>FR990111.1:11189757-16189757 GCA_905404275.2 Hedya salicella | reverse complement strand
TAGACACATTGTATTAGTAGAACTTACAAACTAAAGAGTTAGTAGGTCAAAAACTTACATTTAAAACAAGACAACACTGACTGGGGAGTGCAATCCCTCACAGTGTAACATGTAGTGACAGTCAAACCTGTCCGCTATCATGCGTAGAATGCTGTTGGGACTGCGACGCACACGGCGCACCAGGGATGTAGCTCGCGCACGCATGGTTGTATAAAAACAATCCACACGCGCTTCCGCGAACATCCCTGATGCGCTACAGAAACGAGGCAGTCCCATCAACACCCGGAACGCATTATTATACTGGACCCGAAGGGCCCCATCGGCCCGTTGCGTGTACCACGCCCACAAATTGCAGGTATAAAGGGAAGTGCAAAACACCCTAAACAATGTAACTTTTACCTCTTTGAAGCGCCTTGCAAATCTGCGTGCGATCATATTCGCCCTGACCGACAGAGCCCTTCGTTCCCTTTCCATATCCAGGTCGTCTTAGAGGTCGGTCGCGATCAATTGGCCTAAGTACTTGAAATGGTCTACTCTCCCCATAGGGGTACCATTGAGGCAAATGGCGCGAACTTCCACTGTCTTCTTGCGACCGCACTCAAACACCATGAACTGGCTCTTGGCAACATTATATTTAAGGCCATGATCAGCTGCATACGTTTCACACATTTTCAGCAGCTTGCGCAGCCCACACACCGACGCGAACAGCAGCACCATGTCGTCTGCATAACTTATGTTGTTAACACAAACTCCATCCACATGACAACCGCCATGGGTGCTGCTGAGCGCCTCGATTAGTCCGTTAACATACAGGTAAAAGAGCGTAGGCGAAGTCAACCCCCCCTGTCTCACCCCATCACACTCTAACCTGTACTCATCAGACTGCGCATCTGCCGATCTGACACTGTTATTAAATTTTTTTTTATTTTAATTTGACTTATAATTTCGGGTTATCGATTTTCCATTTGTACTTATAGACAGTATATGAAAAAAGTATCCCAATTTCTGAGCCGGCGAAGTCGCCATTGTTTCTCGGTATTTTTCATTTAATTTTTGTTCAAGTCTGTTTTTATTTAAAATAAATTTTAAGTAATATTTCTTATCTGGGGGCACGGCAGTGCCCCCGCCAAGTCGAGCAAAACAAAGGCACGCCGTACCATCCTTTTCTCGAAGCCATTGACGACATTTTCGACCCCCTTTAATTTATTCGCTGATGAAGCTAGAAGCCTGAATTTTCAGTAACCATGAGGGCATGATACACCTTAGGTATATATATATATATTTTTTTTTTATTTTTTTTTTATTATAAAATAGATGGGCATTTGACCGCAATCTCACCTGTTGTTAAGTGACGATGCGGTCAAAGATGTATCATGCCCGTCTAGAAACAGCCCACTCTTGTCTTGAACACGCCCAAATTATAATGGTCGGGAAACACACTCGCAGGCAACGAGTTCCACTCCTTTGCGGTACGCATGATAAAAGTTGCACCATAGCGCTTCGAGCGGATTCGCGGAATATTGACCACGTGTGGATGGAACGAACGCACGCGTCGTATGTCCCGTGGTCAGCGCGGCTGCCTTTTTTGGGCACAGGTTGCACGTTTGCAAACTTCCACGATTTAGGTACTACCCCAGTCTCTAGTGAGAGGCGATACAGGCTGGTCAGTGGTGGAGACAACTCGGGTGCACAGG
Source organism: Hedya salicella (assembly GCA_905404275.2). NCBI lineage: Eukaryota > Metazoa > Arthropoda > Insecta > Lepidoptera > Tortricidae > Hedya > Hedya salicella. Next base: position 16,188,063 of record FR990111.1, on the reverse strand, counting down.
TACGCAGGACTATCACTGGTATACCATCAAGTCCACTGGCTTTATTCACGTCCAGAGACTGCAGGATTTTTAAAATCTCTTTTTTATGTATACGTACTTCAGCCATGGAGCAGTCAGCACGTGGCAAGATGGGTGGAGTTTTACCCGCAGTATCCAGATGCGAATTTTGGGCAAAAAGAGTCGCAAATAAATTTGCCTTCTCTTCCGCAGCATGTGCCAGAGTACCGTCTGGTTTCAGCAATGGCGGGAGCGATGACCGTCCAAAATTGGATTCAACCGCTTTCGCCAAGGACCAAAACGCCTTACTCCCAACAGGGTAAGAGGCTAGTTTGGCGCCTATCCGGCTTATGTGGTTGAATCGAGCCCTGCGTAACGTTTTTTTGCATGCTTTGGCGCCTTGGTTAAAGGCTTTCTTCAGTTTCGGTGTATCCGGAGACTTAAGTGCTCGAGTTTCAGCCCATGCGGAATAAGCCGACTGTTTGTGTGCCTCGGCACGACTGCAATCAGCTCCGAACCAAGGACGAGCTTGGCCATTCGACGCTACATCAGAGTATGGTATATAATATTCTATTCCCTGACGTATATTCCAAATTACAGTCAATTATAACTTATAGTTAAAGATTTATTGCAAGTCAAAGCTCCTTAATTTTGTCACTCACTCACTCACCGATCATAGAAATTCCAAGGTACTTCCAGCAGATTTACAAGGTTCAAATTTTGAACCCTATTATTGTTTAGTCTGTAAAGCACCAAAAAACTTAAACATTCTGCAATTTCAGTCTAGTATTCCAGATATAGCAGCTGTATAAATAAATTTGTAATTCTTTAGGAAAAGGTAAGGAAGGGGGGAAAGAGGAGGGTAAGGAGGGGGGAAAGTAGATTGAGAGGATGGTGGAAAGAAGGGGGAAATGGGGCGGTGCAAGAATGGGGAAGCGGAGGGGCGGGAGGAAAGAAGGGGTAACGAAGGGGGAAGAAAGAGGAAGGAGAAAATACAAATTCAATTTAATAACGATCAAGTTTATGACCCAGTGAAAATTGGTCCAGTGAAAACTAAATTTGAAATTATCAATAGAGCTTATGTCCATCTCGAACAGTTTCCCATATGTATAGCTTATGCTATTACCATACATAAAAGCCAGGGTCTAAGTCAAAAAAGTGCACTGATGGATATTGGTTCTGCAGTTTTTACATGCAGGCAAACGTACGTGGCACTCTCGAGAGTGTCAATTTTGGGCGGTTTACATCTAGTTAATGTCGATTTCGGTAGTATTAAAGAGCAGGAATCCGCAATTTCAGAATACAATAGACTTAGAAGCATTTACCGTTCAGACTTGTCTGAAATTGTCACATCAAAGCGTCGGAGAAAAGCTCACAAAGACAGGGAGTGGGCTTTGAGAAAACTGGTAGCTGACGTACAAGAAGTAGTACTCGAAAAGAAAAAAAGAAGGACTGCCTACAAAAAGCGATGAGATCCCATCAAAAACATAACATGTAAAAAAATTGCCAAGTCTAGCAACCTTTTCTACCACAAAATGTTGTGAGATATAATAACCAAGTCGGTCAATTTATTCAGTAGTACCTATCCATGGAAGGATCTTTCCCACACCTTTGTTATTCATAGATGTTCACCGAACTAACAACATGTCATTGTGACGGTTAATTTATTCAGTAGTGCCTATCCATGTGAGCATCTATCCAACACCTTTATCATTCATAAATGTTCATCGAATTAGTTAACTGGCAACATGTTATTGTGACCGTATCAATATTACACATCTTCAAGAATTTATTATTTATGATGAGATGATGACTACCATATGCAAACACTTAAATAGCTTAAGAAAATATATGAAAAACGTTATAAGTGCCTATAAAATTTGAGGCTTGCCCTCGATTTCCCTGGGATCATCAGATCCCAACTTGGTGGTAATGGGACTACCTCTAGAGTATATCCTTCCAAATAAAAAAAGATTTTTTAAAATAGGTCCACAATTGGCGGAGTTATCGATGAACATACATAAAAAAAAATATTAAACCGTCGAACATATGAGTCGGTTAAAAAGGGTAAAATAAATAAAACTTTTAACAAACAAAAAATAACACCTACTCCAAAAACAAAACTAAAATGTAACTTCTGTACCGCTGTCCGTCCGTCTGTCACCAGGCTGTATCCCATGTACGATACTTGATAATATGATACTAGACAGACAGTTTAAATTTTCACAGGTGATGTATTCCTGTTACTGCTATAAACAAATACTAAAAACAGTAAATTTTATGACCCAAATAACTTTTTTTTTGTATTAAACTTACATAAATTTTATTCAGTTAATTCTCTTACTAGCGGCCGCCGACGACTTCGTCCGCGTAGATTTTAGGTAAAAACAGAGATATAAAAAATCAGCCAAGTGCGCGTCGGACTCGCGCACCGAGGGTTCCGTACAAATTTTAACTTACCCTAACTTTACTACCTGGTACCGGTTAAGTTTGTACCTGATATTTATAGCATTGCATACAAATCAGGTGCAAACTTAACGCTACCGCGTTGCGTAAAGTTTGCACCTGATTAAAAAAAAATTTACTAGTTTGAGACGTGGCTATAATTTTCATGTAATATTTATGTTTATCAATACAAATTGTGAAAATTTCAAAATTTTCGATTGGTAAACTTCGGAGATAAAGGGGGGGAATGGCATTTTTCTTTCACATTTTCCTTAATGAAACAAAAACTAATCACAATAAAAAAAAAAATGTTTGAAAATGTTCAAGTCAAGCCCTTTCATATGATACCCCAGTTGACCCAGTGGATAAACTTTAAATTTTTAAACCTCCCCCCCGTAATATTCCAAATTTCAAATAGTCAGAGTTAGCATCAGTAGTTTTTGACATATGGCGCTTTAATAGTCGGACAGACAGACAGAGTCGCACCATAAGGGTTCCTTTTGTACCTTTTTGTATATTTTAAATATCATTGCTTGAAACTATTTACACAATATTGACACTATTTATTCATTATGCAATATTTGTAAATAATAAATACTAGCTGCGCCCGCGTGGAATTCGGTCTGTGTCAGTAAGCGGCTAATTCAACCCTCTCCCCTGGAGCCGAAACTTGAAGTAAAGTCCAGATAAAATGTTATACAAATACCATTACATAAAACTACACTCCAAAATCCATAGTTTTTCGCACTTATTTAAATTTTTGACGTGATCTAAAAGACAGAGTATATACTTAGAGGTGTATATCGGACGATACAGTACCACTTTTCTATTTTTACGACCTTGACTGTATAACTATCTAAATCAAGTCCATGGGAAATATCACCCAAATCGGTCCTCCAGTCAAATCAGTCTAAGCTTGAAAAGGTAAGAAATATTACACATAGAAATCCATATTTCCTAACAACCTTTCGAATTTAGGTCTAATATTATTTAGAAGTAAGATGAGAGGAAAGGTGAATATAGATATTGAGGCGAAGTATTTACATTTTATTTTCAGTTATGTTTATGTATGCACAACTAAATATGTACATTTAATTATATCTACAGTTACATACTCCAAAAGTAGGTATGTAAATTATATTTACATAACACTGACATTTTACAATATATTTTTGTACACCACAGTGGTAGTCTTCCCGGCGGGAATCAGCATGAAAAGCTCCGTGCAGCTGGTGACGCGCGAGCACGCCACATAGAGCTACCCGTGCGAGAAGCAGCCCGTGCGCAGGTCCACAGCGGCAGTGCGCAGCGTCTGCCCCTGCGACTTGTAATGGTCATGGCGAAGCAGACGCTGACGAGGCACTGTAGGCGCTTGAAGCGGAGCGGAAAGTTGGTCAGAATGAGGGGACGCGGGCGATGAACACGGCTTCTCCGGCGCCACACCCCATCAGGATTTGCGCCTGGATGAGGTTTCGCTGCAGCTGCACTACTTTTAACCTGGTTACGTTGCATAACTTTGGAGGCGACAAATTCCGAAGAAGCATGATCGGAACTCCAACTTTCAGGGTTAATGTGTGTGCTCCATCACGTATGTTGTGACGAAGCGTTCATCCAAGACAGTGTTAATGGAATTATATACTGCCTGTTGACCCTCGATTTCCGCCAATATCCGCGCATTAACGGCTCTCTCACAAACCGAAGAGCTCTCACGTTGTGACACCTGGCTCAGGTCTCCTTATACGCTCCGAATGTGGTCTTCAACGGACGGAACGATCCTGCATAACGTCTCTGGTAATCGAACCAGGCCGTTGGTTTCCTCCAGAAGTCCTTCTCCAACCTGAAGCAGTACCTGGGCGAATTTTTGCACATGTTAGCCTCCTCCTTGTTGATACCACCGAGCCACTTATGTCGTATTTTGTTGTATTATTAAATCAATTATTCAATTAAATTTGTTAATATCCGTACCCCCTTTTTTAAACTTAGATTTAATTTGGCAAAATGCCGAGGGATTAATTTTAGCGCCACCTGTTAGTTTAGCAAGGTACTCGATAGTAGTCGTAGGCTTGTGTAGCACATATTTGAGAAAAGCTTGCACCTCCATCCTAAGTAGCGCCATACGATTCAGGTGCAAACGTAACTCAATCAAGTGTAGTGGCTACCCCCCCTTTTAGGGGTTAAATTTTTATAGCCTATAACCTCGCCGGGGATTTTTTCGACAGATTAGTAAAGTTTGCATCAAAATTTGTTTAGCCGTTTTTATTTTAAGTATCCCCGGCCAATTTTTATTCGAATATCTTCCATATACAGACTTTTGACCCTCTTCAGCTTTATTATATGCATAGATAGATATATATAAGTGCAGGTGCGGGATCTGGGGGTGCACTTTGATCCGGGGCTCACGTTTCACCACCACGTTCAAGCCGTGACCGACGCCGCGTACAGAAGGCTAGGTTTCGTTCTGCGCCTCGGCGCCTCTGACCGTGCACGTCACTCGCGTACTGTATGCGGCGCTCGTGCGCAGTATTCTCGAAACGAATACTGCGCACGAGTGCAGTGCATAGTGGTTTGGAATCCGCATGAGAGCAAATATATTCTTATGTTGGTCCAAAAACGATTTTTAAGAGCGTTGTACAAGCGGAAACACTACTATTATCCCCATTTGTATCCCACTTTATATCTACAGGGTCTTCTGGGATACGACTCGCTACAACTGCGTAGATTACTTTCTTTGGCAAATTTGCCATCGATATAGTCAGGGCTAAAACGGACTGTGTGTGTCTGGTGGAGGCATTCGTACGCATTTTTATCCCCGATCAGTACATGCGAGCGCGGCGGCACTCACTGTTGGCGTTGCCGGCAGCGCTCACGCGTGCGCACGCGCTCTCGCCGGTCACCCGCGCGCTCGCGCTCACATAGGTCGATTTCTAGGATTTAGGCGGCCAAAATTATTTTATGTTTTATTTAAGCTATGAACAACACGATAATAAATATTCCGGTATTTTAAACACAAAAAATAATACAAATTCAAATTATTTATTTCGAATTATTGCAATCCATATAGTGGTTAGTAAAATACAAACTTATAAATCTATGTTAACGACAATAACAACAATAACTTAGACATACTAAAGGCGTCGTGGTGCGGCGACCGGCGGCGCGTGCAGCCGCACCCAGCGCGCGAGCAGCCGCGAGTCCCATCGCTGCGCACACACGTTCATAATGCTGTTCGAGCTGCTGCGAGTACGATTTAGTAACGACGCACACCGCTTTCTAATGATGGCATCGAAACCATCGGTGTGCGCCTCGGCAAACATAGCAAAAATAATAATTTACCCAGTTATCTTATTGAAACGGTGATTTCCAGTACAAAAAACGTATTTGTTCATGGTAATTGTGTGGTAATCGGATATTTTTAGGGTTCCTTACCCAAAGGGTAAAACGAAACCCTATTACTAGACTCCGCTGTCTGTCCGTTTGTCTGTTTGTCTGTCACCAGGCTGTATCTCATGACATGAACCGTGATAGTTAGACAGTTCAAATTTTCCCAGATGATGTATTTCTGTTGCCGCTATAACAACAAATACTAAAAATAATATTATTTTTATATATGAAATATATTAATATTTTGTACGGAACCCTCGGTCCGCAAGTCTGACTCGAACTTGGCCGGTTTTTTATTATGATGTACTTTAAGTTGAATAATATTTTATTATTATTATTTATTAATACAAAAGGAAGAATCTAAATCTAAGTTAAAAACTATAAATTGACTATCTAAAGATTAAAGATGCACTCCAGGTCACCTTCGCCGGATATTGTACCCAGAAGGCTTGCGGCGTTTCCTCTGGATGGCTAGGCTGAGCCTCTGTCCAAAGTAGCAGCCAGCCCTCTGGTCACCCGATGCATCGATAAGGCGCTGAGCTATTTCTTTATACAGCTCCTTGGCGCTGGGTCCCCACGGTCCAATTGTTTCTACACCAAACGCCGCAAATATGTAGTCCTCACCGAGAGTAGCATATTTGCGCCGTTTGTGCTGCTCGGCCATCGTTGCCGCCGCTGCAGCCCTGGAGGAGGTGCCATGGAGTTGAATTCGTTTAAATTCTTATCCAAATGGTCTGATAAGATAAGTTTTCAAGATGCAGGTATATAATTAATCTCAAGTAGAGTAAATAAAAGTAAAACTTTTTGGAAAATTTAACAAGAAGGCTCGTATAATATTTTATTCTTCTATATCCTCTTCATCACAGTGCAGCAACCTGAGGGGTGAGGGGTTCTAACTATTTTGATTTGGAATGTCTTTTTACATTTGTGAGCATATTCAGGCGAACTTGTTATAACTATCAAAACTCGCGAGGCGTTTCTTTGACCTTCTTCATTTAATACATTACAGAAGAACGAACTACTTCTGTTTTCCTTCTATTTGTTCTTTCACTGCATTCACTGAATGTTTTAACAGGTCGTCGTGCTCTGTTAAGAGTTGTATGGGTATTTTGAAAGTTCCTTCTAACCACAATTTATGGCTTATAAGATTTTTTATACAATCATATGTGCTGCCATCTCTTTTTTAGTTCGGTTTTAAAATTTGATAATTTATGCTTCAGGTTTTTTTTTGTTTTCATCCGAATCAATAACAAATGGCTTTCCAAGTTATTCAAATTTTTCGGTGATTATTGGAAAATTTTACTCATTCAACTCATAGATGTCTACGGGTCAATATTTTTAATCCTGAGTATCCAATGAACCTAAAATAAATTTTAAACGTTTTGACACAAAATAAAATGAAACATAGATTTTCACTATTGAACCGGTAACCCGTTGTGTGTAAAAGTTTTCTCAAATATTCTCGTCCACAATTCAAAACACCATCATGTCTCAAACTTGACAGTAACTTACGAATACTTGGCACTGTTTTTTCGATCTCATAAAATTGATGAATCTTTCTCCTGATCACTCCCAAGTCAAAATCATCAATTACATCATTTTTCTTTATAACTTTCGGTTTTTTGGGCGAATTGAATTTCGTTTGGCCCTCCTTTTCAATTGATGAATTTCCTACAGATATTTTTTACGGTTTTGTGGCAGTACCCAGTAGCTTCAGCCACAAGTTTTGCCATATTTGCGTCACTTTTATGTTCGAAGCTATTTTTGACTGCTTTTCTTTTCCTAAAATATTCGGCCACTTTGAAAATGACAGCTTTAACATCTCGAGATAAAGCACGACCCATCTTTGGATATTCTATCTCATGTGCGTCTGACATAGACAGCCCGCAACAGATAACACTACACGCCGCAACGAGCGACGACGGCGGAATGACAGAGCGCAGTGGCTGCTCTGCCCCCCCGTCTCGCCGCTCGCATACCTCAGGAGCGGCACAGCGGTTGTGGTCAAGCTATAATACTACAGATCATATGCTATCTTTTGGTGAAAGATATATGTCTCTAGATGCTATAGTGAATTTCTTCATATTCTTTAAATTTGCAAAAGTGAGAAAGCGACAATTGAGAAAACGCTGGGTAAAGTTTGGGTCAAAATCATGTATGTAACCTTAGAAGTTTGAATGTGACGGAGGCTTGAACATAAAAACAGAACGAATTTTTTTATTTAAAATAAATTTTAAGTAATATTTCTTATACCTTTATCTATATCATTGCTCATTTATTTTTTGACTATAGTGGAACAATTACACCATTCAGTAGTATGAACAGTTTTTTTTAATACACATTTTGAATTCGATCTCATCTATAGATGTTTGCCTATACTACGCATTATAATATAATAATATTAAAGTACTAGAAGGTACCCGCAATTTCGTCAGCGGAGGAGAAATAAATTGTAAACCTCTTTTTTTATTCAGTGTAGTCGAGTAAAATGTATCCTATAACTATATGTGGATGCCAAGCTACCAAAAATAGTTGAAATCTGTTTAGCCGTGTAGGGTTGATAAAGCCACAACGACACATACAAACATAAAAAAAATCCAAAAAACCATTTTTTTTTAAATTTCTTCTTTGCTTAGTTTGGGACTAGGTCGATTTTTGTAACATTGTCCCAGATAATTATTTATTTATTCAAATAAAAACATCGCGTTAAACCAGTCATACTGATGTTTTAATAGTGACAAACGCTTGCCGAGAAAATGTCTATTCACTCATACTTAGCGACGTCTAGCAATCATAGTAGGCGTCAGAAATCGTAATTTTCAACACCTGTGAGCGGATTACTGTCTATAAGGCAATTACTGTGCTAGTCGGGGATTAAGTCCAGAACATTCTTTAAGGAGTCAAGTTCTTTTGTATCGGCGTAATTCGTGCGAATGAGGACAGTTGATATTGTGCGCGATATTTTCTACTAAATAGGCGTTTATAAGTACTTGTCTGACGTCAGATGTCCCTGATTTGATATAAATATCAATTGACGAAGTATTATTTGCCCAGATATTTATTATCGCTTAGAACGATTTATCTATTCTCTTTCATAAAATCAGTAACACTTTTTATTAGGAATTATCGGCATTTTATGAGTCGCACGTAGGTTAAAAACTTGTATACTCTACGAGTCAAGCCAATGAATTGGCTACTTTATACTTTACCACAGTGAAACTAAAAAGCGAGTATGGATTTTGCTTCCTCCTCGAACGAAATTGTTTGTGGGCTCATTCTAGTTCAATATAAAAAACGCAGAAATATTTAAGCCCAACGCAAAGTATGCGTCAAGTCGTTAATCCAGCCATGCGTAATACAACCTGAAAGTCTCTCGATTTTTAATCCGACCTATATTCCTAAGACTCGAAACACTGTAGGTATTAAATACAGGATACTTGACGATCAAAGGACGCCGAGATTAAAGAAAAGTATGTCTTGAGTATAAGACGATATTCATACAATCTTCAAGCAAGAGACAGCATTAAATAGAGATTACGAAAACGATTAAGGAATAAGATAAATAATAAACAAAACGGTTAGTTGTTGACGGATTAAAAAAAAGTTCAAGCAACGAGAAGCATTTTCGTGTCTATATATTTTTTCGGTTATATCGAGTTTGGAGGATGTGGAGTTTGATATTGATGGGGATCCAAGCGAAAATTTACGATTTTTCATGGTTTTTGTTGTGTATGTAGGCCTGGAATGGTGATAATAACTTTTCAAACATGGTATATATAATAGTTCAGTATTTAAAAAAATGTTCGCATTCGGAAATTTCATATATTTTTATATACTTGATTATGAATTTTTACAGAGAAGTCTATAAAAATAAATATTGCGTATCTAGGCTCTAAATAAACCTTTAATAATAACTCAAAAACTCAATATTCATTTTGAAAACATCACGATACGCTAAGCAAGCCTTTTCTTTAATAAAAACTAGTATTTTTTAAGAAAAGTATTAGCAAAAACCGGGTTTTCGTTTCTTTGATATTTATCGATCGTTGAAAGTTTAATGTTTCTTTGATTCTTTCGATTTCGCTTTCGATGTCTCGTGAAGATAAACTGAAACAGTATCAATATATTAGTAATTATGATCATTTTAATAGGATAAGATACATACAACACAGAAAAGTGAAGAGCTACGGATCGAAGGTCATACAAAGCTGTAAGGCCTTTATCTAGGCAAATTACTTTTAAAAAGTAGCTTGAACTGGACAAGAAATGAAAATAAATAACAGGAAAGAAAGATAAAAGGAAAACATATTTATTGAACGCCAGCATAAACAAAAAATACAAAAAAGTAACAAAAACAATTGACGACGCTGAAAGGGGTCACCACTCAGCTTTATGCCACGGCAAGCCGTGACGCTGATTTTTGGTGGTGCCCTGTAACTTAAAACTAATTTATACCTGGTATACAGGACAAGTCAGTTCTGAACTAGTGACAACAAGCCCAGGATTGAAGTGTAAAGTAGGACATTTTTTTATGTAAAATAGGCAAGCATTTGACTTCAATATCCCCTGTTGGTTTATTTATTTATCGTATGCCGTTAGTTTACACTGCGTATTTATAATCTAAATTTACAATTTGTGGAATAGTCAATAGTTTGTTGGTAAGCGAGGATGAAGCCGACGATGGAGCATGCTTACCTAGATAGTGTCTATTCACTCTCGTCTTGAAGAGATCCAATCTCAGTTCCGGGAAAAGATATGCTGGAAGAGAGTTCCACTCTTTAGCCGTCTGAACTAGGAATTTGGTAGCAAATCGCTTTGTTCGAGTCGACATAAGACACCATCCATCCAAATCCACCCTGATGCTGTTCTTGAAGAAGAGAAGGTGGAATTAGTCCATGCAGTCCCGCCGCAAGATCCCCGAAATGTATCCTGTAAAATACCGCAAAGCAGGCGACCATCCTACGGTGTTCGAGGCTTGCCTCTACAAGATCTGGGTCATCAATTAGCTTCTTGGCACGTCTGTCGAATGAATCCAGGGCGGCCAGCTGGTGTTTGGCAGATCCATCCCAGAGAGGAAACAATACTCCATACACGACCACGATATATTATTAATATTTTAATAATGGGTACAATTGAAGTATCTAATAATCGTACAACTATTGAAGTAAGATACGACGAGGGTCCGTTCTGTGCTAAACATAACAAGCAGAGGATTGCATTGTACTACTACGAAATATTATTATTGTAATATTGAGTAGAATTTAAGTACCTTTTATAATTGCATAACTATTAAAATGTGTATGTAAATGATCTACTACCGTAATCATTCAGATACAAAAATAATAGGAGTAAAATAAAAGACACACATATTGTATTGTGATTGCGAGTCACTTTAGTTTTAATCAGCTTACATGCTCAACTTCTGTAGGCTTTATGTATATGCGTGTGTGTGTAGATTATGTACATTTGCGAATGTATATTATACAACAAACAAGTTCTAACGGCTAATTTCGGTAAACTATGTGAAACATTAGAGGAAGGAAAGAAAAATCCGACTCAAAATCGCGCAACACACATCCAGGGCCGCATTTAGGGTTCAGGTGGCCCTGGAGCAACGAATGCGTTTAGTAATTAGTAAATTTCCAAATACACTATTTTTTTTTTTTGTTTTTAGAAATTTCTTTTGGGGGGGGGGCTTACTTGTGCAGGCTCTAGGCTCCAGACCTGGTTGCCCTCCCCTAAATACGGCCCTGCACACAGCAATAATGGAGTCAATGGGGCAAAAGTAACCCACCCTACTTTAATTCGGCTGTCATTGTAGTAACATTCGTTCTTAAGCCATGAGAGCGGAGCCTATAGCTCCATATTACAGGCAATAATGCTTACTAACAGTTTAGATGTAACACATTTACTAATAGTGACAGGTAATATTGCATTGTAAATTCTATTTAATTTAATTTAATATAATCTGTATTTCATTGTTATGTATAATTTAAACTTGATGTATTGTGTCGTGATATGAAGCCATGAGTTTCGAAATAAATTATATTATATTATTATTGTTAAGGTACTCGTATAGTGTAGGTTTTCAATGCAACATATCATCTCAATCGCCCTTACATTTCATTAGTAAAAAACAAACGCGTTCGAGAAATTTATTGCATTCAAACTAGCAAAGTGATATTTATATAGAGTTTTCATAATAATATCAGTACTCGTAAATAATCAAAGTCAGTCAGAGAGCAATGGAACGGGCTAGACTGACAACCGATTGAATCAAACAAGAAACTTGTTTCCACCAGAGCATATCAAGTGCAATGGTTGCAGCAACAATTTTAATATCATTACTGCATGATTATCAAAGACATCACAAAAGTTGTATTTTGCTGTCAAGTTTAAAATTGATTGTTTCAAATAAGATGTTTGCATGCGGTAGGCACAAGTTTAAATGCACTTGTAATATAAACAAACATCAGTTTTAGTGGAACATTTTTTTTCGTTTGTTTATTCTTACAATGCGACAGGGTTAAAGATCGCTAAGTAAAATGTTTGTAATTTTAAGTCGTACACCTGCACTCATGTTTTAAGTAATGAATTTGTTCATGTTGTGATTAAATCAAATAAGAATTTTCCAATCAAGCTAAAACGTCACTTGATAGGCTCGTATTTTTTTCAGTGTGTGCTCAGAGTTTCTTTGCGTGATCGAATAAGAAATGATGAGACCCGTAAAAGAACCAGAGTACCTAAAATGTAACCCTAAGGGTAGTAAAGCTTACTCGTAAGTGGCAATGGGCAAGGCACATTGCTTGTAGAAATGACGGCCGCTGGGGCCAAAGACTTCTTGAGTGCGACTACCGTGAACGGTGCTGCTCAGAGGTGGAATAATTAAAAGGGCGATGGTAGTTTTAGATACCTTGTCTATTCGAAGTTTACTTCTGCTCTGTTTTTATGTTTAATGCTTTCTATCCATTAGGGCAATTTTGTCAGAGTCAAGGTTTTAAAGACAAGGTACGGTTTAAAAAAAAATAAAAAATATTGAGTTGATCCACACTAATTCATGTCGCCCGTGCAAGATGGACGACAAGAATCGAACGTTACTTAAAGACCAAGATCCTATTGACATAATGTTGGGACGAGACAGATGTCATTCATAATTTAAATAAAATAAAATAATTTCAATTTAAATACATTCTACTTTTTAAATAGAGCCTATCAGTCTCGTACACTACGTGAAGGATTAATACCTTCACACGCACGGGAAGACGCAGCGTGGGCACAAGGTGGACTGATGATCTGATGAAGGCCGCTAGAGTTTGCGAGATGCTTCGCTTTTATTTTAACACTTTGACCTAAGAATAGTATAAATAATCCATCTTTGTTCAATTTCTTGGTTGGAATTCGGATTGTCAACATCTGCTGCATCTCCTGATAATGTCTCGCAGTAGCGTGTACAGGGTTTTTGGCCAAGGTCGGCAGTTTCTCTGTACCTATATGGAGCCATAGTCATTCAGAGCTTCAGGGTAGGCAGTTCTTTTGTGCTTATATGGAGTTATGGTCGTTCAGGGCTTAAGGGTAGGCAGTTTTTCTGTTCCTATATGGAGTTATGGTTGTTGAGGGTAGGCAGTGCCTTTGTGTCTATATGGACCGCACGCCACTGATGTCTCGTAGAGAGGCGAAACACGTGTCGAGGATTATACTGTCTGTTGGTGGATTGCTGTATTGGCATGCGTATTTTTTTGTGGAAACTGCACAAAAATACGCGTATGTGAACACAATTTATTGTCACATATAACCAAGACGCTATTTCGCGTAAAAGCAAAGGCACTATAAATCCATTAATCTAATATAGAATTCTGCTAAGTAACGCTAGAACCTATCAATTAATTATTCAATCTCACCAAATGTTCCTACTCTTACTGCCTAGTTTAACTACGGTGATATGATGTAACTACCAAATTCGCCCCCTACTTATGCCTTAAGCCTACCGCCCCAGCGCTCGACAAAGTGGCTATTAACCTCATTATGGTCCCGTTCGCATGTGGGTTTTATTCCTTTCTGAACAACTTTCCAACGATCGGACGATTAGCACCGCTTGCACTGCAATAGAGATGTTCCTATTTGTAACGGAACCGACATATAGTGGCTCATAGCTGAATTAATTACATAGTAGATTCAAATTGCGGATCAATAACTTTTAGAGTCAATGTCACCAACGTGCTATTTAGGATATTTTCTTCTCTATTTTGACATTACTTATTGTTCCTTTTTCCTTTATGTTCGCAAGCCTTACTTGTCTCACGTCTCGTTTCCGCGATTTCTATTCATAACTGTATAGACGTCTTGTATTGTCTGTGCCGTCCATAATATAAATGTTATGTTTTAGGTTCCCTGACATCCTCGTCTCATCAAAATCGAAATTTTAATACTGAACAATCGCCTCTCGAGTGATATGGATTCACTTCGACATTGGCGAAATACCTCTTGCTAGAATGGGCAAGAAGTGAAAGCGATTCGGAAAAAAAAACTGCAACCAATTTTTTTTCTTCACCTATGTATGCTATCGCGGAGCCCCTACAGAAGCTTTGCTGCACTATCCACTACCTTGATTGATATTTAGAACTGAAATCTATTTAGATTGGAATAAGATTGGTGACAGGTAACCTTAGTTACCAAAAGCAAGTACAGATGTAGTGCATAATTGTTTTCTATTATTTGTCATGCTACTTCAATCAACCTCCGTACTTTATGTACTGTGATCGACTGAAATAGCAAGACGTTCGTACGTTTCCGTGAAAATACAATGAAAAACAATTATGAACTACATCTGTAACTATGAATATGGCTGGAATAGAACAAGCATTGTAGACTAGAAAAAACTAAAGAATAAACGCCAGCAAGGTTTATTTTCCGTTAATTTAGTTAAGCCTCTTAGCCCTCGTAACGAGATAAGGGACAAAAGAAAGAGGCGGCCATTGCCTTACTTCGTCAACGGACAGGCTAATCATGAAGTTTCTGTGTGTATGCTGTAAAAGTTATGTTGTAAAGTTACAACCACACGTGTGTAGGGTCATCATCATCATTTCGCCATAGGACTTCCACTGCTTGGCACAGGCCTCCTCAATATCCACATGGGCCGTATAGAGGCGACCCGCATCCAGTGAGCCCCGCAACCCTAACCAGGTCGTCCGACCACCTTGCGAGTGGCTGCTCTTGCCGGTTTGCGGTCTCCACTCGAGAACCTTCCTGCCCCAACGGCCATCGGTTCTTCGAACTATGTGCCCTGCCCATTGCCACTTCAGTTTGCTTACCCTGTTTGCTATGTCGGTGATCTTGGTTCGTCTGCGAATCTCCTCGTTTCTGATTCGATCTCGTCGAGAAATCCCGAGCAGAGCCCTAGCGTAAGGTACTAAGTGAAAATGAAAAAAAATGAAAATGAAATCTTTTATTTGGCTGTCATTGATTTTACAATATGGTCCTGGTTGGTATCTCCTAGTAAGTACTGAATGTACTTGTGGCAAGAGACCCCTCTCTTCCAATAAAATAATTTAGGCGTAACCAAAATAACAATAGTTATATTATTAATTGTATAATAAACTTAACGCTAGTTGAATTATCACTCTAACTAGCTAAGTAGCTATTTACAACTCAAATACCTAACGGTAAATTGGTCAATCTCCTTTTTTTTTTGCTGTCATAATTCCATTTCATCGACAAACGTTTCCCAGAATACTTTATTCCATACTATTTTCATTTTATGAATTATTAAAATATTTTCATATAGAAGCTGTTAGGTTAGGTTAGGTCTGTTTATATATAACAATCACAAATTTATACTATTATAAAGTTACATCCTCGGCCGCATCGTCACATAACAACAGGTGAGATTGCTAAAGAATGCCCGTCTATCACCAATAAAATAAAAAAGTTGTAAAAATGAAATCTGTAAGTACCTGTGGATGCCTACTTGCCCAGCTACTCGTGTACTAAAAACAGTTGAAATCCGTGAAGCCGATTTGGCGTGATGAAGCCACAACGACACATACAAACATACAAAATAATTCAAAAAGGTCACTAAAAGGAAAAATATTTATGTTTCAATTTAGTGACTTCCAAATAGTCAAATTCACTTTTTTCAATATCTTCAATGTAGAGACATATCATTTCTACTACTTTATAATAGTACTAGCTTCTGCCCGCGACTTCGTCCGCCTTAAATTCGTTTATCGCGGATGAGGGTATTTTCCTAGGATGAAAGTAGCCTGTGTCCCCGGGTCTCAAACCATCTCCATATCAAATTTCATCCATATCGGTTCAGCGGTTTAAGCGTGAAGAGGTAACAGACAGATAGACAGACAGACAGACAGACACACTTTCGCATTTATAATATTAGTATGGATAGATGTTATTGCGCATAAATAAGATACGAAACAAATTAATGAAGAGATGGTATTATTTGCTTACAAAAGCCAACTTAACCCTTAAAAGAGTCTGTACGTTTGTACACTCAATCAGTTTACTAATAAATTATCAAACCAAGTCGAAATTTGAATTGAAATTTTTTTATGAGGTCTCTAACAACCGCAGAGTCCCAATTAGAATTCTTCTCGAGTCGGCGATTTCGTAAATTAATACTGGAATCATTAAATCGGGTTTTAGCGTGACAATAAGTAAATCCACTTGGGGAAATCAATTTAGTTCCATTGTTTTAACGGTACGGAAGGGTTGAAGATGGCGGAGATGATAATAAGAAATACAGATACTGAAACACGTTTTGGCGTAGCGTTAGGTCTGCGTAAAGCTTATATAGCTAGCGTGTGCGTGACAAGGACGACTGTCTGCATCAATTTATTTATTTCTGACTTACTTGAAGCTGTTCAATCTTAATGATTATTATTATTTTACAGGCATTTGTAATTTTACCATAAGTATTGATATAATATTGTATGTACCCTCGAATAATGTGTTAATTTCACTCTCCCCTCTGTTATGTAAATTTTCCACTGACATATGTAAATACAATCGATATCTTCAAAATGATAATAATTATATCTAAATAGGAATGTTAAGCTTGGACATGTATTTTAATCAATCTGACAACGGAGTTTAGGAACAAGCATTGTTCATCCATTCATTCACCGGGTGGGCGAATGCACTGTAATTTATATTCAATGTTGCCATGTTATCTTATTACTTTTTATTCTAAATGCTCTGTTCTTGTGTTGTGAAATGTCTTAGAAATATGGTATATTTTTCTATCTTCTTTGTTTTTACAAATTGCTGTAATTAAAGACATTTATGTAGGCTATAACGATGAAAAAGCGATTTGAAAGAAATCTTACTTGAATAAATATTTCTGATGCCTATTATTCTCACACAATAACAAATCAAATTTGCCTATTAACAAGCATACACACTTTCTAGATCTCTTTATTTCGGTCTATGTCCAGCAGTGGACGTATTTCGGCTGAAGATCATTTTTTAGAGTTCCATATCCAATGGTACCAACCTCAGAACATAGAATATTTATACATTCATACATCTGGGTACCTACGGACTAATACTAAGTCACTAAGCCTCCACTGTCTATCTATAATCGTCTTTTAAGCGATGCTCTTATCGAGATTTTCTCTGTGTTTCTTGTATTTAAACGGAACCTGTTCGAGTCTGAACCGCACTTGGCCGGTATTTTAAAAAGCCACGTTTATTTCGTTACTTTACTAAGTTTTTAGTCATATACCTGGATAATATTCGTAATCCCGGTAAAGGCAAATATGCAAATAATTGTGTGATGACCATATTTGTTCCCGAGTCTTGTATGTTTTCTATTTATAAGTAAATATATCTACTAAACATATCGTAATCTAGTAGAGTCACCTTGTCACTTTTACTACTTAAACGCATCCCAATAGTCACAGTATTGTTTTGTTACGTTAGTACGACAAAGTAGTGAAATTATCATCTACCTTTGCTTCTTACTGTACTATATGTATATCACAAACCTTATAGAGCTTACCATGGGACTAGTACGATTTATATTAAAATTGTCGCGTAATATTAATTTTAGTATCATAATAGTTTTTAGTTGGCTACCAACTTTTGATGCCGGTATCTTGATTATTTAAAAACAAAAACATTGTGCGTTTCTTTAAACGTATATATAATTACTCGTAATGTCTTACAGCGTTATATGGAGACTTCTTACAGAGAATCGTGTTGTAGGTCATGTGTTGTAATGTTCTAAGCCTTTTCCGCGTTATTCAATACTCTCGTGTGAAGGCTTCATTAAGTTTAGAGTAATTCACACGATTCCAGACCAACTTAGCACAATAGGAGTTTGAGAGTTTTAGGCACACGTCGGCTAATAGATGGAGAAACAAAGGATAATAGTGCTTTTAGGTACAAGAGGACGTTACTAAGTCAAGTTACTAATGATATACGCCTTTTGTAATACTAAGTCAGATTGGGTTGAAACTGACACGATTTTAACACATAATCACAATAAAGTGGTAGTGAATTCAGTATTAAACGACTAATTATTAATTATGCTGATAATGACAGCATTTCAAAGGCTGCTCCTCTTTTTTGACACTGATAAGTTTATGATCCTACCAAGCGTTTTAGACTGCGTCCAAGTCGTTCTTCTGTTGGTCTGCTTCTGTTTCGGTGTCCATTCAGTGGATAGTTTGGCCGTGACAAATGTTTTGGGTGCTTAATTGCCTTTGTAAGCACAGTTTTTTACTAACTTGTATTAAAAAAACCAGCCCACACCAGGGCCATCTTAAGATGCGTAGTAAGCATTTATTTGGTAAGGGAACAGTGCTATCTGACAGTGTTGGTAGACTCTGTTTTTAAACTTCGTCCGCGTATTCTGCTCTGTTTAGCCTAAAAACTTTATCTCGATCAGAGTATATTTTGAGAAAATCGACTTTTTGTAAATGGTATTTTCGCATTTGTTCGATAAAAACGGTTGAAGCTGCGAGAATTTTATAAATAAAAGGACAAGATTTTAATTTGTCAAGGTTTCCGCTATTTCAGACAAAAGGGATTTAAAAGAGATTTGCGCGAATCTGCGTAGATATCACGAGATCCGGTCTGTCTCGAAACGACCAGTAATTAAGATTTTTATCAGCGCCGATCCCTTTTTTTACGAACACTGTCGTACTGATTTTATCTATATATCTCACACTAATGGTTTTCGTGCAAAAATGCCGAGGAAATGAATCTATAGGTAATACAAGACGTGCCAGGTCAAAGGTTATTAAGGGAAATTCGTTTTCACTATTCTTTTTTTTACCCTGTGAAAGAGCTTCCACCTGAGCAAGTACTTACCGCTAAATTATTCACCATTAGCAATTGTCGGAGTTCAAAAAGTTGAACACTTCAACTCAGCTAATTAATATTTTCTTCTGTTTCTATTTATTTAAATAAAACAATTTTCAGCTTTCCATGTTCACGGGTTGACTATGCAAAGCTGAAAAGCTTTTGAAAACTCGGGAACTAAAACGAGATAATATACGCGATATAATCCGTTAAAATTGTGGTAAAGTTTCTGTTGTGTGACGAACAATTAATAGGAATATTCTCGTCGCACTGCGGAACATTTAATTTTCATCGGGTTTGTATGGTTAACTACAGTTAACGAAGGTCTAACTTTTTAGGCCTCACCCATTTACCATAAGTCGTCAGCATTATTGAAAAACAAACATCCCACATCCAAACAAATCTTTGATGTCTTCTATTTTTACATGATGCCGAAAGGAAGTGCATACGTGTCTACTCCAATGCTTCAATCTCATCGGACCGTCGAGCTTCTGCGTGACTTGGTCTTCAGGTTTGGTCTCCAAATCGGCAAAGCGGTACTTAATAATATTAATCCGCAAAACGTATCGAAAACTCCAACGCGGCATATCTATATTTCCGTATATTCTTTACTTTTCCACTAATTGCTATTTCTTTGCTGTATAAGTTTTCGTTTCTTAGAAGGAAACCTTTAATTTTGCAAAAACAAACCTCGTTATCCTACGGAGCGTGAAACTAATCAAATCGCCGAAACTCTGTCTAGAAACAAACCGCGACGCCGCAGTTTATCTCAGCCGAATGGACGAGCCACTGGCTACAGTACACAGATTACTGGGACGTATCTACTGTTAAAATAGCTCCAGATATCATAATAATACCAGCTTAAAATTTGTTTGTATTTTGTAGCCTAAGTAAAGATAATGACGAGGAAAAGCGGCCGATTAAGAAACGCAATGCACACAAGATAATTCGGCTAGAATCATTCATCCTAGACGGCGATAGCGATGTCAGGAGGGAGATGCGGTCTGATCTGATATGGAAAGCCTCCTATAAACTCATGATCATTATTTGATTATTTCAATTTTTTATGTTTTCTTTTTCTTTAAAAGCTGACTCGGGGTGAGTTTCGAGTCATGAACGGGAGTAACAAGGGTGGTGGAGGGACAAAAAAAAACAGGCGAATTAAGAATTAATTGATAGCTAATAATTATCAGAAATGCATGGAACAGCTGTTTTTCGTTGATGGCCCCATAGTAAATGTGACCTTCCTCATCAACCCGGTCACTCCCGCTCATGATCCCAAAATCAACCTTGAAAAATAACCAGATTCAGTGGAGGGAGCGCCAAACCACAAAGGGGAATACCAACCGTGCCCATTTAGTTGTATGCCTTAAAAAGTTACCCAGCTAGGGTTGCCTCATATTTCCGTAGATCTTCACGAAATTAGTGGCCATTGGTGTTAAAGGAGAGGCACCACGCAAATTGCGGCACCACTCGGTGACATGAGTATCATACCGTCACCGATTCTCAATATTAGGGGCAATTTGTCAATTTTCTATCTTGAAAGATCCACCTCTAAATATTGGCGTCATGTATCGTTTCACAAAATCCTCTCAAAACTTAAATGACTGTTCCTAACAAAGGTCTGGTTGTAAACACTGAGCTTACAAAGGAACTATCGCACCCAATTGCCGAAAACCCAAAGGATGTTCAGACGCCAACTTACTGTTGGCAATCGAGTACAATGCAAGAGCAACAAATTAATCCGCATGGTCGTAAAACAGGCCAAGTCTAACTTGCACTATTCATTCCCTTAAGTGCACTCTTGGCCGCCAGTCAAGTACCTACAAGGCGTATGATTTGCTGTGTGCTTTATGGAACTTGGCAAGGGTTTCTAGTTATTGTCAATGGTACGCACTTAGTTTTATGGGGTAACCACATTCTGCTTGCACAAACGATAGTCTCAGAGTCTTTGGTTGGCTTAGATGGACGTTGTATGTTTAGATATGGTATGACGTTTATGTATGTGGGTGTCGAGTATTTTAATAGCCTCACTTTCGACAGATCATTGGTTTAGTGCACAGACTAATAAGAGATACTACGTATCAGACTGCCAACTCAGAAACAAATATTATTTGCACTTGGCAACTATGTTTAATCTGTACGATTAGTGTTGACTGACGTTCATTTTTTTTCTATTCGAGATAGCAATATGGCAAGGGATCGTAATGTATTCAGCCAAAGTGGTCTACGTTCATTGAATAAGGTCTAATATTTAGAATGAATAGTTCCCGGCACGTAAATTTGAACACGTAACTTCAGTAATTGTATTTACGTGATCAAATTATATGCTGAGAATTGTACCTCAGTGGCAAAAAAATAAAACACACATTATTTGTTAAACGATTTATTTTTCAATTTCTTTTAAATTTGTCGTAAGCTATCTTCTGTATTGCAATGAATACGTCTGTCCCCTTTAATATTTTGTTGGTTGTGTTGTACCAATTCATAATTGTAAATCGGACAGTCAGAGCAATGAAATGACTGAGAATAGTTTTGTGCTCGGCGCAGTCAAATAAACAAAATGAATTCTTGCACATAATGTTTGCTAGTTCTGCGGGCTATAATTTTGCAAGATCATCACGATTTAAACACTTCAACCACTACATATCTTCTCAGAGCACGGGAAATGGTGTAAAATAGCGTCCTTTCGCAAAGTTCTACAAACACAGCACTGATAAAACATTTTGCAAAAAGCAAGACAGGATAAACACAACGACATCACTCGATAACACATTACTGTGACAGTGACAGAATGAATTTCGATAAATAATATATAGATGACAAGACGAGTGTATTGATAACCCAACAGCTAATCACAGCAGAGAAAAACGTCAGTCAAGATTAAAAACAACATGGCGCTAACGTACGCGTTTTGTTATACGAAGATTACCAGCTGTGGTTTAGTGTATGGTGTTAGGATACAATGATTACATCAGAACCATAATGGAAGGAGAGATAGAGGTAAAGAGAGGCTGAACAAGAACATTTGTTACGAACTAAATTAAAGGAAAAGTAAACAGCGTGTCGTATCAGGATGTCAGAAAGAAAGTTGAGAAATAAATGGAAATTTCTCCACTGACAAAGAGCTTAAAAATATGATGATGATGACTTTCGTAGACACATTTAAGTCGAAGTGTCTGTGGGTTTTTGTGGCATTTCGAGCTATTAGGTGAAGATTCCAGTTTCTGGAAAATTGTTTGAAACCACATTACAATCTACAGCCGTTTCAACAAATTGGTATCCATGAAAGTAGTGTGGAAAGACGGTCGAATCCATACTGAATATGTCCTTATTAGTATTCTAGCTTACATATCCTTAACCTATTTATTTTCTGATGTCTATGCGCTATAAACTCAAAAAGAAAACATATTTTTTCGCTTTAACCTCCTCTTTGCATCGGTTTCCTCATCAATCACTGAGGGTCGTGTCGTGGTCATGTTTCCTGAAAAAAAATAGTGAGCTGTGGAGTGTAGAGAATCGTGTATTGTCTTCAACCAACAAAAAGCGGTTCACCGATACTTACAACGCCATCTATGTATAAGAATTAATATTTACAATTATTCAGCTTTGTAGGCGTGTTACTATATTTAAATCTGACGTCTTATTTATTACTAGAAGGTGCCCGTAACTTCGTTCGCGAAGGATGAAAAAAACAGATGCTCTTTTTTGCTTCAGTGTAATCGGATAAAAAGTATTCTATAGCTATATGTGAATGCCCAGCCACCTGTGCACTACCATAGTATGATATAAGGATATGGCCGAGTTTCGAATTTACCTTCTTGGACGTCGTAAACGTGACCAAACACGTGAGTTCCAGAAAAGTCGACACTTATTCGAAGCATATTCGCTTTTTGTTTGACACATCAGTGATAGAAAATGAGCCGTGCTAGAAATCGCAGAGCATTTACAAGCCGTGTCAAGTACCGAACAAATTTTGCATGCAATTTTAGCGGGGGGTGAGGTAAACACGTACAGCACACTACGGGAATGTTCCTATTTCTACAAGCGCACACAATTAAACGAAATCACCTACAAACGAAAAACACCCACACACTGACAATTTACCGTAGAAACTAACCGGAATCTTTGCGAT
Organism: Hedya salicella; assembly: GCA_905404275.2. Taxonomy (NCBI): domain Eukaryota; kingdom Metazoa; phylum Arthropoda; class Insecta; order Lepidoptera; family Tortricidae; genus Hedya; species Hedya salicella. The sequence goes on along the minus strand of FR990111.1, from coordinate 16,164,785 downwards.
TACTTTGGCAGACTTATGGCATCTCCATTTGTTAAGTGCATTTGTTAATGTACTTCTAGCCTTAGGGGTAAAAGTACATTTATTGACATAAAATTCTCTATTCTATTAACTAAACGCTAATCAGTCGACACTTGTAAACCGTTAATGTTTAATTGTAGCCCGTAGCTGGAATCAGTCTTGTAACCCGATCTCAAACCTAATCATAGCCGCGTTAATTATAGCTAAATCTATGTCAATAGGTTATCTGGGACTAGGCAATCTCCCCCTAGGGGGTAGCGTTGTAATCTACGCGGAACCAGCCCTTTGAGCTGGCAACATTGAGAGCCGAGAAAAGACAGTAACTGTTTTTGATGTTCGTGGACATTAGGGGGGTCGTTATCCTTTTTTCGAGATTATTGAAATGTAATAGTTGAAAAAAATTGCCCTTTGGTTTGAATACTATGTAGATATTTTTAGTAGCAAAAATCTCTATTTTCTAAACCGGTATGTTCAAAAAATATGAAAAAAATTATAAATATAAAGCTTAATAAATACTTCCAACGAAAATTGTTTTCAACATGATCGGACATACCGTTTTTAAGTTATTGCCATAAAACTGCGCTTCTCAGCAAAAGGACGTAAGTGCCGAGGAGTGCTCTTTTCTTAGTGTTTTTTTTTCATATCGTTTTTTTTCATCTGTAGCGCATTTTTTGTATAAATGGCTGCGGAACCCTTCATGGGCGAGTCCGACTCGCACTTGGCCGCTTTTTGCTATTACCAAAATGAAAATAGATTTTTATGTTTCTTCATACATTAGCGATCCACCCTAGTGGACATACTTCATTGTTCTTCAAGTGTACTATTTATTTGAAACGTAGCTTGCAAAATAATACTGTGAGTTGGTTATGCAAGTTGACTAAGTTCCGGCACAATAGCTGCCAAGCGCAGACGTAAATAAAGTCGAACTGCGTTTAAGCTTGTTAGAAAATGTATTACAAGCTATTGCTGGCTATTTTGCATGAGTTTTTTTTTATGTTATGAAGGTTCTGTGTCAACAGAGGAGGAAAAAATAATAAAACTCTTTTTTCTTCTTTTTTTTTATGACATAGGAGGCAAACGAGCAGACAGGTTGCCTGATGGTAAGCGATCACCGTCGCCCATAGAGACTTGCATCACCGGAGGAGTCACAAGTGCGTTGCCGGCCTTTCGGTCCGGAAATACTGCAGGTAGTCAGTGTAGTCGAGTGAAAAGTATCCTTATAATTATATGTGGATGTCAAGCTACCCATATACCAAAAACTGTTGAAATCGGTTTAGCCTGCGGCACCATAGGGTCGCTAACATTCGCCACAACGGCCTCCGAGCGGGTAAAAACTAGTTTTTGTGATGCAATCAAATCCCACATTTCCAATGTACTATGTTTTGGATAGAATCTATTTTGCCAATATCAAAGCTAAACTTGAGATGGAACCGCCCAATTTATTCAACTAATACGTTTTACAAATCGATTGGCACTTCAATCTATGCCAGTTAACAATTTGGGTCCGGTTACATTGTATCTAATCTCAAACCGCAAGCCACCAATTATCGGACCCAAACATTATGAGGGTCGTTCGGGTACAAAATGACATGAATAACGCAGTCATAGCAGTGTTATATGGCGTTATAGAACTGGACAGATGTCCATTCGAAACATATGTGGGTAAAAAAAGTCGGAGATAAAGTTGTTATCGTATTGACATGGGTCGTTTTAGAAGTAAGATGTCCTTTCGATCTAAACCGCATTAAACATTACGCGGATTGTTTTGGATACAAAATGACGAGCCTAAAGTTATCATCGTACTAACATATCTATCCATACTAATATTATAAATGTGAAAGTGTGTCTGTCTGTCTGTTACCTCTTCACGCCTAAACCGCTGAACCGATTGGAATATAGAGATAGTTTAAGTCCCGGGGAAAGAAATAGGCTACTTTTTATGCCGGAAAAATAACCTTATCCGCAATAAACGAATTTAAGGTGGACGAAGTCGCAGGCAGAAGCTAGTACTATTATAACGTTGTAAAAATGAAATGTCTGAACATTGAAGATATTTAAAAAAAAATAACTGTTGTAAGGGAAAAGGACTATTTGGAGGTCACTGAAGCAAAAAAAAATCATTTTTAATTTTTGCTTGTTTGTATGTGTGGTTGCGGCTTCCTCACGCCAAATTGGCTAAACGGATTTCAACTATTTTTGGTGGGTATCTCCAGATGGTAATGGTAAAAAGGATACTTTTTACCCGATTACGCTGAAGAAAAAACGACGGATTATGACTTTTTCTCCTCCGCGAACGAAGTTGCGGGCGCCTTCTAGTTAATAAATATTTATATGAGAAAGAAGGCACCCGCAACTTCGTTACCCAGCTACCCGTGTACCAAAAATAGTTGAAATCCGTTTAGCCGATTTTGCGTGATGAAGCTACAATGACACATACAAACATACGTAAAACCCAAAAAAAAAATTTTTCCTTTTAGTGACCTCCAAATAGTCCATAACAATCATTTTTTTGAAAATATCTTCAATGTAGTTATAGATAAGAACGAAGGATTGAGTAGCATTTCGATAAAAATGTATTGAAATTAGTTGTTGACATGACATTTACCGGGACTGAGAAGCAATGGCTAAATTAATTTCATACGCAATCTCTACTCTAGCGCCATTCTGGAGGAATTTGGAACTACCCGTATTTACTGCTTTCTGCTGCACACTTTTTCATCTGTTTCCTTGTATGAGATTGTGAGGAGTCACCTTTCTATACTCCCAGATTACAAAGGTACGAAATGACGGGGTAATACTGTCATTTTCTGCCCGAACGGCCATCGGTTCTTCAAACTATGAGCCCAGCCCATCGCCACTTCAGTTTGCTTACTCTGTTTGCTTTGTCGGTGACCTTGGTTCGTCTACAAATTTCCTCATTCCTGATTCGATCTCCTGAGCATAGCCCTTTCCATAGCTCGCTAAGTGACTCTGAGCTTCTTCAAAACGGTTTCCACTTATCTGACATAATGCATTTTTTTCAGAAACTGTACAAGTTTCAGGACTTTGTAAGGTATTATCCAGTTGAATACATTAGGTTACGTTAGGTTTATTTTATAAAAATCTTAAAAAGTATACGTGTTCAGAAAAAAATGCATTATGCCAAATTATGAAATCGGCCAAATGATGATTCGGACAAAAAAAAAATGCGTAAACAAGGGGAACCCTTCAAAACGCCCATAGTTAGAGACCACGTCTCGTGAATTCATTCAATTCTCATAAATGATACATTACATAACAATATAGTCGTATAGCTGCTGATATAACAAACCACAACGCGACAGATGAGCGGTCAGAACAGATTCCGATGTAAGTACTCATTTATCCAATGGTTCATGGACGACTGTAATTAATGACAATCATGATTCCATTGTTTTCACATTCAATTAAGTATATCTCCCAATTGCTTAAGCTACTATCTTAATTAAGTAAACCGTATAAGAGAGTTACATTTCACCTCATATTTTACCCCACTGCCACTTAAGTATAGCCACTGTTTGAGCTGGGTCGACGACCTTGGTTTTTTTGTAGATCTCCTATCTAATTCGATCACGCAAAGAAACTCTGAGCATAGCTCGCTCCATGACCGTTTGAGGGACTCTGAGCCTTCTTATGGAGGCCATTGTGAGCTCGGTTACGTACAAACTATCACTAAACTAATTAACCGTATTAGTTTTATATGTTGATAACTATTACAAATTTAAAATACATAACATAAGTTGTTTCTAAGATTATCAATATAATGTAACGGTAAATAATGGGTCCTGACGGACAGACAGAGGCGCAGCATAAGGGTTCTTTTCTATCTTTTTGGTACGGAATCATAAAAACCTTATTTGGGGACGAGAATATATTACGTAGCATCTCGGACGCTACCCATATGTTGTTAAGTGTTATCAACTTAACTAATTTCATGTTCATTTCGAGATTATGGCTTTCTTAACCCTTTCCATTATTTTACTTTGGGTTTATTCTGAGGCCACAAAACAAAAAATAATTACTTCTTAACTTTTAAGTTGACATACATTAATAATTTCTATTAGACAACTAAATAAGATTCTCAACTGAGCTGCTTGGTGTGCTTTCTCATTATTTTTGTTAAATGAAAGAATTCGTTTCAATAAAGCTTTCCTCTTTGACGCTCGAGATTTCCTCAGCATCATAAACACTTTCCGTTTGGATAAAACGTATCCCGCAAATGTCGGCATAGACATCTTGCTTGCAATGATGAATTGCTCGTGTAATGTTGGTATTGGAGGGACTGGCTCTCAGGAAATTGCCCGGCGGCCGACACGTGCGGGCCAAATTGTAGGTCAGTTGCTTCTAAATTACTTTATCTACGTGTTTGTAACGTGTTATGTTGGATAATGCTGAGATTTCATAATATTACATTACTTAGCAAGGGTTGCAAAAGAAAGAAAGCCCGAAATCGCAGGTATTTGTGACCCGAGCCGCAGGCGAGGGTTGTAAATATGCGATAGATTGCTTTCTTTTTTACTGCCCGTGGTGAGTACACAACTTTACGTCTTTATCTTGCGCACATTATGGCCAGGTGTGACGTAAATTAAATTAATAAATAATAACCTAAAGTAAAAAACTACTTTTTGGTCCTAAATAATCATATTTATCACTTGCATAACTTTACTTATTTATTTTTGTTTTCTAGTTCAACTGTATTTTAGGCTTCTTTCCTTTTTTTGTATGTATGTACAGTCAACAGAAAAAGTAGATGCATATTTAAGGACTTTGTCGCACTAACGTAACAATACTGCAACAATTAGGATGCGTTGAAGTGGTGAAAGTGACAAGGAACTAAAATCATCATCTAAGGTTTAAGACATTTATTTCTCAAAAGATTATAAATCACTTACAGAGAAATACAATATATTCTTAATATCTAATAGGAGAGGGTACTTTAACATTGGTTCAGCACTGAGTATTATCTTTAAATCAAGCATAATGTGAAAGAGGTGGGTAGATTTGTCTAGTTACACATCCAGTCTGCACAAGTCAAGTAATAAGCGTCAGGGCCAGTTAAACTTTTGTTGTTAACTGACGCTTAATGCGGAAAGGGAGCCTTCAGCATGTGTTGTTTAAGGGCCTTTTAAAAACTATTAGCGTTTTAGCGTCCTTTACATCATTTGGTAATTTGTTATATAACTGTGCCCCTTCATAACCAATACTTTTTTTACCATAATTAGTTCTTGGTGGTCGAAGTAGTAAATTGTTTGCCTGACGTGGAATCCTTTTTTGTACCTGTGCTCTTTTGGTAAAACTAATATGGCAGTTATTTATTATTTTTCTCACCAGCACGCATGTATTATATTTATATGCTTGAGATAGGTTTAGTATTTTTGTCTCTTTATATATTGGGTTTGTTGGGGTTGTACGTTTATAGTTGAACAATAACTTTATCATTTTATTTTGCGATCTTTGTAGGGCTGATGCATTAGACTTGGCAGCAGTACCCCATACTTCTATTAAATAGTCTATGTGGGGTTTTATAAGGGAATTATAGATGGTATATCTAATATTTCTTGAAAGACAGTTAACAATCCCACGCAAGGATCCTGTCAGTGTGGTCTGTCTTTCTATCTACTACTGCTAATCTACTTTTGCTGTTGACTATACACATGTATTTATTCACGTAGATGTGTATGTTTATTTTATTTCTGTACTAGTAGATGCCCGCAACTTCGTTCGCGGAGGAGAAAAAGTCATAACCCCTCCTTTTTTTTTTAGCGTAGTCGGATAAAAGTATCTTATAACCATCTGGAAATACCCAGCTATCCGTGTACCAAAAATTGTTTAAACCTGTTTAACCGATTTTGCGTGATGAAGCCACAACGACACATACAAACATACAAAAAATCCAAAAAAATATTTTTCGTTTTAGTGAACTCCAAATAGTTCTTAACAATATTTTTTTTGAAAATATTTTAAATGTACGAATGCGAATGCAGGGTCTACTGGCGATTACACCAGACGCAAGGGACTGGCTACTGAACTTAGATATTAAATTATAAACTGTAGCGTAACATAAAATGTTAAATTGTGTAATTATAGGAAGAAAGCCATACGATATATATATATGTACAGACATTTCATTTTTACAATTTCATAATAGTATAGATATAACCCCTTTTTAATTATTTGTTCATCACCTACTCCACTGTATTCTTTTACCATTTTGTCTGTTATTTTCGTTACCCAAAGGTTGCCGGGAAGAGCTCGCTCTTTGGCGATAAGACAGCCTATAGTTTACCGTAGTTTATGTTTACCTCAAATTGTACTATTTCTCTAGGGCCGATTTCACCAACAATCAATTTACACGAGAGTGGCTAACCCAGTATAATTTTAGTCTAACGATTTACTTGATGGTTAACTTCATTTTCATTTCACCATGCTAGTCTACGGATAACACTCTCTCGCATAGTTACTTAGTAACGTTGAACGAATGAATTGAATGAAATCGTAATGCACCCAAGTAACATGTTTACAGTTTGTCCCATGCGTAAGCAATGGCGCTGCGTATTTTTAAATTGGTTCGGGTAATACATCAATTGTGACGTAAATATGGAATTCACTTGACAGTGACAGTGACAATACTAATCTACGTTTAACAGTTTACTCAGCTGAAATTGGCGGTGTAAGATTATTCTCTAGTTTAGACATTTTATCTTTAGGTTAATTATTGGTGAAACGTAAAATGAGTTTACTCACGTGTAATTAATTATTTATTATTGGAATAAGACTTATACTGCGTTGGTGAAATCGACCCTTATTGTGTGCAATAAAGAACTATTGTATTGTATTTTATGCTAATATGACAAGTTTTGAAAGTATGAAATAATAATTAAGTAATGATCTTTATTCTGTAAGTAGGCCGCAAGGGCACTTACATGTCTGACTGTACGGCATTTTCCAGGAGGAGACGACTGTTGAGAAAAAAGGTAAAATAAAGTCGACAGTAGGACATTTTGTCTGAATAATTCTTAAGTATTACAATTAGTACTTAGACTAATCTAATCTTAAATATATCTTTCTAAGTATAAACTCAATGCTTAGCTTTAGCTCTCCGAGAAAACATCAAAATGAATGAAAGTGTTCACAAAGTAAAAATGTCGAAATGATTTCTTATTTAAGAATCATTACGACATTTTCACTTTCTAAACACTTTCATTGATTTATTTCGTGTTTAATTTGAGATCATAAAATCCAAATCCAAAACTATGCCTTTTTAGCATTGACATTTTTTAGTCATACATATTTTTGCTTGATATTTAGCTTTAACAGAATTAATTGATTTTTAATTTTAATAAAAATGTACACCGTAAATGTTGACTTGGACTTACTTGCGATGATGAATAATTGGTCCGAGTGAACTGACCGTGTAATGTCAGAATTGGGGACTAGCTCGCAGGAAATTGCCCAGTGACCGACACGTGCGCGGCAAATTGTAGGTCAGCTGTTTCTAAATAGCTGTATCTACGCGTATATCTGTATGTTACGTGTTATATTGGATAAGCGGGGATTCCAGAGAATCTTTCGATGAAAAGCGCCTCGCAACGTTAGACGTAAAACGCCCATTACGTAAAGATATACCTAATGCCCTCCTACACACACGTACACATACAACCCGGCTGGCCAACTCTACTGCTACGCGTGCAAGAGAGTATTTAAAAGTAAGTTCGGCCTAGCCAGCCATATCAGAGCCCACAATAGAGGAAGTCCATAATATTTGCGAAGGGTCGCCGTCATCGGAATCGAGGAGGACTATACAAAAAATTACTCTTAAGGTTGTATATATATATATATATAAAAGGACATATATATATATATATATATATATATATATATATATATATATATGTCCTTTTTGTAAATACTTACATTGTCTATTACCTTTTGATATATTACTTTGAAGTTGTAATTTTGTTTTTTTAGTTGTCATTAAATTCTTGCTTTGAGTCAGCCGCTTGGGTTTTCTCTTAAAATTTCCCTAAGTGCTATCGAAGTCTGTTACAATTACATTATAACATTTGTCTTAGACTTGTATGGCTTTGCATGCTGTTACCAAACACCCTTGTTTGGTAACAGGATGCAAAGCCGAAAGTAAATAGTTTAGGCCATTTAAAATACTTTAAGCCGTACAAGTCTTAGACAAATGTTATAAAGATTTTTTTTTTATTTGGGTTTTAAGATTTTTTCTGAGAAGACTCCTACTATTGACGAAAAAAACGGATAGCATTTGTCATGTCTGGCTTAAAATGTTCTAAATAAACTATTACCTACTTTCAGCTTTGCATCCAGTTACCAAACATCCTGTATATTGGATAACGTTGAGTTTTCATAGGTGAAATGGAAGGTTCTTGTCCTTTGGAAACGCTCGTCGATTTACATTATTTTCTGAATAACTATTTTATGTCTTGACTAGAAGGGCCCACAACTTCGTTCGCGGAGGAGAAAAAGTCATAACCCCTCGTAGTCGGGTAAAAAGTATGCTTTAATCATCTGGAGATACCCAGCTGCCCGTATACCAAAAATAGTTGAAACCCGTTTAGCCGATTTGGCGTGATGAAGCCACAACGACACGTACCGACATACAAAAATTTAAATATATTTCGGTTCAATAACCTCCGAATAGTCCATTACGATTGTTTTTTTTTTTAATATATTCAATGTACACATATTTAATTTTTACAACTTTATAATAGCTCGAATCTCGTTCGAGTAGACCATTTTCTACCCTATTATCGTTACTTTACAGGACTGTTAATTTTTTTTTAAAGCGTGCATTTTACACACGAGACAAAATTTTAATGAGAAAAGGGTTTTCCCTATTTTCACACTCTAAAGGAAATAATTGCATAATGACTTTGTTAAACTTTATTCTTTTATTTGTTTCAGATGCTGGGATTAATAGCTGTATTATATTAAGTAAGTGTTTAATGCAATTATATTGGCATATTACGTAGACCTTACCTCTACAGTAAAATTTTTAGTCTTACTCTCCAAAGTCTTTATAGACTGAAATATATACATAATTACAGATACTAGAAGATATTTCGGCGAAAATTACTTTAATAATCGTACTATTCGAAAATCCGTGAACTGAAAAATCATTTTCAGTACACTACATCAAATCGGCTGGACAATTTCAACCAATTTTAATACAGGAATGGGTAATAGACATCCTAATAAGGTTATGATATCATTTTTATCGGAAGAATTCTTCCTGAAAGGTGTCATGTTCCGGCGTTTTCGCGGTCGGTTACCTGAAATCTCGGACTTGCGTGACAAATCACAGTTAAAAATTATACCTAGGTGCTTAGTTTCTTTCTGCTGTTATAATGAATATGTAAGTTTGTTAGTCTATAAAGTATTTATATATGGGCCATGTTGCCCGAAATAAACGATTTCATTTCATTTATACTGGAGTAAAAAAGATTAATTGCTTAATAATGGTGAATGAAATTTCAGATACTATTTCTTCAAATTAAACATATTTCAAGGTAATTTTTATAAAATTTCCACAGCAACCAGACATTATTTATCATATTCCCGTTAAGAGAAAAAACATGTTACGTAAGTTGTGAAAATCCCGAATATAAAGCTAAAAACGAATTACGGGTAAAACCGGCGAAATTATGGAATTAGATAACAATGCCTAATGAAGGATGAACTCCCCGAGGCTCCTCTCTAATTAACAAGGAAAATACGGATTCGCAGCTTTTTGATTTATAAAGGATTCCTATCAGAAAAACAAAAACTACGTCAAACGAGAAAAAACGGGAAAAATATCACGAAAAATCGGACGGGCGTGTGAAAGTTCTTCACACCGTCGAAGCACCTATTGAAAAATGCTGTGGCGGGCATAAAAAAGTCTGTAAAAGGTTAGGGCTTAGTTTTGCTTGCAGTGATACTAATTATCAGCGCCTGGCATGCAAGAAAGAAGCCTATGAAATCGTACATGACGATAACCTATAATTTGAGGAAGGCGATTAGGGGGCTTCTAGGGAGGGGATAGTTTAAGTCGATAATGAGGGGAAGTTTCTCTATGCATAATTAAATATTATACAGACCAGCGTTTACCACAGGTAAGCTTCCTTGCACAGCGTATCAGCACGCATTACTATACAGCGAGGCAATGCTGCAAGCATCTTCGGAACCATGCCGAAAGGAAACGCCTTCTTAAATTTCGTTTAGTCTATTGTAATAATCGGATTCAACTTGGATGGGCAGAGTCTGGGAAATAGCGAAGTGACTTCTCGTCCAGGATACCTCAGTGCCACTTGAACTATATTGTTACTCAAGAACGCGTTATCTGTCAAACGGATTTACATGTAACGAGCACAAAGATAAATCAAATCATTGATAAAACTTAGGGACTGATCACAACCACACCACAACGCAGCGGCAGAAAGTGGTGAAACAGTGGTGACGTGTGAATAGTTCTTGCAGTTACTTTGATGTGGTCGGATCGATCACACGGGTACGTTTGACGGCGAAATGTAGTCCGTGTGAATAATAGTACATTACTGCAGACGCCGGGAAAGAAGGGCTTGCCGGGTGAGTAGGTATAGACGGCCGACCGTAGGGAGGCCGGATAGTGATACGAAGCCGGCAAGTCCTTTTCACGGCCAGAGGCATGTATAATGCTTTTCTCAAACATATGCAATGAAATAAAAAAATACACCACTCGAAAAACTAGACGACAAAAGTTTTTCTAATTTTCCCTCCAATCCCTACATAATGATTTTTTTATAAGAAATTCGTCGGTATTTCGCGAGTGTAGTGTTCGAATAGAGATCCTATTAGGGCCGCTATACTGTCTGCCAATAGGAATCTTAATTTCTATAGTAAATAAAATAAATGCAGATTTTAAATATTGTCTGTGGTCTCTGGTAACTTACGTATAGACAATATTTTTAATTTATTCATCAACATAATGAATCATACAGATTTGTGTTCTTAATATCAGTTCGTGTGTAATAGGCATTAACGCGGATATTTTTGGTCTGACAACCATTCAGCCACTAGAAAAAAAAACCAGCTGTTTAGCCTGTTCATGAACACAAACGCCATGTTTACATAAAAATTCAAAAAATATTACTTCCCGGCCTAGGCCTTCAATTTTGTATGAAATTCCTTTACAGTTCTTTCGAGTTGTTCCGCCCGAAACGTGATACTTTGAAGCCTGTTATAACGCACGTAATAACGACATTTCATTGCATGTTTGAGAAAAAATATTTATTTTCAAAGAAGCTATTGCCCGATCATGGTTGTCGTTGAGGAGTGATGAAATTTAAGTATTCTTATTCCGTGGCGTATCATTCAAGACTCAGGCACAAAATAGACTTTTAAATCCTTAAATAGTCAATAAAGATTTGCGTTCGCTTCGTTATCGATAAACCTTTCCGTTTCACTACGAGCTACTTGCGCACGCCGCCATAATTTCGTTTATTCCTCAGTGCCGAAACTCATTGAAACAAAATGCCGATAAGTACACTAGTCATTAGCATCTACATAGATGCTGTTTACATAAACAGCTGAGTATAATCAAGTGTACAGCTCGCTTCCTCGCACATAATAAATGTCCACTAACTGCGATATCACTATTTCAGTACGCATTAAGTCATATGCAGAATACGATCAAGGTAACAGCTTGAATTTCCACACTACAAACTACCCCACAAACAGCAATATGCTTTCCCCTATATTCTTATTCCGTGGCGTATCATTCAAGGTAGACTCAAGTCATACAAGGTAGGCACAAATAATAGACCTTTAAATCCTTACATAGTCAATAAAGATTTGCGTTCGCTTCGTTATCGATAAACCTCTCCGTTTTACTACGAGCTACTTGCGCACGCCGCCATGAAGTCGAGTACTCTCCACTGCCGAGACTCATTGAAGCGAAATGCCACGTACCGGGTTGCTTTTAAAATATCGAGCGGCTGATTGCCGTAGAACCTGCCTATCGGAAATGACACGTGTTCTCTGAGTTTTTCATGAGTGTTTTAGGAATACACATACATAAATTGCGCGCTGTTTTGCTTTCTTCTTTGAGCCTGACTTTGAACTGGGTAGGCTTAGGCCTCGTTACCAGTAATTTGGAGTAAATTGGATTTACTGGGGAAAGCAAACACACAAATGGGAATGCCACAGCTACTTGAGTTGGGATGACACGCAGTGCGCAAGGCACAAGGAAGGAGGTGGGTTGAAACAGCTCAACCTGACTTGGGGCTTATTAAATATTAAGGTCAAATTATTCATGAAATCTAATGCAGAAAATTCAAATAAGTTGACAAACTAATAGTGGACATACAGTAGGTTCGTCGGACATAGAACTGACCCCGAGAGTTATTTTATGTGTATTTAGTATTATAACTCATCCGGGAAATTCCGCATTCAATAAAAAAAACTATTATATTTGTCGGTTATAACCACTCCTAATTATGTCCTCCCGCGTAGATTAGGTAAATAGGCACTACCTAATCCGACGTCTCCTGATGTCTAAACAACATGGCTGGAAAGTTTCGTTGTGATCCGCTCTGTAGTTTTTAAAATTAAGAGAACATTAGGAAACTGTGGGCTCGGGCTGGTGGCTCCCGTCGGCATCGTCCGAAGAGCTTGCAGCAGCCATCTTTTCGATGGCTGCTGGGATCTCGTCATCCGGATCAGAGAACACGTTCCTCAGACGCCAGGGATAGCGACTATTAGCGAACTTTACAAGCGGTTTCTGAGTAGTAGATCTTCTGAGGGAATGGGGATCATCGGAAGGTAGGTGCTGTTTTGCTTTTACAAAGTTAGTCTACATTAAAACCGGTTAACACATTCACTGCCCGGACCCGCCTAGCGAGCGCTCTGCTTGTTGACGCGTAGCCGATACCATGCATTTCCCCGAGTGTAGAGGAAAGTGCGTAGCGCTACAAAAAGCTTGGCAGCGAAAGTGTTAAGGTCCAGTTTCATTTCTTTTCGTCTGATGACAACGACTATATATAATATTAATATATATGTTTGACCATTTGACAGAAGTAATTGACCGTCAATCAGCCAGCAAGTAACAGAACATAATGAAATGAGATATTAAAGGCTTAGCTATCAAATTACATATATTAACGACGAACGTGTAAGAAGAGAGAGACGCATGGATGTAAATGAAGCCAACAAGTTGCAGATGAAGAAAATACGATATGAAAAAAACACTAACAAAAAAGCGTATCTCCCCGGCTCTTACGTCCTTTTGCTGAGAAGCGCAGTTTTTTGGCAATAACTTAAAAACGGTATGTCTGATCATGTTGAAAACAATTTTAGTTGGAAGTATTTATTAAGCTTTGTATTTGTAAATTTTTTCAATTTATTTTTACATGCCGTTTAGAAAATAGAGGGGAGGGGGACACAATTTTTGCTACTTTCATAGCGAATATTTCGGAAAATATTCACTAAATCAAGAAAAATTGTAGAAACATCAAAGTGTTTTCAGAAGATCTGTCGAATAATGTGCCACACATTGATACTTGATGTTTTTTTTTTCAGTTTCGGTTATATGTATCGAATGCCCCCCCTAGAAATATATATTTTCTTTATTTAACTATCAAACTAAGTAGCGGTTTACACACGACATCTATGCTCCAAATTTCATCAATCTACATCTTATAGTTCTTGAGTAAAATGCCTGTGACATACGGACGGACAGACAAACAGACAGCCAGACAGACAGACATGACGAATCTAGAAAGGTTCCGTTTTTGCCATTTTAGCTACGGAACCCTAAAAAAGGACCGAAGTCTCGAAAATTATCGTCGTCTGCATTAACTTCACTCATTTTCATAAAAGTTGTAAACAGTGGTAAGTAACGTGGTATATATATATATATAGCGACCCCTAACACGCACGGGTTGCTTATAAGTAATAAATTTGTTTCTTCTAATTATATTCGGTAGTCTCTGCCTATCCCAGTGGGATACCGGTATGAGTACGTGTATGTATGTATGTAAATTAATGTTATTTAGAAAACAACTTCATAGTCTTGTTTCCTCTTAGACAAAAAACATCTTGTTCGTGGTTGTTATCACACGTGCTTTTAAAAATAAATGAAGTACGAGTATTAAGATTTTAAATCGCCACATTTTATCTAAATTTCACTGAACAATAAGGGAAATGTAGACACGTTTTCGCTCTTTTCACAATGAGAATAAGGACTAAAAAGGTAGGTGTTTCGGTTTTCCTTACTTAAGTTGCCTATCTAGATAGAGTCTTAAAATAACAGTGTCATTAAGTTTTTCAAACAGGAAAACTAACTATCGATGAAAAGTGTTTGCCAAATATCTGGTTCCCACTTCTCAGGATAATCGAGGACCCTCAATACTGTATAGTATTTCGAATCTTTTATGGAACAGCCTTTTCTACTATACAAATATTTTAGGTAAAATTGGGTTGATACTGCCGATAGCCATGTTACTGGACGTGGCTCATAATGATTGATGATCGGTATCCGTGCAATAATGGGGAGTTATAATAACATACGTCCCGAGGGTCAGACATGATACAATCTGTAAGCGATGTTAACATATAGGTGAGATATACAAGGTGCCCGCTAGGAATCCGAAAAATTAACCACGCATTCCTGAGGCCATCAGGATTAAAAAATGTTATATGACCCAAGTCAAATTCAGCAAAAAAAACGACTATAAAAACAATTACTTTTGCTCTCTATGAAAATTATCACTTTTAATAAAATGATAACGATTATTTATTAAAAAAGAATGACTTTAGATAGTGGTGGTGATCACTTTAATGTCTCTCAATAGCGATGCAAAACCTGGCAACATAAGTGGCAACATCACGCTCAAAAGATCTTAATGGACTGTAGAAATCACAATAAATAATTTATATGAAAATGTATAATATCTTCAAAACTAAGCCGGATTTGACTGGGGCTGGTAGATGTCCTAAGGAATGCGTGGTTAAAATCTTTATGGTTCCTCGAAGGTATCGTGTTTAACTAGGAAACTACCGTGAGACTCAATTAGATTTACATTACAATAGCGGTAAATCATTACAAGAGTACTCCACATGTTCCGGTCCATTTTGAGGACCTTAATCACGAGTCGCGAGGACATACGGTCACAACTCACAAGCTATCTGTATGACCCATCATGCCTTGTCAAGTTTTTATCCGGAAAACTAGGCTATGTTTTGGACATACCGTTAAGAAAATAGAGGGCGAGTAACACAATTTATGCTACTTTCGGAGCGATTATTTCCGAAAATATTCAATAAATCATTTTATTTAGACGCCTCAAAGTCTTGTTAGAAGAACTGTCGAAACATCACGCACACATATCACAGATTGATATTTGCTGATTTTCTATTTTCAGTGTCGGTTACACGTATGAAATGCCCTCACTCGAAACATATTTTTTTGTTATTTAACTATCAAACTAAATAGCGGGTCATATAAGATCCCAAATTTCTATATATATCATGTAGTTTTTGAGTAAAATGCCTGTGGCATACGGATAAACATACGGACGGACGGTCATGACGAAACTATAAGGGTCCGGTTTTGCAACGCAACCCAAAAAAAGGCTTAATGTGTACGAATCAGGCAATCAAGGCGTTTCTTTTTGTTTCTATATATATATATATATATATATATATATAAAAAATAATTAAGAAATACATCTACCAACATCATTTCAGAAGGGTTGCATCTATTTGGCTAGATATGTTTTTGTTTTCTGGACAAGGTCTGTATGTAAAGTAAAGTAAAGAAAATATACTAAAAATTGCATGAAACAGTGAAGGGTTCGAAAATCTTCATATAAGAAAAAAGAGTAAGTAAGACAAAAAATATAAGGGAGTTCTTAAAAAAAAAATATTTATTTATTACATGGCCCATACAGTTAAAGGAAGTTTACGTCATATCTTCTTTCTTAGTATACCCGAGCCACAGTGTAAAAAACATACAGTGGGCAGACGCCTTTGACGTTTGCCTAAATGCAGTGAAATGTCCCGAGCTATCTAACTAATACGGACTATGCAGCTCGGGCTCGCCCCACCCGCGTCTCGCCCCTCGCACCCCGCACGATTGCTCTATCTAGACGGCTTCTTCGGATGACTGTATTGATTTCTAAACTGTGCCCGTGCGAAGCCGAGGCGAGCTTCTAGTATTCTTCTAATTACGACATTTTGGATTGCTCATTATATATTACCACACGACTATCGTGAAATTACACTTTAATCCACCGTTCAACAATAACCTGTCTTATTTTAGAACAGTTGGGCTGAGTTTTAGTAGTTTTTAGTTTGAGAATTATGAATTGAGTCTAGCAAGACACACCCCCGATTACGGCTTTGTAGAATATATTACAGTTATATTAGCCTAATTGCTGTTATTAGATTGATGGAAAAGTTTTACAAGCTTCTCTTTTAATATTCTCTTTGGTTTACATAATTATCAGTGGCTATTGGTCTTGACGTGGCCACGGACGAAAGCTGAAGAGTGTCCAATGCGTCGGGTACATATCTATTTTTATATTCTTTTAATTATGAATCATTAGAATAGGGTAGTTTCCTGGGTAACAAAAAAAAAATTGTAATGAGTCCGTCACTTAGAATATCAAAAAATATTGGACACGTTTTTTTTCTTTTGTCAATCAGGTATTATAGGGTAGTGTGAATATGTAATTAAAAGTAAAAAAAATACATGAAATAAAAAAATTGTGCCATTATTCCCATTATTTTCGGAGATAAAGTGACATATATCAGTGCATGGTACACCAGTTTTCTTATCTGGACGAGCAGTTACTACCACCACGGAACTTTATGGCATTCTCAAAGTATGTATTTATTATGTAACTGACGGATTAATCAGCATTTTGATTTACCACCCCGATTATAAACAGATTTATTCTATTAGAGATTTGTCAGTTGATAACTGTACAATTGTACAACTACTGCACGTACAGATAATAATCTATCGATGTTAAAGACATAGCCAATAGAGAAACGGAGAGAGATTAATAAATACCAACAGAAGTTTCTCAATAAATTCCAATTAACCAGATAGGAACGCAACACGGGGACAAAAATTCCACGGATTCAATATAAATTTTCGTTGCCCCTGTTCGACAAAGTACATCAAGCACACTTGATTAAAATTCATTACGTACCCTGGGGAAATTCTGCGAGACATGTTGAACCGTTGATAACAAGCGCCTAATTAAGATGGCGTAGTTTGTCTTGATAATAAATACAGACAGACGTATAGGCATACAGAATTAATCTGACTACGAGTCGAACTTCGAACTCAGGCTTCGATTGCGCAAGCCACAAGATTACGGAGATCGCGGATGGTGACCAGTTGTGGGTGTTGTTCAACCTGTGGGTCGTGACCTCTTAGGTGGTCGCGAGGCCTCTTATTGGGGGTCGCGGCTGCCTTAGTATGGACTCTATGTCTGTAACATTTTAAGGGACATGTTTGAATGATGACACAGAACAGCTGCAGATTATTTTTTTAATTTAAGGGGGTCGCATCATGAAAAAGGTTGAGAAACTTATTCTAGGGTATACGTAACAGGGGACTACATGGGCCTTACCCAAAAATAGTGTAAGGCCAATCGGTATAATTACGTTTATCACACACACACACAAACATACATGCGTCTTTTGATGATATGATATCATATAGACGCAACACTTTAAAACTGCAACTGCTGAGATTTTAATGAATGAATGTTAATAGTTTGTTTCAGGCAACGTATTATAATTTACAACCCATATATTAATTATTAATTAATACTAATAGTGGAAAGGAAAACTTTAAGCAGGCAGAATAGGTTAAGTTTCAAAGTGTTCGTATTCTGTTTTTTATAAATACATATTACTCCCCATAGACGTAGGGGAGACCGGGTAGGGTTGATTGTCATAGGACGGCCATAATAGAAAACTGAACAAACGAATAAGTTCATCGACCGGTGTCGACAGATCGCGAGAGCTTTATATAGGAGAGAGATATTTATTTATTTATTCTATTTATTTATTTAGTAAAAAACAAGTTACATAACATTACAGTGTATACACCAATGCGTCATGAACCGAACAATGTTTATGTAGACGGCAAAACGGCGTGGCCCCGTTGTGTCGACATCTCGGGTGTTGGATTCGGTAGGTTGCCCCGGAACCGACGAAACACGACACCTTTCGGACAGAAATCAGCACACGTGATGGTCTCCTGGAGCGGCCGCGGCACGCGCATATATATATAGCTCTCGCGATCTTTCGACACCGGTTCATAGTCCATTGTGGCCACCGTGACAGAGCCGGCCCATGAGACAACCTTACCCAGACTCCTCTAATTGCTTTGGTTGACGTATATTTTTTTTTAATTATTGTTTTTTTTTATTTATCACACACAGAATCATTTGAAAAAAAAGAAAACGGTTATACGTCCGTGACAATCCGGAATAGAAAATTTGGAACATATTTTTTTGTGTATTAGGTACGTAAGTACAAGTGACGTACTAAATTTTGTATAGTGTCACTTTGATTTTCAGTGAGCGAACTCATGAGAATTTTATTTAAGTCACCTTAAAAAACTGTTTTGCATGGACTGTCTGCAACCTTAGAAAATTGAACTAATGGAGATGACAAGCCGTGTCACTACCGAACAAATTAAAAAAAAAAAAGTGGCGGGGGGTGAGGTAAACACGTACAGCACACTACGGAAATGTTCATATTTATTCAAACGCACACAATAAAAAACACCCACACACTGTCAATTTATTGTATAAAGATAAGCCGATTACGCTTAGGGTTGCCAATGGTACTATAATACTATAGTATTGTTTTGACTTTGTGTACTACATACTGTTGAAGAAATATATAGTAAGCAAAAACATTATATTTCGGTCAGTCCTTACGCATATCAATTAGATTTTATGCACCAATCAATGATATTGGAGTGGAGATATAGGATTTTATCAACTCAGATAGTTGCCCAACCCAATTGCAATAACAGGCCCAATATTAGTAAGTATTAAATATTATGCATTATGTTTAATAAACAATTTTCACTCTTAAGTATTTTGTACATTTTTTTTATCGAGTGTGATATTTTTTGTACCTTGGGCTGGGAAATACAATATTTGCTTAAGAAACAGTTGGCAACCCTACCGGTACTTTGACAGAGGGGAATGTATCCGTATGGCATCTCCATTGGTTAATAGGCATGTTGACTGGGTATGAGAATCAAAATTCTAATTAGTCCGCCAGCTAAATAATAAAAAAATATTTAACACGTATACTAGTGCAAAAGAGAAAACTGCAGCTCGGAACAATCTGACCTACAAAAAATTGGCAAAAACAGGGTTTCGTAGTCTCCTATTTCCTCTTCCAAAACTGGACTTATTTTAGTTTTTCTTTCACATATATTATAACGAGGGCTTCGACTATGCTTCTATGTTTTCTGTTTTTCTTTTATATTCGTTAAATTTGTTTACTGAACGTGTGCTTATGGCGCTGGATGGTGTCATTTTTTGCAGTTTGAGAGGGCCTCTAATTCGTAAAATAAACAAATTACTAAGAAAAATAAAACATAGGGGCATGGCACAGGTAAGTACAGATTATATTTATAAAAAAAATGCTCTAAGACCATCCAGGCAGAAAACGGGGAATTACGTTTGTATGGAGGAACGGCCACTAGTATATCCTCTTAAAGTTCAGGAGTGGGGGCTCATGACGTACTCCTAAGTAAAATTTGTACGTAGGAGTGACCTCACGCGATAATTTGACTCAATATTTTTTTTATGACATAGGAGGCAAACGAGCAGACGCGTTGCCTGATGGTAAGCGATCACCGTCGCCCATAGACACTTGCATCACCAGAGGAGTCACAAGTGCGTTGCCGGCCTTTCAGGTGGGAGTACGCTCTTCGTATCGCCTTTATTTTTCGATTATGTAAAAAAAGAAAAAATACGTGTCGCGTATTTTTTATTTATCTATTTACATGACGGACTAATTATTAAAATTTAGTCATCATTCCCATTGCTCTAAGTGTGCAACGGACGTAACGATATATCATACTGAAGTGTAAAATAACTAAACCAAGCTTTCATACAATATGATAATGCTGTTTAATATATATTTTTTAATTACCTGTATATTTATTTAGCCATCAAGTTGTATAATGCCGGGTTCATGAGCGAGGAATTTACGAGACGTTACATCGAAGCCTTATTTACGCGCTTAATTTGAGAGGTAATTTATACCCTTGGGTACACGTCGCCTTCCAGTTGCATGCAACTACAATTTGATGTACACCATTATAAAAAGCTCGTGATTATATTGCCACGAAGTTAATAAACCAATGCTTTTAAAAAAAATAGTTATTTATTACATGGCCCATACAGTTAAAGGAAGTTTACGTCTCTTAACAAACTACGTAAACTACGTTAGTTTGGAAAGTTTATAAGTGGTTATTGCTCTTGATACCCTAACAAAATAGAATAAAAAGCCGGCCAAGAGCATGTCGGACCATGCTGACTAAAGGCAATCCATACAAAAAATGCACTACAGATGAAAAAAATAGTATATGAAAGAATGCCCTAGCAAAAGAGAGTATCTCCATGGTATTTATGTCCTTTTGCTAAGAATCGCAGTTTTTCGGCAATAACTCAAAAACGGTAATAGAAAACAATTTTCGTTGAAAGTATTTATTCACTTATTTTTTCATATTTTTGGACACAAGGTTTGAAAAAAGGAGGGAGGGGCACAAATTATTCCAGTTTCGAAACGATTATTTCCGAAAATATTTACTAATACAAAAAAAAAATTGGTATCCTCAAAATGGTTTTTAAAGAACTGTCGAAATTGCACATATTGATATTTGCTGAATAGTTTTTCTGTTTTGGTTACATATCACGCTACATTGTGGCTTATACACGCCATCCATCTATATACTCCAATTTTCATCAATATACGTCTTGTGGTTTTTGAGTGAAATGCCTGTGACACATCGACGGCTGGACATAAAACTATAAGGGTTTAGATTTTCACGTTTTGGCTACGTAACCCTAAAAAGTTGATTTAAAAAACTTTCTTCTAATTCGCTTTCAGTCCATATCTAAGACCATTCCCAAACTCTGCGAGCGATGGCTTCCATTATCCCTGCTTAGCTAGTTGGAATTTTGCGTAATATATCA
The DNA here is from genome assembly GCA_905404275.2 of Hedya salicella. NCBI lineage: Eukaryota > Metazoa > Arthropoda > Insecta > Lepidoptera > Tortricidae > Hedya > Hedya salicella. Next base: position 16,143,516 of record FR990111.1, on the reverse strand, counting down.
AAAGCAGATCCCGACTCCATTGCATCTATTTTGTTTACAGTTGTATATTATTCTTTCGGCAGGTCACATTGAGCAATGACTTTTAAAATTGGATCTGTATTTTCTTTTTTCATTGTGATGGATAGGTCTCAGGGAATATTTGGATGGCTAGAATAAATACGATAATAATAAGGTTTTGACGTCGGATTTATTTGGGATTCTTTACTGCGGCTAACATGTCGGGGTAAGTGTTTTTTTTTCTTATACCAAAAGAATTCTAAATTTTTCAGATAAAAGTGGACTGTTCCATGTCATTTAATAATCTTTGGCCAAATTCTACGTGACATATGTATATGTCGAATTGCTATTGTAGCTATTTGAGCTGCATTGAGCTAAATATCCTTTAAGGCGATATAAGATGCATTAGGGAAAGATGGCAGTGTGGGAAAAACTAAAAATGCTCTTAAAGGCGTTTAAATAAAATCCACCTTTCAAACTTTTGCATACTTCCGTTTTATCCCAACGCACCTCACTTAACAAGTATTTTTATGTCAAATATTATGTTTTTGTGACAAAAGCTTTTATTGCCGACTGTTCTTTGAATATCCATCAAATACTCCTCAAGATAAAAAGCCCAGACTCGGTAGGATTGCGTTATTTTATAACAGAAATTCCACCACACCGGCTCCATCATCAGATCAGATTGATGATACGGTCGGTGCCCTGACTCAAGTATCCATAAGTCTGTACACTTAAGTTTTTGTATATCTGGATACTTATGTGAGGGCACCGACTGTACATAATATTGCATCGCAAGTACCTACACCAAATTTGAACTCAATAAAAGCCAGGAATCGTCCTATATAGGATCCGTTCCTGGCTTTTATTGAGCTCAAATTTGAGCCAAAGTAACGTACAAAGGGGTCATATATAGGACCCGTTACTTTGGCTCAAATCTTAGTAGCTAAATTATATAACATACACATCGTGTAACGTACACGATGACAGAGCATTCAATAAAATTAATTAGACATTAAATGTCTGTACATCTAGACTATTATAAATTTGTAAAAATGAAATGTCTGTACATTGCAGATATTAAAAAATATATTGTAACTAGTAAATTTGTTAAGCACTCTTCGGGTTTTCAGGGTATTGCTCTCTTTAACAGGTTACCGGTAGAATTGAAGTCAGTCATAAGCGTGAGCATTTTTAAAAGGAAACTGAGTTCTTTTTTGCTGAAGAACTGTTTCTACTCAGTTGAGGAGTTTTATCAGTACAAAAATGCCAATAGCTAAAGGTGCGCCCACATTTGTATCATTTGCCCGATCAGATCTTCGTTCCGCGTCTCACGCGATCAGATCATCGTCGCGTGGCATGATCGCATGTCACGATCACGCGTTTGGACGTTGCGCCGCTCCGATCGCTCGATATCCGTTTTGCTACGCGTATCACACACTTATATCGGACGAGTGCGGCATGATCGGCGCGCAGGCAGTAAGCGTCCAAGCAGCGCGATAAGCAGTCATGCCACGGCACGGTGATCGGATACGAGCAAATGATACAAGTGTGGACGCACCTTAATGAGTATTATTTAATTTAGCTTTATTGTTATAATTATTATTAAATGATGTCAACTGTATCATAGTTTTCTTTCTTACTTTGTATATATATATATATATATTTATAGTAGTATGTATGTTTAGTATATGTATGTTTGTTTTTATTTATTTTTGTATTATATGTAATCTTATCTCACCACCTACTCATTTCTAGCTATTTTATGTCATTTCCGTTACCCAAAGGTTGTCTGGAAGAGATCGCTCTTTAGCGATAAGACCGCCTATTGTTTACCTATTTTATGTTAAGGCTCTATTGTATTGCTTCTATTGTTGGTGTGCAATAAATAATTGTTGTTGTTGTTGTGGTTGTTATTATTAAGTATAGTAATATTTTGCAGTGACATTCTATTTGGTTTTTATTGATTGTATGGTTATTATTTTTTTTATTTGATATAGTTATTTGACATGGCCATTATTGAATTGTTTTATTATGATTATTGTATGTTTATTAATTTCTATTTGAAACGCAATGATTGCTAAATGATTAAATGACTTATGACTTAAGAATATTTAATTTTATATGTAATATTGTAACTGGAAATGGTCACTAAAACGAAAAATGTTTTATTTTTATTTTTTGTATGTAGATATTTGTCGTTGTGGCTTCATCACGGATCAATTGGATTTCAACTATTTTTGGTGCGCGGATAGCTGGGCATCCACAGATGTTTGCAAGATACTTTTTAATAGACGAAACCTGAGGTTCTTAAACTATTTTGTCTACTGCCCACTTTCAAAATAAATAGTTTTTCAGCGCCTGCTATTTTTTTTTACTTAAAAACCTCTATAACTTTAAATTAATTGAATTATAGTGGGCTATATTAGCCTGGTGCTTGCGGGCTATCATCGAAACTTATCTATACTAATATTATAAATGCAAAAGTGTGTTTGTGTGTTTTTATTTGTTTGTTTGCGTCTCTTTTTGAATTTCGAAACGGAGCGACTGATTGACCTGATTTTAGGGATAGGCATAGAAGGGAGTGATATAGGCTACTTTTCATCCCGAAATAATCAAATCTGTATCTATCTAGCTAGGTATATGCACGGGCGAATCCGCGGAAAAGTTACTAGTTTTAAATATGTTTAGTTTTTATTTATACAATCAAACAGGTTAGAAATATGAATAAACTAAATAATTGATGTTGTGCGGTAAGTTTGAATTTCGAAGACTTTTTGGAAGACAAATATTAAGTCGATGAAATTACAAATCGCCCCCCCCCCCCCCCCCCCCTAAACCACTATAACACCCTGATTTTTTTCTGGGCCCCTTACCGCCCCCTTCTAGGCCTCCAGCACCCACAAGGGGGCGTTATTGCCCACTTTGAGAAAGACTGGACTAAACTAAGAGGGGTAATGATTTTTTTTATTTCTCCTCTGCGAACGGAGTTGCGGGCGCTTTCTAGTTAAATATATATTATTGTGAAAGGTCACTGAAACGAAGGTGCCTACGTTCTAGCATGTTTTAATTGCATATCACAAGGGACAATTAAAATCAAGCATCCAAGCTACAATTAACCAAATTCAGTCTCAGTAAACAATAACCAGCACGCAAAATCAACATTAACAAGTTAGTGAGACAAAGGTGTAACAGACTATGTTGCTCATAGTGAGATAAAGCTTTGTTTCACCAAGGGCACAAAGTTGTGAGCGCAAGACAAATTAATAACGATCTTGTTAGCTACTTCAACATGTGACATTGAGCAAGTTTTGCTTTGATAGTGGGTTTTGCTTTAGTTTAGAAGCCTAGAGCACTAAAATTCACCATTCTGAAGTTGTTCTAATTTTTGTGGATTTTTCTTTTATTATAGAAGTTATTATCCCACAATCTCTAGAGATCATTTAAGCACAGAATATATAAACAAAAAAATTAAAACGACTCCAAAAAAAACTAAAAAGTAAAAAATAACGCCGTAATTCAGTTTCTTCAAATTACTTATAAGTAGCCGTTTGTAAATTCAATCTATACAGTATATACAATTAATCTTATTTTGGCGTCAAAAAAAAATCACATTCCGTCGAATTGAGAACCTCCTCCTTTTTTAACCGACTTCCAAAAAAAGGAGGAGGTTCTCAATTCGACGGAATGTTTTATTTTTATTTTTTTATGGATGTTCACCGATTACTCAAACTCAAAGACTATTTGACCGATTTCAAAAATTTTTTTTTGGTTTTATAGAAGGTACTTTCTAGTTGGTCCCATTTAATTTTGGTGAAGATCTAATGATGGAATCCATGAGGAATTGAAGGAACTCCTCAAATATTGTAGGCATACATATAGCGATTTTGGTATTATAAGAAACATAATAAGCATTTGCATTCAGAAAGTGTAAATTGGTGAAATGGAATTGATGCACAAGACCACAGAATGCCATCGGAACTCCTCGATGATAAATGATTTACGGGTGGCGACAAAATATCTTGATTAATTTAGCTAAGCAACTTCATAGTCACAAATTTAAATGTTCCTGATGAGAATGGTGCCATCGAATTGATTTGATGATGCAGCCGGAAGGTAGGCACCAGATCTATGTAATAAAATAATGTATCCTAGCCGTGTTTGGGCTTGTTCGAATCGTCACGAGATACACTTTTAAGTAACGATGACCTAAAAAGTGTAAAATAAATCAACTTTTTAACAAAAAAATAAAACCGACTCCAAAAAAACTATAAAGTAAAAAATAACGCCATAATTAAGTTTCTTCAAATTACTTACAAGTAACTGTTTGTATACTCTATCTTTACAGTATATACAATTAATGTTATTTTGGAGTCGGTGCCATCGTGTCACAACTTACTAAAATCGTCAATTTTCAATATTTTACACATTCTTTATATGGCACCGACGCCAAAATAAGATTAATTGTATATACTGTATCGATTGAGTATACAAACGGTTACTTGTAAGTTATTTGAAGAAACTGAATTATGGCGTTATTTTTTACTTTTTAGTTTTTTTGGAGTCGGTTTTATTTTTTTGTTTAAAAGTTTATTTTGGAAGTCGGTTAAAAAGTACAGAAGTTTATCAGCATTAATCTTGTTACGCAGTACATGCAGATATAGGAATCCAGGGGGAAATATTTTATGACAGGTAGGGGACTCCTATATCGATAAACTCAAGTATCGATGCTCGTTTTATATACGCACATACCAAGTTTGGTTAGTAAAAATATGTTTTCTATTTTCACTCTTAAATATAAAAAAAAATTAATAGCACGTCTTTACAAATGACACTGTCGGACGGCATTGAAAAGTATTGTTTCATCGTGAGTGTCTAAGTGGGTAAGCTACTTCGATCTAATTATCTAAAGAGGTTTGATAAAGAGATAATATTTACTATTTCATAGTGCAATGTTACACCCTAGCTATAACCTAGCGATTATTTAAAATATGCTATGTATGAACTTCATACTCGTCTTTAGATAAAAAAAATATTTACAAAACACACAATGCTGGGGGCGATCACTAGTATATGGAATAAAACATCGATAGTTGATTATATCAATATAGGATTCCCCTATCTGTCATAAAATGTTGCCCTCTGGATTCCTATGTCTGGTATCACGTCTTTTAACCACTCACTTGCTTCAGATTTAGGATTGAATTCTATTCATACTTGAAATAAGACAGGTGACAGGTAACTATAGTTACCGAACGCAAGTGAGTGGTAAAAGCAAAGCTGTCATTCAGTCGGAATTGCTTTGCAACGCTAGCGCAGACGGGCCTAAGGGTTGTCACTAGTTAGCTGATGGAATTTTTAGGATTGGCCTAAGGTAAGCCTTAGATTCACGTTTAACTCTGAAACGCGTGTTAAAAATAGTACAATACGTACATACCTACGATTGAATTCAAATATTAAGCTACTGAAGTCAATGTTATGTCAAGGCTAATGTTATAAATGAGGCTATTATTACTCCTTACATATTACGGATACGTCATACCTAACTATAGAATGGGCGTTATCACATTACAGGACGGGGTTTAATCATAGCGTAAAAATTTATGATTTATCTACTTATCTTACGTTAGTTATTTTTCGACATCTTGGTCGTCGTATTTACGAAGCCTCGGCAGGAATTGGAGAGGCGGGTATTCAGGTCAGAATCAACATTTAGACCCACACACATCTGTCCTTTTAATAATAGTTTCTCTTCGTTTAAATTTATAGAGTACAGTGGAACCCGTACCTTTTTCACTCTTGTCACAATGACAATAAGGACTGAAGAGGTATGTGTTTTAGTTTACCTTACTGTACATTGAAACGTTGAATATTCTATCTGTTAAACCTAATAAACAAAAATGATAATATGTCATTTTTGTTTATTGTACCCCATTTCTTGGTAACTCTAAAGATAATACAAAATTTTCGGTAACGCCAGAGACATCAAAAGTGTTGGCCTTAATATTTTTATTGTTTTCCTGAATGGCTTTCACTTCTTGCCGTTTTTAGAAAGAGGTATTTTGTCAATGTCGACCGATGTGAAGGCATCACACGAGAGGAGAATGTTCGGTATTAAAATGTTGATTTTGATGAGAGGATATATCAGGGAACCTGAAACAAATAACATTTAATTATGTACGGCACTGATAATACAAGACGTTTGTACAGTTATTCATAGAAATTGCGGAAAAGGGATGAAAGTAACTAAGGCATGCCAACATACAGGAAATAGGAAGAATAAGTAAAGTAGAAATAGAGAAGAAATTACTCAACATTCGGCGAATAAATCATATTTATACGCGATTAAGCCACATTTATTGTATTGTAGAGATCTCTTTAAAACTCAAAAAATCAAAGCTTCACAAATTCGGGGCACAGTTATATTATATTTCAATAACCTGTCTCAGTCCGTATCGAAAGAAAATGAAAAAAAAAATCGTTAGAAGGTAGCTTTCTACAACTTTGTTCGTGGAGTAGAAAAAGTCATAAGAGTCTTTTCTGCTTCACCGGATTCGCTTAAAAAATATTCTGTAACTAACTTCGAAGACAACATACAGAAGTTGAGCTGTCACACAAGACCTTCGTGTCTAAACATGTCCCAATAGCAAGTATCGCATAACAAGGCCTCCTTGAAAAGTTATGAACGGAACCTAGCTACAAATATCACTACGTTCTTTAAATAGCGTAATGCAAGGCTCCACTTTCGCATACACATTAAAGCCTTCTGTATAACTTTTACAGATGATGGTTGTAGCACACGAACTTTATAAGCACCTTTGCGTTGGTTAGGCGTAATGTCGGTTTGTCGAGTTGTTAAATGGCGCATTGTACACTGCTTGCTTATAAGGGGCATCCGGTTCGCAGGACCATTTGTTGGATCAGTTCATAGCAAAGCAACAACTAAGGCGAGATACATTTAAAATAAGAAATAAATAAATATAGTTCCTTTAGATAAATTAACCTCATACGGACGGTTGGACGGACGGACGGACGGACATGACGAAAGTATAATTGTTCCGATTTTTGCCATTTTGGCTTCGGAACCCTAAAAATTTAAAAATTGTATGCTTCGAGTGGGATTCAAACCCACGTCCCAAACAGCACCCCGGGCCAATTGGTAGATCGAATCCCCGAGCTCATGCATCGAATTTTTCGACCAGTTGCCTCATTTCTCTGATACCCATCTACCGTAAAGTTCAGTAGGTTTTAATCCGGCACCACCGTCTCAAATTATATTGAGATCAAAATCCCAGAGCTCATAACAATTATTCAGACCTTGTGCATAACAGTTTGCAGCAAAATCAAAGGTGTGCACAGTCCCTTAAACGTAAGGTTATTATGAAGTTTGCACCGTCGCTACGCGCCTGCCGTATGCATAATTAACATGTGCGGAACCTTCTGTATCTCCGGGCACACGGGCGGGTAGGAATGCTAACAATTGAATGCTTTTCACTTGCTACTGCAGCACTTGTTTGTGACCCCAATAATTAATGATCGTTCAAGACCGATGGAAACAGTGCACGATTGGTCATTGTCGTCCTCTTTTGTCTTATAAGGTTTCTGTTCATCTCCATCATTATCGTTACATCAGCAAATACAGCTTACAAATTGTATAGGGACTTATATTTTCTCCAGCTATATTTTCAGATTATTCCAATCATCTTTTGAAAGTATACGCTCGTATGAAATTAAGTCGCTGCTTTCTCATCATGATTACATCACCAGATACAGCTTACAAATTGAACAGGGACTTTTCTCGAGCCATAATTTCCGATTATTCCAATCATCTTTTTAAAGTATACCCTAGTATGAAATTAAGACGCTGTATAAGATGACGTTGAAAATTACCTGATAGTAGAATATGTATCTTCTTCCTTTAAGTCATGCACTCTTGGCAGAGTGGTCGTGGTCATGACTAGGTTGAGTTTTGCTCTACCGCTGCTCTTATGATGCGACGCCATGTAGCTATGTTTGGCCAAGTGAGGATTGTCGTTGATACTGGAGTGTGTTACAGATTTGATGAGGTCTGCCCACCGTGTTGGAGAGCGCCCACGATCTTTTACCTTCGACTTTCCCTTACACTACTAATTGCTGCATAGACTCCTCTTTACGGGTAAAGTGTCCGAAGAACTTGAGGACTCATATTTGCCGATAATCTTAAAGAACATAAGTAAGTAAAAATCTAGCTCGCTTGTTCATCAGCCTAATCACTTAAAGTATAATATACGAGTATGATGTATTACACTGTGTGTGTATATAATAACAACGTTGTCTAATTTGTAAGGCAGTTGAACAAGTGGAAACCCGAACTGTGTAATGGTTACGCTTGACTTTCATGCCCAGACATTCATGGCAAGATCTTGTTACAGAAAATACTGACCTTGATTTTAGGGGCAGTAGCGTGAGTCCATATAGGCACAAAGACACTGACGATTCTGAACGACCATGGCTCCATATAGGCACAAAAGAATTGCCTACCCATATTATCATAATATTTTAACTACCTTGCCCAAAAACCATGTCCCTCTGTTCCTTGTTAAGGGGACCTTGATTTTATTTAAGAAGGTAGACAAAAAAAAGCGGCCATTTGCGAGTCGGACTCGCCCATGAAGGGTTCCAATTTGGCTACGGAACCCTAAAACACGTGACTCGTGTCATTCCAGTCAAGGCAATCTTTTGTATCCGTGGTTCGATGCGACGTCTAAAAGAACAGTATACAATAGTGAGACTAAACTTTAAACGCAAAACCCATTGGTAATGTTTATCATTCGCAAAACCGATTAGACGACACGTTTGGCTCAGTGGGATGCATAACGGACTACGAAGCTGGCCGTCCCGGGTTCGAATCCCGGCCAGGGCAAGTGTTTGTGTGATGAGCACGAATGTTTGTTCCGGGGTGTTAGATGTTTTCTATGTATGTAAGTATTGTAATTTATGTATATGTCGGCAAGGCAGCGCTCCGATCTATGCTGACAACTTTATGATACGTCAAGCGATGACAGCTGTCAAAACATCGCTTGGGAGTGGTGAGTGCTTGGTCCGTTTCGGGTAATTTGTAAATGTCACAATTATTTTATTAACGGGTAGATCCATAAAGAACGAATGACTAAGAACTGTCAGCTGGAGTGACAGGCGGCCAGGACGGCATTCTGATATCGGACGGTATGGCAAACGGACGCAAGCACAGAACTCTCCGTGTTTCGGGATAATTGTAATCCGTATAGATCTGACCAGTGTATGATTATTTCTCACGTTCAATTGTATAGTTCGATTAAAGAATAATAGTGTGATACATCCGCGTGATTATTTTGTGAATATCCACCAACAATTCAAAATGGCTGATGATGATAAATCGGGCTCGGTTCCATCCTCTCCAATAGCCCCCCCTCCGTTATATATATTATGTATATCGTTGCATGGTACCCATAGTACAAGCCTTGCTTAGTTTGGGACTAGGTCGATTTGTGTAAGATTGTCCTAATACTGATTTATTTATTTTTCGAAAAAGCAGACCGAAAGGGATGAAGGATGCTTACACATGCACATAGTGACCTTGAATGGTTTCTAATTCGGTACCTTGCGATCTCAAATACGCCCACTTAATCTCGAACACCAATCTATTTTTAACTGACTTAAAAAAAGAGCCGTCTCCATTATAACTAAGTAGGTAAATGCAATTTAATTATTTTTTATTACGGGGTCGCACCGACATCATGACAATTAGAAGCGCACCGACTCTTAATTCTATGTATAATACATTTCAGATTTTTTTAAGCTAAAAATTACAAGACAATTCTTGCTTTCTGTCAGCGAGAAGAAAAAAATGATAACCTTCTTTTTTCTCGGTGTAGTTGGGTCAAAAATATCCTAACCATCTGTAAATAAACCCGTGTACCAGAAGTAGTTAAAATCCTTTCAGCCATTTTGACGTGATGAAGCCATAACGACAAAAAACATAGGAAAAAAATTTTTTTTTTTTTTTTCAAATAGTATCACATGCTTTTTTGATAATATCTTCAATGTAGTAGACAATTTTATTTTTTCAGCATTATTGAGTGATAGCATAATTATTATTTTGCAAAGGAATTACGATTTATGTTTACTGATAATTCCACCACTGACAAATTTAACTACGTACAAATTAATTCTGAAATAATTAATTTCACGAGTTTGTTATTGCCATAAATTGATTTCTAAACTATTATAAACTGAAGATCCGTATGTACATCACATGCGTAGTAATGCAGCATGTAGCTTTGAAACTAATAACTTGATAGTTTCCTGGAGGAACGTTGAATTTAGCATATAGCTAGCCGGCTTGCTGTTAAATGGCTGTGTAATTGTTTCATTACTATCTTGAGATAGTTGGTAGATCATCAACTCTGTGATATACATAATGGTTTTATGAATGGGAACTTAGCTAAAGGGGCTCTTTGGCAATTTTTGCAACATACTGTAATTTGATCATTAAAAAAATATCAATGCATCATGAAAGAAAAAATCGTAAAATCTAAACGACTTTGAAATACATTCAAAGTTACGTATGTGGTTTTACAAAATTAAAATCAAATTGAAACTTTTTCCGATTCCTTATAATACACAGGTTTTCTTGACTGCAATGCCGAAATACTTTTTCTTCCATATTAATTTGGTATGCCAACTCAAGAATGACGTCAGACTCTAGTAGCAATTAGTATGGAGTATTTTCAACACTCAGTACCTACTCGTAAGATTGCCAAACTTTAACTATCATTTCTGACTTTTAGAGTACTTTATTTGTATTTAGTCCCATAATTATAATATACGTTGATTTCTTACGAAAAACAGTATCGACTGTCACCAAAAACATACCGTTATCATCCCAAGTGGGTAATACTTTTCATTCTTCTTTTCATTTTTTGCCTCAAAATATATGGAAATTTTGAGCAGGACGAAAAAACTGTCCTCGGGTCAGATTTGTTTTAAACAGATGCATTAATACGAGTATCCAAATCGACAATGGGAAATTGTTTGAAGAAAGGATGAAAATTTTCAAAAATCTTGAAATTTTGATTATAGTTAGGATTAAGCCTCCTTATTGTCAGAAAAAGAAATCAGACTTTTCTGTGGCTTGGAAAAAAATAAAAAGATGAGAAGGTGTTGATCGGCCTATATACCTGCCTTATACGGTAGGTAAAATAAGTACAAAAGTGTCGTATTCTGAAAAACAAAAGCATGTTTTTTAATACATAATTATACTATGGTAATAATAACTACGCCTACATTCAGGGTACCCCGTAAAAATACATATTTCCTGGGGAATAATCAAAATTCCTTTGCCAGCGGCTGCTGAAAAAAATGAGTGAAATCCTAAAATATAATCTACATTGTGTTTTATGCAATATGGCGCTCACATTCAAAACACGGAAAAGAAAACGTGGAGGTCGAGACTTATCAGGTAATTTTAAAGATAAAGTAGATATAGTTCTACCACAGGATGTGCAAGATCGCATTACTCCGTAGAATGATGTCAAAAAAGAATAAAAATTATCAAAGATTGTTGTTTGTATCAAGGATTAAAATGGAAACTAAAAAAGTGCATAAAAAAAATTGAATGTACAATATTGATTTGCAGTGACATTCTATTTGGTTTTTATTGATTGTATGGTTATTATTTTTTTTATTTGATATAGTTATTTGACATGGCCATTATTGAATTGTTTTATTATGATTATTGTATGTTTATTAATTTCTATTTGAAACGCAATGATTGCTAAATGATTAAATGACTTATGACTTAAGAATATTTAATTTTATATGTAATATTGTAACTGGAAATGGTCACTAAAACGAAAAATGTTTTATTTTTATTTTTTGTATGTAGATATTTGTCGTTGTGGCTTCATCACGGATCAATTGGATTTCAACTATTTTTGGTGCGCGGATAGCTGGGCATCCACAGATGTTTGCAAGATACTTTTTAATAGACGAAACCTGAGGTTCTTAAACTATTTTGTCTACTGCCCACTTTCAAAATAAATAGTTTTTCAGCGCCTGCTATTTTTTTTTTACTTAAAAACCTCTATAACTTTAAATTAATTGAATTATAGTGGGCTATATTAGCCTGGTGCTTGCGGGCTATCATCGAAACTTATCTATACTAATATTATAAATGCAAAAGTGTGTTTGTGTGTTTTTATTTGTTTGTTTGCGTCTCTTTTTGAATTTCGAAACGGAGCGACTGATTGACCTGATTTTAGGGATAGGCATAGAAGGGAGTGATATAGGCTACTTTTCATCCCGAAATAATCAAATCTGTATCTATCTAGCTAGGTATATGCACGGGCGAATCCGCGGAAAAGTTACTAGTTTTAAATATGTTTAGTTTTTATTTATACAATCAAACAGGTTAGAAATATGAATAAACTAAATAATTGATGTTGTGCGGTAAGTTTGAATTTCGAAGACTTTTTGGAAGACAAATATTAAGTCGATGAAATTACGAATCGCCCCTCCCCCCCCCCCCCCCCCCTCCCCTAAACCACTATAACACCCTGATTTTTTTCTGGGCCCCTTACCGCCCCCTTCTAGGCCTCCAGCACCCACAAGGGGGCGTTATTGCCCACTTTGAGAAAGACTGGACTAAACTAAGAGGGGTAATGATTTTTTTTATTTCTCCTCTGCGAACGGAGTTGCGGGCGCTTTCTAGTTAAATATATATTATTGTGAAAGGTCACTGAAACGAAGGTGCCCACGTTCTAGCATCTTTTAATTGCATATCACAAGGGACAATTAAAATCAAGCATCCAAGCTACAATTAACCAAATTTAGTCTCAGTAAACAATAACCAGCACGCAAAATCAACATTAACAAGTTAGTGAGACAAAGGTGTAACAGACTATGTTGCTCATAGTGAGATAAAGCTTTGTTTCACCAAGGGCACAAAGTTGTGAGCGCAAGACAAATTAATAACGATCCTGTTAGCTACTTCAACATGTGACATTGAGCAAGTTTTGCTTTGATAGTGGGTTTTGCTTTAGTTTAGAAGCCTAGAGCACTAAAATTCACCATTCTGAAGTTGTTCTAATTTTTGTGGATTTTTCTTTTATTATAGAAGTTATTATCCCACAATCTCTAGCATTTAAGCACAGAATATATAAACAAAAAAATTAAAACGACTCCAAAAAAAACTAAAAAGTAAAAAATAACGCCGTAATTCAGTTTCTTCAAATTACTTATAAGTAACCGTTTGTAAATTCAATCTATACAGTATATACAATTAATCTTATTTTGGCGTCAAAAAAAAAAACACATTCCGTCGAATTGAGAACCTCCTCCTTTTTTAACCGACTTCCAAAAAAAGGAGGAGGTTCTCAATTGGACGGAATGTTTTTTTTTGTTTTTTTTTCTTTTTTTTTATGGATGTTCACCGATTTCTCAAACTCAAAGACTATTTGACCGATTTCAAAATTTTTTTTTTGGTTTTATAGAAGGTACTTTCTAGTTGGTCCCATTTAATTTTGGTGAAGATCTGATGATGGAATCCATGAGGAATTGAAGGAACTTTTCAAATATTGTAGGCATACATATAGCGATTTTGGTATTATAAGAAACATAATAAGCATTTGCATTCAGAAAGTGTAAATTGGTGAAATGGAATTGATGCAGAAGACCACAGAATGCCATCGGATCTCCTCGATGATAAATGATTTACGGGTGGCGACAAAATATCTTGATTAATTTAGCTAAGCAACTTCATAGTCATAAATTTAAATGTTCCTGATAAGAATGGTACCATCGAATTGATTTGATGATGCAGCCGGAAGGTAGGCACCAGATCTATGTAATAAAATAATATATCCTAGCCGTGTTTGGGCTTGTTCGAATTGTCACGAGATACACTTTTAAGTAACGATGAACTAAAAAGTGTAAAATAAATAAACTTTTTAACAAAAAAATAAAACCGACTCCAAAAAAACTATAAAGTAAAAAATAACGCCATAATTAAGTTTCTTCAAATTACTTACAAGTAACCGTTTGTATACTCAATCTTTACAGTATATACAATTAATGTTATTTTGGAGTCGGTGCCATCGTGTCACAACTTACTAAAATCGTCAATTTTCAATATTTTACACATTCTTTATATGGCACCGACGCCAAAATAAGATTAATTGTATATACTGTATCGATTGAGTATACAAACGGTTACTTGTAAGTAATTTGAAGAAACTGAATTATGGCGTTATTTTTTACTTTTTAGTTTTTTTGGAGTCGGTTTTATTTTTTTGTTTCAAAGTTTATTTTGGAAGTCGGTTAAAAAGTACAGAAGTTTATCAGCATTAATCTTGTTACGCAGTTCATGCAGATATAGGAATCCAGGGGGAAATATTTTATGACAGGTAGGGGACTTCTATATCGATAAACTCAAGTATCGATGCTCGTTTTATATACGCACATACCAAGTTTGGTTAGTAAAAACATGTTTTCTATTTTCACTCTTAAATATAAAAAAAATTAATAGCACGTCTTTACAAATGACACTGTCGGACGGCATTGAAAAGTATTGTTTTATCGTGAGTGTCTAAGTGGGTAAGCTACTTCGATCTAATTATCTAAAGAGGTTTGATAAAGAGATAAGATTTACTATTTCATAGTGCAATGTTACACCCTAGCTATAACCGAGCGATTATTTAAAATATGCTATGTATGAACTTCATACTCGTCTTTAGATACAAAAAATATTTACAAAACTTACAAAAAACACACAATGCTGGGGGCGATCACTAGTATATGGAAAAAAACATCGATAGTTGATTATATCAATATAGGAGTCCCCTATACGTCATAAAATGTTGCCCTCTGGATTCCTATGTCTGGTATCACGTCTTTTAACCACTCACTTGCTTCAGATTTAGGATTGAATTCTATTCATACTTGAAATAAGACAGGTGACATGTAACTATAGTTACCGAACGCAAGTGAGTGGTAAAAGCAAAGCTGTCATTCAGTCGGAATTGCTTTGCAACGCTAGCGCAGACGGGCCTAAGGGTTGTCACTAGTTAGCTGATGGAATTTTTAGGATTGGCCTAAGGTAAGCCTTAGATTCACGTTTAACTCTGAAACGCGTGTTAAATATAGTACAATACGTACATACCTACGATTGAATTCAAATATTAAGCTACTGAAGTCAATGTTATGTCAAGGCTAATGTTATAAATGAGGCTATTATTACTCCTTACATATTACGGATACGTCATACCTAACTATAGAATGGGCGTTATCACATTACAGAACGGGGTTTAATCATAGCGTAAAAATTTATGATTTATCTACTTATCTTACGTTAGTTATTTTTCGACATCTTGGTCGTCGTATTTACGAAGCCTCGGCAGGAATTGGAGAGGCGGGTATTCAGGTCAGAATCAACATTTAGACCCACACACATCTGTCCTTTTAATAATAGTTTCTCTTCGTTTAAATTTATAGAGTACAGTGTAACCCGTACCTTTTTCACTCTTGTCACAATGACAATAAGGACTGAAGAGGTATGTGTTTTAGTTTACCTTACTGTACATTGAAACGTTGAATATTCTATCTGTTAAACCTAATAAACAAAAATTACATATTATCTACCCCATTTCTTGGTAACTCTAAAGATAATACAAAATTTTCGGTAACGCCAGAGACATCAAAAGTGTTGGCCTTAATATTTTTATTATTTTCCTGAATGGCTTTCACTTCTTGCCGTTTTTAGAAAGAGGTATTTTGTCAATGTCGACCGATGTGAAGGCATCACACGAGAGGAGAATGTTCGGTAATAAAATGTTGATTTTGATGAGAGGATATATCAGGGAACCTGAAACAAATAACATTTAATTATGTACGGCACTGATAATACAAGACGTTTGAACAGTTATTCATAGAAATTGCGGAAAAGGGATGAAAGTAACTAAGGCATGCCAACATACAGGAAATAGGAAGAATAAGTAAAGTAGAAATAGAGAAGAAATTACTCAACATTCGGCGAATAAATCATATTTATACGCGATTAAGCCACATTTATTGTATTGTAGAGATCTCTTTAAAACTCAAAAAATCAAAGCTTCACAAATTCGGGGCACAGTTATATTATATTTCAATAACCTGTCTCAGTCCGTATCGAATGAAAATGAAAAAAAAAAATCGTTAGAAGGTAGCTTTCTACAACTTTGTTCGTGGAGTAGAAAAAGTCATAAGAGTCTTTTCTGCTTCACCGGATTCGCTTAAAAAATATTCTGTAACTAACTTCGAAGACAACATACAGAAGTTGAGCTGTCACACAAGACCTTCGTGTCTAAACATGTCCCAATAGCAAGTATCGCATAACAAGGCCTCCTTGAAAAGTTATGAACGGAACCTAGCTACAAATATCACTACGTTCTTTAAATAGCGTAATGCAAGGCTCCACTTTCGCATACACATTAAAGCCTTCTGTATAATTTTTACAGATGATGGTTGTAGCACACGAACTTTATAAGCACCTTTGCGTTGGTTAGGCGTAATGTCGGTTTGTCGAGTTGTTAAATGGCGCATTGTACACTGCTTGCTTATAAGGGGCATCCGGTTCGCAGGACCATTTGTTGGATCAGTTCATAGCAAAGCAACAACTAAGGCGAGATACATTTAAAATAAGAAATAAATAAATACAGTTCCTTTACATAAATTATCCTCATACGGACGGTTGGACGGACGGACGGACGGACATGACGAAAGTATAATTGTTCCGATTTTTGCCATTTTGGTTTCGGAACCCTAAAAATTTAAAAATTGTATGCTTCGAGTGGGATTCAAACCCACGTCCCAAACAGCACCCCGGGCCAATTGGTAGATCGAATCCCCGAGCTCATGCATCGAATTTTTCGACCAGTTGCCTCATTTCTCTGATACCCATCTACCGTAAAGTTCAGTAGGTTTTAATCCGGCACCACCGTCTCAAATTATATTGAGATCAAAATCCCAGAGCTCATAACAATTATTCAGACCTTGTGCATAACAGTTTGCAGCAAAATCAAAGGTGTGCACAGTCCCTTAAACGTAAGGTTATTATGAAGTTTGCACCGTCGCTACGCGCCTGCCGTATGCATAATTAACATGTGCGGAACCTTCTGTATCTCCGGGCACACGGGCGGGTAGGAATGCTAACAATTGAATGCTTTTCACTTGCTACTGCAGCACTTGTTTGTGACCCCAATAATTAATGATCGTTCAAGACCGATGAAAACAGTGCACGATTGGTCATTGTCGTCCTCTTTTGTCTTATAAGGTTTCTGTTCATCTCCATCATTATCGTTACATCAGCAAATACAGCTTACAAATTGTATAGGGACTTATATTTTCTCCAGCCATATTTTCAGATTATTCCAATCATCTTTTGAAAGTATACGCTCGTATGAAATTAAGTCGCTGCTTTCTCATCATGATTACATCACCAGATACAGCTTACAAATTGAACAGGGACTTATATTTTCTCGAGCCATAATTTCCGATTATTCCAATCATCTTTTTAAAGTATACCCTAGTATGAAATTAAGACGCTGTATAAGATGACGTTGAAAATTAGCTGATAGTAGAATATGTATCTTCTTCCTTTAAGTCATGCACTCTTGGCAGAGTGGTCGTGGTCATGACTAGGTTGAGTTTTGCTCTACCGCTGCTCTTATGATGCGACGCCATGTAGCTATGTTTGGCCAAGTGAGGATTGTCGTTGATACTGGAGTGTGTTACAGATTTGATGAGGTCTGCCCACCGTGTTGGAGAGCGCCCACGATCTTTTACCTTCGACTTTCCCTTACACTACTAATCGCTGCATAGACTCCTCTTTACGGGTAAAGTGTCCGAAGAACTTGAGGACTCATATTTGCCGATAATCTTAAAGAACATAAGTAAGTAAAAATCTAGCTCGCTTGTTCATCAGCCTAATCACTTAAAGTATAATATACGAGTATGATGTATTACACTGTGTGTGTGTGTGTGTATATAATAACAACGTTGTCTAATTTGTAAGGCAGTTGAACAAGTGGAAACCCGAACTGTGTAATGGTTACGCTTGACTTTCATGCCCAGACATTCATGGCAAGATCTTGTGACAGAAAATACTGACCTTGATTTTAGGGGCAGTAGCGTGAGTCCATATAGGCACAAAGACACTGACGATTCTGAACGACCATGGCACCATATAGGCACAAAAGAATTGCCTACCCATATTATCATAATATTTTAACTACCTTGCCCAAAAACCATGTCCCTCTGTTCCTTGTTAAGGGGACCTTGATTTTATTTAAGAAGGTAGACAAAAAAAAGCGGCCATTTGCGAGTCGGACTCGCCCATGAAGGGTTCCAATTTGGCTACGGAACCCTAAAACACGTGACTCGTGTCATTCCAGTCAAGGCAATCTTTTGTATCCGTGGTTCGATGCGACGTCTAAAAGAACAGTATACAATAGTGAGACTAAACTTTAAACGCAAAACCCATTGGTAATGTTTATCATTCGCAAAACCGATTAGACGACACGTTTGGCTCAGTGGGATGCATAACGGACTACGAAGCTGGCCGTCCCGGGTTCGAATCCCGGCCAGGGCAAGTGTTTGTGTGATGAGCACGAATGTTTGTTCCGGGGTCTTAGATGTTTTCTATGTATGTAAGTATTGTAATTTATGTATATGTCGGCAAGGCAGCGCTCCGATCTATGCTGACAACTTTACGATACGTCAAGCGATGACAGCTGTCAAAACATCGCTTGGGAGTGGTGAGTGCTTGGTCCGTTTCGGGTAATTTGTAAACGTCACAATGATTTTATTAACGGGTAGATCCATAAAGAACGAATGACTAAGAACTGTCAGCTGGAGTGACAGGCGGCCAGGACGGCATTCTGATATCGGACGGTATGGCAAACGGACGCAAGCACAGAACTCTCCGCGTTTCGGGATAATTGTAATCCGTATACATCTGACCAGTGTATGATTATTTCTCACGTTCAATTGTATAGTTCGATTAAAGAATAATAGTGTGATACATCCGCGTGATTATTTTGTGAATATCCACCAACAATTCAAAATGGCTGATGATGATAAATCGGGCTCGGTTCCATCCTCTCCAATAGCCCCCCCTCCGTTATATATATTATGTATATCGTTGCATGGTACCCATAGTACAAGCCTTGCTTAGTTTGGGACTAGGTCGATTTGTGTAAGATTGTCCTAATACTGATTTATTTATTTTTCGAAAAAGCAGACCGAAAGGGATGAAGGATGCTTACACATGCACATAGTGACCTTGAATGGTTTCTAATTCGGTACCTTGCGATCTCAAATACACCCACTTAATCTCGAACACCACTCTATTTTTAACTGACTTAAAAAAAGAGCCGTCTCCATTATAACTAAGTAGGTAAATGCAATTTAATTATTTTTTATTACGGGGTCGCACCGACATCATGACAATTAGAAGCGCACCGACTCTTAATTCTATGTATAATACATTTCAGATTTTTTTAAGCTAAAAATTACAAGACAATTCTTGCTTTCTGTCAGCGAGAAGAAAAAAATGATAACCTTCTTTTTTCTCGGTGTAGTTGGGTCAAAAATATCCTAACCATCTGTAAATAAACCCGTGTACCAGAAGTAGTTAAAATCCTTTCAGCCATTTTGACGTGATGAAGCCATAACGACAAAAAACATAGGAAAAAAAATTTTTTTTTTTTTTTCAAATAGTATCACATGCTTTTTTGATAATATCTTCAATGTAGTAGACAATTTTATTTTTTCAGCATTATTGAGTGATAGCATAATTATTATTTTGCAAAGGAATTACGATTTATGTTTACTGATAATTCCACCACTGACAAATTTAACTACGGCCAAATTAATTCTGAAATAATTAATTTCACGAGTTTGTTATTGCCATAAATTGATTTCTAAACTATTCTAAACTGAAGATCCGTATGTACATCACATGCGTAGTAATGCAGCATGTAGCTTTGAAACTAATAACTTGATAGTTTCCTGGAGGAACGTTGAATTTAGCATATAGCTAGCCGGCTTGCTGTTAAATGGCTGTGTAATTGTTTCATTACTATCTTGAGATAGTTGGTAGATCATCAACTCTGTGATATACATAATGGTTTTATGAATGGGAACTTAGCTAAAGGGGCTCTTTGGCAATT
The DNA here is from genome assembly GCA_905404275.2 of Hedya salicella. NCBI lineage: Eukaryota > Metazoa > Arthropoda > Insecta > Lepidoptera > Tortricidae > Hedya > Hedya salicella. The sequence continues at coordinate 16,123,294 of FR990111.1, read as the reverse complement.
TTTACAACATACTGTAATTTGATCATTAAAAAAATATCAATGCATCATGAAAGAAAAAATCGTAAAATCTAAACGACTTTGAAATACATTCAAAGTTACGTATGTGGTTTTTACAAAATTAAAATCAAATTGAAACTTTTTCCGATTCCTTATAATACAAAACAATAATTGGAGGGCAACCGTGTAGATAAACACAGTTTTTCTTGACTGCGATGCCAAAATACTTTTTCTTCCATATTAATTTGGTATGCCAACTCAAGAATGACGTCAGACTCTAGTAGCAATAAGTATGGAGTATTTTCAACACTCAGTACCTACTCGTAAGATTTCCAAACTTTAACTATCATTTCTGACTTTTAGAGTACTTTATTTGTATTTAGTCCCATAATTATAATATACGTTGATTTCTTACGAAAAACAGGATCGACTGTCACCAAAAACATACCGTTATCATCCCAAGTGGGTAATACTTTTCATTCCCATGCACATTTTTTTGCCTCAAAATATATGGAAATTTTGAGCAGGACGAAAAAACTGTCCTCGGGTCAGATTTGTTTTAAACAGATGCATTAATACGAGTATCCAAATCGACAATGGGAAATTGTTTGAAGAAAGGATGAAAATTTTCAAAAATCTTGAAATTTTGATTATAGTTAGGATTAAGCCTTATTGTCAGAAAAAGAAATCAGACTTTTCTGTGGCTTGGAAAAAAATAAAAAGATGAGAAGGTGTTGATCGGCCTATATACCTGCCTTATACGGTAGGTAAAATAAGTACAAAAGTGTCGTATTCTGAAAAACAAAAGCATGTTTTTTAATACATAATTATACTATGGTAATAATAACTACGCCTACATTCAGGGTACCCCGTAAAAATACATATTTCCTGGGGAATAATCAAAATTCCTTTGCCAGCGGCTGCTGAAAAAAATGAGTGAAATCCTAAAATAATATCTACATTGTGTTTTATGCAATATGGCGCTCACATTCAAAACACGGAAAAGAAAACGTGGAGGCCGAGAGACTTATCAGGTAATTTTAAAGATAAAGTAGATATAGTTCTACCACAGGATGTGCAAGATCGCATTACTCCGTAGAATGATGTCAAAAAAGAATAAAAATTATCAAGGATTGTTGTTTGTATCAAGGATTAAAATGGAAACTAAAAAAGTGCATAAAAAAAATTGAATGTACAATATTGAAACTTATAAGTCGTTATAATCACTGTTACAGGAATGCGTTTTAACTTCAATTCTTTTTGGATGTATATGCATCGATTATCTACCCCGTACTATGAAACGAATAGCGGCAGCTAAGCTGTCGTCAATGGTGTGCAATAAAATGGACCGAGATAGCTTTTGTTTCAGTCGTTATATAACTTGGTACACGGTAAAGAAAGAAAGTGGAAAAGCTGGACGTCCGCAACGGTTTTCCCTAAGGACGTCGAAAACGGTTGGTATTGCCTTACCGGCATCCATTGGCTTCCTGTAATCCTTATAAGATCGTACACCTATGACTTACAGCATTATTCCACTAGAAATGGCAAACCGTTTCATTAGATACCGAGCTATTTTGTCATGCACTTGTAGCTCTACGGATTTTTAAAAATTCACACCATCAAATAAATGATTTTATTTGATTGATTTTGATTTCATTTCATCTTATTTTCACATTAAAGCAAAAACTTACTGAACATCTCTTGAGGCTATACAACTCAGTTGATTTAAACACGCCACACGACTGCAAATGATCATTAGCAACATCTGTTACAAATAACTACAAACCCAGTTAATTACGTACCAGATAAACTATTGCTCGCACAAGATAAGCTATTAACGCGGGATTAAAGCGATCTCTCACCGAAGTTAATCCGCCGCTGACTGTACAGACGGGCCGGCCGACTGTACCGGCAGATAAACGTAAGTTATGGCTTGTTGCAGCCACATGCACGAGGATTTGCGACGAAAATATGCGCGGGTCGTAGGGAGGCTGGATGTGGCAGGGATAAATGGTGGCTTTTTAGTTTTCTACCCGATGTTTAGAAGAATACTTGAAAACACGAAGGGGAATATGTAATGCCATAGGCGGCACAAGAATATTAGTATGATCCTTCGCCGATATGTCGCTGTTTTGCAATGCAATTAAATGCAAACAAGCATTTACATTTAGTGGCCTTTTAAGCACCTAATCACATATCTCTTAATTTAAAGAAGAATAAAGGCCGATTTTCTCTGTGTTTGTTTTCTTAGAAACTTGCTTGCATCGATTCTGATAGTAGTCATCCAATCATAATATAAGAGTAAAGGAAAGGCAAAAGAGTCAAAAGTAACTAATAGAAAGCTGATGGTGAATTATCAAAATCTTAAATGCTTTGAAATCTAAAAAATTCTACAACTCGGGATTAAAGCAAGAGAATGCACCGCTGACGATACAGACGGGCTCACCGATTGTACGGGAATATAAATATAAGTTATGGCTTTTTGCATCCACATGCACGAGGATATGCAACGAAAATATGTGCGGGTTGTATTATGGAGGCTGGATGTAGGAGTAATAAACAGGTTTTTATTTATCTGTTTAATGTCATAAAGAACATACTCGTAGAGACACGTAGCATGAAATGGCATTCATGAATGTCTATTTAACTACATGAGAGTCCTTATGCACATGCATTAATATGTGTTTCTACATGCAAGTTCTATCAGTTTCTCGTTAATCTTCCTTGGAGAAGTGAGATAAAATGCGTGGTGAGTGGCCAGTCTGTTGAGAGTATTATATATTCTGTGGTCGTTATTTCATATCTGAAAATCGTGATTTTCAGGTGGATTCTGATAGTAACCATCTGCGCTACAACACAAAAGTTAAAAAAAGGGGAAGAGTAACAAAGAATTGGAGTGCATGTAACAAAGAGTCGGTGATAAAGACTAAGAAGATATTCAAGGAAAAACTTGCATGGTTATCATCAAACATCGATGACTCATGGCAATTAAATAGCACTAGTGATGAGACACGTTTTACAAGTGTCTTTTTAGATAAAATAAATGGTTTTAGGGGAGATGAAAGCCTTGAAAAGCTGATCATTGTTGGCAACACGGAGGGCAAACGAGCCCGAGGACGGTCTCCAACCAGATGGAGCGATCAAGTGAAAGGGGCCCCATCCTCAACCAAGTTTTGCTCAGTCGTCAGAGAGGCGATGAACAGAAACCGGTGGAGGCAGATTATAAAAACTAGGTGTAGAGCACCCACATCCACCGATGACCACGATCCTCAGTCAGGAGGGAGCGACCACAGAGAGAGAGAAATGGTTTTAACATTTCTGTAAGGAAGTAGGCTATTTAAAAAACATGTAAATATTATGACATTGTCATTATTTCAATAACGAGACAAGTCGCGATTGACGCAAACCCTAATCTTTACAAATAATGGAGGAAATCATTGGAGAGCATTTTGAACTCCTGCTACAATGGATAAGGTAAAATGCAGCCGTTATTCACCCGTCATTGTGTAGTTGACTTTACTAACTTATTTAAATAAAGAAGTTGAAATCAAAGAGAACACCTACAAAAACACGCTGCAACATTACAGAACTTTTTTTTTTACCCATCACGTCAGTCCAGGTCGAAATATCATTTTCTTACACCAAGTGGATTTTTTGAAATATGAGACGAAGGCATTCGAAAAATTTAGAACAAATATAGTTAATTGTCTATCATGAATGTCATATATATTAAATGATTGTTTTTTTTCTAATGGGTTTCTTTTATTCGACTCATACAGAAAAACATTGTGATATCACTAGTCTGTCAGAAACGTCAAATGCTATGTGTGGCTTTTACCGTTTGGAGTCACCGTTTGGTTATCATCATACAAGAATTTCTGGTTTCAAGTAATACTGAGTGCTTTTCCAAAAATTCTACTTCGACGTGGCGCGTTCGTACTTTTAACATTTTGTACTTTCTCTATTGTTTTTTTCCCAACAGTTGCCGTGTTGCGTTTTGGCCAGAAGAGTGCTTTTAATGGATCTTTTTACACAAAACCAACACGATGTTTCAAAAATGTAAAACTTGGAACAGTAACTTTGATTAAAAATGTTGCATGTGCAAAGTTTTAAAGTGGGCTAACCGGACAGCCCAGAGGTGTTTTGTTGGACAAATATAACGGAATGGGGTTAATTTCACGCAATTTTTGCTGAAAACTACGTTATCTACAGGGCTTAATTTAACTTTTCGTATTTCGTCGCTAATTCGAGTTGAATCTAGTTAGTTGATTTGTTCTGTTCTTGTTTATAGACTACGCACAAACTTTTGTATAAATAAAGGAACCGGCTAAATGCTAGTCGGATGCGTGTACCGACGATTCTAGGTAACATTATTTTAGTTATTTAAACAAAAAACTATTTCAACAGATTATATATTCGGTAGCTTTACATATCTTCTGTTCGCGGATCATTGCTATAAATATCACAAATTAAAGCTACATTTGTGAAAGATATCTATGACAAATAAATTTAAAATTTTATGAATATCAAAGAATAAGTCAATGTTTTTAGGGTTCCGTCCGTACCCAAAGGGTAAAACAGAACCCTATTACTAAGACTCCGCTGTCCGTTGTCCGTCATCAGTCCGTCTATCACCAGGCTGTATCTCATGAACCGTGATAGTTAAACAGTCAAAATATTCACAGATGATGTATTTCTGTTGCCGGTATAACAAGAACTACTAATAACAAAATAATTTTATGTCTATCTCTCTACTTCAACAATCAATATTAAATGACCAAACACCGCGTACATTTTGCTTAAGAGTATGGCTCTGCTAACAATGGATATTCATAGATACGGCCGTTCGTAGCGTATATTTTGTACGGAACCCTCGGTGGGCCAGTCCGACTCGGTGCCGGTTTTTGTATTAATTACGATTTTTATAAAAGTTTTAGTTTACGGTTTCAGAGGAATCACGCTGCAAATTATTGATATGCAGATGTCAGCGTCGCTTCAACTCTACCGACTTCTTCTACCGTCTCTTCTCTGCAGCAATTTACAAGTGTATCAAAAAGTTTGTCATGATAATAACTAGACTTATTTAAAACAAGAACATAGCTTAATATAATATCTCCCACTACCCAAACGTTTGCAGCAATTCATAAGTATGTCAAAAAATTCATATTCATATTTATTGCTAACATGTTCATCACAATTGATGGTACAATAGAAATTTTACGTAGGTACATATTTGTCGCCACATGAAGATAATAACTGGACTTATTTAAAACAAGAACATAGTCTCCCACTACCCAAAGATCAGAAGAGATCGCTGTTTAGCGTTAAGACCGCCTGTTCTTCCATCTCTTCTTGAATGTATTGTTTTCTGTTATCTTTTTTGTGAGGTTAAAGAGTTATTGTATTTTATTGTATTGTCGTTAAGACGAAAAGTTGAAATCGGACGATAGTTTTTTGTTTTTTGGGCCTTGTTCCCAGAATGTCGATTACATAACGATCACCGCAGAATATCTTAATAAAATGCTAGAATGTATTATGAATAGAAAAATCGGACGTCCTGATTGTCAGAAGTATCCAAAAACGGACGTCCTAGCATTGTCAGCAGTATCAAAACGTGTCACAACGTGAGCGACATTCTCGTGGATTGCTCTCTAAGTATAGTTAAAACATGCTTGACCCACTAAGTGCCTCCTCTATAATAACCTGTGCGTTTCCGTTGTTTATCCCGGTAATGGCTACCATTAGCCATGTCCGGAATACTGTTTTACACAAGTTTATCGATACATACTAAAACATAACTCTCCCTCTGACGCAGTCCGGTAAAAGCTTACATCCTAGCATTGTTATAAATATCAAAAAAAATATGTAAGCTTAGCGACATTTTTTTGTAATTCTTTGATATGTGTATATCACAACATCAAATGTATCATAATATTCGAAATGTATACATAAAAAGCTCCTTCTTATGTATTATGGTCTTGTCTACTTAAAATTACCTATGTAATTATAAGTAGAGAAAACCCCGCCACAAGGGGCTCCTATTTGTGCACTGTTGGGAAAAACGACGACGAACCTAGGTATCTGTTCTGCCAATAATTATAGTAAAAAAACAATATCATATTTAAACAAATTTTGGTATATAAAACTACACATCTTTAGGATTTTAAAATCCATTGCTGTGCACCGAAAAAGCAGTCATAACAACCAATTAAAGGAATGATGTCACGTAAGCGATATTGGTGGGTTCACTAGGAATAAGAAAACCCGCTTGACCCACAAGAGCCTCCTCTATAATAAACTGTGCATTTCCGTTGTTTATCCCGGTAATGGCTGCCATTAGCCATGTCCGGATAACTGGTTTACAGGGTTATCGGTACCGGTTATTAATTTAGCCCTAACCGGCTCGAAAGAGATTAAGTGTGTTTGGTGTTGTTTATGACTTCGCTATTAACTGCGGCCGAGTTCCCCTCTGGATCGTGAGATTGATGTCTCGGATTCCAATCTAGTTGAGACTCGTTTGTTTTGACTTACTAAGTGTAGATGATTTTTACCGAGAATATTAGAATTTTACATTTACCTGCGGCACTGAGAGTTAAACTGTCACTTCTGTCAGGTTGTCACCTGGAACCATTTAGCTTCCGGAGAGATGTTGGCTCGCTGTGTTTGTTCTACCGTTTGTACAATGGGGAATGTTCTGAAGAACTTTTTGAGTTGGTGCCACCGTCACGTTTCTATCATCGCACCTCCCGCCTCAGGAACAAGTACATCCCCACTATCTATCCAGATATAGCTTGGCATCCCAAAAATTATTAAACTAAACTAAAAATTACTAAAAATTAACGGGCACGCTCATATTTGCCACTTGCAAATTGTTGAATGAGCTTGCCCCTTAGGAGTTTCTGGAGGGCTGTAACATGGGATTCTTCAAGAAGCGAGTTAACAGGGCACTCTAAAGTTTATTGGCGACTTTTCCGGTGTTGCACATATCCATGGGGGACAATGACCGCTTCCCATCAGGTGGCTAGTCTGCCTGTTTGCCACATGATATATATAAAAACAAGTTATCGGGAATGGAGTAGTGTTTTAATCTATGACCTGTAGGGATACTCCGAAGCTCACTCTCGTGTTAAACTATATTTGAATGCCCACCATTTTTGTCCACGGTAGGTAGATTTTCTGTGCATATATGAAGAAGGATTAAGGGCTGCCTTGACAGTTTATCTCTGTCTGTATAAAGCCATGGTCACTCAATGCAGGCAGTGCCTTTGGGCCTATATGGACCACACGCCATTGTTTGAGTGAGCGAGACGGCGCGATACGAACTTTGAATTTCGAATTTCTCTCAAGTAGCCCCTCTGATCTATTGTGCCAACTTTCATCTAATTGCTTACTACGGCTAACATGTTATTACGCATCTTCCAAACATGAAATCTTCAATTTATTTCCTATTTTTAGTAGGATTTAGAAAACTAGGTACGCACGAGTCATTATCATCATCGGCCTAAAGGATACTCGTAAGTAGAAAAGACGTCCACTGTTGGACATAGTACTCCCCAAAAAACCGCCACCATGACAGGTCCTGCACTGCCCGCATCCAGCGGACTCCAGCGACTTCCATCAGGTCATCAGTCCACCTTGTGGGTACTATACGAGTACACGAGTCAAATCTTCATCATCATCATTTCAGCCATAGGACGTCCATTTCATACATATAGGCCGGATAGGCAACCTGCATCCAGCGAGTCCCCGAAACTCTTAACTAGGTCGTCTGATCATCTTGTGGGTGGCCTTCCCACGCTGCGCATGGCGATACGCGGCCTACACTCGAGAACCTTTCTGCCCCAACGGCCATCGATTTTACGAACTATATGCCCTACCCATTTCCACTTCAGTTTGCTTACTCTGTTTGCTACGTCGGTGACTTTGGTTCGTCCACGAATCACCTCAATTCTGATTCGATCTCGTAGAGAGATCCTGAGCATAACCCGTAAAATCTTATTGCAGGTAATTTGAAGTAAATATTAAACGAAATCTCGCTACTCTGTAAATACTGTTGATACGAGGTATTGAAATGACATGATTCTTGCACGAGCTTGTACATCAAAACGTATAATAATTTAACTTTTTAAAAAATGCTAGTATTGTTTTGTAAGCGTTTGACTTTAATCTCACCTGTTGCTAAGCGACGATGAAGCCGACGATGACACTTGCGTTTTTTAAATGCCCTTTAACTACTTTGATTTATTAAAACAGTTTATTTTAGTACGGTAAATATTAAAAAGTTTTATATTTAAGTGATCATTCTTTTAAAACTTTTCTCTTTCAAGTTTGAAGTCGTATAATGAAACAGAATAATTGAAATTCTCAACAAAACAGACTTAAGGTATTGTTGAATACATTGTCGTACTAAATTTCAAAGCTTTGGGATCCGTGTATTAAGCTTTTGAGATTTAACTTGGAGTTGATAATTTGCTTTGTTTTCTGTATTATTTAGTTGTTGAATAAATTGAAGGTTCATTTATACTATTCATAAATTTTATAAATGAAATGTTACTACATACATTTTTTTTTAATCTTATTCATTTTATAAGCCATACATCTTATGATTAACTCGGCTTAGTACATACATTGAAAATATTAAAAAAAAATTGGGATGCAATTGTAAAAATATTTAACTTTTGATTTTTGTATGTTTGTTTGTGTTGTTGTAGCTTCGTCATCTAAAACAACTAAACGGATTTCAATTATTACACGGCTAGCTGGGTATCCACAGATGTATATAAGATACTTTTTATCCGACTACGCTGAAACACATGAGCGTTATGATGTTTTTCTTCTCCGCTGATGAAGTTGCCTGGGTACCTTCAAGTATAATAAAAACACATAATTAAAATCTTTGTTAGTAATATTTTCTTCTGTTTCCGCGATTATTAATCATTGAAATAAAACAATTTAACGGATTATATCGCGTAAATTATCTCATTTTAGTTCCCGACGTTTCGGAAGCTTTCCAGCTTTCCATGGTCACGGGTGGAATATACGCGATATAATCTGTTAAATTGTTTTATTTCAATCTTTGTTAGTGTTAATTTGTTTTCGACTTAAAAAAATCTAGGAGTGATCTACTAACGATAAATTACTGCTTGATTGCGGGATAATTTGAATAACAATAAGAATAGTGATGTTGACGACCTTTTTCTGTGGTATGTTATAGATCGACCTTTCAATAATAGAAATATTGGTGAAAAAACTGCTTTACGGTGCGTCCACACTTGTATCATTTGCTCGTATCAGATCACCGTGCCGTGGCATGACTGCGTATCGCGCTGCTTGGACGCTCACTGTCGGCGCGCCGATCATGCCGCACTCTTCCGATATAAGTGTGTGATACGCGTAGCAAATGGATTTCGAGCGATCGGATCGGCGCAACGTCCAAACGCGTGATCGTGACATGCGATCATGCCACGCGACGATGATCTGATACAGGCAAATGATACAAATGTTGACGCATCTGTTATCTTATAAAACTCTACAGCGTAAGGTGACCGTCACAGTGTAATAAATCATACAGAATCACCATTATACTAAGATGGGTTTAGTATACATGTACAAATTCTACTGCTGTTCTCCTTGCACCTAGTAGTGACGTCACTTTTGAGAATCGTATGCTTCGTACACATTTTCCCGAATATGGCCAAACATGGCCATGTGCGAGTCGGAGGGTTCCGTACTAAATATACGCTACGCTAACAAACGGCCGTATCTATGAAAATCAAGTGTTAGCAGAGCCCTACTCCTAAGCAAAATGTACGCGGTGTTCGATCATCTTATATTGGTTACTGACATAGACAGAGAGACAAAAAATATACTGCTTTTAGTATTTGTTGTTATAGCGGCAACAGAAATACATCATTTGTGAAAATGTCAACTGTCTAGCTCTCACGGTTCAAGCCTGGTGTTAGACGGATAGACAGACAGACGGACGGCCAGCGGAGTCTCAGTAACAGGGTCCCGTCCCGTTTTACCCTTTTGTCCTTTGGTACGGAACCATAAAAACCGCCTGATTCGGGCTATTTAGTCAGTGATTGCTTGGTGGAATGACACGAGTCACGTGGTTTTTATATTTAAATACCTTCTTTTAAAAACCAAACAGAACAGAGGAATTACTCCGAAATTCGAAGTTCGTAACGTGCGGTCCCTCTTGCTCTCATGTTAAGGTGTATTTGAGTGAGCGGGGTGGCGCAATACGAACTTCGTTTTCGGGCTTCGTAAAAGCCCCTATGACTAAAGTAACTAACATTAGAGACGCATTGTATTATAATATTATCTAATCAGTTATACAATTATAACTCTCATAAGTCACAGTAATATTCGCAATAATAATTAATGTTGATGATATCACCGACCTTCTACATAATCAACGTAACATTTGAACTATTAGGAATGTGTAGGGCTGTCAACTGTTTAAAGCGATCGTCCATTAAAAAATAAAAAATATGTAAAAGAGAAAGAGAGAGCATTTATTTCATACTAGCATTTATCCGCGGCTTCGCCCGCTCTACCGGATATTAAGTAGTATATGTTTTAATCCTAATCTATTTCTATGTGGCAAGTTTTATCTGAATCCAATGCGAAGGGTAACGCATTATTGAGTAGCAACGGTCCCCACATCTTAAAAACTTTCATATTCTCATATATAATATTAATAAGGTACCCGCAATTTCGTACGCGGAGGAGAAAAAGTCATAACCCCTCTTTTTTCGTCAGCATAGTCGGGTTAAAAGTATCCTTTAACCCATACCCAGCTACCCGTGTTCCATAAATAGTTGAAATTTAAATACCTTCAATGTACAAACATTTTCCCTGATATTTATTTATTATTATTTATTATTTCATTTTTACAGGTATTACCTGTAAAAATATTATAGAAGTAGGATTGACTACTTATTCAATTCGATCGAGTTGCATCTCGTAATATTGTATGATTTATCATGACACAGAACTCCGAATGGGGATTGGTATGATTAAGTCCAATAAATAACACGGGAAAATGTATGTAGTGTAAACATGCAGCAGAGTACCCAAACAGCGCGTTTGCTGAAGTGGAAGTATTAAAAACCGTTTCCATTACAGAGTGGCAAATGCTTATGATTTCTAGACACCAAATATTTTATCTAAAAACAAAAAAAAAACCAGACAGAAGTCTAAACTACCTGTATTACCATTAGTTACTACAAGTTTTCAATGGGAAATTTTGAGCTTTTTCGTATAAAAGACAAGCTTCTAGATATTATAACTTTAATAAGTATTGGATAGCCGTGAAAATAATCTCATTGTTATCTCTAATTTAATCGTTGATTATCCTTCAAACTTTTGGAGCATATCGGATTTAATCTGCGTCATATTTCGGGACAGGTACAAGTTTCATATTCCGATGTAAATCTATCTATATAATCGATGTAAAGCGTGTATTTCAATATTTTTCACAAGTTGTTTACAAGTGTTGGTGTTGGAACTGACATACAATAGCGACCACATTTCCTTTTTGCATTGTAAACAAACATTCTGGCTTGATAAAAAGCCTTCTAGAGTCTGGCTACTGAAATATTACCCAAATTTTTGGCGCGAAATTCAAAAAATCTTGGGTTGGTCACACTTTGTGAAGTAGGAATTATAGTTTTGATATTAGAAAATATATTTAATTTTCTGTGCACGCGTAAGGTACCTAAATCTAAGGAAATAAGTAAATAAAATATACGTTGACGTGCACTTAATACATAATTTCTACCACTATTATGTACAAGTACAGTGAACGACAAACACATAATGTTTACACTTTCTCACCATATTGTAACAAGGCGAAAAATAAATAAGATCTAGCTCGATAATACCATAATATTAATCCATCACCAATGTCTGTGGTTAGGTTAAGTAGGTATAGACATGGGTTAGGTTAGAGTGTTGCACCGGCACCATGGACCAAGTGCGGGATTCCATCGACGCGCTCGTCGCTCATATATAGACATTTATGGCCAAGATATTTTTATATCAAATTACTACTGACTAGTCCAAAGATTTCTTCTGAATATTGGTTTTCAGTAACTCCTTACGTTCCGATGTTTTGATTTTATTGATATTTTCTAGAGCTTCTGGTTTATCCGTTTCAATACACATTTTTTTGTGTGTAATGAGATTCATGTATTGATAAATTCACGCATCTAATCATAGTTATAGGCAAATTTTAGAACTAGTACACAAAGTATCAAAATATTTATAGAGCACCAACCTACTAAATTGACAACAGACTTTTAGCCATTTTATAAATCATAGACAATTAATTAGTGATACCACAAGGAAATATCTGTCAACAATATTTGGCTAGCCAGACTCTAGTACCGACATTTCTTTGAGAAACAGAATTAAGCATAGCTTCAGCTACCTGGAAAAACAAGTTTTAAATCTACGCAAGTAGACTCGTGTGTTTGTGTTTTTGTGTGTGTTCGGAGTACCACAAACCGAGAGAGATGGAGAAGTACCGCAGAAGCTGCAATATATATAGAAGAAGACAACCCATAACCACGATTAAGAAGAAGAGAAGTAGACTTGTTAATAAATAACTTTAAGAGAAATAGGATCTATCTATACTTTTCGGCTTTTGATATGAGATTCGAGTGATGTTATCCCTGTCTCTCGCCTGCTATACAATATTTGAATAATAAAGAAGGCATTATTTGAACTTCGAACCAAGAACGTGAACGGGGGCTTTTAACCTAAATAATAAACATTGTATATTTCGTAATATTTTCTTCTGTTTCCGCGATTATTACTCATGTAAATAAAACAATTTAACGGATTATATCGCGGTCACGGGTTGACTATAGAAAGCTGATAAGCTTCCGAAACGTCGGGAACTCAAATGAGATAATATACGCAATATATTATAATCCGTTAAATTGTTTTATTTAAATTGTATATTTCAGATCAGTTTGATGCATAGGTTGTTAGTAAAAATTTTGTCATATAACTACGTTAGTCGCCAAGATAAAAGCTTAAAACGGTCAGATTACAAAGCCGCTTCTTTTTCGGAATTAAGAAGAAGGTATCATGTAACATTTAACTGTGCTACGCGACTCATAGTCGTTCGACACGTATTATATTTCTCTTTTAGTTTCAGTATAGTGTGAGAGAGACGGGGTGACTATATGTCAGAAAATAAGGCCAGTCATGCCCGGTTGATCAAAATTTTATTTGCCTTATCAAAAAAAAAACTAAATTCCTTTTAATGAATGAGCAAACTCAGCATACTCGGTAAATCTGTTTCTCATCCTCAGCGTCGTTCATCCGTCAAAAATGCCAGTATATTTCATTGGGATGTCAATATTATGATATTATTTAGTACAAACATTCAGAGCCATTTCGATAGAAATGTATGCATGACAGTTGAAACGCTCGAATCGTGATCCAATCGTGTCATTCAACCACGATAAGTACGGAGAGTTGTTGTTAAAAAACTCGAATTTATTTCCCAAAATAGAGTAGTACCTATACCGTACGGTCTGTAAAAAATAAAACCAGCCCGTGACAGCCCTGGTACGTGTCTAGCATAACTAGGAAACTTATAAGGGCAGTGATCGCGAATTCCTGGATAGTTTTAACTCAGGGTTGTCACGCAAATTCGACCCAGGCACGTTTTGCCCTATAAATGGGTTTATACCTCGTTGTTTGTGGGTTGTAGCATTTTTATTGCACTATCAAAGTAGAAATACTCACGATTATTTTAGAGGGGTGTGGTCTACGAGGTAAAAGGAGATTTATTTGCTAATAGCAGCCCGCCCCGGCTTCGTACGGGTATACTTGGAAAGAAGATGAGACCTAAAGTTCCCTTTACTGCGTGACTTTGTAATGAAATATTTTTTTGAAAATCTCCTTTATATTCTTTGTCTCACTCACTTGTTATATAAAGTTTTTAAACCTAATAATTTTCACTTTTCCATACAACTTTTAGGGGTTCCGTAGCCAAAATGGGAAAAACTTATGTTAAGATTCATCATGTCCGTATTTCACAGGCATTTTACTCAAAGACTACACGTATCTTGTATTAAGCCGCTACTTTATTTTTTTCAGCAAACATCAAGTTTGAGAGAGACAGATGGTTTATTGTTTATTTATCGCCTGAAATACATCGTAGGTCCAGAGGTGGGATCGAAGTCACATGCTTGCCTAATTGACAAGAAAAAATAATGTTGTTTCAACAAAAACAAGATAACTTTTTTATCCCATTTTAGAACAAATAAATCCGACATAATATGTAGTAATTTTCCTAAGCCCGAAAAATTACCGTCCTACTTTTACTTGACCTAATGTTGTTTACCCGAAGATAGAAAAATAGATTCAAAAATCTGAATACTAAAACTACAGAATTCTGGTTTACGAGAATTCTGTAGTTTTAGTATAATATTCAGATTTTTTAATCTGTCAGTCAAATAGGCCTTACAACTTAAATTGTTATAATATTAGGTTTAGTGAAAATTATGTCGAACCTTGAATGATATTAGCACTGCTAGCAATACTGCCGTGCTAATGAAAAACGACGTATAATATATGGAAACTCCTATCAAAAGACGGCCTTTTTCAACTTAGCACGGCAGAATATGGTCAAGTCAGGGACCAATCTTGTTACCATAACTAACAGAACATCTGGACTCAGATGTTTTCAAGTCCACCGTTATTATAATCAAGTAAAAATTCATGTACACAAAAGGAATACAAATAAACGTAATAACAGCAGGTGATATAAAAGTAAATAGAAACCGCAAGGGACGAGTCGTTACTGGGTAATCCAATTTCAAGTGTATGGCTGGCAAAGTGGGAGTTTTTATTAAATTCCAGGGACCGCGACCAATTAATGAGACAGTGGTATATTCAACGAAATACATAAAAAAAATTTTGTGTATGAAGCATCCTTATAGTGCCACTGAGATCAATCCTCTCAGCCAAGAGTACACGACTAAGAGGATATGCCATCAATAATCGTAGGTAAAGTCGAGTTCATAAATATATAAGCATTCCCAAATAAATGTACGTAGAAGGGTACTTATACATCTGTACAGATTTGACAATCAATACAGATTTAATATTCATTTGGGCACGGCTTTTAATAATAAATATGTAAGTAACTGAGAACCAAGGCTTGTAATCCGTTACAAATAAACCGGTATTTATTTAGGTTATACCGCTTACTTATTTAGGTTACGTTCAGACGAATTGAACTGGGAACTTAATTTCGAAGCGCTCTCTAACCGGTTTATCAGTGTTCAGATACGGAATCGATGACCGCTGTCGCACCGATAGTGGCGCAACGGCAGTCAACTACATGAAACATTGAATCTAATACCATAGCAAGCAAACGAATCTTGTCTAAGCCAGCGGTTAATCACCCTAGACTCCGCTTGCATGTAGAAACCGCTCTCTAACCGGTAAATGATATTAACCGGTTAGAGCGATATTTTTGCGAGCGTATGGGTTAGGCTCTCAGAGTGTGGCTCTAACCGGTACGGAAAATAAACCGGGTTACAAACCCTACTGAGAACTAATGAAATATCGGTACTTAGATTTCATTAAACAAGTGCAGATGTGTATGCATTTCCTAAATATCTGCACAAGGATTTTTTTATATATTTGTAAACAGGTAGTGGCACATAAATATATATATTAACAAATCGATTAGTATTTTGAAAGATGACAGTGAAAATCGCCGACAAGAGTAGCGTATTGTCAAATGATACTGGAGCTGCCGAGACGTACCTTTCGCTGAAGGGCGCCGTAACACTCCAATTTTGAGTTCTCGTTGTTCTCCACACACACAACAACACTTTAAGACGACTGCTTTTGTATTTCACAAATATAATTTGCGATTTTATGAATTAAAAGTTCTTTCTTCAGTAGCGAATACGCGCGCGCGCCGTTAGCTTGTTCGAGTCTCGGCACAGGATAGATGGAAAGGGAGGTGAGGAAATATGTTGCCAGGTAAAGGTCTAGGAGTGTTTGAGATATGTGTATAATCGTTGGTTCTTGTTTATTAATGATTTATGATATAAATATAATTAAACTTAAAATAATATTAGTTAATGGCGCAGCCAGATACATTTGTCTCTTTCAGTTTGAGTTTCATTTGAAAAGTTTGAGATCACTATTTATGATCAGACCTCTTTTAAGTTGATTGTAAATCAAAAATCACAAATAAATGTAAGAAGAAGCAAGCAAAAACTAATGAAACATCTATGACGTCACCCTGAAATTTTAAAATCCAGACAAATCTATCATTTGACAGTACGACGCTCTAATCTTTCAGTGAGTGTGACTTATCAATTCGAATTGTTTTGTATGCACGGATATATGTATGAAATTCTACTTGTTTGAATAATTTTGACAAATCTTAGTACAGATATTTATTACTTTTTAGTTGCGTAACATATTATTGAGAGACTTGCTCAGATGAATATGACAGGTTAAACGCTTATATATTTTTGATTGTTAAATCTGTACTGTGTATATGTACATTTTTTTGTAGTCTTGGGAATGCTCATATGTTTATGAACTTGACTGTACCTACTTCGGGTAGAACAAACTTGTAACATCTTATTTATATACATATACGTACATATGTACCTTTAAGTCTATGCAAATTTCATAGTCTAAATCCCAGTTGTTCTCATAAAATATTTATGTATTTCGCTATCGCTCTAATACAACTCTAAGTTTGATTTTGATTTCGTTGTTTTCTTAAGAGAATTGAAGTTTCGCACTGAATTTTTAAATATTTTAATTGTTAGTGAAAGTCAATCTGCATACTTGAATAATAATAGGATTACTTTTATTCTTTCAAACTAATTCCCGAACAATAGTCAAGAGACTCCTTACTACTTACTTATATTGTTTCTGCGAAATCAAATTCAAAAGTTTGTTTGTTGGCTGTTATATGCCATGTATTCTGCATAGTAGGCTATATCGAATGTCTAAGAGAGGTCTCTATGTGAATAATTCTTCAAAACGTAGGAAATCGTCTGAACCAGTATTAATAATAAAAACCGTGCTTACTTGAACTGCATTCTGCACACGGAACCCTAAAGCTGTTTAATAACAAACTCCAAGCAATTCGGTTAGCCGGTGAAATTATACCATTAATGATTCAAACCCCCACGGCGTGGGACCACTCCCGATAATGTTGCCGCGTTAGACCTAATCTCTAACACACCTGCTCAAGCGAAATTGCTTAAGTAAATGCTTGCAAAAAGCTGGGGTTTTCATTCAGGATCTATTTATTGTTTCTCGTTCTCGTTCTGAAACGGCAGAACCGGAATAAAGCCCTGCGTAACAAATATTTGATTGTGGCGTGGATACAGGATAATTAATGGAAGCCGAATCTTATTACTTTTACTCATATGTAAAGAAAAAGGTGGTTATAAGCCTTTCCTTGGGCAACCCGGTGGGGATCGGCTTATATGGACGCCACGCCACTGTTAAGTACCTATCTCTTTCCCTTCATTACAAAGCACCCAAGTACGTCCACTGCCGGAAAAAGGCCTAAGGATTTCCATAATTACTGGTCTTGCGGTACTTTCGGAGCATTTGTATGATCTAATCTGAACTGAGGAGTTCCGCCGAAGAACCTAGGTCGTCGACATAGCTTTAAGAGTTGCTAGACTTAAGCGGCAGTGGGCGGGTCACATTGCTCGTAGAATCGATAACCACTGGGACAGAAAGTTTCTCGATTGACGACCGCGTACAAGATGACGGAGCGTGGTCCCCCAACAAGGTGGACCGATGTGGTGTACCGCACGCACATCCATGGTACGTGGCAAATCGAGGCGCTGCCATTATATGATTATAACTTTGCCAATAATTAGTATTTCTACTATTCGTAATACAACCATGCATTGCCACATATTTTGTTAACGTTGGTAACGTTTGGTAGTAATGATTTATGCCTACTGGCGTGGGGCCGCTCCAGATACTGTTACTGGGTCAGACTTCATCTTTAGACCACCTACTCAAGCTATTTTCTTGTAAAGCTGAGGTTTTTAATCCTGATCCGGTTTTGATCTATCCGGATCTTCTAATATACGTTGATCCGGATTGAAAGCCCTGCACAACAAAAAATACAATACAATACAACAATTCTTTATTATACAACAACAACAGATACAGTACAATAGAGCCCTAACACCTGTATCTAACCATCTATATTTTTCTATTTAGTATTGTGCAGGTAAGAGGTGCGTACGTTACAAGTGAAGTCGCGGCTTCCGGGATGCATTTGAGGCAGTTTAAGGCGCATTAGAAGAATAAAACTCCTGCCCAGGTATTTTTGTAAAGTTGGGGTTTTCTATCCGGATCTATTATGTGTAAATAGAGGATCTAAATTACGTTCATAAAAAAATATAGATAAATCGCCGGAGAAACCCTGTTTTGATGCAACTTTGTGTATTTTCCTTTCAGATTGTTGCATTGTGCCTGCTGTGTCAGATAACTTTGCCAACAAATGGTGTTATTGGTTGTCTTATAACTAAAGCAATAAAAATAATATCAGTTTCGTAACAGTCAGTTTTAAAATTCAATAATATATTTTTCATTGGACATCTCTCATGAAAAAGATAAATATACAGACCAAAAAAGTTATCTACGTGCAAATTAAAAACAGAAGTTAACAACTGGCATAGGCTATCTTGCCTCCAAAGAACGATTTTTCGTTTCATAGTGCTTCAGGCCCTCACGTATTGACGCGAAATTAATAAAGAAAAATACAGATAATAGTAGATCCATATTATGGTCATATACCCCGGGGTTTTCAGTCAGCGAAAACCTGGGGGTGTGATTATATTACAAACTTTTTTTTGGCAATAGTGTATCTTAAATACGCCTAGGCAAAGTTATCTACAAATACATTGAATGTCTGAAAAAGTAGCGAATAGAATTCCATCAACAGAACTCGCCTGGGTCCCTGCAATGCGCCGGCCTACGCGGTACAATGTGATTGTATCACAATTCCGAAGATAGAATTCCTACCTGCTGCGTTTATCTTTTTCGTACAGAATTCAGTTTTCCTGGCTGTGAAATATTACAGCCGGGAGTTTTGAGACGCCGTGTGAATACGAACATATGGAATTAGCTCCTGGTTTCTAAGTTACATACAAAGTGACACGTAAAGTTATTAAATTCAATTAAATATGTGTATTAACATTTTACAGCGTGCTATATAATATCACTAGCGACTAAAGCCTTCACATATTTTATTTCGATGCAACGCATTCTCGCTGTCTCAAATAAGCTCATAAAAAGTTAAAAAGCTACAATAATGCAGTTTCGCCCCAAAAACCTTTCACACTATACATTTCTTATTCTAAACACACCTATACTATTATAAAGTTGTAAAAAAAAATGTCTGTGCATTGAAGATATTCTATGAAAAAGGACTGTAACGGACTATTTGGAGGTCACAAATACTAAACATTTTTAGTCTGTTTGTATGTCTCGTTGTGGCTTCATCACGCCAAATCGGCTAAACAGATTTCAACTATTTTTGGTACACGGGTAACTGATTATCTTCAGATGGTTATAGAATACTTTTACCCGACTCCAATGAAGGATAAAAGAGGGGTTATGATTTTTTCTCCTCCGCGAATAAAGTTGCGGGCGCATAGTAGAGTCCTTATATTTCATTGGTAATATTAAGTTATCACAGGTGGGCGTTACATATTTTTACAAATAGTTTATGTTTACATCGTATTGTTTTTAAATGTAACTTTTTAAACACTCGTCGTAATATTTGTACCGTTCTCTCGTATGATCGTTTACTTTGGTCGTCACAGATTAATAAAACAAACAAAGATATTTGTCGATTCTGAAAAATGTGTTGTTCCCAATTAGTAAAATTTACAATGACAAGCACGATGTCCTTAAAAAATTATGACATCTTAGTGGTACAGGGCAAGGGTCTATAGAGGGCAAGGCACTGGAACGGGTACGTAAATACAAGTACTTAGGAACATAGGTGGATGAAAACTGGGATAGTGACCTTGAAATAAAAACCCGTATTGAAATCACCCGTAGTGCCTTTAACAACATGAAAAAGGTACTTTGCAGTCGCAGCCTCAAAATATCTTTACGCATTCGCCTACTGCAATGCTTTTTATGGCCCATACTTTTTTACGGATGTGAAGCCTGGACCCTTAAGGAGCAACTGCGAAAACGTATAGGAGAATTCGAAATGTGGGCATATAGACACATGTTGGCCATAATCTGGACAGACCGAGTGAGCAAAGCTGAAGTTCTGCGATGAGTTGGGAGGAAACGCGAATTGATGCAGACCATCAAAAAGAGAAAGGTTGCCTATTTAGGTCATGTAGTAAGGCACTCAAGATATGGACTTCTGCAGTTAATTATCATGGGCAAAGTGGCCGGAAGAAGAGCTGTCGGGCGCAGGAAGAAATCGTGGCTGCGAAACATCCGAGAATGGACTGGAATCACAAGTGTAGCGGAGCTTTTCAATCTCAATATGCGGAGCTGACTGCCAACCTTAACTAGTTGGAGAGGCACTACAAGAAGAAGAAGAAGTGGTAGTCGGTCTCAGTAGAAAATATGACGTTTCTTTATGGGATGACAGTTGCAGCCAATTTTTAATGCTAACCGGTCCGTTAACACTTTCACAACCGACATTTTCATAACACTACACTCTAAGGCTAAGGGAAAAACCATATGTAGCGAAATTGCTACGAGCGGAGCGCCCGCCGAGCGGGCTCGCGGTCGTGAATGTGTTAAATGTTTTTTTTATTGTTCTTTACTAATGTGGATTTCTGAAAAAGATTGTACATCAATTAACGGATCCTTAATCTTTATTTATTTTGTTGATTCATTTAGATACTTAAGATAAAATAACCTCGATACAATCCTAATTATCAACTTAAAGACTTTTGTGATGACCCACACAAATTTTTGTACAAACTTTTTCAGTAATACTACACATATACAGGCGTAATATCGGCCCTTTAAAAACCAACACTATACAACAAACAAATAAAAAAAAAATGTTGTCGTTGCAACCGGCCCTTCAGGTAATTTTAGAAGAGGGTCGAATATGATTGCAGCAACAGAACTCGCCCGGGTCACTGCAATGCGCCGGCCTACGCGGTACAATGTGATTGTACCCCCACAGTTCCGAAGATAGAATTCCTACCTGCCGCGTTTTTCTTTCTCGTACAGAATTCAGCTTCCCTGGATGTGAGATATTGCTGGGAGGATTGAGGCGGCATGTGAATACATAAATATATGACGTGCCTGTTTGATTTCAGTTTGTTCGTGGTTTCTAAGATAACACATACAAAATTGGTGCAAAGATAACGCTATTGGGGAGTATAGATTTATTCATAACTGTAAGGCTGAGAGTTTCCAATATTTAGTAGAAATAAAACTAAATAAAAAAACTGACGTCAATCAAGCCTATACAGAAGTTCTTAAGTTTATAAGCGTCACTAGACGAGAGTAACAGAAAGATAATGTTCTCTCAGCGCATTTATATTAAACGAAGCTAAAGATTCTCGTGGAATAAACTATTGATTGAGTGATTGAAATCCATTTTATAGATAAAACCTATAATTTTATTTCCACTCCAGTTACAAGGCGAAAGGCCAGTTAGCCTAGGTGCAAGTAGAGTGGGACAAAACATATTCTGTGTAAGAATAAAAATAACACACAGAATGTTTTTATCTTCATCATTTCAGCCATAGGACGTCCACTGCTGAACACAGGCCTCATCAATAGATTTCCACATGGACGGGATAGATGCAACCCGCATCCAGTGAGTCCCCGCAACCCTAACGAGGTCGTCCGACCACCTTGCGGGTGGCCTTGATGTTTATCTTATTCAAATAAAACTGAGTAACAGTGTTTCCTTAAAGCGCGTCGTTTTAGACAACGTAAATAAGAATAATTCATATTTTTATTTGAATTACGAATAAGGTAGTTTCCTGGGTAAAAAAATCTGGGTACGAAAATCGTCATGTTTTACCACCACGATATTTGTGATTTTTTAAGTGAATTTCTTCACTAAGAATCATGTATTCTTGAAATACAATGAAAAAATTTCAAGACTCCGACCGGATTTGAACCAGTGCCTTGTGCCTTGCCGGGGCGCATGCTCTGCCAATTGAGCTACAGAGCCCAGTCACCTTTTCTTCAAATTTTGTCACTACTTGTTACAAGATCTGTGTATTTTTTTTTAAAGATCAAGCGCGTCAAAGTTTACGTGTCCAATATTTTCTGATGAATTAACTGACGGACTTATTAAATTTTTTTAGGACACAAGCCTATTGAAGAAAATAAAGAGAAGCTGCGTGGGTAGGCTTCCCACTAGGTGGACTGATGAATGGTTGAAGGTCGCTGGAGACCGATCGAGGCGACCGGCGCAGGATCAGTCCTGGTGCCCTTCATCATCATCATCATCATTTCAGCCGTAGGACGTCCACTGCTGGACACAGGCCTCCTCAATAGATTTCCATATGGGCCGGATAGAGGCGACCCGCATCCAGCGAGCCCCGTAACCCTAATCAGGTCGTCAGACCACCTTGCGGGTGGCCATTCCACGCTGCGCTTGCCGTTACGTGGTCTCCACTCTAGAACGTCTCTGCCCCAACGGCCGTCGGTTCTTCGAACTATGTGCCCTGCCCATTGCCACTTCAGTTTGCTTACCATGTATGCTATGTCGGTGGCCTTGGTTCGTTTACGGATCTCCTCATTCCTGATTCGATCTCGTAGAGAAATACCGAGCATAGCCCTTTCCATAGCTCGCTGAGTAACTCTGAGCTTCCTGGTGACCTTATGCTGGAGCAATGGACGTCTTTTGAATGATGATAACGAATTACTGATTACTTCGAGACTAGTTACTTCGAGTAATTTATTCTTGAATAAAAATAGTACATTGTGCACCGTGGGCGGTAGAGAAGGAATTCTCTCGAGTCATTAAAGTCCTCAGCCTGCGGCTTCGGGCTTCAATGTGCTCTCGTTTATAATTCCGTTTTGTTTTCGTTCGTCCAACAAAGGTTTCGTTCCAAAACTATTTTACAATTTTGTTGCATAGTACATTTTTTTACGTTAAAATTGTAGAATAGTATAGACAAGCTATTTTAACGTGTTTAACTATAGCGTCGACGTGTATTTATTGATATTACATTATGTATAATTCAAATTTGTTGATTTTGACTTATTCCGTTTGGTTCCGTTCTAATCCTGGCATATTAGATTAGTGAATGTAGTCCAAAAATTAAAAAAAACGCCCATGGCGTTAATGGAATTAATAAAAAGCCCACGGTTTTAATTAAGACCTTGTCGCTCATTTTGCTTGCGTGTAAAAACACCGTTTACGAACAAGTGTGATGAAAAAATATTTATTCTTACGATTCTTATTAGGATGGCGATTTTATTCTCGAGTGCCCATCTCTAGGCACGAGTAATGAAATATCTATAAAACATGGCGTCAGAATATATTTCCTTAGTGATTTGATTTATTTGATAGTAATAGAGTTATTGGGTGGGTTATCGAATTCTGCCCTAAGTCAATCATTCTTGTACTGACAGAATATTCGAGTTAACTGAAGTTCTCAAACTGAGGTTAAGTGGGGTTAATATTATGGAGGAATAGGTAGGTATATTATTACAATAAAACCGCTATTAATCGCGTACAATGAAATCGAAGTATTTATATTAACTCTGTTGTCTATTGCTGTCCCTTTCTCTCTTGCACCTGTACATATATGTCACTCATGTTACATAGAAACACGAAGATTGTCGCGTAGATACTACGAGTGTATGATATTATTGTGGTTTTACTGCATAAACTATTTGACGACCCGGCCTTGACATTATCTGTTCATTGCGCGGTCGAGACGCGCAACGCACTATGGTCAGTTAAGATCACACGCAATAAGTAAAACCACTGCCGCCGCCGCTCGAAATCGTGGCCCGGCCGTAGCACATTAACTGCCAGGAACGCGCCTAGCGGCTCTGTTCGTAGACGTGTAGCCGATACCATGCGTTTCCCCGTATGTAGAGGAAAATGCGTAGCGCTACGAAACGTTACGTAGATTTTCCCGCGGCGTTGCATGTTTGGTTCCGTACACCAAATTAACGTATCAACGGAACCCTATTTCTTATTGTTCATTTCATAGGACTCTAACATTTGAACCATAACAGGTAGACACTTGACATTTTTACAGTACCAAATATATATAACTATAACCGCTAATAAAAAAATAAAGGGTTTGGTCCCCACACATTTTAATAAGTATATTTGTTCAAAAATTTATTTTTTGGGACGTATCTTCCATAAGTACCAAACTCTTACCAGATTGTTTTACATAATACCAATTGGCATGGACCCTTGCATACATCCTTTCATAATTTTTTAAACCTAAAATGTGTATTTTGTGACATATTTTCCGTAAGTACAGAACCTTTGGTGCCAGAGCCGAACATGTATATTGCCGATTTTTTTACATAATACTAATGTATCTTTTTATTTCCAGGTAAGTTTTAATCACCACCATATACCAGAAACTCGTTATTAGACAAGTAAGTATTAACCCTTCACCTTGACATGCCTAGTTATTTATACATGAACGAGCTAAAGCTTAAATCATATAATTACTTAGACCTTTGGAAAAGCCATACGGACGCATTGCCGTCTGCCAATGTAATTGTAAAATCACGGGTAAGCTTATACAATAAATTGTCAGTGTGTGGACGTGTTTTTGTTTCTTTGTGTTTTTTATTTTATTTTGTGCGTTTTTAGACATTGCAATATTTCCGTAGTGTACTGTACGTGTTTACCTCACGTTAAAAGTGTATGAAAAATGTGTTCGGTAATGGTATGGCTTGTTATATTCAGTGGTTGAATCCCTTAAATCTGATTACTAAGGTAGACAGACAAGCACTAAAGAAAATTGATAATAGCACTTTCATTTACTAATCGCCTTATTCTACGAAAGTGAAAGCCTAAAACTGTCTTGAAATTTTAGCGTGTTTGATTTCACCGTAACGTACTAATTCTTCTATAAAGATCACAGTTTGTAGAAAATATCTCATAGTACATCTCAGTTTTATATACTCGTACCTACGAGATTCTTGTGTGGGTCAAATCTTGTAAGTTAAATTTGACAGCAGGCAGTATTTTTGGATGTGCAGCAGGCTTTTGACAAAGTGTGGCATAAGGGACTGGTGTTCAAGCTAAAAACAAAACTGCGGAACTCAATGTTTATGTTACTCAAATCCTACCTGGATAACAGGATATTCCAAGTTAAATTTGAAGATAGTATGTCATCGTTCAAGGAGATAAAAGCTGGAATCCCACAAGGATCTGTGCTTGGCCCTGTTCTGTATACACTGTATACCGCTGATATTCCACAATCTCACGAAGTTATGACTGCAACATACGCTGACGATACTGCTGTGCTAGCCTCTAGCGTTGATTCAGCAGAAGCTTCTAGAAAGCTACAAAATCATCTTGAAGATATCGATTGCTGGTTGAAAAGGTGGAGGATACAAGTAAGCGCTGCAAAATCAAACCACATAACTTTCACTCTTCGGAAAGGAAATTGCCTAGATAATACGGTCCTACTCCATCAAGATACAGTTAAATATCTTGGTATGCACCTAGACATAAGACTAACGTGGAAAGATCATATTAAAATTAAAAGAGATCAGGCTAACAAAGAGCTTAGAGATCTCTATTAGCTAATAGGAAGACAGTCATCATTAAGTGTAGAAAATAAAGTACTCATTTACAATTGCATCATCAAACCAATATGGACTTACGGCATACAACTCTGGGGCTCAGCCTGTCACTCCAATATACAAGTCCTACAACGATTCCAGAACAATGCCCTGAAAATAATTAGCAGTGCTCCATATTTTATAAAAAATACAGAAGTCCATGAATACTTGGAAATGCCAACAGTAAAAGAGGAGATACAAAGCTTTTGTGAAAAGTACAAATACAGACTAGAACACCACACAAACGTGTTAGCCTCAAACTGATTGACACATCAAATTGTAAATTTCGGCTGAAAAGGAAACGTCTCGCCACAATATGAGCAAATTTAAGGATGTTACATCAATGGATGTGCTTCCTACCTGTCATAAACACTAGAACAGATCTGTTTATGGCTTAAGGCTAATCGCAGATAGATAGAATAAAGAAAAAAAAATTGACCCGGTTTCCGATTGAGGTAAAATTTGGTGTACTTATGTTTGCATTATTATCATACCATCGAGCTGAACTGATCTGTTTTATCGTATGGCGAAAGGTCAGTTGTAGGAATGTATAATTATATATCCAGGATACGCAATCAGTCCACATCAATGTTTTCACATACACCCTCGAATTTACGGCTTAGCATGGCTTGGAGACTTGTCTTCAGCACAACAGGGCCAGCGAGATCACAGCCCATTCTCTCCCATCCATAGGACTGTGCCCAGCATCATCGTTCGTTTACCCTTATTCCATTTGCTTAGGATATGCCCAGCACCAGCAGTGGGACGCCTATAGGCTGATCAGGATGAGTTTCATCGGATCATTAAGTTTCCCACGGTGCTCATCTAGGTATAGGGACTATTATAAAGTGGTAATAATTAAATGTTTGTTTGTGTTGTTGCGGCTTCATCACGCCAAATCGGCTAAACGGATTACAACTATTTTTGGTACACGGGTAGCTGGATATCTCCAGATGGTTATTTTTACTCGACTACGCTAAATAAAAAAGGGGGTTATGACTGTTTCCCTCCGCGAACGAAGTTGCGGGCACCTTCTAGTTAAAATACATTTTCTCAATAATACATATATATCGGGGATAAAAAAAATCTAGATTCTAGACTTTGATATATCGAGGATATTTACTTTTACACGGCTGTAGGATGAAACAATGCATAAGCTTATATTCTATAAAAAACAAAAAAGTATTATAAGTGATTTTTGAAATAAATTTTCCTAAGAAATATAGAACGTTATCGTTCTCGGTGTCATTACAACCAAAGTGAATATTTTCAGCTTCACGCTTTTTTCATTAAACCGTATTACTTTAACTTTATCAACGGACATTTCCGGCCATCGGCATTCAACAAACAAAAACCATTTACCACAAATAACCGAAACGAATTTCGCCCTACAGAAATAGAAGTTTCACAAAAAAAGGACATTCTATATTTGTAACCCGAATTTCTCGGTGCTTAAAACTGCCGCTTCTGTACACATTTATAAATTGACCCTTTACTAATGCAGTCTGGAATGGCTGCAAGAGACGACATACAAATTGAGTGCTAATGTTTGTTGATTTAGCGAAACTATTGGCTTTTACGTACAGCGTTATTTTACAGAGGAATCACTTTGTACTTGTTAAAAGGGAATATGTACGAAACTTGATAGGCAGGTTATATGGCTCGTAAAAAGTGATGACTTAACAGTTTTGAATATATACTTGAATATAAATTGTTGTAAATAGGGATGATGCCGCATTCGATACTCTTTATATCATAAAAAACCGGCCAAGAGCATGTTGGACCATGCTCAGTGTGGGTTCCGCAGCCATTCATACGAAAAAATGCACAATACAGATGAAAATTTAAAAAAACAGTGCACTAGCAAAAAAGCATATCCCCACGGCACTTACGTCCCTTTGTTGAGAAGCGCCGTTTTTCAGAAATTACACAAAAATGGTTCATCCGATCATGTTGAAAACAATTTTCGTTGAAAGTATTTATTACCATTTAGGAAATAGAGGGGGTGGGGCACAATTTATGCTACTTTCGGAGTGATTATTTTCGAAACTATCCAGTAAATGAAATATTCCTATTCGAAATTTCAAAATGATTTTAAAAGATCTTTCAAAGTATGTGCCCACACATCGACATGTGCCCCCGTTAGATTTTTTTAAATGTTATTATCTGTTTATCGCGTAATGCAAGTAGCAGGTAACACAAGACACCTATCCTCCAGGTTTTGTTAATATATCTCGTAGTTTTTGAGTAAAATGCTTGTGACATACGGACGGACGGACATGACGACACTATAAGGGTTCCGTTTTTGCCATTTTGGCTACGGAACCCTAAAAAACAATGTATCATGAAATAAAGAAACGAAATCGAAACAAAAAAATATGGCTTTGAAGTACATACCTTCAAAGTTATGTAAATATTGTGTTTACATTAATCTTAAATCAAATTATATGCTTTTTTCACCGTAGTAGAAATTAACTTCAAGTATCACTTCTGACTTATAGAGTAACTCTTTTTGTGTATATTTTTTCGTAAAAAACAGAACCGATTGTCACTTTCAAAAGGAAAACGTCGTCATCCCAATTAGACTTTCTATATATTTTTGTCAATCAATAGTTTGTATTTCCATTGTGTTGGCTACGAATCTCTAAAAATTAAAGTAAACTTAAACATAAACTTGCTATATATAATATTTTTGTAATTAAGTGTTTTTGATTTAACACAAACACCACAATAGTATTTGACGGACAGATCAAATCAGTTCCTTTTTATAAACCGTCAAAAAGGTCAGAAGGTATGAAGTTTGAAGGAAAAAAAATGTTTATGACGTCATAATCTATATGGTCAAATTGCCTGTTTCTTTTTAGTTTTTGATCATTTAATAATCACCAAAAGCTTAAAAATAAGTATTCATGAATGTTTCCTACGTATTTTTAGAAATAACTTTTAACTTCAAGCGGCGTATAATTCATGTTGACTACAGGAAAGTACCCAATTCACTTTGAGATAGCTTAATTTCAATTATTCCTGAGCCTTGATCTTACATTTCACTCATAGCTCATGTGGATAGTGAGTCAGCTTTTAATTTAGTTCTGTGACTAATGTCTGAGCTCCACTTTAAAGTACTTCAATTATTCATTCGGTCGCTCTCGTTCATTCGAGAGTCATTCGTTCGCTTAATCATTTATGGAGAATGAAGTAAATTTTAACTAAAGTTTAGATTTTCTTCGCATCGTTAAAATTGTAGGCGAAATGGCGCTATAGATGTAAATGTCGCTCGATTTCAGGGTTCCGTACCTCAAAAGGAAAAAGCTGAACCCGTACAGGGTCACTTTGTTGTCCGTCCGTCTGTCCGTCTGTCTGTCAAAACCCTTTATCTCGGGAACACGTGGAGGTATCGACTTGAAATCAAAACTATATACTAAAGTCTACGGTTCCTTGAAGCTGTGAAAAACTCAAACTTCTAAGTTTACGTTAAAAAAAGATACGGCCGTTTATGCCGCAACGAAGATCATGTTGAATGTCCATGTAGCACCCACCCCAGTATTGGTTGGTAGCTCGGTCCTCGAAGTTGTCGACGAGTACGTCTATCTAAGACAAACAATCCAGTTAGGCAGGTTCAACTTCGAGAAAGCGGATCCAACTCGGATGGGCAGCGTTTGAGAAACTGTGAAGTGTAATCTCATCCAGCATACCTCAGTGCTTGAAGACGAAAGTCTTCAACCAGTGCGTATTACCGGTGATGACCTACGGAGCCGAGACGTGGTCTCTGACTATTGGCCTCTTAAGGATGCTAAGAGTCATTCAGCGAGCTATGGAAAGGGCTATGCTCGGGATTTCTCTACGGGATCGAATCAGGAATGAGGAGATCCGTAAACAAACCAAGGCCACCGACATAGCAAACAGGGTAAGTAAACTGAAGTGGCAATGGGCAGGGCACATAGTTCGAAGAACCGATGGCCGTAGGGGCAGAAAGGTTTTCGAGTGGAGACCGCGTACCGGCAAGCGCAGCGTGGCCTTTTCACGCTGCGCTTGCCGGTGGCAAGGTGGTCCGACGACCTGGTTAGGGTTGCGGGGGCTCGCTGGATGCGGGTCGCCTCTATCCGGCCCGTGTGGAAATCTATTGAGGAGGCCTGTGTCCAGCAGTGGACGTTCTATGGCTGAAATGATGATGATGATGATGATGATGATGATGATGATGATGATGATGATGATGATGATTATGATGATGATGATGATGATGATGCTGCCAAAAACGTTTATTTTGACAATTTGAAATTGATGGTACTTCCAGTTGTAATCTGACAATAAGTTTGATCAACTTAGCGGCGTATCCTCTAGCCCCAATTCTGTCCGACATATACAATAAGTGTTTAAAAAAAGGCATTTACCCTGTTGTGTTAAAATTGAGCAGAGTATCACCAATATTGAAGAACAAAGGAAAAAGATCATATATGGACAGCTACCGCCCTATCTCGGTCATACCATAGATCGCCAAAGTCCTTAAAAATGGACTCTGCTCGAGACTATCTTCTTACCTCACATTAACGGGCGCACTAGCAGATCAGCAGTATGCCTACCGTGCTGGTAGATCGACGATATCACTGACTCGGGAGGTTGTGCGACAGGTTATTGGTGCGCGCGAAAGGAAGCAGCAAGTCGTCGTGCTGTGCTGCGACCTCTCGAAGGCGTTCGATGTGGCAAATCGCACCCTAATTACAGCCAAGCTTGAGCACTATGATATAACCGGCCCAGCACTTGCCTTGCTGTGCGAGTTGCAGAAAGATAGATCTCAGGTAGTGACGGGAGACGGTGGTAAAGTAAAATCGGATCCACAAACACAGTTGGGGGTGGCACAGGGATCAGCTATTTCCAACATAACATTCTCACTGTAAATACCTTCCGGATTTTATTACAGTTGCAAATATTTTAATGTACGCTGATGATGTCGCTGGCATAGTCTGACGACGATCTTGAGCAGAAGTTAAATACTTTAGCTGCTCAACTATCCGACTGGTTCAAAATTAATGGTCTTGTTCCCAACCTAAAAAAGACACATTATATACATTTTCACATGTCTGATAGTCCGCCCCGGTCTCTAACAGTAGCTGTAGAAGGCATCACGCTGTGTCAGGTGGAGGCTACCAGCTTTCTGGGATTCCAACTAGATCGTGGTGTGACATGGGAAGCGCACATTGACAACTTGTGTGGAAACTGGGCAGCGCCTGCTACGCATTGTACCGCATCAGCCAGACAGTGTCACTTGACGCGGCAAGATCATGCTACTTTGGCACTGTGCATGCCCTACTGCAATATAGTGTCGAGGTCTGGGGACGGACTGCCGATTGGGAACGGGCCTTCAGAATACAGAAAAGGGCCGTTAGAGCAATTGTGAGGATACCACAAGATAGTTCCGCGGAGCCCCACTTTAAGTCGCTAGGGATATTGACTCTACCGTCCCTCGTGGTCTTTCAGGTGGCAGTCTACGTATTCGAACACCGCTCTGAGTATCGCACTCGTGGAGAGAATCACGGACACGCTACTCGCAATGCTCACAAATTACTAGCCAAGTACCGAAAGCTACCGCATATCATGGGGCCGTCTGTGTACAATAAATTGCCGGACACAATCACCAGAGCGTCCACCTAACAACGTTTAAATTAAAGTTAAAAAAAATGGCTTGTCGAGCAAGCGTATTATAGTTTGAACAAATTTTTAGACAGCAACTGAAATAAATAAAAAATGTATGAATCGTACTGTTAGCCAAATATCTAATAATAAAAAATACGTAAAACGATAGTTTTAATATGTAGAGAATTTGGAAAAGATATTATAACATATATAAATGTAAAATTAAGATGGAATGAAAAACTGTAATTGTAACTTAATTGACCTGTGATATGTACCTATCACCAATAAAAAAGTTTGAGTTTGAGTTTGTTCTAGAAACTTGAAATTTGGTAAGAAGGAAGCTCATATAGCACAATCAACAAAATAAATATGAAAAACTATTTTTTTTATGTCTTTCTTATTTTATACAATACTAAAGAGCCCAAACTCGATAGGATTCCGGTATTCTATTACACAGCTCCAATGACCACCTTCCGGCTCCGTCATCAGATCAGCTTGATGGTGTCGTAATTGTATACCTAACATACATTAATTAAACTTATACTAGAGATGTACGGCTTTTTTAAATTTGCAATATTTGTTTACATAGTTATAGTTACTGACATACTTGCATGTGAATAGTGTCTATTTAGTCATGTGAATAGTTAGGTGGGTTACAAGACCGGAATGATGGCCGCAACCACTCTGCAAAGAGAGTTACGACAAGGAAGAAGTGTTCACCCACTGTTTAATTCGTATTGAATATAATAAGTCAATATGATTAGTAATAAAATTTTCCGGTAGATGTCTTTGTTAAGTGCGGGTCAATTTCTGAATCAATTCCGTTCCAAAGCGATAAAAATTAGAAACAATCATTATATCGTAACTGTAAATCGATATATCGTTATTATTTTACAATGGATTTCAATAAAGCACACGGCAAACCAGAACCTTGCAAGATAAACATGGTTCTGGGCAAATCTCGTTGTTTCATAAATCTTCAATTTCTGAGATGGTGAGCTTTGGGTGGTGGTGTAATTGTATGCAAAACGCGTGGATACACATTAATAACATCCTGTTTCAGGGGCTTAGAATAAGCACATTTTCTTATCGTATTAAAAGTTTTTATGTTTTTTATAGGTACCTACAAATTGAGTGAAGTGGTACCTATTTAGAATGTTAAATGTAGTTGGAGTTAAATTTCACTGAATTATTACGAACACGGTCTTGAGGACATCAAGATAAGAGTTAAAATCAGTATACGATATCTGTTTAACTCAAATTATTATTTTCTCTTGATTCATGGTGCCGTGACCCGAATTGTTTATGACGAAATATTGATATTGTTTGAAAATATCTGTAACTGAATGTTAATATATAATAAAGCTACATTATATAGTAGTTATTTTACAATGGCGCACACGGCAAACCGGAACCTCGCAAGATAAACATGGCTGTCGGTAAATCTCGTTGTTTCATAAATCTTCAATTTCTGAGGTAGGACCGCGAGTTTGGGTGGTGGTGTAAATGTATGGAAAACGCGATGTACATAAATAGCATTCTGTTTTCGGGGCTTAACGTAAAAATGTTTTTGTTACTTAACAACAGTATATAAATGTACAGTAAGGGAG
The DNA here is from genome assembly GCA_905404275.2 of Hedya salicella. NCBI lineage: Eukaryota > Metazoa > Arthropoda > Insecta > Lepidoptera > Tortricidae > Hedya > Hedya salicella. The sequence goes on along the minus strand of FR990111.1, from coordinate 16,090,238 downwards.
ACTGAAACACGTTCTTTTTAGTCCTTATTGTCATTGTGACAAGAGCGAAAAAGGTACGTGTTTCAATTTCCCTTACTGTACAGTCACATTAGATTGAAGCAGGATTTTGAATTTAAAAGCTGTTATTTCTAATTGTAATTTACAAGTTTTAAAATCTGACAGCTTTATAACTAACTACCTATCATAAATCCCGCTTAGATATATTCAGTTTTTCTGCTCATACTATGTTAATTAATTTGTCCCTACAAACGAAGGCCCCCGCCGCGTGTCTCTGTATGCGATAAACACAAAAACTACTAAACGGGTTTTTATAAGGTGACCAATGAACGGAGAGACTAATGGGAAGGTTTTCATGTATTAATTCGTGGAGATTTTGTGTAAATTGCCTGAAATATGATGATATTAGCTGAAAGAGTTGGAAAAATGCTACCCTTTGAAAGTTATCTTGGCGTGCGCTGCGGAAACCGTTACAGTCACACATAAATAATGGATCGTGGGATTGCTATTCTTAAATAAATAGGCCTAAAAAAATTCAAAAGCCGTTATTCGCAAAAGAGTGAACCGAATATTCATATTAACCCGTGAAGCGTTATGTCAAAAGAAAATTAAATGAAAATTCAATCATACTTAATGAATGTGGAAAGTTGGTTCTAAATTCAAAAATCGTTTGACGCACACGTGTGCGTCTAGCGCGTTTCACGGGTTAAAAGTGTAATATATGAGTAAAACCAGATAATTAATTAATACGGTTTATTACCTTAATAAGCGCACACAATACAACCGCGTTGTTACGCCATCTTGGCAGAGAGAGCGAGAGCAAGATAGGGTGCGAAAGGGAGGGGGCCAGGCAGCCCCACAGAGTAGTAATACACGGTATACTACACTCTCCTCCGCCAACTCGGAGCAACTCCCCGCAACCTGTCTTTCCCTTCTTCTGGAATAATCACAGTTAGAAGTAATACTCTTGGCATCACACTTACTTGCACATTCTAGGATATCCTACGAGTAGAATAATCTACCCTTGGCGTCACACTGATGTGCATATCCTAGAATGTCCTACGAGAAAAACTTCTTATTCTAACAAAGCATCACTACAATTTAATAGTTGATTTACATGTCTTTTCCACAGCCATCCTTCTACCTCGACAATATAAGTGGTATCCGGAACAGACTCCTCCACCACTATTCCCTGTATCCAGGGCTGGCGACCCTTTCTATAATCTTTAACCATAACCTTTTCTCCAACTCTAAATTTAACATTTCTACTTCCGGCCGCGTATTTACTCTGCTTATCTAACATTTCCTGTGTTTTCTCTACTATTGGTGGAGGTCTTAACTTCGGTAGGTCTACTTGAACAGTGAGGAATGCTTTGGTAATCGAAGAGGAATAAATTAATTGCTGACTGAATTGTATTACCTTTGCTTTTTTTAATTTTCATTACATGGTTTTTGAAAATCTCAACAAATCTTTCTGCCGCACCATTTGTAGCTGGGTGATAGGGTGGAGAAAAGGTATGTTTAATGCCATTTAACTGACAGAAATCCTTAAACTATAAGCTAGCATATGAGGGGCCATTGTCTGTTACTAAGTGTACGGGGTACCCATGGCGTGCAAATAACCTCTCAAAAACATCAATAGTGCGGGATGCAGAAATTGAATTCATTTCTATAACTTCTGGCCATTTACTGAAACTATCCACAACTACCATATACATTTTATTATAAAAAGGTCCACAATAGTCAGCATGTATACGATACCATGCGGATGGAGCTGCCGGCCATGATTTCTGTTGCCCTTTGGTGGGATTATTACGCAATGATAAACAGGTAAGACAGTTATTTGTAATTTCCTCTATCTTTGAATCTATACCTGGCCACTAGAAATGAGAGCGTGCCACCTGCTTCATACGCACAATACCAAAGTGACTCTTATGAAGTTCTAATAAAATTTGTTCTTTCAATCATTTAGGAATAATTATTCTGTAACCCCAGAAAAGGCAACCCCTGTCACAGCTTATTTCAGTTCTCTTATTAAAATACTGGGATAACTCTTTTCTGAAATTATATCGGGCCACCCATCTAAACAATATCTCATGACATTAGCTAAAGTGACATCTTTTCTTGTTTCTTCTTGTATTGTTTTCGAATTTAAATTATCTGTTTTACAGTTTTGTATATAATTCACACTGCTCATGTTAGCATCCGAACAGATTGGATGCAGTGCTGTTTCAACATTATTTGTATATGTATATGGTGTTTGTGATAAGAAGTCTGATGGATTTGATGTTGTTTTGATGTGTCTAATCTTGTAATTGAATGCTGACAAAAAGATTGCATAATGTTGCAATCTTTTTGCTGCCATTTTAGGAATTGCTTTTGTTGGGCCAAAAATACGGACTAAGGCCGCGCTATCTGTCTCCAACTCAAAACTCCGTCCGTATGTATAATTATAGAACTTAGTTACATCAAATACAATCGCCATCGCTTCCTTATCTATAGCTGAATATTTAATTTCTACATCTGTAAGTTTTTTACCTGCATATGCTTTTGGTTTTACATCACCATTTAAGTCTTTATTTGAAATCACTGCAGCCAATCCAGTTTCAGATGCGTCACAGGTCAAAATTAAAGGTAATTTTGGGTCATAATGGTACAAATTCTAAGTGTTAGCCAGTTTATCTTTTATTATTCTGAATGCATTATCACATTCCGCTGTCCATTTAAAATTATTGTTTTTTGTACACTCATATAAAGGTGTGATGATGCTTGACTTGATTTTAGAAAACGGGAATAATAATTTAATTTTCCTAAAAACGAACGCAGCATGTTGGTGGGTGGCTCGGCATTTAACAATGGTTCAATATTTTCCCTATTTACCCTTATGCCATTGTTATCAATTGTAAATCCAAAAACATCTATGTTTTTTTTTTTTTTTATTTGCATTTTTCTAATTTTAATTTAAACTCACTCTCCTGTAATTTTGTCAGGACCTTAGTTAAGGTAGCCATAGTATCATTGAGATCTTTACCACTAATGTTTATATTATCAATAAATACTGCAGTATTTGGAATGTCTAACAATTTCTTGCTCATGAGCCGTTGAAAAGAACCTGGTCCCGTACTAACCACGTAAGGTAAATAATTATATCTAAATGTACCCATTTCAATAACAATTACTGTGCAATCTTTTGATGCTTCATCTAAAGGTGCTTGATGGTAGGCATCTTTCAGGTCGAGTTCGCAGAAGTATTCTCCATTGTTAAGTGATTGGAATATTTCCTCTATATGAGGCAAGGGAAAATGTTCAACCTCTAGGCATGGATTCACTGTTAATTTATAATCTCCACATAATCGAACAGAACGGTCTCCCTTTAAGATTGGAACCACTGGTGTGCCCCACTGGCTGGTCTCCACAGGTTCAATCCTACCGTTTTCTAAAAGTCTAGTAATTATTAAGCGCTTATTAAGGAAATAAACCGTACTAATTAATTACCTGGTTTTACTCATATATTACAGAAAGGATGCTCTACTTTTTTTAGTATTCAATTGATAATTATCAAAATAAATATTTTTATTGTTTTTGCTATATATTTAAAGTAGATAAACTTCGTCCTATACATTGTGTTATTTTGATAAATAGTTTATAAGTTACAACTATGAGAATGTTAGAGCGCGCTGCTATAGTCCTCTGCCTCATTGGGATGCTATGGCGTGGCGACGTCAGCTACGGTAGCCAAACAATTTATACTGAGATGTATGGCAACTCACTCACCTGGCGACGGCTTGGCGACGTCAAAATGTAAGGGCGATGTCACTGCCGACAATGCCATGGCGTCCCAGTCAGGCAGAAGCCATATCAATTTCGCCCGGGCTGATACGACATTATAACAACACAATATACAAGGCTTAATCACGTATAAATATGATTTTATTGAATTACCTTTTGTTGGTAATTCTTCGACATTTCGGACGTCGCGTTACGTCCATGGTCTCGAAGGAACCCTTGGGCGTAACGCGATCTCGAAAATCATATTTATACGCGATTAAGCCCTCCGTTTGTTGTGTTGTGATAATGAGTGAAAATCGTGTAAGTTTAAATCAATGTGATACGACATTATGTCTTAAAAAAACCGACCAAGTGCGAGACAGACTCGCGCATCGAGGGTTCTGTACAAAACATTTAAGATTCTCAGACTTTTCGCGTTGGTTATGCTAAGTATAAGAGCTACCTTCATACCGAATTTCAAGTTTTTAGGATAAATGGAAATACCCTGTAGGTTTTCACTTGACGGCAATTTGTATGGAAACAACTAATGGCGATTCTGTATATTATTGTACCAATCTTGGCATAAATCTCAAGTAGGAAACACATGCGTATAAAGGCGCATTTACACTGCACTCGGACCTGAATTTCACGTTTCACCTAATATTAAAGCATAAATTTTAAAGGATTATTTAGAGCTCGGCTTTCATAAGAGAAACTTATGGAGTTGGAAATTAAATTCAACGTTTGACTTGGAAGAAGTTTACCTAAATGGGATTTGGTTTATGGTTTTGTATATTTTTTAGTAAAACATGTTTTTACTTGATTTTTACTATTTTTAGGAAGCCAATTTCACATTTATGCCTTAATATTTCGTTCCCCTCTTCTTCTTGTACTGAACTTCTTATCTAAACGAGGTCGAAAAGTCGGGATTAGTAAAAATAAAATGTCGGTACATCGAACATATTTTCATACATTTCATAAAATTAAATCACTGAGTAGAATAACATTTAATTTTTATATGTTTGTATGAGTCATTGTGGCTTCATTGCGCCAAAACGTCTCAACGGATTTCAAAAATTTTTGGTACCCAAGTACGAGTAGCTTAGCATCCGCAAATGGTTCTAGGATACTTTTTACCCAACAAATCTGAAGGAAAAAGAGGGCTATGTCTTTTCTTCGTGAACGAAGTTGCGTGCACCTTATAGTCTATAATAAATGTATTGTAGAATGTAGAGTTGAATGACAGGTGTCGGCGCTATTTTTAACGGTTTGCCGATCCGTTGAATGTACTTGATGAAATAACAACCATTTTACTCTATTTTTTTATTAATAAAAATATTTGTATCAAATGTAATTTTCATTTTCATAGGAGTAACATTATCTCTATACTTTTATAAAGTTGTAAAGATGAAATGTTTGTAGGCACACTGAATTTTTAAAATAAAAAACTAAGTTTTACGGACTATTTTTTTTGAGATTTTGTATGTTTGTATATGTCGTTGTGGCTTCATCACGTCTTAACGGCCAAACAGAATTGAACTATTTTTGGTACACGGGTAGTTGGGCATCCCCAGATGGTTATAGGAAACTTTTTACTCAATGGCGCTGCAGAAAAAAGGGGTTATGATTTTTTTCCGCTGACGAAGTTGCGGGCACCTTCTAGTTCACGATAAGACCAAGTTTTAATTTTAAAACTTTATACTCGTAGCACAGATTTTGAACTGAATTCACTTGTAGTATAAATCTAAGGGCGAAGAAAATCATATTTTCGCATCGCATCATACACAACAGGAACACTGAAGCGAGAAGAGGGATTATATCAAAACAACGAGCTAACACCGCTAAGGGTTTGCCGCCAGTGTGAGCGGTAAAATTTTGTAATATGAAACAAGAGTAATGTGTTTTTTATATGTTATCTATAGGAGGCAAACGAGCAACCGGGATCGCCTGATGGTAAGCGATCACCGTTGTCCATAGACACCTGCATTACCTTTTACACCAGGAGTCATAAGTGTGATGCCGGCCTTTGAGGTTAGAGTACGCTTTTTTCTTGAAGGTTTGAAGGTCGCATCAGTCGCATGTATTGTAACTTTTGTTATGAAACTGTATCGATAAACGCAAGTTTTAACATAGCTGCAGAGCAAAGTTCTTAATTTCCCCATACAAGGTAGGTAGAAAAGTGTGACGTGACACTTTCCTAGGGTTTAGTATGGAGCGTTTTTTGGGTAAGTCCAAAAATGTCATTTTAACATTGTTGTACTAAGGAGTTTTTTTGAGATTAAAGTAGTTTTTTCACCAACATTTCTATCACTGAGAACTCGTTCTATTTATATCACATCACGGAAAAAACATGTTGAATAGCCTATTCATCTCATCACAATCATAATTCATCCATACTAATATTATAAATGCGAAAGTGTGTCTGTCTGTCTGTCTGTACCTCTTCACGCTTAAACCGCTGAACCGATTTGGATGAAATTTGGTATGGAGATAGTTTGAGTCCCGGGGAAGGACATAGGCTACTTTTTATCCCGGAAAAATGCCCTTATCCGTGATAAATGAATTTAAGGCGGACGAAGTCGCGGGCAGAAGCTAGTGTATAACAATTAGCACGTAAGGTATATCTGGCAGTGCTAATTATTTAAATTGAATAAATAAATAAATATTCTTCGAGCTGCGTCGGTCACTCTCGTTCTTCTAATGACCTCTTCATATCTGATTTAATCTCGCAAAGAAACTTCGATGCCGCTGTTAAAGAGCCCATACACTTATCCACTAGCATCTCATATAACGCAACGCAAAGTTGCTCTTTTAACTCCTTTGCCTGCGAGTTGGCATTCCACTCGGAATGACTTCAAAACATGAGCTCATCTCATCTCGAAGTGTTTGTTGCTCGACATGTTTTGTCTATATAGTAAACACTATTTGGTAGGTGATATTGGTAATAGTGTATAAGAAGAAGGAAACCTTGGAGAAGGTATTTGGTTTGGGAATTTAACAATAATGTGTTGGCCCCACTTGTATTAAATCATGTTTTTTTGGGGTTCAGTTTTGTCAGTCAAGAGTACTGTCAGTTAAACAATCTGTCAGATTAAAGTCAGTCTTGTGATATTGTATGAAAATTTTGTGTGAGCATGACGCCTGATTATTCATATACATTTACGGGGTTTTATTCGTGAATAGTTTTTTTTATTTTATGTAAATTTTACCAGACTGAGTCAGAAGAAATAAATTTTCTTCTGACTCAGTCTTCTTTGGGTGTACCTATGTATGTTGGTTTGTCTATTTCTTCTGCACATTCTGCAGCGTCTAAACTAAACGGTATGCATGATTTTTACGAATTGCGATATCGTTCGATTTGTCTCGTATTTTTTTAGCGTTCCGTACCAAAAAGGTACAAAAGGAACCCTTATGGTGTGACTCCTGTCTGTGTGTCTGTATGTCCGACTATTAGAGCGCCATATCTCAAAAACTACTTACGCTATCTATTTGAAATTTGGAATATTTATAAACATGGTAAGGCCTCATGAATGGCACAGGAAATATTTAAAAATATATTTTTATTTTCTAAAAACACGATGAATATGGGGGGGGGGGGGGAGGGGAATAAAATTTAAAAGTCTAGCGACTGGGTCAAATAGGGTATGTAAATTGAAAGTACTAACTAATAGGACAGTGTCGAAGAGGACAATTATCTAAGTTGCGAAATAAAATGGTAAGAAATGGGATGGTAGATTATGGGTAGATCAACATTTCCTTGTTGATATTCTGTCCCGTTGAAGGATACTTTGGAGGCAGGTGTAGTGTATGCCTCAGTTATAGTTTTACCGTAACTTCGCTGTTTACAGCAACATAAAAACATATATTGCTTGAGTGTGCAAATAGATAATATAAAACTCTATGTAACGTTATTTTAATGTTCTTTTATTATATACTTTATCTCATACTTGATGGTATAACAATATAATATTTTCAACTACATGGACTTTTCGTGAAGAGCCCTATCTCATCATACATCACCGTGACTCAGTACACATTAGTGACAGAGTTACTTAGAAAAAATAATAATAATCTAGGCTATTTACATACTGACCAGATGGATGGGCCCTTGAAAAATTGACCTATATTGGGTAAAAAAATGTTCTTTTTTTGCATTTATTGCGTAGTTTTAAAGAATGCCCCTGAAGACGAAACCAGTAACCATGGCAACGATTAAGAGAAAAAAGTTTATTGACCCTTATAACGGAAAGTAAACCAAGTCCCTTCAAATTAAGTGTCAATTTCACCTCCAGAAAGCCAGCCTCGACAATGCAAAGCCATATTAATCCTGAAGCTACTAGCTACAATCCTTTCCAGATCCCTTTAAGATCCCAGTCACGTTTTCAGGAGATCTCATTCCATTATGGACCGCTGGGAAATCGACGTAAACACATATAAACAACTCAATTGTATGTTGTTTAGCCTCGAATCGAAAATTGTGATAGGTTCGGAACAAATTACTCCGGGCCGTAATACGGCGGTTTGCACGAGAATCGCAGCATTACCGTAATACGGAATACGGTACGAAGACGTGTTTCTGTTAAGATAATATGTTCTTTGGGCCGTTCAGATTTCAGAATATAACCGTCTTTTTTTGCAGTCGTCTTTATATTGTGGACAATACAATAGCTCGGGTAAATTATCCATATTAATATTAAAAATTCGGAAGTAACTCTGTCTCTCACATTTCACGTTTCAACCGCTGAACCGATTTGATGAAATTTGGTATGGAGATAGTCTGAGGCCTAATAGTTTTTATTTATTCATTTAAACTTGATGTGCAAATGGCGGACTTAATGCCATAAAGGTATTGTCGAGTAGTCAACCACTAGGCTAAACAAAGACATTACCCCGGGTATTCCTTAACACATTAACTGCCAAGAACTGCCTAGCGGGCGCTCTGCGTAGCCGATAGCATTTATAGAGGAAAAAGCGCTACGAAAAGCTTGGCAGCGAAAGTACTTTTAGTATGTGGAAGCTGATCAGTTTTAGAGAATAGTTTATTCCCTTGACGTCTAAAATAATAAGAATTTAAATTATTCTCCACTGGTCAGTAACTACCAAAGGTTAAAGCGATGAAAACGAAGTGAAAATTTGTATGAGGAATCAATCATTCCTCAAGTAAGTTCATTTCTTTATTACAAGATATAAATACATATAAAATATTAAGATTTATTAAAACTTCATGAAGATGATCCTGAACAGTGACTAAGTGGTGACTATCATCGGCACGACTATTTATGGCGCAGTCGGTAGGACGATTTCTACGTACAAATAGAGGCATCAGTATTTTTTTTTAAATCTAATTTTAAGTAAGTTGGTACATCGTTAGCCAACAATACTTATTCATTTAAACTTATATGTTTTACACAGATTTTCCGAGTATTTTTTTTACTAATCCCTACGTAACACACCGAAACGTTGAGGTGAATAGATCAATATTTTTTTTATATGCGTTGCGATAATGTGTGAAAAGTTTCAACTAACGTTAAGCAAGGTCTTTATGTATTTTTACAATTAATGCAATTATCCTATACATATAAAAACCCTTGTAGAATGAATTTGTGTGTAGCGTGTGTATACTTATGTAGCTAATATGTTATACAAACGTATATAACGGGCGGTAATAGCCTGAACCGCACACACTATCCCGATTATTGCGTAGTAATCAGGTCGCAGATCAGTGGGCTAAACACCCGGATTAGGCATTCTGTTTAGGCCCCAGCCTTCACAGACAAATGGCATATGCAGTTTGTTAATATAAGAAAATACTCAATACTCTTACGACTGTTTGGGCTTCGTTGTGAAAGACTAATGGTTAAGGGCCTATCTACAGTGCATTTTTTAAAGGTGTTGTCGACTCGCGTTTTTATCAAAACAAGTCTGCAAATGAGTCTGCAGCTCTATGGGATGAAAAACGCACTGTCGACGCTGTTTTAAAAACCCGATGTTCATAGACCCTAATACATCCGAATGCATGCCGTTTAGAGCGTGACGTGAAATTGCGTTCACCGTATATATTTCGCTTTACAATAGGCTATTTGACAACCTTTTTCTGTCGTATTTTATAGTAAATCCTTTCAATATTAGATATATTGGCAAAAAAAATACTTAAATATCATAAAATTTCACCGAGATACAATAATGTTAATTTAAAATCACATTTGTAGCCTTCCCAAAAAACGCTTCACACTAAAGCCTACTAGTTGAGGTCAGACGCATGTTACCTTGCATGGGGACATTAAGATCTTTATTCTGTAGCTAACTTTAAACTAGCGTTTATCAAAACGGTTTCAAACAAAACTTACTATTCATTTTATGGGTTATTCAATTGTATTATTAGTTATTGATATTTTCATACATTAAAAAGGGACGAGAAGAAAAAGCTAAACGTATCGAACGTGAAATCAGAATTTTAACGTACATCCTTATTTTTCTTGTTTTATCAGGATCTTATATAATTTTAACAAATTTTGAAATTAGGCAACATCCCTATTAGTGTATTATATTGTAACACTTTAGGGTGTACAATTTGCGTAGAATACGCCTGGTGGTTAGAACGATTAGTGAACTTTTACCTGGAATGTAGACCTATTTGTTGAACAATATATTTACTCATTCCGTCTATTTCTGAGGTTACGGTACTTGTACTACATAGCCTATAACCGTTAATTGTTCAAATTGGCCAGCTGTTTGTCGCTAAAGTAATATATCTAATGATATTTAGTCCTGGAAATACACTCGCAGTCCATACCCATGTCGACCTATATTTAACTTATTCATCTTTCTCCTTGAGTAATCACGGCTTGTGTACGAATAACATTCACTGTTCTGCACGCCCCTATCCCTAATATAAACTCTAAAAGCAACATATTTTACGAATATTCTTAAATAAAATTAGGATCTTTTTATTTATATAAAGAGAAATGGCAGTTCGAGACTTTTGCCAGCATCAGTTTGAAAGATATATTAGAATCTTTAATACTTAACCAATCTCATACAGTTTGACAACTACGGAGTGCGTTGGGTTGTCACACCAAGTCATTTTGACATAACCTGTCACGTCAAGCTATATTTTCTGTCGCTTAAAAATACCTTTCACATTTCTATTTCACATTCATTGTTGTTTCTTGTTTTCTTTTAACTCATTGTACTCCCACATACTGCTATACTTAAAATTTAAAAATATAAAATCACTCAAATACCTTAATAGTTTTGTAAACCAGGCATTATCAAAACGCCGTCGCGAGAGCGTTCCGAAAACTTTCACTGTCAAATCTCCAGTAATTTTTTTTTTTGGCAGAAGTATTTATTTTATCTTTTTATCCAGGAATTTTGGTAGTGTAGTGTATTACATACACAGTAACGTTTTGGAAGGTTTTCGGCGATCCGTTTGCTTTTAGATGCATTTTGGTTCGATTAGGTGTTGCTGAGTGTGAATCTGTGTCACTTTGATCGACGTTTTTTTTTTATTTTCGAACGTGGTTTTTATTTTTTTTCGTCCGGAGGGACTTTGCTGTTTTATTCCTTTTTGCATTCGGACATCGGCGTCTACACTGCGTTTTTTGGAAAAAAGTCGAGATGCATCACCGGCCTGCCGTTTCCATTTCTAGTAACTGTTTTTTGCATTTTGAGTTCTTCAATTGTCGTGATTGGTGGTGAGCCCACAACACGTTATACCAATTTCCTTTTTTTTTGTTATAGAAATGGAGCCATTAAAAATTGGCGGATGACGCCTCTAAAGTAGCCATACGTCTTTAAATTAAGCTAAGGTGAGCAGTGTTTTTGATTCATCCTCAGGCTCTATGAGTTCAAAGTTCTTCGTGCTTTTTTTAACCGGGACTTTCAACCGTTTTCAGCCACAACTGCCACCACCATTTTGTTTCCACATCGTGCTAATTGAACATAACTTCAGGATGTACCTGCGATATCAGCTTGCATAACCGCTCTTATATACCCACGTCGTTAGTAAGCAATTTTTTTTTGTTAACTTAATAGTAGGGAAATTCTACCTGACATTTATTGTGAAGTGAAATTTACTATGTTTTTTTTTGTGATCATAGGGTCGTAGGCTTAGGCCTCAAACACAGGGGTTCTCCGCAAGACCTGGATCACGTCCATCGGCCTGTGAGCGGGCACATGGCGTGAAACGTGTTCCCACTCACCGTGCGTCTGTCCGGGATATGGCGACCTGGGTCTTGGTTGGAGAATTTGCTGGCTAGGTGCCGCTGTCTGTTTCACGGTGACCATGGTGTTTTGACACCTTACCCAAGGTACTCTAATTCCATTAAATTCTTATATTCTCTTAAATTCCAAAAAAATCCAATAAAAGTTAATTAAGTCCGACTACGACATTAGAACATCCATCTTGAACATAAGTACCCTCGATAGAATGGATTAAGTGCACATCTTTGGAACTGGATTATAGCTACTAGTGTAAACTAAATCCTGGTATTTAGATATAGGAGAGGTGTAATAAATATCTGTTTAATATAATTTGTTGTGTTTCAATTCAAGTACCGCCCATAACATTTGATGGAGATAAAGTAATTGGCGCTCAAGATTCTTAATATAAATTCTACTCTTTTAATTTAAATTCTTTTAAAATTCTTCCTATAAATTTATTACTTCATTTCTGCTCTGGCCTGGCCGACTCTACGTCCCTGAGTATATCATTTCTCTAATCTTTGAACAACTTCCGACTAGCTAGTTCCTGTTGTTTTTTTTAAATAAGGTACACACCCTTAAGGTGCTTTACTGTATTATAATACCTGGCCCGTAGGCACTAAATAATATCAGCCAAAAGTATGATAAGATTGAATGTAGTTACAGTGAAACCTGAAATAAATACTGATAGTACTCCGTAATCGTCATATTTCTAAGGAACACGAGTAACAAATTGTATATGTCAGGTGCGAGTGAGAGAGGGACACCAATAACCAATCGAGTGCTGGTTGTTTGGTGCTGTTGTGTGCTGGTTGGTACTTTTTGCTGCGCCGCGTCTGCTCATAGCTAAAATGCCTCATTTTCGTGGACACGTTGATGTCAAAATTTCTGTTTGATTTAATTTTATTTTATTTACATTGTTTTTTTTTTTGGAACATCAACAGCATTACAAAACATATCAATAATGCTACTGCTCCACCTGCGTCGTAACGCGTTAATAAAGGCGTTAAATACGACATTATACAGATATCGCCAACAGTTCAGGGTCCTAAAAGGGATGTGGTGTTAGTGACGTTAGATGTTAAGCGATAGCTTAGGTGGCGGTTTTTTCGACACATCAAAGGGTTAAATAGCCTTTAACGACGCAGTTCCAGTAATGTGGCCACAGGTTTTATTGTCCATTAATTAACGTGTAGTTTTCCACATTTACATTAACGTTAACGCAGGTGGAGCAGTAGCATAACAGACCATGGAATTAATACACGTAGGTGGTTAGGCCGACATAACTCTCTGGATTGCATGGTTGAAGTGGCAATAGGCGGGCCAAGTAACCCGGAGAACGGATGACCGTTGATACAGCAAAATCCTGGAGTGGTGACCACACATAGGAAAGTGTAGCGTGGGACGGTACCAGACTCGATGGATGGATGACCTCGCGGGGGACGTGGAGAGTCGGTCGCGTCGCACTATGTGGCGAGGCCTATGTTCAGCAATGGATGTCCGTGGCTGATCTATAGATAGTGGTGGTCCAAACAAACGCTCCTATAATTAAACAAACGCTCCAATAATGATCCGAACCTGTCATGACTCGAGTTCCAGTTAGTCGTGTATTCCTAAGAATATTCTCTGAAACATTAGGACTATTTTGTAAAGTCGTTTTACTCTTGTTTTTCACTAAATGAACACGAACGTTATCGCTTAAATGCGAGTCTCGAGTTTTCCAATCATATTAACCCCAATACCTAGTGTAGTGACTTTAATACTGACTACGCAGCCACGATTAGCCCGTAATAGAGCACACACAGAATGCTTAATCGCGGTGTTTAGAACTGACGTGCCGTTTTCGATTACTCCCGATTAAACTGTATTGGGAATATGCAGAAATTTTTATTTTTGCTTTATTTACAGCTCATTCATGTAGTAGTAGAGAAAACATTTTTTTTAAATAACTATAACGTAGTCTGTGAAGCTGGAGATCCTGGGTTCAAATCCCGGTAAGGGCAAATATGTATGTGATTAGCAAAAATATTTGTTCCTGAATACTTGAGAGTTCAGGAGGTCTTGGATATTTATTTATCTATAACAGTAAATATATCTATTAAATATATCGTCGTCTAGTACCCATAACACAAGCCTTATTCAGCTTACCGTGGGACTAGATCGATTTGGGTAAAACATATCCGGTAATATTTATTTATTTATAAAAAATAACCAAGATATAAGCCATGAAACATTCCATTATATCTATTTCTAGCAAAACAGAATTTAATATGGAGTTTATATGGCCGAAGTGCACTATGATGTAAACAGTACATGTCGGACACCTCTGTCAAATCGCTGTCTAATTAGTAGTTTAAAATGCCTATGTCATGCGTAGTTTTTGACTGATTTTATTTTACTTTTTGATATCATTTTTTCGGTATTTTGATATTTTGTTAAAGCGATAAAAACAATCATGCATGTACCCTATTGTTTATATTAAGTTTCCCAGAGGCGTCCATATTGTATTTCTTCACGATAGAACACGTTATTTGGAGTCAGAATGTACGTTTTCTTTTTAAAGTTGTGTTGTTTTTAGATATATAATTATATATTTTAAATGTGGATAAGGCCGTATAAAGAGTCACCTGGCTCAATGATTGCACATGAAACACATGAAAACAATTTAATACATGGATGAAAATAAACTAGTGTATGCAACTGTAGGTGCATAATTAGACCTTAAACACTCGTGTAATCGTATTATGAAAATCGCCTTCTACACAAATACAATACAATACAAATTCTCTATTGCACACCTCAGATACACAGAAATACAGAACATGACAGTAACATTCGAATTAGCAGAGATAAACAACAGGCGGTCTTATCGCTAAATAGCGATCTCTTCCAGACAACCTTTGGGTAACGGAGTGTTTAAAAGACAATAATTTTAGTTGAGTAGGTAGCGAGAAACAGTTATGAAGCAAAACAAAAAACTCATATAGACACATGTATACGCAATAAACATACACACATAAGATTGCGTAAATAAACATACATAAATACTTATACATAATAAATATAACATATGCAAAATAAATAAATAAATAACCATGACAGTGACAGCCGCAAAGTTGAGAAAGTGATTTCAATAGCAGTGTGTTAAGGGAGAGACCGGTAATGTTTTTTAAGGTGTGACTTAAATGTTGCAAGGGTCTGGGCACGCTTCAAGTCATGGGGTACGGAGTTCCACAGTAGAGTTGCCTGGAATGTGAAAGAACTATTGAAAAATTTTGAGGATGAAGAGGGGACAGCAAGAAGAAAATTTTGAGCGGACCTAACAGATCGCAAATAACTGAAACGCTCTTTAAGGTAGCGGGGAGTTGCGGGATTAAAAAGTACGCTATACAGAAGAGACAAGATATGAGAGTTACGCCGAGAGCGGATTGGAAGCCAATTAAGCCGAGACCTGAAGATGGAAACATGGTCATACTTGCGTAACCCAAATATGAACCGAATGCAGATGTTTTGGATGCGCTCAAGCTTATTGAGCTGTTCTTCTGTGAGGTCAAGATAGGAAATATCAGCATAATCCAAAATAGGGAGAAGTAATGTTTGAGAAAAGCGCAATTTTAGTGGCGATGGGGAGAAAATTACTAAGTCTTCTAAGAGAGCCTACTGCCGCAAACATCTTCCTGCTAACCTCATTAACCTGTGGCACCCAAGATAAAGTGCGATCGAAGATAATACCGAGGTTCTTGACTTGCTGCGGAAAGGGTATAAATACGCCATTAAAGCATATGGGTAGGACATTATCTAAGTCAACCCTGGAGATCAGCTTAGAACTGCCAATAATTATAGCTTGAGTCTTAGCAGGATTGACCTTAAGACCAAACCTACGACTCCAGTTTAGGATGTGCTCCAAATCGTTATTTACTTCACTTATAACAGACGCAAGATCACCGAGTACCCCCTGCGAATAAATTTGAAGATCGTCAGCATAAAGGTGATAATGTGATGAAAGGTTATTCGAAATAGAATTTATAAATATTGAAAACAGCAAAGGGGACAGCACTCCACCCTGAGGAACCCCGGCCAGCGTGCTGCACCAAGAGGAACAGGAATCATCCACCTTAATTCGTTGCCGATGATCATTTAAGTAACTACGAAGCCAGTCAATTACCGCAGGAGATATGTTGAGAGAACGTAGTATTCCAAGTAATATATCAAAATCAACAGTGTTGAACGCATTGCAGCGTTAACACTGTTAATTTCCGATTGTCCATGCCTGCCCGAATGTCATCTGTAATCTTAACGAGTGCGGTCGCCGTACTATGACCAGGACGGAAACCAGACTGAAATGGATACTACACTTCGTGTTTTAAGGCCTATCATTATGCAACAGTTGCATAAACTACTATATCATTACATAGATTGTAATCAAAATATCAATTTTGTATAAAATAATAATCAAATAAAAGATTATCGATACTTCAGTACCTTTTAAGATAATAGGTTTTTTCCACGGTCTGCCTTGAAACGAGTTATTCATTCAGCCTTTAGGTATTTTCATTTATCGACAAGATATGCTAATGGATTAGGACGGGTTTTTGATTAGGGTAAAAAGATAGATACAGACATATATTGAGACAAATCTATCCCTCACTTGGGTCATGTCTGACTTTAATCTCACCGTTAGCTTTCAGAGACTAAAATCCGTCGTGGTAAATGATATTTGTCTGAGCCATCTCTAGTAAATGTATACTTTAGCTGTGCTTTTTTCGAAGTAACCATTATTAATGATATTTGTTTCTCATTGTGATGAATATAGACTTTATTTTGATAGGCGATAAAATCAAGATGACG
Source organism: Hedya salicella (assembly GCA_905404275.2). Lineage (NCBI taxonomy): Eukaryota > Metazoa > Arthropoda > Insecta > Lepidoptera > Tortricidae > Hedya > Hedya salicella. The sequence goes on along the minus strand of FR990111.1, from coordinate 16,073,420 downwards.
AGTCATATATGTATTGCTATAGCACACAAAGAATATGAAAGTAAATAATATATATTACAAACAGGTATCTCTGTTGATCTTAGCGAAAACCGTGAAAAGCAAGCAATAATATCAACAATTACGGCGCTCAAAAAATGAACATTCATGGATTACGCACGCAGTTCGGCTAGCGAACTTTTAACTATGAGATGAAGCCGCAGAGTGCGCTGCGCCCGGATAAACTTAAAATGATAGCCTCGAGAAATATATCTAACTAGCTTCTGCCCGCGACTTCGTCCGCCTTAAATTCGGTTATCGCGAATGAGGGTATTTTTCCGGGAATAAAAGTAGCCTATGTCCTTCCCCGGGACTCAAACTATCTCCATACCAAATTTCATCCAAATCGGTTCAGCGGTTTAAGCGTGAAGAGGTACAGACAGACAGACAGACACACTTGCGCATTTATAATATTAGTATGGATTTAGATTGAGCCGTGTCTCCTTCAAACAAGCCAAACCAGCCAATCTATTCTCGTGATATAGCCAAGATATTGCTCTATCGGAGAGATCGCGATGCCTCCTCGAATTCGCGCCCAGGCTAGCTGTCGTAAGATTACGACAAATTTTGTGTGTAACTTCAAATTTTGTCACCAAAGAGATTGTCATCAATTAGTTTTTTGGAGAAGGGTTAGGCAAATAATTTAGACTGGGACTTTACTTTGAAAATTAATTAACTTATAACTTACCTAACACATTTGCAACCGAGATTTCGTAGCACTAGTCGCGTCGCCGATAACATGGGAAAATGCGTATGTAGCGAAAACTTAATACGAGCAGATGGTCTGATGAACAATCCTGGTCTTGGATTGTTCATCAGAGGCCAATGAGGCATATTTTAAATTAGAAAGAGTGTGTATTGGTATATCTTTAATTCACGCGATTGGCATAATTTCGTTATCATTAGTTTTAAATGAGAAAATAATCGGCTTGTTTCAATTTTATAGATTTTCTTACACCTCACATTTTTCTTGCTTGTAGTGAGATGAAAAGTTGTGTATTTCGCACGGCTGAAAAATTATTTGGCTTTCACGTTACGCTTAAGTACCTATATTTGAACACCTCGCTCCGCTCGTAATTCAATTTTAGATTCCTTCACTTACTCGGCTTTCAAATCAAGCACTTGCGCCTTATAATAACTTTGCAGCCTTTGCATAATAACTATTATGGTTTACGTTAAAATGCTCAGTTCCCGAGGAATAAACGAGATAGCATGCCACGCAAGTAAAGCCGCGGAAAAATCCGAGTACCAATATAATATATTACATTAACTATGCTTTAATAAATTCCTAGCAAGTAATAAAGAAAACTAAAATAACTTTTGCTTATAAAGACATAGTATTTCTTCACGTTGGGCTTAGGTGAAAGTTCATTTTATAAACCAACTAAGTAATTACATAAATTTTATACACAAACTGTTACTGAAAAAGCGAAGAAACATTTAAAAATTATAACATGAAATAACAATAAACCGTAACAAAACGCTGACAAAATTTACGAGAAAAGTTGGACGGTTCTCGAAAGAGACCCCGAAATGTGTACCTTTTACATAACAATTGTGTTTTCGCTCTGGACTCATTATCAGAAGTTGAGACAGTGTTGGCACAAAATAAGTCTGTGTCAAAAATTTAATTTTTGTAACAGGCTTTTATTGCCGACTGTACTTTTCGTTGTACATTCATCGACTACACACCGAAATTATTACAGAGTTCCTATAACCACCTTCCTACTCCATCCAGATGAGCTCGATGGTATCATATTATTGTGTTGTCACCGAACTTACATAAATACCTAACTTATGTAAATTTAGCTCAATCGAAAACGGGCATGTAGTCAAATCTAACTTGCAAGATTCCACCAACATACTTAGTTACGTTGCAAGTTTAACTTTAATATGTCCAGTCATATTAATTTAACTTGCACCATTTTTACACTTTACTGTGATTGCAGTTATTCTAAAGGTAACTGACCTAGCGAGGGCGAAGCGTCTCCATTTCAGCTTGGTCAAAGTGTTTTCGTATGTCCGGCGGCTGTTCTCCTCTTCCCGACTTTAAAAAAAAATGTGAACAAGTTTGATAATTATATGGCTTTTATTATATGTATTCACTTTCTGTTTTTTTTTTTCATAATGGTAGAAATATGGGGTTCGAAAGACTGGTTTAGAAAGATAATCTGTAGTGACCGACCGAAACATGTTTTTTTGCCGAAACCGAAACCGAAGGTTCGGTTTGATTATAGTTTCGGCCGAAAGCGAAACCGAACTTTTTATAAACGTGATTAAAAGTTGATTATTATTATTAAAACGTTGAATAAAATGTCAGTGGGCCGTTGTTTCCAGATCTTTGAAACTCTCAGACACTCAGATTAATGAAATATCTCGCCGGCCTAATATTACAGGTTTCTACATTCAACTTTTATCAAATTGAAATTTCAACATTGTATAGACACTGGGTCAAAATTTAACTACCCACAACAAGTGAAAAAATTAAAATGTTACATTAACTGTAATACTGAGGCAGCAACTTTTTAATAGGCTATGGGGGTGATAGGGTATGTTAAGAAACGACGTATTAATAATAGAAATATTGGTGAAAAAACTACTCCAATATCATAAAAACTCCCCGAAATACAACGACGCTAAAAGCACATTTTTGGACTTTCCCAAAAAACGCTTCATACTAAAGCCTACAAGCATGTGACGTCACACGCTAGTATCTTGTATAGGGAAAATAAGATTTCTTGGTCTGCAGCTATGTTAAAATTTGCGTTTATCGTAACGGTTTCATAAGAAAAGTTACAAAACATTTTATGGGTTATTTAATGGTATTATTAGTTATTAATATTTTCATACTTTAAAAAAAGACTTTCCGACCTAACTTTAAAGACTCATAAAACAAGCTACACGTAAGGTGTCGAACTCAATATTTTAACTTAGTTTTGGTTTTGCTTGTTTTATCAGGATCTTATATATATATATTTTTTTTCTACTGTCAAATAGCCTATTGTACATGCTATAAAATAAAACAAGTTTATTATTAAAATATGATAATCATAATTACGGTGTATGTATTTTCTTTCAGTTTTACTTTAAATTTTTAGAATCACAATCAGCTAGCCTCGAAAGGCCCATTAAAATATACTAATTAGCTTTTTATTATTAGTATAGGAATCTTTATGTTCTATATAATATTTTAAATGTTACTTGTAGTTTTTTAAAGATTAATAAACTATAATTAGTATAACGTTGTAGGTACATTACAATTTTTTAGTTCTTTTACTTATTGAAAGTCATAACTTTAATTCAACATCGTATAACGCTTCTACAAAATTTAGTTTACAACTTAGAACATAAGTGTCGTATTTTTAGAAGATTTGCCAGCCGTGCCGACCGCACCCGAACTTAGCCGAAAGCGACCCGAAAGTACGATGTTGTAAGTTTCGGCGCGGCCGAAAGGTTCGGCTGTTTTTTGGCCGAAAACGGGCCGAAACCGAAAACGAATCATCGGTCGGACACTAATAATCTCCTTAATGCAAAAAAAATATGATAATATGATAACAATAATATGATAACACTAGTTAAAATTGCCGATTTCATATTTTCATAAGGCGTGTCACCGTCCGTTATGGAAGTCATTTGAGGAGACCTATATATGAGTTGAAATGACGATGATGATGACACTATTTTTATTAGTTAAGTTACGTTGTTACTTGGAGTGTGCATATTACAAATAAAAAACATTGATCCATTGATCAGTTGCTGCGTAACAATAGGACAAACTGAAAGACACACTATCAAACGCTTGTAATAGAATCCTTCGCCGGCTTGGGATTCCAAATCACCACTCGCAACAAGAACCAACTATTAAGTATATCGTCGCGTGTTTCACAAAAGACAACAACCACATCATATCTTGTTTGATTAACAAGTATATTAATATTTCTACTAGAAAGCGCCCGCAACTATAGCGGAGGAGAAAAAGTCATAACCCCTCTTTGTTCGTCAAGGTAGTTGAGTAAAAAGCATCCTTTAACCATCTGTGGATACCCAGCTACTCGTGTTCCAAAAATAGTTGAAATCCATTAAGCCGATTTGGCGTGATGAAGCCACAACGACACATACAAACACATAAACAACATACAAAAATCCAAAAAATATATTTTTCGTTTTGTTGACCTCCAAATAATCCGTTACAATATATTTTTTGACAATATCTTAACTTTATAATAGTTTATTTACCTGCGGCTCCGTCCGTGTTACCGAAAATTTAGTAGCTTATAAATTATTGATTTATTCCCCATGCAAATTTCCACCCTCTTTGTTTACGGAAAAACTAGGTAGTAGTAGGTGTAGATTACTAGGTATAGACCCTTGGAAGGACAATATACCTAGAAATATTGTCCTTCCAAGGGTCTTAAACTAATCCATACCTACAAAGTTTCGTCCAAATCGGTTGAATCGGCCGAAAATTTAGTAGCTTGATTGATTCCCCATGCAAATTTCCACCTTCTCTATTTTCGAAAAAAACAAGGTATCCTCGGTATATGTCCTTCCCAAGGTCTTAAACTATCATACCCACTAAGTTTTGTCTAAATCGATTTAGATAGAGTTAGTTTCGTTTAATATTAGTTTGGTTGGAAGTTATTTACGGTGTAATTAATATTTATAGTCGTATTTTCACCTCACTGTTGCGTACGATATGAATAAACCTCCGTTTACTCCGTTAATTACTCTTTCCAGATAATCTCTCATTAACGAGATATCTGGAAAGTTCTCGAATAAAGATAGTGTTAACAGCAAAAGTTTTCTCAAGACCCGGGTAGGTACAGATTTTGTTTTCGTGATTTACTTTCACGGTAAGAAAGTTCGGTAATCTAGGTAGAAGCGTTAGCATACCAAAAAAACAGGCTAAGACCAAGTTGGTGCTGAATGAATGGAATATTTAAAATATGTTTGTTTTTTTATACTATATAATATAAAGCTGTAACCATTAAATGTCAATACATTGTAGATATATTATTTATTTAAAAAAAAGTGTGAATCAGATTTTTTGTGCTATCGACACGTCAAAATGGCCGAACGGCTTACTTTTGGCAGGCGGGTAGCTGGGCAATTACAAATGGTTATAGGACACTCTTTATCCGACTACCCTGAATTAAGTAAAGGCTCTTGACTAATTGATACTCATGCGTTACTACCTACGAAGCAGGCGGTCTCGGGTTCGAATCCCGGCCAGGGCGAATGTTAGTGTGATGAGCACGAACGAGTTTATAATGTTAAGCACCCATAGTACAAGCTCTGCTTAGTTTGAAGTTAAGCCCTTACTTCGTTAGTCGTTGTGTGGATGCACTGAGCCGAAGGTAGGACTCCTTTGGCTCAGTGCAACCACACAACGACCGAGTGTCGGAGTGTCAAATTTTACAATTTATAGAAAAATATTACAATCTACTAAAATTACATAATAGTCGAGTTGTGTAAGACTGACCCTAATATTTATTTTATTTATTGAGACATGTACAAATGACGACCGGTTTAGCTCCGTGGGAGTAACGTTGCCCGCGAAGCTAAGGGCCTGGTTTCAAATCCCGGGTAAACATTTGTGTGATGAGCATAAATATTTGTTCCTGAGTCTTGGATGTTTTCTAGGTATATACGTAATATATCCATTAAATTTATCGTCGTATAGTATTTAAAACACAAGCCTTAGAGCTTACCATGGGACTAGTTCGATTTGTATAAAATTGTCCCGTAATATTTTTTTATGTAAGTGACCTTGAGGCCTACTTGCAGAATAAAGTTTTGAATTTGAAAACTTCATATGTTCATACTACGTGTAATTATCTTACTTTTCCTACACAGACACACATCTATAAAAACGTGATAACTATGAATAAATGTATACATACTTAGGTATAAAAGTTTCTCATTAAAAACGCCATCCTTTCGCTCGTTCATATTTTCCTCGACACTTTCTTGTTATAAAACTGATTTTTAACAAGAAACACTTCTTCGAAGTTCTTTAATGGCAATTTAATTATTAAAATTCAATCTTAATATAATTTTGCATTAAATTAACCGAAAACTTGGAGCTATCAATATCTTCGATATTTGACTTGGTAATTACAATTGACCCGAATCAATCAATTTAACACTTGATTGACATAATATTTGCCTTCATACTGAACTTTAGGATATCTTAAACATAAGTTACGCCTACGTGGCTACAGGACGCTTATTGAATCACGTACCCTTTGATTTAAATACTTATTCCCAGGAAATTGAATAACAAAGTAAATTAGCACGAGTAGGTATTAGATATAGGATATAGGTAGGATATGACTTACAAACAAAGTAAATTGGCATGAGGATAGATAGGGATAGGTAGGGTAGGTAGGATAGGGCTGACAAACAAAGTAAATTGGCATGAGTAAGGATATAGGTAGGATCGGTAGGGTAGGTAGGATAGGCCTGACAAAGCAGATCGATACAAATGCCTGGGAATTGCACAAGGTAACAAAAATAACCCCAATCAATTAAAACATATTGAAAAAAGAAAAGAAAGTGAATCCCAGATACATTGCGTGCAATGCCAACTACAGGTCTAACGATTAAGGGCCTGAATCGTCAAGGAAATACCAAGCCCCAAACGCCGAGCCTACCAATAAGCGTAATTTGTAATAAGGGACGCGGTTATTGCTCGCGCGCATCAAAGAAAGAGAAAGCTACTACACTACATGCTTGGGGCTTTTTGGTGTAAGCGCCAGATGCAAAAGTACGATGAAATCGAAGATATTATTATGTTTTGTTAACATTTAAGTTGGTAATAGTAACATAAAAGATAAAGGGAAGAATGACACTTTTACATAATTTAGCCGATTATTAATGTGTCGTTTGTACAAACTAGACAAGAAACAGAAAATGAAGAAGCGTTTTCGGATTACTTTTCTATCGAGGAAATTTTAAACAAACATGTTTCCGCGTTAGGTGCTAGATAGGTTATGTAGTCAAAAAACACTACATATCTGAAACCCAGCCTGTTTCATATCGATCACCCCCTTAACTGAGTCTGTTCCTGAGGTATAGGAGCGGTACGGGATGGGTGACAAGTGACGTCACATGACGTGTCCTAACTGTCCCGGTATTCATTAAACGTCACTTGTCACCCATCCCTTACCGCTACATTACAAACGACATAAGGGCTTCGGAAAGAGACCCGTGGGTTGTCGTGGCCGAGCCGTTAAATCTTATTCGTATACTAGAAGGAGCCCGCAACTTCGTTCGCGGAGGAGAAAAAATCATAACCCCTTTTTTCTTTAGCATAGTCGGGTAAACAGTATCATATAACCATCTGAAGATACCCAGCTACCCGTTCCCAAAAATAGTCGAAATCCGTTTAGCCGATTTTGCGTGATGAAGCCGCAACGAACGACACATACAAAAAATCCAAAAAGAAATACTTTTCGCTTCAATGACCTCAAAATAGTTTTTTTTAATATCTTCTAAGTACAGACATTTTTACAACTTTATAATAGTATAGATATTTTTGCAAAAAAATACTTTACCCAGTTTCTGTTGAAGGTACGGCTAATGTTCTTTCTAATGCCTAATTTAAATACGAACTAATGTAGTTTAATAAATAATTTAAAAACGTGATCAAACGATCTTATAACTAGGTTTACTGAACTCAAATATTCCGTAATCTGATACTAGACGTCGCATACGCTAAGGGAATATAAGAACATTATTTCGTTTTATAAACTCTAATCTCCTGTAAGTTCGGCACCTAATTTATAGCAAATATGTGGCAGATAAGTCGTTCTGTGTCTAAAGGGCAGCATGTTATGTTTCTTGAAATTATTTCAACTTTCGTGAGTCTAGCAATTAACTTGGTCACGGCACCAATTTTCTTAGCTAATCACGATAAATACTTTTGAAACTAACGAAAACATTAGCTAAGCTGGGATACTTATTATTGTAGGTATTTTATGGCACAGATTACATAATACAAAAGGTGCACTGTTTACCTCAGCAATAGGCGCGACTATTGCTGAGGTAAACAGTGCACCTAGACTGTGATAATACAACTTATAAGTTGTATTATCACAGTCTAGAAATGAATACAGTCATCCGACGAAGCCGTCTAGACAGGGCAATCGTGCGGGGTGCAAGGGGTGAGACGCGGGTGGGGCGAGCCCGAGCTGCATAGTCCGTATTAGTTAGTAGCTCGGGACATGTCATTTTCATTTACGCAAACGTCAAAAGCGGAGGCCACTGTATGTTTTTTACACTGTCTAATTATGAACAAAGTAACCGCGCGCGAATTATTGATACCATTGCGGCGGTTAAAAGTGAATTATGCACAATGGGTGTCAATCACTACCTAAAGGCCTCACTATTGAGACCGGCGGAATGTATAAGAATTAAAAAGTTTGCCACTTTTCAACTCTATGTGATGGTGTTAAGGTTGAAAAGTGACGAACCTTTTAAGTAATTCTGCATCGTACTTGTGGCTCGCAGCGTATTCGTGCAGTGCGCCATATCTGCGGGCCTATGATGGTCGCGTTTATCACGTGATAAATGATATGATAACGCGCCTGTCACCCTCGCAGTCACATACGTGTCAGAAGGTGACGGCAGCTATGTCACGTATTTATCGCGTGACAAACGCAACCATCATAGGCCCGCTGGTTTCGGTCACTGATCTTGCTGGCGAAAGTATTATAGAAATATCTGTTCTAGGAATTCTATGAAATTTATTGCGGTTTTAATACCATCTGCTGATCATTTCAAATATATACTGCCAACTTCGCAGTGTCGTCTCGTCAGTGATTTATGTCTATACCATTTTTTTTAACCTTGGTGAAATGCTTGTATGCATCCCAGTAGGTAGTATGAAATTTGAAACACACGATCATTTAGAAGACAGAGGTGCACAGCAGAAGTTTTTTTTTATTAGAATGATACGTGGACGAAGTCTTTAAAAATACCCATTAAGGGTATAGAAATGACTAGGACGAATTTTGATACTGGCTGTATAAATGATGATAAGTTAAATTTGGAAAACGAAATTGTAATTAACGGTAAAATAACTTCATTAGCGCGCATGGCTAATAGGATTACGGCGCTGTTAACCTAATTGCTTTCTGGCATATTCACTATTTTTAATAATTTTAATGCAATGACTGGTTATTTTTAAGTTACAACCAGTACAAGAAGGTGCCTGCATTTTTTTCCGCAGAGGAAAAAGCATAACAATCTTTGTTACCGTAGTCGGGTAGAACTTATCTTATAGCCATCCTTGCACGCGGAAATTAAAAACGCGGACATTAAACACTACAAGCGGAAATCTGTTTCCAACAATATGCATTAAAAAGAGACTTCCAGTTATCTGTTATTAAAATCTCCAGCTTCCTAACCAAACACCTCGAAATATTCTGATTTATTCACATTTTGTCCTACATTGTTCTAGTTATTTCTTAAATTTGAGATACCTACAGATCTCATGTTTCGTAAAGAATTGATTACAAAAACATGTATTGAAAGCAACTAACGTGACGATAAATTCTTCCTTGCCTCCACTACAAAATGTCGTAGTATAAAGAATGTCGTATCTTAATGACAAATTGTTGTCAGTGAAGGCCTTTTAAAACGGAAAGCGTTTCAAACGTTCACGGGAATATTTGCAGAGCTGCGTTATTATACGCGTGGTTTCGCGTCATTTTCAATAAATCGCTCTTCTGCCGTACGTGACATTATCATGATAAGGCTCTTTACTCTTTGATCGTTGAACGCTAGTTTGTGGTTTATTTTTATAGGAACTGTGTCAGCTCTGTTTAAGCAAGAGGCACGTAGTACAAAATACGCCTTGAATGTTTATGCGATTCAATCATTCAATCAAAATTTACTTATTGCAGGCATCGGTGGCTGTATTCGCAAGTGTCTGTAGTATTCTATAGTCGGCAGTATTCTGAAAGTGCTCCCAGTCCTTTTTTGTGTTTAGATTGGCAATGTAGGTATCTCGCCTTCGTCTCTATTTATCCAAATATGTAGTTTCGGCACAGCACATTGTCATTAGCAAAGATCCAAGGCTGAAAGCCGCTACAAGTATTACTCGTAATAAATTGCCATCGCCCGCGGTGCGAAAACGCTGAATTCCCCTCTAATTAAATGTCAAAAATCGGCTGTAGTCGACTTGACCTAGTTGCTGCAACAATCGGGCTGGCGTGCTTTACTTGCCACTGTAGGCCAGAGCATAAGCTACGGCGAGAAAATAGTACATTACACACCTAGAGCGGTAAAATAAATAATGTCCCAATCTCAGGCATTCGTTATCACTTACTGCCCGTCGTCATGTGTACTGTCAGAGCTATTCTACTCCATTATGCAAATAGGCAATCATTTTTTATTCGAACTTATTCTAAACAGTGACAGGTGAGAAGGGTGATGTTCGACAATATTTTAAAATATACTACTACTGTATTATACAACACTACTCCTGCTTAGTAGACAACGGGCCCTACCTACACAGAGAATCCCATACAATAAATACCCTGGTGGCCTCTTACTATAAGCTCACCAGGATCAGGATCGGGGCACGCATGTTCACCACTCTATGGCCTTTACAGAAACTTACTACATGCTTACCGACTCTAGCTTTGCCCAGGCAAAACTGCGTGATCAGAAGCTAGGGCACCACCAATGTTTGACAATATTTTAAAATTTACCTTTAATAACCTGACTAACCCGTCTCGGATTTGTATCGTGAAGATTGTAATGACATTTAAAGACTTACCTTCACAGTACACATTTTAACGTGTTTTTCTGTCCAGCATTGGCGGTAAATTCTGTTCCCATATACGCGGTTTGAAAGTCAGGTGGCGTCTTCACTGGTATGGCATACGAATGAGCGAACAAGCTTAAAACACATTTCATTACAGAGTCAAGGCTAAAAGCGAGGTGCGAGAAAAGCTCTGACTTACTCTCTAATTAAATGTCGAAGATCGAGTATAGTCGAGTTGACCTGGCTGCTGCAATGTACAAGCTACGGCGAGAAAAAAAAAATCCGGTTTGAAATTCCGATATCTACATTACGACGCACATACAGTTTAGCGCATGGAAAACCTTCTAAAATGAAACGATGTAACCTCTGTCACACCAATGAAAAAGGTGGTAAGTAATTTTGCAAGAAAATTAATTCATCCATTGAACAGATATGATGCTACAGACAGAGATACAAGATATACACACACTTGTGAGAAAAGAGAGTATACGCATCCGGGCTTGAAAACAGGTTTATTAGTTAGTATATAACCTGAACTCCCGTGACTCCTTAAGAGCACTTTTTAAAGACATCAACATATTAACCGTAGCGTCCCAATATATTTATGAGAATATTATTTATGTTATTAAGAACCTAGAGTCTTTTACTAAGAATTCAGATATCCACAATTTTAATACTAGAAATAAAAACAAAATCGCTAGTAGAAAGTTCCGCGTTCGTAAAGTAGCCAAATCATTCGTAGGCCAATGTATATACATTTTTATAATGAGCTACCAGATGATTGAAATAAAACAATTTAACGGATTATATCGCATATATTATCTCATTTTTAGTTCCCGACGTTTCGGAAGCTTTCCAGCTTTCCATGGTCACGGGAGGACTGAGAAAAGATGTATTTTCCTCTGTCAAAGTTACAATTTGTGCAAACTACCCATTTCTTGACAAAACACAAATAAAGGTGTCATACATGCCAGATGGGCCTAAGCTGTAAAGACAGTTACACATGTGCCAGAAGGGCTTAATTATTTTATTCTAATAATTTACCAAGCAGCATTTCACAAATGAGGCGTACCGAGGAGAAAAGAAACGCTGCAAAGAAAAACTCCCAGGCTACCTCATTACTAATTAAAATATTTAAAAAACAGAGACTATTAAACTACTTTTAAACAGATAAGATATTTGACACCGTTCGGAAATTAAGGTTTTGCAGTCCTGTGTCTCGCTTGTTCCTTGATGAGATGTATTACAGGATCCCAAGCTGGTGGTAGTGACAATCCATCTTCTCTATTGAAATTAGGATGCTTTTTAATCTCAATAGCCTCGCGTAGCATCCTGGGAAAATATCTTTTTTCTTTGGCAAGGATAGAAGGTTTATCAAACTTAATTGAGTGGTTTGGTTTGTCAATGACATGTTCACAGACTGCAGACCTATTACACCGACGGTGCTTGACATCTGCTATGTGCTCCTTCACCCGGGTTGATACACTGCGTTTCGTTTGACCAATGTATGAAAGACCACACTCGCAGTCCAGCTTATAAATGCCTGCACTCTGCAAAGGGGTGCTACTTTTCACGGGTCTAAGGTATTGAGACACCTTCTTCAACGGCTTGAAATATGTTTTTATAGAAGCACGCTTCAAGATGTTTCCGATCTTGTCTGTGACCCCTTTCACATATGGTAATACGGCAGGTTTACGCTCGACTGTTGGTTTCTTCATACTGGGATTCTGCTTGGAACGTGGTATCTGGAGCTCGTTGGCTCGAAGCGCACGTTTGACATTCTGTAACTCAGCAGTCAGATGTTGATTGTCGCAGATACCCCTGGCTCTCTGAAACAAAGATTTACCCACTGTAGCAAGTTGACAGGGATGGTGGTGAGATTTGCCATTCAAATACCTATCTGTATGCGTAGGTTTCCTATATACAGTATGACCTATGTCATTTTTAGGACCTCTAATTACTAGCACATCTAAGAATGCAAGTGAATTTTGATTTTCCAACTCCATAGTGAATTTAATTTTACTATGCATGGAGTTCAGATGGTCTAAGAAAGCTGAAACACTAGATCTAGGTAAAATAGTAAAGGTATCATCTACGTATCTTTTAAAGATCCTCGGCTTGACAGGTGCCAATGAAAGCGCTCTCTCCTCGAAGTCTTCCATGAAAATATCGGCGACGACAGGAGACACCGGAGACCCCATTGCCACACCATCAACTTGCCCGTAGAATTCACCATTTCATAGCCAGATGTAAGGCAGTGTTGTAATAACTCAGCATATTCTATTGCCATCTGTTGTTCACCCAATCTTCTTTTCACAATTTCGATACATTCTTGAACTGGTAGGCATGTGAAGAGAGACTGGACATCAAAACTGACCATAACTTCATCATCAGTTAGTCTCAAATCCTTAATCTCACTGACAAAATGGTATGAGTCCCTTGTGTATGCTTCCGTCTTCCCTCGCAGTAAAGAAAGTACACCTGCTAAGTGCCGAGCTAATCGATAGGTAGGAGCATCGACTTGACTCACTATAGGGCGTAACGTATAGGAAACCTACGCATACAGATAGGTATTTGAATGGCAAATCTCACCACCATCCCTGTCAACTTGCTACAGTGGGTAAATCTTTGTTTCAGAGAGCCAGGGGTATCTGCGACAATCAACATCTGACTGCTGAGTTACAGAATGTCAAACGTGCGCTTCGAGCCAACGAGCTCCAGATACCACGTTCCAAGCAGAATCCCAGTATGAAGAAACCAACAGTCGAGCGTAAACCTGCCGTATTACCATATGTGAAAGGGGTCACAGACAAGATCGGAAACATCTTGAAGCGTGCTTCTATAAAAACATATTTCAAGCCGTTGAAGAAGGTGTCTCAATACCTTAGACCCGTGAAGAGTAGCACCCCTTTGCAGAGTGCAGGCATTTATAAGCTGGACTGCGAGTGTGGTCTTTCATACATTGGTCAAACGAAACGCAGTGTATCAACCCGGGTGAAGGAGCACATAGCAGATGTCAAGCACCGTCGGTGTAATAGGTCTGCAGTCTGTGAACATGTCATTGACAAACCAAACCACTCAATTAAGTTTGATAAACCTTCTATCCTTGCCAAAGAAAAAAGATATTTTCCCAGGATGCTACGCGAGGCTATAGAGAATAAAAAGCATCCTAATTTCAATAGAGAAGATGGATTGTCACTACCACCAGCTTGGGATCCTGTAATACATCTCATCAAGGAACAAGCGAGACACAGGACTGCAAAACCTTAATTTCCGAACGGTGTAAAATATCTTATCTGTTTAAAAGTAGTTTCATAGTCTCTGTTTTTTAAATATTATAATTAGTAATGAGGTAGCCTGGGAGTTTTTCTTTGCAGCGTTTCTTTTCTCCTCAGTACGCCTCATTTGTGAAATGCTGCTTGGTAAATTATTAGAATAAAATAATTAAGCCCTTCTGGCACATGTGTAACTGTCTTTACAGCTTAGGCCCATCTGGCATGTATGTACACCTTTATTTGTGTTTTTTTAAAAATGGGTAGTTTGCACAAATTGTAACTTTGACAGAGGAAAATACAACTTTTCTCAGTCCTCCCGTGACCATGGAAAGCTGGAAAGCTTCCGAAACGTCGGGAACTAAAAATGAGATAATATACGCGATATAATCCGTTAAATTGTTTTATTTCAATGAGTAATAATCGCGGAAACAGAAGAAAATATTATCTACCAGATGATGCTTTAAAATTAACGTTTCCAGCTCTCAAAAATTACTTAAAAGAGGCCCTAATGGCAAAGGCTTATTATAGGGTAGAGGACTATTTAACAGACAAAAATGCATGGCCCAAAACAAAAACCAAATAATTTAGTTTTACCGGGACACGGTTCTTATAAGGTGGCATATCAAACATATGTTAAGTTGTTTTAAATAAAAAATCATTATTTTGCTTTTTTATATTCTATATTTTTTTTACTTTTATAAGTTTTGATATGTTTTCTTGAAAAACTACGCATTGAGTTTATATACTCAAAACATATATTTAGGATATGCTAAGCACAAATATTGTAATAGATATAAGAGTAATTTCGAAAAAAATTAAGACCACTGAAGAAAAGAAAGCCGAAGAAAACTTTTGAGTTTGTTTCGGCTTTCTTCTCTTCAGTGGTCTCCTCTTGGGAAACGCCGTAGAGTCAGACTTGTAAAAGTGCCCTTGTGGCCTACTTACAGAATAAAGATCATTATTTCATTATTCTCCGTACCGGTTAGAGACATACTTTGAGAGCCTAACTCATAATGAAAATTACGCTCGCATAAAACCACTCCGCCTAACCGATTAATATCTCGGAGCGCGAAAAGGAATGAAATCCATTAACCGGTTTTAGAGTGCTCTTTCAGTAGATAACGTTCTCAAATCCATTAGTTTGTACGTAACCTAAATAATTAACTGGTTTAACCTAAATAAATATATAACCGGTTACAAGTCCTGATACGCATATCCTCTCTTTCTTCGTCGGGGTCAAAGAAAAGCATTTCTTGGAGTGAAATCGCATAAAATGTATAATTTATTAAGTGAGTATAAAACAGTCTGTTCGTAGTTTAAGAATAAATCTAGGTATGTATAATGTTTTCAGGGAACATTGTTTGAGCCCCCGCTTTTTCTTTAATTATATTTCATCATGAATTTTAAATGAGAGCGTTCACATTTTGCGCTCCCAGCTGAGCTAAAATGCACTACTGAGCAATTTGTAACTCCGGTAATTAGCTGATTTTTATGAACTTTTTTACGACGATGTTCAAGTTTCGCTATTGTTAGGGATTCTTGTAGCGCCTAGCGTAATTGCAAACAAGTTGCTTTTAAGGCGACGTTTCTTATTTAATTTAATGGCGTGTTTTAATGTTTCAATTTGTGAAATATGTATTGTGTTTCTCAATTTTGAGTTAGTGTTGTTGCGGTGCTGAGAAATAATTAAAGCACACGGAAAATTAGAAGGGATATTTGCTAGCCTAAAAAGTACTTGGTTACACTAAAATTCTCCTTCTTATTTTGTACAATTTTTGGGCTTGAAACATTAGAACATACACTCTGAGTTTTCCCGATATTGCTTCTTTATTAATTAATAGAATCCGCGCCCGCAACTTTGTTCGCGGAAGAGAAAATGTCATGAACCCTCTTTTTTTCTTGAGCGTAGGCGGGTAAAAAGTATAATCACCATCTGTGGATGCTACCCGTGTACCAAAAATAGTTAAAATCCGTTTATTTGATTTGGCCATGAAGCCACAACGACACATAAACATATAAAAAATCGAAATACAAACATATTTTTTGACTAGCTTCTGCCCGCGACTTCGCCCGCCATAAATTAATTTATTGCGGATAAGGGTATCTTTCCTGTATAAAAAGTAGGCTATGTCCTTCCCCGGGACTCAAACTATCTCCAAACCAAATTTCATCCAAATCGGTTCAGCGGTTTCAGATTGAAGAGGTAACAGACAGACGGACAGACACTTTCGCATTTATAATATTAGCATGGGTATTGGACGCCTCCTTGAGGCAAGATGTACGAAACTATTATTCTAAGACCTCTATACACACATACTAAGCAATAAAACAGATTGAATTTGAATTTGAAGTATAAGGACAAGCCGTGAGAAAAACACTCTTCTTGTTCAACTTACTTTACAGATTATTTTCATTTTTAAACGATTCTCATGTACGTCACCTACTCAGTAATTTCATTAGCAAAATGAATGAAAAAATAAAGAATGAATACACCAATTAAAACCAACATCGTACTGGTAGAAAAGGTTGCCAAGATATTTTTTCATTTTGCCGCAGAAATTATACAGTACGTAGAGTAACCGAGTTTTCTTTAATAAGTTTGCTACTGCAATATGTTTCGCATTATGTTGAACGTGATTTATCTTTAATTAACTGTCAGGTTGTTTTGCTTACGTTTTAAATTATTAGTTTTTACGAGTATCGCCAGTAGGCTTCAGAAAAGGAAGATGATAAGGTAAAAGGTTTAAAGTGATATGGACAATTGATTGGACATGTCAGGAGAACACTATCCGATTACCAGGGATCGGAATAGGTAAGTGGCTATTTACGTTAATTTCGTGGAAGGAGTTTGTTAAGAATAGTTGTGACCACCAAAAATAATTACTGACTTTTAGCTCATTATTATAAAGCTGAAAAAATTAAATGTGTGTACATTAAAGATATAAAAAATAATACATTACTGAAGACGCCGGGAAAGAAGGGCTTGCTGGGTGAGTAGACGGCCGACCGTTGGGAGGCCGGATAGTGATACGAAGCCGGCAAGCACTTTTCACGGCCAGAGGCATGTATAGTGCTTTTCTCAAACATATGCAATGAAATAAAAAAATACACCACTCAAAAAACTACACGACAATAGTTTTTGAAATTTTCCCTTTCAATCCCTCCATAATGTTTTTTTTTACGGAAATCGTCCGTATTTCGCGTGGGTAGTGTTCGAATAGACCCTATTAGGGCCGCTATACACAACCTTTGTTAATAAGAATCTTAACTTCTAAAATAAAGAAAATAAATGCAGAGGATTATATTATTTAATTTTTTTCTAGTGGCTGAATGGTTATCGGACCAAAATTAAAATATCCGCGTTAACTATATAAATATAGTCTATGGTCTCTGGTGACTTACGTATAGAGAAAATTTTAAATTGATTCATCAATATATGAACCATACAGATTTGTGTTCTTAATAGCAGTTGGTGTGTAATAGGCATTAACGCGGATATTTTAATTTTGGTCCGATAATCATTCAGCCACTAGAAAAAAATTATATAATATAATTCAGCTGTTTAGCGTGTTCATGACACAGACGCCATGTTAACATTAAAATGAAAAAAAAATACTTCCCGGCCTAGGCCTTCAATTTTGTATGAAATTCCTTTACAGTTCTCTCAAGTTGTTCCGCCCGAAACGGAATACTTTGAAGTCCGTTTTAACGCACGTAATGAAAACATTTCATTGCATATTTGAAAAAATATACATTAAAACCGACTATTTGGAGGTCACTGAATCGAAATTTTTATTTTTTTGTTTGTTTGTATTTGTCGTTGTGGCTTCATCACGCCAAATCGGTTAAACGGATTTCAACTATTTTTGGTACACGGGTAGCTGAGTATCTCCAAATGGATATAGGGTATGTTTTACCCGACTACGCTGACAAAAATAAAAGGGTTATGACTTCTTTTCCTCCGCGAAAAAAGCAGCACCTTTTTCTAGTAGGCTTTAAATTATCTACGCGGATGAAGTCGCGGGCACCAACCAATATATTTAAAAAATCTTTCAAGCTTGTTCCGCGTTCTCGCTCGCACGCCAGGCTCAGGCGGAACGTGACAATAAGTCATGCTTCTTCATGCGTGCAACCGGCATTCATCGATTTATAAGACGTTATCGTGTCAAATTATAATACCCGTGTAGCTAATATAGTTCAAATCTGGTTAGCCGATTTGGCGTGATTAAACCACAACCACATACAAACATACAAATCAGGTACATTACCTGATGCTTAAAATCAGCGTCTTTACCTATTGAAGCGTATTAACTAAAATGTCGTTTCAAATAAACAACATTTTATCTAAGAAAAGTAACTCAACATTTACTTAGTTACCTTTTCAAACTATCAAACCAAAAGTAACGCCAATTGAATAAAAAGTCTAGTTTCTCGCCCCGAAGTGTCAGAGTTTAAGTAGCTTTACTCTGAGAGAAAAAAAATGTTGAGTTTATAACTTACTTTTATATGATTCAATTTAATGCAGGAAATTTATTTGAGCGAACGTTTTCTAGTGAGTAAAACTCACTTTAGTTGATTTGAGAAGTTAAATAAAACTGCTAGCGTCACACTTTCTCGGATAGGCTTCGTATTTTATAATATAAAGTTCGTAAGTATGAGAAGACTAATAGCCAGGTACATTATCTTTAGTGATTTTCAGTAACATTGATCATGTTTGTCAAGACCAAGTCAAGCATCTAATTTTTTTTTTAATGAATAACTATTATAATACGTCTCTTCTATATTGACATTTTCCAAAATTGTGCACTTCGTCCATTTTTATTTCGAACTCAGATTCAAGATTCGTTAATTTTAACCCACGTAGATACGTAAAGTTGCGATAGCTCAGTTGGTCAGAACACTTCTACGTTAAAGAAGAGGTCACTGGTTCAACTCCTTGCCGCTTGCAATAACCGTATTGGTCGCATTGTTTTTTTTTCCTTTACAATCGAACTCTGTGTTATAATAATTTGAATAACAGTAAATTTTAAGATTTTTAATGACCTGATCTAAAGCTGTGACTGTGGTCATTCTTATAACAGACAAAAGATTACAAAGTTTGATGGGCTGACTCCTCCTTCTCTTCAAAACTTATATAAGCATCACACAATACAACAACGCATAACACCCCTGATTAAAGTTTTCCACACGTCAACGAACACCAAAGACGGGACAGACAATAGACAAAACCATGAAACTTTGCCTAAACACGACCCACAGTAAGGAGGATGACAAATAACAGAAGAATAAAATATCACAGTGACTGACCGTATAAAGGTGTCACTGTGACTTGTTACGGAGGAACAACGTTGCAGAATAACGAAGATCGTTCATCCGTTTTAGTGACGTAGTGTTCCCTTCATCATCACTGTTTAATGCAGTTTAGCTAAAAGTTTCACTCCGTCTACAAGAATAATTTGTATAACCAGTGCAGCGAAATCATTGTAGTAATATTATAAAAATAATCTAATTAAGTTACAATATGCAACTTTTAGGTGATCTATACTACAGGCGTAATAAATTCATAGTGTTTCTTTTGGTACTGGAGCTACAGTCACGGTGATTAAAATGTGACACTTTTCGCCATCTATAGTTCCGCATTCACAGTTCTTAAACCGTTTCAAACCGGTCTCAAGCTTAGCTTTCAAATGGAATCTCTTGAGCTGCAAATGGGCAGCTAAGCTCATTTGAAACCGTTAGTCTGTACGTTGAACTGTCGAAACAATACGCGCCGGGAATCTCGACATTTTGAATTTCACGTCAGGCTTTTGAACGGGGTCTAACCAATGGAAATCGAATTCGAAACAGATTCTCTAATAGTTATGACGAACAAACGATGACACATAGAAAAGCAACTGCTGAAATTCGTACCATACCTTGAAAATATTATTTTTGTGAGAGCATAATATGTATTAGAAGATATTTTTCAAGTTACAGAATCGAATTAAAACGGCTGAATGGTCATCCGCAGATGGTTAAAGGTTACTCTTTATCTGACTACGCTGAAGAAACAGAGGGTTATGATTTTTGTTATATCCGCCGAAGAAGTTCTAAGCTGACCTTTGTATAGTTTATAATAGTTGTAGGATGCTCAAAATTGCCTTATAGTTTCCCTAACTGGCGTAACATGCTGACAAAACTGTCATAGGAAAAATCTGTTTAAGGCAATAAATGAGTGTCTTTTGATATAAATGGCGCTGCGCTGCCTGTTTAATTAAAGTTTCATACCAGTTTCAAGCTGAGCTCTTGAAATGGGATCTCCTGCGCTACAAATGGGCAGCTAAGCTCATTTGAGGCCGTTAGTCTGTCCGTTGGACTGTCGGAAGCGATTCACACCGGTAATCTCGACGCGACAGCGGACATTTTGAATTTCATCCAGGCTTTTGGATGGGTTGTAACCAAGTGGGGATCAAATGAAGCACACCAACTCCCAATTCGTTCTCATGAACAGCAAGTTGCAAGTAAAAAATATATTGCTGAGAGTTATCTTTTAATTTCTCACACAATATAATGACTACTCTTAAAAGTGACGAAACTCTTCTAGGCAAAAACCAAGCTGGCAAGTTATGAGTATGAAATGAGCACTAAACGCCAATAAAACCAAATGTCCTAGTCCTTGTCATGTCCTTGTACAACTTCTTTCTATAACAGTTGCGTTTGCCTCGAAAATGCCCAATAATAGCTTTCCGGAGACAGCTATACAGACGAAACTCTCATAGAAATAACCTGTTCAGGGAATCTTACGAAATGTGTCGTGATTTTAATGGCACTGTCTGTACAACGGTCTACTTCATACGAGTATCAGGCACAGCTGAGCTATCAAATGGGATCCCCTGCGTTTCAAATGGGCAGCTAAGCTCGTTTGAGACCGTTAGTCTGTCCGATGCACTGTCGGAAGCGATCCGTGCTGGAAATCTCGGCGCAACAGCGCACGTTTTGAATTCTACGTCAGGCTTTGACGACCCCATGGTCTAACCAAATGGGGATCGAATTCGGAACACAAACTCCAAATTAGGTCTCACAAACAGCGATATGCAAATATTATTAATAGGGAAGATATTACTGACAGTTGTCTTTTCATTCCTCAAGCTCGTAATTACTGATTAATTTTCCGGGAAACTGTACAGCGTACAAAATATCGGTTTTTAAACTAAGATCAAACACCAAAAAAAACATCTCTCAAGGTCTGGCTCAAGGCACTGGTTCAAGTCCAGTATCGTCGAAAAAATTTTCATTTGTTTCTGATCTTTGTTTATAATAATAACGCTAGTGGAGTGATCCACTAATAAATTGCAAAAATTGTGATTATTATCATGATATTTGTAAAACAAAAAAGTACCAAAAAAAACATTTAAACAGTTTTTTTATAAGAGATAATCGCAATAACCGAATTGAATATATTGATACAATAAACCACCATAAATTAATATTAAACCTCGTGGGTTTTGCCTCTCTACGAGGCATCACAAAGAGTTAAATGCGTCCTGTAGAGGTAAAAAGCCAGCCGGACGTACGCTGGACATGCGAAAGCATTTTTGCCCAAGCAGAGACTGTCGCTTGCTGCGCTCAATAACGAACCAACACCAATTAATATTAAACCTCGTGTGTTTCGCCTCTCGTGCGTTTTGTGTGTTACGAGGCATCATCAAAAGATTTTTCAACGTCCACCTGAGAAGTTTCTCTTCGAGCTTCCTCTGCAAAAGTAACAACACACACAGAAACCTTCTTGTAAATGTGAATCAGTCGACGCCGCTCCATCTTCTACGTCGACAGCAAACGAGAAACCAATATAAAAGCCATCACGGGTCAGGAAAACAAGGGAATTGTTTCATTTGTTGCAAAAAACATTTTAAACTAGCCGGCTAGCGGGCTGATCGTATTTTCCGGGACTTCTGTTTTTCGAACAGCAAAGGCGGGCGCAAATACAGAAAGGAAGCCGAAAAGGTACCGCTATTGTGGACTTTGTTTCCCGAATTTGTTCTCAATTTTGTTTGAATAGTTTTTTGGTTCGCAAACTTTAAAAATAAGATGATGAGAGGCCTATGAGGCCAGTTCGCCTATGTCCAGCAGTGGATTGGTATAGGCTAATGATGTTGACGAATTTTAGGATATTTTTTTAAATATCCTCGTGAAAGACCTTCTATCTATCAGCCATGGACGTCCATTGCTGAACATAGGCCAGACCATAGCTCGTTACAGAGTGCGATCCTGTGCAGATCGCATCCACCGACACATAGTTGGGGGCCGTCGGATAATAAAGTATATCGTATCATCTATGGATGCCCAGCTACCTGTGTACAAAAAATAGTTAAAATCTGTTTTGGCTTGATGAATCATAATATCGCGCCTTTATACTTAGTTTTACGCAGCATAATAAAGTATATATTTTGTACTATGTAACTGAGTTATTATTACATCATAAAGCAAATAACATTTAATATTCTTGGTGTATGTAGCATAAGCAGCTTCGTACATGTTTCGTAAATGGTAAGTCGTCGAGATATCTCAAAACTGCAAATAAGCATCAAAGCGAACTTTTCCCGAAGCTTACGGGAAATCAGCCAAACTCTTATTTTGCTCGTATGAGTCGTCTATTGTATTGTGAAGTCGATGTTTTTCCGGTACATTTACCCTTATATGAGCACGTTACTATTCACGGTTTGAATACGTGTGAAGGAGATTGGTGATAGCAATTGACTTAGTACGGTTTTCGATACGTATATAAGACATTAGAGGTCAAATTCGTTCACGGAGGAGGAAAATACCATGACCCTCTTTTGCTTCAGCCTAGTCAGGTAAAAAGTATCCTATAACCATCTGTGGATGACCAGCTACCCGTGTACCAAAAATAGGTGAAATGCCTTTAGGAATCGCTACAAAAAAATGCATACTAAAGGCTTTATGAAAACAAAATTACGATCGCGTCCTTTGTGTAACGAAAATTATTCATATAAAATATATGGAAATTCGCTACAAAGAGGAAATAACAATTCAGTTTCGTTTTAATTATAGGCCTTAACTATGTAAAAAATAAATTAAAACGACTCTTAAACCCGGTTTGGCACGATGAAGCCACAACGACAGATACAACAAATAAAAAAAAGGTTTTACGATTCAGTAACCTCCAAATAGTCCGTTTCAATATTTTTATTGATTTTTGCTTTCTCTTCCCCCAGAACGATAATTGGGATGCTGACTGCACTCAAATATAAATAAAAAATTGATGCAAAATGACAGTTTCTATGATATAAATCCTATATAAAAAAATATAGTTCGATACCTGGTGTGTAGCTTGTTCTGAGCCTTTAAAGGTGTGCGGGAAAGTCCATTTTTAAACTAATAATGCCATTGAATAACCCATGAAATTTATGGTAACTTTTTTTTTTAAATCCGTTTCGATAAACGCTAGTTTAAGCATAGGTGCAGAACAATGTTCTTAATTTCCCCATAGAGTTAGGAACGTGTGATGTCAGGGTGATTCTTGAAAGGCCAATTTTTGACCGTCCAGACGTAATAAGTACCCGTGGAAGTAACATATTTGACCTTACTATTTTTTTTACATTAAATTACGAGCTCATCTAACTGGGACACGGTGTTTTTTTTTTGTTTAAAGTAAGTAGAATTAACCGCAATAAAATATTATACACCTAAAACCTCATTGGAGTGCAGTGTCCCTTCGCCATTTTATCAACAAACTTCCCCAAAACGAACAACTTATGGAATCAAATCGCGTATAGTTTTGAGTTAAATCGTCAGTATATAAGTTATTGATTTGAAAGAAAAAATATGGTTGTTGTGTATATCGTAGTTTTGTTTTTAATGGATGTAAGAGGTTTGTCCCGAGCTAAGTTATCATTCACGTGGAGCATCCCTAAACAGGTGGGCTCAATACGTTGTTGCAGAGGGGCGGGGGCGTCGGAATATTCCGACGCCCCCGCCCCTCACCCCGAACGAGCGTCAGTAAGGCTTTGAACGCCGTGGGGAGAGGTTGCAGCTCGTTGGTGGATCGAGGAGCTATGAAGGTAAATATATCATTTGCGTGGCTTTGGTTCACTGTAATTCTCATTGTTGTGTATTTGAATATAAAATGTATTCCCTAAAATTGGCATGACAGTGTTTAGTGAAAATGAAAGTACGTAAATGACAGCAGGTGCTTGTTTAACAGTTATTCCTATATTAATACCAGTTTCGGCATAATCGACAAAAAACATACTTTTTCTCATGCACGTGATCTCATTCCCGTGGGGTTTTCAGCACGCAAATGATAATTTTCTTATATTTTCTTGAAGAAAAACGTAATTTTCCTGTGATTGTCAGTGTATGTCATTAATTAATACATTTATAATTTTATACCATCATTTGCAAGACTTAAATATACATTTTAGGCTAAATTGTAATTTAATATATTTGATTGTTATCAGCAGACTGAATTTACGCTTCTAACGAATTTTAAGTACTTTATTTTTTATTAATAAAACGTGTATCTCATCACAACTAGGTTTTATCATTTACCTTGTCGCTTTGTGCATTTCCCGGATTTTTATCGAATATTCATAAATTTAAGTCGGCCCGTGAATGAGAAAAAATGGCATGCGTATGATAAAAATATCATTTGCATGCCACTTTTTCTCATTCACGTGTCAGCTAAACTTCAAAGTCCTGTATCTTCGTATCAAAATGACCGAAATTGATGAATAATCGATAAATATGCTTGTAATTAAGTAGTTTTTCATAATTTTATATAACAAGATCAAAATTTATTACAATAAAAATGACACGTGAATGAGATGAATAATCGAATTCTCAAGAAGCACCCGTCACACGTTCCTAGACTTTAGTATGGAGCGTTTATTGGGAAAGTCAAAAAATGAGATTTTAACATTGTTGTATCTCGATGAGTTTTATTGAGATTGAAGTAGTTTTATTACCAATGTTTCTTTTAGTGAGAGGTCGTTCTATAACATACCATGGAAAAAAGTTGACAAAAGTTGTCAACATCCCAACTATAATGACTGATTGCTATCAGTGATATTATGATACGTAATTCAATCCCTGTATTACCATCAATATTAGAAACTGGTCCGAATGAAAATCAACTACGCCACTCACACAGGAAACAGTTCATTGAACAATAAGGTATTAATGTTTTACTAGAAGCTGCCTTCCACCGCAGGGGAGGGAAAACCCTCTTTTTTACTTCAGTATAGTTGGGTAAAAATATCCTATAACCATCCTAGGATCTATTTGTGCCAAAAATGGTTAAGAGCCGTTCAGCCGTTTTAATGTGATGACGCGTGACGTCACTCTTACCATCAATGCGAACACTTATTTATTTTTAGTTGTAGATCACGTGAATGTGGCTAATGGATTTTATAATAAACTACACACCGGAATTTTTCCACATGCCTATAATTTGAATTTTAAAAATTCAAAATATAGGCATGTGCTTCTCATGTTCCTACCTTTAGCTGTTTAGCACGTGCGTTATCTCAGCTATCTGGCAATATTTAAGTCACTACTTTTTATAGGTTTAGATTGTTGCCAAGTGATTCTATAATTAATATCGGCATTTTATGGCAATTGGAGTTTTTACTTCCGACGCAATAATAGAGGTGTTACTTTAACGTATACATATATTTGTGTATCTGTGTTTGCCTCTGGCACCGTTATTAGACAGCTGGATTTTTGCGGTGATGTTTAACATTTGTAAAGCTTGCTTTAGTATTTAATTGCGGTTGTTATCTACGATTAGTTGCGAATTTGAAAGTAATTGCCTACAACTTTTGCAGTTGAGTTTAGAAATATAATTAAAGGAGTAATCGACGAAGCATGTTTAGAAAAAATCAGATTATTTTGAAAAGGCTCAACCGATTAAGTAACTCAAATAACTAAAAATACTATCGAGAAAGTACGGAATGAATATCGGTTCATTTGTTGATGAGCTATGATGCTAGCTATTGACAAACACAGATGAAAAATACACATATCACAGATACCATTTTTTAGTCAAACTCCTTCCTGTTTTGGTCGGGGTTCAAAAATAAGGTTTGTCTCATGTTTTTTTGTGCACCGTAAGATTTCCCTAGTGAATTTGATGATTCTGACTTACTGTTGATATCTTTCTACTGTGGCATGGTAACTAGTTGCTACGTCAGTTTCAATCAGTCAAAATCAGTTCCGACTGACAATACATGCTATGGTACTTATATGGAAAACTTGTGATGTGCGAATGTTACCTATTGTGCAAATGTTCTCTATTGGAAACAGAACATGAGAATTACAAAAAAAGCGGAGGTATCAAACATGCAGGATTTATTTAGTTGTACAGAGCCTAAATTATACATAAGTTTTACTAGAAGGTGCGCGCAAACTTCGTCCGAGGAGGAGAAAAAATCATAACCCTCTTTTCTTCTTCAGCGTAGTTAGGTAGAAAGTATACTGTAACCATCTGGAGATACCCAGCTACCCGTGTACCAAACAGAGTTCAAATCCGTTTAGACGATTATGCGTGATGAAGCTGCAACGACACATACAAACATACAAAAAATCCAAATAAAATTTTGTCATGTATTGGCCACCAAATAGTCCCTTAAAATAGTTTTTTTTTTAAATATCTTCAATGTACAGATATTTCATTTTTACAACTTTATAATAGTATAGATTATGCCATTTACAATGCCCAGTCCCTTTACTCCTCTCCTAGGACACTCCTCAACGATATGGACAGTTTGACTCGACTCTCCACAGGGATCGGAACCGGTATTTTTATATAAAATATCCAAAATAACGATTCGGTTTTTTCGTTCAATTACGACATTTTCGTATATTTTATTCGAATTCTAGAACTTGAATCAGGTGTTTTGTGATTAATTTCTCTTCTCCTAAAAACAGTTTTAAAACATTCAGGAAATGTAGTGTATTATGGAGTGGTATGCCCTATTCACAAAAAAGGCTCCAGACAAAAGTGCTGCAACTATAGGGGCATTGCACTGCTTCCAACGGCGTACAAAGTGCTCTCATATGTTCTATTGGGGCGGCTGCAGCCTTATGCAGAGGAAATTCTAGGCGATTACCAGTGTGGATTCCGTCAGAATCGCAGTACTGTAGAACAAATATTCCTTCTCAAGCATCTGATGGAAAAGAGGTGGGAATAATACTCACACTCCATTCACATTCTCTTCGTCGATTTCGCCAAAGCGTATGACAGTGTTGATAGGGAGACACTATATAGAATAATGAGATCTTTTGGCATACCGGACAAGTTAGTGACATTGGTTGCTGTTGCCACTAAAGTGAGTAAGATGAGAGTTAGGGCAGGTGGAGGTCTGTCAGATGAGTTCGAGGTTGTCACTGGCCTAAAACAGGGAGACTTACTTTCGCCAATGCTGTTCAACTTGGCACTCGAATACATCATTCGAAAGGTATTGAAATATGATGGGGGTGTCGAGCTGAATGGCAAGCACAAAATCATTGGTTATGCCGATGACCTAGGGCTACTGGCGCAAAACAAGGGAGACCTGGGGGCCATGGCAAAGATGGTGGGGCCATGGCAAAGATGGTGGGGCCATGGCAAAGATGGTGGCTCATGCAAAGGTACAAAGACGTCAGAGGAAAAGAGCGGATTTGACAGTGGGAACAACTACCTACAAAGGCGTAGATAGATTCAAGTACCTTGGTTGCATAGGTACCGATACCAACCACAGGGCGGAGGAGATTGACGTTCGAATCCAGAACGCCCTAAGATGCTGTGCAGCGCTCCACAGAGTTTTAGTGTCCAAGCTGATTAGTAGACCAACCAAGATTCGCGTCTACAAAACTGTTATTAGACCAATCCTGATGTATGGGTGTGAAGCTTGGACACTGACTCAAAAGGAACAAAATAAGCTCTTAGGAGCGGAAAGGAAAATCTGGCGAAAGATTCTGGGACCAATAAGAGATGAGGATGGTAGCTGGACGAGGAGGAAAAACTGTGAGTTGGAAGACTTGGTGGCTATACCTAATATTATTGGCGAGATCAAAGCCACACGACTCCGCTGGCTGGGTCACCTGGAGAGGATGGGAGACGATCGGGCCGTAAAGAGAGCGTATCAGGGGCGACCGAGTGGAAGACGTCCGGTCGTCGGCCCAGGTACCGCTGGAAAGACGAGGTGCAAAAGGATCTGTGCGCACTAAATACCCCCAACTGGCAGGGAATGGCGCAAAACAGAGAATAATGGCGTTCTCTTGTGTCAGAGGCCAAGATCCTCTTGGGGTCACTGAGCCAGAGTAGTAAATAAGGTTCCGTTCTCTGCTCTCCACAGTCGCAGGCTGCGGTTGCAGAGATGCCCTACTTGTGCAGGTTGTGCTTAAACCGGCCTACACCCGTCCACTACCTTCCAACCACTTTATAGCCACACCCCGCGCTTCTTACCTCTGGCGAAGTCTCAGATACCTGTAGACTATGGTATCGATGTGACCTACTGTGTGTATCTCCCTACTGCGCTATGATCACTGACTGCTGTCAGTTGCGCCTGCCGCACCGGTGATTGGAAATTATTGCTGCCGCCCGGTGCATTTGACTTGCATTGCTAGCCATTTACTTTATTTGCATAGGAATCGTATTAGCCTGTCACACGTCCCATAGCTTAATGAGTCTATAGCATAAACATCTATATTATCCTTATCGTTACTTCCTGACTTCGTTACTATATTATAAACGTCAAAGTATGTATGTACGTTCCACTTAATCTCAAAAACTACTGGACGATTTTTTATGAAACTAGAAGTAAAATTAAATAATGGTAATCTTGAAATCGATTTTTTAAAGTAGGTTTGTTCACACCTCTGTCTAAAGGCGTCGTCAAGCCGACTCAGTACCAGGTGTCGCAAAATTCTCTTGTCAGGCCTGCGGTACAACATGTCGCTCTCGTATCGGCTTAGTCAGCCGAAAACGGTGTCTCTCCAACATCTATACTATTATAAAGTTGTAAAAATGAAATGTCTGTACATTGAACATATTTTCAAAAAAAATATTGTCATGAAACTATTTGGAGGACACTAAATCGAAAAACTTTATTTTTATTATTTTTTGTATGTTTGTATGTGTCGTTGTGGCTTCATCACGCCAAATCGGCTTAACAGATATCAACTATTTTTGGTACACGGGTAGCTGATTATATCGAGATGGTTATAGGATACTTTTTACCCGACTATGGTGAAGAAAAAAAGACGGGTTATAACTTTTTCTCCTCCGCGAACGAAGTTGCGGGTGCCTTCTAGTTACACCATAAATCGTTTCCAATAGACGTAAGGGACTATAGTAGGTTTATATGTAGTTGTGCCATCTTCATCGATCGAACATATTGCAACATTTTTTGTACAAGGATAGCTGAATATCCGAGAATAATTATGGGACACTTTCTGGCTTTTCCTTCTTGGGTTCAATAAAGATATTTCTTCGATTCACAAATCGGGTTTTCAGTTCTAATATACTTCGACATAAAAACGAGTTTATGACCCTGTAAAATACTTGTTAGTAAAAACAACGTTTAAACACATAAAATTCGCAGTCCAGTAGCGTTTTGGTGTCACATGGCGGTCACCGATCTATTATTATTAAGAATTAAGGTTGAGGGGTGACAAATAATAAGTGGTGAACGGTCACACATAAATTGAAAAATTTTGTCATAACATTTTAAGTATAAAAAGATTGTGATGACTGTTTTTTTACCAAAAAAAATGAAAATAATAATTATTATAATGGGTACCAGGATCGGGCACTGGGAAGCTTACTTTATATTAATAAAAAGAGTTACTTGTTAAAATAAATAAATATCTGGGGCAAACTTGCACAAATCGATCTAGGCCCAAACCAAGCAAAGCTTGTACGTACGGTCAGCTGCAGAGAAACGGGACCCCTCTGCTAAATGTTTGTATGACAAAGGGCTCACTTTACTCTACAGCTGATTGTACTATGGGTATCAGGCGACAATATACGTGTATACTCTTTCTTGCACACCAAAAGAAAATAATATCAGACACTAAAATCTAAAACAGTTTAAGAAATGTTAAACAACAGGCGGTCTTATCGCTAAGAAGCGATCTCTTCCAGACAATCTTAAGGTAGTAGAGAAGGCGCAAAGTAATCAAGCAATGAGTTAGTAAGTGGTGCAGGAGAAGATGATATATGATATACATGCTTATATATAGAGAAATATATAACTTTAATAAATAGAAAACATCCAAGTACCAGGATCAAACATTCATGCTCATCACACAAACGCTTGCCCTGGCCGGGATACGCACCCGGGACCATCAGCGTAAACCGTTGTGCGTCGTCAAAAGCATATTTAGCAAGTTTTCATTTACATTTGTACAGAAATGATACTTTTAATATCTCTAAGTGTTGAAACGCAGCAGAAATTAAGCGTTAAGTAAGCGTGAAGCAAATCCTCGCATATTTTCTTGAGTCGCTCTGCTCTAAACTAATTTTCATCTCTCTCTCGGAATGATAACAGATTTAGAGAACAGTAGGTTGAAAACAACAGTAAGGATATATGGGAAACTGATTAATAATGGCAAGTTTATCCTTCATCATCAATGCTTATGTTTTTTACTAAAAACAAATACGCGGCAAAATTACTCCAATATGATTATACCCTCTGATTGCGATTGCCACTGTATATTTTATAACCAGTGTTTACTTATTATGTAATAAAATAAATATACCTCTACCGCAATACGTTTAGCGTCTATTTACGCTGCAAGTTATAAAATAATTAACTATATATACGTTTACTGTACGTATAGGCATTTAATGCGGTTTCATTCGTTAAGTATGATTGACACAAATTTTAAGACACGAAGAATATCCCGTGGTATGGTGGTCGCTTGCCGCAGGCTAAAACTCGAGAAAACTAGATAAAAATACGATGACAAAACATCTATTACTACATCAGTACCTTTGATGACCTCAGTCAAGAGGCGTGCGTAATATACAAACGGTGCGACATAATGGTTTCAATCATTGCGCGCCGTGAGAGAGCTTTAGCTCTCTCTTTCACTCGCACGCGATTATGCTCGGCTTTCCCTAAGATCAAAATAGAGAGTCTTGTACCATTCGGTTGACGACCGGTGTAGCTCAGTGGAAGTAACGTTGTGTTCAAATCCCGGTAAGGGCAAATATTTGTGTGATGAGCATAAATATTTGTTCTTGAGTCTTGGATTTTTGCTATGTATCTATATAAGTAGACGTATCTATTAAATATATCTTCGTGTAGTACTCATAACACAAGCCTTATTGGGCTTACCATGGGACTAGTTCGTTTTGTTTATTTATTATTATTTATTTTTTAGGTATTATATTCTTAATCTATGCTCTCTTTGGCTCTCTGGCTTTAGTTCTGGGTTTTATTTAAGAATCGGTGTTAATATCATGCACTTATAAGTACGTGAAAAGGCCTTGTGCGCATATAATCCTAATCAAAGGTCATTTTTACGAGAGAATCAACTAGTACTCGTAAAACAAGCTGTAAATTTATTTGCTTTAATGCAAATAACTGTTGCCATTTAAAATCAGAACTAAGCAATTGTTTCTATTTAAAGTCATTCGCTCGTAAAGTTACAGTTGAATAGGAGGAATACTACTTCAATTATAATGAAACTTCCATCGCTAATTGATGCGGCGATCGCTCTCGGAACACTCGTGAAATGCAAACAATTGCAGTGGGGTTTACATATAGTTTAACGTGAACAAGAGAGGAGTAGGTATAGCTAAAATACTTCACAAAAGTCGGTTTTTAGGGGTCCATAGTCAACAAGTAACCCTTATAATTTCGCCATGTCCGTCCGTCCTGTTTCAAAAATAATGAGTTTCCAAATATCCTTGTAAAAGTCTTTTTACGTAATTTAAAAACATTTTTTTTTTTTTTACTCAATACAATTTTTAGACTATACTTTTTTGCTTCCTGGGATATTTTTAACGTAGTTTTAAATCAGTTGTTCTTAACCGAATAGCATATTCTAACATAATATAGTGAACTAGAAGGTTCGCAAGTTCGTTCGCGGAAGAGAAAAATGTCATAACCCTCTTTTTTACTTCATTTAAGTCAGGTAAAAAGTATCCTATAACCATCTCGGTATGCACAGCTACCCGTGTATCAAAAACAGTTGAATTCTGCTGAGCAGTTTAGGCGTAATGAAACCACTACGACGCATATATACAAAAATACAAAAAAATCTAAAAAAATATAGTTTTCGTTTCAGTGACCTTTAAATAGCCCCTTCATTATTATAGTATTGATGTGAAACAAATTACAGATTTTTTGATTACAAACCGGCGCCCCCTATTGCCTAACGCACACAGCTATACTAAGCAGAATTCAAGATTTTGAAATAAAACAATTTAACGGATTATATCGCGTATATTATCTCATTTTAGTTCCCGACGTTTCGGAAGCTTTTCAGCTTTCTATGGTCACGGGTGGACTGCGAAAAGATGTATTTTCCTCTGTCAAAATTACAATTTGTGCAAACTACCCATTTTTGAAAAAAACAAATAATGGTGTACATACACGCCAGGTGGGCCTAAGCTGTAAAGACATATACGCGATATAATCCGTTAAATTGTTTTATTTCAATGAGTAATAATCGCGGAAACAGAAGAAAATATTATTCAAGATGTTGTTAAGTTTGTTTGCCGCTCGGAATCACAATCAAGTGTCGTGGCATGACATGATTTTGTATGGACTATGACAGCTGATTCGGATCTCAATTGTTAAGATTTCGTTAGGCTTGTTAAAATAACCCCTCTGGTTTTCGAAATACGTAAAAGCATCGTTGTAGAATTATTACCTCACTGCAGCGTTACGAGTTTATTTCTTACTGTCTAAATCAGTGTACTGTACTTAGGTCTTGAATAATACTTTATTGTGAGCTAGAAATTGTTGAAAGACGTTCTCGTTGAAATTCAAATTTATTTCCAAACTGGATTATGCCGGTTTTTGTCCGCCATTTGTAAGTTTTCATTGGCTTCCTCCGCTATTTCTTGGGAGAAAAATAAATTTAGGATTTTGTTAAGACGTAACTTTTGCGGTACACAAACTTCAATTTAATCATTAAGTTTTCGAAGCTTCAAAGTTACCTAGTGTTTTTTACACAAGTTACTAATGAGCTTATATGACGGAGTACATCGTGCCGAGATCTTACGTGTCAGCCAAGGATCGAATAATTATTTCCATACAAAATAACCGCTATTTAATTTCGGTATCTCGCTTATTATAATTATATAATTTAGGAATCTGATAATACGAAATTCTTAGGATTAAATCTAGATAACAAATTGACATGGATAAACCAAATCGACAGTATTTGTAAGAAGTTAAATCATTTTTCATATGCATTGTATAATTTAAATAAAATTGTAAGTCGGACTGAGGTGCTCACTGCATACCACACATATGTAACAGCTACGTTGCGCTATGGTATCATGTTCTGGGGTAACTCAACCGACCGAGAATTAGTGTTTAAAGCTCAGAAGAAGTGTCTGCGTTCTGCTTGTGGCCTAAAGATGCTTGATTCATGCAAGCCACATTTTATGAATTTGAAAATATTAACGTTGCCATGTTTGTATATTTTTGAAATTGTTATGTACGTAAAGTTAAATATTAACCAATTTTCTGTTTTTAATAGTGCACGGCAGCGTCATAAATTCACTTGTCAGCAATCAAAAACAGCCTTACGTGCAAAAAGTGTATTTGGCATGGCACCCAAATTGTACAATAAGTTACCCAACGAAATTAGAGAATCCGAAATGCCTCAATTTAGGAAATATTTATTGGACTTTTTGGTACAAAATGCTTTTTATTCAGTAAAAGAATACTTTGATTATACACTGCATATTTATTAATTGTAGTAAATATTAGGTGATGTAATTTGATTGGCCATTTACTCATTAATATCAATCATAGGATTTAATATATACTAAAAGTGTGCAATAATATTATATACTTAAGGCATTATAAAACTTAAAATAAACTTAAATATCAAATTAAAACTACCTACACAAAAAAATGACTTAATTTACTAAAAACTACATACATAAACTAAAAATTAAAATCTTATAATAAATTTAAAAAAGTTCACCCCTTTGGCATCGTGCCGAGGATGCTGGCAGCATTATTATTAGCAATATTAGAGTTATATTCTATTTTTTATTGTTTTGCATGCTGACTCGTAGTTATACAAGAATACTATCTTAGTTAATTTTAGTAGGTGCATAATTTTAATTGTATTACCTAATATTTGCATGCTCACTAGCAGGCTGAATACACTGTACTACAAAAAATTATTTGCCAACATCGACGTGACTGTATTCTAGCAAATAAATAATGATTTGATTTGATTTGACATATTCCGATCCTGCGCAGCTTCCTTGAAGCTGACACAGACCCGCCTCCGCCGTGTCTTCTCAGCGGTCAAGGCCGGTTCCAGGGTTCTGGTGGCCCTGGGGCAACAAATGAGTGGAGGTCCCTAGTAATTTTTCAAATATATAAAATACTTATTTTTTGTTTTCATAAATTTCATTTGGTTGCCCTCCCCTAAATACGGCTCTGCCAGCGGTACCTGGGCGGACCGTTGGGCGATATTGACAAAAGTTTTTTTTTGTTACAGATTTCATGGAAACATCGATTTGTGTGGTGTAGGTAAGTTAACTTGCAGTATTTCATATGATTAATACACAATATATAGGAAAATACATATATAGTATTTATACTTTTCACATTTCCGTTCACTGTATACATAGTTGTAAGTTATAAAAGTTTTGTGAATTGTTATTCTTTTGAGAACATAAATAATCTTTGAACTCATGTAGATAGTGTGAGGCTTGTAGCCCAGATTTAGAGCGAATAAAAGAAAAAAAATACAATCAATGTGTTCTATTCGGAAGCTGTCTTAAGACTAGCACAAAAATCTGATATTTGACAGGCAAAGACGATATTCTTAATTTCCTCCACCTTGCGTCGTAATCCTCAGTAATGACGGTCGTGACCTCCCTTCTGTATCACTTTCTCTTGAACGATCTTCCTCCATCTGTTTCTGTCTTTGGCGGTGTGGAGGGCCTTGTGTAGGGCTGCCATCTTGATTTTAGCCGAACCCGGACAAAAACTTGAAAAACCTTGAATGATAATGAAAGATTTTATTTAGTTCCATAAGGTCTTCCTGATACAAAAGTGTCCTGGTTTTACTCGGACACAAGTCAAAAACATGCCCGGACGGTCCCCGGACGGCCTCCAAACTAGGACAAATCCGGGAAACCCGGACGGATGGCAGCCCTAGCCTTGTGAAATGTAGAGTCAAGAGCGAATGCGCGGTGCGAATTAGCGATGGGCGTCTTTGAATGATTACAGAAATCGAATAACTAGTTACTATTTATTTTACCATTCGAATAACAAAATAGTACTGTACTAATCACTACAGTCGAATGAAATTTCGACTTTTGACTACGACTGCTCTACGATGTGGCGATTACCGCTAAGTAGCGATAGGCGACTTTGAATGATACTACTAGAATTATTCGATTTTTAAATTGTCTAACTGGCGGCGCTGGCGATGGCGTGGCGTGTGACTGCGACTTCGACTCGACTCGTTTCGGGCGAGATCGACAATCTTCGGCCGACCGCGACTGCCGCCCGTTAAGCTCTCACTCTCTCTTAGTTCT
This sequence comes from Hedya salicella, assembly GCA_905404275.2. NCBI lineage: Eukaryota > Metazoa > Arthropoda > Insecta > Lepidoptera > Tortricidae > Hedya > Hedya salicella. Next base: position 16,037,596 of record FR990111.1, on the reverse strand, counting down.
CTGAGTTTCGACTGCATTCGAATGAATCTCGACTTTTCGAATAATTCTAATAGACTTAAAAGTCGATTGATTCGACTAGAATCATTCAAAGTGGCCCATCGCTAGTGCGACCGACGTATTGGGCTGCGTCCACCAGGCCTTTTCCCCTATACTTTACTGGTCACGATAAGCTTCTCGAGGTTGCCACCGTCTTTCCTTGCAAATATTCTTAATTTGAACACATTTACATACACACATACATACTCTTTTTAAATACGGCCTGCCCGCCTCGTATGCTATCGTGAGGGATTAACACCTTCACATATACTGCTCAGAAATATTTTAGCACCTCATTACGATCTGATAGAAACTATACACAGGGTGTCCCACGGCTATGCGACATGAAAGGACCTTAAAAACTGTAGATAGGATATTTTTCTGAATGGAAACATTATTTTATTTATAAAAGTTTTCAATGATTTTCTTAAAAAATATTTGCGGGGACAAAATAAATAATTTTCTTTAAATTTGAATGAAACATTTCACTTTGCTCCTTTATTTAAAAATACAATGTTACTTAAGAGGACTTATTTTTTGCCGGCAGCAAGAAAATAATTTTCTTGAAATTTGAATGAAACATTTCACAGACTTATTGGTTATCCTTTCGATGGGAATCTTAAAAATACGGAATGGTTCTTTTTTACATTTGGTCCGATTGGTTCAATCACGATGGACGCAATTTTTAAAAAAATCTTTGAAAGTAGTTTTTTTTTAACTAAGTAACTAATAAAAATAAAATAATGCCTCCCTTCAGTAAAATATCCTATGTACAATATTAGAGGTACTTTCCCTTCGTGTCGCTTAGCTGTGGTACACCCTGTATACAGTTCCTATGAGATATATCGTGGTACCCAACTGTTTCTGATCTGTAAGTACCTAAAATATTTCTTTACTAGAAAACTTTACGGTCTGTGCGTACTCCCATTTTTTTTCGCATGAGTTGCTTATTATTAGTATTAGTAAGAAATTCTGTTCAATCGTGCTACTATTTCTACGGAACCACACTGATAATCCCCAAGGGATTCTTCGGCCTGCGGTTCTAAAGGTGTCAAACACTACAATGCCATAAACAGACACACAGACACAGATACACACATGAAACTTATAACACCCCTCTGTATTTCGTTGGGGGATAAAATAGACAAAAGTCAAAATTACACACTAATTTAAATAACAGCATTTGGTTTGTAGGGTTCCATACGTCAAAGGGAACAAACGGAACCCTTATAGGATCACTCGTGTGTCTGTCCGTCCGTCTGTCACAGCCAGTTTGCTCCGAAACTACTGGACCGATTGAGTTGAAACTTGGCACATATATGAAAGTCAGTGACCCAAAGACGGCCGTGTAACGTAAATAAATGAATTTTAAACATAGGGCCACTTTTGGGGGGTAAGTTATAAAATATTTAAAAAAGTTTTGCAAACTATATCGTGTAACGTAATAAATAAAAGGGCTCATTATGAAAATCGCAAATATATATTTTTATAACTTTAAAATAAATAGTTTTGAAGTTAGAAAATACACGAAAATTGACCATTCCCCACCCCTTATCACCGAAAATACTTAGCCTACAATTTTTAAATAGTAGTAATTAGTAAATACTTCTTTAACCATAGGTTACAGGATAGCCTATAATAAAGTCTATGGTATTTAAAGTAACATAGTTTTATTTTTTGATTAGTCTTCTCTTTTTTATTTCTATACATTAATCAATGACAAAATCAAAATAAAAATGTAACATAACATACTTAAACTAATAGAAAAATAAAAATTAGTAAAATTACAACTAGGTAGCTGAGGTCCTCTAAATCGGTTCCCTGCGGGACGGTGCCCATAAGGCTGGCTGCATTCCCCCGTTGAATGTCGATGCCTATTCTTTGTCCGAGGGATGAGCCAGCCCTAGGATCACGTTGGGTGTCAATCACTTTCTTTTTTAAACTTTTAAAAAGTTTTATTTCAATCATTTCTGAATTTCGGTTGCGTGAAGTTTGCACCTCATTTGTATCCGACACCATAGATACCAGGTGCAAACTAAACTTAACTGGCCACTTAAAGTGGGTTAAGTTAAAGTTATTTTTAACACAGTCGTGCGGAACCTTTTCTGATTCTTATTTCATTTTATTTCAAAAATTAATGGTACATAGATCGTGACTATCGTGAGTAACGTATCTTTACCGAAGGTAGAGTATTAATTCGTTGTGAATCACAAGCGGTCTGATGGTTTAATCAGAACGTTGTTCCGATATAACAGAGACGCTGGTTCGATTCCAGCTTAGACTGCAGTGGATTGCGATCATATTTTTTTCTTTCTATTGAGATCTTTATATCAATATTGTAAATTAAAAATATTGTGTGATGTTTTCGCATCTAAAAATATAAATAAAAACACAATAAGGGTTAAATAAGTAAAACTAGTTAGAGAGGTTTCTTTTTAAATCTGTTCAAAAAACCTCACACATCACGTCAAAATCCACAACCTAGTTTGTGAAGCCTTCACACACAGGCAGGATGTTTTCACCGTTTGCCCAAAAACATTGGCTCGCAACTGGGTCAGGCGGTGTTTGCATTTTTTTACTTATTACGCGTCCACACAACTTACAAACAGCGAGTATATTTTTATTACGATCTTGACGACCGGTTTGGCTAAGTGGGAGTAACGTTGCCTGCGAAGCTGAGGTCCTGGGTTCAAATCCCGGTAAGGGCAAATATTTGTGTGATGAGCATGAATATTTGTTCCTGAGTCTTGGGTGTTTTCTATGTATATAAGTAATATATCTATTAAATATATCGCCGTCTAGTACCCATAACACAAGCCTTATTGAGCTTACCATAGGACTAGTTCGATTTGTGTAAAAATTGTCCTTATTTATTTATTTATTAAAAGAAAGAAAGAAAGAAATACATTTATTCGAGGGCATATTTATACAGCAATACAAAAATAAATTACTAAACTAAGTATGCCCCGAAATGGTCCCACCTCAGCACAATGCTGGCTCTAAAGCCAGCGCTGATCTTCCGGTGAGACCATACCATACTATTAATACTTTTTTATCACATATATTGGGTACTTTCTTATAGTCAAGGACAATTAAAACAAGATGACTTTCAATCACTATAAAAACATCAATAAATACTTATTTTAATACTTTTACGGTCAGCGAACCATTTTGAAAATAGCGTACTGTGGCACGGATAAAACTCATACAAAAAAGTACGGACTGCCAGAATGTCAGATTTACTTGTAATTGAACATTGTGCCACAACTGTGACAAATAAATGTATATGTAATTTTATACAACAAAACCCTCCCGTTATGGCAGTATGGCTATAGCTTTATTGTCTACAGTCGTGATGCGCCACAGCACCTGGTCATCCCCTTTAAGTGGGTAGTGCGTAAAGTCGAGGTTACCCTGAAGCTGTTGCTGTGGCACTAGTCCTCGGTGATGTGCGTGAAGCAGCACAATACACTTGCCTTCATATAAAACCCATGAGTTTCCTTCGTCTGTGGACGGAGTGGCAGTTTTGTAAAGTTAAAAGTCACAGGCCGCAGCCGTAGTGTCGTATCACGAGGTTCCTAATTTACGTCTTAGACGGACAGTCCATGAAAGTATTAACCCGCTAATATTGAGCCAGCAATTTACTGCCAAATCGTCTGTCCTTTGTCTACAACCAAATAACTTATATGGAGCTCCATAAAATAGCAGAATATAAGCTTGGTCAGCGTCATTACACAGTATGCATAGATTTGAAAATATTTAGCCACTTTACCCAGTTGCATTTCGTTCTTTGCAAAGCATTTTTTTTCGGGCAGTTTGTAAATCGTATTGGCAGTGAAAAAAGCAAGCTCTATTAACCTTTTCTTTATCTGTTAAAGACCCTGGCCACATTTTTAGATAATCTTGTTGCATTTTTTTTTCAAGTATGTTGTTTTTGCTCAATCCGACGCAAGCTGAAACCAATATTTTGGATCACAACAAACCTTATTTGGGGAGTAGCAGCCAAATTAAGACTAAGATCTTCGCAAACCCTTCGGCTTTGCATATAGAATATAAGCAAAACAATGGCAGGAATCAAACCTGCATTTTGTGGTAGTCAAGCGTTGTACTAACAGAACAGGTTACAAAGATCAGTAAAATGATATACTAAAACTCGTATATGATATGATTTAATACGGACATTGCACACCAGACAATTTTATTGAAGTGATAACTTTTGTGATAGGGAAAAATTGAAACATAATACTTACGTGAAATAAGTACTCGTTGCATACAAAATCCGTTGCAAAAAAATTAAATCCGCACCAGGTCTTGTGAAACGACCTGTACTGGGTATATAGAAAAACAATGTGTATGGCTTATCTATATTTAATATTATTACGAAGTTATTATTCTAGAAATATTTTAGACAAATACAAATTCTTTTGTATTTTGTTGACGATGCTTATTGAGATATTTTATTTTTTATTTCTTTTCATATTGATTGCAAATTTTTTAAGTATACAATTTTTTTAATAAAACAATTTAACGGATTATATCGCGTATATTATCTCATTTTAGTTCCCGACGTTTCGGAAGCTTTCCAGATTTCCATGGTCGCGGGAGGACTGAGAAAAGATGTATTTTCCTCTGTCAAAGTTACAATTTGTGCAAACTACCCATTTAAAAAAAAAACACAAATAAAGGTGTACATACATGCCAGATGGGCCTAAGCTGTAAAGACAGTTACACATGTGCCAGAAGGGCTTAATTATTTTATTCTAATAATTTACCAAGCAGCATTTCACAAATGAGGCGTACTGAGGAGAAAAGAAACGCTCCAAAGAAAAACTCCCAGGCTACCTCATTACTAATTATAATATTTAAAAAACAGAGACTATTAAACTACTTTTAAACAGATAAGATATTTTACACCGCTCGCTTGTTCCTTGATGAGATGTATTACAGGATCCCAAGCTGGTGGTAGTGACAATCCATCTTCTCTATTGAAATTAGGATGCTTTTTAAACTCAATAGCCTTGCGTAGCATCCTGGGAAAATATCTTTTTTCTTTTTGCAAGGATAGAAGGTTTATCAAACTTAATTGAGTGGTTTGGTTTGTCTATGACATGTTCACAGACTGCAGACCTATTACACCGACGGTGCTTGACATCTGCTATGTGCTCCTTCACCCGGGTTGATACACTGCGTTTCGTTTGACCAATGTATGAAAGACCACTCGCAGACTCGCAGTCCAGCTTATAAATGCCTGCACTCTGCAAAGGGGTGCTACTCTTCACGGGTCTAAGGTATTGAGACACCTTCTTCAACGGCTTAAAATATGTTTTTATAGAAGCACGCTTCAAGATGTTTCCGATCTTTTCTGTGACCCCTTTCACATATGGTAATACGGCAGGTTTACGCTCGACTGTTGGTTTCTTCATACTGGGATTCTGCTTGGAACGTGGTATCTGTATATAATTTAGCCCTTCTGGCACATGTGTAACTGTCTTTATAGCTTAGGCCCATCTGGCATGTATGTATTTGTGTTTTTTCAAAAAATTGGTAGTTTTCACAAATTGTAACTTTGACAGAGGAAAATACATCTTTTCTCAGTCCTCCCGTGACCATGGAAAGGTGGAAAGCTTCCGAAACGTCGGGAACTAAAATGAGATAATATACGCGATATAATCCGTTAAATTGTTTTATTTCAATGAGTAATAATCGCGGAAACAGAAGAAAATATACAATTTTTATCAATAAATTACTCTTGTTGTAAATAATGATTTAAAAGTGCTTGTAGTTAGGCCAACTTTAAAAAAGAAAATTTTGACTTAGTAAAACTGAAATGTCTGTTTAACGACGGATTGAAGATATCTTCAAAAATTTAAGTAGAACGGGTAAAATTACTATTTTTTTTTTGTTTTCGCGGCTAAACGACATCATAAAGCTATTATTAGTGCAAGGACGCTCGACCTTTCAGGATGGTTATAGGATACTTTTACTCTGCAGCTTACGCTGAAACAATGAAAAGGGTTATGATGTTTTTTTCTCCGCGAACAAAGTAGCAAGTAAATCCTAGTAATCAAAATAATATCGTGGTCCGTCTGGTATTTTATGCGCTGTTTTAAATGTTCGACAAACAAGCGCACCTAAAAAAATATAACCACGACCCGCCCCTGTCGTTTTAGGTTATGTCGGCAATCGTGGTCGACAGTCAACACCTAATGACCTAGCGTAAACTTTTGCCCTACAACTGTTTTTTTTTTAATGTATAGTGTATAAAAATTGATAGTGTACTAGATTCCACCGGCGACTTCTGAGGCGTGGAGCCTCCAATGTTTTTATACAAATACAAACTTCAATTCTCATTTTTTATGCCCTAGCTCGACAATAATCTGATATTGTCGAGCTAGCTAATACCTAATTATAACCAAATCCAAATTGTTGTGATATTTTTTGTCATCATCATCATCATTTCAGTCATAGTACGTCCACTACTGGACACGCCTCCTCAATAGATTTCCACGTGGGCCGGATAGAGGCGACCCGCATCCAGCGAGTTCCCCGCATCCCTAACCACCTTGCTGGTCGCCTTCCACACTGCGCTTGCCGGTACGCGGTCTCCACTCGAGAACCTTCAGCCCCAACGGCCATCGGTTCTTTGTTGGTTTGCTATGTCTGTGACCTTGGTTCGTCTACGAATCTCCTATTTCTGATTCGATCTCGGAGAAAGATTCCGAGCACAGCCCTTTCCATAGCTCGCTGAGTGACTCTGAGCTTCCTTAAGAGGCCTATAGTCAGAGACCACGTCTCGGCTCCGTACGTCATCACCGTAATAACGCACTGGTTGAAGGCTTTCGTCTTCAAGCACTGAGGTATCCTGGACGAGAAGACACTTCGCATTTTTGTTGTAAAAACGTGTAAAATATCAGTATTTATGTAATTTTTACATATGTTTAAACAAGTAAATAGTTAAAAGTGTCAAAGTACTTCACGTTTCACCTGTAAAATTCTTTAGACTGTTATTGACGCGTATACCAGTCAACTTGAGGCGTTTCATTACTTCTCGACACGTTGACGGCTTCGACACGCGCTAAATAATGTGACAATGCAATGTTATGAAATTTTGCAACCGAATTTACCAAATCCAAACGCAGTCATTTAACGTGGCATTGTATTTTAGTTAGGCGAATATTGTTTTATTTTTGAAATATTCATAACTGAACATCATAATTTAAACACATCGTTTTCGTTTATAGTCTTGGTTAAAATCACTGTTGTTGATGTGGTTTTCCACATATTACAACACGAATTAATAGAAAATTTCACATTTCACTTCGACCTTTAGGCTGCATTCCACGCTTGAAGCAGTCAACTTGAGACATTTCATTATGTCTCGACACGTTGGCGGATTGAGTGCAATAGGCAGGTCTGCTTTCGACACACGGTAAATTAATATGGCAATCATACTTACGTTGATGAAAATGAGTAACCAAACGCGTAGGTATTGAAAGTGGTATACTATATTTCAGGAAAAATTGTAGGTATTTAAAATATATTTATATCACGTGTTCGCAGACTAAAAGTGACATATGAGGCAGGACTGACATCGACAAGCACCAAATAATATGGCAACCTTACTGATTCTGACGAAAATTAGTAACCAATCGCGCAGTTTTATAAAAATTAAATGTAACATACTGCGCTTAAAGTACTGTAGTTTTACATATTTGTACAACATAATTTAACCAAATCAGTAACTAAACGCGCTGTTCCATAACAATAAAACGTGATATACTGTGGTTAAAGAACTGCAGTTTTACATATTTTTACAACACCCTTTAACCAAACCAGTAACTAAACGCGAAATTTCATTTAAATAAAATGTGATATACTCTGTTTAAAGTACTGTAGTTATACATATTTTATAACATAATTTCCAAGAACACTTGTTATATATTAGACTTAGACTGCAATCGACGCGTTAACCAGTCAACTCGAGGCGGAGTCTCGATTCGACACGCGTTAAATTAATATGGTAATCTTACTAACCCTGAAAAACATTATTAATAGTGGTCACACGCGTAGACTGTAAACCCGTCAACTAAAATCTTTAATTTCGTCGAACGGAGTGCCTTGAAGCTCTTTTTCCTTCATCTTAGTCTAATAAAAGTATCGTATATAACAATTTTTAGGGTTCCGTACCCAAAGGGTAAAACGGGTCCCTATTACTAAGACTCCGCTGTCCGTCTGTCTGTCTGTCTGTCTGTCCGTCTGTCACCAGGCTGTAATCTCATGAACCGTGATAGCTAGACAGTTGAAATTGTCACAAATTATCTATTTTTGTTGCTAAAAATAGTATAATTTTATGTATGTCTGTCTATGTCAGTAACCAATATAAAATTGTCGAACACCTCGTACATTGTGCTTAGGAGTAGGGTTCTGCTTACACTGGATTTTCATAGAGGCCGTAGATTTTGTACGGAACTCTCGGTGCGCGAGTCCGATTCGCACTTGAGCGATTTTTGTTCTGCATACCTAGCATTCTCATATGTACAAAACAATTGAAGTCCTTCGAGCCGTTTTTACGTAATGTGGCTGTTAAGACATGTACATACAAACGTTTTTTTTTTTAATACTGACCTTTTATTAAAATTCATTATGCTCTGATGTTTATAAAATAGATTGACGTTTATATTAGATATACATTTTATTGTATTCTTTACAGTTGAGGTACTTTTATTGTGTTTGTGATCCGTCTATTGTCAGCGGTAGACATGAAGCGTGTGATATGTTTCTCATTCCGCGTTGGCATTATTATCTTAGCCTTAGCCAATCACTTGCTTGAAATTTAGGAGTGAACTTTATTTATGTGACTGGTAAGTATAGTTACCAAAAGCAAGTATGTGATTAGATGCAAGTAGCACAAGCCCAGTCATCTAAGAGATCCTTGGAGAGCCTTTTGGTTCTGTGGTGAAAGTTCTTCGGATCAGGTGATGATTAATTATGATCTTAAGCCATAGGGCGTAACGTAATAGTTGAAGATATCCTAATATGTAGTTGCGTAAATAACAAATATTTTAAAAATATTGTATAGATCAAAAGAGTTATTTCGAAAAAAATACTGACTGTTGAGTTTGTTTCGGCTTTCTTCTCAACAGTGGTCTTCTCTTGGGAAACGCCGTAGAGTCAGACTTCTAAAAGTGCCCTTGCGGCCTACTTACAGAATAAAGATCATTATATCATTAAGGTAACACAGTCAACGTTTGGAAATATCAGGGTATTGACAGAGTAAAAAAACCCGTATTTCTGTGAAACTGTGTGATTTGAGTTATGGGAACATTTTATGTTAGTCCAAAAAATATTTGGCTATAGTTACGCATTTTTATTTATCGTGAAGTAAACGATTTTGAATTAAGAAGATTAATCAAAGGATAGGCCATACTTTTGGGGTTATTGTCGTTAAATTAGCTAAGAATAACTATATTTAACACAAATTCATCAAACATTTCGATAATATATTTTTTCTTTCAAGCGTTGATATGTATTAATCATGTAAAGAGCCGTCTCTATACATTGCAGATCTTTAAACATTGTTAAGTGTAAATTTCCTTGGGGGGTGGTTTTAAAAGAAAAATGAATATGAAACTCAAGGAAAAAAGTCATGGATTCTTGCATCCTACTATCGCTGACATACGCTAGCCAAACATGGTCGTTCACATCAAGGATAAAAAATAAGATAACCACTTGCCAAAGAGCTATGGAAAGAAGCCTGACGAACATAAGAAAAATACAAAAAATACGTCACATACACATAAGAACTTTTACAAAGGTAATAGATGCCTTGAAACATGCTAAACTACTCAAATGGACGTGGGCTAGGCATGTCGCTAGACTGTCCGACTCACGCTGGGCCATACAAACGACCTCTTGGCCAGGACCTGCCGGGAAACGAAAGAGAGGAAGACCAAAAAACCGATGGTCCGATGACATCAAAAAGATAGCGGGCCCCAAATGGCTGGCAGTGGGGAATGACAGAAAAAAATGAAAGTCCTTGGAGGAGGCCTTCACCTGAAAGGGGTTCTTGTCCACAAATAGAATAAATGTTATGACATTATACAATAGTAGCAAGGTAAAATATTATATTATAAAATGTATTTGAACAAAATTTATTGAGATAGAACGAGGGCAAAGATGCCTACTTAAGGTAATGTATTCGAAACCTTACAGATTTCCTACTGACTAGCTGTATATAATGTTTAACCATCTAAGTATGAGAAAACTGTACATACTAAAAACAGTATTAACACTACATAGATCGCTATATTTTAAGACACTAAAATGCGAAAAAGCTATTAGAGGACTCAGACAGACTGATAGCTGTGTCATTTTAAAGAATTAAATATATTGACTCCGCCATGCTTTATACTTTTGAAACAGCTGTCTTTGTCAAAATGAACCCGACCTTATTTAGAACCGTATCAGAGGTTTTTCCCAGATGTACAAAACTGCAAATACGGCAATGATGCGCAAAAGTATATTCTGCTTAGCAAGTAAGATTTATAATAAGTTAGTCACAAAATTAAGGGAACTGCCGATGAATAAATTTAGGAAGAATTTAGCAAAGCTATAGCTGGATAAATGCTTCTATACATTATTGGACTATTTTACATGTAAATTTTAATTTCTAATATTTGTATTGCTTTTCTGATTATTAATGCAAAAATTAATAATTTTGTATATAATTGGTCAATGTTTAATATATTTAAAAAAAAATCTGTTCTTTTTTATTTATTATGTACTTTTAATTAATTTTCATGGTATAGATGCTAATAACTTGATGTCTTTGTACGCCAACTGGCAAAACATAGTACAACTCTCATAATGATATTCCGCCTGTACCTAACCTATGTTTTACAGAATAAAACACTTTGACTTTGCAACAGGTGATCTCGCAAAAGATTGCTTAAGAATGTCGAATAGGTGGGCTGTCAATATCCACGCTTTTAAACGTCCGTTATAACTTGTCGGTATGTTCCATAAATTCCATTGAACGTATCGAGATACTCGGTACTCGGCAGAAATGTCACGGTGGCATCAGCTATGTACGTGGGGTGACAGCTGCGATGCTGTCTCTTTCTAAGAGCTTTTATACACGGAAAGTGGCAAACAAGTTCACAAAGTAAAACGGCGATACGCAGATCGGGGTACTCCTAATGTCACAAAGCTTATGGGAGTACTATTTATTTGAACTCTATTTGACATTACACACTTGCAATAGGCATGATAACAGGTTACGAAAATCAAAATTCTTATAAGTTAGTCCGTTAGATAATAAAACAATTATCATCATCATCATCATCATCATCATCATCATCATCATTATCATCATTTTAATTTTTTAATGAAACAATATTGGTCACGTAATAATTGCTTTTTTGATTAATAAGAAAACACTCTGATAAATAGCATTATATAATATATGAAAAAAGGGGGGTAATGACGTTTTCTCCTCCGCGAACGAAGTTGCGGGCGCCTTCTAGTATCCAATATTTTTATTAATCTACATGAGTCCGTTACTTACGAGTATAAAAAAATGACATCGTCCCTATAGTACGTCTCTATCGTAAGATCCTCTTCAACAAAAAAAATACCAATCTCGATTTTTGTACGATAGGTAATGATAGAAGAGTCAAAAAGAAAACGAACCAAAAGGCGAGATCTATAATTAATACGGTGGAACATCTTTCTTTTTTTTAGATTATTGATCCAAAATTCCAAGCACGTGAGGGGTTAGTGGTTAGATTATAGTGGCACCGAACCCAGAAGCGATGCGCTCAGCGCTGATAGTACATTTGTGAATAGAACAGCTGTTAGCAGTTAAATTATGTATAGCCGTAGTTCAATTAAGTAATTTAGGTAATAACTAATAAATAATAATATAATTCCGGCGCGTATACCGGTGTTGAATCGTCGAAAATTAAAGGCAAAAAAACATTATCGTGTTACACCTGTTCAAATAACGTTTAATTACATGATAAAATAATTATAAATTAATCACGTATCATTTGAGGTAGTTTGTCCCAAAAAAACGTTCTTAAACTTAAACGTTACTATTTGCGTTATTATTTATTCAGAACAATTTGGTGATTTTCATTTTGTTATTTTTAGGATGAATATTTGAAACATATTTATTGGAGGATAATTGAAGTTGAATTAAACATTCAGTGTTTAATTTAGGGCAATTTTGGATAACAAGAAATTTCTAATATTTACTTCTATTTATTATGTACAAGCCAGGAATCTATATTTGAACCTCTTCCTTCGCTTGCCCGGCTTTCAATTTTAGCACTCGCGCCAGATAACAACTTTGCAGCTTTCCATAACAAATAACTATTTCACCTCACTAGCTCAAAAAAGTTCCATTTACAGCGTCAAATCTAAGTGAAAAAGTTCGTTTTATGCGCTAGCGTGAAAAAGTCATTTGAAGTTCGAATTAATACTTTTTATATGTTTAATCGTTTGTTTTGTTATGAGTGTGCTTTGTAGGTTCATTATCAATTTCCTTTCATATCAAGTACCCTTGTTTTAATGGTCCTTAACTGAAATATAGGTTTATTGAGTTCAGGTTGCTTTTCCTATTCTGTAATGTATATTTGTGTGTTTGTTAAATTTAACGCATTGTTAAACACAATATGTTTAGATTATGAGTCAATTAACAATATAACATTGACTATCATCAGCCGACTTCCGTCCACTGCTGGACATAGGCCTCTCCTAAGGCATGCCACTGAGCTCGGTCCTGAGTGTTTTGTTTCCAACCGCTGCCAGCCACTTTTCTTATGTCAAAATCAAAATCAAAATATTCTTTATTATAGTAGGCCTAGGAACAAGCACTTTCGAATTATCAGTTGATAGAAGTATTTGCTGGGAGACATACAATATGATCCAACATTTGTTGCAAGGATTAGGGAAAACCCAGAAAAACCTAATCAGATCATTTAACTTAAGTATAATATTATTGATAGAATCATCATTTTCAAAATTAAAATATTTAATAAGATAAATCCCAAAAGGATTGTCAATAAAAAAGAAACAAAATCTAGAATGTGTCTAGGATAAAATTCTAAATGTCAGGATATATAAAACAATTAATATGCGTTGTCGTTTCTATGTCGTCGCTCCACCTTGTTAGAAGGCGCCACACAACAATGACTTATCTATACCTTAATTTTACTATGTAAGATAAACAAGCCAAAGTCTTATCTAATCTCTAGTAGTAGATTATGTACTTTTAATGGACCCTCGGCTTAAACTTGCTTTGCAAATATAATGCAAGCCGCCGTCGAATTCATTATTTTGCATAACAAAACCCTAGCGGGTGAGAACCACGGAAAACAATAACCCGACCAACAATAGGGTTGTTGCTCGAAAAATGGACGATGTTATTATCACTTTAACGATAGACATTCGAGCAGCGAGTAATTAGAGTCATTAAGGTAAATTAATAGGTAAGGGCTATTAGAATCTATGATTGAAGGTTTCTTTCTTCGTTTTTTTTTAATTAACAAGTAATACTGAAACGTATGACACAACATAAAACCGACTTCATAGATAAAACACGAAATCCAATAATTTTATATAGAAGTACATAGACTGAGTAGAAAAACGGTTACCTGTAAGTTAATTGAAGAAACTAAATTATGCGGTTATTTTCTTTCTTATTAACCGACTTCCAAAAATGAGGTTCTCAATTCGTCGGGACCTTTTTTTTACATCGTATGTTCACCGATTATTCAAAGACTATTTGACCGATTTCGATCTTTTTTGTTCCATAGGAGGTATCTCAAAGTTGGTCCCGTATAATTTTGGTGAAGATCTGATGATGGAATCCATGAGTAATCGAAGGAACTCCTCAAATATTGGAGGCAAACATATGACGATTTTGGTATTATAAATAAATAAATAATAATGAAATAATGATCTTACAGACAAGTCTGACTCTACAGAGTTTCCCAAGAGGAGAAAAAAAGCCGAAACGAACTCAACAGTCAGACATTTTTTCGAAATAAGTCTTATATCTATGTATTACAATATTTGTACTTAGCCTATCCTAAATATATGTTTTGAGTATAAACTCAATGCGTAGTTCTAAGAAAACATATCAAAACTTATAAAAGGAAATAAAACATCGAATAAAAAAAAAGCAAAATAATGTTTTTTTATTTAAAACAACTTACATACGTTTGATATGCCACCTTATAAGAACCGTGTCCCGGTAAAAGTAAATTATTTGGTTTCTGTTTTGGGCCATGCATTTTTGTCTGTTAAATAGTCCTCTACCCTACTCTACCTTTCTGCCATTAGGGACTCTTTTAAGCAATTTTTGAGAGCTGGAAACGGTAATTTTAAAGCATCATCTGGTAGCTTATTATAAAAATGTATACATTGGCCTACGAATGATTTGGCTACTTTACAAACGCGGAACTTTCCAATGGCGATTTTGTTTTTATTTCTTGTATTAAAATTGTGGATATCTGAATTAAAAACAGACAGTGTAAATAACAGAAAGTGTAAATTGGTGAAGCGGAACTGGGAACTGATGAAGAAGACGAGGCATCGGAACTCCACAATGATAAATGATTTTCAGGTGGCGATAAGATATCTCGATTAAGTTAGTTAAGCAACTTCATAGTTACAAACTAATTTTTTTAGTATTTCACACTTTCTAGTTAATTGTAACTTAAAAGTATATCTCGTAACGATTTGAACAAGCCCATTTTATTAGAGATCTGAGGTGCCTACCTTCCGGCTCCATCATGAAATCAATTCATGGTACCATTCTCATTAGGAGTATTTCAATTTGAGTATTGTCTAACTACTAAAAATTAGCTAAGCTACTTCATAGGAAGTAGCTCAGCTATTTTAATCGAGATATATCTCGTCGCCTCCCGTAAATCATTTATCGTTGAAGAGTTCCAGTGACCTTCTGTGGTCTTCTTTATCAGTTCCACTGCACCAATTTACACTTTCTGAATGCAAATGCTTAATATGTATGCCTACTATATTCGAGGAGTTCCTTCAATTTCTCATGGATTCCATCATCGGATCTTCACTGAAATTATTTGGATGCACCTCCTTTCAAACAAAAAAATAATTTTCCAAATCAATGTATTCATGACGGAGTTCTGAGGTAACAAATATAAAAAAAAACCAAAACAACCGAATTGAGAACTATGTACCTCTATTTCTGGGAGTCGGTTAAAAAACGTCTGTCCTACCTAATTGATACGAACTGTATCGTTGGTTATGGAAATAACTTTACCTAGCCATATTACTTTCGTAAAATATTTTTTTGATTAAAATTGCAAATGAGTTTAATTACTGCCTTTATAAAGTGTATATTTTACCCAAGGAGCCTGACGTGAAGCTTCTGATTTAGCCAAAATCTACCCTATTCATCCGAGTATACCATCACGAATGTGGACAAATACTAAAAGAAAATATACTGTTTACGAAAAAGACGACTTTATACAAAAAAAAAAAATACTACGTAAATTACACTTACACTTCACTCACAATTACACTTCATTCGTAAAGTAAAACATCTCTGCATAGTCTAATCAATCATTAGAATACGGCATATTACTCATTACAACTCCGACTTTGACAACTAATATAACTATCAAGGAGCAATTCTCTCGAGATGCTCTACCGATGGTTCGACTCTATGACTGTACCAATGGTCTCAGGTTTTAATCCAAACTCTGGTATATCACAACTCAAGGCCATACAATTAAAACTATTCTGGGCCCATAACCCAATAATATTGTACGTAGAGCTTGTGCAATGGTTTCCAAAGGGGTGAGCCCTTTAGACGTGGAGAGTTTTCTAACTTTTATTACTTAATAAAATAGCTCGTCAAATAATCCGTCGTTTTACCTTTGGCTAGTCTTTCTCCTCCTGCTTGCACCAGAAATTGCTGGGAACCCAAAGCATTACATTTTACGTACGTAAAGTATGTAAAAGTGTAAGTACATCACATTTATTCAGAGGATGCTCAAATAGGCAATCATAAAGAGGCCACTTAGATAACATGTTTTGGCAGCATATTGTTTTATAAAATTGTACACAGTAATGGCTGAGATAGCATCAAGTTGAGTTCATGGCAAACCCACCATACGGCTGCCCATACCCCTGGGGGTAGGGTGGAATTGAACCATACCATGCATGCGTTGAGTTCAACAGGTCTGCCCGGATTATATCTTCTGGGCGATTTTGAAAGCATCATGGTTAAAAACACTTCCAGAACATACTCTCAGAACATTTTAATTCAAAATAATACGCATGTCAATGGTCAGACTAGGTTTTGTCTCTTTCCATAATTAACGATATGGTAAGGACCTGTTTGTCAACTCTATTGCTGCGAATAAAGGTAAAACGTGCGCACATGTTGAGCTGGGCCATTTATCTTAACTTGGTCTTCAAAATACCTAATTTATATTCTTGAAATACAAAGATTCAAATAATGAAAAAATACCTCTGAGCGGCCTCCCTATTGCCTAACGCGTTTCACGCTCGTAATCAGAATCAAGTATCATGATTTTGTATGGGCTATGACAGTTGATTCCGATACCAATTGTCAAAATTTCGTTAAGAAATAAATAACCCCTCGAATTTGAATAAATAATTTATATTTGAATAGATTTTCAAGTTTTTCCTAAAAAATTCTTTATTGTTATCCTTGGGTGTATTATGATTACGCTTATGTTTTTCAGTAATTTAGGCAGTGCGTTGTGAATCAATCGTTAGGTACGTTAGTAATTACTTACGTAGAGATTACGAGTTTAACGTTACGCATACAGACCCTCGCGAATTTGCCACTGCTAAACCTTCTTGGGTTTTCATTAGTGAAACTTGCTTACCCATTGTAAACCTTACCATCTCTTAATATAAATGAACTATATTTTTTATAATATTTTTGTGACAGCCCTATATTAGGTAGTGCAAACGTTCCATCTCAACGTGCTAAGGAATAATTAAAATGGTTTTACCTCAAGTCGAGCTCTATGCAACGTTTATGTATACATTTCAGAGTGTTTAGTTTTTGAGCCGCATAAACTACAAAATCTATAACAGAGGTAAATAGTATAGTATAGTATAGATGATGTATGTTTTTTTAATGTTATAGGGGCAAATGAATTGACGGATTGCCTGGTGGTAAGCGATCACCGTCGCCCTAGACACCTGCAGCAGAGGAGTCACAAGTGCGTTACCAGCCTTTCACATGGGAGTAGGCTCTTTTCTTGAACGCTTGAAAGTCGCATTGGTTCAGAAATACTGCCGACGACAATGTATTCCACAATTAAGTCGTGCGAGGTCGGAAACTTCTAGCAAAAGTCACAATTGTAGTTGTGGTTGATGCCAACCATCTAAGTGGTGAGGATGGAAACATTGTCGCATAAGACGATGGCGGTAAAATGCAGCAGGGATCAATCCGAACAATTCCTCGTAGCATTCCCCTTTATACAAGCGATAGAAAATGCAGAGCGAAGCTACATCTCAACGCAGTGCGAAGGAGTAAAGCCAATCTGAAATGCGCTGACAACCGACGAACGAGTCGCGCTCCGTTGAATGCGGTCTAGAGGGAGAAGCTGCTGGGGAGCCGCAGCCCACAGATGAGAACAGTATTCCATATGTGGGCGGACCTGCACCTTGTAAAGCCGAGCCGGAGTGAAATACCGTCTTGATCTGTCGAGCACGCCGAGTTTCTTAGAGGCTAATTCGGCCTTACCCTCTAAATGGCCGTGGAACTGGACTTCACTCGATATGTCGACGCCTAGGATTCCAATAGCGGCTGTGGGAGTTATGGAAGCGTTCTCACAACGAGGTGATATAACAAACGCAGAATGAGAAAGAATAACATCCCGACATACGAATGCTCGGTCAGTAAATGATTCAATCCAGATACCTTACAGGGGTCAAGAATCCAAGAAAAATCTTAATAGATCCTCCGATCGACGAATGATTCTAATAGTATGGACATCGATAACAGCGTCATCTATCGGTTAAAGTAAGTAAAATAATCGAATCATAGCCAATTTTGGGACATAGATAGCTTATCATCCGAGGATAATTATACGACTTTTTATTCGACAAAGCCGAGAAATATCGGTTTTGCTCAGCTATGTTCGGCTATTTACGTTTTCCTCCTTCGGGTACAAACCAAGTTGCGGCCACTTTATAGCAAACTAATATATGTATACATACGCATTAAAGTAATCGCTTAACTTATCTCTAATTATCTCGAAAAATGTTAATAACTTGTGAACAGCTTAACATTTTTTTTAACTATAGCTAAAACCAAAAAAAATTGTTAACTCAAATCAAATCAAATCAAAATATTCTTTATTCAGGTAGGCCTAGTTACAAGCACTTTCGAAATGTCAGTTACATGAGAGTGAATGTTTGCTGGGAGAAATACAATATGATCCAACATTTGCTGCAAGGATTAGGGAAACCCAGAAAAACCTAATCAGATCATTTAACTTAAGTATAGAATTATTAATAAAATCATCATTTTAAAAATTAAAATAAATAATAAGATAAATCCCAAAACGATTGTCAATAAAAAATAAATAATCTAGAATGTGTCTAGAATAAAATTCTTTATGTCAGAGTATATAAAACAATTAAGATTACAATAATAATAATACCTTAGGTATTCGTTAAAATAATTATTCATATACCTACATGACGCTATAATTTACATTAATCCCACGCGGCTTCATCATTCATGTAGTCTTGTGTGCTATAATAATCTTTAGAAAATAATTTTCGTTTCACAATATTTTTGAATTTACCAATAGACAACTCACTTATGCTGCTAGGAAGTTTATTATAAAATCTCACACAGTTACCCATGAATGATCTCCTTATTTTATGGAGCCTAGTAGCAGGCACTGCGAGCTTATGCTTATTTCTAGTATTAATATTATGTATATCACAGTTCTTCTTAAAGTGGGTAATATTTTTATGTACATACATAATATTCTCATAAATGTATTGACAATGCACTGTCATTATATTAATGTCCTTAAACTTATCTCTAAGCGAGTCTCTATGGTTCATTTTATATATCGCACGAACAGCCCGCTTCTGCAGAATAAATAAAGTATTAATGTCGGAAGCACTGCCCCATAGTAAGATGCCATACGACATAATACTGTGGAAATAACTGAAATACACTAATCGAGCCGTTATCACGTCTGTAAATTGACGAATCTTACTTACTGCACAAGCTGCAGAACTCAGTCTATTCGAGAGATTAGCAATATGGGGACCCCATTGGAGCTTAGAATCTAATGTTATACCGAGAAAGACTGTACTATTAACTAGTTCCAGTTCCTCACCTTTAACCATAACGCTTGCTTGCTCGTGTTTTACGTTACTCGTGACAAACTTAACACATTTAGTCTTTTTCTCATTCAACAATAAATTATTTACAGTAAACAAATTTACTACTTCACAGATAGCATTGTTTACGTCATTGTAGGATCGTTGATTTCGTACGACTTTGAAAATTAGAGACGTATCATCTGCAAACAAAACTATCTCATCTCTCATTTCTACGAGGTGTGGCAAGTCGTTTATATAGATAAGGAACAGGAAAGGTCCCAATATTGATCCCTGCGGCACACCCATAGAGACTAATGACCCCGGTGAACGCTTTCCATTCACGTCAATCCTGTGTATTCTACCATTTAAATAAGACTCTAATAAATTTAGTGCTGATCCTTTAACTCCGTAGAGGTGTAGCTTCCTGATCAGTGTCTCATGATTAACGCAATCGAAGGCCTTAGATAAATCACAGAAGATACCTAAAGCATCTCGCGATTCCTCCCAGGCATCGAAAATGTATTTTACGAGCTCTACTCCGGCGTTGGATGTCAAGCGACCCCGCGTAAAAGCGAATTGCTTACTATGCATCAAATTATTCAAAGTAAAATGTTTTAACAATTGATATAGAATTAGCTTTTCAAAAAATTTACTAAATGTAGGTAGTACAGATATTGGCCTAAAGTTAGTGGGGTCAGAGGTACTACCTGATTTAAGTAAAGGAGTTATTTTGTTATGTTTCATCAGATCAGGAAACTCACCGCAGTCAACACTGTTATTGAATATATCTGCCAAGTCAGGCGCTTTGCTTGGAGTCTTTTAATGCTTAAAAGTTTAATACTAACGTAACAAGCTTATTTACTACATGTCAGAGCGAAAGTGACGGTTGCTTCATCAAAAATAGTTCCTTCAGGAAAGAAAGTATTAAGGGTTCCGTATTGCCACTATAACTAACTTTATGGAACAGTTAGAAGGTGCCCGCAACTTCGTTCGCGGAGAGAAAAAAAGTCATAACATACTATTTTTTTCAGCGTAATTAGGTAAAAAGTATTTTATAACCATCTGTGGATGCCCAGCTACCAGTGTACCAAAAATATTTGAAATCCATTTAGCCGTTTTGACGTGATGAAGCCACAACGACGCATACTTACAATCACTAAAAATATTTTTTTTTTGTGACCTGCAAATATCTTCACTGTGCTGACATTTAATTTTTACACCTTTTTAATAGTATAGATAAGTAGCTAACAATGCCAATGGACGATACTTCCCTTAAAACACTAAAGGAGGCGGCTCATTACCAATTCATAACGTACCTGCGGTAAAAAGCGGCCAGGATGGGGAGGCTGCCTTACTAAAAACGTCGTAATTCGTTTGGTTTACGCTAACACCTGGTATGTAAACGAAAGGAAGAAATAATAGTTTCTTTCGGACAAATACAAGACTCAGGAAATACCTATCCATACTAATATTATAAATGCGAAAGTGTGTCTGTCTGTTTGTCTGCCTGTTACCTCTTCACGCTTAAACCGCTGAACCGATTTGGATGAAATTTGGTATGGAGGTATATATGTAGCGGTGTAAATTGATGATATTTTCAAAAAAAAATATTGTAACGGACTATACAGAGGTCCCTGAATCGTTTTGTTTTTAAATTTTTTGTATGTTCGTATGTGTCGTTGTAGCTTCATCACGCCTAATCGGCTAAACAGATCTCAACTACTTTTGGTACGCGGGTGGGTATCCACAGATGGTACAGCTGTCGAAAAAAGGAGGGGTTATGACTTTTTCTCCTCCGCGAACGAAGTTGCGGGCACCTTCTAGTATCGTATATACCTACATATATACAAATGTACATACATAGTATTTTGTCGGACAAGTAAAGATGACGAAGATGATTTCTCTTGCTGTCTTTGCTTGCTTGCTGTATCTATCCATACCTTCTGTTGGAACAGCAATATAAATACGACCTTGTTAGAAAAAATACGATGGCTAAACATTATTGACTACATCTGTAGATTCCAGCTAATCTATGTGTCGCATATAGCTTATGATTGTAAATAATTTATCTCATATAGCTTATAATTGTACATAACTTTCGCATACAGCATTATAATTTTTATATACCGTAATTTTATACACTTAGTTTTTATGTTAATTAATTATAAAATTTGTATCGTGTTTAGGATAAGTTAGTATTGTAAGATTATTGTTTGTTATTGTTTTGTCTCGTTCTAAACTGTTTTTACTCAATAAATTATACACTTGACCACACCCCCACTAAGTGTGCGATGGAACGACGGAATATAATGGCGGCCAAGTCCCATACGATTCATTCCATCTCAGACTACTCACACTCTACACAGTTTTTTAAATAAGAGTTATTATTTACATCATCCCTCTGGTATCCTGGTATCCTGGTAACCTGGTTCCTGGTAATTCCCGGTAACGAAGCTCTCCTGCCCGCTATAGCCCGCACCTAACACTATGTTAAGCCTGTATAGGCGAAAAACTTAAGTAAGTCACCTGTTGTATGTAGTAGTGTACAAAATTGATATGGAACTTATGTAATTTTTCTAATATGGAACGGCAAATTGCCGACACGGAAACGCTACTCCTAAATAAAACAGGTGATTTACTTAAGTTTTTCACCTATAAGTATTTTAATCCTCTAAAAACAACAGAAAATATGCTTCCTGCTTATTCTCCATGAAGATTTTGAAGCCACACCTTCACTAATACCTTAGGCCCTTGTCAGGCTAGTCCCACCAACTTGTTAGCAGTGGTAACAGCTGAGATTTTTTCCCCATCTGTTACCAGGTGGTCACAACTGGCCACTGGCAACTAACTACCACCCGTAACACGGTGGTAACAGGTGGGAATGACCCAGGTAATCGTCCCAAAGTTTGAGAGCATCATTCCAGTAATTGGGTGGCTATTGCTTTGAATTGTGATTAGTACCATGTATTGGGTCAGTGTTGAGCACTGGGGCATTTACCTTATGTTACACGGAGGGGAACTTGAGAGAAATGCTTTTGGGCCCTGATTTTATTTCGCATCAAGTTTACGCTTTTTTTATAACTCTTATTCTTATATCGAAGTATCCCAGTATTCCTCGAAAGTCTTACCATCCGTTCTCCACCTAATAGATTTGATAGTACTTCAACAACCAATAATAGGTAGTTACTAGAAGGAGCCAG
Organism: Hedya salicella; assembly: GCA_905404275.2. NCBI lineage: Eukaryota > Metazoa > Arthropoda > Insecta > Lepidoptera > Tortricidae > Hedya > Hedya salicella. The sequence continues at coordinate 16,014,980 of FR990111.1, read as the reverse complement.
CAACTTCGTTCGCGGAACAGAAAAAAATCATAACCCTCTTTTTTTCTTCAGCGAAGTCGAGTAAGAGGTATTTGTGGATGCCCAAAAATACCACACTCGTGTACCAAAAACAGTAAAAATCCGTTCAGCCGTCTTGGCTCCAAAAAGTATGAGTATGTTGAAATCGTATTTCCAAAAAAACTTTAAATCTCAACAAATGCCACATTTTACTATTGTAGCCGTTTACAATGTATTATCACGATCTGTGGATTTGTAATTTCTATGCTATTATAAAGTTGAGAACATTCAAATGTCTGTAAATTGAAAACACGTTTATAAACGAAATGGTAACGGTTTATTTGAAGGTTACCTTCATAATCTTTTTTTTTAGTATGTTTGTATGTGTCGTTGTGGCTTCATCACGTCAAAACGGCTAAATGGATTTGCACCATTTTGGTACACGGATACTTGTTCATCCACAGATTGTTATAGGATACTTTTTACCCGACTATTCTGAAACACGGTTTAAGGTGTTTTTTCTTCTCCGCTGACAAAGTTGCGGAGCGTCTTTTAATTATAAATATTTAATATTCACATACCTGGTTTTCATCCAAGTCAATATGCGCTTACAGCCTTTCGCGTGACCTTACCGCTTCTGTTTTAATTCCACCCTTATTCCTGGGCTTATTAGATTTTAAGTATAATTTTATACCGTTTCTGTGTCTAACTATGTTATTTTTCAGGTTGTAAAAAATAAAGGTTTCGTGAAAAGAGTATTAAGTAATTTTTGGTTTATTTGCGTTTTCTATTAGCATAGTGGGGCGCTGATAGGCTGTTTAATTTAATGAAGGATGAAATCCTCTTAATTTTTACCATTAAAAAGTTATTAAAATTAAATCTTCGTACGTTGAAGATAACACATACAATAACGGACTGTTTGAAGGTCATTGGTCCGAATTTTTATTTTTTTTATTTTTTGTATGTTTGTGTGTGTCGTTGTAGCTTCATCGCGCCAAAACGGAGTTCAACTATTTGGTGCTACACGGGTAGCGGAGTGTCCATAGATGGTTATAGGATATTTTTTACTCGACTACGCTGAAGTAAAACGAGGGTCATCATTTTTTTCTCGGCTGTCACATGCTAAAATAAATAAGCTGTTAATTGAATTATTTATGACACGTCTTTACTTAGATACGAGTGAAAACACTTTCCATCTGGCTTTTTGGGCCATTGGGCAATCAATCGACAAATGAGTTAATTTCAACTATTCATATCAGGCAGTTAACTAATAGAGATGGCATACGAATACATTCCCTTTGCCAAAGTAATCGCGAAATCTCCGGTTAGTTTATAGGGTAAATTCTCAGTGTGTGGGTGTTTTTTGTAGTTATTTTTAATAGTGTGCACATAGAGGCACAAAGGCAGTACCTACCCTGAAAGACCATGGCTCCATATAGGCACATTGAAACTGCCTACCCTGAAGCCCTGGCTGAACAACCACGGCTCCATATAGGCACAGGAAAACTGCTTGTGAGGAACCATGGCGTCGATTTTAAATTTAATAATAATGGCATTCAATTCTTTTTAACTCTAGACAGAACTAATCTTTGCATCCAGGAAAATAGCTACATTTGGAACATTGACTTAAATAAAATAATTATCTTATGTTGAGTACTCGTATTATTCAATTGTTTAAACAAGATTACATTAAACATGTGTTCCTTGTGACTTATGATTCGCACCATCAACAATAACAACGAAAACCTTGCAGAATTTATAACAAATTTTACAGAGATTTTGACCAGCTTCGATTCCCGGTTATGTATGAGTTAATGCCATAGTAAAATTAATGCCATAATTAATAAATCTAAAATTGACGCCATGTTTACAACAGATTACGCTATCTCTCATAGTTTCTGACTTCTCCATACTGACCCATTTGGATTGATCACCCTGTATAGCTCTAAGATTCGTATCCCATATTTCAATGCAGTAACAGAGTCAGTAAAAAATATAATTTTGTATTTCTTAGTAAAGCTTTTCCCTAAGAAGCCTCACGTGCAAGTAAAACTTTATGAAATATTCATAACAAAAGTAATTTGAAGTTAGTCGCCGCGGTGTGTGGTGCATTTTGGAGCGCAGCGGTAATACATACTATACTCGTTAATGTAACTGCATGACGGTAAAATATGTCGCAATATTTTCACATTAGTAGCGAGACACACTGATAGCGAGGACAGCTAGCTTGAGAGACTGAAATTGGAATAGTAATAAATCTAATTTGGCCATTTGAATCATTTGCCCGATCATATCTTCGTTCCGTGGCACGATCACGCGTTTGGACGTTGCGCCGATCCGATCGCTCGAAATCCATGTCGATACGCGTATCACACACTTAGATCGGACGAGCAAGGCATGATCGCCGCGCCCACAGTGAGCGTCCAAGCAGCGCGATACGCAGTCATGCCACGGCACGGTGATCGGATACGAGCAAATGATACAAGTGTGGACGCACCTTAAAACACCGATCGCTCTCTGAAAATTATGTCACACAACACGTAAGTAGCCCTAGCACAGGCCCCGATCATTATTGGCTGTTACTGCACACTATGTCATTAAACGCTTGTCCGGACCATTAACTTCTATTAATGTTCACTAGAATTGAAAACTATATACTTGTTTGTTACATCAATAAATAAATTCTACTTGTAAAATTGGACGCAAGCCTAATATATCAAAGGCGAATCGTGAATCGTGTGAAAAAAATGTTAATGGAATTTGTGTCCAGGAGTTGTTTTTTCATTCACTGTATTAGTTGGATTTAAAAAATCTGCTTTTTGATGGAAGATAGTAGAAGCGATATTAGAAAAGGAGAAAAATGGTCACTTTTCGTTTAAAATTGCTATTTGAAAAAAATACTGAGAAAATTGGCACAGGGGGAGGGTTATCGTCAATTAGATGGCAGTAGAAGAAAGTGTGTGGTTTTTCTGTAATGTGTTGTAATTCTTACAAAGAAAAGTAGTCTTGGAGCCTTAAAATGAAGGCAATAGGGTATTTGACAGCAGTAATTTTTTTAAAAAATTATATATCAAATCAAATGAAAATATTCTTTATTCAAGTAGGCCTAGTTACAAGCACTTTCGAAATGTCAGTTACATGAGAGTGAATGTTTGCTGGGAGAAATACAATATGATCCAACATTTGCTGCAAGGATTAGGGAAACCCAGAAAAACCTAATCAGATCATTTAACTTAAGTGAAATATTATTAATAATCAATAAGATAAATCCCAAAACGATTGTCAATAAAAAATAAATAATCTAGAATGTGTCTAGAATAAAATTCTAAATGTCAGAGTATATAAAACAATTAAGATTACAATAATAATAATACCTTAGGTATTCGTTAAAATAATTATTCATATACTTACATGACGCTATAATTTACATTAATCCCACGCGGCTTCATCATTCATGTAGTGTGCTATAATAAGCTTTAGAAAATAATTTTCGTTTGACAATATTTTTGAATTTACCAATAGACAACTCTAAGTGAGTTGTCTATTGGTAAATTCAAAAATGCTGCTAGGAAGTTTATTATAAAATCTCACACAGTTACCCATGAATGATCTCCTTATTTTATGGAGCCTAGTAGCAGGCACTGCGAGCTTATGATTATTTCTAGTATTAATATTATGTATATCACAGTTCTTCTTAAAGTGGGTAATATTTTTATGTACATACATAATATTCTCATAAATGTATTGACAATGCACTGTCATTATATTAATGTCCTTAAACTTATCTCTAAGCGACTCTCTATAGTTCATTTTATATATCGCACGAACAGCCCGCTTCTGCAGAACAAATATATTATTAATGTCGGAAGCACTACCCCATAGTAAGATGCCATACGACTTAATACTGTGGAAATAACTGAAATACACTTCAATCGAGCCGTTATCACGTCTGTTAATTGACGAATCTTACTTACTGCAAAAGCTGCAGAACTCAGTCTATTCGAGAGATTAGCAATATGGGGACCCCATTGGAGCTTAGAATCTAATGTTATACTGAGAAAGACTGTACTATTAACTAGTTCCAGTTCCTCACCTTTAACCATAACGCTTGCTTGCTCGTGTTTTACGTTACTCGTGACAAACTTAACACATTTAGTCTTTTTCTCATTCAACAATAAATTATTTACAGTAAACAAATTTACTACTTCACAGATAGCATTGTTTACGTCATTGTAGGATCGTGGATTTCGTACGACTTTGAAAATTAGAGACGTATCATCTGCAAACAAAACTATCTCACGGTGGATCTTTACGAGGTGTGGCAAGTCGTTTATATAGATAAGGAACAGGAAAGGTCCCAATATTGATCCCTGCGGCACACCCATAGAGACTAATGACCCCGGTGAACGCTTTCCATTCACGTCAACCCTTTGTATTCTACCATTTAAATAAGACTCTAATAAATTTAGTGCTTATCCTTTAACTCCGTAGTGGTGTAGCTTCCTGATCAGTGTCTCATGATTAACGCAATCGAAGGCCTTAGATAAATCACAGAAGATGCCTAAAGCATCTCGCGATTCCTCCCAGGCATCGAAAATGTGTTTTACGAGCTCAACTCCGGCGTTGGATGTCGAGCGACCCCGCGTAAAACCGAATTATTCAAATTAAAATGTTTTAACAATTGATATAGAATTAGCTTTTCAAAAATTTTACTAAATGTTTAAGATCCTGATAAGACAAGTAAAATAAAAATCTACGTTAAAAATTTGAGTTCAATACCATACGTGTAGCTTGTTTTATGAGTCTTTAAAGTTCGGTGGGAAAGTCCATTTTTAAAGTATGAAAATATTAATAACTAATAATACCATTGAATAACCCATAAAGTTTAAGGTAATTTTTGTTAAGAAACCGTTTCTATAGACGCAAGTTTTAACATAGCTGCAGAACAAAGTTCTTAATTTCCCCACACGAGATACAAGCGTGTGACGTCACACGCTAGTAGGCTATAGTATAAAGCGTTTTTTGGGAAAATCCAAAAATGTGCTTTTAACATTGTTGTATCTCGGGGTGTTTTTATGACATTGAAGTAGTTTTTTCACAAATATTTCTATTTTTAAGACGTCGTTCTATAACATACTACAAAAAAGTTGTCAAATAGCCTATTACGATCCTTACTCAATTATAACTGCTCACACAAGTTATAAATGCGAAAGTTAAAAAATAGTGAAAATTATACCTACCCAATAAATTAAGGAAGTGAAAGAAGGAATAATGTATGAACTTCCAAGCATTGAGTCTCAAGCTTAAAAGCAAGAATAACGGATGAGGTGTGAACGCCGGCATGTTTGAGTTTCAAGTTTCCACGCTCTGTGAGTTTTCACTTCAACCGGGATGAAGGAACTGTAATAACACAACTTTGAAGCATTAACTTACTTAATTGCCTAGCTTGTAGTAGTTCAACACTCACCTTTAATTCGTATTAAGTCGAAAAGCGTTCGTGGGAAACTAACTCGTTAGTTATTACTTTAAAACGGGACTTTATCGGGTACTAAGAGGTGCAACTTTGTTCGCGGAGTAGAAAAAGTCATAACCTATCTTTTTTTCTTATGCATAGTCGGAAAAAAAATATTTCTTTTTAACCGACTTCAAAAAAGGAGGAGTTTCTCAATTCGAACTATTTTTTTTTGTATGTATGTTACTCGATATCTCCGAGAACCGTGAACCGATTTTCATTTTTTTTTTAAATCGTAAGGGTATAACTCCGAGTTGGTTCCGTTGGCACTAAGTAGGGATCTGATGATGGAATCTTGGAGAAATCGAGGGAACTCTTCAAATGTTATAGGGACATGTACGGCGCTTTCGGTAATTTATTGATAAAGTCAAGAATTTACATGCAGTAAATAGGATTTGGTGTAAGGAAACTGATGATGAACACCACAGATGGCCATTAGAATTTACTTCTAAACGGCCAGTGTTTCGAAGGTAGCGATTAGATGTGCCGATTCGGATAGTTAAATTACTAGGAGGAAACAAATGTACATGGCGCTATTGAATACGGTACCATTAAACTGGTCTGATGCTGGAAACGGAAAGAACCCTACAGAACACAGTAACCAAACAACGTAACCGAGTCGGTTTTGGTGTTACTGGAATTGTCCTGACAAGCATTCTGAGTACAGAAGATTTATTTTTTAATCGACTTCTTAATCGATATTTATTACATATTAACAATACAATATCTACATAACAGTTCTGGTCCTTAGACGAAAGTATTACAATTTAACACGTACCTAATTATGTTTTATTTATTTACAATCATTATTTATGCTTCTGGGTTAATTATAGACGGCATCTCCTGAATAATAATACCTATGTCACCTATGTTATATTTATATAATGTTTCAATATTTAACAATAATGTTTTATAATCGAAATGTTATGTACCTACACTAAAGATATAATATCCTACCAACTACTGTTGTTTATTTATCGATAATATTGTACACGTGAATCAAATACTATGTACGTACGCTAAATTATTACTTACCTAAAAGATGTATTTACAACATTTACATAACAGTTCGATTAAGAGGTATTTACAATATTTTTTTTATTAATTATATATTACAGTTCCGATTGCTTAGGCGAAAGTATTACAATTTATTATTCAGAAAGTGTAAATTGGTGAAGTGAAACTGATGAAGAAGACCACAGCATGCCATCGGAACTCCTCAATGATAAATGATTTACGGGCGGCGATAAGATATCTTGATTAATTTAGCTAAGCAACTTCATAGTTACAAACTTAAATGTTACTGATGAGATCTATCTAATAAAATAATGTATCCTGGTGTTTGGGCTTGTTCGAATCGTCACGAGATACACTTTTAAGTAACGAGTAACTAAAATGTGTAAAATAAATAAAAAATTTAACAAAAAAATAAAACCAACTCCAAAAAAAACTAAAAAGTAAAAACATAACGCCATAATTCAGTTTGTATACTCAATTATACAGTATATACAATTAATGTTATTTTGGAGTCGGTGCCGTCGTGTCACAACTTACTAAAATCGACAATTTTCAATATTTTACACATTCTTTATATGGCACCGACGCCAAAATAAGATTAATTGTAGATACTGTATAGATTGAGTATACAAACGGTTACTTGTAAGTAAATTGAAGAAACTGAATTATGGCGTTATTTTTTTACTTTTTAGTTTTTTTGGAGTTGGTTTTATTTTTTTGTTAAAAACTTTATTACCATATGTGGATGACCAGATACCGTGTACCAGAAATAGTTGAGATCCGTCTAGCCATTTTGGCGTGATAAAGCCGCAACAACACATACAAACTTACTAATTTTATTTTTCGATGGAATAACCTCCAAATACACCGGTTAAATTTTTTTAAAATATCTTCAATACAATATTCCATTTTCATAACTTTATAATAGTATGGCCATAAATTAGATTTATTTAATCACGTTATATCGGTAGTCTTCGAACGTTTCTGGCGGTACTTTGTATGCGATTCAATCCCGTTTAAATAAAAATATCTCCGTAGTATTAAATTACTAATACAAAACATGACAAGTTAGCGCTGTTGTGTCACGTGTATTTGTCAAGAGCCGTGAAAATTGTCGTACCATCATACCCCAAGGATTTAGGTACATCTTTTCTGATAGGCCTGAAATGACAATGCCGCCAATTATTTTACGATTTAAAATAAAAACCTTCATAAGCCTGAGGGCTGCAAGGAGTTTGTATCGTATATTACTGTCCCATTCACTCAAACCTGCGGGGTTATTGCCTAACGAAATTTTGACACTTGGTATCGGAATCAACTGTCATAGCCCAAACAAAATCATGACACTTGATTCCGATTGCGAGCGTCAAATGCGTTAGGCAATACGGGGGCCGGTTTATCACGAGTACAAGGGAGACGTAAGCCCTCTACTTTAACTCTGAAGACCGGTTTAGCTCAGTGGGAGTGGGAAGCTGAAGGTCCTGGGTACAAATCCCAGTACGGGTAAATATTTGGGTCTACTTCGGAATCCCTAATATCGTTTGTGCTAATGTATGCCCTAACTCATTTTTTTCAGAAACCGTAAATTATGACCATGAAATAGGTAATGAATTATATATATTAATTGCCATATAATAACAGTTTCTACGGTTAAGGTTAACCTGCACTTTGGAGGTAAAAATACTTTTTGAGTGAGAGTTCGTTTATTAATATTACATTGCATAGTGAAAAGGTCAATATTATTTCTCACGAACTTACACGTTTCCAATATGTAAAGACTGGCAAGTGTTATAAGTTTATACTTCTGAAATAGAGGCTTGCAAGATTCAGTCCATTTAAATCCTCCGATCGCTCTCAGGTATTTTTTTTGATTAGGTTAGCTTAGGTTAGGTTTGTTTTATAACAATCCTAAAAAGTTTCATAAGTAAATGCGTTATGACAAAAGATACATCAGGACAAAAGATACATTCGGAGAAACGACGTTAGGGAATCTGAATCCCTAGATAGATCAAATATTTGTGCGATGAGCATAAATATTTGTTTCTGAGTCTTGGATGTTTTCTATGAATATACACAAGTAAATTTGTCTATGAAATATTATATATCGTTGTCTAGTACTCAAAACATAAGCCTTATTGAGCTTACCATGAGCTAGTTAGATTTGTGTAAAATATATCCTATAATTTTTATTTATCTAAATCCGAAATAACATCTGATTATCCTCTCAATGGTCTTATTTTAATATTTCACCAGAATGTCCATAGTAATTTACAGAATAATACCAAATAGTCCGCCGACATATTTCAATACAAAATTCAGCTGCAACATATGAAAGGTTTCTCGCGCCGCTGAAAATGAATTCATCCATTGAAAGCGACATATTTTGGTTTTAAAAATGAAAAAAGATATGCCGGGAGGGATTTGATGGTTGGACATGTTGGGTGTGGTGTGTGGCAATGTAAAGCTGACTGCTAGTGAATGCTTTTTTATTTGTTGTTGGGTAAGACTAATTTGGATGTTTGCAGCGACGGGTGTCTTTTTGTGTTGCAGACAGAATTTTCAATGATTTTCGTTTCTTAGATAATACTCACAGAATACCCAATACTCTTATTTTAATTTTAGATAATTTGTTTTCATCGACTATTCATTGTAGAATGATTCGTAGAAATACAGTTTAATGAATTTCACTAGCCGTTAGGTTAAATTTGTTTTATTATAATCCCAGATTAATAACGGTTTCAGAGAAAGATGCTTTCTATAAAATGATATCGTACATAAAGCAATTGAAATTAAGAAACACCGAAATTCCTACTAGGAAGACAGTTTCAAACTTTCATCTTCGTGAAATCCACTTGTTAGTAAATGTAAACAGCATCAAACATCATCCGGTGAAGTGCCAGGTGCCGTGAGTGTAATTTGTCGGTATAGTGAAAACCTTAGTGTTCAAATGAATAATCAAGACCAAGCTCGGGTAGATCGGAAATCTCGCGCGGCTAGAAGATGTTGATACCCACCTCTCCAGTTCCTTCGAGACCATGGACGTAACGCGTCGTCCGAAACGTCGACGAATTAATTACCAACGAAAGGTAATTCAATAAAATTATATATACACGTGAAATGATATGTCGCCGAAATGAAGTATTCGATTAAACATTTTTGGATTAAACAAGACGAATAAACAAACCGACGTGCAGTATGGTGATCCTTTAATGGTTTTACAATTCAGCTCCTCTTTCTTTTAAGTATGAAATCATAATAAAACATTGACTCGGACACAGTTCGTCTTCTTCGTTTTACATTTGTCAAAACTGTCATGTTTATGTTTAAAAATAAATGGGCAATTCATGCATATTTTCATATCACGTTCAGACATACATATTTACTTTAACGTATATTTTATTAATTGATAAAAAAACAACATAATCAGCCATATGGAACACTCACACTTGTAGAGTTTCCCACTTGAGCAGCGCCTCATAAAAAAGGATTAAGTTATTTTATTAATAAGACCGTCAGCTAGATAATAAAAAATATTGGACACGTATTTTTTTTTACATAATCGAAAGATAAAGGTACATTGAGTCAAAATGTCGCGTGACGTCACTCCTAAGTTTTAATTAACTGTACTTAAAAGGGACGTCACGAGCCCCACAAGAATTCAGAAACTTTAATGCAATTTATCTGAGTATTTTTTATTATTTTGAAAGACCAAAAAATACGTGTCCAATATTTTTTATTATCTAGCTGATTTTAATTTGATTTTAGATTGTCATACTCAGTCATCATGCCTATTATAAATAACACTGTAAAAATCGAATTTACTAAATTAATAACCTAATGCGTCCCCTAAGTCGCTGTCCTGCTGTAGGGTGCCCATAAGGCCGGCTACATTCCCCTCTGGATGGCAATGCTGTTCTTTGGTCGCGTAATGAGCCGGCACTGTGGTCTACTGTACATTCGTGTCATTTTTATGTGAGCACGTCCATTGATATACTGGAAAAATATGTTTTACCATCATCAGTGATAACGACGAACGGTCTTCACAAGCAAGACCCACGGGTGCGGGGAGAGGATAGAGCGGCGTGCTCAGTTCCACTGGACTACGGAGACCATCGCAGGGTCGGCTGTGGGCCATCATTATGTGGATGACAGGAGTCAAGACGTCCGTCCACTGCTAAACAAAGGCTTTGCTCAATTGTAGCCCAATCTGACCATATCCAGCGGTTTTCCGCGATCCTTACAAGATTGTCAGGTCAGATTTCCACGAGCAGTTCACCCCGCCCAGTATCACTTTGGTCTAAGATACATGAGATGGCAAGGGGGTAAGGGCCTCCCCTGATGGACCTGATTCACGATCAAAACACTTTATTTTGGCCAATTTTTTTTTTTAATAGCGAAAATCAAAACTCCCATCCCCTCTCCCCTGAACGACATGCTATATCAGTGCCTGGCTTCAGTTCGGATATTTTTATGCAGTGAGTAAGCAGGTGGCATACGGACGTATTCCTCTTAACCAAATGTGAAAGAAATCAGGGGGTTATTGCCTAACGAAATTTTGACATTTGGTATCTGAATCAACCGTCATAGTCCATACAAAATCATGACACTTGATTCTGATTCCGAGCATTAAACGCGTTAGTCAGGGCAGAGGCCACTTTATATGATCAATTCTTAGTGTGAATGTTCTTTTCTTTGTTACAAATGTGTTTACCTACGGTGTGCGTTTGCAGGAATGGGATTTTTTGTATTGTACTTGTTTACCTCGCCACCCGCTAAAAGTGCATAAAAAAAAGTTTAATTATGTCACAGTTTGTCTTTTCCAGTGGTTAAATGCTTTAGGATAGCTAGGTAAAAAAATCAATTCGGTGCATTAATTGATATTTTTGTGGTAATTTTGACAATTATATATTGCTCTCTCTTGTTTGTGTTGAAGTCGTAGGTACCTGTCATAAAGAATGTTGTACACAATGTATAGCTGCATACAAAAAATGGGTTTGATATCCTCAATCATTCATAACTCATAACACACAATCATCACTTCGGCGTCAATCACGATATAATATCGGTAGAAGCGTTTGAATAAACGATTAACCATACGTTATTTGATGGCTCAAATCAGTTTCTTTTTCGAAACGTCAAAACGACCGGTTGGCATGAACCTTGTAGGAAAATAGTTTCCTGTGACGTCACTATCAAACTTTTTAGTTTTGTAAAATTAAAAATAATTCACAGTACAATAATTTGTGACTACTTCATTTTAACCAGTACCTGTATTTTTATCGTTTGTTTTTGTGGTAAAATAATTTATTGAGATTACCATTAAGCGCCCTATTTGTACCTAATTATATCGTATCACATCACTGACCGTACCGCGTATTTCCTTAGACGTAACCAGATACGTAACCCGAAGGCCGCCACAAGGCTTCGCGTCCCTGATTGAATTACCTCCTCTATTTATCGTCTACTCGGATTATATATACCTAGTATTTATTTTTGTACTAGATTGTGCCTACAACTTTGTTCATCGAGGAGGAAACCGGCCAAGAGCATGTCGGACTATGCTCAGTGTAGGGTTCCGCAGCCGTTATTACAAAAAAATGCACTACATAAGAAAAAAACACGATGTGAAAATGTGTACCAGCAAAAGAGTGTATCTTCAAGGCACTTACGTCTTTTCGTTGAGAAGCGTAGTTTTTCGGCAATAACTCAAGAACGGTATATCCGATCTTGTTGAAAACAATTTTCGTTGAAAGTATTTATTAAGTTTTGTTTTGTAATTTTTTTCATATTTTTTTGATGTACCGTTTAGAAAATAGAGCGGGGGGGGGGGGGACGACAATCTATGCAACTTTCGAATCCATTATTTCGGAGAATATTCACTTAATAATTTATTTTTTCTAGAAACCTCAAAGTGGTTTTAGGAAAACTGTCGAAATATGTGCCAAACTATTTTGCAGAATTTTCATTTTTCAGCTTCTGTTACAGGGAGTGCCCCCCGTAGAAATATGTATTTTGGTTATTTAACAAACAAACTAAGTAGCGGCTTATACAAGAAACCTACGAGTATATATGTCTAGTAGTTTTTGAGTAAAATGTCTGTGACATACAGACGGATGGACGGACGTACGGACGGACGGACGGACGGACATGACGAAACTACAAGGGTTCCGTTTTTGCCATTTAGGCTCCGGAACCCTAAAAAGTCATAACTTTCATTTTTGCTTCATTGTATGCAGGCAAGAAGTGTTCTATAACCGTGGACCAGCTGCCCGTGTACACATTGTTATCTTACCGTTTCGACGTGGTTACGACACGAAGACAAAATACATGCAAAAATTGTTTGGTGGGTGATTTCGTGAAAAAAATCATAAATATATACAAGAAGGCTTCTGTACTGATACTATCACAACGGAAAGCCTTATAGTTCGCCATGTCCGTACGTCTATCTCTACCATTTCTGATTGTCTGTAGTCGTATTTTTACCCTTGTCAATCTTTATAACTACAATAATATGTTGACCAATAAATATCTGAACAATTCGAAACTAAATCTCATACAATATATCACTTGTTAAGTAACAAAGTCATTTCTAAACAGTCTGTAAACATGCATGTAGTAATCAATTAAATCCCATGCGAAGATGAAAATTTACACAGCAATTAAAGCCAGTAAATCTTGTATTTCATGGCAGGGGCGTAACTGCTAAAATATACTGTAGCCTTACTTAATACGGCTTGATTTGCATGACACGATTGCAAATCTGTGTTTTACCTCGTGTACGGTCAACGTAAGTGGATTGTACGTTTCGTAAATTCCAACAGGAACAGACGAATTGAAAGGATTACTAGGTACAGATTCTTACATAATTTGTAATATTTCATGGTTTAATTTCTTAGTAATCATTCGTATTATAAAACACTCGCGATCGGGAAACTACTCGTACCAAATGCTGCAGTATCTTGAGACAAAAGTATTTAACCAGTTCTTTCAGCATCCGTGTAGGCTCTCTGTCAGTGACGACATAGATACATACGGCACTGAAACATAATCACTCACAATGGGCCCCATAAAACGGCTCAAAGTTAGTCAAAGGGCATGAAGCGAGTTATGCTTGGAGTTTCCTTTCGTGATCGAATGAGAAATGAGCAGAGCCAGAACTAAGGTTATCAACTTAGCGCAAAGAGTTGCTAGACTTAAGAGGCAGTTGCACAACAGCGAGGCTTGTTCGAAGATAAGAAATTGACTTGTTAATATAGTTGTAAGGTGCATATAGCTAAAAATAATGGATATGAGCGCGATCTCGCCAACAAAACGTCTTAGCAGTTTGGCGAGTTAATTTAAGTTGCATGAAGTTATGTACACCATTTTGAAAAAAATAAACTAAATAAAAAAAAGAAAGAAGCTATGGCCCGGGCAGAAATGTTATTGTGTAGTGACCGCTTATATGACGCAGCGTGGAAACAAGGAAACAGTTGGATGACGGCGGCGCTAGAATTGGGGAAAGACGTTATTTTCGATCACGGTGACCTTCGTTCCAGTTCCAAAAATATCACTGTGAAATATCAACATACCTTTGACACTCCCGTTACTCGTATCACAATATATGTTCCGAACGGCAAAATAATATTTTTATGTACAGTAACTTTGTAACTGCACTTACTAATATCACGGTTTGGTATGCGTTATGATATTTTACTTACCGTGTTGTTATCACTACTGATTACTAATGTCACGATGTTTGTCGCGAGTGGAATATTTTTTTACTTAGTAAGTAGTTCCCTTCTGTTTTATAAGTAAAAGTACCCTGCGCATTTAATAGAGGACGTTGAAATAAATCACATCGAGCCGTGCTAGTACCACAGACCGTGCTATACGTACTGTCGTGACGTGAGTGCCGGAGTTCTCGGCGGTACCGCGGGGAACTTAAGTGATGTTTGTAACGCTGTTCCTCCGTGACAAGTCGCAGTGATACTTTTAGACGGATCACTGTGATTTTTTCACCTTAAAATGTTTTCTAAGGACAATATTTATCACTCACCTGTAGGCGGCGCACGACCAGTCGTTATGGAGATCCGTGGGGAAGACCTTTGCCCAGCGGTGGATGTTTTTAGGCTGATAGTGATGGTAATTTAGTTGGATCAACTTTTTTGTTAATATTCTGTTCCATAACACTATCGTGACAAAATTACGGAGGAAAATTCAAATAATCTAGCCTATTAAAATGCTGACGAGATGAGAAACTAGACCTATATTCGATAGAAAAAAGTTTGTGTTGCTTTTATATTGATTATAATCGCTTTAGACAGTAACTCAGGAGACAGAAAAAGATCTTTTTTTTTAAGTTACGGGTAGTTTTTATGCAGTGGCAACTGCCGCGTTCATTATACTAAACTCATTATTGTCTTCGCTCCCTGTTTAGTCCTGTGTGTAGTTTATTCGTGGAGGTTGCGTTAAGATATCATCATCATTCATTATATAGGACGTTCACTGCCGGACAAAGGCCTTCCTCAAAGATCTCCACAACGACCGGTCGTACGCCGCCCTCACCCAACCAGTTTCCCGCGATTTTCACGAGATCATCGGTCCATCTTGTCGGTGGCCTGCCAACGCTGTGTCGTCCTGTACGCAGTCACCACTCGAGAACGTTTTTGCCCCAGCGACCATCGGTTCTACGAACAATGTGCCCCGCCCACTTAAGAATCCCCGGTAAGCTCGGTTCTCCATACAAACGTAGTTACGCTCTCATTTTAAAACGACTAGCTAAATTGCTCTGAAATTTTGTACTTAGAATAAGTTGAGGTATAGGCAGGCCTGTAATTAGTACATGTAGCTTCAGATATCATAGTAAAAAAAATACAGCGAATTTAAGCTTTTCATACAAAACTTGTGTGTGCTGTATTTCGTTTGTTTTATAATCTAGGGCCATATGAACTAATTACAGACGTAGATATACCTCATCTCCTTGTATATACAAAAAATAAATTCGTTACAATCCAACACGTAGTTTTAAAATGAGAACGAAACTCCGTTTGTATGGGAAGGTGAAGTTCGGCCGAGCTTGCTGGGGATCTTAGGTAAGTTTAGAAACTCTTTGAGCTACGTCGAAGAAATGCATGGGTGTAAATAAAAGCGAAACAAGAGAAGTGTGTAAGGAACGTATACATAACAGTATAGGTATAATTTTTGTATTAGTTTTATCTGTGCGACAGCATGCTCTTTGCAAAATGGTCGTATGTCCGTGAATGTGTAAATTTTCGGCGTTTTGGCTTACAAATTCAATTGTTACCCATGATTTTGTTAATCATCTAATTTTGCCTATATCTAACTGTGTACAACATGTCTCTCTCACACCACTTGTGGTTACAATCTATCCCACTAATTTAACTCAAATCACTTTCTGCTGACGCTCCAAACACGTACGAAAGATTAATTAATAGTGGTTGAATTCAGGG
Organism: Hedya salicella; assembly: GCA_905404275.2. Taxonomy (NCBI): domain Eukaryota; kingdom Metazoa; phylum Arthropoda; class Insecta; order Lepidoptera; family Tortricidae; genus Hedya; species Hedya salicella. The sequence goes on along the minus strand of FR990111.1, from coordinate 15,999,002 downwards.
GCGGGGTTTGCCGAAATTAGGGTATGACGTGTCCGGTCGTTTGATTGCTACCCGGTATACCGCTATTATTCCGGTATACCTGCCAGTATCTACCCTAGTGTAATGGATTTCATTAAAAAATAATTACAACCTTATATCTATCTTACAATGTAAGACTTTCAAAAGTCTCGGGTGGACGCCGGACCGTTAACATCTCCTGCATCTCCTGATGATGCCTCGTAGAGGCGAAACACGTGTCGAGGATTATACTGTCTCGTGGTGGTTTGTTGTATTTGCTTGCCTATTTTTTTGTATGGAAACTGCATGCACATCTAAACAAGACATTACTTCGGAAAACCAAAGGAACCATAATCCTCTCATTTACTTTAAAAATTGCTTTGTTTAAATTAGGGGTTCCCAAACTTTTTTCAATCACGCGTCATTTATGAAGATGAAATTGCACTATGTATGTAATTCGCATTAAACGTCTCAGTTTTTTAAAGATAATTAAACTTAAATTTGGTCAACAAACCTTAATAAACTAAACACTATTTTAAAATGTGAAATATAAATTTAAATCGACCAAGAAATACGCATGATATAGGCATTTTAAACTACTAATTAGAATAGAAACTCCATATTAGATTCAGTTTTGTTAGAAAGAGATAAAATGAAATGTTTGATAGCTTATATCTTGTTTATTTTCATAGTTATTCGAAAAAAAATGTCTACTGTTTGTTACACGACTGAGCTTTTAATAAAGCCGAAATTAAAATTTCATGCGTATTCCCTAATAGTTTTATGTATAAGTAAGGTAAATGTCTCAGAACTCGACACTGTTCTATTAGTGCCTTCATGCTTCCAAGCCATCAAAAATCCCCCAGCAAATCCTAAATTATATAAACTACGTAGGACGTAGGTATACTTGGTCAAAAATAATTTACGACTTTTTCCACGGATTTCAAACCACGTTATATCTATATATTTAAATCTACCTCTGAGCCTTGAGCTACGAAACATTATTATGACGTTAAGAGAATATCACGCGAAAAATAAATTTGTTATAATGCCGTCGCCCACGGGGAAAGCTGCCCTATATTTTATAAGACTTTACTGTAGATGTCATAAATTGAAGGGATTTGGCGTTACTAAGCACAGACTTTCCAACGAAGAGAGAAAAGAATAAAAAAGTAAACGGAAAGTAGTTCGTGAATTGCAATACTCAATATTCTCTTCTGTTTCCGTGATTATCACTCATTAATTTAAACGGATTATGTCGCCGATATTATGTCATTTGAGTTCCCGATGCTTTGCAGATTCCGTGTTTACGGGGTCGACTGAGAAAAGATATATTTTATCTATCAAAGTTACAATTTCTGCAAACTACCCATTTTGAGAAAACTAAGGTGGCCTTCCCAAGCTGCGCTTGCCGCCACGCGTTCTCTACTCGAGAACATTTCTAACCCAACGGCCATCAGGTCTTCTAACTAGTGCCCTGCCCATTGACACTTCAGTTGGCTTCCCTGTTTACAACGAAGTCGCAAAGCACCTACTAATAAATTGATAATCTTCGAGTTTTCCAGCTAAAAACTGAAAAAAGCAGAATTTTTTAAAACATTTAAATTGTTACCGGAAATTTCCGGGACTCACGACAACAGTGTGTGTGTGTTCCCAAAAAGTCACCTGCAGAAAAACATGACCCCATTGTTAAAGGTACGGTTAGTCGAGTTAATCCATACATGCATAATCTAGCGAGCACAGCTGTTGCAAGGCTTATTGATTGCTGCAATAGGGTGCAGTGCTATACATACAGAGGGGTATACGGTTGGTTTAATTTGACGTAACCGACAAAGATTTGGCTTTAACACACCACAAGTACCGCAATTGTTTAAATGTTCTGTGATTTCCTACTAATGTTCATTTTATTTATAATTTCAACAAATATAGGCATATTTAGATTAGAATAACGGGTACTTACCTACGGAGCCGAGACGTGGTCTCTAACTATGGGCCTCTTAAGGAAGCTCAGAGACACTCAGCGAGCTATGGAAAGGAAAAAAGTAAGGATTGGCTTTATGTAAGGTAAATGTTCTCAGTGTGTGGGCTACGCTCGGAATATCTCTACGAGATCGAATCAGAAATGAGGAGATTCGTAGACAAACCAAAGTCACCGACAAAGCAAACAGGGTAAGCAAACTGCAATGGGCAGAAAGGTTCTCGAGTACACGTACCGGTAAGCGCAGCCTGGGAAGGCCACCCGCAAAGTAGTCGGTCGACCTGGGACTCGCTGAATGCGGGTCGCTTCTATTCGGCCCATGTGGAAATCTATTGAGGAGCCTGTGTCCAGCAATGGACGTCCTGTGGCTGAAATGATGGTGATGAACGGGTACTTCCGTCATAAAAAAAGTATGAGCTGTTTCACATAAATGCGATGGTTGACGATCAATAATCATACTGAGTTTTTAAAATTGACACAGATTACATCACCTGAATCACCCCGTATGCAATTGACTCGTTGTTAGCGTATGTCATATCGGATTCTTTTCTACTATGCACTTCATTATGAAAACATAACAAAACTGGGATTAATCGCGTAGATATAAATATGATTTATTTAATTATATACCTTTGGTAATTCTTCGACGTTTCGGACGTCACGTTACGTCCTCCCGAAGTAACTCATAAATGATGTGTTTACAATGAATGAAAATCATCTGTTTAAATCAATACTAGGCACTTTGTCTACGATTACAGGTTTTTCACTAGAAATAAAGGTGAAGTCGCTTTACCGGGTCTAATTTTTCATTCAATCTATGAATGCGGGTGCGAAGGGGCCAATTATTTATAAGGGATGATAAGGCATACGGGTTGAAGGGTCGGCCTGGGGACAGTACATTTTATCTTGGGAAATTTGTAATTGCGCCGCTCCATGTTGGATTTGCTTGATTGAATAAAATATTGTTTCGTGGCCTAGTGTGGAAAGGGTCGTGTTTATGATGTGTGGAAAATATGATACCTTTACATTAGATTGTATGTGGGAGCTTTTAGAGCAGGAGAGGATCTCGAGGCAGAAACATAAATAAAAAAGTTAGTTCACATAGAGCAAAATGGAGGAAGATTAATGTGAAGGCCAAGACCTGCAAAGGGTTGTGGCGCCGCAGAAAAATATCCTTGAAGGCTTTTCCTGTTTTTTTTGGGGTAAGGTTACTGAAAAGTCACAAATACCAAGTGGAGTTACGATCTACATTACTAAATATAATTATTAGCGTTAATATTTTATTGAAGCGCTGTCATGTTTTGATTCACCAAGATGAAACATAAAATCAGAGTTCGACTTAAAATGAAGTTATGCAATTCAGCTATTGTTATCTACTAAGTAATCATGTGACCTTCATTCTTCTTCTTCTTCATCATTTTCAGGTTGATTTAGTGTAAAAATACATTTTCACTTAAACGTCACGCTCTTTGTGAACCCATAACCGCTGCGTCATATTTACTTTCAACGAAAAACAGAACAAAAGCAACAATGGCTTGAATCAAAACGTATTTCGCGTCAAAATAAAAGTTATACCGGAGTTGGCGGGCTAAAAATTACACAATACAATATTGCGCCGCTTCGCTGTCGGGCAGTTGACAAAGCGAAATTGTGGCCGCGACAACGAACATGGCGGGCTAAAAGCGACATCTGCTGCGCGACTACTGCGCTTTGTATTGATGTAAACTCACATGATTTTTAATAATTGATAGAATACGGCATTACTTCGCGGTATTCTATATGCGATTAAAGTTTTAACACTTATTAATAAAGAACATGTTCCTTCTTACAGATAAAAGTCCGAGTCACACCGGATGCGTGTGCGTAACGTACGCGTGGCGTACGCGTTGTAAAGTAAGAATCCTCATAAGAGATGACACACCACCACGTATGCACACGACACGCAAGCGGTGTCTCATCTCTTATGAGGATTTGTACTTTACAACGCGTACGCCACGTGCACGTCTACGTGCACGTCACGAACACGCATCTGGTGTGGCTCGGCCAATAACCACCCAGAAAAATCCAATTTCGCAAAACACTTAAAATAGCCCTTGCTTCTCAGATTATTAAATCATTACTTGAACACCTTTTAATGCTTGCGGAAAAGGATTACCTTTTAGTGTGATTCAACAGTTGGAAATAATGAGGTGCAGAGTTAGAGGTTTGATGTTACGTCAAACCATACGCCATACGCAACTTACTGTTCCGTCATCACATTGTTACGTATCTTTCTAGAAATTCAGGGTATAAATAAGGCCGACGGTTTTGGACATTCGACGATTTCGACGGAGGTGATTTGTTGTACTTGCTTGCGTTTTTTTCTAAACTGCATCAAAATATGCGGATGTGAGCACAATTTATTGTCTTATAGATGTCTCCAAGATACTAAATATTTCGTAGAACAGCAAAGAAAGTATAATCCATTAATCACATGATTTTCACACATGTGTGTCTACATAGATACATTACATTATCCCTTCACACAACTCTCGTCATGACTCGCCTGACACATCCGTATTATGTCATTATGGCCAAGCGAAATTATGACCGTGACAATGAACATAACACGCTAAAAGTGTCATCTGTTGAAATACAGAAAAGACGCAATCTTCATAGCTACGACGAAGTTTCTTCACTTCACTTTTTGACGTGAGGAGTTCTACACAATAACTACTAGCATCGTTCTACTGAGAAGTCTGTAAGGATTATACGCAATACTTATACAGTACAATAATGCACCGCCACTTCGCTGTCGGCCAATTAGTTAATAAAACGATATTGTGCCCAACAGAATGAACATAGCGCGCCAAAAGTGACATCTGCTGCGAGACAATTACGCTTTGTATTGATGTAAACTCACATGATTTTCACACATGTATCCACATAGATACATTATCGGTTCACATAACTCACGTCATGACTCGTCTGACATATCCTTATGATGTGATTATGCCCAAACGAAATTATGACCGCGACAATGAACGTGGCGCGCTAAATGTGACATCTGCTGCGGAACAAGTACGCCCTGTGTTGATGTAAACTCACATGATTTTCATACATTTGTATATACATAGATACATGATTCGCGTCATGACTCATCTGAAATGTTCGTATTATTATACGTAGTAGTAACAAGTAGGTACAAAACGGTTCTGAACCCTATCAATTTGCTTGCTTTGGCATAATGATATCATGGTGGATACAATAGTGTTTTGATAAGTATTGAAAATCGTAATATACTTTGAAGCTAATTACTTATTATCTAAAAACCCCATGTCCAGCTGCATACATCCACTTAAAAGCTAGGCACACTGTATAAGTCTGTCTGTCGGTCCGTCCATCGATCAGTATATAGTTTACAGTGTTCTAACTCGCGTTATTTTTGGTGTTGGTTGCTTAATATTTAGAATCGTAATATAATTAATTAATTATTATTTTAAAATACATATCCAGCTACATACATCCATTTAAAAGCTCGCGGCCACAACTTTTTCTTTGACACTGTGGTCGACTCTATTTTAGAGAGCGAATAGCTTAAATAATTAACTAGACTCACTAATCACGCTCCCTTCTTCAGTCTGCAGCTCATTTGGTTACACACCAATGTTCCCGTAATTATAAAATAAATTTTTCAGAGCGCGAGGAAAATTGTTAATAGAATTTAGTCTCTCATGTTACATTACAACCAATCTTTCACTGAACCCCCCACTAACCGATCTTATGATATGAAATATGCATCTAAATATAGGGTAAAACTCTGTGGAGGAGCGTTAATTTTACTCTACAGACGTTTATAAGTAAAATCTGGCGTCTGACAAATCCTTAAACGTGTAGGATAGAAATAGGCATAGCCAGACATAGAAAATTTTGAGGCAAAAATGACAATTAATACAATTAACTAGGGATTTCCTTCCAATATCAAATTTTTAGATACCTAACTGTTTTAAATACGCTTACCTACCTATTTCGAAGTGACACTTAATAACCTGTGCGCCTACCATGAGTTCAGCACGAGCGATCGATGCCGGTCTATCTCTTTCGCACTATTAGCGCGTGCGAGAGAGGTGCACAGACTCTTGATACAAGATACTCGCTAGCGCCGATCGTAAACTTAGCTAGCTCATGGTAGGCACACTGTATGCCACTGTCGATGTTATAAATTGATAATCTACGCAACGACGCTGTATACAAAAAAACCAAAAATAAAATTTTTCGTTTTAATGACCTCTAAATACTCCGTTACAATTATTATTTTGCAAATATCTTTAATGTACAGACATTTCATTTTTACAATTGTATAATTGTATAGAATATGCAACTTGTAGGTATCATATCAACCGTATATCTAATACTTTTTGTGCGACTACAGTGAAACAAAAGAAGAGGGTTATGAGTTTTTCCTCCTCCACAAATGGATTTGTGGGCATTTTCTACATTCCGATAAACATAGTCGTAGTAATGTACAGTAGACACTTCAAGTATGTACACGATGTAGTATATACTTGAAGTGTCTACCGTACAGCCTCGAGCTCTTTGTCGCGGATTCATAACTCGGGAACTATCTACACTATCTCGGGAGACGAGAAATTTACAAGGTTGTTGAAGGATTTAGAATATCTCAGCGCTTGTAATACAAGGTTGTGAATATATGAGCGCATCATAAGTATATGTAATCCGCAAACATGTTTAGGGAGACACAAACAGTCTCAAACTTATGTTTTGACTAGGAGGCGCCCGCAACTTTGTTCGTGGAGAAGAAAATCATATATAACCCTATGTTTTAGTTTAATATTGTCGGGTAAAACATGTTGTGATCATTTTGTAATAAGGCCGCAAACATAGAAAAAAAAAACGATTTAGTGACTGATTTTGATTGAGCATATCATTATAAAATAAATAAAATAAAAATAAAAATCATTTATTTCAGATGCGAGATCCATATGGTGTTAGTAGCAAATCCAATGGCAATAACTTACATAACTAGGTGTTAGTAAACTAAATCTAACTTATTTTAACTTCCCTGTACAAATGCCCACCCAGTGCAACAACATAGGGCAATCCAGACGTCCAGCCAACATGCTCAGGATGCCGTTACTGCTATTCCTCACGCGTCTTAGCATCGAGGCGACCCTTTTGCGACGGATAGCGTGAAAACCATCTGTCCGGGCCTCCGCAAACATACCGGATGCACTACATTGGCGAGGAAGCTTAAACAGCATCCTGAAAATGTTATTGTACTGGACACGCAACGTATTATAAACGCGCTTCGTATGCTTCACCCATAGACTGCACGAGTAGAAGGATGTGCAAAACGCCCTAAATAGTGTCAGCTTAACATCTCTTGTACACCGTGCAAATCTACAAATGAGCATGTTGCCCCGCACTGCCAGGGCCCTTCTTTCTCGTTCCATATCAAGGTCATCGTCAAGGTTATCCGTGACTATATGACCTAGATATTTAAATTTATTAACAACTTTGAGAGCCACGCCGCTCAACACTATCTCAGGTACATTTTGTGGATTATATTTACGGGCCTTGAACACGACCATCTCACTCTTACTGGCGTTGTACCTAAGACCGTGTCGATCGGCGTAACTCTCACAAATCGCAATCAGTCGCCTAATGGAGTTAATTGAGGGGCCCAGCAGCACCATATCGTCAGCATAACTTATGTTATTGACACATACCCCGTCTATATGGCATCCGACATGTAGGCTGCTAAGCTCCTCAATCAACCCATTGACATACAAATTAAAGAGGACAGGAGACGTCAATCCTCCCTGCCTTACACCGCACTCAAGCCTGTATTCATCAGACCACTCTCCCGCCCACTTCACCTGATTGGTCTGATTGGAGTACCAAAATTTCAGCAGAGAAGTACATTCAGCGGGTACCGTTGTTTTACTCAGCTTATCCCACAGCAGATTATAGGCCACCCGGTCGAACGCCTTCGACAAATCAAGGAAACACGCATATATTGGCGTGCTCCTATCCTTGTAGTACCTGATAGTTTGCTTAAGACATAATATTGCACTCTCTGTAGACAATCCTGCTCTAAACCGAACTGCGCGTCTTGGAGTTTTATGTGGCAACGGAGATGGTCATTAAGCAGACCATCAAGTACTTTAGCGATTACAGTAGCAAGCGAGATGGGCCTATAATTAGCAAAATCTGACACGTCTCCCGTCTTATTTTTAAGAAGCGGTACCACCACGGTTTTCATAAGCGGTTCAGGGAGGTAAGCATGTCGTAAGCAAAGCGTAAAGAACATCCCTAACACTCTAGGCAAGTGGGACCCCGCATATTTTAGATGCTCGATACTGAGACCATCGTGCCCCGGAGATTTTCCCCTCTGCATGTTTTTAATTATAGTATTAATTTGTTTCGCAGAAAAAGTTATGGTTTTCTCTCCCGCGATGGTCTCAGTATCGCTTATCTTGCCCTCGGAGGATATGTGTGAAGCGGATACAGTAAATAATTGCCTAAAACTGTTAGCGATACTCCTCTTGTCACTTACACCACCGACGCTCACAGGGACTCCCGGCCTGACATTGTGCTTATTTGTATTTTTCCAGAAAGTCTTGAAGTCTTTAGCTGAATGGTTTGAAGCCAGGATATCGTTTCTTATTTGTTCCTGTCGGTCTTGACACCATTTCAACTTTGACTTAAAGACCCTCCGACTGCTGCACATATCCCGATAAGCATTTCCCTGCGGCGGCCGTCCAACTGAAATCCAAAATAAAAATTTAGTTCTGGCATCCCTGTGTGCTTCAGCGACATACTTGTTCCAACCCGTTACTTGTTTTTTCTTGTGTTTTCTTACACTTGACTGCCTCGCCGCTTTAGTTAGTACATTAGTTATATTTGTATACAACTTATCAAGAACAATGAAATGATCAGCATTCTTACACACTCCGTCCGCACACGCGGTAATTTCCGAAGGGAAGTGTAACTGTTTAAACCCATCATGACAAAGCGCTTTATATAGGTCAACTTGAGCGGCCTCCCGTTCTCCCCACAAAACCCCCTCTAGAGGTGATTCTACTGTGTCATACTTTATTTGCACCTTACTCAAGTCACATTCAACAATCAGCGGCAGATGGTCAGACCAGTACACGTCCTGCTGCACCATAACCTTAGTTACCGTTTCCCGTGCCGATTTTGTGACCACGCAGTGATCTAACCACCTGTTACAACCGTGTGAGTCACTAGTAAAGGTATATGTATTGGACGTGCTACCCAAGATATCTACGTCTACACAATATGTATAATTATGTGTTGTAAGCCTGAAATATGTTTATGGAAAGACAAGCCGTCTCTAAGTTCTTGCGTTGTATAACAGTACCTTCAAATTATATTTTATTGTTATGTATATTATTCTGTACTATATAAACTGTATGATACGAGAAGGTGCCCGCAACTTCAGTGGCGGAAGAGGAAAAAGGTCATAACCGTCTTTTTTTACTTCAGCGTAGTCGAGTAAAAAGTATATTACCAATTGTGGATGACTAGCTACCCGTATACTAAAAATAGTTGAAATCTGGTCAGCCGTTTGGCAGGAGCGTATTTTAAAATTTGGCGCCCTGGGCCAATAAGTTTCGCCGCCCGAAAGGAAAATACCAGCCAAGTGCGAGTTCGACTCGCGCACCAAGGGTTAATACGTCGCCCCTGGCTGTTTGCCGCCCCGGGCCGTGGCCCCCTTGGCCCTAGGGTAAATACGCCCCTGCCGTTTGGGCGTGATGAGGCCACAACGACACATACCAACATACAAAAAATACAAAAAAAAAATTTAATGACGCATATTTTTGAAAATATTGTAATAGAATACGTCGGATTATACAATCCGACTGCGACAGATTTATAGAGATTGTTCTCCTTAGATATTCTCCATAGTTTTCAAGTTGGTATCGTTACCCTCGATAAAAAGTGTGTCTGGTTAATTTGTGACTGAGTCGTGTCACATTGCCTGAAGAAACAACCATTTGACCTCCAAACACCAAGTTGCTTATAGAGTTGCGATTAAATTCGTATACCCTAATTCTGAGGTTAATCTGATATGCTTGGCACGCTGGGTAACTTAAAGGTAACTTTATATAACCGAATACACATTCACGGCGTCATTCAAAAAATGTGCATTTAACCGCCATCAGTTTATCCTTGATATAACTATATACGTGAACTAGTGGTACATGCTCCATATCGCAGGTCAAAATTGGTCGTTCAAGCAATTTGAGAAGTACTAAGAATGGTAGAGGAGAAAGATACCTTTTAAAAACCATGGCAATCAGAAGAGGGAGGATGATATCAAGTGTGATACGACATGACGGGTTCTTTAAAAACATCATTGAGGGAAAAGTTGAAGGAAAGAGAGGAACCAGAGAGGAACCGCCACTGCTCTCTGGCCGAAGATAGAGAGCAGTGGCGGTCACTTCACCGACTTAAGAAAGTTCGAATAGAAGCAGTTTGTCAAAACTGACTTAAGAAAACGAATTCAAGGGTGAGACCGATGATTACAAACAGTTGATACGTAACTAGACTATTATATAATGTTATATAGAAGCGACATCAATTTATAGAAGCGACAAGTCCGTCAGCGCTGCGATCGGCGCTGACAATAAATATGATATAACCGCGAATAAAATAGCTGTCCGAATCTCTGTGGCCGTAGAAGAATGAAATTCAGGAAATACTGTCTCACATGAATGTCAGACAAATGTTTACTAATATTATTATTAATCGTGTACAAAGTAAACCCCTAGACAGATAACATACCTATGAATAATGTTTTTCAATTGAAGCCTAATTCTGGATAAGTATTAAGCTTCTCGTCTATTCAGAGAGAGGTTTATTTCGAAACACGTTCATAAGAATATGTAGCCCGGTCGGGTTAATCAATTTGTTACGTACTAGAGTAAAATTTTTGGTCATTGACTTTTAGATTAGGAATAGAACTTGCTATGTCTTTCATAATATTTTTTCTTTTTTTTCATGTTATAGAGAGCAAATGAGCAGATGGCTCGCTCAGGCGAGCATGGGTGACGGTAATCGCATACCGTCAGCGGTAACTGCCATAGACACCTGCAACACTAGACTACTAGAGGAGTCACAAGTGCGTTGCCGGCCTTTCTGGTGCAAGTGCGTCTTCAAGAAGCCTTCAAGAAAAGATTATTGAAGGCTTCATTGAGATTTTAGTCAATCCTGGTAATTATAATCCCACCAAAATTATAAATCTAAAAAAGGAGAGCCAAGTTCAATACAAAAATTCTTCGCTTCGCCGCAAAAAGATTAGAGATCGAGTGCCAAGTTCTATGCAAAATTCAAATATGTATTTACAGGAACAAAATAACATTATGAACAAGTATTAAACTCTGTTTCTTTGCTTTATTGAATACCAATTGCTATTATTAAAAATGTGACATCTTAAAGTAGGTTAGATTTGGCTTGGCCAGCTTCATGAAATTTGGGCTTCTAGATGTCCATAAGAACATAATTAAACACACGTAGTTTTATGTGTTTACATTAAATAGGTTTTGAGTTATAGAAGGGTCAAAAGTGGCACCAAGTGGTTCGTGTAATATTACACTCGGCGCTGGTAGCCAGTTCCTTTGGTCCCGGGTTCGAATCCCGGCCAGGGCAAGTGTTTGTGTGATGAGCACGAATGTTTGTTCCTGGGTCTTGGATGTTTTCAATGTATTTAAGTATTATAATTTATCTATATATTATGTATACCGTCGCCTAGTACCCATAGTACAAGCTTTGCTTAGTTTGGGACTAGGTCGATTTGTGTAAGATTGTCCCTGATATTTATTTATTATTATTCATGTATTTAAACATTCTCTTCCTGAGCGCAGTAGATGGCTTCCAGGGCTGGTTACCATCTAGTTGGGTCTTGATATTCGGATTTCACTTCAATCCATGTCTTTTAGCCTCTGCTTCTGCAATGATAGTCCGTGGATTTTTATTTGGGATACTTAAGTTTTACGATTGGAATCCTTAAAGGATTCCAATCGTAAAACTTAAGTAACAAGCCTTAGATTTAGTAGTAGTAAGCCTTAGATTGGAATCCTTAAAGGATTCCAATCTAAGGCTTGCTTCAGTACCTATATGTTCAGCCGGGCTGGCGAGAAAGACTTCAGGAAGCGGGCCAACTTCACCTCTTCTTCTACTTGCGCAATATAGTGCCTCTTGCACCCAATGGAAAGGAATATACCATATTAATCGCGTGACAGAATATCGCGTGCGCAGTAGAACTAGAAGTAAATAAAACGACAACCAAGTACAATCTTAAATCAACGTACACTTGCTACCAAGTCCCATTTTTTCTCACATTACACATTAACTGAAAACAATGAACGCCTCGTTTAATATACGAGCGAGGAATAAAGCCATAATAGCTGTTCCATAGATTTATGATGCTCTGACTTAACAGTAAAAACGACTTAAGTCTCTTTTAAATGTGCATGAATTTGAGTCATTTTGACAAGGGGTTACTGTGGCGAGGACAGGAGGAACTTATGTTTAAATAACCTCGGATGCACTCATGTTTTACGGTACGATAGAAGTAAATTGTTTCATGATTTACAGTTCAACACATGTACCTATACCGCTACCTACCGACCTACAGCACAAAATAGTAAATCACCAATAACCGGCCAGATTATTTATGTACTGGCCTCAACTTTTGACGTTTACTAAGCAATTGTAGTGATATTTGGGTGAGGCCCATAAAGTTAGACCATCGTTAGCCGTAGTTAACCATATAAATTGTATGAAAGTGACATGTTCGTCACTACTGATGTGCTAATTGCGGAAACTTTCCGAAATGCTTAAAAAGGTCTTTTAAACAGATCAGTTAACACTAGACTTAAGACATTTTATATACCAAAAAATGCTTAAAAAAGTCTTAAAATCTTGTAAGTTAACACTATAGATAAGACCTTTTTTAAGCATTTTGGAAAGATTCCGCAATTTGCACATCAATATTCGTCACACAACGCTAAATTTCATAAAGAGTTTAATTACACGAGTTAACGTGTCAAATTCTTTGATTTCTGCCCATTTGTGACAATATGCAGTTATTATATGAAATAGTTCATTTTTAGTACATATCCTTCATCTTCACTCTGGCTTAATATCACTTTTGTGAAATTTGTCCAGTAACTGGAAGATGCCCAGTAATAGACAATCCTACCAAAACATAAACGTCCAAAATAAGCCAAGTGTTCATGTCACTTTTCAAACGCAAGAAATTAAATCAAAATTCGAAATGAAATGGAATTATTTATCAATAAAAAACTGTTATAATTCACAAATACTATCGTCGTGTTATACATGTCATATTATAATTAGGATATAGTAATTAACTGTATATTCAATTGAAATTTTACAATTCGATCGGTGAATCGATTGGCTCCATCCTTCAAGAGCTACAGCCAGACACACAGATACACAGACACGTTAAATCTATAACACCACATTTTGTCTGGGGTTAAAAATTACACATTAGATATAAATACAACAGGTAGTTCAATTCAGTACACTCGATTTTAAGTATATCGTACAGAATTTCCGATTAAAAATAATACAGCGAGCTTCACACTTGGCAATAAAGTCGCGTTAAAATATTTTGATTGGAATTTCGTTTAGGTGTAAATGAAGTTGTAAAGGACGGTGATATTAAAAGCTCTCGTAGAGAAAATAACATCTAGCTTTTATTGAGATAACAATTCTACTCCCTGTAAAAGCTCAAGAGCAAAACGACTGAGCTTTGTCAAACTGTGCTTTCTATTATTGTGGAAAATAAAGTTATCCGCCTTTTGTACCTGAGCTTGGCACTATTTCACAAAGGCTCTTAAAGACTTGAAACAAGCTTTCGCTGTTTCCTTTAGCTTTATAAACCCTGGTTCCATTAAATTATTCGTACTTTGGTTTTGATAAAAATAGTGATACGTTTTTGTCTATCACCATAATTATTAATTTAAATACACGGTGCCCCCTAGGAACCCAAAAGATAATAACCTCGCATTCCTTAAGTCATTAAGAGCAAAAAATGTTACATGAACCCCAGTCCAATTCGGCTTAGTTTCGAAGATATTGATAATTTTCAAGTAAACCGTTTATTGTGATTACTAATGTGCATGTAGCTAGCTTTTTCGATTGCCACGTAGGTATGTTGCCAAGAAAAAATAATCACTACCTATTTATTAAACGGGATAATTTTCATAGGGAAGCGAAAATTATTCAATTTTTTATGTACTAAGTCTTCTTTTTATTTCTTTGCTCTATTTGACTGGGTTTATATTATAACATTTTTTACTCCTATCGACCTCAGGAATACTCGAAGTATATCTTAATACATCTTTATTACTAAAGGCAGAAAGAAGTGTGACAATATATATGGTGCTTTGGATGTTATAGACTATTATAGTATCAGCTGAACATACCTTTTAAGATTCAAATGGTACACCCATTTAGAGGTAGCACTTATATAAAGAGGGATCAAGATCCCTCTTCTTATACTGCAAGGGATCATACGACCTTTACACCAAAAATTAACTCTCAACTGTTGTTTTTAATTGAATTTTTCTTTCTTAAAGGCTCTTGTTGGAGATGAACATCGCCGGAAAAGTGCTTTCTGAACTATAGCCGAAATCTTTAAATTTATGAGCCTCGTAAATGTGTCCAAGCGCGCCAAATACAATACCATTTACCAGAGTACATTTTTAGTGAAAAAAGTCCTTCCCGGAGCAAAATAAATCACGATCCGGCCCCGAACCTGCACCATAAATACATCAGCTGACAATTACTTGAGTAACTGAACGCAAAGCCACTTTGAAGGTCGTGTGGGGTATCAATCGAAAGTGAATCCTATTAGGATTACTTAAGAACTACGGTTGATATACAGATTGTTAGTAAAATATGCATTTAATAATGATTGAGAAGTAACAGGACAGGACAAAATGGTTGTTCCAATGGACTTGTAAATATTCAATACCATTACTGATTAATGCTGGTATATTAAAAGTAGTGGTTAAGAGGATCACGGGGACGGCCAGCAAAGTCCTTCTGGAGTAGAATTAGAGAATATGGAACAAATAGATTGATAATATCTAAGAAATATACATGTTTATTTATTTATTATTCAAAAACTACACGGCATTACAGTAAAAACCAAGGCACTGTGAACTACAAAAACATATAGAACAACTTAAAAATAAATTCGATTTAGGCGACGTAACTCCGTGGCTCCGTTGCGTCGTCTGATCTGGTGTAGGATTCGGTAGATTGCCCCGGAACTGCCTAAACACTACACCCTTCGGCCAGAAGTCTGCACCTTGCGATGGTGTCCTGTAGCGGCCGCGGCACACGCACCACAAACGAGCTTAAGTGCAAGTATTGGCGGGACTGCAGCTGGTGCTCCCTCAGCGAGAAGCCAGTCTCCTGGCGGACGAACTCCACCACGTCATCAACCACGGCAGAGTGATGCAAGCGCGACACGTATATTAACATCAATGGATGGTGTTACTATAATCGGTCATTGTCAATAAATAACACAGGGACACAGTCTGACACAAATCAATCTAGTCCCAAACTAAGCAAAGCTCGTACTATGGGTACTAGGTGACGATATACATAATATATAGATAAATGATAATACTTAAATACACAGAAAACATCCAAGACCCGGGAACAAACATTCGCGCTCATCACACAAACACTTGCCCTGGCCGAGATTCAAGGCCGGGACCGCTAGCTTCGTAGGCCGTTGTACAACCCTCTGAGCCAAACGTGTCGTTTATCATAATACTATATAATAGATACAACAAATGATACTTTTTTCGAATGATCGCGTTTTTGATCGCTTTGAATGCTTGCTTAAGGCAATTATTACAAAATCCATTGACTTTTCAGGCTAAAAATATAAAATCTTTGACGATGATGATAAAGACGGTCATTAACATTACAGAAATAATAAAAAAATGCATGTTTGATGTATTGATTATGGAGTTCATTTCAAAATTTCACATTGCGATATCAGGCAAATTTTACAGTAACATCGCACCTAAATATGTATATTGAATAAACTGTAATTCTAGAAATTTCCTGCCTTACACGACTGAACTGTGGAATGAATTGCCGCCTGCAGTATTTCCGGACCGATGTGACCTTCAAGCCTTCAAGAAAAAAGCGTACTCCCACCTGAAAGGCCGGCAACGCACTTGTGATTCCTTCTCTGGTGATGCAAGTGTCTATGGGCGACGGTGATCGCTTACCGTCAGGCGACCCGTCTGCTCGTTTGCCTCCTATGCCATAAAAAAAGAAACTTTATCCTCACAAAGATTACAGAAAATTGCTTACATGAGAATATTTTACAATTTGTAAATTTCTTAGTGTGCAGTGTTTTACAGTAGCTTAGATAGAAGGTTTATTACTCAAGGGAGTAGGTAAATTTGTACCTATATCAAATACCTTTTTCATTCGTTCTTTCTTTTTCAGATAAAAATGCGCAAGGCCTCGTTTTGACGAATCACTCCGCTTCTGATTTCAGGTAAGACAAATATAAATTAAAAGTATCATGACACTCCGATATATTTACATACTTGCTTCGGCAGTACATATATTTAGATTAGTAGTTGAAAAAAACTGCTGAAACTTGAAATATGGTACAAGTTTATTGACAACTTTATCACAAGTCAAGTAGAAGACAAGCAATATTAAAAATCGGCCAAGTGCGAGTCGGACTCGCGCACCGAGGGTTCCGTATCTATGAAATCCAGTGTTAGAAGAGCCCTACTCCTAAGTAAAATGTACCGGTGTGGGGTCATTTTATTTTGGTTATTGTCATAGACAGACAGACTTTAAAAAAACAAGATTTATTACGTGGATTGTGCTATAAGAGCTCTGTCTTACCAAATTTCAAGTTTCTAGGATACCTGGAGGTACCCTGTAGGTTTTCGTAGGACTGCAATTAGTATCGAAACACCATTTTCCATGACCGTATCTTTGGATATTCAAGGAACCGCAGACTTACAGAAGAATTTTATGGTAAATTACAACTTGGTATCTCCACTCATTCCTAAATAAAGGGCCTTGACAGACAGACAGACAGACAGACAGACAGACAGACAGACAGACGGACAACAAAGTGATCCTATAAGGGTTAATATTTTTTCTTTTGAGGTACGAAATCCTAAAAACATAAAAAAGGTACACAAATTACAAAAAGAGGTGTGTCATCCACAGATACAATACTGGTTACTCAAACCGTAGAACCGATTAGTATTCGATATGTTTCGGTCGATTCCGAGGACCTTTTTCTTGAGACACGACCGGATCCGGTAGCTGCTCTTCTTATGCGAGATAAATTTTATACATAACTTAGGCCAAGCGCACACCAAGATTTTGTCGCAGAAATACAACGTATGGCTTAATGTATGCCAATACGCGCATATATGAGAAGAAAATCGAAGCGATATTTAAATTGTGATTTGTCACATTTTGCCGCAACTACGCGGGATGCGATTATCGCAGAAGTAAATTGTAGCATACGGAGTTGTATGGCCTAGCCCGCACTCGTGTAGTAAAGTCGCACTGCATTAACGAACAAGAAAAACCCTGGGATATAGATGAAGATAATTTTCAGATAAAAGAAACCCTTGATATGTCTTTAGTTGTTAAAGGATGAGACCAATATTGATATATTTTTTCGTCTTACTCCTCCAAAACAGTAAATAGGGCAAGACAAGTAAAGTAACTTTATCAAAATCCTTGTTGAGAATCCATCGACTGTTTTATCGCAGTGCGCGCAGTAAGATTTTTGCGATATTTAAAATCGTGTCTCAAAAATGAAATCATGGTGCTTGCTTGGTCTTAACGTCAAAATGCGCCAAAACACTCTAAGTTCCAAAAACAGCTAGAAAATGCTCAAATGCGTCTCAAAACCGCATAAAAGCCGACTCATTAAATAAATTAAAAGCATGTGCAATGAGCACGCTCGGTATGAAAATCTCACATGTGAGTGCATTGCATTATGTTATCCAAAGAGAAGGCAGCGTTATTTTTCATGTGTACTTAGATAACTTAAAATTATTCTGCTGCATATTTTTAATTTTTTTTTGATCATTTAGCGACCACCATGCCCTTTTAGAGAAAAAAATGCCGAAACGGTATGAGCCGCATTTAATACCGTTTCGACATATTTTTTAACATAATCTATGTATTTCTATGAAACACAATTTTTTGTGTTTCTGTGTTTTTAATGTGGGAAAACTAACAATACATTACTGTCTATTGTGACATAGATACAAGTCAAAACGCAAAGAAAAATACGATAGCTCTTTCACGTGGTCACACCAGGACTCGAACCCGGTACCTCTCAATTACGCGTCGAGCGTGTCAACCCCTCCACCACAGTTATAATAAATATCTTTCAAAAAATAAAATAGCTACATGGGTCAAAGCGGATGTATAAATTAGAGGGGAATGGCACAATGCTCACTGGTGGAAGGGTTGACACGCTCGACGCGTAATCGAGAGGTATCGGGTTCGAGTCCTGGTGTGACCACATGGGAGGGCAATCGTATTTTGCTTTGCGCTTTGACTTGTATCAATGTCACAATAATCTATGTAGTCATATTTTTGTTTAAACTTTTTTTTTTATTGATACAAGTAACATATTGAAGTAATAATTAAATGCATGCATCCAAATATAATATCCACAGCGCAGGATTAGTCCTAAACACAAAATGAGCATCCGTAACAACCTTCGTCAAAATTATATACAACTATTTGTCAGCGACAAGCTTCGTCCAAATGATTCATTATAGCAATCCGCAACACACTTCGTCAATAACAAATAATAATCAAACTCCGGCCTGACCAGCACCTGGGGCAAACGTTCCAAAGATGCTAGCAGCATTGCCCCGCTGTATCGCTAGCGATATTTGCTGAACCAGGTACGAGCCAGACCTGGGGTCGCAACCTCTTTCCCTCAAACGTTGCCCTATTTTTTTTTATGAATGACTTGGCCTCGGAGCACCATGGACCACTCGTCTCTACAGCTACCGGAACGAAGTCATAAATTGGCTCCAAATTTGAGTATTTCGCATGCTTATGCTTAGCTACAATTTCAGCCGCAGTTCCCGCTTTGCTAATAGTGTGCCCAAGGTGAGAGGGAGCGAATGTGCTGACACACGTCGCATCCCAAATATGGCTACGACCTTTTGCCCATGGCACCAGTGTCAACCCGTCCCTCAAGGTCATAGTAGGACTGATGGTAGGAGTACCATCAGTCCTACTAAGACCTTGAGGCTCCAGTATACAAGGCATATTGGCGGAAACCATTGCGCGCCGTATGATGTCATTTATTGCGTAATGCCTTGAAAACCTACCAGCACTCCGAACGCAACTTAAGCCATGATGGCCATTCGCCTCAACCGATGCCCCACAAATACATTGGTGATGCTCGCACACAGAACACTCTAACCTAAGTGCTACCCCCACTCTTAAAGACTTTGTTTAAATAACTTTAATTATATTTGCTAATTTACACCTAAGTGATTTTGATGTACGTCAACACAAATTAAATATGTAGAAAATAGGTGGTTAAACTAAGAAAACTAAAGTTTTAGAATAGACTCAGAGTACATTTGTCAAGTTAGGCAGTGAACCTATTGAATTTTGGAATTAATGTATCACGCCAAACTAAATCCATCAATCACAAAGTTTTCAGATAATCTAGTTTAAGATATCGCTGAAATTAACGCTACTATAACATTTCCAGTTAAATGTGAAAACTGACAAGACTTTAATAATAATAATCGGTTTTGGAATAGTGTTGACTGTATTCAAATAAAAATAACAATTGAATGCGAAATGGTAGTTTTTATGATACAAATCCTAAAAAAATAATTGAGTTCGTACGTTTAGCTTGTTTCATGAGTCTGTAAAAGTTAGCTAGTAAAAGTAAAGTGTGTAAAAGAGGGTGGGAAATTCCAATTTTAAAGTATGAAAATATCAATAGATAAAATACTACTGAATACCGCATGAAATGTGGAGTAGTTTTTGTTATGAAACCATTTCGATAAACGCACGATTTAACATAGCTGAAGAACTAAGTTCTTAATCTCCCCATACAAGGTAAGAACTTGTGACGTCACACATTCCTAGACTTTAATAAGGAGCGTTTTTTGGAATAGTCCAGAAATGTGCTTTTAATATTGTTGTATCTTGGGGAGTTTTTATGAGATTAAAGTTTTTTCAACAATATTTCTACTATTGAAAGGTCGTTCTATTACATATCAGTTGTAGAAATCCTTGGGAGAGGCCTTTGTCCAGCAGTAGACGCCTTTGGGCGGATATGATGATGATGGTGTATGGGAACCTTGCACTTTGTGATTAAGCATTTAA
Source organism: Hedya salicella (assembly GCA_905404275.2). Classification (NCBI taxonomy): domain Eukaryota; kingdom Metazoa; phylum Arthropoda; class Insecta; order Lepidoptera; family Tortricidae; genus Hedya; species Hedya salicella. The sequence goes on along the minus strand of FR990111.1, from coordinate 15,978,577 downwards.
CTTGGCACAGTTGTGGACGGAACCCTAAAATGTCGACTCGAAAATTAACATAACATCGACTTTTTCAGATTTGTAACAAAAATATCCTCAAGTCTCATGCATACAATACAAAGCATAAAAAAACAAATACATTACTAATAATAAAAAAAAAATTCAAACGGAGGGAGAAAATAAAACCGTCTTACATTTCATGAATAGTTAAAATGTAGATGCCATATCAAAGTGGGCCAACGAGCGAGTCATAAATATGTACCCGTTTGATACCTTCCACGAATAATTTGACAGTGATGGAGGACACCTGGGCTAATAACATAAAAGAACTTATTTATAATACAAAAGCATGACAGATAAGACGTAAACGTAAAAAAATGTGATATCATCGTAATTGTTTTATATATAAAAAAGTATAGAGAAAGCTGATTTTGTGACGACAATACAGCACAGTTATTGATAGATATTCAGGCGTTATTTTGCGAAATTCTATGTTAGACTAATAGAATTTCCTTTGCTATTGCGCGAAATAGTATCTTCATTAGATGTGACAAAATATAATAAGTTGTGCTCACAAACGCGTAGTTTAAACAGTTCCCACAAAAATTAACCACCATTAAACAGGCTGATAATCCTCGAACAGTATTTTAAGAGTATTTAAACAGTATTTTGAGGATAATACAGTTTGGTGAAGTGAAAAAGTGAAACTGCAAGAAAATATGCTCATGTGGATACAACTTATTATCACATCTAACCAAGACACTATTGTAAATTGCAAAGAAACTATTATCCAATAATCTTCCTTTTTTGCAAATAGGCAATTTGATTTCTTAGGAAACTTATCCGAATTCCCAGAGTTGCCAATTCTCATTAATATTCAAATAGATTCTCGAGATTGCCAATTTTCATCAATATTCTTCAAATTGTTTTTAAACGCGGCAAATGGCGATTTTTTAAAATACTTATCTATAATTTCACGCTATACGAGTAGTTCAGTTACCTATGGGATAAAATAGCATTTTTATTTAATAATGAGCGCATGATGATTTCTTTAGTGAAAAATACCTTTTTAAACTCAGCTATTATAGTCTAACAGACGGTAAGTGAAGTATACTATTTTATGAAAGCGGCTTAAACTACCGTATTTTTCCAATTGCACTTAATATTGCTTTGCATTTACAGAAAATAACCGGTGGAACGTTTTTTTAATAATTAAAACACGTTTTTGCATTTAAGTAATATCAAATAAATACTGGCGTTATTGTAAAAGGACATTTCGAGCTTCATGAAAGCGATTAAGAAAAGTGATTAGGTGTAGGTATTACATTGTTCTTATTATTCGATGGAGGATTTTTGGGTTGAAATGTAAAGGTTCTCGAGTGGAGACCGCGTATCGGCAAGCGCAGCGTGGGAGGCCACCCACAAGGTGGTCCACCCACAAGGTGGTCAGACGACCTGGTTGGGGTCGTCGGGTGCGGGTCGCCTCTATCCAGTCCCTGTGGAAGTATATTGGAGAGGCCTGTGTCGAGCAGTGGACGTCCTATGGCTGAATTGATGATGATGATATAACTTGTATTTGTTTGATTTTCGGATGTAGTATATTTCTTTTTCAATTGTAATTTGTTAATTATTGTAATTATCTTCAAACACGACTATTATGATATTGAACTGTGTCAAGTAAAACTATCTATCTATAGAATTATAAAGTTAATATTTTCTTCTGTTTTCGCGATTATTACTCATTGAAATAAAACAATTTAACGGATTATATCGCGTATATTATCTCATTTTAGTTCCCGACGTTTCGGAAGCTTTTCGGCTTTCCATGGTTACGGGTGGACTGGGAAAAGATGTATTTTTCTCTGTCAAAATTTCAATTTGTGCTAACTGCCCATTTTTGAAAAACAAATAAAGGTGTACATACACGTCAGATGGGCCTGAGCTATAAAGACATTTACACATGTGCCAGAAGGGCTTACTTATTTTATTTTCATAATTTACCAAGCAGCATTTCACAACTGAGGCGTACTGAGGAGAAAAGCAACACTGCAAAGAAAAACTCCCAGAATTGTAATTTTGACAGAGAAAAATACTTTTTTCCCAGTCCACCCGTGACCATGGAAAGCTGAAAAGCTTCCGAAACGTCGGGAACTAAAATGAGATAATATACGCGATATAATCCGTTAAATTGTTTTATTTCAATTATAAAGTTGTTTTTTTTTTGGATTCTTATATGTTTGAATGTATTCTTGTACATTCAAACATATAAGAATCCAAAAAAAAAACAGCCACGCCTTAACAGCTGGATTGATATTTAGGTATTATGTAGGAGCCATTTAGGAATACCATACATACACCACAAAGCTCATTTTCAAGTTTATAGTACCGTTATTATTTCTGAATAAAATTCCGCCTTGCGGCTTCGGGAGAAAAATTACACGATTTGACGCGTCATCGTACTGTTGAAGTTTATATCAAAACAGTTTGATTATGCTACTGTTAGCGCCATCTATGTAATCATGTAAGTAAACTGTACTGGGTGGGTACGACTTTAAAAAATAAAATCAGTTCTTGAACCTACAACGTGTTTCATTAGAGGTTATTGGTCCCAGCAGTTTCAATTTATTTTAATAGTTTTTTCGCGAGATATACTTAGTGTTGTTAAGTTTACGCGATTTAAAATAACGCTGTGTCAAGAAAGTGTAAATAAAAATGACGTCGAACTCGATCTATGTTGTAAGTGTTCCTATCCAGGCGTCACGCTCCTTCCGAGCGAGGCGCCCATTTCACACCTCTAAAACGGTCTCCATACACTGAAAGAGATTCGAAACAATCAAAAAAAAAAGTGTTCCTAAATTAAAAGGGCGCGAGAACTACAGCGAGTGGGCCTTCGCCGCAGAGAATTTTTTGGTCCTGGAGGGAATGTTGGCATGTATTAAACCGGTGGCAACAACTTAACAAGAACCAGCACTGAAAGCTGCAGACGACGCGAAGACAAAGGCCAAGTTGATTTTGACGATTGACTCATCGCTTTATATACACATCAGAGAAGTGCAAACTACTCGAGAGTTGTAGGCGTGACATCGTCAACCAAACTTCACAAAAACGTCACTTTGCCGTATAAGTTGCGTCATGATGTATGAATTGGCTACACGATGTCATTTCGTGTAATTGTGTTTTGCTATTCGTCGAATATTCTACCTTTTCAGCTCCCGTTTCACCCCAGGAGTAAATTGTAGCAAAATCCTTCCTTAAATGCCTCGACCTTTCATAAACAAACGACTTCGCTATTGCGTGTCAGAGCGTGTGAAGAAATGGTCGCCGCGCGGGCGCCATTATTTGAACTGCCACAAAAACGCAGATTTTTAGTTTGTACAACAAGATTCCGCCTTGCAACTTCGGACTAAAACGTGACGTCATTCCACGACCAACTTATGCCCGATTTAAAAAAATCAGACTATAAACACAACTTCACGGCGTCACACCGTGGTACAGTGTTTGTAGTGCCACGACAAGATATCGTTAAGTATAATTGCGTTTCGTCACATTTTTAAACTTTTCACCACTACAGAAATAGATTGTTGGGCAATTCTTTCTTAAATTTCTTTAGTAAAAAACCGACTAAGTGTTACGAAAACTGGCGTGTGTGTACAAATGCCCGCCTCCCGATAAATAACCATTCCGTGCGGCCGCCTTATTTAGTAATATCACAGGTACGCCCCACCGCCCCTCTGACTTCAGGATCAAAATGATACTGTTAGATGTCGTGCCATTTTGTGCCACAATTACGGCAAGACGCGACGTCCTCTGGCAATGAGTCTTGTCTAAAATTCAAACTAAAAACAATTGATTGTCTGTAAAGTGGGTTTACGAACGATAATTTTACATGTTAACGTCATAAGAAAACATTGATGAAAAATTGCATAATTTTATGAATTCACAAGCCGAACGATTAGGCCGATCGTGCCTCTTTAACGCTTGTTCCGCGCTCTCGCTTACACGCTCGGCTCAGGCGGAACGTGACAGTGGAACGTAACAATGAGTACTGTTTTTACGTGCTTGCAGCCGGCGTTCATCGATTTATAAGACGTTACCACGTCAATAAAGTTGCCTACCCTAAGACGTCACGATGGGTGAATGAACGAATGTAAGGCTACGACCCGATGTCATATGGTGTAATTGTGTTTCGGCCATTAGTGTACAAAAGCTTGATTACTGTTTATAGTATTGCGTGATTAGACCTGGCGTGTGTGAAGAAATGGCCGCCTCCGGATAAATAACCGCTCTGTGCGGTCGCCATTATTTAACAATACCACAGAAAAGCCCCACGCTCTAAAATATCTTTGAGTTTTAATAAGAAAAACTAGTAGGTTTTATTCGCGGATAGAAAATATTTAAAATATAAGAAAAAACAGGGTTATAACCCTTGCCTTGCCTCGTTGAAAGCCCGTCAAAACCCGTCACTTCATCGTCAGGAGGTTACTTACTGTGACGATGATAATAGTGATGATAATGCTGATGTCTGTGATGATGATAATGATGATAGTAATGAAGATGATAATAATGACAGTAACGATGATGGTGACAGTAATGATAAATCAGGACCGGTTTCTCGGCACGTTACTAGGTTCTCTGTTTTATATTACCATATAAACGGGCTTCTGTTAATTACAGATCAGTGGGCATTATTTATTAAAAGCGTCGCGGTTACAGTGCATTTAGATTAAATGTGTTCTGAACATTTCAAATTTCCGCTACTCGATATAGGTTGCGCTTTGGTGGTCACGTACTGCTACTGCTATGTAAACAAGAACATTATTATAACAACTTCATACTTTCGTTGTTGATAAATATATACGAATAACAGGTTAATTTCCTTACATATTAAATCTGCTAATTTAAATGTAAAAACTAAAATTTGTTTAAATTTTTGACAATTTAAATAATATAATATAATAAATTAATATCATCATATCAGCTTAAGGATGTTCACTGCCGGACAAAAGCTTTCCCCAAGGATTTCAATAACAACCGCTCGCAGAAGAACCAAGATCGTGGACATAGCTCAAAGTGTTGCTAGACTTGGGTGACAGTGGGCGGGGCACATTGGTCGTAGGACTCATGGCCGCTGGGGCAGAAAGGTTCTTGAGTCGTGACGTACAGGACAACGCAACGTGAGGAGGCCGCAACAAGTTGGACCGATAATCTGGTGAAGATCGTAGGAAACCGTTGCATGTAGGCGACGCACGAAATTAATATGAGAAACACAAATTATGACATCACTAGTTTACTAGAAGGAATAGTAGTGTTACTAGTTGGACGTGTGTACGCGTGTCTGTTTGTGTTATCATAGCAATTCAACGAATAGTCCAACATTTTTCTAGATTTGCTCTGTTTTATAAAAACAAAAGTTTATTTTTTCAAGAAAAACTTAGTTCCAGAAATTAAACAGTTGGGAAATTAAGCTTCTTGGGAAACCTAATTAGCTCATAGGTTAGGTACTAAACCGTAAAATGGTATAGAATTTTTAACTCAGTGTCCGACGTGTGATATGACGTTTTTTGGCTTAAAAGTAAGATTAAAAATGGTAGTGGTCACTCATGAATCGTTATCACTCGTACCTTTCAAGCAATTGTTGCTCGCCACTTTTTGTCGCTCTACAAACGTAGCCCTTTCAAATCAGTAGAGTAAGACACACACAGGTGATGCTATGTCACGGTCAGTTACCTCTGCTAGCCCATTAGCTCCGTCTACTACATCCCATAAACAGGTATCGCCAGTATTCGAAAAAAAAACACGGCTGTAAAATATTATAGTCCATCTCACACCCTCAACCGCTTTGCAACGATTATGTGCGAGGTAGCATGCAAGTCCGCGAACAGGAACAGGAAATCAGGGCAGCCATCTACGTTAATTGTCCGTCTCCGGAAAGAGATCTAGAGGGCTACCTAAGACCACATGGACCTCCATATCTGTTAGCAACACAAATGTGTTGCTAACAGATATGGAGGAACACAACGTTTCCGAAGAAGACAAGGATAGGGCGAAGAGGAGGGAAGAGATAAGGAACTCTGACCTTACCACCATATGGGATGCATAGCCAGAAAGAGAGAAAGACCACAACCAAGACGAATCTAGCGATACCTTTTGCGTCATAATCCATCCAGCCATTACTCAGCAGAGCGTGCCAAAGAAATATACATACATAAATAAATCATCATCATCATTTCAGCCATAGGACGTCCACTCCTGGACGCAGGCCTCCTCATTAGATTTCCCCATGGGCCGGATAGAGGCCACCCGCATCCAGCCTGTCCCCACAACCCCAACCCGGTCGTCCGACCACCTTGCGGGTCGTTGTCCCACACTGCGCTTGCCGGTACGCGTTCTCCACTCAAGAAACTTTCTGCCCCAACGGCCATCGGTTCTTCGAACTATGTGCCCTGCCACTTCATTTTTTGCTTACCCTGCTTGCTATGTCGGTGACCTCGGTTCGTCTACAAATGTCCTCATTCCTGATTCGATCTCGCAGAGAGATCCCGAGCATAGCCCTTCTATAAGCTCGCTGAATCTGAACTTCCTTAAGAGGCCCATAGTTAGAGACCATAAATAAATACATAAATATAACGTACAAACTGCATACACTTGAAAAACATAGTCATTTGATATTGTGGCGTTTTGTTAACCATTTAAACATTACACACTCAATTCGAAGGTCTAATCGCTGCAGTGAATGTGAAAATCGAAGTACTAAACTTAATATAAATTTAATACTCCAGACATTAGTGCCGAGACATAACTCATAAATTTTAAGTCAACGATAAAATCAAAACGCTATCGTGTTTCGTGTGTAACTCTAAAAGGGTTCTGTAAGTCAATAGTTTGTTTCCGTTACTAGGCTCAAGGGTCACGCAAATCGATAACTCTGACGGTCAGGGACGAAAGGTGCTAACCCTATACAATTTCAACATCTTATAGATATCCACAGGACAGAAAGGTTGGACAAGGTATTCAAGTTGGATATTGCTTCATACGTTTTGGTCTATATGAGGAACTTACTTCGTATAAACGTTAATTTTATGAGATACTGACGACACCTGCGTAGCTTCGTGAGCCAAACTCACGAAGCTACGCAGGCCTACGAAGTTGGTAGTCCCGGGTTTGAATCCCTGCCAGCGCAAGTATTTGTGTGATGAGCACAAATGTTTATTCCTGAGTCATGGAAGTGTGTATTTAAGTATTATAATTTATCTATTAGGTATATTAAGTTTATCGTCACCTAGTGCTTATAGCATCTTAAGAAAAGATCGTTAAGTCTTTATATATTGTTCTCCTCCGCGAACAAAGGCAGCACTTTCTATCCCGATACGTTTTTTATTATTTATAGCCTTATCTCAATGATTACATGTTTTAAAATTCTATTTGCCCTTTGGCACTGGCCTCTTCCGACACTTTCATATCTTCTCTCTTCTTTGCCAGTCATGTCCAGGTTTTAGCAGACGGCATAGGGTGCGTTTCCACTGAAGCAGCGCAGAGTGGAGCTGTGCGAAATTAACTAATCACATTCCTCAGATTCAAACTGGTTCGTCGGTTTCAACAGCGACGCCATCCGATTGGTCCATTTCACACGGCACAGCTCCGTTAGTAGTTTTAAGTTCAATTGTCACTAACGTTATATTAGACTCGTGCCTGAAATAAATAATTTATTTCATTCATCACACATTATATAATGACGACCGGTTTGGCTCAGTGGGAGTAACGTTGCCTGCGAAGCTGAGGTCCTGGGTTCAAATCCCGGTAAGGGCAAATATTTGTGTGATGAGCATAAATATTTGTTCCTGAGTCTTGGATGTTTTCTATGTATATAAGTAATAAATCTATTAAATATATCGTCGGCTAGTACCCATAACACAAGCCTTATTGAGCTTACCATGGGGCTAGTTCGATTTGTGTAAAATTGTCCCGTAATATTTATTTTATTTATTTATTTACTTTATTTATTTCATTGTGATTAATTTGCTCCATTTATCTACACTACTGTATACATAAAAGAATATAATTATAAAAATATACATGTAATTCTATTCTCAGAAACAGCTCTAACGATTTGGCTGTTTTATGTGTGCACCTAGTTTAATTAGCAAGTTTATCTAGATAGGCTATATTGTCAAAAAACAGAAAATCCTGGACACACTGAGCAAAGCTCCCCTACTCAGGAATTCTGACATATTATACGTATTAATCTCTGTCTCTAAACGAAACCATGCGTTGGCAAAAGCTTTTCCTATAAAGCCTTTATAATCACCAGGAAAGGACGGAAGTTATCGCGATAAATAGGCTTAAATCACCGTAAACGTGGTTAAACCGCTTAGGGTAGAACCTTTTAGTTTTTGCCCAGAGAGTATAGAGGAAACAGACTGATAATGTCTATGAACGAAAACTATCGAAGCTTTTGGAAAAAGTATTAATATGGATGAGTCGCGTCGCGAGAATAAATCGGATAAGGAATGAGTATATAAGAGGAAGATTGAAAGTAGCATCCATAGTCGACAAGCTGAGAGCAAATCGCATACGGTGATATAGACATGTTATGCGGAGGGATGAAAGTCATATGACAAGAAGGGTAAGGTATGCATGTGGATCCGTCCACATGCATACCTCTTGTAAGAGAAGGGGTAGACCAAAGGAAAAGGTAGATGAATTGCGTGAGAGGGGTCAATCAACATATTCCTATACGCCATTGCTATGGTTACGTCTCCTGAAAGATCCAATTTTCAAGCACCCATCTTGTCAGTATGTTAATTAGCCTAGATTATTGGCATTTTCCTATGTAGCTCTGTTACTATTTGTCTCGTGAGTTACGGGGCAGAATAACAAGAAAAAGTCTCTCTCTAGCCTCTATTGTAGAATAAAGGCTAGAGAACAAACTAACAAACACACATTCACATCTACTTTTCAGTATAATTTTAGTGAGGATAATGATGTTTTGTTATCTACAATGTACGTACAATACATTTAATAGTATCTATATTAGGTGATAACTAGTAAGTAGTAGTATTGATACAGCTTTCCTCTCCTCAATATCTTTAGAGACTACCACTCTATTTACTTCCATACTCTTTGTATTTACCTCAATTTCATGCGACTTTAAACCCTTTTGGGTGATCTACATGCGGATGCCAAGGTGAATTCATGTATATTAGTTTAACCTTTTTGTCGTATCAATAAAGATGAACAAACCTGATTGGTTAGACTATTGTTCCAGTTAATTCATTCTTTAAACGACGCTTGTTAGACAGAACTTTGAGGCTTTCTTTCGATGAAATAAGTATAGATGGCCCGTAAAAATGCATGTTTTGCTTATAGGTATAAATGTGTGTATGCATGTATGAGTCTTTGAGGCCTCATCATGTCAAAACGGCTGGACGGATTACATCCATCCTTGGTACACGGAAAGCTTGAAATCTGAAGATACTTATAGGATACTTTTTACCCGATTACGCTGAAGCAAAAAAGAGGGATATGACTTAGTTCCTTTACTTCACTTCTAGTATTCTTTAAAGGTCATTGCGCATTTTGTTCGGACATATGACCCACGGCGTACACAAACGAAATAGGGCTAGGTATGTAGGTAAATGTGTCTACTACTCAGTGGTATGAGTCGCATTCTCGTAAACTATGGAAGAATTGAGAAAAAAAAATAAAAATCATTTCTTATCATTATAGCACTTTTGCAAAGAATTAAGTCACAACTATTGGAACAAAACTTTTTTTTTTTATATAGGTATATGGCTTTTACTCTTCGCATTTCTAGCAAAGTGGATTCTGCCAGTGTCTACGAGTATGAGTAGACTTTTGACTTTTTTACAAAGAATTATGCATTAACCACACCTTTGCACAATGCTGAAAGTAACATTATTTAATAGTATCACTACATCGTACACATATAGTTGAATAATTTTTTTGTGCCGGTTGCTACATAAAAAAAATACATACTTAGAAAAGTGACATTGAATTCTCTATTTTAAGTCTAGTTTGGTCTCTGTACACGAAAGTTCGGAAAGCGGGTCCAAAACGCCCAATGACCTTTGTATTCCCGTCCGCTTACAATTACAATCCTATATCTTGAATTAATAGCTAAAATCTCTTTCCAAAAATATTTATTAAAAAGACTTCTACTTGTAATAGAAGTTACAAGCTTTCGTGAAGTTGAAGTGCCCTGCATGAAGATTTGAATTTATCAAAAAATATCCTGTGAAAAGTTTTTCGTATCAATGTTACGTGATATTATATTTTGCATATGTACAAAGTTTTTAAATTGAAATTTCCTTTCTCGATATTCTAACGGTTCAAAAGCGGGTTATATTTTAAAACAAATAAAAGGGAAAACAAAGAAAATACGGTAGAAACTAAAGAAAACAGATCGTATCAGTTTTCTATTTCGCTACCTGCAATGCGGCAGGAAATTGGTTTGTATGGATTTTACAGCGTTTTCACGGAAAATGGACCGCGTTCAGTTTACATTGACGGTAAATCGCTTACTGTCAAAAGTTATTTATTCTACATTGATTTAAACTTAGACAATCTTCACTCATTATCACAACACAACAGGCCTTAGTCGCGTATAAATCTAGTAACGACCGTAGTGTTCAACCTAATAATAAACATCAAGCGCGGGTAGATCGAAAAACTCGCGCGGCTAGGAGACTTTGATTCGCCTCTTCAGTTCCTTCGAAACCATGGTAGTACGTAACGCGACGTCCGAAAGGTTCAAAATTGCATACACATATTATTTTCAGAAGTGACCGTACATGCATGCATGCATGTTTGTACATTTTTTTATTGATTGCGTTTGTAAAAATAGCTGAAATGTGCTGTACAGCCAGCATTAAATTAGTCTATAGGATCCAAAGTGCCAAATATATCGCAACACATCTTTATTATTATAGCCATAAGGATAGTTATGTGATGACATATTTGGCGTTATGGACAGACTATTATTACGCTCCTCATGCTTACTGTACGTGTTTGCCTCGTCTAAAATGCATGAAAATTCCCCGTATGATATCCCATCACTCTCGATTAGAGAAAAGATGTTCTTTAACCCTATGCATGCGTCAGCCCTGTGTACTCAACCACTCAATACACTTAACCCTGCACGTGAAATAGTGTCAGCGCGAGATTGCCGTCCCAGGCCGCCAGTAAAGGAGACATTAAGCCCCCCCTTCCTCAAAGTCGGTGAGCGCTCACGAAATGATTTTTTTCCGGAGACTCGCGCATTCATCACGGACGGATGAGTATAGTGACGAAACTTTGGGACTTGAGAATATAAAATAAAAATATAACCGTGAAACGCGACATTTTGTATGTATCGCAATTTTTTTTGATTAGGTAAGTACGTCATAAAAAAAATACGCCACGAATATATTTAATAATGTACATGGCAGACTAATTAAATGTAACACCATCTCCCATGTCACTTCTTATTAATACTCGTATTGACAAGATTTTTTTAAATTTTAGTCGATAGAGTTTGATCAAAGTACAACTTTGTGACTACCTATGTTTTATGTCGCTCTATTAATATTTTATACTAGCTGTTGCTCCTTACTTCATCCGCGTAGAGATGCAATTTATAGCCTATGTGTTATTATGATGACTAAGCTTTACCTACTGAAAAGTTTCGAAATCCATTCAGCATTTGTTAAAATTAAGAGAAAGACATAAACTTTCACGTTTATAATATTATTAGTGTTAGGATATGTGTATGGAGATAAAATATGAACCGAAGAGAAAACATTTTTTAATCTAAAAATCCTCACAAATTCGGAATAATCAACTAAATTAGGGTTTCGTGGGCAAAGACGCTGAATCAGGTTAGGGCTTAATAATAACTTAGCTTAAATTATGCGGTGTCACATTGTGTTGTCACCCTACCGGGCAGTTTCTCGTAAAGTGTGACCGCCTCGGCAGGCGTCGGGGGTAATGTCGTTTTTATAACAACTTACGGCCTGATTTGCCCAACTACTAAAGGGAATTTATATAACATAGCAATGAGTTTTATTCTTGTTTCACAATGTTGTATTACGAAAGCGAATTTATTTGGAAAACTAGGTTTTTCGTAACTACACGTGTTATGGGAGCGGCCGGATGTAATGCGATTATTATGGGTGTTATTCGTGTTAAACTTAAGTTTTGGGTTATGTTCTGGGTTATTCACAAAGTTTTTAAATATTATGTGATTTTTTTAAGTACCAACGAAACCCTATTGCTAAGCCTCCGTAGTCTGTCTGTATCTGTCTGTCACAGAGTTCTTCTAAATGCCTACTATTATAAAGTTGTAAAAATGTTTGTACATTGAAAATATTTTCAGAAAGTAATTGTAAAGGACTATTTGGAGGTAACTGAATCGAAAAAGAAAATATTTTATTTTTTGTATGTTTGTATGTGTCGTTGTCGCTTTATTGCTAAATCGGCTTAATGGATTTTAACAATTTTTGGACAAAACATGGGTAATTATGAAATTTTACATATTTTTTATGCATTTAACTTTTTTTTTCCTTTTGAATTTTATAGATTTATGTGTTCGTTTTGTACGTAATAGGTATTACATTTTTTTTACAGTGAGCGTGTGCTTTTCGTGTGCGTTTCTGACTCGCACTTGGCCGATTTTTTAATAACAACTTCCAGCTGGATATGCCCCACTACTAAAGAGAATTTATATAACACAGCAGTGAGTGTTATTCCTTTGTTACACATTGTACTACGAATTTATGGGGAAAACTAGGTTTTTATCGTCACAAGTGTTATGTGAGTGGATGGAGGTAATGCGATGATCTTTATTCGTGTTGGGCTTAAGTGAGGTTTGTCCTAGGTTTTTTGTGGAAATTTAAACGTATTGTATGGTTTGTTATGATTTTATTTAATTGTTATTATCTGCCAAGCCTGAAGTCACGAGTGCCGCTCCCGTATTGGCTTACTTAGCCACGAAAAACATCTTCTGTCATAACACTGTTTTTATAGTCTGTAACAGACTAAAAGGCCATTAGCCAAAGGCCAAAGAATGATGTTTTATTAGTGGTGTGAAATATAGGAAAGAAAAAAAAGGATTATCTCGTGGCTGACTGGATGGTGATGCACTGGTTCAGAACTTCGTAGGTGAAATCACTCGATGCAAACGTCACGTAGGATTCCTTTATAAACTTAATAGATCGATTGTCAGAATTAGCACAGTAAATGAAAGAGTTATATGCGCGCGCGCGGAGCGGTGAATTTGAGTACCTATTCAAGAGCAACTCTTACTTCTTTACGTCAATCGTGCTGAGGTTGCCGTTGTAGAACTAGGTGCGTTCAGGAATTGGTAAAGTTATTTTAAAGGAATCAGGTTTATAGATAGGAATATAAATATAATAACAAAATACTAATCGGCCAAGCCAATTAGGTAACTAATGTTCTAGTTTTGGTTTGGCGAAAATCATATTGGATGTGGTTAATTAATTTGCGCGTTATCCAATTTAATTGAATTCAATATGAACATAAATGTATTAATGTAATCGGCCAAGCCAATTAGATAACTAATGTTCTAGTTTTGGTTAGGCGAAAATCATATTAGATGTGATTAATTAATTTGCGCGTTATCCAATTTAATTGAATTCAATATGAACATAAATGTATTAATGTAATCGGCTAAGCCAATTAGGTAACTAATGTTCTAGTTTTGGTTAGGCGAAAATCATATTGGATGTGGTTAATTAATTTGCGCGTTATCCAATTTAATTGAATTCAATATGAACATAAATGTATTAATGTAATCGGCCAAGCCAATTAGGTAACTAATGTTCTAGTTGTGGTTAGGCGAAAATCATATTGGATGTGGTTAATTAATTTGCGCGTTATCCAATTTAATTGAATTCAATATGAACATAAATGTATTAATGTAATCGGCCAAGCCAATTAGGTAACTAATGTTCTAGTTTTGGTTAGGCGAAAATCATATTGGATGTGGTTAATTAATTTGCGCGTTATCCAATTTAATTGAATTCAATATGAACATAAATGTATTAATGTAATCGGCCAAGCCAATTAGGGAACTAATGTTCTAGTTTTGGTTAGGCGAAAATCATATTGGATGTGGTTAATTAATTTGCGCGTTATCCAATTTAATTGAATTCAATATGAACATAAATGTATTAATGTAATCGGCCAAGCCAATTAGGTAACTAATGTTCTAGTTTTGGTTAGGCGAAAATCATATTGGATGTGGTTAATTAATTTGCGCGTTATCCAATTTAATTGAATTCAATATGAACATAAATGTATTAATGTAATCGGCCAAGCCAATTAGGTAACTAATGTTCTAGTTTTGGTTAGGCGAAAATCATATTGGATGTGGTTAATTAATTTGCGCGTTATCCAATTTAATTGAATTCAATATTAACATAAATGTATTATTGTAATCGGCCAAGCCAATTAGGTAACTAATGTTCTAGTTTTGGTTAGGCGAAAATCATATTGGATGTGGTTAATTAATTTGCGAGTTATCCAATTTAATTGAATTCAATATGAACTTAAATGTATCTCTCTGGTCGCAATATATGCGAACTCCATATAAACTGTGGGTGGTATTTTCGGTAATCTCGTAGAAGTCGCGGATTTTTGAATTCCTTATCATAACCGGACCATGTCGTGTTTATCTGCCTGCGCGACCAACTCAAAAACTTCTGAACGGATCGTCGTACGGTTTTCACCAATAGACAAGAATGATTTACTAGGAAGTCATTGAAATTTTGTGTAAATTGGCTGACGACAGGACTATTGAAAATAAGCCTGATACCATGTTGGTAGAACGATATACGCTGAGCAATGCTGGTCAACATCACCATCCCACATGACAAGGACCTCGTGATGGCCGAGAAGGACAAACTCAGCAAGTACCTTGCCTTGGTTCACCGGGTGACCGCCATGTGGGATGTTGATTCCAGGATCATTATCCCGATAGTCGTTTTGGTAAACGTAGTAAAGCTAAGATCTTAAGAGCGTCTCTCTCGATGGCTGGATCAAGGGTCAGATACAGAAGGCAGTAATCCTGGATACGGCACGCATCGTCAGGAGGGTCCTCTCTGTGCAGCTCTAACCACCGGTAGCTTGAGCCCTGCCCCGCTGCCGGCGGCATCCTAGGTTGGGTTTTTTATTATGTGTTTATACTTTGTATTTGCTCTTTCTATTTTACTTTTATATGAATATAGACATAAAACTAGCTTCTGCCCGCGACTTCATCGCCTTAAATTCTTTTATCGCGGATAAGGGTATTTTTCCGGAATAAAAAGTAGCCTATGTCCTTCCCCGGGAATCAAATTATCTTCATACCAAATTTCATTCCAATCGGTTGAGCGGTTTAAGCGTAAAGAGGTAACAGACAGACAGACAGACACACACACTTTCACATTTATAATATTAGTATGGATTGACAGCGGGCAAAGCCTACCTAAGATCGAAAAAAAAACATATATTAGACAGCCTGATTGTGTTTTGTTAATGCATTATTTGTGAAATCCCTGTATATTTGTGAGGTGTGCAATAATGAGTATTTGTATTGTATCGTGTATTTGTGGTCGACTGTACTTTGTTATTACGACCTACTTTGACACATTCAATAGCTCAATTTTATACTACACCATCAATGAATAACTCAATTCACCGGAACCACCATCTGTTAATATATTATTAACATAGAACAGATTGTCCCTTGAAATAGTGATCCCTCCCCACATTACCATAAACTAAGAAAGGAAATTGAAGCGTATTTCACTGTGGAACTTCTGATTTATACGCTCACTCTTTCATAATCGTTGTTTTCATGATTTCTTTTGTTTATGGAACGACTAGTTTTTAAAGGCGTTTGTTTTGTTTACGGAAATTATTTTTTAATGGTTCCGTTTTCTCGCGAAGCAAATATGCCACTTGTGATGTTGAAGTTTTTAGGGCAGTGGTAAATGAGTAAACACTATTTAAAACAACAACTACGCAGTTTATTTTATAATAGTTTAACTAAGAGGTCTATGGGTCCCTTTTTGCCTTAGGCACTTCTGCACCACGCTGATGCGGTGGCTTTTTGGATCACAACCTAGTAGCGAAGTAGCAGTACTATCCTGGGGTATCCGCTGGGCCTGGAACGGGCTTGAGAGCAACCGGCAGATAATGCAGCTCCGGTCAGGCGGCAGGGCAGCGGTAGCCGGAACGTAAAAAAATTTCTAAGAAAGTTTGTATATTAATTACCGCAACTTTAATTTCCTCAATTTTGTTAGGTAGGGGAAAATGTGATGGATTTGTACAGAGGCCATTCGTACATTTTTTTCACGTCGCAATCAACTTTTCACAGAAGCTTCACTTCACAAACCAATAGTTGACATAACTTTATTTCGCAATATTATAATAATTTTTAAAAGCTTAATTCAATACACTTTTATGTGGCAAATAATTATACAACAAATTATTTGTTTAGGCAAATAACAAATCGTCAAATCAACGTCAAAGCCCTCATCAAACAAACATTATTTGGCCTGGTTAGGTTCGTTAGCTACCTTGCGTCCCTTACAGCAGAAACAGAAGCCCCGCGAAGCACGGCTCCGTTGATGCGCTCACATCCCCAGCATAAAGAAAAAACATTCCAAACAAACACAAACGAACGGCTGCTATTAAAATAGGTTAGGTTAGAACTGCGACCCTTTACAGCAACGAACATCTGATATAATGACGCAAAACTTACATGGACTGAAAGACAAACTTCATTCTGATAAACTAGGTTAGATTTTATAATGCCATTCAATATGTTCCTAAAATTATGGTACATGTAAAGGTTGAAGGCTATGGAGAGTACGTATGGTCAATCAATACATTTGATGAATAAATAAATGACATCTTAAACAAATCCCAGGTAACAATTTGCCTAACAATAATTTATGAAATCATTACTAGGAAATGATATCCGTGCGAAACGGAAATAAAACTTCACCAAAATAAATATATAGCGTAAATAGTTTGAGACTGAAAACCTCATTAAATAATTTTTGCCAATATGTAAACCTGATTATCCAACATTTTGGACGCCCGCAGGTCATGAATCACGAAGAGCAAAGCGATTATTATAAACCTTATGATGAACGAAAACGATTTTGCAGTTCTTAATGATTAATGCCAATATAAAAATGACTAGACATTACCTTCTGTGGCCATACGAATATCCAAGATATTAACATTCAATAACTATAGGCATTGATAATAAAAGCGAAACAATACATGATGTTGCAGAATGGCAAACGGAGAAGATTTTGAAGACGGTGCTGGTGAACTCAACACGACCTCAACACCCTCCGACGTCTGTTCCACCCATCATCACCATCCAAAACATTTGTGAAAACCCGTGGACCGAGGACATGAGACGTAGCGTGACATGGCTTAAATTAAAACAATTTTATATACTAACCAGAAAGCGCCCGCAACTTCGTTCGCGAAAGAGAAAAAGTCATAACCCGTCTTTTTTCTTTGGTGTAGTCGGGTAAAAAGTATTCTATACCCGTGTACCAAAACCAGTTGAAATCTGTTTAGTCGATTTGGTGTAATGAAGCCTCAATGACACATCCGAACATAGGTACAAACATACAAAAAAAACCAAAAAAAAATTTTTTTTCTATTCAGTGAACTCCACATAGTCCGTGACACTAAATGTTTGGAAAATATCTTCAATTGTAGAACGAGGTGCGTTCAGGAATTGGTAAAATTATTTTAAAGGAATAGATTTTGGATAGGAATATAACTATAAATATAATAACAAAATACTAATCGGCTTAACCAATAGGCAAGATGAATGTGTATGCAAATCAAAATTCTAATAAGTCCGTCAGCAAGATTATAAAAAAATATAACGTATTTTTTTCATTTAATTTCTACAACTTTATAATAGTATAGATTATAAATAAATAACATTATTCTAAGTTATACGACTAAACAAATAAAAGTAAAGTAGAAAAAGATAAAGTAATATTATCTCACAAAATACACTAAGCTATGCGACTAATAGTAAACGAGCTCTAAATCGGTGCCAGGCGGTAGGGTCTCCAGAAGGCTGGCGGCATACCCCCGCTGAATTGCGATTGAAATTCTTTGGCGGAGGTATGACCCAGCCTTCTGTTTGCTCGTCGTCTCCATAAGGCGCTTAGACAATTGTTTTATTATGTACAATGTGCTTTGTCCCCATAGCTCGAGTGGAAACCCACCCCAAAACGGCTTAAACATATAACCACCGATATTCGGCATATTTGATTATTAGATGTTCGGCAGCATCTACAGCAGAACCAGCCCTGACGGAGGTCGCTGGAAGATGGGACGGTGCTAAAGTGTAACACACGTGGCGTCCCAAACTAAAGGCCGTCCCAGCTTCCAGGGAACAATAAATTATATTCTATATATAGATATATGTGAAGTTGCCTCATAAAGCAAGCCGCTAAAGAGGTTCATAACGTTATTAATATAATATTTTATCGCGACAGCACATTACTGCGCGGTGGAAATATCGTCATATTTTAATCAAAGTAGGTACCTACTATGTTTTGTTTCAGGGTTCCTTACATATGTCTTCAATTTATTATGTTTATGAGTATCCGTCCATACTAGTCTATAGTTAATATTATAAATACTAAATTAACTCTTTCTATCTGTTACCTTTACATGCTTAAACCACTGGACCGATTTAGATGAAATTTTGTATGGAGATAGTCTGAGACCGAGCTGGGGTTATGTTTGTATGAGGAATCTTGGTAACGCGGGCGAAGCTGCGGCTAAATGCCAGTTAGAATATATTACAAATGTCAAAAAAAGGCTACAAAATTAAAAATCGATTAAATAAAATTATCAAAACCATCCTGCAAACCTGCCAGTAAGATATATCTTAGTTTCCCTCATTTTTTGATTGATGAAAGCTGTTTCTATTTTAATAATGACATATTTCTTTCACTGCCAAAATTTTAAGATAAAGTAACTTTTGAAATTTATTATGACAAGAGACCGACGGGCCCTGTTAACAGGTATCATTCGATTGCAGACTTTAATTTAACTTTGACGTGCCGTGAATCAACATTTCCGATGTTTAATGACTTTCGAAGGCGTAAATATTATTTCTGTATTACAAGAAGAGGGAAGCGAAAGATAAAAATATAGCAGATATTTATAAAACTAGAAGGAGCCCGCAACTTTGTTCGCAGAGGAGAAAAAAAACATAATAAGTTTTTGCTTCAAGGTAGTCAGGTAAAAAGGTATCCTATAACCATCTGTAGATAGCCAGCCACGTTTGTACTAAAAATGATTGAATTCCATCTAGCCATTTTGCCGTCACGAAACCGCAAAGACATACATACATACGAAAAATAAATATCTTTCGATTCAGTGACCGACAAATAACAGATTTATTAATTAACAATGTTTCATATTTCAACTTATATTAGATGTTTTTAAGGTTCCGTACCTACCAAAAAAGTAAAACAGGAACCTAACGCAATCGCGCCAGTTTTTGTAACAACAAATAACAATGAAAAAAGTTAAAATTGGTGGAAAGCAATCTATTATTTGCGAGTCCGACTCACACTTGGCCGGCTTTTTTCATTAAAATTATGCAAACGCAGTACTTTTATTCACCTGTTGACAGTTCAATATGAAAAGTTCCGTGGAATTTTCATAATATTTTAACGTTTTTTGATTGGATGAATTCTTCATTGGAACTGTTGACTTTTAAAAATATTTTTATAAATATTCAATAGATCAAGTAGAATCGCAATTCAGATTTATTTTAATATTGACTGTTTTCGTTATTAATTTAAAGTTCCGTAGTGCGCCATGCTCGGCATCACACTCCAAGACCGAGTGAGGAATGACGGGGTCCGACGTCGCACCAAGGTGCAAGACGTCGGAAACGTCATTATCAAAACTGAAATGGAGCTGGGCGGGACACGTAACCAGACAGAGTGATGGCAGGTGGGCCGAAATGTTAACGGAATGGTGGCCGCTTTCAGACGATAAAAGTACCTAGCTCGTTGGATGGACGGCATTCGGATGATTGCGGGTCACTTTTGGATAAAATTGGCTCAGGACCGGGATAACAGGCGTGCTTGAAGAGAGGCTTATGCTTAGCAGTGGGCGATAAAAGACTAATATGATCAGTTGAATTGAAGGTATGGAGCAGTGTATGCAGTGGCATGCGGTCCTTATACGCAAAAAGGCACTGCCTACCCTGAATGACCATAGCTCTATATAGGCACAGAGGAACTGCCTACGTGTGCGATCAAAACATACTATTTACCCACCACATATTTGGCCAAAAAGTTTTTGTCAAAAACCCTCTGCACGCCACTGAGTGTTTGTTAATATTTACGCTCAGATTTTATGGTTAGGATATCAAAATACAAAGAAAAAAGGATACTTTGAGGCATATGATGTAAAAAAAAATAAAAAAAAGGCTGTCTCTCCAATGTACGGGATGTATTAGGAGAGATGTGAATCACACAAATGTTGAGATTGATCTGGATTATAATGAATAGAAAATGATTATTAAGAGTACATGAGGTAAGTATACATTACAATAGAGCTTACCACTACACCAACATCAAATTTGACGTACACAACACAAAACACATCGATGTTGACTGTTCTCAAATAAAAATAAAATTTTGATGCAAAATGGCAGATTCTTGCCGGTAGCACACCTCCGCCGCGAAACGTCAAACCCAAGGAAGTTCCACTTTAGTTTCGCGCGCTCTGTATGGGGTTTCGCGGTTTCGCGGCGGAGGTGTGCTACCGTCATCTATGATAGAAATCCTAAAAAAAATGATTTCGATACCTTGCCTGTAGCTTGCCTTTAAAGTTGCTTGGGAACGTCCATTTTTAAAGTATGAAAATTAATAACTAAATTTAAAAAAAATTGAAAGACCCATTAAATTGATGCTAGTTTTTGTTCAGAAACTGTTTCCGTGACGGCAAGTTTAAACATGGTTGCAGAATAAAGATCTTAAATTTCCACTGCAAGGTAGGAACGTGTGACTTTACACGCTCCTATGCTCCTATGGAGCGTTTGTCGGAAAGTCCAAAAATATGATTTTTACAGTGTTGTATTTCGGGGAGTTTTTATGATTTTTTTTTATGTTTTTATTATTTTATTATTGAGAAGTCATTCTATAACATACCACATAAAAGTTGTCAACATCCCAATTGCGCATTTATTTCATACCCTTATTTGATCTTTTATGTCCCAACACGGAGTTAAATTTTCCGGGTTTTCTGATGAAACATCCGATTTCTGGCCACTGCTACTTAAAACAAAGTCCATTCTGGAAAAGATAAAATACATATTTACATAAATTTGTTGATCACTTCATTTTGTCGAGTGACAATTTATTATTTCCCAACATGGAGTAACCTTTGTCCGGGATTACTGATGAAATATCGTATATCTCGTTCCTGCTACTGACAACAGTCCATTATGATATGGATAAAAATGTACCGTTTACGAGTTTTTGTAAAAGAATGAACACCTAGCCTTTTTATTCACAGACGCGTATTTAACAGTCAACATGAAATGTCCTAACGTGAACGAAAATGTCATAAGGTAATGTTCTAAGATAATTGTCCTTATACTCTATTCTTTCAAGGACAAAATAAAAACCGATTGAATCAAACAAGAAACTTCTTTCCACCCGAGCATATCAAGTGCAATTACCTCATAATCAAATATTTCACAAAAGTTGTATATTGCTGTCAAGTTTAAAATTGATTGTCTCATATAAGACACGCACGCGATAGACACAAAACGTGGATTGCGCAAAACAAGTTCATTATAAGTTCAATCAAGTTCGTAATTAACTTGTCATTGAAATAAATATCAGTTTTGGTAGAACTTAACATTTTCTCCGTCTGTTTGCTGTTACCATACGACCTGGTTAAGGTCAACTAAGTAAAATGTATCATCATTTTAAGTCTTATTACTACAATCATGTAATAAATGATGAGTTTGTTTATATTGTGATCCAATTAAGAAATTTCTAATCAAGCTAAAAAGCCACTTGATAGGCTCATTATTTTTTTCAGTGTGGTAAAAAATAAAACTTTACCGAAAATGCTGTCAAAGACGTTGAAAGAAAGTTCACCTTTCGAACTTTCACCCTACTTCCGTCTTATCCCAAAGCACCATAATTAAAAAAAAAACCACTAAGCAATTATCCACGTGACTTGGGTTATTCAGCCAGTGGCGTCGTACCACAGATACAAAAGATTACCTTGATTGGCAGAATGTCACGAATCACGAAGTATTTTTGGTTACCTTCTTTAAAATACCTAAAAGAACACACTGTAGTGTCATACTCCTTCAAATAGGGCACATGTGCATGTACTGCTTAGATTTTTAATCGTTTCCCAAAAAAATAAAGCTGGTGTTTGTGTAGATTTTCACTAGTGTAAGGGAAAACTTTTCATCAGCACTGTTGCACTCTTTATTTTATTTTTTGTCGTTTTTTGAAAATAATAAGAAATTGTTAAACTCCGCTCAGAAAATAAACTTGAGCACGAGCATTCGAATCCGTATACTTTGGTATGAAATAAATTTTAGCCGTTCAACAGGCATTTCATTTTTTGCGTATTGCAAAGTTTGTACCTACAGATAAAATTCTGAGAGGTTTTCTCTTAATAACGATATTATGGGCTGGATAGAAGCTTTAACAGAGCGTGCTCCATTGCCAACCTAGAAAAGGCCTACCATGAAAAATTGCGATCTCAAGGCGCGTCCACACTTGTATCATTTGCTTATATCCGATCACCGTGCCGTGGCATGACTGCGTATCGCTTGGACGCTCACTGTCGGCGCGGCGATCATGCCCCACTTGTCCGATGTAAGTGTGCGATACGCGTAGCAACATGGATTTCGAGCGATCGGATCGGCGCAACGTCCAAACGCGTGATCGTGACACGCGATCATGCCACAGAACGAAGATCAGATCGGGCAAATGATACAAATGTGGACGCACCTTTAAAGGATCTGAAGTCGCTGATCCCTTAGATTCAGAGTATGCTACAGCAGCTTATGTGGTTTCTATTGGAAATATTATGGACATAGCTCGAGGAATTGCAATATTTAAGAGGAGGGCAGGGCACATCGCTCGTAGAATGGACGGCCCCTGGGGCCGACGAGTTCTTGAATGACGCCCAGCGGAAGACGCAACGTGGGTAGACCCGGATACAAGTAGACTGATGACCTAGTGAAGGTCGTTGGAGTCTGCTGAATGCGAGTGGCGCAAGACCAGTCATGGTGATATTCTTTGGACGTCTTATGGCACAGTAAGCGATGATAATGATGATATTATGGAAAATTTTAAAAATGCTGTAATGGGTGCTGATGTGGGACACTAGACACGGTTGTTTAATTCCACTTCCGTGGAACTGATAAAAAAACATCTTTACCTAAAATAATTTCTATTAAACGCAAAGGTTACTAAGTTTTATCATTTGGTAGGAACATAATTACAGGTGGCCTAAAAGCTCAACCACCATAACAGCCGAAAGACTTCCACTGCTGGATTTGTCCAGCCCTGGAAGCCTTTGGGCCTCACCCAGGGATATTCACATTGACCAGTCGTGTGCTGCCCTCACCTTATCTACTAGTTACCTGCATTTTTATCATTGATTCATCCTGTGGTTGCCACTCAAGAACCTTTCTGCCCCCATGGCCGTTTCTACGAGTAATTTGCCCCGTTCACTTAAGGTTACCAGATACAAATTTGAAATACCTGACGAATGCCTGATTTACGAATAAAATTACAGAACAGGGATTTTCATTTGTTTGTATTAAAGGTATATTAGAAAACAAATCGTTAAGAAATCCCGACGTTTTAATATTCCGACCGCATTTCTGGCTAATGGCCAAAAATATTGACGTCTGTTAACCTTACGTCCACTGCCACTTACGTGTGGTAAGGTAGTCGACATAGCTCCGAGATTTACCAATGGTAACTCTCTGAGCTGTGTCCACAATCTTGGTTCCGCCGCTAAAAATTAAATACTTTGAACTCATCGTAATAATGCGACTTCTGTAAGAGTCTTACAGTAAGACCCAAGACTACTTAGCAAAAAGCACATTGTTATGATTCTTAAAAAAACTTCCACGTAACTT
Source organism: Hedya salicella (assembly GCA_905404275.2). Taxonomy (NCBI): domain Eukaryota; kingdom Metazoa; phylum Arthropoda; class Insecta; order Lepidoptera; family Tortricidae; genus Hedya; species Hedya salicella. The sequence goes on along the minus strand of FR990111.1, from coordinate 15,954,384 downwards.
GGCTATATTCCCAAATTCGTACACGGCAAGCGTTCGTAAAGTTTAATCTCAACTTAACAAGACGTAACAATCGAACTTTCCGGAAGGATTACGACCTTTCTCGACGAAAGGGCGTACATCCATAGGCAGCTATTGTCATTTACGACCTTCTCTGTGTGCGAGGCTGTATCGGCATTGTTTACTTGTTACACGGCAGTAAGGAGCTTAATTAGCATATAAACATGTTCATTTGTTGTTACTTTGTTGTTTCGCACTTATCGGTTTGGATTTCGATTTAAGGACCTGACCACATTGCCGCGTCTTATCGAGTTACCGCAAACGATCCTGCGATATTGCCTCACCGTGTATTTAAGTGTCGCGGCAACTTAGCGTGCGTCTTCTCAATACTATACGGCGCCGTGCATCTGCACGACACGGCACCGTGTTTATTTCAGGCACCGCATCGTTTTACCTCGCTGATACCGCGCCGCTGTGGTGATGTGGTCAAGCACGAAGGATTTGGGGGACAAGTTTTTTTATACAACAAGCTTTAGTCGTAGTTTTTCAAATTTGAATAATCTTCATGTTTTTTTTAAATAATATGGATAAAAAATGTTGGTATGGATCTGGACTGTACCAGGGCTGTACGCAAATTGTATATGGAATAATGTTATTGTAACTTTTAGTACTATTAGTTTTTAGCTACAAATCCATAATAATATTATAGACGTGAAAGTAACTCTGTCTCTGACTAACCTTTTTAAGCTTAAACAGCAACTGATTCTCTCTCTCTCTCTTCCTAGCCATTATCCGACATAGTGGAGGGGTCAGTTTTCTTTGCCTTACTTGTTCATTTCACCCTATCCTCGACATCGTCTTCGGATAATTGACACTCACTCATCCTTTCCTGCACCGCTGAACTAATTATTTTATTTAAATTTATAAATGCCAGTGTTAACGACGATGTGACTTAAAGCTAAGAGATATTGCGTAATTCGACACGAATTACCCTTAATAATAAAAAAATATATATTACGTAAAACTTAGGTTGATCCTAAATAAAAACTGGCCAAAAAGTATGCAGGTTGGTACTGCTTCGGTGTATAAAAGTTTTAAATAAGTGCCTACATCACATCATTAAGTCCTGATGGTCATGAAATTTTGAGATTTTTGAAGTAATAAAAATAATTAATATCTAATTATTAATATGCTGTCAGGGATTACTCATACGAAGTTGCCTTTCCGGCAGTTTTTGTTATGGTATACGGATATGCAACCCCGGCTCTCCGAGCTGCTACTGGCTCATGCATAGTCTTCCGGGACAGTAGTATCCTTTAACCCTTTTTCCTGTCTAAATTCGTACAATTTCCTTCTTTACCCTTTATCCTTCCTCCTATTCTGCCAATGCAAGGTATGCCGTGCCGATGGATGCGTGGGTAGCGGCGAGTCTAGTCGTTTAGCGTGTTGAATTGCCCTGGGACTGGTGTTCCAGAAAATAAGGTTATACCCTTGCCTGGTATGCGGGGCTCTGCTGGGTTCGAATATTTTATCCCTAGCAGCTCGTGGGAACGCAATTAGTTTCAATAATTTCAAAAACCATAATGGCGGCAATGTGGTTCGCAACCCATCACGTCTCGGTTCCAGCGAGAGCGAAGAATGGGCTATGGAGAGCCGCTTTGCTACGTTAAATGTAAGGGGAGGAATGAATGATAAAATAGATGAAGTATGTCGGATGATGGATGCGAGAAATAGAGGGATTAATGAATGTCGATGAAGCGGCAGTTGTATGCCAGGACCGTAGCAAGTGGAAGGAGGTAGTCTCTGCCTATCCCGTAATGGGAAATAGGATGTATGTATTAATATCTCACAAAATTACGCGTTTTCCGACTACATGTTATAACCCCGTTCTATCTATCTATCAGCTACGGATGTCCACTGCTGAACATAGGCCTTCCCTATAGCTCGCCACAGGGTGCAATCCTGCGTAGACCGCATCAACCAACTCCCTTCGACCCTTACAAGGTCATCCATCTACCTAGTTGGGGGTCGTACTACGCTGCGCTTTCCTCTGCGTGGTCACCACTCCAGTACTCTACTGCCCCAACGACCATCCGTTCTCCGGGCTACATGGCCCGCCTATTGCCACTTCAACGATGCAATCATGTGACCTACATCGGTTACTTTGGTTCTCCTGCGGATCAGTTCTCATCATATCACGAAGAGAAACCCCGAGCACAGCTTTTTCCATTGCACGACATTATACAACTTTATATGCTTCAATTAGGTTCTATTGTTAAAGTCAATCAAGCTATTCGTTCCCAACGTATATATCCTTATTCTTATTTATAAGTATTCATTCGAGTCCGGTTCGCACTTGTCGGATTTTTAAACTCTCGTTGCTTATTTGTCTTGTCGCCGAGTATTAGCCGTGGAAAGTTTCTAAATCCTTGTACAGGCGCAATAGCATCCCAATCGTCGTGTTTTGCTGAAATTTAATCCTAAATTGGAGTCCCGGTAATTCCTGATAGCCCCGCTGTAATAGGCTTTTCGAATTCTGTGTTTACGTGTAATGAAATCTTTTAATCAGAATTTGAGACACGGGTTTTCAAAAGCATGAGTTGTGTCTCAAATTCGACATGGCACAAAGAAAAAGAAAAACATTTATTTGACGCCATTGAAACAACAATACTAATATTAAAATAGAAAGTACATTTGTAAATTCAGAGTCGGAATACCGTCAGCCTTCCGGGCACCCTACCATCTGGTACCAATTATGAGCCAGTGTACTAATCTATAATATTAGTTATTTATTTTTACTTTGGTTGTATTTCTTAATATGAAAGACAAATTCTTGTGTTTCTGTGTTTTTAATGTGGGAAAACACCACATTATTATTTATTGTGATATAGATACAAGTCAAAGCGCAAAGAAAAATACGATTCCTCTCGCACTTGGCACCAGGACTAGAGCCCGGTACCTCTCGATTACGCGTCGCGCGTATCACCTCTCCACCAGCGATCACTGTGCCATCCGCCTCGAATTTATCATGAATGCGTGCTTAAAATATTTCCCATTTCTCGAGGGCACCGTGTATATAGATTAGACAAACAATGCTTTTGCACAATCTGGAAAAATATGGAGCACTACGATCCATAAAATCTGCGCTGCGAAATATGTCTGCAGCATGGCTGCAATGTTCCTAATATCTAAAAAAATTGTACAACAATGAAGTAATCTTTAATTACCAATATTGTATTATTAGTGATTCTAGATTGATGTTTTGTTGATTAATTTTCATAAATAAGAAACTATATACTCGAAAGAATCTTAATTAGGGAAAGTTAATCAATAACAGTTTAGTGATTCATTAAATAAATATGGTAACGAAATAGAATAATAATTAAAAAAAAAATAACAAAAAACCCGACTGCGTAAAAAACTAAAAAGAAAAAAACAAGTCCAGCGCCCTAGAAATTTGCTAAGGTACGAGTATAATGGAAATATTTCATGATTCATGATCGATATTATATAATAAATTCTAATATGGAACATAGCGATTTTGAACAGTCGGGTTTTTTGTTTTTTTAATAATTATTTTTTATTTTATACTTTTTAGTTAAAACTATAAAAGTCAGACAATTTCGCAATCTTTATCGTGGGGGTTATTGAAAAGTTTGCATAGATTTATTACAATGCAATTAAATGAGAATTTAGTGAGAACGGCTTGCTAACCAAATTTAAATCGTTATAGTTCCTAACTGGTAATTCCAAATTAAAAATGATTAAAGAAACCTAATAATGATTTTTAAATCCCTATTCATTGACACCCCATTCGATATAGTACGTCAATTTTCTTTTTTTTCTTTTTCACAATATGGCGTCTCATTCTCGCCATTTTGAGTTTTCATCATTTTCATGTCTTTAGTGACATTTGGACTCATCAAAGTTTGGTCTCTAGAGTGCCAGATAGGAACAAACATACATACATATATACAAACGTACATACATACATACATACATAGACTGATAAACACATTACCACTCCTTTGCGTCGCGCAGTCGGGTAAAAAGTTACCGGCTTTTGTGACAATTTGCCTATACAAATGTATATACATATAGTTTTAGATACAAACTAGAAGGGCACCTTCGGGCAGCTTCGTTCCCGAAAGAGAAAAAAGTCATAATCGTCTGTTTTCTTCAGCGTAGTCGGACAAAAAGTACCTATTCTATAACCACCTTTGGATGCGCAGCCCGGTGTACCAAAAAAATATATATCCGTTTAGCCGCTTTGGCGTGATGAAGCCACAACGACACATACAAGCACACCAGAATCCAAAGCATAAACATCGTTTCAGTCTACAAATAGTCCGTATCACTTATTTTTTTGAAAATATTTGAATGTACAGACATTTCATTTTTACGACTTTATAATAGTTGATGTTTGTAAATATTTTTAGATACAAATGTATGTACAGACATTTTAAAAAATGCTCTAATACTGTTTGAATAATAAGTAGTAGTAGAAATAATATTTAACGCTATATAAATAGTGTGATATCACCTTTTGACGCAAGACGACTAATAAAATAAAACCTGCAAAGTAAAATATTTCGTAGTTCATGGATATATTTTATTAATAAAATAAACTACTAATAATTATTCATTGCAGCCTTATCTGATTAACATTCGATATTAACTCCAGATTATTCATGAAAGTTTGCGAAATGAGATTTATGATAGTTAATTAATTTATTTGTTATAGTGATATAAAATGTAATGTTTAATTAATTACTTAATTTATGTTAAATTTGTACTTCCCTGGCGAAACTTGTGTTGGGGATTTATTATTCAATTGTTTCTTTTTTATGTTTCTAATTAAATGACTTTCGATATTGATTTTTCTACTTATCGTCAATGAACTTGATTTATGTATATGATTTGACAATTGTCTATTTAAGATTTATAATAAATAAGTTGTTGTAAATTTAGTATTAGTCAACCTCACCGTCATTCGTTTTAATTCAGACGGGCAATTGTTTTCAAATTCTGTATTGAGCCAATGTTGCGTTAATATTTTTGAACTGAGAATAGTTATTTTTTGTATAAGATTAGGTTTAATGTTTCTTTTATATTTTTTGATGTGATAACATCACATATTTTTGTACAATATTGATACAAAGATCTAAGTAGAAAAGAAAACTAAAAAATCGGCCAAGAGCATGTCGGACCATGCTTAATATAGGTAATGCAGCCGTTTGTACAAAAAAAATGCACTACAGATGAAAAATATACGATATGAAAAAAAAAACTAACAAAAGAGCGTATCTCACCGGCACTTAAGTCATTTTGCTGAGAAGCGCAGTTTTTTGTCAATAACTTAAAAACGGTATGTTCAATCATATTGGAAACAATTTTCGTTGAAAGTATTTATTAAGTTTTATATTTGTACATTTTTTCATATTTTTTGAACATACCGTTTAGAAAATAGAGGGGGGGGGGGGGGGCATAATTTTTGCTACTTTCATTATTAAAAATTAGTAATCAGTTAAAAATTACAAACAAAAATTAAAATAATTACAGCGCCATCTCTCTCGTAAGCTTGACACTACTGAAATGGCAGGTCAGCTTGAAAAAATTTTGCGATAGCGCATCTTCTCAGAGTGGTGCTATAAGGTAGCAAGCCTTTCAAAAATTAATAATACATACGGTCGTGAGTAACGGATCGTTACCGAAGGTAGAGGCTTAATTTGTTGTGAATCACAAGTGGTCTGATGGTCTAACGGATAGGACGCTGTTCCGGTATAACAGAGACGCTGGTTCGATTCCGGCTTAGACTGCAGTGGATCGCAATTAATTTTTCTTATCTACTTAGATCTTTGTATCAATATTGTATAAGATTAGGTTGTCAAGACAGAATTTAAAGTAAGACGTATTCTCCATACCCTTATTTTTTTTTCTAAAAGGATTCCAAAACATATTTTAATTGCTGTGTTCTCTTTGTTACAGTAACAAATGAATCCGGTCCACATCACCGTTCAGGAATGCCGCACGGGGCGATGAGCGTCGTGGCAAAATGGCTCATGAACATTGGAAGGCATGGATGAAAATCGCTTGCACAGTAGTACTCCTTGCCACGAGTCTGGCAGACTTCACCACAGAATGCCAGAGACCTTGCGACTGCCGCTGGCAGTCTGGCAACAAAGCTGCTATCTGCTCAAACTCCAGCCTAAAGACCGTTCCTGCCAACCTTAGCAACGATATACAAATTTTAGACCTTTCTAATAACAATTTACTTACACTTCATCAAGAAGCGTTCAAAAAAGTCGGCCTAAGCAACCTCAAAAAACTCTTCCTCAAGGAATGCAATATAGAAGTCGTACACAAAACCGCTTTCGCGACGCTTGCTATCATGATAGAACTCGACTTGTCACGGAACCGAATACGCAATCTCCATCCTGACACCTTTAAAGGCACCGAGAAACTTCGTCTAATAAACCTGAGCAATAACTTGATCGATAAACTCGAAGACGGCGTATTCCGCAACTTAAAGTATCTTCAAAAAGTTGAAGTTAGCAATAATATGATCGTCCGTATCGGAACTAAAGCCTTCGTCAACTTGCCCCAACTAAAGATATTGCGATTCGACGGGAACAACCTGAGTCATATGAAGCCAGAAACTTTAATGGTCCTTCACAACTTATCCGGCCTGGATCTGCATAACAACCCATGGCGTTGCGATTGCAATCTTCAAATGTTCAGAGATTGGGTAATAACTCACAATTTGTACACACCACCAACCGCTTGTGCCGAACCATCCGTAGTGAAAGATAAACTTTGGAACGAATTGGACTCGTCCAACTTCGCGTGCCGGCCTACAATCCTGGAGCCCACACCAGATGCCAGACTCAAAAGTTACGAAGAAAACGTGACTTTAATATGCAAAGTCGTAGGTAACCCAACCCCAGAAGTCGTGTGGCGTTTCAATAGCAGGATTATTGAAACCAGATCGTTTGGAGAAATCCGATATGTAATCACAGAGAACACTATGGATTTGATAAGATGGGTGAATTTGACAATTGTAAACGTCCGATACAGTGACAGGGGGAACTATACGTGCATTGCTGAAAATCCTGGTGGTCGAGATGAGAAGACGTTAGCGCTAGTTTTATCTAAATATGGAAGTCCTGGCACTATTTTAGGCTTAGATACTGACACTTTTGCTATATTAGTAGGCTGTTTAACCGCTTTGATAATAATTAGTGCGGCGGTTCTTGGAGTCTGTTATTTCACAACACAGAACAATGATTCGAAAAGACTGATAAAGACGGACACGTCTTCAAACGGGGATATCCTGAATGAGAATTCTGTGGCCTCAGAGTTGGAGAAGGGGTTCAAGGTTGAGGTGAATCCAGTGACGAAGCCTCCAAGAAAGTACGACGCACCTGCATCGCTTACCAGCGAAGCTACTGAGATGTCTGAGCTGAACAGAACATTGCTGGACAACGAGTCAATGTTAGGTGAGTACCTTTGGGTAGCTATAACAAATATTATAGTTTGCGTGTAGACTGTAAGAAATCGGGGATTGTCTTACAAAGAAGACAATTAAGGTTAAATATCTTAATGGTGACGATAAAATTTTTGTTTCGTTTCTTCATACTCTGCTACCATAGAACTCGCTACCAGACTAACGACAAGTAGCTCGATTCGGAATCGAATTAATCAGACGAATTTCGATGTTGTCATCAGTGACAATAGGCACATACTACCCGATTGGGTTTCTATATATTGACTCATACAGTTTCGGTTTTACAATGTAGCGTATATCTCGATATGACTTAATATTCGTATTATGTTCCTAAGTTAAAATTTACTAAGTGACTAGGTACTTTTTAAGCTCTTCAATTCGACTTTTAAAGTCTTCACTTAATAAAAAAACATGGTCGCAATTTTCTTAAACTAGCTCGGCAATAAGAAACTTTGTTGCATGCTGTAAAATTTTAATAAAGAAAAGCGATTACGAGTATTATGCGACTAGAAAACGGCTGGGAAACGCTGGAAAAGTTCGCTTGCAAGTTTATACTACGCTTAAGGAATTATATAATAGTATAGTCGACTTAAGACCCGATTTTATCATCCTCTGTTAGTTAATAATGGCTGATTAACAGCTCATCAAGACGCCTGTCAAATTATCACCATTGATAGACATCGGTCCTGACGTCTGTATTGTCTCGTATGTTACGATGGAACTGCCAAAATATCTACTTATTTATTTCAGCCTAATCTACGAGACTAAAGAAATTGAAAAAAAAATGGTTTGTCTTACATAAAAAGAATAATAAAAAATATGTAAACAGCATTTTTCATTCCCACAATGTGCATTTATAGAAAAGTAAGCAAAATAATATTATAAAGATATACCTAGGTAAATAGAATAATTTGCTCATTGTTTCAAAAAATAGTTGAAGCTAGAATAAAATCTACATTAAAACAAGGTTTAAGCCTGTTTCATTTAGTCACAAGAAGAAGTTATAAAAGATTCATAAAACATCCAATTAATATTCCGAAATTTAAAAAGTACGCCAGCTTATAATATGCCCACTCAATACATAATTGACCCATTATGCATAGTAAGGAATTATACGCTACGTTAAATATAACAATTGTTTCCTAAGTAAGTGTGGGAGTTACGTATTGTGCCCTAATTTACTTTGATAGAGTTAATTTTAACTACAAAAGTTAGAAAGCACAGTTCCATTACGTAAAGTTTTAAGTTACCGAAATTTGGGCCTCGTTTCAAATATTAGGAAACAATAAAGTTATAATTAATCGTGTTTTTAACAATTGAGATACACCAAACGAATGTCGAGTGCGATTAATTTATACTATTATAAAGTTGAAAAAATTTGATGTCTGTACATTGACTATTTTAAAGTCACTGAATTGAATTATTTTTTTGGATTTTTGTATGTTTGTACGTGTTGTTGTGGCTTCGTCACGTTAAAACGGCTATACAGATTTCAACTATTTATAGTACTGAGGTAACTATAAGGTAGGTATTAACCATCTGTGGATGCTTAGATCAACACCTTTGCGTTGCAAGCACCTTCTTTACTAATAAATGGGTAAATTATGTTTTCTTACTAATTTCATTTCCCCAATTATTATTTTTTACATTATTTTCGGATTGAAATAAAACAATTTAACGGATTATATCGCGTATATTATCTCATTTTAGTTCCCGACGTTTCGGAAGCTTTCCAGCTTTCCATGGTCACGGGAGGACTGAGAAAAGATGTATTTTCCTCTGTCAAAGTTACAATTTGTGCAAACTACCCATTTTTTGAAAAAACACAAATAAAGGTGTACATACATGCCAGATGGGCCTAAAAACTTTATAAGAGTTTAGATCAAGACAATACATTGTTAAAATTTAGGAGAATATTGGATTTCTATTTCCTTACAAAATGCCTATTGAGGCGGTAGAAGTCTAAGCTTCGGTGGAGTTTGATTTGAATCAGTTTGTGTTCAGTGTTTGTTCAGAACTGTCGAAAACTACCCGGAGTCTAGCGGTAATGTTTTAGCGTTATAATTGAGTATTAAACGCTGAATAGTGGCTTTGTAGCTCTTTGGGAGTGATTGCCTATTGTATCCTTAGGTACTGAAAATCTTTGCTATTCCATATTAATGGTTAGTGCTTGTTCTGAACAGTTTAAAACTACCCGGACTATACTTTTGGTAGTAAAAGTATCGGGGCATCTGTGCCATAATATCATCGTATATGTATGATGGCAAGGGATACAGCTGTCAGTTCAATTGATAATCACTCGCCGCCTTCAATAACGTCTTTTTTAAGATTTGAGACGTGATAATTAAGGACGTTTTGTGATTGCACACTGCATGAAACTCAAAAACCCCTAATAGGGATGATGACTCAATTTTAATAACTACTCCGTCATGTAGAATAAAAAACAATATTACAGATGTATTTTATGTTCTTTTACGTAATCAAATCGATACATAGAGTTAAAATATCGCGTGACGTCACTCTTAGGTACAAATTGAACTGAACCAAAACGAACTGACGACCGAAATCATAATGCTATCTCGTTCCCACTTGTGTGATCTCAGCGAGTGTGAAAAAGCAGTATGATGTCGGTCGCCAGTTCAGGTTATGCTGCGTATAGGATTAACGTCACGAGTTCCCACTTCTAAACATTAATGTAATTAATCTGAGTTTTTTTATTATTTTGAAAAACCAAAGAATACATGTCCAATATTCTAAGTGATGCGCAAATTCGAATTTTGATTTTCACACCCCGTCATCCCCCATCATCATGCTTATTATGAGTTGTGCCGTTATTGCACTCGGCAATCGATAATATGTTCAGTCAAAACGTCAAGTTTCTTTGAACAGTAAGAAGTACATAAGCTAGATTTTTCCTGCAATTTCTTCCACGAGGTATTGGCCAATCGCTGGACAATGAAAAGAGAAAATTGCCAAGGATACAATCCGATGAAAACAAGTCGATCATTCCAAAAATAGGAAGTTCGGTAATCACGGTCATCGCGCATGAAGTAACGACTACAGCTTTAATTTAACTAACTAGCTTGGATTAACAACGTTTAAGTTTGTGATTTACCTAGAAAAAAACAACTGGATTTTCAGAAATTCCTACAAGATCATAACATAGCAAGAGATTGCATATACAAATTTGGGAATAAATACATAATACTTTGTCTTAGGAAAGACTGCTTTATTTTTTCAATTATTCGTTTATAAATTTATTTGTTGCATCAACATTATTACAAAACATGAAGCATAATTAATTAACACTACAACAAAAGCCAATAGCAGATGTCCTCGAAAGTACAATTAATTAGTTTTTGGTCAGTTTAGATATTTTTTTACGTTTCGCAAAGCATTTCGCAAAACAGAAGAAATACATATTTGTTTAAACCACTGTGTAAAAAACAATATCTAAAGTTAGGTTTCTTTTATATAAATTCTCTTTTTTTAAGGTCTCCGAAAAAACTAAGTTTGGGACATTAATTAGTTAAAGACACATAATATGCTCATTCATTAGACCCATGAAAACAATTTCCCAAACATCTTCACAGACTTTTATATTCATAATATTAGCTGGATCTATTAAGTACCGTTGGGCCAACCGGACGGCCAGTTTAATTATTAATCTGATTTCTCAGGTTGTAATTAACTTACCTCGAGAACTTCCCACTTTCCTCCGCCTTCAACACTACAAGTTGAAATAACCAACAAAATTCACAAAAACCTTAACTCTAGGCAAATGGCAAAGTCATTACAAAGTTTCGCATAATTTTGAGGACCTAGGTGACCTGGAGGCTAAACTGGTTTATTCGTAACATAAAATACCTATTCCTATAGGGGAGTTGCGTCCGTTACGACCTTATTGGACTAATGTATGTAGTGGTCGTTTAATTTTATGCAACCATAAAGGAGCTAGCTATAGCAATTATAAATGTGATAAAATCTAGAAAACAACAATGTGCAATTGAGAAGTAGCAAACAAATAATGTTCGTGCATCTAGGAAATGCAGGGAATGTCTTGGGAATAATCAAGTATCTAAGCAGCGTTGGAGCTAAAAAGTAAAACTAAGTTGTAGATTTTGTTCCGTTTGCGATAAAAGGTTTTTTTGAATTACGCAAATCTCGCCTCGTCTCGTCTCGCCTCATCTCTCCTCGCCTCGCCTCGTCTTGCCTTATCTCCGCAGGTTCGGATTCAGCTTCACCTACTTTGGCTCACTTGATGCCTGCACTTTCTTACAGCGAGCGCGGGCTACCATCCATGTGCGCATACGCGCTTTTATATATTCTAGAGATTTACAATGAGAGATTCGGCCCAAAAAGATATGTACCTAAGGAAAAAGGTCCCCGGCCCACAATTTCATTGATTTCGTACATACTTACTTTGCATATAATTCATAGATAGTTGCTACGCTAGTACAATTAGTTTTGTCTGGTTCCAAAGTCCTGCCAACCCTCTCGGTTGTCAGGCCGATCTTTTTGTGCAATAAATAATTAATTATTAGCAACAATCTTACACAAATCGACCAAACCAAGCAAAGCTTATACTATGGGAACTAGGCTACGAATACCTACTCTTGAGGAGTACAGTTGCAAGTTCACATCTGAAAAGTGTGAATTCCTTGACCAAACTGAGACAAGAGATACACAAAAAAATGCAGACAAGGCCACGAAGTTGACAGATTCAGTTTTGTGACAATTCCAAGACACAATATTGTGTCATAAAATTGATATTTCAATGACAAATGTGCGAATTAATTGATTCGGATAAAATTACGATTATTAAAATCACGAATTTCGTACCGAATGTCAAAATTTCGAACAAGCAAAAAGTTTTGGAATATTAAAAAATTGGAGTTCCGTTTTTCGAGTCAGAAAAACATCGAACTTTTAATTCATGTCGGAACAAAAAGAAAAAAAGATTTTTTAAATTCGGTAAAATGCATAAAATATTTTTTTAAATACGGAATTTTGTCTTGATGGAATTATGAAATTCGTATTTTTGATAATCGGAATAAACACTTTCGGAATAAAACATTTTTGATTATTTGGGTGCCCTCGTTTTGTACGTATCAAGTTGTGTAACTTCTGTTCTATCCATTAAGCATGTAACTACGGTTCAAGGTCATAAATCAAGAGATACGACCTCATTAAGTTTTATGATCCAATGGAGTGTTATTGAATACCAGCGGTACTAGTACTGACATAATTCTCGACTGTATTTATTGATACATTTTCTCAAGTGAATAGATCTAAAATTTCTAGATTTTTTTTAAACTGCATTTAGGAGAAGACAAATTAATCACAGAACACCTGATTCAAGTTCTAGAATTTTCATAAAATATACGACGATCTCGTAATCATAAAATGAACGAAAAAAACAAATCGTTACTTCGGATATTTTGTATGAAAAAAATACCGGTTCCGATCCATGTAGACTAACTCCCAGGTAGCCTAGAAGCTGTATAAGAGCTTATACAGCCATTATACAGCCAGTTTGAGCGCTATAAGGGCTGTATATAAGCTCTAATGCAGCTTGTGTGCTACTTGGGCTGTCAGTTGCATCAACAAAATATTACTGACTAGAAGGTGCCCGTAACTTCGTTTGCGGAGGAGCAAAACGTCATAACCCTCTATTTTACCTCAGCTTAATAGGGTAAAATTAGTCTTATAGATGTCTATGGCTGATCAACTACCCACGTTTCAAAGATAGATGAAAACCCGTTTTACAACAGATGTTTTTTTTTCAATTCACTGACCTTTATATATTGTTCATTGAATATAGGGAAGATAGTAATTTTTCATTATTACTTCGTCATGTTTAGCAAAAAATACGTGTTCGATTATGATTTTTGTACTCGCATCACGCCTATTATCACGGTTAACATGGAAGAAAGATTATTGATTTTTTTTTCAAAGATTAAATATGTAACAAGATTACTCACATGGGCCTAAAATTGCCGTCAATTACTACACCCACGATTACTCATTATTTGTCTTATATTTAATTCAAAAGATTGGCTGTAATTCCCACGTACAAACAGGCCAAATGGTTCTCATTCAATACGGGGAAATTACACATATGCTTCAGGGAATAGCTTGTTAAAGGTAAAATGAGCAAGACGTTTTAAGCCATCGTAGGGTTTCTTACCTACAAACGTTTTTATTACACGTTAGATGGTTAAAAAGTTTAAAAAAGTGACATAATCGGTTTTCATTTAACACAACTAAGAACATTCTTAAGGCAACTTGTTATGTTATCTTATAAAGTAAATAATTGAAATCAACTTATTAGATACTCTATGAAATCCCTATATTTGTATTAGCGGTTAAAAAAACATTCACAAAAATAACAATTTACTAAATTAACTGAAATATGAACAATATCGACTAAAAAAATAAAAACAGCAAAGGTTACAAGAATTGAGATTGAATAATTATTAGTATATTGTTATAGGCATATTATATTTCCATTAATCGAATGAAATATTTTTTTCTAAAATTGTGAACAGTATGAGTATAACAGAAACTGACTTTATGCACTCATTGTTCTTTTACTATGCAACTTACTTGGTACAAATGTTATCTTATACTTGACAAATCATTTATTTTTGTTCACAGCATCCACTGAAGACAACAGCAGACATCTCGACGTTGAATTGCCGAAGATATCCCAAGAAACACTTCTCGTAGACCGACTCACGCAGGGACACCAGGCGTACCCTCCAGACCTGCTGACCTTCCCTCTCAGAGGAGGAACGCAGGTCTCACCTGCCAGCGGCACTAGCCAAGACCGCAAAAACTTAATGGAAAGCCCAATCAAATCCCCTGGCTACGGAGTCACAGTGATACCACCGGGTTACAGATTCCAAACTCCAACCACTTCACACGCTTCTAACCCAAAAGGTGGTTACGTTACTCTTCCAAGAAGACCAAGAGGTAACTGGTTTCCCGAAGGCACCAATCCTCAAGTCTTCTCCACGCTCAACGGAGTCATTCCTTATTACGACCACTTTAACATGAAACTGTTCAATAATGGAGCAAATTACTATAGCCTCAATAAAAGTGAGATGGATTTGGGTCCTATTAATAAGCTAAGATCGAGTTTTCATGATGGTTCTGAAGAGATTGAGCCTGCACCATCGCCAGCGCCAGGAACTCCTCATGCGACTATACCAAGAAGCAGCCTGAGCTCTCCAAATATACACAACCAGCTTCTAGCTCTTCAGGCCATGAGTTACAGTGCTCTTCAAGGAAGAATCACGAAGCCGTCAGAGCAAAGACCTTTGAAAGTCTTGCTAGCCGAAAACGAGACTCTTCTGAAGAATCCTGTGCGTGATTTGAGGGTAGGAGTGAGTGTAAACAGTTTAAACAGGACAAGAACAGCTCCCAAACCTCCCCCAAAGCCGAGGAAACGGGGTTCGAGTGAGTTGAAAGAACCGTTCCTTTTCAATACTGGTGAAACTGCAACTCAAGTGTAAAGTGATAAAAGTATATATAATCGTAGAGTTAAGACATTTTGTTACCTATACAATAGGTATGTTAAATTTTAGCTGTCAGCATTCGCTCCATGGAATGCTTTGTATAGTCTCTATTTCTATTGATAATGAAGTCGCTTATAGATATTAATATTAATGTTAAACAGCTCACAGATTTTTCGGTATAAAATTGCCATCGCTCTACAATATATAATAAGGAGGGAAAGTTATTTTACTCTTAACTTAATATAAAATCTGGCTTTAAAAGACGTTGAGAATTGATGTACCTAGGCCTGTTTTCAAAAACGATATGTTAGCACAGTTTTTACTAAGTTTTGTATGTAAGTTCATATAAATCTTTTCTTTATGTTTTTTTGATTCTTGGGTCATTTCAAAATTTAGCGCATGTGACTTTGTCCCAGCCTAAATAAGTCGTTTTCCGCACAGATAGCACAAAACAACACCAGAAACAAAAATTATATGTTGTTGTTTGTTGTTATTAGTGTTATCAATTGATCATGCACAGTCAGCAATAAACCTTATAGCTAACCTATGACATTTTCGTAATAATGCATGGTAACGGAGTTGTAGTGCCATACAAAAAATTACAGAGTCTTCAGCGCTAAATTTTGAAATGACACTCTTATGATTTGCACATAATTTTCTGTGTTGTTTGTACATGGATGGATATTTTTTTTCGGCACAGGCTCGTTCAGTCCGTTTCTTAAAATTTCTGTTTCTCAAAATGACTCTTTCCAACGAACATTCCTAAAATGTTCACTTCCTATTATGCCCACTTTCAAAAACGGCCTGCTTTCTTTAATGTCCGCTTATTATAATATCTAAATCATGCATCCCATTATTAAAATTGTACCGAAATCAAAAATAGGCCCAATACGAAAGTTCAACCTTTAGAATAAAATCGGTTCACACTTACTATTTATTTATTTTCGGTGAACATACAAAAAAGGATCCCGCCGAATTGAGAAACAAACACTTTAAGAATCATCATACATCATCTGTTAACAAAGTGACGAGATGGATCCCTGAAAAATGGACCTATATTAGCTAGATTTTTTTTGTTGCCGTTATATTATTTACAAACGAAGTTTTAAGGAGTGAGAAGACGCAAACATGGCAACGAGTTAGAAAAAAAAGATTGAATAACCCACTTACTATGACTGACTATGTCGGGTACCAGTGACGAGTACGAGTTTTGATATAATCACCAATTGTCTATTACAATTGAGTATGTAATTGAATAAATAATGCAAAATCATCGCAATGTCGCCTTTTACTCTGAAAATGATATATTTGTTAGGTTAAAAAAATAAGTCATTGTATTGAAAACAGTTTTTAATTTTTTAAATATTTTCTGTTACATAACCAAATATTGTTAAAAATAATTATGTTATTACTTCTAATTTTACTAACATGTTAATTACTATTCAACTTTATTCCTATAAATACCCTGTCATTAGTCCATGAATATGTAGTAACTTATGTACGAGGATGGAAGTTGACGTACGTTTGTAACCATATCAAGCCACATTATTTTTCGAATTATGTTTGGGAAACAACCATCATCATCATCATCATCATCTCCCTGCCCTTATCCCACTTTTGTAGGGTCGACACAACATGTTTTTTCTTCCATTCGTCTTTATTATTCGTCCCTTCAGCGCTTTCTGTTTTCTTTCTCATGTCCTCTCTCACACAATCCATCCATCGCTTTTTGGCCTACCGATTGCTCTTCGTCCTTCGACATTTATCCCTAACATTATTTTGCCAATATGACGTTCATCTCTTCTCATCACATACCCATACCACGCTGCTGCTCCTCATTTTATCCATCACGTGTGCTACTTTCAAACTTCCCCTTATATACTCATTTCTAGTCCGATCTTTCCTCGTCGTTTTGGAAACAACCGTTATTGGGAAAATAATGTGGTCAAGTCAGTCAAGAGAGTTTTACTTGGATATTCCTCAAAAAAACTAAAAGAAAACGTACTACAGAAAGGACTGTCTCACTCTTAATAAACGACGCATGAAAATAGATGAATCTGTAAACAGGGCACTTCAATTCTATGTAATTACATTTTAGTATTAATTTTATTTTTAAAGCATAATGTTTTGGATACATATTTTATCAGCCTTAGTCATGTAATAAGTTACAAATTATTTATACAATATATAGACCATTTTTAATTATGTTTGATGGTTGATTCATATATAACTTTCTAAAATTCAAATTCAGTAACCTTATTGATAAAAATGTCCATGACGAGAATAAATTAATAGGTATAATAATTCATTTTGAATTGTGATATATTGTTCCCATTTTATTTTACGCAGAATTACGGCTTTGAATTGTTATGAAAATTTCAGGTGAACAGTTTATGGAACAGAACTTATAAATTGATATTAATATATTATTATAAATTGGATTCGTGGTCCTTTTTAATTAACATATTTTAGTTTAGACATTTTGTGATAGCAGCATGTAAAATATTATAAAATAATGTGTTTTGTCTTTTTCGAAGGACACTGATGAAGATATTATATTAATACAAAGCTGTATATATACACTATAGTTAAATTAAAATTAAAATTACATATTGCAATAAAATTAAAGGCAAAATTATACGCATAGATAAAAAAATCCATATAACATAAAGTTGGCTCATTGAAATAAAACAATTTAACGGATTATATCGCGTATATTATCACATTTTAGTTCCCGACGTTTCGGAAGCTTTCCAGCTTTCCATGGTCACGGGTGGAAAGCTGGAAAGCTTCCGAAACGTCGGGAACTAAAATGAGAAAAGCGGTCCAAAGAAGTTTCCGCGAACGCCTCCAGCGCCACATTTCTAAGGCGTCAATTTTGTATAGGTCTATTAACCTACGGGGTCTGTGCTCCATACAGAAATATTGGGAAAACAAGACACTTCATGAGTCGAACCTTGGTATTCAGCCCCAAGTCGAGAGAACCGAGGACGACGATCTGCCGTGTACGATTACATCATCATCGAGACCACGACCACTCTGACAAGCGTGAAACGACTAGAAAGAATGTTTCGTTTGAAATAATAAATGAAAAGATTCTTAGGCTTTAGTCCGACGTCTTATTACTCATGTAAACCGTGCATTTTCGCAGTTAAAATAAAAATAGTTAGATTCATCCGAGATCAGGGTTATATCTCTTTGTAAATACAATTAATTTTGTCAGTCCATGTCACAGATTGTCAATTATTTTAACCGTTTTTCCAATATCATCAATTAGAGGATAAAAAATATAACCCGAACCCGAATGCATAAAAAAAAACAAAATTCAAAAAAATCCTCATTCTAAAAGAGCGACAAGTAGAACATAGGTGACAAGCGCAATTCATATAGAAACACAATTCCTAGTGCAGTTTTTTACATTAATTGTAATAATGTTCTTTTTGTGCGCTGTTACTGGGACATATTTACCTAGTGACGTCATTTAGAGGATTGCTTGCTTCCTTCACAGAATATTTTTCAAACAACTAGCTATAAAAATAAAGTTTTTGGGATTCTTGATAATAAAATAACAAAATAGATAAAGCGATCACCGTTACCGGTTCACTGCTGAACAAAGGCCTCTCCGAAGCATCCCGCAACGGTCGAGCGCGGCTTATCTAGCGGTCTCCTATAATAATCTTTAACTCGACGGTTTACCTTGTTTGAGGTCTTCACGCTACATTGTCCAGCGGGCCTATGATGGTCGCGTTTATCACGCAATAAATGATATGATAACGCGTCTGTCACCCTCGCACTCACATACGTGTCAGAAGGTGACGGCAGCTATGTCATTTATTTATCGCGTAACAAACGCAACCATCATAGGCCCGCAGTATGTGGTCGCCAATCTAGAACGTTTTTTGCCCCATAGCCGTCGGTACTACCAGTGATGCACCTCATTGCACTGTCGCTTAAGTCTTACAAATATTTAAGGGCCTTATCGCACTAGCGAGTAGCGAGCGTATTTTCTATACACTCATCAGTCGCGGCAAACACGCTGCGTTATCAGGGAGAGGGACCGTGTTTCTGGACTTCCTTCTCTTCCAAATTAATTTATCATTTTCTTTTGTTTCAGTAAAACACTAGTGTACTCATTTTGGCCTGTTAATAGTCTTGATAGGCACTCAGACTGTTAGGCAAAGGCTTAGATGTTCCGTGCCCCGCTCTTTCGGAGTGAGGCACCATCTTATAACCCGAAAGTGGTCGAAACTCAACCAAACTGAGACCAGGACAAATTATAAAATATTGCTGCGTTATCGCCTTTATACAAAATTCGCTCGCAACACAATGAGTGTGATAAGGCTAGGGTTTCCAACTTTTTTGTGAAAAATGACGGATATACTTCTCTGAAGAGTATAAAATAAAAGTAAATTCAAACGAAAAAAAGTACTCTTCAAAAATAGTTGAATTCCGTTTCGCCAATTTGGTGTTTTATGAGGCCACAACAACACATACAAACATACAAAAAATCCAAAAAAATATTTTTCGATTCTGTGACCTCCAAATAGAACGTTTCAATCTTTTTTTTATATCTTTAATGTACAGACATTTAATTTTTACAACTATATAATAACAAAGATAATGAAGCAAAATAACGTAGAATACGTCATTATAAAGTATATTTGGCAACCCTAGATAAGCTCCTAAACTATGTCGATGAGCTTGGTTCTCTTGATTTCCACTTTTTTTCATTTCCTGATTCGGTCAAGCAAGGAATAAACATCGAACAAAGCTCGATCCGTTGCCCTTTCAGTGACTATGAGCCTTCTTGTGAGGCCTATGGGTAAGCATATGGTCATAAATGCTCACCAGGTGCGCTGACGGCGGAAAGCCGCTTAAAATGCAAAATGCACAGATCTCGTAACAAGTAGTCACCAAAAAAGACTGGGTATTATAGCTCAATTGGCAGTGCGTGCGCCCCGGCAAGGCACAGGCGCTGGTTCAAATCCAGTCGGACATTACATTTTTTCCATTATTGTATTTTAAGAATACGTCTCACTATTAAAAGTAGGTCATACAATAAACAATGAATAAAATTTCAATTCAGTTTATTTATAATAGTTTACTTTTCATACTCATTCACAAACCCTCCCTCTATTGGTCCTTCCGAATCTCTCTTCAACGCGACCACACTATTAAATATACAATTTACTCATATTATATATTTGAATAACTAACATATTTACATTTATACAACTTTTATTTTACCATCCATTATGCCAGCTAGTATTTCTGTCTGCTCTAATATAATTTTTGAAAAAGAGATCAAATTAAAGTGTATTTTACACTAATACGCGGCTGTTTGATTTCGATATACTTAGATAAAATAAGTAATTTGATTACATTTCCGAGCTCATTATATATAAATAATAAACGCCCAGCGATAACAGAATATAATTATATCTTAAATGTCTTAAAATAAGTGTTAAAAACAAAAATGGCATACATAATATAGCTACTTTAGTAATTTTATATCAAAATCAAACAGCCAACTTTATAATATTTTCTTCTGTTTCCGCGATTATTACTCATTGAAATAAAACAATTTAACGGATTATATCGCGTATATTATCACATTTTAGTTCCCGACGTTTCGGAAGCTTTCCAGCTTTCCATGGTCACGGGTGGAAAGCTGGAAAGCTTCCGAAACGTCGGGAACTAAAATGAGATAATATACGCGATATAATCCGTTAAATTGTTTTATTTCAATGAGTAATAATCGCGGAAACAGAAGAAAATATTATAAAGTTGGCTGTTTGATTTTGATATAAAATTACTAAAGTAGCTATATTATGTATGCCATTTTTGTTTTTAACACTTATTTTAAGACATTTAAGATATAATTATATTCTGTTATCGCTGGGCGTTTATTATTTATATATAATGAGCTCGGAAATGTAATCAAATTACTTATTTTATCTAAGTATATCGAAATCAAACAGCCGCGTATTAGTGTAAAATACACTTTAATTTGATCTCTTTTTCAAAAATTATATTAGAGCAGACAGAAATACTAGCTGGCATAATGGATGGTAAAATAAAAGTTGTATAAATGTAAATATGTTAGTTATTCAAATATATAATATGAGTAAATTGTATATTTAATAGTGTGGTCGCGTTGAAGAGAGATTCGGAAGGACCAATAGAGGGAGGGTTTGTGAATGAGTATGAAAAGTAAACTATTATAAATAAACTGAATTGAAATTTTATTCATTGTTTATTGTATGACCTACTTTTAATAGTGAGACGTATTCTTAAAATACAATAATGGAAAAAATGTAATGTCCGACTGGATTTGAACCAGCGCCTGTGCCTTGCCGGGGCGCACGCACTGCCAATTGAGCTATAATACCCAGTCTTTTTTGGTGACTACTTGTTACGAGATCTGTGCATTTTGCATTTTAAGCGGCTTTCCGCCGTCAGCGCACCTGGTGAGCATTTATGACCATATGCTTACCCATAGGCCTCACAAGAAGGCTCATAGTCACTGAAAGGGCAACGGATCGAGCTTTGTTCGATGTTTATTCCTTGCTTGACCGAATCAGGAAATGAAAAAAAGTGGAAATCAAGAGAACCAAGCTCATCGACATAGTTTAGGAGCTTATCTAGGGTTGCCAAATATACTTTATAATGACGTATTCTACGTTATTTTGCTTCATTATCTTTGTTATTATATAGTTGTAAAAATTAAATGTCTGTACATTAAAGATATAAAAAAAAGATTGAAACGTTCTATTTGGAGGTCACAGAATCGAAAAATATTTTTTTGGATTTTTTGTATGTTTGTATGTGTTGTTGTGGCCTCATAAAACACCAAATTGGCGAAACGGAATTCAACTATTTTTGAAGAGTACTTTTTTTCGTTTGAATTTACTTTTATTTTATACTCTTCAGAGAAGTATATCCGTCATTTTTCACAAAAAAGTTGGAAACCCTAGCCTTATCACACTCATTGTGTTGCGAGCGAATTTTGTATAAAGGCGATAACGCAGCAATATTTTATAATTTGTCCTGGTCTCAGTTTGGTTGAGTTTCGACCACTTTCGGGTTATAAGATGGTGCCTCACTCCGAAAGAGCGGGGCACGGAACATCTAAGCCTTTGCCTAACAGTCTGAGTGCCTATCAAGACTATTAACAGGCCAAAATGAGTACACTAGTGTTTTACTGAAACAAAAGAAAATGATAAATTAATTTGGAAGAGAAGGAAGTCCAGAAACACGGTCCCTCTCCCTGATAACGCAGCGTGTTTGCCGCGACTGATGAGTGTATAGAAAATACGCTCGCTACTCGCTAGTGCGATAAGGCCCTTAAATATTTGTAAGACTTAAGCGACAGTGCAATGAGGTGCATCACTGGTAGTACCGACGGCTATGGGGCAAAAAACGTTCTAGATTGGCGACCACATACTGCGGGCCTATGATGGTTGCGTTTGTTACGCGATAAATAAATGACATAGCTGCCGTCACCTTCTGACACGTATGTGAGTGCGAGGGTGACAGACGCGTTATCATATCATTTATTGCGTGATAAACGCGACCATCATAGGCCCGCTGGACAATGTAGCGTGAAGACCTCAAACAAGGTAAACCGTCGAGTTAAAGATTATTATAGGAGACCGCTAGATAAGCCGCGCTCGACCGTTGCGGGATGCTTCGGAGAGGCCTTTGTTCAGCAGTGAACCGGTAACGGTGATCGCTTTATCTATTTTGTTATTTTATTATCAAGAATCCCAAAAACTTTATTTTTATAGCTAGTTGTTTGAAAAATATTCTGTGAAGGAAGCAAGCAATCCTCTAAATGACGTCACTAGGTAAATATGTCCCAGTAACAGCGCACAAAAAGAACATTATTACAATTAATGTAAAAAACTGCACTAGGAATTGTGTTTCTATATGAATTGCGCTTGTCACCTATGTTCTACTTGTCGCTCTTTTAGAATGAGGATTTTTTTGAATTTTGTTTTTTTTTATGCATTCGGGTTCGGGTTATATTTTTTATCCTCTAATTGATGATATTGGAAAAACGGTTAAAATAATTGACAATCTGTGACATGGACTGACAAAATTAATTGTATTTACAAAGAGATATAACCCTGATCTCGGATGAATCTAACTATTTTTATTTTAACTGCGAAAATGCACGGTTTACATGAGTAATAAGACGTCGGACTAAAGCCTAAGAATCTTTTCATTTATTATTTCAAACGAAACATTCTTTCTAGTCGTTTCACGCTTGTCAGAGTGGTCGTGGTCTCGATGATGATGTAATCGTACACGGCAGATCGTCGTCCTCGGTTCTCTCGACTTGGGGCTGAATACCAAGGTTCGACTCATGAAGTGTCTTGTTTTCCCAATATTTCTGTATGGAGCACAGACCCCGTAGGTTAATAGACCTATACAAAATTGACGCCTTAGAAATGTGGCGCTGGAGGCGTTCGCGGAAACTTCTTTGGACCGCTTTTCGCCCCAATGTATTCATCTTAAAAAAGATAAGGATTAAGGACAGGTTTTCGTCGACTGTACAATTGCGAAATCTCAGATTCTTTGGACATATCTCCCGAAACCAGCAGTCCATGGAGCGTCTAGTGGTGCAGGTTGAAGGCAAAAGGTCTCGAGGGCGGTCTCCAACCCGATAGACAGATCTTATAAAAACTGTGACAGACACCAGCATCACCGAGTGTGCTCGAAATGCTGCCAACAGAATAAAGTGGAGACAAATTGCAAAAGCGGCTATCTAAGTCGAAACGAAACATATATTTGTTAATATACAGTGATCGTAAATTTGGCAGCATTTCTGGTGCAGCAATAATACTAGAGTGCCCTAGGTTTAGCAAATTCCAACTGAAATGATGAATTGGGGTTTCTGTCAACAATATTAACCATGTTAATTCGTTTAAATTGGTGTTTTTCACATCTATATCGCAATACTATTATCACTGCACCAAAAATGCTACCAAATTTATGATAATATTATTGTACAAATTTGTTCAAAAATCGGACTGTTCCCGCATATTCACAGCCCATTGAAAACGATATCACATCACTTTGATTCAAAGTTTGTTCTTGCTTGGCGAATATCAGAGTGGGCCTTTAAGTCCTGGATTTAAAAAAGGCTAAGCCGACACACCAGCGACAGCTGACAGCGGCCGCAGTGAATATGACAGAATAAAATTCTGTTTATATTCGTATATTTACCCGTCGTTTATCAATCACATTAGCGTCAATCAGTCCGCCAATCAGTGGGTCAATTTCGCCGCCTGATTTTGCATCGGTCCTATGTCCTTTAGAACGTACATGTCCATTTTGTTGGATTTTATTTTTATGTTTATATTTTTGCCGCATATTGTCATCCAAGGTAGGACACAAGCTGTATAAGAGCTTATAGAGCAATTATACAGCCAGTTTGAGTGCTATTAGAGCTGTATTACACAGCTTGTGTGCTACTCGGGATACTTCAGCCACATAGCGAGACGCGGAGATAACAATCTCGAGAAATTGGTCATAGTCGGAAACGCAAAAGGAAGAAGAGAGGAGAGAAATCTCCGACTAAATAGGTGGATTGACCAGTTAAAGGAAAAGAACATCAAGCTATGGGACGAGGTGTGGATGGCGACTAATAGAATCCGATAGAAGCAAGTCGTCCTTTCCAAAAATAAGACCGCCAATAATCACGATCTTCAGTCATGAGAAGAGAGAAAAAAGAGAGAGATTTTTATGTAAGAGAATTTTAGGTGAATTTTTATAATTTGTGCAAAACGTAAAGTCAGACACGCACAAACTTTAACACATTCACAATCTAGTCAGTGTGGCATCTATGGAACAGGAGCCACCTTACAAGTCCGTAAGCCAAGGAGTAAACGCAGTCCGTCGTCGGTACTACAAAGAAATTCGTAACAAACAAAAAAAATATTGAAAAAGTGCACCAGCAAAAGAGCGTATCTCATTGCACTTACGTCCTTTTGTTGAGAAGTGCAGTTGTTAAGCAATAACTGCATACAAACTACAGCAATAGGTACCTACATTCGATCATGTTGAAAATAATTTTGAGCGTTATACTTATAATATTTTTCATAATTTTGGACATACGGTTTATAGAATAAGGGGGGAGGGGGGCAACATTTATGCTAAAATGGCTGTGACATACGGATGAATATGAAGAAACTTTGAGGGGTATTTTGGCAACGGAACTCTAAAAAGCGAAAAAAGAAATCGTAGGGCCTAGGGATTTTACCACTACTTGGTCGTGGTGAAATCTGATTAATCTATTTTTATGGAGAATAAGCTATTTGAATTTACTTTGACAGGTTTTGATATGTTTACGTGGAGAACTAAGCATTAAGTATATACTTAGAAAGATATTTAATATATGCTAAGTACTAATGTTGTAATATATTACAATTATTTAGAAAAAAATACTGATTGTTGAGTTTGTTTTGGCTTCCTTTTCAATAGTGGTCTCCTCTTGTTTGATCTCCGTAGAGTCAGACTTGTAAAAGTGTCCTTGCTGCCTACTTCTATACTATTATAAAGTTGTTAAAATCAATTGTCTATACATTGAAGTTATTTTCAAAAAAATATTGTAACGGACTTTTTGGAGGTCACTAAATCGAAAGTATTTATTTTTATTTTTGTATTTTGAATGTTTGTATAGGTCATTGCGGCTTCATCACGCCAAATTGGCTAAACGGATTTCAACTATTTTTGGTACACAGGTAGCTAGGTAGAAGTCAATATAATACTTAGGAGTATTAGAAAAGGGACATGAGTGTCATAAACGTGGGTTTGATCTAGGTCACTGTGTCACTGATAATTTTTTCGATTGTGTGACCCTTGACTCATAAGGGATCTCGACTATGTGTGACTCCCTTCCCTTGACTCGAAGGCAATTGCTCCATTCTCGCACATATCCACGCTTATCAAAATATATGGCGTTCATAATGTCGGCCGGTTCACCCAAAAGGACGGTATTCCATGGACAAACCATTTCGCTTACGTCATTCTCAAAGCATGTTACGTTTTGGTAATTATAGGGTTTTAGGTGATTTATTACTGATGTATTCTGAAAGCGATTTATAAAACACATAAGTTCTAATTAGGGTGTGGAAACTAATAACAGTAATAACCTGCCCAACCAGGGCTATGCATGGAAAATGCTACGATGCTTTTGTATGCATACATTAAATATTATTAAAATGTATGAAATGGGACCGGGTTTAAAACTAGGTGAAGATAATACTACATGGTTGACTCGGATATTATGTAAATAACGTAAATGTTCCAATTTGTGACATCTAATTAACATCCTAGTTTTCAGCTCTATTGCAATCGATTTGAAGCTGCCGATAACTGAGACAGTTTTAAGCTACATATTTAAATAAATCAATTTAAACAGATAATATCACGTACTTATATTAATTTCATTTGACCTCCCGACGTTTCAGAAGCTTTACAGCTTTCGTGTTCACGGGTTAGTGACGACGAATAGACGCGTTATAATCCGTTTAGATTGTTTTATTTATATGTTGTATATTATATTGAGTGACGCGGAAACAGAAGAAACTGGGGAGTTTACTAACTTTGAAAAAATAATTTGTTGCATGGCGGTAAGTTCAAATATAAGTTGTAGCGTGGTCTCACTATAAAGTTTGTACAGTCAGCATCAAATAGTTCGTGACACCTAAAGTCGCCAAATAGTTTGGTAGACGTCTTTATGACAGTTGGAATAAGATTGTTTTCCAAACTATTTGTCGACCATTTTCAATGCTGACCGTACCGGGGTGAATATCAGATTTCGTCTGAAATTTTCTAATTTCTATGGCACATTTTATTTTAATTATTTTAAATAAATGAGATAACATACCTTGTGGACGACTTAATTCTATGTATAAATATGATATACTGCCAACAATAACATCAGGAATTTTAAAGTTTTAGAATTCTGAAAATTACATTGCCAAAGAAATTTGGACATGTCCAGAGCAATTAGAAAATACGCCAAAAAATTAGAAAAATGCAAGTATCGCGCCAAAGATATTAGAATAATGCGCTATAAAAATTATGTATGTATAAGTTTAATTAGATTTTTTGTTATTTATTTCATTTAAATCAGTTATGATTAAATAAAACGGCATGTATTTCTATCAAAGTGTTTATTAAAAATGAGACACGACTATTTTTTTTGATATAAGATCTGATTCTCACTTTTTGTACTTATTTAATTATTCAACAATTTCTTTACTACGTATAAATGCCAGTTTCTTTTACATTATATGATGAAACAAAGATTCCCTCCTGTAAATCTTTACCTACGGCTTTACCAATGGATGAACAACAAGATGCTATCGATTTAGGTGACATAATACATGGTCGGTATGCCACTGAAGTCCTTGCTCGTGGGCTTTTACGATTTGATTAAAAAGAACCAGCTAAACATAGGTTTCGGTTTTCGATTACTGGAGCCGGATCCATATCATCTGCGTATGTGTCCGGAGGACTGTTTTTCGAACGAAAACAAATAAAAGTGTACACACATGCCAGGTGGGCCTAAGCTGTAAAGACAGTTGCACATGTGCCAGAAGGGCTTAATTATTTTATTTTAATAATTTACCATATATTATTGATTGTCCGCTTTTTGTTAACTTATGGACCACAGGTGCGAGGCAGCCCGCATTCTTACTGCTACTCAGATGGTGATTCGCATTAGCGTTTCATAGTAAACTTGTCAAGGTTGCAATGAGTAAATAATGCTATTTGTTGGATAAGTACACAGGGCCATGGGCCAGTTTCCGAGCATGGGAAATAAAAATAAATGAAATGATATTTTTTCTTCTATGGCCATACGACGTTTAACGACCGGTTTGGCTAAGCGGATGTAACGTTGCCTGCGAAGCTGAAGATCCTGGGTTCAAATCACGGTAAGGGCAAATATTTGTGTGATGAGCATATAAATATTTCTTCCTGTGTCTTGGATGTTTTCTATGTATATATGTAAATATATCTATTAAATACTCAGAAGATTTGTGTAAAATTGTCCCGTAATATTTATTACTAAAATCATATCAATTAAATCAAAATATGCTTTATTCAAGTAGACCTAGGTACGAGTACAAGCACTTTCGAATTGTCAGTTACATTGAGAGAATTCTTTGCTGGAAGACATACAATATGATCCAACATTTGTTGAAAAGATTAGGGAAATCCCAGAAAAACTTATCAGACCATTTAACTTTAGGTATAATATTATTGATAAAATCATCATATTAAAAATTAAAATAATTAATAAGATAAATCCCGAAAGGATTGTCATTAAAAAAGAAAAAAAAACCTAGAATGTGTCTAGAATAAATTTCTAAAAGTCAGAGTATATAAAACAATTAATATGCGTGTACCAATTAACTATTACAATATTGTCTTAATTATACTTAAAACTTTTACAATTGTGTTATAACTAATATATAATTGGTACACGCAGAGGAGATGTAAAGATTCTCCAGATCAATGTTAATATACCATATAAAGTAATATTTTTTTTAAGAGATGTATATGGATGGTCTCTACGCGTCATAACATGCAAAAAGATAAAATTTGTTAATTAAAATCCTCAGAAATGTTTAAGGATATCTATAAACAAAACAAAACTCCTAGAGATGTATACAGTCTCTAAATCAAATAAAAAATGAATTATTTATTTTTACTATTGAGCTTAAAAAACCTTACTTTTTTTACCATAACCAACACTTTAAATACATCCATTGCGGCGACGCACCTTTTTTGAGTTGTAAATAGATTTAATATACTGTCTATGATCTATGTCGCTGTTTTTCTTCAGTGACTCCGTGCTCCTCCATTACAGGAGTGTTTTCTGTAGGATTATCATATCTGTTTTATTAGGCACGTGAGACTTGGCTGGACAAACCTGTACATTTGCATTTTAAGCACAAACTGAACAAATTAGGATGGTAACGGGATCTTTTCGGAAGTTTCTAGCGTGTTATGCAATAAAGTATATAAAAATAAATAAATAATACGACGAACCCTCATATTTCCTCCAAGCTTTACAATTCTTATCAGTATTGCAACAGATGTCTGTTCCACCCCCACCAACCCTTAGACAAAATGTTTTTTCATCGCCATTCACGAACAGATTAAATTTTAAACGTTCATTTAATTAAACGTTCAGTTAAGGAATGAAATAAAATTTTATGTTCTTTTTTAAGACTTAACCCGTAAAGACGGAAAGAATTAGGTCAATATTGAATGGTCTAAATTAGTTTTTGCCTTTAATAAAAATTACCTGACTTTGTTTCTGAGGCATAATGTGACATTTAATATATTTTAATGTTACACATGTCTTGTTCATAAATGGAGCAGTCAGACTCGGGAGACCCTCCCTTACAGAAGATCACAGCGAAATAACACTGCAGTGGTGTTGTGTTGTGTTCCTATGGTCAGAGCTCGTGAGGATGAGTTGTGTGGAGAGTGCCTGAGACCTGCGGTGCTTTCCACCATGTATGGCTGCCATGCAAAAAACAGCGAACCCCTTAGAACCTTTAAAAGATCAGCAACAAGCACTTAATTCTCCTGGTGTTGGCGCCCATAGCCTACGGTGACTGCTTATCATGAGGCAGGTCGCAAGCTTGTTTGCTACCTTAGTAGTATAAAAAAACTGCCAGGCGCGGCGCACTTCGCGATTACGGCTTGCAGCAAAAACTACCTACAGTC
Source organism: Hedya salicella (assembly GCA_905404275.2). Lineage (NCBI taxonomy): Eukaryota > Metazoa > Arthropoda > Insecta > Lepidoptera > Tortricidae > Hedya > Hedya salicella. Next base: position 15,924,597 of record FR990111.1, on the reverse strand, counting down.
GGCCTTAGGACTGAGGCGGTATTGATTCGTGTTAGAGCCGCCATACACGGACTGCTCGAGCAATTACCCAGTGATCAACATACACGGCTGCTTGATTGCATGATGAAATTTCTGTTATGTTGGTCACCTGGATAATTGGCTTCTGTCGCCTCATTGTTTTGCATTGTTGAGCTCTGAATTGAAGAGTAAAAGAGGTAGTGTAATTATCGTCCTGACGCATCTTAATTTTTAGGAGGACGACGCATCTATGCATCCATTCAGACGCATATGATATTCGGCTGAAGTTACTGCTGTTCAAAAGATATATTATGCATTTGGGTAATTCTTTTCCTGTTCAAACAGCTATAAATTATCTGTCACTTATATATACGTTAAAAAGGTCTATAAATTAAATGTGTGTACACCTTACACAATTTATTTGAAGGTCAATTAGTCGAAAAATATTATTATTGGAGTTTTTGTATATTTGTATGTGTCATTGTGGCTTCACCACATTAAAACGGCTAAAATAGCTTTCCACTATTTTCGGTACATGGGTAGCTGATGGGCATCCACAGGTGATAATAAGATACTTTTTATCCGATTACGCTGAAGCCAAAAATTGGGTAATGAGTTTTAGTCCTCCGCAAACGAAGTTGCGGGCGCTTTCTAGTATATAATAAATAAACCGCAATAATCAAAACATTTTAAATGAAAATAAGTTAAAATTGTACCGCAAGCCCTATCGTTCTACCAAATCCTCATGTAGTTCGTTCAAAATATGCAGTAAATAGAATAGAAATCACTATGTCACATTATGCCATCACGACAGAGTCCACTAAACATCCCGCCACAAAACCGTTTAAGCCGCCATAATGGATGCTGGATGTTATAAATCAAGCTTGCATAAAAAGGTATGAAATTATCTTAACGACGGTCGTGAGATAGGGTCCGACACAAAAGAATACGGACCGAATTGGGTCAGGACTAATTTGCTTTTGGACACTTTATCTCGGGTGTTTGGACGATTACAAGCATTGTGGTGGGAAGGCTGGGATTAGTGTCAAGTGTGATGGATAGTTGCTTGATGGATGCTAAAATTTGGAATGTGACACAATACTTTTTAATTTATTAGGCGCAAGAAAAACTTTTCTTACGGCTCTGCTACGGCCTCTGGGTCTCTTACCTTTGACTGTGCCTGTCACCATCAGCTTTTCTAAATTGTTGGCATCTCGGTGAGCCACAGGCCTCAAGCCTTTTTACTTTGTCTTATAAAAAAATATATCAATAGGTAATAAAAACTTTTAGATTCAAGGAGCAAAGCAAAGCAATATTGCAATATCCAGTTGCCAGCCATGCCAAACACTAGAATAAATGAAATAGTCATGCTAGTAATACTCGTATCGTATGACCTTATATCCCACCCCAAATCGAAACAAAAAAAAAACATCTATTCTACGCAAAGAAACCACAACAAAAATATGGAAATACATTTTCTCAGCAACAGATTATGGCCTATGATGGCAGTATTAATCCGAGCTGATAATGACACGTGCATTATAAATGACATCAAATGCGTAGAAAAATATATTATTCATTCCTTCGCACTATATCAATTAAGAAAAGTTGTTAACGAAAATGTAGTTTTTAATGCCTATCAAGCATATGTAACGTCAACTTTAAGGTATGGAGTTATATTCTGGGCAAACTCGGTTGATAGAGAAATTGCATTCAGAGCGCAAAAAAGGTGCATTCGATCTTTATGTGGTCTACACCATCGTGATTCTTGTAAATCATACTTTATAAAATTAGGAATTTTAACTCTACCTTGCCTGTACATTTACGAAGTCATATTGTTTGTAAAACGTAACTTGCATTTGTTCCAGACCTTTAATAGTACACGTCTAAGGAATAAATTAGTCGCAATGTCCTGTAAAACCGCTCTGTGTCGTAAAAGTGTACTTGGTACAGCACCTACAATGTACAACAAGGTTCCAAAAGAAATTATTAATATAGAAAGCATAGCTGATTTTAAAAAAGCATTGTTTAAATTTCTTGTTAGTAAAGCCTATTATAAAGTGATAGATTTCTTAACAGACACCATGTAGTTAGTGGAGATGTGTACCACACGGCTCACACCAAATTACACATAAATTTTGTATGCCTGAGGGCCCAACATAGTGATACTGTATTTAATTTTTAAGACCCTAATGTATTTTAGCACCTACCTATGCTGAACAAATAAACGATTATTATTATATTCTCAACGTCATGGGAACATTCAGGTATTATTGACCTAATTCTGGCTTTATACGTACATACCAACTGTCTGAGTTTAAGTCTAATTTAAAAGCGACGGTTACCCTCCACATTAGCATTTTACTCAACCCTAGGCTACCTTTAATTTGTCTAGGTAAACACAAAGCGTATAAATATTCATTCGTGCTCAATTTCACAGCAATTGACCAAACTGTTGTGGCGTAAAATTCGATCAAACAAACGAACAATACTACTTTATTGATAGTAATGAATTTGTTTCAGATAGCGAACATATATTTTGGCATAGCTGGGTGTCTTTTACAATGACATATATATATGTGTACCTATATTTTTACAGAAAATTGATATATTCCATTTTTTCAGAAGGGTATTGTTTTGTATCGTTAATCTATACTATTATAAAGTTGTAAAAATTAAATGTCTGTACATGTGTCATAAAAACGAAAAATATTTTTTTTGGATTTTATGTATGTTTGTAGGTTTGTATGAGTCGTTGTGGCTTCATCACGCAAACTCGGCTTAACAGGTTTCCACCATTTTTGGTACACGGGTAGCTGGGTATCTCCAGATGGTTATAGGATACTTTTTACCTGACTACGTTGAAGAAAAAACGACGGGTTATGACTTTTTCTCTTCCGCGAACGAAGTTGCGGGCACTTTCTAGGTATTAATATAACTACTGTTTAATACTGGTCAACTGTGATATAAAAAAAAAATCAACTTTCTTTCGTTACGGAACCTTTTTTTTTTGTTGCTTGGTAAATTATTAAAATAAAATAATTAAGCCCTTCTGGCACATGTGTCGTTACAGCTTAGGCCCATCTGGCATGTACGTACGCCTTTATTTGTTTTGTGTAAAGTGGGTAGTTTGCACAAATTGTAACTTTGACAGAGGAAAATATATATTTTCTCAGTCCACCCGTGACCATGGAAAGCTGAAAAGCTTCCGAAAAGACGGGAACTTAAATGAGATAATATACGCAATATAATCCGTTAAATTGTTTTATTTAAATTAGTAATAATCGCGGAAACAGGAGAAAATATTAAATATAATAGTCTCTTACAGTCAAACTAAACCTAAAAATTAAACTAAAAAAAAAACGAACTAAATCTAAAAATGTCCCCTGCGGCATTGTACTGAAGATGCTGTAGGCGTTTCTTAGCTGAATCGTCAAACTGATTTGTTGAGCGAAGAAACTGTCAGCTCTCCGGTCGCCAGTGACGTTTGTAAGCCTCTTCGGAATGTCTTTAAAGATGTTTAATGCGCTGGGGCCCCACGGACCCAGGGTCTCGACGCCAAAAAGAATAAAATTATACTCAGCGCCTATATATAGACAACTGTATTTGTTTAATTTTAGACGTTCGGCCGCTTCTGCCGCTGCTCCAGCAGCGTTTGAGTTGGAAAATGGTACTGGTACATATATCCAAATATGCTCCCAGGTCCAATTTTTGAGGTTCCATACCCAAAGGGTAAAACGGGACCCTATTACTAAGTCTCCGCTATCCGACTATCTGTCTGTCTGTCTGTCGGTCTGTCGGTCTGTCTGTCACCAGGCTGTATTTCATGAACAGTGATAGGCAGTTGAAATATTCTCGGGTGATGTATTTCTGTTGCCTCTATAACAACACATACTAAAAACAGTATAATTTTGTCTGTCTGCCTATGTCAGTAACCAATATAAAATGATCGAACACCGCGTACATTTTGCATAGGGCTCTGGATAAAACTGGATTTTCGTAGATACGGACGTTTATCTATCTGCCACGGGCGTCTACTGCTGAACATAGGCATCCCCTATAGTTCACCACAGAGTGTGATCCTACGCAGACCGCATCCACCGACTCCCCGCGACCCTTACGAGGTCCTCCGTCCACCTAGTCGGAAGCCGTCCTACGCTGAGCTTTCCTATGCGCGGTCGCCAATCCAGAACTTTACTGCCCCAACGACCATCCGTTCTCCGGGCTACATGGCCCGCCCATTGCCACTTCAACTATGTAATCCTATCACTGTGAGCTTTGCGGTTAGGTTCTTCTGCGGATATCCTCATTTCTCATTCTATCACGAAGAGTAACCCCGATCATATCCCTTTCATCATTGCACGTTGCGTAACCCTGAGCCGTCTTATGAGTCCCATTGTGAACGACCACGTTTTAGTTCCGTAGGTCAGAGTTGGACTCGCTCTTGGCCAGTTTTTATTGACTATAGTTTCTAGAATATAAACGAGGAAAATAATAACTTATTTTCACTTCAGTAGGCAAACCTTTCGTTCGTAATCTTTCCGAGCCCAATGGACGCAAATCATGTCTCGAATTGTAAATAACCCAATAATAAAAATAAACTTTTTAACAAAAAAATAAAACTGACTCCAAAAAAAACTAAAAAGTAAAAAAATAACGCCATAATTCAGTTTACAAAACGGTTACTTGTAAGTAAATTGAAGAAACTGAATTATGGCGTTATTTTTTTACTTTTTAGTTTTTTTTGGAGTCGGTTTTATTTTTTTGTTAAAAAGTTTATTTATTTTACACTTTTTAGTTACTCGTTACTTAAAAGTGTATCTCGTGACGATTCGAACAAGCCCAAACACGGCTAGGATACATTATTTTATTACATAGATCTGGTGCCTACCTTCCGGCTCCATCATCAAATCAATCGATGGTACCATTCTCATCAGGAACATTTATGTTTGTGACTATAAAGTTGCTTAGCTAAATTAATCAAGATATCTTATCGCCACCCGTAAATCATTTATCATTGAGGAGTTCCGATGGCATTCTGTGGTCTTCTTCATCAGTTCCACTTCAGCAATTTACACTTTCTGAATGATAAATTGTAATACTTTCGCCTAAGCAATCGGAACTGTAATATATAATTAATAAAAAAAATATTGTAAATATCTCTTATAGGTAAAACATCGAACTGTTATGTAAATATTGTAAATACATCTTTTAGGTAAGTAATAATTTAGCGTGTACGTACGCTAATATTTGATTCACGTGTACAATAGTATCGATAAATAAACAAAAGTAGTCGGTAGGATATTATATCTTTAGTGTGGGTACATAACATTTCGCGTATAAAACATTATTGTTAAATATTGAAACATTATATAAATATAACATAGGTGAAATTGGTATTATTATTAAGGAGATGCCTTCTTTAATTAACCCAGAAGCATAAATAATGATTGTAAATAAATAAAACATAATTAGGTACGTGTTAAATTGTAATACTTTCGTCTAAGCACCAGAACTGTTATGTAGATATTGTACTGTTATTATGTAATAAATATCGATTAAGAAGTCGATTAAAAAATAAGTCTTCTGTACTCAAAATGCTTGTCAGGACAATTCCAGTAACACCAAAAACGACTCGATTACGTTGTTTGGTTACCGTGTTCTGTGGGGTACTTTCCGGTTTCAGCATCAGACCAGTTTTATGTTACCGTATACAATAGCACCATGTACATTTGTTTCCTCCTAGTAATTAACTATCAGAATCGGCACATCTAATAAACAATCTACCTTCGAAACACTGGCCGTTTAGAAGTAAAGTTCTAGTGGCCATCTGTGGTGTTCATTAAGTTTCCTTACACCAAATCCTATTTACTGAATGGAAATTCTTGACTTTATCAATAAATTACCGAAAGCGCCGTACATGTCCCTATAACATTTGAAGAGTTCCCTCGATTTCTCCAAGATTCCATTATCAGATCCCGAGTTAGTGCCAACGGGACCAACTCGGAGTTATACCTTTTCGATTAAATAAAAGAAAATGAAAATCGGTTCACGGTTCTCGGAGATATTGAGTAACATACATACAAAAATAAAATTAGTTCGAATTGAGAACCTCCTCCTTTTTTGAAGTCGGTTAAAAATAAGCCTCAGTTATGAATTAACGACAAGGAAAAGATTTCTAAATACAGCATACGTTATCTCAAAACATATCAATCTTAGTGTCAGGCATATCATGAATACTACGCACAAATATAAGTTATGACTACAAAAAGATTTGAGGTATAGAGTTATTATAAATACTAAGTTAACTTTGTAAATAAATCTCAGCCTATACTCAAACAACTCTAAATTCACAATAAATCGTATGAGACCCCTATCAAACGCCACGAAAGCGGCACGACTGCAATTATATGTAATGCCGGCATTAAAATAAGTTATTAAACAAGAGGGGACCTCGTAAACAAGCATGGCGTCCTTTATTTGGAGTGGAGGCGACGGTAAAACGTTCCAATGACAGTCAAAGTAGTGAAACGATAGAATTAAGGTGCATAATTGCCGTTGAACACGCCACGTCGCAGGTTTTGTTTGTTTTTCTTAATTATGTCGCAAAAGTCGCTTACTAAGAATTTCAACCTGTAATCGTCACCTTGTCATCTGACAAGAATGGAGATTACTTAAGCATTTTTATACTAGTGAGTTTCGATAGCATAAATAAATCTAGCGATACATTATTATTTTTGTTACACTCCTAAAGCTATACTATTCGATGTTAGAAACAAACTAACTGTCATCTACGAAAACAAAGACCAGTTATATACCTGATATTATACATCAGAATATCAAACATAATAAAATAACTACATGAACTAGTTTTCTGCTGGTCTGTTTGAAGACACGGGACTTTTAATATATACATTAAGCCCTTTCATATGGTATCCCACTTGACCCAGTAGCTAGGCTTTGAACTTTTGGCTCCCTCACATATTGTATTTTTTTTTTTTAATTATTATGCAATATATATAGGCTAGCCATGTTTACAACTATTCCAAATGGATAGCATAAGTATCTAGTTCCTGAGATAGGTTAAGCGTTGTAAAAGTCGGTCAGACCGAGAGACAACTAGAATCGCACCCATAAGATTGCCTTTTTGGCACGGTACCTTAAAAACTGGCAGCAAATGCCATTAAAATCACAACACATTTCATACAATTAATAGAACTCTTGCTATGAAAGTACCAGTCTCCAGAATACCGGCGTTCTTGTCGAAATGTTCGGCACGTTTTACTACGATTGTCCGTAACTCTTCGAGTGCTAATGAAAATTTCTGAACGTAACGTAAACTGAAGCGTAAACGTAAAGTTTGTTACGGTGTCACGTTGTTTGCGTTGTAATATACAGCCTGATTCAGAAGGACGTAAGTCATGCAGTTTTCCTATAAAGATACGCTTTTTTACGTAAGTATGGATTGAAGTTTTAGGGTGTCGCTCAGGGAAAGGTTTTGAGACCGTAATTATTTAAAAGTTTCATTATGTTAAGTTTTTTAAATCAGCTTCACTGATACAGATATCAAAGCACTGAGAAACAAAAATAACGACAGCATTATCTATACTATTATAAAGTTGTAAAAATGAAATGTCTGTACATTGAAGATATTTTCAAAAAAATGATTGTTACGGACTATTTGGAGATCACTAAAACGAAAAATATTTTTTTTTGGATTTTATGTATGTTTGTATATTTGTACGTGTCGTTGTGGCTTCATCACGCAAAATCAGCTAAACGGATTTCAATTGTTTTTGGTGCACGGGTAGCTGGGTATCTCCAGATGGTCATAGGATACTTTTTACCCGACTACGCTGAAGAAAAAATGAAGGATTATGTTTTTTTCTCCTCCGCGAACGAAGTTGCGGGCGCCTTCTCTCTACCCTTTATTTTTCGTCAAATACCCCAGTGCTTGAAGACGAAGATTTTCGGACAGTGCGTAACTGAAACATGGGACTCATAAGGCGGCTCAGTCACGTAACGCGCAATGGAAAGCGTATTATATAAAGTTCAGGGTTTCTCTTAGTTAGGATCAAAAAGCGGCCAAGTGCGAGTCGGACTCGCCCATGAAGGGTTCCGCAGCCGTTTATACAAAGAAACATGCACTACAGATGAAAAAAAATACGATATGAAAAAAACACTAACAAAAGAGCGTATCTCTCCGGCACTTACGTCCTTTTGCTAAGAAGCGCAGTTTTTGGCAATAACTTAAAAACGGTATCTCCGATCATGTTGAAAACAATTTTTTTGGAAGTATTTTTTAAGCTTTATATTTGTGAATTTTTTCATATTTTTTGAACATACCGTTTAGAAAATTGAGGGGGGGACACAATTTTTGCTACTTTCGTAGCGAATATTTCGGAAAATATTCACACAATCAATAATAAATTTGAAGAAACCTCATAGTGTTTTTAAAAGTACTGTCGAAATATGTGCCACACATTGATATTTGCAAAACAATTTTTTTTTTCCGTTTCGGTTACATGTATCGAGTGCCCCCCTGGAAATATGTATTTTTTTTATTTAACTATCAAACTAAGGAGCGGTTTATACACGACACCCATGCTCCAAATTTTATCAATGTACATCTTATAGTTTTTGAGTAAAATGCCTGTGACATACGGACGGATAGACAGACAGATAGATATGACGAATCTATAAGGGTTCCGTTTTTGTCAATTTGGCTACGGAACTCTAAAAATGAGGATATCCGCAGAACAACCAAAGTAACCGATATAGCTCACAGGATTGCATCGATAAAGTGGCATTGGCCATTTAGCCCGGAGAACGTATGGCCGTTGGTGCACTAAAGTCCTGGAGTCGCGACCACACAAAGGAAAACGCAGCGTAGGACGGCCCCCAACTCGCGGGGAGTCGGTGGATGCGGTCCGCGCAGGATCGCACCTGTGGCTACTATAAGGGAGGCCTATGGTCAGCAGTGTTGTTATGTATTTAGCCTTTGACACACCTGCATATATATGTGATATCAACATACTTATTTTGTTCAAAAGGCATCGAGTATCCCCTTTGGGTCGAGTACGAGTATGAATACAATGCAAAATATTATTTGTTTTATTTTGGTTTAAGACTGAAGAGCATAATAGTAAATAAATATTGCGAAAAAAATTTACACAAATCGAACTAGTCCCATGGTAAGCTTGATCAGGCTTGTGTTATGGGTACGAGACGACGAAATACTTAATAGATATATATATATATATACATAGATACCATCCAAGATTCAGGAAAAAATATTTATGCTCATGACACAAATATTTGCCCTTACCGGGATTTGACCCCAGAATCTTCTTCGCAGTTAACTTTACTCCCACTGAGCCAAACCGGTCGTCAAAAGTGAAGTGAAGAACATAATGTATGTTTCACATTTTATTTCAATATCATTTACGACTAGACTTTTCAAAGCAACAAATTTTATTAGGTAGTTATTAGCAGAAATATATAGATAGGTACTAGTGTTTTAGTTTCAGAAATTGCATTGCAAATGGCATTTAAATATCCGTAAAAACATTGTGTGGAATTTAATTAGCACCCTCGTTCTGTTTAATCCCGGTAATTTCAATGTACAACCAATTAAACTATTATTTTTCGATTGACACTGACACGCTTAAAAAGGACAAGTGTTAAATAATTGCGTAGTCCACAATATTTGGGCAACGAAACCTGTCAATTATCAGTAGTTCGATTGTCTTTGTTCAGTATAAATATTTAAGTCTGTAGCCGAAATAATACTTTTTCAATAGACACTGGCATGCCCGACATAGGTATTAAATAATTTCGTCCATCCCTTGCCCACCCTCATTAGTAAAGTCCTTCAAAATTCGTATTTTAATTATTCCGTTTAAATATCGGAAAAGGACTGAATGCCGGATTTATTCTCCTTTGATGTGTTTCATTTAGGTGGAATTTGTGTTATGCTGTTCTGTAATTAATTTAATATTTGCTTAGTTATATTTGATTAAAGTATCCCTGGTGACTGATCTGGGTTAAGGTATGATGTTTACAACAAACACGAAATAGGGATGTTATGAGATTAACGGCATCTGTTTGTATGTCGGTGGCATTTGTTCTCATGCCATTGAAGTTTTAATGTAGTTTTTATACTGAATAGCTAGCTGCTTGCCAGTAGTCCTAGCTATATTTGAATAATCCTGACCTGCCAATCTGATAAAATCTTTTATTTCTTATTCAGCGTGTTTTTCCACTGGAATTTTCTTAATTACATCCAAATCCCTATATTATTTCCGGTTTGATTTTGGGTACAGTTTTTGACTACGATACTAGGTTTAGTAGGTAATTTGACTTCGGAAAGACTGCCATCTGACCGGTCTGACGTCCGTAACCCCATGACGAGGAAACTCGATGGAGTGATGATTACCTATTCAGTTACTTCTATGTCTAGTTTTTTTGACGCGTGACGCTGGTTAGTGCCCATTAAGTTACAATTAACATACACGATAGGAAAACTAAGAAAGATCATAGCGACTGAAGTTCATACTTAGTTCCTTTTTATCTAAATTCATTTGTATTATCAACAACATTTTTTTTGATATAAGTTATTGACCTTATTCGGAACACTAATCACTATGATTAGTGTTCCGCATAAGACGGAATTGCCTATTGCCGTCTCTCTCTCTATCGTGGCGTCTGAACCATCCACATCGTTCCTGAGGGGACTCGAAATTCGAAGTTCGTAACGTTCTGTCCCTCTCGCTCTCTTATTCAGCTGTATTTGAGTGAGCGGGATAGCGCCATACGAACTCCGTTTTTCGGATTTCGGAGTGAGGGGCTACTCCGTGCTTGTTGAATTAGATTCAATTATAAAGTCGTAATGAATGCAGTGCTACTCTGTCTACGCGTATAATTTTGAATGAGCCCTACAAAGAATTACAATCAATTAGTACGAGGTGCTTTTCTAGCATTACAATTGTCTAATATATATTCTGTACAGCACAAGAACCAACAGTTTATCGCACATCTTACAAAATATACAAGAAATATTCAAAGAAGAATAGCAATTACACTACAGCTCTATTAAATATCTTGTGTATACGTACATACCTAAAGGCCAATGCCTAGGAGTGTGTAGATATGACATCTATACTAATATAAAGTTGTAAAAATGAAATGTCTATACATTGAAGATATTTTTGATAAAATAAGTGATACGGACTATTTGAAGATCAGTTCGATTTTTAGGGTTCTGTACCAAAAAGGTAAAAAAGGAACCCTTATCGTGCGACTCTGTCTGTCCGACTATTAGAGCACCGTATCTCAAAAGCTACTTATGCTATCTATTTGAAATTTAGAATATTTATAAACATGGTCAGCCCACATGTATTGGCAAAGGAAACCTATTAAAATATATTTATTTTCTAAAAAATGCCGAATATGAGGGGGGGAGGGCAAAAATTTAAAGTCTAAGTTACTTAGTCACACAGGATATCATATAAAAGAGCTTGATCTGCACATATTTGAACGATTTCATTTATAGTGATTATATTTTGTTTTATTAAGGCAAATGTAAAAAAAAAACAGCATTCCCCCTTTACCTTCGAAGTTTACCAAACGAATTATAACGAATTTTTATTTCCACAATGTGTATAAATTGACATAAATATTACACGATAATTATAACTACGTCTCTTTTTTTATTTCCGTAATTTGAACAACACGGTTGCGTTAAGTTTGCACCTTATCTGTATGCAATGTTATAGATATCAGGTGCAAACTTAACACAACCGGAACCGGGTAATAATGTTAGGGTAAGTGAAAGTGTATACGGAACCCTCGGCGCGCGAATCCGACTCGCTCTCTCATCACGCTAAAATGGTTAAACGAATTTCAACCATTTTTGGTACACAGCTAGCTGGACATTGACAGATGGTTAGAGGATAATTTTTACCCGACTATGCTGAAAAAAAAACGAGGGTTATCATTTTTGTTTCAACTTCGCTGTCGAAGTTACGGGCACCTCTAGAGTACGATGAATATGGAATTGAACTGAACTGACAAATTAATTAATTTCATGACTGACAAATACTTGTTTTGTGTAAGCTTGAAATACATTTCTGGACGGGAGATCAAAGGTTAAAAGTTAATCCTTTGAGTTTCACAAAAACTTTTGGGTGCATAAAAACAAGCTTCGAAGTAGTAAATAAGATGTATTTTCAATCTGAATTCAACTTGAATGTAAAGTGTATAAGATCTTCTTGTTCTACTCTCAATATAGCTTCAAGAATGTTCAGTTATTTTTAGTTCTCAGAGAAATATTTGTGCAAAACATCTGATGTAATGACAATGGATTGGAGTTGATTAATATTCTGATTTTCATTTCAAAGTGCAAGGAAAAATAAACAGATGAAAGTGCTCTCTAGTAAAGACAAATCTTTAATAAACAATTCTTTGAAAATGGTCGTCTGTCATCTATTATACTAGCTTTTATGTCGCAGGTAGCTTAGTTGTTAGTGGTTACTTATTTAACAAACTCTCAGACTCTTTAAAATTACGTTGTTCCAATGAAAAAGTTATGTGTGGTCAACTAGGTCATTTGCGTCTATGGGGGAAAAGGTCTTTACGTCTTTTGATGATATCTCAATGTACCACTTAGAACTACTCTTTTTGTTTTAAGAAGTAGTGTTTATTACTCTTTCGTTTTTTAATAATATTAACACATTCAAGACCGCGAGCCCGCTCGGCAGGTGCTCCGCTCGTAGCAAGTTTTGGCTACATACGATTTGTCCCATTGTGCGTTACGAGCGCTATGAGCAGTTTCGTAGCGTAGCGCTATTTAACTGTCGGTTGCGTAAGTGTTAATAGTGCTATTCCCATTTTATGTGAAATCTTCAAAAATAAAATAATATTTGCAGAATGAGGCATGAGGTATTAAAGTTTTTTTTATGTCATAGGAGGCAATCGAGCAGACGGGTCGCCTGATGGTAAGTTATATTCAGAGTCTTCGAACAATTAACTTTGGTCGGCATATGCCGACGCTGCGCTGGCGCAGTGGCACGAATGACGAGATTTGCCGACTGAGGCGGGCGAAAGGTTAAAAGATGCATTTTGGACCCTCAGAGGTGATGACTTTGTTAATAGGCGTAGGTCCCAAAAAACGGTTTCCAAAGTAAAAACAAAACACGTTTGCCAGCCAGGCAAAGCCGCAAGAGCGAAATTCTTTCCTTACTCGCGAATTGCTGCCCTTAGAGGTTAAAATAATTAATATACTAAACTACAAACGTACATTCCTACTAAACCATAAACATATTCCTTCCCTTTACAATATTCTGAATTTCCTTATTAATCTAGATACCTGAAGTTTTAAGTCTGCCTCAATTACTATGTTTCTAAAATTATACAGTCTTTGAAATGAAATCGCATACTTTAGGGAGAACCTTGGTGCTTCAACAGAACGTGGAAGGTATCCCATAGGACTTCTCCGACAGTATGACGAAGGGTAACTTCTATAAAGCCGTATTAAATATTTACCCATGCTTGGATTGCAATCTTGTATTCTTAGGAATAGCGTCGATTTTATGTCAAACATGTTGGTTGGTATATGTATTTGTTGTTAGAAGTTGATCAGTGAAATGCACGTTAAGAGCATTTTACAAAAGTGTTTCTATGTATGCATGATAATGCTTTTGTTTCGTACTCTCGCGAGAGTTCAAATATTTATTTTTTACTGTTACTGTAGGTACAATCATTTGAAATGTATACGATTTACCAGTGACTTCATTCACAAAGATTTTCGTAAGTATAAGAAAGGCTAAACAAGCAAAAAAATCCATAAACGCTTGTAACTTGTATTACTGGCGAAGATCTCTTTTTAATTCATATTGTTGGAAAGAGACTGGAATGTAAGAAGGAGTGTAATGTTTTTGTCCTAGTTACACTGAAGGACGAAAACATTACACTCCTTTTTTCTTTCTCTCCGAAGGAGAGAGAGAGAGAGTATATACACCACGGTTATTGACTTGTTTCGAATACTTGTTGAAGGTATACGTAGGTAATTCTAGATTTTCCAGGCGTCAATGATATAGACTAAATCAAGCTTGCAGTAATGAGGTCCCACAGGGCCGGTGCGCCGGATACGTCGATATGTCCCGCAAATTGGAATGCTAAGTTCAATGAACTCCTGACATGCTCAGTCAGCCCTGGGGAGCAGTATCATGTGGGATATATTCTTATTTAATTTTGATACCTATTTTATAAAAACCAGGATGTTATAAGCTTTTGAGCGCCCAGTGTGTTATAGGACACCCTGCGCCACACGACCACCAATAAACCAGTTGTATTATCATACAACCACGACCACCAATAAACCAGTTGTATTATCATACAACCACGACCACCAATAAACCAGTTGTATTATCATACAACCACGACCACCAATAAACCAGTTGTATTGTCATACAACCACGACCACCAATAAACAAGTTTTATTATCATACAACCACGACCACCAATAAACCAGTTGTATTATTGTACAACCACGACCACCAATAAACCAGTTGTATTGTCTTACAACCACGACCACAAATAAACCAGTTGTATTGTCATTCAACCACGACAACCAATAAACCAGTTGTATTGTCATACAACCACGACCACCAATAAACCAGTTGTATTGTCATACAACCACGACCACCAATAAACAAGTTTTATTATCATACAACCACGACCACCAATAAACCAGTTGTATTATCGTACAACCACGACCACCAATAAACCAGTTGTATTATCATACAACCACGACCACCAATAAACCAGTTGTATTATCATACAACCACGACCACCAATAAACCAGTTGTATTGTCATACAACCACGACCACCAATAAACAAGTTTTATTATCATACAACCACGACCACCAATAAACCAGTTGTATTATCGTACAACCACGACCACCAATAAACCAGTTGTATTGTCTTACAACCACGACCACAAATAAACCAGTTGTATTGTCATTCAACCACGACCACCAATAAACCAGTTGTACTGTCATACAACCACGACCACCAATAAACAAGTTTTATTATCATACAACCACGACCACCAATAAACCAGTTGTATTGTCATACAACCACGACCATCAATAAACCAGTTGTATTATCATACAACCAAACCACCAATAAACCAGTTGTATTGTCATACAACCACGACCACCAATAAACCAGTTGTATTGTCATACAACCACGACCATTAATAAACCACTTGTATTGCCATACAACCACGACCACCAATAAACAAGTTTTATTATCATACAACCACGACCACCAATAAATCAGTTGTACTGTCATACAACCACGACCACCAATAAACCAGTTGTATTGTCATTCAACCACGACCACCAATAAACCAGTTGTATTGTCATACAACCGCGACCAGCAATAAACAAGTTTTATTATCATACAACCACGACCACCAATAAACCAGTTGTACTGTCATACAACCACGACCACCAATAAACCAGTTGTATTGTCTTACAACCACGACCACAAATAAACCAGTTGTATTGTCATTCAACCACGACCACCAATAAACCAGTTGTACTGTCATACAACCACGACCACCAATAAACAAGTTTTATTATCATACAACCACGACCACCAATAAACCAGTTGTATTGTCATACAACCACGACCATCAATAAACCACTTGTATTGCCATACAACCACGACCACCAATAAACCAGTTGTATTGTCATACAACCACGACCACCAATAAACCAATTGTATTGTCATACAACCGCGACCACCAATAAACAAGTTTTATTATCATACAACCACGACCACCAATAAACCAGTTGTACTGTCATACAACCACGACCACCAATAAACCAGTTGTATTATCGTACAACCACGACCACCAATAAACCAGTTGTATTGTCTTACAACCACGACCACAAATAAACCAGTTGTATTGTCATTCAACCACGACCACCAATAAACCAGTTGTACTGTCATACAACCACGACCACCAATAAACAAGTTTTATTATCATACAACCACGACCACCAATAAACCAGTTGTATTGTCATACAACCACGACCATCAATAAACCAGTTGTATTATCATACAACCAAACCACCAATAAACCAGTTGTATTGTCATACAACCACGACCACCAATAAACCAGTTGTATTGTCATACAACCACGACCATTAATAAACCACTTGTATTGCCATACAACCACGACCACCAATAAACCAGTTGTATTGTCATACAACCACGACCACCAATAAACCAATTGTATTGTCATACAACCGCGACCACCAATAAACAAGTTTTATTATCATACAACCACGACCACCAATAAACCAGTTGTACTGTCATACAACCACGACCACCAATAAACCAGTTGTATTGTCATTCAACCACGACCACCAATAAACCAGTTGTATTGTCATACAACCGCGACCAGCAATAAACAAGTTTTATTATCATACAACCACGACCACCAATAAACCAGTTGTACTGTCATACAACCACGACCACCAATAAACCAGTTGTATTGTCATTCAACCACGACCAGCAATAAACCAGTTGTATTGTCATACAACCACGACCACCAATAAACAAGTTTTATTATCATACAACCACGACCACCAATAAACCAGTTGTATTGTCATTCAACCACGACCACCAATAAACCAGTTGTACTGTCATACAACCACGACCACCAATAAACCAGTTGTATTGTCATACAACCACGACCATCAATAAACCAGTTGTATTGTCATACAACCACGACCACCAATAAACCAGTTGTATTATCATACAACCACGACCACCAATAAACCAGTTGTATTGTCATACAACCACGACCAACAATAAGCCAGTTGTATTGTCACACAACCACGACCACCAATAAACCAGTTGTATTGTCATACAACCACGACCACCAATAAACCAGTTGTATTGTCACACAACCACGACCACCAATAAACCAGTTGTATTGTCATACAACCACGACCACCAATAAACCAGTTGTATTGTCATACAACCACGACCACCAATAAACAAGGTTTATTATCATACAACCACGACCACCAATAAACCAGTTGTATTGTCATACAACCACGACCACCAATAAACAAGGTTTATTATCATACAACCACGACCACCAATAAACCAGTTGTATTGTCACACAACCACGACCACCAATAAACAAGTTTTATTATCATACAACCACGACCACCAATAAACCAGTTGTATTATCATACAACCATGACGTCATTTCCCGCGGTAAATGACGTCGTAGCGTTAAAGGCACAATTTTCCGTTGACGTGATTTGCCGTCTTTGGCGCTCGAGGGGTTACCGTGTGTCTCTGCGTGCTCTTGAACGGGTGTAACTAAGATATATGAAATGCGACTTGAACGAAGCGTAGCGATCATTGAAAAAGGTCTGTTCAACCATTTGATCATCTTCAGTTATTTTCAGATGGACACAGCCGCGATCTTCTATACTATTGTGAGTTGTAAAAATAAAATGACTGTACATTGAAGATATTTTTAAAAATAATAAGTGGAACGGGCTATTCGAAGGTCACTGAATCAATTATTTTTATTTTTCGGGTTCCGTACCCAAAGGGTAAAACTGGACCCTATTACTAAGGCTCCGCTTCGTGTCCATCTGTCTGTCTGTCCGTCTGTCACCAGGCTGTAATTATCTCATGAACCGTGATAGTTCGACAGTTGATACTTTCACAGATGATGTATTTCTGTTGCCGCTTTTACAACAAATACTAAAAACAAAATAATTTATGTCAGTCTGTCTATGTCAGTAAACAATATAAAATGAACTAACACTACGTACATTTTGCTTAGGAGTAGGGCTCTGCTAACACTAGATTTTTTACTTATTACGATTACGATTACGATTACGGAAACTTCGGTTTGCGAGTCCGACTCGCACTTAGCTGGTTTCTTTTAAGTATGTTTCTCCGTGTCACTGAGGCTTCGCCACGTCAACGGATTTTAACTATTTATGGTACACTCTTTCGTCGACAATAGGTACTTTTTGGCCAAATACGGTCTATAAAAAAAGATTGCTATAATTTGTATCGTCCACCGCTGACAAAATTCAGTATAAAACGTTTATAGTCATCTTCTAGTTCAGTATAAAACGTTTATAGTTTGGAATGATGATGATGATGGTGTCATTGGCGTTAATTCCTGGAGCCAAATTTGACGTGGAAAATAATATATGTCCGAGACATATTACTAGTGTATTTTAGCGATGTGACCGTAGATTCCGATTGGCATTTCTTAGAAATAATAACGTCTGGCACGAAAATATCGCTTTCATATATCTAATTTTGCTATATGTATTTATCCTTAGAGTACATGATACTACAGGTAAATTAGCGATAATCGATACAAATTCGTTATATCCAGTGATATATGTGAAAGATATTGTTCAATTGGAGATATCACATTAAGAACGACATCTTTGGCTCCCACTCAATTCTGCATTATTCTAGTCCCGACTAACATGTAGCGTATACGTGAGTCAATCAACATCAAATTGAATCGCACAATTGTACAAGTTGTTAGCTCCTTCGCTATCAGAGTACTTACCTCAGCGCGTTTTTCTCAAGTGGACTTGTACTGGCTCGGATCCAAGCAAATCTGAAATGCATAGAAGGTGTAGCAGTTACCGCTAAATGTAACTCATAAAAGCTGATGGCGGTGTAGCATTCAAAAACATGGAGGATCAATGTAAACAGCTACTCGAATTACCGAGGGCTTATTTGAAAAACAATATCTTTACTATTATATAGTTGTAAAAATGAAATGTCTGTACCTACATTGAAGATATTTAAAAAAATATATTGAAACGGAGTATTGAAACGGTCACTGCATCGAACAAACATTTTTTTGTGTTTTTTGTAGGTGTCGCTGTGGCTTCATCACGCAAAAACATAGTCACGGTCATACACAGATGGTTATAGGATACTTTTTAGCCGACTACGATGTCGAAAAAAGAGGGTTTATGACTTTTCTCCTCCGCGGACGAAGTTGAATGAATTGGTGAATCCAAGAAAAATGACTTATCGTTGAGGAATTCCAGTGACCTTCTGTGATCTCCTTCATTAATTCCATTCCACCAATCTACACTTTCTGAATGCAAATGCTTATTATGTTTCTCAAAATACCAAAATTGCCATATGTACTCCTACAATAATTGGCAAGTTCCTTCAATTCCTCATGGATCGTATCATTAAATCTTTATTAAAATTAAATGGGACCATTCTGGATGCATTTCAAGCAAAAAAAAAACCATTTTGAGGTTTGTTTTGAGGTAACAAACATCCATACTAATATTATAAATGCGAAAGTGTGTCTGTCTGTCTGTCTGTCTGACCTCTTCACGATTAAACCGCTGAACCGACTTGGATGAAATGTGCTATAGAGGGGTCTCCTTCGGAATCCCTAATGTCGTTTGTCCTAATGTATCATTTGCCATAACGCATTTTTTTCAGAAACCGTAAATTTTTCAGGATTTTTTAAAAGAGCGTCGTATAGGTTAGGTTAGGTTAGGCTAGGTTTGTTTTATAACAATCCTCAAAAGTTTACAGTTTTCTAAAAAAATGCGGTATAGCAAATTATACATTAGGACAAACGATGCATTAGGACAAAAGACGTTAGGAATTCCGATATAGATCCGCTATGGGGACAGTTTGAGTCCTGCGGAAGGACATAGGCTACTTTGTATTCCGGAAAAATACCCTTATCCGCGATAAACGAACGGACGAAGTCGCGGGCAGAAGCTAGTAAAAATATCAATACAACTGAATTGAGAACTTCTTTCTATTTTAGGAATCGGTTAAAATATTTAATTACATTTTTCTAATTTCTTTTAATTGTCTGTTGTCGCTTTGTATTGCTTAAGGTTTTTTTTCTAAACTATGCTTAGGACAAATGTCGCCGTACAACTATCCAGCGGGCCTGTGATGGTCGCGTTTATCACGCGATAAATGATATGATAACGCGCCTGCCACTCTCGCACTCACATACCTACGTGTTAGAAGGTGACGGCAGCTATGTCACTTATTTATCACGTGACAAACGCAACCATCATAGGTCCGCAGTTCCTTCGGTCTTAATTCGTAATAACAGTGATAAAACAGGGTGAGCAATGAGCATTAGGATGAGGGTTAAGATGATCTATTGGAATAAGAATGTCAAACATTGGGGCGTTTATGCATTTCTAGAGAGCATGTAAATCTGTTCGTCTTTGGGGTCGTTGATCGATTAAGCTTACTTCGAGGCGTTTGTTTTTTATTTTTCTTTTGTCTGTTCTTGGTCGCTTTGCAGTCTGTCTCATACCAGACTGTAATCGCTATGCGTGACAAGTCGCGACATAACTCGTAGTAAGCTGACAGCGGCAAGCGCTTGCAGAAATACAGTGCATCGCTTTTAAAGCTTTCGGAGTTTCTATCCCTGAAAGAAAAATACTTTCAGTGTCAATTTAATTAAGGCATTTTAATGTCTCAATTAGGTTAATTACTGTACGAGTACAGTCACTAAAAAAAAATGCTGTCCAAGATTATCTATTGTTAGCTGCATCTCCAACCTTCACACCTCCGGCTAGCCCGTGACGCGGATCATCAAGTCTATATAAGACGTCGCGCAAAGGGACCTGCGGCCCATTCACTAACTCGGTGGCGCGCGACCTACATACTCACTCTGTACTCTATAACCCCCAGTTTAATTGTCAATTAGAGTACTCCTATTTTAATGAAACATTTCCTTTTATTGTTTCTTTTTCTTTTAAATCACTAAAATCAGAGTGCATTTGTTTTTCTATAAAAAAAAAATGTCTAACAAGCCTAAAAAGAAATGTGATCGCACGCCACCGCCGCCCAATCAAACTCAACTTAGTGTTATTTTAGACGCAATACTTAATAGGGTCTCGGCCCTGGAGCGATCAGTTTCAAAACCACGATCGAGCGTGGAAAAGCATCCGTGCTCTAGGACTGCACTCTGGACGGCGACTGGATGGCCAGCACTCTGAATATCCTGCGGCCTGTGTTTGTTCCGCCTGCACCTGTCTCGACTTCACCTTCGCCTTCAACGTCTGCTGCAGGGTACATTGCGGAGCGTCTCATCGATGTCCTAACGAGCTTCAGCCCGGTGAGATAAAACCATTATTACTTATCCGATTTCGACCCTAATGTTCATGACGTCATTGCATGGTGCGAAAAAGTTGACCGAGCTAAATTGCAAAATAGATGGGACGACAAAGAATTTCTGGCTCGTAGAGGTTTGTGTCTAAAACGAGAATCTCGCTGATGGTTACGCGACTGGATCGTACTTGGGCTACCTTTAAATTAGAGCTAATGTCGCTTTGCCCACGACGTGTCGATATCGCTCATATCCTCTATGACGTCATGTACACTAAGTCCTCATGTGAGTGATATTAAAGACCCGCAGATTCGTGCTACAGCTATGAATGCAAAGTTAACTCCCAAAAGCATTGTGGAATTTTTATCAAATTATGTCATGCCAAGTAAATTCAGTGTAAATGTGAACAAAAACATTTTTGATCGTTCAGATCAACCTGCTAGCTCGTGCGATAGCGTAAGTGTTAGAAAACATAATAATGAAATAATGAAATAATGAGACTCTGTTAAGAGCAACTTTTGTAAATAAAGGGACATACGGAGGAAAAATGTTTAACGCCGAATAAATCACATGTGATTTTTGTCGCGAGATAAAGGGTGATACAGCCTAGCCGTGACGTGACACCCGCAGTGCTGTATGGTGTACATACGGACGTCTTAATTGACAGCGGATCGGCGGTGTTCCTCACATCTCACGAACTACTCAAACATTTTTCTTGCCGTTCAAAGCTTAATATTTAGATGTTGCGCGGAATAGGCCACGAAATACGATCAAATAGTTACGTCACTTTGCCTATCGAGTTTGACAATTTGACGTTGGAAGTAGACGTTCATATAGTGCCTAGCTGTTGTTTGAGTACACCTGTGATAATAGGTAGCGATGTTTTGAATCGCAGTGGTATCGCGTATTTCGATTCTGTTTTGAAAAAATATGCGTTTTTTTTTCTTAGCGGAACCGCCATAAGTACAGTAAATACCGGCGAAATGAAAATTAGCGTAACAACCGACACCCCTGTTAATTATCGCCTTTACAAGTTGTATGATGAATTGTTAAGTGATACAATCGAAAAGGGACGAAGGACTAGCTGCTCAATTCAGTATTAAAAAGATTAACACAATCCGATTTTACAATAAATCTGCGAAAATCTAATTTTCTGACAACAGAGGTAGAGTACCTAGAGAGAACTATTAGCAATGGTCAGGTTAGGCCGAACACTTATAAAATCAAACAAGTGCATCAATTACTTGGCCTTGCCGGGTATTTTAGACGGTATATCCCGCAATATGCCACTTTTACCTATCGCGGCTTGAACTCGTAAAACGTTAAATTTGTTTTTGGTAACGAGCAGGAAAAAGCAAGACAAGGCATAATAAAATATTTAATGTGCGAGCCTGTGTTGGCTATATTCGATCACGAGTTAGAAATTGAAGCCCACTGTGATGCTAGTTCACGAGGTTATGACGCAGTTCTTTTACAAAAACATAGCGATGGACGTATTGCATACTTTAGCAAAGTAACTTTGGAACTCTCGCTGTTGTTGGCCTTACAGTATTTCCGTCACTATTTGATGGGCAAAACTTTTAAAGTTGTCAGTGGCCTATGTAATTCGAAGGTTACAATCAATGAACAAGCTAGATAGTGACATGCGAGGACCCTATCGTATCACTAAAGTCCTACCAAATGGTTGTTACGAACTCCACTTGGTAGTGGGCTCGTATGAAAAAGCCACTCAGTCTGCCGCTGAGTACATACTGCTATGACTTGGTGAATGGGACACCCAAGTGTTGTGCTACATTCTTCGAATGTATTAATGTAGAAATAATGTCTGTTCATGTGAATTAATTTTTTTATTCACTTCTATCATAGGTACTTTTTTGTCCCTTTATTGAAATTAACAAACACCATTCTCAGAACAAGCCCCGTTGTTACCTATGCTAATCAGACTTAGAATTGTTATGAGTTACAGCGTAATTAAGATATTCATGACTACGCACGGCACTTAATGATATAAATGAGACAAGTGTACCTTGTGTGTAAAATTTGAGGCGGCCAATTGCTTTGAGTAATTATGTATAAGTGTAACTGTAACGTAATAAGTGTAACTTCAATGGCCAACTGAGAAATATGAATAGAGAAATATTAAACAAACTTCAAATATAAATATTTTTAAACTAATGAAACGAGCTAATCATATGTTTAAAGTTACATTTCTATTCTACGAACTATGGATTATCTTTGTTTACCTACATTGTAAAAGTTCATGATCTAGGTGACGAGTTCTTACGTAGCTGCGCGGTAGCCTGTTAGATACGAGTATAGGTACGCTGTTAGTTTTGTTCCTACCCATGGGTAACAGTCGTGACCCAGGAAGAACCCGTGTCGCTGACATTCGGGGTGTGACTGGCAAAGTACTGTGTAAAGTCTGAGGACAAACTTGGTCATTTATATCATGTAAACCCACTGCAGGGGTTTTGGGTGGTATTATGACAGGTGCATGAGCTTATTGATGGCCTTAGTAAGGTCTTGAGTTCGTGTGACGTACCTAGTACCTGCTTGTTGCGTTCAGTGAGTCAGTGGTCGTTGTCAAGTTGTTCGCTGTTGCTCGTATCTAAACAATATTCAGATTAGTATTCTACTCCGATTAGCATTCTATCGAGTCAGTCAACAATCAAGATCACTAGCTATCTGCTGCAATGTCCGATATTTAGATGCTTATTCTTGGCTTTTGTTGTGTAGGTTCCGATGATGAGTGGATCCAAGGCCGGGCGCCTCCTTGGCAACAGCCAATGACGACACCGGGGCAGTTCCTGCTGGGCAGACTCCAGCAGCCGAAGGGGCCCGCGAGGACGCTGGCATGTCAGGAGAGGCCGTGTTAGCTGCATCTCCAACCTTCACACCTCCGGCTAGCCCGTGACGCTGGTCATCAAGTAAGACGTCGCGCAAAGGGACTGGCGCGCGACCTACATACTCACTCTGTACTCTATAACCCCCAGTTTAATTGTCAATTAGAGTACTCCTATTTTAATTAAACATTTTCTTTTATTGTTTCTTTTAAATCACTAAAACTATCCATACCAATATTATAAATGCGAAAGTGTGTCTGTCTGTCTGTCTGTCTGTATGTCTGTCTGTCTGTTACCTCTTCACGTTTAAACCGTTGAACCGATTTGGATGAAATTTGGTATGGAGATAGTTTAAGTCCCGGGGAAGGACAAAGGATTTTATCCCGGAAAAATACCGTTATCCGCGATAAACGAATTTAAGGCGGACGAAGTCGCGGGCAGAAGCTACTACTATTATAAAGTTGTAAAAATGAAATGTCTGTACATTGAAGATATTTTCAAAAAACTGATTGTTACGGACTATCTGGAGGTCACTGAAGCGAAAAATATTTTGTGTGGATTTTTTGTATGTTCGTATGTGTCGTTGTGGCTTCATCACGCTAAATCGGCTAAACGGATTTCAACTATTTTTAGTACACGGGTAGCTGAGTATCTCCAGATTGTTATAGGATACTTTTTACCCGACTACGCTGAAGAAAAAAAGAGGCGCTATGTCTTTTTCTCCTCCGCGAACGAAGTTGCGCGCATCTTCTAGTTAATTATAAAGCCAGTTTCGAACACTAATGTTTGAAGTCCAATACAAAAATGAGAGAATATATGGTCTACATCCCTTTCACACAAGAGTAATTCCATCGGCTGAACACATGGCCTTAAAATTATCCAACCAATCACAGTGGCGTACACAGGAGTAGTTAATATATGCGGCTGCTGGATCACAGGAGCATCCAACAGCCGCATATTCTATTCAAGAAGTCATTTTCCAACAGCCGCATATTCTATTCAAGAAGTCATTTTCCAACAGCCGCATATTCTATTCAAGATGTCATTTTTTCGTATTTCTTCCCTCAATAGTCACTTTTACTTACTATGAAAAACAAACCTAACGAACGATTATTTTTGTCTATTCAAAATATGCCTCCTTTTTCTATTCAGAAAGTGCTTTTTCTTAGAAGACAAAATGTTCTATTCGAAATGTTGTTAACCTAACCTTCGTATCTGTTTTCATTGTTCATCGACACTCTATTAGAGTATTCAATGAGTACATATCAAATTTAACAAAGAACTTTCTAATATGTCGTCTGACATAATATTGTATAAAAGCGCAGCGCTTAGGAATATTTACATAGGATGATTCTTAATATGGAAGTTGGCTGCATTCCTGCTTCGAAGTCGACACCTAATATTCCGATTTAAAACATCGATGCATATGACGGTTTTGTAGTTCATATTTATTTCCTACTAGTGTTTTCTGGTGACTTCGCCTACGTGGCAAGCATATTTTTACTTACCCTCTAACAATGATGTATCCAGGATAAAAAGCAGTAGTACACGATTTCACTGCCCTAAACTCTATATTCGTTGCTCTATTGCTAGACAGACAGACATCTACATGACTGCCATCCAGATGCAATGCCAAAGATACCTAATTGTATATATTCAAAACATCAGCGTAGTTTATCGTGATAAATGACCATAAATAAATTTACTATTATCATAGCCCTATTTTTAGGTACTAGTATTGATCAAAAAATAAAATAAAATAAAATGTATGATTTTCACAACCCTGTCAGTTATAATTTAAGCGTTACCGTAGCCTACCTAAGTTACTTTTATCGCTTTGATGGTATCGCTTAAAGTACAACTGCTATAGTTGAATCATCGAGAGCGTGGAATTGCATATGTAGTAGTATTGTTTGTTTACAGGCATTCTATATTTGAATTTTCTATTTTCTTGTACTATCAGCATACAAAGAGGTTGTTATATATATATATATATATCGAAGAACTAAAAACAAAAATAATGTCAGTGTGAAATTGTCAATATTATTTACGTTGTGCGTATATTTTTACATCTGATTTGATTGTATTCTCAATTAATTATTGTGTCCGCCCGTACGACTACGAATAATTTCTATATTTTAAAAAAATATGGCTGTAAGTAATTTTGGTCCTATTGAGAGTCAAAGTAAGCAAATAATTTTCAACTGTTATAAATATTTTGAAAATGAACTGACGAAAAATTTAAACTTGCCTTACACCGCTGCCCAGTTAGTTGAAAAAGATACAGGTGTTTGTCTCTCTACTGTTTATAACATTGTGACTGAGAGCAACAGCGAGAAATTCGCAACAACAAAGAAATTCACCTCCCCGAAGAATAAAAAGTTGCGTCCTTGTCCGTCATCAGCAGTAGACGATTTTGATCAGGAAGTCATCTGGAGAACTATATACAATTTTCATCTGTCCCATAAGCAATTTCCAACCTTAAAGGGACTCCACTCTGTGTTAAAATCCGATATAGATTACAAATTTGGCATTTCCACCTTACGAAAACAAATACAAAAATTAGGATTTAAATGGAAAAAGACCGAGGACAACCGAAAAATATTAATGGAAAAACACAACATACGACTGCTAAGAATAAATTACCTTATCAAAATTGCGGAATATCGATCTCAAGATAGACCACTAGTTTATACTGATGAAACCTACATCCACACTTCACATGTGTCCGGAGAAGCTTGGACCGATGGAACAGAATTTGGTGTAAAAAAACAAATCAGTACAGGCCAGCGGTTAATAATAGTGCACGCAGGAGGAAAAGATGGTTTTATTCCCAACGCTTTGTTAATGTTTAAGGCAAACCAAAAAACGGGAGATTACCATGACCAGATGAACTTTGTCAACTACGAAAAATGGTTAAAAGAAAAATTAATACCGAACCTCAAACCGAATATCGTGGATAATGCGTCCTATCACAACAAACTTTTGAATCGTGCTCCAACGTCAAATTCTAATAAACAAGAAATGATGGATTGGTTGACAGAACACAACATTTCGTATAACCGGTTGATGTACAAAACCAGTTTGTATGAATTAATTAAACAAAATAAAGAGCGGTTTCGCGAGTACCACATAGATGCAATTTTAAAAGAACATGGCCACTCCGTATTACGATTGCCACCGTATCACCCGACATTCAATCCGATCGAAAATATTTGGTCCATGGTAAAAGGATATGTAGCAAAAAGAAACGTTTCATTAAACATGCAAGGCATTATGAGTTTAGCAACTGAACGAATGAATACCATCACTGCTGAGGACTGGGAAAATATTTGTCACCACGTCGAAAGTGAAGAAAATAAATATCGATGTCAGGAAGGAGAAATGGATCAAATAACAGACAATTTTATTATCAATACTTGTGACAGCTCAGATGAAGAACATGATAGCGAATAAAAGAAAAAAACAGAGGACTACTACTTATTCCACTTCTTGGGTATGTCATTTTATTAAGTTAAGAGAAAATTATTCTCCTTTTGTTGCAAACGGTACAACCACTACAAATGCAATTCCATCTTCTCGATAATTCAACTATAATAAATAATGATAATGGCATTATACTTGAAAATAAGTTTACGTAGGTATATGAGAAATAAAACACCATATGTACATGTTGAGATATATTTATTGTATTAACAGATATATGCGGGTACATAAATCGACGGAAAATATAGTATTTAAATTAAACGCTCAAAAGTGCACTATAAATCAGCTTCCAAGTTTTCCTGTATTTTCGTCACTGCGTCTTTAACGTTTTTATAAATGCTGTCAAACATCATGTTCTTAACAATATGCTGTACGCATAGCTCTGCATTACATTTGCAAAGGCTATCTTCCTGGTTTTCGAAATCCTTGCTGTCGTATATCTCGATCCGTATTATTTTTGACCCTTTTTCTCGTTTTTTAATATAAGAATAGTTAGACGGGTCATCTGCGGCTGGTCTTTTGCGGGCAGCATTCAACCCCAACTTTTTTTGGGTACATCGCACGATCTCTTGCGGCACGAAATTAAAAAGTTCTTCACCGTCCTGAAATAAAATTAAAATATATTTAACACAGTTTCAATATGAACGGATGAAAACGTAATGAACTACAGGGAGAACTGTGAACCACTAAAGATGATAAAACTGTTATTATTACGAAAATAGGTGTTACTTATATTTTTATAAAAATATTTTTTCATTCCGCGCATTGACACGCATGTTAATTGTCAAAATTTACCCATGAACATAAATAGGGACTATGAATAATTACTTCCCTGTCTACACTAAGCATACATATATTTAGTTTGATAAATAAGACAGTATAATAATTCACTTAAAATCTGAAAGATAAATAAGATATATATGCTTTAAGGGTTTTTAATTTTTATAATATTAATAGTCACTTACCGACATTATGAGGCGCGGGCTTGACATAACCACAGTACACTTGAAAGAAAACAAAGCATTTTACCCTCATAAATCTTGCATTTATAGACCCCCCGTGAAATAAAACACATTGACATAGAGTTCAAAATCAACCCAATAATTATTATCATTCACATCATTACCAAATCTGTAGCATGTCATCTTACACCAGCGACAAATCGGCGTCGCCTCCTCACTGTTTACAATAATTATCTATGAGTAAACAGTGTATAACCATTTCGTTTGTTCGTACGATTGACGTTCATACATTACGATTATATCTATCTACTAATGCAAGGGTGCAACATTATATGAAATCCGACGACGCATAGTATCTTTTATTGCTAGCATTAGAGTAGTCTCTCATAATTATTTTCAAATGAACAAACCAGGGGGACAAAGCTAAAGTGATTTCTATCAAATTATAGTGTTTGTAGCATGCATTTTCTTAGAACCTTGTTGCAGTAAAAATTAAACATAAATCACATTGCGATCCTAATTCGAAAGGACGAATGTTAGTATAAACTTAAAGGAAGATATACCCTTTTAAACTAAGATAGCAATATAGCCGATTGTATTCGATCTTGTACCTTGTTTTTTCACACTTAAGTTTAAAAATATAAAAATACTTCACACACGTACTATGATAAAGTTCTATAGACAGGTCATCATAGAAATGGTTTTGCCAAACGGAGCTTTTCCTACAGGATATTGATCTTTCTCGATATTGATAATAGGCTCATAATTGATTTAATTACACGTAAATGCTAGTGAGACACTTTTACAATTTAGGATACTTTGCTTAGACTGCTTCTTTTTACACACACCTGTATTTTTTATTACACACATGCATATGGTTCGAGGATTATTTAAAGCCCCCTGCTAATGTATCGGGCTATCACTTGCTCTTCCACGATCTGCGAATTACTACACTCCTACTTACTACACGTGTCAAATTCATCAACCCTCTGAACAATGTGAGTATTCATTCAGTATTACATATTTTAAAAACTGTTCTTTTAGAATTAAACTGATCTAAACTTACACTTTTAAAACTTAATTGTATTTTTTAATACTAATAATATTATAAGTGAATAACGAAACCTTGGTTACACTTTGGTTCACCAGGAGCAGTAAATTCTTATATCTATTAGGTACTTAATTATTTACATCTAAATATTGATCTCAAAAGTTATTAGGGATTATTCGGCTATCGGAATATTGCTATTTTATAAAATATATTTTTACTCTGCAGGTCTGAAAATGCTGATTTCCTCTTCCCATCAGACGATGAGAGGTCATCATGTCGAGCTGAAAAGAAGCCTAAGAAGAGGTCTTCGGGTAAAACGGAGGCCGGCAGTAGCGGTTCCACTACTAAGAAAGCGCGGCAGGAGCACAAGACCACTATGAAAGACCTTTTTGGAAGCGAGAGTGAAGATGAGGTTCCAGTCGTGGAGCACACGGGTAAAAAACCTCCTTCATTGGTTAGTTACATGACTAGAAGGGTGGCCAATGGTCACACTCGTCAGTCTGACGAAAACAAGCCCGGAAGTCACTATATCGAATTAAAGATATATAAATGTGAGGAAATAGAGAAAGTTCCTCCTATGAATCGATGGCGTCAGGCTGTGGTTACTATAAAAAATAGAACTAATACAGATACGGCAGCCTGGCGTCATATGGCCGATTACATATGTGCAGCGAGAAAGGAATTTAAGGCCTGCCCCCCCACTTTCATTAATTCTTATTTTTAAGCAATAAAACTCTCGGACTATTTTCTAAGTAACTTGTAAAATTGTATATCTTATTTTCATAAATAAAATATTGTAATTATCAAATAAACCTTTTAATCGTGGTTACTCTAACGTATAATTGATAAATAAATTTAGTAATCGGGTATAATGTGTTTAACTTTTTCAGCCCCATCACCTATCAGCTCCAGCTGTACTAAAGAAGCGAGCAGTAATTTAACAAGATACTGTGATAAATGTCAGATAGATGTACCTATTACGAAATTTAACTATCATTTGAGAACTAATGCACACAAATCGAAATGTTTATTAAGAACTGAATTTAAGAATATTGAGATTATTTCCACAGCATTTAAGAATAGATTAATAACGTATCGTTTGAACGCTCTGCAGGAAGACGAGAATCTTACGCCTGAAACGTTCCTGCAAAGTAACAAAATGAATCTTATACAATTATTAGAGATATTATTAAACAAACATACATGCTTTAAAGTAAATTTTGAATTGTTCGGATTTTTTATATTACCTCATTCTAATAAAAGAGAGTTGAAATCGTTTAATATGAAATACAAAACAATATTTACTAATACCGACCTGTCAGTTTTTTATACAAATTTAATAAACGAATGCAATAATGGGGTATCCGAATTTGAGCACTGTGAATCCGGCTGGTCGTTTGAATCGATTAGTCATTTAGAAATAAATATCGCTAAATACTGTCCTCTGAGAGGCGGTTCCTATATGGAACTACCGCCTGTTATAAAACACACAAAAAGCTGTCTGAATATAAAAAACACAGATAACAATTGTTTCTTATGGTGTGTTGTAGCGGAAACGGGTCTGAACTCAACTATATAAAGACCACATAATCTTGCAGAAGCGTCATTTACATTTTGTTTACCACCATCTCATATTGCATGTAGTTCGGAATTGATACTTTTATTTGGTATCTTAAGGGTAACGATATTTGATCAATACGCAATACAATGAAATTTGTTAAGCAAACCATGACATTACAGGTGAATAGTATAAATATAGAAAATAACCAGCTTAAAGTAAAGCATAGTTCCTTATTGCCAAACACAATTCGCTGCGTAATATGTGGTCCTTCTAATTGTGGTAAAACGAATGTCATGTTAAACTTATTATTACATGAAAATGGCTTAAAGTTTAAGCATATTTATTTGTACTCTAAGACGACGTTTCAACCGAAGTACCAATTTCTAAAAAAAGTTATGACGAACATACCAGGAGCGCAATTATTTCTATTTAACGACAATGACGAAGTTATACACCCTAATGATGCTTTAACCAATTCGATTATAATTTTCGACGATGTTTCATGTGAAAATCAAACGAACATTCGAAATTACTTTGCGATGGGGAGACATAGACAAATAGACTGTTTTTATTTGTCTCAAACTTACTCGAAGATACCAAAACAGTTATTAAGGGACAATGCGAATTTATTGATCATATTCAAACAGGATGATATAAATCTCAAACATATATATGATGAGCATGTGAATACAGATACAGATTGGGTAAAATTTAAACAGCTTTGTTCTACCGTCTGGCAAGATCGCTTTAATTTTGTAGTGATTAATAAGGATTGCGCAATTAATAAAGGAAGATACAGACAAGGATTTGACACATATATTTATTTTTAGCTTACATGATATATACGCATACAAATTTAAGGGTGCTCACTTAGCTTTGAGAATTTAGATAGTGCAATCAATAAAATGGAGCTAGATGTTAAAGAACAGCTCATTAAATCTATTAATAGCATTAAAAGAAAAATAAAAACCGTTCAAGATGAAGAAGACGCTGCAGATCTTAAGTTTAAAAAAGTTTTTAAGCCTATTACAGAACCAATGGAGAAACTGTTAAATGAAAATCGTGCAAAAAATCATGTCTTACATGTCCCGTACAGTATAAATAAAAATGATTCTCTCTCAGACTTAGACTCTTCTACTGAATTTGGCAACTTTAGAGATCTTCTCAAAGCTGATTCTAGCAAACATTCCGAATATTATGATTTAGCCGATGATAAGGATAAAATTTCGCAAAACTTAGATAACGATACACTATTATCTTTAAAAAAAGAAGACATGCTAAATATATACGATGACATTAATGTACCGTTCGGAATTCGTAGCGAAAATGAGAAGCTTATGATGGGGAACACCGTTGTTTGTCTATCTGCTACAAATAATGCACCTGATGTGGGGAAAAAGTATGTCATCACTATTAGTAATAAAAAATATGAATTAACCGAAGGTTTAAAGCTTAAGAGCTTTTAATGCGAAACAAACCCGATCTAGAACTAGTAACAGATCAGGATAAAATTCAGTATAAAGAAATGCTCATAAATACTAATGCGCACAAGCGAGACTTCAAACCAAGCGGTCGATTGAAAGGTGACAAAGGTTTAAAATACCGTCAGATTATAAAACCTTTATTTTTACAACATAATGACTCTAACAAGGATTTTTCCGAACAACTGGCAAATTTAAAAACGGGTGGATACTTGCCAGAATTAAAAAAATATAAAAGTAACACAGATTATGTTTATTGGGATGATCCGAATGAATTAATCGAAAGACTGAAACTATTGATTGCTTCTAAAAGTGCCGGTAATAGCAATCATGACAATGAAATTATTTCAATTATCGAGGAATTAAAGGAAGCTGGTATAATAAAATAATAAAAACGACTTAACTATTATTAGCACACTTAGTGGTTCAAAGACCATCAGACATGAATGTAGAGAAATCAGAAAATATTGATTTTCTGGAAATAGAAATAATTACAATAAAATCTGTTAATAAAACTGTAGTGTACAAAGATAGCAGTAAAGAGTACATAAATTGCATTTTGGACGTAGCACAGCACTTGGAAAAACTTACAGCTACTTTAATAGATCGTTTGAAAAATATTGAAAAAGAAATCTCTTTAAAGGAAGTCCACAACACGCATCTCGAAAACTTAACTACTACTTTGAAAGATCGTATAAAAAAAATTGAAAGAGATATCGCTTTAAAGGAACTTCAAGGAACATTGAACAAGCATTATGAGCAAAGCCGACGTCGTTAATGAAATTCATAAAAATGTTAGAGTGAACTTCCCTCGAAGAAGTGTTATATTGAAAGATATAGATGATCTTTGGCAGGCAGATTTGATTGATATGCAAGCATTGTCAAATAAGAATGCAGGTTATAAATATATATTAGTCGTTATAGACTGTTTTTCAAAATTTGCCTGGGCATTTCCTCTCAAACAAAAAACTCAAGAAGTCGTGTCTAATCAATTTGAAGCACATTTAGCGAAAGGACGATTCCCTAAAAATTTACAAACTGATATGGGTAAAGAATTTTATAATAAAACATTTATAAAAATTATTAAGAAATACAGCATTAATCATTATTCCACCTATTCTAATAAGAAAGCTTCGATTGTGGAAAGATTCATAAGAACTCTCAAAAATAAACTTTATAAGGAATTTAAAGGGGGATTATAGATGGATCGACGGTACATTGCATAGTAAAATTTACGAATACAATCATAATTTTCATAGAACTGTAGGAAGACCTCCTGCAACAATTAACGACGATAATAAAGCTGCAGTTCTGCAGATACATTTTCGCGCGATCTACGAAAATATCAAAGTGTAAGAGATTTCATGTAGGTGATTTTGTTAGAATAAGTAAATATAAAGGTTGTTTTGAAAAAGTTTTTACTCCTAATTGGTCCACAGAAATATTTAAGATAACGAAGGTTCAACATACTAATCCTATTCTAGGAGCATTTTACGCGGAAGAAATACAAAAAACTTTGCATCCTGAAATATATCTCGTTGAAAAAGTTTTAAGACGAAAAGGAAATAAAGTGTACGTAAAGTGGTTGGGGTTGCCTTCAAGTGAAAACAGTTGGATAGATCATACGAATCGTTTGTAGGTATTTACATAACTAAAAGTATTTAAATACTGGTTTTCTTTTATTTAACATTCATTTAAATGGAGGTCTCGAGTCAATAAGGACAACTATTCCATCATACTACATTTTTATTTTTTATAATATATTGTAACAATGAAGAGTTTAAGGAATAATAGCATTGATATAGAAGTCAAGGAAAAAAACCCAGTAACCTCTACATCGAAACCCTGCGTTAGTTTGCAAAAAACCTTTAATAATATCGTCGTTCATACAAAAAAACATATCCGTAAACTTAAGCCCAAATGCAAAAAAATGCTAGCCGAATTAGCGTATGCAGCTGCTCGAGAATTAGCTTCCGAATTCCCTAGAGAGAAAATACCGAGAGTGATACCTCTACCTAAAACTGGGGGGTTCCTACCACTAATTCCTATTTTTGCCGGCCTATCTGCTACAGGAAGTTTAGCTGGAGGTGTTGCTGGCATCACTAAAGCTATTAATCATTATAAATCAGCAAAAAAACAGCTAGCAGAATTGAAAAGACATAATATGAAAATGGAGGCTATGTGTATTGGAAGAGGATTACATCTCAAACCCTACAAAAGCGGTTTAGGCATCTATGTTTCAAATGAAAAAAACTAGATGCTAGGCTACCCAAAAGAGCATTAACTAACATTGATATAATAAAGCACTCGAAAAGTATACCTTATTTTCGCGGTGTGTTTATGAGGGATGAATTACCAGAAGTTCCACGGCTTATAGAATGTGCAGTTATTAATTTAGACTTATCTAGAAATTCTGGTACTCATTGGGTAGCCTATGCAAAAATCAAAGACTACATAGAATATTTCGACAGCTACGGTAACTTAAAACCACCTAAAGAATTTATAACATATGTGGGGCCTAATATACAGTATAACTATGACAATTTGCAAAGAAATAATCTATACAATTGCGGGCATTTATGTATTCAGTTTCTGAAATCAGTCTGGAAAACGAGATCAATGGCATGATTGAATAAGTAAGGTCAAATAGATAGGCAATAAAAATAAATAAAATAGTATGATATAAACTAAGTAGCACATTACTATATCAACAGCGTGTAGAATAAGGCGTTACTTATTTATATAATTGAATATGTATGTTTTCAATAAAAGAGTGAGCAATTTACAAAAATCTAATAATCCACTCCCCGTGTTCAAAGGAAGAAGGCGACGGTTAAGTGCAGGAAAAATAAAAAGCATATCTAAAATTAATAAAAAAATTCTTCTGTCTCTTGGTTTCAAAATAAAATAATAAAAATGCTGCAGATTACCGACCCGCAGGAACAAGACAATTCTATTGAAAGCTATGAGATTCATACCTACAATCCATACAATAATAGCTTTAAGGAAAATGATGAAATCAGGATACCTATTCATCAGCAAGATATTTATGTATTACCATCAGCTAGCTCCATCCTTATTGAAGGCAATGCAAGCGTATTCAGTATAGATGCAGCAGGGAAAAAAATATCAAAAGAAGGTCATTTTACGAATAATCCGATATTGTTTTTATTTCAAGATATACGATATGAACTCAATGGTGTTGAAATAGACCGTGTCAAAAATGCTGGAATAACAACAACGATTAAATCTCTTATCTCGATGAACGAGGGAGAAAGTAAAAATGGAGCATTATGGGGCTGGAACTTAAATGGACCCCGGAAACTTGGTCGCTTTTCTGTTATTATACCATTAAATAAAGTACTAGGCTTCGCTGAAGATTATAACAAAATACTTGTTAATTGCAGACATGAACTTATACTTCAAAGAAGTAACTCAGCTTTAAATAGTGTTACAATTGATAAAACAGATAACGTTGAAATAGACATACAGAAGGTACGAGTACAATGGCGTGTCCCACATATTAAAGTCTCGGATCGTAATAGATTATCTCTGCTTAAGTATTTACAAAATGATCGAGCCATACCAATGGCCTTCAGAAATTGGGATCTTTATGAATACCCACTTTTACCCAAAACAAAGAAACATTCATGGTCTATCAAAACTGCTTCTCAGTTAGAAAAACCAAGATACGTCATATTTAGCTTACAAACTGATAGAAAACTAAGCAAGACGAGGAGTTCATCTCAGTTTGATCATTGCAATATAACGAATATAAAGTTATTTTTAAATTCACAATATTTTCCATATGACTCACTACATTTAAACTTTGATGAAGAAAGGTATAGTATATTATATGAAATGTACGCCAACTTTCGGCAGTCGTATTACAACACAGGCGTCGAACCCCTGCTTAATTTGCTTACATTCGGGAAAACAGCTCCGCTCTTCGTTATTGACTGTTCGAGACAAAATGATACTCTGAAGACAGGCCCAGTCGACGTTCGTTTAGAACTAGAATCTTCAGTGGATATTCCTGATAACACAACGGCTTACTGTCTCATCATTAACGATCGTCTTATTGTGTATAAGCCTTTGAGTAACATAGTTCGAAAATTATCATGAGTATAATTATGGACGTCCAAGGATTTAAAAGCGATGTTAACAAATTTATTCCGAAGGAAATTGCAATTGTTTGCAATAAGAGTATTTTAGTTTTGTTAATTAAACCGCCCTATCCATTTTATTATTTAACTAAAAAAGAACATTCATTAGTTTCATGGATAGAAAAAAACAGGGGGATGTTGTGGAATGAGGGCTATATACCGTATGCCAATTTCAAGACTTTAATATTAGATTTCTGTAAAAATAAAAATATTTATACTAAAGGCTACGAGAAAATGCGGTGGTTGAAGGAGATAACAGAAAGTGATACTGTATATAATTTAGAAGATATGAATTGTCCTAATTTACAAACGCTTAATGTTAAATATTCGGAATCATCCGATATTCAGAATTGTATTTATCATTTTAATACATGCGCTTTAAAAAATGTTTCATGTTTGGATAAGTGGTGTATAGAAAATAAGATTTTTATGTAAATAAATAATGACCTATAAAACATTTGCATTTTCATTCCAAATCCCTACTAATATTATAAATGCGAAAGTGTGTCTGTCTGTCTGTCCGTTACCTCTTCACGCTTAAACCGCTGAACCGATTTGGATGAAATTTGGTATGGAGATAGTTTGAGTCCGGGGGAAGGGCATAGGCTACTTTTTATCCCGAAAAAATACCCTTATCCGCGATAAACGAATTTAAGGCGGACGAAGTCGCGGGCAGAAGCTTGTTACCTATAAAAATACAAGTTTAACGATTTCTTGTCTTAGTTAGTAGCAATATAAGAGGTAACACACTCATATCTAAAATTAAATAGTAATATAATAAAAATGGATATGAATATAGACGACATAGTTGAAGTGGTCGTCGACAAATGTCACTTACATGGCCGTCACGATGTTAAAATTTTAAACGCAGAACAGTATTATGGCACCCTTATAACAACAAGCTATTTTAAATCCGGTCGGATGCGAATATATTATACTGGCTTACAAATAACAGCACGTATAATTAGAAAGACAAATGGTTTATAGACATGGTGCCAGCCTTCTAGATTTTTCAGTACGCATTAATCTATAGGTTCGAAATTACGAAAACAGATTACGCAAGTATAAGATACTTATGTAAATAAATAATTAAAATCTACCTTGCTCAATTTAGATATTGAAGCTGCTGTTATTATCAGCAAAGATGATGAGAGGTTATTTCTTATATAGTATAACGATTAAATATGAAGACAGATAAGAAGGTTAGTTTAACCACCCTCGAATAGATAGTTATTAAATTAAGGGAGAAAAATTACTTCTTGAATAAAATATGTGGCTGTTGGAAAATGACTTCTTGAATAGAATATGCGGCTGTTGGAAAATGACTTCTTGAATAGAATATGCGGCTGTTGGATGCTCCTGTGATCCAGCAGCCGCATATATTAACTACTCACAGGGATTTTATCCAAGGTAGGCAGTTTTTCTGTGCCTGTTTTTCTGAGCCATGATCGTTCAGGCCTTCAGGGTAGGCAATTTCTCTGTGCTTGTATGTAGCCATGGTCGTTCAGGGTAGACAGTGTTTTTAAGTCCCACCCGAGTGACTTTAGATTATATTGGGAGTCCACACGGGCCGAGCTGATCAGATCGGCCAGAATTCTTGACTGCCTGATAGCCGCTTTAAGTAGCCTAAGAAAAACTTGCCTCATTTCAGCGTCACAATACATATTTAAGACCTAAACTCATTTATCTCGAAGATTTTAAATCAAAGACTTTGTCTATTATTTTCAAAGCTTCGCAAATATTTCTTTGACGGTTCACAGATAGCAGCATCCACGCAAAATGAGAACCTTCATCAGAAGAGAACATGAAATAAAAGGCATTTCTTTGAAATTTTTATCCGGCACTGTGTGCACAGAACATAGTCATTATGCAGTAAGAAAACCCCTTAACACTTATTAACTACAACTGACCAATCACCAGGTATGGAAGAGCTTCGAGGAGATCTATGCCAAGAATTAGTAATATATGGGCTGATGATGTTAAGTTCAAGGTAATAGAGTGGTGACCGCGTACAACACGGACAGTGTAGGAAGGCCCCAACGAGATAGACTGACGATCTGGTCAAAATTGCGAAAAACTGATGGATGAGAGCGGCGCCCGACAGGTTTTGAATCCGGTATCCTTGCGATGGTCTTTATCCAGCAGTGAAGGTCTGTAGGACTCTGTCTGATCTTGTGATGATTACGATGGTGCTGAAGAAGATGATGATAATGGTGTAGATGATGAAGAAAAAGATGATAATGATGACGAAGATGGTAATGGAGATGATGATAAAGAATAAGATTATGATGCTGATGACGTAGAACGTGATGAAGATGATGATAAAGATAAAGAAGGAGAAGAAGATGATGATTATGGTCATGAATAAGAAGAAGAAGATGATCATGATAATAATGGATGAATGAATTGCGCTTTAGCATTGCTGATTGGTAAGCAAGTACATGTGTAGAAGAAGCCTGCATATGAGTTTTTTAGGGTTCCGTAGCCAACATGGCAATAACAGAACCCTTATAATTTTGTCAGGTCCGTACGTCCGTCCGTCCGCGCTTAGGCGTGGGAGAAGCAAAATCCAGAATCTACACTTAAGACCAAAAA
Source organism: Hedya salicella (assembly GCA_905404275.2). Classification (NCBI taxonomy): domain Eukaryota; kingdom Metazoa; phylum Arthropoda; class Insecta; order Lepidoptera; family Tortricidae; genus Hedya; species Hedya salicella. The sequence continues at coordinate 15,885,264 of FR990111.1, read as the reverse complement.
CTTCGAGTCACCTAGATTTATATAACAGCAATAATTTTATTACATTATTTGACACTAGTTTTATTTAAATAATATACTATTCTTCGGAATACTCAACTGTATTAGCAACTTCCATGATTCTATCATACAAATATCAACATTGAAAAATGACGATTTTTGCAATATCTCGCTCCGTTAACGTTTCTATTTTTCATAGATTTTTACGAGTCCGATTTAGACCAGAAAACGTTATTTATTAACTGTTATTTTTGCCGTTAAGACGCGGCAGTTGTATGCAAGGACCGTTAGCAAGTAGAAGGTCTCTGCCTACCCGTAATGGGAAAAAAGCGTGATTGTATGTATTTATAACGGTATTTTACCGACCCGAAATGTATGTTCTTGAGTGTAATTCATTATACATCTCTACTGCTTATAATCTGTGTACTGAGTCTACCGAAGGTAAGGATCGGAAGTCGGCGCACGTACGAGAAAACAAGCTTTGTACTGAATCATTATCGTAATACAAAAAGAACATGTTGTATTATTCAACAGAATTGACCCGCGTCTTGTTTTTATGGACTTTTTCTTGGCAAAATTTCCATGGAAATGAAAGAGGACTGTGAAACTTTCGTGCTGAAGATATATATCTAGTAGTATGTGAATAATTAATAACAATGTTTTCTTTAGTACAGTATTCAAGTAATAAAAATGAATAGAAGTATAATTATATGTACAGCTGAAATTGGATCACTCATGTGGTTTCGTCTTGATAGGGTTCCTCCCATGTATTTCAAAAATATATGAAAAAGCGATGACAAACCGACTTTATAATTTCTTCGAAAAAAAAACAAGATTCTAGACAAAAATCAATTTGGTTTCAGGAAAGGACGTTCCACGGTACTTGCGGTCGACTAATATATTCAGGAAATTCTTGGCCAAATAAATTGCAAAAAATATGGTGTGGGGCTACTTCTTGACATGTCCAAAGCCTACGATAGAGTCTCCCATAAATAACATCCTCATAAAAAAATAGTACGGTATGGGCATCCGCGGAAATGCGCATCTGTGGTTGCAATCATACCTACAAAATCGCAAACAGTATGTGAAAATTGATTTGTTTAACGATAAATCGGGTGAATATAAAAAAGTAGCCTCACAAACACGCAGTATTACGTGTTCAATTCCCCAGGGGAGTGTGATCGGATGTGTACTGTTTTTAGCGTACATTAAAGACTTGCCTAAAGTAATGAATGAAACGTGTATAATGTTCGCAGATGACGTATCCATACTTCTAAATTGCGTGGACAGTGGGGAGTGCAATAATCATTTACAACAAATATCTACCACTGTGACTAATTGGCTTGAAGATCACAACTTAGAAATTGTTAGAGGTTGTATCTAATCCTGGCCGACTACCAAACTGACATCGTCAGATTTGTACTTTTGATGGTATATTCTTTTTTATGCCCTTGTGTCACTGCATACTCTGCTATAATATATTTTATGTTATTTATATAAAATGTGGTTTGCTTTTTAAACCTACTATAGGTTATGTGACCAGCGTAAATAGTTGAAATGTTGTGATATAAACATGTCGGAATATACGCACAATAATTTTTCACATGAAAAGTTACGCGGACGTGAAAATTACGTCGAGTGGAAATTTGTGATGAAAAATGCGTTGATTCACGATAATTTATGGAACTGCATAATTCGTTAAGGTAAGGATGACACAACGACGGCCGAGGTGAGAGTTCGACTTAACGAAAAAGCGAAATCGAAAATTTGCTTGAGCGTTGAAAAGTCATGTTTTTCACATTTGATGTCGGCGGAAACAGCAAAAGATGCTTGAAATGCACTGGAACGTGCTTATGATGATAAGGGTCTTGGTTCGAGAGTGCGAACACTTCAGAACTTGTGCGCCGTAAAACTGGAAAACTTCGCTAGCATGGAAGCTTACGTCAATGGGATTTCGTCACTGCTGAGCTAGAATTGGCTAACATGAAAAAACCCATTGATGACGAGTTTCTGGGTGCATTGATGCTCAAAGGTTTACCGACGGAGTATGAGCCCATGATCATGGCGTTAGAGCATTCGGGGGCTGCTATAACTGCTGATTTTGTCAAAACCAAGCTGCTACAGGATCAACGTTGGACTAATCGTGGAGATTCAAGTAAGTGCTCGTATTCCTCGAAGAAAAGCGCCACCACGAGTGACTCCGTAACGAAAAAAGCGCAATATAATAAGGGCGAGTCAACAACAAAGAGCACTGGACGTAAAAGAGAACCGTGGTGCTGGAAATGCAGACATAAGGGACATTTGAAGAAGGACTGTCGCAGTGACATAGAATCTTCAGGCCACTGTGTTCTGTCTGCGTATAGCACTGGAAGTCTGACAAACTCTTCGTGGTACATTGACTCAGTAGCCAGCAACCACATGAGTGGCATACGTGATTTGTTTACAGACTTTAAATCACGTGATGGTTCTGTTACTATTGCTAGTGGAGAAAAATTGCAATGTACAGGAATAGGTAACGTTATGTTGTTCGATAATAATTTATTGACTAACGTGTTGTATATACCTAAATTATCTGTAAATTTGATATCTGTTTCTCAATTGATTAAGAATGGTTGTATTGTTAATTTTGATACGAATGGATGTACTATTTCTAATCTGAGCGATGATTTGATAAAGGCTATTCACGTAGGAGGTGCATACAAACTTCAGACCTGCAGTCTAAGGGCGAACTTAACGATTAGTACTAGAACTTGGCATGAGAGGCTTGGCCATTTAAGTGGTAATAATATATGAAGCTCTTGAGACAGGGACTTGCTAATTATATTAATTTTCAGGACGACCCTTGTAAAGACGTCGCTTGTGAAGTTTGTTTGAAAGGAAAGCAAGCGCGATTTCCTTTTGCCAGCAATCCTGAGAAGTCTGTGGCGGCTAAGAGGTTGGATCTGATTCACACCGATTTATGCTGGCCTTTACCGGTAAATTCGCTTGGTGACAAAAAGTACATCCTGACGTTCTTGTATGATCATACGAGGAAGGTGTTCGTGTATTTTTTGAAGCGGAAAAACGAGGTGAGAGATATACGATAAACTTTATCAATCTAGTCGAAACTCAAACTGGGGAAAAAGTCAAGGCTTTGAGGTCAGACAACGGCACAGAGTACGTGAATAGAAACCTTCAACACTTCTTGAAAGGTAAAAGGATTGTTCATCAGGTAACCGTGCCGTATAGTCCGCAACAGAATGGTTCTGCGGAACGGCTCAATCGAACCCTCCTAGAGAGAGTAAGGTGTCTATTGTACACGTCAAATCTAGACCACACATTTTGGGCAGTCCTTTCCTGTGAGATGAAACAAATTTTAGGTATTAAGGTAGATCGTACGGGTAGCGAGTTGAAATTGAGTCAGAAAAACTATATCGAAAAACTACTAGAACGTTTCGGTATGAACGACTGCAAGATCGCTAGGACGCCCTTAGACGTAGGTCTTAAGTTTTCTGATAATGCTTCTTGCGATAGTAGGCTACCATACTAGGAGCTGATAGGATGCCTGATGTATTTGTCTGTGACCACTAGACCTGACATTTCATTTACTACAAGTTTTCTTAGTCAGTATAATACCCGCTACACAGCGGAACATTTTGCTGCGGGCAAGCGTGTATTGCGCTACTTAAAAGGCACAATGAACTTAGGTCTTGTGTACAGAAAAAGTTTTGAGCACAATAAATTCCGTATATGTGGTTTTACTGACGCTGATTGGGCTAACGGAGCGGACCGTAAATCATATACGGGATATGTTTTTAAACTAGGTAGGAATGTCATTTCCTGGGGTTGTTACAAGCAATCTTGTATCGCACTTTCGTCCACCGAGGCGGAGTATATTGCTTTGTCTGAAGCTGCCAAAGAAGCGGTGTACGTACGTGCGGTTTTGGGTGAACTGATGGGACAGACTGACTCGGTAACCCTGTGCAGTGACAACCAGTCAGCGGCGAAGCTTGCCACGAACCCGGTTTTCCACAAGCGTAGTAAACATGTGGACATCAGATTCCATTATATTCGTGAAACCGTTGACAATAAAATTGTAGAGCTTAAGTACATACCTACTGAACGAATGACTGCTGATGTATTGACAAAGGCATTGCCGAATTGTAAGCATAGGTCATTTGTGCAGGACATGCTGGAAGTCGCTCAGGATTAAGAGGGCGTGTTAGAGGTTGTATCTAATCCTGGCCGACTACCAAACTGACATCGTCAGATTTGTACTTTTGATGGTATATTCTTTTTTATGCCCTCGTGTCACTGCATACTGTGCTATAATATATTTTATGTTATTTATATAAAATGTGGTTTGCTTTTTAAACCTACTATAGAAATAAATCTCAAAAAAATGAAAACAATTCAATTTAAACCCATACAAAAAAAGCCTTTACAGATGAGCCTAAAAATATCATGACGAATCATGAAAACCACTTTATTCATATTGTATGTCATTTTGTTCATGCTAAATGGCAAAAATGGTTTTTACGATAGGTTACAGTTTAAAATAGTATAAATTTTAACTTGGTTCCTATTAAAACAAGAGTATGTGTAACAGGTAGTCAATCAACCTAAGATGGTGATTCTGAATAATTGAGAATGATTATAATTTGGTTAAATACAGATATATTACCCAATATGTCCACCAAGTCATTTTGTCCGTACTTCCCCTATTATTTATATTGTAAGCAGCAAGTGTTTTAGCATGTTTATTGAAGAAATTATACCCTAGGAAATGATCGCTCTCGTATTTATACTGTTATTGAATCCACTTTGTATCGAGTCAGCTTTGTAGCCACTCACTATCAGGCGTTCTAAATAAATAAACACAAACAATTCTATGACATAAAATACTAAAAAACCCTGGCATTAAAATTCGATTGATTTCAGTGTTAGAATTTTAAACCAACCCTTTTTCGGTCAAGTGATAAACTTTGGATTCCTACAGGCAGGCATCCCTTAATAGTGAGTATGCATGGCAAGTTTGTTTGCTCGAGTAATTTTGAATTAAACCTAATCTGTAGGGCGCCACTTACAAAATACTTAGTAAAATAGGCTTTCATATTTTAGTTTAAACCCCGTCTCGAAACTTTTTTACCAGTATGTTGTCAATATGCCATCGTACACAGTGATTACTAGAATACCAAGGGACTTGGCAATTTTCGTGTTTCTGGAACACGAGTGACGAAATATATAGTGCAATAAAAAAAGCAATAAGCAGCCGAGTACTATTGATACTATGTACCTTCATAATTTCTAATAGGAACGTCTAAAGTATAGACTGTATCTCCCTACGTCAGTATTGGCTCAAAACTGATTATATAAGGTGGGCCAAAAATGTTTGCACTTTTGAAACATCGATAAAAACTAAACTATACATGTTTTTCTACATTTCATTTATTTCATCGGGTAACAGGTAATTGCATTTTTTTTAAATTACATCATCCAGATGTCCTTTGTCTCGTCGTTGGCACTCCTGCAATCGACTACGCAAGTTTTGGAAAACTCGCCGTCACATACTGCGAGGGATCGCGGGTATCTCATCATCTTTTTATAAAACTGTTTAACTGAAAAAGCCCGTTGCCTTCCCGTGAAACGATCCATTGTAAATAAAATTGCACGAAGTGACCTTTAGTTTCCCGCCAATTTCCCGCCGCTCAATGTGACTCTTTCCGAAATATTCGGTGTTGCAATTTGCAAAAAATTATGGCCAACCCTATATTTCTACTGAACCAGTTAGCTTATACTTCAGTCCTAAAGCTACTCATTATAAACCGTGGCGTCCATGGATGATTAGTTTTTTTTATCATCTTATATATATGACGTCACCACTGCTAGACAAGCTTCTCAAATATATCTCCACGACTCTTGATTAAACATCTCCAGTTTCAGGCGTAAGAAGACATATAAGTCCTATTATATTTTCTTCTGTTTCCGCGATGGTCCATGGAGTCCGCCCGTGACCATGGAAAGCTGGAAAGCTTCCGAAACGTCGGGAACTAAACTGAGATAATATACGCGATATAATCCGTTAAATTGTTTTATTTCAATATAAGTCCTATGTTTAATAACAGATCAATATAAATATGACATTAATCCGACCGAAACGATGCCTTAATAATATCTAGTACGGACCACTAAAGAATATAAACACGCTCCCGTCGACTGCTTTTTCCTAATAAAAAAGCAAACACGAAAGAATTTTTAATCTTACAGTTTAGTTATGCCAAAGTTCTCTAAAAAGTAAGCAAATGCATTTGCCGTGTTTATATCCTGTTATAGAAAATAATTTTCATAAATTCATAAATTCGACAATGAACGAATTTGTGCTCATTTAGGCACAAACAAGCACGAAAACCGCTCTATTCCTTTTGTGAGCACATTAACAAAAACCTAGTTCACGCTTGAACAAATATGAAAACTCGTTCAAATACTAGCTAAAACCTAAATTGAACCTAAATGAAAGCGGAAAATGTATTTATACTAAGTATAAAGTGTGTGCTAAGGCGTACCTAATGTCAGACACTCAGTCAACACCTTTGTACGTACGTTTTGTGGGCTAATAAATGGTCACGCGTTTGCATTTAGTTTGACAATGAAGTTCACTGGACGGACATGGATGTAAAGGGAAATGAAATTAGGATGCAAATAAGGCTCGTTTGATTCCCACATTGGTGTAATTGCGAATGAATGGAGGTCGAAAACCGCAGACGTACTCATATTGTACGTGAATATAGTTTAACTTAATATTTTCTTCTGTTTCCGCAATTATTACTCATTGAAATAAAACAATCCACCCGTGACCATGGAAAGCTGAAATGCTTCCGAAACGTCGGGAACTAAAATGAAATAACATACGCGATATAAGCCGTTAAATTGTTTTATTTCAATGGGCTATATCTTCATAATTTTTGTTTAATTGACAAAAGAAAACATACGTGGCCAATATTTTCTGATATTCTAACTGTCTTTTGTACCATTATAATTTTTTTAATTAAATGTGTAATTTCTCGTATATATTGACTAGAAGGCGCCAACTACGTCAGCCGACGAGAAAAAAAAACGTAACTCTCTTTTTTCTTCAGAGTTATCGAGTAAAAAGTGACCTATATAACCATCTGTGTCAAATCCGTATAGCCGATTTGCCGTGATGAAGTCACACGAAACATACATACGTACCAAAAAATAAAATCTTTTTATATTTAGTGATCTCCAAATAGTCCGTTAAAATTATTTTTTTGAGAATATGTTCAATGTACAGACATTTCATATTTACAATTTTATAATGTATAGAAGAGAAAAAGAATATTAAAAATAAGTGAAACGGGCAAATTGAAAATGGGATTATATATATATGATATGTTGAGTTAAGATATGTCTGTTGCTTGATGGAGTTCAATCATTATTAGTTAGGTTAAAGATAAGCTGAACATTTGAAAATAGTTATAGAAAAGTTGCTTCAGCGTAGTTAGATAACAAGTAATCTAACTACGCTGAAGCAAAAAATTAACTTTTCTCTTTCAATAAAGTTAAAAAAGCAAGAAAGTGTTCAGTAAGTCATCGCCGCTCCACAAATGCTCAACATACCCCCCTTCTAGTTATTGATATTAGATAAATAAATAAATATTAGGGACAATCTTACCTAAATCGACCTAACTAGTCACAAACTAGGCAAAGTTTGTACTATGGGTACTATGCGATGATATACATTATATATAGATAAATTATAATATTTATATTCACAGAAAATATCCAACACCCAGCAACAAACATTCGTGCTCTTCACACAAACACTTGCCCTGGCCGGGATTCGGACCCGGGACCGCCAGCTTCGTAGGCCGTTGTGCACCCACTTTGCCAAACGTGTCGTCAAATGACAGAGTAGTTGGAAGATACTAACCATTATTTGGTCAGTGGCATAATCTTGAAGACATATAGGTGCAGCATACTCCTGGACTTTGATCTAGCAGTGAATTGCCAACGTTTAATTTTTTTAACAGGTTAAGGGCCTGCATCGACATTCGTAAACCACGCCCCAAACCCAGAGCTGGCCAATAAGCGTAAATTGCAATAAGGGACGCATTTATTGCTCACGCGCATCAAAGAAAGAGAAAGCTAATACACTACATGCTTGGGGTTTTTTGGCGTAAGTGGCAGGTGTAAAAGTGCAATGAAATCGAAGATATTATTATGTTTTGTTAAGATAATGCCGTAACAGGTAAAGGGAGGAGCGTTGAATGTCATTTTTACATAATTTAGCCGTTTATTAATCAGTTGTTTGTACAAACTAGACAAAAAACGGAAACTGAAGACGCGTTTTCGGATAACTTTCATATCGAGGAAATTTTAAGCAAACATGTTTCCGCGTTAGGTGCTGAATACATTATATAGTCAAAGTAACACATATCTGAAAACCAGCCTGTTTTATACACTAGGTTTGACAAAAATCTCACAAAAAAATAGACATTTTCGATGCACCCCCTTAGGCGTTTTTATTCAGTGCTAACGCTGGCATGCTACAAAAAAATGGCGCGGAAATTACTTGCGTATGGTACCTTATTTTAGGGGTCTCAAAGTCTCCGTCTACCAACCATTACACATAGTAAACAATTTGCATCACCCAAATCACTTCCAGTATTCTAGTTCCACAAGTGCAGAAAGGCATAAAATGTTAATTAATTGAGTACACGACACGCCACACCTCGCTATTACCCAAATTAATGGCGGAACTCTCTCAATACAATTAGATAGTTCGTTAACAACAAAACGTTGTGTTTGGCCTTCAATAAATTTAAGTGAGCTGGGGTCGTGTTTAACGCAACATGTTCAATATAAAACAACACGCGGCAAAACGTTTGGCTAAGATGGTTGTACGGCTTACAAAGATTCGATTCAGTGACCTTCAAATAGTCCGTATCACTAACTTTTTTGAAAATGTCTTCAATGTACAGACATTCTTTAAGGAAGCGTAGGAGTAGGACGTCCTCAGGCAAGGTGGAGCGATGATATTAGCAGGGTGGCTGACGGCGGGTGGAAGAGAGTGGCTGAGAATCATGCTCAGTGGCGCACTTTGGAGATTATGTCCAGCAGTGGACTGTAACAGGTTGATGATGAATGCGATGATGTACAGGCATTTAATTTTAACAACTTTATAATAGTATAGAGTTTTTGTATGTTTCGTTGTGGTTTCATCAAGCCAAAACGGCTAAACAGATGGCCTAACCTAACCTAACTATTTTTGGTACACTGTGGCGAGCTATAGGGGAGGGCTATATTCAGCAGTGGACGTTCGTGGCTCATAGATAGATAGGCCTCAAGCGCACTTTTATATGTGTGATTTTTCAATGAACAGATGTATTATATTTATTTTGTAACATGTTTGAGGAACTAAGTTGGGAAATATGTTTAAAAAAACCAAACGCAAAATTTATATAAAAATATTTTCTTAACAAAGAACATTGGATTTATTAAAATATCCTTACAAAAACGTTCTCAGCCCCGCGAACATTCATACATTACCATACATCAAAACTTGAGGAATTTGCATTTAGAGAGCATAAGTTGTATTATGAGACGGGACTTTCACGAGAAACAATTAGGGCCTGACAGTACACAAATTGATGAAGGTTTCCGGGTTTTAATATTTACATAACATTTTATTTCGTAGGCGCTGTTAAACTGAACCAGCTCCGAATAAAAACTCGCTTATCCACCAACTTATGCCAACAACGCATTTTTTCCTATTTTGGCCACACAATACGCAGAGGCGACGAAGTTTAGAAAAACTGATTGTGGTTGCGAACACGGACGGCAAAAGATCGCGCGGTCGTTCACCAACAAGATGGACCGATCAACTGAAAGACTCGTCGTCCTCCAAATTCTGCGCGGTTGTGAGAGACGCGCGAGATAGAATCCGGTGGAGGCAGATCATCCGCTCCAAGTGACCGTCTGACATGAGGTACCAACCCCACAGAGAGAGAGAGAGCTAACCTCAAGCACCAATTAAGACGTAATGTATTAGAATCCCACTTGTAACAAACAGAGATGTTATTTCTATCGAGAGCTGCGTGGGAGTATCGGTGACAGGTCGACTGACACCATAGTGATATGCTGATATTGCTAGGGTTGTGAGCCATTTGCAGCCGCATTATCGATTATAAATAAATAAAATAACCGGTTACTCTATACTTTTTACAATGTACATTAAATTCAAAAAAGTAGATTTTAAATAACATTAAATTTGGATACCAAATCTGTAAGAAATTATATCTAGTTATTTATTAGTAGGAGGTAGTAGTCTTTGACGTAGGCCTCCCCCATTTCTTTCCAAATATCTCTATCCCTCACTTTGGTCATACAGTACGAGTATGGTCCTAATCTTTGTAAAAATAAGTCTGCCCATCTTTTTCGTTGGCGTCCCCGCGACCTATTTTCATGTATAGGATCTACTCAATTTTTTTGCCTATCTAATCATATGACATCCCACTAACATGGCCAACCAAAAAAATATGTATATTGACGTTGTAGAAAGAGTGAGAACGCTAAAACGGAACAGGGTGGGCCAAGTCAGTCGCATTATCGATTATTATATTTAAAAAAAAAGCATGAAGGTATATATCGGGAACTTGGTATTAAAGATCGTGTAAGCAAGCCTGCAAGGTGATCTTCTTCGGCCTAGGTACAGAAGTATATGACAGATATCGGCGCTATTTTTAATCTAAACACATACTATCATCTAAATACAGCCTATCTGTCTAAAATACTAGCGTGAAGGAAAAAAATACCTTGACAATACCTTCTAATATGCCGAAATAAAGTTTCCAAAATTACTTGGTTTTCCATTATGGAAAAATTTTGCTATTCCATACTATTTAATATTAGAAATGCAAAGTTTTGTCTGTCTGTAACCTTTTCATGCTTAAACCGCTGAACTGATCTCGATGAAATTTGGCATGGAAACAGTTTGAAACCCTGGCGTGGATATCTGAATTCTTAGTCTGTATGACAGCTGCTTTGGCGCAAACCCTTAGCTCGGTCCATTGCCCAATGAGTGACTCTGAGCCTTCTTATGAGGCCCATTTTGAGTGACCACGTCCTAGCACCGTATGTAATCACTGGCAACAAACACTGGTTAAAATACAGAAGCTCTTACTAATACTTTCAAAAGTTTCTATACCGACCCATGCTCAATATATACCTATTACTATAACATCAAACTAAACTTTAATATTTCCACACAAGTGATCCAACTGGGTACTTCAATAAACTAAATGAGAGCATACAGCACCGTGTGTCGGAGATATAAACCTCAAAATTGAATGCAATCGGTGTGGGCATTGAAGTCTCGGCAAAGCTGTTCATCTTTACGAGCCAGAATCATAGCTTAGAAAAGTCAGCGTGGTCATTGTAAAATCATCTTACGTAATTTATATTCAAGAGCTGATGAGATGCTTACAAGCAATGACATAAGTTTATGATAAGTTCAAACAAGTAGTTAAACTACAAAGAGCATGTATGATAATGGCAAATTCAGCGATGGAGGCCCCAACAAAGCAGAGCAATGATCTAGTCTAGATTGCAAGAAACTGTTTGAGGAGTTCCTTTTCCAGCGATGCGGCATGCGGCTTTACGCTAAAATAATTATAAAATAATAATTAACACAGGGACAATCTTCCACAAATGGACCTAGTCCAAAACTAAGCGTACTATGGGTACTAGGCGACGGATACCTCTTATGTAGATAAATGATAAAATTTAAATACATCCAAGACCCAAGAACAAACATTCGTGCTCATCACACAAACACTTGCTATGGCCGGGATTCGAACCCGGGACCGCCTGCTTCGTAGGCCGTTGTACAACCCACTGTGCCAAACGTGTCGTCACACTGAGCCAAATATGATGATGATGATGCAATAAAAGCCTAGAGCAAGATGTGGACGCAAATCATGCAAAGTAAACCCTCTGTTGATATAATAAATAAGTTGTGTCGGACAACCAGAATGCATTTTATGATATGTATGTAGACAGGTTCTCTAATGCATCCGGCATCCTTGCGGCGAAGTGGAGGATGTAAAACGGCTAACCTGCCTTAAATGACTGGAGTAGAAGTCATACGACCGTCGCCCCGTTACGGAAAATAACTGAGGTTAAACTATCTATCTATCAACCACGTACGTTCACTGCTGAACATAGGCCTCACCTATAGTTCGCCAAGGGTGCGATCTTGCGCAGACCGCATCCAACGACTCCCCGCGACCCTTACGAGGTTATCCACCAGTCGGGGGTCGACCTACGCTGCGCTTTCCTATGCGTGGTCGCCACTCCAGGACTTTACTGCCCCAACGGCCATCCGTTCTCCTGTTCATCCGTTGACTTTGATTCTCAATTGGGATGTTGACAATTTTTGACAACTTTTTTGCGGTATGTTATATAGACCTCTCAATAATAGAAACATTGGTCCAAAAACTACTTGAACCTCAAAAAAACTGCCCGAGATATAACAATGTTAAAATCTCATTATGGACTTCCCCAAAAACCGCTCCATACTGAAGCCTAGGAACGTGTGACATCATAACACAAAATAAATAAACGATTGAGTATGACTCGGATAGTAGTATTTAGACGATATTGTTAAAAAAAATACTAATTTAATCTACTGGGACACTTGCCTATCATAAAATCAGGATCATTTGTGCAAAACCGATTGTTTTCAGAATGAATTTTCTTAAATAAAATTCAATGTAAGACATCACTTCTAAATGGTAAAGCAAATTTGTGTTTCTGCCAAAATGATTATTTAGGTTAATAAATGGATGTCTACCACATTAATTTACTCTCGTACATTCAAACAGGAAACTCAATTGAACAAAAAATCACAGAGGTACAAAAATATCGGTAAACCGATATAACCTTGAACAGATTTAGAAAAAACGGATATTTTTTAAATGGCTGCTGAATCGACTTTCTTGGACCATACCAAAAAACACTCTCGACGATCAATTCTCAAGCTCTTCAATTAAATAAAATCGGTTCATCTGTTCATCGCTTCGATGCAATAGACAGACACACAGGTACACGTCAAACTTATTTATAATTTAGTAGCCTAGTAACCTTAGTACAAGTTTTGCTTAGTTTGGGACTAGGTCTATTTGCGTAAGATTGTCCCCGATTATTACTATGTACGGAACCCTCGGTACGCGAGTCCGCTCGCACTTGGCCGGTTTTTTAACAAGTAAAACCCATAACAGTTACCTTCTACACACCAGCATTTCCCCACACTTGCGCTCTACTTAATATCAGTTGTTCTCGCCATTTTGTTTTCTCCCGCTTATTGCAAACGATTTATTAAAAGTGCCATTTTGCCCAGTGAATTAGACTTTGTTGATTGCTTGTAGCGTATTCCAAACATAAGAAAGGTAAAAATAAAAAAGGGGGGGAGGGGGGCACTATTGATGCTACATTTGGAACGATTATAGCCGAAAATATGCACTTACTCAAAAAATGCCTTGAAACATTTAAGTATTTTAAAAAAACCTGTCGAAATTTGCGCCACTCGTTGAAATAGTATTTTTTCTAGTCCTGTACTTCTTTCTGTCATTTAAATGGTTACAATTCTAATATAAAGACATACATTACTTAAGACTTTGTTAAACTCTATAGTCTATTTCCCAAAAAAGCATTGCTAAGCGTGTCACAATGTCGCTATTAACGTATTCCTTGGTGTCACAGAGTACAAAATTTCAATCTGATAATTTATATTCAGTGAGTCTGAAAGTAATGTTGTATGAAATAATTTATATTACCACCTTAACAAACCGCCGAATTCATACAGTTTTAAATTTAAAAAAAAATGTACGTAAATGCATTGCTGCCAACTTAAAAAAAAACATTGTTTACAATTTACGTACACATATTTTATCGCCTATTTTTTTTCAAATCATAACATGTTTTCATCACTGGCAAGTATACGCGAATTTAAAAAATAAGAAAGCCATAGATATTGATTGACAGCTCGCTTTTTAATTTTGTTCGTGGCGCTAAATTTTATTCATCTTGAAGTTGTTGGTTGTTGTCTTGTTATAAACTGTTGAAAGTGAGACAAATGTAGGAAGACGAGCCTAATTGTAGGTACTTACTACCGAAGAAATTTGTGTCGTGGCGCAAGAAGTATCAAACAATTTGCTGCTAGAAAAATTTCGGCGCAAAAATAAATATTTAGACTTTTTGTGTTTTATTAAAAAGTGCTTAGGGGTCATAAATTAATCACGTACCCTGGGGGGAAGGAGTTCAAAAAATCTGTCGTAATTAATGAATGGCCCCTTAGTTGTAGAAAAACTATTGTATGTAGACTTCTGTTTTAAACTGAGCTAATCGGCTTACAGAAAACAATGGCTGATTCGCTGTTTAATAACCAAAGACTACATACAACGTTGTATAATTCGGGCAAAAAACGCTCGTGGCGTCTTCCTTTGCGATACTTACGATTGTCCTTACGTAATTAAAGAATGGCCCTTTAGTCGTAGAAAAACTGTTGTTTGCAAAGTGGTTTAATTTGGTCTAAAACGCTCGTGGCGTCTTTCTTTGCGATACTCGCTATTGTCCTTACGTAATTAGTGAACGGCCCCTTAGTCGTAGAAAAACTATTGTATGCAAAGTTGTATAACTGAGTCAAAAACACTCGTGGCGTCTTTACTTGCGATGCTCGCCAAGGCTTGCATCGCAACCCACGCCACTCGTCTTTTTTGACCCCTATCATACAACAGTTGCATAAAATACTAGTATGCATTCCATATCCATACTAATATTATAAATGCGAAAGTGTGTCTGTCTGTCTGTCTGTCTGTTACCTCTTCACGCTTAAACCGCTGAACCGATTTGGATGAAATTTGGTATGGATATTGTTTGAGTCCCGGGGAAGGACATAGGCTACTTTTTATCCCGGATAAATACCCTTATCCGCGATAAACGAATTTAAGGCGGACGAAGTCGCGGGCAGAAGCTAGTAATGTATAATTTTTCCGTCGAGTACCGCGTTTAGGCCACGTATCTTGCTCAGTGGCCTAATTAAGGTACGAGACTTAAAAAGCTTATTATATATCTATTGTATATAATGCTTTTTATACGAGTAAATCATAAACTACATACAGTAAATGAAACACCGCTAAACAAATAATTGCAAAAAGACTGTGTTCGTTTTTTTAAATTCACTATAGTTCTGTGCGGAATTGTATACTAAGTTTATAATATAAACCATGGAGTAGGATTCTTTTTCTGCTTCTGTTACATGAATAGAGTGCCCCCTTGAGTGATTTAACTACCAAACTAAGTAGCGGCTAGATACAAGACGCCTGTTCTGCAAATTTCATGATATACATCTTGTAGTTTTAGTAGTAGGATAAAATGCCTGTGACATACGGACGGACGGACATGACGAAAATATACGAGTTGCGTTTTTGCCATTTTGACTAAGGAACCCTAAAAATCGTACCTAAGTATCTTCATTGTATTGTATGTCAAGTTTTTTTATGGAAACATCTAAAAGACTAAGCAAAGCAAATTATAAAGCAATTTTTTTGATGAAATGTATAGTTTCGGAAATAATTACTACGAAAGCAGCAGAAATTGTGTCTCGCCCCCTCTTTTAAATCATGTTCAAAAAATATGAAAAAACGGATAAAGGTAACGCTTAATAAATACTATCCATGAAAATAATTTTCAATATTATGGGATGTAACGTTTGTGAGTTATTGCCGAAAAACTCAACAAAAGTACGTGTTATAAAAATACTCCTTTTCGCTGATGCATTTCACATCGTATATTTTTCCTCTGTAGTGTATATAAATAAATATGTAGGAGTAAATACTTTTCCATTTATAAGATTTAAAATAATGTTTATGACAGCAAGGCGCTTTTGTTTTTTCGGGGAGATTGAAGTATGGTCGGTTGCGGAGAACATGTTTTTGATTTTGTAAGTATATTTATTTTAATTAAAAAATATATACCCCTGGTGTTTAAAATTATATCCCACATACATATTTCTTTCCATTAGTAATAACGGCTGCGGCTGCTACACTGAGCATGGGCCGAGATGCTCTTGGTCGATTTTTTATTGTACAAATTTCAAGTGACTTTTGTAATCTATACTATTATAAAGTTGTAAAAATCAAATGTATGTATTTGAAGGTCACTGAAATGAAAAATATGTCTGAAAAATTACCAAAAAATGTTCTGTGAATCTGAGGCAAATCTGGATTCGTTTTTAAGATATCATCAATTTTCATGTAAACTATTTATTGTGATTACTAATTAAGTGGATTAAGCTCTTTTGATAGCTTCGTTGCCACGTATGTTTCCAAGTGTCGTGTCGTTATTGACAGACTTCAAATTGACAGCTGCCACTCACTAAAGTCATCCTTTTTTGGAAAAATAATCGTTACTATTTAATTAAAAGGGATAATTCTCATAGAGGTGCAAAAGTTATTCAAGTTTTATGTACAAATATCAACAAAATTTAAATATTTTTTTTGTTGAATTTGAGTTGGGTTTATATACATTTTTTTGGTCCTAATGACCTCAGGCAATGATATAGTATCAAAAGAGGTATATAGGTTACCTACACGATAATCCACGTGTAAAAATGGCCAGGCTTATGCACATATAAATCTGATAATATTGTAATAACACACTAATCGTAAATGCTTTTATACGCTTTTATTAATTAATAAGTGCAAAATATCAGTATTCAGGACGGCATTTTTGTTTATTTGACGCATAATCCAATATATAACAAAGGGCTCTGTGCGCGAGACTGAGTTAAGGTTTGCCAATTGGCGTAGTTTTGGTGTGCCATTTTCGGAGCCCGTATCACCTCTTTTTATGTTATATCATTGACCTCAGGTATACGTTGGTAAAATTATTTGGGTTCCTCACGAGACACCTGTATAATCAATCATACTGAGGCGTCCTCTTTCCTCTTACCATGTAAGTACCACTATCCACTTATCGTAATGAAGTGACGCAGCGTCGAGTCGATATGTTAATTCCCCCAAAACCAATCTGCAACATCGGGCTTTCGTTTCAATTCCGTGCGGATTGCCGCCGCAGTTAATTCGAGCAAATGCGACGTCAAAAATATTTGGAAAGCAATTATGCGAACTGCTCGGTAGTTTTAAGCTGTTAGTTACCAATACCAGGTACCAGGGTTGTATAAAATACGAGTAGTATAGTCTAAAACTCTTTCTCTAAATTAAACTTTAGCCTATTAAATATATTTTCATTTTACATCGTAGAAGGAAAGGTTGAAGGCAAGCCAGGAAGGCGGAAATCGCGGGAAACCGTTGAATGATGGCGGCGTATGACGCATTTAGGTTGACTTCGTCCACATTCCCATTTCGTTCACATTCCTACTTCGTCCATAATCCCACTTTCTCTACATTCCCATTTCAAATTTCAAATTCCCATTTCGTCCTTTTTCCACTTCGTCCACATTCCCACTTAGTCGACATTCCCATTTCGTCCATATTACCACTTCGTTCACATTGTCACTTAGTCAACATTCCCAGATTATGTTCTCTTTGGTTTCATTGTTTACTCATACCTACTGGCCACTTATTTAATACTCAAATGAAGTACCTGCCTAACATTGACTGAATCATTTTACTGCTCTGCTTATATCAAACACTGCAAACAGTATTCCACTCATATAGACAAAATGGGAATGTTGACGAAGTGGGAATGTGGACGAAGTGGGAATTGATTGTGGACGAAATAGGATTGCTGAGGAACTAGGAAGTTGACAAAATGGCAATGTGGACGAAGTGAACCTCAACGGTATGACGGCGGCGGCGTATGACCGGTCGTTATGCATCTCCATAGCGTTATGGATCGCTTCGGGGCGACCTTTGCCCAGCAGTGGACGGCCTTGGGCTGATGATAATGATGCTATAATTTTGATAGTTTTTGCTGTTATTTTGACGGTATTGTGACCCGTCATCGCAATTCGATTGCTGACACGTCGTACTTAAATTTAAAAAAAAAAACGCCAAAGAGTATATCTAACCATGCCCAGTGAAGGAAAACTACAGATGAAAAAAACACGATGTAAAAATAGCACCAGCTTCATCTTCGTTGCACTTACGTCCTTTTGCTAAGAAGCTCAGTTTTACGCCAATAACTCCGAAACGCTATATTCGATCATGTTGAATTTATTAAGCATTTACTTTGTTTTTTTTTTTTTTGACCATACGGTTTAGAAGACACCTGACAAATATAGGGTTCTGTTTTTGCGATTTTGACTACGGAACCCTTGAAACCAAGTGTATAGTACCCCAAGTTAATATGTATTGAAATTACCCGCATAGTAGTATAAGTCAAACAAATATCGTAGATTGAGAGCAGCTAGAAACTTCCAGAACAGCTCTCGTATATAGAGTGAGATCTTATCTTATCTTACTAATAGGGGTTCTTACGGATACACTTTGACCCAGTGGGATCTTTTGTGTTATTACCCCTTCTTGCTACTCAATTGTTTGTTCTGCCATCTCCATAAACCGGATGATAGATGTCAATGGTAGCGTCTGGAATTCCTTTGGCCTTGTGACCCCAACACCAAATTCCTTTAGTCTCTGTCTGGCGAGGGCATGACATTCACATAGTATATGTATCATTGTTTCAGCCTCTTCACCGCACAATCTGCAATCTGTGTTGTCAGAAAGTCCTAGTTTGGCCAGGAGTCCTTTGACTTCGAAGTGACCTGTAAACACACCCATTATGATTCTGAGTTTTCTTTTGCTGTAGTTTCACAGTTTCTTGGTCTAGCCTGATTCTACCCCTTCTATGAATAATAAATACCGCCACCTTCTTCCACTCTTGTGATGTCTGTTACTATGGTTCCCTGTGGGAATCCCACACATGGTTCAGGTCCTACGAAGTTAGTTGCAGACCCTTTTCTAGCTAGTTCAGCTATTTCATTACCCATGAAGCCTTCATGCCCTGGAATCCATACCAGCTGCACCTTATTGAGCCTTCCCAGCTTGTTTAATACTTGAATGCCGTTGTGTACGAGTCTAGAGTCTACTTTGGGCGCTGTTTGACTGTCGCTGAGTATAGTAGTAGAGCGAGATAGATTACTTTATAGATGATGTACCTACGAGTAATTATTGTGTCTATTGTAGGTTTAGTTACATCTACATCGAACCGTGAACTGGGCCACAAGTAAATGGCATATTTGCATTGTATAAACGTGTACCTAAGCAAAATATCCATTACAAACAAGAAGTCACACACACACACGTCCTCTTCCTGAGTACGTTTTGACTTGCTACACATATTGATCTTCCAGTAATCGATCAGATCAGAATTACGACAATCTTATCTTCTACCTATAACAATAGGGGATATGCAATGCGATTATTTTTCATAATTATTGTATTAAACAAAGGGAGCCCAAAGGGGTGAAATAAAGAAAAGAAAGTTTAACCTATTGCGATGGGAAAATATAATGTATTGTTTAGGGTTCCGTACCCAAGGGGTAAAACGGGGACTCTGTTACACTCCGCTGTCCGTCCGTCTGTTACCAGGCTGTATCTCATGCACCGTGATAACTACTCAGTTGAAATTTCCACAGATGATGTATTGCTGTTGCCGCTTTAACAGCAAATACTAAAAACTATATAATTTTATGTCTGTATCTCTATGTCAAAAACCAATATAAAATGATCGACGTACATTTTTCTTAGGAGTAGGGCTCTGCTAACACTGGATTTTCCTACAATACTATAGCGTATATTTTGTGCGGAACCCTCGGTGCGCGAGCCCGAATCGCACTTAGCCGGTTTTTTCTTGTTCAAAAGAAAATTAAACATAACCTTGTGACCCTTGGGTTCCACGAAGGAAAAAAATATGACAACTACTCTTTCACGCGCTTTTTAAATGGGAAAATAAGATTCTCGATTTGTAAGAAGTATGGGGCGTTTTAACAACCAGCCGCTATAAGCGACATTGAAACTCGATTGTAACGTTTCTAGTATCTATAATTTTCAATGGGTGTCACCATGGTCATGGGTGTTTCAATTTGGACACGCCAGCGGTATCTGGGCCTCCCGACCAGACGCTGGTCGCATGGCTTTCCATCATACCGTCGATTAACAGCCCGATCTTTTCCCATCCTTTCAACTGGTTAAGCTAAAGTAGTCTACGAGAAATAGTCTTAATTTCACAGATGATATTGGGCTCAGCCATATTCCATATATAAACTATATGTTAATCTGTACAAATATATGTCATTGTTTTATGAACATCGATAATCAGGTGCTATTTGAAAACCGACTGATTAGTGTTAACTAGCACCGGAATTAACTAACTAGATTCAGCTTAATTGATATTTGCATGTGTTATTATTCACCATATTGCTAATAGCGTGGACCACTAATACTGTAGTGGATGTTTGAAGGACCGTATAGAAAAACTCGTAAAAAAAATAGAAATTAGGTACTATAATTCCTTTTAACAAGGTTTACAAAATATAGAAAAAAAATGACCGTTTTGGGTTCAAAATGTGTCTAGTCACACCGGAGGTCAAGAGTGTAAGGGCGAGGGAAGAGGTTGCCCCCCGGCTCCCCGCAGTCCCCTCTGAAGTCTTGCGTTTCGTTTCAACATGCCCGCCCACGTTGAAAGGTTGGTCTTTCAACCGCAGAACTACTTCTCGACTGGTAATGGACATATCTTGCTAAACGCACGACGAATGATGCCAGACGTTGTCCGGACGTCGGCCACACGGCTGATGCCGTCTGCTCCAGGGATGACTGTGACGATTCTGCCGAGCTTCCATCGTAAGGGTGGCAGGTTGTCGTCCTTGATGACAACCATGGTATCGGTTGTTAGTTGACCCTTTGCTTGTCTCCATTTGGTACGTTCTTGAAGCTCTGAGACGTATTCTTTATACCAACGGGCCCAGAAATGTTGTTTTAGCTGTTCGATCCTCTGATATCTTGTGAGTCTCGCGTGAAGAGTATCTGTGAGACAGGGTGTCGGAAGAGCGGTGAGTGATCGTCCGATTATAAAG
Source organism: Hedya salicella (assembly GCA_905404275.2). Lineage (NCBI taxonomy): Eukaryota > Metazoa > Arthropoda > Insecta > Lepidoptera > Tortricidae > Hedya > Hedya salicella. The sequence goes on along the minus strand of FR990111.1, from coordinate 15,864,173 downwards.
TGACCCGGAGATAGTGGTAGCAGGTCAGAAGGATCGCTGGATAAAGGAGTAAGAGGTCGCGAGTTCAATATTGCCTCTATTTGACACAATGCTGTATAAATTTCTTCAAACGTTAAGTGACAGTTACCTAACACTCTGATTAAATGGTATTTGGTGGATTTCACTCCAGCTTCCCACAAACCGCCGAAATGAGGTGAATATGGTGGAACAAAGTGGAATCTAATACCATCATTGGCTGCAGCCTCAGATAACTTATTTGCTTGGCGGGTAAAAAATCTTGTTAAATCGTTATACGCTCCGACGAATTGAGTCCCGTTGTCGGAGTATATGTCGGAAGGTAAGCCACGGCGACTAATAAATCGCCTTAGAGTTGCCATGTAGCCTTCTGCAGTTAAATCACTGCATAGCTCAAGGTGCACGCATTTGGTTTTAAAACACACAAAAATCACGATATAGACTTTTATAATTTGACAACCACGACCTTTTCGCGAAGCAGCCATTATAGGTCCTGCGTAATCGACGCCAACAACCTCAAAAGGAAACCCTGGAGTTACTCGCGATGAAGGCAAGCTTCCCATGAGCGGCGCTACTGTGGCACCCCGCATACGAGCACACATAACGCATTTATGATACGTTGATCTAGCTTGAGCACGACCTCCGATAGGCCAATAGGTAGTCCGTACATATGACAACATGGCTTGAGGTCCGGCGTGCAATAAAAAGAGATGAACAAAGTTAAAATAAGTTATCGTTATAAAATGCTTTTTTGGCAAGATAATTGGATGTTTTTTATCAAAACGATACGGTGAATTATTTAGCCTTCCACCTACACGAACTAATCCATCAGCATCCAGAAAAGGATCTAGTTTTGTAAGCGGGTCTTTGGCTTTGAGTGCTGCTTTGTTCTTGATAAAGTCATATGAATCAAATGATTCAATTTGTGCTAATTTTATTAGAAGATTCGTAGCCGCTTGTAATTCTTTAGTACTAAGAGGACCTGAATATTTAGCACTAAGTGATCGCGTGTTATTGATAAATCTTAATACATACGCGGCGATACGTTTGAGTTTAGTAAAATTGGAAAATTTTATTAGATTTAATCCTGCTAACGGAGGACATGGAGTATCGCTAACTACATTAGTAGAGATCACTTCTGCATTTAACTCGACACTAGGATTGCTTACGTCATAGGTTTTGGGCCAATCTTCTTCATTGTTACGTAGAAATTGCGGCCCAGTCCACCAAAGATCAGCAGTAGCAATTGAGTCCGCATTAAGACCGCGTGAAACAAGATCGGCAGGGTTATCATTTGTAGGTACATGCCTCCAAGGCCAACTACCAGTTATTTCGAGGATGTCAGCCACTCGATTTCGTACAAATACCTTAAGTTGACTCGGTAGCATCCTAAGCCATCCTAACACGATCATCGAATCAGTCCAAAATGTACAGCTATCCGCTGTCATACGAAGTGAGGTTAGTGCCTTTTGATATAATTGCGCTCCAATCAACGCTCCACATAGCTCCATTCTCGGGATAGTTACCGGTTTAATTGGGGCTACTCTACTCTTTGCCATCAGTAACCGAGTAACTACTCCAGCACTAGTAATTGTGCGTACGTATAAACAGGCCCCGTAAGCAGTTTGAGAAGCATCTGTAAAAATATGAAATTCCGTTCGCGATGCGTCGACTCCTACCACCATACGGGGAATACGCAAGTTATTTAAATCTGGTAATGTCCTTACCATGTTTTGCCATTTTTGAGAAATATGTTGGGGAACTTCATCATCCCAAGATATTTTCGAAAGCCAGATTTGCTGTAGTAAAACTTTGCCTTGTATAACAACTGGCGATAGTATACCGAGGGGGTCGAATATTTTAGCAATAGTGGACAGAATAAATCGTTTCGTTAGTTTATCCGGGGTTATTCCTAAATCAATAGTAAAATACAGTTCATCCGTTCCACTTTTCCAACCTAGCCCTAGCGTTTTCGATTCATCTAAATTACCTAGATTAAGATTTCTAGATTCGCCAGTACATTCATTGATGAGCCGAGGCTCATTAGACCGCCACTTACGCAAATTCATACCCGCACTTTTTAAAACTTCGCTGATCCTCGATATTATGTTAAGTGCATCCTGTTCTGTATCGGACCCTGACAAATAATGATCCATATAAAAATCATGGGCAATGATTTCAGCAAGTTGAGGGTTAGTACATTCCAGTGACAGCTGTTTAAGGCAACGGACAGCTAGAAATGGTGCACTGGCGGTACCGTACGTGACTGTATTTAGCCTATAGGTGCACAGAGGTTCTGATGGATCCTTGCGCCAAATTATTTGTTGTAGATGTCTATCTTCAGGATGCACGACTATCCTCCTATACATTTTTTCCACGTCAGCCGTGTACACGAATCGGTATTGTCTAAATCGTAACAAGATAGCTATGAGATCATCCTGAATCGTCGGTCCTACTAGCTGGATATCGTTAAGCGATAAGTCGGTCGACGTACGTGAACTGCCGTTGAAAACGACCCGTAATTTTGTCGTAATATTCGAAGGACGAAGTACGCCGTGATGCGGCAAAAAGTTACCTTCCGTCTCGTTGCTAGTAACCTTGGACATGTCTCCCAAAGTCTCGTATTCGTTCATGAACTCCGTGTACATAGACTTTAGCTGTACTTGTCGCCCTAGCCTGCGCTCTAATGATAGAAAACATTGTTTCGCCCGCTCGTACGAATCTCCTAATGAGGATGATGGCTGCTTTAAAGGATACCGTACCATGAACCTTCCGTCAGGTAACCGCGTGGTATTTTGAACAAAGTGTTCCTCGCAAACTTTTTCCTCGTTAGTATAGTAAGCCGACGCAGGTTTAATTGTTGCTTCATCTAACTTCCAAAAGCGCGTCAATTCGTCATCCCCGGTGTTTAACGCAACGAAATTGCAGCGAACGTTTTGAGAGGTAGGATTGTTCGCATAAGAACCAGACACTACCCAGCCTAGCTTGGTTTCGTAGATCGTGGGCTTGTGTCGTCCCAAGGTCAGTCTACCATTGCCCAATAGTTCCCAATAGACATCGGCGCCAATAAGAAGATCGACAGCTGCCGGCAAGTGGAACTTAGGATCAGCCAGGACTAAATGTTTAGGTATGTCTAACATTGATACATTTACCTCACGCAAAGGTAAGTTGCTTGTAATTTCTGGCAGGATAAAATATGAAGTTTGTACAGTAAAACTTTTATCTAATAATGATGTGAATCTTGCCTTACACAATTTATTTAATTTAGAATTAATATTAGTTATTCCCGATACAGAAGCGTCTACATCCCTAGTTGATAAATTAAGTTTCTTGCATAGATTTTGTGTCATAAAACTAGAGGTACTTCCGTTATCCAATAAGGCTCGTGCTATATGAACGTTGCCGTCACGATCGTATATTTCTACCAACGCTGTAGACAGTAAGACTTGGCCCTGTATAGCGGAATGAGTAGGCAGCATGACGCTGTTGTTAGTGGGGCCAGATACTGGTTCTTTTTGTTCACTAGGAGTGATTTCGATCACTGGCATTGTCACTTGCGCTACCGACGGAACCCTATCTACGTGTAATAGCGAGTTATGACGTAATGAGCACGACTTACACGGACCACGCCTACAATATTTCGCTATGTGGCCAGGTTTCAAACAGTTCAAACATATTTTCATCCCTTGTACCTTATCTACACGCTCTTTGTTAGATAACGCGAGAAAGTTGGGGCACTCAAATAACCAATGACCACGCTTACATAACGGACATTCGGTCGTAAATAGTGGGCTACTCACAGTATTGTTTTCATGTGCATCTAGTCCTATGAAACACTTCTCCTTTACCCGTCGCACGGCGGAGCGCGCGTGCGCCGCGGCGGCGGGGCCGGCGCCGGACGCTAGCGGCCAGGACGCGCGTCGTTCCGGACCGTCCATCGCCATGGTCTCCAAAAGATCCGCACGATCGCTGAGGAAATTTATAAGGGAATCGAAAGTAACTTTTTCACAACTAGGCACGAACTGCTCCCATTCTCGTCTTGTAACATTGTCAAGTTTTTGACACGTTACATATACTAGTAATGTGTCCCAGTATGACGTCGGTTCATTAAGGGTCCCTAACGCACGAATGTTTTTACATAACGTGTCAATAATGTACCGAATACCAGCCGGCGATTCCCTGGTAATAGGGGTTATATTGAATATTGCTTTGATATGGTTATTTACTAATAACCTATTGTTATTGTACCGGTCGCATAATAGCTGCCAAGCTATTTTGTAATTACTGCTCGATAACGCTAACGATTGTATAACTAACGCGGCACTGTCTTGTAAAGAAGCTCGCAAGTAATGAAACTTGTTTACATCATCGATGGAGTTGTCGTTATTAATTAAACTATCGAACGTATCGCGGAACTCAAGCCATGTATCATAGGACCCTCCAAATTTAGGTAAACAAATCGTTGGTAACTTACATTTTACTTGCGAGTGACGCCGGGTACCTTTTTCGGAACCACCATCGCTAGCAGCGCTCTTCGTATGCATTGTTACTAATTCCGTAGCCGCCGCGACTGAGGTGTAGTATAAATTCTCAAAATTTGACCTTTCATCTAATTGCCCCTCGTCATCTTCCATCATATACTCCAACTTGGTCTGATACTCGTCGTACGTGTTGTATAAAGATTCCATTTTGGCAATTCGAAGTTGTAATTCCGTCACCTGAGCTGCACACAATGGTTGATCGGCTATTTCTTGTAAATAACCTGAAAATTTAGTCATTCGTGCCTTAATATGACCGCGTTTTTTAATTAGCTCTTTGGTTATAGCTTCTGTTGTCATCTTAGATTACACTCAGTATGTACCTTGAACACTAATTGACACTTTGTTTCACTAAACCACCAACACGAACGACAATTGATACTAAAAAGTTTAATTTAATAACAACTAAATATCAAAATGTTGTTTACGATAAGCGGAACGGCTAAGGTCTGACGATTGCCTCGACGGCCGGGTGACCCGTTATTTTTAACAAAGAAACGCCTTATCTACGATTTACTTATGTACTTATAATGTGCAATCGATGATTTATTTATGGTTTACGCTTATAATTTATTTATAACTGAATGAAAAATTAGGTTTTAATAGTTCCGTTAGCAACTTTAACACTGGATTTTGACTTTATTAAATTGTGCCAAATAGAAGAACGTCGAAAATAATAGTTTTAGATGGAATTGGATAAGGAAAATAACGGGAAATAATAAGGAACGGACTCACTGTTTGCTCTGAACCTGTTCACTCGCTATATAATTTCGTCATATATAGTATTTCTTGGGTCTTCCTTCGTAGCTGGTGAAGATATCGCCGCACCGGGATGTTTCTGGCTGCACTCCTCACTGGATAAGCCTGAGTATGTTGGACGCGCAGGAAATATTCCACTGGATGCGTTTCTTTCCGATCTCAGCCGTAGTGGACCTCCGTGATATATCGCTGATTCAAATGATTATTCGGCTCGAAGACCATGTAGTGGATGTTTGAAGGACCGTATAGAAAAACTCGTAAAAAAAATAGAAATTAGGTACTATAATTCCTTTTAACAAGGTTTACAAAATATAGAAAAAAAATGACCGTTTTGGGTTCAAAATGTGTCTAGTCACACCGGAGGTCAAGAGTGTAAGGGCGAGGGAAGAGGTTGCCCCCCGGCTCCCCGCAGTCCCCTCTGAAGTCTTGCGTTTCGTTTCAACAAATACTGTGAATACTGTACATAATGTACATAGCATATAATACAGTTCTTACACAAATAATAGCATGTTGTGATAATAGTTTTAGTCCAGAATAATATCAATAATATGAACCCCTGTTCATATTCAGCAAGTACCTTGACTTGGCTCACGAGGTGACCGCCAGTCGGGATGTTTATTCGAGGATCATTGTCTCGATAGTCGTAACGGTAAACGGTTTTAGAAGAGTCTCGATCGTCATCTTAAGAGACTCGCTAGATGTCTGGATCAAGGATCAGATACAGAAGACAGTAATTCTGGACACGGCCCGCATCATCAGGAGGATCCTCTCTATGCAGCCCTGAAGACCGGTAGCTCAGCAGGTTAAGTTTTTTATAATGTGAATTATGTTTGCATTTTTGTACTTTACTTTCATCTCTTCTAAATCTTAACCTCATTGCTGAGGGTCACGACCAACAGGGTATTTGTCAATTTTTGTCTGTGGTATGTTCTAGAACGATGTCTTTATAATAGAAATATTGGTGAAAAGGTAAGATTAGTCAACATATACTGAGGTTGTTATTTTATGCACCAAGGCCCTCCCGGCCCATATGTGAATGTGAAATACATTATTTCTGTAATTCATTTCGAGTTCACTGACAAAGTCCCGTGAGAGAGATTTGGGATGAGCCAAAACAAAAATGTCCTTGTTTGTATATTTTATAATTAATTTCATGCGTACATTTGGAAGCGTTTAGTTGTTGTATTGCTTAGGAGATGTTTCGAGTGACGTTACTACTGATCGAAATCTGACAAGGACATATTAAAGTCAAAATTTAAAAACACGAACAACTTATCCCTGAAATCACATTTTTGAAATCTGATAATTACAACCGGTTTATTAAGCCGATTCCTCGACTTGGTTTTTGAAACCTTAAAAAATTGGCTCATCTCAATTTAGCCTACAATGTGCCAAGACGATGCTATCGACCAACCTCTCTCAATGTTGTTATAGCAAATAGAGTTATAAATAATGGCGGCGATTGTATCGTGACAGTCACCGACAGATTGCGTCCATTGGTTGAGTAATGGCGTATTAAGTTATTTCTATTACTTGGAATGGTGAGGGTGGCCGTATTCAGACTGAAAGTTGTGCGTTTTTTTTTATATAAAGCATTTTATGTTTTTTGTTAATACAATTGGGTGTATTGTTTTATACGTTTTGTAAATGGTGTTAGTTTGTCTATCGTCTTCATTTATACTAGTAGAAAGTAATAAAGCCGTAAAAATGAAATATCTGTATATTGAAGATATAAAAAAAAATGGAATGTACTATTTGGAGGTCATCGAAATATAGTGTTTACATGTATATAATTCATATTTGTATATGTATAATTCATTATTTTATATAAATCATAATATACAGCAGACCAGCGTAGCTGAGGACTTAAGAGATTGAGATTTACTTTTATAAATTAAAGCAAAACCATCAACTTTAAATAGAAATTAAGAAAACTTATACTCGATTTTTTTTTTCAGTTTTATATCAGAAACAAAATGAATAAGTTTAAATTCTATCCAAACATAATCACCTGTACATTTAACTGACATGACATAAACAATTATTTTATTTATTTCAGGAAAATGGTAAGTCAAGTAACAATCAAATGGTTTCGAAATCTTTTGTTTATAACAGGGCGTGTAAAGCAAAGTTGAATGCCTAAAATTTCTCCAAAAAGTTACATGACTTTTAAATATCTAGAGACGAGTGCTAACTAATTTATTAGCACCTTATATAAATAAAATAATGCACTCACCTCTTTTTGCACTATTCACCGTGAGGTACATAAATGCCTACACTTATTTGATTACTCAAATAAACTAAAGTTTTGATGTCCTGCATTAGAAATTAAAACGATTAAAAGTGATCAAAGTTGCAAAACCCACGTAAATTGGTTTGGTCTATGTATCTCCATATCGGCAGAGCCTTTTTAACACGCTTTTAAAATAAATCGTGTAGGATGAAAGTTACAAAAATGGCGTTCTAACACAACACTTATACTATTGTGTCACAAATTATAACACCATTTCCCCAATAGATCGTGCCGTGCGAGTCATCTACTGTATAGAAGTCATCTACTGTATAATCGTAGTGAAATGTTTTGTATGCTTTATACAAACCAAATGTCTGTACCGAGAATTAGTAAGCACCTTTAACAGAAAAACTTACATCCGAAAATATTTTTTCACCATGAATTTGCTTTATACAGACAAAATTATATTACAATTTGAACATATTATATTGCTTTCGTTTCTAAGCAGTTCGCCATTGCCTTAACCTAAATTGGGAGGGTAAGGACGTCTAAGCATTATTGCTTGCCAAGACTGAACCATAACTCATGTGTCTGGACGCCTTGTCGCCAGCCTGTCTGAATCCGAATCCTCCTATTACTTATATCGAATGGTCTTAGTCTGCGTAACTGTGGGACTGCCGATCTTGTTATATATGGTGGCATTGTACTAACTAATGCGTTGTCACTACGAATAGACAGCATTATTAAGACACTTTGGGACCGCACATTCATTAAAAAGAAAACGTTTGTGAAGTTTTTTACTGGAAGAGACACATGAAACAAATGAACAAAATAATACATTTTCTCAATTTTATTTATTTGTATATATATACCATCACTTCTATACTATTATAAAGTAGACAATTGAAGATATTTTCAAAATGTTATAACGGATTATTGAAGTTTGTTTTGTATGTGTCGTTATTCATCACGCCAAATGGCCTTAATGGATTGGAACTTTTTTTGGTACACGGATAGCTGGGTATCTGTACTGGTGATTATAGGATTATTTTCATCCGACAACGTTGAATAAAAAACAGGAGTTAAGATTTTTTTCTCCGCGAACTAAGTTGCAAGCACCTTCTAGTATATAAAGTAACATTTATTGAATTCATTTGCCTTCTCCAACACCCTGATTGTGGAAGTCAGATAGTGGGATGCGAGCCTGCTTAACGAGCACTGGAGAGGCTACCATAAACCTATCATCCCGGGACCCCGGTAAACCGTAATGTAATAATTATACGTTATATGCATTGTTTTAGTTATAAGTTACATGTTCTTGCTTGTTTTTATGGAACCTAAAAATTCTGGAATAAAATTAAGTTCATTTAAATTTCTTACAGATACAGAGAGAGGCATAAAAGATAATGTAATTGCGCTTATTCAAAGTCCGCAATAAAGTGATAGTGAACAAAAAGTTAAATGATTGTATTCGTTCCCGTAAACATTATATTAAAGTATTTTTATAGCATAATATGATTAAATAACATGACCAGCAATTACATCACAGTAAAACTATAAGTGAATGACTTCTATTTGGAAACAGCTTTACTTATGTTTCTTTTTTATTAGCCTATATTTATGTCCCATTGATGCGTAAAGAAGCCTCTCCTCTTTTTGTCACTCGTCCCGGTTAAGCGCATGCTCCTGCCATTTGTCCTGAAATGCGTTCAAGTTATTCCGCTATCTCCTCTTCGGTCTGCCTATACTTGTTTTTACACATTAAAAAATCCCGATTTGCTCACAAGCGAGCAATAGTCACTAAGCGAATGCAAAGGAAGTTTTCCTTGTTTTAACATTGCAGGTCTTTAAACAGATAGCAGTAAAGGAATGTTACCTGCGTCGTTAATGGTTTTTCTACCGAGAGCTTTAAAGAAGATTGCCTTTCCGAGCTTTTAGCCACGGGCTTTTTAAGTCTAACAGTGCAACACTGACATTTAAAAATGTTGCTCTGCAACTCTTTCATTCATATAAGCCTATTTGTGTACTGGATATCCGATTGCGTTAAAAGAATGAAATCAGTTTAAAATCTAGGGCTTATTTGTAATAAAACTACAGGAACAGTGAACTAAAGTGTCTACAGGGTAAGATACTGAAGGACTTTAAGAACCAGCCAGAATCGCCATTTCATCCATCATATCTAAAGTTTTATCAATGCAGTAAGTATTTGATTCAAAAATATTGGGGTATCTGGATAGGCATATGAGGAGTATAAATAAGTATTGTTATTAAGGATTTTATGGCTTTCATGTTGAGACAAGTCTTGCTTTTCATATAGTGGGTAAGTAAAAACCTTTGCTCATAATAGCGGATAAGTAAAGACCTAGGATCTCAAAAAACTCAATGTTCTAAGTATGTAAGTATGCAACGGATAAAATGGAAAAAATAATCCGGTCACTAGAAGGCGATGTATTTGGTCTAAAGCTAGACTGACAAACTAATCGGTAAACTAGTTAAGTTGCCTTTTTTTCACATAAAACCTGTAATGTTAGCGTCCCAATAGACACCTTAAATCCAATAGTTGACACTCCTTTTGTTACCTCTATTGGTATAAATTATGGTTCAAGGTGTCAACTAAAGGGAAAATAAGAAGCACTTGGACATTTAACCTTAAACTTTAAATGGGATCACATTATTTCGCCAATGTTTTTTTTCCAAGCGGCATTATTATCCAACTCTGGTTTTTCTATGAAACTGAAAATCTGGGATATTTAATATTTATTAGTGTTTTGCTTATTTTGCGTAATCGCCCATATATCGTACCACACGTACCTGTACAAATTATTTTGGCAGATTACGTACAGTTTCTTAAGCTAATGCAAAACTAACATTTTAGACATTATAAGCGTCATTTCACTGGAAATCCAGAGGCGCGGAGCCATGTTAAATCGCAGACAACGGCTTTGTGTGAAAATGAAAGCCGTCAGAGTAGTCTGGTGTGGTTTTAGAAGTCTTGAGGCGGTTTGGCCCCATACTTAAGGCACGATAAGTTAATTCACCTAGGTTACACCGTTATTCCAATATTTGATACCCTGTTTATGTCCAAAATGAAGATGAAGGTGCCAACTAATGAATTGGGTGTCAAACACTAGTACACTTTAAGTGGGATCACTTTATTATACCGTTTTTTTCTAAAGCGGCGTTTTCAAAACAATGGTTTTATATGGTTTTTCTAAATTATTGTGTGGAACCTAATACTAAATAAAATTATAAAGCATATTTAACGACACGTTTGGCTCAGTGGGTTGTACAACGGCCTACGAAGCTGGCGGTCCCGGAATCGAATTCCGGTCCGGGCAAGTAAATGAGTGATGAACACGAATGTTTGTTCCTGGTTCTTGAATGTTTTCTATGTATTATTTTTCATCTATATGTTATGCTTCTCGTTGCCTAGCTTTGCTTAGTTTTGGAATAGTATGATTTGTGTGAGATTGTCCCTGAGATCTATTTATTTATTATTTGATTCATTAAACGTAAAAAATATTACAATGCTAAAAACTAGTACTTAAAGATTTAAAAATAACTTAACATTTTGGCCTTTTCGCTAAGATGCTCATAACACAGGCATTTTGCTGTACGGTTATATTGAAAGCTTTTCCATGTGACTTTGCCGTGGATCCCCTGTGTCCTCCCTAGTAAAGGTTAAGTTTGTTTTAGAAAAGTTGTGAAAGTCGGGAAATGGGACAGATTGGAAATCGATATTTTCAAGAAAAGGACTTTTGTGTCGTCATAGAAGTTTTTAGTGTTTTGCATACAACGGCTAGTGTTTTAATAGTATTAGATAGTATCTTGTTGTAGCACACAAATCATTCCACAAATCATCCGATATTTTAGTTACGTAACCTTGCATACTGAATAGGTGTAGTAGACAATTTATGTAAGTATTGTGTACACATTTGTGTCAAGGACAATTGAGAAAATTCCTTCTCAGTCATATGCTAATCTTTGGTTCCTTCTTAAATTCGTAAAACATACGCCGTACGCAATTGTTTGTACAAAGAAATGAAATAAGGGGTAATATTGATATAGTACGCAGGAAAAGGATTCAAAACAAAGGTACAACCAATGTACATTAGGTATTTTTTATTCAGCGCTCCCTCGGGGCTGTGGTAGTTGGTGCGTAAGGGCAAAGTCTACAATCACACTAACATTATCATTTGTAATCAGCCTATAACAATGAACTGGGTTACTACTATTAATAAATTAGCAAATTATGTTGACAAAAACCTTGATTCAAAAGAAGCAAAATTCTTAGAATTTTTACACAAAAAGTTATCCTTTTGGGTATATGACGGTTTTTAAAAATATCCCGATTTTTTTTCGATGTCGGAGAAGAGCGTGAGTTAGAAAATGAAACAGGTGGGAACTGAGGTTTGAGATGTCACTGCTAGATAAAAGATTACAAAATTAACAGTAAAATTTAAAATTAACTAACTTCCGACTGCATAATGATAAAATACGTTACATTTGGTTCCAGCAGGAGAACATTTTTTGACGAGAAGTTTTTTCGCTCACTACATATACCAGTTACTACTATTTACAAGTAACCACTGCACTGCCAATTAAACTTAAACTCATTATTAACTTTTTGTTTAGAACCTAGCTTTGAACTGGATAGGTCTGGTCTGGCTAGACCTCCTGACCAGTAATCGGATTGAGAGGGGGAACGCAAACCCCCAGACAAGAATGACAACCGCGGCCACTTAGAGTTGGGGTGAGACGCAGTGCGCAAGGCACAAGAACAGGCACAAGAACTGTGGAGTAGGTTGAAACATAACTGGTTCAATCCGAGTTGGGACCGGGTAGAGAGAAGAGAAATTGAGCGTAGTGGAGCTTGCGAAACTACAGCCTAAGCGACCACGCCGGCGGAGTGCATCATTTATTAACGAAATTGACGAGACCCTTATTTATATCCTACGGAGATAAAACATTTGCGCGATTCAGCGAGTGATTCAGCGCCATCTAGCGACTGATTAGGTCCCTAAAAAAACGAAAATGTTAAACAAGTTTGTTGTTTTCACGTTAAAAACTGTACGTATTAGAGATGATAATAGTCTCAGCCGACAGACGCTCACTACTGCACAAAGGCCCCCAAAGATCTCCACAATGGCTGGCGTTGTGCGGTACGTTGTCGCCACTCACGAAATATGCCCCAACTGCCATCGGATCTACGAACAATGTGCTTCGTCCTCAGCCACTTAAACCTGGCACCTCTTAGTTGTGGCAAGTGTCGTTCATGGCTTACTAGTTGAAGATCACTAAATCGTACTTTTCTTGTATGTATGTATATCATCATGGTAAAAAAGACTGGACGGATGTATTAATGTATGTACGGTAAAAAGGGCTTGACGGATATCAATAATTTAAGTTAAGTTTAAGGAATCCTGAACTTTCGAAGATGGTTTCGAAGATGGAAGGTTTTAAGTTACATTTTACCCGATCATACCGAAGGGAAAAGAAGGTTATATTTTTTTCCTCTGCGAAAGAAGTTACCCACCTTTTAGTGTTCAATGAGAGTATTTGAACCAGGATTCGCAGTTACGCACCCGCGAGCGCCGTATGCTGGGTGTGCTATCAATCAATTTTGTTTTTGGTTTTTTATCTCTTTCTCTCCGTACGATAAATTGACATCAGAACTGCAAAGTTTTTTCGCGAATGTGCCGACTTTCTGATATAGACGGGTAATTAAAAAGCGATTGTTTTATTGATGATGGAATGGTTGTGAAAGGTGGTAATTTTACAAAATTAATGACTCCTTTTTACTCTCTTTGAACTGGGTAAGTCTAGCTAAGGCTCTTTACCAATAATGAGACTCAGCTTCAGTGGGGGGAGCGCAAACGCACTAACTGGAATGCCAACCGCAGCCACTTAGATTTGGATCGAAGTGTATGGAACGATTTAGACCATCAGACCGCTTGTGCCATTTTGTGTCATGTTTTCAGATTACAAATGTAAACAAAGAATTGTTAAGACACTAATGGACACCACTGGGGACCGAAGAGCTGGCAGCTTCCTTGCTCAACGTACTAACATTGCCGTACAGCGAGGAAATGCTGCCAGCATCTTCGGGACCATGCCGAAGGGAAGTACTTTTTTAAACTTAAATATTTTAGTTTTAGTTCTAGTTAATTTAGTTTTAGTATTAGCTCTAATTTCTTGTTTTTTTTAGTTTCGAATAAAAAGATACCAAACTAAAGTTTTTTTAAACTTGGCTTTCCGCTGAACAAAATGTCTTAAATATTTCAATAATTGATAATAAGTATGCTTAGATATAGGTGTTGACATAGTTAATAATCTGCTTGTATTGCGACCAAGTTAATAATTTGAGTTATTGAGAAATTTAAAATGCATGTGCATTTTATCTTCCTATTTAATTAATTACTTATATCAATTTTGCAATACCCGAACAGTCTGTTTAAAGCACTGTTACTGTATATAGTAGTACATTACCTATTATGTAATTGTAATAGTGCTAAGCAATAATGAACAATAAGAAATAATAGATAAAATTGGCCTTTTATTTGATTATTAGTTTCCATAAGGCCTATGGCAATAATACCGTTTTTATAGACTTTGCCGACCGGTTTAGCTCAGCGGGGGTAACGTTGTCTGCGAAGCTGAAGATCCTGGATTCAAATCCCGGTAGGGCGAAATATTTGTGTGATGAGCATACATATTTGTTCGTAAGTCTTGGATGTTTTCTATCTATATAAGTAAAAAAATCTAATAAATATATCGTCGTCAAATGCTCCCATTTATCACAAGCTTTATTCATCTTACCATGGGACCAATTCGATTTATTTATATTTATCTTTAACTTTAGTACTTATTTTAACACTTTCACAACTAACATATTCATAGCGCCACGCGCGTAGCCGATAACGAAAATTCGTATGTAGCGAAGACAGTAAGTCTTACGGGCAGAGCGCCCACTTAGCGGGTTTCTGGGCGTAAAAGTGATAAGTGAAAAAAACTTTAATTAGTCTTAATTAAAACTACGAATTAAACACTAACATGCCTATAAAAAAACTTAAGCTTTCACCCGGTATTCAATGAGCTTTTTCAGCTTTCCCGTGATAGATCGTAAAGCTTATCTTTGCGGCCTCGCCTAAGTTCTGCCAAGCTTTCGCTAACAGTTCAGCTTTTTATAGCGCTTTTAAGCTCTCGACTAATTGAATTTAACTTGTTAAGCAGAACTCCATTTTTAGAGATTTTTTAAAGCGAGAAGTATGGAATGTATAGGCTATAAAGTCTATACTAACTTCAATTATTGTATGAGAAAATGTAGTGTTTGAGAATGTTTTCACCTATTACGATAAACATACATTTTAAAGCCTATGTACACCGTGTATTCTATACTATTATAAACTTGTAAAAATGAAATGTCTGGACATTGAAGACATTTTCTAAATAATTATTGTAACGGACTATTTGAAGGCCACTGAAACAAAAAATATTTATATGTTTTTATGTCTCGTTGTGGCTTCATCACGCCAAATCGGCTTAACGGATTTCAACAATTTCTCATACAAGGGTTGCTGGGCATCCACAGATAAAATAAAAAAATTAAAATTAAAATCTGTTTATTACCAAAAACACAATTTATCTTAGACAATGACTTACAATAAAATATCTTAAAATACTCTTAAACTAACAGAAGGTTTTGGTAATGGGTGCCAGTCTCAGCGTATGCCGGGCTAGTGGCCCAGCGCTGGTTTTCAGATTGGTCCCTTTGACAGGGTTGGTCGTAACACTACGTACTTAATAATCAAAAATATTTTTTTTTTGTTTCTTGTTTATTTCTTTATAAAAAATTTGGCTGTCTAATTGACGGGCGAATATTGTACATCCTAAATGCGCATGTAATGGTGGAGCCATGTCCTAAGCTATCCATACTAATATTATAAATGCGAAAGTGTGTCTGTCTGTCTGTCTGTCTGTCTGTCTGTTACCTCTTCACGCTTAAACCGCTGAACCGATTTGGATGAATTTTGGTATGGAGATAGTTTGAGTCCCGGGGAAGGTCATAGGCTACTTTTTATCCCGGAAAAATACCCTTATCCGCGATAAACGAATTTAAGGCGGACGAAGTCGCGGGCAGAAGCTAGTAAGAAATAAAATAAATAAATATTCGACAGATATGTGTGTTTTGCCTTGGCATATTAAGAAGATGTTTATAGGATACTTTTTACTCGACTACGTTGAGCAAAAAAAAGGGTTGTGACCTCGCCCTCGAACGAAGTTCCGGGCATCTTCTAGTTTTTATTATTCTAACACGATACGCACGCGAGTATGAATGTAATATTATGAATTGAAAAACGCGCTGTCGACGGGGATAGGTTCGACGCATTAATATGTATACTTTTTTTTAGCAGAAGGTGCCTGCTACTTCGTCAGCAGAGGGAAACAAAATCATAACCTTTTTTTCTCTTCTGCACAGTCGAGTTAAAAGTATCCTATAAACATCTGTGGATGCAACTACCAGTGCACCAAAAACAATTGAAATCCGTTTAGCCGTTTGGCGTGATGAGGCAACGACACATACAAACATACAAAAAACAAAATATATGTATTTTTCTATTTAGTGTCCTCCAAATAGTCCGTTACAATCATTTTATTGAATATATCTTCAATGTTCAGACATTTCATCTTTATTACTTAATAATAGTATAGATATTTTAGTTACATTTCATTTTGTTGACAAAAATAAAAAGGACATCTTTACAAACTTCCACAATTTATGAGATCAGTCGCGGTTTCGCCCACTTCATCGGTAAATACGTATCTTTTGTTTTTATTCATCGAAATCCGTTTGATAGTTAGCGTGTTACTGAGTTAAAAAACATCCAAGCAACACAAACCTTCACTTTTATTACAATGGTCGGATTAAGAATATCTCTTTTGATCACATACATTCGCTTACGCACCGGCCTTCATACACTCATGATAAGGATTTCCACAAAAACTATATTCTTGAATGCCAAATAAATGAAGACATTGATTTCATGTTAAGAGATAGATCGAGATACCATTTTTCAGCTGGTTAAAATGGTTCGTGACGTCGTCTCGTGAATGGAGACAGAAATGGGGCCGCTCACCCTCTTATTGGCTAGTGTTGGGCCATCGATAAGAGTAATCATTTTTATATCGAAATAATTTCAAGTAGAGTCGATAGTTTTAAGTACTTACTTTTGTCCTATCAATATATTAAAAAGTGTAAGTTTGTGAAAATATTTGTAAGTTTGGACGTTCGTTACTTAATATTGCAAACACCATTAAATGTAACTTAAATTTGGCACACAAATATATCAGGACTTGGATATTTAATTTCCTGAAACTGTTGTTAACTGTATTATCGGTACACCTAAAAAGTTAAAGATTTATCTACTGAAGTTTAGGTGGAACGAAAACTTTACATACTGTGTGAAATGACAACATGAATGAAAACAGTTGTTGAGAGGTCTCATCATCATCATCATCATTTCAGCCGTAGGACATCCACTGCTGGACACAGGCCTCCTCAATAGATTTCCACATGGGGCGGATAGAGGCGACCCGCATCCAGCAAGCCCCCGCAACCCTAATCAGATCGTCGGACCACCTGGTGGCCTTAACGCTGCACTTGCCGGTACGCGGTTTCCACTCTAGAACCTGTCTGCTCCAACGGCCGTCGGTTCTTCGAACTATGTGCCCTGCCCATTGCCACTTCACTTTGCTTACCCTGTATGCTATGTCAGTGGCCTTGGTTCGTCTACGGATCTCATCATTCCTGATTCGATCTTGTAGAGAAATACCGAGCATAGCCCTTTTCATAGCTCGCTGAGTAACCCTGAGCTACCTTATGAGGCCCATAGTCAGAAACCACATCTCAGCTCCGTAGGTCACCACCAGTAATACGCACTGATACTTTCGTCTTTAAGCACTGAGTATGCTGGACGAGAAGACACTTCGCAGTTTCCCAAACGCTGCCCATCCGAGTTGGATCCGTCGATTGATCTCTTTCTCGAAGTTGGACCCGCCTAACTGGATTGTTTGTCCTAGATAGACGTATTCATCAACAACTTCGAGGACCGAGTTACCAACCAATACTGGGGAGGGCCCTACATGGACATTCGACATGATCTTCGTCTTGTCCGTGTTCATCCTGTTGGGATACTCTGTTGAGATCTTCAAGCATCATACCGAGATCGTCCAGCGTCTCTGCCATGACCACGATATCTTCGGCGAACCGAAGGTGCGTGATGTACTATCTACAGCATAATTGCATAGACATGGCAAAGACGATAATCGCTTGGCTGTCTTAGGATGATGAGAGCACGTAGCTCGCAGCATTGCATGATGGTTACAAAAAACTAAACTAGATGGCGTTGTTATCAAAACGAACAAATAATTTAATGCTTTGTTTGTTGATATGTAAGTCTCACAAGCACTAAAATTGTTCTGTAATAGAATAATCTACTACATGGATGAAATATAATCACTATTAATTAAAGAAAAGCTTCCACTGAAATTAACATGCCACCTGTATTTAACTTTTGGAACACGCTTCTTTTTAACCGACTTAAAAGGGTAAAAAGAAGAAAAAGGAGGAGTTTGTCAATTCGTTGGAATATTTTTTTTTTAAGTCAGGTTGTTTTGAAATGTATGTTTCAAGCGTATTGTTACTATCGTAACAGAAAAGAGTCTGTTCTGCGACAAGAACTCATTGCAAATATACCGCCATTTACACTTTGTTTCTTCATGAAACTACGAGGTTTTTAAACATACTTAACTTCATCCACACTTCAATAACATATGCGATGACGTGAAGATTACGGCACTATACTTTAGTAAAAATAATATGATAAGCAAGGTGGAACTTTAGAATACCCTCCTTTGGAATATATACTCTACTTTGGATGCAAATTTCCATAAAAAGTTGCGTTGCTAGCTGTTTGAAAGTCATCAAGGATGAAAATCGATTACAATATCATATAATATGAAGAGATAGTCAATTGATACATAGACTAGGCTGAAACAAAGCAATCATTGTTTGTGCCTGGATCTTTGCCTGAATATGGACTATGAATACCTACACTTATAGCAATCGAAATACTGATTCAATATTAGTATGGTTATTAAATTATATAGTTATTACAAGAAAATTTACAATTGACTGTATGTATTCATATAGAGAGGTAAAAGAAAAATAGTTACAAGTTCTCGTATAATGACACTCCTCAAAAGTAGGGTTTTTTTTTAAATTACAACCAATTAATAACTATCTATACTTACAACTAGAAATAATACAACTCTGAAATGAAAAAAAAAAACTTTATTTCTTACACAATATTTATTTAAGATAAATAACACAATTTATTAAACTAAAATTTAAGTAAAATCTCTTCTTAAGATTTTGTTGAGGGTATAGCTTAAGTATTCATTTCCAAAATTGGAAAGAGGATTGAAGCTTCCCTTCAACAAAACAGTATTATGAGCGAATACAATTAATTACAAATTTGAGACTGGTTATCATTGTAGGCGAACGCACTCTAACATTTACCTTTTACAGTTTTACTAACTTATCATTTCTTAACAATTCAAAGACTGAGTGATGAAAAAAATATGGTAAAATACTGTCACAGAATAGCGTATATGCAAAAAAAACAATATGTGATTGAGTCCCGTTTTGTAGTATAAAAATGTAGTTATTTACTATCATAGTATAGAAAAATTAAAAAAAAATATATACTTAACGCAATGACGCCCTGTTTAACTACTAATAAACATCAGTGTAACCCTATCTCCACTTACTTCTGTCCTTAATTGGTATTGCTACAGGTTTTCAATGGGATTTCAATCTGGTGATCCAGCAGGCCACGAAATGATATTTATATTATAACGCCGACGAAAACACTCACTCACTTTTTGGGAATGATATATAAGATAATAATCCTGCACAAATGAAATTATGGGTAATTCTTCCTCCGGATACACATTTCGAATCATGGTCTCCTCCAGCACATTAACGTAATCAGCAATTAGCCCGACTGGGCACTCTGACGAGTTCTCCCGGGTCAGCCCCGCTCATCCAACCCCACATATTCACTGTAACGCGACCAGATTGCACATTAGGCACTACGTGATCGTTATATAACGCGTATTATTTCGACGCCACAAGCTAAAACGTCCGTGTTGACTAGTGAAACGTTTTTTCGTCAGTGAAAATGACATTACTTCAATCGGCATTTAAGTATTCTCGAGCAAACTTTAGTCTCGCTTCTTTGAGCTGTGGAGTCAGCAAGGGTTTGACTGCATGCTTGCAGGATGTAAACCCTCACTGTGTGGAGAACACGGCGAACAGTGTCCACGCCTATGTTAAATAAACGGGTGTAATGGGGTGTTGGTGGAAAACCATTTTCTTCATATTCCTGGAGCATGGTTTGACGCCGATGTGCGCTTATAAGTCGAAGTCTACCCATCCTTTGGCGGTACAGATCCTATATGATCCTTCCACTGTGAATTGTCGCACCCATTACACAACTGTTTTCTTCTGTAACAATTTTCAGAAATGTATAATCATTATTAAATTCGCATACAGATATAATATAAAAAATGTAGAAAGAAATGTAAAGAATAATACTTACGCTTACACCGGTTTCTGTGGTAATTTCTGTCAAATTTTTGCCTTGACTATGCAAAGTAATTATTTGTAACATTGTGGCTAAGTCAATACTGCAACGAGAACTCATTATTATAAGATAAAAGAACTAAATACATAATAAAACTGAATCAAAAATACAATCAAACGGAAGGCAGCCGCAAGAGAACGAACGAACAGTTTCTTTGTATAAAAACTATTATGGTATATTCATAATCTTAAGTCTACCCTCTAAGTATACTTTATATAATTGTTGCATTATTCAACAACTATTTAACATGTGACTTAATTATAAATATTTATTTGTTAAAATAAAAATGTTTTGTTTAAGCAGCTGTTAAATAATCTCAGTAAAAAATAAATTTAAAAAAACTATTAACACTAAACGCATGCCTTGCAAACGTAGGTGATTAGTGATTACAAATACGATTATAAATTTTACCCATGTCGAATATGGCTTGATGGCTAAGGGGTTTAATGACTTGATCTATACGACGAATGTTCCGGGTTCAAATCCTCTCGAACACGGTATAGGAAAAAAGCGTGTTTGTATTTTGTGTTTGAATTAGCAAAATCATCGATGGCTTTGGTTTATATATGACGGTGAATCTAAGTAATTTTAATTGAAGGTGCATTAAAAAATACTGGATACTGAAAATACGTTCCATAATGTAAATTGAATATTTGAGTGACTTGCCGTGTAATTTTGGCAATCGTAAGTTAAACCGAGATTTTTTTTAAATATTTTGTTGTATCAACGCTATCTAGTAAGATCTTATGAAACCAATGTAGTTACCGGATAGATGGCGTCTCGTTTCGCTGCAAAGCAAACTTTCTGACAAATGTCCATGCAATTATGCTGTCCAGTGTACACGCCATTAATGCTGATGCCAAATCCTTGCCATTCCAAGAGCTTGAAGGCGTCTTTCATTGCGTTGGTGAAGAGCTTCGGAGATATTACATCTTCTTGTCTCACACCTCTCTGCAACGGGATCGCCTCCGTAATCTGGTCTTGTACTCGGACTTTGTACTGAGAGGTCTCCTAGATCTTAAAATAAACGTATCAGATACGCCTTTGCATACTTTATTTGGCGTACCTATTGTGTTTTCTCTAAATTTATACGAAATATATAAAGAAAATTATTATTTTAATTTAATTAGAGATGTACTATGGTGCATATAACTGAAGATCTATCGCCAAGCTAAGTTAATAATCATTAGCTACGCAGCTTAGTAGCTCTAATGGAAAAACTACCTACGAATTACAAATATTTTATACATTTATTTTTAAATAAATATACTGACTATGGTCGTATTTAAACACATTTTGCAATAAAACGTTCAACACTTTCTTTTTTAATAAAGTCTAACTAATGTGTCTACCACAACGCAATCACCACAAACGTGAAAATCATGAAACTATTCGATTACCTACTATAATCATTATCCCAGTTTAAACCACTTGACGACGAGTAACATAATTTGCCGATATCGATAAAGATATTCATCGATACATGGCACATCCCTGTTATTGCCCGTAACGCAAACACGAAAATACTTCGATATCAGTACGTAATGTGGCCCCGCGCCGCGGTCGGAGTGAGATTGACTATCGGCGCAGACTTGTGCAAGATTTATTTGTAATTTCTATTCATATGTACTTAAGCATACATTGTAAGGATTCGTAAAAAGGAGGTCGGGAAACTGCTATCGTGTTAGTACGTAACTTTAGTTAAAGTTTAACTTATGCTAGAATGGTGACGTTTTTTGCTATTCGATTTATAGATCAAACAACGTTTAGAACTACCCTCTGTTTTCCAATAACATAAAGAACATAGACCGGCATTGGTGACATCAAAAATATAACCTATTTTATAACGATTAATGGGTGAGTACCAAAAGTTTTGGCAATGCCAACTTTCGTGTCACAACGGAATCAATTAAAATTTGGCAAATGAAATGCCTTAACTACTTGTCAAAGATATGGTCCTCACCCATATACTTACAATACATGTCGCTACGGCACTTAAATCTAAAACAGTATGAGAAATTTGTAAACAACAGGCGGTCTTATCACCAAAAAGCGGTCTCTTCCAGACAACCTTAAGGTAGTAGAGATGGTTTTATATTGAAATATTTTGGGAACACCCAAATAATCCGAAATATTTTATTCCGAAGTTGCTTTTTCTGATTGTCAAAATTCCGAATTTTATAGTTCCTTTGTATAAAATATCGATTATTGAAAAGCGCGAAATTTAGTATACCGAATATCAAAAATCCGAATTTTTAATATTCCGATGCTTATAACCCCGAAAAATCAAAAGTTCGATGTTTTCTTGCCCAGAAAAACAATAATCCGAATTTTAATTATCCGAAATATCATTGCTAATTCGGAATTTTGACATTCGGAAATATAAAGTTGGTGATTTTTAGTAATCGGAATTGTGTCATTCGGTAATATAAAGTTCGTGATTTTTAACAATCGTAATGAAAACCGAAAACTGTAGTTTAGGTTATTTTGATCTTTCGGACTTTTTGTTTAATCGGAATTGTTATTGGTCGGTATAATGATATTCGGAATTTTGAAATTCGGCATTTTAGTGTTCGGAATTCGTACTTTTGATATTTCGGATTATTATTCAGTCGGACTTTTTATTGTTCGGTGTATTGAAATTCGGATTTATAAAAATCGGATTTATGGTGGTATTGTCATATTCGGAATTTTGATCCATTCGGAATTATAACAATCGGTAATATAAAGTTCGTGATTCTGAATAAGGGAATTAAATTTTTCGTATTTATGTAGTTTACCCAAATATTTTACATAGGTTCAAAAAAACCTGGCTGTAACATTGTAGCCTACGACATTAAGTTTGAATATGTATAGAACAGTCGTACATACATAACGAATATATATATATTTACTTACATGATATATATGCAATTATTTAAGTATTTATTACTAAGGGTTTATGTGTTAATATGCTACTTTAGTTTTTAATGTATCTGTGCATATTAACTTGTTGGTTTTTCTATCTGCTTTGATGTTTATTAATCTCTCTCATTTGCTCTAAGGTTAACTGGAAGTGATACCTGATACGAATAAGTTTACCTTTGTATACATTTATTACTTTGCCGTCTTTGTTTTACTGCTTTCATGTATAATAAAGTGTTTACAAACATGCGTTAAATGTTAGGGGAGGAATGAATGATAAAATAGATGAAGTATGTCAGATGATAAATGCGAGAAATATTGATATTCTGTGTGTGAATGAAACAAAGCGCAAGGGTTGTGACAGCACTAATGTAGAGATTAATGAATGGTGATGAAGCGGCAGTTGTATGCCAGGACTGTAGCAAGTGGAAGGAGGTAGTCTCTGCCTACCCCGTAATGGGAAAAAGGCGTGATTGTATGTATGTATGTATGTACAAACATACAAACAAACACTCCAACAACTATGTCAAATTTCGTCAAGCTGTTTTGGCTGTAGGGTCTGAGAAAGAAATAGACATACATAGATACATACATGCATACACTCGCCAAACACAACCCTCATTTTGACGCAGTCAAGTTAAAACGAAAGAATGAAACAAACAAAGAACTAGACAAAAGAAATATAGTTTTATAATTTGTTTGACTGAATCAATTACCTAAGAATGAAACAAAAAAAAACAAGAAAGAGATACCTACCTAAGTATATGTAATGCACCCTTAAAAACGTCGATAGTGAAACCATTAAGCGCGTATTTTAAGTAGATGAGAGTTATTGATGCCAATGTGATTATTTCTGGAATCGCTATAGGTGATGAAATTGATATTCTACATTACTATTTGAATCTAAGCCTAAAAATAAATGCACTCTAAAAAGGGTGAATAGTGAAAATAATAAACGCTGAATAGAGGTGAAAATATACTAAACTAATGATGATTAATAATAAAACAGCATTCATTAGTTACCAAATTAGATTTCCACTTGTAGTAAACCACTCATAAATGCCATGAAGATACGCTCTTTTGCTAGTGCACTTTTTCACATCGTATTTTACTCATCTGTACTGCAATTTCTTAAGGAACGACTTCGGAACCCTACCCTGAGCAAGGTCCAGTTTGTTGACCAGTTTAGTAGCTCTAATTTTGGCACAAAAGCGTAGCTTTCCAAGCTTTTTTTTTTAACACGTTTTTATTAGGTCGACCTGTATGTAACTAACTATGTAATGGAATCTAAGGTAGCTTATTTAACCATCTTCCAGGGATCGTAGCGTCATGTAAAATTGGCAGCTGTATGTAGTTCTGATGACAATACAATAATATGCTACTGTCGAACTGATCGGATGATGGAGCCGGAAGATATGAACCGGAACTTCATGATGGAACATCGTATCATCGTGTTTTTATAGTGTTTTATTACCTATTAATTTTGTAAAGAAAACAAAGTTCATTAAAGCAAACAAAGGTGCATTCCGTATTTTATTGTCATGTATACATAATTATGCGAAATCTGGTTATACTAGGTAATATAGTTTAATCAATTTCCTAAAAAAATATATCCTACGCAGTTACATCGTTTTTGTAAACATCCTTTCGATTGGACAGATTAAGCAAATAAAGTAATAAATAGAAAGGTTCCAATACACTGAACCAAATATCTAACAAGATATCGATATATATGAGTGAGAAATTTCAACGCAACATTTTGAAGGAGCCGTGTCACCGTACCCTCGAATTTGCCGCAATAATAGCCACCACTTTTTGCCTCGAGCGAATCACTGATGATAAAAGGGGTGGGCTGAGTTGCCGATAACTACGTATGTCGGTAAAATTTATTAAAATATTCTAATTTATTTAAATATAAATCGATGACTTACCGACAATTCTGTTAATTGATATTTACCATTTCTTGATTAATAGTTAAAGCAAATATGTTGCTATTTTAGATACAGTTTTTTTGGTTACTATCTTTAAGCATAATACCCATTAAAGAGAGATTGTATTGTTTTCATATCACGACGCGGATAGCTTAATCGAATGAGCAGTTACATAACCAACTTTGTACCGATCTAGCGGTCGCTGATTCGATTCCCGGCAATAACAAGTATTTTTGTGACGATCACAAAATTAATATAAGTTCATGGGCCTTGGATTTAATATGGCTTACATCTTCTATACGTATTATTATAAAGTTGTAAGAACGAAATACAATACAATACAATACTCTTTATTGCACACCAAATGAAAATAACATCAGACATTTAAATCTAAAACAGTGTGAGAAATGGTAAACAATATATAAAATACAAATAAACATATATACAAATATATATAAAAACATAATATGTCTATGTGTATACACAAATACATACATAAAACCAAAAAAATACTGAACTACACGACATCGACATCTTTGTTTAAGGGAACGATAAATAGTTCTGCTAAAGATGACTCTTAAAAACGGGAATAGATTTAGCACAACTTACGTCCAACGGCAGTGTTCCACATCGGGATCGCTTGAGAAGTGAAATAAGTGTTATAAAATTTGGAAGAAGAAGCAACAGGTGCAAGGAGATGATTTTGCGAAAATGTCTGTATATTGAAGATATTTTCAAAAGAACAAGTGATACGGACTATTTGAAGGCCACTTCAC
The DNA here is from genome assembly GCA_905404275.2 of Hedya salicella. Classification (NCBI taxonomy): domain Eukaryota; kingdom Metazoa; phylum Arthropoda; class Insecta; order Lepidoptera; family Tortricidae; genus Hedya; species Hedya salicella. The sequence continues at coordinate 15,838,307 of FR990111.1, read as the reverse complement.
TCAGATTTTTTTTACTTTGTATGTGTCGTTGTGGCGTCATCACGCCAAAACAGCTAAACAAATTTCAACATTCTGTCCTTTCTAGGGTCTCAAACTATCTTCATACCAAATTTCATCTAAATCGGTTCATCGGCTTAAGCGTGGAAAGGCAACAGATAGACAGTTACTTTCTCATTACATATTAGTATGGATTTTTTCGGGTAATTTTAAGAATAGACATTTTTTTCAAATATAATTCGTGTTTTGAGTGTCGTATTTTTAAGAACTATTGAATAATCTGTGACACAGATTATTCAATAATATTATTGATATTGAAAGCAGTTGCTTTCAACAACTATGCACTTGCATGTTCCTTCAAAAATATGGAGATGCGCATGTATCGATATAAATAAGGAATTAACGCATCTCTTCCCTACGATGCCGTATTAGGGTGGTTATTATATTTCGTTGAAAATAAGAAAAAAATCTTGGATAAATATGAATAATATTCCTCATCCTCAGATTACTTTTTCTTTCGCATAATTGATACATTTGTTCATTTTATTTGTTTTCTAGCGGTTTTCCTGATTCATTGAGTAGGTATTTTATGTAGTAACCTATGAGAATGCCTAACTCAGGGCATGCTATTTTAGTACTCGTGGTACAGCGGATTTCAATTTTTATGTAAGCTAACCGTGCCAGAAACTCGAATAAGTATTATGATTGGACATTTAATATGTCATGACGATCTCTTTTGTATTAACAAAAGCCAATAGAAGAAAGAGAAGAAGAGGAAGGCCAACAATTAGTTATAAAGACCTAGGGCCCGTTTCTCAAAAGCTTGTTCAAGGGGAAGTCTCTTTTTAATTCATATTGTTAGAAAGAGATTTCTACTTGTAATACAAGTTACAGGCGTTCATGAAACGGGCCCCTGATAAAGGAACAGTAGGTGTCTTGACGTATCAAGAAGTAAGCTTGCATTAAGAAAGGTCTGGAAGATACTGTACGGACAAGAATCAAAGTCTTGGACGATATGATTGAATGAAAACCGTGCCAATATTTGACAGCCTATAATTCCAATAACTGGCACTCCGTTTTTCCTACTATATTTTAAGGTTGAGTATCTAATGGGGCAGTTACGAGCACTGCGGCATTTACCTTGTAAGCCCTTTAGACTAGCACTTCCAAAATCAACTGACAAATGCATAAAAATAGTTTGAAATCCAGATTGACGTATTTGAACATCAACTAAGAAACCTAGTCATCATCAACATCATCATTTCAGCCATAGGATGTCCACTGCTGGACACAACCCCCTCAATAGATTTTCACATAGGCCGGATAGAGGCGACCCGCATCCCCACGCAGCCACCATCTCCAGGGCTTTATTAACTCGCTCGTTAGATCCGTGGTTATTTTAGCCCTTGCCATAATTAGTATATTATCTGCACAGGTTTCCAGCTCAGAGTGCTCAGTTGTTAGTGTCCAAACTGAAGGCAGTAATATTGACTCAGTTCGAGTAATATCGGCAATGTGTACTATTTTTGTACTATTTGAAATTTTGTAACTGGTTCAATGTAATAAAATAACTAAATTACCTAAGGGAAAAACTTTTGTTTCTGCCAAGTTTTGATGTAATTATGCAAATATATTGTTTTATATAATGTAGCACAATCTTTAATGGCGTTCCTTGGGTCGCAGTGTTTAAAAGATTAATGACCCTGGGCGGACATAAAACCCAAATCGCTACTGAAACACTCCGTAAAATTCTATTTATTTCATTACAATCTTAAGGCGCCGGTCTCCGTGCAGTAGAAAATAATATATTTTTTTAAGTTGTTACAATACAATTATTAAACTTTAATTTACAGAATGAGATTGATAATTTAGAAAACACAGTGTCCAATTCATTTGATATTGTTTTTAATATTTTTACAGGCGCTTAACTTACCCGTTTTTACGTACTACGGTTTCGTTTAGAGTTTCATTCGGGCACTCACTACGCAAAACTTATGACGAAAACTCGAAATATGTTCAGACAATATTTAGTCTGAAATATTATACAGTTATATACATTCCGGCTACGTTTTTGGGAAATGAATTAATGGTAACTATTTGTTTCTTGAGGGATTATGTATTTCTAATTGTATGCATAAAATTTTAACCACTGACGAAATTATTTTTTAACAAATTATCATTTAATTTAGTCCACTCAGAAAATAACTATTATTTAGGCAAATCATGGTGTGGCTTACCTTGTAACTTAGCGTTTTAAAGGTTATTGACTTCGGGTGGACATAAAAACCAAATAAATAGCTTCTGAAAAACTCTGTAAAATTACATTTCTTTCTTTACAAACTTAACGGTTTGAACCTTTTTCTCACACCAAAACCAGAAGCTGCCTGCTAAGAGATCGGTTTACCCGTCATATTAACGTCGTTCGTCTTAAGTTGTGGGCATCTTCTAGTATATTATAATGCTATTAACAATAAAGTTATTCAAGAATATGTTTTGAGAAGTAAGGAGCCTTAACAAAAGACGGTCGCCTCAGGGTCAACGATCGACCGCTTAAATTATTTTCCTGAAGTAAGGAAAAAGGATTTAATTACATTTATTTAATGAAACATTTCTTAACTTCGGTATACACTGCATGTCATGAAAAAGGTATAACAGGCGGCAAAGAAAAATAAGATGCGAAAAGTAAAAGTTTTTGTGCCCACCGCACGCGAATAGCAAACACATCCGTTCAATGCAGTCTGCCCTTACAGAATGTTTTTACCTATAAAGTTTTGGTAGTCAAGGGCACCTATATGTATACACCAAAAAGTTTCAAAAATATGTAAACGTACTTTTTGTTTTACAAATATCATGATAATAATCACAATTTTTGCCGGCCTGGCTCAAGGCACTGGTTCAAGTCCAGTATCGTCGAAAAATTTTTTCATTTGTTTCTGATCTTTGTTTATAATAATATGTAAACGTGTCTTATTGCTATAGCAGTATGGTTCATGTATACATATTTTGGAACTTTGTTTGGATTTTTATCTTTACCCCTTATACAATATACTGTACAATAACTTTTTGCTCAGAATATCGCCATTTTGAGTTTATCTGTCCTACATTGTCGTTTCCGGATCGTTGCTTATGTATTCCAATGATTCTTTGAATGAATATAAACAACTGAACGTAAGGCACTGGAAAAGTATTTTTCTATTAATTTCTTTTTGTATGAATTTCGAATACACAAACGATTCTGAATAAGATAAAAGCAAAAACACAATATTCTGGAAAAAAATGGACTCTTTGAAAAGGCCAGCATAAGTAAAATGTAATGTAACAATAAATGTATAAATAGTGTTAAAAATAAATAATTAATCCAGATAAAATATAGCTACTGCCCTGTTTCATTGTTCTTGTTTGCGAGCCCATTAATAAATAAAATTGTTTTACGAAAATAGCATATTTATTTTCAACCATTTTCTTATAACTTATGGTTTGATTTCGAATGTTGCTACTAATTTACTACCTAGGTTGTATAATGAAATTGAAATATTCATTAGGACCTTTATGTACTACATTTTTTGACGTCCGGAAAACGCGAGAAAAAACAAAATAAATGAGAACAATGATGGCGACGAGCAAAATTGCATGGAAACAAAATTATGATAAGCGAAATCTAAGCCCGACCCTAATTTGACTCACACTTAAAAAAAATTAATTCGGACAACGTAATCCATATAGTGTTAGTTTTACAATTAAACTTAAATAACTATGTTAGTACCTAAACTTAAGTGCTGAGAGATCCAGTGCCTGATTAGGACGCTGACCCATCTCTCTGCCACGACGGTCAGGAGACTCTGCGGAGTGTCGCGGCGTAACGCTTGCGCAGCGTGGCGTAGAATCCATCCACATGCGCGTCGGTGAACATGCCCGATGCGCTACAGTATCGCGGCAGCCGCAACACTACCCTGAACGCGTCATTATATTGTACACGCATAGCATTCATAGCACGCTGTGTGTATCTCATCCACAGGCTACAGTCGTACGGCGAAGTACAGTATTTATGCTCGAAAGAGTGTTACTTTAACTTGAGCTGAACACCTGCTAAACCTCCAGGCAATTAGTAGAAATAGTAGAAACATTCGAATATTGGCCCTGACGTACACTGCTCTACGCAATCAATATAACAGGAAAAAAATTAAACAAATCGAACTAGCCCCTGCTCGATAAGGCTTGTGTTTTGAAGACTAGATGCCGATATATTTAATAGATAATATTTACTTATATACATAGAAAGCATCCAAGACTCAGGAACGATTCATACTCATCACACAAATATTTGCCCTTGCCGGGATTTGAACTCAGGACCTTCAGCTTCACAGGCAACGATACTCCCGCTGAGCTAAACCGGTCGTCATTCTACTACTAGATGGACCGATGACCTCGTGAGGATTGCGCAGTCTCGCTTTCTGTGGTTATATATAGGTGAGGCGTATGTTCAGCAGTGAACTCATAGATAGATAAATAAAATAGCATAATAAATGTCAGAGCGCGTCAGCGAAAAATGCCCTGAAAATACACCGTGTATTTAGTCCTTTACACTCTTTTTAGGACGAAAAAGATATATTTCACACCTTTTAGACAAATGTCAGGCTAGGCAATTACTTGGTTGAAGCGACGTGCGAACCCATCATATTTCTCAGAACTAGTTAAATTAGGTTTTTATATAAACGTCTCTGAGCGACAGGACAAATATTTTCTTCTAGATGTTATTATTTTTCCTCGAGAAATTGGTTGCTTTAACAATAACCTCCTTGAGACAGGGATATTTTTTAGACACGACTGTAGGATTGATTTAATACATGACTCTGCCTGTTTTCCTTTCTCTTTTAACAAAAAGCAATTCGTATCTCTAATTTAATCAAATCCCATATAGTTTTTGTTATCTCTATGACAAAAATACGTGAAATTTTAGATGTGGTAATGGATTTACGAGTACTAACTTGTGGGTTAATTCTGTTTCCCAAACTACTTCATTTCGCCAGCTAAGACTTACTTTGACAACGAAAATTTTCAGAACTTGTATAAAACAAGAATATTTAATCTAACCCGCTGAGTAACGATTGAAAAAAACGAAAAATTAATCTGACGTCATAGAAGAGATAGAAAATGAGGTAAAAAATAAAAGATTTGTGTAATGTTTTGGAAAAAAAAATATGCGAAAGAATTGGGTTCTTTTTCAATGCGGTGTTATGTGTGTGGTGTGTAACATTGATCCACGAACGCCTAAAACCATAAGATATTTTTTCTTAGTCGTCTTGTACTAACAGCCCAAGAAGCACAGAAGCTTTATATGACCTTATACAGCCCTTATAACGCTCAAAATGGCTTTATAATGGCCGTATACGTTCTTATACATATGATTAAGACAATGTATGATCAATACAAATAAATGATATGATATGATTTGATACAGCTTGTATGCTAGCTGGGCGTGTGCAATAGCTTCGCGCAACTCTCACAAGCAGCGGCCATCTTTTTTCTAGGACTACGGTTCGTGGATTTATACAAATATCAGTTTGTTTTTTTATCAAAGGATTTTTTTTCACAAACAAACGGTATATTTAATAGATATATTACTTATATACATAACAAACATCCAAAACTCAGGAATAAATATTTACGCTCATCATGGTTTTGAATCCAGGACCGTCAGCTTCGCAGGCAGGGTCACTGTCGCTGAGCCAAACTGGCCGTACTACCATGATCTTTACGATTTTTAAAGTGAATTTCTCCATTTAGATTTTATATTCTTATATATAACTAGAAGATGCCCGCAATTTCGTCAGCGGAGGAGAAAAAAATCATAACCCTTTTTTTGTCTCCAGCGTAGTCGAGTAAACAGTATCCTATAACTATCTGTAAATTTGCACCTACCCGTAGTAAATGCTACACGTGTACTAAAAATAGTTGAAATTTTAGACATTTTTGCTCCTGATAAAGCCACAATGTCAAATACAAAAAATAAATATTTTCTGATTCAGTGACCTACAAATAGTCTGTTTCACTCATAGTTTTGAAAATATCTTCAACAGACATTCAATTTCTACAACAAAAAATTCGGTCGGTCGGAGTCTTGAATTTATTCAATACTAGAAGGCGTCCGCAACTTTGTTCGCGGAGGAGAAAAACTCATAACCCTTAATTTTTTCTTCAGCGTAGTCGGATATAAAGTATCCTATAACCGTCTAGAGATACCTAGCTACCCGTTTACCAAAAATAGTTGAAATCCGTTTTGCCCATTTTGCGTGATGAAGCCACAACGACACATACAAACATACATAAAATCCAAAAAAAATATTTTTCGTTTTAGTGACCTCCAAATAGTCGGTAACAATAAATTCTTTGAAAATATCTTTAATGTACAGACATTTCATTTTTACAAACTTTATAATAGTATAGATTAGGTCTTTGCATTTAAGATTTATTAATTCTGCCGTAGTATTTGTAGACCATACAATGAATAGTATCGCTTTTGGACAAATTTTCAAATAATATTTTTTTATTGTAATTCTACAGAGAGCCAATGGTCTACCCATCGTATTTTTCAATGTCCGCAAGTGTACCAGAACACGGAAAGCCCGAGGCATCGGTGGTTTTCTTTAATTTGTACTGTCAAATTCGGCCCTTAACTGAAAGGATTGAGGCATTGTTTACTAATTTAAGGAATCAGCCCTTTTTAATATCAAGCTTTTCTTAAACTTCAAAGGGATTGTTTGCTCTAGTGAGCAAATTTAAATAGCGGGTATATAAAAGTATACTTTTTTTCAATTTGTACCGTTTGTGCATTGAACTTAGCACTTAACGAAGTAACGAAGGGTAGGTACGTCTATACTCTTTTATAGGTGTAACAATAAAATGTCTGTCCATTGAAGATATTTTCAAAAATTAAATGCGATACGGACTATAGTGATGCTGATAACTTTTGTCTGTTGTATGTTATGGAAAGACCTTTCCATAATAGAAAAACTACTTTTAATATCATAGTCTTTATGATATTGAAGAACCACGAAATACAATAACGTTAGAATCACTTTTTGGACTTTCCCAAAAACGCTCCATACTAAACCATTTATTAATATTTTCATACTTTAAAAATGGACTTTCCCACCTATTTTTAAAGGTTAAAACAAGATACACGGAAGGTATCGAAATCAGAAAGTTTTTTTTTTTAGGATTCTCGTCATTAGAATTAAAACTACCATTCCACATCTAATTTTAATTATTATTTGAGTACAGTCAACATCCCTATTTAAAGGTCACCGAATCGAACGATATTTTTGTACCCGCAATTTCGATCGCGGAGTCATTACTCCTATTTTTTACTTCAGCGTAGTCGGTAAAGTGACCATCTGTGGATACCCAGCTACCTGTGTACCCAATGCAGTTGGAATCTGTTTATGCGATTTGGCGTGATGAAGCACAAACGACTCATACAATACAAAAATAAAGAAAGTAAAAAAAAAAAGACTTAGTGACCTTCCAATTCCTCCAAATAATAGTGCGTTACAATAGATTGTTTTAATATCTTCAATACATTTTATTTATATACCTTTATAATAGTATAGAAAAGATGTTTGTACGTCCAAACGCAGAATGGCTGAAAGGACTTCAATCAATTTTAATTAGAAAACTACCAACCAGATATATTAAGATTACATTCGCTGTTAGTCACGTTCTAAAAGCCACTGCTCGACATGTTGCGGTCCATGAAGGACCTATGGCTGGAAAAAGTGCTCGGCCGATGGTACGCGCGTACGGCCGGCCGGGCGTATTTGTATTGGGCGCATGCGCATACGCGCTGACGGTCAGCATCAGTCTGAACGCTATGCTTTCTACAGCGATAGCTACGCCCAACTGACAGTTACGCGCCTACCATCGGTCGAGCACTGTTTCCAGTCTTAATCATGAACGTAAGGTTGTACCCGACAATAACTACGTCACTCTCTAACGGCCTGGCCACGATACTGCGCGACCAGCGGCAGCGGCGAGTGATTTCTCTGTCCATTTCACGGTCGACACGCTCACCATACGCGGTTAACTAACAACACGCGCATTGTATTACAAATACGCTCGCCGCTGCCGCTGGTCGCGCAAAGTCGTGGTCGGGCACACTAACGTACCACTCACGCAGCACCTTACACTGTTTTCCAACTGGGGGGCACCGAAAATTCGGATGACGACTTATTTCAATGGCCTCGCGTACTTTTCGGGAAATAAACAACTTCTCCCTCAATACCTTGTCAAAACGAATAAAATGCGTCGAATCCGAATTCGATGAATGTTCAACCACCGCCAATCCTCCGCTATCCAGTTGATTGACTAAGTGTAGGGCCTGAGTGGACGCTCGAGCGGGGCGTGCAGCGGGGCGGGGCGTGCGGCGGCCCGGTTAAACATAAGCAAGCCCATACTGGTGTCCTGAGTGCACGTTGCATATGGTGAATGTCGAGCGGGCAAGTTTGCGGGCTATGCAGCGGCGAGCGGGGCGTCGCGGACAGGTTCAAACCTGTTTGAGATTTGCAGCGGTGATAAGAGCGTGCAATCATGTCGTGCGAACAAATAATTATTGAAATTCAAAATAAACCAGCACTTTGGCTTTCTTCTCATACTTTATACAAAAATAGAATCTATAAAAACAAAATATGGAAAGAATTAGCAACAAAACTGGATATGGAAGGTAAGTCAAATAATTTATTTTCAATTTTATTTCATTAGCTATATTTATGATACATTACAAATTACAATTATTTTTTAGAAATCAATTTTGTTACTCCAAAAATAGTCTGAAAACTGATCACGCACACGTCTTGATTCTAGGGAAGAACTGTTATTTCTCCTGGTTGGGTGATTTGGTGGAAATTCGTTTTCCGTGGAAAGGCGAGATTCGTAATGAATATCATCATCAAATCGTCCTTCGAAGTCACGTATGATATTATGTAAAATACACGTGGTTTTTATAATGAGGCAAGCATTTTTCACGTTTGTTTCGATTGGTTTGTTCAAAATACGCCATTTCGCACATAAAATACCAAAAGTACATTCAATGCATTTTCGTGCACGCGATAAACGGCTATTAAAGTATTCATTTTTTGGACTAATATTTCTCGATGGAAACGGCCGCATTATATTTTCTTTTAAAGGATACGCCTCGTCGGCTATAAAAACGAATGGTATACGTATGGTTGTCCCTGGTATCATATCAGGTGGAGGTATATCAAGTTGACCGTTTTCCATCATCGTATTTAAAGTTGAATAGTGAAACGTGCCCCCATCGCTTTGCTTGCCTTTTCTTCCTACTTCTATGGCGATAAATTTTTTATTTGCATCAGCGACTGCTTGCAGTATTATAGAAAAGTAATTCTTGTAATTATAATATGAAGATCATGACTTGGCTGAACATTTTACTCTGCAATGCTTGCCGTCCATTGAACCTATACACATTGGAAACTGCCAGAGTCTGTAATAATCACTCGCTATCGCTTTTAAATCTTCTTGTGTCGGTTTTTTCATATGAACATTAACTAGCTCTGTCCATATGGCTTAGCATGTTGCATAGACAACGTCTGCTACTGTTGTTTTTCCCATTCGAAAACTAAAAGCCAGTGATCGAAAAGAGCTTCCCGTTGCGAGGAATCTGAAATAAAACAAAGTACAGGCATGTTTTATTACAATCTATTGTACATTAGAGATATTGCTCTGAAGAAACGGTGGAAAGCTTTAAAGGACCAATACAGAAAAGAACTAAAGAAGCAACCAATTCTCCGATCTGGAGCAGAAGCGAGATCTTGGGAGTCGCCATGGCAATATTTTAATATAATGGCATTGACAAAAGATGAAGTGCTGCCTTCCGAAGCTACAGGTAATTTAGACACAAATGAAAATGAAGATGGAAACAGGCAATTTGAATCGAATATGGTTGAGTCGGAGGATAGGCAAAGTGATTCGGACATGGTTAGAACAGTACCTTCGCCACCGGGATCTGGTGATCCTGTGCCGGTACGAACGAACGATTCCCAAATGTCGTCGTCAGCCAAAAAACGTAAAATAGACATCAATAATGATATAATAGAGACGCGAATGAGAGATAGTCAAGAAAATGAAAAAATTAAAAACGACGAGGATTTTTTATTTCTACAAAGCATACTACCATCTATGAAGAAATTAAATGATTTGCAAAAATTAAGATTCCGTGGAAAAATTAATAACTGGCTACTCGAAGCCCTTACTGAAAATGAACATGCTTCGGAGTATAGTTATTATAACTTTCCTAATTTAAGTGCATCTAATCGTGGTTACTATACTCAGAATTCAGATGAAATTACTCAAAATACTAGTGTCGATAAGTAGAAATATAGTTTTGTTCACATAGTCTCTTTATTATTAATAAATAAACTGTTAATACTAACATGAAGTTGATTTATTATTAAACTTACCTCAGAGTTACAATTAATTAATGTGCTGGAGTGATAGAATCTGCAGCATGAAAGTTGGTACCACGTAGTTTCAATATTGGCTCAATTCTATTCAATATGTAGTCAAATGTGGTCACAGTCATTCTTGTGTATTCACGGAATTTGCCTTCATTAGACCTTAAAGTTTCGTATAACGTGGCAAACTCTCCAAACAGTCTTCTTTGCTTCACTACGACACTGGGCCCTTTTTTTGTAGAAAAACAACGCATTTTAAGCCATAAATTCTCTTCTAAAAAGAAATCGAGATAGTCGTCTGACATCGACGTCATCGTGGATGCGTCCGATTCCCACGAGCGGTGAGCGTTCACTGAGGCCAGTCCCTGAACGCCATATCTCACGCTGCCCGCCCCGCTGCACGCCACGCCACGAGCGTCCACTCAGGCCCTACACTAAGATTGACTTGCTGACAGCATCATACATGATGTTGTACGGATCGGTTCATTTGTACCAACATGAGTATTCCTTACATGTTTATACTCGTATGTGTCGTTGTGGCTTCATCACGCCAAAATGGCTAACGGACTGCAACTATTTATGGTGCACAGGTAGTTGGGCATCCTTTTTACTCGACTTCGCTGGAGAAACAAAGAAGGTTGTGATTTTTTCTCTCCGTTGACGAAGTTGCGGGCATCTTCTAGTACTATGTATTAAGTTGTAAAAATGGAATGTCTGTACACTATGTTATAAAATAATAAGTTATTAAAAAAAAGTTAAACAATATTTTAAGGATCTGACTCTGAGTGACTGAATCGATAAATATATATTTTTTTTATTTTTTCTGTTTGTAGGTAAGTGTCATCACGTCAAATCGGCGAAACAGATTTCAACTATTTTTGGTACACGGGTAGCTGGGCATCCACAGATGCTTATAGGATTGATTTTACCTGACTGCACTACAATAAAAAAAAAGGATTATGACTATTTTTTCTTCCGTGAAACGTGAACGAAGTTCACGGAAGAAAAAATAGTCATAATCATAACCTTCTAGTATATGAAGCGTGACTCAACATTAAACGTCACAGAGTAATATTTTAATTGTTTATTGTACTTTTTGCTATATAAAATAAATAAAAAGGAAATGAGCTTCGTAAACTTGCTTTTTCGCTCTGGAAGTCTTTGAAGATCCTACATAAATTTACAATTTAATCCACGGCCCTTAGCCGACGTAGCAGGAACGTCGACAAGCCGTCACATAAATTCAATTCCAGTCTAAATGAAGACATCGCATTGTACGAATTGCGGGGCTAGCGCGTTGCCTCGGCAAATGTGTTTCTATTGACAAAGAGGGAAAAAGATAATTATTTTTATGAAATTAGATAAAAACATATGACAGGGCATGACCAACTACTCGTAGTACAGCCGTTTCGAGAACGAGAGAACATACAAACATACAAAAAATATAATATTTTTCGATTCAGTGACCTACAAACAAACCGTAGGTATCGCTTATTTTTTAATATCTTCAATATACAAACATTGAATTTTTACGGCTTTATAGAAGTTTAAGGTGCGTCCACACTTGTATCATTTGCTCGCATCTGATCACCGTGGTGTGGCATGACTGCGTATCGCGCTGCTTGGACGCTTACTGTCGGCACGATGATTACGCCGCGCTTCTCCGATCTAAGTGTGTGATTCGGCGCAACGTCCAAACGAGTGATTGTGACACGCGATCATGCCACGGGACGAAGATCTGATCGGGCAAATGATACGAATGTGGACCTTTAGATGATGAATTGCATCCGTTACTTTCTGACCACTTGACCAGTGAGAGAGTGACGGATGCCTTGGCATATGAAAGCGGTTTAAAAAATTGCGAAAGAATTGCAAATTAAATAAGACAATAGAAGAAGTTCTCTCATTCAATATAGGGTACTCGAGTGAAATGCATTTTTCAGATCAATCATAAAAAAAAAATGCCCTCAAAATGGACCAGAATTGCCTCCTTCACTTCTTCATCGACCAAAATGGCAAAAACCCTTATAGTTTCGTCATGTCCGGCCGTCCGTCTGTCCGTATGTCACAGGCATATTACTCAAAAACTACAAGGTGTATATTGATAAAATTTAGAGTATAGGTGTCTTGTGTAAATAAGCCGTTACTTAGTTTGATACTTAAATAATTTTAAAAAATCGGGTGTGGGGAGGGGCACTCAATACATGTAACCGAAATTGAAAAAACTTAAATTAACGAAAGTAGCATATAAAAATAGCTCACCTACATATGATACAAAGGTTTTAAAATAAAATTAAATACTTGTTAGGACGACAGAATATAGTAATCCATCAAGCAGTAAGACAAGACAAGAATTATTGTCGCTAAGTTTTAATAGCTCAAATATTGGAGGAAGTTATCAGCTACATCATCAATTAATCTTTTTTGGGTTCCGTAGCTAAAATGGCAAAAGCGGAACCCATATAGCCTCGTAATATCGAGTCATCCACAGATGGTTATAGGATACTTTTATCCGACTACGCTGAGAAAAAAAGGATTATGTTTTTTTCACTTCAACGGACCAAGCCCTTCCAGCAAATCATAAATACAACCATCATAGTCCTGCATATCTTCTTTCTCTGAAATCATTTCAATATCATCATCATCATCATCATCGTCGTCATCATCATCAGTATCATCATCATCATCATCATCATTATCATCATCATCATCATCAGCCAAAAGACGTCGATTGTCGGACGTAGGCCTCCTGCAAGAGACCATTTACATAACAAAAATTCTAGTACAACGTTTGAGTGTTGTTAAATCCCCCGACGCTCATTTCGTCCGGGCCCTTGTAAGAAGGCGGCTACTGTCAAAAACAAAGAGTGTTTTGATTAATATGAGTCTTGGCCGTATTACGTAACTTCATAGCAATTCAGCATTATATAAATAAAGAAGCCCATGAATGTAATCTTTGTCGCAAGAAAAAGCCAAATTACTATCGTTAACATTTACTTATCCATATTAAAGAGTTGAATGATAAATATTGCATAAATATCTGAAACAATTTTGCACAAACCGACCTAGTACTAAACTAAGCATACCTTGGGCTATGAGTACTATAGTGCATTCGCGTTAAGAAAATAGTGACTTCGTTGTCACTCAGCCACGCCCCTGGACCAATTAGATCATAGTAAACATTGACTAGTTGAAATAAGCCTTTTAGACAGTACAAACGTGTAGTTTGTCAGTTTTAAAAATGGATGAATGGATTTAAAAATGGAAAACGAGAGATTTATAATGTTTTCAAGTACTTTCAACAGTTTGGTGCTCAAAACGGGACAGTATAGTAGTGAACAGCTAAGGCATGCGGTGTATAAAAAAATACCATTTATAAAATTATTAAAGAACAGACGGAAACAAATACTCAATCAACAATATCTAAATTTGAAAATAATGTTTAATAATGAGATTGCTTTTATGAAATAAATAGTTGCATTTTGAACCCCAGTATGAATACGCGTTTAGTCTGCACTTGCACTGATGAGTTACTATTTTCTTAACGCGAATGCACTATAGACGTTTATATAAATACTTATATAGATAAACACTTTAATAGATAGAAATAATCCAAGACTCAGGAAAAAGATCCAGAAACAAGTGAACATTCGTGCTCATGGAAATTGGATTATAATCAACATCATCATTTCAGCCATTATGCAGCATAGGCCATCCATTGCTGGACACAGGCCTCCTCAATAGATTTCCACATGGGCCGGATAGACGCAAGCCGCATCCAACGAGTCCCCCGCAACCCTAAGCAGGTCGTCCGACCACCTTGCGGGTGGCCTTCCTACGATGCGCTTGCCGGTACGCGGTCTCCACTCGAGAACCTTTCTGCCCCAACGGCCATCGGTTCTTCGAACTATGTGCCCTGCCCATTACCACCTTAATTTGCATCATATAGGTACCATCCAATTGTGCGATTTATTAAATTTAAAGTTACCACCGATGTTTTATAAAAATTACAAAGAACACCGAACTGTTGAAGGATATTTTACGACAACGACGTAAAATATTTTTCATGTCCGTTGAAATAAAATATTTATTACATCATTAATGTCATATTCCGTGAAAAAAGGGAAACCAAACTTGACCGCTATTGCCATCACCTTCCATAATAAGTCAGCAGGTAGATTTATTTTCTTACATGAATAATTAATGTGGCTTATGGCTATTACAGGATATAAATTACCTCCATTTAATATTTTCGTTAAAAATAGTCAAAAAAATGTTGAGGTTTAAATTCGGACGTTACGATCAATATAAAGAGTAGGTATACGGCTGAGGATTATGGAGCACATTTACAGGCTAACGACAGATCACTTTGAAGTTTGACAAGTACTAACAAATGAATAGATATTGAGTTCCTAGAAAAGCCACAAAAACATATGTATTTTACCGGTTACCTTCATCGGGCATAAACTTTTTTGTCATAATCTTCATTTGATATAATGCATTTTTTTCTGAAACTGTAGAATTTTCAGAACTTTTTAAGACATCTTCCTGTTAAATGCATTAAGTTAGGTTTGTTTTATAACAACCCTGACAAATTTACGTTTTCAGAAAAAAATGCATTATGCCAAATGATGAATTATGCCAAATGATGATTATGACTAAAAAGTTATACAAGATGAGGGTAAACAGTATTAGTATTATGTATTTTACGCCTAAAATCGCACAGAATTTTTGTAGTAATTCATCTTGAAATATTTTCATAAAAGTAAACACCCGTTACTTCGCCCGTATTACCGGGAATTTTGTAGCATTTGATAAGATATCTATACAGTGGTGATTCCTAAATCGTGAACAGAATTATTATAAAGTTTTGTATGCTGATTTAGAATATCTGATTGAAATCAAACAATTTAAACGGATTATACCGCGTATATTATATCATTTGAGTTCCCGACATTTCGGAAGTTTTACAGCTTCCATGTTCACGGGGTCGACAGAGAAAAAAATATTTAAAAACCTTACCGGTCCCACTCACTTTTTCTTTTGGTCACCCTACTTAGTTTCTAGCGACGTATCATACATGTGTCATTCCATTCATGCATTAAAAATGTAGGGTGAACATGAGTAATGATAATATAACAAGAAAATACCTTTTTTTAAAGAGATTATGCCCTATTTATCACTTCTGCTCGTTGCCTTAATTATCACTCTAAGCATCTGTTAGACAGATTAGGACTTAAAAAAAATTGTTCACGACTTAGGAAGCGCCCTGTATTAATTAGTTTAAGAGAAACTTATCAAAAAACTGCATTATTTAGCAAAGTAGACTTTACTTATAGTTGCCACGCCATCACCACTTATAGGCCTAATTTGAAAAAAAATACTCATGTTTTATTTAGATTACTGTTGATATTCAGGAGGTTAACATAAACGTAAAAAAAATATTTATGTCAGAATATTTATTGGGTATAATAGAAATTATCAGAAATCTATCCGTTGCCCGAAAACAAAACGCGACAAGTCCACAACGGATTGTTGGAGAAATACAAATTTTCAAAAATCCCTGAGGTATCGTTTAGTGAACCATCGGCCTCATACATTCTAACACTCAAAGACACCGAAATGGGTCTGTATGGACGATCCGAGTACACATCGTAAGCCAACGCCATCTGCCAGTCTACGTATCGCCCGTGACGCCCAGGCTCTCTAAGAAAGCGAGCGATGAGTCCTTCCAAAAAGTACCATCTAGAACCCCGACCTCGGTTGAAAGACCTTGGTTGTGGAATAAAATTGTACGGCTCCATGGCTCCTCCGAGTACTGACGCCAAGAGATGAGCTCGCTCGTCGTTGTTTCCATCCAATCGTGATGTATAAGGGTTCATCATTGCGATGTTTCTGGTGACAGCTGCTGGGATATTGCCTCTGGTCCCTGGTGCGCGGAGATGGTTTCTTGTTATAACTGCTCGTATAGCCAGAGGTATTATAGTATCATCTTGACCAGGAACAGGTATGGGAAGGACCGTATAAGACTGTACTGGTCCTCCGTCGTTTGGAACGATAGTTGGAAACCCGGATTCGAATTCCGCCACCAAATCTCTTACGCTTTCTATAAACGGCCATTGTGAATTTATTGCTCGCTTCTTCCTGTATTGCGATTCAGCACATTGTTTATACTCAGAATCTTCGAAGAATCCAAAGTATTTCAAGGCTTTATTAATATTTTGGCCAAATTCAAATAATATGAGACTCTTGTCCGGATTTAAGTAACATGGCTTCCAATCTTTGTTCTTGTCGTAACATTTATAATCACCTTTGTATAAGACGCACTTGGAAATACATTCGTCGTAATATTTATCCGTAGGATAGTTAAACACTAAAATTTTATGCTCCGGGTCGCATTTCTCCCAGGAGTTATGGGTATGACACCAATTGTAACCGGATCCTCGCGTGGTGCAATCATCAGTACATATATACAAATAGTTGTCCGTCTGTACTCTCTTTACAGCAGTTTTGGCTTCGATTCTAGAACAGTGGTCCCACTTGATAGAATCATCTTCTAAGGTCGCACACCAGGTAAAAGGTTCAGCGTTGTAAGCTCCACAGTTGCTATAGCAACTCTTCCCTTTGATAGTTTTGTAAACTGGAGATGCTACTTCACTTTCTATGCAGGTGTCTTCGTGGCCCCACCAGTCATAGATGCACTGATTCTTAATGCAGTCTCCAAAGCATGAGTAGCCATTTGTTAAAGCTGAGTTATGCGTATGACGATAAAGACTGTTCTCAGTGCTGATGGCTCCATGAATTAAAAAGAGCATAAAAAATACAGGCATTGTGATCAAAAGCCAATGGGAGACTGTAATATTGAATCATTCTTCCGAGTGTTTTATTGTACCATAAGGGAAATAATTTCCTATATTCATTGCTGTGATGATTCATTTGGGATTTTATGAAACCCAATCTCCAGATAGTAAATAATATTGTTGACCTTGATTACAAGCATCTGTAGCACAATTAACAGATGTATTTATATGTGACTAGTTTATGCTCGAGCATTGCTCGGATTGGAATTAAGTATCACTTTATTACTGTACAGAATGACGCAGCGTGGGAAGGCCATCCAAAATAAAGTTTACAGAAACCGTTCGATGAGAGCGGGAGATGAAATCAGACACAGGTTCATGCTCAACTTGGCACACCCAATCACCCTAAGATCCTGAGAGATAGTCGTCACCATCAGAAAACTACCCTACCGGAAAAATAAAATGCATGTTATGTAAAAAAAAAACTAAATAAGGAACTACGTTAACATTTTAAGTTCGATACCTTACGTGTATCTTGTTTTATGAGCCTTCAAAGTTTGGTAAGAAAGTGCATATTTCAAGTATGAAATATGCACTATATTCATAACTAATAATACCATTATATGTATGGTAACTTCTGTAATGAAATCGTTTCGATAGATGCAAGTTTTAATATAGCTGCAAAACAAAGATATTATTTCCCATACAAGGTACTAAACATGTGACGTCACAAACTTAACTAGGCTTTAGTATGAAACGTTTTCTGGGACAGTCCAAAAACGTGTGTATTTCAGGGACTTTCTATAAGATTGAAGTAGTTTATTCACCAATATTTCTATTATTGAGAGCTCGTTCGAAAATTTTCACAAAGCCTATTTTCACTTTTTTATTGTGATGTACCTTTCTAATTTTCATGGATATACGATATCGCTATCGGATTAAATTACGAAGATAATATAACCTAGAATATTATTATCAGTTGTTTCAACTAATTTCTGATAATTAGGAAGGCAGATGTTTAATTGTTCATATTAAAATCAAGCGTTATCAGGTTTCAAAGTTTGAACGTAATAACCAGCGGCCAAATTCTAGGTGTCAATGTGATCCGAGATGTGATCCTAGTCGACGTAACCGTTACTATATTTCTTAAAGATATACTTATAAATATGCTTCTATTTTTTTATTTATATATTTATTTGGACCTTCAACAATAAGCATACTTTTAGATGTGTTATAATTTACATTTAAAGCTTAAGACTAAGCATCTTATTACTTACAGCCTTCTGTAAGTAATAAAATGCTTAGTCTTAAGCATGCACGAATTAGCAGTAAAATTTAACTATAAATATTTTTTTTGTTACTTACTCCACCTCATTTAACTAATAACTTTAACTAAACTTAAGTTGTATACCGTTATTAACTAAGGCTAAATTATATATAACCACCTTTTCATTTATTTCTTGCCTTATTTCCTACTAACAAGTGTGGCTTTAATGCACGAAGAGGTAGATGAATTGAGATCAATGCAATGTTGATAATCATTATATATAGCAAACATCCGCGATAGAGGACAGTGTCGTTTAATATTAGTGCGACTGTTGGTTGAGCCAAACAGTTTGATATTACAGGGCCTGAGCTTATACGGTAAGTACAAGGAAAATAATTTTCCTCAGTAAATCAGGACAATTTATGCTGCCGGTGACAATTTTTTAAAAAAAATCTATCATGCGCTTTCTATCTGACAACGACCCTATTTTAAAGATTTAAACGCGCGTGATAGCTTTTATGTTCTTTGTTTTTCTTACAGTTAAACTTGAAGTGAACTTTTTCTAAACTCTTTCGATTCTGTTCATGTTAACATTATAACAGGGTGACCAAACTACGCTGCAATATTCCAAATTGCTCCTAACTAAGGCATTATACAAAGTTATTTTCGTACCAATTGTTTTGACATTTTTGCATTCCCGTAATACAAAACCCAGAAGTCTGGGAGCTTTTGGGATAATCTCGTCAATGTTTTAATTAAAGTTTAGCTTACCATCAAAATTAACACCAAGATCCCATATACTTATTATACGTTATTTGTGCAAAATTTTCTTGTAATCGTCAATCTATATCTACTTTATGTAAATACCAACTTATCAACGCCACTTATTGCAGCTCAAATAACAAAACAGGCGATATATCAGTAATATTGGTTATTATACGTTTCCTTTTTTTCTTTTCCGGTTACGAAGTTGCGAGCACCTTCTGGTTTATAATATAATATAATTAATGCACACTGAACATATATTTTTGATATTACCTAACAACATATTGCTTAATTAGCGTAATCGCAATGTCACATCGAATTGGGACCTTTATATAATGTTTACGAATTCCTTCAACGGTGAAATAACAAATTTCATCAATCAGGTTGTTTTCGTTTATATTAATATATTGCTTGATACATTGACATTACTATACATAACAAAACAAGAAAACGGGGCTTAATCGCGTATAAATATGATTTATTTAATTACCTTTCGTTGGTAATAAATACGCCATTAAGCCCCGTTTTGTTGAAATGTGACAATGAGTGAAGATCGTGTAAGTTTAAACCAATGTTTACTTTATATAGTTACCTAGTTTGTTTGTTTAACGTAAAAATTAAGTCGTACAGGACTAAGCAAGTTATTGTTAATGTTGTAAAATAAAATGTCTGAACACTAAAGATATTAAAAAAAATGGTAGATTTAACGGTCGCTGACTAAGATTTTTGTTGATTTTTTATATGTGTGTGTGTATGTGTTTTCACGGCCTCATCACGCCAAAACGGCTAAACAGATTTTAACTATTTTTGGGACACGGGTAGTTGTTCATCTACGGTTGTAGGATACTTTTTAGATTACGAAAAAATAAAAAAGAGGGTTATGATATTACTCTCGTCCACGAACGAAGTTGCAGGCGTCGTCTAGTTTAATAGGTCCTACACTATACTTATTACTCGCTTGTTTATCGCATTAGGTAAAAACCTGTAATGACACTGTTATTTATAAAATAAACATATAAATGAGGATAAAAATATTATTTTTTAATTTTTACAATCGCAACAAAGCCTAAAAAAACCGGCCGAGAGCATGTCGGACCCGGCTCAGTGTAGGGTTCCGCAGCCATCCATATGAAAAACATACTACAGATGGAAAAAAATACGACGTAAAAAAAGCACTAGCACAAGAGCGTATCTCCACGGCACTTGCGTCCTTTTGTTGAGAATCGCCGTTTTTCGGCAATAACTCAAAGACAGTATATCCGATCATATTGAAAACAATCTTCGTTAAAAGTATTTATTAAGCTTTACTTTCGAGATTTTTTTCACATTTTTTGGACATACTAATTTTAAAAGTACTGTCGAAATAATGTTTCTATTTTAGTTTTTAGGGGGAAAATTCTAGGGGGGGGGGGGCATTGTTTTTTCATTATTTAACTATCAAACTAAGTAGCGGCCTTCACAAGACACCTATGCCACCCTATGCTCTAAATTTCATCAATATACATCTTGTAGTCTTTGAGTAAAATGCCTGTGACATACGAACGGACGGACGGACGGACTCGACGAAACTATCAGGGTTCCGTTTTTTAAATTTTAGGCTACGGAGCCCTAAAAAACGAACTGTAATCTACTTCTCAAAGGTTGGAGTCCCGATTTTGATCAAGGTCCGGTCAAGTCAGTCATGTCATTCCTGATCACGACTGTCTGATGTCACCCTGTTTTATAGAAGAATTTATATCAAGAGAATACACATTGTTTCGTTGTCGGTATCGACTTCCCGCATATTTTCACATGACAGTACAAAATGGCGGCACGAAAATAGCTGTGGTAAAATATTTTCTAAATAAATACCTTTAACAAGCCGCATACTTGTGGCGATTGTCACGCCTTCATAAAGGGAGAAAATTTAAATTTCGGACACGACATGTGGCTTTCTCGATTGGAAACACAACGAACACTGTGTTCACTCGAGTTCTGAAGTGCACTTGTGTCCAAAACACGGTGCTACATTTGGAAAACGAAAGCTATATCGTACCTTCGAGAACGTTGGGACAATATTGCACCGTTATTCAGTGAAGCACACTCGAAATTTATGATACACCAACTGAATATGAACTTTATAACCGCTCTCTAGAATCAGAATTTACAGTTTCTGATATTATTTTGATAGCGTATTTCACTTAAATAATAAAATATGGTGCCTTTCGTGAACTAAAATGCGCTGGCAATTTTAATGTCATGGGAAACTTTTGGTTGTGCAAAGTTTCAATTAAAGTGTTAGTTATAGTGAAATTCAAGTTCCTGTTTTACTTTTGCCTCATCAAAGTAGTATGGTAGTAAAATAACTCGGATAATTTATCGGTAAAATAATGCTTTCGACAGTCAGAAAACTTCCTTTGTAAAGCAAAGACTGATCACAGTATAAGTTAAGAGCAATGTGCCAAGTGCTATCACGGAGGGAGAGATCGTTGTATTCATTTTCATCATCATCATCATTTCAGCCACGTCGAGAACACTTGTTAGGAAGTAAAAATACAACTGAAGTGTATTGGAATAACATTTCTATTTATTACGAATCAAAACGACTTATGCCACACAATTTTAAAGTTAAAATTACAATTAATGCAGTGTTTCAAATTAAAAGTTACAGTTTTGTGCGGAACTGTTGAGAACAGAATTGTTACGTTAACTTGAGTTGAAGTATTTGCCGAGGTTTCAGTTTCTTTTCTTGATTGTGAAGAGGTAATAGTGAAAGTAGGTGGCTCAGGGCGGTATTCCGTGTAAATAGTTGTATCTCTGGAAGTAGACGGACATGACTCAGGTCGGTATTCTGTGTAAATAATTGTAAATCTGGATGTCGACGGAATTGACTCAGGGCGATATTCCGTATAAGTAGTTCTATCTCTGGAAGTAGGCGGACATGACTTAGGGCGGTATTCCGTATAAGCAGTTGTATCTCTGGAAGTAGACGGACATGACTCAGGGTGGTATTCCGTGTAAGTTGTATCTCTGGGAGTCGATGGCCATGACGGAATACCACCCTGAGTCAATTTCTATTATCATGGAGATGATAGATGGCCATGACTCAGGGCGGTATTTCGTGTAAGTAGTTGTGTCTTTGGAAGTGGACGGGCGTGACCAAATATCTGAGATTTAATTCAACCTGATGGTTTCTACAATTTGCTTACAGATTTTAGACTTAATTTCGATCGAGAAGTTCACGCAAAACAATGTCCAGTGTATAGTTTAAGGTCTTCCAGTTTTAGGAAAGTGGCTATTTACCGCGGTGTTGCACCTATTTTGTTCACTACTATAGGCTGTTTTGTAAATTTATATATGATACTGTAGTAAATATTTATGGCTAGATGTTAATCTCTGTATTTCTCGACAATATTCAAGTATGCCTCGCGAATAACGAAAGACCTGACGATGTCTGTTTTTGTATTTTTAAATTTTACTAGCAGTACGTTTTCTGCATGTTTACAATGGCGTTAACAGTTAAATTTTACAGTTCGTTTCTGCGGCAAGCTTCACTGATTCCGATGATGAGAATAACATGGAATAAACATATCGCATAAGTAATGGAAATTTTCCAGTACCACGATCAGATCATATTTGTGAATATTTTAACAGCAATGTTACTGTAAAATTAGGTCTAGGACCCATTGTCCCGGCAAAAGCGTTGTAACTTTACAGTTTATATACACACACATAATATTTAATACTAAAATTAAAAAAATACCTACTTTGCTGCGTAAAAAAAAAACAATCTTCATTAAGAAACTTTTCTATGTTCGGGGTCGTAAAAACTGTAGTCTTCTCGAATTCGTGCCCACCTGATATTTTTTCAAGAATGCAATAAGAATTGGATATTTTTCGATGTGCAAGTCATGTTTTGTTTTTATTGTAGCTTTAAAAATTGGGTAAATATTCCACATTAAAGGTGGTTTCCTTATTTGTGATAACGAGATAGATTCTGAAAATGTGTTTCTCCATTCATTGAAAATATTGTAGGCTTTTATTTATTTCTCGCGAGACTTCTCAGGAAGGCAACTTAATGCAGCATGAATAATTTGTTGTTTCACCTCCTCAGACGTTAAAATCATGTCTTTGGCACTATAATCATATATATTTTATGATTATTCTCAAATGTTATTTACCACTGTTGCGTTGGGCTACAGAAAATTTCATTTGCGCGATTTTATTAATGGATCCTTCTGAAACTGCAGCCTTGATATTTTGCCGCGTAGAGTTACGAGTGATGAATATATAAGTAATTATTTACAGGCCAAATATTGGTTTACTTCTACGTAATGTTTATTTTCGTTCAAAATAAAATGATTTTATGGTTAGATAACTTTAATTATAAAATTGAAAAAATTATGTTAAAAACTTTTGGTTTGAGGTGTTTCAGAACGTGTTAGTTCTTCGATGTCAAATTCTTAATTTTTTCTTTAACCCTTAATTTGGCAGAAAACAAATATTGTGAACTTATACTTTTTTATTACTTTTTATTGTTATTTTAGTCATAAAGAGGCCTCAAAAAATATAAATAAAAATATGCACTGAAGGATTTCCTGAAAATCGTATGTGCAGTATATTTGACAAAAACCAATGTACTTCATATAAAGCTCAAATGAAAGTGTCAATTATACGTCACAAATTACATATAAGGATAAAACCTGATTTCAAAAAATATACATGTTTTTACATATTTAATCAAAATTATAGGACATAATGAACATGGAATTCGTTATTTTTTATGAAAAGCGGACAAGCAGTCAAGCTTTCGTACAAAACACAATCGCACGTTGCATTTAACGCAGGGTACGTCAGTTCTTCCGTTCTTGCAGTAGGCCATATGTGTCTAAGAGAGGTTGGTACATTGGTCTAAACCACAGTATTTCACGTCATCACCACCAAGGATGCGGTTTTGTTTTTTAATTATGTACGGTACGGTATGTACTGAAGCCTGAAGCTCGCTTGTCTGCTTTGAGTAGCCCATGAAACATCTGTAGCCGGAATCACTTCAAACCGAAAAACTTATTGGTTTCTTTATTCTTTTCTTTCTTCCTTTCCTAGTGCTGTCTCTTCTATACAACAACCATGCGTTATTGACACATATGTCAATGAGCTGTGAAAATATTGACAAATACTACCTTCTCTCCACGCCGCCCATATGTGCATTGTAATGCTTTACAATGTTTGGATAGGACACGTTAATTTTCTGTCATTTAATTTTGCAGTATCTCTTCACGGTATAAAGCATCAGCATAAATGCTTGCCAAAATAACGCATTTATTTTCGTTTGCATTCATCTTAACTCACATACAGAAAGAAGTATATAAAACCTGATGCACCTGCTCTATAAAAATATTTTTAAACCCCCACTTCCTGGGTTTTCTTGGGTTATACTGTCTGCAGTTTTCTTGCCTTCAGGAAGGGGACTTCTGAAATGATCATCGCCTAATTCTGCTCGATATAGAAATTGTCTTTTGCTGTTGGTCCATTTAAAATTATTGTTATGTTTTTTTTCTTTTTGGCAACACGTTTCGATGCTGCACTCTGCCGTTTTGTATGCCTCGATGGCGTATTCGCGTTTGGTGTAACATTAAACTTATGCCCTGATGATGGAGTGGGACGAGAATGACGTGTTGTCTCGGCTTGGTCCAACATGAATACCTAGTCACCGATAGTGGGTCTTGAATTCATGACACCGAAGGAAAGCAAAATAATAACAGTGGTGGATTAGAATTCAAAAATTCAGTATCGAAAGGTGGATCCTGCGGAACTGAAACCATCGTATCAATGTATTTGTTAAAATACTTCACTAATCAAACCGAATCTAAATCTCACACCATGATTTTTTGTCAAAATGACTGTACTAGTTCTTCAAACAGCATTATGCCGTACATAAAGTTTTGTCAAAAATACTGTACCAATACTTAGAACATTATTATGCCGTACATAAAGTTTTGTCAAATATACTGTACACACGTGTTTGCGTAATTATTACGCTCAGAGTAGTTATCAGAATATATAGTTATTCATTGTAAATGTGCAAGATAGCACATCCTTTTTATATGTGTTTGTATTTTGTCTATGTTTTCATACCTTTTTTATTGTTTAGTTTTTGACTGACGTAAAGGAAGTACATTTTTGTTATCCATCAAAAACCAGTGGTTTCATTTGTAGTGCTCACATTAAAATATTAGTTAGGATATCACAACATAAAAATAATCCATCAACCATTCAGTTTTCACGTAAGAAATTAAATAAACACAATAAATAACTGGGCAGAACACAGCGTCGAATGGTTGCTCGCTATTTGGTTCACAACTAACAGATGTCAGTTTTGCCAGCACAATTTTTTTTTTCTCCCTTAATCGTAATTATGCAAAGAACAACATTTTATTTAAAATATGTGAAACTGAGCAGAAAAACATGTTCCCACATTTTTTCAGAGAAAGTGTACAGTATTTTTAACTCTGCCAAATTAAGGGTTAAAGACATGAAAAAGATAGCGTAATGACTTTTGAAGTATTGCGAATTTTGTAGTGGACTCACCGAAAAATATCATGCGCGGCATTTTAAAATCAACAAATTAAACAATTACTTTGCCTCAGGCTTGCATCAAAATTGCATTTTCCACTCTGTTTTTTTGCAGCAAAAGCTCATGTTTGAGGTGCTGAGTTGAAAATAGATTTTCTCCTCCACGCATGAAGATTCAGAGACCGTCGCGTTGGTAAATGATAAATAAGTAAAATAGTCACTGCTTCTACGGGAGCACGACTTGTAAAATAAACGAGTCGAGCGAACTTCGCTTATTTTTATCTAATCGCGAAGAATCTCCGGCGAGGCGCATAAAGTATTTACAGATCCTGTTTTAATTACTCGGGACTTAAGGCGACTTTCAGTGGCATAATTTCACGTTATCTTCGCGCTAAATTCGCGAAAAGCAAAGAAACTCACAGTAATGAAAGTGATGTCTGTTGTTTAGAATTTTTTATTTCGTTCAAGAGGACGTTTTAAACGTTTTACCACCTAAACCTTAGTCCCTCATTAGTAAAAATTAATATGTCATAGAATTTTTAACACGCAACAGGGTGTTATAAGTTTAACGTATGTACCCGTGTGATCTTGTGTATGTGTATGTATCTGTCTGTGTAATAGCACCTAAACTGATGTACCGATTTTGACTTCGTTTTTTTTTTAAAGGTGAGTGGTCTTAGCTATGATTCAAAACAGTTTATTCAGCCGTTGGAAGATCATTAGCTTTTAGATATTCCGATAGTGGGTTTTTTTTTTTGTTCGCCGTTTACGTATCTTTTATTACTCTGCAGTTTACCTGCACTATTTAATATACAATAATTTACATGTTTTTTTGCAAATCTACTAGAACTAACCGAAAATTATATCTGAGACTAATTTTAGTCTGAAGTGAGAGTCAAAGTTTCATGCGGTTTTAAAATCCTTTTCCAGCTTTTCGTGGACACTGTCCCGTACATAAAATAGCGGCGAAATAGGGAACATGCATGAAATTTTTTCATCGCTTTTCTTAACGAAATATCAAAATACCGTAAAAACTATTCCAAAAAGTGAAATAAAAATTAAAATCGACCAAGAAATACGTATGATATAAGCATTTTAAACTACTAATTAGACAGCGATTTGACAGAGAGGTCCGACATAGACTGTTACGTCACAGTCTACTATGGTCATATAAACTCCATATTAAATTCTGTTTTGCTAGAAAGAGATAGAATGAACTGTTTGATGGCTTATATCTTGGGTATTTTTATAGTTATTAGAAAAATTCTTTTTGGCTACTGTTTGTTACATGAATAGGCTTTTAATGAAGCAAAAATTAAAATTCATGAATATTAATATTTTCTTCTGTTTCCGCGATTATTACTCATTGAAATAAAACAATTTAACGGATTATAATGCGTATATTATCTCATTTTCCATGGTCCTCCCGTGACCATGGAAAGCTGGAAAGCTTCCGAAATGTCGGGAACTAAAATGAGATAATATACGCGATATAATCCGTTAAATTGTTTTATTTCATGAATATTCCCTATAAAACACCGTTTGGGCGCAAGTTCAAAGTGCCAATATTACACTAACGCTAGACGCAGCGTCGAGAGTCGAACAAGCGGCCCCGCGAGCAAACATTCGCTTATCATGAAAGTAAAGTATGTATAATACAATAATTCTTTATGACGCTTCTCATAAGACACGATACTACAAAAATCGTTAACTATATCTTACGTTTTAAAGAGAGCCAGAGAGAGGCAACTATACACTCGGGCCTAAAGACAATTAGTATGCGATGTGACCGTAATATTGCTGATAAATTATCATTAAAAAAATGTGTACTACCAAAAATATTTGCTATTTTCGGTGATATAGATTTTTTTTGTACTGAAACCAAGGACGATTAGAACAAGTGGAATGACAATCTCTGTACAAAAAGCCGTTTCCCGATATGAACAACGCTATTTATGTACCTATAATAATGATTATTCAACTTTACAAGCGTGACACAGTATTTAATGTGATCATTTATTTGCTGTTAACTAACAAATGGGGAAAGGATGAAAATTTTCAAAAATCTGGAAATTTTTCTGTGGGTTAGAAAAAATAAAAAGATGAAAAGGTGTTGGTGGGCCTATATACCTGCCTTTTACGGTACGGCAAAGGCAGTATTGATATTTTCGATTGGAAGGAAAGCCACAGAAAAATCTTGTAATAATATTGAAAAGAGATAATCTTGAAAATGTTCATCCATTCCCCATTGTTACTGTTCTATGTTAGTGTAACAAAGATGAGGTGTATTTCTATTGCCGATATAACAACAAACACTAAAAACTAAAAACAGTATAATTTTAAGTTTATCTGTCTATGTCAGTAAGCAATATAAAATGATCGAACACCAGGGTCTGCTAACATCGGATATACATAGATACGGCCGTCTGTAGCGTTTATTTTGTTCGGAACCCTCGGTGCGCGAGTCCGACAAGCACTCGGACGATTTTTAAGGTTCTCGTAGAATGTAAATAAAACAGCAGCGTGGAAGTAAAACAACGTTTAGTAGCGCGAGTTCGGAGCGTCAATATTGTACTAGAGCTAGACGTGGCGTCGAGAACAGAGCAAGCGGCACCGCGAGCAAAAGCTAGCTTATCAAATACAATAACTGTTTATTGTCCACCTCGTAAGACGGGGAACAAGAAATGTAAATCGTCTTAAGGAGAGGTAAACAGGCTATCTGGCTATCTGGCTATCAGGCTATCTCTATGAAACACATTTTTTTTTGTATTGCGCGATTGGCACAGTGCTCGCTGGTGGAGGGGTTGACATTACGCTCGACGCGTAATTGAGAGGTACCGGGTTCGAGTCCTGGTGTGAACACGTGCGAGAGCAATCGTATTTTTCTTTGCGCTTTGAATTGTATCTATGTCACAATATGGCTATCGTATCACTAAACAAAGATCTCTTGCAAATCATATTCTCGCGTTTTAAGACCATTCGGAACTATTAAGTTTCCCAGAGTTACATGGACACAGAATCAATAAATGGTTTATTTTTATAACATATCATTTTTTCGATATTTTGTTTTTAAAACCTCGTTGTTACTTTTTTCTTCTACAATCGGCTGTATAAATGTTTTTTTTTTACCTGACTGCGCGACGCAAAGGAGTGGTAATGTGTTTATCAGTCTATGTCTGTATGTATGTATGTATGTTTGTATGTATGTATGTATGTTTGATCCTATCTGGCACCCTAGAGACCAAACGCGTGGACCGATTTTGATGATTTTTACGTCAATCGATTTGTCTTAACTGTCCAAATGTCACTGAAGACATGAAAATGATGAAAACCCAAAATGGCGATAAAAACACGCCATATTGTGAAAATGACAAAAATTAAAATTGACGAAGTATATCGAGTGGGGTATCAATGAATAGGTATTAAAAATCATTATTAGGTTTCTTTTATCATTTTAATTTGGAATTAGCAGTTAGCAACTATAACGATTTAAAGTTGGTTAGCAAGCCGTTCACACTAAATTTTCATTTAATTGCATTTTAATAAATCTGTGCAAGCTTCTCAATAACCCCCACGATACAGATTGCGAAATTGTCTGACTTTTATAGTTTTAACTAAAAAGTATAAAATAAAAAATAATAATTAAAAAAAAAAAACAAAAAACCCGACTGCGTAAAAAACTAAAAAGAAAAAAACAAGTCCAGTGCCCATTGTTGGGAAGATTTGCGTCGATCTAGATTTCTTATGGGTCCCGACTGTTCAAAATCGCTATGTTCCATATTAGAATTTATTATTTGTTATATTGTGAGTATCGATCATGAATCATGAAAGATTTCCATTATAACTTAGCAAATTTCTAGGGCACTGGATTTGTTTTTTCTTTATAGTTTTTTAAGCAGTCGGGTTTTTTGTTTTTTTAATTATTATTTTTGTAGTCTCAATGGCTTGGAAAGAAGAAAAAGTCATGACATTGACAGCTGACTTCTTAATTTTTCTTGCTGACATTGACAGTCGCTTCCCAGATTAAAAATATATATATCTAAAAAACAAAATGACATAAAAATAAACCATCCGTAGATTCCGGTGTCCACATAACGCGTACTATCGAGGAAAAATACAATAAATGAACACCTTATGGCAAACTACATGTTCTCCAGTAAGTAATATGCGATATGCTTGTAGTATTGTATTTTTGGAATTTTTCCTTATTATTTTACAAACATCTGCTGATGTTAAGTGGAGTAATGGGCAATGTATAGCTCAAAAGTATCTTTACTGGTTCGCGTGGACAGTAAGTAAAACAGAGCGGAAGTAATACAGCGTTTAGGCGCGAGTTCCGAGCGTCAATATTGCTCTAACGCTAGACGCGGCATCGAGAGCAGAGCAAGCTACACCGTGAATTATATGAAAAACTAGCTTATCAAATACAGCAACTTTTATTTTAGTATTTTCTTTAGATTTTGAACCATTTTGGAAGTATTTAAATATGTAACTATGTGTGAGCCACATCACCTAAGTAGTTTAAAACTGGGTGGCTATTAACCATTTAAATACAGAGCTAGCTGAACATTCTAAGATGGTAGCACGAGATTTAGTTGAATAAAAAGGGGTAATTTTTCATAACTTTTCGAAAAAGGATACGGACAATTTCTAGTAGAACAGTAAGTAAAACAGAGCCGAAGTAATACACCGTTTAGGCGAGAGTTTGGAGCATCAATATTGCACTCGCGCTAGACGAGGGCAGAGCAAGCTACGTCGTGAGCGAACACTAGCTTATGCTCACGTTTTAAAGGGGTTAGTGTGGGGTGAGCATTTTTGGCAATTTCCTTTAGATTTTTAAATTAACATTTTGGATGGTTTTACGTATGTGAGTATCTGAGCCACATCACCTATTTGAGTCTAAATCTGGGTGGCTAGCTGAACATTCTAGGATGGTAACACTAGATTTAATTGAATAAAAAGGGGGGCGTTTTACAAATTTTTAACTTAGTAGATCATCACACGAGTCGCATTATGTAATAGTTGCATAAGCTACTTATAACTGATACGAGAGGTAAATAATAGTTAACTAGGTTTTGTTGTCCTCGCTTCACAGTGCAGCGATATCTGAAACGGTGACTTAGCTTAGCCACTAAGGATTATGTAAGATATAAGGGCAAATTTTTGAACATAATGAATTTTAACGGCTTTTGAATTAATGAATATTTAACAGACGTAATTTTTCAATGACAAAAATAATTTGGAAAGGCATGGTTGAAGATTTGGTCACTTAATCACAGTTTTAAAACACACTTTTCCGTTAACGGTACTTTATAAATCCTTGAGTCTTCATATACGCTCAGTTTCGAATAATAGAAATAACTCGTAATACTCAAAGCTAATAAACAAACGAAGTGAAACTAAATAAAAGCTTGTAAAATAATCCCGTTTCGCTCACAAGCTAATTCACGTGGAAAATTCAGCTCAGTTTTTAAAGGTAAGCGTCAATATTTTACTAGTGCTAGCAGCGGGGCTGAGAGCAGTGCAAGCACCGGTAAACGTTAGGTCATCACTAGGTATATTATATGGACGTACAAACATTTTAACTGATGTGAAAGATCCATCATAATATACCAAATTTTTCTTGCCACACAGTGGCACCTTACGTAGTGGCTTTTAAAGAGTTTTAACGGTTTTTAATCGTGGAATGTATTGGAAGTTATAACAATAATTTCATTAAAAAGTTTCTAAAGTAAGCATGGCTTAAGTTCAGTAAGTTGTGAAAGAGAATTATATACTAAGTTTTGATTTTAGATTAAAAACGGTTAGTGTAACCGTTTTGTAATCTAAAATACCACCAAAAACATTCTGTAAAAAACTAGCCAAGCCTCGATGGAGCTGCTTGTGATCATTGCACCAATCGTTGACGGTCGGACGTCGGACGGTGTCATGGAGCACCTGGTTTTGTACCCTTGTGTACCCTTCAACGGCCAAGTCACACAACATTAACTATAATAATAATAAAAAAGCAGTAAAGCACCTTAGACTTGGCACGACTTTGTCTAGATTTCATTACTTTTTACAGATAAACAAGCAGCTCCATCGAGACTTGGCTAGTTTTTTACAGAATGTTTTTGGTGGGATTTCACTTCTTTTTGTAGAAACGTGGGCATAACCCTTCAATTTTCGACATCACATGAAGCGGCCCACCAAGTTGAATATTTTTTGTAAAGGCGGGATGTCGATCTCTTATACTTTGGTTGGACTCTTGTGTTTTCTAATCAGGGTCACCAGGTACTCCAGATCTTCGATTATCCTAGTGTAATAGTTTTCCCTTTATGTGGCCATTAAACCCTAACTCTGTACCAAATTTCAGCTCTCTGAGTTTATGGAAAGTACTAGTTCAATTCTGATGATCATGAGTGAGTGAGTGAGTGTCATAAATGCGAAACTTTGCTTTCGCTTTAGTTCGGAACTAAATGACCTACAGACTTGAAATTTTGGATTTTAAGTATGTGATTATACTGGATGACGAAAATTTGTGCGTTCTGGTCTTATCCAGAGGTTCTCAAATAGGGGCCTGAAAATGCGGCGCAATGGTTCCAGTAAAGGATGGTACGGCAGTGTTTGCTTCGCGCTCGACTTGGCGGGGGCACTGCCGTGCCCCCTGATCTTTTTTCCGCTTTGTTCGGCCTGTATCAGCCGTCTTTTTCACACTGTATTGAGTAGACAGGGATAGACAACGTTAATCGCGCCACAAAAACTAGTGCTAGAGATTCTGCTAACAGTTTTGCTAGAAAAATTACGAGCAGTATTCAACTAAAACACCTTAAGTAACTGTTAATCTAAATATCTCTAAATCTCACGACAGTTTTCTAGTTAAAATACAAGGTTTTTCCGATCATTAATCAGATAAAGGTTTACTGAGAGTCATCATGCAGCTGTGGAATGTTGCTGGGTAAAAAAACCTATGTGTAGCCTAGGTTACTTTAGGACAGCCAACGATCTAGAGGAACAAAATTATGCGGGTTTTTTGCGTGGTTCTACAAGAAACAAAGCCACGCACCCTATTATTTCTATAAGAGTTAAAATAAAGTGTATGTTTTTTTTTCAGTCATGAAAGGAAACTTCGCCATTTTAATAACGATTGTAAAACTAAAAGGTCTTAACGATTATTGCCGTAACAAAAGGCGTATCACCTTCCAAGTTAACGGCAATAAGTTTGCAAATGAGGGACCTTTGAATCCATTTATTTTGGCTAAGTAATACCCGAGCGTCCAAACTTTTAGGGCAGAGACAAATTTCACCTGTAAAAAGTTCTGCTTTGTCGACTTTCGATGGTGTTATACGGGTCTTAGAGACGACAAACACACAAGTAATTGATAGATTCAGGCGTTATTTGGAATTCCTAATAATGTGAATGGATTACAGTTACTTTGCTATTCTGCGAAATAGTTGTTCAAAGAACGGAAGACATACTTGCATCAGTGTCAATGAGCAAGGCTAGCGATTTGTATTTTGTCCCCCATTAGGAGATGCTTATTCAGCGTGTGCTTGTACAATAGTGTCTGACATAAGATTCACACTTAATCAATCTATTCTCATAGATCTTGATGACTTAGTTTGACTCGCATTCACATCTGACCCATTTCAAAAGTTTAAAAAACTGTCAATTTCTTATTCTAGCCACAACCCTCTGAAAGTGATCCTTATTAAGGGTACAATATTTTTCCTTCATTGAACCTCAAATAATCAAATAATCACAAGGTAACGTTTAATTTTCATTAGGCCAAGAAACAAAATAATTTTAAGTGCTAAAAACGGAAAAATAAAAAAAAAATCTTAGGCTCAATCAAGTCTGCGTCTTCCTTATTAAAAGGTAGGACTATAGTTTTCCATCCAACCTTTCCGTATGTGACGGTGAACCTGAGTGTCCACAATCCGCGGGGGCGTACAGGCTTTCAAATTTATTGCTGGACCCAAATCGTATCAATGACGGATGGTTTGGAAGCATGGCTCTCCTATATTTACTCTTTTACTGAAGCAATGCTCGCTAAGCTATCGTTCAATAATTTCTTTGTTCATACTTTTTTTACACTGAAGAGATGATAGACTGGGAAAATGAAGATAGTACGATAGTTTCATGCAAAAACATTGAATGCGGGTCAAAGAGGTGTTTTGATTTCAATTGGATCCAGGAATACATGGTAGATGCCGATTCACACAGGTATCGGTTAAGACTATAACAGATAATCCAGTCCAGATCTAGTCAGGCAACACTAACTACATCTGATAAAAAACTTATTGAAGAAGAGGCTGTTTAGCTGATTAAAAGCGTTTGTTTAAGCAACGGACTAGGGTAAAGGCACTGAATCTCAGTGTTTGTCCGTCTCGGAACTAAGTTAGAACAGCTGAAGTTAGTATCCAAAATATACGCTAATGCTGAATTCAGCATTAGCGTATATTCTAAGTTACATACCTACCGTTGATTATATACTAGACGTGGAAAACCGTGCAACCGATGTACCGTGATAATGCAACAAACTTTGTTGCAGCAAATGACTAAGACCCTCGGAATAAAGCACAATATGTCGAGCAGTACTCTGCTTTTACGACGTGAGTAACCGCTACTTTAAGCTAAATAAGTCATGAGAGGTTCTACATAATATAATAGTTGCTTCAAGTTTAGGGAGCTAAATGTCTCATCTGTATATGACGCGGGGATGAGTGAGCAATACTAAATTACACCTCTGAATAACCCATTATTATTCCTAAACTTAGTTACAAAACTTTTCTAGCTCTAGAACTCTCAAGGACAATTATCACATCTAACTTTGGTAATTTGTCATGTTATGCTATTAGGCAGTTAGTAACTTACTTGAGATATCGTAGCTTATCGAATATCGACCCACCGTTGGCTAGGTCTATAGCTACGCGACTTATACTAACTAATCATTAAAGTTTTTGATATCGTCAAATAAGTCTGCCTATAGAATCACATGCCTTCCATAGGAATATTATATATAAGAATATGTAAGAACTGAAACTGACTCCAAATAAATTACTAAAGAGTAATTTAGTTCCTTCAATTTACTTTCAATAATTAACTGTTTTATCTCAATTCAAGCGATGTTATCCACTGGAAGTTGTCTTGAAGATCGAAGATTTTGGCAAATTTTTAAAATCGACAATTTTTGTAAGTTATATGTTAAACGGGTGGCATCTACAGCAACATAACATTAATTGTATGCAAGATTAATTGAAAATAGACTGAAGGATCAAAATTACTTCATTTTTAGTGAATCGTCCCGTGAAACTTTCTTTCGTGATAATCTAAACATGCCCACACACCGCTTGGATACATTATTTTATTTATGACTGAGTTCTGGTGTCTACTGTTCTTGTATCCGCTCTCATCAGGGGCATTTAAAATTGTGGCTGTGAAGTCGTTTAGCTAACTTAATCAACATATTATATCGCCACCCACAAATCATTTATTACTGAGGCGTTCCAGTGTATCCTTCTGTGGTCTTCTTCTTGAATTCCACTTCTGTGGTCTTCTTCGTACTATTTGAGGGTTGCTCTCGATTTCCCTGGTATCATGTCATCAGATCTTATGGCAATGTGACTATCTCCTTTTCGAATATATTTTTTAATCAGTCCGGAATTGACAGAGAATTCGGTTTACAAAATAGTGGAACATAGAACAGCCTCCGTGCTTGAAGTCAATTAAAAACGTTCCACAATACGTTGTTGAACCAAACTCTTTTAACTTATGTTTTCGGACTTGAGTTGAAAGAGTTTGGCATAACTAACTCAGAATAGTTTGGCGTAACCGTTTGAGACTCGCGCTGTAATTAAAATGTCTCGTATTTGCGACTTAGCATAGTTACGCGTGACACTGACCACACGCAGACATAGCAAAGTCAAGAACGTATTTGTTTTCAGAGGTAATCCTCAGAAATCAAAGAATCATTATACTGTATCAAACAGTGTATTGAAATGTATGATGCACACATCGATAAGCGCAGCCGGGTCTATTTATAGCGGCCCCTCAGTCCGTGTTGAGTGTGTTCCGAGTTCAGATATGTGGGGTTCGCACGGTTTGCGAATCGAGACATTCCCGCCCTGATCATTATTTACACGAAAATGTTCCAATGACCGCGCGATTGCCACCCACCAACAGCCAAAAAATACAAACGCGAGAGCATGCTACATCTTATCTTTGTTTTTGTCAAATACCATCTTGCCTTACCGGATCGACCGCCACAAAATTTTAGTATGATGATAGGCATGTTCTCCACTCCCAAAAAATGCCGAGAGACAATATCAGTTTCTCAGTTCACCACCGTTTTTGGATATTTTCGTTATTTGAATTTTTATGAAATAACACTTTACAGTGAAGTTATAATTAATCAGCTTTCATATCATACCCCACACATGTGTATATCATAGTTTGTTCGTAATGTAAATTTTTCCAAACGCGGCGGCGGCCATTTTGATGACATCATAACTGAGATTGTCTCTCTGCAGTTTCAGGGAGTGGAGAACATATCTGACACCTGACATCATACTAAAATTTGTTGCCGATATCAGGGAGCGAATTTGATAGTCCCGGCGCGTTACGTAAGGCAGATCACTAAAATAATGAAAACATTCCCAAGAGGTACTCTAAAAAGTTGAAGCCACCCAAACGCCTTTAATCAAAAACCCGATGTAGTTACTCCTGAGGACAGTAGCAGGCTGGTTATACGTGCGTTAGTTACACTAACTCTGTAACAATAACGCGTCGAGTAACGTTACGTTCCGTAAAGTCTGATTGCGACGTTATAAATTGTACGTGGGTGTAGGGTTGTCGCGCACGTGGCACTACCTGGAACACCTGCGTTTGTCGGGTATTTTCACAAAACGTATACCGGGGCCCTAGTTGTAGTCTGAGACTTTGGACGTTTTGGGTTCGTTTTGATAACTATCAAGAGTACTGTCGATTTCGATTATCAAAAAATATGTTCGAAAAAAAAATTGTTTTCTCTCACTGCAGCGGTACATTTTGTACGGGCGTCACAAAAGCGCCGAATTTTTGGACATTTTACTTTCGTGAAAGCGATGCTCTTGATCTGAGTAAAGTAGTCCATAATCTACGACAGCACCCCCTTTCTCACAAAAACGTGTACCCCCGCTTTTGTAAGAATGCCTATCCATAACCTGACTAAATATTTTTTTTTTATTATTTTATGCATAATCGTTTCACCCTAGACGAGATGGCGATTCTATATCTGTTGGATAGTTGGATCGAAATAATTATAATCTTGAGCGAAAATACTACTTTTGATTTCATGCCAAAACATGAATGGAAACGGCTAACAGCTTGGTTTAGCCCAAAGAAGTGACTAACTATTGACAGGCTTCATGTCAGGTGATGACCCAGTTTTTCCAGCGGCTTTGTATTCTTCGAAAACTGTGCGTTTTTTCAGAATAACAAGAATATGTCATTATTATGAAACAAATTACTTTCTTTCATAATAATGACAAGACAACAAATCCGCTTTCTTGTTTATAATACAAGTGAAGATTTCTTGCGACAGTAACGCCATTTGTATATTTTTGTAAGACAATTCTTAGGCTAACATTATTTATTCCGTGCTCTCTAGAAGTACCAACCCTAGCCAAGACACATGTTACAGCCTCTTTTATCGGCGGATGCCTTATGAGTCTCCTGATGGGAGAATTTACTGTAATGTCTCATTCCTTTTTTATTTCATGTCCGCCATTGCGTGCAACATGGCGCATGAAGGCATGTACACTGCCTTTCAAATAAAAATGCCAAGTCGAGTTAAGCTCACACACTTAATAGGGTTCCGTCTTCTTAGAGCATTTAACCAATGGATCTCCATTGGTTAAATGCTCTAAGAAGACGGAACCCTATCATTATCAAAATTTTATCCAGCTTGCCATATTTTGTTTGATAATGACCAAACAATTGTTTAACGCATTTCCAGCGGGAGACGAGCTAAACAAGTACATCACACTACTGCAGTACCCTGATAAATAATGCACATCGGTATTTGGAAAGAAGTAATTGGCTGATTACGACGATCTCCGAACATGGACGATTGTCCGATTAGATAAAAAAAAAAGTTTACACATTAATTGGAATAGGATCCACCCATTCGCATTTTACGGTTAGCGACTCGTATCCTCAGTTGCCAGTGCATTTCAAATCGGCTTGACTGCTTGGCACTGCGTAGAGTTGTAGCCTCGCTCTGCTTTTTCTACCGCTTGGAACGGGGAGTGCACCGAGGAATTGTTCGGATTGATCCCTGCCGCTTCCTTCCGCTATCGTCCCACGCGACCATATTTTTCATTTTCAGATGGTTGGCAGTCTATAACTGTGCGTTTTGCTAGAAATTTCCTACCTCGCACCAGTGAACGAAAAACACATAGAACGCGAGCTTCATACAAAATTGCAGTACAAAACGGGGTAAATATTCTAAATCGGCATGCGCGTTATGTGACCAATAAGAGTTGGCCAAAATATCAGTCTACTTTCTATTACCCAAAACAAATAATCGTCATTTGCCAATTTCATAATAACTGGCTGTGATTGGCTTCTAGCGCTGACGTTTTATAGTTCCAACATGACAGCGACTATGAAAACGTATACCTAGTAGATGGTCACATGCAATAAAGAGTAATTTTGTAGGCAGAATTATACTTTTATTTAAATTTATTTTTCAGTTTTATTTACTTTTAAATAATCATAGAATAAATACCCCTTACGCAAATCAAACTAGTCTCTAATTAAGATGTAGCAGACTTATACTGTGAATACTAGACGACCATACGAGTACGCATATTTTATTGATTGCTAAATACTTAAATACAAACAATCAACCACTGGCAATCATAACTTTTGTAGTACGTTAAGACAACGCAAAAATGGAGCTTGCGTACTTTTATTCTTGCCGTGTTAGTATGTTTGTATTGTATGGGTCAAATCTTGGAAGCTAAATTAGAATGACTTGCCGGTTTCTGATTGTACTAAATTTGTGCACACTTTTGTAAGTTTGGTGACAATGCAATATTATAACATCATATTCCTAATAATAATAGTAAAGCCTCTTTATTCCAAACATTTTTACATTAAATAATGGTTTAAAATTATTATACTTCTTTATTTTATTACATGTTCGTCTGCCCATTGTTGGGCGTAGGCTGATTTTCTTTTGCTGATTTCTGGCAGTTTTTGCCAACGGTTGCGACTATGTCCTCACTCCAACGTTTTTTCTGTCTGCCTCTTATTCTCCTTCCGTCTCTTAGATACCATTGTATGACGCGCTCGCTCCAGCGTCCATCAGTTAACCTGGCGACGTGTCCTGCCCATCTCCACTTCAATTTACATATTGTTTGCACAATGTCCGCTACTTTTGTGATATTCCTTATTTCAGTGCATCTCACATGGTCTGTAAGCTTGATATTCAGCATTGACCTTTCCATAGCTCTCTGAAATGTTCTTAATTTATTAATAGTAGTTGCGGTGAGGGGACAGCATTGACATCCGTATGTAACTGTTGGTAGAATCGCCGTGTCCAGTAGCTTTTTTTTTCAGATGTATTGGTATATTACTCTTGAATACGTCTTTGTGTGACCAGTATTTTTTCCATCCCATCGCTATTCTCCGATCGATTTCCTTTTGCAGAGGGTTCTCAAAAGTTATTAGCCGACCTAGGTATACATATTCGTCCACACAAGAGATGTCTCCACTCTATATTTTAATGGGCTTTTTTTCTCCATTTGTCATTATTTTTGTTTTTGACACATTCATGCATAGGCCCGCTCTTCGACTCTCAGTGTCCAGGGTTTCCAGGATGGTTAGTAAGCCTTCAGGGCTTTCAGACATGATGACGATGTCATCGGCGAATCTTAGGTGGGTAAGTGTTTCTCCATTTATATTAAGTCCGTATTTTTGCCAATCCAATCGTCTTTAAGGCTTGACCACAAGTAGGAGTGTGAGATAGAGTCAAATGCTTTCGCGTAATCTATGAACCCTATGTATACAATTTTGTTGTATTCTCTATATTTTTCAATTACTTGTGTAAGCGTGAATATATGGTCTGTGGTAGAGTAGCCTTTTCGAAAGCCTGCCTGTTCTCTTGGTTGTTAGTCATCTAATTGTTTGGATATTCTATTTAGTATTATTGTGGAACATAATTTGTAAAGAGTCGGTAGTAGACTTATTGGTCTGTAGTTATCGATTAGCTTCGGGTTTCCTTTTTTGTAGAGAAGCGTTATGAACGAGTTTTTCCAATCCCTTGAGATTTCTTCCTGTTGTATTATACTGTCATATATTTTAGTCATGTATGCAGACAAAGGCTCTATCATGGCTATAATTGCGTCGTTTGTTATCTTGTCTTCTCCGGGGCTTTTATCCTTTTTCATTTTAGATATTGAATATTTTATCTCGCTACTTAGTAGATTTGGTACTGCCTCCTCTGCTTCACTTGCAAAAGTAGAATTTTGGTGTATCTCATTACTTGAGTATAGCTGCTCATAGAAGTGAGTGGCGGATTGTATGATATTAAGCCTGTTCGTTGTTGTTTCTTCTCCTTGGGTAGCTAGCGTTTGTATCCATTCCCTTCGTTTTTCGAATGCTTGTGTTGTTCGCTTTATGGAGCTTCTAGTTTCTAATTCTTTTTCGAGAGATTCCAGTTTGAGTCTTCGTATGTTTTGTTTTATTTTTGTTTTTATCTTCTTATAAAGTTGTTTTAGCCGTTTGCGTTGTTCTAGAGTTCTGGCTGTAACGTTTTTTAAGACGTTTCTCTCTTTTATTAAGGCCTCTATGTCTTCTGTAATATTTGTTTTCTTTTTCTTTATCTTCTCCTTAAGTAAATTTTCCACGCAGGTTTTTATAGCTTTCACTAAGTTTGTGTATTTAGGTTGACTTTCATGGTTTGACTCTATTTCTGTGATTTTATCAGATAGCATATTTTTCAGCGATTCTGTTTCTATAGGGGTGAAATGCTTTTGTTTAGCACCATACTGTGATCGGTTTTTCTTTATGTGGGTTAGTAGGTCGCATGTCAACCTGATTAATTTGTGGTTGGATGAAAAAACTGTGTTTATGACCTCGTTGTTTTGTACGTTTTTTTTGGTCTTAACTAATATGAAATCAACCTCGTTTTTTGTCTTACTGTCAGGTGACATCCAGGTCCATTTACTTTTACTTTTCTTTTTGAATAGTGTGTTTGTAATGTATAATTTATTCATAAGGCAAAAGTTGATAAGTTCTTGACCTCTTTGACTTCTTTTCCCATAGCCATAAGGACCGCATATAAGACTTTATTCCTTTAGCGGCCAGCCAATTTGGGCATTAAAATCTCCCATTATAATTGTATCTCTGCCTGTGTCTAGTAGAGATTCCTAAAGTGTATGATAAATCAAATTGCACCTTTTTCGAACACTCTTGACTTTTGACGACACGTTTGGCTCAGTGGGTTGCACAACGGCCTACGAAATCCCGGCCACGGCAAGTGTTTGTGTGATCAGCACAAATGTTTGTTCCGAGGTCATGGATGTGTTCTATGTATTTAAGTATTATAATTTATTGATATATTATGTATATCGTCGCCTAGTACCCATAGTACAAGCTTTGCTTAGTTTGGGACTAGGTGGATTTGTGTAATATTGTCCCTGTGTTATTTATTTATTTTATTTATTTAGTGTATATAAAATAGTAATGTGCATGAAAACATGTATCTCAACAAATAATATATCGAATGTTCAATAGGTATCTTAATACCTTTTCATTCACATACTAACATTTTGATAATGTAAGGTGGCATAACACCATCCCTATACAAAATCTCTTCCGACTAAAAATAATAGATAATTATGTTTACGGTATTTTTACATGTGAAAAGTGATTTCATCTTTTTTTGTGTGTTTCTAGAATGATTAATACACTATTTTACAGAATAATAAGGCATATTTTTTCACTTTGAGAAGTGAAATAAAACGACAGTCATGCAGCGCCGCCATAAGCAACTGACAGTCCGTTTGACCCAGTTTATACGCCCCGCCTTTTCCGACACAGTTTTCGTGGGGTCATTTTGCGACGCTAGTTGTGCTTGTATGTTTTT
Organism: Hedya salicella; assembly: GCA_905404275.2. Taxonomy (NCBI): domain Eukaryota; kingdom Metazoa; phylum Arthropoda; class Insecta; order Lepidoptera; family Tortricidae; genus Hedya; species Hedya salicella. Next base: position 15,796,339 of record FR990111.1, on the reverse strand, counting down.
TTCGTTCGCTGCCTCGCACGACTAAACTGTGGAATCAATTGTCGCCGGCAGTATTTCCGGACCGATGCCTCCTTCAAGCCTTCAACAAAAGATTCTACTTCCACTTGAAAAGTCGCCGAGGCACTTGTGACTCTTCTGGTGTTGCAGTTGTCTATGGGCGACGGTGATCGCTTACTATCACGTGATTGTTTGGGGGCAAACGAGCAGAGGGAATATAACATTAAAAAAAAACAGAAACTTAATTGCAACTGAATGGGTTTTAGATGAATATTTAAGCAAAAAGATGAAACATTTTACGCATCAAGCGGGATTCGAACGCATTCCATCGGCTTTCCGAATCAACACAGGTGACCTACCAATTGTTCCATCGATGCTCTGTTCATGCGTTAATTTTTTTCAACCAGTTTCTTCATGTTTCTAATACGCCTAGGGAGGCTTAAATTTTTTCAACTTTTCGCTAAAATATTTACAGTAAGATTTTCGATTCGAAGCAAAAACGTCTGCTCTGCTTTGATAAAATTTTTATATTGTAGATGGATAAGAACTAGCAACATTAAAGCACTGCCAATCTGATAAAGTCAAGGAGGTTTAAACTGTTAAATAAATGCCTCTAAGCAATGGAGTAACAGTTTCATTTTACAATATCATGCACCTCAAAGCTAATAAACTTGTTTAAAAGCTCTAGACTTATTGTCTACCAGGAGCCTTAAGTTTTAACCCCCGTTTGAACACTAGAACACTTGTGGACACAGTCTTTAAGTACGGGCAGCCCGACAACCTTGTTTTATTACACTAAATATTATATTTTATGTATTTTCATGTGCCCCAAAATTTTGAGACCCCATAGTCTCTGACTAACAGAATTTCGAACTGAGATGGGGCCCCAAACTGTTTTTCTGTACCAGGATCCTTGGTTACCTACCTACGCTAGTAGCAGGCGGTGGGGGGGTAGTGCTTAATATGTATTAATTAGTAACCGATAAAGGCTATACCTACTTACTGTACAAGTGTACATGCATGATCTTTTTTTATAGCTTTTCTTAACAAAATATCAAAATACCGTAAAAACGATTTCAAATACTGGAATTAATGTTAAAATAGGCCAATAAATATGCATGATATAGGCATTTTAAACTACTTATTTGACAGAGAGGTCCAACATATTGTACTTTTACGTCACAGTACACTACAGCCATATAAACTCCAGATTGAATTCTATTTTGCTAGAAAGAGATAGAAAGATATGGTTGGTAGCTTATGTCTTTGTTGTTTTTAAAGTTATCCGAAGAAATATTTACTCTACTACTATTTCTGTTACATGAATCAAAAATAAAAATTCATTTATTCATATATCTTTTAATTGTATTTACTTGCGATTTTTTGTGTCCAAAATTGGAAACAAATATATTTTATTAAGAATAGATAAAAATTTAGGATTTAGGACGTAATAGTACGTAAAAGTGAATCGTGAATTCACACATGTAATTGAGTTGATGAATGAAAAAACTGCAACATGTTTACATAAATTAGTAATAGAATTTGAATTTCTTTCTTGTTTGAATAAAAATCAAACTCCGTTGCTAATTTACGGGGAGTTTTGGGATTGAAGTTTTATATTTGCAACTCAATTCACCTCATATCGAAACAAAACAACTTCGATTGATCGCAAAGTTGAAAACGCAATAGGTACCTCTGTTTTACGAATTTGATGGCCCCTCTACACGATCGTCAATTATTATCGAGCAGGAAGGACGCTGTTATACGTTAGAAAGAGGATATATTTCTATCTCATTCTAACGTATGACTGCGTCCCGCCCGCTCGCCGATCGGTGATCGTGTAGGCCATGACGGCCTACAGCTGTGAGTACAACCACCAGATCGTATAAACTTCCTTACAAATTTTTGTTTGTATGGACGGGCTATCTCAAATAGCATCATGAGAGGGTTTGAAAAGTACCGTTTGAGAAGAAAAGTTTGCAGCCAAGAATAGGTCAAAGATAAATGTCACTTTGGAATCCTGTAAAAACACCTAGCTTTAACAAAGTCTAAGCCAAGGATTATCCCCATTTATTTATAAATTTATTTAATCTTTATTGCACAAAAAAAACTTATTGTACAAAAGGCAAACTTAATGCCATAAGGCATTCTCTACCAGTCAACCTTAGGCAAAGCAGAAAAATTGTGGGCGTCGCTGAGGCTTGTGTTCCATGAGGAGTAAAAACGACTGACCTTCTCACGATTGTTATTGAAGTAAGAGTCCCCAGGAAGCTCGGCCGAATTTCACCTTCCTATACAAACAGAGTTTCGTTCTCATTTTGAAACTACGTGTTGGATTGTAATGAAACTTAGCATACACAATGACATGAAGTATATCTAGGCTTGTAATTAGTTTATATGGCTCTATTTTATAAAACAAACGAAATACAGCAAAAACTATTTTTGTATGAAAAACTTAAATTCGCTGTTTTTTTTAATTTGGTATCTGAAGCCTACATAAACTAATTACAAGCCTGTATATACCATAACTTATTCTGAGTACAAATTTTCAGAGCAAACTAGCTAGTCGTTTTAAAATGAGAGCGTAACTACGTTTGTATAGGGAACCGAGCTTACTGAGGACTCTTAAATTAAATGAAATGATGTTAATAAATAAAATAATAAATATCACGGTACAATTTTTACACAAATCGAACTAGTCCCATGGTAAGCTCAATAAGGCTTGTGTTATGAGTACTGAGAATTTACTTATGTACATGAAAACATCCAAAACTCAGGAACAATAGGCATGATAACTGGGTATGAAAATCAAAATTATAATTAATCCGTCTATTAGATAAAACAAAAAATTGGATACGTATTTTATGCTTTTTCAAAATAATAAATAAATACTCAGATAAATCGCATTAAAGTTTAGGAGTGGGGGCTCGTGACGTCACTCTTAAGTAAAGTTTGTAGTTAGGAGTGACGTCACGCGTCACTCCCGTGTTTCTGTAGGCACGGACGCGCGATCGCACCACCATCCGCGAGCGGTTGAGCTCAGCTCCCGGCGGTAAAGTGTATTACAACAATTTTCAATGAAGACTGAAGAGATACGCGCTTCCTACGGCTCCCTTCGCGTAGCGGCCCCCGGGTCGTCTCTGTAGGAGGGCCTATATGCAAACTGCGGTCTACCTTTACGCGATGTGGCGAATCTGGGGGAGGCTCGTCTACCTGCAGCTTCATTCTGCACCTGACAACATTATCCCGGACGTGACAAAACCCAAACCTGGCTTTTACACTACGCTGAACAACAAGCAAAATTCATCATGCGAGCCGAAGTGAATGTGGCGACCCGTGCTCCCTCCGGCTCCCGTCGACCAGCGGCCATCAGGGTCGTCCTCGTAGAGTGAGCCCTGGCACACAGCCGGCTCCTCTTTGCGCGGTGGGTGAATCTGGGCGGGGCAAAATATTGCAGCATGGCAAGACGTCACACATGAGAAAAGAAGAAGATATAAGAAAAGGCCCAGCAGTAGCTATCTCAATCTTCAACTTCATCAGGGCTGGCCCAAGCCAGCAACTTTTTACCCGGCGAACTCCAAGTCCTGGCAGCCATCCGGCGGTCAGGCCCTGCTGTCTAGTCCTACTGCGTCGCGCTTCTTCGGAGCGACTTCATCAATTCTAGAATGGTCATTTCCTGACCAGAAGAGAAAAAGGACAATAAAACAAAAAAGTCACGCGTCACAGTTTTTTGATTAACTTGAAAAAAATACGTGTCCATTATTTTTTATTAATCTACAAGACGGACTAAATATTATTTATGCTCATCAGACAAATATTTGCCCTCATCGGGATTTGGACCCAGGCCCTTCAGCTTCGCAGGCAACGTTTCTCCCGCTCAGCTAACCCGGATGGATGATGAGTAGTATATAACATTTTATATATATTCCTGCATATAACATCGAAAATTTTGTTATTATTGTCACTATGTCTCCCCTTAAAACTTCCACAACGACCGGTCACAGGTGTTATCAGTTCGTCTAGATACCATTTGCGGTCTTCATTCAGAAACCTTTAAGATCCACCGAACATTTGGGTATTTAACTATTGAGGATAAAATATGAGTATAAGATATGAGTTTCTACTCGTAGTGATTTGGACGACACAGTTTAATCAAAACACAACTGAGTTTCTCTGTAAGAAAAGAAACGACATTTAATGTTATTAATCACAATGTCGATTCCTAAATCACAATTATCTTGTTTTTAGAGGCTTTCTACTCGTATTAACGAAATTATTTTAAATAAATTGCTTTCTCATGACAGCACTTATAGGTTATAATTCACCATAGATTATCAAATTAATATCCATCCGTGTATGTTGCGTTCTGTCACGATGACACTTGATGCGCGGGAATATTTAAATTAAAGAAAATCATGTTTTTCTTTACATCTCCCCCTCCCGGAAAAGACATAAAAATACGACCACTCACACAGCCTCTTCATGGTATTCAAGCGCAGGAGCTGGAGTTAGTTTCGAGATGTGGAAAAAGTTTGACTCTGATTTCCTATGGTTAGTGTTTATCTTGTAAATTGTGTTTGATATTTTTTCTATGATTTCATAGGGTCCGATTCTCACTTCGTCAAGCTTTTTCCTATTCAGTTTATTTCCATTATCCACAAAAACGGTATCACCAACTTTAAAGTCTACATGTCTTCGATTTTTATCATAAATCGTCTTGTTGTAATTATGTGATTTGATTGTATTTTTCAAAGCTTTTTCTCTGTCTTGGATCAAATCATACTCGGTCTTTTTTAGTTTTAGCTCATTTGGTAAGATTGTAACATCTGTGCCGTTTACTAGATACTTTGGAGCATATCCAGTGACAGTGTGCTCCGTTTCGTTATAGCTTTTTACACAATTTTGTGCTATATTTGTCCATGCTATTTTAGCGTCATTTTCGTTTATCTTGCATCTGATTTTATTGACCAACGTTTGATTCAGTCTTTCGTTTAATCCATTTGAGAAAGGCGAGTCCACAGCAGTAAAAATTAATGGAATATTCTTTTCTTCCAGAAATCTTTTGAAGTCTTTAGAATTGATACCCGGGTATTGGTCTGAGAGGATCATGCCAATGTCGTTAGTTTCCGTACATTTTCTCACTAGTTTCATGAAATCATTTGCATTTTGTGTACTTGACGTCAAAATGTATGCGTACCTTGTGAAATGATCTGATAGAAGGTGCAAGTATCTTTTTGTTGACCTTGATCCCCCAAATCCTCCAATCGTATCAATGGAACATATCTCGAAAGGTTTTGTGGCGGGACCCAAGTGGGACATTAATCCATATTTGTTTTGTCTTCTTGATTTGTTCTTTATACACACTATACAACTTTCACAGATTCTTTTTATGTTTTTTGTCATGTTTTCTGATGTGTACCATGCGCTAATCATTCTGTGCATTTGTTTCATTCCTATGTGACCCAGGTCTGCATGTACATTTTTGATTAATTGTATACTAAATTTCTCTGATAGGATAATTTTTTCTTTTTCCTTAACTTTCTTGTAATAAACGTTATTTTTTTTTATTAATTTGTCTTTTCTGCACTGTATCTTTTCATTTTTAACTTGGTCTCTTAAGATATCTTCTAATGTAATTATATTGACTATTTTTAATTGTTCATCCAAGTTTTCATTTGCTTCTAGGACTGGGTTCCTGCTTAGACAATCAGCTTCGGTATTGTATCTTCCTGGAGAATATTTAATTTTGAAATCATATTGTAATAGGTAGTATGTTAGATCTCCTAATTCTTCATCCGTTCTTGACTTTATATTCATATTTTCCAAGGGCTTGTGATCTGAAAAAACAGTAAATTTCCTACCTATCAACAGATGCTGCCAATACTTCACACATTCTTTAATAGCGAGGCATTCAAGATATACAGCTTTTTTCCTTTTTTGAACTTCATTCAACTTTTTTGAGAAATATGCCACCGGTTTCTCTTCATTGTTTTCTTGTGGCTGTTTTAGGACTGCTCCTACTCCTAGAATACTGGCATCAGTGTAAATGTGGATCGGTAAGTTCGCATCAAAAATTGTTAATATTGGGTGAGAACATAATATTTGTTTCATTTCATCAAATGACTCTTGACATGCCTTAGTCCAGTTAAAGGTTTGTCCTTTTCTTAAAAGGTTATGTAATGGTTCCAATTTTATTGCAATTTTTGGCACATACTTATGATAAAATTTATTTTCCCTAAAAACTGTCTAACATTTTTCCTCGTTTTTGGAGTAGGGAAGTTCTTTATTGATATTAAGTTGTCTTTCAGAGGTCTTACTGAATTATTCTGTATTATGTGACCCAAGTACTTAACTGAGTCGGCTGCGAACATACATTTAGAAAATTTTAGTCTTAAACCTTCACTTTTAATGGCTTGAAATAGCTGTTCCAGATGTCTGACATGATCTGAAAATGTTTTTGAGAATAATAATATGTCATCGATATAACATACTGTGAAATCTCCAAGCTTGTGTTTTCGTATTATATTACACATTATTCTTTGAAAAATAGCCGGTGAGGTCTTTAAGCCGAATGGTAAGCAAGTCCACTGAAAATGGCCCTCTTGAGTGACGAATGCAGTTTTGTGTCTGTCTGTGACACGCAGAGGTATTGACCAAAATGCTGAATTCAGGTCCAGTGTCGAAAAAAACTTGCAATCTCTAGTTTTCACTATTAGGTCCTCAATAAGTGGGAATGGCTGTGATTGAGGAATAACGATTTTATTTAGGTCTCGAAAATCTATGCACAATCTTGACTTTCTATTTTCATCTCTTTTGTAAGCTAATGTAACTGGAGCTGCAAACGGACTATATGATTCTTCTATTATTTTTTTTTCCAGTAATTTTCCGATTTGATTTTCAATCTCCTTTTTGTCCTCAATTGTGCAACGATATGGCCTTTTACTGCAATATTTTTCTATAGACAGATCAATGTGTGCTTCATAATCCGCTACCATTCCGATGTCATATTTGTCCTTTGCAAATACAGATTTATTTTTCAATATTAAATCATCAATCACTGCCTGTTGTTGATAGTCTAGATGATTTATCCAAATTTTGAAGTTTTCTTCACTGAAGTTCTCGTTGAAGTTTATTAAGTTATCAGTTTTTATTTCCTTAGAAATGTCAATATCTGACTTATTTGTTTCCTTAGAAACTACTTCACTTCTATAGGAACTTTCTGAGTTATTTGCAAGTTTTCATTTTGAATTAAAAAAAACTCTTTTATACAATCTAATCCGATTAAAAAATCGTAATCGAAATTTTCTTTATCTATTACAAAAACATTCATTTTTTTCTCCACATTAAAAATGGTTATATCAAGTGTTATTATGCCATTTGCCTTTTTAACGCCATTAATTGTTTTTAAATTAGTATTGCTAGAGTGACTCGATTCTCTATTGTTTATCTTCAATAACCTTGAATTTATCAATGACACATTAGAGCCAGAGTCATAGATTCCAAATACTTCAACATTTTTATTCAATACTAACTTCACTTTAATTAACGGCGGCACTATTAGTTTTTTGGCTCTTCACACTGTAGTTCACATTCCAATTCTGAATTGTTAATGTGTTTTATTTGTTTATTATTTCTTTCTTTTCCATTATTAATTTTTGTTTTAAACCAACAGGAATCTTCTGGATGGTAGCGCACACCTTTTTGTAAACTTTCACAAATACTACACTTTTCTTTCATTTGCTTAGTTTCATCTTTCTTTTTTATAAATTTCTTCTTTCCAACCAAATGTTCTAATTTCCCAAGTTCATTAAATAAGTCTTTTGTTTGCACAATTTCCTCTTTGTTGATCCTGTCCGTTATAAAATCTGGTAGGCCGGCAGCAATTATGTCAATTAGGGTCCCTTCATCTATTGTTTTTCTTACTTCCAATAGAAGCTTTTCTTTTTTAATTGCATACTCTAATAATGACCCTGATTGATACTTGAAAAATAAAGCATACTTGCTTGTAGTCCAACCTTTATTAGCATAGGTTTGCAAAAAATTTGATTTCCACTCGGACCACTCAGATTGTAAACTATGCTTGATCATCATGGAAGAGTACCAATCAGTGCAAGATTTCTCAAGAAATAATCTGAAAAATTCAATTTTTTCTTCCTCTTTTACTATGTCAAACCTCGCACACTCTTTTTCAAATGTTTCCATCCAGTTATATGCACTTATATTTTTTCCATCAAATTTTTCAATCACAAATCTGTCGGCTAACTTTTTTAAACTTTGTTTTTCTTTGTTTTGCTGACTTTCAATTAATTTCTCCAAAATTTTCACTAATGGATCTTCCAAATTCTTTTTACTGACAATAGCTGACTGTTCTTGGGTAATTTCCTCAAGGAATTGGTTCTGAAAAATCATATTTTCGTCCTCATCATAGTATGTATGTAATAGGTCTTCTGTCATTTTTATCCATACGCTTCTGCTTTGATGTCTTTTTTTTAATGTATTTCTCACTGTAGCGAAAGCCTTAGAGGTTTGGACATGGTTATGATACTGTGATACTGCTTGATATTCCTCTGGAATCCGGAATACTTTGTCATCTTGTGTCGCAATTGAGGTTATGGCAATATAGTTTGACTTTCCGTCTAGTGTTGATTTTACTTGAAACGTAAATTTCAACTTTTCCATTTTCTGACAATAAATGTCGTTTTATAAGATATGAGTTTCTACTCGTAGTGATTTGGACGACACAGTTTAATCAAAACACAACTGAGTTTCTCTGTAAGAAAAGAAACGACATTTAATGTTATTAATCACAATGTCGATTCCTAAATCACAATTATCTTGTTTTTAGAGGCTTTCTATTAACGAAATTATTTTAAATAAATTGCTTTCTCATGACAGCACTTATAGGTTATAATTCACCATAGATTATCAAATTAATATCCATCCGTGTATGTTGCGTTCTGTCACGATGACACTTGATGCGCAGGAATATTTAAATTAAAGAAAATCATGTTTTTCTTTACATGAGTAATTAAGAATCAGGTCCCGTCAAGGAGGAGATAAGGTAATACGTTACATTTCTGATAGGAATCAAATGTCAAAATGTTTTTCCAAAAATCTTTTTCAATCATTTATATTCTAAAATGATCAGCAACAAATATTACAGTTTCCAAGTCAAACTATGTAGAACTTGAAATCTTAATCTCAAAATTCATTAATACTAAAAATTCCACAATTTCGTCTCATAAGCAATTCAGGGACTCGGCTCCCTGGACATCTCCATTGTAATACAATTGCGGAACCCTCAGGTTGTATAAAGCTTACTTTCAAACCCACACATCTTACAATACTCCATTTACAAAAGTAACCCAGTAATCAACAGCAGAAAGCTCAGATTTACTTACATATTAAGAGGAGATAAGATGTTTAGGAGCCATCTGTAAATTTGGCGGTTCATAATTTTGCCAGAATCCGGAAGCGGTTTTAAATGATCCTGCAATTTTGGCTCATTGTTCCCTTGAACACCTATTATGGCAGGTGAAAAGATTTGGATGGATATAAATGAAGATTGTTTGCTTCGTATTTTAGTTACACTACATAAACAATAGACCTGCGTACAAAATGCCCACGCAATACCCGGCACAGGATTGAATTATCTACCGATAATGACATTTTCTTGACCTCGTAAGGGGAATCGGTGGATGCGGTCTGCACAGGATCGCACCCTGTGGCGAGCTATGGGGAGCCTATGTTCAGCAGTGGATGTCCGTGGCTGATAGATAGATAGATAGAATGACATTTTCATGATTAGCCAAAAGACGACCTCTGTTGGAAATAACATAAGCCTTCCCCAGCGAACACCATCATGTCTCTCATTAAGCTCGCTTAATGTTCACCTTTGTTTCTTAGCTCTAACAAAACATTCATTATGGTATATCTGTCATAATTAATCAAAATCAAATATAATAATCATGAATAGATAGTCGAAATTCGCTATAAACACTTGTAAACGACAAAAGTTCAGTGCATTTGAAATTTCTAAAGACCTCAATCTACACTGGCACCTCTAGTGGTGAATTTAAGTGTGGGAGACCTCATTGGAAGAGAAGTGAACACATATGTCGCATTTCTTTTTCCTTATAGTGCGCCTGCAGGCCTTGCCTGGCTATACTGCGGTCACTGTATACCCTAGGGTATTCCGCCGAAAGTATACCCTGGGGTATTCCGCCGAAAATATATTATGTCGCAGGACCGAACTGTTTATAGGAATGGAATCTAAGGCATGGACGCAAAAGTTGAGCCGGTACATATTGAAATGAGCTTATTAGCCAGAGTTCTCAGAAAGGTTCAGGGCCCGGTCTACACCGCGCAATAATAATAATAATTTATTTATTTCGTGTAACTTGGTGACACATATTATATTGAATTCAAATTCAAATTCATTTATTTATTGCAGGCATACATAAATAGGTACCTTACCAACTACCATACATATTAAATTATAATTAACTTATTTATGAAAATTTACTTATTTTATACAATAAAGGGACTGTTTGACACATGCATCTCACAACCGTGGCTCATAAACGGACAGTCAAGCCTGCCCGCTATAGAACGCAAGATGGGGTTGGGGCTGGCCCGTATCCGGCGCACCAGGGATGTGCATCGTTTGCGCATAGTCGTATAAAAACAATCTATGCGCGCATCAGCAAACATCCTTGATGCGCTACAGAAGCGAGGCAGCCCGACCAGCACACGCATATTATAAATATAAATGCACAAAAACTTAAAGTAAGGGCTTAGTATCACTAAAACGAATTACTACGCCAATCCTACCACAGTACATTACTTGTAGGGGCATGTAGCCCCTCACAATGTAGCATTATAAGACAGTCCGGTTTGTCTGCTATCATGCTCAAGATAGTGTTGGGACTGTCCCGCAACAGGCGCACCAGGGATGCGGCGCGCCCGCGCAAGGCGGCCGCAAAACAGTCGACGCGCGCCTCCGCGAACATCCCTGATGCGCTACAGAAGCGAGGCAGTCCCACCAAGCACCCGAAAGGCCTTATTATATTGGACTTTGAGGGCCCTATAGGCCCGCTGCGAATACTGAACCCACAAGCTGCATGTATACATGGTAGTGTTGTGGATAACGCTCATTTGGAGGCTTATAGGCTTGAACCTAAAAGACTCCCGAGGCTTAAAGACTCTATGCTATTCAAGAACCTTGTTGGTATAATTTACCCATATGAATGCTAAATATTGTCTTTTCGACACTTGAGTCTTTAAGCCTCGGGAGTCTTTAGGGTTCGAGTTTTTAAGCCTCAAAATGAGCGTTATTCACAACACTAATACAGGGAGGTACAGAAAGCTCTAAAATGAGTGATCTTCACCTCCCTGGAACATCGCGCAAACCTTCGAGCTATCATATTTGCCCGCACCGACAGGGCCCTGAGCTCGCGCTCGATGTCCAAGTCATCTTTGAGGTCGGCTGCGACTACATGGCTAAGGTATTTAAATTGGTTTACTCTGCTCATCGGATTGCCATTAAGACAGATCGCAAGGAACTCTGAATGCTTGTTACGGCCGCTCTCAAAGACTACAAATTGGCTTTTTCTCTCATTGTACCTGAGACCATGACTAGCCGCATATGACTCACATATTTTGCGCAATTTACGCAATGAAGAGAGAATTCGCCCGTCGCAGCCCTTGCGCCATGTGTTCACGGGGTCGACTGAAAAAAAAATATTATAAACTAGAAGATACCCGCAACTTCGTTCCCGGAGGAGAAAAAGTCATAACCCGTCGTTTTTTCTTCAGCATAGTCGGGTAAAAAGTATCCTATAACCATCTGGAGATACTCAGCTACCCGTGTACCAAAAATTATGGAAATCTGTTCAGCCGATTTTGCGTGATGAAGCCACAACGACACGTACAAACATATTTTTCGTTTTAGTGACCTCCAAATAGACCGTAACAATACATATTTTGAAAATATCTTCAATGTACAGACATTTCATTTTTACAACTTTATAGTAATAATAGATTAAATAATAATATAAGCGATATAATCCGTATAAATTATTTTATATTGACTCCGTAATGGGAAAAAGGCGTGATTGTATGTATGTATGTCTGTAAATTGTTATATTTAAATGAGTTATTTTTATGTTCATTTTATGATGCTCATAATGTATACTTAGATTTAACTTTGACTAAGGCAACCTATATTATTATTTTCTCATGACATAAATTACTCTGAATCTGAATGAGAAGATTGTTAGCATCACATAGCTACGGAAGTAAGCTACAAAAAAGGAATATGCTAGAAATAGGCTAGACAGTTTGACTGGTCAGTTTCAGCGCATTCACCGCCGAGCCACGCCCCCTAGGAATACATTTGTTTGGCTTAAACGCTTTTTCACTTCTCCTACTCAAAAAGTACGATATACTCGTATTAGCTTCGCGAAGCGAGACTAATATAGTACATACATACACCATACCTAAATTATACATAGTGTAATTTTAATTTGCGGAGTTTGGTAAGTTTTCATTGCAATCTTCTGGAATGGTGTATTTCGCTTTGGAACGATTCCAAACCATTAATCCATTTGTTAATTTCTAATTATTAATTATCTCGTTTTAGTTTGAAGAGACAATTTGTGAAATAGACTTGAATGTGACTCGATTTCCTTGAGGTAAACTTTTTTCTTCTATGTGCAATCAGATGAGTTAAATGCCATATTCGTTTACTGGTATAAAATATCACCATAATATCTGAAATACCTTCAGACTCAAAGGGCGTAAACGCCACACAAATCTATGGTGGGTACGTCTTTTTAATTTAAATGTCAAATAAAGACCATTTTCTGTCACAAGTCTTTTTAAGGCATGGTGTTCATCCGTTTTTATCTAAAACTATCTATATAGAATCGCGACTAAGTTACTTGTTTACCTATTCATTACTTTAAGATAATGATTCTATTGATGCTACATAGTAACTTAGAATTTGGGCAGCTTTCAAATTATAGTAACTTCTATTGATTGTATATAACTGGAAATGTTTCAGGGACTTTCTGAGAAACGTAAAGAAAGTTTTCAATGAGTGAGATGTTTGAAGAAGGTCTCTTAGTTGATGTTCTCAGTTGATAGAAAATTTTCACGTAGAAAAGTTACACAGTACGTAAAAAAAATAAGAGTTACAATTATTTTCATTGGTTTTACATAATGTAAAGTAGTAAAAATTAAAAGTATTCGACATTAAAAATATTCTTAAATAATAAATGATACGTACGTTTCACGTATTTCAAATTCACTGAGTCAAAAAATATTCACTTTGAGTATGAATGTGCCTTTGTGCCGGCTTTACGTCGAAACGGCTAATCAGATTTAAGCCATTTTGGTACTCCAATAGCTGACAGACATCCAAGGGTTATAAATATAGGAGGTTTTAATCAGACTACGTCATAGCAAAATGTGTTGCTATGACGTCAAGCCAAGTCGGATGGTTTATAAAAACACAATTCCGGTTTTAAATTAGATAATATATTATTCGAAAAGTATGAAGAAATTGTATTTTATGCAATCATTATATAATGTATGCTTTTTCAGTTGAGTACCGCGTTTAGGCCACGAAGCTTGCCGAGTATAAACAACAGTAAATGAAACATAGCTAAAAAATAATTGCAAGAGTTGTATAAGATCGTACCGTTGTATTATAGTTCAGTGGTATAGATTATGAGTCTTTCTCCACAAGTCTCGGTCTTCAGATACACTCTCCCAGTTTTGAATATCGATGTTGAAGGATAACATGTCACGCTTTGTGCTATCCTTAAACCGTAGCATGGGTCGTCCAATTGGTCGCTTGGCGTCGGCAATCTCACTCAAGAGAATGAGATTGCCGACGATTGCACATGATGTAGCCTGGTTCGCTTCTCTTTCGCGTAAGCGTGACCTGAGACACCAGCGCGCAGCTTTTCGCCCTGCACCGACCGGTGCAACATTTATATGTCAAATATGAGGCAGAGGCTGTCGCTCTCGAATCGACCTTTCGAGTCACGTTCGAAAGTGCCGCACTTTATTGGACGCTGTTTTAATCATCTTTCATAGATGCAAGAGGCCAATGATGATGATGATATAATATGAAACATAGAGTATAGAGTGATGGATCCAATCTAAAAAGTATGCCTTTTGATTCGCAAAGTTCTTATTCACAGATTATAATAGTTCACTTGTACAAAAAAAAATTAACCCGCCAACTAGTCCATCGTCTCTCGTCGTTACATGCAAACTAACATTTTATGTCGCGCTTTGACACCTCTTATGCTATTTTCATCAAAGGTTGAAATAGGTAGTGCCTTTTTTTCATTTATTGTTTTAAGGACCTTTGTATAGATGTACCTACATATCGGCCCTGTAAAAGCCAAAACCATGTCACAAACAAATGTAATAAATGGAAACAACACAAAATAATGAATTATTTTTATTGACTGCGGGATTTCCCGGATGAGTTATAACATATTGCGCGCCAGTGCGCCAAGCAATGTAGATGCATTGATGAGTAATTAAATAAAATTTAATTTTGATAGTTCCGCGGCCCGGCTGCTGCTAGTGAATCGACGCTATGAGGGTCTCCAACCAGAGTCAACCCGTCGTGAATGATTTCCTCGCATTTCTGCAACAGTAGAAGTTGCTGCTGGAAGGCAAAATGGATGTGGAAACTGCTATCCAGTTCGGTTCGTGGGCATTAAGTTTCACCGTCGAAGACATCTGTGAAGCTAAACAGGTGTTGTGCCATTCCCTTGGCGTCGATTGTACCTCACCGGAAAGGTACCTAGTTTTAAAGTTTTGCCATATGTTTTTTTTTCGCCTTAGTTTTTACTATAGTGCTGTGTAACTTTTTTGAATAAAAAATAAATAAATAAATAAAACTTATACACATAAATTAACTTTAGGGGTCAGTTTTATGTCCGACTGACCTTTATGTCCACTTTTGGGTTGTTACGTATTTGAATTTTCTGACTTAGATAATTGGTTTTCTTTCATGAATAATCTGACCTTATTACTTAATATTAAGAACACACAAATTTACTCCTTGTTAGTTATGATTAACTAATACGGGAAATCACGCATACAACAATTATCAATAATATTTTTTGCTGGTTATAATTACTCTTAATTAAGTCCTTTCGCGAAGTTTAGGCAAATAGGGATTAGCTATTCCTATCTCCGATTTTTGTTCAAACTAAAAACCTCTGTCATTCATCACCAGCCAGACATCACTCCCACTCCTTAAATAAAACATTAATTTGTTTATTTTTTCCTGTTTTTATTATTTTTATCCCATATACAATTTCCTCATTAAGTACAATCGTGTATTTCATCGATTATTCTCTTTAATTACGAAACCCAAGAAATCTGAGCCTTCCTTAATTATGACGGTTTAAAAGCTTGTTTGTTTTGAAAATGAAACAATATCCGCAAAATTAAGTTTATTAGACATGAAAACGAATAGAACAAAACTTGCTAATTGGTCTGTTTACCACAAAGTCTTCAAATTTATTAACCACCGTCGGAAATGAGGGACGTTACATATTCGAAATGTGAATCTGTGTGTCTGTTTGTGGCACCAGGTAGACTAATCTTCACCTACTGTGATATAGATTTTAAGGATCAAAAAATACTTAAATGCGCTCACACGCGGTCACACCAGGATTCGAACCCGGTACCTCTGGAATACCGGTCCAACGTCGCAACCGTTTGACCACTTTGACCTTTGTAACTTTGATTGTTTGAGTATTTAACCTTATATTTTAAACACGTAGAAACATCAAGACAAGGGTCAAGAAATTCATAGCTAAGAAGAGTGTTTTTAGCTATGTTTAAAAAGATCGGTGTAGGCGTTGGAAAATTGACAGCATATTTCTAGACAGTGAGTAAGGTTCATTATCCATTCACCCATTTCATGTGTTATATTTATATTTCTGCAAATATCCTATTAGTGTCAATGATAGGTAATAGTCGCAATATTATGGCGATTTTAGGAAATTGACAATATTTAGATTTTGTGGGTTACCTAGTTATGTGACTACTTTATTCAATGATTTCTGAAAAAACCTTATCTTAGGATTATTCTGAACGTTTCTTTTTATAAATTTTATAGAAAAATCCTAACTCCCATTTAGATCACGATTTAAAATCCCTATGGTTCCGGGAAGAAACGCGAGTTTTAAAATCTGACAGTTATAAAAAAACAGTTGTGGGTAGTTGAGCGTTTCAACCGCTATCTTGACCATATATATATATTGAAAAAGTGAACCACAATAATCGTGACATTTTATTTGATTTAAATTGTATAGAAAACATAGTATATTATCGTTTTATAATGTTTCACGCTCACATCGGCTCATTTCTTCAAAATATGAAAATGAAAAACTTTATTAAACAAAATCAAGATATAAATGATGTAGTAACGGCACCTGCTAAGTGCCGAGCTAATCGACTCCTGTCGTCGCCGATATTTTCATGGAAGACTTCGAGGAGAGAGCGCTTTCATTGGCACCTGTCAAGCCGAGGATCTTTAAAAGATACGTAGATGATACCTTTACTATTTTACCGAGATCTAGTGTTTCAGCTTTCTTAGACCATCTGAACTCCATGCATAGTAAAATTAAATTCACTATGGAGTTGGAAAATCAAAATTCACTTGCATTCATAGATGTGCTAGTAATTAGAGGTCCTAAAAATGACATAGGTCATACTGTATATAGGAAACCTACGCATACAGATAGGTATTTGAATGGCAAATCTCACCACCATCCCTGTCAAGTTGCTAGAGTGGGTAAATCTTTGTTTCAGACAGCCAGGGGTATCTGCGACAGTCAACATCTGACTGCTGAGTTACAGAATGTCAAACGTGCGCTTCGAGCCAACGAGCTCCAGATACCACGTTCCAAGCAGAATCCCAGTATGAAGAAACCAACAGTCGAGCGTAAACCTGCCGTATTACCATATGTGAAAGGGGTCACAGAGAAGATCGGAAACATCTTGAAGCGTGCTTCTATAAAAACATATTTCAAGCCGTTGAAGAAGGTGTCTCAATACCTTAGACCCGTGAAGAGTAGCACCCCTTTGCAGAGTGCAGGCATTTATAAGCTGGACTGCGAGTGTGGTCTTTCATACATTGGTCAAACGAAACGCAGTGTATCAACCCGGGTGAAGGAGCACATAGCAGATGTCAAGCACCGTCGGTGTTATTACACCGGTCTGCAGTCTGTGAACATGTCATTGACAAACCAAACCACTCAATTAAGTTTGATAAACCTTCTATCCTTGCCAAAGAAAAAAGATATTATCCCAGGATGCTACGCGAGGCTATTGAGGTTAAAAAGCATCCTAATTTCAATAGAGAAGATGGATTGTCACTACCACCAGCTTGGGATCCTGTAATACATCTCATCAAGGAACAAGCGAGACACAGGACTGCAAAACCTTAATTTTCGAACGGTGTAAAATATCTTATCAGTTTAAAAGTAGTTTAATAGTCCCTGTTTTTTTAAATATTATAATTAGTAATGACGTAGCCTGGGAGTTTTTCTTTGGAGCGTTTCTTTTCTCCTCAGTACGCCTCATTTGTGAAATGCTGCTTGGTAATTTTAATTATTAGAATAAAATAATTAAGCCCTTTATTTGTGTTTTTTCAAAAAATGGGTAGTTTGCACAAGTTGTAACTTTGACAGAGGAAAATACATCTTTTCTCAGTCCACCCGTGACCATGGAAAGCTGGAAAGCTTCCGAAACGTCGGGAACTAAAATGAGATAATATACGCGATATAATCCGATAAATTGTTTTATTTCAATGAGTAATAATCGCGGAAACAGAAGAAAATATTATTTATATTGTATTATTTGACTATTAATTAAGGTATATATAAGAAACATACAGATACAATATACATACATAATATATAGAAGAATAAACGTTTACTTATCGGAGTATGTCTAGAAGGCATTCCGTCTCGTGGTAGTCGTATTGCATTAACCATTGGGTTATTGCATTTTTATGTGGAGGTCGCGAGGCTTTATGAGATTTGCTGATATGCTACGGGATCCTAATGATTTTTGAAATAAAACAATTTAACGGATTATATCGCGTATATTATCTCATTTTAGTTCCCGACGTTTCGGAAGCTTTCCAGCTTTCCATGGTCACGGGTGGACTGGTCTGACATGGTCTAATGATTTTTGTGTGGTATTATAATTGCATCGTGTGCAGTCGAGTACATAAAGATATATCTACTTAAGTATAATGTGCACATTTAACATTCATTAGTTATGTAATGCAATATGAAGTATTGTATAGGTACTTACCTTTAGAAGGCTGTTTTAATGGAGATACAGCTTTAGACGTGACCCTTAAAGAGAGCCTTTTATTACACTATGAATATGAAACCTAGTTTCATTGGCTGTTCATAACACATTAAACAACATTATAGTGTAAACTGACATAAACGTTTGAGAACCCATTAAATATAGTTTATGCTAGGATTATTATGAATCTTTTTAAAATGAAGTTAAAAAGTTATACGACATTTTTTTCTTCTGCTAGTTCAAATAGCATACACAAGGGCCATTAATGGTCCTTGTGTATACATAAGTAACATAGTAGTTGAGCAAGCGCAGCAGGCGGCTGTACTAAATATAGGACCATTAAAACAAGAGGACTGATACTTGCTATACTTTGGATCGCGCTCCGATCGCAAAGAGATTCTGGAAAAAACTAGATGACGCTATAAAACCATACAAAGAACGATAAAAAAAAAAAAAGAAACATAGTATAGTAACAATTAGATCGCAAATAGCTAATAATAAATAAATCATAACATTTAAATACTGTGTCACGCTTGCAAAGTTGAGTAATTGTAAAAAAAATATTCTTATCCATTGATGTTGTTGAACGGCTTTTTGTATGGAGATGGTCAGACCTCTTGTTTTAATGGTCCTTGAATATATTAAAAAAAATGTTTATAATTTTTTGCACATACAAATGAATTCATTTTAAAGACACATCTAAGAGGCTTATAGAAGATACCGGTGACCGAAGAGCTGGCAATTTCCTCGCTCATAGAATCAAATTGGCGATTCAGTGAGGAAACGCTGCCGGCATCTGTACATACAATGTCACAGTGGGAATTTTAAGATTTCGTTAACTTTATTTCGTTTTAGATTAGTTTTATTTTTAGGTTTAGTTTTACTGTAATCAATAAAAAAATTATGATGCTAAATATTAGGTATCATAATTATAAATCTTTGTAATGTAAATTATAGCATTAACGTACTAAAGTAATTAATTCACTTATATACAACTGCTTTAAAACTACTTAAAAATTAATACATCAAATTAAAACTTTAAAAAACAAAACTATACTAAATCTAAAAATGGCCCCTGTGGCATTGTACCAAAGATGCTGGCAGCATTTCCATCGGTATACTTAACGTGCTAAAGCAACTCAAATTATTAAACAAAATAATGTTTCTTTATTTTAAACGGTAGATAAACACGTGGTAGAAATTAAAAAAAAATCAGATTATTCAGATTATTTAAATACTTGAATAAAGACGCGCGGAACATACACAAACCATAAAAATAAGAACACTTACTAGCTTTTTCCAGAGTCTAATTCATAAAATTATTTTTTTCTTTAAAAAACTGAAATGTTATCTCAATGCATCGCAAGGCAAGCGGCAAAACCAACAAAACTATGCCAAAGCAAAAAGTTAAACGTTGGTAATAAAATTTCACTAAACACACCCCAACTATCTACTTCCGGGTTCTGATGAATGTGCTCTAAAAACATTATTAGATTAGATTACTTTATTTCATAATATAAATTACATTTTAGTCAATTTACACGAATTCAATTTATGATCGTCAGATCGTAATTTATAATACAAAGAAAATAACAATAAAATCATAATAGTATTCTATACATATGTCACTGGTGAAAAAAGGTACATGTGGCTGGTGGAGGCTGATTTAAAAATATACTTATAACTACATAAAAAAATCATTATCAACTACATGGGATCGTCAAAAAAATATTAAAACTAAATAAAAGAATAATAAATATACACAATTTATATATCCATATATTCCTTCACGGAATACAATGGATTTTCAATAAAAAGTTTCTCAATTGTCGTTTAAATGTTTCGTCAGATGGTTCAGTTCGCAGTTCGGCGGGATGACGTTCGCGTTCGTAGAAGGTGGGGCCTATGACGCGCAGGTTTTTACCTGCAAGTGTCATGCGACGCGGGACTGTTGTCTTCCCGTTGACCGAATCTGCTTACCTGACAATTCAACGTGTTTAAACGTTATTATCTAGTCCTTTTCAACTTAAAAGCGAACAACGATATATTGTATATATGACAAATGACCTACACCGGTTACCCTCATCTGGTATAATCTTTTTTGGCATAATCATCAGAATCAGATTCAGAATCAGACATAGGTATTAAATCTAATGATAGTGCTACATGTTTCGTCACACAGACATGCAAATATTTAATGTTATGTGTGTCGCATGCACAGATTACTTATGGATTAGTAGTAATGGTATCATTTAAATATTTTCGAACCGATCAATAGACCTTACATGCTGACTTAAATAATTTATTTTTAAATTCCCTTATGCTCTCCAGTTTTAAAATTGACATCGGTAATTTATTAAATACTTTGGATGCCATTGCAATAATACTTTTCGACAGAAAAACAGTTTTCGATGGTCTATAATTAATTCATCATTTGGCATAATGTTTTTTTTCTGAAACTGTAGAATTTTCGGGACTTTTTATGCATCCCGTTAAATGCACTAGGTTAAGTAAGTTCTGTTTTATTTTGTCTGAAAAGTTTACGTGTTCAGAAAAAATCCTTTATGCTAAATGATGCAATATGTCAAATGATGATTCTGAAAAAAAAAGTTTATCCTAGATGGTATTATAAACGGTGAAGGTTATTTGTCATACAATGTATCGCTACGTCAAGTGAATTAGACTCGCGCTTGCCTGTTTTTCCTTTAAATAACTGCCCACGTAGACGCAAAAATAGCAGAATAATTTAAGGAGTTCTTTCAGCCTGGATTATGACGCATGGTTGACTCTGAAACGAATGTGGATGCGTACTCTGGATTAGCAGGTACAGCCAGCAAAAATGACTAAAACAACAAGGTTTTTTCTGTGCACTTAATTATATCATCAAATTTGCATTTACATCTCGTGACCACTTTGAAAAACTTGTATCTCATTTTGCTCCAACGAAAAGCGCAGTAACTGCAGGTATATGACGCTATTATATATTACTTACAGTTTTTTACTTGATGTTGGTTTCAGAGACAAGTTTTTATCAAAGTAGTAACGACATCTAGATTAAATTTAAACCAACCACAGCCAGAAAGTAAAACTGAGCTTGTAAAAAACTCGGGTGAAATTAAATTACTTGAGAGTTCGTATAAATATTCAAGAGTCGATTTCTATAAGAATGGAATAGAATTGGCCACACCAATGCTTGAAATGTATTCTTTCCAGATTCTACTCTTTACATACAGGGTTTGCAGGCTATAAGACTCGGGGGAAAAGTATGTTAATTTCATATCAAGGCCACCGCTGCGTTGAGCGATTTTAAGACCATCATATCGATTAGATATGATGGTCTTAAAATACAAACCTTCAAATAAGCAACGATGACGCCTTAGTAACATTTAGTATGGAGTGTTTTCAGCGCTTAGTAGGATTGCCGAACTTTAACTAAGTATCATTTTTGACAGAGTACTCTATTTATGATTACTCCCATATAAGTTGACATTTGATTTTTATGAAAAACAAAATCAATTGTCACCTAAAAAAAACGTCTGTACGGTCCACATACCGCACATTGCCGTCTCAGCGAAATTGCCTCGAATCGCGTAAACCATTAAACTACGCGTCAGTACACGTTTACCATTAGCACTCATCACGCGTGTCCTCATTCGCACTATCATTCATAATATCGCGCTTTTATAGTTAGTTTTACTCAGTATCAATAAAGGAGCTATTTTAGACTATATAAGTGAGTTATTATTACATCATCAAGCAAGGAACATTATATATACTTGGTGTATGTGGCACTAGCAGCTCGTACAACGTCAACATCCCTATTGCAGACTAAGAAATGTAAAAAAATATGTGACACAAAAATTCTTCCCCCGTACCGTTTTCATTTCATGTTTAGCAATACTTTTGCGTAATTGAAAAACTTTTTTCCTAACGCTACCAACTTTGGTAATGAAAATTAATTACCCGGCCGTCCATGGTACCAAACGCGCATTAGTACAGTCAGCCCCGATTTGTATTCATTCACATTGTCATACACGGTGCGGAGTGTACAAATTGGATTAGGGAAGTATTTAGACATATTACCGCTGGTTTTTCGGTGTTTACGGAGATCACGTGTAACGAATTACAAGTACATAGGCCGGGATGTGTTATTCTGAAAATGCCGCCGGGTAATTTTACGATTCATGTTTAGAAAAGAGATCCGTTGGAGAATTACCCACATAGGTCTAGCTCTAAGGTTAGTGGTGTAACGAAAAACAGCGTGGGTGTGAACGGATGACACAGTTAAGATAGCTGCATGCTGCTGTGACACAGGAGTAACCAAGATGGCATTTTTGGAATTAATTTTATGTAATCGACAGCTTCAGGCAATCCTTTGTTTTCCGCGCAATATTTCTGGTTTGTCTTGGTTAGATGTGACAGTAAATTGTGCTCACATGCGTATACCCGAGATGTCTATCTTTTCGGGTGGACGCCGAACATCAACATCACGTGCATCACCTGATGATGCCTCGCAGAGAGGCGAAACACGTGTCGAGGATTATACAGTCTGGTGGTCGTTTGTTGTATTTGCATGAGTATTTTTTTGTGGAATCTGCATGAAAATATACGCATGTGAGAACATTTTATTGTTACATCTAACCAAGACACTATTTAACGGGAAAGCGATTCGATTTATTCATTTTATGTGCTTGTGAACATTAGTGAAGGGTTTTCGGCCACTGATGAATCTCTTTTCCTTAGCATCAGAATACACAATAAGTGTACCTATAGCATTTATTGGTAATTAAAACAATACATTTCACACTTTATTACATAGATTCATATATTTTTGTATTCTAATATACTCGTTATTATGACATCATTAAATCATCATCAATTAGCCGAAATGTCAATTCACTGCTAGAAACTAACGCCTCTCCCAAGGAACTCCACAATGACCGGTCAGGCACTGTCTTCAATGGTTCCCTACGATTTTGACCATCTTGCATCTTTTTTAGGCCTTCCTACGCTGAGTTTTACGGTGCGTTGTCCCGGCGTTTTGTTGAGGGCTTCCCACGGTATATTTCCCGTTTAATATTACATAAAATATATATATATTAGTAGTATATTTACTTAAATACATAGAAAACATGCAAGACTCAGAAACAAATATTTATGCTCATCACACAAATATTTGCTCATACCGGGATTTGAACTCAGGGCATTAGAAGCTTCGCAGGCAACATTACTCCGGCTGAGTCAAACCAGTCGTCACATACTTCATAATCATCATTACCCAAAATCATCATTGCTGGAGATAGACCTCGTAAGGAGGACCATCACGTATGGAAGGACTTCAGTATCGTTCACCAGGCCACCAGTACCTGGGCCTACCCATACTGCGTCTTCCGGTACGCGGACGTCGGTCGTCGGTTTTAGCATTGCGACAAATAACCAGACAGGATTTATAAAAAAATTGGTAATAATTCGGTGGTGTCAACCATTTTATAATTACATCCTCGCGCAAAATTTAGCTAACTTAGCACAACCTACTTCGGTCACTGGTGATCAGCCGTTACAAACTGATAGACCATAGTATGGCCAATATGATAGCCCGGAGGTTTAGCAAGTGTACAGCTCAAGTTAAAGTAACACTCTTTCGAGCGTACTGTACTTCGCTGTACGCCTGTAGCCTGTGGATGAGGTACACACAGCGTGCTATGAATGCCATGCGTGTACAATATAATGACGCGTCAGGGTAGTGTTGCGGCTGCCGCGATACTGTAACGCATCGGGCATGTTCGCCGACGCGCATGTGGATGGATTCCATGCCACGCTGCGCAAGCGTTACGCCGCGACACTCCACAGAGTGCGCGCCAGCCGCCACAGTCTCCTGACCGTCGTGGCAGAGAGATAGGACAGCGCCCTAGTCAGGCACTGGACCTCTCAGCACTTAAGTTTAAGTACTAACATAGTTATTTAAATAAAACAATTTAACGGATTATATCGCGTATATTATCTCATTTTAGTTCCCGACGTTTCGGAAGCTTTCCAGCTTTCCATGGTCACGGGTGCACTGAGAAAAGATGTATTTTCCTCTGTCAAACTTACAAAGTTTCGAAACGTCGGGAACTAAAATAAGATAATATACGCGATATAATCCGTTAAATTGTTTCTTTTACAATGCTACCATTGCCCGTCTAAATTAGTACACAAAAACATTGAAATCCTTTCGGCTGTGGGATGTCAGCAAGGTGACCCTCTCGGCCCAGCAATATTTAGTTTGGCAATAAATTCGGCAATTCGCAGCTTAAATTCTAAATTAAACGTGTGGTATCTTGATGATGGGACTGTCCTGGCAGACCTAACAGAAATTAAAAATAAATTTGAGTCAATCGGTCTAGAAATAAATTATAACAAGTGCGAATTGTTTATATCTAACAAAGTTAATGCCTCTTTGGCTTCACAAATCCTTCAAAATTTTAATAACATAGCCCCAAACATCAAAATTGTTCCAAAGGAAAGTCTGTATTTACTCGGCTCACCAATTTTCGACGATGCCATACCCTCCCTACTAAACCATTCAGTTTCAAAATTTAGTGAACATTCCGACCGCTTAACCAAAATTAGTAGTCATTCGGCTTTATTTATCTTAAAATTTTGTTTGCTTGTTCCAAAATTCACTTACCTGCTCCGCTGTTGCCCCATTTGGAAATTCCCTAACCTAGTTAAACCCATTGATACCCTCTTAAAATCCCAAATTGAGTCAATAATAAATATCAGAATAAGCGAGCAGGCATGGACCCAAGCCACCTTACCAATAAGATATGGTGGTCTGGGAATTCGCAAAATTTCGAGTGTCGCATTGCCAGCGTTTCTGTCTTCAATCCACAGCACTTCGGATCTCGCAGGTAAAATCCTCAAAACCCCAACGGGAACAAACTGCGAGATCTCGTGCTTGATTGCAGCCACAAACGCCTGGCTAGCTGGACCGAGTCCAAATTTACCCGCCAAACCAAAAATTGAAAGGGCTTGGGGCACCATATCATCGTTACACAGTCTCACGGTCCTAACAAATGACAGCTCAGGCAGGGATCGCTCGAGACTCCTGGCAGTCTCCAGATCTGAATCTGGACAGTGGCTTCACGCCTACCCCTCCTCGAATACCGGGACGTTCATCGACCCGAGCACCCTACGGATCGCCATTGGTCTCCGCTTGGGCGCCGACATTTGTGCGGACCACTGCTGCGCCTCTTGTGGAGCCCACGTTGACCGACTGGGACACCACGGCCTCGCCTGCTCTTCGGGCGCCGGCCGCCGCCCTCGCCACGCCGCACTTAACGACATCCTGAGAAGGGCACTTGTCAGCGCCAACGTCCCGGCGGTCCTGGAACCACAGATCATCCGGGACGATGGGAAACGCCCTGACGGGATGTCCTTGATCCCGTGGAGAGTGGGCCGAGCGCTGGTTTGGGATGCCACCTGCGCCGACACGCTAGCGGCGTCCTACCTTCCAGCGACCAGCAAAAGAGCTGGTGCGGCGGCGGACGCCCGTGAAAATTCGAAGGTGGGCAAATACAGTTGTCTCGGCGCCCAATACGAGTTTGTGGCGTTTGGCGTCGAGACACTCGGCCCGTGGGGCCAGGGAGCACGCCGGCTGCTGAAGTGCCTCAGCAAGCGCCTGCGGGAGGCGACAGGCGACCCAAGAGCGGGCAGCTTTCTCGCGCAACGATTAGCAATTGCTATTCAGCGCGGGAATGCTGCCTGTGTCTTGGGTACCCTACCTCGGGGTCCCGACCTTTCTGTGCATTTTTAATTTATAGGTTAGTTTTAAATTTAATTTTAAGTTTTTGTTTATATTACTTAGCTATTAGTTATATATGTTATTTGTTAAAATTGTATGAATAACCTATATCCGTTAAATTGTTTTATTTCAATGAGTAATAATCGCGGAAACAGAGGAAAATATTATAGTTATTTAAGTTTAATTGTAATACTAACACTATATGGATTACGTTGTCCGAATTAAATGCTTTTTATTTTTATTTACTCAAATATTAAGATTTACCTCACTCGTGATTTTCGAAAGCCCTCGTTCGTGATGCGTAAAAACGTATCAACAGAGTAACGAGGCCGTAAACCCGAACTATCCTGAGGCCGTTTTCTTTAGAAAAATAATGAACTTTTTACAACATCGTAAAATGACCCGGTGCGTAGATCGTGGAGTAGTTTCCTATAAACGTGTAGGGATAAATAAATAAATAAATAAAATAAATAAATATCAGGGACAATCTTACACAAATCGACCTAGTCCCAAACTAAGCAAAGCTTGTACTATGGGTACTAGGCGACGATATACATAATATATAGATAAATTATATTACTTAAATACATAGAAAACATCCAAGACCCAGGAACAAACATTCGTGCTCATCACACAAACACTTACCCTGGCCGGGATTCGAACCCAGGACCGTCAGCTTCGTAGGCCGTTGGGATAAACAGGGATGAGACAGATTTGGTAGGTATTTATTTTATATCCGTCGAGATATTTAGATACTATTGTAAAAAACTCGGGTGAAATTAAATTACTTGAGAGTTCGTATAAATATTCAAGAGTCGATTTCTATAAGAATGGAATAGAATTGGCCACACCAATGCTTGAAATGTATTCTTTCCAGATTCTACTCTTTACATACAGGGTTTGCAGGCTATAAGACTCGGGGGAAAAGTATGTTAATTTCATATCAAGGCCACCGCTGCGTTGAGCGATTTTAAGACCATCATATCGATTAGATATGATGGTCTTAAAATACAAACCTTCAAATAAGCAACGATGACGCCTTAGTAACATTTAGTATGGAGTGTTTTCAGCGCTTAGTAGGATTGCCGAACTTTAACTAAGTATCATTTTTGACAGAGTACTCTATTTATGATTACTCCCATATAAGTTGACATTTGATTTTTATGAAAAACAAAATCAATTGTCACCTAAAAAAAACGTCTGTACGGTCCACATACCGCACATTGCCGTCTCAGCGAAATTGCCTCGAATCGCGTAAACCATTAAACTACGCGTCAGTACACGTTTACCATTAGCACTCATCACGCGTGTCCTCATTCGCACTATCATTCATAATATCGCGCTTTTATAGTTAGTTTTACTCAGTATCAATAAAGGAGCTATTTTAGACTATATAAGTGAGTTATTATTACATCATCAAGCAAGGAACATTATATATACTTGGTGTATGTGGCACTAGCAGCTCGTACAACGTCAACATCCCTATTGCAGACTAAGAAATGTAAAAAAATATGTGACACAAAAATTCTTCCCCCGTACCGTTTTCATTTCATGTTTAGCAATACTTTTGCGTAATTGAAAAACTTTTTTCCTAACGCTACCAACTTTGGTAATGAAAATTAATTACCCGGCCGTCCATGGTACCAAACGCGCATTAGTACAGTCAGCCCCGATTTGTATTCATTCACATTGTCATACACGGTGCGGAGTGTACAAATTGGATTAGGGAAGTATTTAGACATATTACCGCTGGTTTTTCGGTGTTTACGGAGATCACGTGTAACGAATTACAAGTACATAGGCCGGGATGTGTTATTCTGAAAATGCCGCCGGGTAATTTTACGATTCATGTTTAGAAAAGAGATCCGTTGGAGAATTACCCACATAGGTCTAGCTCTAAGGTTAGTGGTGTAACGAAAAACAGCGTGGGTGTGAACGGATGACACAGTTAAGATAGCTGCATGCTGCTGTGACACAGGAGTAACCAAGATGGCATTTTTGGAATTAATTTTATGTAATCGACAGCTTCAGGCAATCCTTTGTTTTCCGCGCAATATTTCTGGTTTGTCTTGGTTAGATGTGACAGTAAATTGTGCTCACATGCGTATACCCGAGATGTCTATCTTTTCGGGTGGACGCCGAACATCAACATCACGTGCATCACCTGATGATGCCTCGCAGAGAGGCGAAACACGTGTCGAGGATTATACAGTCTGGTGGTCGTTTGTTGTATTTGCATGAGTATTTTTTTGTGGAATCTGCATGAAAATATACGCATGTGAGAACATTTTATTGTTACATCTAACCAAGACACTATTTAACGGGAAAGCGATTCGATTTATTCATTTTATGTGCTTGTGAACATTAGTGAAGGGTTTTCGGCCACTGATGAATCTCTTTTCCTTAGCATCAGAATACACAATAAGTGTACCTATAGCATTTATTGGTAATTAAAACAATACATTTCACACTTTATTACATAGATTCATATATTTTTGTATTCTAATATACTCGTTATTATGACATCATTAAATCATCATCAATTAGCCGAAATGTCAATTCACTGCTAGAAACTAACGCCTCTCCCAAGGAACTCCACAATGACCGGTCAGGCACTGTCTTCAATGGTTCCCTACGATTTTGACCATCTTGCATCTTTTTTAGGCCTTCCTACGCTGAGTTTTACGGTGCGTTGTCCCGGCGTTTTGTTGAGGGCTTCCCACGGTATATTTCCCGTTTAATATTACATAAAATATATATATATTAGTAGTATATTTACTTAAATACATAGAAAACATGCAAGACTCAGAAACAAATATTTATGCTCATCACACAAATATTTGCTCATACCGGGATTTGAACTCAGGGCATTAGAAGCTTCGCAGGCAACATTACTCCGGCTGAGTCAAACCAGTCGTCACATACTTCATAATCATCATTACCCAAAATCATCATTGCTGGAGATAGACCTCGTAAGGAGGACCATCACGTATGGAAGGACTTCAGTATCGTTCACCAGGCCACCAGTACCTGGGCCTACCCATACTGCGTCTTCCGGTACGCGGACGTCGGTCGTCGGTTTTAGCATTGCGACAAATAACCAGACAGGATTTATAAAAAAATTGGTAATAATTCGGTGGTGTCAACCATTTTATAATTACATCCTCGCGCAAAATTTAGCTAACTTAGCACAACCTACTTCGGTCACTGGTGATCAGCCGTTACAAACTGATAGACCATAGTATGGCCAATATGATAGCCCGGAGGTTTCACAGAGTGCGCGCCAGCCGCCACAGTCTCCTGACCGTCGTGGCAGAGAGATAGGACAGCGCCCTAGTCAGGCACTGGACCTCTCAGCACTTAAGTTTAAGTACTAACATAGTTATTTAAATAAAACAATTTAACGGATTATATCGCGTATATTATCTCATTTTAGTTCCCGACGTTTCGGAAGCTTTCCAGCTTTCCATGGTCACGGGTGCACTGAGAAAAGATGTATTTTCCTCTGTCAAACTTACAAAGTTTCGAAACGTCGGGAACTAAAATAAGATAATATACGCGATATAATCCGTTAAATTGTTTCTTTTACAATGCTACCATTGCCCGTCTAAATTAGTACACAAAAACATTGAAATCCTTTCGGCTGTGGGATGTCAGCAAGGTGACCCTCTCGGCCCAGCAATATTTAGTTTGGCAATAAATTCGGCAATTCGCAGCTTAAATTCTAAATTAAACGTGTGGTATCTTGATGATGGGACTGTCCTGGCAGACCTAACAGAAATTAAAAATAAATTTGAGTCAATCGGTCTAGAAATAAATTATAACAAGTGCGAATTGTTTATATCTAACAAAGTTAATGCCTCTTTGGCTTCACAAATCCTTCAAAATTTTAATAACATAGCCCCAAACATCAAAATTGTTCCAAAGGAAAGTCTGTATTTACTCGGCTCACCAATTTTCGACGATGCCATACCCTCCCTACTAAACCATTCAGTTTCAAAATTTAGTGAACATTCCGACCGCTTAACCAAAATTAGTAGTCATTCGGCTTTATTTATCTTAAAATTTTGTTTGCTTGTTCCAAAATTCACTTACCTGCTCCGCTGTTGCCCCATTTGGAAATTCCCTAACCTAGTTAAACCCATTGATACCCTCTTAAAATCCCAAATTGAGTCAATAATAAATATCAGAATAAGCGAGCAGGCATGGACCCAAGCCACCTTACCAATAAGATATGGTGGTCTGGGAATTCGCAAAATTTCGAGTGTCGCATTGCCAGCGTTTCTGTCTTCAATCCACAGCACTTCGGATCTCGCAGGTAAAATCCTCAAAACCCCAACGGGAACAAACTGCGAGATCTCGTGCTTGATTGCAGCCACAAACGCCTGGCTAGCTGGACCGAGTCCAAATTTACCCGCCAAACCAAAAATTGAAAGGGCTTGGGGCACCATATCATCGTTACACAGTCTCACGGTCCTAACAAATGACAGCTCAGGCAGGGATCGCTCGAGACTCCTGGCAGTCTCCAGATCTGAATCTGGACAGTGGCTTCACGCCTACCCCTCCTCGAATACCGGGACGTTCATCGACCCGAGCACCCTACGGATCGCCATTGGTCTCCGCTTGGGCGCCGACATTTGTGCGGACCACTGCTGCGCCTCTTGTGGAGCCCACGTTGACCGACTGGGACACCACGGCCTCGCCTGCTCTTCGGGCGCCGGCCGCCGCCCTCGCCACGCCGCACTTAACGACATCCTGAGAAGGGCACTTGTCAGCGCCAACGTCCCGGCGGTCCTGGAACCACAGATCATCCGGGACGATGGGAAACGCCCTGACGGGATGTCCTTGATCCCGTGGAGAGTGGGCCGAGCGCTGGTTTGGGATGCCACCTGCGCCGACACGCTAGCGGCGTCCTACCTTCCAGCGACCAGCAAAAGAGCTGGTGCGGCGGCGGACGCCCGTGAAAATTCGAAGGTGGGCAAATACAGTTGTCTCGGCGCCCAATACGAGTTTGTGGCGTTTGGCGTCGAGACACTCGGCCCGTGGGGCCAGGGAGCACGCCGGCTGCTGAAGTGCCTCAGCAAGCGCCTGCGGGAGGCGACAGGCGACCCAAGAGCGGGCAGCTTTCTCGCGCAACGATTAGCAATTGCTATTCAGCGCGGGAATGCTGCCTGTGTCTTGGGTACCCTACCTCGGGGTCCCGACCTTTCTGTGCATTTTTAATTTATAGGTTAGTTTTAAATTTAATTTTAAGTTTTTGTTTATATTACTTAGCTATTAGTTATATATGTTATTTGTTAAAATTGTATGAATAACCTATATCCGTTAAATTGTTTTATTTCAATGAGTAATAATCGCGGAAACAGAGGAAAATATTATAGTTATTTAAGTTTAATTGTAATACTAACACTATATGGATTACGTTGTCCGAATTAAATGCTTTTTATTTTTATTTACTCAAATATTAAGATTTACCTCACTCGTGATTTTCGAAAGCCCTCGTTCGTGATGCGTAAAAACGTATCAACAGAGTAACGAGGCCGTAAACCCGAACTATCCTGAGGCCGTTTTCTTTAGAAAAATAATGAACTTTTTACAACATCGTAAAATGACCCGGTGCGTAGATCGTGGAGTAGTTTCCTATAAACGTGTAGGGATAAACAGGGATGAGACAGGTTTGGTAGGTATTTATTTTATATCCGTCGAGATATTTAGATACTATTGTAGGTAAAATTTGGGCCTTTTATAGGTCGCTCCAACTAGTGTTAATTCATTGTATATCAATAAACATGGCAATTTTTGACTTAGTGAGAAATACCACTATTAATATAGACAAGAGGAATTTGTCATGTGCCATCTACATGGACATGACAAAAGCCTTTGACCATGTAGATCACCAAATACTCCTAATAAAACTGCATCATTACGGGATTCGCGGCAATAGTCTCCAGCTTATTGAATCTTATTTAGACAGCAGAAAACAATGCTCCCAATTAACTCAGATCTGCACTTCGTCTGGGGAAGAAAGAAGTTATAAATCAGAATGTAGATCAATAAAATATGGAGTACTCCAAGGAAGTGTACTAGGACCTTTATTATTTCTGATCTATATCAATGATATAATCAAGTGCACTCAACATCCAATGCTGCTTTTTGCTGATGACAGCACTATCTTGATTAATTCAGATGCCAACATCAATTATATCAATGAGATCTAACAAGCTATTAAAAATGTCATTACATGGCTAGAAGGTAGAAAGGTAATTTTTAACTTGGAGAAAACTTGTGTAATGCAATTTAAACAGAGAATAGAGGTTCCCAAACTAAACATTACCTTCAAAGGAACAGTTATTGAAGAGACTGATGCTACCAAATTTCTAGGACTCCACATAGACAGTAACATGTCATGGGAGACACATTCCATAGAAGTTTGTAAGAAATTGTACACTTTTTCATATGCACTCTACAAGCTAGCTAATACCAATGACCATAAAACTGTTTTAGCTGCGTACCACGGCTTTGTTAGCTCAACCATGCACTATGGAGTCATTTTCTTGGGCAATTCGTCATATAGGGATATTCTACTTAAAGCACAGAAACGTTGCATAAGAGCAATTTGCAAATTAAAGCCAGTAAAAAGCTGCCAGCCTTATTTTAAATCTTTAAAACTCTTGACGCTGCCATGTATTTATATTTTCGAATGTTGCATATTTGTAAAGTGTAATCCTGAGTTGTTTCCAATAAAAACACATTCTTTTAACCTCCGTCAGAGGAAACATACACTAAAATTGAATGTGGGAAATACCGCTCTGATGGAAAAAAGCTTCATATCTATGGCACCAAAGATATTTAATAAACTTCCTGAGGAACTAAAATTGGAAACAACAAACACTTTTAAATATTTATTAAGAAATTATTTAATAGATAAATGTTATTATACTGTTAAGGATTATTTAAAATTCTAGATAGTGACATTATTAATATTTTAATTATCCTTGATATGTTTTACTTATGATTTTGAACTTATTTCTTTTTTATACTGACAGTACCAATTAGTTTTAAGTAAGTAAATGTTAGTGTAATTTTTGAATATCTTAATTATCCTTGACAGCATTTTATTTTAGCGTTATTATATTGTAGTATTGTTAAACAGGTTTAAGACTGAATTTTATTTATTAGATATCATAAATCACTTAATTTAATATTTGCCAAAGTTTCGTACGCCAAAAGGCACATCATAGCTGTTCTATATCATACCACACTGTCATCTTATTTTACCTATGTATGACGGAATAAATGAATTTGATTTGATTGTACTAGAATTTCAGCAAATGTTAACTACCTATGTTCATAGAAGGAGGGCATAGAAAGGATAGGATCTTTCAGTTACTAAACATTTCTTTCAGTGCCCGACACTAGCAATATAGGTGACAAACCAAGAGAGGTGCCAAGACAAAGGGTGTCCATTTCTCGAATAAGGATGTCAAATACTAGGACATTTCGGTACCTTACTTAAGGAGTGTATTGTTGTAGGCATCTATATGCTTCTAATTATCCTACTCCTCTTGCGCACATGACTCATTTAAATGGTCAAATTATGTACATGTGCGAAATGGTTTTCAGCGCCATCTGTTACAATGTATAATTACGCATGTCCGTGCGCTGATAAACTGTGGTTTCTTTCTTTCTAATGTATTTTCAATATGGCTTCTGGAAATTACTAAACTGAACAGTTGTGAATCTAATTAACAGATAAATGCTAGTCGAAGTGAAATGTAAAATTTCCAAAATAAGGCCCAATTCTACCATGGTCTATTCATAATGGCTCATCATTAGTATCTGGAGAAGGTTATGCTAATTTACCTAAAGTTTGCGCGTGGACGTAACATAGATTGATTAACACCACCGAATTATTACCAATGTTTTTTTTTAATTCCTATATCGGGATTTTTCACAGTGCTACTAAAAACGAATTGAAGGTAATATTACTAAAATACCATTTTATAATATTTAACGGAATTTCCCGAGCTCTAAATAATAAATTAATAAATGGATCCAGTACCTTTTCGCTGTCCGATAGGGCGATGGATGTTGCGAGGATGTTAACCGAGGGAGCTTCTTACTTATTTTAATTTGTTTGGACCTCGACCCATTCTTTGAGGTAATTGAGGGTTACCTTTCTGCCCTCCAGGTAACTGCAGAGAATTGCTACTAGCCATTGGTCAGCAGAGAGAGCCTAAGAGTTGCATAAGAAATAGCATCGTATAGGGCGTCTTCGGTGCTTTTCTGAACAGTGAAGCCGTATTGTCTCGAATTCAGGCCTGTTTTGTTATTGCTCCCAGGTGAGACTGATGAAAATCATTTTCTCTAAGACTTTGCCCATCACTGGGAGCAACCCGATCGGGTGGTACAACTTAGGTACAGCGTAGTCCTCTTTAGCTGGTTTGGGTATGAACCTAATTCAGGCCTCCTTCCAAGACAGCGGAAAGTATGCCAAACTTAGACACTTGTTGTACAGGGCTAAAATCTCTTCCCGTCCCCATCTATTCCCATAACATTATTGGTGTTCATACTCTGGAAGACCACATCTGCCTCTTCTACCGTAAATGACACAAACTTTGAAAAGTTCTACAAAGTCTTGCCGCTCTCCCGATGGCGATGATCAGCCTCCAGCCTCACCGTTCCGTGACAATCCTCGTCTTGACTTGAATCAACCTCTGAGGAGAAGGTGTTGGCAAACAGCTGAGCAGATTGCAGTGGGGACATTATGTGACCTTCCTTAGGTGACTTCTGGAGGCACTTCAGGATGGCATCACTTGCCAAGCAGTTATTTACCACCCGGTAGGAGGTTTTCCATAGGCCCTCTTGCTTTTGCTGGGAACAAAATTCCTCCCTGTACCTATTCCGAGCCTCCACGTATTAAGAATAAGTCGCTTATTTTCGTGCTGGGTTAGCCACTGCGATACGTCTTTCACCCACTCTTTTTTGTTGCTCAACTCTTTTATCCACCAGGCGGTCTTCTTTTGCTTTGTCCTATTTGATCGGACGGTATTTATGCAGGCATCCTCAAGGGCCACTGTCATTTCCACCGCCGTAACTTCCAGCCCTGCATAGTCCTCTAGTTGCTGTATGGTCTCAGTTGTAATGCACCTCTGTTCGAATTGGGTCTTCAGTTGGCTAGAGAGCTCCCCCAATCGGCCTTACCCGTATCATATTTTCAGTTGCTGATGCCTGGCCATACTGTATCCGATCCTTAGTGTTGCAGCTTAAAGCGATCCTCCTATGGTCTGTTACACCTGTGTCCTGCTTTACTACATGCCACCTTTTTATTGCACTTAGCGCTTCGTCGGTGCACACCGTGACATCGACAATGCTCGAATATAGTTTGCGCAAAAGTTAGGTGAATTATAGCAGTACCCATTCCAATCACAGCTGTAATCCGCCTCTAATGACTAACAGAGGATGGTGAAATTAGGACTTAGCCGAATACTATCCGTTAACTGAATGCCTCTAATTATGATTCCATGGTCAAAATAACATAAGGTTCGTTTTAGAGAAAGTGTTCTCAGTATTTTTTTTGTTTCAGAAAAATTTCAAAGATATCCGAAGCCACGGCGTGATACAGTGTCAAGCTCATAAATTCCATAAAGAAAAGGCCAATCTTCATAAAACCCTGAATGCACAACCATTCTGTCCTAAGTAAACGGTCGATAATGGCCCCGAAGGAACCCTAAAATAACAACTGCGACGTGATTCCGATAAAAAATGCATTTATTAACATATTCTTGGATAAATCTTGGGAGTGGTTTGACCTTACCTTATGGTAAGTGGGTCGCAATATATACATTGGTAAGTAGCTATATGAAAGGATCATATAAAAATTATTTATGACACTCACCTTCCATTGATTTAAACTAACACGATTTTCACTCATTATCACAACAGAACAAGCGGGACTTAATCGCGTTTAAATATGATTTATTTAATTACCTTTCGTAGTAATTTTTCGACGTTTCGGACGTTGCGTTGCTTTCATGGTCTCGAAGGAACTGAAAAAAAACGTAAAAAATTGCCAACTAAAGGTAATTACACAAATCATACTTATGCGCGATTAAGCCCCGCTTGTTGTGTTGTGATATTCACTCTAATCCAAAATGTGTTATACTTTCTCATCATAACAATTAGGTTTGGAATTTTTTTTGGCAAACGAATTTTTCTTTTGCTGTGCCATTTTCTTTCATAAAAAGAAGCTTACGAGTATGTCACTTTTCGGCCCATATTCTAACCCTATGCGATAGGAGGCCCCTATTTCATAAACGTGACAGGTGACAACGACAATTCGATACATTGCTGGGTCGCCGAGTATGTGTATGACTGGCATCATGATGGAGAAATAATGTATGCCGAATTGTCGTTGTCAACTGTCACCTGTCCCATTTATGAAATAGGGGCCAGGGTACGAAAATCAAATTTCTAATTAGTCCGTGAGTTACATAAATAAAAATTTCGTAATAAAAAAACTCCGATAATTCGCATAAGGTTTAGAGTGGGAGCTCGTGACGTGTTTAAACGTTGTGAATACTGATGTGCAAATTGCGGAAACTTTTCAAAATGCTTAAGAAAGGTCTTAAGTCTAGTGTTAACTGACATGTTTATAATACCTTTTTTTAAGCATTTTTAGTATATAAAAAGTGTAAACTTAACTATTTAAAAGACCTTTTTTAAGCATTTTGGAAAATTTCCGCAATTTGCACATCATCAGTAATTGTGACTGTCACCTACGCTCATTTAGAATAAAGCACTCTTGAAATGAATGTTGTTTTATATGAAATCGGGATATTTCCGAAAAAATTTTAATCGCCGTATTATTTTTTTATCAAAAAACCCTAGTTAAATAAACTTAGTATTATCAAACGACTACTTATTTATACTGGTATCCTCATGTAGTTAAGTAGTCAATATAAAAAAAAAAACAATATTATAATTTGTTCTTGGATAATTTTCCATGCTAATTGAACTGAATTTTCTCCATTATTCAAAGTTTGTATTGTAGATTTTCATACAAGAGTATAGTCATCGATGTATATTCATTAACCAATATCAGGGTATCTCAATACTAAAGATGCTGCATACAATTTTCCCATCGAGTATCCATTAGGATCCTACGTGCTGTCAGTGGCAAAATGTTATATGTGAGTGTGAATTTCCATGGCAGTTATCTCCTTCTAATATTGGTTACTTAATTGAACGAAATTGCTTTAATGTTTTTCGTAAAACGCTTGCGTCCATTTACTTAATCGGCTTTAATAAAGTTATTATCATTTTAGATATTGAGGTCGTTAACCTCGTGTCCGGTTCTTAAAAGCTCCAAAGCTTGTAATGTAAACGTTCCAATGCTGGACAGCTTGATACCAATAATTTACTGTCTGAACTAAGTTGAAGCTGCCAATTAATGGAACAGTGTCGGGTACTGGGATATTTACCAATTTTTATTGCACACCTCGCAAATCTATAGGGATTTATAAATAAAGCATTTACAAAACACAATTAAAGGTAGACGACAGGCGGTCTTATCGCTAAAAAGCTTAACATAATTGGGATGTAATTTCTTTTTGTTAAAAAATATAAAGAAAATATACTGAATAAAACTTACACTTGCCATGTACGTAAAACTAATTTGTTTTAAAACATGAATTATTTTTTATAAGAAACATAGATAAGTAAGGTAAGAATAAGATAATACGAGTTATCGGGAACCGATCAAAATCTCCACATCGAGAAAAATGCTAATAATTTTCAAAACCCCTGAATTGATTCTCTTCAAACACAAAAACTGAATCAAAATCGGTCATCCGTTCAAGGGTTGTGATGCCACAGACAGACACATGAATTATATAACTGCCCTCTTTTTTCTTCACCGATTACAAACCAGTAGAGATGTCAACCATAGGCGATTTAGGCTATGGTTGACTTCTTGACCATCTTCACCATTATCTGTTATCGCTAACAGCTGATTAAAGTCCATTATTGAAATTAAACTGTCCAGTATTGGGACGTAAACAATATGCGATTAAGATACTTACCTAAATTTCTAACCTAACAAATTGGTTTGCTTAAATCAGCAGGGCTATGGTCTTGTTTATCACGCGATTATAAAATAACTAGCTTCTGCCCGCGACTTCGTCCACCTTAAATTCATTTATCGCGGATAAGGGTATTTTTCCGAGATAAAAAGTAACCTATGTCCTTCCCCGGGACTCAAACTAAAATAAAATTTCATCCAAATCGGTTCAGCTGTTTAAACGTGAAGAGGTAACAGACAGACAGACAGACATACAGACAGAGAGACAGACAGACAGACACACTTTCGCATTTATAATATTAGTATGGATAAAGCATCATCACTTTCACACTAACATACGGCACTGGTTCCACCAAGGGCAAGGAAGCGTTTAGCTATCGGCGATTTTTTCGCCCAAGAAACGAACAAAAGATTATAGATCCTGTGTTAGTAAAAGAGACACATATATTAATAGTTCATAGCTGGCTGTTCGCACTGCCGGCGAGAACTCTTTCATATATGTATCTCTTTTTATTGACACCGATGTTACATATATTGTGCGTTTCTTGAGCGAGTTGAGCGAGAAAATGGTCGATAGTTGCTCGTTTTCTCGCCGGCGGTGGGACTAGTGCATAATGGTCAGGAAGTGACGACTGCCTTGTCGTTTATCTATTGGTTGCTAATTATGAACGCCCGATGTAACCTCCACACTGCTACTCTTCTTTTTGGTTTCTACCGAAGTAATAAGCCGAAATACTTATTTGATAAGTTAACATTTGCACAGCGCCAGATTAGACATAGTTGTAGATTAATATGTCCAAGGCATAGTAGTGCAGAATTTTGTGGCAGTTTTCAATATGCTGCCACGAAGTGCTGGAATAACCTCCCACCACCTATAAAGGAATGTAACTGAATTGGTTGCTTTAAATTAAAACTTAAAAAATATCTCATAGACACTCAATGTACTGTTGCCTTAAAATGAAATAATAGGTTATCTAAACTCTACCATCACAGATCAACCGCCTACCTACGTTGTAATTATACGTAATTGTCTATGTACTATCAACAGCATCATTGCATGGACATGGCAAAGACGATAATCGCTTGGCTGTCTTAAGATGCTGAGAGCACGTAGCTCTCAGCATTGCATGATGGTTACAAAAAAAATAAACTAGATGGCGTTGTTATCAAAACGAACAAAGAATTTATTGCTTTGTTTGTTGATAATGTAAATCTCACAAGCACTAAAATTGTTCTGTAATAGAATAATCTACTACATGGATGAAATATAATTACTATTAAAGAAAAGCTTCCACTGGAATTAAAATGGCACCTGTATTTAACTTTTGGAACACGCTTCTTTTTAACTGACTTCCAGAAAAAGAAGGAGGTTTTCAATTCGGCAGTATGTTTTTTTTTTAAGTCAGGTTGTTTTAAAATTTATTTTTCAAGCGTATTGTTACTATCGTAACATAACAGAGTCTGTTCTGCAACAAGAACTCATTGCAAATATACCGCCATTTACACTTTGCTTCTTCATGAAACTACGAGGTTTTTGAACATACTTAACTTCAACTACACTTCAATAACATATGCGATGACATGAATATTACGGCACTATACTTTAAAAAAATATATATAATAAGCAAGGTGGAACTTTAGAATACACTCCTTTGGAAAATACTCTACTTTGGATGCATTTCCGTAAAAAGGTGCGTTGCTAGTTGTTTGAAAGTCATCAAGGAAGAAAATCTATTATAATATCATATAATATTAAGAGATAGTCAATTGATACATAGACTAGGCTGAAACAAAATAATCATTGCTTGTGCCTGGATCTTTGCCTGAATATTGACTATGAATACCTACACTTATAGCAATCGAAATACTGATTCAATATTAGTACGGTTATTAAATTATATAGTTATTACAAGAAAATTTACAATTGACTGTGTGTATTCAGAAAAGGTAAAGTAAAAGAAAAATAGTCACAAGTTCTCTTACAATGACACTCCTCGAAAGTAGGGTTTTTTTTTTAAATTACAACCAATTAATAACTATCTATACTTACAACTAGAAATAATACAACTTTGAAATGAAAAAAAAAAACTTTATTTATTACACAATATTTATTTAAGATAAATAACACAATTTATTAATCTATAATTAAAATTAAAATCTCTTCTTAAGATTTTGTTGAGGGTATAGCTTAAGTATTCATTTAAAAAATAGGAAAGAGGATTGAAGCTTCTCTTCAACAAAACAGTATTATGAGTGAATACAATTAATTACAAATCTGAGACTGGTTATCATTGTAGCCGAACGCACTCTAACATTTACCTTTTACTCTTTTACTAACTTATCATTTCTTAACAATTCAGACTGAGTGATGAAAAAGATATCGTAAAATACTGTCACAAAATAGCGTATATGCAAAAAAAACAATATGTGATTGAGTCCCGTTTTGTAGTATAAAAATGTAGTTATTTACTAGCATAGTATAGAAAAATATATAAATAAAATATACTTAACGCAATGACGCCCTGTTTAACTACTAATAAACATCAGTGTAACCCTTACTTCTGTCCTTAATTGGTATAGCCACAGGTTTTCAATAGGATTTAAATCTGGTGATCTAGTAGGCCACGAAATGATATTTATGTTATAACGCCGGCGAAAACACGCACTCACACTTTGGGAACGATGTATAAGGCAATTATTCTGCACAACTGAAATTATGGGTAATTCTTTCTCCGGATACACATTTCGAATCATGGTCTCCTCCAGCACATTGACGTAATCAGTAATTAGCCCGACTGGGCATTCTGACGAGTTCTCCCGGGTCAGCCCCGCTCATCCAACCCCACATATTCACTGTAATGCGACCAGATTGCACAATGGGCACAACGTGATCGTTTTTATAACGCGTATTATTTCGACGCCACAAGCTAAAACGTCCGTGTTGACTAGTGAAACGTAAAATCGGCATTTAAGTATTCTCGAGCAAACTTTAGTCTCGCTTCTTTGAGCTGTGGAGTCAGCAAGGGTTTGACTGCATGCTTGCGATGATGTAAACCCTCACTGTGTGAAGAACACGGCGAACAGTGTCTACGCCTATGTTAAATAAACGGGTGTAATGGGTTGTTTATAAACCATTTTCTTCATATTCCTGGACCATACTTTGACGCAGCTGTGCGCTTATAAGTCGAGGTCTACCGATCCTTTGGCGGTGCAGATCCTATATGATCCTTCCTCTGTGAATTGTCGCACCCATAACACAACTGTTTTCTTCTGTAACAATTTTCAGAAATGTATAATCATTATTAAATTAGCATACAGATATAACTAATATAAAAATCTAGAAAGAAATGTAAACAATAATACTTACGCTTACACCGGTTTCTGTGGCAATTTCTCTCAAATTTTTGCCTTGACTATGAAAAGTAATTTGTAACATTGTGGCTAAGTCAATATTGCAACGAGAACCCATTATTACAAAATAAAAGAACTAAATACATACTAAAACTCAATGAAACATACAATCAAACGGACGGCAGCCGCAAGAAAACGAACGAACTGTTTCTTTGTATAAAAACTATTACGGTATATTCATAATCTTAAGTCTACCCTCTAAGTAGTGCGGTTACTTTTATATAATTGTTGCACTATTCAACAACTATTCAACATGTAACTTCATTATAAATATTTATTTATTTAAATAAAAATGTTTTGTTTAAGCAGCTGTTAAATAATCTCAGTAAAAAATAAATTAAAAAAAACTATTAACACTAAACGCACGCCTTGCAAACGTAGGTGATTAGTGATTACAAATACGATTATAAATTTTATCCATGTCGAATATGGCTTGATGGCTAAGGGGTTTAATGACTTGATCTATACGACGAATTCCGACGAGTTCCGGGTTCAAATCCTATCGAACACGGTATAGGATAAAAGCGTTTTTGTATTTTGTGTTTGAATTAGCAAAATCATCGATGGCTTTGGTTTATATATGACGGTGAATCTAAGTAATATTTAATTGAAGGTGCATTAAAAAATACTGGATTCTGAAAATACGTTCTATAATGAAAATTGAATATTTGAGTGACTTGCCGTGTGTGTTTGGCAATCGTAAGTTCAACCGAGATTTTTTTTTTAATATATTGATGTTATCAACGCCATCTAGTAAGATATTATGAAACCAATGTCGTTACCGGATAGATGGCGTCTCGTTTCGCTGCCAAGCAAACGTTTATCCTATACTTATAAAATTAAGTCAATAAATATGTATATCAATATAGATATACATTTTCACTTTAGCTCCCATTAACAAGTCGCACAGTTTGCTATCCTGCACAACCGTCCCAATGGCCGTCAGAAATCCAGCGCCGTTGGCAGTGGTACACCTAACCAAGCCGACGGCATTGCTGAGTGGAGACCATTTTAGGTTCACATCTCTCATCTACACTGCATTGTCTGTTTTGACATGTTCAATTTATTATGATGTGTTATCCTTAATAAAGCTTTATTATATTCAATTGGGATGTTGACTGTACTCAAATAAAAATAAAATTGTGATGCGAAATGGTAGTTTCTATGATAGAAATATAAAAAAATTGAGTTCGATGCCTTACGTGTATCTTATTTTATGAGCCTTTAAAGTTGGGTCGGAAAGTCCATTTTTGAAGTATAAAAACATGATAATAATACCATTGAATAATCTATGAAATGTATAGTAACTTTTATTATGAAACCGTATCGATAAACGCAAGTTTTAACATAGCTGCAGAACAAAATTCTTAATTTCCCCATACAAGGAAGCAAGGTGTGACGTCAGACTTACCTTTTGTATGGAGCGTTTGTGAGAAAGTCCAAAAGTGTGATTTTAACATTGTTGTATCTGGGTGAGATTTCATAAGATTGAAGTAGTTTTTTCACCAATGTATCAATTATTGAGAAGTCGTTCTATAACACCATGGAAAAAAATTGTGAACATCCCAATTGTATGATATCTCTCGCGCTGTAAACGAAACCATCATAAACCCTTAGTGAACAAAACCCTTGCCGAAAAATATATTATCTTCCCTTATATATAACAAATCTTCATTTTCAAGAAGTAGGGTAAATGAGATCATCTGACCAAGGAAATGAGAGGCGATCCGGGAAACGATCCGCATTAAATGTACGGGCTTAAAGCGCTCCGGCGATTTACTTAAGGAGATTATTTGGGAGTTACGCAGTTGGATGAATGAGATATTTGCGATAGGTTTCATTAAGGGTTTTGAATTAAAGAACAAGCAGTATGATGGAAGCATAATGAGCAATATTACGCTTGGGTTGGATTTAAACAAGATTTTATTTGTTTTTACTAAAGTTAAAATTTAAACAAAAGCAGTGGTGTGCTGTCCATATAGGCACAAAGGCACTGCCTACCCTGAACGACCATCGCTCCATATAACCACAGAGAAAGTTCAAACCCTGAAGGCCTGAACGACCATGGCTCCATATTAGCACAGAGAAACTGTCTACCCTGAAGCCCTGAATGACTATGGCTCCATATGGGCACAGAAAAACTGCCTACCTTGGCCAAAAATCCGGTGCACGCTATTAGTCCGAAGCAAATAATATCTTAATAATTATATTTGGGATATTACAATTAGAAAAAGTAGTCTTAAACATACAGTATAGAATTTCGATATCGATACCTTTTTTTCTTAGTCTGAGCATTAAATGTACCATTTTTAATGCTCAGACTAAGAAAAAAAGGTAGTCATGACATTACGAAAAATGTAGTGAGGCCACAAAAAACCATGCCAAAGCCAACTTCACGCGTTACAAATACAAACAAACAATGTGTGTGAAGTTGTCTGGTTGTCAAAACCATTGCAAAAAAAACGGCTTCACTAGATTGTTCGTAACGCCATGTCTATCTTTTTTTCTTGGTCTGAGATTTAATGTTTTTATTTTTAATTTTCTCTTGGAGTATCTTTTGGGTATGCAATACTTTTGTCCATCTTTGATATTTATTTTTCTCTCTCATTCGCTCAAATGTTACGTCAAAAAATCCTTTACAGAGAGAAGGTCGCTTTTATATACATATACCATATCTTTTTTTTTACGTTGCTACATCTTGTTCTTATGAACACATCTTATCAACCTTAAGTGAATCAAGTACGTATCAGGCCTTGTATAAGAAAGAATTCTAGACATTTTTAGTATATTCTGGCGGGATCTGAATCGAAATCTCAAAGTATCACTATCGAATTCGTATCATTTTCGA
This sequence comes from Hedya salicella, assembly GCA_905404275.2. Taxonomy (NCBI): domain Eukaryota; kingdom Metazoa; phylum Arthropoda; class Insecta; order Lepidoptera; family Tortricidae; genus Hedya; species Hedya salicella. Next base: position 15,751,849 of record FR990111.1, on the reverse strand, counting down.
GCCAATCTTGTTGAACATTTTAGCACGGCAAGGAATGAAGTACAGTCAGCGAGTATTGTTATATTTTGGTAAGTTTGTTCAAGCTCATGTATAGCTGTAGTTGAGTAATCTATTGATAATGTTTTACTATTGATAGCATTAAAATGTTATAACTAGTTTTCGGTGAACTGATAAGGAATCCCCGATACATATAAAAATGCTAATATTTTTTAAACGGCTAAACCCGATCTTACTTAGCCATAGCTAAAAACAAAAAAAATAATCAAAATCGGTCCATCCGTTATAGCGCTACCGATACTACAGACAGACACATATGTAGATACACACACATAAACGTAACAACCCTTCATGTTTTGTCTGGGTTTGAAAAGAAATGTACTGTGCTGATATTTTCATTTAAATAAGTCAAAAGGACTATTTGAAGGTTACTGTACCGAAAATATTTTTATTTTATTTCCGTATGACATGAATATTATGTTGTTTTACTATCACGATCTAATTTGGCAAGAGCGTGCGCTCCAGCAAGGCACTGGCTCAAATCCAATCGGAGTCTTAATTTTTTTCACTATTTAGATCTTTGAAACGGATTTTAACCTCATTTGGTACAAAGACACAAATACTTCCGAGGATGTGGTACTTTTTACTCGACTACGCTGAAACGAAAAAAGAGTGTTATTTATCTCCTCCTCCACGAACGATATAACCATCTGTCAGTCAACTAATATAAGTATATCATTTGTCTGTGATAAGATAAATTAATTCTGTTTATTGTAATAACTTTATTACAGATAACTTGAAATCGAAGTGAAAGTCTTTTGAACGCCACAGTCGGCTGTGGCCGACAACGGAAAATCGTGCCCCAGACGCCAATGTCGGCTATACCCGTCGATTGTGTCAGTGAAATAGCGACCTACGTGCATTCGTGTACGTTTCAAGTTCATGTTGGCGTCAAGATGGCGTGGCGTCTGAGTTGACAACTTTTACATTTAGATATGGCGTTCAAAAGGTTAAAAAAATGTAGCGCTAAGCCGATAACATTGATAAATATGCAGCGAGAACTTCCTGCGAGCACCTAGCGGGTCCTGGTGATGAAAATGGTAATGTAAGTGGGCAGATATTTACAAATTCGCAAAACACTATTAAAAAAAAACTTTGAGAAGCGTGCAGATAGTGACTAAAACAACCAATCCAGCTAAACCTACTCTATAAATAATCGACATCATATCCTCCTTTAGTCACCCCATATCAGAATCCTATAAATAATTACCCACACACTTGGCTCAATTTACCGATACGTTATGCACGCGAACTGTACATAGTCGCAGATAAGCGGTATCGGGGAGCATTTGCCGCATAGCTGCTAATTTCCGCCACGAGATGGCGTCATTTACCCTCGGAACGCTTAACGGTTGGTCCCTGGTTGCAGCGGGCGGGTTGAAAGACGAGATGATTTGCAGTTTTACTAGCAAAAACTCGCTGGGGGCGTAAAGTAATCCTCAAATGTCTATCTATTAGCGTACCAAAAATTTTTGAAATCCGTTTACCTATTTTGACATGATGAAGCCATAAAGACGCGCACATGCATAATCTGAAACTAAAAATCCAGAAGACATTTTTGAGACTTTTAAATAGCTTAATATAATGGTATAGATTAAAAGGATTGCATTTATTAAAAAAGCGAAGGCCTTTGTCCATCAATGGGACATATATTAACTATATACCCCTTATAATAACTATATATAATATTTCTTTCTTCGGATATTAATTAGAATTATCTCTTTCAGTCCACGCCCGTGACCACGAAAACTATAAAGCGTGAGAAACGTCGGGATTTCTAATTTCAATAATACCCTGGATATAAATCGCTACATAGTATATTTTTTTAATAAACGGAAAGCGTAAGGAAAATTTTGTGAGTACCACACAACAAGATTTTTCGTGCAATTTGAAGAGGCATGTTCCAATTCTCCTTTTGTCAATTAATCCAAGACCTGAAAGAGAAAAGATTTTTTTTTTCAGGAAAGTCGAGTCTATTATATCGAGTCTTAGTAATTATTTTAGACTTGGTGGATACCTATTCGCCACGAGAAACATTTTCCAGTTATGTCGTCATATATTTCTGTGTATGAATCAAAAATATTTTTTTTCAGAAACCTATCGAGTGGGGTATCAAATTAAATAACTCCATGAGCGGATTCCAAAAATATACGACAACATTACATTTCAGCCAGGTGTTGCGGAAAAAATAAACTATTTTCAAAATACAGCAAATGTGGGCTTCTCCTGAAAGGATATGGCTGAATGATTTTTTCTAAAATATACACCGTAAGACTCGTTGTATTATATTTTCGTTCTTTCTTATGTTACTTAAAAAAAGTTTAATATATAAACACACGCAATTAATTGGTTCCCTTGAATTAGGATCTTTGCGATAATCCCAAAAGTTATCTGGTAGTCTCGCTAGGAAAGTTTCTAATCGTTACTATTATAAAGTGATAATATTGAAATGTCTGTACATTGAAGATATTTTCAAAAAAATAATTGTTACTGACAAGTTTTTTTTTGGATTATTTGTTTTTGTATTTCAGCTTCATCACGCCAAAGGCTATACGGATTTCAACTATTTTTGGCACACAGGTAGCTGGGTATTCACAAATTGTTGTAGGATACTTTTCAACCGACTACGCCGAAGCTCCTCCGCGAACAAAGCTGCGGGCACCTCCTACTTTAAGAATATTCCTGTTGATACGTTAGAATCGCTAATACTGCCACCATACACACCGTCTTCATTTTCAACCGCCACACGTTTACCGTCTACTACACCTCGCTCTCCCCTTCTCAACCTTACTCCAATCAGATACATTACATTCCAAACTTTCTGACCGCAATAGTAAATTGTTTATTTAAGTTTTGAACTGTGTTCGCCATTATTAGTAGCCATCAGCGGGTCATTTGATCTCTGATAACGGTAATTGAGTGATAAACATTAACTTTGGTATTTGAAATGGATACGAACGTTTTGATAGATTTGTAAAGGAGTGTTCTATACTGACTGAATTCTCTCAGAAGGAATTTCTTCATGGCGTTCATTCGATGAGGACAAAAAGTCATAACCGCCTTGTTAGGGTTTCGTGCCGAAAATGGCAAAAACGGAACCCTTATAATTTCGTCATGTCCGTCCGTATGTCACAGGCTTATTTTACTCAAAAACAAGAAGATGCATCTTGAGTTTTTCCAGCAAATATCGTATCGTATGTTCTAATCCTATAACAATATATTAGAAATCCGTTTAGCCGATTTGGTGTGATAAAGCCAAAACGACACATGCAAACATGCAAAAATAAAATAAAAAATCAGTGACAGTTCAATAGCCCGTTTCACTTATTTTTTGAAAATATTTTCAATGCACAACCATTTTATTTTTACAACTTTATAATAGTATAGAAGTGTCCGACTGTACCCGTGATAGACAACGCCATTATGTACGCTATTCGCTGTACGCACCGGATAAAAGGTTTTTGGGGTCAATGTACTGTGTGCACACATCCATAAAAAAGCTGTGTTCATAAAGACCTTCATCATCAGCCCGAAGTCGTCCATAGCTGAACATAGGCCTCCCCAATTCACGCCACCACACCCGGTCCTCAGCTCTGCGCGTCCAACCGCTTCCCGCCAGTATCTTCACGTCATCGGTCCATCAGGCGGGGGTCGTACCAGGGCGAGTCGTTCGAGGTCTCTACTCCAGAACTCATCTGCCACAAAGATCATCGGCTCTTCGACAAGTATGCCCCGCCCACTGCCACTTTAGTTTGCTTATTCTGGGCGATATGTCGATGACTTTGGTTTTCCGTCGGATATCCTTTATAACTTAAGACCTTATAGGGAAAAGATTTTTATTTCATAGGAAAACTTGACGAATAGAGGCATAGTTTGATAGGTTAACAGTTTGTTTTTGATCGGAATTGAAAACTCAGCATAAATCATTGATGTTTTACAAAAATCTTGTTATTTTTAAAGTGAATTTCTTCACTAAGAATTCTTTATATTCTTGAAACACAAAGATCCAAATACCAAATAAAAAGCTACAGAGCCCAGTCAGCTTGTCTTAAAATTTTGTCACTACTTGTTACAAGATCTTTGCATTTTAACCGGCTTTTCTAAATGTTCACCCTAACAGAGCGAACTATACAGTTTCCACATGTTAGCTAGAGAGGTCGCTGTAGTGTAAACATTGTTTTTTTACGAAAATCTCGATGTTTTACCATCTTCGTGGTTTTTAAAGTGAAATTCTTCAATAAGAATCAATATTCTTGAATCAACATAAATCTTTAATATATTCACGACCGCGAGCCCGCTAGGCGGGCGCTCTGCTTATATAGAACATTTTCACTACTTAGGTACGGTTTTTCCTATGTTACTATCTACGAGAGTGGCGCTACGAAAATGTCGGTTGCGAAAGTGTTAATAAGGTGTTAATGTAGTTTTTAAACGATTATTTTTATTTATTTATTTCAACTTCGTTGCACAAAACAAAAGCAACTACAAACGAAGGACTTAACACCAATTGGCATTCTCTACCAATCAACCTTAAGGGCCAAAGATAAGGAAAAAGAGAAGTCTTTTTTTTCTTCCTTCATTCAACTAATGTTTCTTTCATATAGAATGAACGATCATAAGGAGTTTTTTTTAGGTTTTTTTGTAGTTTTCTTTCAGGGCATATACATTTTTTCTTTTTGTTCTGTGACTCAGGGTTGACAAAGATTGCAGTTTTCGTGGGCGGCAACAAACAAACAAACATTCATACATCTAAATGTTCTCTTTTTTCGAAATTTCTTCTATAACCTGTTTGCAGGACAAATCTACACGTGCCTATTTCCAAGGCAAGAACATCTCTTCTGGCGGTGAAAGGTCTTTTTTCGGGCGATTAAAAAATTCCTCGTCACTTCACAATAATGCGACCGTAATTACAAAATACCTCCCATCCGGAGTTTTATAACAGACATAGGGTCCTGTAAAAATACGGATGAAACCGGTGGTGGCTATGATTCCGCATAAAATCGGTTAAGAGAGGTTGAGGCTCGTTTAGTCCGTTTCTTGAGGGTCCCCAGTAAGCTCGGGCGAATTTCACCTTCCAATACAAACGGAGTTTCGTTCTTATTTTAAAACTACGTGTTGGATTGTAACGAAACTTTGCATAACAATGACATAAGGTATATCTAGGCCTGAAACTAGTTTAAATGCATGCCTGCAGTTTATAAAACGAACGAAATATAGCAAAACAAGTTTTGTATGAAAAACTTAAATTCGCTGATTTTTTTTTTCTATGGTATCTGAAGCTACATAAACTAATTACAGACCTGCATATACCTAAACTTATTCTAAGTACAAAGTTTCAAAACAAACTAGCTAGTCTTTTGAAAATGAGAGCGTAACTACGTTTGTACCGAGCTTACTGGGGACTCTTAAAATCTCTGTTTCTCAAAACAGCCTTCTTCCAACGAACGTAGGCTCTTTCCCACAATGTCTGCTATTTGGTTCCTACAATGTCCACTTGCTATGATATCTAAATCATGTATACCTTCATTAAAACTGGACCAAATAAAAAAAATAGGACCAATCAACAGGTACGACCATTAGAATAAAATCGGTTCCCACTTACTATTTTTTTTATTTCCGGTGAACATATGTATACAAAAAAAGATCCCACTGAAATGAGAAACAGACACTTTAAAAATAATACATCATAGGAAACTAATCCATACTAATACTATAAATGCGAAAGTGTGTCTGTCTGTCTGTCTGTCTGTCTGTTTCCTCTTCACGCATAAACCGTTGAACCGATTTGAATGAAATTTAGTATTGAGATAGTTGAGTCCCGGGGAAGGACATAGGCTACTTTTTATCCCGGAAAAATACCCTTATCCGCGATAAACGAATTTAAGGCGGACGAAGTCGCGGGCAGAAGCTAGTCTTCAATATAGTCTTGTTTTATTCTCCCATTTATCTTTTCATCAAATGTATCGTTGGTACATATTTTCCTCAAAATATAGTAATTAATTTGGATTAAAAAAAATCACAAAATAATCGTAGCCGAAGTTTGGCCTTTGTTAATGTGCTCCAGCGTCCATTGTTCGATTGTCCAGGGAACGCACTTTCAGCGTGACGTTCCACTAGAGCAGGGGTCACCAAACTACGGCCAGCAAGCCCTTGTAATGCGGCCCGTGGAAAGTAACCGGGAGAGCTCACGGTCCGGCCCGCTATCGTCGTTTTGTAAGTAGTCACAAATGAGTCTGCCTCACTGTGATTTCTTCAAAAGTTCGAAATAAAAAGAAACCAATAATATTTTTTTACTGTATTATTTTTTTACAAACTGACGCACATAGTGTGACGGTAATTGGTCGTAATCATAGCCACTCATGAACATAATCAACACGAAGTGCGTTCCTTATGCGTTATCTAGGTACCCCCCAAAGACTAAGACTAAGTTAAAGCCCATGACCAGCCGTGAACCCAAAGTCTTGGCCCGCATCAATTTATATTAAGTGCAGTGTGGCCCTTGAGTCAAAAAGTTTGAACACCCCTGCACTAGAGGCTTGAACTGAAACGTTCATTTGTTTATAGCGCTCGCTTCAAATGCTCACCAAAATCTAATAACAAACCCGCCCAAGTGCGAATCGGACTCGCGCACCGAGGGTTCCGTACAAAATATACGCTACAAACGACCGTATCTACGAAAATCTAGTGTTAGCAGAGTCCTACGAGGTGCTACTTACATAGACAGACAGACAAAAAATTATACTGTTTTTTTATATTTTTTGTCATAGCGGCAACAGAAATACATCATCTGAGAAAATTTCAACTAACTATCACGGTTCATGAGATACAGCCTGGTGACAGACGGACGGACCACGCAGTCTTTGTAATAGGGTTCCACTTTTACCCTTTGGGTGCGGAACTCTATAAATGGCAGATATTATTATGAATTAGTCAAGCTAAAACATTACCCACACACTTATACATGGGTTTATCTGAAAATCCAGGTATTTCCGCCATTAGTTGTACGTACGGTCGGCCAAGAAATTGGTCTACCGCTTAACCTAAATAAATACACATGAAATAAAGTCGAAAAGCGACAGACCTTTTTCTTGGCTGACCTTACAGTCACCAGCATTCATATCAGCCACAACACAGCGCGCATAATTATCTGACACGACTCCATTTCTAGGGCTGTTAGGGCGTGTGAGATATTTTCCCCCGCTTTGCTATGGCATATTGCTGGTGATTGTACCTACTAGGAAATTTTAGAATTTCATATGCAGTTTTAATTGCATAATCGGTTTTGTGGCATTGATCGAGACAGTGGGACACTACGTAGGCTTAAAAAATATATGTGTAGGTACATTTTAATTAGGATGATGTCAATTTTTATCAACATTTTTCTGTGGTATTTTATAGAACGATCTCTCCAATATAAAAATATTAGTGAAAAAACTACTTCAATCTATTAAAAATTCGCCAAGATACAACAACGTTTAAATCACATTTTTGGTCTTTCCGGAAATCTTCTCAATCTTAGTATGGAGATTGAGATTGAGATTTGTCTAGGAACGCGTGACGCCATACGTTCCTAGACTGTTAAAACTTGCTTTTATAGAAACGGTTTCATAATAAAAGTTACCATACATTGTATGGATTATATATTTAATGGTATTATTAGTTATTAATATATTCATACTTAAAAATGGACTTTCCCACCCAAATTTAACACTTCATAAAACAAACTACACGGAAGGTATCGTACTTAGTTTTTTTTTAGGATTTGTGTCATGGAAACTAACATTTCACATAAAAAAATATTTTTCTTTGAGTACACTTAACATCCCAATTATAGGCACCACTGACTTAAAGCTCTGTTAGCATTACTGGTACGTAATGCAGCGCACAATGAACGAAGAAATTTAGAAAAGTTCATAATTATCCTTAATTGAACCGACTCGACCGACTTAAAATCTTTCTGCTCGTAAATGGTTTCGTGAACCTGATGAAATTCTTAATGCCATACCGCTGTTAGCCAAGATTTAATTAAAAATGTTTAACTTGGGTGTACTGAATATGATACTGATGATATGAATGTATTGTATACAGTTGTTCTAATACGATCCATTAGAGAACTTATGACTATTCAATTCTATTCAATTTATTCATTAACAACCAATATTGTGTTTGAACTTAATGTTAATACATTACATTACATATACACAGAAAAAACTAAACTTACAAAAAAATATTAAATATAAGTTTTTTAACAAGTATGTTACCACACGTCAGCGACTTCAGCTCCACGGGCGATATATTAAAGAGGCCAATGGCCTGAAAGTACTCTGATTGTTTGATTACTCTAAGTCTGGTTACAATAGGTTGCGGCAGGTCTCTGCGTCTAGTCGCCAGACGTTTCTCTCTTTCTTCCGACGTTTCCACTCTGTTTAAGTATTTCATCAAGTCTTTAAGCACCATCAAGACATAGAGGCTGGGAACAGTGAGGATTTTAAATTTCACAAAGTAGTCTCTGCAGGAGGTCCACTGAGGGATCTTGGCCATGATTCTAATTGCTCTTTTCTGAGCTACGAAGGCAGACTGGACATTGTATCTATAGCTATTACCCCTAGCTGTTACTATCAGCGTAACCAATGATATTTCGATCCAGAAACGGCCACTGCAAAACATTAGATTTTTCCAAAGACTGCACGCTTTTTGCACTTACGGGTATATCCAATGAAAACTGCTTTAACTACATGGTTGCCATACAATTCATGTTTTATTTAATTTAATACGGCACAAGGTATTATTTAACTATGTATTATTGAATTATTAGGATTTGGTTATCATTTCTTCCCTAACTTTCACTTCGCGAACTATTTATTTACATAATATAATTGGGACTAAGAATCAAACAACGTTCCGCACTTTTGCTGCTGGCAAATATTTGTTTGACAAATTATTGTTGAACGAACAATTACTTAGTCTTGTTTTATTCTGACAGTTTTCAGTGCCATTTAATTAGGTAACCAGGATTTAAAAAAATACAAAATTATCAAAGTAATATTTTCTTCTGTTTCCGCGATTATTACTCATTGAAATAAAACAATTTAACGGATTATATCGCGTATATTATCTCATTTTAGTTCCCGACGTTTCGGAAGCTTTCCAGCTTTCCTCCCGTGACCATGGAAAGCTGGAAAGCTTCTGAAACGTCGGGAACTAAAATGAGATAATATACGCGATATAATCCGTTAAATTGTTTTATCAAAGTAAGTTAGCTTTTTGTCTTTTTTCTTTATTTCATGATACATTGATATTTTCAAATCATGTGACAAGACAAGAGTCATCAATCGACGTCAAATAAACAACAAAAAGACATTAAAATAAAAAAAAAAGTTATTTACGTAAATGCTTATCATCAACTAGTCTATAGCATCCAAAAAGCTAAATATATCGTTACGTATCTTTATGCCCATTAGAATAGTAAGTTTATGTCAGAAAAATCAATGTTGTGACAAGCCTTCATAACCGACTGTACTTTTCCTTGAAAACCCATCAACTACTCACCGAGGACACCGAGAGGATTCTAAACAGCCCAAACTCGATAGGATTCCATTATTTTATTACAGAGTTCCTAAGACCACCTTCCTGCTCCAAAATCAGATCAGCTCGATCGTATCATACTATTGCATTGCCACCGAACTAACATAAGTATGCCGAATTTTAGCTCAATCAAAAACTGGGGAGTATAGTTCAAATTTAACTTGCAAGATTCCACTTGAATAAACATACGTTTGAGGAATTTAATTTGTGTACCCTTTCGTACCTTATCATAGTGACATTGATATGGAATCTCTATCGGCTTTCATATTTTTACGGCGATTTTAACTGTGACAAGATACGAAATGGTATATAAATTAAATTCCTTGACTGTAAATTCGTTGCAAGTAAAATAAAAGCTATATTCTTATAAATACAAAGATTTATATAATGAAAAAATAAATCAATAATCCGACTGGATTTGAACCAGTGCCTTGTGCCTTGCCCAGGCGCACGCTCTCTCGGAGTCTTGAATTTCTTTAATATTATTTTTTTAGTTTTTATAAGAATAAAGTTTTTTAGAAGAAATTACTTTTAGAGTATCTGTCAAAAATTTCATTTTTGTGACAAGCTTTAATTGCCGATTGTACTTTTCTTTGAACATCCATCAACTACTCACCGAGACGATTCTAAAGAGCCCAAACTCTGAAGGATTGAGTTATTTTATTACAGAGTTCCTATGACCACCTTCCTGCTCCATCATCAGATCAGCTCGATGGTATCATATTATTGCATTGTCTTCATACTTACATAAGTATGCCAAATTTCAGCTAAATTCGAATCCGGGAAGTAGGTCAAATTTAACTTGCAAGAGTCCACATGAACAAACACATTACATACCTACTTACATTGAAAGTGAAATAAAAGCTTGTAAAAATCAAAAAGATCGTGATGATAAAATTAAGATTTCACGTAAAAAATCAATAAATAATACCTTGTGAAAATGCGTTGTGATATATTCGGCGCTTTAGATAATCGCAGTGTTACGTTACTTGTTTTGTTTTACTGATGGCTCCAAATTTTCACTGCAATATTATCTAATTCCCGGCGAACGGCGGCTTACCGGCTATTTAAACGAGCCGACTAATTAATTTGAGCTGGTTTACCAAATACATACATCATTGTAACATATTAAAGTTGATGAATTATACGTAGCACTTCCACGTTACGTTCCAATAGGTGATTTATTGACGGAAAAATTGTTAACACTTTCGCGACCAAGACTTTCGTACCGCTACCTAATCTACCTATAACATGGGAAAATGCAACGTGGAGCGTTTATTGGTGATTTATTGACGGTAAAAATCGTTAACACTTTCGCGACCGAGAGTTTCGTATATGTGTGTGTTACAGGGAAATAGCCAAAACAGAGATTTGAACAAATCTCTACTAATCAATTCAGGGATTTGACCAAATGACTGATGTCTTCTAGGCTAATGATAAAATAGATTCGTCATTTTAACATCGTGCGTGATTTGGTCATATCCCTTAGAGATTTGTTAATATCTCTGTTTTGGCCATTTCCCTGCGACATATATATGCAACGAAAACTTATTTACTGCGAGCAGAGGCCCACCTAGCGGGTTGCAGAGGTGTCATCATTATTAGTTATATTGGGAAGAACTAAAGGCGATCTAGTGTAAAATTTATGACACCCCAGGTCAGTTTATACGATAAATTGACAGTGTGTGTGTGTTTTAGGGCTCCGTAGCCAAAATGGGAAAAACGGAACCATTATAGTTTCGTCATGTCCGTCCGTCCGTATGTCATATGTATTTTACTCAACAACTACATGATGTACATTGATGAAATTTGGCGTATAGGTCTTGTATAAGCCGCTGCTTTAGATTTATAGTTAAATATTAAAACAAATACTTCTAGGTGGGGGCACTCATACATGTAACCGAAAGTGAAAAAAATATTTTTCAGTAAATATATCAATGTGTGGCCTATTTCGAAAGATTTTTAAAAGATTTTGAGCTTTCTATAAAAGAAAATTGATTTTGTGAACATTTTCGGAAATAATCGCTCCAAAAGTAGAATAAATCGTGTCCCCACCCCTCTATTTTCTGAACCATCAAAAAATAAAAATAAATTGCAAAGATAAAAATAAAAACTTTCAAGGAAAATTAATTTCAACATGATCGGATGTACCGTTTTTGAATTATTACCGAATAACTGCGCTTTTCGCCAAAAGGACGTAAGTGCCGTGGAGGTACGCTCGATTGCTAGTGTACTTATTCATAACGTATTTTTTTTCATCTTTAGCGCATTTTTTTGTATGAACGGCTGCGGAACCCTACACTGAGCATGGTGCGACATGCTCTTGGCCAGTTTTTCTCTTGTGGGTGATTTTATTATTGTCTGCGTTTGTAGATATAGCAATACTTTCCTTGTGTGCCGTAACTTAGTGTTTACTGTAAGATTCTTTCGGTAATTATATGACTTGCCATTTCCAGTACTAAGTTAATTGCTCAAGTTGCACTAGTCAACAAATTCCGAGCTGAGAATTATCTTACACAATTAGTACCTTTATTAAACATTATTAATAACACGTCTGCATAGTGTCACGGCGCGGCAAATGCGTCCTGCTGCAAGCAGGCTGTTTCATACACTAGAATTTACACACTTGATCCTTTTTTGTAGTTTATTAGGCATATTCACAAAATTCAGATTAAGGACTTTTGTATTTTGCTCAGAAGTTAGAGCATTTAACCACTGGAGATGTCATCCGAATACATTCCCCAAAGTAATCGCGAAATTTTCGGTTAGTTTAGTTTATACGGTAAATTGCCAGTGTGTGGATGGTATTTTGTTTGCATATAGGTGATTTCTCTTAATTGTGTGCGTTTGTAGAAATAAAGGAATTTTTCCGTAGTGTGCTTTGCGTGTTCACCTCATCCCCCGCTAAAAATGCATGAAAATTTCAATCAAGACTAATAAATAGGTATTGATTTTGAACGCTTAGAAAATGTGTTAAAAAAAGTCAGTTTTGTGACAATATTTTGGTAAAAAGTGATTTGTCATTCAAATTTTTTCAAACATTTGTTGTAAGCTTTTTAGTAGGTCCTAGAACTAACTAAGGAAGGAAGTAAGTAGTTACTTCACTTAACTTACATAAGTATGACAAATTTTTGCTTGACCCACTTCCCGGTTTCCTATTAAGCTAAACTTTGTCATACTCATGTAAGTTAAGTGACAATACAGTATTATGATACCATCGACCTGATTTGATAATGACATATTTCGGTAACTTAACAAAAATGTTCATGCACGTAACAAAGAAGTCTTGATTTTGGACAAAATTAACCCAGAACTCCCATATGTATTGATATATATTATTTAAACTCAAAAACCGAACCAAACTTCTACTCATCCCTCGTTTTCTTCACATTAATCTACATCCTATAACCATTCGGTTAGTGTTGCAAACGGAACCCTTATTTTCTATATTTTATCCATTGTGAAGCAGTGTCGAAACGTTCATACGAGGCGCAGTTAGTATGAGGGGGGCTTTTTAAAATAGGCCAATAACATTGGACCACATACGACTTTCATCCCTACTACTAACTACCTAGCCGCTTAGTTAAATCATGACACATTACCCTTTCTTACCATCTTAGCCTAACCACCTCTGGTTGCGACCGCGCCACTACTCTTTGTAAACCAGTCAACCTATAGTAAATATATAATACAGTCCACAATATCGAAGTTTTCATCAAATAGTCGTTGAGTACCTCTTCTCGTCAGATCAGCTGGCACCGGCGGCTACAGTTAGTTTATGTTAATTTTATAGTGGACTAACGAGCAGTCGGATTGCCTGATGGTAAGCAATCACCGTCACCCATAGACACCTGACCTGCATCAACAAAGGAGGCACTAGTGCGTTACCGGTCTTTCAGGTGGGAGTACCTACGCTCCTTTCTTGAAGGCTTGTAGGTCGCATTGGTCCGGAAATACTGCCGGCGACAATTTAATCCACATGATTTCGGTTAATTCTAATATATTGCAAGTATCAAGTATTCTCTAGCGTGGCTAAATCCCGCGGGTCTAATCGGTTCATTTGGCAGACGTGCTATAACTCATGCTACGTACGAACGAGTACTATCGCTGTAATATATCACACGTAATTAAGCATTTCATTATTCCTACATGGAAAAAGTGGCTTAATTAAGACTTGTTTGAGGCATTTGGCACACTGCTTGTAGAACCGACGGCTAAGGCAAAAAGTATGGAAGAAATATAGCAACTAAGAAAAATACGGGGAGCATTGATTTAAACTAACACGATTTTCACTCATTATCACAACAGAAACAGTATATTGGTGACGACGGTGGTTGTCAACACGATGAGATATATACAACACAGAAAAGTGAAGAGCTACGGATCGAAGGTCATTCGCGTATGGGAGCCCCTTAAACCTCTTCCTCGAAATGGTTTTTTAATGCCCATATACCTTGTAAGGAATTGGCTCATCACAGTTGTCAAATTAAATACATGTATAATACGCACTCTCCGACGTATCAATATTACTGTAAACGTATTAAAATGCGAACATTGCTATAGAGTGTAGAGAGAGTTTTAATTACTCTGAAAATTTCATAATTTTACTTTATTACAGGGGTAATATTAAGCCATGGATGTGTAAAGGAAGTTGTCGCTCGTAGATCATTTAACGTTGTTAATCCATAATTAAACATATTGACCAAGGCGCGCGAACGTCACATAACTCATGTTACTGTAAAGGAATAAGCTGATAAAATATTTCAGTAATAATGAAGTGATCGTTATTACGGGGAAATATTGTCATCGAGATTACACGAGTTTATACTCTGTACTACGTGATCCAGTAGGATACAACGTATTCTGTACGTACGTGACATTAATGCAGTAGAAAGTGCCCGCAACTTTGATTGAGATAATAACCGTGTATCGTTAATAGCCAGGATCGATTAATACGCGATTATTTGTTTTGTATAATTATAATACGCACCACCATGATGAAGCGCGCGGCCGCAGCTGTGAACCGTGTACGGGCCAGCCTCAACGCCATCCTCAAAATGATAGCGGACCACAGAAATATATCAAGATAGAAGGAAAGAATGTATGTACCTCGGTCGCGTGGCGAAAACTCGCCCCGACGGCGGACTTGCTCGCCGCGAACATCAGTCTGCTCCCGACCGCGGTCGGCGTGCGACATCAGGTTTAAAAAACAAAATTACTCGTTGTTACCAATAAAGGTGGAGCTGTTAATCGTGGTATTTCCTTTCATCGGTAAGTACTATTTGTCCCAAAATATGTGTGATTAATTAAAAAACAATTTATTTTATTATTTTCGTCAAAACAGTATCGGGCGATTGTGTGTCCAACGCTAGTTTTCCATTGCGGCTTTTAATTTGACAAGCTAGACTTGGCATGCGTTCAAAACCAGCAATGTAAAAATATGATATTCAAATTATCGAGTTACGTTCAAGGTCGATTTCTCATTTTTTCTGTCAAAAGTAAGAATAGTGCTGTACCCCAGTGCTGTAGACTGCGATTTTCTCACTCGGTTAAAATCGATTTTGAAAGCAGAAAAAATGATAATTACGGTTGGTCAACTTTCGTCTTTAATTAATATTAAGTCACCTTTTCAATGGTAACACTCGTTGCCTTGATCGAACTTCCGTTAGTGTATGGTTACACTTTGGGTTCACTTCTTCCCGTCGCCATTATTAAAAAAACTTCTTTTCAATTGAGCACCGAGCAAGTTAGTTCGAATTTATCGTAATTTCATTAGAAGCCACGCTTCCTGTCAAAAAGGACGTGAAACTACAAATTTAACAAAGTGCAAACTCATATAAATATTTTCAAGTGTGTTGGGGCTGCATTCAGGGAGGTATTTTAGACGAAAGCGTATCGCCCTGATTCAGTTAGTTTCGTGCAGTTTTTGACGGCAGCTGCAGTGATTTCAAGGGATTATCATTAAATGATACGCTTTTGGCAGGTCCTAAGTTGCAAATTAATATATTCGATATCCTTACTCAATTCCGTTGGCATAAAGTGGTCTTCACTGGTTACATCAAAGCCATGTACCGTCAGATAGTCTTGCCTGATGAAGATGCCGAATATCAGCGGATTTTATGGCGTCGCTCTACTGACAATCCGGTAAAGAACTACAAATTGCGAACGGTGACCTATGGTGTCAAATCGGCTCCTTTTCAAGCTCTCAGAAGTATCGCGCAGCTAGCTAAAGAGACTGCAGTTGCGTATCCTGAGGGTTCGCAAGTGTTGGGTAATTTCTGTCGACGATATTGTCACGGGTGCTGATACTATCGAGCAGGCTCTACAAATAAGGTCAGACCTTTCTAACATATTGTCGTCGAGTGGGTTCCACTTGAGGAAATGGACCTCCAATCACAAAGGGTTTATCGCTGATCTTTCGCCTACAGAGTTGTACTCATGTGATTTTAATTTTTTTTATGAACTTTTGGACTTGTCGCTTTTTAAAATATTAGGTTTGTTGTGGCGACCACAAACAGATTCATTCCAGTTTGAGGTTGCAACACCTCGTGACCAGAGGTGCACTAAACGCATAATTCTCTCGAATATCGCACGTATCTACGATTCTTTAGGTTTCTTGTGTCCCGTTGCATTTCACGCAAAATATCTGATGCAAGCTTTATGGACATCAGGCGTCCAATGGGACGAAGATGTGCCAGAAGCAATCGCTTTGGAGTGGATGCGTTTTAAGTCTCAATTGTCGTTATTAGGATCGGTCGTTATTCCCCGTCGCTTCGTCCCCTCGTTCATCTCGCTGCAGTTGCACGGGTTTGCTGACGCTTCAGAGCGTGGTTATTCTGCAATTATTTATTGCCGTATCGTCGACGCAGATGGCTCTATATATGTCGAGTTTTGTTGCGAAAAATCTAAAGTTTCGCCTCTCCGCAAACAGTCTATTCCGCGTATGGAACTTCAGGCTGCTGTCTTGCTGGCAGACTTAATATTGTCTGTGCAAGAAGCCTTGAAGCCCTTACATGATGTCCGGGATATATTTGCCTGGTCCGATTCCACCGTAACCTTGGCGTGGATCAAGTCGTGTCCCTCACGTTGGAAGACTTTCGTGGCCAACCGAGTGAGCCATATTCAGGATATTGTCGCTCCTGATCGCTGGCGCCACGTGAGCACTCTACATAATCCCGCTGACGTGGGATCGAGGGGTTTGTTACAAGAGGATCTGGTGGAATGAGAGCTTTGGTGGAAGGGTCCTTCTTGGCTCCTGAAGGATGAAACAGAATGGCCACGGTCATCATTGGATATACCAGCAAAAAGGTTCTATTGCAGAAGAAGAGCGGATTTGCAGTTTAGTCGTTGCAAATGATCCTAACTTGATTGACCAACTTCTGAACAGGTTCTCCTCGCTTTTCACTTTAAAGCGTGTGTTAGCCTACTGTTTTCGTTTCATACGGTCGTCCAAGTATGGAAAAGCTGTCGGATCTCTACAGGCGTCTGAAACATCCGCGGCTCTCATGTCTTTAGTAAAACATGTGCAGCTTGCTGGGGACGGTGTAGAGATCAATCACTTAAGGGAGGGTCGTTTAAACTCTTTACCAAAATATTTGCGCAAGCTGACGTTGTTTATTGACACCACGGGTATTGTCAGGGTGGGCGGTCGCTTGGTTAATTCTCCAATTAAATTCTCGATAAAACATCCCATAATATTAATATTTTCTTCTGTTTCCGCGATTATTACTCATTGAAATAAAACAATTTAACGGATTATATCGCGTATAAGGTGTCTCAATACCTTAGAACCGTGAAGAGTAGCACCCCTTTGCAGAGTGCAGGCATTTATAAGCTGGACTGCGAGTATGGTCTTTCATACATTGGTCAAACGAAACGCAGTGTATCAACCCGGGTGAAGGAGCACATAGCAGATGTCAAGCACCGTCGGTGTAATAGGTCTGCAGTTTGTGAACATGTCATTGACAAACCAAACCACTCAATTAAGTTTGATAAACCTTCTATCCTTGCCAAAGAAAAAAGATATTTTCCCAGGATGCTACGCGAGGCTATTGAGATTAAAAAGCATCCTAATTTCAATAGAGAAGATGGATTGTCACTACCACCAGCTTGGGATCCTGTAATACATCTCATCAAGGAACAAGCGAGACACAGGACTGCAAAACCTTAATTTCCGAACGGTTGGAAAATATCTTATCTGTTTAAAAGTGGTTTAATAGTCTCTGTTTTTAAATATTATAATTAGTAATGAGGTAGCCTGGGGTTTTTCTTTGCAGCGTTTCTTTTCTCCTCAGTACGCCTCATTTGTGAAATGCTGCTTGGTAAATTATTAGAATAAAATAATTAAGCCCTTCTGGCACATGTGTAACTGTCTTTACAGCTTAGGCCCATCTGGCATGTATGTACACCTTTATTTGTGTTTTTTCAAAAAATGGGTAGTTTGCACAAATTGTAACTTTGACAGAGGAAAATACATCTTTTCTCAGTCCTCCCGTGACCATGGAAAGCTGGAAAGCTTCCGAAACGTCGGGAACTAAAATGAGATAATATACGCGATATAATCCGTTAAATTGTTTTATTTCAATCCCATAATATTTTCTCGCTCCCACAGATTAACGGTTTTAATCATTGACGAATATCATAAACGATTTTTACACCCAGGTGTTCAAACTTTGCAAAATTTACTTCCGCAATCCTTTTGGATTTTATCGCCCAAGCGAGCTATTCAGGCAGTGATTGGTAATTGTGTCAAATGCTTTCGTGCCAACCCGTCGCCGACATCAGCGCCGCTTATGGGAAAACTTCCATTATGTCGTATTTCGCAAATAAAACCTTTTTCGAGTGTCTCGATTGACTATAGCGGACCTTTTGAAATTGCTCTTGGGCGTGGACGAGGTGTGAAGACGTACAAAGGGTACATCTGTGTATTTGTTTGCTCTAGCATGAAAGCTATCCATATGGAACTTGCTTCACAACTGTGAAAGGAAGGTGTCCGTTGCGTGTTAAAAAGATTTATCGCACGTCGTGGGCGATGTAGTAATATTTATTTCTGATCAAGGTAGAAATTTTGTCGGCGCTAGTAATTATCTCGGTAGTCTCATGAAGAGTGCTGCGGATGCGCAGGAAATTAAATCTTCGTTTAATCCACCGGGTAGTCCGCATTTCAATGGCTTGGGTGAAGCTGGGATACGCTCGGTCAAAACTCATCTGGCTCGGGTGGTCGGATATCAGAGGCTAACTTTCGAGGAATTCTATACTGTCCTCACACAGATCGAGGCAATGCTCTGTTAAAAAATTAACAGACTAGTCCTTTAAAATGGCCCTTAGGTCGCATTACGGCGCTCCGCCCGGGAGCTGATGGAAGATGTAGGGTTGTCACGGTCCAGACAGCAGCTGGTCAGTACAGGAGGCCTGTCGTGAAGCTGTGCCCATTGTCTAACTAGATGTAAAAAAAATGTAATGTAGAGTCGTAGCTATAAGTATACTGTTTAAGCTAACGTTTCATTGTATCGTAAATACTGCATATTTAGGTGAGCTGTATGTTCAACTTTCGTCTTTAATTAATATTAAGTCACCTTTTGAATGGTAACACTCGTTGCCTTGATCGAACTTCCGTTAGTGTATGGTAACACTTTGGGTTCACTTCTTCCTGTCGCCATTATTAAAAAAACTTTTTTTCAATTGAGCACCGAGCAAGTTAGTTCGAATTTATCGTAATTTCATTAGAAGCCACTCTTCCTGTCAAAAAGGTCGTGAAAATATAAATTTAACAAAGTGCTAACTCATATAAATATTTTCAAGTGCGTTGGGGCTGCATTGAGGGAGGTATTTTAGGCGAAAGCGTATAGTAAGCCGAGCTCACATATTTAGCTAGTAGCTTGAAGATGCCCGGGATAAGTAAGCCTCAGTAACGTCGTCTACCCTGGATAATAAAGGTATGTGATTTGCACTATCAATTTTATCGAGTTCTTACATTAGAACATTGTCAGTTAACTGTCGTATCGTATCTTCTTTCGGAAATTGATTTAAAGCTTAAAAATACAGTCCATTAATTATTAGAACCCTAAACAACGGTTTTATATTATTATGTAGCTATATAAAGTAGGATGTAGGTACGTAGTGCAAAGCAAATATTATTCAAGCAGTTTATGTACTTCTATATTGCAATTTTATTTCAGTTTTCCGAATGATCCTCGTATTAAAAATGAATGTATTGAATGCAACTGGTCGTAAAACATGATTTCCTACAAAAAACAGCCGGATTTGTTGTATACATTTCCACAAAGACACCTTTACTGGCCCATCAAAGTACCGACGAGTAATCAGTGCAGCTAATCCGACTATTGATGTAGTGATGATGTCAAATGATGAAAAGGTACACATTTACATAAGGCTAAATATTATTTTTAAAAATGTGCGTGCGTGCGTGCGTGGTATATTTTATCTTAATAATATTTCAATTTGTGCAACAAATAATAGGTAGAGTAGATAGTAGGTACTGACAAATGTAACGCAAATTATTGGTTAGGTAGGTATCTACGTACATTTATATTTTTCGATTTGAAATTCTGAGGTTTCTCTCTTTTCCTCTGTCGAAAATAATTATCATGTCCTCTGTCGGTTCTTATCGATATTTGAAATTGATAAAAATGCACCTGCAATTACTTGAGTAATATAATTGAATGACAAATATGTACAAGTAAATTGTTTGTCATCACACGAATAAAGGTATATTTTTACTTTATTTCACAACGAAGACGAACATCCGATGCACAAAAATATATAGATATATTTCAGCAGTGGTCCGATGTTTTGGACTTCGGCGCGCAGCGCGCACGCAACCTCCGGGTTCTAATGTTGTTATCCGACCGTTTTTGTTTGTGACTGACAGCGGCGGGGCCGTGGCGCGGAGTGGTGGGGGTAGCTGTGTATAGAATCAGTGCCGTGTTCTAATTGATCTGTGAATCGATGCTTTTGAAGTGTTTTCGCGCGGCTGATGTTTCCCATCACTAAATTACATTCGTGACGTCAAAGTACCTACGCAAAATGTTACATGCTTGGTTCTCATATAAATCGACGAACTCTTTCCCTCTATCTTGATATAGTTCTGTGTAGCGGACAGACTAGACTGTCCCGGTTCCTATATTAATCATTGATGCATGCTTCATGTAAATACTAACACGTAGGATATGGAAGATTGTAGTACTAACAAAATGATCCACAGTTACTTGAAATAAATGAATTTTATACCAGCGGCCGCCCGCGACTTCGTCCGCCTTTGATTCGTTTACCGCGGATAAAAGGTATTTTTCCAGTATAAAAAGTAGCTAATGTCCTTCCCCAAAACTCGATATTTTACTAATTTAAATGTGAAGCATATTATATTACCAAGATTTCAAGTTCCTAGCGTAATTTTTTTTTTACAGTCCATACAAATTTTCAACCCCTTTTTCGTCCCTAAAAGGGATGCAATTTGACATACATTATAAGCCTATGTCCTATTCTGATATATAAAGTACATAACTAAAAAGTTTCTTGTAAAATCGTCCAGTAGTTTTTGAGATTAAGTGGAACGTACATACATACTTTCACGTTTATAATATAGTAAGGAATTAAGGATAATCCGGTTTTTATAAAGGTGGTCCACAAGGCGAAAATAATATGTTGAAACCCGTGGCATATTTCCAATCGGTGCAAACTGCTAATTGAGAACAAAATAATAGCTGATCGATTTTTTTAATGCAAGACTTATGCAGTTTCTGTTAGAAAAGTCATATTACTTTTTGTACGTTTGTGTGTGTCGTTGTGGCTTCATCACGCTAAATCGGCATAACAGATTGGAACTATTTTTGGTACACGTGTAGCTAGGTATTTCAAATATAAGTATAACAATATCCCTGCTGTACGATTAAGTAATCATTAGTTCTAAATATTGACTTTATGACCTCTATTTCTCAAAACTCTTTATTGGGGTGCAAGAGAAAAACTTGTCACGGGTAATTAGTAAACTATAAATAATGATCACAAAAAGCTTCCGAAGAAGAAATTGTACGATGTAATGTGACCATTTTGGTTTCTTTCCCTGACTATGTCCCGTCCCAGTGAACGCGCAGCCTAAACTTGCATTTGACGCAATATGCAGCAGACAGCGGCTGTCTCGCAGTAATTAATTTATTACGTCATTTTAATTAATGCCTGCCTTAATTACCCAGCGTTGATTCGCGCTTAAGACTAATTATCAAGCGCTTTGCCGGGACAGTTGATAAGACATCGTTTACGTTTCTAGATTGTTCTATTTAATTCATTTTCAGTGCCTACTCAGAGTCATAAAAGGGTTCGCGGTAGAAGAGTTCTAAAGTTTGTTGAAGATAATACAAAATAACAGAGACACGACAAAATAAACAAGATAATTACAACACAAGAAAAAAGAGCTAGATCATGTAATAGTAGATTACTACTAGTACGACAGCTCTTAGAATCCTTCTGCTCCAAGATATGTCAAAAGCAAATTCGTTTTTCAAAGTTCCCGTCCAGGCTGTGAACTACGTTCCACCCGAATTCTCAAACTTTTAATTCCTTCGCACCATACCGCTTTCATATCAAATTCTTTAGCCGCTTAGGCAATCTGTCTCTGAAATTCACCCCCTCTTTCTATCAGACAAGCCCCAACCAAGGTAGTTTTCAAGAGGATGCTACGTAGGCATCTACTGAAACAAGAACTCGAGTAGCGTCCATCTTCCATGCAGTAGCTGGTATAGATTTTGTATTTATTATTTATATGTAATATTTTGTATCATGAATATTATGGATATAAGTTATTTTGTATGTATTATTTGCTCCTAACGCTCTCAGTACTGAAATGATTTTTCCCACTGCACCATTCTCGTGTATTTCTGTGTGGCCCTATGGTTGACTGGTAGACACTGACATTTGGCATTCGGTCCGTGATTTGTACTTACTTTTGTTTTGTGCAATAAAGTTTAAATAAATAAATTACTGCTGAGGCTAGGAAAATAGGGATTGCCAGCCAAGTAAGTATAGTCGCCGGATAAGGATACGAAGCTGGCAATCCCTTTTCAGGCTGAGGTATCTATAACACACGATACACTATTTAGACCAAATAGAGAACGTTTTAAAGAAGGGCCAGAGTACTCTAAACCAACGAGCATGTATGAGGAATTCAATGAAAGAGTCTGAAGCGAAAGAGTCATACAAATCTAGTAGCAAATCTATAGAATTGAACTCTGCCTACCCCTATATGAGAAACATGCGTGATGTTAGTGTATGTATGTATGTTGTAGATCGATCGCCTAACCCCAATAGAGTTAATGCTAGATCTATTCTGTGGCAAATAGGGAGATACGAGTATGCTAGTGTATTCAAGTGCAAGAAGCGAAGCCAGTGGTCTTAGCGTCAACGTCCCAGCTCTGGCTTAGAATGTGCCACGCGTTGCTATATTCACTTTAGGCTAAGCGAGTCCAAGTCACAAGCGCCCAAAACACTACTTTTATTATTATGAAGTAAGTATATTACGGGGTAAAAGTAGTTTCACCCTTTCTATCGTATTATTAATGTGTGTTTTTTTTTAATGCAAGATAGGCAAGCATTTGACTTCTATCTCACCTGTTGGTAAGCGACGATGAAGCCGACGATGGAGCATGCTTACCTAGATAGTACCTATTCACTCTCGTCTTGAAGAGACCTAAGTTATATTGTTCCGGGAAAATATATGCTGGAAGAGAGTTCCACTCTCTAGCCGTCCTAGCGACGACAACAGTTGTGTTTATTATTCACTTTAGACTACGCGGGTTCAAGTCCCAAACGACAAAAGCCATAGTTATATGCATATTTTTCATTAAAGACTGCTGAAAATCTAACACTAAAAACGTTGAAAATGAGAAGACTAAGTCAGACCTTTTTTTAAGCGTTAAATCACCCCAAGTCATGTCAAATCGGTCCCAGCGAGAGCGAAGAGTGGGCTATGGAGAGCCGCTCGGCTTTGCTAAGTTAAATGTAAGGTAAGGAATGAATGATAAAATAAAAGAAGAAGTATGTCAGATGATGGAAGCGAGAAAAAGAGAGATTAATGAATATTGATGAAGCGGCAATTTTATGCCAGGACCGTAGCAAGTGGAAGGAGGTAGTTTCTGCCTACCCCGTAATGGGAAAAAGGCGTGATTTTATGTATGTACGTATGTATGTATGTTATGTGAAAATATATATTTTTTTAAAGATCTGTCTAAAAGGCTAAAGTTTTGAAGTTTTTGTTTTATAAACTACTTAATTATTCAAATTTTACACTATTATTATGCATCTTATACCACAAACTACAAAATAACGCTTATTTCAATTAAGCAACTTCTCTTAATAATAACAAATAAAATGTTTCCTGACACGTGCGATGTACGGCATAAGATAAAAACCTTTTGGTTTAAATTGAAAAAAAAAACTAATTTGTAACATTTTTTTAATGTGACCCGGTTCCGCTTGTAACTTGCATCAAGTCTAGATACGGATTGAATCCGGATTAATTTCAGTGCCCACGTCCGTTGTCCGGACCAACGTTTAACACAAAACGCCATTTTGAATTTTGACATTGCCGGACATTCACGCTCCGTAGCACCTACTGTGATGCTTCCACGCAGTAAATTCGACGTTGTCGTAGTTATTTAACATATTTAATGACTTAAATAATAAAAATATTTTTTACCAACTATTCTGCATTCTGTGTACAGGTCGTTCCACAAGAGCTTGCGCGAATTTAATGAAATAAGTACTCGTTGCATAAAAATCCTCGGAAGCTCTTGTGAACCGACCTGTACATTTCGTTAACCATCATTAAACCCGCTGTTTCACACGTTCTACCGGGAATAACTTGTTCTATGTATTAATAGATGTCTTGATAAATATCTGTGTGTTTAGTTCTATCCGGTTTGGCTCAGCGGCAGTAACATTGCCTGCGAAGCTGAAGGTCCTGGGTTCAAATCCAGGTAAGGGCAGATATTTATGTGATGAGCAATAAAAATTTGTTCCAGAGTCTTGGATGGTTTCATTGTATAATACTTAAGTAAATATGTTCATTAAAAACATCGTCGTCTAGGTCTTGTACCCATAACACAAGCTTTCTTGAGCTTACCATGGGACTAGTTCAATTTCTGTAAAATTGTTCTGTAATATTTATTTAACTAAATAATTAATTTCATTTCATTTTTTTTTATATTTTTGTGTAACCTGCGGTACGTCAACTTATGTCGCGACATACATTCAACAAAAATTACTTTTATTTCGTAAATATTACTAAAATACCCGCTTAGTTTCGCCCTTTTTTGAGATTCAAGTTCGATATTTTACGTGCTATCAAAAAATATACATCTATGTATCTTTACAAGCTTTCCCATTTGTAATATTAGTAGGAATAGTAAGAAAGTAAATATAACTATTTAGAATTTTATTTAAATCATTTGTTTTGTATGAGTTTTATGTTACTTAGTCCATCGCTACCTCTAAAGATATAAAACATCTAACTTAACCTTGTGTATAGCAAGTCTATTTGTGTACTTTCCGCTACCGCTTATGACTTGGCCTAGTCTCGGGATTGAATTCGGATTAGTTTCAGAGCTCCACGTCTGTCGATTATACCAACGGTTAATGGACATAGAACAGCCGCTATTTTGAGCCCAAGATAGCCTAAGTAACTGCTAACTCATATCGTTTCACATTCGTGGGTGCTGAAATGGCTTGAGACATCAAGATATAATAAGATATAATTGGACAACGCAAAATCTATTCAAATCGGTACTTAATGTTTTTGGAGGTCAAATTAAACTATAACTAGGTATATATAAAATCCACAATGGTACTGTTTCGCATGTTGGTGTGCAATCAAGAATTGTATTTTATTGTAATCGATTCTAAAATCGGGGATGACGGGACGACCTATTTTTATGATAGGCTGGAAACAGTCAGGGACAGAGACCAATGAAAATTCATGAGAAGAGCTTTTGCCGAACTGTGGAAGACTACACATGGTTAACAAAGGACAGCCATTCAAATTGTGTTATTAAATTTAAATTTGAACTAATGTTTTTGGAAGTCAACATTAACTGTTGAATCCATCCGCCCAGTAGACCTAGTGTAGTAGGACTAGTACAACTTGAATTTTAAAATCAGAGGATAGTGGAATGACGAATCAGTGGCTGTTCAGCCCCCCCGTCTCGTCACTCGCATAACTAAGGCGCGGTACAGCGGTGTTGCTCACACTATAGTGCATAGCGGGATTAACGGCTCTTCGGGTCCACATTTAACGCTACCGCTTCTAACTTAAGTCTGAATCAGGATTGAATTCGGATTAGTTACAGTGCTTCCCGTCTGCCGGCTGTGCCAGCGTTTAATGGACACAAAACAGCCGCCATTTCGAGCCCAAAATAACCCGCTAACTGCCCAATTGCTGATTATCGGATTAGGCACGTGTTTAGCGGGCATGCGATTATGTGTTCCATAATATGTTCATCGGAATTCTGAACACACTCTATTATATGCGCCGGGCTAGGTGAGCGACATTTCAATTTAACTAGGGCGGTATATCCAATACATGTAGTCACCTCTTTGTCTTCTTGTCAGAAGTATGGTCATATAGCACATAGAACAATTCTACGCGATAGCTGGATGCTACTTCTCTAGCGCAATTTTTGCATATAAGTATTGATACCTTTAATTCCGGCGAATACCACTGATATTTGAATGCAAGTGTAAAATAATATTTGTTCACTTGTCCTGTTTTCAAGCAGTTACGGTACACCTGTATATGGGCCCGTATTGGACTATTATCTTAGAAAATGGTTTCAAGCACAAACACATCATATTTTCCACGTGCTTAAGCCGCAATTAAAAAAAGTTCCATATCCACTCAGCTGTGGGAAATGAATATGGCAGTTCCCCCGTATCCGTGGAAGCCCGCGAGGCCTGCATAGCACAAGTGCATTTGAAAACTACCGTCATAGTCTAGTGACTAAGACGGTGTTTCTCTCCAGACTCAATTGTATCAATATGCGAAAAATCACGTCAGGCAGTTACACCGTTATTGCGTTTAGGAAGGACACACCAATAAGCACACTTTCGCATTTATAATAGAAGAACAGATAGGGATAAATAAACGTTCCGCATTAACACGCCAATTTTGAAGTTGTCTCCAATAAAATTCCTCACAAAACGTTTCAACCCATCCCAACCATCCTCAATACTAGAATACGCTGAAAATCTCAATTTCGAGCTTATCACGGCATACCTCCAAGCTCCGATGAACAGTATTGATCAAAACCAATTCGGAATCCTGAATTCGGAGGTAGCGGAGCGTTATAATTGTACAACTGAAGTTCATTGTTGGACTAAAAAAGTCAAGTATTCAAGGCTTTGGATTTAATTTGTTTTAGTATTTGCATAAAAGTGAATGAATGTGAACTTCAATTTGAAGATGGATTTGATTCGATTTAGGATTGTCAATATCTGTATACGAGTAATTTAGTTTAGGGTTTTATTTATTGTCCATCAACTTTTCTTTGCTCCTCAATAAATAAGCGTTTTATTCACAAGAAATTTAAGATGTATAAGATAGGGTGAGCATTCCAAGCATTTACCAGATGCATTTGCCACATTACATATTAAAAATTTATTTACATTATCATTTATATATAACCATTAAAAGGAGTCTCCCAGGATAGAGCCCGTCTGCGACATCGTCCCCAGCACGCTCGCCGCGTTACACCTTTGTAATGCGAGGCTTAATCTTTGGGCGAAATAGGAGCCTGCTTTGATATCGCCTGAGGATCCGACGAGTTTTACTGAAATTTGTTTCACTATATTTTATGTGTCAGACGACCACGGGCCGAAGGTCTCAACCGCCAGTGCCGCAAATTCTTAATAATTTTTTAGAAAGGCGTATTTGCGGCACTTGACGGTTTGAGCATCTTCCGCGGCCGTCCCTGGTTTTCGGGCGGAGCGTTGGACATGGGACGGGGCAAGAGTATCCACGCATGTATCGTCCCATGCCAAGGGCCGCCCTAGATGCCATGGCACCAGAGTGCAGCCATCAGGTCTCTTCCCGGCAACAGCGGACAGTCCCACAGGCTCCAGAGTCGCTGGGACGGATGCAGTGCCAAGCGCTCGGCGGATAAGGTCGTTTAGTGCCGCATGTCTATAAAAAAGGCCAGCACTTGCTTGACAATAAAGACCGTGACGTCCTTGAGTATCAGCAGAGCCTCCGCAGCGGTAGCAGGGGTGAGGTTCGCAAGTCTTTATACCGAGGCGGAGACAGACAGCGATTCGTAGGGTACTGGGGTCTAGCACGGATCCGATGTTGCGTGCAGCCAATGTCCCGACTCCGGTTCGGACACTGCCAGCAAGCGAGCCCGCTCGTATGCATTGTGACAATTACGTAATAAATATTTGTGAATTGATTTTACTCTTACTAGATCCCAGGCAGCTTGGCTGGCTTTTTCAGATGGCGGGCTCTCGCCGGGGTTGCGGGCGCTCCATGCGGACTCTGCATCCGCCAGACCTGACACAGCTACATTGGTAACGTTAAGGATACCACTGATGAGGGTGACAGTACTGTGGATGGAGGAGAGAAAAGCAGGAAGGTCGCCTGTGCATTCCAAGTGGGTCAGTATGGGAAAATTCGAAGAAGAGAAGAAATATAGGTATGTAAATTTCACTCTTTGCCAGTGTTAACGCCTGTTAGCGTAAACATGTGTGACGGCTTAATCAGCCGTTCCCAACTCATAAAGTATGATAAATTTAAACTAAAATACATGGAACTGCGCATGTACAATACAACACTCTTTATTAATATTTTCTTCTGTTTCCGCGATTATTACTCATTGAAATAAAACAATTTAACGGATTTTATCGCGTATATTATCTCATTTTAGTTCCCGACGTTTCGGAAGCTTTCCAGCTTTCCATGGTCACGGGTGGACTGAGAAAAGATGTATTTTCCTCTGTCAAAGTTACAATTTGTGCAAACTACCCGTTTTTGAAAAAAACAAATAAAGGTTTACATACATGCCAGATGGGCCTAAGCTATAAAGACAGTTACACATGTGCCAGAAGGGCTTAATTATTTTATTTTAATAATTTACCAAGCAGCATTTCACAAATGAGGCGTACTAAGGAAAAAAGAAACGCTGCAAAGAAAAACTCCTAGGCTACCTCATTACTAATTATAATATTTTAAAAACAGACTATTAACTACTTTTTAAACAGATAAAACATTTTACACCGTTCGGAAATTAAGGTTTTGCAGTCCTGTGTCTCGCTTGTTCCTTGATGAGATGTATTACCGGATCCCAAGCTGATGGTAGTGACAATCCATCTTCTTTATTGAAATTAGGATGCTTTTTAATCTCAATAGCCTTGCGTAGCATTCTGGGAAAATATATTTTTTCTTTGGCAAGGATAGAAGGTTTATCAAACTTAATTGAGTGGTTTGGTTTGTCAATGACATGTTCATAGACTGCAGACCTATTACACCGACGGTGCTTGACATCTGCTATGTGCTCCTTCACCCGGGTTGATACACTGCGTTTCGTTTGACCAATGTATGAAAGACCACACTCGCAGTCCAGCTTATAAATGCCTGCACTCTGCAAAGGGGTGCTACTCTTCACGGGTCTAAGGTATTGAGACACCTTCTTCAATGAGGTAGTAAGCATGTATTTCGTTGGTAGTGAATATATTATTATCATCCTTCAATAAAAGCTTCTGTGTTTATGTGTACGTGAGAAAAAAAATCATAACCCTCTTTTTTACTTCACCATACGCGGATTGAAAATAGGTATACTGGAAATCATTCTCGAATGTCCAGCTATTCTTGTACCAATAATTGTAAGAATCCATCAAGCCATTTTGATGTGATGTGAGTTCAAAGACGCCCGCAACTTCGTTCGCGGAGGAGAAAAAGTCATAACCCTTCATTTTTTCTTCAGCGTAGTCGGATAAAAAGTATCCTATAACCATCCGGAGATACCCAAAATAGGTGAAATCCGTTAAGCCGATTTTGCGTGATGAAGCCACAACGACACATACAAAAATACATAAAATCCAAAAAAAATATTTTTCGTTTTAGAGACCTCCAAATAGTCGGTAACAATCAATTTTTTGAAAATATCTTTAATATTATTTTTACAACTAGAATAGTATAGATGACATGCGCACAAACACAACATATACAAAAAAAAAACATTCCGTCGAATTGAGAACCTCCTCCTTTTTGGAAGTCGGTTAAATATACATTCAGATAGCGTTTCACTTATTTTTATTTACAGTAGTAGTACAGAAATTTATTTTTTTACAACTATACAAAAGTATGGATTCAGCTTAGTTATTAATAACTGCAACAAGAAAAGTTACAAAACATTGATTTTAACTTTAAGCAGTCATATATCTTTCAGAAAGCGTGAAAGACCTCTAACGAGATGGACAGAGGACATCGAGCAACGCGAGGAAGAGATGGACCGACGACATCTTGCAACTCGCCGGCAAAGATTGGAATGAACGACGCTAAGGACCGAGAACACTGGTCGTCACTGGAGGAGGCCTTCACCTTCACTCAAGAGGGGTTCTTGCATAAATAATATTTTCTAAGTCTGTATTAGATTGAAATTAACATATTGAGTACTTTACCAACTAGAAGATGCCCACAACTTCGTTCGCGCAGGGGAAAAAGTGATAACCTCTCTTTTTTCTTCTGCGTAGTTGGGTAAAAAGTATCCTATAGCCATCTGGAGATCTCCAGCTACCCGTGTACCAAAAATAGTTGAAATCCGTTTCCGACACATACAAACATTTTATTATTACAACTTATAGAAGATTACCGTTTTTTTTTTAATTGACTTTATGTTGACATAAAATTTAATTTTCTATAGTGATATTAATTGCAAATTCAAATCTTATTATAACTGTGTATTTTTCAATTCTAAATTCGCAAAAAATAAAAGGCTCTTTTATTTATTTTATATCTTTCTTACATAGTGTGGAATGGAAAATTATAGGTAATATTTGTATCGTGACGTATGCAGGAGCAGACTAACAATATCAATGTTAATCTACCGGCAGATACACGATAAATCTTTTAACCTGAGCTTTAAATAATTATAATCGTGTCGGCAATATGCTAATGAGAGCTGGATGTAAGTAACGGTTTAGTTGTATATGGACACACGGACAAGAAGGATGCCGCGCAGTGTTCTTACAGGGAATAAAATATAAAGTATCACACACTACACACGGACGCGCCACGTATGCATACGCTACGCACGGACGCGCCACGTATGCATACGATACGCACGGACGCGCCACGTATGCATACGCTACGCACGGACGCGCCACGTATGCATACGCTATGCACGGACGCGCCACGTATGCATACGCTACGCACGGACACGCCACGTATGCATACGCTACGCACGGACGCGCCACGTATGCATACGCTACGCACGGACACGCCACGTATGCATACGCTACGCACGGACGCGCCACGTATGCATACGCTACGCACGGACACGACACGTATGCATACGCTATGCACGGACGCGCCATGTATGCATACGCTACGCACGGACACGCCACGTATGCATACGCTATGCACGGACGCGCCACGTATGCATACGCTACGCACGGACACGCCACTTTTGCAGTAGATTTACGGCGCCACGCTAATGTTATTAGCTGTACTAGAAGATGCCCGCAACTTCGTTCGCGGAGGAGAAAAAGTCATAACCCATCGTTTTTTCTTCAGCGTAGTCGGGTAAAAAGTATACTATAACCATCTGGAGATACCCAACTACCCGTGTACCAAAACATATGGAAATCTGTTTAGCCGATTTTGCGTGATAAGGCACAACGACACATACAAACATACATAAAATCCAAAAAAAAGTATTTTTCGTTTTAATGACCTCCAAATAGTGCGTAACAATCAATTTTTTGAAAATATCTTCAATGTACAGACATTTCATTTTTACAACTTTATAATAGTATAGATATGTTTTGTGTTTAAATGTTTTTCTATGTGGGAAAATTAACACCTCATTATCATCTATCGTGATATAGACACAATTATCAAAGAGTAAAGAAAAACACGATTCTTGTAAAACGTGTCTACTCCAGGAATCGAACCTGGTACCATTGCAAGGATAATGCGTCCAACGTGTCGACCTCTCCAGCCTTTTGCCTTGAATTTATCCATCCATTTTGACCTACTTACATTTTATGGATGGATAAATTCGAGGCGTACAGCACAGTGCTCGCTGGTGGAGAGATTGATATAAAGCGTAATCCAAAGGTATCAGGTTCGATTCCTAGTGTGACCACTTGCAAGAGCAATCGTCATTCTTTGCGCTTTGATCTTTGTAGCTATATCACAATACTAAGATATTCTTTGAATATTCGTGTGTCTGTCTGTCGGTGTGTATCGTTTAATAGTCTGTTGACGCGCGTTATCAGCACCGAGCACACGTAGAGTTACGGTGCCACGGTTATTACGTGCGTTAGCGCCACGGTAATGACTGTGCTAGTACTTTTGAGGCATCATCCAATTTGGCTTGAAGGCCTGATAGAATCGAGGTGTAAAACTTTTGTACAAGGAAACGTTGGAGTAGATACTTTTATTTCTATGTCAATAGACCAAAATTTAACGTCTACGGGCGCACTTTCGCTGTGATCACAAGTGTTAGTATTTTTATCAATAAAACTTAGCCTAATATTACTGGTTGCACGATTTCTCATTGATATTTTTATGAAATAATGTTCATTTAATGAAATAATCAAGATGAGAACTGTCAGATTTTGGTCTTGAATTAAAAATCGGTGTTTAGTAGAGAGCGGATGTTAAGTAGCGATCTCAATATTAATATGGATATGACTGGTTATGATGATGATAAATAAGAAAATCTTTTTAAAATTTTTGAAATAGTTAAATTACTCTGACTTAAAGAAATGAAAAATGAAAATAATCCGCTTAAAGAAATATCTTGACACCTATATAATTACGTTTTTATCATCGCAAAAGATTAATAATGATGATGTTATTAGAAAAAATGCGAAAATTAATCCAAAAACAAAAAAATACTGGTTTTTCATGTTTTTTGTGCTTTCAAGATATCTTGCTTTGTTTCGATAAGGCTAAAGGATACTTACGTCATTTTTTTGTTGATTATTCATAAAATAGTGAACAATGTTTTTTTTTATGTCGATTACATCTACTTTCATCCCTATTCGTTCGGGCATTTATCCTGGTCATATCCATATTAATATTGAGATCGCTACTTCAAATCCGCTCTCTAGTCATTAGGTATGCTTCGGGCTAAGAAAGTTGTTTACGAGCATGATTTATGTTAGAAATCCGCAAAGTATCTTCTGACGTGGACAAATTGCTGTTATAAATAGTAGGCGTTGAATATGTAGTTTTCTTTAATAACTTTACAATTGAAATACCTTGACCATTTCAACCATTGAAGAAAAAAGGGGTTTCAAGTTTAACGTGTGTGCACGAGTGTCTGTTATCTGTTAGTGGCAGTATAGCTCCTGAATTAATGAGTAGAAAGTAATAAGGTCTAACGTTCCAACAAGAAATTATTAAAGCTCTGTAAAGAACTTGAAAATTAATTTATTTTCTAAATTGGGTCGAAATTAAAACTCCATCCAAGAGAAATATTTATGAATAAAACTTATCAGGGGGAAAAGTAATAACACTTTTTTTTTTGCTCCAGCGTAGTCGGGTAAAAAGTGTCCTCTAACGATCCTCTGATAATTAGCTACCCTTGTACTAAAAATGGTTGAGATCCGCTAGCTGTTTTGACGTGATACCAAGATATTTCGACAAAGAGATGGCGCTGTTCATGTCCGGCTTCTGTTTCTGATATTGATATTAGTATATTCGTGGATTTTTCTCGAATTCGAACCTGTACCATACAGTAAGACAATCGAATCATTATTTTATAATAGTACTAGAAGGTGCCCGCAACTTGGTCAGCTGAGGAGAAAAACAGACTTTTTAGAACTTTATAATATAATATAATATTTTTATTTATTATTTATAATAGATTAGTAAGTTATATTATAGTAATAGTAAAATAATATAAATTTCACAACTTTCAATAATGCCATAAAAAAGTTTAGTCCTTGTAGTATCGCTGTATAAAGTCTGAACTGTATATAATTGGGCATTTCTCCAAGCGTTTTGAACCGCTCTGACTTCGGTGATCGCATTTGTGCCGGGATCCTGTGAGATAAGCATGTTTCTCTTCGTTATTTGGTATAAATCACCGCCGTCTACTAGATAGCTAAAAAACCGGTCAAGTGAGAGTCAAACTCGCGCACCGAAGGTTGTATCTATGAAAATCCAGTGTTAGTAGAGCCCTACTCTTAAGCAAAATATACGCGGTGTTCGGTCATTTTATATTAATTACTGACATAGACATAAAATTATTGTTTTTATTATTTGTTGTTATAGCGGCAACAGAAATACATCATCTGTGAAAATTTCAACTATCTAACTATCACGGTTCATGAGATACAGCCTGGTAACAGATACGGACGGACCGCGGAGTCTTAGTAATAGGGTCCCGTTTTACCCTTTGGGCACGGAAACCTAAAAACGTGCATATCGCACGGGATATTGCGACCACCGAAGTCAGAGCGGTTGAAACGCTCGGAGAAATGCCACATTATATATATAGAGAGAATACTTTTTACTTTTTTTTTTGTACTTCTCGATTGTAGCAGCGCTTTTAACACGGTTGATTTTGATATTCTTCTGGTTATACTCCAAACTCTAAATGTTTCTCAGAATGCTTTATCTTGGTTTCGCAATTACCTCTTTGGGAGGCGCCAGAGGATTAAGGTTGACGACAAATTGTTCGAGTGGTGCGATCTCTCCGCTGGTGACCCTCAGGGAGGGGTGCTCTCTCCTATTCTCTTCTCTATTTTTATGAATGGTATTTCTGAAACCCTCAAGTCATCTTATCACCTATACGCAGATGATCTACAGATCTATGCAGCGGCTAACATTGAGGATTTCTCGGCATTGGTTGATCAAATCAACATTGACTTGGAATCTATACGGTCTTGGGCATTTAATTTCGGTCTGAAAGTGAATGCAAAGAAATCGCAGGCGATTGTCATTGGTAGTTCCCATTATATAGCCAAGTTGTCTGATATGGTGGTTCCCGAAATTGTTTTTGATGGAATTTCTATTCCTTTTTCCTCTACTGTTAGAAATTTGGGTATCACCTTAGATCAGACAATCTCTTGGTCGGCTCATATTGCTGGAGTCAGTCAGAGGCTCTTTGCATCTCTTCATTCTCTGAGGCGTCTGCAGAATTTTCTCCCTCTTCCTACCAAGCTCGCTCTGGCTCAATCTCTCTTACTACCTCTCTTAGATTACGGTGACATTGCGTTTCTGGATCTCAGAGAAGAGCTGCTTGAAAGGCTGCGCCTTTACAAAATGTTTGTATCAGGTACGTATTTGGTCTGCAGAAGTATGACCATGTTTCAAATTATCGCGCACAGCTCGGATGGTTGCCGATCCGCCGGCGCAGAGACGTACATATCCTGTCATTGCTCTTTTAAATACTTTATTATCCGGCTTCTCCTCCTTACCTCTCTGAGAGATTAAATTATATGGCTGTTGGCAGTGGACATCGCTTGCGGTCAAGCACCAACCTGACACTTGCTATACCATCCAGCAAGACGCGAACATATACCAGGTCTTTCACGGTACACGCGGTTAAGTTGTGGAACGAGCTGCCGTTATCTTTCAGGCAGTCGCAGTCTGTGGCATCACTCAAGAGTAAATTGAATAAGTTGTGGCTTTCCAGTGATTTGTAAAATGGTTGAATATTATTTATATTTATATTTATT
Organism: Hedya salicella; assembly: GCA_905404275.2. Classification (NCBI taxonomy): domain Eukaryota; kingdom Metazoa; phylum Arthropoda; class Insecta; order Lepidoptera; family Tortricidae; genus Hedya; species Hedya salicella. Next base: position 15,716,290 of record FR990111.1, on the reverse strand, counting down.
AAATATTATTGTTATATTTTATTTTGTTATTTATTATACTCCAAACTCTTTTATTTTGTTATATATATATCTATTTATTTATATATTTTTTATTCATACACATATAATTTGTACAGGGTGTTAGTTTGTCTATCTTCCTTATATCTTCACTCACTTGCTCAAAGGTTAACTGGAAGAGATCCCTAATAGGGATAAGTTCGCCTTTGTACTTATATCTTTTAATTTTATTGCTTTTGTAACTGGTTACTATGTACAATAAAGTGTTTACATACATTACATACAAACTTTTTACCCAACTTTAAAGCGACAAAGTCGCGGGCGTCTTCTAGTTACAATTGTTACTTATTGAATAACATTTACAAGAAACATTAACATAATATTGTTGCAAAAAATATTGTTTTAACAGGATTCGAATAACTATGTATGAAAAGGTAAACATCCTATATCATGTATTACATAAGGAGGGGCGCTCCTTATCCCATAGCAAAGGTGTATTACCTTATTAAGAAGAAGATTTCTTAAATAAGATTTTTTTATTAATATTATAAATTGAAAAAAAAATAACTAAGCAATAAAGTGATACTAGTGGAGTTATTGCATGAAAACTTTCTAGTAGACACTTATTTTTCTGTGCCATTAGGTATGTTTCGGGCTGATAAAGTTGTTTACGAGCATGATTTATGTTAGAAATCGGCAAAGTATCTTCTGGCGTGGACTAATTGCCGTTACAAATAGTAGGCGTTCTATATGTAGTTTTCTTAAATAAATTAACAATTTAAATGACTTGACCCTTTTTAACCACTGAAGAAAAGAGGGGTTACAAGCTTAACGTGTGTACACGAGTATCTGTGTACCTGTTTGTGGCATTGCAGCTCCTAAATGAATAAATGATTCTTCTGATTATCTATAGTAGGACTTTACACATTCAGTGTCCCCGTAAAAAACGATCAGACAATGTTTATGTGGTCTGAACAAGGAGTAAGCATCTTTATTTTCTGGCTATATTATAGTATGATTTATGGTTCCACAATAATATTCCATCGTACCGATCGAACCATCAGGAATAAAATAAGTTGTGTGGTCGGAGAACGAGGAATTTTAAAGGTCTCATGGTTCGATCGATTGGTCGACACAGACATTGAAAATCCCATCCGTTCGATTAGTAGGACCATAAGACGATCAATCGAACCTGCAGTAAAAAGAAATATTCTTCGTCTGACCAATCGTGACTCAAATGGTTATAGGCTTTGAAAATTCGCCGTCGGCACGCTTCGGGCCTTCGACCAAACACGGAGCTCGCCTTCGCCGTGTCCATAGTGACACTTAATTTAACCATTGGTTCGTGTTTACCATCAAGCTAATAAAATAGTTTTTTTTTTATTTTACCAAATATGTAAACGTATTCACGTGCAACATACGGCCGTGTCTATGACACAGTCCCATCCCGTTTTTTTTAATTAAAATTAATGTTGACTGTACACATTTTTAACTGGACATTGATACAGGCTGGATCATTTGACTAGTTTGACCACGAGGAAACATAATTCCTCGTAGTCAAACCAGTTAGAGAAAATAGTTTGACTACGTGGAAGGAGGGGTTTTTTTCACATAACTTATATTACTTAGGGCCGATTTCACCAACATTTATTTTAAACGAGTGGCTACCCCAGTATAACTTTACTCTATAACGATTTACTCGATGGTTAACTTCAATTTCGTTTCACCACGCTAGTCTACGGATAACTTGCTCTCGCATAGTTACTCGGTAACGTTAAACGAATGGATTGAATGAAATCGTAATATACGCAAGATAGACAGTTTGTCCCAGGCTTGAGCAATGGCGCTGCGTATTTTTTAAATTTGTTAAGGTAAAACATCAATTGGGAAATAAGTATCAGAAGCGTGGCTTCAGGAAAATTACAAGGGAAGCCGGAGCGTATTCATTGACTCATATTTAAAGAATAAGGTGGTTATAAGCCTGTCTTTGGGCAACCCGGTGGAAATCGGCTTATATGGACGCCACGGCACTGATAAGTATGGAATTCATTTGACATTGACAATGACAATACTAATCTACGACTAACACTTTATTGCCGAAATTGGCGGTAAAAGATTTTACTCTAGTGTAGTGATTTTATCGTTAGATTAAATATTGGTGAAACGTAGTATCGAGTAATTTATTTATTATTGGAATAAGACTTATACTACGTTGTTGAAATCGACCCTTAGTAGTTAATAGACAAAAATAGCAGTCTATAGTACCTAAACACAAAAATTAAACACAAATACGTTTTCAATTATATTTTATTGGTACAATTTTTTTCATTGTTCTCATTCTTATTTTTAATATCTTCTTCAGGTCCGGAATCCAGATATGTCGTTTGTTGATTCCTCTGGATAACACTGTGAACCAAAAGTTGAAATATGACAAGTACTGGTTCGTAAAATGTAGTAATGCTTTCTGGTCTTCATCACATTAGCTTCTTCAATCATTTTGCTATAACTTTTTCTCAAGCCATTCTCATCATCAAACATAATTTTGTTGCATAGAAAAGAAGTGACTCAGGGTTCTAATCTGGGTCCCCTATGTCTTCTCAATGGTTAAAACACTATGCAATTATTAATGCCATGTGTGAGATAGGACTCCTTAAATTATTTACCGCAGTAAATTAAATGTGTTTTTTCTTGGATTTCATATCAAGTTTTCCAAAACATATCTGATATAAAGCAAAAAATACTTCCCGAGTTCAATTCAGTAATAATGTTTTAATGTTCTTAAATCTCCATAGCCTTCATAGAGACATTTTTCTTGGAATAATCATCGGATTTGTCTTCTTGAAAAGGCGTCATAAAATCCATTGATTACAAGAACGTTGTTCCAAGGATTTCATTTATCACATTTGCTATCAGTTTGAAACATAATACGCTAAAACATAAATATGAGAACATAATTATGATGAGACGATACATAACATATAATGAACAAATGATGAAAAGTAATATGGTAAATAAAAGAAAGGATAATTATGATAGAGTATCGATAACGTAAATATGAAGAGTAGGGAGATAGTATCCCAATGCTAGACTGCTAGAGTCTGGCACTAGGATAATAAATATGGTAAAACTTGTCATTAAAATAATTTTTATTTTAAGGATTGAATAATGTAATTATCCCAGTGCTCAACAATGTCCCATTACTTAGCACCTTTGACCTTAGTTCATAGCAATATTGGTTATAAATAGGGTGTCAATTATTGAAGTTTAAGTGTCAAGGATTTGATCGTTTACCTTACTAATTAAATACGTGAAATATGTGAAAATCTACAGACCCATTAAGTTAATAAGGACATAAACTAAAGTCACGGCTTCACGAGGCATAATTCATTATCGACACTACTTTGAAAAATATTCATTTTGCTCCAGGTAAAAACGCATTAAGTGTATATGGACCTGATGTGTACTTACGTCGTTTTTATTAAGTCTTTTTTGCGACACAAGCACATGCATCAAAGTGACGATATGGATGATTACATTTAAACCTGAATATAGATAATAAAATTTATATATTTTATAACTATCATGACAATAATATCAACAGCGTTCTGTGTTAAAATCAATATTCAGGTCATTTCACGATCACACGCATCATCATTACAGTCAGCAGCATAATAGTTAATAGCAGTTGAAGTGGCCAAATATATAGTATTACAACCTTACTGCTATGCAAATAAAGATCCTTTTCGATATATTTGGCTTCTTTGGTCGCTATTAACTATTTGATACTGACTGTACACATATTGCGCTTCATTTAACTCGTGTATGGAATTAATGGTATCACTGTTGATTGAAGATAATGTGGCTTTAAAATAACTGTCTATCTAGATGTCGGTATTCTCATTGGTGCGTCATACAGTACAATAACTGTTTATAGAACACCTCACAAAGAGAATAGGTACAAAATAAAATTTGAAATGAGAGGTAAACTGGCGGTCTTATTGCTAATAAGCGATCTCTTCATATACGTAGCATTGAGAATGACCGACAGTAGTAACGCCATCAAAGTCAGCTATTCTAAATATACGACTGTACAGTGAGCTTCAAATACATATAATTAAGATATTTTTGCAGTTGACTGTACATATGAACGGTTAGCCAATTTTGGGTTACCACTTCTAGACTCTATTTAATGTGTATTAAAATTCAAAAGTGGTAGAACAATTTTTTGGCCAACTGTACATTTTTCTTATACGGTGTTACAATTTATACTATCTCTAACGTACCTATTATGTGAAAAGGTAATATTAAAGGTATAATTTCAAACACAAGTGGATAGATAATAAATAAATATAACAGGCAATTTTACACAATCGAACTACTCCCATGGTAAGCTCAATAAGGTGTGTGTTATGGGTTATGGGTAATAGACGACGATATATTTAAAAGGTATATTTATATATATGAACATAGAAAACATCCAAGACGAAGGAACAAATATTTATGCTCATCACACAAATATTTGCTCTTACCGGGATTTGAACCCAGGACCTTCAGCTTCGCAGGCAACGTTACTCCCGCTGAGCCAAACCGGTCGTCTGTAAATGTATTGTGTCATAAATGTAATTCTTATGAAGTGGATGAGTAATAAACAAATTGTGGATATAAATGATAGGATAATGTACCTTGTTTCAAACGGAATTGCATCGTGGGTCACTGTCAACGACAACCCTCTCAAAGAAAACTGCTTGGCTGCCTTGGTCCTTTTTATCTTTGCAGCAGCATCCATGTTTTCCTTCCTTGTTCTTCCTTCCACATCCTGGGCTTCTTGGTTGCTCATCGTCTCCACGTCTGCACTCACGACCCCAGGGTCCATGGCCCCATGGACCATGGCCCCTAGGACCATGGCCCCACGGGCCACGACCCCATGGGCCATGCCCTGAAGGTCCTTCCGGGCGGCGAGGTCCATCTCCACGGCAGTCAGCTCCTTCTCGCTCGCAAGGTCCAAAAGGTCTAGTAGGGTAGGGTTCAGGCCTCATCCAAGGACCGAAGTGACCGTGGCATCCATGTCCGTGGTGACCGTGATGACCGTGATGGCCATGTTGACCATGATGACCATGGTGCCCATGTGGGCCATGGCGTCCGAACGTATGACGCCCGACGGGGCCACAGCCGTGATGCATCGGCCCAAAACCGGAGTAGTCACATCCAAAAGGTCCCCTCATACTGATAATCAATTGATACTATTATTGATATTGTTATACAATATATGATATTTTTACACAGTGAGATGTGTGTATAGCTTGTAGCAGAATGAGGCTCGGTGCCGATGCCCGCTCGTTTTATACCGAAGATTGCGCAATGCCTCGCAATATTGTTGGAAGTTGTGAAATGTGGTAAAATTATTTCATACGAATTTCACAAATTGGGAAATAAGTGTGACATCCTGTAAGTTAAATTACGTGAATTGTTCTAGTTATTTTTTTTACAATAACTATGCCTTTTATTGGTTGTATGCCAAATACCTTTGGATTTATGTTACTTACAAAATCGTTTGAGTAATAGTCAAAACCTATCGTCATCAAGAAAAAGAATATCCAAAATTTTACTTTGTTAAATTACTCGTACCTATTCATTACAAATTTACAAATAAATAGATCCGGTATCATTGTCTTTTTTAAATGTTTTACTAATACTTAGACATAATATTTGAACACAAAACAATGACAACCATTTTGACAGATTGGGGCAGAAATAATAAGAGCCTTTTTCCTGCATTTTCCTGCAGTTACATTCAAAAAATTCTCCGACCTTGGAGCAAAGCAAGACTGAACAGGCATCTCCCGAGATTATATCTTATTTTTTCTTTTCCTATATGGAGATTAGTCGAGGTCCTATTTGGTGCTTAAACACTGTGGATGACGTAAGCATGGAGGAGAGTTTCAAGCGTTTTGTCCTTATCAATTCTAGAGTGTCTTGCAACAACAAAATAGTGAATTTTGAAAAGTAAGATATTTTATTTGAAGAATAAAGTATGGGATAGATTCCGTAGAAATGTATTCCGGACCTCATCAAAAGTTTGCGGGAAGCAATTAGAGGGGAAGACATTTAAAATAAATTAAATTAAAGAATTTTCATTATATACTTTTACTGCCACCTTAAAAAAAAAATTATAATGGTTCAGAACCTCGGTAACCTAGCTTTACTCGATGAGTGAAACCTATCTAGATAATCTTGGAAGGCAAAATTATGTCTACCTACATACCAAACATCCAAACCCTTAGAGTTTCCTTATAAACAAATACTCTTATATACTTATACAGAATAATTGCTTGCTTTAATTAATAAGATAACTATGATTGGTCTGATTGGGGACCTGTTAGTTCATTTTGTGAGACTTCGTAGCAGGCAAATAGTGTTTTATCTATACTATTATAAAGTTGTAAAAATGAAATATTTGTATGTTCGTATGTGTCGTTGTGGCTTCATCATGCCAAATCGGCTAAACGGATTTTAACTGTTTTTGGTGTGCTGGTGGCTGGGTATCACCAGATGGTTATAGATACTTTTTAGCTGACTACGCTGTCGAAAAAAAGAGGTGTATTGACTTTTTCTCCTCCGTGAACGAAGTTGCGGGTGTCTAATATTTTCGATATTATCTAATTTTCATTAATTTGCTGTCAAATTCAGTACTTCTAAAGCACATAATGCACATAATATAGGCTAAGTATAGTTTGCTGGCAGCTTTCTCGCACAAATAATCTTTATTAAATTAGGTATCACTATGTAGTTTTATTTTTTCCTTACTAAATCTGTTTTCTTATTTATTACCCGTGCTATGTCCTGTATTAGACATATATTTTTACATTTCTAGAAGAACAAAAAAACTGTTACTGTTAAAAATAGCGTTCGTGGCAAGTTTTTATTGCCGATTTCTTTCTTTTAACCCTTTGAACGCTAAGAACATCTAAAGGTGTCGTGTGCTGTTGTACTTACCACGCCAGCAATACCTAAAGGTGTCGTTAATCGTCGTGTAACTGACAAACATCCGTTAACTACTCGTCGAATACAGTACTTACTTCTGATATTAAAGGATTATAGTTCCTTTTCATTTTCGCAAAATAGTGTCTTGGTTAGATGTGACAATAAATTGCTCACATGCGCATGTTTTCATTCAGTTTCCACAAAAATAAGCATGAAAATACAACAAACCACCAAAAGTCAGTATAATATAATCCTCGACACGTGTTTCACCGAGTTGTCACCGGAGAAGTGACTTCTCAACATCTCCTGTATGTCCTGATGACGCCTCGTAGAAAAGCGTAGGTATCACGTGTCGAGGATTATACTGTCTGGTAGTATTTTTTTGTATTTGAATGCGTTTTTTTGTGGACACTGTTAATCACACCTAACCAAAACACTATTTCGCGGAAAAGCAAGGGAACTTAATCCATTAATATAATATGATGAATTCCGGAAACTAACGCCTGAAGGTATCAATTACCTACTTCTGAGGTACCTACATAGTATACTTATATAATTATGTCTGTGAATCATTGTGATTATACCGGCAAGGTCACCACTTGTATGGTTTGAGCTATTAATAGAACAGTTACTTTGACCTAAGCCGAGCGAGACGTATCGATGTTCTATTTTACGATAAGAAGGTCACTTTTGGTTTATTAAGGAAAATGTGAAAAAAACACCACTTCCCCACCACCCCTTTTTCTCCGTAGTTTATAAATCGAAAGTTTTGAAATTTTCACAATTTTTATTACGAAACATAAATATTACACGAAAATTATAGCCATGTCTCTAACTAGCTAATTTTTTTTAATTCGCAAAAACGTATTTGAGAAACCCTGTTGCGTTAAGTTTGCACCTGATTTGTATGCACTGCTATAGATATCAGCTGCAAATTTAACTCAACCGGTACCGGGTAATAAAGTTAGGGTAAGTAAAAATTTGTACAGAAACCCTCGGTGCGCAAGTCCGACTCGCACTTGGCCGGTTTTTTTCTTCAGCATGACTACGAACTACCCAACTGGGTAAGAAGTATCCTTTAACATTCTGTGGATAAACAACCCCGTATCCTAATAATGGTTGAAATCCATTTACAAGTTTTGACGTGATGAACCCGCAAAGACACATACAAACATTTTTTTTTTTATTCAGTGAACTTCAAATAGTCCATAACACTTATTTATTTTGAAAATGTCTTCTACATTACCAACATTTAATTTTTTCAACTTTATAGTTATACTAGATGACGCTCGCAACTTCGTCCGCGGAGGATTTTTTACGACAGTGTAGTCGAATAAAAAGTATCCTATAACCATCGGGAGATACCCAGCTGCCGTGTACCAAAAATAGTTGAAATCCGTTTAGCCGATTTAGCGTGATGAAGCCACAACAACACATACAAACATTCAAAAAATCCAAAGAAAATATTTTTCCATTCAGTGTCCTCTAAATAGTCCGTTACAATAGTTTTTTTGAAAATATCTTCAATGTACAGACATTTCATTTTTACAACTTTTTAATAGTATAGATATAAGAATTTTCCTTCATTCAGTAACCTCATAACCCTTTTTTGCCGATCATAGTTGGCTATAAAGTATATTAAGAATAGTCAGGTAATGAACATAAAAGGTCATACGTCAAGTTTTAGCTATATAAGATCCCCATGTGTTAGCCTCTAATTTAGTATGGAAATTCCATCGAACATACACTTAAGAAATAAACAATTTTAAATGTAAGAAATAATTGTCTATTCAGCGCTGACATATGTTATAAATTCACATAAAAAACATACACTCTAAAAACAATGACTATTACACTATCAGTGCAGTTATGATGACGTTTCCTATTGCATTTGCATCTACTGTGACAGAACTGCATTACAACCGTGCAACTACTGCCGGCGTGCATTAGTCAAAACTGCATGCCGACTGCAAGCACACTACGCAGTTGGTTTCAAGTTTCGATTCACTTATGTCAACTTCAAGAGAACTGCATTCGAAATGCACTTTTGCAGCAAGAAATCAGCTGAAATGCAGCACGTCTGTAACGGCCCTTAATCATACTCACAAATATAGCTACAAGCCAAGATACATTAAAACAAGAGGACTGTCAAACTCGTTACTTGGAATCGTACAGAACGCAAGAAGATATTCAGGCAAAAACTAAATGGCGCTTTAAAACTAAACATTTAAAGATGTTATAATTGAACAAACAATCATAGTATACTAACATATAGTTAAGTTAAATAAATAAATCGTAACATATATATACTGTGTCACACTTGAAAAGTTGAATAATAGTTAATTCTTAAACATAGATGGCGTTGTAAATATGGGGCAGCAGTTTTTTGTATGGCAATAGACAGTCCTCTTGGTTTAATAGTCCTTGCTGAATACTGTTTACTTATAAAAATCTAACTCAGGAATTCCCACAAGTCGAGTCGCCGATGATTTCACATTGTGGTGTAAATAAAGGTGACTCATTGATAATGATAACCCAGATACAGTCATTCAACAATAACGTAGGTAAATCTTATCGTATTATTGTGTCTACATTTTATAAAGTTGTAAAAATGAAATGTCTGTACATTTATAATATTTTCAATAAAAATACTGTAATTATTAGGAAGTCACTGAATCGAAAAAAAAATAATTTGGATTATATGTATGTTTTTATGTGTCGTTGTGGCTTCATCACGCCAAACGGCTAAACAGATTTCAACTATTTTTGGTACACGAGTAGCTGTGTAACCCCAGATGGTTATAGGATACTTTTTACCCAACTATACTGGCGAAAAAAGAGGGGTTCCGTAAAACCACCCAACTATAGTCCAGGCACCCAACCCCAAATATGGTCCAGAAAGAAAATAACATGTAAAATCATTATTAAAGATTATGACAAGAAATCCGTTACAATTATAATCAAATAATTGTTTTGCCTATGAGCTCATTCATAATATACTCTCATTCATAGTATACTTAATCCCAACTGGTTAGTCAAATTAGATTTAATTCGCACCATAGATGGGTGATTTTGGACTATAGTTGGGTGCTTTTGGACTATAGTTGGGTGGTTTTGGACTTTAGTTGGGTGGCATTGGACTATAGTTGGGTAGTTTTACGGTTATGACTTTGCTCCTTCTAGAACGAAGTTGCGGGCACCGCCTAGTTTTGTATAATTTCATAACATCAGTCGCAGGAAAAGATTCCTTATCACTCGCGTATTGTAATCTTGTCTCTTTTTGTAAACAACTTCCCTAACTTCAAAATACACTAATGTTAGTGATCACAAATAATAACGAGCACCAATAAATTTTATGATGGCAGAATGAACAACCGAGTCGGGCTCGCGCACCGAGGGTTCCGTACAAAATATAAATACAATGAAAATCCAGTGTTAGAAGAGCCCGACTCCTAAGCAAAATGTAAGCGGTGTTCGATCATTCTATATTGGTTACTGACATAGACAGACATAAAATTATAATGTTTTTAGTATTTTTTGTTATAGCGGCAACAGAAATATATCATCTCTGAAAATTTAAACTGTAGCTATCACAGTTCATGAGACGATATGCGTGGTGACAGACGGACAGACAGCGGAGTCTTAATAATTTATTAATTATAAGTATGGAACCATAATAATTCTTTACCCTTTCCAGGATCTTAAACTATCTCCAAACTCAATTTCATCTAAATCGGTTCAGCGGTTAAAGCGTGAAATATTACATAGAAAGAAAGAAAACATATTTATTTAACGCCTGCTGGCGTATAAAAAAAAAACAAATACAAATAACAAAAACAATTGACGACGCTGAAAGGGGTCACCACTCAGCTTTATGCCACGGCAAGCCGTGACGCTGATTTTCGCACACAGACACATACAGATACAGTTATTTTCGCATTTATAATATTAGCATGGATTGTAAAAAAAACGTTATCTAAGACTTCAATGAATATAAACTACATAATTATTATATCGTATAAAGGTTTTCATCTTTATTCAATTCATTAAACAAATGATCTTTATCTTCGGCCTGAGAGTCACTTGCTTATGAGATGATGCTGGGGTCAAAACGCTAATTAGCCCTTTTTCCTGTAATATAATTATTAATAATATTTTCAGGAAATTGTCAATGTTGTGGTTTTTCTATTCTATTCAGTGTCTTAATCTATCCGAAAGAACTAATTAGGTAATCAGTGATCAAAGTACTAAGTATATTTATTTGTCCCAAGTTTATTGAAATAAGAGTGAGCATGCCAATGTTGGGAAGGGTGCCAGCAACAGGATTTTACCCTTAAATTATTATCATTTTTATCAGCGTAGTTCAGTCCACTACAGGACTTAGACCTCTTGTGGTTCGCCTTTGGCTATATAATATCGTTAATATAAATAAAATATATTTATATTATTCTAATCGAGACTTCCTCCTTACGCCCATATTATTAAAATCCATCAGTATACAAAAATATAGTTTTATTTAAATGCAAGCGAGTATTTTCAGTCAAAACCTCTAATATAAATGGCTACACTTTCAACACCTTAAGAAAGTGCCCGGAAAATTACTGAGCTTACATCACCGTCAGCTGTAGGCACTTGGATGGTGTTTGCTTAGCTCAAGCTGAACTTTCAGATCTACTAGTCCGTTGAGAATTACAGGGATGGGGTTTTTTCCCTCTTGGACGGCACTAAGCACGGCATGCAGGGTCGAGAGGCACTCGCCTATGACTTCGGACTCGGTAATCATGCTCATGTTACTGATGTAACTGTTTTCTTCTTTTGTAGGGGTTAGAACCACCTGTATAGGTTGCTGTTGTCCTAAGTTCTGAGGCACAGATTCGTTGATAACTTTCTCAAAAACAGCTTCTTTATTCATATTTTTTTCTTTGGTAGAGGCAGCGATTGCCTTTTGAGAATTCAGTTCTTGAAGCTTCATGGTGGAACTTGGAACTGCCATGGCAGGCTTCTGTTGTACTAAGTTCTGTGGCACAGATTCGTTGATAAATTTGTCAGAAACAGCTTCATTAGTCGGGTTACTGTTGGCTCCTACATTACTTTCTATGGGAGGAGCTACGATAGCCTTTTGAGGCTTCAGTTTTATAAACTCCGACTGGCATATGACGTTGACTTTGGCGTGAACATTGTCAGGATTTGTGGCCTTAGTGCCGGGGAAATCCGCATTATTGGGAGCAGTAATGGCTGCTTGTGGTTTCTGTTGTACTGGCTGTAGGAACTCAAGCTCTTGTGGTTCAGAGAAGTTCGAACTGGTCTCACTCTGGTCAAGTTTTTTCCTATTTCTACGGCCACGTTTATTAGTTCTTCTCGGTTCTTGAAATTTGTCATTGGCCTCCGCCATCAGAGAATTGGGCGCGCTGGGCTCTTCGACGACGTTGGGATTGGAGAGCTCGTATCCACTGAGGCGCGGTGGCTTTGGTACCATGCTGCGCTGCTCACGTCGATATACTGGGCAGGAGCTGTTGTCGGCGGCATGCGGGCCACCGCAGTTGGCGCAGGTGGGCTGGCCGCGGGGGCGGACACACTGCCGTAGCGGATGAGGGCCTGCGCAGCGAAGGCACCTATGCTCACGGTGGCAGTTCGCCACTGAATGCCAGAAGCCCTGGCATTTTGAGCACTGCATAGGCCCCTTCTTGCCACGCCATGATTCTATGGCAACTCCAGAATTTTCCAGCAGTTTTTTGACTTGATACACAGCAGGAACGGTGCCAGGAGTATTCAGCAGCTTTGCGAAAAAGATGCAGCCGGGTCTGTCGAGACGCGGCTCGACACGATGCACGTCGGTTGGAGCGAAGCCACGATCCCTAAGTTCTTTAGCGATGGCTCGCGGATCCGCGTTTAAGGGCAGCCCTCTAATGCATATCTTCAGGGGCGCGTCTGGATCTAAGGAAGACATTTGCCATTCAAACTTCTGACCTTGCGTGGCGAATGCTTCTTTTTAGGACTTTTTACGATGCAGAACACCTTTTAGTCCTTAAGAAAAGATAGCATTTGTTTTGTATGCAAACGCTGATGAGTGAATGTGTTTGGTAACCGGCGCGTGGCCTTTTTATGCGAATTATTGCAATTCAGTTGTGAAATATGGTGTAATTATTTCATCCATATTTCACAATTTGGGAAACTGTACATGAATGGGGAATATAAAAATGTATATATTTTATTAATCAATATAGTCAGCGCCCGATGAGATCAACGCCAGGCTGATGAGATTGAAAGCCTAACGCTATTTCATTGTGACTCATTTCAATCGTTCCGTGGTAAACACGTAAATTATTTCTAAAAACATTTGACAAATCGCACAGGAAATTGCGCAATTATTTTTAGATTTGCATATAGAGTTTTGTTCTCAGAATCTTGTGTTTATTTCATGTTGTATTATTTACATAACTGGCTAGGTTTTCCCTGTGACGTATTTTACTTACTTATGTTTGTGAACTGTGCACTTTATTGCTCTATATTCTATCTCTATACAAAATAAATTCTTTTTGATCTGTTGCTCAGTCTGAGAAACTCACATCATTTCGTATTGAATTTACATCTGCTCACTTTTTATATTAATTCTAGTAATATTTTATTTTTATAATACGTTTACTTAATTTAGGTACATTAACATTTCGGAAGATGTAGCATGGGAGTGTCCCAAACAACGTGGACCGACGATTTATTCAATACCACCTTTAGATGAGAGTATCTGTGTGAAAATTCTTGGGGGAGGCCTTTGTCCAGCTAGCAGTCAAATTTCAGCTGATATGAAATTTAACTTTCAGAACAACCTAAGTTCACTGATCACAGATTAACAACTTCATTGTCGGATAACAAATTTGTGACTATGACCTTTCAATTTTACTAAAATGTCGATCACCTCTATGATACGAGAAGGGTAGCAAAAAAGGCGTAATGACAACCGTCCGCTCCTTATATAGCTTCATGCCGGCTGGACACACTCGCCGAGACCAGACATCAATACATCCGTTCCTTTTCCAATTTATAATGTGCGAAGAGTGCAGAATACATGGTTTGCACGGTCTCGGCAGGTATATACAACGGGTTATAGTTGTTATTTTACCAGTCATTGGCGAATCATACGTAGTCAGGTCATGCACAACTTTGGAAGTTGCCACCAAAAATAAATATTACCTGACATGTTTTTCTGAGATTTTCTACTGCGAAATAAAGGCCTTCTTTAGCTCTCTCTATCACTCACTTTCTCTCTCTCTCTCTCACTTATCTGGTTCTTTTCCGAGTTATAACCTCAATTATCGTTTCAAAAAGGAAGTCACGCAAAGGTAAAATCACGCAAAATATTTAAAAAAAATTACAAGGTAATCGATAATTAAAAAGGAGGTTCGGATGAATTGCGAACCTCCTCCTTTTTCGGGAGTCGGTTACAGATAGGTCAAATAAGGATAACGCATCGTTAAGCTTCGGTGTGGAAGGCAATGACAAAATCCAGACGCCTTAAATTTAAGCATTGGTTTGGGTGAACCGTTAATCCAAGTATTATTATCTATTACTGCTCGTATTATATAGTTGTAAAAATGTAATGTTTGTACATTAAAGATATTTAAAAAAAAAAATTGTAACGGACTATTTGGAGGTCACTGAATTGAAATATATATTTTTTGGATTTTTGTATGTTCGTATGTGTCATTGCGGTTTCACCGCGCCAAATCGGCTAAACGGAATTCAACTATTTTTGGTATCTCCAGATGTTTATAGGATTCTTTTTACTTAAGTACGCTGAAGAAAAAAAGATGGTTATGATTTTTTCTCCTCCGCGGACGAAGTTTGCGGGCACTTCTAGTCTATACTATTACAATACAATACAATAATTCTTTATTGCACACCAACAACAGAAAAAGTACAATAGAGCCTTAACATAAAATACGGTTGACAATAGGCGGTCTTATCGCTAAAGAGCGATCTCTTCCAGACAACCTTAAGGTAGCGAAAACGACAGAGAATAACTAGGAATGATTTGGTGGTGAGATAAGAACCGTTAATCGAAGTGTTTTCTATTACCATTATATATAGTTGTAACAATGAAATGTCTGTACATTGAAGATATTTTCAAGAAAAAAGATTGTAAAAGATTTAGGAGGTCACTGAATGGAAAAATATATTTTTTGGTTTTTTGTATGTTTGTATGTGTCGTTCCGGCTTCATCACGACAAGTCGGCTAAACGGATTTCAAGTATTTTTGGAACACGGGTAGCTAGCTACCTAGGTGGTTATAGGATTCCTTTTACCCGACTACGCTGGAGAAAAAAAGTGGGTTATGATTTTTTTCTCCTCCGTGGACGAAGTTTGCGGGCACGTTCTAGTATTAAATAATATTGTGCAATTCATAAATATTATCACCTCCATACGGTAAACATGCAAATTTGTAATTTTGATGATCTCATCATGCCTCGTATGTTTTTTTTTCTTTGTGTTGTTGTGACAAAGGACGAATTCTATCAGAAAGATGTCATGTTCCGGCATTTCCAGGGTCGGCTACCTGAAACCTCGATATTTTTTAATGTACCTGTTAAGAGCTTAAATTAAAACGAAAATTTATTATGTTGTACCTTATTTATTTCGTTACTTACAGGTATCGATTAAAATTATGTTTTAATTAAGCCCTTAACTTACATTTAAAACCATAATTTTATATTGTCAGTATATTAAGATATCACTACAATAAAACAATAAAAAAACTACTTACATTTTCATCATCATCATCATTTCAGCCATATGACGACCACTGCTGGACACAGGCCTTCTCAATAGATTTCCGCATGGGCCAGATAGAGGCGACCCGCATCCAGCGAGTCCCCGCAACCCTAACCAAGTCGTCCGACCACCTTGCGGGCGGCTTTTGGGAAAGCCGCCGCGCAGCGTAACGTGGGCGCTGCGCTTGCCGGCACGCGGTCTTAACTCGAGAACCTTTTATGCGCCAACGGCCATCGGTTCTTCGAACTATGTGCCCTGCGCATTGCCACTTCAGTTTGCTTACCGTGTTTGCTATGTCGGTGACCTTGGTTCATCTTCGGATCTCCTCATTTCTGATTCGATCTCGCAGAGAGATACCGAGCATAGCCCTTTCCATAGCTCGCTGAGTGACTCTGAGCTTCCTTAAGAGGCCCATAGTTAGAGTCCACGTCTCGGCTCTGTAGTTCATCACTGGTAATATGCACTGGTTGAAGACTTTCGTATTTAAGACTTACATTTTGGGTAATAATTACAAAAATCGTAACAGCATAAAAATATTTCACACAGGGACAGATTCCTACAAAATACGGGCTAACAGCGCCATTTCTCTTATGAGTTAAAAGGATACTTTGCATCAGAGGCATGGCGTCAAGAAAATTACAAGGAAAGCCGAAGCGTATTAATTTACTCAAATTTTAAAGAAAAAGACCTTTCCTTAGGCAACCCGGTGGGAATTGGCTTATATGGACGCCAGGCTACTGCTTTGCATCCAACTGCAGTCATGAAAAAGAGGCTAATGATTTTTTACATTGCGAATGTAAATGCGAGCAAATCTTAGTTTTACAAAATAAAAGCTTGTAAATAAGAAGCTTTGTCTAGCCTCAAGTCTCATGAGACGATCGTAAACATTGAAAGTGACATCGGTATCTGTCAAGTTTGATAAGGGCAAACGTTTTTGTGACACCTAAATGTCAAGCTGAAGGTCGTTCTGTCAATTTGTCTATAACTGGATTCGTTCAATCAAAACAAATGTGGTCTAGAGTGAATCTGTCAGAGAATTGCTAAGAACGCAACCAACTTTAATAAAATTAAATACGCTCATAATGTTAATCTCCTATTCTTCGTTTTTTGAGGGTTCAATACCGAAAGGGTAAAACGGGACCCTAATACTAAGAGTCCGCTGGTCGTTTTTCTGTCTGTCTGTCTGTCATCGGCTGTATCCTATGAACCGTGATAGCTAGACAGTTGCAATTTTCACAGATAATGTATTTCTGTTACTGCTATAACAAACTAAAAACAGTATACTTTTATGTCTGTGTATATGTCAGTAACCAATATAAAATGATCGAACACCGCTTACATTTTGCTTAGGACTAGGGCTCTGCTAACACTGGATTTTCATAGATACGGCTGTTTGTAGCGCATATTTTGTACGGAACACTAGGTGCGCAAGCCCTACTCGCACTTGGCCGGTTTTTTATAGTTAAATGGAGCCCGATTCTCTTATCGAAGTCGGTTAAATGTTTCCACTTTGCTTTCTCGAAAAGTATCTCAAAATATCATTATTTTTCTGGGGCATACCTATATAGGTATATGTAGAAATGTAGACATGAAGCCAAGCCCCGTGAACAATGAAATTTCATTTGCTGTTGCCTAAATAATATAAGTAGCTTGTATCAAACAATCTAAGACATTGACGTAGAATAGTATTTGCTTAAATTAAAAACGAATAAATCACAACCTCACATTTTCTGGAAATAGAATTTGATGCAACGAAACTAATTTGAGCAAGTTTTGTCTAACGCAAGTTTATTTATTTATTTATTTAAACTTTATTGCACAAAACAAAAGTAAGTACAAATGGCGAACTTAATGCCATAAGGCATTCTCTACCAGTCAACCATAGGGCCAAACAGAGAAGCATGAAAATGGAGCAGTGGGGAAAAACATTCAGTACTGAGAGCGTTAGGACACACAAGCAAATAATATATACATAATTGCTTATACCTATACTATATATGGTAAACAATATATATATATTACATATAAATAATAAATACAAAATATACCAGCTACTGCATGAAAGATGGACGCTACTTGAGTTCTTGTTCCAGCAGATGCCTGTGGGTAGCCTGAATATACTTACTATGGATTAGGGTAAGTAAGGAAATAAAGCAGTTAGTCTTGATCTGACAGCGTAGTTTTATTGACGCATCCCTCAACATGGCGCAGCCGATTTAAAATAACCGTTATATAAGTTGCTCAGTCAGTGTTTTTTGAAAATTGAATAATTGTGTTGCAATGGAGACTATATTGCCGCCGCCGCCACCGTTTATATTCGATAACAATTTGGAGAACGTGACATCAGGAAATTTATCTTTAGAGTGGAGTAAATGGAAAAGTGCATTCAACATTTATTTCGAAGCATGCCAACTGTCGAATAAGGAGGTAAAGGTGCAAATTGCTATCTTGCTGCATATTATTGGAGAACGTTGTCGTGAAGTATATCAACAGTTTGAAGCAGAGTGTAAATCATTGAAAGAGGTACTTGAACGCTTTGATTTATATTTTTTGCCGAAAAAAAATTTAACTATAGAAAGGCACAAGTTTTTTACTCGGAACCAGCATGAAGGTGAATCAGTCGAGCAATACTCCTTCGAGCTCAAAAAATTAGCTACCTCATGCGAATTTAAAGATTTAATGCAAGACTTAATAAAGGATAGATTAATATGCGGCATAAAAGAGGATGCGCTGCGAGAGAGGTTGTTACGCGAGCCGGATTTAACATTAAAAAAATGTCTCGATATTTGTAACCTGGCACAGATATCTAAATTGCAAGCGGGAGCAATAAAGAAGGAGACTATGGAGCATAACGCGTATGTTGTTAAAAAAGGTTTTATGAGTACTACGGATTATGACTACAGTAATGAGGGTGGTCAACATAATCATATAATGTGGGTAAGTCGTCGCGGGGCGCCGGCGCATTGCGGAGCGTCGAGGAGCCGCGGCCGTGGAGGCCGGTACCAACCGCCCGCCATCGCCAGGCCGTCCGGGCCCGCTCGCCGATATCAATCATCTAGTCGACATGTGCGCGGTACTAATGATGCTAATAGTGGCGATAAATTGTGTTGTTTGCGATGTGGTTTAACTCATGACAATTCCAAATGTCCTGCTATAGGCAGAAAGTGTTTAAATTGCAATAAATATGATCATTTTTCGCGCATGTGTAATGTGTACGAGATGCGAGCGGAGGAAAACAATGATCAGGTAATTTACTGCTGTACTAGTTCGAGTGATTGGTCGGTTCAGTTAGTAATAAATGATGAGAAAATTAAGTTTAAGTTGGACACAGGTGCCGACGTCAATGTATTGCCGCGTCGTTATTTGCGTCATATTGGCATAACCGAGAGCGATTTAGGTACTGCGGATGTGAGATTGCGGGGATACTCGGACAATGATATCAAAGTAATCGGTAAACGTTGCTTGAAGGTTAAATACAAGGAGCGTACATATATTTTGGATTTTATAATAGCTGACGTGTCTTCTCCGCCGATATTAGGTAGGGATTCATGCACTGAGTTAGATGTTATTAAACTAGTGTTAACCGTAAGCAACGATAGTGTGAGTGAGATGGGGAAACAAGTGTTTAAGGAGTATCCGGATATTTTTGAAGGAATGGGATGTATGCCAGGAGAGTATAAAATTGAGTTGAATAAAGAAATTAGACCGGTAGTGCACGCACCGAGAAAGTTACCCGTTGCTTTAAAAGAAAGTGTCAAAAACAAATTAGATGAGATGGTTGGTGATGGCATTATTGCCAAGGTCGAGGGGCCCACCGAATGGGTCAACAGCATGACCGTAGCTAGAAAAGCTAACGGTGACATTAGGGTGTGTTTGGATCCGAGGGACCTTAATCAGGCTATCAAGCGTGAGCACTTCAAACTGCCCACGCTTGATGAAATAACTGTGAATTTAGAGGGCTCAAAATTTTTTAGCACTCTAGATGCTAAAAACGGGTTTTGGCAATTGAGATTACATAGGGACAGCACAGACTTATGTACTTTTAACACCAGTTTTGGTAGGTACAAATTTTTGCGGGTTCCGTACGGAATCACTTCCGCCTCGGAAGTTTTTCATAAAAGGATGTATGAGCAGTTCGACGATATAGAAGGTGTGTGTCTTTTTGTTGACGATATACTTATTTATGGTCGGACGAAACAAGAGCATGATGCAAGGTTAAATCGTGTCTTAAATAGGTGTCGCGAAATAAATTTAAAACTAAATAAAAATAAATGCAAATTTGGTCTATCGGAAATAAAGTATTTAGGTCACAAAATCACTCCGAATGGTATCTATCCTGATGACTCATACACCTCAGCGATAAGGAACATGCCTCGACCACAGAATACGAAGGATGTTGAACGATTTTTAGGTATGATAAATTATGTGGGAAATTTTATTTCAAATTTATCAGATAAAACTCATGCTCTTAGGCAATTGTTAAAGAAGGAGATCGAGTGGCATTGGTCCGAGTTGCACGAAAAATGTTATAATTTACTAAAGCAGTGTTTGATAAGTGTACCTATCTTACAATATTACAGTTTAAAGAAACCCGTGATAATATCTGTAGACGCCTGTAAGAATGGATTAGGCGCGTGTCTGTTACAGGATAACTTACCTGTTTGTTATGCATCGAGATCGCTAACGAAAGCGGAACAGTCATATGCGCAGATCGAAAAAGAGCTTCTTGCTTGTGTGTTTGCGTGTGAAAAGTTCTATGCGTATATTTATGGTCGAGGGGATGTCACGGTGGAGACAGATCACAAACCTCTTACCAGTATAATATGTAAACCAATTGCATCTGCCCCGACTAGATTACAACGGATGCTGCTACGCCTGCAGCCATATAATTTTAAGCTTGTGTACAAGCCCGGTAAGTATTTATATATTGCGGACACTCTGTCCCGCGCGGTGGACCCGGCGAGTACACCGAGCGCGGTGCCGCGCGATCAGCTGGATGCGCGTGCACAGGTGTGCGCCGTGCTCGTGAGTAATCCGCTTATCGATTCGCATTTCGTACAAATACAGAAGTCTACGCAGGATGACCGAGAGCTGCAGGGTTTGATAAAACATATTACAGAGGGTTGGCCTACACACGAGCAAGAAGTAGACGAAAAGATAAGGCCATATTGGGGATACCGTGATGAGTTGACGGTCGCATACGGGATGGTATGGAAAAGCGATAGAATTGTTATACCGTTAACGATGCGCAAAGAAATGTTAAGGCGGGTACACATTGGGCACTTAGGGTTAGAAAAATGTAAGTTGAGAGTGCGTGAGTCTATGTTTTGGCCTAATATCAATAGTCAATTGGAGGATTATATAAAAAACTGTCAAGTATGCTTAACATACAAAAATCAAAATAGTAAAGAAACATTGATTCTGCATGATATACCGGATAGAGCATGGTCGAAGATTGGTGTGGATGTCTTTCACTTTCAGGAAAATAAGTATTTATTACTAGTAGACTACTCGTATTACAGTAAGTTCTTAGAAGTTGTGGAGTTAAATTGTTTGACATCTGAACATGTTATTCAGCACTTAAAGGTTATTTTTAGCCATACTGGCATACCTGATATTGTCATGTCAGACAATGGACCTGAGTTCGCGTCTGTACAATTTAAAATGTTTTCCCAACAGTGGTGTTTCGAACACGTAACTTCCTCGCCTCGACACCCACAATCCAATGGTCAAGTTGAGCGCTGTGTACAAACTGTCAAAAATATTCTGAAAAAGACTAGCGCTGAAAAAACTGATTTTAGGCTAGCACTATTAGAATATTTAAACACTCCCATTACTAGTACACTAGCATCTCCTTCAGAGTTGTTAAACAGTAGGAAGTTCCGAAGTATTGTACCATGTGCACCCCAGTTTCTTCAGCCAAAAATGCAAAACAATGTCCCTACAGAGTTACAGAAAAGGCAGGATAAGCAAAAACAACACTACGATAAAACAGCACGGGATTTACCACAATTGTTTCCTGGTCAAAAGATTAAAGTGCGTGTTGATAAGAAATGGGTTAACGGTACTATTTTACGTCTTAAAGGTATACGAGCATATGTAATCAAAATGCAGCATGGAGGTACATTAGTCAGAAATCGGCGTCATCTCATATTAGATAGTGAGAATCGGCCGGACAACAACATAACGGAGTCCTCTGTGTACCACCAGCCTTACGATGATATCATTGTATCGGGTGATAACGCGCCCGCCCTACCTCAGTCACTTGCGCCGCGACAACGCGCAGTCGCCGGCCCGCTCGCTCACTCTCGTCATGCTACCGATACTAACAACTATAACTATGTCACTCGTTCTGGCAGGGTGGTGATTCCTCCTGATTGGTTTTGAGTGCAGCCGGGTCGAATCGTACGCACTGATGTAATTGCGAAGATAAATATGTACATGATAAAGTAAAATATGCACAAAACTAGTTACATAAGATGAATCAAACATTATAACTATTCTACAAAGTCATAATATAAGAGCATGTTAAGGTTACCATATTTTCTATTTTTACTACGGTTATACTGGCCTACATTATTGTATGTGTAAAGTTTAATGAATTGAACATGATTGGCCTGTGTTTTTATGAATTTTAATTAATTATAATACATATAATATATTAATGTAATGCATGCTATCCAAAATTTGTTTATATTGCTATTTACAAGCACCATGACCTATATAAATATTTATTCTGACTGTAATGAGCCAATTTAATGAAATTTGTTTGTCTTGTAATTTTCATTTACACCTACTTACTCATTGTCAAAATTCATTATTTCTGGAATAATGCCAGCCTAATTCGGAAGGATCCGATCCTCAACCCTAACGGACTGTGCAGACTTGTCTCTCTGATAGTTTTTAACTGTGTTAATCTTTTTTACCCAATATTGTCGTCTCTATACACAAACCCGCTCCCGTACTGCGTCACGCATGCCTACTGTTTTACCCTAACCCGCCTTATACATATACTCACACTTACACATACTCATTCTCGCCTATACAAATTCTCTGGCAAAAATCTCTTCGAAGGAGAAGGAAACGGACCTCTTACACTTGGGCACATATACACCCCATGTCAGTTCTTGGCATCAACGTACTTTGTGATAATATGCTATTCGTTTTTCACTTTCCCATGGGTACCTTAGACTTGCTAAAGGATATGGACAAATCTTTCGAAATTAAATGCCATTCTACTTCTGTTCCAGAAAACTGCGCCCAAGTCATATCCAAGTACTCGTTAAAAATCTTAAGTATGAACATCAGGAGCTTAAATAAAAACTTTAATCATTTTCTTGTTTTGCGTGAAAGGTTGAACATTGAGTATGACGTGATAGTTTTTAGTGAATGCTGGATCAACGATAACTCAGTTATTAGCCAACTAAATGATTACGTTTGCTTCAGTTCCAAAAAGTTTATAAATAAGTCGGGGGGAGTAACTGATTACGTCCACAATAAGTGGTCTCACGTATTTTCCGAACTAAACGTAGACGATGCAAACTGTGTGCTGGTAAGGGTTCCTAACGCCTTTTCTGTCGTGGGGATTTACAGATCACCGAGTTTTATTGACGTTGACGCCTTCACTGCCTCTTTCGATGCGGCCCTTAAATCCCTTGATCGTTCCCCCTGTCTTGTTCTTGCTGGGGACCTTAACATAGACATCCTAGAGTCATCTCAAACCCATGTTCAATCTTCAGAATTTCTCTGTTGTTTAGCTGAGCACGGCTTAATATCTTGCATAAACACTATCACTCACCATAAATCTTGCCTGGACCACATATTTGTACCAGCTCAGTGCCAGGCCGAGTCAATGGTATGCTCCGCTGATGTAACGGACCATGATATCACCATGGTGGGCATCTCCCTACTATCAGAAAAGCCTATAAAGCCTCAGCGTGTGAAGACTGTCTTGGATTATGAGTCTCTGAGGGTGGAGTTAAGCTCTACGGACTGGTCGCCTATCCTCCGTGGCACTAACGTCGATGCTGCCACACATCTTTTCTCCACTGTGATCAGTAATGCTGTTGCTAAACACTCCAATGTTGTAAAGCTTAGTCGGTCAAAATATACAATCCAGCCTTGGATGACTCCCGGCTTGCTAAGGTGTTCCAGGCATAAAGATAAGCTGCATCAGGAATCTCGTGATGATCCAAATAACAGTCTCAAAAAACTAGTCTACTCCCGGTATAGGAATTTTTATATCTCACTTTTGAGAAAAATAAAAGCAGATTATGACAGAAATGACCTGATCCAAAATAAAAATGCGCCCCGTAAGCTGTGGAATTCGATAAACCGTATTACACATAAATCGTCAAAATCCACGGTCTCTGGTGACCTTATCAATGCCGTGTCTTCTCCCCAAGATGCTCTTAACCAGTGCAACAAATATTTCTCATCGGTTGGTTCAAACTTGGCCAGTTCTATTCTCTCGAAGGTACATGAGACTCAGGAGTCCCTGGCGAGAAAACTTCCTTTAAACAGTTCTGCCCCCAGTTCTCTGTATATTTCCCCCACTACCTCTCAGGAAATACTCAGACTCATAAAAGCTCTCAACCCCCATAGCGCTTCTGGTTCTGATGGTGTGAGCAATAGACTCCTAATAGAGATAGGAAATGAGATAGCTGAGCCCCTTGCAGCCATTTTTAACCTCAGCATCGCGTCAGGGTGTTTCCCCCAGAATTGGAAGATTGCCACGGTCATCCCAATTCATAAGGGCGGATCTACGACCACCCCAAACAACTATCGGCCTATTTCTCTTTTGGGAGCTTGCTCCAAGTTGCTTGAGCGAGTAGTAAACAAACGTCTAGTCTGTTATCTTGAGCAAAACAACCTCCTGTCTGACAGGCAGTTTGGTTTCCGCAAGGGGATGTCTACTGAGAACGCCGTTACTATGTTAATCGATGCTGCTGTATCTCATCTCGATATGGGGCGACACTGTGTTGGAGTTTTTCTTGATCTAGCCAAGGCCTTCGACACAGTGTCGATACCTCTGCTTCTTAAAAAGCTGGAATCTTTCGGCATTCGCGGGATCACCCTGGATTGGTTTGCCAGCTACCTGTCAGACAGAAGTCAGCGTGTAAGGATTGGTGATGGAGTGAGTGACCAAACGCCTGTGACGTTTGGTGTACCACAAGGAAGTATTTTGGGCCCCACGCTTTTTATCGTTTACATAAATGATATTATGAATCTGGAAATTGATAAAAGTCCTGTGTTACGCTGATGACACAGCTTTACTGTTCCACGGTAACACTTGGAAAGAGGTTGGCGATGCGGCGACCAGGGGCTTGCAAAGAGTTGCTAACTGGCTAAACTACAACCTTCTAACTGTAAACATAAGTAAAACGCATTTTTTATGCTTTCATAAGATCGCTTCGTCTCGCCCTACAGTTTCGCTAAGTTGCCTTAAAATACATGCAGCCAACTGTTTTGCCTCCACTGTGGCGGATGATCTGGGGTGTGGTTGCGATACAATCAACAGAACTGACTCGCTCAAGTATCTGGGTGTTACTCTAGATGAACATCTTAGTTTCAAAAGGCATATTGCAGATATAACAAGTAAAGTGCGCAAATTCATATACATCGTAAAATTTTTAAGAAATTGTGCTGATGAGAGCTTGCTGAGACTTGTTTACCTTGCGCTGTGTCAGTCCGTCCTGGATTACTGTATTTTAGCGTGGGGCGGTTGCGCCAAAACCTCTCTGTTGCCTTTAGAAAGAGCCCAGAGGGCGGTACTGAAGGTTGGACTTCGTAAACCCCGGCGTTACCCCACAGTGGACCTTTATAGGGAGGCAAAACTTTTAAGTGTTCGTCGATTATTTTTGCTATGAGCTACAATCACCATGCACAAGAGTATTTTGCAACTCCCATCGTATCCTGACCTACTAAAGAAAAGATTATTTAAAACTCCCCTCCCTACCGTAAAAACTTCATTCGCAAAACGCTATAGAGTATTTATTCTGCCCTTAGTATATAACAATATTGTTAAAGTATGCGACATCAAACTCTGCCGAGTTGCTACGGCCAAAACGCGAGTACTGGAGCTCCTTCTGTCCTGGACATATGATCAGGGTGAAGAAGCTTTGAGATAAATTACTCATTATGATCCTTTCCTCTCCTACTCACACTACACTCACCTACACCTACAATTTAACTTAGCCGCACTTCTTCGACTTAACTCATTCTATACTGCATGCCAAATTGTTTGATTAGCTTTGTTTTAACTGCTCCATAAAGTTACCTTTCGTAAATTATGTATTGCTTTGATTTTGTGCATCATACGCTTTATAAACTAGCCGCATTAAACTCTGTTGTAAACTCGTGGATGGTACGACTCCCACGATACAGGCTGAGCCTAGTGTGGAAGTCACTGCATGTGTTTTTAAATGTAGCAATCTTTATATGGCAATAAATCATTATTATTATTATTATTATATTATTATAATAAGATATTTTAGGTACTTATAAATTATGAATAATCAAATGACAAAACTTTATCTTTTGTTGATGAAAAGATGATGTGTATTGTCGGTTTTATCAATTTATAAATTTCATTAGATTACAAATTTTATTCATGAAATTGTTATTTAATACACAAAAATATTTTTATAGAAATATGGATAAAATATTAAGAAATGTCATCTTGTTACTTTCCTTTTCATAATATGTAAATGTCATAAAGTAAAAAAGGGGGTTGTGGGTAGCCTGAATATAGGGTTACTATGCATGAGGGTAAGTAAGGAAATAAAGCAGTTAGTCTTGATCTGACAGCGTAGTTTTATTGACGCATCCCTCAACAATGCCTACGTAGCATCCGCTTGAAAACTACCTTGCTTGCAAGTTTAATACAAACGCTTCACCAAAAACTGCACTGAAATCACTTAGTTTATTTAGTAGCAAACATATTTTTACACCAACTAAGCAAGAGGTAGTTATGTGTTGTCTTTTCCGGAAACGTGCACCGTAGAATCACTACACAAGTGCTGACCGGAAAATAGGGTGACTAAAGTTTAGAAATAGTATGGACATATCTTACTTTTTTAAATTGGAGCAATAATTGCGTAGTAACACTATTGGGTACTGCATGCATACTGTCTCTAGCTTATTTTATTTCTCCACAGAAATATAGTTAAAATATACACATCTGCTTTCACCGACTGGAAACTATACTAGACAATCACTACACACGTGCTGATCACAAAATAATTTGTCCAAGGATTGATTCTTTAGACGCGGAAGTATTATAAAAATCTTGTGAAAATTGATCACTGAAGTAAGGGCAACAGAAATATTCAGAAAAATGCCTTATTACTGCTTATAGTACTTGTTTTCCACAAACCCTGTTACAGAGAAATTACAGGTCTCAGTACCATTCTATACTAACATGGTAATCCTACAATATACTCACATCCTGCGACTTTCTGATGACAACATCCCCGGACCTGCAGCAACGAGCTAAATGTCTATATTTCATCCATTCATTTGAATGCCTTTAATGCCAATTTACATTAGGTTTAAAGATACAATGGAATAGTTTCTAATGCTCTACGCACCACTGAAAATTACCTTCCAAGCAAAATGTTGCTTGGTATCTTTTTAATTTATTCGAAAATAGAATTCATAAGATGGCATTTTATTCGGCATTTCAACAAGCATTTCCATAGGTACAATTTCGGTGATCCCAATGACTTAAGTTCTGTAAGTTTAACTTAAGAATAACCAGAATTGTACTGGGAATATTGCCAATTTTCGTATCACTTTAGTCCCATATCGCACGATACGTGGTCGCCCTACAAATACACTCGCATCCTGCGACTTCCTGACGTCAACATCCCCGAGTAACAAGCTGAATGTCCACTTCCGTAGAATTGTTTAGTCGACTGTAACGCCAAATTAAGAGGATTAAGTCATGCTTTAATTGTACTAAAGAGCAAAATCAATTTGATTTTTGAGAGAATTTTAATTCGAATGCAACATTGATTCCGCACTGAAAATTATTTTCAACGCTTGCTTCAGTGAAATGTTACGAGGTGTTTATTTTCGTAAGCGCAAGTTTATTTGTTTTTGAATTGATAACGTCTTATAAATCGATGAACGCAGACTGCGCGCACGAAAAAGCATGACTCGCGTTGTCACGTTCCGCTGTCACGTTCCGCCTGAGCCAACCGTGCAAGCGAGAGCGCAGAACAAGCGATAGAGAGGCACGATCGGCCTAAGCGTTCGGCTTGTGAATTCATAAAAGTATGCAATTTTTCATTCTTGTTTTCTTATGACGTTATCACGTAAAATTATCGTCCGTAACCCGACTTTACAGACATCAATTTTTTTTTAGGTTTGTTTTTTTTTAAATTGAAATCTACAATTATGCACATTTGAACAGAAAGAAGCTAACTACATAATGTTTCTTTGTTTATAAAAAGTCATATTGACAGATCCGTCGTCTTCATCATTATCTCCCTGCCCTTATCCCACTTATGTAGAGTCGGCACAACATGTTTTCTTCTTCTATTCACCTCTATTATTCCTCATTTTAGCGCTTACTCCTTTCTTTCTCATGTCCTCTCTCACACAATCAATCCATCGAGCCTTCGTAACACCAATAAACTGACAGATCGTTATAGTACACATTCTTCTTGTATCCTATTTCGTACATTCATCGTGGTCACCCTACTACACTCGCTCCTACGACTTCCCGACGACAACATCCGCGAGTAACGAGCTGAATATCTACGTGACATTTCCACTTCCGTCCACTCATATGAACAACTATAATTCCAACTTCATAGGATTCATTTTAAAATGACACTGGATTTGAAATTAATCTGGATTTTTGGTAGAACATTAATTAATTTCTCAAACTACAATTTAAATCTCTGTAAATAAGCTTCCTAAGCGTACTTTGGGAAAATACGTTGTGTCTAAAAATATATAAGCGTTAAGTACGTTAGTGTTTGTGTATTACAGGGCGAACGATATGAAGTGTCTTTATTTATTTAATCTTTATTGCACAAAAGAAAACTTATTGTACAAAAGGCGAACATATGGAATTCTCTACCAGCCATAAGGCATTCTCTACCAGTCAACCTTAGGGCAAAGCAAAATTGTGGGCGGTGCTGAGGATTGTGTAGTTAGAAAAACACATATTTATTTACTTTAAATACATGAATAACAAAATATATATAATACATATACAAATATCTATAAAATTAATAAATATAATATATATAGCGATGAAACGAATTAAGCAGATAAACTGAAAGTCTTCAGTTCTGCCAGCAAAGAAGTTGCTCACGGAGTTTACAAGGAACCAAGGATCACAAGGAACGGTCGTACGACGCCATCATCCAACAGTTTCCCGCGACCTTCACCGGATCTTCGGTCCATCTTTTTAGGGGCTTGTCTTGTACGCGGTCGCCATTCGAGAGCCTTTCTGCTTCAAAGGCCAAGGGTTCTACGAGCCCCACTCTTCTCCCTCTTCTTCTCAGCATATATGTGTCCACTGCTGGACATATGCCTCTTGCATAGCTTTCCAGTTGGTTCTTGATGCGGTGACTCTATTCCAGGTCGGCCCTGCCGTCTTTTTGATGTCGTCCGACCATCTGGCTTGCGGTCTTCCAACGCATCTGCCACCCGTTCGAGGTCTCCAGTGTGTGAGCCCCGCTCACTGCCACTTAAGTCTCAACTTCTTGAGCTATGTACATGCGCGATGATGATCGGGCGGATCATCATCAACATCATCATCGTTTTTAGGCATAGGACGTCCACTGCTGAACACAAGCGAACTCAATAGATTTTCATATAGGCCGGATAGAGGTGACCCGCATCCAGCAAGTCCCCGCAACCCTTACCACGTGGGCCGACCACCTGGAGGATAGCCCTCCACGCTGCGCTTGCCGGTACGCGGTCTCCACTCGAGAACTCTTCTACCCCAACGGCCATCGGGTCTAAGTCCTTCTTCGAACTATGCGCGAGTAAATTCTAGTAACTTATTTAGAATCAAATGGTCTATTGAGTGGTACATTTCACCATTTTTACTTAACAATGCAATCAATTT
Organism: Hedya salicella; assembly: GCA_905404275.2. NCBI lineage: Eukaryota > Metazoa > Arthropoda > Insecta > Lepidoptera > Tortricidae > Hedya > Hedya salicella. The sequence goes on along the minus strand of FR990111.1, from coordinate 15,686,454 downwards.
ATGTACTTCTGCAACACTGGGTATCGCTAGCCGGATAATCCGGTAAGTGCGGGGACTCCCGAAGTGCACGAGTATTCTCGTTATCGCGCACTGCTCGAAACCGCATCGTTTGCTGCTACACCTGTCTTCCGTTCGCCCAACCAAGGTGCGATAATTAACTATTGAAATACAACTTAAACCCTCATATCTAAAGCTGAGGTGAAATATAAAGAAGGAATAAAAAATTTTACTTACTTTTGTTTTGTGCAATAAAGTTTAAATAAATAAATAAAAAAAATGTAAGAAAGGGAAATTGCTAGAGTGTAATTTTGTTTAGACCATTTTTAGAGTTCCGTACCCAACAAACGTCATAGGGTCCATGACTAAAACTCCGCTGTCCGTCCGTCACCAGGCAGTTGAAAATTTCACAGATGATGTATTTCTGTTGCCGCTATAACAACAAGTAGTAGTCTATGTCAGTAACCAATATAAAATGATCGAACACCGTAATAAAATATCTTACTGTAGGCGTGCGATAATATATTTTGACAACAGGAAAGTATCTAATGCTGTCATTCGGCCGATCAAGGAAGGATATTTAGCTATTAAAATATAACATAAACCTTTCTCAAACTACTATATAACAAGGTAAGAAAAAAAGAGAAATTAAAACTATGTATTTAACCGTTTTAACTATAAATGTCTCCAGTTGTAGTTACATAGTGTCGCAACACGAGGTGTCGCTATCCGGATAAGCCGGTAAGTGCGGAGACTCCCGAAGTGCACGACTAGTCTCGTTATCGCGCGCCGCTGGAAACCGCATCGTTTGCTGCCACACCTGTTCTCCGTTCGGCCAACCAAGGTGCCACGTTTAAAATACCAATTAATAACATATCAAGCTTTCAGCTGACCAACAAGAGGACCTTTCTAAAACTGCAATTTAAAGAGCAAATGATAAAAGAATTAAAACAGAAACAAAAGCAGAAAGCGATTTTTTTTGTCTTTATACCTCATTTTCTGATGAGTTCTACTTACTGCACGAATTCTTCATACAAACAGATTAAGCAGTATTTAGAAAAAACTAAATAGTTAGCTGTCAATGTCACGTTTCTTTTTTAAGTTTTCTTACTAATCTATGGAGACCAAAGTAACAATTCATAAAAGGGAACTGTACACATGTCACCGTGAGTATTTTAAAAATATATGTAGAAAACGATATGTAGATTCTGAGTTCACATATCATCAATCTGTTTTTGTTTCTGGCGGTGTGGTTGTGAACTGTAGAGTCAAGTGCGGTGCAGATTAGGAGGATTATTTCCTAACGAAATTTTGATGATTATTCGAATCAACTGTCATAGCCCATACAAAATTGTAACACTTGATTCTGATTTCGAGATTTCTCTTCCCCACTACTTTGCCGGTCACGATAAGCTTCTCCAGGTTGCCACCGTCTTTCTTAACATAACATATACTATCGAGAAAAAAAAACATACCTCTGAAAAAAACTGTTCCCAATAGGTTTGTGTCCTAACAAAATATAATTAGTCAGACAGTTAGAATATCAGAAAATATTGGCCACGTATTTTTTCTTTTGACAATTAAACAAAAAATTATGAAGATATAGCCCATTGAAATAAAACAATTTAACGGATTATATCGCTCATATTATCTCATTTTAGTTCCCGACGTTTCGGAAGCTTTTCAGCTTTCCATGGTCACGGGTGGACCGAGAAAAGATGTATTCCTCTGTCAAAATTACAATTTGTGCAAACTACCCATTTTTGAAAAAACAAATAAAGGTGTACATACACGCCAGATGGGCCTAAGCTGTAAAGACAGTTACACATGTGCCAGAAGGGCTTAATTATTTTATTTTAATAATTTACCAAGCTGCATTTCACAAATGAGGCGTACTGAGGAGAAAAGAAACGCTGCAAAGAAAAACTCCCAGGCTACCTCATTACTAATTATAATATCTTAAAAAAACAGAGACTATTAAACTACTTTTTAAACACATAAGATATTTTACACCGTTCGGAAATCAAGGTTTTGCAGTCCTGTGTCTCGCTTGTTCCTTGATGAGATGTATTACAGGATCCCAAGCTGGTGGTAACGACAATCCATCTTATCTATTGAAATTAGGATGCTTTTTAATCTCAATAGCCTCGCGTAGCATTCTGGAAAAATATATTTTTTCTTTGGCAAGGATAGAAGGTTTATCAAACTTAATGGAGTGGTTTGGTTTGTCAATGACATGTTCACAGACTGCAGACCTATTATACGGACGGTGCTTGACATCTGCTATGTGCTCCTTCACCCGGGTTGATACACTGCGTTTCGTTTGACCAATGTATGATAGACCACACTCGCAGTCCAGCCTGCACTCTGCAAAGGGGTGCTACTCTTCACGGGTCTAAGGTATTGAGACACCTTCTGCAACGGCTTGAAATATGTTTTTATAGAAGCACGCTTCAAGATATTTCCGATCTTCCGAAGCTTCCGAAACGTCGGGAACTAAAATGAGATAATATACGCGATATAATCCGTTAAATTGTTTTATTTCAAGATATAGCCCGTTAAAGTTTCCCGTGACCGTTCTTCACACGGCGTGACGTCATGCGTCCCCACTCCCAAACTTTGACGCGCTTTATCTTTGTCTTTGTTTCTTTGATTGACAAAAGAAAAAAATACTTGTCCAATATTTTTTGATAATCTAACCGACGGCCTAATTAGAATAATATTATTTTTACCCACGAAACTACCCTATTGTTCACATTTTAAGTAGTTTATGACCCTAAGTCAATCGACTTAACATAAAACTAAACCACGCACGTTATTTGAGTGAACGAGCCATCTCAATCCAGGCTTAGCCGCGAACTCGCACCCGACACCCGTCAGTCTAAGATTGGGAGATTATAGCCACTAAGACACTAAGATATACTGATAACTAAAGCTAGAGGTATCGGTTACCTCCCCTTTCCACTTTTGAAGGTGTTGTGGGAAAACAATATCTTCACTTCCCTTCCTATTGTGGTACTGTCGGGTTCATAAATATATGAGCATGCCCAAGGCTTCAAATATATATGCACATAGAATTTATAATACCGATTCTTATAATTTCAAATAGATCAAAATTCAGAACATGACAATTTCGATATATCATTAATCCGATTTTTATAAATCCCTAATTTAAAGATGTCCAACGTTTACATTTCCGATTTTCAAAATTCCGAATTTCAATACACCGAACAATAAGAAGTCCAACTGAATAATAATCCGAAATATATAAAGTACGGATTCCGTGTACTATTACACCGATCAATTTCAAAATTCCGAATATCATTACACCGATCAATAGTAAATCCGACTAAACAAAAGTCTGAAACATCTGAATAACCTATAGTTTTCGGTTTTTGGCCCATGTTCCATTTTGTCAATTGTGTACATGCAAGCAAGCATTTTGACGCTCCGCTCTACATGGTCACAAAACAAACCTAACCTTACCTACAGTTTTCGGTTTTTATTAAGATTATTAAAACTCACGAACTTTATATTACCGAATGTTAAAATTCCGATTGTTAAAAATCACGAACTTTATCTTTCCGAATGTCAAAATTCCGAATTAGCAATATCATTTCGGATAATCACAAATTCGGATTATTATTTTTCGGGGTGAAAAAACATCGGGCTTTTGATTCTTTGGGGTTTATAACCCCGAAGCATCGGAATATTAAAAATTCGGATTTTTTATATTCGGTAAACTCCATTTCGTGCTTTTCAATAATCGATATTTTAATACAACGGAAATATAAAATTCGGAATTTCGACAATCGGGATAATTTGGAATAAAATATTTCGGATTATTTGGGTGTTCCCCAATTTTTCATATAAATCGTTAGAACCGTTTCCGAGAAACTGGTTACACATATGTATATATAATCAGTTATAGTACATATATAAAATGCTTGTCTTTATAAGTATTATATTATTATCGTCATTTGTACCATAGTACAAACTTTGCCGTATCCGGATAAGTTATTTATATAAAAAAGCGGCCGAGTGCGAGTCGTACTCGCCGATGAAGGGTTCTGCAGCCGTTTATACAAAAAAATGCACTACAGATGAAAAAAATACGATATGAAATAAAACACTAACAAAAGAGCGTATGTCCCCGGCACTTACGTCCTTTTGCTGAGAAGCGCAGTTTTTTGGCAATAACTTAAAAACGGTATGTCTGATCATGTTGAAAACAATTTTCGTTGGAAGTATATATGAAGTTTTATATTTGTACATTTTTTCACATTTTTTGAACATACCGTTTAGAAAATAGATGGCGGGGGGACACAATTTTTGCTACTTTCGGAGCGAATATTTCGGAAAATGTTCACTAAATCAAGGATTTTTTGGGAAATTTCAAAGTGTTTTTAGAAGGACTGTCGAAATATGTGCCACACCTTGATATTTGCTGAATTTTTTTTTTTCTGTTTTGGTTACATGTATGAAGTGCCCCCCCCCCCCCTAGAAATATATATTTTTTGTATTTTACTATCAAACTAAGTAGCGGATTACAAACGACACCTATGCTCCAAATTTCATCAATGTACATCTTACAGTTTTTGAGCAAAATGCCTGTGACATACGGACGGACGGACGGACGGGCGGACGGGTGGACGGACGGACGGACGGACGGACAGACGGACAGACAGACGGACAGACGGACAGACGGACAGACAGACAGACAGACAGACATGAGGAATCTATAAGGGTTCCGTTTTTGCCATTTTGGCTACGGTACCCTAAAAAGGGCTGAGAATAGACAAAACTTGTGATTGTCCCAATGACAAGACCTTAGCATATAACATGATGTGGGATAACCACGGTTTTTTGAAGCCATATCATGTTTCATAACAAAAGGTATACGCCATATCTACGTATTTATTACACAATCGTTCACATTCCCCGGTTTGACGACCCGACAGTGTGACAGACGGACAGACACGCAATAAAACTGTCCCCGGAACCCGCAACGCGGAAATGAAAACGTGAATAATGTGTTAAATATGCGTTGTTTAAGCGATTATGGCGCCTGCCAATGATTTATTCCGAGTTTAACCCTTATACTCGTATACGGTGAATACATAAAGTGATTATATTTGTATTATAAGTACCTAAGTAAGTAACAGCTTAAATATTATAAAATTAAATGTTTGTACAAAGAAGATATTTTCAAATAATTATGAAACCGACTATTTGGAGGTCACTCAATCGATTTGCCGTGACGGCTTCATCACGCCAAATCAACTAAACGGATTTCAATTATCTTTTTTGATATGGTTAAAGGATACGTTTCTTCTCGACGTGTGACTTGCCCAAAGAAAGTGAGAATACAACAATGACATTAACAAGACTAGAGGAACATACATAATTATATACAAAATCTAAAAAAAATATACTTTTCACTTCTCCTGCTCAAAAAGAACGTCATATTAGCTTCGCGAAGTGAGACTAAAATAGGGCATTTAGCCCCTAGGGTTTAAAGTAAAGCCATATAATCCCATACAAATTTATATGACACTGAAAACATACTTGCGGCCAGCTACATACTCCTTACGAATAATTAAAAACAAACGAACCAATCTGATCATTGGCCAAACTTTCTGATAGAATTGCTCAAACTGTACTTTAAGTTTTTCATGAAATACCTGCACAATTTAAATGTTAAGTCTTTTTTATTTTCTCGCAGTCCAAGTGAAAAGCAGAGTGTTTAAGACGTGGCTAAAAGCCATTATGACACTTAGACATATTTTTCCTCGCTCACTTCGTGAGCTCGTCCAATTAATCACTTATTTAATATTATGGCTTATTTTAGCCCCTTGTCAAACAATCTACTATTTCGATTCAGTGACTGTCAAATAGGACTATCTGACTTATTTTTTCTGAAAATAGCCTCACTACAGACTTTTCCTTTGCACAACTTTATATCAGACTTCTTCTTCATTGTGCCATATCCTCAACGGATGTCGGCGACCATCTTCCGGAATCTGTCCCTGTCTTGTGCGAGTCTGCAAAGACTGGCCGTGTCATTAATGTTGGACCAGCTTTTGATGTTGTCTAACCAGGTTAGCTTTCTCCTTCCTCTGCTCCTCTTACCGTCGATTTTCCTTTCTAAGATTTTCCTGATTGTGTCGTATTTGTCGTGTCTATAAATATGTCCAAAATATCAGACTAGAAGGTGAAAAAGAAGAACTTCGTTCCCGGAGGAGAAAAAGTCATAACCCCTCGTTTTTTCTTCAGCATAGTCGGGTAAAAAGTATCCTATAACCATCTGGAGATACCCAGCTACCCGTGTACCGAAAATTGTAGAAATCTGTTTAGCTGATTTTGCGCGATGAAGCGACAACGACACATACAAACTTACAAAAAATCTAAAAAATATATTTTTCGTTTTACGAGTAGTGACCTCCAAATAGTCCAAAACAATATATTTTTTGTAAAGTACCTTCAATGTACAGACATTTAAGTTTTACAACTTTATAATATTATTATTTTTCCCTCTTCACGGCCAAAGTTTTCTCCCTCTAGCTTTGATTATGATTAACTTTAACTGTGATTATGACTAACGATTATATCAACAAACCAACATTTATCTATATTCTCTCGAGAGTAAAAATCAAGCTGCTTGCATTCCTGACCAAAAATCATTCAATAAAAAGAGATCAAATCCAAATATTGTATCCAAAGTTAACCCTTTATCTTTTCTTTCCAAATAATAAACCACTGAACAGTCAACATCACTTCATTGCCCCACTACCCGCAAATATACAGGGTGGAGTGAAAGTCGTGAATCTGATTTTTTACGTGAATAAAAGTAGCTGATAGCAGGTAGATTTATAAGTAGAATGGTATACCTACCAGTAGAATCTCAATCAACTTCATTTTTTTTTTATAAATCAGACTTAGAATTCACCTTGCATAGTTTTTCTGAAGAGCCGTCGCATCTCCAGAGCCAATAAAATGTGCAATATGCGTTCATCGAATATCCGTTACTGAAAGGTTAATAAACGCGTTTATTTACGACACATTTGAAAACGACAATGTGCTCATGAAATGTCTATTACCAAAATATTTAAAATCGCATATATTTTAAGTTTTAAAATTCACCACGAATACTATTCTCAAGAAGCCGTCGGTTCCAAGAGCCACAAAAGCTACGTTCATCGAATATCCATTACTAGAGAATTCTTCGTCGCTTAGATTTCTATTCACTACTTAGAATTCACCCTGTATACTTTCCAAGAGCCACGAAAGCGACAATGCGTTCATCGAATATCCATTACGTCTGAACACCCAATAAGTTGAGAACCAATTCCTGGAGGATTTTGAGGGATTTCCGATGAATTTGATTTGAAGGAAGCAGTCATTCAAATTCTTTAATAATTCTTCGGGTTTGGTGTAAGTTTAAGGTGATAGAGAATGAAGAAAATAAAAACCTGGTAATACTTAAAGTAATTTTTACAAGTATTGAAGCACGCTAGCTATGGTCCGCGGCTTTGCTTCAATTTAAAACATAAAGGTCCATAATCTGCAGAAGAATCAGTGAACCAGCGATTCTCATTAGCTTGCCTATTTTATGGCACTTGAGTTCTTTATTTTACCGCTTGCTAAAGAAAACATGAGATAAATTATACTCCTGCTTTACGAACAACATGTTTGACACCACGGCACTGAGAAGAACCAGGGTCCATAGAACGAAGAATTGCTGAACTAAAGAGACATATAGTGGGGCATCTTGCTCGTAGAACCGACAGCTACTGAGCCAGAAAGGTTCTCAAGTGGCGACTACAAACCAGAAGATGCAGCGTGGAGCAATATCCGTTACTCCTGACCACCCAGTGAGTTAAGCGTTGATGTTGCCCTTCTTGCTCACTTCTGATACGAATACGAGAAAGGTAGCGTCAGAACTGTTACATTTTCATAATCATTGTTAATACCGTTTTAATACATTAATTTAAACTTACCTACACGATCTTCTCTCATCTTCTATCATCTACAAGTCAACAAAACGGGGCTTAATCGCGTATAAATATGATTTATTTAATTTCCTTCGTTGGTAATTCTGCGACGATTCGGACGACGCGTTTTGTCCATGTCTCGAAGGAATTAGTTCATATTTATACGCAAATAATTAAGCCCCGTTGTGATAACCTTTTTAATAATTACAATTTCTTTTTTAATTTTTGTACTCGAAGGCACCCGCAACTTCGGGTGCGGGGGAGAATGAGTCATAAACCCTCTTTTTTCTTTAGAATAGTCGGGTAAATAGTATTCTATAACCATCTGGAGATACCCAGCTACCCGTGTAACAAGCATAGTTTAGCCGATTTAGCGTGATGAAGCCACAACGACACATACAAACATACAAACGTTTTATTTTTACAACTTGATAAAAGTAAAACAATTTAACGGATTATATCGCGTATATTATCTCATCTGGCTATATGCTATGGAATGGTGAATTCTACGGGCAAGTTGATGGTGTGGCAATGGGGTCTCCGGTGTCTCCTGTCGTCGCCGATATTTTCATGGAAGACTTCGAGGAGAGAGCGCTTTTATTGGCACCTGTCAAGCCGAGGATCTTTAAAAGATACGTAGATGATACCTTTACTATTTTACCTAGATCTAGTGTTTCAGCTTTCTTAGACCATCTGAACTCCATGCATAGTAAAATTAAATTCACTATGGAGTTGGAAAATCAAAATTCACTTGCATTCTTAGATGTGCTAGTAATTAGAGGTCCTAAAAATGACATAGGTCATACTGTATATAGGAAACCTACGCATACAGATAGGTATTTGAATGGCAAATCTCACCACCATCCCTGTCAACTTGCTACAGTGGGTAAATCTTTGTTTCAGAGAGCCAGGGGTATCTGCGACAATCAACATCTGACTGCTGAGTTACAGAATGTCAAACGTGCGCTTCGAGCCAACGAGCTCCAGATACCACGTTCCAAGCAGAATCCCAGTATGAAGAAACCAACAGTCGAGCGTAAACCTGCCGTATTACCATATGTGAAAGGGGTCACAGACAAGATCGGAAACATCTTGAAGCGTGCTTCTATAAAAACATATTTCAAGCCGTTGAAGAAGGTGTCTCAATACCTTAGACCCGTGAAGAGTAGCACCCCTTTGCAGAGTGCAGGCATTTATAAGCTGGACTGCGAGTGTGGTCTTTCATACATTGGTCAAACGAAACGCAGTGTATCAACCCGGGTGAAGGAGCACATAGCAGATGTCAAGCACCGTCGGTGTAATAGGTCTGCATTTTGTGAACATGTCATTGACAAACCAAACCACTCAATTAAGTTTGATAAACCTTCTATCCTTGCCAAAGAAAAAAGATATTTTCCCAGGATGCTACGCGAGGCTATTGAGATTAAAAAGCATCCTAATTTCAATAGAGAAGATGGATTGTCACTACCACCAGCTTGGGATCCTGTAATACATCTCATCAAGGAACAAGCAAGACACAGGACTGCAAAACCTTAATTTCCGAACGGTGTAAAATATCTTATCTGTTTAAAAGTAGTTTAATAGTCTCTGTTTTTAAATATTATAATTAGTAATGAGGTAGCCTGGGAGTTTTTCTTTGCAGCGTTTCTTTTCTCCTCAGTACGCCTCATTTGTGAAATGCTGCTTGGTAAATTATTAGAATAAAATAATTAAGCCCTTCTGGCACATGTGTAACTGTCTTTACAGCTTAGGCCCATCTGGCATGTATGTACACCTTTATTTGTGTTTTTTCAAAAAATGGGTAGTTTGCACAAATTGTAACTTTGACAGAGGAAAATACATCTTTTCTCAGTCCTCCCGTGACCATGGAAAGCTGGAAAGCTTCCGAAACGTCGGGAACTAAAATGAGATAATATACGCGATATAATCCGTTAAATTGTTTTATTTCAATGAGTAATAATCGCGGAAACAGAAGAAAATATTAACTTGATAGTAGTATAGATATCTCACAAGTTCGTTTTGTTATATCTACCGACTGGGTCCACATAATAGACTCTTTTTTTCCACGAAGTCAAGCTTATCTCAAGTCAACCTGAACATTTTGATACAAGACTTACTTCACGCTGTATAATCTTTTCCTAAAGAGCCATCGGATCCAAGGGCCAAAAAAGTGACAATGCGTCCATCGAATATATTGAGAGGCAATTTCTAGAGGATTTTGAGGGATTTCCGATGAATTTGATTTGAGGGAAGCTGTCATTCAAATTCTTTAATAATTCCCCGGGTTTGGTCTAAGTTTAAAGATGATGGTGAATAAAGATAATAAATTGGATTTTAGGGTTATACTTTCACGCTAACTCTAGAAGAATGGAACTTTGCTCTTGGTAACCTAGGTAACCCGAAGATCTTGTGAGGACCACGAGAAGTCATTGAATGCGGTTCGGAGCATGACACTGTCTAGAAAGCGACCATGCAGCCATGGATTATCTATTATTTCTGAACACCCGATTCATAGAAGCTTTCGAGGGATTTCCCACGAATTTGATTTGAAAAACTAGTAAACAGTTAAGTCGTAGATACACAACAATGTAAAGTAAACCTTACAGTATCGCATTATAATCGTTTTCCGATCGTGAATGTTGGTTCCATAGCTAATATTTTCGTTCACGGAGGAGTAATAATTCATAATTCATAACCCTCTTTGTGGCTTCAGCGTAGTCGGGTAAAAAGTATCCTATAATCATCTGGATGCCGTTTTGGCTTAATGAGGCTGCAAAATTGCATAGGTACATTAATCACACACAAAAAATAAAAATAAAATATTTTTAGATTCAGGCCTTTTAATATTCAGTTTCACTATTCTTCCGGAGATATCTTCAATGTACAGTTTCATTAGGTATTATAACTTTATACTAGTATAGATGACAAACTCAAGTATTGATAATTTAAACAAGTTTCCCGTACGCTTTTGTTTAAATGAATATTGCACAATTATTATGCAATTGTGGAATTATAGCGAGTAAAGACTATTTGAAATGATTTCACAATTTAAGAAATATGGGTGACATTTCAGCTGTTAATTAGGCAATTTGTATCAATTTTTTTTATTGAATGTGAAATGTGTGAATGTCCTTAATAATAACCTTTCCATTGCTACTCGTGAATGTCGTAAAATAAGACAAGTCTGTAGGACTTACGGGAGGGGGAGGGGCACCTTCTGGAATATAATCACCAAGTTTTTACTTCAACGAGTTCATACGTGGTAGATTTATACAGGGTGGAAAGTTGAAAATAGCAAGGCAAGGGCAGCTATTAGACCCTTACTGACATGCGAAAATATAAATCATGGACTCGCTAAATCAAAACACAGAATGTCAGCCTTACAAAAATCACGACATGCGCAATTCTGCCAAACCTCAGTCGCTTAATTTCGGAATGGACATACAAAACTAAATCGATACTTTAAGATTATAAATGAGGCACTAACTGCCTGTATGTTATTGCCTCTACTCGCTTAAGCAGCCGAATCAACTATGTTAAAACATTCAGTAAGGAGTTAATTTGAGACTCTAGAAAGGACACAGGATGTTTTTCCCAGATAAATTAACGATTAACTAGGAATAAATAAAAACTGGCATACTGGCTGCGGGAAAAATTTAGAAGAAAATATCAAAATGCAACATATAAAGTATGCTTTAGAAATATATTTACAATATAATTACGTTCCTCAAGCGCCCCGCGAGGTCCTAGTGATCTGTGTTTTAATCGTTAGAACTTGGACTCTATGTAATTAAAGAACTAAGAGGGTTTCGAGTTGTACAATTTGCTGTGGAAAGTGGAACTGCGAGATGTAGGAGTCTGCACACGGGTGTTTGCTTAAAAAGGAATGGATGTTATGTCACATTTTCTTATGTTAACAGGTACGAAAATGTCGACATTGCATAGTCAGTGAAAGTAAATAGCCTCTGTTTATCTGTGTACCTTAGTGGCAACGGACTGAGTTAACATAATTGCATGTACTCGTCCGTGGCAGACAAGTTGCAGTGCTGACGGTTTAGCCAGGACAACGCGCAACTAGCGGCGTGGCGAGCTAATTCTCTCTTCATTGCGCGGCCGAGACGCTCACCGCACAGCAGTTAGTTGGCATCACACTAAATTTAATAGGAATTCGCTTGCCACGCCACTGGTCGCGCGTTCTCTTGGCCGGGCCCTTACTAAGCAAATCGCTTATGTTTTGCGCCACAAGCAATATCAGCGGATATCGCATAATTCTATCCACTCGGTGGGTTGATTGAAATTATTATTATTATTGATTCCGTCCCGGCTACTCGATCGCCGTACCGGGGCCGTTATTATACGTAAATTGGGATAAATGCCACCGCCAATAAGGAAGTGCGTAAATAACTCGTAAAATTGTGGATATAATTTGAACTGATAACAATACCCCACATGAGCATAAACAATAGATATTCTTCATTTGCAGAGGAGGAAAAGGGAAGCCTCTTTTTTGCTTCAGCGTATTTGGGTACAAAATATCTTATATACCATCCTGTTATATGTACTACTAGTTGTTTAAAAAATTACAAAATTTGTCCAGCCGTTTTGAATCAAAATCAAAATTATCTTTATTGCATAATTATGGTATACACTGTTAAGTGAAGGTCTTACAATATTCTTTGAGGACATAATCTACTCATTGGAGCATGCAATAGTATATGTACTTAAATAGATGAAGTGAGGGTATAGCCATAATAAAACTTATGGTCCTGTGTCTCCAAGATGAGGCAGATGGCGTCTATAGTGACTCTCCATCCCCTTGGGTCTTGAACTTCGCGGTTGGTTTTGCTCAATGACTTCCTGATTTTCTTTGCTTTGAGTCCTACTCACCAGGATTTTTGGGACGACCACGTCTTTGCTTTCTTTAGGCATTCTTATCCATAGCCTGTTAACAAATCCAGTGCTAAATCCAGTTCCGCTTGCGGCGCTTGATCTGCTGGTCGATCAGAGTTTTACGGCAGCGTGCTCGGAGGTTAATAACATTCGGGAGATTGCGGGTCACTTCTAGATAAGATTGGCTCAGGACCGGGTTAAGCGGTGTGCTCGAAGAGAGGCCTATGCTCAGCAGTGGGCGATAAAAGGCTGATATGATGATGATGATGTGTTCGGTGGTTCTCCGGCGCCCGGCCGGTCGTTATGAATATTCTTGGGCTGGCCTTTGTCAAGCAGTGAACGTCCTATGTCTGATATGATGATGGTGATGATGAATCAAGTAAAAGAGAGGATACTAGTGTTGTATTAGGAGACAAAAAGGCTAACAGGGGATAAGGAAGAATGGGGATCTCTCCAGCGACAAGAGCGTAGCTCTTAAGTTACGAACGAACGATACTAAAGATTACGACGGTTATACGTATAGTAGTTTAATTCCCACGATGATTTTCAGAAATCCTTAAAAACCACCTTACGTCTCATGGCAAAATGTGTTTAAAATTTCATGTCACCACCTTCAACGGCTTAGACTGTGCGTTATCTGTCAATGGGTAAGTTGCGTCACTCACGTCACGGTTTATTAGTATATAGATATTTAAATTAATAAATATAGGACATATATCTAATGGAAAATCTTACACAAATCGACCATGTTCCAAAAAATAGATATATATAATTTAAGTTGTAATATTTACCATTTATTTACACTATATTATTACATAAAAAACATCCAAGACACAGGAACAAATATGTTCATCCCACGAATATTTGCCCTTACCGGGATTTGAACTGAAGACCTTCAGCTTCGCAGGCAACGTTACTCCCGCTGAGCCAAACCGGTCGTCTGTAAATGTATTGTGTCATAAATGTAATGCTTATGAAGTGGATGAGTAATAAACAAATTCTGGATGTGAATGATAGGATAATGTACCTTGTTTCAAACGGAATTGCATCGTGGGTCTGAGCTAAACCAAATGAGGAGTATCTTTTCAAAAGGGCTTATTTCTCTTTGGAAGCCATAGGAAAATAAATGTGACAAATTGATTCTTAACCCTGAATTATACATACGCATTAACGTTAAATCAATTCGGAGATATTGAGCCGATTACACACTTAACCGGTCCGGTCCATCAATTATTATAGTTGTGAATATGTTCAGCCCTAATCTCGGCCCAGTGACAGCCAGTTAGCACCCATCGAAGGCATCTGACGAGGGTAGTCGCGCGTAAGCAGTCAGTAGGGTTGTCACTTCCTGGCACAGATGTAGTTTATATAATCATTTCAAGAGTGTCTTTTTGACTCCTGACAAAAACAAACGTTTTATAAGTTTACGAGTAACGTGTGCGTGTGTATCTGTATGTCTGTAGCATTATAGCTCTTGAACGGATAACCAGATTTTGTGTTTGTACCAAACAATAACAACAATGCCATAGACAGACATACAGATACATACGCCAAAACGTATAACATCCCACTTTTTAGGGTTCCGTACCAAAAAGGTAAAAAGGAACCCTTGTGGTGCGACTTTGTCGGTCTGTCTGAAATTTCTTGATTTATATAGTTAAATATGAAATTACACACAAATATAACCATATGTATACTATTCTAATGATATAACAACTTTTCATAGACATTTGAAATATTAATTATTTATTATAAATACATTTAGTAGATTATTATTTACTATAATTAGAATTTGATATAACGGACTTTATACAGAATACTATTTTCATAGAATAAGTAAATGATAATAAAAGAACGAAATATAATATAATCCCTATAATGTAGTTAATATTTAAATGACAATGTGCCTATTTTGCCGCATGTAAACTTTGGTTGGGTAAAACTAGGTTAGGTTATGTTAGTTCTGCAACCACAAAAGCTCGCGAGCCGAGCGAGCGAAGCCAGCGTGCCGCGGCAGCGGCCGGCGAAGCGCTAAGGCCAAACTGCTACCAATAAAGTAGCTTATGTTTGGAGGTTAATTTAAGGAATACTTTATTAAGGGTATGAAAAAAATATGCACAAATTATCATTTTTATTTCATATCTGAATTACTTATTATATAAGTAGGTAGGAATATGGTATTTTGAAAATTACTTCAATGATAAATTGGAAGCAATACCATTACATTGCTAATCTATTTGAACAGGCAACTTTCGAACAAATTATTGTTCTATAAAATGTATACCAAATATGGATTATATTATCCGATCCGTATAATAGATAATCATTATTTAATTCGTGGTTATAATAAATTTAAATATATTAATTGTTATTGTATCAAAAGTTTATTCTGTTAAATTATCAATTAAACACATTGGAATTCTATGATTCGTTATTTTATACAGTGAAAGTATACTATTTGTTGAGGGATCATTACACACCCATAACCATATATTTATCTGTGTTATTTAATTTTAAATCTCCAAAGGTCATTTTTAAATCACCCAGTTGGGTTAAGTTCCCTCCTTATTTGTATGCGCCGCCATAGATACCAGAGGCAAACTTGATTACTTAACTCAACCCGCCAGTAGAGTCGGAAAAAGTGAAAGTTTGTGCGGAACCCTCGATTCGCGAGTCAGACTCGCACTTTGTCGGTTTTATTTGTCATGTCCGGGCTAGCTTTATGGTCGCATCTTCGTGTGTTGCAACACAGAACATCATCCGTCTTTCAGGCACAGAACTGAATAGAAAGAGATAATATATACTTATCGAACGATGAGGAGTCTCGTGTGTGCACAAATGTGCTGCTCAGGAGCGAGCGTTTCAACCACCGTTCCCGAGTGTTATGAAAACTTCTGCTATCTGTAGTCCTGTACAAATTACATATAGCGTTTATTGGTAAGCTCACAAATTTACGCTTTTTCCACTTATTAAGAAGCTTGTAATTGTCAAGATTCCATAACACACGGGAACGGCGGCTGAAACGCTCCTGAGCCGCACCCAGTTATTTGCGCAGTAAAAGTACTGATCTTCTAAAGCGCTGATTTCTCACGCTCTGTTAGTCATTAACGACTGATTTAATTAATTAATATTAACAGTCAATTTTACACAAATCGAACGAGTCTCATAGTACGCTCAATGAGGCTTGTAATAATATGAGTACCTACTAGACGACGTTATATTTAATTGACATATATTTAGATATCATCCATGATTCGGGAAGAAATATTGATGATCGGCACATAAATATTTGCCCTTGCCGGGATTTGAACCCATGCTCATCAGCTTCGCAGGCAGCGATACTCCTGCTGAGCTAAAGCGGTCTTCAACATAATAGCGCCTAACATTTTATCTCAGAAATCTGTCATCTAGGGAATATCTTACGTTTTGACAACCCTAGCGACAGGAGACATGAGTAAACAAGCTACTCGATGTTTACACTGGCTCAGGGATATGTTGTAGAAACGATTACCTATACTTTCACTACGTCGAAAAGAACGTATACAGCGTTCGATCTCTAGGCATTTACGTCCTTTTAGGATAAGAGTGCTAGGTCATGTTACAGAATGCGCAGTTGAGTGTAAAATACACAACGTTGTAACTAATTTAGTGATAGAGTAATTGTGACTGATAGATTGAACGGGAGAGAGGAAGGAATTTACTATCAGTCAGCCACGGACGTCCACTGCTGAACATAGGCCTCCCTTATAGCTTGCCACAGAGTGCGATTCTGTGCAGGCCGCATCCACCGACCCACGCGACCCACGCGAGGTCATCTGTCAATCTAGTCAGGGGCCGTCCCACCCTGCTATTTTCTATGCGTGGTCGCCACTCCAGGACTTTACTGAGCGTAGGACGGCCCGCGACTAGGTGGACGGATGATCTCGTAAGGGTTTCGGAGAGTCGATGGATGCGGTCTGTGCAGGATCGCACCCTGTGGCGAACTTTGTGGAGGCCTATGTTCAGCAGTGGACGTCCGTGGCTGATAGATAGATACATATATCTGAGCAAACTTTAAGTGTTAACACAAAAAAGAACATAAATCATGACTGAGTCCAGATTCACTTCCCAGCACATAGTTATAAATGAATGAAAATGAGATGTCCTTTCAAAGAGACGTACTTTTTCTTGTGTTCTCCAAAAAAGATTTTTATTTTTTACTTTTATGGTCCATTTTCAAAGGAGCGCCGAGATCAACATAGGCACTTTTAGAAACACTCTTCTGAGATATGAGTCACGTACGTGCGAGGCATGCAAGCGTGACAAATATAACGAGTTATGTATTATCACAGAATAGATAATAGTTTTAGTGGTTTACCCTCATCTGACTTAACTTTTTTGTCATAATCATTTGGCATAATGCATCATCTGGCATAATGTTTTATTTTTTTTCCGAACACGTAAACTTTTCAGGGTTTTTATAAAACAAACCTAATCTAACGAAAATGCATTTAACAGGATAATGCATTAAAAAGTCCTGTAAATTCTACAGTATGAAAAAAATGCATTGGCACGGTGCATTGGGGTAAGACGGAAGTATGGGAAAGACTAATACTTTACCGAAAATGCTCTTAAAGGCGTTTTAATAAAGTTCACCTTTTGAACTTCCCCCTACTTCAATGTTACCCCAAACGCACCTTATGCCAAATGATGAATTATGCCAAATGATGATTATGACAAAAAAGTTTATGCCAGATAAAGGCAACCGAGTTTTAGTACTTATGAACTGTTCTTTTGTCTTGAAAGCCAGGCATAACCGCGATTGAGAGATCAAGAACATTGCGTGTCAATGTATAATGTACCAGAAGGTGCCCGCGACCTCGTCCGCGTAAAACTTGTTTTACCGTACTTGGAAAAAAGGTAAAAAAAACATCTTTGGATGTCCAGCTATTCCCGTCCCAAAATTGGTTAATATCCGTCTAGCCGCTTTGGCGTGATGAGAGGATAAAGAAATTCTGGCTAAAAGATGGCGCCAGACTGTCAAGGCGCCGCGCGGCCATACAAAACAAAAGACGATCCTGCATCGCGCTGTTAAGATTTCTCCTGAAATCAGGTCCCCTCTCCATAGAAAACTGATTATCAATACAAATCTGGAATTTTAAAATAGTATAGATAATGCCTGTACATTATAGATTTTAGACAGGTACATACACACATTATTGATAGATTCAGCATTTGTCGCGCGACATAGCATCACCCGTCTTACTCGCACCGTATTGAAAGGAAAGAGACAGAGAATCGATGTCGCGCGACTAAGAGTCGCATACGTTTTACAGTTGTACCAGGTACATTGCTACTTAATTAATTAAGTAAAGCGGCGTTTGCAGTGGAGACTTTAGGGCCGTGGAGTCGGGATGCCCATTCACGATTTAAAAACTTAAAAAAGAAACTCATTGAAACCACATGCGATCCTAGGGCTGGCTCATCCCTCGGACAAAGAATAGGCATTGCCATTCAAAGGGGGAATGCAGCCAGCCTTATGGGCACCGTTCCGCAGGGAACCGATTTAGAGGACCTCAGTTAGGTAATGTTGTCATTGTAATATTATTATTATTATTATTATTTAATTAGTTTAAGTATGTTATGTTACCTTTATATTTTCATTTTGTCATTGATTAACGTTGCATTAAATGAATTTTTCATAAAATGTGCTCACATGCGCATATTTACCATACATAATATCAAAGTGCGTGTAACTAGAAATCAAAGTAACACACCAGTGGGGCAGATTTGAAAATTTCCCATTTTCTACAGAAGTTATATAATATTTAATACGCTTGAAAATTACAGCATATATTGACTGATATTCTCAGATTTCAGAGATTCATTAGTTTCAGATAAATTCACTATTTGTTAAGCCTAAAAATTGCCTAATTTATAATGATTTTCAGTTCCAAACCTCAAGTCGAAAAAAGGTGTATAAAACCCCACTTCATTCATACTATTATACAGTTGTAAAAGTGAAATGTATACATTAAACATATTTTCAAAAAAACTATTGTAACGGCATATTTGTAGCTCACTGAATTGAAAAATATTTTTTTTTGTATTTTTATGTTTTTATGTTCGTATGTGTCGTTGTGGCTTCATCACGCTAAATCGGCTAGTCGGATTTTAAATATTTTCGGTACACGGATAAAGACACACGGACATCCACAGGTGGTTATAGGATACTTTCATTCATTCTCAATCAGGATCTACACTGAAGAAAAAAGAGGACTTTTTCTGTTGGAGAAAAAGTCAGAAGGTGCCCACCTTTTAGGTATAAAATAAGTCCTGTTTCTCGCATTTATTCCACGGATTAGGACGGAATCCTTCCAACACCTATTTACTAGTAGGAACGCAATAATAACGAGAATACAAATTACCAGACACCCCCAATTCAATCATGTGTTACCTTTGATCTCTGTATTGGTTTGGGGCTATTTGCCCTAATAAAACAAAGGTATTGCTTACCCTTATAACAGATCAATAAGATTTATTACATTATCCTAAAACCTTTGTGGATGTGCGTGAAGCTACACTTTTATAAAGTTGAGGAACTGAAATGCCTGTATATTAGGGTCGCCATACGTTTCGGTACGCCGGGACATGTCCCGGTTTGTAGCTGGGTGTCCCGGTTTGTAGCGTAGTGTCCCAGTTTGTAGCGTGGTTTTCCGGCGTCCTGGCCATTAAGGAGATTGCCCCGGTATCGAATGATAAATTATGTAGAATAAATCGGTGTGGAAGATAGGGTGTATTATTGATTAAAACCTAGAAAAAAAACATGTATATACGTAGTACGGATAATCTGTCACGACATTTGGACTACAGTCGAGTTATTTTTGACCATAAGTGTCTATAGGTGTATATATGGGTGCTTTACGGTACGATGGTACGGAACCCTTCGTGCGCAAGTCCGACTTACACGTGGCCGGTTTTTGATCTCTACCTACATCAGGACCAGGTACTTTGCTTCAATTGTCCCGGTCCACATCCCCATATTTATAGTAACCCTACACTTGAAATTAAAAAAAATGTGAGTGTGGTTGCGGCTTCATCCATCAGGCCAAAACGGCTTAAGAGTCCCCGGTAAGCTAGGTTCTCCATACAAATACGCTCTCATTGTAAAATGACTGGCTAGTTTGATCTGAAACTTTGGAATTAGAATAAGTTAAGGTATATACCTTAATATATACCTAAAGATACAGGCCTGTAATTAGTTTATGTAGCTTCAGATACCATAGTAAAAAAAATACAGCGAATTTAAGTTGTTCATACAGAACTTGTGTTTGCTGTATTTCGTTTGTTTTATAAACAGGAGTCATATAAACTACTTACAAGCCTAGATATACCCCATATCATTGTATATGCGAAGTTTCATAAGAATCCAACGCGCGGTTTATAAATAAGAACGAAACTCCGTTTGTATGGCAAGGTGAAATTCGGCCGAGTTTGCGGGAGACTCATAACGGATTTCAAGTATTTTGGTACACGGATAGCTGGGCATCCTTAGATGGTTATAGGATACTTTTACCCGTCTACACTGAAGTAAAAAGAGGCTAACGCTCGGCCAATGATATTGTACAATAGGGAATACGCATGAATTTTTATTTTTGTTTTATTAAAAGCTCATTCATGTGAGTTTTTTAATAAATGTAAAAATAACCAAGATATAAGCCATCAAACATTTCATTTTATCTCTTTCTAGCAAAACAGTATTTAATATGGAGTTTATATGGCCGGCGTAGGGTGACCAGATGTCAGGAATTTTCCTGACATGTCAGGAATTTTAGACATATGTCAGGAATGCGGCCGGAAAAGGGAAATGTCAGGAATTTTCGGCAAATAAATAAAACAATAAATTTTTATACACAGTAAACTTTTTTTTTAATCAACATAACAAAAAAGGTAAAGCCACAAGTTCTTTGGAGTTTAATAATTATCTTTTTACGATATAAACATAAAACAATCAACATTAACAAATTAAAAATTTTAAACAATCAACAGATAGGTAAATAACCTCTAAGTAAAAATTAGCTTCACAAGCTCTTATTAGCCAATAAATGTAAATATTTAGTTAACATTCATCCTTTTTGACATATTTGCTACTTTTCGAGACTTCGCTTAGAAATGTTTTATCTTTTATGACAAGTTCATAAAACGATATGCAATTTAATGCCTTTAAATTATACTGGGTCAAAAGCAGAGCCCTTACGGAAGATACAGTTAGTCGGTTTCTTTCCTTCGTCCACTGCACTCCCATTAATGAGAAAATCCTCTCTACGTTTGCATTTTGGGCTGTGATGGCAAATAAATATTGACATATGCGCAATAGTTCTTGTAACCTTGCAACTCCTATACTCTTAAAAATTTTAACCCATATCGTATGAAGCATTGCGTCAAAAAATACGTTATCTTGGAGAATTAAAAACGTATTTAGAGCAGTAATCTCGTCGAACAGCTTAACATCATTTATATGAACGCCTTTACCATTCATATAATGGATAGCGTGGACGGTGTTGTCAAAATCAATTTCTTCGTCTTTTTTTACAATCATCCAATTGAAGACTTTAAAATCATCTAGTGGTTTCATCCACGAATCTAAGTAGTCAATGCATATTTTGTACATATTTTTTATATCTTCATCGAATACTTCTTGATTATGTCCAGAACACTTGGCCAGCAATTCTCTCACTTTAAGTGGCTTAAAGTTGCACCTTGCCCGTGCACTCAAAATAGCGCGCATGCTGTCCAGAATCCGTGCAATATCTAACACAGAATTACATTCTTTTTCGATTTCTAATATGTTTTCCTGGAAAGCCGCCATCAGAGAATGTACCATGAACAGATATATTTCAGCAAGTTCGTTTTCAAAAAACTTTTTTATTATCATTGGAACTGCAGGTGTGGTCAAGAAGTATTCTTTTAAAGGTTCATACATCTTTAATATTTTTTCTACAGCAGGAAAGAGACTTAGCCATCTCGTTTTGCTGTGGGATAGAAGCTTTTCGTAACTTACTTCGATGTACTCGCAAATATCCTTCAAAGCCTCGGTGCGAACAGTGTACACTGAGAAATAATTAAATAGCTTCATCACCAGAGACTCCAAGTCTATAGTAAGAACGTCAGTGCCACGTTGAATGCAATTGTGTAGAATATGCGCCGGGCAACCAACTCCAACAATTTCTTTGTTTAAAATGTTTTTTATTCTGGTCCACACATTTTGTCCTGGCTGCCGGTTAACACCACCAAAATTAACATTGGCGTTATCAGCAGTGTATGATACACATTTCTCCAATAAATCATACTTCTGCAATGTTGATTTTATTATTTCAGTTATGGTTTCAGCCGTTTCGTTTCGCGTATTCATGACATCCAGCACTTTTGTCGTTATACCTTCTTGCCAATCGAAGAATTGGATTAATATGGGAAATATTTTTTCAGCACCATGATTACTAGCATCTGTAGAGACACCTATAAATTCTATGCTTTCCAATGATTGTTGGATTTTGTTCAAAACCCACGGCGTGATGACGCCAGTAACAATGGCTTCAGTCTTAGTCCTCGCACAAGAAATACCTTGCGCAATGTTTGAGTCGGGAAATATAGTTTTAAGTAGCACACTTGTGCAGTCCATAGACCTAAACGAGTGATGATGATTCACTGTATGAAGAGCCAGCGTAGATTCAGCTGCAGAAATTTTCGCCGTATTTCCAACACTTTGAGTTTGGAATATCGAGTCAATTTTGACATTTTTAGACACCGTTAAGGTTTGTTTTTTATGTTTTTGTGACTGTATGTGTTTTTCAATGTCTGAGGCACCTTTGAATTTAATCGAAAAATAACATTCACATATTGTACAATACACTTCGCTCGGGTCTCTACCTTCTTTCAGTACCGGATATTTAATTCGTAGAACATCGGTAAAAGTACAAAGTCTCGGGCGTTTGCTACTAGACGCCATCGTAAGGATATTTAAACAGACGCGGACGGTAGAACATGCGCACTAGCACACTATTGTAGCGTACAAACCGCACTAACGCGAGCGCGAGTGCGATACGCGCCGCTCGGGCCAATAGCCCCCTCCTCCCCCGCCGCCGCGCCGCGGCCCACGACGTAATAACAACACGCCGCGCGCGACGCGAGCGCTAGCGCGTCAAGTTCGTGTCGTGTCAGGAATTTTGGCCGAAAATCAGGAATTTTGTCAGGACTTTTGAAATTTGTATCTGGTCACCCTAGGCCGGCGTAGACTATGACGTAACAGTAGGTATACATTTCGGACCTCTCTGTCAAATCGCTGTCTAAGTAGTAGTTTAAAATGCCTATATGATATGATACATATTTCTTTGCCGATTTTAAGTATAATTATACTTTTTGAAATCATTTTACGGTGTTTTGATATGTTGTTAAGAAAAACGGTAAAATGAATTCATGCATATAGGTACCCTATTAAGAGCGGTAGCGAATGAAAATAATACGCATGTTTATAATGGTAGGTATTTTGGTGTTATACTAACCAAACAAACAGTATCTCGTGAAATTCAGCATGATACAACACACCAACTACACAGAACGACCGACAAGCTCAAAATTTGCCATTGTCAATTCACCACCAACATTTCGTTCTGACCGTATACTCTGACAAGTTTAAATAAGCAAATACGCACAACAAAACGTTGCAAAATGTGTTAGAGTTGGTACAGCGACGTGCAATCTCACCGGACATTATCTAACTCACGATTAGCTGCGGACACACGGACAGCCAAAATGTACAACAACATGGTTAATAATAAGTCAGTTAATAAGCAAATATATGCGACAAAACGTTGCAAAATGTGTTATAGCTGGTAAAGCGACCTGCAATCTCACTGGACATTAGGTATCTAATTCACGATTAGCCGCGGACACACAGACAGTCAAGATTAACATCAACAAGGAAGATAATAACGTGTAATTTAATGTTCCGTTGCTAAGGACCGCCACATAGCTATTCATGGAAATTGTTTAACAGAGTTGAACGGAACATTACTCCGAGATGGTAACTTCTGAGCGAGTTTGTCTGGCGGTCTATCCGTCTGTTTATTTATCTACCATTGGGCTATCTAACTCTTGAACCATAGCACATGTTGGCCATAAAATGTTTAACGACCGCTTATGGGATCAATACTGTACCTACTACCATATACTGATTACCAGAGTTCGGACCTAAACTTCGCGGGAAAACGTAATTAAGTGTGAGTTATTTTATTTTATTTATTTGGAACATCAACAGCATTACAGAAAAAAAAACACAATGCTTAAAGCTAATACATACAGCCAATAACAACCATAAATAATTAAATGCGAGATTTTCCGGATGATTTATATTATATAGGTACCGAATACACGTAAATTCACTTTCGGGCTCAGTCCTAGGTCGGAAGGACCTGTATGTCCACTTTTATGTTGTCACCGTATTTGAATTGTCTCCATCAAATAATTGGTTTTCATGAATAATCTGACCCTATGAGTGAACTGACACCTATAGGAAATCCCGCACTCAATGAATACATAATAAAATAAATAATTAATAAAGATCAGGGACAATCTTACACAAATTGACCTAGTCCCAAACTAAGCAAAGCTTGTACAATGGGTACTAGGCGACGATATACATAATATATAGATAAATTATAATACTTAAATATATAAAAACATCCAAGACCCAAGAACAAACATTCGTGCTCATCACACAAACACTTGCCCTGGCCGGGATTCGAACCCGTGACCGCCAGCTTCGTAGGCCGTTGTATTTACAACCCACTGAGCCAAACGTGTCGTCGATCAAAATCAATCATTAAATTTTAGTGGTTATAACCACTCTTAACTCCACGAAATTTAGGTAAAAAGGCACTGCATATTCTGACCTCTAATGATAACAAAAAAGTGGAAAGAAAAATATTTTTTCGTCATAAAATTTTTAATCTGTATGGGGTAATTGCCTTTGATTGCCGCCATAAGCGGTTGTTAAATAATTTTGGTCACCTGGTAGATATTACTGTGGCCGCTGCAAAAACCAAACATGTACATATAAGAAATATATTTATTTCTTCTTGATATTTTTACAAACCTTTGGTTGCACAGAATTTTCAGTGCGCAAGTTCGACTTGCAAATTTCTAGTTTTTAAATGATTCTGTAATAATACAGTTTAAAGTATTTGTAAACTGAGATCTCCGTGTGTCGCGAGACACATTACACGCTCTGTAATTCCGCACCAGTGACGTGTAATTTAATGTTCCGCCGCCAGGGGGCGCGACATGCTTATTCATGGAAATTGTTTTACTCTAACAATAACGCATTTCAAAAAGTGGTGAGGGCGTCACAGAAACTTTTCAAATTATATTATGAGATGAATTTTAAATGAGACAAAGAAACTGGATTTTGGATTCTGTTAATTAAGTTGTAGATGATGTCACAATGATGAAAATAGCGAGTGGAAGAAGTTTTCTTGTTCAAAAACTGAACGGCTACATCGGTGTAGTCAATTAACTTAGTATCACCAAGGACCATTAAAACAAGAGGACTGACCATCTCCATACAGAAAGCCGTTCCCCGATATGTACAACGCCATCTATGTATAAGAATTGTTTTGTAAAATTATTCAAGTTTGCGTGACACAGAATTTAAATGTTACGATTTATTTATTACTAGCGGCCGCCCGCGACTTCATCTGCCTTAGATTCGTTTATCGAGGATAAGGGCATTTTTCCGGGATAAAAAGTAGCTTGTGTCTTTCCCCAAAACTTGATATTTTACTAATTTAAATGTGAAGCATATTACCAAGATTTCAAGTTCCTAGCGTAAAAAAATATTTACTGTCCATACAGGTTTTCATTCCCTTTTTCGTCCCTAAAAAAGAGATGAAATTTGACATACACTACAGCCTATTTCCTATTCTGATATATAAGGTACATAAAGTGGAAAAATTCGTCCAGTAGTTTTTGAGATTAAGTGGAATGTACATACATACTTTCACGTTTATAATATAGTAAGGATTAGCAATTTGCGCAATAATTGTTAATATACTATGTTTCTTTATTCAATTATAAAATCATTAAGGTGCGTCCACACTTGTATCATTTGCTCGTATCCGAACACCGTGCCGTGGCATGACTGCGTATCGCACTGCTTGGACGCTTACTGTCTGCGCGCCGATCATGCCGCACTCTTCCGATATAACTGTGTGAAACGCGTAGCAAAATGGATTTCGAGTGATCTGATCGGCGCAACGTCCAAACGCGTGATCGTGACACGCGATCATGCCACGCGACGATGATCTGATACGGGCAAATGATACAAATGTGGTCGCACCTTTAAATGTTTAGTTTTAAAGCGCCATCAAGTTTTAAACACGATCCAAAGTATGGCAACTGACAGTCCTCTTGTTTTAATGGTTTTTGGTATCACTGAGTTTTCGGAGCCGGAGATGTCGCTCGTCATCATTTTTGTCTTAATAAAACCTAAAAAGTAATTACCTACTAGGAAATACACATTGCTTAAACATTGATTTAAACTAATACAATCTTTACTCAATATCACAACACAAACAAAGGTGGCTTAATTGCATATAAATATAATTTATTTAATTACCTTTGTTGGTAATTCTTCGACGTTTCGGAAGTCGCGTTACGTCCATGGCCTCGAAGAATCGCCAACGAAAGGTAATTAAATAAATCATATTTATCCGCGATTAAGCCCCGTTTGTTTGTGTTGTGGTAATACACATTACTTGTCAGTGGCGTAGTGGTTTTGGCCAAAATAGGCAGTTCTTCTGTGCCTATATGGTGCCATGGTCGTTCAGGGCTTCAGGGTAGGCCGTTTCTCTGTGCGTATATGGAGCTATGGTTGTTCAGGGCTTCAGGGTAGGCCGTTTTTCTGTGCGTATAATGGAGTCATGGTCGTTCAGGGCTTCAGGGTAGGCCGTTTCTCTGTGCCTGTATGGAGCCATGGTCGTTCAAGCTAGACAGCGTCTTTGAGCCTATATGGACTGCATGCTAGTTGCTTGTAGACCTGACCTGATGAGCGATGGCACTGGACAAGGCAAAGGCCCTGTGCCCGTGGGGTGAAAGTGCTCGAGTCATTTTGAAAGACCTCGTTTGTACTTTGTACTTATATATTTTAAATTAATTGCATTTGTAACTGGTTAATATGTACAATAAAATGTTTACATACATACTATTAACCAATGGACATGATTACAATGCAATAAATTAATTATGAATCACTTTGATCGCTACGAACCATTTCATGCTGACTTTATGGTGCCAAGGGTTCTTTTTAGATGTAGTTTAGTTTTAGTTTAATTTTATTTCTCAGATTTTATTTCATACTAGAAGGCAATTCTTTTTTTTTCAACGTAGTCGGGTAAAAAGTATCCTATAACCATCTGGAGGTACCCAGCTACCCGTGTACCAAAAATAGTTCAAATCTGTTTAGCCGATTTGGCGTGATGGAGCCGCAACGACACATACAAACATACAAAAACCAAAAAAAAATATTTCAGTAGACATAGGTATACGTAATTACTATATTAAGTGATGAGTAATTAATTCTCTGTGTCGGCGGTAAATTCGCGCAGATACTTAAGTGTATAAATACTTGTTGGAAAATATCGTTTTTATTCGGCTTTAAAATTCAGCTAAGTCACTTGAAAAATATAATATTGGTACCGCATCCAGCATCTTCCTGCAATTTTCACGAGGTCGTCAGCCCTCGTTGAAGGAGGCCGGTCTCCTCACGCGGCATCTTTGAGTTCATGGTCGCCGTTCTGCCCCAGTGGCAGTATATTCTAGCTAAAAGTTAAAAGAAGACATCATCATATCACATCATATTATTGGGAATCCATCATTTTACCGAAAATCGTTTCATCGATTATCGTTTCTCATAACACTATTCACAGAATTGTATTATTACTTAAAAAATTGAATTGTACTATTACTTAGGAATCATTCATCGAAGTTCGTTAGATAGCGCAGACATTTGCTCGAATTACCTTTTACACAAGAATCAATTCATCGAATTTTACTTCATTATTTTGTTTGTCCATCGACAAAGGAGTTCGTCGAATCGCCTTTACCATAATTTTAACTTAACGTAAGTTGCAGTTTTCAAATTTCTTAGTGTTACTATCAAGTATACTTGATAGTAACACTAAGATATCATTTCATTCTATCATTTTATCGAAATTTCTTACGTCGATTTTCATTTCGCCGAAAACTATTCCACGAATATCATTTAATTTTTTTTTCTAACTACATAATCATCAGTTCATTGTTTTTTATATAATCAAACAACTTGATAGTATGAGTAGTATGAAAACATCAATAATTAATAAATTTAAATACAAAATTATTAACATGTCAAGTTAATATTATTATTTGTTTTGCATATAATCATTTATTGAATGAAACAATTTGTTCAAAAGAAAATGCTTGAGTCTTGCACCAAAAATTTTACTATTTGTGATCATTACACCCCGTGGGTATAACCTGTATTCGTCAAGGCATCGCTTTCATAACCCAACACAAAGCACGCAGTTATTCGCTATGTTCAGTTTAACTAACAAGAATCAAATTACCATACTAATGAGTAATTCCTCGCTGAATATGCTAAGTGTCGGCGGTAAATTCGCGCAGATACTTGAGTGTATAAATACTTGTTACAGGAGAATACTGCAGTGGGAAATTATCGTTTTTATTTGACTTTCAAGCTCAGGTAAGTCATTCTTGAATGATTTAAAAAGTATACACGTGGTCTTGAGGAAATCCTCCTTTTTTTTAGACGTTTAAACATAATATCACTCATATTCATACACATGATCTTAAGGGGTCTCATTCGGAATCCCAAAACCGTAAACTTTTCAGGATTGTTATAAAACAAACCTAACCTAACCTAACCTAATCTATACGACGATCTTTTAAAAAATCCTGAAAAGGTTACGGTTTCTGAAAAAAATGCGTAATGGCAAATGATACATTAGGGCAAACGATACATTAGGACAAATGACGTTAAGGATTCCGATAGATCCGATCTTAAGAGTATACTTCTCTATAAAACGTGCTCGTGAGGAACCCAAATAATTTTACCAGCGTATATCTGAGGTCATTAGGACCAAAAAATGTTATATGAACTCAAGTCAAATTCAACATTTTTTCTTTTGTATCTTGTTGATATTTGTACATAAAACTTAAATAACTTTCGCTTCTCTATTAAAATTATCCCTTTTAATAAAATGGTAACGATTAGTTTTCCAAAAAAGGATGACTTTAATGTGTGGTAGCTGTCAATTTGAAGTTTGTCAATAGCACACGACACTTGGAAACATACGTGGCAACATCGCAACTAAAACAGCTTCCACTTTAGTAATCGCAATAAATTGTTTACATGAAAATTGATGATATCTTTAAAACTAAGCTAGCTTTTCCTGGGGTTCGTGTAACAGTTTTTGGTCCTAATGATCTCAGGTATACGCTGGTAATTATTTGGATTCCTCACGAGCACGTTGTATACTCAAGATTTTATAGAATTGACACCTTCAGATGTAGCGCACGGCCAGCTATCGTGAAGACCATTAGGAAGCGTTTGCATCCATGCCTATATTTCCCCTAAGTGTGCTCGTACCTTCTCTAACAAGATTGGGTACGTAAGCCACACACGAGCGCACTTAAGGGCCGAACAATAATAAAACAACCCACCATGAGTCTCAGATAAATATGCCTAACCAGGATATACAGTCGCTGTGGCCGAAATCGGTCAAAAGTATCATCATATCAAATCAAATCAAATCAAATCAAATCAAAATATCCTTTATTCAAGTAGGCTTAGATACAAGCACTTTCGAATTGTCAGTTACAATGAGAGAAGTTTTTCCTGGGAAACATACAATATGATCCAACATTTGTTGCAAGGATTAGGGAAACCCAGAAAAACCTAATCAGATCATTTAACTCAAGCATAATACTTACGTATTATTGATAAAATCATCATTTTAAAAATTAAAATAATTAATAAGATAAATCCCAAAAGGATTGTCAATAAAAAAGAAAAAAAATGTAGAATGTGTCTAGAATATAATTCTAAATGTCAGAGTATATATAACAATTAGTATGCGTGTACCAATTAACTATTACAATATTGTCTTAATTAAACTTAAAACTTTTACAATTGTGTATATATAGCATAGGTACTGCCATTATGAATTATCTGAGACTAATGCTGGGTTGTCTTGTTGTTGTTTCGCCCTTAAGTGCGCTCGTGTGTGGCTTACGTACCGAATCTTGTTAGAAAAGGTAAGAGTGCACTGTGTGTGTGTCAAATGTCATCGTCAATTTAACCGAAAGACGGCCTCTGTTGCTACAAATCCCTAATTTCTCCTTTCTTTCCTCCTCCAATGATCTTTGTAAATGCCATTATTGCTCTAATAGCATCCACTGTTTTCTCGCATTGTTCAACTAGATCAGTTTCCCATAAAGGAGGGCTGCCTACGTTTCGCTTTCAAGTTAATTATCGCCATACTGCCCCAGTATCCGTCGAATCTGCCATCTGTCACTTCACTTCGGCAATAGGGTACCTCTGAGAGCCGCTGTGGTGTGACGTCATAATGGCGAAACATGACGCAGTTGTTGCTGTCCTCTCTCACTCCAGTTACAGTAACAATCATATTTGAAAGTGTTTGGTTATGTCTTCTTTTTCATGATGTCATGATTTAATTGAAAATGGCGGACAGCGTTCTCGCGGATTCTTGTCGTCCATCTTGAACGAGCCACATGAATTGGTGTGGTGTGGATCAACTCATTATTTTTAATGTAAAGCCTTGGCTTTTAAACCTTAACGCTCTGGCAAAATTATCCTTATGGACATAAGCCTTAGAACAGAACAGCGTTTTCGCGGGAACTTAAAATTGTATAGTTATTTTTCTAACACAATAGACCAACCAATTATGTAACTCTCTAATTTTATCAACTCGAGTTCTAGACCAATACGAAAATAAAAAGACCCAAGGATGTTTCGATAATGTAATTTGACACTCGGCTAATAAATTTAGGCTGGCACATAAATTTGTAACTTTGCCAAGGAATGCCGGGGGCGAAATGCCGGGTTTCCGTTCGCCTGTCGAAGTTAATTCCAGTCTTATTTCAATCTTGAGGCGAATTTACAATTTCTTCAGTTATAATGGGGCTATATTTGTGTAGCAAATAATCGTTGCTTCTTTCTTTAATGCAACAATAAAGCAAATATTTGAGGGATGAATTCGCTTTGTACTTACATCTTTTATGTTGTTTGCACTTGTAATTAGGGTTGTCAACCCTACTATATAATATAGTATCCTACTATATTAGGGGATCTAATACTATATTTATTAAAAAATATATATAGTAGGCGAAAACTACTATATATTGCGTAAAGCGGAACGCAGCCTTCTTTCACAAAAATAAAATTTTAATTATTAAGGGGCAGAGCGTTAAAAAATATTCGTTTAAAAAATAAAGTAAATATTTTAAACACATACTATTCTTTTTGCCATCTTCATATTTAGAGGAGCTTCAAAAATACTATGTTTGAAAGAAAAAAAGTTGATAACCCTACTTGTAACTGGTTATTATATACAGTAAAATGTTTACATACATACATACATAATTGAAAAGTAACGTAACCGACTTTTTATTCGGGTGTTTTCTGTAGGACAAAGAAAATAATTTGGTCATGATAGCAAAACCGCGCAGTTAATTGTACGCACAATAAATAATTATTAAGGGGCTTACACTTCTGAATGACCTTCGATCCGTATCTCTTCGCTTTTCCGGGTTGTATATATCTCATCATGTTGCTACCGGCCGTCTTTACTAATATACCGTTTCAATTTATCTATGACTCACCAAAACCGAGATAAACGCCATCAAACTTTGTTATTTTCAGGACTAAAAACCAACTGTTGCAACTTTGCTTAAAAAATACACACTTTTGTAAAGAAAAGGCTTGACATAGCGAGTTAGGTCTTTCATAATGAACTAAGGCATAGGTTTTGAGTCTATTAAAGGTTTATTGAGAGACTAAGATATGAGAACTTTATTTTTAAAGACTTCTTTGTAAAAATCCATACTTAAAGACATAAAAATTATATCCTAATTTCCGAATGCAAGAATGTGTAAAATAGTGGCTGAATCCATACTAATGTACTACTATCTGTCTGTTACCTCTTAACGCTTAAACCGCTGGACCGATTTAGATGAAATTTGGCATGGAGATAGTTTGAGTCCCGGGGAGGCACATATGCTACTTTTTATCCCGGAAAATACCCTTATCCGAGATAAACGAATTTAAGGTGGACGAAGTCGCGGGCAGAAGCTAGTTATGATATAAACCATGTTTTGAAAGTTGCTTTAGCCATTATCACAACAGAACAAAACGGGTCTTAATCACGTCTAAAAATGATTTATTTAATTACCTTTCGTTGGTAATTTTTCGACGTTTCTGACGTCGCGTTACGTCCATGGTCTCGAAGGAACTGTTGTTTTGTGATAATGAGTGAAGATTGTGTAAGTTTAAATCAATACTTTGAACATTGCAGAAAAAACATGAAAGTCGTACATTTTCGCTTGGACGTAACAATTTTACATGAATCGATCTTCTCACAAGGATTACGTGATTAGTCGTTAACTTAATTTACTAACACTATACAAGGTGTTCGTGAGGAACCGAAATAATGTTAACCACTTATTCCTTAGGAGGCCATAAGGAGCAGAACATGTTAATTGAGCCCCAGCTAAATGCAGCTCAGTTTTGATATTATCAATATTAATTTAAACTGATTGTGATTACGAAAGTGCAGTAAGCTCTTTTGATCGTTATTTTGCCACGTATTGTGGGGTTGTAGCTCTTGGTGGGATATAATATAAAAAGGAGCTTGTACGGGTTTGATGTTCTGTATTCAACGTCTGTCCTAAGACTTCAACCTCATGACAAAACTGTTAAGAGACAGCTGACGTTCCTAAATCAAATATATACTACTTTTACATACGGCCTGTCTCTTATTAATGGTGAAGGATTAAGACCTTCACAGTATGTCGCCAAGTTTGGCGTCGCATTTGACAGACATCAAAGAGACAGACAGAAGACTAAACTCATCTTTTTAAAGAAATAATCAAGCTACAAAACTAGCCAAAAAAATATCGTTTTTTTTGTAATGGGTGGCAAACGGGCAGACGAGCCACCTGATGGAAAGTAGTCATCGTCGCCCAACACCGGAGGAATCGACCATACTTTGCCAACCTTTGCGTGCCCTGTTAACTCGCTTCTTGAAGAATCCCATGTTATAGCGCTTTGGAAATACCTCAGGGGGGAGGTTATTCCACAACTTGCAAGTACGTGGTAAAAATGAGCGTAATAAATAAAATAAATAAATAAAATATTACAGGACAATTTTACACAAATCAAACTAGTCCCATGGTAAGGTCATGAGGCTTGTGTTATGGGTACTAGACGACGATATATTTAATAGATATATTTACTTATACTCGTATACATAGAAAACAAGACTCAGGAACAAACTTATGCTCATCACACAAATATTTGTCCTTACCGCTTCGCAGGCAACGTTACTACCGCTGAGCCAAACCGGTAGTCGGCGGTGATGCCCGTTCATGATTGGGATGCCAAGCATCCAGATAGTGGGGATGTACTTTGTTCCTGAGGCGGGAGGTGCGATGATAGAAACGTGACAGTGGCACCATCTCAAAAAGCATTCCCCATTGTACAAACAGTAGTTTTGCTGAATATTACTTGGGTTCATAATAAACTCGACTTGGCCGTAGGAATGGGCCGATTTTAGTGAACGTGAACGCATATGCGTGTTGCCAGCCTGAAACGTGATAGTAAACTTGACCCTGGTATATTTTCTTTGAAATCAAAACCAATTCACTTATTCATTCAGGTGAGCAAGTTAGGTGAGGTTAAATTTGAATAGGCACCTGCTTGGCACTAAGCTACTTCACTGGCATATAGTCGAGCTCTAATGAGTTGGCAAGCTTCACTTTGTTACCCGCTTATAGAGATGGGACATTTTATTCTAACCTCCGAAGGAAGACGATATGCGATTCTGATTTATTTATTTATTTAACTTTATGGACAAAAGAAAAGTAAGTACAAATGGCGGACTTAATAGCAAATGGCATTCTCTACCAGTAAACCATAGGAACAAACAGAGATAGAGGTGAGGAAAATTCAGTACTGATTGCGTTAGGACACACAAGCAATGAATGCTTACATAATTACTTATACTTGTACTATACTAGCTTTTGCCCGCGGCTTCGCCCGCATACTACACGTAATTTTTAACCGTCTACAGAAAAAGAGGTTTTCAGTTTGTATAATACTAGAAATAAGCATAAGCTCGCAGTGCCTGGCTCCATAAAATAAGGAGATCATTCATGGGTAACTGAATGGGAAAAGAAGGGTCTTTTTTTCGTCAGCATAGTCGGGTAAAAAGTATCCTATAACCATATGGAGATACTCAGTTACCCGTGTATCAAAAATTTTTGTAATTTGTTTAGCCGATTTTGCGTGATGAAGCCACAACGACACATACGTACACATAATAGTATACATTTATATATATATATATATATATATACTATTGTAAAGTTGTAAAAAAGAGAGGTTATGCCTTTCTCCACCGCGATGGAAGTTGCGGGCGCCTTCTAAGTAGTTGTACAAATAAATAAAAAATACTCGTACAAAATATATTATATACCAGCTACTGCATGAAAGACGAACGCTACTCGAGTTCTTGCCTACGTAGCATCCGCTTGAAAACTACCTTTCTTGGCGGTATTGAGCACAAACTCGTTAGCAACATACTGTCCGAACAGGCAAAAATCGGTTGACTGGCAGCCAATACAGAGCGAGTCGTGTACTAAAATCTGAACGCCAATGTCTAACGCTGTGGTTCTTTCATTTTGTGTGCCGCAAACTTTTGCTACAAATACCTAAATTGTGGAAGTACTTAGACAAGACGTTCAGTAAGGGACGCCTAGAGTTGGTTGTTTTATTCATCAATAACATAGCAGCGAATCGTCGCGAAGGAGTCGTCAGAAATGAACCGCAAAACTTTTTGAAGAAAAATACGAGTTCGGAATGGTCAATATTATTTTTTACCCAGAACAAAAATGCGCGGTTACTAAGGATAAGCAAAATATGTTTCAACGAGCAAAATAGTGAGATAAACCTAGCGTGAAATTCGTACGAGCAGGTCTTAGCACAACACTATGTTAACAGGCAAAAATCGGTCCGAACGGGTTAAAAGAATATTTTGTCGTCAGATTGTTATTCAATAACGATTCAAGACCCGTTTCAATAACGAAACGAACCTTAATTTTGACTTGATAACGTCTGATAAATCGATGATCGAAAAAGCATGACTCATTGTCATGTTCCGCTGTCACGTTCCGCCTGAGCCGAGCGTGCAAGCGAGAGCGCGGAACAAGGGATACGAGTAAAGAGGCACGTTCGGTCAAAGCGTTCGGCTTGTGAGTTCAGAAAAGTATGCAATTTTTTATCGATGTTTTCTTATGACGTTATCACGTAAAATTATCGTCCGTAATTCGACTTTACAGACAACCAATTTTTTGGTGGGTGATGCCAAAGGAATAATCACGTATATAATATGAGCTAGTAGTAGCAACACAACACTATCTGAACAGGCAAAAATCGGTCAAGAGGCAGCCCACTGCGAAACGAGCCGCGCGCTAACTACTGAACGCCATTGCTAACGCTTTGGTTCTTTGATCTTTTGTAGTACTAAATGTTAGTAATTTACTAGTGTTACCGATGGCCGCTGGAGAATAAGGTTCTCGAGTGGTGACCGCGTGCAGCATGACGCAGCGTGGGGAGGACCCCATCAAAGTGGACCGATGATCTGGTGAAGATCGGGGGAAACCGTTGGATGAGGGCGGCGCACGGCTGGTCGTTATGGAAATCTTTAGGGTAGCCTTTGTCCCGCAGTGAACGACATTCGGTTGATCGGATGATAATGATATTTTGGTACAGGAAATTTTTGTCATGGTTCTATATCCGATTTTTTCGCTATCTCTCTTACGCCTATATAGTCCTTGTGCCTTGCCCACCGCATCTCTATAGCTTACTCAAAGTGGCTGCGTGACATTCCCGTTTGTTGGTTTAGCTCTCCCCACTAAATTCGATTTCTGGTAAAGCGTAGTCAGACCTACCAAGGTACAAGTCACGATTTTGAATGGTACGATCAAGAAGATGTAGTGTACAACCAACAAGAAGGACCAAAGACCTGATTAACGTCACCGGAAGTTGATAGGTGCAGAAAACGGCAGCTGTTCGTGGTGGAAGCTTTAGAGGGGGGGCGGGGGGAGGGGATATGTCAAGTGACCGCCCAATGAATTTTTAAGTAGGTACACTTTTAGTAGGGTATACTTTTATTTGCCAGAATTTCATTTGCCCGAATATCATCTGCACTACTAATCAACTGCCATAAAGGTGTTTCTCATAATTTCATATGCCATACTCATTGTTTACCTTATTAATCATATGCCAGAATCTTTGTTTCCCGTAATATCAATTTCAATAATCTAATTTTCCATAATCATTGTGATCCATAACAATCATATGCCATAATGTCATTTGCCATCCATTATAATTGATCGAATTGTACAAAATGGAAAATGGGTTCAAAACCGAAAACTGTAGATTAGGTTGGGTTTGTATTGTGACCAAGTATAGCGGAGCGAGCGAAGCGAGCGGAGCGTCAAAATGCTGGCATGCTTTGCTTGCAACTGCGACAAAATGGAAAATGGGTCCAAAACCGCATACTGTAGGTTAGGTTAGATTTGTATTGTGACCAAGTATAGCGGAGTGACAAAATGCTTGCATGCTTTGCTTGCAACTGCGACAAAATGGAAAATGGGTCCAAAACCGCATACTGTAGGTAAGGTTAGGTTTGTTGTGACCAAGTACAGTTAAAATACTCGCAAACAGCGAACTATTACTCGAGTATTTAAACAATTGACAATGAATATCAGTTGCAAAATCCATGCATACCCACCAACGTGTTAAAAACACGTACCCACAACGCAATACTGAACAATTTTCGAGCACCTGCAGAAATGTAATAGCAAATGCATAGCCAGGATGAATTCGGAAAGAAAGAATATTTAGTATGACGTTTGCGTATTCTATGAAATAATAGTATTGCACTTAATTATATGGAAAACAATACGTATGATATTCGATTCATTCTGGCATCTAATATTCGAGAATACAAAAGTATGTCAAATAACTTATCTAGTAAATGAAGCATTCGGGCCACTGAAATTCGGGCAAACAATAGATAACCCTTTTAGTAGACTTAATTCAACTTTGTTTACATATGGGTGCATTGTCTTAGTGATTTACTCACGATGTTACGACTAAAATCACCAATGTACATTAAACATCTAACAAATCTTCAAGTTATCAAAAAATATTTAACTAATATAGTTACTGAGGATAATTTAAAAATTAATAACTTAAAATTCATTGGAGATATCCTCACGGTGTGCTACAATATAAGTCTAAAATACTGGCAATAACGAAAATTTACAGACTATCTTGAAGTTATTGAAAGAAACTTCCAACTAATATACCTGAACGCTTGAGAATCTTAAATCCAATTTTCCGATACGTAACGGTCTGCTCAGAGTTTTATAATGAGTTCGAATCCCGGCTTGAACCAAGCTATGGATGAAACTAAAAAAACTTAATAACAATCGGGGATGAGGTCTTTAAATCGACATATATGTATGAAGCTGATAATATCGAATTTTGAGTAAATGGCTAAAAAAATAATATTTTGGTATTTCTGTGACTTTATTGAAGGAATAAAGCTCATGAAGCAGATCTAGGGGGATTTTATAGAAAATGATGTTTCAGGCGTCGCGTTACATCCATAGCCTCGAAACAACTGGAGAGGCGGGTATCAACATCTTCGTGTACGCGAGTTTTATGATTTACCTGCGCATGGTATTGATTATTAACACTAAGGTTGAACACTAAGGTTGTCACTAGACTGTCACACTACACTCAGGACATCTGGCGATTTATCGAATGATAACTTGATGTTGTTTACATTTACTAATAACTGGATTCAACGAATATGAAATTTTGAAACCGTCTTCATGGTTGAAATTTCGGTGTTTCTTGATTTCAATTGCTTCACGTACGATTATTCTATAATAATTTAGTTATGTAAAAAAGATTTTAGGATTATGAAGCTCAATCCAGTGGTTTGGTCCTGATTCTAATACATGTTCGGCAATAGCGAACTTATTCACCTAGTGATTCTTAACAGCCGCGATATCCTAGAGGCAAACTTAAGTCATCTTGTTAACTCGGAATAAGTGAAATCTTGTCCGGAACGCGGTGCGCGAGTCAGACTCGCAGTTGGCCTTTTGGCACTTTTAGTGCGATGAAAGTTATATTTTTTCTCGCTTTTTAAAACGTCTCACGAGTAAACGTTGGAGACCTGACGTGCATTTTGTTATCAAAAAATACTTGTGAAAAATCCAAAGCAACCAAGTAAATATCAGAGGGATGACGTTAATATTAGAACCCGATTTTTATTGGCTTGCCTACTTTAAGGCATTTGAGTTCTTTATTCTACTGCTTTTAAAGAAAATACGAGAGAGAATGTACTCCGGCTTTACCAACAACATGTTTGACGCCACGCTACTGATAATTAGGCATATACTTGTATGTATAGTTGATTACTAATGGATACAATTAAGTGGAACGCATACTACCTAATGGTAGTTGGTACTTATTGTAATAGCATAAACCCGTTAATTTTGCACAAAATAAAATTGGTTTTATCCACTCTTTAAAATATCATAAAAGCCAGATGTCATATTTACATTAAAACTTTTAAAATTTCATTTTTTTATGAACAGCCGTCCTCCGGGAGAATTTTACCTCCTCAATAATCGAACCGACTACCGAGTTGAGAAGAAAAACTGGATTATTGGACCGATTTTAATAAAACTTTTACCGGACTATGCGTAGGGCTGGTAAAACTTCGTTATTACTCAATATTAGTATTAGATTTTTAAACTTTTTAAGATGAAGAATCTATACATCCCGTGTCAAATCATCATCAATCATCACTGTCCAAAAGACGATCACTGACTGGACCTCCGCCTGCCTTCACCAGGGTCATCAGGCTACTACTTTCTGTGTCTCATTCTCATCATCATCGTCATCCGGCCGCTGCAGGACAACATTGCTAGTGCAGACTTCAGGCCGAAGGGTCCCGATGGGCCAAAGGGAAGCGATAAACGTGCGAGCACAACTGTGACAAGTAAGTAAGTTCTTTATTAGCATTAAATGTGGTCAACAGCAGGTCTTACAAAGCATTTAAAGTGATCACACATTTAGCCTTATTGCGGCATGCAAAAATTACGTCTTAATAGCTCTAGTAGTAAAAGATTGGAATAAATAAGTTAGTACAATTATGAATAATTACTAATACAGTTTAAAAAAATCCTCATTATTTTGTTCAATAATACAGAATGATATAGTCACTTACATTATTAATACTTACTTCATCTACACACATCTCCTAACAATTATAAGGTATCATCATTTAATTATTCATGTCAAAATTAAAATAATCCCTAATACTATAAATATAATATCTATTAGCCATAAGTGTAATGTCCGCTTAAATTTGTTTGTCAGAAATAGTTTTAATATCTAATGGTAGGTGATTATAAATCTTAATAGACATTATATAACAATTATTCAAGCATATCTTTTACGCGCCAAAAATTTTGTCTATCCCATCTCATTCTTATCAATACAGAGCGAGAAGGACAGGTGATACTGTATCGCGCGACAAGCAAAGTCGCGGTAAATATAACGCAAGCTGGCTGGTTTTGCCGCATTGCCATCCCTAATAAAAGTATCTAAGAATAATTTGTTGGGGCTATTCACCAAGTTATTGCTAAGTACGGAAGTTATATTGAAAACTGTTATTTGGCCGGGTTGTATTTAGACAAACTTATCCAATAGTTGGACAGAATTGAGCTCATTTCTATGAACAGGTGGGAAACGATACTTGTACATTTTTAAATGTTTCAATAGACATTATGGAAAAAGTATTCATAATATCATCTAAATTTATGAAGACCTAGAAAGCGCCCGCAACTTCGTACGCGGCGGGGATAAAGTCATTTCCTCGTTTTGCGTTGTTGGAAAAGTCTTCTATAAACATACTTAGATATTGGGAAAGATCTGTTCAGCCTTTAGAATATAAAGCATAGAGAGATAGTCCGACCAAAAGATGGCGCTATTATCAAAATCATACTATTGGACTCATTCCTAGCTCGCGCTATAATACTTTTTCTTGAATTGACGACCCCTGTAAGGTATCTGGTTTTTATCTATACTATTATAAAATTGTCAAATGAGATGTCAGTATATTGAAGATATTTCCAAACAAAAATTGAACCGTGCTATTTGGAGGTTACTAAGTATTTTTTTGTATGTTGGTATATGGCTTTATGAAGCCCCATCGGCTAAAAGGATTCAACTGAGTTTTGTACACGGGTAGCTTTTACTTTCGCTGCCAAGCTTTTCGTAGCGCTGTGCACTTTCCTCTACATACGGGGAAACGCATGGCATCGGCTACGGGCCTGCGAGCAGAGCGCCCGCTAGGTGGGTTTTTGGTAGTGAATGTGTTAAAGGATACTTTTTACTCGACTACGCTGATGAAATACATAGGAGTAATGACTTTTTCTCCTCCGCGTACAAAGTTGCGGGCACTTTCTAGTAATTATATAGTTACCGATGCTCCTGAAGCTGCTATTAACTTTTATTGCGTCTTGAAGAAACCCTGTGTTTGTTTGAGTACTACCAATTTTGAATAATGTTGGACCCAATAAATATCTATGAAAAAGCTAATATTTGTTGGGCAAACGAGCATGCAGACCATCGTATGGTAAGTCAACTCTGAGCCCGGGATATTGACATTGTATAAAATGAACCAACATACGAGAAAGGGTCATGTTTCGAGCGTTTTAACTGACTCACTTTCATGGACACCTTTCGGATCGTGAATCAATATCATTATTGATTATTATTTTTTCTTATAAATCCTGCTTGCCATTTACTAGGTCACATTGATTTTTGCCTTTACCACTGAACTCTGTGTTATGGTATTAATTTTTATTTCTTATAAGTTCAAGATTTATACCAATTTGGACAATAATGTGACCAGGGAGGTGAGGCGGTCGAAATGTTCGAATAATAACCCAAATATAATATGTTCATAACTAATTTGTCGGATAAAACGTTTCTTAATTAATATAGATATCTACTGTGGATGTATTCAATTTGTAGTGAATAAAAAAAATATTATTTTATTAAAAAGAAGGAGAGAAATGTGCACAAAAATAGAAAAATTTAAATATCTTACTCATATTCCATGTTATGGCCATCTTTCCCGGACATATCTGGGAGAGATGGCCAACCTTAATTTGATTTCAAAATATAGTTTGACCATGTTCGCTTAGTTTTAACAATGTTTGCAGTTTTGTTTACGATAGATAGATAATCTATGTTTAATTTTTAACTAAAATCAAAACTCTAATGTTTATAGTTTCCGCATAATCGGTCTTGGATAAAACTATGGCCATCTACCCCGGACCTACCCTATATAGAGATAAAATATTTTAAAAAAAAGATTTATTTCGTGGGTTTTGCTGTATGAGTTCCCTTCATACCATATTTTAAGTATCTAGTTTTCCATGGACGGTAATTTGGCAATTTGAATAGAAACACCGGTTCAAATAGTTATATCTTTGGATTTCGTTGACGACGAGAAGCATTTACAGCATTTATTTAAGTATTTGATGTTTATTTCAACTTGATGCCTCTACGCGTTACTGAGAAAAAGCGTTATGACACACAGACAGACAACGAAGTGATCTTAAGGGTTCCGATTTTCCTTTTGAGCTACGGAACCCTTAATACCTTTAAGCATTTACGTAAGCATCATCTTGTTCTTTCATCTTGACAACTATTAATTACATTGCTCAGAACTGTTATCTCTATACTTATTCCCGCAAAGATTTTTTCACAATATCGCGATTTTGCAAGATACCCGCTTGGCGAAGTTACTAGACCATATTGCATACATTAAACGTCCGTTGGGAACCAAAGTTTTATAATTTTAAATGTTTTATTCATGCAAATCTTCACTTAACCCCGAGTTAAAGTGCAGTTTTAGAACTTACA
The DNA here is from genome assembly GCA_905404275.2 of Hedya salicella. NCBI lineage: Eukaryota > Metazoa > Arthropoda > Insecta > Lepidoptera > Tortricidae > Hedya > Hedya salicella. The sequence goes on along the minus strand of FR990111.1, from coordinate 15,644,217 downwards.
TTTTATTTTGTGTAGTTGGTTGTGAAACTTTGACTGAACGTCTCACGCCGCGATTACACTATTCAAAACCGGATGGTTTTGATTAGGTTTTGCTGCAGTTTTGATTGCGTGACGAAGGTTTTTTGATCCTACCTACCTAGACCTATTAGATCATGCGATATTACTTTTGCATGATCTAACAGGTAGATTGCTTTAAAAAAAATGTAATCTTCACTTTTACTTTTATCCAAATTTTTCGTTTTAACACGAAATAAATCCCCGTGCTTATCTTTCAGTAAGAATTTTATTTCTAACTTAGAACTGCTTAGATAGTTTTATTACTCTCTATTTGACCGTATGAAAAATGTAAAAGGCAAAATTATCCACTGACTTTCGTGTGACCTAGTCTAGTATCGATTATCATAGTTATTTTCCTGGCAAATTGCAGACTGGTGTACAGCGTAACAGCTTCAGTGTCAACATTATCTGCCGGCGCTGCGTTTGCTAATATTCATTAAAATCACCCAGTTAATTACCTGCCGCCACCGGGATATTTACATGGGGATATATTCCTGGAAGTACTATTATTAAGAGGTTCTACTGTTTGTACCATAATATCTGTGTAAACTCTACTGTCTCTCTTGTGCTTACGACCCAATGCATCAGCATACATGTACCAGCCACTATCACAGCCATTACTATTCCTATGATCTGTATATCCTAACAATTTTAATGTAAATATGTTATTTCTTCCTCAGTTACATTAAGTGTTGTCAATCATTTTGAGGCTAAGGGTTGTACGTGTACTTCCCGCAGCTCCGGACAGAGTATGGATAACACTGGCTAGCGTATCCAGAAAAGTGTCAATAAAGTGAGACAATTGTTTGACAACTTTTACTCGTGTGACTACTATCGTAATTTTTCCGGTTAATTGTAAACCGGTTTACATGGTAACACCTTCAGTGTCAACATTATCGGCCGGTGCTGGGTCTTACAAATTCTTGAATTTAGCCGTCTTTCCTGTGGATAACGCAATAGTTAAGGGCTAGGGTGCATATGACTGATATTTTTATCGCATATATCTAGAGTATTAATCGATAAGTACATCACCTATAGGGTCCTAAGAAAAATTAGTATTTAAAGCCCTTAACTTTGGGATGTCCACAGGAAAGACGCATAACGCTAACTCATACTAAAAAATCTGTATGACCCTACTGCGTTTGCTTATACCCATTAAAATCACCCAGTTAATTACTTGCCGCCACCGGGTTATTTATATCAAGGGAGAGGTGCCTGCCTGTAGGACGATGGGACTGCACTTCCCTTCTGGGCTGTTGAATGGACTAGTAAGACTAGTCCATTCAACTTAGGATTGTTTATACCGAAAAATTAAGGTTCTGAATTTACACGAAAAAGATAATTATGTTTGATAATGTTACTATAAGACCGTCTATTCCGTACCTTTCATTATATGTTTTCTTTCTTTGTGTATATCTTATTTATTTCATCGGGGTTGCAATTAAGAGTGCAGTTCAGTTAGCTCTCTTGATATTTAAGTATTACAAATTAAAGATAAACATGATATTCGATCTTAAGAAATTAGGTACAGACTAAGGAGTAATTAATATGAATAAAAGTCAAATTTATAACTTTCAAGTAAGAAACATTAGGACAAATAAAATTAGTATGGTATTTTTTCAGGGTAACGCAGCCAGGGAAGCTTTCTCATGTGACGTAGTGTACTATCGATTATCATAGTTATTTTCCCGGCTTATTGCAAAAGGGCGTACAGCGTAACGGCTTCAGTGTCAACATTATCGGCTGGCACTGCGTTTGCTAATGTCCATTAAAATTACCCAGTTAATTACCTGGCGGCAGTGGGATATTTACACGGGAATATATTGCTAGAAGTACAATTATTTAGAAGGGAATCTCTTGTTTGTACCGTAATATTTGTGAGAATTTATCCAAATTTCTTGTACTCACGACCGTTCAGCGCATCAGCTAAAGGTGCGTCCACACTTGTATCATTTGCTCGTATCCGATCACCGTGCTGTGGCATGACTGCGTATCGCGCTGCTTGGACGCTTACTGTCAGCGCGCCGAGCATGCCGTACTCGTCCGATATAACTGTGTGATACGCGTAGCAAAATTGATTTCGAGCGATCCGATCGGCGCAACGTCTAAACTCGTGATCGTGACACGCGATCATGCCACGCGACGATGATCTGATACGGGCAAAAGATACAAATGTGGACGCACCTTAAGGTTATGATCTTATACAAATCACGAAACAATTCGATAAATGTAAATAGCTTTAGCTGACATTAGGTCGATATTTACACATGAATACGTAATGTTTTTACTCCTGTCTGTCTGTCTGCCTGTCTGTCCGTCCGTCCGTCTGTCTGTCTGTAAGTCAACGCAATCCAAAGATGCAGTAATTAAAAAAGGTGTTTTCATATAAATTACCGTCCATGGAAAGCCCTAAGGTGCTTCCAGTTGTCCTAAAAAGTTTAGATTTTTTTATGTCTGTCCACCTATGACAGTTTCCGATATAAAATAACCCCACACCGCGTGCATTTTGCTTAGGAGTAGGGCTCCGCTAACACTGGTATTTCATAGATACGGCCATTTTTTATTTTCTAATATTAGATGGTTGGCAGTCCACAAAGTTGAAAGTTCCAATGTCGCCGGCAGTATTGCCGACCGATGCGACCTTCAAGCCTTCAAGAAAAGAGTGTACTCCCACCTGAAAGGCCGGCAATTCGCTTGTGACTCCTCTGGTATTGCAGGTGTCTATGGGCGACGGTGATCGCTTACCATCAGACGATCTGTCTACTCGTTTGCCCCCTATAACATCTATACTATTATAAAGTTGCAAAAATGAAATGTCTGTACATTGAATATATTTTCAAATAATCGATTGATATGGATTATTTGGAGGTCACTAAAACGAAAAATATTTTTTTTGGATTTTATGTATGTGTCGTTGTGGCTTCATCACGCAAAATCGGCTAGACGGATTTCAACTATTTTTGGTACACGGGTAGCTTGGTATCTCCAGATGGTTATAAGATACTTTTTACCCGACTACGCTGAAGAAAAAATGAAGGGTTATGACTTTTTCTCCTCCGCGAATGAAGTTGCGGGCGCTTTCTAGTAAAAAATATATATGCTGGGTGATCAATCCAAATGGGTCAGTATTGTGAAGGTGTTAATCCTTCACCGTGAATTAGAGACAGTCAGGCCGTATATAAAAGTAGTATGTATTCGAATTTAAGAACGACAGCTGTCTCAAACCGGCTTGATGTCAAGTAGCCCTTAGTCTTAAGACAGACGTTGAATACAAAACATCAAACCCGTACCAGCTCTTTTTTATTTTATACCACCAACGCAGTATGGAGAAGTCAGAAACTATGAGAGATCTGTTCTTAGGAAACATGGCGTCAATTTTACATTTATAATAATAATGGCATTCATTTTTTTTTCTTATACATAACCGAGAATCAAACCTGGTCAAAATCTCTGTAAACAATGTTATAAATTCTGCAAGTTTTTTCGTTGTTATTTTTGATGGTGCGAATCATAAGTCACAAGGAACGCATTTTCAATGGAAACTTGTTTAAATAATTGAAAGAAAAACTCAAAAAGAAGATACTTATTTTATTTAAGAAAATGTTTAAAATGTAGCCATTTTCCTGGATGCAAAGATTAATTCTCTCTAGAGTTAAAAAATAAAAAAATAATGCCATTATTATTAAATTTAAAATCGACGCCATGGTTCCTGGGAACAGATTTCGCTATCTCTCATAGTTCATAGTTCATAGTTCTTTATTTCTTTATTTGCAATCATGTACATTAACGCATGCAACTTAATGCTAGGTACAGTACAGGAACCCTGTTAGGGCAAAGATAATTCTTAAATAATTAAATTATGACCTTAATTGAATTTATGTTACATGCATCAATTTATAATATATTTAAGAATTATTATTAGAAAATAAAAAAAGGGTGGCACCAATTATAATACAATTATTAAATTAAAATAAAATCATATATAATACATCTACATTTACAGATATTATAGCTTATTACATTACAAGATATCAAATGTCATTATCATTAAAAAATTCGTCTATGGAGTAGTAGCCTTTTTCGATAAGGGTGTTTGTTAAACAATTTAAGAATATTACGTTATCCTTTTCGCGTTTGATGTGGTCACTTATTTTATTATAAATTTTAATCGACATAGCATGTGGGCTTGAGCTATGTAGTTTCAATTTAGATCCTGGTAACGCAACTAGATTATGTTTAAATCTTGATTGAAAACGTCGTGGCTGGTCTTGAAGACTAGTGTATAATTCAGGATTATCTCTAACGAATTTACACATCTCTACAATATATATTAACGTTAGTGTAAATATATTATAATTTTTGAAATAGGGTTTGCAACTTTTTACTTTAATTTCTGAGTTCTCCCTACTGACCCATTTGGAGTGATCACCCTGTATATATATATTTGTTTGAAACCCTCGGTGCACGGGTCCGACTCGCATCTGGCCGGGTTTTTTCACTTATTTGTCACCGGTGTGAAAAAAGATATATTAAAAGTAGTAAGGTACTTCCTGTAGATTTAGCTCGCTTCCCCCAAAGATGGGGAGGTTTCATTAAAATTTCTCATTCGAGACTCAGAGCTCTTACATAAAACTGCATTTATTCGCGCATTTGCAAATGCAATTTCACACATTTTAACTTAAGTGAAATATAAGTGTCCTTTTATTTAAATTCTAACACTCCGTGGTTTAAAGGAACATTCATGCAAGTATGTAATTAAATGACTTTGGAGGTAACACTGTCTTTTACGATATTATTTTTTGAATCTATCTATTATAAAGTTGTTAAAATAAAATGTCTGTACGATGAAGATATTTCGAAAAAAATATTCTAACTGAATATCTGGAGGTCACTGAATGTGGTTTTTTTTGTTTTTTTTTTTGTATCTGGAGGTAAACGATTTAGGATGAAAAATAATTCGTAACCTGCTTCACTGTAGTAGGATAAAATATCCTATAACCATCCTAGGATGCCCATGCTACTCGTGTTCCTACAGAGAAAAATAGTTGAAATCCTCCCAACAGTTTTGATGTGATAAGGTTACAAAAGCACATACACGTATAAAATATCTATATAAGTATATACGATTTCCCTACACTGAGCATGGTCCGACGTGCTCTTTGCCGGTTTTGGAAAAGAAAAATATATTTAAAAATATTTCCTTAGCAATACATGTGGGCTGACCATGTTTTTAAATATTTCAAATAGATAGCATAAGTAGTTTGTGAGATGTCGCGCTCTAATAGTCGGACAGACAAACAAAGTCACACCTTGAATTTTTATTTGACACTCATACCTGTAACTGTGTATACAGGTATGATATGTACATAAATGAATAAATAATCGTCTTAGGTTTTATTTAAATAAATTATGCATGTCGAATATCGACGCTGACTGGCCGTAGCCGTTATACACAGGATTGAGATAAAAGCAAACCCTTCTGAGAACCTTAAGTTACTAAGTTTCATCATCATCATTATCAACATAATCATGACGATTGTATTACAAAAGAACTCACTATACGTTTCACTCACTATTTGTTTTTTCGCACCAAATAGAACAGAGCGTGCTTGCGGGAACCCATTTCGACAAATGGTGGAAATCGACTTACGGGGCCGATCTCATCATCATCGTATGCTATAGCGAACCGGATAGTGAAGCTGAAGGTCCTGGGTTCAAATCTCGATAATGGCAAATATTTGTGTGATGAGCATAAATATTTGTTCTGATTCTTGGATGTTTTCTATGTATATAAGTAAAAGCTATTAAATATATCGTCATCTAGTCACAAGCCTTATTAAGCTTACCATGTGACTAGTTCGATTTGTGTAAAATTGTCCTTTAATATTTATTTATTACTAGCTTCTGCCCGCGACTTCGTCCGCCTTAAATTTGTGTATCGCGGATAAGGGTATTTTTTCCGGAATTAAATTGTCTTTCAGAGAACTCAAACTATCTCCATACCAAATTTCAGCCAAATCGGTTCAGCAGTTTAAGCTTTTGGGGCTGCCGCGCTGGTGTAGTGCGTCCGGCATGTTTGCTGAAGCGCGGACTGACGGTTTTACGGCAGTCATGAGATAGAGATGCGCCACGCTACTGTCCCGTCTGCGCGGCAGTCCCAACCGCATCCTGCGCGTGTTTGCCAACCGCTGGGACAGCCCCATGTTAGCCCGGTGGACGTCCATGCACGTTGTCAAGCGATGATGATGCGGAATGTCATTTGCTGAGCTTTATATTTGTTCATTACCAGGTATTATCATAAGTAATAACATTAGCTCTTAAGTTACTGCATTTATTAACACACTTGTATGGACTCTGTCTGAAATAAAGATATTATTATTCACTTATTTATTTTAAATCTTAGGGTAGGTTTTTTACAATATATATATATATATATATATATATATACATAAAAAGTAAAATACAAAAAGCACAAAATATAAACACATTATAAAAAACCTAACCTAGGGTCCCGGCGGCAGCGGGGCAGGGCTCAAGCTACCGGTGGTTAGGGCTGCACAGAGAGGAACCTCCTGACAATGCGGGCCGTGTCCAGGATTACTGCCTTCTGTATCTAACCCTTGATCCAGCCATCTAGAGAGAGTCTCTTAAGATGTTCGTTGAGACTGTTCGCTATAAGACCGTTTGCCGAAACCACTATCGGGACAATAATCGTTGAATCAACATCCCACATGGCGGTCACCTCGTGAGCCCAGTCGAGGTATTTGCTGAGTTTGTCCTTCTCAGCCTTCACGAGGTTCTCGTCATGTGGAATGGTGATGTCGATGAGTATTGCCCGGCGCTTAGATCGATCTACCAGCACGATATCAGGCTTATTGGCTACAATAGTCCTGTCCGTGATGATAGATCGATCCCAATAAAGCGTGGCACGACCATTTTCAAGAACTGGCATCGGTGCGTACTTATAGTACGGCACCTCAGACCCCACAAGACCGTATTTAACAGCAAGTAGCTGGTGAATAATCCTGGCTACTTGGTTATGTCTGTGCATGTACTCGCTGTTAGCAAGATGAGAACAACCGGAAATTATATGCCTGAGTGACTCTCCGGGACGGCGGCATGCCCGACAAATGTCGACCGTACCGTCCTTCGGGATATACTTCCGGTAGTTGTTCGTCATGATAACTTCGTCCGCAATTGCATAGGCAAAACCTTCGGTTTCCCCGAAGAGATCGCCGAAACGTAGCCAGTTCACCGACGCGAGCGGATCTACATCAGGCCCTTTAAGGGCCTTGTAGAACCGCCCGTGTAGCTCTTTGCTCCTCCATACGTCCTTACGGTCTACAGTGCTAAGCACCGTTGGTCTGCGCCAGTTCTCGTTTGCCAAGGATAGAGCCTTTGTCTACTGCCACTACATCGCGATGTATCCCACACTCATTGTTTAGGAAATTCTCCCTGAGACTGCACTCCTCGCGGTTATGGAGGTCCTTGGCATTTAAAAAGCCACGGCCCCCACACTTGCGCGGGATGTACAGTCTCATTACAGACGAGCGTGGGTGTAGCATGCGATGTGTAGTGAGCAGCATACGGACGCTCCTATCCAGGGCATCCAGCTCAGTCTGGGTCCACCTTAGTATGCCTAAGGAGTAAGTGAGCAGGGGCATCACCCAAGCGTTGAAGGCGCGCGCCTTGTTGCCTCCCGACAAAAGATTTTTACTAAGCGGCAAAAAAACGCTCCTTATTATTATTATTATGTCGCACCCGCTCACGGGACAATGGTGTCCCGGACCTTTGGGAGGCGTGCGCGGAGCCGAAGCCAACGCGTAGAGGCCCTTTCGACAATTTAATGAAATGTAAGGGTTACACCGCGCGGGTGCTGTTCCTGCCCGTATCATGGGACGCGCACGGAGACAGCACTCGCTAGATGCAAGAACTATTGGAGAGTGATGAGATCTAAATATTCTGGGTTACGGGATTGAAATGATGGACTAAATACTGGGCTATTGCGTGAGACAATCGGACGTCTACCAGGGAAAAGTGTCCCATGGCTAAAGGCACTGGTAGACGATGACTTGCCCACCGCTAGATGGGCCCCCGTAAATAGCGACACATATAGTGGCCTGAGGGCAACATCAGTGCGGAGGGCTAAGGGTGGAGATGTGTCACTGGACTTTCTGCCGAAGCCAACTCACCACTTACGTTCCACGTCCACCCTCGAGCCGCAGCTCTAGCGACTCCACTCTGACCGGCCCGTTAAGGCAAGCCAGAGGTGGGGGTCCTGACCCAACACCTTCCGTCATGGTCCCCCAGGAGCACTCAAGTACGTCGGGTTGCTACTCCCCAACAGCTCGCCATAAGCTGCCCTGCGTTGACTGATTGCCCTGGTGAACCAGCGGGCGGTGGGGTCGTCACATCCCTTCGCCTAGTTATTATTATTATTATAAGCGTAAATAGGTAACAGACAGACAGATAGACACATTTTCGCATTTATAATATGGATTTATTTATTTATGAATAGTGTTAAGGTATGCGTCAGTGATACACAAGATGTACTTCCAGACTATTTATTCACGTATTCTTAATGTAGGGTGGGTACATAATTATAGACTACCGACATCTCTCCTCTCAACAAAACTAAGTAAATTGTTATATTATTATTATTATTAAATTATTACTAGCATGCCTTGTAATCCTTGAATAAGGTATATATTCAATGTTAATAATAATTTTTACTCTAAATATTGCTCGCACTTAAACCAATCTAATGCAATTTTACATGCAGAGTAAAGAATTGACACTTCATATAAATATCTTTTTATAACATTTACATTAGCATTTTCTTTTTATTTTATTAATTAAACAATTATTCTACGTATGTACCTATTGTATGTTAGTATCATACTAAGAACTTAAACATATCTATGCCATTTATACATAGATTGCAAAGAATATGTACATTACTAAACTTTTTTTTTTTTTTGAGCAATTTTAATATAACATTTATTATTTAAATTCATGTTTCAATATTTTTATTATTACATTCAATATATTTTATTATAATATAATATAAGGAATTACGAACTAATAAATATAATTTATGCTACATTTACATTTAGAGATATAGTTACATTACTTACTCGTACATACACTATTTTAATATTTAATTGTAAAGGCTAATGGTAATAATTTTACAATACAAATTCTTTTTTTTTTTTTTGTTTTTTATTTACCATGCATTTTAATATTTTAACATTGTTATTTCCTATATTTTCGTATCTTAACTTTGACGTAGTACCATTTACTTACACTGGACGTAAACATATTCAATAATCGTACCGCAATCGATGTACAGGTACAGCGATCCAAATAGGCATTTCAATTCCAGTTTTTCCAATTGCCCCATCTATTGGGAGGTATCACTGTCCTGAACATGATTGGAAATCAGATTCCCTTTGGGAGCGTAGGTTCGTATCCTACTGACTGCGTCATGTTAAGGTATGCGTCAGTGATACACAAGATGTACTTCCAGACTATTTATTCACGTATTCATAATGTAGGGTGGGTACATAATTATAGACTACCGACAAATAGCATCATCATCATTTTTGTAGTCATCATGATCGCAACTCACAATACAAGCACTGCTTGTATCAGGTAAAACACAGCGTGCCTGCGGAAACCAATTCCAACGAACGGAAGGAATGGATTGACAGGACAGCTCTATTTCCTTTTGGAATATTTCATTTGCCGCAGAGAAATAACAGCGGGGCTTTGAACAAAATAATACAAGGCGGACATCACATTGTTTGATACTGTTCACCAATGTGGTCTATTGTTTGTTCCGAGTCTCCGCACTCACAGGCTGCTGACTCGCTCCATCCCCATTTGTGCCAGAGGCCTGCACAGTTTCCGACGATTGAGTGTGCACCATATTTGTCTGCTTTCATTAAATCCTTTTGGCCGTTCTTGAGTGCGAAGCTAAAATATGGTGTTGCTTAAATGTTGTTGGGCTTCCCATTCTTCCATCCACGCTATGTTATCCTTCTAAGCTGGGTTACGTGTAAGATAGGTTTTAGCTGGCGGGTTTCGGGATTTAAGTGTGGTGCTACTAAGGTTATTTATTAAAATTATACAAAATATCTTTAACTACGTGTTTCTATCATAAATTCCACATACAGTCCAATCAGATCATCAATATTGTGAAGGTCTTAATGCTTCACCATCTACATCCCCGTAATATGTTGGTCCTTTGAGCCAGATCTGAACTGCCGAAGCTTTTTTCTTTAATTGACGATAGACGGGCATTTGACCGCAATCTCACCTGTTGTTAAGTGACGATGCGGCCGAGGATGTATTATGTCCGTCTAGAAACAGCCTATTCACTCTTGTCTTGAATACGCCCAAATTATAATGGTCGGGGAACACACTCGCAGGCAACGAGTTCCACTCCTTTGCGGTACGCATGCTAAAAGTGGCACCTGGCAGCGTTTGTAAACTGACCGTATACAAACGCCGATGCCCGCAACAAGATGGACCGATGATCTGGTGATGATCGTGGGAAACTGTTAGATGAGAGCGGCGCAAAATCGATCGTTATGCAGATCATCGGGAGGCATTTGTCAGCAGTGGACGTCCTTTGGCTGATATGATAATAATTATGAGAGATAGATTCATATTGTTTAGTAGAAACCGGCATTCTCTGTCTGAATTCTAAGCTGTGTCGCTGCCAATATTTCCTAGGCCAGCTTGTGTTCAGGTACGCCTTTGAAACTTTTTGCACGTTCTAGTTTCCGAATTGTCTCTGTTCAGTTGCCACTCGATTTGCAAATAGCTTCACAATGCAAAAGAAGTAACTCCGTTTACGCAATATTTTGAAAACCATTTTGCTGTTGCTGTTGTTTATGACTACGCGTACAACGTCACATGCATTTTTTGCTAATATCACTAGTAAGCGCTCAATAATGTCCGATTAGTTGGCACCTTCAACCAAAATTCATAGGAATTGAGACGTCACACAGACATAGGATGGCAATTATTGGAATCAAGTAGGGTATGTAGCGAATAATAAGTTTCAAAGTTATCCAGTAATCACTTTTTTCTAATGCATGAATCGCATATTCTCTATAGTGCAATATTTATTATCTACCTACATTTATTTCATTCTTATTATTATTTAACGGTTTTAGCAACTAGGTTTTTAAGGCTTCGCTTAGAGTCCGAAACCGGCTCATTCCAGTTTATTTCGGCATCAAAGGCTTTCGCCGAAGTCCTTTGAGATATGTATCTCTGATCATAAGGCCCCAATCAGCGAAATGGGCTGCACTGCTGCACTCATTAAATTGAGAGTCCGCAGTGCCTTGCAAAGAGAAATGGTTTTAATATAGATTTTGTAAAAGTTAACGGAACAGATGCTTTATATACACACGAGAACAAAAAAATTATGTCCCATGAAAAGTGACGTTAACGGAGCGCGATTTCTCAAAAACCAACTAACGGTTTTTTAACCCTAAAAGGGATGAAATTTGACATACATAATAGCCTTTGTCCTATTCTGATATATAAGGTCAATAACTGGAGAGTTTTATAAAAAATCGTCCCGTAGTTTTTGAGATTAAGTGGAACGTACATACATACTTTCGCGTTTATAATATAGTAATATACATAATATATATATAAATCAAGATAAATCATCGTCTAGTACCCATACCACAAGCCTTACTGAGCTCACCATGGGACTAGTTCGATTTGTGTAAAATGGTCCCGTAATATTTATTATTATTATTTATTAATAAATAAAATGAAATAAATGTTTTATTTGTTCAGAATTCACATACTATATCCTCTGACCCCACACGCTCCGCAGTTGAATTTTATTACCGCCGTTGTAGTTTCGACTGCGCCATAAGCCTCTAAATATAATGGCTCAGAAACTTAGTACAGTCGGCTTCTAAATGCACTGAGGCAGTTTAAATATAATTTCATATTTAAATGGCAAATTATAAGTCACAAAATACGCATGCGCTCTTTCTAATTCTGTCCAGCCGTTTAGGCGTGAAGATGGCATCAAGACACATACATACAAACATACAAGAAATAAGTATTTTTTATAAGATTTTTTTTTCATGAAAATATCAAAAATGTTTTATTGAGTCAATTTTAGCTTACAACTTTAGTTTAGATGTGAAAGTTTGTTAAGAAGTTTGAACATTTTAATGTTTAGATGATTATATGTTTAGATGTTAGAGATAGATCAATCAGGTCATGAACTGACACATAGACTACTTAATTTCCAGGCAAAACCGCCGCTAAATGCTAATATAAAAAAAGGCGAATAATATATACTTAATAGCTATTAAATAATGCAAATATTGACAAATTATGATTAAACTGATGATAAATACAAAAAGTATGTACCTATTCCAGTTATTATAATAAAGTGACTACCATTGATTTAAACTTATAAGATCTTCACTCATTCTCACAACACATCAAATCGCGTATAAATATGATTTATTTAATTACCTTTCGTTGGTAATTCTTCGACGTTTCGGACGTCGCGTTACTTCCATGGTCTCGATAAAGCATATATTTACGTGATTAAGCCCCGATTTGTTGTTGTGATAAAAAAAGTGACTACCGTTTCTACGCCGACTGTAGGGCATATTATAAATATTATCAAAGCATGACTTAAAAGTGGTTACCTGTCTTAACGCCGAAAAACGTTTGCCCGATTTTGGTTTCTTCAAAAATTATTCGACAAATATTGGTTGATCTTTTTTGCTCTCCTAATGATGAAGTCATTATTTGGTTGGTTTTTTAATGGTTTGCCCCATAAATAGGTAATAAGTAAATAAATATTACAGGACAATTTTACACAAATCGCTCTAGTCCCATGGTAAGCTCAATAAGACTTGTGTTATGGGTACTAGACGACGATATATTTAATATAGATATATTACATATATACATAGAAAACATCCAAGACTCAGGAACAAATATTTATGCTCATCAAACAAATATTTGCCCTTACCGGGATTTGAACCCAGGACCTCAGCTTCGCAGGCAACGTTATTCCCACTGAGCCAAACCGGTCGTCATGTAATTGGGATCACTTGTCCAATATAATGGCTTGACAAATTATTATTCTTTTATTTCTGATTTTACCATAGTATCATTATGCGATGTGACCAGTTTACCAGATTTTATTTATGTTTGTACAAATCTTGCAAGTAAAATTTGTCCCACTTCCCGGTTTCCGAATGAGCTAAAACTTTATTACTTATGTAAGTTTGGAGACAATGCAATATTATGATACCATCAATCTGATCTGATAATGGAGCCGGAAAGTGGCCTAAGAAACTCTCTAAGAAAATGACACAATCCTATCTAGTAAACAATCCTATTTAAACTGCATCGAGACTCTAGATGAACGACAAAAGCGTTTGGCAACCAGAAGAATGGACTTACCACAAACAATTAGTGCCAAACTCAAAGTTATGAAACACTCTTCGGGTTACCAGGCCATTAGATTATTTAATAGGTTACCCCCTGAACTTAAGTCAATTACGAGTTTAAACATGTTTAAAACAAGTTAAAAACATTCTTGTTGAAGAAGTGTTTTTATTCAGTAGAGGAATTTTGGCAGCACAATGTGATTACTGATTAAATGAAGCCACGTGTATGGAAAAAAAAAAAAAAAATTAAGTACCTAGTATACATTTATGACCTTTCATTTGAAACTTGTAATTAGTAGTTAAAGCTTAAATTTTTTATTTTATTTTGGATAGTAGAGATTATTATTAGGTGTATGGTTGTTGTTTTTTTTTAATATTAATTTTATGTGTGTTTTATTTGTGTGTTTTATTTATGTAAAATTCAAATGCAATGTATATTGTGAAAATGAATAAATGACTATGACTAGTTTCTCTTTTTTAGAAGCGTCTCAATAGTTGACGAGTGATCTAAGAAAAGTATAGTCAGCAATAAAAGCTTGTCTCAAAAAAGAAATTTCTTGACAGAAAGTTAAGAACTTTGTTATAGTATATTTGCCTGTTATTGAAATTTTGTTCTGCTATTTTTTCCTTTGTACTGTTTTTAATTATTTTTATTACTTGTAGCAGTTCCCTTCCGATTACGTCACAGTTCTAATCACAGTTCGAAAGTGCTTGTAACTAGGCCTACTTGAATAAAGAATATTTTGATTTGATTTGATTTGAATCTAACCTAACCTAATTAACAGTATTGGTTAGTGGTATGGTCATAACTATCTAGTTATGACCATACATACGATTCATGTTCATATACCGCAAAAAGGGGGCACCAAGGCGGGCTTATCGGTATTACTAACAAAATAAAATCAATTATTTTAAAATGTAAGTTTACTCAACACGTAGATACAAAATTTACAAGAGGGATAATGACAAAATTTAAAAAATTAGTCGGTCGTGTAGAGTTATAATAAATATTGGAGACATATTTTTTCTTTGTTTACGTAAGTAATCAAAAAATAAAGGCGATACATTGAGTCAAAATGTCGCGTGACTTACAAATTGTAGGTACCTACCTAGGAGCGACGTCACGAGACCCCACTCCTAAACTTTAGTGCGATTTATCTGAGCAGTTTTTTTATTATTTTGAAAAAGCTAAAAATTACGTGTCCAATAATTTTTAATATCTAACTGACGGACTAATTAGAATTTTGAATTCCATGCCCTACCATCATGCCTATTATCGTCACCTTTCATTTCAACTGTTAAAGTCTTGTAAAAGTATGAAATTGCTCCTAAATTTTCGCTCTTCGTACCACCCGCCGACTTTCGCTCTTCGTACCACCTGTATGCTGACGACCTGCAACTGTACGACCAATGTAAAGTGACTGACCTCAAGACTGCCATTGACAAGTTAAACTTGGATCTCCGGCACATTCAACAATGGTCCGAGAAGTTCGGCCTGTACGTTAATCCGTCTAAGTGTTAGGCCATTGTCATTGGTAGCTCTCGCCAGCTATCTAGAATTGACATGGACTCTCTTACGCCTTTGAGTTTCAACGACACTCCTATACCTTTCAGTACCAGCGTCAAGGATTTGGGTATTCACCTGGATTGCACTCTAAGTTGGAGGACACAGGTTTCCGAAATTAGCAGGAAGGTCATGGGTTCGCTACATAGCCTTAACAAGGTGAAGCACTTCTTGCCAATTAAAACCAAGATTAAAACCTCCTAGTCCATACCTTAATTTTACCCATAATTGGCTACGATGATGTGTACTATCCGGATTTAAATGAAGAGCTTCCGAATAAACTGGAGAGACTCCTTAACAACTGCATTCGCTTTATCTTCCGTCTTCGTAAGTATGATCATGTGTCTGCTTACCGCTCCCAGCTTGGCTGGTTTCCTATCCGTCAAAGACGCGAAATTCGAATGGTCTGCTTCCTTTTCACCATTCTCAATGATCTTAAATCACCTGAGTATCTCAATTTTTTTTTCACTCGTGACCGTCAATTTCGCTCTTCCGGCAATCTATCTCTTTCTATCCCTCGTCACCGATCAGGTTTTATGTCCAACTCCTATACCATTCAAGTGGCCCGCCTTTGGAACCGACTTCTTCTCAAGACCAAGAAAGCCTCAAACAAGTGCGCTTTCAAAAAATCTTTGCGCGAACTCTTTGTTAGCAGAACTGCAAACTCTAAGCTTCTTTGATAAGCTTGTTTCGTCTGAATTTATTTATATATATAGGTATATATTATATGCATGTATCTAAGTATTAATCTTCCTAAATTATGTCTGTAAATTAGTTGCACCACCCACAATTTATCTGCTTTGCCTCAAGGTTGACTGGTAGAGAATGCCCGATGGCATTAAGTCCGCCTTTTGTACGATAAGTTTTTTCTTTTTTGGAATAAAGGTTAAATAAATAAATAAATTCGCAGGCCGATTGTACGGCATATCATATCAAAGTATCACTTTACAAGTTGCCAAACCTCAAACTTAAGTTCTGGAAACTTGCGCTGGAACTGCTAATTGTCACCAAGTTGTGTACACTCTTGAATTACTAATGAGCTATGGAAATACTGTTCTCTAGAGTTTGTAGGCTCAGACTTGTGTATATTGATTAGCAAACAGACATACACAAGTTTACTAGTACAAAGTTGCAAAAGTGAAATGTCTGTACATTGAACATATTAAATAATAAGCGGTACAGACAATTTAAAGGTCTCAAAATAGGATTTTTTTTGTATTTTTGTACCTATGGTTGTCCTTGCGGTTTCATGACGTCAAAACGGATGGATGAATTGCACCCATTTTTGGTACACTGGTAGCTGGTCAGTTTTAAATGATTATAGGATACTCTTTATCCAACTACGCTGAAGAAAAAAACAGAAGTGGCGTGCAGCTTCTAGTTCGAAATATATAGTTATAGTAACTTCGTCTGAGTACAACTCGAATTACAAAAATTCATCCTTAAGGCCTGTTCACACTTTGATTAGTGCGAGTTCATACATTTCGCACTAGCGTTTAGTGGAAAATGTATGAACTTGCACTAAAATACTAGCCTGGTCCGAACTAGGCTTTAGTGCCTCTTTACATCTCTGAATTCTTTATGGGAGATGAGATTTAATTATAGCTGTATTTTTTTTTGCATAGTTGATAATGTTATCATTTTGTATGTCGCACCCGTTTACGGGACAATAGTGTCCCGGACCTTCGGGACGAGTGCGCTGAGATTTAATGAATGAGTTTCACTATACATGTCCCTATTTTCAGAGATTTTTGTCTGTCACTAGTTAAGGCTGGATTTCACCAATCTATAGATAGAATTGTGGCTGTATTAAATCACTATCCCTCTCTCGACTCGACAGAAGGTTGTAGACGTCTGAAGAAAACACGAAGACAGAAGAAATAACAGTTAATATATTGTAGAACGAATTGTATTCTGAGAATTACGCTTAATCTCAAATAGTTATGTCCAATTAATAGGACATTTGACATTACTATCGAAGAATAAGCGTTATACTCGGAATAAATGTTTAATGAAATCCAGCCTTAATCACATTAGTGTTCTACGAGTATAGGTATTCCTTCTCCCGGAACCCTTACCCCTAACAAACATGTAATCTGCATTGAATGCGTTATTTGATTCTAATTTAGAACCCTCACAATCAATCCACCAAAATTTCTTCTAAAGAAATCATAATAAAAATCCTGTATTCATCAGCTGTATAAATAAAAATAAAAAATATAATGATGGCGGTTTCATTATGCGCATTTCAACGATGTTTACCGGGAACGTTGCCTAAATGCGTGGTCACGAAGTTGCTAAGGAAACGAAAGTAGCATAATAATACGACCGTATTTGCTTTGGCGTAATGTTTTCTTTTGAAAATTTCATGACCAAGATATTCGTCGTGCCATCCGCGTTGCTGATGACTTAGAAAAATGCATATGTAGCGAAAACGAGCAGAACTGCCATCTAACGAGTTCCTGGAAGTGCTAGCGCATAAAACTGTGTCTTTGGCATTCTTATGAGCATGTTAATCATTGTGACGTACAGTGCTCGTTTCATTGTCGACATTCCGTGCAGTAGTGTATCATTGTCGGCTTTTTAATACATACATACAATCACGCCTTTTTCCCATTACGGGGTAGGCAGAAACTACGTCCTTCCACTTGCTGCGGTCCTGGCATACAACTGCCGCTTCATGAACATTCATTAATCTCTTCATTTTGTGCTGTTCCAACCCTTTCGCTTGGTCTCATTCACACACAGAATATCAATATTTGTCGCATCCATCATCTGACATGCTTCATCTACTTTATCATTCAATCCTCCCCTATTTAATCCATCTGTTTAAAAGTCAGCCCTCTACAAGATGATCAAAAATTTCATTATAATTTTGCAGAGTTTCGACACTAATACGAGCACGAAAGTCAAGACGGTTTGGTGTGTTCTCAGATAACACTACATAGACCCAAGACTTCTTGAAGTCTTCGAACAGCCTACAAGTGAAGTGCAAAACAAATTTAATTTTCTTTCCGGCAGTGGAGTCACGAAAATCCTTAAACTAGTCGTGAAAATTAATATCCACAAACAAAATCCAGAGCCGAGCAAAGCGCTTCGTAAAATAAATAAAGCTGTTCCTTTAATTACTAAAGTTTGGTTGCTTTACAGATTTACATATTCCTAAGACGGGTGCATGTAGACCGCCATTTTAATTGGAATTTTCCTCATCACCGGAAACTTTCCACTGCGGGATCAATTTCCAATTCTGAGTATTCTATTCGCGCGGAGGATGCTGAGTGAGGAGGTTGGACTATATCGATATCGAAGAACACTAAGAAATTAATATTTATTTATTATCTATTTATTTACTACTAAGTAATAAAAATCAAATGTCTTTTGTAGATGTCTGCATAAAAATATTTGCAGGTAACTGAATTGAGATTTTTTGTTTATTTGTACACATGCATAAATTGCCGAACGGATTTCAACTATGTTTGATACACAGGTTAGCTACGACTAGTAGTTAGGACTAAAGGATACGAAAGATACTAGGATACTAAAAATACAAAAATAATCATTTTTTGATTCGAGTGACCTTTATATAACCCGTTGCCCTTTTAAAAAATATCTTCATTAGACATACATTTAATTTTTACAACTTTATAATAGGGTAAGTGTAGTAGTGTTTAAATGTATCAAAAGATTGACGCATCCGCTTCGATTCTATAAATGAACCGACGGATAGCTTCCGACGCTTTATCACTGTTTACTTTATTTTGCTTTTCGTCTCAACTAGACCAAATATTACAAATGTTTGGATGTTTAAACAATAAATATAAATACAATTGGTAGCATGGTTGGTATGGCATAATAAAACACGCGAATTACAAATTCATAAAAAAAATAATGCTCTTTAATTGTTTATCTAAATAACTCCCCGGCTCTTCTGGCACCCACAACAATACCCTCCCAGGTCTCGCGACACACCTGCTCGATGTAAATAGGGTCAAGATGGAACCCTTGGAAGCCTCCTTGGAGGCCAGGCAGCTCGTAAGTATAAGACAAAGGCACACCAACTAGATGAGCGTAGTCTTCAGACGCACCAGCTGCTGGGTAGAAGAGAACTAGAACAGCATTACCAACGATGTAGTTGGGGAAGTTCGATAGAGAGTTAGCATCGATAGCAGTAGCCATGTTCACGCCAACAGTGTGGAGAGCGAAAGCGTTGGGGGACAGAGAACCATCGTGACCCCATCCGTAGAGGATCATGCTACCGTAACTGTGCATGGTCAAATACAAAGCCATGCGGTGAAGGTACTCGTCAATGAGGTCCCTGACGACACGTGTTTCGACCTCGGAGAAGGCGCGGTTGCCAGCGTAAGTGTCTCCGCAAGGAGTGGCGCTGGTGCCAACAGTGTTCCAGAAGAAGTCGTAGTTACGGTTGCCGTCGACTCCGGGGCAGAAAGTGCTCCAGGCGTGAGTATCGGTTGAGCGAGTCTTGCGCCAGAAACGGTCCTGGGAATAACAGCACAAGGCTCCTGTAGATTTTGTTTTACCTAACGTGTTGTTGAAACTTCTACTATGATCTCATTTTATCAAAATACAGGTTCTAAATACACTCGTCAGCAAATAAACCAGACCACCTTGCTACCTTGGCACTCTTATTCGATTTTCTCAAAAAATTTTAAACTTTCATTTATCAAGTTATAAACAAAGATCAGAAACAAATGAAAAAATTTTTCGACGATACTGGACTTGAACCAGTGCCTTGAACCAGACCGGGGCAGCACGCTCTACCATCTGAGCTAATCGTCCACACCAGTAGTCGACGAATTTTGTCATCTGTTCTTGCTTATGGATCTCTGTATGGTGCATCCGACTCTTTAGCCGTTAGCGCCGCCTAGTGAAGAACTATGAAGTTACTTTCACCCCGAGCAGATACCTTTACAGGTACCATTGCTCGGCGAGAGGTGGCGCTATTATCAAGACTGTACTTTTTGTTTTACAAATATCATGATAATAATCACAATTTTCGCAATTTATTAGTGGATCACTCCACTAGTGTTATTATTATAAACAAAGATCAGAAACAAATGAAAAAATATTCGACGATACTGGACTTGAACCAGTGCCTTGAACCAGACCGGGGCAGCACGCTCTACGATCTGAGCTAATCGTCCACACCAGTAGTCGACGAATTTTGTCATCTGTTCTTGCTTATGGATCTCTGTATGGTGCATCCGACTCTTTAGCCGTTAGCGCCGCCTAGTGAAGAACTATGTTCAAGGCACTGGTTCAAGTCCAGTATCGTCGAAATTTTTTTTCATTTGTTTCTGATCTTTGTTTATAATAATAAGAGTGGAGTGTGGAGTGATCCACTAATAAATTGCAAAAATTGTGATTATTATCATGATATTTGTAAAACAAAAAAAATTACATTTATCAAAGTTTTACCTACAGCGTACAGCGTTTCATGACGATTATAATTAATGAAAACACATTGGGATTCATGAATTTATTCAGTGTAAACTCCATAAAAAATTATGGAGTTTACAAATCGCATCGTTCCAAGGTGAAGATGACGAGTCGACTGTAATACACAGATGATAATAATAATAATAATAATTTGTATTATACTTGCAATATCTATTGAAAAAATATTTCCCATCATCGACCTGCTGCATAATGATAATGCTGCATATTGTATTATAATGAACACACCGATAACTGTACTTGATACATTAAGATTAAGGTTATCGGTTTTGAATTCATATTAGTCGATAACATTATTGGTCCAAGACTGAATGTTATTTCTTTGCAAATTACTTTGTACTTGCGGCATGATGTTGAACGCTGGTTCAATAACAGTCTACTCACTTAACGTGGATAGGTTCAAAAGAGATTGAAGGTATGTAGTTTATCAAAAATCACATCAGGGACTATTCAGTTCTCTGATTTCGGAATTAAATGTGAACAAGGGTAAACATAATAAGATTAATTTGATATCAGCTTACCGATGAGAAGGTGAATGCGTAGCCATCAGGGTTGACGACGGGCAAGATGATCCAATCAAAGTTCTCCAGAAGATCAGGCTCAGTCACGTCTTCGGTCAGCTTGCGGATCATCCAGGTAACAGACGGAGGAGAGATCCATTCCCTAGCGTGGATTCCGCCATCAATGAAAATAACTGGTTTGCTCTCATCTTGGAAGTTGGTTGTGGAAATTTTCAGATAGTAGATGGGGCGGCCTTCGAAGGAGTTAGCCGGGTTGACCAGAGTGACGGTGTTGGGGAAACGAGCGGCTATGTCGATGACGTAAGCGTTGATCTAAAATAGAAAAGAAAGAGAAAGAAAGAAAGAAAAAAATAATTTATTTGCATACACACATACATAAAACAAAACAAAAGGTGTAAAATAATTGCGGCAGTATGCAAGCAAAAAGGTTTAAGCTCAGCATGTGCTACAGCTGGTAGGCCGCAACGCTGATTTTCAGCCAAAACCTTGTTGGTGACAAACGACCACCACACAGGGCATCGGTCTAAGACCATTCTGTAAGACATCGGAAAATAATCACAAATAGTATAAAGATGCTGAATATGTTTGACGTTCTCAGTCAAAACGTTCCACATTGTTACAACTGGATCATCAAACAATGACAAGTGTTATAACAATTAAACGACCCTTTTAAATTTGGAATGATAAACAGCATTTTTTGTGGGGTTTTCAGACTCTGATTGCCGGACTCCAGAAAGCTTTTCGCCCCAGGGTAAACTTATACAATTGTCGTTTTTAGGATGTGATCTTTTAAAAATTGTTTTATATAAAAGTTTCGATTCAGTAAATATAACAAATTAGCAAGTCGTTCTTGGACATGACATATTACAATACCTACCTAAATGTTGTGCGAATTTTGACCACCAAAGTCAAGGATGTTTTTTAACATACCGCTTCCAGAGTCTGGTAATTGTCGTAGGGCAGGCTTTTTCCACCGGTCCTCAGCAGGTCTCGTGCACGTTTGGCTGCAATGAGGGTATCATCGTAGTCTAGAGCACTGTAAATAAAAATGTCGCACAAATGTGAATAGTGCAATATGTATTTATAGTTCCGTATATTATGTACAGCAGTGGCTATCCACTGTGCTGTACATAATATACGGAATCTATATCTTATCACATATATCTACCGAAGATCAATGTTCCGAAAGATATAATCGAAAAGAGACTCTTTAAAATTAAAAATCGTTTTCAGAAATTCTTCCCTCACTTCAGCTCACGATATCAAGGATTTAGATGAAACTTGGTACACAGGTACAAACAAAGGATACTTAATTAATGGTAAGGCGAGCGCAAACCGCCAGTTAATGCTAGTAATAAATAAGTATGCAAATACTTTAAGAATCTAGAATTCAAGCACAATGACTGGGTTGAGATTTAGATTGTATTATGCCTTGGTTTTAAAATGATATTATGTATTTTGTCTGGACAGTATAATGTATTAAATACAAATGAAGACTTTATTTCATACTGTAATTTAGGTACAAATATAGTGCCAAGCAAACCAATCGTGTGTCTTGCCTTTCTGATAACCGAAAACTGAACTGGCTGTGTCCGTTAGTATTGATTTGACGCTACTCCACATATTGTCAGCTTGTGCATTCACATCCCAGGTAGATGTTGCTCTCGTGATTAAGGCTTCGAACTCCGAAACCTTCTCATCATCCCTGATGTTAGAAGTATTAATTTTCCTTCTGCCAGATGGTCTGGAGGAATGGATGTTCCTTTGAACAAAAGCAATACGTGCCACCACTAAAGAGTGATCTGTGTCACAATCAGCACTATGATAAGATCTTGTGTGGAGTGTTTCACGAAGGTTGTTTTTCCTGGAGAGAATCAAGTTAAGTTGGTGCCAGCGACCTGAGCGGGGATGTTTCCAAGAAAACTTGCGAAAAATTTTGACCTTGAAGTTGCTTGCCTTGGTGACACACAGTTGGTTCCTGCAGCAAAATTCCAATAAACGCTGACCACTTACTTACTATATTTAGATTTTCCTTGCTGTTTATCGGCAGGTGAGGTAATTAACGATGCCGGTCATCTAGCTGTAGGCTAGTGCTTCTCACACCCAAAAGGAACAAACCAACACCGAGGCGGATCGGTACCCTATTGGCCGAGGGCTGCTCGGCTTGAGCGGACGGTAACCGATCAGTGGATCTACGATGGACCCTTCCACTGTCGGAAGTGACCCCTAGCGCCCTTGCTTACGCCTGTACGCGCGGACTTATTACTGGTAACTGCCACTCCCCGTGTTGTTATCCACTCGGTAAAACCAAAGTGGGTGAAGTGTCCTCTCCACAGACACTGCATCGCCTTCTCAACTCCTTCCATATGCGCTGTATCCGTAACATCTTGGGTATTAGCTGGAAGGATAGGGTCACAAACGAAAAGGTGCTTGAGCTCGCATAGCTTCCCAGCCTCTTTGCACAGCTGAAACAGAGGCGACTCCGTTGGTTAGGCCATGTGCATCGCATGCACTCATTACGTTTGCCGCGGCGTGTTATGCTCGGTGCTGTAGCTAACGCCAAAAGAAGCATCGGTCGCCCAATGCTCCGTTATAAAGATTGTGCCATGCGGGACATGCAAGCGTTTGACATCCGTGTCTACAACTGGGAGGAGTGCGCAGTAGATAGGGACAAATGGCGCAAACTGGTTTCGGATGGCCGCAAGATTTTGGATGAGGCATGGTTCAACACACTCGCAACCAAACGTGCCAAAAGACATCAGCCCGGCACTGGTTTACCGCGCACAGGCCATTCTTTTATCTGTCAAGCCTGTGGTCGCGTGTGCCGTTCCCATATTGGCTTACATAGCCACGAAAAACGTTGTTTTCCGACATGACACTGTTTCAATAGTCTGTAAAGACTAAGAGGCCTTTGATAGTGCCAAGGTTTTTAACCTTTGAAAAAAAATACAAGGCGTACGCTCAGGGCTCTCTGGTGGAATGGTTGAGACGTTGAACCGGTAATCCAAAGGTAAGTTAAATTCCTGGTGTGAAATTGAATTTTTCTTTGCGTTATGATATTTGTTTCTTATATCACAATAATCTGGTAAATTCTTGATTACCTCATCAATTGCGATAATTGTGGAAAAATACCTATTAATTATACAACAATAAATTTCAAGATTAAAATGTTAAAAGCTTACGCATTGCACCGATGTAACGTAATCAGCAACGTTATCTTGGAGATGGATTTAATTAGCATTAATTATTTGATATTAATTTTAACGTTATTTATGGTAAATACGTAAAACTATCGTCACGATAAGTAAATGCCTAAGGATAATATTATATTCGAGTCATTATACCTATGAGCGTTTGTTACGCGTCACTTTCTAGGCATTTTTTGTCGAAATACTTGTAATTTTCGTTAAAATGTATTTCAGAGTGATTTCAAACTATTTCTTAGCAGTCCGGTGTTTCCGCCAAATAACTCAAAATGGCTCAATAATCTGCAGACATTTGGAAAAAAAGGTGTCCAATTCAAATCTAATGAAAAACTAAAGTGGCACCGAGCGGAGCACATCAGTCGTTAAATCTCTCAGAGAATCAGAAAGGTTCTCGATTGGCGCGCACAAACTGGAAAACGTAGAAAGAGTTCACCTTGTGGAGGGTTACCCCTACAAGGTAAACTGACAACCTCGTGAGGATTATGGAAAGCCGTTGGATGGGGGTAGCGCAAAACCAGTCAACGTTAAAATTTTTGAGAGAGACCTTTTTACTTGTCATTCAGCTGAGATGATGATGATGAATAAAAACTTATCTACAATCTTGCATCAATTGCTGTGTGTTAGGAATTGCAATGGGTTTCAGGTTGTTTGTTTGTCACATGTTTGAATAAAAAAAAAGCTGTTTGCAGATAGCTTTGACGCATTCTTTAACAACTTACCAAAGGTGGCATTTATTAGGACAAGAGATTCAAGAGGCCTTTGCCAAGAAGTGGGACAATCATCATTATCATTATCATTCCTGTCGTCGGTTCCTTATGATACAATTTGACTTTGATCCGATAAATGACCATTATCTGACCTGATCAGCAGAATTGGCAGATCTCACCAACGCTGCGCTCTACTGTTGAATATAGGCTGACATTGCATCACTATAGTTCATCTGCACCAGCCTCTTAAGACCATCATACCATCTGATTTATACAATATCTGTTCCACCACACCTAGTCGTTAAACTACTACTTACGCCTTGACATCTTCAGCGTGAACCTTGTAACCGATTCTCAACGTCTCCAAAGCTCCAGTGAAGCCAACTTGATGATGAGGTGCTACCAGAACCACACCTTCGCGCTGGATGATTGGGTGACTCAGGACATCGACGTGGTACTGGTCAAGGTATGGTCCGAGGGCCTTGAGCTGATCAGCGGATGCTGGTCCCACGTAGTAGGACTTCCATCTGAAATAAGTATGAAAATATTGCCATATTAAACCATTAATTTCTGTCAAATATGTCATTATTTGATATGATTTTACTACCGACTGTACTTTTTTTGAACATCAATCACCGACCCAATTCTAAAAAGCTCAAACTCGGAAAGTTTGCATTATTAAACCATTACCACCCTCATCATAATAGGAGTTTGAGAATATAAAAGTCAATATCTAAAATGTTCCACTATATGAATTCCCAGAGTACAGAAAGTTCACGTGTAAATTATCCGTAATTAAATAGAGCAGTTCATTTCCGACAATCCCGCGCGATGTTAAGTCCGGAAGTTTTTGCATAGTCAACATATTATCTGCAGTTAAATTCGATTCAACTAGATTTTGAAAACAGCTAAAATGTAATTTAGAAAATGCTCTTAGTTTGTAATTCAACATACAATTTGGTGATTCGTTTGTTAACTTATGGCTATAATGTCTATTTTAACTCACCCCTGATATTTCTCGTGCTTGGCCTGAGCCAAAGCAAACAATAGGACCACTGCCAAAACCCTCATGATGCCGAATACCGTAGTGAATCAAACGCCATCTGAGTATATACCTGTGACGCGAGAGATAACCCAAAAGATATAGATAATAATCATTGTACTCTTAGATAACTTAAGGCGAAGTGATAAGAAGAAAACAGCACAATGTGACAAGTATTCGCTGAACCGATAGCAAGCCCACGACATGGCTACGTAGAAAAATGCAAATATTTTTAAACCTTTGACCGCCACAGTCAGCAAATCCTGTCATCGAAAATTCGTCGCCAATGTCGGCATATACTAACCAAAGTAGTTCGTGGTTCAAAAACTCTTAATATAATATAGGTACATCGTTCTGCAATCACTATTTTATTTTTGATTGTTCATACGACATTATACGACACGTTTGGCTCAGTGGGTTGTACAATGGCCTACGAAGCTGGCGGTCCCGGGTTTGAATCCCGGCCAGGGCAAGTGTTTGTGTGATGATCAAGAATGTTCGTTCTTGGGTCTTGGATGTTTTCTATGTATTTCAATATTATCATTTATTTATATATTATGTATATCGTCACCTAACACCCATATAAGTAGTACAAGCTTTGCTTGCGACTAGGTCGATTTGTGTTAGATTGTCCCTGTGTTATTTATTATTATTATTTGATTGTTGTGGCGTCTGAGTCACGTTGTATTACTTCGCTGAACTATTTCAAAGGAGTTGTTTCTCAATTTGTCTGATCCATCTCTTTCAGGCACACAGGAAAATATAATTCCATATCTTTGTCAACAACTCAGGTCGACCGATTCTGGTATTTCCACTTAACGATAAAATTTCAAGTAAGAGGCGTTGTAAAATTGAATTTAATCCTTAGACGATAGATTACGATATGAATAGGATGAAAGCCGAAAGTGATTTTAGGTCAAGTTTTCTTGGTATGCTCGTCAATCGTCATGGTCATTCCAACTTAGAACAATCCATTGCTGAATATGAGTCCACTTCCAGTGGTTGTTTTTAAACCTCTACTCATGTTTTTTTTTAAACCTCAACTCAATTTCCATAAGCCCTGGCTTTTTGCAGTCTAAACCAGTTCGCTAACCCAGTTTATGGGGGATTGGCTCACTCATCCCCTTAAGATTTGGGTTCTCTTTAATGCCCCACCAACCATCGCTTCTTCAAGCTATGTACTCTGGGAGGTTGTCGCTCAGATACGAGGAAAAACAATGGAAAAGACTTAATAACGTGTGTATTCGTCTAGATCCAAATCAGTAATCCAACCAAAATACATTCTGACATTACAAAACCGAGACGGAAGATATTCCTTATTCGAATCGGTCATTCAAATAAAGACCATATATTATTTAAATAACGGCCAGTCTGTGAAAAAGGTGTCTATACACTAGCCACCGTTACAATACATTGTCTTTTCATATGTTGGTACCGTATTAATTAGTGTCATGTATAAATTAGGGTTCCTCCTGCTTGCATAATATTTATTTTGTAATATTCTTTATTCCATAATTGCTATAAGCACAATTATAAACTGAGCTCGCATAAGCATACTATGTGGATACGTATTACGCATAACAATTCTTGGGTGAATGATTTTTAAGCTTAACATGCGTACGTCGAATGGTTCTTCTTAAGCAGAAAAATATATTGTTCACACGTATGTAATTCACACTGCAATCCTATGATATTATTCAACTGGTTTGATGGCTGATGAAATAGAAAATCGAAATGAAATAGAAAATTCATCGAATTTGGACTCAGTAGATTGGTCTCGACCAGTAGTTGACGTTTCTGCAAAAATTCAGTCGGGAATAAAACTTATTTTTTCAAAAAAAAAAATAGTAAAAAAAATAATACTTGATTTACAAATGAAATTTTAATATAATATGCCAAGACGACTTGCTTAAAATCGACCCAGCCCCCGTATAATAAGCGATATCTTAAAACTGCTGTAATAATACATAGAAGCTAATTGATTTAGACTTATTGCGTATTTTGGTTACATTCAGGTTTTAATAAATATTGTATCTTGTTTTTTTTGGTATAAGCTTAGGCTACCGGAACCGAGGCAAAGAGTTTTTTTTTTTCATACGTACCTCCAAATAATGACTTTAGGCTGTTGGAGTTCTTATTTTTTTGAAAATATCTTTAATGTCCAATGTACAACCATTTTATTTTTACAACTTACTACAACTATAAATAGTATAGTCGAATTTGTATGACATAGTTTGTAGAATTAAAATTTAAAGCTCATTGCAGGATGACAACACGTTTGGCTCAATTGGTTGCACAACGGCCTACGGAGCTGGCAGTCCCGGGTTCGAATCCCGCCCAGGGGAAAGTGTTTGTGTGATGAGCACGAATGTTTGTTCCAGGACCTTGGATGTTTCTTATGTATTTAAATATTAGGACTTATATATAAATATTATGTGTATCGTCGTCTTGTGTCCATAGTGCCAGCTTTGCTTAGTTTGGGACTAGGTCGATTACATGTACGATTGTCCCTGATATTTATTTATTTATAAGCACTTTTCTTCTATGAGGTCGCTATTTTATTTGTTTTACTGTTGTAGTTTTCAAAGCGGCCGTAGTAAATATCATAATATTTAAATATTACATATATACGGTTCGAATTGATAAACTATTTTTAAAGTCAGTTAAAATACCTACAGTACCAAAACGCGGAAAGTGGAGCTTTTAGTAATCGCAACTTGACATTTTATTCTGATTTTAGGTACTTAGAGAACCCTAATAATAATGGCGATCAGGCAATCAAAGGAAAATCATAACATCTCACAAAGTGGGTCGCTTTTACGAGCTCCCACATTATTTGCAATATCACATCAAAGGCTGAACAAATTATTATCTACAAAAATGTCTGATCGATACACCAATTTCTTTCTTAATGTTTTTCCGATAATTCGGGTTCGACTTACAAGGATTTATCGCAAGGTACTAACACTCGCGCTTTGAGTAAACTAATGCTGAAATAAATTAGCCTTCGTGATGGGAAAATATGGAGCTTCGGGTATTCTTGGCTCGGCTCTGACATTGTTCCTTTTGGAAACAACTTTTTTAACACTCTTTTATTAGGTCGACCTGTATGTAACTAACTATGTAATGGAATCTAAGGTAACTAATTTAACCATCTTCCAAGGATCGTAGCGTCATAAAAATTGGCAGCTGTATGTAGTTCTGATGACAATACACTAATATGGTAATGTCGAACTGATCTAATGATGGAGCCGGAAGATATGAACTGAAACTTCATGATGGAACATCGTATCATAGCTGTGTTTGAATTTTTTAGAAAAGTTTTGTAAAGCGTGTTTTTCTAGTGTTTTTTAAACTATTATTTTATTTATTCGGGCGTTCACCATTGTTTTATCGTAATGTCTATAGATTTTAGCCTCATAAGTGTTTTATAAGTACAAATTAATGATATAAGTACTGCGTCAGATTTCTTGGACTGCTTTCCCCACCAACGAGTCCGTTCTACGTGAGCTCAAAGTCAAAAGGCTCTCTACAATCTGCTTGGGCCGAGTACATAGCCAGGAAAGTCATAACCTCGACCGATAATTACTGGCAAAGTTGAAGGAACGTCCGAGAAAAGAGCCGAGAGCCGAGAGGTCGTACTCAGATGGTTAGACCAAATCCACTCTACGCTACACGATGCCAAAGATGGGAACAGATGGCGCAATATAATCAAGAAAGTGTACTCCACGTTCAGGGGATCACGACCCTAAGCAACGAGGAAAACGATGCGAGGAGAAGAAGGAATGTCCAATTCATTATAATCTACAGACAGATAACATGGACAAAAGTGGTCCACTAAATTAAGGTGATTAATCAATAAAAAATAAAATATAATATATTTCAGACTAATTTAGATCCATAGTACGATTAGTAAAATAGTTACAATATAACTTATGAAAACTTGCAAACAACACACATACAAACAACATACAGAAATTACAAAACAATAATATAATACTGGTAGAGTATGGCTGGCTTTATTAGCCCTCCCAATAACCACCTCAAGCCAGTAGTTGGAGAGTGGGCAGTTGAAACGCAAGTTGAAGTGTATAAGACTTACAAACAAATTATGACATTATCTTTAATTTCTAAAGCAGCAAAAAAATTTAAAATATAAACGTTGTTTTTTTAAATTACCAAAATGGATACCTTAAAGTTTGGAATAAGACGTTAGAAAAACTGCCTTTTCTTATTCCTACGAACCTGTTTCCTATTTGTTTGTTCTTAAGAAAATATGTATAAAACCTGTATGATGTTGATCATGATTAACGACATGTATGTGATGTATCGTAAACTACATACTAAGAAAACTGAGCAAAACATAAAAATCTATAACGTACGATAACTTTATTTTGTAATATCAGAACCACGTGGCAATAAAATATCATGAACCAGATGGTGTTGTTTTCAAAAATCACTATGTGAAACTGAACTGACAACAGAGGTCGCTTACTGATACAATATGCGATAAAATGCTTCAATAGTTATTACTTTATCAGTTTATCTTCGACGCGTAATCTAAATTAATATTTTGAAAGAATGTCGTGTCTGAGCTAAAGCTGGTTTTATTTATATGGAATCAGAAATAACAGAATCTAAAGGCGAACCAAATAGCTCGAAGAGTCGTCGAGCTGAAGAGAAGAGTGAGCGAAGTATATCTCTCGGAGAGCCGATGACCGCTGAGACAGAAATGTTCTCAAAAACAGTGTCACTACATGGAAAATGGACCACTCGAAATTATAAGTCTAATCAGAAAAATGCTAATTTTAAATACATCAACAAGGAAAATTGACCATCCAGAATATCGTCGAAAATAAAATCATGTCCCACGGTAAAATTGACATACAAATTGTATTTGATATAGTTTGAAAGAAATAGTGACCTTTTAGTATTAAACGTTATGATTATCTTTCACCACAATTACAGTTAGTCAAAATTTATTTTGAACGGTACTATTTTTAATCAAAATTCAAAATGGCCAATACAAGTGGACGAATTGGACGATTTTCCATTTGAACTTAATGACAGTAAATCACTTAATCGTTAACATCCCCATTCTTTTCTTTATTAATTTATTATGTACTCTCATTGTCATGTTTTAGTATTTTCATTGTGACAAGGATACTTATCAGGTGATTCGATTTGAATCCTAGTTAATATTTCTATCCATGTTTTTTCTTAATATTTTAAATTGTATTTACATAATATACATGTTTTATTTTCAGTATTCCTTATCTTTGATAAATTTGTATAATTTTGACATAAGTGCATTTGTATTATAAATTTTATCGTGAAATAAAATTAGCTTATCTTATCGTAGCCTATTAGAAGATAAACCAATAATCTTGTGAGGAAGCCGTTGGATTTGGGGAACACAAGAACACATAGAGGAAATCCTCGAAGAAGGTTTTTATCCTGCAGTGGATGACGACAGATGAGGTCACCGGGTCTCTCCCCGCCCGCTCTCTATCCCTACCCTTTCTGCCAGTGTTGTACTATTCGTATGAAACAGAGAGCAAAAGTGTCATCAAAAGATGCATTTTCCCGCACAAATGCATTTAACTCGGTTAACCGATTGTGATTAATATATGTTAGCATAAATTGGCGATGTGTCGTTAAGAGCTGCACGTTTTATTTAACTGTTATTCGTCTATGTTTGACCTAATATAACGTTTTACTTTTGGTTTATTTTTAGTATCGTGGCAATAAAATATCATGATTTTCGTAAAGTACATTATATTTCTTCATTTACTTCTTGTTATATCTCGCCCTGTAGCTGTTAACAGCGTACCTCGCTCCAGCTTTGATACCCTGCCAAGTTTCAAACCCAGCCTGCTCGATGAACTCGGGGTCAACCAAAAAACCGTTCAGGGTGTTGTAATTATTCCTATACGCTGGCATCTCGTAAGTGTATGCCAAAGGAATTCCAGCAGCTAATGCGTAGTCTTGAGCGGAACCCGATGCAGGATATAAAAGCAAAGCACTATTTCCAACAACATAGTTCCTGTTAGTAGGCCATTTGACAGCGTCGATTGCATCAGCCATTCTGACTCCAACTAAATGGATGATCAGACCGTTCGGAGGCAGCTGACCATCACCATAGCCGTAAAGCATCCAGCTTCCAAAACTGTGGATATCTAAGAACAATTCGATTCTGTCGCTGTACTCTGAGACGATGTCTCTGATGATGGCTGTCTCAGGTTCGGAGAAGGCGCTGTTGCCGTGGAAAGTGTCTTGGCAGACGAAGTTGCTGGAGGCCTGGGACCATAGAAAGTCGAAGTTGCGGTTGAGATCGACACCGGAACAGAAATCTCCAACCATGAAGCCAGATGCGCGGTTCTTGCGCCAGAAACGACTCTGAAAATACATAACGGTTATTTCAAAGCGAAACAATATTGTAAAGAAACGGCGTCAACACTAATCAATTGGAGAAATTATGTAATCTGATAAGGAGAACTGACAAAGACGTTCATCGTACAAAAGAGTGTTCATCGCGTGGACCACCCGATTTACGAATTTCATTTTAATTGTTCCAATAATACATTGCTTTGATATTACTGGTCTTATTCCTCTTCTGGGTAGTTAACCATTATGTTAACGCAACTCACACACAGCCTAAACTGGTGGGTGTAGAAGCATGCAATTTTGCACAGGAGTATTTTTTCCGAACGTGAACATTCAGTATCAGAAGGATTTATAAAAATTAATCATCTAAAGGAAGTAAGAGGAGAGGCTTAGAGCTATTTATAAAAACAACGCAAAGCCATAATAATGTGGCAATATACTAACGTTAGTGTGGGTCCACTCATACCCATCAGGGTTAGCGATGGGCATAATTATCCAATCGATGTTATGAAGTAGATCCTGCTCTTGGACGTCTATCACCAGCTTCTCGATGGCGTAGAGCGTGGCGGGAAGAGTGACCCATTCACGAGCATGGAGCAAGGATTCCATATAGACGATGGGTTTGCTTCTATCCTGAAATGATGAACAAGATAACGTAGAAGCGTTTTTTATTGTCACTGTGGTCTAAAACATAACCATATAATTGGTTTGAAATACTGACGCAGGCAGGGAACTCCACGTCCATCCAAAAAAGGCAAAATGCTGTGATATTACTCGTACAATTAGTCACACAAAACTCAGTTCTCAAAAAAAGCTAATAACGAAGTTAACACAGGTTCGGGGACGCATCCTTTAACATTCATATAGTTTTTTTGTTTCTGTTTGCTCACAGGTCAAATGAAATTTCACGATACACATCACCTGTTCGTGAGCATGTGCATGTGCATTATATTATAATAATCATGACTGAGTTGAACTGGTTTTCCTCTTCTGGTTACGGAGTCTCATGTTCTGGTTATGGCAGTCTCAAGTTACATACTTATTGATGTGTTCTTTATACCTGAAAGTTAGTTGTGGAGATCTTCAAGTATTTGATGTCGCGGCCCTCAATGCTTCTGCCAGCGGACACGACTGTGACTAGGTTAGGGTACCGATTTGCTAGCTCGACCAGGTACGCATCAACCTGAAAATACACAATATAAACTGGTTAGTTGCTCTGAGAACTGTTCACCTCGCCAGTCTTTCAACACTCATATCACTGCCTTTTTTAAAAAAAATGCAAATTTGAATCCACTAAAGAAATTAACATAATTATCAAATCTGCTCGCAAAATTTCACGAGAATCGGTTGAGAAATGCCGGAGAACATCAAGACACGCGGCGAGACGGAGTTACTTCTTTACTCGCGTGGTAAAATAAACAAGCTGTTATATTGTGTTTGCTTTAAGACTATTGGATGATAATTATCTGTACTAGCAATTAACTGCGGCTTCACTGAAAATTAAGATCCTCTGTTTTAATAATTGAGCTGATCTATGTGTTTACGAAGTTTCAGCTTAACCCATGGTTAATGTCTTATTGAGTAAGAAACAAACCGCTTTTCTACAAAGGCTTTAACATTTATAATGTTAGTAGTATTAAAAATCAGAAGGAGTTAACTAAACTTTGTTGTTTACTTACGACAGCGTAACGATGAATCCTATCAAAAGATAGTCCAAATCTACTCGCAGTCCTATTGCTGCTTTTAGCAGCGGCTTCCGAGAGCAGCTTTTCTTCTAGATCCACTTTCCTTTAAAAAATCCAAAACGTAAGTTAATTATTGTAGCAAATCATTTGCATCTCGAGTTAAAAATGTTGTACAATTATTTTCCAAACTACGCATTTTATTTAAATTTATAGAACACTCAAAGAAATATCATATTACTTTGATAATTTGGATAGCAGAAACCTTTGGAATTGGGAACAATAAATTTTAGCTTGGGTTATTTTTCTATGAGCTTTTAAATTAATATTAGCCTTACAATTTAAACGCCCAATTAATTGTGATCCAGGCTTCAGTGAACGAAATAATGTATGACAACTATACACTTAAACACAGTTCCTAACGGCCCAAATAAGATACACTTATCAGTGTTGTCTGTCTTGTGACGTCACGCTCGAATTGTATGGTTTAATTTAACGCCACCCATTATGCATGAATTGAACGACGATTTTAACGTTTCTAGTGTTAAATTTTTCACGAGTATCATATGTACGTTTCTTAGTCATACGAAGAGGATGGATGAAAAAATTGTGCATATTCCCTATTGCTTGATGGAGTGTCTCGCTGACAGTTAATTTCAACTCCTCGGATATCTAGTCTGACCATCGATTGTGACTTCGGCCTTCGAGGTCTTTTAGCTTCTATCTTCCTCTTCACCATTTGCCTCTTCAGATTCCCCGAACCTTTATGTGCTTTAAGCTGTTTTTTAACTCAATGGCTATGGTTAACTAATTTTTAACACATTGATGGTGCCAAATAATGGAAAAGTGTGGAGCACTGGGTCATTTACGTTTACCATATGTAACGATAGCTTTGAAAAAAAAAATGCTATTCATTTATAGCTGTAAATAGCAAATATAGCTAACCTGCAGTAGGTATTTTAACCAATGTCACCTTGATTAGATTACCATTTCCAACGTATGACATTGATCACCATAATTAACTGATAAGTAATGTAAACACTTTTTGATTCAAGAAATTAAAGCAATAAGGATTCTTCGCCAGAAGAATCAAAGTTACCGACGTACAAAGGATTACATATGCCGTAGGACGGATAACCGTTAGGGTAGACAGAATTAAGATTAGAGACCGCGAAACAGTAAACGTAGTGGGCGCACTGTTACTTACTTAACTTTGCTCCTCAAAGTCAAATTGGCCAATCTGCAAGACAAACCTGTATAATACGAACCCTGATCAGATAAACGTTCCTCGTGTTGAAAGTATAAGGGGCAAACCGGACGCAAATTATCTGATTTACAACCTCAAAATCGATCTTCAACCTCGATTAAGACTAACGAATCATCATCATTCGCTTGTCCTTATTCCATTTACTTGGGGACGCCGCAGCATGTTATTTTCTTGCATACCTCTATCACTCGTCATCTCAGCACTCACAACCTTCCTGTTCATGTCATGTCTCACGCAATCCATTCTTTTAGACTAATAAATATTATTAACTTTTAAATTAGGAACTTACTCTTTGATATTCTCCACTAAAACTTTGTACTCGATGCCCAGAGCCTCTAAACCTCCCTGCAGCATTGACCGTGCTGATTTAGGCACCAAAACCTGGGCAGGAGTGCCCTGTCCGCCGTGAGACCACACATCCAAGTTTAGACGACCTTCCAGGCCGGCAAGGAGGTATCCCTGCTCTTCCGTTTGGAGGTCGATTTCATAGAGAGCGTGGCTGGAAAAGACGTTAATTTGCATAATGTTAACAAGCCTGATATACAGGATAATCTAGGCTCTAGAGCGTGCGTATTCGATATTAGAACTTTGTCTGAGAAGAAAAAAATGAGGAAGAAGGAGACCTTCTGAGACTGCACACATTTGATAAAACTAACAAAATAGGAATGCGGACATAGTGAGAATGCAAACAATTTGAAAAAATATCATTTTAGGAAAACAGACATTTTAAGGTTCATATATCTTCCAAGAGACGGCACTGTAATCAATTTACATACCTTATTGAAAAAAAATACATCAATATTATTTTAAAACATTGTGATAAGATTTGTATCAATCGAGATTTGAAAATATTTGACAATAAGGGCTTTCTCGAGCCGAAAAATCACCAACTCACTCTACCGTCGCCATGGCGAAATTAACACATTCTTGTGGTGTGGTGGTGGACACTTATTTTTTACGATATGTTTGCTTGTACATAAATTATGTGAAGACATAAAGTTGGACAGATTTCAGATCACGTTTACATGAATAATTGAACATGCTAAATTTATTAAAATATTAATTTTACTCTACGGTGTTGTAATGCAGATACTTTTGAAATACTTTGATTCGCACAAAAAATAAGCTTCAGCTTCAAGCCTTGATTATAGAAATCAATCTGAAGTACTCATACCTTCTAGACTATTTTAAATAACTTTTTGGCTAAATTGGCAACTCGACACCTATTTAGTCAAATCATTATCAAGGAACCCAAACATTTATTTGTATATTTTTGTAGAAATATAAATTTTCGGGAGTTAAAAAGGAAAGCTACAATACTCAAAATAACCTCACTAGGCGGATATATGACAATCATAGAGCACAGCAAGAACAGCGCTACAATTTCTATAGCAAATCCGACTTGCTTGATATTGTATGATATTCTACAGTGTAACTGTCACCTTCTTGTCGCTCAAGATCTTTTAGAATAAAGATATTGATTTTACTATACGAAAGTGGGATATTTTTGAGAATATGAATGTATGGGTATATTTAATTTTTTATCTTGTATTTGACATCGTGGGGAAAAACTCTGGTACTTCAATGAAATGTTATCAATTTCAATAAATAAAATAAACTTACCCATCATAAATCTCGTTCTTCCCCAAAACACCACTCAGGGCCAAAGAAAAAAATAAAACAGCTTTGTACATGTTGGCCCGTTTTTCTTGGCCTCCGATGTGGGAGTGATTTTTAGATTTCCAAATTTGCCAATGTAATTGATAAGACGATTTAATTAAATATCTGATAAAAATAATAATTTGTTTTAATCAGACTAATCAATCTTAGTTATCTTTGTTCAATTTTATCCTTACCCTACGTCAGTAACGTACCTTATATGCGAAAGTCTTTGCTAGTTGTATGTTCGTTGGTTTGCCCTGTTGTAACGCAGTTGATTATCTTAAAGGTAAAGCCCTGGCTACCATAAAGTATAATACATGTCAGATAGCATCACTATCAAAGAATATTTAACAACAAACAGTACCAAAATATCTCGTTGTGGCCTAGACGGCCATTAAAGTGAAATAAGGTAGCAAATATTAAAAAAATAAATTCGATTATCTTGAAAACAAAGGGACTTTTACTAAAACTAAAAGTAAATTTTATGTAAGTTGCCCTATCAGCGGTCACAAAGTTGTCCATTAATTCCTGAATACCCTGTATAATATGTCATACGACAAAATAATAATAAGGGTCATTCTCAGTTTTGCAATTAAATTCGTGTATACCGTATGACTAAAAGTAAGAATATTACCTATTTTGGTTATAGGATATTGATGAACATTATTGACGAACTTCTTATAAACTGTGGTGTTTTTTTCGGTTATCTTATAGGCGTTATGTATCTACCTGTTAACCTGACTTGTAAAACATTCACTTTTATCAATAAATGTCTTGTATCTTGTATCGTCGCCGGTGTCTGCAATTCTTATCAAAATTATACTCTCCATTCTTATAAAATGGAGAATAATGTGACGATTGTAAGGAGGCGTTAAAAACACTCAAGTATTTATCCTTTAAGGATGCCTCGGTTTTTTTTTTGTAATACAGAGGAGTTAAACAAGAGAATCCATTGTCCCCAAGTTATTTATAGCCGTACTACAAGACATCATGAAAGACATATAATGGAGTAAAAAAGGAGTCAAAATAGATACAGAGTACTTAAGCAACCTAAGATTTGCGAACGACATCATTTTGTTTACAAAAACGTCAAAAGAGCTAGAAACCATGATTGGAGACCTAAGTAACGCCGGTACAAAATATGGTCTACAAATGAACACGTTAAAAACAAAAGTTGCAACTAACTGTACATATGTAGAGTATGTAGACAGCTATATATATCTCGGGAAATAAATATCGTTTCGGAAAACAAAGACACGAAGATGAACTAGAGCGCCGCATCAACATGAGATGGAAGAAATACTGGAGTTTTAAAGAGATTATGAAAGCAAAACTTCCACTTAAGCTTAAAAGGAAATTAATAGATTCGTGCTTGCTACCGTGTCTATCATATGGAGCGCAAACCTGGGTTTTCCAAAATGAGACGAAAATTAAAATACACTCACGCCAGAGCGCCATAGAACGGAAGCATTCTTGGCATTAAACTTGCTGATAAACGAAGAAGCGCAAACATCAGAAGGAAAACTCATATAATAGACGCAGGACAACGCGCACAACAGCTAAAATGGAGACACTTAATGGATGGGCCCCCGAGGCAAGAGGATAAGAGGACGGCCTAAAGACCAATGGATGGATGAAATCCAAAAAATAGCCGGAAGGGACTGGATACTGAAAGCGCAAAGCAGAAAAGTATGGAAACAGTTTGACGAGGCCTTTACCCAGAACGTGGCCATGTCTGAAAAATATTTATGTTCCTTTGTTTTAGATTTTTTGTAATTCGCACATTTAATTATTTTAAGAGCATGGAAATAAAAAGGTTTTATTATTATTATTACTATTATTTGAACTGAGTGCTCATTTTTTGTCGACAAAATCATCTATCGACTCCCGACATTCCCTATTCTTCTTCCGTTAGTTTTCTAGGCCCCGAATGCTAATGTGGATTCCCGGCAAGAAACTTTCCAATGAATTAAGGTGCATCGTGCGCCGAACTGGCGGGTATCGTATCGACGTCTTGAATCCCTAATCGGCTAATTGCTGCCTTTAATCGGGGATCGGCTTAGCCCAGCGATTCAGTTTTAAGTACAGATTTTTCTTTATATATTTTTCAGAGGAAGAAATGAAGCAGTTAGGGTAACACAAGAACATCGTTTTATAAATACAAAGATAAAGGCGGAGTGTTTTCTGATCCAATTTAAATTAAGTTTGAAACTGATTGCGACTGCTTTAGCCATAATTCAAAATACTCGGTTCAGCTATTTAAGATCATCGATTTTTTAGAGTTTATGGTGCGACTCTGTCTTTACCTTCGACTGTTACACTTTATCTCAGCTTCTACTTATCTTATCGGCCTAGCTCAAAAATTCACTCTATTAATTCAATAATGAAGAAAAATGGGAAACCCCCTATATCCAACGATTACCAAGCAAAAAAGTTTTATACATTAACATGAAATATTTCAGAAACATTAAAACCACGACGAAATACGTATTCGTAATCTATTCTATTCTTTATTTTGTTTTTAAAAATTAGTCAACGACCCAGTTGCGTAAAATTTTGCACCTCATTAGTATCCGACGCTATAGGCTGGGTTAAGAGAAAGTTTGCAGGGAACCCTCAGTGCGTGAGACATTCTCGCACTTATCTGGTTTTTTTCTAGGTGTGTCAGGGTCGTCAGGAATTTCACATCGTTTAAGCGATTATCTACTTGTAAAGATAGATATATATATATATATATACATAAAAATAAAGTTGTGCCTAAATGACCTAATTGATTAATGTTATATGACCTTTACCTTATAAATAAAATTCCATCTAAATTACCTAACTGATTAATATTATTATATGAACTTGACCTCACCTACATTGTAAACGCCAAGCTTGCAATATTTACAATTTGTAAATTCGTAACTTGTAAGTACCTACTGTACTGTTCTGTAAAACCTGTTTAGAACCTACTGTTTTATGTAATCCATAATAATGTGTGTTTTACCCTTTAATATTTACAATCACTTTATGTTTGTTTAACTGATACACCTAAATAAACTGTATAGTTACATTATGAGGGAGAGCGGTGCTCTCTTAGCACAAGTATCACGTATACTTAAAAAGCGGCACCAGTGCAGATATTGTTACCTTATTTATGATACGAATAAAGATTTTTGATAAAGATTTTTGATTTGAAAGATCGTCTGTTGGTGATAGTACAAATACAGAAATCTCACTTTTTGGTGATTGGGTGAAAATCAAAAAAACGTGTACCTACATAAAAAAAAAAAACAAATATTAAATTTTTGGGCTTATCTTACTCAGAACCGCTACATGTGTGTGTTACATTCAATATAAATTCGAACCTCATACAAGAAAGTGTCCAAAATATCTAAGTGATCAAAATTGTATATGTAAACATATTTCTCTCAGTTTCGTTACATTCATAGAAATAAAAAAAACATTCATACTATAATGTAACGAAACTGAGGTGGAGGTTTGGACACTTTTATGTACACTTTTTTTGATTTTCTAATCGAACATTTCTACTTCCTTTCACGGACGTGTTTTTGTAATATAATCCCTCGTTTAAAACTAGAATCGTACAAGACATAAAAATTATTTGCTCACAACCAGTTACGACAGGATAACCGCAGTTTCGTAAGGGTACAAGAAAGTCTTAAATCGTAACTGGTTTCGTACAAGTAAAAAAGTTTTATTACAACTGGTTACGAACCTCCAGTTTCATATGCAGCCGAAGGAGACTTCCGTGCCGTTTTGACTTATTTAGTGGAGATCCAGCACTTCTAAGATATAATAAGAAATCGCATTAAAATCCACGGGTATTTGGACAAAGTGATGTCGCATGAAACAAACACGCGTATATTTAATAATTCGAGTCAGTTTATTTACTGACTAATTGTCAATCCAGTTAATTTAGCAACTATTGACTTATAGCGTCCCCCAGGTTGCTGTAATGCGATAGCCTTCATGTCCAGCTACAATTCCCTGTGAATCGACCGAAATGAGTAAACAAAATAAATTAATATTCCAGCCCTAAAAATTTATGATGACATTTTGTTCTGATCGTCACGCCATTCCATTCAAAAACCCTCTACCTCTTCCAATTCAATCAGAAACAAAACTTTTTCCATTAATTGGTAGTAAAAACAGGAGCCGATTCTGCAGTAAGGTATAAGGAATCCTTCGGATGCCTTTGCGTCGGCCGGGGCATATTGGCTGGGTCGAACGTGCGATGCAAGTCGGACAGGAGAGAGGTGGGAAGTTGATAAAAAATATCTTTCAATAAGGGTACAATCCTTGTACGATACCGTACAAGGATTGTACCCGTTTTAGTCTCTCAAAACATCGGGCTTATAATGGTGGTTTTGCCGCGCGATAAAATAAAATAAAATAATAAATTAATATTACTGAACAATTTTACACAAATTGAACTAGTCTAACGGTAAGCTCAATAAGGCTTGTGTTATGGGTACTAGACGATGATATATTTAATAGATGTATTTACTTATATACATAGAAAACATCCAAGACTCAGGAACAAACATTTATGCTCATCACGCAAATATTTGCCCTTACCGGGATTTGAACCCAAGACCTTCAGCTTCGCAGGCAACGTTACTCCCGCTGAGCCAAACCGGTCGTCGATAGATGAATGTATGTGCTGTAAACAAAAACAACAGAACAAAGAGTGTGTACAAAGATGAACTTGCCCCTGTAAAGGATCTCTTCCAGTTAACCTTTGAGGAAATGTGAGAGAAAAGTAAACATCAAAATCATCGTTATTGTCTGACAAGTATGCTGTTAATTTACACATATTTATTTTCTAAATAAACAAATTACCGCTGCCATCATGGCTCCACTGTACAGTAACACAAATTGTCTTTAAATCCACACCACCTAATTTGTT
This sequence comes from Hedya salicella, assembly GCA_905404275.2. Classification (NCBI taxonomy): domain Eukaryota; kingdom Metazoa; phylum Arthropoda; class Insecta; order Lepidoptera; family Tortricidae; genus Hedya; species Hedya salicella. Next base: position 15,602,275 of record FR990111.1, on the reverse strand, counting down.
TAAGTGAAGTGTTCTAGTGTACGATTACTTTATTAGCTAGAGATCCTAGGTGGTAAAATGCTATGTCAAGTCTGTAGGCGCTCGTAAGTAATTTATTATTACTATACTAAACTATCAAAACAGTTGAATGCGACTACTTCGGGACTTTTCTTAAAACAACTTAACTACTAAGATATGCCATACGGAGTTCCACTCAGCCAAAATATATGCCTCTATTTTATAATTAAAAAAACTATTTAGATTACATTCGAGGTTATTCTCGTTGAGTATTGTCCGACATGTCTCAACACGTTTTCGAGATGTTGTCGTGTGACAATATATATGACATAAATAAGAGAGTATAAAAAAATGAGGGTAGTCCGGCTCCTTCGCTGACTGCGCCTGAGCCAGCTTCGAGTTGCCGGGCTGTCAGAGCCTTGGCGTGCAGTGCGAGTAGGGCAGCATCGGTGTCCACTCGTGTCTCACTAAGGTCCTCGGAATGGAATAATGCGCTAATGTAATCCAATGTCTAAGTTTAAGAATAAGAATAAGAATAATTTTATTTACATAGAATAAGTAAATACAGTGAGATATGTCACAGGTGGTATTACAGACAGTGAGCGGCTTATTCTGCTATATGTATTGCTAAAACTAGCATGCAAACATTTTTTGTAAATATTTACACTATACTTGTTGTCTGTGCTAGTAAGTTTCTGACATGATAATAGTTTTTTTCCAATAAGTAATTTGTTAGGCTACTTTTGAACTTATTTATTCAAAAATTCAAAAAAAAATTCAAAATTATGCAGGAAGGAAGCTTTTGTATCCATTTCGGCAACATGTTAAATTAATGATAGTTTTCTGGTTTAAAAAGTGTATACAAACATGTCTGTACAAAGTGTACCCATGTATGACATGACGCAACATAGGTATATCCCACTACGTGCTTATCACAACCAAAAACCCCATCACCTTCTACAACTACATCACTATCACCTTTCTCTTTTGCAGTCATGTTAAAAATAGAGGACAGTTCCATCGACACGAAACCTATTTCAAATGGCAGCACTGTTAAATTCTTTTTTTAAAGTCCGAACACGTGCACAGAAACTCAGGTCAGTCGGAAATTCTTCGTTGTCTTGCTACAATGGTATTCGCGAAATGTGTATCAGCGTCGATTTCAGTGCTGACGAACTCGTTGCTGCTATATACAAGACAAGAGAAGATGATGACATCAGTATACACGAAATACGTGTATATTCAATACTATTAACAATTCGTAATCATAGGTCACCTTTTGTTTTCTTATGTCAGTTTCGGGGACATGCTTGAAGGACCAATATATAATATTTTCTTCTGTTTCCGCGATTATTACTCATTTAAAAAGAACAATTGAACGGATTATATTTTAAACCGATATATTTTAAACTGCGATAACCGAGTCTATGGTTGTGTTTATCATGAGACGGAGACCCGTTTTCGACTAGTATGCTGCGAGTGTAAGAGTGACGGATACGTTATCTTACATTATCGCGTTATAAACGCGTCTATCAGGCCTATGGGTGCCTTTCCACCAAAGATGTGCCATGTTGTGCTCTGCTACGTTTTCATAGCACAGCATAGAAAATCTCTGCACCCTTAGGCCTGCTGGAAAATGTACACATAAAATAAATAAATATTAGAACTAGCCTCGTGGTAAGCTCAATTATAAGGCTCGTGTTGTAAGTTATAGACTAACAATATATTTAATAAATATATATACCTACACAAGCTTCTGCCCGCGACTTCGCCCGCCTTGAATTCGTTTATCGCGGATAAGGGTATTTTTCTGGGATAAAAAGTAGCCTATGTCTTTCCCTCGGACTCAAACAATCTCCATACCAAATTTTATCCAAATCGGTTCAGCGGTTTAAGCGTGAAGAGGTAACAGACAGACAGACAGACAGACAGACAGACAGACAGACAGACAGACACACTTTCGCATTTATAATATTATTAGTATGGATAGTATGGAGTACTATTTTATTGCACACATTGTAGGACAAATGTAAGTCTTCTAGTTTTTATTCACAAAAATGTTTTTTTTTTTTTTTAGTTTAATTTGACGTGTGCGATTATGGGGGGGAGGTCATGTCCTAATCTTCCTCTTCGGACCACGCCTGCTGACTGTATCAGGGATGAACTAGAAGCGGCTTAACGCGACTTGTCAGAATGATACCCCTGTACGGTGTTGTTCTAAAAGAGAACTATTAGGTAGACAGCTGTACGATAGCTTGAATCTTTGTTGTTTCTATTTCGAATGAATTTCTAGTTACTTTTTAGTTTTCGCTGCAGTCTTAATGTGTTGTTCGGCATTTAAGACGAAATTATTCTAGAACACAAATCTTGGGTACGTGTATTAGAAACATAAGCGTTTCGAGTTCTGCCTAAGTTAATACAGTGCTTCTACAAAGCTGGCGGTCCCGGGTTCGAATCCCGGCCAGGGCAAGTGTTTGTGTGATGAGCACGAATGTTTGTTCCTGGGTTTTGGATGCCTTTTATGTATTAAAGTATTATAATTTATCTACATATTATGTATATCGTCGCCTAGTACCCATAGTACAAGCTTTGCTTAGTTTGGGACTAGGTCGGTTTGTGTAGGATTGTCCCCATATTATTTATATTTATTTATTACTAGTTACTGCCCGCGACTTCGTCCGCCTTAAATTCGTTTACCGCGGATAAGGGTATTTTTCCGGGATTAAAAGTAGCCTATGTCCTTCCCCGGGACTCAAACTATCTCCATACCAAATTTCATCCAAATCGGTTCAGCGGTTTAAGCGTGAAGAGGTAACAGACAGATAGACAGACAGACAGACACACTTTCGCATTTATAATATTAGTATGGAGTTTGGATTTATATACTTTGAAAGTTCTAGTTACCTTAACAAAATACACTTGATCGAAACAACAGAAAATTTACCGATACATATTTTTGAGTTTAAGTTTGTATTATAATGCATCTTGAGATTGTAAAGGAAAAAATCAATGCGACCTACTGAATTGCAAGCAGGATTTGATCCCGCGACCTCTTCTTTAACGCAGAAGTGCTCTGACCAACTGAGCTATCGCAACTTTACGTACGCGGCTTCAATCATATTTGTTTTTTTTTTATCAAAAGAGGTACGTTAATTTGACAGTACTGCACCTAGGCAATAAGCTAGACACAATTATTATTAATTTGTTGTTAAGATCTTTGGCCTACGAGAATGTACGTAAATATGTATGGATCAAAGTTAATATTGAACTTGCTTATAAGCCTAAAATTAAGCTCAAACCTAACTAAGGCTAAAATTCCATGATAAACAAAGATCGAAATAGTTAGTGCCTGTTTACTTAAACTTCGCAGAGGACTTAATTAAGTGTAGTTTTAACCACCAAAAATCATTATTGCTTTATATTGAATGCGGGATTCGTTTATCTTAATTGGATTAAGAGTCAATTTATGTTAATTAAGGTATTTCATGAAAAACTAATGGAGAAAATTCAAATAAGTTGTCAACCTTAAAGTGGACATACAATAGGTCGATCTTACATAGAACTGACCCCGAAAGCTAACTTTGTTCGCGGTGGAGAAAATCATAACCCTTCTTTTTTCCTTCACCGTTGTTGGGTAAAAAGTATCCTATAACCATCTGGAAATACCCAGCTACTCGTGTACCACAAATAGTTGAAATCCGTTTAGCCGATTTAGCTTGATAAAGCCACAATGGCACATACGAACATACAAACATACAAAAATTCCAAAAAATATTTATTTCAATTCAGTGACCTACAACAGAAAATGTGGCGTATAACCACGTTGCTGTGGACTGTATTTTTTACCCAAGTTATCGCAGAGACAATAATTAGGAATTACTCACCTGCTGCTGGGATGGTGAGCTCCGGGAGGCCTCTACGACTGTTTCAGGGGTTTTAAACGATACCGAATTTACCGTTTATTATAAATTTTCATCCGCAAATCCTAGGTAATATATTTTTTTAAATATCTTAATTGTACAGACATTTCATTTTTACAACTTTAAAATAGTATAGATTATAACATAATTCATCCAGCGGGCCCATGATGGTCGCGTTTATCACGCGATAAATGATATGATAACGCGCCTGTCACTCTCGCACTCACATACGTGTCAGAAGGTGACGGCAGCTATGTCACTTATTTATCGCGTGACAAACGTAACCATCATAGGCCCGCTGGAAATCCCGCATTCTATAAAAATAATTCATAATTTTTGGTGGTTTTAAGTATTTAATGTCGTTAGTAAACCGCCTCAGCACGTAACTATGCCATATTATACTATATTCGAGGCCAATCCACGTCGAAGACACAGGAGAATAAACGTATATAAATAAACAAGGTAAAGAAATTATGTCAATAAACCCCGTCTCCTAAAAATGGAACCAAAAGTACAATACATTATTCCGCATAAAAGAAAGGAAGCCCAATCGTATTTAATATTCTCATTCTTCAATAATAGAATTTCCATCTAAAGCAGTTTCTACTGAAGAAAGACACTGCAGTAACAAATCTTATCAGAACGTATTAAATTTTGAAAGAGGGCCGTTATTGCGGAGTTTAAAATGAGATTTTCCCTTTTAGATTAAGATCCCACGGTAAATTAGTGCACCTATCTGTTTTTCAATGAAATGTGATTATAATTGAAATATTTCATTTAAACTGTTCAATATAAACTTAATCGATTAACCACATTATAATAAAAAAATAAAATAAATAAATAATAAAAGCTCTGTCTGGAGAAGCAGATCATTGTAGGGCAAATTGATGGCAGACGTGCGCAAAGAAGGGCACCTACTAGATGGTCTGATGCCCTGAGGAAGGCAGTCGGCGGCAGTATGCACCGGGCGGTTCACGCAGCATATAATCGCACTGAGTGGAAGGAAATATGTGGTCGCGATCCTCATCAGTGAGGGAACGACGAATAAGAAGAATCAAAAAATGGAAGGCAATGACGTATAGATGCCATTTGTTAGTAATTCATCGATGTTTCAGATGTCGACACGATCTCGAAGGATTGGTTCTTATTACCAAAGCAAGGTAATTAAATACTAATAGTATGTACAGTCAGTGTCAAATAGAAAAAAAAAGCGCCAAATATATCGCAACACATCTCCATTACTTTAGGCACAAAAAAATGTGACGATATATTTGGCGCTTTTTTTATGTAATGAGTGGCAGACGAGCCACCTGATGGAAAGTAGTCATCGTCGCCCATGGATATGTGCAATATCGGAGGAATCGCCCATACTTTGCCAACCTTTGAGAGCCCTGTTAACTCGCTTCTTGAAGAATCCCATGTTATAGCGCTCTGGGAACACCTCAGGGGGAAGGTCACAACTTGCAAGTACGCCGTAAAAATGAGCGTGATGCTTGTTTATGTTACAAACTATTTGACGCTGGCTGTATATTGTCACGGAATCATGCAGAAATTGACGTGGGATCTTAGCCTACGAGATTTTCCCTTTCGTGAACGGAGGGATCAGTTTTCGATTCGGTAAAATATTTCTGCTTCAGTCTTATTTCAAGAAGCATTGAGTTATGGAGCAAAATGTTTGTAAAATGCACCCTGGGTGTAATGATATAGACTTTTGACCCCGGTAGAAAAAAGACAGGTGTTTACAAGTCTGTAGTGAATGTCTGTATATTTGTGTGTCTCGCTGTGGTATTGAAGCTCTTCAATGGATGGACTAGTTTTGATTTAGGTGTCTGTCAAGAGTTCGTTTTTATTTTTTTACAGAACAAGAAAATTACGGGATCATACCCAAGTCATTACATTTAAAAAAAAAATTAAATTACACATTAAATTGTTGTGTGTGAGGTGACTTAATTTGTACCTAACCATGAAAATCAATTTTTCAACTATTACTAACGTTCTCCAGAACGTATGTTTTTTTTTGTTTCGGAAAGTTCACACTTGTTCTTTATTTATTTCATAAAAATGTTCCCCAGCCATCTTTTCACATAAATTATATTTATCTATTATGCTCAGAAAAATCTTTATTTTTTTATTAATTTTTTCTTCATATTGTTACGAGCGTGGGGTTGACAGTTCCACGTTAGTTTATTCACGACTTACAGTAGCAGGGATTCACTGTTAAACGCGTCCCGATACCGATATTAGACTTGTATAGCACACACACTAAGTCACTGACACTGAACACTTTCTAGTTTACTTCCACTACTTCACTTTTAACTTCCTATTCTTTCCACTTGTTTCTCCTTCGCTTGCCACTTTAAGACTGCTGCTCGCTTCATATTCACCGTCTTTTATACCCGTTAATTTCACTCGTCTTTTGTCACTTTTTATCGTCATATTTTCGTTATTCTGCTGTTTTTGAGTAGCGTCGTCTTTCTAGTAAATTGGGCTGTGTCGAAGGTTCTAGCATATTCCAATCCCATACATTTGTCCTTTAAATTTCTATGGTACGGAATGTTCTTTTCTTCAAACATTCTAGAAACTTTAGTCCCACTTACTAAAATCTAAACATCTGAAGAAAACTTGCAAAAAGGTCGCCCATACTGGGATTAGAACCGCCGACCTCACGATCATTAAGCCACTGTCTTACGACAGCGCCATTCGGTATTAAACACTATTCGACGATTTATGACGTTATGGTATTTGCAAAAATATTTACGAGAATTTGAGTAAGTATCTGGCCATTCTCATTTTGGTCCACACAGTCACTTCTTTAGATAATATATTTATTCAAAAACTCAGAATATCATAAATAGTTTAAATCAGATTGTCAAGTCATGAAAAAATTAGGATTTTATCTAAAGATAAGAAATAAATATGATGACGACCGGTTCAGCTCAGTGGGAGTAACGTTGCCTGCGAAGCTCGTTCGTTCGAACGTTCAAATTTTAATTTGATCTTACGTTGATGCTAGATGTGATGAAGGCTAACCTATTAACAATAAATGTTCTCTAAATAAAAACGGTCTGAGTTATCTAGACTTAATTTTATTGTATCAAATAATCAGCAGCAACCGCTACAGCTCGCCATACATCTTCAACAATGTCGATAATTTCTATTTCTGGCACTATAACTCCATCAGTGCCTCTTCTCACTAAATCAATATTAAAAGCATACAAAACATCATTCATCCTAGCATAATCTGAACTCGTACCAGACGCTCTATCACCGAACGCTACAGATGCTACATCCAAGTCGTAATCATCTTGCATTGCATCTACCATTTCCATGCCCAGTAAATGGTTCTGCCTAAACGTGCCACTAGCGGCGAATTCATATTGCCAAGGATAAGAGATGAACCCTCCACCATTCTGCAGAGATATATACAGACTTATCCTATCTTTATAGGTATCTATGATGTTCTGGATAAATTGGGTTTCAATTTCGGAGACCGCTTCAACGCCAGCATACAGGTGGCTGCAAGCACTGGAGCTGGAGTCAGACCTGGACCAGTCAATGTTGAAATTTCTATTGATGTTAACGCCGGGACATATGAAACCCAAATTGCTTTTTGTGCTGAGATTCTTTTCCCAGAAACGGAGCTAAAACAAAATGATACAGAGTTTTATATATTGTGGTAAGTAGTACGTATACGTGATTTTTATTAATTGCAAAATTTTACAAAATTCTAATCATTCCCGAATAGAATTATAGTAACATAAACGACTAAGAAAACATCTGCTTTTTGTTTTACAAAAATCATGATAATAATCACAAATTTTGCAATTTATTAGTGGATCACTCCACTAGCGTTATTATACAAACAAACCTATTATTATAAAAACATCTTCTATTAAAGTAAAATATACGATTAAAAGCATAGATAAGCTCTATCAGAGGATGATCATTGGTAAATCTCAAAACAATGTAAGGGACTCACTTCTGTGCGGATTTTTGATTTTCTGTCAATGTACGAGTAATTGATACCTATCTAGCTACTATTACTACTACTACTATTATATTTACTTACATCTGTATGTGTATATTCATAACCATCAGGATTCACTACAGGTACAACAATCCAATCAAAATTATCCAAATATCTCGCTTGATTAGATTCTAGTACTTCATCAACAACCTTCAGAGCAGAAGGAATTGTGATCCATTCTCTTGGATTTATACCACCCTCGATAACAATAACGGGCTTGTTAATATCTGCACCTGCACTGGTTATTTTAATATATACCAAGGGTCTGTTATTATCTGTCACTCCAAATTGAACAACTTCAACAGATGTAGTCGTTGAGTTTTCATAGGTGTCTCTTAGTTTGTAGATATGGTCTAAAATCTGTAAATAACATTTATAGGCTATATTAATAAACAAAAATCAGTAAGACTAGAACCAAATGCTCGCTGTTAGATTCATAAGCCCCATATAAAATAAGATACTACCAATGCCAATGCAACTTGCATAAAGAGAAAAATATCATCCCGTGGCTCCTTTATTAAATAAACTTTGATACTGGTTGAAGAGTTATCCAGTTTTGAAGTTAATTAATATAACCGTCAGTCACACATACGTTTATATACTTTACAACAAAATTAAGAAATACCAGTTAATTCAAGTTTTTCTGATTTTTAATATTCAAATTCACTAAGGAGGTAGCTACTCACTTCGTTGTATCGGTAATAATTGTCAAAACCAAAGGTTAATAAATCTTCTTCACTTTCTTCAGTTACGTTATCTTCTTCACTATCTCCATCATTCCCGTCATCACCATCAGATTCGTCAGTCACATTAATATCATTTCTAACTGTGATCCATATTTTCTTTTCAGATTCCTTTTCCAGTAAATATCTGAAAGTAAGCATAAGATTCAGCACCGATTGCTCTTGAACATTCCATTCGGTTTTTTGTAAATTACGGTTTGAAACTGATATGTTCATAACACCAACTGGCAATATTATCAAATTTTAGAACTCTATATCGTATCAGCTGCAAAAAATAATATCTCAGGCGAACTCAAATATTATCTATGGGCATGTATTATGGTATTATTTTATGATCGATTTACATGTAAGACTGTCCCCTAAATAGTAATTATTATTACTTACTTATTTTATTACTTATTCGTACTATACATACAATGTTCATGTGTAGATAGTGTAAATGCGCAACTATTTTCATTTATTATAAACAAAGATCAGAAACAAATGATAAAATTTTTCGATGATACTGGACTTGAACCAGTGCCTTGAGCCAGACCGTACAGACGGTCGGATGCACCATACAGAGATCCATAAGCAAGAACAGATGACAAAATTCGTCGACTTCTGTTGTGGACGATTAGCTCAGATGGTAGAGCGTGCTGCCCCGGTCTGGCTCAAGGCACTGGTTCAAATCCAGTATCGTCGAAAATTTTTATCATTTGTTTCTGATCTTTGTTTATAATAATAACGCTAGTGGAGTGATCCACTAATAAATTGCAAAAATTGTGATTATTATCATGATATTTGTAAAACAAAAAGTATTTTCATTTAATTAATAAAATGGATGATAAGATTAGAATCACGCATGGATATCAATCATAATATTCATAATATACCAAACAGATCACGTATTCAAAGATCGATATAGTTTATTTTATAAAGGAAGCTGTCTACTGGGATTTCTTTCAAGACAATTTCTGAAGGAATATTTTTTTAATTCTGTAATATCAGTGGTTATTTAATGTTTGGATCACTTTAATGATGATTAAATTTTAATAATAAGTCCGTCTTGTAGATTATTAGTTGGACACGTATTTTTTCTTTTAATACTTAATCAAAAAGTTGCCGATACATTGAGTCAAAATGTCACGTGACGTCACTCATAAGTACAAATTTTACTTAGAAGTGACGTCACGAGCCCCCACTCCTAAACTTTAATGCGATTTAGCTCAGTATTTTTTTATTATTTTGCAAAAGCAAAAAATACGTGTCCAATATTTTTTTATAATATAACTGACGGACTAATTAAAATTCCGATTTTCATCCCCTGTCATTATGCCTACTAACGAAGTAACATTTAACGAAGGCTGGCGAGACCATATTCAGCATAGGGTATAGTGGAAAAGGAGACTCTTCCCTAGCAATAAGATACTGATAAAATAAAATAAAATAAATAAAAAAAAGAACCGACTTCAAAATAAACTAAAAAGCCTTAAATAATCTTTTCGCTTCTTCTGCTCAAACAAAAAAAAATACGTCATATTAGCTTCACAAAGCGAGCCTAAAATAGTACATTTAGCCTCTAGGGTTTAAAAGAAAGCCATATAATCCCATACAAATTTCTATGACACTGAAAAAAAAACTTGCGGCCAGCTACATACTCCTTACAAATAATTAAAAACAAACAAAACAACCTGATCAGATTGGCCAAAATTTCTGATCGAATTGCTCAAAGCGTCAAAATTTTTCATGACATATACAATGTTAATGTTAAGTCTTTTTTATTTTCTCGCAGTCGAAGTGACAAGCAGTGTTTAACACGTGGCTAAAAGCCATTATGACACTCACACATATTTCTTCGTGTCATAATGGCTTATTTTAGCCCCTTGTCAAACAATCTACTATTTATGTACGATAAGGATCACATTTGAATCACCTTTTGAAGTCGGTGCCAAACCATTCATTTATTACTATTAAGAACCGCGGCGGCGAGCCTTTAGTTATTATCTACCTACATGTATATTTAGTCATAGTAATTCGTATTTTTGTTGAATAAAGAACTTTATTTACTTCAGGTTTGGCACCGACTTCAAAAGGTGATTCAAATGTGATCCGTACCGTACACAAAAGATAATTTATGGCTTTTTAGTTTATTTTGAAGTCGGTTCATTTTTTATTAATTTTTTTTAATTTTTTAGATGAATATTATAGATGGATTTTAGTAGTGATGTAAAGTATTTTTTAGAGCCCAGAATGGGAAGATTGAGAAGGCACTTTGCACGCATCTCGAGTCTTTGGAAGTAAGAAATGTAAAAGTTGGTTAGTTCATTGTACCTTCCATCATCAGCTCAGCATGAAATGATGACAACCAGAGGAAAACAACTGATAACTTTAGAAAAATATATATACAAATCATTGTTAGTGCCTATAATATTTGAGAGTTTCTCTCGATTTCGCTGGCATTCCATCATCTAATCCTGACTTGGTGATAAGAAGACTACTTCAGGGACACACTTAAAAGAATATGACTAACAGTTTTTACGTATCTACCTATAAGAGATGATATTTTTAAGAATTATCCTCTTACTCTTAACTATTAAGGAGTAGTACCTTCCATTATCAGCTCAGCATGATGAGATGATGACTACCATATGCAAATACTTAAATAGCTTAAGAAATCATATCAAAAACGTTATAAGTGCCTATAAAATTTGAGGATTACCCTCGATTTCCCTAGGATCCCATCATCAGATCCCAACTTGGTGGCAATGGGACCACCTCGGGAGTATATCCTTTCAAATAAAAAAAGAATTTTTAAAATCGGTCCACAAGTGGACGAGTAATCGGTAAACATACATTTAAAAAAAATAAGGAAAAAAAAACTACAAACTATCGAACATATAACCTCCTCCTTTTTTGGAAGTCGATTAAAAATAATAATGTAGTGTAAATACAATTTGTGCATGTTTTTTTTTTTAATATAATCATCTTAGTCGCTTCTTCAAGGCTGTGAATCATGACCAAGTATCAACACTATATTTATTTAAGGTTATGTGAAGCTGCAATAAGTTTTCTCGTTCTCGTTTTATCTCTCTTTATCTCCCTTTCCATTTAATAACTATGGCCGAAAGGTAGTAAATTAAACTTACTCATAAACATCTCCGATGGCAATATCAACTTCAATTTTTAGTTCCTCTAGCCTCTCTTCAAACCAGTCAAATTCTGATGGAGGCACCATCGCCAAACCAGTAACGCCATATTTGAAGCTCGGGTTTAACCAAAAGTCTATTGTATCCGCCTTTAGATGATGCAAGCTGTTTTGTTGCTGCTCAGATGTAAACTTGACGTTGTAGACTTTGTATCTGTGGAGTTTAAAACAATCGGTCAAGTGCGAGTTGGACTCGTGAACGAACGGTTCCATAATAACAATTTATTTTATTTTTGCTATAGCGACTATGAGGAACACCGGGTAATGAGAGTAGGCGGGTAATGGGAATCACTAATATATTTACAAATCCACGAACACTAGTCTTCCCGCCCCGCTCTGTACGCCTTGGTATAGTCGTGAGTCACTGTCGCTCGCGCCAATATAGCCATATTGTGGGTGAAGCCGCGGTTAAATATTAGTGTTTCATAAAACAGGGACGTTGAAGACCAGAAATATGTTAAATCGCCTTCAATTCGTCCTTGATATAACAGGTGATTCCATGTTCCAGATCACAGGACAAAATGTTTTTTTTTGGCCCGTCTAGCAGCTTCTCGAAACTAACATTGAAGAAACCAGGGCGAGACTAATGATTACGAAGAGTTGATACGTGACTAGACGGGTCATATAATACTAACAGCAGTGACGACCCCGCCAGTGCTGACTTCGACGTGGACTGGACACACATTTCGTGAAGAAAAGTATAGAAGGAAAAACGTACAGGAGGCGATCTAAAGACATATACGAGAAACCAATATTAAAGTACAGGAATTGCAGTGATAATACCAATCTCCGATAGGAGAAGGCGCCAAACGTGAAAGAAGCCCTGTACTTTTTCGTGTCTATCACGGCCGAAGTTTCATTTTGGGGGTTTTATTAATTAGATATTTTTTTCGAAACAGTGATTCGATGATAAGAACAAGAAACAGTAATTAAGAACTAATACTAAATTAAACTAGAACTAAAACTAAAATAAGTGTTAAACTGGGGGTTTATAGTTTTTTTAATTTATAAACTTCTAACTAAGTCTTACGAAATAAAAAAAGTGATATACAGAGTAATTGACAAGATGGAAAAAAAATCACTCGCGTTCTATCAAATGTTTTTAAAAACTCACCCCATATACAGCTCATTTTTAGCAACCACCAGCGACGTAAAACTTATCAATAATAAGAACAACATTATTTAATAAACAACGATTGCAACACACACGAAAACTAGATAGATTATAAATAAAGAATATGTTTTTATTTTTTAATCGATAGAATTCATATCGAAGTTGAGGGATTATCGATAATGAAAAATTTTAATATTATTAGATAAAGATTTTAATATTTGCGATATCAGTGATTAATGAGACCACTATGACAAGCTCAGTAAAAATATTTTGCTGTCGTTTTTCAACCGTGGCAAATAAATGATAGCGAAGAGTATATATTAAGAGTAATGTCATACAATATAATCTAAATTAAAAGAAATTCAAATTAAAACCGTCCAACTGATTATTGCCGGACAGCTAAGTAACACACAAGCTGCATACGGACATTTTGGCTTAAGTTTAAGCGTTATGAGTAGTTGAAAAAGTAACTTTGTATCCAAGAATTTTAATCCAACAAACTCTTATCGTGACGATTTTCAGGTAACATCACGCTTAAATCTAGAAGTGATGATGGTATACCTATAATTCACGAACGAGTATGATGGGATGTATAGCCCGATAGACTTAAAATATAGAATTATAGATAAATCTCATCATGCTCAAGTATGGATTAATTCATATTACTGTTAATATTTGGTTTTATCACATTCAACATCTTGTGTTTCCTAATCTATTAAATCTGTAGAATGTAGATTGTTTTTTCAAAACCCACAAGATGTTTATTGGAAGTCTTCTAGGAAACCCTATTAATACCAAATTTATAAACCTTTGCGAAACATTTCAGACTGGTAGAACCCGAACTAGTACCAGGGCCGCTTAGAGTTAGAACAACTGCGTTTTTCTTCTTGCTTTAAAAAGGGTAAATACGCGTAACATATAAGGAGTTAAATTAAACAATTTCTTGAGTGCTCATTAGTTTCGTATAATTTCATCAACCACTTCGTCTCATCTTGTAGCTGGTCACGGCGCTTCTGGCTCCTGCCTTAATACCTTCCCAAGTTTCAAACCCAGCCTGCTCAATAAAATCAGGATCCACAAAGAATCCAATACCAGTTCCAAGACCAAACCTATGTCCTGGCAGTTCATAGGTATACGCTAATGGTACACCCATGATTTTAGCATAGTCCATAGCTGATCCTGACGCTTGGTATAGAACTAAAGCTACATTTCCAACGATGTAGTTATCATTCCAGCTCATTTTGACATTGTCAATAGCTTGAGCCATGCGGACCCCGACTAAATGAAGATTGAGACCATTTGGTGGCAGCACACCAGTGCCATAACCGTATAAGATCATGCTTCCGAAGCTGTGGATGTCTAGGAAGAGTTCCATGCGATCTTTGTGCTCGTTAACTATGTCTCTGACGATGGCGGTCTCTGGTTCGGAGAAGGGGGCTCGGCCATGGAAGGTGTCCATGCAGACAACATTGCTGGAGGCTTGGGACCAGTAGACGTCGAAGTTGCGGTTGAGATCGACACCGGAGCAGAAATCGCCAATCATGTAGCCAGTGGCGCGGTTCTTTCGCCATAACCGTTGCTGCAATGGGATTTGAAATTGAGTTGCGAAAATAATGGAAATTTTATTTAATATTTTGTGGGTCGGCAATATTGCCTGCATTTTTGGTATAAATATCGTACACCCTATATTCTCTTTTCTGTTTATTGTCTGCTTCATCACAAAGCCATGCGAAAACAATGAAGTGATAACAATTCCGAAAACTTAATCAGAGAAAAAAAATATCTATGAACGAATACTTCTATAAAACAAAACATTCTATTCAACGTTTGTCGATTTAGCAAGACCAGGGTAAACAGTCTTAATGACTTACATCAGTATGACTGAATTCGAATCCATCAGGGTTGGCAATAGGCAAGATGATCCAGTCGATGTCCTGCAGAAGATCTTGCTCTGTGACGTCGATGACGAGTTTTTGGATGGCGTATAAAGTCGCTGGCTGGGTGACCCATTCACGGGCGTGAAGCAGCGACTCGATGTATACCACGGGTTTGCTCGGATCCTGTGAGAAACAACCAAAGATCCATTATTAAGATCCCTTATTTATGCTGAAAATATCACATACTCCAACTTAAAATAGAGGGGAAAATATAAGGAAAACGAAGAAGGCTAAAAGGGAGCATAAACTGTCTCGATAACATCAAAAAATGGACAGACATCAAAAACGCGACCACACTCGCTAGATTGGCCAAGAACAGGATATACAGTATAAGAAGATTTATGCTGAATATTTAAATGTTCCTACCATGATCTGTATCCTGCATGATTAGTATACTACAATTGTATACTAATCGTACAGATCTTTCGATTACAATCTTGCAGTGCCTTAATAATTTTGCAAGCGTGAAAGTTACAAAACTTTGCCGGAAATTATATAAATTTTTGGGATCTTGGGAAATTGCCTCCGTTCCCAATAATTTTATTTTCCTTTATCTGTCAGTAACGGAACTGTTTTATGTGTAAGGTAAAAGTCCGTCCCTAGGTCATTCTAACAGAATGCTATAAAGGTGACATAATTTTTATCATAATGAGGATTTTCTAAAATGGAAATATCACCAGTTGGCGTCTTCGTGACGTATATAAGATCCTGTCATGATCCTGTCATGATCCTGTGTTGTGATTGGTGTATTTTGACACTTCTTGTCGATTAGACCTGACGCCATGGTGGCGCCAACTGGTGATATTTGCACTGGTGATAATGCTAGGGACACGGTCATTGATATTTAAATATTATATTGACAAGGTAGCTGCCATCTATCTATCTATCTATCATGCGCAGACCGCATCCACCGACTCCCAACGACTCTTACGAGGTCATCTGTCCTCCTAGTCGGGGGTCGTCCTACGCAGCGCTTTCCTATGCGTGGTCGCCGCTCCAGGACTTTACTGCCCCAACGGCCATTTGTTCTTCGGGCTACATGGCCTGCCCATTGCGACTTCAACGAGTACTATGAGCTTTGTCGGTTACTTTGGTTCTTCTGCGGATATTCTCATTTCTGATTATATTACGAAGGTAGCTGCCAAAGCCGTCACATATGCGACAAGTTATTATTCTGATGGAGTTACTCTTTTTTCACCACTGCAGTGGTGAAAAGAATATTTCATACATATTTAATAAAAGAAAAGGCCACTAATTATTGCACTTTGAAGTATTTTTAGTATAAATGTTTCAGAGAGAAGCGCGAGAAAGGTGCGAAAAATGAAACATTTGAGAAATGAAACAGTTTGGTGCACATAATACCTAATATGCTCATTCATTAGTACGTAACCCAAATTCTGGTTTTGTTTTTGTGTAATATTTTCGCCTCTCAAAATAATGTAAAGTTAATACGTGAGTGTGGGAAGGCCCTCAACAAGATGGACCGATGATCTGCTGAAGATCGCCGGAAACCGTTAGATCAGGATGCACAATCGGTCGTTATGGAGATCCTTGGTAGAGGCCTTTGTCCTCCAGAGGTTGTCTAGGAGGCTGATATGGTGATGATGAAGCCGTGATCTTTTGCATATTCAGTTAATTTGATGAGCTATCATCATATCTTATTTTCTAGACTGTTTACTGTGTGTGACTCAGTTCACTTTACCGGCCCATAAAGTTATGAAATTATGATATTAAATTCCTTTTTTTCCCTCCCGGATTCTTGTTTTTCCATATCGAGCGTATAAGCATCTATCACAGTACCTGGAAATTTGTGGTTGATATTTTAAGATATTTGATATCTCGGCCTTCAAAACTTTTGCCAGCGTTGACTAAGGTAACAATATTCGGGTACGTTCTTGCTATTTCTTCCAAGTAGGCATCAATCTGCAAAAAGTAACATTTAAACGGTATCAATATGGTCACTAAAATGGTGATAGGTAAGTATACAGGGTAACATTTAAAATACTGTCTAAATAAAAGTATTAAATTATGGAGATATAAATATCAAAATCTCAAAAATCTCATGCTTATGAGCTTTTTTAGATTTTGATCACATGGAATCTGCAATAGGTCAATACTTCACATTAAGGACTGAAATAGATGGAATCCAAACTCAAATAATTATCCATCACTACTTTAATCATTCTAATTTAAAGCATTATTTAAATTAACATTGAATATAACAAAAATAAAACACACTTAAAATAAATCGCCTAAATATGACCCGGTGGGTAGGGTTCCCATTAGACTGGCTGCGTTCCATCACTTGAGTTGCAATATTTACTAACTTTCTGGATAGAGTAATTTCTACATCCTTTTCAACATACGTACCTCGTCATATCTATATATTTTATCCAATGGCAAAGCTGATGACCTGGACTGTGTCCGAGTTCTATTTGATGCATTTGCCAGCAAACTGTCTTCCAAATCCAATAAGCTGAAACATCCAAAGCAAGTGATAGTTCGAGATTTTATCCTTCAGAAATGATTTTGTGTCAACGATTCATACAATGCCGTGAAACTAGTCATTCTCGCGGGCAAATTAAGATCTAACTAGGACATTCTTAGAGTAAAAGCAAAATGTCAATATTGTACGAGTATGTCGGCCAAACGAGATGGACATTTTGGTTTCTCAACCTATGTATTACCCAGATATATACTGTTTTGAAGTTTGTAAACTATTCAGCGCGCTAATTTACTTCTTCTGTATAATTTGTTTGGTTTAGGACCTTATAGACACAAACAGACTG
This sequence comes from Hedya salicella, assembly GCA_905404275.2. NCBI lineage: Eukaryota > Metazoa > Arthropoda > Insecta > Lepidoptera > Tortricidae > Hedya > Hedya salicella. The sequence continues at coordinate 15,584,561 of FR990111.1, read as the reverse complement.
TAGGCAATTAGAAACATGCTTATGTGCGTATCGATGCAAGTGACGCCACCGATTGAACAAATAAAGTTTAAAGTTATTGCAAAGCACACCATAATACACACACGCTCACTCATACTTTACACAAATAAAAGTGAAACCGACTGTTTGAAGGTGACATGATTTTTGTGTGTTTGTGTTTTTGCGGCTTTACCACGTCAATATGGCTGGACGAATTTCGATGATTATTGTCCAACAAACAGTTGAAGATCTGCAGCTGGTTGTAAGGTACTTTACCCGACAACGCTGAAGCAAAAAAGGCCTATGACTTTTGTTCCCTTCCAGTAACGACGTTTTAGTATTTAATTTATATTATAATTACTCGTACTTAAAAGAATACACAAACTTGACATCAATATAATCAATGAAAATGTAAATTAATATTATCATCTTGGTTATCAAAGTGTAAACGTATTAATTATCCTCATATCTTACGTACGAGTCTAATGACGAAAGAAAACTAAATTTGGGTTTTCCCACAGTTATCTTCCTTTTTAACCGACTTCAAAAAAAGGAGGGGGTTCTCAATTCGGTTGTATTTTATTTTATATTTGTTACCTCAGAACTCCATCATTTACACGACGATTCGGACAATCATTTTTTTGTTCTTGAGTAGGTATATCCAAATTGGTCCCATAAAATTTTGGTGAAGATCTCATGCCGGGATCCATGAGGAATCGAAGGAATTCCTCGAATATTATGAGAACATCAATGGCGATTTCGGTATTTACTACAGTAGTTTAAGCATTTACATTTGAAAATCACCACTGAGGGCTCTACCAGTGTTATTTAATTCGCCGATCGCAAGTCGATTTAGAAAATTATTTTTTCGGTTAAGAGTGGGAATCTCCAAGTTAATCCCATAAAATTTTGGTGAAGATCTGATGATGAGATCGATGAGGATCGAAGGAATTTTCAAATGTTATGGGCACATCAATGCCAATTTTGGTGTTTATTAAAGTAAAACAAGCATTTACACTGGAAAATCATCATTTGGTGAAGAAAAACTGATGATGAAGACACAAGCCACCAGTCACTAATTAGGGCTCAACCAATGTTATTTAATTCACTAATCGCAATATAATTATTTATCATATTTTGCTTAGAGGCAGAAGTTGGTTACGATCAGGGTAGCAAAGTGGAGAACCAAAGAACTCCTCAACGGTTAACGGCCCTGATTCTGAAATAGCAACGTTCAGCTAAAGCTCGTGAGCAATTGACATTAGAATGCATCATGGCTGTAAATGCCGCATAAAAGTCGTAGAAGTCATAAAAGTCGTGTATTATGTGTGGCTTCGATCGTCAAAAGGCAAATTTCGTAGTCTTGTTATTGCCGTTAACGATATCTCATCATGTGGTCGATTTAATAATTTATTGGCGTCCAAATCTAACAACGCTATGCCTTCCAAAGTTTTGACACGGCTTAGTGCAACATATATTTGCCCTTTAGCGAAATTCTTTTTATCAGGGTCTATCACAGCTTTCTCGAGGGTGGTACCTTGTAGCTTATGAACAGTAACAGCCCAACGTTATATTAAAGGTAACATACGAGGCTCCACATCTCCGTATCCCCTTGTCACTTGAAACGTAGTACATGATGGAGGTATGGGTATGCAACCGTCACTATCTTTTAACCTAAGACCAACAGTTATATCGTCAAATTTTTACGTACGTGTTTTTACGTACACAGCTTCCGGGAGCTCTCCGTCCTCCAGCTGATCTCGTCTTAGGGCCGGCCATTTTTTTTTTATATACCCATAGCTCCATTCACTAGTCCATCAGAGACGGAAATATTCCGTCTCAACATCACTCGAGATTCTACGCCAATTTGAGTTGCGAGATAATTCTTTAAATATTATGGGTCAGTTGAGACTGTTAGTCGTATTCTTTTTAACCAGCAAGCTACTGGACTTAACCATTTTGACCTAGCCAATTCTTATAATATAGATTTTATTTACAATAGTCTTATCTACAATTGGTCTTATTTATTTACAATAGGGCCTCCTCAATCTTCCCATTTTGAGCTCTAAAAATACTTTACATCACTAAAATCCATCACTAAAAAGCAAAAAAAAATTTTAAAATAAAAAAGAATAGACTTCAAAATAAACTAAAAAGCCAAAAATAATATTTTATGTACAGTACGGATCACATGTGAATCACCTTTTGAAGACGGTGCCAAACCTGTGTAAAGTCCTTTATCCAACAAAAATACGAATTACTATAACTAAATTTAGGTAATAACTAAAGCCTCGCCGCCGCGGTTCTTGCGTGTCATTTGTGTTAATAGTAATAAATGAATGGTTTGGCACTGAATTCAAAAGGTGATTCAAATGTGATCCGTACTATGCATATAAGATTATTTTTGGCTTTGAATTTATTTTGAAGTCGGTTTTTATTTTATTGTTTTATTAATAAGAATAAACCTTTTGAACAGTAAATGACGTATGGAATTTATTTTAAGTTAAACGTTAAGTCAAAACGATTGCATAGATTTTGGCCTCTTTTAATCATGGATCACTGGATATTGATAGAATCGTTACCTAGCCTTTATTAAACTATGGAAAACAAAGAGGGCTATACATTTTTGGTCCTTCGAGGACTAAGTTGTGAAGATATAATATTCGATAGTGTCCATTTCATCTTCATTGCCTTTACAAGTAGAGAAGTTGTATTACAAAACTCACCTCTTCACATTTTCGAATTCCAGGCTGAATTTTACCTCCTTCAGCGTCTCGCTCTTTCTCTAGATCCAGATACAGTCGGCACCCAGGTTAGCATCTGACAAAATATCCTTACCTAGTCCAGAAAACTCACCTCTTCACATTTGCCATTTCCAGACTGAAATGCACCTCTTCAGCTGTGAGAACATCGTTGAACATCCCGATCCTGTCTTTTAACATCACTACCAGTCCTGCGGCCCTATGATGGTTGCATTTGTCACGCGATAAATAAGTGACATAGCTGCCGTCGCCTTCTGACAAGTATGTGAGTGCGAGAGTGACAGACGCGTTATCATATCATTTATCTCGTGATAAACTCGACCATCATAGGCCCGCTGGATAACTCAGGGTGGCCTCTGACCGCATACCCAAAACAAGTTTGGACAACTCACCTCTTCACATTTTCCACTTCCAGAGTGAACTTTATCTCCTCAGCTGCCAACACCTCCTTCAGCATCCCACTCTTGTCTCCCGACACCATCACCAGCCCTGGATGACCCAGGGTAGCCTCCGACCACACATCTAAGCCAAGCTCGGACTCCAGGTCATTAAGCAGCCTTATCTGCTCCTTGGTTGAAACGGAGACTTTGAAGATTTGATGGCTGTGAAGTAAAAATAAGCAGCTTATTACAGTTGACGAAGTTAAAGGTTTGCCAGATTAAGCACAATGAAGGGTTACATTAAAACTACTCATATTGCTATCACAAAGAGCAATTTGATAGGAAAAGGGTGACTATTTAAGCGTTTTCAACGCCTCACTACCATTGCCGCATTATCGACGAGCACCGTATACATGTTGGTGTTATTTTCGGTTATCATGTTATACGTCATGGGTTTCTGAAACTCCTATCAAATGATGCTGTTTTGCATTTATGAAATGGCCAATAATGCGGCCATGGTCGAATAAAGCATTTAAAACGCTCAAATATTCACCCAAATACGGCATAGAATAGAAAAAGAAAGTACTCGTAAGAAAGAGATAGGAAACATGCCAATTATGAGTCTAGCTTTTATTCGATCCAGACTTCTCACAAAATATCCATTAAAAAAAGCTGATTGAAATCCTAATGGTGTCTCACATACAAATCTTGATTATCAGTTTTGTATAAGGTGCCAACCCTAAATTTAAGATACTGTATACATTTCACAGAAATATAAGTGCATGAACTTAAAACCACCCTGTATAGGAATGAAACTTACCCATCGTAAATTTCGTGTTTAGCATACGCTAAACTGAGCAATAAAAACAAAGCCACAGCCCGATGCATGACTTTAGCTGACAGGATACGCCGCCACAGTGACAATAATTAATTAGGCTGATTGATTCGTTGAAAGTTTCACAAATGCATAGATTCGTCATAATAACATTTAATAATACTATTATAAAGCTGTAAAAACGAATTGTCAGTACAGTCAGCATTAAATAGATAGTGACACCCAAAGTCGCCAGATATTTAGGAAAATGCTTTTATTTTGACTAACATAAAGAAGTGTACCGAACTATTTGGTGACTTTGGGTGTCACGAACTATATGATGCTGACTGATACATTGAAGATATTTTCATAAAAATATGTGATGGGCTATTTAAGGGTCACTGAATCAAAATATTACGAGTATTTTTTTATTTGTATGTATGTACGTGTCTTCGTGACTAATTTTCCTCCGTGAACAAAGTAAAGTAAATGCAAATGTGTGTTTATTGGTTGGTTCTGAGGACAAATTCCATTGGTATACGAGTTTGTCTACTTTAGCGATGTGTCTATTCTAAGCATTGTGACATTTCTCAGAAATGTCACAATATACCTTATTTTAATTAGAGTAAAGTTCAGAATGCCACATCATATCGTTACAGTGGAAATGCCAGACGCGACCAAAAGCATATATCTATCTCCTTTATCCTTTCAACCTATCAGTACCACGCTATGCAGCTCGAAAACCAAAAACCGTACATATCATGGACTGATTAATTGGCGACACCACAATGTTATATCCAATTCGGACGCTAGTCATCATTCATCGACGGGGCAATAAGTGCTTTTTCGAAATAAACAAGCACATTTCCACGATCGCTTGAATAAATTACATAAAAAAACCCAGAAACCTGTAATACCGTATCTATTCTTTTATCTGTCGAATATTACCGCAATAATCTAGAACGCTATCGCATTAATTAGATGAGATAATCTCAAATCGATTCTTCATATTTTTTGAAACGTGAGTTACAATGTACTAAATTGAAATAAAAAAATAATAACCACACGGAGCTTAGTTTACAAGCTTCTGCCCGCCACTTCGTTCGCCTTAAATTCGATTATCGCGGATATGTATTCTTCCGGGATATAAATTAGCCATAATTATGTCCTTCCCCGGGACTCAAACTATCTCTAAACCAAATTTCATGCAAATCGGTTAAGCGGTTTAAGCGTGAAAAAACTCATAACCATCTTTTCTCATCTTCAACATAGTTGAGTCAAAAGTATCCTATAAATATCTGAAGATAACCAGTTACCCGTTTTTCAAAAATAGTTGAAATCCGTTTAGGCATTTTGACGTGATGAAGCCACAACGACACATACAAACATACATGACCCATGTAAATAGTCTACCCTATATTAAAGATACCACATCTATATACATTCGTTTTACAGCAATACCATAAGCAATTAGACAGACAGACATAATGTCAATCTGTTCTTTAGGTTTAAAACAATACGAACTTCGTTCATAGAAAACCGAAAAAACTAGTGAAGTAGAAATCGGATTCGCGCACTATGGGTTCTGTACGTAAGCTATAAAGCCAAAAAAGTCACTTTTTCATTTCCCATCCAAAGCGCCCATTTTAGCATCACGTAGCGAGGCTGATGGTTTTAGCTCCTAAGGTCTAAAAGCGCAGTGCGGAGACCGCGAACTACAGTTTTTTTTTTTTTTTTAACTAGCTTGTTTTATTTAGCTCCTTGTCATATAACCTACTACTTTTATATAATCCCCTTACCCTTAGTGTACCTACAGCTTTATTGTATTTTTATTATTTCTTACAGTGATCCTCCTACTAATACGTAAATGGTTCGTGAAAGTTTCAAACACTGCTTGTTAAAAAACTTATTTTATTTTTAATTTTTTTTTTTTTAGATGTTGTAACCATTATCTATACTATATTTGCGAGAGGTACGCGCCTACTCTGGGGTCTCCCGACAAACGAAACACCGCCAATCTAGTCCTAGGGTCTCAGCTGCAAGCACGGCGAATTCGTAGTCTTTCAATAACTAGGAGCACTTGCGTTTGAGAATTTATTTGACTATTATTATTTGTTATTTCAGCAGCTACAGTGAATACACATCCTATGAAAATTTTGGTCCATTAAGAGTCCGCAGCAAGCTCGGCCGCATTTCACCTTCACATACAAACGAAGTTTCGTTCTCATTTTATAAGTACGTGGTGGATTGTAACATAACTTTGTAAATGTACAAATATAAATATACAATGACATGAGGTATATCTAGGCCGGAAATTAGTTTATAAGGCTCCAGTTTATAAAACAAATGTAATATAGTAAAAGTAAGTTTTGTATGAAAAACTTAAATTCGCTGTATTTTTTTTACTAGATATCTGAAGCTACATAAACTAATTTCCGGCCTGCATATACCTCAACTTATTCTAAGTACAAAGTTTCAGAGCAAAATAGCCAGTCATTTTAAAATGAAAGCGTAACTACGTTTGTATGGAGAACCGAGCGGACTGCGGACTCTTAAGATTTCAACAATTGGAGTCCTGTGACAGACAAACAGCAAAGGCATAGTCAAAGGGTTCTGTCGATACTCTTTGGATACGGAACCCTAAAAACACGGAGTTCGATCAGAGAAAGCTGAAAAAAATCACGCCTCAGGCGATGCATCGCTAGTGGAGGTATGCGGATTGCCATGTTTGACGAGCGCCGCCATAGCGGGCCGACACACACGGGCCGCGATCCCAACCAACATACCAATAATCTTTAACAAACATACAAAATATCTCGTGGAGTAATACAAAAAAGCGTCACACTTGAGTTTCGAACTTGGTTTTATACCTACACATATCTTACATCAAAACTGACTGTTAAGTTTGTTTCGGCGTTCTTCTCAACATTGGTCTCCTCTTCGGAAATGTCTATGTCGTAGAGTAAGACTTATAAAAGTGCCCTTGTTGTCTACTTACAGAATAAAGATCCTTATTTCTTTAAATGTATGCACTATCAAAAATCATTCTGTACACTCGTATATCAAAAATCGTCTTTTCATGTCATGAAACCAGCAGGCTTATGGTAATCACGTATAAATGATAAAGTATTCCTTCGTCAGTCGAGAATACGGTTTGTGCCATATCCAACTATTTTCCATACATTGGATTATTATTATCTATACTATTAAAAAGTTGTAAAAATTAAATGTCTGTACACTGAAGATATTTTCAAAAAAATGAGTGTTCGAATGTGTCATTGTGGCTTCATCACGCCAAAACGGCTAAACGGATTTCAATCTTTTTTGGTACACGTGTAGCTGGGCATTCATAGATGGTTATAGATTACTTTTTACTCGACTCGAGATAATTTTCTACCTTATGTTTCGTCAAACACATGGCATAAGTCCCATTAGCAGAGGATCACAGCCGCCCGATGACCATGTGTTGAACGAAACGTGAGATTCGTATGGGACGAAAACCATTAATCGACGCAATATCCCGCTTATGTTTCGCCCCACATATGCCAAAGTCCCATTTGCAGTAAAACTCACAGCTGCCGGATGACCATATTGCCATGCGTTGAATGAAATGTGAGATTTGTATGGGACGAAAACCACCGATCGACGCAATATCCCCCCTTATGTTTTGTCCCACACACGCCATAAGTCCCATTTGCAGTAAGGCTCACAGCCGCCGGATGGCCGTGTCTGGAATACGGTTCAAATTTTGTTGACGAATATTTTTTTCGATACTATTTTCGGTAAGGTGTTTTGTGCATGATACGAATTTCTGATTAGTTATTTGCAAATGCCTTGAAAGCTTTGTAAGCCGGAGACAGACTTACGTTTAATAAATCGTAATGGCTACTTAGACATAAATAAAAAAAAGACCTAATAACACCATTTAACGGATTATTATAACATTTGAGTTCCCGGCGTTTCGGCAGCTTTTTTTTTTGCTTTTTAGAGTCAACCCGTGATCATGGATAGCTGAAAAGCTTCTGAAACGTCGGAAACTGAGGTGAATTAATATCACCACCCACGGATGACCACTGCTGGCCAAAAGCCTCCTTCGAGGATGTCCATAACGACAAGTCGTGCGCCACCCTCATTCAATGGTTTCCCGCGATCTTCATCAGATTCTCGGTCCACCTTATTGGCCTTCCTACGCTGCGTCGCCACTCGAGAACCTTTCTACCCCAGCGGCCATTGATTTTAATGAGCAATGTAAAGTCTAACAATTTTCTGAGCTACGTCGACGACCTAATCATTCTGCGGATCTCCTCATTTTTGATTATGATGAGTTTGTGATATACGTGATATAATCCGTTTAAATTGTTTTATTTTAATTAGTGATAATCGCGGAAACCAAAGAGAGAAAGAATTTCATTATATACTAGAAGGTAACCGCAACTTCGATGGCGGAGGAGAAAAAATCATAACCTACCTTTTTTTCAAATGTGTCGTTGTGGCTTCATCACGCCACATCGGCTAAACAGATTTCAACTGTTTTTGGTACGCGGATAGCTGGGTCCAGATGGGTCCAGATGGTTATAGGATACTTTTTACTCGACTACGCTGTCGAAAAAATAAGGGTTATGACTTTTACTTCTCCGAGAACGAAAATCATTCACTGGAAAGTGAAATGTAATCAATTAACAATGTCTGGAGCCAGCTTTACCGCGTGCGTAAACTGTTTAATTTAAATCCATTTACCGTGGGAGCGGAAAATTATTCAATCCCAACTCAAACTGTAAAGGCAAAAGTGTGTTTGTTGGCATTGTCGACTAATGGGCTAGTCCTTCTTGCACGTAACAACAGAGCAGTGGATCAAGATTTTTGCATGGATTCAGAGGACTACTTTTAACCAGGATACGCGTGGTCCCCAATAAGAAAGCAAGTAGAAAGCACATAACAGATAATAGTAAATGTACAGATGGCCTTTTGAGCTTAGCGAAAACTGTGCAAGACTGTGCGGGTGAGATAGTAAAGGCACAGTATAATAAAGAGTACTACGTACAGTATGGACACTCCCTGAAAGTGCCGCCCACACGCGCTCGGTTACCTCGCAGTTACCGTCTGCGGTAACTGAACTGTGAGCGGGAAGAGCGCGGTCGGCCGGAGCTTGCGGGCGGCGGGCAGCGGGCGGCAGGGAGTGTTCGGCGGGCGGCAGGAAGTGTCCACAGTGTGGTAAAGGTACGGACAGACGTGCTCATTACTAGCACGAAAGCATGCTTTTAGTGAGCAAGTGCTCATTAGTAGCACGTGTGACACAACGTTACTAGTAATAGAGCATGCTGAAAAATCAACCGACGTTTGATTTTCGAGCATGCTACCTGAGGCGTGGGTAGAAGGGGGCGTGCTCCGAGCGCGTCTGAACAGTTCGTACGTTTGCTTTGAGCATGCTTATTTATGAGTATGCTTAAAACAAGCATGCTTATTGCTGGCAAATGTGAACAGTTGCAGAGCATGCTAATTTTAAGCAAGCTTATGAGCATGCTTTTTTTCGAGCACGTCTGTCCGTACCTTAAAAGTACGGACACACGTGCTCATTACTGTAGCACGAAAGCGTCCTTTTATTGAGCAAGTGCTCATTAGTAGCACGTGTATAACAACATTGATGAGCATACTTATTTAGAGCGTGCTAAAAAATCAGCCGACGTTTGATTTTCGAGCATGCTACCTGAGGCGCGGGTAGAAAGGGGCGTGCTTCGAGCGCGTCTGAACAGTCCGTACGTGTGCTTTGAGCATGCTTATTTATGAGTATGCTAAGAACAAGCATGCTTATTGCTGGCAGATGTGAACAGTTGCAGAGTATGCTAATTTTAAGCAAGCTTATGAGTATGCTATTTTTCGAGCACGTCTGTCCGTAACTTAAATCATGCGCGAGCACAAGAGCAAGCCATTTTCGCAACCATTGCGTCGCTCAAAAAGCGAACACCGGTTCATTGCACACGATGCAGCAATGGAAAACAAACGGCCGCATGACTGAGGCCACTGGTAGGTTATTTTTCTAGCGCTGCGTAATTGGGATGTTGCTTGTACCCTGTAAATAAAAATTAAATTTTGATGCAAAATTGAAGTTTATATGATAAAAATCCTTAAAAAAAATTGAGTGTGATACTAAAGCTTGTTTTATGAGCCTTTAAAGTTAGGTGAGACAGTCCATTTTTAAAGTATGAAAATATTAATAACTAATAATACCATTCAATAACCCATTAAATATACAATTTTGTTATAAACGCAAGATTTACCTACCATAGCTGCATAACAAAGTTCTTAATTTTCCCATACAAGGTAAGAACGTGTGACGTCACACGTTCCTCGGCTTTAGTATGGAGCGTTTTTTGGGAAAGTCCAAAAATATCATTTTAAAGTTGTATCTCTGTAAGTTTTTATGAAATTAAAGTAGTTTTTTCACTAATAATTCTATTATTGAGAGGTCGTTTTATATAACTACTACAAAAAAAACAACAGGTTGCACTCCGGGAGTGCCGGCAGAAGTGAAAACTTGAATATTAACGTTGACGTAACAGTTTTTCGATCAGGTCACGTGTCCGTCTTACGAATATTCAATCTGTCGGTCACGTGACCTGTCGCGAGTTAAATTTTTTTCCCCATCACAAAAAGTGCACAGCGCCGCTAAAGAAGTTTACACTTCAAAAAAAGTTGTCAAAAATTGTCAACATCTCAATTACGAAGATAGCATATGTCAGGACGGGGTCAGTGCCGCCCTCTAACAGCATCATCAACTCATAATAACGCAATATCTCTTAAATTTGGAATAATGGAATAACTTCATACGTTGTGAATGAACGAAGTGAAAGGTAAAATTCCCAGCATGAATGAAACCCGCAGATAATTGCGACCAATAAGGACCTTAATTAATCGAGGGCCCAACAATAGCGTCATTAGGGCCATCCTATAAATTTTTGGGCCACATCCGCTCTTTGATTTATAACCGACATTAAATCTGGAACAAAGATTGGTTAGAGTGAGCGCTAGGACTACGGACTTTCGCAGTTTTATCGTGATTTTTGATTTTCGCTCATCAGCCGCGCTTGACGCTTGACTTATTGTGGAACAGAGCATTTGTCTCTCTCGCACTGACACTTACTGAATGGTGATGGTGACTGAATGGAAAAGGATAGAATGTTATCTATACATCAGTAGCGTGATAGCGTGTTTCGGGTGGGCGGTGGGGCAGTAAAATCCTGGAGTAGCGACCACGCATAGGAAAGCGGTCTGCGTAGGATCGCACCCTGTGGAGAAATATAGGGGAGGCCTATTTCAGCAATGGACGTCCGTGCCTGATAGATAGATAGCGTGTCTTAGTTTTGCCAGAAGTGCACCAGCTACGAGTATCTGTTGGCAAACAGGTTTTAATGTAACGATATAATTAATATATATAGGAACTTACTTTAACATCTAGCGGACTTTAATGCACATGAACAAAACACAGTATCAACAGAAAAGCGACTTCTCACAACTTTGGGAAATCTCAATCTGGTATAAAAAATAGCCTGTATTAAGGTTTAGTATCACAGCTATTTCTCTATTTTTAGAATAGGACAAACTATCAATCCATTATTAATCCAACAAATGCCAAACAACAGTGTAGGATACCTGGTGGAAGATAGAAAGCAGCTACATCTGTGCAACCTAAAAGTTACAGACTATTGGAGGTATTGTCATCCCAAATACCAAAGAAGAAAACCTTTTAGACTGTGACCTGGAGTCCTCTGGATTCGGGTACAGGATCAGCATGGATCAGGATGCAGGCATACTATGTACAAAAGTAAATTAACTAGAAAAATACTTAATAAGCTGGCTAGGTGACTCAAAGAGGATCATCGCCTCTGGCATGACGGAATGCCACTCTTCCCTTTTTTGCGCCACTGCACGCCAATCGGGTACAACGCGGGCGGTCAGATCTTGAGGGCGTCATCGCTCCTTCGGTATATGGGGCGGCCCTCCGGATGTTTTCCGCTAAAAAGAAGATTACAGTGGCTTACATGGTAAATTATACTGCTTGTTACATTGCCTAACTACATACATCAACTACATGCTGGGATAAATATATTTAAAAAGGCCGAAGTCCGCAGTCTAAGCGATTTTGTCAGAAAGAACTTTCATCTGAATGCTTAATGTAATTTAGTAGCATTTTCTGCTGAATACAGCAATGATTTATATTTAATACTTTACTTTTTAGTCAGTCATACTTTTTCCCAATGTTTTAATGAAAGAAGTAAAAAGACATTCCGTCGAATTGAGAACCTCCTCCTTTTTTTGGAAGTCGGTTAATAAGTAAAATACTCTCTTCAATTTAAAAGAGAGTAAAAAAATATTTTACTGAACGGAAGTTAACAGCCATTTCTTGAGAAAAGAACTGAAAAATGATATTAGAAACAACCTTAGAGTATTTAACCACTAAAGATGGAAAACTTTGTCATTACCGAACAAATTTTTCATGCACTTCTAACGGGCGGCGAGGTAAGCACTTCGGAAATATTCCTATTTCTAGAAAAACATAAAACAAAGAAAAAAACACCTGCAAACTAAACAACACACACACACTGACAAATCGTATAAACTGACCTGACATTTATCTTTCACGACAACGTTTGGCACAGTCGGTTGCATAACGGACTACAAAGCTGGCGGTCCCGGGTTCGAGTCCCGGCCAGGGCAAGTGTGTTTGTGTTATATAAGTGTTATTATGTATATCGTCGCCAGGTGCCCATATTACAGTGCTTAGATTGGGACTAGGTCGATTTGCGTATATAAGATTGTCCCTGATATTCATTTATTATTTATTTATACTGCGTCCGTACGCCATCTGCAAAATAATAGTCATTCGAATCGGTACTGTAATTTAACTAGTTTTATACCTATGCGTTGTGATAAAAAGTTCTCTTCGTCCGTTAAAAAAGTTTTCTTAACACAGTCAACTTGATTGTAAGCAGTCACCACTGCCTTATGCAGCGCTTGCAACGTTAGAAAAATCACGCGCGTGTTGCCGACCTCGACCTTTTAAAAACATGGTTGTCTGTAAAGTCGGATTACGGACGATAATTTTACGTGACAACGTCATAAGAAAACGTGGATAAAAAATTGCATACTTTTAAGAAATCACAAGCCGAACGCTTAGGCCCATCGTGCTGCAATTAATGCATGAAGCAGCGAGCCGAGCAGTGCGGTGGTAGAAGATGGCCATGGGCAAATAATCGCGACACAGCTAATTATACAATTTGTATTATAGGGCCAGGTATGTCGCGTCAGCTCATATTTTAGTGCAAATTCAATAGGATATAAGAGGAGGCGGCTGGAAGAGCAGGGCGCAGGACGCGTCGCGTAGGCAGTCGTTATTGGGACATGTAATTGTATGGTCAAAATTATTTTAGTACAAGTATAAAACTTAATCGGTGTTTCATTCAAGGACACATTAAATACCCCTAAAGAAGTGACCCCGAAGGGATTTAACAGTAGAATATGCATAAAGGAAACAAAGTCTTATACACTTGAGGTTTGATAGCGTCTGTGAGTGGATCGTCAATGATTAGATGGAAACAAGACAGGAAGCCTTATACTCTAGTCAAATATCTAAACTGATACCCAGAGTCGCTTCTCAAAGGTGACGACAATATTCAATACTAACTAACTGAATCTGCTTGTATGTTATACGCTAACAGTACGGTCACGGATATGACTAGGCCTACGGCCAAGGAAGACATGAGGCGGTCAAACAGATGTAAACATGAGATCGATCCCCCGAATATGATATATATATCGATGAAGCCGTATGAGACTGTAACAATGTAAACAAGCTACAGAACTGGATTCTGATCTGAACCAGACCAAGATCAATCACAAATATCGCAATAAAATTACTCTTTACGCTTTGATCTTCGTATTTTACCCACAATTTTGTTCAGGAAATTTCAACAATACTGTATTTTAATTGTAACCGCGGAATAAATCTTTTGTAGATGAAGTAGCACACGACTGGTCGTTATGGAGTTCCTTGAAGGGGCCTTTGTCTGGGACGTCTTTCGATTGATATGATGATTGGTAAAGAAAAAGTGATAATTTAGATAGGATTTAATAAAGAACTATGCGTCAAATTGATCAAAAATTTCCAAAGCATTTGCCGCACCAAAATCTAGTTCTTTTAAGCACTTCAGCGCAAAAGAGCTACACGGCGGATTAACCATGACAATGCTTAATCGGTGTAAACACATATCTGTGCAGGGCGAACTACTGGCGGCAGCGATCGGGTCGGACAGGCCCGCACATGTCGGGTCAGGGCTTACTGTGAAGCGGCGCAGTGGATACTTTTCTGGCAGTAAAATTACAGTTAACAAGGCCTAAATAGAAATGTGCTACACCAAGTTAATAAGGAAATACAACAAAAAACTTTGGTTAACGATATGGGTAATTTTTGATCATGATTTTTCAACAGAAAAGTAGAGAGGGCTTGGGAAAAAAGACATGGTTTGCATTTGTGGAATAAGAATGTACGAAGCAACCAACTGGTGACGAACAGGCCGATGTCAGATCAGGGTTTTCTGTGACATGGCACAGACATCCATACATCCATGTATTCAAAGAAAAGTAATGCAATGGTATGTTATAGAACCCGAGTTTCGACTTTTCATCTTCATTCACTACTAGCTCTCCTGTGTCTATCATTGCTCCACCTAATACAACGTTACGAAGATTAACCTTGATGGTGTGAACACATATCAGCTATTTGGACAAAGGCCTCACATGCATCTTGGTCTCGTGGTGCCACGAGATCCAGTTGAGACCTACGGCCTGCTCTACTTAGTCTGAGGGCGTCCCAAACTACGCTTGACGATCGACAGTCTCCGCTCAAAAAGACGTTTAACTTCACTCCAACGGTTGTCAATTGTGCGACAAATAAGGCCGGCCCAATGGCATTTCTGCTTCCTAATATGATAGAAGACGACTTTAGTTCTCTGTCCGATAATCTCATTACTAAAATAAAACTCCAATCATAGCCCTTTCCACATATCGCTGAGCGTTATACCTGGCTCACGTTGTGCTGTCTTGTCTATGGACATAAGATTCCTCCAAAGTCTTCGCCATCGGTCCCATGGCGCCATATCTAATTGAGACCATTATAGTTAGTTTAGTTACCTGACTGTAGTCCCGTGGTATATATTGGAGATACGTAGGCCACACCATTTGCCGAAAAGCGAACAATGCATCGCTTTCGAGTGGAAGCCGCCGGACGGAATACGAGACCGTGAACGTCTTCAGGGGCTTCTCCGAAATTCGAAGTTCGCTCAAATACAGTTTAACACGAGAGCAAGAGGAAGGGCACGACACGATCTTCGAATATAGTTATTCGGAGTGAACCCTCTGTACACCCATGGCGGCGCACCGTTAAGAACGAGCTGCGAGCCGTCGGACAGACATGGACCGATGAAAAAGGTGTTGCTGTGGATAAGAGTTTATGAAGCTGCTGGGAAAGGCTGCACCTCTGGAATGTCTTAAAACTACAATAACAAGTCGTGTGGTACTGTTATCAAGCCGTATACTGTGCCGATACGCCCCCATGTGTGGTTGAGCCTAGTTTACGCTCCGCAGTCGCCCACAAGTTGCTGCAGCAAACACAAGAGGTAATGAAAAGCGAGCCCGGTTTTCGACAAATTGCTTCGGATATTGTCCTCGCTAATTTGACAGTAGTACATCCGACCCGATAATTCCACTGAAAGGATCCGAACGTGACGGAACCTTAAATTTCTCATAATGCTAGGAAGCCGAAAACACTGTTAACAATAAAATCAACTATACCAAAATTCGATTTTCTAGTATTGGCAGAAAGTATTCAAATAATAGCGTTAGGCTTCAGTGGAATGCCCCAAAAGGATAGTCTAAAACACTTTTAAGGCTCAGACCAAGAAAAAAAAATGTAGACCTGACATTACGAAGAATCTATTGAGGCCACAAAAAGCCATGCCAAAGCCAACTTCAAGCGATACAAATACAAACAAACAATGTGTGTGAAGTTGTCTGATTTGTCAAAACCATGCCAAAAACACGGCTTCACTAGATTGTTCGTAATGTCATGTCTATCTTTTTTTCATGGTCTGAGTGTTAAGGATGTTTTCTACTAGGTTAGTTGTTAATGTGGGCGGAGCACACCAGTCACAGAGTCTATGGCGGCTAGGGCAGAAAAGTTTTCGAGTAGCGAACTGGAAGACGCACACAGCGATTGTCACTCGGCTAAGATGATGATCAATGTTAATTAAGATGTGCAGAAATGTTGCGTCCGATTAAATAAGAACATGATACATGCCTAATACTAGTCGTGACTTTTGTTACTGTGCTCGGTTAAAAACTTCCCTATAACCAGAAATAGGGCTGAGCTACAAAATGACGATGAAATCGGCCAAATGCGAGTCGGATCGGACCCGCGCTCAAAGGGTTCCGTATCACCAGAGAATAACTCGTCTATTGTACGATTTGCATACCATTGAATTTTTAATTTAATGGTATTTTTTAATTATTTTTTGGCGGTCGTGGAATTGTATTCAAATGTCTATGTATGTATTAAATATTTCAGGGTATAAGAGCTCTGTTACAGTCGGATAGACAGTCCGAGTAGGCTTTGTAGTAGCTCTTGTAATACACATTCTGTAAAACAAGAGAAAAACACGTTTTGCTGCATGTTTTTTCTATATTTGTTGCAGTAGTGGCTGTTCTGTGAATCGGTGTTCAAATGTCTTTATATTACGGTTTAAGAGCCGTGACAGACAAACAGACAGATATGTAGCGTGGGTTTAATGAAAATTGTAACTGACTGCCACATTTACGAATTTATGTATCAATCGAAGTACGAGTATAGACATCAGTGGCGTGGCGTCCATATAAGCCGATACCCACCGTATTGCCCAAGGATAGGCTTATAACCTTTTTCTTTAAATATGCGGCTTTTCTTGTAATTTTCCTGACGCCACGCCTCTAATAGACAGTATAGAGGCAGGAGAATGACATTCGCTACTTTTTATTCTAAAAACTGCAGAGTTCCTGATGGATAAGCAAAATAAATAGAGACTCTATTTTTACTCGGTTAAAAACTTCCTTCACCCCAAATAGCTGGACTATTTAATGATGATAAAAAAAATAACGTATGAATGACGTGAGCGATGATCATTTATCTATCAGTTATCGCATCGTATCGTATACAGCGATGACGTGATTCAAAACGCTGTAATTAATGCCGACGTTACCCGCCCTGACTTTGATAAATTGCAAACTGATACATCCTGTATAAGGACTATGGAGGATACGACCAGTAAATAAAAGCATTTTTTACAGAATAAAAATTCATTATTCCAAATATGAGTTCATTTAAACAAAACTTATTAGTAAATGGTCCGAAAGGGAAAATTGGTTCTGTAACCTCCAAATACCCCGTTACAGTATCTATTTTGAAAATATCTTCAATGTACGGACATTTAATTCTTACAACTTTATAATAGCATAGATGTATTTATAGTATATATGCATTTAATGCCAAAACTAGCTGTTTTCTCGCAAAAAATAAAAATAAAATGTATGAAATTGGCAATCTGGTACTTAAAATATTAATTCCTGTCACTTTATTTACGAGACAATGAGAGTTTAAGAAAAAGGTGTACTTTGAGGTTAGAATGTTGTTTTACTATTAAGGATAAGTAAGGATAACTAACCAATAGAATGTTATGCGAATCGTTGTTGCCGATGTTTGACCGTTATAATTAATAAGTCTTATCCACCCAAAAAAACTAATTGCAAGCGCATCGCAACATGCAGACAAAAGCGAGATGCTGCCTTCGTGTAAACTGGCAGGAAAAAAACTACCTCATAATAGACTGTCGCATTGACAAGCATTTTGCTGACACCGTGCTTCATCAATATTCAACTATTTTTGACAGTCTTCAGTAAGTTTTTTTTCCTTTGCAATAGATCTTTGTATCTGTACTTGTTCAATGAGGAGGTGACTTTTACTAGAAAACTATCGCGAGACTCTGACATAAGATCAGCTGGACATCCACCGGGCAAAGCACGATCACAGAGTAGTAATCAATACAGTCATCCGACGAAGCCGTCTAGACAGAGCATCGTGCGGGGTGCGAGGGGCGAGACGCGGGTGGGGCGAGCCCGAGCTGCATAGACCGAATTAGTTGGATAGCTCGGGACATGTCATTGTCATTTACGCAAACGTCAAAGGCGTCAGCCCACTGTATGCTTTTTACACTATGCCACGATGTACTGTGCTCAAGATTTTTGCTACGAATACCTATAGGTACTTATGTAAGTACTATTACAAAGTTGTAAAAATTAAATGTCTGTACATTGAAGATATTTAAAAAAGTAATTGTAACGGTCTATTTCGAGGTCACTGAATGAACCGAAAAATATTTATTTTTTGTATGTGTCGTGACTTCATCACGCAAAAACGACTAAACGGATTTCAACTATTTTTGGAACACGGGTAGCTGCGTATCCACAGATGGTTATAAGATACGCTGTCGAAAAAAATAAGGTTAATGACTTTCTCTCCTGCACGAGCAAAGTTGCGAGTGCTTTCTAGTATATAATAATTCTTGTATAGTATGTAGTTTCTCGCGGGAAACCGTAGAATGAGAGCGGAGCACGACCGGTCGTTATGAAGATCTTTGGGAGAGGCAGCGGATGTCTTTGGGCAGATATGAAGGCTCTAACGATTTAGATAAAATTTGGTGCGTGGGTTTTTGCTTTTCAAGTTCAATCTAGATATGTTTTATTTCGAACAAATAATCCGTAAATCAATAAAAAAAACCAACACTTCTAGAAATAAGTGTTTAGGAAAAATTACATTTTTGGGACAAGTTTTTATTGCCGACTGGACTTTTTTTAAACAACCGTCAACAACTCATTGCACTAAATAGCTCAAGTTCGGGTACGATTGCGTTATTTGTTATACAATTCCTATGACCATTTGCCGGCACCATCATCAGATCAGTTTGATGGTATACATCATTATATTGCATTGTCAACGAACTTACATAAGTAGCCAAGTTTTAGCTCAATCAGAAACCGGAAGCGGGTCAAAACATGCAAGATATGAATCACAAAACAATAAAAACAAACAGGATAAGTTCAATAAAAGCATGTAAAGAAGCTGATAACTTTTCAAACTTGCTGCATTGATTTTCTGAAATTAACGCAAAGATCACTATCCAGACCAAAAACTGAACCACAGTTGGTCTATCAGTTAAAAAGTCGATGCCACAGACTGACATATAGATGGACAAACACATAGACACACAAACTTAAACCACCCTCCTTTTTGTCGGGTGTTGAAATATCGTGCACCCAACGAGAAGGGTCACCCAAGTTCTAGAAATTAACCTCAGGTTTAAAAGATTTGTATTAATCTCAAAAGAAACTTAATTCGATAAAGTAAGTGTAAATAAATAATAATATTATTTAACCATTGAGCGCTAACATGCGTAACGATATATTAAAAACAGTTGTGTGATGACCATAATATTTGTTTCTGATTCTTGGATGTT
Source organism: Hedya salicella (assembly GCA_905404275.2). Taxonomy (NCBI): domain Eukaryota; kingdom Metazoa; phylum Arthropoda; class Insecta; order Lepidoptera; family Tortricidae; genus Hedya; species Hedya salicella. Next base: position 15,565,015 of record FR990111.1, on the reverse strand, counting down.
TTCTATTTATATAAGTAAATATATTTATTAAATATATCATTGTCTAGTACTCATGACATGCCTTATTGAGCTTACCATGGGACTAGTTCGATTTGTGTAAAAATTGTCCCGTATACTTATTTATTAAAAAAAAAACAAAAAAAAGGTTATTTAGGATTGTTAGACATCATGACCTATTTGAAGCTCTTATTACCGATAAGTCTGTGATTTTGAATAACAAAAGTAAAGACAGATATGCAGGTCTCGGTTAAGTTGACCTCGTTATACCTTTCGGATGGAAATCTTACAAAAACAAGCTCCTTACGGCACCAAAACACAAGTTGGTAAACAAATTCTGTAGAAACGATTTTCGGCCGGGCTCCAACAGTTCTGTGCAATTGTTTACCTGGCCTAGTTTAATTAGGACTCGGGGTTGGGAGTGCCGCGCCCTGATACAAGAAAAGAAGATTTTCATTTGAATACTAATTGTTCTCGTTAAACATACGCTGAAATACATTGAGTTCATAATAATGGAACAAAAAATATTGCATTTGAGCGCTGAACCCGCGCGCCGACAAAAGATTTTCATACAACTTTACCGGCTACGCCTGGCAATGCGAGGAACCGTAGCCATGGATTCAAATATTCGTTGCTCTCTCTCTCTGTTTTGCTTCAGCAGTCGGGTAAAGTGTAGTAGATACATGTGGGCAGATGGTTATAATGATGTGCCCAGCTGTACTAATTCCAAATAATAATTGAAATATGTCTCGCAGTGTAGGCAAGATGATGGCACAAAGATACATACATGTGTACAAATATATGTATGTAATATAAAATAAAATAATTTTCAAATCAATGACCGTAGAATAGACCATTTCACTTATTGATCTGAATATATCATCAGTGTACTCGTACAGCTATTTCATTTTTACAATTTCGTAATAGTACAGACGGTAATGGTGGTAAAATATTTGAAAAAATAGTTACCACCTCGTGGAAAAAGGTGATCATCGTCATGGGTATGTGATCTTTGAGTACCCGGTTTACTGTTTTCTTCACGAGTTCACACATTCATGACAAATCACTCAATCTATCCAAATCTTCCTTAGGCGATGGTAACGCTAAAAATTGCGATGACCCAGTACCATAGAGTAGAACCCATGTATACGAAACTGTATACAATATTTTCATTCTCAAGTATTTTTCTAGAGTTCTCGTTCCGTGGAAGGTGGGCAGGGCACTTGTTTGGGATGTGTGCGTAACGGTCGCTATAACAACTTTTGTTATATTATTGGTCAATATAACGATTAAGGGATGTAATGCACTTTTGGTATAACAATATTTGGTATATTGTGATATGATCTAACTATCATCAGGTATAATGAACTAGTAATATAACAACTATTAATCTAACAGTTACATGGTATAACGTATATGTGATATAACTATGTTCGATATAACGCTCACTAATGTAGTACTGGTATAAACTGGAAATAATTAATCGATAATATTTACTATTGCAGGAATACAATAGTACGTACACAATACAGAAATTTCAGCATATCTATTTCACCATAGGGTAGGTGCGACTTGGGTTAGGTTAGGTACGACGACGAGCAAAGCAAGGAGGAGTGTTAGGTTGAACTGCGACCCTAACGAACGAGCGAAGCGAGCGAGCCGCGCATGTCCATATCAAGTGAAAAATAAACCAACCATTGCCAATTTCACCTTAAGGCAGGTCCGACTTGGGTTAGGTTAGGTACGACGACGAGCGAAGCGAGGAGGAGTGTTAGGTTGAACTGCGACCCTAACGAACGAGCGAAGCGAGCGAGCCGCGCAGGTCCATATCAAGTGAAAAATAAACCAACCATTGCCAATTTCACCTTAAGGCAGGTCCGACTTGGGTTAGGTTAGGTACGACGACGAGCGAAGCGAGGAGGAGTGTTAGGTTGAACTGCGACCCTAACGAGCGAGCGAAGCGAGCGAGCCGCGCAGGTCTATATTGAGTTTTGCCTTTTGTACATACATTATAATTTCTTACTCACTATTTAATACATACGTAATATTTTTATATCTTTTAATACATTATATCACTGATGCTTATAGCATATATTCATTATACTTCGTAAGCGTTATACCAAAAATCCTTATACCCATTGAACATTATACACCATGAAATTATCAATTTAGTTTTTATATAAAAAGTTTATTATGCCCCGCCCCTTAAGTGATTATATTCTATGAAATTATATCAAATGTTTGTTATATACAGCGAAAATATATCAAAAGTTATACCGATCATTACACACCCGTTTGGGATGCCACATGCGTCGATATTCTATGGAGAACCAACAGCTTTACATAACTTAAATAAAATTAACATAGAAAAAGAAAAGCCAATTATAGAAACTTACGGACAGAAGCAGTATAACTAAACTAAAACTAACACAACAGCCTGTGTTAAGATATTATTGAACAACTACGACAAACACATGGCTTATTTCGAATTACAACGGTTCAATAAATTGAATTGCAGTGAGGCTGTGTACTTAATATTTATATTAGTTATATGTTTTACTTGGTTAGGCTTGTCTGCAGGGTATTTAAACTTTGACGTCAACTGAGCTAGAACATACGTCACAAGCCAGTTTCCGACTTTCGCCGTTAACATGTCACAATTTCCGACTGTCAAAACAGGCATCTACTGCGACAGGACGGAGATAGAGTTCAAACGTCAATATTTCGCTGACAACTTTCGACACTGTAAGATTCTAGTAACATATATATTACTAGATTTCACCCACGCCGTTACGTCATCGACGTGGTTAAACTTACATATTGCGTGTATCCCTTTGGGAGATATTTGGGTACTTCACATTTTTGCTATAGGATTCTGACGTCAGAACTGTTGAAGAAAACATACATTGATAAGAAACATTAATTCCTTATAGTTCTATACAGGGTGCCCTCGAGGGTCCGTAAGATTTTAACTACGCATTTCTAAGGTCATTAGGATTAAAATATGGTATATGAACCCATTAAATTGAGCAAATAATAACTAGTTTTGTCGATTCTTGCACATAAAACTTGAATATCTTTTATTGTGTATCCGTCTTAAATAAAACCTTGTGCCATACGATTAAATAATAAAACCTTTTACTTCTCTTTAAAAATTATCCCTTTTAATAAAATGGTAATGATTATTTTTTAAGTATGACTTTAGTGAGTGGTAGTACTTCGATGTCTGTCAATAGCGACGCGAAACTTTCTTTTATTATTTTTTAATTTATTTATCTCAGGATAAATATTGTGGTACATTTCTTACAGATAATTCGCTAAACATGCGTTTATTGGCGATTATAGAACTCACTTTCCATTTATGTCTAAATGTACCTAACCTTGCTATTACACCATCACTTAATTTCATCATAATTATGTGATCACAGCATACAGCGTACCGCCAAAATGGCCATAGGATAAACATAACATAGGAAACTTTGCAACATACGTGGCAACATTGTGATGAAAAAAAATTATGCAAAAATGCACAAATACAGTATCACAATAAATAATTTTCATGAAAATCGATAATATCTTCAAACTTAGCTATATTTCACTAGGGTTCATATAACATTTTTGCTCCTAATGACTTAAGGAATGCGTGGTTAATCTTTCGGGTTTCTTGCAAGGGCCTTATAAAATAAATATAACAATACTGGTCCCGTTTCAACATCGTGTTAACTCTATATGTAGTATCAAATACAAAACCGTGGAACTAGAAATCAGGTACAAGATACAAGAAGAAAATTTTAAACAAAAAAATAAAACCGACTCCAAAAAAACTAAAAAGTAAAAAATAACGCCATAATTCAGTTTCTTCAAATTACTTACAAGTAACCGTTTGTATACTCAATCTATACAGTATATACAATTAATCTTATTTTGGCGTCGGTGCCATATAAAGAAAATGTAAAATATTGAAAATTGACGATTTTAGTAAGTTGTGACACGATGGCACCGACTCCAAAATAACATTAATTGTATATACTGTATAGATTGAGTATACAAACGGTTACTTGTAAGTAATTTGAAGAAACGGAATTATGGCGTTATTTTTTACTTTTTAGTTTTTTTGGAGTCGGTTTTATTTTTTTGTTTAAAATTTTATTTATTTTACACTTTTTAGTTAATCGTTACTTAAAAGTGTATCTCGTGACGATTCGAACAAGCCCAAACACGGCTAGGATACATTATTTTATTACATAGATCTGGTGCCTACCTTCCGGCTCCATCATCAAATCAATTCGATGGTACCATTCTCATCAGGAACATTTAAATTTGTGACTATGAAGTTGCTTAGCTAAATTAATCAAGATATTTTGTCGCTACCCGTAAATAATTTATCATTGAGGAGTTCCGATGGCATTCTGTGGTCTTCTGCATCAGTTCCACTTCATCAATTTACACTTTCTGAATGTAAATGATTAATATGTTTCTTATAATACCAAAATCGCTATATGTATGCCTACAATATTTGAGGAGTTCCTTCAATTCCTCATGGATCCCATCATCAGATCTTCACCAAAATTAAATGGGACCAACTAGAAAGTACCTTCTATAAAACCAAAAAAAAATTTTGAAATCGATCAAATAGTCTTTGAGTAATCGGTGAACATCCATAAAAAAAAAAAAAAAAATTTCGTCATTCCGTCGATTTGAGAACCTCCTCCTTTTTTTGGAAGTCGGTTAAAAAAGAAGGTAGGTGCAAGAAGAACCAGACGTTACATTTTTACTACACCCATATAATAACTCCTCTTTAATGTGTTCAAAACCAAAAGGCTTTCAACACTAAATATAAAATAAAAAAATTAACACTATCCCATATATATTAATCAATACTAAAAAAATATATATGATATTACGTACAATTTTACAGTACAGATTCGGTGGCCGAAGGGGCGGGCGCCGGATTGTCTTCCGGTAAACATGGTTCCTGGCTCAATGCTTGAACATGAAACATATGAAAGAGGATTTAATATATGGATGTAGATAAAGGAGCAGCTGTACATAATTAGGTCTTAATAGACTTATGATTTTATAACGAAACGAGCCGCAGCAGAGAAACCACACTCGCGTTGTATACTAGCTATTATGTGACAGTTACATAAGCTACTATAAAAAACCTCTTTTTCGTCGGAGGCGAACAATCAACCGTCATCAAAAACACTAGCATCAACATCCTCAAAAAAGAAGCAGCAATCGCAATCGCTCCCGGACTTTTGTACCGCGTTGAACCTCAAAGCAACAGTAAAGAATGGAAATGAATGAAACAGGGTTCATCCGAGGGTAATCCGCGGCACTCCGCCGTCAAAGGAGCGCGGTCAAGTGGAGGACTATTGTTGAGAGGTCTTGTAAATAGAGGGAGCGTTCTATATCAACGGTTCTGAAAGTTTTAGTGATGGAACATGTCTTTCGTTACTCGAAAAATGCGTGTTTTTCTAGTTATTTTATGAGAGTCATGAAAAAATGTTTTTTTTTTAAGACATAGGAGGCAAACAAGCTGACGGGTCGCCTGATGGTAAGCGATCACCGATGGCCATAGACACTTGCATCACCGGAGGAGTCACGAGTGCGTTGCCGGCCTTTCAGGTGGAAGTACGCTCTTTTCTTGAAGGCTTGAAGGTCGCATCGGTGGCAAATATCCAGCGTTTTCATCGGTTTTTCACCAAATGTCGGTTCTGCAAGTTTTGGTAATGAAACATTTCCTTTGATACCCGAAAAGAAATGATATACTATATACTTTAGTTATTTTATGACAAGCAGGTATTTCGACTCGAAGTGATGTGAATTTTCAGAACTGCACTCAGTCTCCAGGAACTGATACGTACTAAAAACTGTAATCAGATTGTCCATCTTGTTCGGGGCCTACCCACGCTGTGTCGTCATACATATGGTCGCCAAGAAAAACTTATGTATACAAGCACTCGGAAAAATCAAAAGAAATGTTTGATATGTATTTTAAGTGAGCGCATAAGTCTGGTGCTGAAAACTAAGACAAAGCTAGCCTCATGCGTCATTCTTTATGTTGCTAATTATTCTGATGAAGCAACATAATTGCTAATTATTCTGACGAAGGCCTAAGATATTTTACCGAACCCTAGGGATCCGCAGCATACTTTGAAAACCAAAGAAGAAGAGTTTTTGTCATGCTTTTTAGTTATATCCATGCTATTGTATTTTTCCATGCGAATTGTTATCCTACTTTAGCTACGGCAACGACTTTTCAAAGATTTTTTTTTAATTATGTACCTTGTACACATATATCAACGCTTCTAGACGCGTTTGTGCTGTTCGTTGTCGTTCAATAATTTGCTACCAAACTTTCAAGGTAAAGTCCGAATGGTACCCCATTATCATTTAAGAGTATCGCTATGGCAATAGTTCATTTCCATGAAGTTTTGACCGCGTAGCAAATGTTACTCATAAATGTATACGTTATGCAAAAGTTTGTATCGAGACGGTAAATCAATGGTCAGGTCGGGATCAATGACTCAAACTCAGGGCCTTTTTGACCAGTAAAAGGAGTCTCCACTTTATTTAACATGTACAGGGTATATATAATGAGGAATGTCTTGAAAGAATGGGAGAGAAGCATCTCTGTCGGAGGCATGAAAATTAGCAACCCGAGATATGCAGACCGTAACACCTTATTTGCGAAGTTGGAGAGTAAACTTGGTCATATTTTTCGCTTAGTAGTGTATGAGAGTTTAGTAGGACTATTAATATATCAAAGACTAAAATCGTGCTTGTAGATAGTCCCAGTCAGCGCACAAGAACGGGAAAACCCGCGGATCGGTTTATAAGGATTGAGAATATCAAGCTTCTCAAATTATCACATTTTCCAACCTAAGCTTCATTCTGAAATTGTAAACTTGTCGTAATGATTATAAAGGTTAACTAACCTAAACTATTAGGTTTTATATAATGATTTAAAAAGCCTGAAGAGATTTCATTATAGACACATGCCCGTTTCAGATTGAAATGTGAGTTGAAAAAGTGAGGCAGTTTTCTAAAAATATATCATATCATTTTTTGGGGGATGGTCCAACAACGCTGTATTCGAATATGTATTGTAGTGTATCCCAGAAATTTTGGGCAACTTTTATCCCTTGATATGTCCAAATCTGCGGCACCGGAAATGCCCCATCAAGCACAGTACACGACGCCATTAGCCTACCGGAAGCGAGGCCATTTTTCCGACTCGCACTTCCTGTCGCCGGCTGATTCGACGCGAGTCATAATCCGCAGCGGATGGGATATAGAGATAGTTAAGACATTTTTTTTGGCCTAAAGATAGTTTTTGCTCGTGAACTTTTAGCAATATTTCATGTTAATATTTAGGCAATCTACAAAAACTATGAAATAATATATGAGGCCTATATTTGCCACCTTGGTAATTACTGTAAGAAAATAATTAGAAACAGTGTCATCTCTCGGACAATTGGCGGATAAAATTGTGTGTAGGTTCAAGTGATATTATAAATTAATGATTTAATTGGGACGAAACGTTATTATTTCGGTTCTTTTACTTGAACTCTACTATTTATTTTAGCAGCGACACTCAAACACATTTTTATTTAACTCCACTATGGTTCCCAAGTCGTGGTCTCCACTACAGAACAAGTTTGCTCCTATTGCTGTCGATTCTGCGTCAGATGTAACCAGCTCACTGCCTGTTCAGTCTGCTAATCCTTTCTTCTATATCGATAACTTTGGTTCTTTGTTCACCTCATTTCGGATTTGATCCTTCAGAGGAACTCCGAGCATAGCCCTCTCCATATCTCTCTGAGCGACTTGAAATTGGTGTACCAATCGCACCCAAAGTATCCACGACTCGGCTTCTTATGTCATAATCGGTATGACACAGTCCTTCAATTATTTAGTATATTAGTTTTGCGGTATCAACAGCCAAAAGACTTGACAAAGTTTCCTAACTACTGCCCAATCCAGCGGATTTTCTACGAGTATCTTCCTCGAAAACAACAATTCAAGACTTAGAGTTCTGTGGCAGATAAACAGACAGACGAACAGACGGTGGAGGTTTAGTAATAAGGTTTCGTTGGTACGGAACGCTAAAAATATTTGTTGTAATTTATCGCTACTGCTCATACCTTAAATTGAATGTCTTAAAGCATTCCCCGGATATCCTGCAGAACAAAACAGGAATATCCGATACAACCCTCTCCAAGTAAAAATAGACAGGGATCTTCATTACAACTCGAGTTAATTAAAATGAGATCCAGTTAAGTCTGTATACAGTTTAATAATGCTGTATTGTTTAAATTGGGACGATGTGGCAGTAATTGGGGAAAATGTAATCGAAGTTTGGGAGATACTTCGTTAATGTTGTATCATGTTTACGTTTAATTCGTTTTATATTTTATTACTCGATTGTTACCGGAAATTGAAATAAGAAATGCCGCTGGTTTTACTGTCAGTAATGAAATATAATTTACAAAAGCTCAGGATGGTATATAACATCTAAAGACTGATATATACTCCATAACCGATTTTCTTGAAACATAAGCTAAGAACATTCAATTAATTGAACCTAATTAGTTGGAATGTCTATCTTCTTTGATATTAACATTGTTTTTTTTCATTTGCTCAAAGGTTAACGGAAAGAGTCACAGGATTCGCCCTTGTACATATCCGTGTTTTGTAATGATTTTGTTTATGTGTTTGTGTACAATAAAGTGATTACATACATACATATAACATTTTCAACCAAATTCCCATTCTCACAAAAAAAGTATTCCCACTAATTGAGAACCTCCTCCTTTTTTAAAGTCGGTTCATTCATTTAGGACCTACCAAAGACAATATATATGTTTAGTACACCAAGAAAATTATAAAAGCATCAAGTTTTTGCACCTTTGAGACCAAAAATATTATAAAACGCCTACTCCGTAAACAAATCGTGAAATTACCGGATTGCTTGTACAGGTCCAAATTTTGGCCACCAAACTAAAAGTTGGTGGAAATCGTGAGTAAACTCAGAAAAAATATTTTGTATCAAAGCTTAAATCAAAATAGCTAAGGAATAACTCAGAACTTTTATAGTGCCCAGCGTTAAAAGTGGCAAGTTCCCGGAACAATGAGCAAGTTACCTAGCCTTAACTAGACCAAGTTGCGCGATAAATTTAAATATGAATATGTCGTTTAAGAAAGTCGGGCTTGGCGTTGAGGGTTGTAGTTTACACCATGATGGAAGACACAATTTATGTACTGAATAAATTGTATTTTTGGGACATAAAGTCTCTCCTAAGCAAGGAAGCCTGTATCAACAACAGTAGTCCTGTCTACCGGATGTACACCAAACATTAAGGTTAGACTTCAGACCGAGACAGAATGTTTGCGTTTTTATAATCTTGGTTTGTATAACCAAGATCGCCGTTTTAGAAAAACTACAGTACAGTACTCAGATAAATGTATTCGGTGCTTATTTTTGTTATACGGTTAAAATATTAAGACCTAACTACTACTAATTTGTACTTATATAAGTACCCGAGGACTTACGAGTCTAGGATGATTACCCTGTTGAAGAATTTCACTTCTGATCCATATCTACAAGAATGCCACTATGTCAGTCTGACTTCAGGACCAGAACTCGAAACGTATGTCATTGCAACTGTTATTCATCCAAAGCTGGAAGTGGTCTGTTGGTTGGCTGGAGGTGGACTGGATGACGTTTTCAAGACTCTAGACTGGGTAAGGTTAGGCATCAATCAACATAGTTCAAGTGCATCCTCACCTACGAGCTACGGTTTAATGACGATATAGTTAGCCATAGCTGAGACTGTGGAAGATTTGAGTACGATGCTGATTGATCGCAGTGAAACCTCCAAGCGAGTTGGTCTATAAGAATGAACAGGGGACTACGCTCAAAATTGTGGACGATTATGTATAAGATGTAGAACCCTAGAGCATGAGATCCAAAGTTGTCGTTGGGACCGATAGATTTTTGAGTGGTGACCGCGTACCGACAAACGCCGCATTGAGGAGACTGAGGAGACCAGTGTCCAATAGTGGACGGCCTATGGCTAAAATCATGATGATGATGATGATTGATAAGATAAACCATCCAGCTAATAGGTAGGTATACATAACTTTGAGAAAGAGGTCAAACGTCATATAAGACTCGCCTAGGGAGCGTTTGCGTCAGCGTCTTCCAATATCACGCAGAGTCTCAAGACGAAACTCTGTTCCGTGACCTTAATATTGAACACACAACGTTCTTGTAATCGCTGTATACTCTAATAATAGCGTGCGCTACACGGGTTTTTAGAAATTGAACTCTACTTAGTTGAACGAAAATCAGGATTGAATTTAATCACAAGATTAATACGGCTTATGTCGGTGTAAGACGCGGCCGGGAAGGATGAGCGCAGAAATTGTTTTCTTCGCAAACTCCCAACTTATTATAACGTTAATGGTTTAATATTTTCACCTTTCGCTGCCGGTTTGTAAGCGGGATGAATTTCAGAAAGTAATGGACGAAGTATGACGGTAAGTAAAATGTAGAAGCTTGAATATTCATCAGTCAAGAGTTTACTAAGAAAATATACCTAACTTTTTGACAACTTTTTTCTGTGGTATGTCTGTATGATTTGCAAATATTCATACAAATTTGAAGTTAATAAAAGCTTGTAAAAAAACACGCCACACCTGGAAAAATCTAGAAATCCACAAACGTCTCAATGATTCTCTCGAATTAGAGCTAGGTCAAACTACTCTCTGACGAGGCACCTTCTGAAAAAAAATCGATTGTTGAATCATAGCTAAGAGCACTGTCAAAGATGATGGAAATGTGTCTATTTTTTAGAAGCTACGATGCCACGAGATACCCTGTTTTCTTGTCTGTGGTTAAACTTACTGCTAAAGGCTCCTATTAAAATTATGATTCCAATATACACCTAATTTCCCAAAATTCTTAAATAAGCAGCATGTTTGGTTTTAATTAAAATAAAACCCAGTGATTTGTTTCACAATCAATTTTGAAGCTTTTAAGCAAAAATTATCGTTTTCAATATCGTTCATAAAACTATGTTGAAAACCAATTATGAGGACAAATGATTAAAATTGAAATTGGTTTCGTAAATTAATAACTGTCTTTGATAAATTAAAAAATGGTGTCTCACGATTATTGATTGGAATATCAAAGAATATACACTTATGAACAATAAAAACGGGCATCTTTCTAATAGATATTTACTAGACAACTGGATAGCTTATCTTTTTGGGTCTAGCCACACCGGTTGTGGGTGCGTGACGTGCACGTAGACGTGCATGCGCTCGGCGTACCCGTTGTAAAGTACGAATCCTCATAAGAGATGACACACCGGTTTCGTGACGTGTGCGCACTAGGGCTTCAAATCCCGGAATTGTGTCTCTAGTGCATACGCAACGGTGTGTCATCTCTTATGAAGATTCAATGGTATTATTAGTTTAATATTTTCACACTTTAAAATGGTTTAACAAGCTACATTCAAGGTGTCGACCTCAATTTTTTCTCATACAAACTGCCATTTCGCATCCTTATTTGAAGTACAGTCAACATCCCAATTTTGACGTGGAATACTTTAGACAGACAGACAAAGCTACTTACGTATTTATAATATGATTTAGTATTTCATTTATTCGTAAGGCAAAAAGTCAGTTGTAAGATTTTTTTTTTTTTACAAGACATTTTTATACAGCGTTCATCAAGCTCAGTGATCTTATTGGGTTTCCAAACGTCAAGATTATGTTTTACTCTAGGCAAACTACAGTGTATCTTATAACTATGAATTACAAAAACCTACCACTGATTCGGAGAGAAATAACTTATTTTCCTTCCGATTATAACTATGGTAAGCCGTAAATAGCATAGGGCTAGGCATTAATTTTTAAAACTTTACATCATCAGCCAAAAGATATCCACTGCCGGACATAGGCCTCGTCAAAGAACGCCACGACCGGTTCTGCGCGGCCCGCATGCAGCGAACTCCGCTACCTTCACCTACACACGCTCACAAGTTACACAATATCTACACAATTATATAGTATGTGAAATGTCTGTTCATGGAAGATATTATTTAAAAAAACTATTTGGAGGAGACCAAATCGTTTTTTTTTTTTTTTGTATGTTTGTATGTGTCGTTACGGTTTCACTACGCCAAATTGGCTAAATGGATTTCAATTTTTTTGGTACACGGGTAGCTGGCTATATCTACACATGGTTAAATGATATATTTTACACAAATACGCTAAAGTATAAGCGAGAGGTTATGACTTATTCTCCTCCGGGAACGAAGTTGCTAGTCACGAATAATACCATTGAATAACCCATGAAATGTATAGTACATACATACATACAATCACGCCTTTTTCCCAACAGGGTATGCAGAGACTACCTCCTTCTACTTGCTACGGTCCTGGCATACAACTGCCGCTTCATCAACATTCATTAATCTCTTCATGCATGCTCGTCGGTTTAGAGTACTTTTCAATTGGCCTTTTTTCAAAATGTCTCTAATCTGATCGCGAAACATTCGTCTAGGCCTTCCTCTTTCAACATTTCCACTTACATTCGCCTTGTAGATTTTTCCAGTCAATCTTCTTCGATGCATCCTCTCTACATGCCTAAACCACCCTAGCAGCCTTTCTCGATTCGAGTTACTACATCTTCTGTCACACCACAACGTTCACTTACCACGCTATTTCTGATCCTGTCACCCAATGTCACACCAATCATGCCTCTCAATGCTCTCATTTCTACTGCATTTATTCTACTTTCTTGGTTCTTCTGCCACACCCAACTTTCACTGCCAACTTTTGTAATTAAACCGTTTCGATAAATACAAGGTTTAACATACAGAACAAAGTTCTAAATTTCTCCATACAAGGTAGGAACGTTTGATACGTTCCTAGGCTTTACTTATAGTATGAAGCGTTCTTTGGGAAAGTCCAAAAATGATATTTTAACATTATTGTACCTCGATATTGAAAGGTCATTCTATAACATACCACAGAAAAAAGTTGTCATCATCACTATTCTTATACATAAATGGCGTTGTATATACTTATCGGGGAACGGATTTTTGTATGGCAATCCTCTTTTAATGCTCCTGTTCTTGATATTATTTATTAATATGCAACGAAAAGGAATACTTATTTTTTGAAATGATATTGTTTCCGGCATTTTCACGGAGCGTTTTACCAGTTAAGATTTCTTTTATTTCGTATATACCAGTACATTTTTCCTCAATCCTTTATATAAAGTTGGCAAGGTACCGTACCGCATTTCTCTGTCAGCATTCCGGGGAATTTTACACTTGTGAATGTTCTGTATTAAATTACACTAACTTAGCCTAGTGATAGCGTACCCACGTCAAGCTTGGAACGCGTGCTTGTGAAGACGCTTGGTGCAATACACTAGTTGTTAGCGGCAAATTAATGAATTGATAAATATTGATATATCTACTTAAAATTAAATTTAAGAATTATAGCGTTTGTCCTAAAAAAATATAATTAGTCCGTCAGATTAGATTATCAGGAAATATTGGACACATATTTTTTCTTTTATCAATTAAACAAAAAATTATGAAGATAATTTCTCCCGTTCAAATTCCTCGTGACGTCACGCTATGCGACCGTTTTACGCACGGCGTGACGTCACCCCCACTCCCAAACTTTGACGCGCTTTATCTTTGTCTTTTTTTGTTTGATTGACAAAAGAAAAAATGCGTTTCCAATATTTTTTGATCTTCTAACTTACGGAATAATTAAAATAATATTTTTTTTACCCATGAAACTACCCTATTCTACACACAGTTAAACCAAGTTTTCACATGCCTAACGGTAGAATATACAAGGAATCATGTTACTATTGTAAGACCTTCTGTACCATATATTCTTGTGAAATTGTGTTTCATTTAAATTCATTTCAAAAAATAGAAATTGCTGAATATATCCAAAAACGGATCTTTCCAATAAAATGGATCTGGATTAGTAACCCTAAGGTGCGTCCGCATTTGTACCATTTGCCCGATCAGATCTTCGTCCCGCGGCATGATCGCGTGTCACGATCACGCGTTTGGACGTTGCGCCGATACGATCGCTCAAAATCCATGTTGCTACGCATATCACACACTTAGATCGGACAAGCGCGGCGTGATCGCCGCGCCGACAGTGAGCGTCCAAGCAGCGTGATACGCAGTCATGCCACGCGACGGTGATCGGATACGAGCAAATGATACAAGTGTGGACGCACCTCTAGACGAGAGCGAACTACGAGCCATCATACTCAGCTGGAGCAAAGTTTAAGTGTTGTAGAGGGTGAGAAGACGCGGTGCGTGCTCTATTCACAACCTTCTGCACCTCTGCTTTACCTTATGACAACAACAAGTAACTAGTAGAATTTTAATAATAATAATTATAAAAAATCAAGTAATTACACTCATATTTTGTTAATATCTTAAAATCTATGGCTTAGTAAGAAAATTAGATATACAAAATCGGGGCATGTAGCCCACAACAGTGGCGTAAATAGGGACAATTAATCCTGTCCCCTATCATTTTCAGGATGCTGTTGGTTCTGCCGCGCATCCGCCGCACTAGGAATGCAGCCCTCTTGCGCATTGTGCTCTAGAAGCAGTCAACCCTCGCTTCTGCGAACATCCCTGATGCACTACAGAAGCGGGGCAGCCCCACCAACACCCGGAATGCGTCGTTATATAAAATTGAACTCGGAGGGCCGTGTAGGCTCCTTGCGTATATCGAAGCCAGAGGCTACACGTGTAGAGAGAGGTACAGTAATTTTGTCTCACTGACGATATTCATGAAGAAAGATAAAAATATGCTTGTTCAGTGTGCCTACCATGAGTTCGGCACGAGCGAGTATCGAGATCTCGATGGCGGTCTATCTCTTTCGCACTATTAGCGCGTACGAGAGAGGTGCACTGACTCTCGATACGAGATACTCGCTAGCGCCGATCGTAAACTCAGCTCATGGTAGGCACATAGGAGTCCGGTTTGATATGCTGGTACTTCACGTTGCTCTTGGCGAAGGCTACATATGTGTGAAGCTTAGCATCTTAAGCAATTGAACGTTGACGACCATCCGTTGGCAAAATATCGCCGCAATGCATTGCGATTCGTTGGAGCGCTGGCGTTACTCGTGCCTACTTTACACAAAATGTCTTGAAATAGAAAGACCTTCTGCGAGCCAATGATAACGATTGCCGTGCGAAAGAGAGATAATAGTGCATACGCTACTCTCGCACTTACGTTTATGGCGGAAAGTGCCGCATGTGTTATTAAGATTTATTTAATGTGCGATAAGCGCGACCATTAATAATTTATTAAATCATTTTAGTTTTGATGCAATTTCAAATACTAATAGTAAATAAATGTCAGGGACTATCTGACCCAAATCGACCTCGTCACAAACTAAGCAAAGCTTAGTACTAGTACTTACATCGATTAATATATTACTTAAATACTTAAGACACAATTAAAAGCCAGGAACAAACACGTGTTCATCAAACAAACACGTGTTCTGGCCGGAATTCGAACCCGGGACCCCCAGCTTCCTAGCCCATTGATGTTTATCTTATTAAGAATCCAAAGACTCATATATGACTTCTTTGCTAAACATTTTTATAAAAGTCTCCCGCTAGTCTTTTACTCCTTGGTTCCTTGCATTAGCTGCTGCAATTGGCATTCATTAATATAACAGCATGCACGGCAGAGCTCTAATTAAGTTGGCTCCAGATTTACCACTAGATATGTTTAATTTAAATGCATACAATACAAATTATCTTTACTGGGCGAATCCATTTTAGACCAATAAACCAATAGTAATCTATAGCATATTTTTTTGTCTATACCATTTATACCACAGACTTTAATATCATAAAACAGTTCCCGTAGGACCAACATTAAGTGAAAGAGGATAAAACGTATATTCTATAAACATATGAGCATCAACATCATTCATGATCCTCGGCCAAAAGTCATCCACGTATGGACGTAGACCACCACCAAAGAACATCACCATGAGTGGTAAACCATCCGCATCTAGCGGACGCCAGGGACCTTTATCTGGTTATCAGTCCCCCTTTTTCAAGGCCGCTCCGTTGCCAATCGAACGCGTCGGCCACAGCGGCCGTCGACATACAAGCAATATGCGGCCCATTGTAACTTAAGCTTTGTAATTTTTCGATATATAAGTTGGTTACTCTGTTTTTTCTACGGATCTTATACCTGATTCAAACTCGCAAAGAAAATTCGAGCATAGTTGCTCTCTGAGTGACTTTGAGCAGTCTTATAAGGCCCGTTGTGAGCGTCCACGTTTCAGTGCCGCAACGCAACAGTGACTTTTTTTTTAATACAGTATTTAAGAGCCGCAAAAGGCGAAGCCAGATTGGGCTTGGGTAAAATTAAATAAATAGATGAAGAATAAGACTCGACTGCTGCGTTAGAAAATAGTGGCAGTCGTGAGGTTATGTTATTTTAGTAATAGAACGGACAGAACACGTGAATTAGGTACTTCGCATTTTTTTTACAGATGACAATTTAATTTCAAGTATTTGAATGCAATTTTTACCTTTATTCATTATTATTACCGATACCTACGAAAAAGAAACTCGCGCTGCCCAATATTGTTAGTAGCGCCATCTCGGCGGAAAGTTTGACACTATTATGATTATAAAATCCGCCAACAGATACCGTGAGTGGTCTCGTTTTACGGAAATTAATCTTTGACCTAGGACTTATAGTACGTAATATAAAATTCACTTAACTGAAGATGAGACTACGAATTTTGCACATATTTAAAAGAATCAGTTTTGCAAAACAGATAAAACTTAAAACCTCGATACGTATAGGATTGCCAATGTTGCCATCCGTCTAGGTTTCCCCGGATTTGTTCTAATTTTGAGAGCATCCGGGTAAAATCGGAGACTTATTGTTTTCAGGGGAAAGTTTACAAACTTAATTAAATCTAACACGTCCGGGGTAAATGCGATTTACTCCAAATATTCGGGGATATTTTTAAATTTTTGTCCAGGTTCGATATCAAGATGGCGGCCTAGCGGAAGCGAATATGAATTAGACGAGTGTCTCGACAAAAACCGGCCAAGAAGGGTTCTGTACCCAATTCATATCATAAAGAGAGATTTCTTATATAATACCCAAAAACCCAAACCCATACACATTTATTTTCAGCTTTAGGTAAGTATTTTATTTTTATTGCTAGTAGGTGCCCGCAACTTCGTTAAGCGCATAAGAAAAAAATCATAACCCTCTGTTTTCCTCAGCGTAGTCGGATGAAAAGTATCACCATCTGGGGATGACCCGAAACGTCTGAAGATACCCGTGTACCAAAAATGGTTGAAATAAAAACGCCATTTGTTTTTATTCATTTCATTTTTATTACTACTAATATTTAGAAAAGTTAAATAAACGATGATGGTATTTTGTATTATATGTTATTTCTTACCCGATTGTGTCAGAAAACGGGGTTATGGTTTTCAAGTATAAGTATGTATAAACAACTGTGTATGTATGTATGCGTATGGGGATGTACGTATGTGTATTTCTTTGGTACGCCCTGCAGCCTAAAAGAAAAGACTTGATGGATTTTGACGTATGAGGTGTCGTTAGAGTCATCTTGGTTGTGATAGTGACATGGGCTATAATATTTTGCAGTTGGGTTATTCAGAACTTTGATCATAATACTTGTTTTTAACTATAATGGAAAATACGACCATTTTGACTTCTAGAAAACGATATTACCTACTGTTGTACTTAAGTTCGATTATTTATTTCGTAAATTGAATTCAACCGCCCAACAATAGTCCAGGCACCCAACTATGGTCCAGAACGATGTTAATATTAACCTTTTTTTCATTTCCAAAGTGTCTCCTATTAGGAAAGGTAGTATTGACGGGTACTACGACCTGTTAAAATTAAAGGAAATAAAAACTGGCAAAGGGCGAGTCGGACTCGCCCACCGAGGGTTCCGTTCAAAATACTCCTACAAACGGCCGTATCTATGAAATTCCAGTGTTAGCAGAGTTCATGGGTTCATGAGATACAGCCCAGTGACAGACAGACAGACAGAGAGACTTAGTAATAGAGTCCCGTTACCCAAAACGTTACTAAAGAACACGTATAAATAATCATTACTACGGATTATGCCAAAAAATGCTTAACAAATATAAATTGATTGTGCATATGAATCCATTAAAATAAGAATATGTTGCCACTAGGCGGGTAAAGTTCGACTTAATATACTTGAGTAATTTTGGAATATAGTTAGGTAGTTTTACAGTAGCACTATCTATCTACCCATGCCATGGGTATGTTCCCGTCTCATAGGCATATTTATCCGTAGTAGTAGTATGAGTCGTCCAACATTGATCATCTTCAATTTTGCCACAGTCAAAATACGCGATTGCTCTGGTTTCGATGAAATCCGTCGAATTATCACAATTTTCTGGTTTCAGGCATCCTCTAGGCATATCGTCGCCGAAAATAGTGCATATCTTCTTCAAATACAACTCGTCAGTTACTCCGAAGATAGTGTTCTTATGTCCCATCTCTATTATTGGGGCTGCGTCTATACCGAGCTGACTGTATTTGAAGCTTGCCGAACCAGCCCTGCTACCGCGTTCTAAGACGCATTGTCTAAATTGTTGAGGATCAATACCGCTTCTGCAGAGACAGATCTCACTTTGGGTACCTGTGAACAGTAATTAGATTTTCTAATTTCATATTACTTTGGATTGGAGTATAAACAGCATTACAATTTGGCATGTGAATGGGCAGGGCACATAGTTCGAAGAACCGATGGCCGTTGGGGCCGAAAGGTTCTCGAGTGAAAATCTATCGAGGTGGCCTGTGTCCAGCAGTCGACGTCCTATGACTGAAATGATGATGATGATGATGTCAACCGGGACAAATGCGTCTTTTAACAATAACATAAAAATGCATCATTTTGTAACTATTCCTGCTCTCTTTTTTGATAAGTATACTACCAAATTTTAGGCAGGGAGGGTATGGGTATAGTTTCAATGTTCGCATTTTAAGAAATCTTTAAGAGATGCATTTCTCCCATATTCGCTTCTCCCATATTCGCATTTGTCCCGGTTGACCTTATAAAATCTATTTACTATATACATCATCCTTAGGGATTTACTGCCATTTTCATACATTTTTACCCTCATACGTAAACATCTTTTAACTAGACCCAAATCTTCAATTTTGAAATTTGACATCAAACTTTCTTTCAACTCATCTGTCATAGGTTTGCTGTTGAAGAATATGAAAAAAAAGAACGCCGCCGCCAAGAGCATGTCGGACCATGCTCAATGTAGGGTTCCACAGCCGTTTATACAAAAACATGCACTACAAAAAATACGATGTGAAAAAAAAAAACACTAACAAAACAGCGTATCTCCCCGGCACTTACGTCTTTTTTCTGAGAAGCGCAGTTTCTTGGCAATAACTTAAAAACGGTATGTCCGGTCATGTTGAAATCTATTTTCGTTAGGAGTATTTATTAAGTTTTATATTTGTATATTTTCCATATTTTTTGAATATACCGTTTAGAAAATAGAGAGAAAATATAGCAAAATTGTATATTTTTCGAAAATATTCACCAAATCAATTTTTTTATAGAAAACTCCAAGTGTTTTTAGGAGGTCTGTCGAATGATGTGCCACACATTGATATTTGCTAAAAAAAAAAGTCTGTTTCGGTTACGTGTATGGAGTGCCCCCCTTATTTTTTTTTATTTTATTTAACTATCAAACAAGTAGCGGCTTACACAAGACACCTATGTTCTAAATTTCATCAATATACATCTTATAGTTTTTGAGTAATTTGACTTCCGCCCGTATGTCACAGGCATTTGCCTGTAACATGCGGACGGACGGACGCACGGACATGACGAAACTATAAGGGTTCTGTTTTTGCCATTTTGGCTACGGAACCCTAAAAACACATCACAAACATGTCACAAACATAAAACAACCACAGGGATTATAATGGGCTCATTATTTTTTCTTTTACTATAAAAGCATGGTTCTAGTTTTGATTTTACATAACCAAGGCCTAATGAAAACAATCATCTACGAGTATAGGTACCAGAGGCGTGGCGTCAGGAAAATTACAAGGGAAGCCGAAGCGTATTCATTTACTCATATTTAAAGAAAAAGGTGGTTATATAGGCCTTTCCTTGGGCAACTCGGTGGGAATCGGCTTATATGGACGCCACGCCACTGCTAGATACTTATTCCACGCTCTTGCTGATTTTTTTATAGTATTTTATGCAACTGTTGTATAAGAAGGCTCTTAAATAAATAAATATCAGTGACAATCTTACACAAATCGACCTAGTCCCAAACTACTAGGCGACGATATACATAATATATAAATAAATTTTAATACTTAAATACATAGAAAACATCCAAGACCCAGGAACAAACATTCGTACTCATCACACAAACACTTGCCCTGGCCGGGATTCGAACCCGGGACCGCCAGCTTTGTAGGCCGTTGTACAACCCACTGAGCCAAACGTGTCGTCTTAAAACGCGAGGCGGGTTACGAGTAAAGACGCCACGAGCGTTTTTAAAGGAGGTTTTCACGGCGTGAGTAACCGCAAATGTAATCGAAATAAAATAATTCTAAGATAACTTCCCCCGACATATGCGCTAGAGAAGCAACAGCCAGGGATAACTAGCGTAGAATTGTTCGACATGTTACGTGACCATGACTACTCTCCCAATACAATAGAATACAATACAATAATACTCTTTTCACTTCTCCGCTCAAAAAGTACGTTATATTAGCTTCGCGAAGCGTGAGTAAAATAGTACATTAAGCGCCTAGGCGCTTTAAAAGGTTTAACAGAAAGCCATATAATCCCATACAACTTTCTATGACACTGAAAAAAAACTGGCTGCAAGTTTTTTTTAGCTACATACTTTCTACGAATAATTAAAAACAAACGAACCAACCTGATCAGATTGGCCAAGCTTTCTGATAGAATTGCTCAAACTGTACTTTTAGTTTTCCATGAAATACCTATACAATTTTTTATTTTCTCGCAGTCAAAGTGAACAGCAGAGTGTTTAACACGTAGCTGAAAGCCATTATGACACTCAGACATATTTGTCCTCGATCACTTCGTGAGCTCATCACACAAACACTTAGTGTCATAATGGCTTATTTTAGCCCCTTGTCAAACAATCTACTATTATTTCACACCTCAGATACACAGAAATACAGAACATGACAATAACATTCAAATAAACAGAGGTAATGAGGTCGCTAAATATAGACGACAAAGCAGAAGACACCAAGGCACTGCCTATCCTGAACGACCATGGCTCCATATAGGCACAGAAAACCTGCCTACCTATGCCCAAAAGCCCTTTGCACGTTTTTGAAAAGAGGAATATTACTTAACAGTATAAACACTCAGTTATAAAGAGTACAAGAAATTCCCAAACCTGAGGCTTCGCACTTCAAGAACTCCGCTTGCAGAAACGTGTTCGACTTCAGCTGTCCCAAAGCGCACATTTGCGGTACCGAGTACCTCCCGCTCCCCAACAGATAATAGTCCACGGATATGTCCCCCCCTATGTTATCTATAATCCACGGATACGTTTTGATAAAAAACGACGTATCCTTATGAACGTCCCCGTACACGGTAATGACGTAGGTCGCTTTGGCTAAAGCGGGTAACACGAGGAGGATTAAGAGATACATGCTTTGTTTTAAATATACAAGTTACATGCAGGTGTGTTGTTTGTCTGTTTTATACGAAGTTACACGTGTTTATTTAAGGCTAACGGCCAGAGGCAGTTCCTAAATAATTACATTCCATATCTATTCTGTAAATATTTCATCATCATCATCAGCCCCGAGTCATTCACTGCTAAACATAGGCCTACCCCAATAGGGAATATTCATGAATTTTAATTTTTGCTTTATTAAAAGCTTATTCATGTTACAATCAATAGACAAAAATATTTTTTCAAATAACTAAAAATAACCAAGTTATAAGCCATCAAAGATTTAATTCTATCTCTTTTTTGCAAAACAGAATTTAATATGGAGTTTATATGGCCGGAGTGCACGATGACGTAACCGTGCATATCGGACCTCTCTGTCTTATTAGCAGTTCAAAATGCCAATATCATGCATATTTCATGGCCGAGTTTAATTTTAATTTCACATTTTGAAATAGTTTTGACGGTATTTTGGTATTTAGTTGAGCAAAGCGATAAAGAAAATTCACGCATGTACCCTATTCACGCCACCCCACCCACTCCTCAGCTCTGCGCATCTAACCGCTTCCCGCCAGTCTCTTCAGGTCATTGGTACATCTGGCGAGGGGTCGTCCTACAGGGCGAGTCGTTCGAGGTCTCCACTCCAGAACTCGTCTGCACCATCGACCATCGACTCTCCGACAAATATGCCCCGCCCACAGCCACTTCAGTTTGCTTATTCTGAGCGCTATGTCGGTAACTTTGGTGTAATTATCTATACTATTATAGAAATAGAAATAATTTATTCATCAATTCGTTACAAAGTTATAATTACACCGAGTTAAATATAAAATGCAACAAAATGATATGTCAAATCAGAATTGGGCAATTATAACATATTGCAATTTTATATTCTAATGGATAATAACATTAAATGATTGATGATTTTGATTTTGATTTTGATTTTTAAATTCAATCATGATTAGCTTATACTATTATTATACATTTATTTATTTTGTATCATATTGTGGTATTTTAGATTTTCATATTTCTATTCAATATTGGATGTCATATACGAGTATTCATCAATATTATAAATTGTATTGTTCAACAGTATTTGTTTTACTTGGGACTGAACACTTGTAACGCTGTCTATGTCTTTTATACGCTTTGGCAATTTTTCATAGAGTTTAGGCCTCATCACCCGAGGATCTTTGTTGCACAGAACTAATCTTTTATGTACATTAATAAGGCGTTGCGCGTTTCGCGTGTTGAATTTATGAACGTCGTCACCACGTTTAAAGGTACTTAAATTACGCTTAACATACATTAATGTGTCATGTATATACAAAGAGCATATAAAGTTGTAAAAATGAAATGTTTGTATGTTTGTATATGTCGTTGTGGCTGGGTATCTGCAGATGGTTATAGGATACTTTTTACCTCAAGCCACAGCGACACATACAAACATACAAAAAAATATAAAGATTCAGTGTCCTTAAAATAGTACGTATCGGTTTTTACTATATCTTCAATGTACAGACACTTAATTTATACAACTTTATCATAGATAATAGTGTTAATCATAATCATAATCATAATTTATTAATAATATAAAATTACATGTCAAGTACAATATTATTGTATAATAAACAATTTTTCAACGATTAAAAAGTTCCTTGTGATCGTAGAACACATGTTAAATAGATATTGCGCAAAATCGCACAAATCCAGTGTCGACGACAAAAAAATACCACAGTAAAAGGAAACATTATTCATGTGAGCGGTTACCTTTATTTAGATAAAATATTTTCCACTCATTCTTTTTTAAATAATTATTAGGTTTTACTAAGTACGTAATAGCATTGAAATGCCGTTAAAATTTTTGCGTAATTTATGTGTACGCATGGAATTTTTGTAGGATAAGATAATGGGTTGTAGAATGACCATTTAAGTGAGTCTTTGCCGGTAAGAGAGGGGCGGGGGTAAATGACAAGAAGTTTTTACGAACCCAGGACCGTCAGCTTCGCAGGCATTAACTTTATAGTTATTTCAATTGAATACAAATAAATGTTAAATTAAGGAATCGAACCAGTATTGATCTTTATCTTTATAACTGTGGAAATACCGCACTTTATTAGGGTTCCGTAGCGAGAATGGCAAAAACGGAACCCTTATAGTTTCGTCATGCTCGTCCAGCCGTCCGTTCGTATGTCACAGGCATTGTATATGCTGCTACTCTCGATCTTGTACTATTCCGCGAGAACCATTCTAGATTCTTTTTTTCAAACACAGACAAGAACTAAAGGACGGCCAAATAAAAGATGGGCAGGCATCTTCGCGCAAAGAATGGGACCACAATGGATGAGAAAAGCTAGAGATAGAGAACTATGGAAAAAAATGGGGAGGCCTACGCCAAGGAGGCGACTATTACTTAACGGCGAACTATATATTTATCTTTATATCTTTATATCGTATATCATATGAACGAAAGAAAGATAATTTATTTCGCAGCGATAACATAGGGGAAAGTCGGTTATATCGTACCACTTTTTACTCATACGTGGTTATTTTATTTGTGAAATTACTTACATATATGGCTGACAGTGCATATAAAAGTTTAGTATTTCGGCTTATTGAAATAGCAAGATGAACACTCTGGGACTAAATTAAGATCGTCAAAATTGACTTTTTCAAAAGGCCTTCCATCGGTACAATTTAGCCGACGAGTTGGTTAATTCGTACCACCAGGATTTAAATCGCATCTATGAAGCATTTCGCATGTAAACTGTTTAATTTAGGTATTAATACAAATTATTTACTGTCAGACATTTATATTGATCTAGTATCATCAAAAAATATTTGGTCGTTTAAATCGTACCTATGCCAGTAAGCAATGGTACGATTTAACCGACCAGGTATTTTTTTTGAAATAACGAATATAAAAATATAACCATAAAATTTGGCTATATCTAAGAACCATCCAATAAACCCATTTATATTTATAGTTGACCTACTATTTATTGCGCATTTTTAACTTACCTTGATCATCAGTGATGTCGTTACATAATAACACTAAAAGTTACATCAAGTCCGACGGAAATAATTTTTCTGCTCTCTCACTTTCATGCTTAGTTATATGCTATTTTGGATTCAGGTTATAGATGGTGATACCAACGGAGCAGTATTTAGTGCCCCCAAGCGTAAATAAAACGATTGTTTTATAGGAAATCTCGCAGTGGTACGATTTAACCAACGGTACGATATCGCCGACTCTCCCCTACATGACATACAAGAGAGGAAAAAAATGCGTCGTGCGAAAAAGGAGTCCACTCAGCAAAATGCCAAACTACCAAGAGTGATTTGACGCTGGTATTACGTGGATCCAGAAAATTGAAAGAAACAGGACTGCACGTTATAGTCACATTTAACAAAATAAACTTAGCAACTACAATTTACACAGTACGTACTCTGCTTAGTTGCCTTTATAATAATAACAAATTTAAATAGAAGCAAACTAATGGTAATCATAACTTATGGTTCATTCTGATCTACCCTGGGACACGAAAATGCTATGTTGGATTGATTTATTGGTGTAACAAATAGTTTTTTAAACTATATATACATAATATCTGTGTAAAAGTAGTAGTATAAACGGCTTTTTTATTTCATTTATTATATGCTGTTACTTAGTTTATGCGTGGTCGCCACTCCAGGACTTTACTGCCCCAACGGCCATCCGTTCTCCGGGTTCCATGACATTGCCACTTCAACCATGCAATCCAGCGACATATGTTACTTTGGTTAATCTGCGCATATCCTCATTTCTGATTCTATCACGCAGAGAAACCCCGAGCATAACCCTTTCCATTGCACGTTGCGTGACTCTGAGCCGCCTTATGAGTCCCATTGTGAAGGACCATGACTCAGTTCTGTAGGTCATCACTGGCAACACGCACTGTTTTTTGATATACTGCTAAGGTGGCAAACAAGCGTACGGCCTGCCTGATTTTAAAAAGTCACCGCAGCCTATGAGCGCTTTCAACGCCAGGGGCATTACGTGCGTGTTGCCGATCCTAAACTGTTCGAAGACCTTCGTCTTCAAACCCAGGGATATTTTCGACGCAAAGATAAGACGCAGCTTTCCAAAATGCTGCCCAACTGTTGTGTTGAATAAAGCGTATGAACTCCTGGGATAGGCACTGTAGGCAAAAAATTACCTTTTTTAGATCAAACCTATTTTCATCAAACCGATTTCCCTAAAAAAGCAATTTTGCTGCATCCACCAGGTGACCCGCTGAAAAATCTCTACACATAAATTTAATTTGTCCGTACATTGGTGACAAAGTGCCGAAATGCGTGCAGCGCACTCACCGATTAACTACGTCGATAATAATGATGGGACCGTTGTCAAAATGTATCGATAAACACGGAAAATATGAATAAGCACAAGTAAGTGAACCACGAAAAAAATTTGGAACATTTGCAATCCTCATTTACGGTTTTAGGTTCCTCATTTTTGCTAATTCAGAATGAACAATGTGACATTGAATTAAAACCTTGAATGTAAAAGTAAGCCAAATCTATATCGTATAGAGATGTAAAAATGAAATGTCTGTACATTTTCAAAAAACATATTGTAACGGACTTTTTGAAGTTCACTTTTTATACGTTTATATGTGTCGTTGTGGCTTAATCACGCCAACTCGGCTAAATGGATTTAAATTGTATTTCGTACACGAGTAGCTGGGTCCACAGATGGCTATAGAGAGAAAAAAGAGGGTTATGACATTTTTGTCCTCCGCAAACAAAGCTCTAGTAATAAAATACAAATCATTGTTCAAATTTCTATCGATATTTTCCCATCCCTACAGTTACGTGAGAGAACGTTCAGTATTTGACGGGGCCCGGTGAGGGCCATCATTTACATGCTGCCCCTCAAACGAAGCGCCGATGGCCCCTGCAGGCGCAGTAGGGGCAAATTGAGCTATGTCGTCATCAGTGGCGGGCGGCCCATATAGGCACAGAGGCACAACTTTCCCCGAAGCCGAAGCCGAAGAATTAGGTCATAATGACTTACATAAAATCGATCCTCCGAATTTTTCTTCTACTACCAATTTGTAGCCAGAATCATCGCTCTTCCGATTTTTTTACTTTATAACTTTGTCTGTGATAAATTTGTACTACTACCAACCAAGTTTATAATAGACAGTTTTTAGAACATCGTAATCCATAATGTAGTCACTAAGATTGCGTTTGAACTCATATTTCTTCATTGAGAACCATAAATTTCAATAAACTTATCAATCATAACATTTAAACATCGATACAGTTTTTCCACATATTTTTTTATTCATAGTGCTTGTTTTTATATATTTTTTTAAATCACTTAAGTCGGACCTGCCTTAATGTGAAATAGGTAATGTTGGGATTTTTCGACTAGGTACTCGATATAGACCTCCTCGGCTCGCTCGCTCAATAGGGTCGGAGTTCAACTTAACACTCCTCCTTGCTTCGCTCGTCGTTGTACCAAACTGAACCTATGTCGGACCTGCCCTAAGGTGAAATAGATAATATTTCTTACTTCCCGCTGATAATAACGCCTAGTATTATAGGTCAATATACATTATAATACGCCAAGTTACATACATTGTTGTAATAACATTCAACAGATGGTCATTACTTCGCCCATTGAAGGCGGGATCATCGGGATTCCGCGGTAGGTATTTTACTACATTGACTGTCAACTGGGTATAAGTCTGTTTAAAAAATATATGAGTTTATGAGTACGAACCAGACTGCTTAAAAAATGTATAACAGTCTAAAATAGGATCAAAAAACAGTTATGATGAATAAATGAATGGTAGTAAAAAGTAGTAACTACCTATTTATTAGTCATATTTATGATAACTGACATTATGGTTTTGAATGGTTCGAGTTATGATCGGTAGTAATAGTGACCAAGTATTAATAGTGACTATTATGATGGAAAATTGTATGAGAAACATTTTCAGAGTATGTATTAGTGATATTTATGATAACTGACATTATGGTTTTGAATGGTTCGAGTTATGATCGATAGTAATAGTGACCAAGTATTAATAGTGACTATTATGATGGAAAATTGTATGAGAAACATTTTCATAGTTCCAATAATCAGGGTTGAAAAATTACGTGGACTTTGGTGCACCCGTCATAAAATCATAAGAGAAAAAAAATCGGATCGCTTTGAGACCATGATTATTTTAAGTCATAATGTAATTTTTGTTATGTCAGTACATTGAAAAAGATATTTTCCAAAACATAGTTGATTGTTGAGTTGACCACCGGATTTGAAGGTCACTCAATTGGGTTTTTTTGTATGGTTGTACGTATCCTTGCAGCTTCATCACGCCAAACGGCTAAACGGATTTCAACTATTTTTGGTACACTGGTAGCTGGGAACTCATAGATGGTTATAGGATACTTTTTACCCGATTACACTGAAGAAAAAAGTCGAACATTATGACTTTTTCATGTCCGCGAACGAATTTGCGGGCACCGTTCTAGAAGACTATAAAAACAGTGTTATGAAAGAAGAATGTTTCTCGTGGCTAAGTAAACCAATACGGGAGCGGCACACGCGATCACAGTTAGAGACAGATGAACAAGTGAACAAGCTCATGTCTTTTGTCACGTTTGGTTGCGAGTGACCTGAAACATGCTTCATCAGAGATTTTACGGCCATCCAATACAAATATCCGTCATTCACCCTCCACTCACTCCTCCCAGTTAAGAAAATAAATGCTAAACCCTGATACTAAATCATCAACATACCATCCCTTTCAATAGGCTATTTGACAATTTTTATGGTATGTTATAAAACGACGTCTTAATAATAGAATATTGGTGAAAAAACTACTCCAATATCATAAAAGCTCCTCGAGATATAACGACGTTAAAAGCACATTTTGAACTTTCCCAAAAATCGCTTCATACTAATGTCTACAAGCATGTGACGTCACACGCTTGTATCTTGTATAGGGTAAATGAGAACTTTGTTCTGTAGCTATGTTAAAACTTGCGTTTATTGAAACCGGTTTTATAACAAAAATTACAAAACATTTTATGTGTGGAATGGTATTATTCGTTATTAATATTTTCATACTTTAAAAATGGACTTTCCCACTCAACTTTAAAGACCCATTAAACAAGCTACACGTAAGGTAATCGAACTCAAAATTTTAACGTAGTTTTTTATTTTGCTTGTTTTATCAGGATCTTATACAATTTATTTTTTTTGCTGTCGAATTCTCTATTATAGTTATTAGGTATGTTGCAATTTTCGCAGTTTTATCAATTTCACACAACCAACACATACATAAGGTAATGACAGCAGTGCGTAGGTAAGCAGTGCAGTGTTGAGGCGCAGATATTTTATGATAACGCGCTGTTTTCACGTCACATTATGACTTTGTAAGTTATCATTTTCATTAACATCGATGAAATCGTTAATGCAATTTAGTGAAATTTTAATAGAAAATCGTTTCTAGGTTCACCATCAATAAATAATATGTCATTTACGACACACCAGACGACGTCAGTGGTCCGTCGAGGGGGTGTCCCTGTCATGACCATTAAAAAAAATTACGCCTTTGACCAGCTTCCTCGTAGCTTAAAAATTGCATTGTTCATTATCAATCTTAATACAACGAATATGTAGAAAAGGTGATATTAGAACGCCAATAACGCCATCTAGTTAATAATTGTAAAAGTACAGGTACGTATTTTTGTCGTCCTAACATTATTAGTTTTTTTACGTTCTAATTAGACGAAAGGTTTGTTTAAAAACAATTGTAAGCCTTGTTTTCACGAACATATATATGACTATATGATTGTTAACATCATCTAAGTCAGTTTTATAAGAGTACAGAAAAAGTTAACATATATTATTAAAAATATGGTACTACTAACGACATCTATCACAGACAGCTTGAACTAAGACATTGTTATAATTTGGCGCTAGATGGCATTAGTTAACGCAAATATTCAACTTGCACATTATGATCCAGAAGAAAAGGATAGTAACAAGCAATGACTTCAATACTAACTTATTACTTTTTGGGCAGAATAGTATAAACGTAATCAAATATTGCAATATTGTTATTGATATTATGTCGTTAATTTTAATGTTTTAACAGAAAATCGCATTAGCACGTTTAAACGATGAAATGACTAAGTTTATGGTATTGTTTATGTCCTAAATAGTTTTTTCCTAGTGGCTTCGCCTATGCGGAAAGGTAATTGTTTATCCTTGGAGAAAGTATCAGGTATACCACCATATTCGAATGGCCTGAATAGCCACATATTTTATTTCTTTGCAGAAAAATACGTCGATACATGATATTTTATAGATATCAAATTAGTCTTAAGTATTATTTTGTTTACTAGTATTTAACCGTGGCCTTCCCTGCGTTACCGACATTCCCTATACAAAGTTCCGTCCCCATTTTCACTCATTGAGATGATTTCCGGTATAAAACTATTATTTATATGTCAACGGCCTACCCTATATGATTGTATACGGTAGACCGCACACGAGGTGGACTGATGACCTGGCAGTGCAGGATTTGGGAAAGCCTGTATCCGGCAGTGGACGTCTTTTTGTTGATGATGACGATGACGCCGAAACCTGGAACGATAAGGCGGAAAGAAAGAGTGAAAATCGACGCTTTTGAAATGTAGTGTTGGAGGCGTATGTTGCGAATCCCATGGACCGCGCACTGAACCAACATGTCCATACTCAGGGATCAAAAAATAACCACAAGATTCTTGAATATCTGCTTCCAGCGGATACTCAAATATTTCGGACACGTCGCTCGAAGAAACCCGGATAGCTTGGAAAAGCTGATCGAAGTTGGTCAGGTTGACGGGAAAAGACCGCGCGTTGGATCGCCTACCCGTTGGGCAGACCTTATAAAGACGCTAACTGGCCTGCCAATACCTAAAGCTATTAAGACCGCCGTGGACCGAAATACCTGGAAGAACATGGTTCAGCAAGTGCCCAACATTTCACAATAGACACGACCTTCAGCAATGAAGATGCAGACTAAGAAGAAGAAGATGATGAACATGATATTCGTATTCATAGCATTCAAGATATGTATATGTTTTAGTACCGTAAAACCACCAAACTATAGTCTAAGGCACCCTAACTTTGATCCGGAAAGAACATAACAAGTAAATAATCATTATTATAAATTTTGACGATAAATACGATAGAATTATAATCAAATGATTTGGCTATGATCACATTCATAATAATATAACCTTAACTAGGTGAGTAAAATTCGATTTAATAGATATCAAATTATTTGGACCATAGTTGGGGGATTTTGGACTATATATAGTTGTTGGGTGGTTTTACGGTATGTAAGAAATTGCAATGCCCTAACAGGGTATCATGTACTTACCTAAAATGTCTATTGTACCATAATGAACATGATCGCAATAAATATGAATATGAAGATTTTTGCAGAGCTACCAAGCCGATAAGAAAAAGCTTATACAGGGTGATCAATCCAAATGGGTCAGTAGGGAGAAGTTAGAAACTATGAGAGATAGCGAAATCTGTTCTTAGGAACCAGCATGATGTCGATTTAAGATTTAATAATAATAACATTCAAATTTTTCATTAACTCTCATTCATAACCGGGCATCGAACCTGGTCAAAATTTCTGTAAACAATGTTATTTTTTATTATTCAAAAAGTTACACAGCATCACAGTTTAAACCAAGGCACTGTGAACTACAAAAACAAAAACATAAAAAACTTAAAACTAGTTCGATTTAGACAACGCAACTCCGTGGCTCCGTTGCGTTGTCTGATCTTTTTCTTTATGAATTCTGCAAGTTTTTTCGTTATTATTATTGTTGATAATGCGAATCATAAGTTACAAGGAACACATTTTCAACGGAATCTTTTTTGTATTTCGAATGGAATCGATTAAATAATTCAAAGAAAAGTTCAAAAATAAGATAATTATTTCATTGAAGTAATGTAAAGTAAAAAAAATGAGTGCCATTATTATTAAATCGAAAATCGACGCCATGGTTCCTAAGAAAAGATTTCGCTATCTCCCATAGTTTCTGACTTCTCCCTACTGACCCATTTGGATTGATCACCATGTATAGCGAAAACTTACTACGACCAGCATGCCCCCTAACGGGTCGTAAATGTGTAAATAATAAATACCTTCTATATCCATATTCAAGCAAATTAAAAAGTTTTGAACTCTTAATTTTGGAGAGATAGAAATCTGTGGCAAGTGACAGTAATAACATTTAACTATAGCAAATTAATTCGGACGCTTAGACGGCATCCTTCACAATTACACGAACTTACGCCATTCCAAGCAATTTATGGCGGCCAAAGTCGATTTGAAAAGTTCTGTCGGGATCGGGACAGATTGAGGCGTTACGCAGGGTCAGCGTGCGGTGCCCGACTGCGAGCGAGTAGCGATTTCAAAGCAGGGATCGAATACCGGTATTCGTTCCATACAAAATAACCGGTATTTCATTTCGGTATCATGCTTATTATTAGAGATTTTGGTATTTGAATGAGCTAACTTCAAAGTTAATAATGATTATCTTTAACAAACAATTAAAATACGAGAGTTTGGCAAGATATTTCATGTTAAAGTAATACCAGTAACGATCTTTGAAAGACAAGAAAAAGAAAGGAAATACATTTCTCCAGTGCACGGATCAAAAATTATAAAAAAAGC
Source organism: Hedya salicella (assembly GCA_905404275.2). Lineage (NCBI taxonomy): Eukaryota > Metazoa > Arthropoda > Insecta > Lepidoptera > Tortricidae > Hedya > Hedya salicella. The sequence goes on along the minus strand of FR990111.1, from coordinate 15,532,443 downwards.
CTTTTTCTCCAACTTGCTTGGAAATGTTCCCATTGATGTAGTAAAAACACACCGCGAAGTCCATCGTTATATACGTTGATACGATAATCAATTTAAAAAAAAAGTGGCATTACTTCCCGGACAGACCTGGGAAGTGTGCATTATTGTGCAGGTTTTCACTTTAAATTTCATTCAAGACTTTGAAAATGTACGATACAGCCAATTGTAACGTACAAAAACCGAGATTAAAAATACTTTAATTGTTTTCTGCGTTTAGTTAATGCATGGTTAATGCCAATAATAATAGAAGAAAAAAAGAATAATAAATCATAATACAGTTTATTTAGTCTTAATGATCTTTTGGGACTGATACATATTTTGTAGCAAAGGTATATTTTTTTAAATGTTGGGCGTTTAGGAATTGCAGATTCAATGAAAAGTAATAATGCATATATTTATTTTAAGTATTGCTAGGGGTTTTCTTTTTATTTATTTTCATTACTATATTTCATGTCGAACCAAATATACAATTCGGATCCAAAACTTTTAATTTTAATATCCTTAAAAAAAATTAAGGCGGGAACGCGAATTTCATTTTGTCAAAGATTGTCTGCCGTGTTATTTTTACGAAAATAAGTTATATAAACATGTGTCAAATTTCCTCGCATATTTGGAGAAAAGCAGCAATAGCAGCATACATGCCTCAGCAGAAATGTCATTTCGTGGATTCGGAAAACCGTACTCATCCACGAAATGACTTTTCCCGGCTTCTGCAGTAATATACTATTATTTCTCGCCCCATCACTTATTTTTATGTCAAGTTAGATATTATGACAGTTATGTCTGTTAGTTATCACGCTTAATAGTATTATGTAGTATGTCAATAAATTATTTCAATTTAGTTCCATACATTTTATAATATTTTACGAAAATAACGAAAAGATTCAGCCCAGATTCAGATGGCGCGAATATGCATCACGATTTTTATCCATATCTTCCACACCGAAGCTATACGCGAAGACGAGGACGTTTCTTATGCGTCACGTTTTTTCCATGCATTCAGCCGCGTGAACGCACCTTCAACGTCTTTTAAGCTCCGGTGTGTGTGGGAGTATTTTTAAAAACTTACTGCTTTTACGGTGCGTCAGCGTATTTTGAGCAGAGGTGTGGTAGTTCGTTTAGCCCCCGTATCGTAAGTCCTAATCGTATGAACAGATTTTGTTTTTTTTTTTTAGTTCCATTCAAGGATAAGCAGCAGTTTGATGATCATAGGTGATATTTCAAAGTGTGTCGGTTAAGACAATCTGTGAAATGACTACTGTAGAGCATCAGGAAACAGTAAAAACCGACTTAATACTTCAAGATATATGTATATTCAAACACGGTTAGATTAATTATCTTATTCTAATACAAAATGTCAGGTGAACTGGATGGTGTTCGACAATAATTTAAAATATACTTTTTAACAGCCAGCCTAACCTGTCTCTAAAACTACCATGAAGGTACGACCTTCATAGTACACACTTTATTATGTGTGTGCAAAGGCGAACTTATCACTGTAAGGGATCTCTTCCAGTTAACTTTTGAGTAATTGAGAAAAATTTCGTCTGGATTGGCAAAGCATTTGGAATCTTTCTATTGCCTAAGAGTCCACTTGTTACCATAAAAAAAACTTCATAATTTCCCGCTGTCACTGGTGCCACACCTTTACTAGGCATTTCGCTAACTGGCGATGAACATTTCTTAAAATTAATGGTTCAAAGTTAACAACTCCCGAATCATTTTACAAAGTAATAGAATATTATTTAGTGTTTCACAAACGTTTAAGACTTTTCGACAAATGGTATTTGAGATTTTAAAGTGGTTTAAATTATAATGGTGTTTAATTTCTAATTGTTATTACAGTTCGACATAGACCATTTTTGACCGGCTTCAAAAAAGAAGAGCGACAGTTGGGATGAGCAAAAAAATGCCCTTTTTTAGGACAAATAAAAGTCAAAATGAGAAATACGAATAACTAATCCCAGAAATCATATATTTGAAATCTGATAATCGCAAGCGGTTTATTAAACCTATTCCATGAAATGATTGGAATGACAATACCTTGTTCAAAATTGACTTATCCCAAATCTTTACAAATGAAATCCCATTTTTTTCGTTGCATATATAATAAATACGTCAGGTTGTCATCTCATAGAAATTTGATGAACATCTAATGATGGAATTTGTAAGAAACCAACGGAACTTATTAATTAAAATAAAGCATGTATAGCACTGATTATTTATAAAATAATTTAGGCAGCATGTGGTTTCTGAAGTGGATGGAACTGATGAAGAAGACCACAAAATGGTCACCGGAACTGCATATGTTTTCTCTTCACATATTGAAAAACCACAAATCACAAAAAAAAAAACATAAGTTAACAAAACTGAAACCTTGTCGGGATAAAAGGTTTCATACAAGATGCATTCAATTCATTTGGTTCACATAAGTGAGTACGTACTATATTCTTTCAGAAAATATTTTTGCACTCTCTATGAATGAGCTGCGCACGAGCATTTGTTTTATGTTACCTGCACCTGACACTGACAGTTGACAGGACTGCTTGGTCGCTGCCGGCTGCGTTCAGGATAATGACATCTAAAATGATCGTGCATGCAGCTCTCCGTGGCGCCACATATGGTCTCGCCGGAAGATCAGCGCTGGCTCCCGAGCCAGCATTATGCTGAGGTGGGACCATTTCGGGGCATAGTTTTAGTTTTTTTGTATGTAATTTGTTTATTTTTTTGTCTTGCATATGCTATGCTACTAAATAAATGTATTTGATTTCTTTATTATAATAAATTAATAGTTTAAAAAACACTAGAAAAACACGCTTTACAAGACTTTTCTAACAAATCCAAACACAGCTATGATACGATGTTCCATCATGATGTTCCAGTTCATATCTTCCGGCTCCATCATCAGATCAGTTCGACAGTACCATATTATTGTATTGTCATCAGAACTACATACAGCTGCCAATTTGTGACGCTACGATCCTTGGAAGATGGTGAAATTAGTTACCTTAGATTCCATTACATAGTTACATACAGGTCGACCTAATAATAAATAAAAAGCGGGTTAAAAATAGATAGAGGGCCTCCGAATACGATTGAAAATTAACACAAGATATTCTAAAACAACTGCACCTGCTTATGAGACCTTTATGAACAAGTGAGTTCATATTTGAGTGTTTGAAGCATGAATGGTGGCCGTATACGTGAGTTTTTTATCATCATTTTACTTAAATCATTGAAGTACTGATGATGACAAGCCGTCTCATTACACAACATTTTTTTCATGCATGTTTTTGGGGCTAGAAACAAGTAAAGCACGCTGCGGAAATGTTCCTAATTCTACAAAACCACACAGTAAAAAAAAACACCAACAAACAAAAAAAAAATACCCACACATTGACAATTCATTGTAGGTATAAACCGATCTGCGGTTGCGCCGGTACTTTGGCAGAGGAGAATGTATTGGTATGGCATCTCTATTTGTTAAATACTATAAGTCATTTTAAGAAGCTTCATCGCTAAATGATCATGTCGCTCCATACATTGTCTCAAGTATAATTAAAATTTTATAAAACTTATGTCGTCGGCTAAAGTCGCAAACCTCGTAACTCCATTTCTTTTTTTTCAAAATAATATTTTGGCACTTTTAGATATTGAAATAAAACAATTTAACGGATTATATCGCGTATATTATCTCATTTTCGTTCCTGACGTTTCGGAAGCTTTCCAGCTTTCCATGGTCACGGGTCGTCGGGAACTAAAATGAGATAATATACGCGATATAATCCGTTAAATTGTTTTATTTCAATGAATAATAATCGCGGAAACGGAAGAAAACACTTTTAGATAGTTAAAGTCTGAACGCACATTTATTTATTTATTGTAGAAGAACCACAGCTAATACAGTACAAAGAGCAACTTAAATAGAAGTATACAGCTAATTAAAGGTACTCACGAATAGATACAACGCGCATAACGACGCGCACACACAGCAAGTAGTTATATATAAAAATTATGAACATATAAAGGTGCGTCCACACTTGTATCATTTGCTCGTATCGAATCACCGTGGCGTAGCATGACTGAGTATCGCCCTGCTTGAACACTTACTGTCGGCGCGGCAATTACACCGCGCTTCTCCGATCTAAGTGTGTGATACTAAGTAAGTGTGCGTATCAACACGGATTTCGAGCGATCGGATCGGCACAACGTCCAAACGCGCGATCGTGACACGCGATCATGGCACGGGACGAAGATCTGATCGGGCAAATGATACAAATGTGGAAACACCTTAAGCTAAGCTTTAAGAGCCTTACAAGACAAACAACCTCAATACCTAATATAATGGCAAAACTCTTAAATAGGAACAAACCGTTTAAGTTTAAAAACCGAAATAGAAAACCTCGCAATACCCGACCGCCATACTGTTAAAGTTACGTTTTTTGTGCCTCCTGTAAAATTTGATACGATGGAGTTATAGGTATGCTACTTTAGTCGACGATATGTCAGATATGTCAATTTTCCTTGTGATTCAGTATCAGCCAACCCAGAACTAGTAACAGGATCCAGCGCTGAAAGTGGCATTTTGCCGCTCCGTACGGATTCGATCAAAAAAATATGTTATTAGACAACAATATCCTGTACAGTCAAGTGCAAAAATATGTATCGAACTCCTCCTAATCATCTCGTAAATACATATGTACCACAACTTTATGTCTTAGCGATGTGACATATTATTAAGAAGGATTAGTTCACCCATATTTTGACACTTGACTGTACAGGGAAATGAAAGAGATAAAATAGCATGCAAATTAGAGAAAATAGCCTACCTAAAGATTGCTTATTTTGAAAATGCCTCTTGAACCCAAGGATGATACCATGAATTCAACCTCATCACAGCTGGCCGCAGCCAGCTTGATCAAACCGGCGGGACTCAAAAGTCCTGGAAGCCATCCGGCGGACAGGCAGCTGCCATCGGCGATTTCTCCCGGCGCATCCTTCATCTTCGATCTAACTTACAGCAAGCGCTATCATTCGTTTATTGTTCTCACTACCCATTTTAGCATGCATCCTAAATACTTTTACTTTGGGGTTTTTCAAACACTTTGCTACTTTTTGATAATTAATTATTTTGTTATATAAGATATTGTTGACATTTTTTAGGCTCCCGTACCTCAAAAGGAAAAAACGGAACCCTTATAATCTCACTCGTATGTCACAGTCTATTTACACGGAAACTACTGGACCAATTGAATTGAAATTTGGTACATATACGTAAGTTTTTTTATTTGATGCGTACAGAGGGGCAAAGTGCAACTAGCACCTAGACCCTGTACCTTTGGTGCTGGGTTGGACAATCATAACAATCAAAGTATTTGACGCTTGTGCCAAATAATAAATATTGCTGTTATTTAAATTAGGATACCTACCTAAAGTGTTCAGAATCTACAAAATCTTTAGACACAATTGCCCCCAAAGACGCATTGTTCCGGTTAGAGTTGCCACCTTTTTATCTATCAAATTCATCACATATCAAATTTTCGAAGCTGTTGCCTCTACAAATATAATAGATAACAAAATTATTAAAAAATATAGTATGTGGTTAGAATATTTACTTTATTTTTTAAATTAGTATATATTTGCTGCCTTAATAAAATTTTTTTGGGAAAGTATTGACTGCGTTCCCCTTTATGAAAAATATAGTAGATCCCCAAGTATAGTTGGAAACTATATTATACAGTAAAGGTTGACAACTCTAGTTCCGGTTGACCTTACTTGAAATGCTTAAGCTAGACTTAGAAGGTACACCCACATCGTTGACTTATTATGCAATATTATCTATAAAAAAGTGCAACTATTTGTTTTCTTAATAAACAAAAATACTTAAGGTGAATGGGTAAGAGATAAATGGATAACATGGGTTATCCACTAATCTCATTTGAAATTCCGCAAAGTAACGCCTAGGAATCTATCAATTATTCGGAAATACTTTACTTCGTAGTTCTTGTACTTAAATTAATAAATAATAATAAAAATAATATATATATATTTTTTTAATATATATTTTTTATGTCAGTCGATACCTACTTTTAAGCATGCGAGATACCTGTGTTAAAAGACTTACCTCTTCCAAACGCAAGGTAGATATCTAGTACAAAAGTGGTAAATGTGTAAAGCAATATGGAAAAATGAAAGAAAACACGGTGTACAGAAAAATACGGATAAAATGTGCTTTTATCTTCATTTTAAGAAAGATCGCTAAACGATAATGACGCTCAAGTACGAGTATAATTAAATTCACTAAACATTCAGTTTATAAAACTTGTCATGTACTTTACCTTGTTCTGAGTATCACCCAGTTTTCGAACGATTCAGTGCTGAAGGTTGTATTTTGCCTCTCCGTACGCATTCCATAAAAAAAACCGGCCAAGTGCGATTCGGACTCGCGCACCGACGGTTCCGTACAAACTTTCACTAACCCTAACATTATTAATTACCCGGTTCCGGTTGAGTTAAGTTTGCACCTAATATCTATAGCATTGCGCACAAATGAGGTGCAATGCAAACTTAACGAAACCGAGATGTTAAAATAGGTTTTTCGAAAATTAAAAAAAAATATCAGGTAGTTAGAGACCTGGTTACCTACTTTCGTGTAATATTTATGTTTATTTATACAAATTGTGACCATTTCAAAATTTTCGTTCGGTAAACTTCGGAGATGAAAAAAATATTTTAAAATGTTTCCCTTTCAGTACATGTGGTCTGTTTATAAATATTCCAATTTTATAAATATTCCAAATACCATGTTTATAAATATTCCAATTTTCAAATAGGTAGATAGTATAAGTAGTAGTTGGACAAACAGACCGACAAAGTCGCAACGTAAATACCCAGGATCAGTAGGTACTATTATTTTACTCTGTTATTATGTATGATAGAGCTATTTAACGGATCAGCTAACGTAACGCCATCTATGGGCACATTCTGTAACTAACTGATTAGGAAATGGTAAAAGTGTATTTTTGAGAATCCAAATTTTGAACTGTAGACACATTTACGTAGTTCGTAGATAAATATTTGAAACATCGAGTATTCACGTAATACTTCACGAACTTTACAGGTTCTAGAAGAGAAAGTTTTGAAATACTAGTGCCATCTAGACCGCAATACTAGTATTAATATTTCTTGACTTTGATTTTTTGCTATTACACGGTAATTTGAGGATCTTATAAATACAATACAACAATTCTTTATTGCACACCAACAACAGAAACAGTACAATAGAGCCTTAACATAAAATAGATAGACAATAGGCGGTCTTATCGCCTATTATTATTATAGTGTATAAATAATGCTCTACATTTAATGAAATTTATGATTTTCTACTTTTCGCTAGTTGAATTTTGTCTAAGTATTTGTTTGTGTCTCGTCTTATCGTAATAACTTAAATTCGTTGTACAAAAGCCTTATAGATGTCAGCAATAGTTTCTCGAGTACATTTAATTTTTATATGTATTTTCGTTATTCGTTAACTATAATTATAAAATTCGTAGCATTTAAATATTTGTTTTGTTATAAACACGACGAGATACGGATATTCGGTATATTTGCATACGTTTAGAAGTTATGCTGTATATGTATAGTATAAGTTTTCTCCGATTATTTTTAATAAAATCTTAATAATGACTTAATAATGAAGCTGTTGTGTAAACCTATTGTTATTATAGAATTTATGATACAAAGACTGTAAGTATTACTAAGTTTTAAACGATAAATAAAGGAAAATTGTACTAAGCTCTCAAAAATGCTTCTTTAATCGCGATACTAACGCCATCTAGTAAGGAATAGCAGAAGTTTACGTATCAACTATTTATTGCTCACCGCTTTTTCCTACGCATGATATTGCGTACAAAGAGGGAATAAGATGAGTTTGCAGAAAAAAAAGTATTTGTACCGTACCTATGCCATTTGTGTTTAGTTAATTTTTTTGTACGTTTATACCTCAAGTGATCAACTTATTCCCGCCGTGCGTGTACGGATATTATTTTCAACGAGAGCTTGTATTTCTCTGGATAAAAAGTATTCTGTGCGATTGTATACATCTCTATCAATCATGTTTATTCGTTACGCCTTTGATGCCTGTTATAAATACAGACATAAGCTCGCTTTTTCATTAATAGTACCTAATTTGTGCTACCTAACCACTTTAAGTAAACAAATAAAAGTCTACATACATGCCAGATGAGCTTCACGTGTAAAGACAGTTACACATGTGCTAGAAGGGCTTAATTATTTTATTTTAAACTAGAAGGTACCCGCAACTTCGTTCGCGGAGGAGAAAAAGTCATAACCCCTCTTTTAAGGGTTCCGTAGCCAAAATGGCAAAAACGGAACCCTTATAGTTTTGTTATGTCCGTCCGTAAGTCAAAGACATTTTACTCGAAAACTTTGGTAGGTGTCTCGTATAAGCCGGTACTTAATTTGATAGTAAAATAACAAAAGATATATTTCTAGGGGGGCACTGAACTGCATACATGTAAAATACTTTGATGTCTCCTAATTTTTATTTTTATTTAGTAAATATTTTAGGGAATTGTTGCTACGAACGTAGCATAAATTGTTTGCATTTTTTTGTATGAACAGCTTCGGAACCACTACACTAAGCATGGTCTGACATGCTCTTGGGCGGTTTTTTCGATAGCTTAGTCCGGTAAAAGGTATCCTATATACCACCAACCATCTGTGAATGCCTAGGCTACCTGTGTAACAAAAATGGTTGAAATCTGTTTAGCCGATTTGGCGTGATGAGGCCCACAACGACACATACAAAAAATCTAAAAAATATATAATCCAAATAGTCCGTTGTAATAATTTATTTTTAAATATCTTCAACGCACAGACATTTCATTTCTACAACTTTATAATAGTATAGATAAACTACAATGTACATCTAATTACATGGTTCACCATACTCTACTTATAGATAAGCATGCAAATATACAATCTAAATGTTACTGAAACAGTTAAACAAAATAGAGAAGATGCCTTAAAACTAAATACAACCTTAACACTTAATAGTTGTTTACTTATCACTAGATTTCATAATTAAAAACTCATTTATAGAATACACATACAATTCACTTAGCCATAAATGTAGTTTCTTCTTAAATTGTGTTAAAGGAAGATTCTTCATATCGGTTAGAATTTTATTAAATATTTTAACACACATAAAATATATGTAAGATAATATGCACTTATATAAAATATGTAATACGAGTAACATGTTCGCAGACCAGTTACATTGACGGTGCTTAACATCCGCTATGTGCACGCGGGTTGATACTCGTACCAATTCTACTAGTAAATATTGTTTAATTTAAATTAGTGATTATCGCGGAAACAGAAGAGGAAATTGAGTACCTAATACATAAATGTAAGCACAAATTATGGATAAAAACTTAAGTAAAGCCCCTGTTGTATGTAATAGTGTACAAAATTGATATGCAACTTATGTCATTTTTCTAGTATGGAACGTCAAATTGCCTATACGGATACGCTACTTAAGTTTTTCATAATACATGGTTGTCATTATTTTAAAGGAGGGTGGGCTAATTGGCCTATTGACCAATAAGGACAAGCGATATGTCACTGGATTGCTTATTCTAAGTTCTAAAACTTTTACTATAGCAGGTAATCCCAAAGTTTTGTGTGAAAAAAGTTATCGTTGCATAAAAATAGTTTAATGAGTTGAAACGTTACTATGTAACTTTTTTGATACTAAATTCCTATATCGCTTTAGACTATGAAGGTTTTCTTACTGTCTATAATTTTGTGTCGTGTTTTTGTTTTTTATGCAAAATTGAGTGAACCTGAAAACTTGATTAAAATTTTCAGAAAACAGATAATGTCATCAGAAAACATCTCAAACAGATAATATCTCAAATAATACTAGTTTACTAGACGACTCGTTTGGCTCAGTGGGTTGTACAATGTCCTACGAAGCTGGCGGTCCCGGGTTTGAATCCCAGCCAGGGCAAGTGTGTGTGATGAGCGCATGTTTGTTCCTGGGTCTTGAATGTTTTCTATGTATTTAAGTATTATAATTTATCTATACATTATGTATATCTTCGCCTCGTACCCATAGTACAAGCTTTGCTTAGTTTGGGACTAGGTCGATTTGTGTCAGATAGTCCCTGATATGTATTTATTTATTAATTTACTATTGAAACATGTACAAAATGTTTTTATTACTTAAATATGTAACTTATTTAGCACAAAACGGTTTCACGACTTGGCTAAGGTCACCGGAAACAGATAGATGCAGAAACCACGCGATGGTTGTGAAACTTCTTGGTCTTATCTATGTTCAGTAATCTATGTTTTTCTACTAGTGAACTATAATCTGAATAAGAACTCCGCGAATCATTCTAAACAGGCATACTTTTTAGATATAACCATCAATCTATAGTCTATGGTTTATATTATACGCCATTGGACTATCATCTCTATATTATACTACTCCGCTCAGAACTTTAATGAATTTCAAAAAAGAACTCAGTGTTTTTGAAATTATTTTTTAGCTATTTCCTATTATTGTAGTTAATGGGTTATTCGTAGAAAAAGTATTGTATACAATAGTTATGTAATTCGCTTTTTAAGTCTCAAACCTTATTTAGGCCACTCAGCAAGCTTCATGGCCTAAGCGCGGTACTCGACTGAAAAAGCATACATTATACAAACATTGCATAAAATATTACGGGTTGACATTCTCATGATGATTTCTATAAGTCCAAACACGGCTAGGGTTCGTTGTTTACTACAGAGTTATCCGTGCTTAGCTTCCAATTCATCATCAGCATCTTTAATACAATTGTTATACTCGTCTCTTTGTCGCGCGACATAGATTGTCTGTCTCTTTCCTTCCAATACAATGCGAGAAAGACGGGTGATTCTATGTCGCGCGACAAGCGTAGTCGCGGAGAGTTGTGCTAGACCGGATCTGTCTGATATTTCATCACAACAATTTAAAGTTTCGCTTGCTTGTTTGTCACTTGACTATCTTAATCACGACTAAAGTAGGATGTTTAATTAGCTAGAGTAAACTGACGTTTACGGACACACTTCGGCCGTGATTACTTCATTATGGCTGAAGTACCGTATTTCTTATGAATGAAAGTTACCCTGATATCACCGGTTACACGTATTTTCATGTATACTTTTGTAGAATTATTTCTAAGCAACGAAATATTCACGTTGCAGCGAATTCACAGCTAATTAAAAATCCTACGCCCGCAACTTCGTTCGCGGAGGAGAAAAAGTCATAACTTCTCTTTTTTCGACAGAGTAGTCGGGTAAAAGTATCCTATAACCATCATGAGATACCCAGCTACCCGTGTACAAAAAAAAACTGAAATCGGTTTAACCGATTTGGCGTGATGAAGCCACAACGACAAATACAGACAAACAAAAAAGCTGGAGGATCTCGGTATTATGCTCGAAGATCTCAATACAGTATCCCAATACGGGCTTTAAGATGAACATGGACAAGACGAAGATCATGTCGAATGTCCATGCAGCGCCCACCCCGCAGTATTGGTTGGTAACTCGATCCTCGGAGTTGTCGACGAATACGTCTATCTAGGACAAACAATTCAGTTAGGCAGGTCCAACTTCGAGAAAGAGATCAATCGAGGGATCCAACTCGGATGGGCAGCGTTTGGGAAACTGCGAAGTGTCTTCTCGTCTAGGATACCTCAGTGCTTGAAAACGAAAGTCTTCAACCAGTGCGTATTACCGGTGATGACCTACAGAGCTGAGACGTGGTCTCTGACTATGGGCCTCTTAAGGAAGCTCCGAGTCACTCAGCGAGCGATGGAAAGGGCTATGCTCGGGATCTTTCTACGAGATCGAATCAGAAATGAGGAGATTCGTAGACTAACCAAGGTCACCGACATAGCAAACAGGGTAAGCAAACTGAAGTGCCAAATGGGCAGGGCACATAATTCGAAGAACCGATGGCCGTTGGAGCAGAAAGGTTCTCAAGTGGAGACCGCGTACCGGAAAGCGCAGCGTGGAAATTCTACACGCAAGGTGGTCGGACGACCAGGTTAGGGTTGTGGGGACTCGCTGGATGCGGGTCGCCTATATCCGGCCCATGTGGAAATCTATTAAGGAGCCCTGTGTCCAGCAGTGGACGTCCTATCGCTGAAGTGATGATGATAATGAATAAAAATTACTTGTTGACGACATGCCTATAATATACTTGAGGTGTTCCCACAATCACAAGTCATCCTATTATCATTTCGAACAGTTTTCGACTCTATTTCATGTTAAAAAGTGGTACACCAATTTTTTGGGGGACCCTACATAATTAAATTAAATATTTTCCTAATCGGTTCAGAAATTAAGGAGTTGACACACATAATATATGTACCAAAAAGCGATCCGATACCTCTCCTTTATTGAAGACTGTTAAAATTAAAAAAGGGAAGATTATCCAATATCTACCATTCGAACTTACTGGGATAGGTTAGTTAAATATATTAGAAATGATTGTATGTCGACCAGCCCAGCCAGACCTGAGCCTACTTAATGATCAATTATCAACCGGAATCTTCCTTACTTAGGAACTCCGTGTTGTCAAAAATAGTGTATCTATGTATGTCTGTCTGTTTAATTAAGGCATGTATGCAGTAACCTTCTTATGAATTTGGGATAGACAAACGATAGCGCCATTTAAATTGACGGCTGGCGCCATCTATGACCGCATTGTATTACTACTTGATGATTGAAATGTGACTGAAGTGTTGTCATAATTCGAGTCTAATAAATACGAACGTATGAAACTCGTGTTTTCTTTTACAGTGTACTTAATTTTTCGATTTTATTAGACACTAGAGCCCGCAACTTCTTTCGCGGAGGAAGTTAATGTCATAAACCTCTTTTTTGCTTCAGCGTAGTCGGGTAAAAAAGTATTCTATAATTATAATCATCATCAGATGACTGGCTAGTTACCCGTGTACCAAAACAGTTGTAATCCGAATAAAAATACAAGAGCATACAAAAAAATAATAATCCGACGGTGAATTAGCCCGTTTCATGATTTTTTCTGAAAATACGTGTCCACACATTTCATTTTTACAACTTTATAATAAGTATAGATGTGCTGTTTATTTGATCGAATTCTAAAGCCCAATTGTCGCTATGCTGTGTTAGTGGTAACAACTAATTAACAGCTATGTTAATTTTTGATGCCTATTTAACAGCTGATTTAATATGCCTGTCCAATGGTGGACGTTGAGATGTATTCAGCTCAATCAGCCGCTGCTACTATAGACAATAGTGAAATTAATAAGGGCTCATCAAACGGTAGTGACCTTGAAAACTAAAGCAGAAAGAGGCATAATATTGGATAGAATACAAATAAAGTACCTGGTAGCCATAGTTGTCTATTAGATCACTTTTTAAAAATACTATTTTAAACGATACCTACAAAAGCAACAAAATATTTGTTTCTAGCCAATATAGGTCTATTTTTCAAGGAATAGCAATAGACTAGATTTTTTTTATTAGTGATTTGATAAAATCCCTGATGACGTTAGTGAGTTGACGAAACGATCACGCCAAGTCAACTTGTTGTACCATTTCACTAGACACGTTCAGTGAAATGATAAAGTCTCTACTGTAACATGCTAAAAAGTGTTTTTTGCACCTAAGTAAGTTATCTGTATTTGGCGGTCAGGGGTTCAAGAAGTGTTCCTGTGAAAAATCTAAAGTACAATGCAGATTTTATCTTGATTCTTGATTAAACTTAATTGAATAGTCAAATGTAATATCTAGATACATATTTACGTCTTGTTTGACTGAACCATTTCGGAGATTTGATAAAGTCTGTGTCTGTGTTGTGACTTTATCATATCACTGAACGTGTCTATTGAAATGGTAAAACGAGTTAACTTTGCGAGTTCGTTTCGTCAACACACTGGAGTGTTTCAGGAATTTTATCAAATCACTAAACAAATCTGGTGAAATTAAAAAACGAGTTGTCTTTTTTGGCTGGTTTCGTCATTTCACTAAACTGATTCAGGGATTTGATCAAATTACCGGTTTTTTCTAGGCAAATGATAAAATGGATTCGCCATTTTAACATCCTGCGTGATTTCGTCGCACAAACATTCACGTTTATTAGGATTAGAGTTCCTGACTTTTCGGAAGCTTTACAGTTTCCATGTTCACGAGGTAAATTGTACAGAAAGTCAGGAACTCAAACGAGATTCATATTTTTTTAATTATTTATTTATAAACGCGGTTTACATATAGTTAGTATGTTAGCTTGCTTACTTACTAACTTAGTTACAGGTGGACCTAATAAATGCATGTTAATAAGAAATGGTTTCGTCAGTTCTTTAAATGTAGAAAAAAGTATTATAATGTATAATTTTAAAAAATACGTTTTACGTAACATAGATTAGATACAATATGAGTATAAATATAATTTAATTTAGTCGATAACTCAGGATCAGTGCATAATGGCCCAGTGCTGTGGCACGTAATCGATATTAATTCACGCGACTATCGATTCAATGGAGTCTGCACCAGATCGTAAATAGGGAGATTGCCCTGCACAGGTGCGCAAGTGATGTGAATTTGTCGATAAAAACAACGAATGGTTGTGTCTTTTATTTAAGCGAAGAATATGTTAATCGAGGCGAGATGTGAAGCTACGTTTTTGTTGCTATCCGAGTCAATAGTGGCACATTTGGACGTGGAAGGTTTTTAAACTCAAACCGAGTAGCTTGTCAGAAAACTAGATCGTGTACAAAGTAAAAAGTAAGCTCTAAATATTAGAGACAAAACTAGTTTTATTTTTGGCATATATAGTCAGCTCACCGACCGTGCTCTCTCTCACTTTATAAACAAATAAATAAAAATTAAGGGATTTTTTTATACAAATCGAATTAATCCCATGGTAAGCTCATTACGGAATGTGTTTTGTTAGTAGTAGACGACGATATATTTTAAAGATATATTTACTTGTTTTTTGACATCACACAACAGCGTCGAATTTATATTGATTAGTTAAGTAACTCTTGTAACTGACTCCATGAGACAGGCTTTGCCTAGTGTGGCGGTCACAGGAAAAAATGTAATATAACGTTTTTTATGGTAAATAAATAATATTATTATTACTTAAAATACTAAGTTCTTATATACTTTTATTAATTTAAATACTAGTAAGAATAAACTGGAAAATTGTCCTATTTAATTAAATTAGTACTTTTAAATTTAAGATGAGATTTTACCAGACCCGCCAAACTTAGCAGGCGGATTGGCGATCGTAATATAAATGCTACGATACACATATCGTCATTTTATAATGGTTATTGTAATTGTTTCCCACGTAAGAATTGAGCCAATAAAATACTATAATACCTCTTAAGAATAAAAAAAAACTTGGCATCAACCCTTAATTTGATTATGTGTAGCCGAGTGAACATAATTTTTTCATGATTATTATGTTTTTTTTATATAATCTGATTTTTTTAACGATATTAATTCAGTGAGGCTTAACGTATGTATGCTTTAGTCAAATTAAGGTTTAAAACGATGTATATTTTAGTTTTTTTTGGCTGTAAACATATATATCGATATTTTATGTGTTTTAGTGTTGGTGTCCCACCCCTAAGAGTGTAACTTCAGGGAGCCCGGGCAGGGTAATGTGAGTATATTGAAGGAAAATAGATCTCCGCGTAATACCTAACGTGGCGGAATAGCCTGGAATAGCCCACTACACAGGGTGTTGAACTAACCTTAGTCAAAATGTAAAACACAATTCTGCAAATCAAGTGTTGGTATCGTGGGCCTATTATGGTCGCGCTGATGTTAAATAAATATTACGGGACAATTTTACACAAATCGAACTATTCTCATAGCAAGCTCAATAAAGGCTTGTGTTATGAGTAATAGACACTTACTACTAAGCTTCCGCCCGCGACTTCGTCCGCCTTAAATTCGTTTATCGCGGATAAGGGTATTTTTCCGGCATAAAACGTAGCCTATGTCCGTCTCCGGGATTTCAACTACTTATCTCCATACCAAATTTCATCCAAATCGGTTCAGCGGTTTAAGCGTGAAGAGGTAACAGATAGACATATAGACAGACACAGTTTCGCATTTATAATATTAGTATGGATGGAAAACATCCAAGACTCAGGAACAAATATTTATGCTCATCACACATATATTTGCTCTTACCGGGATTTGAACCGTCACTGTTTAGAATAAGGAGAATTAAAATGATTGCCGATGAATACATAACTCTCTGCGATCCCTTAATATTTTCTTGAAGCAGTTTAGCTCCGACAGTATCAAACTCAAGATACGATAAAATATTTTCCCCATAATATTTTCTTCTGTTTCCGCGATTATTACTCATTTAATAAAACAATTTTAACGAATTATATCGCTTTTATTATCTCATTTGAGTTCCCAACGTTTCGGTTCGGATGCTTTTCAGCTTTCCATGTTCACTTTCACCCGTGTTTTTTTTTTATTTTCCTCATAATTTGAGACACCCTGTATATTGGAATAAACCCAACATAGTCGTCGTTTAGCTTACGGTATTATATGAAAGTCGACGGGGTTTTCGGTGGCGCGACGCCTGTGAATATATTGATCATATTAAGATTGTGAAGTTCGTCGGTTTAAAATATCTGATTTAACACTGAAAGAAAAGCTTGTAAACTTGACTTAGACCACGGTTCGGCAAAACGCGGCTCGCGAATCGCATACGGCTCTTTAAAGCGTCACTTGCGGATTTTCAAGTTTCCCTTCAAAAAGTCCTATCAAAATTTGGTATACAGTATACAGTGATAAATCTAAAACAGAAAACTGCGGCTCTTTAAGCTTCCGAAAAATCGATATTTTCGGGCATCTGGCTCTACTTCTAAAAAGTTTGCCGAGTCTTAGACCATTAAATAACTGGAGATGATATACGTTTCACATTCTCCTCTGCCAAAGTAATCGCGAAATCTTCGGTTCGTTTATACAGAAAATTGTCAGTGTGTGGGTGTTTTTTGTTTGTCGGCGATTGCTTTTAATTGTCTGCGTTTGTAGAAACCGGAATATTTCCGTAGTGTGATGTTACGTGTTTACCTCACCCCCCGCTAAAATTGCATGAAAAAACCGGCCAAGAGCATGTCGGACCATGCTCAGTGTAGGGTTCCGCAGCATTTCATACGAAAAAATGCACACTAACTATACTTTTGTTGAGAAGTGCCGTTTTTGGGCAATAAAACAAAAACGGTAATAAATGGGAATGTTTGCTTGTTCGAGTTGGTTGGCACAACGGCTTATGAAACTGCCGATCCCGGGTTCTAATCCCAGCCAAGGCAAATGTTTGTGTGATGAGCATGTCTGTTCCTTGGTCTTGGATGTTTTCTATTGATTTAAGTGTTATATTTATCTATACAAGAATATATATAGTCACCTGGTCGTACAAACTTTGTTTTGTTTGAGACTAGATCGACTTATGAAGGTTATCCCCTGTGTTTTATTATTGTTACTTGTTTAATATTATAGCAGCAATGAGTCTGAATGCGCTACGTTCGACGCTGACATATTTCGCGAATATATAGCTTTTATAGGTACATCTGTCGTAACCTTTTCACATCCAGCGAGATTGAACCCGCACCCACGCGAGCACCAAATAACGTCATCCGCAAGATAAAGCCTAAGAGTTACCGAAACCAATCAAACTTTCCTGCGAAAACAGTCGATTTTTCGGAATACGTCAGCCGAATGCGAGAATGATGATTGTTCGAAGACTTTCAGACAGTTTAAGGGCATCAGGTAGGGATATAAAACGTTGTTATTGTAGAATGACTGGGAAAGTTGTAGAGGAATCACGCTCTGAGTGTTCTTGAAGAGGTAACCGGTGTATTTTCGACCCGTTTAATTTTCCAATACACTTTTATAATCAATATAAGCTGAGTTACACTTTAATATAACAATAATAGGTATTGTTATATTAAAGTATAACTTAGCTAAGAATAAGAAATGAGGGTATCCGCAGAAGAACCAAAGTAACCGACATAGCTCACAGGATTGCATCGTTGATGTGGCAATGGGCGGGCCATGTGGCCCGGAGAACAGATGGCCGTTGGGGCAGTAAAGTCCTGGAGTGGCGACCACGCTTAGGAAAGCGCAGCGTAGGACGGCCCCCGACTAGGTGGACGGATGACCTCGTAAGGGTTGCGGGAGTTGGTGGATGCGGTCTGCACAAAATCGCACCCTGAGGCGAGCTATAGGGGTGGCTTATGTGCAGCGGTAGAGATCCGAGGCTGATACACAGATAGTTAGCTAAGAGACTAGTAAGTTTCATAACGGATAAATAATCCCTGTGGCCTATTGGCTACCCAGGTAGCACACAAGCTGTATAAGAAAAAATCAAAATTAAAATTAAAATAGTTTATTCATACATTTACAATTAAACATAAAAACTGAAAGGGAGCTTATACGGCCATTATACAGCAAGATTAAACATTATAAGGGTCATTGTACTGCATTATAAGGGGACTGTATAAACTCTAAGACAGCTTCTGTGCTACTTGGGTCATTATTTCAATAGAGCAATTCAACGGATTATAACGCATATATTATCTCATTTGAGTTCCCGACGTTTAAATGAGTAATAATCGCGGAAACAGAAGAAAATATTAGTTATTTCATTATTTTGCCGTTTCTTCTCAACGTTGGTTTGGTTTCCTCTGGAGCAAGGCTGGTAGAGTACGTGGGATTTAATAACTTGTCTACCTCCTCCTCCTCATCGCCTCGTGTTCCTCATTGCTGAGGGTCGTGCTTCTATCTCACAGATTCGCGCCATATGTGCCTGTTCTTGGCGTCGTGTAGTGGACGCAGCGGCGTGCTACCGCCTAGCACACCGATGATGGTCATAGCGGACACGCTACCGCTTAAATTAAATATTACCTACCTTCCTACCTGCAACGTGCTGGATATGTCCAGGATGGAATGGATTTGATCTGCCCATCTTGTTGGGCTGCGGCCTCTAGTTCGTTTGCCACAAACCTGGCCAACGATGAGTAATTTATATACAATCTGTGTCATATTTCCTTCCTTCCCTCCTTATCAGAAATTCAACTAATACTACGCTCACGAATACTAATACTCGCTGGATGCAGGTCGCCTCTATCCGGCCCATGTGGAAATCTATTGAGAAGGCCTGTGTCCAGCAGTGGACGTCCTATGGCTAAAATGAAGATGATGATGAATACTAATACGGGAATACCAAACCTACTATTCGGCAAATATGAATACGTATAATTAATTCAACAAGGTAATATCTATTTTTGTTTTACTGAGAAATTTAATACTTGACTCAAAACCACTGCCTAATTTTTTACACAACATTTGTAACTTCTCAGGCTTTAGGCGATTTCTTTGTTTGTACGTTTGTTTTCTTTTTTCCCAGGTGTCGAAAATAATCTTTCTAAGGCGATAGTCGACAGCTTTAATGAAAAATAATTTTGGGCCAGTTTTTTCAGTTTAAATATATGTATCTTCACGCCAGAAAACCAGTAGATTCGGCGAATACGAATAGTCTCTAAATGTCTACTTAGGAGTCTATCATTGACACCCTTGAATCTTTATTCATTCATAATTTTCCATTCATTCATGGAATCCACCTAGATAGGTATTACCTGAGGCAAACATGTTTTGGAGTGGAGACGACGACGAAGTGTAGGCCGCCCTACAACTAGGTGGAGTGACGACATAAGAAAAGTGGCTAGCAGAGGTTGGAAACAAAAAACTCAGGACCGAGCTCAGTGGCATGCCATGGGAGAGGCCTATGCACAGCAGTGGATGAAGTTGGGCTGATGATGATGGTCTTACCTGTACATGGTCTGTCTTAGGTCTTGGGTACTGATCCATTAGCCCTTACCTGCTCATGAGCTCTATCCCATACCAATCCAAATGACCCCATTTGGTGATCTTTCATATAAATGGTACTTATAAAAAGTAGATCTGAATATATCTCCCATTTATTTATTTAATATTTATTGGACAGAAGAAAAACTTATCGTACAAAAGGCGGACTTAATGCCATGGGGCATTCTTTACCAGTCAACCTTGCTTACGGTACGGCAAATGCACCATTGATGTTTTCGATTAAAATGGCTGTAAATGTACTGTTATTCTTGCCGTACCGTATAAGCTGTCATATAGGCCCACCAACACCTTTCATCTTTTTATTTTTTCCAAGCCACAGAAAAATCTATATTTTTTTTCTGACGATAAGGAGATTTATTCCTACCTATAAACAAAATGTCAAGATTTTTGAAAATTTTCATTCATTCCCCATTGTGGGCCGTGCAACTAATTTACAGACATAATTATTATTCCATTAACTCTCCTTAGCTCCTCAATCATCGTTATCATCAATCATTATCATTGCAGCGATTGGACGTCCACTGGATACTCGCCTCTTCAATAGACTTCCACATGGGCCGGATAGAGGCAACCCGCATCCAGAGAGTCCCCGCAACCCTAACCAGGTCGTCCGACCATCTTGTGGGTGGCCTGTCTCAACTCGAGAACCCCAAAGGCCATCAGTTTTTCGAACTATGTAGGTTTCACAACGGCATACGAAGCCAGCGGGCCCGGGTAGGCCATGGCAAGTGTTTGTGTGATGAGTATGAATGTTTGATCCTGGGTCTTTTTTTTTCTATATTTAAGCATTATAATGTATCTATATATCCATACTAATATTATAAATGTGAAACTGTGTCTGTCTGTCTGTGTGTCCGTCTGTTACCTCTTCACGCTTAAACCGCTGAAACGATTTGGATGAAATTTGGTATGGAGATAGTTTGAGTCCTGGGGAAGGACATAGGCTACTTTTTAGCCATGAAAAATACCCTTATACGCATTTAAGGCGGACGAAGTCGCCGGCAGAAGCTACTTATGTATATCGTCGCCTAGTACCCATAGTACAAGGTTTGCTTACTTTGGAACTGGGTCGATTTAAATTGTCTGTGATATTTATTATTATTATTATGGGCCCTGCCCATTGCCCCTTCAGTTTTCTTACCCTATTTGCTATGTCAACGACCTTGGTTAGTCTACGAACTTTCCATAGCTCACTGAGATACTCTGAGCTGCCTTAAGAGGCACATAGATAGGGACAATATCGTGGCTCCGTAGGTCATCACCGGTAAAATACACTAATGAAGACTTACATCCTAGCTCCCCAAGCCAGGCAAAAACTTTTAATATTCCCGCTGAAACTTACAAGGAAGACTATAACAAGAAAGCTTCATTAAGCTTAGGAACAACGGCCATTGTTGCATAATACTAAAAAACTACAGTGTAGGAAACAAAGCCCATATTAGAGCTGGATAGGTGGCTTGTTAAGCTGGTCTTATTTCGGCCTTACAAAAGATCATTGCATGGCTGCATGCAGAAAACAAGTAATCGGTGGTACGATAAAAGACCTCACACCCGCCTAGAAAAATTCTGATAATATCTTGAATCATACTCGGACAGATCCGGAGATATATCCCACAGCTTTAAGTTTTGAATCACTGGTCCCCAAGTTGACGATAAATTAAAAGTTAAAATCAATCTTCCCGATTGAAATTCCTAGGTTTACAAGTTTGTTGATTTCAATTGTTTCTCGCACAATCTAATATCTTGGAATCAGTGAACAGTTTGTGTGAGTGATGCGTGTCATCCCGGTGATCGTGTTCATAAGGACTTTTCTCGCAATTATGACACTAGCATGGAAAAATAAAGTATAATTGACAATATCTATAGCCGGCAATAAGAAACCCTGATATCTTCGAAGTAGAAGACCTGCGTGTGAGACTATTTAATAGGTAATAAGTTTCTGGCTGAAAAATCATTTTTATGACAAGCTTTTATTGCCGACTGTATTTTCGTTAAAACATCACTCAACTACTCACCGAGACGATTCTAAAGAGCGCAAGCTTGGTAGGATTGCATTATTTTCTTACAGAGTTCCTATGACAACCTTCCTGCTCCATCATCAGGTCAGCTTGATAGTATCATACTATTGCATTGTCACCGAACTTATGCCTGCCTTACATTGCAAGTTAAAAAATAATAGCTTGTTAATAAAAATAGCCAGTTAGCACACAACTTGTACAAATTAGTAAACACGAGACTTCCACTCCTTGCGAGTCTCGTCCGCGGGTTGGCTGTATGAAATGATGTGTATTTGACCGAGAGAGCGAAGAGTTACCGTTTCAGCTTGGGCAAAAATGCTTTCGTAAGTATGAACAGAAATAATAAAGCATCCGTCGCTTACACATTTTTTTTAAACCTTTTAATAGGGTATTAGCTAGGCCGCCTTACAAATAATCGGATTTAGGGTACCCACAAACGGGAATGCCACACGCGGCCACTTAGAGTTAGGTTAGGGCGCAGGCTGAGAGCGGTTAAAAAGCTTGTAGAATTACCCACCCGTCTGTTGTTCGCCAAAACCGAAGCGAGGATCCCGAAACCTGGAGATAATACTTGTTTATGTGTTAATAAACAGCGATAGGAACCTCGGTCTAGATTCGGGGCGGCTTCTTCGCAAAACAATATCCGTTTGCATGCAAACTTGGCATTTGGTTTCATTTGCAACGTGTTCCGAGGGGAGACTATGTAAACTAACAACGAAACTAGTTTTTCACCGATTCAACAGCAAAATAAAGAATTGTTTTTTGGGCTAATTGACAGCGGTTACAGCCTAAGGCGGGCTTGCACCAAAATTTTAACCTAGAGTTAAGACTTAACCTAGAGTTAATCTGACAGGAATTAAAATCTAACTCTGAGTTAAATTCTTTAACTCTGTACTGCACAACTCGCTCTAGGAGCATTTAAATAACTAATGGCGATGACAAGCCGTGTATTACCGAACTATATTTTCATGCATTTTTAGCGGGGGGTGAGGTAAACACGTACAGCACACTACAGAAATATTCCTATTTCTACCAACGCACACAAATAAAGAATCACATGCAAACAAGAAAACACCCACACACTCGTAATTTACTGTATAAACTAACAGGAGATTTCGCGATTACTTTGGCAGAGGGGAACGTAATTGTATGGCATCTCCATTAGTTTTTTATTTTTTTATTTGGCTATACCACAGATTTAGCCAGTGTCATGTCGATTATAATTCTCCATTAGTTAAATGCTCTAAGGTTACAGATTTTTTGTGTTGTGGTAGTAGACATGCTGTAATGATGTATATCGATACCACGTGTAGATTTCTGCGCGAGAGTTCGGAACAGCGGTGAATGTACTCACTAATAAACTGATATCTCGTTATTGTAGGTCAAACTTGAATTCCTATCTGGATTTCATAGTTTGGACACCCTACTTTTCCAGTTTACGCTAACTGTCAGAAGTGATTGCCTCCTCTCCTCACGTTAATAGACATAATTTTGCGTGTTACAATTGTATTCGTTTTGGAACGCGCACATTCGTGAAGTGATTATACTTAATGGCTATTCAAACATACTCGTACTGCACGAAAGCCTACCTGCCGAACTGCGAACTGAACCATCTGACGAAACATTTAACGACAATTGAGAAACCTTTTCTTAAAGAATCCATTATATTCCGTAAAGGAATACATGGATATATAATTCAGTATTTTTAGTATTGTTTTGTTTAGTTTTAGTATTTTTCTGTCAATCCCATATAGGTGACATTCTTTATGTAAGTAGTTAGTTATAAGTATATTTTTAATCAGCCTTATTATAAATAATACCCACCAAAAACATTTCATGTAAAATTGGCAGTGGCAAGGACATAGCTCATAACGCTTTCGCTGTAAAAAAGTTATCAGATCCAAGGAAAAGCCAAGCCCTCAAGCTCTGATTTTACTAACCCTACACCTTGGTTTCAAAAGTATAGCCTGTCCGTTTTATAGAGAGGAATTAATAATATTATCACAATATTAAAGACATATACTGATGTATGAAACGGCCAAGCCATACTTTTGACTTGGCCGTTTCATACATCAATATCTGTCTTTCTTGCAAAATTAAAGAATTGACATTATACTTACTATATTATAAACGTCAAAGTATGTATGTACGTTCCACTTAATCTCAAAAACTACTGGACGATTTTTTATGAAACTTTCCAGTTATGTACCTTATATATATATATCATAATAGGACATAGGCTATAATGTATGTCAAATTTCGTCCGTTTTAGGGACGAAAAACGGGATGAAAATTTGTATAGACTGTAAATATTTTTTACGCTAGGAACTTAAAATCTTGGTAATATGTTTCACAAAAAATGAAAGGGAAAGACATAAGCTACTTTTTATCCCGGAAAAATACCTTTTATATGCGATAAAGGAATCTAAGGCGGACGAAGACGCGGCCGGCCGCTAGTACTATTATAAACATTGTCGTGTATGAACGAGGCATCTCTTTGCGAACTTAATTTTTATTGTAAATTAGTATGTAGGTAGTATAATAATACATAGTATTTTCAAACACAATGAAAATTGTTATTGAATAAATAAATAAAAATAGAAAAATGTATATATACAAAGTTTAAGCAGTCGCCCGCCATCTTTAAGTTTAGTAGGCTTCCGACTATAGAATGAGCTTTGTTCAGTAGATAGTCATGAACTACACAGTTTCGACAATGTGATCATCACAAAGGTATACAGGGTGAAGCATTAGTTTAAGATAAAGGAAGATTTACGAGACACGAAATGTATAGTCGGGCTTAGATGGAAACAAAAAGAGCGAGCGTGGACCATCACCTAAATACACATAAGCGCTCGTTTTCGATCTTTCGCTGTTGGGCCATCTACCCAAGTAACAAAAAAGCTGTATACAGCTATTATACAACCAGTTTGAGCGTTATAAGGGCTTAATAAGCTTACAGCTTGTGTGTTACTTGGGTAATCGCAGACAACGCACGCATATTTTTCTCTATACTTATCTGAAGTCTAAAGATGTGATTTCGTATTGAGAACGTCACAAAATGGTTTGTATCGTTTATCTTTCAGCGAAACTCTAAGTGTATCACGTTTCTGAGCCTACACAAGCCGTGCATGTATTTGTTTATAATTTGACGCAAAAAGTTAATACGAGATTCTCCGAGCGTGTAAAAACCACTTTATCTCGTCTAAATTGTTAACATCTTTGAAACTGGGTCGAAACTCAAAGTTCCATGCAAGACTCTTCTAGGAATAGCGCGGTTGCAACCACAACCGCATATTCACTGATTCCGCCTCGTGTAGCGGGGGATTTAAATTAACATACGAATAACACCCTGTATTATGTTGAACAATGTGAATTATGTAGAACAACCGGTATTGTGTAAATCTTGTATAGGTATGTTCCAAGTTTACACGTGTGATTTACCCACTTTTCCTGCATGATTTAATATAACAGGGTGTTTTCTTTCAGAAATAGGATACCAAACGGATGAAGTTTGGCTGATGTGATCTGGCATCGGTCTGATCGGAAAACATACAACATTTAGGGTTCCGTAACCAAAATGGCAAAAACAGAACCATTATAGTTTCGTCATGTCCGTCCGTCCGTCCATCCGTCCGTCCGTACGTTACAGGCATTTTACTCAATAACTACATGATGTATATTGATGAAATTTGGAGTATAGGTGTCTTGTATGAGCCGCTACTTAGTTTAATAGTTAAATTAAAAAAAATACTTTTAGGGGGGGCACTCCATACATGTAACCGAAACCGAAAAAATAAATTTTCAACAAATATCAATATGTGGCACACATTACAATAGTTCTTTTAAAAAAAATGAGGTTTTTAAAACAGAATGGTTTAGTGAATGTTTATGAAAATAATCGCAGCGAAAGTAGCAAAAATTGTGGACACCATTTCACCCCCCCTTCTATTATCTTAACGGTAGGTCCGAAAAATATGATAAAAAATTACTAAAATAAAGCTTAATAAAACACTTTCAACGAATATTGTTTTTAACATGATCGGATATACCGTTTTTGGAGTTATTGCCAAAAAACTACACTTCAGCAGAAGGGCGTAAGTGCCGTGGAGATCGCTCTTTGCTATGCACTTTTTCATATCGTATTTTATCGTGTTTAAAAAAAATGAGGTTCTTAAAACAGAATGGTTTAGTGAATGTTTTTGGAAATAATCGCAGCGAAAGTAGCAAAAATTGTGGACACCATTTTCCCCCCCGCCCCTTCTATTATCTTAACGGTAGGTCCAAAAAATATGATAAAAAAATTACAAAAATAAAGCTTAATAAAACACTTTCAACGAATATTGTTTTTAACATGATCGGATATACCGTTTTTGGAGTTATTGCCAAAAAACTACACTTCAGCAGAAGGACGTAAGTGCCGTGGAGATCGCTCTTTTGCTATGCACTTTTTCATATCGTATTTTTTTGTGCTGTAGTGCAATTATGAAATATACACGCTGTACCTGTAAAATGTCAAGTGAGATGTAATAGGTGGATTACATCTCACAGGGCCAGATTTAGGGTTCTGGTGGCCCTGGGGCAACGAATGACTGGAGGCTTAGTAATTTTCCAAAACCATGAAAGATTTTTAAATTGTTTTTAGTAAATTTTGTGTGGAGTAAAGATATTTTCAAATAAAATATTGTAAAAATAAAAATGATTTTTTGTATGTTTGTATGTGTCGTTGTGGCTTCATCATGTCAAATCGGCTAAACAGATTTCAAAAATTTTTGGTACACGGATAGCTGGGTATCTCCAGATGGTTATAGGATACTTTTTACCCGACTACGTTGAAGACAAAAAGAGGGGTTATGACTTTTTCCCCTCCGCAAATGAAGTTGCGGGCGCCTTCTAGTTAGTAATAACGTTTTGTAAACCCTAACAATTTAAACTAGATTTAGAACTTGAATACGAAACCGGAATGATTTGGTCGCGAAAATCCGGATACTCGAACCCCTCAGTTCAGTCGAGTGCTGTTCAGAATCGATACGCCGAATCGAAAGCAATCGATATTGGAAGCTGAATTGCCGCAATCGAGTTAGATTGGCCGGAGCATTGGGTATTGTTTTTTTGGGGTTCCGTATTAGGGTACCAACGAAACTCTGTTGCTAAAGCCTGCCTGTCTGTCACCGATACTACTCTTGAAATGTTTGAGGACTGGTTCAGCTCAGCTGCAGTACCTAACGTTGCCTGCGAAGTCGAAGGTACTGGGTAAATATTTGTGTAACGAGCATAAATATTTGTTCCTGAATATATAATATATATATCTATTAAATATATCGTCGTCTAGTACTCATAACAAAAGCCTTATTAAGTATGGGACTAATTCGATGTGTGTAAAAAATGTCCCGTATACTTTGTATTAATTTATTTATTTATTTAACTGTAATAGTAAGACACTTTTTTTCAAGTTTCTTGCATTACGTATTGATTCGGTTTTTTTTTTCGTATAATTTTACTAAATGTTATAACTACAGTCGCTATAACCGCAAATAATATAGATAAAATTAAGTTAAAAAAAGTTTCTATCACAAAAAAATCTCACCGAGACGATTCTAAAGAGCCCTTACTCGGTAGGATTGTATTAGTGTATTACAGAGTTTCTATAACCACTTTCCTGCTTCATCATCAGATCAGCTCCATGGTAACTATCATATTATTGCATCGTCACCAAATTTACGAGTACATAAGTATGCAAACAAAACCGGGAAATAGGTCAAATTTAACATGCAGATTCCACCCGAACAAACATACATTGCAAGCTTAATAAAAGCTTGCAATTTAAGTTAATTTTCAAAAATAATTTACTATTTTATTCCACCCTATACAGTGTGCCACAATCCCTGTGGCACACTGTATAGTGTATATCGTACAACAGAATTGCATTAAGACGTCATCAAAATTAACGACATTAAACTTTGCTCTAACATTCAGCAACACATTTCAAACTTAGAACATTAACCAATGGACCTGGCAACCAGTATCATTTACAAAATCAAAATGTATAGAAGTAGAAGGATTTATATGTTTGACCTATGTAGAAATATTTTTCATGCTCATTAAGGCTGCCGATCTATTGGAGCCAAAGACTTTGAATCGCACCTTACGGCTACATTTACTACATCCAAATTCTATGATTGGAGCGGAGCGGACCTGTGCGAAATGGACCAATCAGGGTGCGTCGCAGTTGAATTGAAACCAACACGAATTTGGATATACGGAATGTGATTGGTTAATTTCACACACCTCCGCTCTGCTTCAGTGTAAACACGTACAGCACACTACGGAAATATACATATTTAAAAATGTATACAATAATAATATTTACAAACAAAATACACACTCACTCAGACAATTTATCGTATAAGTCTGATAATAGACAAATATTATGTCAGACATTTTTTTTAAATCTTTATTTAAGAAGCTTTGATTAAAGGAAAGGAACATGCCAGCTCCAGCTGGCATGTCAGACATTTGTTAATTCTATTTTGACGTATTTTTCTTTCAAATTAAGCATATATATGCTTAATTTTGACGTATTTTTCTTTCAAATTAAGCATATATATGCTTCAATTGCATTTGCTGAATATGAAATGGCTATTTGGAGTTCGTAGAATCGAAAACATTTTTTTTTTGATCTTTGTATGTATGCATATGTCTTGCGACCACATCAAACAAAAACGCCTGGACGAATTACAACTATTTTTGCTACAGCTTGCCAATCGTGGATAGGACAATTCTCAACCCGACTACGCAGAAATATGTATAAAAGAGGGTTATATCTTTTACCTCCGCAAACGAAGTTAGGGTACCATCTAGTCTCAAATGTCACTTGGATTACTAAGTTATTTTTGCCGATGGTGTCGCCACTGATTAACGTGACTTTAGTTAGTATTTCATGAGTGTAGACAAACATTTTGGCTACAAAGAATATTAATTGGTATTTCATTGATTGTGAACCGGCTGGTAGAATGTTGGTAATATTTTGATGTTTGCAAAGGATAGACATTAATCATTTTGAATATACTTTCTAATTATTCTTTTTTTAGGTTTGGCGTTTTTGTTGAAGATTCACTGTATAATGGCCGTATAACTTCGTTTTAGTTTTTTTATGTAATGGGTAATGCCAAAGAAATCCACAATGATGCAAGAAAAAATATTTTTCTCAAACATGCAATGAAATATTGATGTTATATGTTTCTTATAATAGGCTGCGAAGTATGACGTTTCAGGTGCGGCTAGGACAAGAGGTCGTTTATGGAATTTCATACAAATGATGTAGGCCTAGGCCGGCAAAGTCCTCTTTTTTAATTTCCATTCCACATAAGTTTGTGGTACAGGCATCATGACATTATGCCACTATGCGTATTAAAAAAAATTAATTTCATTGCATGTTTGAAAAAACACTATACATACCTCGGCGGGAAATTGGGGTTGCCCGCCTCACTTATCCGGCTATATGTCTTCGGCCGGCAACCCTTTCGTCTCGGCCTCTGTAGTAATGTACTATTGAGCGCAATTGAATTTACATGAAAAGCAGAACGAAGGATTGGGTAGTTGATGAAAATGTTTATAATTAGTTATTGAGTTAATAGGTACTATCTTCCTATGCTACTCTATTGCCATTCCAGACGGATTTGGAACTATTATTGACTACTTACCGTTGGACACTTTTTCATCTGTTTTGAATATGAGATTGGCCTCTTACCTTTTCTATAATAAAGTCCAAGAGTGGCGA
This sequence comes from Hedya salicella, assembly GCA_905404275.2. Lineage (NCBI taxonomy): Eukaryota > Metazoa > Arthropoda > Insecta > Lepidoptera > Tortricidae > Hedya > Hedya salicella. Next base: position 15,502,638 of record FR990111.1, on the reverse strand, counting down.
CGACGCATAAGAAAGCGCAGCGTGGGACGGCCCCCGACTTAGTACACGGATGACCACACGAGGGTCGCGGGGAGTCGGTGGATGCGGTCTGTGCAGGATCAACTTTGTGTGGCGAGGCCTATGGGGGAGGCCTATGTTTAGCAGTGGACGTTCGTGGCTGATAGATAGATGGGTTGGACGCTTGCTTAACGCTGCGTTCAAGATAAAAATGCAGTCGTGCGTACAGCTTTCCGTGGCGACACGTAAGGTCTTACCGAAATAGCTGGCATTGAAGTTTGCAATACGTTGCCTAAGGTGTCAACGAAAGAGCTGGCTTCGAGTTAGCAATATACTGAGGTTGCACCTTTTTGGGGCATACGTAAACTCTGCTTTTAATTCAAAACCAAAATCTGACAGTTCTCATCGTGATTATTTCATCAAATAAACATTATTTCATAAAAATATGAATGAGAAATCGTGCAACCAGTAATATTAGGGTAAGTTTTATTGATAAAAATACTAACACTTAAACCAGTATGCAGTGATCACAGCGAAAGTGCGCCCGTTGACGTTAAATTTTGGTCTTGAATTAAAAATCAGAGTATAGGTATGCCCCAATATTTAGTCATTTATTTCTTACAAGACAATGCCCGGTAACAGCATAATAGTGGGCCAAAAAGTATTCCATAACCATCTTTGGATACCCTACCCAGCTACCCGTGTACCAAAAATAGTTAAAATCTGTTAAGCAGATTTGGCGTGATGAAGCCACAACGACACATACAAAATATACGAAAGTTAAACAAGTATTTTTTTTTTCAATTTAGTGACCACCAAATAGTCTGTTACTATAACCCTCTATACTCAGTAAATGAATATATGAAACTGAATTTCTAATTTTTAATTGACATTGTGATTGATATTGTAAGTTTATTTTTGTTTTTAATTTTTTGACGACGGTCCTTATTGGGATTTTGGTTTGATAATTTTATTTTTGCACTTATATATTTGCCTGGGTTTTGGCATTTAATCGTTAACATACCTATTCTACCTATTTTCTTTTACATTTATTACCTTTATTATTATTTTTTAATATTTTTAATGGTGTGATTTGATTTGAATCCTAGTTGGTATTTTCTTATTGTTTTCTCTAATTATTCGTATTCTATCTTGTTTTGACATTATGTACATTATTATAAACAAAGATCAGAAACAAATGAAAAAAAATTTCGACGATACTGGACTTGAACCAGTGCCTTGAGCCAGACCGGGGCAGCACGCTCTACCATCTGAGCTAATCGTCCGCTAGTGGAGTGATCTACTAATAAATTGCAAAAATTGTGATTATTATCATGATATTTGTAAAACAAAAAGTATTATGTATATTGTTTATTTTTAATATTTCTTATATTTTGACGCTCACAATATAAATTCGTATAATTTTGACATAATCAAATCTGTATTGCAATTGAAATACAACTGTCTTATCTTATCTTTTCTTGTAAATAGTTTTTTTGGAAATATCTCCAATGTACAGACATTTCATTTTACAACTTTACAATAGCATAGATTTTATGTTAATATATGATTATATATTTTTTATTTATGTTGTTGTTTTTATGCCGTCGAATAAATGTTTTGCTTTTTTTTCACATACACTTGAACTCGCGCTTTACCCGCGCGGTGTACATGCGTCCTAAGCCGAAGGTTGTCGATAGATCTCTGATCGTGAAGCCAGATCGGCGCTCGCGCACCGCCGCGCTGTTCAGTATTACTCGGTTCCCCGTTGTGAGCTAATGATCCATTTGTAGTGTTAATTTAATTTAATTTTTATTTATTTTTGTTATAGTGAAATTTATAGTTAAGGTATGTATTCTTGCCTTTTTATATGTACAACGTATAGTAAATACGTAGCATTTTTTTATTTATTCTAAATTAATAAATTACTAAAAATAGATTTTGAAAGACATACACTGATGTTACGTTTTACGATATATATTCTCTACAATAATTGACTAACTCTTTTAAAATTGCAAACTAAACACTGTCACAAAAAAAGAAAAGAAAAAAAAGAAAATATATTCAATTAAAGCAGTTTCCCACCAATTTTTGCCTCATGGAAGTTATATAACATTTTATAATTCATACGTTTGTAACGTACAGCTAAATATACGTATAGAAAAAAACGAAATACTTAAGTTAGGACTTTAATCATAACGGTTCAGTCTGTGCATATTGTCTGTCAGACTTAGTTAAGATTTTTGTTAAATAGATGCATATAAAACTAGTCCAAATATTACTTTTTCAAGTTTGAACTCCCTCACGGTCAACAGTCAATCACCTTAAAATACATTACCGTTCACATTATGTGAATCATATTAAATCGTACGGGTATTATATGAAACTGACGTCGTTAGTAAATTAAGCAGCCTGTATCAATATTTGAATTGAGGAAACAATTGAAAGAAAACACATTCATTCAAGGCACGAATATGCACAGCAAAAATACCGCAAAACCTCGCAATTATTATCTGTATTCTTTAATAAAGTTGTAAAAATTTAATATCTGTACATTGAATATATTTTCAAAAAACTATTGTACGAGGGTTGCTACTTATATATCCGGAAACAAAAAAACAAACAAACGTACACGGCTGAAAATAGTTTTATTGTTTTTCAAAGTATTCCCCTTGATGATCTATGCACTTTTGCATTCGCGTGAACCAATTTTTAAAGCACTTCTGCCACTCCGCCTGAGGTACCTCCATAACGTGTTGTTTGAATGCGTCGACAGCATCTTCAGCGGTCGAAAATCGTTGACCGCGTAATTTATTCTTTATATTTGGAAATAAATAAAAATCGTTGGGTGCCAAGTCAGGGCTGTACGGCGGATGACCCGTTAATTCCACATTTTGACCCTCCAAAAATAGAGTTGTTTCGCGTGACGTATGACAGCTGGCATTGTCATGATGAAGAATGATTCTTCGTCGCTGGTTAGTTTTACGAATTTGTTCAAATACTTCCGGTAAGCAAATGGTCGTGTACCACTCTGAATTAACCGTTCTACGGTTTTCTAGTGGCACTGTAGCTACATGGCCATTAATACCGAAGAAGCAGGCCACCATTTGTTTCAATGTACTTTTTGCACGAGTAACTTTCGTAGGGTTCGGCTCATTTTGAAACACCCATACCGTTGATTGTTGCTTCGTTTCGGGATCGTATGCATAGATCCAGGATTCGTCACCTGTATAGATGTTATAAACGGCTTTTGAGTCACCACGGTTATATTTTTTTAACATTTTATTGCACCATTCGACGCGAGCATGTTTTTGCTCATTTGTTAAGTTGTGGGGTATCCAACGCGAACAAATTTTTTTTACAGCCAAATAATTATGTAATATGCTATTAATGCTGGTCATAGAAATACCCAGAGTCGCCTCTATCTCGCGGTACGTAACATGTCGGTCGTCCATTATAAGTTTTCGAACAGCCTCGATATTTTGTTGTACAACGACCGATTTCGGGCGACCTGCCTTAACTTCGTCCGTAAGCATACTACGTCCACGATTGAACTCACTAAACCAGTGATACACAGTAGTTTTAGATGGGGCTTCATCACCAAAAGTTGAAGTTAGTTGATCTATGCACTGTTGTTGCGTTAAACCACGCCGAAAATCATAATAAATCATAGCACGAATATTTTCACGAGTGAGTTCCATTCTTGCTGCGAGATGACATTTAAAACCCGTCAAAAACAAAACACGAGCGTTAATAAGGAAGAAAAAATATACCTTATATACTTAAAAAAGTTCAAATTTTACCATGGCGGTCAAATATGCTATTTAAGAAGATTGTAATCCCGGTTTCCGGATATATAAATAGCAGCCCTCGTAACGGACTATTTGGAGGATGCTCAATCAGAAAATATTTTTTTAGATTTTTTGTATGTCTTAGTGGCTTTATCACGCCAAATCAGCTAAACAATTAAAACATTTTTGGTACACGGGTAGCTGGGTATCCAAAGATGGTAATAGGATACTTTTTACCTGACTACTCTATACTAAAGCCTACTAAGCTTAGTGATGTCACACGGTTAGACCTTGTATGGGGAAATTAAGAACTTTTTTCTGTAGCTATGTTAAAACTTACGTTTATCGAAACGGTTTCACAACAAGTTACCATACATTTTATGGGTTATTCAAGGGTATTAATAGTTACCTCCTAGTATATCAATATAGTATGGTGGTTTTGGGCTACTTTTGGGTGGTTTTGGACTATAGTTGGATGATTTTGGACAATAGTTAAGTGGTTTGGGACTATAGTTGGTTGGTTTTGAACCATGATTGGGTGGTTTTGGACTATAGTTAAGTAGTTTGGGACTAAAGTTGGGTGGTTTTGGACTATAGCTGGGACGTTTTAGAGTAGTTGGGTGGTTTCAAACTATAGTTAAGTGGTTTTTAATTATACTTGGGTGGTTTTGGACTATAGTTAAGTGGTTTGGGACTATAGTTCGGTGTTTTTGGACTATAGTTGCGACGCTTCGGACTAGTTGGGTGGTTTTAGACTATAGTTGGTTGGTTTTCGGTACAACAGATGGTGATGAAAGGGGTCACTATTGAGCATATTGCCACGGTAAGCCGTAACGCTGAATCGGAATTTTAGACCGTGTATATTTTTTACTCAATAAATATCAGCGTAAGACGTATACCTTGACAATTTCCTTAAGGATATCCAACAGCCGGTCGAGTGCTGCCCTAACCCCACAATATACTGCACTGTAGCAAAAGTTTTGTGTGCAAAAAATATAGGTGCAAACATAGCCAAATGATAACCGCCGCGTCATTTGTAGCAGGATTTTTAGACAATTATTGCCTAGGCACATAATGTTTATTATAAAACAGCCGTCACAATAAACATAATGGAACCTCCTTACACCGATAAACAGCCTAATTAAACGCTTCCTGGTTCGTAATCGCTTTTTAACTGCGGACGTATAAGTCAATTATCAGACAGTTACAGCTTGAAACTGGTTTCAGGCGGTTTAAACCGGATTGGAATGGTTTCGCTTACATTAATGGGATTTTGAAGGGCACAGGTGAAAATTAGGCGTTTTTACCTACGTTACAATACGTGACATAGTTTATAATAGTCTAGTAGACACTCGCAACTTTGTTTGCGGGAAAGGAAAAGATAAAACTCGATTCTTCGCAGAGCGCAGTGGGATAAAAAGTCTCATATAGGCATTGTTAGGTGTCCTTCAAAAATGTTAGTTGTGGTGTGTTACCAAATTTGTTAAAATTTGTTTAGCCGTTATGGTGTGATAAGGACGTAACTATATTTCAATCAAGAGACAGGTTGTTCATGTCTCCATACTGAAAATGATACAGAGATTTAGATAACCCCTCTGATGCACCAAAACAACGAATAAATAAAAAAAACTAAGGTACAATTTTACACACATCGAACTAGTCCAATGGAAAGGCTTGTATTGTGGGTAATAAGCTGATAGTATATTTCATATAAAAATATAAAATATTCATGACTCAGGAACATATATTTCACTTATCACAAAGGACCGCCAGCTTCGCAGGCAGAACGAACCACGCGAATTAAAATATAATATATACAGCGAAAAGTCGCTATCATATTAAATATTGTAATGATATTTTGACATTTAAAATAAATTAAGAACTGTGTAATTTGTAAGCTGGGATCGGATTCCATGTCAGTAAAAAAAAGAACGACCCATATATCTGTGCCTGACTATATCTGTAGGTTCAAGAATAAACGATTTTCATGTGACAAAGTTACTTCAGCTACCTATTTCACAGTTCACGACAATTTCGACAAGGACACATCTCTAAACCTTATTGTGCCGCGCAATATAAGTGTCAAATTGTCGTTAGACCTGAGATTTGTCATGTTTGCATACATAATTCTACCCCCCTTAGAATAGAAAAGAATAGAATCAACTAATTTTTTTATAATTAATAGTAATTACAGTTCTCAGTCTTTTTTACATTAGTATATGTCTTACTATGAAGATCTAAGTGTAATATTAATAGGGCTCGGTCTAAGCTTGAACTGGCTCGCGAGAATACTAAGTATTTAATCTTAAATAACAGCAATACTAGGAGGGACCGGCCGTTTGGAGAGTGGTTTATCTCTTGCAGCTTTACAATACTAAATGTTTAAATTCTCATGATTGTAATGACATCTGAATAACTCGGCGTGCAGGCCGCACTGCGGTCATAACTAAATCGAATGCGATGTAGTTATGAGATCATTACAGTACAGATCCGAGCTGCATATGAGAGCATGGTTCCTGGCTCAATGGTTGCACATGAAACACACGAAAACAATTTAAGGGGGTGCATTGAAAATTTACGCTATTTTTAGTGAGATTTTTGTCAAATCTAGTATATGAAACAGGCTGGTTTCAGATATGTGTTTTTTGACTATATAACCTATTCAGTGCTTAACGCGGAAAGATGTTTGCTTAAAATTTCCTCGATAGAAAAGAAATCCCAAATCGCGTCGTTATTTTCCGTCTAGTTTGTACAAACGACAGATTAATAAACGGCTTTTACGTCACTAACTTAAATGTTAACAAAACGTAATAATATCTTTGATTTCATTGTACTCTTACATCTGACGCTTACGCCAAAAAACTCCAAGCATGTAGTGTATTAGCTTTTTCTTTGTTTGATGCGCGCGAGCAATAAATGCGTCCCTTATTGCAAAATACGCTCAATGGCCAGCTCGGCGTTGGGGCGTGGTTTTTCCTTGACGATGCAGGCCTTTAATACATAGATGTAGATAAACTAGTGTATGCGACTGTACATTATAAGGCTTATACTTACTTCTTACTCGTGTTTTAAGGCCCCTCATTACGTACCAGTTGCATAAACTACTATTTTATCCCAGGTTATTAACGTATAAAACCATTGCACTGTTTACACGTTCATAAATAAAAGATGTCCGTGCGCAACGTATCACACCTTTGTACACTCGTGATAAAAACTATTTTCATCCAAATTTCATCTAAATCGATTCAACGGTTAAATTGACACGTGATAAGGCAATAGACAGACTGACAGTTACTTTCACATTATAGTATAGATAAGTGTATAAATATGTCAGTGAAACTATAAGCATGCATTTTATATTAAGGAATATCAGTGGTTTTATGTATTTCTGATGTTACAATGTCATAGATAAAAAATGTGTTATTGTTTTGATTAGACCAGTTATCAGGTTCAATAGTCTTATAAAAATCGTGTCAAATCAAGGTTAACTACGTAATGACTAAATAATATGATATTGATTCAAAGACCTATTAAGAAAACAAACAACTGAGATCCAAACCAGCCCAAGTTCATCTTTGATATGCGTTAACATTGCTTATTACTAGAAGCCTATAACCTACAATAGCGTAAATATACACAGTTTTAAGTGAGTTTGGCAAGAGATAAGGGTTCAATAATATCTAAACCAGTTGCTGTTTGCTGATGAAGCTTGATGTAGCTTTATATATAGCTAGAAAGTGCCCGCAATTTAGCGGAGGCGAAAAAAATCATAACCTTCTTTTTTCTTCAGCGTAGTTAAATAAAATGTATCTTGTAACAATCTTTGAAATACCAGCTACCCGTGTACTAACAATGGTTGAGATTCATTCAGCCGTTTTGACGTGATGAAGCCACAAAGACACATACAAACACAAATATAATCCAGTGACCTTCAAACGACGACGCGGTGTGGGAAACCCCCAGTAAGGTGGACCGATGATCTGATGAAGATCGCGGGAAACCGTTGGATGAGGGCGGCGCGTTATGGAAATCCTTGGGGAAGGCCATTGTCCAGCAGTGGACGTCTTTTGGACTGATATAATGATGAATGATGATGATGATGAACTTCAAATACATATTATTTTACATATTTAAAAAAAATGCTTTAATGTACAGACATTTCACTTTTACAACTTTATAATAGTTTAGACTAGCATTTACTCGCGGCTGCGCCCGTGTTAACTGAGTAGGTTATGTTCTAATGATTGATTCCCCATAAAAACTTCCACCCCCTCTTTTCACCCCTTAAGGGGTGATTTCCGGGATAAAAACTATCTTATGTCCTTTCCAGTGTCTCAAAACTATCTCTATACCGAATTTCATCTAAATCGGTTCAGCGGTTTAAGGTTACAGACAGACAGAGTTACTTTCGCATTTATAATTCAGTATGGATTCATTAAATATGGATATGGATTATAGTTTATATTTATTTGTTTATTTAAACTTTACTGCACTATTAGAGATAGAACAAATGTCGGACTTAATGACATAAAGCCATTCTCTGCCAATAAACAATTAAGCTAAATAGATATTGGTGCGGGATATCGGTATCAAACTTGTATAAATTAATAATTACAAGGGTAAGACATCTAAATTATAATACTATACATAGTTTGAACATATATAAACATAATACATGTATACGATACAATACAATAACTCTTAATTGCACACCTCGCTAATAAAGTAGGTACGGAAAACAATACATTCAAGGAGAGGTAAACAACAGGCGGTCTTATCGCTAAACAGCGATCTCTTCCATTCATAAAGATGTTAAGTCAAGATTTACTAGAAAACTATCGGAGTTGATTGAAAACACATTTTAATTCTCAGCATGCTTTATTCGTTCCCTAGACACCTTCTATTTTTTTAGTACAATCAACAGATACTGTTAATATTTTTTGTACTAAAAATTAAAATGAACTAAGAATATGACGTAAGTTTAGGCACTAGTCCCACCGCCGGCGAGAAAGCGATTAACTGTCGACTAATTTCTCGCCCAACTCGCTCAAGAAACGTACAATAGATGTACACTCCGTGTCAATAAAAGAGATACATATGTGAGAGAGTTCTCGCTGGCAATGTGAACAGCTAGCGATGAACTATTAATAAATTTGTCCCTGTTACTAACACAGGATCTGTATCTTTTGCTCGTTTCTTGGGCGAGAAAATCGCCGATAGATAATCGCTTCCTCGCCCTTGGTGGGACCAGTGCATTAGCTTGCATATATTACGTGCAAGGCTACTTAATAGCCAAGCAACTGAGTCACGGTCAAGAACAACAATTACTTTTTAGAACCGTACAGCCACATTGTAAACACTTCAACACTTGTTCATTTTGCAAACAATTTACTGGCCATCACTCAAAATAAATATCTTTACAGTACGTCCGTCATCGAGGTTCTTGTTAGAAATCTTTTTTTTAAATTATTTATTGTAGGAGAACCAACAGCTAATACAGTACAAACAGAAACTTAAATAGAAGTATAGGGCCAATTACAGGAACTCACGTATAGATATTGCACATGAAACAGTTAAGTGACAACGCGCATAACGACATGCTCACACAGAAAATTGTTCTACAAAACGTTTATCACTGCACTGAATAAATATTTTAAATAACTGAATAACTGAAATCGTCTATAGGATCAACTGCTTTTTTTACTACTTTGAAAGAAACAAATGTTCATTCGGAGCCATACAACGATAATACCGAACAGTAAATGAATAAAAAACACAAAATGTATTCACAAATCGATTTATCTCTAGACTCGTGTGATTAGACGCCAGCCTAAAAAAATATCTTAGCAAAGCTAGGTCGCACAGGTCAGATACACGTTATGCAAGTTTCATAACCAGTATTTTGCAAACAAATCTCACACAATGTTACCACGAAGACTAGATAATCATAACAATATGCTAATAACATTCTGTTTCGAATATGACCTATATAACATAGCTATATACTGTCTCACGTTTTATCCGTTTTATCAATAAGTTTTCATGCAAGTATGGGTGTTAGTATATTGACTTAAAGCTGAATTTTAGTTGTTGTACCGTAGCACGTGCGATACACGTCTAGGAAACGACCTCCTTCAGATATCGGATTGAACGTTGCTCTTAAAACACAATAATAAGATCATTAGTTGGTATCACCTAACTCTTATCACACAGATCGTACATAACTATAGTTTTATACGTAAAAGCAATGAGTGTTGAGTTGAACAATCGATCACCCATAAAAATTCGCAGAACGCATTTAAATGAGTAAAAACAACTGTCAAGAACATGTCGGACCATGCTCAGTGTAGGGCCGTTTATACCAAAAATTTCACTATACATGAATAAATAGGATTTGAAAAAGCGTATCTCCACGCTACTTCCGTCCTTTTGTAGAGATGCGCAGTTTATCAGCAAATACTCAAAAACGGTATATCCGATCATGTTGAAATCAGTTTTCGTTGAAAGTATTTAAGTTATATTTTTGTGATTTTTTTTCATATTTTTTGACATAAGGTTTAGAAAATAGATGGGGGGGGGGGATACAATTTACACAACTTTCGGAGCGATTATTTCCGAAAATACTATTTAAATAAAAAAAATAGCAACCTCTAAATGATCTTTAAAGTACTGTCGAAATATGTGCCACACATTGATATTTGCTGAAAAAAAAACAACCAAAGAACGTACAAGTGCCGTGGAGATACGCTCTTCTGCTAGTGCACTATTTCATATCGTATTTTTTTCATCTGTAATGCATTTTTTCGTATAGTTGGCTACCCTACAATGAGCATGGTCCGACATGCTCGTTGCCGGTTTTCAGTGTTTCTAATTGTAATCATTCTGATCTCTAAGAGATTACCGAGTGTCTACGTAAATTGCTACGTAATCATCTTCATGACTATTTGATTAGTAATTACGAGAGAATAATGACTACGATTTGTTATTATTACTACAATCAGCTTGACCATCGACTTTGATAACGCTAAGGCTGCTACACTTATATAATTAAATGACGGAGTTAAAGCACAAGTCGTTTACATGAAAGTATTGCGCGTGAATTAATTATAGTAATTAGATGATATGACGATGATAAACTCTCACACCCATATTGACACATTACTTCACCTATACCTATCCATGTGTAAACAATGACCTGCGGGCCTATGATGGTCGCATTTATCACGCGATAAAGGATATGATAACGCGCCTGTCACTCTCGCACTCACATGCGCGTCAGAAGGTGACGGCAGCTATGTCACTTATTTATCGCGTGACAAACGCAACCATCATAGGCCCGCTGCCTAGTGTAGCTGTAACAAAGGCTATCAGCAATTGTCCACTCTCGAATTTTGAGCTACTTCGGTCACATTATGCGTAAGGAAGACGACGCTATGGAGAGACTCGTCATTCAGGGTAGAGTGAATGGCTCAAGATCCAGACGGCGCTCTCCCTTGCGATGGACTGATCAAGTAAAAGCTCTCACAGAGTCACTCCTAAATACGTACGTACGAAGTGCTTCGGTCAGAGAGAGATGGCGGGAGACAGTAAAAAAGGCCGTGCAAGTCCTTGCACCGCCTTTTTTACTGTCTCCCGCCATCTCATCATCATACTCTTGGCAGAGTAATCGTGGTCATTGGGGTCGCCCCATGACCATGACTACTCTGCCAAGAGTATACGACTAAGAAGAGAGTGTAGCTGCAGATTCTATGATGAAAAGTGACCCATTGTGGTCACGTCTCCAGTTATACTTAAACAGGTTTTAACGATACGGTGTGATTATTGGAAAATCAATAAGTCTCAAAATGGGTCAATTTCATAAAGTTCTAACTACTATCAACTATACACATACCTATGTACAGTAAGCCCACAGTATTCGGCTGTTTATACTGTCCCGCTCTCACGCGCACCTGACAATATATTTGTCACACACATAGAAACACGATGATTGCAGAGTACAATTAGTAATCTGGCTTCACTGTAATCGTTAAGTTGGTTTCATTTTCTTAAGCCAGTTTCGACGAGCTGCTTTACGGACCAATGTATTTCGACCTTCGATCGGGAACAAATACCACTACTTTACGTGTCTAATTATATCAGGGACGAATTGATTGAGGTTAACTGGAAGAGATCCCTTAAAGGGATAAGTTCGCCTTTATACAAATGTGTTACTTTACTTTCTTTGTTTTATTGTTTTTATGTACAATAAAGTGTTTACAATACAATACATAGGTAACAGTAAATAAGCCCGGCACATTTAAAAAATGCTGACAATTTTCAAACGGCTTAACCGATTTTCATGAACCATAGCTAAGAACACTCTTAATTAAATCACCTTTCAAACAAAGAAAACTAAACCGAAATCGGCTCATATGTTTACGACTTACGATGCCTCAAAAACACAGATACACACGTTAAACTTATAACATCCCCCTGTTTCGTCGGGGGTAAAATCTAACCATATGTTTGTTTTATTTGCAGATGATGTACCGGTTTCTAGTCCTATTACTAGCATGCCTACAGCTGGAGACTTCAGGTTTCAGCATAGGCAACGAGGTTATCAGCGAGCCGGAGTTAATATTGGCTTTCGTCGTAAGTATTTCATATAATTTTAACGCCACGCGAGAAATATACAGTCAGTAGTATAGACACAGTATAATTAATATACAGTACTCCGACACCATTGATATCAGGTGGCACAGGCATCCGATAGCGCGTTTGCGAAAGGAATGCAAAAGTTAAAAAATTAGAACGATGTTCATTCTCACAATAGAGATGTTGACTGTACTCAAATAATACAATTTTGATGAGAAATGATACATTTTGTGATAGAAATCCTAAATAAAATTGAGGTCTATACCTTACGTGTAGCTTGTTTTACGAGTATTTAAAGTTGTGTGGGAAAACCCATTTTCAAAGTATAAAAATATTAATAACTAATAATGCCATTGAATAACCCATGAAATGTATGGTGACTTTTGTTATAAAACCGATTCGATAAACGCAAGTATTAACATAGCTGCAGAACAAAGTTTTTCATTCCTCCATACACGATAGGAACGTGTGACGTCACACGTTCCTATCGTGTATAGAGCGTTTTTTTTAAAGACCAAAATGTGTCAGTTTCTCTGCGCGAGAACGTTTTTCGACAACTGTGGGAATTACTAAAACCTGTGGAATAGATTTTGCCCTGGATGCCCGTTACCCATTATTAAAATGGCATATTATCCTTTAACGGTGGTCCATCGCAATTTAGAGAAGTCACTCGATCTAAACACCATGGTCGGCCTCCCACAGGATCAGCCGATGACCTAGAGGAAGGCGATGGATGCAGAACACGGTTGACGTTGGGTAGTGGAAATCTGAGAGTGACATATGTTCACCATTGGACGTTTATAGGTTTAAATTATTATGACATTTAATAGGCACAAAGGCACTGCCTACCCTGAACGACCATGGCGCCATATTAGACGACACGTTTGGCTCAGAGAGTTGCACGGCCTACGAAGCTGGCGGACCCAGATTCGAATCCCGGCCAGGGCAAGTATTTGTGTGATGAGCACGAATATTTGTTCCTGGGTCTTGGATGTTTTCGATGTATTTAAGTATTATAATTTATTTGTATATTATGTATATCGTCGCCTTGTACCCATAGTACAAACTTTGCTTAGTTTGGGACTAGGTAGATTTGTGTAAGATTGTCCCTGATTATTTATATATTTAAAAAAAAGTTTTATATAGGCACAGAGAAACTGCCTACCCTGAAGCTCTGAACGATCATGGCTCCATATAGGCACAGAGAAACTGCCTGCCCTGGAGCCCTGAATGACTTAGGGCTCCAAATAGGTAGGCACGGAGAATCTGCCTACCTTGGCCAAAAACTTATGAACTTTGTATGTTAATTTTATATTTAAATTGCAATTTGGTGACAAAATTTTAAAATTTTGCACAAAAAATACGAAATTCTTTTACTTACCTACTTAATGCCCAAAGCATATAAATATCTTTTACGCTGACATTTTAGCAAGCATATAGCTCTGCAGTTGGTTTATTATGAACAAACCAGAGTTAAGCTGTCGTTGTAGGTATGCTCTGACCCATTACACCTTTGATAACGTTAATTAACGCTAATATCTTGGGGTACTTGCACTTTCCGAGTTATAAATAAAGAATTACATCACTCATGTTGATATATAAAGTCTCGTCTTGGAAAAAATAATGTATTAATCAATGCAATTTTTCTGTCAAGAAATGGAAGAAGTGAAAAAAGATACAGTAAGCCGAAAAACTGCTCTTCTAAACGAAATGAAGTAAATGCCATGAAGATACGCTCTGTTGACGGTGCACTTTTTCACATTGTATTATTTTCATCGGTAGTGAAGAGCATGGTCCAATATGCTCTTGGCCGGTTTTTGCTTTTGGATTTACCGACTTATTCAAGGAAGGAAGTCGTATGGTTATACATTATATACATATGTATGTTTCCCATCCCTGTGTTTAGTATAAATAAACTATTGGATGCAATTGCGTAATATCGTTTACTCACAAATCTTACGTGGAGGAAATTCCAGCACGCGGTCGGTGACATCATCATTCCCCTGCCCTTATCCCATTCATTTGGGGTCGGCACAGCATGTTTTATCCTTCTATACATTCATCACCCGGAGTCCCCAGCAAGCTCGGTCGAATTTCACCTAGCCATACAAACAGAGATTCGTTCTCATTTTAAAACTACGTGTTGGATTGTAACGAAACTTTGCATCGTACAATGACATGAGGTATATCTAGACTTGTAATTAGTTTATACTCCAGTTTATAAAACAAACGAAATAGGTACAGCAAAAACAAGTTTTGTATGAAAAACTTAAATTCACAGTATTTTTTTACTATGGTATCTGAAGCTACATAAACTAATTACAGGCCTGCATATACCTTAACTTATTCTAAGTACAAAGTTTCAGAGCAAACTAGCTAGTCGTTTGAAAATGAGAGCGTAACTATGTTTGTATGGAGAACCGAGCTTACTGGGGACTCTTAATTCCATTTTCCTCATGTTATTTTTCTCAAAATCCATCCATCTTTTCTTTGGTCTTTCTTTTCTTCTACAGCCTTCCACATTCCGTCAACGCTTGTCTCGTTACGTGGCTCCTGTCTCTTCGCATCACGTTCCCGTATCACGCTAGTCGGTTAGCATGCAACTTACTGTTATTGGTGCTACTTTCTGACTTTCTCGTATATATTCATTCCTTATTTTATACATTGTGCGACACATCGTTTCTAAAAATTTATCTTTAATCATATAAAAGAGGAGTTACAAATCCTGAACTTTTATTGAAACGTCAAAGGTGGGTGAGGTATTATATTAAATTTGTACTCGTACACGTTAAAAAATATAGTGATATATGTATAACCGAATGTCGGCGGTTATTGGATATAATACCTACCTGATTTTCACGCGGTTTATTACAAAATTTCGTTTGCGGAGGAGAAAGTCATAACCCCTCGTGTTTGCTACAGCGTAGTCGAGTAAAAAGTACCATATAACGATGTGTGTAGCCATCAAGAATTTTTTAATCCCAGTATAGAAAATATATAGTGGCATTAAAAAACTTCAGAAATGCAAGTCAAAGTGAAATGATCTGATTAGGTTTTTCTGAGTTTCCCTAATCCTTGCAGCAAATGTTGGATCATATTGTATTTCTCCCAGCAAACATTCACTCTCATGTAACTGACATTTCGAAAGTGCTTGTAACTAGGCCTACTTGAATAAAGAATATTTTGATTTGATTTGATTTGTGTGTAGTATACTGCGGGCGTTAAAAACTCCACAATAACTTTTTGTTGAAAACCTCTTTTTGTGACTTTACTGACTGTAATTTTCTTTAAACTTCCATCAACTATTGACCGAGACGATTCTAAAGAGCCCAAACTCGGTAGGATTGCGTCATTTTATTACAGAGTTCCTGTGACCACCATCCGGCTCCATCATCAAATCAGCTCGATAGTATCATGATGTCGATGGTATAAATATATATTATTGAACTTTGAACACTTTTCTGCAGATAATACCGTGCCGTTTATAATCTTTGCATCTTGGCCCACCAGTCTCAGGGTCAAACCTGCAACTCAACTACGTAAATTGGTTCTCACTAAAACAGTTGTCTAAAGTTTAGCTATCCCGCGTCGCACAAAATGAGCCGATGATCTGGTTAAGATTGCGCGAAGCCGATGGATACAGAAGAAGCAGAAGGTGTGAACGTTCGCTTTGGAAAATTACAGAGGAGATTTTGTTCGGCAATGGATGTGTATGGGTTGAAATAATGATGATTATGAAACATCGCCACAGTCACAACCCATGAGACTGTGGGTCAGATCTCAGTAAATCACCAGCTTTGTATGTTAATTTTACATTTAAATTGCAAACTCTTACCAAAGTTAGCAGAGTTATACAATTTGCAAATAAAATATACAACTTTTTAACCTTCTTGATGCCTTTAGAATGTTTTAAACCGACATTTAGCTAACACTTAGCCACGTGGTTTTTTACTAGTTTGAGAGTCAGCCTTGATTGTGCCAGATCAATTTATCTTGACGATTTTTTGTTCCGTTATAACTAAAACCTTGGAAGAACCAGCCAAGTGTGAGGCGAACTCGCGCACAGAGGGTTCCGCCCCGTTGTACCAAAAAAGCGAATAAATAATAACGAAAAAAACGTTGAATTTTTAACTTTATATTATTTATATTATTGAGACCGCTATAGCCCCCAGCCTCATACATTAAATTCTGTAAAAAAAAATAAGTTTCTATCTAGTTATTACAGTTCAAGAATTAGGGTTCTGTGATAACCAGATACCAGATAGTGGTAGAGGGAACTTAAGAAATGGATTCCGTTGGTACCCTTTCGGTGTGGAGTCCTAAAAAGCCACAACATCCACTGCTGCTGAACATAGGCCTTTCCTATAGCCCGAGGATCACGAGGTCACCCGTCCACTTATTCGGGGGCCGTCCCACGCTGCACTTTCCTATGCGTGTTCGCAACTCCAGGCCTTTAATGCCCCAACGGCTATCCATTCTCCGGGCTACATGTCCCCAGTGGCTTGCGGTTCATACAAGCACAAGCTGCCTACCCTGAACGACCATGGCTCTATATTGGTACTGAGAAACTGCCTACCTTAGCCAAAAAGCCCTGTGCACGCCACTACATGTCACATTGCATCCATTTAGAAACTAATAGTTCAGATAGGTACCGATAATTCCTATTTAAGGCTATATCTGCAAGAAACATGGACACCACAAAAATATTACGCAAGCTGTCCAGGTTTTTTGTCAGACATTCTCAGACGTCGTGTTAAGTTCAAATAGGTCACAAATAAATAAGACAAAAAAGTGACAAAAAACAGCGATAGCACCCACATCATTACGTATTCAGAATCAGCTATTAGCGCATAGATTGGTAATAAATCGATGGCAGATGCCAATTGTATTGTTACTAGATATTTTTACCATACATCCCGGTACGCTGGAGCATGTCCCGGTTTGAACGTGGTGTCCCGGTATCCCAGCCATAAAGGAGCTTGTCCCGGTTTCAAAATCGTAGTCGGCAGAGATCAGAACTAGATAACTATGTAAACAAATCTTGCAAGTTAAATTTGACCAACTTCACGGTTTTCGGTTAATCTAAAATTTGGCATCCTTATGTCAAGTTCATTGACAGTGCAATATTATGATACCAATCGAGCTGATCTGATTATGGAGCCGGATGGTGGTCACTATGTAATTAAATAAAACAATAATACCAAAGGGCTCTTTAAAATAGTCTTTGTGATGGATGTTCAAATAAAGTACAGTCGGCAATAAAGCGTATCATTAAAATAAAATGTTGACAGAAAGTTATGTATACCTTAAGTTAACATTTGGGTTAAAATCAAGGTTTGCGCATTGTCAACCTCGTACATATATCTAAGGATTATTTAGCCCAAATCAACCTAGTCCCAGCTAAAGTAGGCTTATACTATTATATTCAATATTCTCCTACCTATTTCTGTCATGACCACCACTTCGGTTTATTTATTTATTTATTAAAAACAAGTTACATAACATTGCAGTGTATACACCAATGCGTCATGAACTGAACAAAGTTTATTTAGACGGCAAAACGGCGTGGCCCCGTTGTGTCGACATCTCGGGTGTTGGATTCGGTAGGTTGCCCCGGAACCGACGAAACACGACACCTTTCGGCCAGAAATCAGCACACGCGATGGTCTCCTGCAGCGGCCGCGGCACCGCGCACTACAAACGAGCTGAAGTGCAAGTAGTGGCGCGAATGCAACTGGAACACCCGCAGCGAGTAGCCGGTTTTCTGGCGAACATACTGCGTCACTTCTTCAGCGGTGGCAGTGTGATGCAGGCGCGACACGTACAGCGCCTTGCTCGGTGTGGAGACCCGCAGACCACAACCAACCGGTTCTGCAGTACTGACTCTTGCGTGTCTTACGCTTTCTTGACACCGTTGTGAAACCCTCTTTGTCCACATTGGTTACCTACCTTCGAAGCCGAGACGTGGTCTCTAACTATCGGTCTCTTAAGGAAGCTCAAAGTCACTTAGCGAGCTATCGAATCAGAAATGAGGAGATTCGTTGACGAACCAAGGTCACCGACATAGCAAACAGGGTAAGCATACTGAAGAGGCAATGGGCAGGGCACATAGTTCGAAGAACCTATGGCCGTTGTAGCAGAAAGGTTATCGAATGGAGAACGCGTCTGCAAGCGCAGCGTGGAAGGACACCCGCAAGGTAGTCGGACGTCCTGGTTAAGGTTGCGGGGACTCGCTGGATGCGGGTCGTCTCTATCCGGCTCATATGATAGTCTGTTGAGGAGGCCTGTCTCCGGCAATGGACGTCCCATGGCTGAAATGATGATGATGATGAAAGCCTCTTCGACTCCTAATTAGTATAATGTGTGTCCCACGGGGCAACGGAGCCAAGGAAGGGACGGAGAGCAATATAGGATATATCCTATATTTTAATTTTTGTCTAGTGGCTGAATGGTTGTCGGACCAAAAATATCCGCGTTAATGCCTATGAACTGATATTAAGAACACAAATCTGTATGATTCATTATGTTGATGAATAAATTTAAAATATTGTCTATGTATAAGTAAGTCACCAGAGACCATAGACAATATTTAAAATCCTCTACAATTATTCAATTTATTATACAAACTACGATTCTTATAATAAAGGTTGTGTATAACGGCCCTAAGGGTCTACTCGAACACAACACACGCGAAATACAGACGACTTCCGTAAAAAAAACATTATGGAGGGATTGAAGGGAAAATTTCACAAACTTTTATCGTGTAGTTTTTTGAGTTGTGTACTTTTTTATTTCATTGCATATGTTTGAGAAAAGCACTATACATGCCTCTGGCCGTGAAAATTGCTTGCCGGCTTCGTATCACTATCCGGCCTCCCTTCGGTCGGCCGTCTATACCTACTCACCCGGCAAGCCCTTCTTTGGGGCGTCTGCAGTAATGTACTATTATCCCGGAAAAAATTGTTGGTAATATATTTTTCTCAAACATGCAATGAAATATTGATGTTATGTTCTTTATAATAGGCTGCGAAGTATAACGTTTCAGGTGGCTAGGGCGTGAGGTCGTTAATGGGATTTCATACAAATCATGCAGGACTAGGCCGGCAAAGTCCTCTTTTTTAATTTCCATTCCACATAAATTTGTGGCACAGGCATCATGACATTCTGCCACTATGCGTATTGAAAAATATAACTTTGATTTTTTTGTTATTTATTTCATTGCATGTTTGAGAAAAGCATACATCCCTCGGCGGGAAATATGGGGTTATGTACTATTGTTGGGGCAACTACAAACTAGAGTCGGTAGCCAGGACTAGCTTTGGGCCGCTGCGCCATTGAGTAGTTAGTAGTAATATATATAATATTCTGTCTGTAAATTGAAGATAGTTCAAAAAAAATTGTAGAACGGAATATTGGAAGGTCACTGAGCCGTAAAGTGTTTTTTTTAGGTTATTTTGGTATGTTTGTATATGTCGTTGTGGCTTCATCACTAGAAATCGGCTAAACAGATTTCAATTATTTTACCGCACAGATAGTGCATTTATTTGTAGTAACGGCTACTCGACATGCTCTTGGCCGGTTTTTCCTTACTTAGTTCACCTTACGAGAGCCATTTTAATGCCATAGCTCAGGGGTCGCCAAACTACGGCCCGCGGGCCAAGTCCGGCCCGCGAGCCCTTTTAATCAGGCCCGCGGAAAGAAAACGGGAGAGCCCATAAACTGACGGTAATTGGTCATAATAATGGCCACTCATGAATATAATCAACACCAAGTACGTTCCTTATGCGTTATCTAGGTACTGTAGGTACCCCCTGAAGACTAAGACGAAAGTTCGTCCACACTTGTATCATTTGCTCGTATCCGATCACCGTGGCGTGGCATGACTGCGTATCGCGCTGCTTGGACGCTCAGTGTCGGCGCGGCGATCACGCCGCGCTTGTCCGATCTAAGTGTGTGATACACGTAGCAACATGGATTTCGAGCGATCGGATCGGCACAACGTCCAAACGCGTGATCGTGACACGCGATCATGCCACGCGACAAATATCTGATCGGGCAAATGATACAAATGTGGACGCATCTTTAACTGACTTACTTACTGTATTACCCCATGTATGACCAGCCATGAAACCAAAGTCTTGGCCCGCAGGAATTTATATTAAGTGCAGTGTGGCCCTTGGCTCGAAAAGTTTGAAGACCCCTGCCCTAGCTAGTTAGTTTGTAAATAATTAATGCTGTTTCAACATTGTCCTTATCTAGAAACTTTACAGAAAAGGGCTCAATTAGTTTAACCACGAGCAACTGACCGTTAACTATGTAGCGATTTAATTAGGTACGACTATTTTAGAAGTATTTAGGTATAACCTTATAAGTCTTACTGTTGTCCTATCGTGCGTATTTAGTAACCACAGGGGTCGACAACCTTTTCAAACCGAAGAATGTATTTTTTTTTTAAAGATTTCCCAGTTTTTAAAATTCGCCAATAAATACGTTTCTTAATACGGCATTTTTTCTGGTACATATAGTGTCAGTTTCTTTACCAAGTCTCATCGATCTCTTTTGTTATCATGGCCTCTTACATTTTATTTAACTAGAAACGTTCGTATGTAAGTTGTGGTTTCCGAATTTGCTAAACATTTTTAACCACTTCCTGGTAAGGTGAACCGGGACAAATATCGACTATGGATCAAATGCGTCTTATGACAATGACATATAACGTCATTTTGCAACTATCCCTGCTCTCTTTTTTTACACTTATACCGCCAAATTTTAGGAAGGGAGGATACGCGTAGTTTCAAAGTGTTCGGATTTTAAGACATCTTTAAAAGACGCACTTTTCGCATACTCGCAATTGGCCCGGTTTATGCGATTGAGCTGAAATTTGGCATAATACTTATGTAGGTTCGGTGATAATACAATATTATGACAACATCGAGCTGATCTGATGATGGAGCCGGAAGGTACTTTTTAATAAAATAACACAATCCTACCGAGTTTCTTATAGAAAAATACAATAAAACCTTTGGACAGGAACTTATGTTTCGTAAGAAGGTCACTTCTGATGTTCTATATCACCGCCTTCTGATTGAGATCTAATTAAGAGAATTGTTAGTCCGTATAATTTATTCGTCATAATTGTGTCCGAAAATCGTTAATCACTATCATGAACGTTGCCTGTAAAGCTGAAGGTCGGAGTTTAAATCTCGGTAAGGGCAAATATTTGTGTGATGAGCATAAATATTTGTTCATGAGTCTTGTATGTTTTCTATGTAATATGTCGTCGCCTAGTCCTATAACACAAGCCTTAACGAGCTTACTATGTGACTAGTTCGATTAGTGTCGAAACTGTCCGGTAATATTTATTTAAGTATTTAAAAAAGCCTTCATTGAACTTTGGGGTTTTTGTGGGTATGCTATGCCATCCCCGTAACACATATTAACAATTTTTTTAAATAACTACCTCCCAAAAGAGGAGAAATAGATTTTGAAGTATCCGGATATAATGTATAATGTGGTTTGTTAAATGCTCTCAGTTTAGAACTAATTGTTTTGTTTGTCCAATTTACGTCACAGTAACCCTTTATCACAACAATGAGGGGTTATCGATACCACGTGCCACGGCGTGATCTATCGGAAAACAATTGATTTGCGGTTACGTAATAGATTTATGTTTGACACATGTCTGGTGCTCGTCCCAATATAGCGTCCGACAAGATTAGGGGTTTCCTCCAGTCTAAAAAACCTACTAAGGGTCGATTTCACCAACGTAGTATAAGTCTTATTCCAATAATAATATATATTATCAAATTAATTTAAGGATCCTAGTCATAAGTTAAATTTTTCTACGCCGTGCTGGCAGAATATGCTGAACTAACCACATTTGCTAACCGAAGTTGTACCATATTCTTTGCAATAAACTATTGATTGATTGATTGACTGATTGAATAAATCATTTATTACTCGCGAGCAAACTCATTTTACGTTTCACCAATAATTAACCTAAGGATAAAATCTCTATATTAGATAGATATATAATAAAATCTTATACGGCCAATTTCGGCTGAGTAAACTGATAGTCCTAGATTAGTATTGTCACTGTCACTGTCAAGTAAATTCCATATTATTTTTCAATTGATGTATTACCCGAACAAATTTAAAAAATACATTGCTGAAGCATGGGACAAACTGTCTATCTTACGTGGTTGCCTAACGATGTCATTCAATTCATTCATTCAGCGTTAAATTAGTTAGTAGGGGAGACCGAGGTGAGTTGTGACTGGGGAGAGTTGTGACTGTCGATTTTTTGGAATCTACTAACTGATAGGGAGCTCGCAGTAGCGCGCGTTTGTTAGTTCAAGATTCGAGCTACCAAACGCGTGCTATTGTGAGCTCGCTCTCAGTAAAGAGGTACCTAAAAATCGACGATGTTACAACTCTCCTCTGTCACAACTCTCCTCGGTCTCCCCTAACTATGCGAGCGTAAGTTATGCGTAGACTTGCGTGATGCAACGAAATTGAAGTTAACCATGGAGTAAATCGTTAGTATAAAGTTATACTCTCAGGTAAATTTAATGTTGGTGAAATCGGGGCTTAGAAGAGTAAAATGTATGCCAAGAGAAAGAAAGAAATGGGGACTACTACCCAGTGGAGTAGCTAGGTAACGAAGGGCCCCGGTGCAAAAACATGATTGTGGCCCCATATCAGCTCGATCGTCGACGCCGAGCTGCGGGTGGCCGGGCTGAGTTGGAGTGACGCGGAGCGCGAGGCACAGGACAGGAGCGGATGGCGACGTCTCACGAAAGCCCTCTGTACCACTGAGGTACCAAAGGACAGCAACAACATCAGCTCGAGGTTCTGTTAGGCAGGGACCAAAATATTGGGGGCCCGGTCCACGGCATCAACTAGCCCTTCGGTAGTTCAGGTACCCCACTGGTCAGGGTCCGAGGGTCTGAGCTTTAGGGGCCCCGGGCACGACCCCGTGTAATACTTCAGTAGCTACGCCACCGAATATTATAGTACTACCCCTTTATTATGATGACTAGAGGCCACTTTCTGGTTCTATTTCGTCAGTGAGGGAGAAAAAAACGTAACCATCTCTTTTCTTCAGGGTAGTCGGGTACAATATCCTATGATCATCTGTGGATGATCAGCTACCGGTACACCAAAAATTGCTAAAATCCATTCAGCCATTAACGTGATAAAGCCACAAAGATACATAGAATAGAATAGAATAGTCTTTATTTCGTCATCACAGGTAACAATCAGGTGACAATGGTGGTAAATTACGCAGCAATTCCATAATGCGCCTTTTGGCATACGAAATACATTATTAATACATATTTTTAATCTAAACTAATACAATCAATAATCAAATAAAACAAAATTACATTTTAATATTCGTGTCAAAACATAACAATTCATTGCAGATTACATTTTTTATTTTTTTTATTTTACTAAGTCAAGGTCAGCATCATTAAAATAATCATTAATATTATAGTAACATTTATCTACAAGTATTCTTGAGCAAATGTGTGGACTTTTTAGTGTCCTTATTTTGTAAGTAATTTATTATATAGTTTTGGGGCCATTACGTTAACGTTGCGTGCCATCAATGCGGTATTGCATTTTACTATGCGTACTAACGGTTTCCTGGGTCGCAGGTTATTTCATGAATTTGTTTCCATTACTGGGAAAAGATTGGGATTACTTTTGACAAAGTTGTAGCATTCGTAAATGTACAAACAAGGCATTGTTAACAGTTTGCAACTCTCCGTGTGTTCAAGCTTGTAGATGGCCCTAACGCAGCGCTTCTGTGCTCTGAACAATCTGTCTTTGTAGGAAGAATTTCCCCAAAATATGATCCCAAATCTTAAGATAGAGCATACGAAACCGTGGTAAGCCGCCAGCAGTTTCTTGGGCAGACGTCTTTGCTAGCTTGTACAGTGCGTATGACAATGTATACAGTTTTTTACAAACTTGTTCAGAGTGAGACTCCCATTTCATATTATGATCAATAGCGATACCAAGAAATTTAGTGACGCAAGTTTTATTTATAGTTTGACCTTTATATTCCACGTCTAATTTCGGCACAGATTTTTTTTGAGTAAATTGCATCACAGTAGTCTTCTCTAAATTAATTTTTAGATTATTAAGTTCTAACCATTTGATAATTTCCGAAATAGTTACGTTTACATCGTTCTCGTAATCCACATTTGTATTAAGCTGTACGAAAACCGTACAGTC
Organism: Hedya salicella; assembly: GCA_905404275.2. Lineage (NCBI taxonomy): Eukaryota > Metazoa > Arthropoda > Insecta > Lepidoptera > Tortricidae > Hedya > Hedya salicella. The sequence continues at coordinate 15,477,973 of FR990111.1, read as the reverse complement.
ATCGGCGAATAAAATCATTGGATGTGGGCTTCTTTTTACAATGTCATTAATATAGATTAGGAACAGTAGATAGAAGCATATATACCAAATACTTTTTCACTTCTCCTGCTCAAAAAGTACGCCATATTAGCTTCGCGAAGCGAGACTAAAATAGTACATTTAGCCCCTAGGGTTTTAAAGAAAGTCATATAAGCCCATACAAATTTCTATGACACTGAAAAAAAAACTTGCGGCCAGCTACATAATCCTTACGAATAATTAAAAACAAACAAACAAACCTGATCAGATTGGCCAAACTTTCTAATAGAATTGCTCAAACCGTACTTTTAGTTCATCATGAAATTATACTTATACATTTTTAATGTTAAGTCTTTTTTCTTTTCTCGCAGTCGAAGTGAAAAGCAGAGTGTTTAACACGTGGCTAAAAGCCATTATGACACTCAGACATATTTGTCACTTCGTGCCATAATGGCTTATTTTTTAGCCTCACGCTCACTCAAATACAGTTTAACATGAGAGCGAGAGGAATGGCGCGATACGAACTTCGAATATCGAATTTCAGAGTAGCCCCTCTGGATCTCCGCGATAGACTGGCCATGTAATGCAATACGCTCATTCAGCAACTTCTCAAACATGGTCGTCTGTATTATTTTGATACTGAATTGTGTCAAAGAATTCAACGTCTATGTTTCATTGTTTCAGGTAAACCGCCACGGTGACAGGTCGCCAGATGAAGACGAGCTGTCGTTATCAAATATTGCGGCTAAACTGAAAAACATGACATACATAGAAGGGCTTGAAGGCTTGACAAACGTAAGAACAAAACTTTATTGATTACAGCGCCATCTCTTGGTAATACGTCGTGGCTGCCAATCAGTCCGATTAACTGTAATCCTACCGACAATGACAAAGACCTGCATTAAGAGTCCCCAGCACGCTCGGCCGAATTTCACCTTCCCATACAAACGGAGTATCGTTCTCATTTTAAAACTACCTGTTAGATTGTAATGAAACTTTGCATAAACAATGACATGAGGTATATCCAGGCTTGTAATTAGTTTATATGGCTTCAGTTTATAAAACAAACGAATTACAGCAAAAACAAGTTTTGTATGAAGAACTTAAATTCGCTGTATTTTATTTATTTAGGTACTATGGTATCTGAAGCTACAAAAACTAATTACAGGCCTGCATACCTTAACTTATTCTAAGTACGAAGTTTCAGAGCAAACTAGCTAGTCGTTTTAAAATGAGAGCGTAACGATTGTATGGAGAACCTTACTCAGCTTACCGCGGACTCTTAAATTAAATTAGCTTACTGGTTGTTGCATGTCGCGTACTCAGCGGAGATTCCAGTTGCCCAGAACTTGTAGAGCAACAAGTAAAACTCTTTGTGCCGGGCGTCCCAAGGATTCCTTTGCGAGCACGTACGCGTGTGTAACTGGCAGTGCCTCCAGCACGCACTGTGTCGCACCGTAACTCACCGCTCCTTCGTGCCCTTGCGCTCCTCAACTCTCTCCTGGTATCCGCACCGGAGTGTGATCTGTTTCCATGGCCATGGGCGGCTGTGTGCGAGGAGTGCCTGAGGTATTGCGAGATGATGGATAACAGGCCCTCTAGCGTCTAAATTTTTATTGTAAACATGAAATTACACAGTGCAATGGATAACTGTAAGGCTGTGTGATGTATTTGTAAATAAATAAATAAAGGCTAGGTACACACCGCTGTCCCGCACACCCGAGTGCAACAGCCCCAACACGTGATGCCTGGGCTTGCTATGACAAGTCCATTGCCATAATACAAAGGAACGGTAACAGCAAAAGCGCTAGCCGTAAATCTGCAAAAAGAAATTAGGTACATTGAACGAAATTAGGTGGATATTCTTAGTTGACAAAAACATAAGGACATGTAAAAAAAATAAAACAATGCGTATTACCAGGATTGTAAGAGCACAATTTGCTTAACAGAACGAGATTACTCGAATGTTTTACTGAGAACTGTTTAAATCGATTTGATGTGATACATATTAACGTCTATATAAAATCGAATGTAACTTAAATCTATTTTAAATTCACGATATCGTATCCGCGAGAGGTCACGGTTTACTAAGATAATATTTCCAACTGTACGTTTAGATTTTTTTATAAAATGTAGCAATCAATCGTGATAGACTCGTCTCTCGTCTAAAGATAAGTAATATTTACATTTATGTAAATTATCACATGCTAAAACCGGTTTTGGTTATCACTATCAATATTGAGAAATAAAATTATCAATATTAAGAAATTAAAACAAAATGTATTACGCACGTGTTTGATAAAATGTGTCATTATAACATGTCTGATAAAGAATATATAAAGATGGTTTTTTGTTATGTTTTTGCATCATCTTTCCCACGTGAAAGAGACTGATATTTGATGATCATGAGAGTACTGTATGTATGTGTTTGTGTAGGTAAGTATGTAGTAGCTTTAAGACAAACATTTCACTGTACTACAGTACAATTATACGTGCATATATAAATATCTTTAGATTCAAAAGGCGTACTCACCGTTGATTTTTGTTAGACTCAAATGGCGTAAGTAAGCGCTTTGAGTCTAACAACATCGATATTATCATGCGATTAAGAAATAATATCGGATCGGGACGGAAAAGACAGCATGGGCGTAAGATGGGCTAAATTAACACTTATGCCGATATAAGACCTGCGTACAAAAAAAAATACAATTACTCCTCCAGTTAGATTAACAAAAAATATTGGAAACGTATATTTTCTTTTGTCAATTAACCAAAAAATCATGAACATATAGCGCGTTAAACCTCCCCGAGATGACACGCCGTGCGACCGTTTTTCGCACGGCGTGACGTCATGCGCCCGCACTCCCAAAGTTTAACGCGCTTTTTCTTTGTCTTTTTTTGTTTGATTGACAAAAGAAAAAATACGTGTCCAATATTTTTTGATAAGGAAACTACCCTATTGCATCCAGACCATCCCGATATGCATCTCGTCTGGCAGTGGGCGGGGTAAATTGCTCGTTGAACTAATGGCCTGCGGCAGAAAGGTTCTCGAGTGCCCCCAACAAGGTGGACCGATGATCTGATGAAGATCGCGGGAAATCGTTGGATGAGGGTCGTTATGGAAATTCTTGGGGGAGGCCTTTGTTCAGCAGTGGACATCCATGGGCTGATTGATGATGATGATGACGTCTCCTCAGTCTACCCTTGATACTAGTTCCATCTGTGGATAGCAGCTAACGCGTCGTGTGTGTTAGCAGTCAGGATTGAAATTACATAATTCCAGATAAAGCGACCGAAGCAGTGTTTACATGCTAGTTTAACAATAAATTATTATTCACAGACAGGCAAACGCCGCGCCTACCAGCTCGGAAAGTTCCTCCGGCAACGCTACGGCTCGCAAGGCCACAACATCCTCTCAAACCTGTACCTTGGAGACGAGCTGGCCATCCGCTGTACCGACAAGGAGCGGACGAAGATGACAGCGCTAGTTGCAATGGCAGCCGCCTACCCTCCTGAGATCGAGCAGCAGTGGGACGAGGGAATTGGGAAGGTGTGGCAGCCTGTCCCGTATACTACTGTGCCGTTGAGTGAGGACTATGTAAGTAAAAGGTTTTTTTCTACGGTTTGATACCCTGGTTGCCATGACTACTACCCTTTAGAGACCCAGCATCAGTGAGACTAGGGAATTGCGAATGTATGGCTGCCTGACCCGTAAAACGACTGTGTCTTAAGTGAGGACTATGTAAGATCAAACCGCGTCCCTCCAAAAATCATGCAGAAAAGTAACGAGAGGATTGGCAAGGTGTGGCAGCCTGTGTTGTTACCAAAGGTGCTGCTGGGTGAGGATAGGATAGGATAGGATAAGTGAAAGGTTTTCCTTTCTGTTTTCAGCGTTTAGGCGTTGCTTTTTTCGTGGATCTGTCTTCATACTCTTTTAACAAAAAAAATGAATTGCATAACTCCACGAACTGATTACATTATCGAAGAAACGTAGGCTATCGTACACACCTAGTGCTTTTTTGTGGTAAACGTGCCTTCTGAAGTCTTGCGATTCGCTGCCTGCAAATTGCGTGCCTGCATCAGTAATTCCTATTAATTTACATTTTAAGAACCAGGATGAGTAAGCATCTTCTGAGTGCATTCACTCCACAGGCATTTGCGAACTAATTTAAGGTAAAAAAAGAAATCAAGCGTCATAATGGCCCATACAACGTTAGAAATTAATAATCTAAATTATATGTGCGCTTATTTAATTTGCTCCAACATTGACTTCGGATGAAAACATAAGATTATACCATTGCCATTTACAAAGGAAATAAAATTCAAACACATATTTTCTTAAGTTTCCACGAGGCCGGGCGAATACATTTTCCTCCTAACACTAAAACGCTGATTTCAACTTAGATAACAATAAAATAGGGATGTTTGTCGTATGGAAGCACGTTAATTAGAAGTCGTGACCTTTGATAAAATGAAGGATAATACTAACATCAATCTTGAACTAAATCTGTCAAAAGGTGAGGGCTTTATTTGATACTGGAGCAGAAGGTAACGAAAATATGTGAGTAACAGATCTACTGTGTATTAATACATATGTACAGTCAGCGTCGAATAGTCTGTAGCATCCAAAGTGCCAAAAATATCGCAACACATCTTTTTTTGGCACTTTGGATGCTACAGTCTATTTGACGCTGACTGTACAGTTGATAGATTCAGACGTTGCTTTGCGGAATTCCATATTAGATTAATGGAGATTTCTTTTTCTCGAGTGGACCGTCAACATCTCCTGCATCTCCTGATGATGCCTCGTAGAGAGGTGAAACACGTGTCGAGGATTATAGTGTCTGGTGGTGGTTTGTTGTATTTGCATGCGTATTTTTTTGTGGAAACGGCATGAAAATGCGCGTGTGAGTACAATTTACTGTCACATTTAGATGTGACATGTGTTGGTTAGCCAAGACACTATTTCGCGGAAAAGTAAACTAACTACAATCCATTAATATAATATATACAGTTAGTAGCAGAATTGAGTGACGCCTCTGCCTTAACATATATGGTAGGGCTATCAAGTTTCTCTACACATGGACCGTACATACTACTTTCACCTCAGTGGCGTGCGGTGCATATAGGCACAGAGCTGGCACAGAGGCACAGCCTATCCTGAAGGCCCATGGCTCCATATAGCCATAGAGGAACTACCCATATGATGAAAACATTTTAACTACCTACCAGTAGCGTGGTGTCTATATAAGTCGATTTCCACCGGATTGGAAAGAAAAGTCTTATAATCACTTTTTTCTTTAAATATGAGTAAATGAATACGCTTCGGCTTCCCTTGAAATTTTCCTGAAGCCACGCCTCTGCTGCCTTACTTACTTACTTACTATGCTGGCTCGGTGACCCAAAGAGGATCTTGGCCGCTGACACGAGAGCTGCCTACCTTAATCAAAAACCCTCTGCAAGCCACTCGCTCACCCTCAAGAAGCAAAATTATTAATTCACAAAACTGCCGACGTCGATTTTCTAATTTAAAGATTCCCAAACTGTGGGACGTGATCCCTCAGAGACCTAGCTCTGTATAAAAAGGGACGAGAAAGAAAATTTGTAGGTAGACATAGGTAAAATTAGCATTTCTTCATTGTATTTTCTTCTACGTACAAAAGAGGAATAGGAAAACGTTTGGGAACTCATCAATTCCAATTTCAAGAAACAATTTATGTAAGAAAAACTTGACATTGACGTCTAGAGAATTATTCCTATAGTATTAATATATTTATTTAAAATTTTCATATTAGGTTTTTTTCAATTTCGACACAAAAAAATAACTTAGTGAAGGTCCATATAAAAATATAATAAAATTAAGCTAAATTTAGCTCCAGGTACCGTTGCGCGTTGGTTACTTGTGATTATGCGCGCATTATAAAAAAAATGGCCATTAATTGGTTATGACCAATGACGTTTGGTGAAGCCATCTACTGAGATTCTCTTAAAATTGTCGACATTCAGAATGATCGTCGTGCTTCGAGAACTTTAACAACTTTTTATTCTTGTTTTAGTTCAGGTGCAAAAAATCATTTTACGCACACGTACAAATATACAAGTACAAAATTACCCACTGCAACTGATTATGGTTTTTGAGCAAAATATACGATCTTCTTATAATAAGTAGGTACTGCTCGTTACTTGAACCACGAAACCATGAAAAATTACTTTCATTGTTCAATGACAATAACAACAGCACGACAGACTAAATTAATATTGTAAATAATACGTACAGATAGCCACAGAATACGTAAAAATACAAGTAGAGAAGGCTCACTCTTTTGGTGGTTGCCGAAAGCGCACACAAAATTTTTATTCAGAGCCCTAATCACGAAACAAGCTCGCGATAAGATATTTTAAAAAATAAAAATTTATAAATTAAAAAAGAACCGACTTCAAAATAAACTAAAAACCCATAAATACTATTTTATGTACGGTACGGATCACATTTGAATCACCTTTTGAAGTCGGTGCCAAACCATTCATTTGTTACTATTAAGAACCGCGGCGGCGAGCCGTTAGTTATTATCTACCTACATATATATTTAGTCATAGTAATTCGTATTTTCGTTGAATAAAGAACTTTATTTACTTCAGGTTTGGCACCGACTTCAAAAAGTGATTCAAATGTGATCCGTACCGTACATAAAATAGTATTTATGGAGGGCCCTCGCGGTCAGGGCCAATATGATTGCCCGCAGGTTTGCGCGCTGTACAAGGGAGGTAAAAGTAACCTTGTTTAAAGCTTACTGTACCTCTCTCTACACGTATATCCTGTGGCTTCGATATACGCAACGAGCCTACTCGGCCCACCGGGTTCAATTTAACAACGCGTTCCGGGTGTTGGTGGGGCTGCCCCGCTTCTGTAGCGCATCAGGGATGTTCGCAGAAGCGAGGGTTGACTGCTTCTATAGCACAATGCGCTAGAGGGCTGCATCCCAGGTGCGCCGGGTGCGTGGCAGTCCCAACAACATCCTGAACACAGGACAGGATTGACGCCACTGTTGTGGGCTACATGCCCCGATTTTGTGTATTTAGTTTTACTTACTAACCCATAGATTTTAAGATACTAACAAAATATGAGTGTAATTACTTGAAATAAAGCGTTTTATTATTATTATTAAAATATTATTAATGGCTTTTTAGTTTATTTTGAAGTCGGTTCTTTTTTTATTTATAAATTTTTATTTTTTGCTTTTTAGTGATTGATTTTAGTAGTGATATAAAGTATTTTTTAGAGCCCAGAATGGAAAGATTGAGGAGGCACTTTGCACGCATCTCGAGTCTTTTTAAGTAAGAAATGTAAAAGTTGGTTAGTTCATTGTACCTTCCATCATCAGCTCAGCATGAAATGATGACAACCAGAGGAAAAAAACTGATAACTTTAGAAAAATATATACAAAACATTGTTAGTGCCATTAATATTTGAGAGTTTCTCTCGATTTCCCTGGTATTCCATCATCTAATCCTGACTTGGTGATAAGGAGACTACTTCAGGAACACACAAAAAAGAATATGACTAAAAGTTTTAACGTATATATAGATAACGACTATAATAGATGATTTTTTTAAGAATGTTCCTCTAACTCTTAACTATTAAGGAGTTGTACCTTCCGTCATCAGCTCAGCATGATGAGATGATGACTACCATATGCAAATACTTAAATACGAGTAGCTTACGAAAATATATGAAAAACGTTATAAGTGCCTATAAAATTTGAGGATTGCCCTCGATTTCCCTGGGATCCCATCATCAGACCCCAACTTGGTGGCAATGGGACCACCTCGGGAGTATATACTTTCAAAAAAAAAAAATTTTTTGGAATCGGTCCACAATTGGCGGAGTAATCGGTGAACATACATAAAAAAAATACAAACTATCGAACATATAACCTCCTCCTTTTTTGGAAGTCGGTAAAAAAATAAGTTTTGATTGTTTTACTGGATTGCATTGTTACAAATATATACTTTATTGTAATTGGCGATGAATAATATTAATTATTCAACAATAACAAGAAAATCCTTGTGTTTTCAGTGAGATTTGGTTGAAAATATGTTAAAACAAGAACTATTTACATTATATGTATATATACAAAATAACGACAAATTGAGGCCGTAGTGTAAAATAAGAATATATTTCGATTTTGAATAACATTTACAAGGTTCAAGTCCTAGGGCTCTGCAAAGCTTCTGTGGGGGCTCCTCGATAATGAAGGTTATAATAGAAAAAAAACGTCCTAAAGTTAAACAATGTTTAAAAAAAAAAGTAAATATTATACGATAGTCACTAATTATTATGCATCGTTTATTGAATTTACAAAGTGATTAGGTAACACATGTCGAGGATTATACTGATTAGTGATGTTTTATTGTATTTACATGCGTATTTTTTGTGATAACTACATAAAAATATTCGCACGTGAGCACAGCTTATTGCCACATCTACCAAGACACTATTTTGCGGAATTGCAAAGGCACTTTCCATTAATCTAAGATGTCTTTCGTTTGCCTGGTCTTCGTCGTCCCTGTATTGTCTACTGGTAATTATTTTTCTAACATTTGTTTGTTTGTTTTTTTCAGCTACGTTTCTACTCAAACTGCCCACACTTCAAGTCGCTTTTGGCGTCTGAAGCGAAGGCCGCCAGCGTGGCAGAATTCGCGCCATACTCCGACCTCATCCCGATTTTGTTGAAGGAAACAGGCCGCAATTTCACGGAGAACCCAGTTCTGTTTCAGACACTGGTCGATCTGTTCAAAAGCCAGGTAAGTTCGAGTTCCGATTTGCTGCCACTTTTGTTTTTTTGTTTGGAATTGGATCTCTAATGTAGAAAAGTGATTTTGATACATATATTTTTTACCTAGCATGTATTTGTACTATATTTATCCTGTATTCTAGTTACATTGGACTTTTAGATATTTTTTTCTGTATATTAAAAAACTATGATATTTTGATAGTAGGTACGGTACAATTACTTCACTACAAATAGCTGACAACGAATCAATTAATCGGTTTTTAAATTTAATTTCGGTGACTTTAAATGGATAAACTGGCTCTGGCCCACAATAATAAAAGATTTAAGGATTTTTGGAAAGGTACAAGGGGTTTGAATGTGCAGCCTGGCGTGCCGGTGAGTGTGGAGGGCAGATCCGAACATAAAGACATTGCCGAACTGTTTGAAGAACATTTAATTGTGAAGTCACTGTTAGAAGCGCGTCCTTCCCCTGAGGTGATCGATTCTGGGACCACGCGGAATACATACTTTACTGCAAAAGAAATCTAGTTGGTCATTAATAAAATGCAGAGAGGTAAATCTCCCGGTCACGATGGACTCAGCATCGAGCACTTCAGGCATGCGGGTGCGCACCTACGTTGAGTTTTGGCTATGCTCTATAATTTCTGTTTAGGTCACTCATATCTTCCCGAGGCACTTATGAGAACGATTGTTGTGCCGGTGGTTAAAGACAAGACAGATGACCTATCTAATAGGACGAACTATCGGCCTATTTCACTTGCCACTACCGCCGCTAAGATATTTGACAGTATGTTTGACGCGATTCTAGGAAAGTATCTGAGGATACATGACGCTCAATTTGGGTTTAGACCCGGTTTGTCCACAGAAAGTGCGATACTGAGCCTCAAACATACCGTCAGATATTACACGGACAGAAAAACCCCAGTTTATGCCTGCTTCCTCGACTTATCCAAAGCGTTTGACCGTGTTGATTATGAGTTGCTATGGCATAAGCTGGGGGAGACTGGTGGCCAGAGCCTTAGTAAATAAATATGGTAGATAGTCGAGAACAAAAAAAAACATTCCGACGAATTGAGAACCTTCTCCTTCATTGGGTTAAAAAACAATTTAACTTGACATTTTGGAAATTCAACGTCTTGGTCTTGAAATTTATTTTTTCCTTATTTTTTCGGGTCCCAGGTCCACACCGATAAATGCTCGGTACAATAAAGGAACGTTAAATTTGTCGGCCCCACCAGGAGCAAGCGTTCCGCTTTACTTTTAAACTCAGAGTAGGGAAGTGGTAGAATGACAATCTTTCAAGAAAATGCTATAGTTTGCCAAACATCTAAATTGCATCAGTTTTGGCGTGAAAATGTGACAGAGAGAGTTACTTTTTAATTTAGGGATCCTTTCAATTTTTTTTTTTCATAATCAATGTTTATATTAATTAACCAACTTTTTTTTCTTTTTTTTTAAATACGATTCCTCCTTTATCTCCGAAGTTTACCAAGCCAAAATTCATTGTTGCAATTTTCCTATAACCTATACTTTTTTTCTAAATTCCTAAAAGTTATTTTATTTATTAAACAAAGTTATAATATTAAAACGGAATATGTACAAATAATCATCCAAAAATAATAATTGTTAGGAACAAAATAAAATCTTAGATCTAAACTTAAAACAAACTAAACTATACTAAATTAAACTTTACTAAAATATTCACAAAACTAATCAAAAAGCTCGCCCCGCGCCCTTCCAGACGCAAAGGTGCCCATCACGCTCGCAGCGTTGCCACGTTGAACCGCGATGGACAGTCTTTGAATCAGGAAAGACCCGGAGCGAGGGTCAAGACCTACCTCTCGTAAGCGCCGCCCCAGCTCAAACAAAAAAGTTTTGAGTTCTGAGCACCAACACCCGGACGTCTCCACCGCAAGCGGGACAAATAAATAGCTTGTTAGAGCCGAGTACTCGTACTTGTCGCGCTTCCGTAGAGCTGCCAGCTCAGCCGCTGCCCCTGCCACCTGTATGGTACGAGTTATGTGCGAAGCCGCAAAAGCGCTAACACACGTAGCGTCCCAAAGCAGGCACCTACCTTTTTGCCAGGGCACTAAAGTTAGACCGTCAGGCCTTTTGCCATCCAACCGGCTAAGACCAGGAGGTTCCAGGATGCAAGGGATATTGGCTGAGACCAACGCTCTTCGAATGATGTCATTGAGGGCGTGGTGGCGGGGAAATCTACCAGCACAACGACAACAACTCAAAGCGTGGTGACCGTCTCTCTCCACCATAGTACCGCAGATGCATACGTGAGGTTCACAAACGTCGCATCCTAGGCGGAGAGCAACGGCCACCCACATCGAGTCATTGTCAAGAAGGGTACCCAAATGAGGGGAGGGGAGCTTTCAATTTCCTTTATTTAAACACTAAAAGGTTCGCGGAAGAGAAAAGTCATAACCCTCTTTTCTACTTCAGCGTAGCCGAATAAAAAGTATCCTATTACCATCTGTGTACAAAAAATAGTTGGAATTTGTTTAGCATGATGAAGCCACAATCAACAAATTAAATCAACATACAAAAAAAAAAACAAAAGAAAATATTTGTTGATTCAGTGACTTCTAAATAGTTCATTACAATATATAAAAAAAAAAATGTTTAGACATTTAATTTTTACAACTTTATAATAGTATTGAATGACGCACACGCACATAGGTATCTTTATTAAAGGGAGTTTTTTAAATGGTATAGGGGGCAAAGGAACAGACGGGACGCCTGATGGTAAGCGCTCACCGTCGCCCCTGAACACCCGAGGCAACAAGAGCATTGCTGGCCTTAAACACTCTATTGCTTCCTTACTCTCTGGTTTTAACTATTTGTATTGTGAGGACTGCAACGGCGTTCCCCGGACTTCCAGGAAAGAGCCAATTTATATTTGATTTTAGCCTGTGCAAGGAAACTTTGTTGACTTTTCGTATTCTTGCTCGCAAAGCCTTTCGAGCTTCGTAAGTTCGGTGGCAAATAATTAAACGTTTGTTTGTAGCTTCCAGATTGAGAATTTCTGTCCTGCCTCCCAGTTTTCTTGTTCTTACTTTATGGTATTGGTATACTAGTAGGTGCCCGCAACTTTGTTCGCGGAGGAGAAAAAGTCATAACGCCTCTATTTTTCTTTAGCGTAGCCGAGTAAAAAGTATTCTATAACCATCTGTGTACCAAAAATAGTCGAAATCCGTTTAGCCGATTTGGCGTTATGAAGCTACAAATAGCACATACAAACATACAAAAAATAAAACAAAATATTTTTCAATTAAGTGGTCTCCAAAATTCATTAATCAAATATGTAATTACGCAAAGTTGCGCCTGAATCTATCAGTAATTATTTACTTTATTGCTTTAAATTCTTGGCTTAAGGTTTTTGCAATATGAGTAAAAAGTAAATTATTACATATTTCATTATAAACGGGTCCTTAATTGACTTGCATGTAAAAGCCTTTTCATTTGATGACAATATTTAGCTCAACTAGACTAACTAGAAATTACAAAAATACAAATACAAAACATTATACTTACATAAAAAACATTAAACGTTATAAAAACCAAACCTAACTCAATCATCTGGTGGCTTCAGAGAGAGGAACCTCCTCATGATGCAATCCGTGGCCAGGACTACCAATTATGTTTATTACAACATCTGATGTTTTTGTTTCCAGCTCAGCTTGGGCCTGGACGTGCCTGAGTGGGCGAAACCTATCTTACCACAACTGACGGAAGCCTCGCTGCTGGCGTATAGAATCTTCTTTAGGTCTAAAGAGCTGAAAATGTTTGGAGGAGGTACGTAAATACATCTCCGTCTGACTAACAGAACATTCCCCTTATTAACGTGGTTATCCAGACATATTCCTTCGGATGCCATAAAAAATATACTTAAGTAATGCTTCGTAGAACCATACATGCACAAGCTATTGTCTAATTTCATTAAGCACTTTATTTGTGCTCTTGAAAAAAGTAACTTCGGTTTTAAAACGGCCAAGTTTGACTTTGCTTCACTGATTATATACTTATTATATTTCCTTCACTGATTATATTTCCTACAAGTCCCTTCATGTTTAAGCGCTTTCTAGACATAAATGAAAAGAGCATCCTTTTAGATATCATGTTTAAAATCTCATTATATTTCAGCGGTTTTTAGAGATATATCAATGAGAAAAATAATGCATTATTAAATCGATAAATTTTGGTCCTACGACGGGAAAGTGGCTTCAATTTCACCTGTTTGTCCAGGCGTACTTCTCCACAAGTTTCTGGAAGCTGCTGCCGCCGCCACTACTGGACAGAGTTACAAGAAGCTGACGATGTTCTCCTCGCATGACTACAACATGGGTGGGCTGATGGCGGTGTCAAGAGTGGTGGGAGATGAGAGGATCATGCCGGCATATGCGTCTCTGTTTGCGCTGGAACTGTACAAGTCCAGGGGAGGAGTTTATAGCGTACTGGTGAGTTTTTTATCTAAAAATTCCTACAATCAGCTACGTTAAGACAACAACAGAGGTGACTAGATTTCTGTTGGACGAAAGGATCATCATGTATATCTCTGTTCGCCAAGAGACAGAAGAGACTGCAAGCATATCCTCTGCTTCTATGGACCACTCTAGGAAAAGACTCCTAGGGCAACATGTCGTGCCCCCGGAAGAGATACAACATTTCACTGCCCAAAGAATTTGTGAGTAGTGAACTTTAATAAAGGGCTGCCACAATAGATCAAATCTGGTCGAAGCGGCATACAGAAGGCCCACAAATCAACAATAATAATAATCTCTGTTCGCGCTAGAATTCTATAAAAGTAGGAGAGGAGTTTGTAGTGTAGGTACTGGTGAGTTCCTTGTCTACAAATTCTTTGGACCCCTTATGGGTAACCAAAAGCTAAACAAATAAGGGCCACCTGCGCAGTCCAGAGTTAACGAATTTAACTCCGAGTTAGATTTTAACTCCTGTCAGATTCATACCTGATTAACTCTAGGTTAAGTCTCATCTCTAGCTTATAATTATGGTGCAAGCCCACCTTAGAATGTGATAATGTTGACAGAGCTTAAAATTGTGCTAATGCGCTACCAGTCAGACCCATACGTATGTCACATATCAATACGTTTCAAGCAAAGTTATTTATTTCAAACTCTGCTGTGTAAATGTAAATTTCTCCCCAGCTTTCTTTCTTATCACCACAGCCCACTCATTTGGTTTTTGTTTCCAGCCCGTGTACCTCGAACAAGCGGGACAGGGTCCAGCGACTCAGCTCCGTTTCCATGGCTGTCCAGACCCCTACTGCGAACTAGTCAAATTTAAGGAGCTGACCCAAGAATACGTGTTTCCTGAACGGGAATTCCATAGGATCTGCAACACTAAAACCGAGTTATAGTAGGGGACAGTAGAAAAAACGCGGAGAAGAGTTACCAATGCTCTTGCTTTGATATAGCCAGAGTATTTAGCTATAAGAGCTGTATATAGTAAGGAAAATAAATTCACTTGTCACCACGAATAAGCCCGGCAACGCACTTAGTGATTCCTCTGGTGTTGCAGGTATCTATGGGCGATGGTGATCACATACCATCAGGCGATCCGTCTGCTCGTTTGCCTGCTATACGCGTAACATAAAAAAATGTCCTTAATATGACTTAAGTAGGGATTGCAATCCGGTCCAATTCTCAATCCTGCCGGATGCGGCAGGATTAAGCCCAATCCGGCCGGATTGAAGTTATGCTATTGCGTCCATCCAAAATTATGCTTTTTGTCCAGTTTATTGGCCGTAAACTAGACACGCGGAGCTGTTTTTGCAAATTAACTAATTAAACAATGGATTAGCGCTGAAAATCACCCTTATTAAGTCAAAAATCAGTATCACTAGCTACTAATTTCACAGTAATATGAAAATTTAAGCATCTGCTTCAATAATATTTAGCCTTAACTTAATAATAACATTATTAACCTATTTACAGCCACACATGATGACATGGTAACCATGTCCATAGTAAATATAACAAAATTAAATCTTTATTATAATTTTTTTATTTTTTTTTAAATGGACTTTTTAAAGTTTTAATTGCCAAATCTAAGAATTTACCACTAATTTGGTATATTGGATCGTATTCATGATCGTTCTTTTAACTTTGACCCCACTTTTTTCTCTACTATGTAATATTTAATCAATTTTATTAATACTATAAGAGGTAACATCAACAATAATAAAATACTATACTCCCTTAAGGCAATATTAAACATACATATAGAAATCTAATCAATAATCACATATCACATCACATTGCACTTTAAATACTAGGTAAGAGACATGTTATGATTGTAATAACGTTAATTTAAAAAAAAACGGTTTTTCTAAATTGGCTAAACAAACATAATTAACGATTAAACACAATTAATCTCAATGAATAATTAAGAAAGACATCGTTCTTTAAAGCTTAACTAAATCTAGATCATATTGACTCTTGACATCATCTTTCTTGGGTTGGGTAGTCCGCATTGTATGTCTGTTGTGTGCATCTCTTTAGTCTCATCGGGTCTACTTTTTACCGGATCCGGTGGCTGCCAAAAAGTACCGGATCCGGCCGGATTACTGGATCCACCGGACCGGATTGCAATCCCTAAGCGGGATTTATATCGGTGACTACAGCCACACGATTTTTGTCGCATGGCAAAAGTCGGATATGCGAAGTTTACTTTGGAACTTGCGATTTTAACCTAGCCACATTGACGAAAATCGAGGGACAAAAGTCATCCGTCTAAATCCCGCCTTAACATTCGATTTGACGCAATTTTGATTTACTATTTCAATAACAGTCACCGTCGCTTGTCGTTACAATATCCTCATTTGTCCTTACAGTGGTAAAAGCTAATTTATTTTCCTTACTTCACTTTAACGTTCCGTTTCCATAGTAACTGTGCGAGTAGTTAAGCGTTACTTAAGAAAAATGTCCAGTGAGCTGGACTGAGCGACCTTTAAAATATGAGTAGTCGTATTGAAGATTTTTTTCTCCACACCGATTAGCTACTAAGTATGGTTATTGTGGAAGCTTAGTCTTAAGTCTATAGTTAGGAAACAATTTTAACGTCTGGATTTTTTTAAGTACATAACATTGGCGTCTATTTCTGTGAATACCATCATCATTTAAGTGATAGATCTTATTGGCATTGACATAAGATCTATAGATGCTCACTTATGTGTGTTTTACTTGAGTCCATAATGTAGTCTCATGGGGAAACCTCGGCACGGAGCTTATTCCAAATCCTTCGTTCCATTTCCTTGCTGTTTGATTGACATACGCTAATCGGTGGGGTTAGACCCTGAATTTTTGCATAGAATCTACGTACGTGTAAATGACCAATAACAATGATTTTTGGAAATGTATACCCTAGAGAGTTTACTTGGAATCAAATTACCATATAGAAATCCCATCGGACATGAGGTTAAATTTGCCAATATCACTGACGCCTAGCGGCATTCAAACTTGTCTCAATTTAGAGGTCTATTCAACTAAGGCGAGACAGACGGAGAAGTGTGCCGGAAACTTGTGCTGCTACGTTCCGTCCTTCATTGAGGTACAGTCTGCAAAAGAAAGATACGGTATTCATACATCCTGCCATACAAATACGTATACTGAAATATCTTTCTTTTCTCTGTAACTGATTGTACATTTCACACATACAAAAGTTCAAAGTTGGTGTATGATATTTCAGAAAGCAATTTGGCACTTTTATAAATTAAAGTATCGTCATTATCTTGCAAGAAAACCTTTTGAAACGAGGACCAGTAATTAGGAAACCGATACAAGAAGGCGGTTCAATAAGTATTATATGGGGGACACAATTTATGCAAATTTTGGTGCGATTATTTCCGAAATATCCACTTAATCAAATAAAAAATAGAAATCTTAAAGAGTGTCCCCCTAAAAATATTATTGTATATGTTGCTGGTATCCTTATGTATTGCTTGATGTTACGACAGACCTTAACCTGCGTTTCCTAACTCTAGAGATATGAGTAGAAAGTCTTATCTTATAGATGAGGCATTAATATAGTTAATAGCCATAAGTAAGTAAGTTAAAAAGTTGTGATCTTATGTATGAACAATCTATATAGATATATAGATAGCCTCTCCTACCCAAAAACCTAAACTTCTTCGGACTCCCTTCCCCCAAAATAGACTTTCGTGATAAATTAACAGGCCCCGAGACTAAAGCCGCATTCACATTTGTCTATCGTGTTGTGTCGTGACGCGTCAGAACAGTAATCAGTTTCATATATTTAATATGATCACGTTCACATTTGTCTGACACAGAGTGCATCAGACAATATTGTTCTAACGCTTCACGACACAATACGTCAGACAAATGTGAATCAAGCTTAAAACAGATATGAAGTCCGTTTATTTAATTTATATCCTAGTGCACAGTAAGAGACACTTAAACACGTACCTTTTTGGTCCTTAGTGTTAAGAGCAAAAAAGGTACATTATTCAATTTCCCTTACTGTACGTAATGTTTATGCAGATCATTGTCAGTTGTGATTATCTGATTAGGTACCTATCTCTTTCAAAACTTTCTAAAAAGTATTTTAGTGGGATAGATGACAACTGCCATTTTATCTCGGTTATTTTTTCAACGAAGGAATATATTAACGAGAATATACCTAAGACCACAACAAATAATAATGACATTAAGTGATGAAAATTAGAAAATAAAAGTTATTAAGGTAATATTATAATTATATTTAAATAAGATATGTCACTTTGTCTGTGATAGTTGGTAACGTTGGTAAAAATTCGAAGGTTCAGAAATGAAAGTGTGAGTTTAATGCAGTTCCGCCTCCCACATGTATGTTTTAAATTAAAGTGACATGTGAAATATCGATATCACAGCACTACCGTATTATGCTTACGAGAGTAACTGTACTAACTCGCACGTCTATAGATAAAAAAATATGCTAATTATACATTAAAGCGAGTCAAGACAGGGATGAGATACATTGACGTTATTCTAAAAGTGTTGCAGTCCTTCTGGTATTTGAAAACGGTAACGTACGAGTATGTCATTAAGACATAAAAAACTTCATCAGTTTGTGAAAAATATTCTGGTGAAAAGAAAGGATTCCATCAAATCCAAAAATAACGTATCTGAATAATTATATACTTAAGAACAACCTACTGACAGTTATTGATAAAAAAAAATTAATAAATAAATAAATATCGTTTAGTCCCGTTGTTTCGCTTATTCCAACCTCTAATTATTTAATTTTTATTATTTATTTGTTTTCCATTTATTTTCATTTATTGTCTTTAATTTTACATGTCAATTCGTCTACATTATTATGATACTATTAATTTATTAAAATATTTTTATTTATAATTTTATTATATCCTTTGTGCCACCAGCATACTTCCACGCGTTCGCGGTAAGTTCACCCGGATGGGTGCTGTTAATATAATACTTCGGTATTCGTGCCATAATATACCATAGCAATGAATTAAAGTTTGATTTTTTACGAAAATATTAATTTTTTACATTTTAAAGTGTATTTCTTCACTAAGAATCTAAATTGGTCGGTGTCTTGAACTTTTTTTATTATTTGGACCTTTGTATTTTAGGAATAATTAAACTTCATTTTTACTCTTGTCCTAACTTTCGTACTAATAATTATATTGTAAAAGAGTTTGTTGGTGTGTCTTTCTTTCACACGATGCCTCGTGCAATGTTTTTAAGTATTACTTACATGTATATTGATAGATTCAGGGCTCGGAAATTGGTATTCTCTTCATACAAGATATCCAAAATCACTTTAAGGTGCGTCCACACTTGTATCATTTGCTCGTATCCGATCACCGAGCCGTGGCATGACTGCGTATCGCGCTGCTTGGACGCTCACTGTCGGCGCGGCGATCATGCTGCACTCTTCCGATATAAGTGTGTGATACGCGTAGCAAATGGATTTCGAGCGATCGGATCGGCGCAACGTCCAAACGCGTGATCGTGACACGCGATCATGCCACGCGACGATGATTTGATACGGGCAAATGATACAAATGTGGACGCACATTTATATTATGTATCGGTTGTTGAGAATATAAGTACCTAATCGTACAATTATATATTTATTTAAATGACTACCTGACTACATGCTGCGCCGACCCAAAGTAAAATGAGATAAGGACAAGCGAATGATGATGACTACCTGACTACTATAAGAAGTAGTAAACTAACCAAAGTAAATATATAAACCTTACCTTCTGACTGATGCATTTTCGGTATAATATAATAAACTGTTAAATTATACCAATATTGGAAATCAAATCACCAAATAATAATAAACGGTATGCAAAAACAATTAAAATCGAATGCAACCAAATTGAAATTATGACAAATAACGCTACCACAAATGTGCGATATAATTTCAGTCTCCTGCCGTAATTTAATAGCAAAACCACGAAAACGCTCCCGCTACGGTTGTTGCTATTACTAAATTGTAGGCGCATAATTGTTCAAACTAAATTAGTGCGCTTAATAAAATCCTTTAGCAAGTCATTTTCAGATGATAAAACCACAAAAGTAAGTCATTTTTTGAAATTGGCTTTATATTAATGCACATTTAATTTAAAAGTGTTAATTTAGTATTGACAGTGATCTATTTTGACACAAAACATGGTTTATGACTTCAGACGGAAGAGAGACGGAGAGAGGATTTATCACGGAGGAGAAAAAACTCATAACCCTATTTTTTGCATCAGCGTAGTGGGGTAAAAATAATAATATAGCTAGCATGCATCCAGCCATCCCTATTCCTACCAAAAATGGTCGAAATGTATTTAGCTGTCTTGACGTGATAAAGTTACCAATGACATACAAATAAGTATTTTGCTAAAAAATATGTTTTTTGCTTAAGAGACAAAGTGTCCTAGTCAATTATCTATTACTATTATAAAATTGTAAAAATGAAATGTCTGTACATTGAAGATATTTTATAAAAAATGATTGTAACGGACTATTTGGAGATCACTGAATCGAAAAAAAAAAACATTTTTTATTTTTTGTTCGTATGTGTCGTTGTGGCTTTATCACGCAAGATCGGCTAAACGGATTTCAAGTATATTTGGTAACACGGGTAGCTGGGTAACTCCAGATGATTATAGGATACATTTTCTTGAAGAAAAAGAGAGCTTATGACTTTTTCTCTTCCGCGAACGAAGTTGCGGGCGCCTTCTAGTCTATACTATTATAAGTTGTAAAAATGAAATGTCTGTACATTGAAGATATTTTCAAAAAAATGGTTGTTACGGACTATTTAGAGTACACTAAAACGAAATTATTTTTTTTTATATTTTATGTATGTTTGTGTGTGTTGTTGTGGCTTCATCACGCAAAATCGGCTAAACCGATTTCAACTATTTTTGGCACACGGGTAGCCGGGTATCTCCAGATGGTTATAGGATACTTATTACCCGTCTACACTGAGGAAAATAAAGAGGGCTATGACTTATCCCCCTCCGCGTACGAAGTTGCGGGCGCCTTCTAGTATTTAATAGATACTTACATATGTTAGGAAACATGACTCAGGAACAAATTAAAATAGGAATGGTAAAAAAGGACCAAGGATTAAAGCCCACCTCGAGGTAGGAGGAACATTCATAACTAAGCATTGAAGCAAGGCTATTCTAAACGACAACTCCGGTTTCACGCTTTTTAATTAGGGAAAGCTTCGCAATAGGCCCCGATTCCAGCATTGTCAAACGTTTGACGCCCGCGCCATCTTGTGAGCGGCCGCCATTTTGTGATGCGTGATTTATGAGCCGTCTTTTGTTTTTTACACAATTACTTTCCCGTGCGACGTGCGGTTACATTTACCGAGATGTTTTGATTCAAAAGGATCTTGCTATCTACATACATTCAGCTACTAACGCACCAACTTTGTCTCATAATATATGTATGGATTAAAGATTGTACCGTTGTGTATGTATTATCGATTTTATTATCATTGAAATCTCAAACTACGTGGAATTTTTCTCCTAAACAGGCAACTACAGGAAATAACTTGGTGATTGTTAAAAAACAATAACCTCGGAACAAAAGGAGTTATCTGCCTGGGTAAACAATAGACGTAATCCCAGTTTAAACGTGCTATTTTTATACAATTTGAATGAGATTTTGTAGCATTATACCTGCCTCTTTAAAAGGTCAGTTTTAAAAGGTTTATTCCTCAATGGATATAAAAAACCCGCCTACCAGTAGCGATGAGAAAGATCTATTCTCTTAGTATCATATCCACTTAAGCAGCTTCATTTTTATAGCAAGGTAGGAAACGATTATTTCAAAAGACGCCATTATATGACCCCTGCGTCCCTCACTACGTCATCAGCCCACTTTGTGGGAGGCTACGACGCCGCGTCTTCAGGCACGGGGTTGCCATTCAAGAACAAAAAACAACTTTCAGGTTAGTTTTGGAGGAGAAAGTAACCTTTAAATAGTCCGAGTCTCTTATTTTTGTGGAAAATATCTTCTACTAGTAGGTGCGCCCTACTTCTTTCGCGGAGGAGAAAAAGTCATAACCCATCTTTTTTTCTTCAGTGTAGTCGGGTAGAAAGTATCCTATAACCATCTGGAGATACCCGCTACCCGTGTATCAAACATTTTTGAAATCTGTTCAGCCAATTTTGCTTGAGGAAGCCGCAACGACACATTTTTTCGTTTTAGAGACCTCCAAATAGTCCGTTAAAATCATTTTCTCTTAAATATTTTCAACGTACAGACATTTCATTTTTACAACTTTAAAATAGGTAGTCTACTGTAGAAATCTATGGAGGGGAGGTATCACGTTGAAATTAACATCAAAAACTTATATCTGCGGTGCGGTCCGTTGCAGCTGTAAAGAAACAAGCTTCAAAGTCAACGCATTCCAAAGATACAGTCATTAAAAAAAGGTTTTTTCATACAAAATACCGTCCATGGAAAACCTATAGGGTACCTACTTCTAGTTGTCCTATACCTAAATTTGAAATTTTGTATGAAGATAGCTCTTAAAGCACAAACCACTATTGTCAAATTTCAATCTTTCTGTATATGTCTATAGCCAATATAAAATGCCACACACAGCGTACCCTTTATTTTTATTAAGTAATTTATTTCATTTTACTTATCGATAGAAACGGCCATTTTTAGTAACCCTCGGTACGCGTGTTCGACTCACACTTGGTAGGTCTTTTTAACTAGAAGCAAATACTTGAGTTTTTTTTTGATTGTCTCTTTTTAGGGTTCCGTACCAAAAAGGTACAAAAGGAACCCTTATGGTGCGACTCTGTCTGTCTGTCTGTCTGTCCGACTATTAAAGCGCCATATCTCAAAAACTACTTATGCTAACTATTTGAAATTTTGAATATTTATAAACATGGTCAGCCCACATGTATTGCACAGGAAATATTTAAAAATATATTTTTATTACCTAAAAAAACGATGAATATGAGGGGGGTAAAAATTAAAAGTCTAGCTACTGAGTCAAATGGGGTATCATATGAAAGGGCTTGATTTGTACATTTTCCAAACAATTTTTTTGAGAGAAAAACCTATTTGAGTAACCCGGCTGCGTTAAGTTGTATGCAATGCTATAGATATCAGGTGCAAACTTAACTCAACCGGTACCGGGTAATAAAGTTAGGGTAAGTAAACATTTGTACGGAACCCTCAGTGCGCGAGTCTGACTCGCACTTGGCCGGTTTTTTTTCTATTGCGGCCTTTAGAGACCGTTTTAGAGGTTCTGAAATTGGTGACTCGCTCCGAAGGATTTGTATGTTTTGCGTCAAATGGTAAAAACAAAACCTTCTCTTTACATCGATCGATCTCCGTCTGGAAGTTATATTTATTCTGCGGGAGGAAATTAATGCCGAAACTGAACTTTACCGTTGCGGTGAGCCAGAACCCGAGAACATGGTAACACGGAAGTTCAAACATCTGTCTATTACCGACAACTAATCACGCAGTGTTCTACTCTACAGCTGAATGTAAATTCGGAAACTAGAGGAATATCTATCCACACTAATATTATAAATGCGAAAGTGTGTCTGTCTGTCTGTCACGCTTAAACCGCGGAACCGATTTGGATGAAATTCAGTATGGAGATAGTTTGAGTCCCGGAGAAGGACGTAAGCTACTTTTTATCCCAGGAAAATACCCTTATCCGCGATAAACAAATTTAAGGCGGCCGAAGTCGCGGGCAGAAGCTAGGTACTATTATAAAGTTGTAAAAATGAAATGTCTGTACAGTCGACTATAAATATATAGGTATTATGTATCCACGATTTCACCTTAATGCTGTGTACCTACGTAATAACGTTCAAGAGTGGATACATCTCTTTGTTGTCGACTGTACATTGAAAATATTTTGAAAAAAACGATTGTAACGGACTATTTGGAGGTCACTGAATATTTTTTTTTGTATATGTCGTTGTAGCTTCATCACGCCAAATCGGCTTAATAACGGATTGCAACTATTTTTGTTGTGTAACAAACGGTACGGGTGTACCCGTACCCTATTTCTTCTGATACCCAGCTGGGTACTAAGTTGGTTATATGATACTTTAACCCGACTACGCTGAAGAAAAAACGGGGGTTAATGACTTTTATCCTCCACAAACGAAGTTTTGGACATCTTTGAGTAGATAATATGAATATTTACGACTGGCATAATATTTCGATTTAGACCAGAAGATGCCCGCTACTTCGATCGCGGAGGAGAAAAAGCAATAACCAAAAAATAGTTGAAATCCGTTTAGCCGATTAGAGGTTATGAAGCCACAACGACACATACAAACATCCAATTCCAAAAAAAAAAATCGACTCAGTTACCTCCAAATAGTCCGTTACCATTTCTTTTAGAAAATAACTTCAATGTACAGATATTTAATTTTACTTTATAAAGAGCGTGGAGTCTTACTCGAGTAGCGTGCGCAAAAAAAGAGTATTGAAACAGGTTTCGGTATGTCATGTTATTTCTCCCTATCTAAGTTATTTTAATATTTTTTTATACAATGTACGATCAAGACATTTCACCTTTATAAATTAATAGATTAGATTAATTAAATTACAAGCTGCCCGTCGCTTATTAGATATCCATGTCAAATTGAGACATTATGACGAGTATTGACGTAGATTTTTACTTGTATCATTTTAGTTGTATCCTTTTTAAGGGTTCCGTAGCCAAAATGGCAAAAACGGAACCCTTATAGATTCGTCATGTCTGTCTGTCTGTCTGTCCGTCCGTATCTCACAGGCATTTTACTCACAAACTATAAGATGTACATCAATGAAATTTGGAGCATAGGTGTCGTGTGTTAACCGCTACTTAGTTTGATAGTTAAATAAAAAAACTATATATTTGTAGTGGGGGCACTCCATACATGTAACCGAAACTAGAAAAAAAAATCCAGCAAATATCAAGGTTTGGCACATATTTCGACAGTGATTCTAAAAACACTTTGAGGTTTCTAAAAAAAAATTTTGGTTTAGTGAATATTTTCCGAAATATTCGCTACGAAAGTAGCAAAAATTTTCATTTCTAAACGGTACGTTTAAAAAAATATGAAAACATTTACAAATATAAGGCTTAATAAATACTTCCAACCAAAATTGTTCTGATCGGACATACCGTTTTTAAGTTATTGCCAAAAAACTGCGCTTCTCAGCGGTTTTTTTTGAGGTTCTCCACGGTCGTCTAGGGACAAGGTTAACATAATCCCGCCCTTTTCGACTTTTGTGTGGATCACCTTCCACAGCTCCGTGCGCAGCCCCTTGTTTTGCGCACGCAAGAGAGATAACGACTGCCCTATTTTCGTCGTATCTATCTCTGGGATAAACATCATCCCAATGTTTGGCCTGGGCAGCTCATTTTCAGGTATTACCCCGAGCTTGGCTGTTGGCCATGGTTTGAGTGACGGCGATATCTGCACGAGCCAGTTCTTAGATTGCTGGTCACTACAAGTGATGAGCAACCAGCCTGGCCTATACGAATAGCCTTTAAATTTTGGTCCTTCCCCAGAGTCCATGGTCGAAATCTTCTGCACGATGGTGTTGCAGAGGGACTCCAGTTGTGAGTCCGTCATCGGACTGGAGTCTTTGATGCCAACCCGGATCTGGTTCAGGACCTCGCTGTAGGCTAATTTCTGGTGCGATTTGGTAGGGGGGGTCTCACTCACCCTTGGGGCTTTTGAAGCGTTCCCCTGTGGTGATTCCTCCTCCGAGCGGGGCCGTTTTGACGGCTTTTGCACGGGCTTGGATTGTGAGGACCCAAACTTGTACCCCATCGCCTTGAGTTCCGCAAAGCTCTTTGTGGAAAGTTGTGTCGCCTCTGCAGGTGACACTCCTATTCCTATAAGAGCTCTGTAGCGGCCCTTTGCAGAACCTCCCAATCTCATGGCAGGTTTTTTGGGCGTGTGGGGATTCCCAGTCGGTATGTTTGGTCCGCAAGCAGCCCTTTCTACCGTGCTGGTGCTCTCCGTCACCTCCATGGATTGCTCCGACGTTTGGGCAGATTCCTCCGCGCCTACCGTCAGTGGCAGTAGTTCCTGGCATAGGTCTTCCAGGGTACCATCATTTTTTTTAAACTTTCTTCCATTGTGTTCCCATGAGAAGCTAGGGAAGGTAGGTCGACTCCTGCAGAGCCCCGCGTGCAGGAGCAAGGCAAAACTGACACCTCGATTTCGCCCGGTTTCGAGGGTCCACCGTTCACGACTGAGCTCCCCCTCAGCCACGCATCTCTAGGCACGGTTGGTTAACACCAAAGATCAGATCCTGGGGCGACGGGGACGTGTATGAGACACTTGGAGAAGTGTGCCTATAGCTCAGCGTCGCATACCTGAGCGTACTCACCTCTCCCCACACACCCCCTGCGGCCACACACCCCCTGCGGCAGTTGTATGCCAGGACCGTAGCAAGTGGAAGGCTCTGCCTACCCCGTGATGGGAAAAAGATGTGATTTTATGTATGTGTATGTATGTATCCTTTCGTACCTTGTCATAGTGACATTGATATGGAAGCTTTATCGGCTTTCATATTGATTTTGACTGTGACAAGGTACGAAATGGTATATAAATTAAATTCCTTGACTGTACAAGCTTTTGTGAAATGGGCCCCTTGTCCAACCAACTCAAAGGGCTTCTGCTTCTGGGTCTTTTGCCTTCGAACTTTCCCGTCACTGCCAGTTTTTCTAGGTTGATTGCACGAAGGTGCGATGTGGCCAAAATAATACATAGTCTCACCAATATAGCCGTAAAATGCGAATAAAACTACAAGCATGATAATAAATAGATAGAAGAAATAAAGGAAATTAGACCCCGGAAAACTTACGAACAAACTTACTCAATGGAATTAACATTTAAGACAGGGGTGGGAAAATACGAGGTGTGTAACTTCCTTACTGGATTTATTGATTATCGTTCACCCTCGGCGTTGCATTTCCCCTCGTATTCTTAGTAATGCAATGTGGATATTTTGCCACACAAAATATTTCTAGGAAATCTCGATTTGGTCCAAGGCATGTGGCTCTGCTTATCGTAAGAGAAATTTAGTTGTTTATTATACTCTTCTAAACAGATTTTATTATTTCGGTTTTTAATGTAGTATTAGTTTTTGGATATTTTTATACTTATCTCTTTAAATCATGCTATCACAGATTAAATAATAGTCGATGCTGTGCGTACTTGTTTTGGAATTAATTTCCAACAAATATTCTCTTCGGCTTCGGTGATTATATATTATTAAATAAATTGGTTTATTGGATTATGTCGTGTATATTGAGTTCCGACGCTGAAGTATACAGTTGCCGTGCTCACGATAAGACCGAATATTACGCGATATAAACCGATAAAATTGTTTTTTTTAATTCCCATCTGTCGTTATTTATAAATCAATGTTGTCTGTTTAGTATGCCAAATAAAATAAAAAGTTTATATACTTATATTACATATAAGTACTTAAATATATAAAATAAATACATACATTATTTGTGGTCAAAACGGCTAGACGAAGATTTTACTATCTTTGGCACACAGAGAGGTTACTCCGAAATTCGAATAACGAAGTTCGTAATCGTATCGTGCCCGTCCCTCTTGCTCTCGTGTTATAGTCTGTTTGAGTGAGTGGGACGGCGCCATACGAAATTCGAATTTCGTGTTTCGGAGTAGCCCCTTAGGTACCTACCTAATGGACATGCAAGGAAGGCTATTAAATACTTTTTAATCCAAAGTTTAAGAGGACTACGGGTTTTTCTTCCGCCAGGAAACAGCGAGCACCTTCAAGATAATTTATAAAAACGTCTCAGAGATCTCGCGAACAAAGCTTCAGTATTCATAGGATATAGTTAGATTCGAGATAGTAGTTTCATTACCATTTTTATAACCCATATTAACGAAGAAATATCAATGCATTAAATGGACATTTAAATACTGTGACTAATTCCAGACCAGAATTTTAACCATCTCTCAAAATATAGGTATACCTAATAATAGTTCATAGTTCATTTATTTCTCATGTAGGTATACAAAGGTACACCTATGTTCGTCAATATGTACGTTAAATATGATCGTAAAAACTAATTATTATTATTGTACCATCACAAATACATTGGTTCCAAACATCTTTGTCTGTTGTATAATCTGACACTCTGTAGTACCTAAGACTTCCGAGTTTATATAAGTTTGACAACTCTCTTGTACTAATATTATAATAATAATGAAACATCTAGGTATCAAAACATTATCATATTCTCAGAAAATCGTCAACTGTGAAGCAAGGCCTCTTCCGAGGACCTCCACAACGACGCGATCTCGCTGCCCTGATCTAATAGTTTCCTGCGAACTTCACTGGATCGTCAATCCATCTTGATGGAAGCTTCTATCTACATACAATAAGTTATACTACGTATCTATCGGTACGCTAGCTTCGGACAGACTTTTAGAATTTCTGCCGGATCGTTGGTAGACATTGATCTTCTATCTACTATTTTTGGTATTCCCACACGAGCAGTCATTGATCTGATGATGTCCTTCTGTGTTGTTTTTAGCTAGAGAGAAGCGAGCAGCTCTTGCCATAACATTGGTCATAACGTAGGTAACATGATTTCAAAACAAGGAATTAGTTTACATATTACTAAAAATGCCATTGTTTCACCAAGCGTATGAGAAGGTTTCACAATTTTTACATCCAGTCATGGCAGCCATATGATACGGCATATTTGTCAAATATTTATGTTTTTCAAACGGAACGGATGCAACTAAAACATTTGGCAAATAATACTCATTCTGGTACTAGCGAAACTTGTTTCTCTGCGTGACGCAATCAGAATTGAGGATATCCGCAGAAGAACGAAAGTAACCGACACAGCTCGCAGGATTGCATTGCATCCGGAGAACGGATGGCTGTTGGAGCAGTAAAGTCCTGGAGTGGCGACCACGCACAGGAAAGCGTAGCGTGGTCGCGGGGAGTCGGTGGATGCGGTCTACGCAGGATCGCACACTGTGGAGAGCTATGGGAAAGGCCTATGGTCAGCAGTGGACATCCGTAGCTAATATATAGATAGATACATAGTGGTGCTAGCCTGAAAGATCCCAGATTTATAATGCCGTCTTTACATAATGTACGCACTTACGTAGGTAATGACAGTGACAGGTGGGATATGGGCATGAACTTATTTGGATTTAGGATAAAATATTGAAATCCTAGATACAGATTACAATCTCAATCGAATAGGGTAGGGCTGGAATATGCTCAACTTTCTAAATAAACCCTCAACAAAGCTCAATCGTGGCATACATAATGAATAACATTACCAACTTGGACTCGTTATAGTAAAATGCGAGATAAAAACGTGTAACCATACCGTAATATGGTTAGATGTTTATATAAAAGTTGGTCGCAAAAAAACCGGCCAGGTAGTGTCCTGTCCCCTCCCTAAATACCATGAAGTTGGCAACGCTTTGGCAGCTGCGACTCACCCGTGCCTACTTCACTTAGTTTTGCTCTCAGATCCGTGACTTTTAACTAAACAAAACCCTATTTACGCTTGAAACTTAGCTTTAAACACGAACTACGCCATTATGTTACAAGTAAACCCCAAACAAACCTACATAACAACAAAATTTAACGTAACAACTGCCGCGAAGTTTTTCGAGTGTTGTTTATAGTTCCAGTCGCAGTAACCTGGCGGAATTAGAGAGCGCAACAGTTTGTTGCTCGACTTTCCGCGCGTGGGGCGTATTTTATTTTGTACGGTTATACTTTGCGATCGGAGCAAGCAGTCATTCATTGCGTTCTAAGACGCGCTATCGTGTTGCGCGGTGAGACGTCGAAAAAGTTTACAAACGAATTAAAGAGTGTTAATGTATGAAATAACGAAACGAATTCCGATCAAATTACGAAAAAGTGTTCCGGACGAGTGTTAGAGTGCATCTGTGTTGGTTATATCGTAGTGTTTCAAAGTGCATTCTTTGGTGATTCATCTCGAGAAACAAGAAATCTCTGTGTCATAGTTATAGGTATTTTTGTGTAACCGCTAAACTAAGTTTGTGAAATGGTCACTTTTTGGAACTGAGCAGTTTGCCTGACCCGTTACAAAAAGGTAAGTTATGCTTGTTATTCGTGGTGTTTATCTGATAGCATGCCGAATAGTGTACCTACTTAGTATTTTTATTATCGATCGATTCTTATCTACAATACTGTGTTAAAATGGTTTAGCGTATTTCTTTGAAACATTCACATTCATATCGGCTAGCATAAATATTTACTTATTCAAATAATGTGTAGCTCGAAAAGAACATTAAAAAGAAACCACCGACACATCAAAGCGCATTATTACAGCCAGAAGGGCGGCCGAATGGAGAGGACTCCATAGTCAAAACCGAGGTAAAAACTAATCGGACCATAGAGTACTTAACGTCAAGTACACGCTGACCGTGAGCCGATTCAGCCCATGCCACGTTAGGTATAAAAAAGTTAGCGCCATACCGGCCAGCAAAACTGGTCGTAAAATTTAAATATGGAACTTGAAGTTGCTCATAGAATTCCTACCTGTCCAGTAGACTGCATACCTATAACTGAAGCACTTTTTTGATGTGCAATCTATGGTATGGTTTATTTTTATACTACTTCTAGGACCTCTGGTTTAATTTGAATCAATATCCATACAAATATTATAAATGCGAAAGTGTGTCTGTCTGTCGGTCTGTCTGTCTGCCTGTTACCTCTTCACGCTTAAACCGCTGAACCGATTTGGATGAAATTTGGTATGGAGATAGTTTGAGTCGCGGGGAAGGATATAGGCTACTTTTTATCCCGGAATAATGCCCTTATCCGCGATAAACGAATTTAAGGCGGACGAAGTCGCGGGCAGAAGCTAGTTTATAATAAACTCGATTGTTCTATGACTGCTACTCGTTCTGTGTGGATGTTTGAAACTTAAAAATCTTGTGTCAACTTCTCTAGAGTAGGGTTGATTTTCATCAACTCACACCTTCAAACCCAGAAACGCATGATACTTGTAACGCATAAAACTATGATAAAAAAAACTTGCAAAAACCTAAGTAGTTGTAGTAAGATTTTGAGCAGGTTTTACATGTACTTAAGCATGCTTGTAAATGAAGGTAAAGAACTGATATCATCCCTATGTAGCTCATACACTCATAGCCTATTCCTATGCCTAGATAGACACGGGTACTCATCATAAGAGTGTATGAATTTCGACATTAAATAATAGAAATCCTCGCCACCTGAAATGATGACCACGACCACTCTGTCAAGGGTGAACCGACGAAGAATAAGAATACTTATAGAATATAAATCTTATGTTTATTTAAAACTATTGATAATTACATGAGAATATTTAGGTAGGTATACATTATGTATGACTACGTTTTGAGAAACGGGATTGCCTTAGAAAAAAAAAGATCGATTGACAGTATTTGTATGAAATGTGCCGGTAGCGCCATTAAAATGACTGCACATTTCATACAGGCCCTTGAACAGACTCTTTCTGTGAGAGTTTCGCCAGCATGGGAGTCAACCCAAGGAGAAAAATAAACTATAATAGAAGATGCCCGCAACTTCGTTCGCGGAGGAGAAAAAGTCATAAGCCGTCGTTTTTTCTTCAGCATAGTCGGGTAAAAAGTATCCTATAACCATCTGGAAGATACCCAGTTACCCGTGTACCAAAAATTATGGAAATCTGTTTAGCCGATTTTGCGTGATGAAGCCACAACGACACATACAAACATACATAAAATCCAAAAAAAATATTTTTCGTTTTAGTGACCTCCAAATAGTCCGTAACAATCAATTTTTTGAAAATATCTTCTACGTACAGACATTTCATTTTTACAACTTTATAATAGTATAGAAGATGTGCAATTGGAATACCTGTGGTATACCCTGGATACTCGAGTTGTTCCCGTCAATACTGCCGCGCTTACCGCAAAAGCCGTTACTCAAAAAACATCGTATAATTGATTTTAATCATGAAATAAAATAATAAAAAAAACTCATCCTATTTACTAAACTACATGGTGGTATACCTATTATCTATCTTAGTATGTCTGTATGTAATCACTTTATTATACATAAACTAATACAAAAAAATAGTTATACTTCCTTGAAACTATTTTACAAAGCTTCCTTCCTCGAAACTGGCGTTAGTGATACCTACTTCTTATGCATCATATCAAAGGCCAATGGAGCTACCTGTGCTCGGAGTCTCCTTGAAAATTGAATTAGGAGATCTTAAAAACGAAATTAGGAGATCCTCAAAAGAACCGAGGACGTCAACTTAGCTGAAAGAGTTGCTAGACTAAGTGGCTGTGGGCGGGGCACATTGCTCGTAGAACCGATTGCCGCTCGCTCGGGCAGAAAGGTTCTCTCAAGTAGTAGGACGGGGGCGGCGTGGCAAGGCACAAGCTGAACCGATGATCTGGTGAAGATCGCAGGAAACTGTTGGATAAGGGCGTTGCACGACCAGTATTATGGAAATCCTTGGGAGGCCGTTGTGCAGCAGTTTACGTCCTTTGGCTGATATGATGATGAATGTTGAGGAAAATTAGATAAATCACCTTACAGGTTCTAGTAATGGTACCTTCAAGTACCTTGGCAACGAAATAGCTGAGGTATCCAATCACAAACATTAATTTGCTTTGATCTTCATCTCATCAGAACTATTGCTGTCATTTTCTGCGGTGCGGAGGAGCAAACTATTCAGCATATTGCCCAACACTGCCCTATAACTCGGTACAAAGATGGACCTCTCGAAGATTAACCTGTAAATTGTGTATCCGTCTTCAATAATGCCTTGTGCCCCGCATTGCAATTTTATTTGACACTATATTATGCCCGCAACTTCGTTCGCGAAGGAGAAAAAGTCATAACCCGTCGTTTTGCGTGCGGATTTTGCGTGATGAAGCCACAACGATACATACAAACATACAAAAAATCCAAAAAAAATATTTTTCGTTTTAGTGAACTCCAAATAGTCCGTAACATTTTTTTTTTGATAATATCTTCAATGTACAGACATTTTATTTTTACAACTTTATAATAGTATAGATTAAATTTAATAAGAGATTAAATTTTATAATGTTAAGGCCTGATTTCCGCCTGCTTTTAGATAACATTAGCTACATCTGGGGCTTGCACTTCATTTGGATGTAACGTCATATATTTGAGATGCAAACTTACCTGAATCGGGTATTACTTAAGCACCGTGTTATTTTAAGGCACCCATTTCTGTGAACTCTGGATAATTTCGCTGCAATCACCCATTTCACTCTCTAAGTACAGTTACCTGTTGGGTGAGCGAGACGGAGGTAGCGGCTGAACCGTGCCTTCATGCATTGATGGGCAAAGCGTAAATTTATAATGATTTCAAATATTATACAGTGTTGGATTTTCGGAGCTCACGATTCGATGCTACGAACTATGAGAGTTCACTTAACAATAAATTTATGGTCCGTGAATTTTTCTGCATCCGTGAAACTTTCCACATACATTTTTTTTACCTAAATATAATGCACTTTAATTGAATAGATAAGTATTCGGAGCTACTAAACATCAAGCAGCAACACAATATGTGCTGTCAAAATCAAAAACATACTAAAACAAACATTAAAAAAATTTTAAAAACCAAAGGATTGAGAAATCGTTCACAAACTAAACAAAAGTTACTTCAATTTCTTGGGAGCATTACTACCGTACAATAATCATAACGGCGGCACAGATTACAAAACAATTAATTCCAAACCAGTACATTATTAATAATTATTGTTTATACCCATTAGCCGCAATTAGATAAGGTTGTGTAAAACGAGTATTGGTTACAAATGAGGCAAATAAAGCGATTAACTCAATGACTAGTCGCGATTTATGGATTTTTACACCACAGGTCGTAAGTCGAGGTAAGTTTAATTTACCGGCCGATTACGGGGAGGAAATCTCATTTCGTGGGCAAGACGTAAAATTGTTACACGTCCAAGGCAATACTTGTAGCATTTCATTGTATTCCGCTTAAAGGCTGTCACACTGATGCGTGCGCGTGACGTGCACTTAGAAAGGCGCGTGGCGTGCGCGTTGTAAAGTACGAATCCTCATACGAGATGACACACCGCTGCATACGCACAAGTCACGCAAGCGGTGTGCCATCTCTTATGAGGATTCGTACTTTACAACGCGCACGTCAGCGTGCACGTCACGCACATGCAGTCGGTGTGGCTCCACCTGTAGGCTGCTTTCCGGCTGTGTGAACTTGACACCCGACTTTCGAAAAAAAATTTTTTTATGGGTTCATATGATAGATTTGGATAAGTAGTGGATAGTAGTAAAGTTAACTTCGTTTGTAGTAGTACCAAAAAAAAAATATGGGTGATGAAAAAAAATGCATCCCCCGAGAATGCAAGAAAATAATTTTTCCGACTGTTTCTTATAGGAATAGGTTAGTAGTGGATTGTAGTGCATTTTTTTTTTGTTTGTAGTAAAACAGAAAATTTAAAAAAAAAAAGTTTTTTTTTTCGTTACGATTTCACTATCTTAAATCAATTAAAATGCTTCTACGATTACTACAAACGCTAAAACCGACCCAGAGACGTTCCTAGATATTAGTAGAGAGTTGTAGTTCCATTTATTCGTTTGTAGTAAAACAAAAAAAAATAGAAAACATATTTTCATTCACAAGTATCTTTCTGATGCGATGTTTATCGCATAAAATGAATTAAAGTGCTTTAACGATTACTACAAACGCTCATAATAACCCAGAGACGTTCCTAGATGATAGTAATGGATTGTAGTGCACTTTTTTCGTTTGTAGTAAAACAAAAAAAAAAAAGTATTATCCTTCACGAGTAGCTTACTGAAGCGATTTTTATCACAGGAAATTAATTAAAGTGCTTATACGATTACTACAAACGCTCAAAATGACCCAGACACGTTCCTAGATGTTAGTAGTGAATTGAAGTGCACTTTTTTTCGTTTGTAGTAGAACAAAAAATAGAAAAAGTATTTTTACTCACGAGTATCTTTCTGAAATGATGTTTACCATATAAAATTAA
Organism: Hedya salicella; assembly: GCA_905404275.2. Taxonomy (NCBI): domain Eukaryota; kingdom Metazoa; phylum Arthropoda; class Insecta; order Lepidoptera; family Tortricidae; genus Hedya; species Hedya salicella. The sequence continues at coordinate 15,443,566 of FR990111.1, read as the reverse complement.
TTAAAGTGCTTATACGATTACAAAAAACGCTCTAAATACCTAGGGACATTCATAGATGTTAGTAGTGCACTATTTTTAGTTTGTAGTAGAACAAAAAAAATTAAAAAGTAATTTCATTCATAAGTATCTCACTGAAGCGATTTTTATCGCATGAAACCAATAAAAGTGCTTTAACCATTACTTCAAACGCTCACAATAACCCAGAGACGTTCCTAGATGTTAGTAGTGAATTGAAGTGCACTTTTTTTCGTTTGTAGTAGAACAAAAAATAGAAAAAGTATTTTTACTCACGAGTATCTTTCTGAAATGATGTTTACCATATAAAATTAATTAAAGTGCTTATACGATTACAAAAAACGCTCTAAATACCTAGGGACATTCATAGATGTTAGTAGTGCACTATTTTTAGTTTGTAGTAGAACAAAAAAAATTAAAAAGTAATTTCATTCATAAGTATCTCACTGAAGCGATTTTTATCGCATGAAACCAATAAAAGTGCTTTAACCATTACTTCAAACGCTCACAATAACCCAGAGACGTTCCTAGATGTTAGTAGTGGATTGTAGTACGCTCTTTATCGTTTGTAGTAGAACAAAAAAATAGATAAAATATTTTCATTCTTAAGTATATTTCTAATGCGATGTTTATGCACATGAAATCAATGAATGTGCTTATAAGATTACTACAAACGCTCAAAACGACCAAGAGACGTTCTTAGATGTTAGTAGTGGATTGTAGTGCACTTTTTTTCGTTTGTAGTAAAAAGATAAACAATAAAAATAATAAATTTACGCACGAGTATCTTCCTGAAACGATGTTTACCATATAAAATCAATGAAAGTGCTTTAACGATAACTTCAAACGCTCACAATAACCCAGAGACGTTCCTAAATGTTAGTAGTGGATTGTAGTGCACTTTTTTTCGTTTGTAGTAGAACGAATTTGCATTCACAAGTATCTTTCTGATGCGATGTTTATCGCATAAAATGAATTAATGTGCTTTAACGATTACTACAAACGCTCATAATAACCCAGAGACGTTCGTAGATGTTAGTGATGGATTGTAGTGCACTTTTTTCGTTTGTAGTAAAACAAAAAAAATAAAAAGTATTATCCTTCACGAGTAGCTTACTGAAACGATTTTTATCGCATGAAACCAATTAAAGTGCTTTAACCATTACTTCAAACGCTCACAATAACCCAGAGACGTTTCTAGATGTTAGTAGTGGATTGTAGTACGCTCTTTATCGTTTGTAGTAGAACAAAAAAATAGATAAAATATTTTCATTCTTAAGTATATTTCTAATGCGATGTTTATCACATGAAATCAATGAATGTGCTTATAAGATTACTACAAACGATCAAAACGACCAAGAGACGTTCTTAGATGTTAGTAGTGGATTGTAGTGCACTTTTTTTCGTTTGTACTAAAAGAAAAACAATTTAATAAATATTTTTTTTACTCACGAGTATCTTTCTGAAACGATGTTTACCGTATAAAATCATTTAAAGTGCTTATACGATTACTACAAACGCTCAAAACGACCCAAAGGCGTTTCTAGATGTGAGTAGTGGATTGTAGTGTACTTTTTTTCGTTTGTAGTAAAAGAAAAACAATTAAATAAATATTTTTTTTACTCACGAGTATCTTTCTGAAACGATGTTTACCGTATAAAATCATTTAAAGTGCTTATACGATTACTACAAACGCTCAAAACGACCCAAAGGCGTTCCTAGATGTGAGTAGTGGATTGTAGTGCACTTTTTTTCGTTTGTAGTAAAAAAAACAATTAAACAAATAATTTTACTCACGAGTATCTTCCTGAAACGATGTTTACCATATAAAATCAATTAAAGTGCTTTAACGATAACTTCAAACGCTCACAATAACCCAGAGACGTTCCTAGATGTTAGTAGTGGATTGTAGTACGCTCTTTATCGTTTGTAGTAGAACAAAAAAATAGGTAAAATATTTTCATTCTTAAGTATATTCTAATGCGATGTTTATCACATGAAATCAATGAATGTGGTTATAAGATTACTACAAACGCTCAAAACGACCAGGAGACGTTCCTAGACGTTAGTAGTGGATTGTAGTGCACTTTTTTTCGTTTGTAGTAAAAGAATAACAATTTAAAAATAATTTTACTCCCGTGTAGCTTACTCAAGCGATTTTTATCACATGAAATTAATTAAAGTGCTTATACGATTATTTCAAACGCTCAAAATGACCCAGACACGTTCCTAGATGTGAGTAGTGAATTGAAGTGCATTTTTATTCGTTTGTAGTAAAACAAAAAAAATAAAAAAGTATTTTCCTGCACGAGTAGCTTTCTGAAACGATGTTTACTATGGTCGTGAAGTTGACCGCCCCAAATCGTTTGCCCGCAAATGGCATATCAATATCGTTAGTTCATCGTTAGTTCATGTTTGTTCAGTAGGTAAAATCGTTAGGACCCGATTTTTTAACACATTTTTTTAAAAAATAAAATGGGGTGGCTAACTTCACGCCTACCACCCCAAACCACTTTTTCCATATATTGTTGTCTATATAGCAAGATATTCGTTAGTTCACGTTTGTTCACCATATAATATCGTTAGGACCCGACTCTGTCAATTTTTTTTTATTTTTTAAAGTGGGGTGGCTGTCTTCACGCTAACCACCCCACCCCTAAATCGCCAAAACTAACGATGTCTAGGGGTCAAGAGACGTTAGTTCACGTTTGTTCAGGTACTAAAAACGTTAGGATCTCATTGGATTGACCACAAAAAAATAAAATCAAAAAATCGATTATTCTGTATAAGGCAGTCGGACAAAGTGCTGTAAAATGTTGTCTCATCGGGTCCTTACGATTCAAGTGGCTGAACAAACATCTACAGACGACAAGTATTCCATGTAGGTATGCAACTTGCGGGCACTCGATAGCAAATGGCAACTTTCGTCATTTTTCTTTTTTTAATACTACATGGAGGCGGCTGTGTTCACGCTAGTCACTTAAACCAGAAGCCCAAGAGATAATCCATGTCTGTAGTTCTATACGGCCGTGGGGTCGTTAGTTCACGTTTGTTCAGGCATAACCGATGTTAGGATCTCATTGGTTTGGCCACAAAAAATATAATATCGAAAATTCGAAAATTCCATATAAGGCAGTTAGACAAAGTGCTGTAAAATGTTGTCTTATCGGGTCCTTACGATTCAAGTGGGTGAACAAACATCTACAGACGATACGTAATCGATGTAGATATGTAACTTGCGGGCACTCGATAGCAAATGGCGAGTTTCGTATTTTTTTCTTTTTTTTAGTACTATGGAGGCGGCTGTCTTCACGCTAGTCAGTTTAACCAGACGCCCAAGAGATAATCCATGTCTGTGGTTATATACGGCCGTGGGGTCGTTAGTTCACGTTTGTTCAGGCTTAAGCAACGTTAGAATCTCATTGGTTCGGCCACAAAAAAATTAAATCGAAAATTCCATATAAGGCAGTTAGACATGGTGCTGTAAAATGTTGTCTTATCGGGTCCTTACGATTCAAGTGGCTGAACAAACATCTGCAGACGATACGTAATCGATGTAGATATGTAACTTGCGGGCACTCGATAGCAAATGGTGACTTTCGTAATTTTTTCTTTTTTTTAGTACTATGGAGGCGGCTGTTTTCACGCTAACCACCCCACCCCTAAATCGCCAAAACTAACGATGTCTAGGGGTCAAGAGACGTTAGTTCACGTTTGTTCAGGTACTAAAAACGTTAGGATCTCATTAGATTGACCACAAAAAAATAAAATCGTAAAATCGATTATTCCGTATAAGGCAGTCAGACAAAGTGCTGTAAAATGTTGTCTTATCGGGTCCTTACGATTCAAGTGGCTGAACAAACATCTACAGACGACAAGTATTCGATGTAGATATGTAACTTGCGGGCACTCGATAGCAAATGGCGACTTTCGTCATTTTTCTTTTTTTAATACTATATGGAGGCGGCTGTCTTCACACTAGTCACTTAAACCAGAAGGCCAAGAGATAATCCATGTCTATGGTTTTATACGGCCGTGGGGTCGTTAGTTCACGTTAGTTCAGGCATTAGTGACGTTAGGAACTCATTGGTTTGGCCACAAAAAATTAAAATTTAAAAATTGAAAATTCCATATAAGGCAGTCAAACAAAGTGCTGTAAAATGTTGTGTTATCGGGTCCTTACGATTCAAGTGGCTGAACAAACATCTGCAGACGATACATAATCGATGTAGATATGTAACTTGCGGGCACTCGATAGCAAATGGCCACTTTCGTCATTTTTTCTTTTTTTTAGTACTATGGAGGCGGCTGTCTTCACGCTAACCACCCCACCCCTAAATCGCCAAAACTAACGATGTCTAGGGGTCAAGAGACGTTAGTTCACGTTTGTTCAGGTACTAAAAACGTTAGGATCTCATTGGATTGACCACAAAAAAATAAAATCGAAAAATCGATTATTCCGTATAAGGCAGTAAGACAAAGTGCTGTAAAATGTAGTCTTATCCGGTCCTTACAATTCAAGTGGCTGAACAAACATCTACAGACGACAAGTATTCGATGTAGATATGTAACTTGCGGGCACTCGATAGCAAATGGCGACTTTCGTCATTTTTCTTTTTTTAGTACTATGGAGGCGGCTGTCTTCACGCTAGTCAGTTTAACCAGACGCCCAAGAGATAATCCATGTCTATGGTTCTATACGGCCTTAGGGTCGTTAGTTCACGTTTGTTCAGGCTTAAGCAACGTTAGAATCTCATTGGTTCGACCACGAAGAAATAAAATCGAAAATTCGAATATTTCGTATAACGCAGTCAGACAAAGTGCTGTCAAATGTTGTCTTATCGGGTCCTTACGATTCAAGTGGCTGAACAAACATCTGCAGACGATACGTAATCGATGTAGATATATAACTTGCGGGCACTCGCTAGCAAATGGCGACTTTCGTAATTTTTTCTTTTTTTAGTACTATGGAGGCGGCTGTCTTCACGCTAACCACCCCACCCCTAAATCGCCAAAACTAACGATGTCTAGGGGTCAACAGATGTTAGTTCACGTTTGTTCAGGTACTAAAAACGTTAGGATCTCATTGGATTGACCACAAAAAAATAAAATCGAAAAATCGATTATTCCGTATAAGGCAGTCAGACAAAGTGCTGTAAAATGTTGTCTTATCGGGTCCTTACGATTCAAAAGGCTGAACATACATCTAGAGACGACAAGTATTCCATGTAGATATGCAACTTGCGGGCACTCGATAGCAAATGGCGACTTTCGGCATTTTTCATTTTTTAATTCTATATGGAGGCGGCTGTCTTCACGCTAGTCACTTAAACCAGAAGGCCAAGACATAATCCATGTCTATGGTTTTATACGGCCGTGGGGTCGTTAGTTCACGTTAGTTCAGGCATTAGTGACGTTAGGAACTCATTGGTTTGGCCACAAAAAATTAAAATTTAAAAATTGAAAATTCCATATAAGGCAGTCAAACAAAGTGCTGTAAAATGTTGTGTTATCGGGTCCTTACGATTCAAGTGGCTGAACAAACATCTGCAGACGATACATAATCGATGTAGATATGTAACTTGCGGGCACTCGATAGCAAATGGCCACTTTCGTCATTTTTTCTTTTTTTTAGTACTATGGAGGCGGCTGCTGTCTTCACGATAACCACCCCACCCCTAAATCGCCAAAACTAACGATGTCTAGGGGTCAAGAGACGTTAGTTCACGTTTGTTCAGGTACTAAAAACGTTAGGATCTCATTGGATTGACCACAAAAAAATAAAATCAAAAAATCGATTATTCTGTATAAGGCAGTCGGACAAAGTGCTGTAAAATGTTGTCTTATCGGGTCCTTACGATTCAAGTGGCTGAACAAACATCTACAGGCGACGAGTATTCCATGTAGGTATGCAACTTGCGGGCACTCGATAGCAAATGGCAACTTTCGTCATTTTTCTTTTTTTAATACTACATGGAGGCGGCTGTCTTCACGCTAGTCACTTAAACCAGAAGCCCAAGAGATAATCCATGTCTGTAGTTCTATACGGCCGTGGGGTCGTTAGTGCACGTTTGTTCAGGCATAACCGATGTTAGGATCTCATTGGTTTGGCCACAAAAAATATAATATCGAAAATTCGAAAATTCCATATAAGGCAGTTAGACAAAGTGCTGTAAAATGTTTTCTTATCGGGTCCTTACGATTCAAGTGGGTGAACAAACATCTACAGACGATACGTAATCGATGTAGATATGTAACTTGCGGGCACTCGATAGCAAATGGCGAGTTTCGTATTTTTTTCTTTTTTTTAGTACTATGGAGGCGGCTGTCTTCACGCTAGTCAGTTTAACCAGACGCCCAAGAGATAATCCATGTCTGTGGTTATATACGGCCGTGGGGTCGTTAGTTCACGTTTGTTCAGGCTTAAGCAACGTTAGAATCTCATTGGTTCGGCCACAAAAAAATTAAATCGAAAATTCCGTATAAGGCAGTTAGACAAAGTGCTGTAAAATGTTGTCTTATCGGGTCCTTACGATTCAAGTGGCTGAACAAACATCTACAGACGACAAGTATTCGATGTAGATATGTAACTTGCGGGCACTCGATAGCAAATGGCGACTTTCGTCATTTTTCTTTTTTTAATACTATATGGAGGCGGCTGTCTTCACACTAGTCACTTAAACCAGAAGGCCAAGAGATAATCCATGTCTATGGTTTTATACGGCCGTGGGGTCGTTAGTTCACGTTAGTTCAGGCATTAGTGACGTTAGGAACTCATTGGTTTGGCCACAAAAAATTAAAATTTAAAAGTTGAAAATTCCATATAAGGCAGTCAAACAAAGTGCTGTAAAATGTTGTGTTATCGGGTCCTTACGATTCAAGTGGCTGAACAAACATCTGCAGACGATACATAATCGATGTAGATATGTAACTTGCGGGCACTCGATAGCAAATGGCCACTTTCGTCATTTTTTCTTTTTTTTAGTACTATGGAGGCGGCTGTCTTCACGCTAACTACCCCACCCCTAAATCGCCAAAACTAACGATGTCTAGGGGTCAAGAGACGTTAGTTCACGTTTGTTCAGGTACTAAAAACGTTAGGATCTCATTGGATTGACCACAAAAAAATAAAATTGAAAAATCGATTATTTCGTATAAGGCAGTAAGACAAAGTGCTGTAAAATGTAGTCTTATCCGGTCCTTACAATTCAAGTGGCTGAACAAACATCTACAGACGACAAGTATTCGATGTAGATATGTAACTTGCGGGCACTCGATAGCAAATGGCGACTTTCGTCATTTTTCTTTTTTTAGTACTATGGAGGCGGCTGTCTTCACGCTAGTCAGTTTAACCAGACGCCCAAGAGATAATCCATGTCTATGGTTCTATACGGCCTTAGGGTCGTTAGTTCACGTTTGTTCAGGCTTAAGCAACGTTAGAATCTCATTGGTTCGACCACGAAGAAATAAAATCGAAAATTCGAATATTTCGTATAACGCAGTCAGACAAAGTGCTGTCAAATGTTGTCTTATCGGGTCCTTACGATTCAAGTGGCTGAACAAACATCTGCAGACGATACGTAATCGATGTAGATATATAACTTGCGGGCACTCGCTAGCAAATGGCGACTTTCGTAATTTTTTCTTTTTTTAGTACTATGGAGGCGGCTGTCTTCACGCTAACCACCCCACCCCTAAATCGCCAAAACTAACGATGTCTAGGGGTCAACAGATGTTAGTTCACGTTTGTTCAGGTACTAAAAACGTTAGGATCTCATTGGATTGACCACAAAAAAATAAAATCGAAAAATCGATTATTCCGTATAAGGCAGTCAGACAAAGTGCTGTAAAATGTTGTCTTATCGGGTCCTTACGATTCAAAAGGCTGAACATACATCTACAGACGACAAGTATTCCATGTAGATATGCAACTTGCGGGCACTCGATAGCAAATGGCGACTTTCGGCATTTTTCGTTTTTTAATTCTATATGGAGGCGGCTGTCTTCACGCTAGTCACTTAAACCAGAAGGCCAAGACATAATCCATGTCTATGGTTTTATACGGCCGTGGGGTCGTTAGTTCACGTTAGTTCAGGCATTAGTGACGTTAGGAACTCATTGGTTTGGCCACAAAAAATTAAAATTTAAAAATTGAAAATTCCATATAAGGCAGTCAAACAAAGTGCTGTAAAATGTTGTGTTATCGGGTCCTTACGATTCAAGTGGCTGAACAAACATCTGCAGACGATACATAATCGATGTAGATATGTAACTTGCGGGCACTCGATAGCAAATGGCCACTTTCGTCATTTTTTCTTTTTTTTAGTACTATGGAGGCGGCTGTCTTCACGATAACCACCCCACCCCTAAATCGCCAAAACTAACGATGTCTAGGGGTCAAGAGACGTTAGTTCACGTTTGTTCAGGTACTAAAAACGTTAGGATCTCATTGGATTGACCACAAAAAAATAAAATCAAAAAATCGATTATTCTGTATAAGGCAGTCGGACAAAGTGCTGTAAAATGTTGTCTTATCGGGTCCTTACGATTCAAGTGGCTGAACAAACATCTACAGGCGACAAGTATTCCATGTAGGTATGCAACTTGCGGGCACTCGATAGCAAATGGCAACTTTCGTCATTTTTCTTTTTTTAATACTACATGGAGGCGGCTGTCTTCACGCTAGTCACTTAAACCAGAAGCCCAAGAGATAATCCATGTCTGTAGTTCTATACGGCCGTGGGGTCGTTAGTTCACGTTTGTTCAGGCATAACCGATGTTAGGATCTCATTGGTTTGGCCACAAAAAATATAATATCGAAAATTCGAAAATTCCATATAAGGCAGTTAGACAAAGTGCTGTAAAATGTTGTCTTATCGGGTCCTTACGATTCAAGTGGGTGAACAAACATCTACAGACGATACGTAATCGATGTAGATATGTAACTTGCGGGCACTCGATAGCAAATGGCGAGTTTCGTATTTTTTTCTTTTTTTTAGTACTATGGAGGCGGCTGCCTTCACGCTAGTCAGTTTAACCAGACGCCCAAGAGATAATCCATGTCTGTTGTTCTATACGGCCGTGGGGTCGTTAGTTCACGTTTGTTCAGGCATAACCGATGTTAGGATCTCATTGGTTTGGCCACAAAAAATATAATATCGAAAATTCGAAAATTCCATATAAGGCAGTTAGACAAAGTGCTGTAAAATGTTGTCTTATCGGGTCCTTACGATTCAAGTGGGTAAACAAACATCTACAGACGATACGTAATCGATGTAGATATGTAACTTGCGGGCACTCGATAGCAAATGGCGAGTTTCGTATTTTTTTCTTTTTTTTAGTACTATGGAGGCGGCTGTCTTCACGCTAGTCAGTTTAACCAGACGCCCAAGAGATAATCCATGTCTGTGGTTATATACGGCCGTGGGGTCGTTAGTTCACGTTTGTTCAGGCTTAAGCAACGTTAGAATCTCATTGGTTCGGCCACAAAAAAATAAAATCGAAAATTCGAAAATTCCATATAAGGCAGTTAGACATGGTGCTGTAAAATGTTGTCTTATCGGGTCCTTACGATTCAAGTGGCTGAACAAACATCTGCAGACGATACGTAATCGATGTAGATATGTAACTTGCGGGCACTCGATAGCAAATGGTGACTCGTCATTTTTTCTTTTTTTTAGTACTATGGAGGCGGCTGTCTTCACGCTAACCACCCCACCCCTAAATCGCCAAAACTAACGATGTCTAGGGGTCAAGAGTCGTTAGTTCACGTTTGTTCAGGTACTAAAAACGTTAGGATCTCATTAGATTGACCACAAAAAAATAAAATCGTAAAATCGATTATTCCGTATAAGGCAGTCAGACAAAGTGCTGTAAAATGTTGTCTTATCGGGTCCTTACGATTCAAGTGGCTGAACATACATCTACAGACGACAAGTATTCCATGTAGATATGCAACTTGCGGGCACTCGATAGCAAATGGCGACTTTCGGCATTTTTCTTTTTTTAATTCTATATGGAGGCGGCTGTCTTCACGCTAGTCACTTAAACCAGAAGCCCAAGAGATAATCCATGTCTGTAGTTCTATACGGCCGTGGGGTCGTTAGTTCACGTTTGTTCAGGCATAACCGATGTTAGGATCTCATTGGTTTGGCCACAAAAAATATAATATCGAAAATTCGAAAATTCCATATAAGGCAGTTAGACAAAGTGCTGTAAAATGTTGTCTTATCGGGTCCTTACGATTCAAGTGGGTGAACAAACATCTACAGACGATACGTAATCGATGTAGATATGTAACTTGCGGGCACTCGATAGCAAATGGCGAGTTTCGTATTTTTTTCTTTTTTTTAGTACTATGGAGGCGGCTGTCTTCACGCTAGTCAGTTTAACCAGACGCCCAAGAGATAATCCATGTCTGTGGTTATATACGGCCGTGGGGTCGTTAGTTCACGTTTGTTCAGGCTTAAGCAACGTTAGAATCTCATTGGTTCGGCCACAAAAAAATTAAATCGAAAATTCCATATAAGGCAGTTAGACATGGTGCTGTAAAATGTTGTCTTATCGGGTCCTTACGATTCAAGTGGCTGAACAAACATCTGCAGACGATACGTAATCGATGTAGATATGTAACTTGCGGGCACTCGATAGCAAATGGTGACTTTCGTAATTTTTTCTTTTTTTTAGTACTATGGAGGCGGCTGTTTTCACGCTAACCACCCCACCCCTAAATCGCCAAAACTAACGATGTCTAGGGGTCAAGAGACGTTAGTTCACGTTTGTTCAGGTACTAAAAACGTTAGGATCTCATTAGATTGACCACACAAAAATAAAATCGTAAAATCGATTATTCCGGATAAGGCAGTCAGACAAAGTGCTGTAAAATGTTGTCTTATCGGGTCCTTACGATTCAAGTGGCTGAACAAACATCTACAGACGACAAGTATTCGATGTAGATATGTAACTTGCGGGCACTCGATAGCAAATGGCGACTTTCGTCATTTTTCTTTTTTTAATACTATATGGAGGCGGCTGTCTTCACACTAGTCACTTAAACCAGAAGGCCAAGAGATAATCCATGTCTATGGTTTTATACGGCCGTGGGGTCGTTAGTTCACGTTAGTTCAGGCATTAGTGACGTTAGGAACTCATTGGTTTGGCCACAAAAAATTAAAAATTGAAAATTCCATATAAGGCAGTCAAACAAAGTGCTGTAAAATGTTGTGTTATCGGGTCCTTACGATTCAAGTGGCTGAACAAACATCTGCAGACGATACATAATCGATGTAGATATGTAACTTGCGGGCACTCGATAGCAAATGGCCACTTTCGTCATTTTTTCTTTTTTTTAGTACTATGGAGGCGGCTGTCTTCACGCTAACCACCCCACCCCTAAATCGCCAAAACTAACGATGTCTAGGGGTCAAGAGACGTTAGTTCACGTTTGTTCAGGTACTAAAAACGTTAGGATCTCATTGGATTGACCACAAAAAAATAAAATCGAAAAATCGATTATTCCGTATAAGGCAGTAAGACAAAGTGCTGTAAAATGTAGTCTTATCCGGTCCTTACAATTCAAGTGGCTGAACAAACATCTACAGACGACAAGTATTCGATGTAGATATGTAACTTGCGGGCACTCGATAGCAAATGGCGACTTTCGTCATTTTTCTTTTTTTAGTACTATGGAGGCGGCTGTCTTCACGCTAGTCAGTTTAACCAGACGCCCAAGAGATAATCCATGTCTATGGTTCTATACGGCCTTAGGGTCGTTAGTTCACGTTTGTTCAGGCTTAAGCAACGTTAGAATCTCATTGGTTCGACCACGAAGAAATAAAATCGAAAATTCGAATATTTCGTATAACGCAGTCAGACAAAGTGCTGTCAAATGTTGTCTTATCGGGTCCTTACGATTCAAGTGGCTGAACAAACATCTGCAGACGATACGTAATCGATGTAGATATATAACTTGCGGGCACTCGCTAGCAAATGGCGACTTTCGTAATTTTTTCTTTTTTTAGTACTATGGAGGCGGCTGTCTTCACGCTAACCACCCCACCCCTAAATCGCCAAAACTAACGATGTCTAGGGGTCAACAGATGTTAGTTCACGTTTGTTCAGGTACTAAAAACGTTAGGATCTCATTGGATTGACCACAAAAAAATAAAATCGAAAAATCGATTATTCCGTATAAGGCAGTCAGACAAAGTGCTGTAAAATGTTGTCTTATCGGGTCCTTACGATTCAAAAGGCTGAACATACATCTACAGACGACAAGTATTCCATGTAGATATGCAACTTGCGGGCACTCGATAGCAAATGGCGACTTTCGGCATTTTTCGTTTTTTAATTCTATATGGAGGCGGCTGTCTTCACGCTAGTCACTTAAACCAGAAGGCCAAGACATAATCCATGTCTATGGTTTTATACGGCCGTGGGGTCGTTAGTTCACGTTAGTTCAGGCATTAGTGACGTTAGGAACTCATTGGTTTGGCCACAAAAAATTAAAATTTAAAAATTGAAAATTCCATATAAGGCAGTCAAACAAAGTGCTGTAAAATGTTGTGTTATCGGGTCCTTACGATTCAAGTGGCTGAACAAACATCTGCAGACGATACGTAATCGATGTAGATATGTAACTTGCGGGCACTCGATAGCAAATGGTGACTTTCGTAATTTTTTCTTTTTTTTAGTACTATGGAGGCGGCTGTTTTCACGCTAACCACCCCACCCCTAAATCGCCAAAACTAACGATGTCTAGGGGTCAAGAGACGTTAGTTCACGTTTGTTCAGGTACTAAAAACGTTAGGATCTCATTAGATTGACCACAAAAAAATAAAATCGTAAAATCGATTATTCCGTATAAGGCAGTCAGACAAAGTGCTGTAAAATGTTGTCTTATCGGGTCCTTACGATTCAAGTGGCTGAACAAACATCTACAGACGACAAGTATTCGATGTAGATATGTAACTTGCGGGCACTCGATAGCAAATGGCGACTCGTCATTTTTCTTTTTTTAATACTATATGGAGGCGGCTGTCTTCACACTAGTCACTTAAACCAGAAGGCCAAGAGATAATCCATGTCTATGGTTTTATACGGCCGTGGGGTCGTTAGTTCACGTTAGTTCAGGCATTAGTGACGTTAGGAACTCATTGGTTTGGCCACAAAAAATTAAAATTGAAAAATTGAAAATTCCATATAAGGCAGTCAAACAAAGTGCTGTAAAATGTTGTGTTATCGGGTCCTTACGATTCACGTGGCTGAACAAACATCTGCAGACGATACATAATCGATGTAGATATGTAACTTGCGGGCACTCGATAGCAAATGGCCACTTTCGTCATTTTTTTTTTTTTTTAGTACTATGGAGGCGGCTGTCTTCACGCTAACCACCCCACCCCTAAATCGCCAAAACTAACGATGTCTAGGGGTCAAGAGACGTTAGTTCACGTTTGTTCAGGTACTAAAAACGTTAGGATCTCATTGGATTGACCACAAAAAAATAAAATCGAAAAATCGATTATTCCGTATAAGGCAGTAAGACAAAGTGCTGTAAAATGTTGTCTTATCGGGTCCTTACGATTCAAGTGGCTGAACAAACATCTACAGACGACAAGTATTCGATGTAGATATGTAACTTGCGGGCACTCGATAGCAAATGGCGACTTTCGTCATTTTTCTTGTTTTAGTACTATGGAGGCGGCTGTCTTCACGCTAGTTAGTTTAACCAGACGCCCAAGAGATAATCCATGTCTATGGTTCTATACGGCCTTAGGGTCGTTAGTTCACGTTTGTTCAGGCTTAAGCAACGTTAGAATCTCATTGGTTCGACCACGAAGAAATAAAATCGAAAATTCGAATATTTCGTATAACGCAGTCAGACAAAGTGCTGTCAAATGTTGTCTTATCGGGTCCTTACGATTCAAGTGGCTGAACAAACATCTGCAGACGATACGTAATCGATGTAGATATATAACTTGCGGGCACTCGCTAGCAAATGGCGACTTTCGTCATTTTTTCTTTTTTTAGTACTATGGAGGCGGCTGTCTTCACGCTAACCACCCCACCCCTAAATCGCCAAAACTAACGATGTCTAGGGGTCAACAGATGTTAGTTCACGTTTGTTCAGGTACTAAAAACGTTAGGATCTCATTGGATTGACCACAAAAAAATAAAATCGAAAAATCGATTATTCCGTATAAGGCAGTAAGACAAAGTGCAGTAAAATGTTGTCTTATCGGGTCCTTACGATTCAAAAGGCTGAACATACATCTACAGACGACAAGTATTCCATGTAGATATGCAACTTGCGGGCACTCGATAGCAAATGGCGACTTTCGGCATTTTTCTTTTTTTAATTCTATATGGAGGCGGCTGTCTTCACGCTAGTCACTTAAACCAGAAGGCCAAGAGATAATCCATGTCTATGGTTTTATACGGCCGTGGGGTCGTTAGTTCACGTTAGTTCAGGCATTAGTGACGTTAGGAACTCATTGGTTTGGCCACAAAAACTTAAAATTGAAAATTCGAAAATTCCATATAAGGCAGTTAGACAAAGTGCTGTAAAATGTTGTCTTATCGGGTCCTTACGATTCAAGTGGCTGAACAAACATCTGCAGACGATTTGTAATCGATGTAGATATGTAACTTCCGGGCACTCGATAGCAAATGGCGAGTTTCGTATTTTTTCTTTTTTTTAGAACTATGGAGGCGGCTGTCTTCACGCTAGTCAGTTTAACCAGACGCCCAAGAGATAATCCATGTCTGTGGTTCTATACGGCCGTGAGGTCGTTAGTTCACGTTTGTTCAGGCTAAAGCAGCGCTAGAATCTCATTGGTTTGGCCACAAAAAAATTAATTCGAAAATTCGAAAATTCCATATAAGGCAGTTAGACAAAGTGCTGTAAAATGTTGTCTTATCGGGTCCTTACGATTCAAGTGGGTGAACAAACATCTGCAGACGATACGTAATCGATGTAGATATGTAACTTGCGGGCACTCGATAGTAAATGGCGACTTTCGTCATTTTTTCTTTTTTTTAGTACTATGGAGGCGGCTGTCTTCACGGTAGTCAGTTTAGCCAGACGCCCAAGAGATAATCCATGTCGGTGGTTAAATACGGCCGTGGGGTCGTTAGTTCACGTTTGTTCAGGCTTAAGCAACGTTAGAATCTCATTGGTTCGGCCACAAAAAAATAAAATTGAAAATCGAAAATTCCTTACAAGGCCGTTAGACAAAGTGTTGTAAAATGTTGTTTTTTCGGGTCCTTACGATTCAAGTGGGTGAACAAACATCTGCAGACGATACGTAATCGATGTAGATATGTAACTTGCGGGCACTCGATAAGAAATGGCGACTTTCGTCATTTTTCTTTTTTTAATACTATATGGGGGCGGCTGTCTTCACGCTGGTCACTTAAACCAGAAGGCCAAGAGATAATCCATGACTGTGGTTCTATACGGCCGTGGGGTCGTTAGTTCACGTTTGTTCAGGCTAAAGCTACGTTAGAATCTCATTGGTGCGGCCACAAAAAAATAAAATTGAAAATCCGAAAATTCCGTATAAGGCAGTCAGACAAAGTGCTGTAACATGTTATCGTGTGGCGTCCTTACGATTCAAATGGCTGAAAAAATATCAACAGACGATATGTAATCGATGTAGATATGCTCATCACACAAACACTCGTACTGACCGGGATTCGAACCCGGGACCGCCAGCTTCGTAGGCCATTGTGCAACCCACTGAGCCAAACGTGTAGTCAGAGAAGGAAAAGCGTTAAGTAAGCATATATTGTACCTATTTGTTAGAATCCTACTATACACCTGAATCCATATTAACGGTTACTACTCGTATCTCGATTATGTGTTTTTCTCAGGCAAAAGGGCCTGGATTGTCGATTCCAGTTTCCAAGATCATGCGAATTTTATAAACCAGTCCGAATTTGATGGACTTCTGTTTTGTTCAAAATTAATTCAACGGACATTCAAAATTATAATATGCAATGCAACTAATAAAATTCATAAATTACAAATCTAACTTGGAAAAATCACGTTCAAAGTTTAATATATGAAATATTTAATGAATAGGGAGCCTGACTGTCGATCGCTTCAAGGATCGACAAATGGGTAATATAGATTACCTAAAATTGTTTATTTTTATATTAATACAATAAAATTATGTTAAACTTCGATTCTTTAAAATTATCATGATTAATTTGAAACCCCCGACGAATTGTGAGTGACATATGAATTAATTGATTCATTATGTAATTTGTTCTGAAATCCACCCTTACATCAATTAAACAGTCGGGAGCAATACGAAATTTAGATCGATGCAAATCTTCTCAACAATGGGCCCGACTGTTAAAAATCGCTGTTCCACATTAGATTTAATGATTTGTTTTAAGTGAGTTTCTATAATGAATCATGAAACATCTACATCTATACTATTATAAAGTTGTAAAAATGAAATGTCTGTGCATTGAAGATATCTTCAAAAAATTGATTGTTACGGACTATTTGGAGGTCACTAAAACGAAAAATATTTTCTTTTGAATTTTTGTATGTTTGTATTGTGTCGTTGTGGCTTCATCACGCCAAATTGGCTGAACGGATTTCAACAATTTAGAAGGTTTAGCGACTTCATAGTCACAAATTTAAATGGTCCTGAGGAAAATGGTTCCATCGATCTGATTTGATTATGAAGCCGGACGGTAGGCACCTGATCTGCGTAGTAAAAAAATGTATATAAATATTTATTGCTATACCTATAGGGCGAGTTATCTTAACGTTCATAAGTTTCTTCATAAAATACATTTTTGTGACAAGCTTTTATTGGGGACTGAACGTTTCTTTAATCATCCATCAATTGCTCATCGAGTTGATTCTAAAGAGCTCAAACTCGGTAGGATTGCGGTAACTTATTACAGAGTTCCTATGCCCACCTTCCGTCTCCATCATCATATCAGCTCGATATTATCATAATATTGCACTGTCACCAAACTTACAAAAGTGTGCAAAAATTTTGTACAATCAGAAACCGGCAAGTGGTTTCCAAGATTGACCCATATAAACATACTAACACGGCAACAATAAAAGTACGCAAGCTCCATTTTTGCGTTGTCTTAACGTACTACAAAAGTTATGATTGCTAGTGGCTGATTGTCAAATTGGCAAATCATAATTACTTGTTTTGGGTAATAGAAAGTACACTGATATTTTGGCCAACTCTTATTGGTCACACAACGCGCATATTCGATTTAGAATATATTTACCCCGTTTTGTACTGCAATTTTGTATAAAGCTCGCGTTCTATGTTTTTTTCGTTCGCTGGTTTTAACCTAGTGTAGACTAGGCATCATCCGACATGCTCTAGGCCAGTTTTTAAATTTAAAATTAAAAACTGGCCCGAACTTGACGCGAGAAGCCGTGGGCAAAATCTTCTATTCAGGATTAGAAATCTGCATTTATCATAATCTCTTAGCAGTAGTAAGTCGTTGCCGGCTTAACTATTCAACAATTATTGCAATCATTTCAGAAAAAAAGGGAACCGCCTTTACCAAAACGTCGCATACCAAAACCTCCAGAATGTCTGCATCTAAATCGCTTCAGCCAACCACGAGATAATCGCGGACAAACATAGTACCTACATACGTGCATACAGATCAAACTGAAAACCGCCTTTTCTGTAGACGGTTAAAAATCAAGTTTGGTACGCCGGCGAAGCCGCGGGCAAAAGCTAGTACTATTATAAAGTTCTAAAATTGAAATGTCTGAACAACAAACATATTTTAAAAAAAAATTTAAAGGGACTAGGTATATTTATTGGAGGTCACTGAATAGTTTTTTTTTTATTGTTTGTATGTGTCGTTATGGCTTCAAATACATACACACTATAACCATCTGGAGATACCCAGCTATCCGTGTACCAAAAATTGTTGAAACCCGTTTAGCCGATTTGGCGTGATGAAGCCACAACGACACATACAAAGATGTAAAATCCATTTTTTTTTCTATATAGTGTTCTCCAAATAGTCCGTTACATACAGTTTTTTGAAAATATTTTCAATGTATATACATTTCAGTTTAACAACTTTATGATATGAGTATAGATATATTAAGAACTAGCTTCTGCCCGCGACTTCGTCCGCCTTAAATTCTTTTATCGCGGATAAGGGTATTTTTCCGGGATAAAAAGTAGCCTAAGCCTTCCCCGGGACTCTAACTATCTCCATACCAAATTTCATCCAAATCGGTTCAGCGGTTTAAGCGTGAAGAGGTAACAGACAGACAGACAGACACACTTTCACATTTATAGTATTGGTATGGATTAAAAAAAAAAAAAACGTAAAAACGAATGCTAAACATCTGGGGGAACGGCAGTGCCCCCGTCAAGACGAACAAAAAAGAAATGGGGCACTACCTACCTTTTCTGACACCTATCCTCCTAATTTCATCAATATAAAATTAGTCTTTTGAGTAAAATGCCTGTGACATACGGACGGACAGACGGACATGACTAAACTATAAGGGTTCCGTCGAATTGAGAACCTCCTCCTTTTTTTGGAAGTCGGTTTTAAACAAGTCCAGTACCCCAGAAATTTGTTAAGTTATACATGATTGATACTCACAATATAACAAATAATAAATTCTAATATGGAACATAGCGATTTTGAACAGTCGGGACCCATAAGAAATCTAGATCGACGCAAATCTTCCCAACAATGGGTCCCGACTGTTTAAAATCGCTATGTTCCGTATTAGAATTTATTATTTGTTATATTGTGAGTATCGATCATGTATCATGTATAACTTAACAAATTTTTGGGGTACTAGACTTGTTTTTTTCTTTTTAGTTTTTTACGCAGTCGGGTTTTTTGTTTTTTTAATTAGTCTTTTTATTTTATACTTTTTAGTTACAATTATAAAAGTCAGTCAATTTCACAATCTTTATCGTGGGGGTTATTGAGAAGCTTGCATAGATTTATTACAATACAATGAAATGAAAATTTAGTAAGAACGGCTTGCTAGCCTACTTTAAATGGTTATAGTTCCTAACTGGTAAGTCCAAATTAAAAATGATAAAAGAAACCTAATCATTATTTGTAAATCCCTATTCATTGATACTCCACTCGATATAGTACGTCGATTTTCATTTTTTTCTCTTTCACAATATGGCGTCTCATTATCGCCATTTTGAGTTTTCATCATTTTCATGTCTTCAGTGACATTTGGACAGTTAAGACAAATCGATTGACGTAAGAATCATCAAAATCGGTCCACGCGTTTGGTCTCTAGAGTGCCAGATAGGAACAAACATACATACATACATCCATACATACATACATACATACATACATACATACATACATACATAGACTGATAAACACATTACCACTCCTTTGCGTCGCGCAGTCGGGTAAAAATAGGTGTTGAAATAAATCAAAACAAATTTTGAAAAAGTTGTGTAATATTTAGCACCAAGTACTGCATCTGTGGGCTCATTGTGACAAGTGGCATAACTAGAGATGGTGAAAAGCGTTATAATTAAATTTCAATCACCGTGACTCTCGTACCAATTGTAAAAAAAACACTGTGATTTTTATACATTACTGAAAGTTACTTACAGTAATGTATAAAATTGTTGTCTTTTAAACACTCCGCTACCCAAAGGTTGTCTGGAAGATATCGCTATTTAGCGATAAGACCGCCTATTGTTTATCTCTGCTAATTCGAATGTTACTGTCATGTTCTGTATTTCTGTGTATCTGAGGTGTGCAATAAAGAGTATTTGTATCTGTATTGTATTGTATACAGATCATTATAACAATTTTACCGTGATTTTAACACACTTGTTGCTCACATATTATAACCTACGTGCTTTTGTATTGTAGCGTTCCGTCGTGTCGTGACCAGTCAGTTATACTTTTTTAGTCACAGTGATTTTCTTATCGTGTCGTTATTATTACCCGCCACTAGTTATGACACAAATGTAAACTGCCAATTTGACACATTAACACTTTTTTATAGTTATAGTTGCCAAAAAAATAACTTTGCACCGCCTAAAAATCACCATTTGCTAATAATATCCATTTTTGCAAAAATTAGTAATCTGAAAATTCCAAAAACAATGTTAAACAATGTCTGTTCAGGGAGCCCAAGCCTATCCGTGATATTTCAATTGTAGTCATTTTTAAAAAATGAACTGTTGTCTATTCTGCTGAGTAAAAAGTAAATAAGTTGCAGTAAGTCGACTGAGAGGCATCTGTGAAATGATTGAAGAGAAAAACGTGAGATAGATGTATGTCATGACAACACTGTACTGCTTTCGATGAGTGTCAAAACGCTCACCTGAAATTAGCATGGTTATTTTTCAAGTAACTTTCGACCATACGTGTACATGCTTTAAACTTCTATTTTTCCATGTTGTTCAGATATATCGCTTAGATACCAGTGGTTTCTCCACAGCTAAGGAATCAATGACTTGTTGTGAGTTTGGAAATCAATGAATATCGACGGTTTTGATACTTGTGACACGTTGAGGCCACATAAGTAAATGAGAGTCAACAAACTCTTGATAATTTAAACGTTTACCTCTCTTTGAGCACCTGGAGTGTATAGCGACTTCTGCTGCTGACTGTACTATGGAGGGCTATCTTCACGCTAGTCACTCCACCCAGAAGACGAGGAGATAATCCATTTCTGTGGTTATTTACGGTAGTGAGGTCGTTAGTTCACATTTGTTTAGGCACTAGATATAAACTTTTTAACAAAAAAATAAAACCGACTCCAAAAAAAAACTAAAAAGTAAAAAAATAACTCCACAATTCAGTTTCTTCAATTTACTTACAAGTAACCGTTTGTATACTCAATCTATACAGTATATACAATTAATCTTATTTTGGCGTCGGTGCCATATAAAGAATGTGTAAAATATTGAAAATTGACGATTTTAGTAACTTGTGACACGATGGCACCGACTCCAAAATAACATTAATTGTATATACTGTATAGATTGAGTATACAAACGGTTACTTGTAAGTAAATTGAAGAAACTGAATTATGGCGTTATTTTTTTTTTATTTAGTTTTTTTTTGGAGTTGGTTTTATTTTTTTGTTAAAAAGTTTATTTATTTTACACTTTTTAGTTAGTCGTTACTTAAAAGTGTATCTCATGACGATTCGAACAAGCCCCAACACGGCTAGGATACATTATTTTATTACATAGATCTGGTGCCTACCTTCCGGCTCCATCGTCAAATCAATTCGATGGTACCATTTTCATCAGGAACATTTAAGTTTGTGACTATGAAGTTGCTTAGCTAAATTAATCAAGATATCTTATCGCCACCCGTAAATCATTTATCATTGAGGAGTTCCGATGGCATTCTGTGGTCTTCTTCATCAGTTCCACTTCACCAATTTACACTTTCTGAATGAAAATTTTTGACTTTATCAATAAATTACCGAAAGCGCCGTACATGTCCCTATGACATTTGAAGAGTTCCCTCGATTTCTCCAAGATTCCATCATCAGATCCCGACTTAGTGCCAACGGGATTCGATTAAAAAAAAAATTGAAAATCGGTTCACGGTTCTCGGAGATATCGAGTAACATACAAACAAAAAAAAAAATTGTTCGAATTGAGAACCTCCTCCTTTTTTGAAGTCGGTTAAAAAGTAAGTACCTATCTCATCGGCCTGGCCACAAAAAAATTAAATTGAAAATTGCCTATGAGGCAGTCAAACAAAGTGCTGTAAAATGTTGTCATATCCAGGTCCTTACGATTCAATTCTTCAAGACAAATCCAACGAGCCCAAACATGACGGGAATATGTTGAGTTTATGCGGAGTTCCTGCGGCCAACTCCCGGTTCTATTATGAGACCTTGGACCACACCTGTGTAGATAGTGCTCGCCAAGACAAATCCAACGAGCCCAAACATGAAGGGAATATGTTGAGTGCATGAGCAGTTCCTGCAGCCACCTCCCGGCTCTATCATGTGCCCCGTCTTCTCCCCATCAATCCCATCATGAAACCACCGCTATGGTACCATGCTTAAGTATTATGCAAAATTTAAGCTGCGGCATTTAACATCCATGAAATCATCCATCATAAATTTGTTTAATCCTAGTTCATACAGGAATACCATAGCGACATATATATTTCAAATTTCGCGGTAATTTTCAAATCACGTTGCATCTCAGTTCGAACAGCTTTACGTTTTTATTTATTTTTATCCGTTCGTACTAATTTAACTTTTTATTCCAGTAATGAAACGAGATTATCTTAAATAGTTTTGATTTCTAGAACTGTCAAAATGTTGATCTAGTCGGTCCTGGTTAACGGCATTTAACGTTTAAGCATCGTTTTAATTAAACGCATGACGACTTTATTAATATCGATGGCAACACTGTCAAAGTTCTTAAAATATATGGCGTTATAATCTACAATATCACTTTCATTCACTTGCTATAAGAGTTTGTGTTTTTGTTATATTGAAATAAAACTATCCCGTTTAAATATGTTTTTTAAGAATTACGTATTGTCGTTTTATGAGAATTTGGAACGTAGCAGCACTAGAGAAGTGCCCGGCCACGGCATCGAGCGGCGGCGGCAGCGGCAGCGGTTTTTCTAATTCATTGCGTGTGATTCTAACTAATCACAGTACGTTGCGCGTCGCGACCACGCAATGAACAGATAAAATGCTTGCCGCACCGCAATTCGCGCAATGTCGTGGCCAGGCCGTTACTTGTTACTAATACGACGATCAAACCGAGCTGAGCTCAGTGAAGAAACTTAGGATATTTTCTTTTGCATACATAACAATATTGTGTCAGCAGGCACTCAGCAGCGTCATCTAAAAGTTATAATATCAAAGGTAAGTCAGTTGTTTAGTATTAGCTAAAAAGTATTTTATGTTGTGTTTTTGAAGTGATTAAGTTTAACTACCTAGTTGGTATTGGTACCTATTTTCACCTGTCGAGTTTAATTCCAACTATATGTTTATATGGGATTTACGAATGATCAATATAATAATTAAAAAAGCGAAGGTCTTATTAAGAATGACTTAATTTTACATTTTATTTTTACAAGAATAACTTTCGACTTATCCACTCGCCAAATCAGTTTTTCGCTTGGTAAACTTCGGTCCCGACTGTTTAATTGATGTAAGGGTGGATTTGAAAACAAATTACGTAATGAATCAATTAATTCATATGTCACTCACAATTCGTCGGGGGTTTCAAAATAATTATGATGATTTTAAAGAATCGAAGTTTAACATTATTTTATAGTATTAATATAAAAAAAAAAAATTAGGTAATCTATATTAACCATTTGTCGATCCTTGAAGCAATCGACAGTCAGGCTCCCTGGTCATTAAACTTTGAACGTGTTTTATCCAAGTTCGATTTGTAATTTATGAATTTTATTAGTTGCATTGCATATTATAATTTTGAATGTCCATTGAATTAATTTTGAACAAAACAGAAGTCCATCAATTTCGGACTGGTTTATAAAATTCGCATCATCTTGGAAACTGGAATCGACAATCCAGGCCCTTTTGCCTGAGAACGACACATAATCGAGATACGAGTAGTAACCGTTAATATGGATTCAGGTGTATGGATATATATATATGGTGTATGGATAGTAGGGTTCTAACAAATAGGTACAATATATGCTTACTAAACGCTTTTCCTTGTCTGACTACACGTTTGACTCAGTGGGTTGCACAATGGCCTACGAAGCTGGCGGTCCCGGGTTCGAATCCCGGTCAGTACAAGTGTTTGTGTGATGAGCATATCTACATCGATTACATATCGTCTGTTGATATTTTTTCAGCCATTTGAATCGTAATGACCCCACACGATAACATGTTACAGCACTTTGTCTGACTGCCTTATACCGAATTTTCGGATTTTCAATTTAATTTTTTTGCGGCCGCACCAATGAGATTCTAACGTTGCTTAAGCCTGAACAAACGTGAACTTACGACCCCACGGCCGTATAGAACCACAGATATGGATTATCTCTTGGCCTTCTGGTTTAAGTGACCAGCGTGAAGACAGCCGCCCCCATATAGTATTAAAAAAAGAAAAATGACAAAAGTCGCCATTTCTTATCGAGTGCCCGCAAGTTACCTATCTACATCGATTACGTATCGTCTGCAGATGTTTGTTCAGCCACTTGAATCGTGAGGACCCGATAAGACAACATTTTACAGCACCATGTCGAACTGCTTTATATGGAATTTTCGAATTTTCGATTTTATTTTTTTGTGGCCGAACCAATGAGAGTCTAGCGCTGCTTTAGCCTGAACAAACGTGAACTAACGACCCCACGGCCGTATAGAACCAAAGACATGGATTATCTCTTGGGCTTCTGGTTGAAGTGACCAGCGTGAAGACAGCCGCCTCCATAGTACTAAATAAAAAATGACGAAAATTGCCACTTGCTATCGAGTGCCCGCAAGTTATATGTCTAGATCGATTACGTATCGTCTGCAGATGTTTGTTCACCAACTTGAATCGTAACGACCCGATAAGACAACATTTTACAGCACTTTGTCTACCTGCCTTATATGGAATTTTCGAATTTTCGTTTTTTTTTTGGCCAAACCAATGAGATCCTAACGTCCCTTATGCCTGAACAAACGTGAACTAACGACCCCACGGCCGTATAGAACTACAGACATGGATTATCTCTTGGGCTTCTGGTCAAACTGACTAGCGTGAAGACAGCCGCCTCCATAGTACTAAAAAAAAGAAAAATTGACGAAAGTCGCCATTTACTATCGAGTGCCCGCAAGTTACATATCTACATCGATTACGTATCGTCTGCAGATGTTTGTTCACCCACTTGAATCGTAAGGACCCGATAAGACAACATTTTACAGCACCATGTTTAACTGCCTTATAAGGAAATTTCGAATTTTCGATTTTATTTTTTTGTGGCCAAACCAATCAGATTCTAGCGCTGCTTTAGCCTGAACAAACGTGAACTAACGACCTCACGGCCGTATAGAACCACAGACATGGATTATCTCTTGGGCTTCTGGTTTAAGTGACCAGCGTGAAGACAGCCGCCTCCATATAGTATTAAAAAAAGAAAAATGATGAAAGTCGCCGTTTGCTATCGAGTGCCCGCAAGTTACATATCTACATCGAATACTTGTCGTCTGTAGATGTTTCTTCAGCCTTTTGATTCGTAAGGACCCGATAAGTCAACATTTAACAGCACTTTGTCTGAATGCCTTATACGGAATAATCGATTTTTCGATTTTATTTTTTTGTGGTCAATCCAATGAGATCCTAACGTTTTTAGTACCTGAACAAACGTGAACTAACGTCTCTTGACCCCTAGACATCGTTAGTTTTGGCGATTTAGGGGCGGGGTGGTTAGCGTGAAGACAGCCGCCTCCATATTAATAAAAAAAAGAAAAAAAGACGAAAGTCGCCATTTGCTATCGAGTGCCCGCAAGTTACATATCGACATCGAATACTTGTCGTCTGTAGATGTTTGTTCAGCCACTTGAATCGTAAGGACCCGATAAGACAACATTTTACAGCACTTTGTCTTACTGCCTTATACGGAATAATCGATTTTTCGATTTTATTTTTTTGTGGTCAATCCAATGAGATCCTAACGTTTTTAGTACCTGAACAAACGTGAACTAACGTCTCTTGACCCCTAGACATCGTTAGTTTTGGCGATTTAGGGGTGGGGTGGTTAGCGTGAAGACAGCCGCCTCCATAGTACTAAAAAAAAGAAAAAATGACGAAAGTCGCCATTTGCTATCGAGTGCCCGCAAGTTACATATCTACATCGATTACGTATCGTCTGCAGATGTTTGTTCAGCCACTTGAATCGTAAGGACCCGATAAGACAACATTTTACAGCACCATGTCTAACTGCCTTATATGGAATTTTCGAATTTTCGATTTTATTTTTTTGTGGCCGAACCAATGAGATTCTAACGTTGCTTAAGCCTGAACAAACGTGAACTAAAGACCCCACGGCCGTATATAACCACAGACATGGATTATCTCTTGGGCGTCTGGTTAAACTGACTAGCGTGAAGACAGCCGCCTCCATAGTACTAAAAAAAAGAAAAAAATACGAAACTCGCCATTTGCTATCGAGTGCCCGCAAGTTACATATCTACATCGATTACGTATCGTCTGCAGATGTTTGTTCACCCACATGAATCGTAAGGACCCGATAAGACAACATTTTACAGCACTTTGTCTAACTGCCTTATATGGAGTTTTCGAATTTTCGATTTTATTTTTTTGTGGCCAAACCAATGAGATCCTAACATCGCTTATGCCTGAACAAACGTGAACTAACGACCCCACGGCCGTATAGAACTACAGACATGGATTATCTCTTGGGCTTCTGGTTTAAGTGACTAGCGTGAAGACAGCCGCCTCCATGTAGTATTAAAAAAAGAAAAATGACGAAAGTTGCCATTTGCTATCGAGTGCCCGCAAGTTGCATACCTACATGGAATACTTGTCGCCTGTAGATGTTTGTTCAGCCACTTGAATCGTAAGGACCCGATAAGACAACATTTTACAGCACTTTGTCCGACTGCCTTATACAGAATAATCGATTTTTTGATTTTATTTTTTTGTGGTCAATCCAATGAGATCCTAACGTTTTTAGTACCTGAACAAACGTGAACTAACGTCTCTTGACCCCTAGACATCGTTAGTTTTGGCGATTTAGGGGTGGGGTGGTTATCGTGAAGACAGCCGCCTCCATAGTACTAAAAAAAAGAAAAAATGACGAAAGTGGCCATTTGCTATCGAGTGCCCGCAAGTTACATATCTACATCGATTATGTATCGTCTGCAGATGTTTGTTCAGCCACTTGAATCGTAAGGACCCGATAACACAACATTTTACAGCACTTTGTTTGACTGCCTTATATGGAATTTTCAATTTTTAAATTTTAATTTTTTGTGGCCAAACCAATGAGTTCCTAACGTCACTAATGCCTGAACTAACGTGAACTAACGACCCCACGGCCGTATAAAACCATAGACATGGATTATGTCTTGGCCTTCTGGTTTAAGTGACTAGCGTGAAGACAGCCGCCTCCATATAGAATTAAAAAACGAAAAATGCCGAAAGTCGCCATTTGCTATCGAGTGCCCGCAAGTTGCATATCTACATGGAATACTTGTCGTCTGTAGATGTATGTTCAGCCTTTTGAATCGTAAGGACCCGATAAGACAACATTTTACAGCACTTTGTCTGACTGCCTTATACGGAATAATCGATTTTTCGATTTTATTTTTTTGTGGTCAATCCAATGAGATCCTAACGTTTTTAGTACCTGAACAAACGTGAACTAACATCTGTTGACCCCTAGACATCGTTAGTTTTGGCGATTTAGGGGTGGGGTGGTTAGCGTGAAGACAGCCGCCTCCATAGTACTAAAAAAAGAAAAAATTACGAAAGTCGCCATTTGCTAGCGAGTGCCCGCAAGTTATATATCTACATCGATTACGTATCGTCTGCAGATGTTTGTTCAGCCACTTGAATCGTAAGGACCCGATAAGACAACATTTGACAGCACTTTGTCTGACTGCGTTATACGAAATATTCGAATTTTCGATTTTATTTCTTCGTGGTCGAACCAATGAGATTCTAACGTTGCTTAAGCCTGAACAAACGTGAACTAACGACCCTAAGGCCGTATAGAACCATAGACATGGATTATCTCTTGGGCGTCTGGTTAAACTGACTAGCGTGAAGACAGCCGCCTCCATAGTACTAAAAAAAGAAAAATGACGAAAGTCGCCATTTGCTATCGAGTGCCCGCAAGTTACATATCTACATCGAATACTTGTCGTCTGTAGATGTTTGTTCAGCCACTTGAATTGTAAGGACCGGATAAGACTACATTTTACAGCACTTTGTCTTACTGCCTTATACGAAATAATCGATTTTTCAATTTTATTTTTTTGTGGTCAATCCAATGAGATCCTAACGTTTTTAGTACCTGAACAAACGTGAACTAACGTCTCTTGACCCCTAGACATCGTTAGTTTTGGCGATTTAGGGGTGGGGTAGTTAGCGTGAAGACAGCCGCCTCCATAGTACTAAAAAAAAGAAAAAATGACGAAAGTGGCCATTTGCTATCGAGTGCCCGCAAGTTACATATCTACATCGATTATGTATCGTCTGCAGATGTTTGTTCAGCCACTTGAATCGTAAGGACCCGATAACACAACATTTTACAGCACTTTGTTTGACTGCCTTATATGGAATTTTCAACTTTTAAATTTTAATTTTTTGTGGCCAAACCAATGAGTTCCTAACGTCACTAATGCCTGAACTAACGTGAACTAACGACCCCACGGCCGTATAAAACCATAGACATGGATTATCTCTTGGCCTTCTGGTTTAAGTGACTAGTGTGAAGACAGCCGCCTCCATATAGTATTAAAAAAAGAAAAATGACGAAAGTCGCCATTTGCTATCGAGTGCCCGCAAGTTACATATCTACATCGAATACTTGTCGTCTGTAGATGTTTGTTCAGCCACTTGAATCGTAAGGACCCGATAAGACAACATTTTACAGCACTTTGTCTAACTGCCTTATATGGAATTTTCGATTTAATTTTTTTGTGGCCGAACCAATGAGATTCTAACGTTGCTTAAGCCTGAACAAACGTGAACTAACGACCCCACGGCCGTATATAACCACAGACATGGATTATCTCTTGGGCGTCTGGTTAAACTGACTAGCGTGAAGACAGCCGCCTCCATAGTACTAAAAAAAAGAAAAAAATACGAAACTCGCCATTTGCTATCGAGTGCCCGCAAGTTACATATCTACATCGATTACGTATCGTCTGTAGATGTTTGTTCACCCACTTGAATCGTAAGGACCCGATAAGAAAACATTTTACAGCACTTTGTCTAACTGCCTTATATGGAATTTTCGAATTTTCGATATTATATTTTTTGTGGCCAAACCAATGAGATCCTAACATCGGTTATGCCTGAACAAACGTGCACTAACGACCCCACGGCCGTATAGAACTACAGACATGGATTATCTCTTGGGCTTCTGGTTTAAGTGACTAGCGTGAAGACAGCCGCCTCCATGTAGTATTAAAAAAAGAAAAATGACGAAAGTTGCCATTTGCTATCGAGTGCCCGCAAGTTGCATACCTACATGGAATACTCGTCGCCTGTAGATGTTTGTTCAGCCACTTGAATCGTAAGGACCCGATAAGACAACATTTTACAGCACTTTGTCCGACTGCCTTATACAGAATAATCGATTTTTTGATTTTATTTTTTTGTGGTCAATCCAATGAGATCCTAACGTTTTTAGTACCTGAACAAACGTGAACTAACGTCTCTTGACCCCTAGACATCGTTAGTTTTGGCGATTTAGGGGTGGGGTGGTTATCGTGAAGACAGCAGCCGCCTCCATAGTACTAAAAAAAAGAAAAAATGACGAAAGTGGCCATTTGCTATCGAGTGCCCGCAAGTTACATATCTACATCGATTATGTATCGTCTGCAGATGTTTGTTCAGCCACTTGAATCGTAAGGACCCGATAACACAACATTTTACAGCACTTTGTTTGACTGCCTTATATGGAATTTTCAATTTTTAAATTTTAATTTTTTGTGGCCAAACCAATGAGTTCCTAACGTCACTAATGCCTGAACTAACGTGAACTAACGACCCCACGGCCGTATAAAACCATAGACATGGATTATGTCTTGGCCTTCTGGTTTAAGTGACTAGCGTGAAGACAGCCGCCTCCATATAGAATTAAAAAATGAAAAATGCCGAAAGTCGCCATTTGCTATCGAGTGCCCGCAAGTTGCATATCTACATGGAATACTTGTCGTCTCTAGATGTATGTTCAGCCTTTTGAATCGTAAGGACCCGATAAGACAACATTTTACAGCACTTTGTCTGACTGCCTTATACGGAATAATCGATTTTTCGATTTTATTTTTTTGTGGTCAATCCAATGAGATCCTAACGTTTTTAGTACCTGAACAAACGTGAACTAACATCTGTTGACCCCTAGACATCGTTAGTTTTGGCGATTTAGGGGTGGGGTGGTTAGCGTGAAGACAGCCGCCTCCATAGTACTAAAAAAAGAAAAAATTACGAAAGTCGCCATTTGCTAGCGAGTGCCCGCAAGTTATATATCTACATCGATTACGTATCGTCTGCAGATGTTTGTTCAGCCACTTGAATCGTAAGGACCCGATAAGACAACATTTGACAGCACTTTGTCTGACTGCGTTATACGAAATATTCGAATTTTCGATTTTATTTCTTCGTGGTCGAACCAATGAGATTCTAACGTTGCTTAAGCCTGAACAAACGTGAACTAACGACCCTAAGGCCGTATAGAACCATAGACATGGATTATCTCTTGGGCGTCTGGTTAAACTGACTAGCGTGAAGACAGCCGCCTCCATAGTACTAAAAAAAGAAAAATGACGAAAGTCGCCATTTGCTATCGAGTGCCCGCAAGTTACATATCTACATCGAATACTTGTCGTCTGTAGATGTTTGTTCAGCCACTTGAATTGTAAGGACCGGATAAGACTACATTTTACAGCACTTTGTCTTACTGCCTTATACGGAATAATCGATTTTTCGATTTTATTTTTTTGTGGTCAATCCAATGAGATCCTAACGTTTTTAGTACCTGAACAAACGTGAACTAACGTCTCTTGACCCCTAGACATCGTTAGTTTTGGCGATTTAGGGGTGGGGTGGTTAGCGTGAAGACAGCCGCCTCCATAGTACTAAAAAAAAGAAAAAATGACGAAAGTGGCCATTTGCTATCGAGTGCCCGCAAGTTACATATCTACATCGATTATGTATCGTCTGCAGATGTTTGTTCAGCCACTTGAATCGTAAGGACCCGATAACACAACATTTTACAGCACTTTGTTTGACTGCCTTATATGGAATTTTCAATTTTTAAATTTTAATTTTTTGTGGCCAAACCAATGAGTTCCTAACGTCACTAATGCCTGAACTAACGTGAACTAACGACCCCACGGCCGTATAAAACCATAGACATGGATTATCTCTTGGCCTTCTGGTTTAAGTGACTAGTGTGAAGACAGCCGCCTCCATATAGTATTAAAAAAAGAAAAATGACGAAAGTCGCCATTTGCTATCGAGTGCCCGCAAGTTACATATCTACATCGAATACTTGTCGTCTGTAGATGTTTGTTCAGCCACTTGAATCGTAAGGACCCGATAAGACAACATTTTACAGCACTTTGTCTGACTGCCTTATACGGAATAATCGATTTTACGATTTTATTTTTTTGTGGTCAATCTAATGAGATCCTAACGTTTTTAGTACCTGAACAAACGTGAACTAACGTCTCTTGACCCCTAGACATCGTTAGTTTTGGCGATTTAGGGGTGGGGTGGTTAGCGTGAAAACAGCCGCCTCCATAGTACTAAAAAAAAGAAAAAATTACGAAAGTCACCATTTGCTATCGAGTGCCCGCAAGTTACATATCTACATCGATTACGTATCGTCTGCAGATGTTTGTTCAGCCACTTGAATCGTAAGGACCCGATAAGACAACATTTTACAGCACCATGTCTAACTGCCTTATATGGAATTTTCGATTTAATTTTTTTGTGGCCGAACCAATGAGATTCTAACGTTGCTTAAGCCTGAACAAACGTGAACTAACGACCCCACGGCCGTATATAACCACAGACATGGATTATCTCTTGGGCGTCTGGTTAAACTGACTAGCGTGAAGACAGCCGCCTCCATAGTACTAAAAAAAAGAAAAAAATACGAAACTCGCCATTTGCTATCGAGTGCCCGCAAGTTACATATCTACATCGATTACGTATCGTCTGTAGATGTTTGTTCACCCACTTGAATCGTAAGGACCCGATAAGACAACATTTTACAGCACTTTGTCTAACTGCCTTATATGGAATTTTCGAATTTTCGATATTATATTTTTTGTGGCCAAACCAATGAGATCCTAACATCGGTTATGCCTGAACAAACGTGAACTAACGACCCCACGGCCGTATAGAACTACAGACATGGATTATCTCTTGGGCTTCTGGTTTAAGTGACTAGCGTGAACACAGCCGCCTCCATGTAGTATTAAAAAAAGAAAAATGACGAAAGTTGCCATTTGCTATCGAGTGCCCGCAAGTTGCATACCTACATGGAATACTTGTCGTCTGTAGATGTTTGTTCAGCCACTTGAATCGTAAGGACCCGATGAGACAACATTTTACAGCACTTTGTCCGACTGCCTTATACAGAATAATCGATTTTTTGATTTTATTTTTTTGTGGTCAATCCAATGAGATCCTAACGTTTTTAGTACCTGAACAAACGTGAACTAACGTCTCTTGACCCCTAGACATCGTTAGTTTTGGCGATTTAGGGGTGGGGTGGTTAGCGTGAAGACAGCCACCCCACTTTAAAAAATAAAAAAAAATTGACAGAGTCGGGTCCTAACGATATTATATGGTGAACAAACGTGAACTAACGAATATCTTGCTATATAGACAACAATATATGGAAAAAGTGGTTTGGGGTGGTAGGCGTGAAGTTAGCCACCCCATTTTATTTTTTAAAAAAATGTGTTAAAAAATCGGGTCCTAACGATTTTACCTACTGAACAAACATGAACTAACGATGAACTAACGATATTGATATGCCATTTGCGGGCAAACGATTTGGGGCGGTCAACTTCACGACCATATGTTTACTATATAAAATCAATTAAAGTGCTTATACGATTACTAAAAACGCTCAAAATACCTAGAGACATTCCTAGATGTTAATAGTGCACTTTTTTTAGTTTGCAGTAGAACAAAAAAAATGAAGAAGTAATTTCAGTCATAAGTAT
Source organism: Hedya salicella (assembly GCA_905404275.2). Classification (NCBI taxonomy): domain Eukaryota; kingdom Metazoa; phylum Arthropoda; class Insecta; order Lepidoptera; family Tortricidae; genus Hedya; species Hedya salicella. Next base: position 15,410,640 of record FR990111.1, on the reverse strand, counting down.
TTCACTGAAGCGTTTTTTATCGCATGAAACCAATTAATGTGCTTTAACCATTACTTCAAACGCTTACAATAACCCAGAGACGTTCCTAGATGTTATTAGTAGATTGTAGTGCACTTTTTGTCGTTAGTAGTAGAACAAAAAAAAAATGAAAAATATTTTCATTCACAAGTATCTTTCTGATGCGATGTTTATCGCATAAAATGAATTAAAGTGCTTTAACGATTACTACAAACGCTCATAATATCCCAGAGACGTTCCTAGATGTTAGTAATGGATTGTAGTGCAATTTTTTTGTTTGTAGTAGAACAAAAAAAATATAAAAAGTATTTTTATTCACGAGTATCTTTCTGAAACGATGTTTACCATATAAAATCATTTAAAGTGCTTATAAGATTACTACAAACGCTCAAAATAACCCAGAGACGTTCCTAGATGACAGTAGTTGATTGTAGTGCACTTTTTTCGTTTGTAAAAAAACAAAAAAATATAGAAAAAATAGTTTCATTCACAAGAATCTTTCTGAAGCGACTTTTACCAACATAAAATCAATTAAAACGCTTAAACGATTACTACAAATGACCAAAATGACCCAGAGATGTTCCTGGATGTTAATAATGGATTGTATTGCACTTTTCTTTGTTTGTAGTAAAAGGAAAGAAAAAGAAAAAGTATTTTCATTCACGAGCATCTCACTGAAGCGATTTTTATCGCAACGATTTACTACAAACGCTCAATTTAATCCAGAAACGTTCCTAGATGTTAGTAGTGGATAGCAGTGCACTTATTTTCGTTTGTAGTAAAACAAAAAAATAGATTAAGTATTTTGATTCACGAGTATCTTTCTGAAACGATGTTTACCTTATAAAATCATTTAAAGTGTTTATAAGATTACTACAAACGCTCAAAATGACCCAGAGACGTTCCTAGATGACAGTAGTTGATTGTAGTGCACTCTTTTTCCTTTGTAGTATAACAAAAATAATAGAAAAAGTATTTTCATTCCCGCGTATTTTTCTGAAGCGATGGTTATCAAATTAGATCAATTAAAGTGCTTAAAAGATTACAACAAGTATTTAAAATTACCCAAAGGCGTTCCTAGATGTTAGTAGTGGATTGTAGTTATCTTTTCTCCATTCGTAACGAAATAATAAAAAAAAAATTACTTTTATTTGGATTTAATCTTTTTTTTATTTATTTTTATTTTGATTTTTTTTTATTGTTCTTTGCATATCTAATTGTTTATTACTTCCTTTCACGATAATTTCATCGTGATTATTTAATAGTGAATCAAATGTGTGCTCCTCAATGCTGTGTAAACCTGAAGCATAAATCTAAATTTGGACGTAAAACAGCAACTGGATTCGACGTTGTTTTAGTATTTCCCTTTTGGTAATTGCCATTACTCTTCGCGATGAACAAGGATCGTTAAGTTCTTCCCATGTACCGGATGCTCGTTTGCTACAAGCGTAAGCGTAATAGTGCCCAGAAACGAAAATGATCGCTGAAGCCACCATATACGGAAGATATAAAGGAAGTAAGAACTAATTAGATATGCAAAGAACAATAAAAAAAAAAACAAAAAAAAAAAATTAAATCCAAAAAAAAAGTTACTTATTTCTATTTTTTTTATTTCGTTACGAATCTAGGAACGCCTCTGGGTCATTTTAAATGCTTGTTGTAATCTTTTAAGCACTTTAATTGATCTAATTTGATAATCATCGCTTCAGAAAGATACTCGTGAATGAAAATACTTTTTCTATTATTTTTGTTATAGTACAAACGAAAAAGAGTGCACTTCAATCGACTACTGTCATCTAGGAACGTCTCTGGGTCATTTTGAGCGTTTGTAGTAATCTTATAAACACTTTAAATGATTTTATAAGGTAAACATCGTTTCAGAAAGATACTCGTGAATCAAAATACTTAATCTATTTTCTTGTTTTACTGCAAACGAAAATAAGTGCACTGCTATCCACTACTAACATCTAGGAACGTTTCTGGATTAACTTGAGCGTTTGTAGTAAATCGTTGCGATAAAAATCGCTTCAGTGAGATACTCGTGAATGAAAATACTTTTTCTTTTTCTTTCCTTTTACTACAAACAAAGAAAAGTGCAATACAATCCATTATTAACATCCAGGAACATCTCTGGGTCATTTTGGTCATTTTTAGTAATCGTTTAAGCGTTTTAATTGATTTTATGTTGGTAAAAGTCGCTTCAGAAAGATTCTTGTGAATGAAACTATTTTTTCTATATTTTTTTGTTTTTTTACAAACGAAAAAAGTGCACTACAATCAACTACTGTCATCTAGAACGTCTCTGGGTTATTTTGAGCGTTTGTAGTAATCTTATAAGCACTTTAAATGATTTTATATGGTAAACATCGTTTCAGAAAGATACTCGTGAATAAAAATACTTTTTATATTTTTTTTAGTTCTACTACAAACAAAAAAATTGCACTACAATCCATTACTAACATCTAGGAACGTCTCTGGGATATTATGAGCGTTTGTAGTAATCGTTAAAGCACTTTAATTCATTTTATGCGATAAACATCGCATCAGAAAGATACTTGTAAATGAAAATATTTTTCAATTTTTTTCTGTTCTACTACTAACGACAAAAAGTGCACTACAATCCACTACTAACATCTAGGAACGTCTCTGGGTTATTGTAAGCGTTTGAAGTAATGGTTAAAGCACATTAATTGGTTTCATGCGATAAAAAACGCTTCAGTGAAATACTTATGAATGAAATTACTTTTTCATTTTTTTTGTTCTACTGCAAACTAAAAAAAGTGCACTACTAACATCTAGGAATGTCTCTAGGTATTTTGAGCGTTTTTAGTAATCGTATAAGCACTTTAATTGATTTTCTATAGTAAACATCGTTTCAGAAAGCTACTCGTGCAGGAAAATACTTTTTTTATTTTTTTTGTTTTACTACAAACGAATAAAAATGCACTTCAATTCACTACTCACATCTAGGAACGTGTCTGGGTCATTTTGAGCGTTTGAAATAATCGTATAAGCACTTTAATTAATTTCATGTGATAAAAATCGCTTGAGTAAGCTACACGGGAGTAAAATTATTTTTTAAATTGTTTTTCTTTTACTACAAACGAAAAAAAGTGCACTACAATCCATCACTAACATCTAGGAACGTCTCTGGGATATTATGAGCGTTTGTAGTAATCGTTAAAGCACTTTAATTCATTTTATGCGATAATAAACATCGCATCAAAAAGATACTTGTAAATGAAAATATTTTTCAATTTTTTTCTGTTCTACTACTAACGACAAAAAGTGCACTACAATCCACTACTAACATCTAGGAACGTCTCTGGGTTATTGTAAGCGTTTGAAGTAATGGTTAAAGCACATTAATTGGTTTCATGCGATAAAAAACGCTTCAGTGAAATACTTATGAATGAAATTACTTTTTCATTTTTTTTGTTCTACTGCAAACTAAAAAAAGTGCACTACTAACATCTAGGAATGTCTCTAGGTATTTTGAGCGTTTTTAGTAATCGTATAAGCACTTTAATTGATTTTATATAGTAAACATCGTTTCAGAAAGCTACTCGTGCAGGAAAATACTTTTTTTATTTTTTTTGTTTTACTACAAACGAATAAAAATGCACTTCAATTCACTACTCACATCTAGGAACGTGTCTGGGTCATTTTGAGCGTTTGAAATAATCATATAAGCACTTTAATTAATTTCATGTGATAAAAATCGCTTGAGTAAGCTACAGGGGACTAAAATTATTTTTTAAATTGTTTTTCTTTTACTACAAACGAAAAAAAGTGCACTACAATCCACTACTAACATCTAGGAACGTCTCTTGGTCGTTTTGAGCGTTTGTAGTAATCTTATAAGAACATTCATTGATTTCATGTGATAAACATCGCATTAGAAATATACTTAAGAATGAAAATATTTTATCTATTTTTTTGTTCTACTACAAACGAAAAATAGTGCACTACAATCCATCACTAACATCTACGAACGTCTCTGGGTTATTATGAGCGTTTGAAGTTATCGTTAAAGCACTTTAATTGATTTTATATGGTAAACATCGTTTCAGGAAGATACTCGTGAGTAAAATTATTTTTTTAATTGTGTTTTTTTACTACAAACGAAAAAAAGTGCACTACAATCCACTACTAACATCTAGGAACGTCTCTTGGTCGTTTTGAGCGTTTGTAGTAATCTTATAAGAACATTAATTGATTTCATGTGATAAACATCGCATTAGAAATATACTTAAGAATGAAAATATTTTACCTATTTTTTTGTTCTACTACAAACGATAAAGAGCGTACTACAATCCACTACTAACATCTAGGAACGTCTCTGGGTTATTGTGAGCGTTTGAAGTTAACGTTAAAGCACTTTAATTGATTTTATTTGGTAAACATCGTTTCAGGAAGATACTCGTGCGTAAATTTATTATTTTTATTGTTTATCTTTTTACTACAAACGAAAAAAAGTGCACTTCACAATCCACTACTCACGTCTAGGAACGCCTCTTGGTCGTTTTGAGCGTTTTTAGTAATCGTTTAAGCACTTTATATGATTTTATACGGTAAACATCGTTTCAGAAAGATACTCGTGAGTAAAAAAAATATTTATTAAATTGTTTTTCTTTTACTACAAACGAAAAAAAGTGCACTAAGATCCACTACTAACATCTAGGAACGTCTCTTGGTCGTTTTGAGCGTTTGTAGTAATCTTATAAGCACATTCATTGATTTCATGTGATAAACATCGCATTAGAAATATACTTAAGAATGAAAATATTTTATCTATTTTTTTGTTCTACTACAAACGATAAAGAGCGTACTACAATCCACTACTAACATCTAGGAACGTCTCTGGGTTATTGTGAGCGTTTGAAGTTATCGTTAAAGCACTTGAATTGATTTTATATGGTAAACATCGTTTCAGGAAGATACTCGTGCGTAAATTTATTATTTTTATTGTTTATCTTTTTACTACAAACGAAAAAAAGTGCACTTCAATCCACTACTCACGTCTAGGAACGCCTCTTGGTCGTTTTGAGCGTTTTTAGTAATCGTTTAAGCACTTTATATGATTTTATACGGTAAACATCGTTTCAGAAAGATACTCCCGAGTAAAAAAAATATTTATTAAATTGTTTTTCTTTTACTACAAACGAAAAAAAGTGCACTAAGATCCACTACTAACATCTAGGAACGTCTCTTGGTCGTTTTGAGCGTTTGTAGTAATCTTATAAGCACATTCATTGATTTCATGTGATAAACATCGCATTAGAGATATACTTAAGAATGAAAATATTTTATCTATTTTTTTGTTCTACTACAAACGATAAAGAGCGTACTACAATCCACTACTAACATCTAGGAACGTCTCTGGGTTATTGTGAGCGTTTGAAGTTATCGTTAAAGCACTTGAATTGATTTTATATGGTAAACATCGTTTCAGGAAGATACTCGTGCGTAAATTTATTATTTTTATTGTTTATCTTTTTACTACAAACGAAAAAAAGTGCACTTCAATCCACTACTCACGTCTAGGAACGCCTCTTGGTCGTTTTGAGCGTTTTTAGTAATCGTTTAAGCACTTTATATGATTTTATACGGTAAACATCGTTTCAGAAAGATACTCGTGAGTAAAAAAAATATTTATTAAATTGTTTTTCTTTTACTACAAACGAAAAAAAGTGCACTAAGATCCACTACTAACATCTAGGAACGTCTCTTGGTCGTTTTGAGCGTTTGTAGTAATCTTATAAGCACATTCATTGATTTCATGTGATAAACATCGCATTAGAAATATACTTAAGAATGAAAATATTTTATCTATTTTTTTGTTCTACTACAAACGATAAAGAGCGTACTACAATCCACTACTAACATCTAGGAACGTCTCTGGGTTATTGTGAGCGTTTGAAGTTATCGTTAAAGCACTTTAATTGATTTTATATGGTAAACATCGTTTCAGGAAGATACTCGTGAGTAAATTTATTTATTTAATTGTTTTTTTTTACTACAAACGAAAAAAAGTGCACTACAATCCACTACTCACATCTAGGAACGCCTTTGGGTCGTTTTGAGCGTTTGTAGTAATCGTATAAGCACTTTAAATGATTTTATACGGTAAACATCGTTTTAGAAAGATACTCGTGAGTAAAAAAAATATTTATTAAATTGTTTTTCTTCTACTACAAACGAAAAAAAGTGCACTACAATCCACTACTAACATCTAGGAACGTCTCTGGGTTATTGTGAGCGTTTGAAGTTATCGTTAAAGCACTTTAATTGATTTTATATGGTAAACATCGTTTCAGGAAGATACTCGTGAGTAAAATTATTTGTTTAATTGTTTTTTTTACTACAAACGAAAAAAAGTGCACTACAATCCACTACTCACATCTAGGAACGCCTTTGGGTCGTTTTGAGCGTTTGTAGTAATCGTATAAGCACTTTAAATGATTTTATACGGTAAACATCGTTTCAGAAAGATACTCGTGAGTAAAAAAAATATTTATTAAATTGTTTTTCTTTTACTACAAACGAAAAAAAGTGCACTACAATCCACTACTAACATCTAGGAACGTCTCTGGGTCGTTTTGAGCGTTTGTAGTAATCTTATAAGCACATTCATTGATTTTATGTGATAAAACATCGCATCAGAAATATTTGATCTATTTTTTTGTTCTACTACAAACGAAAAAGAGTGCACTACAATCCACTGCTAACATCTAGGAACGTCGCTGGGTCATTTTGAGCGTTTGTAGTAATCGTATAAGCAGAAAGATATTCCTTAATGATAATTTTTATTTCTGTTTTACTACAAACGAAAAAAAGTGCACTACAATCCACTACTAACATCCAGGAACGTCTTTGTGTCAATTTTAATGCTTGTTGTAACCTTTGCAAGCACTTTAATTGATTTAATTTGATAATCATCGCTTTAGAAAGATACTAGTGAATAAAAATAGTTTTCTATTTTTTTTTGTTTTACTACAAACGAAAAAATGTGCACTACAATCCACTACTAACATCTAGGAACGTCTCTGGGTTATTGTGAGCGTTTGAAGTTATCGTTAAAGCACTTTAATTGATTGTATTTGGTAAACATCGTTTCAGGAAGATACTCGTGCGTAAATTTATTATTTTTATTGTTTATCTTTTTACTACAAACGAAAAAAAGTGCACTTCAATCCACTACTCACATCTAGGAACGCCTCTGGGTCGTTTTGAGCGTTTTTAGTAATCGTTTAAGCACTTTAAATGATTTTATACGGTAAACATCGTTTCAGAAAGATACTCGTGAGTAAAAAAAATATTTATTAAATTGTTTTTCTTTTACTACAAACGAAATAAAGTGCACTAAGATCCACTACTAACATCTAGGAACGTCTCTTGGTCGTTTTGAGCGTTTGTAGTAATCTTATAAGCACATTCATTGATTTCATGTGATAAACATCGCATTAGAAATATACTTAAGAATGAAAATATTTATCTATTTTTTTTGTTCTACTACAAACGATAAAGAGCGTACTACAATCCACTACTAACATCTAGAAACGTCTCTGGGTTATTGTGAGCGTTTGAAGTAATGGTTAAAGCACTTTAATTGGTTTCATGCGATAAAAATCGTTTCAGTAAGCTACTCGTGAAGGATAATACTTTTTGTTTTTTTGTTTCACTACAAACGAAAAAAAGTGCACTACAATCCATCACTAACATCTACGAACGTCTTTGGGTTATTATGAGCGTTTGTAGTAATCGTTAAAGCACTTTAATTCATTTTATGCGATAAACATCGCATCCGAAAGATACTTGTGAATGAAAATATTTTTTTAATTTTTTTTTCGTTCTACTACAAACGAAAAAAAGTGCACTACAATCCACTACTAACATCTAGGAACGTCTCTGGGTTATTGTGAGCGTTTGAAGTTATCGTTAAAGCACTTTAATTGATTTCATATGGTAAACATCGTTTCAGGAAGATACTCGTGAGTAAAATTATTTTTTTAATTGTTTTTTTTTTCACTACAAACGAAAAAAAGTGCACTAAAATCCACTACTCACATCTAGGAACGCCTTTGGGTCGTTTTGAGCGTTTTTAGTAATCGTATAAGCACTTTAAATGATTTTATACGGTAAACATCGTTTCAGAAAGATACTCGTGAGTAAAAAAAATATTTATTAAATTGTTTTTCTTTTACTACAAACGAAAAAAAGTGCACTACAATCCACTACTAACATTTAAGAACGTCTCTTGGTCGTTTTGAGCGTTTGTAGTAATCTTATAAGCACATTCATTGATTTAATGTGATAAACATCGCATTAGAAATATACTTAAGAATGAAAATATTTTATCTATTTTTTTGTTCTACTACAAACGATAAAGAGCGTACTACAATCCACTACTAACATCTAGGAACGTCTCTGGGTTATTGTGAGCGTTTGAAGTTATCGTTAAAGCACTTTAATTGATTTTATATGGTAAACATCGTTTCAGGAAGATACTCGTGAGTAAATTTATTTATTTAATTGTTTTTTTTTACTACAAACGAAAAAAAGTGCACTACAATCCACTACTCACATCTAGGAACGCCTTTGGGTCGTTTTGAGCGTTTGTAGTAATCGTATAAGCACTTTAAATGATTTTATACGGTAAACATCGTTTTAGAAAGATACTCGTGAGTAAAAAAAATATTTATTAAATTGTTTTTCTTCTACTACAAACGAAAAAAAGTGCACTACAATCCACTACTAACATCTAGGAACGTCTCTGGGTCGTTTTGAGCGTTTGTAGTAATCTTATAAGCACATTCATTGCTTTTATGTGATAAACATCGCATCAGAAATATTTGATCTATTTTTTTGTTCTACTACAAACGATAAAGAGCGTACTACAATCCACTACTAACATCTAGAAACGTCTCTGGGTTATTGTGAGCGTTTGAAGTAATGGTTAAAGCACTTTAATTAGTTTCATGCGATAAAAATCGTTTCAGTAAGCTACTCGTGAAGGATAATACTTTTTATTTTTTTGTTTTACTACAACCGAAAAAAAGTGCACTACAATCCATCACTAACATCTACGAACGTCTCTGGGTTATTATGAGCGTTTGTAGTAATCGTTAAAGCACTTTAATTCATTTTATGCGATAAACATCGCATCCGAAAGATACTTGTGAATGAAAATATTTTTCAATTTTTTTTTCGTTCTACTACAAACGAAAAAAAGTGCACTACAATCCACTACTAACATCTAGGAACGTCTCTGGGTTATTGTGAGCGTTTGAAGTTATCGTTAAAGCACTTTAATTGATTTTATATGGTAAACATCGTTTCAGGAAGATACTCGTGAGTAAAATTATTTTTTTAATTGTTTTTTTTTCACTACAAACGAAAAAAAGTGCACTAAAATCCACTACTCACATCTAGGAACGCCTTTGGGTCGTTTTGAGCGTTTGTAGTAATCGTATAAGCACTTTAAATGATTTTATACGGTAAACATCGTTTCAGAAAGATACTCGTGAGTAAAAAAATTATTTATTAAATTGTTTTTCTTTTACTACAAACGAAAAAAAGTGCACTACAATCCACTACTAACATCTAAGAACGTCTCTTGGTCGTTTTGAGCGTTTGTAGTAATCTTATAAGCACATTCATTGATTTCATGTGATAAACATCGCATTAGAAATATACTTAAGAATGAAAATATTTTATCTATTTTTTTGTTCTACTACAAACGATAAAGAGCGTACTACAATCCACTACTAACATCTAGGAACGTCTCTGGGTTATTGTGAGCGTTTGAAGTAATGGTTAAAGCACTTTTATTGGTTTCATGCGATAAAAATCGCTTCAGTAAGCTACTCGTGAAGGATAATACTTTTTTTTTTTTTGTTTTACTACAAACGAAAAAAGTGCACTACAATCCATTACTATCATCTAGGAACGTCTCTGGGTTATTATGAGCGTTTGTAGTAATCGTTAAAGCACTTTAATTCATTTTATGCGATAAACATCGCATCAGAAAGATACTTGTGAATGAAAATATATTTTCTATTTTTTTTTTGTTCTACTACAAACGAATAAATGGAACTACAACTCTCTACTAATATCTAGGGACGTCTCTGGGTCGGTTTTAGCGTTTGTAGTAATCGTAGAAGCATTTTAATTGATTTAAGATAGTGAAATCGTAACGAAAAAAGAAAACTTTTTTTTTTAAATTCTCTGTTTTACTACAAACAAAAAAAAAATGCACTACAATCCACTACTAACCTATTCCTATAAGAAACAGTCGGAAAAAATATTTTCTTGCATTCTCGGGGGATGCATTTTTTTTCATCACCCATATTTTTTTTTTGGTACTACTACAAACGAAGTTAACTTTACTACTATCCACTACTTATCCAAATCTATCATACGAACCCATAAAAAAAATTTTTTTCGAAAGTCGGTTGTCAAGTTCACACAGCCCTGCTTTCCACTAGAAATGGGTCATGCAGCGTAGCGCTAAAACGTATATCTCACTAATCGGGATAATTTATTCTTATAACTTAGCTTGGCAATCTTAGCTACGCAACTTTTCCCCGGTGTAAAAGCAATCTAAGCCCTTCGTTTTCAATCTTCTCCTTCTTAGTCGGTCCCTCATGGCTGAGGATCGTAACCAACAGTAATGTCCCTCTACTTGGCGCGGTCAAGAGCCATATGGGCAGCCCTCTCCATGGAACCACAAGCATTTTTCATGGTGTCAGACCACCTTGTCGGGATTCGACCTCTGGAACGTTTGCCTTTGTCTTGGCCCAATAAAATGCTCCTTTCGAAGTTTTACTGGTTAGATCGCATAATATGCCCTATATATCTTTTTCAATACCACATTGCAATTATTAAAAAAATAGGCAATTCAATTCAGATACGTACAATGGGCAGCAAAATTATATGGATAGATGTAGACCCTAGTGCTACATAAATACGGTTGAAATCTATCCATACAATTTTCCTGTAATAAATAAAAGTCCTTGGGCAGTCGATATTGCCGTCCTTGTAAACGTTTGACACGGAAAAATGGGTTAAAACAAACACGCCAAATATTGCGTGTCAACCGTGGAACCATTTTACTGATACGAATCTACTAATTGCGATAGTAACCCTTTGCTTTAATAGGACCCCTTAAACAAAGGCCCTCCATTAGTCCGCCATCTTAAATTTGGTTACGATACATTGAGTTAATAGTAAAGCTATAATTTTATATTCGAAATTATTGTTCAATCTGTGAGTGAAGGTATCGTCAAGTTAAATTTTATTATCATGTTGATATTGAATCGATGGTGGTCTTAGGAATCATAGGTTGACAAACCACCGAAGTTGTATATGACCCTTTGGCTCTATCAGTTTTAGTTCAAATAAACTCGAAGCAGCCGCCCTGAAATAAAAAAATATTCTTTATTATACGTTACCCCCCTATTACTTAACGTAATCATATTTAATTGATTTTCTATGGGCTATGACAGTCGATTGGGATACCAATTGTCAAAATTTCGTTAAGCAATAACCCCCCAGGTTGTCAGACTACAATATGTTCATGATGGCTCAAACACCTTCGACAATTGAAATAAAACAATTTAACGGATTATATCGCGTATATTATCTCATTTTGTTCAAAACGTTTGAAACGTCGGGAACTAAAATGAGATAATATACGCGATATAATCCATTAAATTGTTTTATTTCAATGAGTAATAATCGCGAAAACAGGAGAAAATATTACCTTTGACAATTGTTTAGGTAAGCGCACGATAGATACGTCAGAGCAGTTAAATATATATTACCGCCAACCTTCAGGAAATTTCGAGAAGAAAATGCTAAAGGTGCGTCCACATTTGTATCATTTGCCCGTATCAGATCATCGTCGCGTGGCAGATCGCGTGTCACGATCACGCGTTTGGACGTTGCGCCGATCCGATCCGACATCCATGTTGCTACGTGTATCACACACTTATATCGGAAGAGTGCCGCATGATCGGCGCGCCGACAGTGAGCGTCCAAGCAGCGCGATACGCAGTCATGCCACGGCACGGTGATCGGATACGAGCAAATGATACAAGTGTGGACGCACCTTAAGAGATACATGATATCTGTAAGGATAACTTGATGTAAGATGCTGGTAAGAAAAGATGAAATGAGACTAGGAATAGACTGTCATCTCATACGAACTACTCATGTGCAAAGAAATTATCTGTATTCCAACCCTGAGACCCGCGAGGACTCATATTTATCAAAAAAATTGGAAAGTTCCTATATCCTGCGGGCGTATTACTGATCGTAGATACCTGACATCAAAGGGCTGTCACAATAGAATAAGTACTGTTTAAGGCGGTATTGAATAATGCACATAACTTAGAGTAACGAAACCAATAATATGAAAATAAAATAGATATAAAAGAAAAGATGCAAAATATAAAATCCTCAAGAGATAACGCATCAAAAATTTTAAAACTTCCATCTAACGATTCTACTGGCTTAGACTTGATGTGATTCTCAAGTGTTGAAAAGTGTCGAGTGACGCCGACACTTGACACTTTGCGAACATCCGTGTCTTTTAGAGGGAGAATGCGACCATTGACATTATAGGTGCACGTAATATCATTACTTTTTCAGTTTCACTGGTTAGACCTAAAGATAAATATACACTTCGCAACTTTACTTTGATGTTGTTTCATCCATTAACTAACTAGGCTTGAATTACGTGTATCTGTAACCACAGTTTACTTAGAGTCACTTTTCAGGTAGCCTTTACGTAGGCACTTGGGAGCCAAACACGAAGTCCGAATAAATTTTACCATTGGAAGATATTGCTAGTTCGTTAGGTATAAACGGACTTGTGTGTATAGTTTCTGATGTTTCGTATAAACAATGGAAATGTTCTTCATATTGTTTCTTGCGGCGTTTCGTTACTCGATATACTTAGAGTATTTAAACACTTGTGGGACCACACAAGGACGCGTTCGCCTCTATCTGAGCCATCGAAGTATGAGCATATAAACAATGGTCAGTCATTCTCTACAATAGATTGTCAATGTGTGTGGGTATGTTTGTTTTTATTACTTTTTTACACTTGAATAATTTGCGAGTTAATGTCGTTATGTCTGTGGTGACGCACTAAATGACGAATTTAAAAGTTGTCCTATTTTCCGTATTATTAAATGAGTAGTTTCGTACCGCACTCCACAATTCAACATCCCAAATTTAAAAGTAAATGTCCAATATTAGTTTGGGCAACCGAGATCTAATTATAGACCTTGCTTCCGTAGTTTATAAATAACTCAATTGTATTTCGAAACCCGAGTCGATATATATAGCACCTATCAATCGTTTGGCTTTTATGCTTGCCAATTCAGCGAAATACAAGTAGGCTTGAATTGAGCCATATATCCCCGATGACCGTTTTATCCTTTTTTGGCTTTGATTCCCCACAAGCAAATAGGCAGGTCTGTATATTTATCATAGGAATATTGTAAGCAATGGAATGAGGTCTTTCATGCCCGTCAAGGTTTTTCCGTGCGATGACATAAGATTTTTCAACAAGCAAGTAAACAGAGCATTTAAGGGTTCGCTACACATCAACTACTCTCGTGTTGCACATATCCATGAGGTACAATAACTACCTACTTTCTTTCAGATGGCGTTCTGCTCGTTTGACACCTATGTAATGTAATGTGACGTAGTTACGTCACCGGTTGGTAATTGCATTATATTGCAGGTGTGCGAAACGAGACATGTTGCTAGGCACACCCTGGTGTCAACAGGTACGTCTGCTGTACTACTTGATTTTGATATCTGAGGACACTACTCCCAAATTTTAATAAAATGCGACATTAAAATAAAATAGACAGGGAGCAAACGACAATTGAAAAGTGTTTGCCGAAAATTTTATTTTTGTGACAGTCTTTTAGTGCCGATTGTTCTCTTCTTTGAATACTCGTCATTGAGACGATTCTAACGAGCCCAAACTCAGTAGGATTACGTTATTTTTTAACAGAGTTCCTCTGGACTTCGGCTCCGTCATCAAATCATTATATTGCGAATTTACAAAATGATGCCAAATTTTTTTTTTCCTCAATCTGGGAAGTGGGTCAAATTTAAGTTGCAAGATTTGTTAACACAGTTAGTTACAGGTGAACCAGATAAAAGCTTGTTAAAAAAACATTAACTACGTGGAAAAAAATACCCCAATTATTCCGCTTAGCAAAAGAAAATGACTCAGCGTGTGCTGCGACAGTCTTACGACTACGCAGTGCTGGTTTCCACCCCTAATGAATACCATTCCTAGGAATGACGTTCACTGCTGGACAAATGCCTCCCTCAAGGATGGAGATCCTTCAATATCCACGTGGAGACGTCGACTGTTCTACCTGCATCCAACGATTTCCCGCGATCCTCATAAGATAACCGTCGGTCCTTGTGGGGCCTGCCCACGCTGCGTCCTCCGCCATCATTCTTACCATCATTTATCTAAATTATTTATCGCGCTATGACCGCAACCATCAATAGCCCAGTTTTAGAATGTATGCAAACGGAGGCAAATAAGCTCAAACAGAATTGTTTAGGAAAACAAAGCTGCAATTATTTACGGAGCTAATAGCAGTTCGACCGGCCGATACACTGAGCTGATTTAACGAGCGAGTGATTCCGGTCGCATTGGGACTATTTAACTAACTAGTAAGTACTGCAGCATTGCGTCAGATTGCGTTTCGATGTTCTTGTCTCATTAGTACGGCTAAAGAGTGGAGCTCTTTTCCGGCCTTTTCTCGAACAATAAAACTTGGATTTCTTCAAGTTGAAAGTGAAGTAACTGGGTCCCCCTTATCTGGCATAATCTCGATTGTCCAAATCATCATTTGGCCGAATTCATAATTTGGCATAATGTGGCAGTTTCTGAAAAAAAAAACTGTTGAATTCTCAGGACTTTTTAAGGCATTATCCAGTTGAATACATTAGATTAGGATTGTTTTATAAAAATCTTGAAAAGTTTACGTGTTCAGAAAAAAAACCCAATTATGAATTTTGTCAAATGATGATTCGGACAAAAAATATCCTTATTTGAATCGTATTAAATAGTAGCGCATAATCTGACACAAATCCACTTACCTACATATTATTCATATAAAATCCTAGATTTATGTTATACTCGTAGACATATATATATATACTGGATTACTGATACAATAACTCTTTATTGCACACCTCACAAAACAGAACAAAATAAGACAATACATTCAAGAAACAACATGCTTATCGCTGTACTGTTGTAAGTAATTAAATTACTTACTAAAATTCTTGATACCTTTAATACCCTTCCTAATAGTGTATCCAGTGGCGTGCGGTCCTTGTAGGCACTGCTTATCCTCAACGACCATGGCTCCATATAGGCACGGAGTAACTGCCTACTTTTTAACTGTCTACCTTGGCCAAAAACCCTGTGGACGGACGCCACTGAGTGTATCCTTAAGTATAATGTAATTTTTATACTTATGTAAATGTAGCTCACAGGTTCAGAAAATAGTTGAACAAATGACTCCTGACTTAATTTCGGGACAAGCCGATCGATCGAAGCTACCAGATTTTAATAAAGATTTATTCGATTGGTCGATAAACTTTAAACAAGATACATCGCATTTCACTATAAATCCGCAATGTAATCGGTCACAGCGCCCTTAAAAGGTTAAACGATATTATGTAACATAAAGGTAGTTAACCGAAAATGGCCGTAGGTTTCATCACAATCGGCCGCTGGCGCTATAGTTCAAGCAAAAACTCCTAAGTACCCGCACAAAGCGACTGCCGTTAACAAAGGGCACAAAAAGTCGCTAATACGGTGTTGACTGCCACTTGCCTATGTTCCATATCACTCACGTTTCTACTGATATACAAACACGAAAGTTTCGCAAATGCGCCGTTGGTGGAAGTGTCAAGGACGGATTCTGACGCTATGCGAAATTGAAGGTCGAAGGATTTGGGCTCAGCTCAGAACTAAAAACCACTCGTATACGCATTTTCATTTCCGATTAAACCCCTAGGGGTCGATTTTCAGGAAAAGATAACATTTCGCCTGCCTGTTTTCAGTGGTTTGGGCTGTGCCTTACCAGTCACTAAAATATGTGTTATGTACAGATGATTTTAAGCTAATTCATCTAAGACTTACTTAACCCAACACATTTATTATACCAGTGTGCTTACTGATGAACCACATTTTCGTCATTCTTGCTAGAACCCAAATTAAATTAATCACCAATTCGTCAAATGTTTTTTTTTATCATGCTCATTCCTTGTTACAATATTGTCAACACGAATATCGTTCCTTGCTTTTGAATGCACACCCTCTTACACTCTTGGGACATTACGATTAAAGGCATAAGTAAGTTAACAAAAATACCAGGTTTAGCGAAGTCCTTAGCGACTACTAAGTTAACTGTTTTATAACACGATATTTCAACCTAAAATCTTAAATGGGGTCAAACTCCGCTTTGGAAGTTTTGGGCCCCATGCAAATTTCGCCCCCATATTCGAGATTAAGTCAAGTTTTTCGGTGGAAGCAAATTTGAAGGGTGTCTACTTCAAAAATCCCTATTGGCACTTGTGCACGTTTGAGAGGCTCTTGGCTTTCGGAAGACAAGGCTTCCCTTCGACGCCGTCGGCTAAATTGGACTCAAGATCAACGTGAATGAGAGCTTTGTTAAAAGTTCTAACTAGATCCCAAATTAAGCTTCGGTATACATAGAAGAGAAATAAATTAGAAAGACCTATGTGCAAGGTTCGGAACCGGTATTTTTTTCATGCAAAATGTCCGAAGAAAAGATCTTGAATCAGGTGTTGTGTGATTAATTTCTGTTCTCCTAAATACAGTTTTAAAAAAATCCAGAAGAAGCGTCTATTTTAGAAGATTTTAAAAATACCGGTTACGATTCCTGCCTGCCAGCTATCACTTTTATCGGGATTAGATATGTTAATAGATATAGTATTCGGCGCACAATTCAATGAAAGTTAGGCCCATAACATCAAACGTTCACTTTAATGATTGGCGATTTAATTAGGATATTATTTATTAATTATTTTTTCTAAGACAATTCTAGTATAATACCTAAAGTCCGAATTTTACATCGGTATTATATTTCAAAGAAATAGACTTATATTCTTAAAAAAACTATGCCTTTAAATTTTCCCTCACTGTACATCCTCTTGTGGTATGTCGGAGGCACATTACCAATTTTCTCTAGACCAGCAGTTAAACCACTGAATCGATGTTGAGAAATGGGGTGTCAAATGATTCGGGCAAAATGCCAAGTGACATAGGCATCGACATCGTGTGTTCATGTTCAATAAGACGTGTATGCTGGGGTCTGGGGACATTTTGCCTTCTACATTCAAAACGATGTTGAAAAATGTCTTGATGAAAAACTGTTGAATGATGTCTGTTGGTCGTCGAGGCAGTCACGGCCAGGAGATCCTTATTTATTTAAGTCTGATGGTCGACAGTGTCAGGCGTAATCAACCGTTAACGAATGGTGAAATGAAGAGTAGTAAATTATATGTCATGGGATGTTACGACTCGATTTCGCAAGTTGGATCAAGCCGATTTAGACCTGAAGTCGATCAACAGTTTGAATTTCTCTTAAATAGACTAAGTTTCGTCTAACAATCTGGTCTGATTGGCACCAAATCTGATCGCCTCGACAAAATCCAGGGTCGATCGGGCGGGTGCGTTGGTTTTTGCCGTCAACAATTTATAAATTCTAAGATTATCGAACACAATGCGATGTCTCCACGCTACCAAGTCAAGCCGTAACATTTTCAACTCGAATTAGTCAGCTCCAAAGTCCAACCATGCGACGTCGATATGGTTAGAATCCACTTCACGATAACGACAAATTATTGTAAACAGTTGAAGTGAAATAGGTGTGGCCAAACCAGTTCGAATATATATTGGAGTCGACTAATTCGGTGTTAATTTTGCGGTATGACCCAATTCTAGGTTGTGGGATATTTACTATTAACTGATAATAATAACTATGGTAAATTTGGCTAGAATCCAAGCCATAACAGATTTCGGGTCGAGCCTTAGTTGGTATTCAGTTTCACTTGACGGTTACTCAAGCTGGAAAATTACATATAGTCTAGACATTGAATTTTCAATTAATAACTTTCAGATCTATTTTACTTTGCCAAAATGAGGAGTGTCAGGGGAACTCCCAACTAGGATAAACAATATTATAATAAATAAAACAATTTAAACGGATTATATCACTTATAATATATATCTCATTTCACGACGTTTTGATTTGTTTTCTCAAAGTGGGTAGTTTGGCCAAATTGTAACTTTGACAGTGAAAAATATGTTTTCTCAGTCTACCCGTGAACACGAAAGCTGAAAAGCTTCCGAAACGTCGTAATTTAAGCGATATACTCCGCTTAAATTGTTTTATTTAAATGAGTGATAATGAAGAAAATATTACGATAGCTATAGGTTGAAATCCCACTGCAAAATTCTGCACCTATCTCTCACATTTAAAGTTGAATGTATTTGGGATAGAGGATATAAAAGAAAGTTTACACAGGATAACACAACGTTTTTCAACCTATTTCATAAAAAAGTATTTTTTAATTAAAGGGTAATTGGGACTTATTTCCGCCCCCAGGGGAAATAAGTCCCAATGAATGTTACTGCGACACTCTTTAAGGGGCATCGCGACTCCCAAGGGGTCGTGACCCACACCAAACAAACAAACCAAACAAACCACTGAGATGAAACCACAATGGTATTGGGTTGCCACTCTAAATTTGGCTGCAACCTCTGGCAACCTCTCGGTCTAAAGGGAACATTTCAGTGGTCAAGAAGCACCCATGTGCTTTTGTAAGGTATACATTTTTCGAAGAAAGAAATAAATAAATATTACGGGACAATTTTACACAAATCGCTCTAGTCCCATGGTAAGCTCAATAAGGCTTGTGTTATGGGTACTAGACGACGATATATTTAATAGATAATTATTATTGAAATAAAACAATTTAACGGATTATATCGCGTATTATACAGATAAGATATTTTACACCGTTCGGAAATTAAGGTTTTGCAGTCCTGTGTCTCGCTTGTTCCTTGATGAGATGTATTACAGGATCCCAAGCTGGTGGTAGTGACAATCCATCTTCTCTATTGAAACTGTAATACATCTCATCAAGGAACAAGCGAGACACAGGACTGCAAAACCTTAATTTCCGAACGGTGTAAAATATCTTATCTGTTTAAAAGTAGTTTAATAGTTTCTGTTTTTTAAATATTATACGAGTAATTTGTAATGAGGTAGCCTGGGAGTTTTTCTTTGCAGCGTTTCTTTTCTCCTCAGTACGCCTCATTTGGGAAATGCTGCTTGGTAAATTATTAGAATAAAATAATTAAGCCCTTCTGGCACATGTGTAACTGTCTTTACAGCTTAGGCCCATCTGGCATGTATGTACACCTTTATTTGTGTTTTTTCAAAAAATTGGTCGTTTGCTCAAATTGTAACTTTGATAGAGGAAAATACATCTTTTTCTCAGTTCTCCCGTGACCATGGAAAGCTGGAAAGCTTCCGAAACGTCGTCGGGAACTAAAATGAGATAATATACGCGATATAATCCGTTAAATTGTTTTATTTCAATGAGTAATAATCGCGGAAACAGAAGAAGATAATTATTACTTATATACATAGAAAACATTCAAGACTCAGGAACAAATATTTATGCTCATCACACAAGTATTTGCCCTTACCGGGATTTGAGCCCAGGACTTCAGCTTCGCAGGCAACGTTACTCCCACTGAGCCAAACCGGTCGTCAGAAAGCCAATGTAGTTGTATTATATATGTGTACACATGTGTTTTCTAGTTACATAGGTCTAAGCACCGCCTATTTTTTTTTGCTTTCCTCCAAGGCTGGCTGGTGGTCTCTGTCAGAATCCCTAATGTCGGTTGTCCTAATGTATCGTTTGTCCTAACGCATTTTTTTCAGAAACCGTAACTTCTTCATGGTTGCCAATATGTGCGTTGTATTTTTGGCTAGCAACCTAGTGTCATTGTGCTATTCAATATTTAAACATTAATTTACATCTTATTTCATTGAAAAACGGCTTGTGTAAAACTTTACAGGGGATCTCAAATTATTCTCTAATATTAAGGATTACCGTTTAGTCTGTTTTCATTCAAAGCCCAGTTTAAATTTGAGGGTGCATTAATATTCCAAGTTTAACTACCTGACTAAAATTAAAGGATATGCAAATGTTATTTTGAATAAGGATAATTTTGAGTCCAGAGTAGATTATAAAGGATTAAATAATGGCCGTCGCCATGAAGATTATAGTATGTACTTACTAACAGTTATTGATCTCCTTTTTTTACATAAAAAAAGTGGTTTTTTTTTTCACTATGTTTAGTTTTTTAAAAGGAAGAAGTTTTGTAGAAGGAAGAAGAGGATGTGGTAGATCTCCGAATAGGCGGACTGTCCAGTTAAAGAAAAAGAAGATCAAGCTATGGGATGTGGTGCGGATAGCGACCAATAGGATCCAATGGAAGCAAGTCGTCCTGTCCAAAGGTATATTAGACAATCCCGATCTTCAGTCATGAAGCAATGACAGAGAGAGAGTTTTTAAATCCATAGACACTATATTCAGTTCAAATAAACTTTCAGGTATTGAATAAAATAAAACATCATAGCTCACATTAAGTATGGACATTTCCATACTCATTTAACGATTCATACTAATTTAAGGAAGGAAAAAGATAAAAAAAAGTATTAAAAAAATCTTATCAATGGCTTCGTTAGACAAATTTTTTTTGCTATTATCAAAATGAAAGATTTATGTTTTTACTTTAGATGTTATGTATAAATTTACTTGTCTAATTTTACATAGTTACAAGTTCATTTATTTCCTTGTACGTTGGTATTAGAATTACTATTACTATATAGATATAGAACGTATGTAGCATCGTGAACGTATACAGCGTCGGCTATCGGTCATATACTAGAAAATTTGGATTTTCGTTTTCAGCCAGCTTATTATTTGTGAGAACGGTTTGGACCACTTTTCATTAAGCTTAAGGGACGATCTTTTTGTGAAAGATTCGTATTCTATTCCTACAATTCGTCTACGAGACCTGTTAATGACGCTCTCAGGTCTTGAGCGGCCAGGTCGTATTTTCGGTGCTTGCATGCTAGCTAGCATGAATTTGGGCGATGACAGGCCAGGTGAGTGGATCATACGAATCAGCGTCAGTATTTACATAGCGAGTATCAAAAAACGCCTTCCTCGCTGGCTCCCACACGGCTTCCATCAGTAGTTCTGGTTGATCAGGTGTTGCTCCTCCTCCTAGCGTCGGTTTCCTCATTGCTGAGGGTCGTGGTCATCTTCTCGGAGCAGTCTCTCGGATGATGCGCCGCCATCTGTTTCCGTCAGTCGTGTGTAGAGCATCGTGTACTATGGTGCCAAGTGTTGTGCGAATCTGGTCTGTCCAGCGTATCGGGCTCCTGCCTGGTCGTTTGCCGTCAACTTTTCCAGTGATCATCAATTTTTCGAGATCATCACAGTCTTTCCTGGCGATGTGACCAAAGTATTCTAGGACCCTGCAAAGATAAGTTGCGGATAGCCTAGTTCGGATCTTAAGTTGGGCTAGAATCGATACGTTGGTGCGGCGTGCTGTCCACGGTATACGCAGTAGTCTTTTCCAGCACCACATTTCGAAGGCATCAATTCGATCACGATCGGATGTTGAGGCTCTCAATATTGGTTCAGTGGTGTATGGACCCCATGCTAGTTGTGCCCAGTTTTTGATGTCATCTCGAATAAAAGAAAATAGAGTTTTGGTGTTCTCCATACATTATAGGTCCACCCTATTAATGACCCACTGGTATAGTCCACCCTGCTAGTATATACCTATGTAACTAAGTCTCTTGTGCAACGACCTTTTTCAACGAACCCATTAAGCTCGCTCTCGAATGATCTCCATCAACAGAAGGCCATAACCACCTACAATTGCCTACAAAGTTCTACCGTTTTGCGATCAAGTCATTATTGCCGAGTGTAATACTGAATGCACTGTCCAATAACCGCACAGCCGTGGTCTTGTTAGCGCCTTTGTTATAAACCATTACCCTCCTTTCTGCCTGTAAAAAGAGTTTCGAAACAAAGATCAGCCGTGTGGGTAACTAAATATTAAAACTCGGATTAATTAGAAAAGTTTTTTTAGGGTTCCGACATTAAAATACTGAGGTCACAGTATTTTTTCTGCCCGGATTATATATTTTCTTATTTAATGGGCGCACGTGATGATAATGATTATATTTTACTAGTTTTCGTCTGTGGTATTTCTTGCGTGAGAATTTAGAATAATCCGTAACTATTCTTGTTTCACAGATGGTTATAGGATACTTTTACGCGACTACGCTGGAGAAAAAAGAGGTGTTATGACTTTTTCTCCTCCGCGAACGAAGTTGGTGCACCTTCTTGTTAAAAAAAGTCAAAAATATAACTTTTGTAAAAGTGTCATATCCCCTTTTTAATCGCCTTTCTAAAAAATGCTGAACTAGCAATTTTCTTTACCAGAATTTGGGTTATTTACTTTTAAATTCTTCTGTTATCATTTTTACTGTTTTGTAAATGAATAGTATAAAGGTCCATAGGAAATAGCAATTTCACGTAAACTTGGATGATATTCGTCAAAGGATCGATCATAGAACATACACACCTTGTTTTCATATTTTTTTTCCCTGTGGTGTACTATGTGGCCAAAACTTATTTAACGACCGCTTAGGGGACAATCAGTACCCCATACTGATAACAAAAAATATTTTTTTTGTTTTCTCAGCAACTTTTATTTTTATATAAATATGGGTGATGCGTTCAGCTTCGCTGGTATATAGGCACCACCGGTCCTGGTTCTTTGGGGGACCTATGTCTAGCCGTGGACTTCAGTTTAGAACCCTTGTCGTGTGAAACAGATTCACCCTTGGATCTTTTTCTTCAACCGTGCCGCGTTGAAATGGAATGCAAGGCAAACAACTATGCCTGGAAAATATAACATTACGGTTGGGAGTTTTTGTTCAGAAGAGAGGTCGCGGGGTAAAACGTTTCTTTAGTTTAAAATTAGCTGCATCAAGTATGCCTGTTGGTTGTTCACTGGAAGGTAAGTTAGTAATTATTTTCTGATAAAAAATCATTATCGTGACAAGCTTTTATTTTCGACTATACTTTTCTTTGAATATCCGTCAACTACTCACCGGGAAGATTCTAAAAAGCCTAAACTCGGTAGGATTGCGTTATTGTATTACTCAGTTCTTATGACCTTCCGACTGCAACATCAGACCAGCTCAATCAGTCCGTGGTTCAAATCTTCCTTGATCTCCTAAATTTGTAAACATGTATGTAATGAAGTGTAAACTTGTGGAAATAGATGGATCGAGTAAAGTTACAAGTTACAATCATCTTTAATATGGATCATTACTCAAGTATTTCATCCGCCTCATTTCCGTGGACACAATGTTATTCAAGTGTATGATTTCTGTGGCATATCGGGTTGTTTGGTGGAGCAAGACTTTCAAATTTCCACGTTTCGATAAAAAAGTGTCCACCAAAGTGATGCCGAACGAACACTCTAATAATCAGTGTTGCCAACAAGGCTAATATAAAATCTGCTAAACTTCTTCTAATTTTGCTATAATTATGCTTACAGATCTCTGTGTCAAATAAAAAGTCACTAGATTTTTATTTAATATTTTATCAAGCAAATCTAGATTTATGTCGTTTTAATCGCTGCCTTTTTCAAATAAAGTGTCTATATTCTTGTCACCCAGAACCCCTGTCACCAGTGGCGGGGTATTATAAATGGAATAACTTAGCGACATCGAAACGTTTTCATTATCAATTATTTATGAACGTCACGGATACATTCCAAATTACTAACAAAATATTTAATGTAATGATTTTGCTTAAATTTTATATAGGTACAATATAATGTATGTAATAATAATGAAATAATGAAATTAATGATCTTTAATCTGTAAGTAGGCCACAAGGGCACTTTTACAAGTCTGACTCTACGGCGTTTCCCAAGAGGAGACCACTGAAGAGAAGAAAGCCGAAACAAACTCAACAGTCAGTCATTTTTTCGAACTAACTCTTATATCTATTACAATATTCGTGCTTAGCCTATCCTAAATATATTTTTTGACTATAAACTCAATGCATAGTTCTTCAAGGAAACATAGGAAACAAATATACGTCAAGAAAATGTGCTGGACAACATAAAGCTATACTTAATCTAGTATAAAATATGCTAAAATTGGCTACGTGTGTGCGAATATAACGTGTTTTTCTCAGCGCCATATTAAACGTTAATTGGTTGGTTAAATGTAGTAGTTGATGCAACTCTTGTCATTAAGTAGTACTAAGCGAAGCGTCGCTGTGTAAACGATATCGTATCGAATACGTTGATAATAATAAAATAAGAATGATATTTGACGTCGTAACTCATACTACGTACCTGATTTGATTTACGGGATGTAGTCGAACTAATTGACTCCGAAAAGTAACAATCCAATGTAGTTATTGTAACACAATATACTCTACGCGACTTTGTTCACCTAAAGACGGCGCTTCACTTTCCATCGAAATCATACATCGCGCTGTTATGATTTTCATTGGAATCATTACCCTGGCACGGAAAATTGATCCTACAGTTTAACAAATTATATGGGTTGATTGTTACCGAAATGACTGCTAATTCATAAGATTGTTTGAATTATTGAATATATATTTTTTATGTATTATTATTATTTACTATGGTTCATGTTTTTACCCGACTTCGTTAGAAGGAGGGTTATGTTTTTCGAGAGTGTGTATGTGGGTAGGTATGTATATCTATTTCTTTGGCCCGCTCTGCAGCCTAAACGGCTAGATGGATTTTGTCGTATGAGGTGTCGTTAGATTCGTCGTGGTTGTGGGAGTGGCATAGGCTACAATATTTTGCAGTCGGGTGTTTTTCAGATCTCCGATCAAATACTTGAAATTAAACGAAGCAGTGGATGTTTTCACGCGTTTTTTCGACGTTTTTCTTCGAAGCTCTAGCGTGAGCGATAGCTCACGTAAAGCCCATCGAGGCCTACTTCCAAAGCAAACATTTGAATTCCATCTACGTGTATATTTGATGTCTCTAAAGTTCACTGTAACTAGTTTGCCGTGTTTGCTTTACATTTCGGTACAGTTTAGTTTGCTGCTAGGCCTTGTGTTATGGAAATTTTGGTCTACTTTTTGAATACATAATCGTGAACCGTGCAGTGCAGAAAACGAGATGATCTTGTTTCGAGTCCACTTCTTTTGCATGAGTGAGAGAGACAGATGGCGTTTTAAAATATAACTCTAGAGCATCCGATGTAGTAGTGTTTCTCTGTATCTAAAAGGTTCGAACTCACGACAATATCCTACTAAAATATGCTGTTTTTAGTAAGGTTGTATGTCTTTTCAAAAGGACTTATCGGTATCCGTGATCGAAATCGAACCTTGTTCTAGAAAATTATGGCTGAATTTAGAGATTCGAATAAGTGCTTTTGAAAAGACATTCTTATGTGAATGCGATTCTATTGTGAGGAGAGCGTGTTCGGATATTGAATACTTTGTCTGTTCTGATAGATTTCACGCTGAATGTGGTCACGGTCAATATATTAAACAGCATTTAGACTTAAGTAATTTATATTCTGATTGCGTTAAACCTAATATCCAAATACGGGGATCTTGAAGCGAAATACTCAGATCAGGGCGTGCAGATCGACAAGAATACTACGCACGTGAATTAAACGTTATCTATTTATGCTTGTACGCAAATATTTTATTGCACATAAAACAGTTCAGTTTAGACAACTATTATAACAACAACGATACATACTATATTTACAAAGATGTATATCTTATTTTAGTAGTGTATGTAACAGATAGCTCACTTTTGTGAAATAGCTAGGTACAAGGTGTCGTTACATAATTACGAAATGTTGTGGTGTTTACTTGCCGTACTGTGCTGTACAGTAAAGTACGAGTACATACTCATACGTCAGGGCAAAGATAAGAAAAACACACCAAAGTTTCAAAAATATGTACCTACATACCAACTCTATGACAGCATTGTAGTATAATTTGGATATATATTTATGAGATTTTGAGGTGTTTACTGATTCCTGCGACTCTACGTACGTACTCGTACTTTATTTGCGGTAATCTAATTTCCTCTTCTGGTATTCTAATTTAATTGTATTAGGTTAACCGTTCGCCGTCAAAGGTTTCTGGTAGAACTGAACTGTGAAACTTATTTCAGGATTGTCAGAACAAACGTATATGTGCAAAGTGCAATGAAAAGTTCATATGCCAAACGTGCTCTTAGTTTCATTATGACCAGCAAATGAGCGCTATTGACGCTGGTCCTGTAACAGTTCAAACTGCACGCCATAGCTCGCGCTAGTTTCCGTTTGAGTTGAAATACTGTTTATAATTTCTATTGTGCAATTTTGGCTGCATTCAAGGAACGTTTTGTTGGGGTCAGAAAAATATTTTGGAGGTGCAGGCTCGTATAGCCGAATATGACGTAATCTGCCCGAAGGCCTTTTTTCAAAAACCGTTTTTTTTAACCGGCTTCATTTCTGTCTGAAATCGTCCACTGATGGACGCAGTTTTCTTACAAAGACTTCTACAATAAATCATCCCTTTCTGCATGCAGACTTCCGTCGACTGAAATAAAATGGCACCCAACTTTTACATATAAACCCCATGATAGCGCTGTTTTAGTGCTATAGAAAAATTACAGAGCTGCCATCACCTTTTTAGCAAATATGTCATAAATGCTGCCCGCACCTAAGGTATAAGTATTTTATTTATTTAAACTTTATTATTATTGCACAGTTAAAAAAATGTACAAATGGCGGACTTAATGCCAAAAGGCATTCTCTACCAGTGAACCACTGCGTTAAACAGAAACAGTTATACTTGTGCAGGGCCCGTAAAGGTGCGTCCACATTTGTATCATTTGCCCGTATCAGATCATCGTCGCGTAGCATGATCGCGTGTCACGATCACGCGTTTGGACGTTGTGCCGATCCGATCACTCGAAATCCATTTGCTACGCGTATCACACACTTGTATCGGAAGAGTGCGGCATTATCGGCACGCCGACAGTAAGCGTCCAAGCAGCGCGATACGCAGTCATGCTACGGCACGGTGATCGGATACGAGCAAATGATACAAGTGTGGACGCACCTTAAACTGAGACAGTTGAAGAGAAATATAATACACAGATATATTTATAATATATAAGCACATAAACTTACACAAATACACAATAGAATATATCTACATACATATTACTTTTATCATCATCATCATTATTTCAGCCATAGGACGTCGACTGCTGGACATAGGCCTCCTCAATAGATTTCCACATCGGCCGGATAAAGGTTGGTCGCAGCCAGCGCGTCCCCGCAACCCCAACCAGGTCGTCCGACCACCTTGCGGGTGGTCTGCCACACTGCACTCGCCGGTACGCGGTCTCCATCCGAGAACATTTCTTCCCCAACGGCCATCGGTTCTTCGAACTATGTTTCATGCCCACATTGCCACTTCAGTTTGCTTACCCTGTTTGCTATGTCGGTAACCTTGGTTTGATAAGTATTTAAAACCGGAATAAAGGTTTGTTGAAAGCTCCATTAAATAATGGGTGATTTACATTCATCGTACACAAGCGGTATATAAAAGTTGTATAGAAGTACAACTTTTTTATTGACTCTTTTACCTTACTGTTTTGTAGTATATTTATTCCGCTTCGCAGACGAGCGTTCAGTTAATTTTCAATTAAAATACGATTAAATTTTTACACAAAGGGATCGCGTCCAACTTTTTTTATTAGTCGTGTAACTTGTACAGAGTCTGCTAGGGATGGCACGCGCAGCTGTTACCTGAGTGTTAGGGTTGGTACTTTTTAATTTTAGGATTTTATTTCAAGCGTTTGTATATTTTTAAGACTACCTATAAGATAGAGGACAAGAAACTAACCATTTCCATTTAGTAAATATATCTATTAAGTATATCGTCGTCTAGTCTAGTACTCATAACACAAGCCTTACTCAGCTTACCATGGGACTAGTTCGATTTGTGTAAAATTGTCTCATAATATTCCTGTACCACTGGCAGTCCAACTATCAATAAACCAGTTTTAGGCGTAGGGATAGTTATCATTGAATTCGTTTAGTACGAGGGCTGCTACGTATTTATCCGAAACAGAAAAAAAATAAAGAAACGTACATGACTAAATATGGTTTTATTGTTTTTCAAAATATTCTCCGTGATGATCGATGCACTTTTGCATACGTTGAAACCAATTTTTAAAGCACTTTTTCCACTCTGACTGAGGTATCTCCGAAACGTACTGTTTGAACGCGTAGGCGGCATTCACGGATCGAAAATCGTTGACCACGTAATTTATTAATATTTTCTTCTGTTTCCGCGATTATTACTCATTGAAATAAAACAATTTAACGGATTATATCGCGTATATTATCTCATTTTAGTTCCCGACGTTTCGGAAGCTTTCCAGCTTTCCATGGCGCTGCCATGTCCACCCGTGACCATTAAATTAAATTATTAGTTAATAATAACTATTAAATTATTATTTAATAAATACTAATTATTAAATTATATTGAGGATAATTATGTAGTTCTAAATGTAATTAGTATCAGATGAGAAATCTTTCCTGATTAAATAGAGTTAAGAACAGCCGGTCCTCCGGTCCGGGTTTTTGGTAAATCTATATAAATAACAGGTATTTATGATAACCAAAAATTTCCTACCAAGATTATTGTGCGGCTCAATAATTAATTCAGAGATGAGACCACACCAGCTTAACGTTATTTTCTCGAGTACAATAAATAATAAGGCCCCTACAAAGTCCGCATTAATACGTCTTTCGCTCACTTTCTCAGATCAAAAACGGCACATCAGCACGAATTTTGAACAGCTTATATTTCCTTTGTGATCTTCATAGCGCTTATCAAAAGGTCGCGACTTGGCAAACCCAGACAACGGGTCAAGTTATCGTACGTTGCAAGGAAACTGTGTTACTTGCTACGTTCTGATGCTATATTGGCGGACTGTTACCCTAATTAGACTAGGGAGAAAAGTTGAGCGTTACTAACTACTGTGTAATCTATGATTTACTGCAGTACTGCAGGCTTTAGGCAGACGAACTTCATCTTAGTAGCAATTAAGCTAGACTTGTGCAGTTCGCGAATGAATGATGCAAATTAAGTATATCACTCTTTCACTCACTAGTTCAGTACATAGTCATGCAGTTCAGTAGTTCACCCAATCACTCACTCACTCCGGTAGAGTGAAACGTCATGCCGACAGGTGATACAATATTCAAACCCGCGAACGGCAGCGAAATGCATTCTTTTTCAATAGCTCAGTGAGTGAATGAGTGATAAAACCATAAGCGATCTAAAGTGAACTACTGAACTAAAACGTGATATGTATCTCTATCTCGGTGAGCGGAAGATGCATATCACTCTTATTTTAGTGACACATTCTGCGCATGACTATTTCAAGCAGCAGTATTTGCATTGTTGAATTTCGGTGTGGGAGGGAAATAAAAAACTATTTTTTTATAACTCTATCCTCGTAAGGCTCAAGGCACTTTTTATATTTTTAGATTAGAACTCCCTGACATTTTAACAATGTTTAAAAATGGTTTTGGCAAATTTCCTAATTTTATGCCGTTGGGTCTTACGAGGCTATAGGTAGGTACACGTATTTCCATCGTAGTTGTCACGGTTGGCATCACATTTATATTCTTTAGATTACTGATGTCTATGGGCCTTACATTCTGACCGGTGTGGCCGTTTACTCCATACCATAAAACTACGGAACGAAGAAGTGATCGGGCAAATGTTACAAATGTGGACGCACCTTAAAGAGACTTTGTGAAATGAGGCCCCTCTTGGTAAAAGAGGAAAGCCTAATTACAGAACATGTCAATGTCAGCTAGTTGTAAAGTAAATAATGTCCACCCACGTCCTGCGATGTGACAGGTTAAGGGAATAAAGGAGTTTGTTTCTATCTCTAGCTGCAAGGACAATATTGCTCTTGTGAGAAAAGTTTGCATTTCCTCCCGGTTCTATTAAGTGCGGAAAAGGTCCTTTATTTTTCTTGTTTGCTTGTATCATAAGCGACACTTTGGAAGTTACATTAACTGGGCTTTGCAGTTATTTAATTACAATAAAAGTCGTGTTCAGGATGGTTCAACTTATTAATGAGTATTCGGTATTTGATTTTTGTCTTACATTACTTATACAATTTTCCGACAAGGTAAATGTCCCAGAGTTCAACACTGTCCCAATAGTTGGCAACTTCAACCTTAATTCTTAGCAATGAACTTCGTGCCAATTACAGGAATTAAGCTGTCAAGCATTGGCACGTTTACCTTAGCTGATGGTTAGGATCATTCATTTTTATATGACGTAATTACATTATGACTGTCCCATGCTGGGTTTAAAAAGAAATGTACTTAGTATTTTAACCCAAATCTGGGCACGACGTCCATGAGATCGAACGCGTACTCTATTTAAAATACTGAAAACTTGACTCTGATCTCAGAAAATTTGACCATAATGCCACCGGGATAGATCAGGTTAAACTCATAAAAATGGCTAGAAGTGAATTTCCGGTCCTCACCATTATTTTATTTTATTTTATTTATTTGGAACATCAACAGCATTACTAAACATTAATAACAAAGCTTCGAATTAATACATAAAGTCAATAACAGATGTCCACAGATATACAGTTAGTGGATTATGCTCAATTCCTTCCTGGCTAAGGCCTGCATTCGTCTGTTTTCCGTTATCATTTATCACCGAGTTACCTATGAGCCACGCTGAGCGCTATACTAAACCCTTTTGGGTCCGACAAAGTTGTGAAACTCTGTCTCCGTAAAAGCGTGTGCAGTGCCCATGGTACGTCGCTATATTTATGCACATGTGCGTTTATGTACAACAAGACCGTCCCCAACTTTATGCTCAAATCCTTCTCGGCCTGTGTTCATTCGTCTGCTTTCCAGTATTAGGTATTTATCACCAAACCTCTGAGCATATATAGAATAGATAATAGCTTGAGGTTCTCTCTCTTTGATCATAGCAAAAGCCGCGCATAATCGCGTGTGACCGAGAGAGCGAGCCGCCTACAAGAGAGAGCGCAAGCTATTTTGGCAACCATTGCAGCGTTCAAATGTTTATATTCCCGCGTTAAGCACGATGCGCGTTAATGGATAACGAACAGCCTCATGACTGAATCCGCCTTTACGCGGGCGCGTTATACTAAATGGCTAGGAAGGCTAA
The DNA here is from genome assembly GCA_905404275.2 of Hedya salicella. Taxonomy (NCBI): domain Eukaryota; kingdom Metazoa; phylum Arthropoda; class Insecta; order Lepidoptera; family Tortricidae; genus Hedya; species Hedya salicella. Next base: position 15,379,173 of record FR990111.1, on the reverse strand, counting down.
GTAAGTAAAATACGATTGAGCAACTAAAATGAAATTAAGTCCAGCAGCTTGGTGACACTTCATTAAATTTGCTGCCCAAATAATTTGAATACAACTTAGCAAAACATTCTCTCACTTTGTCTTTTTACGGTCGCCCAACAAATTGGTTTACCACATTTCGATTCTTTTTTAATGTGTATAATTTAATATAATTTAATTTCTTGGCCGACCGTATAATAGCAGCACCCATGATGTGTAGATGTCTCTTTACTTATGCATATGCATATTTCGACAGCTAAAAAACGCTAACGAGAGCTTAATAGCATTTATTATTACAATTAGTAAATACGTTGTTGTTTTTGTTTGCAGAAATTTCGGCAGTTGGAAATATATTATAACCGCACTTTTTTGTTTCCAGGTACGTTACTTTCTTCTTTAGTGTCGCATACTGCAGAAACTGTTGGAACTTGGAACGAATTGTAAGTACCTAAAATTGTTTTTCAGAACCATTTCTACTTTTACCATTTTTGCGCTTCGACACCACACTTAAGTTAGAGAATTGAAGATAGAATGAGAATAGTCTATATAAAGTGCACCCATGCAATGTATTTCGGTGAAGCCCAAAAAGTTAGACCATCGAAAGGCGTAGTTAACCATAAAGTGAAATGTTCCGTGGTGTAACGAAATTTTTCCATACAGTTGGTGGTTACTTGCTTTGCTCGTCGCACAACGGACACTCGTAGAAAAAAATAGTACATGAATTAATGTGTCGAACATTTTGAACTCCACCCATTTGCCCATAACTACAGTTTCCGACTAATAAGTAGTATTTCCGCCGGAATTTATCCTTTCTGGAATAAAACTCACTTCCATATAAAGTACAATATATGTTTATTATTTAGACATCAGTAAAGAAAATCATTACATTTTAAATAAACTATAAGAAACGAAAATAATATGTCATTTTCTTCTCCCAAAGTAAAAGCTAGCCAAATACGTTTTGCCAGCTAGTAACGTGAAGAGTCAAAGAGGCTCGAACAAGTAGTTAATTCATATAAATTACGTCCAAAACGGAAAAGTAATATCGTATTAGAAAAATCCAATAACATTAGTGGATCGATTATAACTTCTATAGTGTACATTACCAACGGACTGCAATGATAAGGATTGATAAGCATGTCTGATAACGGTGAAGAAATGAAAACAGTCAGATAGATAACAGAACTCCACTGATAACAGTGGGTGTGGTTATCACGGATTAGCTGCTCTTTGTTGATATAAGATTAGAAATGCAATTTCGCAATGTTTGCCGTGTATTTTTTTTGTTTGCGTTTATAACGTTTATAAGTAACTAGCTTGTGCCCGCGACTTCGTCCGCCTTAAATTCGTTTATCGCGGATAAAGTAGCCTACGTCCTTCCCCGGGACTCAAACTATCTCCATACAAAATTTCATCCAAATCGGTTCAGCGGTTTAAGCGTGAAGAGGTAACAGACAGACAGACAGACGGACACATTTTCGCATTTATAATATTAGTATGGATATGTATTGATATTTCAGGAGGGATGGATAGTATCTGGATTTTATTGAAACATACCATGAATTAATTAATTCACACTAAAGTAACGGTTATTTAAGTCGTAAATTTCGTTTAATTCAGAGGACTTTAATCACGAGCGCTCTTTATCTATCTAAAATTGTCTTGGGTTTCATAGTCGTTTCCTAGTGCACCTAATCTTTTTAGGTGTCATAAAACATTAGGTTTCCCTATTTTAGCGTTCAGAACATCAAAATGCGTCCGTTTACGTCTCATTTTATTAATAAAACAATTCGATTTGGGTAAAGATTAATTGAAATATAGATCATATTACTAGCATATATGGCTACAAAGAGAAATCAACAATTACAATCACTACATAAAAACTACTTTTTACCTTCGTGTTCACGGGTCGACTCGAAAAGTGAAAAGCTTCCGAAACGTCGGGAACTCAAATGAAATAATATGCGAGATATAATCCGTTTAAATTGTTTTATTTATACCTATGAGTGATAATCGCGAAAAACAGAAGAAAATCCATACTAATATTATAAATGCGAAAGTGTGTCTGTCTGTCTGTCTGTCTGTCTCTTACCTCTTCACGCTTAAACCGCTGAACCCATTTGGATGAAATTTGGTATGGAGATAGTTTGAGTCCCGGGGAAGAACATAGGCTACTTTTTATCCCGGAAAAATACCCTTATTCGCGATAAGTCGCGGGCAGAAGCTAGTATTATATAAATAACTAACATCTCACTCATTACATAAAAGATTAGGTATGCCTACTCTTAATTTTCTGGTGTTCTTTAGCTTAACTCTAAACTGTTTCCTTTGACTAAAGTAGAGGTATAAATGACGATCTCGTAAATCTATTGTAACCGTCTTCGCTACAAAAATAAAATCACACAATCGTAATGAGATTACTTAAAAGAATAATTGGTTTCCACAGTAATTCAGTTAGTTATAGCAAATTCACCGGCGCTTAAGGCCTAACGAACTGGTAAAAGTTTCGCTCTTAACAATATTAGCACAACCTTCTACAAACTTACTCGCCAGAAATAACAGCTCGTTCAATTCAAATTAAAAAATAATATAACGGAAGGAAGCGGCAGCAACCGATGCAGGCGGTTCGATTCTTTAAAGTAAATAACGTTGTAAGTTCATATTTTTTTATTTTTATGGCGGTTTTAATATGTTTAAAAGTAGTGTAAACATTTACGCGTATAAACTATGAACGCTGACTCATATTGATAATGTATAGTGTCCATTATTAATTATACTACACAATCAAGATGAGATAAACAATTGCTTGAGAGAGAAAAGGGGGAAACTAACAATATACAAAATGCATGAATTTTTTTTTGCTTTAATAAAAGCTCCTTGTTACGAACAGTAGAAACAAAAAATCTTACGAAATTTCTTACGAATTTTTTTTTTCGAAAAACATAACTAACCTATATATAAGCCATCATGTTTGATTCTATCTCTTTATAGTAAAACATAATTTAATATGGAGTTTATATGGCCGTATGGCTGTAGTGTCGTGTGTCGTAACAGTACACGCCGGAACGGAGCTCTTGTCAAATCGCTGTGTAATTAGAAGTTTGAAATATCTATATCATGATATCATCCCTATTTCTTGGCCAATTTTGAGTTTAATTTCACTTTTTGACATCTGTTCACGAATGACGGAGAGACTGTCGATTGTTGATTACTGATGTGCAAATTGCGGAAACTTTCCAAAACGCTTAATAAAGGTCTTTTAAACTGGTAAGTTAACACTAGACTTAAGCTCTTTTATATATACGAAAAAATGCTTAAAAAGGGTCTTATAAACATGTAAGTAACATTAGACTTTAAGACCTTTTTTAAGCATTTTTAGTCGCGATACAGTTGTGCTAAAAATACGGATAAGGATAAATTATATCTCGGTTCCGTAGGTATGCTCGGCTTTTGCTTTACATTATTATTTCACACTTTTGACGACACGTTTAGCTCAGTGGGTTGTACAACGGCCTACGAAGCTGACGGTCCTGGGTTCGAATCCCGGCCAGGGCAAGTGTTTGTGTGATGAGCACGAATATTTGTTCCTGGGTCTTGGATGTTTTCTATGTATTTAAGTATTATAATTTATCTATTTATTATGTATATCGTCGCCTAGTACCCATAGTACAAGCTTTGCTTAGTTTGGGACTAGGTCGATTTGTGTAAGATTGTCCCTGATATTTATTTATTTATTATTTATTTATTTACTTAATCGCAAACTGCGACAGTGTCTACTGTTGTAGTGTGCAGCTTAATTTAATGATTAATGTTCAAATTCTGCTTGATTTGAATAGCAGCAACTGACCAATTTAAAATGGTTGTGTAGCCAAATGCTCTTACAAGCTCTACACTGTCTGTCTTATTAAATTACGCTATTGACTTCCTTCGAAACCTGCGAAATTCGTCGTGTGCTGCTCGTTTTCAGGACGATAGTGTGGAATTGTTTTGCTGCCCTTAAATCCTAATGACATCTTTTTCGTATGTAGCAAGACACCCCGTGCATTTTGTTTAAAAATATGAGTATAAACGGCCACTTAAGTGGCGTCATATGGAAGCTTTTTTTAAGATCGCATCTTTGAACTCTCTCATATATATTTCCCATGAAGCGCCCCAACATTCGATCTTTCAGTTAAATAATGAGGCTGTTGTCAAGCTCTTTGCTAACAAGTTGATAATTAGGCGGCCATAATGGAATCCAAGTCTTGTAACAGTTTTAGCGTAGTGAAGATAAACAACGTAAGACGCTACGCAGACGTTAAGTTTAATTTTTTAAATACCACAGTCATGATACGAGGTCAGCGCTCGCATCACTCCAAGAAAAAGGTAAGCTTTAGTGTGTTTTCAGTGTCAACAAACGCTGAACCGCTCTTGCTGATTGACGTTGATTTGATGTTTCTTTTCCGTGTCGCATGACATGCTGTGGAACCAGAGGAGTTACTGCGATGTACGAAGTCCCGCTCGCTCTCGTGTTAAATTATATTAGTTTGAGTGGAATGGCGCATTACGAACTTCGAATTTTGAACTTCAGAGTAGCCCCTCAGATGGACAAGAAGAATCAATCGTTTCAACAACAATATTTTACATTTATTTATAGTTACAGATTCAAAGTAGCGATACGAGTGGACGCAATTTATTGCCGCAAACGCAAGGATGTTTGCTCCTCAGTGGAGCAGTACACATAGAGGGAAGTTACATGTTTTTGCACTTTAAAGCAAAATCGCTTCTGTGCATTTAAAATCATATGCTTAAAACGTGCCGGCGTTTTGTGACAATAGGCTAACCCAATTATGAAACAAACTGCTTGTTAAATAGTATCTCTCTGCTAATAATACAAATTCTACTTATTACAAATTCTACGTATTGCTACTTCTCTCTTTTCACTATGAATGACTTTCCATCGGATCGGATGAATTACGTTCCCAAGTTCAAAATTTAATTAAATCATTTCAGATTCTCAAGTTATTGGTGTCAGTTTGATATTGGGGCTATATTTTAGTTATTGTAACAAAGTTATCGAGTTTGGGATGGAGCACAAATAGAGAAATTTGAAGAAGGAATATTTGAACATTAAATAGGTTTCAAGTTAAGTCAGACGATGTTCAAAATATCCGAGAATGTAATAGAATAGATTGGACACCTTTTGAGACACGATCTTTACAATGCTCATAGAAGGGAATCAAAGGAAAGTGAAAAAGAAGAACATTGTGAAGGCTTCACATCACTTTTTTCCTAAGGTTTGCATCTATGTTTTTAGATCTATGCAGCCTAAACGGCTTGATGGTTTTTGCGGTATGAAGTGCCGTTAGATTCGTCTGGGTTGTGGAAGTGGCTATGTAAAATTTTGCAGTCAGGTTTTTTTTCAGAGCTCTGATCATTACTTGTTATCAAAGTAATTAGTAACTGAGTGAGCGAATTGGACGAAGTTGATGAATTTCGTGATATGTATATTTGTACGGTCAAGGAATTTAATTTGTGTACCCTTTCGTACCTTGTCATAGTGACATTGATATGGAATCTCGGCTTTCATATTGATTTTGTCTGTGACAAAGTACGAAATGGGATATAAATCAAATTCCTCCACTGTACATCGTTCTCCCCTTATTAGAGTAAAAAAGAGAAACATTCGTGAAAAAACTACTTCAAACTAATATCACCAAGATACAACTATGTTAAAATCAAATTATTGCTTTTTTTCAAAACACGCTCTATACCCTAGCCTAAGAACGGGTGACGTCACATGTTCCTTTCTCGTAGGGGATAATTAAGAACTTTATTCTGCAGCTTTGTTTAAACTTGCGTTTATCGAAACGGTTTCATAACAAAAGTTACCACAAATTTCAGGGGTTATTTCCATGGTATTTTTAGTTATAATAATTTCTTACTTTAAAAAGCTTATAGCCCACCCAAATTTAAAAGCTTATAAAACAAGCTACACGCAAGGTATCGAACTCACTTTTTTTTCTATTACAGAAATTTCCATTTTCCATTTCGAATCAAAATTTTATTTTTATTTGAGTACAGTCAACATCCCAATTCCATAATAGTGCTGTGATATTTTTTTCCCTAACTAAATTTCATTTAATTTGAAATCGATTTCAGCTTGTCATGTTAAATTTGAAGGGTTGAAAACTCCATTAAGGTTACACGCTCCAAGTTTACGCAACTAATGCAGGAAGCGCTGCTTTGTCTTAAATTAATAAATTTCGACACAGTTCGCAATTTACACTATAGGTGAATTTTGCTGGAAAATCATGTCGTTTAGCTCCATCTTAAGTTGAATTAGCCATTTTATTCAGTATAATTTACAAGTTCTGGAAACAAAATTTCGGTTAAATTTTTAGATATGAGTCGATACCGAGAAATCTACTCTATCTACCCTAGGGGTTCTTTTAATCTGATCAAATCAGAATTATGAAAGTCCCCAGAAATAAACATAACATAACTTTTGGAGATACATATTCTAAATGACATCGCACTGAAAATTATGATTTTTTTTCATAATTTTTTGATTAATTTACAATTTTTTGAATGTAAAATTAAGTTAAATAAATGTCCTCGTTTTTTGGGAATTTTATGTTTTTTATTTTTCATGTAAAATTACATGATCTTTAACACTAGCTAGACGATTGTAATGTTTTGACTACCCCAAGCAGTACCTGACCAAATCGGTTGTTACTTGTTGGCAATTGAATTGTCCTTTGTGTCTGGGAGTCACTAGTTTTAGGTTATCGTGAAAAGTGCTTGGTATTCTATTTTGCACTGTATTTGCAAAACGCGTCTTAAATCCAGGCTTTTAAGTGTTATACCATTTTCATTTTAAATAATTTTGCCGAGGCCTGATGGATGGACTATGTTAGAGATTTTACCTATCTCTCACTCACACTTCTCCTCAGCGATTAACACGATTCCAAACTTATGACTTGAGTTAGCGTGCGGTTTCCGTGCTCATTCATCAATTCATCTTCCAAATGTAGTTATAAATTTCAGCCGCAGAATTTGGAAGCCTATATAACTTCTGTAAACTAAATTTTGATACTTAATTTTCAACCGTCTCTAACTGATGAAGTCGAACTATAACACCTCAAAATGAATAAACCTGGAACATTTTTGCATCTTTTAGAGAAATGTATTTTCCGAAAATAACACAAAATTAAACACGAACCTTGACAGGACTTGTAATTCCTGCATTTTATCAACAACGGTAGTCCTCTACCAAATGTACTTATACCAAGTACTTCGTTTTTGCAGTTTTAGTTTGTAACACTAAGATTATAGTTTTAGAATAGAAACCTAAAGATAAACATAGGTGAAACATTTGAACTGAAATAAGTACATTTGGTCCTTAATCTTGCTATGCCGTTAAAATATCAGGTCTGAACTCCTCTTTCTAATTTGTACTTATACAGGTACGCGGGGGACTTACGTGGTTAATAAAAAAAACAGGATATAGGGTTAACACATCTTCTCATGCGCGAATCTTTACTTTTCTTGACTGTTCGTTCGCTTTTAGCACAGTGAATACGACAGGTAAAAGCTTATATTTGCCACCCTAATAGAAATAATTGACATCATGTTTGTCATCTCTATTGCTATGACATAATTTTGAAGTTACCATAACTATTATAGAAGACATTTGCTTATCTTATGACCAGAACGCCTCCTTAATGTTAATTATGGCCTTCATAATGTATAATTATTACTTATTGTTGCCGACAAAATCTTAGAAACAAGAAATTTAAAAATAAGCAAATTAAATAAGCCCAATTTTGGGCTCCAAAAGCTCAATTCCTTACCCCAGCGGGGCACCGTCCCATTAAGACTGTTGGTTATTTTTTTTCTCGCCTGGAGGTTAGAATATTACCCGCAATTACTTAAGCTGGTCTAATTGGTTTTCTTGCTTTACGTCGTGGTTAGTTTTATTTTGTAATTTGTTTCCATTTTCGAGCAAAGGACCAAGATTAAAGCGTATATAAAGTTGCTTAAGCGGAGGAGGGAAAGACTGTTATTCTTTGAACCATGTTGTTCTAGGTGGTTCTTGTACTGAGGTATAGGAGACGATAGTAATTGCGTAATATTTAAACAGATGGTGTTGTGTACTAACGGAAATAAGTTTCGTTTTGGCGTGAAGGTGAAATTAAATGGTAACATTTCTAGGCATTCAGAAGAGTAGGACCAATGAAAAGTTTACCTGTAAACATTCTAACTGCATTCTTGGAATACAAAGATCCAAATAATGAAAAAAATTCAAGACTGAACGGATTTGAACCAGTGCCTTGTGCCTTGCACACCTTGTACGCTCTTTGTATTTCAAGAATATTGATTCTTAGTGATGAAATTCACTTTAAAAATCACGAAAATCGTGGTGGTAAAACATCAAGATTTTCGTAAAAAATCAATGTTGTAACTGCAGTTTGTATTCAGAACTGCAACCTAACTGTCCTTCGACTGCACAACGTGGTGTTATATTTCGAGTTGAAGTTGTCTAAGTCAACCCTTGTGTGTCTTAGGGAGGTATAATAAGTTTGAAGTGTGTATCTGTGTGTCTGCCTGTGGCATCGTAGTTCTTGTTCGGAAAGATCGATTTAGATGTAAGTTTATTTTATTTTTGAAAGACTTCAACGAGAGTGTTCTGCAAAATCAATCAGCCGAAAGAACTGATAATTTAGCACGTCTAGACGCGTCTAGGTGTTTTATCGATTCATCGTTTATTTGTTACTACGTTAAACATGAAAGTTGTTACTTGCAACAGAGCCACTACAGTCGAGAGCAAAAAAACGGGTATGCGTTGAATGGAATTTTATACAGAGTGTACAGACAGCATCAAATAGTATGTAACATCGAAAGCGCCAAAAATATCGTCACACAGCTTTATGTATATAGTAAAAAAGACGTGGTTCGATATATTTGGCGCTTTTTATGTTACAGACTATTGGTTGCTGACTGTACCCATTTTATTTGCCTTTGTCTGTACGTTAACGTCAGCGTCAACGTAGTGTCATAAACGTACCGACAGGTGTGCTCATTACTAGCACGAAAGCATGCTTTTATTTAGCAAGTGCTTATTCTACGTGTGACACAGCATTTCTAGTAATGAGCATACTTATTTAGAGCGTGCTAAAGAATCAGCCGACGTTTGATTTTCGAGCATGCTACCTGAGGCGCGGGTAGAAGGCGGCGTGATCCGAGCGCGTCTGAACAGCCCGTACGTTTGCTTATTTTTGAATATGCTTAAAACAAGCATGCTTATTGCTGGCAAATGTGAACAGTTGCAGAGCATGCTAGTTTTAAGCAAGCTTAGAAGCATGCTTTTTTTGAGCACGTCTGTCCGTACCTTAAAAAATGTATTTTAGGTGAATGCATTATAGGTTTAATCGCTCTGACGGATTGATCCGTCTTAAACGTTGAACCATGCATCTCTTTCTGGCCCTATTCTTTGAGTCCACTATTTGTACTTACTTTTGTTTTGTGCAATAAAGTGTAATATATAAATAAATGAAAATTGCTATATGTTTGTCATTAGAGTTCTAAAGGTTAATCCCGAATTAGCGCCGTTTGTTTAGGACTAAGTGGCTATATGTTGTACAATATCACGTAAAAGGGCTCACAAGATAACAAAAGCATTTCTTTCCTGCATCTGTAATTCGGAAACGAGCACTCACATACACAAAACTTATTCAAAATAAGATTACTTTCAAGGGGGAAATGCTTTGCTTTCATATACGCATTTTGTTAAACTAATGAATGAAACAAAGGTTGCTGGAATAAAGCTTAAGGGCAAAAATTAATTTACATGCGCTTATTTGCACGCCCTTTTCATATGAAAAGTTGATCCACCCACTTATATAGGGTGTGGATCAACTTTTTTCTTGTTGATTTTCTGTCTCGTGACCCAGTAGACAATACTGACAGAGATCCTTAAGAAAAATGCTAATAATCTAGGCTATTAACATACTGACAAGATGGCCCTCGAAAAATGGACCTATATTGGCTAGAGAAGAAGTTTAATTATACTTGATAATATATCCCTAATAGGGATAAGTTCGCATTTGTACTTATATATTTTAAGTTTATTGCTTTTGTCTTTATATTTTAAGTTTATTGTGGTGGTTACTATGTACAATAAAGTGTTTACATACATACATACATAATCCTTTTGGAACCAATGAGGTTAGGTTAGGTATGTTTTATATAAATACCTTTTTTTTCACAGGCCCTCCGCCTATCTGCGTCCATTCAGCCCGTTAAAAAAAACTGACTACTTACACTTTACTGGCATATTTCACTCCTTGAAAATCAAAGTGACACTATACAAAATAAAAATCGCTTCAAATATAAATTCTCGTTAAACAGCAGGTTATATGAATGATTTTAGATTTTGTATAGTGTCACTTTGATTTTCAGTGACTGATTTGTGAACGTTTACTATTAGCTTTATGCATAAAATCTAAGCTCTGTTATATGTTTCGTAATCTTGTAAATGTAAATATAAAAGAAGGCGTTAAAATGGGACCCCACTCGGCACAATGTCGCGCAAGGTGCGCTGATTTTCACTTTTACTTTACGTCGGTTAACGCCATTTTAGTTAATGCAACTCGCCCTAAGGTACGAGCATCTACAAGGACCTCGCAGCTCAACGTATAATTGAAAAGTCCTCGAGCAACGAGCCAGTGGCTTACACACTCAATCTACGTTAAATCCACGGAATTACTCCGGCCACCAACAATACACTACGTAAGTTATTGGTTCAATATCTCTGAAAGACGCCACAATGACCACCAAGTAATGCTCTCTCCACACAATGGATAATAAATAGCCCGAGCGTAACCTATAAAATAAGATTCCTCTCAAATCGAGTTTTATTCGCGATAAAAAAAATTTTAGGCGTTTTTGTTGTATCCGTTTTCTGATCGCGTTCGGTTTTATCAATTTTTAACAAAGCATTTTGATTTAGAGGTTTTTATCGGTTGTAAAAGTGTATTGTGTTTGGTCTCCGATTGAAGGTACGGATGTTTTAGTTTAGTTTATATCTGCAAAAACCACGTCAATTCGTAGCTCTGTTAATGCGTGGAATACGGACAACTCAATAAATCAACACACTTTTGCATTTATAACATACCTAGGATTTGTTAAGAGGATTTCAACTTGGAAGTCGGGGTTTGCTAAATTTAACTTATGTCATTGTTAAAAGATAATCCTGTGGAGTTTCGCAATATAGGGTCTTAATTTAGCTCCACATTTCAACGGAAAGAGTTTAGGTATGTGGACCTTTTTCGTATTTTTCACGGTGGGACGGCTACAGCCAATTAGAAGCGACTATTTTCTCGCTTAAAAAACGTGCTTTGAGTATAAATCCAATGTCAATAGACACATACGTACAGAATACTGATTGTTGATCGCCGGCACGAAACAATCAGCGGTGAACTAATTATATATATGTATCTCTTTTACTAACATAGGGTCAATATCATAAATATGACTACGTAACGTTTCTGGAGCAAGAAAATAGTTGATAGCTACTCGTTTCCTCGTTGGGATTCTAAAGCGCCTTTAACTTGAAACTTTTATTTCAGGGTTTCTTGTCATAGCTGCGCGTTACCTTATCAAAATAGTACAATTATCCTTTAGGGGTTTTATCTGTCTTAAGTCCGTACTGGAAAGAAATAAACAGTTTGCGTTCAGCTCATAAGGTTGAGTGCGGACTTGGATGATGTCTTTATTGATTATTGTTTTGAAGATCAATACATGATCAAGTCAAGTGTAGATGTTCTGCAACTAAGTGTACAAAATACATTTTAGGGTGTACGCTTCGGGTGTCGTTTCCTTTATATTCATAGAGCAGCTCTGCGTCTTGCGGAGCGCTTTCCGCATGCGAATATACAGGAAACGCCCGCTCAACGTAACGGACGCCTTAATTTTTACTCGAACCCAAATTTCTCTTACCCAATATTATGTAGTCTTATAGTAAAATTAACCTTCCCCCAAAATACATTACCAAGGTACCCAACCCATGAAAGATTAACAACCTCGGCTCCCAATCGTCGTAAGTTTTTATTACTTCCTATAAACGATCTATCGAATGATGAAAATCTGCTTTCAGAAGCATCAACAGGAATGTTTATTAAACACTCAGCTCATGTCAATAAACCAAACGGCAGTCGCCATTTCTGATACAAATAAACTATATATACTCTAGTGGTTTATATCATCGTAAATTTTATTACGTTCACGTCTTGGTATGAAATATAGACATCTAAGATTAGCTAGATAACTTGGTTATTAAAATATTATGTGTAGTCTGTCTGGTATTTAATTGTGTTTGTTTGTAAACTCTGCAAGTTATGTCTCTTTTTGCACATGACTGTACTTTAGCACAACCGTGACGCATTGGTATTGAATTGTCATACTGTGGTATTTAATTGTGTTTGTTTGTAAACTCTCCAAGTTTTGCCGCTTTGTCGTGAGAATATTGTTTATCCTTTTCGATTCAGCTCGATGCGAAAAAAAACAGATTTGAACACGATTCTGAACGATTTAGGCTTGTTCATCTCAACCATGGTCGCATTATTTTATGCATCACACGTTTCAGATGATTTAATTTGCCAATTTCAAATTTCTTGTTATCCTACATACTTGCTTGAGTAAGATCTTAAGGACTTTCATTTAATCTTGTAGGGATGGAATAGGTCTAAGTAGAAATAGTGATTTATTCTGCGATAGAAAACAGATGAAATAGCATACCTAGTAAAACTTCTTCGAAAAAATACTCTAAAACGAGAAACAAAGAAAAAAAAACAAAAACATACAACCGAATTGAGAACGCCCTCCTTTTTTGAAGTCGGTTAAAAATAAAACATTTAAATGCCTTTACTATGAAACATACTACAAACTAAAATTCAACGGAGCTACAAGCCGAGAAACAGCTAGAATTGGCCGGCGAAATCAGAAATGTAAGGATAAATAACAAACAACCTAGCTGAAAGGTACAAATGGGAAACCGAGCTTAAGCGAGCCCCAACATTTGTGCCCCTTAACAATATCGTCGCTTACAACGTTCTAAATATCATAGCTTACTTATTCCATAAGAACAAGATACTAAATGACATAAGTGCCGTTACATTTAAGACACGTTTTGGTGATAACGTTTATCGCTGCATACCTTCACGACTAATGCATGTAATTTATCATTTGTATGTGAGTCTTAACAAGAGGGGTTCGCAATGTGTTGGACTCTGATGAGGAGGTTATACGCCATATTAGGTTAATGGCTTCGTGATCTTAATGCAGATCGTTTTTGCAGCTCTATCGCAGGTCTTTAGTTCCACCGACGGAAGTATACGTTGTTCGGAGCGAAAAGAATACATTCTGAACGGAAACACTGGCTATTATTTTATTTGTAGTTTTTTTTTATGTAATGAGTGGCGAACAGGCAGACAATCCACCTGGTGGTAAGCAGTCATCGTCGCCCATGCATATGTGCAACACCGGAGGAAATGCCCATACATTGCCAACTTTTGAGTGCCCTGTTCACTCGCTTCTTGAAGAATCCCATGTTATAGCGCTCTGGAAACACCTCAGGTCTACTAGCTATGGTACACTATTTAACCGACATCCAAAAAAGGAGGAGGTTATATGTTCGATGGTTTGTATTTTTTTTTATGTATGTTCACAGATTACTCCGCCAATTGTGGACCGATTTTAAAAAATCTTTTTATTTGAAAGGATATATTCCACCAAGTTGGGATCTGATGATGAGATAACAGCGAAAACGAGGGCAATTCTCAAATTTTATAGGCACCTATAACGGTTTTCATATATTTTTTTAAGCTATTTAAGTATTTGCATATGGCAGTCATCATCTCATCATGCTGAGCTGATGAAGGAAGTTACAACTCCTTGATAGTTACGAGTTTGAGGATAATTCTTAAAAAATCATCTATTATAGGTAAATACGTTAAAACTGTTAGTCATCTTCTTTTTAGTGTGTCCCTGAAGTAGTCTCCTTATCACCAAGTCAGGATTAGATGATGGAATACCAGGAAAATCGAGAGAAACCCTCAAATATTATAGGCACTAACAATGTTTTGTATATATTTTTCTAAACTTATCAGTTGTTTTCCTCTGGTTGTCATCATTTCATGCTGAGCTGATGATGGAAGGTACAATGAACTAACCAACTTTTACATTTCTTACTTCGAAAGACTCGAGATGCGTGCAAAGTGCCTCCTCATCTTCCCATTCTGGGCTCTAAAAATACTTTTATATCCCTACTAAAATCCATCACTAAAAAGCAAAAAATATAAAAAAAATTAAATAAAAAAAGAACCGACTTCAAAATAAACCAAAAAGCCATAAATAATCTTTTATGTACGGCACGGATCACATTTGAATCACCTTTTGAAGTCGGTGCCTAACCTAAAGTAAATAAAGTTCTTTATTCAACAAAAATACGAATGACTATGACTAAATATGTATGTAGGTAGATAATAACTAAAGGCTCGCCGCCGCGGTTCTTAATAGTAATAAATGAATGTTTTGGCACCGACTTTAAAAGGTGATTCAAATGTGATCCGTGATAAGATTATTTATGGCTTTTTAGTTTATTTTGAAGTCGGTTCTTTTTTTAATTATACATTTTTATTTATTTAGCTATTCTTACGATATACTAAGGCAAAACTTTCTTGTCATAGTATTGGTGTTTAACAGTGGTCTACAATGCAGATTACCGGGTGATGGACTGATAGATCACGGGTCACTTCACATCCAGCAGTAAACTAAAATCATATGATGAGGATGATGATGATCGTCCCTAAATTGCAAAATAATGACAAAAAGACAGTCCTACCAACTAAATAATAGAATGCGAGCTATATAACGTAATACCACTGACATGTTCTCTGCAAACACACATGTTTGGGGGCTAAGCTACAAGGGGCTTAGAGGAATCGGCAGGGGCCGCACCAAAAGGGGGCACCAAAAGGGTCTTTTGCAATACCTTATTCCCTGCAGTATAATTTAGCGCAGTAACTATCTATTGTGCAGCGGTACTCTATCTTCCTTTGCACGGAGAATAACAAATCGCCTTATTTGCCAAGAGAAAAGCTAAAATATTTCATATTTATGCTACGAGAAAAATACTAAATATGTTTGAAGTTCGTTTCAATCATAAACTTAAGATAGGAGCATTTATAAACAGGCCAGAAAAACATAGGTACATATTTTTACCCATTTATATTGCATGTTTGCGAGGATCGCGCATTTGTCTTTGTCATGTGTATGATGCGCGAAAGAGACGGAAGAACATGAATGGGCTAACAGTTGGTTAGGCAAACAATGCATTTTTTGCACGACATCTGACCCCGATTCCATGCTATAGAACGATGATATCGAATAACGTTTTATGTTATTGAATTATTATTACTCTGACGTAGATGCGAATAGCAACAGTATATTACATATATGTAGATGTGTGCCTTTTGTGCCTAGCGGTAGTAAATACGAGTATATTTTTTTTTGTATTACGTACGCGCGTCGTATAAACTTATATCATTACGAAAGATCAAAAATTTAAAAATACTATTACCCCAAACTACTGTTCTCGGGAAATATTTCAAGAAACCTCCTTATAGTTAGGTTTTAAAATCCGATAGATAGTGCTGAGCACATTTTAAAATTCTACAGGTTCCTAGAAAATTATGCTTAACTCGGGCAAAATCGCGGTAAAAACTGGTTTTCATGTAAATGCCACATTCACATGCAAAGCAGACCTTTAAGTACAACTGGTCCCTTAGATATAGTCATTCCGGTATACCATTATAGCCAACATTTGCAAAATATTGACGACAAAATGGGAGCTATACTCAACACGTACGTAATGATATTAAAGTCACGTTGCTGGAGCGATCTGCAATTAAATTTGCTTCGCTCACTATTGTTGTTTTCAGGAAATTAGTTTGTGCTCCTTGCTTTCTGTTATATTAACAGACATCTGTCTGGGCTGGATGTTATTTAGGTCTCACAAATATGCCTAATGTAAACTACGTATGAAATTCCATTTGCAGTTTCCGGGAGCGGTTCTTTGTAGTATGATATTTGACAGGGTCGATTTACTTTTGAGCGGCTGTTTGACTCCGTGATGGGACAGCCAGGCGAAGCGGATCATACATGAAGTACGTTTGATAAATTCTAGATAACGTCATGATCACGAGTCTTTAATTTTTTCTACCGTCTTTACGAAAATAATAAGAGTATTACGTCATAAAAGTTACGTACTTTCGTCATGATACTTGATTATTTAGCCGTAATAGCTAAGCTATAAAATGTCTGCGGGTACCGTGGCATATCCGACATAAAACGCCTCATTTGCTTTAATAGTTCCTTTAAATGGTTATGAGTGTGTAATATAAGTATACTGAATAGGTAATAGGCATTCCACTTAACCAATATGGTTACAAGACTACAAGTACTGTTTGTCACTCGTAATCTCGAAGGTCTCTGTCTAAAATCCGCCAGTATATCTTTGTATTCCTTGAAATTTTCGTGCGAAATGAGGCGATATTTTTGTAAATTTTCAAGCTCCGTTTTACGGCTTCCAATTACTTTATGCCAAATCATGAGCAGCCTTTATCCTCCCGACGGTTGGTCTCGTTAGTACGAGGGAAATGTAAAATAGTAGATGTTTGCAGCTTTGTTCTGTCATGTGATATAATCTGATGGAATAATGGGATTTTTGTAGGGCTGTCACCAACGTAAGAGCAAAGATCGCCTTGGGTACTGCCTCCAGGCTGTTATATCCGTATAATCTGCGAAATGTACCGTAATTCCCAAGCCGGTAGACTGTAGCTCTTAATGAATTGAAGATCTTGCGTTTATCAATCATTTAAATTTTCTTTTCGTTGCCTGAATATTTGTCTTTAAGCTAACTTAATTTACAAGGGCATTGGAAATTATTGTTTGTCCCATGCTTGTTTGCGGAAAATGATTATCTGTATCCCAAAGTACGTACTTACACAAAGTATACGCTCATCTAAATATATATCTTCTTCAAATAAGGTTTATGAATGACAGACAATTGCGATGACTGTCGCAATGCTCTGTATATTAATGATGATGTACGTGGAATTTTCAATAACTTTCCTCTTTTGATTCTCCTTTTATTCGTTGAAGTTCCTCTACGTCCCTATATATATTTAAAAGTTGTAAGGAAGACGGGTGTGTGCTCTCTCGACACGCGGTGGATTTGTCTCCATTTGCGGATAATCCTGCACAACAGCCGGTCCTTGAGCAATCGTCAACCCTATATTTTTGCTCCGTCCTCGCTATTTCGTAGGATTGTGATAATCCTATTACCAGTTTTAACAGCACTTTGCAAGCGTTTTAATTCTGTTTTGTTGTTGGACTAACTGATTTTGCTAACGTTGGAAATCGCCTTTCTGTTTTTCTTCATAATTTATCCTTGTTGCAAACAAAACGCCATATTTTCTATAGTTTTTATAGCATGGTGTTTAATTATATTACGCAGTTTCTAGTAAAATGTGTTTCCGAAGAAGACTAAAAGGAATTTTCGAAACGAGGGTTCTCGAACTTAGTTTCAGAATTTATTACAGTTATTCTTACTGTGTGTTTACTTAATAAACACGGCTTTTGTCAAACACACAACTGATCTCATTCAATAAAAATAAAACCTACTGTATTTTTGTACTTGGCCAAAATGTAGGGACTTCAATCGGACCTTTTCTGATATCTCGAAACCTATCTCTTTATGATGAAAGTGGGTGAGAAACGAAGGGTTCTGTTGGCTTATTGGTTTCATAGATACTCTATGTGATTGTATCGAAAAAATGTGTCAATCTATGTTATCCTTGGAATCTCACAATTGAGGCGAATTATGATGGTGCGAGTTACCAATAATGGTGATATCTATATAGATTTTTTTGCCATCATGGGCGACTGTGTCGCTATGGAATCGTGCAATCGGCAAGAATCCTTTTTCGCACCCTTACGATCATTTTAGCCACCAAGGTTATGCCCCGTTGGAGTGGAGATTGGAACAATTTTTAGAATTTAACTACTTTTTGGCATAATACGTCTGAAGTAGTTGCTCGGGAAATTTTCTTTAAATAAAGCGCAGTGACAAGTAACGTCAAGCATAATATTCATATCCAGCGTCTTAATCCACTTTCGTCGGCTAATACGGACAATTGTCAATCATTTGTTTATTTGCACCTACTTACATCTTATCATTGCGGATTTCTCAATACTCTAAGCTTCGTGTGGAAATTATTCCGCTTAGGATGAAAGAAGGAAAATTGCAAAATATGTAAAATAAATGACGATGAAGGTGATGTCAATTTCTAACGTCTATCAGACAATTGTGCCAATCGAATTGTACAGGGATTTATTCTCGAATCAGTATTACTATAAGTATTATCGCATATCTAAATAAAGATTAAGAGGCGTAATAATAAGTGGTAAGACACGTAGTACCTTTTCACAACAAGTTTCTAGATTTGTAACGTTATTTGATCGCAAGATTAATATTCCAGAAAACATTTTTCATCCAATTTTATTTAGGTCGTAACATTTTTGCATGTATTTTGCAAACCCGTGTTTGTATTACAATGAAGATCAAACGGACGCCTTATCTGGGATTATGAATAATGTTGTGTGCCTTAATCACCCTAATTGCTTTAGTAATTACCACGTGCCCTCATTTTTACTTAGTTATTATCAAGTGTCTTTTGTCAATTTGCTTTGACTTGTGACGTATGCTGTTTTGTCGTCTACGGGATCGATTGTGATGTTGATGATATTTATTTATTCAAATTAATTACAGACAACTACAACGGTCCATTTAGTGTTAGTAAACTTAATAGCCTATATTAGTATTAATTCTTAATTATTATCAATGATTTTGTCCTCTGGCTGAAATTCCACATCAAAGGACAATCCAACTTTCAAGCTATCGCATTTAGAATGCTGTTGATGCTTCTCCGTACCCTGTATAAGTGAGGTAGTTTTCTTACGCTGGACAGCAACGAAATGTTTATGCGATATGATTTGGAAATTTTCAATGAAACAGATTTTAGTTTTACCTAGCTACTTCGTTTCGGCTAACAAAATCAATACTGTTTATTATAACATTTTCTAGGGTATATATATTTTTTCCTTTTCTTTCTATAACTTTCAACGAAAGTGACGGATGAAACAAAAGTGCACGCAGCCGAGATGAAACTGTTGAGATAGATGTGTGGAGTGACGAAGAAAGATCGGATTAGAATTGAGTTAGAGTATATAAGGGGAATTTTTGAAAGTAGCACCCGTGACGTATAAAATGAGGAGCAGTAGGTTAGTGTGGTATGGGCATGTAATGAGGGGGGATGAACGTCATATTGGTAAAATAATGTTAGGGATAAATGTGGAAGGACGAACAGCGATCGGTAGGTCAAAAAAGCGATGGATATGTGAGAGAGGACATGAGAAAAAAAGGAGTAAGCGCTGAAATTACGAATAATAGAGATGAATGGAAGAAGAAAACATGTTGTGCCGAATCTACATAAGTGGGATAGCGGCAGGGAGATGATGACTTTCAAACGAATTGTATTGATCCTGTGTAGAAATTTAGTTTGGTGTAGTGTTTAAAATCTATGATATATATGTTCTCAGTGAGAGCGTTTCAGGAAGTAAGTGTGTGCCTATAATGTTTTATTAAGTTTAGTATAGTTTATATTACATTTACTTCTGTTATTTCTCCAATAAAATAAATAAATCAAGTATGATGGCGGCACCACACTGCGCCGTATTTGTCAAATATTCACTTTCTTCGTTTATCTCTTTTCATTTCTATGTCAAAGGAAAGGGATGCAACAGTGTGGTGCCTTGCCTCATATTGTTATTATGTCGTCAAGTCTTAAGGCAGTTGTAGTCTTTTATGACATTGAGAGCAGATGTTACGACATTTTTTTTGAAAGTGATAATTTATGTAAATCGAGAATAAAGTACAACAATTTAATCTTAGATTCAATTAATTCGTTTGGCAAAGTAATTATGTTAACGCCCAGACATTTTGAAAATGTTACCGTAAAATGTATCTAAACAACTATCTGATCCCACCAAAAACATTCTGTAAAAAACTAGCCAAGTCTATCTAGATGGAGCTGCTTGTTTTTCTCTAAAAAGTAATGAAACCCAGACAAAGTCGTGCCAAGTCTAAAGTGCGATTTTTTTATTATTATAGTTAATGTTGTGTGACTTGGCCGTTGAAGGGTACACAAGGGTACAAAACCAGGTGCTCCATGACACCGTTCGACGTCCGACCGTCCACGATTGGTGCAATGGTGTCATAACCCTTCGATTTTGGACATCACATGAAGTGGCCCACCAAGTTGAATATATTTTTTTTAAGGCGGTATGTCGATCTCTAATAGTTTGGTTGGGCTCTTGTGTTTTCTAATCAGGGTCACCAGGTACTCCAGATCTTCGATTATCCTATTTTTATAGTTTTCCCTATATGTAGCCATTAAAACCTAACTCTGTACCAAATTTCAGCTCTCTGAGTTTATGGGGAGTACTAGTTCTATTCTGATGATCATGAGTGAGTGAGTGTCATAAATGCGAAACTTTGCTTTCGCTTAACTTCGGAACTAAATGACCTACAGACTTGAATTTTTGGATTTTAAATATGTGATTATAGCTTACTGGATGACGAAAATTTCTGCGTTCTGGTCTTATGCAGAGATTCTCAAATAGGGGCCTGAAAATGCGGCGAAATGGTTCCAGTAAAGGATGGTACGGCAGTGTTTGCTTCGCGCTCGACTTGGCGGGGGCACTGCCATGCCCCCTGAACCCGAAGTCGCTTCAGTGGATGGGGTTACATTATCTAATCTGTGACCCCATTTCATTACTATCTACCACTCTATTCCCCTCCCCTAAATGATATGCAATAGCGTTCAAAAATCCTGGTTACGCTGAATATTAACCCAAGTAAAGATCGGCTATAACACCACGAAACCCCAAAAGTAACCAGTAGAAGTTTCAATATGTACCTGTTAGAATGATTTCGTTGTATTGTTCCATTATTATTTGAACGTGTTCTTTGTTTTGCGTTTCTTTGTGAAACATTCAGTTCGGGTTGTTCCTAATTCTACTTAAAAACTTTGCTGTCGTCATTCAACTTTTTTACTCTTTGTTATGTTTAGAACAGATTACAAACATTCAACGTTGTTTTGTGATTGTGACTTTACCAATTCATTTATTGACCTTTGTAAAGTTATTTGGAAATTCCTACCTATGCTTGCGCTTTATTTAATGAAATTTAACTAAGTATGTTTTTTTTATTATATTAGCATTTCCTTCGCCCGCGCGTAAGAAAAAAATATTCAGTTCACGTGGACTGAATATATTTTTCTTTTCCTCCCTTAAGGGATGATTTCCAGGATAAAAAGTATTCCATGCCCTTCTCAGGGTCTACAACTATCTCCATACTAAATTTCATCAAAACCGGTTCAGCGGTTGAAGCTAATAAAGTAAAATATGGACTCCTTAGAGCCTAATACTCAATGTATTAAGTTTTTCCCGTGGGATCTTTTGCGTAACCTCATAAAAAAAAAACAATTATATAAATAAAATTTTATTTGCGAATAACTGAAACATAACTTTCTCGGCCATAGAAAACATTAATCAACTTGGCTTAAAATTATTGCGATGACTCACTTATATTTTCCGTCTAGAAGGTGTTTTTTTTTATTTGCCATAATTTGAACAGGTTTGTAGTACCCGTCAAGACCAGCAACTTTTCCTATGGGGAGACATTTCAGAAACCAAAAAAAAAAACACCTGTTCATCTTATGGCAAATCAACGAAATCACCTCGTAAAACATGATATGATATTTTTAAGAAATCAAATTTTATCAACATCGCGTCATTATTTTATCTGGTTGGGTAATAATAGTATATCTAAAATATTACGTATAGCATATTTGCCTTCATATCTTTACTGAACAGTAATTTCATACATCACTGCTCTTGTGCGCATTTTAGATTCTGAATACATTAACCTCTTTAACGTTAAATCAATGTGAATTTAATCTTAAAGCAATATATATATATGGGCTGTTTTCGACTTTGATAAGGGTGTGGTCATATCAAAACTTAACGCAACAAGTCCGGTTTAATCAGTGACTTTTGCATCTATATCTTTGTTAATTACTACGAGTATATATATAAACGTGACCTGACCTGCGGAGTGTATTTCTTCTCTACTCGTCCTATTAAGTTAAATTAAACAGGCCCCGAATAAGTTTGAATTCAAAATTCCGTGTGCAACTTCTTTGCTGGCAGAACCGAAGACTCTTGTATATGTATTATATATATTTAAGTCATTCATGTATTTAAGTGTATATCTAGTCTACATATTGTTTTTGTAGTTACATAAGTTTCTGCACCGCAAACAATTTTTCTGCGTTGCCCTAAAGTTGACTGGTAGAGAATGCCTAATGGCATTTAAGTTTGCCTTGTGTACAATAAGTTTTCACTTATGAAATATTTTTTTATAAATAAATAAATAAAAATTAAGTTGAGAGTTGTGCTGGAGTTTTAAGCAGAGACGATTTCAGCATATCCCAGTTTTCGAGCCTTCTCCTTTTGAATTAATTATGAGGGTTCGTAACGTTTTTTCCGCGAACACCTATGCTAAATCTACTGGTATGAAAACGAACACTATTCACCATTGCGTCAGCGATTTTTGTAGATATTGTTAGCGAATATTCATGTAAAATTTATTTTTTGTTTCAGGTATTTTTTCTCATAACGTTGCCGAATTACACTTTCATTTTCACAACTTTTTATAAGTCACCTTAAATCGTGAGTACCATTATTTATATGAAAAACTTTATTCTTGAAATCAGCTGATGAGGACGTAAGCTGGTGTAAAAAATGTTTTACGACCGCAGCAAAGTTCTAACCATACCATTGATTTTTTAGGCACGTTTTTTCCTTAAGTCTAATTATGTGCTTATTGTATCCCACTCAGGCAAAATTGGTTACATTTTTCCGGGGTCTCATCGCAGTTGGAGTGCATACACCCACAATTTATTACAATCTTTCTGTTGCCCTGGATTCGATACCAGCACGCACACCGCAAACTTAGCAGCTTTGGGTAACAGATAAATATTGTTTCAAATGAAATATTGACACTGCAACAATTGTAGAACTTAATAAATTGTAGGCCAAAAGTGGGCCGTTTAGACAGGGAGTGATTAATCTCATGCCTTCCCGGAATCTTGGCAAATCTTGGCAAGACGATCGCGAACTTTCTTGGCTCAACTTGGCCCGTAAAGCGAGCAAATCTTTACACCAAACATTCCACCATTGTTTAACCAACAAAGGAGATAAATAAGTTAGGAGCTATAGCTGTATATATGAGTATGGGTGGGAGGACTTATTGGGCCTTTGTTTAGAGAAATTACTGGCAATATGTGTGCGGGTGCGTTCAGTTATTAGCCGACTGCGTCAGAAGGGCCGTGTTTTTCGAGTGTATGTGGGTATGAATGCACGCTTTGCTTCTAAACGGCTTAATGGACTTCAACTTCACGCGGGCCGACTTAGCTGTGGGAGTGACATCTATACTTATACTATTATAAAGTTGTAAAAATGAAATGTCTGCACATTGAAGATATGTATTTTCAAAAAAATAAGTAATACTATTTGAAGGTCACTGAACTGAATAATATATTTTTTTGGTCTTTTTGCATGTTTGTATGTGTCGTTGTGGTTTCATCACGCCAAATCGGCTAATCAGATTTTTAACTATTTTTGGTGTACGGGTAGGTGGGTATCCACATATGGTTATAGGATACACTTTACCCGACTAGGCGGAAGAAATAAAAACGGGTTATGACTTTCTCCTCCGCGAACGAAGTTGGGCACCTTCCAGGTATATTATATAATTTTAATGAATATTCATGTACGTTGTACTGACTTCCGACTACTTCTAGCGCTATAGGCAGTTGACAACACCGTTTAAGTTTTTGGACCAGGTTTTTTTCCAATGAAAAATAGTGGATAAATTTCTTTTCTATTATCTCGATTTCATATAAAAAAAAAATTTTTTTTTAATAATTCCTCCATTCTAAAGGAGCGTACGTAGGTGACAAGTAGGGCGTCACAGCGTAATCACTAAGGCGGATTTTGTATAGAAATTGTTCTGCTACCATCCTATTGCGATCATTTAAAGAATCATATTTTCTCCAATGTGTTCAAAAGTACTTAAAAAAAATTAAAGAATATTTTTAAGTTTCGTGATAATGGTAAACAAAATGGATGACGATTTAAGATTAATTGACAAACGAAACGAAACGTTGTTAATTTTCTGTCGCGCAAAAAATTGTATCTGTCTCTAGCGGTTCTGTGCCGTTACTGACACAAAGTACGAGTAATAGCTTTTATTGCGGCAAATATACGTCCAAAGTAATGCTTGCATGGATTCATAACTCGCATGTTAGTATCCAAACTGTAATGAAATGCAATTCCGAAAAGTTCCAATCAAACTCTCCCATATCAATCACCAACTTTGCTCACTGATTTCATCCGTATACCAACTTTATATCGCACAAGAACTAGAACGACATAACTACACAAACTTTATATGCCATATATGTCTTTACTTATATGCCTGCATGGTCCCGTATCAAAGTTGGCAAGTTTCTGTGAACTCGTTCACTTGCTGAATCTTTCTTAGCAGATGGTTTCTTGGAAGCGTAAAGACTGCATTTGTAAAGAGACTCGTCGCGCACTAGTGTAGTAATATTGTCAGTTCCTTAAGTGACTTGCAAAGAGACGATAGGGGTGGGTACTATTTTTACAGTGAGTTTCATATTTGAATGTCTTAAATGATGACCTACGGAACTGAGACATGGTCGTTCACAATGGGACTCATAAGGCGGCTCAGAGTTACGCAACGTGCAATGGAAAGGGCTATGCTCGGTGTTTCCCTTAGTGGTAGAATCAGAAATGAGG
The DNA here is from genome assembly GCA_905404275.2 of Hedya salicella. Classification (NCBI taxonomy): domain Eukaryota; kingdom Metazoa; phylum Arthropoda; class Insecta; order Lepidoptera; family Tortricidae; genus Hedya; species Hedya salicella. The sequence goes on along the minus strand of FR990111.1, from coordinate 15,354,102 downwards.
ATATCCGCAGAAGAACCGAAGTAACCGACATAGCTCACAGGTTTGTATCGTTGAAGTGGCAATGGGCGGGCCATGTAGCCTGAAGAACGGATGGCCGTTAGGACAGTAAAGTCCTGGAGTGGTGACCACGCCTAGGTAAGCGCAGCGTAGGACGGCCCCCGACTAGGTGGACAGATGACCTCGTAAGGACCGCGGGGACTCGGTGGATGCGGTCTGCGCAGGATCGCACCCTGTGGCGAGCTATGTGGGAGGCCTATGTTCAGCAGTGGCCGTCCGTGGCTGATAGATAGATAAATGAAGACAAGAAGCAAAAGATACGCAACCACCATAAATCTTATCTCGGGCGCGTAGAAAAAGCAGTCAAGGAAATAAAGCATCAATTTTATTTGAAGTACATTGAGGCTTTGACTGATCAGGGCTTATTCAGAGATTACGTTACAGTTCAAAAATTTACCTAGAAATTTGTCAGTCATTCAAGAATGACCCTTACATATCTCGAAATCGTACCTCGGTGTACTCATGTGTGCACATTAGCCATGATTGGATATTTTGCCGACCATGAGCCATTAAAGCCACAGCTTGGAAAAGTTTCAACTCTCATTATAGTTGTTACTTCGTGGCTGAGAATCGTGACCGAATGCTTGCGTTCCATGCATTTCCGTTCGTACCCAGTTGGACCATGTACGTTTTACTTGCAAAAAGATGATTTTTCTTTTAAAGTATACTATCACTCTCCCGTTCTCAGAAACGTCGATTTATCTTAAAAGCGTAAACCTGGGAGACTGTATATGACTGTGATTTGTATTGCTTTTGCTGCACCAAATTATTGTGGGCCAAATTTTAGCCCGTGATTCTTTGTAATACAGGTCCACTTGGGCGCGTAGGAACGGATCTCGAGATATAATCTGACGTCAAATCATCCAACTAATAAAAACAAACAGTGCGCTAATATTCAAGAACGCCGGTGCTGATGGTTTATTTGAAATTCCATACAAATGACTTTGTCATATCATACGTTTTCATTATAGAAGTGCATTGCGATGCAAGCGAGAATTGCTTGAACTTTTTCTAAGAACGAACCACTTTTCTCGGCTGACGATGCCAAATTAATCATGTAACATATGATTTGTGAAGCTGAATTTCTTTACTAGATATGATTTACAATACTCGAATGATTTATAACAGTAAACCTTTGGGAATCGTGTAGTACGAATTTCACGTCACTGCTTTATATTATCCATTTCAGAGGCCGTATAAATATATTTCCATGCAAAAGAATATTCTAAGACAAAATCATCCCACGGGATACTATACGAATTTTAATCTCAAACCTATACACTTTGACTGCATCTTGGTTATTTTTTGCTATACGGAGCAACTACCTCGCACCGACAGACACTCGTCTCACCGGTTTCTATATTCCAATACCCAAACAGTTTAACTCCTTGCCTTTATCAAAACCAAACCAACTCGAATCTCGAGTAGTTTTAGGTTCTTATTTCCTTGGTAATGCAACGTCTTGGTTGCGGTACACTGGATTTCATTATTTGGTAGTATTAGCTAAGGTTCAATTTTGATTGAGGCGTGTGTATTAGCCAGAGGCGATTTAGTACTGGTGTATTTCGAACCGGGTTAAAACTTGAGTCGATTGTTTGGTGTACTGTATTGAGTTTAGAGCTGAACAAGATCAAGTTGGAGTGTTGCTGCAAACTTAATAAAAGTAAATGTAAGTTGAATAAAATAAATACAAAATTTGGTGAAGTTCGGAATTTTATCGGAAGGAAGCCCCTTGTTTTTTATCTATGTCTGTTTTTTTATAGATGTTTTGCTTCGCCTGAAACCTTGCATTATATTGCCATTTTGATTTAATGCTTCAGCTACAGATATAAGTAACACATTAAATATGAGCATTAACGTTTATAAGTAAAAGGTGCAATACGCACTCTTTAATTGTCTGTAGGTACCTACATGACATGAGACATGACAAGGGTAATAATTCCTGGTGGCGAACGATATTAAAATCACTATTAAAAAAACCGGCCAAGAGCATGACTGATCATATCCAGTGTAGGTTTCCACAGCCGTTATTACATTCATTGCACTACAGATGAAAAAAATACGATTTTTACATCGCACACCTCGATAAAAGCTGATAATCTCCAACGGCCTATTGGATCTTCTTGAAGCTCGAGCTCTCTCGATATACCCTTGAAACAAAAATACACAGACAATACATAAATACGGTAAACTTATTACACGCTCTTATTAGTTGAATGGTAAGGAAAATAAAATGTTAGAAAAACTTCCGTTAATATTCTTTGCACGTAATATTATTTGTTGAAATAAAAACATTTTCAATGAAACCTTCCCCGCTGCAACTTTTAAGCTCCAAGCAATAACTGAACATTATACTGTAAAGCTTAAGTTTTCATTTTAAACTTAAAAGTTCTTTTAAAGTAGCGCGCTGCGTTATTCCTAAGTTGGCGCAATCCATTAAGGTTTTACCCTCATAATCCCGCCGCCATTACGGTGTGTGGACGGTATTTAAAGAATATATGCGTTCTAGAAACTTCACATGTAAGTTAAAATTATAGGTAGAATTAGAAGCCATAATCCAAACATATTATATTACAAACGAATTTTGTACGGTTGATTGTACATTATCATCATAAATTTAAATATATAATGAATAAATAATTATTTTGATCCCGACTTCGAACCCGCGACCCCTCTCTTTGTACTAAAATCCACACATTGTTATTACAATCACGGAACCTGAAGTATCCCTAACACCATAACATTGTTCCAATCAACACTGTATCACTTTCCCCAGATGTCGCTACACCTGGCGTTGTTACACAATAAAAGTATTATTGGCAGTTTATTCACATAACACTGTCATTCTAACTGATGGACGCACATGTTTTTTTATGGATCCGTTATTAAAAATCCGTAGAAATCGATATTAATAATGAATTTTATCTCATTTTAACCTTGGCCTTTTCTTTGTAGGTGCTTAAGCTAGATATTCAGCGTATAGTGTTAAATACATATGTGACAAAAACCCGGTGTTATAATAAAGTAATTGCCATTCTGACCATACCAATGACTCGCACTTTTTTGATAATGATTGTAAGTGTTAATAAGGAATTGGGTCGTCGGCTTCGGGACAGGGGCTGTGATCCACGCTCCGGGTCGTACCTGGTGCAACAAATTTCTTTAGCCATACAGCGTGGCAACGCTGCCAGTGTGATGGGAACGTTTGGCCCGGTCACGATTGGGGGCGGGCCTTTATAGTGAAAATGACGAAGCCTGTTGCTGATTTGTTGTTGTAACCCACCTGACGAAGTCTGCGTTGCGGATCTGAATTCATGTATATAAATTAGTGAATAAATATCGTTTAATTATTGTAGGATTGTACATGTTAATTTAAAAATGTAGACAAACCATAATGCTCTATTATAGAAATTTATGAAATCTTTCGCAAAGCACATACCTACCTATATATATTTAGTTTTCTTTGCCTAGTTAAGCAAGCGACCCTTATTACTGAGAAGTCTACTGACCCGTGGCCGTCGGTAAAGATTACGCTGGATGTCTTCCAAAGTGCTTGTGCTTTCCTTTTTGTGGAGTGCTCAGGCGACTGGCAAGGCAAGACACATAAGCTATGCACATATTTCTTAATTATGTATCAGGGAACATATTGCGTGAGTCGTTTTACTAAGCCCTAGATCGTTTGAGTAAATAAACAAATAATCACGCTCATCATACAAATAAAAAAATATTACGGGACTATTTACACAAATCGCTCTAGTCCCATGGTAAGCTCAATAAGGCTTGTGTTATGATATATATTTAGCTGGTAAGCTTCATAGCTCGCGCTTCTCCTTCCAAAAATAAAGTGAATCATATCCACTCCCACCGTTCGTAGGAGTACTATGAGTCCTACTAGTTAAAATAACTGCCATCGCAGCCAATGGGATCATCATTTCAATTACATACTCCGGCTTTCTAGTTTCTAAGCCAGCCGCATAGACATAAAACTGGTACTGCGTTAATTGCGACTGCGCGTGAGCATGATAAAGATGACACGCCGCTGGATGAGTCAGTTGGACGTGTGAAGAATTAATGTTTTTATTTAAGTGTACACACAACCAAATTTTCATTACTTTAAACCGTTAGATAGATAAAGATAGATAGATAGATCTTCATGCAGGGTTTTTTTGCCTTTTCCGGTATAAAAAAAGCGCATGTGACTCAGTTCCATATTTCTGAAAAAAACACCTCCGTTGTTGCGCGAACAGATAAAACCAACTAATAAATAAATTAATAATAAATTAATATTACGGGACAATTTTACACTAATCGACCAAATAAGGATTTTCTGGTTGCATAAAAAATATATTTTTAAGGTATTTTTCCTGTCATATAGCAAGTAACTTGATTTGTGTATAGTAGCATAATGAACGAAACTGTAATTCTAGTTTAGATATGTGCATTTTATCTCGTTTGTACGGCAAAAATATTTAAATTAAGAATTTTAATAAATATTAATTTATTAAAATTCTTAGCTTAGGGGTCCGTAGCATGTGTATTAGGGGTCCTCAGTAGGTCAGTCTGTAAACATATTTAGTAGGAAATTGTGCAGTAAACTTGACGAGACGCATTGTCGTTTTAACTAACTTAGTTGTCTTAGTTAGTATTTTTATTTATTTATTTAATCTTTATTGCACAAAAGAAAACTTATTGTACAAAAGGCGAACTTAATGCCATAAGGCATTCTCTACCAGTCAACCTTACGGCAAAGCAGAAAAATTGTAGGCGGTGCTGAGGCTTGAGTATTAAGTGCAATGAAAGTATTTATAAATAATGTAAGGGTCCGTCGAATTGTTTAAATTGTGAAAGTGGTCCGTGACTGCAAAAAGTTCAAGAAACCCTGCTTTAGTATTAAAATATTGTAAGTTTCTTAACGTATCCTTAATACTATACTACTACCTATTTAGTTACCAATATTTTTAATGATTATTGATTGATATTTTGTTGATTCCTAAATAAGGAAAATACGAGTATATAATCTATTTATAAAATTTATTTATGAAATGGTAACAAAATAGTTGTGACTTTGACAGAGGAAAAAAGATCTTTTCTCAGTCCACCCGTGACCATGGAAAGCTGGAAAGCTTCCGAAACGTCGGGAACTAAAATGAGATAATATACGCGATATAATCCGTTAAATTGTTTTATTTCAAAATAGGAATGTTAACGGCTTTTATGTGCTGTGTGTCGGTATCGCCTTGACTTTTGGATATGCAGCACTAGGTATATATAATACTTACGTTACCATATTACACTAACATATTACAATATTGTACAACAAAATACGTTAGGTAACGTGACCCTAATTCTAAGAATCTTATGTATATGTATACCTACCTAAGAACCGTTACAAGCTCCTTGCTTATTAATTTTTCCGAACAAAGCGGCAAAATCCTCATTGTGTAAAACTGCGAGACTGAACTTATTTATAATCATAACAAGAACTTAAATTTCAAAGAAACTGCAAAGTTTTGCTTCACAATTGGGGAGAATTAGTTGGCATCCCAAGTTTTAATGGAACTAAGCAAATAATATGAACTATATTCGCTATGGAAATCAGGTTAATGTCTTATTTAGCACTTTATTAACACTTGGTACCTCAAAACAAGTGGGATTTTCGATATCTTTCAAAAACATGATTATGGGATTGGTACTGACCTAGTGTGAGATGTTAGCGGGTACACGGTTAATATAAATTTGAATAGAATTAAATAAGGATCTTTGATATAAAGCAGATTGAGGTAATATACCTATACAATATACAATTATATAAGGCACAACAACATGGCAAAAACTGCGCTTGAGCCTGACATGATCTTAGCCTAGCTTGATCCTTATAGTCCTCAATTGTCGTTTAAAAAGTATCCTAAAACCATCTGTGGATGCCCCTCTATCTGTGTACCAAAAATAGTTGAAATCCGTTTAGCCGTTTTGACGTGATGAAGCCACAACGACACATACAAACATACAAATAATAGTTTTTAAGAGCCCTTTTTTCTGTAGTAAAAGCCTTATATAATTTATATTCTTCTTCTGCTGTGCCTTTTCCCAATTCATTTGGGGTCGGCCAATTCTAATGCGCCAAGACAGTCGGTCTTGGATTGTCTGTTCGTTCAACATACGAGTCGTTTAACGTCCTAACGTTCGCCATGAATTGTAATAAAGAGAAGCATTATTTAAAGGCGTTATTCTACAACGAAGTTTAAAAGTTATAGACAGATTTCTTTGGGTCTAAAAGTCAGTTCATTCTTACATAGGAAACTTAATTACGAACATAATAACGCCATGACAGCCGTAACGGAACAGAAACATGCATTGTACCCATGCGCTACTTCAGCAAATGGTAAACTATTTTACGTTATAGAATATGTACAAAAAGTCGCTACAAGTAAGACGAGATGTACGAGTACGAAGTATAAGAATAATTAATAACTTAACGCGTTACTTTGTGGAATTCCATATTAGATTAATGGATTAGTTGCTTTGCTCTTCCGCGGAATACCTGGGACAACGATCTGATCTCCGTCATCGTGTCTACAGTCGGCAACTTCATCTCGTTGCCGACTGTAGACAGCAACTGCACGTTCCGCCGCACTCCAAATTGAATATTAATAGTACTTTAAAAGATATAGATAGTAAGGTAAGATAAGAGGTTCAATTTTAAGTAAATAAAAGGTTCAAGTTCTGATAGACCCGTCAATCGGTATCCGGACATTCGAGACTTTATTATTGTAGAAATTATGCAAACTTTAGCTGTGAAACATTGACATGACGGGTAGTCTCATCCAGTTATTATAACCCCACGCCCATTCAGCCACTATGATGTATTGTCTACAAATTGTACAATAACAGTAAACATTATCTCTGGCCGCGTTGCAATCTAGGTGACAATAGCGTTCTCAAAACGATAACATAATTGGACAATGTATTTACAACATGATGAACAGAATATTTGATACAGTTACTTAGATTTTGAGAATGTTAAGATCAGGGCCGGATTTAGGGTTTTAGTGGGCCTGGGGCAACGAATGAGTGGCGGCCCCTAGTATTTTTTCAAATAGATTAAGCATTTTTTTTTGCTATTAGAAACTTCAGTTGTGGGGGCCCTTTACTTGTGGAGGCCTTAGGGCTCCAGCCCCGGTTGCATTCCCCGAAATCCGGCCAGGTTAAGATAACTACTATTTGGGTAATGTCCAATAAGTTGGACCATCGTTAGCCTTTGTTAAGTATACAAACCCGTAAAAGTGAAATGTTCCGTTGTGCGATGAAAATATTCAATACAGTTCTTTGGTTATTTGTTGGTTGCACATCGGAAATAATTACGCGAGTTAATGCGTCCAACTTTTTGAACTAATTTTGACAGATTTTCTCAGACAACACTAAATAATCCTCAAGATCAGAGGTACTTACAAAAAAAACACAGAGTCCGTTTAATAGAAGAGCCGATTACTATGTATCAGTTCATATACCGATTAATATATATATGTATATACCGTTTAAGACAAGTTCAGTAGAAAAGCAACTATTATGTAACCTCAAATTAGGTGTCATTATATCTTCCATTTACATCCAACGTCCGTGTGGCAGTTTTAATTATAATCTATTCATTTTTCTACCATTCAAAATAGCAAATATCATCTTTCATAAATTGCACAGAAAAGGCACCAAAGTGGATAAAATAAATTAAGAAGATCTTATCACGACGTTGAATGCAAAGTCCGACCGGCAGATGTTACTAATTGAACTTAATTTACCGTCACTACACTAATTATACAGAGACCTAGAAACTAAAGAGTTAATAGCAGCGCCATACGAGAAGTACTTGGTCTAAATACTCGGTTAAAATACTTGTTAACTGTGGCATTTTCTTACATATAAATTAGAACTCATAATTCTGATATATTTGCGGATTTTGCTGTAAATACCTAGTGTGGCCTGTGGAGCCCAGACGCCCACAAAGTAGTTCGAGCCTTGTCAAAAAGGCTTTAAGACTCTACCGGGGACCCTAGGGCTGGCTCGTTCCTCGCTCAAAGAATTGACGCATCAATACAGAGGGGGAACGGCAGTCTAATAGGAACCCTTGATCATCAGGTCCGATGTGGACGATTTATATACTCATTATATATAATTACCCCTAGGGCCAGTGGCCAGTACTAAATTGAAAAATAAACATTTTATATCTTTCGACCCAATTCGCACAGACAGTGCTGCCAGTAGTTGATCAAATGAGCAAACATCGGTTAGTAAGGTCTGAACGACTATGGCTCCATATAGGCACAGAAAAACCGCCTACCTTGGCCAAAAACCCTCTGCACGCCACTGGTATGACTCAATTTCTTGCCAATGTTGTTAATTAAAACTAAACAGATTGTATTAAATTTAACAGCCCTACGTGACAACTGAAACAACGTCAACGTCAATCCGGTAAGGCTCAAAATGTCGGGATGTAAAATTAAATTATATACGCGATGTAATCCGACTCAATTGGTAATTATTTATGGAGAAGCTGGTAATGCGTTAAAGTAATTATTTGGTTATTAGTAGGTATTTCATGACAAAGTTTCCTTTACGTCAAACCGTTCTTTAAGCGGACGAACGGAATTAAAATTTAAAGCGGACGGCATTAGGGCTCGCTGCCTGAATGGTTGCGGTGTTGGACCGGTAATCCAGAGGTTGTGGGTTCGATTCCCGGTTTGACCACGTGTGAGCGCAATAGTTTTTTCTTAGCGCTTTGATCTTTTAATCCATACCATTATCATTGTAAGATACATGTTAAGCTCTCTAACTATGCTGATTTCTTCTCGCGTATGGGTGTTGGTTACTTAGTTACTACATTACTTCTCAACTATATTCTGTATTATTATAATTTGATTTATAGCTTGATTGATCAGTTAAGGTACAAGTTCGCATCCGACCACGTGTAATAACAGCAAGCGACGCAACGCCACGACACAACTAGTTTCTATGTATATCTATGAAATACATACCTTCTGGATAGCTACCGACACATCACACTTCCATTCCATACATTGTCATAGAAACCACTTCATGTAGTCGGCTACGAACTTGTACCTTAACTGATCAATCAAGCTATAAAAATTAGATGATTGCTATTAAGCATCCACAACTTAGTTGCCAATTTGGGAAGACGTAGGTAACTAAAAATAGTCAATGTATTTTTGTATGTCGCATTATATTATCATAAATTAAAATATTTCTGCTTTTCGATGACCGCATATAATATTTTACTTTTATTGGTGTCAAATAAGATGTGTGTCTTTTGGTGAACGTAAGTGAAAATTATGAGCAAAATAATATATTGTGTGTGTGGAGAATATTCATACAATTGTTTATTTTCTGTATTTTTGAGATCAGTTTACGAGCATATTGTTATGGCGAAGCTGGTAGTTCGTTAAAGTAATTATTACACAAAATAAAATGTGTACAGCATTATGGGCACATATTCCGTGTCTATTTAAAGCAACCGCCGACTGTAATCAAAAGTTATCCGATATTAAACCATGATCCATGAATAACAAGGATTTCAAAGGTACCAAGTATTTTTACTCGCAAGTATTTTATACCAGGTCCCACAAGTTAATAAATAAAAGAACGTGATCGTGTTTTAAAACAACTTGGACTCATTCAATTACGGGGTGGAGATGAAATGTGATCCTCGGGCGTTCGCAAATACTTCGGGAAGCGGTCTATTGGTTTTATTCAGCTGTTTGAGTTTTTTTTTTTTTTTTGACTAAGATATATTACAGTATTATACTTATCTCTTCCACACTTGTTCAATCCCTCGGCCGACTGCTTGAACCTGAAATTTCTACCATGTAATGTTATTTATGACACTATAGCTCCATCCAAAAACAACCTTGAAAAACTGGCCATACCCCTCACACTCATTTCACTCGCGTCTCACCTGAAAAACCCCGCCGTCTCGGTTAAAAAGATTCTTATTGTCTTTTCGGTCTCAAAATGTTTCCGACCCCTGGTCCTGGTGGTTAAAATACTTATGGCTTCATAGAATGGTCGCGGTCGCGCAGCTTGAATGTAGGCGCATCAATCAATACACGCACGTGGCACGCACACATAGACGTACATTTTGGGTTTGAAGGGGGTTTAGTTAGGGCTGTGTGTCGAGTATCCTTCATATCTCAAATATTTTATTTTATTTTTGAAAACATAATTCACATTTTGCTTCAAGCAGCCATATTTCATATATAAAAAAATTACAAACCACCCAATGCCATATCTCAAGTTTCATGTTTATGACAAGCTGTTGTACGTAGGGTTGCAAGGCTCGAATCTATACTATTATAAAGTTGTAAAAATGAAATGTCTGTACATTGAAGATATTTTCAAAAAAATGATTGTTACGGACTATTTGGAGGGCACTGAAACGAAAACTATTATTTGTATGTTTGTATGTGTCGTTGTGGCTTCATCACGCAAAATCGGCTAAACAGATTTCCACAATTTTTGGTACACGGTAAGCTGGGTATGTCCAGATGGTTATAGGATACTTTTTACCCGACTACGCTAAAGAAAAAATGAGGGGTTATGACTTTTTCTCCTCCGCGAACGAAGTTGCGGGCGCCTTCTAGTATAGAAAAATTGTGTTGGCGTTAGTTGAATTTCTTTACCGTAATATAAATCTATTTTTGTCCAGTCACGTGTATAAGAAAATTCTAGTACACTCAAAACCAATTTAGTATCCTATTGGCCAATCAAAATTGAAAGTAATTTATTAGCCAGAAAAATCTTTTTATAAGCGTCCGATAGTGGAATCTGAGAAGAAGAAAATATTTCAGTTCGAAAATCTCATTTCATATTAAGCACACAGACTAATAATAATCACAAAGGCTCGACTCCAGCTATTTTGTTGCCGACACAGTCGACTAATGGGACGTAATGAAGGAGTGAAGCGTCGCGAAATGAAAGTAATAAAGACCAATTTCAGGTGGTATTTCCCTGTATGTGTTGGAGTTTAGCAGTAGCGTAATCTTATTTTTGCAATATAAATGCCATTGGGCTTTCACTATCTAAATCGGAAAATTATCGTTGTAATATATTCTTGTTAATAAAATTCTTACGTTACTGACAGACAAGACACACGGAGAGTATAAATTTAAGAGCATGCGATTTTTACATGCAAGTTTCTGTATGCCGTAGGTGATCAGTATTAGGTATCGTTATTATGCAGTGATACCAAGGTCAAATGAATGTTTATTATGCAAAAAATGTAGAATTGGTTTACTTTAGTTTCCTTCTCCTCAATCGGTCCGGTCCCTCAATGCTGAGGATCGTGACTCTGCCGACGTAGTCTAGCGTATTCCGTTCCATGAAGCTCGATCGGTTGCCTGTTGAAGGGCTGCTGCTTACTGTCGTTTATTCAACTTGACATCGATAAAATATAGTGAACCCTTATAAATGGTCGTTAGTACTAGTACTAATGGCTAAATACTCCAAACTAGGCAGAAGCAAGCCGTTAACTTGATATTGGTCATTTAAAGGTTAGTCGTATATTATAAGTTCATATATTATGGTAATACTATTAAATTTAATTAAAATTCCATGTTTCCATACATAAAAAAGATCGTTTACAAATAGCAAGTCATATTTTGCATTAAACGGCTAACGTGTCATGTAAAGCTGCTTTCATTGTTTCCTGTCGTTTACATAAAGCTATCAATAGGCTTTTGAAAAGCTCTGGTCTCATCTCAATCGTACTATAAATTGTATTTTTTTGCTATAATAAATAAATAAATATTACGGGACAATTTTTACACAAATCGAACTAGTCCCATGGTAAGCTCAATAAGGCTTGTGTTATGGGTACTAGACGGCGATATATTTAATAGATATATTACTTATATACATAGAAAACATCCAAGACTCAGGAACAAATATTTATGCTCATCACACAAATATTTGCCCTTACCGGGATTTGAATTCAGGACCTCAGCTTCGCAGGCAACGTTACTCCCACTGAGCCAAACCGGTCGTCAAAATCGACTATAAATTTAAGGAATCGTGCTATAATTTTAAGGAATCAATACGAAAATACTACGCATCGTTTAGTAAGTTTATTGTAAGCAATATTGTGTTGAGTTTCTTTTCTGTGTTGCGTTATAGTGTGGATTCAGATAATATTGGCGTATTTTCTAACAGAGGTGGTATTGTCTGTCATATGTAATTTCTTCGTTAGAGACCATCATCACCTACACGCTACAAACAGATATATAGCTAACTTCGTTAATTATGAACTACTAAAATGAACCTACCAATTTGTCTACAAAATTGGTAAACGTAATCAACATTTTGATGTTAAACTTGGCATTTGTTTGATGGTCATCAAATTCAACTTCATAAATTCTGTTCAAAGTAGTTTTGTTGTAACCACCCTTACCTACTATAAATACGTAATTATGTTTATTGTTTGTCAATTGATTAGTTTATTATTTTATAAGAAAGTTACGGAGATGTTTTTAATATTTGGGTAAGGCCGCGGGCGTTTCAACCGCCGATGCTTTTATGTTACGAAATATTCACAAATACGATGACAAATGTACGGTTATTTTAGGGATGCAATTAAAACGCAAGCTTAACTTCAAGTTCTCATTTAAATTTGATTCATTTGTCATCGTATCTGTGAATACTTCGTAACATAAAAGCACCGGCGGTTAAAACGCCCGCGGCCTTACCCATTTACATTACTTATTACAAACAATTTAAAAAGTTCTGAATATTTTTATAGAGCAGAAGAGGAGTATCACATATTAGAAGGTGGCCGAAACTTCCTTCACGGGAGAGAAGAAGTCATAGCACTCTTTTTTACTTCAGCGTAATCGGGTAAAAAATATCCTATGACCATCTGGGGATGCCCAGCTCCCGTATACTAAAAATACTTATTATCCATACTTAGTAGCCGTTTTGGTGTGAGTATGTTTTTATTCAATGATCTTTAAATAGTCTGTTTCACTTGTTCTTTTGAAAATATCTTCAATGTACTGACATTTCATTTGTACAACTTTATAATATAATAATAATAGTAATATTATGGACAATCTTACACAAATCGACCTAGTCCCAAACTAAGCAAAGCTTGTTGGGTACTAGGCGTCGATATACATAATATATAGATAAATGATAATACTTAAATACATAGAAAACATCCAAGACCCAGGAACAAACATTCGTGCTCATCACACAAGCACTTGCCCTGGCCAGGATTCGAACCCGGGACCACTAGCTTCGTAGGCCGTTGTACAACCCACTCAGCCAGCGTAGCGTAGCGTATCGTAGCGTAATTTTTAACTCGAACGGAAGCATGTCTGTTTTTACCGTCATTGTTGTGCTAGGCAGTATAGATGTCGCCATCGATAGTCAAAGCACGCTTTTTAAAGCCGAAGGTTTATCTCAAAGCTCATGGGCTGTAGGGTGTTTTTATCCCAAAACATTCACACCTTCCAAACGATAAAACAAAACACCTTTGTGGAAAACAACTAGTGTAATGTAAGTATCCATTTCAATTTCCATTAGCTTCATTTACAAATGTACATTCACGTTCCAATTGTGCCCCTGCCTTTATTCAAAAATTGGATTTTCATGCTATCTGTACTCAGGATGAGTACTATTGATTTTGGTATGAGGAAAAAAATATTTTTCCATTCCACTTACGTCACAATATACACACTTGCATGGATGTAACGCAGTGGAAAGATGAACATGAAAACAGTATGAACATATTATGATATTTTTCCTCTCTTTGAGATCAATACTCTTAATGGTTCTGAATATGATTAATTACCGTTTTGGGACACGAACTCTCTTGTTGGAATCCCCTCAAAAAAATGTTTTTTAACGCCTGGCAACAACTTTTGATTCGGATACTTAAATTTCCAGTAATTTTAAGATTCAAACTAAATAGTTTTCATAATCATATCCTTAAAATTACATGAACGGCCATGGCCCTTGTTGTCTTTATCACGATTAGTATTTGGCTACTTTTTTTTCCCACGGAAATTCGTATCCTCGTACATCCACCAAATCATGACAGAGAATCGTGATCGAATTCAATTGTCCTCCGCGTTGCCCGATTTTCTGTTATTTAGTCCTCTTTATCAGTCCGCATTTACTAGCCTTCTTGATTGGTCATACCAAAGAACTTGAGCTCTTCCTGTGGTGCGATTGCCCTGGATGCAAGGAATAGTGGATCAAATTAAGTATGTTTTCTAGACGTAAACACAAAGCCAGCTGTGGATAAACACAGTACTTAACTATCAGAAAGCTTCTAATATAAATTCCCTACGATAGCATCGTGACACAGAACCGTGTTGAATCGTGACTGAGCTATCTCGACCACTTGTCTGGAGCTCTCGCTGTCAGCATTATCTTGACCATAACTCAGAGGCACCGGGAGTGAGGGGTCAGACTACGCTGGTTCTTGGGTTAGTAGGACGTGGATGTTTAAATATGATGTATGAGTTTTAGGTAGACTTATATCGTGAACCAATTTGTAGGCAAATAATACTCAGTGTCTATAATGCGTTGGTAATTTAGAGCATTTAAAATGTTAAGTGCTAAAGGTGCTTAAAGGAAAAAAGGGGAGAAAGGTTCTGAAAAGTGGCAATCGGGTAAAGGACGACGTAGTGTGGGAAGGCCCCCAACAAGATGGACCGATAATCTAGTGAATATCGCGGAAAACCGTTGCTTGGAGTTAAGGATCTCCATAGAACCGTTTTATGGAGATCCTTGAGAGAGGCCTTTGTCCAGCCGCACAGTGGTTCGGGTTGTATGGGAGCGCGGAATTAATTGTTTTTATGACAGGCGGGCATTTTAAAAGTTATGAAATGTGATTTTATCAATATAAATAGATAAAATAAATAAAATAAATATAACAAACATTAAAAAATGTGTATAGTTTGTATTAAAATCATCTAAAATGTACCATCAAATACAAAATAATTATTAAATAAATTAAATACCTCTTATAGGATTATCAAAGTAGATGTATAATATAAAATTACATTAAATAATGGTACTTATATACTTCAAGAAAATAAAAAAATATATAAAAAACACATTTACTTAATTATAATAAATCCTTTATTTCTTCATGCTCTCTTTCTGTTCTTTTATAGTTATGTTTAGCCCTTAAGCTATTAATAAAAGGGTCTGAAGATGTCAATAGCATGTTTATGATGTCTTCATTCGCAGATTCCTGTGAGCATTTCCTGGAATGGTGCAATCTGTACCGACGATAATCCTTATTCCGAGCTTCTTGGGCTTCTTCACTTAGCATTCCACTTGGCAGAGCAGCAGCTGATATTATTCTACTTCCATGCATCAGTATTTTATGAACAGTGTTTGGCATGTAATACCACTTGTATAAGCGAACATATATTTTTGCTGTTTCATTGCAGTAATCTCCGAATTTTTCAGCATCTATTGTGGCACCCGAATTAATTGCATGTAAGATGACTGAAAACCGGCGAATTAATTCTTCATCTACACCGGTAACCTCCGCAACTACACTTGGGCTACTAAAAAATCTCCTGGAAGTATTGCCATCATTAGATGACCCCATACCTTGTTTCACGAAGTCAACTTTTAAACCCAATCTGTCAAACAGCTCTTTTTGTATTCTCTTTTTCTCTTTCTGTGGCCGTGTGTTTGCGTTTGTACTCCATTTACAAAAAGACTTTCTATAGGCGATGTGTAAAATACATTCCATAAATTTAATTCGGACATGTAACGGCGATAAGCCCACTTTCAATGCATCAGGATTCTCTACTTTGTTTCGCACGAGATCTAATAAGTTCATTTCTGTAGGCCTTGCCTTGCATATAAAGCAAACAGCATTAGACTGTGTATCGGTAACCGTTTGTGCTATCTTGCCATCGATCATCGTGAATAACAACTCATGCTTTATTTTAAAGGTTTTGCCACTAATGCAGACAGAAGTCTCATGTAAATTGGATATTTCAGATTCCATTCTTGACCTTTCGTTATAGGTCAATTCAGTTGTTTCTTTACTAAATTGAAACTGTACCGGTCTACAAAATCTCGTAGAAGATGGGCTTTCATTTTTCCAATACACAGATGTATCGTCATCTTTGTTATGGGCAAGGCGAAGAGGGACTAAAGAAGTCAAGAACATGTTCGCATCTGTGACGTCTTCTTCTTTAAATTTCTGCTTGTATTCATTATGACCAGATGAACCATCACAGCCCCATTTGGAAATAAGAGTCATATCTTCATTCATGCTTGAAAGTTCATCTGCTGTTTTTGTTTGTAAAATCCTGGTTACAGTGTGGTCCAGTAATGGTTGCAAGCTAACACAGGCATAATATTCGGTTACATCTATATGTTCAAATTTAGGGCAGCACTGTTTTTTTGAGTCAAGGACTCTATGATAGTTAGGAAAAATGTCGCAACCTATTTCTTTCGTCGCGTTTCTAAGCACTTCATACTGATGTTTTGTTAGAGCCGCATCTAACATCAAAGCCAAAGCCTTTTCTGGACTGAAGGCAGGATATTTTACGGGGTTTTGTCGAATTTTATCGGCAGCAGACAAAATCGCCTCTTCGGGATAGTTCTCACATAAACTTCTCACTTTTTTTCGTTTTGTACGGCTACAACACTCTTCAAAAGGTTTTTCTGGACGACCATTTCGAAGTCGTTTTGAAGGTCCTGGTTCGGCGTCTACGGCAGCATCAGCATTCGAAACTGAAGGCACCGTATATATTGAAAACATACCACTCAGCCAATCCTTGTTTTTTTCAAAAAAATATTTTCGCGCCCTTGATGCAGCTTTCCACTTTTTCGTGAAAGTAGGTAAAAAGTGTTTAGTCAACTCAATACAGATTTGGTCTAGTATTACTTCTGAAAGATTTGGATTTTTAATTTTCAGGTTTTCAATACACTTATGCACTTCCCGGTCACTTGAAATAGCAATTTCGACTAAATCTGCATACGAAATGCTGAAACTTGCCATGACTATAAATAATAACAGTATAACTTCCTCGAGTTGATAATAGTAAATGAAGGAAAAGACAATAATGTACGCATTTTATATCCAAATCAAGCCATTTGTTAATTAACTAACCTCATAAATGTGTTTATCTATGTCATTATTTTTCCTACCTCCAAATACGCTGTTTAGTTAAATGGTCATTATTCAAAAGATTGCAGGCACCGGCAGCTGGAATCAATTAGGTCATTATTTTGGATAATTAAGGTATCATTTGTGCTATTTTTTGGTGAAAGGCTAGGTGAGGCTGGAAAGTAATACCCAATTGAATATTAAAAATTGCCAAAATAACGACCATGTTGTTTTAATCCAAGCCATACCCAAACCTATAGCCGAAATTACTGATATTATAAAACATAAAAATACCTTATTATATGGTTTATGAAATAAAAATAGCATTTTGTATACTTTAGCGCCGGTTTTAGAAATATATTACCAGAAAGAAACAACTTTTTTGACGGAAAATTTGTTAGTGTTCAGCATCATGTGTTTTGTATTATTTATTTACAAATAAATAATACACCAAAATTAAAATTCTTTCAGTATAGGGTTGTAAAAGTATTCTACTGTTAGATTTAAGTCAAATAAATAACTTTAGTTGATTTGTAATTTTCGGACTTTATTCCGCCCTTGAACCAATGTGAGCCGTAGCCGTCCTTGCGTTGATATGTTGATAATGAACCACTGGAGAAGGCAAGCCGTATTAATTACCGAACAAATTATTTCTACAAACGCACACAATTAAACATTTTTTTTGTTGTTTAACTGACTTGACTTTTGTCCTATATGTACTTACTTTTGCAAATGAGTCCGTTTGCCACCTCCATTGGCTTAGTACTCTAAGGTTGAAAATGGTGGAATCCGTCGAGGTCAAACATCAACTTCCGTGAAACGGTATTCTTTGTAAAGTAAAACGGTACTTCTCAATGAATCGGATGCTTCGCCTGCGCAAATGTCTGGGGAGTACTCAGTATTTAAACTGTATTTTTAGTTTACTGTTATGTAGCACGACACGATACAAAAATTTGATCGATGAGGGAGATTTTGAGTACATAATTATTAGGCCCAGGCAGGCATATCATCTGTGACATTAAGAGTCCCCAGCAAGCTCGGCCGAGTTTCGTTCTCTTTTTAAAACTATGTATGATGTAAACACTTTATTGTACATAGTAACCAGTTACAAAAGCAAAAACTTAAAAGATATAAGTACAAAGGCGAACTTATCCCTATTAGGGATCTCTTCCAGTTAACCTTTGAGCAAGTGAGTGAAGATATAAGGAAGATAGACAAAGTAACACCCTGCACAAATTATATGTATACGAATAAAAAAACATAAATAAATAGATATATATGTACATAATATATAACAAAATAAAATATAACAATAATATTTAATAAATATAAATATAAATAATATTCAACCATTTTACGCATTTTGTGCGGAAATTACGGAATTGTTTAGAGATCATTTCGCTGTTAAATCTCTGTTACATCTGAATACACCTGTGGAGGGAGAGCGAGAAGTTGTGGCCACTGGAGACAACCGTACTGCCTATATTACAGCTAAACAAGTCAATATGGTCATAAACAGCATGCAGAGGGGTAAGTCTCCGGGGCATGACAGTTTAAGTGTGGAGCATTTTAAATATGCGGGGGTCCATATTTCTCGTGTTCTCTCCATGCTCTATATCTTGTGTGTGTGTCTATAACTCGTATCTTCCTCAAGCATTAATGAGAACGATTGTTGTGCCAGTGGTAAAGAATAAAACGGGTGACCTTTCGGATAGTGCAAATTACCGACCTATCTCGCTTGCCACCACTGCCGCTAAGATACTTGACCGTATGTTGGACGGCGTACTTGAACAACACGTAAAAATCCACGACGCCCAATTTGGCTTTAGGGCGGGTCTGTCTACGGATAGTGCCATTTTGTGTCTAAAACATACGGTCAGGTATTACACGGATAGGAAAACCCCTGTGTATGCCTGTTTTCTCGATTTGTCTAAGGCATTTGATCGAGTCGATTATGCGCTGCTCTGGCAAAAGCTGAGTAGAACGGGTATACCGGGGGAATATGTGGTTCTCTTTAGGCATTGGTACAGCAATCAACTCAATCAGGTGCGTTGGTCAAATGTGATGTCTGCGTAGTACAAACTGGAATGTGGGGTAAGGCAGGGTGGGATCACTTCTCCTATAAGCTGTTTAATTTATATGTTAACGAGCTGATCGGTGGGCTCAGCGGTTTGCATGCGGGCTGTTACGTAGGAAGCACTTGTATAAATAACCTGAGCTATGCCGATGACATGGTGCTGCTGGCCCCATCGATCAGTGCGTTGGAAATACTGCTTAGGACATGTGAGAACTATGCTTTGGCCCATGGTTTAGAGTACAACCCAAATAAGAGCGAGGTTATGATATTTAAAGCGGGTAAAATATAACCCTGAGGGTTGTGGACAGGGTTAAATACCTTGGACATGTCCTAACCACTGGCCTTACCGACGATTTAGACATTTAAAGGGAACGCAGAGCCTTGGCGGTGCGGAGTAATATGCTTGCCCGTAGGTTTGCTCGATGTACGTATGAAGTTAAGATAACGCTTTTTAAAGCTTATAGCCAATCTTTTTACAGGAGCGGCCTATGGGCTAGGTATACAAAACGCACCTACAATGCTCTGCGTATTCAGTACAATAATGGTTTTAGAATGCTGATGGGACTGCCTAAGTGGTGTAGTGCATCAGGCATGTTTGCGGAAGCTCGCACGGACGGTTTCCATGCCATCATGAGAAAGCGTATCGTGTCGATCTGGAATCATATAAGACGTAGTCCCAACAGCATTTTAAACGCGGTCGCTGGGAGATACGATTGCCCTAGACAGAGCAGGTTAAAGGCGTGGCCCAATATGTAATATAATAATAATAAATATGTAATACTAACCCTAAATATAAGAACATTTACTAATACGCTATGGATTGTATTTTATCCGAAATAAAATTTTATTCATTCATTCATTTACAAATCACTGGCAAGCCACAACGTATTCAATTAACTCTTGAGTGATGCCACAGACTGCGACTGTCTGAAAGATAACGGCAGCTCGTTCCACAACTTAACCGCTGCTTAAAACTACGTGCTGGATGGTAATGAAAATTTACACATACAATGCCATGAGGTATATCTAGGCCTGTAATTAGTTTATATGGCTCCAGTTTATAAAACAAACGAAATACAGCAAAAACAAGTTTTGTATGAAAAACTTAAATTCGCTGTATTTTTTTTACTATGGTATCTGAAGCTATATAAACTAATTACAGGCCTGCATATACCTTAACTTATTCTAAGTACAAATTTTCAGAGCAAACTAGCAAGTCGTTATAAAATGCGAGCGTATCTACGTTTGTACGGAGTACCGAGCTTACTGGGGACTCTTAAATACTTCCGTCACTGGATGGATATAGCCACCACTCACTAAGCTAGAAAGAAACTCTATAGAGCCATTATAGAAAGGGACATTTCGGACACACGGATTTTGTTTGTTAGTGCATACTGATGTGTCGACGGAAAGCTATCGAAATTGTGAAATTAGCCACGGAATTTTTTTGTCTATTTCTGAATAAAAACTGTACACATTCTCGTGAAAGTTTCCGGAAATTTCCGAAAACTTTCCCAGCTAGTCTCAGTAGGCATATAATGTAGAATTGTAGATTAGTATTATGCTAACAATAATAACGAAAGCAAAATGATCCACCTTAAAGACTGTCCTCCGCCATCTTCACTTAAATATTCAAAACGTGTTATACACTGAATCGTGACGGATGCGTTACAATGTTTATTCGTGTAATTGTTATTTAATTTCACTTTTAAATTACTTTATTTTTATATTATTATATGTGACAATGCTCCCTAAGAACATACTTTAAAAAAGTTGTGACAGAAAATTAATTGGCAGTTGTAAAGCCATGTAATGGCACATGTATTTTGGTGAATCAACTATTTAGTGTCCTCCATGTCTTTACTATTTGCTGTTAAAAAGGAAATTACATGAAAATACGATGTCTGCTGCTGATAATTGTTACCTCATCTCTTATAGGTAGATATGATAGACGCGGTGTCGTCTCGTAGGTACATAAATTTATTTATCGCACCCTTAAAATTAAACATTCCAAGTTTTTGAAAACGTTGAACAAGGTCGTCATTTAATATGCTTTTATGATTTACAGTTGAAGGTCTGAAATTTTTGATTACACACCATAATTCGTTCAGTGAATTGTAAGGATGAGACCTTTAACACACTAACAAGAGATTTAATGTATCTTCATAAGTTCATTATTCATTTCAGAATAATGTATCTTCATCAGTATGTATTATTACCCCTCATTTGATCAATTTTATGTCATTATTATACTTTGTCATTACAATATCGTGTTCTAAATTAACTATCAGTATTCCTATTGGGTTTGAATACCCAGTATTTACATAATTATGGTATAAAGCAAATCTGATACCGGCCAGTTAGTCATGCGTGGTTGACTGTACGTCTCACTGCACAAGGCTCTGTTAACAATGTTATAGTTACATGTCGGTATAACGACGAATATACCCGCATACTGGTTCGTGAGGACGGGTTATATCGTCCGAGTCACAGTCAAATGAAATAATCTTGGTAAAGTCATATCCGTGGTGATTTCGGTGGAAGCATTATTATCGAAAATATCCATGGTATCCCAGGTAGTATACGGTCATTATACAGCCAATTTGAGCGTTGTAAGGGCTGTATAAAGTCTAATACAGCTATGTGTGCTATTTGGGATTCTTCGGTGATTGTGTAAAGTCACATTATCTACGATACCACTAAAACACACTGCGAATTTCGACATAAACGGGACCACTGAAGTGAGAGGGCCGTGGAAGTTACAGGAAATTTTAGATGCTAAATTAAATAAGTGAATTCGAATAAATATCGATAATCTTACTTGTCGATCTTTTACTTCTTAAATTCCTGGACTAAAGATAAGTCTAATTTCCGATTGTACCCAATCCTATTACTATTTACGGGCAATTCTTGTATATAAATTTATATGTATATATAATTGATTTCACGGAAAAGGCAAAACATGTAGACTAAGTTTTGCTTTCCAAGTGTATAAAGATAGGTTTCCTAAAAGAACAAATACGATTATTTGTTCTTTTAGGAAACCTATGACAAAGACAAAGCTCGGTAACCCAGGTTATAATATTAATTTACCACATTCAACGATTTACATAGATCAAGATTCGACCGTATCTGCAATATTTAATCAATGTTACTGATAATTAGGCATAAAGTCGCCACTGAGTCATCTGTATAAAATTATTATCCCACTATAATCTCTCTCGTGTAAGGAAAAACAAATTAATCACTTATATTCCCCAATACGAGTTCATGTTTAAGTAGTTTCCATAGAACACCAAACCTCTATACACCTGACTTATGAGGCACGTTTCATCTCAATGAGGCACACGTATAAATACTATATAGTGGGGTCGGCCCCTCTTTGCTGAGGACTTGACTTATTGTGAGGGACCCTTAAGTGGGAGATGTTGTACAAAGCGAGGGTAGATTCAAATTTATCGGCAATGCGTGTGTATTTATGCGGCACTTAGATGGGAGTGTTAGAAGTCGACTTCCATACAAATATATGAAATTTTATACATTTTTTTATTTAACATGCAATGCAGTGTGCAGAAATTAGAAGACTGTGTATTAAAACAAAGGAGGACACCGCTTACTATTCTAAATTTAGACCCTTGATGCGCGGTGTTCTACAAGGAAGCATTCTGGGACCTCTTCTCTTTCTAATCTACATCAATGATATGCCTAAACACCTACGACATCCCTTAATTTTATTCGCTGATGATAGCACCGTGGTAATTAAATCTGATAACATGACTACATATAAGACTGAAATAATACATACGATTACTACCATAATTGAATGGATACAAACGAATGAACTAAAAATTTACATTGACAAAACCCAAATAATGCAATTTTATACTTCTAAATCAAACTGTACAAATCTTGACATAAAATATAATGATGAATATATAAAACAGACAAATGTAGCCAAATTTTCAGGAATTGATATAGATAACAACATGAGGTGGAAAACACACACTGAAACATTATGTAAAAGGATAAATTGTTTTGTATTTGCCCTTCGAAGAATTTCAAAATTATTAGATATCAACACAGCACTATTAGCATATCACGGATATATTGGATCTATTCTTCGCTACGGTGTTATTTTTTGGGGAAATTCCACAAACAAAAATCTTGTTTTTGGTGCACAAAAAAAATGTATCCGTGCCATCTGTAACCTCAGAGAAACGGATAGTTGTAAGCCTTAATTCATACAACTAAAGATTTTGACACTGACAAGTCTTTACATTTACGAAGTAGCAGTCTTTGTTAAATCAAACCCCAATATATTTCAACTAAAGTCGATGGAGTCTAAAACCATGCGTCACAAATTTAATATCAAACAATACCTGGCAAAACAGCATTACTACGAAATAGCTTACTAGGAACGGCCTCTAAAATATATAATTATTTGCCGGAAGAATTGAATAAATTTGATGTAAACATATTTAAAGTAAAATTGAAAAAGGAACTCATTGACAGAGCCTATTACTCTCTTGGAGATTTTTTTAAGGAAAAAATTACACTAAACTAAAAATACTTATGATGTCATTTTTATTATATGCTTGTAAATCTTAGAATAAAAATGAATATAGATTATAAATGTACAAATTCAATTCAATTTCTTGACATGCTCACAGCTTAAAGCTATGTGAATGTTATAAATGTAATAAATAATCGTTAAGAATGCATGCTATAGC
The DNA here is from genome assembly GCA_905404275.2 of Hedya salicella. Lineage (NCBI taxonomy): Eukaryota > Metazoa > Arthropoda > Insecta > Lepidoptera > Tortricidae > Hedya > Hedya salicella. Next base: position 15,330,086 of record FR990111.1, on the reverse strand, counting down.
TAGCTAGGGAATAAATTAAGTTTTACAAATTTTCACATGCCGTAAAGGTCGAATATATTGTGGATCAAAATGTTTTATAATTATACCACCTTATGTACTTACCATATATTCTGTAAATAAATGATGATTTGATTTGATTTGTATGTCTGTTCAAGTCAAATCTTGCAGGTTAAATTTGACCCATTTCCCGGTTTCTGCTCTAATTTAGCTAGACTTTGGCATACTTTTGTAAATTCGGTGACAATACAAAATATGCATTTTTTTACATACATTTGATTGTTGAGCTAATCTGATGATGGGGGGGCCAGAAGGAGGTTTTTGAAACTTTGTAATAAAATAATGTAATTCCATTGTGTTTCGTCTCATTAAAATGATAAGTATTTTAGCTTTACACAGTTTTTTTGTCACATACTTATTTATTGTAAAAGCGCGCGCGCATCTCAAGGGGCGGTGCAAAAATGCTGTAGGTAAGCTGGAACTATATCGAAATCCCTAACGTCGTTTTTCCTCATGTATCGTTTGTCCAACTCATTTTTTTTATGAAACTGTAAACTTTTTAGGCTTGTTATAAAACAAACCAAACCTAACCTATAAGATGATTTTTTAAAACCATCTGGAGATACCCGGCTACCCGTGTACCAAAAATAGTTGAAATCCATTTAGCGTGATGAAGCCATAGCTTATTCAAAAATTAAAAAAAGTAAACTTTTTTCCATTCAGTGTCCTCCAAATAGTCTGCTACAATAGTTTTTTTGAAAATATCTTCAATGTACAGACATTTCATGTTTACAACTTTATAATAGTATAGATATATATAGATATCAATAATTTGTGTGATCCAGCGCCATCCATCCAATTCCCTTCGAATCTGCGGGGAATGTCGTGTGGATAGTCGTCACGGATCGTAATTATTCATTTTTCTGCAGACTATGGCGCGGGGCGCGGTTGTTAGCAAACTCGGTATTTGTCGGCGAAAATAATTATACAGGTATTAAAATATAAGAGGGGAGTTTTCAATAAAGGACCCGATTGTAGACGCGCCCCGCTCATTTACCATCTGAATGAGAAACGGAGCTGAATCGTCGAAGATTGGGTTTTATTCTGTCTGTAATCGAAGCGGAGATTTTGTTTAACTTTTGGGAGACTCACTATAGATCTATATTTATCTATAGCACATGAGAGAGATTTCCATTTCGATGTATTAATAAACTTTTAGACAGGTCTATTGTAAGTACTATAAACTTAAGCAAATATATATATATATATACATAGCATTGATTTCTGTTACGCCTTTGCATTTCTTAATCTACTAATGAAACCAATTTATTTCACGACCAGCTTTGGCTCTCCAGCTTTGTAAATAAAAGAAGATGCTCAAATTATTGACTTTTGATGATGATTTATGAAATTTCACCAACTACTAAGAGCAAAACTAAACATGATTTTTAAATGACTACAGTGCTACCGACTTCTCTAAATCGGTTGTGATACGAGTATTAACTAATAAGTTTGTGATACTGTATCTTTTTACGTCGTGTAAAATACATTACTAACGTTACGTGCCAATCCATCATGATTCCAAGGGACTTAACAACTACGTAACATCTTTTATTCAATAAACCTTTGTGATGTCCTGTCCCTAAAGATGTTTAGAACTCATTTAAGTACGTAATGTGGTCCATTAAGAGACCACAGTTACGAATTTTAATCTAACGAGCTTATATTTATGATATAAAAATCAAATTCCCTCAGAAATCGAATTCTCTGTATATGGAAATGAGCGTATTTTTTCGCGTAATCCATAATCCAACATTGAAATATGATTCGCGAGAACCAAGCCTCCAACTACCACAAAGATTCCGGATCCATTCGCTCCTGACACCGCGAAATCCATTCCCATTCACTCACCGAACGAAATTAGACCGACTATATTTATATACAGACAGATTTTACCGTTCTTTTGTATTTGCGGAGGGGGATGCTGTAAAGTACAGAAGGACTTACGTGTTTGGAAAATCTTCTCAGTTAAGCTTTTTCGTGCGTGATGCGGGGTATTTTATTGATAGAGCAGGATAGATATCATTGTCTTGTTCCCTCATCGGGGGATGAAATATTCAGTGCATCGAGGATAGATTCTCATAGGCACAATCTACTATCCCTTCATAAATCAAAATGGCCCCAGTGCCCTAGACGGGCGGTTGGTGCTGAGTTATGCGATAGAATTTGGCTTGGAGGGAGTGATATTTTTGTAAGTGCGACATAGTGGCATCAATAAAATGGCAATCAATGTAAAATCTTCTTCATTGAGATAGGATATTATCATCCTCATCTCATTCGACAAACGACTATTATTGGCAGTCCTACGGTAATGAATACTGATTCAAAGGGGCTGACCCAATCATGTTCATACTAACCTAATCTCTAACAAAATTGTCGGTCAACCATGTTCAAGTTCTGTCACGCTTCGTCTTCCGGTTCGTGGTTGGCACTCGAGAACGTTTCTGCTTCAGCAACCGTCGGTTCTATGTGACATACTGACGTAATAACACTTAAGCTCAGCAATTCGGGCCTACAGTGTAACAAAAAATGTACACGAGTATATATATATATATCTCTCTCCGTAGTCAATTGTATAACAAAAGGCGGGCATGTTATAAATGAATTCAGTAACGTATTCCGTGACGTTTCAAAGCATTTGTGCACAAGTGACTTTTGTTCGTTTGTCTAGGGAATACATCGAATCGGGGTGCTATAAAATTCATGATTTAAATTCGTGATCTCAAGGAACCAGGGGATTTCGTGAAACATGATTTCTTTGTAATATTGTTTGTAATAATGTTACACGACGAGATTCTGCCACTCGACTTCGTCCGCATATTTGTGAGATGCGCTTTTGAAATTTGCAGTTATTTAATATTATTCTTCTTTGTACTTAGCACTAAATATAGGAAAATTTAATTCAGCCCTTATGTAAGTTACTTACTTAGTAATCAAATTTTGCGGCTGTGGTTTGAAATAAAGAAAATTATTTGATAATTTCTCAACCTTTGAAAATATACCTAAACTACGTTTGACTATACGAAAGAATTTAATATGGCCATTCTTTGAAATTAAACAATTTAACTGGACTGGACTGCTGTCCACCCGTGGCTATGGAGAGCTGGAAAGCTTCCGAAACGTCGGGAACTAAAATGAGATAATATACGCGATATAATCCGTTAAATTGTTTTATTTCAATGAGTAATAATCGCGGAAACAGAAGAACATATTATGGCCATTCTTATCAATAAATGACATGAAAACCTTCCCCGATTTTATCATCGTATCTAAATATGATTAGTTGATAACTAAATAATATATGTACACCCTTCTATTATTATGAATGCTGTTATCATTCAATTACAAAAAAATATACCTCGATTACGATTTGTTTTGTTATTGTTACCATAATTGCTGACAATTAATTGAAACGTTTGACAGTACAAATACAATGTTGCTGTCAAAATCGGTTACATTGTACTATGGCTACGTATATTGTTTTTTACCAGCGGTATTAATAAGTTGGCAGAGCCATTATACGTGTTTTAGTATCGTGCTTTGATAGTGCTTGTTGCATGTTATATGAAAATAATCCATATTTTAGGAGTTTAGGGTGATTATAATGACAGTTTCTTCGTGGTGTTTGGAATACACTTGAGACCAACTTTCTGGCTCAATACAGATAATGACTATTAGAAAAATCCAGAACTGGCTCAATGTCTACGAATAGAACACTTTGATGAAGATACTGCTCAACAGAGTAGTAGTTATTCCGTAATTATCCAAATTCTACATTAATCAGGTGGAGATAACCACTTCGAGTGTGAAATCGCCTTATGTCCAAAATCCTCATTCAGAAGAATCATGGGCGCACGTTACAAGTGTTGTGTATAAACCACAAACCAACAATTTATATTTAAGTACGTGTGTGTGTGTGTGTATAGAGTAAATAATAGAATGAAGATCGTGGAGACATATACCGTGCAATGGCGTGCGGTCACACAAAGGCACCGCCTACCCTGATCGACCATGGCTCCATAAAGGCACAGCGGAAGTTCCTACTCTGAAGCCCTGAACGACCATGGCTGCAAACAGGCACAGAGAAACTGCCTACCCCGAAGCCCTATACGACCATGGCTCTTTACAGGCACAGAGAAACTGCATACTTTAAAGCCCTTTACAACCATGGCTCTTTACAGGCACAGAGAAACTGCCTACCCTGAAGCTCTATACGACCATTAAAGCCCTGAACGACCTTGGCTTCATATAGGCACAGAGAAACCTGTCTTGGCCAAAAACCCTGTGGACGCCACTGATACCGTGAGGAGACAATCGCATATCTTACTGACAACTCGGTAACGGTCAGATAACGTAACAGGAGATCTGACGATCCCAGTTTTGAGCGATAAGACACATATATATTTTTGTTTTCATCTACCATAAAGAAATAGTCTCAACTGACTTGGACAAAGATCTCTGTGTAGGAAAGGTAATAGTTATCATTTATATTTATTAACATGAAGGGTCGCAAAGCTACTAGAGTACTCTTACAAAGCTTTGACAGTCTCTCGAGGGGGATAATCCTCGAGGTATATAGAAAAGGGTTGACATCATACTACAAATGGGAAAACTTTCCAAATGTTACAGTTTTAATAAGTATACATGTCCAAATAGTTCGAGTTGTTTAGGCATGTTAGTTACGTTCTGAGTCCCTCGGGTAACTGTTTAACATAAATGAGGTTTAATTTTTGTTCCAGGTAAATCATGGGTGTGGCGATTTCCAAGAAACGAAGAATAACGTGAAGAATTCTTCACGGTCTGTCGGTTACCTTGGTTCTCCTGAGGATTTCACAGGAAGGGGCGGGGCACATCACTGGTAAAAACCAACGGCCACTAGGGAAGAAAGATTCTCGATTGGTGACGCAGCGTGGAAAGGGCCCCCACAAGGTGAACCAACGACATGGTCAACTTTGAGATTCTTGGAGGAGGCCTTTATCGGCCTAGGTCAGGGGACGGCAACCTTTTAAGTCGGAAGAGTCAAAAATTACAATTTATCAAATTTGTAAGTCTTTAAACAGCCACAATTTTCTTTCGTGCCAACATTAAATGGTACTTTTTGATAAAAAAGCTAATCTATAGAGCCGTAGCTTCACATCCAAAGAGCCGCAGGTTGCCGACCCCTGGCCTGAGTCGATGATCTTATAAAGGTGCGTCCACATTTATCCCGATCAGATCTTCGTCCCGTGGCATGATCGCGTGTCACGATCACGCGTTTGTACGTTGCGCCGATCCGATCGCTCGAAATCCATGTTGATACGCGTATCACACACTTAGATCGGAGAAGCGCGGCGTGATCGCCGCGCCAACAGTAAGGCGTCCAAGCAGCGCGATACGCAGTCAAGCCACGCTACGGTGATGGCGATGGATACGAGCAAATGATAAAAGTGTGGACGCACCTTAATTTAATTCGCGATCACCGTATCAAACGAAAGACTTCAACTGCTTAGCAAAGATCTCCAAGTATCTCTACAAAGACCGGTCGAGCGCTGCCCTTATCCACGTAGTATTTATCAGAGTGTCGGTTCTTTGTTTGGGATCAACGACGCTGCGTTGTCTCAAGTCAACCTTTCTGCCCCAACGGCCATAGATTCTACGGCCGAAATGTCATCATCATCATTTCAGCCATAGGACGTCCACTGCTGGACACGAGCCTCCTCAATAGATCTCCACATGGGCCAGATAGAGGCTACCCGCATACAGCGAGTCCCCGCAACCCTAATCAGGTCGTCCGACAACCTTGCGGGTGGCCTCCCCACGCTGCGCTTGCCGGTACGCGGTCTCCACTCGAGAACCTTACTGCCTCAACGGCCATCGGTTCTTCGAACTATGTGGGTTTAATGTGTTACTTACTACTTATTTCTGGCAACTCTCTAATTCGTAATTATGACATAAATATTAAGATCCACTAAATACCACATACTCTAAGCAGTACATAACAATCTATGATTACATTTTAATATTAAGCGTCTATTGCGGTCCAAATTTTAATGTATTTTCAACGTTTTTAATCCGGATTTAATTTGTATTGAAGATCCAGATGTTAATAATCTGGATGTGAATCCGCCTTACAAAATATAGGTAACCAGATTGAAACTCTACTCAACATCACCACAACTCATAAAATGCACGATGTAGCTGCGGATCCGAAAAGGATTTGTTCAGCTGCTTTTGTAATCCAAAAGGCACTGCGAATACTTTGCTACAGTGAAACTGTACGCAGCCAAATTCTTGACTTATGTGACTTGTGCAGGGAAAGAAAGGGGCGCGTAGCAAGCTACGAAAAATTCAAACGTTACACAAATGCTTGCTTTTGGCAATAGAATCGCGTTATTTTTTACGAGTTACTCGTACGTGTAGCCCAGGGGTCGCCAAACTACGGCCCGCGGGCCAAGTCCGGCCCACGAGCCCTTTTAATCCGGCCCACGGAAAGAGAGCGGGAGAGCCCACAAACTAACGGTAATTGGTCATAATCATAGCCACTCATGAACATAATCAACACCAAGTGCGTTCCTTATGCGTTATCTAGGTACAGTAGGTACCCCCTTAAGACTAAGACTACTTAGCTAATGTACCCATGACCAGCCATGAAACCAAAGTCTTGGCCCACAGGAATTTATATTATAAGTGCAGTTTGGGGCCCTTGAGTCAAAAAGTTTGAAGACCCCTGGTGTAGGGGGTTGAATTTGGTTAGTTCACAAATATACATATTATTTTGTTTCTCTCACTATCATCATTATCTTAGTTCATACTTTATAGCGGTGACATGACATCGTACAGAATTCAGAGTAACGTTAAAAATATACGAGAAATGTACGAAAATTTACGCTAATACAAAAGAAATACTTTGAAAATTTACGATCAAATAACCTTTTTAACTAAAAACTAAAACCGACTCCAAAAAAAAACTAAAAAGTAAAAAAATAACGCCATAATTCAGTTTCTTCAATTTACTTACAAGTAACCGTTTGTATACTCAATCTATACAGTATATACAATTAATCTTATTTATTACATAGATCTGGTGCCTACCTTCCGGCTCCATCATCAAATCAATTCGATGGTACCATTCTCATGAGGAACATTTAAGTTTGTGGCTATGAAGTTGCTTAACTAAATTAATCAAGATATCTTATCGCCACCCCTATAACATTTATCATTGAGGAGTTCCGATGGCATTCTGTGGTCTTCTTCATCAGTTCCACTTCACCAATTTACACTTTTTGAATGAAAATGCTTATTATGTTTCTTATAATACCAAAATCGCTATATGTATGCCTACAATATTTGAGGAGTTCCTTCAATTCCTCGTGGATTGCTTCATCAGATCTACACCAGAATTATATGGGACCAACTTGGAAGTACCTCCTATAGAAGAAAAAAAAAAATTTTTGAAATCGGTCAAATAGTCTTTGAGTAATCGGTGAACATCCATAAAAAAAAAAAAAAACATTCTTTCGAATTGAGAACCTCCTCCTTTTTTTGGAAGTCGGTTAAAAACAAGAATTAACGTGTCACCGTCAGGAAGCATCCTTTCTTGGGGTATCATACTTTCTAGCGGTGGTATGACATTGAATAGAATTCAAACTAACATAAAAAAACGTACTAGAAATGTACGAAACTACACAGTAATTTAAGAATAAATTACTGTAAACGGGTATCCCCCTAATCGCATAACGACTATTGTCATAAAATCGATAGTCATAACTCTTTACGCATAAAGTTGTTGCTCACAAAAGTTTAAGGACATAAATTGTCCTATGTCATAATTGCACCATGTCATATATTTTTAATCCTAATGTTGTTCATATAATTTTTGGTCATTATATTGATGAGCCAGTTATGGCTTATATTACATTACATTACAATTGTTAAATAAATTATAAATTATGACAAATGATATTTATGCCATGGTGTGGGTTGCCTAAAAAGAAATGAAATATGATTTTTAGTATATTTTTGCTTGCAAAAATGCATGCTTGGACCGAATTGTAGGTTAGGTTAGGTTAGAACTGTGACCAGACTCTCCTTCCGGATGGAGGCCGATAGTATTGCTTGATGAGTCCGGGAAGATGCTAGAACGAATAATATCTTCCCGGATCATCCAACATCTTGAGGGCGCGGGCCCCAACTTGTCGGACCGCCAGTACGGGTTCAGAACGGGGCGGTCGACGATGGACGCGTTAGGGGCCCTAAGGGCCTTTTGCCACGGGCTGTTTTGTCAAGTTCCATGGCGTGCCCCAGTACCTCCGCAGGATTGTAGAACACTACCTTACTGAAAGGGTAGTGCCCTACGAAGAGCGAGGAGGCATTAGACGGGTGCGAACAATGGCGTGCGGGGTCCCACAAGGGTCCGTGCTCGGACCCCTCTTATGGAACGTGGGGTATGACTGGGCCATAAGAGGGGTCCTGCTCCCCCGGATGGCAGACATATGTTACGCCGATGACACGATAGTAGCCGTCCGGGGGGTGGAGCTGCGGGAGGCACTTCGGAGGGCGGCAGTCGCGGCGGAACTTATGGTCACCCGCATCAGTCTTCTGGGTCTAAGGGTGGCCCTTCCGAAGACCGAAGGCATAGTCTTCGGGGGCAGGGGCTGGCGGCCGCCCGCTGCAACAGTCATACCGGTGGCGGGAGAGGCGGTCCAGGTGAAGGCCCACATCAAATATTTGGGCCTCCACCTGGACCGCAAGTGGGACTTCGGGGAGCACTTTCGCCAGCTTGCTCCCCGAGTCGTGGCGGCGGCTTCGGCGCTTGGCAGGTTGTTGCCCAATGTAGGGGGGCCCAGCGCGGCATGCCGCCGCCTGTACGCGGGGGTAGCGCGGAGCATGGCCCTGTACGGCGCACCAATCTGGGCTGACAAGCTTGGTGCGGCGAACAGGGCCCAACTGAGAAGGCCGCAAAGAGTGGTGGCCATTCGTGTAGTGAGGGCCTACTGCACGGTGGCGGGGGCGGCGGCGAATGCCTTGGCGGGTACCCTGCCCTGGGAACTCGACGCCCAGGTGCTCACTGAGGCACACAGGGTGAGGCGCGGGGCCCAAAATGAATTCCCCGCCCCCGAAATATTAAGGGAGGAGCGCCGGCAGGCGCAGTCTCGGGCGCGAGACAGGTGGAAGAGGGATCTGGAGGAGTCCCCCTATGGAGTCCGCACCATAGGGGCACTCCTCCCATCGCTGGATGAGTGGCTGGACCGGGGATTCGGTGCGGTCACATATCGAATGGCACAGGTAATCCATATCGAATGGCACAGGTAATGACCGGACACGGGTGCTTCGGCCATTACCTGTGCAACATAGGGCGGGAGCCCAGCGCTCAATGTGCGGATTGCGGGGATCCCGACGACACGGCCCAGCACACCCTCGAGGTGTGCAACCGATGGGACCTCGAGAGGCGGGCCGTCGTCGCCATAATCGGGACTGATGTGGAGGGTGGTCTGGCGTTGCAACACGTGATGGCCAAGATGCTCACCAGTGAGCACGCCTGGGAGGCAGTGGCCTCCTTCTGCGAGAAAGTCATCGCACAGAAGGAGGCCGCGGAGCGGGAGCGCGAAGATAGGGCAGATGCGCACCCGCTCCGGCGCAGACGGAGGGGGAGGGCACGTGTGCGGTTTGCCGCAGCACTCCCCCAGTAGGGCCAGTGGGTTGGGGACCCACATTGCACGGCCCTACATGTCTGGGGGGAGGGTCAAGCGTTGCTGATTCTCCCCTCCTTTGGTGCTGGTGCCCCAGTATAGCCGAGGCCGCCGGGGGCCGTCGTGGTGGCGTGTGGTCAATCCCATGGCGTCCCCTTAACGGCAGTGACGGTAACGCCGGAGTGGTTTTAGTGGGTATGCCCCTCCTGTAGAGGGGTGAGTCCCACATACCCCTCCCACTATGGCCTGCTCCGGGCCCCGGGGATGCGTAAAGCATTTCCACTCCGTCAAAAAAAAAAAAAAAAGGTTAGAACTGTGACCTACCCAACCTAACCCATTAATCTAGTTCTAAGGCAGGTCCGACTTGGCTTAGGTTAGGTATGACGACGAGCGAATGTAGCTTGAGTTGACCGAATGACCAATTTTCAAAAAAATAAGCTGGTGAGATGCTATAAATCTGCTCTCAAGAAAATATACTTAGACAATATACAAGCAAAGGTAGAAAAACAAATGTGAGAGCATTAGACGCCACTTCGTCTGGCGTACTGGCACGATCGTTAAAAACCAATCAATGTGTTTATTTTTAACGAACCTATCAGTGCTCTTAATTGATCTTTAGTTAACAGCCCTTTATTTTGTGATTAGATTGTTTACTAAAAACTATTTTAGTTTAAACAGTCATGAATCGTCCGACGTTCCTACTAACAAGTTGACTATATATACATTTCGTTGTAAATTACTAAAACTTAACTTCTGTTTCAGCGCCTCTATTCATCCAATTACTCGAATAACAGAAAGACTTTCACACAGCATACAAATTTCTATAAAACAATCTCAGGATCCCGAGCGAATGTATGCTGGATAATCTACACAATCTATCCAATAAACGCTCCAATTTATTCCGTATACAGACTTCATCTTCAAAGGAATCCTATAGCGAAATACCCACATCATTTTAAGCAATTTACATTCAAGGAAAAAAAACAAAGGCCTCTAATTTAAAAAGATTACGCGGAAACCTTTGCATGCTCCTTTCTTCATCGCCTCCGTAGTAGAAACTCAAGCTAGCGTAGTTAAGCATAACGTTTAAAATTCAGCGGATTTTTGGAGGATAGAGTGAGTTTGTGTTAGTTATTCTTGGTTATGCTTTAGAGGCGTATGCATAACGGGGTTCATCCGAATGTTGTTACCCCATCAACGGCACTTACCGCCTCCCGGCTTTGCATAATTTAACTTACTGAACGACGCCGATGGTGACACTGACGAACGACTTTTGTGCGACTGTCTGTCGCGAGGCGCAAAGAGGCTGGTTTCCTGACAGACCAAATTAGCAACTGTTACGAAATTACTATGTGGCTCGGTTCAATGGGTAGCTTTTATTTGGTTTTCACTAATTAAAATATATTGAAATGGGCAAGAAAAAAATGTAATAGGATAGTTCGAGCTTATTTTTGAAAATTATGTGTAATGGTTGTTGTTTATTCATTTACAACGACTTCAGGAGGCTACAATATTATATATCACGCTTAAAATATCTCTCTTTTAATTAGAATAACGAGTTCAACTTAACTTCGACGTTCTTTTAACGTACTCCAACACCACAAGCAAGTGTAAGGGCTATCTGGATCCTACAAAACGACTATAAGGACCCCTTTGGCTAAAATCGCCCGAACAAACATATTAAAAACGCTAAATCTGTCATTGAAAATTACATAGTAGCGTGCCGTTTTGACGTTTGAATCTGATATTCTCAGAGTAAGGTTTTCCTGGTGGAATTTTATAATTAATTAACTTTATTTTTACAGAATACTTATAGTTATACACTGTTATAATGAATTTTGTGTAATTGTTGAACAATGAATCAACTCAACAAATCAACGTGACGTTGTCTATTTACGAGTATTGATCGAAATGTCTAGTAAGTCTCATGGGCAATATCTAAAGTAACACAAGAAGTCAAATAGTATTCCTGCGAAAAGTATCGCAATAGCTCTCATATAGCCAAATGTTTTAAAGTGTGATGAATAAACCTTCAGTAGAATCGTCTCACGGTCACTCAAAGTTAAAGTGGATATCTCTCTAGGGAATATGATCGCTTTTATGCATCGCCTATTACACTATGTACATGTTTCTCTATCTATGCTGCGTTTATTAATCACGAGCGACAAAGTAATCTGCGATTTAAAATCGCAGGCCTGCAACTATATCAAACTCATCAGCTTCCATCTTAGTTATGCTCGCAGCTGCATCTTGCAAGTCACTCTTGGTGGAATTTCAATTTTGCCTTTTGCCCCCTTCAGTGGAGTGTTAAACGGTATTCAGTGGTGGCACTGAATTTTTCATGAATTTCAAAGTACGGACGATATGTTCTGAAGGCTCGGTTAGCTGCTGAGACGTTTGAGCTCACTGGGTTTTGTAACTTTTGTAAGTCTAGCGTACGCTTGTGATTCTGACGTCTTTTGAGCTAGTTTACTTAGTTAATTTTAAATAATGTTCATAGCGTATAAATAGTTTTATTTTAATTTACAGAGGATAGGTACGTATATTATGATTGGTGATGTGTGGTTTCTACGTAATCTGTAATTAATATGACTTAACCTTTAAGTTGACTCAGTGATCCAAAGAGTGTATTTGCCTCCGAAACGAGAGCCCGCCATTTATTCCGACTTGGCGCAGTTTCCTGCCAGATGTTGGATTAAATTGTATTTTTATCATTCAGAAGTGTAACTTTGAATAATTACTGTAAGCTTGTCTTATCTTTTCTTTAATGTTTTAATTCACCATTCTATGTTATTTCTTCTTCTTCTTTTTAGTGGGTCCCTCATGGCTGAGGATCGTGACTAACAGTAATGTCCCTCCACTTGGCGCGGTGGGGGGCAGCCCTCTGCATGGAACCACAAGCATTTTTCATGGTGTCAGACCACCTTGTCGGGATTTTACCTCTGGAACGTTTGCCTTCGACTTGGCTCAGTAAAATGCTCCTTTCGAGGTTGTGCTGGTTAGTTACTGATAGTCAACTACCTGATACGCTCTTCATTGTCAACTTTGAGGGAACGTAATCGGCCGTTAAAACTGTCAGCATATGATGAAATAGCTTTACTTCTTTCTTCTTATCAGGCTGCGCCACAGCACCGACCGAGTTATCGTATAACTAAAGTAGTTTCTCTCTAAATCGAGTCTATCGAATTTTGAAAAAAAAACCTACAGTTTGTCAAAAAAAAAAAATTGTGACAAGCTTTTATTTCCGACTGTACTTTTCTTTGAACATGCATCAACTACTCACTGAGACGATTCTAAAGAGCTCAAATTCGGTAGGATTGCGTTATTTTAATACAGAGTTCCTATGACAACCTTCCGACTGCGCCATCATACCGGCTCCTGTGCTTATTGTCATGGATTTTACGTAGGTATACCAAATTTCTACTTAACTGGTCCCCGAGAAGTGGCTCAAATCTTCCTTACAAGTCTTGACAAATGTGAACTTAATAAAATCTTGTAGAAATACGTCTCCATCTGTTTATAACTCTACGACAGATCTACAAGAAACCCTCACTGTGTCATGTCACGACGAAAGACTCGTGTTAGATAGAAACAAGCAACATTGTCTTTCCCAAATCCTATTATCTGCCTGTAAATCAACAGCTGAAAGCCCTTTCAACGGAACACTACTTAACTGATTTTACCATCCCCATCTTTCTTCCAATAAAAGCATGCGTCTCGGTTTCCTTGCGTCATGTAACATACCCTTTTACGACTTGCTCCTCACTCCTAATGTAAGGCGTATGAACACAACAGAAAGTTCCTTTTCCAGTCCCGCCTACAATCTTAGGGTTTGTCGCGTATTTCGTTGTATTACTTCATTATGTAACGGAAGCTTGAACAATCTTGTATGGAATTTGAATGCGTTATGTTGCCTCAGCTATCTGCACGGTAGGATACATTTGAAAATTGTTTTCGGGGTGTAACAAGCTGACTTGGGTCTGCGTCATGAGTTTTGTAAACTGGTAAGTCTGAAATGTTTATTCTACTTTGAAATTGTAATTTGAGAACAGAAATTCGACACGAAAATGTCTTGATGGATGATTGACTCTTTGAAAGTCTAATTACGCCTGGAAAAGTTTTAATAAAATGGCAATAAGTCGGAAATGAAGGAGATTCGATAGGCTATTAGTGGTCTTAGAGAGGATAGAGGATTCAATTTCTCTTCAAAGTTGCCTTTGTATTGCGCTGTTAAGCTGGTTGCTTTTTGCACCCTTCAGTAATGGTTCTATTAGTACTCTTTTAGGGAATCAAATTAATTTTAAAGACCTTTCGTAGTTCGTTCGTTGATTTGGCACTTTTTTCCGGAAATGTTGCGCCCGTGAATGGTGATGTATAAAACCTAGTACAATCGTTGAAACAAATCGAACTAGTCCCATGGTAAGCTCAAAAACCGCTTGTCAATACAAGACGTCGATATATTTCATAGATATATTTCCTTATATACATAGCAGAGGCGTGGCGTCAGGAATATTACAAAGGAAGCCGTAGCATACTCATTTACACAAATTTAAAGAAAAAGGTGGTTATAAGTCTTTTCTTGGCCCACCCGGTGGGAATCGGCTAATATGAGCGCCACGCCACTGATACATAGAAAACATCCAAGACTCAGGAACAAATATTTATGCTCATCACATAAATATTTGCCCTTACCGGGATTTGAACCCAGGACCTTCAGCTTCGCAAGCAACGTTACTCCCGCTCAGCTAAACTGGCCGTCAAAACCCCCACATATGTACCTTGAAAAAAGCTGATAACTTTGGAACAAGTGAAAAGATTTTTTCAATAATGATACAAAACAGTCTCAATCAAGTCACCTGTCAAACACAAAAACTCGCACACCGAGAGTTCCGTACAAGATATACGCTACAAACGGCCGTATATATGAAAATGCAGTGTTAGCAGAGCCCTACACCTAAGCAGAATGTACGTGGTATTCGGTGATTTTATATTGGTCACTGACATAGACAGACAGACGTAAAGTTATTTTGTTTTTAGTATTTGTTGTTATAGCGCCAACATACATCATCTGTGAAAAAAACAACTGTCTAACTATCACGGTTCATGAGATACAGCCTTGTGACAGACGAACAGACAGACAGACGGGCGGACGAACATACAGCGGAGTCTTAGCAATAGGGTCCCGATTTACCCTTTGGGTACGGAACCCTAAATAACAAAGTCAAAACCGATTCATTCGTTCAAGAGCTACAATACTATATACATAAACATAGATACATAGATACACAGACACGCAGAAACAGATACAAACGTCAAAATTATAATACCCCTCTTTTTTCGTCGATGGGTAAAAATATATCACGTACTAGACGTCTAATTATCAGCAATTTCTAGACTGGAAACTATTTTATTAAATTCCATACAATCCTTGACTACGAAATCACAGACCCAACTAAATTATTCCAACGCCCTACTTGTCTAGACTAAATTGATTATTAAAGATGTCTAAAGCTTTTTCTGTCATAACCTGAGGACAGTAGGGTTCATTTTAGTTACCGCTTTGCCTCGAATTTTGGTGTACTGATTTATGAAGTCTACAATTAGTCTAGCTATACTACTCACACGCACAAATAATGAAGCAGCAGTTGAAAAAACCATTGAATTGATATTTGTAAATAATTTGATAACCTAGGTTATGTATTTTAAATATTTTCTTTTGTTTCCGTGATTATCACTCATTTGAGTTCCCGACGTTTCGGAAGCTTTTCACCTTTCGTGTTCACGGGGTCGACTGAGAAAAGATATATTTTCATCTGTCGAAGTTACAATACATGCAAAGTAAGTTACAGTATGTGTGTATATTTATTATTAGTTAAGGACTTATTATTTTGTACTTGGTTGTTGACATTTTCTGTATTTTGGAATAAATAAATGGTTCCAGCTATTCAGTATTTTCTGTATTTTCAAACTCTTTCAAGATTTCTTGTGATCCGGGACAACGCTACTGAAGAAGTGGTAAAATAAATAAAAAATACCCCTTGACTGAGCGCGGTATATTGGAGGCATATTAAACAACTTTGAGTGCGTTTCTTTTAAAAACTTGTACACCAAACGCCTTAGAAATCCACTAATTTCAAGCGACCTTGAACCAAGTCCATATTGTGCTGTGGGGCTCTGAGCTGATCTTTGCCGCGTCTTTTGATTTATGTCTTTAATCGGAAATCTTAACACGTGTAACAATTTCAAGTGCCATAATAGTCACGGATAATGCTCACCTCTTTTATTAAAACGTTATTAATATTATGTACCTATCTACCGTGAGTTAAGGTTGAATGCAAATGTAATACAGAGAAACTTTATCCATTTTAATTCAGAGCCCCAACTCTCAATTTTCCTCGAAGAAGTACAATTTACCGACATTTAAACGCGACGAATTGCAGCGCGACTTAATAATGATTTGATATAATAACATGTACCTAACCAATCGATTGATTGATCTAGTGAAGATCGCAGGAAAATGTATGTGGGAAGCACAACCGGCCATAGTTTTTTTTCCAACAACGGACGTTTTTTTCATATTATCGGTTGATAATGATGACACGTACAGTCAAGTCCAAAAATATGTATCTAATTAATCTGTTCATATAAATAAATACACGTACATATTTACCACATAACGTACGTGGTACGTAAAGATGTACCACAACTTTATTCCATTGACTTATGTCAACGGAATAAAGCTCAAAAATATGTCCCATTGCTCATATTTTTGAGAAGGATTAGTCCGCCCATACTTTTATACTTGACGTACCTAAACTCAATCGATTTGTACGGCAATTTATATGAACTTTACTATAGATTAGAAGGTGCCGGCACTTCTTTCGCGGAGGAGAAAAAATTATAACTCCAACATTTTTATTCAGCGTAGTCAGGTAGAAAGTATCCGTGGATAGTGTGGATTGGTTCCCCATATACCAAAAATGGTTGAAATCCGTTAAGCCGATTTTATTTTAGTGCTCGAGGGCCCTCTTATCCCTGATTTCCGAGGGCCTCTTAGACGGCCTTAATTATAATGCAACTATGTAGAGTATGAAACTACTAGCTTCTGCCCGCGACATCGTCCGCCTTAAATTCGTTTATCGCGGATAAGGGTATTTTTCCGGGACACAAAGTAGCCTATGTCCTTCCACGGGACTCAAACGTGGACTCAAATGGTGATAACCATACCAAATTTCATCCAAATCGGTTGAGCGGTTTAAGCGTGAAGAGGTAACAGACAGACAGACAGACAGAGACATTTTCGCATTTATAATATTAGGCAATTATGTTAAATACTATTCGTTCAAGTATTGCCTATAGTTGCATAGTTTTAAATCCATCCAAAAAAAAAGTTATGTTTGTACAGTCAGCATTCTCAGCATCAGTCTATACAGCATTCAACGTAACCATAACGTGACTATACTATATGGCGCTTTGGATTGGGCGCTGCAAATTATTTGTACAGATCGACACATTATTGAATTCTGAAACCGTGTACCTATTTTCAATTACAGGAAGACGAAATATATGTACAGCGTGTGTGATTGCACACCAAGTCAGCGATGTTAAACACCACTTTCTACATTTCCATTAAATCCCTCGCTATACCGCTCACGCGACGCCGCGGGCGGGAATAGTGTTTAATATTTCCCTCATGGTGGTCGCTATTATTCATTCGTCGCGGCTAGACAGAGATAGCGCAAGGGTAGATGCGTAGATAAATAGTACAATTGGGCGAGAAAGCACTAAAATATTTTCTGCTCACTCCTATCTCACTCTCCCACGCTAGTTTCACCAACCTTCACAGTCGTTGGGCCTTGCGCACCGGATCTCTCCCCTTCACTAAGTGGCGGCGATAACATTCCCGTTAGTGGGTCTGTGCTCCCCCACGGAATGCGATTACTAGTAAGGAGGTCTCAGACCTAAAAAGGCCATTTATCGTATGAATTAAGATTTGATGTCAAGTATGATTTTTGAAGTTCGTATTCCACAGAATATGTCTATATTTATTATTTGAAGCGAGCCAATGCCAATCCTTGATAACAAAGACATTGTACCGATACAATATCATTGTCTGCTCTGATAACAACGGAGTAGTTACCTCCAAAAAAATGTAACAAGTCTATTAAATGTACATTGAATGATCAACTCAATAACTTAGCCGGTTGGCTTAAAACTAAAACTTAGAAAGAGAAAAATACCGAACACTTGAGTATTTGCGATCGCTATTATTCTATTAGTGAATTTGTAATGTACTGTCCTGGAAATCGAGCAGATAAACTATTTACTAAAATTATAATTTTAGTTTAAGTTAAGTAAGTATTTAAGGATAAACTGCTCAAACTTGTGTGTGTGTGTGTGTGTGTGCCTTTAAATTCTGCTCATGATATTTAAGCACGGTTTTATAATGAATGATCTATTCAGAATTATTTCCCGAAATTCCAGAGATTTACTTATAAGATTTACTTTACAATAACAAAGTATGTTTTCGCAGTGATATTCTTGTTGGCATATTTTCTAAATAAAACATATTTTCCTTCCCGATCACTAATTAGTTTTTTACTAGCCTAACTAAGACCTCGATGCCCGTGTAATACCTACGAGACAAAATTCCTCATGTTTGTTTTTTGTTCCAGGTAAAAACGAACCCTGAAATATCTGAGGTGAGCTGAAAACGTAAAATAAGGAGTCATTATTTAATCAAATTTTGAGGCTGGCCAAAAAATATAATATTACACTGACAACAATTAAATTTTTTGGAGGACGCTTGT
Source organism: Hedya salicella (assembly GCA_905404275.2). Taxonomy (NCBI): domain Eukaryota; kingdom Metazoa; phylum Arthropoda; class Insecta; order Lepidoptera; family Tortricidae; genus Hedya; species Hedya salicella. The sequence continues at coordinate 15,311,551 of FR990111.1, read as the reverse complement.
TAATATGACAGTTCCTACTGAGATTCGTGATTTTAGATTCTTTCCATACTGAGCCTTGGGACAATGATGTGTAACCTTACAATCTCCAGTAATCTGCGGTCGCGTAATCGTTAAATATTTCTAATTACCCGTAGTATCTATATATAGAACGGTTATCGCTGCTTAGTTTCCCGCGCTAACTACTTGTGGTTGCGCTGACTGCGTTGGAAACGAGGCAACCCTAATGAGAATTTAAATAAATACGCTTTGTCGCGTCCAATTAGCTTGCCAGTTATGACTGGCAGATATCGATATTAGAAGAACACCGGACACGCCCCCGCTCCTTATAGCTGCTGTATTTGTTTCCATAGCAAAATATACCTGTGTAACATTGTAAGAAGGAGACAACATCGCAAGCAATATCGCTCCCATCATCGTGTCGAATATACGTTCGGATTAGAGGTATCAACAGCTTATCTTCAATCCTTAAGAACAAATTAAGCGGATGTAATTCTTCGTCTAATCTAATATTGTGACGACAACAATATCTCCTGGTATTAGAGGCTTGGTGCAGATTAAGGGTCTATCCACATCACGTTTTTTTAACGCACCGTCGCGGCGCGTCTCAAGAACGCGAGTCGAGAAAGCATATTCATTCCACAGAGCTGCATACTGAGTCGCGTGGTATCGCGTTTGTATATTCAAACGCGCGTCAATGGCGCGTTTAAAAATGCGTGTGCATAGGCCCTAAATAGAATGGTTGCCTGTTATTTTTGTTTCTGTTTATTTTGATTTATAAAAGTCGTAATATCTACATTGGTGGCCTGTGCACTATTGGACTTGAAGTGTACTTTCTCATCTCGTATTCATCACTTTTTCGTAAGTGCTGCTCATCCACATCCAACTTGAGAACATTTAAGATATGTGACTTTAGTATTTATATACGAATACATCTGGCAGTGCTACTTATTCATTCACTATTAAATCTATCTGCTACTCAGACATAGTACAATAACGTTAAGAGTGCTGTATTATAACGTTATAACGCATGCTATTTTATGTTCTGTGACTGTGAGATAGCGATGTATCATGCTAATAGCAAAATTTGCTCCAACTTAAAAATTTACTTCAAAAATTGATCACGACCGTTCGAAAAAGCGTGAAACGCCTGACTGATAATTAATTTAAACATAATTATGCTTGCTTACCCTTATTAATAACATGAAGAATTGCGAGCGTGATTGTACCGAGTACTCTGCATAACAGCAAGCGGCGATGTTTACTGGACCCATCACACAACACTATTTATTAGATTTACCTACGAGCTATTACGAATGCAAGCGACCTTTATCTATCATATCAGAATTATCAGCGTGACAGTACCTCGTACTCTGCATAACATTCCATAGGGTTGTTTACTAGATCCGTCATTCGCTATTAGATTTACCTACGAGTCAAAAGTCAATCCTTCAGTGCGCTTAATAGTGCATAAATTACGTGACGAATCATCTGCGCGACTATATACTCGTATGATGGAACTGCACGCGGTTCTAATTAGCTGTTAGATTTAGTACGTTGTTTAATTCACATACACAACGTACTAAATCTAACATAAAACATAACAATATCTAGGCCTATGTAATTATCAGCTCTTCTGTACCACGCTACGAACCCATAACATTACCTGTCAGATTTACTTACGGGTCCTTTCCATAGTTACAAGCAGTGTGTTTCATTGTGAACGTTTTACCTACGAAAATGCCAAGAGAACAGGGTTTGTGCAAATGGCAATTGAAATTGAGTAATAAATAATCTAATCTTATCTAATATCCTTAGCAATTATCATCGCGTCTGTACACCGCATAACATCACGCAGCGCCCCTGTTTACAGAACCCCTCCGACAATGCTATTTATTAGTTGACTGTACCTATTTACCTACAGGTCAGTCCATTTCTTAGTCTCTTCGGAAATGTGCTTTACTCAAACATGCAATGAAATAATCATGTTATGTTCCTTATTCGGCTACGAAGTATGACGTTTCAGGTCCGGCTAGGACAAGAGGTCGTTTATGGAATTTCATACAAATCATGCAGGCCTAGGCCGGCAAAGTCCTCTTTTTTTAATTTCCATTGCACATAAATTTCTGGCACAGGCATCTTGACATTCTGCCACTATGCGTATTAAAAAATAAAACTTTGTTTTTTTTTTTGTTTATTTCATTGCATGTTTGAAAAAAGCACTACACATACCTCGGCGGGAAATATGGGGTTGCCCGCCTCAGACCTATCTACTTATATGTTTTCGGCCGGCAACCCCTTTCGTCCCGGTCTCTGTAGTAATGTACTATTACTGTGTACTTGTTACCTACAAGTACGCCAAGAGAGGTGCTTATGCAAATGGTAATTTAAATCGAGCAATAAATAATCTAATCTAATGTCTGAAGCAGTTATTCCTGAACCCATCAGACAATGCTATTTATTTGTCAGCTGTAAGAGTTACCTACGACTAAGACTGTGAATATCACTCATTCAAATAAAAATAATTAAACCATTATTACTTGTGATGATTACCTTTATGCTCCTTTTGAAGTTTTCGCCGCCTTGACAAGTTGTCACCGAATGCACTCATTGATTACTTACACGATTTCCACATAATATGACACGTGATTTAATCGCGTATAATCTCTTCCCCTGATATCCCTATAGGACCGGAGGCGTAATGACACGTCCGAAACGAGGAGATACGTGATTAATTCCAATTTAGTTATGAATTGAAAATTGACTAACGTACGCGATATCCGTCACGATTGTCATTTTGACATGTTTAGATACATACATAAATATAAGTTGAATAAGTTGAAAAATCGATTGTAAACTTCCCCACAACACTAATCGTTTTTCCTCCCACTTTTATTATGGTAGTATTGTTTTGCAAACGTTATTGAACTGTATACGCTTCGTTTAAGGTCAAAATTAAATTTCGTTGAAGTCACCCCTGACAGATGTTCAGTGAAGACTTATAATTGGTGCAAACGTCTTATTCGTATTTAGGGTTGCCAATTACTACTTTCGTAATATATATATATTTATCTATATTTAAATAAATGATAGAGTTATTAATATCAAGATTATTACAAAAATCTTAAAATAACTTGATTTTATTTTTAAGAAGAGTTTATAATTTAGTTTTTTTTTATATTAATAAGTACTATGTACATCGCATCTGATTTATCTGAGGACAAAAAATAAGTCGAAACTTATAGAGATACTGTTAAAATCATAATTCCTTCTCGCTTCGCCGTTCGCCTTAGTAGTACGTAAAAAACTAAATTTTTACAAAAAAAAGGAAATTTTTCCAATTTTAATGACAGATTTGATATTTCAAACACAATTTATGTATTGTTTCTGAATACAAATCGTATCATATCATATTTCATTTACCTCATGAAGTATTGGGTTGTGCCATTTTATATGCAGATATCAGTATGGTCCAATGAACTAATAGAAAACCTAATTTGATCGTGTAATCATTCCGCCATAAATATATAATGTTCAATCACTGCAAAAACTTAAAGTGGCGCAACACAATTTGATGGACAAAATGCACCAATGAAACAATTCAAACATTTTGATCCGTAGCGTAGTCCGTTCGTCGGGGTGTTAGTGTCAGTCTGTTTATAACCCGTATGACCTAATTTCACGATCTACTCCAACTACCCGACAGGATTTTGCAGTGAGCGCAAAGAGAATATAATCACTACGATTTGAGAGTACCTACAGAATAAAACGAATCAGCAAGTCGACAGTTCGCACAACACTTTCGCTGCCAAGTATTTCGTAGCGCTACGCAATTTCCTCTACATGCGGGGAAACGCATAATATCGGTACTTGTCTACGAGCAGAGCGCCCGCTAGGCGGGTTCCGGGCAGTGAATGTGTTAACACATGTGTATACCCCCCTAGCGACTGCTCGTTGACGCGTAGCAAATATCATGCGTTTCACCGCATAAACCGGAAATTACGTAGCGCTTCGAAAACCTTGGCAGCGAAACTGTTAACACTTCCGCTGCCAAGCTTTTCGTATTGTTACGCACTTTCCTTTACATACGGGGAAACGCATGATGAATGATATCGGCTACGCGTCTACGAGCTGAGCGCCCGCTAGGCGGGTTCCTGGCAGTGAAAGTGTAAGTGGATGATTTCGGAGATCAAAACTAACCTATGTCCACCCCAGGGTCTCAAAGTATCCGCCTATCAAATTTCACCTAAATCAGTTCATGGGTTCGGTAAGCGCGAAAACGTAACAGACCGACAGACAAACAGACGGAGTTACTCTATGGATTGTATAGATTGTGAGATCGACAAAATACACATATCAAGTGGGCAAATCCGCGAGAAAAGTAATAATCAATGTTCACATTACAATTATTAATAATAGCTGTCGTCCATTCTTTACAGCGAAGTTGCAATTCAGTTTACTTGGCAATACTATTGCATTGTTCAATAAAACGATGCTTAAATGCAAATAGTTGCCTTCACAGATATTAAACATTGATTTTATGGTTCGCTTTGTACACAGAATCTGTAAACATCGCGTTGTTTTGTTTGAGTATACAATACCGGCCACGGAATGTTATATCACTCAATTGTCGGAAAAAAGCTTGTTTAATGGCTATTAATTATGTTTACTAAATAACTTGTTTTCCAATACTAGTAACTGTGTAGAATTTTCCTATGGGATATGTGGTGTAATTTAGCAAATGAATGTAATCAAAAATCATTTTACCCAACCATCTGTCAATTTTCACTTGTAACTGCTTGCACAAGAGTATTTAAAAGTGCATTAGGTACTTAGATAGCACATCGACGTTAATACTTGAACTCCGATTTTAATTTTTCTCCTACTCCTTGCATCGGTTTCCTCATTGCTGAGAGTCGTGATAATTTCCTCAGAATAATCCATCTGCCATCTGTTCCTATCCAAAGCCGAGTGTATAGATAGCATTGTGTTCTATGGTGTCGAGAGTCATACGAATCTGATCTGTGAATCGTGTCTGGCTTCTGCCTCTCGGTCGCTTGCCTTCTTTCCGTATGATTAATTTATATCTATCTATCTATCAGACACTGATGTCCACCGCTGAACTTAGACCTCCCCTATAGCACGCCACAGAGTGCGATAATGCGCAGACCGCATACACCGACTACCTGGGACACTCACGAAGTCATCCGTTCATCTAGTCAGGGGCCGCTCTACGCTGCGCTTTCCTATCTGTGGTCGCCACTCGACTTTACTGCCCTAACGGACATCCAACCTTCCACTACTGACCTGCGCCGTGGAAGTCTCTTTGCGTCATAGAATAAGAAATGAGAATGGATATCCTCATGATGATATACAGAAGAACCAAAGTAACCGACATAGCTCGCAGGACGCGTGGATGAAGTGGCTATGATTAATTTTACCTTGCTCTATTGTACTGTTTCTGTTGTTAGTGTGCAATAAAGAATTGTTGTGGATGTTGTTGTTGTTGTTGTTTACATTATTTTTATTTAAAAGCTAGAAGATGCCCGCAACTTCGGCAGCGGAGGAGAAAAAAAATCATAACCCTCATTTTTTTCTTCAGCGTAGTCGAGTAAAAAGTATCCTATAGCCATCTCGTGATGCCCAGCAAATCGTGTACCAAAAATAGTTGAAATTCGTTCTACCGAGCCACCATGACACATAAAAAAAACTATTTAGTGACCTCCAAATAGTCCGATACAAACATTTTTTTTAAATGTAACAGACATTTAATTTTTACAACTTTATAATAGTATAGAAATGACATTTCCATATGTTAACATCGTAACATTGAAATTAAAAATATCGAATCGCGATATTCGACATCCGAAGGTTAAAAAAATATTTTTCGAAGGTTGATTGCGGCAGCGGAACACTCAACAGGCTGTTAAAAAAGTTTCTAAGTGCTAACCCTATTAAAGCCCCGAATTTGTTAACCGAAGCCCCGCAAGGATTAAGGTATTCCGCGAACCCGCTAAGTGGCACACTTAATTTGTTAAAATACGAGTACCAATTGATTGGGAAGCCTGTTGGGAAGGTTTGTTGAAGTGCAATTCGATATCTTCCTTGATGACTAGGCAACTAACTAGCTCAACTAGTAATCTAATAAAAAAACGATCAAGTCCGAGTCGGATTCGCGCACCGAAGGTTCCGTACAAAATGTATGCTACAAACGGCCGTATCTATGAAAATCCAGTGTTAGCAGAGCCCTACTCCTAAGCAAAATGTACGCGGTGTTCAATCATTTTATATTGGTTACTGATGTGGATATACAGACATGAAATTATATTGTTTTTAGTATTTATTTGTTGTTATAGCGGCAACAGAAATACATCATCTGTGAAAATTTCAACTGTCTAACTATCACGGTTCAAGAGATACAGCCTGGCGACAGACGGACAAACAGACAGACGGACGAACAACGGAGTCTTGATAATAGGGCTTTACCTTTTGGGTACGGAACCCTAAAAACCGATCAAGACCGATCATTTTCCGTTATTTTTAAATATCTTCAATGTACAGGCATTTCAGTTTTAAAACTTAAGAGCGTACTTTGAAGTGTAAGGATTAATTTTATTATTCAGTTCTATAATACATATTTCTGCACTATGAGCGTCCATCCATTCATCTAAATAAGAGCCTTTAAACGTTTTTAATCGGATTGTATCTGATTTCGTTTTACATCATAACTTTTGAAATTTAGGTTTTGAAATTAGTTTTAAACATGTACTAACTAACTAAAATTCGCGTACCAAGTCTGTTTAAAAGCTACATTTACATTTTAATATCAGTTACATAGAACTTTGTTTACCGGAATAGCTTGCACGAAAGCGTTTTTTTTTAATTAATGTACTTTATAGAAAAAAAACATTCATCATCACTTTTAAGAGCCTTTTCTAGCTATAACCAGGGCTGCCATTTTTATTAATACGGAAACCGGACAAAAACTTCAAATATCCCGAGTAAATCGCGTCTTTCCCCAAAATTCAAGATTTGATCCAGTTGTTTGGTTTGTTTAACAAAGTGTCCGGATTTTACTCCAACCACACTAGGACAAATCCGGAGAAACTCGGATGGATGGCAGCCCTGGGCATAACCCGAAATTGTACGAGTATTTTTGCACTTTCTGCTTAAATACGACCTGTTATCAATAAGTAGGTACAGGTCGTAAAGCCACAAGTGCAAAAAATACTTGTACAATTTCAGGTTATGGCCGAAAAAGTGTGTCTTATAAAAGTGATGCAAAATTGTTATTTTAAGCATCATGCTTGCACCTAAATTTATTGCTTGGAAATGGGTCCTGTAAATAAGGAAATAAAAACTTAAGCAAATACTGGAAATCTAAACGTTGGAACTGCTCGGATTGTTCGTAGATCTGATGGCTCATCAATCCACGAGTTCTTCAATGACGACGCCGTGCCGTAATCATGGGTAGTAGTAGTATCTATGAACATACTACTATCATACCCTAAGACAGGGATCGTCAACCTGCGGCTCATGGGTAGTAGTAGTATGTAGAACATACTACTATCATACCCTAAGACAGGGATCGTCAACCTGCGGCTCATGGGTAGTAGTAGTATGTAGAACATACTACTATCATACCCTAAGACAGGGATCGTCAACCTGCGGCTCATGGGTAGTAGTAGTATGTAGAACATACTACTATCATACCCTAAGACAGGGATCGTCAACCTGCGGCTCATGGGTAGTAGTAGTATATAGAACATACTACTATCATACCCTAAGACAGGGATCGTCAACCTGCGGCTCATGGGTAGTAGTAGTATGTAGAACATACTACTATCATACCCTAAGACAGGGATCGTCAACCTGCGGCTCATGGGTAGTAGTAGTATGTAGAACATACTACTATCATACCCTAAGACAGGGATCGTCAACCTGCGGCTCATGGGTAGTAGTAGTATCTATGAACATACTACTATCATACCCTAAGACAGGGATCGTCAACCTGCGGCTCATGGGTAGTAGTAGTATGTAGAACATACTACTATCATACCCTAAGACAGGGATCGTCAACCTGCGGCTCATGGGTAGTAGTAGTATATAGAACATACTAGTATCATACCCTAAGACAGGGATCGTCAACCTGCGGCTCATGGGTAGTAGTAGTATGTAGAACATACTACTATCATACCCTAAGACAGGGATCGTCAACCTGCGGCTCATGGGTAGTAGTAGTATATAGAACATACTACTATCATACCCTAAGACAGGGATCGTCAACCTGCGGCTCATGGGTAGTAGTAGTATGTAGAACATACTACTATCATACCCTAAGACAGGGATCGTCAACCTGCGGCTCATGGGTAGTAGTAGTATCTATGAACATACTACTATCATACCCTAAGACAGGGATCGTCAACCTGCGGCTCATGGGTAGTAGTAGTATGTAGAACATACTACTATCATACCCTAAGACAGGGATCGTCAACCTGCGGCTCATGGGTAGTAGTAGTATATAGAACATACTACTATCATACCCTAAGACAGGGATCGTCAACCTGCGGCTCATGGGTAGTAGTAGTATGTAGAACATACTACTATCATACCCTAAGACAGGGATCGTCAACCTGCGGCTCATGGGTAGTAGTAGTATATAGAACATACTACTATCATACCCTAAGACAGGGATCGTCAACCTGCGGCTCATGGGAGTAGTAGTATATAGAACATACTACTATCATACCCTAAGACAGGGATCGTCAACCTGCGGCTCATGGGTAGTAGTAGTATCTATGAACATACTACTATCATACCCTAAGACAGGGATCGTCAACCTGCGGCTCATGGGTAGTAGTAGTATGTAGAACATACTACTATCATACCCTAAGACAGGGATCGTCAACCTGCGGCTCATGGGTAGTAGTAGTATATAGAACATACTACTATCATACCCTAAGACAGGGATCGTCAACCTGCGGCTCATGGGTAGTAGTAGTATATAGAACATACTACTATCATACCCTAAGACAGGGATCGTCAACCTGCGGCTCATGGGTAGTAGTAGTATCTATGAACATACTACTATCATACCCTAAGACAGGGATCGTCAACCTGCGGCTCATGGGTAGTAGTAGTATGTAGAACATACTACTATCATACCCTAAGACAGGGATCGTCAACCTGCGGCTCATGGGTAGTAGTAGTATGTAGAACATACTACTATCATACCCTAAGACAGGGATCGTCAACCTGCGGCTCATGGGTAGTAGTAGTATATAGAACATACTACTATCATACCCTAAGACAGCGGTCGTCAACCTGCGGCTCATGGGTAGTAGTAGTATATAGAACATACTACTATCATACCCTAAGACAGCGGTCGTCAACCTGCGGCTCTTTGGATGTAAAGCTGCGGTTCTTTAGACTACTTTTTTTATCAAGAAGTGCTATTTATTGTTGTCAATTTTTGTTTTGGCTCTTTAAAAACTTTGAAATTTTGTAAATTGTAATTTTTGACTCAAAACGTTGCCGACCCCTGCCCTAAGATGAGACTGATGAACTGATGAAACTCTAGATACCGCTGAATGACAATTCGAAGATTCTTTGAGGAAAGCGTACACTCCGCAACATTCGATTATAAAATTTGTTTAGCGTTTCGATGACGTAAAGTGACAAAAACTTTTTTTTTAGTAGTAGGATTTATTGATTCTCGTCTGTTTCACTATTTTATTATTATATGTGTTTGTCAGAATCATGTCTATCTACCATTCAGACAAGTTTTGGCTTTCTCTAGCTGTCTTTTTTTGTAGTCCACGTGGCAACAGTTAAAACTAAAAAGTAACCAACCTACAAGCTCCCGACACGCGACCGTTTATCATCAGACGGGGGCGAATGCAAATCGCAGGCGGAGCCGCGTGGCGACGCTAGACTCATTGCCTCTATCTGCAAACATATTCATTTTATTGTTTGTCGAGCTTAGGGTAACAAATATATTATGACAAAATACTTTTACGCCCTAGAGCCGCAACACAAGGTTTATTGTCCTTTGTAAAGTCCTTGTTTTCGTGTTATCTCGACAGGTTAAATGCTTTATTTTCTGTCTACTACCTGAAAACAGGAAAAATTGTGACAAAGAAAAAGTTCAGTAAGAAGGAAACACTAACTTTGGTTACTACTAATAATGACTCAACACATACATTGCAGCCGCGAGTAAATGCTAATCTTAACTATAATAAAGTTGTAAAAATGAAATGTTCGTAAATTGAGGATATTATCAAAAAAAAAATTGTAACGGAATATTTGGAGGTCGCTAACTCGATTTATTTTTTGTATGTTTGTACAATTTGTACATGTCGTTGTGGCTTCATCACGCCAAATACGTTAAGAGGATTTCAACTATTTCTGGTAGACAGGTAGCTGGTTATGGGTATCCACAGATGGTTATAGGATACTTTCTTCCCGACTACGCTGAAGAAAACTATAAGGGTTCCGTTTTTGCCATAATGTTTGTCCCGTAATATTAAAAAAAAATAAACTGTGATTTGTTAAATATTGCCAAAAGCAATCAAAAGTAGGTTTTTAAAGGTTAAAATAAATAATACTTTATTTCCATACAATGTACTTTTTTTGTATCTGTAGCAACCAATACACTTTATTGGCACAAAAAGGTGGCAGCCCTAACTATATTGTTCTGACTTCTGACTAGTGGGAGCGTCGCTCATGAGCTCTCAGGTGGCTGACGTAGCCAATTTTTGCAACAAATGAGCAGCCACACTCGATATATATTTTAACTATTTTAGTTATCAAGCTACATGTTAGTAAATACCTAATCAAATTGGTTCGATAGCTTTCATTTTATAGCAAACACAGAAACGCGACGTGTTTGGTAATTTTTGTTTACAATGTTTCTTTATTAGGCACATATAGTTAAGGGCGAGTATGCAACGTCGCATTTTTAGGGTTCCGTACCTCAAAAGGAAAAAACGGGACCCTTATAGGATCACTTTGCTGTCCGTCCGTCTGTCTGTCTGTCAAGACCTTTTCTCTCGGGAACGCGTGGAGGTATCGAGATGTAATTAAAACTGTATACTCAGATCTACGGTTCCTTGAAGCTGTGAAAAAATCAAACTTCTAAGTTTACGTAAAAAAAGCTACGGCCGTTTATGCCGCAAAAAACGTATATTTCGCTACTTTTTAGGGTTCCATAGCCAAAATGGCAAAAACGGATCCCTTATAGTTTCGTCGTGTCCGTCCGTCCGTCCATCCGTCCGTCCGTCCGTCCGTATGTCACAGGCATTTTACTCAAAAACTGTACGACATATATTGATGAAATTTGAAACACAGGTGTCTTGTATGAACCGCTACTTAGTTTGATAGTTAAATAATATATATATATATATATATATATATATATATATATATATTACACTAATACATCGAACATATATATATATATATCTAGGGGGGCACCCGACATGTTCTTGGCCGGCTTATTTTTTTATGTCTGCCTGTCTATATCAGTAACCAATATAAAATGATGGAGCACCGTGTACATTTTGCTTAAGAGTAGTGCTCTGCTAACACTGGATTTTATTCTTGGGCGTTCTTAATTATTTTGTTTCCTTCCCGAGATAATGAAGAAAAACGTCAAAAAGGGCGGCGTTGCGTGCTCGGCAGCTACCTACGGCCTTAAAATAAATTGTAAAATTATTTTTCGTTCGATGTTTTAGGTTATTAGTATCTTCATTTAACCTAGAAAGATCAAACTAAGAAAAGTAACCGGTAAATTATTTTGTTTGTAAATTGCTTTTCTTTAGCAAGCCAATAATTGAAAAAGTTATAAAAGTCAACTTCGCACGCTTTGAGGTTGTCTAACTTTTATTTAATTCGTTTCTAGGTATAGTCAGATTACAATTAAATCGTCATATTTGTCTTTGAATTTTTGGTCCAGCTAGATATATTTTTTGTGAAAGAAGATGAGAAAGATACTCAGCCACCGTAAAAGCGATACATTATTGGTTCAAGAATAATTGGACATAGAAGGATAGTTATAGAATACTTTATAGCCAGCTACAGTGAACACCGTGGCTTCCAGGCCATCCGCAAGGTGGTCGGACGACCTGGTTAGGGTTGCGGGGACTCGCTGGACGCGGGTCGCCTCTATCCGGCCTATGTGGAAATGTATTGAGGAGGCCTGTGTCCAGCAGTGGACGTCCTACGGCTGAAATGGTGATGATGATAATGATCATACTGAATAGCATCCGCGAACGAAGTTGTTGGTTCCTTCTTTCTAAGTACCTACACTGTTAAAAAATAAAACGTATAAAATTACCAAAACAGCAAGAAAATTTGAAATAAAACAATTTAACGGATTATATCGCGTATATTATCTCATTTTAGTTCCCGACGTTTCGGAAGCTTTCCAGCTTTCCATGGTCACGGGAGGACTGAGAAAAGATGTATTTTCCTCTGTCAAAGTTACAATTTAATCCGTTAAATTGTTTTATTTCAATGAGTAATAATCGCGGAAACAGAAGAAAATATTATTAGCAAGAAAATTTACCAAATGTTAAGAAATTTTACATAATTTTCATTAATTTTTAATTTTTGACTGTAAAACATTATGATTTTCATGCTTTTTCCGAAAATTTACAGTTTCATGATTTTTTTTATGTAACATTATTTTATTTTAATTATATTAGATATTTATGTCATTTTAACAGTGTAGCTACGTAGTGAACCTTATAACATCACACAAGTTAGGTATGTCCATAATTTGCTAATGTTACATAGCGCAATGAAGGGTGCTAGAGCAATTGTTCTAGATTGGATTATGATATTAAACGATTAACCATTGTCAACCTATTATCCGTAATTGATAGGGCTTCCGGTACACATAGGAAGGGAATATTATTTGTTGTATTTATGTGCAGAACCTACTAGTCCTACTAGTATTTATAGTGTTTGCGAGGATGTTTGTTTCTCAATAACGCGTTAACTGTCCAGCGGATTAAAACTTGTCATACAAATAGATCAGGCCACGGATTTGATACGTGTGATGCATTTGATACCTAATTCCCGGTGCCACGGATGAAGCCACGGATATAGTTTAGTTATCGATAGCTATTAATTTCTGTTAAATATGTCTTAAAAACTAATAATTATTTCCGACTGATAAAAGGTGCTATTAAAACAAATGTCTTATGTCATGCGACAAGCGTAGTGGAGACCAGGCCCCTATTTCATAAACGTGACAGGTGACAATTGACAACGACAATTCGACATACATTGCTGGGTCGTCGAGTAAGTGTATCATCATGATGGAGAAGCAATGTACGCCGAATTGTCGTTGTCAACTGTTACCTGTCACGTTTATGAAATAGGGGCCTGTTATACTGTTTCATGATTTTGAATTTAGTAGGTAAAATCTTAATAATATTGCCATCTTATGTACCTACTATAAAAATTTTGTGAAAGTAATCTATTCGTGTCAACGCAATTGATATCATCTAAGCAATCAATCGCAAGGCCGTACCGCTATTGCTCATCGTGTGGCAGCCCTAATCGAGACAACTGAGGCAATTATTGGATATCTGTTTATCTTTTTCATCCATATTACCCTTCTTAAACTTGACCAGTTATGGTTCTAATATCGTACATCTTGCAAGTATCTTTTGATTTTTTCGTAATGAAATTTTATGTCTAACACTCGAAACTAACAAAAATTCAAACAATAAAAGGATTCTACACAAATTTAAAACGTGAATTTTTAGTAAGTTAATAGTGACATCGTTCGAACGGTTCTTGAACGAAGTTCCAAGCAGATTCTAGAATAATAAAAAAATATGAAAAGCCAGCTATCAATACGTGTCAACGCAATTGATATCATCTAAGCAATCAATTCCATGGCCGCTATCGCTCATAGCGTGACAGCCCTAATCGAGACAATTGAGGCAATTACGGGATACCTATGTTTACTTAGATTTGTATCGACATGCTGTACATTCCATGTGACATGGAATGTACAGCCGAAACCGTTTATAACGACTGGGGTTTAGAGGTCGAGGTTGACCTACTCTATAGACTCGACGAAAAGAAGGTTGTTAAAAGCGTTATGTGCGTATCTGATGTGTGGCGCTGAGGCATCTAAACCAATTTAGTTATTTTTTGTTTCAAAGGAAGGCGACTTGTTCTAGAGCGTTTTTAGCTATGGTAAGACAATCTGTACAGTGAGGAAAAAGTCATAACGCTCTTTTTTTGCTCGTGTCGACGGATAAAAACTATCTAGAAAAGAAACTGTTTTGAGGTGACGAAGCCGCAACATACAACATAACCTAACCTTCAAATAGTCGTATCACTAATGTTTTTGAAAATATATTTAACTAGAAGGCGCTAGTCGACTTCGATCGCGGAGGAGAAAAGTCATAACCCCTCTTTTTTTCTTTAGCATAGTCAGGTAAAAAGTGTCCTATACCCATCTGGAAATACCCAGCTACCAGTTTACCAAAAACTGTTAAAATCCATTTAGCCCATTTAGCGTGATGAAGCCACAGCGACACATACAAACATTTCATTTTTACTACTTTATAATAGTATAGATTTACAAGCATTTCATTTTTACACCTTTTAAGAGCAGCATATATTGAGAGGATTGGGTACATTCTCTTAGACCAAGTAAACTGCTAAGTCTAGGATTATGATCAGCGAAGGTTAGACTTTATTTTCCGAATCGTAAAAAGCGTACCTGCCCCAATAACAACCGAAAAAATATATAGTGTCGATGAATGGTATAAACACGCAAATACAAACTCGCAGATGTATTACGGAAGAAATTTGAATTAAACTCATATTATTCACTTAGTGACGCTCTTCTTAAAGGAAAAAAATGCCAGACACATGTCTCTTGTGTCTTTATCTAGTTTGTTATTTTGGTCCGTATTTTTCTTTAAAAACCGTGGTGCGAGCGTACGTTCGTGTATTTACGAGAGCAAATGTCGGACAAGAAGCGCTGATTGTGATATCGATTGTATAAATGTATACAGTTGGAGCTTGGCCAGCATAGGACCTAGCATTTCGTGCTATGAAAGAAACAGGACTCGTAATTTACGTCAAATCGCCATTTTCCTGACAGCCGCGGCAGCAAACGCATCTTCTCGAGTGAATGCTACTTTTAATGTTTCAAAGATTCTTTGGTAGAAATTTTCTACTAAAGAATCTTTAGAAAGTACATGTCGGACCTCTAAAATAATTTGTGTTTTAAAATGACTAAATCATCCGTATTACTTGGCCGATTTCTGTTAAAAGAAGCCATAAAAAAATGCATGCAGCTTAACCTAATGTGCGAGATGCTAGTTTACTTTTGAAATGCCACGGGATATGGGATGTCTGAGACTCTGTGGTTCTGTGATTTTTTGTATGATGTAGTACCGGTAACCCGGGGTCGCAAATTTAAATAATTCCGGGTTTTAAAAGTCATACGGAAGATGCTATAATAGAAACCAAGGTACAAAAGAAATATAGAAAATTTCTGACTATACGTTTCTTGATACTCGCGCGGTCTCTAAAAAAGTCGTTCGTCAAGAAGATACACTTTCATCGTCATTTCTTAGCCTCAAATACCTAAATGAACTATCCAAAGACTTATCGCCATCGTGAACGGTACACCCCACCAAATAACTACTTACACCAATTTGTTAGGATTGTTTTTCTCATAAAAAACTCCATCTTCATAGACAAGCAATAAATTACGGGACGCGGAAAATTCTAGCGCAAAAATATTAACGTACAGGCCGCAAAACAAGTATTTTCGCTACTTGTTGACTTTTTTTGTTAGCTGTACGCGGCATATTTTTTGGTAAGTAAGGGATTGTTTTCATAAGTCTGACTCTTATTGGTTTATTTATTAATATTGGCACCAGTTTTTGCTGGCGGTTTAGTAGTAGGTACAATGAACTTGGAGGAAACATCCACACGAGATGCTTCTACATCACAGAGGCCTGATAATAGTACTTCTTATGAATGTAAATAAACTTCTGTGTAAGTGAACCGATTGCCCATTTATTTGTGTAAGAAAGAGGATGGTATAATGGGTCAGTAGCAACGTTTAGCAGATACGTTTGAAAGGTGAGCAAAGTTTATTTATTTTGCTTGTGAACTCACGCATATTTTTATACCAGCTTTTGCACTCAGTTGCTGCGCACGTGCACGCCACGCAAGCGGTGATCCATCTACACATTTCATACAATACAACGCGCACGCCACGCACACGCGCACGTGCACGTGCTGCGCACGCATCCGGTGTGTTTCGGCCTTAAATTACACAAGGATTTTTTCTCCTTGCGGCTTCATCACGCCAAGACGGCTTATCGGATTTCAACCATTTTTGGTACATGGGTCATCCACAGATGGTTATATTGTATGATAAATTTTACCCGACTACGCTGAAGGGAAGAGGGTTATCACTTTTTCCTCCCCCCCGAACGAAGCTATGGGCACCTTCTGGTTAATCTGAGACATATTACTTATAAATAAGCATATGTATCCGACGTGTGCACCCTATCAAGATTCGCACTGATATGAGTTACGATTAAAGCTAGTTGAGACATGCGGGCGAGAAGATGCTTAATGCATAGCACTTAATGAATGCTGCTGCAGTCGACATATTATATTGATTCGTATTTTTCTTAATATAATATCTGACTTCGTTCCGTTATTTAACCCAATAAAAAAACTTATCACAAGAACTTACAGATTTACACTTCCCTAAATAACTTGGAATCCACTTCGGACCTGGAGTGTACAATTAGGGAGAGCACCCGTGTAATGACAGAGTTGAATTTGACATTTTCAGCCCCCTACCTCGCACCTCTGTCCTGTAGCAAAATAAGTAAAAACATCCCTAAAACAATTTCGCTTCCTACAAAATTGACTTGGCAAAGTATTATTTTTATGCAAGGGTCGTTACGTCGTAGGGAAGCCGTTGCCATGGAGACGTAATTCCCCTATTATCCCCTTTTATTTCTCTCTTCAGCCCTCGCCCCGTGCTTAGTTATCCGTCAGAGAGGAGACGTGTTACACCGTGACGAATTTTCTAATAAAAAATAATTGAAATAAAACATACATATCGATCTAAACAGCCTTTCTTATTATCACTATAATTACAATACGCTTGATGTTGTGGATGTGTCATTATCATTAGGTCTTTAAATCCTTTCGGGAGTTTTATATCTAAAGTGAGCAGAATTGAGTCGCTAAAACAATGGCTTAATATTAATACAGCGACACTTGAGCCATTGTGGACGTCCGTGGCTGATAGATAGAATAAGTCATGATTAATATGTAACATCAGCTAACATCTCTATTATCAAAGAGTTGTCATTTTTATAACGTCAAACCGTAAAAGTTGCAAGCTCCGCATTTCCCACGGCGATAGGGTGTGATAGTCGCCCCCAAAAACATGGGCGCAAGAATGTGTCGTATTGAAATACCCGCGGCCCTCGAATGTGTTGGGGGATGCATATCTGGGGCCGGCGTGCTTGACCGTCTTCAAAACTGGTGTTTGCTGTAAAAAAAAACGTATCACGCATTAAAACACCAATTCATTAAATAGAGACGATCGGTCAATAAGTCGCTAAGTCAGCATTAAAAATTAATATATGGAATGATTTGGAATCCTTTTTAAAAAACTGGCCAGATGTTGCCTAAAGCCGGCAAATTGTCGGAAAAAGTAATGGAAATACCTATCGGTCATCGCACACATTTCTACACTTCAAATCTACACAACATTTAAACCTAAGGATGGAGGGAGAGTTGTCCGGTTGTCCACCAAAATTGATTTTTTACCCGGAGTGCGTCACTAACAAGCTCAAATAGGACTCTACGACTTATTTTGATTAACTTAAGGATAAGGTTGTCGTTTCCATCGACGCCGGCGCAACTGCGAGTAGTTAGTACGGCAAACTTGAGCAGCGCCGTGCAAATAAAGTGTGCAAATATGCATTGAGGCCGACCAATACATAAATACATACATACTTTAGTGGTAGGTTTTGTCTCCACGATGAAATAATGAAGTTTATTCAGTACTAGAAGGCGCAGCAACTTCATTCACGGAGGAAAAAAAGTCATAACCCCTCTTTTTTTCTTCAGCGTACCTAGTCGGGTAAAAAGTATCCTATAACCATCTGGAGATACCCAGCTACCCGTGTACCAAAAGTTGTTAAAATCCGTTTAGCCGATTTAGCGTGATAAAGCCGCAGCGACGCATACAAGCATACAAAAAATACAAATAAAATATGAAAATATATTCAATGTACAGACATTTCATTTTTACAACTTTATAATAGTATAGAAGTAGGCCACAATGGCCCTTTTACAAGCCTGAGGCGTGAGTGCCAGCATTTCCCAAGAGGAGACCACTGTCGCAATGACGCAATGTCTATAGAATTTACTAAAAACAAATAATCTTAGGCTTGCCTATTTTAAGGCATTTGCGCACCCTATTCTATGGCTCACAAAAAAAGTAAGCCTAATCTAATCCGGCTTACCCTGGTATATTGACGATAGTATCTTTCGCGCCCCTTCGGAACGTAAGGATAACCTGATATTGCTAAACCGGCGACTATGTCACAATCTCGCCCAAAATCGCTTGTGCAAATATTGAATAGCCGCCCAAGGGCAAAATTTCACGTGGCACTGGAGCATATTTACAATTGAGATATATCTTTGTTATATCAAGGATGTAACCGATTTCATATAGAATGTTTTTTGCTATTGACTTTTAATTGATGGCGTTACGGCTGAATATAGCAAAATCGGATATATTCAAATCCAAATATTTTTTTCGGAAACGTGTCCATAGTTGTTCGTAGCATACAGTAGAAAGGAAAACTAAATTCTAGTGTTAGTAGGTATATAATATCACAAGTAAGTACACATTAATATAAACAACGAATATCGTTCCAATGCTTCTGGATACGATCTTCGAATCTAACAACAATGGTATTCAGAATGCTGAATACAGGAGTCCTATTCTGTCACTTCAACTTTACTGTTAGATTTTGCCATCTTAAGTTTTATAAGTAAATTTCTAAGAAACTTCATAACGGTTACTTAGAATGTCATAATATAGTTAAAGTAGACATATTCTGGTGATATCTCGGACAAATATCATTTGCCACGTGGAATTTGGCCTCTGCTTTATCCCATGTTTATACATAATAGTTGCCTACAAGAATCGCTTGCACACAAAATTAGTAATCAGTAATATTATCCAAAGGAGGTCATCCATATTTGATCAGAACTTTCCGTAGTCGGCTAAGCCAAACATTGACTCGGCCGGCTTGGCCTTATCTATGAGCTCATAGTGCAATTAGTAACTGCAGTTTTATCAATGACTAATAGAAAACACGTGCACTGGATAGGGCTGTGCTACGTTCAGTAAATAAAAATAAAAATAAAAATTTCTAGTCAATCATGCGAATGAAGCGTTTCGTACAAGCGTATCCAAAATACCCCGAGAAAATGATGTTTCTTATATGATCCCCATACCTTTTAATTTTTTTCTTTGTTGTTCTTTAGTATTTGTTATTATAGAGGACATTCTGTGGAAATTCCAAGTGTCTATCGTGCGTCAGAGCCCTGTACCAGACATTAGGACACAGAGACGAGGCTTAGTAATATAGTTTATAGTTCCGTTGATGATGATACCCTTTGAGTACGGGACCCTGAAAACTATAGGCGTTTGTAACATCGTCCACGAGAGAGAAGTCATATCATAATCCTCTTTTTTTATTTACTATTAGACGGTTAAAAAGTATTTTATAACGAACTATCCTTTGGGTATACCAACTTATATTCAAATCCGTCCATCTATTTTGGCGTGATAAGGACACAAGAATATTCCGCCATGCTTTGTCCGAGAGATGGCGGGCGTTACGATAGTGGATCGCGCGACGATATTTTGCTTGAAATCGTGACCTTTTTTAGGCAACTGGGTTATATAAGTTTATAATAGTTAGTAGTGTGAAACTTTTTTTTCGTTATGTTCTATAAGAAAAGGAGCTTTCAAACTACTCCGATCCCAAGAAGTGACTGGGTTTGTGTGATTTGAGCTACTTAGGGTACTTAACTTATTTTAGAGTGAAAAACAAGACAGTTTCAAATAAATAAAAAAATACCCTTTATCCTAGTCAAACTCGCTGTTCACTATTTCGCTTTTAGAAACGAAGCTTTATGACGTTGGTTATTTAAAAGCGTCCACTATAAAAGAATAAAATTTAAATATAATTCAGCAAACAAAATTAAGTCCAGCCGTCGAGACACTTTTGGCAGTTGGACAGCCCTATTTTAACATCTATTTTCACTTCGAAATAAACTGTCCGCTTGCTATTCAGGTAACTGATACCGGTAAATGTTCCCGAATCAGTGGCAGCAAATGTCGATCAAAGTTTCGATAGTTTCTGGATCGATGTCTCTGACTGGTTAGTAATTGAATTTGAGATAATTGAATAGATAAATTAATGGTAATTGCACTAAATGTTATAAATATGAAAGATTTTGAATATGTTTTGGTTTACGTTGCTCACGAACGCGTAAACCGTCAAACTGATTTAGATTAAAATTGGTTCACAGATGAGGTTATAGATGACAACATGGGAAAAAGTCAGGGATAAGAACCGGTATTTTTTAAACCTTCTAAAATACACGCTATTTCTGAAATGTTTTAAGGCTGTATTTTGGAGACGAAAAATTTATCACAAAACACCTCATTCAAGTTCTAGAATTTTAATAAAATGTACGAAAATCTCGTAATTGAATAAAATAGAAACGAATTGTTATTTCAGATATTTTGTATGGAAAAAATAACGGTTCCGATCCATGGAAAAACTAGTATCTATCTTATATTGCTAAATATAGGAACCGTCGTAAACATTTTTATTTTTCACTATAATCGCGAACTTGGTTTGATCACGTGACCTCTAAGTTTGCTTTCAATCTTGTCAATATGCTTAGTTATGTCTAAAGCTACAAGTGCGTAGCTACATGTAGCAGTGACGTTGAGACACCTCTGGTTTCTATGACAATGTATGGACGCGACGGATCGCCAGCTACGAAAGGTATTTCATAGAAATATAGTACGTTCACCGAACTTGTACCATAAAGAAGTTTATAATCTTAAAGAAGTTCAATCTTTAAACGTCAGGACTTTGGTCTTAAAATGTTAATAAAATTCCGCGTTTACGTTTGATAATGCTATTCTGTTTAAAATAACATAAAATATTAGCCATTGTTGCTTTCCACTTCACAAAAGCCTTCCTTAGAGGCCTGATACTTTATTGTTAAAAAATAGCGATTTATAAAATCCTATCGACAAATTGTTGACGTCCCTAATTCCCAAAATAAATTTTATCAGACGCTAAGCAGAAGCGCTGGCAAGGCTAAAATTAGTGTTAAATTAAACAGACTTGCATACATACATATACAGTGTACAGACCGGTATGTAGAGGTCATCGACCTGACTCGCTAATCGTTTTTCTCAGTTTCTTTTGAAGTGCAAAGCTTTGTTAATGTAGTTAAGTGGTACTTGTATATGAAGATAATGGTTATTGGCTGAGGTGGATCTTTTAGAGAGTGTAAGCCACTCTCTTTTGTCGCATCACATACAACGGGTTAATTTTTGAGAGAAAATAATCGTGTCGAAAACCAGATGCCGTTTCACTACGTAGTATGTATGTACGTAGCCGATCATTGTTGCCGATACCGAGGTTAAGATAATGTCATGTGAATTAAATGAGACCGACACGATGACCATCCAAACCATCTTACACCTACCCCATTGTAAGCAGAATAAATATATTTGCATTTATAGTATAGTTTAGATTTATAGTATAGTATAGTCTGACCAAGAAAAAGAGGCCTCCTCCTATTCTTTAATTCTACCAGGTGGTGAAGTCACTTCGAACCGGAATGGATAGTTAACCTTAAATATGAAGATTGCTCCTTATTTATAATCTAACTAGAAGGTGCCAGCAACTTCGTTCGCGGAGAAGAAAAAAGTCACTTCAAACTTAAAGTCCCATTTTTTGGGTTCTCTCTCCTGTCGTTCCCTCATGACTGAAGATCTTGGTCATCATCGGGTAGTTTACCCTTGGAGTTGACTTGATCATGATTTGCCTTCATCTGGTTCTGTCCATTGCTTCCCTTACGACTGAGTGAAACTTTGAGGAACATGAGTACGTAGTTCATCAGTCCATCTGGCTGCAGATCGGCCCCGACCTGTTCCAACTATGATCAACTTTTCCAGACTTTCATCTCCTCTACGCTCTATCTGAATTACAAAAGAATTTGTTGGTAGCATATTATGGATAGACGGTTTTTGATTTTAAATTACGAGGATAGAATTTTAGGTGACGTCAGTTATAACTCTACAGTCTAGGTTTCATCTCAACTACATCCTAACATCCTGAAAAACTCTAAAAATTAGAGATTATTGCGGATTCACAGTCTGCGAACTAATACTTTATTTACATAGTTTTTATAACAGCATCGAAGTAATTACCATCCTGCATACATACGTATACAACTCAAGAAGATTTTTAAAAAAGTGTCAGAGGAGAATACTTAATGAGATGTCCTAGCTTGATCTAGGACTGTATAAATAAGAAACTATAGTACTCGTGCATAAAGAGTAGCAAAAATACGGATTGAGACGACAGCATGTCACTGAAATCTTTTTCAGTGACATGCTGATAAATCTTGACACCCCGCAGACAGATTGTGTGATGTGGTGAGCATATATTTAATCCAGAATATTGGATGTCTCCTTTGAATATAAGTATATATCTATTAAATACTTATATCATCGTGTAGTACTTATAAACGAGCTTCGTTGAGCTCATTTTATCAAAATTTAATTTAATGCTGGTGATATAATAATGCATTTTGATAATGATTGAAAATGGTGTAAATTTAAATCAATACCTTATTGAGCTTACTAAGGGATAAGTCCAATTTCTGAAATTTTCCCATAGTGTTTTTAATCTATCTGATACCTATTTGTTTCACTAACCCCAACATAAAAAATTTAACAGTATCTAAACTACAGGTAAGGTCTTATTACCAAGGTAACAATTTAAATACAATATGGCTTTAACAATACACGGTCTAAAGTCAATTTTAAAGCAAATCGACAATTTAGCTATAATGCTTTCACTGTCGAGGACCCGCGACTCGACTTCTCTTTGTATGGAGATTGGGAGAATGCATATAGCTGAATGGAGTTAGAAAATATATTAATGACTCGTTTTATTAAACATACATTTCTATCGATAGAAAAGAGCTCCGTTCGAGAAAGAGAGGCGTAAACATACTTTTTGCTCCAACGTAGTCGGGTGATTAGGTAGGTACAATCCCGTCATCGAAACTTGTCATAATCTATCCAGATGTTTTATGGCGATGGCCATTATCAATGCCTATGGGCATTTTAAGCTTCGTGGCAAAAAGGCAACTGAAGAAAGTTGCATATTTGTCTGTACATTGAAGACATTTTCATAAAAATAAGTGAAATTCTGAAGGTCTCTCAAAGAAAAACAAAAAAGTAATTGGACTTTTTGTATGTATGTATGTGTGTTCATCACACGTAAACGACTGAACAGATGTCAGCTGTTTTTGGTATACTGATAGCTGGGTGTTCCTGTTCACAGATGATTATAGGATACTTTTAATCCGACTGCGATAAAGCAAAAACGGGAACGGACGAAGTCTTCCATAAAATAGTAACATGACTGTACTAGTGACAGAAAACGCACAGTTACCATTGAAGGTAAGAACATGAAATTACATTATTATTTAAATGTGTTACTTAACTTTCTTTAATATTTTCTTCTGTTTCCGCGATTATTACTCATTGAAATAAAACAATTTAACGGATTATATCGCGTATATTATCTCATTTTAGTTCCCGACGTTTCGGAAGCTTTCCAGCTTTCCATGGTCACGGGAGGACTAACTTAACTTTCTTTGTTTACTTTCTTTGTTTTTTTGTTTTTATGTACAATAAAGTGTTTACAATACAATAAAATACAAATAACATAAATTCGTTTGTAGTAAAGATTCATTAAAGAAGGATTTTTGAAATTCGAATTGTACGCCGAAGAAGTCACGAGGAAAATCTAGTAACTCTATACTACTATAAAGTTGTAAAAATGAATTGCCTCTAAATTGAAGATATTCTCATATAAATATTGGAACGGACTATATGGAGGTCACTGAATTGAAAAATATATGTTTTTGGATTTTTTGTATGTTTGTATGTTCGTATGTGTCGTTGTGGCTCCATCACGCCAAATTCGCTAAACGGATTTCAACTATTTTTGGTACACGGGTATCTGGGTATCTCCAAGTGGTTATAGGATACTTTTTACCCGACTACGCTGTCGCAAAAAAGAGGGGTTATGACTTTTGGTCCTCCGCAAACAAAGTTGCGGGCGCCGTCTAGTTTTACTTATATTAGTATTGTAGAGGGACATCAGAATAGTGAACTAATGGCTGTATTTGAACTAATGATCAAATAACGCCTAGAACGGAACAAATAGACGTACGAGCATTTACCATACGATGAGACATGGGATCAAACAGAGCCATAGCATGTCTAGGTATCAATATTTATATCTGCGAGTTCATTGCCCCCAACGGACCTCTGATAATGCGGCCGATCGGATTGTAGATCGAGATACGACTGGTTCCAACACAGTACAGGTCAGACAGTATCATGCCTTTAAATTTTTAAGAGGCTTTTCTTCGCGAATCGACCATTTTCTGGGTAACATCAGGACAAAACACCCAAGTCACTTTCCACCTCATATTTTATGCATATACATTTTTTTTATTGTTGTGTTGCTGCGTCATATCATAGCAAATTAAATCAATTAATTAGAGTAGAGACAAATATAGATGTAACGCGCACGTGCACGCGCTGCGCACGCATCCGGTGTGTTTCGGCCTTTATGATGTATCAAAATGTGTAGTTGGAGTGCTTCCCTTTGCTTGAAGGAGAGCATTGTTCGCACTTTGGTAACTCTGATGCTCTAAGCCTTGGATTCGATAATTATGATCGCTTCAACCCATCACACTAATTCAAGAATCAAGGATATACTTAGAAATACATCGTGGAATTTGTTTTTACATGGTGGTTTTTATGCAATATGTGAATAATGGCGAGATTGATGCTCGCATAGAGTGTGTGTTGATTTTGTAATCTATGTAAATAAAAATCTATTGAAGAAATGTTTGTTGTCAACTTACGTTGTTTGTGCATCACTTCGAAATTACTTACTTCGCACCTATTTGGCTAAATATTTTTTTGCTGTGTTTGTAATTATAAAGACCAGGTTTGTAGGGATAAGAATATATACTAAAAACAGCATGGAAAAGAAAAAATTATGGGTTTCAAAATCTCCATTTAAGAAGTGAGTGAGTGAAACAAAAGATATAAGGGAGATCTTCAAAAAATATTTCATTAAATGCTCCATACAGTCAAATTAAATTTAGGTCACATCTTCCTTAAGTAGTACACCCGTGCGAAGCCGGGGTGGGCAGCTAAAATTTAAAACCAGCGTTACTTTCATTTTATTGTCGTCCGTCCGCTCCGCAACTCAAGATACTGACAATTTTCACTGTACTCTCATTCCACACTGTGAGCTTCGTATGATCGGCACACGATATGAATCAGTTTAGGCAGCTTTTGAGGTCTATGACCTAGCAATGAAGTGCGGGTAATAGTGTTTGGGTATTATATACTTATTAAGTTATTATATTATGGACTAGTATTTGCGCCTTTGTTTTTTTATTTTAAGCCGCGTGTGTACAGGTAGCAACAGACGAACAACGAAGTGAATTTATAAGGGTTCCGTTTTTTTGAGGCCCTTAAAACAGCATAATTGCATAATCCTAGTGGACAGACAGTATTCATTTATTTAATTTTGATTTAAAGAGAACTCATCGACGACACGTTTGGCTTAGTGGGTTGTACAGCGGCCTACGAAGCTGGCGGCCCCGGGTTCGAATCCCGGCCATAGCAAGTGTTTGTGTGATAACCACGAATGTTTGTTCCTGGGTCTTGGATGTTTTCTATACACTTAAGTATTATAGTTTGTCTATATATTATGTATATCGTCGCCAAACTAAGAAAAGCTTGTACTATGGGTACTTCATAGTACAAGTTTTTTTAGTTTTGGTCAATTTGTGTAAGATTGTTCCTGTGTTATTTATTTATCGTACAAAAAGCTGATTAAATGCCATAAGGCATTTTCTACCAGTCAACCTACCCAACTGATTTTTTGCTTAATCTTATGGGACAGTGATTTTTCGGCCACTTTTAAACTTCTGCGCATACTCGTTATATTTTTTTTGTGACATGATGTTATAGGGGGCAAACGAGCAGACGGATCGAATGATGGTAAGAGATTACCGTCGCCCATAGACACTTGCATCACTACAGGAGTCACAACTGCGTTGCCGGCCTTTCAGGCGGGAGTACGCTCTTCATTTCTGATACAGGTTGTACAACCGGCATATGCCAACAAATATATGGCGTAACAGATGTCGCTACATATCTCTGATATGATGATGTATTTAATTTGTTTCTTATGTACTAGAGGGAGTGACATGTACTAGGTTTTTGGTTGACATTGAAGTTTATTAATAATGAAATTATTAGTATTTCAAATTGGAAATAGATGTCGTTTAATCTTCGGAAGCAAAATGCTATTGTAATTTTTCTTGTGTTATTTAAGGCGATATAAATATTTTGAATGGCAAACAATAAATCCAGAACGTAACCAGTATTGTTTCATTTAAACTCGGATCATCAAACATTTTTACCGACCTCAAAAAAGTAGCAGGATGTTTTTTTTTTTTCAATACGAGACCAGACTTTTTAACACTTATATTTATACCTACCTATACTTCAATCTTTTCGTACAAAAACGTAAATAAAAATGAAGAAATTTATTTCTATTATTTTTCTATTATTTCAAGTTGGAAAACTTGAAATTCTTACCTTGACAAAATATACAAAGTTTTTTTTAATTCTTGAAACGCTTGCGGACAAATTCTAGTACAAAATAAGCACGTAGTAATTCAAACTGTACCAACCCAAAGGAATGAAAGACAAATAATTACCATCTCATAATAATTCAAAGGGCTTCCGGGAATAATTACTATAATTCATCCCGTGAATTTCAGGAATATAATAATAGCCTTTGTCGAAACAAATCTTTTTCTTTTCTAAGTAAATATTGAAGATTATCCGTTTTCCTGTTAGAATGATATTTTTAACGATTCCGTAAATTGGAGATAATTTTCAAACTTCGAATAGGGGCGACGTTCTCAAACAATTTTATTTTTTTGTTTAAGGTACCTTTTACACGATTATTTATAGACAGCTATTTTCGGATATAGTTGAAATAAACTCAAATTTCCCGGACTCTTTGGAATGTTTTGATTATTTCTGCTCTAAATCGTGAGATTGTTCCAATTTCATTTACGCTACCATTTTATGGATACTTGTAAGGTTTGACGCATTGGAAAGTATAAGCATGATTTGAATAGAACACTTTTTTATTCCTTATCATCATGACTAGGATAGAAAAATATAAAAAAACGCAATATATAACGTGACATATTCATCATATTTCGTATATGACTGTTCGAATTTAATGACTTTTTTATTTAATGGGGACCTCAAGAATGACCTCATTTGGATGCAGACTGCAAAATATTACACTGGCTTTGCCCTCGACTGAGTGCCATTTGGTTCAGCCGTGCAGAACAGATGGATAAACTTACTTGAGTACATGTATGTAGATTAAAGGATATACGCGATTAAATCAGTTAAAATTGTTTTATTTCATGAAAAAATAAAAGAAAAATCTTTTAGCCCGTAGGTATAATTCAATGTACAAAACCTTAATTTTTACAACTTTATGATTGTATAAATATAGATTTCAGGTACAAAATGGGCGGTATATCGGACAATAGTCTTTTAAATGCTCAATTATCATTAACTTGTGGTAAATATGTTGCGTTTCTCTCTCCATATTAAATAATGTATTTAGAAGGGGGAAGCTGTATTATTAGTACCTATTACAATAAAGCAATACTCCATTAGATCGGACCTGAAACCTGATGCTTTCTGCACAAGTGGAATAATCCAACGTTTACCGACGCTAAGCCAATTAATACGGCGAATTTCCCTGAAAGGATTTCCTGCATTAGGGTTGTCGCCGTTGACATGGGCAATGACAATGTCGCAGTCGACAGCCCTGACAAGCGGCCGCCGTGCGGTTTAAATTGCCTTAAAACTAATCGGTATTTTACACCTCAATCTAACCCATGGAGTGGTTGTTCTGTGGCTGTAACCTTAAGAGTGTTTGTTCAATGCCCACGTTGGCATTTTTTTGTAATTTCGTATCGGAATTAGTTTGCAGAAATATACTCTGACTGGAAAGGGACTGGATGTAGACCCGGACTTACCCTCAGTGTCGCCCTGGGACACCATGAAAAAACCAACGCTTCCTCCTCTAATGCTTGCTCGCCCTCGTCGGTTCTATGAGCGATGTGCTATTCTTCGGACTGTGTCAATTACCCTGCAGTGGCGTGGCGTCCATATAAGCCGATTCGCACCGGGTTGCCCAAGAAGGCTTATAACCACCTTTTTGTTTAAATATGAGGAAATGAATACGCTTCGGCATCACTTGTAATTTTCCTGACGCCACGCCCCTGCTACCCTTCTTCTACGGATCTCTTCATTTCTGATTCGATCTCGCAAAGAAACTCCGATTGCTCTCTGAGCCTTCTTATCAGACCAATCGTGAGCGACCATGTTTCAGTGCCGTAAGTTATCACGGTCATACACGTATTATTTTAGTGTCTTCTATAGCAGTTAGCTTCTTTTATTGCCCGTCTCCGAAAGTCAACTCAACAGTACATTTTAAATAAATAAATAAATATCAGGGACAATCTTACACAAATCGACAGTCCCAAACTAAGCAAAGCTTGTACTATTGGTACTAGGCAACGATATACATAATATATAGATAAATTATAATACTTACATAGAAAACATCCAAGACCCAGAACAAACATTCGTGCTCATCACACAAATACTTGCCCTGGCCGGGATTCGAACCCGGGACCGCTAGCTCCGTAGGCCGTTATACAACCCACATAGCCAAACGTGTCGTCGAAAAATGAAATGAAATGTATACTATTATAAAATAAACTTGTAAAAATGAAATGTGTGTACATTGAAGAAATGTTCAAAATAATGATTGGACAGGATTATTTGGCGGTCACTGGGTCAAAACATTTTATTTTGGATATTTTGTATGTTGTGGCTTCATCATGCCAAATCGGCTAAACGAATTACAACTATTTTTGGTACTCCACAGATGGTTATAAGATTCTTTTTATCCGACTACACTGAAGAAAAAAAGAGGGGTTATGCGTTTTTCTCCTCCGTGAACGAACTTCTAGTAGATAATAAAACAGTCCAAGTTTTCGTTCGTATATAACGTCATGATCATAATCATCAGCCTAACGACAACCACTACTGGACAAAGGCCTCCATTAAAGATCTCAACTATGACCGGTCGTGCGGCGCACTTATCAAATGTATATAACTGTAATTGCTCTGAAATACAATATTTTGAGTTACTCCTGTACCGTCTTCAACGCGCCATCTGGCCTTTTCTCATGAAGCGGCAAAGTTTCGAACTTTGAACAAACTACCTTCATAACACGGCCACACGTAACGCCAATAAACCAACACAATAGCTTTATTAGACCAATCATAACTTACATGGGGTCGATGCTGACGCAATTAATAGCGAAATGGTCTATGTTGACGCTGCTGGGCAAAGAACTTGGACCTTACGGCGACATATTAAGGACCCCTATACATAACTCCAATATAACGATAGACAGCTACAACCCGAATTACATTCTTAATGTTCTATGTTAAGCTTTAATGAACAAATAAATCTCGAGGTTCCGGGAATGATTTTTGAAAAATTATGTTCATAGTTCAACATCTTTAGTTGCGTACATATTTTTGTATTTACATGTAGTCCGGAGTCAAGTCGAGGAAAAGAAACTCGTAAAAAAATTACCTCTTTACACATCTTCAAGATCGTTCAGTTCTAAAAAGTTCTATGCTGAAGTTGTATATACAAAGACTAGATTTTTTAATCTTTACAAACACACTTATGAAACGGTCGAGCGATTTAGATTGGTACTATTACGCTTAAAATTTGAATCTTATTCTCATTACGCGCAGTCTCTCGCTCTCTTATTGACAATATTTGATTGAGCGAGATAGATCTATACTAACTTTGATGTTCCAACTTCGGAATAGCCTATCGAAGTCGATGAGTGAAAGTGTGAGATGGCTATTGTTGTTCTTTTGAGACTCATATATGTACTCTTTTCGATTTGTTCTTGGGTCTAACAATGGTTGCAATTGTTTTTTTTATTTCATCAATATACAGCTAATTGCGTTGTAAACCGTTTTGAAGCGTTTTGTAAAGTATTCAAACTGTGTAAACAAACCTACTTTAATGGTCATCAACGGTACGATGAGTAAGTATGTGATGAAAGACATCCGTCTCTCTCACTTTCACATACTATAGTTCGGCACCTTCATTCGTTGCACTCCCATGGTCTGCGGCGAGGGGGGGGAAAGACAGTGGGAGCGGGTAAGAAGTGGAGTGTCACGAACGAAGTGTCCAAGCTATAGTCAGCACCCTTAATTGTGATACGCGATTCTTTGTCGCGCGACAAAGATTGTCCGTCTCCTTCCTTTCAATCATTATCATCATCATTTTAGCCATAGGACATCCACTGCTGGACAAAGGCTTCCTCAACACACCACATGGGCCGGATAGAAGCAACCCGCATCCAGCGAGACCCGGAATCCTAACCGAGTC
The DNA here is from genome assembly GCA_905404275.2 of Hedya salicella. Taxonomy (NCBI): domain Eukaryota; kingdom Metazoa; phylum Arthropoda; class Insecta; order Lepidoptera; family Tortricidae; genus Hedya; species Hedya salicella. Next base: position 15,280,565 of record FR990111.1, on the reverse strand, counting down.
GTCCGACCACCTTGCGGGTGGCCTTTCCACGCTGCGCTTGCCGGTCCTTTCAATACAATGAGAGAAAGATGGGTGATGCTATGTCGCACGACCGGCGTAGTCGCGGAGACTTGAGATAGACCGGCAGGAATTGACGGGTGCTTTGTCATGTCTCATAGACCTTCTGGATTTATCATCCTCGTACATTGTTCATATTATAAATCTGGTTTGTTGCTTGATGTATTAGTAATACAGAAACTTATAAACGGGAGGTTATAGCGATATAAATAATACCGAAGTCGGGGAAAATCTACTCGTTATTCCGCAAAAATAAACCTAAGGAAAAGTCAACAAAACCTTTTTGACGAAAGATCATGTTCAATGTTAAGGTATGGTATCTTTATCCTCGTAGCTATTTTTAACCCCAAAAGAAAATAGAGGGGTGTTATTACTTGATATGTGTATTGTGTGTCTGTCTGTGGTATCGTAGCGCTTGAACGGGTAGACCGATTTTGAGTTGTTTTTATCTCTGAGAGGTGATTTCCTTGAGAGTGTTCTTAGCTATAGTTCAAGAAAATCGGTTCAGCCGATTGAAAATTGACTGTTTTTTTTCTAAATGTTCGTCGATTACTTGTTAGTTTTTGCTAGTACCTGTCCAGTTTCCGTCCCGTATGTACATGCTGCTCAGTGGCATACGGTCCATATAGGCACAAAGGCACTGCCTACCCTGAACGAACACGGCTCCATATAGGCACAGAGCAACTGCCTACTCTGAAGCCCCGAACAATCATGGCTCCATATAGGCACAGAAAATCTGCTTATGCCACTGATACTGCTTCCATCTTAAATCAAAGACAACGCTAAGAGCTCATACTTCAATAAATCTCCACGGGCCATTGGGCAGACACCTTAATGAAAGGGATACCGTCAATGCACACAGAACTTGCTCAAAACTAAAACGGATCATCTCCAAAACTAAACTAGATACGATTCAAGCGTTAAACTTGGTGAGTAGGGTTGGAAATATATTGGGGTTTGAGTGGATGTTTGTGTTGTTTTGTATGGGATGTAATGTAATTATGGCAGAGCATGCCGTAGCATTAATTACTGTTAGTATTGTGGACACGTGTGGTCCCACGGTTGTTTAGTCATCTGTTCTTGTAAGCGTTTCTTGTCAATCTTCGTCGATTACCTCTATAGGTCCACAAGTAGCGTTACTGAGATTTACACTTATTCAAGGTCGTCGTCGAATCATAACTGTTCGCGGAGGAAACAAAATCATAACCTTCTTTTTTGCTTCACTGTCGTCGGGTAAAAAAGTATCCTGTAACCATGCTCAAATGTTTACATACCCTCGTACCTTGTACTAATCATGGTTGATTTTCGTCTAGCTACCCGTTTTGAAGTGATGAGATCGCAAAGATATTCCGACCGAAAGATGGCGATGTTATCAATAGTAATATTTTTTAAGTCTTTTGTAGATTGCGCTGTTAAGTCTTTTGGAAGCATGACGCCTGTAACGCAACTGGATTTTTTAATCCTATAATATGTTGTCCACTCCGAAATTCGAATATCGTATGGTCCCGTCCCCTTCATTCTCTTGCTAAATTATATTTGCGTGACTGGGACGGCGCCATACGAACTTCGAATTCCATACTTCGAAGTAGACCCTCAACTCTACAGATGCATGGTATATTATATATTTTTTCCTGTGATTTAAATGGTTACCAACTCTAATATAAAGACACACATTAATTAAGACTTGCAAAACTCTATAGTCTATTTCCCAAAAAAGCATTGCTAAGCGTGTCACAATGTCGCTATTAACGTATTCCTTGGTGCCACAAAGTACAAAATTTCAATCGAATATTTTATATTCAGTGAATCTTACACTAAAGTTACATGAAATAATTTATATTACCAACTTAACAAACCGCCGAATTCATACAGTTTTAAATTAAAAAAATATAATTGTACGTAAATCAATACTGCCAACATAAAAAAAAATCATTTTTTACAAAACAGTTTTTCTACAACTAAAGGGCCATTCTTTAATTACGTAAGGACAATCGCAAGTATCACAAAGGAATTAAAGAATGGCCCTTTAGTTGTAGAAAAACTGTTGTTTGCAACGTTGTATAATTCTGTCTAAAACGCTCGTGGCGTCTTTCTTTGCGATACTGGCTATTGTCCTTACGTAATTAGTGAACGGCCCCTTTGTCGTAGAAAAACTATTGTATGCAACGTTGTATAATTGTGTCAAAAAACACTCGTGGCGTCTTTACTTGCGACCCACGCCACTCGTCTTTTTTGACCCCTATTATACAACAGTTGCATAAAATACTATTGCAACTTTTTAGCTCCCTCTTTCATTTAATCATCGGCTTTGCTGTACTCAATATACAAAATTATATCAGTGAGTACATATTGTAGGTATGCAAGTTTCGAATTTAGTTTCCAGGAAACAAATTAAATTAAGTTCGTCTCCAAACAGAAGCGCTTGTAACCTTAAAATCAACAAATTACGACCACCATCTCCGCAAAACTCATTCCAATTCCACAAAATCCAAGCTGAATTTGAACTTTCTGCTAAAGAAATACATTTCGAAATTCAAGACGCGTATTCGGCGGTTAAAAGACATTGGAACCTCACTTCATTCTGCCTTTTACGTTCAAAAGGATAACAAATACCATCACATCCCCGATACCTAAGTAAGAAAGAAGTAAGTGTAACCTTCATACATAGTTAGCCTTTTTAGGGTTCCGTGCACAAACGGTAATAAAGAAAGGTGTGGAAGTTTCGTAAAATTATTATGATAGAGTTGAAACGGTTTTTGGAAGTTAAATTAGTACGAGTATCAAGGATCATTAAAACAATTAAAACAAGAGGTTTGTCAATCTCCATACAAAAGCCATTCCCCAATATTTACAATGCTATGTATGTAGGTATATCGGCCTGGCCACGACAACGCGCGACTAGCGGCGCAGCGAGCGCATTCTCTCTTCATTGCGCGGTGGAGACGCTCACCGCACACCAGTTAGTTGGCATCGCACGCAATGTATTAGGAATTCACTTGCCGCGCCGCTGGTCGCGCGTTGTCATGGCAGGCCCTGAGAATTATTATTTACAATTGGGTACTTTCCTGTGGTCAACATAAATTATGTCACGCTTGCAGTTAAATGTGATTTCTGAAAATACATAGAAAACATTAATGAATACTTATTTTTAAGCTTTTGGCGATTTTAAATTATGACGTCATAAACCTCTTTTCCTTTCAATCTTCATGCTTTCTGACCGTTTTGACAGTTCATAAAATGGAACTGATTTAATCCGTCAGTCAAGACCCCTATTATTCAACTTTGCAAACGTGATACAACGCTTAACTTTAACCGTTGCGATTTATTTATTATTAGCTGTTATGATATAAATTTTACTGTACTATGTTTATTTGTTCCTATCCAGTTTTTGCCTGTAAATCCTCTTGCGGTGTTGGGCCACGATCGAAAGTATGGAGATTCACAATCCTCTTGTTTTAATGGTCCTTGATTAGTACCAATAAATAGATACAAGCATCTTTCGTACAACTGTGATACGCTATTTCTCGCACGACAAATATTGCATGTCTGTTTACTTTCAATACAGTGCGAGAAAGACGGGTGATGCTATGTCGTACGTCAAGTGAAGTCGCAGAATTGCGCTAGCCCATCTGATGCAATCTATCAACCGGCTCTTGTAGAGCCAAAATCAATGGAACGTTAGTCATAAACAGTAATTCGGAGCACTCGCTTGCACTCGCTGTTTCTTCTAAAGCGCGAGCGAGAAAGCAGACTTAATATTTATGACTCTAAAGCTCAGTTGATTTTGGCCCTGGTATAGTACATTTGCTTTTCATAATAATTATTGAATGAACACACTAAACATGTAACTGTGCTTTCTATTCGCTGTCACAGTGCTGTGACAGAAACCTTTTTTTGTGTGAGTCCGACTCGCACTTGACCGTTTTTTTTTCTTTACCCGGCACTTCATACCCGTCCTAAGCCAACAAACCTTCAATCTATGCGACCCATTGAACCGGCGTACCTTAATGAAAGTTCCAGTGCAAATATGTTGATGAGAAAACGGAGATGGAATTAAGTTGCTTGCATTATCAGGATATATCTAGTTAAGAGTGGCGTGAGTTTTTGTAGTTTATCTTATTAATACTGGGGAATACAGAATTACAGTAAAAAACTTTATAGAATTACAGTAAATGCTTAGCCTAAGCTGAATGGAAATGGGGAATGGATGAAAGGATGAAAAGGTGTTCGTGGGCCTATATGGCCGCCTTATACGGTACGGCAAGTATACACAGTACATTTACAGCCATTTTTAACCGACTTCCAAAAAAAGGAGGAGGTTCTCAATTCGACGGAATGTTTTTTAATCGAAAATATCAATACTGCATTTGCCGTACCGTAAAAGGCAGGTATATAGGCCTACCAACACCTTTTCATCTTTTTATTTTTTTCTAAGTCACAGAAAAATCTGTATTTTTTTTCTGTCTTGATTAATTTAGCTAAGCAACTTCATAGTCACAAACTTAAATGTTCCTCATGAGAATGGTACCATCGAATTGATTTGATGATGGAGCCGGAAGGTAGGCACCAGATCTATGTAATAAAATAATGTATCCTAGCCGTGTTTGGGCTTGTTCGAATCGTCACGAGATACACTTTTAAGTAACGAGTAAGTAAAAAGTGTAAAATAAATAAACTTTTTAACAAAAAAATAAAACCGACTCCAAAAAAAAACTAAAAAGTAAAAAAATAACGCCATAATTCAGTTTCTTCAATTTACTTACAAGTAACCGTTTGTATACTCAATCTATACAGTATATAGAATTAATGTTATTTTGGAGTCGGTGCCATCGTGTCACAACTTACTAAAATCGTCAATTTTCAATATTTTACACATTCTTTATATGGCACCGACGCCAAAATAATATTAATTGTATATACTGTATAGATTGAGTATACAAACGGTTACTAGTAAGTAAATTGAAGAAACTGAATTATGGCGTTATTTTTTTACTTTTTAGTTTTTTTTTGTGAAGTCGGTTTTATTTTTTTGTTAAAAAGTTTACTTTATCCCGAGAAATAGATAAAGACTGAAAATTTTTCTCATACTTAAATAGACTCAGAAAATAAACTAATGAATCACTTTGTAGTTAGATACAGTGGTAATTTGTATAACACGAAAATGTTGGCGTTAAGCGATAATGTTTGGATATGACTTTTTTTCTGCAGTTTACTCTACTACTTATTTGTCATTTCGATTTGTAACTTTAGAACTAACCCATTTCTTTTGTTTCAGATGTCCTCAACTGTTCATCGGAATACATACATTTAAGGTATGTTGTGAAACGACAGCGTCATTACCCACATTTGAGTTTCATCTGATGGCAATCAAATATGGCATATGAGCCGAATGTTTACTGCTAGACAAAGGCTTCCCCCAAGGATCCGTTGTGGAGATCCATCTAGGTTGCCTTCGTCAAACATTTTAGATTGTTTGTTTCAATCTCTCAATATCTTCTATAGTATTATAAACTTGTAAAAATGAAATATCTTTAATACATTAAATATATTTTCAAAAGAAATGTTTGTAACAGGCTATTTGGAGGTCACTGAATCGAAAAATATATTTTTGGAGTTTTTGTGTTTCTAATTGTCGTTGCGGGTTCATCACGCCAAATTGGACCTAGACGCATTCCAACTTTTTTTGTACACGGGTAGCTAAGTATCTCCAGATGGTTATAGGATACCTTTTACTCGACTACACTGAAAAAAAAGAGGGGTTTTGAATTTTTCTCCTCCGCGAACGAAGTAGTTGCATCTTCTAGTAGGTACAAAATATTTGTAACTTTGTAGTGTCACATTGGCCGGTTTAGAGCCTTCACTAATATCCCATAAAAAGCTTAACATACCAACTAGAAGGTGAACTTCGTTTGCGGAAGAAAAAAAGTCATAACCCTCTCTTTTACTTCCGCGTAGTCGGGTAAAAAGTATCCTGTGGATGCCTAGTTATCCGTGTACCAAAAATATGAAATATGAAATCCGGTTAGCCGCTTTGACGTGATGTAGCTTCAACTACACATACAACATACAAAAAATCCAAAATAAATATTTTTCGATTCTTTTTCGAACCTTCAAATAATCTGTGTTTTTTATTTAGTCTATGTACAGACATTTCATTTTTACGACATTATAATGGTGATGTGAAAGTGCTAAGATGTTTGGAAGTTTAGATGTTTAGATCTCAACATATTACGTCAACCCTCGAACGAATTTAGAAGCTTAGCACACAGATCAAACCATGAATTAACCCGTTAACGCCCAACAGTGCTTTTTAGAGTACTGCAAAATTTGGTGATAACTAAGATTGTGCCAATCAAGCAATGGAGTAAATTACGACCATAAACAAGACTGGGGACAGAATTGTTCGAATAGGCGTAAATGGGTTGAGGACATAGATATACCACTTAATTCCCAGTAAATCAGGCGAAGCCGAGAGTAAATACTAGTCCCTATTAATCTACGTCGGAAATTGGGTATGTTTCTCACTTTGACAGTATCTGGATATAGTAAACAACTGCTAGCTTTAAGTTTAACATAAGTTACAAAAACCGGATCTCAGCTGAGTGCGCTACAATATTTATGGGGTTGGATGTAACTCTCAGTTGGTTTCGTTTTTCCTTGAAGCACAGAAGGATACAGACAGAATAGAAAATTTAAACGCTGTTTTAAACATAAGGTCTACTCACCTACTCAATTTTAAGACGCTGCATTTCCTGCACTAACTTGCTACTTTATATAATGGGTACTGTACAGCTGTCACCTATTTTTATAGCAACGGGCTTTAAAATACGCCCGTGAGATCTATATGTGCATAAATTATACACTTTAGAATCACGACATCGACAACAAATTTTGAATCAGTTAAGTAATTTTCAATTTCGCGTATTCTTACAGCAGACGGCCAGAGACAAGGCCTTCGTTGTTGTAAAAATAAAATGTTTGTATGATTGTATGTGTCGTTGTGGCTTGATCATCACGCTGAATCGGCTAAACGGATTTCAACTTTTTTTGGTACACGGGTGGCTGGGTATCTCCAGATGGTTATAGAATACGTTTTACCCGACTATGCTAAAGAAAAAAAGAAGAGTTATGACTTTTCTCCTCCGCGAAAAAAGTTGCGGGCGCCATCTAGTACAACTATAAATGTAAACATTTGTAAAGATGTGCTGAGCTCCTGCAAGCGACTAGGCGCAATCAATGAAGGCAGCTGGTAGCGAATATTAAGATTCACGATCATCAGCAGTGAGGACACTACTTATCATGAAGAAGATATTTATAGCGACAGGTTAAGCCCGTCTTTTCTCACCTCAAAAAAATGCGATGACATATGTTTAACACCCGCAGAGTTAAGCGGCACGCGCGTTTTTTATTACCGGTCACACTTCTTGCTCACCACTAAGCTGTACGTCAGTTGAATATATTTTTTCCTTGTAAAAAGCTTGCGTCCCTCAAGTGTCGGGTTATCAACTTATCGCACAGTTTTTATCTCGCTCTTAGAAGTGTGACCATTAGTGCCGTCCTTTTTTTGCCCTTTTCAATCCATTAACTCTCTCTTTTTGTCGGGTTTAATGGGCGTGCGTGAACAATTTCTGTGAAATCGCTTGCGAAAATTAGTTGATAAAATTTGGAAATTCTCTCTTATTTGTAGTTTTAGATTAGACTTTCCGCTGATAGAATTCAGCTTCAGCTGGTCACCACTCTCCCAACTAAATCCTTCTACCAAACTGCTCACCTAAGCGATTGAGAAAGAGATAAGAGCATTTTTTTTTCCAAATCTCAATTTGGTCGCAAAAACCACTTTCGAGGTGTGAATTGGTGTCTTGTAATCTGTCAAGTTTCCGTCTTTCTAGTAGCTCCTGGTCTTCTTGTTTTTCTCGTTAGATTCTTATTGTGAATTTGTCATCTGCTTCATCCATAATGTGACGAGGCCTGCAGATTCCTTTCTTAGGTGGTTCTTCGTAGTCGACAGTTGCCTTTATGTGAGCATTAGTGCTATGCTCGGAACGCTCTAGGTAATTTTTGGCCAACATTTTAAAATGTTAGGCCACAGAATAGATAGTTTTTCTTACCTGTACGTCAAACCTTACATACCTAAGTTTTTTTTCTTGTGGATGTATACCGAATAGGGTACATGCATGAATTTTTTTATCGCTTTTCTTAACTAAATATCAAAATACCGTAAAAACTATTTCAAAATGTGAAATCAAAATTAAAATCGACCATGAAATACACATAATATAGGCATTTTAAACTACTAATTAGAAAGAGCGTTCCGATATGCACTGTTACGTCACAGTGCGTGCCGGCCATATAAACTCCATTTTAAATTCCGTTTTGCAAGAAAGAGATAGAATGATATTTTTGATGGCTTATATCTTGGTTATTTTTATAGCTATTCGAAAAAATATTTTTGTCTACTGTTTGTTACATGAATGAGCTTTTAATGAAGCTATAATAAAAATTAATGCATATTCCCTATTGCGGGAATCAGTTAGATGAGGGCTGCGCACGACTAGTAGTTGTAGAGAGCCTTTTGGGGAAGGACTTTGTCCAGCGGTAGACGTATTAAGGCTGATGTGATGTTGATGGGCGCCATAAATAGTATTGTATTGTGGTGTAACCAATCAGTAGACGGGTCTAAAAATACTCATCTTTGCAAGTGCAGTTTTCGCCGTATATTTTTTCCAATTATTAGTTTAGCGACCATCTTTGGAAAAAATCTTTGGTAGTGTAGTGTAAAATGTACACAGTAATATTAACCCGTGTCAACACGGAAAGTAGAAAAGCTTTCGAAACGTCGGGAACGCAAATAAGATAATATACGCGATATAATCCGTTAAATTGTTTTATTTCAATGAGTAATAATCGCGGAAACAGAAGAAAATATTATTAAATTGTATATTTCATGAACAATTAAAAGTACAGTTTGAGCAATTCCATCAGAAATTTTGGCCAATCTGATCAGGTTAGTTTGTTTGTTTTTAATTCATCGTAAGTATTATGTAGCTGGCCGGAAGTTTTTTTTTCAGTATCATAGATATTTGTATGGGATTATATGGCTTTCTTTTAAACCCTAGGGGCTAAATGTACTATTTTAGGCTCGCTTCGCGAAGCTAATATGACTTACTTTTTGAGCAGGAGAAGTGAAAAAGTATTTTTTTTTATAATGCATAGCTACCGCTGGGGGTTGAGCCCAGACCTCACTCAGGGTTACCCAAAGTCCTGATAACCTCTTAAAGGTAAGCAAAACTCGCCCTTTTCTGTGCCGCGCTCCTTCGAAGCAAAGAAAATAATAATTGGCGCTTTGAATGCTACAGAATATTCTATGCTAAGTGTAGTTAGTTTTAAACGCTGTCATATAGCGTCACCCATTGTGACGTCCAATGAATAAGCAACTAACAAATAATATTTGAATGGTTTACCAACGATATGATAGTATTAACGTAAAGGCATTGTTTTAATGGAAATATCTAACAATGAGCCTTGGTTACATTGTCTGCGGTTATTGCGGCAAAAACAGTTGACACAATACATTTTATATCATCTAGTGAATGTTCATTATATTATTATAATTAAGTTATTCCTCGGTATTTCGCGGATCGGCAAACGGTGGAACGTCCTTGTCCGCAAATCGTGCTCAGTGGAGTGTATTTGGTGAGTCCTACGTTCAGGAGAGAAATACAATCATCATCATCATCATTTCAGCCATAGGACGGCCACTGTTGGACACAGGCCTCCTCAATAGATTTCCACATGGAACGGATACAGGCGACCCTCATCCAGCGAGTCTCCGCAACCCTAATCTTTCTGCCTCAACGGCCATCGGTTCTTATGTCAGTGACCTTGGTTCATTTATGAATCTTTTCCTTTCTGATTCGATCACGTAGAGCGATCCCGAGCATAGCCATCACCATAGCTCGCTGAGTAACTAAAATGGGTTGATATGCTATTTATGATGAGTACTAGAGATATTGTGGTCATTCTAAAACCATACATTTCCACGTGATAAAAAGTTGTATGTCTCGGTTTTTGCGTAAAAAAACTAAACCAATGTAACAACCACTTTTCATTTATGAAAGGTAAATATGACTAACTACTCGTATTAGTAAGCAGTCTATTCCGCTATGACACGTTCCGCTTTGTCACATTCGATGCCCTGTGAAGGGCAAATATTTATGTTATGAGTACTTCGTGTCAGAATCTTGAATATTTTCTAAATATTTATTCCTCTTTATGACTCTGGATTCGTTATCCAAGGGCAAGTGCAAGTGGAAGGCAAGCGGTCACGAGGTGAGTCACCTACGCGATAGAGAGACCTGATAAAAGTTGCGACACAAATCTCCATAGTCCAATGTTTCCATAATGCTGAAAGCAAGCGAAGGCGCAAGTGATGTGCCGACAGAAAGTTCAAAAATTGCAAAACGTAAATAGCAAATTCCTCAAAATTTCTCATACAAAATTTATCGAAATTCATCCGATTAAATTCTTCTGAAAATTTCCTTGAATTTTCCCCACCTGCATATCTGTACTCGCGAAGATCCTCAAGAGCGGATGACTGAAAAGGATGGATCTCTATATGACGGCTAAGTACCAACAGTGCGAGCCCAAGTCGTAGAGACTAGGTCGTAGTGTAAGATTTGCTTCCTTTTATTTTATTTATTCTCTTTCCCTGAGAAGATCGCGCCTAGCTTCTAATTTAATATTGCGGTGTGTAATATCTCTGCGGTATTTTGCGGGGAAGCTTCGAATGATATGAAACCAACCACAGCTAAAATCAGCTCGACTATTTAATATACGCTGTGTACGGAAATTCTGTGTGTAATTACAAATTTTTTTTTTACTCGTACAGTTTTCTCTGATTCATCAGATTTAACAAGTCGTTTGCGTCAGAGAGACTGCGTCCACCCTCTGACTGTCTCCACAACCCTGTGATAGAGAAGCAAACCAAACCTCAAATATAAAGGGTTTAGCATGTTTTTCTTCATCGTACGAGCATTAGTTACTACAACAGTTGTCATGACACCAGTACTCATGTGTAAAGAAAGCCTATAAGTTAGAAAGTCATTGGTGCCCAATAACTCCGAGTGGAAAGCAATTTCTTTTTTTTAAACTTATTTCTGAATAAAGGATATATAGGATTGCCACCGACCACATTCGTGCCATACATGCCTGTGATGCAATACAATGGAGAATATGCATATGCTATGTTCTATAAACTAGTATTTTCCAACCTATGGGCTGCGAGAGCAACCTAGGAATTACACTTTAAATTGGCAGCTGTATTTGTAGAAATATACAAGAATGTATAAGTCAGAAGTGGCTGCGGAAGTTATTAAACGGAAACACGCAATTGAAAGGGTTGAAAAACATCGCACCAAACTACATATTATGTAAGAATGTCTGGTCAAGACGCTGCATACATTCAACCGTAGGAAGATGAAAGACATTGCGGTAATTAAACTACGTAACAGTCTGTGTCATCCCTAATCTGTAGCAGTACTCAAATTACATGTGTCACAGAACGGCTTGACAACCCTAATTGACGCAGATTTGAGAGGCAATACGATACGTGACAACCCTGCGGATAGGGTCAGCTATTTAACATTGATTGATCTCAATTTGTAAATTAGTTCGCTTTTAAATACAGTATGTGGGCAGAAGACCAAAGTTAAGGTTTTGGTGGCATGACTACTCGAGGTTTATAAAATAGCGGTGTTTGAGATATCTATATTATTATAATACAAGTACACTTCACTAAATAAGCAGGCATCTTTTAAAGAAACAAAAAGGATAGACAACTTACAGGCATCGCTAAAAACCAAAGACACATAAAACAAAACTAGAATCCTTACTACGGAATAAAAAAAGACATTTAGCTAACAAATTATGTCCAGCCAAAGAGCAGGAAAATATAGCTGTAACAACAAGTATATATGTGGATATAGGATATCCTTTATCCAAAATATATCATTTCAATCACGTCCCCTATAGAAATATGGCTGAACCGCGCGGGGCGCCACAAAAGCTTGTGGTGGGTCGAGTCCATGCGGTATTTTTCGCGCAAACACTCGCTTATTTAATATCCGGATTGCTATGGATAGAGGAAATATTCCTGCGATATTGGGACCAATAGTAATGAGAATCTGTATTTTATCACAGTTATAATTATTTGACCCCAATAGCTCGGAAAAGCTAACCTTATAACGCCAAGTCTTCGTGCATTTTATTCGCTAGCGTGTAAAAGTAATTTAAGAACTTTAAAATAGTTTGAATATATGTATTTGTCTATTACGTTACGAGCGCGTTTTGTAGGTTTACTATATTAATGTTTAATCAAATATTCATTTCGGTTTTGTTGTGTTTTCATTGTTTTATTGTTTATTTATCTCACATTCTGTTGGCTGTAGTGAGGTGAGAAGCTCGTCTTTCGCAAAATCATTTAGCATCTAATGCCTAGAAAGCCTCGCTACGTTCAGCTACGCAGCTGTGTGCCTACCATGAGCTGAGTTTACGATCGGCGCTAGCGAGTATCTCGTATTGAGAGTCAGTGGACCTCTCTCGCACGCGCTAATAGTGCGAAAGAGATAGACCGTCATCGAGCGCTCGATACTCGCTCGTGCCGAACTCATGGTAGGCGCACTGGTATGTCAATTGATTTATTCTCACTCTTCTGCGAAATAAGGTAGCAACAAATCATCATTGTGATTTGTTTTTAGAGGCAGAAAGGTAGAATGGGACGGAGAGTGAGTTATATTTTTGTTCTAGTATCTACAAGGTATAAATTAGAAAGGATAAGCTAGATAAGGTTGCCATCCGGGCGGAGCTGGAAGATTAACGTTTTCCAATAAATAAACAATGCTCAGTATCATTTTGATATCAAGCAACGTTTTTGCAGTACACTCTTTAACTTTATCAAACACGAAACCGCTAAAGAAACCTCATTTCACGAAAAACTTAAATCTCATAAATCTGAAATTCAGATTCGTATCAATTTCCATCCCCTAAAACAGCTAAAGCGGTATCGAACTTGGAGTTTAAAACTGTGGAGATGCCAAGCAAGCCGTGTCATTACCGAAATATTTTTCCACGCACTTTTCGTGGTAGGCCAGGTAAACTCATACAGCACACTACAGAAATATTCCTATCAAACGCACACAAAACAAATCCTTCAAACACAAAATCACTCACACACACACTGACAATATATCGTACAAACTGACACAACATTTGTTCATTTACTTTGCTACAGAGGAATGCATCCGTATGCCACCTCCAGTGCCAGTGGTTCAATGTTCTAAGCTTAGGCATCGAAACGTCGTAAAAGGCATCGGGGCGTCATTACCGTCGGTTCATTAAATGTAATGATCTGCATAACCCATAACCCTCATTTCTCGTATCATGGTTCATCGGAAATTGTATTAGAGGGTGGTCTGGGTGAGTTTTAAAGTCATCTATCACGCAATTATTGTTCTTGTTTCGGTGAATGTATTTATTTATCGTATTGTAAGATGATGTTTATATATATACATACAAGATTGATTTTTATATAAATGCGATAGTGCGTTTATCAGATATTTTTTTCTGTTTGTTGGTTTGCCCATATGTAGCCTGGCATAGAAGCAGATTGATGTGGTTTTTTGCATACATGCTAATGCATTGTTTCCAAAGGATAATAGAATCGGCTTGACAATAAATGACTTGACTTGAGGTGCATTTAAAAAAAAAATGTTGCAGTTTCCATCTTGTTACCAATATTTATAATGATTTTTTCAAATCAAATCAAATCATTCATTTTATTGACGTTTTGTTGATTCATTTTTATAATTTTATTTAGAATTGGAATCAAAACGTACAAATAGTTCATTTATAAACCGTGTTGTTTTACAGATATATATTTAACGTCACTGAATTGAACTTATTTTAACTTAATTTATTTTTTTATATGTTTGTATGTGTCGTTGTGGCTTCATCACGTCAAATCGGCTTTGGTACACTGTTAGCTGGGCATCTCCAGATGGATATAGTATGGGATAATTTACTCGATAACTCTGTCGAAAAAAAGTAGTGGTATGACTTTCTCTCCTCCGCGAACGAACTTGCGGGCGTCTTATTTATTTATTTATTGCACAAAACAAAACTAAGTACAAATGGCGGACTTAATGCCAAAAGGCATTCTCTACCAGCGTCTTCTAGTAATATATGAACATTTTGGATGAAAACCGCCTATATTTGTTGTAAATCTTGCAAGCCAAATTGTATCCACTTTTAGTAGTCAATACAAATTTATATAATTTGCAGATTGCTTTACAGTTTACTCGTGACCCATTTTTCTTTTTAACCGCGTCGTACAGGCAAATTGTTTTTATTTCGCAAACATAATACAAGCTAATTACGAAAGTAACGTTAAAGCCACAAAGCATTTTCAGAAATTGTGTAATTCACGTGCAGGTTCATGCAGTAGATAACGAGTGGCCGCGTCGCTTTAACAAACTATGCGCGTCCCAACAAATGTATCAAATAACTTAAAACGAAAAGGTACTAAATTAGTAGCATGTGCAGCATTATTTGCTGGAATAACAGAACGCCTGATTCCGAGAAACTATTGTTTGTTATTTTGATCACGTTGTAGTTTATTAAAACTGGAGTGCACGTTGTAAAATTAAATATCGGAAAGGAGGGCATAGAAATTTAAAAGTAACTTTTCTAAAGCTTTCACATAGTTGGATTTTTCTGAGTAATTTATTTTATAGAATGAAAATACTGAGTCGGTATTGAGTTTTTCTAGGTTAGCGATCGAAGTAACGAATGTTAACATAAACGAATGTCTGATGAGAAATGGACCTAGCAATACCGAACGTAGCATGGCAATGAATAGGTAGTATATACATTAAAATTACATTTAATGAAGCGTGTTTTTTTTTTAAGCTGAAGAAGCTGTATTTAAGTACAATCCTATAGTATTTA
This sequence comes from Hedya salicella, assembly GCA_905404275.2. Classification (NCBI taxonomy): domain Eukaryota; kingdom Metazoa; phylum Arthropoda; class Insecta; order Lepidoptera; family Tortricidae; genus Hedya; species Hedya salicella. The sequence continues at coordinate 15,265,505 of FR990111.1, read as the reverse complement.
CTACTATATAGGACTCCTACTTACTAGTTTCAGACATTCAGAAATTACTAATTTAGAAGGATGTGCTGAAAGGAGGATGTGTTACCGAAGGCGCGCACTGATACCGGCTTTATTATTTTCTTTGTAATTTTATTATGAAACAGGCTGTTAGTTAATACGAATACATATAATCAACTGTGAAATTATGTCCTAGTATAGAGAAGATATATTTATTTATTTAATCATACAAATCGATCCGTTTTCTTATGATTATGACTAAAACATTATATAATTATGATACCCATTGAAAATTATACACTACAAAAATTAAAATCGAGATTCAAAGTTAAACATAACGTCTGGGCATTAAAACGCTCCATACAAAAGCGGTACTTACGTGTAACGTCACACAAAACACTAATGTATCGAAGAGATATCGATACAGATTGTACGAGTATTTTCGTATTGTGGCCGTTAAAAAGCGTGTTTAACTGTTATTTGTTGAATATACATTTTTTCCTTTTTTTACCGTAAAAAATGAACAAGGTAACGTTTAATTTTCTTTTCAATAAGAAAAACAACTGTGATTTTGCATCGCAAAACTCGCAATATGTAAAAAAGAAAAAATATATATTTTCATCATTATAAGTTGTATTTGATGTTTTTATGTTTCTTTAATACAGTAATTATGAAATAAAACACATTTCAACTTCTCTGCTAATTTTTTTTTAGAGTTGTTGGAAGGGCAGCACAGTAAAAATATTATAAATTGTTGGGAAACGTATATTGCGACCGTGACACAAGAAGGGAAAGAGTTCACAGATAACACACACCTTTCGGAGTGCCATAAACCAGAAAAAATGTAAATCATTATACCAACTTACTGACTAAATTATTGTTGTAGTTCCCAACACTGTGCCTAGACTGTCTAGTCAGGTTAAATACCCATTAACGGTAATTTATAATATTTAAATTTAGAACAACACAAATTTCACAAGAACTCCAAGGATCTGATCCAAGAAACATGTCTTCAACAAACTAATATGTTGATTATCCCGTTATTTATAGCTACAGCGCATCTTAGTCACCAATTACAGGAGTTTAAATCAGTTAACTTACTGAGTTACCCTGTTCAGGGACGATACTTCAGACGAACAAAGTTGGATTTAGATGTAGTTCCGTGTTGTGTGGTCTAAGAACAAGCGGGAAGAGACTCCTATTGATCAAGCTAAAAGAAACGTTTAGTGATATTACCTCTGCTGCCTAAATAGGCTACTTGGATGAATCAACTTTAGATCCGCACTTTTAACGTATCTGGTGTTACCGAAAATGTCTCTCTAGTTACCAAGAAATCGGGCTTCTAATATTATTTCCCTGTTCATTAGGTTTAACTGACGGGACTTAAAGGCGTTATTTTACAACGAAATTTAAAAGTTGTGGACAGATTTGGTTGGGTTTTAAAACTTGATTCAACCACTTACTAAGTGCAAGGACATGAAAGTTACGAAATATATTCATAATTAACTCGGTGTACTAAGTAGAAGTGTCAGGTTTCCACGGTACGGAGAATTTTACTTTGACGCTTGACAATAATCCCTTAACATTTATCTACCAAACATACATTCATTTTATCTGTATTGGCACCATACTAAATGGAAATGAGGTGACACATCTTCTTTTAATAATAGGTGTTGTAGTATTTTTTTTATCTACAATAAAATTATAATCATAGTCATTTTTATTAAAATCATTGTAAGGTAAGTAAGTAAAAGTTGTACAAAGTTGTAGAGCTTTGCGAAGTTGCTAACCAATCAGGGTACGTCGCTCTTGAAACCAACACGAGCAAATTTGATTCTGCAGAATGTGATTCAGCTTCGCCGCTCAATGGATTGGTAGCCTTACTCAAGGTGAGTGAAAGGGGGAATTCAAATCGTTACTCCAAAAACTTGGAAGCTGTATGTATGCTCAAAACTGCTCAATCAGATCTAAAAGGATTTTAAGAAAGAACTCCGCTATCAACTCACATCTTGTTCCACCAAGAATAAAACATTCATCGTCACGTACGCTCTAAGACTAATTACTATGAATGATTTACTACTTACTAACTTTAACTAAGCCAGTTTATTTTGGAATGTTCAAATACCTCTCAAACGATTAATCACGGACAAAAAATGTCTTTGAATTCTTAATTAGAGAGGAGCAGAGTAGGATAATGGTGTGAGTACTTAAATGGATTTTGGTGTTTAATAATATACTGAAGTACACGATTGGGGCTGAATTTCAATGTTCGAAACGGTATTTTTGATGACTAAGAAATGTATATCTCTCTCTCTCTCTTGTCATTCCCTCATGACTGAATCGTGGTCATCATCGGGTGGCATCTTGGATTGGATGATTTGCTTCCATCTGGTCTGTCCATTGAGTCATTTTATGAACCTCTAAAGAAGCTCAGAGTCACTCAACGAGCTATGGAAAGGGCTATGCTCGGGATCTCTCTACGAGATCGAATCAGAAATGAGGAGATTCGTAGACGAACCAAGGTCACCAATTACTATGCCGTTACCGTTTGCTATGTCGGTGTCTGAAGTGGCAATGGGCAGGGCACATAGTTCGCAGAACCTATGGCCCCTGTGGCAGAAATGTTCTCGGGTGGAGACTGCAACGTGAGAAGATCACCCGCAAGGTGGTCGGACGACCTGATTAGGGTTGCGGGGACTCGCTGGATGCGGGTCGCCTCAATCTGGCCCATGTGGATATCTATTGAGGAGGCCTGTGTCCAGCAGTGGACGTCCTATGGCTGATTTTTTTTTAAACATAATACAGCTGTAATGACTATGGGCTAAACAGACTTATAATTAGATAACAATGTTACGCGCCTGAACTAGGATTATCCTGTTTCAGGCAAAAAAAGGACATACAATTATTTTTTAATTCATATGCAAAATTTTAAGACATAATCCTTATTATATTTCTAGCTCCTGCCCGCGACTTCGTCCGCCTTAAATTCGTTTATCGCGAATAAGGGTATTTTGCCGGGATAAAAAGTAGCCTATGTCCTTCCCCGGGACTCAAACTATCTTCATACCAAATTTCATCCAAATCGGTTCAGCGGTTTAAGCGTGAAGAGGTAACAGACAGACAGACAGACAGACAGACAGACACACTTTCGCATTTATAATATTAGTATGGATTAGAATAAATTAAGAAATTATAAAGTATAGGTACAATATATATGCGTACTTAGAGTAAAAAAGTATATGATGTTGATGATGAGTACTTTATTGACTGGAGATCGGCCTCGAGCTCGTTTGCCATTCGTGATTCCAACTATGATTAAATTCTCCAGACTTTTATCTCCTCTACGCACTATTTATATATGATACCTATTGAAAAATAAACACTAGAAACGTTAAAATCGAGATTCAAAGTCAGGCATAATGGCGCTAAAACGTTCCGTACAAATTTCAATGAAATCACACGTGTATGGAAGAGTAAGTGAGTATACAGGCATTTTCTTATTTTTCCATTAAAACGTGCATTTAAGTGAATAATTATCCTAATTATTTTCCTTCATTGAACCGGAAAGAATCATAACGTTTAATTTTCCTTTGGCCAAGAAAAATAATACAAATTTTGCGTCGCAATATCTAAAAAACATAAACGTTTTCTCTTTCGCCTTTTTTAGGCTCAATTTGATATTTCGTATCATGGTTCTCAGCAGATGTGAGTCAAGTTCCGTAAGACTATGAGGGTGCGAAAAATATAGCATTCTATAATGGTGTTAAAGCTGAGCTCCAACTTTGGATGACGGCTAATAGTAGCCGGCCTGGAGGCCAACACTACGTTAGCAATTCGCTAACTGTACAAAACAAATCTGGCCAATAGTATGAACACATCATAAGCTATTAACCAGGGTCGAGTTATTTGTGGTTGGAACTGCGACCATTTCGCATTATATAATCACAGAATTTATAAACGCGTTTAATATATTCACCCAGCAAGCGGAATCTCTGTACGCCGCTATTTCAGTAATTATATACTGCTCGCTTTTCGATTTTAAAGAGCCTAAACTTCGTAGGATTCTGTCATTTTCTTACAAAGTGTCTATGACCATCTTCTGCCTCTATCATCAGATCAGCTTGATGGTATCGTAATGTTGTATTCTCGCCTAACTTGCATAAGTGCTCCAAGTTTTAACTAACTCAATCAGAAACCAGGAATCGGGTCAAATTTAACTTGCAAAATTTAACTTAAACAGAGCAAGTTAAAGAAAAACTTGTAAAAATATGAGCTGCTCCAGTTCAGTATCGTTCGTGTATTTTAACCGACTTTTCCATTAGGCAATTCAGAAGTTTAAATTTACGCCTCTTGAAATTACGCAATTTGACAGTTATTTGATTAGGACTTTCATTACTATTGCTCACAATAAAACTCAGAATAATTACTTACCCCTTTTGAATTAGAATCAATGTGAGGCGACTTTGACTGGATGCTAGAATGATCTCATAAATCCAAACACAAAGAGCCTCAGATACAAGTATTTGTTAAAAGTAACGACCAATCAACCATTTATTGCAATACTAAAACCTTCAAAGGAACCTTAGAGATGTCAATGTCTCGGAAAGTCATACGAAAGCGTCCAAAACACCTTGATCCCTGCCAACAGTTTTGATAGACCCTTAGTGTATTGCAAAGAAAGGTCTTCGATACTGGTCAATAGGAAAAAGGTTAGACATAACTTAATATCGCTTTCCATTTCGTTACGAACTTGCAAATTGAATATTGAAAAAGTCGGGCCCCGTAATTGCAAGCGCTTTGATCAGAAGTGCAACTTTTCTTTAAAATTTTCCAGTATGTTTGACTGTACTTAATGTAGATTCCCTTGCTGCTACTATTTTTTTTAAGAACCAGCATTTGAACCGGGTAGCTTAAACCTACTAGGTTAGGCTAAGCCTCTTTGCCAGTAATCGTATTCAGTTAGAGAACGCGAGGCCATAAGCAGGAATGCCATCCACCTCCACTTAAGGGTAAGACGGCAGGGTTGATCCCAGGAACATATGAAATGACATTATGTACACAAATTGACAGTATTTTGATTTGTTTGAGTAACTTAACATATACGATTCACCTATATCATCTCAGCCGAATGACATCCTCTGCTGGAAAAGGTCTCCAACAATGGACACGGCCTTATTAATTAACTCACTTGCCTGCACTGTGTATTTTGGTTCGTAGTCGCCATGTGTACCATTAGAGTACCACTGATTGACACACTCCATACTATACTATATATACTATATCCATACTAATATTATAAATGCGAAAGTGTGTCTGTCTGTCTGTCTGTCTGTCTGTTACCTCTTCACGCTTAAACCGCTGAACCGATTTGGATGAAATTTGGTATGGAGATAGTTTGAGTCCCGGGGAAGGACATAGGCTACTTTTTATCCCGGAAAAATACCCTTATCTCTTAAACAAATTTAAGGCGGACGAAGTCGCGGGCAGAAGCTAGTGTTATATATATTACTTCTGTTATATATAGCACTTCAACAAACCAAACTGTAAAACGTAAACCACTAAACTGATTTGTATGAGGTACGGAGATTATTTGAGACCCTGAGAACGGCATAAAATAGTTCTTATTCCTGAAGTCATTCCTTAAGGGGGTGAAAACGGGTGTGGAAGCTTGTATAGGGAATTTATTAGTTCTCGGTAACGCGGGCCGTGGGAAAATGATAGTTTTACTTATTTCTATGTGACCCTGTGTTGAGGCTATATGAAATATACAGTTTGTACAAATACCGGACGGAAAAACGGAAAGTTCATAAACTGTGATGACAAAATTAAAAATAATGTTTTGTGAAAAGGCTACAACCGAAAATTAAAAATGCGAGCTCTTTTTTGTTTGATGATGTGTCTGCAGCTGCCGCCGCGTCCGCGATATTTTGTAGTTTTGAGAATATTTTATAATAATATTATATTTTGTGTCTAACCACACCGATTTATGTACTGCGACTTTATATAATACTAGCTGGTGCCCGTGACTTTTTTCGCGTAGAGATACAATATATAACTATAAAAATATATACTAGCTAGACATCATTACTGGAAAATTTCGTTGAGATCTGTTCAGTAGTTTTGAAAATTAAGAGGAACGTACATAAATCGGCACAACTTTCACGTTGATAATATTGATCCTAATATCACTCAGTCTAGTTCTAGGTAATATAAAAATTAAAGTTAACCTTTAAGTCTTTCTGCTTAAACTTGCAGCTGTTAAATGGCAAGCAAATTTCTATAAAAATCATTGAAAACTATTCATTGGACACACCGTACAGATTGTCGCCATTTATTTTCGCCTTCGGTATCCTTTAACACTTGGACGATTGAAATGTCAAAATAAGCAATGGCGGTCGAATATTGCGAAATGACGGCAGGTGTAGTGTAGAATGTGAAACACAATGTACAGTCAGCAACATATTTCACTGTAAAATATCTGGACATAAAAATGTAAGATCGTGTTCAGAATGTTCGAATGTTGGGTAAAATTTTCCTGCATGCCCTTTCGTCAACGTAAAATTTTCTTATTTTCTGTCTGGTAAAAGTAGAGGTCTTAATACGTATCCATTTTGTATGAATGACTCGTATAATATGGATCTGGATCCGGATCTACCATGCAAAACAGATCCGGATCAAGAACCCAAAATAAGAGCAAGTCAAGTAGCATAATCATGTATGTGCTTTTAATCGTAACGCAACAAATATCACATTAAAATATACTGGCCTTGAATTCTTCTTATAACCGTTTTTTGATAGCCGTCATCCCAGTACATTCACGCCTTCGCGCCATTGCGATTGTACTGGGACTGGGATGATGGCTGTCAAAAAACGGTTAGAAGAAAAATTCAAGTTTAGTTTACCCACTCGCATACTATTACTACTAATATCCTGACAGATCAAATCAGCTACTTTATATGAAACGTTGAATAAACCCTGGGATAATATAAAATTTATAAGACAAATACAAAATATCACGTTACTGTGTATACAGAGAAGAGACGAGAATTTTGAAATAGGTTAGGCAAATATAACTTGTTAGTACGGGTTTTTAAAAGTTTCGATTTTAGCGATACTTCTGATTAACCTTCAATTATAAGTATCTTACGAACTCTGCTCCCGCCAAAATACACCATTTAGAGTTTCAAGGTGAAAGAATTGGGATTCGTAACATTATCACTTTCGCGACCAATAGTTTTGCCTTTTTTTGTATGTAGCGAAAACATATTACGGACATATTGCTCACCTAGTCAGTTCCTGGTTGTGAAAGTATTTTTGTGTTTTGAAAAAACAAATTACGTACCTACTTCACGGGCTGTTGTTTTTAATTCAGAGCCGGTTTGTATGGCAGATCCGGATCCAGATCTGTATTATCAAGATCCTTCATACAAATTGATCTGGATTGAAAACCCTACGGTTGTAAAAACACAAAAAAATATGTTTTGTCATCTACAGAGGTCGTTGAGTACTGTGATAGTGGATTTCTTCGTCATCGTTTTAGGAGCTGAGAGGTTACTCCGAATCTCAAAATTCGAAGTTCGTCCCGTGCCATCCCTCTCGCTCTCATGTTAAACTGTATTTGGGTGAGCGAGATGGCACGATACCAATTTCGAAAATCGAATTTCAGAGTAGCCCCTCTGGTGGCCAGCATTATAACGCCTCCATTCCTCACTGACAGTGCCTCTGACAAGACATGCGTAGATAATGCGTAGGGGTGAATTCAGTCAGATAATAATATACGAACAGAAGCTAATTTCACATAAATCAACCTGTAATTTATAATATCCTCCTGTACTTAGACGTCGAATTCACTTTTAAGCCGGGTCGGTAAGTTATTTTTATCGTTTTCGTGCGACAGATGAAATATGATCGCTCCCTTTGACGGCTCTGACGATCCATCACGGTACTAGATATTTTATTGGACAGCTAGATGCACTACAAGTGTATTACAGATATTTTGTCAAGAAAAAAGATACATTGTTTGTCATTAAGAAAAATCTGATTATTGACGGAGGTGTCATCGAAAAGAATAGAGGCAATATTCTGACATTGTTATTGTATTGGCGTCCTACTTAATGTCTAAGTTAGGTCACCATCATCATCATTTAAGCCATAGGACGTCCACTGCTGGACACAGGCCTCCTCAATAGATTACCGCGTGGGCCGAATAGAGGCGCATCCAGCGAGTCCCTGAAACCCTAATCAGGGGGTTATTGCCTAACGAAATTTTGATATCCGAATCAACTGTCATAGCCAATACAAAATCATGACACTTGATTCTGATTCCGAGCGTCAAACGCGATAGGCAATAGGAGGGCCGGTCGCTTGGCGATACGCGGTCTCCACTTGAAAACCTTTTGCCCTAACAGCCATCGGTTCTTCGAATTATGGTGCCCTGCCCATTGTCACATTCACGTTATAAGTTATGTGCTACCTACCTGTTCCTTTTTAAAAGCTATTACAATTACGCAAATAATGCTTTTAAGAACATGTTTCTTGTAAGGAGACCCTCTTTAATTTTAAATCTTTTTTTTATTATTATTTACCGGTCAGAGGAATTAACATTATGTGAAGATTGCTTCTCTTTATATGAACTAGAAGTTTATTGGGATTCTGTGTTTTTAATGCGGAAAAATTAACACCACATTACTATCTATATCACAATTATGTGAAGATTTCAAGTGTCTATTCCGTTTTAAGAGTTAAAGCCCCGCGACAGACGGACAGTGGAGGCTTAGTAATAGGGTACCTTTGGTACGGAACCTAGTTTAGTGAATTCGTAGCGGCTAGCGAGTAAATGGAAGTCTTATCACCCATTGCAGTTACTGCCTGTCTAGGCTGCGATCTGGACTGTAAGCGGCTTACGTCCTGCGGGCGAAACATTTCGACCGGCGCAAAAATTGCGTCTTTAAAACAAATAGCGGAGATTTTACGAGTCGCAAATCGAAACAAGGAATTAATTTTCATATTTCAGTTGGCAATGGGAACTTAAATTTGACGTTCTTTGTTGTATTTGACGGAGAAAAAGAAAGAAAATACAATTATTAAAGGTCAAAACGTGACATCAAAACACGGCAACGACATTATTACAATGGTGATTAAAGTACTTCATTGTTAACTACCTAACCTTAGTAGCGCGTATAGCATCCAACGTCCATAGGCTGCGTGACAATTGTTTACCATTCATTCATACCACCGTTCTTAGGAAGGTCGGTCAGTAGCGGATCCAGAATTATTAGGTAGGTTTTGACAAGATTTGCCACGGGACTTGGCCGTATCCTTGTTTTACACTATCATCATCATCATCGTAGCGTTTTCCCGGTTGCGTCCTCAGCTGCTGCTTCGGAGCCCGGGGTCCGCTTTCCGGCATTTTCTTCTCCACTTCGCACGGTCTTCTGCATCCTTAGCTGTAACGCCGTTGGCCCGCATGCCATCCTTAGCGACGTCAAGCGAGCATTTCTTGGGTCTTCCCCTTTTACCCGGACCCGGCGGAGGCGGCATGGCTAGACATTTGTTTCCGATGTAACTTGCAGGTTTCCGTAAAACGTGACCGTACCAACGTAGGCGACTCTCTTGCAGTTTGTCTGCTATGTCACGGACGTGAAGGCTACCCCGGATGCGGGTGTTCATGACGCGGTCTTTTCGCGATACTTGGCACATCCAACGCAGCATCTTCATTTCCGTAACACTTAGTATCCATATCCATATCCGTAGTACCATCGTATATAAAAAATATAATCGCATCAAGTCGTCCCAAGTTTCAATACCACGGCACACGATCACGCTCTGCCGCGACGATCCTATAACTCCTGTCTATGTCAGCGATGAAATGTGAGTACGCTGCGACCTTATTTGGTAAGTGAATACGGCTTATAATATTTCATTACCCCAACTTCGACGGGTAACTCACGAAACCTCATATAACAGTCGTACTTGCAGGAATTTTAACTTTAACTATCACTTCAGTATAGTAGGTTATCACTAACTCGCTATTTGGGATATGATAATTTAAAAGGTTGCAAAAGTAATGCGATGTGGCGTGAACTCGTTAAAATGAAATTTTACGTTCCCCTGAGTTTAATTGGTTAGGATATTTAAATTAAACATTATTTTGAATGATTCGATTAGTTATTTGGACAGATCTTTATATTAATTGGCAATGCTAATAAGATTATACACGGTCTCATACATTTGACTGTGAGATGAAATTACATTTGAATATTTACATCCATTTATGAATGAGGGAAAACACATCTGAGAAAATAACTTTCAATGTAATTTGAGACTATTAAGAAGAATATCTGTAATTAATTATATTTTTTTATGTGAAACAATTTAGGTGTGAGAACATATTTTTTAAACATTGAAATAAAACAATTTAACGGATTATATCGCGTACATTATCTCATTTTAGTCCACCCGTGACCACGGAGAGCTGGAAAGCTTCCGAAACGTCGGGAACTAAAATGAGATAATATACGCGATATAATCCGTTAAATTGTTTTATTTCAATGAGTAATAATCGCGGAAACAGAAGAAAATATTATATTTTTAATGCCAATTTAGGGTTTTGCCAATATCAAACAAGGGATTTTTTTATTAGAGATATATATTTAGAATTAGTCAAAAGTAACACGTATAGACAGATTTTTCGTTACATCAGAGCCTTAAGATGTAACCCACGTACAAACATTAATCTTAAAATAAAACACAAACTAATAAAAATAGTAAATCTTAAATAAACACCACAAAATATCTAAAAATAATAACACAACCTCATAAAATGATTTCACAGTTCGCCAGCGCGATAGTTACGTACTTCCTTGTCATCATATAAATATGTATGGTCGTCCATTCATTACGACAATAAAGGAAATATTCAATTTGCGAACGAAATGTAGGGTAATGCGACGAACGATGACCTTTTGCGAAATTGGGCTTTATTCGAGCACTTCTGCTGTTTTTAGTTCTGTTTACAATACAAGTAGACTCAGTTTTATTCACCAATTAATACAATTAACACAAGCAATATGTTTAAATGATGATAGGTGTACATTTTTAAACTCTGTTGATATATTTTTTATTGATATTAAATGCTTAAACGGTATGGCAACCGCGATATGGTAACTAGTTTATTTCGTTTTCCTACAAATTGTGTGAATTGTTTTAGGGAACCATTTGAGCAACAATAACTTACTAACGCATTTGATCCGACTTTATAAAAAATGGCGCGCGCATCATTGTACAACATCGTCAAAAACACTGGAATTACTTAAAGCAGGAGATTATTGGTTGCTGAGAGGCGTACCACTGTTAACAAAACACAGAGTTAATCGTCATTTTGTATAAAATAACATGTCACAAATAACCCCAATTAAAAACAGAATAATAACAGTTTTATAGCCTTCGTATTTCCTGGAATTTGGACAGGATCGGAACTTTTATAAATTGATTAATTTATTGTTTTCAGTTGAGGTAAGAATTTCGGAATAGGTTCAATTATATAAAATAACCATTAGCAAACAGTAAACAATCTGCTAAATTTCAACAAAACTTTGTTAACCGAGGAAATCCTCGGGACAAATGTTTTATTGATTAATACTTGCTCTAGATAAAATATAAATTATTGTTGCCAAGAATAAGTACTAAGTGGAAAGACGTATATTTCCTATTCATTTTAATTCGCGTCCCAGTAACTCAGTGCGCCGGGTGCGGGTCAGTCCAAATACCAGTCTGAGAATGATAGCCGGTAAGCCTGATTGTGATGTTACACTATGCGGGACTGCATGCTCCCACTAATGTAATTTTGTGGTAGTGCTATAAAATATTTATAATAATAACTATGTATTGTGCTATGTATATGTGTCGTGTAACAGGAAATAAATGATTTGAATTGAATTGAGTTCTGTAGGTTCTGTTACATCTTCATAGAAACTTACAACCACTGCCTGAATGCGACTATCTGGATCTCTAACAGACGGAACATGGTCCAAAAAATCTTCCTCCTCAGTCTTTCACTCTTTACATAGTGGCCAATTGATAGTCATATACCTACCTCATTATTACTTCAGCATAGTCGGATAATAACCCCTATAATCATATGTGGATGCCTAGTTACCCGTGCATTCACGGCTATAAACAATGGTAACAACAACAACACATACAAACATTCAAAAAAATCTTTTTTTTAATTAAATATATTCAGTGAGCTTAAAATAGTCCATATCAATTATTTTGTTGAAAATATCTACAATGTACAGACATTTCATTTTTACAACTTTATAATAGGATAAATTACTTTAAGAGCAACCTGAGCCCGAAAATTAAAGTAGCAACTGAAAAAAATCTGGATTCGCATTTCGTACTGCCCCCGCCTTCCCTTCTCACTCCGTTGTACGCTACTTAGAAATCAGGAAAATATTTATATGCGTCTCAATAAACTTACGGAAGCGAAGCAAGGAAGATCTTGAATAAATAGGTAATATTAAGCACATAACAGGATACTAGATAGAAATAGCTTTTACCCGTACATAACTAAATCACAATTTCCATTATCGTAAGAGTTTCCATGTCCTAAGAACTTCCATTGTCCTAAGAGAAGTTTCAAACAAATCAGTCTGTCTGTTTTGCGTGAACCCAAAACTCATCGCGATATATTTAGCTGCGTTTGCGCATGACACCGCATGACTCCCGTATTAGTTTACACAAGGCATGCACCAGCTTCCGTTTATTTGCTGCTGTCCACCGGTGTACGCGGTTGTTTGTTTGGACAACCAAATTGTGGTGCGAGTGACAGGCGACCAGCGAAACCGTTTCAACAAATCACGAGGCTTCATGTTGTGCCTCAAAAAGAAAGTGGCCACAGCCATAGTACCAACTGAGCAACATACAATCAGTCAGTCAGGACCAGCAATAGTTTTTTTAAGCTATCTTAATAATATGATCAGCTTCTTGACTAGCCGCTTTTTAATATAACTATCAATGTCTTTTTGTCTCTCGCAGACGCAGTTGAACAACCTCATAATGTAACCTTTGTTTCAACATTATGTGAAATGGTGCATACCATTCGAACATTCGAAGAATCTGAATCCTAATTTCGCTATTCATTTTCAAATGCTACCTCTTTACAACCACCCCCTTCAGTACGACTAATTAAATATTCATTAGATTCCTAGATCAGACTCGTTCCGCGAGTGGTAAATTGCATAAAATTTTAATAAGAATAGGAATTTCAATTATTAACAACAATGTTCGCGGAGGAAGGGAAAGTCATAACCCTCTTTTTTTGCTTCAGCGTAGTTGGTTGAAAAATATCCTATAATTGTATAGACGACATTCGTCGAATGCATGAGTTTATCTCAGATTTTTTCCTAACACGAAAGTGACTGAAAACGCTCTGTTTCAAAAATTGGACACGTCAACTCACGTAATCTAAGTTTCAATGGAAGTTTCCGTTGTGCGACGAACAATTAGCCATACAACTGTATTGAATATTCTCGCGGCACAAAAGAACATTTCGCTTTCATCGGGTTTGTATGGTTAACTACATCAGCTAACGATGGTCCCTACTTTTTGAGCCTCATCCCTGTGTCAGTAACTTAACCCGACCCGATTACGATTTTTTTACGCGACATCTTATTACTTAAGCCAACCTCGCACGAACTGCAGTCGGCACCTATTTGGACGGTTTTTGTACCAATGTAAACAGTTCAAAAAACGCCTCGGTCTGTTTGTGCCCGCAAAACCTCGCTCTTTGCCCAACTTTTACTAAAAAAAAACTTCATTCACGTGCTCTTTTAGGTGAAAATTTATAAACAGAAGAATTTTAAGGTTCGAGGCTCCGTGGTAACGTTTAACTTGGCACTAAATCCGGGATAATAGCAGTATATTTATTATGCTCGCGGTCGTCGGCAGTTTCGCAGTAATGTGCTGATAATATAAAAACTACGAGAAATTTTCGATCGTTAATCATGATATTGTAAGAGTTATTTATTATCAGCACTTTTTTACGAAAATCCTCTCGTATTCACTATTAACGCTATGAAGTACCCAAGAGTATTTACGTGCATATTATTTGGAAGACCTTGCACGTAATGCACGTATGTGCGAGTCGAGTATAATATTTTACTATCAATTTATTCTTATTGGGAGCTCCCTTACCACGTGCATTCGCCTGTAATGTAACAAAATACATTTTTTGTTATTATTAAAAACAAATGAAATTTTCATAAATTTTTTGTTACATTACAGGAGAATGCTCGTGGTGCGGGAGCACCCTAAGATTTCTGTTGATATGGCTACGAAAATGTTGAGCACTAGTGTTTTGTCGTAATCAACTTCAAACAAAAGTTAGGCCAACTGAATAGACAAGGTTCTACTTATAAGTGTTCTCAACATGCGGCCGGTGGCTTATGTGTCAATGGTACAGAAGATGACAATGAAAATAATAATAATAAATAAATAAATATCACGGACAATCTTACACAAATCGACCTAGTCCCAAACTAAGCAAAGCTTGTACTATGGGCACTAGGCGATGATGTACATAATATATACATATAGATAAATTATAATACTTAAATACACAGAAAACATCCAAGACTCATTAACAATCCTTCGTGCTCATCACACAAATACTTGCCCTGGCCGGGATTCGAACCAGCCAGCTTCGCAAAACATGGTACCAACAACCAACTGAGCCAAACGTGTCGTCGTAATGAATATAATATAGTAAAGAAATCTCGCAATGGAAAATCTACTCCAAATATGTACAAAAATAAACCAGAGCACGCTGACCACTTTATAATACAATATATGTTTATAACAACTTCCCTTGGTAAAAATAGATTATAGGACATCACTACACGGGTATCCGTTGACGTCATCAGTGCGTTCGATTAATTGCGTGAACAGATGAACATCTGGGCATACGTATTGCGTAAGAGCGTGCGTGAGGACAATGATCACAACAGCTGTGAAAGACAGATCATGCGACAAAGTAACAAGCTAAGTATAAAAAAACTGCCACCATAAAATTGATTAGACAGATGAGAGAAACTTACGTCTAAGGTTTCTCAAAACCACAGTAAGGAAGCCAACTATGTGATGACTCCGTAAGTTTGGTGTGTTAGGCACACAGACGAATCCACAGAACGACATACAGGCTTTATACTTATAACATCCATCTTTTTGGGTCAGGGTTTAAACACAAACTCGTATAACTCAAGTCGGGATAAGGGGAGAATAATTTTGAACATTCAGAGATGTGCATTTTATATTTTTCCCGATAGTATACGTTATGTGAACTCAGAATCTACAAATTTAATATCTTTTATACCAAACTGTTATTTAGACTAAAAAAAATAAACACTGGTTGTGATATACAGTTCCCTCGTACAAATACATTTTGACTTTGGTTTACATAGAATAGCTAAAAAAGTAAGAAAATACATATCATTGAATTGATTATGGGTAATATTCTCTAAGGGAACATCAGAGACGCATCTGTGAATGTTGCGCTAGCGCTTCCTATGGCAATAAAGCTAATTAAGTACAGTCGCCGATAAAGAAATCAATTTTTTTCATCTGCTATGGAAGAGTTTTTTTTTTGTATCCTTTTCACAGCTGCGAGTATCAATTTCTAGGGCGCTGGTTGAGTCAGAACTGCAAAAAAATCCCAATCTTTTACTAATGCGAGGTTTTGAACCTTTGTCTCTAACTGCTTTCCAGATCAACACCGGGTCATGCCTGATCCAATTTTTTTTAACCAGTCGTTTATTTTCTATTCGCTTTAATGATGTACTGTAAACCTTTTTGAAAAACCTTCTTGAGGCTGTGTTGCGGATTGAATATATATCTAAATACAAACAAGTATTTACAACTCTTATTTTCCCCGCAAACATCGTCGTTGAATATTTCGTCTAGTTGTTGCTGCGGTGATCGGATTAACTTGATCCCTGTGCCAATAATCACATTATTAAGTCACAAACTATCACAGTTTCGTAATTAAAATGGTAAGGATTTTGCTGTAGGATTGACAGTCAGAATCTTTATTGATGTGAAAGCTTCATGTCAAGAATTGTAACACATCTTATAAGTGCAAGAATTTTGCTCAGGGATTGTACTCGTACATCCAAATCCTCGGGACCTTAATTGATGATCAAACTGGTCCATTGTCAACAGCTAGCCGACCGGACGACAGTTTGCGACCAAACAGACGTCCTAAATTAACGTGGCCGCAATTACTCGCTGCGCCCTGAATAATCAGCATGTTTAGCTTTGCGACAACATGGCGTTTATCAACAACTCCGGAAGAACCATGGTAATTGTATGGAATTTATATGGTTATAGTTTCAACCACTGTCTTCCGTGGTTGTATTGTGTATGTTCCGTGAGATTAGAGTGATATTTTTGGTTTAGTATAGTATCGATCCTAGCCCAATTTCAGATCCGAACTAGGCTATTCGCAACTTGTCTTCGCAGGGTCCTAGAATACTTTGGTCACATCGCCAGGAAAGACGGTGATAATCTCGAAAACTGATGATCACTGGAAAAGTTGACGGCAAACGACCAAGAGGCAGGAGCCCGACACGTTGGACAGACCAGATTCGCACAACACTTGGCACCATAGTACACGATGCTCTACACACGGCGACTAACAGAAACAGTAGGCGGCGCATCATCCGAGAGAGACTGTTCCGAGAAGATGACCACGACCCTCAGCAATGAGGAAACCGACGCAAGGAGGAGGTTGGTTTGTTAGAAAAGATTGATCACACCAAAGTTTAAGAGGAGCTGTGACGCCTCGTTTGAATATCGTTTTCCATACATGTTTTTAAAGTGACCACAAACTTAAATAAGGAGAGAATGACTTTAAGTATTTCACTCCAGAATCGATTGTACATACAAATCCTTAGTCTTTGTCGAGCTGAACCAAGTAGCTTTATTGTCATCAGCTAGCCAACTGGCCGGCAGTTTGCGACCAAACAAACGTCCTAATTAACGTGGCCGCAATTACTCGCTGCATCCTAAATAATCAGCGTGTTTAGCTTTGCGACTATCAGTGTTTAGCGGCAGCGTCAAAGTAACCATGGAAATTGTTTGGTGTTTATTTGAGAGTTCCCACCGCTGATCTTCTATGGTAGTTTTATTTAATTGGCATGATCTAGGGATTTTCAGTTCTGGAACAAATAATCTACAATACCGAAGTTTGAGCGATGCTGTAACGCGCCCTATTTACGTTACCTAAGTTTTTTACACACTTTTCAACTGGGAAAACTACAACAACACATACATGTTACAACAGCGTATATAAGTTTCAGTGTCGCACAGTTAGTGTCCTCTACAATAACAATAATATAGCCGAAAATGCAGCGCTTATCTGTCGGATTCAAGAATATTGCAACCAGCGAAGTCAGCCAAATTCGGCGTGACACTGCAATATCACTAATTAACCAGTATCCCGGCCATATAACCAATATAACGATTTTTGGTATTCGAGATGCATTAAAAGACATGTGTTCTTTAATTCGATAAGGCATATAGTAAAATTAGACCCAAGAACATATTCTCGCGCCTCGCCTGTCGTTTCCACATTCTAAAACTCGCTATCGTATCGTAAATTTAAACATATGTTTATTTATTACATAACTTTAGGTTGTACATTTATTTGATTTCGAACGTCTTTCAGTAAAATGTGTTAACACGTGAAACGTAAATCTCCTGAGAAAATATTCAATGCTATTCAATAGCATAGTATTGTATATTTTATGAATACATACGCAGAATAGATGGCATATCTTTAGTTCCAATTTCATGCGAATTCTTCAGGCTATCGTACACCCACAATGTCAAAGGTCACAGTCTTGAAATAGTTACACTTGAAATATACATCATACCACCAACGCATATCATACGAATGTCAAGTTCACACACAAACATAAACCGTGTTATCAACTGAATCAGAATCACATACGTGCGCTGAATTAATAAAGCTGCAGAAATGTAGTTTATAATCTTTTACCATTTTATTTTGCGCTATAAGCTCCTATATATTTTTATCAACTTTTTTCAGTCAAACAGTAAGTTTAATACTAATTTATCCAACAAAATACGATGTGAAAATAGTTTTACAAGTTGTATACGTCTATATTTTGATTGAAAAACACTGAAATATTATAAAGGGCCCGAAATTTAATACTTTTTATTTTTTGAGGATATTAGAAATTGTTACTTTGATAGAGGAGAATATATCTTTTCTCAGTTAACCCGTGTCCATGGAAAGCTGAAAAGCTTCCGAAACGTCGGGAACTCAAATGAGATATTTGAGTTTGTGCATACCTATGCACAAGTTCAAATATCATTAAATGTGGCTACAAGTACATTCGAGGTAGTGGATATCAACCTTTTATGCAGATAGGTCGCTGGTCATTGAAGGATGCTCAGAGAATACATTTTATACGAGGCAAAAATGGTTTGAACCAGGTACTAGCAAAACACGATTGTCGGCTATTTTAAGGTTTAAAATTAAATGCGTGACACTCGCGTTGATAGGCAGTGTGTTACGGCCGCTACATACTGCTGTCATATTTTTTACACGCGCTTCTTCGGGACATTGACCCATGTTTGATATAAATAGACTTGGATGCGTACTGCAACGTTTTTATTAGACGCATATCCAAGTACCCAGACTTGGATCTGTATTACGCGTGGAAATCGTCCCCGTGTCATACATCATCCATCATACATCTCCTACCTCTCCTTGTGGTGAGCATAATGCAAATCGAAATTGCGTAGAAATTAAAATAATTCGATGTTTTGGACGTATCGAGATGCCAGAAACGTCGAAAATTTCAAACTCGAGGTAATTCAACATATTCCACGAATGTCATATTAAAGGCCGAGCCTCACCGGATGCGTATGAAAACGTCGCGCAAGCAGTGTGTCATCTCTTATGAGGACTTGTGCTTTACAACACGCACGCCACGCGCACGTCACCCACACGCATCCGGTGTGGCCTTAAGAGTCCCCAGTAAGATCGGTTCTCCATACAAACGTAGTTACGCTCTCATTTTAAAACGACTAGCTAGATTGCTCTGAACATTGTACTTAAATTAACTTAAGTTATATGCAGGCCTGTAATTAGTTTATATAGCTTTAGATACCATAGTAAAAAAAATACAGCGAAATTAAGTTTCTCATACAAAACTTGTTTTTGCTGTATTCCGTTTGTTTTATAAACTGAAGCCATATAAACTAATTTTAAGCGTAGATATACTTCATGTCGTTGTATATGCAAAGTTTCGTTACAATCCAACACGTAGTTTTAAAATGAGAACGAAACTCCGTTTGTATGGGAAGGTGAAATTCGGCCGAGCTTCCTGGGGACTCTTAAGTATGAACATTGATAACAGCGCTATCTCTGAGTCGGTATATAGTTGCAGCCTTATCACGCCACAATGGCTCAACGTATTTCAATCGTGATTGGTACAAGGATAGCTGGACATCCGGGGATGATTAGGTATATGATACTTTTTACCCGAATACGGTGAAGCAAAAAAGAGGGTTAAGACTTTTTCTCCTCTGCGCATAAAGTAGCGCGCACCTTTGAGAGTGTATAATTTTTTTGAAATTAAAGCAAATATGCGTTCATGCCCCTTCTGAGTAAAGTCTTAAACAAGGCGTTATAACTCTTTGAAATTCGTATTAATTATAAGTTATAGTTAGAAAGTAGAACTAGAGGAGTTGAATTTGCTTTCACCACGTCTTGCACAGGCTTGTCTTGTCTAGTGCTTTTGTATGAATTTACTGTACAGAAGGCAAAGAAATTTTGCAGGATGAGAAACCTACTCCGTAACCAAGAAATATTAAACTAAAGATCTTAGTAGTAGTTAGTAAGTTAATGCACTGGCACATTAGTTAGCACCTTCAATCTTAGTTCATAATAATAAGGTGTAAAACATCAATTATTGGAATTAGTATATGGAAACTTTTGTAACTTTACAGATAGAGTTTTGTAAGTGTGTTATCTCTACACACTTGCTATCGGATTGACTGGAAAGACAATTGTGTTATAAAACTGATATCAAAAAATATTTTAAAGCCAATCTTCAAGTATAAAAGGTACTGGCTTAAATCGACGGTACGAATGACCATTATAACCTCTAAACTAAAAATCACCCAGAACGTAGATTAAAAAATGACAAGGTTTTAATCTGTCAATATTTTCATGGGCTGACTGTACATAGGAGTGTGTGGAGAAGCACGTTTAATGTGTAAGATCCCCATAACCCTTAATTTTATAACTCTATTTGATTTTTATTATTTGTTGTATGACCGTCCACAGTACACATTCTGCGAAAATTTCTTCGTAAAATTCTGCGAAAGTGTTTTACGGGTTGTGAATTGGCTGTGGCAAACAGGTAGATACCGGAGGCTTAATAATAGGGTTCCGTTTGTACCCCTTGAGTACAAAACCGCAATAAAAATGAAGGAAAGATAAATGTAAGTTTGAGCTAGGCACTCGGAGTACGCGAAGACGGTAAGAAACTAAATGACTGCCTGAATACTGCATGAAGTGCTTCCCGGACAATATCGTCTAATGAGCACGTCTGAGTGACGCCCAACTTCGTCTCGAAAGTTCCATTGCGTAGTAAGAGCGCTTACCCATCTCACGCGGTCCGATTTCGTCAGGTGTAGCTTGCACGATCAAATCGGGCGCGGTGTAAATGTTAGGGCACATTACAGGCTTTTCAACCACTATCAGTTTCTTGTAACATTTTAATAAATTAAAATTGTATTGCCGTAAGTATTCACCAAATTTTTACGCGCATTGTGGTTTATTTCTTCAAAATATTAGACAGGAGACCCGCAAATCGAAGCCGGTGCGATGCATAAAGTGCTTTCTAGATAGATTCGTTCTTTACAAAGGAAAAGTTGCAGAACAATTACTTTGTTTTTGTCTTCATAAAATAACCTTTAAATAAAAACAACTATAAATAATCTAGAAGGTAGATGAAAACGTATGAAAATCAAGTAGTAGGTACATAAGTTTCAGGCAGGGTCATTAAGTGCCCGCCGTAATATGTGTGGATTCGTTGAAAACTTTTCTTTAATATTGTCTTCACACATTTTAACGAGTGGCTCTGTAAGATGTAGACCTAACAAGTCTTGCGACCCCCATATATCCGCCATTTTGAAAAAAAAAAACTAAAACTGAATAAACAATTTTAACTGTAGAGGAGAAGAGACGGACGGACATACGAAAGCATTTTTGCCCACAAGCTGAAACAGAGACGCTTCGCTCGCTTCACTCGCTCTAGGTCAATGAACAGTTTAAACGGATTATATCGCGTGTATCACCTATTTCATTTGAGGGACCTATCTCTTTATTTAAATGTCAGTGAAAGGCTCTAATAATCTCAGGTAGGAAATATGAAAGTAAATGCGGTAACAGAAGCGAAACCAAAGCGAATCATTATTTATTCCCTTTGCTGTAACGGTCATAGTCTGTGGATATTGCCATGATAGTACGGAAAGAGTGGAGAAGCTAATTATCTTATGGTGAACAACCACTTCTTTTTTCTGTGCAGCTAATGTGCTCGATAATGCACTTTTTTTAAAATTCTGTATTACAGGTGTGATAAGTTATTAGTGCATTAATAATAAAAAGCGTATAGTTTTGTACAATACCATTTGCTTGATATTTTATGCTTTCTAGAGCAATGTAAAGATCATTAGGAGTAGGAAAAGGTAAAAATACTTACTATCTCCATTCAATGTTGTTTAGGAGCATAAATAATAAAACATCAATTTTGATTACATTACAGTCTGTTAGAAGATATTCTAAGTTATGTGACTTCGTTGTCATTTTTCGTACTTATAATAAATTATTATCACATTTAAACACAATTATTATAAATATAAGTATCTCCCGACGGTATCAAATCGGCTGGTGCGCTATTCTTCGAACATATTTAGCTTAGACGCACTGCGAAGAGGCAAGCTATAAAAAAAAGCATTCCAAATGATTCACGCGTTTCAGAGCTGGAGAAACTATTAAAGCCTTCTAAAATCAATGTTTCACAGGTGAAAAACGCGACTTTTTCTGTGAGAAAAGTAGCTGGCTCCGCTCGGTTCTATACTCTACTGTAAGTACTTTCAAAAGTGTAAACGTGAAATTGAGCATGAAGCTAGATCTTAATTACGTCCGTCCACACTCCGACGCTCTAGACTAAACTCATCAACTCACTGCACTTGATATTCCATTTTAATTTTTCAGCTTTGAAAATAAGGCTTATAACTTCATGGGAATTTTCAGCTTTTGCGTCCTTTTGCCTTTTTTGATTATTTATTCAAAATTCAAAAATTCAAAATTCAAAATTATTTATTTTCAACAGTGTTTACAAAGTTGTTGAATCCTTCTTTTAAGTTAAAAACTTGTATTCGGAGGAAACTCGCTCTTTCATCCAAGTTGTACTTATGTTCAAAATAATATTAACTAAACATACTTATCCTTTAATAGATAAACTTAAAACCGAATCATTTATATTAACATTTCACAAGTAGGTAATTTACATTACAGCTACATTTCTAAATTCAAATATACATTTATTAAACAACAATGAGGTCTGAAGAAAAATTAAATTAATCATGACAATAAATTTATATTATTTAGTTAGTAGTGCACAATTTTGGTTTAAGAAATGAGTAATTCAATGTCGTCATACGTTTTACTCTTAAGCCAGGTTGTTATTTGATATTTACACTCTGTATAGGTTAAGTGATAAATTTTCTCAGTTGTATTTATTTTATTATAAAGTAATGTTGATGCAATTTTAAACTGTTTTTTAGCAAAATTTGTCCTAATTTTAGGTATTTTTATTACGGAATAAGGATTACGTTTTTGTATTATACTTTCATCTCGTTTCGAATATTTATGAATTTTAAGAACACAGTTCGAAATATATAATTGTCTAACTGTAAGAACATCACAATCTCTGTATATGTCTGTGGTGCTGTATCTTCTGCATTTACCTAAAAATACTTTTCTTCTCTGTGTGGGAATCCAATATGAACAGACATAGAACTTTTAGTGGCACGAATGCAATTATCCTAGGGATTTCCTAACGATATTAATTTATCGATAAATTCTTCTGCTCGATATACGTATAATATGAACTTGCATACAAGTTGCATGTAACAAAAGTCCGTATAGGTTCATTAAGAAAGGTGAAGAAGAAGAAGTAATAACGTTTTCTTAAATATTATTAAATATTTATAAATATTACGGCTCAATTTTACACAAATCGAAATAGTCCTATGGCAAGCTCAATAAGGCTTGAGTTTTGTTATTATGACTATAACGAGTACTAGATAACGATATATTTAATAGATATATTTATTTATATACATAGAATACATCCAAAACTCGAGAACAAATATTGATGCTCATCACACAAATATTTGCCCTTACCGGGATTTGAACCCAGGACCTTCAGCTTCGCAGGCAATGTTACTCCCGCTGAGCCAAACCGGTCGTCAAATGGAAGCGCTGCCGCGTAAAATCAGTGTAGTGAAATTTTAATAAATTAGGTATCTTTTTTAAAGATCTGTATAAAGTACATACTAAAATTTTAAAATTATCGACACATCATCTATAGTGATCAGCATACAGGTTGCTTTCTATTAGACCCCATGAACTTAATATCTAGTATGAAATGGCACTTCGAAATTGGTAAGTATTTAAAACAGTTATCGATACATTTGTTATTCGAAGAAAGTCCCTTAATTGTCGTTTTTGCTACAAAAACTTACGTCTGAATATGAGCATAACTCAGAGAAAATAAGCTTGACTGTTCTGTACAAAGTTTGAGGGCTAAGGGAATAGGGTTTTAGGTATGGAATTTTCTAGTCATTTTATTTAAATGGG
Organism: Hedya salicella; assembly: GCA_905404275.2. Taxonomy (NCBI): domain Eukaryota; kingdom Metazoa; phylum Arthropoda; class Insecta; order Lepidoptera; family Tortricidae; genus Hedya; species Hedya salicella. The sequence goes on along the minus strand of FR990111.1, from coordinate 15,241,540 downwards.
TCCAATCAATGCTAAGGGTTCGTGAGGACAAGGACCTCCTTACGAATGTCTGGAATTGGATAATAATTGAAATTTGTCGGTATGTATGCTATAAGGATATTTTTAAGCGGGAGAATTTACTTTTGTTGAACAAATTCTCTCAAATTTTTAGTCTGAGATTTAAACCCTTTTTTTAATAACAATATTAGTAAGTACACATAACTTCGTTCGCGCGTTGTCCCAGAGATGTCGCTTTTCTTGTGATACTAAACTAAAAAAAGATATCCTAAATCGCGTATTTAAATCCTTAGAATCATGAGCCCAGTACGGAAAGTTAAGTTTGCAACTCTGTGTGGTAGTTAGTGGCTGGAATTCGGTTAGCACCGACGTTCCATGTTCTAGTAGTTTGGTATAAAAAAGAGTTGGCAAGTTTTTAAGCTATAGGTTCTATTATAAAGTTGTAAGAATGAAATATCTATACTATTATAAAGTTATAAAAATAAATATTTTCAAAAACTAAACGACACGGACTATTTGAAGGTCACGAAAAGTATTTATTTTTTATTTTTTGTATGTTTGTAAGTATTGTGGCTTCATCACGCCAAAACAAAGGGATTTCAACTATTATTGGTACACGGATAGCTGTATACCTATATCCCAAGATGATTATAGTCTACTTTTTACTCGACTACGCTGAAGAAAAAAAACAGGGTTATGATTTTTCTCTCCTCCTCTAACGAAGTTCAGGCACCTTTTAGATGAAGATATTTTGATGAAACAAATGAAACCGGTTGTTCGCATGTCACGGGTTTTAAAGGATACTTTTTACCCGACTACGCTGAAGCAAAAAAAGGAGACTTATGACTATCTTTTCCGCCCCTATAATTAAGTTAAAGTACATTTATTGCTATTTGAGGTGTTATGATTCCGTTATGAAAACGAATTTTGTGCGCAATATTACCCTTCTCAGTGCCAAATAAATAGCTCAGCAACATTAAGGCTTATAGTTACGATTGGGCCTGAATTTGAAATCTTAACCGCATTTACATTAAATACGCATCAAATAATATGCAAATTATAAACGACTATGTTCAGAAATCCTGAGACTTGGCCGCTGATACCTCCTAATGCGGGTTTCTGGGCTACACGGAGATTTGGACCTCAATGCCTTCAATACGGATGATGTCTTCTATACGGAAAAACTCATAATTCATACCGCCTTTTGATTTTACTTTGTCATGTTTCTGAAAATGTTATTAAATGGCAAAAAATAAAGTATGAAAGAATATGATTAGGTATCTATCCTATTATAAAGTTGTAAAAATTAAATGTCTGTACATCGAGAATATTAAAAAAAAAATATATATATATTATCCATTAAAAAAAAAAGATTGAACCGGTCTATTTGGAGGTCACTGAATACAAAAATGTTTTATTTTTATTTTTTGTATGTTCGTATGTGTCGTGGCTCTCACGCCAAAACGGCTAAACGGATTTCAATTATTTTAGTAGACGGGTAGCTGGGCATCCCCAGATGGTTATAATATACTCTTTATCCGACTACGCTGAAGAAATAAAGAGGGGTTATGACTGCTCCTCTGCGAACGAAGTTACGGGCATGTACTAGTTAGATATATAATTATTTATCTACTATTTACTAAGTATATTCTTAATTGTTCAATACCAGAATTGAAGTGGTTACTGTACCTATTACCACCCAAGTAGCAAACAAGCTGTATAAGATCATATATAGCTGTTAAACAGCAAGTTTTAGCGTTATAACGGCTGTATAAACCCTAAAACGGCTTTTGTACTACTACGGCAGTGGTAGGACACCTGTTTACTACGATATGAATTTGAATTGTGAACCAAATTTCACGAAGGCACAACAATTGAAATGTGAAATCCAACAATTGCAGGATGTCCCTCGAACCGAACTATAATGATTGTGACAGTCCGTCTCGTATAAGAAATACAAATTGACATCTATACTATTATAAAGTTATAAATGAAATGTCTGTACATTGAATTGAAGATATTAAGAAAATGAGTGATATGGTGGGTCACTGCTGAATCGGAGGAGATTTTTTTGTACGTTATTGTTGCTTCATCAGGCAAAATCATACATAATAAGAGATACCTAGACGGTGGCCGCAACTTCGTTCGCGAGGGGAAAAAGTCATAACCCCTATTCTTTTCGACAGTGTACTCGGGTAAGAAGTATTTATAATACACGAGTAGCTTATCCACATATACCAAAAATAGTTGTCTAAGTAGGCAGTACAAAGGTGCCCGCTATAGTGCCTATGCTTATATACAATCATCAAAGCAAAAAAAAAAAAACTATTCCGTAATGGTAATTGAACGCAGTGCCAATAGTAATACTGATATCATCTTAGTGTCAATGTAATAATGTTATTCAATTAAATGCGTCATTAAGTGTTCTCATACTAATTGAGTAAATGACCGCATTAGACCGACAGTCCAGACTCCAGAGGTACTAAGTTCGGTTCCCAAAGTGAACCATAAGTGTATCTACGTAACCATTTCATTTTTATACCAATTATTCTTCCCTCTTCATTATTATTGTTATGTATTAGAGGGAAGCCTTAATTGTCCCAGTATTATGTGTGACATTGTCACACCTCCCTAGGGACGTACTCTAATTGGGCGATGCCGTGACGTGGTCACTTTGCCGCAGTACTAGAAACAATTAAGATAAAACACTTCCATTTTGCGTAGGTCTCCCAAAGGTTTAGAACGAGAATTGCGTTTGTTTTAGCGTTGATTCATAATTTTAGTAAACGTGTCTTAAAAACAAACCATTTAAAAATATTTGTAAAACATCGACATTGGCAATATTTTTTTGCTGGTCTTATTCTATTCTCACCTACATGCTCTCATCACATCAGAGTCACACAAGGCAAATATGTTGCAAAAAAATACGATATCTTTGAAGTAAAAAAGTTACGATTTTCTAAATATACATACGGTATTTTTAAATAAGTGCGAGAAATCTATAAAAAAAATTGGGTCCATTTGGACCCTTTATAGTTTAGTGTTGCATTAAGCAGAGATAATTGGTTGGCACGAGTTAATTAAGCTACTACAATAATTGCGTTATTTATGTTTAACACCCCCGCAGGAAGTGTCCTGACATTTCATTGTATCTAATGAGTACTTATTATTGTTGCAGGTAATTGGATGTTACTTTGTAGAGACGAAAATAATAAGAGAAAAGCAAGGTAAGCTTACCTACCTTTACCTTTGAGTACCTCGGCCCCGCCTTTTTAGGGTTCCGTAGCCAAAATGGCAAAAACGGAACCCTTATAGTTTCGTCATGTCCTTCCGTCCGTCCGTCTGACCTTCCGTATGTCACAAGCATTTTACTCAAAAACTACAAGTTTTACATGGATGAAATTTGGAGTATCGATGTCTTGTGTGAGCGTAAATGTAACCGAAACTGAAAAAAAATCTGTAAATATCATTGTGTGGCACATATATCGACAGATGTTCCAAAACATTATGAGGTTTAAAAAAAATGTTTTATTTAGTGGACATTTTTGGAAATAATCGCTCCTAAAGTCGCATAAATTGTGTCCCCCCTCTTGTCTAAACCTTACGTTCAAAAAAAAAAGTAAATAAACAAAAAAATAAAACCGACTCCAAAAACAACTAAAAAGTAAAAAATAACGCCATAATTCAGTTTCTTCAAATTACTTACAAGTAACCGTTTGTATACTCAATCTATACATTATATACAATTAATCTTATTTTGTCGTCGGTGCCTATATAAAGAATGTGTAAAATATTGAAAATTGAAGATTTTAGTAAGTTGTGACACGATGGCACCGACTCCAAAATAATATTAATTGTATATACTGTATAGATTGAGTATACAAACGGTTACTTGTAAGTAATTTGAAGAAACTGAATTATGGCGTTATTTTTTACTTTTTAGTTTTTTTTGGAGTCGGTTTTATTTTTTTGTTTCAAAATTTTATTTATTTTACACTTTTTAGTTAATCGTTACTTAAAAGTGTATCTCGTGACGATTCGAACAAGCCCAAACACGGCTAGGATACATTATTTTATTACATAGATCTGGTGCCTACCTTCCGGCTCCATCATCAAATCAATTCGATGGTTCCATAAAAAAAAAAAGAAAAAAAAAAAACACATCTCGGCACTTACATCCTTTTGTTGAGAAGTGCCGTTTTTCGGTAATAACTCAAAAACGAATATACTAGAACACTTTTTCATATAGCATTTTTTTACCGCTAGTGTGATGTTTTTCGTATAAGCTACTGCGTAGATAATAATAAATAAATAAATATTACGGGACAATTTTACACAAATCGCTCTAGTCCCATGGTAAGCTCAACAAGGAGACGACGATATATTTAATAGACATATTACATATATACATAGAAAACGTCCAAGACTCAGGTACAAATACTTATTGCTCATCACACAAATATTTACCCTTACCGGGATTTGAACCCAGGACCTCAGCTTCGCAGGCAACGTTACTCCCACTGAGCCAAACCGGTCGTCAGTCATAATGCAAACCGGATTGTTATTTAATCCTACCTCCTATGGGATGGAAAGTAAAGCAGAGGTGTAATACGGAGCTCGCTTGACTAAAAGATGCATGTTCACTTTCCATAGCCACAGTTTTCGTAGTCCTTTTCAAATGAAAACTGTCTTCCACTGAAATAAACATTGAAACATCAAAACATATCATGTCAAATTGAGAAGAAGGATCAACGATATTTATGTTGAATGCTTAACTATGCCAGGTAAAGAACTAAACATCTGTCAAGATCGCTTCATAACGAAACCCTTTTTCAATCGGCATATCGAATATCATTGATCATTTATCCATGGTCCGTATCCTGAAGGATAAAAAGGTCATCGAACCGGCTGCCCAGGTGTATCCGGTCAGGTGTCGCTGTTTGTAGAAGATATCTTGCTTCAAGTTTATCAGTTTTCTATACATTTGCTAACGGATTTTGGTAAGTTTGCTGTCAAATTCAAATACGAATTCTTTATTATCTAATATCGCCCATACTTGTATTCCTTACACGCTAACTTCTGTGACACTACAACCTTTTGTGTAACTAGGCCTTCCCAAAGAGTTTCGTCTATTTTGCTCTATGTCTGTTCTGCCATGTTTAAGATGATTCCCCATCCATCTTAGATTCGCTTTTTCACAGTTCGTCTGCTGCTTGCTGGGTCTTTCCTCGAGGCTGGTTTTTAGAGTTCCGTACCCAAGGGGTACAACGGGACCCTATTACTAACACTCTGCTATCCGTCTGTCTGTCTGTCTGTTTTTTTCTTCCACCTTGTACTAACGTACACACTAAAATACAGTGTGTCTGGTTAAACTAAAAACTAAATTTATTACTGGAGTGTATTGCGCATACTCGTGGTGTCAGCTAGCTGACCGCAGAAACGATGAATGGCCGTTCAAATTCTTCCTTTAGTCGTTAGCTAGGTTAGTAATAATACAAACCCATCGACGTGATTGTATTAGAATATGGATTAAAAAGTGACATATTTTACTTTTCCTGATAAATCACTCGGTTCTCAACGGATAATCAAATAGCCTTGACACGCGGAGGAAGCAGTCGGGAGCCAAGTTAATATTTCTATAAATTATAACCCTTATGTATTGCATGATTCTTCATATCTTGTCCAAATTTGCCTTCCTAATTATCTGTAGCTGTAGCTCATACCCTCGGCAAATACGCGAACGTGATGTTATGGGGGCTGAGCTTATCATGATGAGTATGTTTGTTGATCACAGACTGTTTATGCGACTCGAGAATACAGTATACTCTGAGTAATATAAGTACGTAGAGGGTAATGTTTCACCCTGGTGATGTTATGTGGAGTGCTGACAACCATATAGACATAAAGTATCCAAATACTCCAGTCCTCTGGGTTATAACAGGTACCTACAACTGTAGAATATGCAATAGGAAATACCTATTGAAACATACTATAATAGCCCATCAAAAATATAAATTGTTTGCTTTCCGGGTGGATCCAGCCCTTAAAAATGTTATTATTTTTTAAATAAGTATTTAAAAGGGATACAAGTTTTTAAATGCCACCACAAGGATATTTTAGAAAGTGCCAAGCTTTGCATTGGTTCGTTATAACAGTCGATAATCAATCGTTACCAAATTATAAATTTGCCACCACTTTAAGAAAAATATTATGTTAGACTTCATGTTTAGTGTTTGATCTTTCAGCTGCTATCTTTATATTACGAGTACTTTGAAATATTGGCAAAACAGTTAATTTACTCCCCTTACCCATCCGTCCTTAAGTATGTTTGTGGCGTACATTATGGAACAAAGCAAATTCAACACGAATTTCTTGGAAATCTTATGAAAGTTCCACTAGCGAATATTTTTAAACATACTGCTTGGTGGCCTTATGTTGTCCCTTTTATAATTAAGGTCAGTTTCCTTTATTTGCGGAATAGAAAAGCTATTAGCGGCTCTTTAGAAGAAAAAAGTAGTAAGAACAATGTTTCATTCAGTTACTGTCTCTCCTAAGCTACACAATGGCATCTTGGGCATTATACATTACCGCTAAGTAACCTTTTGTTCAAACGTTTTGTTAAGACGTTTGGAAGATATTGAATTTGTTTTTATTTGCTCTGAAAACGAGGCACCAAACAGTAATAAACTAACTTATTTACTCGTATGTACGAAGGAACGATAAAACATATTTAAAAGCAAATACTAACTGTATCTATCAATTACCTTCCTACCTGGTCCAAAAGTGCCAAAAATACTGCGTTCCCCCGTTATTGCCCGTGGTATGAACTAACAAACTCGAAACAGTTACAAATGTTGATAGTGTTAATTTTCTTTATTATCATTAATCCTAAATTCTAGATCGACCACTTTGGAGTTCTTCGAGAGGGGAGAAAACTGGTCGTTTCAAACGCGTCTCATACGTAGACACATTTTTGTCGAAGTATGTGTAATTTTTTGTGGCTTTTCAATAAAGTGCATCCACACTATCGGGATGCTTGGCATCTCAAAAATAAACGGGCATCACGCTCATTTTTGCCACGAACTTGTGTTGTGGAATTAGCTTCCTCCATAGGTGTTTCTGGAGCACTATAACATGAGATTCTTCAAGAAGCGAGTTAACAGGACACAAGGCTGGCAACGTATGGGCGACTCATCCGGTGTTGCACATATGTGACGATGACCATCAGACGACTCGTTTGCAAATAAAATCGAGCTATTTGGCAAAGATCTCTGACTTTAAAGAAATAGTTTGAAATACTCTTAAAATCTCAGGGCATTTCAAAAGATTGTGTCCACGAAAGTGTGACGATGACGGTTAAAACTTTTAATTAATAGTCCTAAGGTACGTCCACGCTTGTATCATTTGCTCGTATCCGATCACCGTGGCGTGGCATAACTGCGTATCGCGCTGCTTGGACGCTCACTGTCGGCGCGGCATTCACGCCGCGCTTGTCCTATCTAAGTGTGTGATACGCGTAGCAACATGGATTTCGAGCGATCGGATCGGCGCAAACGCGTGATCGTGACACGCGATCATGCCACGGGACGAAGATCTGATCGGGCAAATGATACAAATGTGGACGCACCTCTATTCGTTCGCTTTCGTTTTTTATTTATTTAGAACCTGACTGAACTGGGAAGGTAAGCTTTAAGTATCGTTACCATTAATCGGAGTTAGTATGAAGAGCGCAAACACACGCGGCCGCTTCGATTAAGCTGGGGAGGCGGTGCGCAGGGCACAAGGACTGAAGAAGTGGATTTCAAAATTTCTTCGCTTCGGTGGACACGCGATTCTTAGCACTACCAGCATCAATAGACTGCATTGACTGCCCACCATCAAGGCAGGCCGTATGTTTGTTTGTCACAATAGTAGTATAAAACAAGTAATTGGTGAACCGATAAATTACCCCCGACAGATGTAGAAAAATGCTGATCATTTTCAAACGGTTGAACCGAATTTTTGAACCTTAGCTAAGAACGCTCTTGATGAACTCGCATTTCAAACACAAAATACTAAATCAAAATCGATCTATCCGTTCAAGCGCTACGGTGCCGCAGATAGACAAGATATACACATATCAAACGCAAAAACACTCCTCTTCTTTCGTCGGTGGTTAAAAACTTAGTGTAGCCTTGCAAGTAGAAAGAAAGCTAGAGTCAGAGTACGGAAAAACCTTTTTATTGTTTAATTATTTTGTTGCTTATATCTTAGAAAAACAGAGTTATCCAAAAAATAAAATGATCAAAAACACTATTCTTTTAATTTAATAAGTACTTAACCTATTACATAGTTTAAACAAATGAGCGCCCATACTTTAGAGACAAAAGGTTTTTTCATAGGGTATAGTAATCTTATTTCTTGAACAACTACATTATAAATGACCAAAAAGCAACGAGTTAAAAAGATTCATGACCCACTCTGCCAAGATTGAAAGCCAAGAAAAGAGCATAAGTTCAAAATAAGAAAAAAGATGACGAAGTTACCAACCAAAGTGCCGTAACTGCGATACGTCATTTTAAAAGTTTTGCAAGAAAGTTTGAAACGCCTTAAGCCTACTCACCCATTTACCTACAAAATGACGGATAAATGTATGAGATGTATGTCACTTATGCCATTATCTGAACGAGTAAACTCTTGTATTGTATTACAAGAACTCGTGTGTCGAGGCGACGAGCTAGTATGGAAATGTGGTTCAGCTAGGGCTGCCAGTTGAAAGTTTTAAATCGTTTTTTACAAGGTTAAAATATTTTGGAAAGCTAGCAATTCCCAGGTTGATCCCGTTTAAGGATGTGATGTGATAAAATTATCTTACACTGTTTCTATATCCGCTTGTCTTTCCCATTGGCCTTTATGCAGGACGAACTGTCAACTTAAAAAAATTGGTATTACTGGTTTGGAAATTCAATATTTTGCTAGCGAGAAGCTATATATAGAGACAAGTGTAATAACTTTCAACGTCGTAATAAAATTCGCATTTAAACACAAATAAATTACAAAAATGCGGTTGATACTATTTAAATCAATAACTCGTATCCTTAAATAATGAACATCTAAGTCTTTTACGATCAAATCTCGGACAACAGACAGATAAAACCTTAAAATCCCCACCTAAAAAACGACCTGAGATAAACGCATTAATTATCATAATCAAAGCCCAAAGCTCACAAATCATCCGTTTTCCGCAACCGCAGAATTAAAAATAAATTATTCAACAACTGACAGCCCTGGCTTCCGGGATTCAAATCCCTTGCTGGGACAAAGCGAACATACGGCCGACATAATTTAGAAGTCTCATCTGATAGTAAATGATGCTGTGGTTGAAAGTGACACTCTACAGTGCGGTGCGTTTGGTGGTGTTTTTTGTGGAAGAAGTCATTGGATCCTGTCAGCTTTTTTTTTAAATGAGCCTTTGCATGATAAGCCTCCTGTCCCTGATGCGGCCCGTTATTGCACATCGGATATTTGTCCAAGATTCGAAGAAGCCCGGACAAGAAATCCTGTCACCATTACCAAGTCTGGAGTGTGGTGCCCAGCGGGTCTATGATTTTCGTGTTAATCACGCGATGATCCTCCTAATATTAGAAATGTGAAATTTTGTGGAAATGTTTGGATGTTTATTTCTTAATAATGCGTTATTCTATGAACAGATTTAGATGAAGCTTAGATACAGAGAGATCGAGGCATGGATTAGAATTGGCCTATGTCTGTCCGAGTGGGCATGTAGCAACAGACTATGTTGTAGTCCGCTAGAGGTCGTGAGTACCATTGCTCGCGCAATGCTTCATGAACGAGTGTCGTACAACTGGCGTGGACGATACTTCTAGTAACCTATACAGTAACGGTCGCGAGATCGCTGAGAATCTCAGCGAGTATCTCTCTCCGCTCCACATTCACTCGAGAATCTTGCGACACGAAAGTTCTTGCGTTCTCGCTCCTTTGCCTCGCCGATGAAACTAACAAAATTCCAACAAGGCGAGAAGACTATGTGAGTCGACTCCACATTCACATTTCTCTTGTTTTTCTCGCATGATTGTCATTTTTGTTGCTTGCTAGAGGGGCTACAAAATTACGTGATAACCATACATGGCAAAAGAGGAAGCGCCGAGTGAGCGTTTCAGTAATATTTACAAAATAACACCAATTATTGTTAAATATATGTCAGTAGATCATTTGGTTGTATGAAACAAGTAACAATTCTCAATTTTCATGTCAACCTTTTATACTGGCGTGGTCGCTCGCCGCCTCTGTTTTTGCGATATGATGATAACTTATTCAATAGAATTGACAGCCCTGGTTCCGGAGTCACACTGAAATCCCCTGCCGAGTCAAAGTGAGTAATATACTGTGACAGCTGACTGAGATACTCGTGTGCACACAGCACAATCGACTAGTGTCAGTCCACTTCTGACCTTGCCACACTCCATAGTCTACAAGTCCTCGAATGTAACTGGGCAAATCTCAGAACGCTACAACCGCTCGGTTCAATCGTCATTGTTTATAATCGTTATTATCAACACGATGGAATGATATGTCGCTTTAACTTTGCCCAAGTTAAATTCAGCCTCGGGATTGCTTTTCGGTTTCATAAAATGTTAATTCAGAATATCATTTCTTGTGACTGAAATGGGCGGGGTACATAGATCGAAGTACCGCTGGGGCAGAAAGGTTCTAGAGTGCAGACCGCTTACCGGCAAGCACAGCGTAGGAAGGCTCCAAGGTGTTCGGACGACCTGGTTAGGCTTGTGGGACTCGCTGCATGCGGATCGGCCCAGCTGGTCATTTTAAAGAAAGAAAGAAAGAAAAACATTAATTTTGTGATATACACAAGATAAACATCAACACAAACGAGTGTCTTGGTTGTATTTGCGTTCACGTCCATCAATCGGACAAGAAGAAGAGCTTGTCTATAGGCAGATCTGAGCAACTATTACTACTGACCTTGACAAAAAAGTACGTTTCATCTGTTCGATTACCTAGGGACGACTTTTTATTTTGATAGCTCTGTACACGAACAACAGCCCTAGTTCCGAACCATGCTGAAATCACCTTTCTACTAAAAACGAGTAATATACGGTGACAGTTGAAAAATAAAATCCTTGACGGGTTCACGGATAGGTCATATAGGCGTTGGGGATAGTTTATCTCCAGCAGTAGACATCTTATTCATAAGTTTCAATAAGCCCCTACACCACATCACAGGAACACAAAGTTCTAAAAGATATTAAACAAGTTATCCATGACAGCTGACAACCCTAGACAGTTCTAAAACCTGCGGTAAAAAGCAATTAACAGCTTTGGTGACTCGAGATGTACTTCGAAATACCGATTGTTCAACAGAGTAAGGCCACGAAGAGAATTTTCTTCTAAGAGAATTTTCTGGAGTTTTCTGGAGTTCATCATCTAGAAACGACTATTGCTGTACAATCTAGTGCAGTCTTGCACTTTATGTCATTGTACAGCACATTCTATATGATAAAAAAAGAGGTACACGAATTTGGTTTGACAAAGTTATCCACGATAGTTGACAACCCTGGCTAGCGCTCAAATCCCTAGGCGGTGGCACAAAGCGAATAACATGCGAAGACAGCTTAACCGACTCGAGATGTGCTCTGTAGCGGAGACATTGTCAAACAAAGTAAGGCCGCGAGTTTTATCTAAAAGAATTTTCTACAGTTCCACTGATACGAAACAGGTACCTATTAAACTTAATATGGGAAGGAAATTGCATTTCGCGTAATTCGGTGAGCGACTACGCTACTCAAAATAGCTGATGCCAATAGGTGAACGCAACTTAAGTATGATCACGATTTATACGCACATCATGTGAAAGGAGTCGTCGAAGACAAAACTACCTAAATGATAAGGCTTATGATCTTCAAATGGTTGAACAAATTATCGGGACTAATGGCTGAGAACTTGATCATGCCACCTTTCCGACATAAAAACAAGCAAGACCACTAAAAATGTTACCTTATAAACGAGCCTAACTCAGCATATTGGCAACTCAGACCAAGAAAAAAAGATAGACATGACATCGAAACGAACAATCTTGTGAAGCCGTTCTTTTGCCATGGTTTTGACAAATCAGACAACTTCACACACATGATTTGTTCGTATTTGTATCGCGTGAAGTTGGCTTTGGCATGGTTTTTTGTTGCCTCACTAGATTGTTCGTAATGTCATGTCTCTCTTTTTTTCTTGGTCTGAGATTGTCAAGGCCAACCGTAATACTCAGACAACAGAATTATGGATCTAATTCAAGATTTAAATCCGAGTAATATGTCTTTGTTACTACTTATAATAATTCAACCAAACTTAGATTGTTGGTCCGATTTAGACTCAACTACGCAAACTATTTACTTGGTCCAGCCTGCATTCGAATATACGAGTAACGTTCGAATCGCTTTAGGCATATTGTGGAAACCAGATTGAATCGAATAGTGCCAGTATCACCTCACAAATTCAATTACCTCAGATTATACCAACTAAGCACCAATTTCACCAAAGCCTGCCCTAGCGGAACACACAAACGAAGATATATCTTACGCCGCACAACATGAAGCATACATTGGATCATGCTATAGCGTGAAAGACTAGCAATTAATCATTTTAGCTGTACCTAATCAATCAATATCGTGTACCGCATTCGTGCAGTCATTTTTCAATATCGGTTAATTATATCATGTCACTGCAAGGTTCGTGTTTGGCCGACATTCGATTAGGTTGATCGTTTGTTTACAAATCGTATTTGGTTCGGTGTGATTCATTATCAGGGTGATGCTTCATCGGGCGGCCATTACTGTCATCTTTAATACGGCCATGTAATACTCATCGTTCATTAGTGGTGTCATGTTGGCCTACTTCTTAATTTGTCGTGAATAGAATTATGAGTTTCGGTTTTCATCAGTTTCTCAATGTACCCAATTTCAATTTTGAAAGTTTCAACAATCAGTACAAAGACTTGTCGGAATTAATGAATTTCAGAATAAACAAAGGGAATATATATCTCGCCGCGTGTCCTACTACTTTATTTATCCCTTGGGAATTGTGCATTTCAGGGATAAAAATTATACCATGTTCTTTCTAGAATCTCTATTTATCTCCATACCAAATTTCATCTAAATTGGTACAGCGGTTTGCGCGTGAAGAAGTAACCGACAGAGTTTCTTTCGCATTTAAAATAATAGTATGGATTAAACTGGTTGAATTTTTTTGAGAATATTAAGTATTTTTTTAATGACAGCCATGATGAAACCGTACCGTATGAAGTAAACAATTGAATTAAAACTTTATGCTTCATAATTGTTGTTTCACTCGGTTTGTGTGTGTGTGTTTGTTTGTTATATGGTTGTTTGATGACATCCTTAGAATGATGAATGTGTGATCTTTCAATTCTTCATTGTTTTACATTGTTACGAGTGTAGCCGTAAAGAGTAGCCTACGGAGAACGTCGATAATTTTTACGCCAAATATTATCATTGATAGTTTTTTTAATTGACCTAAGTATTCATGGAACTAGAGTCAGCTGCAGAATAATGGGTCACATTTTTACGCAGCTTCCCTGCCATATGTGGTTATATTTTATGGGTTACTTTACTTTGTAAAGCCAGTGAAGGCATAGGCGAACGTCTCCTCTTGATCTGCTGCCATAAAATCTGCGTTCGATCTGTGAATGACTAATAAAAAAAATAACGGTTTTTATCACCACGATACTCGTATATATCTAGTTCGATTATTCGACGTTTCATTTACCGCCTCCAGCATAAATAGTTTCAGTTCACTACACAAACATCTTACTGAAAGATATTAGCAAAATTGTGCTATTTATTATTAAATGCATCGCCCTCCATTCCACATGACTGATGGCATCGCAACATTAGTCCTAATCGATGTCCATTCCGATCGCATTACTGGGCGTCATTTAATACGTTAAACTCCATTACACTGTCGGATCCAGGATAATTACCGTTAACCAAACATATTAATCGTTTGTAATTACTTTAGTGACGGAATAATGTATAATACATGACAAACATAATAATATGTCGAGGTGATAATAATCCAAATGCAAAATTCCATTATTATTGGTAACCGAAAACTTACATTAGTTATCCCCAAAAGATTAATAAGTTTCTGTCGAAAAATTCATTTTTGTGACAAGCTTTTATTAACTACTCACCGAGACGATTCTAAAGAGCCCAAACTCGGTGGGATTGCATTATTTTATTACAGAGTTCCTATGACCACCTTCGCGCTGTAACATCAAATCAGCTCGATGGTATCATACTATTGCAATGTCACCAAACTAAGCCAATTTTTAGCTCAATCAATCAGATACTGATCAAATTCAACTTGCAAGGTTCCACCCGAACAAACATAGTTACATAAGTACATAAAATGCAAGTTAAATAACCGCTTTTAAAAATACTTACACTCGAAAAGTAGGTATTAAAACATCCTAATAATGGTAAAAAGATTAAAAATTTAACTTTGGGAAAAAGTTAACGCCCTTTTTAATTGCGTTTCTACAAAATTTTTAATTGGTAATTTTCATAAGCAGACTGGGTTATGTACTTTTAAAATATTCTAGTATAATTTTTACTGTTTACTTCTGTTGTTTTGTAATTATTTATCAGTAAGATAAATGTCTATTGCAAAATAAGTTTCGTTTAACGTGTGAATAAATTGGGTCATAACAAATCTGAGTAAAATGTTGGAAATTTTTATCGTTATATAAGCTTGTTTCCATATTTTTGGCCTAGGGTATATTATATTATATTATGGTATAGGGTTATTAGGTATAGGGGTATATGTGTGTGTGATTAATCTAACTTTGCCCATAGCCTTTTCATTGATACCCTTGATATGACGTCTACCTTATCTTTTATTTGTTTCGTGTTGCTTTCCCTTGATCTTCTCACTTTTCCCTTCACTCCAACGATTTTTAAAATCACTTTTATGTTCATTAATTACTAGGTATTACATTTTATTAGCTTCTTTTGAACTTTGTTTGCGCTAAGATATCGGGCTCGTTAAAACGCAGATAAAATCGGTAAAAGGGCTTCTTATAGGGTCTTTATGTCAGACTTGGTGACTTACACTTTTAAGTGTAAGTCACCAAGTCTGACATTCACAGTACCAATTTTCTGATCCATTCAGTTTTAGAAATGTTTCTTAAGTATATTCTTTGTTCATTTGACATCTAATATATAAATTATAATACCAAAACTGTTACACTTACCAGGACGTCGCATATTGTGAAGTATCCTCACAGCATTGCTGTTAATCTCGAGCCGGCCGTGTAGCAGGTCTCGAGTGGATATTATATGTGCGGAACCTCGACACACTCCACTGTGCACACACTCGAGCAGAATAATGTATACGGGCGTAGGACGATACTAGTGAATATGCTATGCACCTGTGGAGTTTACTTTCTGTTCATGTAGCTACTACAACTAACTCTGTAAATTGAAGTGTTCTTCATCTGTCTGCACCGAGTATTGTAAAACAGTGACATTGGAATACTCTACTAGAATTTTCCAAACATAATACACTCAAAAAGTTGCTAGATTTACGTGGCAGTGTGCGGGGCACATTGCTCGTAGAACCGATGGCCGCTGGGGCAGAATGGTTCTTGAGTGGCGACCGCGTACAAGACAACGCAGCGTGGATAAGCTCCAACAAAGTGGATCGAAGATCTGGTGAAGATCGCGGGAAACCGTTGGAAGAGGGCATCGCACGACCGGTCATTATAGAAATTCTTGGTGGATTCATTGCATGTCCAAATGTCCATTGCAAAAGACATTCCAGATGCCCTGAACTGAAAACTTATGACAACAGATATCGTATAAAATGCCAGCAAGCAAGCTCCTAAATCATAGATAAACCAGTTTAATCCTAAGAATACTGTGAAGTCTTGAACTGTTTTTTTATTTATTATTTTAGCCAGATTTCGACCCAATACAAATACGAATGTATTTGGTTATGCCGAACCGTAGTTAATATTACACTTAATTTCTTGAAAAAACGACTGCACAATGATCAACTTTCTGCCAACATACCTTTCTCTAACCGAGCGGCCCTTACCCACATTATTAAGTGTAAATAAGTGGGACAATTTATCGGGATCAACATGGCCGACCTCTGTATCGTGTTTCAGAAACTGACCCGGCTCCATGCTATGATTGTCTATAACGTCATATGTAAATTCCAGTTTCAATGACACTTGGGACGTTTCGATCTGTGGGTATACTATATGTGGACAGTGTATTTGCATGCGGAAGTGTCCTTTACGTTGTGCCGTATTGGTTCTAAATAAATAAGAGTTTAATAGAGTAACGGTAAAATGTCTTGCAATATGTATATGCATACATTATTACTGTTATATCGCTTCCTCACTTATGGTAAATATGTAAAGGTATGTTTGTTGATTTTTATTCCACGCAAGAATGATTTTTTTTTGGTTGTTATCCTTGATCTCTTTTGGCCAGTAAGGCCATTTTAGAGTATACTGAAGTAGGTGCAAGAATGATTGTGACATGATTGAACCCACGGGAATACTAATTAAATTTAACATTTTAACTTGAAAATTACCTAGGACATGAAGACATGCGCGAGAAGTGCAGCGACCGGGTCCGCTCATGTGTCGTGAGTACTTGAGTAGAGTCATGTCATAAGATCCTCGGAATGGACCAAAAATCGTTGAACACTCGGCTTTTACGACGTGACTAACCGCTAATTTTATCTAAAAAAATATACTTAAAACCGTTAGGACATTGGTTGAAATAGAGTTGTAAAGGTCTTCATATTATGGAAAAAGCTTGAGAGCATCAACCTGATGCCTCGGGAACTATTAGCATGTTTAAGCACTGGTATGGACACCAGGTCAACAGTGTTAGATGGGCGCGAGAGACGTCTGAAGAATACAGGCTGGAGTGCGGGATGAGGCAGGGAGGGTTGACCTCGCCCTCGCTCTTCAACTTGTACATAAATGCACTGGTTGTCGGGTTCAGCGGTCAGCATATCGGCTGTCATGTGGATGGAGTCTGTGTCAATAATTTGAGTTATGCAGACGATATGGTCCTGCTGAGTGCGTCAGTTTGTGGACTCAGGTCTCTTTTAAAAACATGTGATGAATATGCTCGTTACCATGGATTGTTGTACAATGTCACAAAAAGCCTATGGTCTTTGAGGCAAGGCCTATGCGAGTACTGGACGTACCACCTGTCCGTTCAAATGGAGTACCTCTGGAAAGAGTTAAACAATTTAAATATCTTGGCCATATCGTTACGGCCGACCTCAAGGATGATGCTGATATTGAGCGGGAGCGGGAGCGGAGAGCTTTGTGTGTAAGAGCAAACATGATCGCCCGGAGGTTTGCAAGGTGTTCTAGGGAAGTGAAAGTAACGCTTTTCAATGCTTACTGCACTTCCTTGTACACATGCAGCTTGTGGGCGAATTATACTCAGAAAACCTACAATGCTCTCCGCGTTCAGTTCAATAATGCGTTCAGGGCGGGATTAGGGCTTCCCCGCTACTGCAGCGCGTCAGGCATGTTCGCGGAAGCACGCACGGCGTGCTTCTATGCGAGCATGCGCGCGCGCGGCGCCGCTCCGGTGCGCAGAGTTCGCGCCATCCCCAATGCCGTGCTGGCCATGATAGCCGACAGAGTTGACTGCCCCTATATACGTCACTGCTGCGACAGACACGTTACTAGGTGCATAGTTTGAGCATTATTATTGTTAAGTATTAATTTATTCATTGAAATAAAACAATTTAACGGATTATATCGCGTATATTATCTCATTTTAGTTCCCGACGTTTCGGAAGCTTTCCAGCTTTCCATGGTCACGGGTGGACTGAGAAAAGATGTATTTTCTCTGTCAAAGTTACAATTTGTGCAAACTACCCATTTTTTTGAAAAAACACAAATAAAGGTGTACATACATGCCAGATGGGCCTAAGCTGCAAAGAAAGTTACACATGTGCCAGAAGGGCTTAATTATTTTATTCTAATAATTTACCAAGCAGCATTTCACAAATGAGGCGTACTGAGGAGAAAAGAAACGGGAACTAAAATGAGATAATATACGCGATATAATCCGTTAAATTGTTTTATTTCAATGAGTAATAATCGCGGAAACAGAAGAAAATATTATTAATTTTTTTTTTTTTTTTTAATTCCATTATTTTGCTTTTTGGTGACATTTAATTTATTTAACTTAATCTAATTCTAATAATATAATTTAATTTAACAAAAATGTAACTTAGACTAACCTCATTTAATTTAATCCAATTTCACATATTATATATAAATTGTGAATTATTTACGAAATTGCCATGTAATTATGAGTTATTGATACTTTAAATAAATGCATTATTATTATTATATTTATATATTATTACTGGGAGCCGACTCCATTCGCGGAAGAGAAAAAAGTCATAACCCTCTTTGTTTCAGCGAAGTAGGATAAAAAGTATCCTGAAACCATCAAAGGATGATCATTGTTGATATTTGTTTAGCCGTTTTGACGTGATAATGCCACAACGACACATACAAACGTACAAAAAAAAATTAGTTATATCGATTTATTGAAAATATCTTTTGTTTTTCATTTTTATTACTTTATAATAGTATAGATAGAATGGATCATCAATTGCGCTAAGGTTGCCTGGGAGAGAGCGCTCTTTAGCGATAAGACCGCCTGTTTACTATACTAGTTTAGATTTATAAGATAATATTATTGCATATACCTGACTCTGGTAACGTAGATTCAGGAAACACTTCAACCCCGTTGAAACCCGCAACATAACCGTTAGCTTTTAGTAACCAACTTAGAGCATATATGTACACGAAGTAAGCCGCTTACATTACAAGAGTTTTCGAGAACCCCCGCCAAAAACGAAGTTGCAAACCTAACCCTTTTGAAATAAAGTTACATTTTTGGTGTAAAAGTCAACTCGTGGTTTGGGGAAGTACATGCGGTTCCTTGCACTTAGCGTAGGGTTGCCATACGTCCCGGTATGCCGGGACTTGTCCCGGTTTATAGCTTGGTGTCCCGGTGTCCCGGCCATTAAAGAGACTGTCCCGGTATCAAAGATAAATTATGTAGAATTAATCGGTGGGTAAAACTATAAGATGCATATTGATGAAATTTGGAACATAGGTGTCTTTTGTAAGCCGCTACTTAGTTTGATTGTTAAATGAAAAAAATATATCTATTTCTAGGGGGGGCACTTCATACATGTATAACCGAAACTGAAAAAATTTTTCAGCCCATATCAATGTGTGGCACATCATTCGACAGTTCTTCCAAAAACACTTTGAGGTTTCTAAAAAAAAATTATTTAGTGAATATTTTCGGAAATATTTGCTCCGAAAGTAGCAAAAATTGTGTCCCCCCCCCCCCTCTATTTTCTAAACGGTATGTTCAAAAAATATGAAGAAATAATAATAAAGCTTAATAAAAACTTCCAACGAAAATTGTTTTCAACATGATCGGACATACCGTTTTTAAGTAATTGCCAAAAAACGGACGGAAAGCAAAAGGACGTAAGTGCCGGGAAGATACGCTCTTTTGTTAGTGTTTTTTTTTCATCTGAAGTGCATTTTTTTGCATAAACGGCTGCGGAACCCTACATTGAGGATGGTCCGACATGCTCTTGGCCGGTTTTTTTGATCTCTGCCTACATCAGGAACAGGTACTTTACTTCAATTGTTCCGGTCCACATCCCCATATTTATGGTAACCCTAACTTAGCGTAGCTCAGCTGCCCGGAATTTGCTAGAAGCCGGTCTAACTTCGTGAGTGGTAGGGTTAACGGATGAACGGACTTAGGGACTTTGCATGAGTTTATTTAGTTTGTTACAGTATTAATGGAGGTGTCAAATATTTACAGTGGCTGTGTAATTTTTTTTAAACGAGGTTCAAAATTTTAAGTTTTGTCCTCGTAAGTACGAATAACTTTTTTCCGCTGAGAAAGATCATGAAGAACGGATTTGGGAACTTTGAAACATAATTCTCGTACAGTCAACGCAAAGATAATGACGAATCCTGCATATTAAGGTAACTGAAAGTTTCTTCTTAGGCCTCATTATTACAGAGTTCACTTAATAGTCGCTTCAGGGTTGTCAAATCAAGTATAATTGTCAAACGCTTACCCCGAAAAGAAAGGGAAAAAGCGTGTGGAAATAATGAACGATGACATCATAATACCCACTCATAAAAAAATGGTACTTCTTAAAATTTGTAGAATTATTTACGAAAGTAAAGTCTCCTCGACATTATTTAAATACATGAACAAGCGAAAATTACTTAATTTATTTTTAATATATGATTCACATGATGATGATGATATGATTCACTGGAAAATTTAAGTAAAATGAAACCCGAATTCATCATATTTCTCTTCAATAACTGTGGTCACACTGATGCCATGCTATTTTTCAAAGTACCTCTTCAGCATATACAATAATACAACACAAACTATTCTTATTATTTTTTATCGCTAAGAGAGACCTACTAGGCGAATATTTCCTTTTACGCCACTTACCATTATCGAGTGCTCTTAGTAAAGATGAGCACTCGTTACCAATACTAGTAATAAAGCGATTCCATTCCCCGCTAATTGCTATTTCTCTTATTTCTGCGCTAGTCTCATAATGTAGTCCAATAATTGAGGGTGTTTAATCTGACAATGACTCCGACCGCGAAGTACTTATTACATTGTAATTTACAACAGAATACATAACAATATAATCGTATAGAATGGCCGCATCGAACTACCTCAACCCTCTTAGAACCTAGCCACATCACCTCGGTGCAGTGCCGCCCACAGTCTCGGCACCTGTAAGATACACGTTGCCACGTCGTTCAAATACACGGCGCCGTGTTGGATTGAGCAAACGCACGGTACAGGTGCCACGTCGCGTAAATGCACGGCGAGGCATCGGGCCATTTCACGTCAACGCAAAGGGTTGTGCAGAGTGTAGTCAGAGTGGGCACATACACAATACACACATGCACAAATGCAAAAAGAAACATGCTCATGTAGTGACAATTATTTCAAAACGTATGTTTTCTACTACGTGGACGTCGTGTACTAACGTGTCAAAAGCATCGCTATTATAGTGGTAAGTATGTAGTAGGTAGGTGATAAAATTTGTTACTTTTGAAATGGACGTTTAACTTTGAAATATCTAACTTCGGTACGACGATAATTCATACCGAGTACAAGGAGACTACTGTACGTTACACAAATATGTAGTAACATGGTAGTGGACATTTTTGTTTTCATATAACGGAACATCCATTCACTAACATTCTGCATTGTTGTTGTGCACTGGACAATAAATAGTGAAACAGTTTGCAGTCCGAACATTTCAGTCTACCTTTGCATTTTAGACATTTTGTTCCAGTAGTTTACCATTTTTACCGATATCTGCAATTATATCTTGGAAAACTGAACGAATACGTCATAAACAGAAGTTCACAGTGATGGTACACGATATCATGAAACTAAGCAAGCAAAATAAAAGAGGAGAAATATTAGCCTGATGAAGGTTTGTTTCATAAAACAAATGTATACCAACACACACAATGCTACATTTTAGGTGTTTAAAATCGGATATTGGTCGACATGTTCAGTCTAAGCCACCTTAATTGGAATTTCGGTCAGAATCAGAATCAGAACGGAACTAATCCGTGTGCATTTTTATTATTTTTGGCTTGTAGCGAACAGCATTATATGCACATTTGCAAAGTTAGTAACCGGCCTATGAGCCGAAATACGTTCACTGCTGGACATAGGCTTCTACCCCCACATCCCCATGGCTGTCAGTAGCTCTGCATCTAACAGTTTCCGCGATTCTCACCTAGTACTGCTGCTTCTTCCGATTACAGTATGATCCTCGAGAACCTTTCTGCCACATACAGAACCTTTCCACTTTACTGCTGTCAAACGAGCTCAGTACATTTATGCCCAATAACAATCGGACACTCAAACAGAGATACGCGAAGTGGCGCACGAATAAGTTAATCTCATTGAGATACTCACACAGACACACCTACATAAACACGCAGCGTTTACCGTTTTTCCCTTTAATAATAAATTTACGTTATCGTTTTGTTAAAAAAAAATTACGTACACGTACACCTTTACGTCTTACGTTGACTGGGTTTTTAACAGCAATTTTAAGTGAGCTGCTAAACCGCTGCCGGGAAATGCACAGAAATCCTTCGCCAAAAGCAAAAGCGAGTCTATTTCAGTGTCGCGGCTTCGTTTTGCTCCGGCTGCGGCGGATATACGTGCGTCTGCGCTCCATATTGCCGCCAATTTCTGGATGGAAATAAACTATACGCCCTGTTTTGGCTTTATTGCTGAAGTTGATTGTACGGAACTGTTCGGATTGAAAGACTTTTTAATATCCGTTGGTATGAAAAAGCTTACAGATCACACACTATATTCGTGAAAAACTGGCCACGTACGAATCGGACTCGGGCACCAAGGGTTCCGTACTTTATTTAGTATGGTATAGCAGACACAGTAATACACATTCTGACATACGAGTATTATACTTCAAGAATTAGAGCTATGTCATAGACAGACGCGAAGGCTAAACGATTGGGTTCAGTTGGTACCCTTTTGACACGGAATCCTAAAAAAAAAATTTTAACTTTCCAAACTTATATATATATACACGGTGGGAACGAGTGACAAACCTTAACCATCGAATGTTAGGCTCCACATTTAATGGTTAAAGTATTGGTTTTGGAGCATATACCTGTAGCATATACCTGTAATGTAGTATAATTAATATTTTTTTATAAATTCATTAATTAAAAAAAATCATGACTATCACGCCTTATTGATGTGATTTACCCACTTATTTAATACTTTTATACAGATCCATTACCTGCACGCTTTTTGGCCGGTCTGGCTCAAGGCACTGGTTCATGTCCAGTATCGTCGAATTTTTTTTCATTTGTTTCTGATCTTTGTTTATTACAAACAGTTTGTATTAAGTTTTACAATAAGTTTGGAATTCAATTAGGTACATTTTTTTGTTTATTGAGGGTTATTCGTGTTGCATATTACTCTACAGTCAAATTTATAAAAAATAAAAAAGTTTTTTTCTTAACTGATTGTTTATACCAATGTACTCCAATAAGGCACTATTCGATGCTTAAAGTCTGGAGGATTACTTGTTTCCGCCGTATTAAAGTTACGAACATGATTTATTTATACGACTAAGTTCTACTTCATCAGTTTCCATCTAAAACTCGTGAGTAACATTTTAAATTGCTACTAAAATCTTTACTTAATTTATGACTTGCTAATGGACTTGGGTCTTACTAACAAAGTTTTGTAGAATAATTCTGTGTTTGCGAAGGAATATTCAATGAGGATGTTGAATATTAAGTAAAGATAAATAAGATGGACAACATTTACATCAAGAACCTGAACATCCTGAAACGAGGCGATCTCAGAGCTCCGAGAAATCTTTCTCATAATTAAGTGGAACGAACGAACACTGAACACGTGTAGAAAACAGATGCCGTCTCCTCACAACCAGTATTCTGCACTTAATCTGTTGTCTGATTCTAGACATTGTTTTTTTACGAAAATCTTGTATTTTACCATCACGATCTTCGTGATTTTTAAAGTGAACTTCGTCACTAAGAAATTTTATTCTTATGAATACAAAGATGTTTGCACTACAGCGACATCTCTAGCTAACATGTGGCAACTGTAAAGTTCGTTCTGTTACGGTGAAAATTTAGTTTCATAAATGCTCACCATGTACGCTGACGGCTTAAAAGCCGGTTAAAATGCAAAAATGCAAAGATCTTGGAATAAATAGTGACAAAATTTGAGATAAGCTGACTGGACTCTGTCGCTCAACTGGCAGAGCGTGCGTCCCGGCAAGGCACACTAGGCACTTGTTCAAATCCAGTCGGAGAGTTAATTTTTTTTCATTGTCATTTGTCTTAAGGTACATTTGTATTATGTACATATATATATAAGTTTAAGGACATTAATATATACATTACATTACATTTATGCGAATATTATGTATGTACATAAAAATATTACCGACTTTAAGAAGAACTGTGATATACATAATATTAATACTAGAAATAAGCATAAGCTCGCAGTGCCTGCTACTAGGCTCCATAAAATCATGGGTAACTGAGATCATTCATGGGTAACTGTGTGAGATTTTATAATAAACTTCCTAGCAGCATAACTGAGTTGTCTATTGGTAAATTCAAAAATATTGTGAAACGAAAATTATTTTCTAAAGCTTATTATAGCACACAAGACTACATGAATGATGAAGCCGCGTGGGATTAATGTAAATTATAGCGTCATGTAGGTATATGAATAATTATTTTAACGAATACCTAAGGTATTATTATTATTTTAATCTTAATTGTTTTATATACTCTGACATTTAGAATTTTATTCTAGACACATTCTAGATTATTTATTTTTAATTGACAATCCTTTTGGGATTTATCTTATTGATTATTTTAATTTTAAAAATGATGATTTTATCAATAATATTACACTTAAGTTAAATGATCTGATTAGGTTTTTCTGGGTTTCCCTAATCCTTGCAGCAAATGTTGGATCATATTGTATTTCTCCCAGCAAACATTCACTCTCATGTAACTGACATTTCGAAAGTGCTTGTAACTAGGCCTACTTGAATAAAGAATATTTTGATTTGATTTGATTTGATTTGCCCTCGACTTGCCCCAAGATGGTGATGGTGTTTAAACATTCAACCCTTACTCTGTACTTTCTTATCTTTAAAGTAGCCTCAACAGAATTGTACCAACTCAGCAGCTACAAATTTAGAAAGTCCAACGATGATACTGAACATTTAAACTTCTAAACCTAAGATAAAGCGTATAATTTCGAGAGGCGAATAATTAATAAAAACCTCCTGTTTACAGTGAGGGAATCAAAAGCGGCGTGACTTGGAACTTCGCCGAAACATAAACATCATTGCCAGTTGCTGAACTCAAGCCCAATTTGCGCTGGAAATTAATGGCGAAGCGGTTCGCGAATATCGAAGCCTCTTTTGTTTTTGGATGCTTTTCATTAAGTCGCACACTACCCTACAGAAGGAAGATGTGCTTCCCCTCATAACATATTTTCTTTGGTTTCGATTACGAAATCGGATCAAGAGCATTTTTGGGTCTTCAGTTGGGAAGTTTCTTGCTTCCGTTTTTTTTCTTTCACTTCGTGTCTGTTAAAGCTAAAATACAAGGAAGAAACATGATTATAAAGAATCCGGATCTTCTATATATCTAATTAAAGTGAATAATTCTAGAGTTAGACCTTATTCCGTGTTGGTTCCATCGAAACTTGGAAAAAACAAATTGCCATGCAATATACAAATGAATATAAGCGCTCGTATTCGCATCGATATTTTTAGCCTCCGTATCACCCAAGAAAATCGCATGCACATTACGTACCGTTGTGTATTTTTTTTGTGACGAACATTACGTACAAGGACACACGGATAAACACAATTTGTTATGAAATTGCCCAATTTTCGTCCGACCAACATCGCAACAAAGCACATAACCACAGAACAGATAATACCAGCTAAGTCATGTTGACATCAAATTAAAAATGAATCACCGAAGCATTCTTGGCGAAGAAATTGGTCTACTATGTGCCGCTCCTGAGGTCCTGAGGTCCTCCGCGGGGAGGCGGGGTGCGGGCAGGAAAGAACACGGACACACAAGAGTCTGTCGTCGTGTCGGATAGATCTGAAGATACCGAAGTACAATATTTTGACTCTGTAAGTAAGTAAGTAAGTAAGTAAGTAAGTAAATATTTATTTGTAAAACATAGGTAACATAACAAAGGATGATACAGAGGTGAGGTACAAAATAGTTTCACTATGTGTAGCCATTTCATGGCATACAAATATTCATTGAGTACCTAGCATGCAGCGTGCATTACTTATACTAGTCACACAACATATAAATAATAAAATATTCGTTAAATAAAATCAAAGTATTCTCTTAATGAATAGAATGCGTTATCTGCTAAAAAATTAAATAATAAACTTTTAAATTGTGGCATGTCAGATTCTCTTATAAATACAGGTAGCTTGTTGTACAATTTCTCTCTGAATTTCTCTCTGTATAGGTACATACTTATTATATCCAATTTTTATTATGGTACAATTCGATTTTTGGGTAAGCACAAATAAAAAAACCAATATAAGTCAAATTTATGTGTAATTATCGGAAAAATAAATAGTTCCGAGAGTTAAAACAGAATCAGTTCGAAAAACAAAAAATCATAAGCTTCTAGGTAATGAATACAGTGACTATTCTCACATAGATTCACTTTTATCTTCATCTTCCATTTCGCTACCGGAACTTGAATCATTGTCATCCTGCAAATTTATTATTATGGGATCAATAATATTGTCGAAACGGTTGTCGTGATCCCAGTAATCGTTTTCATTTTTTTGGACGTGGTCATCACACCTCTGCCATTTTTCTGCCGTGAACTCCGAAAATAATAAATTCAGTGCGTTTATCTTTTCATCTAGAGAAGAATGAATATGGTTTTGCGCTATATTGTTTTTAACATCAGCCCATACCAACTCGATGGGGTTCAGATCTGGATGGTATGGCGGTAAACGCAGGACTGTGTGCCCATGAGCTTTTAAGAGGTCATCGATTTTGTAAACGGGCTTTTTTTGAGTGGCATTTATAAGAATTTGCAGTTGTTTTTTTTTCATATTTTCCGGAAATTCAACATTGTGATGCCGCAGCCAGTTCTGCATTTCACTTTTGAGGTTTGTCATGGTCGGTTTCTTATCAACTTGAACGCTGTGGTAAGACGCGTTGTCCATCACAATTACAGAATTCGGCAGCAGTTTATCTTTCAACTTTTCATCCACCCACTTATAAAAAGTAGGCCCGTTCATGTCTCCATGGTAGTCGCCAGTCTTAGCATCGGATTTAAATATAGTCAATGCACCTTCGACCAAGCCATTTCGACTTCCAGCGTGAACGATTACCAAGCGTCGTCCTTTCCCGACGTCAGTGTGAATTCCAAGTTCCGACGATGATTGCCAACATTTGCTAACATTGTGACTGGCGTTAATATATGTCTCATCTAGGAAATATATGTTGCGGTTTTCACTTCTATATTTTTTTATTTCTGTCAAATATTTCCTCCGCCACTCTGTAATATTAGGCTGCTCCATAAGAAGATGTCTTTTCGATCTACATTTTTTGAACCGGTAACCCATTGTGTGTAAAAGTTTTCTCAAATATTCACGTCCACAATTCAAAACACCATCTTGTCTCAAACTTGACAGTAACTTACGAATACTTGGCACTGTTTTTTCGATCTCATAAAATTGATGAATCACTCCCAAGTCAAAATCATCAATTACATATTTTTTCTTTATAACTTTCGGTTTTTTGGGCGAATTAAATTTCGGTTGGCCCTCATTTTCAATTGATGAATTTACTACAGATATTAAATTTCTTACGGTTTTTTAGAAAAGCAGACAAAAATAGCTTCGAACATAAAAGTGACGCAAATATGGCCACAAGTTTGGCCATATTTGCGTCACTTTTATGTTCGAAGCTATTTTTGTCTGCTTTTCTTTTCCTAAAATATTCGGCTACTTTGAAAATGACAGCTTTCTCGAGATAAAGCACGACCCATCTTTGGATATTCTATCTCATGTGCGTCTGACATAGACAGCCCGCAACAGATAACACTACACGCCGCCACGAGCGACGACGGCGGAATGACAGAGCGCAGTCGCTGCTCTGCTCCCCCGTCTCGCCGCTCGCATACCTCAGGAGCGGCACAGCGGTTGTGGTCAAGCTATACTTTTCGACTCTATTTCATGTGTATTAAGGTTCAGAGTGGTAGACCGAATGTTTGGTCGACCGTACCATTAACAGGTACATATTTCACATTGTCACACTGATCGCGTAACCATTTCTTTGTCACTTACTTATTTTAAGAGACCTTGCACTGTAAAAGAGTCTAAGTTCTTCATATTATTATTTGTCCGGTAACTTGAACACTAGAAATTTATTGTCAAACGAATATAATCAAAACGAAGATGAACGAAATGAGGAATAGGCGTCAAAAGAGATTGCTAAAATGTAAGTCGAGTGCAAGTAATCCAGCAAAATAAAAGATAGAGAAGAAAATAGTCTCGTTCCCTTACATAGATTTAAAAGAACTTTCGTAATGATCTAAAAGGTTGCCAACATTCAAGTAATTTACTTAAATGTTTGCCATACTGAACTGAACCTGATACTTGCAAACCTTTTAGATCATTACGAAAGTTCTTTTTAACCCAAAACTTCTTCATGTCGTGTGTCACTAACACATCCTATAGAGCTGCCAACTCAGGTTAGGTATAAGTAACAAAAAAACCCTGAAATTCGCTTTTTCTTTTTCGATCTACGCTGTGTCATAACGCCCGTCATCTGACGATCTCCTGAATAATGAATCCGCTTGGAAACGGGAAAAATATGAGGGAAATCCTTACAGCTAATTGGAACGGCAGATCGATTACAGGCACTAATCCCTCGGGATAGATTGCAACTGGCCATTGTCCCGCGTGATGTACGATGACAATGACCTATGGAGTAGTAACACCTTCGTATTTGTTGAGTAATATATGAAGGTAATGAAGACTGATGTAGGATCTGTTCTGTATCCCTGAAAATAGGGTTAATAGATTAGGTATTTTCATGTCCTAATTTAAAGTAGTACTAAGCAGAAATTAACCCGTAAATCACGGTTTACGGCACATACTCGTAAAGAGACCACAACCACAAGAATATTGAAAACCTCAGTATCTGGTATGCAGGTAAGAAAAGACTGGGGACTCGGTTGTTGGTATTTTATATGGTGCATTCTCCAAAATACCTGTGCAGGTTTGATCGAAGAAGGAACTGACAATATGTCAATTGAATGATGGTAACCGGTAGTCATGGAAAAGGCGGATGACAGAAAGACCAGCCAACAATTATGATGACAATAGACAAATATTGCATTGTTCAAGTAATTTTAATTTTTAGTGGACGCTAAGGATATGAAGGCTTGGCGCTAGCTTAAAAAGCCCTCTAGATCTATGATGCTTTTATACAACAACAATCTTAATCCAATAACATTAGGAGCAGAATCGTCTCAAGATTCTCTGCTAATGGTGTCATTCCCCGCTCGACCGCAGACCGCAAGTGCAGCAGGCTTCCTTTGACATAATGTAGCATTTATGTTTACCATTTAATGCTTACATTTATTTTCACAAGTTACACGTTTTCCACAAAGACATTCAAATAGGCTAAGAAAAACACCGACCTGGAAATGTAATACTCAGTACGATATTATATTACACTCCCTGTATTTTTCTTGAACAAAGAAATACTGAAATGGGAAAAGGTTGTACAGATTATATTGCATGGTGAAACTTTTTTACAATCGCGGGGCACACTATCGCAGCCCTAGGCGTATGGGGGTGTACTATAACTTACATACTCGGGAGATTTGTTCTTATCAGCACAGATTGGAAATAAATTGGTGTGGGAGTTGGTTTTGCCCTAGGTCAATAGCGGCGGCGGCAGCGAGCATTGCCTACTGGTTTCTCTTTGTGTACAACCGGCATATACCAACAAATATGTAGCGTAACAGATGTCGCTACAGATCTCTGACTTGTATAATAATCTGTTTCTTATGTACTAGAGGGAGTGACATGTACTAGTTTTTTGGTTGACATTGAAGTTTATTTATAACGAAATTATTAGTATTTCAAATTGGAAATAGATGTCGTTTAATCTTCGGAAGCAAAACCTGAAACACGCTATTAAGATTTTTCTTGTGTTATTGAAGGCGATATAAAATATTTTGAATGGCGAACAATAAATCCAGAACGTAACCAGTATTGTTTCATTTTAACACTTTGAGTGAAATCTACAATATACCAGCTGGTATATAATAATCTGTGCAATTCAACAGCTTCACTTAGCTGCGATTTTGTCCCTGAAAGGTTTTTCAGACATATAGTGCAGGCAAAAGAATGCCGGTAAAGCTCAAAGGCTTGTTATACAAGAGGATGATAAGACCGGTTCTCACGTATGGTAGCGAGACGTGGGCTACAACTCTGAGGCACGTGCATACCATCCAAGTTGCCGAAATGAAAATGCTGAGGTGGATGTGTGGCGTTACCAGGCTAGATAAAATCCGCAACGAGTACGTGCGAGGAAGTCTGGGCGTACGCGACATCGCCGATAAGCTGCAGGAGAGTAGGCTGCGATGGTATGGTCACGTAAAACGACGACCATCCGACTATGTAGGTAACCTGGCACTACAACTTTCCATCCCCTATTGAAGATCCAGAGGTAGACCCAAAACGATGTGGATAGATGTAGTGCAAAAGGATATGAGTGAGTGTCAACCATCCGAAAACGACGTCAAAGATAGAGCGAAGTGGAGAAGCAAAGTTATTAAAGCTGACCCCACCACCATGTGGGACAATGGCTAGGAAGAGAGAGATAGTGGATAAACCAGCCTGACACTCCCTTTTTTGAATAGTTGCATTCAAAATTACGATTGTTTCCTAAGCAGTGGGTGTGCGGTACATATAGGCAAAAAGACAATGCCTACCCTGAACGACCACGGCTCCGTATAGGCACAGAAGAATTGCCTACCCATGTGATTAAAACATTCTAGTTAGGCAGTTGTCTACCTTTGCCAAAAACCCTGTCCACGCTACTGCTCCTAGGATTCATTTTCCTTTATATTCCGTCATTCCATCACCTTGATCTGCCAACTTTGTTGGTTCACAGTCGCCCTTTAAAATCCTTCGACCCCAACGGTTGTCATATCTACGGCAGATGTGATCACTTGGCTAATCCGTTGAGCTATGTACATCAGATACATTGGCGTATCAGTAAAAGTTGGCACGAACAGAAATCCCGTACCGCTATGCTGTCGTTACTTGTGGCATAGTGCGGGGTCCACTAAAGGATTCTCCGTTAAATAAACAGGGTCTTATCACTAAGCCCTCGGGAACTGTGTGGCAGCTTATTAAATCTTTTAACTTGATTATTTTTCTATCCCCGAGCCGGCAATGCATATGGGTTTTAAAAGTGAGTTACTCTAAGACTTAAGACTTAGTTTTGATTTTAAAGTGTTGTTGGCTAGTATATAGGATACTATACGATACTGTAGATTTTGGGACTCTTGCGTTAAAATTATTGGAAACTTATTATAGAAAATTTCATCATTTGATGCATGATAATTGACATATTCTTAGTCATAAGTCGGCATAGTAACATCTATTATGAAGGATTTATAACTTTTTGATACAGCCTCCTAAGTTAACTTTGAAATTAGATTGCTTTGAAATCCCCCTTTCTAACTAAATCTTGTTACTAAGGGATCGCGGTCTTGTTCCGGCATAAAGTCAGGAGTAGGTATCTGTTGAGAAGTGTCTAAGCGGGAGTCACCTGTTCAACTGCCTAACATTCTGCCGAATTCAGAATATCTTTTGGCCCTGGTATATTCTAGAAGTAGTGGTAAATGTTCGAGATTATAAATATCATAAAGATAGTCAACTTTGAGTGTTATAAAAGTTCCGAACCACAAAAGGAAAAACACGGAAGCCTTATAGGATCACTTTGCCGGCCGTCTGTCCGTCTGTCAGTCAAGTTTTGTTATTAGCGGTCCTTACGGATACACTTCGACCAATTTGGATCTCTGACTTAAACATTCGAAGCTAAAGGTGAGATCTACGAACAGCTGTTAGGTACAGTCGGTGACCTGACATAAGTATCCAGGCATATTCGTGACTATGAACGCGCACTGGAACTCACTAGTAGCGTGAGTTCGAGCCCCGGTTGTCTGTCCCTCTTTTTGCTTTTTTTATTATTATTTTAAAACTAATTTCCATGATTTACTTGAATATAGGTATGTAACACCGAGTATTTATTAAAAAAAACAGGGGTTAAAAGGAATTTATTTTTTTAATAAACTGCGGACGTATCAATTTGCATAAAATGAAAGTCCATTAATCGACAATTGAAAACGTTTAGAATATTTACAAATATCAATAATTATAAGAGAAAGTTACAATTTTTCTGAAACCTTTAATTTTTCCAAAATTGAAAACTTTATTCTACAAGTAAGCCTCGAGGGCACTTTTACATTTAACAGTCAATGTTCATATTTGTTTGCCTTATTTTTATCAATTCGGCCCCTGTTTGATATTCGATGGCAGCACTGAGCAAGCGAGTGTCTCACTAAACAAATTAGTCGACCTCTTCAAATCATCATATTCTATAGGAGGCAGCACTAAACGCATGTTATTTTATCATCATGTTTCATTTACAAGTATTGTAATTCCTAAGAATTCATATTTCGCTTATAATAAATCCCAGCCAGCTTGACTAAGAAGTCAAAAAACATTTTTTCTCAAGTCAGGGTTGAAACCATCGTCCTTCTGATTCAATGTCATGCGCGGTTGCCACTAGACGACGGGACCGATTACTGACTGTGACAAAATTGCAGAGCGGTTGTTAAAGAGCGGGTGTTGCAAATTAACATTGCTATAACGCATTGCATGCATATTTGTTTTGCAACCGTATGAATATGTCACTTAGGAGTCGTATCATTACTACCCACAATTTAAGCTATCTGCGGGTAGAAGGCAATTACATTAGTGGGCAATGTCGTTTATTATCCATACTTCGTCTATTACTCTCAAAACAAATCACGGTCGACATTACCTATTCATTACATATTTATATTTCGAATTATGCTGCAATTAACAGCATTTTGGAAGGCAAAAATAGTGGTGTTGTTTGAAAACAATCAACTCGTCAATTGCATTTAACGGTAAGTTAAATATTTAAATTATATTTTATAACCTTACTTATAAATCATATTTATGAATAATTTTAGCGGTCAATTTTGCCTTCGTTTATTAGGATATCAAAGGAAACCATTAAAACTGGTTTACGTATAACACGATATTACATGCTATTTTATATTACTTTGTTATAATTTATTATTACAATTCACTTTACGAATACCTTATCATATACGTATTTAGCGTTATGAAAATGATGTTTTTCCACACTATGAATGCATTGCATCATTTTAGTTTGCTTATCGTCTATTAAAGTTATTATAAGGATGGTTAAATAAAAATGACTTTTCTTTACAGAGAAAAACCGTTAAATTGTGGATCAAAAGGCATGGAGAAACTCAGACATAGAAAGGAAGCGGCCAGGGTTCGCTCCTATGATCTTCACTCCTCAGTCTGCACGTCACCGGAATATAATTACAATGCACACTGAAGACCCGTTCCTTCCCACCAAAACGACTGTAAACCAGTGCGCAAACACAGACATATGACAAATCTTGTATTTTACCTAATAGAACTAGCGGGAACATCAGCTTATTGAGGTTGGAAGTCATCAATAGGGCCACGCGAAATTATAGTGATATTAAGCCGCATGAATAGTGAAAAATACTTGGAAATTTTGCGTGATGTCAAGTGTCCAACTGTGCGAGTTGCCTATCCCGAGGGTCAAATATACCTGATCCAAGACAACTGTTCAGTGCACGGAGCCCAAATTGTAACAGATTGGCTCGGTTCCCAAAGTGATATCACAACAATTATCTGGCCGTCAAAAAGCCTACACTTAAATGTGATAGACAAGTATTAAGTAATGTAATAAAAAAAAGACTGTAGTAATGCTATTCTGTCACATTAAACATACAGGTTGTTTTTTTTTATTGTTAATAAAGTAGGTGCCCGAGTGATGTTATTGTATTTTAAGATGGAAGCGTGTAACGCATGTTTTTATCTACATACATGTTGATTCACTAGGTGCTCTTCATTGTAGTTAAAAGAAATACTTTAATCAATAGTTACATATCGTTGTATTCATTGCAATTGGTTATTTTGTTTATCTCATTTTCTATTTATTTATGGTGTGTGACTACAGCAGACTATCAAAAAAGTGACGAAATTCTAGTAAAATGTAACATAAACATAAGTAAATAGTTGTTTCATCTGTTAATCGAATTGAAATTGTTTAATGTTGGTGGAATGCAACATAAGTATGTTTACGAAATAAAATGTTTATTATTATATGTTCTCATTCTTATTTATATCCTTACGAGCAAAATACTAGAATGTGAAGGCTTGCCAAGATTAATTCTAGATGGCGTGACAACAGCGCAGTCACTTATAATAAAAGGAATTGGTCCATCATATTGTCATTAATGACGTTTTGTATACATCACACAATTTACTTGGCTTATTTTAAAAAAATACTGTGGAATTTTGACAGTAGTCATCCCCATTGAACGAACTAAAATGGCATTAGCAGAAACCAGTAAGTAAGGTTTGCCATTGCGGTCTCCATAGATGGTTACATTTTGTATGGCGTTGTAACCCATCTTTAATA
This sequence comes from Hedya salicella, assembly GCA_905404275.2. Classification (NCBI taxonomy): domain Eukaryota; kingdom Metazoa; phylum Arthropoda; class Insecta; order Lepidoptera; family Tortricidae; genus Hedya; species Hedya salicella. Next base: position 15,207,006 of record FR990111.1, on the reverse strand, counting down.
GCGACCACAGTAAAGGTTCACATTGGTATTATTTTATTATAATATATTTACTAATTCAACAATTTATAAATTACCAGTCAAATAAAAAAAAATGAATTTTTTATGGGCACAGATGTAATGTTTAACTACGGGAACTCTCCATTAAAGTTAGAATAATCTTTTTCTATACTTATATTGTTATTTATTATTATTCCTTTTTCCTTTTTTTGACGCCGAGAGACCCTGTCTCTGCAAGAATAGGTTAAGTAATGTATAACGTGTTAGACCCGCAGACAATATACATCTGCCTGTAAAGTATGCCCAAGTATTTGTCTGTTGTAATATACTGTTATTAACTATAATTTCTTCTGTTTATTGTAAAATCAGACATGTAACGTGCCCTTGAGACCTACTTGTAGAACAAAGTTTGGAATTTGATGTAAAAAAATATATTTTTTTTTTCTGTACATTATATACTTATGAATATTTATACAAGAATAATAGAAAGTACTTAACTAATTAAACAATAAAAAAAAGAAAAAAGTAAGTTGTGCCAGGTTTCGAACCTGAGCACAGTTGCAAATATGTACCGATTGTGCGTTCAAAACCACGAATATGCCTGGATAGTTAAGTCAGGGCACCGACTGTACGAGTTCCTGCGTCTGATTAAGCGATGATGAGCCTGCCATCTTTAACAGCGATAATCGCTTTTTGGCAAGCTTGGTGAATACGATGGCTGACAACTTTATCTACACTTATCTAGGCCATATATATATCTAGGCCATCCACAAAAAAACGTCGCGCAATTTTTTTACTCCTTCAACCCTCCGGTTCGTAGACTTGCTGACCAATCATTAACTTTGGTATACCAATATATATTTTACCTGCTCAATCATATTTTTGTAGGTTTAGGTAATTGTAAATTAATAGGTCTGATTGAAACGAAATACGAAAGTGTTACCACCAAATCCGGAGCGTGGTAACATTGGACATGGACTGCACATTTTAAAATCTTATTGGATCTTGAACCATTCCTTTAACTCCCTAAATATGTTCTTAGCAAAAACAATTGTCTATAGTTACCCCGCGTGTCCCAAGTTTGACTGTACCTACGTAATGAATCGAAAAAAAATATATAATAAAGAACAGATTTCCCTTCCTTGACAATATGATTATTAAATTCATATATCATATATCTCTGACTTGGCTTAATCAAAGTCCTTACCATGTTTATCTCAGTAGGTTGCCAATTATCTACGACTGGGGTAAAACATGAGAAGCTTTGAGTTTTTCGCGATATTAATATTTAGGATCAAATGTACACAATCACAAGGGGTACAAAGATCAAACGTACGGAATGATTGTTGCAAATGTCTCAGTCCTGTGAGGAAATACATTATGAACGATATTAAAAAACCGTTAGTCAGAAAAAAATGTTTAAACGAAAAAATGATAACGTTTACAAACTTAGCTATGTCATTATTTTACGTAAACAAGCATTACTGTATCCGCTAACCAAGGTCGTCTGAAATAAATTCCATTTAAACACACCGGCCGCCGTTGTCTACCTTTTCATGAAATAAGCTCGGGCGGTACTGAGAGATTTTCCCTTGCGTTATACTTCTAGCTACCACCGAAGACGATTATAAGTTAACAAAGGAGACGAGATGTTGCTATCTCACTCACACGTTTACAGCCCACTATTTAAATTCGTTTTTTTATCTCACTCGCAAACAATCATAATCGTCTTTTTTCTTTAGCGCAGTTGAGTAAAAAGTACCAATAATTTATGAAATCCATATAGCCGTTTTGGCGTGATGATTTGATGACGCCACAAGGACACATACAAACACAAAAAATCCGAAATAAATATTTTTCGATTCAGAGACCTCCAAACCTTCGAGCTACGGATCGAAGGTTATTCGCGTCTGGGAGGCCCTTAAGACGGCAGCAAATTCCTAGAGAAACCCCTAGGTACATACAATACCTAATGTAATATATAATGTACACATGGGTAAATATAGTCACTAATATACTTTATTTTTATTTTCAGGTACTACTACCTACATTCCGACGTAAAATGAAGGTATCATTTGCTTCAACATGCAAATACTTCGTTTAGTATTCACCAGTATCTGAACGGTATCACGCAACTACGCTACCAGTAAATGGACTTATGATCATTGAATTTCGTCGGCGTTAAGTCTGTTTCGAACTGGCTCGGTAGAGGGAGCTGATGACTTTTCCGATATCCGTCGCGACCGGACGCGCTGGACAATAATACTGCATTAGGTATGAATTACAGTTTTGACGCTTGTAGATAGTAGCAGATGTATTTATTCTTGTCATTTAAGGCCAAAACACACCGGATGCGTGCGCAGCACATGCACGTGCGCGTGTGCGTGGCGTGCGCGTTGTATCGTATGAGATGTCATAGTAGAGTAGATGGCACACCGCTTGCGTGGCGTGCACATGCGCAGCGGTGTGTCATCTCTTATGGGTAATCGTACTTTACAACGCGCACGTCTACGTGCACGCCACGCACACGCATCCGGTGTGGCTCGGCCTTTAAGCAGATGCTAAGTGCCAATAAACATTTCGTCAAAAATGGTACCAACCAAGATGGCCATCCATCGAAGTTTTCAGTCACTGTTAAATATCTATACTGTTATAAAGTTGTAAAAATGAAATGTCTGAACATTGAAGATATAAAAAAAAATGATTGTAACAGTCTACTTGGAGGTCACTAAAGCGAAAAGATTTTTTTTTTTTTGTATTTGTCGTTTGTGGCTTCACGGCAAAACTGCTAAACAGATTTAAACTATTTTTGGTAAACGGGTACCTGGGCATCTCCAGATGGTCATAGGATACTTTTTACTCGACTACGCTGAAGAAAAAGAGGGTTATGATCTTTTTCACCTCCGCTGACGAAGTTGACATAAATCGCGCCGCTTTGTATTTTATGTATAACCTTAAGACGGCAGCAGTTTCCTAGAGAATCCCGTGGGTACAATACCTAATGTATGTACGTACGGTCATGTAGGCCCAGTGTAATACCTTCGAGAGCTTAATGTGTTATGCTAAACGTACCTTGAGGATTAAATATTAAATGCCAGCATGACTAGGAACGTTAATAAACAAAGACAATGCTCATAATCATAAAGCATATGAGTTAAAAACGTTTTTATTTACTCGTTAACGTTAACTTTTTCTAATGTCGCATAAAGAAGTTATGTAACGATTGAATGACACTCCCTCACCAGAATAAAAAGTATTTCCTTGTATGTATAACACCACGTAACACTTTATAATAGGGAATGACAACTTTTTTCCGTGGGAACGACCGACCTTTCAATAATAGAAATACTGGTGAAAAAAGCGGCCAAGTGCGAGTCGGAATCGCCCATGAAGGGTTCCGCAGCCAAAAAAATGCACTACAGATGAAAAAAATACTATATGAAAAAAAACACTAACAAAAGAGCGTTTCTCCCCGGCACTTACGTCCTTTTGCTGAGAAGCGCGGTTTTTTGGCAATAACCTAAAAACGGTATATCCGATCATAATGAAAATAATTTATTTAGTATTTATTAAGCTTTATATTTGTAAATTTTTTCATATTTTTTGAACTTACCGTTTAGAAAATAGATGGGGGGACACAATTTTTGCTACTTTCGTAGCGAATATTTCGGAAAATATTCACTAAACCAAAATTTTTTTTTAGAAACCTTAATGTGTTTTTAGAAGTACTGTCGAAATATGTGCTACACATAGATATTTGCTGATTTTTTTTGTCAGTTTCGGTTACATATATGGAGTGCCCCCCTTAGAAATATATATATTTTTTATTTAACTATCAAACTAAGTAGTGGTTAACACACGACACCTATGCTCCAAATTTCATCAATGTACATCTTATAGTTTGTGAGTAAAATGCCTGTGACATACGGACGGACAGACAGACAGACAGACATGACGTATCTATAAGGGTTCCGTTTTTGCCATTTTGGCTACGGAACCCTAAAAAACTACATCAATGTCATAAAAACTCCACGAGATACAACAAAGTTATAGAATCACACTTTTGGACTTTCAACTATGTTAGAACTTGCGTCTATCGAAATGGTCTTATAACAAAAGTTACCATACAATTCATAGGTTATTTAATGGTATTATTATTGATTAATAGTTTCATACTTTAAAAATGGAATGGATTTCTCACCTAACTTTACGTAACTAACACGTAAGGTAAGGTGTCGATCTCAATTTTTTTTTAGGATTTTCATGTTAAAAACTGTCATTTCGCATCAAAATTCACATTAATATTAAGTACTAGAAGACGCCCTCAACTTCGTTCGCGGAGGAGAAAAGTCATAACCTCTCTTTTTTTCGACAGCGTAGTCGGCTAAAAAGTATCCTATAACCATCTGGAGATACCCAGCTATCCGTGTATCAAAAATAGTTGAAATCCGTTAAGCCGATTTGGCGTGATGAAGCCACAACGACACATACAAACATACAAAAAATAAAATATTTTTCGAATCAGTGTCCTCCAAATAGTCCGTTACAATATTTATTTTGAAAATATTTTCAATGTACAGACATTTCATTTGGACAACTTTATAATAGTATAGATTTGTGTACCTACAGGCAACATCTCTATTATATATTATTTAAATAGACGTATGTACATTTCGAGAAGGTATTATAAAATTACTGAGTGAATAACAAACGTCATCGTATGATTTTTTTTCTAGATAGGTGTTTATAATAATTATAATACAGACGATGTTTTGTCTCCCTTGTTGAATTCGATTTTTAGCTTAGGTGAAAGTAAAGAATAGAAATTATTAATTTTTTTATGTAATGCATTTGGACTCTAGCGATAAAAAAGAGAAAACAAAAAACTTATTAAAAGTGCCAACCCTAACTGTCCGCATAACTTTGAACCGCAAAAAACAGTTCAGTTTTATAATACTTCGCCGGAGACGGTGCGACGGTACGCGAGGGTCTTTGAGCAAGTTTTCAGGGTTGTCACGAACAATGGACCCATATCGCGGTCCGTGTAATGTTGTAAGGGATGAAATGTATAATGACGCTGACAATGGAATAATTTAGACCGTATTTTTAACAGGGGTAAAAAAAGTTTTAAATGTAACATCGGAAAAATTCGGATGAATTTTGACGTTAACGGTTTTGGACTTTTTATTTTTTCCCGTAGCAGTCGAGTTTTTCTGCATTTACCTATATACGTAGCTTAGGTTTGATTTTTAATAACAACTACATGTATGGAATCGTTTCAGCAGAAAATATCACATGAGGCTAAAACTTAAAATTTGAACAATATTTTAGCATTAATACCAATTGCTAAGCCATTTATTTGCCAATTATTTTCAGTATCTAATGAACCATACACATATACAAAATATGATCAGTGAACAATACTCATATACAAAATAAAATACAGATACACTATTCCTCACACGAAGTACTGTGGCACGCTGCACCGGACGCAATCATCGTGCGGTATTGAACTGTCGATGAACAATGCAAATAACAATGCGAGTTACAATGCATACTACTCGTCAAAAGCAACCACGTTTCCATATCCTTCACTTGGAAAATAATCCTGTGCAGTCTGAGCACACAAAATGGCTCAAAATATCTGGCACAACTTCCTAGATGCGAAAACGTGTCGGATATTATTATATATGTAATTGAATATAAGACCTGTAATAAATAGCCATGTTATAATGATTGATTCCTTATCCAAGCTTTCATCCCCGTTTCACCCCTAAACGGATGATTTCTGGGATGAAAATTATCCTATTTCCTGGGTCTTAAACTATCTACACCAATTTGTATCTAAATCGGTTTAACAGTTTAAGCGTGAATAGGTAACACGCAGTGTTACTTTCGCATTAATAATACGTCGTCGCGAGTCTTTAAATCGTATCTGCGCCATTTTGAAAAAAATCGAAGCTGGTCACAAAATTTCATGAGCCGGGACAGCCGCCGAAAGACAGAGGAGTTACTCCGAATCTCGAAATTCAAAGTTTATAACGTGCTATCCCTCTCGCTGTCATGTTGAACTGTATTTGAGTGAGCGAGTTGGCGCCATATGAACTTTGAATTACATAGATACGCCGGACGTACGAAAGCATTTTTGCCCAAGCTGAAATGGAGACGCTTCGCAATGCTCAATTAGTATGGATTCTAACGTAACATATTAGCGGCTCAGAACAATGGTGCAATAATCGGCATTATGCACGGACCAGCTAATGAGAGTAATGACGACACGTGACCTAATTATCCAGGAAAGTGGATACGCCGGTGATGTGATGTGATATCGAGTGGCAGCTCACTGCCGGAAAAATAGGTAATGAGGATATTGTTCGTGTACATTGTATACTGTACAAGCTCATCGTGCTCGAGTTCGTTGTATACTTACCCGCTTGGATGAAACCAGCACCTCTAGTAAAACTGTGATACGTGACTCTTTGTCGCGCGACAAATATTGTCTGTCTCTTTCCTTTCAAGACAATGCGAGAAAGACGGGTGATGCTATGTCGCGCGACAAGGGTGCTAGACCGGCAGGCGCGGCCCACTCCGCGTTTACGACGCGCAGTAAAAGGTGCGATTGAGGCGCCGTGCGTAGTAAACGAACGCTGACTTTCAGAGCGCTGAAACGGTTGCAAAAATGCCCTCAGTCTCGCTCGCGCTTACACGCGGCTTTCGTTGAGATCAAAAGAGAGGGCCATCTGGACTTGTTATTATTCATGCGGTGCAGTGCACCACTTTCATAGATATAATAAAACACCGGCCAAGTGCGAGCCGGACTCGCGCACCGAGGGTTCCGTAGAAAATATACGTTACAAACGACCGTATCTATGAAAATGCAGTGTTAGCAGATCCCTACTCCTCAGCAAAATGTACGCGGTGTTCAGACAGACATACTTATATGGTTATACTGTTTTTAATATCATCTGTGAAAATTTCTGGCTATCATAGGTTCATGAGATACAGCCTGGTGACAGAGGACAGACCGAGAGCCAGACGAACAGCGGAGTCTTAGTAATACGGTCCCGTTTTACCCTTTGGGTACGGAACCCTAAAAAACATTAATTACAAAACATTACAATATTAGGTACCTACGTTTTTCCGTGTATTAGGTTCGAACAAACAAACAACAAACGCTTCTGAGTAAGATCAATCTTAAACTCTAAAAGTCAATATTCTGAAGAAAAAAATTACAAGTTGACTATTACTGAAAAACTCTCAATTTTTAAAAAACGCTTAGATATTTAGCAGACAGAGGATCCCATAGAAAAACGTCAAATATCCCATACAACTGATTTTAAGTTTTAACCTTTCGATTTACAGGCAGCGTAACCCCATCTTACTTTTGATTGTTACGCCCGAAAATGATCTTAGTTCAGTTATCTAACAAATTTCGCACGAGTCGGTTATCCAACCCGCCGCGAAATGGCGCGTATCGGTCGCTATTACTCGCTTCCGATCTATTAACCCACTAACAAACAAACATTATCATTAGGCTTAATTACTTGTGTATAAATAACATTTGACCTCGTTTTCATTATTGGATGCTGGACTTGATCGTCCGTGGAAAATACTGAACTGATATCAAGATTCTACTGAACCAATCGATATTATGTCGGTTTAGATCTTCTGTAACTTTGCTCACAGTGAAAAGGAGAGATCCGGCAGATTTTAACGTGTTCCTTATAAAATTGTATGACGCGTAAATAATGTCAGATTAAAATTTTGCTATTTTAACATAATTATTTTCAAATATTGCCAAACATTTGACATGGACATCCCAAATGCGGGTTTTAAATTCAAATTTTCTGACTGGATCCTATAGGTGTGTAAAAATTTTCTACTACTCAATCATACGATAAAAACATAAAATTTGTGTACCCAAGCCAACTAATTATTGTATTGTTCACAGGAAAGACGGCTAAATCCTAAAATCTGTATGATCCATAATCTATGGCTTGTCGAAGTTACTTAACGTATAATTAAGAAAACACACGATGTATACCCGTGTTATGCGTAAGCGCATTTTATCTTAAGGTGCGTCCACACTTGTATCATTTGCTCGTATCCGATCACCGTGCCGTAGCATGACTGCGTATCGCGCTGCTTGGACGCTTACTGTCGGCGCGCCGATAATGCCGCACTCTTCCGATACAAGTGTGTGATACGCGTAGCAAATGGATTTCGAGTGATCGGATCGGCGCAACGTCCAAACGCGTGATCGTGACACGCGATCATGCTACGCGACGATGATCTGATACGGGCAAATGATATAAATGTGGACGTACCTTTACGTGGCGGGTGCAGCCGTCCCCATATTTCTATTAAACTAATAACCGGCCTATTAAATGAATCAATTCTAACTCGTTAAGCTTTATTGATATAATTCCTGGGGTCTTCAGCCTGTTGGCTTAATCAGGCACACAATCAATTCCAAGACAATTTGTACTAGAGATCCTATTCAATAAGATACTAGGAAATATAACATCTTGAGATAGTGAGATAGCGATTTTGAAAAAAAATTGTTAGTAAACTTAAGCTATGTACATGTGTTTTTGAAACGCCTTCGCGGCGTGTTTTTAAGAACGGGCGTCGACCGGGCGTTTTTCATTCCATAGCAGCATACATCGTAAGTACTCTATGATGGGTTCAGAAATAGCCGTAGGGATATGACCTGCATGTTACTAGTGCTACCTGTAAAATATCAATAGGCCATAGATATTAAAATAATGCAATAAAAAATAAACTTTAACAAATACAGAAGGATACAAATTATTTTTTCACATAAATTCGTGCGTTTGTTCATTCTCCAATCTAAAAAATCTTCATACTTTTTTACGAGTACTAAATTTGGCTATGGATTTTTCTGACAACAAGTTTTTTGTTGCAGTCGTGGCTGCATTTACAATATCCGGCGGAGTGTTCATATAGTTCTCGGAGTCACTTCTACTCATATTTTCAACTTAAATGTAAATTACAAACAACTTTTCACAATTCTACTTTCGTAACAGCAAAAAATCAACAAATAAATGACATCATTAATGGCGGCAATTCGATTCTCCGTCAAAACGAATGTATTTTTTTTAAATCATAGACAAACGAATGAAGTCTTTATTCTCATATCACTTGAGATCAGACGTCGTGCGGTTTATATAAAAAACATACTGAATTGACGTTTCATATCGATAACTGTTTCAATATCTATGGATACTAGAATAGAGATCTAGTTGAGTTTTGACAGCTGTTCCAAATTTAAACTCATAACGTTACAAAAATCGCAAAAATCTATACTGAAATGCACATTACAGTACAGATTTTACCTACTACCACAGACAAGAAAGTTCACATAGTAAAATTGGTTGTAATAATGCTGGTCATTTCCTACGGTTTCTGAACGCATTTTAGAGCACTAATGATATGTGGGTAGATAAAAAAGTTTAACGAGCATTTCGATGGGAAGTACCCCCTGGATATGACTAATAACCACAGGATTCGCTTATGATACGTTGCCGACATTTAGTTAGTTAGTTGTGCCTTGTTTTCTCATTTGTAGAACCAGAATTTTATACTTTTTTAACTTCTACGCCTGTATTTCTAGCATAATTATAACTGACACATTTTATTGTGTCAAATTAGACCGGCCTTCCCATTCACTGCGAGGGAGCCAGTTGACAATATTATATTGTGAAATTCGGAGTCTATTTGTACTAGGCCGGCTGCGTAGGCTAATCTCGGATGTTTATTCAGAAGTTCGAATACTGTTTTCAACATTTCTACTGTGTTGTTACTGTTTAGTATATTTTGCATCGCTCGCCCTTCAGCCTTTGGACTACTAATTAGTGCTATAAACTGCCCGCAATGCTAACTTTCTTTTGATAAGGTTTTATGAGCAGTTATTATTTGATAATTGGTTGCACTAGAAACTTCAGTAGCAACCGTTTATACTTGCATTGGTTTAGGCATTACTTTTACCGTCGTTGTAAATAACACATTATACTACAAACACTGATCGACGTTGGGGGTATCACTGCCCACTACGCGCAAGTGCTGTAGAAATCTAGAAATGTTAACCTTTCGACCGCCAAGCAGCGAAGTAATACGAACGTGATCCAGACGCCACAGCAAGAAAATAAAAAAAAACCTTAAAAATTAAATAGTGATTGCAAAACGAGGTATTGATAATATTCGGAGTTTTGAACCAAGAAATTTGGTCAGTATACGCCGAATGCACGAATTTTCGAAGACTTAATTTGCCGACTGCGGAGGTCACAAGGTATTGATAAATTAATAACCCTGCGAAATTGATTAGGGCTATGCTCGGGATCGCTCTACGAGATCGAATCAGGAATGAGGAGATTCGTCGACGAACCAAGGTCACCGACATAGCAAACAGGGTAAGCAAACTTCAGTAGCAATGCGCAGGGCACATAGTTCGAAAAGCTGAAGTCTGCTGGGCAAGAAAGGTTCTCGAGTGGCGACCGCGTACAGGACGTCGCAGCGTGGACCGATGATCTGATGAAGATCGCGGGAAACGGTTTAATGAGAGCGGCGCACGACCGGTTTATGGAGATCCGTGGGGAAAGCCTTTGTGCAGCAGTAGCCGTCCTTGGGCATATGATGTTGATGAGAAGGTTAAAATTCTGCATACAGGTAGTTCTTTATGTTGTAAACCAAAAATATTCCGACGGAGGCGAAGTCAAAAACATGTCTATATATACTAGAAATTAATATTAAATTAAACTATAACTAAAATAAATCTGAGAACGGTGCTCCCTTTCGGCGTGGTCCCGAAGTTGCTGGCAAAAACAAGTATGTGTACTCCTCTGGGAATTAATATGTATAAAAAATGTATAAGAGTGCTGCCCTTAGGCATGGTCCCGAAGATGCTGGTAAAACCTATACATTACTAACCTTGTTAGATAAAGTGAGCCGTAATTCTCGTGCTATTACAGTTTCCAATATGTTTCCAGTAATATATACCATCATAATACTTTAAGCTTCAACAGTTCAATGAATCGTATATGAAACGAACGTTCATTCAACAAAGAGCACTATTCAGCCGTAATTGCATCACCTTGTTATTATTTATTACATTTATGTGTACATACGGTTAATAGTCGCCAGTATGAAATAAACGTACATTTTTAATTTAGTTCTTTATTTATGTTTTATGTAAAGTATAAAATCTGAACTGACCAAATCCCCAGACACGTCGATAAAAAGCTAATCATTCGAAGCCTATTCTGACCATAGCTAAGAACGCACTCGACGAAGTCACTTTTCGGACAAAATACCCGTCCACAACGCCAACGTTCGACACACACAGAAAGGCACACATATACACTCGTCGAACTTCGTATGATCCTTTTTTAGTGTGGGATTGAAAAGGCTCGCTAGTTATCTATACTATATAAAGATGTAAAAATGAAATGTCTTTACATTGAAGATATTTTCGAAAAAAGGTTTGTATAATGGAATAGTCCATTTGTATTGGAGGTCACTGAATTGAGAAATATTTTTTTTTGGATTTTTTGTATGTTTGTATTTGTATATGTCGTTGTGGCTTTATCACGCAAAATCAGCTTAACGCATTTCAACTATTTTTGGTACACGGGTAGCTGAGTATCTCAATATAGTTATAGGATACTTTTTACCCGACTACGCTGAAGAAAAAAAGAGGATTGTGTTTTTCTCCTCCGCGAACGAAGTTGTACCTTCTAGTATAAAATTAATGTCTGTTCATTTATAGAAGATATTTTACTAAGAATAAGTGACCATAGACAATTTTGGAGGTCACTTAAGAGTATTTATATTTTTTGGATACCTATTTATGTTACTTAGAACTTTTAGCTTCTGAGGCGCGGGCCGTTAGTATATTTTCTGCAACATAGATATGTGAATTGCAAGACTTGCTTTGACGGCCTCAAAGTTTTAAAGTCCCGTGAAGCCTAAAGGCTGGATGTAGTACTAACTTACAATACTACCTCACCGTCAGTAGTAATGACATCATAGCTAGGAAATTTAAGAGTCCCCAGCAAGCTCGGCCGAATTTCACCTTCCCATACAAACTGAGTTTCGTTCTCATTTTGAAACTACGTGTTGGATTGTAATGAAACTTTGCATACACAATGACATGAGGTATATCTAGGCTTTTAATTTATATGCTCTAGTTTATAAAACTAACGAAATACAGCAAAAACAAGTTTTGTATGAAAAACTTAAATTCGCTGTATTTTTTTACTATGGTATCTGAAGCTATATAAACTAATTTTAGGCCTGCATATACCTTCATTTATTCTAAGTACAAAGTTTAATAGCGAACTAGCTAGTCGTTTTAAAATGAGAGCACAACAACATTTGTATGGAGAATTGAGCTCTTAAACAGTTGAGTTTTTACTCCCTTTTCGACCTTTACACCTTTTTGGGTCTAAGAGTTATTTATATCCTCTGTCTACCAACAGCTGTACAAGTTTGACAGTTCTTGTAATTTATATAAAACGCAAGAAAAACAGAAAGGTGTTTGAGGAACTAAATTGGACAAGGGACTAGCTGTCCCAGTATTTCATAATTTGTTTGCATAATCAAATTGAGTTTTATCTTGGTCGGTTTCTTTATTTGGAGCTGCGGGAAAATAAATTGAATTTCTCTTCCAGGACGAACATTTCTTAAAACGATAACGAAGTCCTTTAAACAATATGACCAAGTTCTAGTTTAGTATGCAGTATTGTTAGTGTCGTTTTGACAATCCTTGGGTACTTCTAAGACTAATTTCTTCGTTTCTCCTTCCTTAGCATAAACAAGCAATGTGATTTTTCCATAGAGATCAAACAAAAAATGGTTTATGGAGATATCTATACTATTATAAAGTGGTAAAAATGAAATGTCTGTACATTGAAGATATTCTTAAAATAATGATTGTAACGGACTATTTGGAGGTCACTAAAACGTTTTTTTTTGTATGTTTGTCTTATCGTCGTGTCGTTGTGGCTTCATCACGCAAAATCGGCTAAACAGATTTCAACAATTTTTGCTACACGGGTAGCTGGGTATCTCCCGATGGTTATAGGATACTTTTTACCCGACTACGCCGGCGAAAAAAATAAGGATTAACTTTTTCTCCTCGGCGAACAAAGTTGCGGGCGCCTTCTAGTATGGAGATAATAATAGAGAGACCTACAGGTCTAACGCTTAACTGAGCCTGTTTCTGAGGTATGGGAGCGGTACGGGAGAAGGGGTGACAAGTGACGTCACATGACGTGTCCTAACTGTCTCGCTATACATTGACGTTCCGTAAACACACCCCTCTCGTACCGGTCCATACCTCCGGAACAGATCCAATTATGCCTTAGGCCTATAACATAGACTTCTTTGTATCACTGAAAAATCGCTGGCCCAATATTACAGGGTTCTATGTTTCACTTTTAGAGAATTGAAGTTTAAGCATTGTCATTGTGATATATGGTTTAATTTTAACTGAAATTCCGGTTCTTGAAGCATTAAAAAAAACACAAATATCATACGTTATGTTAAAATAAAAACAAGACAACTGTAAATTAACCGAAACTAGTAAAAATATCTGCCTATTAATTCCCTCTGATAATAAACAAAGAAAAGTAGGCGAAATTGTCCGTTAAATTGTTAACCTGAAAAACGAGTACATTGAGTAAAACATGGGTAAATTAAAACAAAATAAAGCAGCTGTTTCCATCTGCGGCGCCCATTGTCAATGAAATGGATTTAACATTGGTTTAAATTCGTAGTACCAACTACCAAGCCTATAGGTATTGGAAGTAAGTAAGAGTACGCGACTATAGTTTTATGTAGTCGATATTAAAAAGACTAAAATAAGTTACACCGACAGCTTTGTTCCGAATTTCTTTGCAACCAAAATATTCAGCTGAGAGATTTTTGTGTCATATCAAAAACCGTTATATCCTAGCGGCCATCGTTTCTACGATCAATGAACGCCATAATGTATGTATCAAATCAAATCAAATCAAAATATTCTTTATTCAAGTAGGCCTAGTTACTAGCACTTTCGAAATGTCAGTTACATGAGAGTGAATGTTTGCTGGGAGAAATACAATATGATCCAACATTTGCTGCAAGGATTAGGGAAACCCAGAAAAACCTAATCAGATCATTTAACTTAAGTGTAATATTATTGATAAAATCATCATTTTTAAAATTAAAATAATCAATATCCATACATACATGCATTTACTCTCGCCACAGTGGGAACTGTATACTAAAATCATACGCTTTATATCCGTATTGCTATCTATCAGCTACAGACGTCCACTGCTGAACATAGGCCTCCTCTATAGCTCGCCACGGAGTGCGATCCTGTGCAGACCGCATCCACCGACTCTCCGCGACCCTCACTAGATCATCCGTCCACCTTGTTGGGGGGCGGCCCACGCTGCGCATTCCTATGCGTGATCGCCACTCCAGAACTTTAAGCTTTATATATCCCTTACAATATACATCAATCGTTTGAGTACTTATTGAGTTAGTTTATGTTAAATAGTGTTAGTATTTTTGTTACAAGATATATTTTTGTATATACTTATGTGTTAAGTGTAATGGCGTTTTTGCGGTTTGATGACTATTTACTACGAATAATTGATGCAACTGTAGGAGGCACAGTATAGCAATGACAAGTCCTGTAGAGCTGCATACAGCATTGGTATTATGGCAAAGCTGACAGGATTGTTGCAACTGTTTATGACGGCTCGAAGACGACTGTCAATAGTTAGATACATACATATATCTACATGCGTATATCTGGCTGTTGACACTTGCACGGCTTTAACCTGAAGGTAGGAACATGAAATTTGAAATGCATAGTCTTTTAGAGACGTAGAGAGAGCAAAAGAGAGAGGTGCAATAAGGAAGGATTTATTTTTTGTAATTCAACCCCTAAGGAAGTGAAATGGAGTAATTTAATTTATTTTTTAATGAAAATTAGTCACTAATGCAAAATTTTATTATTACGTGGACTAAGTCGCGGGAAAAAGCTTGTATATCTATAATACATTTAAGATCATCATCATTATCATCAATTAATATCTGCTGGACATAGGTCTCTCTCAAAGAAGGCCACCATGATAGGTCCAGTCCTATAGAACAGCAATAACTATTGACAGATAACGCACAACCTAAATCTTTAAAGGTAGGAATATGAAGTTTGGTACACGAATTCCTTTGAGGTATAGAGCTACCTTTTTTATTAGGGTAAAACGGGACCCTATTACTAAGACTTCGCTATCCGTTACTCTCCCTGTCTGTCTTTCTGTCGGTTTGTCACTAGGCTGTATCTCATGAACCGTGATAGCTAGACAGTTGAAATTTTCACAGATGATGTATTTCTGTTACCGCTATAACAACAAATACTAAAATCAGTATAATTATATGTCTTTCTGTCTATATCAGTAACCAATATAAAAAGATGGAACACCGCTTAAATTTTTCTTATTTTGTACGGAACACTAGGTGCGCGAGTCTCAATCGCACTTGGCCGGTTTTTTAGGCTTTCTATTTAGGTGTCCCACTACTGGGCAAAGGGAGGCCCCTTCTATTTTCCACTCACCACTATTATTTGTGAGATTCTGCCAATGTTTTTGGAATGCATCCAGATCGTTCCACCATCTCCTTTTTAGGGTTCCGTAGCCAAAATGGCAAAAACGGAACCCTTATAGATTCGTCATGTCTGTCTGTCTGTCTGTCTGACTGTCTGTCCGTCCATATGTCACAGGCATTTTACTCACAAACTATAAGATGTACATTGATGAAATTTGGAGCATAGGTGTCGTGTGTTAACCGCTACTTAGTTTGATAGTTAAATAAAAATAAAATAAAATCTAGGGGGGGCACTCCATACATGTAACCGAAACTGAAAAAAATATTCAGCTAATATCAAGGTGTGGCACATATTTCGACAGTACTTCTAAAAACACTTTGAGGTTTCTAAAAAAAAATTGGTTTAGTGAATATTTTCCGAAATATTCGCTACGAAAGTAGCAAAAATTGTGTCCCCCCCATCTATTTTCTAAATATAAAGCTTAATAAATACTTCCAACGAAAATTGTTTTCAACATGATCGGACATACCGTTTTCAAGTTATTGCCAAAAAACTGCGCTTCTCAGCAAAAGGACGTAAGTGCCGGGGAGATACGCTCTTTTATTAGCGTTTTTTTTCATAGCATATTTTTTTCAGCTGTAGTGCATTTTTTTTGTATAAACGGCTGCGGAACCCTTCATGGGCGAGTCCGACTCGCACTTGGCCGCTTTTTGGTAGAACTGCTAAACAAGGTTTTTTGAAATTCGAATTGTAGACGGACTGAATCGCGACCAAAATTTAGTGATTTTTATTAACTGGTACCCGAAAACGTGTAAAAAGGGTCTTTATCTAATAAATTCAGGCTTAACGGGTTAAGGATTAAGACACGGTAATGTGATGTCTTTCCTCAACGGTTATTCTTAGAAAATTGTGCCTCCTTGCTGCGTGGTGCAAGTGAGAAGAAATATCTATACTGTACTAGATGATATTTCTAATGTAAATTATGTGTCATTTGAAGGAAATAACAGCAGGGGTTTTATTTTTTACTATTTAGTTTAGCTATTCTACAGGTTACTACGAGATTGTATGGGACGATACCTTTCCAAACCATTTTAAACGACGGATGAAATGTAGCCTTCATTCATACCGTAAGATATAACAAAAGAAAATATAAAAAAACGCCTTCAACAGACATACAATATATATACACACACATACAGGATAGTTGATGACTTTTGACCTAATTTCACTGTCTTGTTAGTTATTACTAACTAATTACCCTGTCACTATCGAACATTTGGCAGGCTTAATCAGTCGTTAAAGCTAATAAAGAATATTGAAATTGTTCCTAAGTATGCAACTTTAAAAAGATAACCAGACAGTTCACAAATACCAAAACTTTCGAGTAACATCCACATTGGGAATCTTCTTTTTGTAACCGATTGAAAAATGGCGCGCGGCATAGCTTGTTAGTGACTGCACTAAGTGAGCTGTGACACTAATTGCCTCACTTTTGTACCCCGCACTGAAGTGCACTATTCTGCCATTGCTTTCATAAGCCTTACTTCTGTATACGGCTGCCGTCATAACGAAAAAGGGCACAACTATCATTTTTTTGAAATCTATATGTGTGCCTTCTTTTCCTCTTTCCTAATATGTATTTTACAAAATTTCACAAAATGTTAGTTGTGCCCTTTTTCGTTCTGACGGCAAACGTACTATCCGGTAGTAATTGTCGGCTAGGCTAGTTTTAGGCTAAATGAGTAGAGATGCAACGAATGTATACAACTTTCACGAATGCGATTATCAAACACACCTGTATTCATTGCATCACAACAAATTAGCAACTTTTTATAAAACTCTGGGATATGGGTATGAAAAATAAGAAAAGTATACATTATGACATCACTATGTGGTGGCACGATCAATATTAAAATGAGTAAAAATAACAAATGTTATTTTTTCGCATATTTTTATGTAAATTATATTTAATATATTGACTTCAGGAAACTACCCTATTGGCACTATATTTTGCGTAAATGGCTAAGTTAACGATCTTCCTTGTCATTATTGTATGAGACAGAGATCGAACACAAGCGGCTTAAACTAAAATGCAAAAATTAATATCACACACCAAATTCCGATACTTAACTTTGTAGCTTACTTGGTTAAGTGTTTTTCACCCCTTTGCATGACACAAGACACTGGTTCAAGTCCTGTTAAATTCTATAACGTTTTAACTATGTTACATTTTTGTACTAGATTAGATACGAGTAAACCAGATATTTCACTCTCGCGTATTTTCATACAAAAAACAAGAATTTTCACGCCGTCGGCGTCTGACAGCCCTGTGGCGTTAAAGCTCCCGGGCGACCCACTTGGCTACGCCCACCACGCGGGCGGCCAAAAACAATTGAAATCCGTCTGCCAATAGTAACAGACGCGAGCAGAAAATTCGCTTTTAAACATAAAGATGTGGCAATAAAACCGACACTCCAGAACATCTTAAACATTGCCGGCGACAAAAAATAGTGTTCGAAAAATGATAGGTGGAAGTCACGATTTGAGACAAAGGCCTGGCAGGGGAAGGAGGAGGAGCAAGGAGAAGGAGGAAGAAAACATAACCTCTTTCATCAAGTAAAGTTTCTTGTAACTTGCGCCGATCAGGTCGACAATTACACACGTTCCCGCCCGCCGGGGCGCACTTATGGCCAAATTGTACCCAGTTTATGCGCCACGAGGAATGTAATTACATGCGATAATTATTACAGACATATACATGTAGGCGACTCTGACGGTAGGACCCCGGATCTCTAACTATTCAATTATACACCGTCTCTATTTATTGTAACTAGGTTTTCTCAACTTTGGGGAGGTAAAAAGGTAGAACACTTTCTACCCGTCAGAAGTAGATTATGTTTTCGGAAGGTGTGTATACATATTTCTTAGCCACGCTCTGCAACCTTAAACGGCTTGATGCATGATGTATGAGGTCTCTCTAGATTCGCCTTGGTCGTGGCGTGGGAGTGACATGGTCTAGAATAGTTGCAGTCGGGTGTTTTTTTCAGGGATCTGATAATATACTTTTCTTCAGCGTATTATCGAAAAAGTAACCTTCAATCATCTTTAGATGTCGTACACCTGTATCAAAATTTGTTATACTCTAGCTGGCTTGATGAGCTGATGCAACGATATTGCGACCCATGGAGCCATAGTGCGGATCGTTGTCAATGTCTATAAACTTTAAGTAGAGCTTGCATTGCACCGTTAAGTAAGTTAGGTTTGAACCGGTTCAACCCACCACAATCTTTTTGCCTTGCGCATGGCGCCTCCACCTTACTTACTACAAGCGGCCGGGGTTGCATTGCTGTTGGTCGGTTTGCGCTCTCTCCACTGAATCCGATTACTTGAAAGGCTTGGTAGCTAGTTCAACCCAGTTCAAAGTAAAGTTGGAATAAAAATCGGCCAAGTCAAGTTCCGTACAAAATATACACTGCAAACGGCCGTATATCTATAAAAATCCAGTGTTTGGAGAGCCATACTCCTAAGCTGTTCGATCATTTTATATTGGTTACTGACAAAGACCGACAGACATAAAAAAATACCGTTTTTAGTATTTGTTGTTATAGCAGCAACAGAAACACATCATCTGTGAAAATTTCAACTGTCTATCTATCACGGTTCATGAGATACATATGACAGACGGACTGACGGACGGCGGAGTCTTAGTAATAGGGTCCCGATTTGCCCTTTGGCTACGGAACCCTAAAACTATGATCGTTGGATCGACCGTTATCAATACATTTTAATCATAATTAAAAGTCCACATCTATTCTGCTGCTCCATCCATGCTGATCCATGGTCTTCAAAAGGAAGTGTCTGGACGGAAAATGGGCAAAAATTCCGATTGACTAATCGTCTCGTTAGCTGGGTTGGAAGACCGCCAGGACTCAGCGTGATAATGATAACGGTTGGAAAAGGGCTGCAATCTGACATGTCGCTGCTTGGTTTTAGAATATTTTTAAATGAAAATTGAATTTAAAAAGCGCTAATGCTTTATAAGTTTAAAGCTAGACTTCATTTGCATTTGCATCATTCGTTTCATAGCTCGTAAGTGTACTTGGGTCTATATGAAAATTAGCGCAGACAACGCTGTTACTTTTTGCATGGAGCTACAACTGTGTTACCACGCAGGTTAGCTATAGTTTATTGCTGACTGTATATGATCAATTTTTAGGCACAAATAACAGCAAACAAGAATAACAACTTATAATTTTTGTTTCTTATGTTATTGTTTGCGTAATTTACGAGGAAAACGACTTAATTAGGCTAGGAGCTAGTTACCGACACACAATTTGATAACGACCCATTTGTAAAGTATATAAAAAAAAATAGTTTATATCATCGCGCCGCGCACCGGTTACGAAAAGTATAATAAAGTTTTGTAATAGAATTGTTTTGAAAACTCCTCTTATTCAAGCGTCTGAGACTAAAAATAAAACTAAAACACCATTTGAAATATCCTTAAGACTTCAGCTGCAATTAAACCGTTTTTGTCCTCAAATCTACGAAAACCATATGCACTTATGGCCACCGGCTACCGTTGTAACTTCAAAAGCATTAAATCTATTATAAGACTATATAAATCCAAGTTCTTTATGTAAATAGCGGAGTTTACTGCGGCTATTACGCGTTATGGAGTTTAGACTGCTGCGTGTTTAAATGCCTTCTATTTTGAAACCAAACGCCCCTAATGGTTTTTATTGCGCTTTGAAGATGGCAAGGGAAGTGGGAAAGGACTAACTGCGACTTAATGCGTTTGTTGGGAATGTTAATAATTACGAGTCTTAATTTGTGTTCACTTAATCAAAAGAGACCTTATGGCCCTTAAATCGTATAATTTCGTCATCATAATCATAAAACTATTTTATATATAGGCTTCTCTAAGTTTACTTCACTGTATTGTATTGTTTGTCCTTTAATCAACATACAATGTACTCCTTACTTAGTCTTAGTCAATTTACTCAGTACTTTGTCTTAGTTTCATCTTTACTTGGTAGTTTTTATTCATCGTTTAATGAGCTTTACCAAAAACAAAAAAATAAAACCGACTCCAAAAAAAACTAAAAAGTAAAAAATAACGCCATAATTCAGTTTCTTTAAATTACTTACAAGTAACCGTTTGTATACTCAATCTATACAGTATATACAATTAATCTTATTTTGGCGTCGTTGCCATATAAAGAATGTGTAAAATATTGAAAATTGACGATTTTAGTAAGTTGTGACACGATGGCACCGACTCAAAAAAATCATTAATTGTATATACTGTATAGATTGAGTATACAAACGGTTACTTGTAAGTAATTTGAAGAAACTGAATTATGGCGTTATTTTTTACTTTTTAGTTTTTTTTGGAGTCGGTTTTATTGTTTTGTTTAAAAGTTTATTTATTTTACACTTTTTAGTTAAGCGTTACTTTAAAGTGTATCTCGTGACGATTCTAACAAGCCCAAACACGGCTACGATATATTATTTAAATACATAGATCTGGTGCCTACCTTCCGGCTCCATCATCAAATCAATTCGATGGTACCATTCTCATCAGGAACATTTAAATTTGTGACTATGAAGTTGCTTAGCTAAATTAATCAAGATATTTTGTCGCCACCCGTAAATCATTTATCATTGAGGAGTTCCGATGGCATTCTGTGGTCTTCTGAATCAGTTCCACTTCACCAATTTACACTTTCTGAATGCAAATGCTTATTATGTTTCTTATAATACCAAAATCGCTATATGTATGCCTACAATATTTGAGGAGTTCCTTCAATTCCTCATGGATTCCATCATCAGATCTTCACCAAAATGAAATGGGAGCAACTAGAAAGTACCTTCTATAAAACCAAAAAAAAAATTTTGAAATCGGTCAAATAGTCTTTGAGTAATCGGTGAACAGCCATAAAAAAAATAAATAAAAAAAAACATTCCGTCGAATTGAGAACCTCCTCCTTTTTTTGGAAGTCGGTTAAAAATCATAAACTGGCAAAGCGTTCTGATATAATTATAGGTTGTGTAGGGTATTACATTCAGCAGCAAAGTACTTATAACTTTTACTGTACATACCTTCAATGCACTGTTTTACATGTATGCTCAAATGAATGTCTTTTTGTTACAGATCCAAGATGGAGTCGCTAAAGAAGCTATTTCTACTCAGCATCCTGACCGTGGCCACGGCCGACTTCACTGCCAACTGCCCCGACAAGTGCAAGTGTGTCTGGGCTGGCGGCAACAAGCAGGCAGTCTGCTCCAACGCTGACCTCAGGGACCTCCCTAAAACCCTCAGCACAGAGATACAAATACTAGACCTCTCGTCCAACCCGCTATACGAAATCACCCGGCGCGCCTTCGAAGATGCCAAACTCAACAATCTAAAGAAACTCTTCCTCAGAGACTGTAAACTGCAAACAATCCACAAACACGGCCTCAGCGGTCTAGCCATCATGATAGAATTAGATCTTTCCAAGAACAACCTCAAAGATTTGCATTCCGATACGTTCAGAGAAACAGCCAAGATTCGATGGATACTACTCAACGATAACCAACTAGACTCCCTAGATGATGGCTTGTTCAACAATCTGCCGTTTTTACAGAAAGTCGACTTGAGTAATAATAGGATTAAACAAATCGGTTTGAAGACATTCATGAATGTACCTAAGTTAAATAACCTGAAGCTGGATAATAACAAACTGGAATCGCTTAAAATCGATACTTTGAGTGCACTGAATTCGCTATCCAGTTTGGATGTCCACGATAACCCTTGGAAATGCGATTGTTATCTACAGCCTCTAAGGAACTGGGTTATAAGCAAGAATTTGTACACTACTCCTATTGCTTGCGCAGAACCACCGAAAGTACACGGAAAATTATGGAAAGAACTGGATACTAGCGATTTCGCTTGCCGACCAAGTATAATCTACCCTGCCGCCAGTATGACAGTTAAAACACCAGACTCAAACATCACACTATCATGTCAAGTCAACGGTAATCCTTTACCTGAGGTCAATTGGGTTCTAAACTCCCAAATAATTGACGGCTCATACAAATATGACGGCCAAGTCAAATACTATCTGACTCAAAACAACGATGAAAACAGCAAATGGGTCAACTTGACCATCATATCGTCGGGCTCGACTGACAATGGCGAATATTTGTGTGTTGCCAAAAATTCAGGCGGTGTTGAAGAGAGAAGTGTCACGTTGGCTATTGCTCAAAACCCACCTGGTGTGCCTGTGCCCAGTGGTTTCGATAGCAATATGCTGCCAGTTTTGATTGGAGTATCTTGTACAGCTGCTATATTGTTGATTATACTGGTTATACTATGCTATTGCTGCTGTCGACGTCGAGGTTCTGATAAGAAGGCCGACACGACTAATGGAGAAGCATTGATTGAAGGCTCAGTTATACCAGAAATGGAGAAGAGTTTGATCACTGCAGTGAATCCGGTGACGAAGCCCCCGAGGAGATACGATAACCCGCCGTCTATCATGAGCGGAGCCACGGAAATGTCGGAGTTGAACAAAACATTGCTGGACAATGATTCGAATGTATTCGGTAAGTTAACATTTGTTAGATAAATTTCTCTTTTTTTTAATAGACTAGAGGCGTCCAAATTCAAAAGGACGCATGTTTGATGCACATAGGTGTTGAGCAACGCATGATTTTAGTTTTTAATGCATTAAAATTGACTTGCTTAGGAAATTAAATTTTTCGAATAACTTTCTGAAACATTTTACTACGATTTTTTAGTGCTCATAAGATGCATTGATTTTTAATCTATTGAAAAGTGTAATTTGATTTTTTTGGACATGCGTCCTTTTCAATTAGATCGATAGTGTAATCGTAATACATTTTGTGGAATTTCTGCACTAAGTGTACTTACAAGTGGGTTTCCGTTTTTCTCGACTCTTAATAAGGAAACAAAATCCAATCCAATATCCTTAGATGTGGCTAAACATTTTTATTCTGCTCTGATAGATATGATAAGTTAATTTATTTTGCCGCGTTGTTAAGTCTGATAATTTTAATTGCTACATTTAATTTATTATACTTTTATCAGAGGCTATAAACGGTCCAATTACAGTTCTCATGCCATTTTACGTGCCTGGAAATTTACTAGGTCACTAATTATTTTCCTTTACTCACGACCAAGTTTGTTTAAACACAATAAATTATTTTAATGCTGTTTTAAAATGCAAATTTCTATTGTTACAGCGCACACTGACGATGAAAAGCGGTCGCTCGACTTCGACCACCAGCCCAAAAGGTCGCAGGACGCCCTTAACGTAGAATATGGCAGAACCGCATATCCTCCAGACCTGTTATCGTTCCCTGCTAGAGCAGCCCAGATTTCTCCAGCGGCCAGCAACGCTTCTACTGTGCCAGATACTACCAGACTACCACCCCAGTTGAATCCAGTCAGTCCGATTCATTCCCCCATCTATGGAATGACCACCAATCAAAATCTCTTTAGAACACTTCCGTATTCCCGTTCTCAGTCACCTTTCACGGCACCAATTACGCCACCAGTAGTGACACCAAGACAAGGCTATGTTACGATTCCAAGAAGACCAAGAGTACCTAGTTGGTCCAGTACTGCCAGTACTCAGATCTTACCGAGTGCTGAGGCGCAGGAACCATTGTACGATAACTTGGGGTTAAGAACTACGGCTAATGGGAGTTCAGTGTTGTCTTTGAATAAGACTGGATTGGCGGCCGAACAGCAATTCTCTCCAATGAGAAATAGACCGTTGCCGGCAACTCCGACGATATACCCAAATGCACATCAATCCCACCAGGTATACTACGCTCCTATTGAAGAACAAGAACCTGCGCCGTCTCCTGTGCCACAATTCAATCCTCGCAACAGCATCGCGTCTCAAATATCAAATATACTCTCTTCTCCCGGTCCCCAGGAACCTATGAGTCCAAGAATGAGTTGGACGGCTAAAAATACGTCGACTCCGCAACCGGAACCGAGGAAGACTCTGTATAACGAGAACAGGAACTCAGACGCGCAATCCCAAGTATCAGACACCAGCACGTTGAGTCGCAAGAAACCAGAAACGGGATCATTGAGACGCAACCCGAGAACCGAGAAAGAGGAAGTGTCGTCGCCTTCAAAGGAAGATCCGAGGAAAAACGAGAGTAACGTCTCTATGAACCAAACGGGAACGCTAGGTAGAAGTGGCAAGATTCCTCCACGGCCGCCACCGAAACCGAAGAAAAAGCCAACAACGGAGGCAAACCCCACTGAACCCCTGTTTGAAGACGAAGGTGAGGACGGCACGGAAGTGTAGTAGTGCGTCTAAAACTAAGTGTACTACCAAAGTGCCAATGAGCTTTTAGTGATTTAAAGTGTTATCAGTGAACTCGATGATGTGCAAACGGATTATTTAAATTTGTTCGCGGTGCTCGTGTAAATAAACTGTGTACTAGATTTTTTACAATTTGCGTACAATCAGAATTTTATGGACCATTTTTATTAAGACTATCCTGTAGTGACGTAACGTAATGCAAGTCGTGAGTTGTACACTGTATGTTACATATTTTAAGTATTTATTCTTTATGGTACATAATGGTAGCTAATTATAAATTTGCTTGCCAGTTTTGCAATGTCTCTTCATCCATTTTCAAGACTGATTATTCTAAATTGGAGTCTGTTGTGTTGACATTCCTTTACCAGCATTCGTTAGTATTTCCATTCCGTAGCTTTACAGTTCATAGTTTGCTAGAATGGTTTGATTAACCTTAGATAGAATTTGGAAGACTGAATTGTTAGACACTTTTGATCTATTGATGACGTCAATAGTCAGTTTAAAGTGTAATTAATCGGCTTAACCAATTGTAGTATATACTGACACTCACAAAATAACTGTCTCAATTACAACACAATTAACCCAAAAATTATCTTTACATCTATATTGTCGCACATATTTTGTGATTGTGAGCTCTAACATCGATTGTTACTGAAAGAATTAACTTCGCCTTTTCTAAGTTAATATCATTTTGGTTTTCACCATTCCTACTATTTCCCGGTTTTACAGGTTTATTGTAATCGACGTGGTGAATCGATTATTTGTTCTCATTTTTTTTTATGGATTTTCTCAAATTACTGGTTTTCAATTTACCTTTACAGCATATGTGCTCGAAATAACCATTTACCACGCATAATGTGTTACCAATTACTTTTGTTATCCTATTTTTACCTTTCCATTTGGACCCTGCTTCTTTACCTGTACATTTGTCTTGGTTATTTATACAATTGTATGGTTACTAATAAGTACATGGTTCCTAAGATATTTTGTGTTAAACCTTGATCGCCTTTGTTATGTATTGAGACTAATAACACTAGCAATATAATGTAGATAATATGAATTATTACCGTCATAGCTATATAAATATCTAGTACATATATTGTCACATTCTCTAATGATTTCGTATCATTAACTTTTTTTTTTTTCAATACTTAACCAGGCGTTCAAGGGTGACTTTAGTAGTAATTTAAATGAGTTAAGTTAACTTGTGGTAAACCTTCAGTTATTTACTGGTGCTTGTTTGTACGTGCTTTTTACATAGCAATTTATTTATCTTTTGTATTATTTACAAAGACTACTTGACAATTCCATTTTACTTGCACATTAAAAATTATGAACTTTTTATTTTTTAACTATGATTTTGACAGCTTACTGTGGATGATTTAATATGTTTAGATATTTAAATATGTCAGTACTACGCCTAAAAATGTATTGACCATTGTTGGTCGAAATGTACTGTGTCTAACATTATTAATGATTCGTCTCAGTTTTGAGTTACGGTTAATGTACAATGTGCGATGTTTTTACAATGTTTACTGTAGACATCCAGTTTTATATAGTTGTAAGTGCTGTACATAAAACATTATTATTAAAACTGATTAAATCTATATTTCAGTAAAAAGTTGTGTTTATTCTTTCCAACTCCCTTTTCTAATATTTTGTTTGTATTTCCTAAATTCATCATCATCATCAATCATATCAGCCCATAGTCGTCCACTGCTGGACAAAGGCCTCTCTCAAGGATCTCCACAACTACCGGTCGCACGCCGCCCTCATCCTTCGGTTTCCTGCGATCTTCTTGTTGGCGGCCTTCCAAAGCTGCGTCGTCCCATAGGCGGTCGCCATTTGAGAACCCTTCAGCATCAGCCTGTTTGTACACATTCAATAAAACAGTATTATGAAATTCAGACATGTATCGGGAATGAATTTACAAAAAGATGATAACAAATTTAAAAATATTTATATGTCAGTAGCTGTTAAGAATTTGACAGTTACTAGTGTACAAAATTAAATAGATGAGACATTACTATTGTGATTTATATTATGGCTGAACAAAGACTTCAGTTGTCAGTACACGGAGACTTAGCGCGAGGCGTAAATTCTTAAAATAAAAATCCCCGAAATCAAATGTCACTTAAAACCAAGTCTTTATTCAAAAAGCTTAACACACGTCATTATCAGCACAATACTTATTGTTCCGACGGTTCAACACGTCTCGGCTGACCGTAAAAATTTAAAAAGCTCGTAAAGCCGAAAGCTTTCGGAAGAAACAATGCACCATTGAAGTCAGATTTGGGTGACGCTTTGTTTTTTTTTATTATTATTTTTTTAAGTTTTGTTTAAGTGGAAATAAATATGGAGGGTTTTGTTGATATTAGTCACATACTGACTATTGTTCCAAATTGTGTTGGTATTACCTGCACACAAACATTTTTGAACTTTTCTTCGCATTTTTTTTTAAAGACGTGCATTTGTAAGTTTTATTATTATTGAGGAGTGGTAAGTTTTACCATATCTCTGGATTTGTCCTGAGATTTCAGGATTTTTGGACTCTTCTCAGGATTGCGGCCGGTTTTTGCAAATCTCAGGAAATCTCAGGATTTTTTGAATTTTCAATAAAATGCTTCGTCTAATCTCAATAAATCTTTTTAATAAAAAACTTAACAAACTAAAAATAATCTTTCTAAAAGAGAAAAATCTCAAACCGCAACAAAATCTCAGGATTTTTCAATGGATATCAGGCCTTTCCTCCGAGCGGAAATGCTAGGACGCATTTCCACTCGGTGTGGCTGTCAGTATTCATGGGTTGCACCAAGGACCATTAAAACAAGAGGACTGTCATTTGCCACATTTGGGATCGTGTGCAAGGAGCTATTAAACTAGATGCAAAAACTAGACGGCGCTTTAAAACTAAACATATAACGATGTTATATATACAAAGAAACATAGGACAGTAACAATTAGTTCGTAAACAGCCGATGATAAATAAATCGTAACACTTAAATACGCTTGCAAAGCTGACCAATTGTTGTGCAAGATAGCACATCCTTTTTATATGTGTTTGCATTTTGTCTAGTTTTTATACCTTTTTTGTGCATTAGTTCTGGACCGACGTTATCGAACGTAAATTTTTCTTTTCCATCAAAAACCAGTGGTTTTTATTAGTAGTGCTCACAATTGCAAATAATAATTCTTATACATAGATGCCGGTTGTACATATCAGGGAACGGTTTTTGGTATGGAGATTGCTAGTCCTCTTGTTTTAATGGTCCTTGGTGCTAGCCATGAATACTGAATGCTTACATGCATTTCACCCAGTGTACGGCACTTTGTTGCACATTGTACGGCACATTTAGTGAACTCACGCGCGCAGGTGAACGACAGAACGTGTTCGTGTATAAATCTGCTGCACTGTACTGTTCGTTTACAAAAGTTACAGACACCTTCGCCGGTGGGGATGATACGCAAATCAGTCAAAGTCAAAGTGTTTATTTGTTAAACATAGGTAAATACAGTTGTGTAATAATTCAGTTTGGTAACACTATGTTTTGCCTTCCGGCGTACAAAACATACATTTATAATTGAAAAAATACTGAGTCAACAAATAGTAAACGATAAATGATATTAGACACATTCAAAATAATAATTATAAAAAACAATTAATAAACAACAAGTCACTTACAATTAATAATTCTAATAATGTGTACAGAGTACGAATGTGAAATTAGTGCGTACACTATTTTAATTCTGCACAAAATGTTCAAATGTGCTACACGGAACTTTGTGTGGAATCGCACTTTTACTGAGTTTCAACCAACTATGCATCAAATCGTATCGATCGAGTTTGTGCATCAAATTTTTAAGAATATAGATTTATTGGGTTTACCTAACTCAGAATACTGTGGGCAGCACAATTGTACGAATATAGCTTGGGACGCTAATGCTAAATTATGGTTGCAATCCATCTAAGCACTTTTGCTGCCCATTATACTTTCGATCCTCGTACTAGAAAAGGTGTCCAAAATTGTTGTGTGGAAAACTATTTTCCCTTACATCACGTTCATAGAAATAAATACAAATCGTGCAAACATTTTACGTTCCGGAGAAATTGGGATTCATTTCAGGTATTAGGTTCGAAAGTACAAACGATTCAATGTAACAAATAGTCAATTTGAGAGATACCTTGTACTCGTAATTTTCAAATTTGGAAAACGTCTGTTTACATTTCCCGTATAAATAACATTATCACAAATGCGTTCGAGTGTTTTTTCGTTAAAATGTAACTTACACTAGAACATCTGATGTCTACTGCTGGACGCTGACTAGAAATATTCACCACGATCGAACCTGAGGTCACGCCTATCGGTTTTTTTAACGTATGTTTGTGCATTCGTTTTAAGAATAAACGAGAGGTGGAAATCACCATGTTTCACCGCTCTGCATCCCATGGTTCGGCTTGTGAAGAAAAGTAAGTACGGTCGTACGTGTATGGATAGACTTTAGCTCGACATTATAATGAATAAGCTGTATTCTGTAAGTAGGCCACATGGGAACTTACTGTTACAAGTCGGGGTCTACCTATCAGCATTTCTCAAGAGGAGACCACTGTTGAGAAAAAAAACGAATCAAACTAAACACAACAGTCATTTTATCCAAATAATTTGTAACGATTACAATATTTTACATAGAACTAGTCCCATGGTAAGCTTAATAGTACAGGCTTGTGTTATGAGTACTAGGCGATGATGTATTTCATTTATATATTTACTTATATGCATAGAAAATATCCAAGACTCAGGAACAAATAATTATGTTCATCGCAGAAATATTTGCCCTTACTGGGATTTGAACCCAGGACATTTAGCTTCGCAGGCAACGTTACTCCCGCTGAGCTAAACCGGTCGTCGAACTTAAGATATCACCCGGAAGCAACTAGAGAAGTTGGATGTGGCGTAGATCCAACCTAAGCAGAAGAATTATCTTGAAAATATAGGTCACAACAATATAGCCGTCGCGTAGACACCTGGTGGACACATTGGGTACCTAAAAACTTCAAATACTGTAGATATTACTGTATTATTTGTGGTGGAGTGAATAAATATTTACTTACTTAACCTAAATAAATTAATAGTGTAAAAAACACTATAAAAACACGCTTTACAAGACTTTTGTTAAATACTAACACAGCTATGATACGATGTTCCATCGTGAAGTTCCAGTTCATATGTTCCGGCTCCATCATCAGATCAGTTCGGCAGTACCATATTATTGCATTGTCATCAGAACTACATACAGCTGCCAATTTTCATGACGCTACGATCCTTGGAAGATGGTCAAATTAGTTACCTCAGATTCCATAAAAGTACATAGTTACATACAGGACGACCTAATAAAAGCGTGTTAAAAATAAAAAATAACTTGCATCCAACTGCTATTACCTATAAGTACTCTTCTTCCAAATTATGATATTCGAAATGATATTATGAGCGTGAGGGTGAGCGATTTATTAATAGTACATTTCTGCAGACGCCGGGAAAAAAGGGCTTGCCGAGTGAGTATAGGTATAGACGAGAGAAACGAGTGAGTACCTATAGGTATAGATGAGTATACGGATAGTGATACGAAGCCGGCAAGCACTTTTCATGGCCAAAGGCATGTATAGTGCTTTTCTCACACATATGCAATGAAATAAAAAAATACACCACTTAAAACACTACATGACAAAAGTTTTTGAAATTTTCCGTTCAATCCCTCCATTACGTTTTTTTTTTACGGAAGTCGCGTGTGTAATGTTCGACTAGACCCTTAAGGCCGTTATACACAACCTCTGTATTAAGAATCTTAATTTCTATAATAAATAAAATAATTGCAGAGGATTTTAAATATTGTCTATGGTCTCTGGTGACTTACGTATACATAGACAATATTTTAAATTTATTCATCAACATAATGAATCATACAGATTCTTCTTATTCTTCTTAATAAGAGTTCGTGTGTAATGGGGATTAACGCAGATATGTTTGGTCCGACAACCATTCAGCCACTAGAAAAAAAAAACATGAACACAGACGCCATGTTTAAATAAAAATTAAAAAATATTACTTCCCGGTCTAGGCCTTCAATTCTGTATGAAATTCCTTTACAGTTCTTTCGAGTTGTTCCGCCCGAAACGTGATACTTTAAAGCCTGTTTTAACGCACGTAATGACGACATTTCATTGCATGTTTGAGAAAAGTAAATTATGAATGCATCATTTTCATATCTGCAACAACACAACCATCATAGGGCCTTAAGTTAAGAAGAGATAGTTGCAACGATGGAAAAAACAGACACTTAGGAAAAAGCTGAAACTCTTCAAACGGCTGAACAGTTTTTTTATTATAAATAAAAATAATATTACGGGACAATTTTACACAAATCGAACTAGTCCCATGGTAAGCTCAATAAGGCTTGTGTTATGGGTACTAGACGACGATATATTTAATAGATATATTTTTTATATACATAGAAAATATCTAAGACTCAGGCCCAAATATTTATGCTCATCACACAAATATTTGCCCTTACCGGGATTTTAACCCAGGACCTCAGCTTTGCAGGCAACGTTACTCCCACTGAGCCAAACCGGTCGACGATTATGACTAAGAAAACTATGGATCTAGTCACTTTCCAAACACACAAACCTAGATCAATTGCAGAGCCATGATGCTACAGACAAACGCACGGATATTTACGCACAAATACAAGTCAAACTTTCTTTTTGCGTAGGGGGGTGAAAATATGACCAAATACAAAGGCAAACTTTATTTCGCTTGTAATTTATTAAAAGCAAATTACAGGCGAAATACG
Organism: Hedya salicella; assembly: GCA_905404275.2. Lineage (NCBI taxonomy): Eukaryota > Metazoa > Arthropoda > Insecta > Lepidoptera > Tortricidae > Hedya > Hedya salicella. The sequence continues at coordinate 15,175,182 of FR990111.1, read as the reverse complement.
TAAGCACGATCTGGGTCGCTATAAGGTTATAGTTGAACACATAATGTTGAAACGTATCGTCCCTTTGGCTGCCCTAACCCTGAGCATTATGCGCCATACAGGGATGTAGCTGTTTTATGGGCATAAAAATAGGGCAGTAAAAATCAGTACAAAGAGTCGGCTGGGCCTTTATTACTGTATCGAGGCTATGGAGCCGGCGAAGGCTGTCTGAGGCTTTCAATTTTTTGAGACGTTTTCGATCGTATGATTCTTAATAAGAATATCTCCAGCTATATTAAATACCTTTTCCTTTTTTACACAATATAGAAGTTTCTAGCTTTGTTATGGCCTGTAATGGAATGATGGAATTATGAGTTATATTTCGATATTAACATTTTACTGAAAACCTTGTAGGTACAGATGTAGGGTATAATTGTTTTCCTTAGTATTTTCACGGAGACGTACGAACGTAACGTGCAATTTCAGTCGGTCACAGTACAAAAAGCACTGAGGTTGACTGAAGTAACATGACAAACGTCCGTAACGTTTCCGTGAAATTACGAAGGAAAACAATTATGAATGAAATTTTGCAAATGCAAAATTAAATGCTGAGTAGTGAGTGCACATATGGATGAATATCTGAGCGTTAACTATAAACGAATTGACGAACTCCGTATAAATTGTGGTGTTTTTTTCGGTTATCTTGTACACGTCGGCTTCTGCAATTGTTATCAAAATAATGCTGATTATTCTTGGCCAATAGTGTGGTGATTGTAATTTAAGGAAGAGTTTTAAACGATCAAATAGGTACACATTTCTGGATGATGATAATATGCTGTAGGTACCAGAGTCGTGACGTCAGAAAAATTACAAGGGCAGCCGAAGGATTTACTCAAATTAAGAGAAAAAGATATATAAGCCTTTCCTTGGGCAACCCGGTGGGAATCGGCTTATATGGACACCACGCCACTGGTAGTTACCTATCTATATAGGTACAATTAAGATGATTAAGTTTTTTTTTAAGTTTGTAATCGATTCTGTTTTTCATAATCCTCAAACGTCTTTATTTGAAATAGAATATCTCTAAAAGTGAGAAATGATAGTTAAAGTTCGGCAATCCTACTGACCGCTGAAAACGCTCCATACTAATAACGCTGCATACTACTTCAGTGTGACGTCATACTTAAGTTGTCGTGCCAAATTGATATGGGGAAAAAAATTGGAATTTTGGTTGTGAAAAACTGCTTTGCCATACAATTATTGTAAAGAATCGTCAATCGTTAAGAAGAGTTGATATTTATAAGACATTAATAATGCATTATGAAATAAAGAAAAAAAAACTTACCTAATGACTGAAGTAGGCTGTGTAATATATTTCACATGCGTTATCATCCCTATTGCACAGTTTCGGCCTGGCTACGACATCGAGCGGCGGCGGCAGCGGCAGTGGTTTTTCTAATTCATTACGTGTGATCCCAACTAGCCACAGTGCGTTGCGCGTCTCGACCGCGCAATGAACAGATAAAACGCTTCCCGCGCCTCAATTCACGCAATGTCGTGACCGGGTCGTTTGATCCTATACTTAGGCCTATGATTGTTACATTAAATTTATCTCGTGATAATTATCATTATAAAGAACCTTCACTCTTGCACACACATTCTTGTCAGGCAGTGCCGGGTGCTTCGTCATTTATCTATCGGGTGATAAGAGAGATCAACACGTTGATGACACGTTTGGCTCAGCTGGTTGCACAACGGCCTACGAAGCTGGCAGTCCCGGATTCAAATCCCGACTAGGGCAAGTTTTTGCATGATGAGCACAAATGTTTCTTCCTGGGTCTTTGATGTTTTTTTTTGCGTTTAAGTAAGTATCATAATTTATCAAGACATTGTGTATATTGTCGCCTCATACCCATAGTACTAGCTTTGCTTAATTTGGGACTAGGTCGATGTATGTAAGATCCACTGATATTTTTTTATTTTTTCATCCATTACGATAGGCCTTGTAGGGCATATGTTAACAACATTTCTTTCAATAGTAGGTCTACGTGACTGACAGATGAAATCAGTTCTTTTTACGAACTAAAAACGCTCACAGAGTATGAAATTAAAATAATAAAAGCTTTATTTAAATAAAACAATTTAACAGATTATATCGTGTATATTAATTATCTCATTTGAGTTCCCGACGTTTCGGAAGCTTTTCAGCTCTCCATGGTCACGAGTTGATAGAGAAAAGATATATTTTCCTTTTTCAAAGTTACAATTTGTGCAAACTACCCACTTTGAGAAAACAAATAAAGCGATACACCTTTCTGGTATGTATGTATGTACATACATGCCAGATAGGCCGAATCTGTAAAGACAGTTACACATGTGCCAGAAGGGCTTAATTATTATATTTTAATAATTTACTAAGCAGCATTTCACAAATGAGGCGTACTGAGGAGAAAAGAAACGCTGCAAAGAAAACCTCCCAGACCACCTGACCCAAACTCCCAGACTACTAAAAGCTTTATGTCATAATAACGCTATATGGTCAAATTGCTTTCTTTTCACAATCGCCAAAAGCGTAAAAATTGGTTAATAGGCAGACAAATTCGATATGAGTTTATTTATTCATATTTTGAATAACGTGTCTGAGCGTGTCTGTCCTACGCAGGATGGTCAAGGGCGAAATATCTTGTTATCTTTATAAATACTTTCTGTATTTTTCGCTTAAAATCTTCTTGTAGATTTCAAGATATTAAGAAAAAAATAGCGTTACGTGATTTTGATAAAAACTCCAAGGGCAGATATTTCCATTTGGGGCAAAATTATGTGACCATTGATGTAAAAGATCACAATCAGATTAAGAATTTTATAAATAGTTCTGTGAAGTATATTCTACTGTAAGTTAAAAATATGCACGACACTTGGTTGTTACTTTCAACCATAAATCATAAATGAGCTGTAGAGGTGACAGACAGGGTATCAATTATTGAAATCAAGGTGTCAAATATTGGGACGTTAACCTTACAAAAGAGCCGAGCAAGTTGAAGAGCCGAGCAACCTAATCATCTATCTGTACTTATAAAACAGTAACGTGTTTTAACTATTGACAGACAACGCGCAGCCTAAACTACTGAAATTATCATGAAATACTAATATAGGTTTTTTCTTTAATCAGAATTATTATCGAACGTAGTCGTGGAAGTCGCAAAGTAAAGTCCTGGAGTGGCGACCTATGCTTATAGGAAAGCGCAGCTTAGGCCGGCCTCCGGCTAGGTGGATAGATGACCTCGTGAGGGTTGCGGGTAGTCGGTGGATACGGTCTGCGCAGGATCTCACTCCGTGGAGAGCTAAGGAGAGGCCAATGTTCAGTAGTGGGCGTCTGTGGCTGCATGATAGATAGACTGGCTAGGAGTCAGGGCCGAAAGCTTGTCGTTAATGGAACTTATACTACATAAGCTAGCAATATGTGCGGTTGGCAGGATGAGCATATATCGGGTTCCAACTACGAGTACTCTTAACATGTGCAGCTTGAACCCGACGAGGAAGTCTCAGTGGCAAAAACTTTCCAGTCAAGTAGAAAACAAGCCCCAATTCCTCCTGGGGTTTAAGAAGACGTGTACTGACTGATATTTTCTAGTATAGTTCGATAAAATCGGCAGCTTTAGACGGTAGCTGTAAATCTAGCGCCTCAGGGGAAGGGAACTAATGAGCTCGCTTATACAGTACATTGGAGATATCTTGAAAAATTGCTTCGACGTAAGGGGGGTCTAGATGCCGGCGATAGGTGCCGGTGGCTCGGCTTCACCCGGTTACAAACTTTGCTGTTTATTTTCTCCCAATAAAAAATAGTCAATATTACACATGGAGCATTTAACAATCACTTGTATGAATCCGCTCACCGCCCCGCCAATCACTGGCATCCAGACCTAGCCTAAGATTAGTGTTCCATTATCTTAGATACAATAGGCAATTCTGGAGCTATGGTGAAAAAAATATATCGAGACTCTTTGTGAAGGCATTGAACCACTTTTATTCTCACTCGGTGTTCAGTAGCTTAGAATTATTTCATAAATAATGCCCTTTAACAATATTCTACGTATCAAAAATATACTTAATGGGATGGGTCGTACATTTTTGTGAGCTCTCTATTATATCTAGTCTAAATCTATTTAATAGGGCACAATAGGGTATTTTATGTTGTATTTATTGTATTGTGACGAATATAACATGGAAGAAAATAAAGCGGTTTGTATTTACATTATTTGGGCAGCAAAATTCATGTGGCTATATTTAACGGGGCGGCAAAAAGCAATCCTGTTGCTCAATCGTATTTTTAGGTTATTATATTATTATTTTTAGGTTCTTTTTTAGGGTTCCGTACCGTATTACTAGGACTCCGCTGCCCGTCTCTCTGGCTGTCTGTCTGTCTGTCCTTCTGTCACCAGACTGTATCTCATGAACCGTGATAGCTAGACAGTTGAAATTTTCACAGATGATGTATTTCTGTTGCCACTGTAACAACACATACTAAAAATAGTAAAATTTTATGTCTGTCTGTCTATGTCAGTATCCAATATAAAATGATCGAACACCGCGTACATTTTTATTAGGAGTAGGGCTCTGCTAACACTGGATTATCATATAGACACGGCTGTTTGTAGCTTACTTATATTGTGTACGGAACCCACGGTGCGCGAGTCTGACTCGCACTGGACCGGTTGTTTTAACGTCCCGTTAAATTTTTATTATGAAATTATGTAATTCCCTTGAGAAAAATTTGCTCATTTTCGTGAGCACGCTATGCTCGAATTACAAATATGTATGCAAGTTGTAATATTAATATTCATCAACGCTTACCGCCTCGTACTATATTAATTATGTTTTAATTAACATATCTTAACCCGTATTCCAGTGCAGGGATTTTAATTATGGATAATTATAAATTATAATAGGTACTCGTAATTTACCAAAATATAATGGAATGTCTTTTTTACGACAACAGCGACAATTATTACTTTATGAATATATTCACATATTCATAAAGTCGTAAAAGTGAAATGTCTGTCTGTACTCACTGACTGAGGTTATTTTACATAAAATAATTTAGCCTATATATTATGGTCCCAATCTAAATTATAAATGCAAGAGTAACTAAAGGCCGAGTCACACCGGTTGCGTGGGCGTGACGTGTGCGTATGCAGCGGTGTGTCATCTCTTATGAGGATTCGTACTTTACAACGCGCACGATACGCGCACGTCACGCACATGCATCCGACGTGACTTAACTCTCTCTGTCTATTACTTCTGCATGCTAAAAACGCTGAACCAATTTAGGGAAATTTGGTACCGTAATGTCGGGGTACTTTGGCCTTTAAAGTGTAACTTTGGCCCATACCATACCAAAACCATAGATAATGAACTGAAATCAATTTTTTTTAACGTCGAGTTAAAGAATACCTCATGCTGATACATTGTGATTTAAATGCAATAGAACAGCCTGGACAAAGTAATTGGCCAGGTCAAAGTTACCCCCCTAGGGCTAAAGAACACAGACGGTATGGAGATAATTTGAGACTAGAAAGGACATAGGATTTTTATCCTGAAAAAATTCACATTTCTTAAGGTATAAATAAAATAGTACGCCACGCGAACGAAGCCGCGACCCATAAAAAAAAGGCGTTAACGGAGCGAGATAACGCACAAATCGTCATTTTAGGATGTTTAGGAGAGGATCGCGGTAATTGCAATTGGGTTTTACGCCGTTAATTTTTAGCTTTATTTTATTTCCATTATTCGTTATTACAACAACTTATAATAAATATATATATATATATATAGGCTTAGTTATAGGATCCCGTTGGTACGGTTGACCACTATCGTTGAACCTTAATACTATGCAGTTTATAAATCACATTGATAGTATTAGCCACGCTACTATACGAGACAGACAGGCGAGTATTTTAAAAGTACATGATGTATTTAAATTAAGAATATCGACTGTCTCATTCTTAGGATTAAGTAATCCTAGATATATAACTAACTAGAAAAGGTAATACAATATTAAAAGACGCAGGTGAGCCTACCGCCATCTCGCGGGTTCTGTAGCGAGCGCTAACGTGTTAAAAAGCTTTTTTTTAAATTAAGGCCGGTACAACGATGCAATAAAGTTTTACCTTACTGTGAGGAGGCACGATACTCAGGGATGGGTAGCTCTACGGAATTTTCTTCTGCATAGGTATTTTGTCAGGTGTTACAGGAGAGATAATAGATATTGCTTAGTTTGTGGTGAGGAACTGTTTTGATATTTTTAGGGTTCCGTACCCAAAAGGTAAAACGGGACCCTATTACTAAGACTCCGCTGTCCGTCTGTCTGTCTGTCTATGTCCACCATACCAACCACCATAAAATGGTCAAACAACAAGCGTACATTTTGCTTAAGAGTAGGGATCTGCTCTAAAAAAGGATTGCACTTCGTGTGCCAGGGACCATGCCAGGGCACATTTCACAGGAACTGTGTTAAAGGACTAGCGGCTGATATTAAAAATGGAAGGAACCGATTGTACTGCAATAATTGTGAAGAGGATGAATTTGAAGAGGAGATTATGGAAGATGAACTCAACAATTATTCAATAATACTAAAAGATATCCAAAAAACAGTAGGAGCCATCCCAGGGCTATTAAACCAACTGAATTCGATCACTTAAACATTCAGCTTGTTATCCGATAAATACGACACTTTAATAACCGTACATGAGCTGTCTAAGCAAAAAATAAATAAACTCGAGAAAACCATCACAAATGTTACGAACAAGTGTGTTTTCCTAGAAAAATGAAACGGCGCTCTCGAGCAAAAGGTCAATGACTTTGAGCAGGCGTCGCGAAATCATAACGTCGAAATAGTAGGCATCGAGCAGCTTCCCGGCGAAAATGTCAAAGATATCGTGTCAAAAGTGGGTAATGCACTCAATGTTAATACCACCGACATCGAATGGACGAGACGCGCTCGTCAACCGCGAGCTGACAGCAAGCCCGCGCCAATCCTCGTAGGGTTGAAGGCCAGCGGCAACGGCGCGGCGTCCCGTGACGGCTGGCTGGCGCAGCGGCGTAAGGTGGCAGAAATAACCAGCAATATGATTACAAATGGACCAGCTGTTAACAAAATATACATAAACGAGGACCTAACGCACTCTGCGCGTACACTTCTATGGAACACAAAAAAGTATTTGAAGGGAGCCTACAAATACATTATGGGTGTCAAACGGAAAAATATTGGTTAAAAAAGTGAAGGCGAAAAAACCATATGCATACGTGCTGAGAGTGACATCAGCGATTTAAACAAGAAGTGAACTACCTTTGTAACTAATGTTTATAGTGATTAAATTTGGTTATAACATTCTCAGATCTAAATGTCTTAAGTAACTTAGATGCTATAATAGATGAATCCGTTAACTATTCATGTGTCGATAGTTTAGCAAGTTGGCAAATTAATAATAGCATAAACGATTTGTGTATTTTACATGTCAATATTTGTTTTTTGAAAAACTCATTTGTCCATAATTCATTCGGCAGTAATAACGCATAAGATTTCTGACCACTACTTAATCTTCAGTAGCCATACAATGGAAACAGAGCCCGACGAACGGCGGCAGCGCGAGTGTCGCTGGCGCGGGCGCGGGTCCCTCTGTTACTAGGCGCGTGCTAGATAATCGCTTAGTGAGTACCAACACACTGACTACCAACATGACGCAGACCGGCTAGAACATAGTGCTGCACTCGAGCACGGCAGTCACCGACACGTGGTGCCGGGAGCTGCTGCAGCAGCTCCACCGCCACAACATATAGTTACGGTAACAGCAAAATTGCTAGCCGATATTCAGCATCATCAATCAATCAGCTTAGTGAGAGAAAAATTGCTAGAAACTACGTTTGAGGAGTTAATGAACATACAATGTCCAATTAAATTGTATGAAGAATTCACGTTGTTGTTCAATAATATTTATAATAAATGTTATATAATTAAAAAAAAATAACAATGCATCTAATCATAGGGATAATAAAAGTTGGATTAGTGATAATTTGAAAAAAAAAGATCTCAGAACGGGATAGGTTATTTATAATATGGTGCATTGAACCTAAGAATATGTTGAAAAGACTTAATTACACCAAATATAAAAATAGATGTAATACAGCTACTTTAAAATGTAAGAATGACTATGATAAGCAAAGTATAATAAGTTGCAATAATAATATTAAGAAAATCTGGGATAAAATAAATAGTTTCTTAGGTAAAGACAAAAAATCTCTATATAGTTCCGTCCTTAGTAACATGGAGAAACAAGGCAGTATTAAAGAAATTTGTGATAAGTTTGCATTTAGTTTTACAAATGAAATTGAACTGATAAAACGTACATGTAATGACAAATGGCACGACAGGAATAGTTATGTAAATAAGGCGAACGTATGTATGAGATGGCAACCGGTGCACAGTAGAGATGTTAAACGTATAATTCGCCAAATGGACAAAAATAAAGCATCGGGAAGCGATCTTATACGCATGTCCGATCTAAAACTAGTCATAGATAAGGTTAGTCCAGTCATTGCAAATTTAATTAATTTATCAGTAGCCCAATAAAAATATCCGAATAAGTTAAAGGAATCATTAGTACGTCCAATCCATAAAAAAGGGGATCGTAAGGTATTAACAAACTACAGACCAATATCCATTCTTTCGAGTATTGACAAAGTAATTGAAAAATGTATTATTAATCAAATAAGTTTGTTTTTACAAAAAAAATTACATATTAAATAATAGTCAACATGGCTTCCAGAAAACTAAAAGCACCACTACTTTGTTATCAAAATTCTGCTGATCGAGATACAGAGGGATTTGAATAAAGCGTTGACATCAATTTAAGAACTTCTTTATGAATCATACTATCGGCATTTTCAAGGACTTCAGGATCACTATCAGCATCAATATGTATGCGCTCTGTTGTTATGTCGTTAGTCGATGTTGTATACTCAGGAACTACGCAAGCCTCGCTTGAGGTGGATGGCAAATAAAGAGTATGTATTTTACACAAATGATTTAAATTAACATGTTTTCTTAATTGCCTAACGTCAGTGAAATGCCGGTAGCATGCGTCTTCACCACATTTAAAAACGCCAGTAATATTTTTTTTTAGATTCTTTCCGTATGTGACTAATAAGGGAAGAAAACGTGGAAAAAATCTTTTTACAATTGTAACACTTCATCTTAACTTACTCAGTTAAATTGTGACACCAAGAGTGACTAATGTCTCCTTCACAGATTGTGACAAACGATCGTACGGTGTTTTGATTTTGTAAAAACCAATTTGGATAATAATCCAAATGTTATAGCTTTCTGTAGAATATTTAGCCGCAGTAGCATGAAATATTTTAAAAGTCACATCAACCGCTTCAGTCAATGTTGTGAACTTGTAAATCGTATTGTCACAAACTATGAAGGAGACACCTGACTCGCGGCACCAGATAATACTGCAAGTTTTTTTACTGTTTCGGATGAAGCGTCCAAGGCGTCGTGACCCCCGGATTTATCAGGGAAAAGTGCTTCGTAGTGAGACGTCAGAAGCCGCCATCTGTCAATTGACTTCAGGATAAGATACTTTTTAAAGTACTCCTGTAATGTCCCTTCCTCGTAGTACAAGTACAGGAGGCGGGCTCGAACTGTCTCCCGCCAGAGGGTGCTGACGTTCTGCCACGGACCAGGTGAATTATGCGACAGCTGCTCCAACGCAGATTCTACAACCTCCGCTTCACCTGCACAGAAAAATAAAAGGGAAATTAATAATTTGTACAATCATTATGGTTCTTAGATTCAGAAATTAATAAATTGAAACGAGAATTTGAGCTAATTCACATTTTTTTCTTTACTCCGCCCTAGAAGATTAAACGCAATCTGAAAACAGAATAGTCTAGAAACCGAATAGTCTAGAAAGAGAGTTTACCTTCTTTAACTCCGGTCAGGTCAATACCAGCGTGTGAAGGGCTGTCTTTCCTTGGAGTGGAATTGGAGCGGGATCGCGACTTAGCCCAAAGAAACTAAATACTGCCGTCGAGCCCTTCTGGCGGTGACCAACCAGCCAGAAATGTTGCGCTTAGCCTGGTAAACGTCAGCTGGCAGATACGGCGCGTAATATAGGGGTGGTGACTCCTTTTTAAATAATCTGCCGATGTCGTAGGACAGAGTAAGCAGCTGGGAATCAGTCTGAAGCATAGGATTTTCGGCAGTTATAAGCTTCTCCATGAGCAACTTGCATAAACGCCCACGCACGTCTGAGGGTACGGCGCCCGTTTTCTGTCCAATTTCTATAATTTGTCGTCCCTCTGCTGACGAATTCAGTACGGTACGCACCTGAAAAACAAATAGTAATTATAGTATTACAACTAAGTGGTGATGATAATGAAGATACCAACTTAATATGTAAAATAAAAATCTTTTAACCCCCGAACAAAATTTTATCATCAACTAGATTGTAAATCTTTAAACTGCTAAACTGATTTTCTTGAATCATAGCTCAAAACACTCCATCAAGTCACATTTACAGGACTTACGTTAAACACCTATCTGTTTATGTTAGGGGTAAAGAATATTCAATGTCAATAATAACCTTCTCAACAAATAAGTAGTCTAAGTACACATACATACATACATAAACTCACGCCTTTTTCCCAGAAGAGGGGTAGGCAGAGCCCAAGGACCTCCACTTGCTACAATCCTGGCATACATCCCTCGCTTCCTCGACATTCATTAGTCTCTTCACTTATTAGTCAGTAGTCTAATAAGCAATAACTTACTAAATTGTTCACAGTGGACGCTTCAGTAACAACTTCACCCGCTGACGAGTCCAGTGGTAAAACCAGTGCTGTGTCACCATCCTAAAACAAACAATGTATTTCATTCGATACGGTATACATACGAAAGCATTTTTGCCAAACTGAAACCATGTGCCATAAACTGGACTAAATAGGTACATCAACTTACTTTCAAAACGTATGTAGTGGGTCAAATTCCATTTTGTAAGTAAATCACGCGTAGCTTGATCCATGATCTATTAGTAAACCGTTGCAACACTTTTAACACGGATTCACGTGGCTTCACCATTCACCAACAAAACTCACAAAATGAGACCCGTGCGTTAACCGACCACCCGACGACACACACACACTACTCACTGATGAGACTGACCAAGACCAACTAAAAGCCAACTCACTCAGTCATCTGCTATTAGTGTGATCAGTTTTTAGGATTATAATATCGTTTAAGGTGCTGTCCTTGTATTTTTGTAGGAATCATACAAAATTGGATGCTACCACAGATTACTAGGATCGTACTCGTAAATGAGTTTAAAATTTTGATGCTTCCTCTAAAAATAAGAATATTCTGTATTCGTATTTAAGTAGGATTCACATAAAACAATATGATTGTAATATTAAAAAATAATGCGCCATCTAAAAACATACATAATTTTATCATACTACATTAATGGGACTTCAACGTATTTTCAGAGATACTTCTTCATATATATTATGAAATCTGTAAAAATACGGTGACACTGTCATTGTTTTTTACAGTTATACTCTTATTTATAAATATCATACAAATTTATAGGATGGTGGATCATTGTCTATTACATAACGTTATTATTTGATGAAGATAATATTATTTACTGTGACCAATTTTTACTATGACAGGTATCGTAATATTGTATTATCTACCCAAACAATTCTATTACGATCTAAAACATTTCAATTATAGCGTAATATTGACATGAAATCTCCTTATTTTAGGACAACGCACCTTATTTAGACGGACATCGCGATATTTTAAGATTACCCCAAAGTATCATTTTTCTCAGTGTATTCAAAATTATTTAAAATTTGTAAAATACTCCCAGTTAGTTTAAAACATAAATACCTACTAGCAGTTAATAACCATAGCAACCAGGAGCTTATGCTATGCTATATATTGGATTATTCCAATATCAATAGAGCACAAGCATGGCACTCGATCGGTGTCGACGGGCAAATTCGAAGTACCACGCCTTAAGAACTACTTCGAAGATAGAACATTAAATAAAAGACTTCCGTACTTCCTAAATAGTCTGCCCGAGAACATCCGTCATGAGCCAAGCAAGGCCAAATTTAAAAAGGCCCTGAAAAAATATTTGCTGCAGTCGTTTGAGTAAAATGATTTAATTAAAGTTAGCATCAAATATATTCGTTTATCCTATAATTGTATATAAATAATAAATATTCTATAGTATTATTAGTATAGAGACTCGTGCTTGCAGTCAAACTGTACAATACAGTTTTGCAGGAAACTGTCTTAGAAATATATACTTTGTTGAATAAAAAAAATAATAAAAAAAATAAACACTGGATAGTTTATATACGGCCCTGTGTAGCGTATATTTTGTACAGGACCCTCGGTGCGCAAGTCCGACTCGCATTTGGCCGGTTTTTCTTTATTATTTTTAAAAGGAACGTATTGATGAAAAATCTATACTATTTTTAAGATGAAAATAATATTTCGCATGCATTCGATTCTTTTACAATACATAAAGGAAACCGTTTCTGAGCAATAATAAAAACGCGATTCATGCAATTCTTGTCTCGGTTTTGACGAAAGTAAAACGATCGATAGAAGGTACTATATATGTACATAGATAACACTAAGACAACTGACGATTTATATGTTTATGATTTATATCTGTAAGAGCCATTCGCCTGTGTTTAATAACCCACTTATAAGAGCCTTGTCACTCTGTCTAGGTTCTAAAAAAACTACCAATTACAGCGCCATCTCTTCTTTCGATTTGACACTGCTGTAACAGGAGTACATCGAAATATGATCAAGCATGTTCTTATAAATGGAGCTAAAGTAAATACCTTTCAACAATCAAAGAAGATACTGAGGTCAAAGCAGGTAGATAATTACAAGGCGTAAACCACAATGCTCGCTGGTAGAGTGGCTGATACGTTGGACCGGTAATCCAAAGGTACCGGGTTCAATTCCTGGTGTGACCAAGTAGTCGTGGTCATTGCACGCAAAGTGTTTTTGTTTGCGCTTTGATCTTTGTATCTATATGACAATGCAAATTCTTAAATTCCGTGAAATCACCCCACATTCACTGTTTGTAAACAAACATTACTGTTAATTAACTTTTTTATTATTATGGGTATATCCACCGGTGATTTTCGTTAATTATAATAATTACTTTATTCTGCCGAGATGTTAGGATGAATTCTGACTTTTAAATTAATTGAGTGATAACCTATTTATAATATTTTTATGAAAAAGCCCGGGCTGGCGGATTTCTCAATTTCTCAGAAAGAATCTGTTTGTGGGATTATATGAAAGATAATATTGTTACCTATATTGTGTCCATTTCATATTGTCAACTAACTGTTTTTTATGGGATTCCTGTCTCTTAAAGCGTATTCTATTATATATGCATATTAAAGTATTTCCGCTGATGCATCCAACATGTGTAACATGTAGGTGATTGCCCTCAATGCTTATTACTGCGTTCTTTAGTAAATTTAATATAGATGTAATCAGTCTGATTTTATTCTTGTGGCGGCACTCAATTTTTGTTCAAAATTCCCAGTAAACATTTTCAGTGTCAATTGAATCTTTTTTTTTAAGATTTCCAAGACCCACCCCGTAATAGTTCCCTTCGAAAAAACCAGTGAGTTGAGTTTCGAGCTAGATTTAGCCCATTTACTTCGTTTAAACTCCCCCCTTTTTCTTGGTAGTTTTATTGGTACCAAAATAGGTAATGCGAGTCGCAGTACTATAGTGTATCAGTGTGGTTACTATTGCTAAAAATAATTAGGATTGCGATCCGAATCCTGCCGGTTCTACTGTCAAAGAAAGGGTCGTCGTTGCGTGAAAGTATATTTTTTTCTATCACTATAGATTTAGCGATATAGTAATAGTTTTACTACCTACATCTACATCATTATTATAAAGTAGTAAAACCAAAATATCAGTACATCAAAGTTAATAAAAAAGTGATATGGATTATTTGAAGCTCACTTTAATTTTTTGTATGTTAGTAGGTATGTGTCGTTGTGGCTACATCACTTCAAAACGGATTTGTCAATTTTTAGTACATGGGTAGCTTGGTATCCACAAATGGTTATTGGATACTTTTTACCCAACTACGCTGAAGAATAAATGAGGTGTTATGACTTTTTCTCCTGCGCGAACCGCACCTTCCAGTGTTAAATAATTGAATGATCTTTCTGCGCGAGTCCCCATCCTGTTTTTATTTGATTTCCGTACTGGTGTAAATAATACTATCTTCGATTTTAACTAAAACAATTCAAATTGATATTGTTACGTATAATTAATTTATTTTTTTCTCACGGGAGTTATAAAGCTTCTGAAACGTCTGGAACTCAAATGAGCTAGAACCCGATACAATTCGTTTAAATTGTTATATTTAAAAAATGTTTGCATATCCCTAATCCCTAAGTTAGAAAGCGCACGTTCAATAAATTCAAAATAAGAGTACATTGAATAACCCTGTAACTGCCCCGAAGGTAATAAAAATCCACTCAGTCCGACGTCGGTCAGTTTGACAGATGGGCGGCGGTGGAGGGTTGATCCAGTGTCGGCCGCGGACAATGTTAACCCTTAAATACATTCCACTTGGAGCCAGGGGATGATAAATTAATCTTTTCCAAAAAAACAAAGGCAGGTTATTTTTTATCTAGTCCACTTAGCACTTACTTACTATTTCGAAATATTTTTACTAAAGCAGAAAAATAAACTTAATACACGAACAATAAAACATATCACACGAGAGGAAAATGCTCGGTATTAAAATGTTGATTTTGATGACAGGATATGTCAGGGAACCTAAAACATTTATGTTATAGACGGCACAGACAATACAAGACGTTTGTACAGTTAATATGTAACAGAAATCGCGGAAAGGGGATGACAGTGAGTAACGCATGCCAACATACAGGAAATAGGAAGAATAAATGAAGTATAAATAGAGAGTTTAAAACTTTTAAAGCCGGATATTGTGGTCTTGAATATATTTTATAAGGATAACAGTAAGAGGAGAGTCCATGAGAGATAAAACTGATACAAAATATTTGGTAACAAATAGAATAAACCAGGTTTGACGTACCAGTTGCGTTGGCGACATGATTGAAAGATGAATATTTAATCCCCCATCCTTATCACCTAGATGTAGCGTCTACAGTCGCTTGACAAACAACATAAAGACATGAAGATTGGATTAATTACTGCAGCACAATTGGCTAGCTGTTCCTACAATTTCCCCTCAATTGACGAATTTAGGCTGTATTTCAGTGGTATACAGTGTACATTTCTTTGCAATATCTGAAATCGGGATCAGGGTATGTGTTATATGCATAAATGAATATGTGTGAGTCTTTTGTTAAATATTTTTGAGGTTATTTGATTATTTCATTGATTATCGAGGCAACAGTTGGCAAAGTTTACACGCTTGGCTTGTTTGCTTTCGTGTTTTGATGAGATTTGATTAAATTCGTTTCGATTTATGCTCTGACAGCTACTGCACAATCAATGATGGCCCCAGTCTAAGAGGTATCATTTGTTCAAAGCAGTTCGCTTTCTTTCATTTCCATACAAATTTTATATATTTTATACATTGAACGGTATCAAAGAAGGTATAAAATATAAAACGGCTTAATGTTTCTTCTTTATTTTTGTAAAAAACTGAAATAACAAAAATATTCATTTTTAAACTTGCACTGTTTAGATGTTCATAAAAAAATCGTAAGAACATAATTTCATTAATCATTGTGAAACTATTGCAACGTCTATTATATTAGTAGTTACCCGCGGCATGGCTTGCGTAGCCAATAGAAATGCCTATGCTTTAATGATGCCTAAACATCCAAACCCCCTTTTTATGCTCTTAAGGGATGATTTTCAGGATAAAAAGTACCTCATGTCTTTTCCAGGGCCTTAAAATAACACCATACTAAATTTCATACATAGTCAGTTTAAGCATGAAAAAAAGGTAAGAAACATACCGTCATACAGCTTAAGTTATTTTCTCATTTATATAGTATGGCATTGTACAGTAAAGTACAGTATATCACAGCACAGCACATCAAAGTGTAGTATAGCATAGTACTTATAGTCTTAGTATAGTATGGATCACCGACACAGGGAAGAGGGTAAGCAAACTGAAGTGGTAATAGGCAAGGCACATAGTCCGAAGAACCGATGGCCGTTGGGGCAGATTTGTCTAGCCTTACACCACATACATACATTATCTTAATAGGTATACATGTAAACATTACGTGAGGACTTCCTGTTGCTGTTTTTACCTACCTACCCTGGGTCCCACAGAAGACCAGCGCTGCGATATTACCCCGATGCCCCAGCATCATGCTGAGTGGTGGCCTTTTGTTGCGGACATGGTAGCACCGTGTTGTATACTTATATTAGTCAATTGTTTCTTGTCAATCTAGATTTAAGATAATTTTAATTTAATTATTTCTTTAAGCTTTCTTCATGTAATGGTGTTATCTTTTCGCTGCAATAAATGTGTTTTCTTTCTTCTTTCTTTCAGAAAGGTTTTCGAGTGGAGACCGCGTACCACCCGCCGGGTAAGAACCCGCTAGGTGGTTGGACGACCTGGTTAAGGTTGCGGGGACTAGCTGGATGCGGGTTGCCTCTCTCCGGCCCATGTGGAAATCTATTCACGAGGCCTGTGTCCAGCAGTGGACGTCATATGGCTGTAATGATGGTGATGATGATAGTATGGATGTAACATATTACATATTGCAAGTAATTAACTTAAGAACTCGGTAAAAACGTCTTAATCGAAAGCGAATCGGTGTTTCTTAAGGTATTTTCTACCATATTTCGGTTACAATATAGCAGTTACTCAGTACTCGAGTCGTAAAAGCTGAGTATTTGCATACATTCCGAGGACCTAGTCATATGCGCGTTCGGTTCCAGCTCTTTTTGCACTGATTAACTTATCAACTTCTCTCACATTTTTGAAATACAAAGATCCAAATAATGAAAAAAAATTCAAGACTCCGACCGCCTTGCCCAAGCTTGAACACAAGCTGACTGGGCTCTGTAGCTCAATTGGCAGAGCGTGCGCCCCGGCAAGGCACAAGGCACTGATTGAAATCCGGTCGGAGTCTTTTAAATGTTTTAATTATTTGGATCTTTGTATTTCAAGAATATAGATTCTTAGAGATGAAATTCACTTTAAAAAATCACGAAGATTGTGGTGGTAAAACATCAAGATTTTAGTAAAAAATCAACTTCTCCCACAGTCAAGCATTAAGCTAAACAGAAACGATATTGACGCAAGCCCTTAATTACTAGTGTGTGTTATTCATTAGGTATGTAAAGCGATTGTAAATTTACCAGTAATTAACTAACTATGTAGTCTGTATTCAATCCACAGATCACCCCCACTAGATAGCTAATGTTTAAAATTTTGTTCGTCACATGACGCACCGCGTTAGGCGGCAGGAGTAAAGTGCGGCGTATGCGGTTCTAGCGCTGCCATTGGCTGTTTCAAAGACGATTAAATTTGTAGTGATTGGAACATATTCATTATCCTACTACTCCACCTGCGTTAACGTTAATCCTAATGTGAATGTGGCAAACTACACGTCAATTAATAGACAATAAAACCTGTAGCCATATTAGCGCAACTGCGCCGTTAAAGCGCTAAAAACCCTTTGATGTGTCGAAAAAACCGCCACCCGAGCTATCGCTTAACGTCTAACGTCACTAACAATGCCACATCCCTTTTAGGACACTAAACAGTAGGCCACATCTGTGTAATGCCATGTTTAACGCCTTTATTAACGCATTACGACGCGGGTGGAGCCGTAGCATTACAGGCAAATGAACTCGTAGATACCGCAAATGATTGCCGATACAAAGTATTGTACTCGACATGTACTGAAACAGTAAAAATATTTATTAGCTAGTATAAATTATCATGTGTAATTGATTAATTTATTATTAATTTATTTATTTATTGGTTCAAAAAATTACACAGCATTACAGTAATAACTAAAAGTTATCTAATTACACAAATTCAAATAAACGGGGTATTGAACATTATACCTGCACAATACAATGTTGATAGTTAGGTTGTATTTATAATCACATGAAAATGTGTTATGCATAAGATAAAACAATATACAAAAAGAAACCTTAATGACTAATTGAGGACGGACGGTCATCCTGTGCATTAATAATGCTACTGCTCCACCTGCGTCATAACGCGTTAATCAAGGCGTTAAACGTAACATTACACACATTTGGCCAACAGTTTAGTGCCCTATAAGGAATGTGGCAATGTTAGTGACGTTAGACTTCAAGCGATAGCTCGGGCGGCGGTTTTTTCGACACATCACAAAGTTTTTACGGCGATAACGTCGCACTTCCGCTAATGTGGCCACGGGTTATATTTTCCATTAATTAACGTGTAGTTTTCCACATTTACAGTAACGTTAACGCAGGTGGAGCAGTAGCTTAAGGTTAACACATTGCCAGGAACCCCCTAGCGGTTGCTCTGCTCGTAGACGCGAGAGGGAAGTGCGTAGCGCTACGAAAGACTTGACAGCGACAGTTTTAAACAAATAAATCAGGCTGCACTGTTCATACATCTAGTGGAGGTAACTTGTAATTCAGTCATAGCCGTGTTTATAGATCTCTTGCTCTTTGCGTACTGTTAATTCAGGGTGTCGACTTATGGGGTACCGCAGCAGGTTGTGAGAGACCATTCAAATTACAAAAACGCGCTCTCAGAATAATTTCCGGTAAGCCTCATGACGTTCCAGCTCAGGCGTTATTCAAGGAAAATAAAATCCTCACTCTGCCGAGTGCATACATATATTAACAGCTTGCCAATATGTGAGGGCAAATCTAGATCAGTACACTAGCCGCGGGCAGTACCATAGCAGAAACACCCGAGGCACGCACCGTCCTGCGTCGTCGACTCGCGAAAGCGCGAAAGTCACTCGGTGTCATTGGCGTTAAGATTTATAATACCCTTCCGAGCGACATCATTAATTCAGCAAGTGACAAAGTATTTAATCGTAAACTTAAACAAATCTTAATCGACCTCGCCTGCTACAGCATAGCTGAATTTATGTTGAGGTAAATCAATCCACATCACACATAGTTTTGTGTATCAAAATAGATAACAGCCTACTTAACTTCCTTAACTTGTGAAGATGTTTGGACATTTATTACTTGTAACAAATAAAATGTGATAAAAATTGTTAATAAATGTAATAAAAATTATAATTAAAATGTATATGAAACGTTAACGAAAACTGTGAAATAACAAATAAATACTAATAATATGAATGTATATGAGAACAATATTAGTGAAATATTTTATATTTATTGTAATAGAATGAAATGACCTGTAAAATTTTTGTAATTTTATCAATAAATGTCTCAATCTCTCAATCAATCTCAACCTCAATCAGTCACCAGCATGCATATCTGACACAACAAAGTGCGCATAAATATCTGACATGACTCTATTTTTAGGGCCTTTAGTGTCAGATATTTTCGCCCGCTTTGTTTTGGCAGATATTGATGCTGGTAAAAGTACCTAAGTTGGACCTTCTTGTGAGGCATATCTCGAGCAACCATGTTTTATTGCCGTATGTCATCACCGGCAACACACACTGTTTCAAAAACCTTCGTATCAAGACACAGCGATATTTGAGTTGTTAAAAACTATTAAGTCCCAAGTCCCTCATTCACATCTATACTATTATAAAGTTAATATTTTCATCTGTTTCCGCGATTATTACTCATTGAAATAAAACAATTTAACGGATTTTATCGCGTATATTATCTCATTTTAGTTCCCGACGTTTCGGAAGCTTTGCAGCTTTCCATGGTCACGGGTGGACTGAGAAAAGATGTATTTTTCTCTGTCAAAATTACAATTTGTGCAAACTACGCATTTTTGAAAAAACAAATAAAGATTTATAATTTTAAATTATAAAGTTGTAAAAATGAAATGTCTGAAAATTGAAGATATAAAAAAAATATCGGACTACTCGGAGGTCACTAAATAGAACAACATTTTTTTAAAATTATTTATATGTCGTTGTGGTTTCATCCCGCCAAATCGGCTAAACGGATTTCAACTGTTTTTTGGTACACAGGTAGCTGAGTATCTACTATCAACAGATGGTTATAGGATATTTTTTACCCGACTATGCTTAAGAAAAAAATTGTGGTAATGACTTTTCTCCTCCACGAACGAAGTTGCGGGCTCCTTCTAGTTTTATTTATAAACGGGTTAAGGGGTTGCAACCAGCTCACTACATTTTTGTGCCATTTCGAGCTACATTAGTACAAATCCTTTGCGAAATAGTTTGAAATCCCATTAACATTTACAATATTTACATACAGGCATTTCGACTAGAAGGTTTCCACAATAGTAACCTGGAACAAACGCTCGTAGGTATAATGACCCAAATGAATTTCTTACTAGAGAGAAATTTCATAAATTTACAGTAGTCAGCATCAGCGTGATGGCAATAAAGCCGTCTAAATTGAAACACATGGCGCAGAAACGGAGGGAATAAAGAGAAACAACGGAGACTTAAATATGTTTCCTAACACAAGGCCAACACGCTTCAATTGAATCAATAATAAGGACTTTACTGAACATCGCATACAATCGACTTCAAATAACTACGTCTTTAAAGGAATACTAGACGATGCCCCCAACTTCGTTCGTGGAGGAGAAAAAGTCATAACCCCTCTTTTTTCTTCAGCGTAGTCGGATAAAAAGTATCCCATAACCATAAGACCAAGAATGACATATACGGAGCAAATAAAAGAAAAAATAAATGTTTCATCATATAAAGAAGTAAAAGAAAAAGCGGAATGTAGAATAAGCTGGAAATTACTCCACCGACAAGAGCCCTAGCTCTTAAATATATGATGATCATAACCAGCTACCTCTGTACCAAAAATAGTTGAAGTCTGTTTAGCCGTTTTGGGTTGATGAAGCCACAACGACACATACAAGCACACAAAAAATATACAAAATATATTTTTTAATGTAGTGTCCAATCGTCCAGTTCACTATTTTTTTCGAAAATGTCTTCAATGTACAGACATTTCATTTTAATAATTTTATTATACTTTAGATGTGTTTCTCATGTACGAGCCTTCAGCAATTGGGGCTGTAAATAGTTAATTCGATTAAGTTACTATAATACATGGCACTTAGCAGTTTAGATTTGAATATTTAGTATTTACTAACACGGCCTAACTGGATTGTTTGTCCTAGATAGACGTATTCGTCAACAACTTCGAGGACCGAGTTACCAACCAATACTGGCGTGGGCGCTACATGGACATTCGACATGATCTTCGTCTTGTCCATGTTCATCTTAAGGCCCACCTGTTGGGATAGTCTGTTGAGATCTTCAAGCATCGTATCGAGATCCTCCAGCGTCTCCGCCATGACCACGATATCATCGGCGAACCAAAGGTGCGTGACGTACTCGCCATTAATGCTGATGCCGAATCCTTGCCGTTCCAAGAGCTTGAAGGCGTCTTCCATTGCGTTGGTGAAGAGCTTCGGAGATATTACATCTCCTTGTATCACACCTCTCTGCAACGGGATTTCTTTACGAGATTGAATCAGGAATGAGGAGATCCGTAGACGAACCAAGGCCACCGACATAGCATACAGGGTAAGCAAACTGAAGTGGCAATGGGCAGGGCACATAGTTCGAAGAACCGACGGCCGTTGGGGCAGAAAGGTTCTAGAGTGGAGACCACGTACCGGCAAGCGCAGCGTGGAAGGCCACCCGCAAGGTGTACTGACGACCTGATTAGGGTTGCGGGGGCTCGCTGGATGCGGGTCGCCTCTATCCGGCCCATGTGGAAATCTGTTGAGGAGGCCTGTGTCCAGCAGTGGACGTCCTACGGCTGAAATGATGATGATGATGATGATGACTAACACGGAAACCGACTGTGTACTTACAAATAATGACCTAATGACGTATTCTGTAGTAAATTAGTTTATATATCAATGGTGCGGTAGCCGACCACAGTTTATGAACGGCTTGTGGTTCCGTCATTTAGATGCCCACAAACCTACAGGCATTGCAATAATTGTGTTATTACCAGCCAGTAATTAAATAATTAAGAGTCCCCAGCAAGCTCGGCCGAATTTCACCTTCCCACACAAACGGAGTTTCGTTCTCATTTTAAAACGTGTTGGATTGTAACGAAACTTTGCACATACAATGACATGAGGTATATCTAGGCCTGTAATTAGTTTATAAGGTCCCAATTTATAAAACAAACGAAATACAGCAAAAACAAATTTTCGCTGTATTTTTTACTATGGTATCTGAAGTTACATAAACTAATTACAGGCCTGCATATACCTTAACTTATTCTAAGTACAAAGTTTCAGAGCAAACTAGCAAGTCGTTTTAAAATGAGATCGTAACTACGTTTGTATGGATAACCGAGCTTACCGGGGACTCTTAAGCACTGACGGAGTGAGAACCAAAATAATTATTTTGGTAATAACACAATTATTGCTAGATGAGGTTAATACAGATACACAGATTATGCAAATTATAGGGATCTGGTAACAGCTACACGCACCGGAAGACACAGCGTGGGAGGCACCCACAGGGTGGTCTGATGATCTGGTGAAGGACGCTGGAGTCCGCTGGATGCGGACGGCGCGGGACCGGTCATGGTGGCATTCTTTAGGAGAGGCCTTTGTCCAGCATTGGACATCTTTTGGCTGATTTTTACTGCTGACGCTTTGCACAACGGCCTACGAAACTGGCGGTCCCGGGTTCGAATCCCGGCCTGTGCAAGTGTTTGTGTGATGAGCACGAATGTTTGTTCCTGTTTCTGTGGGTCTTAGATGTTTTTTATGTATTTAAGTATTATAATTTATCTGTTTACGATTGTCCCTGATTATTATTGTCCCTGATGATGACGATGATGATGGCAACAGCACTGTCAGCGTTCTGTCAGGCCTGGTGCACTCCGCAATACCTACCAGCGACCTCAGTCCTAAGGAAGTTGGTATACATTGCCGCGCATCATGCGTAAGAAGCAAACGTTCTCGTCTTGAGCGGCGCAATGGTTGCTAAACATACTAACCCCCTCGGTGACGTGGAACGCGCTCTCTCGGCCACACGCGGAAACGTGCGGTTTTTGCTGAAGAGAACAGAGCCTTCTGTACTTATACTATTATTTAGCCTATGGCCTAGTGTCTTACCAATCTTCTCAGTCACTTTAAGGTCTTGTACACCTTTTACATAGATACCTTAAAATAAGTAATATCTGGTGCGATATGAGCCTATTAGAGTCTGTATTTACAGCCTTCTATCGCACTAACTGTTGGGGCGTCTAACCTCCTTGCCAACGCACTGACTGGCCGACTGTATTAATTCAGACTTGACAGACGTTGAATTTGAATTAGTACCGAACAGCGACAGAAGACGATGAGGACAGAGACGGTTAGACAGTTGACGACGAGCCACCGACGACGAAAGACGTGACAGGAACGGGACCGGTCCCAAGACGAGCCCGAAACCGTTCAGTAACCTGCTAACACTCACTTCAACAAGCCTTTCAGCTGACTAAAAGTATCATATGTCATTCTATAACCTATTTAAAACCAGTATCAGTACATAGCGTTATTTTCACTCGAATTAACAAAATCAAAAAACCGATAAAATATCAGCAATCACACATTTTTATAAAGGCTTGCATTTGCGTTTGGTCTTTGTCTCTTCTAATGAAATTTAACAAAAAACTTCTAATTATGATGAGGTACTCTAGCATTAAAACCATAACGGTTTTAGGTCAATGGAAATGCAGACGCTGGAACGGCATTCCAATATGGAGGATACGAACGGAGCTGACAGCTCCGAATGACCTTCGATCAGTCGCTCTTCATCTTTCCGTATTATTTATGTCTCATCGTGTTGACAACGACCGTCTTTACCAATATACTGGTTCAGTTTATCTTCACGAAACCAAGATAAACGCTATCAAACTTTGTTATTTTTACTACGAAAAACCATTTTTTGCCACTTTTCTTACAAAAATAGCGTTTATGAAAGAAAAGGCTTGCGCCGAGTGGTATGTGTTTTTATGATGAACAATAAGGCATAAGTTTTGAGTCTATTAAAGATTTATTGAGAGACGACTTACGTAAATTTTATTTTTTTAGACCTCTCTGAAAAAAATCATAATTAAATAGATAATAATACATTGAAATTTCTGAATGTGAAAAGTATAAGATAGAAACTGAACTATCATATACACTATGTTTGGAAAGTTATTATCACCATTGAAGAGACGAGATACACAATATATAAACCATGAAAAATCAAACATTTTCGCTTGGAACTCCTAACATAAGCAAAACCAAGACAATCGCATTGCAGCTATAGTCCAGTACAATTCCAAATTACTATTAACACTCATCACGTGAGTAAAAACAGGAATAAATCCCAACAGCCCTGAACAGAACAACAAACTCCGCGACAGGCCAGAAAGTTGCCGCGTTATTTCCCGGACTAATTCATTCTATTGTACAAACTACGCGGTAATTGCCAAGTTTTTTCAACTGCCGTTATAGTATATTTAGGGTTCCACAGTCCACACCTTTATCAGTAGGGTGACTGTAAGTTATTTCAAAGTTTATAAAGATTTTCGAATATTGACTATTTGAGTATTCGAATATTTAGACAGTTTTTTTATATTCAATAACTCGTAAACTTATCTCACCATCTACTCTTTTCTTGCTATTTTGTGTCATTTCCGCTACTCAAAGGTTGTCTGAAAGAGAGCACTCATTAGCGATAAAACCGCCTATTGTCTTCCGTAGTTTATGTTATATTTCCGTAATATTTTCATCCTCGCCACTTAGATGGTTGGCAGTCAACAACTGTGCGTTTTGCTAAAAATTTCCTGCCTCGCACACTGTTCAGTCGACTAAGATCGACTGTTCAGTGTGGAATAAATTGTCATCGGCAGTATTTCCGGACCGATGTGACCTTCAAGCCTTCAAGAAAAGAGCGTACTCCTACCTGAAAGGCCGGTTGCCACTCGTGACTCCTCTGTAATCCGTCTGCTCGTTTACCCCCTAAAATATGAAAAAAGTTACGGCTCTATTTTACAGTTTCTCTTCTTGGTGTGCAATAAAGAATTGTTGTATTGGTATTGTGTTATATTTGTATACTAAAAATCCGCGTTTAGGAGTTTTCGTGGTCGCACCAATAAAGCGCATTAGAGCTCTTCAGCTAGCATATTTTTGGACAGTTTTAGAAGAAGAGATTCTTCTTTCTTATTTGTAAATCAGTTTCGTATCTAATAAAAATACCACGGAATCCGCGAGCTCAATGTAAAATCGTGATTGTCTGGATTCTTGTTTTTCACTAAACGCAATAACACCAAATCGAGGAAAATTTATTATTTTTTTAGTTTTAGGTACTTCTTTTCTTTGGTGTAATATTGTTTCGGTTTTTATAATGAATCTCTTTTGTATAAGGGTTTTGTACAAGTTGCTAATCTTACGAATTACGAGCTTGAATTTTAACTTTACGACACAGATAAGGTTTCCAATTAGTAAAAAACATGCTACCTTATTTGTAAATACCCATCTCTTCCAATCAACTTTTCAAATATGTTTAACGCATTTAATCCTACAAATAAATGTAGATTTCTAAAGAAGGTTGCACATCAATTTACCAGATTTTGTTTTATTTTGCAATTATTGTTTGTTTTTTTTTTCTTTTTCATAACCAAGAAAATATATACTCGACTAGCTTCTGCCCTCGACTTCGTTCACCTTAAATTCGTTTATAAGGATAAGTGTATTTTTCCAGGATAAAAAGTCCTTCCCCGGGACTCAAACTATATATACCAAATTTCATCCAAATCGGTTCAGCGGTTTTAGCGTGAAGAGGTAACAGACAGACAGACACACTTTCGCATTTATAATATTACGTGTATAATAATATTATAGTATGGATAGAATTTTAAATATGATAAATCAATAATAGTATCGTTCATTAATAAAAATTAAATTGTTACCAGGTAGGAAAGTTAAAGCTTTTGTAAAAGTTAATTTAACTAAAATATGTATGACAAGTGACAACACGTTTGGTTAAGTTGGTTGCACAACGACGGCCTAGGAAGCTGGCGGTCCCTGGTCCGAATCCGGGCCAGGGCAAGTGTTTGTGTGATGAGCACGGATATTTGCTCCTGGATCCTGGATGTTTTCTATGTATTTAAGTATAATAATTTATCTATGTTATGTATATCATAGTACAAGCTTTGCTTAGTTTGGGACTGGGTCGATTTATGTAATATTTATATGTGTCCCTGATATTTATATTTATTTCTACTTAAAAACTTATTCAGAAACGCCCGAACATCCTTCGTATTTTAATTAAAACTCAGTTTTTGTGACAACCCTAAATCTAGAAAAGATCCAGACAAAACATCACTATTAGACGTAGTGATGTGAACGCATCCGCGGGGCGTGTGTGATGCGCCGTGTAATTGGATGTCGGGCCTTACAGACCCAACTAAGAACTAAATGCCTGAACTTGCTGAGAAATTGGTTAAAATAGTAGGTTTAACATCGTGTATCGAGAGTGGTATAAGAAGATGACATTATAAAAGAGTTTATAACAAGTTAAACCGACCCTACTTATTAGGCTATTTGTAAATTTGTAAATAAGACAGCCCTTAGCCGTATTTTTGGTAAAAAAAATTGCAGAAATGGAATTTTAACGTTATTTTTCTAAGAAACAGAAAAGAAAATGAAAATTCTAATTAGTTATTTGCATAAGTCAGTTCTTAATTTTTTATGCTTGAACTAAATTTACCCGATTACCGACACTAGTTTTCTGAAGAGCGCGCGAAGTCATAAGTGTGGGCCTTGAAACTTTATGGTGTCATGTGAAATATGATTTGATTTATTTGCAGAAAAAGGTTTAGTTACAGGTCTTTAATTATATTATTCCACCGTTTCTAAACAGCATGCAAATGTGTGTTAACAAAAGTTGCTACAGCAAAATTAAGTAAGTATGAAAAAAATGAGGTGAAATGAAGTTGTACAATTTAGAATTATCATGATTAAATATTGACAGTATTTCGATATTATATAGGTTCCTTATCCAATAATAGGAGATTATGAAAAGCTAGTTGTTTAAATGTTTGTTCATAACCAGAATACTTCCTTATTTTATACTGCGGTCTCCAATTTTCGTTATTTTGAACGTTGTCGCCTTTACATTTTGATGTCGCCAAACCGCCACCCAGTGAGTGGAGCTGGTGACGTTCACTATGGCATCCTAGCGAGGCAGAGAACTAACGACTCGGCCACGACATTGCTTGAATTGCGGCGCGGTAAGCGTTTTATCTGTTCATTGCGCGGTCGAGACGCGCAACGAACTGTGGTTAGTTGGAATCACACGCAATGAATTAGAAAAACCGCTGCCGCCGCCTCTGCATGTAAAGGCTTCTGCCTCACTCAGACGCCATGGCGTTGTCGGCAGCGACTTCGTTCTTACATTTTGACGTCGCCAAACCGTCCCCAGGTGAGTGTGCTGCCATACATCTCAGTATGAATCGTTTGGCTACCGTAGCTAGCTAGCAACGTCGTCTCGGCATCCCAGTGAGGCAGAGGACTTAGAGCTAGTTTGACGAAAATAACAATTACTTAGTATATGATTTTCCTGCAGTCACCGCAGGCAATCCATTTTTGTAAATCCAACAAGAGACTAATAAATTCATGCAGTCTGTAAAGCTTTAATACAATTTTAGGTCGATACAAAAGGTTTTCCTTTTATGTCTTTTATATCAAAAATAATGCTCTATTTCAAATCGCACTTTCAGCTGTCGATTTTCGAATATTGAAGCCTGGTAGAAAACAAGTATTTTATTGTTTTTACTGCTTAAAACAAGCTTCCATTATATTTATTTGTCTGGGCAGCAGGTGCTCCTCGATATCAGACTTAAGTCTGGCCGCGTTCGACCCGTTGAAATTTTAATGATATTGAACAGGCTCTATATTGGGATTTCCTCCCGACAGTGAATTTGAATTCTAATAGACTTTAATAAAGGTGGATATGTGTTTTCCTAATGGTGTTTAATAAGGTGGAAGTGTTAAGGAGGTAAAGAATATGATTTTTGAAAAAGAAAATAGACCTAACGGTGTGCATTACTGACAAAGTTTGTACATCAACGAATGGATAAGGGATCCTTAATTGTGTGTTTTGTTACAAATATTTTTGATGATTATTGTTTCATGATTGATGTTTTGTTGATTAATTTGGCTAATTGAGTAAATATATGCTCGTTACAATCTTAATCATCAAAAATAATCAATAATAGTAATGTTTAATATTTCAAAATGTTGGTAACAGAAAAGGAAAATTGTCAATTAACGTGCCCGTACAAATCTTTGTACTTTAGAAATGCACAGGTATGTAATTAGTTACTTGGTAGGAATTTCAAATTGGTAGCACCTTAATTTCAATAAAAAAATAGTGTGACTAGCACTCATACAAAAAGTCCGAACAGTACCCACATCTTCAAAGAGAATAACAGTGAGCACCAAATTTGACGTTAACTACTAAATTCATAATATGGTGGCATGATTCGTAGTATATAATAAGTAAGTGCGTGCCGTAATGTGTGTGTACACACGGCAAGCACGTATAAAAACGAATGTGGCCGTTTGTCGGTATCTCCGTATTCCACAATTTTAATTAAAATTGAAAACTAAGCCTTTTAAAACATTTCTATAATTTTTCTAACATATTTTTTAATGAATTAAGCCTTCAATTTTCTGAAAACCGCTGCCGCTATTGAAGTGAATTAATTTTAATAAATCCTGTGGTGTTTTAATGATTAAAACGCTTTCTCCAACACGGTGTATTCTCTTTGTAGCCATCAGTAAATGTTAGTGCTGTACGTGCGTCGTGCGTCCTTTGATCATTTATTAACTCGATCAGTTATCATTTTGTCTTTTGCTAGTAAAGTTCTCACACGATTTATGGTAAGGTGGTGGGTGACAACTGACAACCCTAGATCGCTTCTCCACTTTCGATTCTCACTTCAAATGCACACGATTGAGTATCTGTAATGGGTCTGAACAAAACCTTACCCGGCTGTGAACAGACTAGGGTATTTCTTTTTCGGTTCTAAAGGTTTTAGATGGTTTTAAGGTGATTTTTACAACGCTAGATCGATTTCCACTTTCGATTCTCTTTTCAAATCGTAGGTAAATGTTGGAATGTTGTGAAATTTATTGTTGACGCGACCGGCACTGACACTTTATAATGCAGTTGTTGTGAATTGGTGGTACTATGTTTGGGTTTAACTTGCATATATTTTTGTCTTATTTAAAGGTGCGTCCACATTTGTATCATTTGCCCGTATCAGATCATCGTCGCGTGGCATGGTCACGCGTTTGGACGTTGCGCCGATCGGATCGCTCGAAATCCATTTTGCTACGCGTATCACACAGTTATATCGGAAGAGTGCGGCATGATCGGCGCGCCGACAGTGAGCGTCCAAGCAGCGCGATATGCAGTCATGCCACGTCAAGTGAAGTCATGTCAAGCCTGTGATCGGATACGAGCAAATGATACAAGTGTGGACGCACCTTAAGGTATACAGTAGGTCTGAAGCAAAATTAGATTGAGTCGCTATATAAAATAATGTAACAAGTCTCACAATCTTGCATATCGTTTTGCAAAAAGACATTGGTTCTACAAATATTAACATGAAGCCAATTCACACTGTCCTGACTATACATGACATATGCACATTATTGCCATTTGTTTATTTTCCGAAAATATTCACTATAGCAAAAATTTTTTTGAGAAGCATCAAAATGTTTTTAAAAGATCTGTCGAAATATGTGCATTTATATTTACGGTTACATGTATGGAGTGCTCTCCTAGAAATATATTTTTTTATTATTTAACTATCAAACTAAGTAGCGACTCATACAAGACACCTACACTACAAACATTAATATACATCATGTAGTTTTTGAGTAAAATGCCTGTGAGATACGGACGGACGGACGGATGGACATGACGAAATTATAAGATTTTGACTACGGAACCCTAAAAACAGTATTAAGTACTCTATAGTACCACCAGCCACACACTTTACTGAATGAATGAATGAATGAATGAATGATTTATTCGATGTCTGTGGGAGATGGGTTACATTTGCAGGTTGAGTTACATAACACAGAATCACCAGACTCTACCTTTACATGTGTACATACATGTTGGCATATACATAATTTAATTACATAATTTACTATCTTCTATCTTACAAAATTAAAGTAAACTATACTATTTTCCTAAATTACATGTCAAAGTCTCAAATTGTCAAATTGTCATTGTCACTGACCATTGGGTAGACCTTATTGACATTGGCATAAAGCCTACAGATAGTCAGTTAAGTATGCTGCTCTTTGTATCGTACCAAATACTCCTATTATTTCTTCATAGAGAAACAACTGAAAATACCAAAATGTTTCTTCTAATTTATACTTACATACGTAAATTTTTGAAGCCTTTTGTAAGTTCTTGGTAAAAATATTTATTTTTGCATTACATTTTTTTTAATTAATAAACTGACCAGCGATTGACCCCAGTATCACCTAATAGTAAGTTACTACGGGGTCGAGGGTGTAGCTCGCTGGATCAGTAACACCCTATTCACTCCTGCCCTGAAAATACCCAAATTAGATTTTCAGGAAATAAACACAAAAAATTACACGAAGACAGCGAGTTCCATTCCTCACATAAGAAATGATCGGTTCGCATGAGAAATGAAGCAAATCGCTTCGTTTGTAGTGTCCAAATGCCGGTTATAACTACTTCAGTAAACCCCTGTAAAGGATTTAACGAACAAAATGGAGCAATATCATTCAAAATGGTTGAACCCATCCATGCAGTTACATGCAAGTGCATTACTTGATACCAGCGCTCACTGCCCCGAGGCGCCGCCGTAGAAATTCTCAGTATTTTGTACCTTGCACAATGTAAAAGATCGCTTACATAAAAACGTTACTACTATTTTGCTTGGTTAATCTGTGTGAACACTACAAATTAAAACTAACTAACTTAACTAGGTTTTTGATGGAAACCAAAAATGTACTTTATTCACGTCAGTCAAAAAAGAATGCACAAAAAAGGTATAAAAGCATAGATAAAACATAAACGATTATAAAAAGGATGTGCTATCTTGCACAATCTGTTTCTTTTTATTTCCCACTTATTTTGTTTTGTTGGCATTATTTTCAATGGTTATTGTGATTGATTTTTTCGTAATTAAGAAATGTATACTTTATAGCAACGATAACCAGTGTGCCCCCCAGAGGCCTAGGGCTCCGCAAAGCTTCTGTGGGGGCTCTGCGATAATATTAGGTCATAATAGAAAAAAAATACTAAGAGTAAATAAGGATTCAGAGGAAAATTTATATAATAGGGTAGTTATTTATTGTATGAGGGTGTGTGAAAGACGCAAAAATCCCAGAGCAGCGTTTCCTGAGTAAAATGTTTCTGAATAGAATTTTGCATTAAATCATAATGCAGTGATTAGATAAATTTAAACAATATATTTGTCTGGAGTATCTGTTAAGAGCCCATATTTATGGTACAAAAAGGGCATCAGGAACGGATTTTTGACCTTGCATTTCTAAGAAACAGAACAGATATTCTAAATTCTGATTAACTTTTTGCAAAAGTTAGTTCCTTATTTTGTAGTGGCCTCAAAATTCAGTAGCACTGAATATTTAAACTAAATATACCCGATTACCGACACTAGTTTTCTGAAAAACGTGCAAAGTCACGAGTTTCAGCCCTTGAAACGTTATGATTATATATGAAAATTTCATTTAAGTACATGTTTTTTTTTCAACTGTATATATACTATATTTTGCGCTGTGGTCTAAAATTTCGTATGTATCCTATGTTTAACAAAATCTCACTAGATACACACGCATTTTCTCACTATCATTGAATTATTGATAATATACATCGTACATTCCGTTAACCTCAACTTCGTCAGCGGAGGAGACAAAATCATAACCCTCTTTTACTGTCGCGTACTCGAGTAAAAAAAATTTTATAACCATTTGTAATAAATATAAACCCAGATATCCGTGTATCATTTTTTTTTTTCTTTTACACAACATACAAAAATTCCAAAAAAATATTT
This sequence comes from Hedya salicella, assembly GCA_905404275.2. Classification (NCBI taxonomy): domain Eukaryota; kingdom Metazoa; phylum Arthropoda; class Insecta; order Lepidoptera; family Tortricidae; genus Hedya; species Hedya salicella. The sequence goes on along the minus strand of FR990111.1, from coordinate 15,142,877 downwards.
TCCTATTCAATGACTTTAAATTGTACAGAGATTTAATTCTTACAACTTTGTAATAGCATCGGTATGGACTTTTTTACCGGCCTTCTCAACTAGCGACATGCTCTGTTAAAGATTTACATTAAATAAAACTGTTACACACACATACTTACATAAATTAATTTGAAACCTGTACTGTAAGACAATCAATATGCTGTAGTTGAATTGAGCAATGTGATACTCAATTGGATTGTGGAAGCTGATATTTGAATATCAATAGTTCCATGAAATGCGATCTACTTTCAGATACTTACGTGACAATTGAATTTCGCACCTTGGGGAACACATTTGCCGGGATGAATAAGGTGAAAGATTTACTCGTTTTGAAGGGTAACTAGAGTACTGTTTCACCGGTGGCTTAGGTGCAAAACTTTGATCGTGTTGTTCTGTGCCTTGGAGGCGTTTTTTCAGCAGGCTGAAAAACCGTTTCAGGCCGTTTCAGAGGGTGCTCTATCACATACCAGTTTATCAAAATTTCACCCCAGTTGCCGTTGTTTTCAGGCGCCTGAAACATGTTTTCAGTCCGTTTAAGTCCCCCCTCTATCAGATGACGACACAACCTGATAACCTCAGTTAACGTTTTCAGGACCCCTTTTGGGCATTTGAAGTCCATTTCAGTATATGATGAAATTTTCAATAGGAGTGAAAGAGATAACACGATAAAAAGAGACAGCTATACAGAGAACATTCCTGAAGGGTGGGACAGAGACGACACGATCATGAAAAAGATAGCAGTATGCCACACATTCGCGAAAAGAGTGAGCAAGACGCCAGTCGGAAGGGTCACGAACAATCTTGTACTAGGTAACGGAGAGAAAATTCTAGTTTAGGTCACCAGAATAAAGTTAACTTAACCAGTTTGTCGTGTAATATATACGACAGCTAACTATTTTGTCGACTTTACTTAAAAAATCTGGTAATAGCTTACAAGAATATCTATCACAGTTAAACATAATGCTGGTACACATAATTAAAATTTGTGTATAGTGCACAAAAACCTATCTGTATCCATTACAAATAGGTTTTGTTGAGTATAACGGAATTGGTATCGTTCGTAACACCATGCTTTATTTTGGAGATAACGATATTTTTAGTTACGACTAATGGATTATTATAGTGACTATTAACAAATTTAATGCAAATATTACCAAGTTGAGATTTTAGCAAACTATATATTTTTTTACACTATACTACCTATTTTGTGTTTACTACCAAGATTGTGGTTGGCCATTATCACATCAAATGATTGAGTTTACTATAATAAGACATTAATATTGTTCAGTTTACTATATTTTTTTGGTAATTACAACAATGTTTTATTTTTTCTCCAATATTCAGTAGGTGAATGGGTCTTTAAAAAACACTATACATACTTACCGTATTGTTAAAAAAAGTTAAAATCTGTCTATTTTGTCACGAAATGTTCATATAAGTATAAATTTCGCGACTCAACTGACAGATTATAACTTTTTCTTAATTAACAACACGGTAACTATGTAAACTTTTTTAAAGACTCAATTTCAGCAAGCTTGTAATACAAGCAGTCGTACTAAAGTAAAGATACCCTCTACGCCAAGCTACGTTATTTACTATTTTTAGAATAAATGCTCATTACTTGCTTCAAATTTTTCTATCAGTACCTAAACAAAGTAATTGCATGGCGTAGAAGGAACTTTACTCTTCGGGCGTTAAACCTGCGACCTTCTGAAATCAGAAGGACCATCTATGAGGGTTTCTTGAAATCCAGGTGGAAACACTCTATCATCATATCAAAGTATGATATATATCATAGTATGATTGGTGGATATTGACACTTCTGCTCAAAAAGATTTGACGCCATTTTTCAATTTCAAGAAACCCTCATTTTGTATAAGTAAAATGAAGACATGGTCAACCACAGTTTTAAATAAAACAAAACTTTAAACGTTTGTGAGTCTATATTCGTGTTATTTGAAAATCAACACAGGCATATTAAAATGTACTCGGCCACCTGCCAGGATTCCAATAATTTAACAATGTCCTTGTCAATTTCCTGATTTGGAACACTTCTATAATATCTATTTATTAAACTAATCACACTATTTGTCATATCAATGTCTCTGCACGCGTACGCACTGCTCGCTCCGAAAGATGAAATGATAAACAAGCCAACGGCAGCCAGTCGGTGTTGCCAACCAAAATTCAGCAATCCATACAATATATTTGCAAACGTAAACAACGTTTTGTTTGATATTAGATTCACATGTTGCAGAAAACATTATATTATGGTACTGATAACATGATCTGGTAAACAGTAATACGAGTATATATATGAATTTGGTTATTTAAACAGTTTTTCTACTTGCTTTATTTTAGAGACAACGTATTAACGTTGTAATATATTGTATTGTTTAATTGACAACTAGCAACAACAAATGAATTATGGGGTAAACAGTACTATATGAATCTAGCTTATTTAAACAACATTTTTTTTTGTTACTTGCGTTATTTTAGAGACAACCTAAATATTGTATTGTTTAATTGACAGTTAGCAACAACAAATGAATTATGAAGGTATAGTTTACAATTATCGAAATTTTCTCTCTACAATAATAATATGTACTTATAAATAGCTTTGAGTATTGTTTACTAAAATGTGTTTACTATAATATTCTGGCATTTATTAAAATACGACTATTTGTTGTTAAAAGTCGATACGGTAAACTTAACTTAATTCTGTTTCTTTATACTGGAATGAAATTTACAATATGTTCTGGTAGTATTGTTATAATAATTCCTTTCCATGTAGTAGGTACCTATAGAACGACTTGTTTATATCACGATCGAAAGTTCCAGATGCCCTCAAGACCAGTATAAATAAGCGCAACGCGCCGCACCGCGAGTCAGTTTACTTTGGGTAACCGAAGCGTCATCGGAGAGGAGCAACTGCGACGGGAGTGTTCAAGTATAAGCAAAAAGTGTTACAATAGTGTTTTCAGTGTGTTAACGTAAAGTGAATGTGTGGAAATAAATCCTACTCGTGTTCATCGGTTTAAAAGTGCTTTTAAATCACGTACCCACCCCCCTAGTACTTAACAGTACGATACCTATGTCCGATCTTTTCTCCCACGTTCCAAATCAGGTTGAACTGGTTCAGTTCAACCGACCTCCGCAGTTCCTGTACCTTGTAACCCAATTTTGTTTTTTTATTTGTGATACTGATTAGCCTATAAAATGTAAATCCGTAATTGGCATCGGTTTAACAAATATGTACCTGTTTAACCCTTAATTTGACAAGAGTCCAGAAAATATCACAAATTCAAGCTTTAGCGAAACGAACCAGTTCTAAGAAATCAGATTAAATTAAAATTGCAAAAGTGTACGCTAAAGCTTGTTCACCGGGTGAACATTGCCAAATTGCTGTTATTGCTGTGGATTTTGTCTCTAGAAAATACAATAAATAAACCTGTTATTATTAAAGTTTAATAAAAGAACTGAGGTACTGAGAGCTGAGTAAGATTAACCCTCAGAACTCCACACTCAGAGTCGTAAACATGGTAAGGTTTACCTTTACGAAACGAGAAGAAAGGTACGCGTAACGGTAAGCACAGCGTGGGAAGGCCACCCGCAAGGTGGTGGGACGACATGATTAGGGTTGCAGGGACTCACTGGATGCGGGTCGCCTCTATCCGGCCCATGTCGAAATCTATTGAGGAGGCCTGTGTCCAGCAGTGGACGTCCTATGGCTGAAATAATTATGATGATGAAGGTAAACGAACCAATGCTTGACAAATCAATTCCAATTATTGGCATCCTATTTGTGTCCCTTCTACTGCTATGAATTAAGGTAGAAGGTGCCAATTAATGGGACTGTGTCGGGTATACTGTAGCCCTACCCTATACCTTCACTGTTATATTCACTATTGAGCTGTTTATTTTTTGACTGACTATTTATAAATAACCCTAGTCTTCTTAGGTTATCTATGTTCTAATCATACACACATCTCCTGCACGCCTCAATCCAAACTTACTTAAACACTTATTTCTGTAATAAGAATCATGTAGTAATGATAAAAGAAAAGAACCGACTTCAAAATAAACTAAAAAGCCAAAACATAATCTTATATGCATAGTACGGATCACATTTGAATCACCTTTTGAATTCGGTGCCAAACCATTCATTTATTACTATTAACACAAATGACACGCAAAAACCGCGGCGGCGAGCCTTTAGTTATTGTTATTACCTAAATTTAGTTATAGTAATTCGTATTTTTGTTACATAAAGGACTTTACTTCAGGTTTGGCACCGTCTTCAAAAGGTGATTCAAATATGATCCGTACCCGTACATAAAAGATTATTTTTGGCTTTTTAGTTTATTTTGAATTCGGTTCTTTTTTTATTTAAAAAAAAATATTTATTGCGTTTTAGTGATGGATTTTAGTGATATAAAGTATTTTTAGAGCTCAAAATGGGAAGATTGAGGAGGCCCTATTGTAAATAAATAAGAACAATTGTAGATACCAATATTGTAAATAAAATCTAAATTATAAGAATTGGCTAGGGCAAAATGGTTAAGTCAAGTAGCTTGCTAGTTAAAAAAGAATACGACTAACAGTCTCAACTGACCCATAATATTTAAAGAATTATCTCGCAACTCAAATTGGCGTAAAATCTTGAGTGATGTTGAGACGGAATATTTCCGTCTCTGATGGACTAGTGAATGGAGCTATGGGCATAATAAAAAAAAATGGCCGGCCCTACGACGAGATCAGCTGGAGGACGGGGAGCTCCCGGAAACCGTGTACGTAAAATTTGACGATGAAACTGTTGGTCTTAGGTTAAAAGATAGTGACGGTTGCATACCCATACCTCCATCATGTACTACGTTTCAAGCGACAAGGGGATACGGAGATGTGGAGCGTCGTATCTTACTTTTAATATTAAGTTGGGCTATTACTGTTCATAAGCTACAAGGTACCCTAGGGAACCCCTACCCTAAAGGGAAAATATATGTTGCACTAAGCCGTGTCAAGCGTTGTTAGATTTGGACGCCAACAAATTATTAAATCGACTACATGATGAGAAATCGTTAACCGAAATAACGAGACTACGAAATCTGCCTTCTGACGATCGAAGCCACACATAATACACGACTTCTATGACTTCTACGGCTTTTATACGACACTTACAGCCATAATGCTATTGTCAATTGCTCACGACCTTCAGCTGAACGTTGCTATTTGAGAATCAGGGCCGTTAACCGTTGAGGAGTTCTCTGGTTCTCTACTTTGCTACCCTGATCTTTGCCAACTTCTGCCTCTAAGCAAAATATGATAAATAATAATATTGCGATTAGTGAATGAAATAACATTGGTTGAGCCCTAATTAGTGACTGGTGGCTTGTGTCTTCATCATCAGTTTTTCTTCACCAAATGATGATTTTCGAGTGTAAATGGTTGTTCTACTTTAATAAACACCAAAATCGCCATAGATGTGCCCATAACATTTGAGGAATTCCTTCGATTCCTTATCAATCTCATCATCAGATCGTCACCAAAATTTTATGGAATCAACTTGGAGATTCCTACTCTTAACTAAAAAAATAATTTTCAAAATCGACTTGCGATCCGCGAATTAAATAACACTGGTAGAGCCCACAGTGGTAACTGATGACTTGTGTCTTCATCATCGGTGTCTCTTCACCAAATGGTGATTTTCAAATGTAAATGCTTAAACTACTGTAATAAATACTGAAATCGCCATAGACGTGCTCATAATATTCGAGGAATTCCTTCGATTCCTCATGGATCCCGGCGTCAGATCTTTACCTAAATTTTATGGGACCAACTTGGATATACCTACTTATGAACAAAAAATAATTTTCCATATCGTCGTGTAAATGACGGAGTTCTAAGGTAACAAACATAAAAAAAAAAATACAACCGAATTGAGAACCCCCTCCTTTTTTTGAAATCGGTTAAAAATGTAAATATTAAAGCAAAATTCTCCGAGAGGGATTCGAACCCGCGGCTCCAACGACTTTCCGGGCCAACACGGGCGACCTACCGATTGGCCCATCGAAGCCCCGAGCTCTAACATCGAATTCTTTTCATCCAGTTGCTTCATTTTTTTAAAACGCTTGCCGACGTTTCTGTTTTAGTAAAAAAATCGGGCAAGAGCATGTCGGACTATGCTCAGTGTAGGGTACCGCAGGCGTTCATACAAAAAATGCACTACATATGAAAAAAATACGATATGATTAAGTGCACTAGCAAAAGAGCGTATCTCCACGGTACTTACGTTCTTTTCACTTTGGTACCATCCAAAAACGGTATATCTGATCATATAAATTTTGGTTGAAAGTATTTATTAAGCTCTGTCATTGTATTTTTTCATATTTTTTGGACATAAAGCTTAGAAAATAAGAAAAAGGGGAAGGGGCAGATTTTTTTTTATTATTTATTTATGCTACTTTCGGAGCGATTATTTCCGAAAATATTCACTTAATCGAATATTTTTTAAGAAAACTCAAAATTTTATTAAAGGAATTTGATAAAAAAAAAAAGATTTTTTCGGTTTCGGTTACATGTATACTGACCCCCTAGAATTTTTTTTTGTTATGTAGTTTTCGAGTAAAATGCCTGTGACATTACGGATGGACGGAAATAACGAAACTGTAAGGTTTCTAGGCTACGGAACCCTAAAAACACTTAAAAATTATGATAACAATGTCTGTAGTTTAACTAATTTACCTGTATTATGAATGAAGTTATCATAACGAAAATGAGAAAATAATGAAAACCTAATGGCATAAGATAAATTAGGTACCTAAAGAGTTTTGATAAGTCTCTTTACTTGAGCTGTGTCCCCTAGACGAGGTACAAAGTCAGCATAAATTAAAGTCTGTATTTGATTTCTGGTGGGTATGTTTCTTCAATTTGTATACTGTATGTATTCTTATTGAAAACTGATGAACACACAGATTCGAAATGTTACCTAAAATAAAACAATTTAAACGGATTACGTGGCGTATATTGTCTCATTTGAGTTCACAATGTTTCGGAAGCTTTTCAGCTTTCGTGTTCACGGGCTGAGTCAATAGGGATGTTGACTGTACTGAAATAATAATTTTGAAGCGAAATGGTGGTTTTTATGAATAGAATGTATCTTGTTTTATATGAGTCTTTAAAAATAGGTGGGAAAGTCCATTTTGAAAGTATGAAAATAATAATACCATTGAATAACCCATGAAATGTATGCTAACTTTTGATATGAAACCGTTTCGATAAACGCAAGTTTTAACACAGCTGCTGAACAAATTTCTTAATTTCCACATATAAGGTGTGAAGTCACGCCTTCCTAGGGTTTAGTATGGAGCGTTTTTGGGAAAAAAGAAAAGAAAAATGTGATTCTAACGTTGCTGTATCTCGAGGAGTTTTTATGACATTGAAGTATTTTTTTCACCAGCTATTATCGGTCGTTCTATAATATCCTACACAAAAAAGTTGTCAACATCCCTATTGATTTATTTAAATGAGTCATACATGCGGAAGCAGAAGAAAATATTATGTATCTACCTCTTTAGTTCTCTAACGAAGTGGCAGTGGTTGGGACATATCGCTTTTAGAATTAACGGCTAGTTGACCAGATAGGTACTAGAGTGTCGGCCGCGAACCATGTGGGAAGTTACAGCGTGGGAAGATCCGCTACGAGCTACGAGATATACCGACATTACCTGAAAAAAAAGCCGACTATACATTACATGTTTTTTTATCTGACACGTGAGGTCAGACGCGGTATCCACTTGCTGAAGGGGGTAGCAGATTCGGTAAATTTCACTGTTTTTAAAGTGAAATAAAAATATTCCACTTAGACTGATTTGAAATTAATTTTACCCTAAATTCCTTGTCACCCTGCTAATCTGTATCTGTGAGCCTAGAACCTCTTTAGAAAATTTACGGCAATGATAATTTATGGGTAATAATTTGTCAATCTTGTCATTGTCATATGCATAAAGTTTATTGAAGACATGGCACAAACGATGGCACTTGACATATCGTGCGTATCTTCTTAGTTTTGATTATGTTTTAACTTTTAATATACAGCTTAAATACAGATTTTTCTGTGGCTTAGAAAAAACTAAAGAGATGAAAAGGTGTTGGTGGGCCTATATACCTGCCTTTACGGTACGGCAAAAGCAGCATTGATATTTTCGATTAAAAATGGCTGTGAATGTACTGTTTGTTATTCTTGCCGTAGGTACCGTACAAGGCGGGCATATAGGCCCACCTATTTTTTATTACCTTTTCATGTTTTTACTTTTTTCTAAGCCACAGAAAAATCAAGGCTTATTCGTACCTAATTATATATTTTATAAACAAAATTTAAAGATTTTTGAAGATTTTCATCCATTTCCCATTGCGTGGGATCTCGTCTATTAAGTTTAATACTAGCTAGATATTACTTATTGACCGAGATGATGTCGGACGTCAATGACATCGAGCGCGAGCGCCGCGCGCTGTGCGTCCGCTGTAACATGTTGGCCCGCAGATTCGCGCGCTGTAGTGTAGAGGTTAAGCTTACTTTATTTAAGGCTTTTTGCCAAACCTTCTACACATGCGGTCTGTGGACTAACTTTACTCAGCGGGCTTACAGCGCGCTGCGCGTCCAATATAATGACGCTTTCAGGATGATGTTCGGGCTGCCACGTGCGTCGACAATGTTCGTGGAGGCGCACACGGACTGCTTTTTTACCATCACGAGGAAAAGGTGTGCGTCTCTCCTCAATCTCAGTCGTGGCAACTCGAACAGCATCCTGAGCATGCTAGCCCACCGCTGGGACTCGCCGCTGCTGCAGCGCTATGTGCAACTGCACGCGCCTGTAATGCCGGTGCCAAGGCGCCTTTAATTTAATTTAAGTTAGCATAATTTAAAATACTAACGATAGCTCTAAGTTTGTTGCCTCTAACACTATGGATTCAAAGTCCGAAATAAATGATTTGAATTAAGATTTTCCCTCTGCTGATCACCGATTAAGAATCACGTGTAGTATTAAGTAGGTCAGTCAACTTTTATCTTTACCTCGTTGCCATGGACACGTCTTCGACTCAGGGTCACTCTGATATAAAGGTAAGGTTTTTTATTCTAGACAATATATATCCATTTTTCAAGGTCCTATCTCGTCAGTATATTAGAGTTACGGGCCAGTATAATAATCAGAAGAAGTTGATCCTACCACGTACCTATTAGATGAGGGTGTTAACAAGCCACTGTTGTGTACAAGCACATGCAGACGATTGGAAAAAGTGACACAAGGCTGTACAGGCTCTGCCGTATAGCGGAGGAAACGCCTATGCACTTTCTCACTGCCCCTCCCTAATACCTAACCGCAGGTCTTACTGGAAAAGTGTACTCTGTGCCCTGAAGAGATAAAGCCTCTCGGAGTTCAAAGAGTGCTGGAGTTCTTTGCAACAACAGGACTTGACCGGGAACTGTGGGAGGTGGCCATCACAATGTATCAATCATGGTCGCAGTTACTGGTACTATTTACTTATTCTATGTCGCAGTGACGACGCCGCGCAATACTCGTCGACATCACCGTCACCACCCCACTTTATGAGAATGTCGCGAAGGTCGAGAAGGACAAACTCAACAAGTACCTAGACTTGGCACACGAAGTGGCCGCCATGTGGGATGTTGATTCGACGATCATTGTCCCGATAGTTATTTCGGTAAACGGTCTTATAGCGAAGTCTCGACCAACATCTTAAGAGACTCTCGCTAGACGACTGGATCAAGGGTCAGATACAGAAGGCAGTAATCAGGTTAAGAATGCAGAAGGTCCCTCTCTTTGCAGCTCTAACCAGCTAACCACTGGTAGCTTGAGTCCTACCTCGCTGCCGGCGGCACCCTAGGTCAGGTTTTTTATAATGAGTTAGGTTTGTATTTTACTTTTTTAAATTCATATTGTAGAATGCATAAATTAAAACGGCAAACGTATAAAGAGAATTAGTACTGATGTAAGTATCTTGCGTTACCCGGAACAAGGATCACACGGATTCATCCATTCCCTGTCGCATCCAAGTGTGCCTGATTTACGTGTGAATAAAAATGATTTAAAATTTAATTATGCGCCCTGGATGATTTATTTCTCGGTTTCTTATTAATGCTCCCCTATCTGTCGCAGGACACACGGGCGCAGCGAAAGAAGCATAAAAATGGTTCCCCCTCTGAAAAAATCCTCTTTCATCCAAACTAGCTCCTAGAACAGATGTGCGCCAAACATTGTTCACCTAAACAAAACCTCGTACAAAAGAGCGAATACTTCCTAAAACAAGTGTCAAACTTAAACGGAGGATTTGACAGATTTTTGTAAAAAACTATAGTAGCAAATAGATAATTTTGTTTTTTTTGAATAGGGTGTTTGAGTTATTTTAGTTGACTATTACAAAATGATCGGAGAGAGCAGTATTTTCGGCTGCTAGTCTTTTAATGTTAAGTTATATGTTTCGAATTTGTTAATCTCTTACATTCAGATTCAAACTTATTAAATCGTCATTGTCAACTTTTGACAGACTTATTGCATTCTGACATGACGAAAACAAACTATATTCAATAATGAAGTGTTTAAATAAAACAAACAAGAAAACCATTTTAAACTCTCTGAGACATTAGTCTTATCGCCTTGTCGTTTTAAAATTATAGGGAAGTAAAATATTGTACAACTTCTGAAATTTATGTTTACCGTTTTTGCTTTACAGAACATTACTTTTAGAACAGCTAAAAATTAACTTTGAGCCTCAAAAATATATGAAATCTAAACATATTTATGTTAAAATTATAAATACATAGTCGGCCGTCGGTCTTGACTGTGTGTCACATGTTATAATGTGGCATTATAACACATTATGTCATCTCAAATTGAATTTATGTTAAATTATCGTATAATTGAATGTTTACTAACTCGAATTTTGAACCCTAGTGCAGTTAATGGATGCAAACCGTAATTTATTTTAATACAACAATATAGCAATTTATATGCGTGCTACTAGTGGGTAAATTAGTTTATTATCTCAATTCAATGCTGGATAATTAAATAATACAATACTTTTGAACATTTAATCTCTAGAGATGGCCTGCATCTCTAGCTAGCACAACTGTGACACGCGACTCTTTGTCGCGCGACTAACATTGCCTGTCTCTTTCTTTTGGATACAGTGCGAGAAAGATGGATGATGCCATGTCGCGCGTCAAGCGAGTTCGCAGGGAGTTGTTAATGCCCGGCTGGTGTTATCTAACCATTATCTATTATACTATTATAAAGTTGTAAAAATGAATTGTCTGTACATTGAAGATATTTTCAAAAAAATGGTTGTTACGGACTTTTTGGAGTTTATTAAAGCAAAAAATATTTTTTTGGATTTTATGTATGTTTGTATGTGTCGTTGTGGCTTCATCACGCAAAATCGGCTGAACAGATTTCCATAATTTTTGGTACACGGGTAGCTGGGTATCTCCAGATGGTTATAGATAGTGATCGTTATCAACGTGCAATTTTCGTGGCAAAGTGTATGGTTGACAGAAAAAGCGAATATTCACTTATTTATTTTCTAGTTTTACACAATCACTATAAAACAAATACTTGCCTACATAGGATTGCATCTCTAGATAATAAATTTACACTGTACAAAACCTTTTCCGCCATAAATATTTTTAAAACAATATACGTCGAAATGACATCGGGCGTCAATAAAAGTTGCGTGTAATATTTTAACAGCTTAAATTACCTTCCCATGACTTTTTGTCAACGTCGAAAGATCATTTAGTTATATAAAATGGATTTTTTCCAATCGTTGTGAACGACTGACAGCAAAATCTCTTGAACAAATTTTAGTAGTTTATGCAGCATAATTGCAGAAGTGATAGTAAATATGTATATAAATGTTATAATTTGTGAAATATAATAATGTTTAAAATAATTGAGTATTTGTTTTTTGTCAACCATACTTTGCCACCAATTCAGCACGTTGATAACGTCCACTGGTTATAGGATTCTTTTAACCCGACTACGCTGAAGAAAAAACGACGGGTTATGACTTTATCTCCTCCGCGAACGAAACTGCGGGCATCTTCTAGTACTATTATAAAGTTGTAAAAATTAAATGTTTGTACGTTTGTATGTGTCGTTGTGGCTTCATCGCGCTAAACCAGCTAAACGGATTTCAACTATCTTTGGTACACGGGTAGCTGGGTATCTCCAGATGGTTATAGGATACTTTTTACCCCACTATGCTAAAGAAAAAAAGAGGGGTTATGACTTTTTCCTTCTAATATAATTATATAATAGTACTAGAGGTGCCCGCAACTTTGTTTGCGAGGGAGAAATAAACTCATAACCCTCTTTTTACTTCAGCGTAGTTGGGTGGTTGCCCATTGTGCCAAAAATAGTTGAAATTTGTTTAGGCGTTTGACGTAATGAAGCCGTAACGACACATAAAAAAATATAGTTACTTTCAAATAGTCCGATTTTAGGGTTCCGTAGCCAAAATAGCAAAAACGGAACCCTTATAGTTTCGTCATGTCTGTCTGTTTGTCTGACTGTCTGTCTGTGCGTCCGTATGTCACGGGCATTTTACTCAAAACCTATAAGATGTATATTGATGAAATTTGGAGCATAGGTGTCTTATGTAAACCGCTACTTAGTTTGAGAGTTAAATAAAAAATATATATATTTCTAGTAATAGTATAGATAATATCAATACTACGTGGTGTAAAGTATGTGGAATAGACTTGGCCAACATAATCTCATAAGATTCAGAATAACATAACGTTTAACTCCGTCATATTAGGATATGTAAAGTTCCGTTTGGCTCAAACGTCTGAGCCTACCGCCGTGATTTACACGGGTTATTGCGGCTATCGCTCACCGCGCCGACCGGGCCAACTTTGGATATTAGCTCTTGATAATACACGCCCTGGTTTACATGGAGACGGTTTAAGGTGCGTCCACACTTGTATCATTTGCTCGTATCCGATCATCGTCCCTCGGCATGACTGCGTATCGCGCTGCTTGGACGCTCACTGTCGGCATTCCGTATAATTTGCGTCGCCGCGTTAAGAAACGCGTCCACACTAAGCCGTAGCGTATCACCGTATCCGATCACCACGCCGATCATTTTGCATGCTGCTGTTTGGACGCTAGCCGTATCGTCTCACCGCTCCGATCATTTTGGCATTTCGCCGATCATCATTTTTCGTGTGATCGTTCTTCTGTAGTAGCGTTGTGTTCTGTGTAAAATTGGTTAGCACCCGTGCAGAAACTTGAAGATCAAATCAAGACAGCTGATAAGCCGCGAGCGCTGAGCACCAGCGTGGACAGCAGCGCCCATGCGTCGGCGGCACCGCGTGCGTAGCAACTAAAAATGACACTACTTTGGAAATTCGCCGTAACACACCTGCGCCAGCGACTCAAGCCACGCCTCTCGGCCATCTCTTTTACGCGTAGCTGCAATGGACGAGACAGAAGATGATCGGGCAAAAACCGACTCGAGATGGATCGCGGCGTATCATAACCGCGTAGCATGATCGCGTGTCATGATCGCTAGTGTGGACGTCGCACCGTCGCGATCATGCCGCGCTCGTCCGATCAGAGTGTTTGATACGCGTAGCAACATGGATTTCGAGCGATCTGATCGGCACAACGTCCAAACGCGTGATCGTGACACGCGATCATGCCACGCGACGATGATCTGATACGGGCAAATGATACAAATGTGGACGCACCTTTAGAATGAACGTGAAAGATACGCTACGAAGACCGAAAACTAACGGTGGTCCATGATCTACCCATATTGAAGTTGTTTCGGCTTTCTTCTCAACAGTGGTCTGCTCTTGGGAAATGCCGTAGAGTCAGACTTGTAAAAGTGCCCTTGTGGCCTAGTTGCAGAATAAACTATTTTAATTTGAATCCTCCGAAAACTCGTCGTATGCGTAAGGAGCCACGCGCTCCACTAGCTGTTATGGGTCTTAAACCCTAGGCTTCTACCAAATGTGAAGTGCGGAGCCCCTGCAGCTCCCACAGCTCCACCTAATGTGATAAGGTGCGTCCACACTTGTATCATTTGCTCCTATCCGATCACCGTGGCGTGGCATGACTGCGTATCGCGCTGCTTGGACGCTCACTGTCGGCGCGGCGATCATGCCGCGCTTGTCCGATCTTAGTGTGTGATACGCGTAGCAACATGGATTTCGAGCGATCGGATCGGCGCAACGTCCAAACGCGTGATCGTGATATGCGATCATGCCACGGGACGAATATCTGCTCGGGCAAATTTCGAATATCGGATAACCCCTCTGAGCCTAGTCACTGAAGGTTAAGTAAAGTAGGTAAAGTTATATCTGCAGAGGCGAATTAAGGGCCTGCTTCGTCAAGGAAAAACCACGTCCCGGCCCCCATTCCGGCCAATGAGCGTAATTCGTAATAAGGGACGCATTTATTGCTCGCGCGCATCAAAGAAAGAGAAAGCTAATACACTACATGCTTGGAGTTTTTTGGCGAAAGCGCCAGATGCAAAAATACACTGAAATCGAAGATATTATTATGTTTTGTTAATATTTAAGTTAGCGAAGTAAAAGATAAAGGGGAAAATGACATTTTTACATAATTTAGCCGTTTATTAATCTGTCTTTTGTACAAACTAGACAGAAAACAATGAAGACGCGTTTTCGGATTACTTTTCTATCAAGGAAATTTTAAAAAAACATGTTTCCACGTTAGACGCTGTATAGGTTATATAGTCAAAAAAACACATTGTAGTATGTAGCTAATGCCTACATTTAGTATAGCATTTAGTATTGCTGTAGCATAATGCATATTGCTTGGATAAGCGTTAACCTAATTGTGAATGTGTATATAAAAGTAATGTTTATATATAATAAAGGGTCATTACTACCAGCAAGCTCCGCTATCACTTATATCCACCTCCAACCATTACATTACTTCAACATATCTGAGAACCAGCCTGTTTCATATACTAGATTAGACATAAATCTCACTAAAAATAGCTTTAAAGCTGAGATGATTCCATGTAAACGTACCTTTACGTTAACAACACTAACGCAACCTGCGTAGTTTCAACCGCGATATTGAATATTGGATGTTAGCTGTTGGGATAAGCCCGGCTTAAAGATGCTTGTTTGATTACGACTTGCATTATTAACACCTTAATTGACTTTGTAACTTCGGTAATAGTCGTAATGTGGGTTCTAAATGTTATTTGGTTGAGTTTTAGATAGTTTTCCTACTTTTACTAGATTGCGAAGCTAGTGCTTTATGGCTAATTCTCATTAAAGACCGCACGCCACTGAGTGACTGGTGCTAGGTAAGAGAAATAATCTCAGATCCTACAGGTAATTAGTTTAAAGTAGGATTTTTAATTAGCAGGAGTAAACTGACATGTGTCAACGTGAATATTTTGTTAATTAGAAATAATTTTACTCAAGTATACATGAAAATACGTGTAACCGGTGATATTATGGTAACTTTAATTCATATAAAATACTGTACTTCTGCCATAATGAAGTAATCACGGCTGAAGTGTGTCCGTAAACGTTAGTGTACTCCGGCTAATTAAAAATCCTACTATTGGTTATTTGCAAAAAACGTTTATTTAGATACCAAGAGTTAGTTAATATACGAATAAATCTTAAGATTAAAAATATAGTCCCTGTCTCTGGTTCTTAATACAGTCAGAGTCAGATGCAAAATCTAAACACGACCCACCAAAAACATTCTGTAAAAAACTAGCCAAGTCTCGATGGAGCTGCTTGTTTATCTCTAAAAAGTAATGAAATCGAGACAAAGCACCTGGTTTTGAACCCTTGTGTACCCTTCAACGACCAAGTCACACAACATTAACTATAATAATAAAAAAATCGCAGTAAAGAACCTTAGACTTGGCACGACTTTGTCTAGATTTCATTATTTTTTAGAGGTAAACAAGCAGCTCCATCGAGACTTGGCTAGTGTTTTACAGAATGTTTTGGTGGGATTTCACTTCTATTTGTAGAAACGTGGGCATTACCCTTCGATTTTTGACATCAAATGAAGCGGCACCAAGTTGAATATTTTTTGTAAAAGCGGTATGTCAATCTCCAATAGTTTGGTTGGGCTCTTGTGTTTTCTAATCAGGTTCACCAGGTACTCCAGATCTTCGATTATCCTAGTTTGATAGTTTTCCCTTTATGTGGCCATTAAACCCTAACTCTGTACCAAATTTCAGCTCTCTGAGTTTATGGGAAGTAATAGTTCTATTCCGATGATCATGAGTGAGTGAGTGAGTGTCATAAATGTGAAACTTTGCTTTCGCTTAACTTCGGAACTAAATGACCTACAGACTTGAAATTTTGGATTTTAAGTATGTGATTATAGCTTACTGGATGACAAAAATTTCTGCGTTCTGGTCTTATCCAGAGATTCTCCAATAGGGGCCTGAAAATGCGGCGAAATGGTTCCATTAACGGATGGTACGGCAGTGTTTGCTTCGCACTCGACTTGGCGGGTTAGTCCGCTCAGAGTCTATCTACTAGACTCTATTACGCTTACACGTCAATAGAGTTGAGAGAAGATATTTTTGACAGGACTAATCGTATATATCTTTTTGCAACTGACTGTACTTGCTTCTGATTTTTAGGGTTCCGTACCCAAAGGGTAAAATGGGACCCTATTATTAAGACTCCGCTGTCCGTCCGTCTGTCTGTCTGTCCTTCTGTCACCTGGCTGTATCTCATGAGCCGTGATAAAAAAATTCACAGATGATGTATTTCTGTTGCCCCTATAACAGCAAATACTGAAAACAGAACAATTTTATGTCTGGCTGTCTATGTAAAATTACCGAACACTGCGTACATTTTGCTTAGGAGTAGGGCTCTGCTAACACTGGATTTTGATAGATACGGCCATTGTTAGCGTATAATATACGGAACCCCTTGGTGCGCGAGTCCAACTCGCACTTAGCCGGTTTTTTACTTCGTTTCCGATTTTAGCACATAGTCAAGAAATAGGCCAATCTTAAAGCTCAAGCTAAAGAACATTCACATTTTCTGACATAACCTCGAAAAGGAAATGCTTATTATGACACGTTTTCGCGTACGTTAACAATTCATCGCATAATAACAATGATGACGTCTCGTCCAAACAAATCCCTCAGCCGTATTACGAAGATCATCAAAAACACGACGCGCGCGGAATATTAATTGTAGCAAAGAATAGAAATATAGACAGTGCAGGACACTGTTTTAGCTCCTTTTGACCGGTTTGGCTTAGTGGGAGTAACGTTGCCTGTGAAACTGAAGGGTCTGGGTTCAAATCCCGGTAAGGGCAAATATTTGTCGATGAGCATAATTATTTTTTCCTGAGTCTTGGACGTGTTCTAATGTATATAAGTTTTATCTATTAAATATATCGTCGTCTATAACACGAGCCTTATTGAGCTTACCGAGGGACTAGTCCGATTTGTGTAAAAAAATGACCCGTAATATTTATTTCTTTATTTTTAACTCCCATCGAAAAAGAGGGGTATTATAAGTTTGAGATGTGTTTCTGTGTATCTCTCCGTGGCATCGTAGCTCCTAAAGTGATGATCCGATATTAGTTTCGTTATTTTATTCGAAAGTTGACTTCATGGAGAGTTCTCTTACCTAGTTAATGAAAATCCATTTAGACGTTTTTTATTGGTGTCATACGGCACACACTGCTTAAAAACCTTCGTCTTAAGACACTGCTTCTCGAACGCCGCCCATCCGAGTTGGATTCGACGAGCTGACCTCTTTCTCGAAGTTGGTTCTACCCAATCGGACTGTTTGTCCTATTGGAATATAGTACTATTAAAATTTTCGGAAATTACCAGACACAAGCACATTCTATAATGTTTGTTTACTAATTAAGATGAAAAATTACTTGCGATCCACTACAGTCTAAGCCGGAATTGTTCTTTCTACTTAGATCTTTGTTTCAATAATATATTAGAGCACCTCCTCATTTCCAGCTAATTATAACTCTGATTAACATATAATACAAAGGGCGTAAAGGTTGTCCATCGCCATTCAACGTAGTAACGCGGCTCCTGTGTTGGGTACCTCTGCACCAGGGACAATACGAGGGCGACTTTTTAAGGCTTAAGCTAGTCTTAAGTTAAGGGTTTAAAAATTTTATTGTAATATATTTTGGTTTTATCAAATAAATTACATATAATTACAATCGCGAGAAGTTAAGCTCAAGTAAATTACATCGACGGTGGAATGTAGAAATGAAATAAGCGACAGCTTGGTGGCATTTAGTAATGTACCCATTTAAGTCATGCTATAAGGTGTATAAAAAAAAAAAAAAAAATCCGTCAAATAGATTAACAGAAAATATTGCACACGTAGTTTTTTTCGTCAATTAAACAACAAATAATGAAGATATAGCCTGTTAAAGTTTCCAGTGACGTCACGCCGTCCGACTAGGGTTGTCAGATGTCCGGTATTTAAACGTAGGGGAAACTTGCCTAATTCGTACCCCTTAAGGGAAAATGCGAAATAACTTGAAACATAACAAAGATAGAGACGTTTGAATTATGTTGTAATAAACTTTATTCTATAAGTAATCAACAACATGTACCACTTTGCACTTACAATTCGTAAACTTTAAGTAATATATATTTTTTTTTAAAGCAGAAAATGTACGATTTAGGATCACGTTTGCCTAATTTGTACCACGCTATTCCTTAATCGTACTTGGATATCTTATAATAGTTATAATTAGTTTTTGGTTCAAAATCACAGCAAATGAACAACAACAACAACAACAATTCTTTATTGCACACCAACAACAGAAACAACACAATAGAGCCTTAACATAAAATAGGTAAAAAATAGGCGGTCTTATCGCTAAAGAGCGATTTATGAACTAAAAGTACTTCTTTATATTATTAAATTTACAAATAATTTAATCTTGCATAGCAATTCTAATGGTTTCCTTTAATTTTCTGCAGTCATCACATATGTAATTACGAGCATTTTTGTCAACTCCAGCACAAAGCTCGTGAACCCAGGTCTCACACTGGGTACACTGATTCATATCTTCTTTTCTATTGTCTTGGCACAAGTTGCAATACCAGTTCTCTTCATCATTTTCGTTGTTTTTAGTTTTCTTTACATTCTTTTTCTCTTTGGTAACAATTTTTCTTTTCAAGATGTTTAGTTCTTAGAAGTTCTTGCTTACAGACTTCTTTTTTGACTCATTAGGTTTTTTATTTTCAGATCCGCTTGATTTTTTTTCCAGCTCATTCTAATATGGACTTGCTGTAAGGACTTGGGCAGTAGCTGCATTTTTTGTGATCCGTTTCGGACGTAAGGCAGCAATAGGGGAGTAACTTTGAATGACTGTCCGAATCTCAGTCTTCTTATATTCTTCAGCATTCAAAACTTGGGAAACTTCTGAACTCTTATTTGCACGTGATTTTTTCGAAGTGTCCAAGTTTTGATCCTCAGATACCTGGTCAATAACTGAAGTCGTAGATGTAGATATTTGACCAGGTTCTCGATCAATTTGCTGGCTGCTGGCATACATACAGATGTATCACCGCAGTAGTAATTACCACAGTTGCTGAGTGATTCACGACTAGTTTCTCGGTTGCATGTTGCTGCGAAGTAATTGATAAGCAAATGTCTAGTACTTCACAATCACCGTCGAGCACTACGTATTCATCATCTCTGATTTTGAAACGATTGCAGGGCCACAATCCTGAGGTCTCAAATCCATGAATAGCTGTTTCCATATAGACAGATCGAGGGTATGCCATTCCCAAAATCTCTGATAAGTTTACCTGTTTGATGACAAAGTTAGGATGAAATAAAACAATTTAACGGATTATATCGCGTATATTATCAGGACTGACATGGTGACGGGAGGTCAGTCCTCCCGTGACCATGGAAAGCTGGAAAGCTTCCGAAACGTCGGGAACTAAAATGAGATAATATACGCGATATAATCCGTTAAATTGTTTTATTTCAATGAGTAATAATCGCGGAAACAGAAGAAAATATTAAAGTTAGGATGGTTTCTCATCCACGAAGTACAAGCAAAATTTAAATTATTTTTCAACGGCTTGAAGAATGATCGATCTTATGGCTGGAGCTTGTGTGTAGTATGAGGTGGTAATGAGAGCATAACAATTCCATAGTTCCGTGCAAAGTTGATGGCATCTAAGTTCTTTGTGTGCGTCGAATGACCATCTAAAATTAGTAGAATCTGATTTTTCTTGTCTTTCTCTAGTCGTGTGCTCCTAACGAAATGCTGCAACCATACAAAAAATAACTCTGAAGTTATCCATCCACTGTCCGAGCAACTGTACACGGTATTTGGCGGTCCTCCTCTTTTGATATCGTCTGTCATCCGTTTGCGTTTAAAAATCAGCATAGGTGGGATGAATTCACCAGCAGCGTTCATGCAGCAAATGCATGTTGTGTTCAGCCCCCGTTCTCCACTTGTAACTGCACCAACCTGACGTTTGCCTTTAAGTGCTAAAACTTTTGAAGGTTTATGCACTGTGCTTAAACCGGTCTCATCTACATTATAAATTTGTTGGGCAGTAAATTTTCCAGTATCAAGCCATAGACGTCGGCTCTGGAGCTCGCAATGATATTTCGGGATGTTTTTTTAAAAACTTGTAATACCATTTCCACCCTGCTGACTCTTTTTCTTTATTTAATGTGTTGGGCAAAATATATTTTTCTGCCAACTGGTACGCTAAACGACGTAAATCACGCGTGGTAATTCCAAAAAATCTAGACTCTAGATCCAAAATTTCTTGAGACAAACATTTCGGACGTCCAATTTTTTGATGCTTATACAAACCTTTTAGGTGACGCCGAAACGTTGGTTTTGATACTGAATATTTTTTACAAACCGTGTTAAATGTAATTTTTCCATTCTTATATTCTTCAATCGCTTTTTTCATATCGGCTGGGGCCCAAGAGTTATATTTGCGCTTAGTCATATTATTAATCTTAAACGAAAATAAAACATTAATTCCTAATTCGTACCGGTACGAAATAGGCTCACGCATTGAGTACGAATAAGGCGCAACGACCAAAACTAATTCAAATTTACCGCGCAAAAAAATGATTGCAAGTTGGCGTCAGTACATACTAGAATAAACTCGTTAATAAGTTACGAATAAAACAAAAAAATCCCAAGTTGAATCGTCCACGCTAACTTAACGAAAACCCCTTATGACATAACCAAAAATATTAATTGAAATTACTTACTTTTTTAATAATATTAAGCAGAGCACCGGTGCGGTGTTGTCACTTCTGTCAGGTGGTGTGGCTGACTAGTGGTTTCATATTATGGGACACTTGTGTCGCTACTGTCGCATTTCGTTCGGAAATAATGCTAGGGTACGATTTAGGCACAGGTACGAATAAGGCAAGTTCCCTCTCACTCACTCGTACTTGCTGCCTGCGTCCCAAAGCGTGTTTACGCAGTTGACCTAAGTACTTTTTGCGACCTAGCATACCCCCCCCCCCATTTTGGAGTTGTCCGGTATTTTTTCGCGACTCACCTGGCAACCCTACGTGCGACCTGTTTTCGCACGCGCCGTGACGTCATGCGCCCCCACTCCCAAACTTTAAGGCACTTTATCTTTATCTTTTTTAGTTTGATTGACATATTTATATATTTTTTGATTCTAACTGACGGACTTATATAGCGCAAGCCCCCAGTGGTGGTTCGAATTCAACTGGTTGTTCTAATTTCACCATGCTCTATTAGCGTTAACTGCTGATTAGCGGCTGATCACCACATGAACAGCAGGTGAAATTACCGCTCAGTTTTTTTTCTTTTACCTTTCTGAATTTCTTTAATCTTTGCCGCAAATATGTACACATAATTTGGGAAGCACATAATTAACTTTAGCCGGAATATTGCCCGGATACATTAATGCCGGGTATAATGTGACTCTTCATACTTACTGAAAACTGAGGCTGTACTCACTCTATTGTTTAAGTTGGGTTGTCTTTTATGTTTTTCTTGTACAAGGAAAAAAAGTGTCCCAAAATTTTGTAAATACCTACAACAGCCAGATTCATAGAAAAATAACATTACAGAACTGACTAGATGAATAATATTTGAAACGGTAAATTTGGGACACGTTTTTCATGTATCATTTCGGAAGTACAAACGATTCTGTATTAGAAAAACTAGATAAAACAATATTCGACTCTTGTCAGCGTAAGCGAGTCACAGACAAAGGGTCAAAGGTATTTAATTTAAGGTTTGATACATTTCCACAACTCTGACTTTGAAATTATGTCAATAATTGGCGCATTTTCTAGAATGGCCTATATTAAATCTTTATGCAATAATATATGTATATTGGTCCCTTACTTTGTCATATTCAAATGCCAACTGTTCCACTGCCTACCCTGAACGCCCATGGCTCCATACAGGCACAGGTAAACTGCCTACCCTGAAGCCCTGAACGACCATACCTCCATATAGGCACAGAAAAACTACGTATATTAGCCACAACGCCACTAGTTTCAAGTAAAATGGGTTCCGTACAAAGTAGGTACATGTATGGAGCGTTTACAAAACGACCGAAAAACCCGTAAAAAAGATAAAGAAACGATTCAGTAAGCTTCAGCAAATAAAACCGAAATTTCACTCCATATTCTCTTTATTATTATGGTAACACTATAAATCATATTTATTTCAACGCTTTGCTTGTCATAAACAACTGATCGTTCCCCTGATTCGATGCGCCCTACGGAAATATCGTCGAATTCAAGTTACCCCTAAATTTAGGGGAATTTAGGGGATTGGGGGAAATGGGGTAATGTCGCCTCCACACTGAGAATGCATTTTAAACGCTGGGTGAATACTGATTTGCAAATTGCTAAGAATAAAGTCGCGTCGATTGGGAGGTTCGGAATGTAATATTCTTTCTCTGGTTTCAGTTTAATATCGTTAAAGCTAGGAATACACTTGGAGAAAGTCTTTCTTTTTTGGAGATTTTTTACACAAATCGAACTAGTGCCATGTTAAGCTCAATAAGGCTTGTTTTATGAGTATTAGACGACGATATATTTACTCATATACAGAAATAATCATAGAATCAGCAACAAATATGTATGCTTATCACACAAATATTTGCCCTTAACAGGATTTGAACCCAGGACCTTCCAGCTTCGAAGGCAACGTTACTCCTAGTGAGCCAAACCGGTCGTCAAAAAAATTTGTATTTTGTAAGTCGATATTGTAGTCGATCATTGGGGACTGATCTGAAGTATATGAAGATTAGGCGTAGCAGTGGCATTAGAAAATCTATTTTTTAAATCGCCATAAGTAAAGAATGAAATGTACGTAACATCAACATTTATTTAAATTAACCACTAGTAAATGTGCCAGTTCTGGCCATTAACCTAAAAAGTTTTAGATGAGATATTTGTAGGGACCACACGGGTATCTGAAAATAAACGAATTTTGTATTTAAATTAGCCCCCTTAAAGCCATCATTAGTTCGCATTTTTATCCAGTAACTCGCAGCAGCAAGGACTATTAAAACAAGAGGACTGTAAACCACCATACAAAAAAACTGTTCCTCGATATTTACGACGCCATATATCTATAAGAATTATTATTAGTAATTATTCATCTGCGCGAGCGTGACACAGTCTTTAGCTGTTTACGAACTAATTTTTACTGTACTATATTTCTTTGATCAATTATAACATCGTTAAATTTTTAGTTTTGAAGCGCCATCTAGTTTTAGCCTGAATTCCTTGCGGTCGTGACACGATTGACAGTCCTCTTGATTTAATGGTCCTTCAATAGGAAAACAGACTCCTGTTGAATTGAACAAAATATTTTACATTTTGCGGAAGGCATGTATAAGAAGACCAGAGAAAATAAAAAATAGAGTGATAATTATTTCTAGATATGACATGTTTATTTTATTTGCGTTTTATGTCATCGGTGCAATTAGATTAATTTATTAACTACTAGCTTCTGCCGCGACTTCGTCCGCCTTAAATTCGTTTATCGCGGATAGGGGTATTTTTCCGGGATAAAAAGTAGCCTATGTCCTTCCCCTGGACTCAAACTATCTCCATACCAAATTTCATTCCAATCGGTTCAGCGGTTTAAGCGTGAAGAGGTAACAGACAGACAGACACACTTTCACATTTATAATATTAAGTAGGTATAGTATGGATTTTTAGGAATATGATTGTTTTTTTAGGAATATGAAGTTCACATTAAATTACCTGAAATACTTAAATAGTTACTTTTGCTAAAATATTGGTAACAAACGCACGCCAGTGTGGACCCAGCACGCACGTATAAGGTCTGTCACGTCATCGGTGCATTAGTGTTAAAATGTTTATCTTGTATGGTTGTATGGTTCGATTTTCAGACGGGAAACTTTTGAATGGTCTCTGTGGAGTTTAAATTGTGTGTGGAATTGACAAACCCTCCAACATTCATATAGGTATTGTCAGCATCAAATAATATGTAACATTCAAAGTCTTTATCTGTTTTTATCTTTATTTGTAGCTCAGCGGGAGTAACTCTGCCTGCGAAGCTGAAGGTCCTGAGTTCAAATCCCGGTAAGGGCAAATATTTGTGTGATGAGTATAAATGAGTAATTCTACAAGCGTTTTAACCGTTCTCAGTTTCCTGTCGCATATATTGTGTAATTGAGCCATAATACTTGTAATACTTTTATAAATTAAAATTGTATCGCAAGCTATAGCAGTATGTCCTTGTACCAAATTTTTACGCTCATTGTGTCTCATTGCTTCAAAATGCGCGACAGGAAACTGATAGCGGTTGAAACGTCTGTAGAATGGGAAATGGATATAAAAATTCAAAAATCTTGAAATTTTGTTTATAGGTTATAAGCCTCCTTATTGCCAGAAAAAAAATCAGATTTTCTGTGGCTTAGAAAAAAATAAAAAGATGAAAAGGTGTTGGTGGGTCTATACCGTACAGCAAAAATAACAGTACATACATAGCCATTTTAATCGAAAATGTCAACGCTGCATGTGCCGTACCGTATAAGGCAGGTATATAGGCCCACCACAACACCTTTTCATCTTTTTATTTTTTTTCTAAGCCACAGAGAAATGTGTAACTTTTTTCTGGCAATAAGGAGGCTTATTCCTATAAACAGAATTTCAAGATATTCGAAAATGTTGATGAGGACATTTTTATAAATTAAAATTGTATCGCAAGCTCAGTATGTCGTTGTACCAAATCTTTACGCTCATTGTGTCTCATAAGTCTCATTGCTTCAAAATGCGCGACAGGAAATATAACTATGAGACAGAGAGTATAGATATATGATAGCGGTTGAAACGCCTGTAGAATGTCCCAAATATTCGTTACCAAGCCTTGGATGTTTTCTATGAACTAGGCCGGCACTTACGAGAGGTAGTTCTTTTCTCGCTCCGGGGAGCAAGGGTTAAGGACTTCTAAAAAGACCCATCTTTCCTGATGCCAAAGATTATCTATTGCGGTTCAAAATGGCATCGCTGCGAGCGTGACGGGCATCTTCGCGTCTGGAAGTGGAAGGGCGTGGTGCGAGCCTTTTGACTAAGTTTGTGAATATTTTAGTTTAGTTTAGCTGTAAGATTTGTTTTGTGACAAATAACCTATATTTCTTCCTTGTATGCAACTAAAAATATATCTATTAAATATATCGTCGTCTAGTACTCATAACACAAGCCTTATTGAGCTTACTATGGGACTAGTTTGATTTGTCTAAAAATTGTCCCGTAATATTTTATTTATTTATGCCTATAAAAATACAGTAGTGTTCCGATATATTTGGCACTTTGAATGGTACAGACAGACTTTTTGATGCTGAATGTAAAACCTGCAGTGACGTGTGTATGTGTGCAAATAAAATGTGTGGTTAATAGGACGTTATAATGTATACAGATAACATTATAAAACTTCAAACGGACTACATATATGCATTACTTGAGAAACTTAACGAAAAATTACCAATTAACCTACTAAAGTGAAAAAAATAACAAGGCTCATTAACAAAATGTTATAAAATACATCAAAAAAACCTTTGTTTTAAATTATTTGTCAGTTAATTGAGTGATATAGGTTTTTTAAAGTGCTTATTTAGAGTTAAAAGACCTTCAATGACATGTGAGCTTTAATTATAAAGATCATCTCACAATGTTCAATTATGTAAAAATACCTAAATGTGTTTGTTCACTACAATGACCATTCTTAAAACATTTTCGAGTAAGGTCGAATCTATTTAGAAGCCTCGATCTCCGATATAAGTTCAGGCGGGTAGATCGCTTCACCCGAACCACGCGCAAAGTAGGCGCGCAGCTCAAGGGGACGACCTGTGCCCTTCAAAAATTGTTTCGCCCAGTGGGCATAGCCGAGATGTCATCAAGGCCCAATAATTTCCTTACTCATTAGATTGAGGCACGGAGAACGAGAGCCGCGCGATTCGGCTCACTAAACTGGGACAACAAAACGATAGCGCGATCTAAGTGACGTGTAGCGCCATCTATCAGATAATGGGGGAAACTTTACGTATTCTTTTGTTATTATGAAAAAAGGCACTTTAAAATTACACACAGTGTATTATTTATGCTAAACTGAACACTGTTATAGATAGATGAAGCACGTGTGTCATATGACCGCCTATTCCAGTGTATTTACAAAGAAAAAACAAAAGAAATAAATGTTATGTTTTGGAAGTCATACAATATATTAAATGTATAATAAAGTGCTTGTGTGAACAAAATGTGCTTTTATTACTACATAGGGGACTCTTACACTTAATTCTCCTTGCACATAATAGCCTATCTTTGTAGATAAAACCGCGTCGCTTACGTCCTTTTGTACGAAATGGCAGTATAGTGTCTAAAGATTTACGATAATTATATTAAAGTGTGTCACGCACTGACTCATAAGTGTGAAATATGTATAAAATACAAAATTATAGTAATTATACAGTGAGAACTATCATCACCATATGGGTTTTGATTTACAGAACACATAGGTACTTACACAGTAATAAATTTGGTCACACTTAGGTGGGTGTCAAGCAAATATTTTTTATTTTAATTCTTTATTAGTTTCGCAATAGACGAATATACATTTTCTTAGAAAGTTTTTAAATCAACTTGTGTTCAATATGTACAAATTTTATTTTTGTTAGATGTCAAGCCGCATGTGATGATTAATTAGGTTTTTTATTTCATTTTTACACATAAGAGCGTTTATACCCGCTTAACTCGAAACGTCGCATATCTTTTCTTCTTGCTTCATTATTTTGTGGTATTTGAATGAAACTTAAGGATATGTTCAATACATACCCTACATTTTTAGAGCTTCGGTTGTAGCAATATCATTAAATTTTTCATTGAGCCAGCTTAACTACCGGAAAGTAATGAATGAATTGAGAATATGTTTAAATTACATTTATATTTCTCAAAATAATCGCGAAAAACCAACAAAACTGCGACGTTGCCAGTTAAGTGGGTATAAACCCTCATAAGGGTGTAAAATCACCGAACGAACGAAACGCCGAGTGTAAGCGAGGTCATAAATGAAATTTGAAATTAGGAGTGACGGAACTACTTTATGAAATAATGAATTGAAGTGACATGAGAAGAGCGTGTGATGTGTGAAGTCAGTTATTTATATCGCGACGAAAATGATATTTTGTAAGTTTGGCGTGATTTTTTTAAACTGAATTGGTTAGGAAACGTCTCTCATTTCGACATTTTTAATTTATTCATGAGAACATCCGTCAGTCGTGGCGTGAGTTGTTGAGTTTTTCAGTTTATCTTTCGGCACCAATCATATAATATAAAAAGAGGCAGATAGGTTACCGACACGATAATCCACGTGTAAAAATGGCTAGGCTTATGCACACATGAATCTGATAATATTGCAATAACACACTAATCGTAAATGCTTTTAGATACTTTTATTGAGTAATTATGCAAAATCTCATTATGCATGACGGCATTTTTGTTTATTTGACGCATAATCCAATATATACCAAAGTACTCTGTACGCGAGACTGTGTTAAGGTTTGCTAATTGGCGTAGTTTTGGTGTGCCATTTTCGGAGTCCGTATAACCTATCTGCCTCTTTTTATGTTGTGTTCGGCACCGTGAGACTTCCCGTAATAATACTTTTCCAGGACAAAAGATTGGAATGAATTTAATATCTTTGCATAACATCTGTTGATCTCTTGCTGCGATGGCTATATCGGAACAAACCAACAAACGGACAAATTAATAAGTCGACCAACAAACCTCGCATTTATAGCAGGGTAGGTTAGTTGGTTCTTACTAGAAGTGATATGTCAGTATTCTCGGCGCCATTTCAAGCTACTTCAAAATAATCTTTTTCGATTATTTTTATTTATTCGTGTGTTTGTTGTTATTTTTACCGATTTGGGGACTTATTTTATTTTTCTACCCTAAAGCCGGATTATTGAGAATTTTATTATATAACTAGAAGGCGGGCCCGCAACGTCGTTCGCGGAGGAGAAAAACTCATAACCGCAATATTTTTCTTAAGCTTAGTCGGGTAAAAAGTCCATCCGAAGATATCGAGCTACCCGTGCACCAAAAATAGTTGAAATCCGTTTAGCAGCTTTGGCGTGATGAAGCCAAGCCAAGAAGTTGAAATTTTCACAGATTATGTATTTCTGTTACCGCTATAAGAACAAATACTAAAAACAGAATATAATGAATATAATATGTCTGCCTGTCTATATCAGTAATCAGTATAAAATGATCGAACACCGCGTACATTTTAGTAGGGCTCTGCTAATACTGGATTTTCATAGATACGGCCAATTAAGCGTATATTCTGTACGGAACCCTCGGTGCGCGAGTCTGACTCGCACTTGGCCGGTTTTTATATAAAATGCCGCTGTTCGACACGCCAGAAGGCATTCCCTTATTTCGCTCCTGTTTTGTCGAGTACATATGCAAACCGACAATGTACACCTAAATAGGACAAAGCAACAGTATTCGAACGGAAAAGTCGAAATATTTTTCGCCCGAATTTCCAAAAAAAGTTTCTGTACGTTCAATTGTGATTTGAATTCTGTGAAGTGAGCCGTGTGATTTTTTCAGTAGTTGACATGAATGTTCCAACCCTGTCCTAGATTTTTCCAAAGTAGACAATTGGTCTATTCAGTTTTATTAAAGTTTGTTGAAGGGATTTTAGCACGTCAAATAGTTTGTAAGGTCCATAAATATGTCGCAATCGTTTTTTATTATCTACAAGAAGGTGCCCGCAACTTCGTTCGCGGAGGAGAAAAAGTCATAACCCTTCTTGTTTTCGTCAGCGTAGTTGGGTAAAAAGTATCCTATAACCATCTGAAGATACCCAGCTACCCGTGTACCAAAACTTGTATAAATATGTTTAGCCGATTTTGCGTGATGAAGCCACAACGACACATACAAACATACAAAAAATAAAAAATAAATATATTTCGTTTAGTGACCTCCAAATAGTCCGTTATCTTTTTTTTTTAATATCTTCAATGTACAGAAATTTCATTTTTACAACTTTGTAATAGTATAGATATAGTTTATTACTATGGATGGGTATAAACGACTCGCCCACGAAGGGTTCCGCAGCCGTGTTTATACAAAAAAATGCACTACAGATGAAAAAAAATACGATATGAAAAACAAAACACTAACAAAAGAGCGTATCTCCCCGGCACTTAAGTCCTTCTGCTGAGAAGCGCAGTTTTTTGGCAATAACTTAAAAACGGTATGTCCAATCATGTTGAAAACAATTTTCCTTGTAATTATTTATTACGCTTTTATATTTGTAATTTTACTTATATTTTTTGAACATACCGTTTAGAAAATAGAGGGGGGGGGGGTCACAATTTCTGCTACTTTCGGAGCGAATAATTCCAAAAATATTCACTAAATCAAAATTTTTTTTAGAAATCTCAGTGTTTTTATTAGTACTGTTGAAATATGTGCCAAACCTCGACATTTGTTGAAATTTTTTTTTTTACTTTCGGTTACATGTATGAAGTAGGCAAAAAATATATATTTGTAGGGCCCCCTAGAAATATATATTTTTTGCATTTTACTATCAAACTAAGTAGCGGTTTACAAACGGCACATATGCTCCAAATTTCATCAATGTACATCTTATAGTTTTTGAGTAAAATGCTTCTGACATACGGACGGACAGACAGACAAACAGACAGACAGACAGACATGACGAATCTATAAGGGTTCCGTTTTTGCCATTTTGGCTACGGAACCCTAAAAATGTGTGACTTATACATGGTGGGTCCGAGATACCTGACAGACTGCCTAATTTGGCTCTTCTATAGATGATGCCATCATCATCTATAGAAGAGCTTTGTCGGTGGAGTAATTTCCAGCTTAACCTACATTTTCCTTTATCCTTAACTTCTTTCTATGATGAAGCATTTTCTTTTATTTGCTAGATATACCTCTTACCCCTTTTCATTTTGTTATCTACTTTTCCCTCTATTATTCTCTTCATCCAGATGTCATGCCGCATAAAACGACCCAACATCTTCCCTCTCCTGTTCTGAACAATCTTCATCAAATTTGAAATAAAACAATTTAACGGATTATATCGCGTATATTATCTCATTTTAGTCCCCGACGTTTCGGAAGCTTTCCAGCTTTCCATGGTCACGGGTGGATCTTCATCAAATTTCTTTTTTCCTTTTCGATATTCAAAACTACGTTACTTTTCTTTCCAACTGATTCTCTCCATCCTTACCCAACACCACATTTCAAAAACCTCCAGATTCTCTATCTTTTTGTCTCATGGTCCACGTTTCACAGCCGTAGAGCGCTATACTCCAGACGTACACTTTAACCAGTTTCTTCCTAGTATGACTAATTGGAGCATATAATTTATACTATAACATGTAGTCCGAAAACTCGTTATTAATTTACTAAATTCATAAGTCACAAAATCTCATGACTATGATGTAATGTAGCCACTTACTTATTGAAATACAGAGAAAAAAGCAGTACCTGCAATGCTTTTTGTATATTTGGTCATTTCCATGAGCATCTTACCAACTTCCATTTAATGCTTCATTTTCGAACTATTTTAACTGTTTGCAGAAGCGAGAGTGGACAGTTTCTCTGCTGTACTTCGTAAGAAGATGGCATCTCTTTTGACCAGAATTCGTGACAGTTCAAACAGCCTCCTGAAGACTATAGCTGTAAGAAATGAAGGCTCCATGATGCAACACTTAATTAAGAACACAATGTCCCTAGCCAAGTACGAATACTAACATAGTTATAAGAAAATACTAACAAAATATGGATCTCGTTGTCTGAATAAATACATTTTATTATTATTATTATTTTGCTCCACGTTGTATATGTAGAGTTTATTTATTTATTTATTTATTTATATTTATTTGGAGAACCAACAGCTTTACATAACTTAGATAGAATTACGATAGAAAAAAAAAAGCCAATTACAGGAACTCACGGACAGAAGCAGTATAACTAAACTTAAAGTAAGTGCTAACTCGACACAACAGCCCGTGTAGACAAGACATTATTAAGCTAGTACGAGGACACTTGGATTATATCGAATTACAATGATTCAATACATTAAATTAACAGTAAGTGCCCTGTGAACAGTAATAAATTATAGTATTAGTCTCCCACTACCGATAAGGTCCTGTCGTTTACCTCTCCTTGAATGTATTTATGTTCTTTTGTACTGTTTTGTGAGGTGTTCAAAACATGCAAGGAAGATTTGAACCACTTTTGGTATGCCTACGTACGTCTGCGGACCTTCTCGTTTCTGATTCAATCACGCAACTTTTTTTAACCCTGTGAAAATGTACACTCTTTTTATGAACATCGAGGAAAACGTCAGTAAAGCTAAGAGTCCACAGGCCGGCATTGCACGCATCGGAGGCATCGCACGTATCGGATTTTGGTATGCCTTGTATAGAAACTCATACATCAGCGTCCACAGCTAACGGTGCGGATCAGTGGACGCTGTTGTATGAGTTTCTATACAAGGCATACCAAAATCCGATACGTGCGATGTTTCGGCCTGTGGACGCTTAGCTTAACCCGCCAGTAATCTTTCCCTCCTTTAAATTCGTTCAATACAGAAGGTAGTGTCCGTCTCTTTGTCTTGGTGACTTCTGCTACCAGGTCTCTCCATCCTGTTCTGTCCTCAGATTCGAGAGCTGAATATCGGGAAACCAACCATGGCAACCTGAGGGGATATATCGAAATTTGAAGTACATATAGCGCCATGTCACTCACACAAATACAGTTCCACACGAGAACGACAGGAACGGCACGAAATAAACATCGGAGTTCATAACTTTCGAACGACGAAGCGACGAATCGATTAAACACTATTCATGAATAAACACTAGATATCCATATCCTTATAAATACGCGAAAGGATGTTTTTTTAAATTATTTGATCGTTCTTCTCTCACACAACAACAGAGCTGCCGATCGACGTGGTTTTGGCAGAGAGACAGGATATGGCTTTTACTCTGGAAAACTTCGCGATAATCAGAGTACATTAGCCTGGAGTGCAAAGCCGCAGCAAGAACGTGTCAAATATAAATAAATGAACATACGTTGAAGAGATTAGGATTTAGCCATAAGCCGCGACATTACGCCCTCGTGAGATACGGCTGTTTTTACGAGCAATACTGCCTTTATAGAAAAATGTCGTTGCTCGCTCGCTATATTACAATATTGATGTATGTTTCAAGGGTCTAATATATTAGATCGGGGTGAAAGTAGGCAATTTCTTCCTTTATCCTTAATATAGACAAACGTGGGTGACATTTAGATTATATTAGCGGTTACTCACGTTTTAAACGCCGAGTACAGCTCGACGCGCTCACTAATGTAATATAAATCGCTCGTTGCTACTATACCGCATTCCCGAAATACCAAATTTTGCAAAATGCCACATTTTTGATTTATCACATTACCAATATACCTACCAAATTTTCAGTATAGGACATTCTTAAAACGATTTAGTTCCATGAGTATCTTTTAATTTTATAACCTGGTCAACCTGGTGTAACGGGAATATGGTAAGCTAAGAGTGTGATTTATTGATAATCCGATATTTTGCAAAATCTGGTATTTCGGGAATGCAGTATATTAGCAACGAGCGATATAAGTGCCATCAGAAACTTAACTTGTAAAAAAAAACCAAGGCTCGCAACTCATTATCACAAAACAGCAAAACGGGGCTCAATCACGTATAAATATGATTTATTTAATTACTTTCGTTGGTAATTCTTTGACGTTTTGGACGTCGCGTTACGTCCATTGTCTCGAAGGAACTGGAGAGGAGAATCAACGTCTTCTAGCCGCGCGAGTTTTTCAATCTACCCGCGCTTGGTGTTGATTATTAGGTTGAACACTAATTCGTCACTAGAGTCTAGACCGACACACTACACTTACGACATCAGGCGATTTATCGAATGATATTTAACGATGGGGAAATGGCGGGTATGACGGACTAACTGAGGCTGATGCATTGGACTACCGTTATATAACCGCCAACGAATACCAACTCCGCCTTTAATTGGAGCGCCGCGGGATCCCTTTAAGCATCCGACCGCGTACATTTATTTCTACCCCTGCCTAACAATACTAACAATTTTACAAAACTTTCAAGTCTCATATTTTCCTGCTTTCATTTTTCAAAAATGTAAAGCGCAATGCAAAATGCGCAGTGTAATAAATGCTCGAGATAAATCAAAGCGAGTGTTGAATTGTGTGTTTTATGCACTAGGCCGGGAAGCATTAAGTCAAGCAATTACGCGGCCGAACCGTGTATTCGTTACACGGTTCCACGTGTAGCTCATTAACTTGCACTAATTACAGGACGAGTGCCCTTTGTTGGGCCAGAGAATAGGCGATAAGGCACGCAGCCAGAGAATAGGCGATAATGATTGAAAGAATTAAGGTTTTACTAAGCGCCAAAATAAAAAAAAATAAAAAAATTATGAAATCCGTAAGTGCAGTCAACCGCTTTAATATCTCCACAAGAAAGCGAGCATATTATCTGACAGGACTTTATTTCTAGGACTGTTAGGACGTGTCAGATTTTTTGGCACGCTTAGTTACGGCAGATATTGATGCTTGTGACTGTATCATCTGTTTTTATTATTTGTTGTTTTAGTGGCCAAAGTAATAAATATTTTGTGAAAATTTCTAGCGTCTATCTATTACATCTATGGAGTTAAAACTGAGATGACAGACTGCGGAGGCTTAGTTATAGGATTTTTTAGATACACTGAAAAAAATATGAGCCTATCAGGATGGACGATTAGCTCAGTTGGTTAGACCGTGCTGTCCCGGTCTGGCTCAAGGCACTGGTTCAAATCCAGTATTGTCGAAAAAAAATCATTTGTTTCTGATCTCTGTTGATAATTACAATGAACTTGTTTAGCGCAATCCATTTATTGTGCCTATCGCATTTAAACATCTTATTTGAAACCATCAATTTTAAACTTGACAGCAATATACAGGGTGATTGGAAATTCGACCTATTCCTTGAAGGGGGTTATACTAGAGCCCATTTGCGATAATTTTAGCTCAGTAAACTAGGGGTCTAAATTTGATGGTTAACTCGATTATTTGAGTTTTTAGTTTTTTTCGAAAAAATCCGCTCTGCGAACTGAAACTGCTAATTATGAAAAAAATACTTGCTTTTGGATAGTGATAACTCGTTTTTCTGAAAGCCAATGGATAAGTGACTACTTGAAATAGAAATCCGTGTCCAAATTACAACACACCTTGGAAATAAACGGTCATGAAAACCAA
Source organism: Hedya salicella (assembly GCA_905404275.2). Lineage (NCBI taxonomy): Eukaryota > Metazoa > Arthropoda > Insecta > Lepidoptera > Tortricidae > Hedya > Hedya salicella. The sequence goes on along the minus strand of FR990111.1, from coordinate 15,107,956 downwards.
AATCATACTTTTTTTTTCAATTTCGTTACAACTGACGAGAATTATGGAAAAAAAAATGTATGAGACTTGGTGTAAAAATTACAGAAATATCTTTTCAATTAATGAGCTTTCTAAAAAGGTACGAGTACAATGTTATTAACAAACCTCTGAAATTATTTAAAATAATAATAATAATTGCGGAGCAGGTAGCTGTGGTGCAAGTAGCGTATTTGGCCGGAAGCGGCATTGTTTGTATTTTTAAGGGCTTTAATTGATCTGCCTCATTATCTTATCTTAATGACGTCAGGGTGCATTCGGTTCGTGTTTAGACATGTTCGTGGCTAACCGAGGCTTAATTATTATCATTCAGTGAGTGATCCATCAATTACCTTCGACCTTCTTACCGATTAGGACGTATTGTTGTTAAAGAAATGACTGCTTATCAAAATGAAGAATATGCGGACATCTTGTACTGTTACGGGTTTTGTGATGGCGACACCGCTGCGGCTCGAAGGGAATATCACCGACACTTCCCAAACCGCCGTGTACCTGATGTAAGTGTGTTTGGTACGACGTATCGACTTGTTCGAGAAAACGGAATACGTCTTCAAGCTGATGTTGGAAGACCTCGAGTTCATGATCCGGTGAAGAGGAACAAATCCTGGAGTGTTTTCGGGTGGACGGCACTACATCGACAAGGATCGTGGCTAACCGCCTTGGGATGTCTCAGCGGAAGGTTTGGTTTACATTGCACTCAGCACGGCAGTATCCATTCCACTACACTCCAGTACACGCTATTGGGAGATCCTGCAAGAAGAATCTACTTTTGTAGATTTTTGTTGAACGCTGACATCGAAGACCCGGAGTACCTGAAGAACATTTTGTGGACAGACGAGTCCAACTTCAACCGCTACGGAATCACTAATTACCACAATTTACATTTTTGGGCCCCCAAACATCAAAACCCACGGAGATCCAAAGAAGGTGCTCACCGGGGGAGATTCTCATTAAATGTGTGGATGGGTATTGTGCACGGTCATTTGATCGGGCCATTATTTCTGCCAGCACGTTTAACCGGCAACGGCACGCTAGAGGATGTGCCGCTTGCCAAAAGAATAGCCATGGTTTACCAACACGACGGCTACCCTGCTCATTATTATCAACGTGTGCGACACTGGATGGATGTAAATTATCCACGAAGATGGATTGGTCGAGGCGGTCCGATCCCTTGGCCAGCGAGAAGTCCCGACTTAACTCTATGCGACTTCTACATTTGGGGTCACATGAAGGCATTAGTCTACGACATGCCAATTCGTCATGTAGAAGCTTTACGTGAAAAAATTGTGCTCAAACCATGCAAGGAACTCTAACGACGCGGGTTACAGTCAGTGAAGTTCGTTCAAGACTACGTGCTTGCATTCGCAACCAAGGCAGACAATTTGAACAAGACTTGTAATTGTAGTTTGTAATTATTTTGTGTTTATTAATAATTTATTTAAAAAATACTTTGTTGTTTCTTGCTGTTTTAATAAAATAAGAATTTCATTTATTTGTAAATGAGTACATTCATTATCGTACATTAAATAAACACAGGGTAAGCAAACCTGCTTCAGGTCCGGCATGCTATTTTAGTCTTGATTAGCTAACTAACCGAGGTATAATTATCTTTTTTCAGTAATTAGGTGACTAATTAGTTTTCAATATAGAAAATAATAATGGTACTCAAGCCCTTAGAACAAAAACCCCGCTTCCGGCCAAATACGCTACTTGCACCACCACTACCTGCTCCGCAATTATTATTATTATTTTAAATAATTTCAGAGGTTTATTAATAACATTGTACCTTTTTTGAAAGGTCATTAATTGAGAAAAAAAATTCTGTACTTTTACACCAAGTCTCATACATTTTTTTCCATAACTCTCGTCAGTTGTAACGAAATTGAAAATAAAAGTATGATTTTGGTTTTCATGACCGTTTATTTCTAAGATAATTCTAAAATTTTGACAAGAACTTTTATTTGTAGTAGGCACCTGTTCATTGGTTTTTAGAAAATAAAAGTTTTTACTATCCAAGTGCAAGTACTTTGCTCATAAGTACCGCTTTTAGTCGGGAAGGCAGGTTTTTTCGAAAAAAACTAAAAACTGAAATAACTCAATAACCATCTAATTTAGACCCCTAGTTTACTGGGCTAAAATCATTGCAAATGAGCTCTAGTATAACCCCTTTCAAGAAATAGGTCGAATTTCCAATCATCCTGTATACGCTACTTTCTTTTTCTTTTTTTATTTTCATTTCGACAGTTCTCATGGCCCGACAGCGAGGTGACCGGACGCAAGCCCGAATTCGCAGCAAAATTACATCTTTCCACTAATTTCGTGGCATTCTTAGTTTGACCCGACATGTTAATTGCACATTACTGTAATAGTTTCACAGATTGCCGTCCTAGGGATGTAAATGGTTTGTTTACCGTCGCGACAACTGCCCTACTGTAAAACCACTTTTTCAATATAGCAAACGTAAAGTTTCTTCTTTTAAATTTCGCTACAAGTCTAACCCTTTATTTCATAACTAAAAGGTGCCTGCAACTTCGTTCGCGTAGGAGAAAAAGTCATAACCCCTATTTTTTCGACAGCGTAGTCGGGTAAAAAGTATCCTATAACCATCTGTAGGTACCCAGCTACCCGTGTACCAAAAATAATTAATATCTGCCTAGGCAATTTGGCGTGATGAAGCTACAACAACACATACAAACATACAAAAAATCCAATAGAAATATTTTTATATTGGATTTTTTGTATAATACGTAGTCGATTGGTGTTATGTTATAAAGTTATCAAATTTAGTTGCCTTGCGGGGGAGAGGAGGGAGGAGACAGGACTCCAAGAAAAATCTTATCAGTGCGGTCTACAAATGTCTTAAAATATATGAACATTGATAAGAGCGCCATCTCTCGGTCAACCATTTTTGGAACAAGTATAGCTGGACATTCGAGGATGTTTATAGGATACTTTTTACCCGGCTACGCTGAAGCAAGAAAAAACACATAGTTTTAAACGTTTCGTTAAAATCTGACCAACGATTGATCCTAAAATCACATCATAGGTTGCTAGTTCAGTAACAGCTTATTCACTCAAAGCAGATAGGCATTGGATGACAAAGCTTAGTATCCACTTTACTTTGTATGGCGACTAACTTGGTGCCGAAAGTGTGAAACTTAATGTGTGACGAAGAAATGCAGTCGACGAGCGTTACATTTAAGTTAGTTTAGCGACATACACCCGGGGCTGTAACACCAAACTACTAAATAGCTTCAGATCCCATTGCAAATTTCTGCACCTATCTCTTTTTAGGGTCCCGTAGAATAGAATAAAATACTTTATAGGTTCTATTACTAAGCCTCCGCCATCTATACATATGTCTGTCAAAGGGCACTAAGTTTTGAACAATAGGTAGACACTAGAAATTTTCACAGAATGTGATTGTGTATTGTTTATTTGTTTATATTTTTTTAATGTGAAAATATCACACAAGTTTTTAAATTACTATATTTATACAAAGATCTAAGTAGAAAGAAAAGTTAATCGCGATCCACTGCTGCCTAAGCCGGAATCGAACCAGCGTCTCTGTTATACCGGAACAGCGCCCATTAGACCATCAGACCGCTTCTGATTCGCAACGAATTAATCTAATTCTATTGATTGGTTTAAAGTTTATTTCTACTGAGATCTTTGTATCAATATAGAATGTGTATTATCGTAGGCGCTGTATCAACAAATAATTGAAATAAAATAAAGTGGCACAAAATCTTCCGTGCGCGATTCCAACTGGCACTGAGTCCATATTTTTATATCCACTTCACTCCTACTGAAGTAGCTTCAGATTCCACCGCAAATTTCTGAACCTATCACTTTTAGGGTCCCGTAGAATAAAATAGAATACTTTATTGTTTAACACGTTCACTGCGGCATCCCGAAATCAAATCCAGGATTTCAGTGCGTTACGGGGCCTAATCCGCCCAGGAGTAGTTGACACCGTGGTGCGTTACGGGTATAAAAACGCACCGTACACTCACGTTCGTCTAAATGGCTCTAAAAATCCTGAAATTATTTTTTTTAATATTTTTTTGCATCAATTGAAAGAGTATGAGTTTTGCTATATTACACTCCCTCCGTGCGTGGACCGAATGAAAACTTATGAAATTATACAGAAAAGAAAGTACGGGGTTATTTTATCCCCGTATCGCACTAGAATTGACGAAATACGGGGTTTAGCAAACCCCGTAACGCACAGACCTTATTTATGTCGATAAACTAATAGTGATGGGAAATAAAACAAACGATATTTGAAAAACTATATATATATTAACGTGGTTAACTGTGTTATATTAAAGATCTGCAATCACTTGAACTTGGCATATTCAATGGCTTCGTGGAATTATTATCCAGCTTCAATGGAAAAAAGGTAGATTGCCGTTCTAGTTGAGAATCTGCTTCTTTTACGACAATATCCCTTAAAATAGTAATTTTTAATTTTCAATTCTGCGAGGTGATCTTGACGTTGAGGTTGCTGCTTCTTCATTGTTTTTATTGTATGACAATTCTAACATGCGTCGCGAACGTTTCATGTTGCACTCGAAAAAAAAATTACCGATACCGATAAAAAAACTTGTAATTATGACTGCACTAGTAACGTTGAGCTCAAAACCCCGTTCTGGGCAGCTATTATATACACGGGGTTCTCCGGACCCCGTTTAGCACTAGAAGGCAATTTTTGTTCTGTGGTCGGCACGGGGTTCATGTGGCCCCGTGTACTTTTTATATATCCTCTGATAATACCTTAAGAGACAAATATAAATATATATTTGTATCTATTGTAAACATAAAAATACCAAAATTACAGGTTCCGCACCAGCGAGTAGATACTACTTTTCTCCCCCGCACTGAATGACGACATCGCACAGGGTCCACAAGCCCCCGTAACGCAGTGAACGCGTTAACTGTGTCAATACATGGGTTGGAAAATTATTTTATACTGGTTTCAACAGCTACCTAGGGTGTACAATATATTATTCTTTCTTAAATCTAAACAGATAATTTTAATTTTTTTTTTTTGAATTTTGACATGTGTTTAGTTAATATTATAATTATTAAGATAAAATCCTTTTCGATCAGCCATTTATTAAGCCTGCATTTGAAAGATATTCCAGAGCTTATAAGTCGAGAGGGAGATGGTTAAATATACAAATGGGCATTATAAAAGTATTATTTTTATAAATATGTAGAGTTTTTAACTTTATATAGATTATGATATAGTTATATTTATATTGTGTTCTTATTTTATTCTTTAATGAAGACCTTGTTGTAAAATACATTCTTTGATTACCCAACGGGTGCCAACGGAATCCTATTACTAAGCCTCCATTCCACTGTCTGACCGTCAGTCTGTCTATCACAGCGCTCTTACCCTTAAACCGTAATAGATAAACGCTTGAAATTTTCATCGAATGTCCCTTACTGAGGACGCTATAACAAGAAAAACCTAAAATTAAATTAAATGAAAATATATTCCCTATACCAGAGAATTGCTTTTTTAGCGTTTATTTGTAATATCTTTTAAACCGAGACAGGCACACACTCGAAATTTATAATGCGTAATATATACAGTAACTGTGTAATATACACAGTTTGTATGACTTCAGATAATTGCTATAACAAAAAATAAAAAACTGAAATAAAGTGATGGCGTCTCCGTGCGCGAGACTGACTCACACTTGGCAGATTATTTTTTATTTTTGCTCTTTTTCGTAACATATGCTTTAAAACTGAAATGGCAATGGGCAGGGCAAATAGTTCGAAGAACCGACGGCCGCTGGGGCAGAAAGGTTCTAGAGTGGAGACCACCTACCGGCAAGCGCAGCGTGGGAAGGCCACCCGCAAAGTGGTCCGACGACCTGATTAGGGTTGCGGGGGCTCGCTGGATGCGGGTCGCCTCTATCCGGCCCATGTGGAGATCTATTGAGGAGGCCTGTGTCCAGCAGTGGACGTCCTACGGCTGAAATAATGATGATGATGATGATGATGATGCTTTAAAACGAGTAATATTTACAAATGACACTGGATGGCTAGTCAAAATTTTGCAACCATGGGCCAAAGGAGACATTGCAGCGGTTTTGGGGGCATTTGTTTGGATGACCATTCTTATACCAAATTGAAGCGATTGTTATTTTAAACAAGATGTATTAAGGTTGCCGGCTCAAAGAGGCCTCAACTGTGGATTGCATGCATTTGAATCAGGCAGCGGGCAAGTTGAATTGAGCGAAAATTACTTGGGTCATTATCATAAAAAAATGTTATTAATAGAGCGCACCTTGACCGTATACAATAAATATTATTTGAATTTCTGAATTTCAATTTATATAAAATCAGAGTACGGGAGGTTAAATAATAGTTGAATTAATTAATTAATACCCTGTACATGCATGTAACAGAAACTGAAAAACACTTCGACTTTGATAGTTACTTTAACAATATTTTAAAGTTTAGAAAGGATTTTCTTTTTGATACAGAACAAACATTGAAGAAATTTTCAAAAAAAATATTATAACGGACTAATTTGGAGGAAACTGAATCAATTTTTTTTTGGCTTCATCGCGCCAAAACGGCGAAACGGATTCGGGTAAAAAGTATCCTATACTATAACCATCTGTGGATACCCAACTAGTATCCATATTAGTATACTATAACCATCTGTGGATACCCAACTAGTATCCATAGATGGTTATAGGATAGGATACTTTTTACCCGACTTGACTACGCTAAAGATAAAAAAAGGGGAAGTTGCGGGCAAATTCTAAATATTCTAATACTTAATAAAAAATGCTTATGGCATTGTGGGAGGTTTGGGCCAAATTTAAACCCAGTCCAATTATGTATAAGCATTTAAACACTTCATTGATAAAAGAGATGAGTGCTGGGGGAAGAGAGGTGTACAATTTCGCGGTGGGATCTTAATCTAAAATCGCGTTGATTACGTTACGAAGATTAGTTGACAAAACCTAAATCAACCGAAGATAAACTAAAGGAATAGATACGTTACACTGGATTAGACAACTGCCAACAGCTTGTGATAAAATATCACCACAGTATAGACTACAGTAATTGGAGGCGATTTATAATGGATTTAATCATTTTGAAAAAAATCCATCGTAAACCTCAAAAGTGCCTTACCTAAGATGTACATACATTTCATAGAAGCAGTACTCATATATGGATTAGCAAGAGTTTAATGAAATGATCGTACTTAATCACGTAAAATTGGAGGTTACCAAACCACAAAATAGATAACCCTTAGTCAAATAACGGGAAATTATTTTCCACGACAACGAGTCAAATTTCCAAGTATGTATTTTCCCATTAAGGGATCACGTACAAGTTGCTTTCCTGGGCCGATTTTCATTTAGTTGTCGATTAACTTACGTATTTACTTACAAAAAAATATAGTTTTTCATAGAAAAGATTGTAGAACAAATACTACCAGTTTTGATTAAAATCGAAAAAAAAACAAAAAGTCGACAATATAATTAAATACGTTTCTGTCAAAAAACATTTTGTGACAAGCTTTTATTTTTGTAGCCTCAACATCATACTTCAATGGGTTCCTGCCCATGTAGGTATTGAAGGTAATGAAGTTGCAGATAGATTAGCTAAGGAGGCTTCCTCCGAGGGTACATTACTAAATACTGTGCCTTTTTACACCGAGGCCTTGGATAAAGTAAGGGAGCACTGCTTCGATCATTGGAGAGTTTTTCGATAAACGATCCCAAGAAAGTGGAATCTGGCACAGGACTATTCAACCTGAACCGTTACGGTCTCCTTGGATAAACCACTGTTCTATTACACGGCAAGATCTTGTAGTAGCGATGAGACTATGCTCTGGACACGTCCCTACTAATAAATTTAAATTTTTAATGGGAATATCTATTACTCCCAACTGTATTAATTGCGGGGTCATTGAGGACGTATATATGTCTTGATGGACTGCGTACGGAGGGGGTCTCATCGTGCAACCTTCAGCACTGGAGACTGTAATGCTGGGTTGGCCAACCCAGAATCAGAGCGAGCGAAATTGTTTTATAAGTTTTATAAAAGGTGCGTTCAGTAAATTGTAATTACTTTAGAGAACGTATGGAGCGGCATGATCGTTCAACGACCAAGCTTCTTAAAATTAAGATTTAAAAAAAAGCTTTTATTGCCGACTGTACTTTTTTTTGAACATCAAATTAAATCAAATCAAATCAAAATATTCTTTATTCAAGTAGGCTTAGATACAAGCACTTTCGAATTGTCAGTTACAATGAGAGAAGTCTTTGCTGGGAAACATACAATATGATCCAACATTTGTTGCAAAGATTAGGGAAACCCAGAAAAAACTAATCAGATCATTTAACTTAAGTATAATACTCACTTATTATTGATAAAATCATCATTTTAAAAATTAAAATAATTAATAAGATAAATCCCAAAAGGATTGTCAATAAAAAGAAAAAAATCTAGAATGTGTCTAGAATAAAATTCTAAATGTCAGAGTATATAAAACAATTAATATGCGTGTACCAATTGTTCGCGCATGCGCGAACTACGTCATCAGACCAGCGAGACGGGTTCCATATCGCCAGCCGCCGGCGCAGCCGCGGCCTATTTCGCCTGCTGTCGCCAAGCCACACACACGCGGCCGCCTTTCTCGATCATACATACTCGCTCGTCTTTGTAATGTACCTAATAATTATTCCTAATTAAATTGTTAAAAGTGGCTTCCTTGTTGATCGTTTTTAAACTTATGTACGCCCGTACATAATTTGGCGCCCCCGGGTGGGCACGAAGCATCTCTCTGAGCCGAGTAATACCTAAATTCGCACCGCGCCACGCAACGCCACGCCACGCCGCGCCACAACCCCACGCTGCGCCACACCTCCGAATTGCTGCTGATAAGAAGATTTTCGGTCACGCCGCTTCATTCGTGACTGCACTGAGGCTAATTATTCGTAGCCACATAAACGGCGTCAAGATTCGACGAGTTTTCGAGGAGCTAGCAGACTAATTTACTCGCAGCGCAAATAACGGGACAAGGTACATCGCCGGCCGGCCAAGGACTCTGCGCCGCGTGCTTCGGACATCATAACAAGGAGAGTGCCGTGAGCTTACCCATCAAGTTCCTTCTTTTATCCCCCTCAATTTGATCATATAAGGACGATAGCACTTCATCTTACTGTGTGTGAACTCTAATTTTCCCATCTGTTAACTTGAACCATCTTACTGAATCATCTTATCTTCTTATTCTTTAATGCATCTTAATTTTGACCTAAAACACATCTTAACTGATACACGTTGCATATAAATGCTACCTTGCTTCTTATGCTATTTGCACTATGACATGTGCTTAATGGCGGTGCTTCTTTAAAAGGTAGCTACATACATCGTAATTAATCTGTGTTCATTTATAGCATCCAGTCTCGGCTTTTTATTAGTTTTTCGATCGTTACATTGATTTAAATTACGCCAATATTATTTTCACGCTTCCCATTAAAATAAGCATTATTTTCTGCCTGCCAATTCTACGCCGGCTTCTAGCATAATTTTCGTACCTCTTTTTTCAAAATTAAAAGAAAAAAAAAAAATTGCGCATTTTGTTTTCACATTAGCCTTCTAATTACGCAAAATCCTAGCGTCATACTTTCACTCCCTGCTTACAATCGCACTGCAACATTTCCCTTCATACGCATTCCAGTGACAATTGGCCCGGCACGGCATCGAACCCGCATCGAGCCTGCCGCGCGGCGCGACACCCGGCGCTGCGCTCCGCCGCCAGGCCTGCACCTGGCCACATTCCTCAGCGCGATAAGAGAACAAAGGAGCGTAAGCCGTTCGCAATTTTAATACAATTGTATCTTGTAATCGTTGCTGATATTTATTCAACTTACTTGTTTATGACTATTTCTTGTTTAAATCGTTAGTTCATTGATTTCATATATAGTTTAACTGATATTTTACTTGAGTTACAAACATGTCTAAATCTGATTCTGGGGCTCCCGGGCGCTCTTTGTCACCTCTGCCCATCACTGTTCCACCAGTAACCGATTCGTATTCCGAACTCAAGGTCAAACGGAGTTCAATTAAAGGTCAAATAACTAAGTTTCACACTTATTTAAGTGGAATAGACAAAGGTGATGCGTTAACTTCGATTCAAATCAATGAATTAACTTTAAAGTTGAATAAATTTCTGGAACTTTGTAATAGATTCGAGATCATACAAACTCGCATAGAGGTCCTGAATGAAAGTAACCTCGTGAATGAACTGGCCGAAAGGGACACTATTGAAGACAGTCTTCATCTCGCCATTGCTACAGCTCAATCTATGATTGAATCATTTAAACCTAAGGAAACCTTTCATGATGCTGACCAAGCTTCATCTTCACATTCTTGTTCTAGCAACCACGACAATTTGGGTTTTAAATTGCCATTAATTCAAATACACAAATTCGATGGCACCTTCTTTAAATGGCTTGAATTTCGTGATACCTACCAGTCTCTCATACACAACAACACCAGGATACAACCAATACATAAATTTCATTATCTTTGTTCATACCTAGAAGGTGAAGCCGCGCGTGTTATCTCAAACTTAGAGGTATCGGCCCATAACTACTTGGAAGCTTGGACACTTCTATGCGACCGTTATAATAATAACCGACAGCTTGTTACTAATCATCTTAATTCCTTATTTAGCATTGAACCATTGCAACGTGAATCAGACAAGTCGCTGAGATACCTCAGTGATCACGTGACCAAAAACTTGCGGGCGTTAAACACGCTCGGCCAGCCTACTGATAAGTGGGACACGATCATCGTACATATGGTTACAGCAAAGTTAGACCAAGCCACTCGAACGAAATGGGAAGAGCATCGTAACATTTTAGTCGATTTACCCTCATTAGATGAATTTAAAAAATTCTTGAAATCTCGGGCAGATGTTTTAGAAACATTGTTTAGAGCCAAAAGGGACAAACAACCCAAGCCCCAGTTTAAGCCAGAAACGTCTCTTACCAAATCTTTTGTCATTTCAGCTAATGAAAACGCTCAGCGGTCGTGCGTCGTGTGCCAGGGAAAGCATCGTATCTTCGATTGCAAGGTTTTTAGTAGCCTGTCAACTGATGAAAAATGGGCTCAGGCTTCGAAGCTCAAGCTCTGGTTCAACTGCTTGCGTCCGGACCACGACACTGCGCGCTGTCGACTGGGAGGATATCGCGTATGTAAGAGGCGCCACAACACAGTCTTACACAAACACAACACTAACACACTCGCACCCCCCGCTTCCGTGGGCCCCTTAGAAAACAGCAGTGGTGCTGAAAAGCCGTCTTCTTCTTCGATCGTCATGTCCTCAGTATCAAACTCTGAAGTCTTGCTATCTACTGCATTAATTGATATTGTTAATCCACAAACAAATAAAGTAGAAACCGTTAGGGCAGTCTTGGACAGTGGAAGTCAGTCTTCAATTATCACCAACAGCTTGAAGTTACGTCTTCAGCTGACTTCACAACATTCCGGTGCCAGCATCTTAGGTATCGGTGATACACCACTTAACATCACTCCAGAACGCTGCTCTGCTCGCATGAGGTCTAGGCAGAGTACATTCGTTCGCGATCACGAATTTCTAGTACTTCCTCGTATAACCGAAACGCTTCCTAAGAATCATATTTCTGTGAACCATCTTAACATACCTTCATTTATTAAATTAGCAGACCCGAGCTTTAATCATCCATCACAAATTTACGTTCTTTTGGGGGCTGATGTGTTCTGGGACCTCATCGGGTCAGAGCAGCGCCCTCTAGGAAGAAACCTACCAATTCTTCATAGCTCTGTTCGCGCATGCGCGAACTACGTCATCAGACCAGCGAGACGGGTTCCATATCGCCAGCCGCCGGCGCAGCCGCGGCCTATTTCGCCTGCTGTCGCCAAGCCACACACACGCGGCCGCCTTTCTCGATCATACATACTCGCTCGTCTTTGTAATGTACCTAATAATTATTCCTAATTAAATTGTTAAAAGTGGCTTCCTTGTTGATCATTTTTAAACTTATGTACGCCCGTACACCAATTAACTTTTACAATATTGTCTTAATTATACTTAAAACTTTTACAATTGGGTTATAACTAATTTATAATTGATACACGCAGAGGAGATGTACAAATTCTCCAGATCAATGTTAATATAAAATATAAACTATTTTTTTTTCAGAGATGTAGAAGGTCTCTAGGCGTCACGACATGCGATAAAATTAAATATAGTAATTTGACTGAATTCTACTGAGATGTTTAAGGTCTCTTAGGGGTCAAAGTGAATAATACATTAAAAATAATTATTATTAAATCTAAATTTCTTAGAGATGTGGTGGTGAGATATGGTCTTTATTAAAATCCTCAGAAATGTTTAAGGATATACCTCTATAAATAAAACACAACTCTTAGAGATGTATACAGTCTCTAAATCAAATAAAAAATGAATAACTTCAATCGAGTACAAGATGAAGTCTCTCACGTCATCAGTTCATTAAACACTGGTAGGCAGTTACTAGGTAAAAAGGTAGGAATTCATTGGGCCTTTGCTAGCATGAACAGACCGTCAACTACTTATTCAACGAGACGATTCTAAAGAGCACAAAACTCATTATTTTATTATAGACTTTCTATAACTAACTTCCTGCTCCATCATCAGTTCAGCTTGATGGTATCACACTATTGCATTGTCATCGACCTCATATACCAAATTTTAGCTCAATCGGAAACCGGGAAGTTGGTCAAATTTAACTTGCAAGATTCCACCCAAACATACAAAGGTACATACATACATTGCAGGTTCTGACGTGAGGACACGTTTGGCTCAGTGGGTTGTACAACAGCCTACGAAGCTAGCGGTCCCGGGTTCGAATCCCAGCCAGCGCAAGTGTTTGTGTGATGAGCACGAATGTTTGTTCCTGGGTCTTGGATGTTTTCTATGTATTTAAGTATTCTAATTTATCAATATATTATATTATATATATATCGTCGCCTAGTACCCATAGTACAAGCTATGCTTAGTTTGGGACTAGGTCGATTTATGTAAGTTTGTCCATGATATTTATTTATTCTTTATTTATTTATTGTTTTAGTCTCAGTCGCGCTTAATTGACAATGTAACCGCGCGAGGAATGCTATTATTACAATAATTACATGCATACAGGGGGTTCATGTTCTCCCCTATTATAACTAGACACGTGAAGTAGTGGTACTTGTTCCAGATCACAGGTCAAAATATGTTGGTCGGTCAAACAGGTTGTCAAAATTGACTTAAGAAAACGAAGTCAAGGGCCTATGGAAACGAATAGTTTATACGTGTCTAGGGATCATATATTATTATTATAAAAACAACGAAAACAAAATAGGAAATAAATGAATCTATAACTAACTTAATTCTAACTCAAAACTAAATACTATTATAAAAAGAAAACCCCGTCTAAAAGTTCGCCTTGCGGCATGGTCCCCATCACGCTGGCGGCGTTACCTCTCTGAATTGCGAGAGAAATTCGTTGCGAGAGGTAGCCGCCAGCGCGACGGTCTCCCGTGGCATCGATCAGCCTCGCCTACAGGGCCCCCATAAACTTTTTTTTTCTACCGCAAGCGCCGCAAACTCAAAGTCTTTAAGTAAAGACGAGTATTTGCGGCGCTTGAGAACGTGTTATGCCTGGTCAGCCGCAACGCCGGCCTGCGAGCGAGTTGCCTTGATATGGGACTGCGCGAACGTGTCGACACAAGTAGCGTCCCATATCAAGGCTCTACCCAACCTCCACGGCACCAACGTTGCTCCGTCGGGACGCTTCCCGTCATCTCTTGCCAAACCAGCAGGCTCTAGGACGGCAGGTATCGACGCAGTGGCAAGCGACCGACGGACCAAATCGTTCATAGTGCCGTGTCGGTATAGCCGACCAGCGCTTTTGGATCTAGGGATCATATTATATTAGCGACAATTCCGTCAGCGCTAAGTTCGAGGCTGATGCAATTTACACATTAAGGTACTGGTTCCATCGCCGACGATGAGCGAGAAGCGATTAAAGCTAGACACTAGAAACGAGTAGACGAGCAGCGAGAAGCGAGTGTGTAGCCCCAACAGTTTTGTCGCTCGGCTATAAGCGAGTTTTCGAGTGCGACGGGCTAATACTCGCAGCACTCGCTCGATAACGCTGTAAAATGACCGCTGGTTGGTCTCGCGTCGTGAGTTCCGACCGCCAAGCGAGCATCGTTGAACGAGTACCGCTGAGCTAGTTTTATCTTGTTGCTCTCATCGCTGCGACAAACTAGTAAAGAGAGAGTTCTCGCCGACAGTGTGAACAGCCAGCGATGAACTATTAATATATGTGTCTCTTTTACTAACACAGGATCTATATCTTTTGTTCATATCTTGGGTGACAAAATCGCCGATAGCTAATCGCTTCCTCGCCCTTGGTGGGACCAGTGCCTAACTGACGAATCTAAACTGTATTACCTATTCAATGTGCCAAAGTTTCTATGAAAACGCCGACAATGCCCTTTGGACATTAGGTCGCTTTTATTAGTTACCACACAATAATAGCGTCAAAATACCCAAAATATCCATAATACATAATTATCATTTGCTACCACTTTTTCTTTCGATTTTTAACCCCTCGCAAAATAAGCGAGATGTTAATGTTCTGTGTGGTAAATTGATGTATTTATATTAATTAGGTATCAACGGGGAGGGGAGAGGGTGTTGCGGCTAACTCCAGAGACACAAACTCACGTGCACGAAACAAAAGTAGGTACTAATGACGGACTTAGCGCCAAACGGCATTCTCTGTCAGTCAACTATTGGGCCAAACAGAGATAAATGTATTGTAGTTGTTTAGTATTGCTATATCGATGTCGGCTACTTTAATTATCCTCATTACGTATTATAAATAGCGTCTAACATTAACTTAGTATTCTATTAGCTTTACTCTAATATTATGCATAACGTTATCCAATGTTAAGACCTATTGTTACCTATAAGGTCTAATAGAGCACCTTAACGGGAACAGACTGTAGGGCGCATGCAGATTTGCTGTGGGGCTTGCGAAGGAACTAGGCCAATGCAGCGAAAGTAGAACCTTCATTAATGCAGTAAATAGTAAATAAAAAATATAATAAACTAGCTTCTGCCCACGACGTCGTCCGCCTTAAATTCGTTTATCGCGGATAAGGGTATTTTTCTCAGATAAAAAGTAGCCTATGTCCTTCCCCGGGACTCGAACTATCTCCATACCAAATTTCATCCAAATCGGTTCAGCGCTTTAAGCGTGAAGAGGTAACAGACAGACAGACAGACAGACAGACTGACTGATAGACAGACGTACAGACACACTTTTGCATTAATAATTATAAGTATGGAAGTATGGATTAGTATGGATTAGTGGCTCTGTGAGCTGTATGGAGATGTGTGGATCTCGTGAGTCTTTCAAGCCCCATATCTTCGTGAAGAAATTCCAGAAACTGCATCGACAAAAAATATACGGCATCAATCATGGACATGTTATTTTTTTATATTATAGGGGACAAACGAGCAGACGGATCGCCTGAACGTAAGCGATCACCGGTGCCCATAGATACATGCAATACCAGAGGAGTCACAAGAATAAAGTACAGAAGTACCTAATAATGTACAGCAAAGATTCAGTGCCCTTATGGCCAATCATACATGGACTTTACCAGTTATTAACATTCAGTTATCTGAACATACAGTGTTGTTAGTTCAAAAATATAGTATCCCATACATCATACAATTTGATTTACGAAAAAAAAATCATAATTGGTAGCTTGTCCTTTACTGGTGACGGCACATTATCAAACTTACTCGCAAAGTTTTACGAGAATCGGTTGAAAAATTAAGCGACCTGTAAAGGAGAACATCTGGAATCTGGACAGACGTACGTACTACGGACAAACAAAGGCATTTTTGATTGAAATAAAACAATTTAACAGATTATATCGCGTATATTTCATTTCCATGGTCACGGGTGGATATATATATATATATATCCACCCGTGACCATGGACAGCTGGAAAGCTTCCGAAACGTCGGGAACTAAAATGAGATAATATACGCGATATAATCCGTTAAATTGTTTTATTTCAATGAGTAATAATCGCGGAAACAGAAGAAAAGCATTTTTGGCCAAGCTCAAACGGAGACCTCCGCTAACGACCGGTTAGTAATAAATAAATGTTAGGCAACAATTTAACACAAACCGAACTGAGGCAAGCTCAATAGGCTTATGTTTCGATCACTAGACGACGATATACATATTTAACATATATATAATTTATACAGGGTGTCCCGTAAATCGTCTATAATCCTATAACAGCTGATAGAAAAGCTCAAAAGCTATCGATTTGACTCCCTATTATTTTTGGCGATTTTGTATAGTTGCAATTTTGTTTTCATTTCTCCTTATAATACATTACAAATAGTGGTCGTAGTTAAGTTTGAGTGAATTTTCTTATTTTCAACAGTATCCTACATCATTTCAACTATAACGAGCTACTGAAGTTTTTCACGAAACACGTGCCCTTCTTTTTTCTGATGAGTTTCTGATTAATCGCATGACTACTACAAAACGCAGTAATCACATTACATTTTCCATACTTCGTTTAAACCCAGACACAGGAAACGCAACTACATTCATTTTATCCGTTTAAAGAGCTTAGTCACTATGGTGACTAATCTCTTACTACAGTTATACATTTTATATTTTGTTTAACCCTATCACTACAAGTATGTATAATATAAACATTCAGCATCATCAGATAAGGGATGCGACAGTATCTGGTTACACCCTCTCACTTCAAAGATTCCCATTCAAGATTTGTCTTCTTGCGTCTTCATTCCAAGGCATTCCACAATAATATGATATACATCTTCTATGTTTATTATATACATACAAAAAAATTACAATCATAACTAGGAATTAATTATATTTTTAATAAACCTTATTTATACATATACCTACTACTATAAAGTTGTAAAAATGAAAGGTATGTATGTACATTGAAGATATTTAAAAAACTATTGTAACTGACTATTTGCGGCGGTCACAGAAGCGAAAAATATTTATTTTGGATTTTTTGTATGTTTGTATGTGTCGTTGCGGCTTCATCACGCCAAATCGGCTAAACGGATTTTAACTATTTTTGGTACACGGATAGCAGGGTATCGCCAGATGGTTAAACGATACTTTTTACCCGATTACGCTGAAGAAAAAAGGAGTTATGACTTTTTTACTCCGCGTACGAAGTTGCATTATTCCATGTTGGTCGAATCAAACTTAAGACAAGTAAGAATGAAGACTTTACAAAACATTTCAAGACGCGGAAGAACAAAGTTTTGGTTTATTTGAAGCTCACAAATGTCTTAAACGCATGTAATGCCGACTGGTAAATGATCCTCCTTTAATGTGGCTGCCGTAACTTCGCCTATTTATAGATGGGCCAAAGAATATTTAAATATAAACAGTGTAGGTAATGCACGACACTGAATTGAACTTCTACGTAATCGACAAAAATAGCATCTGACACTTCCAAGTTAAAAGCTGATGATGGTGATGAGAAATAAGCTTATATTTTGTTCGTTGCACCTATTATTATCTTGAATTTATAGCAAACACTGATAGCTATAGCTTGATAAGTTCTTTCGTGACGCTCCCATGGTCTGCGGGCGACGGGGGGGGAAAGACAGCGCGGGTGAGTATGAAGTGTGCGCGCGGCGGAGCACGACGAACCCTTCCGCGCGCACACTTCTTACTCGCCCCCGCTGTCTTTCCCCCCGTAACCTCCTATAAAAACACTCCTGTCAATTACGAAGGCTGCTGCTTTAAAAAAGCTTTTGACAACCGGGGCTAGGACTATGCTCGGGATATTCAGAAATGTGGGGATTCGTAGACGAACCAAGATCACATACTTACATAGCAAACAGGGTAAGTAAACTGTAGTGGGAATGGGCAGGGCATATAGTTCAAAGAACCGATGGCCGTTGGGGCAGAAAGGTTCTTGAGTAGAGACCACGTACCGGCAAGCGCAGCATAACATCATTTCAGCCATAGGACGGTCTCGTTAGAGTTGCGGGGACTCGCTGGATGCGCCTCTATCCGGTCCATGTGGAAATCTATAGATGAGGCATGTGTCCAGCAATGATGATGATGATGATTGTGCTTCGATCCCTAAGCATAGAAAAGATAGATTACCCCTTACCACTATTCCAGGAGTACACTACAAAATACCGAAGTTTCATTAACTCGCGTGTCGTACACCGAAAACCGAGTTCTCATGACGGATTACTTTTTCTTTTCGGAATATCGTGACAAACCAAATCGAATCACATTGTGTAATACCACAAATTATTGCAACAAAATTGCGTTAATTTGTCCACCAGGACAAATGTTACAAAACATTGCCGCGCCTGCAAAAATCGCTATGTGCGCTAAGTAACTTACAAAACAATACCTTAATACGATTAGTTAAGTTAAACACATAGCGAATTTTGCAGGCGCAGCGGCGAAAAAATGTTCTATGGCAAAAGTCAATCTTACCCCTTTACATAAAAACTTGCATTAAAAACAGATTCCTTAATTAAACCTTCATGTAGACTGAAGCAATTATAACTTTTATATTATTTCTTTAATCCAGCTTCTCTTAAACTATTTTTTAATTTCACTCATTGTTTTATTCCCTTTTGAAACCTTTCATTTTTATGAAACTAAAACAAACGCATACTTACCAAAGCACGCGTAAAGAGGTTTATAAAAAAGTTTAAAAATGGTAGTCTAATTTCAAATTCCATTACGCGCGTTTGCTCCCGCTAACAAACATGGATTTCAGCTAAAAGGCAATTGTTTGTTTTGGACAAAATTAATCCATGATTTTACCTTGTATTTATGAACAAAACTGGCTGTTCATAATGGAAAGTAATACCCATGGAGGCTATGATACTGCGATAGTGAGTCAGTTGTACATTATAATGTGTCAAAGTAATCGCGAAGTCTCCGGTTATTTTATACGGTAAATTATCGGTGTGTGGGTTATTTTTGTTTGTGTAGGAGATTTCTTTTAAGTGTGCGTCTGTAGAAATTGGAATATTACCGTAGCCGCTATACGTGTTTACCTCACCCCCCGCTAAAAATGCATGAAAAATTTGTTCGGTAAACACACGGCGTGTAATCTTCATTAGCTAAATGCTCTAAGTATTGACTTTCGAAATCATGTTGCCTCTCTTTTTCCCAACCACCTCTTTGCGTAATCGGAATTGCGTGCGCTTGTATGATTGTCTGCCTTTGATATGAACTTGGGCATGTAATAAACATTAACGGAATGCTTTGATGAGTTCCGTGTATACCAACTTAGTGATATAACCCTCACAAACTCGTATTTCTATATCCTCGTGCTTCAAATTTGAGATTTATTAGCAAATCTTAAGGTTTAATTTGAAGGTGTAAGAATGAATTAGGTAGGTTTATATGGAAGTTGTATCTGTGTATCTAGTTTAGTGGATTACCATAACGTTAGAGGGAGTTGCTGCGGTACCGAATTCCTAATCGTAACTGTATCAATTACTCTGCTATCTATCTATGGACATCCACTGCTGAACATAGGCCTCTTCTATAGCTCGCCACAGAGTACGATCTTGTGCAGACCGCATCCACCGACTTATTATTTACGCATTCCTGCGGACTTACGTTGGGTATGAACGTGGAAGGCGGTAGAAGAAATGGAAGACCAAAGAAAATATGGATGGATTGTGTGAAAGATGACACGAGTGAAATGGAATTAAGAGAGGAGAGGAGAAAGTATGAAAGGAGAAAATATGCTGCGCCGATCCCAAATCAATGGGAATGATGGATTAAAAGGAGAATGATGATTAGAGATTGGTGATCTCGACTCGACAAGGTCAATCAAATCACTAAATCCAATTCCGTTTTCGGTGCGACTCCGCTTCACGAATCCTTTGAATGCTTAAAACTAAGTCACTCCGGAGTGACTTACTTTTAAGGATTCTCTGATAAGCGCCTACCTCGCTCTTCTCCGCGGTACTGAAGCAAACCAATCCTTCACTAGTCGGAGTTGGTAACTTCTCGGACTCGATAAGATTTAAAAGGAGCCGATAAGGAATCGGATTCGCTTACGGATACGAATCATTTAAATCTTCAACTCCGGATTTACCCATCTCTAATGATGATGTCATGACATGAATATGAATCTCATAACCAAGCCATTTGCTTAAAGGTTAACTGGAAGAGATCCCTCACAGGGATACGTTCGCCTTTGTACATATCCGTGTTTTGTAATACATTTTTTTCTTCTGTTTCTGCGATTATTAGTCATTGACCACCCGTGACCATGGAAAGCTGGAAAGCTTCCGAAACGTCGCGTACTAAAATGAGATAATATACGCGAATTAATCCGTTAAATTGTTTTATTTCATTTTTTTTTGTTTTAGTTTATGTGCAATAAAGTGATTACATACAAGCCTTTCTACTTCGTATGATAGTTCATTTTACTAAGAAATACTTAAAGTTTTACAATTCCTCCAAACAAGTACTTAAATAACTTTACCCTACAGAAGGTTGCACCCTTCGTATTTTTCAGAATTCTCATTTGGGAGAGCGCGGGGGCGTGGCTCGCCTCGCAAACCGTTGATTTGCATTTGACAAATTTTTATGTCAACCCAAAGGATTAATGGCTCGGTCTAAGGGTATGCCTTAGAGTAAAACAGAGTATACATTTTTTATACTTTTTTGTGTGACGCAGGAGCGTCGTGATATTTACAAAATATCAACCAATTATTTATTAATGTGTGAAAACAATTACAATTCGAAGCATGTACACCATCTTAGGTGAGTCGTTCTTCTTTTTGAACACTTGAAGAGATAAAACACTTGTATCTCTTCCGGGGGCACTGCCCAAAGAATCTGGGAATTCCTAGACTCAAAGAGCCTCATTAGTGAACTCTAATAAGGGTGCCACAATAGATCAAAACTTGTCGAAGCGGCATAAAAAGGGCCCACTAATCAATAATATGATGGCTGGATCTAGGATCAGATACAGAAGGCAGCAATCCTGGATAAGGCGCGCATTGTCAGGAAGTTCCTCTCTGTGCACTGTGCAGCCCTAACCACCGGTAGCTTGAGCCCTGCCCAGCTGCTGGCGGCAACTAGGTTAGGTTTTTCATAATGTGTTTATATTTTGTATTTGCTTTTTGTATTTTAAAATGCCTAACTTAAGACTAATTAAATACAGATATTGCCCTCAGGCATGTACTATGGTGTCGCTATATACCGGGGCCAATCTAGTGCCTTTAACCATGAGACACTTTTTCCTGGTAGACGATCGGTTGTCTCAAGCAACAGCCCAGTATATAGTCTATCATTTCAATCCCATAACCCAGCATGTTTAGACCTCATCAATCTCCAATAGTTCTTGCAACTGGCGGGTGCTGTCTCTGTGCGCGTCCCATGATAGGGTCAGGAACAGTACTTGCTCAGTGGTCCCTGTGACATTTCATTAAATTGTCGAAAGGGACTTTAAAATAAATAAAATAAAAATCTTTTATTTCAGACCACATAGATCCATAATAATATAAACTAAAATAAAAAATGTAAAAAATTAACTGTTAGTAACAATTTGTGCCTTATAAAACTATGTTAGTTGTACATTAAGAAGGGGCATGTTTTAACTTTACTTAGCCCTGCCAACAACCACTTCAACCCAATATTTTGTGAGCGGGCAGTCCAGGCGCTCGGCCAACACACTCAGCATACTGTTGCTGCTGCTCCGCACCCGTTTCAGCAGTGAGGCTATTCTTTTCCGCCGAATGGCAAAAAAGTCGTCCGCCCGCGCTTCGGCAAACATACCTGATGCACTGCAGTGCTTCGGCAGCCTCAACAGCATCCTGAGTATGTTGTTATATTGGATACGCAAAATGTTATATACCCTCTGAGTAAATCTCACCCACAGGCTGCACGTGTAAAATGTTTGACAATAGGCTTTAAAAAGGGTCAGCTTGACTTGATTGTTACAACGTGCAAACCTGCGGGCGAGCATATTGCCTCGTACAGCCAACGCTCTTCTCTCCCTTTCCATATCTAGGTCATCATTTAAGTCCACAGTGAGCATGTGGCCCAGATACTTGAATTGGTTCACTACTTTAAGGGGCTCGCCCCCCAGCATGATCCTAGGCAAAGTGTTAGGGTTATATTTTTGTGCCTTAAAAATAAGCAACTCACTTTTGTTAGCGTTATATTTAAGACCATGCTGTAGGGCGTACTCCTCACACAGTTTAAGTAGCTCCCTAATCGAGTTGACCGATGCTCCCAGCAGGACCATGTCGTCCGCATAACTTATGTTATTGAAACATACTTCCCCAATATGGCAGCCGACATGAGTACTGCCGAGCTTCTCGATCAACTCGTTCACATACAGGTTAAACAGGATAGGGGATGACAAACCACCCTGTCTAACTCCACACTTCAATCTATACTCATCCGAGTCGACCCCCGCCCATCTTACCCTATTGACTTGGTTGTTGTACCAATACTTTAACAAGGCAACGCACTCCCTCGGTAAATCGGTTTTTTGTAGCTTGTCCCACAGCATATCGTACACAACCAGGTCAAAAGCCTTGGAGAGGTCCAGGAAACACGCATAAACAGGTGTGTTCCTGTCCTTGTAGTACCTGACAGCGTTGGCTTCGACTTTATGCGTTGGCTTTGGCTCCGCGCATGCCTCCCAAAGGTCCGGGCCACCATTGTCCCGTGAGCGGGTGCGACGTACAAGTAATAAGGTATAGTATGTATGACATTATTTTCTTTTTATGTGTACCGGTAGATAGGTTTTAATGTGTACCTATCTACCTAGTGGAATGTGAGAACCCTATTCTTGCTTAAATTTTTATAATATATCTCCAAAATAAATACAATAAAAATCGTGTCAAATGAATGGTAATATAAAATTATACCACAATAGCCGTGTACAATCAAAATATCAAGACACGTGAAAAATGGCTAAGAAAATGGACTTTCTACTTGTCCTAAAACGTTATCAAATATCTGAGATATCTTAAATGGTATCGTAGAAGGAAGAAGTCTTAACTCTTTCATCATCATTTCAGCCATATGACGTCCATTGCTGGACCCAGGCCTCCTCAATAGATTTCCACATGGGCCGGATAGAGGCTACCGGCATCCAGCGAGTCCCCACAACCCTAAACAAGTCGTCCAACCACCTTGAGGGTGGCCCTCCCACGCTGCGCTTGCCGGTATGCGGTCTCCACTTGAGATCCTTTATACCCCAACGGCTCGGTTCTTCGAACTATGTCCCCTGCCCATTGCCACTTCAGTTTGCTTACCCTGTTGCTATATCGGTGACCTTGGTTCGTTTACAAATTTCCTCATTTCTGATTGGATCTCGTAGCATGATCCCGAGCATAGAACTAACTTAACCTTAACTCTTTATTTAGTAATTATGCCCAACCAAGTTAACATGCAGTTATAAAAAGCCCTAAAGCCTGATTAAATTGTGTATTAAAATTCAGAAAGCCCGATGCGAACATTTTTACTACAAGCTTGGGAGTCATGAAAAAAATTGCGACATAAAGTGTATGGAGATTACATTGAAAATATTGTACATCCTTGTTGTTTTACGAGGGTTGACATGACATACTAATTTTACGGAAAGCGTCAACCCCATAAAAATATTTACACTATAAACATTTCTAAGGTTGCTGCAAGGTCAGACCAAGAAGCTGACTGAAGAAGAGTTATTTGTCGAACGACAGAACGACCGACTGATATTGGACGATGTGTTCTATTGTCGGATGTCGACAAATAAGAAATACGTAATGATATTGTACACACTTTAAGCGTCTAACGATCACATCAGATACTCCAGTAATATCTCGATAATTGAACAAACCGTTCGTACCGTTTTATGGGTGGAGTTCAAAACTCATGTAATTTTTTTTTTCTATTAAGTTCGTGGCACAGCGGAACATTTCAGTTAAGGGCAGTGTCGACCACTGACACATTCACCTTATTTATTCATATGTAATAAAATTGTGTTTATTTTATAAGCGGAAGAGAAAAACGTCATAACCCTCTTTTTTAACCAAAGGGTAAAACGGGACCCTATTGCTAAAACTCCGCTGTCCATCTGTCTGTCTGCCTGTCATGATATATAGATGAGATACATCATCTGTGAAATGTATTTCTGCTGCCGCTATAACAACAAATACTTACTAAAACAGTATAATTTCATGTCTGCCTATGTCAGTAACCAATATAAGATGTTCGAACACCGCGTACATTTTGCTTAAGGTGCGTCCACACTTGTATCATTTGCTCGTATCCGATCACCGTGCCGTGGCATGACTGCGTATCGCGCTGCTTGGACGCTTACTGTCGGCGCGCCGATCATGCCGTACTCGTCCGATATAACTGTGTGATACGCGTAGCAAAATGGATTTCGACCGATCCGATCGGCGCAACGTCCAAACGCGTGATCGTGACACGCGATCATGCTACGCGACGATGATCTGATAAGGGCAAATGATACAAATGTGGACGCACCTCTAGGAGTCGAACTCTGCTAACACTAGATTACAACGATACGGCCCTTTGTAGCGTATATTTTGTATGGAACCCTCGGTGCGCGAGTCCGACTCACACTACGTAGTCGGGTAAAATGTATCCTATAGCTATCTGTGAATACCCTGCTACCCGCTAGCATATTCAATGAATAAACGTAACCTTTAAATATATTTTAAAAATACGTAAAACAAGAGCGAAAAGCAAAAGAGGATTTTATACCGAGTGTAATCCTTCAAAGGAATCCCGGCTAATACAAGATCCTTATATACAAGCTTTAAAGATCCTCGGATAAGAATGCTTTAAATATCGAACAGCTTTCATCTATTGTATCAATATTGGAAGATATCTCGAATGCTCGTCGTTGTTGGATTCATCTTGTGTTCAATCCAGCACTTGTGATGAGGAGTCTCGGTAGACTCATCTCCGATTCACCTATTATAGAAAGACCCTTATACTTATACAGAGTGTTCCTGGCCTATGGATTTCTTACAACTGGGATGTACCAAATATTTACAAGGTCTTATATATGTTTTACAAGGTATAGCGATACATTTTTTACAAGGTATAGCGATCCTTATATTTATAGAGAGTGCTTTGTGTAAGAATATTTGAATATTCCTTCTAATTTAGATTTGAGTTATTTTACAGCATTCCTGAGAAGACCTTGCAGAATAACCTTACACGGGTTTTCTGTTTTCAGGAATATATTGTATAAGAAATGCGAAAGTATGTTTGTTTTAATGTTTTTAATTTGTCCTTGCAATTACTCGATAAAAGAGCAATGGATCAACTTGGTTTACCAAAGAGATAAGGGTTTGTAACCCGGATTAAAAACCCTAACAGTCCGTCCACAAAAACGCGTGACTAGCTGTGCGGCGAGCGAATTTTCTCTTCATTGCGCAGTCGAAACGCTCACCGCAAAGCAGTTGGTTAGATTACACGCAAGATCAGGAATTTTTCTGGGTTTCCCTAATCCTTGCAGCAAATGTTGGATCATATTGTATTTCTCCCAGCAAACATTCACTCTCATGTAACTGACATTTCGAAAGTGCTTGTAACTAGGCCTACTTGAATAAAGAATATTTTGATTTGATTTGATTTGATTCGCTGAGAGGCTACTCCCAAACCCGAAAAACGAAGTTCGTATGGCGACATCCCGCTCACTCAAATACATCTGAACATGAGAGCGAGAGGAATGACACGTTACGAAATTCAAATTTCGAGTTTCGGAATAACCCCTCTGGTCTCGCGTTGCACGTTCTCGTACCCTAATAAAAAATAGAATATGGGCGAGTGACTTAGCTATAATTCGAAAATCAGATTATGAGGTTGGTTCGATGCTCTCTTGTTAAATGAAGAGGTTTGTAAATAAACATTTCATTCATTAAATTACATTCTCATTCATTAATGAATCGTTGTTCGCCCCGTAACTCCCGAGTCCCGCCGCTGGCGCCGCTCCAGCGGCGATTAGCGAACACCTGCCGACTGACTAACGTACTTCTGAGGTTCCGAGTCACATACGATGGCGTAATATGTAACTGGGTCAAGACTCGATACGTCTAGTTACTTCTAAGCTTAACGTTTTGGATAAAGTTAAGAATTTTTGTGATATGTACCGCTGTAAAAAGGGTGGTGTCGTGTTATAGTGTTGATTTATCCACATTAAAACGAGTATTGCGATCTTCACTCATTGTCACAACACAACAAAGCGGGCTTAATCGCGTATAAAAATGATTTATTTAATTACGTTTCATTGGTAATTCTTCGACTTTTCAGAAGTCGCGTTACGTCCATGGTCTCGAAGGAAACTGGAGCGGCGAATCAACGTCGCCTAGTCGCGCTAGTTTTTCGATCTACCCGCGCTTGATATTTATTATTAGGTTGAACACTACGGTCGTCACTAGACCGACACACTACACTCACGACGTCAGGTGATTTATCGGATGTTATATCATGTTGTTTACGTTTACTAATTACTGGATTCTACGAAGATGAAAGTTTGAAACCATCTTCCCGGTTGAAATTTCGGTGTCTTGATATTTATACGCGATTAAGCCCCGTTTCTTCTCTGGAAAGCTACGTAATATTATCGCGTCCCAAATACCGCAGTGTCTTATGACGAAGGTTTTTAACCAGTGTGTGTTGCCAGTGATGACATACGGCACTGAGACGTGGTCACTCACAATGGGCCTCATAAGAAGGCTCAAAGTCACTCAAAGGAATGGTGCGAGCTATGCTCGGAGTCTCCTTGCGTGATCGAATCAACAATGAGAATCACGGGAAACCGTTGGAGAGGGGCGGCGCGAGACCGGTCGTTGTGGAGATCCTTGAGGGAGGCCTTTTTCCAGCAGTGTACGTCCCTGGGCTGATATGATGAAGCCCCGTTTTGTTGTGTTGTGATAATTAAAATTAGTATTCCTAATATGACTATTTATTCATTTAAGTGTTTCGGTATTAATAATATGGAACAGAGAGAGAAAGGAAGAACATTCATCAAAAATCGTTCAGGGCATGACTCCTAGTCTCGGCACCAATGTCGACGGTGGCGCTGGCGCCGGTCCAGCGGCGATTAACGAACACCTGCCGACTTACTAACGAACTTCGAGTCATGTACGTGGGTAAGATCTAATTGGGTCAAGACTCGATAAGTCTAGCTCAAAACTAGATATTGCAATTGGTAACAGGCAACGTAGATTGCATCGTTATTCGAGTACATTTCAACCTTCGTGGACACGTTATTCTGGCATTTCGAGCTTGTCTGATAGAGATTCCGGACTTCTAAGAAATAATTTGAAATCCCATTAAAATTTACACCGGTTTGGACAAAAAGGTGATCCATGAAAGTGATACGGACCCAACGCTCCAATAATGATCCATATTGACACGTTCCTGAAAATTAAGGACTTAGAAGCGCAATAGAGTACCGATATCTTTAAGTAATGGTACCGACATTTTTTTGGCTAACATCGAAATTGTAGGATTTTGCGGAGTCGGGGCGTAAAATAGACCCTTTATCTCTAAAATTACAATTAATTCAGCCTGTGTTGTATTCTATGTGATAAAAAGTGAATGTATTGTTTTAATGGTCAAGTATTTCACCGTACTATTGTTATGCATATAGTGAATAACGCGTTGCCATCGTATTTAGTCAAAAAGGTTCGTATTTATCTTGCTGTCTTTAACCTACCGCCGAACCGTCCGTAAGCTAATTGACACAGTAGGATAAATACTAACTTTTCCGACACAATACAATAGCTAAACATTATTGACAAAATCTGTAGTTGTCGACAATTTGACAGGCGAGACCGATGTTAACGGTAATATTTAATTAGCCCTAAATTTGGTAATTAGATACTTTTATTACGTAAGTACCTATATCAAAAGGTAATAACGAGTGCATTTCTTTTTGGACCACATGTTTGGCTCAGTGGGTTGTACAACGGTCTACGAAGCTGGTGGTCCCGGGTTCGGATTCCGGCCAGGGCCAGCGTTTGTGTGATGAGCAGGAATGTTTGTTCCTGGGTCTTGGATGTTTTGTATTTATTTAAGCTTTTCATTTATCTATATATTTATGTATATGGTCGCCTGGTCGATTTGTGTAAGATTGTCTCTGTGTGCGTTATTTATTTATTATTTATTGATATTATTATTTATTACTAGCGGCCGCCCGCGACTTCGTCCGCCTTTGATTCGTTTATCGCGGATAAATGCTTATGTCTTTCCCCAAAAGTCGATATTTTACTAATTTAAATGTGAAGCATATCCCCAAGATTTCAAGTTCCTAGCGTAAAATATATTTACTGTCCATACAAATCTTCATCCCCTTTTTCGTCCCTAAAAGGAATGAAATTTGACATACATTATAGCATACGTCCTATTCTGATATACATATAAGGTACATAACTGGAAAGTTTCATAAAAAATTGTCCAGTAGTTTTTGAGATTAAGTTTAACGTACATACACACTGTTACGAGCGTGGGGTATAGGATAGAGTTAAAACACCTTGACAGTTCCACGTTAGTTTATTCACGACTTACAGTAGCAGGGATTCACTGTTAAACGCGTCCCGGTACCGATACTAAACTTCGCACCGTGTATAGTACACACTGAGTCACTGACACTGAACACTATCTAGTTCACTTCCACTACTTCACTTTTATCACTTCACTCTTAACTTCTTCTTCTTTCCACTTGTTTCTCCTTCACTTGCCACTTTAAGACTGCCGCCTGCTTCAGCAGTTTCACCGTCTTTTATACCCGTTAATTTCGCTCGTCTTTTGTCACTTTTTATCGTCATATTTTCGTTATTCTGCTGTTTTGAGTAACGTCGTCTTTCTAGTAAATTGGGCTGTGTCGAAGCATATACGAATTCCATACATTTGTCCTTTAAACTTGTATGGCACGGAATGTACTTTTCTTCAAACTTTCTAGAAACTTTAGTCTCACTTACTGAAATCTAAACATCCGAAGAAAACTTGCAAAAAGCTCGCCCATACTGGGATGAGAACCTTACGATCATTAAGCCTCTGCCTTACGACACGGCCATTCGGTTCTTAGTTTAGTCTGCGAAAAACTGATACACATTTATTAAACACTACTCGACAATTGATGACGCTATGGTTTCGCAACAATACTTTCACGATATTTTCTTCTGTTTCCGCGAATATTACTCATTGAAATAAAACAATTTAACGGATTATATCGCGTATATTATCAAATTTTAATATGCTGAGTTATTACAAAACTACCTTACATCTGGCTATATTCTGTGGAATGGTGAATTCTACGGGCAAGTTGATGGTGTGGCAATGGAGTCTTCGGTGTCTCCTGTCGTCGCCGATATTTTCATGGAAGACTTCGAGGAGAGAGCGCTTTCATTGGCACCTGTCAAGCCGAGGATCTTTAAAAGATACGTAGATGATACCTTTACTATTTTACCTAGATCTAGTGTTTCAGCTTTCTTAGACCATCTGAACTCCATGCATAGTAAAATTAAATTCACTATGGAGTTGGAAAATCAAAATTCACTTGCATTCTTAGATGTGCTAGTAATTAGAGGTCCTAAAAATTACATAGGTCATACTGTATATAGGAAACCTACACATACAGATAGGTATTTGAATGGCAAATCTCACCACCATCCCTGCCAACTTGCTACAGTGGGTAAATCTTTGTTTCAGAGAGCCAGGGGAATCTGCGACAATCAACATCTGACTGCTGAGTTGCAGAATGTCAAACGTGCGCTTCGAGCCAACGAGCTCCAGATACCACGTTCCAAGCAGAATCCCAGTATAAAGAAACCAACAGTCGAGCGTAAACCTGCCGTATTACCATATGTGAAAGGGGTCACAGACAAGATCGGATACATCTTGAAGCGTGCTTCTATAAAAACGTATTTCAAGCCGTTGAAGAAGGTGTCTCAATACCTTAGACCCGTGAAGAGTAGCACCCCTTTGCAGAATGCAGGCATTTATAAGCTGGACTGCGAGTGTGGTCTTTCATACATTGGTCAAACGAAACGCAGTGTATCAACCCGGGTGAAGGAGCACATAGCAGATGTCAAGCACCGTCGATGTAATAGGTCTGCAGTCTGTGAACATGTCATTGACAAACCAAACCACTCAATTAAGTTTGATAAACCTTCTATCCTTGCCAAAGAAAAAATATATTTTCCCAGAATGCTACGCGAGGCTATTGAGATTAAAAAGCATCCTAATTTCAATAGAGAAGATGGATTGTCACTACCACCAGCTTGGGATCCTGTAATACATCTCATCAAGGAACAAGCGAGACACAGGACTACCAAACCTTAATTTCCGAACGGTGTAAAATATCTTATCTGTTTAAAAGTAGTTTAATAGTCTCTGTTTTTTAAATATTATAATTAGTAATGAGGTAGCCTGGGAGTTTTTCTTTGCAGCGTTTCTTTTCTCCTCAGTACGCCTCATTTGTGAAATGCTGCTTGGTAATTTTAATTATTAGAATAAAATAATTAAGCCCTTCTGGCACATGTGTAACTTTCTTTACAGCTTAGGCCCATCTGGCATGTATGTACACCTTTATTTATGTTTTTTCAAAAAAAAATGGGTAGTTTGCACAAATTGTAACTTTGACAGAGGAAAATACATCTTTTCTCAGTCCACCCGTGACCATGGAAAGCTGGAAAGCTTCCGAAACGTCGGGAACTAAAATGAGATAATATACGCGATATAATCCGTTAAACTGTTTTATTTCAATACTTTCACGTTTATAATATTGTATGGATTTCTCCCGCAATAAGTAGCTACACAAAATTATCAAACCTATTAGAAGAAAAGCGAAAACGTCTCCCACCGGCGCACCAAGTTGTTCACCGCCTTTTATACAGATTATTACTGTTTATTCGCCATCAGCTGTCAACTGGTATTAGGGTCGGTGTAAACTCTGCAAATTGTATATTTTCTGCTCAATTATACAGGGGTGGCATCCCATAGATTATACAATAGTAAGATGTGTCACTTTTTTAAAATTTAATAAGTGGCAAACGGACAGAGCCCATGATGGAATGTGGTCATCATCACCCATGGATAGAGGTAACACCAGAGGAGGCGCCCATATGTCGCCAAGCTTTGTGTCTTCTTTGTGTGTGTGCGCCATATATGGTCTCCGTGGCGCCACATATGGTCTCACCGGCAGATCAGCGCTGGCTCCCGAGCCGGCATTATGCTGAGGTGGGACCATTTCGGGGCATAGTTTTAGTTTTTTTTATATCTAATTTGTTTTTTTTTTTTTTTTACGCTATGCTACCGAATTTTATTTTCTTTCTTTCTTCTTTATTTCTCCTTTCTTCAAAGATCCCGTTGTAGGACTCCAGGAACACCTCAAGGGGAAGCTCCTTCCACAACTTGCAAGTTCGTGGTTAGAAGGTACGTGGTTCGTGAGCGTGATGGCCGTTTAAGCATTCAGATAGTGGGGATGTACTTTGTTCCTGAGACGGGTAATGATAGAAACGTGACGTCACTTGTAACATTTGCTTTTTCAATAACTCATTTTTAAAATACTTTTAATGCCAATTATTGCACTGCAGCCAAATACGTGCAACTTCCAATACAAAATGTCCCAGATGTGTTGTCGTTCTAAGGACTA
Organism: Hedya salicella; assembly: GCA_905404275.2. Taxonomy (NCBI): domain Eukaryota; kingdom Metazoa; phylum Arthropoda; class Insecta; order Lepidoptera; family Tortricidae; genus Hedya; species Hedya salicella. Next base: position 15,076,132 of record FR990111.1, on the reverse strand, counting down.
TGATGTCATGCCTAATGTTTCTGTAATTACAGTTTTTTTTTGTACCTTAATCAACAGACATATATGTAGAGCCGAACGCATGCCGAACGAACTGTGGGCCAAGAATACCACTGACTGGATCCCACCCAATAGAGTTCGTCGTCGCGGACACGTTCCCAAGGGATTTTTTTTTAGAACCTGACTTTGAACTGGATAGAACTGGTTAGACCTCCTGACCAGTAATCGGATTTTGTAGAGGGAACGCAAACGCACAAACGGGAATGCCATTCGCGGCCACTTAGAATTGGGGGGACGGGGGGACGTACTGCGCAAGGCACAGGAACTGCGGAGGTAGGTTGAACCGTTCAACCCCAGTTGGGACGGGGTAGAGAGAGACAAGAGAAAGTGGGCGTAGGGGAGATTGCGAGACTACGGGCTGAGCGACCCCGCCGGCGGCCTACCGGCCCAAGGGATTGGTGCATTGGTGCCTTAAATAGGGACGAATGGAAGAAAGACAGGGAGGCATTTGCCTAGCAGTGGGACAGTTTAGGCTGATAATAATAATGTACCCTGAGAAGTTTTAGAGCGTCCGCTGCGTTAAGTGGGAGTTTTAGGGCGCCCGGTGCCGTTTTCTGTATATTCATAGAGCAGTGCTGCGTCTAGCGGATCATCCGCCGGTCGCGAATATACAGGAATAAGCATCCGAAGCGGACGCCCTTCGAGATTCCTGAGTTTTTTTTTTTTTTACCTATCATTCTAGAGCCGTTTTTTCAGTATAAAGAACAGCCTAATGTTTCAGTATAAAAACAGCTCTAGCCAACATTTTTTATGCCCAAAATTATAGTAAAGTTTGTTTCCTTCACAGATCATATTTCCCGAAGCGCTTTCAGCCTTCTGTAAATGTGCTTGTGTGGAATAAAAGCAGAATAAAAGTTACCCAACTGGCTAATAAAAGTATATCCACTACCTATGTGAATGAATTAGCATTAAGACCAAAGCAATCACTGAATTCCGCAAACCAACCAAATAGCAGGTCTGTTTCCTATTCATACTAAAACTTTGCAAAGCGTTGCGTGCTTCGGTCTCCAATAACTCACCTAAACCTCATAAACATTTGTAAAAATGCCAGCATTCCCCAATAGCATTGTAATAATTAGGTACGGGTCCGATTCAACTGTTCTAGAGAACAACGTTCCATTTTAATCGCCGTGACTGTGTTCCAGCTCCAAAAAAAAACACTGTGATGTGAAATATCACTGTGACTTTTCACGGCTAGAGTCTGCCGAACTGCGAACTTTTGTAAAGTAGTGAATTCTCGGTTCTGCCATAAATTACCCGGTAGATACCGCAAAACCTAGTCACGGCTGTTACTCAGGCCACGTTAAAGTTAATAACTTACTGTAATAAAACAGGTGCTTAAATAATACTTTCGTGATTTTGAAGCATTTGTCCCTCACATTACAATATGCGTTTCGAATGAATGAATTTGACACTTTTAAATTAATACTTTCTCTACAAAGATTTTCGTAGCGCTATCCACGTAGCCGATTACATAGCAAAATGCGTATGTAGTGAAAACTTATGGGTAGAGCTAGCGGGTTTCTGGTAGTGAAAGTGTGATGCAGATGTCGCGACAGACAAAATAAATAAGAATGACTTTGAATGGAGGAACAACCTTCGTGACTTTGTAACGGTAACGTGTTACTTAGTGACAAGTCACAGTGATAAGTACTTTTGGACGGCTACAGATCACTGTGATTTTATTTATCACCCATCCCTAAGCAGCGCCTCCCCTAGCGATTTAAAGGGATTAGCTCAGACGTTTACGAGCCAATAAATTTGTGCATCCCCAGCCCGAATTGTATTTAGGTGCATTACCTGCATTTCCCCTGCGCCCGGCCTCCCGAATCGAGCGATCAAGTTTTATGCACCTGTTAGTCCTAGCGTGGTGTTCGAAAATGAGTTTTAAGCATATAACATAAGGCCAGGAGGATGCTGGGGTATGTTTAGATGAACATTTTTCTTCGTTTGAAGGTTTGAGAGGGGAGTAAAATAAATAGCCATTGATAAAATTCGCTGTAGCGATATTTTATACGACATTTGAAATAATACATTGAAGTAGGGTTTCCTATTTTAGGACTCCTTTAGGAATCCTTATAAGCGCTTCGACGCTGCGCATAAGACGAAGCAGGAGGTGAGTACTGGTTAGTAAAATATAGTTACGATTATAGCACAGTTGCACACATTATAAAGAAAAAAATACAAGATACTACAGTAATAGCACAGTGTAAAGAGTAACAGTGGGCCGACGCCTTTGATTTTTGCGTAAATGCCGACACCGCTCAAGGTTACCGTACTTACCTAGGGTTGTCACAGACTTACACTAATGCCCAAAAGAGGAGGGTAATGTTTTTAGGTTTCATGTATGTTTGTATGTGTACTAATTTTACAAATGGCGGCGAAGAAAACAATTAAAGTTTTTTTAAATCTCTGTTCGTACAAAACGTACAAAACGTTACTATTGGCTGTATGGTGAATTTTCAAAGTTTTGGATGAAATTAAAAGTAAAAACCTGCACGGGCCTGTCCGGGAAGTAATGCCACTTTTTTTAAAATTGATTATCGTATCAACGTATATAACGATGGACTTCGTAGTGTGTTTTTACTACATTAATGGGAACATTTCCGAGCAAGTTGGAGAAATAGGACATTACTACAGAGGACGGGACGAAAGGGGATGCCGGCCGAAGACATATAGACGGCCGAGTAAAGCGAGGCCGGATAAGTCTGAGGCAGGCAACCCCATATTTCCCGCTGAGGTATGTATAGTACTATTTTTAAACATGCAATGAAATAAAAAACAAAAAATCTAAGTTTTATTTTTTAATACGTATAGTGGCAGAATGTCAGGATGCCTGTGCCACACATTTATGTGGAATGAAAATTAAAAAAGAGGACTTTGCCGGCCTAGGCCTGCATGATTTGTATGAAATTCCTTTGACGACCTCTTGTCCTAGCCGCATCTGAAGTATGACGTCATGCTTCTCGGCCTATTATAAGGAACATAACATCAATATTTCAGCGAAAATGTTTCTTTTTTATGTCATAAGGAGCAAACGAGCAGATACATCGCCTGATGGTAAGCGATCACCGTCGCTAACTGACACCTGCAACATCTGAGGAGTCACAAATGTGTTACCGGCCTTTCAGCTCTCTACGCTCTTTCCTTGAAGGTTTGAGGGTGGCATCGGTCCTCAAATACTGCCGGCCATAATGCGACGCAGGAAATTTCTAGCAAATCGGATAGTTGTGGACTGCCAACCATCCAAGTGATGGGGATAGAAATAATGCAGCATATGACGATGGCGGAGAAATGTGGCGGCGATTAATCAAACAAATCCTCGGAGTACTTCCCGTTATACATGCGATAGAAAATGCAGAGCGAAGCTACATCTCTACGCAGTGCCATGGAGCCAATTTTGAATAGCGCTGGCAACCGACCACAAAATAAAGAATGAAAGTATCTTATTTGATGCCTTAAAAAATATATCTTTGTTCAGATAAAAGTAGACAGTGTTAAACAGTTCTAGCAGTGACCTTGATAAGTATATATAACGCCTATGCTATATTTATCCAGCGATCTAGCGAGTATTTTGACATGTTAGTAGTATAATCAGAGATTTTAAGTTTTTCTGCCGGAAAATTCAGGTTGCTGAACGATAATTAATATACATTTACTACACGAACAAAGCCGTGGAAAAAAAACTAGTAAGTATAAATAAACTTAAGACAAACAAATTTCGATGAAATTGCTGAATCAAAAAACCTACGTCTGGAACGAAGAAGTCGCAGAAATGGTGTCGGAATGAAGCGAATTTTGATGACTTCCGTCTCAGCATTATAATATCGTTAACATTTTAATTTCTTGCCAAAATAGCAAGTTGCGCCAATTCAAGATTAAAATGAAATTTGAGTTGAAGTATGATTTAACAATTGAAGGATCTTTTGCATCTTGAAATCATTACTCGCGATTAGAGTAATTACTTTATATTTCTTTATGAGCTCCAACTTGATGTTTTAAGAACTTAATACAAAAAATCACAAGATACAATTGACGTTGAAAAATTCAAATTCAAATTATTGATTTCGGATAACATGACCCATATGACTTATTATACAATAATTAACTTAGTTTTTAATATTACTACTTAGTACTACTACTTAGTTTATATGGAAAACTTAAAACTTATACTCTAAATTTGACTTTACAAGTCCGTGTAAACGTTTAATTATTGGACAGTCAAAGCTGTCTGCTATCATTTTGAGGATGCCGTTGGAGCTGCATCGCAAAAGTGACGCAACTTTTTCCACTGAATGGCACGGAAGTCGCCCGTGTGACTCCCGTTCTGCAAACATAGCCGGGGCGCGAAAAAAGAAGATAGCGACGATAACCAATTTGCAAGAAAAGGTGTGTCAACCGGAACATCCTATAACATCGCTACAATCATTCGACATCGATGTAGTTGGTAATTGGTAAAATAACTCATAAATAAATATAAAGGACCGGAAAGTACCAAGAAAATAACTGGTAAATAATTAATTGTAAGAGACTGGAAAACCAAATTTCTTGAAATATGACCTAGGATCAAGACAAACAGAGAAGTTATGTAATCTAAATGTTTGATTTGTGTCATAGGTTCAATGGATTAGAGTGGTAGTGGCTATATTTTTCGGTTGAAGTAGGCATAGAACATGCTAGTCTATACTAAGTATTATACAGTTGTAAAAATAATATGTCTCTGTACATTGAAGTCATAAAAAACATGATACGGTTATTTTGACGTCACTAAATAGATTTTTTGTTTTTATTCTTTGTATGTTTGTATGTATGTCTTTTCGGCCTCATCACGTCAAAAAGATTGCATAGATTTCAACCATTTCTGGTACAAGCGTAGCTACTTGTCTACAGATGATTACAGGATACTTTTTACCCTACTTCGCTGAAGCAAAAAGTAGGGTTACAATTATTTTCTCCTCCGCGAACGAAGTTTAAAATTATAAAAGTGTATAATGAACAAAACACAACGCTTTAAAGTCTAACGTTACGTACACTCATCACTAGCACTCCCAAATCCCCGAAATAGTTAATTAAATCCAACTGCCAATTGAAAACAGAAACACAATTCCACTTTCAGGAGAAGCGCAGAAAAAATGGCGCCCAACGTGGGGCCAGACGATTAGAGCCAGCTGTGTGCAGATTTATCCCGGCCTTACATTTGATGGATCATTCTAAACCTTCCGAGGATCCGTTATTCGACAAGCTAAAATAACCCCTATTTTATTAAATATAAGAGTTACCGGGATTTGAAGACGTGGGTGACAATAAAGCGACCTTATGACGATTTCGAGTTAGAATTGCAGTTTGGAAGTTTTACAAATTGATTCTATTTTCATTGCGATGGATTTATTGCATTATGATATGATGGTTGGAGGATCTAGGAGAATGTAAGTGTGGTTATTATAGGGCGATAGTTTTACTAGTTAGACATCTCTTGGGTTTTTATTTCAAGAACCTAAAGAAAATCTAGGTTAAAATCCGGACGACATAATACTTATAGACACGTGGGATAATTATGAGAGAGAGAGCTAATCCTTCATGAACTAGCATAATTTATTTATTTATAAACATTATTGCACAAACAAAAGTAAGTAAAAATGGCGGACTGCGGTTACCTCTCATTGGTTCTCAAAGCCAGTTTGTCGACACAGGACGAATTTTCATAAAGCTTATTCCTCTAAGGAATAACTGTTTATTCTTTAATATTATGCTTAATTTACTCCGGTACATGTACCTTAGGACCTAATAATAAATTAATAAACAAAACCTGGCGTGAAACCTGAAAGGATTATTTTTTTTGGGATTTAAAGAAAAGCACCGAAGAAGCGAAATCTTAGTATTTTCCGGAATGTGTTATCATCATACTCGATTGTGAATATTTTTACTTAAACTTAAGTCACGCACGAGTCGTACTGGTGCCAAATTTCATGTGTCTAGTAAACTCGTTACGTAAGTAAAAACAGACTCGAAGGTTGTGTAACGAAAAACTAGATCTTCAGCCATTTTTCCATCGGCCCATCTGTGACTCTGTGAGCTGTTTTTTAAACAGATTTTTTGAGATAATGTTGGAGAAAATCTTGGCACTAGTTGCCCTAATGGCAGGACGGAAAACGTATTTTTCTTTCCATACAAATGGGGTCGGATTGCAAAAGTTTCCCTTACTTATTCTACCTCATTTTTAACCGACATCAAAAACTGGAGGTTTCATAGTTCGCGTTATGTTTTTCTATTCTTTTTGTTTGTATGTTTGTTGCGCGATCAAAACAACTACAAGTGTACTTTTATCACCGGGGTGAATTAACCCTGGTGACTTAAGTAGGCCCACCCCGATACGGTAGACTAATGACCTGGTAATGACTAATGATCCACGGGATGTGGGTGGCGCTGGGCCGGCAATCGTGGCGTCATTTGGGGGAGGCCTATTTCCAGCAGTAGACTTCTCTTGGCTGATGATGGTGATGATGATGAATATATACTAAATGTTTAAGCGATGTAAGATTTTTGTTAACAAAGCATTGCAATCTGATTACTTACAACTTAGTTCAGCTTAGTTCCCCGGCGGCCCATTGCCAATTCCCAGGGCCGGAGAGAGCACACGTCCCGCTTTAACAACCCAGGTAACTGTTGTTTAAAATGGCGGAGAAATTGTAAAACTTGGCTAGCTTTTTATAAAGGAGAATTTTGAGGTTAAGTTTGGTAAAAGTTGTAATAAATTGGTTTCCTCTGAATATAAATAATATGTAGGGAGGTAAGGAAAATGTCCCCATTTCTTGGCACATTCAACTATGTCTCATAGCATAGTACAGTCGAGAGCAGAAGTAGAAGATCATTTTACTTCCTTGTCACTCTACTTTAACGCATCCCATTTGTCGCGTATTGTTACGTGAGTGTAACAAAATACTGACATGATTATCTGCTTTTGCTGAAGACTGTACATATAGTAGAGGTGACAATCAAGGTGCAAATTATTGTAACTTGGGTGTCAAATATTGGGATTTTTACCTTACCTGATACTATTTTCTTAAATGCCAATACGATATATGGTATCAGGGTCATTAATCGAGCGTTTCAACCGTTTACTTTCATGAATAAATTTTAGTCCGATTGTCTATAGATTTTTGTGACACTGATGGAAATTTCGGACTTTTAAGAACAGTTTTAAATCCTATTAAAATGCCTTCCCTCCTCCGACGTAGAGAATTTATCCAGGAGATGTTATATATATATATCATTGGAGATGATGAATCGTGTACTTATCGAATAAAATAGCAGGAGATGAGGCAAACACCTACAACACACTACGGAAATATTCTTACTTCTATGCAGGTAGACACACAATAAAATCTATCTATCTATGAGCCACGGACGTCCACTGCTGAAATTAGGCCTTCCCTCGCCACAGGGAGCGATCCGATGCAGACCGCATCCACCGTCTCCCTGCAACCCTCACGAGATGGGTTCGCAATAGATCCAGCCCATCTCTTCCCATTGGAGTCGTAAGAGAAAGAGAGACAAAGGAGAATGCATGATAGCGGTGGGTAGCAGCGCCGTCAATTACCAACATACCATCATCCTACTGCGATCGCCAACCCGCCTGCCCATCGTGGCGATTAGGGAAAAACCGCCTATAATAAGACCAATAAAATAAACACACATACAAATAAAAACACACACACACACATACACGCTGTCAATTTATCGTATAAACTCACATGTTTTTTCTTCTAATCTTGCAGAGGGGAATGCGAATGTGCTAATAAAAGTGTTGTAACCCCCGAGAAAACTCCTGTATCTCTCCTGATTACATGATATTTAGTGTGCAGTATTGTATATGTTAGCTCAAATAACTAGCTTTAACTAAATAGGGGGTGCCAAACTCGGTGCAACTAGAAGTCAAAGTTTTCGTCGGGTCACAAAATTAGTTTTACTATTTTAACAAAATTTTGGCTACCGACTACATTTGGGTTGAGAGTAGCGAAGTTTAGAAATCTAGTTATTGCGTTGAGTTGCCAAGTACACTAGGTGCAATTGAGGTTATTGCGAATATGGGGTAATATCCCAAAAAAATCGCATAATTCCATAATATCAGAAGGAGGCTTAGTTGTTAGACACTTTGGTAGCCCTGGCAGAGACACTTTCGCATTACAATAAGTAATTATGATTACAATATTGTTCGTAACTGGCCCAATCTTAGAGCATTAAGCTAATAGAGATGCTATTCGAATATATTTCCCTCTGCTAAAGTAATCCCGAAATCTCCGATTAGTTTATACGGTAAATTGTCAGTGTGTGGGTGCTTTTTTGTTTGTAGGTGATTTCTTTTAATTGTGTGCGTTTGTAGAAATCGGAATATTACCGTAGTGTGCTGTACGTGTTTACCTCACCCCCCGCTTAAAGTGCATGAAAAATTTGTTCGGTAATGACACGGCTCTCTCCATTAATTAAATGCTCTAAGACCCTTAAAAATAAGGCTCTAAATTCACCTAAATGTACTTGGCAATATTAAGTTTCCCAGGTGTAATGTACTGTTATTCTTGCCGTACAGTATAAAGCGGGTATATAGGCCCACCTTTTCATCTTTTTATTTTTTCCAAAGCTACAGAAAAATCTGTAGTTTTTCCCTGACAATAAGTAGGCTTATTCCTACCTATAAACAAAATTTCAAGATTTTTGAAAATTTTCATCCATTCTCCATTACAAGTGTGACTCAGAATGTAAAGAGGTTATTTTATGTCATATTGTTTTTTAGATGTAATTTTTTAAATCCTCGATGTGACATTTGTTCACGACGATCGACTATATACATTTTTGATTTAGTTTGACAGATTAGCAAGAAATGTTTTAAAGTTAGCTGTCAATGTCATGACTTTTTTTTTAGTTTTGTGTCCTACATGGACCTAAAAGTCCTATGGCGTAAAAATCTAAAATATACCTCTGGGAAACTTAACCTTTCAAATTGCCATTTACAACGTCTCACTTATGTAAATAATACCACCCAAGGCGTAGGTAATCCTTTATTGATGGTAGTTAAAGACCAACATGTCATCCGTCATTGATGATGTAGCTCTGCACTGCACAGCTATGCCATCACACAGGGACAACTTTACACAAATCGACCTAGTCACAAACTACGCAAAGCTTGTAATATGGGTTTATGCTAGGAGACGATATCTATACTATTATAAAGTTGTAAAAATAAAATGTCTGTACATTGAAGATATTTAGAGGGCAATAAATGAAAAAATATTTTTTTTAGATTTTTTGAATGGATATATGTTTCTATGTGTCGTTGTGGCTTCATCACGCTAAATCTGGTAAACGGATTTCAACTATTTTTGGTACACGGGTAGCTGGGTATCTCCAAATGGTTATAGGATACTTTTTATTCCACTACACGGCCGTAAAAAAGAGGGTGATGACTTTGTCTCCTCCTCGAACGAAGTTGCGGGCGTCCTCTAGTACATAATACATAGATAAATTATAATACTTGAATACATAGAAAATATCCAACACCCAGGAACAAACATTCGTGCTCATCACACAAACACTTGCCCTGGCCGGGACTCGAACCCGGGACCGCCAGCTTCGTAGGCCGTTGTGCAACCCACTGAGCCAAACGCGTCATCATCGACATGTCGAAATGAGAACCTGAGACATTGCGATAAGTAAACCTTCATAAAACTTGTCCCACTATTTAGTTTGTTCAGCGTACGATGCTAAACTACATCCTCCGGGCCCGTATCTTTGAGGACATTTGCTTAGGACACTTTTTATAACATGCAGAGATTACGCTATTCGACCCATGTCGCGGAAAGGATCCTACAAAACTATTTATCATAACACTGGATTCGATATACTAACGCTTAACCGTGTACTTTACTAACAAGGGAGAAAAGTCTCATTTTCCGTGGCATCAAGTTTCTGTAACAGATTTTTAGGGTTTCCGCAACAATGAAGTCTGAAATAGCCTTATTTGTTATCATGAATTGATTTACGAGAGAGTTTAACTCGTTGTCTTGTCTAGGACTAGTCGTTCCACTTGTGTAAGTTTATATTAACACTTTCGCAACCGACATCTTCGTAACGCTACGCTTGTAGCCCATGGGAAAATCGTATGTAGCTATAACTTGCTACAGGCATAGCGGGTCCTGTTAGTGAAAGTATTAAAATACGCAATACTGATTGCAGTTGTCGCGACAGACAGAACAAATACGAGAATGACTCTGAGCGGAGGAACAACAGAGGAGGAGAAGAGGAGGAGGGCTCGCCGTCGAGAATGTGTTAAACTAACAGTTGCCCACGGCTTCGCGCGCGTTACGATGACTAAAGTAGCCTACGTTTTAATCCATTATCTAATTCTATTTGTGTGCCAAGTGACATTGAAATTGGTTATCGTCGCCCGCAGATATGTTTATCATTGGAGGAATCGACCATACCTTGCCAGCCTTTGAGTACTAACTTTGAGTAGTAACTCGCTTTGAAGAATCCCATGTAATAGCGCTCTGGGAATACTATAGGGGAAAACTCATTGCACAACTTGTAAGATCGTGGTAAAAATGAGCGTGAAGCCTACTTATTCTTGGGATGCCAAGCATCTAGATAGTGGGGATGAACTTTGTACCTGAGATGGTAGGTGCGATGATAGAAACGTGACTGCTCTTGTAATCTTAAAAAAACACAGGGACAATCTTACACAAATCGACCTAGTCCCAAACTAAGCAAAGCTTGTACATGGATACTAGGTGACCATGTACAAAATATATAGACAGATAAATACATAACATAACATAACATAGAAAACGTCCAAGATCCAGAAACAAACATTTGTGGTCATCACACAAACACTTTGCCCTGGCCGGGATTTAAACCTGGGACAGCCAGCTTCTAAATGTATCTGAATCACACGGTCGGTAGTTTTCTAGTTAAAATAACTTTGCTAAATCGCTACCATTGTCGAGACCTGCGCTGGCATTAAAAAATCGGAAAAGCCGGCACTATTTCAGTTGGAGACCCGTTTGACCGACAAATCGTTGTGCTGAAGTGGCCCAGCAAACGTGACAATGGCAAACGGCGGAAAACCCAAAAATATCGCCTTGGTAACGCCTTGTTTTGACACTGGGCAATTGATGACATTTTACGTTTAACTAGATTTTGTTAAAGCTTCATATTAGAACAAAAGGACTGCAAATATGGGTGACCCAGTTGATATGGGACTGATTTTAAGATGCAGGATGTGCCTTTGCCCGCGGCTTAAATCTCGTTCGTATCATCAAAAAAATAAGGCTGGTTGAAGTTTTTCTTTTGTAGTTTATGTAGTCCGCGACCAAGACGTAAATCCCTACATCGCTACACTCGCACATAAATAATGTATCGAAGGATTGTTAAGGTGCGTCCACACTTGTATCATTTGCTCGTATCCGATCACCGTGCCGTGGCATGACTGCGTATCGCGCTGCTTGGACGCTCAATGTCGGCGCGCCTATCATGCCGTACTCTTCCGATAGAAGTGTGTGATACGCGTAGCAAATGGATTTCGAGCGATCGGATTCGCGCGTGATCGTGACACGCGATCATGCCACGCGACGATGATCTGATACAGGCAAATAATACAAGTATGGATGCACCTTTATGTTACTCTTAAGTAGGTGTAAAAAACGTCAGCGATATCATGTATCTGCCATTTAGGCGAACGCCGTTAAAGGCAAAAGAGTGAATCACAAACACATATTAAGACGATGCACTATTTACAGTAACTACACTTTTTTGTATTTAATTATTCTTTATTAAAATAAATACTTTTATAGTTTTTGGTATTTAAGGAACGGAAACTTTGTCCTTTGTATTGTGTAATTTTGACCAATAGTTTAAAAGTTACATCAATGAGAACAGATGAGAATGTTCAAGCGCGCTGCTATATCGTGTCAGTGCACGTTTTTGCCAGATACGTCAATACGGCATTGTTTATCTGATAAAGAGTAGCCCTGTTACCCGCACGAAGCTGGGGACTCGAAGCTGGGGATTGCTAGTTTAACATTAATATGGATGTCGCTATTCCTTCTCGTTTTATTTGACGAATAATACAAGCTATTCTTCATTTTGTAATTGTAATTTCACAATTTCTTCGTTGCGCTTATCGATGACGTCTAAATCTAAATCAAAGAAAACTCGGCTTTAAATTTTATTTTATATTTTCCACCCAAAAGCCTTAACTTATAAGATATTACTATCAATAAATAACTGTTTTTTGTGATAAAAACGGCCCCGGCCCGAAGTGAAAATAACTGCACGCTTAGATAGAGCGGCGACCGAGACAGCGCAACCGTCTTCCTCAACAAATCCTGTCCGCCTTGTCGATTCTGCTGGATGTGAAGAGTACTTTATCGTTAGATCGTCAGTTGTGTTAACAACTGAGAGGCCGCCAGACCGAATATAATATTTCTAAGGCCGGCTGGAAAAAATGGTGATTTAAAAATAACAAGAAAGAAGCCCTCGCATGCGCCCGGAAGGGCCGCCGACAGTGACGTCCGTCATAATCTTATTTGTTTATTTTGTTATCCATCTTTATAAAAGCCTATAAATAGTGATCATCGGCACATGTGAATGCCCTCCAGCTCATATCGCAGACCTCACCAATCACTACCTCTTCAATACAGACATCCACCGGCAACGTCACTGGAGTCTTTATACAATGCCCTCATTGTCCTCAGCCCCGTTTCTGTAAAGGTATCAGAGGTTTGAATATTCACAATGCGCGTGTTCATAAAATCAAAGTGTCTCAATCTTCTAACAATGCAGCAAGGGCGTTCGGTAATAGTTCAAATGGCACTGTAGTCGATAACTTCCCCTCTTGGCTTGGTTCACAAAAAAACGTTACCCCGATTATAAAAAGAATCCCCAGAGGAGCTCGGATAGCCGTAGCACACGCCTTGAACCAAGTCATAGCTAAGGTAATAAATGAAAACTCATATGACAGCTGGTCAGAGTTGCTTTATTTTCCCTACAGAATCCTTCACACAAACAAAGGCTAAGAATAGTATCTCTCTCACTCAAAAGATCAAGCTAAATTGCCAACACCCCGCAAACCCAGTCCTCACTCAACCAAAACCTAACGTTTGGAACGACGATAACAAATTGTTTAAAAAAGTAGAGCAAAAAATAATTGATGGAGACATTAAGGGAGCTGCCCAACTACTCTCCAGTGACGTTATTGCACCCAACAGCCCCGACACCATAACTGCTTTGCAATCCAAACATCCACTTCCAGCAGCAACACTTAGCCTTCCCGATCCGCCCGATTTAGATACCCCACACCTAATCGCAACAAAAAAAGACGTACTGGCAGCAGTGATGTCGTTCAAAAACGGTTCCGCCTGTGGCCTGGACGGCCTCTCCCCGCAGCATCTGAAGGACCTGTTGGGAAGCAGCAGCGGCGATTTATTTATTTATTTATTTACAATAATGTTTACACGGCATTACAGTAGAACCAATGCACCGAGAAACTTATTTAACTTAATATAATATGTATAAAACAGGTAAATTAATTACTTATTACATATTTATAATCTAGTTAGCCTACCGATCATCCATCATCTCGCAGAATTTTAGACATTCACGGCAAACAGCTGCCCAACTCCATGCAAACAAATCACAGTCAGGTGCTGATGCCAGAAGAGCATTAAGCATCGCCAGCGCACGGAGTAGCGGGGAGTTGCTGCGCGACACCGTCCTAGCCGCCGGCACGGCCAGCAGAGGGCGCACCCGCGGTCTCAGGTTTATTTTCGGAACGTCCGCAACAAACAGTCTTACGACCTGCTGCACAAGTTCAGGGCAGTCAGAATCACCTCGTAAAATACGACACGCAGTGATCAGCAAAAAGTTATTCCGTCTCACCTCTAGTGAATTGAACCCTAAACAGCCAAGCAAGAACTTAGTTGGGTATAGAAAAGGATAGTAGCCATATCTTTTGCGATGCCGGCGGACTACTTTTGGACAACATCACACATCTCATAAACCTCATGCTGTCTGGTACAGTCTGCGGCGATGTGTTAAGTATCCTTTATGGAACTTATGCGATCTTAAATAGAAGGACGGCGGTATAAGACCAATCGCTGTAGGCTTTACCTTTAGACGTATTTGCTCAAAAATATGTTGCAGACACATATTTCAACCTCTTTCTGAGATACTTCAGCCTATTGAACTCGGGTTTGTCAGCAAAGGCGGCTGTGAAGCAGCTGTCCATGTAGCGCGCGCTTTCGTCAATGACGACAAATGCGAGGTGCTGCTGAAAGTGGATGTAAAAAATGCCTTTAACTCTGTAGATAGAGGCACTTTACCGACGCAAATCAAAGACGCAACCCCGATGATTTATAAATATTTATGGCAGTGCTACAATGAACCAACGCACTTAATATTTAAAAATCATCCGCTTTCGTCAGCAGTTGGCTGTCAGCAAGGCGACCCCCTAGGACCCGCCATATTCAGCCTCGCCATTCACCCCATAATTTCAACCTTAAATTCGCAATTTAACTCGTGGTACCTTGACGATGGCACTCTAGGAGGGGACTGGAAGACTGATTTGGCTGACCTCAAAATCTTAAGTGACTCGTTCTCATCAATTGGCCTAGAACTAAATTTTTCAAAATGCGAGCTCTTCGTCCAAAATACTCACGCCATTTCGAACATACATAATATCATTTATAATTTCAACACATTAGCCCCTTATATCAAAATAGTTGACAAAACCTCCCTCCGATTGTTAGGGGCTCCGATATTTCCCGAATCGATACCCCCCCTCATAAATGAAAATTTAAATATCCATAAAGCTTATTCGGACCGCCTTCTAAAGATCAATGCACACATGGCTCCCGTAATCATTAAGTTTTGTTTATTTTTGCCTAAATTTACATACATTCTAAGTTTAGTCCCGTATGGAAATACCCTAATCTTATCGAGCCCTTAGACTCCGTCCTCAAGGCCACTCTGACGTCCATCCTTAACATCCACCTGGACAACCGCTCATGGACCCAAGCCTCCCTCTCAATCCGTCACGGCGGGCTGGGCATCAGGCAAGTCGTTAGTGTCGCTCTTCCGGCTTATTTATCCTCGTTCCACAGCACGCAAGAATTTTCAAACAAAATATTTAGCCCATCCTCCAACAACCACTGCGTTGCCGATTTGAACGAGGCTAAAGACGAGTGGACGCAGGTTTGCCTGGGTGCCCCGATCCCGGCCTCCGTTAAATCGCAGCGGCTGTGGGACGAGCCGCTCTGCAAATTGGTCTTGAAAGTGTTAAAGTATTCATATTATATATTGACAAAGACATGACATTGAAGTTTGCTAAACCCTTTTTCTTTTTAACATCCTCCCTTTTTGGCAAATTTTAAAGCGTTAAGCCAATCAGCCCACTAATAAATCCCAGTCTGGGCTTAAAAACAGGCTTTGTAAGAATATCTGCACATTGGTACTCAGTTGGAACGTATTTCACCAGTAGTTCTTTATCAGTAACTAGTTCTCTGACATAGAAATGTCTAATCGCAATGTGCTTTGTCCTTCTGTGCAATTCTGGGTTTTGCGCAAGCTTTATTACTGCATCATTATCGATTTGTAAAATCGGGATATCTTTCAGTGTTGTTATCTCATTGAAAAGTCTTCTCAGCCAAACTATCTCTCGTGCTGCTTCGCTAGCTGCGACTATTTCGGCTTATGTGCTCGAGATTGCTACAGATGTCTGTCTGCGACTTGCCCAAGAGAACACTCCTCCTGCATAGATGCACATAATTACAGATGTTGAACGTCCCGTACTTTGATCTCCACCATGATCGGAGTCGCTGTAGCATTCTAACTCTCCGGGTTTGTGTCCCTTTTTATAAATAATCGCCGAATCTAGAGTTCCTTTAAGGTAACGAAATATGCGTTTCACCTTCTGAACATCTTCATTCGTTGGACTGTCTAGTGTTCTAGATACGACACTTACGGCATATGATATGTCTGGTCTGGTTCCTGTCATTAGGTATGCCAGTGCACCGACAGCTTCCCTGTATGGAAACATAACTTGTTCAATCTCCGTCTCCGTATCTGACTGTCCTTCTTTAATTATTGGAGTACTGATTACCTTGCAGTCACTCATTCCAAATCTATCCAAAATCTTCTTGGTATATAACTTTTGAGAGACCTTTATGGAACCATCTTTCTCGTTGTGGATTTCTAGCCCAAGAAAGTAGGAAGCTGGCTTTGTGGTAATCTTGAATCTTCTCTTAAGTTCAGCCAAGAACTTCACGGATTCTTTTTGATTCGTAGATGCAATCAAACCGTCATCAACATAGAGTCCTATGATAGTTTTACTCTCAACTCTTTGTTGTTTATTTAAGACCAATCGAACAAATAAACACGGATCAGTGTCAGACTGTTTGAATCCGATTGTCTTGAGATAGTCCACAATACATTTATTCCAACATCGTGGAGCTTGTTTGAGACCATACAGACTTCTCTTCAGTTTGCACACTTTGTTTGTGCCATCGCTAAATCCTTCAGGTTGGTTCATATAGATGTCTTCATCAAGTGATCCATTAAGAAAGGCAGTGGCAACATCAAACTGCATAAGAGTAAGCCCTTCGTTTGCTGCGATGCTTAGGATTGATCTGATTGTCGCCAATCTAGCTACGGGACTGAAAGTTTCGTCATAATCAATCCCTTTCTCTTGCGTGTAACCTCTAGCTACAAGTCGTGCTTTATACTTGTCCAGGCTTCCGTCGGCATTTATCTTCTTTTTGAAGACCCATTTACATGAAATTAATTTTCTATCTTTTGGCCGATCTACCAAGATCCAAGTTTTGTTGTCATTTAAAGATTTAACTTCGCTTTTCATAGCCTCAAGCCACTCAGTCTTCTGTGAACTTTTTATAGCGTCTTTGTACGTTGTTGGCTCATCATTGATCAATGTAGAAACAATGAAGTCGTCGTATCTGCTTGGAGCCCGCAGTGTAGACCTGTCACGAAGTATTCTTGTATCAGGGATATCATCATGATCTTCGTCTGAATAATTTATTCGACATCCATCTGGTTCAGGAGATGACTCGTCCAGATCTTCCTCTTCTTGACTTAAATCATTCGATGTTTGAGGCATTACTTCCGCATTCTGTGGTATATCCTCCCTTGCTTCAAACATTGGTTGATTTTGTGGAGTCTTTGGAAAATTGAGTTCGATTTCTGTCGTAGTTTGTTCATCCTCTACCTCAGATTCAGATATATCAGATTCCAATCCAACTGATTTTATTAGAGTTTCTTTAAATGTCACATCTCTCGAACGGATCAATGTAGGTTCGTTATTTTTATTAAATACCAGTAACCGATAGCCATCATCACCATCATATCCGATTAAAATACATTTTTGAGCTTTCTTGGACATCTTTGTTCGCTTCTGTTTGGGAACATGTGCAAAACATTCTGTTCTAATGACTCTCAAATGTTTAATGGACGGCTTCTTTCCAAACCATAGCTCAAATGGTGACTTTTCTTCTTGAGAAGTTGGCCCAGTTCTGTTCAGGATATACGCAGCCGTGTTAACAAGCTCTGACCAACAGGCAAATGGCAGTTCTTCGTGAGCATGCATCATAGTGCGAGCGGCTTCAACGAGGGTTCGATTTTCTCGTTCACTGGACCCGTTTTGCTCTGGTGTATATGGCATTGTAAACCGGTGCTGTATGCCATGCGAATGAAGTATCTTTTCAATGGCTTCGTTTTTGAATTCTCCTCCATTGTCGCTAATTATTGTTTTTATAACACGACCAGCTGTCTTCGTTTCATTGATCATCTGCACAAGCTTGTCTTTGACTTCCGACTTTTGCTTGATGAAGTAGACATGACGAAAGTTGCTGTAGTCATCTTTGAACAGTACGAAATACCGAAACTTCATGAAAGAATTTGGAAACGGACCACATACGTCACCATGTATTATCTCTACTGGTTCTTTAGCTCTTTCTCTTCTTCCAAATTTATGTCTATGTGTCTTTCCATATACACATCCTGTGCATAATTCAGAATCAAGTTTGACTTTGATACCAAGTTCCTTTTCAATCAACTTTTTTATGTGTATTTTGTTCTGATGTGCGAACCTTTCATGATAAAGTTGCAAAGTGTTTTCCGTTGACAAAGTGCTCACTTCTGGAGTTGGATTTCTAATAGTCTGGACTTTCAGCTTATAGAGACCTCCATTCTTGACTCTTGTGCCAATCAAGTTCACTTTTCCATTATTTATCAGCTGACAGGATTCTCTCTCGGATGTGAAGACACTGTTTTGTAGCTTGTCTTGAGCAGCGAGTACAGAAAACAGGTTGCGTCTTATTGCGGGAACGTACCAAACATCGCATAATGTGATATGCTCTTGTCGACCATGGACATCTGCAATCAATTCGACTGTTCCTTTCCCAATGGCTTCAGTTGTAGATCTATTTGCAGTTGTAACCGTCTGGTTCTTAGTAAAATGTTGAAAATTGGAGAATATGTCAGGTTGACAGGTGACATGGCTTGTTGCACCGTTATCGACATACCAATTGTCAAGATCTTCAAAGTTGGTCACTGCTTCATTAGTCTCAACTTGCATGAGGGTTAAATTAAAGTTCTTATTGATAGATTGACTTGTAGATGGTTGTGATTCTTTGGGAGGTTTTCCATCAGCGATCCACTTTCGACATTGTTTGACGTTATGCCCATAAAGTTTGCAATATCCGCATTTCTTCTTCATTTTGTGAGAAGACTTCTGTATTACTAGCGCTTGAGCTTCGGAATCCTCTTCTTTATTCATCAGAGATCTTTCGTAACAGCAAATTTGCGCTGTCAAATTTTCAATGTTACGGTCCTTTTTTGACATGAGCATCCAACTTGACTTGAACGGGAAGTAACTATCATCAGGTAACGTTTCTAAAATTTTGCATATGAGTAATATCTCAGGAAGATCATATTTAGTTTCGTCCTTTCTTAGCTCAACCTTTAGTTCATGCCATATGTTCTTCAATTTGGATATATGCATGGACATGTCATGTAGGGGATCTTTGCGATAACTGAAGAAGCTGTAGCAAAGGTTATAGCTTTTATCCTCAGATGTTCCGTCGAACAGAGTATGTAATTCATCCCAAATCTGTTTTGCACTCGTCAGTCTCATTACCTTTTGCAAAGTGACATCTGACATATTTGCCATCAGCATGAGCATCGCGGCACTATCTTTTTCATTATAGTCTTGTAGAGCTTTCCGATAACTAGCCTGGTCTGCCGATGTAGCTGTTGCACCGGGTTGCGTCGGTGGCTTTAGGTTGCCGTTGATAGCGTCCAATCCTCCAGGCGTACCTCGTAGCAGTAACAGTACCTTGCAGCGCCATGTCGACCAATTTTCTTTACCTTCCAAACGACCAATATCAATTTTGCAGCTCGTCGATGGAGTTGACATTTTGACGGATCTTGTTTGAAAATGGTTCGAATTTGGTTTGAAAACGTAGCTAATTATTTCATAAAATAATTATTTTACACAATCACATAACATGTAAAATTATTTTTCTTCGCTCATTACAAATATAACGAAATATTTTTCAATATTTTTCGATATAATAACCACGCTCTGCTACCATGTTGAAGTATTCATATTATATATTGACAAAGACATGACATTGAAGTTTGCTAAAACCTTTTTCTTTTTAACAGAAAGAACTGACAGACACAGCCCAAAACCCGGCAGAGCGCGCTCGCCTCCTTGCTGTGGCAGAGCCGGAGTCCGGACTTTGGCTACACGCATTACCATCGCCCAATATCGGAACATTACTGGACAGAACTTCCCTCACATTGGCCACTAGCCTGCGTCTTGGGATCAAAATTAATGAGCCCCACCGCTGCCGCTGCGGTGCAAGCGTAGACATACAAGGTCACCACGGCCTAAGTTGCCAAAAGAGCGCCGGCCGCATCTCCCGCCATGCTTCCCTGAACGACGTCATCCGGAGGGCTCTTGTCTCCGTCAGCGTGCCGGCCATTTTAGAGCCGAACGGTATTGCACGCGACGATGGCAAGCGCCCCGACGGTATGACGCTCGTCCCGTGGAAGATGGGCAGGACACTTGTCTGGGACGCCACCTGTGTCGATACTCTGGCGCCGTCTCATCTCCATGGCACCTCCTCCAGGGCTGCAGCGGCGGCAACGATGGCCGAGCAGCACAAAAGGCGCAAATATGCTACTCTCGGTGAGGGCTACATATTTGCGCCGTTTGGTGTAGAAACAATTGGACCGTGGGGACCCAGCGCCAAGGAGCTGTATAAAGAAATAGCTCAGCGCCTTATCGATGCATCGGGTGACCAGAGGGCTGGCTGCTACTTTGGACAGAGGCTCAGCCTAGCCATACAAAGAGGAAACGCCGCCAACCTTCTGGGTACAATATCCGGCGAAGGTGACCTGGAGGGCATCTTTAATCTTTAGATAGTCAATTTATAGTTTTTAACTTAGATTTAGTTTCTTTCCTTTGTATTAATAGTATGCAATGAATTAGTTGTATAATAATATGTCGATGAAATAATATAAATAATTTATATGGATCATCGTATTAAATTAGTTGCCTGTTTTCGAAAGATAACAGAAACTTTTCTGGAGGAGAACGTGCTCTTTACGGGTAGGACCGCCTAAGACCTCCGATACCTACCGTTCATAACTTTGTTTTTCTTAAAATATTTGTATTAATTGTGTCCAATGTTTGCAGTGTTTCTATCAACCCCTCCCATAACTGACTTGGATGTTGATAAATTCATTATATTACAGAGGCCCTGACGTAAAACCTAAGTCTTCGAACATCACTCAATCATTCGCACGGCGCTTTTATCAACGTACTAAGTCATTCAACAATACATAACCTGAAAAATAAGCAAAGCCTTTACGAAATGGAACTCTAAAATGCGAGTAAATTCAGTGTAATTTATCTTCGACGTAGCGCGGTGGTTGAAAGGGCGTATGTGCGGTCTGATTACTATGAATAAGTTACGTTTTTGACATTGGTACGGCAGTGCTGGTTCGAGACTTACTGGCTCTCTTAGAAGTAGAGTACTGGAATATATTTTGAATATGTCTATTCTAGTGTTTTATAATGTATGTCTGAATTTGATACATGTAGGTACTTTTAGACTATTGGATATATTCACATCACTTAAATAGATTTAGTAGCTTTTAAGTGATTTGTTGTATAAGTATTGAAGTGAACTTAAAGCTACTTAAGTGAACTTAAAGCTACTAAAGACGCTCTTCAAGCAGCTGAAGTGATTATCTTGAGTCATAGTTAATGACGCAACACAGCCAAACGGGGCTTAATCTCATATAAATATGATTTATTTAATTTAACTAACTACTGCGAAATTATTCTAAACACCATCGTGTCCGTCATACTAAACAGAAGTTACTCATAAGAACGCTCAAAGTCACTTAAATTGCAATAGGGATGATGCCAACCCTCAAAATTTGTAAAAAATATGCTCACTGAAAATCAAAGTGACACTATACAAAATCAAAAATCATTCAAGTAGTGACGTTTTGCTATAAAACGAGAATTTATATTTGAAGCGAGTAAAGTGTCACATTTTCAGGGAGCGATGAAATCCTGATAAAACATACAAAATAAGGAACTACGTTAAAATTTTGAGCACGATATCTTTCGTGTAGCTTTTTTATGAGCATATAAAGTTTGATGTAAAGTCAATTTTGAAAGTATGAAAATATTTATAGTTATTAATATTTTCATACCATTGAATAACCCATAAGACGTAAGGTAACTTTTATTATAAAACAGTTTCGATAAACGCAAGTTTTAATATAGCTGCAGAACAAAGATCTTAATTTTCCCAGGTACTAATCGTGTGACGTCACTAAGCTAGTAGGTTTTAGTATGAAGCGTTTCTTGGGAAAGTCCATAAATGTGATTTTAACATTGTTGTATACCGGGGAGTTTTTATGAGATTGAAAGAGTTTTTTCACCAATAGTTTTATTATTGAGAGGTCGTTCTACAACATACTATAAAAAAAATGTTTAATAGCCTATTGAGCAAGTTATGCTCGGTATGGAGTCTCCTTGCGTGATCGAATCAGAAGTGATGAGAACCGAAGAAGAACAAAGGACATGGCTATACTTAAGTGGCAGTGGGCAAGGCTCATTGCTCGTAGAACCGATGGTCATTAGGGCAGAAAGGTTCCAGTTTCTGCAGTGGCAACCACGTATAGGACAACGCAGCGTGAAAAGGCTCGCAATAAGATGGACCGACAATTAAATCACGATCGCGGGAAAGTGATGGATGAGGGTGGCGCACGACCGGTCGTTGTGGAGAGGCCTTTGTCCAGCAGTGGCCGTCTATAAGCTGATATGATGATGATGTAACAGAAGTTTAAAAATTATTAATAGTCACCGAAATTATTCAAATGTCAAACTCGTTCATTATAAAATTTAAAGGCGATTTGCTCAAGATTGTGTTTTTGAGATAGCAAAAGTTGTGCGAGACACTTCAGAACTGTTATCTTTAAGCATCACAAGTAATATTTTTGCTTTCAGCTAACAAAAAAAAATACCGAGTGGAATTACAATAGGTGAACATAAATATTTAAATTAGACAATATTTATTAAAAATTTGAAAAGCGTCGAACATGAGATCTTTATTTTTTTTTAAGGCTGACTAACCTACCTACACCTAGAGTTGCCAACCCTGCGCTAGTTTCAACGCCGCCTGCCGCGGATGGAGATTCAAGGCCACCCTAATTATCCCCTGAATATACATGACAACGCCATGTATCATATCGACCGTGAGTTATGTCTTAAAGTATGCTTTCTCAGCGTTTAGCAAAAACCTAAAAAACTTTTTCTTTGCAAAAATTACAAATGAATTCGAGCTTCGCTAAGGTTGCCTGGATGAGTTTCTTTGATCTCATTGAATTTCAGATTTAGGTGTCTTAAGTTATTTTGATTTAGTTTGCAATAAATAATTTTGTATTTTACCTACTGTATTGTAACTTCGTTCACGGAGGAGGAAAAAGCACTAATCCTCTTTTTTATTTAGAGTAGTCGTGTGAAAAGTATCCTATAACCATCTGGAGATACCTAGCTACCCGCGCACCAAAAATAGTTGAAATCCGTTTAGCCGATTTTGCGTGATGAAGCAGCAACGACACATACCAACATACAAAAATCCAAAAATAATACATTTCC
Source organism: Hedya salicella (assembly GCA_905404275.2). Lineage (NCBI taxonomy): Eukaryota > Metazoa > Arthropoda > Insecta > Lepidoptera > Tortricidae > Hedya > Hedya salicella. Next base: position 15,052,827 of record FR990111.1, on the reverse strand, counting down.
ATTCACTGACCTCCAAATAGTCCGTTACAATGATTTTGTTGAAAATATCATTGTCAATACATTTATGAGAATATTATGTATGTACATAAAAATATTACCCACTTTAAGAAGAACTGTGATATACATAATATTAATACTAGAAATAAGCATAAGCTCGCAGTGCCTGCTACTAGGCTCCATAAAATAAGGAGATCATTCATGGGTAACTGTGTGAGATTTTATAATAAACTTCCTAGCAGCATAACTGAGTTGTCTATTGGTAAATTCAAAAATATTGTGAAACGAAAATTATTTTCTAAAGCTTATTATAGCACACAAGACTACATGAATGATGAAGCCGCGTGGGATTAATGTAAATTATAGCGTCATGTAGGTATATGAATAATTATTTTAACGAATACCTAAGGTATTATTATTATTTTAATCTTAATTGTTTTATATACTCTGACATTTAGAATTTTATTCTAGACACATTCTAGATTATTTATTTTTTATTGACAATCCTTTTGGGATTTATCTTATTGATTATTTTAATTTTAAAAATGATGATTTTATCAATAATATTACACTTAAGTCAAATGATCTGATTAGGTTTTTCTGGGTTTCCCTAATCCTTGCAGCAAATGTTGGATCATATTGTATTTCTCCCAGCAAACATTCACTCTCATGTAACTGACATTTCGAAAGTGCTTGTAACTAGGCCTACTTGAATAAAGAATATTTTGATTTGATTTGATTTGATTTGATATCTTCAATGTACAGACATTTCTTTTTTACACCTTTTTAATAGTATATAGATTTCTACTTCGCTAAGGTTGTCTGGATGGGATTGATTGTTCTTATTCAGTTTTAGATTTAAGTTTCTTATGTTATTTTCATTTAGTTTGTAATAAATAATATTGTATAGTATTGTGTTGTACCTACTGTATTGTATCGTATTGTAAATCTTTTTGGTGCCCGCACTCTCGTTTGCGGCGGAGGAAAAACCCATATCCGTCTTTTTTCTTCAGAGTAATGGGCTAAAAAGTATCCCATACCTATGGGTGTATACCCAACTACCCGTGTACCAAAAATAGTTGAAATTTGTTCTGCCGTTTTTACGTGATGAAGCCACAACGACATACAAACATATAAAAAAATCCAAAAAAATATTTTTCTTAGGGACCTCCAAATAGTCCGTCCCAATTATATTTTTTAAATATCTTCAATGTACGGACATTTCATTTTTACAACTTTATAAGAGTTAAGATGAAGGTTGGAAACCCTACTATTTCTCAGTTGGCAGCCCTGAGCTAGTTTCAACGCCGCCTGCCGCGGATGGAGATTGATGACCATCCTAATTGTTCCCTGAATATGCATGACACCGCCAGGTATCATATCGACCATTAGGTATGTCTTCAGGTATATGATTGTGTATAGAAAGCAATGGTTAAATGGAATAGGTAGAATCTCCGTCAAATACATTAGTGTTTTTCAACCTGTAGATTGGCCGCGAGAACTGAAACAAAGGTTACATTAATTTGGAAACAATATTTGTTACATATGTTTCAATCAGCGCAGAAAATGGGGTGGTGAAATATATTTCCAACAAAAGGGGTTTATGAAAAATGTTGAAATCCTCTGAAATACATAGAAACAGGGCGCTAACTGAAAACCTACCTTTACTTCTAGCAATGCTAGGAAGAATATTTTCAGTATGATACTTAATATTCCATAACTTGACTTCTGCATGGCCGTGTTTTCTAAGGTTTTATATATTTGATAATAATGTAGCTGCCGTAGCCGTGAGCGCCAAAGTTTGTTATTCTGGTAGAATGCTCTTATACCAGCGGGCCTATGGTGATCGCAAAAAACACCCACCATTCTCTGACAAGTATATACGAGAGCGACGGATGGTTAGTGGTGATAACAACCATCATAGGTTTGCCGGATACGTATCTTTTCTATACTTTGTTCATTCTTACTTGTCCTATATATTAAACAACATTCTTACCTAAAAGTACACTTTTTTTGTTTTAAACTCCCATTATCTCGTAAATAAAGTAACAGTAATTAATAACTTTAGTGCCACGTTGCCAATTTCATACATTAAATTTATTCCCTTGCGAGAAAACAGCTGGTATTGGATATAAATACATATTTTTAGATCAGAATGTTTATTTAGGACAAGTAAGGATGAATATAGTATATGTAGACAGTATCACCCGCTTACCTCTATAAATCTAGTATAGTTAAAACACGAACAAAATATATTCCATAGATTTCATTGAAAGCGATCCATCTTAATCTTTCTCAACCCAACTATCACCTGTTAATTGCACCCACTAACAGTCTGACTATCGACGTTAAGTTTTTATGACTAGAGTTTGAAATAGAATCAACTTCTCTCCCGTTTGATCCCCTTGTGCGAACCATTTTCTATTCTTGATGGATTTAAACGTTTCAACGAAAGAACAAAGACGGCATTATCTTTTATTTAGCCATTTTGCTTTGACGGTTGATAGCTATATAGATTGTTTTAGATATATACAGGATGGTGCAAAGGGAGAGGCCCATCTCTTTTGTTTCTTCGCACGCAGACCTACTCGAAAATATTGTATCCATATTCAGCAATTTTTTAGTTTAATAGTTACCATTTTTAGGGTTCCGTACCAAAAATGGTAAAAAAGGAACCTTGCGACATTGTCTGCCGGTCTGTCCGACTATTAGAGCGCCACATCTCAAAAACTACTTATGATATCTATTTGAAATTTGGAATATTTATAAACATGGTCAGCCCACATGTATTTCAAAGGAAACATTTTAAAATATATTTTTATTTTCTACAAAAACGACATATGACGGGGGGCAAAAATTCAGTCTAGCTCCTAGGTCAAATAGGGTATCATATGAAAGGGCTTGATTTGTACATCTTTGAAAAAAATATTATTGCGAGTAGATTTTGTTTTATTAAGGAAAATGTGAAAAAAAACACTATTCCCCTCCTTTATCTCAGAAGTTTACCAAACGAAAAATCTGGAATTTTCTGGTATTATGTAATTTAATATGAATATTAGACGAAAATTATAACACTACATCTATCTGATATTTTCTTCTGTTTCCGCGATTATTACTCATTAAATTGTTTTATTTCAATGATCTATCTGTCTTACTTTTTTTTTAATCATCAAAAATCATTTTTGAATAACCCGGTTGCATTAAGTTGCCCCTCATTTGTATGTGACGCCATAGATACCAGAGGCAAACTTAACTCAAGCGGCAAGTTAAGTCGGACTAAGTGAAAAATTGTACGGAACCCTCGGTGCGCGAGTCAGACTCGCACTTGACCGGATTTTTATAGTGTAATGTGTAATTTCGAATCTTCTACCGGAGCGACTAAAAGAAAATCATTTTATTTATGTATAAGATTGCGTAATACTTTATGAGTCATATTACATTGGTGTTTTGTACTATAGATTACTTAGCTATATTTAGTGATAGTGCTCAATGCTCATACCATCATTTTACATACTAAAATATAGCAATTTTTGTTTTGTTGCGTTTGCTCTGATATAAGATAACAGTAGGTAACTTAAGGTAGGCTTAGGCTAACCACTTAACATTATTGTAATATAATATTTTCTTCTGTTTCCGCGATTATTACTCATTGAAATAAAACCATGTGAAGTGACCATGGAAAGCTGGAAAGCTTCCGAAACGTCGGGAACTAAAATGAGATAATATACGCGATATAATCCGTTAAATTGTTTTATTATTGTAATAGTTAAGTATGATTTACTGAAAACTTACTGACTGTTGAGTTTCTATCGACGTTTCTTCGCAACAGTGGCATACTAAATACTAGAAATGTTGGTATTTTCAGACTTATTTAAATGCTCGTGTGGCCTATTTACAGCATAAAGCTCATTATTTTAATATTACATGGAGGTTTTCGATCTTCTCAATGATTGTTCTGAGTTCTGATGGAATTCGTGCCGTATTTTGAGAACATAGCTCGGAGACCCTGTGACAACCTTGAGAGGATGATTCTAATAGGTAAGAGGCAGGGGAAGGGCGTGGATGCAGAACAGCACGATTGACGAACTAACTACCAGATTCAGTCAAAATGCCATTCCATGAGGCTTTCAGGCTGGCGCAGGACCTAAGGATCTGGCGCCAGCTTTTCAGTGACAAGAAATTAAAGGCACATACAAGTTAAAATCCAGTCGAAGTCTTGAATTTTTTTTCATTATTGAGATCTTTGTATTTATAAGAATATAGTTCCTTAGTCCAGAAATTCACTTTAAATATCACGAAGATAGATTTTCGTAAAAAATCAAGTATGTCAATTCTAAGATATGTGACCGATTATCTTGAAGATCTATGGGCAAACTGTTTGCAGCCGTGGACATAATTCGGCTGAGACGATGATGAGATGACTGTGTACTGTTTGTGAGTTCTCCATCAACAAGTCATCAGAGCCAATTCAGTTATCTGCCGTAGATGGATTGAAAGCTGAATCGGCGGGGATTTACGGTAATTGTCGTCCTCAGTGCAAATAGGATCGTAAATCTGGTTTAAATGCAACATGAAGTGATTAAGCCGCGACGCCAACACAAGCGAAGCGATTGAATACTAAATATTCATAGGTTCTCTCATGTTTTTTCTATCAGCCCAAGATAGAAGACTCAAACTCGGGTGCGAACTCGCGCAGCGTGCAGGGTTGTTGTGGATGGGCAGCGATATAAATATTTTGTGTAGTTCAATAAGTAGGTAAATTATAAGTCGGTAGAGCACTAAAATGTTAATGAGCGCTTTATCCGCCAACAAACTGCCCTCAGTTTGGCGGAATATAATTTTGGATGTACCACTTAAGATTCTTTATGATAAATAAACTAGAAAAAATATATACATATTTCTCTCAACAGATTTAAACCATTTCCGAGTACAGTCACGAGCATCAATATCTGAGTCGGTTAACTTCAAACTCGTGTAAATCCATTTCTGACATTTTTTAAGATTTTTATATATAATAAAAGGTTAAGAAATTGGTTTTGTTTCTATTTCATGGGTTAAGTATAATTTCGTGTAGTTTTTGAGAAAAATAAAGTTAAGATCACAATATTTTATCAAAATCAGGTAAATCCATATGACAGTTTATTTCAAATGAAGGCAAGTCCATCAAAGCCAATCAGCGAAAGAAGTTTGTTCAATATGGCTGTCAGTTGACGTCAACTCTGCGTCAATAAATCTAGATAAATCCAGGTCTGTTAAATCAAAATTATACAAATCCACACTGAGTTTTTTCAGAGATAGATAAATTGCAAACGATTATATCAAATGAAGGTAAATCCAATCAATTTTTTTTAAACAATATAAAGGCATTATTTTTTTTTGCCAATATATTAGACTAGAGTATAAGTATTTTTTAAAGTACCTAACTCTTTCACTATTGTGCCACAAAATAACAACAATAAAAAGTTGATCAACCTTTCAAATGTTTTCGATCGATAGCCCCTACAAATAAAATAAAAACATGCCTATTTTTCAAGTATATTTGTGAGGGAAGCGATATCTTCGCTAACTTGGGACTAATTGTTTTTACTATACCTACAGTAAATTATTTACACATACTTACATCAAAATTTGGGAAATCCACCACTTATTGGTGAAAGATTTGACGAGAACGCTCTTCTCCAAATACGTTTATAAAGACTTTTTATCATTTTATTTTAGTAGTTATAGTTTAAAAAGAAATAGGTAAAGGTTTTTTAATGGTTTTTTACCAAAATCGTATTGCCACATTTCATCATTATTGCGCGTAAAATCTGAAACGGGTCATATAAAAGGCATATGAAATGGGTAAATTTGAATCCGCTTAACTCAGCGTTTCAATCGCATAATACGAGATAAGTATAAATCTTTTTACTAGGACCAACATACTCAATACATAACGTACAAGTAAACTTTTAATACAATAAATACATGATGCGATGATTCGCGCGCGTAGGGGCGCGTTCGGTAGTTCTACTATTCCACATTAGATGTCGCTAAGAGGATCGCTATATACCTCTTGAATAAGTTTTTTCTGGTAATTTCCGCATGTAGAGAACTCTAATCCGCTGTAACGTTCATGTAATTTATATTAAGTGTCTGTTAAACAGAGACATTATGAATTCCATACTCTCTGGGCATAATGCTGAAATTGAGTCGTTCTACTACTGCACAATAGATGTCGCTAGTATTATGATAAAACTTTTGTAAAGCGAACAGTTCTAGGCTTTACGCATATATTGCATACAAAGGAATAGTGCTACAAATCGACTTTTTTACGGTAATCAGGTCAGATTAATAGAAATCTTTCTTAGATCTATGACATGACATGGGAAACCACCCCATGTCATGACATTTAATTTATTCGTACTACAGCATGTTTGCTGTAACCGTCGTCGTTGTAATAGGCGGTAGGGTATCGCAGCATCCTTGGTATCTAGCGTTATGTCATGTCATAATTTGGGCTTGTAGGGATCTGTGGGTTTGGGAGTGAACGAATTTCATGTAGTTCCAACTACGAAAAACCGTCACTTCTAGATGTCGCTAGCAGTATCGCTAAATTCTTGTTAACTAAGTTTTCTCATCAACTTTGCTCCGCACTGAAACTTGACAGTTGTAATTTACATGGACTGTCTGCGGACAAGCGCCTCAGACAATTACTGTTTGTGTTGCAGTTGCGCTGAAGCGTCATAATGTGACCAAATGTGACTATGTTATCTAGATTAATTAAACTAGAGTTCAAAGGTGTATTTTACACTACAATAATCACATCGTATATGCGTCCATTATTGGCCGGGTGCAGGGGTCGTGTACGGAAAGCGAAAATGATCGCAGTGCTTGATGTGGCCAAAATTGGTAACTTTTCTGGAACTGTTTCTATGAAACGTCATACTTTTCAGTTAGTATTCTTACGTTTTCAGCTATAAAATAATAAACTGAAATAAAATGGGTCACGATAGCCGTTGTGTGGTACTATATTTTTAACTAAGGGCGGTACGCCATCTATTGGCAAAAGAGATACTATATTTAGTCCCACTGTTACCCACTAGATGTTACTAACAGAGTGCTAGAGTCGTTACACTTTTATCAGGTTTGTCTTGCGTTTTCTGCATGCACTGGAGTCAGACCCGTTCTGGCGTTGACAGCATGTAATTTACATGTAGCGTCTGCGGGCAAGCGCCTCTTCAACCGTACCACAGTCATCGAGATTTGTGGGGCCACCGGATTGCGTGTAAATAATATGACCGCGTGATTTTAATTAACACATTCCTGTAATATCCTCACTCATAGCTCATAGTACAAATGCGAAAATGCGTTTATTGGTTTATTTAAATTAAAATTTTATCACAGCACATGGTAAAGGATTGATGTGATTTTTTGCATGTTTATGGGTTACGTTATATTCAGAAAAGTTGCTAATTTTATCTTAGAAAGACGATTCTTAAGTACTTAAGACGAACGAAACACGATTCTTTAACTTTTATAACAGAGAAAACAATATCAAAGAAACCTCTTTTAAAACAGAGATTCTCATTTTTCAAGCTAACCAGACCAATTTAAGCCTCAAAATTTTCTTAGTAAATCAGTCTAACTACGCACTTTCGTTTGTTAGTTGGATTTTTTTAAATTATTTGAAGTTTTTAATTGAAACGAAAAAAGCCGTTTTGTTGTTTACGACCTTATGGTATAAGCTAGCGCTGGCTCGTATTTGTATGCAATCAGTCCCCCCCTCAGTCCGCTGCGGACAAATCAGAGAACGGGATGCAAACCATGTTTTTCAATTGATTTTTTAGCGATGCGTCGCCTTAACAGTGTTTCCCAAACACTGAAGGGAGGGGGCACCACCATCAAGGTTTTGCCCCGGTTGGGAAAAATCGAAGATCCGGGGCTGGTAAAAGGCGGGCATATAGACCCAACAACACCTTTCATCTTTTTTTTTAAGCCACAGAAAAACTGTAATTTATTTCTGACAACAAGGAGGCTTATTCCTACCTATAAACAAAATTTCAAGATTTTTGAAAATTTTCATCCATTCCCCATTAAGTACCAAATTATTGCAACATTTACAACTTACAAATTTATAGTGCTGCCATCTCTGCACGCTTAGTAACATTGAGCAGCGACGCATGTAATAACAAGTATCAAGCGCTTAGAAAATTATTCCTATAGATAGCGCTGTGGATAGGCTTTCGTCATTGTATTAATGTATTATGAAATTAAATAATACATATAATTAAATAAACAAAATCTTTTGTATTATTTGTCAATATCATTCAATAAAGTGGAAGCGAAGGACGACTGCGGCAGAACCGGCAACACTGTCATAGGCCAGCTTATAAAAAAGTTATACACAAACATGGTGGATCAGCTGTTTTCATATTTCTTGGGCAGCATTTTGTTTTTATAAACCGCGTATTGTTATGGTGCCTTAGCCATGTGTGAATTAAAATGGGCTCTATCGCATCGGTGCTGCAATGGCATTGTCAGACGTGCGGCCAGATCAACCCAACCGAGAGTGTAAAGTGTTTAAAATGTTCAACCAAAAGAGTCTCAAGTCATGACACTGAAGATTCAAAACGCTATTGTACTAAAGATTCGTCCTCAGAACATACGCTTCGTACAGAAAAAAGCGAAGGAACTACTCCAGGATCCGAAGCCATCACTATACCATCAACCTCTAACGTCAATAGGTAAGAAAATTTGTTTGTGTATTGACTCATAGGTTTTCATTGTTGGTAATGTCAGTCCGGTATCGATTTTTCTTGACCCTTATTTTTAGGTTATATTTCCATTCTATTTCATTGTTACGAGGTTTAATCGGGAGTTCATTAGCTGAATTACCAAGTGACTATGCTTTTCGTGTTAGTGTATGTCATGTTTTCGACGAATTTGCCGCTTTTCCCACCATGGGTACTGCATTGATTGGTAGGTATTTGATTGTATCTATTGTAATACCTACTGTAGCTTTTGATCGTGCTTTGTGTGACTGAAAAACCGCGCCAACAAATAACTGAATCCACGGGCGAGTAGTAGCTTTAAATATTTTCTGTGAACATACAGAAAACTCAGCTTTTTACATATGGTGTATAAGAAATGTTTCATTCAATACCTTGGAATAGAAAATATAACTACTTAAAATTAGATATTGGTATGGGATTAAGTGCTTTGTAAAAATAGATTAGCATCTATGATTATGGTTAGTTTTCATTAGTGCAAATGGATTAAACAATATGTAGGTAAGGTATAAATGTCTAATATCAAAATGTAATATTATTCTATAAATTTTCTTCAAATGCACAGAGAAATATGCTTGCACCAGGCCTCAGACTTTCTATCGCATGGTAAGACGTTAGAGAACAATGGAGTGGATATTAACATTAAAACTTTACTCATACTCATACTCACTCAGTTAATTAATTCCAAAGTTAATTATAAATGAAATAAACATTTCTAATTGATTTTTTTACCAATGTCAGATGGTCTATTTAGTGACATCTTGTGGGCTTTGTTAATGTAGTCAAATTATTATGTCATCCTGGCAGTGCTAGGGTGCTGCTTTTCTCAAAAAAAAATAACTGATGGATTTTCCAAATCATACTATTCAGTCATATTTTAATCTGTTAAAGTAAATGTACAATTTTTTATTTTTTATTTAAATGAGTAATAATCGCGGAAACAGAAGAAAATATTAAATGTACAATATTTAAAATATACTCTTAGTATCATTCATTATTGGGACATCATTATCTCGATAAGCATGTATATCCTATTTTCAGAATGCAATCAATTTAAGTGATTCATATAAAACTGTTGATTTCGTATAAAACTTGGTTGATCCAATACTATAAATTACCAATTGCATTCCGTAATCCTATTACTTTAAGTGAGCAATTATTATATCTATACTAATATAAAGCTGTATACTATACCATGATAAACATGAAATGTCTGTACAATGAAGATATTTCATTATGATTTAGTGGAATGGACTATTTGAAGGTCCCTGAATCGAAAAAGTTTTTTTTGTTTCCTTGTATGTTTGTATGTGTGGTTGCAGCTTTACACAAATCAAACTAGTCCCATGGTAAGCTCAATAAGGCTTGTGGTACGGGTACTAGACGACGATATATTTAATAGATATATTACTTAAATACATAGAAAACGTCCAAGACTCAGGAACAAATATTTATGCTCATCACACAAATATTTGCCCTTACCGGGATTTGAACCCAGGACCTCAGCTTCGCAGGCAACGTTACTCTCAATGAGACAAACCGGTCGTCAAATGAATGAAATTTCTCTACATTGAAGATATTTCCGAAAAAATAACTGAAACGGACTTATTAAAGGTCACTGAATCAAATTTTTTTTTTAAATTTGATTTAACTATTTTTGGTTAGGGATAGGAACATTTGGTAGCTAATTAAAAAAAGTGGACACTGTACTTTTTGTAATTAAATTATTTGATTAATGGTGTATTTTAACATGACACTATTATTAGTTTGCCCTCGCTAATATCAGGTCTGAACTAATTAATTTGTACTTATAATAAACTTGAAGGTGCAACCTCTTCAGCTGAGGAGAAATAATAAAGACTCTTTTTTGTCTTCAGCTTAGTCAGGTAGAAAGTATCCTATAACCATCTGCGAAAGACCAGCTGCTTGTGTGCTCTATTTAATACATATTCTTGGAAAGAGATTTCCATTTGTAATACAAGTTACAAGCTTTTGTCAAACGTGCCCCTGGTATTCAGGATGATCAATCCAAATGGGTCAGTAGGGATAACTCAGAAACTAAGAAAGATAGCGAAATCTGTTCTTAGGAACCATAGCGTCGATTTTAAACTTAATAATAATGGCATTCAATTTTTTTAACTTTAGAGAGAATTAATCTTTGCATCCAGGAAAATGGCTACATTTTGAACATTTACTTGAATAAAATTATCTTATTTTTGAGTTTTTCTTTCAATTGTTTAAACAAGGTTCCATTAAAAATGTGTTCCTTGTGACTTATGATTCGCACCATCAACAATAACAACGAAAGAATTTCATTTATTTATTAATTTATTATTAGACACACCAACAAAACACAGGCTTATTTATTCAGTAAAAGTTTAAAAAAAAATAGGTATCATGTCCAGCCTGTGTCTCAATTACAGGCGTGCAACAGCAACTTGCAGAATTAATAACATTGTTAGCAGAGATTTTGACCAGATTCGATTCTCGGTTATGTGTCAGTTAAAAAAAATGAATGCCATTAATATTAAATTTAAAATCGACGCCATGGTTCCTAAGAACGGATTTTGATATCTCTCATAGTTTCTGACTTCTCCATACTGACCCATTTGGATTGATCGCCCTGTATAGGTATAATTAAATGTCATTTTATATAATGTAGTATTTTGAGAATGAGTGTTTGAAACAAATTAATAGATTAAGGGCAACATATAGCTTTGTAGAGCAACTGTTAATCTCCACAAGCATATTCATGCTCACACACGCCCACATTGAGATACTAGAGGTCAATACTTCAATAGGACTGACTTCACAATTGATCTCAAAGGGAGGTCTTTATGTAAGGAGTCTTGACTGTGAGATGTGAAGAGCATTTATTACTGTAACACCTCTATATACACACAGGCAAATAAATAAGTGAAGGGGGTCAGCATGGAGACTATAGCCCATTTCCTCTTATCCATGGGAGGAGTCCTGTGCCCAGCAGTGGGACGTATATAGACATGATGATGATGATGATGATGATGGTGGTGGTGGTGGTGGTGGTGGTGGTGGTGATGATGATGACGATGATGATGACGATGACGATGACGATGACGATGACGGTGACGGTGACGGTGACGGTGACGATGACGATATTTCAAGTCCAAATAATTGATAGATTCAGGCGTTACGGAATTCCATATTAGATTCATGGATTATGGTTCCTTTGCATTACCGCGAAATAGTGTCTTGGTTAGATGTGACAATAAATTGTGTTCACATGCGCATATTCTCGTGCAGTTTCCACAAAAAAGACGCATGCTAATACAATTAACCACCACTAGACAGTAAGTACAGTCAGCATCAAATAGTTCGTGACACCGAAAGTTGCCAAATAGTTTGGTACACGTTTTTATGACAGTTGGAATAAGGTTGTGTACCAAACTATTTGGCGTGTTTGGATGTCACTATTTGTTTGATGCCGACTGTACTTCTCGGGTGGACGTCGGACCGTCAACATCTTCGGCATCTCCTGATGATGCCTCGTAGGCGAAGCACGTGTCGAGAATTATTCCGTCTGGTGGTGGTTTGTTGTATTTGCATGCGTATTTTTTTTGTGGAATATGTACGAAAATATGAGCAGAAATCACTGTCACATCTAACTAAAGGTGCGTCGACACTTGTATCATTTGCCCGATCAGATCTTCGTCCCGTGGCATGATCGCGTGTCACGATCATGCGTTTGGGCGTTGCGCCGATCCGATCGCTCGAAATCCATGTTGATACGCGTATCATATACTTACATCGGAGAAGCGCGGCGTAATTGCCGCGCCGAGAGTAAGCGTCCAAGCAGCGCGATACGCAGTCATGCCACGCCACGGTGATCAGATACGAGCAAATGATACAAGTGTGGACGCACCTTTAGACACTTCTCGCGGAAAAGCAAAGGAACAAGGGAAAGCATCGGAAATATAAGCTATTTTTAGTGAGATTTTTGTCAAATCTAGTATATGAAACAGGCTGGTTTTTAGATATGTGTTTTTTGACAATATAATATATATATATATATTGATTAACGCGGAAACATGTTTGTTCAAAATTTCCTCGATAGAAAAGTTATCCGAAAATGCGTCTTAATTTTCCGTATTTTGTCTAGTTTGTACAAATGACAGATTAATAAACGGTTAAATTATATAAAAATGTCATTCTTACCTTTATCTTTTACGTCACTAACTTAGATGTCAACAAAACATAATAAAATAATATCTTCGATTTCATTGTACTTTTACATGCTTTGGGCTTAAAACCACTGAATTTCATCATACCTTATTCATTAATACCCCTAATTTTCCAAATACCATGAGCTCATAATACCTCATTGTTAAATTGTCTCATTCTTAAAATGAACGAAATTCATTATGACTTAGACCTAAAACGTCATATTTTCTAAATACCTAAAGATTGACACGCACAATTCCTTCAGATTCTGAATGACAGTTGGATAATAAATACAGCATATGTTGTTTTGAAGTTTAGGCATTATGAGACTAAGCTATTTCCGCCGAGATTTTAAGAAAAAATATTAGGCATTCTGCAATTTAGGTATTTTGAAACCAAGAAGTTTTGAGATCCGGAAATATTGATAAAGAGGTAAAATGCAATTTAGTAGTTACAAGCCCAAAGCTTTTACATCTGGCGCTTACGCCAGAAAACCCTAAGCATGTAGTGTAATAGCTTTCTCTTTCTTTGATGCGCGCGACCAATAAATGCGTCCCTTATTACAAATTCCGCTCATTGGCCGGCGCAGCCTTTGAGGCGTGGTTTACTAACAGGCATTCCTTGACGATGCAGGCCCTTAATTTCAAGTACACTCCGCGTATTGCCGAACACGATTCACAGTTAAAAACTTTGGGGACATCGTCACCCAGTTGAGGATACATCTATATACTATTTTAAAATTCTAGAATTGCATTGAAAATCGGTTTTCTATGGAGAGGGGTCATGATTTCAGGAGAAATCTTAATAGCGCGATGCAGGATCGTCTTTTGTTTTGTATGGCCGCGCGGCGCCTTGACAGTCTGGCGCCACCTGTTAGCCAGAATTTCTTTATCCTCTCATCACGCCAAAACGGCTGGACGGATTTTAACCAATTTTGGTAATAGCTGGACATCCAAAGATGGTTTTTTTTTACCTTTTTTCCAACTACGATAAAAAAAAGTTTTACGCGGACGAGGTCGCGGGCACCTTCTAGTATAAAATATGATGAACCAGCCGATCTAGAACAACTCGCCGCGACTACGCTTGTCGCACAACATAGAATCACCCGTCTTTCTCGCATTCTATTGGAAGGAAAGAGACAGACAATCTTTGTCGCGCGACAAAGAGTCGCACAAGCGACTCTTTGTCGACTGTGATAACACAGTTGTGCTAGAAGTGCAGGATTTTCCCCCGGCTTCGCCCTCTTGGCGTACTATTTTATTTATCCCTTGGGAACCGTGCATTTTTCCGGGATAAAAACTATCCTACATCCCTTGTGTCTTTAGTCTCAAACTATATCCATTACCAAATTTCATTTAAATTCGTTCACCTGTTTGTGCGCGAGCGTGAGGAGGTAACAGACAGACATAAATACGTTCGCATTTAAAATATTACTTGAAGGTACTTCGTCAGCGAAAGTTGTAGGTGATTGACGCTGATCGTTTCCCAAGAAACGGCATTCGATTGACGTCAGAAGCTTGTTCTGATAAGAACAGTTTTGTTGTCCGTAAGAAGACGTTACGCAGTAGACTAGTACCATCTTTGATCTTCAGTTCAGCGACACGACGAGCGACGTGTGATCACCTCGGCAGCAGCAGCGGAAGAGGCCGCGCGCCTACTCGCGAATTATTTTATAGGCGCGCGAGAGATTACGCACACAATCGCAGATCGCGTGATGTCATGCGATCTGCGCGCAACATCATGCTATCTCTCTCTTCTCATCGCTGCGGTACATACGAGGGTTGCTACTTATATATCCGGAAACAAAAAAACAAACAAACGTACACGGCTGAAAATAGTTTTATTGTTTTTCAAAGTATTCCCCTTGATGATCTATGCACTTTTGCATTCGCGTGAACCAATTTTTAAAGCACTTCTGCCACTCCGCCTGAGGTACCTCCATAACGTGTTGTTTGAATGCGTCGACAGCATCTTCAGCGGTCGAAAATCGTTGACCGCGTAATTTATTCTTTATATTTGGAAATAAATAAAAATCGTTGGGTGCCAAGTCAGGGCTGTACGGCGGATGACCCGTTAATTCCACATATTGACCCTCCAAAAATAGAGTTGTTTCGCGTGACGTATGACAGCTGGCATTGTCATGATGAAGAATGATTCTTCGTCGCTGGTTAGTTTTACGAATTTGTTCAAATACTTCCGGTAAGCAAATGGTCGTGTACTACTCTGAATTAACCGTTCTACGGTTTTCTAGTGGCACTGTAGCTACATGGCCATTAATACCGAAGAAGCAGGCCACCATTTGTTTCAATGTACTTTTTGCACGAGTAACTTTCGTAGGGTTCGGCTCATTTTGAAACACCCATACCGTTGATTGTTGCTTCGTTTCGGGATCGTATGCATAGATCCAGGATTCGTCACCTGTATAGATGTTATAAACGGCTTTTGAGTCACCACGGTTATATTTTTTTAACATTTTATTGCACCATTCGACGCGAGCATGTTTTTGCTCATTTGTTAAGTTGTGGGGTATCCAACGCGAACAAATTTTTTTTACAGCCAAATAATTATGTAATATGCTATTAATGCTGGTCATAGAAATACCCAGAGTCGCCTCTATCTCGCGGTACGTAACATGTCGGTCGTCCATTATAAGTTTTCGCACAGCCTCGATATTTTGTTGTACAACGACCGATTTCGGGCGACCTGCCTTAACTTCGTCCGTAAGCATACTACGTCCACGATTGAACTCACTAAACCAGTGATACACAGTAGTTTTAGATGGGGCTTCATCACCAAAAGTTGAAGTTAGTTGATCTATGCACTGTTGTTGCGTTAAACCACGCCGAAAATCATAATAAATCATAGCACGAATATTTTCACGAGTGAGTTCCATTCTTGCTGCGAGATGACATTTAAAACCCGTCAAAAACAAAACACGAGCGTTAATAAGGAAGAAAAAATATACCTTATATACTTAAAAAAGTTCAAATTTTACCATGGCGGTCAAATATGCTATTTAAGAAGATTGTAATCCCGGTTTCCGGATATATAAATAGCAGCCCTCGTACACTAACTACAATGTAAATTTTGTAAATATAATAGGCTAATTTTTGTAATTAAATCATTCCAATATTCTACTGTCAACGGTGTTTAACTCTCCAACCTATCTTCCCTAAAGATAGTTATCATAACCTCTTTAGGGTTCCGTAGCCGGAATGGCAAAAACGGAACCCTTATAGTTTCGTCATTTACATCCATCCTTGCGTTCCTCCGTCTGTCCGTATGTCACAGGCATTTTACTAAAAAACTACAAGATGTACAATGACTAAATTTGCAGTATAGATGTCTTGTATAAGCCGTTGCTGTTGCAAAAATAAATATTTCTAGGGGGCAATCCATACACGTAATAAACCAAAACTAAAAAGCAGATTTCTAAGAAAAATTGATTTGCTTTGAAAGTAGCACAGATTGTGTCCTCTATTTTCCAAACAGAACGTCCAAAAAATATGATAAAAATTTATACAAAGATAGAGCTTAATAAATGCTTTCAACGAAAATTGTTTTCAACATGATCAGATATTTACCATTTTAGGGTTATTGCAAAAAACTGCGCTTCTCAGCAAAGGGACGTTAATGCCGTGGAGATACGCTCTTTTGCTAGTACACTTTTTCATATCGTATTTTTTTTTGATGTGTAGTGTTTTTTTGTATGATCGGCTGCGGAACCCTTACACTGAGCATGGTCCGACATGCTCTTGGTCGGTTTTTTTCTTCAGGTCAGGTTCTCAGTTGTTTAGCTGTAATTATATGACCATTGTATTATTTCTAGCTGATGTTTCTATGAAGAAATAAATATTCAATAGCGTCGTTTGGTCCTTAGCGGATGGTCGTGCGTGGGCTCGGCGCCGGGCCCGACGCGCGCGTGGCGCTGCGCGTGCGGCCTGCGCAACGTGTCCGCCGCGTGGCGCTGCGCCGCCTGCGACGCGCTCGCCCCGCATGCGCCCGTGTACAGGTCAGACCCGCCACGACTGTCATACTCGTAAACTGGCTGAGGCTCCCCAAGTACCCATATTCATTCCTAAATACATTTATTTTCTCAAATATGTAATGAAATATTGATGTTATGTTCCTTATAATAGGCTGCGAAATATGACGTTTCAGGTGCGGCTAGGACAAGAAGTCGTTAATTAAATTTCATACAAATCATGCAGGCCTAGGCCGGCAAAGTCCTCTTTTTTAATTTCCATTCCACATAAATTTGTGGCACAGGCATCATGACATTCTGCCACTATGCGTATTAAAAAATAAAACTTAGATTTTTTGTTCTTTATTTCATTGCATGTTTGAAAAAAACACTATACATACCTCGGCGGGAAATATGGGGTTGCCCGTCTCAGACCTATCCAGCCTCGCTTTGCTCGGCCGTCTATATGTCTTCGGCCGGCAACCCCCTTCGTCCCGGCCTCTGTAGTAATGT
The DNA here is from genome assembly GCA_905404275.2 of Hedya salicella. Classification (NCBI taxonomy): domain Eukaryota; kingdom Metazoa; phylum Arthropoda; class Insecta; order Lepidoptera; family Tortricidae; genus Hedya; species Hedya salicella. The sequence goes on along the minus strand of FR990111.1, from coordinate 15,035,382 downwards.
TTATTCATTATTACATTATGTACATTATGCTTCAAAGACCGTTTGTTACTCATTGCATTTTTTTCCAGGCTGTCTGATGACGAGGACCAAGCGTCAGGGATGACGGACAAAGAAAGATCTGCCCAAGGTTATACTTATTTTATTTATGCTTTTATCTACTTTTCTTTTCTCTAAACTTAACCGTATTCAACATTTCTAGTCGTTAATATGCAGAAGAATGGCACGAAAGTTGAATATGCAACCATTCAATATAATCGAAAATAAAAACATGCATCTGTGTCTAAAGCATTTGCCGACAAGTGTTTATACTTGCATAGGAGAGAAAAAGAGGTAAGGTACTTGCGCCTAAGATGGCCCACTATCAATTATTTTGTATTTTTTAAAGTTCGATTGAGTTTAAATTTCGCGCCCATGTTCGGTAAATAAAATTGCAGCGTTATACCTACTAAGGTACCAGAGATAAAACAGCAATTTTATATCGAAACCAAAGAAGTTGAACTAAAAAGATGAAAGTGGGCCATCTTAAGAACCGGGCCATCTTGGGCGCAAGTACCTTAGATACCAACAATGATGCATCGTCATCATCATCCGGCGGACTTCAGTGATCTTAACCAGGTCAACAGACCACTTTGTTAGGGGTCTGCCATTTACGCTTTTGAATGAGATGATGAATCAGACAAGGACAAACTTTAATTTCGTCTCGATGGCTTCGCTTCATTTAGTATCCCCTGTGCGAGATACTTTTAGAGGGCTGAAATTTAAGTCATTTACAATATTGTGCTACCTTTCAATAGGTTTATGGGCATATTCTTACTTAAAACCCAACTGTTTTTGTCCACAGATAACACTATGATAAGATCCAACACCCTGGCAGTCCCGTCATATAAGCCTTCGAGCAATTACGACAGCCGCCGTCTGAACCTCGACGTGCAATCATTACGTCTCTCTCCCACCCAGCTGGCGGACCAGTCGCACGGCGTAACGCGCTCTCTTTCGCACGGCTCCGTAATCAACTCCCAGCCCAAATGGTGGAAGGTCGACGAGACCCGTGGGACTATCAATCGTCCAACAAGTCTGATGGTCTCTGAAAGATACGGATACGCATCTCAGACTAATCCTAGAGAGAGTTTCTTGAGGAGTCTGCATACAGTCACAAGCAGGCCGAAAAAGTGCGAAAGCAAATCCAATTGGGAATTAAATTACGTTAAAGATTATCAGAGAGAGCAGAGCAAGGCGCTCCATTTGAAAAAGTGGGCGTGCAACAAGTGTACTTTAGAAAACTCCGGAATCAGAACACACTGTGAAGCGTGTCTGTCTCCTAGAGTATTACCGCTGTCTAGAATTTCTAATACTAGAGGTCTAAGTGTTACTACGCTCGGCAGGCATGAAACTGCGAGTCGGGACGGGGCAACCTCGCTACCTACGTCAGGTGGGGTCATGATAACTGTCCCCGATTGGCCTCAGACCGGTGCTACAACCCTGGGTTCTTCGTTCCGGAGATCTATAAGCGCTCAGAACTCTCCCGAAATACGGCCAACGTATCGCCGCTCTTTCTCGGAGCAGACGACGGATTCCCGGCCAATTGGAAAGATTATATCCAGCAGAAGAAGCCTGAACGATTACCAGAAATCCCTAGCTAGCTACTGCGGTAGTTTGCCTAAAAAAGAGGAGAATCCTGATAAGAAGATTGAAGAAAACTCCGAGCTTATAGACAAGGAATGCAGTTGGGATACTAACGCCGAAGGTGTCATCTACGCTTTGCCTAACAAAGGAAAATATAAAGATTTAAATCTCCAATTGCAAGTGAATAACAACGGTACTAGGTATTCATACGTCTCAGTTCAAGACACAAAAACAGTGATGAGTAATTCGCAAAACGAAGCATTGTACTCCAACGATATAGGGGAAGGGGATTACGCTAGGATAGACGAGTTGTTGGGTGCCGAGAACTGTATATCGCCGGTCAGTGAGTCAGTGGGTTCGAGCAACATTAGGACTTCGCATATAGGCCCGGCTCGGGACGGTAAAGTGTTCAATATGCTGCCATCTGTTGGCAAAGTGTCGCAACCGCGCGAGGTGACCAAAATGCCTTTATCGCAGCAGCAGCCGCAGCAAAAAACCTCGTAAGTTAATTATATTATTATTTTTCGTATTAACCGGGGGCAATTAAAACAACAGGACTGTAAATCACCTTACTTTGAATCGTGCCCCAGAGATATCTAGGCAAAAAGTAGATGGCACTTTAAAATTAAATATTTAACGATGTTATAATTTTGACGACCGGTTTGGCATCTCGGTAAGGGCTAATATTTGTGTGATAAGCATAAATATTTGTTTGTTCCTGAGTCTTGGATGTTTTCTATGTATATAAGTAAATATATCGTCGTCTAGTACCCATAATACAAGCCTTATTGAGCGTACCTAGTAGGATTAGTTCGATTTGTGTAAAAATTGACCTTTAATATTTATTTATAATTGAACAAAGCATTACAGTACAGTAACAATTAGTTAATAAAACAGTTAATAATAAATAACGAACAACATTTCACGCTTGCAAAGTTGAATTAAATAATAATTCGGATACATAATTGGCGATGTATATATCGGGAAACGGCTTTTTGTATGGTGATTGACAGCCTTGTTTTAATGGTCCTTGGCAGATATTAATTTTAGTGACTGTACTTAGTCAAATCGTCAACCGTGGTCGGCGTGGTGTCATATGTTTAGGCATGTCCCTTAACTACTTACCCAACTACAAAGTATGATCCACTAACCTTTTGCGTCAAAGCAATAACGAGTCATTTGAGCGGTTCAACCACCTCAATATCTTGGATATCTTATTGTTGAGTCGCCTGTAGAAATTAATGCGATTTCAAAATATATCTTAGAAGTCCGGTAGCTCTACCGAAGAGTTTGAAATGCCACAAAAATCAGCCACTTCGTTCAAAATGTGTGTGAGGGCTACCAACACTCGAATAATGACCCAGACCTTTCTCCGTTCTCTTCCGTTTCTCGTACCATCTGCATGCCAAAATACTCATTTATCATAGCATCCATACGCCAAAAGATCCGTTTCTTATGACACCCGTAAGGATATCCTGTATTAAGTTAATAACCGTTCAAAGACTTAGAATGTGTGACGGATACTGATGTTTTGGGATCGGGTGTTTTGGGAAACGGATAATGAAACCAAACGTATTTTTGGGATAAACACATTCTAGGAAACGGATTATTTAGGAAACGGTAGTAACGGGAACGGCCGTTTCGGGATTTGGTGTTTTTGGGAAATAATTATCAAACCAAACGTATTTTTTAGAAAGAGTACATTGTGGTAAACACATAAATCGGGAAACGGATTATGAAGGAAACGGTAGGGATGGGAAGCAACGCTTAAATAAGTAAATAATAAAAGTCAAAGTCAAATATTTTATTTGTAAACATAGGTTTGTATGTGTCACATTCAATTTAATTATATAAGTCAATCTCTATGTTTCGCCACAAGGCATACTAATATTTTGAGTCAGGTTGGCGCATCCATTGGTAATACATGATAAATCACGAAAAAAAGCACGTAAAATTTAATAAAATAAATTTCACACAGTGTCTGCTAGGTATTCTGGTATTGAAGAATATACTTTTTGTACTAAAAAGTTATACAAGGGTGAATCAACTTTTGGACCCACACAAATATGTCCACAACTTTTAAACTTCACTGTAAAATAACCCCTTTAATTAATGGTTTCTGTTTATTTTTTATTTTTGTGTACGTTAAAACGTCGAAGGTCCCTGCCTGTTATACGTAATAAACAGGGAAATATTGTATTGTATTGTATTGTATTGTATTGTAAACACTTTATTGTACATAAAACAATAAAACAAAGAGAGTAAAGTAACACATTTGTACAAAAGCGAACTTATCCCTTATAAAATATCATATTAGAAGCCCGATTTCATGGTAACTCCAGAGAATTTTTTTGGTATCGACAGAGACGTCAAAGGTGTGGGTTTAAAAGTTGATTCACCCACAAGCAGTTTTTAAGTTATTAAATCTTCTAGCGTAGATATGTGTTTAGGTAATTTATTGTAGATTTTTGGTGCCATTCCAATAATGCTCTTAGCAACCAGAGCGGTTTTAAATGGTCTTGTATATATTTTATCACGCTGATGCGCACTATTGAGGATGGAAAATTGATTTGTATTGGTTTTTATATTACTACTATCTCATATATGTATACATATAGAGGCATGGTTACACTGTATGTTAAAGCTTTATAAATTGAGGTCTGCAGGATTGTATTGGTGGTATTCCTCATAATGCTCGTAAAAAAATGTTTGTGCTTTGAAAGGCATCTCTCGGTCTGTGGAATTTCCCTAAAATATAATTCCGTATCTCAATGTTGAGGTTACATACGCACGGTAGGCGGTTATAATGAAAATAGGAACTGTATTTTTTGGAATAGAATTATGAATCGGAGTACAATAAGCGATGTGCGTTCGGCAGGCAGTCGGGCCGCATGTGGCAGTGCTCGTCGTGCTGGTTCGCGTACAACGCGTGGTGGGCACGCGCGTGCGACGTGTGCCGCGCGCGCCGCGTGCCCGGCGCCGCCGTCACCGTCACGCGCCACGACGCGCCCGACAGGTGAGCCTGCAGCGAGGCACCATACACTACAGTACACTCGGGCCGCGTGCCCGGCGTCGCCGTCACCGTCACGCGCCACGACGCGCCCGACAGGTGAGCCTGCAGCGAGGCACCATACACTACAGTACACTCGGGCCGCGTGCCCGGCGTCGCCGTCACCGTCACGCGCCACGACGCGCCCGACAGGTGAGCCTGCAGCGAGGCACCATACACTACAGTACACTCGGGCCGCGTGCCCGGCGTCGCCGTCACCGTCACGCGCCACGACGCGCCCGACAGGTGAGCCTGCAGCGAGGCACCATACACTACAGTACACTCGGGCCGCGTGCCCGGCGTCGCCGTCACCGTCACGCGCCACGACGCGCCCGACAGGTGAGCCTGCAGCGAGGCACCATACACTACAGTACACTCGGGCCGCGTGCCCGGCGTCGCCGTCACCGTCACGCGCCACGACGCGCCCGACAGGTGAGCCTGCAGCGAGGCACCATACACTACAGTACACTCGGGCCGCGTGCCCGGCGTCGCCGTCACCGTCACGCGCCACGACGCGCCCGACAGGTGAGCCTGCAGCGAGGCACCATACACTACAGTACACTCGGGCCGCGTGCCCGGCGTCGCCGTCACCGTCACGCGCCACGACGCGCCCGACAGGTGAGCCTGCAGCGAGGCACCATACACTACAGTACACTCGGGCCGCGTGCCCGGCGTCGCCGTCACCGTCACGCGCCACGACGCGCCCGACAGGTGAGCCTGCAGCGAGGCACCATACACAACAGTACACTCGGGCCGCGTGCCCGGCGTCGCCGTCACCGTCACGCGCCACGACGCGCCCGACAGGTGAGCCTGCAGCGAGGCACCATACACTACAGTACACTCGGGCCGCGTGCCCGGCGTCGCCGTCACCGTCACGCGCCACGACGCGCCCGACAGTTGAGCCTGCAGCGAGGCACCATACACTACAGTACACTCGGGCCGCGTGCCCGGCGTCGCCGTCACCGTCACGCGCCACGACGCGCCCGACAGGTGAGCCTGCAGCGAGGCACCATACACTACAGTACACTCGGGCCGCGTGCCCGGCGTCGCCGTCACCGTCACGCGCCACGACGCGCCCGACAGGTGAGCCTGCAGCGAGGCACCATACACTACAGTACACTCGGGCCGCGTGCCCGGCGTCGCCGTCACCGTCACGCGCCACGACGCGCCCGACAGGTGAGCCTGCAGCGAGGCACCATACACTACAGTACACTCAGGCCGCGTGCCCGGCGTCGCCGTCACCGTCACGCGCCACGACGCGCCCGACAGGTGAGCCTGCAGCGAGGCACCATACACTACAGTACACTCGGGCCGCGTGCCCGGCGTCGCCGTCACCGTCACGCGCCACGACGCGCCCGACAGGTGAGCCTGCAGCGAGGCACCATACACTACAGTACACTCGGGCCGCGTGCCCGGCGTCGCCGTCACCGTCACGCGCCACGACGCGCCCGACAGGTGAGCCTGCAGCGAGGCACCATACACTACAGTACACTCGGGCCGCGTGCCCGGCGTCGCCGTCACCGTCACGCGCCACGACGCGCCCGACAGGTGAGCCTGCAGCGAGGCACCATACACTACAGTACACTCGGGCCGCGTGCCCGGCGCCGCCGTCACCGTCACGCGCCACGACGCGCCCGACAGGTGAGCCTGCAGCGAGGCACCATACACTACAGTACACTCGGGCCGCGTGCCCGGCGTCGCCGTCACCGTCACGCGCCACGACGCGCCCGACAGGTGAGCCTGCAGCGAGGCACCATACACTACAGTACACTCGGGCCGCGTGCCTGGCGCCGCCGTCACCGTCACGCGCCACGACGCGTTTAAATTTTTTAAATTTTCCTTCCTATCCCTCCATAATGCTTTTTTTTTTACGGAAGTCGTTCGTATTTTCCGTGTGTAGTGTTTGAGTAGACCCTATTAGGGCCGTTATACACAACATGATACTAAGAATCTTAATTTCTATAATCAATAAAATAAATGCAGAAGATTTAAAGATTGTCTATGGTCTCTGGTGACTTACGTATAGACAATATTTTAAATTTATTCATCAACATATGAACTATACAGATTTGTGTTCTTAATGACAGTTCGTGTGTAATAGGCATTAAAGCGGATATTTTTAGTCCGATAACCATTCAGCCACTAGAAAAAAAATAAAAATATGTAATTCAGTTGTTTTGGCTGTTCATGAACACAGACGCCATGTTTACATTAAAATTAAAAAAAAAAAAAAAACTTTCCGGCCTAGGCCTTCAATTTTGTATGAAATTCCTTTACAGTTCTCTCAAGTTGTTCCGCCCGAAACGTGATACTTTGAAGCCTGTTTAACGCACGTAATGACGATATTTCATTGCATGTTTGAGAAAACACTTTTTTTGCTACCGTACCCCCAAATGTTTGTTATGACATTTGCAACTTTAATAAATCAGTCATAGCTAAAACACATAACTGGAAAGCTACAGGCTCCGATAAAATCCATAACTACTGGCTAAAGAAACTGACCTATTTACACCCAATCTTTCTTAAACATATTAACGAATTTATTCAAGCTCCTGAAACATTGCCTCCATACATAACCCAAGGGACAACATATATGCTACCAAAAGACAATACTGACACAAAAAACCCTGCCAAATATAGACCTATAACCTGCCTCCAAAATATTTACAAAATCATAACATCATGCATTAGTAAACTTATCTACAGACATTTAGATACACATAATATACTTTTTGAACAGCAAAAAGGGTGTCGCCCAAATAGTCAAGGCTGTAAAGAACAGCTGATTATAGATGCTGTTATTTCAAAACAGGCAATAAAAAATAAAAGAAACATTTACACTATGTACATAGATTATAAAAAAGCATTTGACTCAGTACCACACACCTGGTTGATCTATATCTTAAATCATTACAAAATTCACCACACCATCATACAGTTCCTTCAAAATACAATGCCGCATTGGTCTACAGTTCTCAAAATATTTACTAAGACTACAAATATAGAGACTGACCCAATCAACATCCGCAGAGGTATTTTTCAAGGAGATTCTCTTAGTCCGCTTTGGTTTTGTCTAGCACTCAACCCACTGTCTAACCTTCTCAATAGTAGCAAATCCGGATTCTCACTGAATTTTGAAAACACAACTTACACACTATCACATTTAATGTATATGGACGACATTAAATTGTATAGTCATAACCTGGTACAGATTCATAAGCTTGCAGATATTACACAATCATTTTCATCAGATATAAACATGGAATTTGGCATTGACAAGTGCAAAATTCAGTCGATTCGAAGAGGTAAAGTAGAACATAATACGTATACGTTAGATAACGGAGAGCAAATAGAACCTGTTGACGATGTAACTGGGTACAAATACCTCGGTTATCAACAGACTCAACAAATTCATCAAAAAACAACTAAAAATACACTGAAACAAAAATTTGCAGCCAGGATTCACAAAGTTTTAAATACTCATCTCAACGCACGCAACACAATTAAAGCAATAAATACATACGCAGTACCTATCCTTACATACTCATTCGGAATTATACAGTGGTCACAAACAGATCTTTGTAACCTACAAAGAATAGTTAATACCTTAATGACTAAATACCGCAAACACCACCCACGAAGTTGCAGCCAGAGAATTACCCTGCCGAAAACCGAAGGTGGAAGAGGTTTAATAGACATTAAAAATCTTCACAACAAGCAGGTAAGTTCACTAAGAAAGTTCTTTCATGACCTCTCATCCCACTCTACAATTCACTTGGCCATCGTCAAATCTGATAAAAGATATACTCCGCTTAATCTTAAAGACCACAAAAAACAAAAAAGTGAAACAATCACACAGCCCCATCAAAAGCTACAGGCGTGGATACAGAAATCACTCCATGGCAGGCATCGATTAGACCTGATCAACCCCAACGTTGACAAGCTAGCTTCAAACGCGTGGCTTAAGAAAGGTGAGTTGTTCCCTGAAACTGAGGGATTTATGTTAGCCATCCAAGATCAAGTAATAGACACTAGAAACTACAGAAAATACATCATTCGCGACCAGAACTCATCCACAGACTCCTGCCGCCACTGTCATGCTGCCTCAGAATCCATACAACATATAACAGGAGCATGCCGATCCATAGCTCAAACAGACTACAAACACCGTCATGACCAAGTTGCCGCTATTATTCACCAATACCTCGCACACAAGTATCACCTGATTAAAGACAAAACTTCTTACTATAAATACACACCTCAGGTTATTTTAGAGTCATCCGAACACAAACTATATTGGGACAGAACTATCATTACCGACAAAACAATACACTACAATAGACCAGATATCACACTCCTCGATAAAACTACAAAAACTGTATACCTTATTGATATAGCAATCCCGAATACCCACAACCTTGTATCGACCCATACTGAAAAGATTACAAAATACAAAGATCTTTCTATAGAAATAAAATCCCAATGGCGAGTGAATACCGTAAAAATGGTGCCAATTATTGTTTCGACTACAGGAGTTATTCCTCGCACCTTACACGATAGCCTTAAAGTCATTAATGTCCACCCGCTCACTTTCATTACACTACAAAAAGCTGTCATTTTAAACACTTGCAGAATAGTTCGTAAATTTTTAGCCATAGACCAATAAGTTCGCAATGAAATCAAATCACATCTTCAGATTCACATCTTCAAATGAAATGCTATATTCGTTTGGCCAAATGCCCGCGAATATGGTAGAAAAGTTACCTCTACATGGAGAGCAAAAATGTAAACAAAATATAATAATAATAATAATAAGTACGCTTTATTGCACACTAAAAGAAAATAACATCAAACACTTAAATCTAAACCCGTATGAGAAATGGTAAACAACAGGCGGTCTTATCGCTAAAAACCGATCTCTTCCAGACAACCTTAAGGTAGTAGAAATGGCGCGAAGTAAACAACCAATGAGTAAGTAAGTGGTGCACATGAAGATGAGACAAATCATAAATTAAAGCCAGAAAGAAAAACAAAAGAGACATGAACATTTCAGATACATACAAAGATACTAGATACTAATAAACAAATATAAAATACAAATAAACATATACAAAATACAAATAAACATATACACAAATATACATATACCTACACAAATACATACATATAATCAAAAAATACTGAACTACACGACATCGACATCTCAGTTTAAGGGAGCGATAAATAGTGCTGCTTAAGATGACTCTTAAAAACAGAAATAGATTTAGCACACCTAACGTCCAACGGCAAAGTATTCCACATCCGGATCGCTTGAAAAGTGAAAGTAGTGTTATAAAATTTGGAACAAGAAGCAACAGGTGCAAGGAGATGATTTTGCGAAGATCGTAAAGATGACAAATATTTAAATCGCTCCTTAAGATACCAAGGGGTAGCGGGGTTGAAAAGAATGCTATAGAGGAGGGCAAGAATGTGAGACTTACGGCGAAGCCTTTAGAGATGTGTGTAAACCTAATCTTACCCCCTTACCACGCGCGACTTTAGTTAAACGGTCAGCCTATACATTTGTCGACTGTAAAATGTTTTCAACAGTTCCAGGCCGGCTAATTCGAACCCGGAACCGAGCGGCAGTAAGGCGGAGGCGAATCGAAACGATCCGCCTAAGAAGCTGACCGTGCCCATCGCATCGTTGGACCACGATTTGAACAGTGATGAGCTGCTGTTCGCTGTGGGTAAGTGAAACTTTTCTTATAAGCTTTTCTTTAAGAGGCTTCAAGCGAAAATGTATGATTTTTCTAGAATTTTGCTCTGTATCTAACAGTGGCATGGCGTCCATATAAGCCGATACCCACCGGATTGCCCAAGGAAAGGCCTATCCACCTTTTTCTTTAAATATGAGTAAATGAATACGCTTCGGCTTCCCTATAATTTTTCTGACACCACTCCTCTGGTATCTTATCCCTGGAATGGCCAAGACACCTTTCGAAACATGGTTTATATGATGGTACAGTTTCTATTTAATACTTTCTTGCATTTGGAAATTAGAATATATTTTTATGTATTTAATTATGGATTTTTACACAGAGATCTTTAAAAATAGAGATTGCGTGTCTATTCTCTCAATAAACTTTTAATAGACTCAAAACCTATGCCTAATTGTTCATTATCTAACTCGCTAAGCAAGCCTTTGCTTTAAAAACCGTGTATTTTTCAAGAAAAGTGGGAATTCTTGTCTTAACAATAACTAAGTTTGATGGCGTTTATCTTGGATTCGGTGAGTCGTGAAGATACACTGAAACAGTATATTGGTAAAGACGGTCGCTGTCAACATGATGAGACATAAACAACATGGTGAAGCGAAGAGCTACGGATCGAAGGTCATTCAAACTGTAAGCCCCTTAACAGCCCACCGCACAAACGTCTCAATTCCGCAGGAAGTGTGTATCACCGTTATATTCAACGCCTAGTGACTCGTATCAAGATACCTCAAGATTTGTGCAATATGACGTTTATATGAAAAACGTCTATGTATTTTAAAATAACGGGTGTGGGTTTTATTGTAAAATGGCCGACATTGTGTTGCAGAATCGCCCCCCTCGGCGAGCGCGGCCGGCCCGGGTGCGGGCGGCTGGTCGTGCGCGCGCTGCACGCTGCTCAACGACGCCGCCGCCGCCGCCTGCGCCGCCTGCGCCGGCTCCAAGCCGCCGCTGCACTGGTACACTTGTTATTGAGTTATTGCATACCTTGGCGAGCGTGGCCGGCCGTGGCGCGCTGCACGCTGCTCAACGACGCCGCCGCCGCCGCCTGCGCCGCCTGCGCCGGCTCCAAGCCGCCGCTGCACTGGTACACTTGTTATTAAGTTATTGGATACCTTTTGAGAGCGTAGGTCCGGCTCCTACCGACTGCGCCATTAGAAACAGCTAATGCGCAATCAGATACTTTTCATATCAACACTGACTCATTTTCTTTGCCGAACGAGCTAAATGCGCCTGCCTATACACAATTTGATGTACAGAATAGTTTAGCGTTCTGTATAAATTAATCTGTTAGTGATTTCAGTTTTTCCTTAATTAGAATTTTAGCGTGTTAAACTACCTTTTATCGGATAATTATTCTAATCAGTCGCGGGCAACCGATGGATGTGGTCGGCCCACGATCGGTCGTTATGGAAATCCTTGCGCGAGGCCTTTATCTAACAGTGGACGTCCTTGGGCTGATATGATGATGATGACGAGGACTTGAAACTGATTTCAGGTCGTGCAGCTCTTGTACGCTACGAAACCCGATGTCGGCGAGCTTGTGTCTGGCGTGTAAGACCCCGCCCGTGCCACGGCACGCCGGGCCCTCTGCCGAGGTGAATCACACCGGGACACACGGTAAGTGAACCGTGTGCTTTGCGTTACGGGGCCCGATGTAGCTAAACGTTACGGGGTCTGGTCGGGACCTAAGCTTTTCAGAAAGAAAGATCTCGCAGCCCTTTGAGGAATTCTTACGGTTTCTCTTCAATAACGAACATTTGCAATTTCTGTTTAATGTATTTTAGCAAGTTTTTTTTTCATGTTCCTCTAAGTGGCATTCATTGTGACGGTTTCGAAACGTGCTATCCATTTCCCAAAACACCCTTTCCAAAACACCCGTTCCAATATAACAGTTTCTTTAAATAACCATACGCCAATAAACCTAACACTCGTAACATCTGTATGCCAGAAAACCCATTTCTCATAGGATACAAATGGATCGCCAAGGATCCGTTTCTCATGATACCCGTATGCCCGAAAGACCCTTTTCTCGTAACATCTGTATGCTAAAATACCCATTTCTCATAGCGTCCATATGGCAAAAGATCAGTTTCTCATGACATCCGTATACCTAAAATATTCGTTTCTTATGACACCCGTAAAGGAAATCCTATTGTAACTCTATCACCGTTCAAAGATGTACAATGCGGGGCGGGTACTGATGTTTTGGGATCGGGTGTTTTGGGAAACAGATATCGAAGTAAACTATTTTTTTTGATGAACACATTCTTGGAAACGGATTATTTAGGAACGGTCGTTTCGGGATTAGGTCTTTTTGGGAAACGGATATCAAGCCAACGTTTCTTTTGGAAAAAGTACATTGTGGGAAACACGTATATCGGGAAACGGATTATTAAGGAAACGGTAGTGATGGGAACGGGTGTTTTGGGAATCCGATAGCACATTCCGAAACCAATGTGACGACAGGTCACGCTCAGTTGTTTGCACAGCGGCCTACGAAGCTCACGATCCCAGGTTCGAATCCCGACCAGGGCAAGTGTATGAACACGATTTTTTGTTCCTGGGTCTTGAATGTGTTTCTATGTATAAAGTATTATAAGTTATTTATATATTATGTATCATCGCCTGGTATCCATAATACAAGCCTTGCTTAGTTTGGGACTAGCTATATTTGTATTAGATTGTACCTGATATTTATTTATTACTTATTTCTTGTTGGCAAGTCGCATTTCATATATTACTGCGGGATTACTCCGAATTTCGAATTTCGAAGTTCTTAACGTGCCATCCCTCTCGCACACGTATTTGAGTGAGCGGACGGCGCTATACGAACTTCGAATTTCGAATTTCAGCGTAGCCCGTCTGAAGTCATTCTGATACGTGTATCATCGATGCGTGTATGGGATTTGCAGAGAATTTGACGTGTAATGAACGAAACGTGTTGTTGTAGCGGGGCGCAGTCCTTCACCGAGGCGCGGTTCGCGTCACACGCCGGCGTTGCCGCGTCGACACAAATCTCCACCGCCAGAGCCCAAGTAAGGAACACATGATACTCTTCATCTGTTCCCCTGAAAAAATATATCCACTATTATTTATAACTATAACACAGTTGTAAAAGTCAAATGTCTGTACATGGAAATTGATATGGATAATTTAAATGTCACAAGGTATATATTTTGTATGTTTGAATGTGTCTTCTTTATCACGTCCAAATGGCAATAGATTTCAACCATTTTTGATACAGATGGTAATAGAATACTTTTTATCCAATTACGCTGAAGCAAAAACGAGGGTTATGATTTTTTTCTTTTGTGCTGACGAAGTTGTCGGCACCTTTCAGTATTACTACGGTGCCTGCAACTTCGTTCACGGAGGAGATAAAATTATAATCCCCCTTTTTCGACAGCGTGGTCGGGTAAAAAGTATCCAATAACCATCTCGAGACACCCAGCTACCACCAGTACACCAAAAATAATTGAAATCCGTTTAGCGCCAAGTCGCGTGATGAAGCCACATCCACAAACAAAGACAAAAAAAAAAAAAAAAAAACCATTAATTGACCTCCAAACAGTTCGTCACAATATTTATTTAATTGAGCAAATTGTGTTTCCCAAACCGTTTCATTTCCATACTTTGAAAGTCTAATTAAATGTAATTGTAAAATTACTTTTAATTAACAAAATTAAATAAATGGCTACTTTATTCTATTCTAAGGCGGTATGAACAGTACACCGTCATCTATGATCGCAAGTATGATTAAGAGTCAAGACAGCTGCCAGGTGACTGGGAGTTGAGTAACTTCTCGCTGCTTAACACGTCTGTGTTTGCTTCTCAGTTTTAACAATCAGTTATTTCAGAACGGAATCGGAAGAGTGGTCGTGCTCGGAGTGCACGTTCTCGAACACGGGCGACCGCGCGGCGTGCGACATGTGCCAGTCGCCGCGCGCGCGTCTGCTGCCCGCCGCGCCCGCGCCGCCCTGCCTCGACGACACCAGCGGTCAGTGCCACACGCTTGAGGACGACCCTCCATAGCGGCACACGCTACATGGTCAATGATCCTGAAGATGACATCACCAGGACCACCAACAAGTGGAACGTCGTGTCGTCATCAATCAAAAAAGCCAAGTCCAAGAAACACACCAACCGTCCACCTGACGGCTTCTTCGCCCGTAGACCTGGCTATCAAGCCAGATACCGGGATAGGAACGCGCTTGCCGAGCGCGACCGCATTATTGCTGGCCTCTCCCAGCCCCTCCGAAAACTATGCAAGCCCTCTCAGGTTTCTCCACACTCTAAAGTCCTTCGACCCCGCTGACTCCCTCTTCACACACATCATTATACTCATTCATACACTCTCAATACACTCACATACACATAGTCATTATTCAGTACTTTCCAGCTGGTCACCGGCGTATTAACGCCGCAGCTTCACTCCCTTTCTCACTGCAGGACAGATGGTTCCAAATATGGTAACCTCGTCCCCGCTCGTCCGTCAGCTGAAACAGCTGCCTGGCTTCAGCCTAGTCATAGTAAAAAAAAAAAAAGCGGCACACGCATCCCACGGTATGCACACGAATTTCCCCGCTCGCGGGGAAGTGCGAGGAGTTGGGAGCGAGTGATTTCGTGCGTAGCGGGGCAGCGTGTGTCGCTATGGAGGATCGCCCTTATTGGAAGTCATAGTAAAAAAAAAAAAAAAGCGGCACACGCATCCCACGGTATGCACACGAATTTCCCCGCTCCCGGGGAAGTGCGAGGAGTTGGGAGCGAGTGATTTCGTGCGTAGCGGGGCAGCGTGTGTCGCTATGGAGGATCGCCCTTATTGGACAGTGTCATGTGTGCCAGGAGCTAGCGCCATCTACTGGTGAATAGCAGTAATATACGGGATACCATTTGTTACTTCCAAATATTAACAATTGCTTTACTTTGAATCGTACACCGACTTCAATAAGATATCCAGTATAAAAACCAGATGACGCTTTAACACTAAAAATGTAACGATGTTATAATTGAACAAAGTAACAGTATAGTACTGTAACAATTAGTTCGTAAACAGCTAATCTATTCTATTATAAAGTTGTAAAATAAAACATTTGTACATTGAAGATATTTTAACATGATCATATGATGCATGCAGATTATACTGGGCACTTGGTTTGCGTAGATTGGTGTGCTGCCGACAATACAGTTTATTTATTTATTTATTTATTTATTAGGTTTGCCAACAGGTACAATACTATACAATAGGTATACATTTATACAATGGGTACTTAACATTTTAGAGTATTTACCCAATTACAGGCAAACACAACATGCTTTATAGAGAAAAAAGAAAAAAAATACGTTACGTTAACATTTGACATTTGGTACACTTGAAGAAGATGGTAACAACAAAAAACTGGATTCCGTAATGTTAACATACTAATTTAGTAATCTGATTTTACTAAATAACTAGAATGTACATGAAATAACTAGGTAGAAAACTAGATGTATCGAGGGATTAAATACTCAAATATTTACATATTTAAACCTGCTTAACCTCACATCAATAACTACTAACTACTCAAATATTAATCAAGAACTACTCAGATAATTAATTATTTTGACTAGCTGTAAATACATATAAATATTTCTTTAACTTATTTAAAGAAATGTTTACAATATCTATTTTACATTCTTACAGTTGAGTACAATACATATAGTAAGCTGAAAAAGGCCAGGCAAAAATGGCAAGACATGTTGTAGGGATTGTAAAATAAATCGATAAGCATTCTCTTATATGTAACGTTTCTTTAATATTTGTAGATGGTTCTGACAGCGAGCGTCAAGAGAGCACGCCGATGGAGATACTTCGGCTTAGAGAAGAGAGTCACGCCTGGACGCAGTGGCAGGAGGTTCTAGCCCAGTGCGCTGCTGTGAGTACTGTTGCAGTACATTATAATAATAAAATACATTGTTCACTAGCGACATTTAGTGAAAGGAATAGGAAGTATCGACTCGGGTACTGTTAGATCTTGGTTCTGACAGCAAGCGTCAAGAAAGTACGCCGAAGATTCTGCGACTTAGAGAAAAGTGCCACGCGTGGTAGGAAGTTTTAGCCAAATAAGCTGTAAGTACCATGGTTATGGGCTCCGTTTTTCGCACTTAGCCCGTAAAAGTCGGGCCTTTGTGCGTGTGGATAATGCTGCCAAGGGGTCTAGCCAACTTAACTAAAGTACCAATGCATGTAATTAAACATCGTGATCACTAGCGACATCTAGTATAAGAAGTAGGAAGTCTCGACTACTGTACTGTGATTTAAAGATGGTCCCGACAGCGAGTGTCAAAAAAGTACGCTGATGGAAATATTGCTATTTGGAGAAGAGAGCCACGCGTGAACAGTGATAGGAAGTTTTAGCCCTGTAAGCTGTAAATACCAATAATAGTAATTAAACAGATCGCGATCACTAGCGGCATCTAGTATAAGACGTAGGATGTTTGACTCAGGTTCTGTAATTTTGAGATTGATGTGAGGGTGAGCCTCAAGAAAGCACGATGATGATGGCTCTTTCCTCAATCTCAGAACCTCCCAGAAACGCGATGTTGTGAGTACTGCTGCATATTATAATTATAAAACTTGTTGCGTTCACTAGCGACATCTAGTGTAAGAAGACACAACTTTTGTTGGGAACTTATGAGTGGGTCGAAAGTTAAAAACAAACGGCCATAATTATGTGCTATGTGGAAGAACCAAAGTAATGGACATACCTCGAAGAATTGATATAGTTAAGTGGCAGGGGCCAAGTACGTTTCTCATAGAATTAATAGCCGATTGACCCTTCGACTCTTCTTCTTGGCGACCACGTGTCGGAAGCCACAGCATGGGTAGGTTCCCCATGGTAGACTTATAATTGGTGCAGATCGCGGCAGCTATCCAGCGGCATGCAAGGTAAGGGGTCTATGAGTAACAGCAAATTTCTTTTGGCGGATATATTGTAAAGGTTGTAAACTGTATTGGAGTGTCTTACGACAGTTCACATTACTTAATTCCATAGATACTTGAAAAATGATTCCACACTTGGTCTAATGCACCGTGCTAATCAGCCGAAGATATCAAGGATATGGGAAGTTTAGGATTGTGATAGCGGATGTTGTAAGACTAGTATTTACCTAGTTAAGAGAAACAATTGGGCGGCTGACGGTTAGTTATACTCCAAGCTTCGATGAGTATAAAGAAAAGGAGATCTGAATTGAATATAAATGCAAAACAAACTTTATGTTAAAACCAACAGGTGTATATATTAGGCACGTAAAGAAAGACAATCACCCGAGGCCTTAAACTAACTCGTTAACACTACTATAGATTAAGCTTACAATTAAAAGGCATAGCTTAATTAACTCTCTCTCAGACAAGAGGCATAGGTTTGTGACGTTTGGTGTGTGAGGCTCAGATACTTATTCTAACATTTGTCTCTATGCGAAATTTAAAGTCTGGGTACAGAAGCGTGATACATTCCTACAGATTCCAGCTAGGTTATGGAAAGAATTCACCTTGATAAAAGAGGTGCTGCCCGCACGGGTCACGGTGACTCCGCCAATGCACGTGTTCACCCAGGGAAAAACCCTGCTCGTGACGGCTACCACGGCATCCGCGACGTCACGGCGACAACGCGTGCGCGCCACGCCCTCTCCGCTACGCTCAATTGCCTATGCGAGGCTGCGACGAGATCCCGGCGATGCCCGGCAAAACCCGGCAAAGCCCGGCGAAACCCGGTGAAACCCGCCAGTTTCACAATCGCTGAAAAATCACATCAGTATTAACTAACTAAACGAAACAGCCAACGCCCACTTTCTCACAATTTACAAACACACGATTATTTACCTGGCAAGGAACAATAGCTAGGCTTAGCTTCCGTATTTAAATGTTTATTATGGTTAATATTCCTGTAACAAATAGAAGTGCCATGTTTTACGATGTGCTCACAAAACCCAACGAAATAAGATTACATTTCCACTGCGAACAATCCGTGTGTACTCACCAAAATGTTCATTGTGTCACAGCGTCTATGTATTTCGAGATGAGACGAGATTAGCTCCACATGCCTCTAAATTAAAAACATGGTGGCCACGGGCCGAAGCGAGCTCCCAGAATTCACACCGCTCACTTGAAGGCATCCCGGGAGTGACCGACCGGTCCTGTTGATTTGCTTGTCAAAGCAGTCCACCACAGATCGTTTGAGAAACACTTGACAGCCACGTAATGCGTAGACCACGCAATTTTGAAGAAAGGAAGAAAAACTATTTGTTTAAACCGCTAATATTGATGTAGATATTTACTACAGATTTTAGACACTAATCTTACTATTTTATATAAAACGAGACATGATAAACATATACGATCAATTCAGCAGAACGTCCGTCTTCGTAGTTCCAACGCGATCTGTTAGATGTCACTACACTATGAACCTTGCACAGTTATTTTTAGATGGCAGCACGCGCAATGAACTGAGATGTCAACCCATTTAAATATTACCATGTAACAATATTATGAAATTTTTATCAAAGTAGACATTTCTGCTAACGAAAGTTATATTGTAAATATTAAAGCGAAGGAGACGGAATGTCTCCATTCCAACCCCGTGGGTTCAAAGCCCGCTTGATGAGTATTTTTTTTTTACTTTTTGCTTTAAGAGCGTTTATACCCGCTTAGCTGGCAACGTCGCATAATTTGTCTTCTTACTTCATTATTTTGTGGTATTTGAATGAAACTTAAAGATATGTTCAATACATACCCTACAATTTTAGCATTTATATTGTGTTTAATTCATGTACTCATCGCTTTTGCCTTAATTTTCATACAAAACAAGATATAAACTTAAATTCATTTTTAGATTTGGTTGTGGCAATATCATGAAATTTTGCATTGTGCCAGCTTATCTACTGAAAACGTAATGAATGAATTGAAAACATGTTCAAGTTACATTCAAATTTCTCAAAATAATCAAGAAAAAGCAAGAAATATGCGACGTTGCCAGTTAAGCAGGTATAAACCGTCTTAATATTAAATTTCTATTTCTTGTTCATACATGTTTTGTGATCTTTGCAATATGATGATGGGCAATATGATTTCAGACGGGCGAGCCTTATGTTGACGAGTCATTCCCCGCGCACCCTCGCTCCCTGTACTACAACGGCAGCGGCGAGAGCGGCGCGGCGGCGCGTTGGCTCCGCCCACACCAGATACACGTGGACGCGAGCCACCGCTTGCCGTGGCGTGTGTACCGCGATCCACGCCCCTCGGATATTTCACAGGGTCAGTTCACAAGTCTCTGATGGCCTTATGTTGTCCTAGTATCTGTCTCCTTGGCGAGACGATGGTCTCGCTGGCTGGCTGACTTCCAAGGTGAGCGCCTGACCATACATCCGTAGCTAGTACTCACATGCTATCCTGGTATATAAAACGAAGCCATCGCCATAAATCGCGGGCTTACCCAGTCCCTTAGTATATGTTTCAATCAGGTGCATATTTTCGTTACGAGATCACGCTAGATCTCACAGAGCGAGTTCTACTATAATAATATATGAATATCAGATAAGAAGCGTTTACTAATCGTATACTACCCTAGTAAGTAATGTCTTTGCAAAACTTCTGAATACCTTACATTGGTTGCGCCCACATCAGATATACGTGGACGTGAGCCACTGCCTGCCGTGGGGAGTGTACAGCGAATCACGCCCCTCGGATATCTCACAAGCTGAGCCTTTAGTATTTTTATGGTACCCTGGTATGTAAGTTCTTCATTAAACTCTGCCACACCCTCGCAAGATAAACTGTCACAGGCAGATCAGAGACTATTTCTATGCTATCTTGGTACATACTCCCTTCAACAGGAATCGGCAGTTCTTTCGGCGTGAGCTCCAGAGTAGAGCTTTTTGGTAAGTTCTCCTTCACGAGACTACGATGTGGCTCGCAACGTGAGTGCTTCCATGACCAGATCGTATACCCTTCGCAGCTATGCTACCCTGGTACATCAGACGGTAGAGCTGTACGTCGCGGGTCCTTCCCCATGCAACCTCGCTCCCTGTCCTGTACAGTCAGCATCAAATAATCTGTTACAGCCAAAGTGTTTGATACACATCTTTGTGTCTATAGTAATAAGTGTTGTGATGTATTTGGTGCCTTGGATGCCGGCAGCGGCGAGAGCGGCACGGCGGCTCGCTGGCTCCGCCCACGCTAGTTACATGTGAACCCGAGCATGGTGAATTCGCAGAAGTAAATGAATAAGCTTCGGCTTCCCTAGTAATTTTCCTGACGACACGTCTATGCCACCTGGAGCAACACATCGTGGCCCCAGAAGATATACATTAACTCGCTGCCCAAAGAGTCTCGGAATTCTTGGACTCAGTGGGCTTCTGCAGTGCAGTATAGATACAGGCTGCCACTATAGATCCACTCTGGTCGAGGCGGCATACTAAGGCCCCAATAATTAAGTCCTTCATGAAACCACGCCATACCTCGCAAGGTAAATTATTGAGATAGGAGGATCAGAGGCTCTAGCATTTCTATTTATTTATTTATCGTATGGCGTTAATTTACACAGCGTGCTTATAATCTAAATTTACAATTTCAGAGATAGTCAATAGCTTCGCTTTTTAAGTCTTTGAGATCGTCCACTTGGCCTATGAATTCCTATGCTATCCTGGTATATGCCTTCAACAGGATATGCGATGTCTCACGGTGCGACCACTGGAGTAGCGTAAGGATTAGATCTCAAACTTATTCTACCCTGGCACGTAAAGTCCATCACGATGTAGCTCGGTCCTTCCTTAGCCAGATCATATATACACCCTTAGTAGCCCTACGCTAAATCATAGACCCTACGCATTCGTTTGTTACCCTGGTACATACATATTACTTTCAGTTAACCAGGCTGTCTTACATGAAGCAGTGCCGGCGTAGCGTAATGGCTTAAACGGTCCTTTGCATTGCTTCCTATGCTTCCCTGGTAAATACAACCTCGAGATACCTAGCCTAGGAAACAACGTTGTGGAAGTCTTTGCTTATATGTCCAGCAGTGGACATTGGGATTGAAATGACAACTGAGTCTCTATGTTTTGTTTCAGGTGTCTTAGGGAACTGTTGGTTGCTGTCAGCGTTAGCGGTGCTAGCCGAACGGGCGTCTCTTGTACGCGGCGTCGTGGTTCGTGGGGAACCCAGTGTGGGGGCCTATCAGCTGCGATTGTGCAAGGTACAGGAGATAATGATCTAATCCATTTATTATCAGATGATTTCATTCATTAGTTAGGTTTTGTTTTAGAACCTGACTATTAACTGGGTAGGGCTGGCTAGGCCTTCGTGCCAGTAATCGGACTCAGTGGGAGAGTGTAAACACAAACGGGAGTGCCATCCGCGGCCAATTAAGAGTTGGGGTGGGACGCAGTGTGATACGTCACAAAGACTTCGGGGGTTGGTTGAATCGGTCCAACCCGTCTAGGTGCGTGGGAGAAGGAGAGAAAAATAAATTGGACATAGGGGAAAAGGGTATGTACCCTACCCCACATTTTGAAATCGTCTTTACGGTATTTTGATAATGTAAAGCATGTGCTTTACATTATCAAAATACCGTAAAGACGATTTCAAAATGTGAAATCAAAATTAAAATCGGTCAATAAATACGCATGATGTAGACATTTGAAACTACTAATTAGATACCGATTTGACAGAGGTCCGGCATGTACTGTTTCGTCATATTGCACTCCGGCCTTATAAACTCCATATTAAATTCAGTTTTGCTAGAAAGAGAGCTTATATCTTGCTTATCTTTATAGATATTCGAAAAATTACTTGTGTCTACTGTGTGTTACATCAATGAGCTTTTAATAAAGCAAAAATATAAATTCATGCATATTCCCCTATTAGTCTGATATTTGTCTATATCTAGCATTGAACGTCTTCGGATACTGATGAAAATGAATAATCACACGTGTTCCATAGACAAATTTTTTACAGACTCCATTGCGATTTGAATAACATGTCTCGCGGAAAAATTTAAAGAAAACCGCGTGAAATTACCCAAATGGCATAAATCATTTTTTTGGTTTTTCATATACATTATAGCAAGTTTCTGCTTAGCATAGGATTTTGCGGGGCAAGTCCTGCCATTATATAAGTTAAACATAACGTTCGAGTTTCTCTTTATTTTGCCACCATTTGTCAAGCTAAAAAAACATTTCGTTTCAGGACGGCCGCTGGCTTACCGTTACCGTTGATGACTTACTACCCTGCAATAAGAAGGGCCACCTAGTGTACTCACAGGTCAGTTCAATACTCTAAATATACCGTGTTTTTTTATTTCCTTTAATTTCAACAAGTAGAAGTAGGTACCCGTCAATACGAACGACTTTTCTAATTGGAAGACATTTCAGAAACTACAAAAAATCTGCCATTCCCTGCATTTAGTACTGCAGACGGACCTAGTAAAGCACATAAATAATATAGAAACGCCAGACCAGCGACGAGAACGCATAGCTACGCGGCGGAAAGACCTACCCCAGCCGATCCATAGCAGACTTAAAGTGGTAAAGCACGCTTCTAATTATCAAGCCGTAGCGCTGTTTAGTAAGCTACCTGTTGGACTGAAGTCACTTACAAACAGTTCCACATTCAGAAATACGTTAAAAGCTTTCTTGTTGGAGAAGTGTTATTATTCGGTGGAGGATTTTGCGCTCAATTGTAAAATGAATTTAATATTGCAATTACATTACTTGTATTTTTAGTTTTAAGATTTATAATTTTTTGATTTTTTGTCGTTATTTATTATATTATTTACTTATTGTGAAATTAATATTTTCTTCTGTTTCTGCGAATATTAATCATTGAAATAAAACAATTTAACGGAGTATATCGCGTATCCGTATATTATCTCATTTTAGTTAAAATGAGATAATATACGCGATATAATCCGTTGAATTGTTTTATTTCAATTATTGTGAAATTTTAAATAAATGACATGTTATATAAAATTAAGTAGGCAATTGATAATTTGTAAATGTTGTATCTTCAAACACGACTATATGTTGTTACTGAATAAATGAACTTGAACTTGAAAATTTTGGTTGAGTTGCTACTAACATGTTGTTTGAAATGGCAGTTTTTTTCTCGATTCCGAAATGGGAGATATTTACACATAAACTTTTTCGTATTGACACCTGTTCAAATTAAAGGAAAAAAAACATGCTGTTTATAAAGAAAAAGGGAATTAGAATTGTTCAATAAACATGCCTGGTGATCTGATTGACTGGATTAAAAAAAACCGTATCCAATACAACGTACCTTTTTCGCTATTGTCACAATGACAATAAGAACCATGTGTTCAGTTTTTTCTAACTGTACCTACATTTTGATATGAGGATTAGTCTTTATTCGTTTGCAACGTAGGTATAACCAAGGTGAGAAGTAAGCACGGGAAAATAAGCAGTGTACAGTGTTTTTATATTATAAATGCGAAAGTGGGTTGCTGTCTGTTACTGTCTGGATGAAATTTTGTATGGAGATAGTTTGAGTCCCGGGGAAGGACATGGGCTACTTTTTATCCCGGAAAAATACCCCCATTTGCGATAACCGAATTTAAGGCGGACGAAGTCGCGGGCAGAAGCTAGTATTAAACATAGGAACTAGTTCAAAATGGGTCGCGGGTCCAGACGTGTTTGCTTGTTGTGTTTTTTTTAATATTCTTTATTTATTGTTATTGATCTATTGCAGGCTAAAAGAAAACAGCTGTGGGTGCCTCTAATAGAAAAGGCAGTCGCCAAACTACACGGATGTTACGAAGCTTTAGTTTCTGGAAGGGCAATCGAAGGTAATAACTTAACACTTATTATTATTATAAGCTTTTATTTAACTTGCAACGTTCATTATGTTAATAAGTAGTTAAAAAAAATCGAATCAATACTAATACATATCCTTATCTATACTATTATAAAGTTTTAAAAATGAAATGTCTGTACATTGAAGATATTTAAAAAAAATATATTGTTATGGACTATTTGGAGGTCACTAAAACGATTTTTTTTTTCTGTATGTTTGTATGTGTCATCACGCTAAATCGGCTAAATGGATTTCAACTATTTCTTGTACACTGGTAGCTGGGTATCTCCTGATGGTTATAGGATACTTTTTACCCGACTATGCTAAAGAAAAAAAGGGAGGGGGGGGGGGGGGGGGGGGTTTATGACTTTTTCTCCTCGGCGAACGCAGTTGCGGGCGCCGTCTAGTATTTTATATTGTTACGTTAATGAATGTTCACTCGAGAGAATGCTTCATTTTTCTTTCATTCCATGATCACACGGCAGAAATGAACATCCAACCGTAGTCTCTTTCAATACAGCGTCGAATGAAGTTGTGCGTCTTTTGATCGTTTCACTTGAACACCATTTTGTCGCGACGTTTGACGTGACTTTCATCTGCTACAGGATTCGAGACAAAATGGCCGAATCCGAATGAATGTTCTCTCTGTAATTCAGAGTGGAAATGAATGAAGCCGAATGAAAATATCCAACAGCGTTGGATCGGTTCACCAATGAATTCATTCGGCATTTTTGTTCACTTTTCGTTCAGACGTCACTTTGAGTGAAGAATGCAAAATGAAACAAGAAAATGAAAGAAAAGCGGAGGGGTGGCCAGTAATAGGTAATTTACTCATTTGAAATGATCAGATTTAGCAGCTCGATTTTGTTTCCAGGTCTCTGTACACTGACGGGGGCGCCGTGCGAGTCGGTGTCGTT
This sequence comes from Hedya salicella, assembly GCA_905404275.2. NCBI lineage: Eukaryota > Metazoa > Arthropoda > Insecta > Lepidoptera > Tortricidae > Hedya > Hedya salicella. The sequence goes on along the minus strand of FR990111.1, from coordinate 15,010,194 downwards.
GCAAGCCGGCTGCGCTGGCGGAGCTGGCGGCGGCGCGCCGCTGGAACAGCTGGACCGCGACCTGGTGTGGGCGCAGCTGCTGTCCTCGCGCCAGGCCAGCTTCCTCATGGGCGCCAGCTGCGGCGGCGGCAACATGAAGGTGGGCACAACCTGCATCCTGACGAGAGGAATTAGGACTGCTTGCCGCATTCCCCTTCGACTCTTGTCTCTTTCTCTTACCATTCTTCCCCTACCCACAACTTTGATTACTGTCAAAAAGTGTTTCATCGCCATTCATACTTTCCGGTTCATGTTTTTAGGTTCAGAGCCAAAAAAGCAATGTAACGTGTACACAGTATGTGCCCTGTCTCTGTAATCTTAAGGTAATTGCAATAAGAGAAGCCGCACTATAACTTAATCCGCATAGAAGATTTTTAATAGATTTACGAGAAACATCGATATAAGATTTCATTTTGGTGCACTTTTTAACCTCCGACAAAAAAGAGGGGTGTTATAAGTTTAACGTGTCTGTGAATCTGTGTCTCTGTGTATCTGTCTGTGGCATCGTAGCGCCCATACGGATAGACCGATTTGAGTGCGGTCTATTTTGTGTAATAGATAATTTTATCCTGAGTGTTCTTAGCTTTGTTTGATGAAAATCGGACCACTCGTCTCTAAGATATTCAGCTTTTAGTGGAACAAGTCAGGGGTTTTTAATTTTTTTAATTTTGTATAGTTATTGTTCAGTAACAGTCTAATGTGACAAGTCTAGGGTCTATCTCAAGAATACAGAAATGCCTTACAATTCCAGGTGGACGAGGAAGAGTACCAGCGCCTCGGTCTGCGGCCCCGCCACGCCTACAGTGTGCTAGACGTGGTGGAGGTAGCGGGCCCGGTGCGCCTGTTGCGGCTGCGGAACCCCTGGGGCCACTACACGTGGCGTGGCGCCTGGGCCGGCGGCTGCCCGCGCTGGACCCCAGAACTACGGCGAGCCGTGAGAGCTAGTGCTCCTAGCGATCCACATCACGACCAGGCCGTCTTCTGGATCAGCTTCGAGGATGTTCTCAAGTAAGTACCGAATCCGTCCGCCGCTCAAACTCAGTAACACCTTATACGTTTATGGAACTAAGGTACAGCGACATCTAGTGGACAGTCTTAAGACTAACTGCTCGTGGTGAGGCGAGCGTGGACACCCGAGCAACATCTTGGTCTGCCCTGAGCCGCTTCGATAATGTCATTAAGTGTGTGGAGCATTCTCACAATGGAAGCCGTTTATGTAGTTCTCAAGTGAGTACGGAAGAAATTATAGGTAGAAGATGAGAAGACCTTGATTAAGCGATAGACCTTTACATAGAAGCATTCATAGGCCTAACTGATTAGGGGACAGGGAGCAATGTAGTGACATAAGAACCCTATGGTAGTTTTAGGCAAGGACCAATAAAACAAGAGGATTGACCATCCATACAAAAAGCCGTTCTCCGATATGTACAACGCCATCTATGTATAAGAATTATTATTTATAATTATTCAACTTTGCAAGTGTAACGTAGTATTTAAATGTTACGATTTATTTATTATTTAGCTATTTGCGAACTAATTCTTACTATACTATGTTTCCTTATTCAATTATAACATCGTTAAAGGTTTAGTTTTAAAGCGCCATCTCGTGCCAGAATATCTCCTTGCGATCGGAACACAATTCAGAGTATGGCAACTGTCAGTCCTCTTGTTTTTGGTCCTTGGTTTTAGGTAAAGAAATCACCAGTTATAATGAAACTACTAGCGCCATCTAACGCCAGATTGCAGCTACAAAAGGGCCAAGCAAAAAACGATACGAACTAGCTAATCTATGTTTCAGGTATTTTGATTGTATCGACATCTGCAAAGTGCGCGTAGGCTGGCACGAAGTGCGGTTGGCAGGAGTATTGCCTCCTATGTCCTCCACACGGCATCTCACATGCTTGTTGCTTACTGCCACGCAGCCTACCGAGGTCGACTTCACGCTTTTCCAGGAGGGACAGAGGTAACTCAGACTTTACAGTTTATTGTGCAGTAACTACTATCGTTTATATTAATTTCATTTAAAATGCATACATGAAATCTTCAAAAACTTTCGTTAGTAGGTGGCGCCATCTATTGACGAGTAGATTGACTAATCAGCAAACATCAGCGTTTACAATACACTCAATCGGTAACAGCTTATTAGCTAGCCGAACAAACAATACCTCCAAGGCGCTTACATATAACAGCATAAGTGCTCCAAAAAAAAGTATTTAGTAGATTGTTTGCTGATAAGTTATTCGACTCGCGATCGAAGCGACAAGAAAATATTTTTTAATTTGAAATAATATTGTCCAATTTTACAAAAATAAATTTGCAATTTCATATTACAGAAATTCAGCCAAAAGTCAACGTTCCCAATTGGACCTGTGCGTCGTTGTGTTCAGAACGAAATCTGGACCGAACGCTCAAGTCGGGAAACTGGTCGCTCATAGCAAAAGACAGGTGAATATTGCGTAAATTGTCCATTGTTTTATAGATCCCGGCACCATTCAACGATTGAAATCCAATATTGAAAATAAGGCCTCTAACATGGCATGCCAAGTGCCTGGAATTCCTTCATCTAACCATTAGTAAGCTATGTATTCAGCCAGTTGGCTGAATACAATTTTAGGTCAACTGAAAGAGATTCCTCATATGAATAAGTTCGCCTTTGTGCTTATCTTTTACGTTGATTGCACTTGTAACTGGTTATTATGTACGATAAACTGTTTACATACATACCTTTGTGTCTGAAAAACCATCGGTAGACCAGTCCAGTACTAGAATGAATACCACGCATGGACGCTTGTCAGATTGCTCAAAGCGATTGGATAATAAGACTTCTATAATCAGGCTTTTCAACCTGACTTGATAGCAAAGATACGTGTTAAAACGTGTGCCGTTTAAGTTTATGAGTCTCACACTCACTCTTTAACTATTTTTTTTAACGCGTTGAAACGTCTTGTCAATTAGACCTTAGGTCAACGTGGCGTTAATTACTGATATTTCCATTTTGACCCAAAACCCTCATTCACACGTCACGACAGAGTCATAGTGTAAAAAGCATACAGGAATTTGCGTAAATGACAATGACATGTCCCGAGCTATCTAACTAATACGGACTATGCAGCTCGGGCTCGCCCCACCCGCGTCTCGCCCCTTGTACCCCCGCACGATTGCTCTGTCTAGACGACTTCGTCGGATGACTGTATTGATTTCTAGACTGTGACAGAGTTCAATGCGTGCTGAACCTTATGCCAAAATATGTAGTTATACACTTTTGCAGATGAATCCGCTAAAGTAGGTATCCATTGACTTCTATTTTACCACTGAATTCATTTCCACTTTTAGGTCCGCGGCTTCGTGGGCTGCCACAAGATGCTAGAGAAAGGCTTCTACCTTGTCGTCTGCCTGGCCTTCAACCACTGGCACACTGGCTTGGAGCTCGGCTCATCACAAGGCTGGCCTCGCCACGTGTTGGCGGCTCACTCAAGCAAGCCGCTGGCGGTTGAGCGACCAGCACTGCATCCGCACATCCTGGCCGATGCCATCATCGGGCTGACGCTCGCGCGCGGCCAGCGGCACGAGGGCAGGCAGGGCATGACCGCGTACTACCTCACTAAGGTACGACCAGCGAGTTGGCGGTGACCAGCACTGCTTCCGCATATAATAGCGACTCCATCATTGGGCTCGCACGAGGGCAGACAGGGCATGACCGCGTACTACCTCACTAAGGTACGACCAGCGAGTTTGTGGGGACCAGCACTGCTTCCGCACATAATAGCGACTCCATCATCGGGCTCGCACGAGGGCAGACAGGGCATGACCGTGTACTACCTCACTAAGGTACGACCAGCGAGTTGGCGGTGACCAGCACTGCTTCCGCACATAATAGCGACGCCATCATCGGGCTCGCACGAGGGCAGGCAGGGCATGACCGCGTACTACCTCACTAAGGTACGACCAGCGAGTTTGTGGTTACCAGAACTGCTTCCGCACATAATAGCGACTCCATCATCGGGCTCACACGAGGGCAGACAGGGCATGACCGTGTACTACCTCACTAAGGTACGACCAGCGAGTTTGTGGTGACCAGCACTGCTTTCGCACATAATAGCGACTCGATCATCGGGCTCGCACGAGGGCAGACAGGGCATGACCGTGTACTACCTCACTAAGGTACGACCAGCGAGTTGGCGGTGACCAGCACTGCTTCCGCACATAATAGCGACTCCATCATCGGGCTCGCACGAGAGCAGGCAGGGCATGACCGCGTACTACCTCACTAAGGTACGACCAGCGAGTTTGTGGGGACCAGCACTGCTTCCGCACATAATAGCGACTCCATCATCGGGCTCGCACGAGGGCAGACAGGGCATGACCGTGTACTACCTCACTAAGGTACGACCAGCGAGTTGGCGGTGACCAGCACTGCTTCCGCACATAATAGCGACGCCATCATCGGGCTCGCACGAGGGCAGGCAGGGCATGACCGCGTACTACCTCACTAAGGTACGACCAGCGAGTTTGTGGTTACCAGAACTGCTTCCGCACATAATAGCGACTCCATCATCGGGCTCACACGAGGGCAGACAGGGCATGACCGTGTACTACCTCACTAAGGTACGACCAGCGAGTTGGCGGTGACCAGCACTGCTTCCGCACATAATAGCGACGCCATCATCGGGCTCGCACGAGGGCAGGCAGGGCATGACCGCGTACTACCTCACTAAGGTACGACCAGCGAGCTGGCGGTGACCAGCACTGCATCCGCATATACTGGCGACGCCATCATCCGCTAAACTGTTAGCTCAGCGAGGGTAACTTTGCCTGCGAAATTGAAGGTCCTGGGTTCAAATCCTCCCAAATAGGTGTGATGAGTATCAATAATTGTTCCCGAGTCTTGGATGTTTTCTATATATGTAATTAAATATAACGTCGTCTAGTGCTCATAACACAAGCCTTATTGAGCTTACTATGGGACTAGTTCGATTTGTGTTGAACAACCGGACGGACTTACATTGGTTCCGTGGCGGAGAGGGCGTTGTCTTTTATGGGATGCAACATGTGTCAGTACTTTTGCTGCTTCCCATTTAAGGCAAAGCGTAAGATCGGCGGGTTCAGCGGCGGAAACGGCCGCTAAGTTGAAACACGCCAAGTATTCTGCTTTGGAATCAATCTATGATTTCGTGCCGGTCGCTGTGGAAACGGCTGGACCTTGGGGTGATGAGGCTCGCGAGCTTTTCAAGCAGTTAGGGCGGCGATTGAGAGAAAGGGGCAACGATCCTCGCTCAGGGTCATGGTTGGTTCAGCAGGTCTCCATTGCCATTCAGAGGGGCAATGCTGCTAGCATAATGGGGACCTTTGGACCAGGCATGGCGCTGAGGGAGAATTGGATAGCGTAAGTTTTACATGACGAAGCATGTTGCAGATTTTCTTTTTGTTTATTTTTATACTTGACGATGCTTGTTGCAGATAAACTTCGTTGCATGCTAATTGATTACTTGTGATGACTAATAAAGTGGTATTAAATTGTTACAGGGCTGGGCCGGCTTAGTAGTAATGGTGGAGAATAGACATACAGACAAGTGGATCCACGTGAAATGCGACTGCCAGGAAAGCTACAACGTTGTGTCCACCAGGGGCGAACTGAAGACTATAGACTCTGTGCCGCCTCTGCACAGGTAAGTTGATTTTTAAATCCAAAACTGAACAAATCTAAAGGTGATTTTAAAATAACAATACCGTATTAATTGGTTAGTTGAATTAATACCTTAAACATCATTCCTTGTTTATTTTATTGAATACCTGATTTAATCTAATTAAATAAGAAATTAAAAAGTAAATACACATTCACAAAGTATGTATTTTTTTATTTAATTGGCAGTATGCCATAGACAAAAGAAATAAAACCCACTTAAACAAAAGACGATCTCTTTGTTGGCCATGGCCGCCAATGTGGTATGAAATTCCTTTACTGTCCTCTAATTTGAAATTAGAACCAATCGTCAACGAGTGCTATACAAAGACGTACTTCGCGTTATATTATCACGAAGATAATAACGACATTACCATGGATGTTTGAGAAAATAATTTTAGACGACTGCTTTTGTTCCAGACAAGTGATAATAGTGCTCACGCAGCTCGAAGGCAGCGGGGGCTTCAGCATCGCCCACCGCCTCACGCACCGGCTGGCGGCCGGCGCTCGCCTGCAGGACTGGGCGCCGCCCGCCGACGACGAGCCCCGACACCGACCCCCGCTGCCCCGCCGCCTGCACGGCCTCCACGCGCCGCGCCTCATCACGTAGTGAGCTGTTGTGATTTTATGGTAGCCTGGTACATGCATCTACGAAGCCACGCCTTTTTATCAGAGCTCTTTTCACTCCATCTTGCGAAATAAGCGAGGATGCTGCATTCTTATGCTGCTCTGGTACATACGACCGACAGTCAAAGCTAGGATTTTTTAAAATGTGGTTAATGCCTTGAGCCGTCGCTCCATCAGTCCTGTCAAGCAGTCTTTAACCAACTCGAAGGCAGTAGGGGCTTCAGCATCGCCCATCCCCTGCAAGACTGGACTCCTCCAGCCGACGATGAACCGAGACACCGGCCCCCGCTACCTCGCCGCCTGTCCGGCCTTCACGCGCCGCTGCGATCGATCGAGCTGCTGCGATCTCATGGTAGCCTGGTACATGCATCTACGAAGCTACGCCTTTTTATCAGCGCTCTTTATCACTCCAACTCGCAAAATAAGTGAGGATGCTGCATTCTTATGCTGCTCTGGTATATACGAGCGACAGTCAAAGCTAGGTTTTTTTTTTAATGTGGTTGTGCCTTGAGCCGTGACTCCATCAGTCCTGTCAATGAGCAGTCTTTAAGCAGCTCGAAGGCATTAGGGGCTTCAGCATCGCCCATCCCCTGCAAGATTGGACGCCCCCAGCCGACGACGAACCGAGACACTGGCCCCCGCCACCTCGCCGCCTGTACGGCCTTCACGCGCCGCGCCTCATCACGTATTGAGCTGTTGTGATCTTATATATTATAGCCTGGTACACGTATGTACGAAGCCACTTTTATCAGCGCTTTTAATCACTCCATCAGTCCAATTAATGGGCAGAGTCCTTAAGATATTACGCCCTGTACGTTAATGGTCGCGCAGCTCGAAGGCAGTAGAGGTTTCAGCATCGGCCACCAACTGACTCATGAACTCGCAGTGGGCGGTCGACTGCAGGACCGCCAGTGACTACTTCAACGTCTAAGAGGCCTGCGGGCGCCTCACATCATCACGTTGTATGTGAGCTATTGCGATCTTATGGGAGCCTGGTACCTCGGTGCGCGCACATATAATGCCACACCTTCATAGTAGTTCTTAACAACTTCGCCCCAGTTTGCATAACTACGCTAGCTGGAGGTTGTTGCAATCTTATTGCTGCTTTGATACTTACGAGCTCAAAATGGCCTTGCAGCTTCTCAGCACTTTTTTACATATCTTTTTTTTTGGACTCGCTCTATCCAAATGCACAATGCATTGCACAACGCGATTTTAAACACGTGACGGCGCGGTGCGTTTTAGGAACGCGCGTTGACAGCGCGTTTTTCATTCCACAGAGCTGCATACGGACTCGCGTACTTTTGCGTTTGTATCCATACAAACCTTCGTCGACGGCACGTTTAAAAACTGGCTTTCTTTGATTTGATTTTGGCTTTCTCAACATTACATTTAAGTAAAACATTAAAAATTGAATACATCTGTTATTGCATGATCTAACGACTCATTTTAGTGTGTACTCTTGTTATCAATGATATACCAATAATTACCGTGGAAAAAAGATCCACGAATGCGGTGCCAGGAGGACGCATTAACATTATTCAAATACTGATTAAAGTCGATTTGGGCCGCAACACTGCCTTGAGTGTCATAGTAGGATATTAACTTGTTTTATAGATCTGCCGAATTGTTCTAATGATAAATAGGGGATGAGCAATGCGTTTATTTTTCATAATCAATATTTTAAACAAACGTAGAAATATCAAATTAAGCCGAAAGAGGTGAAACAAAGAAAAAAAAGATCATTTTCAGACATTGCGATGGAAAATTACTGTTTTTTTCATGTCCAAAAGAAAATTAAACGTCACCTTGTAATTCTTCAGGGTACATGAAGGCGCAAATGTATGATAACTATACAATTAAACGCACTGTTTAACAGCCAAGATAATGCTCGTTTCTCCATACACTTCCGTGTTGCCTGTCCTTATTTGTATGGGGGCTATAGCTGTTATACCTGACCTTGAATTTCGATTTTAATGGTTCTAGTGTTTAATTTTCAATGGGTATTAGTAATAAGAAACTGGATCGATTGGTATCCGTGAAAAAAATAATGCATATCGTTACTAATTTGAAAAAAACTCGTATATCACTTTAATCAAACGAAAAACGTAGTAACTCTATATGACGCTAGTATGCACTTACTGCCTTTATTGCCTAGCTGGTTTAAGATACAAGCTTTTTTGAAAGTAGTGACGATATTTCCTATTTCGAGGGCTAGCTAGCTTCGCAGCTGCGTTAGTGTACGAATTACATGTTGTCCAGGGGAGACAGATTACATAACAAGTATGAATCTGGCCCCTATTTCACAATCGTGATAATTGTCAGTTGACAACGACAATATTATGTTCAAGGCAATCCCCGCAAGCTCGATAATTCTGACTTTATACTGGGCACGTAATGTACGCGAAATTGTCGTTGTCACCCGACATTTGTCACGATTGTGAAATAGGGGCCTGGTGACGTCAGTTCAGTCACGACTTCGCATACATCCCGGCCCGCGAGTTACCCCTGAACTGATACACATACACTTTCGATGTATCAGTAACATTGTATACTTGTAAACATATGCATTTGTTTTGTGCTGCGGGTATCTTACAAATTATTGAAAATTTCCTAAAAGTGGATTGTAGATACGGTCTACAGATGAGGACACAAAAAATAATACAGTTCTCTTTTCATCAGCTTCGCGCAAACAATTTGACAGAACGCACTGAATGTTTATTTTTGACAAAATATATTCTTAAGACATTTATAATGTATCGTACGTTAAGAGTACATGTAGGTATAGTCGATCATTATTGTATAAATGACTCATTAAAACTGTACGAATATAGTTGATGTATAGCAATGTATGTAGTTTTTTAAACGAATGAATTCTTTGCACAGAAGCAGAAGTAAAGCTATTTGTTTTTATATAACTCATTTTTGGATCCTTTTATGTACTTTTTTGATTTCCTTTTTTATCGTGTAATGGAATTAAATAAAAACTAGGATGGAAAGCTTCGATAAAAAGCGTAGGTTGCATTTTTTATTTGTACAAATATAGAATACGTTTAAAATATTTGTTTTAGCTGTATAAGGATGCGCGGCTGATATGATTTTAGCATTTCTACTTAGTTTTCATGCTTTTTATCGAAGTTTGATTTTATCAATATACATTGTGTGCGTTGTATAATTTTATACATAACCGCACGAATACTTAACAATAATAAATTATTGACATTGTGTTGATATCCACCGATACTATAAGGAATCCTATTGGAAATGTGTAACAAATAAATTGTAAATAAATAGTTTAACTGCTTAAAAATAATGTTAACTCTAATGTTAAGTTTTAATTAAATGTGTACACTTTTTCGTGCAATCACGTGTAAAAGACATTTTTAATTTTATTTTTGTAAATTATTTTATTTGAAAACTGCGTTTTCATTCCAATAATACTCATTATTTTAGTATTTTAAGTGTTAATTTGTGATTTTCGAGTGATGAATCCATCTTGCCATTATGTTTGTCAACGATAAAAAAATATTATTTTTTATGTATTTATGGCCTACTAATAATTGTGCAATATATTTAAGTATTAATAATACAAATGCGTAGTGTTTTTTTTTTTGAAAAAGAACGTGCATAATATTACTTTAAAAGCCTTCAAAGTATATGAAAAGACATATACGTATATGACGTTGTCACTCGCTTTTACCACAGTATAATAAAGAGTACTACATACAGTATGGACACTCTCTGAAAGTGCCGCCCACCCGCGCTCGGTTACCTCGCAGTTACCGGCTGAGGTAACTGAACTGTGAGCGGGAAGAGCGCGGGTAGCCGGAGCTTGCGGGCGGCAGGGAGTGTCCACAGTGTGATTTTACATAGGCGTAATCAGCCAATTTTAATCATTGCAACCTTTTCAGCTTTCCATGTGCACAGGTTGTTTTATTTGAATGAGTAATAATCGCGGAAACGAAAGAAATCTAATTTAATTGACTGATCTCAAACCCTATATTGTCGTAACAAAACGTATTTAACGTCTAAAAAGTGAATATGTATCTTTTTTCAGAAAAGTCGGTTTTGGATTAGTCCGGCAGATTAATTGAATTGAATAAAAAAAAACCCACCTTATGCAAGCGAAAATCTTGCTTTTTGGAGGATCTATACGGTGACGAAAAGTTTTAACGCCACAGAGGCCAATTAGGGATCTGGACTGTACTCAATTCAAAATAAATTTTGATGCGAAATGGTAGTTTCTATGATAGAAATCCTAAAGAACAAATTTGTGCTTGATACGTTACGTGTAGCTTGTTTTATGAGCCTTTTAAGTTGGGTGGGAAAGTCCATTTCTCAAGTAACAAGTAAGTTAACTAATAATACCATTGAATAACCCATAAAATTTATGGTAACTTATGTTATGAAACCGTTTCGATAAAAGCAAGTTTTATCATAGCTGCACAGTTCTTAATTTCCACATACAAGGTAGAAACAAAGGAAGCGTTTTTTGGTTCAAAAATGTGATTTGATCATTGTTGTATCACGGGGAGTTTTTATGATTGAAGTAGCCTTTTCGCAAATATCGTTTCAGAGCTCGTTCTATAACTAAAAACTCCCCGAGATACGACAATATTAAAATCAAGTCAATGTTTCAAAGTGGGTATTTAGCACAAATTGTAACTTTGTCAGAGGAAAATATATTTTTTCTCAGTCCACCCGTGTTCATGGAAAGCTGAAAAGCTTCCGAAACGTCGGGAACTCAAATGAGTTAATTTACGCGATATAATCCATTAAATTGTTTTATTAAAACAAACAATTGTGTTTCATTGAAAACCTTAATCTCAAAGCTCTAAAGTAGATTGTCTCATGGAACACATCTGAGTTAACATACTCCGTTCTAAAATGTAGTCGTCAGGATTTATATCAAGTAAAGTCAAGGCTTTGTTTATATTGACGTGTACATTCTTGAAGCACAGAATGCACATAATTTGTACAGTTGGCAACAAAATATTGACAGTTTGTTAATAGTATTAAGTGATGTTGAGTTTTACAATCTTTTAGGAACAGTGAGTCGAATGGGTTGGTTTAAATGTCATCTTTTATACGGAAAATTTTGTGGACTATTATAATAACAACCATTTGACCGCCACAGTCGGCAAATCACTTATGAAAATTCGTACCACAGACGCCAGCGTCGGCATATAAAATAAATAAATAAAAAATAAAATATGCCGACCAAATTTTATTCTTCAAAAAATCCGATTATAATATCAATACCTCGTTCTGAAATGACTAATTTTTAAGGATTTTTTTATTTACTTGCTGTGGCGTTTGGTTCACGTCGTATTACTTCGCTGCTTGGCGCTCAAAAGGTTAATACTGTGTTCGTTACCGGATGTCTATACTTCAACAATTTCGAAGTCGGTTATCAAGTGTGCGAAAATTGAATACTCGTAACATGTTTGTTTTTACATATTTAAAGCTTGTAAAATACATTATGCTATTAAGCTTTGTAGAAAGAAAACACAATGTGACTAGATTGTAAAGATGGCTTAGTATAAAAAGCTAGGTACAATTAAATAGGGACCCTCATTCCGGTATTTTCACTATGAACAATACCGGTATACCGAGATTGAAACTACCGGTATTAGTAGGTCCTCTTATTTGATACTGTTTAATTCTACTATTTGTACCTAGTTTTTTGTCGTAAGAGCGGTGTTCAGAAATCCGTAAACACTTAAATGTTCATGTTTCCGTTTTATCGGCGCTGACTGTACATGTCTATACATTATATGTAGTTACTAGAAAACGTAATAGGACTTTTCGAAAACATTTGTAATACGTGGATACTTTAGTTCGATAATTCGGCCAATCTTTTTTAGAACCTAAAAGACACTATGTAAAGTAGATTTTCACTTAGACATTTTGGCGAGTTAAGTCGTTTCTCTTGTATAAAATTACACTTCATTTTGTATCAATATTGAACCTTGCGAAGTTGTTAATAAGATACATAATCGTTCGTAGCACGTGCCGTGGGACTACACTGGAAAAAGGGCTTTTATATAAAATTATGTCGAATTTTTGAGATCTTGTAGTTGATTAGATTGTTTTACTGTTTCGTGCCATACTCTATTACGATCTGTTCCTTATTTCTGAGATTTTAATGCCTCAAATGTTACATAAATAGTCATGCTCAAGAATCTGCTGGGTGTTGGGAGCATCAAGACTAAGAGTTCTCATACAGGTAATTTTAGGGAATACTTGGGAATACATAGCTCACTGCTATTGGAAGTCCAATACAAGATCCGACCCGTGCCATAAGTTTAAAGTGCCAAATATATCATCACACATTTTTATGCCTATAATAATAAAAGTGTTGTGGTACCTATTTGGCACTAGGAACTTAACGCAATATTTGACGCAAATTATAGCATTTTTTTTAAAATTTGAGTATAAATTTAAGATCCTAGCCACGCCAGGACACGGCGCCATAAACGTAAAAGAGCCTTTTAAAAAAAAAGATCAAAAATCTAAAACAGGATGAGAAATAGTAAACAACAGGCGGTCTTATCGCTAAAAAGCGATCTTTTCCTGAAGGTAGTAGAGATTCCGCAAAGTAAACAACCAATGAGTACGTAAGAATGTTGTTTTTTTTTTTGTTTATCTTACTCAGAATCGTTTGTACATACGAATCTCATACTAGAAAAAAAATGATCCCAATTCTTACATGGAAAACTTTTTTCCATTAAGTTAAGTTAATAGAAAATAAAAATGATTCATACAATAATGTGACGATCCGGCATGTAACATTTGGGAAAGTACAAAGGATTCTGAGTAAGATAAACAAAAAAAACAACATTTTTAAAAAAGGCGATCTGTATTTTTTATTTTGAGTATGAAAAACTTAAAAGTTCAATGTTCTCAAAAATTTAATTGAGGAGTTTTTTTTGGACTTAACAGACCAGAGCACCGTTCATTTATGCGATGCGGTACCGTATCGAGCGTCTGCTCAATACGGCACGGTGCCGTGTATCTGCACGACGCGTTATCGTGTTTCTTTCAGGCGCCGTTGAACGTTGACTACATTGCCCCGTGGTGATGTAGCCAGGCCCAGACCAAGAATCCTATAGACTTGACGTCAGCGTACACCCTTAAGGGACGGACATAACTGTTATGCAGCTAAATTAAGAACATGTTTAAAAATGGCTGACAGCTTACCATAAAGAACCTACGTTATTCGGGCGGATAAATGTACAAATAATATTTTAAAACAATTTAACGGATTATATCGCGTATATTATCTCATTTTAGTTCCCGACGTTTCGGAAGCTTTCCAGCTTTCCATGGTCACGGGAACTAAAATGAGATAATATACGCGATATAATCCGTTAAATTGTTTTCTTTCAATGAGTAATAATCGCGGAAACAGAAGAAAATATTAAATAATATTTTGTTTATAAGTTTGCCACAAACTCGGTTGTGGCAGCGGTGGAAAAGTGAAACTATAACAAAGACAAAAAATAATAACTTGTATACGTCCATCTCGTTCGGTAGTGGTATTATTATTTGGCTGTCAAGTCTATAGGATTCTTGGTCTAAGAGCCAGGCTTAACCAAGAGCAATGTGATCAGAACTCTGAAATAAGGAACAAAACGCCAAACTCAATGTATTTTGATATCACATTAGTTTACCAGAAAGTTGTTTTGTAGCAAGGGCGCTTATTTAAGTGTTAGGATATGTGAATGCATGTTATATTTATGATATCTTAGGGTAAGGAAATAAATTTATTATTTAAATATTCCGAGTTGTTATTTCGCCATTTAACGATTAAGAGTCCCCGGTAAGCTCGGTTCTCCATACAGTTACGCTCGCATTTTAAAACGATCAGCTAGTTTGCTCTGTAACTTTAGACTTAGAATAAGTTAAGGTATACGCAGGCCTCTAAATAGTTTATGTAGCTTCAGATACCATAGGGAAAAAATACAGCGAATTTAAGTTTTTCATACAAAACTTGTTTTTGCTGTATTTCGTTTATTTTATAAACTGGAGCCATATAAACTACAGGTACTAGTACTTACCTAATTACAGGCCTAGATATACCTCATGTCATTGTGTATGCAAAGTTACGTTACAATCCAACGCGTAGTTTTAAAATGAGAACGAAACTCCCTTTTGTATGGGAAGGTGAAATTCGCCCGAGCTTGCTGGGGACTTTTAATACCAAGATTTTCGTAAAATTTTATTTATTTGCTGTGCCCTTCAATCGTACGAAGTATGGTTCCAATTGCCTCGCAAGTCGTCTTCCACATACGTATAATTCTTTATTCGAGTCATTTGACCCCTTTTATCTGAGCAGAGCCTCATTCATCTGCCGCCCACGTGAGTTGGCGAATTTGATATCATTCACACACGCGCAGACATAAATATACACACACACAAAACATGAACACAACAGGCTTAACATCAGGCAGGCCGTACGCTTGTTTGCCACCTTGATAGCATAAAAAAAAACAACACCTGCCGATCCAAACCTCTTAATTTCTTTAATATATAACGTATTGCTCATCTATTTGTTGTAACTTTCAACTTCCTTTTGTTATTATGACTTAACTTCACTTAATTATTTTGTTAATGTAGCACCCAATCTCAATGCGTCTGTTACCGTAACGTTAGTTTGAACGTGATAAGCCTATAAAATATAAACCCGTAATTGGCCAATGTTAAATGTATCCGTTACTAATAATTCTGTAATTTGAGCTTTGGATTTATCTCAATAAAATAAAAATAGAATAAAAAATGACGCGATGATGAATTTCGACGAAAATGGTATGAAGTGAAAACTAACAACGAGCAAAGCGCCCAACTTGCGGGTCATTGTTAGTGAAATGTTAAATTCTCCAGTTATAATTCTATTTACTCGTATCTCTTCAAGCCAAATGAAGCCAAATTCGAATAGTTTACTAAGGCCAAAATCAAGTAAACGTTAGTCATAAACAATAAGTCTGCCTTCTAGCTCGCTCTTTAGAAGAAACAGCAAGTGAAGGCGAGTGCTCCGACTTAGTGTTTATGAATAACGTTCAGTTGATTTTGGCCCTACTTGGTGGTGGCGGGTGGAATGACTAATAAAAATAGAATTTTGATGCAAAATTGCAGTTTCTATTATAGAAATCCTAAATAAAAACTTCGAGTTCATCACCTTATTACGTGAAGCTTGTTTTATGAGCCCCTAAAGTTTGGTGGGAAAGTCCATTTTTAAAGTATGAAAATATTAATACCTAATAATACCTACCATTAAATAACCCATGAAATTTAAGGTAACTTGTTATGATACCGTTTGGATAATCGCAAATTTAAACATAGCTGTAGAACAAAGTTCTTAATTTCCCCATACAAGGTGACGTGGAACGGGTGTGAACGGGTGACGTGTGACGTCACGTTTTTAGGCTTTAGTATGGAGCATTTTTTGGGAAAGTCCAAAATGTGATCTCGGTGAGTTTTTATGACATTGAAGTAGTTTTTTCACTAATGTTATTATTAGTGAGAGGTCGTTGTGTAACATATCAGAGAAAAAAGTTGTTAAAAATTGTCACCATCCCAATAGTAGCCACTGAAGACTTTTACTAACCAGCTCTTGACCATCACACACATGCACACATCAAATGTAGGTATCTGCGGCATCGTTTGATAGTCGGCTTCGCCGCGGCACAGAATATGCATCCTGCCCCAACTATGGCTGGGATTTCTTATGTGCAAATTGCGGAAACTTTCCAAAATGCTTAAAAAAGGTTTAAACAGGTAAGTTAACACTAAACTTAACACCTTTTATATACAAAAAAAACGCTTAAAAAAGGTCTTATAAACAGTAAGTTAACATTAGACTTAAGACCTTTTTTAAGCCTTTTTTAATCAGTAGCTGGGACGGAAGAAGAAATTTGTAGGGAGTCAAGAAAACTGCGCGCAGGAAAGAACTACTGGCAAGTACCTTGCGTAATCTCCCATGATTCGGTCTGTACGCCGTGAGGCAGGAAGTACCATGAGGCGGAAGCAAATTAACCGAATTTCCAGTGCTGTACTTAGTACTCACTAAACAGCTCCCCTTTTTTGGCTCCATTATCAGACGAGTTGGGAACTTCGTAAGATGTCGAAGGTTTCACCAGCAGCCAAAGAAGTTGAAGGCTTCTAATTGTCCACCTTCTGACTCTAACATCAGAATCAGACCCTCCTTAACAATGTAATGTATGAATCTTAACACTTTCGCAACCACTAATTTCATAGCCCTGCGATCGTAGCCGTTGACTTGGGTCATATAACATTGTTCAGTCCTAATGGCCTCAGAAATGCGTTGTTAAAATCTTTCGGATTCCTCGTGGGCAGCCTGTAATTATCAATATTATTATAAAATTGTAAAAACTAAATGTCTGAACATTGAAGATATTTTTATAAATTGGTACGCGGGTCTGGTCTGGTGGATCCACAGATGGTTTTATTTATTAGTATGGCATAATTAAAAAAGTAGATACAGAGGATCAAAAATCTAACTACCTCTGGAGATTAATCCACTTGAGTGCTTCGTCGTTTAAATTGATCAGGTCCTCCGGAGGCCCTCCGGTGTATCGAGTAGATGGGCACACTTGGAAGATGTGGTGGATACTCTGCTCTTCTGCACCACAATGACAGGCAGGGGAGTCCAGCCAGCCGCAACGATATTTATATAAGGCACAGCGACCATGACCGTTGCGCAGTCTATTTAGGTTGCACCAGGTTCGTCTCAGCAGTTCAAACCCTCCTACAATAGTACCCGGGACGATCTCCGATCCAAATTTGCCGTCGATTGCAGTCGTCCATGTTTGTATCCACTCTTGGTATGTGTTGAAATCCTCCTGGAAAAGCGCCGAGGCAATACTGCAAGGTGGGTTTCTGGACTTCAAGCGGCTTTTTACAGGGTTTATAAACTCACTGTGCATTGGCAGGCTCGGTTTTTCCCTGACTTTGCGAAACTCTTTCATAAGCGCATCCTTTCTTCTCAGATCAGGTGGAGGGATACGGCATAGAACAGGAAGCCAGTGACAAGGGGTGGATTGCAGTGTCCCAGAGATGAGTCGCATTGTTTTGTTCAGCTCTGTGTCGACTTTGGTGGTGTGAGCACTGCCCAACCAAACCGGCGCGCAGTATTCTGCAGAGGAATATACCAGCGCTAAGGCGGAAGTACGCAGTACATTGGCATCTGCTCCCCAAGTTGTTCCTGTCAGTTTTTGCAAGATATTATTACGAGTCTGTAATTTACGTGCAGTGCCAGTAAGATGTGCCTTGAAAGTCAGGGAGCGGTCAAGAGTGACACCCAGATATTTTGGAGTAGGATTATGATTTAGAGTCGAACCGTTGAAGGGCACATTGAGTTCACGGTTTGCTAGTTGGTTATGAAGGTGGAAACAACATGTCTCAGTCTTGCTTACGCTAGGTGTAAGGCGCCATGTTTTGAAATACTTTCCTAGTATATCCAAATCAGCCGTTAGTATCCGCTCTAAGTTATCAAAGCTCCTGTGTTGTGTAACGAGGCAAATGTCGTCAGCGTAGACAAATTTCCTGGCTTGAGTGGCAGGAAGATCATGGATATATAGATTGAACAGAGTAGGTGCTAGAACAGAGCCCTGCGGCAGACCATTGTTCAGCTTCCTCATGCTGCTAACCCCTGAGCCCAAGTGGACGCAAAACCGTCGATGCGAAAGCATATTGGAGATGAGTTGGACAATTTCCAAATTTGGTACGGCCATCATCATCAGCTTGTAAGTCAATCCCTCTCTCCAAACCGTATCATACGCTGCTGTTAAATCGATAAAAACGGCTCCACTTTTGAGTTCCTTTTGGTATCCTGTCTCTATGTGTGTCGTCAATGCTAAAAACTGGTCCGTACAGCTTCGCCCGCATCTGAAGCATGCTTGTTCCACTGGGATCATTCTGTCTATGAGCGGTGCAATTCGTCTTAGCAAGACTCTTTCGAGAAGTTTGTAGCTGTTACTAAGTAGAGCAATGGGACGGTAATTGGAAGGGTCGTCGCCGTTCTTTCCTGGCTTAAGCAATGCTATCACTTTCGATTCTGTGAAAGGCCCTGGTAACTGTTTTGACTTGAGGATGTCGGAGAAAAAGAGCGATAGCCATCTGATTGCATCTGGACCAAGATTTATCAGAAATTCGTTGTAAATTTCATCCACTCCTGCCGCTTTTCCAGGCCGAAGACCCCTAACAGCAACAGATTGACTTCATCTACTGTAAAAGATTTTGAGAGGTCAGAATCTTGTTTCAACTCGGCCTTTAGCTGTTGCATCTTTTTCTTTATTCTCTTAGTCTCCAGATTATCTCCCTTCGCTCTGGACACTGAAACTATCCTGTTCGCTATTCTGTTTGGGTTAATTGTACAAGAATTTCGCGGCGCCGACTTCTTTCCAGTGAGATTGTTTATCACTCTCCACGCTTTGCGGCTAGAACGCTTGAAGTTCATGGATTTGACAGTCTCTCTCCATTTGTTGGAGCGGTTTTCATCAAGGGTGGCTAAAAGTTCCGTGCCGATCGAGCTATCTCTAGTTTTTTGGTACTCTTTGTAAAGCTGATCACTTTGTTCATTCCACCCGGGAACATACTCCTTTCTAAAACCTCGACACACGTGGGACTTTGCAGAAGATAACACCAGCCCAAGAAAACGCTTATAGTTATCCACTGTAGGTGGGATGAAACGGACTCCTGCATCTACTTTGGCTGCATAGCTGGGCCAGTCAGCACGGTTGAAATTCCAGCGTGGGAGTGGCATTGACTTGATCAGAGGTATCTTCAGCCCCGCATCCAGTATTGTAGGTCTGTGTTGGCTATTAGGGAAATCCCGTAGAACAAGGCGGTTTGTTGGGAGAGGTGTGCCTGCTGTGTCTTTGGAAACGAAGGTCAAATCAGGGTTGTAATCTTTCTTCCAGCGAGCTGAGTGGAAAGTACCTCTGTCCTTCGCATTAAAGACCAAAAACAAGTTGTTTGATTCTGCCCATTGCGCAAGTGCCAGTCCATTTGTGTCATTAACAGCGTATCGCCACGATGTATGGTGGCTGTTGAAATCACCAGTGTAGATGCATGGGTGTAGGAAAATAGGTAACTCGTTATTGGCCCAAGTAGTTAGAGGAGGTTTGTAAATGTTAGCAATCCTGAAATCTTCAAACTGGATGACAATGATAAAGTTGTTGTCGGAGTCATTAGCGTAAATTAGGCTTAACTTTTTCAAATCGGATTTAACGTAAGTGGCAATACCGTATTTACGATGATTAAGGGCTTTTATAAGAGTGAATCCCGCTATTTGGCCTCTGTTATGGATGTCCTGATCGTCTTTTGTGTGCGTTTCTTGGAGGTTTATGATGTCAATTTTATGTTCTACGGCAAGTTGAGACATATATTCACACTTAGATTTACTTAAACCTTCTATATTTAACTGACAGATACGGACTGAAGGTCCGAGATCTCTTGTCTGTGGATTCTTAAAATACTCTGTTCTGAGCATCATATTATTAATTCGCATCTAGTAAGCATTCAAAAACTCTCTGTATCTATTGACACAGGCTACGAGGCTCTTTAAGAGCAGTGTAGCAGCCAAGGTTGATTACTCTTTAGCACCACCCGGGGAACACGTGCAAGGCAACACAGATGGTTACAGGATACTTTATAGCCGACTACGCTGAAGTAAAAAAGAGAGATGACTTTTCTCTTCCGCGCTTCACGCACCTTCTAGTACTATTTATTATGTAGTTGTAAAAATGAAATGTCTATTAATTTAATTGACGATTATTTCAGGTACTAATGTATCTAAGTTATATACCTACCAGAGGCGAAGCGTATTCAATTACTTAAATTTAAAGAAAAAGGTGGTTATAAACCTTTCCTTGGGCAACCCGATGGGAATCAGCTTATATGGACGCCACGCCGCTACTACCTATGTAACATGTGTTTTTTCGGTTTATCACGTCAAAACGACTAAACAGATTTCGACCATATTTAAAGAATAGCTGGATTTCTGATGGTTACAGGATATTTTTTACCCGATTACGCAGAAACAAAAAATAAGGCTATGACTTTTCTCCTTCGCGGACGTACGACACTTTCTAGCACCTACCTACGGGATAATTATACAAGGGACAGATTCATCGATAAAAAAAATAATACAACCGAATTGAGAACCCCCTCCTTTTTTTGAAGTCTGTTAAAAAACGGTATTCAATACCGACTAACACCGTCTCATATTTCACTATCGTTAAAAGGAATGGAAATCTAATTGCAGATTCTATTTCTGTTTAATAAATAGCGGGGATTATGACGCTAGTGCATAGAAAAGCGGAAGTAGGCTGCTCCAAGATGGCTGCGCTATCAACGGGTCATTTCCGGTCCCTTCTACCGTCGTTTTTGCTTTGTGTTATGACAAACAGAGATTAAATACTACTGGAAGTACTGAACAGGTGTATTTAAAGGTTAATTTTGGGTGCACATAACTCCCAAGTTCTCAGACCAATAATTTTCTGTCAAAAAAAACATTTTTGTGACAAGCTTTTATATCCGCCTGTACTGTTCTTTAAACATTCATTAAGTACTCATCGACGCGATTATAAAGAGCCAAAACTCTGTAGGCTTGCTTTATTACCCGACTGCGCGACGCAAAAGCATTACCCAATGTGTTTATTTTATTTCAGAGTACTATGTCCGCGTTCCGACTGCATCATCAGATCAGCTCGGTGGCATCATAATCATAATATATTGTGTTGTCACCGAACATAAGAATGTCATACTACCAGTATAACTAGGTTAGGTATGCCAAATTTTAACTCATTCCGAAATCGAGAAGTTGGTCAAAAACTTGCAAGATTTGACTCAAACATCAACAACAACATAAGGGGCATATTTAGTAATATAGCAACACCTGCCTTTTCCAGATTTTTTCATTCCTGGCCACCTTTTTCTCTCATTAGAATTTCATTCTGTCAAGGAAATTGTATTGTTACGACGAAACTTTTTCCTCCAAAGAGTGTGCAAGTTCAAAATTAATCCTAATCTCCAAGGTGACTTAGAGCAAGGTACAGGCAAATTAATTTAAAGCCAAAGGTAAATAGAAGTGAAAGTAATATAAGCCGGTGAAGTTTTTTTTTTCACGATTCGCTGGTTGCGTGGGTGATTTTGGCAGTTGCTTGGGTGAGTTTAAGTGAGCGGTGAAGTCTTTTATAATTGGCTCAACACAAGTTTGTATCGTACACTTAGCAACACAAGTGGCTACGAAAACGATTTATAGTAAGGGAAAATGAAACACGTACCTTTTTCGCTCTTGATACAGACATACAGACATACAATCACGCCTTTTTCCCAACGGGGTGGGCAGAGACTACCTCCTTCCACATTGCTACGGTCCTGGCATACAACTGACGCTTCATCAACATTCATTTCTTCATGCATGCTCGTCGGTTTAGAGTACCTAATTTTTACTTGCCCTTTTTAGGGTTCCGTACCAAAAATGGTAAAAAAGGAACCCTTATGGTGCGACTCTGTCTGTCTACTATTCTCGCTTAGTCTGTCGACTATTAAAGTGCCGTATCTCAAAAACTACTCATGGTATCTATTTGAAATTTGAAATATTTATAAACATGGTCAGCCCACATGTATTGCAAAGGAAATATTCAAAAATATATTTTTATTTTCTAAAAAAGCGACGAATAAGAGGAGGGGCAAAAATTAAAAGTCTAGCTACTAGGCCAAGTAGTATATTATATAAAAGGGCTTATTCTGCAAAATTTTTAACAATTTTTTTTTATTGAGATTACATTTTGTTTTAATTTAATTTTCAAAAAACCTATTTTTACAACCTGGTTGCGTTAAGTTTGCACCTCATGTGTATGCAATGCCATGGATATTAGGTGCAAACTTAACTCATCCGGAACCGGGTAATATAATAATATTAGTGAAAGTGAAAGTTTGTACGGAACTCTTGGTGCGCTTATGAGGGGAAGACTGACTTAGTGAAGAAAAATAACTATGGATTTTCATTTATATATTTGTACACAAATCAACTTAGATACAGACGATATAGTAAGTAGTTAATTTATTTCCGATAGTATGTTGTGTGTAATTGCTCTTAGTTCAACATTTCCTAGCCCTTGGCAATTTATTTACTGGAAATTCTGAAAGAAAATCGAATCGTTAAAATTAAATAGGTATCAAATGAACTTGCCTTTTTTTTCAAGGAAAAAGAAGTTAATATTGGATAGGGAAAATCAGGGGACCTTTGTTAATTGCCCCTGGCACGTATCACGCGATCAATAATACAAGTAGTTAACGGCTGCAAAGTTGTTATTTGGCGCGACTGCTTGAATTGAAAGCCGAGTAAGCGAAGGAATCTTTAATTAGATTTCTGAGCGTAACGAGGCTTTCAAGGCAACTGGTAGTCAAATAATTTGCAGCCGTGCGAAACATATAACTTTTATCCATATAGTGTATATATACATACAGGGTGTATGGCAGAGCGTCTGCAAAAAGACTAGGGTAGGTAGGTTGGGTCACTTGCAACACATTTTGGGCCAATTAACACTTGTCCTGCCCACGGTGTTTTTTTAACTATTTTTTTAATTTTATTTCGGCATTTGCCAAATTTACTAGACTAGAATCACTTTCAATTTTCCGGCGAAAAGTGGTTTTTGACTAAAATAGTGACGTAAATCACTTAGTACTTCTTCGAAACTACTTAAACATAAGATTTAATAGAATAAATAAATTAACACTAAATGCACTAAATAAATGACACCTATTCGACTAATCATAAATAAATCATAAAAAAGTAATCTAAACTAATAAATAAACCTAAAATTTGTAATAATTTATTTTTATAATCCCTTATCCATATCTAATATGCAAGTTACAACCAAAAATAACCTAATTTATTTTTTCATTTTCAAATCAAAGTATTCCTACAGGTTATAAAAAAAAAGTTACCTGCGCAGGAAAACATTAACACGTTCACTACGGCATCGGGTCGAATATATCCGATGAAGAACTTTCCTCCGGTGCGGGGGAGAAATTGCTGTTCTTACCGTTGGTGCGGGACAGATATCTCCGAATTTTACAGGAATAAAAAGGGGCAGTTAGTGTTTTATCAATGTTTATTCAAATATAGGCGGTTTATGTAATAAAAACTCATCGGATCTTTTCGACCCCATGACGACCAGGGAGAAACTGTTTTCATCTAGTACGGCTACCGGGTCCTAAGGACCCGATACCCGGTGACCCGATAGCCGTACTGGATGAGAGTCTAGTTGAGCTAGTGACGTCCAAGTGAGATAAGGTGATTTATCGATCATGAAGCGGTCGCGAAAAATGTTATATATGTGTGAAAAAAATAAAAATGAATATGAAACTGTGAAAAAAAAATCGATATACGTACCAGAAATATTATAATTGGTAAGCGAAATATTGCCACAAATAATATTTACACTATATATCGACTGACCAGACACTCCAAATACTGCAAAATGCAGCCCCTCCTACTCCGTCAACCAGTAAACCTGTCATTCGACGTATGCAAATATTAGAAAAAAAAATTAAACCCGTAGTCACTGCTACCCCAATCAATACGAATCATTCTCCTACAAGCAGGGAGATTTGATAAGATAATTCAAAAAGTTGTCATACATAATATTAAAAGTAATTCAAAATGTTATGTATCTGGTTAGTCTTAGTCTATTAAAATGAATAACTATCGATATGGATATTTTATTTCTACTCCAACACTAAAAAAATATCGACAATGTTTACATTCAGTGCGGATATCGGGTCTAAAAGATCCGACAGATTGTTCTTTGTTTTTAAATCAAACCATTAAGTGAATCTACCTGCGTTTTGAGGATTGGCTAGATTGTCTATGTAAGATTATGGTGATATAAATATATTTGCATGAATGACTATAACTACGTAGATTATCACAATTGAACAAGAGTATACCCAACGGATCTTTTAGACCCGTTAACGCACCAGAGTACAGTTATGCGTCGGATCTAAAAGACCCCATGTCGTACCCAGGTAAAATTACAAAAATTCTTTGCCGTAGTGAACGTGTTAATTTTAGTAAAGGAAGAGAGGCATTATTTTAGTTGGCTCTAAAGGTGTGTCTCCCGAAAACGTCGGTATGTGTTGGGAAAAACGTCGCGTCTAGGTAACCGTCTGCCAGGATACAACTGCTAGTAAATTCTACGTGCTTCACGAGACACGCCATTAGCACGGTCACTAAAATGTCAGCATATCCCTCATTACTGTATGTAGCCATGTTGATAACAGCAATAAAGTTATCGTGATATTAATAAACAACCGACACAACTTTAGAGCCACTAAAATAATGCCTCTCTTTCTTTACTAAAATTAATGTTTTCCTGCGCAGTTAACGTTTTATTTTGTTTTATTACCTGTAAGAATACTTTGAATTAGATAAATTATCATGCAAAGATATCAGGAAAAAATAAATTAGGGTATTTTTGGTCGTAACTTGCATATTGGATATGGATAAGGGATTATAAAAATAAATTATTACTAATTTTAAGTTTATTTATTAATTTAGATGACTTTCTTTATGATTAGTCGAATGGCTTTGATTTATTTAGTGCATTTAGTGTTCATTTATTTATTTTATCAAATCTTCTTTTTAAGTAGTTTCGAACAAGTACTAGGTGATTTACGTCACCATTTTAGACAAAAACCTTTTTTCGCCGGAAAATTGAAAGTGATTCTGGTCATGTGGTATATCGTTAGAATAGTCATGAGCTGAAGAAGTTTTCATGATATTGGAAGATCTGAGGAGTTTCAACTTTTTTTTTTATTGTGCCATAAAGTTGAGCTCGATGATTTTTAATTTCTTTCCTTCACACTTTGTCGACTCATAACTTTTTTCTTTATTTCCTTTCTAAATGAAAATAAAATTTTCATAAGATTACACATACATTAGAGATTAGAAAAATACAAACATTTTTGTGCAGACACGTTTAAAAAAAAGATAAGTAAGCAAAACTGAGATTTTTTGGCAAATGCCGAAATAAAATTAAAAAAAAAAATGTTAAAAAATCACCGAGGGTAGGAGAAGTGTTAATTGGCTCAAAATGTGTTCCAAGTGACCCTACCTACCTACCCTAGTCTTTTGGCAGACGATCTGCCATACATCCTGTATATCACTACGGTGAATGTGAGAAGCAGGTACTATGAAAATATAACAAAACGAGATAGGTATTTTATATTTAAAACTATTGTTATTAAACTACAAAACCACACATAAAAAAAAACAAACAAATAACAAATATAAATTCGAAATTCAAATTAACTTTTCCACGCAGATTTGGTGCTTTATAGAGAACTTGTAGTTTTGAATAAAATGCTTGAGACATACGAACGGACGGACATGATGAAACTATAAGGATTCTGTTTTTGCCATTTTAGCTACGGAACCCTAAAAATGAACGGGTAGAGAGATAGCGTTTAAACTTGTCCACATTTCATTATAACCCACACTAGACGCAACATCCACGCACAAATCCGAAGATAGACCCATCAAATTTTTTTATTTTTTTTATGGCATAGGGGGCAAACGAGCAGACGGGTCGCCTGATGGTAAGCGATCACCGTCGCCCATAGACACTTACATCACTAGAGCAGTCACAAGTGCGTTGCCGGCCTTTCAGGTGGGAGTACGCTCTTTTCTTGAACGTTTGAAGATCGCAAGGTTTGAAGATTTATGTTTAATAATGAAAACCGCGAGAGTATAAAGTGTTACATCATAAGGCACTTACCATTACTGATAACCGGCGAAACACTTTGTTATATCACCGACCAAAGCCATTAAACACTTGACCCAGTTGATCTTATGTGCCAACTCCTCAGCTGCTGCAGCCTCTACTTCATTTAATTGAGTAACCAGACAAGAAACTAAATTCGATAGTGCTTTTACTAAACATCTCCAGTTAAATGCAGCAACTTCGGTTCTATGTGGATCAGCTGGCGCCACTTCACCGCTTAATACCCCTGGAGCTATCGAGAACAGAGCGATAAGCAAGATGGCTGTCTTCATGTTCGTTTTTGTCTATGATCGTTGACGTTTTAAAACTTTACTTCTAATAAGCAATTATAATCTATACAAGTGTTTTTAAGCATACGTACAAAAATTTGTAATATTTTATTTTATAGTAAAACGCAGGCGATTTTTAATGACTATAATTTATGGGCATGTTTCGTTGCGATTATCTATTTATTGCTGTAAATTCTTATGTAGGCTTTTTTACAGTTTTAGAAGGAGTTATACAGGGTGTATGGCAGATCGTCTGCCAAAAGACTAGGGTAGGTAGGTAGGGTCACTTGCAACACATTTTGGGCCAATTAACACTGGTCCTGCCCACGGTGTTTTCTTAAGTATTTTTTTTAATTTTATTTCGGTATTTGCCAAAAAATCACATTTTTGTTTATTTATCTTTTATTTAAACGTGACTGCACAAAAGTGTTTGTATTTTTCAAATCTCTAATGTATGCGTATCCTATTGAAAATTTATTTTCATTTAGAACGGAAAAAAAAGAGTTAGGAGCCGACAAAGTGTAAAGGAAAGAAAATAAAAATCATCGAGCTCAACTTTATGGTACAATTAAAAAAAGTTGAATCTCCTCAGATCTTCCAATATCATGAAAACCTCTTCAGTTCATGACTATTCTAACGGTATACCACATGACTAGAATCATTTTAAATTTTCCGGCGAAAAATGGTTTTTGTCTAAAATGGTGACGTAAATCACCTAGTAGTTCTTCAAAACTACTTAAAAATAAGCTTAGATAAAATAAATAAATGAACACTTAATGCACTAGATAAATCAAATCTATTTGACTGCTCATAAAGAAATCATAAAAAAAGTCATCTAAATTAATAAATAAACCTAAAATTTGTAATAATTTATTTTTATAATCCCTTATCCATATCCAATATGCAAGTTACGACCAAAAATAACCTAATTTATTTTTTCCTGATATTTTTGCTTCATAATTTACCCAATTCAAAGTATTCTTACAGGTAATAAAGAAAATAAAAAGTTAACTGCGCAGGAAAACATTAATTTTAGTAAAGAAAGAGAGGCATTATTTTAGTTGGCTCTAAAGTTGTGTCTCCCGAATTTTGAATTATTGAAAAATATGTTATGAAAAACGAAAATTTGAGGTATTCATTAAATAACCGGATTTCCACATAAAATCATAAAGTAGGTATCAAGGGCGCAAAATTATGACTTCGCGCACTCTTCAGAATCTACTATCGGTAATCAGATTTTAGTTAAAACATTCAGTGCTACTCAAATTTGAGGCCACTAAATACAAATAACAATAAGTAATCAGAATCCATACTAATATTATAAATATGAAAGTGTGGCTGTCTGTCTGTTACCTCTTCACGCTTAAGCCGCTGAACCGATTGGAATGAAATTTGGTATGGAGATAGTTTGAGTCCAAGGGAAGGACACAGGCTAATTTTTATCCCGGAAAAATACCCTTATCCGCGATAAACGAATTTAAGGCGGACGAAGTCGCGGGCAGCAGCTAGTTTAGAATATTTTTGCTGGTTCTTAGAATTACAGCGGCGTCAAAAATCTGATCATGACGGTTTTTTTACTGAATATTTTATGTTAATATATAAAGAAAAGTAATTTATAGTATTTAAGGTTCATATAGTTTCAAGGAAAATATGTCTGGCTCAATCAAACTGGTTTAAAGTTTATTGCAAAACTAAATGACAAAAAGAAATATTGCAATGAAATTTCGCAATAAGCTTTCAATCATTATAGTTGAATTGAGTTCATTTCTATTCCAATTACCATCTAGGCCAATCCACGTTAACTTGAAAAACAGTTCTGTATGAGACTGTTTTTCAAGTTAGCAAGGATTGGCCTGACAAGGCGGAATTTAAAATAACCCGTGTAACTATGGCAACCTGTCCACATTTGTCAACAAGAGTTGCCGTCTGAAACATGCAGACTGCGCCACAATTCTCTTTCCCGAATCAGGCCTCGAGTTAAGTCTCTATTTCAATATATAACAAAGTACTCTGTGTTACCAAGAATACGAATGGGCTCTGTCAACGAATAAACCGAATCTGACACCTTGCCGTTTTAGTAAAGTAATAAAGCTCCGTCCCGAAACAGAAGTTTCGTAACTAATTAATAAAACAAAACTAAACGGCTTATTGCTTATCCGTTCATCGTGTCTCTGTGTTTATCAAATTGTGTCGCTGTAAATACTAATACCTGTTAATTTTAAATGAAAATGTTCGCTATTTTAAGAAAAGTTTGGAGCTAAACCTATACCAACTCGGTACATAGCTTAGCTTAGGTAGCTAGCTTTGAGTTGAGTTTAGAATCTTTATTTACTCGTATGAGCAATACAGTTCACTTAAATGAGCTTACAAATTAAATTTTCTTAAGGGTAAACAAAAACATATTTAGCGTGATCGCTGGTGGTTTATATAATTTTGTACATGTTTCTTCAATTTGGTTTTAAATACACTAAGAGACTCGCAATCTTTCACATTACTTGGCAATTCATTAAACACCCTCATACATTACGTAACTTTTGCGGTAACCCGTTCTGTTTGCGTAGTTATGACTTGTTTATATTTCTTAAAAAAGTGTTTGAATTTTCGCTGTGTAAAGTAAATGTGTATTTTATTTGTTAGGACTTTTCTTAAGAATGCATGTGGAATAGGTGTATAGTTAGTTGATTTATGTTAAAAAGTTCTACTTTCTTGTAAAGTGATTGAGTGTTAATTCGATAGTCATATTTAAAAAGTGCCTTTATGGATTTATTTTGAGATCTTTGTAGTTTCTGTAGATTAGTTTTGGCAGCACATACCCTTCCCGTCCCCAGCTTTAGCGATAAGACCGCCTGTTGTTAACCTCTCCTTCAATGTATTGTTTTCTGTACTCTGTTTTGTGACGTGTGCAAAGGGCTACTGTATTGTATTGTACCTACGTGATGCTTATATGTACCTAATCCAGTAATACATAAAACCACTCCAAATATCCACTTGGTTTCGGTATCATCGCATAAACGTTAGTTACTTATCAGTATTTGTTTGTTTAGGTATCCTAATACCTAAACTGAACAAAAACTGCTTGTAGATAAAACCTTGCCGATAGATAAAGTTGATCCACCCTAGTGAATCAACTTTATCTATCGGTATCATCGCGTAAACGTTAGTGACTGATCACATCCAACAAGCAGTTTTTGTTCAGTTTAGGTTACTGGTAGAACTTTATGTACTTGTTATTCTGTCCCATAATTCAAGAGACAATCATTACAGAGTTACTTAGAAAAATGTTAATAAACGAGAGCTAGTAACGTACTGACGAATGAGTCCTTAAAAAGGGACCTATATTGTCTAGAAAAGTATATTTTTGTTACCATAATATCGTTTAAAGCCGTAGTTTTAAAGAATGACTCAAAAGTTGTAACCATGGGAATAAGGTACAAAAAATATTGATTGACTCATTAACATTGTCAATAGGGTACATTCATGATTTTTTTTAATTGCTTTTCTTAACTTAATAACAAAATACCGTAAAAACTATTTCAAAACGTGAAATTAAAATTAAAATCGGCCAAGAAATAAGCATAATATAGGCATTTTAAATATGCACTGTTACGTCACAGTGCACTCCGGCCATATAAACTCCTTATTAAATTCTGTTTTACAAGAAAGAGATAGAATGAAATGTTTGATGGCTTATATCTTGGTTATTTTTATAGCTATTCGAAAAAATATTTTTGTCTACTGTTGGTTATACATGAATGAGCTTTTAATAAAGCAAAAATAAAAATTCATGCATATTCCCTATTATCATTCAAGAAACGAAAACTTGTGTTAAGTATAGAAATTTGTTTTTAGAATAAGTATAGGCTAAGTCTTTTTTGTGGTCAATAACAAATAATACCAATTTATATTATCATTTCTAACACGTTGCGTCAAAAGCGCAGTCTCTGCCGTTATTTCCTGAGGGACGACATCCGTACACGTACACGACACGTGTGTTGACATCTGCTTTTAAAACGAAGTCTAAAGTTTAAAGTGGGTCCATTTTTAGGGTTCCGTAGCTAAAATAGCAAAAACGGAACCCTTATAGTTTCGTCATGTCCGTCCGTCCGTTCGACCGTATGTCACAGGCACTACTCAAAAACTATAAGATGTATATTGTTGAAATTTGAAGCATAGGTGTCTTGTGTAAGCCGCTACCTACTTAGTTTGATAGTTAAATAAAAAAAAAATATATTTTTAGGCGGGTGACTCCATGCATGTAACCGAAAGTGAAAAAAAAATTAAGCAAATATCAATGTGTGGTACATATTTCGACAGTTCTTCTAAAAACACTATGAGTATTCTAAAAAAAAAATATTTAGTGACCATTTTCGGAAATATTCGCTCCGAAAGTAGCAAAACTGCCCCCCCCCCCCCCTCTATTTTCTAAACGGTATGTTAAAAAAAGTATGAAAAAATTTACAAATAAAGCTGAATAAATACTTCCAACGAAAATTATTTTCAACATGATCGGGCATACCGTTTTTAAGTCATTGCCAAAAAACTGCGCTTCTCAGCAAAAGGACGTAAGTGCCGGGGAGATACGCTCTTTTGTTAGTGGTTTATTTTCATATCGTTTTTTTTTCACCTGTAGTGCATTTTATTGTATAAATGGCACCGGAACCCTACATTGAGCATGGTGCGACATGCTCTTTGCCGGTTTTTTTCAGCTTACCGTCACTCTTAATTCTCAAAAGTTTGAGTACATGATCTTCCCATAAGATGGTGTTAGATATACTTTAATACTTGCGTGAAATACGTTATTTATGTATACCTAAAATTATAAAGTTGTAAAAATGAAATGTATCTTAATTAAAGGTTTTTCAAAACAAACTATGTGGAGGTCACTAAATAAAATAAAAAAATTGTTTTGTTTTTTGTATGTTCGTGTGTTTGTATGTGTCGTTGTGACTTCATCACGCCAAATCGGCTAAGCAGATTTCAATTATTTTTGGTACACGGGCAGCTGGGTATCGACAAATGATAATTGGATACTTTTTACTCGTTCACGCTGCCGAAAAATAGAGGGTTTAAGACTTTTTCTCCTCCGCGAACAAAGTTGCGGGCGCCATCTAGTACTAAATATAAACACTTCTAAAATCCATTTGAGTCTTTTGATTTGAAATGAAATGAAATGAACTTTATTTGCGTGATTTAAGGCACATTGAGATATTATATACATGTTCATAACAGTATCACTAAAATCCACCGAATCTCGGCATGCAAACAATAATCTTTGTTCACTTATAATCTAAGTACTCGAATGCTATAAACACTTTTCACTGAGCCATTTTTTTAGGGACTTTTTAAATGGTAGGTATGGTAATGATAGGTCTTTAATGTTATCTGGGAGATTGTTAAACATTTTAATGTACATACTAGTAATATAAGAGTTCTTTGCAACTAGAGATTATTTAGTTTAAGGAACAAACAGTTTATTTCGATATTGTGAACGTGTGTGATTTTTAAATACTTTTTTAATTTGTTGAAAGATATGCCCATGTTTATATACAAACATACATGCATTGAAATGTAAATACATGGAAGAGAAAGTATTCTATGAACCTTAAAGTAAGGTCTGCATGATTCTATAGTTTTAAGTCCAAATATAGCTCTTATACACTTTTTTGCATTATAAATAGACTGTCAATATTAGAAGATCTGCCCCACATCGTTATTCCGTACTTTAGTATCGAGTGTATATATCCATAGTAAGAGGTAAGAGCTGCCTCTTTAGAAACGACTAGACTTATTCTCCTTAGTGCAAACACAAAACGATTGACTCTTGAACAAAGGTTTTGGCATACACGTCACCACGTACGTGGCGCGGGGGCTTATTAC
Organism: Hedya salicella; assembly: GCA_905404275.2. Taxonomy (NCBI): domain Eukaryota; kingdom Metazoa; phylum Arthropoda; class Insecta; order Lepidoptera; family Tortricidae; genus Hedya; species Hedya salicella. The sequence goes on along the minus strand of FR990111.1, from coordinate 14,977,882 downwards.
GTTACATCAAAAGCACAGTCTCCAACGCTATTTCCTGAGGAACAATTTCCGCACGCTACGTCTGGCCTGACTACTGCTGATTTAAAAAATATTTTTAAATCCTATCTTTGAAGAGATTGTCAACTCCCATAGGATTTAGGTATCCCTAAAGGTGGAAAACGATAGCAAACAATGATACAAGCCAAAAGCATGTCGAACCATGCGCAGTGTAGGGTCTCGTAGCTGTTACAAAGCAATGCACTAGATATGAACGCTACGATTTCATGTGAAGTTTTTCGGCCACCGAAACTATTAACTTAATCAAAAAAATTGCTTACAAACCTTATAGTGTTTTTAAAAACTGTCGAAATATTGCTTACGGAACTCTAATTAAGTATTTATTTTTGATGCTTTTATGATACATGTGTTCGCAATTGCTCATTTATCGCATTACTAATTAGCTACTCTTCTAAAGTCCATGTACATAGAAACATATACATATACATAACGTGTACATGTACATAACGGGTTATAACCCGTTTTAGTATTGCACTACATTTACATAACTAGTATCTTCACATTGCTTTTCACATCCAATAAGCATAGTTCACTCCCGGCCTGTCACGCCGGCCGCGGCGCGGGATTTATTACGTTACATCAAAAGCGCAGTCGCCGCCATTATTTCCTAGGGGGCGACATTCGTATGCGACGTCTTTTTCAATTTCTGCTGGTTTTAAAATCTTGTCCGATATCGTTTATTTGTTTTTCTTACACGGATCAGAGATATAAGATTTTTCAGATTTTATTACAAGCTTTTATGTTTATCATTATTTAATTGACTTGCAGTATTTATATGTATGTGTGTCCATGTCAAATCTTGTTAATTAAAGACTCACTACCCGGTTTCCCATTGTGCTAAAATTTGGCTTACTTTCTCGTATGTAAGTTCGGCGATAATTATGATACCATCGCGCTGGTCTGACGATGTAGCCTGAGGTAGTAATACGAACTCTGTAGTAAAAAAAAAGCTCGCCAAGTGCGAGTCGGACTCACGCAACTCGCACCGAGCGTTCCGTACAAAATATATGCTAATATATGCTAAAAACAGGACTTATATGTGAAAATCCAGTGTTAGCAGAGCCCTACTTCTAAGCAAGAGGTACGCCTTCTGCTAAAAGCTACTTTCTAAAAAATTTCATGTTTCTTGGACAACTAGAAGTACCCTATAAGTTTTCCATGGACGGATATTTTTATGGAAACACCTTTATTAATGACTGTATATTTGGATTGCGTTGACTTAGAAGTTGGCTTTTTTTACAGCTTCAAAGCGCCGCAGACGTAAGTATTTCATGTTAATTTCAACTTGATACCTCCACGCGTTCCTGTGAAAAAGCGTCTTGACAGACAGACAGCCAAACAGACCGACAGACAGACGGAAAACAAAGTGATTTTAGGTACGGAACCAAAGAAGAAACGGAAGGAACGGAAGAATAGGTAAAAGTTACAAATGATAACCTTCAATTAAACTGTCACGGGAGCCGGAAGAAAGGAGTACGAGACCAGGGAGAGGATATTTATTGTAGTATTAAATAAAGGAAAAAAAAGGCACCTGAGGACAAAACAGACAGTCCTTAGCTACATAGTAAGTATTATTAACATTTTTAAATAGTTAGTAATCAATTACAAAATGTTTATAAACTTACGTTTCCGTGCCCAGTATTATAAATTAAGATGTGTTGTCAGCGACAGACCAATAGTATGGTTTTAGATTCAACAGTTTATAGATTAAATCACTCAGGATCAGAGTCACTCAAAGTACTAGAATCAGGAATGAAGGACTTGTCATACACAATATTTTAAAATCTTTGAGCCTTGAATTGAATTGAACCAGAATTGAATGAACCTCGAGCGTGTGTTCGAGTGTGAAATTTTAAATAATTTTGAAATTGCTGTCAGAAGAATAAATCTAAAAAGCTGCGCATAGCCAGACAGTTTGTAAGCAACGCGTCGTAAGGCACCTCGTTACAAAACATAAAATTACCGTCAAACATGTCTATTATGTAGAAGATGCAGGTAATATGCCGGGTACATCTGATATAATTGAGTGTATGTTAATTAATAAGTGGCAACACCGCGGGTAATCTCGGTAATGAAGTGAGGAGTTTCCTAAGTGGTTGCATAGTAAATAATTTAAAATCAGTAATTGGGTCATTCTACTTATAATTGTACATTTTTGTAATTTTCAAAATATTACTTGATATTCTATAAACCGATGCATAAAAAACCGGTCAAGTGCGAGTCGGACTCGTTCACCGAGGGTTCTGTACAAAATATACGCTACACGGCCGTATCTATGAAAATCTAGTGTTAGCAGAGCCCTACTCCTAAGCAGAATGTACGCGGTGTTCGATTATTTTATATTGGTTACTGACATACACAGACAGACATAAAATTATACTGTTTTTAGTGGGTCTATATCGATTGGCATACAATTATTAGTCCTATCGTTGTGTCGCATAACGTCTTTTGTCCTAATAACGAATGGCATACACTTTGTTCCGCATATTTTTGATTGTCCGAATTGTTGCTCCTATTATCGTTTGTCCTAAATATTATTTGTCTGGCTAAGATTCTAATGTCGAATGATTGGTGTGCATAATTGTAGTGTTCCTAATATTTAATGTGCTAAAATTGTTACTACATGTCATTAAGCATAAATCTTGATGATTTTTTGCAAGCAGAGTTTTTAAACGTTAAAAGTTAACACCTAGCAAAATCGCAATAGAAAATGCAGTAATGGCACGATTATTTGCCTGTCGCAATAATAACGCAGCAAAACCTAACCTTCTCAACCTTGTTGGTTCTGGCGTATCGCTTGCTCGCTTCGCTCGCTTGTTAGGGTCACAGTTGTACCTAACATTTTTTCGTTTATTTTTCATACTTATTTTAACAAACGTAGAAATATCTATTTGACCATAAAAAAGGTGAAATAAAGAAAAGTCTTATAATTTTTACCCAACTACGCGACGCAAAGGAGAGTGGAGAGAGGAGATGTGGTTTCAGATTGCGACGCAATATTACAATATTTTTTCTTGTAAAAAAAATTAAACGACACCTAGTGATTTCTTACAGTCGAAAACGCACTTTAACGTACTTGTTAACGGCCAGAATAAGAAAATTCTCGTGAACCCCTCACTCCTTCATACACTTGTACTGACATGAGTGACGTCACACAGCCGTTGTTCTTCACTTGAATCTTGATTTTAACGTTTCTAGTGTTTAAGTTTCAATGAGTATCACATATACATTTCTTACTCGTAAGAAACTACATCGATTAGTATCATTGAAAAAAAAATGCATCTAAAAATCTATTGATTAAATTTCTGCAGACAAGAGCTCATAATAACTCACGATATTAAATTAGGTAAAAAACAATTAATTAAGATATTAATTAAGAAAAAGAATTATGTGAGTAAGAATAGAAGAAGATTCTGTACAATAATTAATTTATTAAAACAAACACAAGAAATTACATATTAATTACTCGCATGATCTGTTTTAATCTGCAATTTTAGAAATTGGCCCAATTCCTAGATTGTAACATTTGTATTGCAGAAAGATCTGAAAAAAAAAGAAAATTAAACATTGTTGTGTAGCTATGAACTTTAAGAGTCCCCGGCAAGCTCGGCCGAATTTCACCTCCCCATACAAACGGAATTTCGTTCTCATTTTAAAACTACGTGTTGGATTGTAACGGAACTTTGTATATACAATGGCACGAGGTATGTCTAGGTCTGTAATTAGTTTATAACGGTCCAGTTTATAAAACAAACGAAATACAGCAAAAACAAGTTTTGAATGAAAAAATTGAATTCGCTGTTTTTTTTTTTACTTTGGCATCTGAAGCTACATACACTAATTACAGACCTGTATACACCTTAACTTATTCTAAGTACAAAGTTTCAGAGCAAACTAGCAAGCCATTTTTAAATGAGAGCGTGACTACTTTTGTATGGAGAACCGAGCTTACCGGGGACTCTTAACTTTGTTATATTTTCCTATTTTTCTCTTGTTATAAAAGGACCTTTATACAAACGTACAAATCGACTCTTTTTTATTCTTATTGATTCTCAGAGTTTAAATTATACTTGCCGCATTACTCAAATTAAGTAGGGCACGTAACCAGCACTTACCTAGAAACACTAGTGCTTGACACATTTAATCAAATTATGAGCGAAAGCAATGAAACATTTTAGAAATTTGCCTTTAAGCACTAGTTCTTCAGTTTCAGTCGCTTCAGCCGCGTTCAGTTCCCGTCGCGAATGAAGACATGACAAAAATTCTGCAGCTGCTTTTAACACACAGGACTTCCAATTACCGAGATCTTCAATGTTAGCGCTGTTTGGGAATACATCGCTACCTGGGGAATTTTATAAAAAATATTGGATTTTGATCATGGTAGAAAAAATAGTCATAATCCTCTTTCTTACTTCAGTGTAGTCGGGTAAAAAGTATCCTTTAACCATCTATGGATGTCCAGCTACCCGTGCACCAAAAGTAGTTGAAATTTGATACATACAAATAAAAAAATAAAAAAAGATTTTACGATTAAGTGATTTTCAAATAATCCGTCACACTTTTATAAATAAATACACATGCACAAACACATGGACAATCCTTCACAAATGGACCTAGTGCCAAACTAAGCAAAGCTTGTACTATGGGTACTAGGCGACGGTATACCTACATAATATATACATAAATTATAATACTTAATAACATAGAAAATATCCCAGAAACAAACATCCGTGCTCATCACACAAACACGTGCCCTGACCGGAATTCGAACCAGGGACCTCCAGCTTCGCAGGCCGTTGTGCAACCCACTGAGCCAAACATATCAAACTTTGTTAACGGAGATTTTATTTTACAAAGTTATAATAGTATAAAAAAATATCTACAAGGATCCGTAGTAGCGAGGTCCCAAAGATCAGGAACAAAACTCATAATCATTGATATAAGAGCGTTTATACCCGCTTAAGGTGCGTCCACACTTGTATCATTTGCTCGTATCCGATCACCGTGCCGTGGCATGACTGCGTATCGCGCTGCTTGGACGCTTACTGTCGGCGCGCCGATCATGCCATACTCGTCCGATATAACTGTGTGATACGCGTAGCAAAATGGATTTCGATCCGATCGGCGCAACGTCCAAACGCGTGATCGTAACACGCGATCATGCCACGCGACGATGATCTAATACGGGCAAATGATACAAATGTGGACGCACCTTTAGCTGGCAACGTCGCATATTTTGTCTTCTTACTTCATTATTTTGTGGTATTTGATTGAACCTTAAGATATGTTCAATACATACCCTACATTTTTAGCATTTATATTGTGTTTAATTCATATACTCATCGATTTTGCCTTAATTTTCTTACAAAACAAGACATAGACTTAAATTTATTTTTAGAGCTTTGGTTGTGGCAATATCATGAAATTTTGCACTGTACCAGCTTATCTACCGAAAACGTAATGAATGAATTGAAAACATGGTCAAGTTACATACACATTTCTCAAAATAATCAAGAAAAATCAAAAAATATGCGACGTTGCCAGTTAAGCAGGTATAAACCCTCTTAAACTTACACGATCTACACTCATTATCACAACACAACAAAACGGGGCTTAATCGCGTATAAATATGATTTATTTAATTACCTTTCGTTGGTAATTCTTTGACGTTCGAGTTCGAAATACGTCCGAAACGTCGAAGAATTACCAACGAAAGGTAATTAAATAAATCATATTTATACGCGATTAAACCTAATGATCATTCTAAAATTGACACATAACAATAAAATAGCCTACCTATGACGCCCACTAGGATTGAAAACAGAACAAGTAAGACACATGTATTCATGTTCAGTTTTCTGCAAATACTGACTACATTTGACACACGGGCTATAACAGTTTTATACAAAAGTAACACAACAATTTGGAGTATTCAGTTTTTATAGCTGAAGTTTAGTTGACATTTGTGAGTTACGATTACCGCACTTTATTGGAAACTAGGAGGTGCTCGCAACTTCGTTTGCTGAGGAGAAAAAGTCATAACCCCTCTTTTTTCTTCAGCTTGGTATACCTAGAACTATGTCAATCAATCAAATCAAATCAAATCAAAATACCCTTTATTCAAGTAGGCTTAGATACAAGCACTTTCAAATTGTCAGTTACAATGAGAGAAGTCTTTGCTAGGAAACATACAATATGATCCAACATTTGTTTCAAGGATTAGGGAAAACCCAGTAAAACCTAATCAGATCATTGAACTTAAGTATAATACTTACTTTATTATTGATTAAATCATCATTTTAAAAATTAAAATAATTAATAAGATAAATCCCAAAAGGATTGTCAATAAAAAAGAAAAAAATCTAGGATGTGTCTAGAATAAAATTCTAAATGTCAGAGTATATAAAACAATTAATATGCGTGTACCAATTAACCATTACAATATTGTCTTAATTATACTAAATATCTTGTATGTAATTGGAAGGTGCCCGCGACTTTGTTCGCAGAGGAGAAAAAGTTATAACCCCCTCTTTGTTTTTTCAGCGTAGTTGGGTAAAAAGTATCCTATAACCATCTGTGGATACACAGCTACCCATGTACCAAAAAAAGTGTGTACAGACATTTTTCATTTTTACAACTTTATATAAATTCTTCGCCACAGATGCCTTGCTAGTCGAAACTACTTACACGTGTATAAAAATAAGCATACTGATTGTACTTTTGCTATGCCAATTGCCACATAGTCGCATAAATATTATGATTTCGACACTATGCCATATGAAGATCGTTATACCTTTAAATAATTCATATATCACAATATCTTAACAGTTGAAGGTGGACTCTGGGTTTCCAAGCGGTGGGGCGTAAAGTAATCCATTACTAATTTTCAAGTTAAGAAGAACTAGGGTCACTGACATAGCCCTAAGGATAGCAAAACTTAAGTGGCAATGGGCGCATAGCTCGTAAAACCGACGGCTGCTGGAACCAACGAGTTCTTCAGTGGCAAAGACGCAGCTTGGCTAGGCTCCCATAAGGTGGAGTGAAGGTCGCTGGTTTCCGCTGGATACGGGTGGTGCAGGACTAGTCATGTGGTGTTCTTTAGGTGACGCCTATGTCCAGCAGTCGACGTCTTTTGGCTGATGATGAGGATGATGATCCCTTCACGATCCCTTCAGGACAGGGAGAGGGTCACGTAAATAAGACCCTAGCAGAGGGGGTATCTACCACGGGAGCAAATAAGTAAGTCAGGTTTCAACAAATAATAAAGGCATTTATTACTCTAAGCGGGGGTGGTTCTGAAACTAGGTTGGGCTAAGCAGTAGGTGCTTGGTTTGTTAGAGGGTAGCCGCTCCCTTCCGGTACCCTTACGCTCCTTGGCGTTGCGTGGTCCGATGACAATGGCCGGAGGTGGAAGGTGGGCGCGCAGATGATGGTGACGTGTCAGCTTTCGGCGCGCAGGAAAGGTGACGCAGCAGCGTCCCGCCGAAATTCAGTGCTTCATCGCCCAGAGCCCTCCATTAAGTTTCCGCCTGGGGTGAGCATTGACCGCGGTCTTAACCCGGCGGGTGTTCCCGGTTACGGGATAAACACTTTAGTATATACTACTGAATTTACTTTTTTATATCAACATTGCGCGACGTTAAAAGGTTTAGTTAATACATGTAGAATTGGGATGTTGACAATTTTCGACAACTTTTTTCGCAGGTGTATAGAACGGCCTTTCAATAATAGAAACATCGGTGAAAAAACTGCTAAAATCTCATATAAACTGACCGAGATATACATACAACAATGTTAAAATCACATTTTTGGACTTTCAGAAAAAACGTTCCATACTAAAACGCCTAGGAATGTGTGACGTCACACGTTCCTACGTTGTATAGGAAAGTTAAAAAGTTTGTTCTGCAGCTATGTTAAAACTTACGTTTATAGAAACGGTTTCATAACAAAAGCTACCATACATTTCATGGGTTATTCAATGGTATTATTAGTTATTAATATGTGTATGTAAACACTTTATTGTACATAGTAACCAGTTACAAATGCAATCAACTCACAGATCAACAAATATATATAAGCATAAAGGCGAACTTATCCCTATTAGGGATCTCATCCAGTTAACTTTTGAGCAAGTGAGTGAAAATATAAGTATGATAGACAAACTAACACCATGTACAAAATACTAAACTAAACACATTTATTGTAAATGTATTTTTTTTTCTTTCTTGTGAAGATATTTGGACATTTGTTACTTGTAACAAATAAAATGTAATAAAAATTGTTAATAAATGTAATAAAAATTATAATAAAAATACTACGTAACGTTAACGAAAACTATGAAATAACAAATAAATACTAATAATATTAATGTATATGAGAACAAAATTAGTGAAATATTTTATACTGATTTTAATAGAATGAAATGATCTGTAATTTTATCAATCAATATCTCAATCTCAATCAATCAATATGAATAAAAAATATAAATAAATAAATACATGTATATCTGCATAATATATTCCGAGTAATGAGCTGGTAAACTCTGCGCATTGATGTGTACAACGTAAAAATTTTTAATGGACGCATTTCGCATCAGATTTTTTTTTAGTACAGTCTACATCACAATTGTATCATTCTCGCTGCGAACTCCAAGAGCGTCATTGATCTTAATGAGGCTCGCAAAGCCAAAATTCGGTTTAAAAGTGAAACTTTGATATATAGAAAACAGAAAACCGAACATACTGAACATGATACACCCACGGTGGTCTCGAGTGTCTCAAATCTCGAGGCTCGACTTTTTCAAAACGCCGCTTCCTAGAAATGTTCAATAAATGGGTCATAGTTTCTTAGAACCGTCTTGTGAATAGGGCAGTTTTCGACAATATCGTTTGAATAGGAACGTGTCAGCCACTTGTCCCACCACCGCGAGTAAGCGATGAGCTATCGACGATTTTCTCATCCAAGAAACGAACAAAAGATAATCGCTCCCGCCAGCCAGCGATGAACTATAAATATATTAGAGAGATATATTTATAGTTCATTGCTGGCTCTTCGCACTGCCGGCGATCTATCCCTCTCTTTTATTGAGACGGGAGCGATTATCTTTTGTGCGTTTCTTGGGCGAGAAAATCGTCGATAGCTCATCGCGTACTCGCCGGCAGTAGGACAAGTGCCTCAGGCGACCTATTGGCGATACTGGCACAAAGTGAAAGAGACAAGTTCTAAGCGACTTCGTCTAGGTTAATTTCTTAACATTACCTTATTCCCTAGTAGAAAAGTACTTAGATTTTTGTGACATTTTGAGATATGTGGTAGAGGCCACGGACTTTAATAAAATAGCTTGAATTCCTATTAAAATCTATAGTCATTCCGACAAAAAAATGACCATGAAAGTGATTCCGAAAAAATGCTCGAATAATGACCAAACTATGAACTTAACACTTAATGTCAAACATTTAATTAAATCCCTGCATATAGGCGTTTATAACTCAAAATATTAAGTAATTAAGATAGGAAGAGATTTAAATATTAGATGAGAAATAATAGAATAAGATTGTGAACAAATCTTGTTTTATTAAAAGAAATATGAGTAATGAAGTCTGTGAATGGGTGTTAGATTTGGATTGCAGGCATCTAAAAAAAAAAACAAATTACATATTGATAAATTTTTTAGTGCCAACAAACATGATGTCAAATATACCTATTATCTCCATTTTTGGGGTTCCGAACCCAACAGGAAAAAAACCGGCCAACGGCATGTCGGACCGTGCGTATCTTCAAAATCAAAATCTTTTATTGCACTCATGTTAGTATGAAGTTCTTAAACTAATTTCTTACTTAAGTACAGTTCCATATTTCACAGCGCTTACTTCCTTCTGATCAAAAACGCTAACGGAACCCTTATAGGAACATTCAGTTCAATCGGTCCCCGAGGAGTGGTTCAAATCTTTGCAAGATTTATAAATGTACATGCCTACAAATGCAATGTGAAGTTTAAAAAAAGCTTGTAAAAAAAGAGGGATGATGAGGTCTGACAAGTGAGTCTGTGTGTCAGGGCACTTTTCATCGACTAAGATGAAGTACAAAATAGGGTTTTGCCTTTTTTCTCCCTCGATTACAAACGAAGTTCGGGCACCCTCTAGTCTATACTATAAAGTTGTAAAAATGCAATCTCTGTACTGTCATATATTTTCGCTCGCTTTGCTGTGGCAGATATTGATGCTGGTGTCTGTATATTGAAAATATAAAAAAGTGATACGGACTATTTGAATGTCACTGAATCGATTTTTGAATGTTTGTATGTATCTTTGTGTCTTCATCGATTATGTTTGAATGTTTGTATGTATCTTTGTGTCTTCATCACGTTGAAACGGCTGAATATATTTCAACCATTTTTGGTACACGGTTAGCTGGTCAACCACAGATTAATATAGTATACTTATTACCCGACTACGCAATTGAAACAAAAGGGTTTTAATTTATTTTTCCTCCGCTTACGGAGTTACCCGACTAGAAATTACCCGCCGCAACTCCGCCTCCCCGTTATAAAGTATCCTGAGTGTTAAGCGTATTTTACAAAATATCTTTCAGCGATCTTCACCACATCATCAGTCCACTTTGTTGGGGGCCTACCTACCCACGCTGCGTCTACAGGTGCGTAGTCGCCACTCAATAACTATTTAAATAATTTATCCTGATTTAAAGTTGTAAAAATGAAATGTCTGTACATCGATATATTTTCAAAAAAAATATTGTAACGACTATTTGGAGGTCACTGAATCGTTTTATTTGTGTTTTTATGTCTGTATGTGCCCTTGTGGCTTTATCACGCCATACTGGCCTAACGGCATTCAACAATTTGTAGTACACGGGTAGCTGGGTATCTCCAGATGATTATGGGATACGGTTTACCCGACTATGGTAAAGAAAAAAGAGGGGTTACGACTTTTTCTCCTACGCGAACGAAGTTGCGCCTTCTAGTATAATATAAATATCTGGGACCATAATAAAAATATAAATTATAATACTTAAGTATATAGAAAACATCCAAGACCCAGAAACATTCAAGCTCCTCACATAAACATTTACTCTGTCCGGAATTCGAACCCGGGACCGCCAGCTTCGTAGGCCGGTGTGCAACCAACTGAGCCAAACGCGTCATCAAAACCCGTCGGACCCAGCGCCCGTCGGTCCTACGACGTTCCACAGTGTTCCATGTCAGATGGACATAAACGAACAAACAAAATTTCACATTTGTGGCAATGGAACGATGTCACTTGATAGCAGTGGCGTGGCGTCAAACATGTTGTTGGCTCAGACCAAGAAAAAAAGATAGACATGACATTACGAACAATCTAGTGAGGCTACAAAAACCATGCCAAAGCCAACTTCACGTCATACAAATACAAACAAATCATATGTGTGAAGTTGTCTGATATGTTAAAACCAAAGACTTCTCTCATTGTAACTGACAATTCGAAAGTGCTTGTATCTAAGCCTACTTGAATAAAGGATATTTTGATTTGATTTGATTTCACATGCCAAAAAACGGTTTCACAAGATTGTTCGAAATGTCACGTCTATCTTTTTTTCTTGGTCTTAGGTTGTTGGTAAATCCGAAGTATATTTTCTCTTATCTTTTCTTTAAAATCAGTAGATTAAAGTACTCAAATGTCTTGAAGTAGACAAGCTAATGAGAAACGGGTTCTATTAACGCCACGCCACTGCTTGATAGTGTTTTTGTGAAAATATTCTTTATTCAAGTAGGCCTAGGCCCAAGCACTTTCGAATTGTCAGTTGAGAGAAGTCTTTGCTGGGAGACTTACAATATGATCCAACATTTGTTGCAAGGATTAGGGAAAACCTAGATAAACCTAATCAGATCAATTGACTTAAGTATAATATTATTGATCAAATCATCATTTTAAAAATTTAAATAATTAATAAGATAAATCGCAAAAGGATTGTCAATAAAAACGAAAAAAAATCTAGAATGTCTCTAGAATAAAATTCTAAATGTCAGGGTATATAAAAAAATCAATATGCGCGTGTACCAATTAACTATTACAATATTGTCTTAATTATAATTAAAACTTTTACAATTGTGTTATAACTAATTTATGTGAGAGAGGTAGATACACATAGTGAAGAGAAACAATCATAGATTTTCATTTATGTATTTGCAAACAAATCAATTTAGATACAGACGATATAGTAAGTAATTTATTTCCGATAATATGTTGTAATTACTCTAAGTTCAACGTTTCACAGCCCTTGGCCATTTGTTCGCTGGAACATCTGAAAAAATATCGAGAGGTAAAAAATCAAATACGTATCATGCACTGGTCCCATCAAGGGCGTGGAAACGATAAGCTATAATAAATTACATAATATGTATTCAAATGACATGACATGTAAAATGTATATTTTATTAATAGCAATCTGAATCTGAATCTGTCGATTTTCTCGCCCAAGAAATGATCAAAAGATATAGATAGATCCTGTGTTAGTAAAAGAGACACATATTAATAGTTCATCGCTGGCTGTTCACACCGCCGGCGAGGACTCTCTCATATATGTATTTCTTTTATTGACATGGAGTCTACATCTGTTGTGCGTTTCTTGAGCGAGTTGGGTGAGAAAATAGTCGATAGTTGCTCGCTTTCTCGCCGGCGGTGGGACCCGTGTCTCAAGGGAGTAAAATCAGGGTACCTTTTTTAATGGCATTTTATCACGTAATAAATTAATGATATTTAAGGACTTCACTCTTTTCATTCAGCATACACATAAGTAATGGCGCCCGTTTCACAAAAGCTTGTAACTACAAGCGGAAATGTCTTTTCAACAATATGTATTAAAAACCCGGCCAAGTGCAATTTGGACCCGCGCACCGAGGGTTGTGTACACAACATCTACACATGGCCGTATCAGTGAAAATCCAGTGTTAGCAGAGCCCCACTCCTAAGCAAAAATTTACGCGGTGTTCGATCATTTTATATTGGTTACTTACATAGACAAACATAAAATTATACTGTTTAGTATTTGTTGTTATTGCGGCAGCAAAAATACATCATCTGTGAAAATTTCAACTGTTGATAGCTAGTATCGCGGTTCATGAGATACAGCTTGGTGACAGACGGGCAGGCAGACAGACGGACGGACAGCGGAGTCTTAGTAATAGGTTCCCGTTTTACGCCTTGGGTACGGAACCCTAAAAAAGCTTTTGAAAACGGGCCCACGGTCGCGGATGGGCTGGTAAATCAACGAGATAACGAGACGTTACTGGAGATATCGGCCAATGAGGGTTTTCTTTGAATAAGCCTCCTTATTGTCAGACAAAAATTACAGATTTTTCTGTGGCTTAGAAAAAAATAAAAAGATGAAAAGGTGTTGGTGGGCCTATATACCTGCCTTATACGGTGCGGCAAAGGCAGCATTGATATTTTCTATTAAAATGGCTGTAAATGTATTGTTATTCTTGCCGTATCACGTAGCCACAGAAAAATCTGTATACAGAATTTCAAGATTTTTGAAAATTTTTATCCATTCCCCATTGACAAGAAGTGTCAAAATCTTGTGCTGTGATTGGTGGATGTTGACACTTCTAGTTAGACCTTACGTCGTGGTGGCGCCAAGTGATATATCCATTTTAGAAAACCCTCATTGTTTGAATTCCCAACAAATTGTCAATTAGAAATGAACGGGTAGAGATATAACGTTCAAACTTTATAATAACAACCCATTGTTCACGTTTTATTATAACCTGCATGACACACAATACTCACAACTCACAACATCCACACACAGATTTGAAAATAGACGAGTCATTTTTATTCTTATAAATACAAACATCTATATAATGAAAATTGAAATCCAAGACTCTGACTGGATTTGAACCAGTGCCTTGCCAAGGCGTATGCTCTGCCAACTGAGCTGCAGAGTCCAGCCAACTTGTCTTTGAATTTTTCTACTATTTGTTCAAAGATCTTTTCATTTTGCATTTTAGCTTTTCTGCCGTGAGCGCCATAGTGATAATTTATGGAACTAAATTCTCACCCTAAACAGAGTGAAAAAAAGAAAGTAAAGTCAGGGATAACTCATACGAAGTTGCCTTTCCGGCATTTTTGTTATGATATACGGGGGTGCGACCCCGGCTCCCCGAGCTGCTACTGGCTCATATATAGTCTTCCGGGACAGTAGTACACTGTCCTGTCTATATTTTCACAATTCCTTTCTTTACCCTGTTATCCTTCCTTCATTTCATTCATTTGTTGTTGTTAGTAGTGTCCTGTCTAAATTTTCACAATTCCTTTCTTTACCCTGTTATCCTTCCTCCTAGTCCGCCAATCAAAGGTATGCCGTGCCCATGGATGCGTGGCTAGAGGCGAGTCTAGTCGTTAGCGTGCCGAGTTGCCCTGGGACTGGTGACCCCAGAATAAGGCTAAATCCTTACCTGGTATGCGGGGCTCTGCTGGGTTCGAATATTTTATCCCTAGCTGCTCGTGCGAACGCAAATGGCGGCGATGTAGTTCGCAGCCCATCACGTCTCGGTCCCAGCGAGAGCGAAGAGTGGGCTATCGAGAGCCGCTTTGTTATGTTAAATGTAAGGGGAGGAGTGAATGATAAAATAGATGAAGTATGTCAGATGATGGATGCGAGAAATATTGATATTCTGAGTGTGAATGAGACAGAACGAAAGGGTTGTGACAGCACAAAATGAAGAGATTAATGAATGTCGATGAAGCGGCAGTTGTATGCCAGGACTGTAGCAAGTGGAAGGAGGTAGTCTCAGCCTACCCCGTAAAAGGAAAACGGCGTGATTATGTATGTATGTACAGAGCGAACTTTACAGTTGCTGCCTGTTAGCTGAGATGTTGCTGTATTGAGAACATTGAATTATATGAAAATCGTTATGTTTTACCATTACTATCTTCGTGATTTTTAAAGTGAATTTCTTCACTAAGATACTACCTATATTATAATAATCATGTAAAAATGAAACGTTTGTACATTGAAGATAATTTTGAAATAGATGATTGCAACGGACTATTTGGAGGTCACTGAATATAATTTTTATATTTGTATGTTTGTATGTGTCGTTGTTTTGTTTATACATATAGTGTACATAATATTTTCTTCTGTTTCCGCGATTATTACTCATTGAAATAAAACAATTTAACGGATTATATCGCGTATATTATCTCATTTTAGTTCCCGACGTTTCGGAAGCTTTCCAGCTTTCCATGGTCACGGGAGGACTGAGAAAAGATGTATTTTCCTCTGTCAAAGATACCATACCCAGATACCCCTGGCTCTCTGAAACAAAGATCTGCGACAATCAACATCTGACTGCTGAGTTACAGAATGTCAAACGTGCGCTTCGAGCCAACGAGCTCCAGATACCACGTTCCAAGCAGAATCCCAGTATGAAGAAACCAGCAGTCGAGCGTAAACCTGCCGTATTACCATATGTGAAAGGGGTCACAGACAAGATCGGAAACATCTTGAAGCGTGCTTCTATAAAAACATATTTCAAGCCGTTGAAGAAGGTGTCTCAATACCTTAGACCCGTGAAGAGTAGCACCCCTTTGCAGAGTGCAGGCATTTATAAGCTGGACTGCGAGTGTGGTCTTTCATACATTGGTCAAACGAAACGCAGTGTATCAACCCGGGTGAAGGAGCACATAGCAGATGTCAAGCACCGTCGGTGTAATAGGTCTGCAGTTTGTGAACATGTCATTGACAAACCAAACCACTCAATTAAGTTTGATAAACCTTCTATCCTTGCCAAAGAAAAAAGATATTTTCCCAGGATGCTACGCGAGGCTATTGAGATTAAAAAGCATCCTAATTTCAATAGAGAAGATGGATTGTCACTACCACCAGCTTGGGATCCTGTAATACATCTCATCAAGGAACAAGCGAGACACAGGACTGCAAAACCTTAATTTCCGAACGGTGTAAAATATCTTATCTGTTTAAAAGTAGTTTAATAGTCTCTGTTTTTTAAATATTATAATTAGTAATGCGGTAGACTGGGAGTTTTTCTTTGCAGCGTTTCTTTTCTCCTCAGTACGCCTCATTTGTGAAATGCTGCTTGGTAAATTATTAGAATAAAATAATTAAGCCCTTCTGGCACATGTGTAACTGTCTTTACAGCTTAGGCCCATCTGGCATGTATGTACACCTTTATTTGTGTTTTTTCAAAAAATGGGTAGTTTGCACAAATTGTAACTTTGACAGAGGAAAATACATCTTTTCTCAGTCCTCCCGTGACCATGGAAAGCTGGAAAGCTTCCGAAACGTCGGGAACTAAAATGAGATAATATACGCGATATAATCCGTTAAATTGTTTTATTTCAACATATAGTGTAGTCGAGTGAAAAGTATCCTATAACCATGTACCAAAATTAGTTCAAATTCGTTTAGCCGATTTGTCACGATGAAGCCTCAACGACACATACAAAAAAAAACAAAAAGTAATATTTTGTTATTCAGTGACCTCCAAATAGCCCGTTACAATATTTTTTTGATAATATCTTCAATATACAGACATTATTTTTTTACAAATTTATAATATTATAGAAGACACTTACCATTATTGATTATCGAGGAAACACTTTGTCATATCGCCGATCAAAGCCCCGAAACACTTCACCCAGTTGATCCTAGGTGCCATCTCCTCAGCTGCTGCAGCCTCTACTTCATTTAATTGAGTAACCAGACAAGAAACTAAATTCGATAGTGCTTTTACTAAACATCTCCAGTTAAATGTAGCAACTTCCGTTCTATGTGGATCAGCTGGCGCCACTTCACCGCTTAATACCCCTAGAACTATCGAGAACAGAGCGATAAGCAAGATAGCTGTCTTCATGTTCGTATTTGTCTATGATCGTTGACACTGATTTTTTGTGTAATAAGCAATTTATAGAAGTGTCTCTAAGTACAACAATTTGTAATATTCTATTTTATTGTAAAGGAAGTGGCAGGCGTTTTTTAATTACTATTATTTATGCGCATTTTTCTTTATCTATTTATTGCCTTCATAACTACATTATCATATTATATTATAACTAACTAGAAGGCGGAGGCTTCGTTCGCGGAGGAGAAGAAGTCATAAACCCTCTTCTTTTCTTCAGTGTAGTCGGATAAAAAGTATTCTATAACCATCTGTGGGTATCCAGCTACCCGTGTACCAAAAATAGTTGAAATCCGTTAAGCCGTTTTGGTGTGATGAAGCGCCGACACATACAAACATACAAAAAAATCAAAAAAAATATTTTTGGATGTAGAGACCTCGAAATACTTAGTCCATTACAATCATTTTTTTAAATATCGTCAATGTACAGACATTTAATTTTTAGAACTTTATAATAGTAGGTACCCATAGTATGAAGGGTTGGATACCGATAATTTTATCAAACGGTTATGTAGTAAATATTTTTTTTAAGTTTTTGTTTTTACAGCTGAAGTTTATAATGGCATTTATGAGTTACTAGCTTTTGCCCGCGACTTCGTCCGCGTATAGGTCGAATTTCAAAGAATCCTTCTTTAGTGCGCCTCTACATACATCTCTAACGGAAAATGTTTCAATTCTTGTATTCGTTTTTTATATTCTTGTAATATGAAAAAAAAACAGATGTAGGTAATTGGACAATTGAGTATTAACTATTGATAATATTGAACATTAGGTAGTTTTTATAAATACTGAAAAAAATATTGCAGTACTTCTCTGTCACTAACTAAAAAAAATGGCTTCTAACGGATAAATGATAATATCCTACCCTTTCCCCCCACTTTCTATTTACACCATTTAGGAAATGAAATTAGTTGTCTTAGTTTTAAATGTACTCTCAAGAATCACAGTTTTCTCATACAAACTGTTACCCCTTTCAGGGATGAATTTCCAAAAAATTTGAAATAGGTTTTCTAGATTCTTAATGAAGAGTATATATGCGAAATGTTATACCAGTTACCTATTAAAAGAATCACAGGTTTCCCATACAAAATGTAAATACTGAAATTTGTTTTCTTAGTTTTAAATAAAGAGTCTATACGCGAAATATTGTAATAGTTACTCTAATAATTCCAGGTTTTTCATACAAACTTTCAACCCTAATTTAAACCCCGTTAGGGAATGAATTTCCAAAAAAACTTTTTTATTTCTTGCCCACGTTATAAATAATGTCTTCTATGAACATTTCAAGTCTCTAAGTTCAGTAGTTTCGGCTGTGCGTTGATAGAAGATAATTTTGCAATTATACGCGTGTTGATATTTGTATTGATTTTACCACTACATAACTATGTACTAAACATTTTTGGGGTTCCGTACCCAAAGGGTAAAACGGGACCCTATTACTAAGACTTCGCTATCCGTCTGTCTGTCTGTCTGTCCGTCCGTCTGTCTGTCTGCCTGTCTGTCCACTACGTGATTACCGTGATAGCTAGACAGTTGAAATTTTCACAGATAGTGTATTTCTGTTGCCGCTATAACAAAAAATAGTAAAAACAGGATATTTTTACGTCTGTCTGTCTATATCAGTAATCAATATAAAATGATCGAACACCGCGTACATTTTGCTTAGGAGTAGGGATCTGCTAACACTGGATTCTCATAGAGTCGGCCGTTTGTAGCGTATATTCGGAGCCCTCGGTGCGCGAGTCCGACTCGCACTTGGCCGGAAGATGGCACTGTGCAATCTGTGGCAATTAATTTGCTGTCGTTTAATTTTGTTGTAATTATTAAATCAATTATTCAGTTAAATATGTTGATATCCGTACCCCCTCTTCTAAACTTAGAGTTAATTTGGCAAAATCCTTATTTATGTCAAAACGTATTAACTTTAGCGCCATCTGTTAGTTTAGCAGGATATTCGATATTTGAATTAGTCGTAGCACACATTTCAAAGAAGTTTGCTCCTCCTTCCTAAGTAGCGCGATAAGTACAGGTGCAAACTTAACTCAATCGATTATAGTGGCTACCCCCTCTTTGAGAGGTTGAATTTTTATAGCCTATGAGAAAAACCCCGGCCAGGCGTGGCTGTTTTTCTCGACAGATTAGGAAAGTTCGCATCAAAATCTTTTAAGCCATTTTTACGTTATGCGCGTACAAATAAACAGACAAACACACACAGTTACAGTTACTCCATCTAGCGATGACCATCTGTATTCATTCTTCCTATGCGGTCGCGTTACTGTATTTTACATGACATTTCATAAAATGGTTTATGTTTCTAGAATTCGTTTCATCCGTGTCCCAAACAAAGAACGAAAAAGCGTTTATAAGTAACGCTATCCAGTAACGCAAACAGATACTAACGTGTCATATTGGATTCAAAGAAATTATTTCTTTATAATTTTTTGGAATAAATATTTCAGAGTTTACAAAAAGTGATGATTTTCCATTTATTGTTAAAAAGAACCCGTTTATGTATTTATCGTATTTATAAACCATACTTTTGTAACAAAATGTTTATCATTCGGAGATTATTGCAACTATCGCAAGTCAAAAATGTACAATGTATTATCCGGCTATATTAAGACATACTCTTATTTGTATGATGCGTCATATACGGAAGGTGAGTTTTTTGCTTAATCGTGTAGGTAGTATTACTGAAACTAGGTCAACAATTGTTGATCCATTATTTAGAAATGAAAATGTCACAATGAACAAAAGGTCATGTTATTCCGTTTATTGTTAAAAAAACCTCTTTTATGAATAAATACCCTCAAAATGTGTAGCCTAAGTCCTATTCTGATATCTAAGCTGCACTGCAGAATTTTATGCAAATCTGTTATGTAGTTTTTGCGTTCCGGCGTAACGTACATTCTCACAAACATTCACGTTTATAATATATATAGGATGAATGTCACGCTTTATTGGATATAGAACTAGCATTTATCCGCGGCTTCGCCCGTGTTGCCCAGAACTGAATAGGTAGTCGACGTTTTGATGATTGATTCCCCGTACAAAGTACCACCCCGCTTTTCACCCCTTTAAGGAATGATTTCAAAGCCTAAAAGAGGGTAAAACTACTCTATGTCCTTCCCAGGGTCTGAAACTACCTCCATTCCACATCTAAATTGGTTCAGCGGTTTAAGTGTGAAACTGCGCCACTACACTCGTCAGAGAGTGCACGAAATACGTATCCATCAGTCTCAATAGGGAATATACATAAATTTTCATCTTAGCTTTATTAAAAGCTCATTCATGTAACAAACAGTAGACAACAATAATTTTTCGAATAGTTTAAAAAATAACAAGATATAAGCCTTCAAACATTTCATTCTATCTCTTTCTTGCAGAATAGAATTTAATATTGAGTTTATATATGGCCGGCGTGCACTGTGACGTAACGGTGCATATCGGAACTCACGGTCTAATTACTAGTTTAAATGCCTATATTATGCGTATTTCTTTGCCGATTTTCATTTTAATTTCACATTTTGAAATAGTTTTTACAGTATTTTGATATTTAGTTAAAAAAGCGATAAAAAAACATGCATGTACCCTATTGTTACATGATTTATTACAAAAATACAGCTATTTTTGGAAATTTAACATACGGTGTCGACTCCATCTTTTCTCCAACAACGAACCTGCGCCAACAGTAAGAGACAGGCGGGAGTTACTTTCGCATTTATAACATTAGGATACATCTTTTTTACCTTGGCCAGTGTCCAAGGTACATCAGGGTTTTTCATATTAGCAATTTTTAATAGTAAAAGGGATGAATATGTTATTCCGGAAATATCGAAATACTGGTATCCATACTAATATTATAAATGCGAAAGTGTGTCTGTCTGTCTGTCTGTCGGTCCGTCTGTCTGTCGGTCTGTCTGTCTGTCTGTTACCTCTTCACGCTTAAACCGCTGAACCGATTTGGATGAAATTTGGTATGGAGATAGTTTGAGTCCCGGGGAAGGACATAGGCTACTTTTTACCCCTGAAAAATACTCTTATTCGCTAAAAACTAATTTAAGGCGGAAAAATTGCGGGCAGAAGCTAGTCAGTAATAAAGTAGCTTAAAAGTTTGATTATTGCGATCCCTTCATATAAAGAATGAATCATAGTCAGTAAGTTTGAGTTTGTAACCTGATTACATTAGAGTTTTCTAGAGATTATTTTTATATATTATTCTTTCCTTATAACAAGTTTAATTTTTGTTACATTTGTTATTGTTAATTATTTACATTTTAGGCCAAGTACTAATTAATCGATCTCAGGGAAATCTCCCTCCAGGATTATTTTATAGGTAGAAGAAAAATATGGCCTTTCT
This sequence comes from Hedya salicella, assembly GCA_905404275.2. Taxonomy (NCBI): domain Eukaryota; kingdom Metazoa; phylum Arthropoda; class Insecta; order Lepidoptera; family Tortricidae; genus Hedya; species Hedya salicella. Next base: position 14,956,547 of record FR990111.1, on the reverse strand, counting down.
GAGTACATATTTTAAGGTATTTTGTACTACCTCAATCTTCGGATAAATATATACAATAAACATGTCTCTTATCTCCTACTTAAATAAATATGTGATGATTATAATATATTTGTTATTAAGTGTCTAAGGTACAACGGTGAATGTCCGAGGTACATCGGACGTGTTGTACCATGGACACATTTCCCTTTTTTTTTCGTCATCCTATCACATCAAAATTAATAAACGAATTACATAGTTTTATATTTAATATTGTAGTTCAATAATTGAACTTTAAATATTTGCGTATCTTGCGGATTCAAGGCGTATCATATACAAAAAAAAAAAAAAAAAAAAAAACAGGTTCCCCTACTCCAACAGAGCTAGTACCACAGAACATGTGAGTTTGCAGTTGAGTCTGAGCAGTTGGTCCTATCTTTCCTACTGGGCACTTTGGCCATGTTCGCCCCAACTTCACGGGGCCTCGAAAAATCTTAAGAGTCCCCAGTAAGCTCGGTTCTCGATACAAACGTAGTTACGCTCTCATTTTAAAACGACTAGCTAGTTTACTCTGAAACTTTGTACTTAGAATAATTTAAGGTATATGCAGGCCTGTAATTAGTTCATGTAGCTTCAGATACCATAGTAAAAAAAATACAGCGAATTTAAGTTTTTCATACAAAACTTGTTTTTGCTGTATTTCTTTTGTTTTATAAACTGCAGCCATATAAACTAATTAAGGGCCTAGATATACCTCATGTTATTGTATATGCAAAATTTCGTTAAAATCCAACACGTAGTTTTAAAATGAGAACGAAACTCCGTTTGTATGGGAAGGTGAAATTCGGCCGAGCTTGCTGCGGACTCTTAAGGGGCTCCCACACGCGAATGACCTTCGATCCGTAGCTCATCACTTTTTTGTGTTGTATATGTCTCATCGTGTTGACAACCACCGTTGTTACCAATATACTGTTTCAGTTTATCTTCACGTGTCACCGAAACCGAGATAAACGTCATCAAAATTTGTTAATTTTACGACACAAAAACAGGTTTTGCTATTTTTCTTAAAAACAATAGAACTAAGTGAAAAACCAGTTGAAAATTTTAGTGAACATCATTAATCACTTATTGGTTTTAGTCCCATGTCTAAGCGTCGCTTGACGAGGAAGCCTATACCAATTTGAGATAGAAAAGGACTTTACGAATATATTTTTTTCTCTTGATTTACTAAATATTATAACATTCCAGTTGACATAAATAAAGGCCAACTACTAAGCTACAATATGTATTTTTTTTCGTGGTTTGCACCAAGTGGAATAATTTTACATCACTTTAAAAACAATGTTTACTGAAATTTTCGGGGTAGCCCCTTAAACTGTGTCTTCTTCTTCCAAGTTTATGGATAGTTTTCACACATCGAGCAAAGCTCGGTCGCCTAGGTTTTTTTAAATATATTACTAGAAGGTGCCCGCAACTTCGTTCACGGAGAATATAAAGTCATAACCCCTCTTTTATCGTCATCGCAGTCAGGTAAAAGTATCCTATAACTATATGTAGATACCCGGCTACCCGTGTACCTAAAACCGTTGAAATACGTTTAGCCAATTTGGCGTGATGAAGCGACAACGACTCATACAAACATACAAAAAATCTGAAAAAAATCAGTAATCTCCAAATAGTACGTTGCAATAGTTTTTTTGAAAATGTCTTCAATGTACATATATTTCATTTTTACAACCTTAGAATAGTAAAGATTTGCCAGTATTTTCTACAAAAACTAGAGCGTGGCGACAAAAAATATTCTAAATAGGTCTAATGTCCCATTTAGATTTCATTAATGGACTGACCCAATATTACAGGGTTCTATGATACATTTTCAGGGCAGTTAAAATTAGACTATATGTCACTGTGACAATGTTCAACCTTCAATCCTCTAAAAGTGAAACATAGAACTCTGTAATATTGGGCCAGCGAAGTGTCTGTATATTGATAGATTTTTCTGTCATTTTTAGATATTTGGTAGGGGTCACGGACTTTAATGAAATAGCCTGCAATCCCATTAATATCTATAATATTTTCGACATAAATTGTCGACGAAAGTGATTCCGAAAAATCTCTCGAACCCAAATATGAACTTAAATTTAAATAAATGTCTGCACATAGAACCTCATAATAACTCAAGATATTAAGTAAATAAAAGAAAAAAATGTGAATAAACCTTGTTTATTATACAAGAGATTAACTCGCACAATCTGTATTAATGTTAAATTTTGGAAATTTTCAACATCGTTAGACTTGTATTGCAGGCAGTTACTAACAGCTAACACTGTAACACTGGTTATAGAACTTCCGGCAATTAATATTGCGGTAAAATGAGTCGGCGGTATTATAAGTGTCTGTAAAACAAAATATCTGGATTTTATGAATTCGAGAATCCGTTTTCGGATAAATAATAAACGAGAAAAAATATTTCGAAACATCGATAGGTTGTCATTGCAGGCATCTGAAAAAAAAAACAACATTAAACATTGATGTATTTACTATATTGCAAACGAACATGATAATATCCATATACCTATGATCTCTATTTTAGTGTTGTCCCCAAAAGGAAAAAACAACCCTTATACGATCACTTTTTTGTCCGTCGGTCCGTCTATCAAAACCTTTTTTTTTCAGGAAATCAAGCTGAGATTAATATTAAAACAGTCTGCAGTCTAAAATCTAACTCCGAAGTCAACGCAATCAAAAGCAATGAAAAGATATCAAATAAAAATAAAAATAAAAATCATTAAAAAAATGTTTGTATCAGCATGGATCCGAACCGGCATTTTTTTCATACAAAATTATCGAAATAACGATTCATTTTTTTTCGTTTGATTACGAGATTTTCGTACATTTTATTAAATTCTAGAACCTGAATCAGGTGTTTTGTGATTAATTTCTCTTTTCCTAAATACTGTTTGCATTCCAAAAATGTATGAAGTGTATTTTATAAAAATTCAAAAATACCGGCTCCGATCCCCGATTTGCATACAAATTGCCACCAACCGAATATCTAGGGCACTTCCAGTTGTCCTAGAAACATGAAGTTTGGTATTTATATATTTATTTTTATATCTTTCTATGTGATCCCAGCAAAAGAGCAAGGCTCTTCTAACATAGGATTTTCATAAATTTAGTCATAGTTGCAGTAGACAGTCGTCTTTAGCGTATATCTTGTACGGAACTCTCGGTGCGCGAATCCGACTCGCACTTGGCCGTTTAATGGTACAAGGAACTTTATAGAAACTTTGAAATCAGCTATTATCCCTGTCGATTCTCAGTTTTCAAATCATACTCGCCTTGTTGCTCAAATTATACTATGCATTTTAATTCAAGACCAAAATTTAACGTCAAAGGGCGCACATTCGCTATGATTACTGCATATTGGTTTAAGTGTCAGTATTTTTATCAATAAAACTTACCCTAATATTCCTGGTTACACGAGTTCTCATTCATGTTTTTATGAAATAATGTTTATTTGTTTAAATAATGAAGCTGGGAAGTGTTGCTGAGATTTTGGTCTTGAATTTAAAATCAGAGTATAAGTAGGACACATAACCAACACTTACCTAGGGAAACTAGCGCTTAAGACACTTAATCAAATCAAAAACGAATCTGATCAAACATTTGCTAATACGGCCTCTTACTACTTCTTCAGATTCACTCGTTTCAGTCGCGTTTTCTTCCTGTCCAAAAAGAAGACATTTTACGAAATGTTTAGCTGCTTTTAGCATGCACTTCTTCCAGCCATAAACGTCTTCAATGTTAGCGCTGGTCTGTGTGTCCTCAACATCGCTACCTGAAGGAAAAAAAACAAATTACAAGCGAAGTTACTATTTACACCTACAACAAAACAATTAGCGTCGCAAATGTTTGGTAGTACACTTTTAAAATTTATTTTACTGCTACAAGTGGAAAACAGAATGGATCGGATAAGGAATGAGTATACATGTAGTCAAAAACTGAGAGCAAATCGCCTACGGTGGTTTGGACATGTTATGCGGAGGGATGAGAGTCATGTTATAAGAAGGGTATTAGATATACGTGAGGAAGGATGTAAGAGGAGGGGTAGGCCGAGTAAACGGTGGATGGATTGCGTGAGAGATGACATGAACAGGAATGTGAGTGACGATGATGAGAGGTATGGAAGAAAAAAACATGCTGCGCCGGCCCCAAGTAAATGAGATAAGGAGAAGCGAATGATGAAGTGGAAAACAGAAAAGTGGAAGAGCTATCCGATAGGACGTGTAGTCATCATTTTTTACAGATACATTATCGTCATTAATACATTTTTCAAGAGGAAAATGATAAGTAAATTATCCTTCCATTTCATCGACAACATTTTCCCCTTAAACCTTTAAATTTTCGAAGTTTTCGAAAGATCATAATGTAGAAGCCGTTAGAGGTTAGGTTTGTTCTAGTTTATAACAATCCCAAATTATTAACGGTTTCAGAGGAAAATGCTTTCGATGAAATGTAGTAATTGATTAAACATTTTTCGATTAAACAAGGTACAATCCATTAATATATATCCAAACCACAGACAATAATCCAAACCTTATTTTTATATGACTTTCATGATGCAAATACTGGTAATAGGCTTTTGTCCTAAAAATATATAATTAGTCTGTCAGTTAGATTATAATAAAATATTAGACACGTATTTTTTCTTTGTCAATTAAACTGCAGCTTGTGGACGAGGTACACGCAACGGGCTATTTACGCCATGCGCGTACAGTATAATGACGCGTTCAGGGTACTGTTGCGGCTGCCTCGACGCTGCAGTGCGTCGGGCATGTTCGCGGACGCGCACGTGGACGACCAAGCGACACTGCGCAAGCGTTGCGCCGCGACGCTCCGCAGAGTACGCGACAGCCGCCACAGTCTCCTGACGGTCGTGGCCGACAGATGGGACAGTGGCCTGATAAGGCACTGGTCCTCTCTGCATTTAAGTTTAGTTCCTAAGATAGTTATTTAAGTTAACCTTAGTATAAGTGTCTTTTACTAACAAAATATGGACAATATTGGTCTGAAATAAATGTTTTTTTTATTTTTTTTATTCATAAACAAAAAATGATGAAGTTGCAGCCCGTTAAAGTCTGGCGTGACATTACGTAGTGCGACCGTTTTTGGCACGGCGTGACGTCACGCGCCGCACTCCCAAACTTTGACGCGCTTTATCTTTGTCTTTTTTTGTTTGGTTGACAAAAGAAAAAATACGTGTAGAATATTTTTTGATATATTTAACTGATGGATTAATTAAAATAATATTTTTTATACCCAGGAAACTGCCCTATTATGAGTACATGTGAGTCAGTGTATCCTTATCGTTACTATATTATAAACGTGAAAGTATGTATGTACGTTCCACTTAATCTGAAAAACTACTGGACGATTTTTTATGAAACTTTCCAGTTATGTACCTCATATATCAGAATAGGACATAGGCTATAATGTATGTCAAATTTCATCCCTTTTAGGGATGAAAAAGGGACCGGAAATTTGTATGGACAGTAAATATTTTTTTACGCTAGGAACTTGCAATCGTAGTAAAATATCGAGTATTGGGAAAAGACATAAGCTACTTTTTATCCCGGAAAATGCCTTTTATCCGCGATAAACGAATATAAGGCGGAGTCGCGGGCGGCCGCTAGGACTGTTATATTCTCATAAAATAAATAAATATTACTATGAATGACAGTAGAGTTAGTGTGTACATATTTTTGAAACTTTTAGTGTTGACTGTACATAATGAACGTGCAATAGAATTTTTGGGTCCCCAAGAAAAAGTAAATACATACGAGTACCAAACTTACTTCTTCATGATTATTCTGAGATTCCGGAAAAAACTGTGTACAACTTTTTGCAAAATTGCTTACCTATGACTCCCACTATGACTGTAAACAGAGCAAGCAAGAAGATGGTTGTAGAATTCATGTTCAATTTTTGGACTCCACCGGTAACTGACAAGGAATCCACTAGTAACTGTTTTATACAAAGTGGATAATGTTTAACAATTCGAAGTATGAAGTTTTTACAGCTAAATAATCAATCAGTGGTTAATTTTTTTGGTTTAAGTTGTTACGAATACCATGAATTGCTCGCTGTTTATTTAAAATTATTGCAGTCTTCAAGGTAAATTCTTCGAAGGAATGCGTTGCTAAGTCGTTACTTCTTTACTATTATAAAGTTGTAAATATTAAATGTCTGACATTGAGATGTTTTCAAAAAAATAAATGTAATGGACTATTTGGAGGTCATGAAAGATTTTTTCTTTTTTGGATTTTTTTGTATGTTTGTATTTATTTTGGCTTCGTCACGCCAAATCGGCTAAACGGATTTCAACTATTTTTTTTTTTTAATAGCTTAGCATCCACAGATGGTTATATGATACTGGTTACTCGACTATGCTGAAGAAAAAAAAGGATTATGATTTTTTTCTCCTCCAAGCAAATATTAGACGCAGTCGTATAATTGCGTCCATGTTTGATAGAAACGCAGAGAGAGGACGGGGTAGTGATTTTAGGAGAATGATGGAAGAACCGTACTGAACATATCTTGGGTCTCGTTCGGTTTTTGTAAAATTGTCTGCTGATATTCATTCATTTATTTCGTTTAGAAGTGACATATCCGCCAATGGTGAACCTGACTCCAAGAGCGTCGATCATATGCTCTGATGAGGCTCGCCACGTTGAACTTGGTCTTTAAAAATCATAAGTGCTGTATTAAACAAACGTAGAAAAATCAAATTGAGCTTAAAAAGGTAAAATAAATTTAAAAAACTTTAATCTTTTTTATTATTACCCGGTTCCGGTTGAGTTAAGTTTGCACCTGATAACTATAGCATGGGATACAAATGACATGCAAACTTAACGCACCCGGTTTGTACAAAAAGGTATTAAGAAAATAAGAAAAAAAGCTAGTTAGAGACTAAGAGGTAAACTTCGGAGATAAAAAGGGGGGGGGGGGGTATGGTGTTTTTTTTTACATTTTCCTTAATAAAACAAAATCTAATCACAATATTATATTTTTTTTAATGTTCGAAAACGTGCAGATCAAGCCCTTTCATATGATATCCCATTTGACCTAGTAGCTAGACTTTGCATTCCCCCCCCCCACCCCCATATTCGTCGTCTTGTTTTGAAAATAAAAATATATTTCAAAATGTTTCCTTTGCAATACATGTCGGCTCTCACCAGGTTTATAAACATTTCAAATATATAGCATAACTTGTTTTTGAGATATGGCGCACAGACAAACAGGGTCGCACCGTGCATGTTCTTTATTAGGTATATACAATTTAAACCAGGGAACCAAACGTACTGAACTTGGTACACCCACTGTGGTCTGGAGTGTCTCAAGACTCGTGCTTGGACTCTTTCCTACATGCGATTTCCTAGAAATATTCAATAATAGGTCGTAGTTTCCGAGAAGGTACTCTTTCGAATAGGGCAGTTTTCCAGCAATATCGCTTGAATAGGCACGTGTAGGCGACCTATTGGCGATGAATGCATATAAAAAGAAAAGAAAAAAAAACTAAGCGACTTCGGCTGCGTTCAGAAAACATTGCCTTATTCCCTAGCAGATAAGTACCGTTTTTCTAGCTACCTTCATAGTCGCTTTAAGATTTTCTTTACATCGTCGAGATGTTATTTTTAAACCCTTTGACATGCTCGAGGTAAAGAAAGACTCGCGCGGTATCTCGATTCAGAATATATCTTTCCTATAAATCTTATACTTTTTACGTCTTTTCATTTTAGGAGTAAGAAGAGGTTCTATAGGTATAGCTCAAGTCATGACGATTTTGGTGATATTTGTAGACTCTTATCGCGATGACGTCACAATAGGGTAGTTTGGGGAATAAATTTATTTATTTATTTATCGTATGGCATTAGTCACTGGATATGATTTCAAAAACAAAAAAATAATAATAATATTAATATAACTTAAACTAGATGTTAAGATTAGCCTTCTTCAAGTACTCAGTGGCTGCTTTGCCGAGGCTTGCGAGGTCATCTGCCTGTCCCTGGAATTTGGTGACGGGGCAATCCAGAACCATGTGTTCCACTGTCTGCTCGGGTGCACCGCACACACACTGAGGGGAGTCACACCAGCCCCATTTGTACCAATGGTAGGCGCAGTTTCCAACACCTGTTCTAATGCGATTTAGTTGGCACCAGACTCTTCGCGGATGGTCGAAGCCAGGCGGGCGGGCTTTTGGGCAATGCGTGTAAAAGTTGCCGCTCTTGAATTGTTCGTTCCACTCGGTCAGCCATGAGTCGTGTAAGTCCCAGTTGCTGTTCCTTAGCTGCATCATACTTAGGGCTGGTGGGTTTCGGGATTTGAGTTGTTTTATAATTGTCGGGAATAAATGGAACAGTGGAAAGTAACTATACATATTAGAATTATTTTTAACAATTTATCAAATTTTACCTATAAGACCTAATTAAGTTTTGACCTAATATATAAAATGCTTGCTTTATTAGCAAGGCACGTCACAGTGCTCGTGTCAGTGTATTAAGACAACACTGTCGAACATAATCACTAGAGCTTTCAGAATCTATTTTGACTGTGGATAACATTCAGAGCCAAATTAGTTTTTATAGCTGCATAGTTATAAAAACTAATTCTGCACGAAAGAGGACGAAATATATTGAAAAGTTGTAAAATAACGACGGATATTTGCAACTTGGTTAAGTAAAATAATAAAGTAATGTCTGTATATTGAAAATATTTATAAAAAAATTTGGAGTTTACTGAATAGTAAAATCTTTATTTTTTATATTTTTTTGTATTTTGGCCAAATCGGCTTAACGTATTTCAACTATTTTTGGTACACGGATACCAGTCTCCACAGATAGTTATAGAATACGTTTAATACGACAACGTTGAAGAAAAACGAGAGGTTATGACTTTTGCTCCTCTACGAACGAAGTTGCGGGCATCCTCTATATTTCTTAATACTAATAAAATTTAAGCAACAGTTATAAGTCCTGCTTTAACTACCGTAAACTTTTTAAGATATGGACCAATAACATCGGTTGAAGAGGAAAAAAGCTTTTCCTTTTGGAAGTGGATTTATTCTGCAAGATGATGTAGCTTAAGCGCAAGTGTTTTGGAACAACTTTTGATCTGTTACTGAGAGTAACGAGGTGTTACGAATAAACGAAAGGTAATTTATCAATTACAATCGACATATAGGTAACTAGCTTCTGCCCGCGACTTCGTCCGCCTTAAATTCGTTTATCGCTGATAAGGGTATTTGTCCGGGATAAAAAGTAGCCTATGTCCTTCTCCGGGACTCAAACTATCTCCATACCAAATTTCATCCAAATCGGTTCAGCGGTTTAAGCGTGAAGAGGTAACAGACAGACAGACAGACACACTTTCGCATTTACAATATTAGTATGGATTAATATCATGTATGCCTAATTATTAAATTTCATTTCGTTGAACACCAATAGACTAAGTTTCCGTATTAATTAACACCATTCCATTTACTCCCCAAATTACCCTGTTGAGACGTCATCGCGATAAAAGTCCGGAGTCTCGGATAAATTTAACCTCGTAAGGCCTTCTGTCCTTTTAGAAGTAAATCGGTACCTGAAAATTAATATCTAATATGAAACTCTTATAAAATTCATGAAGGTTCGAAATTTTAAAAAGCCAATTTCGTCTGGGCCGTAGGAGGTGGCTCTGTAAGTTGACTGCAATGGAATCCATGTGAGTCGGCTATCTAACACGTCCGTAGTGTAGTGTGTAATTAATTACCGATTTAACGAGCGCATTTTTTTTTTGAACTATACTGAATTCATGCGATTACATACACTATTTCCTGCTAGAGCGACAACAAACGCCTTTGGCATAGCTATAGAAATTCCTGAGTCTGCCTACACGGACACACACAACTCAGCTGGCCAACCCTACTGCCACCCGTAGAAGAGAGTATTTAACATAAGTTCAGCTTAGCCAGCCATATCAGAGCCCACGAAAGAGTATTTTATTTATTTACTATGTGAAAACATCACCCAATGTTTTCTTTTTTTGATTAAAGAAAAATGAATTATGATTCACTGCTATCTAAGCCGAAATCGAACCGGAACAGCGTCCTGAAACTAAGATGTTTGTGTAGGCTCGCCGTGAGGTTATCGAAATTGATGAGAACTATAGGACTTTATCTAGTCAAACCTACGACATTGCTGAATGGAGACCATTTTCGGGTGCACCTTTCTCGATTGCATTGTATAGTCTCTTTTGTCATTGTAAATTTGTAATGCAGGGTTATTATATCATACGAAATAAGTTAGGTATGCATGATTCGTATTTTAAGAGTGAGAAACGCCTACGTGCTAATTAATATCCGTGCTTCTTTTAGGTCAAATTGGACCCAGGTGTCCGGAAGTAAAAGTATGCCGAGGGACTTTAACTTCGCCCCTAATTAACTCTTCCATCCAAACTCAATTAAATATCTTTGCATTGAAGCTACGCAGGTTCGATTCTTGCTTGACCGGTTTCAGTTAAATTAAATTTTCAGAAAGAGATTAACTTTAATCTTGTTGTCTCGGAATCAAGCCTGAGGAATCACAGGATGAAATACTTTGGTACCCTAAAGATAATACTCTTTAGAAAAAGTAAACTTTAAGTTAAACAGGAGGGCTAGTTAAATGGACACCAAAAAATACCTAAACATAAAAAATACAATGGGTATATAATATATACATAGGTATGATCTTTTTTCGCATTTTTTAACAGAATATGAAAACAAATAAATAAATAAATATTACGTACAATTTTACACAAATCGAACTAGCCTCATGGTAAGCTCAATAAGGCTTGTGTTATGGGTACTAGACGACGATATATTTAATAGATATATTACTTATATACATAGAAAACATCCAACACTCAGGAACAAATATTAAATACCGTAAAAAAGATGTCAAAAAGTGAAATTAAAATTAAAATCAGTCAACAAATACGCCATAAAAGCTCCATGTTCAATTATGTTTTGGTAGAAAGAGTTAGAACTAAATGTTTGATGACATAATATCTTGTTTATTTGTATAGTTATTCGAAAAATTGTTTTGCTTCACTGTTTGTTTAGCTTTTGTTACAGCAAAAATAAAAAAACATGCATTTTTCCTATTTAGCATATACGAGCCTATGTATGTATATATGTATGTATGTTTATTTCTTTGGCATGCTCTGCAACGGCTTGATGGATTTGACGTATGAGGTGTCCTTGGATTCACCTTGGTAGCCGTTCATACAAAATAATACGTTATACGTTTAGGCACCAGCTAAAGAGCGTATCTCCACGGCACTTGCGTCCTTTTGCTGAGAAACGCAGTTTTTCGGCAATAACTCAAAAATCATATATCCGATCATGTTGAAAATAATCTTCGTTGAAAGTATTTTATCAAGCTTTATCTTTGTATTTTAAGGATTCAAAAAAAGAAGGGAAACAATATATGCTTCTTTGGTGCGATTAATTCCGAAAATATTCAAAATGTAAAAAAAATAAATTATTACGAACCTCAAAATGTTTTTAAAAGAACCGTCGAAATATGTGCCACACATTGATATTTACTGAACAAGTTTTTTCTCAGTTTCGGTTTCATGCATTGAGTGCCCCCTCTAGGAATATTATTTTTTGTAATTTAACCATCAAACTAAGTAGCTCCAAATTTCATCAATGGTACGTTTTGAGTAAAATGCCCATGACATACGGACGGACAGAACTATATAAGGGTTCGGTTTTTGCCATTTTATACTGCCACACTAAAAATGAAATATCTTTTTCTGCCGAATCTCCATGGGTTCAACTTTTTCATTTTTAATGCTACCAGTTTTTTTATGAGTTTCGTGTTTACATTTAAACAACGAAGAGGTTGTTTTTCGGTTGCTTTTTTGTCATTTTTAGCCGTGGACCCTAAAATCTGCTCTGAAAATCCGAGGCAAGTTGCATGATTACGTAGTAATTAACTGGCAAACATCGTTTATAACATTAGTGGGTATTACAATTATAATGGGACAATGCAATCCGGGTCGCGGTGGGACGTTGCCATAGCGAAGTGGTATTTAGCATAATAATTAATATTAAACGTTCTAAGGGATGCGCCCTTAAGAGGGTCTCATCCGGTTCGAAGGACCAAACGCTGTAGGGGTAACCTACGCTGTTAATGATTGTGAGTTTATAACTGATATAGGCGTAAGGACGAGTTATTGCAACCACCAAGTTGAATTCTACTTATAAACTGAATTCGCGTACTTAATCTTATGTTGCAAACTACCCACTATGAGAAACAAATAAAGGTGCACATGCCAGAGGGGCCTAATATGTAAAGAAGGGCTTCATTGTTTAATTTCAGGATTTTTTATATTGTTGGGAACTCAAATGAGATAATATACGCGATATAAACAGTTTAATTTGTTTGTTAGCGTATATTACTTTGTAATATACGGCTAGCCTATATTATAAATTTCACCCAAACAGAAATACAGAAAGGAAAGAGTGAATAGGCTGCTATCCTCGACACCGTAGTCACTTATCATTGATACTAGGGTCAATCGCTGGTCAGTTTATGAATAAAAAAAAAACAGTGCGATCTCTGCTGAGTATCTGTATATAACCTCTGCATGAGGTCCTATTCCTACGTTCTGTACTATGTTCTATGTTCGAACTAGCATATATAAGGGTGGATCTAGCTTTTCTTATAGTTATGCCGTCATGTATCACGGGTAATAGTGTCAGAGTTACATGAAAAGGTTAATAATCTAGGCAATAACACACTGACGAGACGGGCCCTTGAAAAATTTACATATATTGGCTAAAAAAATCACTTATATCATTTGTCATTTTTGACTTGAATATTTATTGAAATTGAATTGAAATTGAAAAATTTATTTCAGGCTTTTTGACCCATATTTTTTAGTAACAAATTTCGTAAAAACTATGTTTATGTATTATATGTTATTTATGTATTTATTAATTAAGGTTAAAGATTTAAATATATATATGTATATATATAAATATAATATATGTATATAGGTATATATGTAATATATATAAAGTATTCGTATTATATCTATTTGTATATATTATAGGTAAGTATTTATTATTTTTTCATTTATAAGAATAACATTTTGGCTTCGTTTTATTTTTGTGCATATTAAGTACCTAATTTTTTTAAAGTTGGTTTGTCTATCTTCTTTAATGTATGCTTTTTTTCTCTTCTATTGCTTAAAGGTTAACTGGAAGAGATCCCTCACAGGGATAAGTTCGCCTTTGTACATATCTGTAATTGTAAATACATTTTTTTTGTATTAATTTATGTGCAATAAAGTGATTACATACATACATACATATATCGTGTAAAATCGTAGTTTAAAAGTCTCGAGAGACTTAACTACGGGAACGATGTACAGAAAAAAATTGATTGATTATATATCTAAGCAAAAATGACACAAGGATCCCATAAACAACGCCTCCAGTATTTGTTATATTATATGCTATTTGTATCGTAAAATAAATAAGGAACAAGACCACTTGGAAAGCGCGGTACAAGATATCCATGGCTGTAGTCCTTATGTCTAGTACTTGTTCGGACCGCATTCAACATTAAGACCTAGTGTGATTCAATAGAACAGTTTAATTCAAAATAATATTTATTAACTCGCGGTGTTGATCGCGGAGGAGAAAAAGTCATAACCCCTCTTTTTTCTTCAGCTTAGTCGGGTAAAAAGTATCTTTTAAACATCGGGAGATACCCTGCTACCCGTGTACCAAAAATAGTTGAAATCCGTTTAGCCGATTTGGCGTGATGAAGCCACAACGACACATACAAATATACATAAAATCCGAAAAAAATATTTTTCGATTTAGTGACCTCCAAATAGTCCGTTACAATCATTTTTTTTAAATATCTTCAATGTACAGACATTTAATTTTTACAACTTTATATACCTAGTATAGATATCATTTATTAAAGAAGTCGTACGTACTTGAAAGCTTATACTGTAAAAATAAGTTTGCATGTACGTTTTCTAGATATTTCCTGCCTCGCATGAGAACTGTGGAATAAATTGTCGCCGGCAGTAATTGTTTCCGGACCGATGCGACTTTCAAGCCTTTATGGAAAAGAGCGTACTCCCACCGGAAAGGCCGACAACGCACTTGTGACTCCTCTGGTGTTCCAGGTGTCTATGGGCGACGGCCATCAGGCGGTCGCTTACCATCAGGCGATCGGTCTTTCGTCTGCTTGTTTGCCCCCTATAACATAACAAAACAGATGTATTGAGTAGTACCGTAGATATAATATCGAACCGAAAATCACAGCATGCCTCCTCTTCCCCCACACACAAGATGAACTGACGTTTGTTTGGAATTGTCGCATACATCTCCAACATTACTGTTGCTATTTGTTACCAAATCGTTTGACGTGGAAGTCTTGTGTGTGTGAGACCTATGTTCACCACGACGTTGAATTGATGATGACTTTTGTAGATTAACGCCACAATCAGATTATTTCATTTACATTTTTAGATTAAGGATTAGGTTCCGCAAGATAAATTTTTGAAACAGTTTTTCTATCAAACATCTTGCGGTATCCACAATCCACATACACCAAAGTGCCTTCGAAAACACGGTCGATTTTACCATTTACCAATATGGTACTAACATATTTCAAAGCAATGACATTTTTTTAGCGAGGTCTTGGTTCTGTCCGGCATAACGCAGTACCATAAAATGTTATCTCGTTTATCGAGTTGGCATCGAGTTTCTTCGCCGTACTAGAAACTGACACCGCCATTCAAGACTTACTAATGCAACAACAGATATTGCACTTTTCATACAATACGTTCAATAAGCACAGTAGTAACAACTGCTTCAAAGAAAGGACTCGAGCTGAATGAGTGCCATGAATACGCACATCTCGCAGCACGCACACATAGACATCCACAGTAATAAGTACCAAGGGGGTTTAGTACTTGTACTTTTATTTATTTTGTGATTTTTTAGCGTTGCATGTCACGATGTATCGCTCCGCTCGTACTCCCAACCGCTTATCTCGTATGTCCTGCCTACTAAGTAATTACCTACTAAAAACCTACTGACTACTAATCGTACGGCCTGCCTGATGTTAAGCAGTCACCGCAGCCTATGGCCGCTTGCAACGCCAGGAGCATTACGTGGGTATTGTTGATTTAAAAACCTATTCACTCCCCTCTTTTAGAATTGCCTCCCCATACTGTATCAACAGAATGATGTCACGTAAGCGACATTCTGGTGGAATACGTCTGGAGCGACAAAATGCGCTTCCTTAAGGTGCGTCCACATTTGTATCATTTGCTCGATCAAATCTTCGTTCCGTGGCATGATCGCGTGTCACGATCACGCGTTTGGACGTTGCGCCGATTCGATCGCTCGAAATCTATGTTGCTACGCGCATCACACACATATATCGCACGAGTGCGGCATAATCGCCGCGCCGACAGTGAGCGTCCAAGCAGCGCGATACGCAGTCATGCCACGGCACGGTGATCGGATGTGGACGCACCTTAAGGTTTCCGCCCATCTGGTCAGCTTCTACTCTCGATGCGTGTAGGTATACCATTTGCGGTCCGGATCATAGTCGTAAAATAATTTGTCATAATTCTAAAACCGTTAAATTTTCAGGGTCTTTGAAAAGGTCACCTGTATCATCCCACTAGGTTACGATAGATTTGTTTTATGAAAATCCTGAAAGGTCAACAATGTGCAGTCAATATAGATAGACCCTTTGCGGCCATTTTAGAAAATGATAATGACTGCAGCGCTCTAATACCGTACGATATAATGCAAATGTGTTACGAAACGAGCATATAAACAATATTACGCTAAATTACAATGAATTTGACACCATTAGCACACGTATGATGTTGTAAAGTAGCCTCAATAATTTTCAGCTTATGAGAACAACTTATTGTCCCTTTATTTAATGCCTTATGTTACAGTGCATAAAGTTACTAGTTCCGTGTACATTTTTGACCAAATGTTGGTATAATTTTGGGGTGAATGTGGTTGGCAATGAGCAGGGATCTAATGATAGAAGATTAATTGAACTAAATTTGTTAACGGAACACTATATCACTGAATATTAAACAGTCCTCTGCACTCCGATTGAAGCTTAAATACTGTACAAGCTTCTAATTATAGACAATGGAAAACATATTATCACAACAAAACAAACGGGGCTTAATCGCGTATAAATATGATTTTATTTAATTATCTTTCCTTGGTAATTCTTCGACGTTTCGGACGTCGCGTTACGTCCATGGTCTCAAAGGAATGGCCCCGTATGTTGTGTTGTAATAATGAGTGAGAATTGTGTTAGTTGAAATAAATGTAATGGAAAACATAGTCCAATAATAATAATATTTAACTCAGGTGTTAAATTGTATTTTGAATTATGGTTTAAAGATTTGTATGATGTCTTGTTGCCAGCAATATTTTCCATGAAGAACTATTGTCCTTATATACGCTTTATTGGCCAATAAACTTTTTTCAGTGTGGTGCAAATATATGTATGTAAATACTGGTGGTGGAATAACATTTTACTCTAGAATTAAGTTTGATCAATCTGCATTGTAAGTACTTTAGACATTTCACAGGAACATTTCTTGCAAAAAACACTGTTTAGCATGTTACAGTAGAAACTTTATCATATCATTGAACGTGACTAGTGGAATGATGAAACGAGTTGACTTTGCGAGTTCGTTTCGTCTACTCACTGACGTGTTTCAGGGATTTTATCATATCACTAACAAAAATGAAAAACAAATTGCTTTTTTCGGCTGATTTCATAATTTATTAAACATATTCAGGAATTTTATCAAATGACGGATTTTTTCTAGGCAAATGATAAAATGGATTCGCATTTTTAACATCCTGCGTGATTTGGTCATATCCCTTAGTATAGAGACTTGTTTCTTTCAATCACTATTTTGGCCATTTCCCAGCGACATATACCCACATGTTTTTTTCAACGCGCAGCACCAAACGAACAAACATACGGCATTTCTAATTTGGGTAAGGATATTGCAGTGAAACCTCTGATCAGTACGCTGCGCCAAGATATTGTTTCTCAGATCAAAGTTATAGGATGAGCTCTCGAATGAAAGGAGATTTCTTTAAAGTGGGCGCCTCGTGGATAACGTTGCACTGGCTTGTTTATTTTAAAATAAAATTGATCTTATTTGCCCCAAGTTATGAACATAAATGAAAGTAACTTATTGATTATTAGAGACGTCTACTGGAATATCTATATTATAAAACAAGTCATTGGTGAACCGGTGAAAAACTTTCAATACTTTTAGAAAAAAACTGATAATTGCAAACGGCTGAACCATAATTAGGAACACCAGTGGCGTGGAGTCCTTATTAGCCGATTCCCACCGGGTTGCCCAAGGAAAGGCTTATAACTACCTTTTTCTTTAAATATGAGTAAATAAATGACTACGCTTCGGCTTCTCTTGTAATTTTCCCGACGCCACACCTCTGAAGAACACTCAATGAAATCACCTTTCGAACTGAAACCCTAAATCAAAATCGGTCCAACCATCTAAGCGTCAACCGTACGACGCCACAAAGACATACAGATACACGCACACACCTGTCAAACGTATAACGCCCTTCTTTTTCTTCTGGGGTTAAAAAAACAAATTAACCTATTGGAGCATCTTTTCGACCCGGAGAGGTCCAGTACGAGTACTAAATGTGGGTCTCTCCAAATCTTAGAGTATTTAACTACTGGGAGATGATAAGCCATGTCATTACAAAATAATTTTTTCATGCATATTTAGGTGGGAGCAAAGTAAACTCATACAGTACACTCTGAAAATATTGATATTTCTATAAACGCACACAATTATTAACTAAAAAATAAAACCGACTCCAAAAAAAAAACTAAAAAGTAAAAGAATAACGCCATAATTCAGTTTCTTCAATTTACTTACAAGTTAACGTTTGTATACTCAATCTATACAGTATATACAATTAATCTTATTTTGGCATCGGTGCCATATAAAGAATGTGTAAAATATTGAAAATTGACGATTTTAGTAAGTTGTAACACGATGGCACCGACTCCAAAATAACATTAATTGTATATACTGTATATATTGAGTATACAAACGGTTACTTGTAAGTAAATTGAAGAAACTGAATTATGGCGTTACTTTTTTACTTTTTAGTTTTTTTTTTGGAGTCGGTTTTATTTTTTAGTTAAAAAGTTTATTTATTTTACACTATTTAGTTACTCGTGACTT
Source organism: Hedya salicella (assembly GCA_905404275.2). NCBI lineage: Eukaryota > Metazoa > Arthropoda > Insecta > Lepidoptera > Tortricidae > Hedya > Hedya salicella. The sequence continues at coordinate 14,938,220 of FR990111.1, read as the reverse complement.
AAAAGTGTATCTCGTGACGATAAGAAAAAGCCCAAACACGGCTAGGATACATTATGTTATTACATAGATCTGGTGCCTACCTTCCGGCTCCATCATCAAATCAATTCGATGGTACCATTCTCATGAGGAACATTTAAGTTTGTGACTATGAAGTTGCTTAGCTAAATTAATCAAGATATCTTATCGCCACCCGTAAATCATTTATCATTGAGGAGTTCCGATGGCATTCTGTGGTCTTCTCCATCAGTTCCACTTCACCAATTTACACTTTTTGAATGAAAATGCTTATTATGTTTCTTATAATACCAAAATCGCCATATGTATGCCTACAATATTTGAGGAGTTCCTTCAATTCCTCGTGGATTGCATCATCAGATCTTCACCAGAATTATATGGGACCAACTTGAAAGTACCTCCTATAAAACAAAAAAAACATCATCCATAGTGAACATCCATAAAAAAAAAAAACATTCCGTCGAATTGAGTACCTCCTCCTTTTTTTGGAAGTCGGTTAAAAAAAAATCACCTACAAACAAAAATACCCACACACTGAACATACCGTATAAACTGGCCGGAGATTTCGCGATTACTCTGGCAGACGGCATCGTTAAGCTCCAAATGAATCTTCTTGAATCCATCGGCTTTCAGGTTACTAGTCTATCCTGTGAGGATTACCCACTCCGTGTCCTCTGGTTCGTGGTTTCAGATCGGGATTCCTAACGAATAAATCACGATAGACCAATTTTAAATTTTTTACTGTACCTATATGTTCATCAATATTATCATTTTTTTTTGTTTACCATCACAACCAACGGTACAAAACCAAAAACACCTTTTCTTATGGAAACACATACATTTGTTTATTTTTATTATTCATTAATACGACGACCGGTTTAGCTCAGTGGGAGTAACGTTGTCTGCGAAGCTGAGGTCCTGGGTTCAAATCCCAGTAAGGGCAAATATTTGTGTAATGAGCATAAATATTTGTTCCTGAGTCTTGGATGTTTTCTATATATATAAGTAATATATCTATTACATATATCATCGTCTAGTACCCATAGCACAAGCCATAAAAAGCCAGTAAAATTGTCCTATTATATTTATTTATTATATTCATTTATTTATTTATTTATCAATAACCAAACCCCATTACTATTATAGGTTATTCTCACTTTTCTGCATACAATCACCACCGTTCATGTAACTACAATGCATATATTTATACACATTATTTCTAATCTATATATATATGAAAAAGTCTTGCCTGACTGACTGACTAATTCGTCAAACGCAGGGTCGAAATTATTGCGTTCAATAGCTTGTTTTATATAGGAATAGGGAATAAGAAGGCATTTTTCGAGTGTATATTCTTTCTAGTCTTTTGATAAAACCACAATCTTTAAGAAATTCACTCATTATCTAGTCTATTATATAAAAAATCATGACTTTCCTATTTTTTTATTATTTGTACGACTAGAAAAAAATCACGGTAGTGACATCCATAGAAATGAATGGATGCACAAAAACAAGGACAGCCAAAAAGACAGCATGAAATTTCGGTTATTTGTATATTAATACTAGAAGGCGGAGGAGAGAACTTCGTTCGCGGAGGAAAAAAGTCCAAACCCGTAATTTTTTTTTCAGCGTACACGGGTAAAAAGTATCATATAACCATCTGGAGATACCCAGCTACCCGTTTACCAAAAAATATTGAAATCTGTTTCGCCGATTTTGCGTGATGAAGCCACAACGACACATACAAAGATACAAAAAATCCATAGAATTTTTTTTTCGTTTTTGTGACCTCCAAATAGTCAATACAATAGATTTTTTGAAAATATTTTCAATGTACAGACATTTCATTTTTACAACTTTATAATAGTATAGATATATCGGTCCTTTATACAGTAGTACCTATTAATATCGCAAATGTGAAAGTTTGTGAAGATGTGTGGGTATTTAGATGGATCCAAATATTTAAACACCCAAACAGTAAGTAAAGTAGCATGTCACCGCCAAACGGGATTAAAACCATAAATTACTTTATTTCCGGTCGCAGGCAAAACCAAAGGCGAAGGGTATAAATATGATATGACTCCTACATACCAGGCAACGTTGTCTTACATTATAAAGACAGGATTATATCATAAGGAATGTAAGACACGTCGCAATATCTCCCTTCTCTCCCTAGTGAGCAAAATCAGCGTGGCTTCACTAGATTCAATTTACAAGTGGCATCTCAATTGGTAGAGAAGTGTTGTATCCAATATATCAGCACAGATTTACGTGTAATAGACACCGCAACAAGGTACTCATTTCAATATTTAGTTGGTCACTTGTGTGAAGTAGAGCGGCGCGGCGGGGAGGGATGAAATGAGCGTTATAGATAATGGACTAGCTTTTAACCCAGCTTCGCCCGCGTTACCGACAACTGACGAGCAGTGGCGCTTGCCTTAGAAGGTCACTGTAAATATCAAAATTTATTAAGTGGCCCAAATGAAGTGTCAAATTCGAACCTACAATTTAGGAGCTATCCATCACCAGACCGTGACGGCGACGCACCACGCTCCCCGAGTAAACAAAAATGTAAAAAATAGGCCATGTTCCACCAAAGGTGCCAATGCCTTTCAACTTGCTAGATCAACTGGAAGTTTTTGACATTTATTAACCGACTTCCAAAAAAGGAGGAGGTTATATGTTCGATAGTTTTTTTTTATGTATGTTCACTGATTACTCCGCCAAATGTGGACCGATTTTAAAAAATCTTTTTTATTTGAAAGAATATACTCCCGAGGTGGTCCCATTGCCACCAAGTTGGGATCTGATGATGGGATCCCAGGGAAATCGAGGGCAATTCTCAAATTTTATAGGCACTTATAACGTTTTTCATATATTTTCTTAAGCTATTTAAGTATTTGCATGTGGTAGTCATCATCTCATCATGCTGAGCTGATGACGATAGGTACAACTCATTAATAGATAAGAGTTAGATGATAATTCTTAAAAAAATCATCTATTATAGGTAGATGCGTTAAAACTGTTAGTCATATTCTTTTTAGTGTGTCCCTGAAGTAGTTTCCTTATCACCAAGTCAGGATTAGATGATGGAATACCAGGGAAATCGAGAGAAACTCTCAAATATTATAGGCACTAACAATGTTTTGTATATATTTTTCTAAAGTTATCAGTTGTTTTCCTCTGGTTGTCATCATTTCATGCTGAGCTGATGATGAAAGGTACAATGAACTAACCAATTTTTACATTTCTTACTTCCAAAGACTCGAGATGCGTGCAAAGTGCCTCTTCAATCTTCCCATTCTGGGCTCTACAAAATACTTTATTTCACTACTAAAATCCATCACTAATAAGCAAAAAATAAAAATTTATAAATAAAAAAGAACCGACTTCAAAATAAAGTAAAAAGTCAAAAATAACCTTTTGAAGTCGTTGCCAAACCTGAAGTAAATAAAGTTCTTTATTCAACAAAAATACGAATTACTATGACTAAATATATATGTAGGTAGATAATAACTAAAGGCTCGCCGGTTCTTAATAGTAATATATGAACGGTTTGGCACCGACTTCAAAAGATGATTCAAATGTGATCCGTACCGTACACAAAAGATTATTTTTGGCTTTTGAGTTTATTTTGAAGTCGGTTCTTTTTTATTTATAAAATTTTATATGTCATTCAGTCAGTGTTTATATCAATAAAACATTGAGCTATATTTATGGGGGTTCTAATTCATCTTAGGGGGCTTAATAAATGAAAACCAAATTTCATTTTTTGATTACATAGATTTTGAGTTACTTAGGGGTCAAAGGTGCCTCCAAATGGTTCGTGTACTAACACACCGCTGCTGTATCAGCAGTTCCTTTCTCTTGGACTTGGCTTGACACGCTGCCGCGTGTCTAGATCTAATTGAATAGCTATTTCCAATTCCAATTGTATGGATTGATTTGCGGTAAACTTCACTTTCACTAGCATTTGCTTTTTATTCGAATGGTCTATTCACTCGTAATTTAATGCAATCAAAACACAAAACAGGATTTCATACCAATACTTTTTGTACCAACAAGCTACAGTCTGCCTAGTGGCCCGGCAAGACCTACTTATAAATAGGCTATTTCTGTGACAGATTAAGTAAGCTATAGCTAAAAACTTAACGAATATCCCACTTGCTTGTAGAAATGTACAGAATCGATATAGATATTTTAGACGCGTAATCAGAAACAAATTTACATGAAAGTAATATTTATTGAAATAAAACTAATAATATTTATGTCAAAGTTAAGTTAAAACTGCGACCCGTAACACGATGCGAATTCTTCTAAGAAGGTTAGGTTTTATTTGCGACCCCTACACAATGCGAATTGCTACCAGAAAAATAGCTTAGGTTAGAACTGCGACCCCTACACAATATTAACTGCTACCATATGATCATAATAATAAATAAACGTTATACCATATGATCAATATAATGCATAAGCGTTATACCAAATGACAGTTATAATAGTTAAGCGTTATGCCATATGATGGTTATAATAAATAAGCGGTAGAAAATATGATCATTATAATAAATAAGCGTTGTACCATATGATGGTTATAATAAATAAGCGTTATACCATATGATCGTTATAATAAATAATCGTTATATCACATGATCGTTATAATGTATAAGCGTATACCATATGATAATTATAATAAATAAGCGTTATATCAAACAATAAATATAAGAAATAAAAGGCATTTTTTTAAATTATACCAAACTTTTATTATATGCAATGAGTGATTATATCCTTTGAAATTATATCAAACGTTGTTATACTAAATGGAAATATATATATTTTTTTTATACCGATCATTACACACCCCATGGGTGCGTAACGATGCCTATATTTCTTTTTTGAAATAATATTAGTCGCAATAACGCTCATTTGATATAACTATTAAATCATATAAAAACATTTAATATATTGACATATGATATAATTATCGGTTTTTATAATGATCATTTGATTAAATAACATTTAGTATAACATACATTGAGTATAATGCATATTTCAAATAATGAACATATGATATAACATACTTAATACATATTAACATATAATATAATTATCATTTTATGTAATAATCATTTTATTGAGTAACATTTAGTATAACATACATTAAGTATAATGCATATTTCTTATAATGAACATATGATATTACATACTTTTTACATATTAATATATAATATAATTATCATTTTATATAATGATCATTTGATTGAATTACATTTAGTATAACATAAATTTAAAAAAGCGCGTGCCTATAAATAACGCTTCGAAGGCAGTGCACGCGTTTATGGCCTATTTAGTATCAGCATTGCACCTGTGCGAAGCCGGGGCGGGTCGCTAGTATGATATAAAAGCTTGTCGTAAGGTTTACCTACCTATATATATATATATACATATACATATAAGGTTATATATATATATACGGACCTGAGGGGGGAGACACTTCGGGACTGGGCGGTGGTAATGGGGTTATAGGTGGTCAACAGGGGCAATGCCAACACATGTGTGCGCCAGCAGGGAGGGTCCATCGTGGACATTACGTTCGCGACCCCTGCCGTAAAGGCGCGCACATCGGGTTGGTGGGTGTTGGAGGAAGTGGAGACCTTCTCAGACCACCTTTATATAAGGATGGGAGTCTCCAAACCTAGGCCAGCTCAGCCTGGTGTCCCTGTTGACAGGGGCCAGGGGAGGAGGAGGGGGGAACGGTTCCCGAAGTGGAGCCTGGGGACCCTTGATAGGGATCGCGCTGAGGAGGCGGCGATTGTGGAGGTGTGGCGGGCTCCTCCACCGGACCGAGATGCGGATGTAGAGGAGAGGGCCGTCCAGTTTCGCGCGTCGCTCACTACGGTGTGCGACGCGGTGATGCGGCGAGTGGGGCGACCGGTGCCAAAGCGGGGGGTTTACTGGTGGACGGAGGAGGTTGCGGCCCTCCGTCTAGTTAGCAATAGGGCGCGTCGGGCTTACACCCGGTGCAGAAGGCGGAGGCACCACACATTTGAGGAGGAGGAGCTCCTCTACGAGGAGGAGCGTGGAGCACTACCTGACGCAGCGGGTAGTGCTCTACGAGGACAAAGATGGGCGGCGGCGTGCTAGGGCAATGAGGTGTGGGATCATCAGTACTCGGGCCCCTCTTATGGAACGTGGGGTTCGACTGGGCCATAAGAGGGGCCCTGCTCCCCCGGATGGCGGTCATTTGTTATGCCGATGACACGATGGTGGCCGTCCGGGGGACAGAGTTGAGGGAAGCGTTGCGGAGGGCGGCGGTCACGGCGGACCTTTTGGTCACCTGCATAAAGCTGCTAGGCCTTAGGGTGGCCCTCCCGAAAACTGAAGCCATCGTGTTCGGGGGAAGGGGCTGGCGGCCGCCTGCGGCAACCGCCATACCGGTCGCGGGGGAAGCGGTCCAGGTGAAGGCCCACATAAAATATCTGGGCATCCATCTGGACCGCAAATGGGACTTTGGGGAGCATTTCCGCCAACTTGCTCCCCGAGTCGTGGCTGCTGCGTTGGCCATGGGGAGGCTCCTGCCGAACGTGGGGGGGGCCCAGTGCGGTGTGGCGCCGCCTGTACGCCGGGGTGGCTAGGAGCATGGCCCTGTACGGCGCGCCAATCTGGGTTGACCGGCTTGGCGCGGCGAACAGGGCCCAATTGAGGAAACCGCAGAGAGTAATCGCCATCCGTACAGTAAGGGCCTACTGCACGGTGGCGTGGGCGGCGGCGTGCGCCTTGGTGGGCACCCTGCCCTGGGAGCTGGATGCCCAGGTGCTCGCGGAGGCGCACAGGGAGCGGGTTAGGCGCAGGGCAGCCAACGAATTCCCCCCCCCCCCCCCCGAGGTGCTGCGGGAGGAGCGGCGGCAGGCGCAAGGTGGAAAACGGAGCTGGAGGAGTCCCCCTATGGAGTCCGCACCGTAGGGGCACTCCTCCCCTCTTTGGACGCCTGGTTAGACAGGCGACAGGGGAAAGTCGGATTCCGGATGGGGCAGGTAATGACCGGACACGGCTGCTTCGGTCATCATCGAATAGGGAGGGAAGCGAATCCGGCTTGCCATGAGTGCGGTGACCCAGATGACACGGCCCAGCACACCCTTGAGGTGTGCCGTCACTGGGACGCCGAGCGGCGCACCATAGTTGGGGCCCTCGGGGTGGGTGATCGCTCGCTCCACAGCGTCGTGGCGGCCATGCTGAGGAGCGAGAGATCTTGGGAGGCGGTGGACTCTTTCTGCGAGGTGGTCCTGGCATAGAAGGAGTCCGCGGAGCGGGAGCGAGAGGACAGGGAGGATGCGCTCCCGCTCCGGCGTAGACGAAGGGGGAGGGCACGTGCGCGGTTCGCCGCAGCACTCCCCCGGTAGGGCCAGTGAGTTGGGGACCCACATTGCACGGCCCTACACGTCAAGGGTCAAGCGTTGCTGATTCTCCCCTTCTTTGGCGCGGGTGCCCCGGCATAGTATAGCCGGGGCCGCCGGGGGACGTCGTGGTGGGGTATGAACGATCCCATGGCGTCCCCTTAACGGCAGTGACGGTAACGCCGGAGTGGTTTTAGTGGGTAAGCCCCTCCTTCAGAAAAAAAAAGTCCGACTTGGGTCAGGTTAGGTACGACGACGAGCAAAGCGAGGAGGAGTGTTAGCCGCGTAGGTCTATACTGCCTACTTGCCTTTTACCTTTTCTACATATATTATTTTTATATCTTTTAATACATTATACCACTGATGCTTATAGCATATATTCACTATACTTGGTAAGCGTTATACCAAAAATCTTTATACCCATTGAACATTATACACCATGAAATTATCTATTTAGTTGTTATATCAAAAGTTTATACACACCTCATATGATCGTTATAATGAATAAGCATTATACCATATGATAGTTATAATAAATAAGCGTTATACCATATAATGGTTATAATAAATAAGCGTTCTACCATATGATCGTTATAATAAATAGTCGTTATACCATATGATCGTTATAATAAATAAGCGTTATACCATGTGGTGGTTATAATAAATAAGCGTTATATCAAATAATTAAAATAAGAAATAAAAAGCTATATTTTTTAATTATTTCAAACGTTTATTATATGTAATGAGTGATTATATCCTTTGAAATTTTATCAAATGTTGTTATACTGAATGGAAATATATAATTTATTTTTATACCAAACATTACACACCCGTACTATTTATTTATTAAAAAATAACGCTCCGTTTATAAAGTCATTGCATAGGCGTGATGACGGGGTATAAAGATCAAAATTCTAATTGGTCCGTATTGGGCATGTATTTTTTGCTTTTTCAAAACAATAATACAAATATAGTCAGATAAATCGCACTAAAGTTCAGGAATAGGGGCACACGACATTTTGACTCAATGTGTCACCTTTATTTATTGATTACGTAAAAAAAGAAAAAATACGTCTCCAATTTTTTTAATAATCTACATGACTGACTCATGATTAAAATTCAGTCATCATCCCTATTATGGTGTTACCTCACCTATTATTATTAACAGACTCCCAAAAAAAGAGGAGGCTCTCAATTCATCGGGACCATTTTTTTTATTGTGACCTTTCCTTTAATTGAAAAGTTAACTTATATTAAAATTACTTCAAAATTCATGGAATATAATTTTATATTTGGAACGCAGCGAAATTTCCCGATAGTTCGTTACCGCAATGTCACCTAGAGTAATGAATATGCTTAATTAACCTCACATGTTAATAATTTCCTCACTTATAGGTATGTTTATTTATTTAATCTTTGTTGCTCAAAAGAAAACTTATCGTACAAAAAACGAACGTAATGTAAAAGGAACTGCGTGTTGCCTACCTTTTAAAAACCACTCCCCATCTGAAGAACCTCGGGAAAATCATGGCAGGGAGCTCATTCTACATTCGGACTGTGCTCGGTAGGAAATTCCTCTGAAACCGTACGGTGCGTGACGATTCTATTTCGAAAGTGTATAGATGTATTTATTCGAATACCTTGTACATATCGAACGGTGCTGTGGTAGAAGGTGGCCGTAGGTATCACGTCGAACAACAGCCCATTATGAGATAAAGGGATTGGTCAGTCGGCAGCATTTATATCAAAGACAAGTATCGCTAAACTACTGAAGCCCTTCACAGAACCAATTAAAAACATTCAGTTTATCCAGTTAACAGGGGATGTAAAGATACCGGTTAATATCAGTTACAGTTATTGCGGTGATAAGGGCCCTAAATAATGTTTAGTTCGATAGCTAATACTTTTTATCGGTGTAATCGATGTGATATGGGTTTATATTTATAGCGCAGGTTCGGTTTTCGTCTGGTTCAATGTTTATAATTACTTGATGCACTTCGTTTCCAATATCCATGAACTCCTATTTATTTGCCTGGAGACCCTTTATATCTCTGAAAATACGTATGTATAGTTCCGTAACTTTGTCTGGGATACCTATCTTCGTCTATTTTTATAACCGTTGAAATTCCCGCCTTGATTAGGGCAAGTTCCACACAAAACTACTAAAGAGAAAGTGTTTTTATGCATGGCATTATTCTCGCATCAATAGGGATGATGACAGCTTTTCCTATGGTATATAATAGAAATACTGGTGGAAAAAACTACTTCAATACCATAAAAACTCCACGAGATACTTTAGAATCATACTTTTGGTCTTTCCCAAAAAACGCTTCATATTAAACCCTATGAAGGTATGACGTCACACCTTCCTACCTTGTATGGGGAAATTAAGAACTTTGTTCTGCAGCTATGTTAAAACTTGCGTTTATCGAAACGATTTGATAACAAAAGTTACCATATATTTCATGAGTTATTCAATGGTATTATTATTTATTAATATTTTTATACTTTAAAAATGGTCTTTCCAATCTAACTTTAAAGGCTCATAAAACGAGCTACATGTAAGGTATCGAACTCAAATTTGTTTTTTATGATTTGTATCATAAAAACCGCCATTTCGCATCAAAATTGTATAATTATTTTAGCATCTCTATTGTAGCTAACTTAACGCCGTTTACGATGAGTGAAGTTATTTAAAAAGAGGCGAAGATAGGTATCCCAGTCGAAATCACGGAACTGTACGGTATAGGTTCATCATCAGCATCAAAATCATCAGGTAGGAGAAGTACCACAACTAGTCCTGCGCCGCTTGCATCTAGAGGACTTCAACAACCTTCAGCAGGTCATTAGCCCACCTTGTAGAGGGCCCACCACGCTGCGTTCTCCGGTGCGTGGTCGCCATCACCACTCGAGAACTCGCCACTTAAGTTTGCTTAGGTCCAAGATATTGTAATGTAATGGTGATCCATTACATGATGATTTCGTCATCTATTTCTGACGATTTTTGCCCCCCCCCCCCTAAAATCATCCAACCATCATAATTGAAATGACCCCCCCCCAAAATGATGCCATTTCGAAATAATGGGTTCAAGCAACAGCAAAAAGCAACAGTTTATACAAACACGAATTTCATTCCTTTTTTTACTCATTGAAGCACTTTTTAAAGATGCGAAAGATGACATCATCTCGGAAATGACCCCCCACCCCTCCTTCGTCATGCTACCATCATCCGATGTCCAGATCCCCCCCCCCCCAAATTTGTAATAACGTAATTTATGAATAGCCCCCATCAATATACATCTGTCGGTAAAGTGTGCCAAGTCATTTGTCTGTTGCATTGTATTTGTGATGTGCATGTTATTTATGATGACATTATTGGTATTGTTAATCCAAACTAATCCATGTCCATCGAGCGTATGCAAATATTACGGTTATAAATGCGAAAGTAACTCTGTCTGTAACCTTTTCACGTTTAAACCGCTGAACCGAATTAGATGAAATTTGGTATGGATGGAGATAGTTCTAGACTCTGGGAAAGACTTAGGATCTTAGGAAATCACCCCTTATCTCTATTATTCCACAGGATAGACTGACGCATGGTATAATAATATACTTATTTCTACCATGGACTGCCATATTTGACAGCTAATTCTGTGTACGAGTTTGAAGCGCCCTCGCGGTCAGCGAGTGTCCCATTGAACTAATTTTAACGTAAACTATTCCAAGGAGGTCATACAATCATATAGATAATATCGATCTTTAATTAACTAATGTTTGGCTTAAATAAACCGATAAATAAGACATACGAATATAGTTTTTTTTTAAATGCAATCTTTTTCGATGGCCTATTTAAATCGCTTTAAAGACGCCTTAGTTAATGCAAATGAAAATTGCGGAAGTCAGCTTCTGTAAGTTTTATTATTAGTGTAATAAAATACTTGAGACAAGCGATTTTGTTAGTGAAATGTCGTATTTTATAGTATATGCACCGTGTGTGACGAACATTAGAATAGTATTTCTAATCATCCCCACCCACAGATACAAACTTGGCTGTAATAACGAACGATCGATATATTAGTTACAGATGTCGACTCGCAGACTTACTAATTTTAGTTCCATGGACACTCGTGTCTGCTTACCAGTCCTTACAGCGCCAAGATGGCGATAATCAAATACGTACAAAAATAAGTTGACAGCAGCCAGTCCAGTGGAAATATATGGAGGTCAGTGGGGAGGAAGGGATGGAAGTTTATGTGGGGAATCAATCATTAAAACCTAGCCTACTTAGTTCTTAGTAACATAGGTGAAGCCGCGCTGACGTTACTTACAGGGTCACTTTAAAATAAACAAAAGCATAAAAAAATATAATTTTATTGTAAAGTACAAAATCAACATATTTACAACATAACTTAATTAGTTGGAAACTTATTTACACACAAAATATTTACACTACGTAATAAGAATGAGATAATAATGAAATACAAAATGGCTTTTAAAATTGACATAAGCAAATAGTAATTTGTAAGCAAGATTTTTATATACCCACTATACATTAGAAGGTGCAAAGCAAGACAGCTGCAATTTTTTAAGTACAGAGTATTACAAATTCACATAAGGTTTCATTAATTAAGGTTATCCTAATCTAATACTTACATATATACGATAACCAATAGGGCATCAGAGTAAAAGTTAAATAAAAAAAATAACCTGAAAAAAAATATTATCTGAAATATTTTTTCACAAGAACACATCTATCTATCTTTCCTATATTAACTTAGGTAACATAAGCTTCTTCCATTTTAAGGTTCCGTAAAGGGTAAAAAAAGGAACCCTTTTGGTAGGGCTTTGTCTGGCTGTCCGTCTTTTAGATTTTTACAGGGCGCTATATCTCTGAAATTATTTTTGCTAATCATTTGAAATTTTAAATAATTATAAACTTGGCTGCCCTAATCATTTAAAAAAAATATATACTTATGTTTTCTATGAAAACTGACCGATATTAAAAGTTTTGCAACTTGTTCAAGTACGGTATGAAATGAAATTGCTTGATTTACAGATTCTCAAAAAAACTAAGAGAAATGGTGAAAATAATATCATTCTCCCCTTATCTCCTAAGTTTACCAAGAGAAAATATTGAAATATTCTCTAATAATAATATTCCAGGAAAAAATGTATGAAATCTAGCTTATTATTATTATTTTCAAAAATCATTTTTCACCAACCCGGTTGCGTTAAGTTTGCACCTCAACGCGTCGCTATAGGTACGAATATACAAACTAAGCTTAACCGGTCAGTTAAGCTGGGAAAAGTGAATGTTCCTACGGAACCCACGTTGTGCGAGTCAGACTCTGACTTGGCCAGTTTTTTGTCGAACCTGTCTCTAGACTGGGTGGGGCTGGCTAGACCTCCCTACCAATAATCGGATTTAATGGCAGGAGCTCAAACCTCAGACTGCCATCCGCGGCCATTTTGGGAAGGATGGAGACGCGTGCGCAAGGCACGAGGACTGCTTAAGTAAGTTGAACCGGTTCAACTCGATTTAACGTGTGGGAGGGGAGCGAAAGAATCGGACGCAGGAGAGAGAATATGCAACTTTAAGTTGAACCGTTTCACCTCGACTTAACGTGTAGCAGAGAGAATGCGACTTTAAGTTGAACCGGTTCAACTCGACTTAACGTGTAGGAGAGAGAGAAAGAATTGGACGTAAGAGAGAGAATGAGACTTTAGCTGCCAGGCCTTCATCTTAGGGTCCGCATAAACAGAAAAATATCGTATGTTTTAATCCATAACCTGACCTATCTGTGTTAATGATCATTAAAATTCGCTCGACGGTTAATGCGTTATTGTATAACTAACATTTATAATTTAAGAGATAGGCTAGTAGGAAATAATATGTCGGTTCGGGTGATGTCATACATAATATTTCTGTCCATTATATTGCTATATCTTAACATTCACGACACCTATGCAAAATTTTGGTATCGGATAAAAACGGTATAATTATTTTCAAAATACCAAAATCATTTCCAAAATACCTGTGGGTTTAAATTTAATTATAAAAAATGTGATGTTCTTTTTGTTGTGAATAAACAATTAGGATGTTTTTTTAAAGATGTAATACCTACAATGATTTCGTTGTATTCGAATTTAACTATAAATAGCAGGCATATGGGAAGAAATTTTATGAAATGAAGTAATGTTATTTTGATATACCCGATCTATTAATTATTTCTATTTTATAGTTCTCTTATGATGTACCTACCTGATTGTAATATTCAAATGTTAATTTAACCGATAAATGATATCTGACATGTGAAGTTGCAAAATTTTATAAATAAATGAGTATGATGAGTATAAGATCTTAACGGTATAATATAAAGTTCATTCATGAACATTAATTCTATATGATAAAAACATGCAAACACATCTATATAAGTACAATCGTTCCAAAAAAATTAAGATTACGACCGTTACATTTTTTTTGATATTTTTTGCGGGTATTCTATGAGGTGGTCGGTCGAATGTGACTCAGATAGCCGATGAAAATTATTTAACGCGAGTACATAGTTATTAACGACTCAAGACAAACATTTCTCAGACCAAACAATTCACTTTCATGCATGAGAAATTAATGTCCCTTGACCCAGGAATAATATTCCTCATCACGGAAGTATTTGACCATGTTATACTCGAAACCGCCAGCTTCGTAGACAGTTGCGCTGACAACAAGGGTCAACATGTCGTCGACTGGTCAAGTGATTGGTATTTCATACATTTGCTTTGCCTCACTATAATTAAAGGACACACCATTCAGGAACACTATTTTAAACATAAATAAACATTCAGAATTTTTATTTTAGTCTGACTAGCCTGATCTGACGTTTTGTCAGGCTGATTGTGTGATACGCCCAGAAATCCTACCTTCACAACAATATTTTAAACTTTACACCCAAACTAGACTTAATCGCGCATAATTATGATTTATTTACTTTCGGACGCCCATGGTCTAGATCTAGATTTTATGATAATACCCTCATGATAGCCAAGGAACGTCCACCGCTGGCACTGGCGTGCGGTCCATATAGGCACAAAGACACTGCCTACCTTAACACATTCACGACCGCGAGCCCGCTAGGTGGACGCTCTGCTCGTAACAAGTTTTCGCTACATACCGTTTTTCCCATGTTATTGCCTACGAGCATAGCGCTACGAAATGTCGGTTGCGAAAGTTTTAAACGACCGTGGCTCTATATAGGCACGGAGAAACTGCCTACCCTGAAGTCCTGACCGACCATGGCTCCATATAGGCACAGAAAAACCGTCTATGCACGCCACTGACTGTTGGATCAAGACATCCTTTCTCCACAAAGGCTGGTCTTACGACCTGTTTTACGGTTTCTTAGTGGATTTGGAGATATTTGTTCCTTGTTGAACTTAAGGGTCTGGCCGGTTGATTGTTGTCGTGGCCGTTAAGTCCTTAGAGTCTGTGAAAACTAATAATAAAAACCATATGTAAGTAATTTGAGAATATTTGGCGGTATTGAGACCCGCTCCTTCAATCTCTTCGAGACCAAGGGTACGATAGAAATCCGAAACGTCGTAAGTATCATATTTACATGCGATTAAGTCCCGGTTTATGAATGGTAAGTTCAAATCAATACCTTCACACTACCCAAAATAAGTAGGTCCGTGCATATACTGATCAGTTCTCCTGTCTATCACGATAAGGTTTGCGTTCTTGGCGGGGTGGCCGTGGTGGTAGACCCACTTCTTGCCGCCCTGGTGCCCGCCAGCGGCGTGGTGGGCGCCCCCGTGACGGCCGTGGCTGTCGTGGCCTGCTGAGGACTTGTGACCCTGGGGACATAGAAGATATTGTTAATTTGTGTCATTTTTTAATGAGGTTTTGATGAGGCCTAACAGTCTTGACAAGATTTTTATTAGATACACTTGTAAGACCCACTTCCCGGTCTCCAATTGAGGTAAAATTTGGCACACTATAATCTCGGTGAAAACGCAATATTATGATACGATCGAGTTGATCTGATGATGGAGCCGGGTTATAGGAACTCTGTAACAAAATAACACAATCCTACCGAGTTTGAGCTCTTTAGAATCGTCTCAATGACTTAGTTGACAGGTGTTTAAAAAAATGTATTGCCGGCCATAAAAACTTGTTACAAAAATGAAATTTTTGACAGGAAATTTTTAATGAGCGCCTTGCCCGCGGTAAAACAGATGCTCAGGGTGAGGTGACGTAGGGTTTTAAGTAAGTTTTTGCGTCCTAGTTTAACTGACTCATCGCCTCGCTCACCGTTACCCGAATCCCCTTAAGTCAGCGATCGGCAATCATTTAGCAGCCAAGAGCCACATAGTAGCTAAAATTTGATGCGAGCTGTACTTTGTTAATAATTTGTGACTTTATCAGGCAAAAAGATACCACATTGTATTGCCAGTAGACAAGGAGGCTCGCGGGCCGCAAGTAGGGCTTCCAATCCCGGGATTTCTTGTATGGACAATTCCGGGATCCTGGTATTGTCTAGCCGCAAGTGAGCGATTCACGGGCCCAGCTGTTCCAACCACTGCCTTAAGTTATTACGTATTAGGGCTCTGTTAAACCATCAACTTATAGTTTGAGTCGTATTTCAGATACATGCTGATGACTTTAGATCAATGGCTTTGAAAAATTCCTTTAGACTATTTACTTCAAGGATACTGTTAGTAGGACGCGGGATGGTGCGGTTCTTAATAAATATTTGCTGTACGTAATATATTGAAACATTTATCTGACCTAGAAGAAAACTGTGAATAATTTTATATAAGAATTAGAAAGGCTCTTTTAGAATATCCTCAAATGCCAATCAAATTTGTAATGGTAGGTGCCATTAAAGCGGCCACCGAAATTGAGGTAGTTTTAGCTCAGAAATTTACCCAAAACAATATTTTTATGTAAATAAGAAGAAACTTGTAGAAAGACTATCCAAAAGCCCCAAAAATAGTAGAATTCAGGTAGTTGTTTCTGTCGCTCAGATATTTTATTAAGGTAAAATCAACCACAAAAACCTAAGTAATTATATGTAAGGTACCTTGTCTACGTCATGATGTCCTCCCTTCACGAAATGACCAGATTCACCCTTCTTTTTCTCGCGATGCTCATTTTGGAGATTTCCTTTCTTGAAGTGGCCGCCCTGTGAAAACATTTCAAACCTGTTAGTAAATCTTACCATACACTAGGCAAAATTGTTTTAGAAAATGGGGCAGTTTCCTGGATGAAAAAATGTTATTCTAATCAGTCCTTCAGTTAATAATAAAAGTAAATATAAAATATTGGATACGTATTTTTTCTTTAGTCAATCAAACAAAAATAAAGACAAAGACAAAGCGCGTCAAAGTTTGTGAGTGGGGGCGCATGACATCACGCCGTGCGAAAAATGCTTGCGTGCGATATTTGCTTAGATGGATGGTTTTAAAAGAATTTCCTATCGCAAATATTGAAGCAGAGAGTCACTATAATTGTAAGGCAAAAGATAGACGTACAATAAATACGTTGGTCTGTCAATATAATAAAACTGTTAGATACTGAACTGATGTGCAAATTGCGGAAACTTTCCAAAATGCTTAAAAAAGGTTTTAAGTCTAGTGTTAACTTACACACATTTTTTAGTATATAAAATGTTTTAAGTATACTGGTAACTTAACTGTTTAAAATATTTTTTTATTTACGCATTACAAAGGCAAGACTAGGCGTTCAATATTTATCACGTTAGTATTGCGTTTCGTAGACTACAGCCATATAGATATTGACATATCGCAGTATTTACTGATCGTGTAATCTAATATATTGACGGATGACAATATATATCGTAAACTGCCAATACGGTAGTCAGCAATCTAGATTTCCGTCATTTACCAATACATTAGACTAGACGATCAATAAATATCATGATATTTTAGATATATCAGTAGATGACAGTATTTTTTATTTAATACACACGTCAAGCCTTTGTCTAACATTTTCATACATTAGAATTGTGTCACAAGCACAGTATATCTTTTTCAAATTAATATTAATGTTATAACATTTTATGGCTATTTACCGATTATATCGCTCAGTGTGGCTTAATTCTTCCAAATTTGCGACAGGAAACTGATAACGGTTGAAACGCCCATTTGATATGTGTAGTTCACACGTATATCAAATTTCTCTAGTTTAATTTTTTTTTATAACGAGTTAGACAGTATAAGTAATAATATTCTTTAACTAAGATAGCAAATTAGAACTTTACGGGGAATGTAAACTGAGATTAATTAAACTTGGCTGACTTATTACTTTTAATTGTGCGGTATCAGGTAGACAGGAGAGCTAAGAATGCATTTTTTAATTAACTCCCACGATAAGCGAAGAAACTAACAACTTGCAAACAATAGGGAAAGTTTGAGGTCCAGGGAAAAAGAGGACGAGCGCCGCCCACGTCTATATTATAATAATCATTATAAAGTTGTAAAAATGAAATGTCTGTAAATTTAAGATATTAAAAAAAAATAAGTGAAGTGGACTATTTGAGGATCAAGGTCACTTAATCAAAAAATATATATATTTTGTATAATTGCATTTGTTTTTGTGGCTTCATCACGCCAAATCAGCTGAACGCATTTCAACAATTTTGAGTCTCCACAGATGGTTATAGGATACTTTTTATCCAATAACGCAAAAAAGATGGCTATTATTTTTCAAGTTGCGGGTAAATTTTAGTGGAAAATATTTGAAAAAAAAGTGAAACGGGTTATTCGAAAACCACTGAGACGAGAAATATTTATTTTTTGTATTTATGTAGGTATGTGTTTTTGCAGCGTCATCACATCAAAACGGCTGGATGGATTTCAACTATTTTTGCCATATATGTACTAGGCATTTGTGATCATCAACTATTTTTGCCACATGGTTACTAGGCATTTGTGGTCATCCTCAGCGTAGTCGGGTAAAAATAATCCTTTAAACTTTTTTCCCGACGAGGCAGAAAATACGGCTTATGACTTTCTTCTCTTCCGCGAATGAAATTGCGCCTTCTGGTTCCTAAGTCCTAGTTATAAATGGGACTGGACCGAACCCATCAAGCGCAGGCACCCTGAAAGATGCGCTAGTATGGGCACTCAGTGGTTGCCACAAGCTGGGAGCATAGAAAGGACCTCTAGGCGGTGATAGCAGGACTATCTGAAAGCGTTCCTCAACAACTGGCCGGAGGAGGCACCTGATCAGTAGTCGTGGAGATCTTGCGCAGAGGCCTTTTGTTCAGCACGTGGTCACCACATGATAAGCATAACCTAGCCTGGGACCGCAGGATCAATTGTAACGTATTATGTAGGTTTTCTTTTAAATAATATTTTTTATTAATTTAAAGTAACACGATTTTCACTCATTATCAAAACACAACAAACGAGATTTAATCGCGTATGAATATGATTTGTTTAATAACCTTTCGTTGGTAATTCTTCGACGTTTCGGACGTCGCGTTACGTCCATGGTTTCGAAGGAATGGACTTTTTATTTTTAGCATAGACTCTTTTATACATATAGGTTGATAAAACGTTTCCAAAATATCGCAATAGCTTTTACCTTATACAGTTAAAAAAAATAACACAAAGCTAGATTTGAAAACCACAATTAGTAGAGGCAGCAACGCCGAGGTGGCTCGTAAAAGCCGTTCTCTTTAATACAACTTTGTACCGTCAGCATAAATTATATTAACTTTAATATGAAATATGTCTTGGCTTAGTAGCTTATATTCTTTAGAATATGATGTTTTATACTAATACCTTTGCTTTTAATAATATAGGTGCAGTAATGAGAAATGAGAAGATCTGTTCGTTTCTGTACTCACGCAAAAATAGAGAAACCGATCGACGTGATTTTTTAACATATTGTACTTAGATAGAATATATGGGTAGCGGCGTTAGGGGGCATTCGTTCATTACGTGGAAGTTTAGGGGCGGAGGGGTCGAGTCAAATCTCACCCAATGTCACTAATTATAATCCCGCAAGAAATCGCGACTTTGCAAATTACTTTTTGTAAAATAAATCGAACGTATTTACACTAAAGATTGCAATTTTTGAAACATTTTTAATTAGATTTGAGTTTGAGTCGGGGATGAGCCAAATCTCGTGACATTTCGCCGTTATGGACAATCGCTAAAAATATGAGGGATATTTAATGTATGTCTTTACATACACATGTACTATTTATTCCAGAAAAATGCATGATTCCCGAGAGATAGACAATATGCATAACCCAGAAAAAAACTTAATGATAACAAAATAAATATCGATGTGATGATACGTGACTCTTTGTCACGTGACTGTCTGTCTCTTTCCTTTCAATACTGGTGATGATATTATTATGTCGCGTGACAAGCGAAGTTGCGCTACCACGGCTGTTGACGTCTCGGTAACGCCCAGACAGAGACTTTTTTTATACTTACTTCTAAGGTGGCAAACAAGCGTACGGCCTGCCCGATGTTAAGCAGTCACCGCTGCCTATGAACGCTTGCAACGCCAGGGGCAGTGGGTGTTGCTGACCCTTTAAAAACGTATTCACTCCCTTAGGAAAAACACTTCCAGGGAAAAACGCGGCAGTATCAGATTATCGGTAAAAAAGAAGAAATCATACCATTACAGACGGTTTGAAATAATCTGGCCCTAGGGCGACTTGCATCCACCACATTTAATGGTCCGGAACACGTCAAAAATAGCTCTGACAGCTATCATCCTAGAGAGTAATGTCACATTTGAAGACACCCATGGCTCAGTTGGTAGAACAACGGCCTAGGAAGCAGGCGGTCCTGGTAGAAATCTCGGCCAGGGCAAGTATTTGTGTGAGAAACATGAATGTTTGTTCCTGGGTCTCCTATGTATTTATGTATATTATGTATACCGTCGCCTAGTACCCATATTTCAAGCTTCGCTTAGTTTGGGATTAGGTCAATTTGTGTAAGATTTTCCCTGATGTTTATTTATTTTTTTAATTATTCATACTACATAATTTTACGTTCATACTTAACTTACGATCACGGATGGGATGGTTTGAAATAACCGGCCTTTAGTTAAGTAGATCAAAAGGTCTGTTATCGGGTCGACCAGAGCATTTAACCACTGGAAATGGTATACAGACGCATTTCCCTCTGCCAAAGTAAGTATGCGATAATTCAGGCTAGTTTACACGATAAATTGTCACTTTTTGTCCCTTTTATTACTCCAGTATCACTGAATAGCACCATCAATGGAACTAGTGACATACTTGTATATCGCTAGTACCTTTAAAAACTATATATATACTACATTGTATACTAACTAAACTATACAATGTCATTAGTACTACTCAGACATTAACAAAATCAAGTTCACCTTATTACTCAATGTAATAAGTGACACATCACAAAACCCAAACTATTATCATCATCATCAGCAGCCCGTAGTCGTCCACTGCTGAACATAGGCCTTCCCCAATACACGCCACCATACCCGGTCTTCAGCTCTGCGCATCCAACCGCTTCCCGCCAGTCACTTCAAGTCGTCGGTCCACCTGGCGGGGATCGTCCCACAGGGCGAGTCGTTCGAGGTCTCCACTACAGAACTCGTCTGCCCTTTCAACCATCGGCTCTCCGACAAATATGCTCCGCGCACTGATACTTCAGTTTGCTTATTCTGAGCGCTATATGTCCTGATATCCTGGTTCTGGATTTTGT
This sequence comes from Hedya salicella, assembly GCA_905404275.2. Taxonomy (NCBI): domain Eukaryota; kingdom Metazoa; phylum Arthropoda; class Insecta; order Lepidoptera; family Tortricidae; genus Hedya; species Hedya salicella. Next base: position 14,917,077 of record FR990111.1, on the reverse strand, counting down.
CCTGAGAAACTCCGAGCATAGCCCTCTCCATTAGCTCTCTGAGCGACCTGGAACTTATGGACGAGGCCTTTTGTAAGTGTCCACGTCTGGGCCACATATGTAAGGACCGGAAAAACGCATTATTCTATGACTTTCTTTAGCAGTGGCGACTCAAAAATGTGTTATAGTATCTACTAATTAGTATAATTGAAATATATTATCATCGTAATACTAAAATTCCTACTAGTAATACGTACCTACCTATCTGGAGGTTGACGCTTTTGAAAGTCAATAAACGTGGATTGCTTATAATAATCAAAGCATAGACTATGATAAATCGGTAATAATTAAAAGGCCAGTATTTTTCCTAATGGTAATTGAAAACAGTGTGTCACTAGTACTGTTAATATTATTGCGGGCCTATGATGGTTTATCACGCGATAAATGATATGATAAAGCGCCTGTCACTCTCGCACTCACATACGTGTCAGAAGGTGATGGCAGCTATGTCACTTATTTTTCGCGTGACAAACGCAACCATCATAGGCCCGCTGGACGATGGTACTAAAAACAAACATGTGTCTCTAGTACAATCGATGGAACTAGCCATATACAAGTGTGTCACTAGTTCATTGATGGCACTATCCAATGGTACAGTCAGCAGCAGAGAAACGTGGCCCCTTTGCCATATAATGTTAGTATGGCAGGGGGGTTACTTTTCTCTGCAGCTGACTGTACTACAGCAATGAAGGGTTTTATGTTTGTTGTTGATTTTTCCTTATTGTTTGCGTTTGTAGACATAGGAATATTTTCCTCCCGCTAAAATGCACGAAATATTTGTTCGGTAATGACACGGTTTGTCATCTCCTGTAGTTAAATGGTCTAAGGAAGATTAAGATAAAGTTCAAGAGGTGAACGTCAACTAATAAGTTTGACAACTTTCGAAATCACTTAAAGATCATGAATATAGTTACTAGATTAAACATATGTATACCTCTATATAACTACTAAGTAATTTATACAGTACAATATTGTCACGTTGGTTGCCGTGAGCAGCACCGGTGGGATCGCTTAATTTCCTCAGTGTGGTCATGAGCATCACCAGTCGGATCAAAAACTCATTTTTCACTGTATTGTTTTAGAGTTTTGTTTGGGGGCCAGAGTCAAACTGTTAATGCTTTTTTTAGAGGATATATTTAGAATAAGATGTAGAGAATCCCATTATTATACGTTAACGTGTCACCGTGGGTGATGGTCAAGGCACGTTAGTAATAGGGCGATGCTGTGAGCATCACCGATCACCGGTGGGATAACTAAACTTGTATGGGCGTGGGAGCGAACACATTAGGCAAAGTGTGGTGGGCAGACAACGTTTTAATAACGCTAAATTCATGTTTCCGAGTATTTCCTTTATATATTTACTAACAATTTACACTTGGTTTGCCTATCTTATTCTAATATCTATGAAAGTAGTTTGTACTTCCAATTTTCCCATATAAAAAACTATATATGTATTGTATTTATCAATTTCACGGGTTTGATGCTATTATTTGAAGAATGTGCGGAAGAAATTGAAATAAAATAATACTCTAAAAATTTCAATCGGGAAGATGGCAGTGATTAAAAAGTTAAAACCGCGGAATATATTATGTTGTGTGTGTGTGTTGGGCTAATAAATACTTGTCCATTTTAATAGACAGGTCATTGGGTATAAATATATCTGGGCGACATCTACAGTAAAAAATCTCGCTCTTTCACCTCCATCCGCGATCATGAAGCATGAAACTAGGTTGAAGTGTTGGATAATAAAAGTTAATAAAAAATATCGCGTTAGACCCGTCATATTTATGTTCATAACGAGTACAAGCCGCGAGATCGCCTTTAAACGCAGTCTAACAAATTGGCCCATATAGATCGTAAAGGCATATCTAAAGCTTCTACAGCGTAACGGTATACTTGAACACCAACAGTACTAGAATTCGTAGTATTTAGTGATGTAACTGTGATATGTTATGCCTATTATGTTAACTTTTTAACTATTTCAATTTGTATTTTTTTATATTTTAATTTATTAATTTGTTTTATTTTTTGATGACTTTTGATTTTAATGAACTATTTTATAATTTACACGCTAGCATCCAAGCAAGATACATGAAACTTAATTTACCGTAACATTTCTATACTGTGTCTATGCAAATATAAAATAAAATAAATACATAAGTTGCCAGTAATAACTTATGTATTTACTACTGTATTATGTTCTGGTATGTATGTATTTACCAGAGGCGTCGCGTCAGGAAAATTACAAGGGAAGCCGAAGCGTATTCATTTACTGATATTTAAAGAAAAAGGTGGTTGTTATATAGGCCTTTCCTTGGGCAACTCGGTGGGAATCGGCTTATATGGATGCCACGCGACTAGTGTTTATGTATATTTATGTTTTTATTTATTTTTGTATCATTTATAATCTTATCTCACCACCTACGCATTCCTAGCTATTCTGTCACTTCTGCTACCACGAGGTTGTCTGGAAGACATCGCTCTTTAGCGATGAGACTGCCTATTGTTTACCTTAGTTTATGTTCATGTTATATTGTACTGTTTCTCTTGTCAGTGTGCAATAAATAATTATTGTATTGTATTGTATTTTGGTTCAATTAGCAGAGCACTCGCCCCGGCATGGAAAGATTTGATTCAAGTCCAATAAGGTAAATTTTCAATTGTATTTTTATTTGAAAACTATCTTCAGCCCGCGACTTTGTCCGCTTTAAATTCGTTTATCGCGAATAAGGGTATTTTTCCGGGATAAAAAGTAGCGTATGTCCTTCCCCGGGACTCAAACTGTCTCCATACCAAATTTCATCCAAATCGGTTCAGCGGTTTAAGCGTGAAGAGGTAACAGACAGACAGACGGACACACTTTCGCATTTATGATATTAGTATGGACTAATATGGATATTTGTACCCATATTGATTAAAAAAATAGATTTTATCGTTTTATTCTGCTGCCACTACAAATATAAAACAACTACAGCCTTAGACAAAACCGTTAATTGTTCATTTCTCTCTACTTACTCGCTATGAATCTGTCAAAGTTTGTCAATAGCTTGCGGAAACAATTGAACGCCGACAATAAAGCGGTCACGGATCGTTGATCAATTTAATAATGACTAGTGACATGGTATTCAAAGTAAAGATACTACTTAAATATTAATAATTCGATTCATGAATTCTTGAACTAGAATCAAGATCTAAAGATAAAAAATTACAATAACGCTTAAAACTACGAAACACAGCCAATTCAATGGCCCTAAAAACAAATGCCTACTAACAATGAAGACTCGAAGATAGAATATAATCATTAATTTTATTAACACTATCTTAGGTACCTGACTACTAAACAAGTTACTCTAATAGGGAATATTCATGAATTTTAATTTTTGCTTTATTAAAAGCTCATTCATGTAACAAACAGAAGACAAATTTTTTTTTTCGAATTTCGAATAACCAAGATATGAGCCATCAAACATTTCATTCTCTCTCTTTTTAGAAAAACAGAATTTAATATGGAGTTTATATGGCCAGAGTGCACGATGACGTAACAGTGCATATCGGACCTCTCTGTCTAAATAGTAGTTTAAAATGCCTATATCTTGCGTATTTCTTGGTAGATTAAAATTTAAATTTCACATTTTGAAATAGTTTTAACGGTATTTTGATATTTAGTTAAGAAAAGCGGAAACAATTTCATACATGTTCCCCATTGTACAGGTTCACTTGTGCTAAAATACAACAACACTTTGCTTGCCGAATAATATACGGGGATATAGCAGAATATACGGGGAGGGGATTCTTCAAGTAGGCTCACCTCACTCGCCCCGCCAGTCATTTATATCAATAATATTATAATGTCGTAAAAATTAAATGTCTGTACATTGAAGATATTTAAATAAAAGTGATACATACAAAATTATTTTATTTTTTGTATGTTTGTATGTGTCTGGCTCCATCACGATAAAACTGTTCAACAGATTTTAACTATTTTTGATACACGCAGTAGCTTGGTTTTTAAAAATGGTTATAGGATACTTTTTATCCGATTCAACTGAAGCCAGGTTATGATTCTTTCCTCCTCCGGAAACGAAGTTGGGGGGGGGGGGGGGGGGGGGCTACTAGTGCATTTTTATTTGCTATATATAGTACACTAACCAGATTACTTTCGGCCGTATTATAATCAATTATTAATAGCTTACGTAATCATTATAAATCACCCGTTAGAACTAACAGAGCTTGGTAAGAAGAGAGAAAATTAAATTCCTCAATTTGATTTTCCTACAGATGTCGTGAGCAACCCCAGTGCTTTACGCAGGATACCTAAGTCTGGAAAGGCCTAAGTCAAGTATTCTTTTAGCATTCACAAACCATTTACGTCCAGTTTTAATATCTCGCAGTCAATATATAAAAATCGGAATTTTTAAAAGAGAAAATATATTTAAACCAATAGAACTTTTCCAGACAAAATAAAGAATCTTACTTAGAGAAAGGTGAAAGTCTAGTTTCCCAATTTGATCACAGATGCCGTAAGCAACTCCAGTGCTTTACGCAGGATTCCTAAATCTAGAAAGGCCTAAGTTCAGCATCCCTTTAGTATTCGCTTACACTTTACGAGTAATTTTAATATGGTGATTTAAAGAGATAATATTTCAAAAAATGTAATTTATTTAAAAAAAACATATTAATTTTCACCGACATTTTATAAAGCAAGAATTGAACTACGAGAAAGGTAAAAGTTTAATTCCTAAATTCGACCACAGATGCCGTCAGCTACTCCAGTACTTCGCGTAGGGTACCTAAGTCTAGAAAAGTCTAAGTCTAGCATTTCTTTAGTATTCGCTTACGAAGAACATGGTTTGCGTTCGTTAGTTTTTCGTTCCCCATTTTTTACTTGATCACAGATGCCTTAGGCAAACGTAGTATTTCGCGTAGGATACCTAAGTCTAGAAAGGTATTCCTTTGGTATTCACTTATAAAACACACAGTTTACGTACGATTTTTACATGCATTGTTTTAAAGCGACAATATATTACAAAATTCAACTCTTCCGGTAAAAAAGATATAAAAATATTCTACAGCCGGAATCTAACTTGGAGAAAGGTGAAAGTGTACTTTTAAAATTTGCTAACAGATGTCGTAAGTAAAGCCCTAAGTCTGGTATTCCTTTAGTATTAGTTAGAAAGAATATAGTTTACGTTAGATTTTCTTTATGATATCATGATAATTTAATATTATAAAAATAATATATTTCCAAAACGTATCGAAATTTTCCAGAAACTATTTTATGGTCGTTACCGGCAATATTTTCTATAGATAGCTTGGTTACATGAGAAAATTTAGTTTCCCTATTCGATAAAAGATAGTTTATATACCCTTTGTTTTATTTATGTAAAACTAAAGGGAACCTGTCTAGGTTCTCTTAAAAGAACTAGAAAATTTAGTTTCCCTATTTGATAAAAGATACTGTAAAAACCCTAGTGCTTTATGCAGGATACCTAAGTCTAGAAAGGCTAGAGTCTTCTGCATAAAGCACTAGGGTTTTTACAGTATCTTTTATCAAATAGGGAAACTAAATTTTCTAGTTCTTTTAAGGGAACCTAGACAGGTTCCCTTTAGTTTGACATAAATAAAACAAAGGCTAAATTCAATTTATAGACCGATACATATTAATTTTACTTAAACTTAAATTTGACGGATCGTTATATTGTTTTTTTTTACATTTATTATTCTACTTTTCGGTGTAACTTCATGCGCTATGGTTTTAATTTAAGTTTGTGTATTAAGATGTTTTATTATGAAGTTAAAATAATTGTAATTAGGTGAGAGGTAGTAATAAATATTGTCCGTTAAACTATTTATGACTTTAGAAGTGCAATGTAAAAGTAAGCTTTTTTAAAGCTATATTAAATATATATTTCCCTTATTTTATGAGTTACTTATTTGCAATTTGGCATAACGGTCACTAGAATGACATTATAATCTGAGTTAACCTCATTCTTCTTTTTTTTTATAACGCTGTAACTAATGAACACATTTTATGTCACTGAAAAAACTTGTCCTTAACAACAAATTATTGTATATAAATATTATCAAAAATTAATCTAAAGCTAGTTAAATGTAGGTACAGCAAAGTGCAATATGCGCTTTTCTTGTTCCAATTCTCTTTTTTTTTAATAAAGCTGTCACTAATGAACATATTTTTATGTCATTTTAACATATTTTTATGTCACTAATGAACATTTTTTTATGTAACAAAACGTTTCCTTAGAAACAAATCATTATATACGAATATTATTAACAGGAAATCTAAACCTAATGCAATGTTGGAACAGGAAAGTGCAATATGCACTTTTCTTGTTGCAATACGTACTTTTTTTTTAATGAAGCTCTAACTAATAAAAATATTTTTATGTCACTATAAATAACTTTTCCTTAACAACAAATCATTATATAAGAATAATCAACAAGAAATTTAAACTTAATGAAATGTTGGTACAGGAAAGTGCAGCATGCACTTTTTTTGTTCCAATCGCATTCTTTTAAAACTAATGAACGTATTTTAATGTCACTTTAAAAAAACTTTTCCTTAACGACAAATATACGAATATTATCAACAATAAATCTAAACCTAATGAAATGTTGGTGCAGGAAACTGCAGCATGCACTTATCTTGTTCCAATTCGCTAATAGATGGCGGTGTGCCACTCTAAAAGTAGGTAACGAGATGTCGACGCGATTTATACTGACCTCCAGTGTGTTTGGTACATGCATCTCACTGCAACTGTTTGTTCATCCATTGGCCTAAAGGCCTTAAGTATTGTAATTTTTGTAACGTACGACTCATTTTATTGAATGCATTCGTATGTTGAAACAATATGGGTTTTAACCTTTTGGCCGCCTTCATATTAGAATGACGTTATCAGTTAACACGTCACGCAATTACTATTGAAACGATTGGTTTCAGCTGAAAAATTACAATGCGGAAATGCTAGCTAGTACTAGAGTACGCAGATTGTACCTACTAACGAAAAATGTGTGGTAAGAAAAATTTACATTTCACAAATTGCTTAGTTGAATAATACATAACAGGCAAAATTTAATAAACTGTTACATATTCTACAATTTTGCGTATGTACATTTTAATGGCGTGTACATTCTGTGTACATTTGTCACGATACACATTTTGCACCATGTTCATGTACATTTTGATGATTCGCACATTTAGGGTGTAGTTACCATTTTCAGCCGAAGCCTTGGCGTTCAAAGGTTTGAGGAAAACGTACCAATGCTTGACAGCTTAATTCCAATAATGGACACCCTGTTTGTCTCCTCTATTGCTACGAATTAAGGTTGGAGGTGCCAACTCATAGGATAACATCGGGCATAATGATGGGAAATCACTCGGAAACCGTTTTTCTGCATTATATATTAGAAAAAAGTAATAATTTTACTTAATACTATATTCAACTAAAAAAAAATTATGTGAAAAATCACATCAATGCGTTGCTACTTCTTTATTGTATTTCAGAACAAAGACTTAGAAGTTTCGCATTTAATCAGAAATCAGAAATCATTAATTTGCATAGATACAGTATATGGATGTTTAAGTACATTATGGTTCGTGTATCTAGCTTGCGTGCAAGCGTGCAAATATTTAGTAAACAATTAAAATGACAAAAAATTATTAAAAAAAATACATTAATAAATTCAAATAAATATAAAATGACAAATTAAAATAATAGAAAAAGTTAACATAATAGGCATGTCCCAATAAGAAATAACTAAATAATACTAATCCTGGTGGTCAAGATACGTCTTTACGATGTAAAAACAACGAACCAAGAGCTAGTTTGTTTGACTGCGTTTAAAGGCGTTTCCCTCCATTGATAGAATTTAAAATCTTGCTTCAGCCTAATTATTTGTGTATCAACTTTCCCTTGATGTAATTCTGTCCCGTACCTAAGGAAGCAATACCAACAGAGTTACTTAGAAAAATGCCACTAATATAGGCTATTAACATGCTGACGAGATGTCCCTCATAAAACGGACATATTTGGCAAGAAAAAATATTTTTGTTGTTTTTATATCGTTTGAAATACTGGTTTTAAATAGTGACTCAGGAGACGAATCCAAGGCAATGAGATACAGAGAAGAGTAGGTAGACCCGATAAAAAAATCGTCGGCAGGTTCAATTTTTTTTAGTAAATACGTACCAAATACGACGCTTTCTATAAATCCGTATAATTTAGCAAAATATTCAACAAACTTGTGTAAAAGAATTCTGAACGTAACTTTTATCTCAGAAAAATGATCCCGCGGAATAAGCAAAAACCTTTTTCCACGTGCGCGAATTAGCAGGAAAAATCTGTTTTATTAAACCAGCGTCATAGAAGCTGATCCATTCACAAAACCGGTGTGTTTCCAATCAGCTAACGAACCTAAAAAACCTTCATCATCCTAAACAAATCCACAGATAATAGAAGATAAGGTAAGAAAAGCTAATCAGGAGGTTTTAATCCAATCCCGATGTCTAGACGCGCTTGTGGGTGCTCGGAATTCTGATTGCGTAAAATTATCATTTTAAAGAAAACTCCAATCATATAAAATCCTTTTTATTTAATTTTCAACCGAAGACGACAAGTAAGTAGTAATGAGTATTTAAATGATTTTACACGATAAATATGGTAAATTCATGAGTACAATTGTATTTTTGTGACTTGTATTTAAAAAAACCGGCAAAGTGCGAGTCAGACTCACGCACCTAGGGTTCCGTACAAAATATACGGTTCAAACGTCCGCATCTATGAAAATCCAGAGTTAGCAAAGCCCTACTCCTTAGCAAAATGTACGCGGTTTTCGATCATTTTATATTGCAAGCGAATGACTCTATTATTTATTAATTTAACGCTGCACTCAGGATTCTAACGTAGAATCCTGAGTGTAGCGAGTGATTCAACGGCACGAGTAACTTTGGTCTCGTGTGGCACATTACTAGTTTTCACCTCATCAGTGAGAACATATTAAACACAATTGCAGTTGTTCTTTCAACCATTATTTGTGTTTATTATCACGTCATACGAAGTCGCGGGGCAAAAGCTAGTATTGTATATAATTTCATCTACTAATCTACTAATGTACTAATTTAGCCATACGGTTACAAAAAAATATAGAAGTAAAATAAGTAACAATCCGCGAAACTATAATTATTGAGACAACCTCAATTATTTACAACATGTGAGAGTCACAAGAAATCGAGATTTGAAATGCTTACTCACTCATGCAAATCCAAGGTCGAGCAATCTAGTTTCAAAAGTTTATAACAAAGGAGTCTGGTTTACTTTTGCCATACAAACATGCGTCGTATTCATGTGTTGTATTATTTAAAAGGATCACAGGCATTATACAAAAGAGGGTGCGAAGAAAGCATTACATTCGAATTCATTCAATCTGTAGAGCATAAAGGAGAAAGTAATCGTCAAGTGCTTACAGCGCTTTTGAATGCAATTTATTCAGCACTAGAAAGCGCCCACGACTTCGTTCGTGGAGGAGAAAAAGTCATAACCCCTCTTTTTTTCTATACTATAGTTGGATAAAACGTATTCTATAACCATCTGGAGATAGAGATATATAGTTGAATTCCGTTTAGCCGATTTAGCGTGATGAATACACATAGAAACATTTCATTTTTACAACTTTATAATAGTATAGATATAATATACATGACTATATTTATAGAAAATAATTAACGTATACTTAAGTTAGGTACTTAAAGCGGCCAAGGATCTTGATTTTATTTTCGAAGAAAGAAAGTTGTAATCTAGAATAAGTAATCGTGTTAGGTGTGGATACTAGAGAAAGATGGATACTAGGTACCAGACGCGTGGCGTCAGGAAAATCACAAGAGAAGTCAAAGCGTATTCATTTACTCATATTTAAATAAAAATACGGTTATAAGCCTTTCCTTCAGCAACCCGATGGGATTCGACTTATATGGACGCCACGTCACTGCTAGGTACACATAATTATATAAATAAATACGTACTTAAACATAAATATAAAAGAAAACATCCACGGTTCAGGGACAAATAGTAGTCAAGTACTACCATACAAATATTTCTGAGATTCGAATCTGGAAACGCTAACTTCGTAGCTTGTAGGCTTTATAACCGTTTAAGTGATCTATTTTCCCAAGAAATCCATTTTTTTTTAAATGGTCCTTTGCATAGAGGCCTGCTGATGTGGCCTGTGAATGCACATCGGATATTTGTCCGGGCTTCGAAGAAGTCTCGACAAGAGTGCTGCTAATGCCTTTGCGTTAAATTACTGCCTTAATCTCCCACTGCGTTGCCAAACCTATGTTGTTAACAATTTATGCTACTTTCGGAGCGATTATTTCCGAAAATATTTACTGAATCAATTTTTTAAAAGAACTGTTGAAATATGGTTCACACACATTTGTGCTGGTTTGTTTCAGTTTTGTGTTATGTACGGAGCCCCTCATATTTTTTTATTTTTTTAACTATTAAACTTAGTAGCGGCTTACGTAAAACACCTATTATACTGCAAATTTTATCAATATGTACATGAAGTAATTTTTGAGTAAAATGCCTGTGATATACGGACGGACGAACATGACAAATCTTCCTTAAGGTTCCGTTTTTGCCATTTTGGCTACGGGACACTTAAAATGAAATTTCTATATATTGAAAATATAAAAAAAATAGGTCGGTAGGTAGGTAAGATTGGATACTTTCTTTTAGCAAATTATTCTTCCCAAACTGCCTCAATTCCCAAATGTTTCATTTCCCAAACTCGCGTTTTTCTCCGAAACCCAAGAAAATCCAGATATTTTTTAAAGCCATTGTCTAGAGCCCAGTAGGTTAGATTAGGTTTGTTTTATAGAAATTCTGAAAATTTTACTGTTTTTGAAATAACCTTAATTTGGGAAATGAAATATTTGGGAAGTGAAACAATTTGGGAAACATATTTGCCAAACATTAGTAAACCAGGTAAGATAGGTCGACTATTTGAAGGTCACTCAATCGATTTTTTTTTGTGGCTTCATCACGCCAAAACTGCTAAACGGATTACAACAATTTGGTATACGGCTAGCTGGGCATCCAAAGATAGTTTTGGGATCTTTTTTAATCGACTACACAGAAGTCAAAAAGAGGGTAATGATTTTTCCTCTTCCACGAACGAAGTTGCGGGCACTTTTAGTAGAATTATAAGTTTCTATAACTGAGTTTTCATCATACGATTAAATAAAATAACCGTCACTAATCGCTTGTTAACTTCTGTTCTCGCGAAATGAACAGCTAGAAATCTGTCTTAATATCCATACAAGGTTGGATGCTAACAAGTGAAGCCAAATAAAGTTTGCTAAAAAATTTCAAATTAATTGTTTGTTCTCGATTAGTTTCGGCTTCGCTGTAATCAGCCAGAGATCGAGACTAGCGTGACAGTAAAAGGCTTAAGCGCCGTAATGATACAAAGAGTTAAATCCGTTTTTATGCTACGACCGCAAATCGGATACGCTACGGTTAATCGAGTTTGTTATCTTAACGGCTCAAACAGATTTCACAGGCCATTGCAGCTTCTATACAATTTCACTATCTTTGAGTGGGATCCAATCATTGGCTAATCATATACATTGATTTAGATATAGCAGCCGCAAAAGTTGAATGGTTCTGAAGTAGGTTTTTAAATCCGGTTCAATTTGTTTGGTATGAAAGTCAGCAGTTTTGTAAATATTCGCTCCGAAAAACCAAAAAATAGCGCCCCCCCCCCCTCTAACTTTTCCACCACGGGTCAAAAAATATGGGAAAAATCATGAAAATGAGGCCTTATAAATACTTTCAATGAAAACTATACTGAATAAAATCGGTTGAGCCGTTTTTGAGTTATTGCCAAAAAACTGCGCTTCTCATCTAAAGGACGTAAGTGCCGTGGAGATACGCTCTTTTGCTAGTACACTTTTTCATATCGTATTGTGTTCATCTGTAGTGCATTTTTTTGTATGAACGGCGGCGGCACCCTACACTAACCATAGTCCGACATGATCTTGGCCGGTTTTTTTCTTAAGCGCAGTCGAGTAAAATAATTCCTATAGCCGTCTTGCTACCTTTGTGAATATATATGTCTATATACACGAGTATTTTAATTTGTCCAGCCGTTGTAGCTTGAACAAGACACTACGATATTCCGACCGAGAGATGGTGCTTACGGTGACCGTTATCAATGCCCAAATATTTTTAACCACAATATGTAACGCGCCATTAAGACTGTTCTCTTCTCTTACCTATGCTATTATTAATACGTATTAACTTCTCACAATATGTTTGGTTTGAACATCAACCTACTAATTTTTTTCATTTTTAATAGTTATACGTAATGTAGGCTGCAAAGTTCTTATTTGGCGTGAGTGCTTGAATTGAAAGCCGTGTAAGCGAAGGATTCCTGAGCGTAACGCGGCTTTCAAGGCACGAGAAGACAAATAATTTTGCAGCCGTGCGAAACACACAGCTTTTCACCTCACTACAGCGTGGAAAATGTGAGATGTAAGAAAAACTGTGAAATTATAACAAACCGACTATTTTTCATTGATAATGAACCTACGAAACACACTCATAACAAAACAAATAAATAAACCTATAAAAAAATGTAACTTCAAACTTCAAATGACTTTTCCACGCTAGCGGATAAAACAAACTTTTCCACGCTTTGGCGCTGTTGTTTGTAAACGGATTTTTTCCGAGCTATTGAAGTGAAAATCATATTTTAATAGGGGGAAAATTTCCCGCGCTGTGCAAATTCAGAAACTTACCTGACTATTCTCACTTACCGATTTATGTTCCTTTTCGTTATGATATCCACCATGTTTCTCCTCTTCTGCCGAGTCTCCTTCCTCCTCGAAGAATTCTACGTTCTTCTCATACTCTTCCTTCTTGTGGATGTCGTGGCTTCCTTTGGTACTGTGCCCTTTCGAGTGTTTCCCTGATTCTTCGTACTGGAGTCAAATAAAATTGTGAATGGAAGACCAAACATTAGTCCAATTAGCCAATTAACTCGCTTAATGCAATGCTTATTAGTTTTGATAAGCGTATTCTCTGCTAGGAAAGAATTTGTTTTCATGCAGGCAAAAACTGAGAATGAATTAACATTATTGCAATCTCATACTCCGCAAGAACCTGAGCTGGAAGATCTATTCAGACCTACTATCATTGGAGAGGTCAGATCAGCAAGACTCCGATGGCTCAGTGATTAGAGAAAATGTGGGATGACAAGGCGCTGAAAATTGCTTAAACGGCTGTAGTGGAAAAACACCTAAGCACTCTATACGAAACGGGGAGGAAATTATAGCGCGCAGTGTCGCCATCTATCGGAACTCAAAATCCATTTTGGGTCACTGAGCCAAAGGAATGAGTATTACAATTTCATACTATATTACGGACCTCAGTGGGTTTTGCATTGTCATGCACGGTAGTGCTTCTTGTCTTAGCTGTGTCTTTATAATTATTGAAACTACCTCTACTACTATGAAATAGCTGTATTTGTAAGCCTTGCTACCTACTCGTAACTTGTTGTGTTGTTCCTAGGGGTGCGCATCGTAGCGACCGGTATACGCATGACCGCTGTGATTGAACTTACTTTCCGGAATCGTCTGTATCAAAGATGACTTGATACTTATTTTTTGCAATTCAACACTTACCGTCGTTTTCCAGTACAATATACACCTGATGGCTCAGTAATCACTCAAGGTGGATAGGCGTGAAAAGAAAAGAAAACTTACCATCGATACCCTCAAGGTAGATAGAAGTGCCAAAACGGCAGTTCAACAGCTAAGCCCTAATCAGACCCGTCTTCCCAAAGAGGTACTTTTGATTTCATGTTGAACACGATTGACATAATTTTTGTATTTGTGTTGTTTACTGCCTGGACTCGGACTGGTGTTTTTTGCTGTGGCCTATGTGATCCTCTTGCTTAATTTACATTAGACTTGTTGTACCTTAGCGTGTTTCTTGCCTCCTAGTGGTGGTGAGCGCCGTATTGCCTGAACTAATCGTGGTGTTTATTGAAACCCCCGTCACATTCGTACTTGCCTGGACGGTGTCTATCGTAGACTTAACAATATAAACTCTATCACTTACACATTGGCGTGCTTCGTGCCATGCTCCTCGCGGCTGGGAGCGCCATAGTACCCGGACGTAGTGTTTTTGTTTTTGTTGTGGCCTCCATGGTCCTCGTGCTTGCCTCGATGGTCTCTAACATAGACTTTACGCTGATATACCTATATCCGTTGTACCTTGGCGTGTTTCTTGCCGTGCTCCTCGTGGTGGTGAGCGCCGTAGTGCCCGGACTCATCGTGGTGCTCCTTATTGTGGCCTCCGCGGTCCTCGTACTTGCCGAGGTGGTCTTCTTTGTCGTGGTGGCCCTTTTTGGTTTTTGTATCCTTGTGAAGGCCCTGTAGGGAAAACCGGAGTTAATGTTTGACATTTAGTGTAGGCCTTTTGTTTGTATTATTATAGGTGGAATCTTGAACCACTATTAAATTTGGTTACAAACGAATACGATTACAAAGAGAATATCTAGAGGTACCTACTCTTGTTTTAGTAAGTAAAAGATCCAGTGTTAACACTTTATATGTAATACCTAATGTTTAAAACATTAAAATACTATGTGCCGTCTAATGCTAACATTTCAATTTGTATTATTTTTTATCCTATGTGTCCTTAATTTATTTTCTGCGCTTTAATTTTCTTCCTTATTTTTGACCAGAAAAATCATCGATGGTCGCTGCATCGATTTTTGAACGATTTTGTACCGAATCACCTCCGCTAGGGTTGGCAATACAGGAAAATTTCGGCGCCGTCGTAAAAATAATTCCCGGCACAGCAAACCCTAGTCAAAACGGACCATAACATTTTCAAAATAGCGCTTCTCAGCGTTAGTTTGCAGACAATATTTTGCATAACTTCACCAATATGCAAATGAACTAACCTATTTTAAGAGAAGTCCTTTGAATTGTTTAATTTATACATATTCGTCGTGTAATTTGCTCGATCCGCGCGTACAATACAGGGTCGTAATTGACTTCAGAAGTTCTCACTACTACGAATTCTCTGATGTATATCTATATTTGCTGTGAGGGACGTCTCCAATATTAATTGAAATTAAAATATCTTTATAAATTGTTACGTTACACATAAATTACTCCAGCTTTGTGTTTAATTTAGAGTTTAAAGCGGATGGTTTTTTATCGAGGTTTAGTAGATTGTCAACTGAGGTATGGAATAAGAAAATTACTCTTATTTTCTTCTTTGAAATGGAGATATAGATTTGCATTTTATTATTATTGCATTGTGAAGACAATATAAAGCATAAAAACAATCCTACTTCACATGCAATGACATAATTCTCATGCAACTTCAATATATTGAGATCATTACATTAGGCTCATCTCGGATACAGCTAATTGTTGTCAAAACAATATCATTGTTGTTGTCATTATATTAAATGCGTTGTAGCCTCCTATTGTATAACAGCAAAAGTATCAATGTTTTTAAAACCGGCCGCGATACACTAAACAATGTTGAAGAGTGATGAAACAATGATGCTATTACATTTATCACGTGGGAGAAATATTAGATTTCTGTTACTATCACATCTGCTATACAAAGTTTTAATCTGTTCAGTCAGTTCAGTCCTTGATCGTTTAGATAAAATATATATGATTCGCTTTCTAGAGTAAATTAGTTATTACAAGAGGCACACGAATTTTATTGTTTTTTCATAACTTTACAAACACGATTCTTCTCCGCCCATACGAGTACCAATCAAATATTTTTTTGTCACATTATTTTGCACTTATAAAATGGTAATGGTGGTTACTTATCAAAAATTATGACCGATGGTCACCTCACACGTCTTCACAGACTTTTACATCTACGTATTTTGCTATAAATTTGGAAATATGAGTCTGTACACTGAATATATTGTCAGAAAAATAAGTGAAATGGCTATTTGTAGGTCACTGAATCGAAAAATATTTTATTTTATATGTAGGTTTATGTCTTTTCGCTTTCATCGCACAAAGAAGTAATACATACAGTTGAACATCCCGGGACGGTTATAAGGTTAAGTACATTTACCAGACTATGCTGAAGCAATAAAAAGACGTATGTACGTATATACGTGGATGCCGAGAGATGGATCAAAAGAAATCTGGAGTGGAGACCCAGAGAAACCACGTGGAGTAGAGGGCATCCACCAGAAAGGAGGGTCAACAATATTATGCACTACACGGGTTCAAATTGGATGCAAGTGGCAGGGGACAGGAAGTTATGGAAGGCTAGGGCTATGTCCGAATACGGATAAACCAAGGGCTGCGATAGATATATAGATAATTACTTGAGGCAAGTACAAAATGCCACACAAACAAACCAGTTAGGTAGGTCCAACTTCGAGGGAGAGATCAATCGACGGATTCAACTGGAATGGGCAGCGTTTGGGAAACTGCGAAGTGTCTTCTCGCCCAGGATACCTCAGTGCTTGAAGACGAAAGTCTTCAACCAGTGCGTATTACTGGTAATGACCTACGGAGCCTTGACGTGTTCTCTATAACTATGAGCCTCTTAAGTAAAGTCAGAGTCACTTAGCGAGGTATGGTAAGGGCTATGCTCGGGATCTCTCTACGAGATCGAGTCAGAAATGAGGAGATTTGTAGACGAACCAAGGTCACCGACATAGAAAACAGGGTAAGCAAACTGAAATGGCAATGATCAGGGCTCATAGTTCAAAGAACTGATTGCCGTTGGAGCAGAAAGATTCTCGAGTGAAGACCGCGTACTGGCAAGCGCAGCGTGGAACGGCCACCCGAAAGGTGGTCGGACGACCTGGTTATGATTGCGGGGACTCGCTGGATGCGAGTCGCCTCTATCCGGCCCATGTGGAAGTTTATTGAGGATGCGTTGCGTCCAGCAGTGAACGTGCTATGGCTGAAATAATAATGATGATGATGATGATGATGAAGTTGAAGAAATGCCACAACAAGAGCAGACATCGTATGTTCTTGTTATTTCCTTTTCAACAGCAAATAGTACAAACATGGAGGACACTAAAGAGTTGATTCACCCCCTTGTCTTGACTTAACTTGCTTGACCATATGTATGCTTACCTCATAAGCCTTCTTTCCGTGCTCCTCGTGTTCTTCTTCAAACGAAGAATGGTGTTCGTGGCCGCCTCCTGTAAATACAATTAATTTGGATTAGGTATTTAATGACACCAAAAGAGGGATGTTATGAGTTTGACGCGTCTGTATGTATCTGTTTATCTGTGTGTGGAATCATAGCTTTCGAATATACCTTGTATCTATACTATCTTGATTTCGTTTTTGTGCTGTTGAAAGGTGATTTCTTTTTTTGCGTTCGACGATTAATGAAATAATGTATAATAGTGTGCCGGAGGGCACAATTGCATCGTTAGCAAAACGTGACTCGATGCATGCGAGCCAGTCCTGCGCCACAACTCGCGAATATCACTTGTCTGTACATTATCGTGTCTTGGACAATATAGTCATTTGGAACCGTGACCTTGTGTTATTCCTCGTCGCACCTCATCCCACACCAGGAGTCAGATACACGAGGCATCATCGAACATTGGTGACCCGCGACTGGAGAATATCGGAAACACTCAAGGTTAGACGCGAAGGCGATGTCATACCCGAACCAGCAAGGAACAACCGCAGGACCACCGCCCGTGGCAATCCAAGGTCAGACGGCGCCAACCAACACGGGGATCACAACGATGACTGACACCAACACAGCGGCAACCGCGGACGTCATGGCTGTGTCGCTGACGGCAAGGATACCAGAGTTCTGGACGGACCAACCGCGCGTTTGGTTCATCCGGGTAGAGGCTGTGTTGGCACCGCAGAAGATGGGCGACGACGCTAAATTCGATTTAGTGGTGTCGAAGCTGCCAAAGGAGGTCATAGTGAACATCACAGACTTCTTGACGAGACCTCCCAGCTCGGGCAAATACGAGGCCCTCAAAGCGAAGCTACTCGGAATACTAGAGGACTCCAAGAACAGGCAGATCGAAAAGCTGCTCAGCGAGATGGACTTGGGAGACCAAAAACCCAGTCAGCTTCTGTTACAGATGCGGAATCTCGCAAAGGACAAATTTCCCGATGATACAGTACGCATCATGTGGCAGAATCATCTGCCCACAACAGTCCGAGCGGTGCTGGTGGCGTCTCAGATTACCGACCTTGACAATCTGGCGGAGGTCGCGGACAACGTGACGGAGGCCACGCGGTCAGGACAGATCGCCCAAGTCACGCAAAAGCCATCAGCAGCGGCAGCGAGCGACACTACAGCGGTAATCCTGGCGGAAATAGCGAAGCTCAGTGTCAGGGTCAATGAGCTGGAGCGAGGTCGATCCGGGCAGCGGAATTACGGCAGAGGACGCAGCAGCTCGCGCTCCGCGTCGCGAGGACGCAGCACGTCTAGGCGTCGGAACGACCCGAACAGGCTCTGCTACTACCATTATCGATTTAGAGACGCGTCTACGAAATGCCGATCGCCGTGTGCTTGGAAGAAGCAGCCATCAACGTCGGAAAACTAGTGAGCCTGGTGCAGACACCGTCGGAGGTCTGCACCATTGCAACCGGCAATAGACTTCGTGTGACGGATCATAATAGTGGGTTACGTTTTCTAGTAGATACGGGGGCAGACATTTCCGTTTTACCCGCTACTAGAAAAACTCGTGTTAACGCGTGCTCGAACTATAAACTGTTTGCCGCCAACGGGACGGAAATAAAGACTTATGGCGAGAAATCGTTAGTGCTAGACTTTAAGCTACGACGACCGTACCGGTGGAACTTCGTGGTTGCAGACGTTAAGCAGCCAATACTAGGCGCAGACTTTTTAAACCACCACAAGTTATTGGTAAATGTGAGTGAACGCAAGCTGATAGACCGAGTGACAGACCTGAACGTGACCGCTGTATCTGTAAGTAGTAAACAACCTTCTATCTATACGATCGTTGAGAGCCACCCGTATCACGAACTGTTATCTCGTTTTCCGGCAATAACCAAGCCACCGTCGTTCAAGGAAACTCCCACGCATAACGTGGTACACCACATCGAAACAACCGGACCTCCGGTATACGCTCGCGCGAGACCTTTACCACCCGATAGGTACAAAAAAGTCAAGGAAGAATTTCGACTAATGCAAGAATTAGGGATCTGTAGGCCATCAAAGAGTGCGTGGGCCTCTCCATTACACGTAACATTAAAAAAGAATGGCGAAATTCGACCTTGCGGGGACTATCGGATGTTAAATGCAATCACAAAACCAGACCGTTATCCTATACCGAGGTTACACGATTTTACCTATATACTAGCTGATAAAAAGATATTTTCCAAACTAGACATCAATCGCGCATATCATTGTGTTAGCGTAGCACCGGAGGACGTTGAAAAAACGGCGATAATTACACCGTTCGGTTTATGGGAGTTCCCCCGGATGAGTTTCGGGCTCAGGAATGCAGCCCAGTCGTTCCAGAGGTTCATGAGCAGCACAGTGCTGCAAGGGCTAGACTTCCTATTCAACTACCTAGACGATGTAATCATCGCCAGTGACGATGAGGTACAGCACAAAGAACATCTCAGGCAAGTGTGTGAACGCTTCGAAAAATACGGCATAACGATAAACTTAACCAAATGTAGTTTCGGTCAAGCTAAACTAGACTTTTTAGGACATGAGGTCTCTCAAGACGGAATCAAACCGTTAGCGGAGAAAGTTCAGGCGATAGTAGATTTCCCAAAGCCTGAAACCGTAGAGCAACTACGTCGTTTTTTAGGCATGTATAACTTTTTCCGCCCTCATATTCCTCACGCAGCGCAAGCCCAGTCGGAGCTAGATAAATATTTAATTAATACTCGGAAGCGAGATAAGACACCGATCGCGTGGACAAGCGAGGCGGACGCTGCATTCCTACAATGCAAGTCCGGCCTCCAAAACACCGCTATGTTAGCGCACCCGCGGCAGGACGCGATTCTAGCCCTAATGTCAGACGCCTCTGATACCGCAGCAGGTGCAACGTTACAGCAACGTTTAGGCAATACGTGGCAACCGCTAGGATTTTATTCTAAAAAGTTTAGTGCAGCCCAGCGTAATTATTCCACGTACGACCGTGAACTCACAGCCATATATCTAGCCATAGTTCATTTTCGTAAGATGTTCGAAGGTCGACCACTGACAATTTATACAGACCACAAAGCCCTATGTTACGCATTTCAAAATTTCGGAAACAGCAACAAAGAATTACCTAGACGCACACGTCAGTTATCCTTTATTAGCGAATTCACAACAGACATTAGGCATATTAGTGGCAATCAAAACATCGTGGCCGACACATTATCGCGCATCGAAACGATAAGCTGTCCTACTGTACTTGATTTCGAGGAACTCGCCGTCGTGCAATCTAGCGACGAGTACCTACAGCAAGCAATGCAAAATGGGGATCGCGCGGCAATAAGTAAAATCAGTTTAAAAGCATTAATGGTTCCGACATGTAGCAGACCAATTGTTTGCGAAATGTCAACCAATGAAGCAAGACCCTATTTACCAGAAAAATTCAGACGTATAGCTTTCGACAGTTTGCATAGCTTAAATCATCCCGGGATCCGCAGCTCAAAGAAATTAGTTAAGCGGAAATACTTTTGGCCCGGTTTAGAAAAAGATCTAGGCATATGGGCTAGGGCATGTATACAATGTCAGCGGTCGAAAGTCAATCGTCATACGATATCAGGATTAGGTAGTTTCGAGGAATCAGATCGCTTTGATCATCTCCACGCTGATATCGTCGGTCCATTGCCGACGTCTCGACAAGGATATCGCTACTTAGTTACTATGATTGACAGAGCTACACGTTGGCCTGAGGCTATTCCAATCGTCGAAATGACTGCGGAAGCCGTCGCCAAAACGATATTCGAGACGTGGATAGTGAGATTCGGCTGTCCACTCAAACTCACTACCGACCAGGGAACTCAATTCGAAAGTAACCTATTCAGAGAATTAATGAAGCTGTTAGGGGTCAATAAACTAAGGACCACGAGTTATCATCCTCAATCTAACGGGATCGTAGAACGGTTACATCGTTCCATGAAGGCAGCCCTTATGGCTAGGATAGCACATAATACCTCATGGATCGACGAACTTCCTATAGTCATGTTAGGGTTGAGAGCAGCAGGTCGTAGCGATAACGGCGTAAGTCCCGCGGAAATGACTTACGGTAAGGTTTTACGGTTACCAAGTCAATTTTTCAGTAATTCAATGAATACAGAACCAAAGGAATCGTCAGAGCTAGTTAAAAAAATTCGCGATAACATACGCAAGCTCAAACCAATACCGACGACCGCGCGCGATAACAGAACGTTATTTATTCACCCGGACCTGAATACATGCGAGTATGTTTTTGTGCGGAATGACACGGTACGCAAATCACTGCAACAACCATACGATGGACCGTACAAAGTACTAGAAAGGAACCCTAAAGTATATTTGATTCAGTTAACAAACAAGCAGGCTCGAGTCTCGATCGATCGGCTGAAACCAGCTTACTTGTTAAACGTACGAGGCGGTGGTGCGAGTGCAAGCGACGCGGCACCAGCGGACAACTCGTCCCCGCCCACCGACGCGAGCAATACGGTTATAAGTCCGCGTACGAAGGACCCAGTACCATCATCGTATGTAACTAGGAGCGGACGAGTAGTAAAAAGACCTGTAACGTTTAGGGATACCTACTATAGAAATAGTTAGTTTTTAAGCTACGTGAACTGATAAGTAAACTTTTTACAGACTCGTACGGCTCTCACGAAGGTATGGTAGAATATTGTTTATTACCAAGTAAATAAGTAAGATAATCCTTAGTTTGATAAGTATACCTACCTACGTACAATTAGTTTCACAGTCCCGCATAAGCGGAAGCGATTTACATGATTATCACGTGGACCCGACCCTACTTAGGAATAGCACCTAAGTAGAACACTAGCGTAAACAAACGTAAGTAATGTAAATGTAATTTAAATGTATTTTTTTTACTTTAGCGAACATGGCAAGTAATAATATTTCGTAACTATTGTTTTCGTGACAATTCTAGAATATGCAAAATAATGATTTTTTTTCCGCAATTCGTTATTGTTCCAATTAAAATGTGGAAAATAATGAAAAGCAAGCACACTTTATTCATTATATAAAGATAAAAATAAAGTTAAAACTCATACATTACGAGACCGTCACGAGATTAAACCGAAAACAATCGGCAGTTATATATTTATCACGTATCAACATGGGTTATAATCAAAGCAAGGAGAAAGAGTCCCATGACACGATAGCCATCGCTACAGTAAAAAATATATCGGGCCAAGTGGAATCGAAGCTGAACTACCTAGCGATAGGTACCATAGTAATGTGTGTTGTGCTGACACTATTACTGTTATACCTCATCAGGAACAAGTGCAAAAAAGGCGCAAGGGCCTGGGTGACGAGGACGGTCGAGAGAGCGACACCACCTCTCGCAATGGTACGAGTCCAGAAGGAAACGTCGCCAGGACCTGTTCCTCAACAGCAGTTCACTTACCAACAGTAAAACTAGCATGTAAGTTTTAAATACCTAATGGTTTCATTTTAAGGCTCCAAAAGAGAAGCTAATGTAAAGATTTCAACATAATTAGTGTAAGTAATTCTTCAATACCTATTGTATAAACAACTGTTTCGCAATCAGCACCTACTAATGTTACAAGGTATTCGATATCATGCAACTGCGTCGTAACGCTGACTATAGCGACAATGCAGCTGCATGAAAAGAATAACATGCCTATCGAATACAACCAATGTAATAATTAATTATAGTTGTAATATTTAAAAAATGAACTTAGAAATTTCATTTTTTTTTTGTTAGGAGGGGGTTGCTGTGCCGGAGGGCACAATTGCATCGTTAGCAAAACGTGACTCGATGCATGCGAGCCAGTCCTGCGCCACAACTCGCGAATATCACTTGTCTGTACATTATCGTGTCTTGGACAATATAGTCATTTGGAACCGTGACCTTGTGTTATTCCTCGTCGCACCTCATCCCACACCAGGAGTCAGATACACGAGGCATCATCGAACAATAGATTGCTATATAAATAATTACTCCTAAATGATGAGTCTAATTAACAACATTTACCTATCATACTATTCTATCAAGGCCACGTACCCGCGATTTGCTGGCAATTCCTAAAGCGCGTACTGTGTCTTACAGGAATTCTCCCCTTGATCGCGCTTTACACTATTTGAACGAGCTTCTCGTCTCAGCACCCGAATGTGATGTTTTTGCAAGTAGCTGGATGTCAGTATGTGATGAATGTATGAGGTTATGTGAGGCGATGGATGACCGCCCTTCTTCAGTCAACTGTGTGTAATGTAAAATTGTTTTGTAATAGTGTCTGTTGTATATTCTGAGTTTCACAGTGCATTAGGGTTTAACTGTAAAACTGTGTAATTATTTTGATAAATAAATAAAATAATTCTTCTCGCAACCGACTTGTAATTAAAATATACGTTTATAACACTAAGATATAAATGTAACATAAGCTTGATATTGTGAAAATGGCGGCTCGAATTTCTTCACGAATATCTAAGTGTAACGCGAGGAAGCCAGTTTTCCAATAAAAGGCCTACACAAGAATGGTCCACGTGTTCAAGGAATACGACCTCCCGTTAATTATAATACCCCACTCTCTGTGTCGGGAGTTAAAAATACACGCGGTATATTTATTATTTAATCCATCTATACCTGCTATTATATTATAAAGTTGTAAAAGCAAAATGTCTGTACATTAAAAATGTTTTCAAAAATCTAAGTGATACTATTTAAAAGTCACTGAATCGTTTTTATTTTTTGTATTTTTGTATGTGTCGTGGCTTCATCATGCCAAAACGGCTTATCGGATTTCAACTATTTTTGTAAACTTAGTTGGTCATCCAGAGATGGTTATAGGATACTTTTTATCCTACTATGCTCTAGAAAAAAAAAGGGTTATATTTTTTTTTCTTCTCTGCCAAAGAAGTTGCGGGCACCTAGTACATATATAAACAAATTAGAATGTCTTTAATAAATAAAGAAGATGCATTTTTTTTAAATGATATCAATCGCTTCGGTTTTATGAATAAGGAATGTATATATGACACCCATTGAAAATTAAATAATAGAAACGTTAAAATCGGAATTCAAAGTCAGTTAACGCCGGGTCGTTAAAACGCCCGATACAAATCGAGCGGCACGTGTGACGTCACTTGCTTCACAAGTGTACAAATGATCGAAGAGTGTACGAGCATGTTCTTATTTTGACCGTCAAAAAGTGCGTTTAACTGTATAGTTGCCATAATGAAATAATGATCTTTATTCTGTAAGTAGGCCGCTAGGGCACTTTTACAAGTCTGACTCTACGGCATTTCCCAAGAGGAGACCTCTGTTGAGAAGAAAGCCGAATCAACCTCAAATACATTTTTCTTTAATTGAACCTTAAATAATCACAAGGTATCCTTTAATTTTATTTTAAACTAGAAGGTTACCACTTCATCCGCATAGGAGATAAAATCGTCACCATCTTTTTTTCAGCGTCGTTGGGTAAAAAGTATCCTATAACTAATTATCTGTGGATGTCCAGCTACCCGTGTACCAAAAATGGTCCAAATCCATTCAGCTGTTTTGACGTGATAAAGCCACAACTACACATACAAACATAAATATATATATATGTTTTTGTTCAGTGACTTTGTAATAATCCGTATCACTTGTATTTTCGAGAATATCTTCAATGTATACACAACAAGAAAATACCAGCCAAGAGCATGTCGGACCATGCTCAATGTAGGGTTCCGCAGCCGTTTATACAAAAAACTGCACTACAGATGAAAAAAATACGATACGAAAAAGAACGTATCTCCCCGGCACTTACGTCCTTTTGCTGAGAAGCGCTCTTTTTTGGCAATAACTTAAAAACGGTATGTCCGATCACGTTGAAAACAATTTTCGTTGAAAGTGTTTATTAAGTTTTATATTTGTAAATTTTTCATATATTTTGAACATACCGTTTATAAAATAGAGGGGCGGAGGTGTCCCCCCCACACAATTTTTGCTACTTTCGGAGCGAATATTTCCGAAAATATTCACTAAATCAAAAATTTTTTTGAAACCTCAAACTGTTTTTAGAAAATCTGTCCAATGATGTGCCATAAATTGATATTTGTTGTTTTTTTTTTCAGTTTCGGTTACATGTATGGAGTGCCCCCCCTAGAAATATATATATTTTTTATTTAACTATCAAATTAAGTACCGGCTTACACAAGACACCTATGTTCCAAATTTCATTAATATAAATCTTTTAGTTTTTGAGTAAAACGCCTGTGACATACGGACGGACGGATAGACACGACGAAACTATAAGGGTTCCGTTTTTGCCAGTTTGGCTACGGAACCCTAAAAATACTGTAATTTTTCGTCGCAATATCAGAAACAAAATTGTTTCCTTTATTTCACGTTTCAAGGCTCAATTTAATATCCTACGTTTGTTTAATACGCTAATTATGAAAAATATACCTATTGCGATACGAGGCTAAGACCGCTCACACAAAATAGGCTAACTGGTACAATTCAACGACTGGATTCAATTACTATTAGGACAGGCTCTCGCCTACGCTATGAAGTGTTCTAGAATCTAGAGTAGATTTCCCCATAAAATTCTGCTTCCATTGCATATTGCAATTGCAAGCTCAGTGGAAGAGTGAAGTATGGTATGAGTAACTTGTTATACAAATAAAAACCCAGCCAAAAAAATACACTCGACTCGTCACTATGTTTCATTTGCGAAACATTGGCTTTTTTACCCGACTGCGCAACGCAAAGAAGTGGTAATGTGTTTATCAGTCTATGTATGTATGTATGTATGTATGTAGGTATGTATGTATGTATGTATGTTTGTTTCTATCTGGCACCCTAGAGACCAAACGCGTGGACCGATTTTGATGATTC
Organism: Hedya salicella; assembly: GCA_905404275.2. Lineage (NCBI taxonomy): Eukaryota > Metazoa > Arthropoda > Insecta > Lepidoptera > Tortricidae > Hedya > Hedya salicella. Next base: position 14,890,959 of record FR990111.1, on the reverse strand, counting down.
TTACGTCAATCAATTTGTCTTAACTGTCCGAATGTCACTGAAGACATGAAAATGATGAAAACTCAAAATGGCGATAATGAGAAGCCATATTGTGAAAAAGAAAAAAAGTGAAAATCGACGTACTATATCAATCAAGTGGGGTATCATGGATAGGATTTAAAAATCATTATTAGGTTTCTTTTATCATTTTTAAATTGGAATTGCCAGTTAGGAACTATAACGATTTAAAGTTGGTTAGCAAGCCGTTTTTACTAAATTTTCATTTAATTGTATTATAATAAATCTGTGCAAGGTTCGCTATAACTCCCACGATAAAGATTGCGAAATTGACTGGCTTTTATAATTTTAATTAAAAAGTATTAAATAAAAAATAATAATTAAAAAACAAAAAACCTGACTGCGTAAAAAACCAAAAAGAAAAGAACAAGTCCAGTACCCTAGAAATTTGTTAAGTTATAATGGAGATCTTTCATGATTCATGATCGATACTCACAATATAACAAATAATAAATTCTAATATGGAACATAGCGATTTTGAACAGTCGGGACCCATAAGAAACCTAGATCGACGCAAATCTTCCCAACAATGGGTCCCGACTGTTCAAAATCGCTATGTTCCATATTAGAATTTATTATTTGTTATATTGTGAGTATCGATCATGATTCATGAAAGATTTCCATTATAACTTAACAAATTTCTAGGGCTCTGGACTAGTTTTTTTCTTTTTAGTTTTTTACGCAGTCGGGTTTTTTGTTTTTTAATTATTATTATTTTTATCAAATGTGTCACATCAAAGGGCGGCCGATGGATGCAATATAGTGACGAAAGCAAAGCTGGATAAGATTTTTATTAAATTTTGAGTAATATTTATGTATAAAAAAATATGCTGTTACATATCAGTAAGTACATGTTTTGTACATTAAAAAAGTACTGGCCACTTGTAAATTGTCACCTTTTGTGACTAATAATTGTTTATATCTACTACGTCTTATAAAAGAAATGGCCTGAAAATATCTAATATAGAACAAAAAACCGGTCAAATGCGAGTCCGACTCGCGCACCGAGGTTTCCGTACAAACTTTCACTTACCCTAACATTATTATACTACCTGGTTCCGGTAGAGTTAAGTTTGCACCTGATATGTATAGGATTGACTACAAATGAGGTGCAAACTTAACGCAACCGGGCTGTCCAAATATGTCTTTTGAAAAAGAGTATATTTTTTATGATTTAATTACAAATATATAGTTTTCCAATTTTAGTATGTATTTGTAATATGTCACAATATTACTTGACAAATTTCATAGTTCTATGTCGACGGGAAGTACCCGATCATTTTGATTCCCTTGAGAGTGTCGAATTATACGTTCTTTGCGGCATACATGACCTTATCTTTTTTTTACGTAAATCTAGAATTTTATTTTTTTACAGCTTAAAGAGATCGTTGACCTGAGTATATGGTGCAAATTTCAACTCGATACCTCTATGCGTTTTTGAGATAAAAGGTCTTGACAGACAGACGGAAGGACAGATGGACCCACAAAGTGATCCTATAAGGGTTCCGTTTTTTCCGATTGAGGTACGGAACCGTAAAAAATATGATTTAGGTAACAATAAAATCCTGTAACTATTTGCAATCATGTTCTCTTTTTTTAAATCATTTGTAGTCACATCCATATTACTTATATCGTTTGACATTATTTTGACGTAATTTGCACCCGTCAGGCGCCTATTACTAATCATCAGTCTGCAATCTGCATCTGCATTGGTGACTAAATTGGTCCCATCGGCCATCGGTTCACTGCAGTCATGACCCACAAAAATTTCTTGTTTATCTGTAAATTTGACGAATCGTCACTCTACCCTAAGGGCAAGACCTGACCCGCTAACCGCTTACGCAATGAGACAAGCTCTTGCGCAATGATAATTAGATTCATTTTACGCAATAATTAAATGATATTGAAACGAAAGTGTGAAAATAGAAAGTGCGATTGATAACTGCAATTTCGAATCATTTCACTCGATCATGACGTGCTTTTCTGTCTAACTGCTGTATCATTTTAGTGTAGCCCCGTACACACATTGGTACTCGACATTATTTTATGTACTTCCATTAAGTGATATGGATAATAGATGAGTTTTCCGGTGTAAAGTTTACATCATAATTCTAGTAATTACGTATAGACATAATCCAATAAAATATGAGTCAATTAAGAAATAACTAAGAATTTTAAAATAAAAAATCTGTAGTTTTTGAACCATATTTTTTTTCTTCATATTAATGATTATGAATGCTTCATTACTATTTTTTATTACTGCTTAATTGTTTATGTAAACTTAGGTAGGACACATATCAGCGAACTCATTCATTTTCTTGATTTAGTGGCCTTTCATGTAAATGTTTTGTAAGATTTCACTATTTACTGATTATAAATGAAAATATTGTTAAACTTACATGTAAAAAATACTATGGCCATTGTTAATATTTAAAAAAATGTTTCGACCAAACTTAAATTCAAATTCAAATATTTATTGCAAATCACATTTTACATTAAAGATGGAACAGTAGGTATATCAGTATATACTTATCAACATCAGTGAAACTGTTTAACCCATTGAACGCCAAGAACGCCTAAAGGTGTCATGTGCTATCGTTCCTACCACTCCAGCAACGCCTAAAGGTGTCGTAAATCGTCGCAATAATAATTGATTGGCGTGTGACTGACAATGGCAACGTCTTTTATTATGAAAGCGTTCAAAGGCTGTTAATGCTTGGTAAAAAAAAAATTGACTATCTGTAAAGTCGGTTTATGGACGATAATTTTATGTGATAACGTGGAAGAGAGATAGATGCCTCGCGAGACGAACGCTTAAGCCCATCGTGCCTCTCGGTCGATTATTCCGCGCTCTCGCTTGCACGAATAACGTTTCACCGGAACGAACGTGACACTTGTTCGTGCGTCCAGCCGATGTTCATCGATATATAAGACGTTATCACCTCAAAAAACCGAGCCTTCTGCCGCGATTATATTTAAAGCTTACTGGAAGCGATCAAAGTTCTGATTATTTTATTCAACTAGATACGAATCTTAGTCTACTTAGTGAGTTGTTCCAGAATCTGTTAAGACGTCTGGTTTTTATTACTTGTGACCCTGTGTTATACCCCATTTGATTCCTAATTTATCTTGATAGTGTTCCGTTTCGTAGTCATTGTCATCAGACGTGTGATGTCACCTTATGTGTAGCTATTTATCTATTAGCCACGGACGCCTACTGTTGAACATAGGCCTCTTCTATAGCTCGCCACTGTGTGCGATCCAGCGTAGTCGGCATCTACCGACTCGCCGCGACCTTCACGAGGTCATTCGTCCACCTAGTGGGGTCGCCCCACGCTGCGCTTTCCTCTATGCGTGGTCGACACTCCAGGACTTTAGTGCCCCAACGGCCATCCGTTCTCCGGGCTACATGTTCCGCTCATTGCCACTTCAACCATGCAATCAGGCGAGCTATGTCGGTTACTTTGGTTCTTTTGCTTTTAGTTAAACGTGTAGTGGCTTAATTATTTAAATACATACGGCCTTTTAGGGTGGCTTTCCATTTCGACAAACGTTTCCTAGTATGCTTAATATGCTTCATTTCATCAAAAACTTTTCCCCTAAAACCATAAAATATCAATGATTTTTGAAGGATCATCATGTAGAAACTGTTAGGTTAAGTTAGGTTTGTTTTGTAACAATGCCAAATTATGAACTGTTTCAGAGAAAAATGTTTTCTATAAAATGATATGTCGATGAAATGAAGAATTCGATGAAACGGTTTCCTATAAAACAATGTACAACCTTTATTTTCAATCCATAATTGACGAACAAATCTCGTAACAACTGAATGAACATGCAGCTGCCTTGAACCTCTCGGTTTTTTGAAGTCGGGTAACCAATGAAAAAGTAGCAAATATCCAGATTTCATAGACTGGATATAATCATCTATAGATGCTAACGAGTATGCATTAAGTATTTTACGCAATACCAGAGAAGCTGAATAGCGTTAGAAAATAGACTGTCCAAGTAAATTATATCACTATATACGTGGACTAAAAGTACTTTTAACCATTTTAATAAAATAAATTTTATAATATTTACTACTAAAATTAAGTGACGTTACAGACTGTTTTCATACAAACAACTAATGGTTTGTTTTAACTTTCCTAAAATGACACGTCTCCTCTACTGACAATCATGTCATTATTAGGTCCTTCTATTCATAGAATCAAGCGCAAGTCTGTAAGAGGGACGCACGTGATGCCAACCTTTGGTTTCGTATTGTCGGGCTACCAGATTGTAGATATATATATGTACATCATTGAATGCAAATACCCATAATTGAGACGGAACCTGAACATGTTAGACTCTATAGTCTGGTAATCCAAGAACACGCTTTCTCTCAAGTATGTTTATATCGACTCCCAAAACACCAAACGTAATAATGTTAAGTTAGTCCCAATTTTAGTATATCAAAATATTGTTTTTCTCTAAAACCGATTACTTAACACAATAAGTATACATACAATTAATCTAGGTCCGGTTAGATTAAGAGATATTTTACAAGATAAACTGTAAATAAATAAAACATTTTAAACGGATTATATCGCGTATATCATTTGGGTTCTCCTTGGGTCGACCCCGTGAACACAAAAGCTAAAAAGCTTTCGCGTATATACGCGATATAATCCTTTTAAATTGTTTCATTTAAATAAGTGTTAATCGCGGAACCAGAGAAGATAATATTATATAATAAACTTTAAATAAATTATAAAGAATAATAGTTTTATAGAAATGAGCAAGACGGTTTTTGGGCAAACATGACATTATAAAAATTCGGAAGTGTATTGGTTTTTTGTCTGTTTGTTGGTTTATCCTCAGACGCCTCAGTAGGTACGTAAAAAACATGACAAAGACATCGCAGTAGCAACGGATCGATGTGTTTTCTTTCGAGAAAAAAACGATTCCCAAATGATAAGTAACGGATGAAGCCGCAGACAATCATCTATACTATTATAATACTATAAACTTGTATAAATGAAATGTATAGATACATTGAGATATTTTCAAAAAACTAAGTGTTACGGACCATTTTCAGGTCACTGAATCAATTTTATTTTTGGATTTTTTGAATTTTTGTTTGTGTCGTTGTGGCTTCATCACGCCAAAGCGGCTAAACGAATTTTAACTATGTTTGGTACACGGGTAGCTGGATCCACAGATTGCCATCGGATACTTCTTACTCGACTAAGATGGAGAAATAAGGTCATGATTTTTTCTCCTCCGCTGACGAAGTTGCGGGCCCCGTCTACCGTTATAAAAACCGGTATTTTTAAATGAAAAGAACTGAAACGAGCAATTTGAAGGTCAGCAATCCATAAAATCTATTTTTTATATGTATGTATGGGTGTTCATCACGTCAAAACGGACAGATTTCAGCCATTTTTGAGGATGGTTATGGGATACTTTTTTACCCGACCAGACTGAAGCACAAAAGATTGAAAACCTTTTGATTTCCGAACGAAGTTGCATCTAAAAAAGGAAAGGGTGATGACTTTTTCGTCGCGTTTGATAAAAACGGAATGCACCGGAACGAAATAAATAAGTTTTGTGCTAGCAGGTCTGCGCCGGCGCCCGTAATTGACTTTCAATGGGCTCATCGGTGCATTAAACTCGGTTGTTTCGGTTTATTTTTCACAGAACAAGTGTTTCGCTGTGAGTTATTAGGACACACGCACACCTTTTTTAATTAAACCTTTATTGCTAACAGATTTGAACAAGTATTTTTTAATTGTATACAAGTCTAACTCGTACCTGCGTCTGTTCTTGAGGTATGGGGGCGGTACGAATGGGGTGACAAGTGACGTAATATAACGTGTCCTGTTTGGGTACACATGTATACGTCACTTGTCACTCTTCCCGTACCGCTCCCATACTCATACTCAGTTACGAGTTAGGCTTTATAGTAGATACATTTATACAATTCAATCAATCAATATCAATATTACAGGACAATTTTACACAAATCGATTGCCCACGGTAAGCTCAATAAGGCTTACATTATGAATACTCGACGACGGGTCTCCTTCGGAATCCCTAATGTCGTTTGTCCTAAAGTATCGTTTGTCCTAATGTATCGTTTGTCATTATTTTACGCACGCATTATTTTCAGAAACCGTAAATTTTTCAGGATTTTTTAAAAGATCATCGTATAGATTAGAGACCAGTTCGATTTCTGTAAAAAATTGTCGCATAATATTTATTTATTTATTTTCAAATTAATTGATTAATACTTTTTTAAATTATTTTTTCAAAACTAACGAACTATGTGTGACAACCGTCCTCTTAAACACTCGTAGCAATATTAGCCCTATGACGAAATGAGAAAATAAAAGACCTTTTCTCTCACTAACAAATACATTTTAAAATGCACAACAAATTATGATTTTCTAAGATCTTTAAAATTCGTTTAAGCACAAATGGTGTAGAAAATCGCACTAAACATGTTATTAAATTACAAATTAACTTATTCGTCATTATGTAAATCATAACTATCTACAGTAGAATGAAAAATAATTTATTATTTCATTACTGCCACAATCAATGTCTTAGCAACAATTTACTTTAAAATATTTAATCTATTCAGCTAGTCTTCTAAAAATTAACAAACTTGGCTCCCTCATTACACAAACATTGTCCAAAACTAACAAACCATGTCTGACAACCGTCCTCTTAAACTGTTGTAACAATATTTCCCTTGCACCACACCGAATTAATAAAACGAACTTGGCTCTCACTACAAAATACATTTCACGGTGCACAACAGAAGTTCGGTAAAAAATCAATCGGCAAACACCAATTAGTAACAGATTACTAAGCTTGTTTACTTAAAAAGTAACATGGATTTGTCAGTTTTGGTACGTCTTGGCTTGTCTTTCGACACGTGGCCTTGATGGTTAAGTGTTTTCTTCACAAGTCTGTCTGTGTCTAGTCTAGTTAATTTTTTGGGGGATTGCCGTAATGAAAATGAGCTACAAATTTAAATAGTCTTTAAGTTGGAACGTGTTAACTCAAGGTATGATAATGATAAGGTTTTTTTTAAATTATTTATTTAGGCAACAAACAGTCGCAATTAATAACTTAACATGGCTATTTTGCTAGGCTTAGTCTTCAGGGGGTACCTAGAGAACGCATAAGGACGCCCTTGGTGTTGATTATGTTTATGAGTGGCTATTATTTTGACCAATTACCGTCAGTTTGTAAAGAATTAATACTCGTAAGGTAAAAAAAATATATAACTCTTGAATAAATCCCAGTGAAGCGGTCTCATTGGTGACTAATTACAAAACGGCACGGTCCTCCTCTTTCGCTTTCTTTCCACAGGCCGGATAAGAAGGGCGCCCGTAGTTTGGTGACCGCTGACATAGGTGGTAATAAATTATATCGATGAGGCAACTCGAAAGCAAAATTTATTGTATCAATAATTGATACAGACGTTGCTTCGAGTGTAGTTACCTATCAAAATCAAACTATGATTGTTTTGAAGCTTTGTAATATAATTACTCGGCAATATACTCCAAAGTCTACTTAAACCTAACAAATAAGTATTGTCGTTAACATGAACATCCTAAACATCGCATTATGTGTTATATTTTTTTAAGAGTTTTGTTAATTATAAAGCTTTTTTAAGGGGATACCATACGCGAATGACCTTCGAGCCGTAGCTCATCACTTTTCTGTGTTGTATATGTCTCAGCGTGTTGACAACCACCGTTGTTACCAATATACTGTTCCAGTTTATCTTCACGAGTCACCGAAACCAAGATAAACACCATCAGAATTTGTTATTTTTACGACAAAAAAAGGGTTTATGCTACTTTTCTTAAAAACCATAGAACCTACTGAAAAACCAGTTGACAATTTTAAAGTGAACTTCATTACTCACTTATTGGTTTTAGTCCCATGTCTAAGCATCGCTTGACGAGGGAGCCTATTTAAGATAGAAAAAGGACTTTACGAATCTTTTTTTTGTCTTGATTTATTCTGATATTTTATTATTATTATGATAGTTGTTTGCAGAAAGAAGAATAGTTTTATATCACTTTAAAAACAGTGAAATTTACCTACATTTTCCACGTAGTCCCATAAAACATTTTTTGTGCTCAAGGGTTATTTTACCGTAAATGATCTGGACGATAATAGTAAGAAAACGTTGTCCATTATTTATTTATTTATTTATTATTATTATTAAAAAACTTTAAATGCAGTTTTTCTTAAATCTACGAGTAAAATCGGAGCCATGCGGTTCCTAAGACCAAGGTGTTATATTTCTTTAAAAAGAAAACTTTTCCAAACTGAATATCTATTTGGATTTCTCACCATGTATATTTTAATATTAGGTATAATGATCAGTAAACAATAAAAAAAAATGTTCCAAGATTATATTCTCATGTCGATAAAGCATACCAACAATGTATGATGCCTCAAGTTATAGCGATCAGCGTAAAATATCGTTTAAAATGGTATCCAAAAATAAGATGTGTAATGAATTATCGAACTTGTCCATAAATCCTCTGTGCACGAAGATGCAAAACAAGGTTAATTGGAATTTGGCACAAACTACACGTACCAAAATAACTTATTTATCTTTGGATGTTTTTTTATTATTCAGATCGATAAATAGTGTTTATGACATGACACTATTATCTGTTATGAATGTTATGATCACCCAGATAACGTAATTAATTGTACTCGTTCGTATACCTACCGAGCGACTCGTCAATTGTAGTAACAAAACACGCACATAAAGTGTAAACATATTTCTAAACATAAACTAAAACATCCTTAATAGCTACACGTAGTGAAATCAGCATTGAGATGAAGTCGAATCCAGTGGTTTTGAAGTTAATGTTGGATAAGCAGACAAAATCTGCTGAGAATTTACGTTTGGATATATAGAAGATGAAGAGATTCGCAGACGAACTAAGGTCACCGACATAGGAAACAGGGTAAGCAAACTGAAGTGGCAAGGGGAAGGGCATATAGTTCGAAGAATCGATGGCCGTTGGGGCAGAAAGCTTCTCGAGTGAAAGCCGCGTACCGGCAAGCGCAGCGTGGACGGCCACCTACTGGATGCGGGTCGCCTCTATCCGGCCCAAGTGGAAATTAATTGAGGAGGCCTGTGTTCAGCAGTGGAAGTCTTATGGCCTAAATATAGAAAGTTTGATGATGATATATAGAGCGTTTAAATAATTTGTACAGATATATAAAAGGCAAATGATGTGATTAAGTAGTGAAAATGTAACAGTTTTAAAGAGTTGGTTTTAATTAAATAAATATTTAAACATCAGCGACAATCCTGTAAAAATCGATCTAGTCCCAAACTAAGCCAAGCTTGTATTGTACTATGGGTATCAGGCAATACATACTAACCAAGACTTAGTAACAAACATTCGTACAAACACTTGCCCTGGCCAGGACACCAACTCGAGACCGCCAGCTTCGTAAGCCGTAGTGAAACATAGGGTCGATTTCACCAACATTTAATTTACACGAGAGTGGCTATCGCAATATAACTTTACTTTAACGATTTACTCGACAGTTAACTTTAATTTCGTTTCACCACTCTAGTCTACGGATAACTTACTCTCGCATATTTAATCGGTAACGTTGAATGAATGAATTGAATGAAATCGTAATACACCCAAGTAAGATAGTCAGTTTGTCCCAAGCTTGAGCAATGGTGCTGCGTATTTTTAAATTTGTTCGGGTATCACTTGGGAAATAAATATGGATATCACTTGACAGTGACAATGACAATAGGAATCTACGTGTAACAATTTACTCAGCCGAAATTAGCGGTATAAGATTTTACTCAAGTGTAGAGATTTTATACTTAGGTTAAATATTTGTGTAACGTAAAAGGAATTTACTCACCAGTATAATAATGATTTACTATAGGAATAAGAGTTAACTACGTTGGTGAAATCGACCCTTAGTCAATCGTGTCGTCAATTGAGAGTAAATCGACTGTCACGGTTCCGGAATTGCATTTTATTGTTATTCTCCATACATTTTCATTAATACCGCCGGCAGTGGGGGCGGAATTTAGCACACTTCTTTCTCGCCCACTTTGTCTTTCCCCTCGTCGCCCGCAGACCATGGTAGTGTCACGATACAACTTGTCAAGCTATAGTCTAAAACACTATATGATTTGATTCTATCAGCCCCTCTAGCACAACTGTGACACGCGACAAATGTTGTGTATCTCTTTCCATGCAGTACAGTGCGCGAGAGACGGATGACGCTATTTCGCGCGACGTGCATAGTCTCGGCAAGATATGCTAGCCCGGCAGGTGGTTGGTAAAAAGTCAACCTAAGCGTGATCCTATCGGGATTGTGGTGTGACTAATTCTTCTGCGGTGGGCGTCCCCGCCGTGGAGACGTCGGCGTGCAAGGAGAATGTGCGGTCGGTTCCGCTTTCTCCGCGTGGCCGATAAATTTGTTTCTCCCTCTGGAGCTGTGCGTTTTTCGGTATATAAAAGTAGCCTATGTCATTCTCTAGCCTCTATTCTATCTATACGAGTATGCACAAAATTACTTCAACCCTTTGCCCCATTTTTGCGTGAAAGCAAGCAACTAACACACTAAAAAATATATATATTTGTTAAATATGATATTCATTCAACATAAGCGCTGAGGCCTCCTAGAAGGTTTTATACACCTCTGACAGGAGGACTCCCTCTTCCAGAAGTTGTATAGTCAGCTGCAAAAATGTACACGATTATCCCGTTCAAAGATATCTTCTCTCAACTCTATTGACGGGTAATAGAGTCTAGTGAATATATTTTTGAATGGACTAATCGTGTATATCTTATTGCAGCTGACTGTACAGCCAGCTGTATGTTGTTAATGTATTTATTTTTGACATAACTTGTTATATGTTTATTATAAATAAACTTAAATATGTACAGTGGGTAAGGGAAATTGAAACACGTACGTTTTTTGCGCTTATCACAATGACTATAAGAACTAAAAAGGTACCTACGAGTATGAGTTTCTCTTACTGTAGTCACTTACAATTTGGCATTAATGATGTTAGTAAGGATGAGGATAAAATTTAACCTTCTATTATAACCCTTAGAGTATTTTCTTAAAAAAATTATGAGATTAGAATTACTGGATTGAGAAACTCGTTTTTATAAGTCAGCTAAATAAATCATTTCTTTTGTGTTATAATCTGAAACCACGAATTACATAACCATGAATAATCTAACAAGTATTAACATCTGTGTTCGGTATACATTGATTACGTGATCCATTTTAGGTGTCAAACTGTGTGGCAAATTGCTTTTCACCGATTGCAATTCACCTGAAATCCAGTTCCTTCATTTACGACATTTTGAATAGCTCATGTTTTGTTAGGTCGATTAATCTCGGAAATTGAATTTAGGTTTGTATCGGAGGTGGCATAAGAAATTAGTAGTTGAAAACAACGTACTGCTAGAAGTGGGACTTTATTTGCGGAGTAGGAAAAATGGCTAACCTCTTTTTGCTCCAGCGTAGTTGGGTAATAATAATAAGTATTAATGCGTACAAAAGTTAAATGAATTTAGTGACACCATTTATTTCAGGCAACTTCGTCAACGGAGGAGAAAAAATATATAACCTTCTTTTTTTATGAGCGTAGTCGGATAAAAAGTATCCTATAACCATCTGTGGGTGACCAGCTACCCGTGAACCAAAAATACTTGAAATCAGTTTAGCCGGTTTGCCGTGACGAAGCCACAGCGATACATACAAACATACAAAAAATAAAATATATTTCTTAACAATGTATTTAATATATTCAATGTACAGAATTTTTACAACTTTATAATAGTAGGTATAGATAAGTAGTATAGATGTGCCTATTCTAATAAACTCTTATTAGCAAAGACCAGGTTTTGGTTTTAATTTGGCTGTCCTATTTTTGGGCCTCCTGCGCTATGATGGTCGCGTTTATCACGCGATAAATGATATGATAACGCGCCTGTCACTCTTGAACTCACATACGTGTCAGAAGCTGACGGCAGGTATGTCACTTATTTATCGCGTGACAAACGCAACCGTCATAGGCCCGCTGGTTACTCTTTAGAATTACTATTTTAAACGATAGAAGGAGTTGTCCTTAAAACATTTCTGTTGAGAAATACTTTTTCTAGCCAACATAGGTCCATTTTTCAAGGGCCTACCTCGTCAGTATTTTAATAGCCTAGATAAGCATTTTTCTAAGTAAATCCTTCACTATTGTCTCCTGAGTTACCGGACGGAATGACAAAAAAATCCAATCCGCGAGGCCCTATGCCTGCCCGTAACGCGTTAATCCTTCGAAAAAACCATGTGCTGCGAAAAGCATGTTTTCGGCCATTTTTAACAAAACCGAATGTAAAATGTGTCATGTCATGGCATAATCTAACCTTAATCTCGATCTGTGATTATGAAAATTGCGGGACCAACTGACAGCGGCATACGTCACGCTGTAACAGACTGCGTTCGGAAATCAACGCCTGGGCTTATGGTATGAAATCGGTTTTTGCCGTGATAACTTAACGTCTTATAAATAATTGAACGCTGGCTGTACGCACGAAAAAGCATAACTCATTATCACGTTCCGCTGTCACGTTCCGTCCAAGCCGAGTGTGCAAGCGAGAGCGCGGGACAAGCGATAGAGAGGCACGATCGGCCTAAGCGTTCGGTTTGTGAATCCATACTAATATTATAAATGCGAAAGTGTGTCTGTCTGTCTGTCTGTCTGTCTGTCTGTCTGTTACCTCTTCACGCTTAAACCACTGAACCGATTTGGATGAAATTTGATATGGAGATAGTTTGAGTCCCGGGAAAGGACATAGGCTACCTTTTATCCCGGAAAAATACCCTTATCCGCGATATGTATGCATTATTTGCTTGCGTATCCTAACGCTCTCAGTATTGAATGTTTTTCCCCACTGCACCATTTTCATGCTTCTCTGTTTGGCCCTATGGTTGACAGGGCAGAAGCTAGTTCATAAATATATGCAATTTATCATCAATGTCTTCTTATGACGTTATAACGTAAAATTATCGTTCGTAATACGACATTACAGTCAACCAATTTTTGGCTTACATTGAAACCCTAATTTAATTCCGTTATACTCAAGAAAGATTTTACCTTCATAAAAATTCATTAAAAGCGATTTTCTTTTGAGATTTTTTAGCACTAAGAATCTATATTACGAGTACAAAGGATCTCTGATTAAGTTTGACCCGAAAGGCTTAAGCGGGTCTTTGTTTTTAGGGTTCCGCTGCCAAAGGGTAAAAAGGGACCCTATCACTAAGGCTAGAGTTCATCAATCTTTCTTGGATAATAATGTCAAAACTCCATATTAATTTGACATATCTATTTGAGAATAAGCAAAATTCTCGGAATAAAAAAAATCCAGCCTAAGATGACGTCAGGACGTCACACGTTCCTAATACCTTATAAGGGGAAATTGAGAACTTTGTTTTGCAGTTGTGTTAAAACTTGGTTTACCATATATTTCGTGGGTTATTCAATGGTATTATTAGTTATTAATATTTTCATTCTTTAAAAATGGACTTTCTCACCCAACTTCAAAGGCTCATAAAACAAGCTACACACAAGGTATCGAACTCAATTTTGTGTTTCAGGATTTCTATCATAGGAACTATCATTTCATTTTTATGTCGGTTAGTCTGCTTCTTCTACGGATCTCTACTTTCTTGATTTTCAAAGTTAAATTACCACTAGCAAAATTTTATTAAGAACGCTTTTCTTTCGAACTCCGACGTTTAATATAAGTAAAGATTAGGATCCTGTGTTATCATTGTACAGATCGTGAGTGTATCGGGTAAGCCCTTGACCCTTACGCCAAGTGCCTTGCCCAAGGATAAAACCGCAATATACGCAATTTGAAGGACAGTTTTACATCCCACGCAAATTTTCAGACTAGTGTAGGGCGCCCTCCAGCTAGATGGACCGTCGACTTAAGAAAATTGACAGGCAGCGGTTGGAAACCAAAAAACTCAGGACCGAGCTCAGCGGCATGCCATGGGAGAGGCCTATTCAACTGATTCAGGGATTTGATCAAATGACTGATTTTTACTAGGCAAATGATAACATTGATTCGCCATTTTAACATCCTGCGTAATGTGGTCCTATCCCTTAGAGATTTGTTCAAATCTCTGTTTTGGCTATTTCCCTGCGACATATATACGAGTAGTTATATATAAAAATAATGTTTTTTTTTATTGTTGTGTTGACATGATTAATATAATGTATACGATATTCTTATACTGTATTGACATAAAAATAATGATTAATATATATTTTAAATAATAACATATTTGCAGTAAATGGCATTCAAGACAATAAATCAAGTTTTTAAATTCATATAAAACCTCATTGCACTAAATACCCTATATATGTATGTCAGCCTTGAATTTATAACCTGTAGTATTAAAATTACCTATAAAAATATATATGTGTCGCAATATATTTGACATTTCCAATGTTTCAAGCTATTTGATGCTGACTGTAAATCAATATTACTCCATTTCTCTGGTTGGATGTAGTGCAAAGTCAACTTAATAGGACTATATAGGTATGTCACCACAACATCCACTCTAGTAACCACTAGAGTAGACGGTTTCAGCCAACCGGCTTAAACCGCAAATCGATTTACAGTATAACCGTTTGGTACACCGGTACTTCAGGTTAAAACAATAATTTTGAGCGGCAGCTCTTAAAAATATTCCCGAGGAAGAGCAGTTATGACTACATCAACTTCTTGTATGGGATTAGTAAAAAAATAAATTTTAAAACGCCTTTTTGAGTATATTAAGAAACATTTGGCGTATGTTTGCCCAAAGTGGAGGTGCCCAAATTTGGTATGTTTTGAAAATATATCTTTGATTTTTAGAAAACAGGTGGCCTAACGGTAAGGCTATAGTATATTTTTAGAACCGGCTCATGAAGTCCTTGTATTTCATATTATACAATACGCGATAGGTTTCTGTAAAATAATTTCAAATCCCATACCAAAAATGTATACTTAACGACATAACTGCCCCCCCTACCGGGAATATTTTTAAGTACTGTTTTAACATAGTACATGTGTACCAATGGGCTATCCTGTACATCGATTTGCGGTTTACCATCAATATTTGCTTTGTACACCGTCGACTACTTATGGTCTTGTTTGTTAAAGCTCCACAAAAGTGTAAGTGTATGCACCGCCAACAAGATAAGTTTACTTTTGTGTAAAAAAAAACTGTATCAATCTTAGAGCAATCAACCAGTTTCATTAGGTACTTTACATTTGTTTATGCCCTTTTACCTAGAGGTGAGGTAAACACGTATTCCGACTACGGAAATAGGTATTTCTTTTCACAAAGGGCATAATAAAGAAATCCCATACATGCTCACAATTTATGGTATAAAGTGAAATACACATTTTCATATACTTTGGCAGAAGGGAATACGATTGTATGTAATCTGCAACAGTTAAATTAATGCTCTAAGGTAACACCATGATACATAAGGTGCATTGAGGGAAGACGGAAGTACGGGAAATACAAAAAAATACCGAAAATGCTCTTAAAGGCGTTGAAATAAAGTTCATCTTTCAAACTTCCCCCAACGTCTTACCCCAACGCACCTAACATCCATAACATTTTTTTACCAATTTCGAGCATGAGCAATATAAGCATTATCTCAGAAGAAACACCAGTATCTATTCCTTGGTAAGCGTCTGATAAAGATAAAATTGGTGATAACTGTGGTGTCCTGTTTACTCACATAACAGCCACTCTTGGAAAATATTAATGTTGGAACATGTTGAGCAGATTTTTCCTATGTCACCTAAATACACGATTTGCCGATGAATTAGTATAGGCTTCAGGCCAGTTTGTAGATTAATTTTGGTGACGGCAAACACCTGTGTCAAGTGTGGGATATCATTATATTTACAAGTCTTACTTTCCGTACCGCAAAACCTGCTAACTCCTGCTGTTGGACTGGGCTCCTGGACTGTTCCAGGTACCGAACTGTGGTCCAGAATATACTCGTACTTAAGTAATCAACATTATTAAATTTTTTGACAAAAAGTACTTTAGAATTGTTAAATGATTGTGCTTATGAACTCATTATAATAATAATAAATCGCACCTAGGCGGATAAAGTTCGATTTAATCTGGACCACAGTCAGTGATTTTGGGTACCTATCTAACTTGCTATTGCTAGTGAAGTAATTTTAAAACACATTATCATGTTTTCTAATGTTGTGGTTGTAAGCTGCTAGTTGCTGCTTATTTTAAAATGAAGATTGAATTCTAAGTAGTATAAAGAAACGAATCGAAAACCCAATGCAGGAGAATTCTAACACTCAGATTTCCCCTCAACATTCAGTTTCTTCACGTCCACTGCTTCATTACTCTATTTTGAGAGTAAGTACCTGAGAGATCGCATTTATGTTTTCCAATCTTTGCTGGGGTGTAAGGGATAATCCTACATCCAGTCCGGTAACATTTGGATGACACAAGAAATTATTGCGAAACTTGCTGGATCGACTTTGTTTACCCACCTACAGTTATCAGTGTAGTTATTTATTGGTATAACAGGGATTTTTTAGTGCGTTACATATATATAGCATATATCTGCATAAAATAAATAGTTCTTATCAAAGTCAAGAAGCAAACTACCGTCCAAAACGTTTTGTAACTACTCTTAAACTTCTCGATTTATAATTCCTTTAATAATTCATGTAAATAAATAAGTAAGACACTAACCTTTCTCAACATGGTAGTCCTTAGGTTCCTTCTTCGCGTGATCACTGGAAGCCGGTATAGCATCAGTAACAGTTTCACTGTTGTTTGTTGCAGCTTCTCCCGAAGGTCCTGTCTCGTCAGCTGCTGGAGACGTAAAATATTCATTGGCTGTAGTATCTTGAGCAGTTGTTTCGCTCTCTTTCTTATCTTCTTTCTTATCTCCCCCGCGTAAAACTGCATCAATATCTTTCCACACGCTATCAGTGGTCGTAGGGTTATAATTGTCAAGAGCTGTAGTTTTATAATCATCAGTAGTTTCACGTGCAGTATCTGGATACGAAACAGGTAAAGTGCTCTGTTTGAATTTATCTTCCACCGTTTCTGCTACGAATGAATCTGTCGGGGCTGAAGTAGTCGTGGCGACAGAGCTTGATTTCTTATGTTTCTTTCTATTTTTCATTTTAGGAAAATAAAGTATTGGTTCAGCCTCTCCTTCAGTGGTTGTTGTTCGTGTTGGATATAAATTATATTCTGCACTATCAATCCTATTTGGTGTAGTTGTCACATATTTAGAAGAAAAGCGTCGCGGTGCTTTTGTGGTTGTGTATTCCTTATCACTTGAATCTTCGTCTTCAATAATATATTTGCTCGGGTTTCTAAATACAGAATACTTTTCTACTTTCGAATTTACAACCTTTGCTGGCGTGCTTTGCGTGCGGAGTCGTATAGGTTTTTTTCTAGCTTTTTGAGTAGTTTTAACTGGTAGAGGTTCTTCTGTTGTGGTCTTTCTTTCTACGTTTATATTATATTTGTCCTTCCAACTGTCAGAATCCTCGTACTCGGCATAATCTGGAGTAGTTACTTTACCACGTGGTCGTTTACTATGCCGATCTCGATTTTTCTTAACCTTTGTATTTTCATGATGAAATTCATTGCTAAAATCTTCATCCTTAGCGTTTTCAGATATAACTCTTTGTTCTTGTTCATGCCTTTGTTTCAACTCATCAACACTGTCTAAAATAATTTTCTTTTTCCTTTCATTTTCTTTCTGTTCCTCTTCTGATAGCTCCGGCTTTTTAGTAGTACTGGTAGCCGATTCTGAATCTTCTTCATATTCCTCTTCTGAATGTATTTTTGATTTGGGTTTTCCTTCGTTAACTTCTGGTTCCGGCGTAGTTGTAAGTCCTTCCTTGTACTTATCTACATGTTCATCCTGATTTTTTCCTGATAGTTTCGGTATGGATCTGTTAATGTCATCCGCCAAACTGGGACTTTCTTGGGTAATGATTTTAAGTAATCCAACAATATCAGGGGTATTTGATGTGATAAGTGGCTCGCTTGCTTTATATTCAGACCTGATGTCATCCGCCATGTCCTTCTTATAATATTCATCATCACCATCAGAATCACCCTGTCCGGGATCTTCTAAGTCATCCGATACAGCTCTCATTAAGAAATTAATTGGTAGTGCGAGTCGTTTTTTCACTTTGGCCTTAGGTTTATTCACGTCCACAAATTCACCGAGTTCGTTTCCATGTTTATTTTTGAAGGGGACCCAGTCTGGGTAGAATTCTAGAACTTCGCGTTTAGACACGTTACTGTTGGTGTCACTGGATATTTGTATGGTGTTATTGGGTGTCCGTATGGTGCCACCGTTCGCGGCGACAATGGCAATGGCGGTAAAAAGGAGTATAGCGCGTGTCATGATACCCGGCCGACTGAACAGCTCGCGGCGTACTAACTGTGTGCAGCCGCAGTGACGACTATTATTTATATTGTTTACGAAACGATTCGACGCGCCCGCTGCGCTGGCGCTGACAATGTGGATAAGATTGTCTTATAATAATTTCGAGTATTCAAATAAATTAGAATAATGGAGGATGGATTTGAAATGATTTTTATTTAATTAAGGATTTGATTTTTTTTATATGAGATGTGTAGTAGTGGAAACAGTTTTAAAAGAGTTCTTAAAAACAGCACCAACTAACAAAATACTATACAATAGAAAATTACAGCGATTAGCTACATTTATGTTATTTTAGCAGTATATTTATGCATGTTTTCCACATATATGATTTATAACAAAAAAATGCACTATCCAATCTAATCCTGTTACTTTAAACGAGTAATTCTTGGATTGGTTTCTTAGAAACGGCTCTATTGATTGGGATGAAATTTGGTATGTAGATATAACTTTGCCTTCCAAGTTTATCTAGATTGGTTTCAGCCACCGAGCGAAGCTCGGTCGCCCTGGTACTATGGGATAATGAGACATATTTTCTAATAAAGTCAAGTTTATCTATAAATAACAAAAAAAAAAACGTGTACCGTCGTTATTTGAAAATTCGAATCAAAACTGTAATATACATTTTTTGTATTTCTATGAAACACAAAATTTTGTGTTCCGGTGTTTTTAATGTGGGAAAACTAACACCACATTACTATCTATTGTGACATAGATATATGTCAGAGCGCAAAGAAAAATAAAATTCAACTGCTCTCGTCCGTGGTCACATCACCGGTACCGGGTTCGAGTCCTGGTGTGACGTGTGAGAGCAATCGTATTTTTCTTTGCGCATTGACTTGTATTTATGTCACAGTACATTTTTTTGCTTTGATTAAAATATGTTTGCTATCTTTTTGAGAAGCTAAGAGATCAAAGAAAAAGACGAAACATGTATACTTAGACCTTAAATGAAGAAATATATATTATTTCGGTTTGCAAAGGGCACATCTAAAATTAACGGCTTATCCACGTTATGTCTTCAAGTCAGCCCGAGACGACTTCGTGAAATGGACATCACTCCGGCGGCACGACAGACGAGCGTTTATTTTATTTGGGTTGAGGTTACTTCACTGCAGTCAATGTGCCTAAGTTGGTAACACTTAATTGCCTTTACAATGTGAAATGGAAAAATCTCGTAGTTATTTTTAAAGTGATAATGATCATTGTCACAAAATGCTATACACAATTGGGATGTCCCAAAAAAAAATTGACCTCGATTTTAAATCAAAATCGTAAAATTTAGGATAATTTAAGATACTAATTTCGTCCGTTTTCCATTCGTATGAGTAATGAAACGCCTAAATAATGACGTCACAGAAAGCTTTGGTAAGGAATTGTAACAAATAAACTCATCAGAATGGAAAACGGACAATTGCAAGTGGTTTCATTAAACCTATTCCTCTAAATGGTTTTTGAATTGCCATACATTTGAAAAAACTGGTACATCCCAATTTAAACGTATTTTCGTTTCAACTGACTTGTGATCGATTGATTAAAAAAAAAACTAAAATCTTAGTCTACCCCGCGATGATAAATAGGTACCTACTGGAAAAAAACATTCCGACGAATTGAGAATCTTTTTTGGGAGTCGGTTAAAAATGCAAAATGTCAGGACGTATCTGAGACAATAAAAACGTTTAAAATTGATCTATTTCAAAGACAATTTACACGTGTGCAGTTGGGAGCGAGTGATGTCTTGCGTAGATTGGGCAGCGTGTGCCGCTGTGGAGGGTCGCCCTTACGATCCATTTTAGGAATCGAATCTTTAAAGGCTGCGTTTAGAACGCCGCGTCCAGCCCGCCGGTGTGCGTTGTCAAGGCTACTGAAGAAACTTGCAGCAGTAACCACTGAACCGATTTGCGCATCAAGCGGTCAGACCAATGACCTTTGTGTTTCGTTTCATCTTTGTTTCATGCCGTCTTAGGTTAGATTCTCGGGTGTAATCGTTTTCGACATGTTGTTCTTTTTAATAAAACTAGAAGGTGAGGAACTTCATCTGCGGTGCGTCATAACTTTTTTAGCTTCAGCGTAGTCGGGTAAAAAGTATTCCAAGATATCCAGCTATCCTTGTATCAAAAAAAACTAGTCAAAGCTTCGTACGCCAAAAGGCACACCTTATCTTACCTATGTATGACAAAATAAATGAACTTGAATTAGAATTTGAAAAAATGATAGAAATTCGTCCGGTCTTTTTGACGTGATTTAAGAATAGAAGAGAAAAAAATATTCACTGTGTATCCTCTGTATTCACAGTGAATATCTTTTCTCTGATGATGGTAAAATAAGATTCGTATCAACAGCTGCCCTTTGCGAGCATACAATAGGAACAATATGTACTAAGATGTAATAATAGAATATAATAAGTATTTTACGACGACGCAAACAAACATACATACATATCGTCGCTACTTTGAATCGTATCTCACTATGCCTCAAGTAAAAACGCAGTAAGTGTATTATGTACCCAGGATGCACTTATGGCGTTTCTTCTGAAGTTGTTTAGAGATACACGTTTTTTAAAGGTTGGTACGATATCCGATAAACTAGATCATCCGAGGCCGGTTCATCCTAAGCGTATCAGATTATACCATTAATATATACACGTATATTCACACATACACACACATATGTAAATACCGAACAACACACACGCTACTGCAACTCATTGGAACACAAAAACTTGTTATTTTGATTAAATAGTGAAAATTTGTTACAACACCTCTATGCTTTTCTCCTTCCAATCCATTTTCCTGTGTAAGCTATAAGAAATCCTAAATTATAAACATAAAAGTTTGTGCCGATGTAAGTATATGAACGTTCTTCTCCTTTTAAAGTTATTTAAAAACTACTAAACGGATCTCAACTATAAACTCTCCAGTAATGTTGTTTAGACATCAGAATAACACACTAGCTATAAATTATTTCATAATTCATCCCTAAGAGGTAAACCCAACCCCCTTGTTGGGATTGAAATTTAGAAAGGGGAACATATATTTTTTAAAGTAACTTTACAACTAAAATTTTAATTAAAAGTTATGAACCCCTAAACGATGGGTAAACCAGGTGTCGGAGTGCCTTGCAATGCTGATTAATGCAGCCCTTCAACAGGCAATCGATCGAGCTTCATGGAAGGGAATACTTGCTAGACTACGTCGGCAGAGTCACGATCTTTAGCATTGAGGGTTTTAAATAATTCATCCCCTAAGAGGGTTTGAAAGTTAGTTTAATATTTTTTTCAAATAGTTGTATATCTGAAACTTTGTCACTGGGATCTTCATTGAAAGTTTAGAAGGGGGGGGGTTACGATTTTTGGAGATGATACTACTACTTTACGCATGGACTCTATATTAACAACTAAAAAAAGTTTCAAGTCAGTGACCTTCAAATAATCCAAAATTACTTAATTTAAAATATCTTCAATGTACATACATTTCATTTTTACAACTTTGTAATAGTATTGATGAATCAAGAAAGTCGGTTTAACCGTTTGAAAACCATCAGCTTTTTTTGTCGATATTTTTTTCATCAACCCCCGCCGAAAAAGAGAGGTGTTTTTAGTTTGGCGTGTGTATCAGTGTATCTGTGTGTCTGTATATCGGTCATTTTCCAGGTTTGTGTCTGCGACTAATTACCGCAACTCCCATTTAAAATGTATGTAAAAGGTTGTGGCAATTATACACAACCGCAGTCAAATATTGAGAATAGCCGATATCTGTGTGTCTGTCCGTGGCATTGTAGTTCTTAAGGAAGGACCGGTTTCCATTTAGTTTTTTGTATTTCAAGAGGCGACTTCATCGAGAGCATTCTTACCTATGGTTCTAGAAGATTTTTCAGCCGTTTGGACACTACCTACCTATCAGCTTTTCTCAGATGTGGATGGAGTTTCTTGGTTCACCGATTACTTTTACCGTGGAACGAGGGCGGCGCTGGATCGGTCGTTGTGGAGATCCTTGGGAGAGGCCTTCGCAGGGCTCGGAACCGGTATTTTCTTCATAAAAAATAACCAGCTTTTTTTCGCTTTTCATAATAATTACGAGATTTTCATAATATTTTCTTTTGTTCCGCGATTATTACTCATTTAAATAAAACAATTTTAACAGATTACATCGCGTATATTATTTCATTTGAGTTCCCTACGTTAGAGTCTTTTCTTCTCAGTATGCCTCAGTGTGTGAAATGCTGCTGGTAAATTATTAAAATGAAATAATAAAGCTCTTCTGGCACATGTGTAACTGTCTTTACAGATTAGGCCCATCTGGCATATATGTACACTTTTATTTATTTTCTCAAAGTGGGTAGTTTGCACAACTTATAACTTTGACGGAGAAAAATATATCTTTTCTCAGTCAACCCGTGAACACGGAAAGCTGGAAAGCTTCCGAAACGTCGGGAACTCAAATGAGATAATATTCGCGATATAATCCGTTAAAATTATTTTACTTATACGAGATTTTCGTATATTTTATTAACATTCTAAAACTCGAATCAGGTTTTTCTAAATATATTTGTATTTTCATAAATACTGTTTTAAAACATTTCAGAAATAGGGTGTATTTTAAAAGATTTATAAATACCGGTTTCGAGCCCTGGGCCTTGTTCTGTGAGTGGATGTCTTTAAACTCATATGACATTGACAACTTTTGAATTCAACGGTTACTTCTATCGGCTATATTCCGTGAGAAGTACGGAGCGTGTCCGTAGTGAAAAATAAATATAATAGACTACACTAAATTGTTAATGTTTGTAGACACGTCTAGACTCAGCAAAGATAATACAATAATAAATATTATTAGATGGATGACTGGATGTTATGAGAAATTGCAGGCACTTAGTATAAATTGATTGAGTTGACATAATCAATGACCGATGTGAATTTGTATTCGTACCTCCAAATATTCTTTCACATTTAACTTTTCTCACTCCATATGGATAACCATAAACCCATGTTATAACCCTAGAAGAAGCCCGAAACTTCATTCGCGGAAGAAAAAGTCATAATCATAACCCTTTTTTTATTCAGCTTAGTCGAGTAAACAGTATCCTATAACCATCTGTGGTTGTCAGCACCCGTGTATCAAAAATATTTGAAATCCGTTAAGCCGTTTTGGCGTGAAGAAGCCGCTATTTTTTTAAATTTCTTTATAGTGGAACATTTCATTTTTACACATATCTTGGAAACGATAAAAATACATACATCTAGAAAAAAGATCTTCAAAAGATAGAACATAAATCATCAAGAACTGAAAGTAAAAAATATTATTTAAGATATATTTTTTAATCATATTACATTATTATACCTACCTAATACATGATATTTTAACATTTTACGTTCTTTCCACATTTTCCTTTATCAATCAAAATTAAAAAATATATATATTGTGCAAATGATACCCGATTCGACCTACGCTAAGCTAGGCTTCGCATTATTGGGCCCCCTTCATATTCGTTATATTTCATAGAAAATTAACTTATATTTTTAAATGTTTTATTTGCAATGCACTTGGGTGTAGGCGGTGTAGCCATTTTTAAATAAATAAATAAATATTACGGGACAATTTTACACAAATCGAACTAGCCCCATGGTAAGCTCAATAAGGCTTGTTTTATGGGTACTAGACGACGATATATTTAATAGATATATTACTTATATACATAGAAAACATCCAAGACTCAGGAACAAATATTTATGCTCATCACACAAATATTTGCCCTAACCGGGATTTGAACCCAGGACCTCAGCTTCGCAACGCTTAAAACTATTAAAATTTTGTTTAATTTAGTAGTTGCTGAGATATAGCGTAACAGACGGACAAAGTCGCAACACAAGAGCTTCTTTATTTCCTGTCAGTACGGAACCCTAAAAAAAGAAAAAAAAATTGTTGTTAGTAGGTATAATCAAACCTATATGTTTATCAGCACCGAACATTGACTGCAAGGAAAATTCAGCTTATTAGATTACAAACTTTCAAACGAATGATTTTTAGAATAGGGTAATTTCGAAAATGTCATTTTATTTACTACCAGAAGGCGCCCGCAACTTCGTTCGCGGAGGAGAAAAAGTCATAACCCCTCTTTTTTTATTTAGCATAGTCGGGTAAAAAGTATCCTATCACCATCTGGAGATACTCAGCTACCCGTACCGTGTACCAAAAATTGTAGAAATCTGTTTAGCTGATTTTGCGTGATGAAGCCACAACGACACATACAAACATACATAAAATCCATTTTTTTTTTCTTTTTAGTGACCTCCAAATAGTCCGTAACAATATTTTTTTAAAATACCTTCAACGCACAGACATTTCATTTTTTCAACTTTATAATATTATAGATAAATCAAATACAAAGGGGTTATTGTAAGGCCATTGTCTTCCATCTGAGCATGAAATGGCTATAATATAAGATAGGCAGCGTTGATATGGCATTTAATATCAATTAAAGAGTTATGAGTTGTATTTCGAAATTATCCCAAATTCGAAATTATCCCATAAAGTCTAGTACTCGTAGGTAATCGTTTCTGTGTAAGTTCGGTTCCTGTTTCCTTCTAAGGGAAAAAGAACGTTAACAAACTTGCAAGCTCTGTCACTCGGTTTTTGCTCGACTTTTTGCCCCCTAATGAGTACACGAGTGGAAAAAGGGTAAACATTTGTTACGGAGAGATAAGGAACGAGTTTCATTTATATTTGTTAGAAGAAGTGAGTCAACCACCTTTGCTTTTTATATTTGGTTATTCATACGTTATACGTCGTACCTGCGATTGACTGCGGTATCATCTAGAATGCGACTGAGGCCGATCATGAGGCTTGCTGATTTTGCAAAAGTGATACATACCCACCTGGATCCCTAAGTCCTGACTTGACTGTGCTTAGGTGTGCTTGTGTTTGGACTTGGCCATCTTATGACTCAGTGTTTATATTTCTAGGTTGGCAGTTTTGTTCGGAAACGTTCTATGCGTGTTAACTTGTTAAGCCTGTTTGACCTTTGGCTGTAGATTTTTTTTAATGCTATGTCCTCAAGTGAGGACCGAGGGATCCAGGAAGATAATATAAATATTTCGATTTAGTGACCTTAAAATAATTTGTATAACTTTTTTATAGCCTTAATGTACAGAAATTTCATTACTTATTAATTTTATAACCGTACCTTATAGATCTATGTTAAGGTAAATATTTTACAATATTTACTCATGTTTTTGTGTAATTGCTTTTAAGTCTAGGTTTAGTCGAATTTGGAAAATAAACTGTACCCACGGCTGTGAGATAGGAATCCCGCGATTTCTATGTATGTACTCGATTTCTATCTATGTAAAATAGCTTTGTTTTTAACTAGGATCCGTCAGAAAGCCTTGTCGTGTCGTAAAGCGGCGATAACGGCTGACTATATGTCACCGTAGGTAGGTAACGATTTGAGGTGTTAAGATCTTCAGTAATAATAATTTTGTATTGTATATGTAGCTAGTTTGCCTATCTAAAAACATAGGTATGTTAAAGGAGGGACGATAAAGTTGTAATAAATTGGTGATTCTCGACAAAAGGGTACCGTTACTTTTGTTTTAGTATGTTGATTTTTTTGGCTGTAACTCATGCTTAAAATATGTATGGAAAAATGCGTTTTTTAAAGATTTCTTAAAATCCGAACACTACCTATACCCTCCCTTAATACTTGCAAAACGATGCGTTTTTATATTATCATCAAAACACACGTTTGCGCCATAGTCGCATTTTTCCCGGTTGACCTAAGACTTTTTTCAAAATCAGCCAAATAGGAAAATAATTACACGTCTTACTTCTAAATACATACTAAGATTGCTTATTTTTAACAAGCATCCGACAATCGGAAGGCCGTGTCGGATGCCTAGTGTCGCAACGAGGCGTCGCCCGCAACAGTTGCACGTTTAATCTGCCGATTGGCCACAGTTATTGACTGATCTAAACACCTATTTAAAACATTCTTTAGCAAGGATTGCCAATTATTTCTATAATAGGTTATTGCTTAACATATACAATTTGAGTAACACATCTCCCGGAAATCGGTTTTTGATCAAATTTCTGAACAGACTGGTGAAAGTCTCAGAAAAGGAATCTGTGCGAAACATAGGGTACATTCCAGATAAAATCAAATCAGAGACTGCAAGAAGTTTCGAAACACTGGGATAGTATGAAATTTATGAGAGAAAAACAAGCCATGACGTCATTGTTTTCACGGTCAAATTGTTCCGTTTTATTTGGTTTTTGCTAGTTTTAAAATGGACAAAAACGACCGTAACGGCATTGTATCGTGTACAGTCGCCATCAGATATATCGCAGCAAAAAAGATATAAAGCGACATTGACTGTCCTAAACTGCTACAGGAACTGTGATTTGTTGCTTCTTCTCGCCCTAAAAGGCACTTCCCCCCTATCCATATAAGGCCTACATCATCCAAATATAGACGGAACAGTTTCCTTAACCGTGCTAGTCGTAATTTGAATAATGTGACGAGAGAGCTTGATATTGATATATTTAATTGTGTCATTCCTGCTGTGAAGCGAAATTTAATTAGTGCCTTTTTAGAATGAGCGATTCTTTTTACCGTGTTTGTGTTATATTGTTATTGTGTATTAGCAATACCCAATACACAATAACAATATACAAGGTTGTTTGTCTAGTAAAGCTCTTAAAGCTTAGCTTAAATGTTCATAGTTTTTATATATACTTGCTGTGTGTGCGCGTCGTTATGCGCGTTGTCACTTAACTGTTTCATGTGCAATATCTATACGTGAGTTCCTGTAATTGGCTCTATACTTCTATTTAAGTTTCTATTTGTACTGTTTTAGCTGTTGGTTCTCATATAAATAATATAAATAAATAAATAAACGAGATGCTCAGAAATATCTGAACTCGACTCTATTGTTAAGGAGGCGTTAGAGTGCATGTTTAGATATTCTTGACCACCGTGATATGTACAGATATATTATTCTCTTTGTGTAAACTGAGGGCTGATATTTCCTTAGTTCAATCAATAGGGTCGTAGAGGTGGGTATTGCAATACTTTTATAGCATAATGTTTCGGCACAATGAAGATCTTGCGTAGACGATGCATTGATCTACTAAAGTTCGTCGTAGTGAGAGCTGTGTAGGAAACAAGTACATACTTGAAAGGTAAACCGCGTGGTCGTAAATCTACCCTTGTACGCCGGTTCCGATCTTCTATATCTATATTATTATAAAGTTGTAAAAATGAAATGTCTGTACATTGTAGATATTTTCAAGAGAATGATTGTTATGGACTATTTGGAGGTCACTTAAACGATTTTTTTTTGATTTTGTACGTTGTGGCTTCATCGCGCAAAGTCGGCTAAACGGATTTCAACTATTTTTGGTACACGGGTAGCTGGGTATCTCCAGGTGGTTATAGGATACTTTTTACCCGACTACGCTGAAGAAAAAATGAAGGGTTTTGACTTTTTCTCCTCCGCGAACGAAGTTGCGGGCGCGTTCTAGTTTTTATATATAAAAATATAATAAATCTCGCCAGCTTTCAGGGCACCCTGCTGCATAAGTCTTAGGCAGTTTCAATATTATTTTTTTGTCTAAACATTATGTACTGATTATTATTTATTAATACTATTTTTCCTTTTTCCACCAACCGTTCTTGTTTATACCCATTCACATCTTACTAAAAAACAACACTGGCAATGCCAGGAGCTACCAAAAATAGTTGAAACCCGTCCAACTATTTCGGCGCGATCTGAACATCGAAAATTGTACACACAAGATATAGTTTATAAAAAAATACACAATGGATTTATTACGGTCCGAATTAAATGATTCATAGACAAGTCAAACAATTATATATTTAAGCACATATAGTTTTTTGAGAAAAGATTGTAGAGCAAAACGTAGCCGTGACCAACTCGATATTTCACAAAAAAATTTTTACTTAGATGGATATAATCTATTTTTTAAGGCTGCTACGCAAATAAACCTATTATGATGCATTTTTAGACGACCTGAAAGAAGCTAAGTCAAAAAAAAAATGTATAACGTTTTTTGTAGTAATCTATGTAATTTCTTGATATTTAGAAATCAAGTTAAAGCTCTTTATAATTTAAATGCCCTCGTAGGTCTGAATATAAATCCAAAATTTCCAATTTTTTCACAGAATTTACCTAATGTTAATTTGCGTATTATCAAATTAAAAATCGTTGATTAAGTACCTACGTATAATGCGTTTGCGTTGCGTACATTTTTTGACCAGAAAATTTTCAAAATATGCTATGCATTCTACATTTAAGTTGAAGGGCCTCCTACACTAGGTTTGTTAAGACGCGGTCTCCATTCCAGAATACGTCAGAATCACGGACAAGTGATGTGACCGGTCCACTGTCACTTACAACTACTCGTATTTATCAATTATTAAGTTCGGATATTATCCGGAACTGATATAACGCAACGTTTTCGCAAGTTCCTCGATTTGACGCAAGGTTGATATTAATTAACTCCAAACAACCTTACAAGGAACAAATTATTTTTAAACACTTGAATTAAGTATGGTAGACCAATTTAGTATTAAAACTGACCTGAATAAAATGACCAGGGCCCGTTTCACAAAAGCTTGTAACTTGTAGTACAAGTGGAAGTCTAGGCTGCAACTAGTTCACGGACGAAAAAAAAAGTAATAGCCCCCTTTTTCGGAAAGCCGAACGCTTTCACAAACGGTAATTCAGAGTATAGCCTCGTAATGGGGGCGCCATGAGATATCAAGCAAAAAATTGTGGGTTGTGCTATAAGAGCTACCTTCATACCAAATTTGAAGTTTATAAGACAAATGGGAGCACATCTTTAAAGGTCGCCTTGAATATGAAGAAACAACCAACTTTCAAATTACTACAAGGAATTATTTTAAGCCAATAGGATCGTATTTCTGCCTTTTCAAACAAAATTAAGTTAACATTAGCGACCATTAAATAAAATAATGCAAATTTTAAGCGGTTTAATTCGCTAATGCTTTGAGGAAATTGTTTCGAAATGATTTTTCCATAAAACGTCGGCGAAAGTTTGTAAAAAACGTTATCAAATAAGTATTTATCAACGCCGACGATAAATGGTCCAAATTTGGCGGAAAGTTATGATTACAAAAATATAAAGTTTTTTCTAATGCTTATTGCTTATATTCCAGCGATTATCTTAAAAACAAATAAATAGTCCACCACTAGGTTTTACCGTGACATTTTTTATTTTACAAAATTATCATATTGTAATGGAATGAGCTCAGTGGTAGAGCCAATAAAAAGTATCTGGATCGATTTTAATAACCTCTTTCTACTCGTGAACTATAATGAATTTCAAAAATAGAATGCAGTCTTTTTGCAATTACATTTTTAAGCTATGTTTCATTTACTGTAGTTTATGGGCTACTCGTAGAAAAAGTATTGTATACAATAGTTATATAATTAGCTCACGTACTAGAGGGTGAGGCGAATACGAATATAGTCTACACTCACACACAGACACACACATCCCACTATGTAATACAATGTGACTAGAAAGTGTCTTAGCTATTTCTAAAATACTTTGTATATTAAAAAATAATATGTCACTGCAGTTACCTCATATAAGATAGACACAATATTGCTGCTTCAAAATAACCTTATATTCTTGAGGGCGAGTAAGTTTACATCGTATTAAAGACTGTATCGATTGTTATAAATACAACTTATTCCTAGCACTATAAACTATCATGACCTTAGAAACATAAGCTGATAAGACATAATTGTTAGACATATGTCACAGAATCGATTGCTATATATTTGTTTTTCACATTTTATTCCAATAAAAAAATGCGTGGCCTTACACCACAACAGCGAATATCAATTGTGGACAAATGGTGCACTGTAAAAGGTATCACGTACAGAAAGGTAGCAAAAATGGAAGGCGTTAGTGTAGGAGCAGTCCAAACTGCGATCCGTAAGTACGGTGAGGAATACGAGTATACCTTCAATGACCGACAACGACTTGAAATTCAAATTTCAGTATCCATTTTGCTATACTCTAGGTATGTCTAGTAGATAG
Source organism: Hedya salicella (assembly GCA_905404275.2). Lineage (NCBI taxonomy): Eukaryota > Metazoa > Arthropoda > Insecta > Lepidoptera > Tortricidae > Hedya > Hedya salicella. Next base: position 14,860,278 of record FR990111.1, on the reverse strand, counting down.
TGTTTTTAAATAATACCAAGGACCCCGATCGCAAGGAGATATTAAACTAAACATTTAACGGTGTTATAATTATACAAAGAAACATAGTACAGTAACAATTAGTTCGTAATAAACGATAAATAAATCGTAACATTTAAGTACTGTGTCACGCTTGCAAAGTTGAACAATAGCAAATAATAATTCTTATGCAAAGATGGTGTTGTACATATATATCAGGGATTACTCATACGAAGTTGCCTTTCCGGCATTTTTGTTGTGGTATACGGGTATGCGACCCCGGCTCCCCAAGCTGCTACTGGCTCATACATAGTCTTCCGGGACAGTAGTATCCTTTAACCCTTTCTCCTGTCTAAATTCGTACAATTCCTTTCTTTACCCTGTTATCCTTCCTCCTATTCCTCTAATCCAAGGTATGCCGTGCCGATGGATGCGTGGCTAGAGGCGAGTCTAGTCGTGAGTGTGCCAAATTGCTCTGGGACTGGTGACCCCAGAATAAGCTGGTATGCGGAGCTCTGCTGGGTTTGAATATTTTATCCCTAGCTGCTCGTGGGAACGCAAATGGCGGCTATGTGGTTCGCAACCCATCACGTCTCGGTCCCAGCGAGAGCGAAGAGTGCGCTATGGAGAGCCGCTTTGCTACGTTAAATGTAAGGGGAGGAATGAATGATAAAATAGATGAAGTATGTCAGATGATGGATGCGAGAAATTATTGATATTCTGTGTGTGAATGAGACAGAGCGAAAGGGTTGTGACAGCACAAAATGAAGAGATTAATGAATGTTGATGAAGCGGCAGTTGTATGCAAGGACCGTAGCAAGTGGAAGGAGGTAGTCTCTGCCTATCCTGTAATGGGAAAAAGGCGTGATTGTATATATGCATGTATGTATGTATGTTGTACATATCGGGGAACGGCTTTTTGTATGGAGATTGACAGTCCTCTTGTTTTAATGGTCCTTGGAAATATTACTTAGGTCATGTCATAACTGAAAGTTTCTGGATTTTGATAAATACGATCAGATATTAAAATTAAGTTTTTTGAAGTAACTATATGCCCACACTATTTAGCCACAACGACGCATACGAACATACAAACATAAAAAAAAATGTTTTTCGATCTTTGTCTTCCAAATAGTCCGTTACAATAGTTTTTTTTTAATATATCCAATGTACAGACATTTCATGTGTACAACTCTATAATATTATATAGACTAGTGATAATGAAGCTACAAAACACACTCATAACAAGACAAACAAATAAATATATCAATAAATAAACATTCAAACTTCAAATGACTTTTCCACGCAGATAAAACAATTCACCAAGATTTAATGCTGTAAATGGAACTTTTCCGAGCGAAACGTACTTTACCTAACTTTTTTTTTAACCACGTTATATCAGAAGTTACAATTAAAACGAACATTGAACTACTTAGGTATAGGTAGATAACAGATGAAATTAAACATTATTCAGGCAAACATATTGAATATCGTATTTTATAGCACTCATACACATCACAATGTTTGCGAGTACTATTTGGCTGTTAGTATAGTAAACTGTCATGCGATACTATAAGTGTTTTATGTACTTACGGGAGACAATTTCATCACGAGTGGCGTAAAGATGAGGCTGTATTGAATACGCGCAAAGGCTTAGAATATCGGTTTTCGGCTTCTTTTTAGGTGCAGCTCAAAGTTATTTTTAATACTTTTGATTTTTATACTTTAGATATACCTGAAAAAAAGGAGAAGAAGACGACTGCCAAGAATTAGTTATATAGATCTGATAGCCGTTGGTCCAATTAGTGATTCTTCGAAGTCGCAGTTCGTCCATTACGTGGTTCGTCAAGTATCCTTAAAGCGGTTTGTCTTGTCACGGGATCCCCAGTAAAGTAAACATATCCTGGCCCTGGTCTACACCAGGGCCAGGATATTTATTGATGAAAATAAAGGAAAAGAAAAGGCACCTGAGGACAAAATAGACAGTCCTTAGCTAAATAGTCTAATTTACATTTTTAAAACAGTTAGCGATTAATTACAAAATATATATGAACTTACGTTTCCGTGCCTACGTCAACGACGGTTGAAAAGTATGGTTTTACTCGGTAGATTATTATTTAGAAGTTTATATTATGTATTCAAATAAATAATAGTCACTCAAAGCACTCAGGTTTCGGGAATAAATAACTTATGCTTTGCTTAGCTCGAGGATTTTAAATACATTGTTAAAGAGTGAGACTTAGAACAACATCTGATCAGGTCCGAAGTAAAGAATTTAATGAAGCTCGAGCGTGTGTTCGAGTGTGGAATTTTAAAATAATTTTGAATTTGCTGTCAGAAGAATAATTTTAAAAAGCTGCGCATAGCCAGAAAAATCGTAAGCAACGAGTCGTAATGCGCCTCGTTACAGTCTATATCACGTTTCGTCCATATCGTAATTCGTCCATATCGCTATTCATCCATATTACCAGATAAAGGTGGCATTCCGAGATGGGCTGCAGACTGCAACAGCACGTCCCACTGCTCTCCAAATTGAACGTTAATGGTCGGGCATAAAGGTTCAATTTTCCGTGAGCTGAGAAGTACGGCCGTGCAGCCGCAGCGCTTCCACTGCACACTGAAAATTGAACCTTTTTACCTTACAATTAAGGTTAAATTTTTGAAGTGCAGTGGGATGTGCTGTTGCTGTCTGCAGCCCATCTCGAGCTTGCATTATAAAGAAAGGACTAGAGGGAACTGCACCAACCAAAATCAAAATCTTAAGGGCCTGCATCATCAAGGAAAAACCACGCCCCAAACGCCGAGCGTAATTTGTAAAAAGGGACGCATTTATTGCTCGCGCGCATCAAAGAAAGAGAAAGCTAATACACTACATGCTTGGGATTTTGAGGCGTAATCGCCAGGTGTAATAGTACAATAAAATCGAACATATTAAGGTAAATGCAGGTAGTACCGACCCCCTTAAGGCAATTTCAAAATGTACCATCTATTTTAAGGATACTGATTGCTCTCAGAGTCACGTTTTTATTTTTTTATGTTATTATTATGTATAAAATGTGTATTTCCTAAGTAAACGGCTACTGAATAAAGGCTTTGCTTTATAAAATAATTTATATAGCGAATAAGTCGATTGTTGCTAATACCGACTCATGAAAATGGCTGTGAGGCTATTACCGAATTTTATGCAGCTATCACCGATCGTCACGAAATAAAATAAAGTAAAAGGTGGTAAAAAAATATTAATTGAAACTAAAGTAGCAATTAATGTATTAATTGTTTCTGCATCATCGGTTCTAGACTTATATCGAATCGTTGGAGTGAACATTTCAATAACTACCTGAACGTCGATCGATTAGTGGATCTGCTTCATAAGTTCGCTCTCAGAACTACCACCAAAAGTGGAGCTTGTGGAACCACCAACGCTGGGGGAAGCTGTGATTGCCATAAAACAGCAAAGAAATAAGAAAGCGGTGGGTGTTGATAACATCTGTGGAGAGTTCGTGAAATACGGAGGTGATAATCTGAACAACATTCTGTGGAAATAATTCGTTCGCATGTGGGATGAGGAGCAAGTGCCAGAGTCTTTTAAGATCTCTCGTATTTGCTCGCTCTACAAGAATAAAGGAGACCGCTCCGATTGCAATTCCTATCTTATCTACTCCGGGAAAAATATTTGCAAGAATTCTCTTAAACCGCCTACTGCCTCTATCGGAAACTATTCTACCAGAAACCCAGTTTGGCTTCCGGCCGAAAAGAGGAACTAATTATCTTTTCAGTGCGCCAACTTATTGTGAGGAGTAGAGAGCAAGGTCAACCAATGTTTCTATGTTTTGACAGTGTCCCTCGTGAAGCGCTTTGGACTGTACTGGCTAAACTTGGGTACCCAGACAAGTTTGTGAGGCTTCTACAACTCCTTCACGATAACATGACGTGCTGCATAACAAACAATGGCGAACAATCAGAGTTTTTCCCCGTCACCTGTGGTGTGAAGCAATGCTGTGTTTTGGCGCCGACTCTGTTTACACTCTACTTTGCTGTTGCAGTTAATGAGGCCTTAAAAGGCTTGTCCGAGGGGATTTGTATTCGTTTCCGAATGGATAAAGGACTTTTCGACATCGCCAAACTTAACTAAAGTCTTTCATGCTTCCATCACAGAGATAATGTATGCAGATGCTCTCTGCTTCGTCTCAGACACCATAGATGGCTTATAAAGGCTTATTACAAGTCTAAACGAAGCATGTACGAAATTTGGCCTTAAGATCAGTGTTAAAAATGGTTCCAATATCATGCCTCTATGAATTTGCATCGGAGAGGACGCTCTAAAGCAAGTGGAAACGTTTAAATACCTTGGCAGCACGATAACAGCTAAGTGTGACCTAGATGCCGAAATAAACAGCAGAATAGGAGCTGCCGCAGCAGCTTTTGGAAAACTTCGGCACAAGGTATTTCGTTTACATGATCTTAAACTATCCACCAAAATCAGCGTTAATATGCCAAACCTCCTGTACTCTTCTAATACATGGGTCTTGTACCGAAAGCATATTCGCACACTCGACGGATTTCACTTCAAATGCCTCCGCAACATCATGAACATCAAATGGGAAGATCGCGTTCGGAACACGAACGTTTTACAGTGTGCAAATATCGGCGGCATTGAGGTTTATCCGATGAGGTGACAGCTGCGGTGGTGCGGGCACGTGTCCCGTATGTCGGAGAGTAGAGTGGCGAAGCGCATCTTCTTTTCAGAACTCCAGTACGGTAAGCGTAAATGCGGAGGCCAGTACCTGCGGTACAAGGATGTTCTGAAAAGACACATGAAACGGTGCAAAATAGAGCCCTCGGAATGGGTGGTAAAGCTGCTCAGCGTCCCGAGTGGCATCGGCTCATCCATCAACAGGTGAACGACTTCAAAGCCGAACGTCGAGAAGTCCTTAATAGAAAGCGGAATGAGGTGAAGACCAGACCACCTGTGGCCATCTCCTACAATTACGTCGGCGGGGTGTACGTAAGCCACATACGAGCGCACTTAAGGGCGGAACAACTACAAGATAACCCAGCATGAGTCTTAGATAAATATGCCTGACCAGGATACACAGTCGCTGTGGCCGAAATCAGCCAAGACTATCATCATCATCATCATCATCATCATGATATCAAAACAATGGTGTTTGAGCCTGGCCACCTTCGCTGGTTAGTGTAACACATTGGCAAGAATAAAATGAGAAATGCTTCCCACTACGTAAACGCAAATCTTGAATTGATACACAAAATTATATTTTTTAATTGTGTTAATTTGTGCCACCAACCTACGAATTCGTGTCTCAGCGGTTCTGGACTTATAACGATATAAAGGTGCAAGGTGGTACCAATTGGCATTATTAAAATCTCTTTATCATATAGAGGTTTGGCCAGGAAGTATCTCGCCACAAAGTAGGCGAGATATCAAATAATATAAATACGATCGGTAATAGCTTCTTATTGTTTCTACTACCGACCCCTATGAATTGGTGATACAGTTTGTAAGTGCAAACATATAATGCATTAGCAACTCATAAAAAGTGGGTATTTTTTATTAAGTTACACCTTCTGACTATAAAACAGATAGTAATTAATAATTATGACAAGAAATATGAACCCATGCACTCAGTTTTAAACACTAAACAATTATTTATAAATGTAACGATAAAAGAGTCGACCCTCCAAAAATATGACAATATTTGTTACATTAACAACGCAATAAAAAAGAAAGTAGACAACAATACGTATGTCGCTAATACATTTTTTAAAGAACAAATGTTTAGATTTAAATTGGTCGATTAAAGTACCTATGTTATTGTCATATAATATAACATAATAGCGAAAAAACAAAGCACTATGCTAAGGCCATTAACGGCTTATGGGTCGGCGATCGCTGCCACAAATAAAACTGATGAAGCTATCACCGTCCTATTTTATTTTAGGGATTTATCATTTTAGATAGTTTTTTTTTCAATAAAATGTAGTACGAAATCCAGAACTGACACTTAACTGAACATATTTAATCACACAACATAAAGAATAACATTTAGTTATTTGTATAAATCTCTTAAGTAGAAATGTCACGTGCTTACCTGATGAATTAAGGCCTAGTACGACATGACCTGCGCGCACGCTGTCTTAGCAAAAACTGGAGTATTTTGTTTCTTTTTTGCTCTGTCGCACACACTAACGCAAAAGTAAATGATGGTCTAGAAACCAACGTGTGCGTAGCTTCACCTATCTTTGGCTAGAATTGTACTGGTAGCGTAAACATTGACTTTCAATTTATAGGTCGACAATACCTGCAGAATTTAGATAGGTCGCTGATAGCTGCATTTACCTTATAATGTTTTGTTAACATTTAGGTTAGTGATGTAAGAGAAAAAAGGAAGAATGTAATTTTTACATAATTTAGCCGTTTATTAATCTGTCGTTTATACAAACTAGACAAAAAACGGAAAATGAAGACGCGTTTTCGGGTTTCTTTTCTATGGAGGAAATTTTAAGCAAACATGTTTCCGCGTAGGCGCTGAATAGGTTATATACTAAAAAAAAAAACATATCTGAAAACCAGCGTGTTTCATATACTAGATTTGACAAAAATCTCAATAAAAAATTGCTTAAATTTTCGATGCACCCCCTTAAATGATGAATCAATGTCCTAGGTAAAAAATATATACTACTAGCTTCTGCCCGCGACTTCGTTCGCCTTAAATTCGTTTATCGCGGTTAAGAGTTTTTTCCGGGATAAAAAGTAGCCTATGTCCTTCCTCGGGACTCAAACTATCTCTATACCAAATTTCATCCAAATCGGTTCAGCGGTTTAAGCGTGAAGAGGTAACAGACAGACAGACAAACACACTTTCGCATTTATAATATTAGTATATAGTATGGATGGGCTTAACGCATAACTGAGTCTGTTCCTGGGGTATGGGAGCGGTACGGGAGGGGTGTGTTTACGGAACGTCAAACGATGCGTAACTTCAGTTGCGTCAGGCTTGTATAGCGGAGCAGACTCAGTTAAGCGTTAGATCCAGGTCAGGTAATGAGTCTGTTCCTGAGGGGTGGGAGCGGTATGGGAGGGGTAATAAGTGACGCGACATGACGTGTCCTAACTGTCTCGCTACTCACTTTGTCACCCCTCTAATACCACTCCCATACATCCGAAATAGATTTAGGCCTCTAGTCGATATTGTCAATGTATCTTTGTTATTTTAATCTATCAACGTGATTTAGGATTTGAACATTTAGGTACTGAAAAATAAGTGTCAAAATATGTTTGCCACGCAGGCTACGCGAAAATTAGTTACGTAATAAGGAATATTGTCATGAAAATAATTTTCTAGTAGGTATTGATTTCGTATGATACGTACAAAAAATATGGCCCAGTATTGAAAACGTAACTTCTCGGGAAAAATGTTACCGGGCCGTTTTATATAAGCACGTATGAAGAGATGCGTGGATGTAAATGAAGGGACAGAAATGTGTTAGGACCGTAGAGTCTGGCATTCGGTAATCTCTGCCTACCACAGTGGGATAAAGCCGTATGTATGTATGTTTATATAAGCACCGAGTCTATCGCTGGCGAAAATGTCCAATATGAAATTAAATAAACAATTTTATACTTGCGTATGAAGCTGTTGCTATGTCTACAAAAAAAGTGAATCTGTGGTTACTTTGATTTTGAACAATTCGGGGACAAAATTAGCAACTTTTCTGATATCCTATTTTTGAAAAGTATATTTTCTCATTAAAAAATAATACAATGTATGCCCTGACGTCTCAGTTAGTCGTACTCTTTCGGATTAATCAAGCAGTTTTCTCAGTAAGCTAAAAAAGATTATAGACCTAGAGCAAACGTCATCAACCGACATGGTAAAGTTTGAAATAATTTCTGGAGCAAACGGCTTGATACATAAGATGTGGAAATATTCGATTTCGTCTTAAGCTGAAATGGATAAGTTTGTTTTATAAAATTTCGCGCATTTTCTGTAACATTTCGTTGTCATCATTAGCCAAATTCAATCGAATCGAGTCCAATCTTAACCGGATCGTCAGTCCAATAATGGCGACTTATCCATGCTGTATCTTCTACCGTCGCCACTCAAGAACTAATAGGTAATTATAGGTTAGGTACTCGTCATTACATTTCATATGCGCAATTAATGTATTTATCTTTTTTTTAATTCGGTACTAGAAAGCGCCCGCAACTTCGTTCCTGGAGGAGAAAAAGTTATAGCCCCTCCTTTTTTATTCAGCGTAGTCGGGTAAAAAGTATCCTATAACCATCTGGAGATAACCAGCCACCCATGTAGGTACCAAAAATAGTTGAAATCCGTTAAGCCGATTTGGCGTGATGAAGCCACAACGACACATACAAACATACAAAAAATCCATTCTTTTTTCCATTTTGTGACCTCTAAATAATTGTTTCATTTTTACAACTTTATAATAGTATAGATTAGTCGCCTTAATTATGTGAATCCATAAGGAAATTTTGTCCGATATTTAATAATAGCATACTACATGCGACCAGCATCTAGTAGGATGCTATTCTTTATTTTTTGGACATGCTATCCCTTGCACGAAATCATAATACTCACATGCGATTAAGTTTATTTTTTTTATACTGCAATTGTAATGTTTGTACATTTTATATATATATTTTCTTTAAATCAGGGTGTTTTCAGTATGCGAGCTCTTAGTAAAACTTTCAGTGAAGAAACCTCATAAGTAAGAAATCTATAAAACCCACTCTCAAGTCGCTCAACAAGTAAACAAGTACAGTCAGCAATAGAAATTTAATATCTTTGAAACTCTAATAAAAACCAATATTGCTACGGACTGGATTGCTACAGAATTCTAGTTTTAGTCTACGGTACGAAATGCTAGATTCTACTCGCGACATTGCTCGGGAGCGAGGTAAACACGGGAAAAATCTTATTTGTTTGTAACGGCCGATTTCACCAACAATCAATTGACACGAGAGTGGCTAACCCAGTATAAACTAAATCTAACGATTTACTCAATGGTTAAATTCATTTCCATTTCACCACGCTAGTCTACGGATAACAATCTCTCGCATAGTTACTAATTAACATTGAACGAATGAATTGAATGAAATCGTAATGCACCCAAGTAAGATAGACAATTTTGTCCCATGCTTGAGCGATGGTGCTGCGTATTTTTTAAATTTATTCAAGTAATACATCAATTGTGAAGTAAGTATTGAATCCACTTGACAGTGACAATGACAATACTAATCTACATCTAACAGTTTACTCAGGCAAAATTGGCGGTGTAAGATTATTCTCTAGTTTAGACATTTTATCTTTAAGTCAATTATTGGTGAAACGTAAAATGAGTTTACTTACGTGTTATTAATGATTTATTGTTGGAATAAGGCTTATACTACGTCGGTGAAATTGACCCTAAGTGATTTTTCGTTAATGTGTGCGTTACATTAACGAAACATCACTTACAAAGAAAAAAAACCCACAAAGTCACTTTTATACTTGTCTATAGGGGTCATATTATAGTACACAAGGCGCTCGCAACTTCGTTCGCGGACGAAAAAAAGTCATAACCTGTCTTTTTTTCAATAGCGTAGTCGGGTAAAAAGTATCCTATAACCATCTGTAGCTACCCGTGTGCCAACAATAGTTGAAATCTGTTTAGCCGATTTAGTGTGTTGAAGCCACAACGAGACATATAAACATACAAAAAAAATCGATTCAGTGAGCACCAAATAGGCCGTTACAATATTTTTGTTTCCTTTTTATTTTCAATGTAAAGACATTTCATTTTTACAAATTTATAATAGTACTGGCTTCTGCCAGCGACTTCGTCCGCCTTAAATTCGTATATCGCGGATAAAGGTATTTTTCCGGAATAAAAAGAAGCCTATATCCTTCTCCGGGACTCAAACTATCTCCATACCAAATTTCATCGAAATCGGTTCAGTTGTTTAAGCGTGAAGAGGTAACAGACAGACAGACAGACAGACTTTCGCATTTATAATATTAGTATGGATATGTATTTAACGATAATGAATTTCGCTTATCATTGCGACTGTACACTTTCTATGAAGAACCATGAAAGCTCGTTATGTGAAACGCTTGAGTGTCAGGCGGTAGAAAACGAGCCAAGTTGTTGACGCTGATTTTTATTTAGTGCGGCCAAGTTTCGATTGTTCTACACGGTAATGAATACATATATACATACGTACAAAAGGGCAATTGGTATACTGAAAACTGCTTCTGATTTGTTGTGTTTTCTTGCTTCAAGGTTTACATGTTTTTTTTTTTTGCCAAAATAAAAATTAGGCACACAGATGCGGTTATATCCAGATCAGAATCCCAGATCGGGTTACGGCTATTTACTCGTAATTCTCGATAACACGTAGGATAGGCTACTTGATACTCTTTAGTCCCAGCTCATAGCCAGATTTGATAGCTAGTTATGAAATGGAAGTTGTTCTTTTCCATCCTGAAGCTAGCTACCAAATGGGAATGAATGATTTTCCCATTTCGTAGCCAGATTTGGTAGCTAGCTACCATTATACATTTCAAGCACTGGACAAGATAAAGTTTCCTTATAATGAAGTTGCACCAAAACGAAGAAACAGTTAGAAAAAAGTATTTGGGATAATAAACAAAAAAAAAAAAAATTGGACTAAATGATTCCCGTTTCGTAACCAGCTTCGAATCGGGAATATTTTTCCCATTTCTAAGCAAGCTACCAAATCTGGCTACGAGGTGGGACTAAGACTTGATACTGGGTAACGCGGGCGAAGCCGCGAATAAATGCCAGTGCAAAGTAAATAAACCCATAATCCGTCCCAATATACTCGTACATGGAACCGGGAGTCCAGTGCACTTGTACAGTAATAGCTGAAACTAATAAGTTCGCTCGCCCCACTCTGGTGCGGGTTTGTAAAACACGCCGTTCCGCTTCCCTTCGCTGTGTACGCAGGTAGCGATAGCATAATAAAAATACTTCCGGCAATTTAGAATAGTTATGTTACTTTTTAAAATCTACGACATCTTCAGGCCAGGCGGAACCATGATGTACTTAGTACTTACTACAAGATGCCTAACAAGAGCAATCGTGTTGGTGGCGTAAGATACGAATATTATATATCAATGCAATTGGACATATTAAGTACTAGCGGCCGCCCGCGACTTCGTCCGCCTTAGATTCGTTTATCGCGGATAAAAGGTCCATAATCCGTATTTAACAATCGCTGAAACTATAATAAGTGCACTCGCCCCACTCCGGAGTGGGCTTGTAAAACACGCCGCACCGCTTCCCTTGCAGTTATCCGCAGGTGACGTCAGCATAACAAGAAATAATAATTCCAACAACGTATCTAGATAATCTATGTTTGTGTGACTTAAAGCCTAGGACGCACACATACTATGTGAAGTTTCTAGTTGTACGCAGGTAGCGTCAGAAAAACAAAAAAAAAACACAAATCATTTGATTAACCTAAAAAATCGCTGGAACTCACATAAAATGTAGTACCAAGTAATTCCGTATAGAAACCAGTTCAGTACCAAAAATACTATTTTTATGCGCCTGTTAAGAATCGATTATTGCTTTTGATACAAACAATCGCGGTCAGCGGTCAATTGAATCACGAGGTATTTTAGTTTTTTCATATTTTTTTGGGTTTAACATCAACAATTACTGACATCAATAAGGTAGTATGTAGCAAAAATTTAGACCATGTGAAACATTCATAGAAGTCGGCTTCTGGGAAGCTTAAAGTGTAATATTATAAAATCCTGTTAAAGCTTTCAAGAGATTCATAGATGCGATATGTTTTTGCCGACGTTACTGACACAAAGACCCTCGATTTGCACCGTCCACCCTGCACTACACGACATTATTGTTTCACGTAGGTATCTGACACACAGACATTACGACCGACGCACCAACAGTCATACCTGGTTGTAGAGTCTGGCTAATATTGTTGACAGATATTTCCTTGTGGTATCACCAATTGTCTATGATTTAAAAAACAGCTTAAAGTCTGTTGTCAATTTAGTAGGTTGGTGCTCTATAAATATTTTGATACGTTGTGTACTAGTTCTAAAATTTGCCTGTAACTATAACTAATATTAGGTACTTGAATTTATGAATACCTGAATATCATACATAGGACAAAATGTGTAAAGAAACGAATAAACTAGAAATTCTAGAAAATATCAATAAAGTCAAAACATCGGAACGCAAGGAGTTACTGAAAACCAATATTCAGAAGAAATCTGCGAATTGGTCAGTAGTAATTTGATATAAAAATATCTTGGCCAAAAATGTCTATATATAAGCCACGGCGTGTCGTAGAATCCCGCACTTGGCCCATCGTGCCGGTGCAACACTCTAACCTAACCCATGTCTATACCTACTTAACCTAACCACAGACATTGGTGATGGATTAATATTATGGTATTATCGAGCTAGATCTTATTTATTTTTCGCCTCGTTACAATGGTATATGGTCAGAAAGTGTAAACATATGTGTTTGTCGTTCACTGTACTGTACATATAGTGGTAGAAATTAGGTAAGCTGACTTTGAGTGCACGTCAACGTATATTTTATTTACTAATTTCCTTAGATTTAGGTGTTACAGAAAATTAAAAATATTTTCTAATATCAAAACTATAATTCCTTCTTCACAAAGTGTGACCAGCCCAAGATTTTTTGAATATCGAAAAATTTGGGTAATAATTCAGTAGCCAGACTCTAGATGGTGGGAAACGTCTCAGCATTTTACGGTAAGTATGTTATATACTGACGCTTTGAGAGATGATTCATCTACCGAATTGCTCCAACTATGAGAAACCAAGTCTGTCTGAGACAATTAATATAAAATATTTTAGTATTCTGTATTGCCATGAAGTATTTAATAATGACATGTTAAATATAAAGAATTTTTGTATTATATTATATAAAGAATTGTTATATATATTGAATTATATAATAAACGTTTAATGTAATAAATAATAAATTAATAAAAAATCAGAATATTATTTTCATATGTGACACACTGACGCCACGAGCAACGCACCGTAATTCGGACTTGTGTTTAAGTCAATACAGTTGACAATGACCGTATTCACCCTTAATACTAGTACAAATAAGTTCACGTAAGTATCTGACACACTGTCGCCTCAAGTTACACACCGTTTGGACATCTGTATTGAACTTGGATGGTTAGTAGAAATTCAGAGTTGCCTCCGCAAATTACATCTTTATTGCTTCAATTGACTATAATATTACTATGATAAAACATAACTTACATCAATGCACTTACAAATATATTCATCCTAAATTGTACTGTGTTAGATATTAACCATCCCGATACCTTCTCACCTCTCCCTTCTTTTTGCCACTTGCCCTGACGAAGTGAAGTGGAGTCGGAGGTTGAAGGTCTTGCGCAAGTGTGCCTCACCGTGTTGGTCGTGTGTCACAACAAATCCGTCCCGAGCGTCTCATTATTTCGCGGTACCTGACATGCTATTATGCCGTCCGGATATGTCAAGCCAAAACGGGACGTTTTTTTGATACGCCTACTGCTAACAACGTCCAATTTGAAGACGAAACCTTTCGGTTGAACGATGTTTACTCAGTAAAGTAAATTAGAGACGTTTTTATTATTTACTAAATATTTCACCACAAATTTGTCCTCACAGATGTCATTATTAAGAAGCCCAAGTTTACCCCACTCTCTCTTAGCTCGTTAGCTATGAGAGATTGATACTCCGGATTTCTCTTCGAGATCCGAAATGAAAGAAAGTCGATATCCCGTCTCAAATGGCAATGGGCAAGCCATCTGATGCGGAGTTTCGACAAGCGATGGAGTTGATGACTATATAACGGAGTGGAGGCTTTAGTCTGGCTGCCGCCTGCCCGTCCCAACGCTCAATGGCCCGATGACATGGTAGCAATAGCAGGAAGGAAGTTGAGAAGCGAAACATCATCCAGAAAGGGAAAGGAGTGGAAGACATTCGGAATCATATGCCCAATATTGGATGGTGAAGTGCTCAAGATGATGACGAAAATATCTCCACAACTTAGGATCAACTTGTTAGGTGTAAATATTTCGCCCCGAGTTTTAAATTTTTTTACACTAATTTTTGACATTGTATGCTTGCATCTAACTAAGCGACCAATTTTACAATTACTGATGGTGTTGATTACGAATAGTACCTACGTAATGATTAGGTAAATTAATAGTATCTACTTCATGAATGAGAGTGAGCGGTCCAAACATTCGTGTTACGTATAAACTTCTAATAGGATTCAGTAACGCGTCTTAATTATAAAGTTTATTTGATTTAACTTAATAGTTGAAAGAAATAGACATATTTTTCAAAGTACTTCAAGCAGTTACCATTAACGTTGTTTATATGTCCGCTGAATTAAATATGATTCCATTTATAATAAAAACTTTATATTCTCGTAATAGGTTATTACCAAGAATCGTTTGTAGATTATATGCTTCTGTACGAGATCAAAGGATACGTTTTTATAGATTTCTTTACACTTGAGTTGATTTAAAGTCTCTCATTGGATTTTTATTGCCCACAATTCTTGTAATATTGGGCTTCATTTATGTAAGTCAAACGTTTATGTAGGAAAAATAAGCGTTATTTTTTTTTGTTCCTTTTTTTTTTCTTTTCTCTTTATTATTTAGAGGCATTCAATCCTTAAGGATTATGTGAGCCTCATAAAAGGCAAATTTTGTACTGGGTATGGTTTTCATACGAACCTTCATCATCTTTTTCAATTCATTTAATCATCATTCCGTCCGGTTATCCGTATCCCATTTACTTGCGGTCGTTTGTAAGTTGTAATTAAATGAAGATCCCGTGATTACTTCACTTTACAGAATCATTTTTGAAGTAATAATTACTTTTCTCATCAGTCAAATCTTTAAATAAAATAAAAAAGATACAAAAGATAAATGCGTTTACTGCTATCTATATAGACCCGGGCAGTCAAACATGTTTAAGTAGGAAATCGCCGAAAACCTGCTCTGCTTTCACTTGAACCCGGTTTTCTTTTCCATTTCTTCCTACAACTTATAGATGAAAGAAGTCATGTTCATACTTTTTAAACTGCAATCACGCCTTATAAAGTTGATATATTCACGATCAGTAGATAACATCTCAGATTCTAGGTAAGTACTGTAAAACCTCCATTCTATGATCCAACTTGATTGAAATTATTATGAACTATTATGCAGGTATGTTTAAATTATTATATTATTGCATATTCAATTTGTACGCATAATTCACGGACGTAATTGAACCAAAACTTAAAAATTATACAATTTCAGAGCTCTCAAAAAAGACCAGTCGCAATATATTATTCTACATAGCCTATGTTACTCCCATAACTAAGACGAATCTAACGGCACCTCGTGCCAAAGAAATAGATATAAATATATATACCCGCTATTATGGCAATTTCCCCCCTATTGGGTAGGCCTAATGTCCAGCAGTGGACGTTTTCTGGCTGGTTACGCGCACAATTTATCTGTAACTGAAAAACATTGGCGAATTGGTGATGTGGCGATCGCATGACACCCGATAAGAGGCTTACGAGTGATGCCTGCAGCTACAGATATACAGGACGTGAAGACAGCAGAGATTCCAATATTTGGATAGGTAGGTACGAGCATTTGAATGTATTTTGTATGTACTTGCTTTTTTTATTTATTAAAGACAAAAACGAAAGACAAGAAACTAAAACATTGTCGCTTACGTACAGGTGAGATTGAAGTTAAATGGTTGCCTATCTAACATAAAACAAAAATGTACCGGTGATTGAAAACAGCGCACGGTGTAAATGTTACGGTAACAAATTGCGAACTAGTGAAAATGGCAGTAGCTTTGCACCCATGAAAAAGTTTACGTGTGGTGCTTGCAGCTATAGATATACAGAACGAAAACTTGTCTTTAGGCCACGCAGATTCCAATATTTAAACGATTCTATTTCATATTATTTTGATTTTCACGCCTTTTGGTTACATATACACGCAAAAACATGTCCCTCCTGATATATGCACGGTAGACCATATTTCTACCTCCGCAATCCTTCTTGGCTTCGCCTACTGAATCCAATTACTGGTAAAGAAGCATAGCTAGACTTATCCAAATAAAGAACCTGTTCCAAAAAAGCATGTGTGAAGTCTCGTCCGCACTGGGCTAGCGTGGAGACTACAGCCCATTCCTTCTAACCCATGAGACGAGGCCTGTGCCCAGCAGTGGGTCGTATACAAGCTGATGATGTTGATGATGATTTTGGTTTATACTTGGGTTTTACAGTATCCCACGGCTCGTGCACAAGTTTAAATTATTTATCTATCTGAAGTACACAAGGACGATTGGACGCTACAAAGTGATTCCCTGTATTTGTGGTGGAAGAAAACAGATAAATTACGGTTACTCTGATTAAGCAGACGAGCGTAGCAAACTGGAAGTTACATTTGAACAGTGTGCAGGGCGTATTTCATTTATTTAGAACATGGTAAAAAATAAGTATATACAAACTTGAACAGCAAAACTGACGACGGACGTGCCAAATTTCACAAAAATCGTTACAAAAAATGTATAAAAAAATAATAGATAATAGATAAGAAAGAATAGATGATAACTAGTCTACATCAAAACGAAATATTTTTCAATAAATACTGCAACAAATTAGTATTTATTAAGCCAAATCCAAATTAACCTTAAATTGAATTTTGCGAATGGATTACAAATGAACGATATTCTTTCAAACAAAAAGGTTTTAGAAAGGCTGAAACTTAATTTGTATTCGTCTTTATTTTTCGCAAGCGAATTAGGTTATGACTGATGTTTAACAACAGCTCTTACGCATTACAATCTGTCATTTACATAATAAACATACAAAGACACAGGCCTCGGAACCGCTATTTATAAATCTTCTGAAATATGCGCTATTTCTGTAATGTTTTAAAACTGTATTAAGGAGGAGACAAAAATATTTAGAAACACCTGATTCAAGTTTTAGAATTTTAATAAAATATACGAAAATTTCGTAATTGCACGAAAAGAACGAAAAAAAAACCAATTATTTTGTATGAAGAGAATATCGGTTTCTGAGAGAATAAGAAAGAAAAGAAGAACGAAAAGAGATCTGTGGTCGGCGGTCGTCAACTTAGTTCAGACAGGTGCTAGACTTAAGTGGGAATGGGCGGGGCATTGCTCGTAGAAACGATGGCCGCTGGGGCAGAAAGGTTCTCGAGTGGAGACCGCGTACATGATGACGCAGTCTGGGAATGCCGCAAACAAGATAAACCGATGATCTGGTGAAGATCGTGGGAAACAGTTGGATGAAGGCGGCAACAAAAGGTCGCTGTGGAGATCCTTAGGCGAGGTTTGTGGCTAGCAGTGAACGTCCATGGGATGTTATGGGCATAATGTGGTGACATTACGGCCATTAGCTATTACTACTGCGTAAGCCACATTTTTTTTATCATCTCGCAGGATCACAGTAAATCAAAATTAAAATAAATAGATAAATATAAGGGACAATCCCACACAAAGCTACCGTCTACATAGAAAAAATCCAAGACCCAGTAACCAACATTTGTGCTCGTCATACAAACACCTGGCAAGGATTCGAACCCGGGATCGCCAGCTTCGCAGGCTGTTGTGCAACCAACAGAGCCAAACGTGTCGATACAATGAATTAATTCACGACCATAATTGTTACCTTTGTGCATTTACAATTGAATAATAACCATAACAGGTAACAAACGAAACCTGACATGGCGTTGAAGCTTAGCTAAGCCACAGATCGAGGCAAAATACGAAGAGGTAGAAGGATAATGCAACGGAACCCTCTCAACAGAGGGATTTGTAAAGTTTTAATCAACCACAGAACCGATATCATTGAATGCTTTTACCAATTAGCAAACGAGTTTTGTTGAACTGTTTAAAGAAACGCCATGCAGAGAAAAGGGATAAAATTATTTTATTTAAGATTTGAATCGAGTAGTAAATTGTCTATTTAAAAATTAATCTTGGATAAAAGTTTTTTTTTTTTTAATCTTTATTTATTTAAAGATGGTTTTACATACGCCCCCCTTATCGTTGCTCTCTTACTCTAAACATTCCTTAAGTTAATAATATGTTTAACTAATTTATAAAGCAGCTCAGCCTCTTCCGAGGTTGGAGCTGCGAGGATACTATTTATCCTACCGAGATCATACGTCTTTAGGCTGAGTAGGCGTCGCTGCGCTTCGCCTCGGCCACACTCCATTGTCACGTGACACACATCTTCCACTACCCCACATTCGTTACAATTTGGTGATTCAACCTTTCTCATCATGTACCTACGCGTAGCTATTTAATGGGATGTGGTCGGAACGTAGTCGAAGAGCGATAATCAGATCTTCTCTGTTAATTTTACATACACTGAACAACGGGGACAGGATTGTTTTGTACCAAGGGAAAAAAGTTATATAGAATTAATAAACGCCAAAAACGCCTCACGTAAATAATGGACGCCCCCTCTCGGAAACGGTTATAACAATTTGGATGAACTTTGGTGCGTGTGCTCAATTGTCTTTCAAGTTTATCTAAGATAGGTTCTATTCTCGACAACCAAAAAATCGAACACCCGTTGGGTAAAAGCTCGGTCACCCAGATCCAATCTTTAACCTATTAGACGGCACGTTTGGCTCAGTGGGGCGAAGCTGGCGGTCCCGGGTTTGAATCCCATCCAGGGCAAATGTTTATGTGATGAGCACCAATGTTTGTTCCGGGATCCTGGATGTTTTCTATAAGTAAGTATTATAATTAATCTATATATATTGTTCTATATATATTATCTATATATATCGTCGCCTGCTTAGTTTGGGACTAGGTCGATCTGTGTAAGATTGTTCCTGATTATACAGTGCATATAGTGCCCCATATATCATTGACTTCATATTAAGTCGATGTAAAGATTGTAAATGCAACCTATATGCTATCAAATAAGATTCATTTTCAGTCGCTTGTGAGATAGACTTTAGCGTGTGAGTGGCTCTTTTGTATTTAACGTAAAGCGGCGAAAAGGATAGCCAAATCGTGCACAGTCTACCTTACTAAATTAGTAATCTAGCAGACTAACTCAGGCTTGTGAAATCCAGAATAATTTTGATTTAATTAATTAATATGCCGAAATCATTGGACCGATGGACTAAGGTAATTACGGACTAAATCGTAGACGTCTGTCATAGGAGTAGATAGACCAGTAATCTAGTAAATGATTCATACTGTTTTTTTTATATGAGTTAGCGTTTGTATCTTTCCTAAGGTCGTTCCTGTGGTCGTCTCTAAGTGAAAAGTTTGAAATTCTATTTTGTCTGCGACTTCGTTTTGTCAAGTTACTGACGTGTTTCAGATATTTTATCAAATCACTAAACAAATCTAATGTAATGAAAAATCGAGTTGCATTTTTTGGCTGATTTCATCATTTCACTAAACAGATTCAGATATTTGATCAAATGGCTGGTTGTTTCTAGGCAAATGATAAAATGGATTCGCCATTGTAACATCGTGCGTGATTTGGTCATATCCCTTAGAGATTTGTTCAGATCTCCGTTTTGCCCATTTCCATGCGACGTATCAACTACTCACCGAGACGATTCTAAAGAGCCCTAACTCGGTAGGATCGTCTTATTCTATTACAGAGTTCCTATTACCACGGACGCGGTTCTTATAAGACGGCATATCAAACGTACGTAACTTTGTTTTAAAATCATATTTTCCTTTTTTTCTTCTATCATATTTTCTTTTAAGTTTTGATAGGTTTTCTTGGAGAACTACGCATTGAGTTTATACTTAAAACATATATTTACGATATGCTAAGTACAAATATTATAATAGATAAGAGATATTTAGAATTCATTACTGTTCAGTTTGTTTCGGCTTTCTTCTCAACAGTCGTCCTCTGGAAATGCCGTAGAGGCAGACTTGTAAAACTGTCTTTGCGGTCTACTTACAGAATAAAGATCATTATTTCACCTTAGGGCTCCAGCGTCAGATTAGCTCGATGGTGTCATAATATTGTATTGACGTATAACTTACATAAGTATGCCAAATGTTAGCTCAATTGGAAGCCGAGAAGTGGGTCAAAATTAACTTGCAAGATTTGTTTACATAATTAATGAACCTAATATAAAGCTTGTAAAAAAAACATTTCTTGCTGGAACAGTCGAGTCGTCAGTTAGCTTAGCGGCAAGACTTAGGGTATACGTTGGTGAGGGTCGGTCTTATTTAGGCACTAGTATTGTAACAAGTAAATACATAATTGAACTATCCACACCGTCGCTCCAAGCGTGTGTAACAATAACAAGTGATCATCACTGCGACAAGCTTACCCGTGCACCTGGTTATAACTGATTTCCATCCTACAGCCGTATGTTTACACGCACAGAAACTGCTTGAGTAAGTTGGCAGTACTGTTTTAGAAGCGAATGCGTCCGCAGGAGTTTGAATTCAGAATCGTGTTATTTCGTACGTATCTGGGGATGGTGTTTGCAAGAGGGAATCAAATTGGGTTCATGTAGCCCTCATAATAATGAAATTGTTAAGTACGAATGGATAATAATGAAAATTATACGTGTACACTATTATTGTATAATTTCTAGACCTATAATAACTGTTGAGGATTGGATCCTACGCGAAGGCTAATGCGATGATTAATTTTAGACCATTCTTTCATTATCTCAAGTCACGTATTCGGGAGTTAATTCTATAGAAGATCTACCTTTATTTTATGATTAGCCTCTAGGCGATTGTGAAATATTCATTGTTAAAATATCTCCTTTGGGTTTTCTTAATTTCTATGAAAAGAATAAGGTAGATTTTTATCAGTTTTTGAGGCAAGTTCAGTGTTTGCGAAAGTTAGAATGATATTTTATCCTTTTATAGATGACCTTGATGAATGAATTGTGGTGTTTGTTCAATTCATTTCTAAAACAGATACTATGTATTTATAGATATATATTAAGCCATTGAAAAAACTCGGAAACTCGAATGTAATGTAATAAGTTCACGAATTTATGTTCCTAATACATAATGTCCACATATAGATATTTAAAACTTATTAAGAAAATTTTCATATAAAGAATATTATTTTTTAAGCCCGCCGTCGACGCGTGTCAACATAAATTCGATACATAACACACGCGAGTCAGTATGCAGCTCTATGGAATGAAAAACGCGCCGTCGACGCGTGTTCTTAAAACGCGCTGCGACAGCGAAGTCAATTGAACTTTAAAATGAATTTTGATTATGTACTTACTAATATAATTTGTCTATCCAAAACAAGGGGGACCCCTCAGATATTTTCCAGGTTCCATTTAACTTAATGTCTGTATGTTTAGTATTATTAGACAACATATATTAAATAAGTTATTTAAAAAAATATATCTATATACATATTGCGTATATCGTCACCTTTGCATAGTTTGGAACTAGGTGTTGTGTAAGATTGTCCCTGGTATTTATTTATTTAAGAGTTAGAAAATCGACATACGTATATTTCATGCAAGAAAGCCATTTTTAAGGTTTGGTTGTGATAACGTCTTATAAATCGATGAACACCGGCTGCACGCACGAAAAAGTGTCACGTGCCGCTCATTGTCACGAGAGCAGCTCGGGACGTGCCGAGCGTTAGGCTTGTTTTATGTGTAGCTATGGAACCCAAAACGGACATTAAATTACACATAATTAATGAATTATTAAAGTAAAATACGAAAAGGAAGGAAGAGAGGGAGGGAGAGAGAGAGGGGGGCTCTCCCGAGAGAGAGGAGAAAAAATTGGTGTCGTAGTAAAATTATGATGCCGGTTTTCTTATGACGTTATCGCGTAAAATTATCGTCCGTAAAGAGACTTTATAGACAAGCATTTTTTTCGCTATAATCTATTGTCATGTTTGTCTTTTTGCATGACCAGTGCTCCAGCGGCCAGCAAATTGCCTGTCAGTATCTGTCACAGCTCAGCTGTAATTCAGTTCTAATCAGTCAAGTCGAAACTATACACCGATCAACGAGAAATATTTTTGTATAGACGAGCCTTACAGAATATTGATTTAAGCTTATACGATTTTCACAATCATCTCAACAAGATGGGACCGAATGAATATGAATTAGATGTTCAGAATACCTATGTGGCAAAATTAGTTGAAATCTGTTTAGCCGTTTTGACAAAGCCGCAAAGAAAAGTACATAAAAATATACAAAAAATTTCAATATTTTTCGATTCAGTGACCTTTAAATACTTGGATTCACTTTTTTTAAATATTTTTAATATACAGACAATTCATATTTACAATAAAATAATAAAATAGTCCCGTTTCGTTGTGATATCGATAACCCCTACGAAGCTGTTATTTTGTAAGGCTTCTTGATAAAAAGAGATTACTTTGCGAAGTTTGTCTCCCTCCGAAATATGATTGAAATTATCGTAGAGGAGACATTTTGGCGGCAGGTATCGTAAAAAACATAGCTAAGCATGTTTGGACGGAATCATACAGTCGGACTAGCATAACTGGCTGCGACTTCGCTTGTCGTGTGACATATTTCTCCCGTCTCTCTTGTTCTGCACTAAATAAATAATGGTTGAGAACAATTTTACACAAATCGAACTTGTCCCAGTCCCAGGGTAAGCTTAATAGGCTTGTTTTATGATTACTAGATAACGTTAGAATTATTGGTTATATACTCTTATATACATAGGAAACATACAAGACTCAGGGACAAATAAGTATTTATGTAGTGGAATGTAGGGATTTACTATATCGATGTATCCATAAACTCACTATTGATGCTTTTTCCATATACTAGTGTTCGCTCCAGATTTTGTTTGTAATAATATAATTTTAAAGATTATCAAAATTAAAAAAATATATTAACTTATTATTCTTACTCTCTCAATTTCTAAGGATGTTTGAAACTTCACTCATTGTCTTTTTTTTTAAGTGTATATGTATGCAAAATCTACAACCAGTGTTCTATGCTTTGTGTTACCTTCTTTATCGTGGTAGCCATAAAGCTGGAAGCGGCCACTAGTATAGATACACTTAATAGAAAGAGACAGCTAATACTAGCCGTACGAGTCAGAGCATTGAGGTGCAGTTATGATGGATAATGATTTGAAAATCTACTTTAGTGAGCGCAAGTAAAATAAAAATTCTTTAAGTCATTCACTGAATTTTATACGTGCTTTTTCTGTAAAACTCAAAATTAAGCTAAAATGATTAAAAAAATATCTAATTGCAGAACGAGATGTCGATATTATATGCGGAGTGTTTGATCAATGAAGTTTGGACGGCTTTTGCCGAAGCTGGCGTCAGTGGTGCGAATTTTCAGTGTCTTGATTTGCTGGCTTTGATGCTCAAATGGTTGAGAAAGGCTCTTCTTGTATGTAGCAGTAACGTGCCCATATTATAAAAATACATACGTTTCATATCAATTATGCACAGTAAAAATATTCACATAAATATGTCAATATTTATGAACTCGACCAAACCACTCGAATTAAACTCAAACTGGAAGAAAAGAGAATGTATCATTTGGCAGTACTGTACCCTTTTCGGTAATTGTAATTTTTCATATATATGAGCTTCTACTTGTTTAAAAAGTATTGAAAAAATATAGTACATATATTTATTACTTTTCAGTTGCTTACATATTATTGAGAGAGGCTTGCTCAGATGAATATGATACTTAGTTTAGGTGAAACAATTATATATTTTTGTTTGTTAAATCTGTACAGATTTATACTTGTAAGTATGTACATTTATTTTTGAAACCTCAGGAATGCTCATATATAGGCTGGGCCATACATTTTTGCAAATAACAACAACAATTTTTCGGACACTGTTAAAGTGAGCGGCGGGATATTGGCGGGAAACTATAGGTAACTTCGTGCAATTTTATTTGTAATGAAGCGCTTCACGGGAAAACAACGGGCTTTTTGTGTTAAGCAGTTTTATTAAAAGATGATGAGATAGCCGCGATCCGTTATTGTATGTGTCAGGGAGTTTTCCACGGTTTTCCTATATGATTGCGGGAGTGCCAACGACGAGACAGAGGACATATGGATAAAGTAATTTAAAAAACAATGCAATTATCTGTTACTAGGTTAAATAAATAAAATATAAAAAAACATATATAGTTAATTTTTTATCGATGTTTCATAAGTGCAAAAATGTTTGGCCTACTCTATATTTATGAATTCGACTGTACAATACTACATGCAAGATGGCCGCTAATTCTATATTGTTCGTGGTCAAAGTGGCTGAGAGAATTATAGTATTGGTCAACTGCTTGATTGAGTGGTATATTGGAATGACGACATGATGGGAAAGCTAACATGAAACAGGAATATTCTATTGATTGGTACACAGTACAATGGGTTTAGTTTAGTGTATTACGACACAGATATTCTAGGGAAAAAGATACTTTTATTATTTGTTGTTATAACGGCCGCAGTACACATACTGCAAGAATTTTAACTTCCTACTTATGTGTACAGTCAGCATCATATAGTTAGTGGCAATCAAAGTTGCCAAATATATGGTAACACACCCTTACTGCTATACAAATAAAGATCTGTTCCGATATATGTGGCTAAATACTATGGTCGCTACGAACTGTTTGATGCTGACTGTAGCAGTAGACAGAGGATAGATGCATTCGAAATGTGCTGGTGGCGAATGCTCCGAATCCTTGGCATTAATACACCACTGTCCACTTCATGTCCACAATACATACTCGTCTTATTTCGACAACATAATGCGGAGAGAGGATGGCAACATTGCAAAGTTGGTCATCGTTGGCTATATAGACAATAGGCTTGTGTCCTAAAAAAAGTCAGATTATCACAAAATATTGGACATATATTTTTTCTTTTGTCAATTAAACAAAAAATTATGAAGATATAGCCCGTTAAAGTACCCCATGACGTCACGCCGTGCGAAAAACGTTATGCGCCTTCATTCCTAAACTTTGACACGCTTTATCTTTGTATTTTTTTTGCTTGATTGACAAAAGAAAAAATACGTGTCCAATATTTTTTGATAATCTAACTCATGGACTATTTACCCTAGAAATTACCCTAGGTATACTAAGGAAAAATAGCACGCCGCCGGTCGCCAACGCGTTGGTCTGACCAAATCGAAAGAGCCCACCTCCTCTCGTCCACAATTTTATCAGGTGGTGGGGGCTACCTCGGACCGGAATCGATGGAGACAAATTCTCAGTTTGGAATATTCCAGTGACCATTGGTCACTGGATTATCCTTAAATTATCGTCACCCCAGTAATGAGGAACCGATTAGAGAGAGATACTTATGTAGTTACGTATATTCATGTACCGCCTACAGTTTTTCTGTTTTGTCCTAAGGTTCAATGGTAGAGCAGACTGACAGCGTTAAATCCGCATTTTGTACGATTAGTTTTCTTACTTGCGATAAAAAATAAAATAACGGATCGACAGTTAGAACCATGTGTCAGACAGACAAACAGCGGCGACTTATAATAGGGTTCCATTGGTTCTCTTTGCCTAGGGAGCCTTAAAAAGCAGCCTGTCTTATTTTCCAACCCATATTCTATCTCCATCTCACAAATCACGTCAATTGCCGTCTAAAAACAGTTTAAAAAAAGTTTAAGTTTTAACAAACTTTAGGCCATGATTTTTAACTGTTAAACACACTTTGCTAGTTACACGAAGGATGTACCCTATACTTTACCAGAGGTTACACGAGGAGTTCAGTTTAACGGCCTCTACGCAAAGCACTACATTGTTGCATCGCGCTTGTTATTGCCAAGCACCTTTGTATTTAAGTCGTCAATCGTTTTTGCATGCTACCCTCTTCTATTTAGATTTAAGCATAATTATTGTTTTCTCAGTAAGAGATTTATGTATTTTTTTTAAGAATTAATGTCTTAAACCATAAAACATATGATTGTCCACAAACATATTTAACTTCAGTCGTGACAAATACTTATAGCGTAGATCCAAGTGTAACAGGATCACAAATCACAATAGTATTATTACGTATAAAAATAGAACTCGTTCGTCACCCACACAATGGTCTACTAGACTCCCAATGTGTGGGTTGAAGAATCGTATTACGTTTGGAGAAAGAAAACTGAAAGGGAGCCGTCACAAATAGACGTTTATCCT
Organism: Hedya salicella; assembly: GCA_905404275.2. Taxonomy (NCBI): domain Eukaryota; kingdom Metazoa; phylum Arthropoda; class Insecta; order Lepidoptera; family Tortricidae; genus Hedya; species Hedya salicella. The sequence goes on along the minus strand of FR990111.1, from coordinate 14,834,038 downwards.
GGCCCAAAGTGGTTCTTATCCTGAATATTTAAAGTCCCAACCTATTTTTATTTCTTTCTATGTATACTTTTCAGAATGTTTACAAAACAAAACCTGATGGAGAAATGGTACCAATCGATCTGATTTCTGGTGACTAAGAAATGTATATATGGTAACCATTGAAAATTAAACACAGGCATAATGGCTGGGCATGAGACGTCCCATACAAATTACACCCACAGCACTTGAGACGTCAATCATTTCTCAGGAGTGAGAGGTGTACAAGCATTTTCTTATTTTTGCCGCTCAAAAGTGCGTTTAAGTCATAAATTTTTTCCTTCATTGAACAGTAAAGAATCACATGGAAAGTTTAGTTTTCTTGGGGTGATACTTTTTTCTTTTTTTTTTACTTTACCTTTTCGTTCAAATATCAATCTTTTGTTTAATATAGTAATTAGAAAAAACGCATTGCATATTGTCCATTTAACCAATACACCGATAACAAAACCGGAACGGTTTTCAACATCGACGACCGTAAATGGCGGAATGAAATAATTGGAAAATGATACCGTTTGGGATACAGGGTTAAGCGTAATAAAAAAAAATCCTTTGCATGAGTGCGTAACTTCAGTTAGGCGTCTTCTTTTCTTAATAGTCGTAGTATCAATTTATTAAAACTTTATTGCACAATTAAAAAGTGTACAAATGACGGACTTAATGCCAACCATTACCTCTATATTGTTTGACGACACGTTTGGTTAAGTTGGTTGCACAACAGCATATGAAGCTGGCGGTCCCGGATTCGAAACCCGACCGGGGCGCTTTCTGTGACGAGCATGAATGATTGTTATTGGGTCTTGGATGTTTTCTATTTATTTAAGTATTTATATTTATCGTATGCGTATGCGTAGTTTGGGAGTAGGTTGACGTGTCTAAGATTGTCCCTAATAAAAGAAAACGTATTCAATTTCAACACGATGGATCAATCCGTTAAAGTGTACACACCAATGTATTCGTATGTAATTAAATCATAGGAGGATTTCTCGGCCCAGGATGTACTCAATGACAAGAGATAGTGCGATTGTCAGACTGTATATAATCTTTTCCGTCTATTAAACACTTCCTTTACAATTAGGAAGGAATTTTGCGTCTTACTATGCGTAAAACTCGTAATAGTTCGAGTCAGCGCAGGTTCGAGTCCCGCTTACATTCTGTTACTTTCTTGTACAGAAATGATGACGTCTATAAGCATTCCTATTAGAAAATTGTATCTAATCATGGCGGACCACCACCAGAAAGTGCGCAACTTCGCACAGAAAAAATATGAGTATGAGAGAATATGCGCCTATCAAGTGGCTTTTTAGCTAGATTGGAAATCTCTTAAGAGATTTAATCACAACATGAACAAACTCATTACTTAACACATGATTGCAGTAGTACGACTTAAAATGATCAAACATTTGAACATTTTACTTAGTTGACTTTAACCAGGTCGCATTGTAGCAAACAAACGAAGAAAATGTTAAGTTCCACCTAAACTGTTGTATGTTTCAATTACAAGTTAATTCGAACTTGATTGAACTTATAATGAACTTGTTTAGAGCAGTCCACTTATTGTGTCTATCGCATGCAAACATCTTATATGAAATAATACAATTTAACGGATTAAATCGCGTATATCATCTCATTTTAGTTCCAGACGTTTCGGAAGCTTTCCAGCTTTCCATGTCCACCCGTGACCATGGAAAGCTGAAAAGCTTCCGAAACGTCGGGAACTAAAATGAGATAATATACGCGATATAATCCGTTAAATTGTTTTATTTCAATGAGTAATAATCGCGGAAACAGAAGAAAATATTATATCTTATATGAAACAAGCCATTTTAACCTTGACAGCAATATTCAACTTTTGTGATGTCTTTGATAATAAAGCAGTAATCAAATTAAAATTGTTGCTACAACCATTGCATTTGATATGCTCTGGTGGAAACAAGTTTCTTGTTTGATTCAATCCGTTTTTTTTCAGTGCGTCAGTGGAGGAGAAAGAATCATAACCCTCTTTTTTCTTCACGTAAATAAAAAGTATCGTACGAGTATAACCATCTGTGGAAGCCTAGCTACCCGTATACCACAAATAATTGAAATCCGTTTAGCCGTTGTGAAGTGATGAAGCCGCAAATAAATATACAAACATACAATTTTTAAACAAAGTTCGATTCAGTGACCATCAAATTATTTTTTAAATATCTTCAATGTAGAGACATTTCATTTTTACAAGTTACTAATGTTTTTAATTACCAAAACCATTAATTTATAAACGATAAAAACGAGTGTTTGACCATGTACCGACTTGTTGCATAATGTCATCCTCGCGACACGGACGGGATTACAGTACTGTTCTCGCCTGCCGATAATTTAAAACGCTACTGATTACAGATATATTTATATTTATATGCTGGGATGTTTTTTAATAAGGCTCTTCCAGTTTTATAAAAACACCTTAAGTTGGGATATCAAACACTTATACAAAGTACTATATTATCCGAAAGATTTTCACCACGCGTTCCTTATTAGTAACCTATAATCCTAATGACTTCAAGAATGCGTGGTTAAAATCTTGCAGATTCCTCGTTGGCACTCCGTACATATTAATTAGCACATATAATTACGATTCGGGGCGGGCCTTTATAATGAACATGACGAAGTCTGTTGCGGATTAGATCATTGGTTTGTATGGGAGGAAGCCTGTTGCTGATTTTTTGTTGTAACCCACCTGACGAAGCCTGCGTTGCGGATCTGAATTTATGTATACAAATTTGTGAATAAATATACTTATATAATGCATAATCTTTTCTTTTTGCTTTATTAAATCTCATTCATGTAACAAACAGGGGAGAAAAATATTTTTCGAATAAGTATAAAATAACCAAGATATAAGCTATCAAATATTTCGTTCTATCTCTTTCTGGCAAAACAGAATTTAATATGGAGTTTATATGACCGTCGTAGACTGTGACGTAACAGTCTATGTCGGACCTCTCTGTCAAATCGCTGTCTAATTCGTAGTTTAAAATGCCTATATCATGAGTGTTTCTTGGCCGATTTTAATTTTAATTGCACTTTTTGAAATAGTTTTTACGGTATTTTGATATTTTGTTAAAAAAGCGATGAAAAGATTTCATGCATGTTCCCTATTAGCACTTACATAAGTAAACTAGTATGCAGAATGCCATCCACGCGTTTCGATTGTAGCATTGTTTTCGCCTGCCGATAATGTGTTACGTTACGTACGTTATACACATATAACGTCTGCCTGTGTCCTAAAAAAAATTAATTAGCCCGTCAATTAAATTAACGAAAAATATTGCACACGTATTTTTCTTTTGTCAATTAAATAAAAAAGCAGCCAAGTGCGAGTCGGACTCGCCCATGAAGGGTTCCGCAGCCGTTTATACAAAAAAATGCACACAAAACAGCGTATCTCCCCGGCACTTACATCCTTTTGCTGAGAAGCGCAGTTTTTTGGCAATAACTTAAAAATGGTGTGTCCGATCATGTTGAAAATAATTTTCTTTGAAAGTTTTTATTAAGCTATATATTTGTAATCTTTTTCATATTTTTTGAACTTACCGTTTAGAAAATAGAGGGGGGAGACACAATTTTTGCTACTTTCGTAGCGAATATTTCGGAAAATATTCACTAAATCAAAAATTGTTTTAAAGAACGTCAAAGTGTTTTTAGAAGTACTGTCGAAATATGTGCCACACATTGATATTTGCTGATTTTTTTTTTCAGTTACGGTTATATGTATTGAGTGCCCACCCTAGAAATATATATATTTTTTATTTAAGTATCAAACTAAGTAGTGGTTTACACACGACACCTATGCTCCAAATTTCATCAATGTACATCTTATAGTTTATGAGTAAAATGCCTGTGACATACGGACGGACAGATAGACAGACATGACGAATCTGTAAGGGTTCCGTTTTTGCCATTTTGGCTACGGAACCCTAAAAATGATGAAGATATAGCCCGTTAAAGCTTCCCGTGATGTCACGCCGTGCGACCGTTTTTCGCACGGCGTGATCATGCCCTTCCAAACTTTGACGCGGCTTTATCTTTGACTTTTTTTGTTTGCTTGAGAAAAGAAAAAATACGTGTCTAATATTTTTTGATTTTCTAACTGACGGATTAATACAATAATCTTTTTTAACTTAGGAAACTACCCTATTGTTTAAATTTAATTTAAATTACATTATTAACAACGACCGAAAGAATTGAGAAATGATACAGTTTATCTGCGTAAATGTGTTTCTGTCAGTTATTAATCCCAGAAATAATCAAGCGGCCTGTAACATCGATATATTCATACGCTTTTACATCTTTTTTTTTCTTGTACATCTTTTAACAAGATAACACTATAGTGTTATCTTAACTAGAACTATAGTTAACTGTTGATACCACGTCTAAAGAACGGTTACAAACACGCGTATTTTGTATCTCACTGTAGGGAAAACTGGGTAAGGTCGCCTCACTGGTTGGTTGATAAACGACGCCGTACCAGAAAACTGAACAAATGAATAAATTCATTGACCGGTGTCGCAAGATCGCGAAAGTTTTATTTAGTAAGGAACTGCAGTCCTCGCGATTTTTCGACATCGGTTCATAGTCAATTATGACCGCTGTGACAACCGTCCCGAGAATGCAACCTTACACGATCTCCCCTATATTATCACATGTATTTTACGAATATGTAATTAATCTTAAATATGAAGGAGTCTAAAACTACATTGTCGTTTGAACCTGACTTTTCAGATTGTCGAAGTCACATTTTTATCATTTTTTTTTCACAAGTTTAAGTTTCAATGCAATACTTTTTATTAAGTTGTTTTATACTCAAACACTTGATTGCATAATAAACTATTTAATGAATAGTATTTCAATAAAACAAATAAGTATGTACATTTGCGAAAATAAATAATACTTGAAGGTCGGCAACGCACTAGGGTTACCAACCTTTTTTCTATCAAGCGATCTATCGAAGCCGTTACCTCCAAAAATATAGCAGATGGCAAAAAAAAATTAAAACATATTACCTAGTATAATGGTTATCAAAATACAACAAAACGGGGCTTAATCGCGTATGAAATATGATTTATTTAATTACCTTTCGTTGTGATAATGAGTGAAGATAGTGTAAGTTTAAATCAATATGTATATGGTTTTTGTTTATTTAATTTTTTAAATGAATATTTTTTACTTCTCTGCGCATTAATAATTATGTTTTTATTTTTGAGAAAGTATTGACCATGACAGGTGAATGAAGTTAAAGTCTAAGGCTGCGTCCCGTGCCGGTTTACCCAAAATATCGTAGTTTCGCCTCAAGTTTTTTTTAGAATATGGTCCCCTAATATAGTAAGACACTATATTACATAGGGTGGGCAACCCAACTTGTGACTCCTCTGTTCTTGCAGGTGGCTATAGGCGACGGTCATCGCCTATCATCAGGCGATCCGTCTGCTCGTTTGCCCTCCATAACATAAAAAGAAGTTAGATTCAAAATTATAGTGTTAACAATAGGTATTTAGGTATGTCTGTTAATAAGCAGATAATGGACGAACAACAACAACAACAACAACAACAATTCTTTTTTGCACACCAACAACAGAAACAGTACAATAGAGCCTTAACATAAAATAGGTAAACAATAGGCGGTCTTATCGCTAAAGACCGATCTCTTCCAGACAACCTTTGGGTAGCGGAAATGACATAAAATAGCTAGAAATGAGTAGGTGGTGAGATAAGATTACATAACAAGTCTGCGCGTTCTTCGCAAAGAAAAAACCCTTCGTTTTAGCGCCAAAGTTTCAGAGCATTCCTCTTACCATCTCCAAAAGTATCAGGATACTCGGTGTCGACATTACAAATGAAGTCCAATTTCGAGGCCACGTGGAGAACAAAGCCAAACTGGCTTCTAAAAAGCTCAGGGTGCTCAACAGAGCGAAACAGTACTTCACACCGAGTCACCGGTTTTTACTCTACAAAGCTCAGGTTCGACCCCATATGGAGTACTGCTCTCATCTCTGGGCCGGAGCGCCCCAATATCAACTTCTCCCCTTGAACTCCATCCAACGTAGGGCAGTTTGTATTGTCGATGATCCCGCACTGACAGACGGCCTAGAACCACTTAGCTTCCGGACTCTGTGTTTGTTCTACCGTTTGTACAATGGGGAATGCTCTGAAGAACTTTTTGAGTTGGTGCCACCGTCACGTTTCTATCATCGCACCTCCCGCCTCAGAAACAAAGTACATCCCCACTATCTGGATGCTTGGCATCCAAAAAATAAACGGGCATCACGCTCATTTTTACCACGCACTTGCAAGTTGTGGAATAACCTTCCTCCTGAGGTATTTCCAGAGCGCTATAACATGGGATTCTTCAAGAAGCGAGTTAACAGGGCTCTCAAAGGTTGGCAAAATATGGGCGATTCCTCCGGTGTTGCACATATCCATGGGCGACAATGACTACTTTCCATCAGGTGGCTTGTCTGCCCTTTTGCCACTCGTTACATAAAAAAAAAAAAAACATATACAAAAATAAATAAAAACAAAAATACATATTATACATATGCATATACTAAACACGAACGAACGACGACGAAGTTTATCAAAAGTTTCTTAGTTGTATGTACGAGTATGTCTTGTGAATTTTAGCGACACCGCAATATAGGTACATACATAGTATTTGTAATACATAATCTTTGCCTGAGTTGTTGAGGTGACAAGCTTGTTTTGAACAATAATTAGGGTAAGTCCGGGGGAGTTGGCCATATACTTTTTTTTATTTCGGTTAAAATAAACTTGACACATCTATACTATTGTAAAGTTGTAAAAATGAAATGTGTTCAGACATTTTTCAAACTTTAATCATAAATATACATTTTAATAATAACTGGAAGGTGCTCTGACTTTGTCAGCGAAGAAAAAAAATATACCCTCTTTTTTTCTTGAGTGTAATCGGATAAAAAGCATTGTATATAAGTTTGTAAGCATTGTATATAACCATTTGTTGCTGACCAGATACGCGTGTACCAAAATTAGTCGAAATACGCTTAGTCGTTTTGGCGCAATGTAGCCACTACGACATTTACTAATATACAAAACATAAATATTTTCGATTCAGTGACCTTTAAATAGTACGGACTATTTCATTACTTATTTTATAAAAATATCTTCTAATTACAGATATTTTAGTTGTACAACTTAATAATCCATATTTAATATTATAAATGTGAAAGTGTGTCTCTCTGTCTGTTCTGTCTGTCTATCTGTCTGTTACCTCTTCACGCTTAAACCGCTGAACCAATTGGAATGAAATTTGATATGGAGATAGTGTGAGTCCAGGGGAAGGACATAGACTACTTTTTATCCCTGAAAAATACCCTTATCCGCGATTAACAAATTTAAGCCGGACGAAGTTGCGGGCAGAAGCTTACTAGCTTCTGTATGTCTTTTGTATGCATGCGCCTTTGGTGCCTGAAAAAATGATTTGATTTTGGTCGTCCCCGGTATCGCTGGGCTTACATGAGAAGCTTAACCAGTCTAAATCATTTTTTTCGAGTACCTATACCGACCTACGAGTACATACCAGGTTTTTTAATTTTTGCTTCCTAATTTCCTGAAGATGTCAGTCACTGTATCCTGGATTGTGATACGGCATCTCAGAAGGGAATATTAGTTTAAACAACCATATATAAAGTAAACATTTATTCTCAAGATAACATGTAATAGATATATCAAAATAAAACCAACCTTACTCGGAGACGTGTCATTCTGAACTGTGTTAACGATGACTGACCGGAAGAAACGTATCTACTCGTTCATTCAATTTAACATTCAGGTAAATATCGTTGCCAGTGCAATATCGACTCAATATCATTGGTAGTCGTGTTACAATTGTGTAATTCTAGATTAAAGTTAAGTATAAATGTTATTCAGTTCAGTTTGGAGGGTGCCAATGGTTGCGCAGAGTTAGACACGTGGGCGACGATCTGATGCCCACGCTTTCATGCGTCATTGGTGACGTCGAATGACGCGAATGCCGGCAGCCATACAAAGCACCATAAAATTAGAAATATTTATTAATATTGTATTTAAGAGAACAGAAGGCAGAAGGCGTCCTATATTTTCTGGCAACACGTTTCTTTTTTTTTAATTCATTGTTTTAAGGATCTTTATACAGATGTACATATCGGCCCTGTAAAAGCCAAAAACATGTCACAAACAAATATTATAAATGGAAACAACACAAAACTAAATATAGCCAACCTGTACACCATATGTGCATTGTCTGACGTTGGCAACACGTTACAATTTGGTAGATTTAATCATGTGGATAGTGGGAATCATTTTGGGAGACCGAAAGCAATTACTAATTGTGACCTTGAACAAAACCATTATCTTTCATTTCGAAGTGTTAGGCCAATTGTTCCTTTCTAAAATAAGTTACTAACACCTCTAGGGGCATTTATTTAAATAAAAAATAAATATTACGGGACAATTTTTACACAAATCTAACTACTCCATGGTAAGCTCAATAAGGCTTGTGTTAGGAACACATAAAGTAAAGTTTCCCTTTGTATGACAAAGAAGTTTGCATACAGTGGCAATCACTTTCAATTAAACAATCGTGCTTTTAGTGCACAATGAGTCTTCATTGTGCACTAAACAGTTTTTTTTATTTATTTAAATTTGTTCGTAGGTCTTGGCTTGGTCTCGAAAAAGTATTACATATAATGTATGTTATTTTCTTGAAATAAATTAAAATATCGATCTACAGTGTAACCACGCGCAAGCATTATACGGGGCATTGTGTGCTTTCCTAGTCAACATAAATTTTGTTACCCTTACTATTCAATAATACTTCAGAAAATAGACAAAAAAAAAAGAAAATACAGAGAAGTCAAAGTAGACCTAAGTACTTTGACTTTGAACTGGGTCTAGCTCCTATATCTGGCTAAACGACTATTCAAGCTTTCACATTTACGATATTAGTACAATATTAGATTTTAAATGTAGATTATTTTATACACACTATATTTTAAGCGAGTTTAAATGCAAAAATGCATGCTACAACCGAGTCAGCACAATAATAAAACTTGCGGTGCCAGTTTCCACCCGAAAATTGAATGAGGATTTTATCACAGAAATTACGGCATTGCAAATGTTTATCTTTCCTGTGGTCAAGAGTGCCGGAAAATACTAGAAATGGCACAGGATACGAAATTAGGACCGACAGAGTCTTGCTTCGGTTCTCACAGTAATCTTGTCTCATACAGATCTTGTAAATACACACTGACATACATACATAAAGAGGGATATCATACACATCTTGATTGTGATTTCTAAAACGTGCTTGGTTTCAACACCATGCTTATTTTCATTTAAAGTAAACATCTCGCATTTATACTATTATAAAGTTGTAAAAATTAAATGTCTGTAAATCGAAGATAGAAGATTTGTTTTCTCAAAGTGGGTAGTTTGCACAAATTGCAACTTTGACAGAGAAAAATATATATTTTCTCAGTCAATCCGTGACGATGTAAAGCTGAAAAGCTTCCGAAACGTCGGGAACTCAAATGAGATAATATACGCGATATAATCCGTTAAATTGTTTTATTCAAATGAGTAATAATCGGGAGCATACAAAAAATAAATAAATTGAAGATATTCAAAAATAAATATTGGAGTATTTTGAGGTCACTACATGGAAATATATTTTTTTATGTTTGTATTGTGTCGTTGCGGTTTCAACACGCCAAATCGGCTAAACGAATTTCAACTGTTTTTGGTACACGGGTAGCTAGAAATCTGCAGATGGTTATAGGATACTTTTTACCCGACTACGTTGAAGAAAAACAGAGGGTTATAATTTAGTTTGCTACCCACTTTCTAGTAGCTTATATTTTTAATTTTGCAACCCTAACCAAATTATTAGTTTAAACTGGAATTTAGGCCAATAAACTAGATCTAGTTAGTTAGGATAAGCATGAAGCATAACATAATATCATGTACCCTTAAGGAAGAGCGGTGCCACTCAACACAGGCTTTTTGCCTACCGGGTTTCTCCATAACCTTAGACCATAGATAATGTGTATTTTATGAAATAAAGAATTTGGAATTCCATGCACTTTTATGGGGTGGCGAGGTACACATGTACAATTTACAACAATATGGATATATTCATATTTCTACAATAGCACATACATACATATATACATACAATCATGTCTTTTGCCCATTACGGGGTAGGCAGAGACTACCTTTGTCTCATCAATCCCTTCATTTTGTGCTGTCACAATCCTTACAATAGAGCACACATATAAAAAACTTTAAAACAAAACAAAAACGCACACAGTCTTTTTCATGTATACATGATATTTGTTATATACTTTGGCAGAGAGCAATACGTCCGTTGAACCGGTGGCCGCTGGGGCAGAAAGTTTCTCGAGTGGAGACCGCGTACCGGCAAGCGAAACGTGGGAAAGCTACCCCCTAAGTGGTCGGACGACCTGGTTTTGGTTGCGGGGACTCGCTGGATGCGGGTCTCCTCTGTACGGCCCATGTGGAAATCTATTGAGGAGGCCTGTGTCCAGCAGTAGACGTCCTATAGCAGAAATAATGATGATGAATGCGTCCGTATGCCATCTTCTGTGGTTTAATGCTCTATGACTTACGCCATATATAACTATTAAGGTTCGCCCAAACCAATGCTTAAAATACGCTGCAGTGCGTTATCGTAGTGACGTACGTCACGATTTTACCGTATGCCCTTTACTTCACACCGCTGCTCAAAAAACGCTGACGGTGCGTTTACACGGCTGAATGTATAGAGAAATCGTGGCACATAATACACATCACCGCGTATACACAGCGTTAAGCTTTGGTCAACGTATTTTCAGCATTATGAGAAACCTGACTAACGATAGTTTTTATTTAGCTGCTGTTAATACTTCATTACCCTAGTGTTAAAAAGGTATCCCAAGGGCGAGATCTATGATCACAAAGATTTAAATCCGTAGATACCATATTTGTGAATACTGCACCTAGAATAATTGTGGTATGAGACTCTTTGACGGGACTAAAATTGTCTGTCTCTTTTCATTTAATAGGTTGCGAGAAAGATAGGTTGCGCTAGCCCGACTGCAGTACCGCGTGTGCTACGTCGTAGCTCGTAGCAGTTCCCACTACGTAGCGAGAATCCCGCGTAGACCCGACGTGTTGTGTTACACTCAATAGGTTAGGTTTGTTTTACTGAAAGGTTATTTTTTAAATTAAATAATTAAGACCTTCAGGCACATACCTAAGCACCTAACTGCTTTTTACACATTAGTCCCATGTGGCGTGCATATTCACCTTTATTTGAAATTCATATTTTTAAACAAAAATGGTATGGGTATTTTGCACAAATATGACTTTTAGAAAAATGTTTTTTTTTTTCATAGCCGACCCTTGACACGAGAGCGGTGAAGCTTCCGAATTGTCGGGAACTCAAATGAGACAATATATGCGATATATTATGATCATATTGAATTATTTTATTTAAATAAATAAAAATACCGGAGACTGAATCGAATACTAAAAATGTTGTTGAAAGTTTAGTAGGTTTAGGTAGGTAAAAAACTTAAGTAGGTTGGGAAATTAATTACATTAAAAAAGGCAGCGTTATTTTATAAAACTAGTTTTGAATGAATACATTTTAGGTACAATTTTACACAAAGCGTACTACTCTTACTCGCATGGTTCTTATAAAACCATGGATGTTATAATGATATAAAACCACCCAACTATAGTCCAAATTCACTCAATTATGGTCCAAACCAAATCGAATTTTACTCACCTAGTTGGGATTGTATTATTATAATGTGTTTATAGGCAAAATCATTCGGCTATAATTCTAACGTATGGTTTGTCAAAATTTTTAATAATGATTATTTCCATGTTAATTTCTTTCCGGACCACAGTTGGGGAGCCTGGACTATATTTTGGTGGGTTTACGGTATGTTATCAGTACTAGACGACAAAAAAAATAACTTTATTTTTTCTTCACAGTTGTCAAGTGAATAGTATCCTATATCTATCTGTAAATGCCCAGCTACCGCGTATCAAAAATAGTTTAATTTCGTTTAGCCGCTTTAGGGTAATGAAGCCAAAACGACACATACAAACATACAAAAAATCAAAAAAATAGTTAGTACCTATTTTTTTTGTATCTTCTATATACAGGATATCATTTTTACGATTTTATAATAGTATAGATATTTACTTTTATAGATATAAAATATCCAAGAGTGAGGGAACAAAAATATTTATGCTTATCAAGTTATCAAATAAATATTTGCCTTTACCGGCATTTATAAATATTTAGAACAGATCAGTACATGAGTTTGCACTCGAAAACAAGCTTAGTTTAGTTTAGGATAGTTTTAATTGATGTTAAACTTCCTTTTGTAGTTACTTATACTTTACAACGAAGTATATTGTTATAATAACACTGTGTTTAAGTATTACAGTGTCATCACATTATTATAAATACCAAAATTTATATATAAACGAAATCTCTTTACGAATCATAAATAAACTGGTTTTTGAATAAATAAACAACCAAAACTAGATAGTATGTTATTCAAGCGACACGGCATCCGGTTATTATATTTGCATACAGAATCGCATCCGACCCACGCCGCGACCAAATAGAAAAGAATTGCAGTAACGCGGAATGTGAAATATTTTTCACATTCCGCGTTACTTTTTATGATTATGTATTCGGATAAGAGCAACGGAACCTAATTGCAAACATGCGCTGTGAAGCTGGGTATAATCAATGTTCAACACTTGTGCCGACACCTTTCAACAACAGTTTACGCATGTGGATCAAGGGCGATGACATTGAGTGTTTTATAAAATTGAAAGATTAAGCAAGTATTGAGTTACCTCGCCCGCCCAGTCTCCTCAAATTTATTTTAGTGACTTTTTGGATGAAAATCTTTAACCAGTTTATAAATATTTGACCAGTAAATTGAGTACGAAATTGGACAGTTGACGTTATATTTTGTGGATGGCTATATTTCAGTTTTGTGAAATGTGAAACTTTAAAATCACGCGCTGAAATATGCTAATAACAAACAAAGATTTTTGACTACACGTGAAATTGGCTTATCTACTAATTTTTTGAAATATCAAAATAAACCTGGTACACGATGTTTGTAGGAAAATCTTTTGTGTGATATTCCAACATTCAGAAGGCAATATGCCTCCTCTTTTCTCATTTAATTGACACTTGTACAAAAATAATTGGAAGTTTTTTTATTCCCTATATTTTTTTGCTTTGCTACCCTTTAGCACTTTCGCTGCCAAGATTTGCGTAGCGCTACGCACTATCCTCTACATACGGGGAAACGTATGGCATCGGCTACGCGTCTACGAGCAGAGCACCCGCTAAGCGGGTTCCTGGCAGTGAATGTGTTAAGGATGCGAGTTATTAGTTTTGTACATTAACCCTATGGTTAACCCTATGTTATAATTACGGTGTATAATTACGGTTAACCCTATGTTACCATAGGGTTAACCGTAATTATACAGGTACCAGTACACAGGTAACGGATTCTTAAATATATTTTTTATTCATTAACTGACCAGCGATTGACCCCAGTATCACCTGATGGTAAGTGACTACGGGATCTAGCTCGCTAGTTCAGTAATAGCCTATTCACTCTTGCCGAGAAGACACACAAATAATATTTTTCCGGAAATACACACAACAGGAGCCAGTTCCATTCCTTAGCGGTTTGCATTAAAAATGATGAAGTAAGTCGCTTTGTTATTGACCGCTATCAGTGATTGTCCACTTCAATTTTTGGATCACAAAATTAGATTTGTTTTCCCAAAAATTATTTCTCATTATTTTACTTACAAGCTCAATTTTTATCGCCCTTAGTCGTCCTTCCGAACATATTTACCAAAGAACATTTCGAAGAACATACTTTTTGCCGATACCACTCTGTTACTTTGGAAAGTCGACATTTTATTTTCACTAACATCAAATACCGTATTTTTAGTTAGTAGTAAATACAGTTAAAACTATCAGTTATCCGTTTATTCATTGCTTTCATAGGTATATTGGGAGATGGTACATTTTATATTGTACCGCTATGAAACCCTGTGCTGCAACATTTAACAAGATGTTACATTTAAATCCTATTATATATTCTGTCTAAATTAAAAGGTTTTCTATTTCGCAGCCTATAGAATTTACGTTTAATGTTTTGCAATAATTATAGCGTTGCTTATCATGGAGTATGTATAGGTAACGTCCATAAAAAGTACCTCTATAAAACTAATGCAGGGCCCGCTTATTAGGCAGTAGGTATATAGGTATGTATTTTAAGATTATGAACCATTTATATTAATATTATTGGACCCAAAAATATGAATATTCAGCCAGTTTATCTTATTATACGCCATAACAGCAATTTATTTAGGTACTCGTATTTTAAGTGCCCAGATGAATTAGCCAAATATTAACTAAAAATAGGTTAATTATAATTATGAATTATTTACCAAATACATTCGACCCGAAATTCTCACGATTCTATTCAAACGACATTTTTTTTATTAACTTTGTAAATATTTCAAGACGACATCACCATTGATATCTTTTTTTAAAAGAAATGAAATGTATTAGCTAGAGAGATTTGCTTTCGCATCTACTAGTAAGCAGTGATTACAAAGAGTTAACGAATTTAACTTCGAGTTAGATTTTAACTCCTGTCAGATTCATACCAGGACTGTCAGATTAACTCTAGGTTAAGTCTTAACTCTAGATTAAAATTTTGGTGCAAGCCCGCAGTAATATAATTTATTTTGTGCATTATTGAAAGAATTTTACATTAGAAAGATTAAGGTTAAGGTAGCTAAGAAATTCTTTTGCGATCTCTTCCAGAAAGCATTTCAGTCAGCGTCGCGTATGGTTAATAAGTGATAGAGGCTTTAAAACAAAAACTAACCGTTTAGACGCAACGTCAAACACAGAAGCTGTCACTCAAACGTCACGTCATGCTTTTGCCTCAAATTTTAGGATTTACGCGCCGTATTTATATCTCTCTGCGGTCTGTGACGAATAAATTCGTGTATGGTGTAGAGAGAGTGTAGGCGTGGAGTGTGTAATACATCCGTCGTTAATCATCGTCAGCTTGGATTCGTTCACTGTTTTACATTAGCCTTTACCAATTCACGCCACCATATCCGGTTCTCAGCTCACCTTGTGTCTTTAGGTCGTCGGTCCACCTTACAGGGTGAGGCCACACTCTCATCGATCACCGGCTTTACGAGAAACATATGGCCACTACTACTTCACTTTGCTTATTCTGGGCGCTATGTCGGTGACTTGGCATCATTGTCGTCATCCGTTGTTGGCGACATTGAAAAATAGTTTTTTTAAACACGTGTTCTCAAATGTATTTATAACACAGAGTTTTAGATTGGTTTAAAGGAAAAAATCAATGTGACCTACTAAATTGCAAGCAAGATTTGAACCTGCAACCTCTTCTTTACTAAGTGCTGACCAACTGAGCTATCGCAACTTTACGTACGTGACTTGAAATTTTCTAACACAACCTTGTTAGCACTAGTAGCACGCTCTGTGTTTTTTTTATTTATTTTTGAAATGCTAAGCTCATTTCCCACTATAATGTGACCCCTAAATTCGTATCTAAATATTGGTATTCATAGCCCTCTTGCCCTTGAGTTTTTTTTTTTAATTTAATTTATTTATCTCAGAAAATATTGTGGTACATATCTTACAAATAATTTGCCCAACATACGTTTATTGGTGATTATAGCACTTACTTTCCATTTATGTTTAAATATACCTAACCTTGCTATTACACCATCACTTAATTTCGTCATAATTATGTGATCACAGCACACAGCGTGCCGCCAAAATGGCCACAGGATAAATTAAACATAGGTTCGTCGTCTTACTTCAGTTTTACCGGCTCCGGCGGTTCTCCTCTACTCAGTTTTATTTTTTCAAAATGGCGGCGATAATATGGGGGTTGAAAGACTCGTGAGGTCTCAGAGGCACTAGTTTATTTTTAGGGTTCCGTACCCAAAGGGTAAAACGGGACCCTATTACTAAGACTCCTCTGTCCGTCCGTCTGTCTGTCCGTCTGTCACCAGGCTGTATCTCATGAACCGTGCTAATTAGACAGTTGAAATTTTTACAGATGATGTATTTCTATTGCCGCTATAGCAACAAATACTAAAAACAGTATAATTTTATGTCTATGTCAGTAAATCCTCGAATTGAACACCGCGTACATTTTGCTTAGGAGTAGGGCTTTGCTAACACTGGTTCTTCATGGATCCGGCCGTTTGTAGCGTTTGTAGCCTCGGTGCGCAAGTCCGACTCGCACCTGGCCGGTTTTTTTCACTTTGATATTTATGGGAATCTGTTAAGAGAATTTATAAAAATAAGTGCACTCTTTCTCTACAATCTGAAAACGCCTGCAGCTTAAAAAAATCCTACAGGTTTTTGCTTAATTAATGGGCTGAGATTTTAAAATCGCAAAGGCCATTTAGCTTCAATGAATATGCACAAAACCCAAATTACGTTAAATACGACACAAGGGTAGGTTTTAAAAGGTCCTTCTGACTTTAAAATGTAGAGCTCGCAACGGCAAAAAATGTCTAAACATCTCGGGAAACTCTACTTGTACTTATCTCTCTCTCTCTTCCCGACTATGTATCCCACATGGTGGTGGGGTCAGCCTTGCTTAGCGTCCTTCTCCACTTCGCCCTATCCCTGACGTCGTCTTCGGAAACATCACATTCCCTCATGTCTGTCAGCAACACATTCGTCCAGGTGGTCTTAGGTCTCCCTCTAGGTTTTTTTACTTACTATTATAAATTCGTAAAAATAAAATGTCTGTACATTGAAGATATTAAAACGGATATATTGTAACGGACTATTTCGAGGTCAAAGAATGGAAAATATTGTTTATGGATGTTTTGTATGTTTGTATTTGTCGTTGTGGTTTCATTACGCCAAATTGGTTAAATAGATTTCAAAATTTTTTGATACACGGGTAGCTGGGTATCCACAAATGCTTAATGGATCCTTTTTACCCGACTACGCTGACTAAAAAAAGATGGGTTATGACTTTTTCTCCTTCACCAACGAAGTTGCGGGCACCTTCTTAGTTTTTATATTAGGACCCCTTTTCCTCCTACTCCTTGTGTCGTCCCCAGTGCTGAGAGTCGTGACTTTCACGAATTATTTTGTGGTCGATCATTTTCCACTTGCTGCGATCTTCGGCATTGTGAAGTGCTCTATGGACTTTTCGTCACCGGAAGAGAAAAAAAAACATAACCCTCTTTTTTCTTTCCGCGTCTAATAAAAGTATCCTTTATTCATGTGTGGATGAAAAATAGTTGAAATCCGTGTAGCCGTTTTGGCGTAATAAACTCGCAACGATACATATTATAAACATGCAAACAATTAAAAAAAAAACAATCTCATGAAACTTTAACCCCGAGATACAACAACGTTAGATACAGATTTTTGGATTCTCTGAAACTAGATGTCTCAATTTCGCAGGCTTGTATGGGAAAATGAAGACTTCTGCAGCTATATTAAAACTCGTTTATCGAAACGGTTTCATACCAAAAGTTACCATACATTGATGGGTTATCATAGGGTTCTCATTCTTTTAAAATGGACTTTCTCAACCAACTTTCAAGGCTCCTAAAAAAAGCTACACGTAAGGTATCGAGATTCAAAATGTTGTCTTAGTTCCTTATTTTGCTTACTTCATAGGGTTTTATATTTTTTTTTTTTTGATATCAGTCATCATCCCTATTCTCATACTTATAATTAATTATAAACCTAGCTTCAATAATTTATTTGGAAACGAAACAAATTCCGTCTCTTAAATAACTATTTAAAAATAAATAATGAACAGTTTTAGTACTCGTATTGATTAATAAATTAAATTATTATTACTTAGTAGTGATTGTTTACATCGCACCCGCTCACGGGACAATAGTGTTTCATACACTTTGGGAGACATGCATCAGGATAAATGCAAAAACTATTATGGTTTGATGAGGTCTAAAATACTGATTTATCAAAATGATGAACTACATACTGGAATATTACTATAGGAAAAACTGGTTTATCAATAAGATAAGATTCCACGATAAAAATTACAATACAAAATCATGATCGTCATAAACGACAATTATTGAGAATAAATAATGTTCATAAAATAACAAGCTTTTAAAATACAATCACCCGATAAGCACCCGACATACACTTATTTTTTGTTCAAAATAATAAAAAAATACTTAAATAAATCGCATTAAAGCTTAGGAGCAGGGCTCGTGATGTACTCCTAGGTTAAATTTGTACCTATTTGTACGTTATGACACGTCATGACCTTTATTTTTTGATAACGTAAAAAAAGAAATATAGGTACGTCTCCAATATTTTTTATTAATCTACATGACAGACTAATTATTAGTATATAAACTTGTTAACTTCCGTCTATAATTGAATTACCGCTATCTTTTAATGGTTATCAAAGTGCATGAGAGCTCCCCCGCCCAACGCCTCTGGGCGTCGCTTATATAAGGCGGCGCGGGCCGGCCCGCCGCAGTAGAAGCGCGGCCGCCCAAGCCGTGCAGATCGCGACACCGTCACTCAGGTAAGTTTGGAACTTTAACTTTTCACAGGTTTTCACGAGTTCGTGACGATTTTTAATTGAACAAAAAAGGTTTACCACAGAAATTTTTCTGACTTTTATGCATTTCGGAATAAGGTTTTGTCGGTATGATAAATATAATGGTGCGACGGAAAACATTCAAAAGAGTATATTTTCGAACTTTTATCAGCGTATAAATTTTGGAAAATGAGATTGATGACGATTTTTATAATCGATAAAAATATTCAAAGTTAATAGTAGGGTATTACGTGTGAGAGAGATTTAGTTTTCAGACCTATATGACTTATCATATTGGCATGAATTCGGGAAAATAGGGTTGGTAACAATTATTCAAATAAAAAATAGGGTACATATAATGTCAATAGATATTAGGAGAAAGTAAGAGTTTATAAAAAGACATTTTGCAGACATAGTAACGTATTAATTTTGGAAAATGGAGTTGATGACAATTTAAAGAAAATATTGAAAGTAAATAGTTGTGTATAAGTGAGTTTATAAGAGTTATTTTTATACTTTGAGAAGCGTATGGATTTCGGAAAAAGGGAATAGTTTGGTCAAACATAAAAAAAATTAAAAGTTCTAGCAAAATATTATTAAATTAAAACTATTCTCGAGAGCAAAGGCTTATCTTGCACTCTAAAAAAAATCCTACTGTTATTGTTTTCTTGTGATCCCCTAGTATTTAAATTAATTACAAATTGGATACATTTGATTATTTTATACATTTGAAATATTATTGAGTAAAAATCGTGAACACGGTAAATTTATTATATTCATGTTGTTGAGATACCTATTTACTACTGTAAAATTAATTTGTAGCTCTGAAAGAATTCCGACCGATTAATGAAATTAGCAACTTATTTTTTTTCGTTTATATAAGAAGCTAAATAGGGTACAATGAACCTGATAATTAAGACGTGTTACATAAACCTATTTGAGGTTTATACGTGACACGAATGAGTAGCACCGCTCACACACTTAGTCATTATACGTCATTCAGTAACACCAGTAATCACCTTACGCCAATATCGTTGAGTTAACTACTGCTACAATTAATATTCATTTTTAAAGTCGCTAGGCTATGCAACATATTTTTATGTAGAAATAAATTATTTGGAACACATAATTCAATTCAATTAAAAATATATTTACGAAGGGTCATTAGAAATGAAAAACTGTTTTGTGTCTTTCTCTGTGATTTCAGTTTTGGCGATTTTTTTTAAATATACCTACGAGGATTCAAATGACTATCGGCGCGAATATAAAATTAATATTAACCGGACTATCTGGTGGTACATTTCCGGGCTCGCTTTTCTAGCAAAAAAATTTAGAACTTATATCTATCCACATAAAATAAGTATTTTACATTGAAAATTGTGGTTATCTAAATAATTAGGTGGTATAACAACGCGTGAGAAGTGTCTTAGGAATGTTTAGTCAATTGTTACATTGAAATATCGATTGAAGTTTTTATAGATATTAAGATAAAATATATGAATAATTAATAAAAATATTATTTCGGAAACTATACGTTCGAAATTTATATTTATGTGGGTGAAATAGATAAAGATACAAAGTGATTACAATTTAGACCACTTTCAGAATTGGGTCTCCTTCGGAATCCCTAATGCCGTTTGTCCTAATGTATCGTTTGTCCTAATGTATCATTTGCCATAACGCATTTTTTTTCCGAAACCGTAAATTTTTCAGGATTTTTTAAAAGATCGTCGTATAGTATTAGGTTAGGTTAGGTTTGTTTTATAACAATCCTGAAAAGTTTACAGTTTCCTAAAAAAATGCGTTATGGCAAACGATACATTAGGACAAACGATACATTAGGACAAAAGACGTTAGGGATTCCGATATAGATCCTTCAGAATTATTCAAGATTTTTTAATGATATTGCTTTTTATTCTGGCTTTTATTTCGGGAAAAGTAAAATGCCGGCGGGTGGAAATGCGAACCGCACGGAAAACGACGCAACAGTTAGTTGTTATAAAATTAGCACCAACGTCAAGAATACTTGTGGTTATTCAAGAGGGGAGGATAGGTTTTTAAAGGCTCGATAACATGCACTCAATGCCCCGGTTATTGCAAACTTCCATATGCTTAGCATGGCAGGCCGTATTCTTGTTTACCACCTAAGTAGTATAAAAAATACTGCGTTAACCGTGCTATTTTTAATATTATCTTCTCTTTCAAATTACATAAATGATTCTTATCCCCAATTACGACCGATGAAGTCTACAATAAAACAAAGGTACCCAAAATATCACTGCACTCTTATACCTGTTTTGAAAATTGAAAGCGAGTACGGATTGTCCTTGTAGTTTTTTTGAAAAAAAAAATTCCTATTTAGACAAAGAAAAATTTCTATAAGCTATGCAAAAAAACGTTGGGAACATAAATGATATAAAATACGCGACATAATCTTTAAAATTGTTTTATTTCAATAATAAGGATGGTTTAAAAAAATTAAACTCTGACCTTTATTTTTCCACATGTTTCTTTGTTGTCCAAAACCCTCAAAATAGCAATTTAGTGTATTACAAATTGTATGTAACGCCTTTCAACGAGCATTATATACTTATATATATGGCTGGGATCACGAAATCATTCTAAATTAATATTTGGTACAATGATAGTAAAGCTAGCTATGCGGAACAAATATTGTACATAATTTTTAAGAATGGACCATCCTAATCTAAATTAAAAAAAAACTATAATTTTAATGACAATGATTTAATTCCCGGATAAATTGAGGTGCCGACGGAAAATGGGGTGAGACGACATGCAACAGTTGGCCAGCGGCCATATGATGGCTGCGTTTGTCACGCGATAAATAAGCGACATAACTGCCGTCACCTTCTGACACGTATGTGAGTGCGAGAGTGACAGGCGCGTTATCGTATCATTTATCGCGTGATAAACGCGACCATCATAGGCCCGCTGTATAAGATTAGTAACCACCGGCCTAGCACGACCATTTCCGGGCCGGTCTTTTCGTCGGAAATTTTTATTATTTATTACGTCGAAATACTGTCTATTAAATATTGAAGTATGAACGTAATTAACGAAATATCGGTTTGCCGCCATTTAGACAATTAATTGGCGTTAAATTGTATCCTAAATTAGATACTTAAGGTGCACACTGTTTCGGCAGTTTACTGTTAATTAGTATATATTTGATTTTGAGGAAACAAAGGTTATTCATTTGGTGCGTTGGGGTCATTTCAAATTTGGGGTGACTTCGAAAAATATATCCAAGGCCATATTAACGCTGACCATCTTTAGCCATCCATTGATTAGATTTTACACACTTACTAGTTGATGTTACTTTGATGGAAAAATAATGTCGTGTTTGAAATATCAATATATGCCCATTCCTTCGATCTGTTCACATCAAGACACAAGCTTTTAATATACTGACAGTGTAATTATTGTACTTATAATTTAAAACTGACACGTTTTACAAATTCTGAGGGAGTTAGGAATTTAATAAACATTGAAGTTAAATTGTTGTCAGTCAGCAGCCTATTTTGGCTGTATAAATAAGTCGCAATTATGCAAAATTAAATTAAATTCCTAATTTTAAAAATAATGTTTACACAGTTCTGATTCAAAAGAACTATATTAAAAATATGGAATTAATTAGTTTTATACATGGATTTATTTATTTGTTCCTGAGTCTTGGATGTTTTCTATGTATATAAGTAATATATGTATTAAATATATCGTCGTCTAGTACCCATAACACAGGCTTTATTGAGCTTACATTGGGCCTAGTTCGATTTGTGTAAAATAGTCCTGTAATATGTATTTATTAAAAAAAAGACAATGATTTTATTTAAAAATTGAGGTGTCGATTACGGGCCGAAAACGAAGTGAAACGACGTGCTACAGCATGTTAGCTGCTGTAAAATTATTATCAGCCAGCCTCGGTCGTATATTTCCTTGCAGGCCTTCTTGCCGGAAAATCTAATTACTCATCCCACGGATCCGCGTCTGCATTATAGTGTTTTTATAGTCAGTTTCATTATTATTCTGATTCTTATAATTTATACATAATATGTCGTTGCAATATTCTCAGCAATTAAAAAATTTTCTTATTAATATAATTTTCTTATAAATATGGACGAAATTGGTCTAAAATAAATGCATTTATTAAAAGTCTTATCTTCCTTTTTATTTTTCTAGCGTTTTAAGGCTAATAGAACCAGGTCTGTGTATACGGACGTACGTTATAACGTACGGTTAAACAGATTTCAATGACAATGATTTTATCCCGGGATAAATTGAGGGGGTTTGTAATGTTTTCTATATTTTTTTTTTTTGCGTAAAGTAATAATTGACCTAATGTAACGTTTAATGTAGCTTTTTGTTAAAACTATTGCTAATTAGTGGTTGTTATAAAATCTTACGTAATCAGGCATCAAATACCAGGTGTATATGCCGGAAAAGTCATGAGAATGTTTACATTT
This sequence comes from Hedya salicella, assembly GCA_905404275.2. Classification (NCBI taxonomy): domain Eukaryota; kingdom Metazoa; phylum Arthropoda; class Insecta; order Lepidoptera; family Tortricidae; genus Hedya; species Hedya salicella. The sequence goes on along the minus strand of FR990111.1, from coordinate 14,810,790 downwards.
TTCTAATAAAAAACATTACATCAATCATCATTATGTGAAACGTTACATTAGGTCAATAAACGTTATATCAAACGTCGGCAACCGAAATTGAGGTGCCGACGGGCGGAAAACGCAATGAAACGATAAGCAACAGTTAGAAGCTATAAAACTACCAACCACCGCCATAGCTCGTCCATTCCACGGATCTATGACTGCAATATAATGTTGTTAAAGTCAGTTTCATTATTATCCTCGTAAGGCCCAAGGCACTTTTTGGGTAATTGTAATTATAACCCTACTGTCAATTAAACAATGTTTAAAATGATTTTGATATGTCTTAGTAAAATTTTAGGCCTTTGGACCTTACCAAATTATTTTTATTCTTTTATAAATAACATGCTTTTCAGCTTTCCATGGTCACGGGTGGAGTGAGTTCACCCGTGACCATGGAAAGCTGAAAAGCTTCCGAAACGTCAAGAACTCAAATGAGATGATAATAGATGCGATATAATCCGGTAAATTGTTTTATTTAGGAGAACTAAGTGTTAAGCAAAAATATGCTGTAAATGGAGTATCCTGTTTAAAAGATATATTTCAAGAGTATACACACAAAAAAGGCAATACTAAATTCAAGTTTTATGACATAGGTATACATACATATTTAAGTGACATGATTTGATTTTATTTCGGGATAAATTGAGCTGCCGACGGGAGGAAAATGCAGTGAAATGGCAAGCAACAGTTAGCCGCTATAAAATTACCAACCCGCTGCCTAGCTCATCCATTTCCGGGCTGGCCTCGTTGCCGGAAAATCTGATTACTCATTCCACGGATCCACGTGAGTAATACAAAGATTTTAACATCGTGACATGTAGTGGACGACATTGCGAGTTTTGTTCTTATATGTTATATGTATACAACTTGTGTCATAATGAGCGATTGTGGAATTTAGTTAATTAAAAAAAGGTTCAATTATAGTTCATTTTTTAATATTTTCAAGCCTATTACATCCATGACAAATTAGTTGTTATGTAAAACTATGTTGATTTGAAAGATATAAGTGTAGACACATTAGTAGATAATATCACAATTTATTAATTAAACATTGTATAATAGCTACACGTAATACAAGAATTTTGGATGGCAATGATTTTATTCCGAGACGCACGGAAAACACATTGAAACGGCACGAAACAGCTACGTTAATCGCTATAAAATAATTACCGCCTAGCTCGTCTGTTTCCGGGCCGCTAGTTTTTGTCGGAAAAAATATGAGAAAGAAAATATTTTTATTACTATAAGCGTCCGCAACTTCATTCGCAGACGAAAAAATAGCATAACTTAAGCATAGCCTGGTAAAAAGTATCCTATAACCATCTGGAGATACCCAGCTACCCGTGTACCAAAAATAGTTGAATTCTGTTTAGCCGATTTAGCGTGATGAAGCCACAACGACACATAAAAGCATTTCATTTTTACAACTTTATAATAGTACTAAAAACTTCGTCCGCGGAGACGAAAAAAAATCATAACCCTCTTGTTGTTTTCAGCGTAGTCGGATAAAAGGTATCCTTTAACCATTTGGAGATACCTAGATACCTGTGTACCAAAAACCGTTGAAATCCATTAAACCGTTTCGGCTTGATGAAGCCACAACGACAAATACAAACATTTAATTTTTACAACTTTGTAATAGTATAGATGTGCATACAAAGACACAAAAAAATACATGAATAGTCGGTAAAAAACGTTATCTTGGGCGCAAAAAAGGACGGCAATATGCAGACAGGATTTGACTGTATTTCACAGTTTTATTATAAACTAGAGGGTTCGTTCGCGGAGGAGAAAAAGTCATAAACCCTCGTATAGAAAAATATTCCTTCGGTGGGTTATGTTCATAGAAATAAATAAATATTCATGTAAAAAATTTACGAAACTTATTTGGAACATATTTTACTTTGATTGAGGATATTTGAGTTATATTTTTCCTTGTTTGAGTTCGAATGTATATTACGATTCTGAGAAACTCCCGTAAGATAAGCTCAAAAGATCAATATTCTAAAAAAACCTCACGCGAGCATATCTTTTTGAAAATGCTGCTAATTTGAAACTGCGACTCTAAGTCTTCTAATTTAAAACTCAAGAGTGCCTAAAAGGATTTGTAATAAATAAAGTCGGTAGTCTAACTTCCGAACGCATAAAAGTCTCAAACGCGTTCGCATGTCTCTTATCCATACTAATATTATAAATGCGAAAGTGTGTCTGTCTGTCTGTTACCTCTTCACGCTTAACCCGCTGAACTGATTTCGTTGAAATTTGGTATGGAGATAGTTTGAGTCCCGGGGAAGGACATAGGCTACTTTTTATCCCGGAAAAATATCCTTATCAGCGATAAACGAATTTAACGCGGACGAAGTCGCGGGCAGAAGCTAGTAAATAATATGAACACAAAAGCGTTTGAGATGAGATAGGTTAATAAACACAACTTACGCACAAGGCTCTTTAAATGTAATCAATTTATTATTAAAATTCTGTCCCATAAACGATTTTTACAAGAATACTCGTAACTCCGTATTTTCCTACAGCAAACTAGCTATTAACATATTCAATGCAGAAGATTTTCTTGCAAAATAAGTATTTTATTCAATTCAAATATATGTCATATTATTTATTGAAAATTATGCAGACAGAAAGGCTACAAAAAAACTTACACATAGGGCTTAATAAAACAATAAGTTTCAATTACACCAGAAAGTCACAAGCCAACATTTAGCAAATCGGAACACTTGTTATTAAAATACATGAACGTATCTGTTATGAAATATTAATATTATTTTTATACTACCTACCTATCTGTAATATTTACTGAAAACCATACAAAATAATGTAAAAGGCAGGACCGACAGTAAAGGCGCGAGAAAGAGGCAACATTATAAGTGCAGATTAATTTTAAACTCCGATACTGATACTTGATACTTTAAAAAGTTTTCTCTCGAAGTTCATCTTGAAGCCGAGGAAGGATTATCTAGATCCGCGGTATGAGGAGCATATTTTTAATCTTTTTACAAGTTTTGATATACAGAACTGCTGTCTCGCGAAAATGTATATAAGGTAGACTGACCTATCAAAACTATCGTCAAATTTTCCATTTGATTGAACATAGCTATAGTCAAAACTATTGATAAATACTAAACTTATTGCATAAGTTCTAGTTTGGCTGGAACTACACACTCTACACAGTGCCGTATGCTCCAAATATTAGCGCTGCATCCCTTTCGTTTAATAAATAAAACAATATGTAGAGATGAAACTCAGTGTGGAGCCCACGTCATAATCTGAAATATCAAGTCATATCATCTTCTCTTCTACTTCATCGTAACCTTATTGCTGGAGTTTGCAACCAATTGAGGTCGTGTTTTATGACCCAAAGCCCTCCAGGCCGATCGATCTTCTGCTTTCCGAATAGACGCCTGCATGTTTGACTGTGGCACGCTTCCTTCACTGGATCAGTCCACCGGTCGGCGATCAAACCAGTCACATTATGATATGACTGAAAGGCAACTCGTTTTGTCATTTCACCAGATTTGTTTAGTGACTTGATAAAATCCCTGAAACACGTCAGTGAGTTGACAGAACGAACTTGCAAAGTCAATTCGTTTTATCATATCACTAGATAAGTTCAGTGATATTATAAAGTCTCTTACGTCGCACGTTTAGTGATATGATAAAGATTTTATCATATCACTAAACGTGTTTAGTGAAATGATAAAACGAGTTGACTTTGCAAGTTCGTTTCGTCAACTCACTGGCGTGTTTCAGGGATTTATCAAATCACTAAACAAATCTGGAGAAATGACAAAACGAGTTGCCGTTTTTGGCGGATTTCGTCATTTCACTAAACTAATTCAGGGATTGAATCAAATAACTGACTATTTCTAGACAAATGATAAAATTGGTTCGCCATTTTAACATCCTGCGTGATTTGGTCATATCCCTTAGGGATTTGATCAAATCTCTGTTTTGGCTATTTCCCTACGACATATATACTTTAGAATTGAAGGGAACACCATAGTTGTGACGTAATTGAGTCATGTCATCAAAAAACAAACTTTTAATAAGTTTACTTAATTTAATAAAATAAAAATAGCCTATAAAATTAGTGTCTATTTAATTTTTTCCTCCTATTTACGGAAGTTTTATTCAGTGATTCGTATTAAATTGCCCACAAGTAAATATCCTTCGGTATATAAGTAGCAGCATCGTAATGTAATGGAGATTCTGAAATCAATTTGCCCTTGTCATCTGTTCATTGTTAACTATATCTAAAATGAGTTGATCTAGATTTATAGTTCACCTTTTTTAGAAGTGCCCGCCAAGCTAAAAAAGTATGGAATAAAGGACGTCACTTATTCTGACGGAATTTTTGACAGGTTAAGTACTTTTTAATGTTAGTGTACCGAATCTTTATAAAAGATATATGGTTTTATTTTAGATCGAATTTTCTCAGCGGGTTTGATTTCACTCTGAGCGATGTGTCTGTTGGGACCTTAAAAAGTTACTGACGTCGGTAATATCATTCCTCATATTAATTTTATATTACATAATTGGTTGGTCAATTATACAGTTCTCTTGTGGAAACATAGTACGGTCAAGGAATTTAATTTGTGTACCCTTTTTTACCTTGTCATAGTGACATTGATATGGAATCTCTATCGGCTTTCATATTGATTTTGACTGTGATAAGGTACAAACTGTTATATAAATTAAATTTCTTGACTGTACCTATCGCTTAAAGAAATACTTCTAACAAATTATGACATATAACAGTTCAAAAGGTACAAGCCTGTTCCTAAAGGAAGGACAGCCAGAGGCGTAAGCATGAAACTCTAAAACTAGTGGCTCTGTAAGCAGTAGACCTCGCCAGTCTTTCAAACCCAATATCTCCGCCATTTTGAAAATATCCAATTCAAATTAAAAACTTTTTTCTGCAAGAAAGCCTCGAGGGCACTTTTACATATCAAATTTTACAATAAACAGAAAAACATTCACAATCTAGATAATGACATTATTGTGCATAGCAATATTAAAACAACACACAAACTAGACACACTATATACAGGGTTTTCGGAATAACGATGCAGGAACTCAAGGAGGTGATACACTGGACTTTTCGAAAGAGTTTAAACCCTATACATCTCAGTCCAATCCACGATAGTTTTTTTTAAATCGCGACCATTTGAAAATAATTTGCTTTTTTCTAAGTGCGTTCGGTATTTTTGATTACTTGCGTAGTATGTGAAAGCATTCTCGTTCTAAATAACGCGGTGTCTTAAGATGAACGTTTTTAACCACTGTGTGTTGTCAGTGATGTCATACGGCACTAAGACGTGGTCACTCACAATGCGCCTCATAAGAAGACTCAAAGTCACTAACTTAAGTCATTAACTCCGTGTGTGATCGAATCAGCAATGAGGAGTTTCGCCGAAGGACCAAGATTGTCGATATAGCTCAAAGAGTTCCTTGTCCTAAGTGGTAGTGGGCGGGGCACATTGCTCGCAGAACCGATGGCCGCTGGGGCAGAATGGTTATCGAGTGGCGACCGCGTACAGGACGCCATGCTGCGTCGTCCTTTACGCTCCCAACAAGGTGTGTCATGTTTTGGTGAAGATTGCGAAAAACCGGTGGATGAGGGCGGCGGATGATCGGTTGTTATGGAAATCCTTGGATGAGGCCTTTGTCCACCAGTGGTCGTGCTTGGGCTGTTATGAAGAGCTGATTTGAAAGCAAAGCTTAAATCATCGTTAGGAAATGATAGACAGACGTTTAAAACTTCTTATAACATGGCTGCGCCGGGGGTTGGAGCGGAGTTGCTTCTGAAATGAGGTACGGAAGAAGTTGCGTTAAATATGCACGGAGTCTGAATGCGACGGGCGCCGGCTTCAGATGATTTGAGACGTAACAATCCACTAAGCGTTCATTTCGTCAACTCACTGACGTTGTACGGGCAAGGTACAATACTATGTCTATTTAGCATTAACATAATTAATATTGCACACGCACCAAATTGTACACGTTCGGCACTTTACCTTAGCATTAAATCACGTACATTTAAGTCAGTTTATAATTAGCACTCAAATTGGTAGTTCCAATAACTCCTTTTTACCCTTATATCAGTTGTGTTATAAACTCTCTATCATTAATAAAGTAGGTTGCCCCTACATACGTGTTTCAAGGAATTTATCAAATGCGAAAATGCGAAATGAAAAAAAGAGTTGCTTTTTTTGGGTAATTTCGTCATTTCACTAAGCAGATTCAGGAATTTGATCATATGACTGATTTATTCTAGACAAATGATAAAATGGATTCGCCATTTTAACATTCTGCGTGATTTGGTGATATCACTTAGAGATTTATTCAAATCTTTGTTTTGGCCATTCCATGCGACGATAATATACTTAAAAAATTAAGCGTAAAGAATTAAAAAAATAGGTACCAAACTCTTAGTGTGCGAGTCCGACTCACACTTGACCGGTTCACAACATTACTTGTAGCCGGACCTGAATTCTAGAATTGATCCATTTTAACTTTAGCTTAGCAACGTTTAAAATAATCCAGCAATTTTCTTCTCACAAAACAATGCCTCGCCGAAATTCGATATCCACAACGAATAAATTAGATCTCTCAAATTAGTGAAAAATGTAAACCTGTCAGAGACTGATGTTATATTTTTTGAGCGGCGCAGCCAAAATAATCGGGTTAAGGAAGTGTCAGCCATCATCGTCCCGGATCGGATTTACTGAACTAGCTATCGAATAATTATAAAAGTCCCGGAAATTAAAGGTAAATCGCGGGATTTAGGGTCGGGCATGTCTTAATTTGGAAGTTGTTTTGACTGATTTGATTATTTTGAGCCGACTGGAATGTCGGGACGCTATCTAGGAAATGAAGGTGATTTTTATTATAATGGTTCATTTTACAATATTGGAGCTAAGTATGAAAAAGGTATTTCGTAACTGGGTCATTCTCAAATATAGTGTGACTTGTCACAACCATGTGCAAAAGTTAACACAACTAATACTTAAGTTTTTTTTTTACAAGATGGGTAATATAAAAATCAGTATTAGAATATTTCTTAGCTTCCCGGAAACCCTTAACTTGCACATGGTCGTGACAAGTCACGACATTCTATATGAGAATGACCCAACTAAGATAAGAAGGGTTTATACGATTTAATAGCGTGTTTTTCTTTATATCTACCAACAGTAATAGCCTAGTTATAACAATTACCAAGATATGTCACTGTATCAGGATTCTACACAATACGCTATTGTTCTAGGTACGAATATAGTACTTAGCAGATTTTATTCAAATTAAAAGATACATCGTTTTTTGTTCTAAAATACCTTGCCCTTTTCACCTAAGACCAAATGCAGTATCTCGTTTTTTTGTTGAGTTTTTTTTTATATATACATTAAACTGAGTTACCTTGAGACTATTTTTATACGTTTCGCGTTTGTAAAGCTTACACTCTTCGACAAACATTAAGGAGTCATAACTATGGCGCTAATAATACTTTTTTTTTTTTATATACGAACCGAAAGCTTGACAATGCAGCTAATATATAAACAAGTATTGGCATATTTAACGTCCTGCAAACCATAATATTTTCTTCTGTTTCCGCGATTATCATTTAAATAAAAGGGTTCCTGGAAACCCTTAACTTAACCCTTTATACGTGATAGTGTCAAATCACATGAACTCTTTGAGAATGACCCTGAGAAGCAATCGAAACATAAGCCTACACAAATTAACAGCAGCAAATATCCGTCACACAGTTGCTCGTTTTAGAAACAAACACAAACGGCATATCGAAAACGTTGGGACACGTGTAATTCGGGTTTACACTTCAGTGAGTAAGTTTCTGCTAGAGACACGTGCAGTTTTCAACTAAGCAAAATGTATATACAATATAATTCGGTGCTAATTCCCCTATTCCACGGCTATGTAGACTTCTTAATAAGCACATCAATCCTGTGATATTAATTTTGATTCGCTGTGTAGGTTCCGTAAATTATTAAATAGTCTTATCATTATTTTCCAGTTACTAGGTAGATTTAATATTGCTTCCGGTATTAATAATACACATAGTCTACATAGATTAGTAAGAAATGTTTAAAAGTTATATTTAAAAAAAAATCGATATAAAAATATAATATTTCATATATAACGTATACTACTTATAGGGAAAAATTATGATATTCCGAAAATAATTTTCGATTGATTGACATGATATGGGGATATTTTACACATGACCTCATTATATTCTCTAATATGATATCTACAGCAAAACTATCGCTAAGCGGAAAATTGCGTTCGGAATTATGAAAACTTCATAATATCTTACAAGTGAACCGAGTATCTTTAAGATTTTTATACGTTCCACTGATGATAAGCAAACGAAAAACAACCCCCCACCAACAAACTACAGTAAATATTGTTCACACCGAGTTTGCTCTTTTAAACAAATACGAACGCGTATTTCGATATATCGAAGCCAGCGTAGGAATGTGTAATTCTAGCTTGCACTTCAGCGGGTATATTTCTACTAAAGAAATGTACAGTTTTCGTATTAGCAATGTATGGTGTATGTTTAGAATCACTTTATCTCTACATTTTATCTATCTATTAGCCACGGATGTCCACTGCTGAACATAGGCCTCCCCTATAGTTCGCCACAGGGTGCAATCCTGCGCAGACCGCATCCACCAACTTCCCGCGACCCTTACGATGTCATCCGTCCACCTAGTGGGGGCCGTCCTGCGCTGCACTTTCCTATGCGTGGTCGCCACTCCATGACTTTACTGCCCCAACGACCATCTGTTCTCCGGGCTACATGGCCCACCCATTGCCAAGTCAACGATTGAATCCTGTGAGCTCTATCGGTTTCTTTGGTTCTTCTGCGGATATTCTCATTTTTGATTATATTACGAAGAGAAACCCCAAGCCATTGCCCTTTCCATTGCACGTTGCGTAACTCTGAGCCGCCTTATGAGTCCCACTGAAAACGACCACGTCCCAGTTCCGCCTCAAAAATACCTGTACATTATACTAGCGTTTTTTTACACTACCAATAATAAAGAAAAATATTAAACTCTATATATAACATACACGTAAAAAATTCTAATCTAGGGTCCGCCCGCGGATTGATGCTCAACTAAAGCTACCGGTGGTTTGGCAGAGAGAGAAACCTCCAGACAATGTCCACCGCGTCCAGGATTACTATCTTCTTTATCTAACCCTTAATCCAGTCATCTAGCGATACTCTGGAGATGTTGATCGAGTACGTTTATTGTTATTGTTTGTGGCATCATGTCATTATACAGTTGATTTCATTACTGTTTTGAATTACGCAATTCGGATGATATGTTTTCAAACTTTCCTCTCCCCAAAACTGGGGCGTCATTCTGAAACACGTGTCTAGGTTATAACGAACTGCCTTCAATTCGTCCCTGATATAAGACGATACGTGAAGTACATGTTCCCGATCGCAGGTCACAATATATTGGTCCGTCAAGCAGCTTGGCAGCATACTACTCAGCAGATCTTTGGCGCGCAGTACAAGACGGACAGCGTCGGTGTCCACACGACGCTCATGACTAAGGTGCTTGTAATGGACCGAAACATGTGGAGCAGTACTCGGCATTAACAACATGTTCTACCGCTAATCTATACTATTATGAAGTTGTAAAAATGTAATGTTTGTATGAGTCGTTGTGGCTTCATCACGCTAAACCAGCTAAACGGATTTCAACTATCTTTGGTACACGGGTAGCTGGGTATCTCCAGATCGTTATAGGATACTTTTTACCCGATTATGCTAAAGAAAAAAAGAGCAAACTTCCGCGAACGAAGTTGCGGGCGCCTTTTAGTATAATCTAAATATGTATGAGAATCAACTACTATTAGTTTTCTACTTAATATTACGTGTTCAAATTGAGTCATATTATTATCAATAATATTCTGCATAAACGGTCCATTAATATAATTAGTATTAGTAATGCCGAGTTGTCCGCAAACTGAATACAAACGCTAAACATAATGAACCAAATGGCAATTTTCCATTACGCGGTTTGCCTCGACCACACAATCAAATGCAAATAAACTGTAGGAAATCGAAGATGACGAGAACGAATAGTAAAATGTTATTCTAATTTAATACACATTGCACATTTGTCAATATAAGGGAAACGTATCAATGCTTGACAGCTTAATTCTAACAATAGAAGTGAATAATTAAATAATGATCTTTATACAGTAAGTAAAGGCAAGGGCACTTTTAGAAGTCTGACTCTACGGCGTTTTCCAAGAGGAGACCACTGAAGAGAAGAAAGCCGAAACAAACTCAACAGTCAGTATTTTTTTAGAATAAAGAATTATTCTAAAAAAATACTTATTGCTGTGAATTAAGATTGACGGTGCCAACTAAGTGCATAGCGTCGAACACTGGGTTATTTACTTTGTATTTCCTCGCATTTAAGTATGTTTTATTGCAAATAAATCATTGATTGATTGATATGCATGGGTGACCGAGCTTTGCTAGGAGAGTGTTCGTTTTTTTCTGAGAACTAAACCTATGTAGTTAAACTTGAAAAGTAAAACCAAATTCGACTTATAAAATTAAACGTTTAGACAAAAATTATTTTTAAATAGCGTCTAACTGACAATTTGTAACGAAACATATGCTTTTTGACATTTCATCGCCAGTTTCGTGACAACACTAACTTCTAGTTAAAGGTACATCTATACTATTAAGAAGAAAATATTTTCAAAAAAATAAATGAATTGCACTTTTTAGAATTCAATGAACCAAATATGATATATTCTTTTGGATTTTTTTGTATGTGTTTTTGAGGCTTCATCTCATCACGCCAAAACGGCTCAACGAATTTCAACAATTTTTAGTACACGAGTAGCTGGGTATCCACAAATGGTTGTAGAATACTTTTTATCCGACTACTCTTAAGAAAAAAAGAGGGATTGTGACTTTTTCTCCCCCACGAACAAAGCTGCGCCTTCTGGTATTGGATAAAAGGAAGAGGTTTTCAGTATGTTTTATAACTATTGTTTATTTGTACCTACGATCAAAGGCTGAGGAAATGCTGAGAAATACATGTTAATTAAACTATAAACTTTCCTTATTGCGAAGTAGACGATATAAATTTAAGTACTATTTGTTAGAAAGCAACACGCTTTAACAATTACAAACATTTCCGTACTGGTTATTCGTTCATTAAAACGAACCATTTTATAGTTTTCCAAATTAGTCTACGGCAAAAGGAAACGGAGGGGACTTTAAATTAAAATACAAACGATACTTAAATAGTTAGATTATTCTATAAACCTACAGTTATATATAGCAAATGCATACTTCCAGACACTGATCACGTAATATTTAATTTGACTTGCACGTAATTTGCAAATAAACATGAATATCAGGTTGCATTTTTTGCACATATCATAAAAAATCTGTCAAGAGTATGTCGAATCATGTCAGTCCAGGGTTATGTAGCTATTAATATAAAAATGTACTACAGATGCATGTCGGACTCAGTGTAGGGTTCCGCTGCCGTTCATACAAAAAAATACACTAGAGTTGAAAGAGTGCACTAGCAAAAAAGCGTAATTTTTTGGCAATAAGTCAAAAGCCGTATATCCGAACATGTTGAAAATAATTTTCGTTGAAAGTATTTATTAAACTTCATCTTTGTAATTTTTTTCACATGATATGAACGTGCGGTTTAGAAAATAAAAGAAGGGGAGGGGGCACAGTTTATGCTATTTTTTTTTACAATCCTCAAAGTATTTTTAAAAGAACTGTTGAAATATGTGCCACACATTGATATATTCTGAAAAAAAAACAGTTTCGGTTTTATGTATGGAGTGAACCTAGAAAGTTTTTTTTTTGTTATTTAACTACTAAACTAAGTAGCGGCTTATTCTAGTATATTTAAGACACCTATACTCCGAATTTAATCAATATATATCATGCAGTTTTTGTGTAAAAAAATGCCTGTGACATACGGACGGACGTCATGACGAAACTAAATAATCCGAAGGACGAAACTATAAAGGGTTCTGTTTTTACCTTTATGGCAACGGAACCTTAACGGCGTTGTTAAACTTTTTCAATGTTTCCCATATACCACTTTAATCGCCTATAAATTGAGAACGAGTTAAGTCTACTTACTCGAGATAACGGAAAAAGAACCTTATGTGGAAATTCAGTATAAAAATAATTATAGCGGTGATTATTGTGCGTGGAACAGATACTACTTAGTGTAGATACTTACGTTAAAAACTTCCACCTAGAAACTTTGAATCAATCAGTATGCAAAGAAAACATGAGTGAATTAACTTAGAACTTAGAAAATTTCTTCTGACCAACTTTCCACCATTTCTTACAAAATTACCTCCAAAAGGAGACATCGGCACAACGCGTGAATGAACCCTATGTTGAAAGTTGGAAGGGTAATAGAAAAAGTTGTGTAAAAAGATATCTGTGAAGTTAGATTGTGAATCTGAAGTAGCTATATCTGAAAAACTTAAGTAAGTTACCTGTCGTATGTAGTAGTGTACAAAATTAATATGGAACTTATGTCATTTTTCTAGTATGGAACATCAAATTGCAACAACAGGTGAATTAATTAAGTTTTTCACCTATACGTTTTTTTTTTTTTAATTTGTCAAAGCGTTTATTGTTTGCCCCTTGAAATCCTATTGATTGGATTCTAAACTTACCTTATAACTCTAGCAATCCTGTGATGGTCGCATTTAATCAGGCGGTAGATAAATTATTAAGCATCCGTCACGTTCACACTCAAATTATTTTCAATAAATGAAGGGTGCATTGTCATGTCAATTATCTAACCTGATACCTAAACGACACCATCACAGGTGTCAAATTCAATAAAACATGGTGATTTGGTAATATCTCCAATTAAGTATACATATCTCGGTCATATAATATAACAAGAAGGGGCGTCTTCGGGCAACTTCGTCAAAGGAGGAGGAAATAAATTATAACCCTGTTTTTTTCTTCAGCGTAGTTGAATAAAAAGTATCCTTTAATATATCCATCTGCGAATGCCCAGCTACAGCACATCACATCTCAAAATATTTTGAAAAGAGCTGTCTAAATATGTGCCACACGTTGATATTTGCCAAAAAAAAACTTCGGTTACATGTATGGAGGGGGGGGGGGCACCTAGAAATATTACTTTTATTATTTAACTATCAAACTAAATAGCCTTATAGAATATATATATTCCAAATTTCATCAATATAAATTCTGTATGTTTTGAGTAAAATGCCTGTGACATACGGACCGACGGCCGGACATGACGAAACTATAAGGGTTCGGTTTTTGCTATTTTGGCTACGGACCTTTAAATAGTCCATATGTATGTATAGGCAATTCATTTATGCAAATATTGTAGTATACATAGATAAAGATTCTATAACGAGCTTTTAATTTGATTCTGGATTAAAAAAAAACTCAATATCTATTGAAATAAAACAATTTAACGGAGTATATCGCGTATATTATCTCATTTTAGTTCCCGACGTTTCGGAAGCTTTCCAGCTTTCCATGGTCACGGGAGGACTCCGTTAAATTGTTTTATTTCAATGAGTAATAATCGCGGAAACAGAAGAAAATATTAACTGAATATCTACGTAACTTTTCGATTTTGTCTTTATTTCATAATACAGTGGTGTTATATTTACGTGAGCCATCATCTGAATTATAATTTTCGTCAAACAGCTAAGGACTATTGCATTTTACTTGTACAACTAAGCTTTTAAATATATTCTCCTTAGTCGTTGAACTACAGAGAAAACGACTCTAATTGTCATTTAGTAATTGTGTTCTTTTCAAGTATTTATTACGTTGTCGTCCATCTTGGACGGGCGACATGAATCGGTGTGGATCAACTCATTATTTTTTTTATTTTTGATATACAACAGTACGCTGGCTTATACACCTTGACGGTGGCAAAATTATCCTAATGAACAGAAGCCATTAAACTTAAAATCTGAACTGAACTGAAGTTTTTATTATATTTGCCGCGTTTGTATGGCCTTACTTGTTTTACAAAAAATGTTTTCGGGTTTCATTATATTACTTAGCTGAAAGTTCGACATAACTAGGACGGAACGGATTTTCAACAAATATTTATATTACTTTTATATTAGCTCGCTTTTGTATGTTTCTGTGTCGTTGCTGAAGAAAAAAGAGTAATTATTTTTCTTCCGCATAATCTTGTTAAAAGTATCCTATAACCATCTGTGGATACCCAGCTACCCGTGGTGTGTACCAAAAATATTTGAAAACGTTAAGCAGATTTGGCGTGATGATAAGCCACACCAACACATACAAACATATAAAAAAACGCTTCGGTTTAGTGACCTCGAAATAGTGCGTTACAATATTTTTTTTAACATCTTCAATGTACAGATATTTCATTTTTACAACTTTATAATAGTACTAGCTTCTGCCCGCGACTTCGTCCGCCTTAAATTCGTTTATCGCGGATAAGGGTATTTTTCCGGGATAGAAAGTATGTCCTTCCCCGGGACTCAAACTATCTGCATACCAAATTTCATCCAAATCGGTACAGCGGTTTAAGCGTGAAGAGGTAACAGACAGACAGACAGACAGACAGACAGACAGACACATTTCGCATTTATAATATTAGTATGGATAGACTAGAAGGTGCCCGCAATTTCGTCAGCGGAGGAGAAAACATCCTAACCCTCTTTTATCTTCAGTGCAGTGGGATAAAAAGTATCCTATAACCATCTATGAACGCCCAGCTACTAGTGTACCAAAAAAATCAGTGAAGCCGTTAGCGTGATGAAGCCAAGAGACATACAAACATACAAAAAATAAAAATATATTCATTTTTTCGATTCAGTGACCTTCTTATAATGCGTAACACATATTTATTTTGAAAATATCTTCAATCGGACATTTTATTTTTACAACTTTATAATGTTAAGAATGCAAATATTTCATTCAGTTATAATGGTTATATACCCATAGTGGTACGAATTTATTGAAATGCAACACTGCTCAGAAACATTTGAGTACCTCGCTCGCCTCGATATATCTGATGGCGACTGTACCTTGAAGAATTATCCCTAAATACCTTCCTTACGTGACAATTACCCGGCCCTCGACGCCAGACTACCGACTACGGTACCAATTGATTCATCCTTTATACAAACTAAATACAAGTACTTCATTATTATTCCCCGGGCGACCTAACCAAATGGATTTCGCAAATCGCATTAGTTAATTTGAGAAATATTTTCATTTTCGCGACTGTTTCTCCTGGGAGCTTTTACAGGATTTTTCGTGGGTATGTTTTTGAACTAAAACCACACTCAAATCTCAAATCAAACAACATATGTTAGAAAAGGTTGCGAACGTTGATATCATTACTGAAGATATACGTAAACAAATTTCCTTGTAACAAATTTTAGAAAAAAAGTGATTTACACAAATCAAATACAAAAAAATGCATTAACTGTTAAGACCACTGATATTTACCCTTTCATTTAATATGGAATACATACTGTAAAGTAACACCGGAAGCTGACAATTAATTCTACTCCTATAAAGTTTTTTTAAATAAATTAAATTATAAAGTTGTAAAACTGAAACGTATGTACATTGAAGATATTGAAAATAAATTGTAACGGACTATTTAGAGGCCACTCAATCGTAATTTTTTTATTTTTATTTGTACGTATGTCGTTGTGGCTTCATGACGCTAAATCGGCTAAACGGATTTGAACTATTTTTGGTAAACGGGTATCTGGGTAACCACAGATGGTTAAAGGATACTATTTACCTGACTAGGCTGAAGAAAGAAAGATGGGTACCTTCTAGTACATTTATGTCGCTGTAACATAGCGTGGTCGATCGCTAAAATCCGGCGACATTTGTCATACATTTTTGGCGTAATAGCAAAGGAACTATTTATTATCCAACTAATTTACGTAGTAGAAATTCCAAGTTCGTCAAATACCTGTAAGAGTTCGTTGAAACGCATTCGTACCCTTTACCCTATCGATATGATTAAATAAAAACCTGCCTGTGTTCAAGTTCATCAATCAATGGAATTGCTTCAATTCTTGTTTCTACAGAACTAGGTACAATCGGCATTCAGCTAAACCTTTGAACCCTCGTTCACATTAAGTCAATTTGATCGATGTCGAGTTTAGACGGCTATAACAATACATGTATAGATTGGATTTGGTATTTTAGATACGACATATTATTTATTAAACATGTATTTAAGGGAGAAGCGGATTATAGCTAGAATGATACTGAATTGCTACAGCTTAGTATGTTCAATGTATTCGGAATAAAGTAAATATATCTATACTATTACCAAGTTGTAAAAATTAAATACCTATCCCTATCTATAGCTCGCTGAGTGACTCTGAGCTTCCTTAAGAGGCCCATAGTTACTAGGGCTATTATGGATTTAAATGAGGAGATTTGTAGACGAACTAAGGTCACCGACATAGCAAACAGATGAAGCAAACTGAAGTGGCAATGGGCAGGGCACATAGTTCGAAGAACCGATGGCCTTTGGGACAGAAAGTTTCTCGGGTGGAGACCGCGTCCCAGCAAGCGCAGCATGGAGGGGCACAAGGTGATCACACGACCTGGTTAGGGTTGCGGGGATTCGCTGGATGCGGGTCGCCTCTATCCGGCTAGAACAAAATATCGATCAGAAATTTGCCATGCTGAAGCGAGAGACATATGCAGTGAAGAGTTGTACCATGTATTTATCAGTTTCATCTAAAAAGCACGATATCACTACGCACGATGAAAAATATATTAAAAGTGCTTTGATATTTTTTTAACATAAAAATGAGGGCAAATTTACCTTTCTGTAATAAATAGATCTCTTCCAAAAAGTATTTTCCTTTTCTGTACAATAAATGAGATAAAACAAAATAATAAAAAAAAAACTAAAAGCCCTTCAGTAACATTTTTTCTCAGTTCACAAATAATACAAATGAATATTACAATCATAATGATAGCGCATAAAAAGGACGCAGTAGCTTAAAACATACAGAGCAGCCTACGTAATTGTGTCAATAAAATAGTACTTCCCAAATATATTTTCTGCATGTGACACATCTATTCTTCGCTCAATCGAATTACCTATCGGCTAAAGGTACGGCTGCGGATCGGAACTATATTTAACCTGCCGTTTGCAATGTTGCCAATTTACTGGAAAATTTACTTGCGACATTTCGTTAAAATAAGAATTGTTGGCCCGGGGAGAAAAATTGCGATTACCGTCGTGTTCGGTAACGAATTGCAGGTAGTTTGAAAAATGTGTCCAATTTACGTTCTAGTGTTTAACTTCAATCTTCTGAAGGTTAAAGCTAGGACTAGAGGAGAGTTGTAGTTGATTGGTAGTGTAATCTAAAAGAAAGGAAATTCAAGATTGGCGGGACAACCTCCGAGGTCAAGAATTAGGATTTATCTTTAGGGCTTTAAAAAATGAGGATTTTAAACATATTTGCTGAATATGTTTCCCAATTTGTTCCATTCCCGAACAAAGTTCTTTCTGGAACTGTAAAATGTTACAAAATTTCACATTTTCAGGTTTATTCTGTAATTTAAGATTTGATGTAAATACGTTCTTGAAAAAAAAGTTTTTCATTTATTCATTGCTCACCTATGTTAGGTAGGTACAATTGTTCTGAACTTGTAAATACTGTTAGAGATAAAGTAAGATTTTTTTTAGAGGCCGTTTCCATATTTGCTCACCTTTTTCCGGGATTTTGTCAACTCCACGTATAAAAGCATCGGAATTGCCGAAACCTAAATATTATACAATACAAACCTAACCTTCAAAAAATAACCTAACCTGTTGGATTTTAACCCCTGAATAAAAAGAGGGTTGTTAAAAATTGTATGTGTGTAAATATATATATGTGTGTATTTGTCTGTGAGCTCATAGCTCGTAAACGAATGAACCTTTTTTGATACAAAAAATATTATTTGAAAGTTGACTTTTGAGAGCGTTCTTAAAAAAGAGAACCGAGAGTTGGGAAATGAAACAGTTTGGGAAAATTTGTATCTAACGAAAATTTCAAGGAAACACCCAAAAATGCATTTAAGGTCCCAAAGCTTGACACTGACAACTCTTACAAAATACTATAGTTACATGTTTAAAACCATACCAATGCATGATAAAATAAAGAAAAAAAATCTAAAAACTAAATGACTTCAAAATACAAAAATGATTTTTCAGAATGCTTTGCTTATACTATAATAAAGTTTAAAAATTAGACCTCCTGAGGTGGTCCCATTGCCACCAAGTTGGAATCTGATGAAGGTATCCCAGGGAAATCGAGGGCAATCCTCAAATTTTATAGGTACTTATAACGATTTTCATATATTTTCTTAAGCTATTTAGGTATTTGCATATGGTAGTCATCATCTCATCATGCTGAGCTGATGACGGAAGGTCAATAATTCTTCAAAAAAACATCTACTATAGGTAGGTACGATAAGACTGTTAGTCATATTCTTTATAGTGTTTCTCTGAGGTAGTCTCCTTATCACCAAGTCAGCATGTGATGATGGAATACCAGGGAAATCGAGAAAAACCCTCAAAAATTATAGGCACTAAAATATTTTTTATATATTTTTCTAAAGTTATTTAGTTGTTTTCGTCTGGTTGTCATCATAGACAAACAAACTGAGCTGATGATGGAAGGTACAAATGAATATGAACTAACCAACTTTTACATTTCTTACTTCCAAAGACTCGAGATGCGTGCAAAGTGCCTCCTCAATCTTCCCATTCTGGGCTCTAAAAAATACTTTATATCACTACTAAGATCCATCACTAAAAAGCAAAAAATATTTTATTTTAAATAAAAAAAGAACCGACTTCGAAATAAACTAAAAAGCCATAAATAATCTTTTATGTACGTTACGGATCACATTTGAATCACCTTTTAAAGTCGGTGCCAAACCTGAAGTAAATAAAGTTCTTTATTCAACAAAAATACGAATTACTATTACTAAATATATATGTAGGTAGATAATAACTAAAGGCTCGCCGCCGCGGTTCTTAATAGTAATAGATGAATGGCTTGGCACCGACTTCAAAAAGTGATTCAAATGTGATCCGTACCGTACATAAAAGATTATTTATGGCTTTTTAGTATATTTTGAAGTCGGTTCTTTTTTATTTAAAAAATTGAATGTGTTTGTTTGTCGTTGTGGCTTCATCACGCTAAAACGGCTTATCAGATTTCTACTATTTTTTGGTACACGGGTCAGCAATTCAATTCAATTCAATTCATTTATTAATAAAATACAATTTTACATGTCAATTAGGTATACTTAATATTAGTTTTTATGATTAGGTTAGATAAACACAGGTTTGGGAGGCAAGGCTGGCCCAGCGAACCAGTTATATATTGATAGCCACGTATGGTTATAGGATACTTTGTATCCAAGTACGCTTAAGAAAAATCATTATATATTTTTTTTACCTTTGTTAAAAGCTGCACGTTGAAGTAAATTGGAATAAAAGTGTCAAACATTACGATGTTTACCTCACTCCTGTCAGGGCAAAAATATCAACAGACTTAGGTAAAGTCACGGCTAATTTCGTCATCAGAACGCCTCAGTGAAGTTAGCCTGCATTTAGCGCCGCGTCAAAGGGTTTCAGATGAAAGCCTGCGCCTACCTCGTTGTCTACTCTCGTAACCGCAATGCAAGGGATGCATACTACAGCGGGTTGTTGCGTCAAAGGGGATTATTTGAGACACCCGATTTTGTTATATAGAACAGTGACGTCATGGAACAACTTGAACTTTTTTGTCCCAACATTTCTAGTATTTCTATTGAAAGCCTGGTGCCTACTTCGTTGTCTACTCTGGTAACCGCAGCGTCAAAGATGGTTATGCGAGACACCCGATTTTGCTTGACGTCAGAGAGCTGTTTGATTTTTTTTGTTACAGCATCGCTCTACTTTTCACTTTTTTTTTATTGGTCGTGTCTATTTAAACGCGATAAGAAAAGAGTGAGTTAGAAAATTAAGCCGTTTGAGAAAATTAGTAATGTTACCGGAATACGTTTACTACATTGAACATTGGACTGACGTAACAAGTGAGTAACGGTTAATCTCGTCATCTAACCGGTTAAGAGGCGTTAGCGGCCTGCATTTAGGTTTCAAAGGGTTTTAGATGAAAGCCTGCGCCTATCTCGCTATCTACTCTCGTACCCGCGGCTGTTGTCTCAAAGGCGGTTATTTGAGACACCCAATTTTGTTCTATAGAACTGTGACATCATAGAACTTTGTTTGACGTTTTAACTGTCCTAACAGCTCTAGTTTAAGTTTTTAGAGAACCCGTGTGACTCTGTCTAACTGTCCGTTCCCTTGCTACAGTGCTTTATCTCACTATTAATTTGAAATTTGGAACAGATATAAAATGGCTAGCCCACGAATATTTCAAAGGAAAAATAATAAAATATTTTTTATATCCTATAAAAATTACCAACATGATTAAGACCAAAAATTCTAAGTTAGAAGGGCAAGAGAAAGGGCTCGATTTGCACAATCTTATTTTTTTTACTGTAGTTAAATTTAGATTAATGATGGAAAATGTAAAAAAAACGATTAGAAATTCGGTAAATGAGGTCGTTTCAGAAAATTAACAATATGAGAGCACAGTATTTATTTCATTGGACATTGCTTGTAACGTCAGTCCACTGACGTTACAAGCAAGTAACGGATAATTTCGCAACCTAACCCCTTAAGTGGTGTTACTAGCCTGCATTTAACTCCGCGTCAAAGCGTTTTAGATGAAAGCCTGCCTACCTTCGTTGTCTACTCTCGTAACCGCAGCAGAGGGACGCATATTGGAGCCACCTGTAGCGGCAAACGTGGTTATTTGAGACACTCGGGGTTATACAGGCTGTCCCACGAATATGAGCCGAGTTAAATATTGTAGATAGGATATTTTTCTGAACGAGATATTTTATTTTTAAAAGTAAGTAAAACCGCATTCAAAGATGTTCTAAAATTTCTTGCCAAGGAATCGAAAAAACACCCCGTATCTTTATGATGCCAATCAAAAGAATAAATAATTAAAAATAATTCCTCTTAAGTAACATAGTATTTCAAAATAAAGTAACAACGTAAAATGTTGGATTAACAAGAAAATAATTTGCTTAAAACATCAGCAAAATTTTTAGAAAAATATTTGAAGGCAGTATTAGGTACTCACTTTTAAAAATAAAATAATATATTTATTCAGAAAAATATCCTATCTACACTAGTGGCGCGTTCGCCGCGGGCACCATGTATATTTATGTTTATTTATATATTATGTTTATATATTAGTATATTAATGTATAGTTTGTATAGAACGAGTATATATTTGGGAGTCTCACCCAAATGTACGGGGACTTATTAATTTGTACAAGTTTAATACTGAACTCCCGCGCCAATAAAGTATCTGTTTAGCCTAATGGTTGACTGGTAGAGAAAGCCGTTATGGAATTAAGCCCGTCATTTAAACTTACTTATTTTGCGCAATAAAGTTTCAATCAATAAATAAATATAATGATACACACACAGGTGATAAAATATATCCTGATCTCATTAGCACTCAGCAAGGTTGATCCTGCCATAATTAAGGCAGTTGCGAATTGTGTAATATGAGCAAAAAATGTACGCAGTAAGTACAAGGTAATCGCAAGGCACATAAGCCATTTTGATCCAGCTGTGTAGATTTCAATTGGCCGGCCACACATCAAATTACGACGATTACTTATCGGTAGCGTGTTTACCATCATTAATTGATCACTCGATCCGGACGGGAATCGACCATGTGTTAGTATAGTCGGAAATTATAATTTGTTGCCAGACAATCCCCGACGGAAAATATTGTACCTGTGACTTTTTCTTTTATGTCTATATCGTTAACTTAATTTTCTTTATTACGTTTATTATATTTTTATTCGTAAAAGTCCTGCTCTTATCCCATTCATTCAGCGCGGCATACTTTTTTTCCTTCTATACTTTCCTATCACCCGTCATCTCTTCACTTAATTCCATCTTATTCATCTTTCATATTTTCACACAATCCGTCCATTTTTTCCTCGGTCGCCCTCTTCTTCAACAGCCTTCCACATTAACCGCTTGTTCAATCGGTTGTGTTGACATCCATCAGTTTCTGTTTAGTTTTGGTACACCAATTTGCCCAGAGATGGCGTTGTTAGTTTAGTAAATTTCTCATATTAAGTTGTGCATCGCGCTGTAGAAATTTTTCCTGACTTAATCATCCCAACGGTTGATTTGCATTTTTGGAACCTAGTTGTTTACAGCTTGTCTCGTCATGTGACTCTCGTATCTTCGCATGTTGTGTTCGTACAACGTGCCCGTAGTCAGTTAGCTCGCAACTTGTCAATAATTGGTGCTACTTTCACTTCCTTGTATATACATTGACCTTTATTTTATTTTCAGTATTTTATTTATCTCATTATCTGCGAAAAACTCCCTACAGCTTGTGGCTAGAAGTTTATTTCAACTTGCTTGTCAACGGGATTACGATTTGACCACCCTCCATTATGACCCGACCCTAGGGTTTAACATTTATTTCAAGTAGAATGTTCCAAACTCTTTAGAGATAGTCTCAACTGAAGATCGATATTTTAAAGTGGTTTCTCATGCAGATAGTCAATTTTGACATAATTACACTTGTTCAGACTAACACGTTGGCTGCCTACCATACTTCACTGAAAGTGTTGATCTGACGCCTGACACAAATTTAGTGATCCCACCGGTGATGCTCACACCATCGCCCCATTACTGAGGAATCATCAGCATCACCGGTGACACGGTAATATAATAATAAGATGATTTTCTACATCCTATTCTAATATATCCTCTACAAAATAGCATTCACAGTTTGACTCTAGCCCAAAAACAACTCAAAAGCAACACCCTGAAAAATTTGCTTTTGATTCAACCGGTGATGCTCATGGCAGCCAACGGGTTAATGGATTTTAGTTACTTTGCTATTCTGCAAAACCGTTAGATGTATGTATTTAGATGTAACAAGTTCTCACATGCGCATATTTTCATGCAGTTTCCACAAAAAATACGCAAGCTACTACATCAAACCACCACAAAACAGTATAATCCTCGACACGCCTCGACTCGCTGGCATGTAAGCCCACCTTATCGTCACATATAACCGAGAAACTATTTCGCAGACTAGCAAAGGAATTACAATTCATTAATCTAATATGGAATTCCACAAAGTCACACCTGAATCATTCAGTTTTGATACATTTTGAGTTTCATAAAATACTGCCGCTGCCCGCGTCTCATACCGCTTGCCTATCAGGAGCACGTCCAAACAGAAAGAATATTCAGAACTTACGGAAAGTTACTTACTGCAATATCTCACAGATTAACTTCCAGATAAGTTTCAGTTAACGCCTAGCCTGTGCTTAATTGTTTCAAGTTACCAACTCGGTGTTCCCAAGGCGCTTCGTTTTTAACTAACTTTGTAATTACTATGTTTTCTACGTGGCTGATATTAATATTTAGTACTCCCTAGGCAACTAAATCAGGTAATATACGTTGTTTACGTTTTTGAACAAAATCCGGCTCGAAAGACCTCGGTTTTTGTAGATTTATTATAAACTCGACATGCAAAACTATGTGTACATACCATATTTTATCCAAACTGTTAGACCCGTTTCCGAGAAACTTTATAATATAAATACTGGAAAGTGCAGTTCGTTCGCGGAGGAGAAACAAGTCATAACCCTCTTTCTATTACAGCTTAGTCGGGCAAAAAGTCTTTTATAACCATCTCTGAATACCCAGCTACCCGTGGACCAAATATAGTTGAAATCCGTTTAGCCGTTTTGGCGTGATGAAGCCACAACGACATATACAAGTGTGACTCTCAAATAGTTCATCACTTTTTTTTTTACATATTTTCAATATACAGACATTTCATTTTTACAACTTTATATTGTATAGAAGAAGCGCTTGAAGGCTAATATTTTCATGTTTGTTTTTTGTCATAATGAAATAACAAAATAATGGTGTTTATTCTGTAAGTAGGCCGCAAGGGCACTTTTACAAGTCTGACTCTACGGCGTTTCCCAAGAGGAGACCACTGAAGAGAAGAAAGCCGAAACAAACTCAACAGTCAGTCGCTTGTAGAATTACGCTCATCATTAGCAACTACTTTTACTGAGAAAAGCGACCCTTGTGAAACGTTGCTAGATATTTTTTCAATTACCAACTAAAACAAACTGACGATTGAGCCACGGACTTTTCCTTAGCATGTGTCAATTCAATACATTTCCATCCTATTTTTTCTACATTCCTATTGTCTTCATCCAAATGTATGCATATGCTTTTACAAGAATACAATGAGTGTAACGGAATGAGAAATAAAACAAAACAAGAATATACACAAATTTCATGAAGCCAGGGGTAGAGTAAACATCTCCTTACAAACCCGTATCCGAGCCTAACAAAACAAAACCTTTAGTAGCAATGCTACACCTGTTGAAGAGACCTGACAACGTAGCTTCAACTTTATAATACAGTCCAAAGGTTTAGTTCCTCTGTAGATAACGTTAGGCCTCTAATAAGGTTAAAGTAAAGTTATCAAGCGAATCCAACGCTGCGTAGTTACTTTAAGGTTCAAATAAGAATGTGGATGGGTTTCAGATGGAAACTGTTGGTTCACACATTAAAGTGAAACTGTTTGTAGTTGCCTTTTACTGTTGAACCTTGATTTGTAAAATAAATAGAATGTGAATTACGTGAAGCAAATTGTTCAAGCGGCTGCATTTGGTTAAGGATACTCGTCAGAAATCTGATTAAGTTTACTTCATTATGGATTTCGTAGTAAATTTACGGAAAGGATTTCGTTTAAAATTTGGTTAAGTTGCTTTAATTCGGAAAAAGGGTTACACAGTTATTGACTTACTTCTTAGTTAGGTTACAGATTTTGAAGTGAAACTGATTAAAAGTTAAATGAAATGTTTTACCTAAAATGTTTCACTCATAATTAGAGGCCGGATTTCTCGTAGCACTTTGATCTGTCATTAGTGAGTTTCCCACTTATCGATTTCGGATATACTCAATTTACCGATAAAATATAATATAGAAGACCATTAAAAAATATATATTAAAGAACAAGCAGTTTTGTCGCCAAATAATTGATTGACATAATGTCTATAAAACTACCAGATTTATTGTCAGTGCCTACATCTATTTTGAAGATAATGTATCGATACTTACATTGAAAGTCGAACTCACAATGACATGAAAGTGCTACGAGAATTCCGGCCTCTGCTCATAATATATTTCCTGGTAAGACAGGCGTACTTGTCTTCTTTTTATGTAATACTAGGTTTTGGTGGTGGTGGTGGTGTTAGAGAACTAATTATTATACATACAAAATATCCATACTTCCATACTAATATTATAAATGCGAAAGTGTGTCTGTCTGTCTGTCTGTTACCTCTTCACGCTTAAACCGCTGAACCGATTTTGATGAAATCTGGTATGGAGATAGTTTGAGTCCCGGGAAAGGACATAGGCTACGTTTTATCCCAGAAAAATACCCTTATCTGAGATAAACGAATTTAAGGCGGACGAAGTCGCGGGCAGAAGCTAGTTGGATTATATAATACATTCAATGCTATCCAAGATAACCCCGAATAAAGTTAGCCTACACGTAGGTAATTATCATATTTATTAATCCACAACTGTCAGGACAACGTATAGCCTAAAGAAGTCAGAAGATTTAAAGCAATCGATATTGTATGAGATGTTCTTACATAACGTAGTTAAGCAAACTGAAGAAATTTCTGAACTTCACCCTTTAAGTGTGAAGTCCTGAAGTTCACAGAACATTTAAAATTGTAAAACATCCCCTCGAGATACAGTGCACCCGTCATTTTGTATCTCGAAAGACAAACATAACAGACTAAACGACGCGGAAATGAAATTCCAGTCCGTCTGGTTAAGTAAAAAATCCCATTTCACCGCATTCCAGCGTTCCTCCGGACTTCCTTTTAAACTCGGCGCTCTGTTTCCCGCGCCCGTAAACTGATAGTTGCTTCAGTGACCCTGACAGAGGAACTAATGGGAAACTTGGCTCGTGTTAACAAAGCGTGCGGTTATCGGACGCGTTCTGAAATCGAACGTTGTTTACTCTAAAGTTCTGTAACCGAAAGTTACAAATGGAATCGATTTTGCGCAATCGATTTTGCTTAACACATTCTTACAAAACGTATATTAGTATACAGAAGGAACTTCTCTAAGCTGTTTAAGTCTGAATTCCTGAAATTCACAGAGGTTCTAACGAACAGTGCACCCGTCAATTAGTATCTCGAAAGACAAAACAGACCAAACTGCGCAGAAATAAAATCCCAGCCCGGCTGGTTTAATAAAAAAAAAAAACATTTCACCGCATTCCAGCGGGACGGGAACGCTCCGGACTTCCTTTTAAAACCGGCGGTCTGTTTCCCGCACCCGTGTGCTGATAGCTGCAATAACCCTGACAGAGCAACTAATAGGAAACTTGACTTGCGTTAACAAAGCGTACTCTTGTCGGGAGAGTTCGGAAATCGAACATTGTTTTGTTCGCTTTTGATCTGCTTGTTTAAACGTTAAAACCTTTTATATATTTCGTATATTTTATTCCGCTTAATGCATGCACTCAGTCGATTACAACTTTTATGCCACAAGAACAAGACTTAAAATAATAGATTGTTTGACAAGGGGCTAAAATAAGCCATTATGACACAAAGTGAGACGCTCACGAAGTGAACGAGGACAAATATGTCTGAGTGTCATTATGGCTTTTAGCCATGTGTTAAATAAACACTTTGCTTTTCTCTTCCACTGCGAGAAAATAAAAAAGACTTAAAATTCAAATTAAATAATTCATGAAAAATTAAAAGTACAATTTGAGCAATTTGATCAGAAATTATGGCCAATCTGATCAGATTGGTTTGTTTGTTTTTAATTATTCGTAAGTAGTAGTAAGTAGAGTTTTGCAAGTCTTAAGTAATGTATGTCTTTATATTAGAGTTGGTAACCATTTAAATGACAGAAAGAAGTACAGCAGTAGAAAAAGTGAACTATGCAACTATTGTAACTATTTTAATAATACTTGTTATTGTATATATATATAATATATATATATATATTTCTGTCATTGAAATGGTTACCAACTCTAATTTAAAGACATACATTACTTAAGACTTGCAAAACTCTATAGTCTATTTCCCAAAAAAGCATTGCTAAGCGTTTCACAATGTCGCTATTAACGTATTCCTTGGTACCACAGAGTACAAAATTTCAATCTAATAATTTATATTCAGTGAGTCTTAAAGTAATGTTATATGAAATAATTTATATTACCAACTTAACAAACCGCTGAATTCATACAGTTTTAAATTAAAAAAAATGGTAGTACTTAAATGCATTGCTGCCAACTAAAAAAAAAAAAAAAACAACATTTTTTACAATTTACGTACACAATTTTTTTTTTTTTTTGATGTTCACCGATTACTGGAAGACTACTTCACCGATTTCAAAATTTTTTTTTTGGTTTTATAGAAGGTACTTTCTAGTTGGTCCCATTTAATTTTGGTTCAGATCTGATGATGGAATCCATGAGGAATTGAAGGAACTCCTCAAATATTGTAGCCATACCTATAGCGATTTTGGTATTATAAGAAACATAATAAGCATTTGCATTCAGAAAGTGTAAATTGGTGAAGCGGAACTGATGCAGAAGACCACAGAATGCCATAGGAACTCCTCAATGATAAATGATTTACGGGTGGCGACAAAATATCTTGATTAATTTAGCTAAGCAACTTCATAGTCACAAATTTAAATGTTCCTCATGAGAATGGTACCATCGAATTGATTTGATGATGGAGCCGTAAGGTAGGCACCAGATCTATGTAATAAAATAATGTATCCTAGCCGTGTTTGGGCTTGTTCGAATCGTCACGAGATACACTTTTAAGTAACGGTTAACTAAAAAGTGTAAAATAAATAAACTTTTAAACAAAAAAATAAAATCGACTCCAAAAAAAGCTAAAAAGTAAAAAATAACGCCATAATTCAGTTTCTTCAAATTACTTACAAGTAACCGTTTGTATACTCAATCTATACAGTATATACAATTAATGTTATTTTGGAGTCGGTGCCATCGTGTCACAACTTACTAAAATCGTCAATTTTCAATATTTTACACATTCTTTATATGGCACTGACGCCAAAATAAGATTAATTGTATATACTGTATAGATTGAGTATACAAACGGTTACTTGTAAGTAATTTGAAGAAACTGAATTATGGCGTTATTTTTTACTTTTTAGCTTTTTTTGGAGTCGGTTTTATTTTTATCGCCTATTTTTTTTCAAATCATAACATCTTTTCATCACTGCCAAGTATAAGCGAATTAAGAAAGCCATAGATATTGATTGACAGCTCGCTTTTTAATTTTCTTCGTGGCACTAAATTTCATTCATCTTGAAGTTGTTGGTTGTTGTCTTGTTATAAACTGTTGAAAGAGACAAAAATGTAGGAAGACGAGCCTAATTGTACTTACAACCGAAGAAATTTGTGTCGTGGCGCAATATGTATCAAACAATTTGCTGCTAGAAAAATTTCGGCGCAAATATAAATATTTAGACTTTTTGTTTTATTAAAAAGTGCTTAGGGGTCATTCATTAATTACGTTGGGATCCCTGGGGGGAAGGGGTTCGAAAAATCTGTCGTAATTAATGAATGGCCCCTTAGTCGTAGAAAAACTATTGTATGTAGACTTTTGTTTTAAACTGAGCTAACCGGCTTAAAGAATTCAATGGCCGATTCGCTCAGTTTAAAAACCAAAGACTATATACAACGTTGTATAATTCGGGCAAAAAACGCTCGTGGCGTCTTCCTTTGCGATACTTGCGAATGTCCTTACGTAATTAGTGAACGGCCCCTTAGTCGTAAAAAACTATTGTATGCAACGTTGTATAATTGTGTCAAAGCTCGCATCGCAACCCACGCCACTCATCTTTTTTGACCCCTATTATGCAACAGTTGCATAAAATACTAATTTCTCTTCTCTAGCTCAAAAAGTACGTCATATTAGTTTCGCGAAGCGAGACTTAAATACTACATCTAGCCCCTATGGTTTAAAAGAAAACCATATAATCCCATACAATGAAACTGAAAAAAAACTTTCGGTTATATATATAGGTATATAACCGAAAGTTGTTCTACAAATAAACTAGAATAAATGAAAAACACGGCTACCAAAAAAATTTTAAAAATACTGCGTTCTTTTTTTTGAAATTATATATTCAAAATTCATTATAGTTCTATTCGGAGTTGTGTAATATTTTATTATAGTTCAGTGCCATATAATATAGACCACAGAGTAAAGAGAGATGGTCCTATCTAATAGTATGCCTTTGTAGTATGAGTCGCGGAGTTCGAATTCACAGATTAGTATACGGATAGATTTTTTTTTAATGCTCACGTGGCGTACGGATGAAAACAGCCTTCCCTAAATCTTTATATAAAAGAGAATTATTTCAAATGGGTCGAGGTATCAATAAAACTAATTAGTGCGGCCGAAAAGAAAAAAAATGGCGGCACAAATGTGAGGTTAATTGCTTAATGTCGCTGTGAATGCGACGTCCGACTGAGCCGGATTTAGGGGCACGTAAGGAAGTAACCGACGTATATTTTCTCCTAATACACGACGTTCTGTAAGGTATTAGTCTTAACTATTATTTATGCTAGGCCTAAGAGTCATAGTAATATGTCATGGATAAGCTTTGTATTAAGATAGATGGCAGGAAAATGTTGGCCTTTCGTGGACGCCTTGAAAATATTTGAACGTTAGTTGTACCGAATTGCAACCCGAGGCGCCCAGATATATTTGAAGTTACCTGTACCTACTTGCTACTGGCAATCAGGTGACCTAGGTGACTTTATCAAATCTCTGAACTGATTCAGTGAAATGACGTAAGTATGTACCTACCTAGATATAACATTTTACTCTACAATTAAATCTGATCAATCTGCATTGTACTTTAGACTTTTCACAGGAACACTTATTGAACCCCTGACCTCCAAATACAGATAACTTACTTAGGTGCAAGAAACGCTTTTTAGCATGTTATAGTCGAGACTTTATCATTTCACTGAACGTGTCTAGTGAAATGATAAAACAAGTGACTTTGCGAGATCATTTCGTCAACTCACTGACGAGGTTCAGCGATTTTATATAATCACGAAACAAATCTGGTGAAATGAAAAAACAAGTTGCCTTTTTTGGCTGACTTCATCATTTCACTGGACAGATTCAGGGATTTGATCAAATGGCTGACTTTTTCTAGGCAAATGATAACATGGATTCGCCATTTTAACATCGTGCTTGATTGGGTCATATCTCGTAGAGATTTGATAAAATTCCTGTTTAGGCCGTTTCCCTGCGACTTACACATAAAACGCATAAAAGCAGAAAACAACTTATGAACTAAATAAACCTATTAAACTTATAAGGACCTTAACGTATTCAATAGGCACGATAACTGGGTATGAAAATCAAATTTCTAATTAATCGGTCATTTCAATAATAAAAAATATTGCACACGTATTTTCTGCTTTTTCAAAATAATAAAAAAAATACTCAGATAAATCGCATTAAAATTTTGGAGTGGTGGCTCGTGACGTCACTCCTAGGTAAAATGTGTACCTAGGAGTTACATCACGTGACATTTTGACTCAATGTATCGCTTTTTCTTTTGATTATGTCAAAAAAAGACGTGTCCGATATTTTTTAATAATCTAACTATTACAATTCAGTCATCATCCCTATTAAAAGGGTTTAGGATTTCCCTATTAACATCAGCCGAAAGACACGGATGTCTAGAAAAATGTCTCACCTAAGGATCTCCATAACGACCGGTTGTGTGCTCTCCTCATCCAACAGTTTTCTGTGATCTTGAACTGATCTTTTTTTGTATATACTCGTACCTTAAATAAAGGTTGTATTCATACAATTTTAATGAATGATTAATTCATGAATTTCAATGTGTCACCTTTTTCCGCGTTTACATTTTTCTGAGGGTGAAGTTATGTTCGCATAACAGTCTGAAACTCTGCATTCGTTGTGTAATATGACATCACATTTTCCTCTACGTTACGCGGTATTTTTAATGGTATCTCTTGATTATGTCGAAACATTCAAGCGAAGAAATTAAGCCTGCAATAAGTTGGACATATTTATTTTTTATTCATTGCGTGTGAGACTGGGAGACGCGTTGAACACAGACGTCAAAGAATATACGAATATGAATAGATGAGTGATTGTATAATAGGAAGGTTTAATTTACACTAGAAGGTGCCCAGCTACCTGTACCAAAAATAGTTGAAATTCGTTTAGCCGATTTGGCGTTATGAAGCCACAACGACACATACAAACATATAAAAAATCCAAAAAAATAGATTTTTCGACTGTCCCTTAAAAATTGTCCATTACAATATACTTTTTAAAATATCTTCAATGTACAGGCAATTTATTTTTACAACTTTACAATAGTATAGATGACGTAACATAACATGCTCGCTGCGAATGGTGCATTATGGTCCGTAACACCAGCAGTACCCACCCTTAGGAGAGGTTATACCTTTTTTTTAACGTTGGGAAAATGCATTTTTCCTTCCCGTTAGATAGTCAGGGGACCAAATCGGTTATGACGGACTAACTAAGGTTGAGACATCGTCACATATTTTTTGGTTATTCTTGATTATTTTGAAAAATATGAATGTAACTTGAACATGTTTTTAATATATTTATTACGTTTTCGGTAGTTTCATTCGGAAGCTGGCACAATGGAAATTCTCATTATATATGCAAATCTTGTTTTGTAAGAAAATAAAAGCAAAAGCGATGAATAGTTGAATAAAATGCTAAAACTAACGTACCTTTAAGTTTCATTTAAATACCACAAAATAATGAAGCAAAACGAAAATATATGCGATGTTGCCAGCTAAGCAGGTCTAAATGCTCTTAACTAACACCGCGCGCAAGCGAGAGGGTGAGAAATTGTTGTAGCCTTTGTAGCGCTCGAAATGCGAACGGTCGTAGATTACACACGATGCGCGTCAATGCACCTTGAACGGCCTCAGGAGTAAGGCTGCCGGTTCTTATTTCTGCGTGGTAAAAATGCGGAGTGCGTCACGTCTGATTACATAGAATTCCCTTCTAGTTCTTGTTTAGAAAACAAAGCAAAAGCTCTTTACAGTGGGACTATTCAATCATACTGTGAACGAAACAAACGGATTAAACTTTATAAAGAGCCTTAATTGTTTTGAAGGGTGTATCGTACAGATCGTTTTGTAATTAAAGTTATTTAATTGTTTACAGTTGAAACGCGATAGGTAAAAATTGAGAAAAATTTACCAAAGTACACTTCCTTGCTCAGTGCAGTCCAAATTTAAAGATATTTGATGTAGGTATCAATTATATCGAAACACATTCTTGTAAAAATGCGCACAAATATGTGTGACGATATATTTGGCGCTTTGGATGTTACAGACTATTTGATGCTGGTTAGTTCCTTTGCTATTCCGTGAAATAGTGTCTAGGTTAGATGTGATGATAAATTGTTCTCCCATGCGCATATTTTTATGCAGTTTCCATAAAAATATGCGCATTTAATCACAATTTATTTTCACATGTAACTAGACACTATTTCGTCATGGTTATTTTCTGCACACTTTCAGGAATAGCGTGGAATTGTAAGGGTGACATAATTTAAATTGGCTACAGGAAAATACCTTGTTTGTTTGATTGTTATTATTACCACATATTCATTTACAGCTATTTTTAATTTCATAATCGAATACTAAACTTCATCACTGACAAATATGTATAATTTTACAAAACGAAAAACAAGAAACCGAACAAGCCTCGCAAACTGAGAAATAGATTTTGATTCTGATAGGGAATACTTTGACAATTCAATTTGAAGTTTACCCGAATAACTGAAAATTCATATTTAGTGTCTACGTTTGTTTCGGTCGGGTATTGTGTGATTTGATGAATTAAGTTCTCGATCTTG
The DNA here is from genome assembly GCA_905404275.2 of Hedya salicella. Taxonomy (NCBI): domain Eukaryota; kingdom Metazoa; phylum Arthropoda; class Insecta; order Lepidoptera; family Tortricidae; genus Hedya; species Hedya salicella. The sequence continues at coordinate 14,777,560 of FR990111.1, read as the reverse complement.
TATAGAACTAAGTAGGAAAACCTACTGAATCTTTAAAATACAGGCTGTTCGACACATTAAAATATGTCTCCCATAGTTACCATATTGCCATACATATAGCAATCCCTATATCATCTACATTTTCAAACCCATAGCCGTCAACTACTCAATATAGATCTCCGAAGACTTCTATACTGAACGGTCGAATGTTTATTTTTTCATCCGTTGCTGTGTTAAACAGAAGCATTAGAAGAATTTTGAGTAGATTGTTTGACAAGGGGCTAAAATAAGCCATTAAGACAAGAAGTGATTATTTGGACGAGCTCACGAAGAAGATTTTTTGTCCAAAAAAAAAATCAAATGCTACATTGTGAATCTTGACGGCAAAATGAAGAACAAATGTATGACAACTATACACTTAAACGCACTTTTTAACGACCAAAATAAGAAAAATGCGCTTACACTCCTCACTCGTCTATACAATTGTGTGACATTGAGTGACGTCACACGTGCCGCTCGATTTGATTAACCTTACGCAATACGATTTAAAAAAAATTGGTATCATATACTCGTAGGTATATGATACCAATATACCTACGAATATATAGATTTCTTAGACATAAGAAACGCCCCCCTATTGCCTAACGAAATTTTGACACTTGGTATCGTAATCAACTACCATAGCCCATACAAAATCATGACACTTGATTCTGATTGCGAGCGTCAAACGCGTTAGGCAATACGGGGGATCTCAACTTATTATGAAAATCAACTTTGGCTCGTTTCATAGCACTAACAAGAGTTAAGACCTCTTGTTTATTTATATAAAACTTTATTGCACAATACAAAATAATATACATTGCGGACTTAATGCCTTAAGCCTTTCTCTACTATTTGGTGTAAGCACAATCCAATTAACTGTGATTTATATCTGTTACTGTTTACTAGTCAATAAAATAGTTTGAAGTTTAATTGTTAGTAACGTTATGTGGGACTCGTGCTTGTAATAAATATTTTCATTCATTCATTCTTTATTTTAAAAAGTTACTTTTATCAATAAACAGGCACGTTTTCCGAAATTTCCATACTTCCATTTATACGATATTGGCCTTGAAAGCTTTTCTCAACCTTTCGCACACACCCAATCGCTTATATTTAAGAAAAAAAGTTAATACATAAATACTGCTTGAAACAACCCAACTGTCTTAAAAAAGCATATCTTCTTAGTGAACCAATGTCGGTTATGTCGTTCTTAGATTTAAGGCGAGAAGGCCTCTTTGAAGCATGTTAAAGGTTTTACGCCCTAAAAAGTCAAAAAGTTTTACTTAGTTAAGGAAAAATAATTGGATAAAGCTTCAATTGAGGGGTTTTCTGTTTAGTAAATTGATTTAAGAAGCTCAATAATACTTTGAATTCGACTTGTGATTATTATTGGTTAAAAAGTCATATTGTTATGGAATATTGTTCTTTTCAAAGACTTCGTGGTTACAGATAAGTAAATATAACAGATAACTAAAACAGTCTTGTGTGACTTATATAAACAAGGATAAGTGTACGAAACACTACATACACTATATATATATTAGAAGACTACATTTAAAATGAAACTATCCAGTTTGGTGGCGCTTCAATATTATAAATAAATAAATAATAAATAAATATTACGGGACAATTTTCCACAAATAGAACTTATCCCACGGTAAGCTCATAATGCTTGTGTTATGGGTATTGGGCGACGATATTTTTAATAGATATATTTACTTACATACATCGGAAACATCCAAAACTCAGGAACAAATATTAATGCTCATCACAGAAATATTTGCCCTTACCAGGATTTGAACCCAGAACCTTCAGCTTCGCAGGCAACGTTACTAGTAACTGAGCCAAACCGGTCGGCAGTGATCAGTGCATCGTTTTGCAAATCATCTTCTATACTATTATAAAGTTGTAAAAATGAAATATCTGTACATTGAAGACATTTTCAAAACATATATAGTAAAAGTATTTTTTTTGTGTATGTTTGTATGTGTCGTAGTGGCTTCATCATGCCAAATCGGCTGAACTTTCAACAATTTTCGGTACACGGGTAGCAGGGTATTCACAGATGGTTATAGAATATTTTTTGTCGAAAACAAGAGGGGTAATGACTTTTTCTCCTTCGCGAAAGAAGTTGTGGGCACCCTCCAGTAAAGATTAATATTCTTAGTGGACTGACCGACAACGCACAGCCAAAATAGGTGGGCTTAGGGGGAAATGTTGTGCACAGACAGAGAAAGTGAGTATAGAAATCCTAACAAGTAGGTACTCGGCAAGCTATATAATAAATTAAACAATAATGTGAGAAGATTTCAACTTTTTTAAAAATATTACTTATACATCGATAAATGATTTTAAAAATCTTCAACACCCCGGAGCAAGTCACAATGCCCATACGACCTCTTTAAACCTTTTCACGTGTTGATTACGCCACAAGAGGCAGTTAACTTCTCAGCTTTGAGGCCCGTGAATAGCCCAAGACGCCAATAAGAGCCGTCCCTCCTATAGCGCAGTTACATTAATTTTGCACCTCGTTTGTATACAACGTCGTAAATTTCAGGTGCAAACTTAGCTCAACCGGGTAGTACAGCACGGTTAGGTAAAGTTTGCATCTCTCTTGTGTGAGATATCCTAGAAATCAGGTGCAAACTTTACTCGACTGGGCAATACAAACCCTTGGCACGATCGAAAAGTTGTTATTCTTAAAGTGTACTTTAAAGCTATTGAGGTGAGATGTGAAGATTTAGGTCCTTTCCCATTTCAAGCTGTTTATTGGTTCTAGTTTACGTTGAATCAGTGTTAAATTTATTGTTTATACGTTTTTTGCATAGCTTATTTACAGAGCCGATTATATGACTCTGATGAATGCAAATGTCAGAAGAGTTAATTATAATGCAAGGAAATGTTGCAGCAAAAGTTATTTGAAATGCAAGGCTGCAAAGTTGTGATTTGACGCGAGTACCTACTTCAAATAACAACATTGAAAGCCGAGTAAGCAAAAGAATCTAAAATTGAACCAAGAGCGAAGCGAGTGGTTAAATGTACATTCCAGAGCGTAGCGAGGCTGTCAAGGCACGAGAAGTCAAATAACACTATGATAATATATAAAAAAAGTTTCACAATACACACAAATAAGGGTCATAATATAATAACATGAAAAACAAATAAACATTTTAATAGCAGGTACACAACGGCATAGACCACTAAATAAGCTATACTGATAAAGTATGAGATACTGGACGCAGCGAGTCGTAGGGCCACGTTGGCATTTACAGTCGAAGCATGGAAAGTGGTTTTCTAAAAAAATAACCTAAAAATAATTTAGAATAATACACTAAGCCCGCTTTAATACGCGTCTCATTTAGCGTGGAGAAGTCGTTTCATCTCCACCCTCATCCATCGTTTGCCCTCGGATCTTGATTAGATCGCAGGTCCATCTGGTTAAGGGCCTTCCCACGCCGCGTCGTACGCGGCCGCCATTCGAAAACCTTTTATTTCAATAAAAAATGAGCGAGTGAAACCACGGAATAGAATAAGTACATCTCAAGTAAATGTACCTCCGAAAACTGAATAGGTTCAGTTACAAATGAATTTAATTTCAATCAGTAATTCGATTCTATGCCTCCTTTATCACGATTCAAATCGAAATGTATTCAATGGGACAAACGTATCGAAATATTAATGAGAACGTATGTCTAATTAACAAATCAAATATGGGAGTCCTGTATCTAAGATCAACAGAGAAAAGAGTCATTGTAATTTTCCAGTACGAGTATTTTGCTTAACTTGAATTTATTTTGCTTTAAGAACGTCATGGTTTTGAGATGATTCTTGCGCGAAAAAAACATTATAACCCTCGTTCGTATAGGATGTAAATCTTACTTTAGACAGGCGCGGTGTACTCCGATTACGTAAAAGGCTAAAAATAGGTACATACCGGCAACCTCATAAGTGAGGCCTAGTTGTGGTCGTTGTACACTGTCACTGAACGCACGCACTCGCGCTAACTGCAGCTTCGTTTTGTCGTAACGCAATTGAAATACGTCGCGTTATATATTAATCAATAATATTTAAAATTCATAATTATCTTTAATTGTTTCGCTAAAAAGTATCAATATCTTACCTACTCGTTTATTTGCTTTCATACGTCGTCAGCTCTATTTCAAAAAGGTGCAAATTTAAGACCACCTTTGGAGCAGCAATATATTAAACTCAATGTTACCAACTCGCGTGCAAATTGTTTGTTAGCTATATGCTCGTAAGCGGTTTTTATGAACATCAAACGATAAGGCCCTTTATACTTTGTTTTCTTTTTGTTTTAGAAGTAAAATTCTGTCTTGAAACTTAAAAGAGATCACCCCAAAGAATCATCCCCCATTCTACAATTTACTAACACTTCGCGTAATACAACAAGACATTAAAACAGATAACAAAATAGATAGTTGAATTGAGACCTTTTATAAGTCGGCTAAAATATCAAAATCGACAACTTTCCTTGCGCCTCATGACCCTTATCACACTTCCACTTTTCGCTTCAGGGTATAGCCAAAATGTCAATCACACATCCCTGGAATACGCTCAATTTGATCATAGTATGTATACGATATTACATCTTATGGCTACCACTTAAGTTCCAAAACTACATTCCATGAAAAGGTCGTATAATTTTGAATATTATAAAGATGTGAAGAATGTTGAGAAGATTTTCATGAAAAGTGCGTTATGTTACATTGATGCCACTTTACACTCATGAAATTTTAAGTTTACTGGTATCATATTAAATGTGTAAACGAATAGGGAATATGCATACATTTTTATTTTTTCTTTATAAAAAGCTCATTCATGTAACAGGCAGTAAACAAAAATATTTTTTCGATTTCGATTTATAAAAATATTAATTTAAACTTATACGATCTTCACTCATTATCACAAAACAACAAAACGAGGTTTAATCACGTAATACATTTCATTCGCGATTTATTTCAAATAACATCGGATAAATCGCCTGACGTGGTGAGTGTAGTGTGTGGTCTAGTGACGACCTTAGTGTTCAACCTAATAATCAACACCGAGCGCGGGAAGATCGAAAAACTCGCGCGGCTAGAAGATGTTGATTCACCTCTATAGTTCCTTCGAAACCATGGACGTCACGCGAACGTCCGAAACGTCGTAATTTAAACAAAACATTTTTATACGCTATTAAGACCCGTTTTATTGTGTTGTGATAACTATAAAAATAACCAAGATATAAGGCATCAAACGTTTCATTCTATCTCTTTCTAGCAAAACAGAATTTAATATGGAGTTTATATGGCCGGAGTGCACTTGTCGGATCTTTCCACCAAATCACTGTCTAATTAGTAGTTTAATCATGCTTATTTCGGCCGTTTTTAATTTTAATTTTTGAAATCGTTTTTACGGTATTTTAATATATTGTTAAGAAACGCGATAAAAAATATTTACGCATGTACCCTAAATATTAGTCTCACCTGGAATACTCTAAAACTCGTCTAATTTTGAAGTGGCAACCTGTTCCTGTCCATTATTATGAAATTGTAATATTATTGTATTAGTCAGGTGCCCTTCATTTGCAGAGGAGGAAAAAGTCATAGATAAAGTTTGTATTGCTTCAGTGTAGTCAGATAAAAAATATAATTTAACCATCTTTGGATGTTTGTCGAGCCGTACCAAAAAATGTGATCCGTTCAGTCCTTTTGACGTGTTGAACTCGCACAAATATTCCAACCAAGAGATTTTGCAGTTATCAATGTTCATACATATGCAATGATTTTTCTAGAAGTCTTGATCATGAGTAAGGGTTTTATAGTTTTACTAGAAGGTGAGCTCCTTCTAGTAAAATTTCGTCGGCGGAGGAGAAAAAAAATATAACCCTATTTTTTTTTTTCGCTATGTCGTATAAAAAATATCCTATAACCATTTATGGATGAACAGCTATACCGTTGTTCCAAAAACAGTTCAAATCTGTTTAGCCGTTTTGGCGCGATGAAGCCACAACGACACAAACAGACATACAAAAAATCCAATAATAATATTTTTCAATTTGGTGTCCTCCAAATAGTCTGCTACAATCATTGTACAGACATTTCATTCTGACAACTTTATAATAGTACTAGAAGGCGCCCGCAACTTTGTTCGCGGAGGAGAAAAAGTAATAACCCCTCTTTTTTTCTTCAGCGCAGTCGGGTAAAAAGTATCCTATAACCATCTGGAGATACTTAGCTACCCGTGTACCAAAAATTGTTGAAATCCGTTCAGCCGATTTGGCGCGATGAAGCCACAACGACACATACAAACACAAAAAATCCAAAAAAATTTTTTTTCGATTCAGTGACCTCCAAATAGTCCATTACAATCATTTATTTTAAAATATCTTCAATGTACGGTCATTTCATTTTTACAACTTTATAATAGTATAGATATATAGATCCACAGACATATTTGTCAAGTACAACTGTTTATTCAGTATTGCAGGGACGGGTCCATAGTGGAAGCATGCAGTTGCGTGATTTTCATTAAGGTCACGCTTGCAGGGAACGTGTTAAAGCCACACATAAAATACACATTTACAAAATATACAAAGAGTTAACAAAAATATAAATAAGACCCTATGTTAAACCTAAAACTATCTCAAAACTGAATACTATTATAAAAAGAAAACCCCGTCTAAGATCCTTGCGGCATGGTCCCCATCCCTAAAATGTAGGTATAATTGAGAATTGATTGTAATTTGAGGATTAGTCGAATTTCTGAGGTTGATTTTATTTTCTGTTGTTTGATAATATGCTAGTTCTGTCGTCAGTAAAATTATATAAATCTTAAGCATCAAAGGCATGTCAATATCCGGTGAAAATGTCTGAATTAAAAGATTTTTCTTATTACTGAATTTCCGTGTCATCTGAACTAAATCCACATATAAAATGTCAAGTGGATTGGATACACAACGGATGTGACGGAATCGCCTTGCCGACCTAAGCAAATATACATAGGCTGAAAAAAATAACACATCAAACTATGAAAGTTTCATCGACCCGACTGTGTCAAAAGAAGGGTTATGCTCTTCGAATGTATATACGAATAATATGTGTGTATGTGAATATGTTTATATGTCTACTTCTTTGCCACACTCTGCCTCAACTTGATAGATTTAAATGTATGAGGTGTGGTGAGATTCATCTTGGTGGTGCTGGTGGGCGTGACATACTCGTATAATATTTAGCAGTCGAGTATTTTCGAGATACTGACGATAGGCAATATTGTCTAAAGATGTTTTTCTGTTTTGTGATGGATCCAGTTTTGCTTATCAAGTTTATCTGATAGGTTTTACCCTTAAAAAAAAAACGAAAGCAAAGCTGCTCACCCAGGTTTTCTTCATTATACGTTTGCTTGTTTTTGTTTGTTATACTGAGGACAGTAACTCTTATCAGTGTACTGGCTTTCCTCACCACCCGACCATCAGATAGGGTGTATTTACAACTGTTCCCCTTCTAGATAAGGGCTGTTTCGGTTTATGACTTTTTTCATTGGCGATGTTTACAATACTTCAGATATAAATGCGTTACATAGGATAGAATAAAGTTTCCTTTTGTGGAAGTTTTTTGACAGTTTATTTAGAAAAAAAGATAACAGGGATGTGACATGATATAATAAATACGAATGTACTTTTTATCTACATGACTTTAAACGCTTCAAACGCTTTTGTGATATTTTTCAATCCAAAATTAAATTTAAAAGTTTTTCAGAATCCGTATAATTCAGTAAAATAATACCTAATTGTCTCCCAATCATGTAGTTTAACGCAGTTTTTTACAACCATAGTACCAATATACTTGTTTTTCTATATAAATCTGGGACTAACTTATTTTCAGTGCTTCGTAGATCCGTAAATGAATTGATTAAATGGATGTACCTATTAAATTATTACATTGTGTGTCCAGTTATATTTTATAAAAAAATAGACAGTTTCTTAACGAAATGTTACATACATTTCGTTCTGTATGAGCTATATTAATCGTCATTCAAATATTTACCCGTATGAAACTAACACACTGTATATGGTCACGGACTGCACAGTAAGGGTAATTGACGCCAACCGCGGCGCTAGAAGTATTGCTAGACCTACTACCGCTACACATAGTGATACAGTCGGAAGCACGCAAATCACTGCATAGGCTAAAGACCCTGGGCCTATGGAGTTACTGCGTGCCGAAAACTAAGCACACATCCATGGAAAAGAACCATTTCCTCGACAGAATAACTGCCATGAGCTGCGACAAAATGCAACCAAGGTATGAATTCCAAAGGAACTTTAAAGTGCAAGTTCCCACAAGGGACGAATGGGCCGAAGATCACAAACCACTGACAATGGATGGTGAGGATAACATTTGGTATACTGATGGATCAAAAATGGCATCAGGTACGGGAGCAGGCATTTATGCAAAAGACTATAATGTCAGCACAAGTATGGGAGGTTATGCAACGGTCTTTCAAGCAGAGACATATGCTATGATCGCCTGTGCCCAGGAAAACATAGATAGGTTTTATTTCAATAGATAGGCTAACCAAAGGAAAGCACATCTATATACTTAGCGACAGTCAAGCAGCACTGAAAGCGTTATCAGCGCCCAAAGTAGACTCTAGACTCGTACACAACAGTATCCAAGCATTAAACAAGCTCGGAAGGCACAATAAAGTGCAGCTGGTGGATTCCAAGGCATGAAGGCTTCATCGGTAACGAAAACGCCGATGAGCTAGCTAGAAAAGGGTCTGCAACGAGCTTCGTAGGACCCGAACCATGCGTGGGACTCTCACAGGGGACCATAGTTACGGCCATAAAGGACCATGCCAAAAACCAACATCAGCAAGAGTGGAAGAAAGTGGCGGGCCTGAGGCATGCAAAGCTATTCATAGAAAGAGTAGAATCGGGCTGGTCCAAGAAACTGTGGAACTACAGCAAAAGACAACTCAGAATTATAATGGGGGTGTTCACAGGCCATTTCGGAGTCAAAGGACTCCTGGCTAAACTGGGACTTTCTGACAATACAGATTGCAGAATGTGTGGTGAGGAAACAGAAACAATGGAGCATTTATTATGCGAATGTCATGCCCTCGCCAGACAGAGAATGAAGGAATTTGGTATTGGTTACCCACAGCCAAAGGCATCTATCATCCGGTTTACTGAGATGGTAGAACAAACCATTGAGTAGCAAGAAGGGGTAATTACACAAAAGATCCCACTGGGTCGAAGTGTATCCGTAAGGACCCCGGATATCAAGATAAGATAAGGGTAATTGAAAAATCTTTTTCGCTCTTGTCACATTGACAATAAAGACTAAAAAGGTACGTGTTTAAGTTTTCCTTATTGTACCTACATATAAAATCATGGTAAAATCAAAGTGATAGTGTATAATTAAAATTTCTGAAGCAAACGCTTTCCCGAAGGCAGGATAGACCCGGCAGACGACATTTTGAGGAAAATTATAATTAATAAGTAAATTAGCTCGCCTGTCATTGGCGTTGATAAACAATTAGCCTGGGATTTTATTTAGCACCATATTGTTTTGGAATATAACGAGACATTAATTATTCATTCCGTTCAATTAATTAAAATGGCACGTTGTTGGCATTCCCTTTGGAGACAATACAAAATGAATCATCTCCTTTTTTCAACACACTTTTATTTGGATTTATATGAAAATCATGAAGTTTTACTATGACGATCTTTAAGATTCTTGAACCGAAATTCTGTACTTAGATATTATATGCTCCTATTATATATCTAACTGCTACTGCTTTGCGCCGGCTACCTTATGAGTACAGTTTAGTTTATTTTTATCAACGTCTACCACTACCCAAAGGTTGTCTGGAAGAGATCGCTGTTTAGCGATAAGACCGCCTGTTGTTTACCTCTCCTTGAATGTTTAATTTCATGTTGTCTGTTTTGTGAGGTGTGCAATAAAGAGTTATTGTATTGTATCTGTTGCGGCCAAATCCGATTTTAAGACAAACCATTTTTTCCTAGTCCAAACCAGTTCATCCTCTATGTGATAGGATATACCGGTACAGGCTAGGCTCAACTGGTCTGTCCTGTGGCCAGTAGGAGAAACTAGTTTAACCTAGGCGTAACTGGTTGAGCCTAATATGAATAAAGTATACTGCAGGATAAACTGGTTTGGCCTAGTCTCTATACTAATTTTGCCTAGTCAAAAATGTTGAAACGAGTACGTATTGGGTAGTACCTGTGCATGCGGGAAATCCCCCGATCATATTTCTCACGCCCTGCCCGCCCCCCGCCGTCCTCACTTACTGGTTTGGCCTAGGAAACACTAGTTCGTCCTAAAATCGAGTTTGGCCGGTAATATATAAGTAGAGGAATTCGCTTTATACACGTTCTAAATAATGATCCAAGCAGAGTCTTAATATTTTATTATTAATATTTTCTTCTTCAGCGTAAACGGGTAAAAAGAATCCTATAACCATTTGAAGATACCCAGCTACCCGCGTACCAAAAATAGTTGAAATCCGTTTAGCCGATTTTGCGCGATGAAGCCGCGACGACACATACAAACATACATAAACTAAATAAATTAGTAGTTTAAAAAAACACTAGAAAAACACGCTTTACAAGACATTTCTAACAAATCCAAAAACAGCTATGATACTATGTTCCATCATGAAGTTCCAGTTCATATCTTCCGGCTCCATCACCAGATGATCAGTTCGACAGTACCATATTGTTGTATTGTCATCAGAACTACATACAGCTGCCAATTTTCATGAGGCTACGATCCTTGGAAGATGGTTAAATTAGTTACCTTACATTCCATTCCATAGTTAGTTACATACAGGTCGACCTAATAAAAGCGTGTTCAAAATATTTTTTTTGCTTAAGTGACCACAATGAACAGACATTTCATTTTTACAACTTTATTAGATATATAATTAAGTTCTGTGGTTTTTTTAGGTGTAAAAAATTGAGCTGAACTTTAATGAGTCAGAAGGATTTTTTTTATATAAAAAAGATTCTTACTAACATCGACGAAAACTTAGGAAACAGTATACAAGAAGGGCTCTATATATAATAAATAATATAATGGGGTAGTCTGAGATGATTGACCCCTCTCCTTTTGTAGAAGTGACAAATTTAAGAAGAAAAACAACCTCTTTTTATTACAATAAAGCGTTCCTAAATAAAGCCCGCCATTTTTATTGAGAAACAAATATACTGAAATAGAGCAACGAAAACATATAAATTCCAAATATATTTTTTCAAGATATTTCGGTCGCTTTACGAATTCTACACCCTTTGAGCAGCCGTAATCGTATGTAACTCCGAGGTACACTTTGCTACATTTTAAATTTGACGTAAAAGCTAATCCTCCTAATTTGAGAAAAGTACAGTCTAATCCACCGCCAGAGGACCGTAATCCCAATAGCTGGGAACGGGTATTATTCCACAGTATCAAGTCATAATTATGTTACATAAAATTATGCTACATACTTAGCTACGCTTTTACATTTCTCTTGCACACTTAAATAAAAGAGATTGAAATAGTGAAATAATAATCTCTGTGTGGTGGCTACGCGTCTACGAACATAGGGCCCGCTAGTATCGGCTACGCGTCTACGAACATAGCGCCCGCTAGTATCGGCTACGCGTCTACGAACATAGCAATAGCGCCCGCAAGTGTCGGCTACGCGTCTACTATCATAGCGCCCACTAGTATCGATTACGCGTCTATGAACATAGCAATAGCGCCCGCAAGTGTCGGCTACGCGTCTACGAACATAGCAATAGCGCCCGCTAGTATCGGCTACGCGTCTACGAACATAGCAATAGCGCCCGCAAGTGTCGGCTACGCGTCTACTATCATAGCGCCCACTAGTATCGATTACGTGTCTACGAACATAGTGCCCGCTAGTGTCGGCTAGGCGTTACAAGCATAGCGTCCGCTAGGCGGGTCGTGGCAGTGTTAACCTAAATTCACTAAACAAGTGAACAACAAAAATGTACAAATTTGAATTTCGGTCGCTTTACAAATTCTACACCCTTTGACCAGTAATCGTATGTAACTAAAGGTACACTGCGCTACATTTTTAAATTTAACCTAACAGCTAAGCTCATTTGAAAAAAGTATAGCCTAATCCACTGCCAGACAACCGTAAGCCCAATCGCAGAGAACTCCACGATGGCAAAGCCATAATTATGTTACATAAGCTTTGACATCGGTTGCTTTCTCATTTCTCTTGGACACTTAAATAAATAAACCTGGGCTACCGGACTTTGTAGATGAAAACTTTAGATAAACCTGAAATGCAGAACTTTATCTTCATACCATATTTCATCCAATTCGTTAGATCTGGATAGGTTTTCGTAAATATATAATTTATCTCCCTTGTTGTGACACTCTTCCTCTATTTGAGGATGCGAGATCTCAAGAACTAATCATTTAGTAAATGGAAATTATACTGATGGGGGAAAAAACTTACGGGTACAATGTCTTTCAATAAAAATACCAAGCAGAAATTTAAGTCATCGGCGAAATATGCAATTGGTAATACATACGATGGGAAATAAACCAAGTGGGAAAAAACACGACTGGAACTTAAAATAATGGGGGAAAAAAAGTTTGGGTAAGCTATACACCCGACACCGTCACACCCACTGATCAAATCAAATCAAATTAAATCAAAATATTCTTTATTCAAGTAGGCCTAGTTACAAGCACTTTCGAAATGTCAATTACATGAGAGTGAATGTTTGCTGGGAGAAATACAATATGATCCAACATTTGCTGCAAGGATTAGGGAAACCCAGAAAAACCTAATCAAATCATTTAACTTAAGTGTAATATTATTGATAAAATCATCATTTTTAAAATTAAAATAATCAATAAGATAAATCCCAAAAGGATTGTCAATAAAAAATTAATAATCTAGAATGTGTCTACAATAAAATTCTAAATGTCAGAGTGTATAAAACAATTAAGATTAAAATAATAATAATACCTTAGGTATTCGTTAAAATAATTATTCATATACCTACATGACGCTATAATTTACATTAATCCCACGCGGCTTCATCATTCATGTAGTCTTGTGTGCTATAATAAGCTTTAGAAAATAATTCTCGTTTCACAATATTTTTGAATTTACCAATAGACAACTCGGTTATGCTGCTAGGAAGTTTATTATAAAATCTCACACAGCTACCCATGAATGATCTCCTTATTTTATGGAGCCTAGTAGCAGGCACTGCGAGCTTATGCTTATTTCTAGTATTAATATTATGTATATCACAGTTCTTCTTAAAGTCGGTAATATTTTATGTACATACATAATATTTTCATAAATGTATTGACAATGCACTGTCATTATATTAATGACCTTAAACTTATCTCTAAGCGAGTCTCTATAGTTCATTTTATATATCGCACGAACAGCCCGCTTCTGCAGAACAAATATAGTATTAATGTCGGAAGCACTGCCCCATAGTAAGATGCCATACGACATAATACTGTGGAAATAACTGAAATACACTAATCAAGCCGTTATCACGTCTGTTAATTGACGAATCTTACTTACTGCAAAAGCTGCAGAACTCAGTCTATTCTAGAGATTAGCAATATGGGGACCCCATTGGAGCTTAGAATCTAATGTTATACCGAGAAAGACTGTACTATTAACTAGTTCCAGTTCCTCACCTTTAACCATAACGCTTGCTTGCTCGTGTTTTACGTTACTCGTGACAAACTTAACACATTTAGTATTTTTCTCATTCAACAATAAATTATTTACATTAAACCAATTTACTACTTCACAGATAGCATTGTTTACGTCATTGTAGGATCGTTGATTTCGTACGACTTTGAAAATTAGAGACATATCATCTGCAAACAAAACTATCTCATGGTGGGTCTTTGCGAGGTGTGGCAAGTCATTTACATAGATAAGGAACAGGAAAGGTCCCAATATTGATCCCTGCGGCACACCCATAGAGACTAATGACCCCGGTGAACGCTTTCCATTCACGCCAACCCTTTGTATTCTACCATTTAAATAAGACTGTAATAAATTTAGTGCTGATCCTTTAACTCCGTAGAAGTTTAGCTTCCTGATCAGTGTCTCATGATTAACGCAATCGAAGGCCTTAGATAAATCACAGAAGATGCCTAAAGCATCTCGCGATTCCTCCCAGGTATCGAAAATGTGTTTTACGAGCTCAACTCCGGCGTTGGATGTCGAGCGACCCCGCGTAAAACCGAATTGCTTACTATGCATCAAATTATTCAAATTAAAATGTTTTAACAATTGATATAGAATTAGCTTTTCAAAAATTTTACTAAATGTAGGTAGTACAGATATTGGTCTAAAGTTAGTGGGGTCAGAGGTACTACCTGATTTAAATAAAGGAGTTATTTTGCTATGTTTCATCAGATCAGGAAATTCACCGCAGTCAACACTGTTATTGAATATATCTGCCAAGTCAGGCGCTATTACTTCTATTAGGATTTGACAGCATGGACTGAGACCCCCCATAGGTCATTGGTTTTTTTGACATTAATTGATTTAAATGCCTTTACTACATCTGAAGGACTGACATGTTCAAAATAAAAGTCCTTACTACATTCTGGGACGTTTTCTTTTAACAACAAAACGGCAGACGAAGGTGATGAATTTAAACACTTTGTTATGGATACTGGTATATCGGTGAAGAAATTTTCAAATTCTGTTGCTACATCTAAACTAGAATCTATAATTTTGCCATCAATTTTTAATTCTAGATCTCTAATTGCGTGCCTTGATCTACCAGTCTCCGCATTAATCACTTTCCAGGTGGTTTTGATAATATTAGAACTATTTTTGATTTTCTGGGATAAATAATTACGTTTGGCAATATGACAATCAATTTTAAATTGTTTCGAATATTGCTTTACATATTCTTTAAATTCATCACTCGTATTAAACCGCCGGATCTAAACCGGTCGTCCAGATGGTTTTATTTTTCAATGTGTCTTTTTAATGTGAAGTTTTATTCGAATACATTATTTAAACGAGGTATATTTCCTTAATTTTTTTTTTGGTAACATGTCCCACGCTTCCATTTATTTTAAGGCTAATGAAGAAGACATAGCACATATTTAAATTATTTGGAAAAACAATATATTTGGCCTAAATATGCAAAGTAGCCATCCCAAATATGTTACGGCGCAAAACTGAAGACAGAAAGCTACCCAATTAAGTATGAGTACAGTCTGACGGAATTTTGAATCATTATTTCCGTTGATGTTAAAAAAGTAACTGACATAGCTCCCAGGATTACATCGTTGAAGTAGAAATGGGCGGGCCATGTAGCCCAGAGAACGGATGGCCGTTGGGGCAGTAACTGCCCTTGAATGGTGACCGCGTACAGGAAATCGCAGCATAGGACGGCCCCCGGCCCCCGGCCCGACTAGGTGGACTGATGATCTCGTAAGGGTCGCGAAGAGTCAGTTGATGCGGTCTGCGCAAGGTCGCACCCTGTGGCGAGCTATAAGGGAGGCCTATGTTCAGCCTGTTAGGCCTATGTCCGTCGCTGCTTTGCTTGCGCTAATATAGTTTTTTTGTATCGATATAGAAATATAACTTTGCTTTCTTATACATATTTACATTTATACCCAATGATATAACATAAAAAGAGGTAGATAGGTTCCGGCTCCGAAAATGGCACACCAAAACTACGCCAATTGGCAAACCTTAACTCAGTCTCGCGCACTGAGTACTTTGTTATATATTGGATTATGCGTGAAATACACAAAAATGCCTTCATGCATAGTGATATGTCTATAGTCCATTCTAAAAGCAGTTACGATTAGTGTCTTATTGCAATATTATCAGATTTATGTGTGTGTAAGCCTGGCCATTATTACACGTGGATTATCGTGTAGGTGACCTATCTGCCTCTTAATATATTATATCAGTGTTTATACCTGCGCATGTACAACATTTCATTTGTACAACTTTACACTAGCATAGAAGAAATGGGTGCTGACTGTACGTAGAAAAACAGCACTTTCAGTAATGGTTGTAACTTAACCTTTGTACACACACGGTTCGTTAGTGCCCGCAATCCCATATTACGTTAACTACGCCCACTGATTCTGACATTTTATTTACCTCGACGTTTCGATATTGCGTTTATTTTTTTATATAGTTATGGTAATCCTAATAATAATATTATAAACGTGAAAGTTTGGATGTTTGGACGTATTACGTTCCACTTAATCTCAAAAACTACTGGACGAGTTTTTGTGAAACTTTCCAGTTATGTATGTCAAATAATAATAATATAATGTATGTCAAATTTCATGTGTCTGTCTATCTGTCTGTCTATTACCTCTTCACGCTTAAACTGCTTAACTGATTTAGATGAAATTTGGTAGATATATTTGAGTTTTGGGGAGGACATAAGCTACTTTTTATCACGGAACATACTTTTTATCCGTGATAATAAACGAATCAAAGGTGTACGGAGTCGCGGGCAAAAGATAGTAGATAGATAATATGTCCCCGCCACGACATTCGCGGGAAAGGTAAATTCATAAGTCTATTTCTTGCTTCAGCGTAACCATCCTAGGTAGTCCAGCTATCCTTCTACCCAAAAATGGTTAAAATTCGCCCAGCCTTTTTGACGTTATGAGGCCGCCCGTAATAACGGCTCCCAAACTAAAAGCAAAATACGTTTTCCAAATGTTGCCTGATCTTAAAATTTGTAAAAAATAGATAAGAACCTGATAAAACAACCAAGATAGGGTACTAAGTTAAAATTTAGAGTTCGATGCCTTTAATTGTTGGATCGGAATTGAAGGATGAAAATATTAATAACTATTGAATAACCCGTACCCGTTTAAGCGGTGAAAGAGGGAGGAGAGGGGAGTTTTTCTGTTAAATCTCGGTGACGCGAGTGAAGCCGAGGGTAAATGTTCGTAGTATATAAAAATGTATTATATTGTAACATAGAATTGTAGATCAGGACTAAAAACTGAATAACATATCCATTCCATTTTTCTTAATTATTTCCAGATTTTCGTACCATATTGTTCACAATAGAATATAACTATTCATGCAGCTACTTGAGCCAAAAAGCCTCCAACACCCACGCGAGACACCCTGGCTAACCACTCCGGCCATTTAAATCTTAAGTTTATCAAACCTTGGTAGATTTTGGCAACAAAGCTTTGTATATACGAGCTACCACCATTTACCATTATTCCATTTCGTAAAAAACAAAAGCTGCGCTCCTTCTAAAAGGTTGTCATCGAATAACGTCTAATCCCGGATTTGCGGGGCCCAGTATAAACTGGTTTTCGCCTGCGTGAATATTTGATGATAAGATCTGTCGCACTCTGATCCGTTTGCGTAAATGTTATTGTTTACCGGCTGTGTCCAGATGTTATCTGGGGGCACGGCAGTGCCTCCGTCAAGACGAGCCAAGCGAAGCGCAAGGGCACTACCTACCTTTTCTCGAAGCGCTTCTTTTCGAACCCTCATAACTTGGGGTTGAATTATACCAGATAAACAAAAATCTTCAGGATATGATGTTAATAGTGGACTTACCTATATTAAACATAATTATAATCTTATATAACGTTTAAAGAGAGTTAATAAAGGAATTAATAATTAAACTTACTAAGTACGTACACAAAAATTGCTGGGAATAAATGCAAGAACCCCACTAATTAGCGGGTGAAGGGCAATACCAATAGTCTCTATCCTGGGCTTTTTGTATCCATTCTTTGTCTGCTATTTCTGTGATGTCATCCGTCTACCTACTTATTGACCTTTTATATTAAACATTATGACGTTCAAATATGCATAGCTCTTATATTTAAAATTTTATTGATATCCAAAAAAACTCCGATTTCGTCACTGACTCATCATTCTTAAATTTCGCACTCGACCGTCTTCAGTTCGTCCCTAATATAACTAGATACGTGAAGTAGTGGTACATGTTCCAGATAACAGGTCAAAATATATTGATCCGTCAAGCAGGTTGTCAAAACTGACTTAATAAATGAAGCCTATGAAAACGAATAGTTTCGTTCCCCTTGTTTACGCATTTTTTTGTCATAATTCAATATCGCAAAATCACAGTAGGCATAATTATCTATAAGCATAATTTCAGTACGCTGAATCCTGTTTTCGACGAATCTATTTTCGCCGAATGGTCTTTACGCATAGCTTTTTAATGCTGAAAACCTACTTTTCTGGCAGCAGTCATATTTTGTTCGGGATTGCAGTTCTAACCTAACCTTACCTACTTTACTGGCAGCAGTTTTTTTTATTGTTAGAGGTTGAATTTACAGCTAACTAAAATTCAGCGAAATCAAATTATGCGAAACCTGTTCGGCGAAATCAGTTTCGGACTTAAAAAAATATGCAAAATAGATTGCACCCGAATAGTTTATACGTATTATAAGTAATGACGAGTCTGTCAGCGCTATGTTCGACTCTAACGCACATTTTGTGAATGCTATAGCTGGGCTCGGAGTATATATAGGTCAAGTCAATGTAAAGCATCTACTCGTATTTGTTCGCGCCATTGCGTTGCGTACACATAGCTCTGTATACCACAAAGGCTAAGCTAACACACTTACAATTATGTAAAACCCGCTTACCCACAGGCCTCAATAGGCTTTGTAGTTAGAAGTGCTAGAGACACCCTCGCTACATTATCCGGTATAACCGTTACCAGATCGGACTGGAAAACCGGTAAACTCAATACCTGTATTGAATAGACTAAGTTCTATCGGTGAAAAGATAACACCAACATGCAATTACGTGTTCCAGTACCTCTGTTATAATATAACGTTAACGTATCTAGTTTCAACCCGAATAGATTCATCTATTAATACTTCATCATTATCCTTTACATCTTTATCAGATGATTTATGCAGTGTTCTTGTGGCAGTGTATAATATCTATAGAGTCCGATGCCCCAAAATTGACATTTCATTACATGCATACACTTGAGGGCCAACATTTTGGGTCAGTAAAGAGCGTCATCTATATTCTATACTTTAAAAAAAGTTGTACATGAAATGTCTGTATATTGAAGATATTTTCAAAAAAATATTGTAGCGGTCTCTTTGGAGGTCACTGAATCCAAAAAAAAAAATTAGGTTTTTTTTGTTCAACTATTTTTGGTACAAGGGTAGCTGGGTATCTCGAGATGGTTATAGGATACTTTTTACCCTACTACGCTGAAGAAAAAAACAGGGGTTATGACTTTTTTTCCTCCGCGAACGAAGTTGCGGGGCAGCTTCTAGTATTTCCTAAAACTGTACAGTTTTTTAATTGTGTCATAATATTTACTAAATTATTCATCTAAACTGCACAAATAACACTTAAAAAATATAATATATATATATATATATATAATATATTAGGTTTAAATCGGACTCGTAAAAACCCATGAAAAAAAAGTCATCAACGGAGCGAGATATGGCAAAGATCGCGGAAATTGCTAATACAGTTGTGTATTGCAAAGAATATTATGTCAATAAAACTATTGTTTAATAATAATAAAAATCTATTGCTGTTATTTAAATTAGGATGACTTGATACTCTCGGGTGTATTTCTTATTTATTTCGGGATATGTTTATGAAATCATTATTACCTTGGAGCGACTCCTGCGACTGCCAAATCAGACCGACCTTACACCATCAGTAACCTCAACACGCTGCTTTCCTCTAACCTCAATACTTCCATCCAAGTAAAGCATATTGCTATAATAAGCATCTAATTGTTTTCATATTTGCGCCATTGCGTATACAAGCTCTGTAAACCTCAAAGGCCAAGCTAACATATTTACAATTATGTAGAAACCACGGCTTAACCCCGACGCAATATCTACCTCCCAACAAGCCTGAATAGACTTTGTAGTTAGTTCTAGGATCTCCCACGAATACCTATGAGTACATATTCCAGTATTATAGTTATGAACCTGTTTCAACTGAACCAATAGTCGTTGCTATAATCATTGACAGGATAAAGAACTTTCGAGACACCTAGAAATACGTGACGATCTCCAATCAGTTGAACTGATTTTTTTAATCATGGCTCAGAACACTTTCTTCTATGGAGTCAACTTTCCAACACTAAAAGCGAAATCGAAATAGGTTCATCCGTTCAAGAGCTACAATGCACAGACACACAAATACATACGTCAAACTTATAACAACCCCCATGTATTTGTCGGGGGCTAAAAACTGGAACGTTCATACGATTTTTTGCGCAGCTTTTTCACAAATAGGCTTTGTGGTTAAATAGTTTTCACGCTGACCTACGCTACATTATCTGGTATTACCGTTACCGGATCAGGCCTGTAAAACCGGTAAATCTAATAGGTTTCCATCGACCTTCTTTTATTTATAACTCGAAAGATTTATTCGAAACGGGAACATACAAATTATCAGCAATTGAAAAAAGTGTATTAATACATATAAAAGGAATCTTAAATGGTGCAAGTTTCAGTCGAAATTTCTCGTGCATTTTTAGGGTTCCGTAGCCATAAAAAAAACGGAACCCTTATAGTTTCGTCATGTCCGTCCGTACATCCGTATGTCACAGGCGATTTACTCAAAAACTACTACATGTATATTGATGGAATTTGGAGGTTAGGTGTCTTGTAGTAGTCGCTAGTTAGTTTGATAGTTGAAAAATAATGAAATATATTTCTAGACGGGGCAGTCCATACATACATGTATGGAGTGCCACCAAACCTACTTACCGGGCACAATACCTCGGAACTCCGAGGTCACTCCCAGAAGTCGTAGGCAACATCAAGGGTCTCCTAGGCTTCCTGGTAGAGTTGGGTTGACAAAAGTAGTGCCACCAGCCCATCGCGCAAAATAGGCGCATCATAGGAGTCGAGTTGCGGAAAACCAGCCTGCGTATACCTATACCTACTTAAACCTGTGTTATAATGTAATATGACGTCCGCATAATGTTACCTTTATACGATTTCTTCTTGAAAGCTTTTTAGCGATCAATAGCGGAAATATAATGTTAGAAATGTGTTGTCGAAATATATTATTCATTTTAGCTTGTATAATGACAAAGGAAAGGTTAATTTAATCCTTTGTAAACGAAGTTACTTTTTTATTGAGGGAAGTAAATAATATAATATTTAACTTTCTGAGTCAAATTAGTTTAAATGAAGTAAAGCGGCCGCATTTTTGATTCGTTTTTATGACAATACATAGGTTCTTTGCGGTTGCTTGCTCAACCAACTAAGCTAACCTTCTCTTAGATCAATCAAGCTCTTTCAAGCGCTTTTTGCAAATTAAACAAATTATGCTCTCCTGCCACTTTTTCTCCACATAGTCAGGTGTGGTGCTGACGATAGTTCTGGGCGGCCTCAACAGTGAGGCTATTCAATGTAGTTTGACGAGCATCATAAGGTACTAACGTTAGATTTTAGAACGCCGAAAAGATCGAGACAGACGTCGCTTCCGATAACATTGCATTTTGCACAAAGGAATGACCCTTGTGCACTTATACTGTGTAGATAGATAAAAACTTTATTCATCCACATTAATAACAACAGAAAAAAATCAAATCTATAAGCTGTAGACTTGTAAAATTATATTTATATACATATTAAAACCAATACTTATTTGTTTAACATTTAGGGGATATTTGTAAATATAGTTTAGGTCACAATAAATAATAATTAAGTTAGGTTAGTTCTTGCATAAGTCTTTTTTTCTGTATGTATGATTTTTGTTGTATTGAATAAAGACTGACGGACTAAAAAAAAAAAAACAATTAATATGTATACAAAAAAATCACACTTAAATGAAATCGCCCAAATATGACCCGATGGGCGGGGTTACCTGTTTACTGGCTGCTTTCCCCCTTTGTATTGATATGCCAGTTTTTGGAGCGAGGAACGAGCGAGCCCTACAGTCCCCGGTGGCGTCTATGAGCCTTTTTGACAGGGCCCGAACTAATCGGTGGGCATCATGGCTCCACGGACCAAGGGTCTCTACAGCAAATGCCGCAAATACATGCCGGTCGGTTACGCTTATATTCTTATATACTTGCGGCGTTTACGTGCCCCGTCTGCTCTCAACGAAGTAATAATCTAAAGAACAATGAGGAAAACTGTAGACAACAAGACTTAACTATATTTTTGGAAAAGCTTATCGAGAGTCATGTGTAGGGGCATGAAGTAGGCGCTGACTCAGCATGATGCTGCGGTGAACTTCGTCTTGTAGTCTTCCATCTGAAGCCCTTTGCTAAAAAAACTAATACTAAATCAAACTTAGACCATTTAACCAATGGAGATGATAAATATAAAGAAATAAATAGCACAGGGACAATCTTACACAAATCGACCTAGTCAAAATAAGAAAAGCTTGTAAGGGTACTAGGCGACGATATACATAATATATAGATAAATTATAATACCTAAATACATAGAAAGTATCCAAGAACCAGGAACGAACATTCGCGCTTATCACACAAACACTTGCCCTGGCCGGGATTCGAAGCCGTGTCATTACCGACCAAATTTTTCATGCATTGTAGCGGGGGGGTGAGGTAAACACGTACAGCACACTACGGAAATATTCCGATTTCTACAAACGCGCATAATTTAAACTCTCTCTCTCCCTTGCCGACTATGTACCCCACATGGTGGTGGGGTCAGTCTTCCCTATCTTCCTCCTCCACTTCGCCCTATCCCTGACGTCGTCTTCGGAAACATCGCATTCCCTCATGTCTGTCAGCAACACATTTGTCCAGGTGGTCTTAGGTCTCCCTCTAGGTCTTTTTCCGGAGACAGACAAATCGAGCACAACGTTGCCGACGTTATCAAGTGGGCTCCTCACACACCGAACTTACCGTAAAAACTCACCGGAGATTTCGCGATTACTTTGGCAGAGGGGAATGTATTCGTATGGCACCTCCAGTGAATAAGTGCTCTAAGAAGCAATCAGTGCAGCACTGTCACTTGTTTTACAACGTCTTATGTATTCTGATGACGTATTTCAATCACTACAGCTTTAGGTATCCTGTTAGACTGATTGACGATTCATTCGGAGATTGATGATGACAAACACTGACTGTGTTTGTCAGGCTGAATAGGTTTGGGTCGCTAGTTGAAATATTTTGGTCATTCAGCTTAGACCGTGCCTTTGTGCCTCCACTGAATTCACCTAAATTGACGACTTGGCATTGTACGTTTTTGGCGTCAGTCTGCGTGGAATTGGACTATGACATGGAAATTGGTCGATATAGGGGAATGCATTGCCGCAGGCAACACTCCTCGCCGTAAACAGTTCAGTACCTTAGGTTACTAGAATACATTGAGTCTGGCATGCCAAAGATAATTACCTTATCCTTAGGTACTATATTATAAACGTGAAAGTATGTATGTACGTTCCACTTAATCTCAAAAACTACTGGACGATTTTTTATGAAACTTTCCAGTTATGTACCTTATATATAAGAATAGGACATAGGCTGTACTGTATGTCAAATTTCATCCCTTTTAGGGACGAAAAAGGGGATGAAAATTTGTATGGACAGTAAATATTTTTTTACGCTAGGAACTTGAAATCTTGGTAATATGCTTCACATTTAAATCAGTAAAATATCGAGTTTTGGGGAAAGACATAAGCTACTTTTTATCCCGGAAAAATACCTTTTATCCGCGATACACGAATTTATGGCGGACGAAGTCACGGGCGGCTGCTAGTAAGTTACTTATAAAAGACAGTTCAATGGTTCCGATTTTGCTCAGATTTATTACTGTTATCAGAAGAGATCGAAATTTGTGCAAGTGCAGTTATAAAAGTTTCTTATTTCATTTTCAAGAAAAGCAGGGCTGTGCAAAATTAGAGTTTTATTTTATTTTAATATTGATTTCTAACGTATCTAAAAATCGATACGGGTATGAATATCTACAGTCGGCCTTTTCTTATCGGTGACTTCAGGGTATACAGTTTTTGGTCATCTTGTAGTTCCTTTAGAAAATCCGATAGCGTCATTCTAATTTCGTGGGATAGCGGCAATGATGCCAAAGGCTATTAAAACGCTCGTATTTATAGTGTAACAAAGTCAACAAAGCCAAGCTTAAAATCATAAGCTCTGTACGTTAAAATCTGTATAATATTTGCGAATGAAAAACAAATTACAAAACTCATTTTCGCATCAGCGGAGTTGGGAAAAGAATATCCTATAACCATTCTGCGGACGGAACGGATTCCCAATCCGTTTAGCCGATTTGGCGCGATAAAACCACAACGTCACATACAAACATAGAAAAAATATGTTGTTTGATTTAGTGACCTACAAATAGTCCGTTACAACAGGGTAGTTTCCTGGGTACCTAAAATAAATATTATTCTCATTAGTCCGACAGTCATTATCGAAAAATATTGTTTTTTAAATTTCTTCTGTCGATCCAACAAAAAAAGACAAACATAAAGCGCGTCTTTTTTTTAATTATAAAATAGATGGGCATTTGATCGCAATCTCACCTGTTGTTAAGTGACGATGCGGTCAAGGATGTATCATGCCCGTCTAGAAACAGCCTATTCACTCTTGTCTTGAACACGCCCAAATTATAATGGTCGAGGATCACACTCGCAGGCAACGAGTTCCACTCCTTTGCGGTACGCATGATAAAAGTTGCACCATAGCGCTTCGTGCGGATACGCGGAATATTGACCACGTGCGGATGGAACGAACGCACGCGTCGTGTGTCCCGATGATGGAAAGGGGCTGGTGGAATTAAATCATGTGCGCGTCAAAGTTTGGGAGTTGGGGCGCATGACGTCACGCCGTGCGAAAAACGGTCGCACGGCGTGACGTCACGGGGAAGTTTAACGGGCTATATCTTCACCATGTTTTGTTTAATTGACAAAAGAAAAAATACGTGTCCAATATTTTCTGATAATCAAAGCGAAGGACTAATTATGTTTTTTTAGGACACAAGACAATTATTTTTTTGAAAACATCTTCAATGTACAGACATTTCATACTTAAAAGTTTATAACAGTATAAATGAAATGACAGTTCTCAATGCCATTTAATCACATTTAATGCAACTATATCCGAGAGTGGGTCCGTTGAGTGATGTTCGACAAAACTCACGCCTTGTCTGTGATACGATTAACTGTCAGGTCAATTTTGACCGAAATCCGGGAGGCCTCGATCCGAATCCCGTAGAACACGATTACAGAATATTCTCGAACGTAACTTAAAGTCATGGATTTCTAGCCACATTTCATCTGCTTAATATCGTCGTGTGTTTTTGTAAACACTTTATTATAACGAATATGTATATTTAGCCGATATACTATTAAGATTATTATGCATTTTTTATGTCTTTCGTTCAAATTGTGGTTTCGTTCAAGTTTTTTATAAGATAATATTTGAAATATTATATAGGGTAGGTAATTTTGTTTTACAGTACATTAAAATAAAACAATTTAATCCGTTAAATTGTTTTATTTTAATGTACTGTAAAACAAAATTACCTACCCTATATAATATTTCAAATATTATCTTATAAAAAACTTGAACGAAACCACAATTTGAACGAAAGACGTATCGCGTATATTATCTCATTTGAGTTCCCGACGTTTCGGAAGCTTTTCAGCTTTCCATGTCAACCCGTGACCATGGAAAGCTAAAAAGCATCCGAAGCGTCGGGAACTCAAATGATATACTTTTCATCAATGATATAGTTTTCAATGAGTTATAATCGCGGAAACAGAAGAACATATGTTGTTTTATAGTAGTTAATAAAAATTATTGAAAGTACAACGAAATACTGACATTTGGCAATTTGGAATGGCAGACTGACCAAACAAACATGATAATAATCTAACCCATACTGTAAGGCTTTCTTTGTGAATATACATATATTTTGGTTCCGGAACCCAAATCCTCGACTTGCCTTTTGTACAGTATTGTACTTAATTATGAATATTTTAAACATTCCAATGGTTTACAACCACTATATACTATACAATAGTGTGTCACCAACAACCCAGGATTCCTAAAGAGCATTCCTATTAGCAATAATTTCATCGACATCCCATTGTTTTCGGCCATATTCTTTTCAACTGTCGAATGCAGGTTATGCGGTTTCAAATGGACCTGAATAGGGATGATGACTGAATTTTAATTATTAATCCGTCGTTTAAATTAATACAAAATATTGGTGATATATTTTGTCTTTTTTTCGTACTCAATAACGTACAAATGTCACGTGACGTCACGCCTTGGTAAAGTTACTAGTTATGACGTCACGAGACCCAAATCCTAAATTTAATGCGATTTATTAGAGTATTTTTTTTATTAATATGAAGAAGGAGAAAATATACGTGTCCAATATTTTTTATTATCTGGCGGAGGTATTAGAATTTTGATTTTGGCACCCCGGCATCATGCCTTTTATATATAAATTTGTATAATTTATCAAGAAACATATTTGAAATCCTGAACTATATTATAAAACTAGAAGCTGCCCCGCAACTTCGCGGAGGATAAAAAGTCATAACCCGTCGTTTTTTCTTCAGCGTAGTCGGGTAAAAAGTATCCTATGACCATCTGGAGATACCCAGCTACCCGTGTACCAAAAATTGTGGAAATCTGTTCAGCCGATTTTACGTGATGAAGCCACAACGACACATACAAACATGCATAAAATCCAAAAAAATATTTTTCATTTTAGTGACCTCCAAATAGTCCGTAACAATCATTTTTTTTTAAATATCTTCAATGTACAGACATTTCATTTTTACAACTTTATAACATTATAGATTACTTCGTTCGCGAAGAACAAATAGCCGAAACCCTATTTTGCATTACCGTAGCCCGATTATAAAGTGTAGTGTAAAAGTGTGCGCTTGAATAACAAAATATTACTAATTAAGTATTTAAAAAGTAAAGTTAACACCGTCCACCTTAATTTAAATCAATAGAGGTAACATACAGGATGTCAATTATTGGAATTAGAAGTCAAGCATGGAGACATATTCTTTTTATTAAAATTAATTACCATTTAATAAACTTTGGAACAAAGTTATCTGCAAATTAACAAATATGTTTCGGGTCTAATGAAGTATTACGAAGAGTAAAAAGAATTTAATTACTAAGTCTCATTATTACTTTACGAGGAAGCTGAGATCATAAAAATGCTGTCTTTTTATTGTTTGCTGTCACGCGCTTTGAGCAAATTCTTTTAGAATTCAGCACATTACGGAATGGAATTCCGTGTAAATTTTACTTGTTTATATTCTGATAACCTACATACAAATATATTTCTGTATTTTTGTTGATTTACGGTAACTTTGACATATTGCTTGATTCATTTGCAGGAACTACTTAATAAAGTAAATTGAAAAAGGAATCATGTTTTTATGCATAAGTAGCCGCAAACACTTTGACAATCATAATAAACAGTGTAAGTCTTTTGAAGGGACAGTGACAAGCAAATTAATGTAATATCTTGTTGTTTTTATATGGCCTTATATTTGTTGTTATTAAGTTCGTTTTTACTTCTTGTTACGTGTTTTTTTTTATTTCTAAAAAAAGTGCCATAGATATATGAAAGTACCTTAAAAACGGTAGAATTAAAGATCTTTAAATTAGATGTAAATTAAGAACCACACCGTCTAGAGTGAAACTTCTGTTTTTACTAGATCACAGAAATTGTTTATAAAAAATATACGACATCTATACTAGGTATTATTGACGACACGTTTGGCTCAGTGGGTTGCACACTGCACAACGGCCTACGAAGCTGGCGGTCCCGGGTTCGAATCCCGGCCAGGGCAAGTGTTTGTGTGATGCACAAATGTTTGTTCCTGGGTCTTGGATGTTTTCCACGCTCGTCATCCTCGCTTAGTACCCATACATAGTACAAGCTTTGCTTACTTTGGGACTAGGTCGATTTGTGTAAGCTTGTCCCTGTGTTATTTATTTGCTTATAAAGTACAATAACCTTACAGAGGTCATGATTCCAAGAACATTCTTAACAGCACGAACCACGAATATCATTAAAAAAATGGTACAATATAAAGCGCCATCTCTCGGTTGAAATATCTTTGCAGAATCGTCACCTCAAAACAGGACCGATTCCAACTATTTTCGGTATACGCATAGCTTGCCATCCAAGGATAGTTAAAGGATACTTTTTAACCCACTACATTGAAGAAAAAAAAGGGCTAGGACTTTTTCATCCCCCGTGAACAAAGTTTTCACTTTCTAGTAAACTCATTAATTATGATATATTCGCACCCATGTCAAATCTAACTTTCCACAGATCGTGCGCAATTATGCGACGCTTAAGCACATTTGAACGTCGCACTCAATTAAGTGTTAATACGCTTGTTCCACCGGCCATATTAATTGGTACCCTCGGGGGTGAAGACGATCATATTAAGACTACCACAATAGATTATCTAAAAATAGTCGTATTCCAAGAACACCCCGGAATGCTCAAGATAGGGTCAGATGCAGAACTACCTACTCCTGTAGGTACCTCGAGCACTATAGGGTACTTAACTGGCAGATCAAATCAGTTCCTTTTTAGGGTTCCGTACCAAAAAGGTACAAAGGGAACCCTTATGGT
This sequence comes from Hedya salicella, assembly GCA_905404275.2. Taxonomy (NCBI): domain Eukaryota; kingdom Metazoa; phylum Arthropoda; class Insecta; order Lepidoptera; family Tortricidae; genus Hedya; species Hedya salicella. Next base: position 14,748,887 of record FR990111.1, on the reverse strand, counting down.
GCGACTGTCTGTGTGCGGTCTGTCTATCTGTCCGACTATTAAAGCGCCGTATCTCAAAAACTGCTTATGCTAACTATGTGAAATTTGGAATATTTATAAACATGGTCAGCCCACATGCATTGCATAGGAAATATTTAAAATTACATTTTTATTTTCTAAAAAAACGACGAATATTAGGAGGGGTAAAAATTTAAAGTCTAGCTACTGGGTCAAATGGGGTATCATATGAAAGGGCTTGACCTGTACATTTTTGAACAATTTTTTTAATTTTTTTATTGTGATTATTCTTTGTTTTACTAAGGAAAATGTCAAGTGAAAATATTGATTTTTTTTGCAATTTGTATTAATAAACATAAATATTACACGAAAATTATAGCCATGACTCGAACTAGGTAATTTTTTTTTAATTTGCAAAAAAACCCTATTTGAACATCCCGGTTGCTTGAACTTTGCACCTGATTTGTATGCAATGCTATAGATATGAGGTGCAAATTTAACTCAACCGGTACCGGGTAATACATTTAGAGTAAGTAAAACTTTGTACGGAACCCTCGGTGCGCGAGTCCGGCTCGCACTTGTCTGGTTTTATGAAGTATCCTTGTTATAGGATACTTTTACCCGACTATGCTGAAGAAACAAAGGGGGGTTATGACTTTTTTCTTTGCCGCGAACGAAGTGGCGGGTGTCTTCTAACAAGCTAGTAAACATATAAACGCGTGGGCAACATATTAGCACCCACGTCACACCTAACCTATCACAGATCGCGCACAAAATCCAACGCTTAACTTTTAAACACATTTAAACTTCGCACGCAATTAAGTGTTAATACGCTTGTTTCGGTGGCTATATTAATTGGGACTCTCAGGGATGAAGACTGATCATTTTAAGTGGAAAAGTTTGTTTGTTTATTACAGGGACGGACTCGAATATGCAAAATGGTGCCATGTGAGTAAGTACACCCATGATGCGCTGAATAAAGTGTTTAAGGCGTTCGTGGGATTTATTAAACTTTTGAGCATTCCGGGATGCTTTTTTCTATTTATTTGTACAACATTTAATGAACTACAAGTAAGCATAACCACAAACACGAAAAAAATATGAAAAAAATATTAACTATTTTTTTCCTGAACTTTTATTTAACTTTTCTAACAATTCTGGTAGTTGCTTAACTTATATGTTTCAGTGTCCACAGTTGGGTTTGGTGTTATTGAAAATTCTGTTTTAGGGTTATACCTTTTAACGTTTCTTGTCTAATATTTCAAATTATATTTTTTGTACCGTAACAGATATACTTACTCTTGAATTTTTTACAAAATCGCTAAGACAACGTTTAAGTAAACACAAACACGCAAACAACGTGTTTTTGGTGTTTTCATCTGTAGCCGGTTTTGTACCATCCACTTTTACTCTGACCTATGACTAAAGTGTAGAATTGATAGAGAAGTACATTTTTATATCCTCAATATCTGTTACTAAAAAAGCCAGTTATCGCGGTATATCTGCCGCGGCGCCAGCAGACAACAAAAGGAACCTCCCTTTCAACAATTCATATGTAGATAATGAAATACGTGGCCTAGAATGATTTATTACATTTTTACGTGAAATGCATTAAAGTATTGCTACGTAGCCGTAGACCAAGATGATCACTCAGCCTAAGCAAGCAAGGTATGAGTTTCAAGGGGTTTAAAATTGAGATGACAAATGCGACAGGCAACCCTCGCGCAGGCAGCTTTCTCGCACAAAGGGTAGGAGAGACCGGGTAAGGTTGTCTCACGGGTTGGTTTAACAGATAAGTTTATCGACATGTGTCAAAAGATCGCGAGAGCTTTATATAGGAGGGAGATATAGCTCTCGCGATTTTTCGAAACCAGTTCATCGTACATTATGGCCGCTGTGCCGACCGACCCGTGAGACAACCATACCCGGTCTCCCCTTGCAATAGGCGTGACGACAAGGTCAAAATCAAAATTCTAATTAGTCCGTATTGTAGATGATAAAAAAATATTGGACAAATATTCTTTGTTTTTTGAAATTAATCAAAACATGCTGAGATAACTGTTGTTATACCGCTGAATTAGGTTCTTAAAACTACTGGAAATCTAAAAAACACTTAATCCATTTTTTTTCTGAGAATGCCTACGCGTCCTAATCAAAAAGATGACCAACACAAAAAATGACGTTCCCCGAAAGAGACCTAATTAGTAGATGACAAACCAAGAACATTCCATGAGATTGACTCAAAACGAACATGACCTACTGAAAAAATGGCTAACCCAGAAAATTATGTTTGTCGAAATTAACTTGGAACGAACATGAAATTATTCAAAATTGATTTTCCAAGATAAAATTACCTACCTCGCCAAAAGGTTTTTTTTTCAGTTTATTGAAATTCAGAAGCCATTGCAGAAATAGGGTTCTTTAAACTTACGTACTTATAAGTACCCGTCAAAAGTAATTTATAATTTAAATTTTTCTATTTATTTGCCTTTGCAGTTTTGTGGTGCTTGTATGTGACGAATATTTATTACTAACTAGTACAAAATGTAACCCATCCAAATGATAAATAAATACAATATAATAAATAAATCTTACGGAATAATTTTATACAAATCGAACTAGTCCCATGGTAAGCTCAATAAGGCTTGTGTTATGGGTACTAGTAGGTGACGATATATTTAATAGATATATTTACTTATATACATAGAAAACATCCAAGACTCACGAACTAATATTATGCTCATCACACAAATATTTGCCCTTACCGAAATTTGCACCCAGGGCCTTCAGCTTCGCAGGCAACGTTACCTAATCGCGCTGAGCCAAACCGGTCGTAAATTATATGTGTGGCTCAAGTTAATAGATAGTCTTTCCATATACCAAGATATTCCATAGACCAAGTATATTCATAAGTCAAGGGCGTATTAATTATATATGAAAAAACGCCCCTAAAATAAAAACAACTCGGCTTTTCTTTATTCAATATACTTACGTCACAATAAATCAGTTGTTTGACTCTTCATAGCACTCTGTTATTCGTACGACACCATTATAATGATTTATACTCTCCCCCATTGTCCCAACTGGTTCACGAGGGAAAAAACTTGTTAAATTAGAGGAAATAATAATTTCAGTCTTTTGTTTGTTTTCATGAAAGTATAGTTTCGCTTGGTGATTTCGGTGACCACAAAGGCGGTTTAAAGTTTGTTTTTGTAACTTTTGTCGGCGACTGAATTTATTTAATAGTTTTATGGGTCGTTGTTAAAGTGGATACTCTTGTTAAACGTTCTGTGTAGGTTGTATTATGTCCCAAAATTTAAAAGTGTTACAATACAAACATTTCGGAGAATTTATTATTAGGGATATTCGCATGGAACTACCTGTATAATAATATTTTCTTTATAAAGCGTTTTTCATATACATATCTATAGGTAGTAGGATTTAAACCTCAGAATCGCATAATAGGTTTTTAAAGGCTCGGCAACACAGGGTCCGTAGGCTAAGGTGGCTGCTTAGCATCAGGCAGGCCGTACGCTTGTTTGCCACCTTAGTAGTAAAAAAAATGTTTTACAATTAAATAAAGACAACTGAAAGGAATAGTCCTTTCCCCCAGCATGGTTATAAAACCATGTTTGACAAATTTAACGTCTAGCAAGAGACCTAAAGGAAGTTTTAGTTACCGTTATTTATTTAAGAAAGAAATTCGTTTATTTATTTGTTTGCAGGTAAATCTTGGTTTACTAGGGTGGTTATATATATTATAAAACATATTTTGGCTCTATATAGGCACAGAAAAACTGCTTACCCTGAAGCCCTGAACGACCATGGCTCCATATAGGTACAGAGAAACTGCCTACCCTGAAGTCCTGAACGACCACGGCTCCATATAGGCACAGAAGAACTGCCTTCGTCATTTATGGATGTATCGCACGTTCACAGCACTCGCTGACAAGCGACAAAGACGTCAAGACGACTGATTACCAGCTGTCGCAAATTTATTTTGTCAGGCCTGCGGTTGAGCATGTCGCTTTTGAATTGGTTTTGTCAGCCACCAAAACCGGTTCCTACCCACCATAAATACACCATAAATCATCTGCAATAGACGTAAGTGCCTAAATAGAATACGCTGCCGCAGGTTATGCGAAAAGTAAATTAAAATATGGTATAAATATGGTAATAAATATGGCATGGTCGAATCAGAAATGAGAAGATTCGTAGACGAACCACGGTCACCCACATAGCAAACAATACAGAAACTGAAGTGGCAATGGGCAGGGCACATAGTTCGCAAAACCGGTGGACGTCGGGACAAGGTCTTGAGTGGAGACCGCGTACCGGCAAGCGCAGCATGGAAGGCCAAGGTGGTCAGACGCCCTGGTTAGGGTTGCGGGGACTCGCTGGATGCGGGTCGCCTCTTCCCGGTCCTTGCGGAAATATATTGAGGAGGCCTGTGTCCATCAGTGGATGTCCTATGGCTGAAATGATCATGATGATGGTGATGATGGTATAATAACCGTTTTTCTTACTATATTTTTTTATTATCTGTTCTTAATAAATAAACTTCTATAAATACCTCCTGGTACCTATTTATAGAAAATTGTTTCTCTCAAATGTCGCAATTCAATTTTACTTTAAATGCTTGGATTGTCTTAAAATTTACGTAGGAAGTTATATACCGAACTTTCAGAAAGCTTGTATTAACTAATATATTTTAAACAAAAAGTTATTCTAACCGTAACTTTATTATGCTAAGGAGATTTTTTACTGAGACAAAATCTTGAGGCCGCTCACATTCTTCCCGAAAAGGTTGAGAAAAATTCAAGATCAAAGGGTATAATTTCTGGCTTGTTATGGCAAATTTTATCAGAGCTGGATCAAGGTAATGTGAATGCGCCATTTTTAACCGATTGCGAAAAAAGGACCAGGCTTTTCCTTTTGTCGTAATGTTTGTTACTTTTTTGTATGCGTCCCGGTTGCTCCAACTACGGCTTGACCGATTTAGAAAATATTATTGTTGTTTGAAAATGTGTTACCTCCAAGTTGGTACCATATACATAAATTTGGTGATGATCTGATGACGAAGTCATTTTGCATTCAATAATTATGAATTAGTGAAGTAAAACTGATCAAGAGTCTTCTCCCATAGAAGTGGAAGTTAATGGAAGACCGATGGAATCCCTTAACTTAATGATAAATGATTTACTAGTGGCAATAACATACCGCGATTAACCAACTTCATAGTGGCCAATTTAAATGACCATGAAATGGTACCATCGATTTGATTCTGAAATCGAACGGATCTCCGTAATAAAATACTAGCCGTGTTTGGGCGTATTAGAATCGTTATGAACTGAAATTACTCCTTTATTTACAGTGAAAAAAACAATATGAGCCTATGGCTTTTTATCTTGATTGGAAACTCCTTAATAGATTCGATTACAATATTAACAAACTCATTACTTAACACATGATTGCAGTAGTGCAAGTTAAAATGACCAAACATTTAAACATTTTACTTAGTTAACCTTAATCAGGTCGCATTGTGTATCATATCGCAAACAAACGAAGATTGTTGAGTTCTACCAAAACTGATAAATTGATTTTTGTTTTGATCACAAGTTAATTTGAACTTGATTGAATTTATAATTATAATGAATTTGTTTAGCGCGATTCATTTATTGTGCCTATCGCATGCAATCGTCTTATATGAAAGAATAAATTTTTAACTTGACAGCAAGATACAATTTTACAAGCTTTTATTTAACTTCAAAGTATATATCTATGTAATATGTTTGTTCGGGTGGAATCTTGCAAGTTAAATTTGACCTACTTCCCGGATTCCAATTGAGCTAAACTTCGGCATACTTATGTAAGTTTGGTGACAAAGCAATAATATAATACCATCGAGCTGATCTGATGATGGAGCAGGAAGGTGGCAATAGGAACTCTATAATAAAATAACTCATTCCTACCAAGTTTGGACTCTTTAGAATCGTTTCGGTGAGTAGTTGATAGATGTTCAAAGAAAAGTACAGTCGGCAATAAAAGCTTGTCACAAAAATTAAATTTTTGACTGAAACTTATTTGTGATATTTTTGTTATGTGATTCAATCGGTGTAACGATTAACTATAAATCGTGAAAAAAAAAAACAAAATGCACTAAACATCTGCGTAATTTAGTATTTTGGATTCGGTGCCAACAGACTTATGAACATTTTGCACTTTATTTAGATAGTAGGAAAAGGACGAATCTACGAGAATCGCAACGACCGTAGACATCATATGTGTAAAAACCGTGAAAGTTTAAAGCAATATAAATTTAGAGCATTTACCTAACTAATGGAGATGACAAGCCGTGTCATAACAAATTTTTCATGCATTTTTAGCGAAGGGCGAGGGAAACACGTACAGCACACTACGGAAATATTCCTGTTTCTACAAACGCACACAGTTAAAAGAAATCAACTACTCGTACAAACAAAAAAACACCCACAAACCATATAAATTGATCGGCCATTTTGCCATTACATCGGCAGAGGGGAATGTATCCGTATGGCTTCTCCAGTGATAAAATAAATGCTCAAAGACCATATTTATTGAGTACTGTTTACAAAGTAGGCTCTCGCTTGCATTCCAATTTGCTTGTGCTACTTACATTAAGACCGTGTCGAGGCCACTTTACAGAGTTCTTACTGCAATCTCCTTCCCTCCATGATTCTCGGAGGTCTCAAGTTCCGCGGCGTTGGACTTGTAAAATCCTTATTGATTAAATTTTATGCCTATAAATATTAAGGATAGATATTCTACAGAATGTGAAAATATGTAAAAAAATGGATGTTTCTTACCTGAGTAAGTCACATTTGATTGCGATAATATGTGAAAATGTCGAAACAGGTTTATAAGTGAAGGTGTGTCAAAAGCATGAAAGATGAAAGCATTATAAATACCGCATTTATTGAGCATTGGTCCACAAAGCGGGCTCTCGCTTGAATTGCAGTTCGAGACCACTTTACAAAGTTCTTACTGCAATCTCCTTACCGCCTTGACACTCATAGGGCTAAGGTTCTCGTGAAACCTTTATTGATTGAACATTTTGTTACAACATTTACGACACGATTTTAATGCCCTATAAATAAATAAGCCAGATATAATATACTAAATGCATTAAAAAAATTGGTTATTCCTCTCTGATTAATATCTGTTTGCGATAGTTTTTGAAGTACGTAACTCCGCAATGTAAACGTCTAACTAATGAATTAAGTCATATTTATACGCGCATAAGTCACTTCTTATTGTGGTTATGTGTAGAAATGTCAAAACTGTTTTTAGAGTACAGACCGCGCGCGATATCTGTGGCATAGGGAGCTGGAGAATTACTAATAGTTATGATTCAATGGTATGATTGTCAATAGATCCACCCATTTATCGATAACGTATTATACCTAATCACGACACTATTCTCATTACGTAACGTAAACATTCCCTACGATTCTTCGGAGCTCGCGCGCGACTGTACAAATGTGTGAAAACCGTGAGAGTAAAAAGCAATATAAATACCGTATTTATTGAGCAGGTTCACGAAGCGACTCTCGCCTGCATTCCAGTTGACTTGTGCTACATTAAGCCCGTGTCCAGACCACTTTAAAGAATTTATCGCAATCTCCTTAGGCACTTGTCCCACCGCCACCGAGTAAGCGATGAGCTATCGGCGATTTTCTCGCCGAAGAAACGAACAAAAGATAATCGCAACTGCCGGCGATCTATCTCTCTGTTTTATTGTTCGTTTCTTGGGCGAGAAAATCGCCGATAGCTCATCGCTTCTCTCTGGCGGTGGGACAAGTGCCTTAACGCCGAGACAGAGCTCTAAGGTTCCTCGGCGTTGGATATGCTTGAAAATCCTTATTGATAGAATGTTTAATGGCTTTTCGTCATATTTAGGTATTCCATATGTCTAAAAATAAGACAAATAGCTAACCAACTAAATATAATAACGCATTGACCAAAGTAGTTCCTAGCCTCCGATACTAGTTTACGCCACTCCTCTTGATCCTGAACCAGTTTTCGCCAATAAGGTGCCTCAGATTTATCTGGATTTCATCATGCCAGTGGTACCTGGGGCTCCCGATCGGTCTGTTATCACTCGGCTGTCGCATACACGCTGTTTTCGCGGCACGATCCTCACCGATGTGGATGTTGCCTGATCTCAAAATTTGTAAAAATATATCAGATCCTGATAAAACAATAAAAATAAGGAACTACGTTAAAATTTTGAGTTCGATATCTTACGTGTAGCTTTTTTATGAGCCCTTAAATTTGGGTGCGAACATCCATTTTTAAGGTGTGAAACTATTAATAACAATACGATTGAATAACCCATAAAAAGTATGGTATCTTTTGTTATGAAACCGTTTCGATGAACGCAAGTTTTAACATAGCTGCAGAATAAAGTTCTTAATTTCCCCATACAAGATATACTAACCGTGTGACGTCACTAAGTTAGGGTTTAGTACGAAGCGTTTTTTTAGGAAAATCCATAAATATGATTTCAACATTGTTGTACCTAGTTTTTATGCGATTGAAGTAGTTTTTTCATCAACATTTTTACTATTGAGCGGTTGTTCTATAACATACCACAGTTGTTAAGGCGCGTCCGCTGCCTCGAAAATCTAACAAAACATTGTTTTCTTCTGTCTCCGCGATTATTACTCATTGAAATAAAACAATTTAACGGATTATATCGCGTATATTATCTCATTTTAGTTCCCGACGTTTCGGAAGCTTTCCAGCTTTCCATGGTCACGGGAGGACCATGTCGTCAGAGTTTTATTTCAAAACATTGTTTGTCTAACATGTTAGCAAAACATGTTAGCAAAACTTCCCGTCTGTTGCAACAACGTTTTTGTGAGCCAAAACATTGTTGACGCACAAAAGTCAAAATGAATTCTGACAAAGAAGACGTGTTATCCCAACGACGGTCAAACACGAAATTAACGCTGCACCCCCCTCCGCAGGCGAACGCGGGGAATGTTTTCCATCCGTCGCGGCAAACATGTTTGAGTGTTTTTGCTAACCAAAACATTTAGGCCACGCCCCTTTTATGTTAGAATAACATGTTAGGTGTTAGAAAAACACAAAAACACGTCGCAGCGGACCCGGCTTTAAATAGCTTATTCTCACCACATGCCCGAGACAACGGAGTCTGAACGCCGTGGTATCTCCTATAATACTAGGCTCGCACACTAGGTCTTAATTTCCATGTGCCTCTCCTCTATTCCTGTCTTCAAGATCTTCATAGGAATCTCTTATAGCGTAAGAACTATGTATTTTCATACACGCTAATTACACATTTAGAAAATCCACTTTCATAAATGTAATATGCTAAATCGTGTTAAATGTCAATTTGTATAAGTATTCCAACGGAACGGACAACTATCCGCCACCAGACACACATATCTGATGGCTGCCTGTACATATTCAAAATTTTACTTGACAAAAGCTCTTCATATCTTCAAACAATTTCCCAAACAGTCTTTTCACAGAAAGGATTAACTACCAGGGGTGTCTCCCTGAGATACCCTTTTGTGAAAGCTAAGCATTACTCCATTTCGAAATGAAGTATTCCTGACACATCCCATTACTCTCCCATATGTCTGAATGTATTATTCAAACATGTAAATCTATGTGCTCGTTAATATTATAAAATGGTTTCACATCTCCAGAATTTTTGACAAGGGTACCTGAATCTATACAATATTATACGCTTGGTATAATTTAAAAAAAATGCAATATTTTCGATTTACGTTATCTCAAGTCCATTGACATAAAACTATGTTTTCCTGCTATTTTGACTGCACGGCAGATGTGTGTATGATGTACTTACATAATTTTTACACATTATCACTTTAAAACTGAAATTAATTGAGTAAAAGTAAGAACAAAAAACCTGTTCACTCATTGTACGCGCATTCTTAACTAAAATACTACCTCGAGACACAGACATATTTTGATAAGAATGCGGCTACTCCCATCGTAAAAACCGAAAACTACTGCTCGACATGTTTTAGTCCATTCCGAGGACCTTACCTTAGACATAAGCGGAATCAGTCGCTGTACTTCTCGCACTGAGCAGTACTCAGATTTTATGGTGTGAGTATTCTCTATTGTTATATAAATGTCATTGTAGTCGTTGGGGTTTAATAAATAATTATTGTAAATCATAATAATAATTGTGAGGTAAATGGTGTTAGGCGCATATGCGCATTCGCGAATATATCCATTAGTTATTGCTATATAGCTATAACTAATGGATATATGCGCGATCTCGCCAACAAACTGTCTTAGCAGTTTGGATGGTTCATTTTATAGTAAAATAAAGTTTAAGTTTATTTTACTATAAAATGTAGTGTAAAGTGTCCACTGCTGGACACTGGCCTCCTATGCCGTCGGTGTTCTTATACTTGTGAAGACCAAGTTTACGGCCGACCGGTTTGTCTCAGCTGTAGTGAACACAAGCTTTATTGAGCTGAGATAAACCGGATAATCAAAATAAAACAAATTAATAAGTCGCCCGGATTGTAATTAATTTCTTTTACGTAAAATGTCTCTACAATTTAACCTTTATCTGATCTTTAGAAGGAAACACGTGTGACCCGAATCAAGAACAAATTAAATGGTTTAATTAATTCAGTGCAACGGGAAAGGCAAAGGTAGATTATAGGGACCTGCGTTTCGGAAATTGACTAATTCTCCCGTTTAACAAAATGCTACTAGTCTGACAAAGCCAAGTCTACACAACCCGGCTTCGAAATAGCCTTGCAATCCCACAATAATCGTTAAATCTTTACCAATGGAATAGTAACGTACCTATTCTAACTATAACAGTATATTATAAAGTTGTTAAAATGAAATGTCTGTCCGTACAAAGAAGGTATTTTCAAAAAAAAATTGTAACGGACGGATGTTTGTATGTGCCGTTGTGGCTTCATCACGCCAAATCGGCTACACGAATAATGGCCTGCTATAGCATTTACAGATTGTGCGACAGAGCGTCAAACGCAGCGCTGACGGACGCGTCACTACTATAACATGACCCCTAGATACGTATAAACTATTCGTTTCCATAGGCCTCGCCTTTGGCTTCCTTTTCTTACGCAGTTTTGACAACCTGCTTAACGGACCAACATATTTTAACCTGTAATTTCGAACATTTACTTAACGTGTGTATTTATACCCACCTCTGATAAGGGATCGGACGGTACAGTGCGAATGATTTAAGGAACACGATGTATGCCATAATGGAGTAGCTATCAGTGTAACATATTTTATACAGTCGATAAAGAAGATAACCGTGTAAAGGAACAAAAAACGCCCCTGACGGTATTAGCCAATGGATATATCCTATGTATTGGTCATAATGCTAGTTATTATTCAGTCAAGTTTTATGTCATAATTATTGACAGTTTCCTTGAAATGTCACTTTAAAGTTTTTTTTAGTTCTCTTAATATCTTAAAAACTACTGGTCCGTTTCTTTTGTGATTAACGTATATTGTTAATGGCTTGAAGATGAATAATTTCTAAAAAAACTACACGTCTCTAGGTCAACATTAACTTGGCCCTTTTTGATGTCAAATATTTCAAACATTTTTTTGACACTTGGGAGTCAGCCACACCCACCATTTGTTTTACACTAATGTGAGATCTCTTTCCGTACAAATATATATTTGTCTCAAATCAATCGGTTTTAATAACCGTTTGAACAGGATGTATGCCATAATGGAGTAGCTATCAGTGTAACATATTTTATACAGTCGATAAAGAAGATAACCGTGTAAAGGAACAAAAAACGCCCCTGACGGTATTAGCCAATGGATATATCCTATGTATTGGTCATAATGCTAGTTATTACTCTGTCAAGTTTTATGTCATAATTATTGACAGTTTCCTTGAAATGTCACTTTAAAGTTTTTTTTAGTTCTCTTAATATCTTAAAAACTACTGGTCCGTTTCTTTTGTGGTTAACGTATATTGTTAATGGCTTGAAGATGAATAATTTCGTAAAAAACTACACGTCTCTAGGTCAACATTAACTTGGCCCTTTTTGATGTCAAATATTTCAAACATTTTTTTGACACTTGGGAGTCAGCGACACCCACCATTTGTTTTACACTAATGTGAGATCTCTTTCCGTACAAATATATATTTGTCTCAAATCAATCGGTTTTAATAACCGTTTGAACAGTGACGGTATGTCTATACTCGTACGAACCTAAAAGCTGCGCTTGCCTTACTTGTCTTGTCTTTATATAGTCAGGAACTAACACTTCTCTTTCCTCAGAAATGCTACGAAACCATATCTTTCGGCTTGCCCTACTCCAAAACTCACGGCATGCGACTGCCTTAGAAGTATTATTACAAAAACAATATAATTTCTGGGAAATTGACATACAACGATACGTATAGTCGTACATACCTTTTGTATTACCTTAAATATACACTACTAAAAAAAATAAGGGCCATTCCGTTTTTTTGATATAACGTAATCAAATCGTATCGTATCGCATCCTACACTACGCTGCGCTCTGTAACACAAATAACTGATGTTGGAGAAAAAACCGCCAGGCTAAAATGAGACTGGGCAGGTCTCGTCTGTAGCCCGGAGAACGGATGGTCATTGGTGCAGTAATGTCCTGGAGTGGCGACCACGCATAGGAAAGCGCAGCTTGGACGGCCCCAGACTAGGTGGACAGATGACCTCGTAAGGGTCGCGGGGAGTCAGTGGATGCGGTCTGCGCGGGATCGCACCCTGTGGCGAGCTATAGGAGAGGCCTATGTTCAGCAGTGGACGTCCGTGGCTGATAGATAGATAGATAAGACACTGTTAGCTACTCCATTCTGACATAAGTCCTGTTTCTTACGTCATTCGCACTCTACCGTCCGATCCCTAGATATGACACAGTGGCATACAATATATTTAATAGGAAATCAAATCTTGCGCAAAATAAATCATGTTTTAGTATAAAGAATGTTGTTACACAAAGCCGCTGAATTTTAATTCAAACGACAAGTTTCGTGCTAGCGACGAGCGAAAAAATATTCGGTACTTATTTTCAGATTCGAAAAAAATACTGTCTGCCCTGTAACATATAGCAGTGAGCCGTATTATGTTTACGGACTATCTATAAACACGTTGCTTTATTGGTTCTAAAATTACTGCCCTTGTGCCGCCACAAAGCCAAGGGACGACCTGTACCTACTGACCTGTTCCTTTGATTACTATTAATTAATAATTCCGTAACTATCAATAGGATTTTGAAGTTTCAATGAATTAAGGGTCCTCATATTAAATTATTAGGTGAGGCTATTTGCGGTAGGATAAATACTGGGGAAGAGAAACTCAAATGCGATCCTAAATGAATAGGATCTCGAATGGGGTGAATCGAAACTATGTCCTGGGAGTTGTTTGAAATGACACGGACATATGATACAGAATTGTGTCAAATATCACGACAGAGGTACGGGTATATTTACATAGAATTCACAATTTAGGAGCAATGCCTAACCTCTTACCCTTAAGACATCCAGTGCCAGGAACCCGCCTGGCGGGCGCTCTGCTCGTAGACGCGTAGCCGATACCGTGCGTTTCCCGTATGAAGAGTAAAGTGCGTAGCGCTACGAAAAGCTTGGCAGCAAAAGTGTTATATATTAGTGTTCTATTTACTTCACTTGACTTAAATCTTAAGAAGCTACATTACTATATAGTATAACCACTATAGAGATATACATTATATACCAGTTTAACTAAACGGGCACTATCCTAGCCAAAAGTAGAGAGGGGAGGTCATATTCAGCGACCAGAGTCGGTATTTATCCTTATAGGAGAAAAAAAAAATGTTGTTATTTTTTAGTGCCATTCCGTTACTTTGTTGTTTAGGATTTTCAACACTTTTCTATCGAAGTAACGGAACGGAAAGTACAAATAATTTATGAAAATTTTGGGACACGTTAATTCTATTTTATTCTGAGATAAAAAGTGGGGAGACGGGGAGAGGGAGACGGTTTTTTTTTAGAATGGCCCGCCTATTATATTTTGGGGACTCCTCAATGACTAGTGCGGTCCATACAGGCATAAATGCACTGCTTACCCTTAGCAAACATCCTGTACACGCCTGCGCTCAAATATGACCCCACACTCCACTTTTGACTAGGACAGCGTCAGTTTAATTACAGTTCCAGTTTAACAGGCTCTGCGCCTTTTTAGTTGGGGGTCACAGGGGTCAGCCCCTGTGACCCCCCTCGGTCCGCCACTGATACATAATGAACTGTAATAAAAAAAGCACATGCTGTACAGTGTCTCTATTCCACAGTAAAAAGCAATTTAAGTGCAGCATCAATGAAAATAAAATATGTACCTTTATTACAACTCCAGTCAAAATCTACTTAAACAAGCCCTAATTAGGGATTTAATTATAACGGTAATACCTGAACAAAAAGGTAACATCAAAAGAATGTATGACAAAAGAATAAATCCCTAACTCGATTTTGCTTGCTAATAAAGAGTTTAAACATTTCTGTTCCATGAAAAGAGTTTCCTCCACTCCGGAATGGAATAATCCGTAAATGGTAATAATTAGTGAGAATAAAAAGACGCATAATGAGGTTTTTCACGAAGTTAGTTAACGGGGTGAATAGGTAGGTACATGGACTTAAAAATAATTAAGCATTTACGCTTTTACACTAATTTGACATTTAGATGGCGACAGTTTTGTGAAGTTTACTTAAGTTTTACCTACTTTTCATCTGACTTTGAACTGGGTAGGTTAATGGCTAGGCCTTTTTACAAGTAATCGAATTCAGTGGCGGAAGCGAAAACCCATAAAAGAGAATGCCACCCCGGTCACTTACAGTTAGGACGTAGTGCGCAAGGCACAAGAACTGCGGATTTGGGAAGAAGGTTCAACCCGATTTGGAACGTAGGAGAGAGAAAAACGATCGGACATAGACATAAATAGTCTGTAATTCAATCACGGGTAGACATTTTACGAGTAACTGCTTTACACACGTTAAGTAGGACTGCCGTCTTTTTCGTGGAAAAATCAAATGTGGTACCCAATTACTACGTTACGGTATAACTAGTCACTAATTACCTTAAGGTGCATATAATATTTGCATTACAAGTGAGATACACTTCTGCCGTGCTAGTTTAAAGGGCCGCGTCTTTTCATAGGAGTTTCCATATATTTTACGTCTTTTTAGGGTTCCGTACTCAAAGGGTAAAACCCTTTGGACCCTATTACTAAGACTCCGCTGTCCGTCTGTCTGCTTGTCTGTCTGTCTGTCTGTTTGTGTCTGTCTGTCTCTCTGCCTGTCTGTCTGTTTTTCTGTCTATCCGTCTGTCACCAGGGTGTATCTCATGAGGTTGTATTTCTGTTGCTGCTATAACAACAAATATTAAAAACAGTATAATTTCATCTGTTTTTTATCTGTCTGTCTATGTCAGTAACCAATATAAAATGACCGAACACCGCGTACATTTTGCTTAGGAGTAGGGCTCTGCTAACACTTAATTTTCATAGATATGGCCGTTTGTAGCTTATATTTTGTACAGAACCCTCGGCGCGCGAGTTCGACTCGTACTTGACCGATTTTTAAAGTAGTGATCTAATTGCGCTTTTTGTCTGAAAAGTGACCTCTTAGAATAAACGCGGAAACTCATGGCTGCCAATCACTTAAGTTAACCCATATTTCGCTATTTCTCGATAGGAAGCAGCAATTTAGAATATCGGTCCTCCATTAATATGGTAATTCTGTCGCCGGCCCCATAATGTCCGAAGGAAATTTCATTAAAGCCACACAAGACGTGCAAGATTATGCATGTTAGTCTGTCTATCCCTACTCCTGTTCATTGTTGGTTTAGCTCAAAATAAAACTAAAGTTAATGGCGAACGAGTATAAATATGATTTACGCATAAATATACTTGTATTTATTTACCTACACTAAAGTGTTTACATATATACATATATACATATATACACATACCGGTGCGTAACGGTTTTTGAATCAAAGTATCGCCGTTATTTTTTGATTGCTTAAAAAAAGAAAGAATGTGTCTCTATTTTTTAATTAATCTACACGACGCAGATAACGTCACGCATGCATGTCATCGCGTAAACGCAGCGCTTAACTTCGCTGTGGAAGGTATGTGTTAAAACGTGAGGCATAAGTCACATCATTGTCTACTACGTGTATTTTAAGCAGCGGCGTGATCGATCCTTAAAGCTCGGCGTCGTTCCTTAAAACTATTTTCGGCCTAAGTAAAACAATAATTATTTTATCCTTTAAAATGGCTAATAGCTTAATTCTGTTATATTTATATCTTTACTCCCGGTTTCAAAAGGGGAAGTGTAAAATATAATCCACATAATTAACAATTTCCTTGACATTATTATTGCGCGGGACGTGGCTTATCGAGATCTTCGCTAATACGTCACGAATAATCCCATGCAGGGGCGTCATTCTGAAAACCTTAAACCGCCGTCACTTCGGCCTTGATAAAACTAGACTCGTGAAACCGTGGCACATGTTCTAGATTGTAGGTATAGGAACCTATGTCCTATGGGGAATGTAATCTGGGAGTGGAATGATACTTCACTGTACTGTACTTAATTAGGTCGTGTATCGTATCGTAGCACGGTCGAGAGACAACTGGCAGGCGAGCCAAGTGTTGGGCTTCCAGTAGGCGCGCCGGAATGTTGACAACACATAACTATCCCTATAGTAGGCCAAAATATTTTGATCTCCAAAGCCGCTCGTCGAAACTAGCTTATAAAAATGAAACCAAGGGCGAGGCCTATGATAACAAATAGTTGATACATGACTACGGGTCATATTTATAGCAGCAACGACTCCGTCAGCAGGGTGTTCGACGCTGACACCAATTTCGCGAATACTATAGCAGATTCAAGTTTACGTTTGACGCTGTGTCATAACTGCAGCGCAACTATTCACAAGTAACTATTCACAGTTTCACCGCTTTTTGCTGCGGCGTTGAGCTTGAAACAAACAATGCATCTTCCCTATTCGAGCATTTGAACATCACTTTTATGAACAGTCGGACACAATTTTGTCGAAGTGTTTGTTTAAGCAAAAAATACTTTGTTTATGCAATTTTTTCTGTACTTTTGTGTGTACAAAATACTATTATAAAGCGTCATGTAGTATATTGTTTACGGAAGTGACGTATGTTTATTATTTGACTAATAAATATCTGAGGAGAGGCAACAGTATAGGTACTTAATTAAACTTAGTAAGGTAAGCCATGGCGCTGATTTTCCGTCAAGAGCAAGAAATTTCACAAATTTCTCAAAAGCATCGTTGGACTTAAACATCTTACGTCCATAGGCGTCGTAATGACGCATACGACTTTGTGTTATTAAGGGGGAAACAGTCAGGGACATGACGGTTTATCCCCTTTTTGATGCGCCTAGCACGTTTTCATTTCTTTTAGCAATTGGTTTCAATTAATTCTGACCTTAATCTTCTCGCGCGGGTACACTAAAATCTTCTTTCCCATCGGACACTTTCAATGAGGCGTTGTAGCTATTGGCTATTTGAATTAGTCCTGTTTCCCTAATTTTATTTTCATTTTAGTAGAAACGGATTTACCTTTGTTTACCGGCATTCGAGCCCTACCGTTATCTTTTTAGGCCTTTGTACAATATATTACAGTTCTGTGCAAAATAATAGCAGTGAAGCCGGGTTTGCAGAATCGAGATGTGCTATGAGCTAACAATAAAGTACATCCAGGTTCGAAGACAGCAATGTATTACCTTTAGCCGTCGAAAGCAGCACACTGCTGTTTGTGTATGATGACCTCATATATTTCTTTCTGGGTCATGGTTAAATAGTATATATCGTTGTCTAGTACCTTCAGTTAAGGGCAAAAATAAGTAAACACCACCATCTCATAATAACATCATTATTACTAGTAACGGTAGAGTTGCTCTGTAATTTTTTTTAATTTTTTGGTGTGTTTTGAGGGTTCTGTACCCAAAGGGTAAAACGGAACCTTATTATTATGACTCTGCTGTCCGTCTGTCTGTCTGTCTGTCTGTATGTCCGTCTGTCACCAGGCTGTATCATATAACGTGATAGCTAGACGGTGGAAATTTTTACAGATGATGAATTGCTGTTGCCGCTGTAATAACAAATACTAAAAACAGTATTATTTTATATTTGTCTATGATGTGTATCTTTTCGCTTGACTGTACAAGCATTGCTTTGTTTGTAACTAGAATTGTGTATGATTTGAGTCCAGCATAAAGAACTATTCTAACGATACAGCCCGTAAATGCTAGCTACAGAACAGATAAGTTGGTGCTCTGCGCCCTGCCGTATCTCAATCTACGTCATCGAGACTGACGGAGGACTTCAAGTGTTCCAACTTGGGATTGATTTCTATCTGTGTTCATGCAGCAATCTTTTTAATGTAACTAATCTCTAACAAGAACTTGGTCAGAAATACCTGACTGTAAATACTTATTATAGTTTACTAGGAAGTGCCTGAAACTTCATTTGCGGAGGAGGAACAAAATCCTCCTCTTCATTTCTTCAGCGTATTGGAGCTTTTTAGCTCTTATTAAGCTAAGCTATTCAGCTTTAAGCGTAGATATGTTGTAATAAACAGCTCTTATACAGCTTTATGTGTTACTTGGGTTCTTTAGCAATATATTCAAAATGTTATTCCGAAATGGCTAAGATCATTGGTGTCACTAGGGTATCAGTATCGTTTACGATCAAAAAGATCTTGCATCATATTTTTAGGAGACGTCTATACTATTATAAAGTTGTAAAAATGAAATGTCTGTACATTGAAGGTATTCAAAAAGGTGATACGGACTATTTGAAGGTCAATAAATCGAAAACTGTATGTATGTGTCGTTGCGGCTTCATCACGCAAAAACGGCTAAACAGATTTCAACTATTTTTGGTACAAGGGTAGCTGGTTATCCACAGATGGTTATAGAATACTTTTTACTACTACGCTACAGAAAAAAGAGGGTTATGTTTTTTTTCTCCTCCGCTGACGAAGTTGCGAGCACCTTCTTGTAACTTATATTTTTTCAAGATCATAGCCTTAAAATATAACGGCGCTAAAGCTCGTAACATGTATTGGTTGGTATGTCTGGTCTGTGAAACTTATGCTGAAATTTACAAATGGATTGGAAAACACTCAAATCATCAAAGTGGATAACTGAAAGTTTGACAAATCTTGTTTATTTTTCAGTGTCAAGCTTTAAAAGATTTACTTGCTCTGAATCTTTACGCGATATGATCTTTATAACGATATGTATAGGATTTGAATCATATCTGAAGGTGTATATAAAAAAAATACTTAAAAAAAAAACCGGTACCTTTCAGGGGTAACAAACAAATAAAGTTAAATCATTGATAACAGCACCATCTCTCTAACGGAACGTATTCAGCGGCCTCATAGCTTAAGATCTGAAAAAAAAGAAAATTAAACATTGTTGTGTAGCTATGAACTTTAAGAGTCCCCGGCAAGCTCGGCCGAATTTCAGCTTCCCATACCAACGGAGTTTCGTTCTCATTTCAAAACTACGTGTTGGATTGTAACGAAACTTTGCATATACAATGACATGATATATATGAGTTTATAAAACAAACAAAATACATCAAATACAAGTTTTGTATGAAAAACTTAAAGTTACTGATTTTACTATGGTATCTGAAGCTACATAAACTAATTACAGGCCTGCATATACCATAACTTATTTTAAGTACAAAGTTTCAAACTAACTAGTCATTCTAAAATGATAGCGTAACTACTTTATATGGAGAACCGAGCTTATAAAATACTTTTTTCCTGACTACGCAGAAGCTAAAAAGAGGGTTATGGTTTTTGCTGCACCGCGAACGAAGTTGAGGGCACCTTGTCTAATTCATAAGTTCACTGTATACACAGACAATACAAGGAAAGGCTGTTTGAACACGTGTATTGATATTTAAACTTAACGCGACAAACAGAGCACTTTGGATATTAAAGTCATGTAAGTCGTAAAGAAAATTTAAAAGTTTGCTTTTGATTTGCATTGACGTGTACACGGATTTTGGTTAGGGTTGCCATATTTAGCCTATAAAACATAGCTAATCATTATGCTGTAATTAATTATTGAAGACTAGAGGAAAACGGGTTCAGTTACAGTATGTAGGACTATCCACCGACGAGGCTCGCTTCTTAATATGGTATTTTTAAATAAAATGAGGCATAATAAGCCGATAAATAAAATAAATATACACGGTACAATTTTACACGAATCGAACTAGTCCTACACTAAGCACAGCTTGTAGTATAGGATACCAGGGGACAATATAGGGACATTCAAGACCCAGGAACACACATTTGCGCTCGACATACAAATACATGCCATGACCGGGATTCGAACCCGGGACCGCCAGCTTCGCAGGCCTTTGCAACAAACTTAACCGAACATGTCGACAAATAGCTATTAACAGACTTGGTACCAAACAGGTCGATAGTAAATAATTATGTATGCTAGAACTGTTAGAACACATTAGTGGGCCATCGGTTCTCCCCTAAGCTAGCAGTTAAGGAGTAATGATGTTATGATTGTTATTTTATAAATCTCTATAAATAAAATAAAAATCAATTGAAGACCTGTATGTTCACGCATCACTTCAGAAGGGGTACTTCGCTATTTTTTTCTTGTTGTATTTGTAACTGTCAGGACAAGGTTTATATATAAAATAAATATACAAAAAATTTCAAGTAAAAAAATTGGGACATTTTCAAACCCAAAATTTAAAAAATAATTGGGTTTGAAAATGTCCATATAATAAGTGAAGTGAGTGAGACAAAAGATTGTGTTGTATAAAAAAAAACCGACTGATGAGCGTCTTGCGGTGCTTCTTCTTACTAGATAATATTTCCGAAAATGTGATAGAATCAGACAGAGATAGGGCCCCTTAAATGCTACTTGTAGGATAAAGTTTTGAATATTTACGGTAGCGGTTGACGAATTTTGTGAACCTTACCCAGCCCTTACAGTTTACGTATATATTTTTTAATAAATTGAAACACAGGACGTGAGGCAACCCTCTATAGATAGAACATGTGAGATTTAGGTTAATGTGGTTAGACACCTATAACGTGTTACATGTCTAGACATACCTAATGTGACACTTATTACACGGAACACGTGGGAGTTCAAGTTCACTATGATTTAGGTGATATGCAACTTTCTTGATGCATGATTGTATCTCATTTCATATATTTATATTATAGACACTTCATTGCACGTTCGTTCAATCGAGGACGTTAAAAGTCATGACATAATTTTTTACATTACTATATAGTAAAAGACATACTTCGCTTACCATTAATAAAATATCTTGCTTGAAGTGAAGAGGCGTATGGCAATTTATAGGTCTGCAATGGACAAGTTCCACAAAAATCCGGCTAGTTCGGGCACTTGTATTCCCCATTTTCCTGTACGCCGCAGAAACGTGGACCCTGCTGGAAGTTGACAAGAAGAAGTAGATAGACGGTTTAGAAATGTGGTGCTGGAGGAGAGTGCTAGGAGTATCGTGGCCTGAATTCCGTACCAACGAGTCTATACTTAGAGAACTCGGCATCAAGCAGCGTTTGTCATCTTTGGTACAGTCCCGTATCCTCACCTTCTTTGGCCACGTATGCCACCTTGGAGAGTGGCTATTGAGCGACTTGTGCTCCAGGG
Source organism: Hedya salicella (assembly GCA_905404275.2). NCBI lineage: Eukaryota > Metazoa > Arthropoda > Insecta > Lepidoptera > Tortricidae > Hedya > Hedya salicella. The sequence goes on along the minus strand of FR990111.1, from coordinate 14,727,115 downwards.
AAAGGTTGAGAGTCCAAGGCCACGAGGAAGATTGCCTATAAGATCGACTGATCAAATAAAAGCCGCAGTAAATGGCTCATCACTACACGAATGCACGAGGAAGGCGATCATCAGAGAATAATGGCGGCGTGTTGTGAAGCTTGCCACCAACAAGATGAATCGATGATCTGGTCAGGATCGCTAGATACCGTTGCATGAGAGTAGGGTACCGTTGCATAAATTTAGGGACAATCTTAGACAAATCGACCTAGTTCCAAACTAAGCTAAGCTTGTACTTTGGGTACTAGGCGACGATATACATAATATAGAGATAGATTATAATACTTAAATTTTGCCCAACAGTTCTTTAGGCTGACATGATGATGATGATAAAATATTTACACGAATGGAATTCTAATAACAATTCATAACAAAACTATTGTATTTGTTTCAGGTACATAGCATCGAGTGCCGTAGAAAACTAACCATCTCACCCCTCGGTTTCTACTTAAGCCTAAACGTAAGACATATTTATTATATTGTTTTGACACAAAATGTATGAATGAATTTTATGATGATAATGATAAAAAAGTTTATGCCAGATCTTCTAATCGGTTACGAGGGTAACCGATTATCAGACAGAAGTTTTTGTGGCAAAAGTCACAATTAACTAGGGATTTCCTTTTAATATCTTTATCGATAACTGTTTTTAAATACTTATTTCTAAGTGTTATTTCATAGTAGATATTGAGTTCATCGGATCAAATAAAAATTAACTGCTGCTGTTTACTATCGATGTCATACAATAAAAATAATTTATTTAAATTTAACGACACGATTATTTTTGCGGTGTTTTTCGACCATTTTTTTTTCCACTTATTACCTACTTTAGTCTCACTGAGCGGAAAATACTGTGATGTTAATGTAAACCTCCTATTTATCCATAAAGGAAGGGAACTTTAGTATAGGTACTTATCTTTCATAAAGTACCTACACGGACTTATACTGTTATATGCAACTGCATATAGGAAACAATATATAAGAACTAATACCAAACTAGAACTTAAACTAAAATAAATGTAAAAAGGTGTCTATCAAATTTTCGATATTTTCTTTATGAAGTCAGTGGGCGCTGGGACCCCACGGGCCTAAGATCTCGACCCCAAAAGCTGCAGAAATATTTATTTATATTTAAGATGTCATTATTAAATGCTTAATATCAATACAGCATAGATATAGAATCGCGAAAGCAACTAAAGAGGTAGATAATAATAATAAAAAATAATAATCATAAATATCAGAGGCAATCTTATGCGTATCGACCTAATCGCAAACTAAGCAAAGTTTGTACTATGGGTACCAGGCGACGATATATAGATAAATATAGTACTTAAATAAATATAAAACAACCAAGTCCCGGGAACAAACATTCGTGCTCATCGCACAAACACTTGCCCTAGCTGGGATTCGAACCCGGGACCGCCAGCTTTGTAGGCCGTGGTGCAACCAACTTAGTCAAACATGTCGTCAGATGACTCCCCACCCAAGTAGCACACAAGCCATATAAGAGCTTATACGGCCAGTTTCAGCTTTATAAGGGCTGCATAAGCTCGATCTTAAAGATCGACTAAAAAGAGTAGATAATTATTAGGTCAGATTTGGAACACCTGTTCCTTAAAAAGTGGAATGGGTTACATTAAGAGAGCAAATTTCATGAATCAACTTAAGAATAGCAAAAAAATGCAACCAAAATCACGACATGGAACCTAGCTGTGAATAAATCTCGGTACGATCAAAATTAACGACTTCTATACACATTTACTGCTAATAGATACTTTAAGAGCGCCATATAAAACCAATGACATCAGCGATCGTGTTTTTTCAGCTGCTATTAAGTCTGTTTTGATTCCATAAAATGTCTTGATTACAATTATGAAGGAATACTCGTAGACAAAAGAGAAAAGATATATAGCTAAAATCATAATATTTTTTCCCGCGGTCGGGTAAAAAATAACAGTGGAAGATTTATGCTAAGTGGAACAGAGATACAAAAACGATGCAACTAAACGCTGTGTCATTTTATATTCAGAGTGAATATTCAGTGTCTTAATTAACCCCGACAAAACAGAGGGGTGGTATAAGCTTGACTTTTGTATCCGTGTATCTGTATGTCTGTCGGTGGCATTATAACTCTTGAATGCATGGGCTGATCTCGTGTTAAAAATAGAAATATTTCTTTGCTTGAATACGTTACAATTGGATCTTAAATAATAAATAAATAAAATAAATAAATATTACGGGACAATTTTACACAAATCGAACTAGTCCCATGGTAAGCTCAAGGAGGCTTGTGTTATGGGTACTAGACGACGATATATTTAATAGACATATTACCTATATACATAGAAAACATCCAAGACTCAGGAATAAATATTTATGTTCATCACACAAATATTTGCCCTTACCGGGATTTGAACCCAGGACCTCAGCTTCGCAGGCAACGTTACTCCCACTGAGCTAAAACGGTCGTCAAAGTTATGAGTATGATGCCCAAAAAGTCGGACCATCGTTAGCTGTCGTTAAACACGCAAACCCAACGAAACTGAAATGTTCCGCTGTGCCACAAAATATTCAATACATTTGTATGTTTCGTCACACAACGGAAACGTTCATAGAAAATTTATTTACATAAGTGTGTCCATCTTTTTGAACTCCACCCATGAGTTACTCTTATATCTGATACGTTTGGCTCAGTTGGTTGCAAAAAGGCCTACGAAGCAGTGGTACCGGGTTCGAATCCCGGCCGGAGCAAGTGTTTGTGTGATGAGCATGGATGTTTGTTTTGGATGTTTTCTACATATTTAATTTTATAATTTATCTATACCTATATTATGTACTAGGAGGTGCCGGCGATTTCGTTTGCGGAAGAGAAGAAAGTCATAACCCTCTTTTTACTGTAGCGTAATTGGTTAAAAGTATCCTATAACCGTCTGTGAATGCGTAGTTACCCGTGTACCAAAAAAAGTTGAAACCTCGCTTTGAAGCCACAACAACACATGCAAGGACCCAAAAACATGTTTTTTCAATTTATTTACAAGCTTTGCTTAGTTTGGGACTAGGTCGATTTGGGTAAGATTATCCCTATTATTTATTTAGTTATTTTTTATTCAAGAAAACCTGTTCAGCTGTTTGAAAATGATGTACTTTTTTGTAAAGGCGTTGGGCTTTTTATTGTTTCAACGGTTACTTGTGAAATATTTTTCCGTAAAGTAAAATAACGTTATTATTTAAATAATGTTTTGACATCGAAAACATCGTTCAGAAGCTACGGTGCCATAGACAGACACGCAGATACAGATACACATGTTACATACAACCTTACGTTTTTCATTCGGGGTTTCCCCTGCGGGCCTATCATGGTTACGTTTGTCACGCGATAAATAAATGACATAGCTGCCGTCACCTTCTGACACATATGTGAGTGCGAGAGTGACAGGCGCGTTATCATATCATTTATCGCGTGATAAACGCGACCACCAATAGACCCGCTGATCCCCGTTCCAACATAAATAAATAATAAATGGTTATGCATTATCACATTGCAACGGGATCTCACTATGACACCGAATCAGAAATGAGGAGATCCGTAGACAAACCAAGGTCCCCAACATAGCAAACAGAGTAAGCAAACTGAAGTGGTATTGGGCAGGGCACATAGTTTGAAGAACCGATGGCCTTTAGGGCAGAAAGGTTCTCGACTGTAGACCGCGTACCGGCAAGCGCAGCGTGGGAAGGCCACCCGCAAGGTGGTCGCACGGCCTGGTTAGGGTTGCGGGGACTCGCTGGATGCGGGTCGCGTCTATCCGGGCTATATGGAAATCTATTAAGGAGGCCTGTGTCCAGTGCACGTCCTATGGCTGAAATGATGATGATGATGATGATTGCACCGGCGGTGTGCGGTCCACGGGTTATGCACACTATGCCCCACAGTTCCGTAGGGATTATTGTATAGAAAGAAAAATTAAATGAACATAGGACTGAAATTAACGTGAGGCGTGCATCGCAGCACCGAACGGAGTCACGGATCAAACTGTATTCTGGTAAACCCGCATACGAATTTGGTCACTTCTGACATCGCAACGGGATGCGGCGACAATATGATAAACCGCCTAAGGGGCTCACAGCTCTGAATGAGCTTAAAAACTTTTTCGTGTCGTTTATGTCTCATCCTCTCGACAACGACCGTCTTTACCAATATACTGTTTCAGTTTATCTTCACTAGTCACCGAAACCAAGATAAACGCCATCAGACTCTGTTATTTTTACGACGAAAAACCAGTTTTTGTTACTTTTCTACTTTTAAAAATACACGGTTTTCAAAGAAAAGGCGTGTTCAGCGTGTTAGGTGTTTTCATAATGGACAAAGCATAGGTTTTGCGTCTATTAAAGGTTTATTAAAAACTAGATACGCAATCTTTAAAAAAACAAAAATTTTAATTTCTGTAAAGAAACATAACTTATTGATTACAAGCAAGTTCGTTTCGTCACCTCACTGACGCATTTGAGGGGTTTTAAGAAATCACTAAACAAATCTAGCGAAATTAAAAAAACGGGTTGTCTTTTTTGACTGATTTCGTCATTTCACTAAACAAATTCAGGGATTTGATAAAATTACAGATTTTTTCTACGCAAATAATAAAATGGATTCGCCATTTTAACATCCTGCGTGATTTGGTCATATCCCTTAGAGATTGGTTCAAATCTCTGTTTTGGCTATTTCCCTGCGACATATCACTGTCTCGCATGGTATGCATGAAATAGTATTCCATGTTTGGAAAGTTATGATCACCATTCCAGGGACTAGATAGTCTAGATACACAACAAAAACCATGAAAAATCGTACTATTTCCCTTGGAGGCCCTTAAAATGCTGGCGTGGGAGGTCCTGCGGCCGGCGGGCAATATAAATTAAGTTTTTCCGCCTTTTATGGCCGAAAATTTGTTCGTTAACCAACAATATTTCAACCAACCACAACTCACCCAAAAATAATTGTGTTTTACGCGTTGATAATTTCCATTTTAATTATTTTACGCATCAGACGATTCCTGAAAACTCTCGAAATCTTGCTCTTTCCCCCATAACTGAAAGCGCGTACGTGTGACAGTGAAAAAAAAATCGAAAGGTTAACGTACATTTTTATGAATACTTGACCGGTTAATGTTTACGGCTTTATTTGGGGCGTTAATCATCTCATCTAATCGGCGACGCGATGAGGATTTTTTTAAGAGTAAATGGAGTTGGCGTTGTTAAGCAATAAAGATCTCAGATCCTCAGGAAGGTTTGTTCTTATTTAAAAGAATCCTACTTATATTGTTAACTATTTGTTGGGAAGATTTGCGTCGATCTAGATTCCTTATGGGTCCCGACTGTTTAAAATCGCTATGTATCCATAACAATTTATTATTTGTGTTATGTGAGTATCGATCATGAATCATGAAACATTTCCATTATAACTTAACAAATTTCTAGGGTACTGGACTTATTTTATTCTTTTTACGCAGTCGGCTTTTTTTTTAAGTATTATTTTTATTAGCGAATATCTTTAGAATCCAACTTGCACTTGGCCGGTTTTTAAATATCTTCATTAGGCGGTAATACCAGGATAGGATAGAATGAAAAAGGTAATGTGGGAGTGCAATGTAGCTCACCAAACTGGTACGGGGTTTGGTAGTAAAACATGTTATATGTATAGAAGACTTTTCTAAGACCGAGTTAAGACTAATATCCTATTGACATAAAAGAAACAAGACAGGCGTTTTTAAATTTTTATATTAATTTCGATAGATCATCTATTTTTAAAATAGTCGCCTGTCCGTCTCGTATACGAGCGTGGAGGGTGTAGATAATCAATGTGCTACATTAACCAAAGTACATCGTGAAACATGTTGAAGAACTCTGCCCTAAGAGGATATTGCGGAAGCCGACCATTATAAATAGAAAACATTGTACGAGTAATAACGGTTAGGCGGTAACTTAATTTAAACACTAACAATTCTAACACTCAACGGTCATTTAGCATCTAACTTCGTTGAGAACTAATCCGGGCGGTGTTGTGAGTTCCAATTCCGACTGAATGCAGTTAAATTGCAAATGGCGTCACATTTTACACACACTGTTGTTTTAAACTAGTCTGTGTGGGCATTATTGGAATCTGTAATGGGGCTTAGCGCAATATGAACATAAAGAATGCCTGGAAAACCGTGATAAATGTTTACATTTAAAGATTTTTATTTGGGCCATTAACAAAATTATCATTTACTTTTATTTCAGTGTTTGGAAATTTTATGTTTTTCACTCAGTCATGAGTACCTACTATTTATCCTGATAAAAAAAAAATGCATTGCACGCCGACTCATATAGAGTAATCATTATGCATATTTCCTAACGATACGCCAGGGCTGTCAATTCAATTTTTTTAAGGACCTTAATAGGCGAAATCTCCCAAATGTGCGAATCTTCTACTACTCTCGAGTAGCAGAATATATTATTATTGTATTTTTTTGTGCCGTGGCTTCATGACGCCAAAACAGCTTAACGGATTTCAACTTTTTTTGGTAACCGGGTAGGTAGGCATCCACAGATGGTTATAGGATACTGTTTAACCGACTACGCTAAAGAAAAAGTGGGGGTTATTTTTTTTTCTCCTCTGCTGCACGCTGACGAAGTTGCGGGCACCGTTTATTTAAGATATAATCTTTAGCAGATACATTTTTATTACCACTGGAACGTCAAATACTACTTAAGTGATATGTAAGTACCGTTGTTATTATGTTATTTAACGTTGACATGTTATTTTTAAATCTACCCACAATCCACCCATCATATTGATATTAATGATGTTTAACGCTAATCGCCTCACGCCGTTATTTACCACCCCGTAAAGCACACATTCGTTTAACTCGCATTTGCCATGAAAAGGAAATGGCCTCATTTAAAATTCAATCCCATGTTTGAGCCGAGGTATTCTAAGTTATATTGGAATAGAAGAGCGGTTCTCAAACTATTTTGGATACAGAACAAGCCAAAAAAACTGTAACGGTTCTATGGAATCATAAAATGAAAAACCCCATTATGTATCATTTTATTAGACTCACTTGCCATGTTGCCGAAGATTTTTTTCCGTTCTTTGTAAATAAATTTGTAAATCGTGTATTTTTTGGGAAAAGCTTATGACCGGTTTCAGACCGGTGCTCCGTTATTCCATTCCGCAAAATGAATACTAACTGACAATCTAACACACTAGCAAACACACTTTCTCATTTATAATTAATCTAAAATGTGGGCAGCTTGGGCAGCTTCGGCAACTTCGTTCGCCAAGGAATAAAAATTCATAACCCTCTTTTTCGCCTTAATGTGGTCGAATAAAAAATGTAACTAACCTTAACTCTCCTCGGATGTCTAGCTATGCTCGTACTAAAAATAGTTGAAATTCTTTCAGCCGTTTTGGCATGGTGTGAGCACATACTCACATACATATTACATGTACATACATGCATAATATATATATACAAAAAAATCAACAAGAAATATCCGATTCATGACCTTCATGTAGTCCGTTTCACTTATTTTCATTAAAATATTTTCACTGTACAGACATCTCATTTTTGTAGCTTTGTAATAGTTGAAAATGGCTATAGTTATTATAATCGCATCAGCAACGGCTTCAGTTGTTTTTGGAAGTAGTTGGGGAAGTGTGTCGTCAATTTTTAAGGTAATGTGAGGCGATAAATGGTGGTAATTCTTCTGTTATATGTTAAATTGTTCAAATCTTATTATAATTCACAATGACTTAGTTGTTACTGTAATGCTGTGTAATCCATATCCATACTAATATTATAAATGTGAAAGTGTGTCTGTCTGTCTGTCTGTCTGTCTGTCTGTCTGTTACCTCTTCACGCTTAAACCGCTGAACCGATTGGAATGAAATTTGGTATGGTGATATTTTGAGTCCAGGGGAAGGACATAGGCTACTTTTTATCCCGGAAAAATACCCTTATCCGCGATAAATGAATTTAAGGCGGACAAATCGTACGTTACACTGGTACGCAAAAACTGCATAACAGATTTGCGTTAAATTCTGCAGAAATATAACTTAGATATCAAAATAGGAGATAGGCTAAAATTTTTGAGGGTGTTCATTCATAAAAGTAGTTTTTTAATAATAAATGGAAAACATGACCTTTTGTTCATTTGACATTGTGACATTTTCATTTCTAAACAATTAATAAACAATTGGTAACCTAGCAACAGTAATACTACCTACACGATTAAGCAAAGAACACATCTTCCGTATATGACGTATCATACAAATAAGAGTATATCTTAATATAGCCGGATAATAGCCCGTTGTACATTTTGGTCTTGCGATCATCTCTGAATGATCAACATTTTGTTACAAAAATATAGTTTATAAATAAGATAAATACATAAAACGAGTTCCTTTTAACAAGAAATGGAAAATCATCACTTATTGTAATATCTGTTTTTTTTAATAAGAAGAATTATAAAGAAATAATTGCTTTCAAACCAATATGACGCGTTAGTACCTGTTTGCGTAACTGGATGGCGTTCGTTGTAAACAATATCAACGCAGAAGTACTGCACTTAGAGACTGGAATTTTTTACAGAAGACACTATATATAACGTAGGTAGGCAAGGAACAAGAAAGGATTTTTGAAATTCATCTCTTAACGGGGTTAAATTGGGTTTGAAAGTTTGTATTGAAAATCTCTAATTATTCGAGTAACTGTTATTACCTATATTTCGGGTAGGTATAATTTCTTAATTTAAACTAAGAAAACTAATGTCAGCATTCTTGGAATTTCATCCCTGAAAGGGTTAAAATAAGGGGTAACAGTCTGGGACAAAAATACAATGGCGCATATATATGGTGTTGTGAAGCGCTGAATATAACTTTGAAAGATATTAGAGGGAACGAAGTTATAATGGATGGAGTCACTATGTTGTTAGCTGAAGCCTTTTGTCATTTTGTCAGACTCTGCCCGTGTTTCCGAGGGGAACTCGAGCTGATGAAGTTTTAAGGCTTCAAATATTTGTCCTAAGAATTCTTTGACATTCTTCTTAAAATAGAAAATGGAGAATATCGCGAAACTGAGGGAAGGATTACAATTCCATCGGATCTCACCTTAGTTGTGCGGACCGTCGACGACCTAATCTCTCAAATTTACCCAGATGTTCAAAATCTACACAGCAAGTCCATAGAGTGGTTGTGTGAATGAGCAATTCTGACACCCAACAACGAACGGGCTTCCGTTATTAATAACATTTTATTGAAGTCGTTCGAAGGTTCAGAATACGAATACACGTCTGTAGACTCGATCTGTAGTGAACACGGATGATGCCATAAACTATCGCGTAGAGTTTTTAAATGTAGGTACTTAACCCACCCGGCCTACCTTCTCACATACTTATCTTAAAAGTGGGTGCTCGAGTAATGTTGCTGCGAAATCTCAATCAGCCGTAGTTGTACAATGGAACCAGGCTGCGTGTGAAAGCCTTACATAAAAACGTTAAAGAAGCCATTGTAATTACTGGCTGTGCTCAATGTGAATCTGTGTACATACCCCGGATACCATTTATACACTCGGAATACCCATTCGAATTTAAAAGGCTGCAGCTCCCCCTTAAGGTCTGTTTCGCGATGACGATTAATAAGTCTCAGGGTCAGTCACTGAAAACAGAAGGAATAGATCTTAGGGGGGACTGCTTCTCATACGGCCAGTTTTACGTGGCTTGCTCGAGAGCAAGCTATCCACGCAGCTTGGTCGGGTCTGTTAATTTGGTATATAAAGAAATACTGCAAAACCTACCTAATGTTCAATATTGTCAATAGTTCAAACTCAATTGTCCAATTACATCTGTTCTTTTTTTCAAATTACAGGTATGTAACAAAGTAACGTGACTTATAACTATTGACAGACAATGCATAACTTAAACTGCCAACGATAGGAATACGAGAATTGAAACACATATTCCGTTAGAGATGTATGTAGAGGCGCAGTAAAGAAGGGTTTTCTGAAATTCGAGCTATACGCAGACGAAGTCGCGGGCAAAAGCTAGTTATTTGAATAAATAAATATTTATGACTGCATGTTAGGGTTCCATAACAGGTAGTGCTTCAAAAAGATTGCTTATGGTTTACTAACTTGGGCTAATTATGTTAACTAAACAGTAAGCTTGACTGTTCCTGAAATTCCTATCTGTTTCAGTTTGTCAACTAAGCTTTTATCTGACACCATAAACTTTTTAGAATTTTTACAAACAAACCTAATGTAACTCACTGGGTGGTACAGTCGGCATCAAATAGCCTGTAGCATCCAAAGCGCCAAATATATCGGAACACTCTTTATTCTCATAGGTAAGTATAAAAGATACGTGTCGATATATTTGGCGCTTTGGAAGCTGCAGGCTATTTGATGCTGACTGTACACTTTGTGTGTGTTAAAAATATATCCGTAAAAGATTTTGATTCCGAAAAAAGCGTGATTTGAAAAATAAAACAGTTGCGAATCGAAACAGTTTGGGAAGAATAGTTACTCGAAAAGGAGACCGTTACTTCTTCGTAAAGTTTGAGGACCGCTGGATAAGAGGAATTGATACGGAAGTTTTGTACGACGCATAAGAATATGATGGTGGAAACATCACAAGAACATCCCGGATTTAGATAGTCTAAGCGCTAGTTGGTTGTTTTGAAGTTTCAACTGAAACTGTAAAACTTAAGGTTCATTTTTGTAGAAGGAATTTAGGATCGTCGTGGATGCATGTTCAGTTTATACGAGAGCGGTTCCAGTGTTGAGCTGATGTTCATTATATATTTATAACCCTTGTTCGAGTGCTGAGTTTTATTCCCTGTATAAATTTTTCTAACTGTAGTGGCTAAATTTCGTGTGAAAACTTATAAAATTATGTAAAGGTGCGTCCACACTTGCATCATTTGCTCGTATCCGATCACCGTGCCGTAGCATGACTGCGTATTGCACTGCTTGGACGCTTACTGTCGGCGCGCCGATAATGCCGCACTCTTCCGATACAAGTGTGTAATACGCGTAGCAAATGGATTTCGAGTGATCGGATCGGCGCAACGTCCAAACGCGTGATCGTGACACGCGATCATGCTACACGACGATGATCTGATACGGGCAAATGATACAAATGTGGACGCACCTTAACATTTCCACAACAGCACTGTTAAAAATATGTAATTTTACATGCAAAAAAACACATAAATCTGTAAAATTCCCGAAAAAGCAAGGACATTCACGGAAAATTATGAAATTTTAGATAATTTTCATTTTATTTTCTATTATTTTTAATTAATGAAAATGGAATTACATAAGTTTTCGTACAATTTTCTTGCTTTTTCTGGAATTTTACAGGTTTACGTTTTCTTTTTGGATGTAAAATTACATGATTTTTAACATTGAACCAATTTAAACAAGTGCGAATACACAGACAAGTAATTGATAAGAACGATTAAATCGGGGGTATAAAAGTGTGGACATAAAAACTGTTACACATCTTAGAACAGCTGATAATCTTAAAAATATTGAACAGAACTTTGAATCATAGCTTGGAACACGCTCGATCTTTTGAAACTTTTGAAACAATAAGAACTCGATTCATATGTTCAGGAGACACACACATATACAAAAATATTAAACTTACAGAAAATTTAAACTTATACTAACGTATACAACCCTCCTTTTTGTCTGAGAACAATAAATGACAAATAATTGATAGAAAGAGACAAAATATGAAAGCCGATAGTAAACATCGCTTTAAGTACTACCAAGAACATTGATTATTTTCCATCTCTCCTGTTCTGAAAGTTTAATTTTTATGGGTAAATAGCCTATTTGTTTGAAAGATGACTTCATCGAGAGTGTTCTTAGCTACAGTTCAAGTAGATCGGTTCAGTCTTTTGAAAATAAGCAGCATTTTTCTAGATGCGTTGGGATTTTAAATCTAGTCAGCGATTATTTTTGTTCTTTTGTCGATTCCGAACCAAACTATAAAAAAATAGTTTAAGAGGTAAACTCATACAGTAGGTTTAGCACGACACAGATAATAAGGCGCGCGTCAAAGCTCTTAAGACGTTGACCGAGAGGCTATTTTGCTTAATCCGCGCGCCTTATTACCTGTGCCGAACTGTACTCACGAGGAACTATTAGCTAAATGACTTCGCCCTAACACTAATAGCCTACTGTGATTATATTTGAGGTCACTAACCTGCCTTATACCCCAATACCTTGAACTTAAGGTTTTATTTATGTCGTTACGCCACAAACAAACATGTTTACCTGAGGGAAAGCGGAAACGGCAGCCATTATACATATATTTTTTAAATAATTAAAGAGCTTTGTCACTTCGATGACAATATCGCTCTGTTGAAGCTACATAAATTTTTAAACTACTACAGCTAGTGGAAGAGATCGCTTAAACTTAGCGATGCGACCGCCCGTTGTTTATAATATCTCATACTGTTTTAGATTTCAGTTTCTTATGTTGAGAGATAGTATTCTATTGTAAATACTATCATATACATACTTATCAAAAAAACTACCTAACTGAACTAAACTGAACACCTGTTTTGCGATTTTGGCGGTCTCTCCAATTTTACGCCCATAAAGTTCGATGGCGTAACGCAGCCGGTCTGCTCCGATTTCCGATACCTGGGGCCCACTCATACAGTGCGATGGTGATAGGTATTGACCGTGACATTAAAAACCAAATTAGTGAAGGATGGATGAAATGGTGACAGGTCTCGGGAGTAATATGCGACGATATGTTACCTTATCGTCTACTTATACCTACTCTGACAATTTTTTAATAGTATTTTTCTCAAACATGCAATGAAATATTGACTTGTTCCTTGTAGTAGACCTCGAAATCTCAAATTTCAGGTGCGGCGCGATGAGGGACACATAATGATAATTTCATACGAAATTGCGGGCCATGGCCTGCAAAGCGACCTTCTTTTATTTCAATTTGCTCCAAGCGCCGCAAGCGACGTTTAGGCCACGAAGGTTACTGAGTGGAGACTTAAAAAGCTAATTATATAACCATTGTATACAATACTTTTTTACGAGTAACCCATAAACTACAGTAAATGAAACATAGCTAAAAAATAATTTCAAAAACACTGCGTTCTTTTTTTGAAATTCATTATAGTTCTGTGTAGAGTTGTATAATATAGGTATTATAGTTCAGTGACAAATAATATAATATAAAAATATGCCTTTTTGTAATATTTTTTTATTTAATTTTATTTATACACTAGCTGTGCCCGCGGCTCCGCCTGCGTGGAATTCGGTCTGTGTCAGTAAGCGGCTAATTCACCCCTCTCCTCTGCCGAGCCCCTCTCCTGAGCCGAAACTTGAAGTAAAGTCCACATAAAATGTTATACCATCAAATAAAACTACACTCCACAATCAATCGTTTTTCGCACTTATTAAATTATTTGACGTTATTTAAAAGACATAGAGTATATACTTAGAGGTGTATATCGGACGATACAGTACCACTTTTCTATTTTTACGTCCTTGACTGTAGTACTATCTAAATCAAGTCCATGGCAAATATCACCCAAATCAGCTCTCCAGTCTAATCAGTCTAAGCATGAAGAGGTAAGAAATATACATATAGAAATCAATACTTCCTAAAAACCTTTCGAATTTAGGTCTAATATTATTTAGAAGTAAGATTAGAGGAAAGGTGAATGTAGATATTGAGGCCAAGTATTTACATTTTATTTACAGTTTTTTTTATGTATGCACAACTAAATATGTATATAATAATTATATCTACAGTTGTATACTCCAAAAGTAGGTATGTAAAGTATATTTACATAACATTGACATTTTACAATATTTGTTTGTACACCACATTGTGAGTCTTACCGGCGGGCATCAGCACGAATAGCTCCATGCAGCTGGTGACGCGCACGAGCACGCTACGTAGAGCTGCCCGTGCGAGAAGCAGCCCGTGCGCAGGTCCCTGCCAGCGGCGCGCAGCGTCTGCCCCTACGACTTGTTGATGGTCATGGCGAAGCAGACGCTCACGGGGAACTGTTGGCGCTTGAAGTGGAGCGGGAAGTTGCTCCAAATGAGGGGGGGTGCGGGGGATGAACACGGCTTCTCCGGCGCCGCACCCCATCAGGAATTGCGCCTCGATGAGGTTTTGCTACAGCTGCACTACTTTTAGCCTGGTTCCGTTGCATAACTTTGGAGGTGACAAATTCCGAAGAAGAATGATCGGAACTCCAACCTTCATGGTTAATGTGTGTGCTGGGAGTCCTGAAGTGCTCAATGAGTTTAGGAACTCCATCAAGTATGTTGTGACGAAGCCTTCATCCAAGACAGTGTTAATAGAATTATATACTGCCTCTCACCTTCAATTTCCGCCAATATCCGCGCATTAACGGCTCTCTCACAAACCGAAAAGCTCTCACGTTGCGTCCCCTGGCTCAGGTCTCCGTATACGCTCCAAATGTGGTCTTCAACGGACGGAACGATCTTGCATAACGTCTCTGGTAATCGAATCAGGCCGTTGGTTTCCTCCAGAAGTCCTTCTCCAACCTGAAGGAGTACCTGGGCAAATACTTGCACATGTGAGCCTCCGCCTTGTTGATACCACTGAGCCACTTATCTCGTATTTTTTTATATTATTAAATCTATTATATTCAATTAAATTTGTGGTATCCGTACCCCCTCTTCTAAACTTAGAGTTAATTTGGCAAAATGCCAAGGTATTAATTTTAGCGCCACCTGTTAGTTTAGCAAGGACTCAATAGTAGTCGTAAGCTTGTGTAGCACATATTTGAGAAAAGTTTGCATGTCCTTTTTATGTAGTGCGATACGTTTCAGGTGCAAACTTAACTCGATCAAGTGTAATGGCTATCCCCCCTTTTATGGGTTGAATTTTTAAAGCCTATAATCTGGCCGAAGATTTTCTCGATAGATTAGTAAAGTTTGCATCAAAATCTGTTCAGCCGTTTTCACGTGATGCGCGTACAAATAATCAGACAAATAGATAAACAGATAAACACAAAAACAGACAAAAATTCTAAAAACTGTTGGAACGTGTTCTGTTATCGATTTTAAGTATCCCCGGCCAATTTTTTTTCGAATATCTTCCATGTACAGACTTGACCCTCTTCAGCTTTATTATATGTATAGATGTAATTGGTTTCTTGAAAACGTGCCTCTAAAAATTTGGATGAAATTTTACTAAACTACAGATAGTTTTGCGTTCCAAGTTTAAGAATTGTCCTGTAATATTTATGATGTACCGATTTTAATTTTGCCTTAGTACTTTGCGAAATACGACAGTGTAACGCATTGACTCGCGGCAGATGTTTCATCAGCCCGATGTTTTTTTTTACTTCTCAAAAGGAAAACCCCTTTAAACATGCAGCATTTGCCATGGAATGGCAAATGCCACTTTATTACTTATTTCCAAGTTCAGATCACGTTTCGAGCCCTCCCTTGAGTACTTAGTCCCACCATATTGCCGCTGTATACAAATAAATCAGTTAAAGAGTCCCCGGCAAGCTCGGTTCTCCAAACATACGTAGTTTACGCTCTCATTTTAAAACGCCTAGCTAGTTGCCTATGAAACTATATTCTTAGAATAAGTTAAGGTATATCCAGGTCTGTAATTAGTTTATGTATCTTCACATACCATAGTAAAAAAATGCAGCGAATTTAAGTTATTCATACAAAACTTGTTTTTGCTGTATTTCGTTTGTTTCATAAACTGGAGCAATTTAAACTAATAATAGACCTAGATATACTTCATGTTATTGTACATGCAAAGTTTTGTTACAATCCAACACGTAGTTTTAAAATGAGAACGAAACTCCGTTTGTATGGGAAGTTGAAATTCGGCCGAGCTTGACGGGGATTCTTAAGACCGGGCCAGACTCGCGAAGAAAGGGTTCCATTGACTAAGAGGTACAGTCAGCGTCTAATAGTCTGTAGCATCCAAAGCGTCAAATATATCGCAACACATCTTTATTCTTATAGGTATAGAGACATGTGATGCTGACTGCAGGACTGAACTGTTAACTCGATTTGAGAGTTCTAGTGAAATCATGGAAATGCATATAGTTCTAAATTTGACCTACGCAAACAATGTCAAATTTTGAACTATATGCATTTCCACAATTTGACTAGAAACAACATCTTGTGTAAAAATTTTTTACTGCTTAGCTAAGGTATACATATTTAAAAGTAGGATAGACTGACATAAAAATGTGTGAAGATGTAAATTATTTGACACCATCTATCTACATCTATACATATAATAAAGCTGAAGAGGGTCAAAAGTCTGTGCATGGAAGATATTCGAAAAAAGAATTGCCGAGGATACTTAAAATCGATAACAGAACACGTTCCAACAGTTTTTAGAATTTTTGTCTGTTTGTCTGTTTATTTGTACGCGCATCACGTGAAAACGGCTGAACAGATTTTGATGCAAACTTTACTAAACTATCGAGAAAATCTTCGGCCAGATTATAGACTTTAAAAATTCAACCCATAAAAGGGGGGATAGCCATTACACTTGATTGAGTTAAGTTTGCACCTGAAACGTATCGCACTACATAAAAAGGAGGTGCAAACTTTTATCAAATATGTGCTACACAAGCTTACGACTACTATTGAGTCCTTGCTAAACTAACAGGTGGCGCTAAAATTAATACCTTGGCATTTTGCCAAATTAACTCTAAGTTTAGAAGAGGGGGTACGGATACCACAAATTTAATTGAATATAATTGATTTAATAATATAACAAAATACGAGATAAGTGGCTCAGTGGTATCAACAAGGCGGAGGCTCACATGTGCAAGTATTTGCCCAGGTACTGCTTCAGCTTGGAGAAGGACTTCTGGAGGAAACCAACGGCCTGATTCGATTACCAGAGACGTTATGCAAGATCGTTCCCTCCGTTGAAGACCACATTTGGAGCGTATACGGAGACCTGAGCCAGGTGACGCAACGTGAGAGCTTTTCGGTTTGTGAGAGAGCCGTTAATGCGCGGATATTGGCGGAAATGGAAGGTGAACAGGCATAGTATATAATTCCATTAACACTGTCTTGGATGAAGGCTTCGTCAGAACATACTTGATGGAGTTCCTAAACTCATTGAGCGCTTCAGGACTCCCAACACACACATTAACCCTGAAGGTTGGAGTTCCGATCATGCTTCTTCGGAATTTGTCACCTCCAAAGTTATGCAACGGAACCAGGCTAAAAGTAGTGCAGCTGTAGCAAAACCTCATCGAGGCGCAATTCCTGATGGGGTGCGGCGCCGGAGAAGCCGTGTTCATTCCCCGCACCCCCCTCATTTGGAGCAACTTCCCGCTCCGCTTCAAGCGCCAATAGTTCCCCGTGAGCGTCTGCTTCGCCATGACCATCAACAAGTCGTAGGGGCAGACGCTGCGCGCCGCCGGCATGGGCCTGCGCACGGGCTGATTTTCGCACGGGCAGCTCTACGTAGCGTGCTCACGCGTCACTAGCTGCACGGAGCTGTTCGTGCTGATGCCCGCCGGTAAGACTCACAATGTGGTATACAAAAAAATATTGTAAAATGTCAATGTTATATAAATATACTTTACATACCTACTTTTGGAGTATATAACTGTAGATATAATTATTATATACATATTTAGTTGTGCATACATAAAAATAACTGTAAATAAAATGTAAATACTTGGCCTCAATATCTACATTCACCTTTCCTCCAATCTTACTTCTAAATAATATTAGACCTAAATTCGAAAGGTTTTTAGGAAGTATGGATTTCTATGTGTATATTTCTTACCTTTTCATGCTTAGACTGATTAGACTGGAGGGCTGATTTGGGTTATATTTGCCATGGACTTGATTTAGATAGTACTACAGTCAAGGACGTAAAAATAGAAAAGTTGTACTGTATTGTCCGATATACACCTCTAAGTATATACTCTATGTCTTTTAAATCACGTAAAAAAAATCAATAATTTTTTCAACTATTTATGGTGCACGGGTAGCTGGGTATCTTCAGATGGTTATAGGATACTTTTTACCCGACTATGCTAAAGAAAAAAAGAGGGGTTATGACTTTTTCTCCTCCGCGAACGAAGTTGCCGGCGCCTTCTAGTGGGTAATAAAATTGAATGACTAGTGAGCTGAATTTTTGGTACGGAACCCCAAACACGGTCACAAATCAATGTATTCAAATAAGAAAGCGAATTTTGTGACGTCTATAGAATTGACTCGTTTGGCACTTGATTAATCAATCAGAAAGCATCGATTGTGTTTCTTTTTCTGACATTATGGTCTGAGAAAATGGCGTCTTCACAAATATCACAATGGGAAGTGGCTGAATGCAGTGAATTGTTAATTTCTCGAATGCCGCGGCGGAGAGGCATTTTGCTATTGTTGGTGGCGTTTTCATCTGGCCACATTGTTGACTTTTTTGGAGGAAGGTAATTAGTTTTCAGAAATAAGATGAAGGGCGGTAAAGCGAATAATAGATACAACAGCGAGGGCACTTTTGAAGTCACAATTGTGCCAATGTTCAGAAAATGGATAATTCGAAGCTAACTCTTGCCCAGAATAAACAAAATATTGCTTTCTTTATGCCCATGAAATTGAGCATTTTAGTCACTTTTAACCGACTACCAAAAAGGTCCTTTTAGTTACTTACGCGATGTATTTGCCTACTTTGAAAGTATTTAAGTAGTTAAATTAAAATTTGAATAAAAAATCAACCCCTAAACCTACCTATAGTGTTGTTTTAAACCTAAACTGTTGTTTGTGAACTTATCTCATTTTTCATTTCTTTCGTAGACTAGATGATTACTCCATGCGCACTTCGGTGGCGCAAAACTTTAAAGTATGTATACATTCAAAGAAACGTAGTTTTGGTCTGGTAATACCTAAATATATAAACCACTTCATCAAACTAAAACAAACGGGACTTCTAAAGCAAATGTTGAACCTAGTTTTGGGTATGAAATGAACCTTTTGTAATAACGCTTTTATTCAACGTGTCTACATATTATACTGCCATTATGATATAGCTTCGTCCCTATATTTGACTTGTAACTAAACTGTAGAGGATTGTAGATTTTGACAACAGAATTGTAACATAAAGGTAAAGACACTGGTAAATTAGATTTTTGAATGTTTATTACTCAGTAACGCATCAACCGTCAAACGAATTTAGATGAAACTTTGGTAGATAGATAACTCAGATCAAATGGATTTTAACAAAGACTACTTAATTTCCACTAATGCGGGTGAAACCGTGGTTTTTGGTAGTTAGGTCCTTTTTTCCATTTTGAAGCACTATATACTACTATTACACTTATTTTTCAATTTAGTACTGAACTGTAGTTAGAACACACATACGATTAAGGGAAAGTGCCACTGACTAAAAAATAAAAAAATAAGTTTATGAGTTAGTATTTTATTTTTATTCCGAAACACACATTATATTACATTTATTTTATTTTAGTAAGACCTCTACCGGCTCAAAATAGACAGTAACTGTCGGTAAAATTCGGCGTATAATTAGGATTCGGCTCCCTGAAGGTACATACCCATTTTTAACCATTTATTAACACTTTCACGAGAGGCAAGATGTTGATTCCCGCCTGTGTAGTTCCTTCGAGATTACGGACGTAACGCGACGTCTGAAGAATTACCAACGAAATAAATTATACTTTAAACGCGATTAAGCCCCGTTTTGGTTGTATTGTGATAATTAGTGACGATCGTCTAAGTTTCAATCAATAGTCCATTTTTGCCCACACCACCCATACCTTTTTATTATAACACTAGCTTATGATTTCGTCTGCCTTAAATTCGTTTATCGTCGATAAGGATATTTTTTCGGGATAAAAAGTAGCCTAGCGTGAAGCGGTTAAACCGCTGAACCGATTTGTATGAAATTTGGTATGGAGATAGTTTGAGTCCCGGGGAAGGACATAGGCTACTTTTAGACAGACACACTTTCGCATTTATAATATTAGTATGGATAATAGTATGGATTTATATTGTTTGGATCTTATGATGGTATATACCTACCTACAAATGATAAAGCATTCGTCTTTCTCACACTCACATACGTATGGGAAAGTGACATGTAAATTGACATTTATATATCGCATGATAAACGTGACCTTATTCCCGCAAGTAGGATTACCAAAGATGACCACTTCATGATAGGTTGTTAGCGCTGTAACAACTCAATTACGGTGTCAAGCCATGGACATAAATGACAGCTCATAATAGGACGAACCAGACAACGGGATTGTTGTCAAATATAATATTAATATGTTTCAAGTTTAAAGGTTATGTTCAAATTGAAGAAGTTTGCCTCAACCGAGATGTGGCGACACGCGAGGTTGCCGCAATTTATAAGCGGAGCGGTAAATTAAAAATATATATCTATGCTATTATAAAGTTGTAAAAATGAAATGTCTGTACATTGAAGATATTTTCAAAACAATGAATTTTTGGACTATTTGGAGGTCACTAAAACAAAAAATATTTTTTCTGAATTTTATGTATGTTTGTACGTGTCGTTGTGGCTGATGCGACAACGACACGTACGAAAGTTTGTGACTGAACAACGTACGAAAGGTTATATTATAATATATAAAACTAGAAGATGCCCGCAGTTTCGTTCGCGGAGGAGAAAAAGTCATAACCCGTCGTTTTTTCTTCAGCGTAGTCGGGTAAAAAGTATCCTATAACCATCTGGAGGTACCCGTGTACCAAAAATTGTGGAAATCTGTTAAGCCAATTTTGCGTGATGAAGCCATAACGACACATACAAACATACAAACGTACATAAAATCCAAAAAATATATGTTATGTTTTAGTGACCTCCAAATAGTCCGTAACAATCTTTTTTTTTAATATATTCAATGTACAGACATTTCATTTTTACAACTTTATAAAAGTATAGATATATATTATGAGGGTCACGAAACCTGCCTGTTGAGGTACTTAAATAAATAACTCGACCCGGTAAATCAGTCGACAACAATCAATGGAAACATGCGCTATTGAATGATGAAATCAATAAATATCAGGGACAATCAGCACAAATCGATCTAGTCTCAAACTAAGTAAGCAAAACTTGTAGCTATTATGGGACTAGACGACGATACATACTTATATATGTAAATATGTATAATAATTAATTACATAGAACAACACCCGAGACTCACAAAGGAACATTCTTGGTCATCACACAAACACTCGAACCCGGGACGGCGAGCTTTGTAGGCCGTTGTAAGACCAACTTAACGGGAGAGCACAGTCCGTGAGCACTTCGGTTATACTACGATTATACATAATAAAAGAGTATATAGAGCAGATAATACCCGGCGATTATTTTACCGAGCTTAATTTAATACCTATTGTTGAGGGGATGGGGTAGGGGTTACATCTCTGTATAAAAATAAATAAAAAAGAAGATATTAGATGTTCTATGCTTGAATTAAATTATCAGGATATGAGACGAGTATGGTTTTTATGACATTAAGTCTAATGAAAACAAGGGCAAAAATCAGACACTGATTGTAATTAAATTAATTCAAGCTTATTTTACATTGACATCCGCATGCCTTTATCAATAGCCGAAACCTGTTCTAGGGCCAGAATCCTATTTCTAAATGCTCACGGACTATAGATTGTACAAACAGTAATACGATTAAGGGCCAAGACAACGCGCGACCACCGGCGTGGTAAGCGAATTTCTAATACATTGCATGTGATAAACACTTTCGCAATCGACGTATATGGGATACCTATATATACCTACATGGGAAAAACCGTATGTAGCGAAAACTTGCTACGAGCAGAGCGCCCGCTGAGCGGGCTTGCGGTCATGAATGGGTTTTAACTAACTGTTATGCGGTACGCGTCTCGACCACGCAGTCAAAATATTATTATTATATTTTATTTAGTTTCTGTATTATGTAGATATGCTTCTATTTATTTATTATTCATATGTGTTTAGTTTAGTGTTTTATATATTTTGTTCATGGTGTTAGTTTGTCTATCATACTTATATCTTCACTCAGATGCTCAAAGGTTAACTGGAAGAGATCCCTAATAGGGATAAGTTCGCCTTTATACTTTTTCTTTTAAGTTGATTGCACTTGTAACTGGTTACTATGTACAATACGAGTATAAGTGTTTACATACATACATCAAGAGAGAATCGCCGCGCCGCTAGTCACGCGTTGTGGTGGCTGAATCGTAAATGACTATATTACTTATGTACAATAAAGTCTACAGTGCAGCACGCACACTTCTTACCCACCTGCGCTTCTTCTTTCCCCCCGTCGCCCGCAGACCATGGGAGGGTCGCGAAGAAACTTGCCACACTATACCAATGGTCACTTAAGTGTATAGCTAATGGTACACACACAATGTACACATCTGTTATGACTTACGCCAACCAAACAAGTGGCAATTGGGGAAGTTCTTACTTGATACGTATGTCTTATGTATTTTCAGTTGAAACAGAGCAGCAGTATGAGTTTGTAGCGATGGATACGTGTGATTGTTAAATGTTTTTGTATAACAAACTTTTACTTTACTTAGCTGAGGCTATTTTGAACGTCTGAATAATCATTATGAACTGTTTTAATTGTTACTCATGAATTTGAAGGTTTTGTTTTGAGAAATTTTGCAATTTGATTATATTTCATACCAAATCTCGTTATTGTTTGATGGCATTTTTGCACGTTTTAATTGGTTAATTTTCTTCGTAGGGTTCATCACTGCACAATATATATTTTCTGTATAAAGATTAAAAACTGTATTCAGCTAGGATTTCAAACTTCTCGAAATTTTTCTTTATATTAAAATCAGATTTTGGTTTTTTATCACTTGACAAGTTTTATCCAACAACAGCAGAAAGCCGACCGTATTTGCTTCATAAAAATCAATCTATGTTTTATTTGAAAATTTTATTCAGATTGTGTAGGACGTAAAATAAGTATGTAACAAGCTAAATAATACTTGGATAATAATTGTTAGTTACTTTCATAAGATATTAAAATGTCTATTTACTTTTCTGAGTTCTATTTAGTTTTAGAAGTTATCCAAATACATATTAAGTATTCATATGGAGATTTTTAAATCTTACTTAGATCCAATTGATTTTAGATACAGCAAAGGTTAGTTGAGGTCATTGCTTGATACGAAGATATAGATGAACCGATTTTGATTTAGTTTTCGGTGTTTGAAAGTGTGTTCATCGAGGGTTGTCTTTGCTATGGTGTAACAAAATTGGTTCAGCAATTTTTATATAATCACCTTCTTCATTTGACCGATTACGTGTTAAGGTGTATTGGAATATATTGCTTCAAATATTAATTAAGAGGCACCGACATACAGATACACACATCACTTGTAGCCAATGAACAAAAATGCAATGAGCTTGCGCAAAATACATCATTTTAAAGTATTTTAAAGCCTCACTACTGCTACATAAAAATACCGTTTTATCTAAGTAATTGGCCGCACCATTAATTTATATTACTTGGTGAATAAATCTCTAAAATTAGTCCTAATGCGAGCCAAAGCAGTTGACTGTCGCTTTAATCTCTTGTTTTAACTCTTCATTGAATAGGATTTGGCATTATCACACAAGTTTTTACCCGCAGCTATGTACGCGTAAAATATTCAAAGAATCCTTTAAAAGTAAATTTAAACTCTGCGTCGCTACAAACATTATGTATTTCAAATTTCAAGTTCCGACGTTCCGGTTTAGGCTGCCCAGGCAGCAAAAAACTGTATAAGAGTTTATACGCCCCTTATACAGCCAGTTTGAGCGTTATAAGGGCTTTATAAGCTCTAACACACAGTCATACAAGTCTTCATATACATCGCTACTTATTACAACATATTCTCTCACACCACATGGATTCAAGGAAACTCTTATTTGTTACAGAATGCTGTACACATACTTGTCCGTGTGGTGGCTGGTGATCGTGGCGACGCTGTGCGCGCCCGAACACGTGCAGAGCGGCGAGCACGACTCACACGATGGCGACGCTAGAGAACCACAGGTGAGTTAACGTGATCATCACCTTCACCGCTGTGCTGCCCGAACACGTGCAGAGCAGCAACCACGGCCTACGAGATGTCAACGTTAGACAATCACAGATGAGTTAACACCGTAGGGTGATCATTGCTATCGTCTAACAGCTAGCGCCGGAACAAATTCAGAGTTGCGAGCTCGACGACCGACGAGCCGATGACACAGACCTTAGAGAACCACAGGTGAGTTAACACCGTAAGCTGACCATCGCTATCACCAAATCGTGGGCACGCCCCAACACGTACAAAGAGGCGAGCACGACCCCACACGATGGCGACGCTAGAGAACCACAGATGAGTTAACATCGTGAGGTGGTCACTGCCGTCAGCCAATCATGGGCCGGGTAGTTGACCGCAGCGTCACTATGCGCAACCAGACACCAGATCAGAGTATGCAGAGTGGCTAGCATAACCCTCATGATACCGACTGACGTTCGAGATCCACAGGTGAGTTGACGGCGTAGGGTATCTCAGCTCTCATCCAATCTTGGACCGGTTGGCAGTCTAGACATTATGCTTTTCTATTTCCGCGATTATCACTCATAAATAAATAAATAACTCTAACATTTATGCCGAACTTCGATGTGGCCTTATTTATGGCGTAGTATTTTGCGTAATATGGCAATCTAATATTGATAAATCGCGTTGTCCCAGGAGCCGTCAGACCAGCATGTCGCGCCGCTAGAGAAGCGCTCGCCTCACTACGACTTTGGGCTCGGCAAGCGTGCCTACAGCTACGTGTCGGAGTACAAACGACTACCCGTCTACAACTTTGGACTAGGAAAGAGGTGAGTTCTGGTTTAGCTTTCACCATACTCTGTGAACGTTAACGGCCGATTGCGCCTATCAATATCGACCATTTGGTAGGCCCAATCGCCAGTTAATAAGCCACCAAGGTGCACACAGTACACAAAGTAAATTTCCACCAATTTGTTTTGTGATTAAATTAGTAAAACAAAATCCACAAAGTTCCTGTTCAACTTCTTCTTCTTCTTATATTCATTAACTTCGCGAGGAGCATAGGGTATCAGGGGTTCTACGATATTGTAAATTAGTTACGATAACGATTTGAGGAAAATTAAAAGCAAGTTACATGGGGAAATAACTTTCCAAACATGTTTGATCTAGGGTGGCATAGTCTTATTTACTATTAAACTACTACTTTAAACATTTCTGCTCAAAAATATGTCTGATTTGCGCCAAACATTCTGAAAAGATGTATGAAACAAAGAAATTACAGATTTAAGTTAAAGATATATATATTGCTTTTGGCATTCAACGTCATCTGATTCACCCAACACTGAGTACTTAGCAGTTAAATATGAATGAAGTTAAGAACGAATGTCTGTTGTCAGGTCTCGTCCGTACTCGTTCGGGCTCGGCAAGCGCTCCGTCTCCGAAGAAGACCAGGAGGAGGAACTCGCCAACGACATCGACCAGGCGCTGGAGAGGGAACTGTTTGACCAGTACGAAGATGCCCCAGGTACTGTACTACTTCTTTTTAAACGAGCTTTTGACGACCGGTTTGGCTCACCGGGAGTAACGTTGCCTGCGAAGCTGAAGGTCCTGGGTTTAAATCCCGGTAAGGGCAAATATTTGTGTGGTCATAACACAAGCCTTATTGGGCTTACCATGGGACTGGTACGGTTTATATAAAATTGAATTGTAATATTTATAATTAAAAAAAAAAACCTATTTCCTTTATTTTTTTCGAAACGTGCGTATTTCTCGTAATAACCTGTGTCGAAATAAGATATTCTACTCTGTTTGAAAAAGTACTTTCATATTTTGATCTCCTAATAAAAAGTCACAGAAAAAAGTATTTCGGCGATATAAATACGCTTTTTTGCATTAAATTACATTCAAATTTAAAACTTAATTTCATTCTCGCGAAAAGCTGTCAGAACACGGAGGTGTTCAATTAAATGACGTTATGACGATAACATAAACAAAAGATAGAGAAGAAAGCACAACCTAACACTTTCAAATTTTATTGTTGTTTATGATGACAGCGTATTGTTTTGCCATGGTGACGTCACAGATTCAGATTCAGGTTCTTAATTATTATTTTTTTAAACAATTACGTGTATTTATGACTCAAAATCAAAACATATATGTTTATTTCTATATACATTTTCATTTTCATCCAATTTAATAAAATGTATTGTTTACTACCGAAAGTACCCTATTCGACAATCGCAACATACGTGCAAAAATCACGTCAATCCTTTACTCGTATCATAAAAAGACAAACCAAGGCGAGAAGGATAGTTTTGAATTTCGTAACCTGAGTAATATTTCTAGGTATTGAAACCGCTGAAACGAAATATAGCTAAAGTGATCAAGATTTGGTTACGAAGACGCACTTCTTTAGCCAAAATAAGCCTAAAAAAACTATAAATTAAAAACCACACAGGTGCTAAATGTATCTGACATAGGTTGAAATGCTAGTTGAAATATTTTAGGCAGACCAAAACCTAAAACAGTATCTGTCTCTAGAGATGCCATTTGGTCACTTGTGCGATGAAACCCTCGTCACGCAACCTGAGGATTCGGCGCCCCTTTTACTCATTCGTACAAAAAACAATCGACTAATAAATTTAGTCCAAATATAACACTTTGATAAAAAAAATTAAATGAAAAAAGAACCGACTTCAAGATAAACTAAAAAGCCAAAAATAATCTATTATGTACGATACGGATCACATTTGAATCACCTTTTGAAGTCTGTGCCAAACCATTCATTTATTACAATTAACACAAATGGCACGCAAGAACCGCGGCGGCGAGCCTTTAGCTATTGTTATTACCTAAATTAAGTTATAGTAATTCTTATTTTTGTTGAACTTTACTTCAGGTTTGGCACCGACTTCAAAAGGTGATTCAAATGTGATCCGTATCGTACCTACATAAAAGATTATTTTTGGCTTTTTAGTTTATTTTGAAGTCGGTTCTTTTTTATTTTATTTTTTTTATTTTTTGCTTTTTAGTGATGAATTTTAGTGATATAAAGTATTTTTAGAGCCCAAAATGGGAAGAGTAAGGAGGCCCTATTGTAAATAAATCGGACCAATTGTAGATAAGACTATGTAAATAAAATCTAAATTAAAAATAAGAATTGGCTAGGTCAAAATGGTTAAGTCCAGTAGCTTGCTAGTGAAAAAAGAATACGACTAGCAGTCTCAACTGACCCATAATAATACATTATTTAAAGAATTATCTCGCAACTCAAATTGGCGTAGAATCTCGAGTGACGTTGAGACGGAATATTTCCGTCTCTGATGGAATGGAGCGAGCTGTGAGATAATAATAAAAATAAACAAAGACGAGATCAGCTGGAGGACAGGAAGCTCCCGGAAGTCGTGTACGTAAAATTCGACGATGAAACTGTTGGTTTAGGTTAAAAGATAGTGACGGTTGCATACCCATACCTCCATCATGTAATGTTTCAAGCGACAAGGGGATACGGAGATGTGGAGGGTCGTATGTTACCTTTAATATTAAGTTGGGCTGTTACTGTTCATAAGCTACAAGGTACCACACTCGAGAAAGCTGTGATAGACCTTGATAAAAAGAATTTGGCTAAAGGGCAAATATATATTATGTTGCACTTAGCCGTGTCAAAACTTTGGAATAGCGTTGTTAGTTTTGGACACCAACAAATTATTAAATCGACCACATGATGAGAAATCGTTAACGGAAATAACAAGACTACGAAATCTGCCTTCTGACAATTGAAGGAGCACATAATGCACGACTTTTATGACTTCTACGACTTTTCTACGGCACTTACAGCCATAATGTATTCTAATGTCAATTGCTCACGATCTTTAGCTAAACGTTGGTATTTCAGAATCAGGGCCGTTAACCGTTGAGGAGTTCTCTGGTTCTCAACTATTAGCTCCACTTTGCTACCCTGATCTTAACCAACTTCTGCCTCTAAACAAAATATGATAAATAATTATATTGCGATTAGTCGCACAACAACACTGGTTGAGTCCTAATTAGTGACTGGTGGCTTGTGTCTTCATCATCAGTTGTTCTTCACCAAAGGATGATTTTCGAGTGTAAATGCTTGTTCTACTTTAATAAACACCAGAATTGATGTGCCCATAACATTTGAGGAATTCCTTCGATTCCTCATCGATCTCATCATCAGATCTTCACCAAAATGTTATGGGACCAACTTGGAGATTCCTACTCTTAACCGAAAAAATAATTTTCTAAATCGACTTGCGATCCGCGAATTAAATAACACTGGTAGAGCCCTCAGTGGTAACTGATGGCTTCTGTCTTCATAATCGATTTATCTTCACCAAATGGTGATTTTCAAATGTAAATGCTTAAACTACTGTAATAAATACCGAAATCGCCATAGATGTGCTCATAATATTCGAAGGATTCCTTCGATTCCTCATGGATTCCGGCATCAGATCTTCACCAAAATTGTATAGGACTAATTTGGATATACCTACTCATGAACAAAAAAATAATTTTCCAAATCATCGTGTAAATGACGGAATTCTGAGGTAACAAACTTAAAAAAATAAAAAAATACAACCGAATTGAGAACCCCCTCCTTTTTTGAAGTCGGTTAAAAAGGGTATTTATTACTTTACCTTATAAGTTTTTTTTTCTGTATTTTTAATGAATATTTATTTTCACGGGTTAACGACATCTGCAATTAATTCACCCACGCCTACCCACATTTTATTTCCACAGTGGAATCGATTGCCTGATTTATTTGCCTGAAAGGACTTTTCTGTTACATTTTTTTTTTAACAAACTATAAATAATCCATAGATATTAGGTTAGATACCTAAACACTCTATACGCGATTCATAGTATATTAATCAGTTAAGTAAGAATGTAAAACAATCGTAGAATAAGTGTTTTATTTTTCCGGCTAACATTTTGAATAACCCAAGTCTATTCGTTGTTTCGTTGTAATTAGAAAAAAGGCAAACCATCCTTTGGAATTTTGTTATACGGAGTAGTTTTTACCTGCGACTTTGTCCGTTAACAGTTAAAGTTTCAAAAATCCTTAGTGCACCTCTACGTCTCTAAAAAGAAATGTGTTTCGAATTTCATGCTCCTACCTTCAACGGATTAGACTGTGCGTTGTCTATGTCATTAGTTAAGTTATGTTTTATAGGTTTGGTTCATATTGAATTTTTTGCTTACAGCTTACGAAGAAAAACGCGCTCGTCCATACAGCTTCGGCCTCGGCAAACGCTTTGCCGACGACGAATTTTCCGAAGAAAAGCGCAAGATGTACGACTTTGGACTCGGAAAGCGTCTGCCTCTCTACAACTTTGGGCTCGGCAAGCGCGCGCGCGGCTACGACTTCGGCCTCGGCAAACGGTATAGCAGCAAGTTCAACTTTGGGCTCGGCAAGCGGGAGAGGGACATGCATAGGTTTAACTTTGGCCTCGGAAAGAGATCAGGCGACGATGACAGTGTTGATGAGTAAATTTTGTATTTTTTTTTGTGAGAAATTTCGTGGATGATTTTTAAAGGATTTTTTGGGGGACTCGTTATTAATTAAAAAAAATAACACTGTGTTTTGAAATATACTTGTTTTAGTTCTGGGTTTTGTTTGATGTTTTATTGAATGTTTACGGTTTACTTGTGAAAAATCCAGCCAATTTTCACAAGTAAATCATGATATTTATTTTAATTTGTTCCACGAGACTTCTCACGCCATGACTTATTAAAAGTAATATACAATTATGTTTTCGATCTCGAACTGGATTAATCAATTCAATTAATGTAACTATAGGAAAACTCTTATAAATATATAAACAACATTTGACAAATGGCATCATAAACTGTAAAAAATAAGATTATTGTAAAGATCTACATTTTTATAAGAGAATATTTTTGTGGTCAATTTCCGGTTTCAAATGTATTGTCAAACAAAACTTTGCCTAAATACTGGACTCTGAATAAACATTTTAATGTAAATTTGAATTTGGTTTCTTTTTTTTGTAAATCGTTGTTATAAATCAAAGTTATTTATGTAAAAGTTGAAAATTAAGATAGAATACTTGATGAAAAGTAAAGCCACGATCCCATAATGAAATTCGTAGTGCCATAGTTGTTATAATTATGTCAATGAGATTTATGTGAACATCCTAGTCATTTCTCTGTTCTCTGTTTGAATCGTGGCTCTATGACTCATGCGTATAAATTAAGTATTGACATAAGTTTCCTTAAAACATAAGATGTGTTGTAATGTTGTTTTCAATATAATCATTAAATCAATTATACAAATCATAGCAAGATTGCATTCATTCTATGTTATTATTTTTCCCAAACTAACCCAATCCTTTCCATAAATTTAAGAAAATCTTGTAACAGAATAGGCAGGTATAGATCTCGACTGTTAGAGTTATTGCAAAAAAAATTGACACAATTTTTTATTGCTGACTGTACTGCTTTGCACAAAAGTCAACTACTCGTCGAAAACAATTGAATAGTATTTTATGCAACTGTTGTATAATAGGGTTCAAAAAAGGCGATCGGCGTTGGTTGCGATGCGAGCCTTGGCGAGCATCGCAAGTAAAGACGCCACGAGAGTTTTTTGTCACAATTATGCAACGTTGCATACAATAGTTTTTCTACGACTAAGGGGCCGTTCACTAATTACGTAAGGACAATAGCGAGTATCGCAAAGAAAGACGCCATGAGCGTTTTAGACCGAATTATACAACGTTGCAAGCAACAGTTTTTC
Organism: Hedya salicella; assembly: GCA_905404275.2. NCBI lineage: Eukaryota > Metazoa > Arthropoda > Insecta > Lepidoptera > Tortricidae > Hedya > Hedya salicella. The sequence continues at coordinate 14,696,206 of FR990111.1, read as the reverse complement.
TACGACTAAAGGGCCATTCTTTAATTACGTAAGGACAATCGCAAGTATCGCAAAGGAAGACGCCACGAGCGTTTTTTGACTGAATTATACAACTTTGTACTCGTATATAGTCTTTGGTTTTGAAACTGATCGAATCAGCCATTGTATTCTTTAAGCCGATTAGCTCAGTTTAAAACAAAAGTCTATATACTTTAGTTTTTCTACAACTAAGGGGCCATTCATTAATTACGACAGATTTTTCGAACCCCTTCCCCCCCCAGGGTTCCATACGTAATTAATCAATGCCCCCTAAGCACTTTTTATTAAAACACAAAAAGTCTGAATATTTATATTTGCGCCGAGATTTTTCTAGCACAGCAAATTGTTTGATACTTCTTGCGCCACGACACAAATGTCTTCGGGAGCAAGTACAATTAGGCTCGTCTTCCTACATTTTCTCACTTTCAACAGCTTATAACAAGACAACAACCAACAACTTCAAAATGAATAAAATGTAGCGCCACGAAGAAAATTAAAACGCGAGCAGACTATATCTATGGCTTTCTTATTTTTTAAATTCGCGTATACTTGCCAGTGATGAAAACATGTTATGATTTGAAAAAAAAATAGGCGATAAAACATGTGTACGTAAATTGTAATTTTTTTGCATGCATTTACGTACATTATTATTTTTTAATTTAAAACTGCATGAATTCGGCGGTTTGTTAAGTTGGTAATATAAATTATTTCAAATGACATTACTTTAAGACTCACTAAATATAAGTTATTAGATTGAAATTTTGTACTCTGTAGCACCAAGGAATACGTTAATAGCGACATTGTAACACGCTTAGCAATGCTTTTTTGGGAAATAGACTATAGAGTTTTACAAGTCTTAAGTAATGTATGTCTTTATATTAGAGTTGGTAACCATTTAAACGACAGAAAGAAGTACAGGAGTAGAAAAAAACAATTACATGCGAACGTTGAAAAAAAAATTGATAATATAGACGTCCCGACGACGGCTCAGCTCAAATCCTTGAATCTGAAATTTTGCATGGAACTAAATATAAAATTGTCTCAATTCCTGATAGAGAACAAATCAAAATCTCATGATCATAACACAGCAGAACGGGGCTTAATCGAGTATAAATATGATTTATTTAATTACGTTTCATTGGTAATTCTTCGACGTTTCCGTTCGTTTGTTCGTTTCGTTACGTCCATGGTCTCGAAGGAACTAGGTACTTGTATAGGTACTCCTAGTTCCATCGAGACCATAGACGTATAGTTGAATTATCGAGAAGATGGAATTGTATTTGTAGTGGTTGTACCGTTTGCAACAAAAGGAGAATAATTTTCTCTTAACTTAATAAAATGACATACCCAAGAAGTGGAATAAGTAGTAGTCCTCTGTTTTTTTTCTTTTATTCGCTATCATGTTCTTCATCTGAGCTGTCACAAGTATTGATAATAAAATTGTCTGTTATTTGATCCATTTCTCCTTCCTGACATCGATATTTATTTTCTTCACTTTCGACGTGGTGACAAATATTTTCCCAGTCCTCAGCAGTGATGGTATTCATTCGTTCAGTTGCTAAACTCATATCCTTTTACCATGGACCAAATATTTTCGATCGGATTGAATGTCGGCTGATACGGTGGCAATCGTAATACGGAGTGGCCATGTTCTTTTAAAATTGCATCTATGTGGTACTCGCGAAACCGCTCTTTATTTTGTTTAATTAATTCATACAAACTGGTTTTGTACATCAACCGGTTATACGAAATGTTGTGTTCTGTCAACCAATCCATCATTTCTTGTTTATTAGAATTTGACGTTGGAGCACGATTCAAAAGTTTGTTGTGATAGGACGCATTATCCACGATAAGTACGCTATTCGGTTTGAGGTTCGGTATTAATTTTTAACCGACTTCCAAAAAAAGGAGGAGGTTCTCAATTCGACGGAATGTTTTTTTTTTTTTTTTTTTCTATGGATGTTCACCGATTACTCAAAGACTATTTGACCGACTTCAACATTTTTTTTTTGTTTTATAGAAAGTACTTTCTAGTTGGTCCCATTTAATTTTGGTGAAGATCTGATGATGGAATTCATGAGGAATTGAAGGAACTCCTCAAATATTGTAGGCATACATATAGCGATTTTAGTATTATAAGAAACATAATAAGCATTTGCATTCAGAAAGTGTAAATTGGTGAAGTGGAACTGATGCAGAAGACCACAGAATGCCATCGGAACTCCTCAATGATAAATGATTTACGGGTGTCGACAAAATATCTTGATTAATTTAGCTAAGCAACTTCATAGTCACAAATTTAAATGTTCCTGATGAGAATGGTACCATCGAATTGATTTGATGATGGAGCCGGAAGGTAGGCACCAGATCTATGTAATAAAATAATGTATCCTAGCCGTGTTTGGGCTTGTTCGAATCGCCACGAGATACACTTTTAAGTAACGATTAACTAAAAAGTGTAAAATAAATAAACTTTTAAACAAACAAATAAAACCGACTCCAAAAAAACTAAAAAGTAAAAAGTAACGCCATAATTCAGTTTCTTCAAATTACTTACAAGTAACCGTTTGTATACTCAATCTATACAGTATATACAATTAATGTTATTTTGGAGTCGGTGCCATCGTGTCACAACTTACTAAAATCGTCAATTTTCAATATTTTACACATTCTTTATATGGCACTGACGCCAAAATAAGATTAATTGTATATACTGTATAGATTGAGTATACAAACGGTTACTTGTAAGTAATTTGAAGAAACTGAATTATGGCGTTATTTTTTACTTTTTAGTTTTTTTGGAGTCGGTTTTATTTGTTTGTTTAAAAGTTTTTCTTTTAACCATTTTTCGTAGTTGACAAAGTTCATCTGGTCATGGTAATCTCCCGTTTTTTGGTTTGCCTTAAACATTAACAAAGCGTTGGGAATAAAACCATCTTTTCCTCCTGCGTGCACTATTATTAACCGCTGGCCTGTACTGATTTGTTTTTTTTACACCAAATTCTGTTCCATCGGTCCAAGCTTCTCCGGACACATGTGAAGTGTGGATGTAGGTTTCATCAGTATAAACTAGTGGTCTATCTTGAGATCGATATTCCGCAATTTTGATAAGGTAATTTATTCTTAGCAGTCGTATGTTGTGTTTTTCCATTAATATTTTTCGGTTGTCCTCGGTCTTTTTCCATTTAAATCCTAATTTTTGTATTTGTTTTCGTAAGGTGGAAATGCCAAATTTGTAATCTATATCGGATTTTAACACAGAGTGGAGGCCCTTTAAGGTTGGAAATTGCTTATGGGACAGATGAAAATTGTATATAGTTCTCCGGATGACTTCCTGATCAAAATCGTCTACTGCTGATGACGGACAAGGACGCAACTTTTTATTCTTCGGGGAGGTGAATTTCTTTGTTGTTGCGAATTTCTCGCTGTTGCTCTCAGTCACAATGTTATAAACAGTAGAGAGACAAACACCTGTAGCTTTTTCAACTAACTGGGCAGCGGTGTAAGGCAAGTTTACATTTTTCGTCAGTTCATTTTCAAAATATTTATAACAGTTGAAAATTATTTGCTTACTTTGACTCTCAATAGGACCAAAATTACTTACAGCCATATTTTTTTTAAATATAGAAATTATTCGTAGTCGTACGGGCGGACACAATAATTAATTGAGAATACAATCAAATCAGATGTAAAAATATACGCACAACGTAAATAATATTGACAATAATTTCACACTGACATTATTTTTGTTTTTAGTTCTTCGATATATATATATATATATAACAACCTCTTTGTATGCTGATAGTACAAGAAAATAGAAAATTCAAATATAGAATGCCTGTAAACAAACAATACTACTACATATGCAATTCCACGCTCTCGATGATTCAACTATAACGCGACGTCCGAAGCGTCGAAAGAATTATCAACGAAAGTTAAATAAATAAATCACATTGACGACCAGTTTGGCTCAGTGGGAGTAACGTTGCCTGCGAAGCTGAGGTCCTGGGTTCAAATCCCGGCAAGGGCAAATATTTGTGTGATGAGCATAAATATTTGTACCTGAGTCTTGCATGTTTTCTATGTATATAAGAATTATAACTATTAAATATATCGTCGTCTTACTAGACGACACATAACAATGGGTACTCCCATAACACAAGCCTTATTGAGCTTTCCATGGGACTAGATCGATTTGTGTAAAAATTGTCCCTTAATATTTATTTATTATTTATTTATTTATTTTATATTTATACGCGATTATGCCCCGGTTTGTTGTCTTGTGATAATGAGTAAAGATCGTGTACCTAAGTTTAGATCAAAATAAAATCTGTGTAAATTAAACCAAGCATGTAACTACTAAAAATAATCGGTAATTCTAAATCACTATTAGAAAATTATACCTATAAGACCTACTGTGTAAGTATACCGTATTTAAGCCAATAAATGGGTGGACATTTTCCTGTTGTTATTCCGTCTCGTAACTCAGGAGACAATGCCGCCGGCGTGGACCTGCGCACGGGCTACTTCTAGCACTGGCAGCTACATGCCGTGCTCGCGCGTCACCAGCTACACGGAGCTGTTCGTGCTGATGCCCGCCGGGAAGACTCACAATGTGGTGTACAAAAAAATATTGTAAAATGTCAATATTATGTACTTAAATATATTTTACATACCTACTTTTGGAGTATGTAACTGTAGATAAAATTATTATATGTATATATTTAGTTGTACATACATAAACATAACTGTAAATAAAATGTAAATACTTGGCCTCAATATCTATATTCACCTTTCCTCTAATCTTACTTCTAAATAATATTAGACCTAAATTCGAAAGGTTTTTAGGAAGTTTGGATGCGTATATTTTTTACCTTTTCATGCTTAGACTGATTTGACTGGAGGACCGATTTGGGTGATATTTGCCATGGACTTGATTTAGATAGTACTACAGTCAAGGACGTAAAAATAGAAAAGTGGTACTGTATCGTCCGATATACACCTCTAAGTATATAAGTATTTAATTCACTTCAAAAATTTAAATTTTTGAAGTGATTTAAAACTAATACAGATAATAATAAGTGCAAAAAACTATTGATTTTGGAGTGTAGTTTTATTTGTATAACATTTTATCTTTACTTCAAGTTTCGGCTCCAGGGGAGAGGGGTAAATTAGCCGCTTACTGACACAGACTGAATTCCACGCGGGCGGAGCCGCGGGCACAGCTAGTACGTATAATAAAGCTGAAGAAGGTCGAAAGTCTGTACATGGAAGATATTCGAAAAAAAATTGGCCGGGGATACTTAAAATCGATAACAGAACACATTCCAACAGTTTTTAGAATTTTTGTCTGTTTGTCTGTTTATCTATTTGTCTGTTTATTTGTGCGCGCATCACAAGAATACGACTGAACAGATTTTGATGCAAACTTTACTAATCGGTCGAAAAATCCCCGGCCAGGTTATAGGCTCTAAAAATTCAACCCTTAAAAGGGGGAGTAGCCACTACATTTGATTGAGTTAAGTTTGCACCTGAATCTTATCGCGCTACTTAGGAAGAAGGTGCAAACTTCTCTCAAACATGTATTACGAGCCCACGAGTATCGAGTACCTTGCTAAACTAACAGGTGGCGCTAAAATTAATACATTTTTGCCAAATCCATACTCATATTATAAATGCGAAAGTGTGTCTGTCTGTCTGTTACCTCTTCACGCTTAAACTTGGTATGGAGATAGTTTGAGTCCCGGGTTTGCGGCTACTTTTTATCCCGGAAAAATACCCTTATCCGCGATAAAGGAATTTAAGGCGGACGAAGTCGCGGGCAAAGCTAGTATAATAATAATGAAATGTAATATTTTGAATGTTATCAATAAAGGACTATGACTAAGACTATGACTATAGGTTAAATACACATAAATCTGATAATATTGCATTAAGACACTAATCATACATGCTTTTAGATGCTATTATTGAGTAATTAGTGCAAAATCTCATTATACATGACGGCTTTTTGTTTATTAGACGATTCAAAGTAGGTACTCTGTGCGCGAGACTGAGTTAGGGTTTGCCTATTGGCGTAGTTTTGGTGTGCCATTTTCGGAGCCCGTATAACCTATCTACCTCTTTTTATGTTATATCATTGGTTACCTTGATATCTTTTAAAATCGTAGTTTTAAACAGTAATTAAAAAAGTTGATTGACCCAAATAGGGATGTTGACTATACTCAAATAATAATTAAATTTTGATGCGAAATTGTAGTTTTTATGACGAAAATCCTAAAAACAAACTTTGTGTTCGATTCCTTACGTGTATCTTGTTTTATGAGCATTTAAAAATATGTATAAAGTATGAAAATATTAATAAATAATAATACCATTGAATAACTCATGAAATGTATGGTAACTTTTGTTATGAAACCGTTTCAATAAACGCAAGTTTTAACATAGCTGCAGAACCAAGTTTTTTATTTCCCCGTATAACTGTCAGTATGAAGCGTTTTTGGGAAAGTCTAAACATGTGATTCTAACGTTGTTATATCTCATGGAGTTTTTATGATATTGAAGTAGTTTTTTCACCAGTATTTCTGTTATTGTAAGATCGTTTCTGTAACATCCCACAGAAAAAAGTTGTCAACATCCCTATTCTAATTCTGACTCTGATTCGATAAAATTCAATTGTCTTGCCATTGCCATGGTTCCAAGAAAATTCTTAACAGCGCGATCCACGGATATCAAATTATAGCGTCATGTAGGTATATGAATAATTATTTTAACGAATACCTAAGGTATTATTATTATATTAATCTTAATTGTTTTATATACTCTTACATTTAGAATTTTATTCTAGACACATTCTAGATTATTTATTTTTTATTGACAATCCTTTTGGGATTTATCTTATTGATTATTTTAATTTTAAAATGATGATTTTATCAATAATATTATACTTAAGTTAAATGATCTGATTGAAATAAAACAATTTAACGGATTATATCGCGTATATTATCTCATTTTAGTTCCCGACGTTTCGGAAGCTTTCCAGCTTTCCATGGTCACGGGTGGACTGATAAAAGATGTATTTTCCTCTTTTAAATGATCTGATTAGGTTTTTCTGGGTTTCCTTATCCTTGCAGCAAATGTTGGATCATATTTTATGTCCCAGCAAACATTCACTCTCATGTAACTGACATTTCGAAAGTGCTTGTAACTAGGCCTACTCGAATAATGAATATTTTGATTGATTGATTGATTGATTGATTGATTGAATAAAGTATGAACAAGGTTTACAGTATGTAGATATAAAAGCGCCATCTGTCGGTCTGAATATTTTTGCAACATCATCATATTTTCTCTTATGTTTTCTTTAAAAACAGTAAAATAAAGTAATCAAATGCCTTAAAGTCGGCAAACCGATGAGAATCGGGATCTATTAACGCCACACCTCTGGTACCTATCTAATTACACAAACTATGAAGGCTACCTACATCTCGGAGGGTCTAATTCGGTGCCTATTGCCCATGATTAGTGAGGATGATGGACCTGTTCTATTTTGGCCATACTTGGCACCCGTACACTATTTGAAGGTCACCTTAGCATGTTATAAAAAATAGAGCTGATTTTGTGCCTAAATGTACGACACATATATGAATGTGTCGAATTGTCCCGAAATTAGACCAATTTGTAACATTTGAGTACCAAGGTATGTTCGGAAACACACTAAAGCCGCGAATCAAATCGAAGCCTTCAAAAGAAACTGGACGAAAGGCTTCAAAATCATTGGAATTAAATCTGTGCTGCAGCTTAAAGCCAGTGCAAGGTCCAAAGTGCGTTTCACTTGTTTATATGATGAAACCTTTATATTTTCCTTTATTTGCTCCACATATGTCCTTCTTGGTCTCCCCCTTTTCCTTTTCCCTTCTATTTTTCCTTCAGTTATAGTCTTAATATAATCATCGTGTTCTAAGGGGTGACCTAAGTAAAGGAAAAACCCTCTCCTGTTCTTCCTTCGCCGTTCCTTCCCTTTCCCGTTCCTCTCATTTTCAATAAAGATTATTTTTTTCCTTAACTATCTTTAAAACTTCCTCATTAGGTACTCTTCTTTTCTGATCAACTGATCTTTTCCATCTTCCTCCAACACCACATTTCAGATTAAAACATAGCAGCGTTAAATTGCAATGATGAGGGCGAGCTGCGGGCAATATACTAATAATAACATAAATCATCGGCCGAAGTGGATACACAAGAGGCCTCTTAGAACTTCAGCTCTGGCTTGCTTTCGTTGGCTGTCCAGAAAGGCGCGTCAGAGCGAGTACCCTCGAGAAACCTCGCAGATAGCGCCGCACACGTCTCGACAACCCTGAGCCCTCACGTCCGTGTTGCTTTCGGCAGAATGATGACGGCAATTACAAGGGGTCATCAAGTTAGTAACGCGTCACCACTCGCCACAGATAACGATCTATTTCCTAGTTATGACGAGTGACGCGTTCCTATTAAAATAGCCGAAACATCCATCCAAACTACAATATTCTAATAGCTTTCTTTTCTTAAAATGCAATCGCGTCAACGTCTGCTGGGACCTGCTCATAGATGTATTCTCTCATTAACATACTCATCTCTCCTTATTATAACTACATGCTCAGGAATGGGTCCTAGCAGAAGTACAGCACCAACAAACTTCCCGAAAGGGCGTTCACGTGTAGAATCCACATCCCCACGCAAGGGTTCTAAAAATCCTGGACACACGAGCCCGAGACTCAAAATGTAAACGTTTGCGAAGAAGTTTGGATGTCTGTATGTTTTTTAATTTATAACGCATAAACCATCTATCCGATTTAAATAAAACTAAGCACATAGATAAATCAGATCAAGGCTTCAAACATGAGTTTTTAATACCCAGTAGCGCGGGCGAAACTGCCTGTATATAAAGTCAGTATAGTCAAATGTAGGTCTATAATATAACCATAGTACTCTATACGGCTAAAAGAACGTGCCCGCATCTTCGTCAGCGGAGGAGAAAAAAATCATAACCCTTTTTTTCTTCAGCATGGTCGAGTAAAAATATTTTTTATCCATTTGTAGAGGACCCGTTTTTGAATTTTTTGAAATTCATTCAGCAGTATGGACGTGATGAAGCCTCAAAGACACATATAAATATACAAAAAATAAAATATGCATAAAAAAACTTTAATACAAACCGCTTTTTGTATATCTTCAAAATACAGACATCTTATTGTTACAACTTTTTAATACTAAGTATAGACAACACTACAGGACTTCCTCGCCTATTTTATGCCAGACAGCGAAAGGCGATATCTACTCACTATTTAAACAGTTGAAGGTTAAGGTTAGAATCGTTCTAATTTAGCTTTCATCTTCTAAATATTTATGAACTGCGTAATTCGTTTGAATCCTATTTAAATACCTTTCTCATTTTATTTTTATTGACGTTAACATTTCATTTTATACATTAAAATGAAATCACAAAGGTATTTAGAATATAACTAATACAGGTTTCATTTAACCTAAATGATGTTAATAATAATGTTTGTGCAAATGACGGAGACTTCCATAACCCTCGACCACTTTAATTAATTGATAGTTTGATTTTTTCACGCTCGATCCGGAGCCACTCTCCGACTGATAACTCGTAAGTCCGGATCGAAATCGAACTTTAAACTTTCGAAAATTAAAAAAATTCGAATCATTCTGGGTCTTACCAGAATAACACAGCCAACGCAGGCTTCTTTTAAAATGTACGATTTCTAGAGGATATTTTTTTCCCCTACTGCATTCCACGTCGACCAGTGACGGCCTTTAAATTCACTTCTGTATGATAGTGCTGTGAATTGTAACACGGTATGTTGTCCTCTGTGAATATTCATTTGACGTTTAAGTGGTCTTCTGGAGCATAGGATATGAATAGCAGAAACTCTCTCTGCTGTCAGAATCCCAAGACGGATATGCACAAGTAATAGGTGAACCGATAAAATCTGTATCTAGAAAAATGCCGATAATTTTCAAACGGTTGAACCGATTTTGTCGAACTAGGGGAGACCGGGTAAGGTTTGTCTCACGGGTTGGTTGTCATTTAGTAGTTGGCTACAAGTACTGTATATTTAGCGGTAACATAATATTTTATCGATACATGCACGAATAATGCTTGGATAGCGACAACCTAAGTGTATATCGACGGCAAAAAGCGGAAACGCAGTATCCGCCTATGGATTCAGTTGGCGATAACGATATATACCTACCACAGTTCTTATTCAATAAAGGGTTCTTGTTATTGTCTTTTTACTTACCATCAACTGAATATTACGTTGAACTACCTCCATATAACCCTACAACATTGAAACCTACGTTATTACAGAAAACTGAACGAACGAATGAGTTTTTTGACCGATGTCGAAAGATTGCAAGAGCTATATCTAGGAAGTATATGCAATCGATAGACACTGTTCCGTGGTCCATTAAATGACCACTGTGCATTCAACCCGTGACATAACTTTACCCGGGCTCCCCTTTAATTAAGAACAATGTTCTCGATGCAGTAACGTTGCAAATACAAAAAGACAGACATCCTTTTAAGAGTTACGGTGCCACAGACACACAGATACACACTTCAATCTTATAAAACCCCTTTTTTGTTAGGGGTGCGGGTTAAAATTGCGGTCGCCAGACGGGCAACGCCATGACAAATCTCCAAGCTTGACCGCTTGGTTCAAACTTCATCGTTGTCTCGCGATGCCACATCGGAAGGGCAAGTCGTGATAACTTTCTACAAGCTAGATTTAACGTCGGGACTGTTTTCCGGTTTCATAAAAAGTTAACTCTGATCATCATTATATTTTAACAATATTAATTGAAACGAAAATTACGAAACACCGCCAAGGGAAAATCTAAGTAGTAAATAAAATAATATTACACGTCTGTCCAGATGCGATACGGCTCATAAAACTAACCGTTATAAACTGCCATACCGAACTCATAAGTTTTTATGCGAATATTAACTCTATATCTGAGGGATATTAGGGTTTACATTTTACATTGAGTTAATAAACTTCATACATTTTCAGGATTTACCTTTATAAAATCATTCCATTTTATTCTTGCTTTATGAAGGTACAGTAGTTATTTTGCTTAATAAGATACGTGCAAAATAACTGCTATGCCAAACCCTGCATTTAATTCAATTAGAAGGAAATTTAGTATGAGTTAATAATATATTTACTAACAGTGGTTAAGTGTGGTACAACATAATTAAACAAAAATTATACACATATATGTATGGTGTGTATGTAGTATGTGTGCATTTATTGTACTTATTGTGTTTGTTTAATATATATGTAGATACAATACTTCAATTCCAAACTGCTTTGCGCCACCTACAGAGGGGCTACTCCGAAATCCGAGTTCGTTTGGCGCCATCCCGTTCACTCAAATACAGCATAACATGAGAGCGAGAGGGATAGCACTTTACGAACTTCGATTTTGGAGTTTCGGAGTAACCCCTCAGTTTTTACAGTTCTACTACAGTTTCTTTTCTCAAAGTCTCCCACTACCCAAAGATTGTCTGGAAGAGATTGCTGTATAGTGAATTTTATTGTTTTTTGTACTCTATTTGTGTGGTGTGCCATAAAGAGTTATTGTATTGTATACACAGTTTTAGAGTACAACTAAACCTACAAATAAAACTAAATATAGACTAAATCTAAAAATGGCCCCTTTGGCATTGTACGGAAGATGCGAGCGGCGTTTTCTTGAATCGCCAAACTGATTCTTTGAGCGAGGAAACTGCCATCTCACCGGTAGTCACTCTTCGAAATGTCTTTGAAGAAACTTAATTCAGAGCTGCGTGTCTTGAAAACTTATTTGACTTTCTCTCCCAAAAAATTACCAGTGATATGTTTGTTTGCAACCATCAAAGATTAGACCTGTTTAAAGCCTCGCTTAAAGTCTTTTTCTTTTAAGTTTTCTACAGTCAATGTTTTTGAAAATAATATAATTAGTAATGAGGTAATCTGGGAGTTTTCTTCGCAGTGTTTGTTTCTCCTAAGTAAGCCTCATTTTGTGAAACCCTGCTAGTAGTTTATTTTTAAAATAAAATCTTAAAGCCCTTCTGGCACATGTGTAACTGTCTTTATACATTAGGCCAGGCCCAACTGGCATGTATGTACTACCTTTATTAGTTTTCTCAAAGTGGGTAGTTTGCACAAATTGTAACTTTGACAATGGAAAATCTACTTACATTTATACAAGCCCCAACCTCGGAAAAGGCTGAGCTGCTGTAGAAATTAGTTATACATATTATTAAATTAAGGTGTGTTTCTAGTAAGAGAGCCACGATGAGGGTGGCGTATGTAAAATTCTCGTTAAAAAATAAAGATGAAAAAGAAAGTAATAGGATTACTTTTATTATTAATGGCGCTCGAACGCACTACGGATATCAGAGTGACAGCAATGTTTGTCCATAAACACGAAATCGTAAACAAGAAGCAGCTGTGTGAGTATCCAATACACACAAAATACGCACTAATTGAGATAATCGAAGAATGTCATTCGGGAAACCTTTCAACGATACCAAAACCAGGAAAACGCGTGTATAACGTCAGCTAAAACATAGCTCTTGTACACGGAAATAAGATTAAAATTCGGCTACTAATGGCTATATGGAATTCGTGTTCGCGAAAGCTGACCCTCGAAAAGCCGTTCAGCGATAAAAACTAAATAAATAGGGAAGCGAATCCAAATGTCACATAATTTACTCGGGAGAGAGATAATAAACATGGCGGCATTTCTGCAGCTGATAAATTTGTGGGATCATCGAAAAGTGTTTTCGGCTGCTTTAACATGGGAGTTAGTAAAGAGGGCTTATAACTTTGACGTGTATATGTATATGTGTCTTAGTGTCTGTCTATTGCATCGTAGCTCCTGCACGCATGAACACATTCTAATGTATTTTACAAGCTTTTATATTATTTTTTTCCTGGTTAATCGGCGATCAGTCGGAAGACTATAGCTGATTCGTTGAGTGGCGAATGGCATGTAGGTATAGAGGCCAGCGCCTCTACTATCCTCTCATAAAATATCCTTCCTTTTCAACCTCTTCACAGTAAGAGAAGGTTCGAGAAGTGGTGTTGCCAAGAAATTGGGATGAAGTGATACGTGTTCCACATATTTCTTTTTGTGCTTTTCTATTTCAGCCTTAACTGTTGGGACCTCTAGATGTTTGTGTATTTCATCATTTCTGGAAAACCACGGAGCATTGGCTATAGTACGCAGGATATTATTTTGTACGCGTTGCAGGCATAGTATGTTGGTTTTGCTGGCAGTGCTCCAAAGCGGGATACTATATGTCCAAACCGGTTTTAAGACAGAGTTGTATATCAGGAGCTTGTTGTCAACAGAGAGGGTTGAGTTTCTTCCTATGAACCAGTAGAGGTTCCTGAATTGCATATTTATCTCGTCTCTTTTCTTTTTAGATGACATTTCCATGTGAGCCTTCTATCCAGATGGAACCCCAGATATTTGACACAGGTCGTGTCGGGCAGAACCGCAGGTCCCAGTTTGACAGATAGGTAGTCTTTTTTTCGCAGTGTGAATGTGATGTGATGGGACTTTTGAGCACTTGCCCGAATGCGCCACTTCTCCAGCCATGCATGTACTCTGTCTAGTAGATGTTGTAGTTTATTGCTAGATTCTTCTGGACTTTCATCGCTGGCGAGGTAAGCTACATCGTCAGCATATGTTGCAACAGTTACGTCTTCAGAAGTCGGAAGGTCTGATGTGAAGATATTATATAACACAGGACCAAGTATATACAAGCTTTTATATCACTTCACATTTGTATGTATGGACAAATCTTGCAAGGAATATTTAAACCACTTCTTGAGGACCGATTGAGCTGAAATTTGATATACTTACGTAACTTCAATGAACATACAATAATATGGCACCTTAGAGCTGATCTGATGATGGAACCGGAAGGTGGTCATAGGAACTCTGTAATAAAATAACGCATTGCTACCTAGTTTGGACACTTTACAATCGTCTTGGTGAGTAAGTAGCTGATGGATGTTAAAAGAAAAGTACAGTCGGAAAATAAAGGCTTGACACTAAATTGTAATTTTTGACAGGATCTTATTTTTTGTTTTGAAGGTGACTTAATCGGGACTTTTCTGAGCTATTATTTCATCTATCTATACATATAAAAGAAGAAGTCCTGACTGACTGACTGACTGAATGACTCATCAACGCACAGCCGAAACTACTAACGCTAGAGAATTGATTTTTCCACAGTCAGCTACATTTGTAACGTAGGCTAGGGATAAGAAAGCATTTTTCGAAATTCATCCCTTAAGTGGGTAAATAAAACAAGGGATGAAAGTTTTTTATAGGAAACGTAAAATCTTTGGACTTGAAACTTGAAATTTCGGGAATAGATTGTATATTTAAAATCAAGAAACTTGTATTCTTGAATTTTCGAAATTCATCCCCTAAGGGGGTAAAACAAGCGGTGAAACTTTGTATGTGAAACGTGAAATCTTTGGACTTAGAAACTTGAAATTTCGTCAATAGATTGTATGTTTAAAATCAAGAAACATATATTCTCGATTTTTCGAAATTCATCCTCTATCGTCGTAGTAAAATTATGGCGCCGGTTTTCTTGTGACGTTAACACGTAAAATTATCGTTCGTAACCCGAATTTACAGACAACCATTTTTTGCTACGCCTTAAAATATTATCCTTTTTTAACGCTGAGGTATCTTCTAGGACATTTCATTTTGGCCAGTGTTGGGAACTTTACCGGTCTCTTCTTTTCATAGTCTAGCAGGCGTTAAAATTAAAAGTGCCATTGTTGCCTTCTTATGGAATAATGTTCAATATCCCCATTTTCTTAAATCCGTTGGTCGCTGAATATCTTCTCAGTATTTTTTTTTCAAACATTTACAGCATCGGACGACTGACAGAAAAAAGTTTTACTCATTCATATCTCTGTTTTTACCTAAAATCTACGCGGACGAAGTCGCGGGCGGCCGCTAGTATCATATAAATTATTGAAAATTATTCGCTTTTTTCTGCATACCTTTGGACACATTGTTTTGTACGTAATGATAAAATAATGAACAAACGTGTAGTAAAAATGTCTGAGTATACTTTGTTATAATGACACGAGTCCTCGCTCCTATACTGTAATGAGATTAATAACAGTATCTTTTTTATTAATTTGATAAAGCATAAATAAAATAAATAAATATTAAGAGACAATTTTACACAAATCGAACTAGCCCCATGGTAAGCTCAATAAAGCTTGTGTTATGGGTACTAGACGACGATATATTTAATAGATATATTACTTATATACATAGAAAACATCCAAGACTCAGGAACAAATATTTATGCTCATCACACAAATATTTGCCCTTACCGGGATTTGAACCCAGGACCTCAGCTTCGCAGGCAAAGTTATTCCCACTGAGCCAAACCGGTCGTCAAAATACGTGTCTAACATTTTTTGGATTCCGTACCCAAGGGGTAAACGGGACCCTATTACTAACGCTCCGCTGTCCGTCCGTCTGTCTATATGTCTGTCCGCTTGTCACCAGACTGTATCTCATGAACCGTGATAGAAATAAGAAATATTCATAGATGATGTATTTTTAAAAATAGTATTATTTTATGACTGTGTATGTCAATAACCAATATAAAACTATTGAACACCGCGTACATTTTGCTTAGGAGTACGGCTCTGCTAACACTGGATTTTCATATAAACGGCCGGTTTTAGAGTATATTTTGTACGGAACCCTCGGTGCGCGAGTCCGACTCGTTCTTGGCCGAACTTTTACTATCTAACTGACGAGTAAATAGAATTTTGATTTTCGTACCCCGGCATCGTGCTCATTGTTTTTATCACTATCTCTTTTCTCTTTCCTCTTTCCTTAAAAACCTCTAAGTATTCAGAAATCTTATTACTGAAGTTTTATTGAATCGGGCGCCAATAACGAGAATACATCTGGATATAACTTGAAAGTTCAATCGGATATTATTATGATTAGACTTAGCTTAGACTTTATAAAGGTCAAATTAAGAGATCTAAAGGGTATCTCAATGTTGATGAAGCATTTATAGAATTACTAACTGTTGCCCGCTACTTCGTCCCGCGTAGAGGTGCAATTTATAGCCTGTGTGCTATTTTGATGTCTAAACAGCATTACTGGAAAGTTTCATTAAGATCTGTTCAGTCGTAACAGCATTGTCACAAAACTTAAGGATGAATTAACCGTAAGTCGTTTGATTCATAATTGTAACGTATTTTTTAAATAACCGATTTCAGTCAAGCATATTCAAGGCAAAAAATAATAGATACAATACAAATTATCATCCCCTATTTCCCCCCATACAGAGATTATTTCTTGCCCTATTTTTGCCTGGTAAAGTATGCCGTTTAGCAATTAATCCACGATTTGTACATATTTGCATGTGTATCCAAATTAAATTAAAGTTTTCAAATTGAAATAGAACAATTACGAAAATAGGTGTTACGCAATGTTTTCATATAAATAAAATAATAAGGTTTTTTATTCCGTTTCGTTTAAGAGACAAAGAAGAATAATGTAGACATTGCGTCATCATCATCATCATCATCATCATCATCATCATCATCATATCAGCCTAACAATAAACCACTGCTGGACAAATGCCTCCCCAACAATAGGGTTGCCAACTATACTTTATAATAACGTATCCTACGTTATTTTGCTCCATTATACTTTATACTTTTGAATAAAAAAAAAATAGCGAAAATATTTTATTTCTAACTAATACTCACTATGAAGAAATGAACGATGACATGACGCCCAAATAGTAAAACAATAAATAGTGGCACAAAAAAATATGTTGTGAATCATATAGGTGAATAAATTAATTCGAAAAATACTTTTTTTTATTAGAATTTAGAATTCGTTTTATTTTATACTATTCAGAGAGGTATATCCGTTGTTTTCGTTAAAAAAAGTTGGCAACCCTACCCAACGATGATTTTGCTACAAACTATGCACCTTCACAAACCTTTTTACGTTATTCTAAGAAAGTGCTTGTTACCTGGTAATGGAATTTTTCTGTTTTTTTTAAACTAGTGCTCTCTCGACTACGCAACAATGGGGGTGTCAAATGATACGTCATGAGCGTGCGTCACGGACGAGTGGTCCATATATCATGGTAGATGCAGTTAAAAATAGACGTGTTACTCATTGGACGACACGTTTAGCTCCGTGGGTTGCACAACGGCCTACGAAGCTGGCGGTCCCGGATTCG
The DNA here is from genome assembly GCA_905404275.2 of Hedya salicella. Classification (NCBI taxonomy): domain Eukaryota; kingdom Metazoa; phylum Arthropoda; class Insecta; order Lepidoptera; family Tortricidae; genus Hedya; species Hedya salicella. Next base: position 14,678,871 of record FR990111.1, on the reverse strand, counting down.
AAACCCGGCCAGGGCAAGTGTTTGTGCGGTGAGCACCAATCTTTGTTACTGGGTCTTGGATGTTTTCTATGTATTTAAGTATTATAATTTATCCCCATAATACCCATAGTACCAGCTTTGCTTAGTTTGGGACTAAGACGATTTGTGTAAGATTGTCCCTGTGTTATTTATTTATTGATCCAGGGCAACCTTACTTAGCTCTGTGGGACATGATTTTTTTTAGAAGATGAAACCTGTCTCTGTTTAGATGGAAGGCAAAACTTAGTATACCAAATTTCATCAAAATCGTTATATCCCTTTCCGAAAAACTAATTATATGTACTTATACGAAATGTCTATCTGTACATTAATGATATTAAAAAAAATTGCAACAGGCTATTGAAGGCCGCTGAATTGAAATATATTATTTATGGATTTATTGTAAGTTTGTATATCTGTAATTTTCTTTACAGCCTCATTATGTCAAAAGGTCTGACTACTTTCTCCTCTGCAAACGAAGTTAACCGTCTAATATTTATATGTATGTATACATAAATAGTGCATTTCTCGTTTAGTAATAGGATAGGTGCCACAGGTATAGAAGTAACACACTGCCCTTGACTAAAAAAAAACATGCCTTTAGAATAGCCGAATCAATAGATGGCGTTAATATCGTCGCACATTTTCAAAACAACGAATGTAACGAGAATAGCTGGAGATAATAACACTGTATTGTGATAAAGTTATTTTGAAGGCACTTCTTTCTTCGACCGAAACACTATATTGCTTTCAATTCTCTGCTAATAGCATGATTTTAAAACACGCTCTCTACTCTGCTGTACTTTGAAATGCTGTGTACGCTTACTTCGCGAAATATTAGCACATCATATTTATATTAATTATACTACATTATGGTAAGTTACTTAATGATGCAATGTCCAGTACGATATAACATTCGCGATAACCTACTGTAAAGTTAGTGCGCTTTAAAGTTTCTGTTGCAACTGTTGCAAGTTGATTAATCCGAAAGTATGTATAATGTATATTTATAGAGTTAACGTTGAATTGAGTTGTGGCAAAAAAGTAGGTAGTATTCTCTTAATGGCCTTTTACATGGTAAAAAAAATAAATACTATAAACGGAGGAAACTTTGATTTACAAGGTAAGATGATCACCAATTTTTAAACTAAAAGGATTATTTTTCTGAAGGTGTTAGTCACAGTTGCTAATTTTTAACGCGTTTAAAAAGTCAAATTATTATATTTTAACAAATAATGATTAATTTTATCCTAAGAGCATTTAACTACTGGAAATGCCAAGCCGTATCATTGCCGATTTTTGTTACAGTGAAAAAGTCTTAGTATTAGTAAGCACACTACGGAAGTATCCCTATTGTGCGACAAACGCACATAATAAAAAAATACCTACGAAGTAAAAATCATCCACACACTGATAATTTATTGTATAAACCAACCCGCTATTTCGCAGGTTAGTTGGCTGAGGGGAATGCCGTGTGGCATCTGTAGTGGTTAAAGCTCTAAGATTTTATCGATTTAAGTAATCCCTTGTATACGGTACGCATCTAACGTTTTACTCATCATCAATTGCAGCTTATAAGTGTAAACGTATTTCAGTAGTATTCTGTTCTTCCTCCATTTTGTGTGAAAGCATGAGCACACAATATGTTTTAGAAGGAAGGAAGAATAAATAATAAATATATCATCTCGCACTTGCAGACTCCGTGGGAAATCCTTTCATTGCGTATGTTCCGTTTTCATAGTCTAATTTCTTGTATTTTCGGCAGCCTTGGGAGTATGTTTTCATCCAAAAATCTAAATAAAAAAATATATTTGCTCAGAATACAGTGTCATAAACATAAGTTTCAAATAAGCATATGTATTCACCCTATAGATAATTATAGGCATGCAAATATTTAATTATTTACAGTCTACATTAATAATAATCAAAACATTAAATTAGCAGCAACAACAGATTTCAAAAATAATTACAAATTTCTAAATAATAACAATAGTTACCTAATCTTACATCTCTCGAGAAACTATTTTACACTATAGAAACAATTTTCAAGGAGCCAGCTATTTAATTTAGTTTCAAACATACTTCCTTGAAGAATTATTATCGTTTCAGGTAAGCGATTATAAATGTCTATACACATGTTAAAAATGTTTCTCCAGGTCCAGTGGTAGGATTGACATCTTAAATGACAAGTATCGGTATCGGTAAACCGATATCGATGCTGAACCTCTAACCCATCTAGAAAAAATCAGATATTTTTAAACAGTTGAGCCAATTTTCTCCAAAAATAGCTAAGAACACTTCCAATGAACATGACAAACAACTAAATTAAAATCGTTCCATCTGTTGAAGAGCTACTTACGATTAGGGATTGCAATCCGGTCCGGCGGATCCAGTAAGCTGGCCGGATCCGGCACTTTCTGGCGGCTACCGGATCCAGTAAAAAATTACCGGATCCGGTCCGGATCCGGTAGACCCGAAGAGACTGAAAAGACGCCACAACAGACATAAAATACGGACTACCCAACCCAAGAAAGCTGATGTCAAGAGTCAATATGATCTAGATCTAGTTAAGCATTAAAGAACGATGTCTTTCTTTGAGACAATTATTCTTTGAGACATACATTTTGTTTAATGGTTAATTATGTTTGTTTGGCCAAATAAGAAAAACAGTTTTTTAAATTAACGTTATTACAATTATAGCATGTCTCTTGCCTAGCATTTAAAGTGCAAAGTGATGTGATATGTGATTATCTATTAGATTTCCTTGTGTATGTTTAAAATATTACGGGTATTAAGGGAGTATAGTATTTTATTATTTTTGATGTTACCTCTAATAATATTAATAAACTTGAAATAATGGGTGGTCCACATGGTCACGACCATGTAAAGCTGAAAAGCTTCCGAAACGTCGGGAACTCAAATGAAATAATATACGCGATATAATCCGTTAAATTGTTTTATTTCAATGAGAATAATCGCGGAAACAGAAGAAAATATTATTAATAAACTTGATTAAATATTACATAGTAGAAAAGAAAAGTGGGGTCAAAGTTAAAAGAACAATCATGATCCAATACACCAAATTAGTAGTAAACTATAAAAAAAGCCTTTAATTAAAGTGTTTGTTTTATTTTTTAATGAAAAATATTTAATTGTGTTATATTTACTACGAGACGAGGTTACCATGTCTTCATGTGTGGCTGTAAATAGGTTAATAAAGTTAAAGCTAAATAGCATTAAAGCAGATGCTTAAATTTTCATATTACTGTGAAATTAGTGGCTAGTGATACTGATTTTTGACTTAATAAGGGTGATTTTTAGCGCTAAACCATTGTTACATTAGTTAATTTGCAAAAACAGCTCCGCATGATTACTTTACGGCCAATAAACTGGACAAAAAGCATAATTTTGGATAGACGCAATAGTGAAACTTCAATCCGGCCGGATCCGGCCGGATTGAGGATTGGACCGGATTGCAATCCCCACTTACGATGTTCTAGATCGACGCACAGGATAAACTTATAAGCACTGATCGTTATCAACGCAGTTTTAATAATAGTGTGTGGTAGGCAGAAAAAGTAATACATGTAAATATACAATATTATCTTTTACAATGTGATACGTAAATAGGGGACACCGAGGAGAGTTGTGACATCGTCGGATTTTTGGTATCTATTAGGTGATAGCGAGCTCGCAATAACGAGCGTTTGTTACTTCATGTTTCGAGCTAACAAACGCGCACTGTTTCGAGCACGCTAACAGTTGATAGGTTCTAAAAATTGTCGATGTCACAACTCTCCTCTGTTACAATTCACCTCGGTCTCCTCTACTTCAGGATATTAGAGATGCGCAAATTGTAACCATATTTGTTACAAAATATATGGAAATTGTTTTGAAGCAATCATATTAGATAATAGCATAGATAAGTAGCATTAGATAATAGAATACGTTTTATAATTAAAAAATATACCTATATTATTTGATCCTCCTCATCTCTTGTTTGGCTTGGCCGGCTTCACACATTCATTGGAAGCATGAGCGAGAACAATACAATCAAGTAATACTGATACAGATGAGAGACTGCTATACACAATTTTTGCTACTTTTGGAGCGATTATTTACGAAAACATTCACTCAATAAAAGAAATGCCTCGTGACCTTAAATTATTTTTAAAAGAACTGTCGAAATAACTAAAAAGAAAACTAAAAGTACACCTTATTTGTCTTAAACTCCCACTTTCTCGTAAGTAAAGCGACAGGAATTAATATTTTTAGCGCCACAATGGCAATTTCATACATTAAATTTATTTCCTAGCCAGAAAACAGCTGGTATTGGCATTAAATGGATATTTCAGGTTAGAATGTTGTGTACTATTTAGGACAAGTAAGGATGAATAGAGTTTAAGGAATTGATATGGAACTTATGTTATTTTTCTAATATTATGATACGTCAAATTGTCTATACGGATACGCTACGACTACATCACAAGCATCGAAATATGAATATAACATAAAAAGGGGCTTTCGTTAAGTTTTTTACTCATATGGTTTTTTTTTTCAAGATGGCACGTGGATGTAAAATTAGTATGCGTAGCTATCGGTGGCATCTAAATTGGCTGAATCAAGGGCCATTGTGTGGCCAGAGGCGCCCGAGGGCGAGGGCCCGACCCGGAGCCCGGAGGGCCAAGCGCGAGCTTGTCATACTTTACTAGCTTTACAACCACTGAAACGTCGTATCGTTTCAATCTTAAAGTAAATGTTGCTAAGTCGCTTTTGTTTTCTAATTTAATTTCAGTAAGTGTTTTACAACATCCAAAAAATATGACATACCTAAATACATAATGGCAAGTTTTTAAGTTTAAAAAAAACAAGCAACGGTTCCGATTGCAAAGCACCACAAGGCCCGCATGTATGACTGCAAAAAAAGCAATTCTATTCAACTATAGCCATAAATCAAGGTGCTAACTATTGGGACAGTGTCGAGTACTGAAATATTTAACTTCGTGTATCTATCCATATTTTTAGGCCTAATTTCACTGTGTCCGTCTGGTAGTAAAGGTTGATAACGGCTGATGCCATCGGTACTTGTCTAATCATTGCATTCGAAACTGTAAAGTTGTGAAATCACTGCGACTTATGAAATAAAAGCGATTTTTTTGTGGAAACTGCAGGAAAATATGCGCATATGAGCACAATTATTGTCTCATCCAACGAAGACACTAATTCGCGGACACGCAAAGGAACTTTAATCTATTAATCTAATGTAGAATTTTACAAAGTTACGCCTGAATCTAACAATTATTTAAACTGTAATAAGTTATCGAAGGGGTTAAGGGTCAAAGAATGAATTCTACTTTGATATACAAAATATTTCAATCAAGTTTCTATGTCACCTCTTCTGATCGAACTCTGCGATTTTATAAGAAGTACTAAAGTTATTTAACTGTTACAATGAAACAATTTGCTGAGAAAAGTAAATTTGATTCACTAATCTGATTTTTGTTAAATTTATTCTGATTGTGTAAAGCTCAATGGGGCGATGATGCCTAAAGTATTGTAAAGAACCCGTCACTTTTGTATGACTAGGCACCTGCTGTGGCGTGATTTAGTTGTAGGCATTGTAGTATTTATGCAACTGTCTTAGAAAACTTCGTTAGCTTGATGCATAACACGTTCTGTGTGTACAAAGGACCAATAAAACACTAGGACTGACAATTGCCATACTTTGCATCTTGCCCCGATCGCAGTTATTCAGGCAAAAACTATATGGCGCTTTAAAACAAAACATTTAGATAGATAATTGATTAATGAAACATTCTACAGCAACAATTAGCTGGTAAAGAGCAAAGACCAATTTTTTTATTGCGATGAACAATACCCTCCCTACAGTCACTCAGTCGGATACAACTTGTTCACAGGCTTCATTAGCCAAACAAAAACTTCAGAACCTTATTAAAATAACGTAATTGCAGTTCTTTGTAAGCACTTTTTAATTTTACCGACTATCGGGGCTTCCGTATTTTCATTTGTTTTCCTGGAGAACCAATTAGCTCTCCAAGTGTGCCGAGTGTTCTCTGGACAGAGTAATCAAATATTTATTAACATCTTTCCTATTATAAAATTGTAAAAATGGAATGTCTGTACATTTAATTTACTGAAAAAAAAATAGTTGGAACGGCTATTTGAGGTTCACTGACCGGAAAATATTGCCTTATTGAGCTTACCATAATATATAGATATAATACTTAAATACATATAAAATATCCAAAACCCAGGAACAAACATTCGTGCCCAACAAACACTTGGGACCGCCGGATTCGCATCTAAATATTTGTAATCAACCCCTTCGGGGTCTTTGTCTGACTCGTACGTCAATTTTGACAATCTTCTTGACATACTCAAATATTTTGATCTATATGATCTGATCTAGAACATATACTTAGGCTGGATTTCAATAACTTTTATTCCGAGAATAACGCTTATTCTTGGATAGTAATGTCTAAACCCCATATTAATTTGACATAATTATTTGAGATGTAGCGTAATTCTCGGAATAAAAGATTGGTGAAATCGGTGCTTAGTCGTACTGCTTCTAGTTGTACAAGTGTTATAGACGAATTCATGGTGATTTTTTTACAGAAAGTACTTTATAAAAAGGTGACGGAGAATATATACTTCTCAAAGCAATATAGGGGCCACTTAGGCGCGGAGAATTTCTATTCAGTTTTTGTGGTTACAACGTGGTTACAATTAACTAAATTTTATCTCAATTAAAACAAATAAAACAATTGACTATTTAAGTAATCGATTATTAGCTAAACAAAAACAAAAGTCTTTTTAGCTGGAGAGTATGCAAAATACATTTTACCAACTTATATATATTTTCACGTAACGATCAAAATTTTAGTGGCCTCTGTATTGTTTTGAGCAGATATATATATATATATATATTACTAATTATTGTATTACTTGAATATTGAAATTTTCCAAGAAAAGTGTGCTATACTATATGAACTTTTGTTTTAGAATATTGACTTTCAGAGTTTATTTCACTCAGATTATTTGTACAAACAGCAACACACTTAAGTGACCATTCGTAGACCTTATGTCAATGTTCATAGAGTCTACAAATGGTCCTTACGTGTGTGGTCCTTATCCTGTTTTTGTATGATAGTACATCATACAAAAACAGTCCCAATACAAACAACTCTGAGTATAGAAAACAATATTCTGATTAAAAAACCTAACGTACAGTCAGCTGTAAAAAGAAATACACAATTCGTCTGTTCAACGATATTTTTATCACCGCACTATTTGTCGATACAGTGTAAAGAAGATGGAAAGTTAAAGCAAGGTCTACAAGTGCGTTTGAAGTCCGATTAAAACGTTAGATAACAATAAATATATGTTTTTTACAACAAACACGAAAAACATTTAAAAAAGTCAAAGCTCTCAACCATCAAATTAGTTAAGTCAAAAGTAACGTCACAGAATCTATAAAAGCTAACTAAAAATTATCAAACAAAACTCGTTTTGCCCTTGTGCAAAAATGACTTAACTGACTTTTTTTTGTGATCGGAAAAGCCCTTTTGTAGCCAGACCGTTGCTGTAGAATGACGAAATAGAATGTTGCCACATTTTAATATCTTGGCGAGCGGCGATGACAGCATAATCTCGCCACCATTATTTTAAATCAACTGCTAATATGAATAAATAGGAATAAAATGTTGTTTGAATATCTAAATCCACTCAGCTGTAAACCTTTTTATACTTAACGGAACTAAGGCAGTATCCGGTTCAAATAATGTAATATTGTCACAGTAGACTTATTCACACAGTATAAAGGCTTACATCTCTGAATATAAATGTATTACTTATTATATATTGTCTGTATATGTCTCATCGCAGTGATAATTAATTACCGTTTTTACTAATAATTTCAGTTTATCTTCACGAGTCACCGAAACCAAGATAAACGCCATCAAACTTTATTTTTACGACGAAAAACCTATTCTTTAAAAAAACACGTTTTTTATACAAACGGCGTGCTGAGAGTTCCGAATTTTGATATGCTGACCCAAGTCACGTGGTTTTTTGTTTACATTCTTTGAAATACCTACGGCAATCGACTGTAGGTGTGGCGGGAGTTCTTTTGTTTTGAAACAATAAAAAGCTCCTGATTGTTTGTGCACTCTGTGTTCAATCTGTGTCCTGTGCCCGGTAACGTCAAGCCTGCGTTTTCCGCATCGCATCCTTTAATGTGGTTAGTGTCTAACCCCCACACTAGGACACGGAAAAAAGAAAACATCCGACCTGCAAGCAACCTAATAGGCCGGATATCGTTAAATAGCATATTTTTATTAACATACTTTGCTTTTCGATCTCTCTAAGAAACTCCGAGCATGGCCCTCTTCATTGCTCTATGAGTGCTTTAAGCCTTCTTATAAGGCCCGTTAAGATCGGTAGAAGAACCAAAGTGAACGACATAACTCGAAGAATTAACTTCAGTGGCAATCAGTGGCGTGGCGTCCATATAAGCAGATTCCCAGCGGGTTTCCTAAAGGTGCGTCCACACTTGTATCATTTGATCGTATCCGATCACTGTGGCGTGGCATGACTGCGTATCGCGCTACTTGGACGCTCACTGTCGGCGTGGTGATCACGCCGCGCTTGTCCGATCTAAGTGTGTGATACGCGTAGCAACATGGATTTCGAGCGATCGGATCGGCTCAACGTCCAACCAAACGCGTGGTCGTGACACGCGATCATGTCACGGGACGAAGATCTGATCGGGCAAATGATACAAATGTGGACGCACGCTTCAGCTTCCCTTGTAATTTTCCTGACGCCATACCTCTGGTGGCAATGGACAAGGTACATTGCTCGTCAAACCGACGGCTGCTGGGGCTGAAGAGTTCTTTAGTGGCGACCACGCACAGGAAGACGCAGCGTGGTAGACCCCCCACAAGGTCGTTGGAGTCCGCTAGATGTCGGTCATGTTAACGTTTTATGGGCAGGCTTCTGTGCAGCAGTGAACATCTGTCAGCTAAAAATGATAATTACGTAAGGTATTTCTATTTTGCTCTATTTTCACTTGAGTGTGTGGAACTATGACGGTCTATCTAATTTTTCTGTACGTCGCTGTCATGTTTACGTCACTATTTAAACTTTGACCGCTTTCATATTTGAATGACGTCAGTCACAAGCCAAGCAATTATTATTGCGACGATTTACGACACCTTTAGGCGTTGCTGGCGTGGTGGGCACAACATCTAGTTTTCTTGGCGTTCAAAGGGTTAAAACGACGAGTTTAAATAAGACGATCATATTTTCTTCTAGCCAAAACAAGTCCATTTTTTATGGCGCATCTCGTCAATATGTTAATAGCCTAGATAATTAGCTTCTTTCTAAATAACTCTGTCACTATTGTCTCCTCAGTTACGGGACAGAATATCAACAAAATAAGTTGATTCACCCATCCATTCCATCCAGTACAGTAAGGGAAACTAAAACACGTTCAATTTTTAACAGACTGCCACAAAAGGAGGAGGTTCTCAATTTGTCGGGACCTTTTTTTTTAGTCCTTATTATCAGAGCCCGGAAAATCCATAGCAAAACAAAAGACTGTCGCAATCAAACTAGTGTTAGAAACATTTTTTTATCGATATCGATAGTTGTGTAATATGAGAAAAAAACGGCCCACCAAATGAAAAAAAAAATTAATACAAAATTTCACATAGGTTTGTATACAGATACAGATGCAATTTCTTACTCGAAATCCACGTTAGTACACACAGCAGCACATGACATCTTATTGGGTTTGTTACGAGGGCTGCTATTTATATATCCGGAAACCGGGATTACAATCTTCTTAAATAGCATATTTGACCGCCATTGTAAAATTTGAACTTTTTTAAGTATATAAGGTATATTTTTTCTTCCTTATTAACGCTCGTGTTTTGTTTTTGACGGGTTTTAAATGTCATCTCGCAGCAAGAATGGAACTCACTCGTGAAAATATTCGTGCTATGATTTATTATGATTTTCGGCGTGGTTTAACGCAACAACAGTGCATAGATCAACTAACTTCAACTTTTGGTGATGAAGCCCCATCTAAAACTACTGTGTATCACTGGTTTAGTGAGTTCAATCGTGGACGTAGTATGCTTACGGACGAAGTTAAGGCAGGTCGCCCGAAATCGGTCGTTGTACAACAAAATATCGAGGCTGTGCGAAAACTTATAATGGACGACCGACATGTTACGTACCGCGAGATAGAGGCGACTCTGGGTATTTCTATGACCAGCATTAATAGCATATTACATAATTATTTGGCTGTAAAAAAAATTTGTTCGCGTTGGATACCCCACAACTTAACAAATGAGCAAAAACATGCTCGCGTCGAATGGTGCAATAAAATGTTAAAAAAATATAACCGTGGTGACTCAAAAGCCGTTTATAACATCTATACAGGTGACGAATCCTGGATCTATGCATACGATCCCGAAACGAAGCAACAATCAACGGTATGGGTGTTTCAAAATGAGCCGAACCCTACGAAAGTTACTCGTGCAAAAAGTACATTGAAACAAATGGTGGCCTGCTTCTTCGGTATTAATGGCCATGTAGCTACAGTGCCACTAGAAAACCGTAGAACGGTTAATTCAGAGTGGTACACGACCATTTGCTTACCGGAAGTATTTGAACAAATTCGTAAAACTAACCAGCGACGAAGAATCATTCTTCATCATGACAATGCCAGCTGTCATACGTCACGCGAAACAACTCTATTTTTGGAGGGTCAAAATGTGGAATTAACGGGTCATCCGCCGTACAGCCCTGACTTGGCACCCAACGATTTTTATTTATTTCCAAATATAAAGAATAAATTACGCGGTCAACGATTTTCGACCGCTGAAGATGCTGTCGACGCATTCAAACAACACGTTATGGAGGTAACTCAGGCGGAGTGGCAGAAGTGCTTTAAAAATTGGTTCACGCGAATGCAAAAGTGCATAGATCATCAAGGGGAATACTTTGAAAAACAATAAAACTATTTTCAGCCGTGTACGTTTGTTTGTTTTTTTGTTTCCGGATATATAAGTAGCAACCCTCGTATAGTGATAGCAGTAGATAATCATTATTATAAACGAAACAGTCTTCTCCCAGTGAATGTGTAAAAATTAATGATTATCTACTCCTATCACTATAACAAACCCAATGAGATGTCATGTGCTGCTGTGTGTACTGACGTGGATTTCGAGAAAGAAGTTGCATCTGTATCTGTAGAATTGTACAAACCTATGTAAAATTTTGTAATTTTTTTTTTCATTTGGTGGGTTTTTTCTCATATTATACAACTATCGATATCGATAAAAAAATGTTTCTAACACTAGTTTGATTGCGACAGTCTTTTGTTTTGCTATGGATTTTCCGGGCTCTGCTTATTATCATTGTGACGGAGTAAAAAGGTACTCGTGTTTCAATTTCCTTTTTCTGTATGTACCATAGTAACATGGATGACCTTCCATTTCGTAGACAAACGTTGTACGGTGTTTAAGTTATTAAAAATACAATTTATTGTAAAATACTTTAATTCATAATAATAATATAAACAATGAGCGTATAGATAGCATCTAGTCTAATAGTCGAGTGCGCAAAACAGCGCCACGCCGCGCTTGATCCAGTGCGCCTGCGGCTTGCGCGTGGGCAGCTCGATGGTCATCACGTAGTTGGTGGAGTGCCCCGTCGTGGACAGCGTGCCGGCGCGCACCAGCGTCTTGTACGTGGGGCACTCGTACAGGCCCTGCGCTAGCTTGTGGCCCTGCTCAGGCTTCATGTAGATTATCGCCATTTCTGAAAGGTAGATGCTGAGGTGTCACAGCCAAAAGTTCGCGATTCCATGACGCCCCCATCAACGACGCGAGAAACAACGGACTGATATAAGTGGGTAGTATTTTCCCCTCCCTCTTGCTATAGTAGGGCCATTAGCAACTGTCCATCGGAGCAATAAATCATTTTTATCATACTCTCTCGCTCGCACTCGGGGGCTTATGGCGAGTGTAAGTGATGCGTTTCGATATATCTTTGTAAGGAAAAATCCTTATACATATTTATTGAAAAAAAAAATGGTATTTATAATTGATGCTAGTACAACTACGAATAAAAGGGACAAAGAATATTAACAATCAATATTAAAAATTACGTTATGAACAATATATTTTTACTAATTACAATTGTTATATATTACAATTATTCTAAACACTATATGTCAGCCATCTACTAATGAGTCATATTAGTACATGGCTTATTCTAATAATAACATGAAATTACCACGCGTTATAATAAACGAAATTCAATAACAAGCGAAAATTCCAACGCAGGTAGCAAACTATCAATATACACGTGTACGTGTTTATCGTGTGTTGCACATCCTTGCTGACAGCGGGTTTTATTGCTCCGATGGACAGTTGCTAATGGCCCTACTATAGGAGAAGGACTGTGAAAAGAGAATCCCACGTAACTCTCCGAAGCATGGAATATGCGTAAAGAATTTTCACTCCGATAAAAAAGGGGTAATAGATGCCACAATTGGCTTTCCGCCACAAACGCTCAACACGTTCACTGTATCCATACATTCTGGCCATGTCTCAAGCCTGCACAACGAACCCATAGAAGGACTTGAAAAGAACCAGACCACGTGGGCGATCACCCATGCGTTGGACTGACCAGATCAAATCGGCTGTGGGCGGACCTCTGCATGAGTGCACCCGAATTTCTGCAAATCGGGAGAGATGTCGGGATATTATACGGCGAATAACATCTGCACCTGACAGTACAAGCTGTTGATCACGACCGCTCTGTGAAGAGTGCAACGAGCGACAAGAAGAAGAACAACTGTGCCTTCAGTGCGGGACTCCATAGTGGAAGCATGGCCTCCTGGTAAGTTGCACGACTAGAAATTGGCAGCACGTAGAAAGAACATTAAATTTAGAATTTAGTATGATATCAAATTAGAGTGTCTGTATAAATTACAGGTAACCAAACATTTCTTTTTAAAACTGTGTCGTCACGATTGCATTTTATTTATTAGTCTAAGGCGCCACACATTTGACTTTAATTTTGTTGATTACAAGTCATATAAACGCCATTACTTCGAGTCGACGGTCTAAAATTTAATATCTAGTATGGGGATTACAACTTTATATATCTTCAAATCACGTCGGATGATCTCGCATTAAAATTGCTTTACAAGTTTGTTTTGAGTTCAATCTTCGCAATCTCAACCACTCATATTTTTCTGGAAAGTAAAATGTTAATATTCAATAGAAAGTTTGTTATTATATACCTGTATACAACTCCTTGGGCTTGCTCTCCTCCAGCGACATGTCGCCCGTGTTCCACCGAGCTCCCTCCAGATACAGGCCTCGCACGCAGCATCCGTCCTCGTACTTCTTTGCCGGAGGTCCCGCCAGAGCCTGGGGAAAACAGCACCTTGAACACCCTTTGAATTATTGTCACTGGCACTTCATCATCGTCAACTCAGCTGAAAGATGCCACTGCAGGACAAATGATAGACCACGGAGTGGAGAGTACCAAGGATGGAGCCCAAGGATATCCATGGACGTTGTTATTTTATATTATTTTTTTTTACGCCTAGAGACCCATTACGTCACTGAAAGTATAGGTTAAGTTTATTGTTATCTGGACCCAGCGGAGTCCGTAAAGTATGTCCAGGTAATTCATTCGTCTGTTGCATTCATATCGTTATTGACTTTGATGTAATTTCTGTAGATTTTAAATGTTTTCTTTAATTTGTAAATTACATACAAAAGTGCCCGTGAGGCCTACCTGCAGAATAAATTTCGAATTTTTGATCTTGTGCCACGCAGGTGGCAGGTAGCTCCAGCGGCTTACCTCTCATGATTGTTGGTTTACCATATGTGGTTCACGTGTCCACGCAGCATTTTTCTGTTCGTGGTCGCCACTAGAAAACCTTTTTGCTCCAGCGGCCGTCAATTTTACGAGCAGTGAGGCATTTCGCTTCATGATTTGATTTTACATTAAAGAACAGAGAGTGATTTTAACCAACCTCAAAGCAATAAGCGACCGTGTCTATAGCGATGACGTGTTTCCTGGCGTAGTTCTGGAGAGACCCCGTGAGGAATGCTTGTGGGAAGTAAAAGCCCGAGATCCAGAATACCTTCGGGATCCCCGAGTCAGTCCATTCTTGCATGAACTTCACCCGGAGAATTAGATCTTTAACCCACGCCGCTGAAACAGTAGGTAAGTTTTTGATCACCTTTCATATTGGATTGTAATATTTTTTTCTCAAACATGCAATGGTATATCGACGTTGAGTTCCTTATGATAGGCCTCGAAGTCCCACGTTTCAAAATTGAAAGTCTAGGCCTGCAAAGTGACCTTCTTTTATTTGTATTCGCTATGAGAGCTGCGCTATTGTTTCTTTTCTTCATTGCGTGTTTGAGAATAGCACTAATTATACCTCGAAAAAAGGGATTGCCCGCCTCGCTTCCGTATCACTACTTTTACCTACTTGACTGGCAATCCCTATTTTCCCAGCCTCTGTAGTAATGTACTACTTTATAATGTTATATCTTTAACGTAACGAGCAAAAACGTACAGCGTGAATCGAGGTCTAGTAAGAGATCATTGTGTAACGGGTAAGCACATAACTTTACATAGAAAATTCAAGTCTAAAATGGAGTGGAATAATAGATGGAACACTTAGGCTCTTTTGTCCTTGTTGTAATTCAACGACGGTTGAATAATAAATACATCGAATATTAATACAACGACCAATCACAAAGGAAAAAATCAATGCGGTCGAATACACACTACGTAAAACCAGATACGTAACTCATTATCACCAAGAATATCGCTTATCCCATTTTTTTTCTCGTCGAATCGCCATCACACTGGGCATGTATTTCTCTAAAAGTTCACTAATGTCCAATCAAACAGTCGTCGGGTCACCAGATATAGGACCTCTGTCCTATCTATAGTTCTATAGGTATGTAATCTGGGAGATGGAATAATACTTCAAATATTATAAATTATTAATATGCATGCGATTATTTTTCGGTAACATTTCTCATGTTAAGTGAATATGATTCTTTATGAGAAATAAATGTCTTAAACCATAAACCATAAACCATAAACCATAAGTAGTTAAGGCGTGTAATACGGAACACGGTTGAGAGGCAACTAGCGAGCTAGTGCATGAGGCTTCCCGTAGGCGCGTCAGGGATGCTTACCATGCATAATGTCCCTATATTTACACTCTTGTAACAGTGATTTAATAATAATTCTAAAGCTATAAGAGAATTCTCAAAAAAGAGTAGGTATGCGAGTTACCCAGTGGTTTAAGCGATGGATACGCCTTAGAACTCCACATGACCGGCACCACATTGATCGCCAAGCTGTTCGACATGCTTTCGAGTGCCTCTGACATCACCACCAGTCCCTTCAGCGCTTTCAGGAGATCACTAAACAATAATTGGGTCTTTAAGAAAATCTAAAAACTACAAAAGGCTCTTTTTAAAGTTTAGCTTAGGCCACAATTTCAAGCTTTGAGCCTCGAGTAAAATATTCTACACACTTCAATTGTGAGAAAAGTCCAAACTCTAAACAATTAGGAATTATCATTTATTCTTTTATTCGGCCGTGGTAAGTATAGCTTAGCAACTTTTTTCGTGACACTCCCATGGTCACGATGCCCGCACGATGACCCTGCCGCGCGTCTTCTTACCCACCCCGCTCTCTTTCCCCCCGTCGCCCGCAGACGGAGTGTCACGACTCGCAAACAAAGTTTCCAAGTTATAAATGTATGGGCAAAGATGTAAACCATTTCTCGCAGTAACTCTTCTCCGACAGTTTGAATTTGTTAAAATATTTCCTGTTGCCGCCCCTATTATTATTATTACTAACAAGTTAATAAAAATAAAAGGAATGTTTTTACCTCTGAAATAAACAATTTGATTTCATGAATCTGCTATTCATAATTAAAACGGCCACATATTTCGTCCGTGTAAACAGAATAATTTATTCACTGAACATACTAGAACGTGGTCTGGTCAAATGAATAGTTTTCAAGCTGATCTGTGTAAAATATCACATATGCTTACATTACGATATGAAATATGCATGAAGCATGAATGCATTACACTTTTATAGTTAATATTTAAAAAAATCTCTACTGTTTGTTACGCGAATGAGCTTATAATAAAGCCAAAATAAAAATACATGCATATATTCGTATTGTATTATATTTTCCAAAAACTATGAATTTTCAGTTAGAGTTAGTCGTATTGATGTTATATGCTTAGTAATTCTAAGCATATTACATCAATACGTGGTGAGTCATGATACGTCACTACCCTATCCATCATGTTTGCTTCCATTTTTCATTACAGAATGCGATTAGAACATTGACTCACTTGAGCGAGGAGCTGATGACGCCTAGCAGTCGGTTGTACCGGATCGCCTCTTGGATTAGCACTGTGTTCAAAGACTCCTTGTACGATACTGGGTACCTGGTGAAGATGAGCACGTAAATACGTAATAAAAAAATGCTAGGTAGTAATGATTTTAGCAACTTGCCACTTTATTTATTTACTATTTTTTTTTATTGTCACAGCCATACCTCTACCAGTCAACCTTGGTGCATAATGTATAAAAATAGATACATACATATTTATATACTTAGACATACATAAATTCAGATGGAACAAGCTAATCAGAAAGAGTTTGCTGTTCTGCTAACAAAGAGTTCGTGCAAAGATTTTTTTAAAGCGCACTTGTTTCGAGCTTGCTTAATCTTGAGAGGAAGTCGGTTCCAAAGGCGGGTCACTTGAATGGTATAGAAGTTTGACCTGTTCGATGACTAGGGATGGAAAGATATAGATTGCCGGGAGAGCAAAATTGACGGTCACGAGTTATACCGGAATAGTGAAAGATCACTTTATAACACTTTACTTTATACTCTCGCGGTTTGTACACATTATTAACATTTAATAGGATGGGTCTAACGTGATAATTTTTATTTCATTTTATGAACTCGTCTTTCCATCCGCGACCATGACGCATGAAACTGCGTTGAAATGTTGAGTACCTAATAAAAGCAAATCTGTAATATATCGCGTTAGACCCGTCATATTTCTATTTAATAACTTACCCTTTAATTACATTTTTAGTGGGCATCAACTACTGCATAATTAACTAATAAAACAAGTTATCAAGCCTGTATGATTTTTGATGGGCTAGGGCCGTAAGGACTAGTTTGAAGAATGACGATGTCTACAAAACGTCTTAATTGAATAATATCTCAGTAAACGCAATGTCTTTTTTGAACAATGACCAGTA
This sequence comes from Hedya salicella, assembly GCA_905404275.2. Classification (NCBI taxonomy): domain Eukaryota; kingdom Metazoa; phylum Arthropoda; class Insecta; order Lepidoptera; family Tortricidae; genus Hedya; species Hedya salicella. The sequence continues at coordinate 14,661,468 of FR990111.1, read as the reverse complement.
AGCAGCATGTCTTGATTGCACGACCGTCAATTAAAGCAGAATACCATAGTTGCACAATGACTAGGTAGATTTTGGGCCATATTCTATTATGGCTTCATTGTAAAATGACACATTATACATTTTGTATAGATATTAAAACGTCTTGGATTTAAAATGTCTAGGTAGCAAAACGTCGTGGCCTCATAACAACTGAGTTATAACTGATGATGAATTTAATGTATGTCCAAGAGCAGCAACTCCGAAAACAGCATAAAACCAAATTTGACAGGGAAAATTCACATCATCTGTGGCCATATTACGCTTTGTTCTTCTTGCCACTTGATCATTTAGGCGTTTTGCTACCCAAGACTTTATAAATATTTGGTCATATGCTTTCTTTGTCATTTTACTATCAGTAAGTTCTGCTACTTGGTCAGTTTGCCATTAGGATATTTGCTTATTCAGCCGTTTTGCAAACAAGACGTTATACAACTAAGTCCAATTTTATACTCAGTAATTTGAATATTATAGCATTTTACACGTTTGGACATTTTACAACCAAGACCTGATGCAAATAAGTCCCTTTGCTTACTTAGCCATTTTGCAATCTAATCCCTATGACCCTAACCCTCTTTGATAGGGTAAGAGATAATTTTATAGGAAGGAACTCACGTAGCGCCGATGTAAACAGTATCCAGTTTCGGAGGCAGAGTATGTAATATTTCCTTCGCAGCGAGTTCCGTCATCTCTTCAGCAGACAGGCCTCCTTCGCCCGCCATCTCTTTGGGTTGCAAGTTTCGGAGCGTATCTGTAAACATTGATAATATTGTAAGAGATGCTGTATATAGCTATAGCTCCATTAGGATACACTGATAACTTTTAAAGGTAGTCCAGAATACCTTCAAAAGTTATCAGTGTATCCTAAAAGACGAGCATCACAGTATTTCCCCAGGTAAGGTAGTATCCATACTATCCATACTAATATTATAAATGCGAAAGTGTGTGTGTCTGTATGTCTGTCTGTCTCTTACCTCTTTATGCCTAAACCGCTGAACCGATTTGGATGAAGTTTGGTATGGAGATAGTTTGAGTCCCGGGAAAGGACATAGGCTACTTTTTATCCCGGAAAAATACCCTTATCCGCGATAAACGAATTTAAGGCGGACGAAGTCGCTGGTAGAAGCTAGTACCTTATAAATGTTCTAGCTACACAGGATATTTATTTTTTAAGGTCTAGCATAATTAACCGCCAATACACTTGAGATGTGACTTGCTATCTTCTATATAATGTCCTGCGGGCCTATGATGGTCGCGTTTATCACGCGATAAATGATATGATAACGCGCCTGTCACTCTCGTACTCACATACGTGCCAGAAGGTGACCGCAGCTACGTCATTTATTTATCGCGTGACAAACGCAACCATCATAGGCCCGCAGAACTGACCTATATGATTGAGAGAAGATCCTATCTATTTCATATCAATAAAACTTTAGGCCCCTCTATTATACCAGGCAACGTCTCAAACAGTGGGTCTTTAAACGACAGTTCTGTTTTGAAGTTTACACTAACGAATGAAAAATCTTTACTAACTGATTAACGGGAGATAAATCGTCAATTTTCAATCCCTTGTGACAGCTGAATTTCGCTGTAAGATTTCTGCCTTTTGCTGATTGATGTAGATGGCCGTGGTATTTTGGTAATCGCCACATGAATCCTTTCTTTCTTTCGGTATTTTGAGAGAATTACTTAATGGTGGCCCGTTAATAAAATAACATTTCTGTCTTACTTAGGTAATTTAACAACAATGGGCACGATTTTAGCGGCAGTCTCTATAAATAAACATAGGTACTTGGGTCATTCTTGGTTTCTACCGGCATTGAATCTGTTTTCCTATTTTATGGCGACTTTGCATTTTTTTGTTTTCTTTAAATTTGCAGAAGATCTACCCATGTTTAGTATGGAGCCATTTCAGGTAAGAAAGAACGACCTACTTACTGAGATTAGTGGTAGTCTCCGACATGGCGTAGCTAATGTTGGCATTGCTGTGAAGCCCGAAGAGCGCCGGGTCGTCGTTCAGAGGCAGTGAGCGGATGTACTTCGTGTAGTCTTCGATGTTTGACGTCGAGTGTTGCTAGAGCAAACAGTTTCAATACATAATAAAAGGGATATTTACACCGCAACTTAGGTGTCTAAATAGGTACAACGTGCTTGTGAGGAACCCGCATAATTTTACCAGCGTATAGCGACACGACACTTTGAAACATACGTGGCAACGTCGTGATCACAAAAGTTTATGTACTTTAGTAATTACAATAAATTGTTTACACGAAAATTTATAATATCTTCAAAACTAAGCTAGATTTTCCTGGGGTTCATGTATAATTTTTTTGGTCCTAATGACCTCAGGAATGTGTGATTAACTGAGATCGGACAGGTCATCGCAAAAAAAGATATGGAAATAGAACAAGACTCTATAGAGTCGATACTTAAGATAATGATTGTCTAAAGCAGATATTATCGTTATTTAACATTTGACCTTTTTTAGTTGGATAGGTATCTGTCATGGTTTTGTCAAAGTTGCGTTCTTGAAATAGTTTTGTGACCATGTAAATTAGTCAAATTATTTTCTTATGGTGATTTCGAAATATTTTAAATATGTTAAAAATAAAAACTATTAATAAGTGGATTAAGAACTATCCCGAGCTCTCTTATAATGAAGATTACAAAGAAATATTGTGTAAAGCATGAGATATTCGAATTAAATTGTTAAAGAAAGATAATATTAACAAACAAGTTAAATTAAACTAGTATGTGTAATAGTTTTTACAAATAACTAAATAAAAATATAGGTTTGTTTCAGAAAATGCAGGAGTTGATGGTTGCATATGTTCAATACAACCATCAGCATTAAAAAAACTTTTAATGGAAATACCTTCACAATCATTTGGTGAATTTTGGGTTATCTACGGTTGTAAATGTAATTGAAAAATATAATTAAATAATACTGTACATAACACGACTTCATTAATCTTGTTCTATTGGCGTGATGCGATTGTTTTGCAATGACCTGACCGATCTCTGGTGATTAACACTTTGTATGTTAACACTTCAAACGGATCACTTTTATTGACAGTAGGTGCCACCCAGTTTAGTCAGTAATGTTTTTTTTTGTCAATTCAACATCCTATCAATAAAGTTGCATACGGTCATAAGAGCGTTGGTGTTTCTTTTTATCCTAGAAGGGGCAAACGATCAAACGGATGGCCTGATGGTAAGCGATCGCTGACGCCCATAGACACCTGTAACACTAGAGGAGTCACAAGTGCGTTGTTAGCCTTCCAGGTGGGTGTACTCTTTTCTTGAAGGCTTTTTTTTACTAGTGATAATTCCAATAACGTTTTCCATCCTGATTCAGAATATGCACAGAAATCTGCGCATATTTCAAATATTAGAGCGCAGCATAGAGTTAACAGTCAATAGCACCTCCGTAGTCTAAACTATACGTACGTTTAGATTACGGAATGCACATAAACGTTAAAGTTTATAATGGAGCAATCGTACACAAATCCCTATACTCTCTAGCTGCTAGTAAAATCAGTTCACTCATCTAGATGACCAGAACGACCATGTGTTAGCGACGCAGTAGCCACAGGTCAAGAGGAACGAATATAAACAGCCGGATTCAAGACATGAAGTAGGTACATGGACGTGCTTGCGTCTTTCGGTAGCTGAAGGGTAACTAACTTTGATTGGCCGTTAGGTCATGCACACACACATATGTATGTGGTCGCGTACGTTTATTATAAACTTCGAAAACAACATCGGTAAGTAATGACATTAGGGGAGAGCAGATAGGATTCGTACACTTTTTACTCTGAGCTTTATAAAAAAAAAACTATTAGCTATTACAAAATGATATTGATACCGCTATATTACCCATTTATCTGGCTTTAATACTATGAAGTGTAGTTTTCATATCAAGTAGCATGAAGAAGCTACGAAGCTTTTCCTAAAAAATTAAGAACATACGAAAGCACCCCATGCATGGGGTAGCTTCGTGCATAGCACAGGAAACTTTCGTAAATTGAACTATCCAACATTATACATAGATAGGTTTTTTCAAAGCTATATATTATAGGCTGTTCTTGCTGACGTAGCAGGTTTTGATGACGACAATATACATACCACACCTGATATGTAAATTTTCCCTTCATCTTTGGTTGAGGGAAAGACAAATTTTCATGTATGAGGCTTCTGCTTCAAGAATGAAACTTTGTATTCAACGGGACTGTATTTTTGAAACAGCTGCCCAACATAATATAAAACAGTCTTTTTTTTCTCGAACTTTACTAGTAGGTAGTTGTCACGTGAGTGATGAAATTATTATTCGGGGTGGAATGATCCTTTTGATTCCAATTGCTTCTGGCTACCTTAACCAGGTATATAATCTTACCTGTTTGTAAGACCCGTTATCGTCGAAATAGTATCGGTCTGACAGCACAGCCGTGGTGTAATAGTCGCCTAGCAAGCACATGAGGCAACGGCGGTCCCAGTCATCGGTCACGCGGCCTCCGTAGTTGATGTGGCCGGCTACGTAAGTTAACATCTGCAAGAGTAAAGATAAATATTCATATGCCGACTTTGCGCCACTCAACAAACAAGAGATATATAAAGAACTAGAGGCGCCCACAACTTCGTCAGCAGAGGAGAAATCAAAACCCTTTTTTTCTTCCGAGTGAAAAGTATCCTTGAAAAAATGCCCAGCTACCCGTGTACCAAAAATGGTTTAAACCCATTTATCCGTTTTGACATGATGAAGCCACTACGACAAAATAAAAATAAAATGGTTCAGTCACCTTGAAATAGTTCGTATCACTTATCTTTTTGAAAATATCTTCAAAATACAGACATTTTACACAGACAGCGATTACCACCACTCACAAGAAAATTCTGCAACTGCCATCCTATCCTTACTTGTTAAAGAAAAGAGTAATTAGAATTCCCGTACCTACAAACTAACCTAAAAACTGCGTTTGCAAAACGTTTTAAAACATGGCTATTTCCCAAAATTTATAACAACATTGCAACGTATGTGACATAAAACTATGCCGAATCCCTGAGGTTAAAAAGCGAATACGGGAGCTCTCGCTATCGTGTACTTACGAACAAGCTGAAGTAGCTTTGAGGTAATGAGACCTTTCGCACCCTTCCCACTCCTTTCTCACACTGCACTCACACATAAACACATTGACACTGCATGAAACTAGTTTCATCACTCGTTTTAATTTATTTATTTTTGTTTAATAAATTCTTTGGAATTATTGTAAAATTATTAATATGTATGTCGCACCCGCTCACGGGACAATGGTGTCCCGGACCTTTGGGAGGCGTGCGCGGAGCCGAAGCCAACGAGTAGAGATTGTCGAAAGGGGACAATTTAATGAAATGTAAGGTGTACACCGCGCGGGTGCTGTTCCTGCCCGTATCATGGGACGCGCACACAGACAGCACTCGCTAGATGCAAGAACTATTGGAGAGTGATGAGATCTAAATATTCTGGGTTATGGGATTGAAATGATGGACTAAATACTGGGCTATTGCTTGAGACAATCGGACGTCTACCAGGAAAAAGTGTCCCATGGCTAAAGGCACTGGTAGACGATGACTTGCCCACCGCTAGATGGGCCCCCGTAAATAGCGACACATATAGTGGCCTGAGGGCAACATCGGTGCGGAGGGCTAAGGACGGAGAGGTGTCACTGGACTTTCTACCGAAGCCAACTCGCCACTTACGTTCCACGTCCACCCTCGAGCATCAGCTCTAGCGACTCCACTCTGACCGGCCGGTTAAGGCAAGCCAGAGGTGGGGGTCCTGACCCAACACCTTCCGTCAGGGTCCCCCAGGAGCACTCAGGTACGTGGGGTCGCTACTCCCCAACAGCTCGCCACAAGCTGCCCTGCGTTGACTGATTGCCCCGGTGAACCAGCGGGCGGTGGGGTCGTCACATCCCTACGCCTAATAAAATATTATTATTTTTCCTTCAGAAATGTAAATAGCCCCATTGTTCTTTTATCTCTCGTGTGTGACTCGACTTCCACGATACAGGCTATGCCTAGTGTGGAAGTCACTGTTTAACATTGTTATTTGTTGATAATTATTTTTGGTAAATAAAGAAAGCAAGCCTCACCGTATACCCGTAAACTCGAAGCCTACAAGCCACTGAGACATGAACTTTTGGAAGTTTTGGAGGTGCAAAATTAGCTAACCCTGGCAGTTGAGGACTTTAACTTACAGTATCGTCGGGACATATTGACCATACGAAGTTACTTTACCCACTAAAACCCCATTTTACTCAATTAATAAATTCTTAAAAACGACACCGAACGCTTATACAAAAGCAAATTAAGCACATGTAATTTTTAAGAATTTATTATTTAAATCAAATGGCGTTTTTGAATTACGAGGTGTTAATTGGTCCCTAGACATTATTTTAACACTATGCATTTTGTTACTGATTTCAGATCAGGTACAAAGTACGAGTGTAAATGAGTCCCGAAAAGTACTTTTTACTTGTGGGTAAAGAGACCTTATAGGGTCAAATCATACACCCTAAAATAAGATTCTGTTACCCGGAGCGGTACTTCGTTGTACTCATTCAGGAACATATGCAGCTGAGACATACAGATCTTGAGGTCGCCGTCGGTAAACTCGTAGGGGATGTTGAACCCGAGCGGGCCGAACTTGCGCCGCTCCAGCACCACACCGTGGAACAGGCATAGGGAAAACAGGAGCCACTGAAAACACGAAAGCGTTGAACTACTATAGTCGAAACGTTTAACTGAGCCTTAGTTCGAGGTAAGAAGGAGGCGCGGTGTAGGTTTTGAAAAGTAGTAGACGACAGGCAGGCGGCAGAACGAGTCCACCCGCTGCTCTCCAAATCCCTTTGTCGCACTCGCCCGGTGCCTCTCCATACCGGAGCAAGGACTCAGTTGAACGATGAGCAGAGCATTTCGCTGGCAAAATTACAGGTGTCTGTGTAATATTTTCAAGGTAGTTAAAAGTTACACTTTGTGTCACTATGACAATAATCAAATTTCAATTCGTTAAAATTGAATCCAATAATTTGTGCCAGCATAATATAATAATTTGGAGTCAGATTTGCTAACGAAACCTAGTCTAATATAACAACAACAAGTAATGCAACACCAGGTCCATTATTAATGAGGACAAATAATGTACCTTCTGACCAGATACTTAATATATGTAACTTTATACCCATCTGTCGGTACTGTACGAATGACTAAGTGTCAACCCTGAGCGATATAGTTAGACCCCCAAGTATTAGTTGTTCCGCCTTGATGTTTATAACATAACGTTTCATCAGAAACAAAACTCCCTAGACATAAAAATATAACACATTGTTCGAATCTTGGTTTTACTTATTATTTTTACAAGAGTACGTAAAATAACCTTGAAGTTGGGAACTTTCGTATCGGAGGAGTTGAAATATTCAATGAAGTCTGGTACTTGATTCATATAAGCCTTTAGCAAGTTGGCTTTTATGCCCCTAGGGGGCTCCACTGTCATCTTGTAGCCTGAAATGAAAGAAAGGATGAATAGTTTGATATATTAAATAAATATTGTTTTCCTTGTTATCTATGTAAGACTTTGGCGGGACCTATTGACACAAAAGGACATATCGTCGGTCGAAGCAATCTTGGAGGCCCAGTGGCATCCAATATCAAGGCAATTAGGTTTATTTTGGCGAGAAGTGAAACAAGCAGCCCGAGACAGAAAGCGATAATGGTGCACTGCGAAAGCTTTCAGCCCCACCCGGCGAACTTGGAACTTCACGTAAAGTAAGTCAAGCCTTGTTCCTCATTGCAACGGGTTCTTTTTTAATTGTGTCGGTGACCTGAATAGATCATAGGTATTGTTTCTGAACCAGTGGTTCATAACCGGCTTACCATCCTATAACATGGCGACGGGGAAGTTTGGTATCTTTGTGCGCCTGCTCGAGCACGATGCGTTCAACTTTATACTCCAGCACTAGCATCCACGAAAGCATGAAGAGTTGGATAATCATAATTCATGGACTGCTACGATTGGTAGCTCGGCTTATCGTTCTGCAACTAGGCGACGGGGAAGTGCGAGAAGCCACATGGCGGCGAGCCACAGCTTGAAGTCCTTGTGCAGCTCTGGCATGAGGTACTATTATACTCCAGCACCACCGAGTACTAGCAGGACCAGCATCCACAGAAACATGCAATTCTGGACAATCATGCAACAAACCTACATTTGCCAGCTCGGCTTACCATTCTGTAACAAGGCGACGGGAAAGTGCGGGGAAGGCATGGCGGTCAGCCACAGCCTGAAGTCCTTATGCACCTGCTCCGGCACAATGTGCTCCACGTTTTGTTCCAGTATTGGCATCCACGAAGGAGATAGATGGCAGTTCTGAACACACATAAAAGATTAATTTGCATAGGCCCTACTTTATTATGGAGCGTAGGTAGAGTTCCATTTGTGTACGACGTCCGTGGATGCTATCAACACTTTACTCACTGAACAGAGTGAACATTGCAGTTTTGAACTTAGAACCGTCCTATAGGTCTTATTTAGATAATGTTTTTTATGACATAGGAGGCAAACGAGCAGACGGGTCGCCTCATGGTAAGCAATCACCGTCGCCCATAGAGACTTGCATCACCGAGGCCCATAGAGACTTGCAGCACAGAGGAGTCACAAGTGCGTTGCCGGCCTTTCAGGTGGGAGTACGCTCTTTTCTTGAAGGCTTGAAGGTTGCATCGGTCCGGAAATACTGCAGACGACAATTTATTCCACAGTTCAGTTGTGCGATGTCAGTGTTTTTTTATTTATTGTCTGTGAAACAATAATATGTTGAAGGTATATGTAACAAAAAAATGAAGGAATATGTGAAGGAATATATGGATATATAAATTGTGTATATTTAGTATTGTTTTATTTAGTTTTAGTATTTTGCTGACGATCCCATGTAGGTGATATTGTTATTTTTATGTAATTAAGTTATTAGCATATCTTTAAATCAGTCTATCATAAATAATTAATAGATAATGACATATTACCTTTTTCATCTGTGACATTTTCATTTTGTATACCTATTATGATTTTATTTTTATTTTATTTTATTATTTCTTTGTATATGACGATCATAATTTAAATTCGTGTAAATTGACTAAATGTAATTTATATTGTAATTTATTTTATGAAATAAAGTAATATAATCTAATCTAATCTAATCATTTTTTATTAATATACAAGGGCCGAAAAATACGTTTGTACGGAATTATTAAAAAATATATATATTTACTGCATATAAATCACCACTATCTTATCTCGATCTCTCAGTCGGAGCTCAGCTTCCACTTAAAAAATTTTTGCTTGCTATACTAAAGTAAAAGATAGTTTAAATCACCTGGAAGAACACCCAGTTTCCGAAGTCACAGCCATTTTTCATCATAGCTTCAGCCAATGGACCTTGACCCTGACCGAGGGAGATGCTTTCAAAACGCTTTCCCATCTTCATTTTATCTCCAAACTTGAGTAAATCTGAAGAAAAAATATACTTTGATTAACTGCATATTTTCAAACAGAAGTAGGAAAAAATATACAAGTCAAACATGAGTCGCAATTTATCTCAAAATCAAATCGAGCATAACTAGTAATGCAAGTGACGTGGGACATAAAATATTCAGTCCATAGACTAAAGCGTCAAATTATGCCATTTTTGGTCTTGGAATTACCTCGAGCTGGATATATGCCAAAAGAGAGCACGTATATCATAGGAGACAGCGGATCGGATCTAGCATAGAAGACAGCAAGGTCTGCTGACTGCGACTCCACGACCCGCCCTTCTAGACCCTCCATTACGTAAACTTATCATAATCAGCTATCCAGTTTTATTGTTACTTTTGCTATTCGATATAAACTAACCTGCAGCTGGATCTGTGCCAGTAGAGAGCACGAAGATGATGGGAGACAGCGGGTCGGACTCAGCATAGAGGGCGGCAAGGTCTGCCGGTTGCGGCTCCACGAATCTCCCACCCAGGCCCTCTACCACGTAATCCTGTCACAATCGGAAAAATTTATATTATAAATATTGTGATGCTCCTGAGTAAAGTACCATTTATGTAAATAAATATCTTGGAAACAACGGCGACTGTTTTCTCTACGAGAGTAGGTATTTTCTTAATAAAGTGTTACATCATCTTTTATATTCATGTTATTTACTGTTTGGGTTTATCTTACTTAGAATCCTATGTACGTTCCTCTTACAAGAAAAAGTCAATATGCTGTAAAAAAAAGTTCTTGTATATTTTTTACTTACGAGTATACACACAAAATATAAATGAATACGTCAAATATATAGATAATTGCATTCTTTTTTTAGAGGTAGTAATTTGATCAAGTATGGTACACACGTGAAATACAGAGAGAACAACAAATGAAACTATTTCAACATGTGTGATACGGCTCTTAGACTTTGGATATTACACAAGTATGCTACACACTTGGAATTTTGATTAATGCACATGGAACTCGCTCCCGTCATGTGTATTTGCTGAAAATTATTAATTTGGGTCTCTCCAAAGCAAGAATGAATAGGCTGGGACTGAACCAGCGAGCTACATCCTCAGTTACCATCTATGACTACTCTCAACCTTAACCAATAAATTCTGTATCGGTCTTAAATAATACTTCGTGCCATACTATAAAAAAAAAACAGTTTATACTCAATCGCTGGTATTTTTATAAAAAAAACAATACTTAGAACCTAACATGCATAAGCAGTTATTTCACCATTAATAAAGAAGTATCAGTCTAACTCATATTTGTTATGAGGTAACGAATGTCTTATCCGTAGCGTTAAGACAGCCGCTTCTTTCAAACTACCTACGTCATACAGATTATGTGAAAACCATACACACCTGCAATCCCGGCACAACTTTGTCGGGTCTCAAACACTTGAGAATCAGTAACTTTTGGAAAGTATCCAACTGGGTGTCTAACGGTTTTGGGAACGCTAGCCTGAAAAACAATGTCAATTAATCCCTACCTTTAATTAATGTAAATTAATGAGATATTGTTTGACTGCATTTACTGGTTTGTCTCGCTATAACGCAACTACGGGACAACGGATTTTGTATTGAAATAAAAAACAGATCGGAAATAGACGTAGGCTTGTTTTAAAAGCTTTTTTTGCAGACAAGTTGTCCGCTTCAAAATTTGCAAGTTAAATTCACTTCCCTGTTACCGATTGAACTGGTATACTTATTTTTAGTTATTTTTTTATACTATTACTAAGGTGGCAAACAAGTATACGGCTTGCTTGATGCTAAGCAATCACCGTAGTCTGAAAAGCTTGCAACGAAAGGGGCATTACACGCGTGTTACCGGCCCGGCCCTTTAAAAACTTGTGTAAGTTAAGGGACAATGAAATATTATAATACCATCGTGCTGATCTGATGATGGAGCCCGGAGGTGGTCATAGGAACTCTGTAATAAAATAACGCAATGCCACCGATTTTGGGCTGTTTAAGATCGAGTGGTTGATGCATTTTTAAAGAGATGTACAGTCAGCAACAAAAACTTGTCACATAATGTTTTTTTTACAATAACTTTTTATCTCCGAAAGCCACAGTTCCGGAAAGATAAGCAAAATGCCCTTGCTACGCGGACGAAGCTGTGAGAAAACATAGGCTTAGATACAAATTTCTCTTTTTTTAACACTTAACTCCTGTTTTAGGGTCAATTTCAGAGCGTTTCAACCGCACTTCATTAGTGTCACCGCATTAATACAGATCCGAATGGCATCTTGAGATATTGTATAGCATTTTCAGGAGGTATAGTATCTCATTCGGATCTGTAATGGAAGGTACCATTAATGCAGTGACACTATTGAGTGCGGTTGAAACGCTCTGAAATTGACCCTTTACAGTCTGCATCTCGTTGTTTACTACGAAAAGCTTTAAGATCATGTGTGGGGTCCTCAAAGACGTGTTCTGGTTCAAATTGTGAGATAATACCTATGAGGGTTCATAGAATCGTAGTAGCTCTTGAAGTGCTTGAGTAGATTGGGGAATTCTTCAACGAACGGCCTCATGGTTGGCACTGAAGCGAGCTGCTGCATGTCCAACCACATTCGCTCCGAAATCCACTTCGGTTCAGGGTTTTCTCTTTCCTAAAAATAAATAAATGCAAAAATTAAACTTTACGTGATTACTCAAAAAAATCTTGCGAAAAAGAACTGGCACATGTTTTTAATAACTTCAGTAGGTGGAAAAAAACGAATTTCACTTAAACTTTACTACCTATCTGTAACACGGCTATTAAGGAAAAAACCCAAAATTGCTACTAACATAGTGAATATCTCGGAAACTACTAAAAATTGCAGAACATACAGGGGATCAAAGCGATAGCTTTTGAGCTGTTCTATCACCACTCTACATTTTGGTTTTAGGAACACCCAGTAGGTAAATGTCGTAAATAACACACAACCAGGGGGGTTATTGCCTAACGAAATTTTGACACTTGGTATCCGAATCAACTGTCATAGCCCATACAAAATCATGACACTTGATTCTGATTGCGAGCGACAAACGCGTTAGGCAATAGGGGGGCCGGTCCACAATATTTGTCAAAAACACGTTAACAATGAGTAACTCACAATTTGGCATAAACCTTTTGTGTAAATTTTCATTGTTAAGTATTTTTTTCACACCGTACCCAGAGCGCAGACATCACGTCACACGGCAAGGTGCACAGTTGTTGTGACTGATAAGTAACGAGTAAGCTGAACACAGCCATTAGAAAAATGGTTACTTTACTCACTTCTTCAATTTTACCCCCATTTAATAGGAAGTTAAACTCCACGTGTCGAATCACCCCCTTATCCAGTAATACTCTGGCACAGAGTAGGAAAGCAAACAGAAGCTTGTGCCTTTCAAACAGACTCCGGCATACGTTGACATAGAGGAGGAACGTGAAGTGATCTATGATAATCGTCACTCGTTCTAAAATGTCCTCTGTAAAATAAATAAGTTTATGAATAAAAATTACAGTCTAACTAAATTCTTTCAAAAAATCTTCAAATGTATGTACACCCTTGTAAGTAAGTAACTAGCTAATTAGATATGCGCCAAGCCCAAATTCTTTTCACAAAATCACTCTCTGACATCACCCAGGTAACCATCGTTTACGCATTTTACCAGAGATTGTTTTGTTTTTCATACCACTACTGTGGCAAACAAGCGTACGGCCTGCCTGATGCTAAGCAGTCACCGTAGTGTACGAACGCTTGCAACGCCAGGGTCATTACGTGCGTATTGATCTTGCAGAACCCCATGAATTTCTAAAATTTCCAGGGAAACCCGCGACTTGGAGCTCCTTCCACATTCGAAAGATTTCAATCGAAACGAAAATGCTCAAGTGAACTTGTAAAAATAAATACCGTTTGGTTCGGTCTCCGCCATAGCCCTGATGAAGAGCTTTACAAACCACTCCAGAGAGTACTGGTACATAGGGTCCACATTGGCCATGCCAGACAAGCAGAAGAACAGGATCTGGCCGCGGTTAGCCACGGGGATGTAACCCTCGCGTGCAACGTCTATTTCTTCCGTTGTGCGCTCAATGTCTGCTACTTTTATCTGTTAGTGTTTGAAACAAGAATGAATGATACAGTAACTAAAAGTGTTCTTCTACACAGAAGATAATCTCCATTTGTCTATTCAGTATCAACCTCTGCTACTGATATTAATTCCTAAATGTTTCTCTTATTGGGCTGTCCTGCGAACTTAGCTTACTTATTCAAACTAATTCTAGAGTATTTAAATAAAGCAATTTAACGGATTATATCGCGTATACTATCTCATTTGAATTCCCGATGTTTCGGAAGGTTTTACAGCTTTCCACCCGTGACCATGGAAAGCTGAAAAGCTTCCGAAACGTCGGGAACTCAAATGAGATAATAATATACGCGATATAATCCGTTAAATTGTTTCATTTAAATGAGTAATAATCGCGGAAACAGAAGAAAATATTAATTCTAGAGTAATGATAACACTTCACCATTGTTTCCGTCGTGACTGTATTCTAACGATACTGAATCAAGTGTCAATGAAGTTCAACTTGGCCAGAAATATACTAACCAGTATTTCAGCGCTCTTAATTTTAATTGCTTCCAAGGTCAATATTAATGGCAAATCGTCGACAGGCGATCCCTCACTGTTCGACAATCCGTATAGAATATCGGACTGCATCTCTGCTAGCTGTGCGGCCATTTGAGCTCGTGTCACGATCAGTTGGCCCCTTAGCTCTTCCAAGTCTGGGCGCTCTTGGGCCACTACAATGGACAGAAGCTGTTCTGCCAGACCACTGCAAATTCCAATGTAGTTAATGTTTTTGTTACCCTCGCACTGGTCATCATCAACATCGTCAACCCGTATATTGTCACTTTTTGGCATAGTCCTCCTCCAAATTCGCCCAGTTAAATTAGTTTTAGAGGGTTTTAGCTATCACTCACAGGGCCAAGATTGGATCCAAATGCTTTAAACTACAAAAATATCAATCAACATGGTTACATGTATACTGCTAGAAAGGTTCAGAACAAAACGATGATGCTTTCGCGGGATGGCTTTTATCAAACACTACGAAGAAGACCTAGGTCCAGACTCCAGATATAGGTAAAATTATTAGAATGGTAAATTTATACCAACATGCTTACCTCGGCACCAGCGCGAAATTGACGATTTGGACTTTGACGGAGGTCTCCGGGGTGTAACGAGGGTTGGGCAGCTTGGTCGTGATGTACAGCCGGAAGCCCGGCATGTAGGGAATGAGCGAATCACCCAGCTTTAGCACTAGCTGGCCCGCTTGTCGGAAGTATTGGCGCTGGACAATAATAACAAATTGATGATTTTCTTTTTGATCAATGTCTCTGGAGTGTAACGAGGGTTGGGCAACATGGTCGTGGTGTACAACCAAAACCTGGCATGAAAGGGTTAAGTGAATCGCCCAGCGGTAGCCCCAGCTGACCTGCTTGGCGCAAGTACTAGATAGCAATGAGGATACGGATATGTCTGAAGGATCTGCGTATTCAGCAGCTTTGCTTTTTGTGGTCGAATCAAGACGATGGCGCGCTGGATATGCCAAACGTTAAAGACATATAGATCGAAAATGAGCTGAAATGCCGGTTCCGAGAAATCAACTGGCAACCTAGTTAACCTGGGGCCCTTTTCTCAAGAGCTTGTAACTTGTATTACAAGCGGAAGTCATACAATATGAATTAAAGAAGGTCATTAAACAATATAAATTAAAAAAGGTCTTCCGCTCGTAATACAAGTTACAAGCGTTTATGAAACGGGTCCTAGTTAAGGTCATGCGAAACCGTTAAAAGGACGTGTTTTATGTCGAATAAATCTCCAAGGAAGACCTCAGTTCACCGGTGAACGCCTCAGAGTTAAATAATGATGATGATGATGATGGTGATATTGCCAAAGTAAAGGTGGATGTATTACCGTGATTGTATGCGTGCTTTTACCTTTAAAACAGGATCCAGCGCGGGATCCAGTTCTTGTCCAACGTTTTCTAGTAATATCGGTTTGCCGAATCGTAGTGCCGACTCAAAGTTCCTCAACAAATCTCTGTCACTTGGCTTGCAAACTGTTATGCCGTCGATTTTGCCCTGTGTAGGTATGTATGATATTCAGTATTAGCGTCTACGATACAATATTTAATAATGGCACAGTATCACCCAAATAAACTATAATTCGTTACTATTTCATAAAAGACATGATTTAATTTAAAGTTAGCATCAAATATATTCGTTCATCTTATAATGCAGAGTTATTAATATTGTATACCTGCAGGTATACAATATTAATAACTCTGCAGCTGCTAGAAGGTGCTCGCAACTTCGTTCGCGGAGGAGACAAAGACATAACCCGTCGTTTTTCCTTCAGCGTAGTCGGATAAAAAGTATCCTGTAACCATCTGGAGATACCCAGCTACCCGTGTACCAAAAATAGTTCAAATCCGTTTAGCCGATTTTGCGTGATGAAGCCACAACGACACATACAAACAGAAATAAAATCAAAAAAAAATTTTTCAATTTATTGACCTCCAAAAAGTCCATAACAATCATTTTTTTGAAATTATCTTCAATGTACAGACATATCATTCTCACAACTTTATAATAGTATAGATAATAAATATTCTATAGTATTATTAGTAAAGAGACTTTGTGCCTGCAGTCAAACTGTACAATACAGTTTTGCAGGAAACTGTCTTAGAAATAAGAAATATGTACTTTGTTTGATAAATAAATAAAAAAAAGAAACAACAGCGAATAAATATTTGTTTAAACTTATATTTTAAATCCAGACAACATATATTTCAGGCGATTTACGTACGAATATAGTCGACTTATGGATCAGACTACTGTTTAATACATAACAAAAACAAATCTTAGGGCATTTTTTCCATTGATATGAAATCTTACCTCTATGTTATACTTATTTACGAAAATAAATTACCATGGCCCTAATCCACTTGTTCGCCTGCGTCTGAGGATCAATGATAAGGGGCCACCGTCGAGAGTTGGAGATCAGGACAGCAGACTCAACGGAGAGCGGGTCGCGCGGTAGTCCGTATAGCTGCCATGTTCTGAAGACACGAGTTGAATCGTTGAGTCGAGTCTACTCCCGCCGTTGGATCGACTTGACCCAACTGCGATTGACACTGACTTACTAATTAAATATGATCAACTGGGACTGCGACTGACATGACTAAAAGCAACTAAATGTAACTCGATTAAACTTCATTACTCTTTACTCTTTATTAACCATGAGTAGACTTGACCATAAACTCTAACTTAATATTATGTGGTGAAGAAGGTAAAGCGGGGCTGAAAAAAGGTTACTACGCGTGCGGAATTGGGCTTGTTCAACTGTCATCATCATCATCATCAGCATATTTACGTCCAACTGCTGGGCACAGGCTCTCTCATGGATGAGAAGGAATGGGCTGTAGTCTCCACGCTGACCCTATAAGGATTGGAGACTTCCCAGATGTATGTAGGCTTCCTTGCGATGTTTTCCTTCACCGAAAAGGTAGCGGTATAAAGTGACCGTACATAAATTCCGAGAAACTCAGTGGCACAAGCAGAATTTGAACCCGCGACTTCTGTTTTCTGTTTGAAAGTTACTTGTCATCTCTTTAAAATATCTTTGGTATAGGAGAGATAAGTATAGTCATCCAGGTTAGGCTATGTAAATACAATTCATACGAGAAGCCCAGATATTCATATGATTGAGGAAAAGGTCGGATCTAACTGTCAATTAGAATACGCGTTCTAAATATATCCAGATTTTAAATGATAATCAAATTCCTAATTGTGAAATTTTATGGTACCTTAGGAAGGCGAAATTGTTGTTCGAAGGTACCTGATTTGTACAGCATCACCCAAAACCGACAGCGGAGTAGCACCGTGTGTGTGAGGCACATCCACTTCCTGACAATTAAATTATTATTTTATATCTGGCATGCAGGTAAACTAACTACACCTTTAACCACGCATTCCTTAGGTCATCAACAGTAAAAATGTTATATGATCCCTAGTCAAATCCGGCTTAGTGTTGAAGATATTATCAATTTTCATGTAAACTATTTGTTGTGATTACTAAAGTGCTTTTAATCGCGACTTTGCCGCGTAAGGTGCAAAGTTTCGAGTCGCTATTGAGAGACACCAAGTGGCAGCTACCACCTACTAAGGTCATCCTTTTATGCAGAAATATTCGTTACTATTTCATAAACGGAATAATTTTCATGGAGAAGCGAAAGCTAGTTAATATTTATTTGCAAAAATAGACAAAACTATAAGACTTGAATTTTTTTCATTATTTAGATCTTTGTATTTCAAGACAAGTATTTGTTTTTTTTGCTGCATTTGACTTGGGTTCATATAACACTTTTTTGTACTTTTAAGCTCAAAAATGTGTGGTTAAAAACTTCCTTATTCCTCGTGGGCACCGTGTATAATGTACCTACTGCAGCGATAAACTAGAATATTAAAAATATCACCACACGCATTTTTGATGTATCTAAAGTGTAGTGAGAATATGGCGTTATCCTGTACCAAGGAATTAATCTTGTTTAGGGGGTCAACGCCTTATTTTTACTACAGATGTTGAGCACAGACAAATATAACATTTTACCATTAAATATTTACCGTGAAAGGACGAGTGAAATCACTGCTGATAATAAAACTTTGGGCATAAACTTAGAACCGTCGATAATGGCGTAAAAAAAAGTGTATGAGTTTTCTGCCGGTGCAATTTACTTTGACCAGACGTCGTTACTACGAGGGGCGTATTTACCCTAGGGTCAAGGGGGCCATGGCCCGGGGCGGCAAACAGCCAGGGGCTGCGTAGCACGTAGCAACCTTCGGTACGCAAGTCCAACTCGCACTTAGCCTGTTTTTTCTTTAACATCTGGGGCGGCGAACCTCATTGGCCGAGGGTGCCAAATTTCAAAATACGCCCCTGGTTACTGCTGCGACAATGTGGCGACATCTTGTGTGAAATAGGACAAAATCCTCCATTCCTCCTAGTGGACATTGATTGGTGATGGCGCGCACACTCTTCGTCTCTTGCAACAGTTTCTATAAAAAAGTATAAAAGAATACCCTTATATGCGAAATCCAATGATCAAGCAATTCTCTCCGGAATTCATCGGTGAACGGTGTAATGTAACCAACAGCGCCTGAGGAATAATAAACTGCGTTACAAAAAGTGGAGTAGAAATGTATTTTTACAAAGATACCTATTATTTAAAATATGATACCGCCATGAGACTTAAAGATGGGATCATGATCGATCATGAACGAACGCTCATGATTATGATTAAGAACCGCATATGGAACAAACTGTCGAATAGCACCGTCACACTATATGTTCTTTCTTCTAGTCTTGAATAATAGTGTACGAAATGAAATCCAATATTAGTACTTTTCTAAAATATTACAAATGTAATTGGTATTGAACCTACATGCACTTAGAAGTATGTCACCAATAAGATTCACTAAGGCGATATCTAACTCTTTGATTGTTCTAATCCAGCGTACTCTTTCGCTTGACAACCCATTCAACAATCTGAAAAATAAATACTTTTAAGTATTAAAATTAAAACGTTCTTAGTCTGTTTTTCTAGGGACAGCAGTTCATAGTTCTAAGTCTTCAGTGTCAGTCTTCTAGTTTCCGAATACGGAGGATTAGACCGTTGCCCATTCATGAGCCAACATACAAATCGATCAGTACCTATTAGGTTTTTGTAAGAAATGGGCGTAATTAGAGAACCAATTAAAAAATAAATTGGCAAAGAAATTAAACTATTATAGTACTAGCGGCCGCCCGCGACTTCGTTCGCGTAGATTTTAGGTAAAAACAGAGATATGAATGCGGAAACTTTTTTCTGTCAGTTGTCCGATACTTATATTCAGCGACCAATGGATTTGGATTGAGAAAATGGGGATATTGAACATTATTCCATAAGAAGGCAATACTAGCACTTTTAATCGTAACGCCTGCTAGACTATGAAAAGAAGAGACCGGCGAAGTTCCCGACACTGGCCAAAATGAAATGTCCTAAAAGGTACCGCGGCGTTTCAAAAGGCTAGTATTTTAAGGCGTCGCAAAAAATGGTTGCCTATAAAGTCGGTTTACGAACAATAATTTCACGTGTTAACGTCACAAGAAAACCGGCTCTCACTCCCTCCCTCCCTCTCTTTCGCTCTCTTTCTCTCTCCTTCCCTCCCTCTCTCCCTCTTCTCTCTCTCTTTCTATCTCTCCTTCCCTCCCTCTTCGTGTTTCACTTTACCAATTTATTAATTAACACATAACCCACAATATTTTTGCAATTTCAAGTTCCTAAGTCCAAAGATTTTAAGTTGCACATACAAAATTCCATACCTTGTATTACCCCCTTAGGGGAGGAATTTTGAAAAATCATTAATATTAGTTTCTTGATTTTAAACACACAATCTTTTTGCGAACTTTCAAGTTTCTAAGTCCAAAGATTTTACGTTTCACATACAAAGTTCCATCCCTTGTTTTACCCCCTTAGGGGATGAATTTTCAAAAATCAATAATAAAAGTTCCGTAATTTTAAACACAATCTTTTTGCGAACTTTTAAGTTTCTAAGTCCAAAGATTTCACGTTTCACATACAAAGTTCCATCCCTTGTTTTACCCCTTTAGGGAATGAATTTTGAAAAATCAATCATACCATTTTCTTAATTTTAAACACACAATCTTTTTGCGAACTTTCAAGTTTCTAAGTCCAAAGATTTCACGTTTCACATACAAAGTTCCATCCCGTATTTTACCCCCTTTGGGGATGAATTTCGAATAATGAAGAATATAAGTTTCTTTATTTTAAACACACAATCATCTCAAGAAATTTCAAGTTTCTAAGTCTAAACATGTCACGTTTCTCATACAAACTTTCATCCCTTGTTTTACCCACTTAGGGGATGAATTTCAAAAAATGCTTTCTTATCCCTAGCCAACGTTATAAATGGAACCGACTGTGAAAATATCAATTCTCTAGCGTTAGAAGTTTCGGCTGTGCGTTGATGAGTCAGTCAATGAAGCAGTCAGGACTTCTTTTATATGTATATATAGAAGATAGATAGATGACCGGCGTTACAGTAAAGAGCAATAAAACTTGCTACAGTAGCATTTTTATTTCGAAAGGTGGGTAAGTCATAATAATACGAAGGAGTGAATTTTAACCTAAATTATATTTAAATTAAAGCATTTATTTTAATGTTTTTTAGTGTAACCCTACCCCCGAATGTTTATTAGTGAATTAGTGATGATATTTGGCATTGAACCTTAGTACAAGCTATTACGTTAGCTTTTTGTACAGAATAACCTATATGGCTCTTTACCCTTACGCCACCGGTCAAGTTGAAACTATGGCTCGTGCTAATATCTCTGTTCTGAGAAATCCTTTTAACATTACCTGTTAGCTCTGTCCATTCTAGCTAAGCACGCGTTTATATCGTCCTCCATCTTTCGTTTTTCTTCCTCTTTCTCTTGCAAATAAGCATTTAACTTCGCAATGCCCTCGAGTAACGCCTGCATTTTTGCTTTTGCGTTCGCCAGTACAGCTGTTATTAGAAAATAGGGCAGTAATTAATCGAAGAATCCTTAAAATATGACTGACTGATCAAATCAGTTCCTTTTATAAACTGTCAAAACGGTCAGAAAGTATGAAGTTTGGAAGAAAAAAGGTTTATGACGTCATAATTCTATACGGTCAAATTGCCTCCTTATTTTTAGTTTTTGATCATTTTAAAATAGCCAAAAGCTTAAAAATAAGTATTCATTAATGTTTTCTACGTATTTTCAGAAATAACATTTCACTGCAAGCGTGACATCTACGGTAGGTAAAAATAACAACCGAACGAACATACGTCACAATCATCACCATATCAGACGAAAGACGTACACAGCTGAAGGTGATCCCCCAAAGCTCAAAGATCTCCATGATGGCCGGTCCGCGCTACCGGCATCCAGATCTTGATGATGACGATGAACAGAAACGAATTTACCTTCAACAGCAGCGAGGTCCTTGGTGGCTTTATCTAGGGCTGCTTTTTTAGGGGCCACGGCTTTATTTACGTGGTAGAACTTGTACATGGCGTGTACCCACATGCATAGAGACTGGCAAGCTTTTGATACCTGAGGCAAATATTAAATAGTTATCATTTTATATGGAAAATTCAGGACATGGATGAAAAATGTAACATTCCGATTTTCTATAAAATTCATTAAATATCAAATTCGTTATCCGTTCCCCGTGATTTTATTTTACTGCTAAATAAATGTTTTGATGATGAAATCATAGCTGATATTTTTGTACTCAAAAACTACGAAGACAAGTTCAAATATTAAATACGAATTTCGGTACTCGTTTTGATATATTTTTGATTTACATGAGTAAAATTATCCAACTTGCAATGTATGTTTGTTCGGGTGGAATCATGGAAGTTAAATTTGACCTACTCACCGGATCGATTGAGCAAAATTTAGCATACTTATGTAAGGTGGGTGACGATACAAAAGGCAGGAAAGTGGTCATAGGAACTCTGTCATAAAATAATGCAATCCTACCGAATTTGGGCTCATTAGAATCGTCTCGGTGAGTAGTTGGTTGATGGATGTTCCAAGAAAAGCACAGTCGGCAGTAAAAGCTTGTTACAAAAATGATTTTTTTTACAGAAAGTATTGTTGTGTTGTGATAATTAGTGAATATAGTGTAAATTTAAATTGATAACTCAATAACATGTTTGTTTCGCCCTCAACGAACCTTGAGAATCTTAACAGGATCGTAGTTTGGGTCAGTGACGAAGCGCTTCAGTTTCTTGATCATATCTTCGGTGATTGACTCCTTGTCGTACTTCATAAGGGATTCCAGGAAAGCCGTGGGATCAGCCAGCATCTGGGAGCCTGGTTTCCAGTAGTTGAGGATCTTCTCTCCAAAGTTGGCCCCTGGTTCCTACGGAGTAAATGGAACAGAAGGAGGTAAGGGGATCTTCACGCGGCCGCCCAATAGTTACCTATCTAATTCTATGTGCAAGTTAAATCAAATACATATATTCTATGCTATTTAGATAATGCCCGCAACTTCATTCGCGGAGGAAGTAAAAGTCATAACCCTCCTTTTTATTTCAGCTTAGTCGGATAAAAAGTATCCTACAATCATCAGTGGATGGCCTGCTACCAGTGTACCAAAACAGCTGAAAACCATTTAGCTATTTTGCCGTGATGAATCCAAAAAATACAATACAAACACAAAAATTGTAAGTAAATAGTGAGTGACCTCTAAATATTCCGTGACATAATATCCCCCATTTTTTTTTAATCTTCTCAATATACAGACAGTTCAATAATACAACTTTATAATAGGAGTAGTATAGATACGAGTATGTACAACACGACACAGATATAAAAAGAAAAAGCAATAATGCAAAAATGCAAGTAAAATTATGCTACAGATACTAAACCACCGACTTAAACACCACGATCGCCAAATCTCTCAAGAGGGTTTGAAAGAGGAAAGGCACTAGGGAACAAATAGTAAACATACGCCAAGTTCTTGAGAAAAACCGAGTTTAATACTCCGGTCGTGATGTGTCTCATTGATAATGCCTTTGAACGTGTAAGATGGGTCAGGCTCAGGGAAATTCTAAGTGAAATGGGAGTACCTTGTTGGACAGGTCAGCCGTTTTTACAGTAATAACCGTGCATATGTCAGAGTTGACACCGATTGTTCTAATGTGTTTCAAACAAAAAAAGGTTTGCGTCAAGGATACATCCTTTCTCCACTTCTGTTTAATATATATGGCGAGCTGAATAACGATTTCCAGCGCGATAGCTCAGCTAAATAAAAAATGCAAACTGCACGCAAAACTGTCAAGTGACTCCGACTTAGCTGAAGAATCCTCAAAATATATTTTATATACAATTGTGAATAATAATGATGCAAAAATGGCATATAAATGTGCTACTATAATTCCAGGCCAGTGTAAAAAATATACAGTGGGCCAACGCCTTTAATGTTTACGTAAATGACAATGACATGGCCCGAGCTATCTAACCGCACGATTGCTCTGTCTAGACGGCTTCGTGGGATGACAGTATTGATTTCTAGACTGCGTCCAGGCTCTGCTTATGAACGGTAGGGTACCTTGATAGGCTTGATATCAAAGACCATACAGAGCGATTCGATGACGAGCACCACGCCCGCTGGGGGCTTCTTCATCGCCTTCACTTCTACTACGTCATTGCGGTTCAACTCTTGCAACGCCTTCTCGGCGGCGCGAAGTGCTGGCAACGCTTCGTCTGAACAGATAATATCAATGACAACAACGTTTGGTTATTAACCCCCCGTATGCAATGTCAAAAATTTGCCAATCAAATTCAAGCTAAATGACATTTTAACATAGAATTGAAATGCTCTGCACGGATCTGTGTCTAAGCATACGAGGGGTTGGTTTATTGATCAATTAACTTTTTTCTGTGCCTCCTTGCCATGGTTACGCCTCCTGGTTATCTTTCAAACTACGATTTTAAACGATATACTTAAAGGCAACTTTTTTGCTATCTAGCCATAGGTTCATTTTTCAAGGCCGTTCTCGTCAGTATTTTATTAGCTTAAATTATGAGCATTTTACTCTTTCACTATTGACTTTTGAGTTACGAGAGAGACTGGCAACCAAAAAAAGTTGATCCGCCTTTATATTGACTTCAGAAAACTAGCATATCTCGGGTGTCACTGGACGGAGCTCCGTCGACCGCTCCACGTATGACGTGGCGAAACTTGATTTGCGGTGAATGGACCTCCTATTAGTTAGTTGTTAATAGACATATAAAACGCTGTCCGCAATGTTTAATTAAATCATGATGTCATAGTTAAGTTATATCGATATGTAAACAACACTTAGAGAACAAAACATAACCTAACACTTTCAAATATGATAGCATTGATAGCTGTTTACGACTGCACTGACAGATTACAGCGTCTTGTTTTTGCCGTTATGACGTCATACCATACATTGCCCTTCATAATTATTGTTTATTAATTATACCAGTTGAGCCCAGTTTCAATTAAACAGTATACTTTACCTAAATCTTTCTGGGCATCTTCAGCCATAGCCGTTGTTTCAGCTGCCATTTTTTCGGCGACCGCTTGTTCTTTCTCCACTTTGATGCGTGCTTCCTCTGCTATAGCCTATCAAACATAAAATACATAAATTAACGAAAGAAAAGATATATGTGGCACTCAGTTTAGTGCCACATATATCACGAAAATTGGTTTTTCCTTATTCTCGTGCTGTTCCTGCTCAAGTCGTCCCAAATTCGTTTTAAGTTCTTTGACTCCCTTTCTCTTCTCAGTCAGCAGAAGGCACTTAATAATGCACCGGCATTTAATATTGTCGTTATGAATGTCGGGAATGAAATACATTTAATAAACGTAGAATTAAGAAATTGTTCAATCGAGCAGAATGCGAAACGTGAAGCCCTAAACGTTGGACCATCATTAGCCATAGTTAACAAGGTAAACCCGACAAAAATCATATGTTGGGTAGTTCCCATTTGTTCCATGGAACATGACGTCATAGAACAAAATGACACATGTTCTCCCCTTTTTAACCGACTTCCAAAAAAAAGGAAGAAGTTCTCAATTCGTCGGAATGTTTTTTTTTCCATAGATAATATGGGAACTACTAGAAAAGCTACAAGTAGTTTGTAGTTCTATCGAAAGAATAAGAACGAAATGTGTCATTTGTTTGATGACGTCATGTTCCATAGAACAAACGGGAACTAACCCATATGTTCCGCTGTGCGACGAAAATATTCTTTCAACTTTTTAAACTTTATCGAATGCGTCCCAACAAGGTGAACCCACAATCATGCTAATTGACAGATCGTAGGAAACCGTTGGAACAGGGGCCCGATTCTCAAAAGCTCGTAACTTGTATTCGAGTCAAGCGGAAGTCTCTTTTCAACAATATGAATTAAAGAGAGAAACTGGACCCAGGACAGCGCACGCACGACCGGTAGTTATCAAGACCCTTTTTTTTATGGCATAGGGGGCAAACGAGCAGACGGGTCACCTGATGGTAAGCGATCACCGTCGCCCATAGACACTTGCATCACTAGAGGAGTCACAAGTGCGTTGCCGGCCTTTCAGGTGGGAGTACGCTCTTTTCTTGAAGGTTTGAAGATCGCATCGGTCCGGAAATACTGCATGCGGCAATTTATTCCACAGTTCAGTCGTGCGAGGCAGGAAATTTCTAGAAAAACGCACAGTTGTGGACTGCCAACCACCTAAGTGGTGAGGATGGAAATATTGTCGCGTAGGACGATGGCGGAAAGATGCAGCTGGGATCAACCCGAACAATTCCTCGGAACTCTCCCAAGCGATAAAAAATGCAGAGCGAGGCTACATCTCTACGCAGTGCCAAGGAGTCAAGCTGATCTGAAATACGCTGGCAACCGACGATACGAGTCGCTCTCCGTTGAATGCGGTCTAGAGGGAGAAGCTGGTACTGTGGAGCCCCAGCCCACAGATGAGAACAGTATTCCATGTGCGGGCGGACCTGTGCCTTGTAAAGCTGTAGGAGGTGGGCTGGAGTAAAATACCCTTGGGGAAGCCTTCATTTAGCAGTGGACATCTTTCGGCTAATACGATGACTATGATGATATTACAAGTTCTTGGGTTAAATTGAAAGGCAAGAGTTGGAGTGGAACCTACAAGCTTAATTTCATTGGCTCACCGTGTCCACAGCAATCCGCTCAATGACTTTCTTAGTCTCATCAGCCGCCTTCTCCATGAGTGGCTTCAGTTCTGCCAGCTCTATTTGAAGCTGCTTCACTTCCACCTCCGTCTGGTTCAGCTTATTAAGACCTGAGAAGCACAAGGATGAAGTGATTCCGTAGATGTCTTACATATATGGATACATTGTAACAGAGCAACGTGTGGCGCATATTACGACAGTTCCTTTGAAAACATTTTAAGTTTTCTAAAAATTTCTTAAACCTTGCTTCCCAAACACAAGTTCTGAAATATGCCTGTTTCTAACTTATACTTGAACTTGTATGTTATATGGGCAACAACTAAGGGTGCGTTTCCACTGAAGCGGAAGCGGAGTTGTGCGAAATTAACCAATCAAGTAATCACATTCCACAGATTCAATTCCATTCGTTGTTTCCACATCGACACAGCCTGATTGAGGCACAGGTCCGCTTCAGTGTAACGCACCCTTAGGGTGCTTTTCCACCGACGGAGTGAGGCAAGATGAAAAGAGAATTAAAATTTGTACGGCATAACTTCAATACTCTCCTAGCTCCTAGCGTATCTTCGGTGGATCCATTTCGGTATGGATTGGCTAGGATGTGCAGGACCAGAATTAAATTATTTGTTGGTGTAATAAACATATTGCTGCGTACATAGACTCAAAACTCTGCAACAGAAACACGATTCTCGCCATGCCTACTGATATTACAACCAATTTTACTATGAGAACTTTCTTGTCTGTGGTGTGGGACTTCATTCGTTTGTCTATGATTTAAAAAAATACATTCGTTTTGACGGACGATCGAATTGCCGCCATTAATGTTGTCATTTATTTGTTGATTTTTTTGCTGTTACGAAAGTAAAATTGTGAAAAGTTATTTGTAATTTACATTTAAGTTGAAAATATGAGTAGAAGTGACTCCGAGAACTATGAACACTCCGCCGGATATTGTAAATGCAGCCACGATTGCAACAAATAACTTGTTGTCAGAAAAATCGATACCCAAATTTAGTACTAGTAAAAAAGTATCAAGATTTTTTAGATTGCAGAATGAACAAACGCACAAATTTATGTGAATAAATAATTTGTTTCCTTCTGTATTTGTTCAAGTTTATTTTTTATTGCATTATTTTAATATCTATGGCCTATTGATATTTTACAGGTAGCACTAGTAACAATGCAGGTCATTTCCCTACGGCTATTTCTGAACCCATCTTAGAGTACTTATGATATGTGTGTAGATAAAGTAGTGTATGCATCTGTACATAATTAGGCCTTAAAACACTCGTGTGATCCTATTATGAAACTCGCTAACGCTCGCAAAACCACACTCGTATTTTAAGGCCTCTCATTATGTAGCAGTTGCATAAACTACTAATAGGCAATTGGCTAGCATGATTTATTATCTCTTAACGCAGTTGTAATAATTACCTAAAAATTTATTGCAATATTTAGTGCAACTCGACCGACGCGATTTCTATTCACGTCCACACCACGTCCACACTTTGGGAAAAGCACCATGATGACGGGGTATGAAAATCAAAATGCTAATTAGTCCGTCAGTGACGTGATAAAAAAATATTGGACACATATTCTCTGAAATAAAACAATTTAACGGATTATATCGCGTATATTATCTCATTTTAGTTCCCGACGTTTCGGAAGCTTTCCAGCTTTCCATGGTCACGGGTGGACTGAGAAAAGATGTATTTTCCTCTGTCAAAGTTACAATTTGTGCATACTACCCATTTATGAAGAAACAAATAAAGGGGTACATACATGCCAGATGGGCCTAAGCTGTAAAGACAGTTACACATGTGCGAGAAGGGCTTAATTATTTTATTCTAATAATTTACCAAGCAGCATTTCACAAATGAGGCGTACTGAGGAGAAAAGAAACGCTGCAAAGAAAAACTCCCAGGCTACCTCATTACTAATTATAATATTTAAAAAACAGAGACTATTAAACTACTTTTTAAACTGATAAGATATTTTACACCGTTCAGAAATTAAGGTTTTGCAGTCCTATGTCTCGCTTGTTCCTTGATGAGATATATTACAGGATCCCAAGCTGGTGGTAGTGACAATCCATCTTCTCTATTGAAATTAGGATTTAGCAATAGCCTCGCGTAGCATTCTGGGAAAATATCTTTTTTCTTTGGCAAGGATAGAAGGTTTATCAAACATAATTGAGTGGTTTGGTCCGTCAATGACATGTTCACAGACTGCAGACCTATTACACCGACGATGCTTGACATCTGCTATCTGCTATGTGTATCAAGCGATATAATCCGTTAAATTGTTTTATTTCAATGAGTAATAATAGTCGTGGAAACAGAAGAAAATATCACATATTCTTTGTTTTTTCAAAATAATAAAATATACTGAGATAAATCGCATTAAAGTTTAGCAGTGGGGGCTCGTGACGTCACTCCTGAGTACAATTTGTACCTAGGATTGACATTTTGACTCAATGTATCGCCTTTATTTTAAAATCACGTGAAAAAATAAAAAAAACGTATCCAATTTTTGTTATTAATCTACATAACGGACTTATTATTAAAATTTTGTCACCATTCCTATTACCTGTTTTTAAAGCATTAGACTCCTTCAAAATGTCCTGCTGTTTCTTTCTAAACATATCCGCGTAACAGCCCAGCATTTCCATGTACGACATTGGTGTGACGTAGTTGAGTCGGTTCAGTTGCGCAAGAAACTTGGTGCTTGCCTCCACCACGCTCTGATGCGCGAAGCAGCATACAGACTAAAAATAAATATAGTTGTATAATAATGAGGGTTTTCTAAAACGGAAATATCACCAGTCGGCGCCACCGTGACGTAAGGTGTAATTGACAAGTAGTGTCAAAATCCACCAATCACGCGCCAATGGCGCCAAGTTTTAATATTTCCATTCTCGAAAACCCTAATTGTGGCTTATCCACCCCTTAAACGGATGCTATTAAAACAGATATCGTTCAAACATCTTTTATTTATTATTTTTCTTTATTGCACAAAATACAAATATCGTACATAAGGCGGACTTATTGCCACAAGGCTTACTTATTTCTACCAGTCAACCTTAAGGCAAAGCTGAAATGGTGTAGGTGGTGCTTACATAACCCATAAAAGTATCATTCAGTATTTTAAGCCCACGTTATTGATGCCCTCGATATTGCAAGAACTGCAAAAATAAATTGCTCACGTCACATTTTAATTCGTTTCTCAGTGTCAAAAATCTGAAGCGCCGCCGTGCGCTGGAAATTGTATATACTTACTCCATGTTTTTTAATTTCCTTTAATTTTAACATGCGGTAGTTTTCGTCAATATTAACCATATATCGCAAAAAAGGGAGCACCGAGCAGGCATTTCAGAAATAATAACATTCATAACAAAATAAAATGAATTAGGATCTATTCAAACGTACGGTCACATTTTGCCGTCAAACGCAACAGTGTGGTCGATCCGACCGCATCAGAACAACTGCAAGAAGCTGCAGCGCAACTATTCACACTAAACCATTACATCATGACTTTTTGTCGCTGCTTTGTCGTGTGGTTGTTGTACTTTTGAATAGGGCCGTAATGTAAAATGTATATCGGGACATAAGTTTACTTAAACACGTAAATGTCGATTTTTATTTCAACCCTCAACCCCTTTTGTGCGGTGTATGCAGTTATAACCCCCCTCTTTTCCCACGGCGGTAAAAAATTACAACTTACAACCATAGCAGTGTAAACTTCTTCTGTGGTAGTCAGCTCGACCATGTTGTCAAAGAAGTGTCTTGCGACCGACTCGAGTGCAGTTTTGGGCCACTCGCTAAACCAGTCGATGGTACAGCAGTTTACCAGAGACGGGAACTGACGGAGACGCGCTCGGAAAATCTGGAAAAGTTGGTACTTATAGAGCCTACTAGAAGGTGCCCGGAATTTCGTTTGGGAAGAGGATAAAGTCATAACCTCTTTTTTTTCTTTAGCGTATTAAGTATCCTATAACCATCTGGAGATACCCAGCTAGCTACCCGTGTACCAAACATTTTTGAAATCCGTTTAGCCGATTTTGCGTGATGAAGCCGCAACGACACATACAAACATACAAAATCTTCGTGCTAATTCGTTTCAGATAAGAAAATTTAAGTACAGTGTAGGAAAGAAAGTTTACCCCCCCATAGGGCTCATGACGATGACAAAACGGAGGTTGCTCCGAACCCTCTTCTGATAGCAATCAAAGAATTTCCTCTTGGTATTTAGTAAACTCATATCGTATATGAAAACCTATTCAAGACTGCGCACCGTTTTGGTAAGAAAGCTTACCTCACCAACGGGGCTCATGACGATGACAATGTGAAGGTTGCTCCGAACCCTCTTCTGGTAGCACCCAAACAGGTTCGTCTTGGTGGCAGGCAGATTCATCTCCATGACTGCATGGCGGACAGACATGAAGATTTTATCCATGTCCTCAGCTTCGTAGATGTTGGGGACGTCGCCGGAGCTAAGAATGTTGTTTAGATCCTCTAGGAAGGATTCCATTTTTATCTGCAATACATGGAATGTTGATATAGTATGTAATCTGATAAATACTCTGGGAGTAATCGAGACAGTAGATGCAATATAATTGTTATCAATGATAACTTATCATCATTGTCTCCAGCTGGACAAAGGCCGCTTGCTTTCTAAATTAACTTAAGCTTAAAAACTTATCCGCAGATCACGACTTTTGCAAATAGTATCTTCGTTATAGCAGCAAAAAGATGTCCACTGTCAGACTAAAGCCTCCTCGAAAGATATCCACTACGATCGGTCGTACGCTGTCATCATTCAATTGTTTCCTACAATCTTGACCAAACTGTTGGTTCAGCTTGTTGTGGCCTACTTACGATACGACTAACCAAACTAGTATCGTAGCTTTGAGTTCTGTACCTGTGCGTCAGAGAACAAAAACACGACGCCCTTATTGTCGGCCCCCGCCTTCATCATGGTCTGCTTGAGATCGTCGCGCCACTCCGCCTGCCCATATGCCTTAGTGATCTCAATTTGAATACATTGCAGTTCTCCCATGAATGCAGCCAGCCGAGATAGCGACTGACGACCTGGGATAAAACCGTTTTGTTGTGATATTAATACACATAATGGCTATCATTCACTGGTAGACAAGTCCATTCAAACAAAGCCAACTAAACGAAAAAAGCCTTGTTTTTATATGTTTCGTTATCATTTCTGGTCTCATTGGCCGTGCTTCAAAGCCATTCGAGTACTTACCAAATCTCAGCATGAAAACTATGAAAGAGTCTCCAGGTGCCGTCCAAGCCAACGAATTTGTAGGGGTTCATAAAAGTATTTTTTTTATAAATAATCTATTTGTTGTGAGTCGTTCTATATATACCATGTTGTAAGTTTTAACTGATTCTTAATAAAACTCCTTACTCTTCTAAGTGAACGCTAATGACATGCATACAAGGTCTGTCTCGAATACAAATTAGAATCACCAGCCGGTCTATCACAACTCTCCGCGACTACGCTTCTCGCGCGACATAGCTTCACCCGACTTTCTCGTATTGTATTGAAAGGACAGAGACAGACAATCTTAGTCGTGAGACAAAGAGTCGCGTATCACATTTGTGCTAGAGGTGCAGTGAGACCCATCGATCTGCTACTGCCTATAAGTAATAGTTTATTAAAAAAATGGGCTCGTTATTTGGGTCAATCATTTTTTTTGTATTTCCTTGTTATGGTTAAGTCCCACTTTAAAAGTACGATTGTATATCGACGGCAAAAAGCGGTAACGTAGTAACCGCCAATTAATCCATTTGCAGTTACTACGTTTCCACTTTTTGCCGTCGATATGATTAAGGCAGATGAAAATATTATTTTCTAGCCAGTATAGGTCCATTTTCAAGAGTCCATCTCGTCAGTATTTTATTTGCCTAGATTATTAGTATATACTTAGTAAGTCTGTCACTATAGTAGGGACAGAATAATAATGAGAAAATTTTGATCCACCGTTTATATCATCAGGGGCCAGGGTCAATCGGTAACTTGTAAAGATCGAAATAAAACAATTTAACGGATTATATCGCTATATTGTTATATTGTTTTATTTCAATGAGTAACAATCGCGGAAACAGAAGAAATTTTATAAAGATAGATGCTGTTGCGTCTTACCGGATCCTCCCATGCCGAGACATAAAGCATTGGCCATGGGCTGTCTCATGATGCGAGACACCCTGCACAGATGTGCCACGGCGTCATCGAACAGCACCAGGTCGAGGGGAACGGTCGTCGACAGATTGTAGTCGGACAAATAATTTGCCAGGATACCGTCCAACTGTGAAACATGTTTCTCTTGTTTATGTAGTCACAAATGTTTTGAACAATACGACAAGTATTGTTATATATATATATGTAGCAGGGAAATGGCCAAAACAGAGATTTAAACAATTCTCTAAGGGATATGACCAAATCACGCGGGATGTAATTGTATATATTGTAAATATCGTTTTATGTTTTTCTTTTAGCTTTAGTATTGTTTTATTTCGCGGGATGTTAAAATGGCGAATTTAGTTTATCATTTACCTAGAAAACATCAGTCATTTGATCAAATCCCTAAATCTGTCCTGGCCCAAAAAACGCAAGTAGTTTTTTAATTTCACCAGATTTGTTTAGTGATTTGATAAAATCCCTGAAGCACGTGAGTGCGTTGATAAAACGATCGCGCCAAGTCAACCCGTTTTGTCTTTTCACTAGATCCGTTCGTAAAGTCTCTTATGAATCACGTTCAGTGATATGATTAAGACTTTATCATATCACTGAACGTGTCTATTGAAATGGTAAAACGAGTTGACTTTGCGAGTTCATTTCGTCAACTCACTGGCGTGTTTTAGGAATTTTATCAAATCTCTAAACAAATCTGGTGAAATGATAAAACGAGTTTGTTTGGACTGATTCGTCATTTCACTAAACTGATTCAGGGATTTGATCAAATGGCTGATTTTTTCTAGGCAAATGATAAAATTGATTCGCCATTTTAACATCCTGCGTGATTTGGTCATATCCCTTAGAGATTTGTTCAAATCTGTTTTGGCTATTTCCTTGCGACATATATACAAAAGTTTTGATCAGGAAATTGCGAAAAGAAAAACACGATTGCTCTCGCACGTGGTCACATCAGCTATAGCATTCACAAAATGTGCGTCAGCGTCGAACGCAACGCTGATGGAATCGTCGCTACTATAGTATAACCCCTAGACAGGTGTGGACTATTCGTTTTAACAGGGGCCCGTTTTTCAAAAGCTTGTAACTAGTATTACAAGCGGAAGTCTCTTTCCAACAATATTAATTAAAAAGAGACTGCCGCTTGTTACAAGCGTTTATGAAACGGACCCCAGGTCCAGGCCCTTGACTTCGTTTTCTTAATATTTATATATGACTTTTTTTATATTTCTGTGTTTTTAACGTGGGAAAATTAGCACCACATTGTTATCTATTGTAGTATAGGTACAAATATCAAAGCGCTAAGAAAAACACAATTGCTATCGCACTTGGTCACACCAGGAATCGAACTTGATACCTTTGGATTACGTCATACAGTGTAGGAAATGGATGTATGAGTTCCAAGTGCACACACCTCAGCCTGGTCTGTAATCTCAACGTATTTCTTGTCGTCAGCGCCTAAATCCATGAAGTCGCCAAATAGCATTAACCTTCCACCGACCACTTCTAAAGGTTTCTTCT
Source organism: Hedya salicella (assembly GCA_905404275.2). Taxonomy (NCBI): domain Eukaryota; kingdom Metazoa; phylum Arthropoda; class Insecta; order Lepidoptera; family Tortricidae; genus Hedya; species Hedya salicella. Next base: position 14,627,350 of record FR990111.1, on the reverse strand, counting down.
TAAATTCGTCTCGAATCTTCTTCTGCAGCAAACTGAAAGAAATAGTTTGTACGGGGATCACATACTTAAAGTCAATAATTTAAGGTATTTAAAATAAATTAAACAAAAAATACGCGACTCGTGTCATTCCGCCAATCGAAAATAATCTATACCTACTTTAAGTTATCTTTTGCTTTTGCATCTTAATTATTAGAAGTTTAAGTTCATTCGAATTATTCGAATAGTCGATATTCAGTCAAATGAAGTCGAAACTCAGAAAACTTAGAGAGAGTGCGAGCTCAATAGTAGCAAAAATAATAGTTATGTCACAGCGGCGGGCGGAGGCCGCGGTCGGTCAAAGATTGTCGATCTCGCTCGATTCGAGTCGAAGTCGAAGTCACACGCCACGCCATTTATCACCAGCACCGCCAGTTAAACAACTTAAAAATCGAATAATTCTACTAGTATCATTCAAAGTCACCCACCGCTACTTAGCGGTAATCGCCACATCGTACAGCAGTCGAAGTCGAAAGTCGAACATTGATTCGACTGTAGTGATTAGTACACCAGGGACCGCATAACAGGAAAATAAAGCGTTTTAAAGCGGTATGACGTCATGCCGTTTCGTTTCCGTTAGGTTTCGATATCGCAATAGAAATTTCTCGGTAGCGGAATATAACGGTACCGTTATTTTTTTCGATACCTGAACCGTTTTCATTAAGGTATGAGACACGCGTCAACCAATTAGCGATAGTTTTTGAGTATGCCTTGCCTAATGAGTACACGACTATTTTGTTATTCGAATGATAACATAAATAGTAACTAATTAATCGATTTCTATAATCATTCGAAATCGTTCGAAAGAGAAAGTGTATATTGCAATAGAAATGAGACTTACTTAACAAACCACTGGCGGTCCTCATTATTCACAAGCCGGTCCTGGTATACCCGCTGGTGCTCGTGGTACCACAATCTTATCACCTCGTCTTCATCCTATTTGACAAAATAGCATTCCTTCCATAAATATATTAGAGGCAAAAGTTTACCTGCGGACGAAGTTTACATGCAAGTCCCGCGTCTCCTCTATCAAGACTGCTTTATCCAAGGATATGTTTATTTTTAAAAGAATATGTCAGATACGTTTTTTTAGAGTAGTGAGCCTTGACTTGAAGAGAGATAGGGAGTGAAAATTGCTTTCTATAATCACTGAAATGGGGCTTTTAGATTTTTCATATCTAGAAGGTGCCCATATACAAACATACAAAAATCTAATAAAAAAATATTTATTGACCTCCAACCTCCAAATAGTCCTTTACAATTTTTTTTTATCTTGCAGGTATGTACAGAAATTGCATTTTTACAACTTTATAATACTTAGTAGGTAGGTATAGAGATTTAGTTTACAGATGGTTAGAGATGGTTTTTTTATCCGATTATATCCCTGAAGCAAAACAGAGGGTTATGTTCTTAATCCTCCTCTGCGAACGAAGTTGCGTGACATTCTATACCAAATACAAGCGGAAAAAAAATTGTTCAGTGAACTCCAAATAGTTTGTTACACTTATGTTTTCATGATTATCTTCAATGTACAGACATTACAATTTTACAAATTTAAAATAGTATAGATTTACGAGTATACAGTTAGTATAGTTAGTTTTTGACCATCTCTGTACATTCTTTAAGACTAAAACGGCACCGAGGCATGAACTTTTTTTTTAATTCGAAAAATAAAGGGTGGTAACTATCTCGGTGCTCGTCTATGTCCCATTAGAAGGGACAGACAGGGTGCCAACTATTGGAATAAAGGTGTAGAACGACAGACATTTACCTTACTTACTCGTAGGACGATATTGCCATTTCAGCTTTAAATGTCTCCACGCTAGATTTGTTTTGACAGAAAAATTGTCCTTTCTAAAAGAAGGCCAACATTTGTATGCATTTATTGCGTTTCCATTCCCTTACCATAATACTAGACTAATTAAAAAAAAATAAAGTTTAAACAACACTAGAAAAACACGCTTTACAAGACTCTTCTAATAAATCCAAACACAGCTATGATACGATGTTCCATCAAGAAGTTCCAGTTCATATCTTCCGGCTCCATCATCAGATCAGTTCGACAGTACCATATTTTTGTATTGTCATCAGAACTACATACAGCTGCCAATTTTCATGACTCTACGATCTTTGGAAGATGGTTAAATTAGTTACCTTAGATTCCATTTCACAGTTCGTTACATACAGGTCGACCTAATACGTAGCGTGTTAAAAATGAGGCACTTTATTTTATACATTATACAACGACTCATACCGGGGGCCCGTTTCTCAAAAGCTTGTAACTTGTATAACATGCGGAAGTCTCTTTCCAACAATATGAATTAAAAAGAGACTTCCACTTTTACCTAATACAGTTTACAAGCGTTTATGAAACCAGCCCCGGATCTTAGCGATCAGAACACAATAGGAACTGCTTGAACACAAATCCTACCTTCACAAAATGGGGATCCATCATCAGTATGCCCTGGAAGACTTTACTCAAATCCCGCATATTGAACGTGTAATGAGACTTCGTCGGAGTGGGCAACAGCTCCGCTACTAGCGAGTTGAAGATGTCTATCGAACTCTTCAGGAACGGCGCCTGACGTATCACTACATCATGATTGATGTTGATTGCCCAGGAGTTTAGGATCACGCTGAATATTCCGTACTGAAAAACAGATATTGCGTTATCTATGTTATTTTGCTTCTTATGTTAAGGTTCCGTACCTCCAAAGGAAAAAACGGAACTCTTATAGGATCACTTTGTTGCCCGTCTGTCTGTCAAAACCCTTTTTCTCAAGAAAGCGTAAAGTTGAAATTAACATCTAATAAACTTAGGTCTCCAGTCTCTTAACGCTGGTTGTCAAAAAATGAAGCTTCTTAGTCATCGCAATTCAAAGATATAATCATTAAAAAAGATGTTTCCATTCCATACAAATTGTCGTCCATGGAAAACCTATAGGGTACTTCCACATGTCCTAAAAACTTGAAATTTGTTATGAAAGTTATAGTACAAAGTTACAAACCCACGAAATAAATCTGAAAATCTGAATTTACTATCTCTATCTGTCATGTCGGTAACCAATATAAAATAACTACACAGCGTGTACATTTTGCTTAGCAGGAAGTAGGGCTCTGTTAACACTGATTTTCATAGATAGTTTATTCGTTTTTAGAGTAGGTATATTTTGTACGGAACCCTCGGTGAGCGAGTCCAACTCGCACTTTGCGAGTTTTTTGCGGTTAACGTCATAAGCCGTAAAATTTTAAGGCAAGTAGAACGTGTATTGTTATCCGCAATATCTTGTGTTAAAGGAAATGTTGATTAAATATCATCTTCAAAACTTTTAATTTCACTTCGTTCATATTCCGATTTTATCAATTGACATTCCACTTCCTCCAGTGACCTATTTAGTTCAAAAGGATAATGTGGACAAAGTGAACTTAAACACTCAAAAACATGCGCGCAATCGGCATTCGTTGCATATTTACTTTATTGTCAACGTTATAAATTTTTTGTAAATAAAAAACGTACGACAGCTTTCATTTATTACCGTAAAGTTATTTATAGATATACATCCTAACAAATTAAATTATGTTATTGTAATGCAAGTTTATATAGAGCACATAGCGACTTACGCATGCGCACCGACGAATTGTAGTCCAACCGATAAACGAAATGATATTTTTACCCTCACCCTTTAATGAACATCCCCAACGTTTGTTCGTTTCGTTTATTTTCTATACTCTAAAAAATCCTCTTCTAATTTTTCAAGCAATCTGCACAACCAAAACTCGCCGCGGTGAAAAAGATCAGTATTTTTAAAGATGTTACTATAAAGCCCGACCAGGAACATAAAATACCTGCTCTAGGGGCGTTACGTTAGCAATAATTATAGCAACACTAAGTATGATGTACCTACCAGTCATATTGACAACATAGTCGGAGATGTTATTTAGAGGAATAAAGTCTAATCCTTCAGACTTTCTATCCGACAAATACTTCATCATATTGTAAATTAAATAAATAAATAAATAAATATTACGGGACAATTTTACACAAATCGAACTAGCCCCATGGTAAGCTCAATAAGGCTTGTGTTATGGGTACTAGACGACGATATATTTAATAGATATATTACTTATATACATAGAAAACATCCAAGACTCAGGAACAAATATTTATGCTCATCACACAAATATTTGCCCTTACCGGGATTTGAACCCAGGACCTCAGCTTCGCAGGCAACGTTACTCCCACTGAGCCAAACCGGTCGTCAAATTACTTTTCTTAATTGACTTTTAATATTTTTCGGCATTTTCACGCACCAATATCCCAGAAATAGACCACGCACAATCCACACCTCACTTTGACAACAATTGACAGATGGCTTTAATTACTATAAAGTTACTATTGCCAGTTGAAGAAATTAGTTCCAATAGTTTTCCGCAATATGGCGAAGTTTTTTATTTTCCTTTACCTTGCTATCATACTCCATTTCAGTGAAAGAAATATAGTGAAAGTGTCTCATCAGCCGCATGGTGACGGGGTTGCGGCCACCGCCAGGGGGACCCATGGCGGCGACGATACCCACATCCACCAGGGTCTTGAATTCGCCAATATTGACGCGGTCGTACCAGCCTGAAGGTAAAAAAAATATAATTATAATCAACTAGAAGACGCCCGCAACTTCGTTCGCTGAGGAGAATAAGTCATAACCCCTATTTTTTTCTTTAGCATAGTTGGGTAAAAAGTATCCTATAACCATCTGGAGATACGCAGCTACCCATGTATCCAAAAATAGTTGAAATCTGTTTAGCCACTTTTGCGTGATGAAGCCACAACGACACATGCAAACCTTTAATTTTTACAACTTTATAATAGTATAGATGTCCTTCAAGAGTTGTTTAGGAGCATTGGACGCTCAATATTTCCAATGTTCAGTGTTGTTTACATTCGACTACAAGTCTTACTCATAAAGTCGATTAGGCGACTTGGCTCAAAAACCTTGGGTTAGGAATGAGCTCACGCTATCCAACGCAGGCGTTGATAAAATTTCTAAGCAGCCATTGCGAGGATCATCACTAATCTTTTGTAGGAGAAAAAATAGAAAGCGAGTAAGTTTACCAGAGAAATCCATGAACTGTCTGATCAGCTCGATCGGTGGCTGCGCGCCGTAGACTTCCAGCGCCGGCATGTTGAGGTCGTCGATGAAGAACACCTGTCTCTTGGTCGGGGGTGGACCGAAGACCCCGCGGCGACGGCGGTCCAGTTTGCTGTCGATAACGTCCTGGAAAACAAGAGATTTTTTTATCGCTTTTCTTAACTAAATATCGAAATACCGTAAAAACTATTTCAAAATGTGACATTATAGGCATTTTAAACTAGTAATTAGACAGAAAGGTCCGATATGCACTGTTACGTCACAGTGCACTCCGGCCATATAAACTCCATATTAAATTCTGTTTTGCAAGAAAAAGATAGAATGAACTGTTTGATGGCTTATATCTTGGTTATTTTTATAGCTATAAAATTATTTTTGTCCACTGTTTGTTACATGAATGAGCTTTTAATAAAGTAAAAATAAAAATTCATGCATATTCCCTAATCAAAACATTAACGTGATGGAAAGTATTGTACAAAAGGAGTGCGTAGGAGTGGTAATAATCGTCGCCGCCGTTCTCGATCATGACTTGATAGCAGAAATTATAGAACCAATCGGGGTATACCAACCGGACAAAGTTTGGCCCAGATGTTAATAGGCCGATATGATGGACGCGGATCTGTGTGACATTCAAATAAGGGTCTAGGAAAAGCACACAAGACCGAAGAAACGATACATATGTGTGAATTCTGCTTATCAAAGTCAAACCTGTGTCTGATTGGAAGATGTCCTGGCTGAAAACACTATGAACTCGCATATGAATTTCTTGTGCAGCCCCCTGGACAGCTTGGATGTGATGCTGACTGTCTTTCCAGTGCCAGTTGGCCCGACGCAAATTACGTGATTGTAGTTGATTATCTTATAGCCCAGAATGGCAGCGCTACGTACGCTATCCAAGGTTGGGACTTCGATGTCTGAAACACAAGTTTTTTGAAGAAATTAAACATTTTATTCGAAAGACGGTAGTTGCTGGACATAGACCTCTCCTAAGGACCTCACAATGGCCGGTGCTGCCACAATCTTTACAAGGAGGGCGGTCAAACGGACATTCTCACTTACTCCCCTTTAAACAACCTATCTTACTCATTCTCTACAGGCTGTACTTATTCTCGAGCAGACCGTAATTTCTATTTCCCTACAGGCAAACGAATCAACGAAGCCCTGCCATGTGGCATTCATGACATCAATTCTACTGAGCACAATGTTAAAGTTGTCGCCACAAAAGGATGAAAATATACAACGTGACTTCGCTGTACTTATAGAGAAGAAAATATACCCAGAATAATATTCACTCATTACTAAGTTGCAGAACCTACGGCCGCTGGGACCAAGCTAGCCAGCAGCCAGTAGCGACCACAAACCAAACGACGCAGTGTGGAAGGCCTCCTACAAGGTGGACCAAAGGTCATATGAGCATCGCGGGAAGCCGTTGGATGCGGCTATCGCCCGTTACAGTTCCTTGGAGGAGGCCTTTGTCGAGTGGTCATCATTCGGCTGATATCATAATGTAAAAGTAGAAATGTCATACCTGAATATTGCCATTCAGGATCAACTTCGTACGGCTCTAAATTGGCCATCCAGTTGTACCAATAAGGATTTGCTGGTTCACCATCTTCCGTCAAGTCGGTAAAGCCACCATCATGTAAGCTAAAATAAAATAAAAAACCATTACAACCTGAAGTGGCGAAACATTGAAGAGTTTTTACAAAATTGACACTTAAAAAGCAATATATAAGGAAAAGTAAATGACAGATGACCTTATCACTATAGATTGACAAGTTCTTTCTTGACACTCCCATGGTCTGCGGGCGACGGGGGGCATACAGCGGGGGTGGGTATGAAGTATGCGTGCGGCGGAGCACTTAAGGCCAAGCCATACCGGATGAGTGCGCAGCACGTGCACGTGCGCGTGTGCGTGGCGTGCACAGCACCCTTATGTCAAACCGAGAGCCGCGCACGCACAGCTGTGCACGCAGAGCTGCGCACGCGGTGCTGCAGAGCTGTGCACGCAACGGTGGCGCATGCTGCAGCACCGTTGAGTGACTAGCCGCCATTTTGTTTTGCGTAGTCTATTCATTATGCTCGATAGCATTAGTCAGACGGAGAAGAAGCTTTACTGCTTCTACTTTCTACTCAAAAAACTCGTGCAGCGCCAAAAAGACTGTAGGTTCATGACATTAATGCAAGCAGACAAAAATACAGTGAACATCACAACCTGTGTCGAGAGCTAGAATCGTATGAAGATCGTTTTTTTTTTGGTATTTTCATACGTCCAGAGCTTCTTTTGAAGAACTCCATGGTTTATTGGAGCCTTGTATATTGAAAAATGATACGAACTACAGGAAGGCTAGTTCCCATAACAAGCTTTCATACGACAAATTTTTATAATGTTTGTGTTTTTGGTTATAAATACATTCGTATTTGCGCACAGGTTCTATATTTTTTCCTTTTATTTGGCAATCCATTACAAAAACCTCCACGTGCCCCGGCCCAGTTGTAAATAAACACAAGAGAGCTGTTCGGTTCGCCGTCTCACAGGGAACGCTAGTAAATACAACGTCATCACAGCACTCCGCTGCGTGAGCGCGTGCACGCAGCACGCAGCCGTTTTGTCTCGACGGAGCTGCGTTGCGTGCAAGTCACGCGCACGCGCACGCCACGCAAGCGGTGTGCCACCTACTATAACATTTCATACGATACAACGCGCACGCCACGCACACGCGCACGTGTACGTGCTGCGCACGCATCCAGTGTGGCTTGGCCTTTACTGTCTTTTGCCCCGTCGCCCGCAGACCATTGGAGTGTCCGGAAGAACTTGTCAAGCTATTAATACCGATCCGGGTAGCAGAAGTACAAACATTTGGGCAGCAGAAGTAACTCACGTATAATCATAGACCCGTCCTTCATTAGGGAACGGCGGTTTCAAGCCATGCGTGTCTGTCAATTCCCGCATGAACTTGGAGAATATGGCACGTCCTTTGTGATCACAGGTCGCGCCCACCGACCAGATCACCGACCACACTACCCAGCATGGCGCCAATTTCGCTGGAAATAAAACGAGGTTAAGGTTACGAATGGTCTCCAATGATTTCTTTTGCGGCGCTTCTTCTCATATCATCATCATGAACTAGACCTTATCCTATTTATTTGGGTGTCGGCCTTCGCGCTTCTTCTTAGATAGTTATCATACTTCTACAGCACTATAAGAATCAGTAGAATCAAATGTAGGGCTTGTAACCGGTTGCAAATAAACCGGTATTTATTTAGGTTAAACCGGTTAATTATTGAAGTACCGTTCAAACGAATTGATGTGGAAACCTTATCCACTGAGGGAGCGCTTTCCAACCGGTTAATAGATTTCGCTGCCTGTTTGCGCTCCGACACATTAAACGGTTAGTCAAAGCGGTATTTTGCGAGCGTAACCTTTATTATAGGTTAGGCTCTCCTAAACTAACCTAACCTTTTTTTTATGTAACGAGTGGCAAAAGGGCAGACGAGCCACCTGATGGAAAGTAGTCATCGTCGCCCATGGATGCCGCGTGATGCCCGTTTATTTTTTAGATGCGAAGCATCCAGATAGTGGGGATGTACTTTGTTTCCTCTGGAAAAGCCTTTGTATTTGCGGAATAAATTCAGATTATTTAAAATTACCTACTCGGGGGGGGGCAGCCGAACGGAACACATTTCCACTAAACAATCCCAACGAGCAGTATCTATGTAGGTATCCGTACGCAGGGCTATGACATTGTTCAAAATAAAAACGATAAAATCTGGGCGTGCCTGATCTGGTATATTTTCCTATCAACTGTGTATTTAGAAAGAGTACTTTTTTTAAATAATCTATAGATATAATACTATAAAATAAAAATACACATAGATCAAAATGTATGAGTATGTGTGAGTTTTTGCGTTATACATTCCAACATACTTATATGTTTTTGTACAGCATTCATTTTCGAACACTCTTTGTAGGTTTTTGTCTCAAATTTTTTTTTCTCAATTGTCTCTACCGTTTGGGACAGTTACGAGATATTTTACTACTTTAGTCCATTTTCTTTTAGACTGTAATTTTTCAAACACCTCATTGCCTTCCATACAAACACAATTTTCAGCGCTTGAAGTGAACAGTCTCTGGTTACCCTGAGTAGAAACCAGTCAGCTTATGTAACTTTTTTCGTTTGTTACCTTTCGTCCCTCAGAGCGTCGATTTGGTGGCGGGTCGAATTTTCTACCATCTGAATATTACTTATCGTTGGCTAAGAATGTAAACCTGCTAACTTCTGTAAATTATAAAGTTGTGTGACGATTTATTTGGCGCTTCGGATGCTGCAGACTATTTGACGTTGACTGTACATTCTGCGGTAATAATACTAACGCATCATAGCCCAGAACGAAGCGCCTGGAGATGGTTTGTCAATGGACGCAGCCTAAGACCAGGAACTCCAGAAACTTCAGTACCAGAGAGCAGTCGGTGGAGGGCACAATTTTCATCCCTAAAATATTTTCACAAAACTACTGAACCCGGTAGCTTTTGATATGGCCTTTCAATCTTCGTCATTTTGACTCCGTTTTAAGATACTATATTATAGTATTTCTGGTAATAGTACTAACGCATCATGGCCAAGAACGGAGGCCCTGGCGGTGGTTTGTCATCCTTCCCCGTCAGCGGACGCAGCCTATAGTCCAAGAGCTCGAGGAACTTCAGCACCAGAGCACAGTCGATGGAAGCCACAATTTCCACGAGCTTTGAGCGAAGCAGCTCCAGACATGGGTACAGGTACGCTTCGATGAGAACTGGTAGAAGTTTTCTTATATTATCGGCGGTCTGTGGATACCAATTGATAACGTAAGTAGAATTGACTCACAATAAATACGAAAGGTAGTTTTTCTACTCGTCGACTTTAATCCCTCAATAAGAATTCATAGAGTAAACTTTAATAGCATACTTTTCAATGTCGGATACTCTATGGCACTTCCAACTGAACTGATATAATCATAAGCCAACACTTTGAATTGAAGTGTTGGCTTATGAATATATCGAATGAATGAGTCGAAGATAATTAAGGTACGATGATGATGATGATGATGGTGATGATGGTGATGGTGATGGTGATGGTGATGGTGATGGTGATGGTGATGGTGATGGTGATGGTGATGGCGATGGCGATGGTGATGGTGATGGTGATGGTGATGGTGATGGTGATGATGGTGATGGTGATGGTGATGGTGATGGTGATGGTGATGGTGATGATGATGATGATGATGATACCTACTCGTAGAAAAAGTATTGTATACAATACGTTATATAATTAGCTTTTTAAGTCTCGTACCTTACTTAGGCCACTCAGCAAGCTTCGTTGCCTAAACGCGGTACTCGACTGAAAAAGCATACATTATATAACGATTGCATAAAATACTATTATTTCTGTATTGACGTGATTGTATCACGTTATCGTGGAGCACCAGTTTTATCACAACACAACAAAACGGGCTTAATCGTATTAGACTATGGACGTAACGTGGCGTTCGAAACGTCGAAGAATTACCAACGATTAACACATTTACCTACTTATAAACGATAAAGCCCCTTTTTTGTGTTGTGATAATGCGTAAAGATTGTGCAAGTTTAAATTGTATCGTAGGTAATTAAATAAATTATATTTTATACGCGATTAAACCCCGTTTAGCTGTGTTGCGACGATTCGTTTTTTTATGGTCGACGTTTTAACATAACCTAAGCTAGTGATCTGTTCGCTCATTAGCTTTCGTATTCCCCAAAAATAATTATGATAAGCGTAATTATGTATGCCACGTAAGTTTGAGACAGTCGATAATTATACTTATCAAAATTATTCGTAAATATAAGTTCACATTAGTATACGAATTTGATTTTGGATTTTTCCGAATGTTAGAAATTATGCCAAATAAGGTTTCTGCCACATTAACGTTCGTCGAAAACCGAATATGCCAAGCCTGTTATGCTAAAAGCGTTTCGAATAATCAAAGTTATGCCAAATAAAGAGAACCCGAAGAGATTACCGATTTCCGAGCCCTTACATATAGTAGACCTCGTCTTAGTCGGCCCCTCATGGCTGAGGATCGTGACTAACAGTAATGTCCCTCCGCTTGGTGCGGTCAAGGGCCATGTGGCAAGCCCTCTGCATGAAACCATGGTGTCAGATAACCTTGTCGGGATTCGATCTCGATCGAGACCACCTATGATACTTCTTATTACACATTTCCTTTCGCATATTAACGAATTATATTGCATTATTAAAATTATTTTTTAAAAGTATATGAACTATCCGAAACTCTATGTCAGAAACCTATCTACTTACCGGTGGAAGATTGGCCTTCATCCAAGCGTTGATCAATGGCTGCAATCCTACTACCATCGAGTCCAAATAGACCATGCCACATCTGGAGACCGTCGCTGGAGAGGCCACGGCAAGGTCGGCTACTTCGAAGATCATTCGTTGTCTTTCCGTCAGTTTCATGATCTCACCACTGGAGAGGCATAGCTTCTTGTTGTCATCTAATACCTGCAAGCCCAACTAATAGTAAATTGAATTTCAAAGTGTCGAATACTATTATCAAAGTATGGCAAGTAACATATAGTTCCCTATATCAGAGTGAAAGAGACCGTAGAAGAAGCTGCATGAAACAAATAAAAGAGAAGGTTGAAGTCATGTTGTATAGGGAGATCAAGGGGGTGGCCCTGGATAGGGCGAGATGGAAACAACTTCACGGTTCATCAGCTACACCGACACAAGTTTGACTCCTAAATTTTTGATGATATCAGAGTTACGGAGTTCAGATGAAGATGGCAATCGATCTAAGCTACGAATTCATAAATAACCATCCATGGTCATGGTCAAAACCGTATAAAACGGGATAACACAATATAAATGGTGAAGAAATGATGTAGTTTACAAATTACGGTAGGATAGTTATATGAAACGTAAGAGTTGTTTGATCTAGTTACAACACAAATGTTGTTTCTTTAACTTGGAGAACCAACAACTTTAACTAAACGTGTAGGTAATTTAGTATATTGAGATACAGATTGTAACGGCAAAAGTACTTCAGAAAAAGACTGGTTTCTCTGAAGCACGATAGAAACGTAACGTACTGTGTTCATATTCTCGATCCAGACGGCGTCAACGGGCCCGTCAAAGATGTACCAGCGCTTATCCATGTCTTCCACCGCTATACCAGCGCGCACCAAGCTCGAGAGGATTCCATCAGTCCTGGAAGTACCGCTATCGTGAACAACGTGTTTTGTGAATTCGGACGCAGGTATAGCTGGTTTTTGCAGAGTCAGACCCATCAGATAAAATTATAGTCAACTAGCATTTAACCGCGGCTTCGCCCGCGTTACCGAGAAATTAACAACAAACTTCCACCCCTCTCTTCATCCTGATGATTTCCGGGATAAAAATTATTCAATGCCGTTCCCATAGTCTCAAACTATCTCCATACCAAATTTCACCTGAAATGTTTCAGCTGTTTAAGCGTGAAAAGGTAAGAGATACACAGACAGAGAAAGTTACTTTCGCATTTATAATATTAATATGGTTATTATGGACTAGTACGGATGATCACAGATGATGGGTGGTTAGCGTCACGCACGGTCTAGCGTAATATGAGTAGAGAGTATAAACAAATCACCTGACCAAGAACAGAAGAATGTAAGTAGATTTTCTGGAAGTAGTTGTATAATAGAAGAATCTGGAGTGCCAGGGCATGTCCAGCAGTGGACTGCTATAGAATGCGCTGGCTTGTGTATTTATCATATACTCGTAATACATGACATGCATGCCACAGATACTTTAAAAATGTAAGACTATCAGACCACTACTACTCGTATTTTTCCATTACCCTCATTCTAACTTATATTATAAGGCACGCCACCATCGCCTCACCGAGCGAAAAGTGTCACTGGACAGTTAAGATACTTTAATGAACTTGACTTTAAAAATCACGAAGATCATGTACAGCGACATCTCGAGCTAACATACGGGAACTGTAAAGTTCACTCCGTTAGGATGAGAATTTAGTTCCATAAAATGCTCACCACGGCGCTGACGGCAGAAAAGCCAGATAAAAATGCAAAAATCTTGATACAAATAGTGACTAGATTCGAAGACTAGCTGACTGGACTCCTTAGCTTAGTTGGTAGAGGAATCTTGGGAGTTTTAATTATCATTATTCAGATTTCTGAAGATAATTTGATAAGAAAAAAGTCAAGATATTTACCATTCGTGGGTGTTCAAGTCAAACTCGCCGTACAGCTGTCCCATGGTTATGGACTTAGGGTTGACAACGAACGTGTGTACGGGGGTGAAGGGGAATCCGTCCGGTGCCAGTTTGCCTTTGATCGCCGTTAGGGCGTCTCGGAGAATCTCGTAGCACTAGGGGAGGACGAAATGGTAGGGTTGGTGTTAAGTTCCTGGAGCCCGTTTTACAAAAGCTTGTAACTTGTAATGCAATTGGAAGTCTCTTTTTATTACATATGGTTGGTAAGAAATTTCCGCTTGTAATACAAGTTACAAGCTTACAGACACAGATAGGGCCTACAAGTATCACTATGGGCACAGTACAAATTAATTTGTAACTATAAGACGCTTTAACACATATTGCAGCCGATAACATAGAATAATGCGAAGGTAGGTACCGAAAACTTACTTACGACGAGCAGAGCGCCCACCTAGCGGGTTGGCGGTCATCAACGTGTTAGAGTAAAACCAATTTTAAAGTGAAAGTCCCTCCACAGAGTTTTCAGTTTACCCTACATTAGGATGCATATGTTTCATAGGTCGGTTAATGGAGAGGTATTCAGTTTACCATTGCTTTTACTCTAATGGACTTGAATTTCTAATATACTGGATCGCTTCAATGACCTAACCTCTAGCAACTCGAGCGACGTATGAGTCCTTGTTTCTTTATAGTTAAAAAAGGAACCGGGAACTACACAATATAAGTATAGATAAGACAAACAACGTGTATCCGACGACATGTGTAACGACACGTTTGGCTCAGTGGGTTGTACACAGCCTACGAAGCTGGCGGTCCCGAGTTCGAATCCTGGCCAGGGCAAGTGTTTGTGTGATCAGCACGAATGTTTGTTCCTGGGCCTTGGATGTTTTCTATGTATTTAAGTATTATAATTTATCTATATATTATGTATATCGTCGCCTAGTACTAATAGTACAAGCTTTGCTTAGTTTGGGACTAGATCGATTTGTGTATTGTCCCTGTGTTATTTATTTATTTATCCATATTTTTTACTCGCTGGTATATCTTTTTTGCAAAGCAATTAAGATTATTTGGTATTAATGATAACTAGACATTCCAGCTGTCGTCTGTTTCCGTGGCGTTACAGAGATATAGAGAAATATCTACCTTCGTCTTCCCAGCTCCGGCCGGCCCCACCAACATGAGCCCATGTCGCACCACCGTCGTCTCATACAACTGTATTATCTTGAAAATGAAGGCTGCAAATACAATAATCTATCAAATCTATTCCAACATACATTTCCTCACAAAAAAAGCCTTTAAACATGAAGTATTACAATAATTATCATCATTATTAACAGGGCCGGGCCCTCTGTCGTTGCAGCATTTTCCAGAGCGGCCTGTCCTGGATAATATTAATATTGCATCGAAAACTTAGCAATCGATTTATTTTCCAGATTGCGAAAACCGAGATATTAATAAATCAACTAACTAAATAGGGTAAATCGCCTATAACTGGCCGGATTATTTAATGACTAGGCAAAATTTTTGTAAACCTTTACTACGCGATTTGTAAAAATACGCCAAGGGTATTTATAATGACATGTAGTGTAGTGTATTAAAAAAAAATGTTTTATTTTAGTACATATACATATATATCCCTCATGTACGGTCGACCAAGAAATTGGTCTACCACTTTTGAACTTTAAAACACAGGAAATAGAGTCGAAAAGTGGTAGACCAACTTGTTGGCTGACCGTACACCCTATTATCTATACTATTATAAAGTTGTACAAAAAAATGTTTGTATGTTTGCACGTGTCGCTGTGGCTTTATCACGCTAAATCGGGTAAACAGATTTCAACCATTTTTGGTACACGGGGATCTCCAGATGGTTATAGGATACTTTTTACCCAACTATGCTAAAGAAAAATAACCCCGCTGGGTTATGACTTTTTCTCCTCCACGAACGAAGTTGCGGGCGCCTTCTAATACATAATATTTTTGGAATTTGGCCAGTACCCGACGATGGCCAGAAATAGGCAATTTACCCTATTCTTATGTACACCACTCCTATAAAAAGTCTGAATCGATCATCCATACTATTATAAAGTTGTAAAAATTAAACGTCTGTACATCTATACTATTATAAAGTAGTAAAATTAAAAAAATATATACATTTTCAAAAAAATGATTGTAACGGATTATTTGGACTACACTGAAAAAAACTTAGAATGAAAAGAAAACTGTACTTTCATTTAAATAATTTGCACGTACTGTATAAGTCATCGTAGCCTCTCTTAACCAGCATATTTCTTATGGACTGCTCCATGATGCCGTAGTCCACTACTGGGATCTCCACGCGGGGGAACAAGTCTGATATAATGCCTGTCGACAAGTTTCCTTTTATAACAAACCGCATAAGTTTGGCCAAAAGTCAAGAATTTCATATATGTTACCCACATCATCCAACAGAGGTACGCTGCGGGGCATAAGTCTTTTCCATAACGCCATATATCGATTCCCATGCCTTATGGATCTCACGATGACAGTCAGATACGATTTATTTTTATTTAAATCCTTCATTCGTCATGTTGCGTCTACATCAGAAGCGTTAATGGTCAGGTAATGTTATTCTTCAGATCCTATTATTTGTCAGATTCGTTAACTAACAATTGGACTATTAGCGATTCTGGTTAAAATGGTTAACGACGGACCAAACTCGGATCAGACCAAAAACGTATCTAACTGTCATCGTGAGATCCCTTATTATAGCTATGCCCTCTCTCTCTCCTCCTCCGACTTAAATCTCACCTGTTTGACTGGTACATGGGCCTTTAGTTCGTTGGATTCACCACAACAGTTTAGGGCTAGATGACAACAGGTTAACGATACGGCATCATCCTATACAAAGGACTCTCGTGATGTTTTCCGGACATCAGTCCAGTTTATGGGAAGACTATCTACAACCTGTTGGTTAACTTGTATGAAGGAATTGAAGACTGAAGTCCTTCGTCCTTCCATCTGTTTCACACTAATCCAGTTTTATGGAGGCCGGAGATCTCCGGGATCGTCAAACAACGGTGCACGCTGCCGCGAGTTTCATGTCTATAAGCGAGGGGCGGTATGTAGGCCGGTGATCTCCGGCACTGGGAGACGATAGGTAATCTAGATGGCTGTGGATTACGAATGGGAAGGGTCCGGGTCAGTAGATCAAAAGAAAGATATGGCCGTTGCCCTTCTCTATCACATTTTAGCGCATAGAAAGAGGCAGGTAATATTTCACACGCAACAAAGAGTCGCGCGGCGTAGTTGTGCTAAAGTATAAGGCTAACTGGCGAAGAATCGGATGACGTGCTCCGTAAAAACGGCTACTATACCAAGATTATACAACAAAGAAGAAGCTGTTACGAATCGTACCGTTGAACAGAAAAATATCATAAGCAAGAAAGCTCGGCACGTTGACACCTTGTACCTATTTACTTAATGACCGGAACTCGATGTGTTGTTGGTCGTCATTCGGCATTTGTCGGAACGGTGATTACTGATTACCATCATTATCGTTCGCAAAAGCAAATTAAGTAATCCTATTGGAGGATTTTTCCTTGCACACTGCTTAGCTACCTGCCACAGCTCTGGTGAATATCCCGTTTCGTTTATAACAAGGACCATTAAAACAAGAGGACTGACCATCTCCATACAAAAAACCGTTCCCCGATATGTACAACGCCATCTATGTATAAGAATAATTGTTTACAATTATTCAACTTTGCAAGCGTGACACAGTATTGAAATGTTACGATTTATTTATTAAGAGCTATTTCAATTTATTCAATTATAACATAGTTAAATGTTTAGTTTTTAAGCACCATCTAGTTTTTGATTTAATTCCTTGCGATCGGAACACGATCCAAAGTATGGCCACTGTCTTTCCTCTTGTTTTAATGATCCTTAGTTTTATAATAATCTATCATACCATTGAATAGAAGCAGATCATCCGCAAGAAACTTGGGCACGTTGACGTCTCGTAGCGCCCGGAGCACGATCTGTCGTTCGTCGCCATTCGGCATTTGTCGAATCAGATTCCCGGCCACGGTGATCACCGTTTTCACCGCTCGCATTCCGAAGTCGTAGTGGTCCTAGAAAATTAATTAATTAATCGGTGTTCTATCCACTTGGGAGCAATTTCGACCTAGCTGATTAACACCTGATTACTCCTGTCATGTCCTCTTTGACAAGCTAATTGGCTATTATGGCATAAATAACTAAAAGCATGGTGGATTTGGGCGTTGAGATTTTATCTGAAACGTGATGGCAACGTAGAACAGTTTTTTTGTAGATTTACATGTTCCAAGTTGTTCCAACTTAAAACAAGACTTTTTTTTATCTTTAGCACTTCAAATCGTTTCACAATACCAACTTCATAAAACATAACGTAAAACGTATGGTGAAGTAAACTAGATGTTTTTTTAACCGACAAAAGAAAGAGACGATGTTCTCAAGTCGTCGTGTATATTATTTATTTTATATAGTAATCTGATCTGTGATGCTAGCGGGTTAGTCTTTTTTATTTAATTTCTCTCTGACCCTTTCGGACTAAAAACCGGGTAATCATTATCAAGCCAATAAATATGTTTAGTGTGGGTTGCATAAGTTTATGATTACAGTTTAGAATATCCCAAACTTAGTATTTTGGATGTTAGTCATACACTCTTTGTGACTTGATGATTTATTTTTTGGTTATTGATTAAGTAAATAAAATACCTGCGCCGACAACTGCTCAGAGCTCAACCTGAATGTTGTTGTGATCTTTCCGGCTAGGATCTTGGCTTCGAAGAAACCGAAGGAGAAGAGCGAGATCTCCGCTATCAACGCGTAGTCGGGCACCATCATGGATATAGGACGGAAGAGTGCCTTCAAGTTGTCTGGTAACTCGGTACGTCCTGAAGATTAGACCACCATCGCAGATTATATACGTGTATGATCAACGACAAGAATTTGAGAAATCTCTGACAGGATGTACTTTACAGTACATCCTGCCGTTACCAGCATGTTTCCAAAACGCTACTAATATAGACACAAGAAGAAACATTGCAAAAACAGCAACCAGACCGGGTAGCCCATGACGACCACTCTGCGACGGTGGCCGACTGAGAAAAGTAATATGTAACGCGTATGAAGATAAGACTTACTAGGCTTGGCATCAACGTCTTCACACTATGCTCTAAGTTTATAGGACTAGGACGCATAGCAGAATGATGCATACAAAAATACTTTAAAGGTTGCCTAATGTTGCCCCTTATCGATTTTGTCACTAAATCTACAGGTCTAACGCTTAAACGCTTAACTGGGTGTGTTCCTGAGGTATGGGAGCGGTGCGGGACGGGTGACATGACATGACGTGTCCCAACGGTCTCGCTATACAGATATACGTCACTTGTCACCCCTACCGTACCGTACCGCTCCCATATCTCAGGAACAGACTCAATTATGCGTTGGGCCTATAGTAAAATATTTCAGCTGTTAGCGACGCGTGAAAACAGGTGTTTCATACATTATAACGACTTTTTTTATACATTCAATGACTTTCTATTTAAATGATCAATTGGAAGTAAGTCGTAGACTTTGCTAGAATCATCTAGAGACTTTTTAAAATGTGGGGCAATACTGTGCTCGTGCTTCTTCCAAAAAATATTTGGTCGGATACAATGTTAAAACACTGAAGGGATAATACCACACCTGCGTAGCCAGGATTCATGGTGATGAACACGGAACAGGACTGCTTTAGTGGCAGCTCTACACCTTCGAACCAGAATTTTTCCATCTTCGCCATTTGAGCTTTTTGGATTGTTATTACCTGAAATACAGATTTTACTGGTCTACACCTGCTATTATGAAGCAGTAAAAATGAAATTACTGTACATTGAAGATATTTATTAAAAAGTACACAAGGCTATTTGAAGGTACCTAAATCGAAAAATATTTATGTATTATGTGTCATTGAAGCCTCATCACTGCAAAATGACTAAACTATTTTCAATTTAGTACAAGTATAGCTAGACATCCGAGGATGGTTATAACAAAGACACTTCTTAACCGACTACGCTGAAGCAAAAAAAGGGTTATGACTTTTTCCCCCTTGACGGATGAATTTAGGGGTTCCTCCTGTTAGAATATAATTCACATACAACCTCTACAAGAACCAAAAGTCCACACTTTTAATAAAAGCCGTAAATAGGTGCGCGCAAGCGACAAAGCGAACCACGTGTGCGCGAGATAGCGAGCGACTGTTATCATCACGGCGCTCTAAGAATGGACCTTCATGAATATGTATGGACTGAGGCCGCCGGTAGCTACTTTTAAATGCACGGCATACGTGCGTCTACGACGTAATTTTCTTTTAGTTCTTACAGATGAGATTACGCTGTTATCCGTAGAATACGGACGGCACAGGACTAGACATAATGACGTTATTTTTTTTAATGGAAAAAAAATATCCAGCAGTGGACTGTTGGATAGTAACGATAATCATATACCTGTTGCGCAACGACCGAGAGCACTTCAATATCAATACGGTTAAATTCATCGAAGCAGGCCCAAGCACCAGATCTATAAAGAACCAACCGTAAACGTTTGAAACATAGAAAGAAATACCATTACGTTTGCAAAAAGAACAACTTTCTCTGATAAAGTCTTCTCTGAAGATAATGTAATTAATATGGCTCTCTAATCTGCATTTATGGTTTGATTCGATTAGGTATATGTATGGTAAGAAACTCACGCTGCCAATCCTTTAAAGAATTTGCCCATAGCCCTGTAGTCCAGTTGGTCTGAACAGTTGAACACAACGCATTGCACAGCTAGTGCCTTAGCCAAATCCTGAAAAAATGCGTCATTTTGTAAATTGAAACGGCTGAATTGCCCGTAGAAGTGTCATTTTATTTGTGTTGTTCACAGTTTCAATGCAGGCGAGCAGAATTGGTAGTGGTGGTGATCATCAGATTACTTATTTTTTTTATATTAGGTTACAAACTTACAACCTCTCTGGTGATAAGCAGTAGCCCCCTAGGAAAACATTGGCAGCATAATCTACATGCAGAGCGCTTGCGGTAGGAAATTACTCAGGAACCTCTGCCACGGTCTGGGACTATTTAGATTCCAATGAATATGGATAATTAATATTGTCGATGCTGGCCAACATTCATCAATCCACCTTGGGGATTTTTTTATTTTATTTTATTTATTAAGGTCTACCAACAGTTAATACATCTATTGAATGTACAAAATATATACAAGATTTACATAAAGTGATGCTTAACTAATTACAGGTAAACACAACATGTTATATAACGAGTATTAATCGAAGTGCTTATTTAGTGCTTAAAACTAGAAACACAGGCAGACAAGTACTATGCTAATAATTGAAAGATAATTCTATTAATTACTAATATCTATTGATTTACGAAACCTAGGCAGCGAATCAAAATGAATATCACAGGAGTGACTGTGCTTATTCAGAAGTCTACATAGCCGAGGAATGGGGGAATTGGCGCCAAGAAAGGTTCTCCGGAATACAGGAGCAAGGGGGTCTATTATTTTGCGAGGGTATCTAAATTGAACTCTAAAACGAATATTGCGAATATGCGGTTGTTCAAGAGTTTATACAGAAACACAAGATCGAGCGAGTCTCTTCGCTTAGTGAGCGGGCTAATTCCAAAATTACAATCCGGACATAAGACAGGGATGCATGGGCATCTTTCAGGTGCACTCGCTTCATTGTTGGCTTCATCAGGCATGATTGAAGTTAAGAGCAATCCCATTTTCATTAAAAAAAAACATCATTATGATCCGAAAGACTAGATAAGAAGATTACAGTGTTCGAAATTCAACCATCATCACCAGAAATCGAAATTTAGGGGGCAACATTTTATGACAGGTAGAATTCCTTTATCCATAAACTCGATAATTATCGATGATTGTTTCATCGAGCGATCACTAGTATATGGAACAAGCATCGATAATTGTGTTTATCAATATAGGAACCCTACCTGTCAAAAAAACTCCCCCTAAATTCCGATGTCTGGTGATGATGGTTGAATTTCGAAAATTGTAAGTCTTTCGGATCATAATGATGTTTTTTTTTAATGAAAATGGGATTGCTCTTAACTTTAATCATGCCTGATGAAGCCAACAATGAAGCGAGCGCACCTGAAAGATGCCCATGCATCCCGTCCGTATGTCCGGATTGTAATTGGTCGGAAATACTGACAAAGACAGGAGGCCTCTCTATTGTTCACAAGTTTCCGGCTGTTCGCAAGATAAATAAGCAAAGAAATCGTATTGTGTGACAAAATTGTGTTGCTGTACCAAGCATAGATATCCTCTAGATGAGGATGATAGTGCAGACTACTTCTATATCGTCTGGATGTCCGATGGGCAAATGCGTGGAATCAGATCGTGGAGTTCCAGTGACGACTCCCTGTGATATATATAGTCTGTTGAACACTGACTAACTGTCTACGATGATGAGTTAAGATACCTTTGTAGTTTCAGTCTTGCCAGTGCCAGCAGGTCCGGCGGGCGCTCCTCCGAATTTCAAGTGCATAGCGCACATCAGAGTAAGGTAGCAACGATCAGTTAAGGGAGTGATCACGAGACGGCCACTGGAAATGATACAATTTAATTCAAAGTCGTTCTGCATTTTCTATCGTTTGTATAACGGGGAGTGCTCCGAGGAATTGTTCGGAATGATCCCTGCCGCATAGTTCATAGTTCCGCCATCGACCTACGCGACAAAATTTGTATCGTCACCACTTAGATGGTTGGTATATAGTCCCCAACTGTGCGCTTTGCTAAGAATTTCCTGCCTCGCACGACTGAACTGTGGAATAAATTGCCGCCTGCAAGATTTCAGCCTTCAAGACAAGAGCGTTCTCCCACCTCAAAGGCCGGCAACACACTTGTGAGTCTTCTGGTGTTGCACGTATCTTACTACAAAATTGCCTTAACACTCAGACATATTTAGATAATATTAGAGGTTACTCACGTCATAAAAGTCAAGTTCAGAAACATGTCGTGAAATACTTAATTTTAAACCAGAAACTGAGTAACCGTAAATTGATTCTTAATATAGTGGCCAATATCACATAAAAAAAGAAAACAATGTTGTTTAACATATACAAAAAAGAAAAAAAAATTGCTTTTGCTTTTTGCATTTTTATATAGTATATGTATTTATCATGATTATTGCCCTCTATGACTGGCAGTTATAACGGGCATGAACGCAGTACTTGACAGCGAGAAGTCGTCTATGAAGTCTGTGAATAATTCCAGGGGAGAGAAACAGCTCGTGTTTGAGATGACGCGGTAAGCGCATAATCGAGTGGGACCGTGAGACAGAGATAAAATTATCAAGCCTTTCGTCGAACTGTGAGGCAAAAAACTCGCTAAGAGAAAACTATACTCCTAAGGTAAGGTAAGTCAGCTGCAGAGTAATGTGACCCCTCTGCCACACAAACACATGATAGAGGACTCTACAGCTGACCGTAGATTACGTACGGATAAAGATCCGTCCCTAAATTGCTTTTAATCCATTAAAATAATTTTACCTGTTTCCCAGATATTCATTAGCGTAAACGAAGGAAGAGTTGAGCGCTCGCACGTCTTCGTGGTTCTGACTGAACTGGTGGTAATAGGGCGCAGTGTTCAACGTCTGCTCGTCCTGGATTATATCCGTAGACTCGCCCTCGTCCAATACATAGGGCTCTTTTACTATTTCATAATATCTGTGAGGAATCATTGAAGAAGTTTAAGTGTAATCATTTCATAAACAGAGCCCGGAATTTTCGTAGCACTTCATTAGTGAGTTGTCACTTATCGACTTTCAATGTAGGTAGGTACGGTCGGCCAATAAATTGATCCACCACTTTTGAACCTTTATACTTATGGAATAGAGCCGAAAGTGGTAGACCAATTTTTTGGCCTACCGTACATATCGATTCATTGAAGTTCATAATAGATTAGTAATTTATCGGGTCGTGTACTTATGTAGGTACTGGGAATTGATCTGATGACCTTTCATTAGTAGTCATACTCGTATGTCAATCATTTGCCATTCTTGTTGCAATGAGCTTTGACTAAATATTGGAAATGCTTTGAAATAAGAAAAGTATTGACTAATTAGCGATAACATTGCCTGATGTTTGAAGACAAGCAACAGAAAATTATACTAGTTAAATTATCATCGCGCAGTTTTTGGACTTGAATCGTGAAATTTTGCAAAAGTCGTTTCAATTATTTTTATTCATAAGAAAGAGAAACAAATTCAACAAAAATCACTGATATAATACATGATGCATATGTTATCAGTACCAATGAATATAGTGTATGTGCAATACCTGAGCTGACACATCCACTGGAAATCCGTAATATTCTTGACATTTTCGTCGACGAGCATGCGCGTGACGTCGCGAGCATGCACCTCGATCACGATGAGGGCGCATAGGACCTCGCGTTGGAAAAACGTCAGGTCGCCTTTCACTAGAGAGCGGAGACTGTCCAGCTAGTTGAAATATAATCATCGATGAACACTACATTAAATATAAATCTACTAGTTGTAAATTAAAATAATACAAGCAGCCTGAACAAGCTCGACTTAATACCAAAAACTAGTTTCATGGTGGGAGGATTAATCTTAATCTTTACAGCCCACAGCTCCTCGAGACCACTAACCAGCTACATTACATACCATCCTCAAATTTTCTTCACAGAACACGTCCACGTTCCAGTCCCGGGATTGTATGTGTATGGACAATACCGGGATCCTGGTTTACTCACACAAAAAAATCCCCGAATTAAAAGCCCTACAATTTACTGATGGGCTCCTCAACGCCCGCGGTCGCTACCTGCCCCGGACAACGGAACTCCTACTCCGAACGTGGAATCACCCACAGGACCCCGAGACCCGCCAACAACTTAAGAAAATACTACAAATAGTACGAGATCTGGCTAACAGATATAATACAATACATACCATCATCAAATTCTCTTCACAGAACATGTCCATCCTGTATTCTTTGATACCATCCTCAACGCCGGCAGTCCAGGCGGTTTGCGAACCCGCGATGACCACCTGCCCCGGCCAGCGGAGCACCCATTCCGCTCGAGGAATCGTCCACAGTTCCTTAAGACCGTCCACCAACTTGAGACGAACTGGATAACGATAAAGGAATAAGAGGATTAGAACATAATCACGACCAGCCTGTATGGTTTCTAGTTGCATTGAAATAATCTGACAACCTCAACATAGCGCAACATCAAAAATACACAATGTCTAAAAAAAAACTAAAAAGTAAAAAATAACGCCATAATTCAGTCTCTTCAAATTACTTACAAGTAACCGTATGTATACACAATCTATACAGTATGTACAATTAATCTTATTTTGGCGTCGGTGCCACATAAAGAATGTGTAAAATATTGAAAATTGACGATTTTAGTAAGTTGTGACACGATGGCAACGACTCCAAAATAAGATTAATTGTATATACTGTATAGATTGAGTATACATACGGTTACTTGCAAGTAATTTGAAGAAACTGAATTATGGCGTTATATTTTACTTTTTAGTTTTTTTTTGAGTCGGTTTTATTTTTTTGATTAAAAGTTTATTTATTTTACACTTTTTAGTTAATCGTTACTTAAAAGTGTATCTCGTGACGATTCGAACAAGCCCAAACACGGCTAGGATACATTATTTTATTACATAGATCTGGTGCCTACCTTCCGGCTCCATCATCAAATCAATTCGATGGTACCATTCTCTCATTTAAATTTGTGACTATGAAGTTGCTTAGCTAAATTAATCAAGATATTTTGTCGCCACCCGTAAATCATTTATCATTGAGGAGTTCCGATGGCAATCTGTGGTCTTCTGCATCAGTTCCACTTCACCAATTTACACTTTCTGATTGCAAATGCCTATTATGTTTCTTATAATACCAAAATCGCTATATGTATGCCTACAATATTTGAGGAGTTCCTTCAATTCCTCATGGATTCCATCATCAGATCTTCATCAAAATTAAATGGGACCAACTAAAAAGTACCTTCTATAAAACCAAAAACAAATTTTTGAAATCGGTCAAATAGTCTTTGAGTAATCGGTGAACATCCATAAAATAAAAAAAAAAAAACATTCCGTCGAATTGAGAACCTACTCCTTTTTTTGGAAGTCGGTTAAAAATAGCACCACTTTACTTTATGCAAACCTCCGTGTACTTAGCGTGATCTTACTGTCAATTTATTGTAAAGAATCCCGAACAAAAATTATGATTTATGAACTAGGAGTTGTCTCATAGCGTGGACGTACGAAGGGGTCCAATCTACAAAATATATAAGACCTACAACAAGTACTAGACAAAATACGTTAAAGAATACATTGTCATTTAGGAAACACGCTCGAAAATACATACTGCTATGTCTCATGGTATCTTCAAGTAGTAGAAGCCACTGCTCGACGTTGGAGCTCGGGTAGAATTGATACTTGAGATCCACGATCTCACCTTCACTCGAGTGCATTTGTGTGATCTTGAGATCGGGTTCAAATGTGACCTGAACACAAAAAAAAATGTTAATAGTTCTACAGACTTGCGCTACCCACATCCAACCGCTTCCCGCAATCTTCATGCACTGTTTGTTGTTCTAAGCTTCTGTTTGCTTTACCATCTGACGTATGTTATTTTAGTGTTAGATACCTACCAATCACCCCTTTACACCGCCAATACAATGAATAATTCCAATATACCTTTGCAATATTTTCGAAGCACTTTCTGAGATGAGGCTGCACGGCCTTCGGGTTCCGGGATTGGGAGAGGATCTCCAGCAACTCATCGTCGCTGAGGAAGAAGAACCGAGGGAATCGGACGCGCTTCAGTTCCATGTACTCGTTGAGGCCTCGCGACACCACGGCTAGCAGGTGCCGGGCCTCGATTACGCTGTCGTAAAGACGCGTGTCCGGACAGATCACCATGATCTATAAAGTTTTATTATTTATTTAACAAACAAGTCACTATTCATATCAAGATAAGCTAATGGTCCAGACAAGCGTTTAATGACATAGTGGGCAATAACAGCCCAAAAAGACTGGGGCCTGTGCTAGGGCTATTTATGTGTCGTGTGACAGATTTCTCAGAGAGCCTTCGGGGTTTCAGCGAATGTGCGGTCAAATTAGATATGTATTAACTTAATTTAACTAATCAAGCTAATCAATATAGCATAACTTTTGCCCTTTTTTTTGTAATGTTAGATAGGCAAGCATTTGACTTCAATATTCTCACCTGTTGGTAAGCGACGACGAAGACGACGATGGAACATGATTACCTAGATGGTGCCTATTCACTCTCGTATTTAAGAGATCCAAGTTATATAGTTTCGGGGAAAGCTACGCCGGAAAATAGTTCGACACTTTAGCCGTCCTAACTTGGAATATAGAAGCAAATCGCTTTGTTCGAGTCGGTGCCATATCAACAACATAAGGGTGGAACCCAAATTCACATCTAGTCCCATAGTGAAAACATATAAAAGTTATGCTATATTGGAAATATAAGTATATTTAAATGTATAACAAATATGTTTTGTATACGTATATGAGTAGAAGTGACCTTTAACTCGAAACAAAATTTAATAATAAAATTTCAAGCATATCGTTATAAAATAATAGCGGTTGCCCGCGACTTCGTCCGCGTAGAGATGCAATTTATAGCCTATGTATGTGTTATTCTGATGTCTAAACAACATTACTGGAAAGATTCAGTTTCATTACGTTTTTCGTTAAAGCAAAATTAGTTGCGAGTTTTTTTCAAAATAGTGACGATATAGTAGATAGAGTACGAGGTTTACCTTATTGCAAGCAACTGCTGTTCCCATGACGCGCCTCCAAATTCTCTCCATTGTATTGTATTTTTTTGCCTCCATCGGCAGCTGTCGTGATATATCCTCCGACGTGAAAATCGGCTCCAAATACATCCATTCTCTGAGAGCAGACGAGAGAGAAAAAATCTAATTATTAGAGCCCCAATTTTCTGTGGCGTCGCGGGGACTAATCTAGACGTGCGCTAAGTCGCATCAGCTTGGCCCTTATTTTTTTACGAGACTATTTATCTTTTACAAAAGGCGGCTTTGCCCGATGCCACTTTAAGTGCGAGGCCGTAGGCGAGGGTCGTCTTCGCCTACGCCTAACTACGCCACTGCCAATTCGATTATGATTATGACTATCTCTGTCTTACATCTTAAGTTATGGACTGCAAACTAAAAGAACACCGACTCTAAACTGAAATGCTACTCGTAATCTCGAACTACTGCTTGTGGTCACTATTTTCATCCATAGAACGTTAAACCATTGCAGATAGAAGCCGTATTTTTACCGAACTTTTTTTCCATTCACATTTAACGGGAGCTAGGTAAACACGTATGTTAAGCAAATATTGCAATTTTTACAGACGACTACAATAAAATTAGGTACTTACAAAAAAAACACACGTACATACTGTGAATTTATGATATAACTCTGGCAGAGGTTAATCCCTCCGTATGCCATCTCAAATAGTTTAACACTCTAAGTTTTAATCATATAAACAGAGCCCGTTATTATAAACGAAAGAGTCTTCTCCCAGTGAATGTTCAAAAATTAATGATTATCTACTCCTATCACTATAGCAAACCCAATAAGATATCATGTGCTGCTGCGTGTACTGACGTGGATTTCGAGAAAGAAATTGCATCTGTATCTGTATATTTATACAAACCTATGTGAAATTTTGTATTTTTTTTTTCATGCGGGCCGTTTTTTTACCATATTACACAACTATCGATATCGATAAAAAAATGTTTCTAACACTAGTTCGATTGAGACAGTCTTTTGTTTTGCTAAGGATTTTCCGGGCTCTGCATATAAGCGATGCGAATAGACGCGAAACGTTGAAATCTGTATACTCGAGCGGGATCCGAACGCATGTCATCAATAGTTCTTCGGGCCAACACGGGTGACCAACCAATTGGTCCTTAGAAACCCCTATCTCAAACATCGATTTGTTCAACCAGTAGCTTCATTCTCTAATACCCTTAGGGAGACTTCAAAGTATAATCTACTCACTTCTGGCACTCTATCCACTCATCGATGAACTTCTGCGTCTGATGGAGCTTGTCGCCCCACTCCTGGATTCTCAACTCGAAAGCCGCCTTGAACGGACTGAAGCTGAGCTGTTGCGTCTGCAGCTGATGCTCGTCTAGCATTTGGAGCGTTTCATCAGCTATTTTCATTATGAATGTGCCTAAAAAAAAACACGGGCCATGCAGTTACGGAAGTAATCATGAATATACCAATAGAATTATGTTCGTGGTTCTATCACCAAGGTAATTGTAGTCATAGGTGATCCATCTTCAGAATAGGCCTAGTCAAAGTCAAATAATTAATTTGTAAACATAGATTTGAAGGCGTTAGATTAAATTTAGTTATATTTATGTATCACTATCTCTCGCCACAAACCATACAAGGCACCATAATGACATCACTGACATTACCGAATTATAAGGTTCTAACTGACGAGGCAACAAATTCTTCACAAATCAGGTTTCCAAAAACCCTCCGTTTTCAGAATGTGAAGCTGTTATTTAGAAGAAAATAGTCATAACTATTTGGAGTATCCGGTGTATTGTGAATTTGGTATTTAAAGAATCTGGTATTTTTTCATCCACACGAGGTTAAACTATTTGTTTTCTTTCTGATATCCCTGGTACAGGTTAAGTGTATTACAGCCGATAAAATTTGTACAAAAGAGGGCAAATTTTGTAATTTAACCAAAACCCGGGGGGTTATTGCCTAACGAAATTTTGACACTTGGTATCCGAATCAACTGTCATAGCCCATACAAAATCATGACACTTGATTCAGACTCCGAGCGTCAAACGCGTTAGGCAATAGGGGGGCCGATATATATAATAAAATCATTTATTTCAAGTAACTGTGACTCATTTTGTTAGTACTTCAATGTTCCTTATCCCACGTGTTAGTATTTACATGAAGCATGCAACAATGATTAATATATAGACAGTCTAGTCTATATGAAGAGCCAGACAAGATTACATTGCATTGCCCATTTGGCGCGTAGGAAAACTATTGTGCTGTGCTATAGAACCTGCTAGCTAATGAGAACATTAGCATGTTCTAACTGACAAGAGGCCGCGTGGGCATGGACCAGCGCGATGGACGGACTGATTACTGAAGTCAGACAAAATGTCATTTCATGAAGCTTGTCGATGAGATATTTATAGTCGGGGTCACGATCCTTAACACTTGATGGACAGACTATCGAGGAGGTGTTGGCTAAGAATAAAATGATAAGATGTATGATCCAAGCATTCTTACCAGTAGTCTTATACGGCGTCAGCTCAACGATCTTAGCGGCCCAATCGCCTTGCATCTTATCAAGCGATTGCTCGATCACATACTCCTTACTGGCCAGTTCTCCGATCTCCGAAATGAGATCCGCCCACTCAGCTACACCTTGCTTTAGGCACATCTGGAAAGTCTGTTTTTCGTTCATGGTCACCGTGGTCCCTGATCAAGAGAGGAATGATCATTTAGATCCAATTAGACGAAATAAAAAAAAAACAAATTCCTATCCTGTTATTGCAATTCTATCTTTTATCTAATTAATTCAGTGTCTTGTTCAAAAATCCACCAGCGATTATCCCCACCATATGCTACGTGGCTAAGATACTTCACTAGTTCAGTATCAGTTAATATAACTTTATAGTATACAAAACTCTGCCATTCCCAGGTGACTACTCTTTGTATATATATGACTTCATGATATTTTTCATTAATTAGTAATGGTCTGTCTTATATGTAGATAAATGTTTGAGGTATTTTAAATTATAATATCTCGAATTTTGAATAGGTATCTTACCAGATTTTTCCATAAATTCGTTCCAGTGTCTTTCCTTCATGCCGGGATTCCTTACCGCTTGCAATACGGGAACGAGAGGTCTGAACTCATCGATATCGTCCTGCGGATTTAAATATTAGCAAAAAATATAAAATAATGAAATCCAGTTATATAATGGTTGAGAATGTATGATGACACTCGTCTTCTTCGTCGTCACATTTTTCCGATATACGGGGTCATCTTTTTGAATCTCCAGGCAGCTCTATATTGAGTATACACGTAGGTATTTTAATAGTTTCACGACCAGGAATTTCGTAGCGTTAAGCGGGTAACCGAAACCATATGAAAACGCAAATGAGCACCACCTAGCAAATCCCTCATAGTGAAAGTGTTATTTTTTACGCATTGTGAATCCGAGCTATAGATTCGAGTCTTATAGATTTGAATGGTAAGACTAAGACAAGGATTTATTATCAACTAGCGAACCCCGCCCAGCCCGGCACCGCACGGGAAGCAGAGCATATATGTTGAAGGTTGAATGAACTTTTTTTTAGACAATATTTATATCAGCCTATGAGAAACGCGCGGTTGAACATTCTCATCGTTGCAACTATTAAATTATTTGTCAAAATTACATCGCCTTAATATGTATTTGAGGAGGTTGGGAACAAAAGGTGTAATTTACAAATGACATGAAAGCGTAAATGTCACCTTTTGTTTCTAACCTCCTTATGGTTCACTTTTTTGCCAATACCGGCTTTCGCCTCAATGTAACTAACGGTTTCCGCAGCGCTCGCTGAGATAGTTTTCAAACAGTAGTATTTTTTCTGACTTCAAGTAGTATCGAAATATTTCAGGTAATTTACACTAAAGCTGAATAAATTATACATCTTAACCTTCCTTATAAATCACTCCATCTATGGATGAAAATCCGTTCAGAAGTTTTTGAGTTTATCACGAATAGACAGACAGACAAGACAGACGTGGGGGGGGGGGGGGCGGCTTTATTCTACAATAACACAAATCGAACTAGTCTCACGGTAACAATATGTAGGGATATCTTAAAACTTACCCGAATCGTGATCGCAACAGCTTGCACTTTGGGCAGATCGGCGAAAATCTTGGTGCATTTGCATATCGTCTTATAGTACTCGTTGACGAGTGGTTCTATGGAATCAGCATCGACATACATGAGCGGGTTGTCGAACCAGACCTCTTTGGCTTTCAGGAAGTCTGTATAGAAAGTTATATAGGATTAGCTTTTAGCTTGACCAATACCGCTGTACCGCGCCTTAAGGCGTCCACATTTGTATCATTTGCCAGATCAGATCTTCGTCCCGTGGCATGATCGCGTGTCACGAACACGCGTTTGGACATTGCGCCGATCCGATCGCTCGAAATCCAAGTTGCTACGCGTATCACACACTTAGATCGGACAAGCGGGGCGGGGTCGCCGCGCCGACAGTGAGCGTCCAAACAGCGCGATACACAGTCATGCCACGCCACGGTGATCGGATACGAGCAAATGATACAAGTGTGGACGCACCTTTAGGTATGCGAGCGGCGAGAAGGGGGGGCAGACCAGCCGCTGATTCGTATGACCTAAGGCGTGGTACAGCGGATTTGTTCAAGCTATAGAAGCTAAACTCTAAAGCAATGGGGCACAGCGTTTGATATAATTTTAACCAAAGATGTGTGTGTTTCGCGTTACGTAACGCATACTAATGTGTCAATGAACTTTTTTCTAGACCTCGTTGCCATGGTTACGTTTTCTTGAGTTCTTCTATTTTGAACGATATAATAAAGGAAACAACAATATTTTTTTCTAACCAATAACAACCTTGTAATTTTTCTTATGAGTGTTAATTTCTCTGTTCTAGTTTCAGTCGTTTTGCACACCATGTAGAGGTTTCTAGTACTTGTTTTCATCGTCTATACTATTATAAAGTTGTAGAAATGAAATGTCTGTACATTGAAGAAATAAAAATAAAAAAAGATTGTTGCTAAGAACAGCGCCATCTATCTACCTTATGTATTACTCGGTACCTAGATGGCTGAATTAGCATAGTAAAACATATAGATTATAAGACAGTTAAGTTAGTAGTTCACAGCACAACTCATAGGGAGCGCTGTAATAAAATGTCCATACTATATAGATTTAAGTATTGACCACTTTCCGACTATACAGCATAGCGAGTACACGGTGTTTCTTAATTGCCCCGGTCCATCCACAAGAAGACAATTGTAAGGGACTATTTGGAGGTCACTGAACCTAAAAATAATTATTTTGCTTTTTTTGTATGCTTGCAAGCATCGTTGTGGCTTCATCACGCCAAATTGGCAAAACAAATTTCAAATATTTTTGGTACATGGGTATCCACAATGGTTATAGGATACTTTTTACCCGAATACGCTGTCGAAAAGAAGAGGGGTTTTGACTTTTCTCCTCCGCGAACGAAGTTGCGGGCGCCGTTTAGTATCTTATACAAACCTGAAGCGGTAACCCAGAGGTTTCTATAAGGCTCGAATTCCTTGACCAAACGGTTGAGGTCGGAGTACGGCACCACCGGTTGTCCGAATAATTTCTGTCTCTGGTTCAGTATGCGGCCCCAATCTTGCGCCTCCTTCATAGCCTTCCACGCCTTTTTTATGTCATTCGCTATTTCATGAACCTTGGGAATAAAACTTGTGATCAATAAAGAATGACACTTAAATGTTCTAGAACTACCAAGTTTATAAAAGGTTAGACAAAATTGTGATTATTTATAGTACTCTGTGGGGACATTAAGAGCCCGTTTACACGGAGACACCCGATTCTTTACAGGAACTGTTTATAAAGGATTTGAATGCAAGTGTTCACACAATTGCCTGGACCCGTACGCTTGTGTGTACGCGTGCATTGAAATCCTATTGCCACTAAGTCGGATGCTACGAAAAACAGTTCCCGCAAAGAATCGGATGTCTCCGTGTGAGCGGGCACTTACTACTTAATCAATTCAATAAATGAGTCGGTTAAATTCAAACTCAGATAAATCCACTCTAACCACTTGGGAGACTATTGTAAAAAGTGATAATTCGGTGATTTGAAAGGCAGATTATTTGTATTATGGCTAAAGCATTAAAAAATCAATCCTGTTCGACAAACTCACCATCTAAACTAGTATATTCTTTAAAAAAAAAAATGATTGGATTTACCTTCATTTGATATAATCGTTTGCAATTTATCTATCTTTGAAAAAACTAAGTGTGGATTTGTATAATTTTGATTTAACAGACCTGGATTTATCTAGATTTATTGACGCAAAGTTGACGTCAACTGACAGCCATATTGAACAAACTTCTTTCGCTGACTGGCTTTGATGGACTTGCCTTCATTTGAAATAAACTGTCATATGGATTACCTCATTTAATATTGTGATCTTTATATTTCTCGTAACTTTATTTTTCTCAAAAACTACACGAAATTATACTTAACCCATGAAGTAGAAACAAAACGAATTTCTTAATCTTTCATTATATACAAAAATCTTAAAAAAATGACAGAAATGGATTTACCCGAGTTTGAAGTTAACCGACTCAAATAATCTTCTTCGTTTCGTTTCTCTTCTATCAAAAGAAGGGTTTCTATTCCCATTTTTTGGAGAACCTAGCATGAAATTCT
Organism: Hedya salicella; assembly: GCA_905404275.2. Taxonomy (NCBI): domain Eukaryota; kingdom Metazoa; phylum Arthropoda; class Insecta; order Lepidoptera; family Tortricidae; genus Hedya; species Hedya salicella. Next base: position 14,593,322 of record FR990111.1, on the reverse strand, counting down.
GCGACTGATTAAACAAGGAAAAATTATGCGAGAAGGCTTCTTGTTAATGCATCGCTGAGATGGTTGTACTCAAAGTGCATAGTGAAAATATAAGAGGAATAAAAACTCAAGAATAATCGTTGTGAACCTCATCGTGAAGTTAAAGTCATATTTTACTTTCAGGGGATGTGAGGTGAACGTATACCTTGGCGAAATCACTCTGCAAAGTTAGCTGCATGCATTGAGCGGTAAACATGTCGATCTTGTCCGACAGCGTCTGCTCGTCCAACTGGTGAAGCCTCCAGAACTTCTCTTGCTCCTCCTCGAGAAAGTCCGTGGTGACCACCACCTAAAGGACCATATGACAATATTATCTAGGTAGTATTAATGTAAAGTTGTGAAATTGTTTTTTTTTTATTTAGGAGCCTAGAGTGTCCCACTGCTGGGCAAAGGCCTCCCTCTCATTCTTCCACGTGTCCCGGTCTTGGACAATCTCCCACCAGTTGTTCTGGAAAGAATCAAGCTCATCCCGCCATCTTCGTCGAGGCCTACCGCGACGCCGGACTCTATTATGTGAAATTGAAATGAAATTAAAAAAATATATTTTAATGAACTATTTCAAGGTCACTGAAACGAAAAACTTTTTTTGGATTTTTTGTATGTTTATGTCTTTGTATGTGTCGTTGTGGCTTCATCATGCCAAATCGGCTAAACGGATTTCAACTATTTTTGGTACACGGGTACCTGGGTATCTCCAGATGGTTATAGGATACTTTTTACCCTACTATACTAAAGAAAAAAGAGGGGTCATGACTTTTTTCTCCTCCGCGAACGAATTTGCGGGCGCCTTCTAGTATAGGTATATTTATAACACAGCAAGAGTATAGGTAATAAACCCAGGTGATTACATGGGTCACTCTGATGTGATTTAGAAGGAAGTTGAAGTAGGGGACTGGACTGGTCACGTCTACCGCATGACAAGGGACATTGTGCCAAGATAACCACAGCCTTAGCTCAAAACGGAAACGCGGCAGAACTCGTCAGCGACGGTGGGATGATTTGGACTCTTTCTTCTTTTACTAGCGAACCGAACGTTACCAAAATCGTATCTCGAAATTTAAGCGCTAGGCAAAGATGATAACGTTGTAAGTTACCTGTTTCGTAATATTCAAAGGCCAGCCGATAGCTTCCCACAGGGCCCTGAAATCTTCATCTTCTAGAGGTGTAAGAAACGCGTCCAAAACTTCGTAGTCCTGCAACAGCATTATGAAGTTCAAGGACTGCCTGCAATTTTTCTGTTTTGCCCTCAGGTTGACTGGTAGATGATGCCCTATGGCATCAAGTCCGCTTTTATAACGACAAGTTTTTTTGTGCAAAAAAGATAAAATAAATAAATAAAATTAATCTATTGTATTCTTGGAAGATACTTCGCACAGATAAGTCTAAGTAAATGCTATTAAATACTTAGGGTTCTTCAGGATTTGGTGCTAGGCAGCTAAGCAGTAGCACCATCTGAGTCGGTCGACTTGAAGCACATCAACTCGGCGGCGTTGCGCCACTACTAATAAAATCGGTCAACTGAGTGCCTTATGTCATGTCAAAGTCCACCGCGCGGGCTCAGCCGTTGGTAACTAATAAATAAATAAATAAAATAAATAAATATTACGGGACAATTTTACACAAATCGAACTAGCCCCATGGTAAGCTCAATAAGGCTTGTGTTATGGGTACTAGCCGACGATATATTTAATAGATATATTACTTATATACATAGAAAACACCCAAGACTCAGGAACAAATATCTATGCTCATCACACAAATATTTGCCCTTACCGGGATTTGAACCCAGGACCTCAGCTTCGCAGGCAACGTTACTCCCACTGAGCCAAAGCGGTCGTCGAATATAATAGAGCAGGTGAGGACCAATTCCATAACTACTTGCCAAAAATCTGGTCCTTACCCATTAAGCATTAGCGCCCACGCTAGAGGGAGTCACATTCTCGTTTTCCACGAGTGACGAAAGGGCAGACGAGCCACCTGATGGAAAGTAGTCATCGTCGCCCATGGATATGTGCAACACCGGAGGAATCGCCCATATTTTGCCAACCTTTGAGAGCCCTGTTAACTCGCTTCTTGAAGAATTCCATGTTATAGCGCTCTGGAAATACCTCAGGGGGAAGGTTATTCCACAACTTGCAAGTGCGTGGTAAAAATGAGCGTGATGCCCGTTTATTTTTTGGATGCCAAGCATCCAGATAGTGGGGATGTACTTTTTTTCTGAGGCGGGAGGTGCGATGATAGAAACGTGACGGTGGCACCAACTCAAAAAGTTCGTCAGAACATTCCCCATTATACAAACGGTAGAACAAACACAGAGAGCCAACATCTCTCCGGAACCTAAGTGGTTCTAGGCCGTCTGTCAGTCCGTCCGTCCGTCCCCCCCCCCCCCCCATTACATCATAGCACACACATCATAGTCCCCATTTAGTATGGACATTTCCATGCTAGCTTAAAGACGGATGCAGAGGCAAAAGATAAACTTCCAGCCCAAAAAAAATTTTAACCGTACCTATGTCTATCGTTCGTTTTCTTTTGCTATTACCAAAAAGAAAATAGATTTTACTTTTTCTCATGAGTGAACCACCCTCGCCTACTAGCCAAACGGTCGATTTTGACAGGCGCAATTATAGCTTGACCAACACCGCCGTACGCGAGCGAGCGATGAGACGGGGGGGGCAGAGCAGCCGCTGATTCGTCATTCCGCCGTCTTCTGCCCCCCCGTCTGGCCGCTCGCATACCAAAGGCGCGGTACAGCGATATTGGTCAAGCTTTAAAAGAACATGGTGAAATTAGGACTGACCCAAATTTACGCAGCCTACTCCACTTACCGTGTGCACTTTCTTCATGATATCTTCCTGGGTCTTCAGAGCAAAGGGTATCGACTCCATCCATTCCCGAATCTCAAACACATGTTCGATCGTGTTTGGCTTCTCACCCAGCTTCCTCATTATGCTCTTATAGGCTTGAATTACGTCATCCACCACCAATCTCACTTCTTCCGCCCACATGGCCAACAAAGCTTTGATAATATCGGACCTCTTGTTTACTAGGATTTGCTACAGAAGTGTAAGAACAATAAATAGTTCGTATGGTACGAATATGGAATTAATGAGATTTTCAGTTTTAAAACAGTCTCGTAAAAACCCGTGAAATAAAAGACGTTAGCGGGGCGAATTTCGCAAAAATCGTAACTTTTGGATATTGATATTTTTTCTGATAGGTACACGGAAATTGCATATACAGTTGGGTGTTACGAAACCTAGTATATTAAAACTAGTGTAAAAAATAAAAAAAACTATTACTATTATTTAAATAAGGGTGATCCGATTTTTGCCCTCAAGTGTTTAAGGGAAGATAGGATTGCGCTGTCTGCAACAATCATGAATGAAACATTGCATCGGCAGACTTTAATAAGTTCCGGCATGAAATCAGAAATAGTCATATGAAAAGACAGATGTGAACAATTGATTGGATAAGAATTGATGGACTCAATAGATTTTTATGATGATCTCGAAGACGCTTTAAGCATTAGACTAAGGCCACACTGTACATCGTACTCTGTACATAGTATCGTATATCGTATAGTATGAATTTTTGTGACCAAACTTCACGCTTCGCAAATTGTACGAAATTCAACTAATTGAGTTTACCTTCAATGTATCGACGTTAACAGCGAATGGGCCAATGTTGATGTACTGCGGCAACCGCCAAATCAGATCTTGCTTTGCGTCGTAGTGCATTTGTACCTCTTCACGTGTCTCGGATGCGGTGTGTTTCTCCTGGCGGAAATTTCTGAAAAAATAGGTACTAAAGTGGAATTGTCCTTGAGTCGTCGTATTCCTGTTTCTTCGGAATCCCGTTTCGTCGAATTCCGGATTCGTCGTATTCTTGTCTCGTCGGAATGTAAACGGATGACATATTTTTACCAAACTCTATTTAATTCAAATTGTTGTTACTGTAAATATTTAGTTTTAAATCAATACAGAAGTGGAGTCACAGCAATTACATAATTTCATTTGATATTGAGAATCCGACGAAACAGGAATTCGACTAAACAGGAATACGACGAATGAGGAGCAATTCCTCAAGTATAGTGCTGAAATTCAAAACTATATAAAATGGTAATTACAGGTCTACTGCTTCAATGATATCGTGATATAGCAAGGAGTGAGTAGGAAGTGGGAATTGACACGAAAGCACCATAGTCAACTTAGGGTCTTTTCCAATCTTCATCTACCACAACCACACCACAACTAAATACAAACAAGTGGTTGGGCGATAGTCTATATGAAAATGAGTAGTTTTATTCACACGGACTACATTTTGTCGTCAAACGCAACCGTCTGGTCGGTACGACTACATCAAAGCTACTGTAAGACGCTGCAGGGCAAATATTCACACATAACTACTGCTTCACCACTTTTTGCCGGTGCGCTGTGTGTGGTCGTGGTCGGGGTGAATAGACCCTTACACTTACACACCGCGTTACACTTACACTTACCTTACACTTAACTACCTCGTTTTTAAACACGCCGTCGACTCGTGTTTGTATCGATACAAAAGCGATACGCACGCGAGTCAATATATATGCACTTCTATAACAAAAAACGCGTTTTCGGCGCGCGTTCCTAAAACGCGACATGACGGCGCATTTAAAAAACGCGGTGTGCATAGGCCCTAATAGTTATGCTGCAACATAGTCATAACATAGTACTCATCTGGTGCCCGGCCGAAAGTGCAAAAGCCTTAAGGCTGCATCAGGCGCAGTTGGTTCACCGAACAGTTTTTGAGATACTTTAATATGTTTATTTGGGGTCTCATTCGGAATCCCTAACGTCATTTGTCCTAATGTATCGTTTGTCCTAATGTATCATTTGCCATAACGCATTTTTTTCAGAAACCGTAAACATTTCAGGATTTTTTAAAAGATCGTCGTATAGATTAGGTTAGGTTAGGTCAGGTTTGTTTTATAACAATCCTGAAAAGTTTACGGTTTCTGAAAAAAATGCGTTATGGCAAATGATACATTAGGACAAACGATACATTAGGACAAATGACCTTAGGGATTCCGATAGAGATCCGTTTATTTGGAGGAAGAAAAAGTCATAACCATATTTTTTTTTCTTCAGCGTAGTCGAGTAAAAAGTATATTTTAACCATCTGTGGATGCCCTGTAGCTCCCTCGTACGAAAAATTGCATTTCTTTGCAGTAACGGCTAACGGCTACAGAACTCTACACTGAGCAATGAACCGACATGCTATTGGCCGATTTTTTCCTAATAGGCTCATTGACTTTTTAATTAAAACTATTACTGCTAATGTTATCATTAGTCTAATTAACTTACTCAACGTATTCTTCTATGTTCAACACAAATATGTCCCTATAGCATTCGTACTGACGTAAATAGGCCTTCAGTGGAATAATGGCCTTCTCATATGCCTTCAGCAAGCGATCCCTGTATTCTACCACATTAGGCTCCAATAAACCTAGAAGTTAATGGAGGATTAGGAAACATTAAACATTAACAGATTAAAAACGACCAACCCTACACAAATATTGACCAAAATATAAATGCAAATGATGGTACCGATGGATGTGAGGAACAGTTCCTTGTCGAAGACCAGGCCGGTCATGATCATGGGGTGCACTTGTGGGATGAAGTGGCAGCGGTACAGCATCTCTCGGAACAGGCGCTGGATCACTACCTGCAAGAAATGCTCTAATAAATGAGGGTTTTCTGAAATCTAAAGATCACCAGATGGCGCTACTAAGGCGGCAAGAATACTTAATCATAGCACCGGATTTTGATACTTCTTTTCAAATAGACCTGAAGCCACAATGGAGCCAGTTGCAGATTTTTCGATTTTAGAAAACCATATATCCATATATCTAGCGCCAGATCATCAAAAGACTAAAAAAGGCGCTGCCCTAGTCTGTAGTCGGAAAAAGTGTCAAAAAAGATAAGCAATAATTAAATTGCAAATTACCGATCCTGCTCAACTCAAACTGAGCTAAATCCGTAGTAAATGCTCTAGAAGTAGAAGAGCGTGACTGATCAAAAGGGCATGTTGATAAAATCATAGGGCTCCCACCTCCAGCCATTTTCGCAATAGTAGGTGTAGAAGTGGACGGGATGGATTAGTGGAAAAAATAAGTAAGACATACTCAGGTAGCCTGAAGATCAATGCCTTGAATAGTCGCAAAGACGCAAAAGAGTAGGTCAAACTCACCGTGAACTGCGATGGTTCCGTGGTATAATACGGCCCTTCGTTTTTCATCATGAGAAAGAAGTAGAAGAGCGTGACGGAGGGCGAGCGGAAGGGCGTGTTGATAAGGTCTGAGGAGTCCCACTCCCAATCATCTTCACAGATGTAGGTGCAGAGGCAGGGGGTCTCGCACATATATACGAACATTGCCATCGACTGCTCGATGCTATAGCGTAGTGCGTACTGAAGCAATAAAAAAACGAGATTTAAACACATACTTGTTTTTATAAGTAAGTATATATGTATAACGTATAGGTAAAAAAAAGTTGTGGTCACGCACACAACTGCAAATTGTCATGTATTGACAGCGGAATTTTGAAATTAGTGTAATTCATTTCGCACTGATAGTAAATTCCACATTACAGCAAACTGCACACTTGACTAACAGTTTTTTTCTAATATATCTTGATAGAATTTGGGCCCGCAACGTCGTACGCGGAGGAGAAAAAAGTCATAATACCCTTTTTTGGTTCAATGTAGTTTTGATTTAAACTTACACGATCTTCACTCATTATCATATGATTGATAATTAAGCCCCGTTTCGTTGTGTTGTGATAACCAATGTAACAATCTGTGGATGACCAGCAAACCGTGAACCAAAAGTTTTTAAATCCATCCAGGCACTTTGACGTGATGAATTTGTTGTTGATGAAAAGACACATTAATAGATTTCAATTAAATAATTGAAAAAAATCTTGGCAAATATTTTCATCGTACAGACAATTCAATAGAATAGAAGAAATACTTTTCCGAAAATAACTCCTGGTTGAGAATTTGTTAGAAAAAATCACAAAATCTACCCGAACGAAGTCACACGGCCAAATCTATTTAGGTACCTATAGATTTGATATCGTACTTTACCATAAATTCCATACAATCGTCATTATTCTTAGGAGATTTAAAGGCTTCTTTACCTGCATACGGAATCTTACAAGTTGCATGAATCTGTTCAGTTTGCTGACTCCGTAAAATTCCCACTTCTTCTCGTAAATGTTGAACCAGCTAGAGATGTTAAACAATTCTTTATTAAAACAAATATACAGGTTATCAGATGGGAAACAGTCATGGTCATCCAAGGATGGACATATTTTGCAATGTCAGAAAAGTTGGTTGTCAACCTTTGAGCACCCCTTTTACTGACATATCCATCTAAAGCTCCATAATCTATTCAGGTTACGTAAAAGGGCACATCTTATACAGTAGAAAGAACAGATTTGAACATTGGTTTAAATTTAGTGCCTTAATCCCTCGTATGCTTAGACACGGATCTGTGAAGAGCATTTAAACTTTATGTTCAAATTTCAGAAAGCTTCAAGTTGATTGCCAAATTTTTGACATCGTATAATAGGGGTTAATGCCCATAAAATAATACAACAAAGTACTGAACATAAATTGAACAAAATATGATACCCTTTTCCGACATCTCTGAATGACATTCTTATAGCATGCGCCGTGTTGTTCAGCCATGTTATGTTTAAATACTTCAGCATCTGCGGATAAACAATTGCAATTATGCAGTTACAATAGAAATCTTCCTTATTCCGTACATTTTGACGTGTCCAAACACCTTTGATGTAGATAATAAAAATAGATACAAAAATTACATATGAGCTGGGACTATGTATTGTATACTTTATAGTAATATCATAGTGGTTCTGCTTATAAGCATGCTACTCAGCAGAGCCGCATTGCATTAAGGTTTACGACAAAACTCTAAATAAGTATATAATATTTTTAGATAGATTCTTCTAGCAAGGAGTTTTCCAATCTGTTCATATGCAATAGAGATAAGGCGGTTCCGCCGGACAGCATGACATCTTTTTGATTAACATCATACGCTTATATGATACTTTTTAAAATACGGGTAATAAAATAAACGGTCGTTAATTATTGCACTTAAAATAATTTATTTTACAAAAACTGGAAAGGGAAAGCAGTTTAACTGTGACGTCACATCACACGTCTGTATTTTCCAACAAAATGGTGCGTTTTGACAATACGAAAACAGAAGCTGATTTGAACTGTCATCAAATATCGTATTTCAAAGTAGGTAATAAATATCAATCTTTGGATTATATATTTTACATTTATTCAAAACTACGCATTTACACCCACCATTGAAGTGCAGTGTTGTTGAGCAGCATCGAACTCTGCTAAACCGACGTTCCGTCCATAGTTGGATGTGAAAAACAGCATAGATTCCACCTAGAAATCATATCAAATGTCAAAAACTATCCAAATTTCACGCCATTCACCATCTTTTCATGTAGAAACCATGGTAATTATCTTCACTAAAAAATATTTGAGCATCAGACTTTGCACGAACTCCTAAAGAATCGTAATTTATCAAAGCGTAAGTGATAGAAAGCTTTGATACGCTGTTGACCCTCAACAATTTGATCAGACCTCAAATACTTAAGAACCCAAATTGAAGATTGTATACCATGTGATTTTTTTGACGAACGCTTACCTTCAAGCATTCGTCGACGACTAGATGTATGCAGGATACAGACTCCGTGAGTACGTAGAGTGAAAACCACTGGTTATACTTAAGTCTGCCTTGAAAGTCGTCCATCACACACGGGTATCGTCCTGAAATCGATATTTTGGTACATGTGCTTCGGTATTATTTGCACCTAAGCTAGCTTCAATATAAACAACTACACTTTTGCATTCATAAGGACAAAGACAGGATCGTCCGCATGAGTGGGCGTGTTTCCTGCTTCGTTTATATAAAATGGTTAGATTTCATATAACGATAACTATGAAACTATTTTTTTTTTGGCGGTAGGAATTCATAATATATTCAGCAGTCGTAAAAATTAATTATGTTTTATTAAACAATGACACATTTGAAAATACTGGTAATGATAGAAATGGACACCAATTATTGCACTTTCAAGTATTTATTCATTTTGCAAAAACTGCAAAGGGGAAGCAGTATGTCACAAGTCTGTATTTTCCTATAAAATTCATACTAACGGAGCGTTTTGACTTTTCCAAAAAACAAAGCTGATTGTAACAGTCATCAAATACCATATTCTATATTATTCAGAGCAATGACGCCAGTTGCAGTATCCTTAGAGGCAGCCGGATGGCTCCCAGTATTTGAGCTCCCGAAGTGTTGTGGAACTGCCCTGTGCAACCCGACCGGGTGGTTAGCAATTCGTTTCCAGTGTCTGTATGTGATGAAGAACAACCATGCCAATTTTCAAGCTGCTGCCAGACAACTTTTTTTTTTCATCACTCGCGTAAAAGGCGCCGGTCGCAGGAGGGATAGCATTCAAATTTTATTATAAGCAGCGTACACACTTTCAGGCAACCGCTGTTTCAATCGGCTGCCACGCGACTTTTTTACGCCCCAGGTCAAGTTGGCTCAGTCCAGGTTGCAAAGGGGTCGCTCGACATCCAACGCCGGAGTTGAGCTCGTAAAACACATTTTCGATGCCTGGGAGGAATCGCGAGATGCTTTAGGCATCTTCTGTGATTTATCTAAGGCCTTCGATTGCGTTAATCATGAGACACTGATCAGGAAGCTACACCACTACGGAGTTAAAGGATCAGCACTAAATTTATTAGAGTCTTATTTAAATGGTAGAATACAAAGGGTTGACGTGAATGGAAAGCGTTCACCGGGGTCATTAGTCTCTATGGGTGTGCCGCAGGGATCAATATTGGGACCATTGACAACATTGGGATAAACGACTTGCCACACCTCGTAAAGACCCACCATGAGATAGTTTTGTTTGCAGATGATACGTCTCTAATTTTCAAAGTCGTACGAAATCAACGATCCTACAATGACGTAAACAATGCTATCTGTGAAGTAGTAAATTGGTTTAATGTAAATAATTTATTGTTGAATGAGAAGAAGACTAAATGTGTTAAGTTTGTCACGAGTAACGTAAAACACGAGCTAGCAAGCGTTATGGTTAAAGGTGAGGAACTGGAACTAGTTAATAGTACAGTCTTTCTCGGTATAACATTAGATTCTAAGCTCCAATGGGGTCCCCATATTGCTAATCTCTCGAATAGACTGAGTTCTGCAGCTTTTGCAGTAAGTAAGATTCGTCAATTAACAGACGTGATAACGGCTCGATTAGTGTATTTCAGTTATTTCCACAGTATTATGTCGTATGGCATCTTACTATGGGGCAGTGCTTCCGACATTAATACTATATTTGTTCTGCAGAAGCGGGGTGTTCGTGCTATATATAAAATGAACTATAGACACTCGCTTAGAGATAAGTTTAAGAACATTAATATAATGACAGTGCATTGTCAATACATTTATGAGAATATTATGTATGTACATAAAAATATTACCGACTTTAAGAAGAACTGTGATATACATAATTTTAATACTAGAAATAAGCATAAGCTCGCAGTGCCTGCTACTAGGCTCCATAAAATAAGGAGATCATTCATGGGTAACTGTGTGAGATTTTATAATAAACTTCCTAGCAGCATAACTGAGTTGTCTATTGGTAAATTCAAAAATATTGTGAAACGAAAATTATTTTCTAAAGCTTATTATAGCACACAAGACTACATGAATGATGAAGCCGCGTGGGATTAATGTAAATTATAGCGTCATGTAGGTATATGAATAATTATTTTAACTAATACCTAAGGTATTATTATTTTAATCTTAATAGTTTTATATACTCTGACATTTAGAATTTTATTCTAGACACATTCTAGATTATTTATTTTTTATTGACAATCATTTTGGGATTTATCTTATTGATTATTTTAATTTTTAAAATGATGTTTTTATCAATAATATTACACTTAAGTTAAATGATCTGATTAGGTGTTTCTGGGTTTCCCTAATCCTTGCAGCAAATGTTGGATCATATTGTATTTCTCCCAGCAAACATTCACTCTCAAGTAACTGACATTTCGAAAGTGCTTGTAACTAGGCCTACTTGAATAAAGAATATTTCGATTTGACTTGAAAGGGCGATTCAAAACACTTCAGGGCTCAAATACCCTCTAGGATACTGCAATCACGCGTCATGGATTTAACTATATCCACTATATATCCAGGTTACGCAATGTAATGTAAAATGATTAATGCCGTACCATAATCAGGTACCGGTGGCACGTAATCCTTTGTAGGAACGTTTATAAAATTATACAAGTCCCGATATTTCGTTATAGTGTGTATAATCTGCATTTTCCCTTCCATCTTTTGGTATAATAGATACCCCTGAAACAAATAAAATTACATTTGTTATCGTGGTACAATTATAAGGGTGGTATGATGTGATAACGAGTGAGCCAAAATCCTGTGCTCCGTGGCGGACATGATCCGTCATTTGGTGATAATTAAATCATGAAATTTAATGGCGAGTTGGTCCAAACCTAAGAAGTTTTATAGGATGTAAGATAATTTTTTTATCCCAAAAGAGTTTTGGGGGCAGGATTACCATGTAGGTAGTGGAATCTCGACACTCGACAACAAGTCCTATGAATTGGATTTTTTTAAGGGACGACCACTTAACCCATTGAACGCTTTCAATTTCGAATGTCACACGCGAAGCAATTATTATTGCGAACATTTACGAGACCTTAGGCGTTGCTGGAGTAGTAGAGTAGGCACGATAGCACACGACACCCTTATACCTAAATCTTCTTGGTGTTGGTCAACACGGTCACTGTCCCCTTACTAAACAATCTGACGAATACCATAAGTCTTAATGCGCATTCAGTATGGAGAAGTGACTTGACAGTGGAGTTTTTTTTATTTATTATGATTTATGATTAAAAAACATCTGTATGAAGATCACAAGTTTTTTTTTATTATTTCAAGGGTTTTGTTACTACTTCAACGATTACTTGTTGGTGTAATATAAACAACAATATACCAACTGAGGTACAATCAGCTGCAATAATAAACACGATTAGTCCGCTCCTACTCGAGCGCTTGCAAATGTATTTCGTCGCACTCTTGCGCCTGTGTATGTCTATGTATGCGCACCAATATGAGAATGTTCTTCATGACTCCACCGGCATTATGAGCAGTCCAACCAATGCTAAAAAAAATGTGACGTCACCACCTCAGCAGAAATGAACAACGGTAAAACAACCGAACGTACCTCTTGCTTCAGCGCTTGCAGGTGTATTTCATCGCACTCCCGCGCCTGCCTATGTATGCGCACCAGTTTGAGGATGTTCGGCATGAACTCCTCCGGCATTATCGGCAGCCCGTCCAGCGCTAGGCAATCCAGGTACAAATAGAACCTGCAATAAATAAACGATAGTCAGTAACATAATATAATAGAATTCGAAATGAGGAGATTCGTGGAAGAACCTAGGTCGTCGATATAGGTCAGAGTTGCTAGACTTAAGTGAACCTATGGCCGCTGGGGCACGAAGAGTTTCGAATGGCAGCCGCGTACAGGGCAACCAAGCATGGGAAGGCTCCCGACAAAATGACCAATAATCTGGTCAATATCGCGGGATACGACCGATCGTTATGGGCTGTGGAAATCCTTGGTATGGCCTTTTTCCAGCAGTAGACATCTAGGCTGATATGGTATGATGATTAGACCCCGCTATCGGCGGTGCAAAATGGTAGCTGTCAATTTCGAGCCATTCTTAGAGATGGGTAAAAAAATATTTTGAAATATGCTACATGTCGATAATTATAGTTATATGTCGATATTTTTTCTTTACCATAATGATAGTCTATGACTTTAATTAAACGTGTTTATTTTATAAAATATGTCTATATAATTACAAAAAGAACATTTATTTAACATTTTTACATTTTATAAATAAAAATCTTCAATCTTTCATCATTACTAAGAAATTATCGTTTTCATAGCACAAACCATTAATAAATGAATTAAAAACAAAATGTAAATCTCTCTTTTATTTCCACCAAAGGGGATACCGTATTCTTAATAAATGATCAGGTTTTTTTAGATTCTCTGCAGTAATCTAGTGCAGTCACAATAAATATATACAACAATTAACTTAATATAATATCTTAGCCCTATTTATTTTTACAAATATATGTCTCGTAATATATAACTAATTTTTTTTCTAAGTTAATGGGCGTTAGACTCCGTCTTCTGTAGCTGAAAATCCATTTTAAGAAGGAGAATGACTTGACTGGGCAAAAATTTACATTTTGCGTAATTTTGTACTGTATTCTTATTTACATCATTTGTAATTTCGACACTTTTACGATCCAACAAACTTAGTAAAAATTTTATAGTTGTGAACCCAGGATTTTTATGTAACACATTCCGCATTTTTAAATAAATAAGTTTTCCTGTTTGATGCAAACGTAATAATGAAAGTTTTTTTGTAACCTGGAGTATTACATCTAAGGATTCTTTTAAACAAAGTTTTGGGTCCTCTAGCTTTGTTATTGAAATAGATAAAATTCTAAAATTGTTGTCGATAAAATTGATTTCGTTTATTAGATTTGCATCAGAGATCAATCGTTTTGCTTTACCTATGGCAGCAGCTTCAGAGGATTTCAATTTAGAAATAATATTCTTAACCTTATCGAAATGATCTTTATAATAGCTGACAGTTTCAATCCATGTGCCCCATCTAGTGATGATAGGTTCAGGAGGAAGAGGAGTGTTAGGATATTCTTGTTTAAACATGTTTATTCTTTTAGGGGCTTTTTTAAACACTTTTTAAGAAAATTTATTAAACTTTGTTAAAAAGTTTACTTTTGGGATAAGCTTGTCTTCGGCTTCAGCTACCCTATTTAGGCCATGAGTCAAATTAGTCATATTTGTGTAGATTTTCTTCAAATTTTTACCCGATGTTACCATATATGACCCCGCATAAGTTAAGAAAAATAACAACTTATCACAATTTTGTTCGTAGTTAGGGCCCCACAACTCGCGAAGAACTTCATTAACGAGATTACTAATCGTGATATTGTTAGTTGAGTCTAATTTTCTTGAAGCAAAGATATGTGGCTTAGATAAAGAATTATTTAAAGCACCAACTATCACATTCGCTACTTTTTTACCCATTGAATCTGTAGTCTAATCAATGCTCAAATATAAATTTTCGTTAGACAGTTCTTCTTTTATAGCATCTTTTTTCTCATTAAATAATATAGGTAAGTAATTATTGCGTAAAGTTGATTCTCTCGGTAATGAAACATCGCCATACTTTTTATTGAGACAATTGTCCATGAATCTTCTGCAGTTTGGGTTTTCCAATTGTGTCCAAGGTATATTACAACTGATAAAAAATTCTACCAGATCTCGGTTAAAGTTACATTGATCTTCATTTGTTTTTTTGTGAGTAAGTGTTTTCAAATGTCTCTCAATACAAAATTTGGTCGGAGTCAGAAATGAGTTGCAAGATATCAATATACTATATAATGTATATCTTGCAACTCATTGCATTTTGCATATTGATACAAGAGAAGGAGATAATACTTGAATCATCATTACGAGTTTGTCACACTACTCTAGATTATTTCCATCGTTTCAAGTATGCACCTACAACAACAGTTGATGTTGAAAGATCATTTAGTCAATTAAAATGGATATTTACTGCTAGACGCCGCAAATTGACTGTGGAAAATTTAGAAAAAAATCTTTGTAATCTATTACGAAAACCAAATAATAGATGTGAAAAATACACGTTAGTAAAAATTACACACGTTGTTTTCTTATTTTTTTAAATATACTTTCTTCTAAGTAGGTAAGCGTTTAATTAGTAGACGATAACAGTTATCTTCACACGAGTACGTATATATTGTTAAAATTGTTAAAAAAAGACGTTAAAAGATAATTAAATTTACTTATTTCCTATGTATAAACTTGTTAACTAAACAGATGGAAACATATGACAACAGTTTAAACCCATACCCCTTTGCGGCTGTATTTTTTATTGATCTTTTCTAGAGAAAACTCTCCACATGTAAAGAGCTTCTTAGATGTTTAGTAGCTGTAGGCAGAATACGTCCGTTTCTACCAAATAGACATTCTGTTTTATCTGCTCTTTATCTGATTGGTAATTGTACCCGCGATAACGACGTATGATTATGACACTCAGACATATTTGTCCTAGCTCACGTGAGCTCGTCCAAATAATCACTTCGTGTCATAATGGCTTATTTTAATCCCTTGTCAAACAATCTACTATTTTTCAGTGCCATAGTAATTTGTATGGGATTATATGGCTTTCTGTTAAACCCAAGGAGTTAAATGTACTATTTTAGTCTCGCTTCGCGAAGCTAATATGACTTACTTTTTGAGCAGGAGAAGTGGAAAAGGATTTTATACCTATATAGATAAAATACGATTAGTCGTGGCAGGTATAATTTAAGATACAGGACAATAAATTATAAAGTTTTAAAGCGTAGTTAGTAGCATGTTGTGGATACTCAGTATTTACTCATACGCTGACAACCGACAAATGGTACTTATTAATTGAAAGCGACAGTCGAAATATGAACATTTTATTTTCATAAATGACACATAAATGAAACACACATTTGCTTACTCGGTATCAGTACTTTATTTTAATATCATTTCTTTCGTTTTTCACTTCGTTCATCACAGCTATCGAGTTTTTTTCTGGTTATACTAGTCTTAATTATTTCCTCCTTGTCAGTTTGTTTTCTTTGGGAAGTGTTCCTATTTTTCGTTATTTTGATTTATTTTACGATTGTTGTATTTTTATTCGCATGAAAAGTTTCCGTGACTCCTTTTGATATTTCAGGTTTGTTAACTTTGGTTGTTTCTTTGCCTTTGGCTGTTTGTTGTTTATCTTTTGAACCATCCTGACTGTTTTCTAAATTTTCTTTGTGTTTCTTATTCTTTTTTTCTGTAAAGCCCGTTCTATATATTCAGGATCTCTGATCTTCATATTTCTAGTATGCCTTGGATCCACAAATTCCGGAAGCATACAATCTAAATAAAACGTCTGTTTTTCTTTCATTTGTGTTTCCCAGAAACAGTCATCCCTTTTTATGATCTCTGTTTTTAAAGGGTTATCTTCTCCATACCATAAGCCAAATAGATATTGTGACTTATTTAAAATATGGAGTTGGCCTTGCATTTGGAAGTACCAATTATGGGCCTTATTTATTTCTAAATTGCCACTTTTGTCATACTTATAAAACGTATTTTATTTTTTTTACTGCTTCTTTAAAACCTTCGTGGAATGCAGTTATTGGGCATTTCACTTCCACTATTGTATTACCCCCTCCTACACCGTTAGGTGTAGCGCCAAGAAATGGTATATCTTTGTTTATGTAAAGTCCGCATGGGTTTATATTTTCTTGTGTTTGTAACTTCTCTACTGCTTTTTATTCATTTACTTGTGTTGCGTAGGTAGCGAGTCAATGTTTGGTGGATTTACCCCACTTACTTGAGCTGAGATGCGAACATACTCGCATCATTATGCAAAATGCTTTCCAGCGAGAGATTGTCATGGTGATCCTGTTGTGTTCTATTGAGCACATCACGCCTGCAAGTAAATAATGTTTTTGTAGAAACATAATATTATTTTTACTTCCGTATTAGTGTAGGTATTTTATCATACCGAACAGATGGTAAACGAAATGTTATTTTGTACTTACTCGGCACTATCTACGCGTGTTGCATAAAATACTCTACGCATTATTTAAGCCTTTATAGCCCAACTTATATAGGCTTTTTTCTTCGTGGCATTTTTAATTAATATCAATTGTATATTAATACACTCGAGTGTCCATTCACGCAGAAGCGTCCTTACGCAAAAAAGACAAGTGCACTATATTTATGTTATCATAATCAAGCGTCTTTTCGCAAAATAGAAAAAACTAGAACTAATTCACAATGAAAAATCTTGCAGTCTACGCTTTTCTTTCCATGCCTAAACGTCCTGTCAATGTCAGCTGTCAGTGACCGTCAAGAGCAACCTTACAAATTAAATTCAGTAACGATGAGTTTTCGAATTTAAACGTATGGGCGTCGCGCGCAAAGCGACATAACCTTCCCCTCCGAAAGCCGGCGGCAGACTGCTCCCCGTCGCCCGCGCGCGTATTCACCCATACATTTTTATCGTATTGTTTTAGTTATTTAAGGTTTTTGTCAAAAGTAATGATTATTTTACAATTTCCACAGCTCAGATTGTAAAAACCAGAATTATGTTTGATTTTCTGGACATTTCGTGTAAAAATTATGTCTAGATATTGAACAGTAGCGATTTAAAACGTTGTATAAAATGCCGAAGTTGTTTTTTCTTTTTTGTTAAGAAATTTTGGACGTATCGCAATTTCCGCAGCTCAGATTGAAGAGGACATATCAGTTCATCATATATTTTTTTTTGAGACCTATATTTCAGGCTAGTTTTTAGTTTTAAACCTTCAAACGCGACCAAAATGTGGTATTTCACGTTACTACGAGCCTTAATGTCAACATGTTTGTAAGAAAAAACGACAAAATGGTAAGGGGTAACGTTGGTACAAGTGCCGGAATGTTCAATGGGTCAAAATGTACAACGGTCAAAAAGTATATAAATGTAAACATGATATAATGAACAAATGACAAATATAATTTAACATTGTTTTGTTATTATTGTTTAGTTTATTAAGAAAGTAGTCCCATAATAAACAGATATAAATAAATAAACAACATAATTAATTCTATCGTGAAAACATTTCAAGTAGAGTACATTTAGTCAATCGCGTTTTGTACATTTTGGCCACAGAGTATTCTGTCCTGAAAACTTTCTGACAAACTGACATTTAGGCCGTAATTAGTTCTATCGTGAAAACATTTCAAGTAGAGGACATTTAGACAATCGCGTTTTGTACATTTTGGCCACAGAGTATTCTGCCCTGAAAACTTTCATACAAACTGACATTTCGGCCGTAATTAATTCTATCGAGTAAACATTTTGACTAAAAGAAATGTTGTCCATAGCATATTTTGCCTTTAAAATATTCAGACAAAATGACCTGGTGGCACAAAAATTTTGTACTTTTTGACAAAATTACATCTCAACCTTTTATGCATTTTGGCATTTGTACTAAAATGACCTGTTACCAAATAAATGACATAGCGGCCGGCACCTTCTGACACGTAGGTGAGTGCGAGAGTGACAGGCGCGTTATCATATCATTTATGATAATCGCGTGATAAACGCGACCATTATAGGCCCGCAAGGCTAAAATAAGATGTACGTGGATAAAGTAACGGAAATGTTTATTACAAACTAGCTTCTGCCCGCGACTTCGTCCGCCTTAAATTCGTTTATCGCGGATAATGGTATTTCTCCAGGGTAAAATGTAGCCTCAAACCCGGGACTCAAACTTACCATACCAAGTTTAAGCGTGAAGAGATAACAGACAGACAGACAGACAGACACACTTTCGCATTTATTATATGAGTATGGATTTGCCAAGAAGGTATTAATTTTAGCGCCACCTGTTAGTTTAGCAAGGTACTCGATACTCGTGGGCTTGAAACACATGTTTGAGAGAAGTTTGCACCTACTTCCTAAGTAACGTGATAAGATTCAGGTGCAAGCTTAACTCAATCAAATGTAGTGGCTACCCACCCTCTTAAGGGTTGAATTTTTATAGCCTATAACCTGGCCGGGGATTTTTTCGACCGATTAGTAAAGTATGCATCAAAATCTGTTCAGCCGTTTTCACGTGATGCGCGCACAAATAAACAGACAAACAGATAAACAGACAAAAAGACAAACAGACAAAAATTCTAAAAACTGTTGGAACGTGTTCTGTTATCGATTTTAAGTATCTCTAGCCAAATTTTTTTTCGAATATTTTCCATGTACAGACTTCCGACCCTCTCCAGCCATAGTATATGTATAGATAAACAATGATTATGGCCAAAACTCGAACGTACAGTTCGAACAACTGCGAAAGAACTGCGGTACAAACTTGAAAAGTAATATATAAATATATGTAGGTAGTTGTTAATCATTCCGAAACCTCTGAAATTAAATAACAAACCTTATATTATTTTCGACCTCATTCCGTAGATCGATGGCAAACTTGACTCTCATCGCGAAGGTGTCAGGGTCGTCAGCCTTGAACATCAATCGGATTCTGGGGATGCTGCAAGCCGAAGTATACATAGCATTCAAATATGCATTTTTTAACCTGAGATCTTTGCAGTGCGGCCCAACTTAACACTTTAAAAAGGAAGACATGAACGAAGTGTACGGTCAAGTTCATAACTATATGAGCATTCGCAAGGCTTCATCAAAAATAAATGAAGAAAGTAAATAATTTTGACTGATGGCTGAACTAAAAATCATTGGGCAAGAACCAAGGCACATCGTCTTTGCTGGATTAGCCAAGTCGAGAGAATGGGAAATGATCGACAAGTCAAGAGAGCGTACTTATTGTGTCGACCGGTGCATGGGACGACGTCCCATTGGACGGCTAATGGTCGCCCTAAGTACCGCTGGAGGGATATATGCGCGAGGCGGATCTGTGCATACTAGGAGCCGGCGATAGATGACAGGAACTGGCGCAGGATCGGGCAAGGTGGCGGACTTTTGTGCTGGAGGCCATAACTCATTTTGGGTTGCCGGTGCCAAAATAGTTCGGTATATATTACAGATATTTATTAGTTTTTAGTTGCTATATACATTATCGAGATGCTTGCTAAGATGAATATGACAAATGAAAGATTTATATATTTTTGATTGTTCAATCTGAACGGATGTTTATGCATTAATTTTTGAAGACTTGGAAATGCTCATATAATTACGAACTCGACTATACCTAAACGAATCCTTTCACTGTGCCCGTCGTAACATAAATAGGTACGTATAAATGTTTTGTATGAGGACAACATCTTGATAAACGCCCAATAAGAGGAATCGATGATTTTATCGATAACGAAAACACCTTGTAGTAAAAAATACTTATTCTAACCTAAAAATATGCAATTAATGCCAATACCTGGTGTTTTCTCGCAAGGAAATAAATGCAATGAAATTTTCAACGTGGCACTAAAAGTATTAATTCCTGTTACTTTACTTACGAGAAAATGGGAGTTGAAAAAAGACAAAAAAGGTGTACACCTTTTTTAGGTTAGAATATTTTTTTACTATTTAGGACAAGTAACGATGAATAAAGTACCTATAGATGAGGATGAGTGTTTAAGCGATCCTTGTGGAACTCATTCGCGTAGCCGCAAGAATAAACTACCCATACAGGCCCATTTGTATGTTTCACCCTGTATATGGTTCTGCTTGTATAATAAAAATATTTACTTGTATCTCCGTTTACTTCCATCCAATGCCATAACATGCCATGTTGTTGTTTTTTCGTCGTAACTGAAGGCTGCCACGTTCGTCCACTGTAAGAAAGTCATGAATAATGGTAGTTTAATTAAGAATGGTGTATCGACTATCGACACATAACTTGACCTAAAAGAAACTGTTTTATTGAACTAAGAAGGTGCCTTCCACAGTATTACCCAAAAGGAGACTATCATTCAAAAGAAACACTGAAAGCAACTCAACAATCAATCAGAGGCTGACGAAACTCTCACAGAACGAATTTGTTCAAGGAATTGCTCAAAATGTGTTGTGATTTTAATGGCTGCCGCTTTCCTAATACTGCCAACTTGCTAATACGTATTTTTTTATAAGAGTCCCATCTCTTAAAAATGTTTATATTGTCCTTGGTAAACCGTTATTTAGTCTCAATTTGGCCAAAATTCGACTTGCGTTTATGCGCTGTCCTCTGCTGTGAAATGTGGTTATCATACTATGGATGAAGACTGGTGAAATTTTTACAATATACTGCAGTAATATCATTAAAAAACAAAAATGGATTAATCATGACATTAATAAATGCTTGCCTATCTGACATAAAAAAAAAATTAAATTACTTCGAAGTACGAAACTGCAGTTATGTAAATTTAGCGGCTTTTTTATCTAAAACCAAATTAAAACTCTTTAAGAATCCTTATAATTCAATAAAATAATATTTAGTATAGCAACCATGTGCAGTCAGCTTCAGAGAAAAGGAACCCCCTAGTTTTAAAACATTAACTTTTGCATGCCGAACACTTGCACGCCAAGTATCAAGTTTTACAATAAAAGATCAGTTTACCTAGGACCTTACATATAATTTTTGTTGAATTAGTTTTTTCCTAATCTCCATAGCCGGAGATCGAACCCTGGTTCAACTCTGGCTATTCGCTACCTCAGTCGTTATGTTAGCCGCTTGCGGCTATCGAGACACTACGACATTGAGTGAAATTAAGAATCAGCTGTTTAAAACTTATCTGTGTAGTAGATATTTACTTCATTCTTGCATCCCTATCTAGCTAATGCGTATAGACGATAGTTTGTTTATTGCCGATTGTTGCACTACCGTAATGTAATTTGAAACTATCGAGGAGTGCTGTATTGAACTGCAACTTAAGGTTGAATTTAGAATAAATTACTTGGATTCTTCGGCTCATTTACAAAACGGTGGTTGAGGGTAACATTATATCATTACCTACAAATCGTTACGATTGTGCCGGTCCGCTTGTGTGAATATATTCCACGTCGTGATATTATCCGATTTATCAAGTTTTCGAAAAGTTTTTATTATGGTTCGCTTAACAACTTTTTTGAAGGCTAAAATTGTTGTTCTCTGGGAACAGGAACAACCTATAAAAAAAATAGCACGAGATATGGGCATATCGGTAAGATTATACACTTATATATTTACTGTTCCAAGTTACTTACAAATCACTTCTTTTATATTATCTCTGATACTATTATTTTAATATATACAGAGAAAAACAGCGACGGGTGATGTGAAATGTGATCGCCAAGGCCCTCGCCCAATTGCTTACACCGACGAATCCGAGCGACACCGTAATATAGTGCAAGTTCACTCAGCGGCACCCTTCAAATCTACACGCTCAAGTGCTGAAGATTTTGGAGTGTCCCTTAGCACAGTTCGAAGACACCTACCCGCGTCGAATATTCATAATTATAAACCGGCCAGAAAAATTAAGCTTACTGACGATCACCGCACCAACAGAGTAAGCTTTGCTACTCGTTATTTAAATTTCGATTGGGAAAACGAAATAGTTATTTTTATCGATCAAAAGTGCTTTAAGTCGGATAAGGATGGCCGACAAATTTTATGGAGAAGAAGTGGGGAGAGGTTTAACCCTAACAACGTATTAGACCTCAGAACAAGCGGGCGATTAACATTAGGTAAATAATAAACTTACCTATTGAAATTATTTTCATGGCGTTATTTTTATTCTTTTGAAATTTATTTACTTAGATCACATGTCGCAACAGGTTTTAAAAAGTTAACTGTTTACAGGTTACTGGGGATGGATGTCTTCAATGGGCCCAGGCGAGCTAGTGGAAATAGGCGGCCGCATGGACAGCAAGCGATATCTAGATGTGTTGAAAGACGTAATGCTTCCGTCAGTCAGTGTAGTTTATCCTGAAGGCCAAATTTACCCGGTTCAGGATAATTCAACAGTGCATCGGTCCGTTAAAGATTGGCTATCTAATAAATACGGTATTTGACTGGCCGGCAAAAAGTCCGGATCTAAATCCTATAGAAAACTTGTGGGGTCAGATGGTTTTAAATTGGAACTCCAGTGAAATAAGGTCAAAAAAGAATTTGGATGATGAGGTAAACAAAACTTGGGCACTGATGCGAAATAGTGATGCATGTTTCAATATGGTTGCCAGCATGAAAAATCGTCTTCAAGAAGTGATAGATAGTGACGGCCATCCTCTCCGTTACTAATAGACAATTTTATTTATCAAATTAAGCAAATTAGGAGATAGATGATGTAATCTATCTTATAAAACAGCATAGGAACAAATGGGCATGTTTTAATATCTCCTAATATTATTATTTCGTAGTTAATCATACATATAAACAACCTTTATTATTATTAATACCAGTTTTCCTTTTTTTTCGCCTATTAATGTGATTATAATGCACCATCTGACCTCACATATGTATTGTTTTTAATGTTGTGTTAAAAGGGTTATCGGAAACTGTGATAAAAGAGAAAGATGTATATTGCTATACTATATTAGTTAAGCATGTTGGTTCTTTCTCAGTGATTCACAATTATTAATGGTCACAGTTTTAGTAAATAAATATTGTAATTGGGGTATTTCATGAAAACATTAACTTATGTCCGCTTACCCCAATAAAAGATATTAACTGCTAACAAACACTATCAATCTTAAAGCAATGTTATTTTTTTACCATATACCGGTAATCAGCTTCTTAACTTTATTTCTCAAAAGTATTCAAGAGGTAGTGTCTACATAACGTTTCCGTGGAATGCTCCAATTGTGTTTCCTGAAATATCTATAGGGAAGCAAATTCTTGTCAAATATAATAAATACGTCCTAAATGTAATCCAACTATTTAGTAAATATAGTTCGGTTCATAGCCTAAGTAAATAGGTAACCATATTTTTATTAACTTGATGAAAATAAAAAAAATACGATCATAGCATAACGCTCCTAAATTTGCTTAAATAAACGACTTGGTTTGTAACAAGCATGGTCTTTCCTTTTATACCTACTTTTAAATAATATTTCTATTTAAAAGCAAATAATAAAAAAATATATCATAAAAGAAGCAAAAATTACTTCACGTTCGAGGGTTCGAAATCATCAACAAAAGATGATATACTAAAAAAGCAAAAATTACTTCCCGATCGAGGGTTCGAACTGGGGACCCATCTATTCACATCTCCCGAGTAAGGCTGCCTATCCACTAGACCAACTCACCTACTACGACGTATTAGGTTAAAAAAATTGAACGGTTTCATGACATTACCAGAGGGGGTACCTTTTCTGTGACGCTGACTGTACATGTAGTTATAGGGATCTCATCCAATGACACTCAAGCGTAAACTCGTTAACATGCGCATTCTGCCCGTCCTAACCTACGGTGCTCAAACATGGGTACTCCGAGAAAGTCAGAAGTTCAAACTAAAAGTTTGCCAACGCGCAATGGAGCGTAGCATTTTGGGTTTTAAAAGGACGGATCGTGTCCGGAACACCACGCTACGCACCCAAACCCGCGTAGCGGACGTTGGAGCAAAAACCGCCAAACTCAAGTGGGACTGGGCCGGCCACGAAAGCCGTATGCACCCGGACAGGTGATGGGCTTATATAGTCACCCAGTGGGTACTACCTACAGGATAGGCGGCGACGACAGGGCAGGCCGAGACCGAGATAGCGGTACGACGAACGAGCTAGATGCGTTCTTATAGATCGAAGATTGGCAGCTGGTAATAGGGAGTTGTGGAGATCTAAAGGAGAGGCCTTTGCCCAGCAGTGGGACACTGATAGGCTACTAAAAAAAAGAAGTTAAACGCAGTTTCACGACCAAAATACTTCCATTTTCATACAAATTTGGTCCCCAGGTCAGGGATGACATACGACACCTAAGTAACTTAGTTAGTACGGATCATCATATAGATATTTGATAGTTATTTAATAAAAATATATATATACTAGAAGACGCCCGCAACTTCCTTCGCGGAGAAGAAAAAGTAACCCCTCTTTTTTTCTTCAACGAAGTCTGGTAAAAAGAATCCTATAACCACCTGGAGATCGTTTGGCGGATTTTGCGTGATGAAGCCACAACGACACATACAAACATACATAAAATTCAAAAAAAATATTTTTCATTTTAGTGACCTCCAAATAGTCCATAACAATCATTTTTTTATAAAATATCTTCAATGTACAGACATTTCATTTTTACAATTTTATAATAGTATCGATATACTTATATTCCTAATTCATCGGATTTGTACTTACTTCATACATGTTGTTGAGCACGTTGATGATATCTCCTCCCACTTTGGCCTTGCCCTCCATTTTGGGTATAAAAGCGAGCCCCGGGCAGGGGTACTGCTCGCCTTCAATCTTGCCCAGGCCGAGCCATTCCTCTGGAATCCTGAAACGGGAGATACGGAATACTTTCTTTTGTTTCCGCAATTATTACTCATATAAATAAAACAATTTTAACGTATTATATCGCGTATATTATCTCATTTGAGTTGCCGAGCTTTCGGAAGATTTTCAGCTTTCCATGTTCACAGGTTTACTAAGAAAATATATATTTTTCTCTGTTAAAGTTACAATTTGTGCAAACTACTCACAGTTGAGAATACAATAAACCCTATTTTCTCAGTAAACCCATGAACATGGACAGCTGAAAAGAAGCTTCCGAAACGTCGGGAACTCAAATGAGATAATATACGCGATATAATCCATTAAAATTGTTTTATTTAAAAAGCACATACCGAGTTGTGATCATTGATCGGTAAAAGTCGGTAAAATTATATGAAAACACACCCTTCTAGAAAAGGCGGATAATTGTTTACGGCTGAACCGATTGCACCCTCGATAAAGTCATCTTTCAAACTCAAACACCTAATTCAAAATCGGTTCCTTTGTTCAAGAGCTACACCACCACAGACAGACGCGCATATATACACATTAAACTTATAAAATCAATCCAAAAGATCTTCTGCCACTCGCTTCATCATTTTCACCAAATTTCAAATTATAACACTTTTTGTAGAAAAGACCTGACTAGGGATGCAACGTGTCTGACATTTTCACTATGTGACCAACACTTTCGATAAATGTCCGGACATTTTCAACAAACATTGACATATTGGACATTTATTTTTTTAACTTGTATATGATTATTTTTAATCAAATTATGGTTGATTCACGATCAGTTCCTAAGTATATTAAGTATTATACCTAATTGATTAGTAAAAATTTAAACGTAGAAGTTAAAGTACCGCCGGTATTATGAAGTGAAACTAGCTCAGATAAACTCCATCTAACCTATCATTAAGTCAAAAGCAGCCAAGTGCGAGTCGGACTCGCCAATGAAGGGTTCCGTAGCCGTATATAGAAAAAAAAATCACTACAGATGAGAAAAAAAACACTAACAAAAGAGCGAATCTCCCTGGCACTTACGTCCTTTTGCTGAGAAGCGCAGTTATTTGGCAATAACTTAAAAACGGAATGTTTGATCATGTTGAAAACAATTCCCGTTGGAAGTATTTATTACGCTTTATATTTGTAAATTTTTTCACGTTTTTTTGAACTTACCGTTTAGAAAATAGAGGGGGGGGGGGGACACAATTTTTGCTACTTTCGGAGCGAATATTTCGGAAAATGTTGATTAAATCAAAAAACTATTCTAGAAACCTCAAAGTGTTTTTAGAAGAACTGTCAAAATATGTGCCATATTTACTGATTTTTTTTTCAGAAATAAATATATCTTTTATTTAACCATCAAACTAAGTAGCGGTTTACACACGACAGCTATGCTCCAAATTTCATCAATGAACATCTTATAGTTTTAGAGTAAAATGCCTGTGACATACGGACGGACAGACAGACATGACGAATCTATAAGGGTTCCGTTTCGTATTTTAAGAGCTAGAGAGATATGCCGCACATCTTCATAACATAGAAAGAAATATAAAGTAACAAAGCTGATCTGAGTTAATAAACCACTACTGCATTGTCCAAATAGGCCACACCACATAAGGTCTGCAATAAAAATGAACTCACCGGCAGTCGAAGTCAGTGTTGTCGAATATTTCAAGGTCAAGTTTCGGGAAGGGGCTGTACAGGCCGTAGTGTTGCTGGGTCGTGACCTGATATTCCGTAGGAGGCAGCAACCAATATGGCTGGATACCCAAGTCACGAAGCATTTTCTACAAAGTAAGCAGTACACTTAAGTTCATATAAAAAATCAATGAACTTGTTGTAGGAAATAGGCGTTAAAATTTACAGTACTCCGTCGTACAATCCTGTCGAATCACAGAGCACAGAATCTTGCGGCGAGGATTCAGTGCTCTGTGTGTCGTAGGAACAAATCAATCAAACACAAGGGTTATTTCAAGAACTGGTTTACCCTCATCTGGCTTTTTTTTTGTCATAATCATTATTTGGCATAATATATTTTTGTTATAAAACAAACCTAACCTAATGCATTTAACAGGATGATGTCTTAAAAAGTCCTAAAAATTCTACAGTTTCAGAAAAAAATGCATTATGCCAAATTATGAATTATGCCAAATGATTATTATGACAAAAAAGTTTATGCCAGATAAGGGGAAACCACAAGAACTCACCAGGGTTTAATCTCAGTATCGCATTGATGGTAAGCGGCTACGCTGGCAAAGATGCAAAAGATATCACCTTATTGTGACAAGGGTTTACCTACGACGGTACGGGAATCAATTTTCCGTACTGTGTCAATCGATAATTTAATCATATCCTGAATAACGTTAAAGCTTCGAAGACATTTGCATATACCCACGACTGGCAATTGGCATTTCGTATATTTATTTGCATATACGTAGATTGTGATGCAGTCATGCGTTAACTTATCCACTGGCTAGAAAGAGAGAGATACGAAAAAGCTAGCAGTATCATAATAAAAAGATTACCTTCATGTTGGCAGCCAAGAATTTGCGACGTAACCGTTCGATTTTGACCAATCGTGGCATTTCCCTCGGTAACACGACATTCAGAAATTGCAACTTCGGCACAAACGTTGTAAATGGAAATTGCTATGAACAAAACCATAAATTAGTTTATTAGTATTGTTTAATTATGCAATTAACATTGATTTAAACTTAAGACACAACAAAACGGCCCCCTATTGCCTAACGCGTTTGACCCTCGGAATCAGAATCCAGTGTGTCATACCTATTTTGTGTGGGCTATGACAGTCGATTGGATACCAAGTGTCAAAATTTCGTTAGGCAATGGAATTAAATTGATCATATGTATACGCGAAGAAGCCACGTTTTGCTGTGTTATGATAATTATTACAGTACCTACGATATTTTTTATTAATTACCTTTAATGCCCAACATTTCAGTTCAATGCCGTTTTAGTGTCATTGTCACAGATAGACTGAAGAATGTTATTGGAGATGTCGGATAAAGTTCACTAATTATTATCACCGATACGACCCACACAACATTTACGACGTCCGCACACAGATCCGAAGATATATCCCCCGGTTTTAACTTTTCAGTCACTGGTCCCGAAGTTGGCCATAAATTAATTCTGCGACTAACTAACTAAAAGTAACTAATTTGGCTCAGGGACCCAAAGAGGGTCTTGGCCTCTGAAACGAGAGCACGCCATCTGTCCCGATCGTGCGCAACTTCTTGCCAGTTACTGACTTGAAGATGTCGCAGGTCCACCTGCACACTGTCCTCCCAGCGGTACCTGGGACGCCCAACCGGGCGGCGACCAGTTGGTCGTCCCACTTACGCTCTCTTGGCAGCACGATCCTCTCCCATTCGGAGTAGGTGACAGAACCAGCGAAGTCTGTGCGATTTTGTTACGCCGATGATGTTGGGTTCGGCCACCAGCTCCTGGATCTCTATATTCTTACGGATCCTCCACCTGCCATCGTCTCTCTTTAAATAAAATTAACACTAGTCAAATTTCCTCCTGTGTACATCATGTCATGTCCATCTGCGACCATACGCATGATACAGCGTTAAAATTGTGATTAATAAATATCGCGTTAGACCCGACTTAATTGTTTTAAGAACATGAATTAGTCACATAAAATTATTGAAGCGCCTAGAAAAAAATATACAGCATAGATTGCTAACACCTTCTTCTTAGGCTCTGTGCTTAAACAGCTCTACGAAAAGAAAGTTCACATACATCCAAATTGTAAAACGAAGTCAATACCCAATTTGAGCAAACTTTAGTTCGATCAGTTCGGGTTCTACCGCATCAACCAATCTTATCGGCTTCAATAGTGCTCAGCGACGCCGAAGCCGAACGTCAAAATGTACTCGAATAGCTCGCGGGTTACGCCCTCTCTGTGTGGTTAATAATATTTTATGCAATCGTTATATAATGTATGCTTTTTCAGTCGAGTACCGTGTTTAGGCCACGAAGCTTGCTCAGTGGCCTAAGTAAGGTACGAGACTTAAAAAGCTAATTATATAACTATTGTATACAATACTTTTTCTACTAGTAGGTATCATCACCATCACCATCACCATCACCATCACCATCACCATCCCCATCCCCATCCCCATTATCATCACCATCACCATCACAATCACAATCACAATCACAATCACCATCACCATCACCATCACCATCATCATCACCATCACCATCATCACAATCATCATCACCATCACCATCACCATCATCGTACCTCAATTATCTTCGACTCATTCATTCGACATATTCATAAGCCAACACTTCAATTCAAAGTGCTGGCTTATGAAATAAAGTGTTGGCTTATGAATATTTCAGTTCAGTTGGAAGTGCCCTAGAGTATCCGACATTGAAAAGTATGCTATTAAAGTTTACTCTATGAAGTTCTTATTGAGAGATTAAAGTCGACGAGTAGAAAAAATACATAAACGGTGCGTTAATGCAAATGTTGCGCGCGCGAACACACTGATGGAGGAAATTGTTAGGTATAGCGTATACCCACTAACATGCTCTTGGTAATTATAGTTACCTGTCACCATTTCTTATCCGTATAGAGTTCAATTCGAAATATCAAGCAAGTGAGTGGATAAGTAGTGTCGCCCATTTAGTGTGTTGGATCTTTAAGGCTAGCACCACGCATTTAGCACTCATGGATGTAATCATTTCGCCAAATACGGCGCCCCGTGCTGCCATATAGGGTCTATAGATCAGCTTCGATTTAGTTGAAAACAAAAATCTTAACTTCGTGTTCAACGGTTACACCGAAGTAGTCAGGTACTATAATTTCATCGGCTTTATAAGTGGTTAATCGCTGATCGCCCAGCAGTAGCCTCTTCGCTTGATATGAAACACGAATATTCGTCAAATACGGACAGATTGGCGCCGCCATAAAAGCTCAACAGATCTACCAGTTTATCCGGTTTAAAAATCGTAACATATTATTCGACGATTGCACTTACAATACTTTCATCGGCTTGATAAGTAGTCCATCGGCCCGGTGGCAGTAGCCTCTTTGGCTTTTGCGGCTTCGGCAGAGATATCAACATAGGTGCCAAGTTAGATGTTTTGGCCTAAATAATGCAAAAAGTTAAATTAGACTAACTGATTATTGGTTAATCACTTAATACAATCTGTGGGAATTGGTATGAGCCAATTATATACAAGGTATGGTCATTTAAAAACCATTTTGGGGAATAGGTTTATTAAACCGGTTGCAACTATCACGTTTCATAAATAATATTTCTGGGAAGAGCTTTTCGTGTTTTTAATTTTGACTTTTATTTGTCCTTTCCAAACCCTAGTACAAACGTCAGTCAGTAGTGACGTCACTCGAAATATCTCCTAGGCATTTAAAAAGTTAAACGCTGCTGGATGTAAAACACATGATATTAGTATCTTAGAATAGCCTATTTTAACAAAAAAAAATCAAGGGAATTTTTGCTTTAGCTCGAGCGTGGGTGCAAATTTTGTTATCACCATCAGAAGTAAAATTTAGTTTATTAATTAATTTAAACTTTATAACTTATCACAATGTATATACTTGATTTAAGGTATTATATTTTCTACAAGTCGATCATTGGACCAAACATAAACTAGGAATTGGGCCAGGCGAGCATTAAACCCAAGAGAAAAAAAGAACAAATCAATTACTTAAACAAGGACATATATTGATATTTTACACACATTTATTAATAACTAGCTTCTGCCCGCGACTTCGTCCGCCATAAATTCGTTTATCGCAGATAAGGGTATTTTTCAGGGATAAAAAGTAGCCTATGTCCTTCCCCGGGACTCAAACTATCTCCATACCAAATTTCATCCAAATCGCTTCAGCGGTTTAAGCGTGAAGAGGTAACAGACAGACAGACAGACACACTTTCGCATTTTTAATATTAGTATGGATAATGCACATACATAAAAACAAAATATATAGATACGGTCAAGGAATTTAATTTGTGTACCCTTTTGTACCTTGTCATAGTGACATTGATGTGGAAACTCTATCGGCTTTCATATTGATTTTGACTGCGACAGGGTACGAAATGGTATACAGGGTGGAACGGCACGACGATACTTTCCGCAAAAGGGGGAATGTTTAGATTTAGTACTGTATTTCCTCTAAAGAAACTATGCGCATATTCGTTAGCGTTTTGAAGTTATAGGGAGTCAACTTTTAATGCGAAATACTGCAAGTCACAACCCTCCTTAGGTTCAGTAACATTTAACAATAGCACTAATGTCAGTGACCTTTATCAAAACAACATTTCTACCTATAATATTTCCCAGTCAATATTACGATTTTGTGTCTACACTTACATGTAGCTAGATAGTACGTAGTAATAGTAGAGTTGTCACTAAGAAAAACATTAATTAATTTTAATATTTGTACTACTTAATTGTTCGAAACAAAATCTAAACATTACGAATCGATTCTCCATCACTTAAACTAACCCCCCTTTGCGGAAAGGATCGTCGTGCCTTTCCACCCTGTGTAAATTAAATTCCTTGACTGTACCTACCCCTTGCCTTACAAAACATTACCCACATCCCTACATCAATAATCTTGATATTTGTGAGATCTGACATGTTCGCTTGCTCAACCTTGCCATCTAGAGCAAGACCGTTTCATAAACGAGTTGCTTGAACAGCAAAGTAATTGAACATTAAACGAGTGCTGTGAGAAGGAACAGCGAGTTTGAGATTATGAGGAGAGCGTTGCTTCAGTGAACAACCAGAGTAGTCCAGTACGCGAAGTGTTTTGAACTTCAATAACATACAAGTGCGTGATTTTTTGTAGTCAGAGTATATTGAGTACTGATGGACAAAAATATTTTCTAGCGTATCGTGAGTGTGCTTTAGGTATAAAAAAGTTTTTGTAAGCAACCTCTGTAAATCCTAGAAAAAATATTCAAATGTATTTTTTCTGCACTAGGGCATCGCAAATTAACTGTTTCAACATTCCGTATTATTTTCTAACAGTTTTGTCGAGTGATTATGTCAGCGCAATACGAAACGTGTGAAAAAATTATAAAAGCCCTAAAAAAATATACAAGTGACTTTTGGCAAGTAAAATGTGTTTATCACAATGAAAAGTAATGACGGTTTTATTTTCTAATAGATTCGTCAATATCTTGATTTTATGTAAACAATTGAATTTTTAAATCGTTGTGTAGGCCACAAAATTTTACGCAAAATTGTCAAGTCGGCGTAGTGAACTCAGTTTCATAACATAACAGTAACCTATAAACAGAAATTATAACAAATTCATCCACGGAAACAAATAATATTACCTTATCAGCAGTTGTACGCGACATTTAAATTTGAGCGCGAATATTGCGCAGCGCGTCAGCAGACTATGCAGCCAAACACATTAAACTATGCCAACACCGCCCAATTCCCCTCCGCTCGACTTCGGCCACTTCCTAATTTGTATCTTTCCAAACTTGTCCACTTTGCAACCTGTCTCTTTCTTAACTGGTCCACCTCCAAACTTGACTATTTCCTAACTAGTCCACTTCCAAACTTGACTATTTCCTAACTAGTCCACTTCCAAACTTGACTTTTTCCTAACTGGTCCACTTACAAACTTGGCTATTTCCTAACTAGTCTCTTTCCTAACTTGTCCATTTTATGATTTATCGTTCCTAATTAGACCACTTCCTAACTTGTCCACTTTATAAATTACTTTTCCTAAAGTGAAATTTTACTTTCATTATGTAGCCTGTACAAGCGGATCCGGCAGACGTTTTCATACGATCACTGCCCTGGGTCCAAATGTCTTTTCAAACCATCTAGAGACCTAGGAATACCTGTACACCGTTTAAGAGGAGTAGTGTTCAAAATGTTCAAATACACGCACAGAAGAATTATAATTATTATGCTATAAATAGATTTATCTTTATCTGTTGGAAATATCAGTTAATGAGGTCTTAATACGTTTTCCATAACGATTACTGGCCACTTGTAACTGAAGTAGGTATGAGGCATTTTATTTTGAAAGGTGACAAAAGATGTCACTATCATTTAACAAGGCCTCTTTGTGAACGTAAAGAATAGTGATTTACTAAAATGAATCCCTTTAAACTAGGTAAACTCCAAAGGGGAAATTGCATTTTAATACTCAGAAATAAATATACACATACGCTAAGCAAAATAAACTTGAACGGAACAACGAGATGGAGATGTACAGATCGCAGTAATTGTTCGGCCACGGTAACTTTACATGAAAATAAATCAAAAATAATAAGTGAAAAACAACATATATGTATAGCTGATATTACAAAACTTAAAGTGCAAAATGATAAACAAGTGCAAAGAAGAGGTTTGTAAACATCTAATCCCAGTACAGCAGATATATGAAAACTTTACAGAGTCACTTGATATAGATGGTGTGTCCCCAGCGCACATTCCTTCATTTTCATCAGTCAAGAGTACTTTATACAAAACGAAAAAAATGTTTTTGGATGTTGATCGATTGATATTTGACAAAATTGAAGATGTGAAGGTTCCAAAGTTTATCTCGGAAACTATGCATATTATCGAAGATGGCGACAATGACAAAATAATAAATTATGTGTTCATACATTGCAAAAAATTTAATAAATCAACAAAACCACACCTCATATTACGGCGACGGAACCTTTAAATCAGCCCCAAAACCATTTTACCAGCTGTATATTATACACGTGGACTATTACTCGGACAAAAACAGCGTGCATATATTTCCCGTCATATTTGCCTTGTTACCTAACAAGACTGAACGCACCTATAAACGCTTGTTTCGAATAATTTAAGACCATTTGGGTGTGGACATGAAAAAATATAAATGTGACTATGAAAAAGCAGCGATGAATGCAGTACATAGCGTTTTTCCGGATGCTGAATTATCTGGGTGCTATTACCATTTCAATAAGGCGATATGGAAGAAGGTAGAATTTTACAACCTGAATTGTTAAAAAGAAGGCAGGACAATAGCTCGACTTTGTTCCCACTTCGCTTTACTTCCTGCTGCGTTAATGAGAGAAGCTTGGCAAGCTATAGTCAATTTGGCTCCTAATTCTGTGGAGTGGCAAAATTTTAAAGAATATTTCACTCGGGAATGGTTTAAAAAGGATCATCAAATACTGAGCTGTGCCGAAAATGTCCACAGAACAACGAACTCTTGTGAAGGCTATCATCGTCGCATCAACGCAAAATTGCCTCATAAAGCAAATATATATTTTGTTTTCAATTTGTTGCAAAAAGAGGCTCGTCATTATGATCTCAAAATCATGAAGGGTGTTTTCCAGACTCCGCCCAAAAACAGGCAAAAGGGGGAGGTGTATTTTGACGAGCAATATAAGAAACTGCTAATAAAATTAAATAATAAAAGTATTTCTACTATCATTTTTCTAAAAAAGATTGTTTATTTGAAACTGGTTTGTTAATTGTCAACTATAGCGATAGACCTATTTTATGACTAGAAGAAATGTTATTTTTAAGAAGTAATTCTGTTTTATGTTATGTGTTGTGTTATGATTATGAATACATTTAAGTAAAAATAAAAAACTGAATCTTTGGTCTGTTTTTAGGGTTCCGTACCTCAATCGGAAAAAACGGAACCCTTATAGGATCACTTTGTTGTCCGTCCGTCCTTCCGTCCGTCCGTCCGTCTATTTTAGTCAGTCTCAGTACAAGAAGTACGGACGTTGACTCACTGTAGGATGACACGTTACGTTCGTGCTTTTCCGTGATAATAGGAACGAAAAACAATATGCACTACTTACATCTGTACCTTAGCTTACAGAGAGCTGACAATCAAGGAAAAGGACGTTGTAAGAGTGGACCAATTAGGAAGTTGGCGATTCTAAAAATGGACATGATAGGAAAATACGAATAGGGAAATGACTGTTTAGGAAGTAGTCAACTTCGGAATCTATAAAGTGACAACTTAGGAAAAGGACGATGTTGGAGTGGACGAATCAGGAAGTGGGCAAGTTTGGAAAGATACAAATTAGGAAGTGGCCGAAGTCGACCGGAGGGCTATGTTTCATTGTTCAGACCAATCCTTATTATTATGCAGTTCGAAAGAGGGTATTTTTTCAAGTTATACGTAATTTTTATTTTCATCGAAAGCCTCCATTTAGAAGCAAAAATCAAGTTTTAGAGTTACTCATTCTAAAAAAGCGTAACCGCCATAATGACGTCATTTAGTGGATGATGTGTTGCCAACGAAGAAAAATGTTATGTTTATCAAAAGACTGCCATACACGCAAACGATTTTAATAACTATATCATGTCGGTACTCAGATCTGATTTCGTAAATTTAGTGAACTAATGTTTGTAAAATAGAGCCTAATTAGCAAACAAAAGTAATAATCTGCCTAAATACACCAAACGGGCATCTGTCGTGTGTGTCAGCCGTAATATTACCTAGAGTACGAGTACTTATCTATGGAATTGAAAATTGACGTTTAGTGATAGCTCAAATATTTGTTTACAAATTTGAGAAATTTCGGTGAATATGTCTTCCGCAAAAACTATATCTTTTTACGTAAAAACGTTTAAAATTACGGCTGTACGGTACATGAGCTGGAAAAAAGTTATTTGCACTTCCGCTAGAAAATAAAGCTGAATGGTGTCTTGCGGGTGGATGGGAGTGTGTGATGTGTTATGCTCAAAGCTACTACTGTTACTGTTAGCTTTAAAATAAACGATTTATCTTACTAAATATATGTTTTATTGTTGACATTATACAATTTAATTTCGACTTCCCATAGAAAATATGCAATCAGCTGATCAAGTCTACTTATGGGGAGCCGATTTTTTTTTCATTTTCGATCTATGTTCCTTGGGGAAAGTTGTTCAGTATCATGTTCAAAATCATCTCGCTGCGGGAAAACAACCACTAATATTTCACATTGTTTAGTAATTTATTTCAGATACATTAGAGAGATATTCTATGAATATAAACTTTATTACACAATACAAAATTGAACAAAACGGTAATCCTTTACAATTTGTTTCACACGCGATACTCTGGAGTCATACGGCATTGCACGAAACATATGTTGTAGACTTAGCGTACCTCCACGTACCCCACTGCATTATCGACTTAAGTGTTGCGTTGTGATTATGATACTTTTGGCGCCTCTTAACTTAAGGCGGCCACGTAATACTTATCACAGCTTTGAGTATATTCCATTCAAGAGAGTCTCTACTCGTGGTAAGTTTGTGCTGTCAGCTTGAGTGAGTCAGTCGGAGTTCTTCATTTCTCAAATCCGTGGAAAAGTCGCCTCTTTAAAGGTTTAAAACCAATATCCGTGGAAAAGCAGAGTCGTAAAAAGATGCAAATCAGTGTCCGTGGAAAATCAGAGTCGCAGTAGAACAATCATAAACGGGAAAATGTGGGGAAAATAGTGCACGAACGAAATTTGAGCAAGACAAAGCAATGACATATTTGGATTTAACTGTCAAACGTGACAACCAGAAAATAGTTTTTTTTTTATCTATGGAAGGCACAGACCCTCCATCCTCTAAATGACGTCATCTTCCGGTTTAGCACTTTCAGCAATTTTTTCCGAAAAATAGGAGAAAAAAAATCTTAAAATATTTTTTTGGATTGTACATGCATTTTTCTATACATTGGATATCAATTTAGGGCTATTGCCAAATATGAAATCTTGTCAATTCTGATGATTTGATTGTTCATACGGTGTATTATTAGTACTTTTTTTAACTTAGCATCTTTTTAGGGTTCCGTAGTCAACTAGGAACCCCTATAGTTTCGCCATGTCCGTCTGTCCGTCCGCAGCTTAGCATTATTTTTTTGATAAAAATAGCAGTTTTGTAAATATTCGTTCCGGAAATCCTAAAAATAACGTCCCCTCTCCCCCTAGAGGAGCTTTTAAACCACGCGTCAAAAAATTATGGAAAAAATCATGTTAATGTGGCCTTATAAATAAGTAATTTCAATTGAAACTATATTGAATAAAATCGGTCGAGCCGTTTTTGAGTTATTGGCAAAAAAACTGCGCTTCTCAGCTAAATGACGTAAAAGCCGTGGAGATACGCTCTTTTGCTAGTACACTTTTTCATATCGTATTTTGTTGACCTGTAATGCATTTTTTGTATGAACGGCTACGGAACCCTACACTGAGCATGGTGTGAATGCTCTTGGCCGGTTTTTTGTGTATTCCGCTACTTCCGAAAGGGTACACTAAAAATTAGGTCAAGTTAATGTTTAATTGACGAAATGAATTGGTTCTTGAATATATATATATCTATAATCTAAACCATGACTTTAAGGTTGTTTACAAATATTATCCCATAATGTAAATAAATAGGTTTGTTGGCTTTTTAAAGGTTTTTACACATAAAAAAATCATATATATAACTTAGTTTGTAAGTTTTGTTTCAGTTATCTACATATTAAAAATAATAAGAAATGTTTCCCTACACTATACAAAAAATACTACCCTTAAAACTTCGTTTATTTTGGTGCAGTTTTCGAAGCTTACTTAAGTGAACATACCAATCATATTGTACTCATGTAACTCATGCCACGGGTCTGGGAAATTTTTGTTTTTATTTAGTAAAAAGTTTTTTTTTGAAAATAAAGTCAAAAGTCCTAAATATTCAAAGGCGGCTATCTAAAATTTGGGAAGGCATTACATGTACCGTAAAATGTGGCAACGTTACCGGACCCGTGGCAAGATTAGCGTATGATTGGTATGTTAAGTTGGCTTTGGCTATCTTAG
The DNA here is from genome assembly GCA_905404275.2 of Hedya salicella. Classification (NCBI taxonomy): domain Eukaryota; kingdom Metazoa; phylum Arthropoda; class Insecta; order Lepidoptera; family Tortricidae; genus Hedya; species Hedya salicella. The sequence continues at coordinate 14,555,289 of FR990111.1, read as the reverse complement.
AAAACTGAACGAAAATATAAGTCTTAATGGGATTTTTTTCTATCTAAGTATAGTGTAGGTAGGACATTTCTTATTATTTAACGACACGTTTGGCTCAGTGAGTTGCAGAACGGCCTACGAAGCTGGCGGGTCCGGGTTCGAATCCCAGCCAAGGAAAGTGTTTGTGTGATGAGCACGAATGTTTGTTCCTGGGTCTTGGATGTAATATGTATTTAAGTATTATAATACGAGGGTACAGTAAATAGTACACAAACTTGAACTTAATGTATAATATTGTGCGTTGGGTTGGGATAAATTCGAAACTGGGGAAACTGAAAATCATTAATATCCACTAAACGAGACGCCATGTTGATCCCCCCCCCCCCCCCCCCCCTACTTCAATTTGCTTCTGTCGCTAGAAAAAGAATTTCTGAAAAAAGTGCTATTTGGTGTCTTTTAAGGAGTTCTGAAGTTACCCCTGTTGTGTTACTCTGGAACCGGGTAAGTTAAATCATTGTTTGATTGTTTTAACGTTTCATTGACATTTTTAACGCGTTACTGAGTAGCGTATAAAGTTGTAACGATAGGTTTTAAGAAGCATCCGAATTTGTCCCACGAGGAAAATTGGAATGAATATGTTTTCGAAATAATCCCAAATTATTTTTCATACTCAATTGTCAGATATTGTCAACCTACAAATATTCATTCTCTTGTTCTATTAATAGTAACTTTTCATTATTATAGGTATTTTACTTTAACTTGAATATCAAATAGTTATAATTATACCTATTTATTTGCAGGTACTAGCTACTACGTTCTTTGATTAATATTAGATGCTGTTTCTTCAATTCAATGCAACACGAAGTAATTGCGTTATATTGATACGTATACATTAACTTTTTATTAAAAAATAAAACCAACTCATAAAAATACTTCGAATTAAAAAATAACTGCATAATTTAGTTTCTTGAATTTACTTACAAGTAAGCTTTTTGGTACTCAATCTATACGATATAACTATACAATTATTCTTATTTTGGTATCATTATTTTTTGATAAAAAGTTCATCGATTGGTAATATACGAATGTACAGATTAAAAAAAATCACTCCACCTTAATAAGTATTCATAGACTGCCTACTAGTATGTATTTTTTTTATTACCTATATCATGTTAAGTAAACCTATTTCTTATCAAACCTAAAGATAACCAATTAATTCCAATATTTTTCCTGTTTGAACATCCTACGGACATATAAGTGAAAGAGGATTCAAAATACTTTCAAAAAAATTTAGAAAAAGCTATAAGAGAAGTTCAAAATGACGTAGTAACAATCTTCGCAGCTAGATTAAAGTACGGCATACCCACAACTACATTATTTGACAAATTAATGAATTAATTGGAATCAGTTGCTGCCTATATTGACAAGAATAAATTGGTAATAATATGAAAAGATGACTCCATATTGAAGAAAATAAAATTGAGAATCACTGACTTCCTATTTCGAAAATAAATTGCCAAAAAAATCTGAAACTCGAAAAAAAATTGGTTGTCTGTAAGGTTGGTTTACGGAGGATAATTTTACGTAATAACGTGAAAGAGAAGCCGAATGCGTAGGCCGATCGCGCCTCTATCGCTTTTTCCGCGCTCTCGCTTGCACGCGAAACGTGACAGTGGAATGTGACAAGAGCCATGCTTTTTCGTGCGCACAATCGGCGTTCATCGATTTATCACGTTATTACGTCAAAACAGAATAATTCTATGTCTATCTGTCTATGTCAATAACCAATATAAAATAATCTACCTACCTACCCACCTACCTACCTTCCCGCATACCTACCTACTCCCTACCTACCTACCTCACCTACCCACCTAACTACCTACCTACCTGCCTGCCTACCTACCTACCCACCCACCTACCCACCTACCTGCCTACCTATCTACCTACCCACCTAACTACCTATCCACCTACCTACCCGCTTACCTACCCATCCACCTACCTACCTACCCACCTACCTACCTATTCACCTACCTACCTTCCCTCCTACCTACCTACCTACCCGCTTACCTACCTGCTTACCTACCCATCCACCTACCTATCTACCCACCTAGCTACCTACGTAAATATCTACCTATCTACCTACCTACCTATTCACCAATCGCAATCGCCATTCCTAATAGCATCAAATTCAAAAAGGAAGGAAGCCGATCGCTAGGCTCATTGTAGGTATTGTAAAGTAACGAGCGGCTCGTGACACTTTTTTGTGCGTGCAGCAGGTGATCATCGATTTACAAGACATGAACCAATATTATTTTTATAAGGGATAATGGGGAACAAAAAATAAATGTGAACGTTAAGCTCATAGTACATAAAAACCATATTTGCAGTCATTCGGAATTTATCCATAAGTTCACGAAATTGCCCGTTCCTGTAAAAATAATATGATGTGAACAATACATAATAAAACATGTATATTTTTTTTATCTAGTTATATCTTTAAACCGGAGTATCATAAAGTATTGACAAATATATCCAATTTCACAAAAATGGCATCAATCGTAAGGAAAAAATCATAGATTAGATTGTGACTTTCAAGTCAAAACACGAACACACTCTACTCGCCCAAATCCCAATGCACCTTGTGTTATGTAAAACAAAACTGACTGTAATTGAATATCATAAAACATTATTTTTGACATTACACATTAACTAGAAGTAACTTGTTCAAACTGGAAATGTAAACTATCTGTTGCTTGTTGTGGTTGAATTTAAGTACCTATGCTTATTAACATTTATCGTTCGTATATGCCATACGACACATTCTGTGGAATTAAATGTTTATTTTCCCGACAAAAACACTGCTTTGGCATCGTTTCTTTGTGCACAACTACATCAAAATGTAATATTTGATTACATACTCGTAGAGCACATTTTTAAAGGGAACCGCGATGTTGAAGCCGCATTGTTTTGTTTACAATTTGCAAGACAGCAAGAACTGCACGAACATAACGCAGCGACAAGCAACGGCGTGCCGTGATTGGGCCAGCCGCAGACATGGCCGGTGCGTACACTCCCGCGCAATTCGAATTACGTATAAGAAATGATTAAGTATTATTATTTGTTTCCGTGGGTGAATTTGTTATAATTTCTATTTATGTTATGAAACTGAGTTTACTACGCCGACTTGACAATTTTGCGTAAAATTTTGTTGCCTACACAACGATTTAAAAATTCAATTGTTTATATAAAATCAAGATATTGACGAATCTATTAGAAAATAAAACTGTCATTACTTTTCATAGTGATAAACACATTTTAGTTGCCAAAAGCCACTTGTATATTTTTTTACGGCTTTTATAATTTTTTCACTCGTTTCTTATTGCGCTGACATAATCACTTGATAAAACTGTTACAAAATAATACGGAATGTTAAAACAGTTCATTTGGGATGCCCTAGTGCAGAAGAAATACATTTGAATATTTTTTTCTAGGATTTACAGAGGTTGCTTACAAAAACTTTTTTATACTTAAAGCACACTGACGATCCGTTAGAAAATATATTTGCCAATTAGTAGTCAATATAACCTAGCTGAATTTAAAAAAAAACATACTTTTCGAGTTATTTTAGTTTGAGGGGTAATTATACCGTTCCCGTACTGGACTAGATAGGCTACTCGGAAACTCCAAATTCGAAGTTCGTATGGAGCCAGCCCGCTTACTAAAATACAGCTAAACATGAGAGTGAGACAGATGGCACGTTACGAACTTCGAAAATCGAGATTCGGAGTAAGCCCTCAGAGATGTCTAGGCCAACTATTAAAATCTGACTCACTTCACTCATTCTCCATTATTTCTCCCTAGCAGTTAGCAGTCGTTAAAACTTGAAACTCCCTAAATGTACTAAACTGAGTAGGTGCAAAAAATAATATTAAAATCTAATTGATATTACCTGCAACATTAGTTTCATACGTTTTTTCCCACAAACGACTTTCTCGTGTTCATCTTTCATCATGTCGGATACCAGTTCAGAATAATATCCCCGTTTCGGAATAGAGTCTCTAGTACGATTGTCGTATACGATATCATGCTTCCTTATCTCTCTTCGGCGACTATACATTATTATAAATCTGTATTCATTAACACTCAATAAAACTTATACTAAAGTTATATTTTCAAATTTACCACGATAGAAAATAATAAGTAATAACTTAATTATTGAAAATATTATCCAATATTGCCATTATTGGAGTGTTATCGTAATGAGTTTTTTTTCTTTTTTTTTGCTATTTTGTATGTATAGTTTATGCAGCCAGTGATATTGTACGTTCCCGTGTCCAAAGGTTGATTCATAATCTGAAGCTAGCAACATTAAAATTAAGCCAACGAACCGCGGCCATTGTGTTAGCGTGGCTTCTCCTAAATAAAATTTTCGAGTTTGTTCCCCATCCCACTCACTCAAATACAGTTTAACACAAGAGCGAAAGAGATAGCACGATATAACTTTAGAATAGCACCTTCTTTTGCACACCCCACAACCGCACACTAACCCATACCCACTACTGTTACTGTAGGTACTCTGTACTGTCAAACAAAGTCAAACCAAACAAAAGGTTACAAATTAGTAATTTGTGCACTATGCATATAGAGTACCGCAACAAATTAGCGCAGTGCAGAATTAAAATACTAAACATTTTGTTTTGCATTTCTAAATTATTTACACACATTTAGTGCTTCTATTGTGGTACCGTGTAAATATTCCCGCTGGATGAAAATTTTGCATGGCGCCGATGTTATAACCTAAGTCTTGGAAAAATTGGTAAGTTAAGTTGCATTCTTACAAGTCAGTGTTTTGTTGGAGTGGCTAATAAATAAATAAATTATAGAGCACAATAAGCTCTGTCAGAATCATAAATACAGTGGGGTAGCGTGGACTAATATAGACGTGGGCTCAGTCGCATCAGTAGGGCCCTTCTTTCATGAAATTGTTCATAATCCACAAGGGGGCTTCAATAGAGCCCCATTAAGAGCGTGGCGTTGGCGAGAGCCCGCTTCGCATACGCCTAGCTATATCATCTGATACCTACATGTAACAAAATTATATGTTTCAGGTCAATGGAGCCCCGCCGCCGAAGAATCAGAGCATCCTACAATCAGTTGAGATTGCTTGTAAAGTTCATGAGGGACAACCCAAGCTTGGCGCGGGGTGTAAACTACAGAACTGCCTTTGGCAAGCATTACCATGAAGCAAAATGGACGGAATTGGCTAATTTACTTAATGCAGAAGAGCATGGCATGAATAAATCACCAAAAGAATGGAATAGAGTAAGTTCAACAAAACTTTCCAGTAGTTTATGTTGTGCTTTGGAGCGTTCCACCACAGTAACGACTTTTGTTGCACACATAACTACTATGGCAGCAACCATAGAAAAATTAAATAAAATGCACTGTTGATACAAAAGTCAAGTTACTAAGTATTATTCCAATATTTTTTCCATAGCATTGAAATGAAAGGATTTGAAATGAAATTAAATGAAATGATTTGAATTTTTAGTGGAATGCCCCTCTATGTATCTAAATAGATCAGCAAAAGAGTAGAAAAACTCTTGTAATAATATATTTATTTCCAAACAAGGGTTTACATAATAATTGATTAAATTCACATTACTATTTACAATATATCCCTTAAGTCAGTGTGCCTCTTGGCATAGGCCTCCTCCAACAATCGCCATTGGGCTCTGTCGCTAGCTACCCTCGTCCAATATGGCCCAAAAGTTAACCGAAGGTCATTTTCCCATCTTCTTATAGGGCATCCCCGTTGCCTAGTGCCATCTCTCGGGTACCATAGAGTAACCCTTACTTTTAGTGAACTTATTACCTGAAAATTGCAATTGGGGTCTCTTCATGTTGAGGTTAAATAGGCATTTTCTTGGCAAGCATGCTTCATCAATCATCATAAGCTTAATAGGCACATTAGTATTACGCGAGTGATTATTGTTTGACATTGGAATACTATACGAGACTTAAATTACAGACTGCCTACTTATTGGTGGCACAAAGAATATTGAGTAATACTCAACCTAAAAAGTTATATCATATTAGGTCATTATTTTGATTATCTGAAAACTGAGAGGTATTTCAACGTTTCAGGTTTACTATAACCTGTCACAGAGTTGTCCTGTCTTTCATAATCTATATCACCTGCATGGAGCAGGACATATTTCAAGAACATCCATAAAAAAATCTAAGGCACCTTGCACATGCAGCCCTTATTCACCTAAAAGTTGGTTGTCCTCAGTTTTTAATGTCCGTGTAATGTCCTTGCCATAGATGTTTTGATTTTCATATTTTTGCCTCCACATACTAGAACCCATATAGGTGCTTCAGTCATTTTACGGACCGCTAGTATGGTGAAATGGAATAATTGATAATAGCTGAGTTGGCCAGTGGTATAGGGTACATAATCCAACAAAATATGAGTTAATTAAGTATTTAATAAATAATTTCTAACTTGAAACAATCCTTATACTCTGGAAAAAAAACTATTGTAAGTATTTTCTTCATGAATGCTTTTCGTGTAAATGTTTTGTGAGGTTTCACTATTTACTTAATATTTGTGTGATGAGCATACAATTTGTTCCTGAGTCTTGAATGTTTTCTATGTATCTCAAATCTATCTATTGAACATATCATTGTTTGGTACTCAATAACACAAGCCTTGTTGAGCTGGGACCACCATGGGACTAGGGTCACTCTTATGTTAACAGGTATTCGCTTGTATGAAAACATGGCATACCAAAAATTTTAGAATTTTAATCTAATTAAACAACATAATTTTTTAAACAACTTATTTGTGCATATCTGCCAAGTGGCCAGATTCTTTTTTCAACTTTTTATTATTTTAGGACAGCAAGATTGGCTGTTGGTTTTGGGTCAATCACATAACAATTTGATTCAAGATCGCAATAATTAAGATCATAAAGACAATATTTTTAAGTTTATAAAATGCCAGGGGAGGAGACCTAAAATATAGGGGACAAAATTTGACATCAAATATTTTAAGAAAGTTTTTTTTTAACTATTTAATTTGTAAAATTACAATATACCTACTAAACTGAACTGCTTTAATGGATTAAGATCTACATAAAGTTACTGTTGCGCTGTAACAACTGCAAAGGGACAGGCCAGGGGATGGAAATTTTTCATTTTTGAAGTGGGATTGTGAAAAAACTAAATTAATTTAAGGAATAAAATTTACCGTTCATATACTATATGCGATGTATCAAGATTATACTAACATTATTTTTCTTAAATTTTCAAGAACAGTGTGGATATATATCACGGACATTGTTTGTACCTCTTAACTGAGAATCACCCTATTTATTTATTTATTATATTGTTATGCTTACGAATAAAAACTGCTTTTAACATTTGAAATTTTCTTAAAATGCATTTTTTGACACATTTTATACACTACCGGGTTAAAATTTTGTTGGACTCATAAATCTATACTGTTATAAAGTTGTAAAAATGAAATGTCTGTACATTGAAGATATTTTCAAAAAACTGATTGTAACGGACTACTTACAGGTAACTAAAACGAAAAATATTTTATTTTTATTTTTTGTATGTTTGTATGTGTCGTTGTGGCTTCATCACGCAAAATCGGCTAAACAGATTCCAACAATTTTTGGTATATGGGTAGCTGCGTATCTCCAGATGGTTATAGGATACTTTTTACTCGAATATGCTGAAGAAAAAAAGAGGGGCTATGACTTTCTCCTCCGCGAACGAAGTTGCGCGCATCTTCTAGTATGATATAAAATATCTTAGAAATCTATAATACGAGTATCTGTCTGTCTGTGTCTGTCTGTCTGTCTGTCTGTTAACTCTTCACGCTTAAACCGCTGAACCGATTTGGATGAAATTTGGTATGGAGATAGTTTGAGTCCCGGGGAAGGACATAGGCTACTTTTTATCCCTGAAAAATACCCTTAGCCGCGATAAACGAATTAAAGGCGGACGAAGTCGCGGGCAGAAGCTAGTTAAAAATATTTTCAAAAAAAATATTTTAACGGACTATTCTGAGGTCACTAAATCGTAATTATTATTTATTTATGTTTGTATGTGTCGTTGTGGCTTCATCACGCCAAATCGGATAAACAGATTTCAACTATTATTGGTACACGGGTAGCTGGGTGTCCACAGATGGTTATAGGATATCTTTTACCTGACTGCACTGTCAAAAAAAGAGGGGTTATGACTTTACTCCGCAAACGAAGTTGCGGGCGCTTTCTAGTATGTTATTAAATTAGAGTAAAAAAATCAAGCTATTATGATTATGAAATAACTAGCGTCTGCCCGCGACTTCGTCCGCCTTAAATTCGTTTATCGCGGATAAGGGTATTTTTCCGGAATAAAAAGTAGCCTATGTCCTTCCCCGAGACTCAAACTATCTCCATACCAAATTTCATCCAAATCCGTTCAGCGGTTTAGGCGTGAAGAGGTAACAGACAGACAGACAGACAGGCAGACACACTTTTGCATTTATAATATTAGTATGGATAGTATGGATGTTTTGGGAAACCGTAAAATGATGATACCTTCCTTCCTTTGTTTATTTACATAGAAACTGTTGTGATTCCAGTATTGGAAGGATCTCAAAAGTGGTATTAAGAAGAAAGTCCACTCTATGAAGAAAATGCAGGGGCAGACCAAGAAATTCTTGAGCAGCATTGAGCAGACTATATATAAAGACATGTGTGACCATAGACGCCGAAAAACTGAAGTCACTGAAGAAAAAGATGTATGTTTTTTTACCATTAGTTAAATAAGCATCCATTAGGCATTTTATTATAATCAACTAGCTTCTGCCTGCGACTTCGTCCGCCTTAAATTCGTTTATCGCGGATAAGGGTCTTTTTTCGGGATAAAAAGTAGCCTATGTCCTTCCCGGGGACTCAAACTATCTCCATACCAAATTTCATCCAAATCGGTTGAGCGGTTTAAGCGTGAAGAGGTAACAGGCAGACAGACAGACAGACACACTTTCGCATTTATAATATTAGTATGGATTGTATGTCACGAATGGTTATAAAAACAAAATTGTACAGGTTATCTGGGTATTGCTCCATACTGGTTCAGCCACAGTTATAGTTTGATGGATTTCTGATCTTACATGTCTTCAAAATTTTAACAAAGCCTCATACCAAATGGCATGTCATGGCATCATAAATGTATTTAAAAAAAAGTTGCACTTTGAATAACAATAGTTTGTCCAAGAAATAATTACAAGTTTTTTCAATATGTGGGTTTGCCATTCCTGATCTAGGTTTCTAGTCCTTGGTATATATTGATATTGTTTCCTCCCAGAGCGCACCTATTTGAATTTCATGTTACCGTCTTCTGTGCACACATTGAAAAATCCATACTAATATTCAGCGGTGTGTCGTCCATATAGGCACAAAAGCACTGCCTACCTTTAACAACCATGCCTCCATATAGGCACAGAAAAAATGCCTACCTTGCCTTCACTAGCTAATATTAAATGCGAAAGTAACTCTCTGTCTATTACCTTTTCACCCTCAAACCATTAAACCTATATCTATGAAATTTGGTATGGAGATAATTTAAGATCCTAGAAAGGACTTAGGATACTTTTAAACCCGGAAATCACCCATTAACCCCTCGTATGCGATGTCATAAATTTGGTATTTAAATTGAAACTGTATGAAATTTTAAAATAGTCTCAAAAGCGTTCAAGATCCTTATCAGACACACGCAAGGTTAGAGGGCAGAAATGGGGCTGGAAGTTAGTAATGCAGGCGAAGCGGGGGGTAATGCTATAATTTATATTTTCTGAGACGTGGCGTCAGGAAAACTACAAGGGAAGCTGGAGAGTATTACTCAAATTTTTAAGAAAAAGGTGGTTATATGCCTTCCTTTGGGCAACCCGGCTCATATGACGCCACGCCACTGATTCTATTTAAGTTTTGTTTCCACACTAAACACCATATATGTTTTTTTTTTTCAGTGCAGTTACCTTCAAATTCCCACTGAATCTGACCATGAGCAGGAGAAATATGAGTGAGTTAGTGTCATATATATATTACTTAATTTGCTAACCCCCAACTAAAAAAGTGGGGTGTTATAACTTTCATGTGTGTATCTGATGTGTCTGTGTGTCAGTCTAGTATTGTAGTTCCTAAACGAATGAACTTGACTCTTCGAAGGAGTCTTTGATGACTTTGAAGGAGAGTTTGAAGACTTCAATGACTTCAAAGGAGACTTCAAAGAGAGTGTTTTGGCTATGATTCTGATATTTTTCTAAACAGATTTCGACTATTTATTATACGGTGAGCTTGGCATCCACAGATGGTTATAAGATACTTTTTACTCGACTATACTGAAAAAAAAAAGGAGGGTTATGTTTTTTGTTCTTCGCCGCTGACGAAGTTGCGGTCATCTTCTAGTACATTAAAACAAACATACACAAAATGCTCAATAATATTTTTCCACATAGTGACCTCTTATTTTAATAAAGATATCTTCATAACAATAAAATATACAGACATTTAATTTTTACGACTTGGAATCATTAAAACAATTATTTTTTACGGCAAGGAAGCATTTAAGCAAGCGGACTGTCAATTGCCGTACAACGTGCGCTGATCGTAAGGAGAAATTCAGGCAGAAACTAGATGGCGCCTTAAAACTATACCCTTAGCGATGTTATATTTGAACAAAAAAATATATTACAGCAACAATTACTTCGTAAAGCTAATCATATAAATAAATGAATCGTAACATTTAAATACTATATAATTTTAATAATTGTAAACTCTCGTACTGTAATATAGATGGCGTCGTACATATCGAGGAACGGCGTTTTGTATGAAGATTGACTGTCTCTTGCTTTAATGGTCTTTGATAGTAGTATAGATTTTACCACTTACAGGGTAGAATATTTAGAAGACTCATCCTGTGACGGAGCGGAAATGACGAATCTTACCGATTTGGAGCCTGTTGCCAATTTTGAAATATCACTTAACAAGGCTGCACCTAATGGGAAAGTGGAACTTGGTAATGGAAATGGTAAGTTATCACATCACGGTTTTTTTATATTTCGCATTGATACCTGTCGCATCTTTCCACCATCGTCCTACGCGACAATATTTCCATCCTTACCACTTAGATTGTTGTCAGTCCACAACTGTGCGTTTTGCTAGAAATTTCCTGCTCCTCACAACTGAACTGTGAAATAAATTGGCTGGCAGTATTTCTGACCGATGCATGCGACTTTCAAGCCTTCAAGCAAAGAGCGCACTTTCTCCCACCCGAAAGGCCGGCAACGCGCTTGTGACTCCTCTGGTGTTGCAGGTGTCTATGAGCGATGGTGATTGCTTATCATCAGGCGATCCGTCTGCTTGTTTGCCCCCTATAACATTAAAAAAAAACTTTAGATGGCACTTTTCGGACCTAGATACAGTTGTACAATATTACCAGAAATTGCCCGCAAATTCGTTCGCGGAAGAAAATAACTCCCGTCTTTTTTACTACAGTGTAGTCAGGTAAAAAAGTTTTCTATAAGCCCAGCTACCCGTGTACCAAAAATTGTTGAAATCTGTTTAGCCGTTTTGGCGTGATGAAGCCACACCGACACATACAAGCATACCAAAAATAAAAAAATACATTCAATGACCTCCAATATTTCGTTTCACATTTTTTTATATCTTCAATGTAGACTTTTAATTTGTACTTTATAATAGTATAGATTTGTAACGTGCACTGGGTTTAAAGTCAGCCGGGCTAGGATAAAAGGCTGCGATTACTCTTGTCGCGTAATATATAGGCATTCGTTTCTCTTACACTGTATTAATTGGAACGAGATGTATGTTATATTGTACATGGTGATTTATTATTGTAAGATACTCCAAGACTATGATAAAGACATCGATAAACATAGGTTTGATGCAAGAGTATGAGTAGTTTATACGTACTTGAAAAGACTTCATGTCATTGCTTGTTTTTTATTAATTTCAATTGATCATGCACATTTCGATATATGGGTGTTGTGATGTATCAAATATGTTATCTAAGGAAAATCCCATTATACTTCCCGATGTCTGCAATTATAGGCGATTAAGCCCCGTTTCCTCTGTTGTGATAATAGGGAATATTCATGAAATATTTTTTTTGCTTTATTAAAAGCTCATTCATGTAATGAACAGTAGACAAAAATAATTTTTCAAATAACTATAAAAATAACCAAGATATGAGCCATTAAACATTTCATTCTATCTCTTTCTAGCAAAACAGAATTTAATATGGAGTTTATATGGCCGGAGTGCACTATGACGTAACAGTGCACGTCGGACCTCTCTGTCTAATTAGTAGTTTAAAATGCCTATATCTTGCGTATTACTTGGCCGATTGAAATTTTAATTTCACATTTTGAAATCGTTTTTACGGTATTTTGATATTTAGTTACGAAAAGCGATAAAAAAATCATGAATGTACCCTATTGTTCAGTAATATTGAAGGTTAACTTTATCTTTTCAGTTCAAACACCAAACCATCTGGATCAGGAGCACTTCTTGACAGACTCAATTTTGAATGCGTCAAGCACCACCATAGACCCAAAAGCAGAGGCATTGGATACTAGAACTGTGATAAACAATAGTACAAATGGTAATAATAACGTGAGCACAAGTACAAATGATGATAAAAGTGATGTTTTAACAGAAATCAGAAATTATCTCACGGAATTAGTAGCAGTTCAGAAAGATAGAGCGCGGAGCGAACTAAGATTAGCCAATGCACACGAAAGAAGGGCAATATTAGAAGAGAAGAGAGTTAATATAGAAGAAAGACGTTTGAAAATGGAAGAAAGAAGAGTAGCGTTAGAGGAGAGGAAAATGGAAGCGTTGGAAAAGAGAGCATTTGCACAGGAGAGGTTGGCTTCGGCGGCTGAACGGAAGAATGAAATTACAGAACATGGGATGTCTAATAGTGAATTTGTACTAAAGACGACCTCGAGGGAGCATTACTAAGTTACAATAGTTTATGGAAATATTTTTACTCAGTGTTAAGTATCTTAAAGTTACAATGGTTTCCTGTTCAGATCATCGGTCCAGCGTTTGTGGCTTTCCCACGCCGCGTCTCCCGGTTTGTGATCGCTACTTTGAATTATTTCTGCCCCAACGGAGTACGAGCAAAGGATATGACCAGCTCACGATCATTCCTTGTGGAAACTCTTGGGAATGACCTTTGCCAAGTAGACGTGTTTCGGCTAATACGATGGACAGAATATCGCATAACAGAGTTGGTAAATAGCATAATGACCCCCGACACGCCTAGAAAAAGCTGATAATCCTCAAACAACTGAAGCGATTGTCTTGAACATTAGCTAAGAACACTCTTAAACCCTCGTATGCCTATACGCGTATCCGTGCCAGTTCATGAACTGCGTAAGCAGGATACGTTCCAAATCGACTACGCTGAAAGTCTCTACTGACGTAAAGTTGCCGCACCGAGGAGTCAAATTATGAAACGGCTCCCGCATACGAGGGGTTTCAGACAAAAAACGAAATCCATCGGTCAATGCATTTCAGAGTTACTATGGCACAGACAAACACAGATACTTAGACCTTTTTTTCCTGGGGGGTTAAAAAGTGGTCACTACGGTCAGTTATATCATATGCAGATAAGAAAAGATGAATATCTTAAATAATCAATAGAATGAACAATTGAGATAGCAAGCAAAACAGAAGAGAAGGCCATAAAGAAGCTACTTTACAGATAAAAGAAAATGTTACGATCATGTCGTATCAGATGAAGGAAAGAAGTTATTACAGCTAGTTATAATAGTACAAGAAGGCTCTCGTTTTGGTCTAAATGAAAGCCGCGTGTTACTGTGGGCGAGCGAGGCAGCGAGCTGCGCGTGAGCGAGAGAGATTGTAATTTTTACAACCATTGCGCCGCTCATGAAGATAACGTTCGCTTCTTACGGACGACGCGCGTCAATGTATACCAACTTTCGCACTGACGGAGGCCGCGGGTAGGTACTATTTGCTCCGTGGCGTATAGTAATTGCGGAGTCATTAGTCCACGTGAATCCTATCGGTGCATCAAATGAGGGTTTTGTAAAATGGTAATATCACCAGTTGGTGCCACCATGACGTAAGGTGTAATTGACAAGAAATGTCAAAATCTTGTGCTGTGATTGGTGGATGTTGACAAGTCTTGTCAGTTAGACCTTACGTCGTGGTGGCGCCAACTGGTGATATTTCCATTTTAGAAAATCCTCATTGGGATGAAACAGCATGTGAAAGTTTACAGCTACTGTAGTTAGATGATTTAAAAATGCGAGTCCATCATGAAATAAAGAAAATAAATCGAAATGCAAAACTACAAAGCTTACGCAAGTTTAGTGATTTGTTTTAATTAAAAATCTAATTTAAAGATTTTGTTTTCAAAACCCTTATCTATACTATATTAAAGTTGTAAAAATGAAATGTCTGCACATTGAAAATAATTACAAAATTGTTTTCGGATTTTTTGTATGTTTGTATGTGTCGTGGCTTCGTCATGTCAAAACGGCTAAACACATTGGTACTATTTTTAGTACACGGGTAGATATGGGCATCCACAGATGGCTATGGGATTATTTTTATCCGATTACACTGAAGAAAAAGAGGGTTATGATTTTTCCTTCACCGCGAACGAAGTTGCGGACGTTTTGTAGTTATTCAATAAAACAATAATTGTACGGCAACCAAGCTGCCTTAATCGTATTTTTTCGCGACCAAAATACTTATTAGGGTTCCGTACCAAAAAGGAAAAAAAAGGAACCCTTATGGTCAGACTCTGTCTGTCTGTCCGAATGTTACAGCGTTATAAGTCAGAAACGTATGCTATCCATTTGAAATTTGGAATAATTATAAACATAGCTAGCGCACATTTATTGCAAATGAAAAAAAGATATATTTATATTCTCTATAAAAAAATACTATTATGAGTGTGCGTAAAAATAGGTCAAGTGGGGTATCATTATCAAAGGGATTAAATTGCACATTCTTACATATATTTTTTTATTAAAATATGATGATAAATTAACACGTTCCTACTAATTAACACTTTTACATAAAAGTCCATGTTATACCACAATTAACTAACATTATGCATTTATTGAAATAAAACAATTTCCATGGTCACGGGTGGACTGTGTGTCCACCCGCGACCATGGAAAGCTGGAAAGCTTCCGAAACGTCGGGAACTAAAATGAGATAATATACGCGATATAATCCGTTAAATTGTTTTATTTCAATGAGTAATAATCGCGGAAACAGAAGAAAATATTATTATGCATTTAGTTACTTGCAGTAACTATTAAAATGTTTGGTAGAATATAGAAATTTGGGCCCATGCGAGATGCTTTGCGACAGTTGGCTGTCACTTAATCCATGACTATGGTGTTAGTCCATGTTGGCATTTTATAAATCGTACTTCTGCTCTCCCCAATTTGAGTGAATTGTTTCACGATCCTCCACTTCGTCCAGTCCGGGTGAGTCGCGAAAATTATACGCGCTTTCTCGACGTCTTTCTTCGTTATTTGCTATAATAATTATTACACAAAGCCTCGACCAAGAAATTTGTGAAATATTATGATTATGACAGAAATCAGAGAAAAAAAATACACTCGCTTTCTCGACGTCTTTCTTCGCTATCTGCTATAATAATTATTACACAACGCCTCAATCACCCAAGAAATTTGTGAAATATTTTGACAGATAACAGAAAAAAAAACAACAAAATTTTCAAATTTTGAATTACTTTTAAAATTATGAACTCTGTCCAAATTTCATGCATTTTACATTCTTATTTATTGCATTTTGACTATCCATTTTAGTTATAGCTTGACCACAACCGCTGTGCCGCTCCTGAGGTATGCGCGGGGAGGCGGGGTGCGGGCAGGAAAGATCACGGACACACAAGAGTCTGACGTCGTGTCGGATAGGTCTGAAGATACCGAAGTACAATATTTTGACTCTGTATAGGTACATACTTATTATATCCAATTTTTATTATGGTACAATACGATTTTTAGGTAAGCACAAATAAAAAAAGGAATATAAGTCAAATTAATGTTTAATTATCGGAAAAATACTGTCCACACAGGTACTGTACGTCTGTGGTAAGACGCGTTTTCCATCACAATTACAGAATTCGGCAGCAGTTTATCTTTCAACTTTTCATCCACCCACTTATAAAAAGTAGGCCCGTTCATGTCTCCATGGTAGTCGCCAGTCTTAGCATCGGATTTAAATATAGTCAATGCACCTTCGACCAAGCCATTTCGACTTCCAGCGTGAACGATTACCAAGCGTCGTCCTCTCCCGATGTCAGTGTGAATTCCAAGTTCCGACGATGATTGCCAACATTTGCTAACATTGTGACTGGTGTTAATATATGTCTCGTCTAGGAAATATATGTTGCGGTTTTCACTTCTATATTTTTTTATTTCTGTCAAATATTTCCTCCGCCACTCTGTAATATTAGGCTGCTCTATAAGAAGATGTCTTTTCGATCTACATTTTTTGAACCGGTAACCCATTGTGTGTAAAAGTTTTCTCAAATATTCTCGTCCACAATTCAAAACACCATCTTGTCTCAAACTTGACAGTAACTTACGAATACTTGGCACTGTTTTTTCGATCTCATAAAATTGATGAATCTTTCTCCTGATCACTCCCAAGTCAAAATCATCAATTACATATTTTTTCTTTATAACTTTCAGTTTTTTGGGCGAATTAAATTTCGGTTGGCCCTCATTTTCAATTGATGAATTTCCTACAGATATTACATTTTTTACTGTTTTTTGGCAGTACCCAGTAGCTTCGGCCACAAGTTTGGCGATATTTGCGGCACTTTTATGTTCGAAGCTATTTTTGACTGCTTTTCTTTTCCTAAAATATTCGGCCACTTTGAAAATGACAGCTTTAACATCTCGAGATAAAGCACGACCCATCTTTGGATATTCTATCTCATGTGCGTCTGACATAGACAGCCCGCTACAGATAACACTACACGCCGCCACGAGCGACGACGGCGGAATGACAGAGCGCAGTGGCTGCTCTGCCCCCCCGTCTCGCCGCTCGCATACCTCAGGAGCGGCACAGCGGTTGTGGTCAAGCTATATAAGATATTGCTGCCTTTAACAGGGCTCAAGTTTGAACAATACCTAAGACCTTTAATGTACAACATGAACTGTAATAATAACTTGAATGGGATATTTTAGCAGTGCTGTAGGCAGGATAGAAGGCGCAGTTCCCTGTTTCAACAATCGACACATGCCTTTCCATCATAATTTGCATCTTAGTCAGTGGCGGACTAAGCCCGTCAGAGACCCGGGGCGGCTAAGCTGAATGAGGCCCCCCCTGCTTTATAAAAAATGTAGTTTTACAAGCTTTTCTTTCAGTTCCCATTTGTATGTATCAAAAAGTATTTTTTTATTTCGTTAAAATCTGGCAAGTGAAACTTATATTATGTAGGCTAAATAAACGTACATGCCTACAATATGGAATTTATATGGGTGAGGAAAATAAAATACTAATCTATCTACAAAAAAATAGATAAAAAATCAAAGATAGTTTTTTTTAAATCTTTTGTAGGGTGTTTTCGTGCCCTCAATTTACTAAACTCCTCAATAACATCTGTGAAATTGATTTCTTTTGTTTTTTTTTCTTTCTATTGAAAGCACGGCTAGATTTTCATTTCGAAAAACTCCTCTCGCATAATGCAACCAAGATGCAAATGGTCAACAAGTATTGAAGTTTAAGCTATATACAGAGTATCGATTCAATGAAGTCCCATTTTATTATAAATTGAAGGTTTTCTTGGGCTCTCCATTTCACAACGTCCATACTCGTATCGGTGGTTTTTACATGCCTGCGGTACCTTTTGTGATGCGGGGTATTATTGAGTCAAGTAAACAACGTGAATGCTGACAAAAAAAAAATATATATATATCAGGGACAATCTTACACAAATCGACCTAGTCCCAAACTAAGCAAAGCTTGTACTATGGGAACTAGGCGACGATATACATAATATATAGATAAATTATAATACTTAAATACATAGAAAACATCCAAGACCCAAGAACAAACATCCGTGCTCATCACACAAACACTTGCCCTGGCCGGGATACTTCACGACCATCAATCGAGGGCTTGACTACGAAAAATGGCTTATGCTTAGTGAAGTAATAGTAAGAACACTTTACAGATGGGTGTTCCTTTTTGATAACTCTGTGGAGATTTTTCATGCTGTCAAGCAAATTAAGTGCTCTTCGATAGATACCAAAAAATTACCAAAAATAGAGAGCTATTTTTGGTATTTTTTTGGTATCTATCTTTTATGGCATTAGTAAATTTTTTGTACTTGACTTCTTCTGTAGGCTCTGGAGATGCCGGCTTCCGTGTTACAATTTCAGTTTACTTTTTGTTTGAAAGTGAAATATTGAAAACTAAATTTCGTGTTTTCGATCTTTTCATTTTGTCATTACTGATGAATGTCAGTCAGCTTTGAAATTATGTAGATTAGAGGGATGGCTACCATGCCTATGTTTTTTTTAAATATTGTACATTTTTACAACAAGCAATAAAATCTCATCACAAGACAATCAAACTAACGAGTGCTTTCAATATTTTTCTAAGCTATACATTTGTTGTCCGTGTTATGGAATGCCGTGCTTATAGTAAAGTGGTGTGTTTGGTTCCTTATGTTACTATTTATTTCAGCTTCCATGGCTCCATTTACATCTGCGGAAAAGCAAAAACGTTTCAAGGAGAAACTTAAAAAGGATCCTGAAAAATATGAAGCGTATAAGAAGAAGCAGAGAGAGAACTATCATGCGAAGAAAAGATTAGTTAAAGATTTGACGCCACAAGAGCATTACAACGCGAAAGTCATATAGAAGCTGCGAAAAAAAAATCTTAGACAAAAGCGAAATAATCTCAATCGTGTTCTTGATAATACACCACCAAGTTCCCCAGTGCATGTGGAAGAAAACATACTCCAACCTGCAGACATGCAGCATATTGAGCCAATCTTAAATCAAGTTGAACCCGCTGATCAAAGAAACCCTGTCCATCAACATAATAACAAGAAAAAAGGGGGCAAAAATGTGAGAAGAGGGGATAATTTGGGATTGAAAAAAGAGAATGATAGACTTAAACAGGCAGCCGAGAGGTACAAAAAACGTTACATAAGAATCAAAAAACATACACGGAAGTTTTAGAATTTGATAAAAAAAATAGTTCGCTGAAGTCTCTTAAATAACCAAGAATGTCTCTTCAGTAACCCAAAAAGTTACTCTGGGGACCGGTTACCTAGGAGCCATTTAGACGTTAAATCGTCTTTTCGAGTATTTTTTACGAAAACAAATGCATGAAATATATTGGTATAGCATATCAGACCTAAATGCAATCTGGTAGATCATAAATAGACCCCGTTATCTTGTCGCACTGACATTACTTTTCACTAGAGCGTGAATTCTTTTTTATCGACTATCTAAATGTCGATAGTGTATGTCACTGATAATTTCAAAGAGGTGTCACTAGGTACTACTTATAAGTTTCTGAGCCACTGAAAAGCCTGAACGGGGTGAATAAGTAGGCCATACTGAACAACTTTCACTATGCGGCTAACCCTGAAATCTCAAAAACATTTTTGGACTTTTCATACATTACGAGTTTTACGAGAGACACAAGCAATAAAAGTCTAGAGTGTACGTTAGTTAGGATTAATCATATATTCTCCACAATAATTACAATACATTTTACACAACTGTACATCGTCACGGTAACTATGGGTGAAATAGGGATTTTCGTGATGACAAGTTCCACATTGGGCGGCAACTGTAAATCCTGCGGAATGTTCATGCGAAAGATACACTGACCAGCCCCACAACACGTTAAAAAACAAAAGCTTTTTAAAAGCTGTTGGTAATGGTAATACAAAAATAGCTGTTGTTGTACGTTCCACCTAAAAATAACAAATAGGTACTTTCAATCAACGTCAACAAAAATAAAATTTAACAATACAATTACAAATAAATACCACTTACAGCATTGAAGTTCCCGATTTGGAGATAACGAGTTACTTTTCGTTGTACATTTTTAAAAATGCTACGCATAGTAAGGTTAAATAATGTTACATCTTTATTTACATAAATTCTATGGAATATTGATAATTCGTCAAAATTATCTGCCATTTTGAAAAGAAAGTACCTATTTTTGAAGTTTCTTGGAAATAAATTTGTGTGCAAAAAAAATAAATAAAAAAAAGTAGCCAGTACGAAACAATTTCGAAAGTATGTAGAGGTATACATATATGGACTCATTGCTGTTTTAGCTCTGCAAAGCAAATTAAGATATGTTCTAAATTCTTTGAAGTCATGCTGCGTCTCCTATTTGAAAAGATCCATTTTAAGAATGAAAAACTTCTTTCCACTGCGACAGATGTGACAGGAGCGTACTTAAACAAAGAGAAGTATTGGAGGCTGGGTTTGCATGGATCTTCGTCCATTACTTCTACTTCTAAGCCTCTGTTAAGCATATAAATTTTTTGCAATGTATTATATCCAACATTCTTTTTTAATGTTAAAGATTTTTATAAATATGCCGTCCCTTTTCATGCAACACTAACTTCGACAACTGCTTCTTTACGTCGTTTACTACGGCAATTGATTCTGAAAGCTCAATTGATTGTCTTTCTAATTTTGTGATTGCTTGGGATAAAATTGACATGTTTTCCTTTATAAACAGCAATTCTTCTTGGATGTTATCTTTCAACAAGTTTCTTTTTGCTTCTTTAACTATTCCGTTTTGATCTGGCAGTGCATTGATAACATTTGCTACCTCATCAAAATTCTTCGAATAATAGAAACAGGCTTCTAACCATGTATTCCATCTAATTAAAATAGGTTCAGGGGGTAAAGCAAGATTTGGGAACATTTCTTTCAACTTGGCAATCCTAGATGGGGCTTTTAGGAATACTTTTTTGACATTTGTAATCAATTCATTGACATTTGGAAATTGCTTCTGCACAACATCAACTACTCTGTTTAGTCCGTGAGCAACGCATGTTGAATGAATCATGTTTGTATATGTTTGTTTTAGTTCTCTTCCGGCTTTTAACATGTACGCAGCTCCGTCTGTACACAAAAGCAAAACTTTTTCTTTATAATTATTGACGCCTTTATAAAAACAGTCTAAGGAATCAGTTATCAGTTTAGAAATGGTCTTGCTGTCAGTTTTTTCTAGAACTTGGGTGGCAATAATATGCGGCTTACTCTCTTTATTTTTGTACATACCGCCTATTATAACATTTGCTATTTTTCTTTTGATAGCGTCTTGTGTCTCATCAACAGAAATATAGATGTATGCGTCACGCAGTTCATCTTGGATTGCTTTGTATGTATTTTGATATACTTTGGGTAAGTACTGCAATCGGAGTGTAGATTCAGAAGGAACAGATACTGATTCTGCATTTTTACCTTTCATGCAATTTTGGATAAACAATCGAAATTCTGTGTTATCCAATTTACTCCAAGGGATATTGCAAGAAATCATAAACTTTGTCAGATCCATATTAAAATCTCCTTGGTTTGCTTTTCCGCCTACTGTCTCATTGTGTTTCTTGGAATTTAGATGTTTTCTTATGGTGTCTCTTTTTGGAGTGATTTGTAAATTGCACCATGTGCAAAACAATTCGTTTCCTACTTTTATCAAGCAGGGAAAATCTTGAGTGTATTTTGTTTTTAAATCTTCCATTGTAGCATATTATTATGTACGTACACACCAAGCAATTAAATAAATTCCACAATTAAACTAACACTATTCCAAAGAACTGCAAGTTAGTGTCTGTCAATGTGACATGCAATTCCAAGTAGGTAAATCATTTATCTAAGGTTATCGCTTCTCGTAAGGCCAATAAGGTTATGTACTTATTTGTAAACAAAAAGTTTTAATTGAAATTGAGTATACACTTAAAAGGCGAAAATTCAATTGCATTATATAAACATCGATATCAAGAAGGTCGATAAAAAAATCATTCACACTCTACTGAAAAACAATATTTATGCGACAAGATAACGGGGTCTAATCATAAAACACGGAAAAAAATACTTACGAATTATCGTAGGTTAACGAGTAGACACACAATAAACACACGCTTCCTCTCTTCCGGCCACGGACGAAATGCCGAGGATCCCAAAAGCAAGTATAATGGCGGGTGCTGCCACGTGATTCGCAGATCGGTTTCCTATTGGCTGGGGTAATGCGGCGCGTGACCTTGATACATTTTTGTGTTTTACGCTCGGTTATCTAGAGGACTTAAATATAATCACCAGTTAAGGGACATGTAGACGCAATTTGTTTTAAAGAAATATATTAAATTTGGACGCAATCGAGTAATTGTATTTCAATCACAATGATAACGACTATTTATTAAACCAGTAAAATGACATCACGTAGAATATATTTTTTAAACAGTGAGTAAAAACTAAAACCAAGTTGCGGTAGGGACATGCGTTCTTTGTATGGGCGAAAAAAATGTTCCGCTGGGTAACCAAAAAAAAACGATAAATGTGTTAAATTTGCTTGTGTTTTATGTTATTAATATGATGACAATAGACTTAGGTAGCAATAACATTAGTTTTGAGAGGCGTATCTCGTAAAGTGAGTTATTTATGATTTTTGTTTTCATCGGGACAAGCAAAGACCAAAAAAAGTTGATTGACCCATTACATGAACCCTCAGAAGCATTTCTTTCCTCATTTAATGTTCCTTCGGCTTTTATTTTCAACCACTTATCCATAACGTACGTAAACAACTATGAGTTGTGCGTGATACAGAGTCTAATCGTGATTTACATCGGTAATCGTCGAAACGTCGTACCCCGGTAGTCTGTCGTCAACTACCAACTGACTTGTCTGAAACGTGACACGGGATAGATTGATACCCGCCCCTCCCCGCGTCCCACACGCTTCCCCTTAAAACATTAGATTGGGAAATATGGGTCCATATTTCCCAATCTAATGTTTTATTGGATTGTTTGAGTGGCTTAGTAGAAACAGGTGCCGAAGTGTTTTTTCCTTAACTGATAAGGTGCCGGTGCTGAAGAAGCCGGTGAAGTCTTGGAGTCAATCGATTGAAGTCTTTTAATAAATTCCAAATTCGAGGGGTTTACCTACACAGGATGTAGGAACTTTTATATCATGTTCTTTAGAGTGGCAAAATATTCCCAGTCTATTGTTTTTGAACGTTTAAGAGGTCTTAACACATCGCCTACCAAGTCAATAATGTTTGGAATAGTATGATTATTTATTACTACTTCACCGTTCTCCTCTCACTAAATTTTTCTTCGCGCACGTGACTAAAGCACAAGCAATATTTGGGTTTTTGTTCTATAAGATTTGGGTATTACGCCCATTTAATGAATTTTAAGAAAAGATGAATTAAATAAAAACAAAATTACCTTGGGCGCCTTGGGGTAGGCCAGAACCACCTACTCCCTACCACTTACTACACCTACGCTACACTCAAATGGTTTAACTATTCAGCAATAAAGAAAACTCTTAAATTACAATACAATCATTTATTATGTCATTCGCATGCACACTAATTTTAAAGGGATCATACATACCTTGTAATAGACTCACTAGGCAGGCTTATTTTCTACATTTAAACTCGGCCTGAAGGGAAGGCGTTTCACAATTTTGCATAGTAGTTTATATTATGGTAAGAAACCGCACACGGATAGGAAACCAATATCCAAGTTAACGGAACAGTGTGTATATAGGTATATGTGTGTATGTAAATAACTAATGAAAGGACGGCGTCTCTAACCGATAAGCAGCAATAAAATACAAGTAAGAAATTATTTCTTATGTGCAATACAGGTCCATAATTCTCACTGTACATGCAACACGCACTCCCAGGGACACCTTAGGTCAAGCAGTACTAAGTAAGAGATGAACAGCTTCACAATATCCTTCAGCTGCGACAGCGACACAGCGGACCACTGGGGAAATTCGTGAAACCGGGGACCTGGCCCGTCATAGCGGCCCAGTAAACTGGGTTCAAGTCGCGGCATCCATTAGGAAAACAAACTTATTTCTGCTCACTTGGAGCGAAAGCACCGTAGTGCCAAAGTGTAAATTTAAAGTAGGTTTTTTACATCGCCTATACGCGGATGGGTTCCTTAACACGTCGAACAGAATGTTTGTCATGTTTGTTGACACTACAATACAAATCTTGCCTGGATTCTATGCCAAAACATTCCCAGCGGCTTTTCAACAACGTTTGACTATCACTTCATTGCAATGTAAGCAGATTATACAGATATTAGAATTTCCAATCTCCAGCAACTTAGTTCGTCGGACAACGGTTAGGGAATGTCTTTTTTCGTTTATTTTTAAGCGCGAACTGTTTGCCAACAGATTCGAGAATCCGCGGCAACTGTCAAATGACGTAAAAACTTACTTGACGTAATATCCATTTTGAAAATGGGATGGTTATTAAATCAAGAAAAACATTTTGGACTAACGTAATGATTAAACTGGATGGAATAACGTAATGAATAAACTGGATTATGACTGCTATAAATGTTTGGATTTAAAAAGAAGAAATACGTCACTGGGGTTGCCATACGAAAAGAAAAAACCTAGAATTAATTTCCGAACAAATTGTTGGGGTTGCGAGGTGTGAAGAAAAATGGTGTTACAAACTTATCTAATATATGGAACGGGGAATATTGCTGAGATAACTCAGATTTCGCTGTATCAGGTGGTGTTTCATAAACATCACTTTCTGGTTCCTGCAAGTGTTCCTTTTTAACTGGATCATTATTAGCATTCTCCTCCTTTATAATTTTTTTTTGATCAAAAAAATCGTTCTCGTTAGTGATATGTTCCAATCCGCCCAAAACAATGGGTATTTTAAATGGCTTCCGATTTTGAATCCTTACAAATATATCACTGTATCCGAGTGAGATAGAGATACTTTGTTTGATTGAACGAAATCGAACCATTTCCGACATAATATTCTGTTTTTCATCAATACAACGTTTGTAATCATTAATATGGAACATCTTAGTAACACATTTATTTACGCCTTTAGCCTTAGCCACTATATTACCATCAACATTTAAGGCATAGGGGAGAGTGGGTAACAATGGATCACTTTTTTTTTCAAGCTCCACAAATCCCAAGTTTATGCGTAAATAATTAATCTATGATAATTAACCACAAGATATGTCCCTAGTCTACAAAACCAGATGCAATTATTGGTAAAAACGGCATAAATTTTAGTTATAACAAGTTTTAAAAAAAATGGAAAATGATCCACTGTGACCCGTGGATGGGTCACTTTGGATCTTTTCATGGGTGACAGGAAATCGCTTGGGGTACACTGGATCTTTTAAAAAAAAGTTCAATAAAATACCAATTTTCTTCATAATTATTTATTTATTTATATTCTAAGACAGCCTTTTATCACAGTCTTATCAAAAATTAACAAGTCTTTCAAATTATGCTGGTATAAAGAGACCTAAACTAATCAACATTTTGTTTAAATAAACAACAGTTCTTCTCCTTTCATTTCCACAAAGTTCTCTTCTCTATTCAAATAAACATATTTACTTCTTCAGTAATCATTAACAAACATTTTAATAAGAATTTTGTTAAATGCTAACTCAACTATTAAATATAAATATATTTACTCCTCGAGTAATCATTAATATAAACTTTAATAGGAACATTGTTGATATATCAACTACTAAAAATAAAAATTATTACTTTTTCAGTAATCGTTAACAAAAATATATTTACTCCTCGAGTAATCATTAATATAAACTTTAATAGGAACATTGTTGATATATCAACTATTAAAAATAAAAATTATTACTTTTTCAGTAATCGTTAACAAAAAATAAACTATAAAAACAAATATTTTCATTTTCTGATATCTCAAAATTGTTTGAGATTCGGTTTGAGGTCAAATTAAATTAGATTAGCGTAAATTAATGTTAGAAAGATCAACGTTAAAGTTGTACATGCCTTGCTTCCTCTTTGTAGTCCCAGAAAACGTAGGTTTTGGTAAAATCATCTTAATATCATGCAGCGCTACCGTGCCAATATCTGGCACATTTGGCATATGAAAATTATTTGTTTATGACCAATAACTTTAGCCGCATAAAAAATTCGTTTTCGTTTCACTTCGAATTCTACTAAAATAAAATCACCTTCTACAGGCAAGCCTTTCAGTGCAGGAAAGTTATCAGGGTCTATCGTCATATTATTATCTTCTTCATCTTCAAAAGCTGCTTCTTCTTTAGAATAAATACTTATTTGATCTTCATCGTCACTAGAACTTTCTTGCAAATTTTTTCTTTTTTTTGATGTTGCAGCCTCATTTTGTTTGTTTTTGTTTTTTTTGTATCTTTTTTTTACCTCGCATTTTTATTTCGTCTTTATTCGGGGTGTCAGTTACTATCATTGATTTCCCCTTGCGTCTCGCTGCTCTTCCTCCTTTGCGTGGACCCGCTTTAGGTAACCCTCGTAATTGGAATGGACTTATAAATTTCTTTTCAATACTCGTGGAAGTACCAGCTACAGTCGAAGATGGAATACTAGCTGTCGCTTTTGGTGATTTGTCGTGCACTGGAGCATTTTGTATTGGCGACAAAGAGTTGCTTAATGGCATTTCAGGTGTTTGTGGGATGTTTCCGGTTAGCGTTAGAGGGGGCTGCAGGACAAAAGGCAGTGGGGTTTTCATTATTTCCCTGTCGTTATCATGAGCATCATTTTCATTAGATTGTATAAGTTGACTTGTTCCAGGACATGGTGACGTTAACACAACCGATGATGGGATTAGTGGTCTAATATTCTCGTTTTGCTCCTCAAAAATTGGTCGTTGTATAAGTTGGCTTGTTCCAGGATACGGTGAAGTTGACACTGGCCATGTTGGGGTCGGCGGTCTAATATTCTCATTTTGCTCCTCAAGAATTGGTCGATCATTAACTTCACTAGGTGCAAAATCTAGATCAGTAAAAACGTCTCTGTTGAAAGGGAATATTCCAGTGGCTTTAAAAGCGGCGCAATTGTTTGCAGGTGTCATAGCTTTCATGTGGGCTTCCTTAACGCAACTAGCAACTTCATATATGGAAAAAGTCTTTCCGGGATTTCGCATCATCCAGCTGTCTACAGCCTTGTTATATGCGGTTTTAAAAGGCCCAAAAACACCGACATCCAGTGGCTGTAGCTTTCCTGTGGAATGCGGTGGTACGGTTAATATGGTCACGCCGTTTTCTTTTGCCAGATTCAAGGCTTCTATGCATATATGTGATTCGTGATTATCGTAAATAAGCAAACTAGGGTTGTCTTTGCTGCTGTTTGTGTGGGTTATAAAATGTTGAATCGTTTTCACAAAGAGTTCTGAGTTCATCCAGCCGGATGTGTTGGCTAGCCCTAAGGTACCAGCAGGAGCATCCGCAATCATGTGTTGTTTAAAGTGCACCCTTGGGAATATCATGACAGGCGGTAGTGCATTCCCTAAAGCACTAACTATGTAACAAGTAGTTGTTAACGTCCCTCGTTCTGCGCTTGTAACCTTTGAAACCTGTCTTTGTCCTTTGGCTGCTAGCACTTTAGCACTTTTTTGCACTGTCATGGTATTCGTTTCATCTAGGTTAAAAACTCTGGTGCCATTACCAAAGACAGATTGCCGAGACATAACATTCTCTAAGTTATCGAAAAAGAAACTAACATTGTGGCGGTTGAAAGATGTCGCTCGACTCAAGCTGCAGCCCTCGAGAGTTCGTAATGATAATCTGTTATCTCTCTTTCTAAGATTATATAGATATTCGATACCTGCTAGTTTAGTTTCATGCCACTTTTCTGGCACTTTTTTGTTATTCAACAGTGCTACTTCATAAATCAGATTGCGAACGTCTGTGATAGTAAGTCCATAGAACATTTGACTGCTCTTAAGACTATTATCAACTATCTCCTTTTCTTCCGCGTCAGTAAATATCTTATGAACTGCATAATTAGGTGTTAGCCTCACTGGTTTTGCAGGATCAGGGTTTTTTGTACTCTTGACATGGTATCGATATAACGTTGTGTATGGAATAGCAGTTGATTTAGCCACAGATCTTAATGTTCGGCCATCAGATATAAGTTTTAAGCCGTTACTCATCTGTTCTTCAGTATGAAGACCGATATTGGTTTTTCTTACCCTATTGCGAGGCATTGTTACCTACGAAGAAGAACAAATTATTCACTGTGACCCATAGGCCGGTACGACACAAAAAAAATATTCAAAAAATAACTACTTATACCCAAGCCAAAATTACATTACCCACAACGGATTTATCAAATAACAAGTTCAAAACATACGACTATCATTTATATTTATTAAAGGGTTGGGAATACGACAAATTTCTAAATTACGTAAAAAAATACTTTCGTACTTACCTACTGGTCTGCGTGTGACAGCACGTGATTCCGCTCGGCGAGCGCGGCGGCGACTGGCGCGTGAGAGAGGGGTATCGACGAGCAGTAGCCACGCGTTTGCTTGTGTGCGTAAAGCATCAGACGTAAGAATTATAGCGAATAATCCGCTGTGACCCGTGATCCGCTGTTACCCACTCTCCCCTACATTTTGGATCTCAAGCCAACGAATTTTATTTATTTAAACTTTATTGCACAATACAAACTGTTACAAATGGCGGACTTCATGCCTTAAGGCATTCTCTACCAGTCAACCATAGGGCCAAACAGAAACTAGTAGTTAGTGCAGGATCATTAATGTTGAGAATACAAAAAAAAAGTAAAGAAAAGATGCACAAATCAACAAGTCTCAATTTTTTTTCAATCGAAGTCTCAAAATTTCCCCTTTATTTTCATCTTTAAGGTATCCCATTTTTTCTTAACAACGTAAACGCATTGAAAGCCGTAAATATTATTAGATACCTACATAGTCGGCTGTGTCAAAATATTGTTTTATATCATTTTTAATGTCATAAAAAATCTCCGTCTAAACTTGGTAAATAAAGCTGTCTCTATCTGTATATAACAATTTACACTATTGTCAAATTTTTATTTCATGTATTGGAAATGAAAGTTGTACATTAATGTTTTTGATATGTCTAATATACAGAAACCTAAATAAATAGGCTTGTTATAAAATAATTTAGTTTGGGGGTTCGGGAGCTCAACAACGACATGACTGCAATATTTTTTTTGATGATTCGTTAATTGTTCATCTGAACAAAACACTAATAAACAACCATCGCAAATGTGATAACTGCGATTAGTTGTTGATATTTGATGGATTACTAATGGAAATAAGTTCTTTATATAACAGTTATGCCGTTGACTACCTCATGATATGTAAAGTAAATTGATATGCATCATTTTTGCGGCATTTGGTGAAATATAGTGGACCGTTAATTTCATGCTATTTTAAATTTTCAGTATAACACAATCCAAAAACATTGATGCTTATATCATTTAATGTTTCAACTTTATGTATACTCATACTCATTTATTTCATGTTAAAATAACAGTATAATTTGCCTTAGTCAAAATTATAAGTATTTGGAACATGATCGTCAACTAAAACAATAAAATTAAAATAACCGGTACAATGTCAAACGCAAAAGAAATAAATTAATAAAACGTTTTAAAATAATATCAACATTATAAATTGTAAATAATAAAAACAGTCAAAGATATCATCTATCACCCGAAAGGATCGTCATTTACGTATTAATAAACATAATAATTAAAATTACAGTTATGTCAAAAAATCTTTAACGGAATACAGTGGGGTATCCAATAAAAGGTTTCTCAATCGACGCTTGAATATGAGATCAGATGTTTCATCTCGAAGATCTATATATTATATCAGTTTTTTTTAACTGGGAATGGAAATCTGCTAATTTTAATTTATTCCGATGTATATCATAGGTCGATACTCTCTGTAAACTATTATTTACTGAATACAACGCTGATAATAGAGCCCATTTCAAACACTCGTGATGATACTTTTGCACGTTAGTTATTGCTCTTTTGGTTTTAATTTCGTGGGATAAATCAATATATGAAGAACCGCGCATTGGATTAAACTGATTAATGTTCCTATTGTATGTAATATGTTTGAGACTCCATCCGCCGTTTTTTTGTCAAAATCACAAATTTTACTAACGAGTTTTTTAAACTCTGAAAAAAATCCTTGTCATCACCTTTGCAAACAGTCCACCTCAAAACGTTAAAATCGAAAAAAAATATGATTTCTTTAGATTTTTGTATAAATTCCGCATGCAAAATAAAACTTACCTTGAAAATGGTTAGCTGATGAATGGTATCGTCTATTAGTTTGTTAAGAGAGCTTTTGATAGCTTCAAAAAAAGCTCTGGCGTCTCAAATTCAAGGTTAGTTTTTCTCTGGTCTAACACAATTCTATACGTTAATAGCCTATTTCCAAATAGGCTTCTAATTGAAGCTGTGCAATTATAAGAAACATCTACATTTATTATTCTTATTCTTAAAACAAAAAATTATACAAAAAACACGAAGGGAAAAAAGTTAAATATCATACTACATTTATTACATATGATAATATTCTACACAAAATTGTCACATTTTAAACACTATAATTATTGAATTTTATTCATCTAGACACTTAATTTATGATGCCCCCAAGCTGTAGTATCGAATGAATCTTTACAAATTTATCGCTTTGTATCCGAGTGAGATAGAGATACTTTGTAAATTTTTTGTGTAAAAATGACATGTTTGGTTGAACGAAATCGAACCATTTCCGACATAATATTTTGTTTTTCATCAATACAACGTTTGTAATCATTAATATGGAACTTCTTAGTAACACATTTATTTACGCCTTTAGCCTTAGCCACTATATTACCATCAACTTTTAAGGCATACATTTTGGATCTCAAGCCAACGAATTCTTTCAAAATTTCCGCTTTATTTTCATCTTTAAAGTATCCCAATTTTTTCTTGTTTACGCATGGAAAGCCGTTAAATAGGTACTGTTAGATACATAGTCGGATGGTCAGAATATTGTTTTATATCATTTTGAATGTCATTATAAAAAATCTCCGTCTAAATTTTGTCTGCTGTCTGTATCTGTATATAACAATTTAACACTATTGTCAAATTATTATTTCATGTATTGGTAATTGTACAGTAATGTTTTTGATATGTCTAATATACAGAATGCTACATAAATAGCCTTCTTATAAAGTAATTTAGTTTGCCAAACATTCGGAAAAAATTGAAATACTATGAAATGCGGGCGAGCTATATAAATTTCTATTCCTTTGATATGACCATGATTTACCCAATGTGTTAATAATTTTACTAGCACACGTTTTTCTATATTTTCCATAGTTTTTCTTAAAACTGCATTATTCATTAGTTTGTAGAAGTCTTTCTCGAAATCAGTTTTTGCACTTGTTCTTAGTGTAGTGTTTAAATCAATTATTTTTTTAAGCCATTTAGTTTGTTTAAATATCAAAATCCTATGGACTTTTATTAACTTAACATTTTAAAAGATTTCAATAGTGTATAATGTATTTTACTTTGTTGTTTAAATTCGGTACCAGTTTTGGCTGTCTACTTTTATCTATTTATTATAATATGTGCCGGGCCAAAGTGGGAGCTCTGAATGGGAATCGTGCAAAATATTGAGATATTGTAGATCGACTTCTAAAATGAAATCATGATCAGCATCTTCAGAAATTCTGAAATCTGTAGCAGAATCAACCCATTAAAATTCTCCAATAGGCAGACATATTGGCATCGAGGTAAATGAGATACGATGTCGATTGATCGGAATCAAACTCTGACATATAACAATTATTTCCTTTATCATAACGATTGCTACATTGTGTCATACCAACTCGAAGTCCTTTTTTAATAAACGAAACTTTATTAAAAGCCCGTTAAAAGTTCAATTCTAGTTATTTTTAACATAGCATCCCAACTGAGACCAGGTGCGGTAAAATAGTTTGCAGCGTCGAGTTTATAGGTTTCTAGACACAGAACGGAAATTCTCAAAGATGTCTGTTAAAAGGAGTACAGTCGAGGAAAATGAATGTTTAGCAGGTTGACATAATTCTGAAATTGGTCGTGTTACTATTTTCCGACGGCAAGCGACTGATAACGAACCACGACGTGTGTTTAATCGTAAAATAGAAGAAATTAGCATATTCCTATCTTTCTTTAGCATTGACATCAGTGACAGGTCAATAGATTATCTTGAATCTTATTGAAGTTAATCTTAATCATATAAATGTGGAAGTTTGTGTGAATATTTGACGTTTGTAACTCGATCACACTAACACCACCAAAAGAATTATGTTTGGCATATTACTCATCTGGCATTTAACCACTCAGTTTCTTTTAATTATTATTGTGACATTAACAATTATTGTGAGTTGAACTCTATTTATAAAATAAAATAAGAGCGTTAACAGGTAGCCGTAGTTACCAAAAGCTATTGAGTGGCTCAATTAATCTAATAAGTTAGATGAAATAAAAAAACTATTTGCTTGTTTATATTTATTAGTAGGAAGTGAATTATATTTAAAAACGAGTGTAGGCCCCGTGGTTATTTATGACTGCTAAGAGACGGTCGTGTATGGAACCTACTAGCTTAGTGCAGAGGTCGGTTCCTCGCATATCTTCCCATGTTATATGACAATGTTGAGTGAGGGCTTCGACTCTCCTTTCATTGCGATGATCCCACCTCTGCACCATCAAACCCCAAACATTTTCGATCGGATTAAGATCAGGTGACTTAGCCGGCCAGATTATTTTCGTTATTTCAGGGTGACGACGGAACCAGGTATCAGTTACTCCAGCTGTGTGTATCTTACAATTATCTTGCACGAAAGAAAACTGAGGCATCTCCTGTTGTGGATACACGTTTCTCACACTGGGAAGCATTCTCTCCTCTAACATTGTAACATAATCCACTGCTTTTGCTCTTGGAGGCAACTGGACGAGTTCGCCTATGCCGTCAGCGCTCATCCAGCCCCACAAGTTGACGCCAATTCGACCAGATTCTCTATTTCGTACGACGTTTTGTTCTTGATAACGAGTATAATTATACCGCCATAAATTTAATCGGCCATGGGTGCAAGATTTAAACGTTTTCTCACCTGTGAAATCCAGATATTCACGAGCAAAATTCAGACGTGCAGTTTTCTGATTATCAGTTAGATCTACTTTATAAGCAGCTGCCGGTGGTGAATATTCATAGAGTGAAGAGTATTTCTTATCGTCCTAGCAGTGACACCATATCTCTCCGCAAAAATTCTTGTCGGTATAAACCCATTTATCTAATATGCCCGTAACATTTCCATGCGTTGTTCATTGGATAAAGCCGCTACGCGATGGTTTCCTCCACGATGGTCTACTACTAACCTCGCCTTCTTCTGCGTATCTTCTGACCCAAAAACTGACTGTATTTCGCTAAAAATAAACGTTTATTTAGTTAACATCACAATCATAGAAGCACGCTTACTTACCTATAAATGCATGACTGTATTGATATATTATTTCAACCTACCGATATAAATAACTCTCTTGATATCGCACTGATACTTCGTCCTTCTTGATGAAGATTTATTATTCTATGGCGATCATCATTGAAAATCGCTGGCGACATTTTCTTAATAATATTGATATTAGTTATATCGAAAGAATCCAAACAATATTTATATTACGTTTGACGTACCTTTGTCATTGTCACAATCCGATTAGCAAACAATTTTCAGACTCTTTGAAAATCGAACTATCGTTTTAACCAGCATTAAATAAATCCTTAGCTAGAGACCTTCATAAGTTCGTGACGTAGTTTCTCATTATTATACGAACAGATTATGAGGACGATTAAACTGCTAAACATTCATTTTCCTCGACTGTACATCTGTTTTTAAATACAAGTTTGAATAATCTAGCATTGTTTTACGATTAAAATAATTCCAAACGTTTTGTGCATGTTCATACTTTGCATTTGTTATCTGTTAACGAACTATAAAACTCACTTATTCCGGGTAACGACGACACTAAGAGATTCATACGATTTCATAAACTCATACGGAAATATACCTTTTTCTTTAAAAGTTTACAATCTCCATATTTGAGGTATTGCTTACTTAGTTCATGAAATTGATGTTATTGTAGGGATTTAGCTAAACTATCTAAACTACTCGACATGAACCAAAAGGAATCAACAAATCTCAGTGTCAAACATTTATCAAATTTCAGTTTGCTAAATCAAATATATATTTCTTTATTTTGAGGGATTATATGTATCTACAGCTCCTCCCTGGAAATTCAAAGCTTTTACGATAAAATGATAATCAGCCCAATCATAACTGAAAACGCTTTGAGATTTTTATCCCTTTTCACATAAGCAATTTTCATCTGTTGAAATTTTATTTAAATCATTCTGATCTAATGAAATTGTTTTTTTCCGAAAGCAAATAAATGTATTTAATTTTGCCAAGTGACTATAAAGGGTATCCATAAATACTTTAGCACAATCAGAGCCGGCATATGACCTATACCGTGAAAGACTGTTATCAAATAAAATGAACACTTATTTGTTTTTCGTATAAGATTTTGATGTATCGGGATCGCAAAACGCTATTAGATTCAAAAATGACTCTAAGGGCCCTCGCACATTACGGCCACCAGTCGCCGCCACTAAACGCGACCACCAGTAGTTCGGCTAGACCACTACACGCCGCCACCAGTGGCAGCCACTAGTGGCCGCATCAAGCCACCAGTGGCTGCAACTTGCGTCAGACACTAGCTGCAAGTATCTCGACAGAGGTAGACGTGTGTTGCCCAAGAATGGACGCACTCTTGATTTCGCTATTGTTGCTTATTATTCTAAAACGTAGAAAACGGCGCCGAATTCAGAACCATCGACGACCAATTCATCGGCGTCACTGGGTACATCCAATTCTGACTTCACGCAATAAAAATGGACAGCACAAATTGCTGTTCGAAGAGTTAAAATGTTATCCAGATAAGTTCTTCAAGTATTTTAGAATGAGCGTGAACTCATTCAATGAATTACTTAGCGTTTTGCACGATGACCTCAAACATCAAGATACACGCATGAGAAAAAGCATCTCTCCAACAGAAAGGCTGGCTATAACTTTAAGGTAAGTATCATTCATTCGTATCATTTTGCTTCTATTAGTTTGCGACTCACGTGGATTCTAGAACGTAAAACAAACAATTAAAAAAGCCAAATTGAAATAGAAATTATTTATTAATGAGAATTGAAAAATCGCAAACTAAATCAAGTTACATATCGCAGATATACAGTTTTTATAACAAATACATATTTACTTTTACATAGTCAGTTGTCAAAAAGATGTTCATTTATATCATCTGACAAAACAGAATTCATAGTATTATCAGATGCAGATGGCGAGCTAACGGAAAAGTCATGCTCAAAATTTGATTGATATCCCATAGAAGGTGGACGCGAAGCCGATTGATATCCCAAAGCAGATGGACGCGGAGTCGGTTGATAACCCGAAGTAGATGGTTGCATAGTATGGTATGAGCGTGGTTCCTGAAATAATGATGTGAAATATCCATGTTGTTGATTCTGTGATGTTCGCATATACTGTTTATATTTTTTTAGTACCATCAATACATCGGTTTGAGCATCCAATTTAAATTCATTGGGTATTTGTTTTAAGTGCGGGACTAAGGACAAAGCAAAGTTATGGTCAGCGTCTTCTTCATGCTTGTTAGAATGACGAGATTGTAATTGTTCTGAAATACTAACAAGTATATCAGTTTCTGCTTGAATGTCTTCATTATTTGTCTTGTTCTTTTTTGGCCTTTTTCTCTCAGTCGCATCGTGTACCTCGTTCGGTAATGGGCTGGGATCACGTCGTGTGTCAGCCAAGTTTTTTAAAAAAGATAGTTGTTGATAATATATATACTGCTTGCGACTCGATGATGCAGATCCACTTTTAACGCTCATTTGTTTAGAGTGTTCTCTTTTGAAACAGTCACGAAGGCTTTTCCATTTTCGCTGCAACTGGGATGCTGAAACATAAAAATAACATAATCAAAGGTTTCTAATCTGTTCTTTTTGTTGCAGGTACCTTGCTACTGGTTGTTCATTTGGTGATTTTGAATTAGTATATCGATGTGGTGCGTCAACTGCGAGATTGATTGTAAAAGAAACGTGTAAATTGATCTATGCATCACTTCAAGATATCTGCGTACCACAACCAACTGAAGAGATGTGGAGTAAAATAGCTAAGGGGTTTGAAGAATATGCTAACTTTCCAAATTGCTGTGGTGCAATTGATGGAAAACATATAAGGATTATTAAGCCTCAAGATAGCGGATCCTTATATTATAATTATAAACACTATTTTTCCATCGTACTTCTAGCTGTCTGTGACGTGAATTATAAGTTCACATTTATTGATGTCGGCTCTTATGGGAAAGCTTCAGATTCGACTTCGAAGAATCGAAATTATTCAAAAAATTGGAAGACCAATCCCTGAATTTACCTGCACCAAAAGCAATTTCTAGTAGTTCTGGTCCTGTAAACTACTGTTTTGTTGGTGATGAAGCTTTTGGTCTTGCAGAACACATGTTGAGACCTTATTCAGGAAAACACTTGAATATTGAAAAAAGAATTTTCAACTATAGGCTTTCTCGAGCCAGGCGTCATATCGAGTGTGCCTTTGGGATATTAGTGAATAAGTGGAGAATACTACATCGACCATTGAATGTGTCAATAGATTTCGCCGAAGACATCGTGAAGGCCTGTTGTATACTACACAACTTTGTTCGTCAGAGAGATGGATTTAATTTCCATCATACATTGACTGTACCAGGACTTCACGATATCGATAACGCCCACGTGCAATCTCGTCGTTCATTAAATACCAGAGATATATTGAAAGATTATTTTATTAGCAACGAGGGAGCTGTACCTTGGCAAAATAATAAAATATAATAAATATATAATAATAATGTAAAATAAAATTGTCCAAAAACTTACCTGCTTTGTTTTTTTCCGCTACATTTTTTTCACTAAAATTTGGAATAAATTTTAGGCACAATTCCTCCCAAGCTTCAGTTTTCTTACCCCTGTCGCTATACAAATCTGACTTTAAATCCCAAATAGCGGGTCGCTCTTCGACATCGGAAATAAAAGCGTCTACATCAAAATGAGGAATCGGATCCGTGGACATCATGCACGTGCAATCAGTACGCAGCTTACAACAAGACTAGACTCGGGAGACGGGATTGGGGAGCGGCGCGCAGGGGTGGGAGAAGCCGGCAACTGTGGCTGTGTATGCGCACGAGTCGAACGACAAAACGCAGCCACAAGTAGCGAGCGCGCTCGACTCTCGCAGCTTGTGGCTCGGACGCGGCCACTCAAGCGCTCAGTGTGCGCCGATTCTATATAAAATGTATGAAGAAACGCGTCCGCAGCTTGTGGCGGCCACTAGTGGCTGAAGCGTGGCCGCCACTAAGTGGCCAGTGTGCGGGGGCTCTAAATCTGCATACACAACAAAACGGTAATTTAAGCTTCCGTTGATATTTGTTAAAAACAATCTTGTCACTTGAAATTTCTTCACCGAACCGATTTGGTTTCGCCTTTTTAGGGTTCGGGAGATCAACAACGACAAGTCATGTCAAAAATTATTGCAGTCATGTCACACGACTGCAATTTTTTTTTTATGATTCCTTAATTGTTCATCTGAACAAAACGCTAATAAACAGCCATCGCAAGTGTGATAGCTGCGATTAGTTGTTGATATTTGACGGCTTACTAATCGAGATAAGTTCTTTCTATAACAGTTATGCCCTTGACTTTCTCTCGATACGTAAAGTAAATTTATATGCGTTGATTTGCACATCATTTGAACTTCATGTGATTTTAAGTTTTCATTATAACACAATCCAAAAGTATTGATGCTTATATATTATTAATTTTCAACTTTATTAATATCGGTTATTTTAACTGGGAATGGTCCATCTGCAAAATTTTAATTAGTTTCGATGTATATACTATAGGACGGTACTCTCTGTGAACTATCCTTTACTGGATACAACATTGATAATAGATCCCATTTCAAATACTCGTGATCATAGTATTGCACGTTAATCATTGTTTTTTTGGTTTTAATGTCGTGGGGTAAATCAATATATAAAGAACCGCGCAATAGATTAAACTGATTAATGTTTATATCTATGTATTTAATATGTTTGATACTCCATCCGCAGCTTTTTCTTTCTAAATTAGAAATTTTATGAACCAACCAGTTTTTAAACCTTTGCAAGTAACTAAACAGTCCAACTCTAAACGTTAAAATCTAAATAATTAATGATTCCTTTAGATTCTTGTATAAATTCCGCATGCAATAAAAACTTACCTTGAAAATGGTTAGCTGATTAAATGTATCGTCTATTAGTTAAGAGAGCTTTTGATAGCTTCGAAAAAAGTTCTGGTGTCTCAAATGCAAGTTTAGTTTTTCTCTGGTGTGGCACAATTCTATACGTTAATAGTCTTTTTCCAAATGCAGCTTCAATTAATTCAACATTCGGATAGAATAATGAAAAAAAAAGAATGATTAAATTTTACAGTTGTTTTTATGGATGTTACTTCATAAATGCTGGGCATCATACCTTCTTGAAACGTTCTTTTGGCAGGTTTTGCACTCCACAGTGTCACCGACGATAGCAGGAGACGGAGGTTCAGTTGCGGACCGAGAAGTTGATGTTTTTTCATCGTCTCTTAGGTGTTATATTTCTACTGCTGGAGTAGATGAATCACAAGCTTGGAAAGATTTTTTCTGAAACGCGTTTTATTTTCATTCCACGTGTTCTTAGAATAAAAAATAAACAAAAAATATATATGCAATGCGTAAGTAATGCGTAAATATAACAATATGATTAATAAATGTTTCACTTCTATAAGTCACTTGAAATATCTAATTACCTCCTTTTTTCGATTGACAAATAAAACGATATGCCTCCATGGGTAATACGCCAACTA
The DNA here is from genome assembly GCA_905404275.2 of Hedya salicella. Taxonomy (NCBI): domain Eukaryota; kingdom Metazoa; phylum Arthropoda; class Insecta; order Lepidoptera; family Tortricidae; genus Hedya; species Hedya salicella. The sequence goes on along the minus strand of FR990111.1, from coordinate 14,516,152 downwards.
TGACATCGAAATCTGAAATTAATCCCTTCGGACCATTTCGTAGCCAGCTTTCGGAGCCAGCTACCGTATGGGATTTTATATTCCCGTTCAGGAGCTGGCTCCGAAGTGAGACTTTCTTTTACCATTTCGTAGCTGACTTTCGGAGCCAGCTACCGTATGGGAATTTTTATTCCCGTTCAGGAGCTGGCTCCGAAGTGAGACTTTCTTTTACCATTTCGTAGCTGACTTTCGGAGCCAGCTACCGTATGGGAATTTTTATTCCCGTTCAGGAGCTGGCTCCGAAATGAAACTGTAGCTGGCTCCGAAAAGGCTGGCTATGAAACGGTTGTTTTTTTTTCATTAAAAGGTACGGAACCCTAAAAAAGTCGGTTGTTTTATTTATTAATATATGAATTTATTTGTTAAAAACATAAAAGTATTTTTACATGTTTCATTTAAAGCCCAAATTTGGGATAAAAAATTAAAATTAATCAGTATTTCGTTAAAGTCGCGGAATCCGTTAGCCATTTACCATTTCGTAGCTGACTTTCGGAGCCAACTACCCTATCATATGAGAGAATGATTAGCAATAATAAAAATAAAAAACCAACTATGTCTTCCAAACCTTTATTCAGTATTAAAAGTACGAGTCTGATACAAAAACTAAAATACAAAGGGACTTATAATCTCTATACAATGTCCTGTTGTAATTATATCGTTTCTCAACTCATTGATTGCCATATCGATCGATTCGTCAATTTCTTCGTATTCTCTTGTTTTTTTGTTTTTTATGAAATCATTATTTATGTCTGCGTTAACTACATCGTAGAATGTCGATTCATTATGTAAGATTTTTAAAATTTTCGAAAAGGTTGGATTTTTGCGACCAACGAATCTGTTAATTTTTGAATGCCATCCTTCTAAATTATTAATCGTCCTAAATTTTTCTCCCTCGCAGCACCACACCTTCATAAACTCGTCATTTTTCATCCACTGTTTGAAAAAATATAAATTAAATTTAGTTATATCCGTTGTTGCCTTAGTCCTGTTTAATATATATTGAAACCCTTCATAGATCTTACCCATTGGTAACAAGGCTAACGAAGCACACCGTGCTACATGTCTTCGGCCTAATCTTGACTTAAGTTTTAGCTCTCTTGCTTTTTTCCAAAGATTTTTATTCAGGTGAAACCAACAGCCTATAACAACAATATCTGGAAATATATTAGTAAAAGCTTTCATTGCAGAACTCTCGAAGTCTAAAGTTATTTTAATGGGATTCCAATCCGGCATTTGCGATTTTATTAAACTCAGTAAAATTTCATACGTTTTTACGTCCTTGTTATGCAAAAATGCGTAAATCAATGGGGTAATACATTGCGTTTGTTCATTTAAGCCATGCAAACTGTAAATTTGTGAAAATGGAGGAGGGCAAGACTTGAATGTACCATCTGCAAAGAAGTGTTGAAATTTGTTTATCTGGCTTCTTACATCCTTTTTAGCAAACAATAATACCCTTTTCCCATCGTTGCTGTTGTCAGCGAGTACGAAATCGGCGAATTGCCTGGGTATTTGGCATTCTTCGGGGGTACTAAATTTTAATTTTAATACTTCTTGATTCTTTTTTTTTCAGGCGATATGCCGAAGATTTGACACTATTAAATTGCGGAAGTTTGTGGTGAAAATGAATATTTTCTTTCTGAAGATTACATATCATTTCAGTATACTGTTTTTGTATTGGTTCGTAATTGTTTGCACATATTTGTTTAAAACTAGCTGTCTCTTTAATTACGACTTGTTTTGCAATATTTGTCGTACATTCAGGTAAATGATCTTTGCTTTTTACAATACCTTTTCGGTCAGAGTCCAGTGTTATATTTCCTTTACAAGCTGGTGTACTGCCACAAACCCACAAAGATTGGCGGTCTTTTTTGTTCACTTTCTTCGGCCAATATTTACGGCCATTAATTAGCAGTATTTCTCCTCCTCTTTTAGAAGTAATAAACTGTAATTTATTTAAATTATCTTCTAACGCAATTGACGAACCCGGCGGTTCACAATATGCAGGTGAGTAATGCATTGTTATAGTGTCCTCAGTAATAAATTTAACAAGGAAGTGAAAATTAGATTATCAATTGAGTACTTCTGATAATATGATAGAATGACAGCGTTGACGCCTTACATCAATTGCATGTTTTATCTTTTATTGCGATATGCGTGTTTAAATCCAAAGAGGTTCAATTATAGTTGTAACTTAAATAATACTTATATCAAGAAAAGATATCTGTTTCGGATTCCGCAACTTTAACGAAATACTGATTAATTTTAAATTTTTATCCCAAATTTGGGCTTTAAATGAAACATGTAAAAATACTTTTGTTTTTAACAAATAAATTCATATATTAATAAATAAAACAACCGTTGTAGCCGGGGGTGCGTACGGGAGAGCAGAGAAACTTCGACTTAAGGTCACTTGAGCAACGTATATTAAGAAAAAAAAACGTAACTACGTACAAACTAATTAGTAACGACGAGTTCCCCAGCCAGTTATAGAATAAGAACGGAACTGGAGCGGAAGCACGTTTTCCGGCCTCTACTAAATATGAGCGCGTAGTTCCGCAAGGGAAGCAGGGGGCTATACGTAGTAAAGGTCGATCCCTATGATTCTACACAAACATTTTTTACTAGACGGACCACATGAAATCGGGAAAAATCTTGCCTGCGCGAAGTAGAAATGGTCGTTGCACGGAACAGCGACATCTACCAGGATCTTCAAGTATTATTCTCCTTCCGCCTCCCGTCACTAGAGGGCGCGAGTAGTCCCGCTGTCGTGCTAAATGTGTTTAAGCGTGCAGTTCTTCTACTCCACGCGAGATGGCTGTAGTGGTACCCCGTTTTCGGGGTTTGGTTCGCTTCAGACTCCCCCTCGGTTCCTGAAGACGACCCGGCGAAGAGAACCGCGTCTAGTTGTCGTCCTTAGTGCGTCGCCTTTCGTGGTCGGCCTCTTTTACGAATTGGCCGTACTGGCTCTGGGAGTGTCGTGTGATCAGATCCTTTATAGGGTTGCAGTGCGGACGCGTGGTATACACCGACTATGCGGCTTTGGTCGCTCAAATTAGCAATTTTGAAAGAGCTTGGGCCATGCCGCTGTACAATCGCGTAGGGTCCGTCCCGTCGGGGCGCGAACTTGGCACTGTAGCCGAGATTGGCCTTGCTCAATGGATGGAGCTGAACCATTACCAGATCGCCTGGCTGGTACCTCGGGCATGCCCTTCGATTTCGATCAGCATATTCTTTGCGCTTCTCCTCAGTCATCTCCTGCACTTCTCTAGCTTTCTCTAGTGTCTCGGCTAACAACAGCAGGCTAGGGGTTATTTCAGGAATGAAGTTTTCATTCTGTACAATCTGCTTTAGATCGTGTTGCACGTCGTCGGGTGTGCGTAGCTCTCTTGCGAACGTCAGGTAGGCAGGTGTGTGGTTAGTGGCATTGCAGACGGCGGTATTCATGGCGAATCTTATGCTTGGGAGCATGGCTGCCCAGGTAGTATGGTCATCCTCCACCAGGATTGCAAGCTGCACCTTCAAATCTCTATTCCTTCTTTCCACGGGGTTAGCTTCCGGGTGGTAGAGCGGAGTGAACCCGTGGTGGATCTTCAGACAGTACGTCGTTTGCTGCATGACATGGCTAACGAACTGAGTCCCGTTATCACTTATAAAGCGGCGGGGCATACCGTATCTCAGGATGATTTCATTAATCAAGACGGTGGTGCATTCTTCTGCGCTAGCTTGCTTTAGGGGGAATAGTTCCACCCATCGGCTTGCGACATCTTCTACTATGAAGATCCAGTTATAACCTTCTTTGGTTGTGGGTAGTGGACCGAAGAGGTCGAAAGAGATAACTTCAAAGCGCTGATTTATCGCCGTCGTTTGAAGTAGGCCGGCGGGTTTAGCATTACCAGGCTTATATCTCTGGCATTGGATACAATTCTTGACATAAGCTTCGATTTGGGCTCGCATTCCTTTCCAGTAGTACCGTTTGTTAATGCGGTCAATCGTCTTTTGTGCTCCATAATGGCCGGCTGTGGGGAGATTATGGTAGACGGTGATAATGCTCTCCTGCTCCTCTTTAGGAACTACCAGCTGACCATCCTCGCTGTCAGAGAAAGAGTTGCAGCGATACAGTAACCCATTGCTTAAGTAGTATCCTTTCGTGGACCAGTACCTAGCGTCTTCCTCGTTATCACTCTCCAGTGCAGCAACTATTTTAGTCAGTAATCCATCATTCTTCTGCTTGCTTCGGATTTCTTCTGGAGGTACTGTGGGTACGTCAACTGCTACGGCGCATATCCCGCATTCGTTTGTGGCTTCCGTGTCGCAGTGGGGTCGTGACAAAGCGTCTGCGACCACGTTAGTTCTACCCTTAATATATTTAATGGTGAGGTCTTGGGCCTGTAACTGTAAGGCCCATCTTGCTAGTCGTCCCGTGGGAGATTTTAAGGACATCAACCACCGGAGAGCTTGGTGGTCTGTCAGAACCGTGGTATGGCATCCGTCTATGTATCCTCTAAATTTACTGATTGCCCATACCACTGCTAAGGCCTCTCGCTCCGTCGTGGTGTAGTTACGCTCTGCAGGCTTTAACAGGCGGCTGGCGTACTCCACTGGGTGCTCCTCCTCTTGCTCCCCCTGAACCAGTACAGCTCCGATGGCGTAGCTGCTGGCGTCTGTTTTTATTATGTATGGCCGGGTTTCATCAGCCTGAGCGAGCACGGGACTTGTTACCAGGAGCTCTCGAAGCTTGTTGAAGGCTTGATCTTGGGGCTCCTTCCAGTCCCACTTGGCGTTCTTCCTCGTGAGACGAGTAAGTGGTTCAGCTATGCACGCGAAGTTTGGGATGAATCGCCTGTACCAGGAGCACATCTGGAGAAACGAGAGTAAGTGCTTCAAGGTGCGCGGTGGCGGCAAACTGGTGATCGCGCTTACTTTTTCCGGGTCGGTTTCTAGACCTGCGGGCGTTATATAGTGGCCCAGGTATTTGACCCTGGCGCAGCAGAAACGGCACTTCTCCTTATTGACCGTGAGGTTATATGATTGTAACAAGGAGAAAACTTCCTGTAGGTCATGAAGGTGCGCCTCTAGAGTTGGGGACAATATGATGAGATCATCCAGGTATACAACCAACTTGATGTGGCTCAGACGAATACGGAATCGATCCATGAGGCGCTGGAACGTTGCAGGTGCATTGCGTAGTCCAAATGGCATGCGGTTGAACGAATATGTACCGAAAGGAGTGATGAAGGCAGTCTTTGGTTGGTCCTCCTCTCTCACTTTGATTTGCCAGTAGCCAGATTTGAGGTCGAGCGTCGTCATATGTGGAGTCTGTTTGGCATTGTGCAGTAGGTCATCAATGCGTGGCAGAGGGTAGTTGTCCGGAGTGGTGATGGAGTTCAGCTGGCGGTAGTCCACGCAGACTCGTGTGGTGCCGTCCTTTTTGGGGACGAGTACAACCGGGGCTGACCACGGCGAAGAACACGGAGTGATAATTCCTTCGGCTAACATCTTGTTAACCTCTTCCCGCAGTATCTGTGTCTTAGCGGGTGACAGACGATACGGAGGAACTGCTACGGGGCCATGGGTGCCAGTGTCAATCACGTGTTCCATCTGAGTCGTTGGTTCTCCATTCGCAACAAAGACATTTGCGTTGGCCTCGATGAGTGCTCGCACCTTTTCTTCAGGTGCTGAGTCCAGGGTGGCATCGAGCGCGCAGATCGAAGAGTCCGGGAAAAGGTTCGCGGACTTGGGAGACAGAGTAACTTCCTGGTGTTCGATCTGGCGGCACGCGTCCTCGAAAAGGGCGTCTTCTATTAATCGATGACCGTCGAATTGGATGAGGTGCCTCTCATCGTACGTCTTCCGCTTCGCCGGAGCAAGGTCCATTCTATTTAGGAGTCCAGAGGTCTGGTTGACGCGACCCATTCGGCTGGCTTCGGATTGCATGGGAATCTTATCTTCATGTGATCTAAAGGCGGCAAAGTCTTCTTTGTACAGCTCTTTTGGGTTCGCTTCGTCTCCCTCGAAGTACCAAGTGGACTGAGGTAGATCCAGCACCATGTGCCCATCCTGGATAAACCCTACTCCTAGAAGGGTTTGGTGGTGTCGGGATTCCGGTAGCGCCAGAAACGTAGTGGGGACTATCCGGTCGCCTAGCTTGACGTTGACGACAGTGGTTAGGACTGGTCGGGCCTGGGGTATCCCGTCTCCCAGTGTTAGAATGGCTCGCTCTTTAGCGAAGGTGCACCCTGCCTGCTGTAGATGGCGATATAGTTCTGGAGATGCGAGACTTGACTTAGCACCGGTGTCAATGAGTGCTCCCTCTATTTTCCCTTTGACCGATATAAAGATTAACGGCCTTTCTCGGGCATCCAGCTGCACTCCGAATGCGCTCAGGCTTGTTCCAGCAAAGGTGCTACCTCTTGACTTGTGGCACGTAGGGCAGTTGGTTCTAACGACGCCAGGGGCGCCACACCCGTAGCAGGAAAATTTCGGTCCAACGGGTGCGGCAGAAGAGTTGCTTGGTGGTGCCGATAGCTGTTTGACAGCGCCAGGTGCGGTTGCACCCGATGCGGCACGTTCATCTGCCCTTAGCTTCTTCCGGCACTCATCCACAGTATGGCCGGGCAGCTTGCAGTACCGGCACCGCTGCCTGCTTTTTCTCTGTGAAGGTTCAGGGGCGTGAGCAGCTTCTGGCAGCGCTGCCACCGTAGTTGAGGCGGTAGCCGGTGTGGCGAGTTGCCATACATCTCGCAGTCGCTCTGCAGCCAGTGCATCCTCCAGAAGTTTGTCGTATGTTGCAAATGTCGTTCGTGGCACCTTCTCTTGGATGTACGGGGTGAGAAGACCGTAAATGAGGTCCAACTGTTGAGTTTCCAGGAACTCAGGGCGCGGCAACAGCGAAAATAACATTCGCTTCCTCGATACGAAGGCTTCTGTTGTCTCCTCAAGTTTTTGTTTGACGCTGGTAATCTCCATACAGATGAGGTATGCTGGTTTCTTGGGCGCAAAGGTCCTGCGCAGGCGTTCTTGAAAATCGTCCCAAGTGAGAACCCTGTCCTTCATGCCCTGCCACCATGTCGCTGCGGCACCCCTAAGGAGGGATGGAAGACCCACAAGCGCGTCTTCGTCGGATATCCGTTCGGCCCGTTTGTACGTGTTGACAGCCGCCAGGAACGCTTCCACGACGTCGGTTTCTTTTGTCCCGTCATAGGAGTACGTACATCGTGTCAGGGAACCACTCTTCGGAGACAGAGCCGCCATCATGCGCTCTATGCGCTCAAATTGGGCGTCCGAGAACATGGCCCTGGCCGTAGGTTGCCTCGTCTTCCGTGTAGTAACAGGTTTTGATAGTTTTGTCACAACCTTAGGACCTGAGACACGGCGTTTCGGCGTGATAGTCGAAGGGCTGGCTGGCGGTGTGGGCGCGTCCGAATCCGTTTCGCTCTTCATCGGTCACGTGTCACGTACGGCACCTCCCCGTATGCGTGAGTTAGTACGCCTAACGTTGGGCTGCCAGTTGTAGCCGGGGGTGCGTACGGGAGAGCAGAGAAACTTCGACTTAAGGTCACTTGAGCAACGTATATTAAGAAAAAAAAACGTAACTACGTACAAACTAATTAGTAACGACGAGTTCCCCAGCCAGTTATAGAATAAGAACGGAACTGGAGCGGAAGCACGTTTTCCGGCCTCTACTAAATATGAGCGCGTAGTTCCGCAAGGGAAGCAGGGGGCTATACGTAGTAAAGGTCGATCCCTATGATTCTACACAAACATTTTTTACTAGACGGACCACATGAAATCGGGAAAAATCTTGCCTGCGCGAAGTAGAAATGGTCGTTGCACGGAACAGCGACATCTACCAGGATCTTCAAGTATTATTCTCCTTCCGCCTCCCGTCACTAGAGGGCGCGAGTAGTCCCGCTGTCGTGCTAAATGTGTTTAAGCGTGCAGTTCTTCTACTCCACGCGAGATGGCTGTAGTGGTACCCCGTTTTCGGGGTTTGGTTCGCTTCACCGTCTTTTTTAGGGTTCCGTACCTTTTAATGAAAAAAAAAAACAACCGTTTCATAGCCAGCCTTTTCGGAGCCAGCTACAGTTTCATTTCGGAGCCAGCTCCTGAACGGGAATAAAAATTCCCATACGGTAGCTGGCTCCGAAAGTCTGCTACGAAATGGTAAAAGAAAGTCTCACTTCGGAGCCAGCTCCTGAACGGGAATAAAAATTCCCATACGGTAGCTGGCTCCGAAAGTCAGCTACGAAATGGTAAAAGAAAGTCTCACTTCGGAGCCAGCACCTGAACGGGAATATAAAATCCCATACGGTAGCTGGCTCCGAAAGCTGGCTACGAAATGGTCCGAAGGGAAATTAATAATGGAACACACTTGAAGTGTCCACTAGAATGAGTAATATTTTGTTTAATATCAGAATCACCTATTTTGTCTTCAAGTTTTCCACTGATACACCATAATCGTAAATTTAATGATTATGAAAACTGCTTTATACCAACGATTTACTGAAAATTTTAATATCTTCACAAGTCACCGACATCATGATAATCAATACGATACATTTGGTTAAGAAAGATGTTTATATTGAGACCGTCTCCCTACCCTACGTATACTCAATAGTGGGGAGACGAACCCGAAAAAGGACTAGTTTAATCATGATTCAAATATTTATACTCACTAATCATGTCGTGTTAACATGTCGCTCATTGGCGGAAATGATCCCAAGATGCTGGCGGCGTTTCCCCGCTGCACAGCAATACTGAGCCTTTGGCCGAGAGACGCACCAGCTCTGAGATCAGAGGAAGATCGAATAAGTTTTTTCTTTAAGGTATTGAAAAGTCGGTGAGCCTCTGGCCCCCATAGACCCAGAGTCTACCGCAAACGGTACGAAAATATAATTGTCACCCAAACACATATATTTTCGGCGCTTAGTCGCCTCCGCGTTTATGGCCGCCCCGCCTGGCTTTTGACATGTCATTGGAATGTGTGACGAAGCCAAAGTGTCCACGCAGGTGGAGTCCCACGCTAAGGGCCGTCCCAACCGCCACGGTACCAACGTCATACCGTCGGGTCTCTTGCCATCGTACAGTAGTCCTCTGCTCGTACCCTATGGGTACGTTGGATTACCATCCCAGGGCTTTGCCCTTTTTGGCTGCTGCTTCTCCGTCCGCTACGGCGGACGGGTCTTCTTGAATAGCCTATTGGCTGGGTTCTTGGTATGATGCGGGGAGGGGGTCGCGGTCTCTGTCTAGGTAGACGGGGACACGGCCTCTTCCGCGGCCTTATTGCGTGACGGTGTTGTCACGGCGGGCGTCGGTGCGAGCTGTGGTGCCTGCTCCGGTGCCGGTTGTAATGTGGCTTCTTCTGCTGTTGACTTTTGTTGGCCTGTCTGCGGCGTTGTGGATATTGATGGCCTATCTGCGGCATGGTGGGTTCCTGGGCGTGTAGGGCACTCGGTTGGTGGGATGAGCTCTCTCGGTAGAGCTCTGCTGCTTTTCTCCGGCGGGCGGGCGTGGAGCGGAGCAATCCCAACTAGCGAAGGGATGCTCGAGCTGTCCGCGCGGCGGAACATGGCGCCGGCAATCTGGCCGATGAACTCGTCCAGTCCTTGCCATTCCAGGTCTCGGTGAATCGTCTGGTTCCGCATGTAGCGCGGAGCCGAGACGATGGTGCGCAGGGCTTGGTCCTCCTGCGCACGCAGCCTCTTCTTACTGGTCTCGGATGTTAGGACGTACCATGCGGGTGCCGCGTAGGTCAAGCGGGACCGCAGGTACGTCTTGCATATCCCCAGTTTCGTTCGGACGGGGAGGCTGCTGGCTAGGACTGGACGGAGAAGTGTGCGCGCTGACTTTGTCCGTCGCGCGGTGCTCTCTGCATGCTGCTGTAGGGTGAGTCCCCTGTCGATGGTGACGCCCAGGTACTTGACTGTGTGTGACCACTCTATGGTCTGGCCGAGCATCTGGAGCGGAGGTGGCTGCTTAGCTCTGCCGGTAACTATTGCTTGAGTCTTGCCCACGTTTATGCCCATCCTCCAACGGGCCAACCACTCTGGGACGACTTCGAGCGAGCGCTGTAGCTTGCGGGCTGCGTGTGTAGCGTTAAGGGACTTCGCGAAGAGTATCGCGTCGTCCGCGTATAGCCCCAGCTGGACGTCGCCCAGCACTGGGAAGTCGTCCGTGTAGCGGGAGTAGCACGCCGGTGAGAGACAGCTGCCCTGGGGGACGCCCGCGAGGATCGGGCGCTCCGTTGATGTGACGTTGTCCACCGCCACTTGGAAACGTCTGTCGGCCAGGAAGGACGCCAGGATGCGTACGATGCGGCGAGGGGCAGAAGACGTCGACAGTTTATATAGCAGGCCCTCATGCCATACCCTGTCGAACGCCTTCTCCATATCGAGGAGTGCTGCGACGGTCACCTCCTTCTTGTTCATGGCCGTGGCCATGAAGTGCAGCACTCTCGATAGCTGCAGTGTTGTCGAGTGGCTGGAGCGGAACCCGAATTGCTCGGGTCTGGGCTCTATGTGTGGCTGGAGTCGTTGCAGCAGGAGCTTCTCGAACACCTTGGAGATGGTGCTCAGGAGTGTGATCGGGCGGTAGCTCTCCGGCTTGCGGAGGTTTTTGCCCGTCTTTGGCAGCATGATCACCCGGCCAAGCTTCCAGGGTGACGGGAAGTGTCCGGAGCGCAGGATCCCATTGAACAGGCGGGCCACCGCGGCGACTGCGCGCGGTGGCAGATGGTGTAGTGCCATGTTCGGGATCGCGTCCGCGCCCGGTGCCTTTCTTGGCTTCGTGCGTCTCAGTGCTCGCTGGACTTGGCCGGGGGTGAAAACGATGGGGTCCTCTACCGCCTCGATCGGTGCCGCGAAGTAGCTCACAAGGTGTTGCTCTACTGCTGCAACATGGTTCACGTCTTGCGTCGGATTCGGTTTGAACTGTTCCTCGAGGCAGTCGGCGAAGAGCTCCGCCCTGTCCTCCGCCTTGTACCTCGGGAAACCGTTCGTGTCGTCTAGTGGGCGTGTGGCTGTTGGCGTCATGCCGAGTTGTCGGCATAGACGGTGAATGGAGGGCATATCACCGTCGAGCGACGCCAGGTGGCTCTCCCACGACTCCGCTGCGTGTCTGGCCAGTTCCTCCTTCACTTTTTCCACCATGTTGTTGAGGGACGTCTTCAGAGTGGGACAGCGGGTCCTCTGCCACTCTGACCGCAGGCGGCGCTTGCGCTTTATGAGATCCAGGATCCTCGCAGGTAGGGGCTTACGCCTTTCGCTGCTCGGAGCCGTTTGCGCTGCAGTGTCCAGTGCCGCCTGGATGTTGGAGGTGATGTTGGCGGTGGCTTGCTCGACGTCCAACGCTGAGGAGACCGGCGTGGAGAGGGGGTTTCCATCCATCGCCGCCGAGAATGTCTCCCAGCATATCCGTCGTCCCGGGGGTCTTGTCGGTGTGGTAGTGGGCAGGTCTTTGATTACCATCAAGACCGGTCGGTGATCCGATGGGAGGTCGGGCAGGACCTCGTGCGTGATGACGGCGTCAACATTCTTGTGGATCGCGAAGTCTAAGACATCTTCGGAGTTGTAGGCGCTGGAGAAGTGTGTGGGATCTTTAGGTCCGGAGATGTCGAAGTCGTGATCCACTGCAGCTTGCGCGATCTTCAGGCCCGCCCTTTCGCTCGTGCTGGAGTGCCAGACTATATGCTTTGCGTTGAAGTCCCCAGCCAGGATGGTCGGTGTTGGGGACTGCAGGAGCTGGCATATGTCGAGCACTATGTCGCCTGGTGGTCCTGGGGGGCGGTAGATAGCGAAGTCTGATATCGTGCCCTGAGAGTTGTAGCTCGATGCCCAACGCGTATAGGGACGCGAAGGGGTGGTAAGGGACTTGCTGGTGCACGATCTTTCTCCTCACTATTACCGCCAGGCCTCTTCATACTTTCCCCTCTGGGGAGACTTCATCTTGTCGATACGTAATATATCCGCTGATTTTTAGTGGAACGCTCTTTGCAAGAAGGGTTTCGCTGACCAGCATTATATCGATCTCCTGCTCCGCGAGGAAATTACGGAGCAGGCCGAATTTGCCGGTCAGTGATTGAGCGTTCCAATACACCACTCTCAAACCCTTAAGGTGCTGGTTGAATGTTGGGCCGTGGATTGGTGGCTGCTTGTATCACCGCGTTAGTGGTCGCGGGGTCTTGAGTGGCGGCGAGGCTCAGTAGATCTGTTATCAGCTTGAGCATTGCGGCGGCTGGGTTTGGTGAGGCGGTTTGTGTTGGTGCTGGGGTTGCGGGCGCCTCCGATTGTGGGTTCTGTTGGTTGTTCCTCTTTTTCTTCTTCTTCTTGGGCTTGGGCTTCCTGTTCGCGGTTGCGGTATCGCCGGCTGGACGAGAGGACGTCGTGGGCTGTCCCCTTGTTTGGGGGCCGTTTGCCGGTGCCATCAATGTGCACGGCGCCGACTCTGCCACTGTGGGCTCTTCCAGGGCCGCACGAGTCTCAGGTCCTGGGCGGGCGGGCTTTGTGAGGGCGTACGGGCCGGCCTTTTTGTTCCGGGCCTCCCTCCGGAACACCGGGCAGCCTGTGTGGTTGGCGGGATGGGGGCCCTCACAGTTGGCGCATGTGGCGGGGGTCTCCTTTGGGCGCTTGCAGTCCTTCGCGAGGTGAGGGCCGGCGCAGCGCACGCATCGTAGAGGGCGGTGACAGCCCTGTGAAGAGTGGCGGAAGCCTTGGCAGTTGTGGCACTGCGCCGGGCCTCTTTTGCTCCTCCACGCCTCAATTTTGACTCCCCGCATATTGAGGAGTTCATCGACGGCGTATATGCCGCTGTTTTCGGCCGCCGAGGTCGCCATTTGGGTGAAATACACACACCCGGGCCGCCCGTTGCGGGCGACGATCGGTCTGATGTATTCCACCTCGTACCCCTTGGTGTGGAGAGCTTCGCGGATTTCTTCCGTCGGGGTCTGTAGCGGTAGCCCCCTTATTGCTACTTTCAGCTTCTGCGCTTCCTTACGGTTGTATATGTGGAAGGGGGCCTCGGACTGCCCTATCTCGTCCTGTAAGTCAATCAGGAACGACTGGACAGTCCGGAATTCTTCGTCCGTTTTTGGCGAAAATCTGACCCCCTCACCCGCGGGGGCGGCGTTGGGTGGGTGGCCAAGCTTCTCAGTGAGTGCCGCAAAGTGTCTCGTCCAATTCGGTAACTTGTCTACGTGAATTGGCCGGTATTTGGGCTTCTCGGGATTCGCGTTGATGGTGGCGCCATCTGTGTGTCGCGAGTTTGTGGTGGCGATTCGTGGTTGTTTGGTATTCTTGTTTCCGGAGTTTCCGGGTGCAGGCGTCTTTTGTGCCGATGGTTGGGGCGTCTTGTTTGGAGCTTTTGCGGCTGTGGCGTAGCTTGGCAGCGGAGATTTTTGGCTTTTAGCATTATTATCGACGGCTGGCATCAGAGTTTGTTGTGTGGCGGCTGTGTTTTTTCCCGTCGGTAGTTCGGACTCGGCATTTTCCGTTCTACCCTCAAGAGCGCGCTGTGCCTTTGGGGGGCGAGGGGGGTCGCTGGTGATCTGCGTAGGTAGACCTACATCTTGCGATGCAGGCCTACCCTCCCTCGACCCCGCAGGGGTGGCGTTTGGTTCTATTCTTTGTGTTTCAATTTTCTCTGTTTGGGATGCCGGGAGAGCTTGCTTTGAAATTGCGGCTTCGTTGTGTCCTGCGCCTGCAGATTTGGAGCGGCGGCGTAATCGGGGGTCCGTGGGCGGGGAGGTCTTCCTACAAGCCCTCTTTCCCTCTTCCTCCTCTTCTTCTAGGGATGCATCCTCGCTGGGTGCGAGTTTCCTCTTGGCGGTGGCAGGTCTTGTAGCGGTGGGGCTCTGTGCGAGCAGCTGCTGGAAGCGGCGGTCCTCAGGGTGTAGCTCGTCGTCATCTTCCCCGAGTTCATGCTGGGCGATGCGGATGTAAGTGGCCATCCAGGCCAGCAGGCCCGGCGACACCATACCCAGCTCGACCATGCGGGCCACTACGATACGGTCACGATCGAGGGCTTCGCGAGGTGAGGTGGGCGGGGGATTTTCGCCGGATATTTGCGGCAAGATTTTGCCGGGGGCAGCGGCCGAGGAGCGCCAGTTTGACGGCGTCTCAAGGTTGCTGCGAGGCTTCGTGGTGCGGGCCGGTGTCGATGATGCATCGGCGGGTTCCTCAGCGTCGGAGAAACGGTCGGCGCTGGTTTCGGCGGCGGTGATTTTTTCCGTCGGTAGTCGTGAACCGACGTTTTCGCGACTACCGACCAAAAAGTGCGGCTCCTTCGGGGTGCGGGGGGGTTCGCCAGAGGTTGGCGTAGGTAGACCCGAACCTTGCGGCGCGGGCCTACCCTCCCTTCTTCCCTTTGGTGCGGCGATGGCTGGATCCATCGTTTGAATATTTCCAAAAAACGGTCGAAAACGGAAATTTGCGACGCTTATTTCTGGACGGCTAATGCCGGACCCCACATGGCTTCCCCCGGGGCATCCGTTTGAGCGGGACCGGGTTCTACCGTGCGGCGAGGGCACCGAACAGAAAGGCAGCAAAAACGCAAGTTATCCCCTCCCAACGGCGAGCGGTGGGGCGCTTTTCGATCGTGGCTTCTTAGAAGTCGGCGAGTCGAAGAGCAGTGAGCAGGTGTAGTGTCCGTGCAGTTGGAGATCCGTAGGCAGTCCGCCATCGTCTCGAGCGAGGTGCTTATATAGTTCTTTGTTGACGGGTGGGAGTGGGGTTGTGGCCGGGGTAGACACAAATTACGGCTTTTTAACAACATTATTAACATATTACAGAAGAATTACAACTATCCATCGCCTCACAGTACTTCAAACATTCGCGACATACCGTTAACATAGTGATGTGACTTAACTATAGTGCTGTGACATGAATCATATCTCAACACTCCTCCTAAATGATACCATGGTTACAAATGTTATTATTTTAACATAGGGGCCGTTCAAATATTACGTAAGCAGATTTATTACAATTATTTACCCCCCCATCCCCCTTGTCAGCAAAAGTAAGCAAAGCTTTTTCCCCCTCCCCCCGTAAGCATTTTTCAATTAAAAATGTATTTTTTTATATTATAATTATAATTTTAAAAATAAGAAAATTGATTTAAAATAGAGATTAGATTTTACTGATGCAGTAATCAACATAGAGTAAGGGACAAAAATATTATAATCTTACGAACATAACAAACTTATTTTAAATTTTTGGTACACATTAAATTCAAATTAACAGTCTTCAGTCCATGAAACCCGAATCCATGATTCTAAGTTTTCGATGACATTGGATTGCTTGGATTGCTGCTCAGTGTTGTGAGTCTGCTCACTTTCATCCGATTTTGGAATGTCTACGTCGTTCTCATCGAGCCATTCAACATCATGGTGCTCTAAATTTTGAATAATGCACATCAGTTCATTAGCACGACGAGCAGCGACTCTTACAGGTCTAACTTTCCTATCAGTGTGCGTGTTTACTTTTTTATGGATCTTCTCGATGTGATGATTTAGTGACTTGATGGAAGCATGATAAAGACCACACGTTTTGCATGTTCGACTTGATAGCCTCAATTTTACCGTCGGACAAAAATAATCGTAGGGCATTTGCAGGAAATCTTTGAGTGAAGCACTTAAGCGTAGAGCTAAATTGACTGGAAGATCAAGAAATTGCCCTCCTTCATCCAAAACCAAGTCATCAACTGTTTGTTTTACTTTTACAGGTGGTGGAAGAAACCTGTTATCTAGTAATCTGAATAGACCACTTCTTGGACCACAGCATTCTGTATTTTTACATTTTACAATTTGAAGCAAGTATTGGCTTTCACGCACATGTTCTGAATACCATTTAATGTCTGGAAATACTGGAACATCTTGTTGACCTGCCCCAACATATTTTGCAGTAACATTATAGCCATCAATTTCCATTGAACTCCATACTTCAGCTAATACATTTCCTGCAAATTCGAAATTAGATCTTTCTAAATGTTCATCAATTGTAACGCCAGGTTCATCCAAATGAGACCCAAAATGGTCATGAGGCAATATTAAACCAGCCAGTTCCCGACTAAGAGGAGCCATTCTGCGCTCTTTGGTGTACGCACTTCTTCCAGGAGCATTGGTAGCTAAAAACAATGCATCGAGATCATGTCGCTTAAAGTGTTGTATAGCAAACCCTATGACTTTTTCATAACGCGGATTTTCATCTGGCCCTCCATCAACCGTCATGATTACCACTGGTTTTACTAGTCCATGGTCAGTTTTAGCTAATGGTCGAAACTCTTCAAGCTCGAGAAGCGTCTCGAAATCCTGAGCATGAGTATTAGCAGTAGATGAACTATGCTTTCCACTTCGAATAGCGATGTATGTTGGTCCAGGATATCCAACGGCTTGCGGTTGTCCTAGCATACTGGATAGTGATTTTGATACCAGCATAAACAGATGGTATTAATTTATGACGCTCAGCGATTACCCAATCGTGGTCAGGTAATTTGATTCTATATTCCATGTGCATTAGAAGAGGTGCTTGCTTATTTGCCGCAGTTACGCCCATAGGGACTCGAGCTTTATCATCTTGAGATATGAAAATACTTGATCTGGTCCAAGTATGGATGCTATGTTCTCTAAATAATGGATTGATGTTTCAGCGAACTTGCTATCTAAGTGGCTCTTGTGGTGATCAGTTTGAGCCCGAATGAGCTTAACAGGGACTGTCGATACATGTCTTCGTCCCTCTGCAGAATTAGATTTTCTGGGAATCAAACGAAGATATGTCCCACTGCGACTATTGTCAAATCCTATTTTACGTAATTCTTGTGTGAGTTCATCAAGAGTTTTTACGCTGCGAATAGATTCCGTTCGACTTCTATCATCTGCTGCACTCCCAAATAAAGCTATATCCGCAATTGTTTTCAATAGTGATGGTTGATTGCTTTCAAGATTAGGACGTCCCACTGAATCCCTCAGAGATAGTCTTTTTTTTATTTCTGGATTTTCATGACAAATATCTTCTAACTTTCTTTTCATACCATCCCTGTGTTTCTTCTGGGCAACTGCGTTTTGAATCTTCCTGTTTAAAGACTGTTTTGCTGTTTTTATTTCCTCACGCAACTTAATGATCTGTTTATCAACTTCAGCACGGCTTGGCATAGTATTCATTACGTTTTCGGTAATTAAGCTGGCACAATGCAAAATTTCATGATATTGCCACAACCAAAGCTCTAAAAATTATTTACGTCTATATCTTGTTTTGTACGAAAATAAAGGCAAAAGCGATGAGTACATGAATTAAACGCAATATAAATGCTAAAACTGTAGGGTTTGTATTGAACATATCTTTAAATTTCATTCAAATACCATAAAATAATAAAGCAACAAGAAAAAATATGCGAAGTTGCCAGCTAAGCGGGTTTAAACGCTCTTACTTAAAGGAACATTTTATAGTTTTAATTGCCAAATCTAAGAATTTATCACTACTCGTAATTTGGTGTATTTGATCATGATTCATGATCGTTCTTTTAACTTTGACCCCACTTTTCTTCTCTACTATGTAACTTTATTAATACTATAAGTGGTACATATATATCAATAATATTAAAATACGAGTACTATACTTCCTGAATAATGAAATAATGAAATAATGATCTTTATTCTGTAAGTAGGCCACAAGGGCACTTTTACAAGTCTGACTCTACGGCGTTTCCCAAGAGGAGACCACTGAAGAGAAGAAAGCCGAAACAAACTCAACAGTCAGTCATTTTTTCGAAATAACTCTTATATCTATTACAATATTCGTGCTTAGCCTAACCTAAATATATGTTTTGAGTATAAACTCAATGCGTAGTTCTTCAAGGAAACATATCAAAACTTAAAAAAGTAAAAAAAAATAAAAATCTAGAATATAAAAAAGCTAAATAGTGATTTTTATTTAAAACAACTTACATACGTTTGATATGCCACCTTATAAGAACCGTGTCCCGGTAAAAGTAAATTATTTGGTTTCTGTTTTGGGCCATGCATTTTTGTCTGTTAAATAGTCCTCTACCCTATAATAAGCCTTTGCCATTAGGGACTCTTTTAAGTATTTTTTGAGAGCTGGAAACGATAATTTCAAAGCATCATCTGGTAGCTTATTATAAAAATGTATACATTGGCCTACGAATGATTTGGCTACTTTACGAACGCGGAACTTTCTAATAGCGATTTTATTTTTATTTCATGTATTAAAATTGTGGATATCTGAATTCCTAGTAAAAGACTCTAGGTTCTTAATAACATAAATAATATTCTCATAAATATATTGGGACGCTACGGTTAATATGTTGATGTCTTTAAAAAGTTCTCTTAAGGAGTCACGGGAGTTCAAGTTATATATAGAACGAATCGCTCTTTTTTGTAACACAAATATAGTCTGTATGTCAGCTGCTTTGCCCCAAACCAGAATACCGTATGACATGATACTATGAAAATAACTATGATATACTAAGCGAGCAGTATCAACATTGGTCAATTGTCTAATTTTTCTAATAGCGTAAGCTGCTGAACTTAATTTACCTGCAAGTACTGCTAAATGGGGACTCCATTGCAAGTTCTTGTCCAGTGTTATACCTAAGAATAATGCCCTATCCACCATTTCTAAACATTCACCATTGAGCGATATAGCAGAATCCACTGCTCTAACATTCGGTAAAGCAAATCTAACACATTTCGTTTTCTTAGCATTCAATACCAGATTATTAATATTAAACCAGTCAAGTACTTTAACTAGTACACTATTAATTTCGGAATAGTCTGTTGCTTTCCGGTCAACTTTGAAAATTAATGATGTATCATCAGCAAATAGTACTATATCAGAAAGATTTTCTACTATAGATGGTAAGTCATTTATATAAACTAAAAATAGAAATGGCCCTAAGATAGAGCCCTGTGGCACTCCTAGCTTAACTGCAGCTCCACTGGATTGGGTTCCATTTACAACAACTGTTTGTGTTCTATTGCTGAGATATGAAGACATAAGGCTTAAGGCATTTATAGACAGGCCATAATGTTCTAATTTCAAAATGAGTGTTCCATAATCAACGCAATCAAATGCCTTAGAAAGGTCACAAAAAACTCCAATTGCATCACAAGATTTCTCGCAGATGTTGTAAATATATTTAATGAGTACAGATGCTGCATCAGCCGTGGAACGTCCCCTTGTGAAACCGAACTGTTTACTACTAAGTAGTTTATTTCTATTGAAGTGTCCCAGCAGATCCATCAACATTAACTTTTCGAAAACTTTACTTAATACAGGTAGTATAGATATCGGACGGAAATTAGTCAAGTCACTCAAGTCACCTGATTTAAAAAGAGGTATGACTTTACTAAGTTTCATAAGATCAGGAAACACGCGCTCTGATATGCAATCATTATAAATCAAGGCTAGATAGGGTGCAATTGAGTCTATGATATGATGAACAATTTTTACTGAAGTTCCCCATAAATCCTCTGTTTTCTTTAAATTCAGTGACTTAAATGTTTTAATAACGTCTATTGAATTTACTTGACTAAATTCAAAGCTTACATTGCATCAGTTAAAATTAACATTAAGTAACAAATGGGCTTCGGTCGCAGATGATTGAAGATATCTTGTAGTATTAATTGCAATGTTGGAAAAATAATCCTCGAATGCCGAGGCAACATCGTTCTGACCATTTCCTGTCATAATGTTGACTTGACTATTGCGAGTTTTTGTTTTACCCGTTTCTCTATTAATAATATTCCAAACAGTTTTCACTTTATTGTCAGACATTTTGAGTTTAGAACTAATATAATTTGCCTTAGCGGCTATGCACACCTTCTTAAACATTTTTGAATAATTCTTGACATAGTCCAGGAAAGCAGTATTCTTGTTTACCTCTTTCTCTCCATATAATTCATAAAGTCTATTTCTACTTCTATGAATGCCGACAGTAGCCCATTCACTAAACTTCGTTTTTGACCCAGAAATAGTTTTCATTTTGAAATGAGTATTAAAATTATTTATAATTATGCCAAATAAATTTTTGTAAAAACAA
Organism: Hedya salicella; assembly: GCA_905404275.2. NCBI lineage: Eukaryota > Metazoa > Arthropoda > Insecta > Lepidoptera > Tortricidae > Hedya > Hedya salicella. The sequence continues at coordinate 14,496,061 of FR990111.1, read as the reverse complement.
TTTAGGTCATCATGTGAAATGGATAACATACATAGATCATTATGAACTTCATTTTTGAATAGTTCTAAACGATAACTAGTTATGGGTCTGTATGTTATAGTTTGTGGTATTTCTTGGAAAGTGTTTGGGAAAGATGCTCTCTGACCTCTATGATCTGAACTAAAGGACTTAAATATTGCCTTATCCAAGCATTTACAATCACAAAAAATATTATCTAGACAGGTTTCACTACTAATTCCCACGCGGGTTGGCTCAAAAAACAAATTGACCAAGTTAAAAGATTTAAACAAACTTAACAACTTCACAGTGTTACTATTCGATTCAAGTAAATTAACGTTGAAGTCTCCACATACTATAACATGTTTTTTGCCTTTACAAGCTATTTTTAAGACATTTTCCATAGTGCATTCAAATGTATGGAAATCAGCAGAAGGTGGTCTGTAAATACATATAATTAAATAGGTCTCTAATTCTACACAAGCAATCTCTATAATTCGTTCTATTGATAATCTAACAATATCTTCTCGCTCTTTGGATTTCATGGAACTTTTAACAATTATAAGAGAACCCCCATGAATGGCTAATTTTCTAGCAAAGACACTTACTAACTTAAAGTTAATAAAATCAAAAAGTAATTGTTCCTGTTTTAGCCAATGTTCAGTAATACACATAACTTCAATATTATTATTATCTAAAAATAAACCTATTTCTAATTCCTTGCTGGAAAAACCCTGAATATTCTGGTGAATAATGTTAATATTCAAAGGTGTTTCCGCTGTCTTACAATTTAGTTTAAATGTGGCATGGATCTATTACCACTATGGGCATACTGGGAACTAGCTAATGTGGTATTATATTTATTCGGTTCTATGTTAAATGCTAAAAGATCTGCTATGATCAAAATATATTTATTTGGCAAGATATTTATTTCTGACATTAGCGTGAAGCGCTTGACAAATTTATTTAAGTCAAAGAAATGTGTCTTTTTATTGAAACATATGGCATTGTACATCATTGAATTTAGGTGTGCTATTCTATTGTTATAGTAATATGGCATATTCTGTGAATATGGTAGTGCACACAGTATGATTTTACCTATGCCAGATTTTTCAATATCATTTATTGTTGACATCAATTTGTCTACACAAGACTTATTTACATTATAAGTATTTCCTACCATAATCACTAAGGTAGTTCTGTTATCATAACTTCCTTTTGTAAGTAAATCACACAATTGACTCATATTTATGTTTGGATAACAGAAGTTTGTTATATTTTGATCCAGTTTTTTACCTAATATGGAACCCATTCCTGAACCAATCTGGTCAGAGTATACAATTGTTTTATTTATACAACTTGGCGACTGCATCTGCACAGGAGGAGTAGACTTTGAAGTACCAGAGGGCATCTCCGGTTGAACACTTTCTGTCGGAGGTACTTGTGGGACATGTCCACAGAAACAAAAATTATTGTTAATCAATGAGTTGAAACGCTCCTCATTGTATTTACATTCCTCCAATAGCCGTGAGAAAGCCAGGACATGCTCCCTGGCTTCTTTTTGAGTGGATAAGTACCTTGAAGAAGTAGCTTCAAGCTTATGCTTCAATGTACTTATTTCAGGATTCAATGTATGAGTATACACATCATAATTATCTAGCTCAATATTACATTGTTTTACCCGTTCTTTCATCACTGACAATTCTGATTTCATTTGAAAATAGTTTTTATTGACAGATTGGCTTTTAATGAGCTTTTGAGTGCGCCTAATATATCTATTTATCTTAACATATTTTTTCAACTTAGTACTACTATTAAAAAATATGTACTTTTTATTGTCCTTACTATTTTCACTGCCTACAAGCTCTTGGTACAGGTTCTGAGTCATGCATCTATTATAATTGTCACATTCTTTTCTAAAGTGATTTAGTTCAGAATTTGCTGCACAGAGTTCTTCTTCAAGGTGCGTGATGCGATTTAATGCAACCTCATGTGTTGAGGCACATTGGTTGAAAGAGTCCACAAGGTTTTGTAGTCGCAGTAACTCACCCGTGGCATCTGATAATTGAATGTTATTTTCCACCAGCTCATTTCTCAAAGTTGTGTTTTTGTCAAGCATTTTTTGCAACTCCGCCTCACTGTCTTCCCTTTCCTGCAACAGCTGCTCACAAAGGGCTTTAGATGCCTGCAATTCCTTTAATGCGGCCTTCAGTTGCATCTCCAGTTGACGGCCAGTGGCCTTGCGAGATGTAGTGCTCATTTTTCCACAGAACTCCACAAGCACTGAAAGATAAAAACAACTGAGTATTTCAAGTAAAGATGGTTTTTCGAGATGTTTACTTTAGACAGTGTGTGCAGTGTAATAGTGTAAGGTTATGTCTGTGGCAAGTGTGGCTAGTCTCAGCTCTGCTTCCACTAATTGTCAAGCAAAGAGAAATCGCACGGCGCCAGTGAATTATGCTGGTTGTCGCTCACAGTCGTAGCAGTGAGCTATGTGAAATAAGAGGTGACTCAAATATGTTGTATAACGAGACTAATTGTATAATAAAGGAATAATTGAACAATATACTCCCCTAGTTTAAAATCCAGTTTCAACGTCCGCCCGTTGAGTGTCAGTTGATAGTTGCTTTAAACAAACAGATTCCTACAATGTAACCAGGTCGTTTTGTCCAAAAATCTATTGCACCTTTCTTGATTATGACTATATTTACTTAATTTATTAACTATCAATTGTATAATTATCTATATACAATTTATTTTATTAAATTTAGAATAGCCGATGCAAATTTGATGTTGACAGCTCGAGGGCCGTTCGAATATTCCCGTTCCCATATAATAATACCCGTAATATGTATTAAACTTACATAAAAAAAGCTAATCAGTAATCACATATCACATCACATTGCACTTTAAATAATAGGTAAGATACATGTTATAATTGCAATAGCGTTAATTGAATAAATAAATAAATTAGTTTTTCTAAGTTGGCTACAGAAACCATTAAACAAAATTAACGTCTCAAAGAATAATTAAGAAAGACAAAGTCTTTAAAGTTTAACTAGATCTAGATCATGTTGACTCTAGACATTTTTTCCTAGCTCAAATTTTCACCAAAGTAGATCAGCTTTCTTTGGTTGGGTAGTCCGTATGTATGTATATTGTGGCGTCTCTTCAGTCTCGTCGGGTCGCCGGATCCGGTGGCCGCCAAAAAGTATCCGGCCGGATTACCGGATCCGCCGGACCCGATTGCAATCCCTATGGATTACCGGATCCGCCGGACCCGATTGCAATCCCTATTCCCAGCCTCTTTGCACTGCTGAAACAGAGGCGACTCCGTTGGTTAGGCCATGTGCATCGCATGCACCCATTACGTTTGCCGCGGCGAGTTACGCTCGGTGCTGTAGCTAAGGCCAAAAGAAGCATCGGTCGCCCAATGCTGCGTTATAAAGATTGTGCCAAGCGGGACATGCAAGCGTTTGACATCCGTGTCCACAACTGGGAGGAGTGCGCAGTAGATAGGGACAAATGGCGCAAACTGTTTTTGGATGGCCGCAAGATTTTGGATGAGGCATGGTTCAAAACACTCGCAACCAAACGTGCCAAAAGACATCGGCCCGGCACTGGTTCACCGCGCACATGCCATTCTTACATCTGTCAAGCCTGTGGTCGCGTGTGCCGTTCCCGTATTGGCTTACATAGTCACGAAAAACGTTGTTTTCCAATATGACACTGTTTCAATAGTCTGTAAAAGACTTAAGAGGCCTTTGATTGGTAGAAGCAACCAACTCTATTTCTTCCTTTAATCTATCTTTAACATGTTCAACAGCATATGAATGTTTAAAAGCCTTGTACCCAGGATCCAAAATAGTATCCGAGGAAATTATTGCTTTGTTTTCTAAGTCACCGTAGCGAGCTCTCATTTCAGTCGAAAGATCTTCTGCCAGCCCACGAACTGACCAGAGTTTGTGGGTATTATTAGTTGTGTTGTTTAGGACCTGGCAAATGCTGTTGACCAATGGAATTACAACCGAAAGAGTAACATGCTTTGCTCAGTGTTTTTGTTGCTTCCTCAAAGTACTATAAAATCTCAGAAATACTGTTAATTTTACTCCATTGTAGACTACTTCAGTCATGTTGACAGTTGACTTTAGGTAATAAATACACTTAGGCTTTGAAGTATCTGGAAAGTTGAATCCTTAACAGTAAGGTTTTGGCTTCGAATTCTGCCAGACATCGCCTATAAACGTTATAAATAACTTGGCGGGTGCCACTTCGGAGGGTTATATTCATTGTTTTCCACAAGAATAATAGTTCACTGTACGTAAATTCTCACTATCCAATAAATGCGAAAAATATCCGACCCGGTTGACAGCAAAGATACTAACAACTGACAAATTAAAGAGTGTAGAGTGAGTGAAAAAAAATTAGTTCCATTTCTACTCTTTTTTGCCAAGCTGTATCAATTAGATAAAAAGCCAAAATAATAAAAAGACATACTAAACGTATTAACCAAAAAGTAACTGACTATGAAACTGGTGCGCCCACCAAGAGGGCGCTCGGCGTACAGTACTGAGTTTATATGGCCGCGCGAACCCGCCTAGCGAGCCCTTATAGATATTGTCCGGTTTTTGGAGCGTACGACATTTTTCGTGCAGTGAATGTGTTAAGCTGGCCACAGACCTTCAGTTTTATCTGTACGATAAACCTGTGCAGTCGAACTGTACAGATAAGTCGTACGTCCCTACAGACCACACACGTACAAGTAAAAACAGCAAAACTGCGCAGTTTATTCATTTCGTTCCGCGATGGCATCGACAGAAGATGTATTAGCTATTGCTGCATTATTGTTGATACAAAACAAACAAGAGGCAGAAAAAACCAGGAAGCGGAAAAATCGTGAGACCTGGTGCAAAGATTGGCTAAAGAAAAGAGAAGTTCATTCTCATATAAATTTGTTAAAGGAATTAAAGACGTTTCCAAAGGACTGGCATAATTTTTTGAGAATGGATAGTGATACGTACCTACATTTGCTGTCTATGGTAACTCCATTAATCGAAAAACAAGATACTGTTATGAGAAATGCTATTACTCCCCATGATAGGTTAGATGCCACTTTAAGGTTTTTATCGACAGGAAGAAGTTATGAAGATCTGAAATTCTCTAGTATTATTTCACCCCAAGCTTTGGGTTGCATCACCAGAAACGTGTGAAGCAATATATAAGGTTCTACGCAAGGATTATTTCAAGGTAAGAAATGAAAACTATTAATTGAATGTTTCATTCATTTATTATAAGGAATTTGTATCCAAATTAATACAGGACAAGTGAAAAGTACAAAATTAGACAATCATTCATTACGTTTATCATAAATCATAATTTAATATAAATTTTATTAATTTACATTATGATTTATTTCGGTATTTGCATCCAAATTAAAATTGGACAAATAACTACCCGCTGTTTCGGTTATAGAAAATTGTACAGATGAGTTTGGCATTGGTTGGTTGTTTTGGGAATTGGAAATGGACGAAAAATGTTGATATTGGTTATCAAAATTTTGATAATACACAGACCTGGGATTATATCCAGTGGAACTATGACTAGGGCTCGGAGTATATGAAATAGGATTGGGACTGGGAGTATGTATGCCAATTGCTGAATCCATTACTCGGTAGGATATAGTCAAATTTTCCATCTCTGCTTCAAATAGTGTTTCATTAATAAGTTTTTCGGCCAAAATTCGTTGCTGTTTAGTGAGGTCTCTGAGCTTTGCTGCGACATTGGTGCCAAAAACTTCAAATCGGTCTTTATTTTGTACTGGCTGTTTCAGATGGTCTCTAACAGTCTCTAAGACTTCAGTTGTAAGGTTATCACTAAAAGTATCTGCATTTCTTTTTCCTGGCCGCCTGACTGTGGAATTGGGAGCTGGTACAGCGCTTGACGTTCTGTTTAATGTTGATGTTGTCTTTATAGCTGGTGTCTCTGTAGTTGGTGTCTCTGTGACTGGGAGTGCCTCAGAAGCTGGTAGAGACTCTGTTTCTGGCTGCGTTTGTGTGTCATTCATCAACTCCTGAAACATGAACAAATTTAAATTTAACGACACGGATGACCTAGTATCGTAGTGACCGTGCCTATGAAGCCTAAAGGTCCCGGGTTCGATTCCCGGTAAGGGCAGACGTTTGTGTGATGAGCACGAACATTTGTTCCTGAGTCTTGGATGTTTACTATCTATCTATGTATTAGTATCTATATATGTATGTATATCGTCGTCTAGTACCCTAGTACAAGCTTTGCTTTCGTTGGGACTAGATCTATTTGCTTTTTTTAAAATGTATATTTTATTAATGTATATTTTCTTTATTTACAGTTTCCACGTTCGGAAAATGAATGGAAGGAGGTAGCAAGAGTTTTTGAAAAAAGATGGTATTTTCCGCATTGTCTTGGGGCAATGGACGGTAAACATATAGCTATTTTTCTCCCGCCTGGGTGTGGATCAGAGTATTTCAACTATAAAAACCATCATAGCATGGTTTTATTGGCAATCGTAGATGGCAACTATCAATTCCTTCTTTGTGACTTTGGAACTAATGGAAGGATTTCTGATGGTGGAGTACTCGCAAATACAAAGTTTTTTTGAAAAATTGGATAATAATGAGTTGTGTATTCCTAGCGCTACCGCTGTCATAAACAGCACTAGAAGTTTGCCTTATGTGTTCGTTGCAGATGATGCTTTTCCACTGAGGACAGATTTGGTGAAACCATTCAGACAGGCAGATTTGACTACACATGAAAAAAAAAATTATTAACTACCGGGTATCACGAGCACGACGCATAGTCGAAAACGCGTTTGGTATCTTGGCATCTCGATTTAGAATATTTCACACTAAAATTAATATTGAACCAAGAAGAGTAGAGTCTGTCGTGCTTTGCATAATTTTTTAATGAAATCATCACAAAGTTCCTATTATCAGGCAGAATGCTTTGATACAGAAAACTGTGATGAAGGAACCATTACTCAAGGAGTTGATACAGCGAACTCTGCCATAGTCAATTTAGAAAGAAGAAATCTTGGAAATCCATCATTTGCAGCAAAAAAAGGGAGAGAAGATTTTATGAACTATTTTGTAAATGAAGGCAGCATTCCTTGGCAAAACAATTTTGTACATTAATTTATTTCGATTTCGGTTTTGGCTTCGAATTCTGCCAGACATCGCCTATAAACGTTATAAATAACTTGGCGGGTGCCACTTCGGAGGGTTATATTCATTGTTTTCCACAAGAATAATAGTTCACTGTACGTAAATTCTCACTATCCAATAAATGCGAAAAATATCCGACCCGGTTGACAGCAAAGATACTAACAACTGACAAATTAAAGAGTGTAGAGTGAGTAAAAAAAAATTAGTTCCATTTCTACTCTTTTTTGCCAAGCTGTATCAATTAGATAAAAAGCCAAAATAATAAAAAGACATACTAAACGTATTAACCAAAAAGTAACTGACTATGAAACTGGTGCGCCCACCAAGAGGGCGCTCGGCGTACAGTACTGAGTTTATATGGCCGCGCGAACCCGCCTAGCGAGCCCTTATAGATATTGTCCGGTTTTTGGAGCGTACGACATTTTTCGTGCAGTGAATGTGTTAAGCTGGCCACAGACCTTCAGTTTTATCTGTACGATAAACCTGTGCAGTCGAACTGTACAGATAAGTCGTACGTCCCTACAGACCACACACGTACAAGTAAAAACAGCAAAACTGCGCAGTTTATTCATTTCGTTCCGCGATGGCATCGACAGAAGATGTATTAGCTATTGCTGCATTATTGTTGATACAAAACAAACAAGAGGCAGAAAAAACCAGGAAGCGGAAAAATCGTGAGACCTGGTGCAAAGATTGGCTAAAGAAAAGAGAAGTTCATTCTCATATAAATTTGTTAAAGGAATTAAAGACGTTTCCAAAGGACTCAAGGAGTTGATACAGCGAACTCTGCCATAATCAATTTAGAAAGAAGAAATCTTGGAAATCCATCATTTGCAGCAAAAAAAGGGAGAGAAGATTTTATGAACTATTTTGTAAATGAAGGCAGCATTCCTTGGCAAAACAATTTTGTACATTAATTTATTTATTCTGTGTGCTGTTGTACTCTTTGCATCCGGTTAACTAGAAGTATTGTCATTTTGAATTTTTAGATAAATAAATACGTAATAATGAACTGTTTTCATCTGTTTCATCCTGTAGGTATGTTAAGATACTTTGAGTTATTATGTATACACTACTGGAGAGGACGCCACAACTTAGCTTGATTTCTTGTAAAACCAGTTAGAGCCGATCGGCACAACTATCATAATAATAGTTTGATTTGCTTTAATGTGAAGCAATACGCACAAAAGCTCTTAAAGTTTCTTTTATGTTAACAATTAAAAATAAATCTTTTACTTCATTGTTTAAATATTCAATAATAATAAGTTTATTATAAGGGCTTATTACAAAATATCATTTTTGGTCTGTTTATTGACACGAATTACTAACTATCTCATGAGGTGCAATTATTCCGACCTACCTTACAAACCGCGCTAGATTTCCTAGACTAATTAGTTTTGTGAATATTTTGGTAAATTATTTTTATTGACTTACCCCGTTTTCTGTTAGTTCGTCATCTATATTAGAACGCGACTGCCTTGGTTCTTCTTGATCATCCAAAAACAGCAACAATTGGTAATACCGCAGTTTTGGTGAATATATTTCCGTGGCTCCTGCTCCAGACTTCTTTGAATCAGTGACTGTCTTCCGTTTTTTTTTTGTAGGTAGAACGAATGTTGTTGATTTTTTTAACAACAGCGTCTTTATCGGCGTTACGATCAATTTCTTTCAATTTGTCAGTCAGCTTACTGTAAGCCAAATTTCTCAAATCACGGTTGTGATATTCCTTGGATTTTATTTTCCACAAACAAGGTTCATTGCGATACATGACAATAAACTCTTCGAGCCACTCGCGGTGAGCCATTTTGTAAGCACGTGTACGCACGACCATTCGATACGCGATCCACGCGAAAACTGAGCCCCCGCCCGCACACACGTTACGATTATCGGCACAGTTTCGTCCAATTCCGTTTTATCTATTCAAATTTTCATTCTACTCCGTTCGACGGTACAGTTTTAAAAAATCGTAAAAACTGTACAGTTTTTATCACACACACGATTCGATTATCGGTGCAGTTTAAACGGTACAGTGAGATCGTAACGATTTCTCGTAACGTGTGTGCCAGGCTTTATACCTGTATTACCTATATCCATAGAAGAAAATGACTAAATTCCCTTTCAATGCTGCAGCAACGAATACTTAATTTAGCCTTGAATTTACAGAACCGAAAGTTTATAAGTAAGTAAGTTATAGGTAAATACCAAGGACCATCTAATTGTATGGCCAGTCCAGGAATTGTATGGTCCGTGGTATTCACCTATAGGTATATATTTTTGTATTAAAACTATCACGGATTTTGTGTAACCCACAGCCCGCTAATAGTTAATACCTACGTATCAGGGATTAATTTATACAAAATAGAGAACTCTAAAAAGTCGTGAATCTCGTGATTCAAGGTCAAGGGTTAGATAGCCTAATTTTTGCTTAAAGATCAACTCATTTAATTATAAATGATGATGATGAGAAACTCACATACAAGCGAGCGGCGGGTGCGAGAATAGGTAATAGCGGGATCGCGACGCGCTTTTTCGTTCGTCTTATCTCACCCATACCTACGACCGACCGTGCGAAGTCGTACTTCAATTCTACAGGGTATCAGTATCAACAATTTACCTACTTAAAATTTTCGTTGGCCATCTTCGCCGTCGGCGGCGACGACCTATAACGCCAGTAATAAGTAGGTAACTACAAAGAATAGGTACACCAACATAACTTTATCCTAAAATTCCTAAGTAAATACTAAATAGATCCATGTGTAGGTATAATTACCACCCTTATGGCTCGGTCAGAGAGCAGCTCGACAAGCGCGTGTCGGTGTCAAACCCGGGACACGTGCTTGTCGCGCCGCTGTCTGACCGAGCCTTTACTTTAACCGCGCTTCAGTTGGGCAGAGTTCACAGAGTTAACTTTGTATTTATACTAATAAGTTAGGTAGGTACCTACTAGGAGTACTAGGTGCCTACACAGGTATTTAACTATTTTCAAAGGTAGGTATTTAATTAAAGTAGATTAACTGCTTCACTTACCTTGATTTTGTTTCCACAGACATTACGTGTGCTTTTATTACTCTCAGCCTCAAATGTAAAATATCGATGCACGGCATCACGTTTTCGCTGTGGCATACCTAGTACCCAAGTACTAAATGTGTATCTATATAAAACACTTTTAAAGCACACACGCACGATAGTTTTCTAAATCTGTAAGTACTTTCTTAATTAATGCACTTGTTGTCGATGTTGATACTTTGCTGATCCGGACAGAAATGGCAAAAAGATATAAACAAACGCAACAAGGACACGGAACAAAACGAAGTAAAATACACGCGCCCTTTGCCACACAAAAATTCGATGCAAGGGATTCAATTATGAAACTGGTAGTACTCCCGTTATCTAAGAGAACTCTAACTTGATGTGGATGTCCATCACAATCATTAATGTTGATGATGGCTGTGGATAAAAGCACCTGACTGCTGTGAGTGGAGGACAATGTGACATTATTACTTTCTTTGTGCACTTGTGTCTGCTCCTTTACAGCAGGCAACACGACACAATCCCTCGAGGTGGCAGGTGTGCTAGGTTTGGGCTCTGTGGGTTTGTGATTGATGTGTAACATGCTATTGTGACGTAGTGTACAGAAACGGCAGGAGCTTAGCCTGCAATGTTGCTCGTCATGTCCTGAACGCAAGCAATTTGTGCAGAGATTTAATTGTTTGACTTTATTGATTCTGGTTTCAATTGGCATTGACTTAAACTTTAAACACTGGTAAATGGAATGGTTATTTTTGCAAACAGGACATGGATATTTATACAGCGATTGGTTTTGTAAATTGTTGACGATGAATACTTTAGGGCGATTATATGTGACGTCACTGAATCTACGTGGTTTGTTTGAAGCTTGCGTTTCTTCCATGGTCTCTAGCAAGTCCGCGCGATTTTTTAAGAAATTATTGAATTCGTCTAAAGTCGGAAGATCCTTTAGGTTGTGGCGCTCGGATTCCCAGTCTCGTACTGTAGCCGAGTCCAGCTTGCTAGTTACCATGTGTATGACAAGAATGTCCCAGTGCTCTGTGGGTAACTTCAGAGTTTTCAAAGCCCTCAGGTTTCTGTTAATCGCATCAATTCTTAAGGCCTTTGAAGACTCTTGGAGCACAGGAGTCATGTTAAACAATGCGTGTAAATGGTTATTCACTAAAATTCTATTGTTATTATAACGGTCACAAAGCAAATCCCACGCGACGTCATAATTATCAGAAGAGAATTCTAATGATTTTATCACAAGTGAAGCACCGTCTTTTAAAGAATTTCGCAGATAATGAAATTTATGAATATTTGGAATAGATGGATTGTCGTGGATAAGTGATTTATATGTATCGTGATACTCTAACCAGTCTTGAGAGCGTCCAGAAAAGTTGGGTAAATGAATCGTAGGTAATTTAATGTTTGGCCCACCTGTGAGAGCAGTAACGTAATTAGGCCCCGTTACCGAATTGCCATCTAGCGACGCAAAGGCGGCACCAGCCGCTCCTGCGCAGCAGCCACGGCCCCAAAGTAGTTTGTCTCGAAAGTTTCCCGTTCCACGTGCTCGTCACCTGGAATTTCCGTTGTATTTTCTATGTCAGTTTGATTTGAATCGAAATCATTGTACATATCTTGTATTTTGCTTAATCGGGCAGTTAATTCGTGAATTTGCAAATTATTTAAGACTCTGCTAGGCAAAAGCGTAACTAAATAGCTTTTAAATATGGTAAGTTTTGATTTAAAGGAGGCTCGATTCCTCTTTAATGCCTTTAAATCCATCGTGGCCTGCAATGAATCAAGCTAAAAAGAGAGATGATAGAAAATAACCTCCGTTTATGAAGTCGGTTTAGCAACAAAGGGTGGTTTTTTTTTGCAATTTTAGGCAAGAAGCATGAGATGGAAAGAAACTTATATCCTTTAGCTGTAAAAACAAATTAATTAATCTTTAAAAAACGGAAAAGTGAACGATACGTAAATTTTAAATGCGTGCGGGTGTGCGACGGCCTTAGGCAAGCAGAGAAAGTCAGGCAAGCAAGCGCAAACAAGATGGAGGCGTGCACGTGTGCGCGCTACGAAGCCCGGGCCCCCCGCACCGGTCACGTACGCAACGGTTCCTGGAATGTTCGAAATTAATATTAGAAACGAAAGAAATAAATGCACGGCACCGATCCAGACAGATAAGCACCGTAATTAAGGCCCTTTGTTTGCAATATAAAGTGGAAGAAAAAAATAACTATTTTGTGAAAAATATTTAAATATGAGCGGAAATTAAACCTTTAGTAGGTAAACTTTAGGTAAGAAAAGGTTGTTTGAATAAAACTTAATAATTGCGTTAGATGGAAATAGATTCACTTTAGGTGACGTGAAACGGAAAGTAAATTTTATGGAAAATAAACAAATTGACGACCGGTTTGGCTCAGTGGGAGTAATGTTGCCTGCGAAGCTGAGGTCCTGGGTTCAAATCCCGGTAAGGGCAAATATTTGTGTGATGAGCATAAATATTTGTTCCTGAGTCTTGGATGTTCTCTATGTATATATGTAATATATCTATTAAATATATCGTCGTCTAGTACCCATAACACAAGCCTTATTGAGCTTACCATGGGACTAGAGCGATTTGTGTAAAAATTGTCCCGTAATATTTATTTATTATTATTATTTATTTATTTATATGAAGGTGGATTAAATTACGTTTGCGCAAATTACTATTGTGATTTTACACTAATGATTGGAACGAACTCACAAATACTCGCTGCAAACCCCTTTTCCTGGTTTCTCGAACTGGTTAGGTACGTTTCTTGATGTAGAAATTGTAGAATGCGTTCTTCATACGCTTAATTGATGCGATGAATTTTGAATTTTGAAGTGGTGATTCCTCCGACGTAGCTGGATGATAAGCTTGATACGATGCAAAAGTTAATACCGGACGCGCGTCTTGAATTTATGGTTAACTTGACCTCGCCTATACGTTCTTTTTTCTTTGTTCGAAACTGATGCTTCTGGAATCTTCTTAAATACGTATCCGGCTCGAATCTTGGCGGCGAAGGTTCAAAATGATGTAGGCGACAACGAATTCAATTTAACAAACTGTTTAATGCTGATATTAAAGAATATCTACAAAACAATCGAATAGGTAAGTACTAAGTAAGTAGTTGTCGGCGCGCGCGCGTCGCGGTGTCCGTCGGAGGAATGCCGGGAGCTCGGAGCGGCGGTGTGCCGGGGCAGCGGGCGGGGTAGCTCCGGGGCATGACGGCGGGGATTTTTAGGGTTCGCTGGGCAGCGCGTTAACATGGGCCATGCATTTTTGTCTGTTAAATAGTCCTCTACCCTATAATAAGCCTTTGCCATTAGGGACTCTTTTAAGTACTTTTTGAGAGCTGAAAACGATAATTTTAAAGCATCATCTGGTAGCTTATTATAAAAATGTATACCTTGGCCTACGAATGATTTGGCTACTTTACAAACGCGGAGCTTTCTAATAGCGGTTTTGTTTTTATTTCTAGTACTAAAATTGTGGATATCTGAATTCTTAGTAAAAGACTCTAGGTTCTTAATAACATAAATAATATTCTCATAAATATATTGGGACGCTACGGTTAATATGTTGATGTCTTTAAAAAGTTATCTTAAGGAGTCACGGGAGTTCAGGTTATATATAGAACAAATCGCTCTTTTTTGTAACACAAATATAGTCTGTATATCAGCTGCTTTGCCCCAAACCAGAATACCGTATGACATGATACTATGAAAATAACTATGATATACTAAGCGAGCAGTATCAACATTGGTCAATTGTCTAATTTTTCTAATAGCGTAAGCTGCTGAACTTACTTTACTTGCAAGTACTGCTAAATGGGGACTCCATTGCAAGTTCTTGTCCAGTGTTATACCTAAGAATAATGCCCTATCCACCATTTCTAAACATTCACCATTGAGAGATATAGTAGAATCCACTCTAACATTCGGTAAAGCAAATCTAACACATTTCGTTTTCTTAGCATTCAATACCAGATTATTAATATTAAACCAGTCAAGTACTTTAGCTAGTACACTATTAATTTCGGAATAGTCTGTTGCTTTCCGGTCAACTTTGAAAATTAATGATGTATCATCAGCAAATAGTACTATATCAGAAAGATTTTCTACTATAGATGGTAAGTCATTTATATAAACCAAAAATAGAAATGGCCCTAAGATAGAGCCCTGTGGCACTCCTAGCTTAATCGCAGCTCCACTGGATTGGGTTCTTTACAACGTCTGTTTGTGTTCTATTGCTGAGATATGAAGACATAAGGCTTAAGGCATTTATAGACTGGCCATAATGTTCTTATTTCAAAATGAGTGTTCCATGATCAACGCAATCAAATGCCTTAGAAAGGTCACAAAAAACTCCAATTGCATCACAAGATTTCTCCCAGATGTTGTAAATATATATAATGAGTACAGATGCTGCATCAGCCGTGAAACGTCCCCTTGTGAAACCGAACTGTTTACTACTAAGCAGTTTATTTCTATTGAAGTGTCCCAGCAGATCCATCAACATTAACTTTTCGAATACTTTACTTAATACAGGTAGTATAGATATCGGACGGAAATTAGTCAAGTCACTCAAGTCACCTAATTTAAAAAGAGGTATGACTTAAAAAGAGGTATGATTTTGATCTGGAAACACGCCCTCTGATATGCAATTATTATAAATGAAGGCTAGATAGGGTGCAATTGAATCTATGATTTGATGAACAATTTTTACTGAAGTTCCCCATAAATCCTCTGTTTTCTTTAAATGCAGTGACTAAAATTGTTTGATTAACTTCTATTGAATTTACTTGACTAAATTCAAACCTAACATTGCATTTGCTAAAATTGACATTAAGTAACAAATGGGCTTCGGTCGCAGATGATTGAAGATATCTTGTAGTATTAATTGCAATGTTGTAAAATAATCCTCGAATGCCGAGGCAACATCGTGGTTCAACATAATGTGACCATTTCCTGTCATAATGTTGCCTTGACTATTGCGAGTTTTTGTTTAACCAGTTTCCTTATTAATAATATTCCAAACAGTTTTCACTTTCACACACGCGGGCAGAAGCTAGTTATTTATAATTATGCCAAATATTTAATATTTTCTTCTGTTTCCGCGATTATTACTCATTGAAATAAAACAATTTAACGGATTATATCGCGTATATTATCTCATTTTAGTTCCCGACGTTTCGGAAGCTTTCCAGCTTTCCATGGTCACGGGAGGACTGAGAAAAGATGTATTTTCCTCTGTCAAAGTTACAATTTTGTGCACAAAAAGAGTGCTGGAAAGCTTCCGAAAGGTCGGGAACTAAAATGAGATAATATACGCGATATAATCCGTTAAATTGTTTTATTTCTATGCCAAATATTTTTTTGTAAAAACAATTTAGGTCATCATGTGAAAGGGATAACATACATAGATCATTATGAACTTCATTTTTTAATAATTCTAAACGATAACTAGTTATGGGTCTGTATGTTATAATTTGTGGTATTTGTTGGAAAGTGTTTGGGAAAGATGCATAAATCTTGACCTCTACGTTTTTGTTACTTGCAACGGCGCATACAGAGCAATAGCAGTTCCGTATTGCCAAAAAGCAACATACTTTTTCCCAAATGTTTTCTCCGCTATACATGGGATATCTAAATGAGCGCAAGTGGCTTTTTTGTGTTAATCATTTGTATTAATTTTTAACTAGTTTTTCATTATTAAATGCTTCTTTTTTGCCACACATTTTGAATATGAACAGAAAAGCTGACTGGATTAACATTCACAATTAACATGGTCTTAGTAAAATAGCGTTCTTTACGCATCACAGTCACTCTTCGACCTCTTCGTCTGTTTCTGTAACATCAGGCTCACACAATCTGTCAATAACTGTCTTATTGGTCGGCAGACTTTGGTATCATGAATGAAGCTCTCGAGGAATAACTCCTTTAGTGCATACATTTAAGAGATCTTTTTTTTCGCCTCAGATATAGGCAATGCCTGTGGATATGCCTTTGGAATGGGATAGGCTTTTATCTTATTGATCCAGTCCTCGGCGTCGTCATGCTTGTCTGGTTCATCAGATACAAGCCCCTTGCGCCTCTTTGTGCGTCTCAGCGGCTTTGGCAGGCCACCGTAAATCTGTTGGATATTAAATTCAGAGTAGGGGCCCTCATGACTGTAGCGAAATTTGACGACACCAGGACGCTGCTTCTCAAATATGAGACACTAAAATTTAAGCCACGTCAATTTGTTGCCGTCAGTGTCGTGTGTCGTGTTTCTAACGACAGCTTCATTCAACGCCCTGACATCGAGCATTTCGTCGTGAAGTAAGTCTTTTACGACGTATCAGTCGCGGTTCGCGGGCGGTTGACCCAACACCATAACACTCACGTACGTGTATATAAATCGCAAAATGTCGCTAAATGACAGTGAAATGCTTAAAAAGCTACTTATTAGTGTCTTAAAACCTATCGAACAAAAAATAAGCAATTCATTTAATAAACTAGATGTTATAAACAGTGAATTGTGCTATCTAAAATCCGTTATCTCTAAGAAAAATATGGAGGGTCCAACTAATCTGGTTAAGAAATGTGAATCGAGCAGCGCACCGACGACTCCAATAACGACGGGTAACGCGTCAACACCTAATAGCCGTCCTGCTCCCACACACGTACCGGCCCGCGTGCAGCGAACATCAGCCGTGCGAACAAAAGAGAGGATTGCTGCCCAAGCGAAACTACCGCTACGGGCGAAGAGAACTGACCAGCCGCCGAAAAAATTACGAGTGCAAATCATAGCACAAATATGAGTAGTTGTATAAATAATGATGACGACACACCTCGAGAGACCAAATAATAATTGTGGATACGGATCCAGCGGAATCAACCCAATCAACAAAGAAAACAGCTGATCGAGACTGGCAAACCGCTGTAAGCCGCCACCACCGCCGTAAAAATCACAAATCCACTGTAGCGATAAAAGGAACCGCAACAAACACGTCTCTAGAAGGGGTTGAGATCTATAGATACCTGAACGGGTGCTTTTTCAAGAAGGAAACAACACCTGAGAGCATTATAAACCATCTAAAAAGTATTCATGATGGCGTCCTGTATACAGTAGAAAAAATACTATCAAAAAGAGATACATACAACTCATTTAGGATCGGCATCCCAGCCGCTGTTTATGAAAAGTTTTTGTCAACGTCCGCTTGGCCTATAAATATCAGCATATCCGAATGGCAGCCGTTTCTCCGACCCAGGGAGATTGGGTCTCCCAGAAACCATTACACCTCAGACCAAGGAGAACAATATAAATAATAATTTAAACATACTACACCTGAACATAAATAGACTAGCGAACAAATCCTGTAAACTCGAAGGCGAGCTCCAGCTACGTGATCAAATCAACGTACTCTACCTGACGGAGCACTGGCTCGAGCCTACCCAAATACCATCGGTGAACATACTGAACTACTACCTCGGAGCCCACTACAGCCGGCCCTCACGCATGGGTGGAGGAGCCAGCATTTATGTCAGGCAAGATATCCTCACCATGGAACGCAAGGAAGTAACGGACCTATCGTTGGAAATGCATTTTGATGTGTGTGCCATCGAATGCATCGAACTGGATGTAATTATAGTATGTATATATAGACCGCCCAGCGGGGACATAATGTTATTTTTTTCTAAACTAAATAAATTATTAAATTTAAATGCAATTAATAATATTAATGTAGTTATATTAGGAGACATGAATATTGACTTACTGACTAATTGTAGCAACACTAAACAGCTGTTGGATTGTATTAAAATTGGCGGATTTAAGAGTCTTGTTAATAAACCGACAAGGATAACTGAAACCTCAGAGACATGTATTCACGCATATTCTAATATAGCTAAGCATAATACGAGTATTAATGAGATATCCTGTTTCGACATGAATTTATCGGATCACTTGTCTGTTTATATTAGTATAAATATTAATAATCAGCTAATTTCACAACATCATATATTGAAAAGAATGTTTTCTATTAATAAAAAACAAGATTTCAACTGCAGTTTAGATATGTATGATTGGGATTCTGTTCTTATAAAAAGTAGCTCCCCCAATGACAGGACTGAATCGGTGTTGAATGTCCTTAAACATTATTATGATGTACATTTTCCAACAAAATATTATCCTGCTAAGGTACCTAACGATGTGTGGGTCAATGATCTTGTTAAACATGAACGGAATAACATACGTAAAATTAAGGTCAAAATCTCACATAACCCAAATGATGCCGGGTTACCTTCAAAACTTCTCAAAAGTGAATCTACATACTGGACACTGTTAAAAAACGTACGCAGACATTATATAAACGAGCAAGTCTTAAAAGGTGGCGATAACATGTGCCGCTGCGTTTGGCGAGTGATATCTGACTAGACCTGCAAGAATAAAGGGCGCGGGACGTGTTCGTTAGCAAGGCGGCGGGCGACTGCGCAGGTGCGCGCGCCGCAGCGGCCGCTGCGAACCTCAATAGGTACTATCTTGACGCTAACGTAAACAATGCGAAGCCATGCTGTCGCACCGCTCTCGAATATCTGTGTGAATACTTGAAGGTAACACCCTCACCACTCGTTTTCACCCAATTCACCTTAAGTGAAATTATCGATGCGTGCAAAAACATTAAACGTAAAACTTCTAAGGACGTAAACGATATGTCGACTCAGATCTTAGATTGTTTACCTCCAAAAGTCATATCGTTACTCCTTTATTTATTTAACGAGTGTGTCAGCGCAGGCGTGTATCCGGATGTTTTAAAATTAATAAAAGTGCAACCTGTTTATAAGGGCAAGGGTGACTTACACTCACCTAAATCATATCGGCCTATATCATTAGTGCCTATTATTTCAAAGGTGTTCGAATGTCTACTTAGTGACAGAATGATGAATCACTTTATAGCCAACCGATTGTTGAACCCACAGCAATACGCCTACCAGCCGGGTCGCTCGACGACTGATGCTGCGCGCGACGTGGTGTCGCGGGTGCTCGGCCACCTGGAGGGCGGGCGACAGGTTGCCGCCATCTTCTGTGATCTGTCTCGCGCCTTCGAGATGGTTGACCACTCGCTACTCCTCAAAAAACTGTCATACTATGGAATCACCGGCTGCTTCTATGAAACAATCGCGTCATTCCTAAAAGACCGTAAACAAAGTACGTATGTACTAAACGAGAAGTCAAATCTCGACACCATTGGTAGTTGCGCGGTACCGCAGGGGTCGGTCACCGGAAACAATCTGTTTCTGATTCTAGTCAACGACATCACAAATGCCTGCTCTGATCCAAGGCCTGAATATGTTATGTTTGCCGATGACACGTGCATCATAGTTCACGCCGACAATTATGACAATTTAAAAAATAAACTGTGTCTCGCTGTCGATCAAATTACCAATTGGTTTTCAGTGAATGGTATGCTGCTTAACTTAGAGAAAACTAATATTGTACATTTCCAATTAAAAAATACGAGCAAAAACAGACTTAATATTGTAGTCAATGATATCCCAATACCACAAGTGGACTCTGCAAAATATCTCGGTTTTGTAATCGACGCAGGGCTCACGTGGGCTCCGCACATACAGGCGACCTGTGACCGATTAGCTTCAGCGTGCTATGCGTTATCCCGGCTCGCGCCAAGCTTGTCCGTTGAAAATCTGAAGTTGGCCTACTACGGATATTTCCACTCGATTCTTACTCAAGGTGTCGATCTCTGGGCTACAGCTGCCGAGCGTGACAGACTGTTCAGAATTCAAAAACGCGCCCTGCGTATAATCGATGGAAAGCCCGCTGACCACCCAGCCCAATCCCTGTTTAAGAAGCACAACATCTTGACACTGCCGTCCATATATATCCTGACAGCATGTGTGTATGTAAGATTAAATGAACATACGTACTATCGGCAAACGATACGGGTTCGCACTTTCTCAACAAAATCGTCTGCAGGCACATTTTTATGTAATCACGCCTTCCTTTATGACAACCAATTAGGAACCAATCTGTAAGTATATAAGGTCGGTACCTTTTTTTGTTTGACCTGACCAGACCCAACATCTGGTGACCATCGAAGTCGGCCTTATTGCCTTATTATTATAGTTCTAAAAAGAAAAAAGCTACAAATAAACATATTCTATTATGAATTTGAAAAGTTAACTGAAATATAAAAGTTGCACAGTTATGATTTTTACTTATATTTTACCTGTAACAACAGCGGAACAAATTTAACAAGGTTTCCATATTGCTGTCCACAGTAAGACTGAACTTATTTAGTTTACATGTTGGGTAAGAGTTTCATCTAAGACAGTGCCGCCTTTTAATAATAGGCATCGGATTCAGTTACAGGCCGACAAAGGGCACTGTTTTATATTATTGGTTATAAACAAATATAAGTGGATAAAGGCTCTACATTACTAGTACAGCATTCAATTAACAAAGTTGAATGTTACGGGACAAGACTGACTTGATGATGAATAATATAACTAATGTAACATAACTTAAAATACTCAAATTTCACAATATTCACAGCACACAATATAAACACTCATCCGGTGGATAGTGATAGTAAATGCACACACCACATCCAGTGCATCAGTTTTCGTTCATATTAATAAAAGGAGATGATCGCATCCGAATTTGAATGCAAAATGCTAGTTTATGTTGTCAACGTCACGAGCTGTCGGTGTCGGCAAAGTCAAAGGTGCGGTGGTCTAAACAAAAAACCGGTCAAGTGCGAGTCTGACTCGCGCACCGAGTGTTCCGTACAAACTTTATCTTATTCCGACTTAACTTGCCGCTTGAGTTAAGTTTCCCTCTGGTATCTATGGCGTCACACAAATGAGGCGCTCCACAAATGAGGGGCAAACTTAACCAAACCGGGTTATTCAATAATTATTTTTGGTGATTTAAAAAAAAGTAAGACAGATAGATATATGGTTATAATCTCTCAGATAGATATCGTGTAATATTCATATTAAATAACATAATTCCAGAAAATTCCAGATTTTTCGCTTGGAATTAAAATCACTGCTTTTGGACGGAGCCTATTACAGCATTGAAGAGTTCATGGCAACAGATCGCTGACCCATCACATGGACATTTAAGTAATTAAGAAATATGATAATATATAATGGCGTAACAAAATTAAATAATTGATTAAATGAGAATTAAAACGAACCACTAAGGGTGTATGAATTTAATGATAATGACTTGTAAAATTGTATTGCTTTTTTACCAATAAATTCTGTATTCTGTATGGTGGAGCAGATTCTCGGTGCCTTTTGGAACGGGCACGTTCCAGTATATTTTTCCAATCGATCATAGAGTAAACTGACGTATGTTTCTGCTCTCTTTCGATTGAACTATGCATTGAGTCCACTTCCAAATGCACACTGTCTTTTTGAATTAAGTGAATTAAAAACGCACTTATATATTGATTTCTGTTTTGGCCCGCACACGTATCACTGTAAACCTTTTTTTATTGTTGACGGCAACTGACTTATCCAATGATCTATTGCAGTAGCAATTTAATTGCTGCCTCTTTTACCATTTGTTTCATTCCACGTTATGCAATATGCGTCATGAGGTTGCTTGGCTGTATATATGGTATAGTTTTGTACATTCAGCTTTCGTGTATAATAGAGAACACCCACTTCGCATACAGGTTACAGGTACAGGTTCGTCGTTAATTGATCTCTTTATCTAGCTCTTTGGCTTCCTGTGCGGCAGTGTTTCTTTCTATATGGGCCTCATACTCTATTTTCAAATTCTCAGGGCGCCCAGAACTATCGTATCGGGAACAAATAAGGCACAAGTCTTTCTTTGGAATAAAAAATGAAAGATTGAAATTACAACCAAATATTCTTTTGTAAACGTATAGGGAGCAGGGTTCTTCTCCAGCAGCTTCAGTTTTAGTTTGGTACAATTCGTACATCTTTGCAATTGAAAGATGTCTGTCAAGGTACTGTCTTTTAGAAGTTTTCCTGCAGTAATGAGATTCCATGCGAGGAAAGGAGTTGATATGTTCGATTACTTTTTGTTCAGTACTAGGCTCTTCCAGCCCAACATTGGGACGCAATTTTGATAGCAATAAATACTACAGCGTAAAATTCAATCAATACTCTTTAAGATGTTACCACTTAGAGCTGAAAGATAATGCTGTTCAAAGTTTAGATTGTTTTGCTAAATTTTCTAGATAAGCGAGCATGTGCATTGGAGTTAGTGGCCGACAATCAACAAGGCCCAAAATCCTCGGAATTGGCAGAATCCAAAATTGAAATTTCCACATTATAGTCGCAGTAATCGGTGAATGTTTTTTGTAGACTGTCGCGCTTGACTATTATCTCACTGCGCGTGGACTGCCTGGCATCGGGATCCACTGAGAATCTGTAAAGCCTTGTAATGGCGCCCTTTGCTTGACCGCGTGCCACGGTCAACCTTTTTAGTTCGTCGGACATGATTTACACTTTAGTTCAACGTATCTTTGCGCACCAACTTTACGTATGGTCAAATTACTAAAACCAGACACCTTTAAATGCTTTAAGTGCAGCGATAAAGTAAACAAATCCAGTAATTTTAATTGGTAATCGACGCTGCTATCAATATGCTATGCGACCAGAAAAAAAAGTGAAAGTGATGCTAGCTAAAGGACAACTCGCTAATGCCCACGAAATATGCGAGCGGGATGGTAGTAATGGACACCAATACGCGCAAGCGAGCGCGCAAACATCGGCGTTTACGAAGATTTACGAAGCTGCACGAAGTAAGCTCGCAGACTTCAAGTGGTTCTGCGCGAGCAGTACAACGCTTGCGCTGCCCGTGTGTATGAGAGCGATGGGGTGCTGGCGCGGTGTCTGTAGCACCGGCGAACGTCGGCGGTCACGAAGATACCCGAAGCAAACTCGCGGACTTCAAGCGGGCCCCCCTGCACCCCTCCACGGGGGTGTAAGAGAAGACACGGATTGATTGACTTCAAGCGGTTCCGCGCGGTACAGCGCATGCGCCCGCCCGTGTGGATGAAAGTGATGGGCGCCGGCGCAATATTACCTATCGATTTCGTATCGACGTACATCGACTTATGGCGCGCCGCATATGAATGAGATAGATAGCGTGCGATGCTCCGGAACGAAACTTGTCGACTGCGAATGCACCAATATCAATGCACTTTTCTAATAGTTTTTTAGGGTTGTTTCACACGTACCACAACCACACCACGTCGAAAAAATGCGGTCAAGCAGTGGTTACGTGTGAATTGTGTCGCTGCAGCATTTTGCAGTTGCGTTGTGGTGCCTACAGAATGTGGTTGTCGCTAGCAGTTGCGTTGTGGTTCCGTCGTGTGCAAACGCAGTTATACTCCGACTTTCATAGAGGGAACACGCCTTGTATGGACTCATGGAATCCGAACAGGAAACATTGGTGTTGCTGTCCTTGTTATGGCTTTTATTAGTAAGAAGAAGACGTCGGCATATTCGTCGAAATAGAATTTATTGGGTACATCCCTTATTGGAAAACAAAAGTAAAAGCCAATTTCGTACTGATTATCCCATACTTAGAAGGTTCAAGAAGAAGTTTTATAAACAATTTAGAATGAGCACGAATACATTTGACTACTTATTAAACGAACTGAAGAGTGATTTGCAAAAAGAGGACACGGTCATGAGAAAAAGCATACCATCTGTTGAACGTCTGGCAATGACATTGAGGTGAGTAAAGTTTTTTTATAGTTAACCATTGTTTTAATACGTAAACAATAAATGTGCAAATTAATTAATTGACATTATATTAAGGTTAAATTAAGACTGGCACCTTTCATATTATATATTCATGTCCGTTACGGCCTCATCACACTTACGAGTTGCGAGTGAATTTTATATGGAGGCGATCACGCAGCGAGCTCGTCGCGTCTGATTTTTAATAGAAGACACGCTCGCAACTCGCAAGTGTGATAAGGGCCTTACGTACACGCCACGCATCCGGTCTACTCCGCCTTTATTATTTTTATTACCATTGAGTTTATTTGCACTTGTGGCAGGGAGGATAGGGAGGCAAAAAGCAAAGGCCGTATACGATTGTATTTTTAATTGCCATTCCTAAAAAAACAGAAGTTAATCAATTAATTCAATCTGCAAAAATGTCCTCTATAATCGAAGCTTGAGAAGAGTCGCTGAATGGAGATTCTGGTACTGACATATCTCTTCGTGTGGTTTCAGTACGCAAACTGCTAAGCTGTGGAGAGCCTGTTTCCATGTCTTGCATAAACTGACACCTAGACGAAGATGGTCGCTCGTACTGTTGGTATCCATACGCTGGGGTCGTATACTCGTGTCCGTGATTGTAATTGTCATTACGTGTATTTGTAGGTGTATGATATTTTTGAATTACATTCAATATTTCTATTTGAGCATTCATTTTCCAATCATCGCGTATGGACTTAAATCTATCGTATAAAGATAGCAAAAAATGCATATCACTGTCACAGGACTTTGCAGGTTCCTGTTTACGTGTAGTAACATGATCGTTCAAATGACTTGTTAATTTCTTTATTAACCCATATTCTGCATCATCTTTTTTTGGATTATTTTTTGGTTTCTTCCATGTTTCAAAATCACTGGCACTAATAGTATTCTCGCCTTCAGTATCGATTTTTTCCATGTCATCGTCTTTGTTTTGTACTGATAGAGAGGATTGTGTGGTCCTTTTTTCAGACAGTGGCTTTAAAAAAGACAATTGATTAAAGTAGTAATATCTCCTTGAACTACCTGCATCAGAACCGCTTTTCTGTGTATTTTGTTTTTTTAAGTCTCTGTTGAAAGAGTCCCTTAAGCTTCTCCATTTTCTTTGTAAGTTGGCAGCTGAAAAAATGATTGTTTAATTGAACATATGTAGAAAAGTAGGTATGTAGTTAAATAAAAAAAACGTATAAGTTGTATTTAAGGTAACGCATATAATTATTTTAAATTAGTTTAGTAGTATATTAATTATATTATCCATTGCACAGAATGTAAAAAACACTGTTTCAGGACCTTTCTTGTACTAGCCAGATCGGAATTGGTTATGTCCTTTGACGGATGTGTCGGGGCTTTGTGTACATTTTCGAGAGTATTTTGCACACATTTTGTGTAATCCACAGCATCAGGATTAAACGGGTACAGACCACATTTGCAAACCCGTTTTTAATATTTGTGGTCATATTAGTGTCCTCTAAAGTGTCACGAAATAACCCGCAAAAAATAGTTTTATTAATGCACACGCACGAGTTCTCTGGCTTGGACAGAAATTTTATGACCACCACCTTCCACGAAGACTTTAGCGGAGCAAAAACGCTTACGTCTGCTGGTTGGAGAATGTGGGTTGTGTTTGGTGGTAGCGCATACAAAATTATGCCAAGCTTCTCGCACATGGCACTCAAGACCAAAGACATGTGCGATTTATGACCATCGATCAGCAGTAGTATGGGTTTTTTATACAGTTGCGATCTACCCAATCATTAAAATCATTCGTTATATACTCGAAGAATACGTCCGAGCGCATCCAACCACTTTCCGATTTGCCCAAACACCATTCTTCGGGCATATTTTGTACAACGGCTCGAGGTGGGCGTATGTAAGGAAAAACAACGAGCGGAGGACTTATTTGGCCAGTGGCGTTGAAGGTGATCAGAACTGTCAAGTTATCCTTTTCATTTCCTGGTTTAATCTGGTACAAATTTCGATATCCCTTCTTCGCTAAAACTTTTCCGGTCTTAGGACACATAGAGAAGCCACTTTTGTCTCCATTAAAGATGCGCTCTGGGGAATCTAATATGTTTTGGTTATTACTGACATTCAAGAACTCTTTTAATTCTTTGAACCAAGTTCTTATGGATTCTTCGGTTACTCTCGCTCTAGCTTTGTTAATTCCTTCGGCTGCACGGTATGATATGTCGGGATGTCGCTTTAAGAAGTTGAGGTACCAGGTTTGTCCTGGACGATCATCCTTAAAGGGATTCTTCGTTTTATGGTCTTTAACGATGTTCTGGACTGTATCCAACAGCTCTTGTTTCTTTACCGGAAATCCACACTTAGAAATAGCCAAAAGCCACTCTTTAACTTGCTTTTCACCTTCTGTACCCAGGATAGGATCTGGTCCCCTGGTTTCGATCGCATCACGTCTTTTCCCACTAAGCCGATCTTGAATTGTGCTTCGCGGAATCTGATAAAGTCTACACGTTTCTCTTATTCCCTTCCCTTCTATACGGATGTCATTCAGAGCTTGTTTTAGGGCTTCTTCGGTGTATTGAACAGTCTTTTTCTTTTTTTTATTGTTGTTGTTTTTTTTTGAACCTCCATCTAAGAAAAAAAAACTGGTTAATTTATTTTTATTTTGTTTGATTAATTCATCGTAATAAAGGTAACAAGTTGGGTAGTTTACCTTATGGTCGCATACTGAATAAACTTACATACTTATTCTGGTTTGCGGCCGTTATTTCTCTCATACTAAATTTTGGTGGCCGCAAACTAATACCTTTATTTCAACTATGTTGGTTAACGACCACCTATTTTGCACTCAATGTTTGTAGGTATATTAAACAAAGTTTCTTCAAAGAAACAAGTGGTCGCTTACCAAAGAATCGTATCTTTACCCTTTAGCCAAGCTAACTCCTAAATTGTAATAGTTTTGTATGAACCATAAGGATCTAACTAAGCAAAACAAAATAATGCTGTGTTCATCGGATTGCGACCACGTGGTCGCACTCCAACGTTTTTGGTAAACATGCACGTCGGTTACCGGCCACTGGATTTTATTTTAATACTTAGCATAAAAATAGCTTAAAACATCTGAATAATATATGGAACATAATGATCACTCTTATTAAACATTCATTTTGCACATACAACATGAAATAAATAATAAAACTTACCTTTGAGCGCCGCGCGCCAAGTTACTTTTTAGTTAGATGACAACACAACCTAACCCTGCCGACTTCTCACGCGCACTGACATTTTTTTCTGCGGCGGCGGGTTAAATCATTTGTTTCAAAGTGTGTTAATTCATAATCGGTGATCATTTAGAAAATACGTAACATTTATTTTTTATTCGTATTCCCTCTAAAAATTCTATTATCTTGATTTAATGAAAATCAGTGCGTCGTATGGTCGTTAACTGAAGCTGGCCGCGAAACCGGCGTAATGACCCTACATTGCCTTACAGTAAAAAATAACTAAATAGAGTTAGTTAATTTTCGCTTTCACACTTTTGACTTACCAGGTATTTCAAAAAGTAACTAAGTAAATTAAG
Organism: Hedya salicella; assembly: GCA_905404275.2. Classification (NCBI taxonomy): domain Eukaryota; kingdom Metazoa; phylum Arthropoda; class Insecta; order Lepidoptera; family Tortricidae; genus Hedya; species Hedya salicella. Next base: position 14,468,521 of record FR990111.1, on the reverse strand, counting down.
TGACTTTTTGAATGAGGTTCTTCGTGGTTAATAGTACGAGTCCTTAACTTAAAATACGGTCCCATCCTGAAGAAAACATGAAACTTGGCATGAATGTAGCTGTCATATATGTGCTTCAATGTAGATATGAAAGCACTTCAAGAAATTATTTTTTCCCCCCCCCCCCCCCCCCCCCCCTTTTTATCTCCATCATTCTGGTTTTTCGAATTTTCTACAAAAACCATAAGACTGAGGAGTTTACTCTTCAGAGACCAAAACATCGTCGATAAATTACCTACAAAACGATACTACATTTTATAGTGGTAAGATTAATATATTTCTGTATACAGCCACCAACGTATTATGCAATTGTAAAAACAGGCACACTTTTTACTTTCTTGCTCCATTTATAGGAAAACGACAAGAGTGGTGATAAAATAGTCTAAAGAAGTTATATACCTTATACATTAAGCTACAAAATGACACTTATTTCATAGTCGTAGAGGCATTCTTTCCAGAGTTACAGCTTACCGCGTCTGACTCAAGTACTCTTTTTTTTCCTTTTTACAATACTATCTTTCCAGATTTAAAGCTAGGGTCTAGTAGGGTTTCAAGCAATTTATTAAAAACACAGTAAATTACAGTTTTATTCATATATATATTTATATCAATGCATATCACAAGAATTTCCCCCACACTTACAGAGATCAGTACAGGGAAGACCAGACTTCCTACAAATGCATCGTCCTTTAATGCAGCTGCGGCATGAACACTTCGTCAATTCCTTTACGGATGATGACGTTTCTTTGTTTGTACTCCAAAATGGAATCCAAATACCGTCTTCTTTCATCCAACCCATTTCTCAAAGTTCGGATATTCAGGATTTGGTATCAGACTTTGACCCCAGATCAATCCTGCTTGCAAATAAGCTCGCTTTGTATGCTGCTCAAGAGCGCCGAGTGTTGGTGGCAGCCTGTCCATTGCCCGTCCCTTGATGAATAACGCTTTTCTATCTTGGTTAATGTCTTCTATAGTTTTGTCGTAAGTCAGAATGACATATCTTGCGAAAGCATCCAATTGATAGGTTTCAATTTCATTTTGAGGTCGTGACAAGGTTTCAAATACTCTGGTAACTTCAGGGAAGGAATTCCAAGTTTTCCAAAAGGACTTCTTTCCCTTTCCACAAAATCCAGTTACTGTATCGCACCCTGTGAATGCGTGGAAAAATAACATGCCACTGCATTTTTCTGGGCCGAGTTTATTCACGAGTTGGTGAATAGCAATAGTACGTAAAGCTTTCCCTGTTCCGAATGATATCCAACATTTGTTCAAACCCATTTCTTTAAGCCCGCTGTATAAGGCAATAGCTACAACCACCACATCTGTATCAACCGTTCTAATTAATATTTCTGTGTGACCATGCTGCACGGCGTGCGAAACATGGAGGAAGAGTCTGGTATCAGCTTCTTCTTGTTTTGAATTAAGGGAGAACGGGGTTAGTCTCAAATAGTCAAAAACGTAAGTAGTCTTCGACTTCAACTCACCTAAAAATCATTTGGACAAATTTGCAGATGGTCAAATACGCAATCGGTCAATGAAGCAACTCGTCATAAAATTATTTCGCCTACTGACATTTTATCAACTTGTCTTAAATACATGTAGTCTAAATAGTTATTCGCCGACAAAGTAACTCGCCTTAAATGCATGTGGTTTACATAGCTGTTCGCCTACGAAGCAACACGTCATAAATCTAGTAAGTTACTCTGGCTCTTAGCTGGGGTACAGAACTAGTACCTTCCCATAGCAAAATAAATGATGCGATCAAACTGGTTTTTATTGTAATGCACTACTAATCAACGATGGAATATATGAATAAACTTTTCTATCTAAACAACAAGTAAAAAACTATATTCAAAATGTATATTTTTATTTATGACTTAACAACTTAATAACAAACAACTTCCCTGTAAAACTAAAATGAACGTCTAGATTTAAAATATTATAAATAAGCTTAGCAGCCTATGTACATTTCTAGATCATTAAATTATTCTTTATATCTGACATTATTGTCAAAAACTCGTGTGCTGTAATTCTCCCCTCTTCCAAATTCTTTAATTGTTCTTTATACCTGGTATTAAATACCTTGTCTTTCCTCTTCCTGTTGTTAGAATTGAACAAATTCCTTCTCAATCTTAGATCATTCACTTTTGATTCCCTGCACAATCTTTGCAGAAAAAAAATTAACGTTGGTTTTGGGCGTATACGGGCATTCAGACGACGGTGCCACGACTCCACACTATTCGTTGTTCGATGGTTTTCATTTGAACAGCTTATGGATATTCGGCATGACAGCCATTGCCGGCTCATGTAGTTCTGAAATTGTCTGAGCTCAGGTGTTTCTACAGCATTTATTAAGATGTTTACGAAAGCATCATTAATATATGCCGTGGGTAAAAGCGGCAAATTTGCTGCTTGGCGAACAATTTCTTGACCCTGTCGTGTAGCAGTCAGGCCCAACTTTTCTCCCTTTTTCCATACTGACTTATTCATGTGAAAGTAGCAGCCGGTCAAAATTGAGTCTGGATAAACCATTTTAAACGCAGTATATTGTGCAACCTCGTAGTCGCATTTATAATGTAATATTTTGATCCGTAATATGTGCCTCAGTACCTCAAATAGTCGAACGTATGTTTCAATGCATTTATTCGGTAGTAAACTGAACAGGACAGGAACTATATTTGTTGTTTCTTCATTGCTATCGATATCCATGTGCAACGAAAAAAACTGGTAAAATGGAGCAGGCGTACGCTTAAATGTCCCGTCTCCAAAGTATTGGGTAGGTCGATCATTTGAATTTTCCATGGATCTGCGACTCAATGGTGTGGAAAAAACTAATATTTTGTTATTTTGGTCACCATCACTGTATACCAAGAAATTCTCGGCTATTATTTGTGGTACTGACACTTCATCCAGACTGTCAAATTTGGTTTTAGTCACTCGTAAAAAATTCCTTCGAGCTCTGTTTAAAGTGTCTTTTTTTGACTTGTATGTCGGCATTGCGTCTATAACAGTTTCCGCTTCATCATTTAATTGAAGGACAATATCTTCAAATACTTCTTTGACAGGCTTAAAAGTTTTGCAGACCAGTTTTTTGCAAGAATTCATGATTTTTTCGATATGATTTTGAGCGGGATTCCTCTGGCAACTGTGCACTGTAGAACGTTTAACAGTCTCTTTATCTTCACTTAATGTAATCGTTGAACAACATTCATTTCTAGCCACGCAACGCCAAGTAGATGTTCCATTTTTATTCGTTTTATTGAAGTTGTACTTATGACCGGCGTGCAAAAGCGTTGGATGGCCCCTCTGACTGTCGATAAACTCTATTTTAGAATTATTTCCTAAATTTACTTCTTCATCTTCGCTACTACTACTACTACTCTCCATATTAACTGGGTACTCTCTACGCGGAAATCAAAAACGTAATATTATAATATAATTAATGCAAAGAAATGACATGGATTGAAAACTTGACAGCTATATGAGTTTCCAATATTATTCAAGTGTCATTCTAAAGTGGCCTGTCCATCCGAGATAACAAACCTCTATTGAGTATTAAACCTCATTAAACGCTGTATACATTTTTGACGAGTTGCATTAGAGTCGGAATGCTTTTTCACCTAATTACGAAGTAGTCTAGGTGATTCTAAGACTATTAGCGAAACAGGCCAGTTCAATATCGGACGATCTACTAATTTGTCCAGTTGATTTTAGACGAGTTGCTTCGTTGACCGATTGCGTATTTGACCATCTGCAAATTTGTCCAAATGATTTTTAGGTGAGTTGAAGTCGAAGACTACTTACGTTTTTGACTATTTGAGACTAACCCGGAGAACGTATCTACGGTGGCATCGTTACACAAAACTTGTTCCCCTTTGGTTGCGACAATCGTTTTCGCATGTTGAACCTGCTGGATTCCATCAGCCAGGAAGTTGAAAAGTTCAACTTTGTTCTGTGACGAACGAAGAAATTGTTGCCAGTTTTTTGGTAATTTACCTGCTGGTGTGACTTTTTGACGAAATCCTGTACCCCTCTTCTCCCGTGTATGATTCTTGAGACTGTCTTCATGATAAGCATCAAAAACGACATCAACTCGATTTCCATTCTGGTTCGTAACATAATTAATAAATGTTTTGCGATAATCGTCAAATGTAACGTTAGTGCCCGGTCTTATCATTTGAACTACAGCAGGCCCATCTAGAAACGATGAAGTGCAGTCTACGGGATCTTCGTTAAATGACTCAGTGACAGTACTTTCATTTTCCTCTTCATCTTCTTCGTCTTCATATTTGTCTTCAAAACATTTCAGTAGTTCCGATTTTGCCACATATCTTATATTTCCTGTCTCAGAGAGGGACGGAGGAAAGGGTTGGTTTTCATGTTTGAAAAAGTCATCTATATCCCCTTGCCTATGCTGACAGGCGATGATGTACAGTTTTGAGAATAAGGCGGCGTCGCTTTTCGCTATCGACAGTTTAGTGGCTTGCTTTGATTTACAAGAAGCTTTACCTCCAAATATGTTGATATTGTTTCTCTTGATAGGGTCGAAGATAGAAACATTATTTGAAATAATTCGTTGTTCCACAAATTTAGTGTATTGTGTATTTCCGAGACTTGTTAATGATCGCATTTGTGCTTCACCATCTTTTTCAACTATAATCCGAGTATCTACAGTCTGTAATTCATCATCCAATAGTAGGTTACCATTCTCCGAAAGTGTGCAGACAAGAGCTTCAACATGTTTCTGGAACCTTTTTTGATGGCTCTTTGATTCTTCGTGGTGAATTTTTTCAATATTTTCCTTATCTTCATTATGATTGTCATGTGATGTCTCGAATTCTCTCAGCATAGAAGCTATCTCAGGCCCAGCAATCATCCAGCGTCTTAACGCAGCTGCATCTTCTGTAAGTCCCACTGCTCCTCCTGTGCTCTTTACTAATTTGTTTTCCTGTTCGTGGCCTTGGTCAAGTGCAATCGAGGAAAACCGCGCATTGGACTTTTTGACTGTAAATTTTCCAGAACAGAATGCATGGTATACCTCAGGGGCAACAATTGGCAGTAGTTCCATGTCACGAATATGCACTGATATCCATCGAGCATAATTGGTATGATCAATAGCGAAAAACCATGGAGCCATCGACTTTAAGGCCCGAAGGTATAGGTCAAAGTTTGATGTACGGATAGAGCGCACAAAAGTAGCTCTCAACACTTCTAAACTGAGTATCATATTCCAGAAGTGAAACGCAGCTGAATCTATCGATTGTTGTTGTTTCCATGTCTCAAAGTCAGAGTGCGTTTCTGGGTTTTCAATTTTGTATGTATCATACGCGCGCACAGAAAGAATATGTAATACAGCAGAGAGTACTTCGTGAACGTATCGGGCTCGTCTCGGATGCGAGGCTTTTAAAAATGACTGAGCCTTTCCCTCGCCACACACTTCAGCACGTGTCAAGGCTGATATTATTCCAGATTTTCCTAATAAATCACCAATCAACGTCATAAAGTTCATTTCTATGTGAAAAACACCCATCATGAGAACAATGTTTTTTTCTCCAAACTGCTCCTGATTGTTCCATTGGAAGATCTTTCCAAGAGCGTATAGAGGTTGATCCATAGCAATGACTGCTGCTTGATTTGGGTTTAAAGACGTAATGGTTTGCACGTTATTAATGATATGTTTGACAACAGCTATTGAATGTGAAGGATCTGGAAGAAGGGGCAAAAGGACAGAACGCGACAATGCTTTCAGTTCACTTGGCTGTTGACATGCGTGATAGGCAGCCCATGAAATAGATTCTGGGTTCTGTTCTGTTCTATCTATAGTATCTCGAACTCGCTCAAGCCATGCCTCTTCGATCCGTTTTTCAGCATTCAGATCTACAGTCAGATCAAACGAACAATTTTCAGGAACGGGAGGAATCCTTGGTTCCTTTTCCTTGAGACTGTAGGGAGCAACTTCAGTGTAAAAAGTTGGTAATGGTTTAACCCGAAGTGATGAAGAGGGACCAGGTTTTGATATTGGAAGCATTCGACGAGGTAATCTTTCTGAGTCGTGATCAAGATGCTGAACATTGCTGATTGATGTTCCATGAAGAGCACCTTCGGCTGTGACAGATGACGGATTATAATCAATATTGTCAAAAGCAGCTGTAGAGAACACATTTTTTTGCAAAGCTATAGGAGAAACAACCCCTTCGTCTTCGTAAAGTTGACATGCAGCTTCAGAGACTTGTTTCGAGCATTCCAAGACTCTTTTGTATGTTACTGACAAATCATGATGGGCTAATTTGTCTATTATTTTTCTCTGTCTAGTGTGTGTATGAACAAGAAGTCCAATGTACAGCGGCAACGTGGGCTCTTGTTTGGTTGTATGACGTATATTTGTGTGTGAAGGCGTTTTTTTTTTGTTGCATTGAACATAATGAGTTGAGCTATCGAATTCGCAGCAACTAATCCTACATCTTCACTCTGGTCTATGATGCTTGGTCCGTGAAGAAGCATTTTTATAAGCGTTAACAGTGAAAGCGGAATTTCTGGAACATCTTTGATTAGGCTTCCACTAAATGGAGTGTCTTTCAAATTAAACATTTCAGATCGAAAAGTATTAGCAACGTTCGTCATGTCCATGAAATGGTTGTTAGCTTCATGATCTACTGCAGAACGAACAATCCTACCAACATCTTGCTCAAAAGCAAGAAAAGTTGGCTTAGGTGGATCCGAATAACATCGAAGGCCAGGAAAGTGTTTCAATAGCCTCTTTTGTAGACGATGCGATGAAATGGACAATGCTTCATCTCCCTGCAGTTGTTTAAGTCTATCATTGATTATCTTTCTTAATTCAGACAGTTTGAAAACATTTTCTGAGCTAGACTCCATTTACATCACAAGTTCTGTAAATGCAAGCTTTATTAAATCAGGTTCACATTCCGTTACATTAGTCTTACTTTTATAAGATCTAACTTCGTTGTAAAAAAGGGTAAGACAGTTCTTATGATACGATGCTTCCTGAGCCACTAAGTCTTTCGTTGCCATTTTCACTAATAAATCCTGTCGATCAAGTGTAGTTGCTCCATCTCGAATACGCTTTTCGATCTCTTTTGTTACGACAGTATGGAGGGTTTCCTTATCAGTCTCAGGATTATTGCAGAAAAAACAAGCTTTAACTACTTTGGAGCCTGTAGCCCTTGGCAGGCGGCTTGAGGTACATGGTGCGTCGCCCGTCGATGTATTCTCCACTTTAGAGGTGGTTTTTTTCATCCGGTCAATGGGAGTCTTATTATAACTAGCACGACATCTTTTGTGAAATTTTGCTTGTTTGGATTTCAGTGTTTCCAAGAATGTACCACCTTCTTTGAGTCTCCTTACATCTTCAGGTATCTTGCCAAGCTCATTTAATATCGAAGCATTTTCGGCTAGACTTATATAGCCAGCTCCTACATCTGCCCTTTTGGACATCGCAGGGCAAACAAGCGGATCACCCGTGTCTTGTTGACAGTATAAGCACTTGTTCCAGTCAGTTTCTTCCTCCGAACTTGCCATTGTAAGTTTTCATGGAGTAATAACCGAAAATAAAAATAATAACACTTAAGATTCATACTCAAAATATATAAATTCTGACTTTTAAAAACAGATTCACTTCTCGGTTTGTCGCTCGCTAGCATGAAGAGTGATCGCTAATTGGGATAGAGAAATAAATAGCTTGCAATAAGATGATTACGGTGATTGTAAGGTGAATACGGTGATTAGTTGTACATGTTGGCCAGGCCTAGTATAGTAGCTTCATAATAATAAAAAGTCATGTTTTTCAAATAAACTTTTTTTAATATTACAAGTATGTACGACACCGCCATACGTCCAATGACAATATTGTAGAGAATTTCATAGGGAACATATTGATCTTTGACAGTTTTCTGATAGCTGTACCCGTTTTTATAAAAAATAAAAAAAAAACACGATTTGGCACATAAAAAGGGGGGAATGGGGGAAAAAAATAATTTTTCGACATGCTTCCATATCTGGGCACTATAGGGCAAATCGATCTCCTTTCTTTTGTAAATAGGTATCTACAAATAGGTACAGTACAACAACAAGGTAAGTAGGTACGTAGTTTAAGACAGAACCTGTTAACAAACAACCACCTACCTACGTAAACGTATTAAGTGAATAAAACTATTTCGAAACTATTAAATTAACTTAACGTTTTACTTTTTATAAGATTTATATAACAACAACGTTGTCTAACTAAACCTTATTCACTTCAACAAAAACAATAAAACATAACATACATTTAAATACGTTTTACTTACTTGCTTTCTTTCCTTCTCCGCCTCTTGAGATCTTGATGCTACATAACAAACACTGGGCCAGTTTATTATTTTCACTACAAATCTCATATTATTCCCATATGGGCGATGTTTTATTAACCGGTGTCATTTTATAAGCCTTTTGACGAAAAAACAATTGAAAATGAACTAAGGAACAAACTTCTTAGCAAAATAGTAATTAAGTTTCACTTAACGTATTATTTATAGACTAACAAAGCGCTCCGTGACACGATTTACTCGCAATTGAAACAAATAAAAACAATGTTTGCTTGCACCCCGCCCCGCGCGCGCGCCGTCGTCGCCTGCCGCGCGAACGCAACGAGAAAAACAGGTTGTGACTTGTCTTATATACACCACACACAATCAGTTTGAATTGTCCAATCGGCTGTGACGTTTAGTTGAAGCCATGGCGTCACCGGTGACAGACGACGATGTTTTAGCCGTTTTGGGCGTTTTACTCGTAAAAATGAAACAAAAAAAAGAAAAGATCGTGCAGAGTGGTGCAAACAGTGGTTAATGAAAAGAAAACAGTTTACTCATACAAATTTATTAAAAGAATTGAGGACTACGCCTTAAGATTATTGTAATTATTTACGAATGAATGAAGAAACATACACGAAACTTCTAACGTTAGTTACTCCTCTAATTGAGAAGCAAGACACTGATATGAGAAACGCTATCTCGGCACACGAGAAGTTAACCGTGACTTTACGATTTCTAGCAACAAGGAGATCATATGAGGGCCTAAAATTTTCAGCCATAATATCGCCTCAATCTTTAGGGCGAATTATACCAGAAACCTGTGCTGCTATTTACGAAGTTCTCAAAAAGGATTATATACCGGTAAGATAGTTGTTTTTTATAATGAGAAGTACCCAATGTGTTAGGTAATCTGGTACTTCATCTATGTACTACACAAATCTTATCCAAATCCGTAACCGTTGAGACGTGAAAGCGGAACAAAGGAGCAAACATCTAAACATCCATATACTTTCGTATTTATCGACCAAGCGAGCGAAGCGTCTATGCTTCAGCTTGGACGAAAAATCGTTTTTCTGTCTGGATTTCCCATTTCCCGCCTAGATATCGCATTTCTCAACCGATTCTCATGAATAGGTCCGGTAAGTATATAGATAATTACTTTGTCGAGCCAGTTTTTCGAAATTTAAAAAAATGGCGGAGATATGGGGGTTCTAAACGTTAAAAATGACAAATTTGCGTTATTTAGAGGTCAGCGTTGACTGGACTATGGAACAATTTAGTAAGTAATTTTATTTTTCAGTTTCCCGATACTTCCGCTAAATGGAAAGAAATTGCGAAACTCTTTGAAGAAAGGTGGAATTTTCCTCATTGCTTGTGAACAATAGATGGGAAACACATTGATATAATCCCACCTGCTGACAGTGGTTCTTATTACTACAACTACAAAGGACGACACAGCATGGTTCTGATGGCAATTGTTGACGCAAGATAACGGTTTATACTTGCTGATTTTGGAACAAATGGAAGAGTTTCCGATGGAGGAGTATTACAAAACACCAAGTTTTTCGAGAAGTTGCAAAATAAAACATTAAATATTCCAAATCCTGAAAACATCGAAAACTCAAGGTGTCTGCCGTACGTGTTTGTTGCTGACGATGCGTTCCCATTGAGAACCGATGTGTTGAAGCCATATCGCCAAGCTGATTTGGACAGCCACGAGAAGAAAATTTTCAACTATAGGCTATCTCGCGCAAGACGTATCGTAGAAAACGCATTTGGCATATTGTCTTCACGATTTCGCATTTACCATACTCAAATTAATATAGAACGAGATAATATAGAAAAGGTAGTGATGGCTACCATAGCTTTGCACAACTTTTTAATGGAAAATGTGCCATTTTCATATGCTCCCCCCAAGATGCTTTTACCAAGAAAATATCAACAACGGGACTGTTGCCAACAGTGGGTATGATACTACAAGGTCAACTATGGAAAATTTACAAAGGCGAAATCAAGGAAATGTATTTAATAATGCTAAACTTCTCAGACAAGAATATCAAAATTACTTTGTCAACGCAGGCAAAGTGCCGTGGCAGGATAATTTTGTATAAAATACAATTTACTTTATAAGTTTTTATTAATAAAGAAATTAGCATTAAAATATCTTGGTGTTATATTCATTATTTAATTATCACAGTGGTAAAAAATTTACGAGAAAAGATGCTGCAGAATCTTCAGGTATTGACAGTAAATTCTCCGGGCCCGGGGTTTCGTGGCGTTGCGAGAAATGCAGGTCATTCTGCGCGTTTTGTGAAAACGAATGACTGGGAGATGTAACATCATATGATGGCGAGTTGGTTTGTTGTTGATGCTGTATGTTTGGAGATGGGCTTGCTTGATACGAAGAATGACTGGGAGAAGTGATCTGATATGATGGCGAGTTGGTTTGTTGTTGATGCTGTATGTTTGGAGATGGGCTTGCTTGTTTCGACGAATGACTGGGAGAAGTGATCTGATATGATGGCGAGTTGATTTGTTGTTGATGCTGTATGTTTCGAGATGGGCTTGCTTGATAATGATTGGGAGCAGTGATCTGATATGATGGCGAGTTGGTTTGTTGTTGACGCTGTATGTTTGGAGATGGGCTTACTTTAAAATCCAGTGTCAAATTACCCCATTCAGCTTCAAATAATACATCATTAATTAATTTTTCGGCGAGCATTCTTTGCTGACTTGGCAAGTCCCGTAATTTGCTCGCAACAGACTTTCAATAAATATCGTGACGATCTTCCTTTCTATCATCCGTGGGACGCTTGAAATGGTCATTGACAGATTGAAGAACACTGTTGACAAGACACTACAAACTCCCATCTAAACGGCCTACGGAGATTAAAATTTAAAACTAAGGTCTTTGTCCCGTACGTTTTAATTTCACTCCCGTTCGCGGCATAAAGTTTATATTTCACACACACGCGAGTATAATGCCTATTTTTCACTGGCACTATACTTATATCCGCACCGGTATCTACGAGAAATTTTAGTCCGCTTTCCTTGTCCGTAACACATAAACGACGGCTAGGCGATGTAGTGCAAACCTCCGTCGTAGCTTGCACCATCGCACTTAGTTTTCCGAACTCGATGCTTGCCACGCGCACGGTTGGCTGCATTTATTGGCTTTCGAGCCGTAACGAAAGTGATAATGACAAAGCCAGCCCGGACTGTCCTTGGTACGACGCGAACGACCTTGCGATGCGCTCCTGCTTCTCGACGACGACGTGTGGTTGCGGCGACCTTGCTGCCCACGACTCCGCGGCCTGGATCGCGACTTTTCCATGGCCGTTATCCTCGCGCCAATTTTGGCGATTTCCACCATTATTTGCGCTACGTCTTTCGAAGTGGCTGGCGTTACTACGTCGTACGAACGTTGTGAGCACGTCGGATGTGTGACCTCCGAAACGTAGCTCTGTCTCGTAGCCTCCGCGACGTTGTCCGCCATTATTGCTAACTTGTCTAGATCGCTGGTTTCGGTGACGGCCAGGACTCCTCGTACCGTGGTCGGTAGTCTACCTTGCCACAAAATTCGTAGTCTCGTCGGGGAAATTTTCACGAGCAAGGTCCCTCATTTTCGTCAATAGCTGGCTCGGTTTCATGTCCCCTAATTCCATCTCGCCCATTAGCTTTTCTATCTGTCTGATTCGTGTATCCTCGAACATCGACAGTAGCTTGGCCTTGAGCGCGGCGAACTTGCCTGCCGGCGGCGGCCTTGACAGAAAATCTGTGAGCTGCATGATGACCTCCTTCGGCAGCTTGGCAACGACGAGATCGAAGCATGAGTCGTCTCCCAGCTTTTGTTGAGCTAATACGGCCTCGACCCGGATAAACCATACCCGCGGTTGGTCTACCCAAAATTCCGGCAATCTCGCCATCAGAGAAACCCCCATTATACTGGACTCGGCTCCCGCGGCCTGGTTCTGTGGTACCTGTGGTGCTGGTGGCTGCGGGGCAAGATGCTGTTGCTGTCCAATATGTAGCTGTTGTACCGGCGGCTGTCCTTGGCCTTGACCTTGATTTTGTGCCGTTTTTTATATTTTTAAATTTAATTCACTAATTACTTTAAGCTCACTTGAATCACTTGAAAATCACGTCGGGGTCACCAATGTACGGGTATTGCTAGATGTGATTCCCAAGGAAACAAGGTGCTCTTTAAATTAATTATTTATTGAGAAAGTAAAGTGTTTGATAAAATGTGTAAGGAGCGACTGACTAGTCGCCTCGGTAGGCTTCGCCCGCGCCCCGCGCGGCCTTACAGGAATTTGCCTACCTGGTGGGAATTGCGACGCTACTGTGTTCCCACAGTCTTCAACATGTATTAAAAATACTCAAAGATAACAATGTTGTACTGAATGAAAAAAAATGCATCTTCAATGCAAGTCGAATCCAATTCTTAGGACATGAGCTATCAGCCGAAGGTATCAAACCCCTGGATAAGTACAAAGATGGTATTAAATCATTTAGGGAACCTAAAACAGTTTTGGAAGTACAAAGCTTTTTAGGTCTAGTGACTTATATTGGTAAATGGATACCAAATCTCGCTACTCTTACAGAGCCTATTCGTCAGATTTTACATCAAAAGCTTAACAAGCATGCCGACATCTCTAAGTTTTAGATGGAGGAATAACAAACCGCTTTCAATAACCTTAAATGTCAGTTAGGTGACGTTCGCTGCCTAGGTTACTATGACCCTAACGATAAAACCCAAGTGATGGCCGATGCCAGCCCAGTTGGACTTGGGGCTATTCTAATCCTGATTGACAAGAATGGTCCACGTATCATTGCATACGGAAATAAAAGTCTAACAGATGTGGAGAAACGCTACTGTCAGACTGAGAAAGAAGCTCTCGCGTTGGTATGGGCCATAGAACACTTCAAAATGTATCTGTATGGGCTAAAAGAATTTGAACTAATTACTGACCACAAGCCTTTAGAAGGAATATTCGGCCCCCATTCTAAACCATCTGCGCGAATTGAACGATGGTTTGTAATACCTTTTTTTTTCTACACTGGTTACCCTAGTGGAAGGTTGAAATGTTGCTGTCTAGATGGCGCTACTGACGCGCGCTCTCAGTTTACTAAAACAAATAGTTTAATTTTCACTCATTAAAATTTAATTCTCTAAAGTACATTATAAAATACTAAGGATTTTTTCGCTGTTGTTCAAACACTAACTTGTATTGTTTTGCATTCCTGTTTTTTTTTATGATTTGATAGATGTCAACGCGAGCGCACCTTAAAAGGTGGAATGCGTGAAAGGTCACCAGTGTTGCCAATTCAGCTCTTTTAGAGCTAGATTTGGCTCTATTTATCATGTATCAGCTCTAAAAAAACCCGTTAGCTCCTTAGCTTCTTTTTACGACTTTTCTAGCTCTTTTTCAGTTAGCCATACCACGTTGGCTTTCCGGCTTCGAATCCACTACCGAAGTGCAGGTTAATTATTATTGAACGCAGCCATTTTGTATTGTACCTAACCATAGATCATAAAGAGATTCGTACGGGGCAACGGCGCGGTGCGAACGGGGAATTCCCCTCCTGGGGGAATTCCCCACAGTCGCCGTACACGATTTCTTTCTTGCGCTTACATGGTATTCATTCATCTTACGTATGTGAAAAGTTTATGTCATTTGAGAGATTAGTGCTTGTTTTGTGCTAAAGTTAAGTTTGTTTGTTAAGAAAGTGACTGAAGTGAAGACTATTGTGAAATTATGTCCTGTAGTAAACCATACACCCAGAAATTCCGCCAGGCTCTCTGAGCCTGATTTTCAGGGCTGGTTAAAAGAAGTCAGCAATGACAATACGAAAGCCTTCTGCAGTTATTGTCGATGCGAAATAAACGCCAAAAAAATGACTTAATTAATCACATAAAGCGCAAAAAACACTTGAAAGCTGCGGAGCCCTTTTCTTCGAGACAGCAAAAATTGACCTTTCAGGCAAAGGCAAAGTTCGAAGAATTCAAGAGCTCATCTGAGGCTTCTCTGACATTGTATATTGCCGCTCATTCTTCAATATTACCGGTAGACCATCTTGGGGCTTTATGTAAAAAGAATTTAAAGCTGACATAAAATTGCACCGGACGAAATGTACAGCTATACTAAAAAATATTTTGGCGCCACATTTTGCGTCCAAATTACGTGAAGATGTTGGTGATGGACCGTACAGCCTCTTGTTAGACGAGAGCACTGATATAAGTGTAACAAAGTGACTGGGAGTTGTTATTCAATATTTTAGTAAGACTTCATATGAGATAGTGTCAAATTTCCTTACGCTTGGAGAGTTAAGTAAAGGCGACTCTGAATCCATTACGCAAACTGTAAAAAAAACACTACTTGCACATGGACTTGACATCAAAAGGCTTTCTGGTATAGGACTTGACAACGCCAATGTAATGACAGGTTTACATAGCGGAGTATACCAGAAACTTAAAGAGGAGGTACCTACCCCATCTCGTCATGATTAAATGCTCGTGCCATTCAATTCAACTAGCAGTTTCTCATGCTTCTGCCGAAAATTTACCTAGGCATCTCGAATATATTATACAGGAAACCTACAACTGGTTCTCGAAATCGTCAAACAGACAAAACGCATACAGAAATTTATATCTCACAAATAACGATGAAGATCCGTTAAAAATTACACAAGCATATGCAACCAGGTGGCTTTCTGTTGAAACTGCAGTTAAAAGAATATTAGACCAAAGGATAGAATTAAAATTACATTTTGGTATTACAAGGAACACTGAAAAATGCTACAGGGCAGAAACACTTTACAATTTATACACGAATCCCACAAACGAAGCATATTTGTTATATATCCACAGCGTTTTGGATCAATTACAGGAGCTAGTAAAAAATTTTCAGTCGAATAATATTGATCCTAGCAAGTTACTTAATGACCTAATCACGGCTATAGAATCTCTCGGGAAAAAAGTTCTGAATCCTACTAGGAACATCTATGTATTCGAAATACAAAATTTAGAAGATTTCTTGGTTCCACATCCTTATCTAGGATTCAAAGTCGAAAGTAAGCTTTCAGAAATACGAGAGACCAATCGATTTTCAACCCAAGATGAAGAGCAATTCAGGGATAAATGTGTGAAGTTCACAGTAGAGCTCATAAAACAACTGAAACAGAGACTTCCAGAAAATTACAATGTTTTGAAAAAAGTCAACCAGTTTAAGAATAACTTCACTAGTACGAGAAATGAGCCACAGCGAGGATTTCATCGCGAAGGTAGAAACACAGTAGGTCAATATATCTCTTGTACCATGGGAGAAAAAGGACAACACTATTTAATTTTGGTCCGAAGTTTTGAAATATCAAGATGCAGCTGGCAATAATCCTTTTATAGAATTGTGTTCATTTGCCTTGTCGATGATTTCTTTGCCGTGGTCTAATGGGGTAGTTGAACGAGTCTTTAGCCAACTGAATATAGTTAAAAACAAGGCTCGCAATAGACTACACAACACCACCACGAATGCCATTATTACCATCAGGGCAGGATTACGGCGTCAAAAAAATGCTGTCACAACTACATACTGCCCACTGAGGTACTAAAAAAAGGACAATGGCTTCATACAACAACCCTGATCAGGCTGCAGCAGGCCCAAGTGGAAGTTCCTTGGTGATTGATTTTCACGATGACGACAACATATGTTAGTTATGGTCAGATGAAGATTAATGATACCTAGTGCTATTATTAAGAACATTGTTTTTTATTGATTAAAATATAATAAGTTCGAATGGTTTTATTAAGCTCTCTTTAGCTGATAAAGTTAGCTCTTTTTCAGCTCTTTTTTGGCACAACACTAGCTCTAAGCTTGAATACTAAGTTGGCATTTTTTCCTCTTGGCTTAAATTGAGGCAAATCATGTAAAATTTGGAGTTTTCTGGACCTGTGACTTCGTCACATTTCGTTCTGCGTCCCAAGGAATAAGTATGCGGTGAATGTGGTAATCTATCACTTTACAGAAAATCGATTCATCGAATATCTGTTCCCAGAACACTATTCGCAGAATGTCGTTATGACTTAGGAATCATTCATCGAACTTCAGTTGATCGCTGCACTATGGGGCAAATCAACGATCTACGCGGCCAAAACTAGATTTTACTAAATTGCAAATAACTGCCTAAAGTCCACTACTTGAGGTAGTGGACATCCCCCGAAACAATATCCATCCTCTCCCACCCCTCTACAGTACCTACCGCCCTGCCAGCGTCAGTCGGAATTTGATCATTGAACCTAGCGTACGTGTCTATTCTCGGCGACTTTGTGAAAACTCTTGAGTTTCTAAGTGAATTATAAATAGACTAAGTTACTCTTGTATAAAAAAGCGATGGATCCTTATTCTGCTGGTAATAATCTATTCTTTTGTAATAACAATATTTTTATTTTGACACATCGAATGAAAGTTTTGGTAATTTAAAAATTCCACGTTTTATGAGGAATATTTTCCACGTTTATTTGAATACAAAGAAGTTTTAGTTGTGTTATCGGGAAAGATCCGGTATTCTATTTTACTGATAATGGTATTATATTGTTTTTAGTTATAGATAATATCAAAATTAGCCGCCGAATAGCGCCTATTTACAAAATTTTAGTACTTTTACTTTTGATCGATGAAAAAGTATGAAAATACGATCCAAATTTTACGCGTTTTAAAACAACTTTTTATTGATTTCAGGTTCATTGGGTACGTCAGGGGTGAGGGTAGTTACCCGTCAATATTTATTTGACCTGATGAAAAATGAAAATCTGCCTAATTTGGAAAAAAAACTGATTTTTTTAAAAGACCAGCTATTGTCGGGCGAAGAATATACTGAAGATCAATACAAGAAATTTAAGAGCAGCTTCGCACATTTTAAATCAGAAATGAAACATAGATGGACCAAGGCTCATAAAACAGAAGATGTTTTCCTAAAAAATAATCACCTGTGGTTAGAAGGAACGTTTGAGATTCCTGTTGCTACGCAAATTCGGTCGGGTGGCCGTCCAAAAAAATCGTTTGCAGAGTGCAGTGAAAGAACCAAAAGGAGGAAAACAGAGGAACTCCGTTCCAGTGCAAAAGACGATATAATAATCCACGCAGCCCAAGTTAAGCTGAGGACATCTGGAAAGAGGGTTGCTTCCAATGTTCTTAAAGACATTATGAACAGCCCCACGCGTGCGAAAAAATATAGAAGAGCATACGCCACTTCCAAAGGCACAAAAACTGCGCGTTTAGCTCCAACAGAGGCATTGAAAATGTTTGTTGATGCGGATTTAACAAGAGGACAATATGAAATTATAAGAAACACCAACAAAATGTTCTTTCCTTCTTATAAAACTCTACAGCAAGCAAAAAAGGAGTGTTTTCCGCCAGAAGAAACGTGTACAGTAACGAGTACCAGCGCCGAAAGCAAATTGCAAGCTTTGATTGATGTTACCGTTAAGCGCTTATCAGTATACTTGAAAGATGTCTTATTAACAATAGAGGAGCAAGAACGGGAAACATTAAAAATAATATGCAAGTGGGGATGCGATGGATCTCAGCAAACCCAATTCAAGCAAAAATTTGATAATGTTGAAGATTCAGATGCGAATATTTTTCAGAGTTGCTTTGTGCCTGTTCGATTAGTTTGTGGAAAAGTCCATGAAAGAGTTATATGGGAAAATCCGACACCCTCTTCTCCACGTTTTTGTCGACCGATAAGATTCCGCTTTTTGAAAGAGACCACTGGCATCACGAAAGAAGAAATATCCTACGTCACAGCTTCCATTAACTCATTAACCGCCACAGAGGTTGATGTTGATGGAAACAAGTTTTTCGTGCAACATCAGTTTGTAATGACAATGGTTGACGGAAAAGTATGTAATGCAGCCACTAGCACGACTTCTACTAGTCGTTGCTTTATTTGTGGTGCGACTTCAAAAGATTTCAACAAATTAGAAGTGAAAAGAGATGTATCTTTTGAAGCAATTGAATTTGGGCTGTCAGTTCTACATGCTAGAATATTAATAATAATTTTTGAAAGCATTCTCCACCTAGCCTACAAATTGCCTGTAAAAAAGTACCACGTGAGAAAAACAAATGAGGAAAAGCAAATGGAAAAAGAAAGAAAATTGGAAATACAAAGGAGATTTCGAAAAGAAACTGGTTTAAATATAGATATGCCAAAGGCTAATTTTGGAAATACAAATGATGGCAACACGAGCAGGAGATTCTTCGAGGATCCCAAATTAGCTGCGGATATAACAGGCATCGACTACGACTTAATATACAGATTGAAAGTTATTCTAGAAACCATTTCTAGCGGATACATGATAGACGTAGAAAAATATGATGAATATGCACTTGAAACTGCCCGGCTTTACATCAAACTCTACCCGTGGCACCCGATGACTCCGACACTGCATAAAGTATTGATACATGGAGCTGTAATAATAAAACACGCCTTAGTACCTATCGGACAGCTCTCAGAGGAGGCGGCAGAGGCACGCAATAAAAATTTCAGAATATATCGGCAAGACTACTCAAGAAAATTTTCAAGAGTGGCCTGCAATCAAGACATTTTCAATCGGCTTCTTCTGAGCTCGGACCCCTTGCTCAGTTGTACGAGAACAATAAAAAAAAGGAGGACACGTTCATATCTTCCAGAAACCATAAGCTTGCTGCAGTCACCACAACCGAATCCAAGGGCTCATTCATCAGAAAGTGAAGATGAACAAACTGAAGAAGATTAGGTTTAGATTCATACATATATATGTTATTAACCATTATTTCATTAAAATAAATAAATATTTGACACAAAATTATATGTTTTGTATTATTTAAATTATCTAGCACCATCCTAAGCAATGAATTAGTTTTGGCCGCGTAGATCGTTGATTTGCCCCATAGTGCGCTGTTACATTTCTTCGAATTACCTGTTACACCGGAATCGAATCATCGAATTTTACTTCACTATTTTATTTGTTTATCACAATAGTTGTTCATCGAATCACGTTTGCTAAAATTTTGATTTAACGTAAGTTTGAGTTCCCAAATTTCTTATTACACAGAAAATCATTTCATCAGTGTTACTATACATTGTAATCACAACGCGCTCACGTAGTCCGAGGCAGGTTAGGGTTATTTTTTTTTTATGTCCTGGAAGCCCGACACGCTCACGGAGTCCGAGGTAGGTTAGGGTTATTTTTTTTTATGACCTGGAAGCCCGACACGCTCACGGAGTCCGAGGTAGGTTAGAGTTATTTTTTTTTATGACCTGGAAGCCCGACACGCTCACGGAGTCCGAGGTAGGTTAGGGTTATTTTTTTTTTATGACCTTGAAGCCCGACACGCTCACGGAATCCGAGGTAGGTTAGGGTTATTTTTTTTTTATGTCCTGGTAGCCCGACACGCTCACGGAGTCCGAGGTAGGTTAGGGTTATTTTTTTTTTATGTCCTGGTAGCCCGACACGCTCACGGAGTCCGAGGTAGGTTAGGGAAGTAAGTAAGATTTCCCATAAACGCTTGAATAAAAAATAAATATAAGAAATAACAGTATATTTTTTTATTAAAGTAAATTGTACACAGTACAGTTACAGTTTTAAATTTTTGGCGATTTCAATAAGAAATTGTTTTTTTGTCATAGTTTCTTTTTTTTTTACAATATTTTCAATTCGCCTGTCTTTCATTACGTACTTCTTCGCTTTTTTTGCTGGCGGCTCGCCACGTAATATTTTATCTATTTCTGTATCATTAACAGTACATTCTTTCATCCGTTCACATATTAGATGCTAAAAACCAGGCGCTTTTTTATCAATTATTTGATTGATGTGGTGATGCCAGGATTCTGCTGAATTTTGAGTTCTTGGTATATTTTTTGTGTTCACAACATAACAACTCCAGAATTCTGGGCTATATTTGGGTTGAGTGGACCATGTACCCCTGACGTAATTTTCTTCAAACCAATGAGCTATCAGCTTACTATCTTCGTCTTGTAAATTTGTGAGAAATTCATTAAAATATATAGGAATCTCCTCAGGACTCAAATAACTTAATGCCAAAAGGCATTTCATTTCAATGTTAAATTCTTAGCTAAACCAGTGTTTTGGATTTTTCTGTAAATAATTTGCCCAAGATGAAAATGGCAACCATGTGAAAAAACATGTTCAAAATTTGCTCGCAAACTTAATATTGCAGCCTTTTCAAAATCTAATATGCATATTTTTGGAGTCATATTAATATTATTTTCGCCGCTATACTCTAGAATCAATTCGAACATGATATCATATGACCTCTTGTCTTTATTGGTGCAAAGACAAAATAATAAGGTGAATGTTTTTTTTATTTTCTTCATTTATATTCCCATGGATAGTGTACAGCTGACTGAATATTGAGGGGACAATTTTAAATGTCCCATCCATGATCCAATAGGTGGCCGAGCTTAATAAACCCATCATTTTTGGAGATGACATCAATATTATTCTTTTAGTTGTATCATAAATATAATCTTTAATAATAAAATTTTCATTAAACAGTTTTGTGTAGTTTTCATCAATCTCAAAATGTATATCTGTTGGCTCCGATGGGCGGTCGACTTTTTTCTTAGACCGATAAATCATTTGTTTCAGACACGCCTGTGTGGGCAAGTACTCACGGACATTAGATGAGGTACTAGCTAAATTATTTTGTACTATCTGACAGGCCTTTTTACCCGAAGAAGCCTCCTGTTTGAGTGTATTACAAAAATCGGCAATTTCTTTACGCAACGAGGTGGTTTACTTACAACATGATCTTGTGTATTATTTGCGTCCGTTGTGGTTATAACAGACGAATTGCATTTATAAACACTGTCATAACGTGACTCACAAATCGAATTCAAATAGTTAATCATCAGCTAATTGTTTACATTAGGGTCTTATAACTTTAGATCTTTAAAACGCTAAATTTATTTCAATACATTAATACGTTGCTAACCGTGCATTCCAGTGATAACGAGTTGCTTTGTCGGCGGGACCTCGCGCAAGGACTTAAGCTAGCGCTTGTTTGCCGTGCCTGACCTGAGCGGCGCGTTATACCTAAGGCCTGCCGTGTCTTCCATTCAACAAGCGGTGGACCTCGTCAAATTGGTTTGAGTGCACAAGTTAATTTATCTAACTTATCCCTTATTTGCCCTAACTTTGATTATAAATAAATTGTGTATAAAGGTATATTACTATTGCATATAACTAAACATGTCTGAAGACTCATTAAAGGACCTTATAAGACAACGAGGTACTTATAAAGGTCGCGTAACGAAATATAAGGACTATTTATCTACTATTCAACAAATTAATCCTACAAACATTAATGCATTACAAGTGAAAGAATTGAATATCAGGTTGGCTAGATTACAAACGTTATTTTCGGAATTTGACACCATTCAAACACGCATAGAAATGGTTTGCGCAAATTTAGACGAGCAGATGGAAGAGAGGGACTCTGTTGAATCTCAGTTCATCTCTCTCATCTCAGCAACGCAAGAGATCATTGATACTCACTCCAGCAGAGAGGATCAAGGATCTGAAGGTGCACGAACGGCCTGCACGAATTTGGAAAGTTGTCATTTAAATAACATAAAATTACCAACGATAAATCTGCCATCTTTCGATGGCAATTACCTAAAATGGTTAGAGTTTCGTGACACCTTCGAAGCCATGATTCATTCGAACGATGCCATTCCTGATATAAATAAATATCATTATTTACGTTCCTCGCTAGAGGGCAGTGCCAGTGTTGTAATAAAATCGATCGGATTTACATCTGCAAACTACAGAACGGCGTGGAATTTATTATGTGACCTTTTTGATAACAAAAACATTCTTATAAATAATCACATGAAGGCGTTATTTAACATAGACATGTTGACACGGGAATCCCATCGATCAATTCGCTTTCTTATCGATCAAGTGACGAAGAATTTAAGAGCCCTTAATACATTAGGCCGCCCGACTGATTCATGGGATGACCTAGTCATTTATTTAGTAGCTAGTAAGCTAGATCCCACCACTAGTAGGAAGTGGGAGGAATACAAGGTCGATTTGCCTGATTTGCCCTATCTGACCGATTTCATGAAATTTTTACGTAATCGTGCCGACGTGCTGGAAACGATGCAGGCTTGCAGGAGCGACAAACAAACGGAGCATAAATATTCCCAACCTAAACCTATTAAAGGGCGTTTGTCGCTGCTGCACCGCGCAAGCACATGAGTAACGTCCCGACGTGCCCCGTGTGTCACGCCGCGCATAGGATCACGGAGTGTGGTAAGTTCAAGGACATGAATGTTGAGAGTAGGTCGAGTGAAGTCTTTAAGTTACATCTTTGCTCGAACTGCTTGAGGCGGGGTCATAACGCTGAGCAATGTCGTCTCGGCCCCTGCCAAATCTGCAAAGCAAGACACAATACATTATTACCTACAGAGTCGGACGTAAACAACGCAGCCGGCACGTCGTCGGTCACTAGCGCAGTCAGCGCGTGCGCCGCGACGTTAGGCAAACAAGTCTTGCTATGCACTGCGTTAGTGAGATTAACAAACTCGCATAATAATAAAACACACATTGCACGAGCTTTATTAGATGGGGGGTCTCAGTCCTCATTCTTAACCGAAAACATGAAGAAAAAGTTAGGTTTTCCTGATAATAGCCATAACAAACCGGTTACCGTCGCAGGTATAAACAGTATTCACTTTAATATAACGGATCGCTGTGAACTCACCTTAAACTCATTAACGAGCTCATACACAGCGAAAATTAATTGTTTAGTTGTGCCTCAAATAACGGGCAGCTTACCGAATAGTTATATTAATACTTCAGAATTGAACTTACCTGCGAATATACAACTGGCGGATCCCGGATTTTATCGTCCCTCCGAAGTCGATCTTCTCCTTGGCGCTGATGTGTTTTTCGATATTTTGACGTTGAATAAAATATCCTTGGGTGCTAATAAACCTATTCTTCAGGGCTCAAAGGTAGGCTTTTTATTTGCAGGGCCCATAGGTATAGATAGGTAGCTTCGAACATAAAAGAGATGTATCTTTTGAAGCAATTGAATTTGGGCTGTCAGTTCTACATGCTAGAATATTAATAATAATTTTTGAAAGCATTCTCCACCTAGCCTACAAATTGCCTGTAAAAAAGTACCACGTGAGAAAAACAAATGAGGAAAAGCAAATGGAAAAAGAAAGAAAATTGGAAATACAAAGGAGATTTCGAAAAGAAACTGGTTTAAATATAGATATGCCAAAGGCTAATTTTGGAAATACAAATGATGGCAACACGAGCAGGAGATTCTTCGAGGATCCCAAATTAGCTGCGGATATAACAGGCATCGACTACGACTTAATATACAGATTGAAAGTTATTCTAGAAACCATTTCTAGCGGATACATGATAGACGTAGAAAAATATGATGAATATGCACTTGAAACTGCCCGGCTTTACATCAAACTCTACCCGTGGCACCCGATGACTCCGACACTGCATAAAGTATTGATACATGGAGCTGTAATAATAAAACACGCCTTAGTACCTATCGGACAGCTCTCAGAGGAGGCGGCAGAGGCACGCAATAAAAATTTCAGAATATATCGGCAAGACTACTCAAGAAAATTTTCAAGAGTGGCCTGCAATCAAGACATTTTCAATCGGCTTCTTCTGAGCTCGGACCCCTTGCTCAGTTGTACGAGAACAATAAAAAAAAGGAGGACACGTTCATATCTTCCAGAAACCATAAGCTTGCTGCAGTCACCACAACCGAATCCAAGGGCTCATTCATCAGAAAGTGAAGATGAACAAACTGAAGAAGATTAGGTTTAGATTCATACATATATATGTTATTAACCATTATTTCATTAAAATAAATAAATATTTGACACAAAATTATATGTTTTGTATTATTTAAATTATCTAGCACCATCCTAAGCAATGAATTAGTTTTGGCCGCGTAGATCGTTGATTTGCCCCATAGTGCGCTGTTACATTTCTTCGAATTACCTGTTACACCGGAATCGAATCATCGAATTTTACTTCACTATTTTATTTGTTTATCACAATAGTTGTTCATCGAATCACGTTTGCTAAAATTTTGATTTAACGTAAGTTTGAGTTCCCAAATTTCTTATTACACAGAAAATCATTTCATCAGTGTTACTATACATTGTAATCACAACGCGCTCACGTAGTCCGAGGCAGGTTAGGGTTATTTTTTTTTTATGTCCTGGAAGCCCGACACGCTCACGGAGTCCGAGGTAGGTTAGGGTTATTTTTTTTTATGACCTGGAAGCCCGACACGCTCACGGAGTCCGAGGTAGGTTAGAGTTATTTTTTTTTATGACCTGGAAGCCCGACACGCTCACGGAGTCCGAGGTAGGTTAGGGTTATTTTTTTTTTATGACCTTGAAGCCCGACACGCTCACGGAATCCGAGGTAGGTTAGGGTTATTTTTTTTTTATGTCCTGGTAGCCCGACACGCTCACGGAGTCCGAGGTAGGTTAGGGTTATTTTTTTTTTATGTCCTGGTAGCCCGACACGCTCACGGAGTCCGAGGTAGGTTAGGGAAGTAAGTAAGATTTCCCATAAACGCTTGAATAAAAAATAAATATAAGAAATAACAGTATATTTTTTTATTAAAGTAAATTGTACACAGTACAGTTACAGTTTTAAATTTTTGGCGATTTCAATAAGAAATTGTTTTTTTGTCATAGTTTCTTTTTTTTTTACAATATTTTCAATTCGCCTGTCTTTCATTACGTACTTCTTCGCTTTTTTTGCTGGCGGCTCGCCACGTAATATTTTATCTATTTCTGTATCATTAACAGTACATTCTTTCATCCGTTCACATATTAGATGCTAAAAACCAGGCGCTTTTTTATCAATTATTTGATTGATGTGGTGATGCCAGGATTCTGCTGAATTTTGAGTTCTTGGTATATTTTTTGTGTTCACAACATAACAACTCCAGAATTCTGGGCTATATTTGGGTTGAGTGGACCATGTACCCCTGACGTAATTTTCTTCAAACCAATGAGCTATCAGCTTACTATCTTCGTCTTGTAAATTTGTGAGAAATTCATTAAAATATATAGGAATCTCCTCAGGACTCAAATAACTTAATGCCAAAAGGCATTTCATTTCAATGTTAAATTCTTAGCTAAACCAGTGTTTTGGATTTTTCTGTAAATAATTTGCCCAAGATGAAAATGGCAACCATGTGAAAAAACATGTTCAAAATTTGCTCGCAAACTTAATATTGCAGCCTTTTCAAAATCTAATATGCATATTTTTGGAGTCATATTAATATTATTTTCGCCGCTATACTCTAGAATCAATTCGAACATGATATCATATGACCTCTTGTCTTTATTGGTGCAAAGACAAAATAATAAGGTGAATGTTTTTTTTATTTTCTTCATTTATATTCCCATGGATAGTGTACAGCTGACTGAATATTGAGGGGACAATTTTAAATGTCCCATCCATGATCCAATAGGTGGCCGAGCTTAATAAACCCATCATTTTTGGAGATGACATCAATATTATTCTTTTAGTTGTATCATAAATATAATCTTTAATAATAAAATTTTCATTAAACAGTTTTGTGTAGTTTTCATCAATCTCAAAATGTATATCTGTTGGCTCCGATGGGCGGTCGACTTTTTTCTTAGACCGATAAATCATTTGTTTCAGACACGCCTGTGTGGGCAAGTACTCACGGACATTAGATGAGGTACTAGCTAAATTATTTTGTACTATCTGACAGGCCTTTTTACCCGAAGAAGCCTCCTGTTTGAGTGTATTACAAAAATCGGCAATTTCTTTACGCAACGAGGTGGTTTACTTACAACATGATCTTGTGTATTATTTGCGTCCGTTGTGGTTATAACAGACGAATTGCATTTATAAACACTGTCATAACGTGACTCACAAATCGAATTCAAATAGTTAATCATCAGCTAATTGTTTACATTAGGGTCTTATAACTTTAGATCTTTAAAACGCTAAATTTATTTCAATACATTAATACGTTGCTAACCGTGCATTCCAGTGATAACGAGTTGCTTTGTCGGCGGGACCTCGCGCAAGGACTTAAGCTAGCGCTTGTTTGCCGTGCCTGACCTGAGCGGCGCGTTATACCTAAGGCCTGCCGTGTCTTCCATTCAACAAGCGGTGGACCTCGTCAAATTGGTTTGAGTGCACAAGTTAATTTATCTAACTTATCCCTTATTTGCCCTAACTTTGATTATAAATAAATTGTGTATAAAGGTATATTACTATTGCATATAACTAAACATGTCTGAAGACTCATTAAAGGACCTTATAAGACAACGAGGTACTTATAAAGGTCGCGTAACGAAATATAAGGACTATTTATCTACTATTCAACAAATTAATCCTACAAACATTAATGCATTACAAGTGAAAGAATTGAATATCAGGTTGGCTAGATTACAAACGTTATTTTCGGAATTTGACACCATTCAAACACGCATAGAAATGGTTTGCGCAAATTTAGACGAGCAGATGGAAGAGAGGGACTCTGTTGAATCTCAGTTCATCTCTCTCATCTCAGCAACGCAAGAGATCATTGATACTCACTCCAGCAGAGAGGATCAAGGATCTGAAGGTGCACGAACGGCCTGCACGAATTTGGAAAGTTGTCATTTAAATAACATAAAATTACCAACGATAAATCTGCCATCTTTCGATGGCAATTACCTAAAATGGTTAGAGTTTCGTGACACCTTCGAAGCCATGATTCATTCGAACGATGCCATTCCTGATATAAATAAATATCATTATTTACGTTCCTCGCTAGAGGGCAGTGCCAGTGTTGTAATAAAATCGATCGGATTTACATCTGCAAACTACAGAACGGCGTGGAATTTATTATGTGACCTTTTTGATAACAAAAACATTCTTATAAATAATCACATGAAGGCGTTATTTAACATAGACATGTTGACACGGGAATCCCATCGATCAATTCGCTTTCTTATCGATCAAGTGACGAAGAATTTAAGAGCCCTTAATACATTAGGCCGCCCGACTGATTCATGGGATGACCTAGTCATTTATTTAGTAGCTAGTAAGCTAGATCCCACCACTAGTAGGAAGTGGGAGGAATACAAGGTCGATTTGCCTGATTTGCCCTATCTGACCGATTTCATGAAATTTTTACGTAATCGTGCCGACGTGCTGGAAACGATGCAGGCTTGCAGGAGCGACAAACAAACGGAGCATAAATATTCCCAACCTAAACCTATTAAAGGGCGTTTGTCGCTGCTGCACCGCGCAAGCACATGAGTAACGTCCCGACGTGCCCCGTGTGTCACGCCGCGCATAGGATCACGGAGTGTGGTAAGTTCAAGGACATGAATGTTGAGAGTAGGTCGAGTGAAGTCTTTAAGTTACATCTTTGCTCGAACTGCTTGAGGCGGGGTCATAACGCTGAGCAATGTCGTCTCGGCCCCTGCCAAATCTGCAAAGCAAGACACAATACATTATTACCTACAGAGTCGGACGTAAACAACGCAGCCGGCACGTCGTCGGTCACTAGCGCAGTCAGCGCGTGCGCCGCGACGTTAGGCAAACAAGTCTTGCTATGCACTGCGTTAGTGAGATTAACAAACTCGCATAATAATAAAACACACATTGCACGAGCTTTATTAGATGGGGGGTCTCAGTCCTCATTCTTAACCGAAAACATGAAGAAAAAGTTAGGTTTTCCTGATAATAGCCATAACAAACCGGTTACCGTCGCAGGTATAAACAGTATTCACTTTAATATAACGGATCGCTGTGAACTCACCTTAAACTCATTAACGAGCTCATACACAGCGAAAATTAATTGTTTAGTTGTGCCTCAAATAACGGGCAGCTTACCGAATAGTTATATTAATACTTCAGAATTGAACTTACCTGCGAATATACAACTGGCGGATCCCGGATTTTATCGTCCCTCCGAAGTCGATCTTCTCCTTGGCGCTGATGTGTTTTTCGATATTTTGACGTTGAATAAAATATCCTTGGGTGCTAATAAACCTATTCTTCAGGGCTCAAAGGTAGGCTTTTTATTTGCAGGGCCCATAGGTATAGATAGGTAGCTTCGAACATAATGAGGGCACGATTTTGCATTGTAACTTCACTAAACCAGAGATAACAGACGAGATTGTTCTCTCTTTGTATTACTTCCAAGTATTGAAAAAGAATTGCTAGGTGGCGTTACAAGGCTCATTCAAAAAAATAAAATTATAAACACGACGAAATATTGTATTTTACTGATGTAATTCGACATTTAAATTTATTTCTAGTATTATTATATAAAATTATCGTACCATTAAACAGTACAATAACATATTCACATTTAATATTTTTCAACATCCGTGACCTACTGTGTCTGTAAGAAAGTCGTTCGTAATCACCGGTTTTCGTTCATAAAGGAGTTCGCTGTTAATAGTAAATTCCAGCAGACGGTGCACAAAACGCTTACTCTACACTGCCCAAAATTGCTAGACTACAAAATAGCAATCTCTAAAGCATGCTATACAATAAATACAATTATAATTTACAAATTGATAAATAACATATTTTGTCCTCTTAACTATTACATAAAAATATAATGAAATGAAAAAAAAAACTGTGAACACGCATCACCGGACGAAGGAAGGGCAGGCGCAGCGCGGGGCGCGGGCGCCGCCGTGACCTCAGTCGGCGACCAAGTCAGAGCAGACGCACGCTGCTCGGTGTCAAAACCTTGTATATATCGTATTTAAGTTGTAAATATTAAATCCTATTTTGAGAAATCAAGACTTCTTATTGTCCGCCCGGACAATATTTGGCGACCGTGAACAATTGAGGAGACTGCAAGATTTGATTTGTTGCATTACAAATTTGGAAAACAACCGTTATGAAGCGTTGAGAAGAAAAATGTCGCCGACTCACCACCGCGAACAAAGGATTGGCTGTACCATTCTGCGGGACCTGAGAGACCTGTGATTTACGTGTTGGAGTGTAGGTCTAACCCGAGGGAAGTACGCCTTTTATCCTTACCTATGTCTATTCCCATGTAATTTAAAAAATTGGCTTCAATTTGTGTGAAGGCTTTCTTGCATCTTAAGCGTTAGGTAAATGTCCTAATCTAGCTTGCTAAAAAGACAAGACTATTAGCTGCACGCACCTGCCACTTTAATAAACAAATACCATTTCTCTTTATAGATAAATATAACATTTCTCTTTCGCAAGCGTTAGGTAATGAAATAATTTCCTGATCTAGCTTGGTAAAAGAAGCATTTATTCTTTATTATCGCTCGCATTCTTATGCTTATTTCATGTGTAATAACATTATAAAACCGATAGTGCAGTTTCGCCGGTTAAGAAACGGCTACTTTTAAAATTTCAAACTGATAACGTTTCCTTTGTTCGCAATTCCTTTGTTTGCAATTCAGTTTTATTTAGCGTTAATATCAGCGTTTTACCCTCCAATAAAACGCTTATTAAACAACTGTACCGTCATTCGAAGCCTATATAAATGAGAGTGGCAACACTGTTTTCCTAAGCTATGACGGTTGAAGTGCCCTTATTTCAGTACTGGTAACCCTGTTTCCCGCGTTTAGCTCCCGCCAAATGCCCCACCAGCAGCAAAACTATTGTGGTGACCGGCGTTGAGAACTAGGATCATTGCGTCTCATTTACACCAGGCAGGAATAAAAATAGGCTTCGAATGAGGTAAGTTGTTTAATAAGCGTTTTATTGGAGGGTAAAACGCTGATATTAACCAACTGTACCGTCATTCGAAGCCTATATAAATGAGACGTGTCTGTTATCGCCTGGTGGGGTACCTACGTTACGTTTATGAAAGCCAATGTGAATGAATGCCCACAGTACCACATAAGTATGTACTATAAATGTAGCCAAGTTTAACTTGACATTTCTATTGTACACAAGTGCAATTAAAGAAAATAAACTAAAGGACCTTTATTATGAAGGTATTTTCAAAAATAAAAAAATCACGTTAAATCTAAATCCATTATGAGTGATTAGATTATCACTTCAGCTCAGGTATAAGAAGGAAATGTAAGACTTTTAATGAAATTAAAATAAACCATCAAAGGTAACATGCCTATTTATTATGATCACAACTCAAATAACAACTGTATGTGTATTCATGTTTACAGGAAAATCAAGTAAAATTAAGAAGTATACAAACTACACACAGATGTCAACAAAAATCACTTGCCTAACTAAATTACAATTATCAAGTAACAGTTAAAAATAAACTCCTAAAGTAATATAAAAATTACCCATCGAAACATATTGAAATAGCATGAACACAAGCAAAATTATCAAAATCATAATTAGATATTTAGGTAAGCAGTACCTAGGTTATACAGGCCTAATCTACGTATATGAGCTTAGTACCTAATAAAATAAAACTTACTCGCACTGATTATTCAATAGTAATAGGATTATACCAACATCTACTTTTAATCATAAATAACTAAAGAATCTGACTGCACGTAAATATGTGTATATACAAATTGACAAAGCTATATATGTATAAAGCAAATATGATTGCCCACAGGTTCACAGATTGATTTAGAGTACCTACCAAAATACAGTAGGTATCCGCATTAAGACATCAAGTGCAAATTACATCCTTACTCGTACATTGTTTACAACGCTAAGAATACAATGCTCTTACAAATTACCTTCCTAGTAATTTAATAACAATTTTGTACTTTATGAATTAGATGATAAGTACCTGTTAATTGATAAGTATTTGATAAACACACGATATATATTATTAATATATGAGCATAAGGCAAATTAATTAAATGGGAATTAATGAAGATACCTCAGGTGTTTGGGCGGCAATGTTTAAAGATCTAGGTTGAATTTCGCGTTTGTAGTACCTGGTAAAAGTCTCCTGGCTCCGCCAGTTTCCTCGCGATAGAATATCGTCTAACCGTAATTGCAAGACCCAGTGTTTAGATGCAACGGCAGGGCGAACGCTGCCCGGACTGGCCTTAATACCCGCTTCATCTAAAGTTCGCTTCACCCAGCCTGCGATTACCGTGCGTGATGCGGCCTTTGGTGGCCCACAAGCTGTTAGAAATAAGTTGTCACTCATGCACATCTTGCGCCTGTCTGCCGAGAGAGCAATTACACGTTTCACCCAAAATACGCAGTCAATGGACTTATTCGTATTAGATAGTAAACGCCAACCTGACTGTCTGCAATTTTCGTTGTCCGTTTTCGAGCCAAACTTTGGCCAAAGAATAATATAATCACTATGCAGCTCGCACATGTTTTCGGCTATAGACAACAATGTCAGGTCGTGAAAAGTGTTGCCGCCCTTTTGGAACACTGAAGTAAATTATTTTTATCAACCGACTTATTCAAAAGGAAATTTGTCAATATGTCAGTGTCCCAAATGGGTGGTTTACTCAAAACACGAGGATTTTGAATGGCTATCGATTTTAATATTTTCTTTACCAAGATATTCGAGCTTAATCTGTCCGACATATCCGGATTACACAAGGTAGCAATGGCAGATTTTAGAACTAATATTGTGCGATACGACAATTTGTCTTTTTGATATAAATCTGACAAAAAGCTGGCTAGTTGAGAACCACTGGGATTATGAGGGGATGTTACGTTATTTATTACGCACCATTTAAGCCATCTATTCCATGCATATTTATAGGTTTTAAGAGATGATTCACGCCAACCTGATTGCAAAAGTCGTTTCTGCTCCGGGGTCCAATCAGTTATTTTACTGGACCACCCCCACATCTCCAAACCTGAAGGGACATCTCGTGAACTTTTCTCGGGGGCAAGCCCGTTGCCGTGTCCACTAGGACCCGGTGTAGGCGATGGATTGTAAAGGGTGGACCCAAGGCTCGGTTCCGTATGTCGGGTTTCCAAAATACTTTTTCCCATCTGGGAATAACGAGAAGATAGATTCCCTTTGCAAAGTTCAAATGAGCAAGTACTTTTGGAATCAGGAAGGGCGGCGGGAAAATCCATGCTAGTGGAAAGTCCCATTGGCGACTGAAAACATCGTGAAAGAACGCCTTCCGGTCTAATAAGTCCAGACTGACATACCTTGGTACTACATGGGCCCTCTCCGATGCCATCAGGTCCACAAAGGGTACTCCCCATTTCTGGAAAATGATTTCCGTTACTTCTGGGAGTAAATGCCACTCCGGGTTCATCTTGAAGCGGGACAAATTGTCCGCTTCCCCGTTGAACTTCCCTGGTATGTGGTGAGCCGTTAGGTGAATATTGTACTGGTCCAGCAGCTTGCACACCTTGCGCGTGATGTTCATCAGACTGGCGGACTTCGAACCGCCTTCCCTTTTTAAATACGCTATCGCAGTTTTGTTGTCGCATTGCAACATTACTGTAGAATTCTTCAGATAAGGTGCTTGCTTTTCTAAAACGTGAAAAACAGCGAGTATTTCCTTTTGGTTGGAGTGAAGAAGTCTCTCGTGTTGCGCCCAATTCCCTGCTAACTCTAATTTGTCTAGACATGCACCCCACCCTAGACCGGACGCATCCGTCGCTAAAAAGTGTTGTACGGGGGGTTTGTGCAAGAGAGAAGGACGATTGTGATTTTTTAGCCACCACTTTAATTCTTTTATTCTCGACCGAGGGACCGAGTAGTGGCGATAAAAATTGTCGTCTGGTAGGCTCAATGAAAACTTTATCAAGTCGCGATGGTTCAAGCGGCCTCGAGGTACTACAAAACTTGCGAAGTTTATGAGACCTATTAGGCTTTGGATCTCTTTTAACTGTACAGATTTTCGGGATAATACGTATAATATTTTGTCTCTCAACACCGTGCATTTTGCACTTGGGAGACTTTTTATACCCTGCCAAGGATCCCAGGCTATTCCCAGATATTCTAAACTTTTTTGTGGAGTCAGAATCGACTTTTTGTAATTTATTTGCCAGCCTAGACTTTCCAAGAGACCTACAGCTTCTTTCACTTGTATTGACAGTATCTGCCCGTCTTGGTGGGCTAGTAAGAAGTCGTCTAAATAGACAATTACCCTGAAACCTCTTTCTCGTAATTTCTGAGTAACCCAGTTTGACAAGCTGGCAAAGATTTTCGGCGCAGTTGCTAATCCCAGAGGGAGACACGTCATTTGGTACAATTTCTTGTCCAACATTATTCTCAGGTACCTCCTGTGAGATTCCGCAACGCGAAGGTGAAAGTACGCGTTGGACAGGTCGATTTTTACTAACCAATCGTTTGGTTGTAGAAAATCCGGTATTTTTTGTATGTTTATCAGCCGAAACTTTGACACAATCAAGTATTTGTTTAGATTGCGCAGATTGAAAATCGCACGCATTGAACCATCTGCTTTGGGAACCAAGAACATTGGGGATATGTAGCTTTGGGATGGCAATACTTGTTCTAGTACGCCGATTTTTATTAATGAGTTTATGGCTAACCTCATTGCGGATGAGGATTTGGTGTGATGTTTGTGATTTTCGTTCGGCCAACATAGAGGTACTTTTTGATTTAGGGGTAATCGATACCCTCTTATCATCTTTAAAATGGCCTCGGGTGCCCCTAACTGTTTCCAAACATGAATGAACTCCAGAAGGCGACCCGCTTTGAAGTTCTGGAACTCCGAGTCAGAATCTTCGCTTGCTGCGAAAATTCTTGTTATCGTGATTGTTTTTAGAATTATTCCTGCCATCGTCATACATAGGTATGACGATTTAGGACGAGATTTATTAGGGTTATTCTTGTTATTATTCTTGCCATCTCGATTTTGCGTAAATCGTTTTGGCATATAAAAAGGCGGCGGCGCCTGCAAAGGCTGATTCATGAAATATCCTTGCGCGGGATATGCATAGTAGGGTACCGCTTGGGCTGGAGTGTTTGGCGCCGGTTTGCCAAAATAACCCCTATTTTGGTAATCATGCATGCCCTGCGCGGGCTGCTTGGAATGAGATGGTCCTGCTTGCGCAGCAGGCCAGTTGGGCTTAGATGATGATGCATTACGCAATGGCCAAAAGGCTTTCGCGACCCCGCCATTCTTTTCCAATTCTTTAGATAATGGCTCTTTATCAAAAAGTGACTCTGAAGTCGGCGGAATTTTACGTATAGTAGCTCGATTAAACTTGTCTTTTACGTATCTTAAAATTCCATCACGTCTTTGCTGGATTAAATCTGCCCTATGCCCACATGCCATTTGAAGAAGATCAACAGAGATCTTATTATAGGAGCCCTCAATAAAGATTTCGTTAAGTTTAGATTTAAGAGCGTCTACAGTAATATCGTCGCAAGAGGAAATCCAAGCGAGCAAGGCTTCTAGCCCAGACTGCATCGCTTCCTTTTGTTTGATCAAAGCCAGCGTGATAGCCGCAAACCCTTTTTCAGTAACGCCTAGGGAAGGGACTTTGTCATAGGGTTTTAATTCGTCGTTACATTCAGTATCGACGAAGCCTGGGGCAGAGCAGTAACCTTTTTGAACCTCTGAATATCAAATATCGGCCCAGTCAGAATTACCAAAATGCTGAATAGTTTTTAAAAAATCAACGTGGCCCGGGGATGATTTCGGGACTGCCGGCTCCTTTACGGTAGTGTTAAAAGGCATCCCTATGGAAAAGTCTTTAGGTTCCTTTGTGTTATCTACTCTACTTGTATCGTTGGGAAATAGCTCGCCACTAACGTTTAGACTAACATCGTCATCAGAACTATCACTAAGTCTGGGCGGGGGCATCGGCTGAGGGGCTTGTGGAAATATCATCGAGGATAGGAAACGTTTCACTTCACTTACTTCTTTAGCGAGATCTTGTATTGCGTCGCTGGAATGTCGCTTACGCTTAGCCTGCGTTGTTCTGAGAGCTTTCTTCCTCTTCCGTCCGTCAGCCGCTGGCATCGCGGGAGTGACAGAATCCGTGCTCTCAGTATCCGAAGATGAAGAAGAATCTTTACTATTTTCCTCCATCAATACTCGTACTGAAAATTAAAGATAAAATTAGAATGTATATACGAACGGTTCCACCGTTAATTGTAATAAGGAGGAATAGGACACTATTGTTACCAGATCGCAGTTACGATAAATGAGCGCTCTGGTCACAACCGTATAGTTCGAAAACGAAAAAGCCAATGATCCTAGTTCTCAACGCCGGTCACCACAATAGTTTTGCTGCTGGTGGGGCATTTGGCGGGAGCTAAACGCGGGAAACAGGGTTACCAGTACTGAAATAAGGGCACTTCAACCGTCATAGCTTAGGAAAACAGTGTTGCCACTCTCATTTATATAGGCTTCGAATGACGGTACAGTTGGTTAATATGGAATGCTAATGCCTTTTTAAGGTTGTTATTTATACTGTTTTGCATATTCGATCAATATATTTATAGGAAATAGTGATTATAAACGAAATTGTTCGTTTTTTATAATATCTGCCCGTGTAATAATAAGTAATTAGCGTCAAGTTTCTAATAGCGATTTGCCGACCGTTTTCAGTGTTGTGTTCGCATCGGGACCGGCGCGAGCTACGGCGCTTGCTTTGTCCGGCCCGTTTCTCTGCCTGCTTCGCGCGCAGCTTGCTGGATAGCTGGGTGCTCGGCCGGAGCAGTCGTCTGTGTCGAGCAAATTGCAACTGCGACTGGATTTAACTGGTTTGAGATTTTATTTACCTATTTCATTGGTTGTCAGTGCCTTATTAGTTTGATTTGTTTATAACCATGTCAAAAACTCAGGGGCCTATTAAGGTTGATGATCCTGCCGAATTATCTAAGCTCATTAAACAGCGGGGCATTATTAAAGGCCGGTTAACTAAGTTTGGTGATTATTTAAATTGCCTGCAAAAGTCAAAACCTGCCATAAGCACTTCCACTAAGTACAAAGAGTTGGAATTAAAGTTAAACAAATTACAATCCGTGTTGAATGAATTTGATGATATTCAAGGTCAGATTGATTTGCTACACAGCGATTCCGTTGAGCAAGTTAAGGAACGGGATGATATTGAAAATCAGTTTTGTCACGGTGTGCCCTGTATCTACTCTTAAGTGCCTTGTAATATCAGGAAAGAGAAATGAGACAACAGAGTTCCATGCAAATAATAATAATTTAATTTAAAATAATACGACCCGGTTAAAGTTGAGCGAGCGAGGGGTCGGCACTTAATCCACACAAGTTCAGTTTACTTTCGTCGGTCAGGTACTCTCCTGACTGTATAGATGAATTACCCAATATTTTGTTTCCCCAGTCGTTTTATTACCATTCGCGTTTTTCCCCAAATTGCTTATTTTCCATTCGTCATTATGGCCGGCATTTAATTTCTTACCCGTTTTTTTTTCTAATCGTATTTTTCGCTAAATGCATTCTTTTACCAGTCCGTATTGTTCACATAAGCATAATTACGCATAATGGTTATTGGTCATACATTTTTGCGCATAATGTTTTTACCCATAACGGTTAAGAGCATACATTGTAATGGTCATAAAATTTTTGCGCATAAAAACTTTAAGCATAAATACGGATGGGCATAATGGTTTTGCGCATAACATTTCAAAGCATATTATACAATCGCCATAATAGTATTACAAGTTAGTTGTCATAAATTTGAGTAAACGTATAACGAGGATTTAACTCCGCGGCTCGCTCGCTTCGCTCGCTCGTTAGTGTCGCAGTTCAACCTAACACTCCTCCTCGCTTCGCTCGTCGTCGTACCTAATCTAAGCCAAGTCGGACGAAAATAAGCAATTTGGAGAAAAACGCGAATGGTAATAAAACGACTGGGGAAACAAAATATTGGGTAATTCATCTATACAGTCCAACCTAACCCATTAATCTAGTTCTAAGGCAGGTCCGACTTGGCTTAGATTAGGTACGACGACGAGCGAAGCGAGGAGGAGAGTTAGGTTGAACTGCGACACTAACGAGCGAGCGAAACGAGCGAGCCGCGGAGTTAAATCCTCGTTTTACGTTTACTCAAATTTATGACAACGAACTTGTAATACTATTATGGCGATTGTATAATATGCTTTGAAATGTTATGCGCAAAAATGTATAACCAATAACCATTATGCGTAATTATGCTTATGTGAACAATACGGACTGGTAAAAGAATGCATTTAGCGAAAAATACGATAAGAAAAAAAAACGTGTAAGAAATTAAATGCCGGCCATAATGACGAATGGAAAATAAGCAATTTGGGGAAAAACGCGAATGGTAATAAAACGACTGGGGAAACAAAATATTGGGTAATTCATCTATACAGTCACTCTCCTGAGTCAGGGCCGTTGGTGGTGATCGCGGGTGCTCGCGATTAAGGTCTGCTGGCAAACACGGGGCGGCAGGAACGGATGTCCCGACCCGGCGGAGAGGGTAGCCTCGGTGTGGCGAATATAGGTGGTTGTATTGGATACCATCCGTATTCGGTATCCCGAGCGTTGGACCCCAGTATGGGGAGAACAACACTCACTTCACAATTTTAATGTAATTATGTACATTATAATATTTGAGGAACGCTTAGTGACGATCACAATTATTTACTACGGTTACGTTACTTTAAAGAGTACCTAATTTCTTCCACGTATTAGAGACCGTATATGTGACGTGCATTCAACTCAACTAATTCGGCAAATCACCGGCGGCCGATCTGCGCTGCTGTTTTAACTCGCGATTATCGATAACAAAAGATCTAGTTCTAGTTACCGGGAGCGCTAAAATGTCGCATCGCGCGAGTGCAACTAAAACAGAATGCCGCTTGATGAATTCATGTTACATTTTAATAATTTAATGAAGTTTTAGATGTAGATTTGTAAATAAATAGTTTGTTTAATTTCTTTTTACTGTGTTACTTATTTATTTTATCTATATTTTATTATAAAAAACTTAAATATGTACGTATAACGTTACATTACCCTCCTCGTCTTGCAAAGGGTTTTATCCTTAAATAAAACCCGTCTCATGACTGTTAGCATTTACTCATTCATACTATCAACTTTCATTCAATCTTCAAAAAAAAAACAATTATAAAACCAACAACGGTATAATATTAATAAACCATTGACGCGTCCTGACATTTCTACAAGGCACCAACTGTATAATTCAAGCCAGTGACTTATGCTAAAAAAACAAGATATTGCAGAGGATAGTTTTTTCTATTTATTACCAAAAAGTTTTAGATCCTTGATATGCCAGACGCCAATATTTTTACCGGACATATCCTCGAGGACATAAACAAGTGGTGAACGCTTTTCAAGTACTCGACATTTTATGTATTTCGGCGCTAACTTTTTACTAAAATACTTGTCTTTATCGCTCAGAATGTAAGTGCGTTTAAAGACTACATCTCCTAAATTGTATTCAGACGATTTCCTTCGTAAATTATAGTGCGCGGTATTCTTCATATGTGCATTCCACAATGAGGCTTGGACATCATTGAATACCGAAGAAAGACAACCCAGGCTCTCGGCGTAAATGTCACGTGGCAAGAACAAAACTTCATCACCTAAGTCCGAATCAGTATAGTGTGATCCACATAGGACTAACTCTCTGCCGTACACTAGAAAGGAAGGAGTGTAACCTGTAGCTTCGTTCACGGAGTTATTAATTGCAAATTGAACCTTTGGGATAAAGGTGTCCCAGGTTCTGTGATCGTTATCAACGAAGGTGGATAGGCTCGTGACGATAGTTTTGTTATAACGTTCTACCAAGTTTATTTGTGGTGTATACCTAGGTGTAAAATAGACATTAGGAACTTTATATTTCTCAAATAAGGCTTTAGTAGTTGAACTGATAAATTGACTACCATTATCTAAAAATATAGTTTGTGGTATACCATAAACTAAAAATATCGAGTCTTCTAAAATTTTTACGACTGCATCTGCAGTAGCGCGACGTAGTGGGAAAATGTTACAATACTTAGTAAAGCAGCAGGTTACTACAAGCATGTAACTATTTTGCTTACGAGTGACAGGCAGAGGACCTACAAAATCAATTGAAATCATTTGATGGGGGCGTGAGCACTGCTTCGGACGACCCATTTCTCCCAATGTAGTGTGATTTTGCGACTTGAAAGCTAAACAAACTGAACAAGAACCTACGTATTTTACAACACTTTCATGCATACCAGGCCAGTAATAGGATAATGCTAAACGATTGTAAGTTTTAAAAATACCGAGATGACCAGCTGTTGGCACAGAATGGTTCTCACTTACAATTTGCTCACGAAATTCAATAGGAACAACTTCCTTCCATGCGAATTCGGATGTAAGATTTGATTTATTCTTAGAAAGCCGAAATAAGGAGTTATTTTTAATAGTAAAATTTGGATAGTGGTTAGGATTATTAAGACAACCGTTATAAATCTTTTTGTACCAATCATCATTCGTATTAGAAATGGCATTTGACAGCGAAATAGCGGCAATTGGAACAGCTCGTGAGAGAGCATCGGGTATCACATTATCAACGCCCTTTCGGTGCTTTAATTCAAAGTTAAATGAAGATAACCTTACTCCCCAACGCGCTAGTCTTCCGGTGGGATTATCTAACGACAGGAACCATTTTAATGCAGAATGGTCAGTGTACACCACGAATTTTAGACCATTTTCGAGGTAGCATCTCCAGTGCTCGAGAGCAACTAACACAGCAAGCGTCTCCCGTTCTGTGATACTGTAATTTTTCTCGGCACCGGAAAGAGATCTACTCATGTAGGCAATGGGATGCTCTTTACCATCAATATTCTGCGTTAACATGGCTCCAATGCCATAATTGCTAGCGTCCGCATGGACCTGGAAGGGCTCAGTGTACACCGGGCAAGAGAGGACTGGTGCGGAGACGAGACACTCTTTCAGAGCACTAAAAGCTGCATCAGCCTCCGGCGTCCACTGAAAAGGAGGTGACTTTTTTCCATTAGACGTTAGTTTATTAAGAGGGCCAGCTACTATACTAAAATTAGGAACGAAACGTCGGTACCAAGTAGCGGTACCGAGAAAGCGTTTTAGTTCCTTTTTGCTTGTGGGAACCGGAAAATTTAAAATTGCTTGCACCTTTTCTTGGTCCGTGCGTAGACCACGAGCATCTACTACGTATCCCAGGTACTTAAGTTCGCTTCTGAAGAAATTACACTTTTCGAAATTTACTGTCAGGTTAGCCTGTTTTAATTTATCTAAGACACGCAACAGACGAGACACATGTTCTTCGAAGGTCGAGCTAATAATTACGATATCGTCCAAATACGCAAAAGTATTCCCCTCCATGTCACCGAAAAGTAAGTCTACTAAGCGCTGCTGAGTGGCTGGTGCATTTGTCAGACCAAAAGCAGTGGTTTTAAACCGAAGGCTGCCTCGGCCTGGTACATAAAAGGCAGTCTTATCGCGATCCTTTGGTTCTATCGGAATCTGCCAGAAAGCTTTCGA
The DNA here is from genome assembly GCA_905404275.2 of Hedya salicella. Classification (NCBI taxonomy): domain Eukaryota; kingdom Metazoa; phylum Arthropoda; class Insecta; order Lepidoptera; family Tortricidae; genus Hedya; species Hedya salicella. Next base: position 14,427,725 of record FR990111.1, on the reverse strand, counting down.
AAGATCAACGCTCGAAAGATACTTTGCGTCGCGTAGGTTGTCCAGAATCTCTGAGACATAGGGCAAATTATAGGCATCTTTCTTCGTTACAGCGTTGAGCTTCCGACTATCGAGACAAAACCTGGGCTGTCCATTTTTCTTATTCACGATAAGCACTGGAGAAGACCACGCACTCTCGCAAGGCTCGATAACGTCGAGCGCTAACATTTCATCGACCTGCTCTAATAAAATGCGCTGCTTCTCTGGAGACATTCTGTAATAACGCTGCCTTATGGGCTGGGAGTCACCAGTATCTATCTTATGGGAAATCAAGTTGGTCCTACCTAAACCTTTCTCCTCTGTAGATATCGACTTAAATTGAGCAATTACATTGTCAGCTATAGACTTCTGAGATTCAATTAAACTGTCGTAGGAGTTAATGAAGATTCCGGTATTATTTAATCTCACTTCAGCTAAAGAAATCTCCGATAATGTAATACTGCCTAAATATTTGGGACAAATTTGGAATAAGCGCCAAAAGTCAATGCCTAATATAATAGGTGTCGCTACTTCAGGAACCACATGTGCCTTGAGCACGTGAATTTGGCCTTCGAAAGTAACAGGCAAATTCATGTAACCGATACTTCTTAAAGCCTGGCCGCCAGCAGCTACCATAGAAATATTGTTTTCCTGTTGCAAGGTGCAGTCTACTAAATGTAAATGGGAATTGTTACCTAAAATTGTTACTGCAGCACCAGAATCTAGCAAACCGCATGCGTCAATATTATTAATTTGAATATTTACATAAGGCCTAGGATCATTAGTAGGCTTAGAATGCAGAATTGTAGATACTTTATATGTAGAATTGAATGTTCTAATAAATGAAAGCCAAGTTTCCCACTCTTGCTTATCAAAATTTCTACAATTCTGCTGATTTAGTTTTTTGAAATTTTGTCTTTATTACACACAGGGCAATCGGGTGTTTTCACATCCTTCAATCCGCATTTGAAACAAACGATATCACGATTTGCTTGACATTGTCGAATGTGATGTGTGTTACTACGACACCTAGGACAATAAGGTTGTTGTTTATTTGCCTGGACTGCGTGTATATATTGATGTTGATTTTTATTGTAACCAGTTTGTTGATTTTTGTTTAGATTTTGTTGATTATAGTTTTGATTTTTAGAGAAATGTGCTTTGTTATAATTATTGTTGTATGAGAAGCTTTGTTTATTATAAATATTAAATTTACTTGTATTTGTACCTTTATTTGTTTCTTTAGAATATGCAAATTCGGGTGCAACAGTGTCAGAAGTCACTTTAGGGGGCTCCTGAAATTGCGAAAGACGAGATTGAATAATCTCATAGTTGCGACAAAGAGAGCGTAAGGCATCGATATTGTTAATCTGAGCGGCTGATGCTGCTAGTGTACTGGCATAACAAGGCCTAATGTTATGGAGAAGGATCTCTAGCTGTTCCGTCTCGGTAAGAGGCATCGAAAGACGGGAGAACATTCCACTCATAATCGAGAGATAAATAGTTATGTTCTCACGTTCCCCTTGAGTGCGAGATCGAATCTCTGCTTTCAGACGGTAGTCGTAATCCGATTGATCGAAATCTTCTTTTAATTTAGCGGCGAGCTCAGGCCAGGATGAAACATTGTCTTTTACCGAGCGGTACCAGTGAAGAGCGTCATCTTGAAAAATTTCAGTGGCAAAAGCTACAACTTTTGTAGAAGCAATATTACGTGCAACTATGAATTCATCAACGCGTTGTATAAAAGAGCGTACACACGTTTTACCGTTAAACTTTAACTTACTCAAGTCGGCTACAGACCGATCGCATGTCACCGAAATCAAGTTTTGCACTTCCGGCACCGAGGTCGTGGGGATGCCAGGGCCCAGATTAGATGTGCCAGGAATAGGCCTTTTAGCTTGGAGAGACGCAAGTCGTTGCGAAAGAAGTTTGTATCCCTTAAAAATCTCGTCATATTCATTTTTAGTGTCGTCACTGCACGTTATCCTCGCCAAACGATTGTGAAGGTGGTTCAACATATTCTGCGTTCTCATGAGAGAAGGCTCACTAGGTTCTGATACATCGAGATTTAATTGAATTTTTGTGAGAACTTCTAAGCAACCTTTGAGATCCTGTCGAATATCTAGCGGAGAAACTAATATGTGTTCGGCCGGGTGTTCTGAAGATAACTGTAAAATTTGCTTACGCAATTCCTCAACCGAAGAAGCCGCGGTAGCACCTCGAATTCGAACCTCATATTCTAGCTCCGTTTTTTGAAGTGATAGATATTTGACAGGCAGCATAGTGTCAAATTGTAATAACCAAATGGGCAAATGGTACCAAGCAAAATCAATTCTAAATCAACTAAAAATAACCGATCTCCGATCTGTTACAATTTAGTTACAATCAACGTTGGTTTTTTTTTTAACACGGTGAACGCCAGACCAAAAATGTAGTATTTCCATTGAAGCCACGGGGGTCACCGGTGAGCCAAACCATGTTGAACCATTGGAGCGACGGGGGTCATCGGTGAGCCGCGGTGAGCCTTCATTTCAAACCTGTTTTACAGGCCACCGATCACTTATTCCATCCAAAAACGTATGAAGGGTGAGCCGCGTGGCCTCAGAGAAGATACTAGTAGCCTTGGTTCTTTTGTACTGTAAAGGACTTATGATTTTTTTCAATTTTTTATACTTTGTTAGGGTTGCCTTACATATCATAAATAATATATAGTTGAAAACTGTCAAATAAAGTTTTAATTAAACATGGACTTAGGTAAAAAATGAAAGTAAATAAGTTATTAAAGTATTACTTATTTATTTAACCATATAACGCGGGGAGGCGGGGCGCGAAGTGGAAACGCACGTGTAAGTGTGAGTTGCGTACAGAGCTGAGTGAGGTGTATCCCAACGAGGGGAGGGAGCACACCGAACCCAACACTATAATAACTGGTATACGACCTTAAAACGACTCAGCTGGTGAGAGCGCATAAAGTGCATGTACCAGGTCCCTAGCGAGTAAGTACAAATTAGCTTTAACACAGGGTCCGGGTCATGAAAATAAGGGAACACTTCGATAGCGCGATCTAACTTGATCCCAGCGCCATCTCTCCGTACGGCGTGGAGACTCACGCAGCACTAGCGCCATCCGGCGATGAATAGCTCTGGCGTAGTATGCCGTAATACTGGTTACCAACGACATCTATACGTGTCTTGTGTAATTATAGGTTGGTTGGGTTATAACCATTTAAAACTAATAATACTATTTTAGTTAAGCTTAAAAATAAGTAACGTGGTTTGCTTACTTGCTAGGATGCCACAAAAGTTTCGAAAGACTATCTTCTTGAGCTATATTTGTAACATGTAATTTATCACAATGGAGATAATAAACTAATAGGTATTCTCAACATAACATTTAACCAATTAAAACTAATAATACTATTTTTAGTTAAGCTTAAAAATAAGTAACGTGGTTTGCTTACTTGCTAGGATGGCACAAAAGTTTCGAAAGACTATTTTCTTGAGCTATATTTGTAACATGTAATTTATCACAATGGAGATAATAAACTAATAGGTATTCTCAACATAACATTTAACCAATTAAAACTAATAATACTATTTTTAGTTAAGCTTCAAAATAAGTAACGTGGTTTGCTTACTTGCTAGGATGGCACAAAAGTTTCGAAAGACTATCTTCTTGAGCTATATTTGTAACATGTAATTTATCACAATGGAAATAATAAACTAATAGGTATTCTCAACATAACATTTAAAACATTGTGTAAATCTTATCAAAAATAACAACACCCTACAAAATCAAACAGAGCATAATCATAAGAGATCAATTGTAAGAAATCAGTCGTAAGTATTTCAAATAGTTATTAAAATTACTTTTATTCCAGATTAGTCATAAAATATAACACATTGCTGCGTGTCTGATTTAACAGAGAACACTCAAGCGTGTACTTTGTTAAAGCAAGGCAAACACAGAAACGGTTTTTCAGGGCAGATTGAACAGTATGTGGTCACTTTAATGGTTTTAGATTTAGCCATTTTTGCACCCATAGTTTTGGCACTCTCTTTGTAACATTGCCGACAGGTACGTCTAACCTTTCTAGCTATGCCCTCCTTTTTGACTAAAAGGTGCTTCATTCGTTTGGGTCGTTGTACGGTGACAACGTCTTCATTTTTATCACACAAATCCATCAAAATTTGTTTACGGAAAGCTACAATCTGGATGCTCTGCTTTTTAGTGGTTTTGAACAGTGTTAAAGCATTCACCATCGCTGTGTTGAGAAGCAAATCAATTGCCAGTTTCTTGTACCACTTTACCGATTTCCGCAAAGGGCTCGAATACGATGTCATCTGGTCAGATAAATCGACTGCACCTTTGCCCTTATTACAATCTATAATGATCTGCGGCTTAGACACTATTTTACCACGCTTTGTCACGGTATGAAAACGCACAGAGTGCTTGGTAGACAGAACGAGAACATCTCTTTTATCTTTCCACTTCATTACAGTGATGCCGTCTGAACTTTCCTTGGCAATGTATTCACCTTTTTTCAGTTTTTTTGCAGTGACACTTTTTGGAATGTGTTTCCGATTCTTTCTTAATGTTCCAACTAAATGTGTCTCCTGGTCTAATAGCTTCCTTGCAAGATCAACGCTAGTGTACCAGTTGTCTGTGTACAATGTGTGTCCTCTATTGAAAAGACCACTACGCAAATCCATTACTACATTGGTTGGAGAACTGTTTGCAGAATCATTTTTACCAGCATAAACAGTGACTTTATAAGTGTATCCAGGTAAGGTACATAGTTTGAATTCTTTGATCCCGTATTTGTGTCGTTTCTGCTTGTTGTACTGTCTGAACACTATTCTTCCTCGGAACGGGACAACACTTTCATCGATACAAAGGTCTTCAGATGGCACGTAGTATTTTTTAAAGTTTGAGTTCAGCATTTCCAAAAGGTGCCGAATTCGATGCAGCCTGTCAGATTTGTGAGCCTCGTCGTCAACTGAGAAATGGAGCATTTGTAGCAGCAGCTCAAAGCGATTGCGGGACATTATGGTTCGTGGGTAAGGGTGACCTATAATCTCATCTGTAGACCAATAATCAGCGATTCGCGGAAGTTTTACAACGCCCATGAATAGTATAAGGCCAAAAAGCTTTTTAATTTCTAAGACATTGGTAGGAACCCACCTGTTAACCCTTGCTGATTTGGAACCTTCCTCGCATGCCACAATTTTACGAATAGCAAAAAGGTTAGTGCAGTTAACAATCTCTTCAAATATTGCGTTAGGCACCATAAGTGCGAAGTAATCACATGGCAATTTGTTAATCATGCTGTTACGGTATTCAACTGGCATTCCGGAAAATTCTGTGTACGGTATAACAACTCTCTGGTTACCTAAGGGATCCGTCCATCGGTCCGAAGAAGGTGTATTCCCTGTAAAATATAAACAGTTTATTGTTAGCTGAATTAAAATATTAGTTAAATTAGGTAAGATATTATTTTTATTATTTATTTAACACTAGCTGTGCCCCGCGGTGTTATCCGCTCATCCCACGGGAACACTAAATTTATTCGGAATGAAAAGTATCCTATGTCCTTTCCCGGGTCTCAAACTATCTCCATACCAAATTTCATCTAAGTCGGTTCAGCGGTTTAAGCGTGAAGAGGTAACAGACAGACAGACACACTTTCGCATTTATAATATTAGTATGGATAAACGATAACATAAAAATCGATTGTCTGTAAAGTCGGTTTACTGGCGATAGTTGAACGTGACAACGTCATAAGAAAATACTGATACTGAACGCAGAGGCCGATTGTGCCTCTTTGTCGCTCGTTCCGCGCTCTCGCTTGCACTTCAAGCCTTAAAATGGAACGCCTCAGAGCGAGGTAACGCCGCGCGCCGCATGAGTCATGTTTTTTCGTGCGTGCAGCCGGCTCCATTAAGAATTAGACGTCAAAAATATATATTTAATGTAGTTTAATAATTTAACTATCAACATGGATATTAGTTAACATTAGGTACTAAAGTTTAGTTTACTTACCCGAAGAATCAGGCACAACCCTATCATCGATTTGACTTTCTTCGGAGTCGGAGTGCAGAATACGTCGTTTTTTCCGATGCGACGATACTGGCTGCAACTCATCTTCTGAACTTAGTTGAAAACTGCTGTTTAAGAGGTTTATTTCCACGTTTTCAATTTCAGCTAAGTCATCTTGAGTTAGAAGAAAGTCTTCAAATCCATCGTCATCCATAATAAACAAACAAGTTATATTACACTTTCCTACAAAATTAAACACGAAAAATCGTACGTAAATAATTACGCATGATACGTGCAGTGCGTTGCTGGATATTAGCGGCACTGGCAGTCAGTTGTGAGACTTGCGAACGCGCAGGCAAGACGAGGAGCGCGGGCGGGTGAGCCGCGTCCCCCGCGGCCCCCGCGGAAGAAAGTTCGCAATTCCTTCCGATTAGGCCACGCGGCTCACCGGTGAGCCTTTTAAGGAAATTCGAGTATTTTTGACGTTTAAGCTAGTATCTTTTGATCTATAGTACTAAGTATAATGTTGTACATCCAAAATAAACAAAATATTTTTTTGAAAAAATTGCGTATTATCCGTTTTTACCATGGCCCCAACGCATACATCATGATGGCCCACCGGTGGGTGGCATGGCGTCCAACGTGTTAAATGATTATATTAGTAAAACAAAAAAAAAACGGGTTAGCAGCAAAATAAAAACAAAAGTGCTACTAATGTGTACTTTCCAAGAAAACAATGTACTTAATACAATTAGCAACAAATTGCAATAAAACAATTTCTTATAAAAATGACTTTAACAAAGCGCCAGCTTAAGCTCCTAAAACAGGCAAGACAGAATCGTTTTATAAAATAAAATGTAGGTAGAATTAAAATGTATAAAATTTTAACTGAAGTCAGAAATTGTTAAATAGAATAATTTTGAGGATAAATAGTACACCTTAGTAGCTATAAAAAAACAAAAAAAACAAAAATAACGTTTTACAAAAATAAGCCACAAACACACACTATCTACAAAAACCGAGAAAAAAAAACAGAACTTGTGTGAATTTAACCACGTTTAAAGGCGCCAGTGTCACGGTGTGCCCTGTATCTACTCTTAAGTGCCTTGTAATATCAGGAACGAGAAATGAGACAACAGAGTTCCATGCAAATAATAATAATTTAATTTAAAATAATACGACCCGGTTAAAGTTGAGCGAGCGAGGGGTCGGCACTTAATCCACACAAGTTCAGTTTACTTTCGTCGGTCAGGTACTCTCCTGAGTCATGGCCGTTGGTGGTGATCGCGGGTGCTCGCGATTAAGGTCTGCTGGCAAACACGGGGCGGCAGGAACGGATGTCCCGACCCGGCGGAGAGGGTAGCCTCGGTGTGGCGAATATAGGTGGTTGTATTGGATACCATCCGTATTCGGTATCCCGAGCGTTGGACCCCAGTATGGGGAGAACAACACTCACTTCACAATTTTAATGTAATTATGTACATTATAATATTTGAGGAACGCTTAGTGACGATCACAATTATTTACTACGGTTACGTTACTTTAAAGAGTACCTAATTTCTTCCACGTATTAGAGACCGTATATGTGACGTGCATTCAACTCAACTAATTCGGCAAATCACCGGCGGCCGATCTGCGCTGCTGTTTTAACTCGCGATTATCGATAACAAAAGATCTAGTTACCGGGAGCGCTAAAATGTCGCATCGCGCGAGTGCAACTAAAACAGAATGCCGCTTGATGAATTCATGTTACATTTTAATAATTTAATGAAGTTTTAGATGTAGATTTGTAAATAAATAGTTTGTTTAATTTCTTTTTACTGTGTTACTTATTTATTTTATCTATATTTTATTATAAAAAACTTAAATATGTACGTATAACGTTACAGTTTATGTCCTTTTTAGCTATCGGGCAGGACCTTTTAGACTCATCGTCTTTTGAAAATAAAAATCTGTCTAACAAGGAGTCCAAGGATGATCAGGTATCCATGATCAGTTGTCAATCGAATTCATTTAACGCCATAAAACTTCCAACGATAAAATTACCAAATTTTGGAGGAAATTATTTGTTTTGGCTCGAGTTCAGGGATAGTTTTGAATCTATGATACACAATAATGCTAATATCCCGGATATAAATAAATTCCATTATTTACGCTCATCTCTAGAGGGAAGCGCAAGTACAGTCATAAGATCAATTGAGTTTAGTGCAAATAATTATAAACTTGCGTGGGATCTCTTATGCGATCGTTACAACAATAAGAACATTTTAATTAACAATCATCTAAAAGCAATATTTGATTTTGACAGTATGTCAAAGGAATCTTACAAAGCTTTGCGTTACGTTGTGGATCATTTTTCAAAACATTTACGAGCTCTCGAAACTCTAGGCCAGCCTACAAATCAATGGGATGCGCTAATTATATTTATGATTTCGGCCAAATTGCATATTACCACTAGTCAAAAGTGGGAAGAATTCAAATGTAATCTTAAGGAGTTACCTACTTTGGAGGATTTTTATTCTTTCTTACGTAGTCGTGCTGACGTATTGGAAACGTCCTATAGTAATCATTCCGACAAAAGTGATCACAAATTTGTATCACGGGAGCACAAGCCTAAGCAAAATAATAACCAATATAAAAGTTTTATGGTCTCTGTTGATAACAAATCTAACAACATGTGTGAATTGTGTAATCAGGACCATCGTTTGTACAATTGTTCTACATTAAAAGAAATGAATGTCGAAGACCGAATTAACGAAGTTTCTAAACTGCGAGTATGTAAAAATTGTTTTCGTGAAGGTCACAATTCATTTAACTGTAATCTAAGGGGTTGTTGTCGTATTTGTAAGAAAAAACACAACACTTTGCTACATAAACAAACAGTAGGAGCAGAAAGTACTGCACTTCCCAGTTCTTCTTCCCCAGTGTCATTGTCTGTCGTGTCTACAAGTCAAGTTTTGTTATGTACCGCATTAGTCAATATAGTTCATAATGACACGACATACACTGCGCGCGCACTCCTGGATTCGGGGAGCCTGTCTTCATTTGTGACAAATAATCTAAAGAAAAAGTTGGGTGTGACAGGAGACAATATAAATTCCATTAATATTTGTGGCATAAATAATGCAACTACTAATATAACAGAGGAATGTCTACTCAAAATAAGCTCTCGGGTTCTCCCTTACAATGTAAGCGTAAAATGTTTAATAATTCCACAAATCACTAACATTCTACCCAACGTGCAAATCGATGTTACGGGATTACAATTACCGATGGATATTGAGCTAGCGGACCCGAGATTTTATTCTCCTTCTGAGATAGACATTCTGTTGGGAGCAAACGTTTATTGGGACATAATGAAACCTAATATTATGAAGTTAGGTACTAATAAACCGGTTTTGCAGGATTCCCAACTGGGATGGTTAGTGGCTGGCCCTGTCGCTGGAGCTCAGCCTGCAGTAAATGTTGCGTGCAATTTTAGTCAGGAAATTCGTGACTCTTTTGAGAAATTCTGGTTAATTGACGATCTACCCTCCGCGAAAACTTATTCTCCAGAAGAGCAATTGTGTGAACAACATTTTGTAGATAATTTTTCTCGTTTGCCTAATGGTAGATTTTCTGTTCAAATCCCTTTTAAGGAAGAACCAGTGGAGGCACTCGGGCAGAATTATTACACAGCTAAAAAATGCTTGGAGAACTTAGAAAAGAGGTTTGCTAGGTATCCTAATCTAAAACAAAAGTATCGAGAGTTTTTAAAGGAATATGAAGAGCTGGGTCACCTGACAAAAGTTGAGCGACCTGAATTTGGGTTTTATTTGCCACACCATGCTGTAGTGCGAGAGAAGAGCGAGACTACTAAGCTTAGAGTTGTTTTTAATGCATCTTGTAAAACGTCTTCTGGAAAGTCACTCAACGATATTCAACGAATTGGCCCTATTGTGCAAAGTGATTTGATGTCTCTTTTGTTGCGTTTTCGTCAGCATAAGTTTATTTTAATTGCAGATATCGAAAAAATGTATCGCCAAATTGAAGTGCACCCATCTCAGCGCCATCTACAATTAATTCTTTGGCGTGACAATAGAAATCAACCTATAGAGGTTCTGAGATTAAATACGATTACGTACGGAACTTCGTCAGCTCCTTTTTTAAGCACGCGCTGTCTTTTACAGTTGGCACTAGAATGTCCGGATAATATTGTGTCGAATGTAATAAAAAATGATTTTTACGTAGACGATTTAAATACTGGAGCGGATACAGTTGAAGAATTGAAACATATAGCTGATGGAGTTGTTAAAGTTTTAGATTCTGCTTGTCTACCGTTGCGGAAATTTCGCACGAATTGTACTAGTTTGTTTGAAAATGACGAAAACGCATCAACATCTTTAGATTTAAATAAAGAATCAAGCGTTCTTGGTCTAAACTATTCTCCAAAATTGGATACATTGCAATTTTCAAGAGACCAAGAGCCTGCTTCTATTTGTACTAAAAGGTCAGTTATTTCGACCACTTGTAAAATTTTTGATCCGCTTGGATTAATGTGCGCCTCCACGATTATCGCTAAAGTTCTACTTCAGAAATTGTGGTGTGCTAAACTAGATTGGGATGATCCGGTACCCGAGGAATTTACGAAGGATTGGGCTAGGCTCGTTAAAGATTTCTCCTTTTTGTCTGAAATAAAGGTACCGAGGCGTGTATTAGGTGACAACCCTGACTATATTGAACTGCATTGTTTTGTAGATGCTTCTCAGATGGCTTATGCTACGTGTGTGTATCTGCGATCAGTACACAGTGATGGTGAAGTCACTATCAATTTATTATGTGCTAAAGCTCGCGTGGCACCGATTAAGCCAACTACGATCCCGCGACTAGAGTTATGTGGAATGTTATTAGGAGCACGTTTATGTGATAAAGTTAGCCAATCATTGCGTTGTGATATAAAAAGTAAATTTATATGGACTGACTCCACTGTAGTATTAGGATGGTTAAAAACACAGTCTAAAGATTTGAAAGCGTTCGTTTGTAACCGCGTCAACGAAATACACGAGTTAACACCGGGTTATACTTTCAATCATGTGCCTACTGATAAGAATCCCGCTGATATTGCTTCCAGGGGTGTCGATCCCATGTCCTTGTGTTCCTGTTCACTTTGGTTGAAAGGGCCGTCTTTCCTTCAGTTGAACGCCAGTGATTGGCCAGAACAAAAACACGTCAAAATACCTATTACTAACTTACCTGAAAGTAAAATAACCCAAGATATCAATTCTATAAAATGTCACGTCGAAGTTGATAATAATAAATCTGTCGTTTGATAAATTTTCTAATTTTAATAGGCTAAAGAGAACATATGCGTATGTGTTGCGTTTTATAAATAATTGTCAAGCCAACAAGGCAAAACTGTCTGGACAGTTAGATATTACTGAACTAAATACTCAAGTAAGTAAGTCGTCTAGTACCCATAACACAAGCCTTATTGAGCTTACCATGGGGCTAGTTCGATTTGTGTAAAATTGTCCTTTAATATTTATTTATTTATTTATTATTATTTTATTTAAATAATTCTTTGCAAGTTTTGATAAAAGCCTGTCAATTTGAATCCTTCGAGAACGACTTTAATAATATTTCGAAAAGTAAACCTATTCATCGTCGATCGAAATTATTGCCATTGACACCTTTCATAGATTCGGAAGGAATTCTACGAGTTGGAGGTCGACTCCAAAACTCACTATTCGAGTACGATAAAAAGCACCCTATTATATTGGATGCCAAGCATCATTTCACAAAGTTAATAATGAGACACGAGCACATATTATTTCATGCTGGCCCTCAGCTTCTTTTAGCAGCTGTTAGAAAACGCTTCTGGCCTATAGGAGGTAGGAACGTAGCACGTAGTACTGCTAGGCAGTGCTTGATTTGTACGCGACTTAGAGGCAAAACCTTACAACCTATCATGGGCAATGTGCCTGGCGAAAGAATTAACTCTTCTTACGTGTTCAACACGTGTGGAATCGATATGGCCGGACCATTTATGATTTCGAGTAGGAAGGGAAGGGGAAGTAGCACTTCAAAATGTTACCTGTGCCTTTTTGTATGTCTCGCTACTAAAGCAATACATCTCGAGCTGGTCAGCGACCTTAGTACGGAAGCATTTATTCTTGCCTTACGGCGGTTCGTGTCTCGTAGAGGCAGACCCAATATAATTTATTGTGATAATGGTTCAAACTTTAACGGCGCAAGTAATGAACTAGGTAAATTAATTAAGTCCAGTCGTCAGGCTATAACTGATTTTTCTAACGAAAGGGAAATTAAATTCATGTTCTCCCCTGCCTATTCTCCCCACTTTGGTGGCATATGGGAGGCTGGCGTAAAGTCAGCTAAATATCACCTTCGCCGTATTGCCGGTAAAGCTTCCCTAACGTTTGAGGAGTTGGCAACCTTATTCGCACAAATTGAAGCCATTCTAAATTCCCGACCACTCACTCCTCTTTCGTCATGCCCTACTGATCCCTCTCCTTTGACTCCAGGGCACTTTCTTATCGGCCGACCTCTCACATCGGTACCGTCTCAGCAAATTACTACAAAGTACCCCAACAGATATGAGCGCATAGAGCAACTGAGGCAACACTTCTGGGAGTGGTGGCGGCGAGAGTTCATTGCAGAGCTACAACAACGCACGAAGTGGCAAACGCGACAACGCGAACTTCGGGTTGGAGACCTCGTGATCCTGAAAGAAGAGCAACTACCTCCTCTTCAGTGGCGACTCGCACGAATCCAACGCCTTTATCCAGGACCAGACGGAGTCAATCGTGTAGCTGATGTAATTACTAATCGGGGCACGATAAGGAGAGCAATCAATAAAATGTGTATTATCCCTTCTACAGACGCTGTCGAAGGGACGAATGCTTTACATACCCAGTAAAGACAGCACATATGAATACTGTAGAAGGGACGCAACGATTTCAGTCTAACGTGTATTATTCCTACTACAGACGCTGTCGAAGGGTCGAATGCCTTACATACCCAGTAAAGGCAGCACAATGAATACTGTAGAAGGAAATAATCGTTCCAGTGTACATAAAATTAAGCAAGACTGATGGAGACCATTTCTTGAAAGCTGAGCTTTCAACGCCGGGAGGATGAACACGCATCACCGGACGAAGGAAGGGCAGGCGCAGCGCGGGGCGCGGGCGCCGCCGTGACCTCAGTCGGCGACCAACAGTCAGAGCAGACGCACGCTGCTCGGTGTCAAAACCTTGTATATATCGTATTTAAGTTGTAAATATTAAATCCTATTTTGAGAAATCAAGACTTCTTATTGTCCGCCCGGACAACTGTGTTCAATTCAAAATCAAGTAAGTAGGTTGTCACTGTTGAGTGCTGTCAGCTGTCAAATTTCTTGACGTGACGATTATGAGGGAGGGAGGACATTGCGGCCATCATTGCGCTTGCGACTTGTCTGTTTATATAGTTTCGTAGTTTTTAATCCTATTTTATTTGACTGTGCTATGACTACTGGACTCCGATATTTTGCTAACCCGTTGACTTCTGCTCGCCTCTGGATTTTTGATAATTGCCAAACCGCTGACTTACGCTATACGACGGACGTTTCGATAAACGTGTATCAGCCTAGTTGCCGTAGTTCACTACTTCTACTCACACTTATTTTGCTATGTTTTACCACGGTGAGTGTTGAACAATCATTATCTAATTACAGACTTAACAGAGATTCAATATCTAAATGTATCTAGTTACTAACCCTTTTACAATCAAAATTGTTGAGTACATGCCCATTATAGTATGGTAGTAGCATGTTACTCTTGCTTTTACCCACAAACAGACAAATGTTGATTGTAATAAAGAATGAAAATAAAATTTAACTTACAATGTATAGACAGACACACCCAAAATTGCCAACATTGGTAGCGAAATGTGCCATCATATATATCAGAGAATAGGTTCAACAAAATTTGCGGTGTATACTCGTAATACAGAAAATATAAATTTTGTTTTTGTCATTTAAATAGTTAAGTAATTTGAATTATAATCTCTTTTTCAACATTGTATTAATAAAATCTTTTACAACATTGTTTCAGTATAATATGGCTCCAGTGAAATGCCATTATCATGATTGTATTAATACAAATGACACTAAGTCCATGTTCAGCTTTCCTGTTAATGATGAACTACACTTGAATTTGTGGATCAAACATTCTGGTATGTTTATTCATTATGTATTGAGTTTAACAAGTTTACAGTCCTTTTGTTTTTTCAACATGTCCCTATACTAATAATTACATTAAATGCTAACTGGTCATGAGGCACATTTGCACATTGATCTCTACCACTGAAACCACCACTGTAACTTTTATAGGTTTATAGAAAAGATCTTTACAATGTAAGTAAAAAATATAATATTTTTCCGGGATAAAAAGTAGCCTATGACCTTCCCCGGGACTCAAACTATCTCCATACCAAATTTCATCCAAATCGGTTCAGCAGTTTAAGTGTGAAGTAACAGACAGACAGACAGACACACACACACTTTCGCTTCACATTTATAATATTAGTATGGATGTGCATTCGGGTGGAATCATGAGAGCTCAATTACAACCACTTGCATTCAATTGGGCTCAAATTTGGTATACTTGCATATCTTTGGTGACAATGCAATAATATGGTACCTTCAACCTGATCTGATGATGGAGCCGGATGGTAGTCATAGGAACTGCACACGTTGGAGGGAAATGATTCATAATAAATTCAATTATCAACATCATATTTAGTGCAAGTTATAACACTTAACCCTATTAGAGCACATAAAACTCACGCTAGTTTGGCTGTTTTTATTTTTATTTTAATAATTTTCTTTACTTATAGGTGTTGAAACATTATCTCCAAAACTATTAAAAGTGAAAACATCACAAAGGGTTTATGAAAGAAGACGCATTGACTTGCCAATGCATAGCAACCCATCACCATCGACATCTATGCTGGATGCTCCAATAAACACCAGCAGAGGACTGAAACGGCACAGACTTTTTGATGACAATCAAGATAATCCTGAGGTGAAGCGCTTAAAAAAACAACTCGCACTTTTGAAAAACAAGAATAGGGATCAATTAAATAAGATACGCTGCCTTAGTCTGAAAGGCAGCAAGCAAAACTATTGCTGCAATACAACTACGAAAAACGAATTCTAGAAAGAAATGGACCAAAACTGAAAAAGAAATTTGTCTGTCTATTTATTACAAATCACCGGGAACTTATATGCACATGCACAGGGGATTGTTCTAGCGGGTCCATCAACCATTAGAAAGTGGCTAGGGAAAACTAATTGGCTGCCAGAACTGCAGAAAGATGTGTTTCGCAATTTGGAACAAAGCTTCCAATATTCTCCTATTCATGAAAAATCATGCCTTTGATGAAATGTCCATTATGAGCTCCTTGGAATACTCAAAGAAGTATGACCAAATCGAAGGATTTCAAGATTTAGGTAGAGGTCAAAGAGCACCTCTGATAGCAAAATACGTGCTAGTTTTTCCAGTGAGAGGCCTGTACAGTGGGTGGAAACTTCCAATGGCATATTTTTTATCCGCTGGAAACGTTACAGCAGACATATTATCGCTTTTAATTAAAGTTATAATAAATAAAATATTTGACATCGGACTTTTACCAAAGGCCATAGTATCTGACCAGATTTCAACGAACCGAAAAGCATTCAAGAGTTTAGGAGTGTCAATGAAGTTCCCATTTTTTCATTGCAATGGACGAAAAATATTCGCATTTTTTGACATACCACACGCCTTGAAAAACATCAGAAACAATTTCCTGGACAGCGACTTCACAGATGGAACGAAAATATTTGTAATACCATGTTTTTGTTTTATTTTCATCGCTCATCACCAATCGTTACGATTCAGTCAGCGGTTATAAGGAACTACCTAATCTACCTATGCCTCTCAAAATCATTGTTTTGGGTGGCAAAGCTCCTATTTTTATAACCGCTATATCTTAATTTATCAACTTTTCCAGTAAAAACAAGTAATATCTATACTATTATAAAATTCTAGATTTGTATTGAAAATCACTTTTCTATGGAGGGGTCATCATTCACTATGTTTTCGCTTTTCCCCGTACCAGAGTCAGTACCTATATTAAAGCTCTTGCTAGGCCAATCCCATTGTACCGCGCCTTATGTATGGGAGCGTTGAGACTAGAGCTCTTGGTCTACGACGGGTTTCGTGTAAACGGTTCGTGTATTCGGGTACGTGTAGTTCGGACATGGGTTTTGACCCGTTCGTAACGGATAATTAAGGTCCGTGTATTTAAGATCCGTTCGGGTCGGTTACACGGATCGGCGGATGTTAAATACACTGATCACTACCCGTCCATAGGTAAAGCTATTATTACAGCACTCGTTAGTTCTTCTTGTTTATTTAATTATACATATATGGCTATTGTAATCTAAAAAAAAATGGGCGCCCAATGTTTTAGAGTTCCGTAGCCAAGATGCCAAAACCGGAACCCTTATAGTTTCGTCCGTCCGTCAGTCCACATGTCACAGGTATTTTACTCAAAAACTACATGATGAATATAGTGATGAAGTTTGGAGTATATGTGTATTGTATAAACCGCTACTTAGTTTGATAGTTAAATATCAAAAACCAATATTTATAAGGGGGCACTCCATACATATAATCGAAAGTAAACGATTTTTTTTTAAACATTGGGGTTTATAAAAAAGTCTTGTTTTATTGAATATTTTCGTAAATTATCACTGAAAGTAGCATAAATTGTATTTACCCTCCTCTATAATCTAAACGGTAACGTCTGGAAAATGTGGAAAAAAAATCACAAAAATAAACCTTAAGAAATATTTGCAACATGATCAAATATACCGTTTTGGAGTTATTGCTAAAAAACTGCGCTTCTCAGTAAAAGGACGTAAGTGCCGTGGAGATACGCTCTTTTGCTAATGCATTTTTTATATCATATTTTTTTCATCTGCAGTGATTTTTTTTGTATGAACGGCTGCGGAAACTTGAACTGAGCATGATCCGTCATGCTCTTTGGCTGATTCTTCGATCATCATCATCATCATTTCAGCCATAGGACGTCCAATGCGGGACACACTGCCGACGACCCGCATCCAGCGAGTCCCAGCAACCCTAATCAGGTCGTACGATACGACCACTTTGTGGGTGGCCGTCCTACGCTGCGCTTGCTGGTACGCGGTCTCCACTCGAGAACCTTCCTGCCCTAACGACCATCGGTTCTTCGAACTATGTGCCCAGCCCATTGCCACTTCAGTTTGCTTACGGTGTTTGCTATGTCGATGACCTAGGTTCGTCTACGAATCTCCTTATTTCTGATTCGATTTTTTAGAGAGATCCCGAGCATAGCCCTTTCCATAGCTCGCTGAGTGACACTGAGCTTTCTTAACAGGGCTATAGTTAAGAGACTATGTCTCGGCTTTTTTTGCAGATGTTTTCAATATTGATCTGTTATAAAGTTTTTCATAGTTATGTTTCTTCTCCTAAGATAAAATATTTAAAAAACATAATTTTGAAATTTTGGGCTCGTTGACATAAAAATGTGTTTCAGCCGCAAAAACATGGATTACAATTTCAAAAATAATACGAGTCAAATAAATGCTCACGTAGCGTACACAGTTATTCGATATTGTCTTTTCGTACCCAAATTTACTTACGTCTTACGATGCAGCCATCTCTGGAAATTTCCCGCCCTTTTAGAGAAAACAGACAAAGCTATTCAGGATCTTTTTGTTTCGATCATTAATATTAATCTGGACGATCGCTCATGGGCCCAGGCTTTCCTTCCGATAAGGCATGGAGGCGTAGGTATCAGGAAAGTCTCCAGCGTCTCGCTCCCCGCATATCTGTCCTCAATGTATAGTTCACTTGTCTCCAAAATTTTAAAGTCTCCAGTCCAACTGCTAGACATTTCTTTTATGTCTGAAGCCAGAAATGCGTGGACGGACGCGTGTCCAAGCACTGACCTGCCCGGAAACCTGAGTTCTCAACCGCTTTGGGACGAGCCGCTCTGTAGGCTGGTACGGGATAACCTGTATCAAACGGCAACCAGTATTTCGGAGCGCGCTCGTCTACTTGCCGTTGCTGAGTGGGAATCGGGGCAGTGGCTCCAAGCTCTGCCATCATCGCCTATTGGGACGCTTTTGGACAACTCCGCATTCCGCCTTTCCGTCGCTCTTCGCCTGAGAGTGACCTGCGTTGTCCCACACCGCTGCCGCTCCATAATAAATTTTGTTTTGCAAGAAAGAGATAGAATTAAATGTTTGATGTCTTATATCTTAGTTATTTTTATAGCAATTCGAAAAATTATTTGTTCTACTGTTTGATACGTGAATGAGCTTTTAATAAAGCAAAAATAAAAATTCATGCATATTCCCTATTGCTCCGTCTTTTTTTGTAAACAATAGCTCGTGGACCCGTTTTCGCTATCGCCTTTGCCGCCAAACAAAGCACAGCATTTAAATGATAAGGGCACAATTACAGCCGTTGTTTCTTGGGATATTTTACCTTATCTCAAAGAAACAAAATTTTAACTTAAATTTGAAACGATTCTACTCGCCATTTCGCTGGCCCAATATTATAGGTTTCTATGTTTCACTTTTCATGAATTGAAGTTTCAACATTGTCATAGTGCCTTATTGTCTAATTTTAATTATCCAGAAAATGTTACATAGAACCCTGTAATATTGGGCTAGATTTATTCAGTGACATAAAATATTTTTTTCGATTTTAAGTAATAAAATCTAGAAAACCATATGCAATATGCATTAAAAAATATTTTAATTTACACATGAAATTAACGTGTCCGCTATACAAAATTGTATATAAAATTAACAAGGCCACTCATTTTAATTGCACATGGATAATGTATATAGCGAAATAAAATGTAAAAAAATATTTATGCTCTGGGTTTAGTATTCACGATAAGTACGCTGATCATTAAAAAAACCAGCCAAGAGCATGTCGGACCATGCTCAGTGTAGGGTTCCGCAGCCGTGCCGTTCATACAAAAAAATGCACTACAGATGAAAAAAATACGATATGAAAAAGTGCATTTAGCAAATGAGCGTATCTCCACGGCACTTACGTCCTTTTGCTTAGAAGCGCAGTTTTTCGGCAATAACTCAAAAACGGTATATCCGATCATGTTGAAAACAATTTTCGTTGAAATTTTTTACTAAGCTTTTTTGCTGTTTTTTTTTACACAAGGTTTATAAAATAGAGGGCGAGTATTTTCAAAAATATCCACTAAATAAAAGAAAATACCTTCGAAGTAGGTGTCGTTTCTGCTGGTGAGCCTGTTCCAGCCCGCCGGAAAGCCGCGCCATTAAGAGCGCGTGAAGTTCGGGATCCTCCAAAAGAGGAAACCCCTCGCACCAATGTGGACAAGGAGGGTTTCACAACGGTGTCAAGAAAGCGTAAGACACGCAAGAGTCAGTGTGGTACTGCAGAACCGGTTGGTTGTGGTCTACGGGTCTCCACACCAAGCAAGGCGCTGTACGTGTCGCGCCTGCATCACACTGCCACTGCTGAAGAAGTGACGCAGTATGTTCGCCAGAAAACCGGCTACTCGCTGCGGGTGTTCCAGATGCATTCGCGCCACTACGTGCACTTCAGCTCGTTTGTAGTGCGCGTGCCGCGCAGGGACCGGTCCCGTATCCCCTTCGAGGGTTTTTGAAGGGGTATTTCGTTCGACTTTGCTAACCAAAGCCGTTCCGTTTAAAACCCCTTCATAAGGCTTTTTAAACGACTTTTAATACGGATATCGCACAGTGATTCCGCCGTAGGCCATAAATCGAAAAAAGTCATGAGCGTATCCTGGACTAAAAAGTAAGTAAAATGATTCACCGATAGACAATCTTCTAAATACTATATATAGCACAGCAATAAAGTACTATTATCATTTACTTTTGTGCAACGAAAGTGAACGCATCTCGACCCTAATTAGTAGTGTGTTTTTGTCGCCGCAACTTAATCACTTTGTTATTGTGTACTATTATTATTATTTGCGTGTGTCCACGTGGTATTATTATGGAAATCCAAGAAGAGGGTATGTACTTTATTTTTCAATTATGTTTTATATATAAATATGCGTGCTTATATTTTAAAATAATTTTCTAGTAGAGGTCTGTCGTTTACGATTAATTTTTAAGAAGTATGATTTCATTGAGAGTTATACTCTGATGCCGAGGTTTGCCGCACTTGACACATATATTATGTTATAGATGGAAGTGTCCTTAATAAGGGCTGTAACTTTCATCGACCTTTTTTGACCTCTTCTTAGGTAAAAGGGGTTTCAAAGAACAAGAGTAGGGTAGCCGAAAAAAATCCGATTTTTAAAAAATGTTTTTATCTTTGTTTTAGGTACATTTTTAAGGTGTTCTATTTCGAAACGTAGTGTTTTTGATATTTGGCACTCTGGACAAGGAACTGATACAGAAAAATTTCAACATGTTTTTACTACACTGACGGAAACATCAATTATTTCGGATAACATCGAAAATATTGGCATAGAGAATTTAAGGGTTAAAATAAGGAATTTATGTAAACGAATTGCATGTTATTGGAAAAAAACAAGATGTACAAAGTCTATATTTCTACATAAATATGCAGAGTGGCTTAATGATGTAGAATACATTGATGTGATCCAAAGTATCGAGCAGCGTATTTCTCAGCAGAATGATAACGTCGACCCCTCCCCTTCCACTTCTCGTGGCCGTCCGAGGAAAAACTTTAATGAAAGTAGTAAACGCACTAAAAGAAGGAGACTGGCGGAACTATCTAATTTTGACGAGTCTGCTGTAAATACACTGCTCAATGCTTCTGCTGATTCCAGCTTAACTTCTACAAAAGTCGACGAAAACAAAGTTTTGTCACTTATTGCAGAAGGTAAGATTTCTAGAAAGCAATATCTATTAATTAAGAATTTTATACATAATAATATACTGAAAGATTGTATGCCTTCCTATCAACGCATTGTAAAGGCTAAAAAGAGATGTTACCCTACAACTGTAGCCGTTACTGAATCATCAGCCGAAGTCGAACTTCAGAGTTTGTTAGATCACACTGCCACTCGGATTCTTGAGTCTCAAAAAGATATTTTAGATAAAATACCTGACCAGTCTTTAAATAAAATATCTTTGGTTGGGAAATGGGGATTTGATGGTAGTACAGGACATAGCGAATACAAACAAACTTTCTCAGATTCTTCTCTTGTGGATAGTAGCTTGTTTGTTACTTCATATGTACCGCTTCAACTTATTTTAAACCCGGATAATAAGGAAAACTCAATCATTTTGTGGAAAAATCCTCGTCCTTCTTCAACTCGATACTGCAGACCTATTCGCTTTCAGTTTTTTAAGGAAACAACTGCAGTATCAGTTGAAGAGGAGACTTATTTCAAACAGAAAATAAGTAACTTGCAACCGACTATCTTCAAGACAAATGCATGCGAATACACAATTAATCATAGCTTACAACTTACTATGGTCGATGGTAAGGTGTGTAATGCACTTAGTGATGTTTCTTCAACTAGATGTTATATATGTAAAGCTTTACCAAGTGAGATGAATCAAATTGATGTATGTTTGTGCAAAGCAACTGACGAAAGTAAATATGAATATGGCATGTCTCCACTTCACGCATTGATCCGATTTTTTGAATATTTCATTCATCTCGCTTACAAGTTAGAGGTTAAGAAATGGCAAGCTAGGTCTGATAGCGATAAACGACTTGTAGCTGAAAAAAAAAAACTTATACAATCGCAATTTAGGGAAAAGTTAGGTCTTATTATCGATAAACCCAAAAGTGGCGGAAGCGGGACATCGAACGATGGCAACACTGCTAGGCGGTTCTTCTCAAGCTCAGATATTTCAGCTGAAATTACGGGTATTAAGAAGGATCTCCTAGATCGTTGTTGGACTGTACTTCAGTGTATCAATTCGGGATATAACATTGATGCGACAAAATTCAGAGATTTCGCTTTAGAAACTGCACGGCAATTAGTTGCCGAATATCCATGGTACTATTTGCCTGCTTCTGTCCACAAAATTTTGATTCATGGTGCTGACATTATCAATCACGGCCTACTGTCTATAGGAGAACTGTCTGAAGAAGCAGCTGAAGCGAGTAACAAATACTATAAAGCATTTCGACTAGATCACACACGAAAAATGAACCGCGTTTTGACTAATACTGATTTGATTAATCGACTTCTTCTTCACTCAGATCCCCTAATATCAAGTTTGAGAAGGTTACCTGTTAAAAAAAAAAGTTCTTTGTCTAAATCTGTATTGGACTTGTTGTGTGTAAATAGTAAGTAGGTAATATTGAATGTATAAATAGTAAGTAATCGCTTTGTTTTAATATAACCTTATTTGTATATATGTAAATAGTCTTGAAATAAATATTTTTATTATTTATGTAGTATGCTGTTTCATTTATGTTTTCATTAATTACAAATTTTTTTTATCTAATGGCTTTATGTTTAAAATAATAACGTTTTATAAAATGGTTTTGACTACAGATATTTTTTTAATAAAAATAGTCACACAAGTTTATTATAAATGTCTAAAAATGTTATTAATGATATATTTCATGCTTGTATAATAACCCTTTATAGTTTAAAATCGAAAAAATGGCTTTTTTTGGAGTTGAGGTATTTATGGCCGCCCTTGTACGGGAGCGGAATCACCGTGTATCGGTGTACCAAACGGATTCTTGATACCCTTTGCTAAGCGCTTAAAAAGTCGTTCGAACTGCTTACCTCTTGAAGGGGCTTCCCTTATAACGCTTGTGCCATTTTGATCCTTGTAACCATAAAAATAAGAGCAATATTTCAGTATTTACGTTGTAGGTGTTTCGCGCGGTGTAATGTGTATCGGCAAGCGCCTTGACGTTCTTTGATAATGCCGCTAGCCGCCGTCGCTTGCGATAGAAAGTATCTTATCAAATCGTAATAAGGTTTAATTCGTTCGTCGTTATCATCCTCTGTTTTTAGGACATATATTCCCCTCCTACTCCTCCTAGTACTAAAAAATAAATAAAATTAGTAGGTATACCGAAATTATTGGTAGCTTTTTTATTTTGATTTAAGTCTGCGGGCACGCGCGTCGACGCTGTCATCCCGTTTTACCGGCATGATTTCTCAGATTAAAACTGTAAAAATATTCTCTTATTTTAAAATACTTACCTCATGTTATCACAATTATATCAGACACTTTGTCGTACGTACACCAGACAAACTATACAGGGTGTCCCAAAAAGTAGTGATATACTGAAGCTGGGCGGTAGAGGACCTAGAGGGCTATCTAAATCACCCCCATGTATGTTCAGCGATTTTTCGTATTTTCGGAATTATGACTTTTTTTTTTATTTTTCACCTATCGCCGAGTACGATGAGATTTTTATTTATGGTGACGTGAATTATTGCGGTAGATGCTTGATTTTTTTTGTGTGCTGAGCTGATAGATAGGCCAATTCAGTATGGTAACATTTACTATCGTTAGATCTTTGAATGGAAAAAAAAAAATTAAATGCCAAGAATGATAAAATTACCCAATATGTTCACAACTTCAAGGGGCTTTAAAAAGATAATATCACATAAAAAAATTACCGTTTGGCTTTTAAAAACTTGCTCTATCTATCAGGTAGCTACCCTGAAAATTTCATTTTATTATTCATAAGGCTTCAATCAAAAAATTGAAATCTAAATGTGGTAAGTGCATAATTTTAATTTACATGATGATTAATACAAACAAAGTAAAACCAATTACAAGGTGTTTAATTTAAAGAAATTTTCAAAATGGCCCCCCTGTTGCTCAATGCAAGTGCGACATCGCCGAAAAAAGTTGTCTTTTAAACGGCTGAATGCACTTCTATTATTTTTAATAGTTTCTTCTGCTACTCTCAATTTCCGGGTTAACTCGTCCAAATTGTGGCATTCTCTTGAGTAGACGAGGTCTTTGTAGTATCCCCATACAAAAAAAACAATGGGGTTTAGGTCGGGGGACCGTGGAGGCCAGGCTATAAGGCAGGCGTCACCCCGGCCGCAACGACCAATCCATCTTTCAGGGTATCTTTGATTGAAATAGTTTCTTACGTCCAAGGCAAAATGGCATGGTGCACCATCACACTGCAGTACTATGCTTCTGCGTGTCTCCAAGTCCACATCTTCTAACAGCAGGGGCAGATCGACGCGTAGAAAATTTAAAAAGTGATTGCCGCCCAAGCGGTCTGGCAGCTGAAAGGGCCCGATTAGCTGACCGTTACGTATGCCAGACCAAAGGTTAACACTAAAGTGTTCTTGGAATGTCGATTCCCTTTTTAAATTTGGATTTTCAATTGCCCATGAGTGAGAATTGTGCATATTAAAAATCCCATTGCGTCTAAAGTGGGATTCATCCGTCCACAAAATTTGGTTAAAAAAGTTTTCGTTTTCAGCTTGTCTCCTCAGCATTTCCTGACAGAATTCAATTCGCCGATTGTAATCTTCCGGTTTCAACTGTTGCACTTTTCTAATGTGAAACGGATGATATCCTACGCTCTGTAGTGTACGGTGTACCTGAGATTTAGAAAGTCCGGTACGACGTTCCATAACTCTCACACTGGTCGATGGGGCTCTTTCTACTTCTTCAACCACTGCATCTACTACATCAGGATCCAGTATAGTGGCCATACGGCCTGATCTGGTACCCGGTATGTAACCTTCCAACTACGCATTATGTACTCTTAAGATCATGCGATAGCGAGGAAACGTTTCAGGTTGAGGCCCGCCTCTTCGTTCCACATGTTCCCGGTACAGCCTTGAAGCTTCCGACGCATTCCCCCTAGCATAACCGTAATAGTAATGCATTTCTGCGTAGTCACGTGAAGTAAACATGATCACTTACACGCAAACTCAAGTCCAGTTAAATAATGCCAAGTCGTCGATTCCAGGTAATAACACTAATCCAAATCGTAATGCAAGTCAAAGTCCATATGAATAGCCAAAATGATTAGAGAAACGAACAATTAGCAGTATTAAAACACAATTTTTAAATTATTGAAAAGTACCTACGATGACCAAACAACGTGAAAATTTTCTCATGCGTCAACCGTCTTTTGTTTTTTGTTCTTTTTCTATTGATGGCCAGTGCGTGATTAAGAACGAAATTTATTTAGAAAGTTAATTAATTTTGCACTTGCCACATTTAGATTTCAATTTTTGATTGAAGTTTTATGAATAATAAAATGAAACTTTCAGGGTAGCTACCTGATAGAGCAAGTTTTTAAAAGCCAAACGGTATTTTTTTAATGTGATTTTATCTTTTTAAAGCCCCTTGAAGTTGTGAATATGTTGGGTAATTTTATAATTCTTGGCATTTTTTTTTATTCCATCAAAGATCTAACGATAGTAAATGTTACCATACTGAATTGGCCTATCTATCAGCTTAGCACACAAAAAAAACAAGCATCTACCGCAATAATTCACGTCACCGTAAATAAAAATCTCATCGTACTCAGCGATAGGTGAAGAATTAAAAAAAAAAAAGTCATAACTCCGAAAATACGAAAACCCGCGGAACATACATGGGGGTGATTTAGATAGCCCTCTAGGTCCTCTACGTCCCAGCTTCAGTATATCACTACTTCTTGGGACACCCTGTATAAGTGCTATACGACTTCCACGGACCGACAATAGTCAGCAACTAACTCAAAAAATGCCCCGCCTAACGAAATCAGACCGAAATAGGTAACTTATAGATCTCAAGGTTAGGGAAGCCAAGGGAAACCCGTTCCTAAAGCTAAGCAAGGCTTGTCGGCTATCCAATATACAATTAAGCCGTTCCAAAAGCTTATTTAAAGAAAGGGAAGCCCCTTCCTACATTGTAGTGACCGCGTAAGGGAAACCCCTTCCTACAGCTAAGTCAAATGAATGGGAAAGCTATTCAAGTGGTAGGCATGTGATTTGGGCTATTTAATGAACGGTTAAGTCGTTAAATGGATTTTGTCTGAGAAGAGGTGTTAATGAAAACAAATAATTTACATTTTTTAATATTTATTTGACTGAGCGCACGTTAACGCACAAATGTATTTTTGGGGAGAGAGGGGGAAGACACCAAATGTTGCCATACCTATGGACATTTTTTTTTATGAACATAAATCTCCCGCCACTTATTACTAACAAAGAGAAAAACTTAAAACTAAAGCGCTTAACGCTACTAATCATAAATTGGCAAGACAGCAATCTTATTAATGGCCCTGGTATGAGCTCCATTTTTGGTTTTTACCTCCACAGATCTCACACGATTGTCTCTGCCTTTGAATACTTTAACCACTCTCGCTACTGGCCACTGTAAGGGTGACACCTTCTCACCAATTAATAACACCAGAACTCCTTCCTTAACATCAGGATAAACCTTATGCCATTTCGGCCTACTTAACAATTGCGATAAATAGCTCCTATGCCAAACACGCCAGAAATCTTGATGAATCTTGGTGCATTTCTTCCAGAAATGCAACACATTTGTGTTATTACTACTTTCTATTTCCCGTTCAGGAGGAGCAGTTAAAGCGCGCTGTATTAAGAAGTGTCCTGGGGTTAAAAATGTTAAGTCGGATTCATCACCTGACATCTGAGTAATTGGCCTAGAGTTCAAAATGGCTTCTACTTTTATTATGACCGTATTAAATTGTTCGTACGTCAGAATTACATTTCCTATGATTCTTTCGAAATGATACTTTGCTGATTTAACAGCAGCCTCCCAAAGGCCACCCCATGTGGGAGAATAACTCGGTATAAACTTAAATTCAATATCTTGTATATTACAGTGATCTATAACAGCACTCTGATGGCTCTGAGATTTACACATTTCATATAACTTTCTGAACTGGTTGTTTGCACCTTTGAATGTAGAAGCGTTGTCACAATATACAATCCGTGGATAGCCTCTCCTAGAATAAAATCTTTTGAAGGCCTCCAAGAAGCTTTCCGTTGTCAAGTCAGACACCATCTCTAGATGTACACATTTTGTTACGAAACATACAAAAATGCAAACATACCCTTTTGTCACTATCGACCTTCTTATGCTGGACTGTTTTATACTGAATGCGCCGCAATAATCTATCCCTGTTTTTTTAAAGGGCCTATCTTCTACCACTCTATCCTGGGGCAGCGCTGCCATCAATTGCTGCGCCCTTTGAGCTCTAAATTTAAAACACAGAACACATTTGCTTATAATCTTTTTGACTATGGTAGTAACACCTATGATATAATATTTTTGAGCTAGACTAGACAATGTTAGCTTTAGGCCTGCGTGCAATAACGCACGATGTTCATGGTAAACGATTTGCGTAGTGACATTACATTGTTTGGGTAATATAATAGGGTGTTTCTGCGTAAATGGTATGCTAGCATTGTCTAGCCTACCTCCGACTCGGAGGACATCTTCTGAGTCTAGGTAAACACACAATTTTTTTAAATTGGATTTGATACATTTGTTATTTTTTATGCAATCGATTTCATCACCAAAATGCAAGCTCTGTACATATTCTATTATCGTGCGCAGAGACTGTCTGTATTCCTTAAAACTTAATAGCTTAGAACTATCACGTTGCCCTTTTTTGAGCTTTCAATTATTGATAAATCGTAACACATAACCAATAATGCGTTGAAGTTTTGACATGGATGAAAACTTTGAAACTGGGATGATTTCGTCAACAATATTGCAGTTTGCGTTTGGTTCCGTGTATATTTCTGTTATACCTGTGTTAATTTGGCAAGCCTGTTCGGTTTCGATTGAAAAATTAACATTGCGAATATCTGGATGCCCTTTCCACCAAAGAGCATTGGTGACTAACTCGGACGGCATTAATCCACGGGACAGACAATCTGCCGGGTTGCAAGAACCACGAACATGAGTCCAAACACATCCACGAGTCTGTGTATTTATTGAGATTACTCTATTTGATACATAGTTGTCTTTGGATGGTGGCTTTTGCAACCAGCAGAGAGCCACTTGTGAGTCAGTAAACAAAATGCAGTTTCTGATTACAAACGGCAAAATAGAACACACCTTTACATATAGTTTGGATAACAATACACATGCATTTAACTCCAACCTAGGTATTGTCAAATTTCCCTTTAATGGCGCGATTCTAGACTTACTGCATAATAATGTTACATATACATTCTTTCCGTGTACGGCTCTAATGTAAAAGCACGCTGAGAACGCTATAAAGGATGCATCACATTAATACCCAATTAATTGTAAATAATCGGCACCACTTGTCATCAAATCACGTTTTACATTTATACTACCCATAGACATTAAATCAAGGAAAAACGAGTTCCAGGGTAACAACAATTCATCGGGCATACTAACATCCCAATCTAATTTTTGCTTCCATACTTTTTGTAGGAACTCCTTAGCCTTTGTGAGAATCGGGCCAGCCAATCCTAAAGGGTCAAAAAAGGTTCCGATAAAACTAAGTACAGTTCGTTTTGTCCACTGAAGGGGCAGCTGCACTATGGGCCTTGATATTATAAATTCATCCGAAGTTAGGTTCAATGACAGCCCTAATGCCTTGGTTGTTAATTGGGTGTTGTTCAAGCCTACTTCCTGAAAACGCTGCTTGCTACTAGGAATTCCATCTAGTATATCTTTATGGTTAGCACACCACTTATGAAGCTCAAAGCTCCCCAGGCCAGTCAGCTCAATCAGTTCATCGCGGATCTGCCTTACCTCCTCAAGTGTTGACGCACCGAATAAGCAATCGTCAACATACGAATTGTTTTTCAGCACGGAAGAAGCGAAGGGGTACTGCCTCTCATAGCGATGAGCCAGCTCGACGAGACATCTGGTTGCCAGGAAACTGGAGCTTGTGATTCCGTATATGATCCGGGTTAACTGTAAGCATATTAAAGGGTCATCTAAATTTTCCTTCCATAGAATGAGCTGTAGGTGGGCTTGGGAAGGGTCAATGGCCACTTGCCTGTACATCTGTCTTATGTCAGTCATAGCAACATATTTATATGTGCGGAACAAAATTAAAATGTCAAACAGCTCCTTTTGTACAACTGGTCCAGAATGTAAAATATCATTGAGACTCAGTTTTAAGTTGGTCTTAGCACTTCCATCAAAAACTGTCCGGAGACATGTGGTCACGCTGTCCTCTTTTAAAACGGCATGATGGGGCAGAAAGTAGCAATAATCTAACTCTTTGTCCAACTTGAACGAATCAATTACCTTAGCATGACCCAATTTGACGAATTCATTGATAAATTCTATGTAACCCTTTTTTAATTTATCATCCTTTTTGAATCTTTTGCACAAAGCGTTCAATCGCTGAAGTGCCACAGAAAAGGAATCCCCTAATCTCACTTCTTCAATTGGAGTTTTAAGAGGTAATTTAACCTGAAATCTTTTATTTATTAACTGAGTTGATTTTTGGAATTCAATTTCACACACATCCTCACTGGCCGTGCACTCAGTTTTAATTCCGGGGACATTTTGCTCTTCCCAAAATTTTTGTAAGAGAGTGTCCACTTTGTTATCCATTATAGCATGCAATCCAACCTTGTCGCTAACCTGTATTGGGGATAACAAACAAATATTATTTTTATCTAAATTGCCGGACACAATGTAGCCAAACCGAGTAGACAATAAAAATAATTCGTTTCCCGGCAGGGATATTTTGTCAGGAAGCATAATTTTAAAAAATATGTCTGCTGCAATTAAAAATGAAATTTCACCTGGAATATTGTACTCATTGTCGGCTAGCTTTATTTCGCTGGGAATGTTCAAATTATGAAGTTCGAATTTTGTCTGTGGCAAGTAAGCAGTAATGTTGTTGACCACAGAAAACAGTGCATTGCAACTGTAATCATTGTTCACTGAATGCATGGATAAATTGACAGCCTTGGCAATAGGTTTGCGTTGTTGGCCAAGCGCTGTAACATTCACATTATAATCAAATGGAATTACTTTTAATTGGTTCATTAAATTATTGTTAATGAACGATATTTGACTGCCTGAATCGACAAGGCCCCTTGCAGTGACAAACGAGCCATCATGAGCTCTAAAATTTACTTTCATTGTAGGCAACAATACCATTTTTTCAGGCACAGCATTATTTTCAGCATTGGCAATGTTAGTTACCATATTTTCAGAGTGCAATAAGGAATTGTGCTCTCTACTTTTGCAAACAGAGCATTTAAAATGATAGTGGCATTTCTTTTGATGAACATTCAAACAAATTTTACATAGTTTCCCATCAACGGCAAACTTTATTCGGTCATGAGCACTAAATGCTTGAAATTTTTTGCAAGCAAAAAGCTTATGATCGGCTTCATGACAAAATTTGCATGTAGAAAACATCTCTTTATTATGGTCACTAACATTTGCCAGGTTTGCCGCTTTTGAATATCTATTGAAAGTAGTCTTACCTGCTGTTGTTACTTGTGACTCCTCAAATCCCATTGCTCTCTTTTCTATGAATGCTAGCAATTCCTCCAAGAGGGGCAACCGTGTTTGATCCAGTTCAGCATAGTATAACCTGCAAGAGTAGTTGTCAAGTTTTCGCAACACAATTGAGATGATGATCATGTCCCAATGCTGAGTATGCTGACCAAGACTTGTCAAGGCCCCTAGGTGCTGTCGCACAACAGAAACCAGATGCCTAAGTTCACTGGAGGAACCCTTTACGATTGGCTGGTAGTCCAACAATGCGTTAACATGATGACTTATAAGCAAAGTTTTATTATTGTACCTTTTATCGAGTAGATCTAATGCATGACTATATGAATCATTTGTTAATGGCAATCCACTAATTAGCATCAATGCATCACCTTGCAAATATTTCCTTAATTAATAAAGTTTTTGAACAGGTGACAGGTTCGCATCTTTGTCCACGATGGCTTCAAAGATCTCGATGAACGATGTATACTGCGTGATGTCCTTGCCGTCATAGCAAGCGATGTCTAATCGGGGCAACCTGCTACTTTGTGGTGCACCAGCTGGCGGCTCTATGCTCCTCTGCGGCGACAACGGCACTTGCGTAGATTGCTCTGCTGCACGTACTAACGCCCGCAATTTGCCCAGCACAGCGAAACACTTGTCTTCAACATCGTCCTCGCTAAAACCCCCGTCACTGTCTTCTTCGATTCCGGATAATATTTGTATTTCTAAGGCATATGTTTTGTAGACATTCAGTCCTCTCAAAAGCTCCTCCATACGTATCTTGACGCCCTCCAAATCGACGAGCCCCTGCTCGGCCTGCTCAGCGGCGAACTTAGCAGTGCGTGTTATTTGTCCCTTAAATTGTGATATTTTCGCCCGTAGCATTTTAATTTTCTTTTCCTCTAGTGACATGGTTAACTCGTAGGCTTCGTAACATCCGAGATGACACAATACTGTAAGAAATTTGCCGTATGCGCTTTCGTAAACAAGCCTTGTAACGATCGATCGTTTTTTTTTTTTTTCGCAATTGATTTGACAGTTGACGTGTGACGTTGAAAGTTCGTTCCAGTCAACTCTTAACCCTTTAAGCGCCGAGCATCATCGCAATTTGCCGTGCCACAGCAATTATGCAAAATAAATCTCCAAGAACAATAGTGATGGCAGAGCAAGATATCGATATTCAAAAATAACTTCGTTTTTGACGTGTTTAAACGAACAAAATCTTACACTGGTGTTTTAAAGTATAATTTTATAGAATTTCGGTCTCTTACTCGCACTAAAAACCCCGGAATAACATACCTAAATATCAAAATATACTTGAACTTGCACCATAATTTGTCAATAAAGCCACATCACTTCTTGGCGGTGACGTCATCCTCCGGACGTGACTTGCCGTCATTGGCGCCGAGAGTAGCGCAAATCATTCTAACGTTAGAGTTGGGAAAGTGTTTGTATCAATAACTTTTTTATCGATATATAGACTCAAAATGAAACAAGGTGGTTTTCCTTTAAAAACGTATATTAGGTAAACAGAATAATTGAACTAAGTATAGTAAAACGATCAGTCAAGGTAAAAACATATTAAAAAAACTTATTACTAAGTATGTAGGTAAGGAAACTACAATCAAAAATCAGTATTTTTTTATTACTTACTTATTGATTGTATAATCAGCCTCTAAACTAAAACTAAGAATTAACAACCAGGTTTTTTCTTATTGCCTATATAATCAGTCTTTTGATTTACAACCTAATAATCAGTACATATTTAACTACATGTATAAGAATAAGAAAACTATAATCAGGAATCAAAAATCTGTATTTTTTTTCTTAAACTTTATAAATTGCACATGTGTCAGTATATAATTAAACTAAAACCAAAAATCAACAACCAGTATTTCTATTCCTTATTGCCTATATAATCAGTACATATATAACAGTGTAAAAGAATAAGAAAACTATAATCAGGAAACGACAGGTAATCAGTATTTTTTACTCCTTATTGCCTATATAATCAGTCTTTTGATTTACAACCTAATAATCAGTACATATAAGTGTATAAAAAAAACTACAATCAGGAATCAACAGTCAGTAATGTGATGTGCCTAAGTATATAATTAAACTAAAACAAAAAATCAACATATAAAAAAAACTGAATGTATTTATGCTGATGACAAGAAATCGTCACTAATCTAAAAAGATCATTGGTCTACATACCCCTTTTAATCCCATTTAAAGGTCGATTAAACAATAACCACCATAAAACAATAACCACCATAACACAATACCCACCTCAAAAACGTAACCATTTAGGAATAAAAAAAATTGTGATAGGCGATGTAATTAAGGGTATAATATTAGATTTCATTGACTACTATGGAGCGACACCTGAAATTACAGATCTATCCAATATTTGTCGTCATGCGAATTATTAAAGCCTGACCAGAAATATAATTATGAGCTGAGAATTATGAGGATGCGCCATGTTGCGGAATTTCACTGGTACTAATTTCTTACACTGGCAATGATTTTATGATAGTTAGTCAACAATGTCAATGTCATTCGTGGTGATTTCTTTAAAAGACAAATATTTGAAATTATCTAAAAAAATGCCAAAAACCTTTCACAGTCGTGAACGTAAGATTATACATAAAGTGTACATGTGTTTACTACACGTAAAACAGTCGGGAAAAGAGCGCATTCCATTAAATGACATTACGAGGTTAACATAGTAGAACTGGCAGGTATTTAAACTAATGTCATTATAGTGGGTTGCGATTGGCTACAAAATTGTTGCCATATAAATCTTATAAATAGCGCCCTCTTGACAATCCTCATATGTTTCTGGTCAGGCGTTACATGTTTCACCTAATTCATGACGGCAAAATTGTACCCTCAATGAAAGAGAACAGAAAGATCGGCTTAACCATTATGAAGCATAAAGCAGTTCTTGAAATTCTAAACAAAAATGTGTAGCGTCGATTTCACGGAAGATAACATCAAGTCGACGACTTGTCTTCTGTGACAAATCTCCGAAAACCCATAAAATGATATTAAAACTTATTTCCACTTTATTAATTTGCGTCTTCTGAATTCTTATTATACTTTTAAGCAGATACAAAATATGCCAGCCATATCACTTGCTACTTTTGAACCAAATTTGATTCTTCAAATGATCAAGACATACATTGTAACTTTCTATTTATTTAAGAAAATAACTAGAATGTGTGCGAAAATGGTTTTTTTATAATTACCACAACGGGAACAAACTTGAATTATTGAACATTGTTCCCATTATGGTAATTATAAAAACATGGCGAAACACAAAGGTGTACGTTGCACACCTTGCATATGAACCGAGATTCTCGTCGAATTTTATGTTCAGCACATTCTTTACACCGCCGATACTTCTCTTGCTTAGTAGGCATGTGTTCTACAGTTTTATATGGCAACATTTTTAATGGGTTCTTTTCAATACAAACACTTCGGGGCACCTGCGTTTCTGTAATGCGTGGATTATTAAATGTCGAAATCATCTGGCGAATAACTGCTAGTTGGAATTCCGCAAATTTAGCCTTAGGCGTATGTTTTACTAGCCTAAAAGTATAAAAAGCGTTGAGCATATGCATGTCAATAACATGGAAAAATAGCTTTTTGTACCATTTTATCGTTTTCCGGATGCATTGTAAGGAACTCAACATCATGTCAGTAGTGTCAACACTGCCCATATTCTTAGAGTAATCCAAAATACATTCTGGCTTCATAACAGGCAGTCCAGTCGTTCTATCTTGTTTTAGCGAAGGCACAATATTTGGCTCGTGAATCGTGGTCAGCATATTTACGTCTTTTTTGTCATGCCATTTGATGGCGTTCAATGGAGGAGCACTGCGGAAAACTTGTTCCCCGCGTTTCAGTTTTTGTTGCAGTTTAGGCATTCCTTTTCGGTTTGCTTTTGCCGTCCCACATGCATAAATTTTATTTTTATGTAAATAATTAAACAGCCTGGGACTGGTGTACCAGTTGTCAACATACAGGTGTCTATTGGAACCAAAGAGGTGTTTGATTAGTGTCGCGACGACAGCGCCACCAACACCCAAATTATCGGGATCAACAATTTCGGTATCTCCTCCACAATATACTATGAAATCAAGTATAATACCCGAAACAACATCGCACAAAACGAATAATTTAATTCCGAACCTATTGCGTTTGTTTGGTAGATATTGTTTTAGCGATATCCGGCCTTTGAATGGAACGATGCTTTCGTCTATACAAATATTTTGAAAAGGCGTCATCAAGTTTTTGAATTTTTCGCGAGCATGGTTAATTACTAATTCAATTTTACCCAGTCGTGATTCGCTTTGTATTCTTGGTGTGCTAAAATGTAACATTCCTAATATAGTGCAAAAACGATTTCTAGACATTAAATTCCCAAAGATTGGCGACAACAACAACGGGTCTGTGGACCAATGTTCCTCAATAGTCAGGTGGCGATTCCGTGTCATCAGCATAAATAACGCCAAGAATATATATAATTCTGCGACCGTCACATCATACCACTTCTTTAATCGCGAATGTACTCTTAAGTCAGCATTAAGGACAAAATAATTGTGGTATTGATTTATATGATGCACAATTTGCGTCATGATATTCATGTCCAGAAAATACTGGAAGAAGTTGAATTCAGTTCCATTTGTGGGCAGGTTAGCTTCTTGATGGACCCCAGATGTGAAGTCGTCAAATGGGTCGACTGTGGGTTTAAATTTATCTGGAGACCACGTGAAGGGGTCTTGCTCCATATCTCGCTGGTTGCGATTGGGCACTGCTGGTCGTGCCCTGTCCGATGTGCTGGGAGCACCCACTTCGGGTCTTTGACCCGCATTGTTGACCGGTGGCTGCAAATAAAGTAAAAAACTAAAATAACTTGTCTTGGAATTGTACATACGAAATTAAAGATTATTTTGTGTAAAGATGAAACATGATTGATTACACCCAGAGACAATGTCTGTATGGCTATAATCTGTGAGTAATGGTCCATTCATAAGAGCTGACGCAGATTTTTGTACGCAGCCAGTGCTAATTTTATAATAAATCCGCTCCAGCTTTCATGAATCGACCTTTACTACTCATGTCGATAGCCTACTTTGTGTGAAGGGCAACTCTAAGTTCAACTCATACAAATACACATAATTATTTATTTTTGGCATCGTCTCGGAATGAGGTTAAAAAGTGATCCACCCTTATGGACAGCACGAATTAATTTTGCATTATGTGTACCCAACCTTTATTTAAGGAGTTGTGTTGATGAATGATGACGCTTGATGATATAATTTCTATCGTCAGATCTCACAAGCAAAAAAACGTATCATACATAAAACACATAGTCGTGCAAACCTAAATTACCCCATTACTTTTTATAAGTTGTTAAAATTCATAATTTCTACATACAAATATTTATACAGAAATGAGGTGATGAAGTGGCGAAAGCATTAAATTAATTGTGAACTGCGAAAAGTAATGCAATATTGAGTGCAGCTAAACAAAATGTAAGTTAACATTAATATTAACTTCCGTAAAAAAGTTGCAACAGTGGTAGCAGTTTATAAAACTAAATTTTTCATCATCTATCTTTACAGCAGATCTAGCTTAAAACCCGTTCCAGACCTTCCGATCCTACTTATCAGATAATGTGTAGCGTAATTGTTAGGAAATCGGATAATGTGTAGTGCAATAGTTAGGACCTAAAACACTACACATTATCCGATTTCTTCCGATAAATCGGATCGGAAGGTCTGGAGCGGGTTTAACTGAAATGGCTTGCACACTGCGAGGAGCTGTCACTGTGGCTCAAAGGCCTCAGAGTACTGAGTAGTAGAAGTTCTACTACGCTAACGTGCTACTGTAGAACGTGAAGCGTGGACAACAATGTGTAACGGGTAATAACAATTACTTTTACTTTACTTTTTACAAATACTATACAGTTGCCGGTACACCACATGATCACGACCTTGAGTGCGCAGGAGCCGATTTACGTACAAATCACGCTACTGCGCACTCAAAAAATGATCATGTTGTGAGCCGGCAACTGTACTGAAATGCGTTGGTAGGCATACTACTACTATACTACATGGTATAATATTTTATCATGTATATTGACACGGTTTATGTATTTTTTTTATAGCCGACTCGAAACACGATGATTTTAAAGGTATTTATAGTCGTAAGCGCCGACCTATCATTTTATTGCACCTTGGGATGGGTTACTGTTGTGTGTTTTTGCAGCTGCTTCAATTAATATTTGCCTTGCATTGTGTGTGTTGTCAAACTAACCTATAAATACTTTCGGGTGGGAAGGGAATTTGATGCATGGTACCTAATTGTTTTTGTTGATGGACAAGATCTGTACTAACTAAGCAGATTGCGCCTGTCACAATCGCTGAGAAGAGTGGAAACTACACAGACTACCTCCACTAGCACCACCACCACCACCTCCACGCAGCATGGTTCGCGTGGTGAGCGCGCGTCGTGCTCTGTCTAGTATTGTCTGATTGTATGATATGAATAAGTGTTAATAATTGAAATAACTGTTTCCTGTAGATACGAAAGTAGCCGAACAGGTTGGGGGTGGCGCCAGTGGCTGGCTGACTGGCTGCCATGTTGCAAAGTGTAAGTAATAATTTAATATCAAAGTAATAGTGTATAAGTAGTAAAAGTTACAACACTGATAATTTTGACATGGTCAACCGTCTAATGATGGAGTTATTTTTTACAAGCTTTTATTTAACTTGCATTGTATGTTTGTTCGGGTGAAATCTTGCAACTCAATTTTGAAGCAGATATCGTCAACCGATTGAGCTGAAATTTTGCATACTTTCTTAACTTTGATGACAATACAATAATATGGTAGCATGGGGCTGATCTGATGATGGAGCCGGAAGGTGGCCATAGGAACTCTATAATAGAAAAAGCAATCCTACCGAGCTTGGGTTCTTTAGAATCGTCTCAGTGAGCATTTGATGGATATCCAAAGAAAAGTACAGTCGGCTATAAAAGCTTGCCACTAAAATGTCATTTTTGACAGAAACTTATTACAAAAATAGGCAACCTGATAGTGTTAAAGTTAAAAAAAATCCTTATAAGTGCTGGTCCATTGATAAGTAAATAATAATTATTGGTGTGTTCACAGTAACATGGCAGAAGAGGAAGCCCCACTACTGGCGCCGCCGCCAGTAGCCGATGTGCCGCCGCGACCGCAGCC
This sequence comes from Hedya salicella, assembly GCA_905404275.2. Lineage (NCBI taxonomy): Eukaryota > Metazoa > Arthropoda > Insecta > Lepidoptera > Tortricidae > Hedya > Hedya salicella. Next base: position 14,389,923 of record FR990111.1, on the reverse strand, counting down.
CCGCCTGTATTTTATGCTGCGGGTGCCGGAAGAGCCCCGGCCACCTCTAACGTTGCTGGAGCTGCAAGCCGCCCAGCAGCGGTGGCGCGCTGCGGTCGCCGCGGCAGAGGGCCGCCGCAAGAAATAGGGAGCCCACACATTTTGTGTAGGGCTCCCTAAGGAAATATATAAACAATGAATTTTTTAAAACATGACTTTTATTACACTTCATAGTGTATATAAGGCAAATTTTAGTTAAGAAGCAGAGGCGTCTTTACCTATGGTGCAAGGAGTGCAGCACACGGTCGCAGCGGCCCTAGGGGGTGCCAGCGAGCATTACATTTTGACCGCGCGCTTCTAGGGGGCGCTAGTGATGTTAGCACATGGGCTATAGACGGCTCTGAGTGTAAGTCAAACTCGCTTACTCAAAATTTCGTACTACAAACATTCTTAAAATATCTAAGGAGCCTTTTCATAACTTGTTCAAGTTATAATATGACAGACTAACAGGAATTTCGTGGTGTTTAAATTTTAGTGAGAAGAGTGGTGTGGATTTAAATGGTTTTTCATGTTATCTACGGCTTTGATCAGTTGAAGAACTAAACCGGCACAACATACTCTAGATAAAGTTACTAACAACTCGCAAAGGAGTTCATAATTATGTCAGCAGTTAAGTAAATAGGAAATAAAAAAAGTTGGAGAAGTTTTTGTCCCTGCGTGTTGGATATGTCTGTATATCGTTGTTTAGCACTCATAAAGCTGGCATAAAATGCACCTCTAGTGGCCTACCATACAACAAAATTTGCTATTGAAGTTAGGTACAATCTAGTTGCGAAATAGTATTTAATTTGTCATACAATCAACACAACAAAGGAAAACAAATGCAACTATTATTTTCAAATTTCTAACTACATAGTACATAATTCATGCAATGTACTTCTGACCTGTGAGTGATTTTGGCCCCCATTTTTAAATTTTAAATAATAAAAATAGACTCACCTCAAAATCTTCTTCTTCAATATCTTCTAATACTAAGTCTGAAATCACATCGTTACTCTCAACACCTTCTAAAATGCGTATTAACTCCTCCGTACTCATACTATCGTCACTCATTTTAAAATCACCACGGCACTATTTCGTTTTCGTATGCGCTTATGACGTCACCACTTGGCGTCGTTTCCCGTCCACGGCGTACAGGACACTGATAAGGACTAGTTTACCAGAGATGTGCGAAGCTATTGTCGATTATTATTACCTGCTCATTAGCGAACTATAGTTTCGTTAGTATAAACTAAATGCATAAGAGGTTGCATTATGAAAAAGGTAAGTAACGTCTTTTAGGCTAACTTGTTTCTATATAGTAGAAAAATAAAGTCCATAATAGCAATTAAAAAAATAAATAATTAAAAATGAAACATTAGTCGGTCGCAACACTATGCGACGGCAAATGCCGCTTTTGGCGTGGCCAGCCATGTTATTACTGTAATAAATTATAGTCTCATATAATGTTGTTTTTTTTTAGAAGTTGCTATTTATAGTGGAATTATATTAGTCATACAATAAAGTTAAAGGGTAAATGAATAATGCGAATCCAAAAATATGTTTGTAGAGTTATTTATTTTAAGCGCTTTTGATCAATAAAGTTTGGACGGCAATTGACGTTGTCGGCGTCAGTGGCACGAATTTCCGATGACGTGATTTGCCGTCTTTGGCGGTCAAAGGGACGGCAGTTGCTTCACTTCGTATTTCTTACGACTATGTTGGCAGCGCTGCGCTGCGATGTCCCACGGCCGTAGTAAACAACAAAATGGCGGCTGAACTATGAGCCGGCATCCGAACAAGAGACTAATCCTTGCACAGAACTATATGTTGAAATGAGCGCGCACTGTCTTTACACTGTATGACTAAAAGTGTTACTGTCTTTAATAGTTTCGGCACCAATTTGTTAATGAAAACAAATAATTTACATTTTTTAATATTTATTTGACTGAGCACACGTTAACGCACAAATGTATTTTTGGGGAGAGAGGGGGAAGACACCAAATGTTGCCATACCTATGGACATAGTTTTTTTTTATGAACAGAGGTTGACCGGTCCCTGGGCCGCGGCCGCTCCGGGAGACCATCGCGTGTGCTGATTTCTGGCCGAAAGGTGTCGTGTTTCGTCGGTTCCGGGGCAACCTACCGAATCCAACACCCGAGATGTCGACACAACGGGGCCACGCCGTTTTGCCGTCTAAATAAACTTTGTTCAGTTCATGACGCATTGGTGTATACACTGTAATGTTGTGTAACTTGTTTTTAATAAATAAATACTATACAAAATGACTTTAAGGGTTAACTTACTTTTACTAGCGTGAACAAGGCATTATTTACACGCATTTATTCTTTAGGAAACCTTTTTTCGCAAAGACTCAGTAAATATTTTTTCTTTACTGCAGAGATCGGCAAGGGTTTGTTGTACAGCTTCGCTAATCCATGTCGTACGAGTGATCCAGGAGTTGCAGGTGGTTCCACGGAATTCGGATTTGACTTGTTGCGTGGCTTTTTTTTTCCTGTGCTCTACCGTGGGCCAGATCGAGGAGTTACATTTCTGCGAGATGGTACTACCACCCTGGTATCAAAATTTAAATACTCTCCAGATGCGTTATAATTGAAGTAGTATTTTGGATCACCTTTTACGTATTTCGTTTTTTTTATCTTTAGCCAAGAAAGTTTGTTCCCATTGCAGTTCTTAGTTTTGTTTTTTATTGTAGCCTCAGCATGTTGTTTGAGGTTTTAAAACTCATTATACTGTAACTCTTTAACATTGTAAGGATCTTTCTTTACTTTCGTGTTGCCGGCATTGTAGACTCCTTTAGATCTAGCACTCTTAAATATGTTCTTCCAATATGTCATTGAGAATACGTCCTTGTGTGTTTTCGCACTTTCGATGCTGCTGTGCATTGAATCTGCTTCCATGTAAGAATGCCCGGACTCAAGAAATTTCTGTTCTATTACCTCTAAGTACTCTATTTCGTTAACAGCCCAAAGCAAAATGTCTGCAACATTTTGATTACGATTCTGTCCACCGCAGGTATCAGAGAACAAAGAGACACTTGTGACGTGACGCGGGATACAAGAAGACCTATCTCTGTGCTTCCCTTCTTGCCATGTACCTCGTTCCAAGAAAAGCAAAAGGCATTGTTAAGTAAAGCACTCTCGTATATGGTCAATTTTCTCACGTAATAAAGCAAGCCAATCTTCGAGCATGGTATTTGCAAAATAGCTCTCAAATCAAACGAGACCGATAGAAATCTATGATCAGACCCCGCTTTTTCTTTATTATATTTTTCTTCGCCGTTTCGCATGCATTTTTACTTTGTATGTGTTCGTTATAGGAAGCCTCTCGATCAGCTCTATCTTTTTCTTTTGCTGACGCATACTTGATACAGACCTTACATTGATTTTTTTGGAACAAAGAAGCTCAGGTTGAACTGAGTGGAGAAAATTCGGCGGTATGTTATGGCAGACACAGGATTATCATTTTCATACTTTTGAGAATAAAGCGTACATTTTATTTATAGAAAGTGTTTTTTTTTTAAGTATTTGCGTTTTGACTGTTTCTTGATATAATGACCCTCCATTAAAGGAAAGGAAGAAATGTGATCGATTACTTGTTGTACTTTTTCTGAAGTGACCATTTTGAAAAAAAGAGACTGGCAAGACAGGGAAGAGGCTAAAGAAAAGAGCTTTTCCAAAACTGCATCTCACTGCATCACCTTTATCTGACCACCAGTTGAGCGACTTCCCTCAAAATATTGCAAGTAAAGCAGATAAGGTTACTGGCAAAAAAGAAAAACATTTTTCCTCACCTATTATTTCCCCTAGAGTTGCAAATTTCTTATCATAATATTTCATATTATACTGCTGCCTACTCTTTGACAAGATTGCAATTAAACCTCGTCTCAATTATAATGTGAAAAAAGACAAAGTAGATGTAGACGGCTTTACAGATACGGGTGAAGAAAGTGCCAATACATTTGCAGATCATGCATCAGTATTAATGCTTCAAAACATACGGAAGAAATTAAAGCAGCCCTTTGCTTTTTACTTTGTGAAAGGTACCGTCTCATCAGGCATGTTAGCGGAAATAATAATAAAAACTGTGTTCAGAGAACAGAAAACATACTTGCATCAGCGTCAATGAGCAAGGCTAACGAGCTAGATGCAAGTAATCAATATTAAGAGAAATATGCAGAAAAATAGCTTGTTCACGCATTGTCTGCAGTTTACACGTACAGTACACAAGATGAATGTGTAGTAGTGTGCTGTATGTGTTATTTGTATATATAGCGTAAAGAATTTAAATAAATCAGATACCAATTGTCCGTTGGTGTTTCACTACCTTCCCATACCCGAACCTATGCGTGATCAGGGCTACTCTCTGAGCGTATAGTCCCACCCAACCTTTAGACTAAGATACTGTCACTGTGGCGAAGACTACCTTCAAGCCTTAATCGATCATGAGTCTGGAAGATCGGCATTGAGAAAATCACCATTCCAACCACCCTATTCTTCCCCGTAGGAATCCATCTGTTACCTTAGGTCTCCTGGTAACAGATTTTTGGTTAAAGTCGTAAGTTAAGGTTAGGTTAGGGACTTAGGGCAGTAGGCTTTCTTGGCATAATCTACCCTTAATCTACGCAGTCTGTGCAGACGCACGCTGAACAATTTACTTACTAACTTACCTAATTTACCAATACCAATCTAAACAACCTAATTTAACTATACCAATACAAATCACCAGATTTGTATTTTGTCCCCATCAGGGACCCTTATTCAGCGTGTGCTTGTACAAACTGTGCAGGCCATAAATGAAACTGGCTTTCATGTGATTGCCACAGTTTGTGACCGAGAACCCACAAATATGGGGGCACTCACAATTTTTAGAGTGGGTACTGAAGAGGGTCCATCAATAAAAAAATATTTTAATGTTGATGGAAGAAAGATATTTATTGTTTATGATGTACCTCATCTTTTTAAATCCGTAAGCAGCAACCTTATGAATTACGGTAAGATGAAAATGGGGGCAAAATAGTAAAATGGGCACACATATGAAGGAAGTCCAAAAAAAAAATCCTTTTATATTTCAGCAAAATAAGCGAAAACCTTGTCGAGCCAAAATACAGGGGTAAAATTAAGGTAAAGTATGCTGCACAAGCTTTGAGCAACACGGTAGCAGCGGATGTTAAAACTCCTGTCACTGGCAGAGCACTATGATTTAAAAAACTGTCACTGGCAAAAAAGGAAAATATTTTTCCTCACTTTTATTTACCCTAAAGTTGCAAATTTCTTATCATATATTTCATGTCATACTGTTGCCAACTTTTTGAGGAGATTGCAATTAAACCTAGTCTCAATTATATTGTGAAAAAAGACAATGTAGATGTAGACGGATTTACAGATACGAATGACGAACGTGCCAATACATTTGCAGATCATGCATCGGTATTAATGCTTCAAGGCATACGGAACAAATTTAAGCAGTCCCTTGCTTTTTACTTTGTGAAAGGTACCGTCTCATCAGGCAAGTTAGCGGAAATAATAATAAAAACTGTGCAGGCCATATATGAAACTGGCTTTCATGTGATTGCCACAGTTTGTGACCAAGGACTCACAAATATGGGAGCACTCACAATTTTAAGAGTGAGTCCTGAAGAGGGTCCGTCCATCAATAAAAAAATATTTTAATGTTGATCGAAGAAAGATATTTATTGTTTATGATGTGCCTCATCTTTTTAAATCCGTAAGCAACAACTTTATGAATTACGGTGAGATGAAAATGGGGGGCAAAACAGTAAAATAGGCACATTTGAAGGAAGTCCAAGAAAAAAATCCTTTTATACTTCAGCAAAATAAGCGAAAACCATGTCGAGCCAAAATACAGGGGTAAAATAAAGGTAAAGTATGCTGCACAAGCTTTGAGCAACAAGGTAGCAGCAGGTGTTAAAAGTCTTGTCACTGGCAGAGCACAATGATTTAAAAAACTGTCACTGGCAAAAAAGGAAAATATTTTTCCTCACTTATTATTTACCCTAACGTTGCAAATTTCTTATCATATATTTCATATCATACTGTTGCCCAATCTTTGACGAGATTACAATTAAACCTCGTCTCAATTATATTGTGAAAAAAGACAATGTAGATGTAGACGGATTTACAGATACGAGTGACGAACGTGCCAATACATTTGCAGATCATGCATCGGTATTAATGCTTCAAGGCATACGGAACAAATTTAAGCAGCCCCTTGCTTTTTACTTTGTGAAAGGTACCGTCTCATCAGGCAAGTTAGCGGAAATAATAATAAAAACTGTGCAGGCCATATATGAAACTGGCTTTCATGTGATTGCCACAGTTTGTGACCAAGGACCCACAAATATGGGAGCACTCACAATTTTAAGAGTGGGTCCTGAAGAGGGTCCGTCCATCAATAAAAAAATATTTTAATGTTGATCGAAGAAAGATATTTATTGTTTATGATGTGCCTCATCTTTTTAAATCCGTAAGCAACAACCTTATGAATTACGGTGAGATGAAAATGGGGGGCAAAACAGTAAAATAGGCACATTTGAAGGAAGTCCAAGAAAAAAATCCTTTTATACTTCAGCAAAATAAGCGAAAACCATGTCGAGCCAAAATACAGGGGTAAAATGAAGGTAAAGTATGCTGCACAAGCTTTGAGCAACACGGCAGCAGCGGGTGTTAAAACTCCTGGGACTGGCAGTGCACAATGATAAAAAAAAAAAAATTAAACATATCCGGAAAAGTCATCCACGAATTGGACAGAGTATTTGATGTGACTAATGGTCCTTCTGGGCCCCATGATATAAAAAAAGGCCAACGAGAGAATGCCTCGGTAAAAACAAATAATTTAGCTGCGTCGACACACTACAGGAAAATATTGGAAACGGCAGAGAGAGCGGTATTCTGGCTAAAAGCGTCAGGTGCATCCAAGGGTACTTGGTAACATTATGCTCGCTTCGAGATGCATGGACTGTCGGTACAGTGCGACATAAAAGAGTAGAAATTAAATGAGATAAAAGTATTGCCGCCAAATTCAACAACTAACTAAAATAATTTAACCGATTCCTATTGCCATCACTATTCGAATCATATCCATCACTATTCGAACTGCTGAATGCTGTGCTGTGTGTGTTCGTATTATTTAATGAAGTAATAGAAGTACCTAATATACTACCATTAATATGGAGCAAATTTCCCGTTCTCGTGCGCCAAATTTTACCACCGAAGAACAACTTTTGTTTTATAAGGTGCTAGAACCATACACCGCCATAATCGGAAGTAAAAAAACCGACGGCGTTAAAGTTGCTGCAAAGCAGGAAGCATGAGCGAACTTCGCCAAAATATACAACGCGAACACGAAACATGTTCCTAGAACAGTAGAAAATCTTATAGGTTGTTACTGCAATATGAAGCCCAAAATGAAAAAGCAGCATTCTCAGGCGAAGATGGTTTTAGAAGGTTAGTATGAAATAGATTCTGATATAGGCAACAATTTGTTTTTATCAGGGAAACATTTTTCAATCCGAATCCCATCTACTTATAATAATGTAGTCGTTTAAAGTGGTCGATATTCCGCGTATCCGCACGAAGCGCTTCGGTGCCACTTCCATCATGCGTTGCATAGGAGTGGAACTCGTTGCTTGCAAGTTTGTTTCCCGGGCATTATAATTTGGGCGTGTTCAAGACAAGAGTCGATAGGCTGTTTCTGGACAGGCATGATACTTCCACGTCCGCATAGTCACTTATCAACAGGCGAGATTGCTGTCAAATGCCCGTCTATCATCGTATAAAAGTAAAATAAGATTTACAAGCGTTATTTTATTTCCCAGATTTAAGTCAGAAGCAAGACATACTAATTCCCATGGAGTCTCATGGCAAAGACTGGCAGGAAGTTGGGAGAGCTATAAGCCACCTGAAGTTTGTCAATCCACATTCACTGATCTCACAAAGGATTACAAAAAAAGGAATACAACAGGGCACAGGTAAACCACTTGAGTATTTAAAGTATCAATGCAAATAATAATATGATTACATAATTATTATGTATTAGCTATAATTTATTTAGGGGCTAAATTATTTGTACTCCACCGCTGTCCCTGCGGATCTGAAGTAGACAGCCTAGGCTACCACGGCCTCTCCTGCCAAAGAAGCGCCGGTCGCTTCTACCCCTGAACGACATCCTTCGTCGAGCCTTTACCAGCGCGGGCGTGCCAGCCACTTTGGAACCACCCGGTCTGGCACGCGATGACGGCAAGAGGTCCGACGGAATGACCCTCATCCCCTGGCAAATGGGACGGCCCCTCATTTGGGATGCCACTTGTATGGATACCCTAGCGCCGTCTCATTTAGCCTCCACATCAATGAGGGCTGGCGGGGCAGCGGCGGCTGAGGCCTATAAGCGCCGCAAATATGCTGATGTAATAAACAATCGCATATTTGCGGCGTTTACAGTGTGGAGACTTTATATGGCCGGAGAGTCGGGATGCCCATTCACTTTTTAGAATCTTAAAAAATAAACTGATTGAAACCACACGCGATCCTAGAGCTGGCTCATTCCTCGGACAAAGAATAGGCATCGCCAGTCAACGGGGGAATGCAGCCAGCCTTATGGGCACTGTTCCGCAGGGAACAGATTTAGAAGACCTGAGTTAGGTAATGTTGTAATTGTAATTTTATTAATTTTTCTTTTTCTATGAATTATATGTCACTTATTAGCTATATAATAGTAAGTAACTAAGTAATTTATTCATGATCAACATACAGTCGTGTTTGAAATACTTATAAACCTGATGTCACACTCAGTGAAGAATGTTAATATGATTTATTACAATATTCTTCTATCAATTGAAAATAAGTCAACGTTAGAAAATGTAACTTTATCTCAATGTTCTTGTTTGAATTTTTATTTTTTAAGGTGGCGGTCCACCTCCATCAGATGACGATCCATTGGATTCAATAAAAAAAAACACAAATGTATGGCCTGTTCACCATCTATGATGGTGATTCTTTGCTTATTGAGCAATGTCAAGATATTAGGACAGAGCCTATTGAAAATTCATTTCTCAATAACGGTTGTGGGAAATATTACTTCTCATAGAAATAACTGGTTCTACATATCAATGTATTATACAGGTATAGGTACTACTCATCATAGTTCCCTCTCTTTGTTAGATATGAACACTTTCATAACCAAATAATTTATAGCTCTATGGTTGTAGCCAATAAGATGAGAAAATGTGTATGTAAAACTTGGTACAAACATAGCAGATCGCACTCACAGAGCAGTTTAATGGCAATGAAATGTTTTGCTTCAACAAAGTAAAAATTTAAGCATAGTTAGTTCAGAGAAAGCAGCAACAGCATCTTATTATTTCTTCTAATTTATTGAAATTAACATTTCTTAAAATGCTGACCTATAAATGAAATCTTTCTCTTTTAGAAGTTGAATTGGAAATACATGCTGCACCTGAAATACCAGCTACATCACAACACAATCTCAATTTAACAACAACTATTAATAGGACAGATATCCGCAAAAAGAAAAATGTCCTATTTCTAAACACAATCTCAATTTAACAACAACTATTAATAGGACAGATATCCTAAAAAGAAAAATATCCTTGTAAATGTGATGGTAAGTAAAAAACCTAAATGATACAGTTATATGTAATGTGGTATACCTACCTGCATATATTATGTACGACCAGAGTAATATTTTTGTCATCACATCACCACGCTGTCACATTAGCAAGACACAAATTTGCTAGTGTTCACATACTATAATAATCTATTCAAAACCTTACGACTTATTGGATGGATTGTGAATCAACTTCGGCCTATTTGGCGACCGATCATATATCAACAAAACGCAAATAATTTTTGAACGCATCCAAAAGGCGGTTGGCAACGACTTAGAACCAATGGGTTCTATATCTGCGGCAGATGGAAAGAGGCCCGACGGTTGCACTTTAGTGCCATGGTACCGAGGGCGGCCGCTAGCATGGGACTGCCACTGATGACGCCCAAGTAGATGCTGATCCTCAAGCGATTTAGGAGTTATTCGTGGGAAAAGTGTAAAAAAATGGGACAAAGAGGGTGTGGGTCTTTCGTGTGACACACAGGATTCAGGATTGAGCGTCGAAATTGCTTGACGGAATTTAGACTACCACCACTTCTCGGTTTCACCTCTATGGTTAGCTGATGGAAAGGGTAAACGTGCCTGTTTTCCGTCGCAACATACTTCAATGTTTGATTTCTGAATATCAGCCTTATTTATGTAAAAAAACACCTCCCATAGCGCCATTCTTTATTTTTTCTAGTTCATTACTGTTAATATGTCCCAGTCTGCTATGCCACTGCCTTGAGTCTAGCGTGAGCTGCCGCCGCCGCCAACACACTCTGAATTCACAGTATTTAATTTGTGTACTCCATTTTGCAAATTAGCTACTCCTATTAGCACATTCTGTTGATTACGGATATGACAATATTTTTTAATGTTAGTGTATTTCCGTTTGCTATCAACTAGCTAACAGATAACAGGTTTGTTGTGAGATTTGGAATGCACAAAACACTTCGCATTGGAATGTCAAACTGAGAATTATTCACCACTGTGGTGATCTGTGTATCCCCGGTACACATAGTTGGCATGGTAATTTAATTGACAAAAACTATTTCCTTAGTTTCTTGTCCGTGTCGAACTTGCAAAAGGGCTTCCTGGTTTGCCGTCATATGAAAACTTGTTCCCGAGTCAATATACCAGTCTTCTGTGCTTAATTTTCCATTCAAAAAAGCTACACTGAAAGCACCTGCTTCTTTTCTTTTAAATTCAGTTCGCTGGTTCTTATAGTGACCGGTTTTCTTACAACTGCAACATTTTATTTGCTTCATGCCAGTAGACGCTTTGCTGACATTGTTTTGACTTAGCGTGAATAGTGTTGCCTGATTTAGTCTATGGTTCGACCAAAATGCCAAACCCGATCCACTGCTACCAATTGCACCACTGTTTATTACACGCCGTTTATTATTATGTTGTTTACACGAATTCCCAAAATCAATAAACGCAGTCGCAGGCTTCCCATTAATAAGTGCAGTCTTAAAGTACTTCTTATTTGAGGACCCACAGCAAACAGCTGGAACCCTTAGCACAGTACGGTTTTCAGAGCCTGTTTTTGACTTTTTCGTGCACTCATCCAAGGTATGACCATCTATGTCACAGAGTGTACAGTGTTTTTTCATATCTTTCTTTTTGTAACACTGTGTTTCAGTGTGTTCTGGTCGTTCGCAGAATGTGCACTTTTTGTTAGAAATGTATGTATGTGTTTATGAAGTGTTACGTATATTTTTTCATAAAACATTTTTCGAAAATAAAACGTCTGTTTTTTGCTGACCCACCTCGATTGTTGATCGTACTTTTGATGTTTTACAAAAAGTCGTTGGTACCATAAACAGACGACGGTTATTTATAATAGATGAATTTACACAGAATGATATTCTTACACTGTAATTAGTGAAACCACGAGGACTTTGGGTACTTGGATTTAATACAGGGCACAACACATCACAATAGCAACTTAACTATACACAAATATATCAACGAGATGTTTTCATGACTGTAGCTGTCAACGGAGTGCAGTATAAAACACTGTTTAAATGTAGTGACATTTCGCTGTCACTACCATTCAAATAGAGAACAGAATCTCTTTCAAACCTTACCAGTCAGTCGATTGCCAACCTCCTTTCAACATATTTTTATTTTACTTATTTTACATTTATACACTGTATGAAATAAATAAAAAATGTTGGAGATGGAAATTGAATTTCGCGGGTTTTCCATTCCGAAACCGCTATTTTGGTCGTTATTTTAACATTTTATTCTATTTGTTAAGGCCTTGGAAGGCCTGTCCATGTGTGCGCGCAGGAGCCGCACGCACACCACACACAACACGGCGCCGCCGCGCCGCCCGCCGCGCCCCAATGCCCCTCGCGCGCCCGGCGGCGGCGGGCGGCCATTCGCCTCTCAGACCACAGCGCAAGATGCACTGCTCAAAAATGTTAAATTTATAATACTTTTGTAATTTAATCGCTACGATTAATAAACCATTTTTGTAACATATCCTCGGTGGTCGCCTACATCATTACAAGAACCTGCGCCAACAGTTTTCGAGCCGGATCTGCATTCGAGAACAAAGAAAGCAGATGGGCGCGGTCATCGAACAAACCTCAACGGTCGACGTGTCGAGGATATAGCTGGAATGGAATCGAAACAAAAGCTACTGCGCCACTTGAGCTACTGTGCCATGAACGTTTAGCCTAAAAGGAATACCAGGAGAAAGGGTTTGCCACGATATTGTGTGAGTTCGTTCCAAGTACTTATCAATGTAACTTCGTTCTCATAATTATCAAATTATCAATCCACTATTCTATTTTCTATTTGGTTGTAGTAGTTAACCACCTATCTAAAGGTTAATTCTAAAGTCTATTTCCAATTTATTTCATGTTAACAAGCAAATATACCTACCCTGTTTCCTACAAAATCTCAAATCTATGACAATTTTGCCAAGTCATGTCTCTTCTAATTACTTAAAGCTCAATCTTTAGAGGTCTGGAAGTCTTTGTTGCCTCTATTTTAACCAAGACAGTGAAATATTTACGCATTTATTAACATATCATTTACGTTCGCACATTCCAGAAGTCATCGCGAGTTCAAGGCCGTGCGCCGCCGCCGGGCGCTTGCCGGCCGGGTAGGTGCCTACGCGTCGCATAAGAGTCATTCCATGGGATTTCAACAAATCGCGTGTGCCGCATGATTTTTAATTTGAATAAAAAAAATTGAGGATATACTTCATGGTGGCAGAAGTACTGAACTACTACCAGTTTTTTTTTTATCTTTTATTTTCCAAGTTTTGTCCATTTCCAGTTCACAGTGGAGTCAAATTCCTGCTTGTACAAAATCAGACCTAATTTTTTTTCTATAAAAGGTAACGAAATAATTATTACTTCTTTTGATTAGGTAAGAAATGTGGATAATATACTGTATGACAAAATGTATCTGAATCAACTACAAAAAAAATGGTGACCACCCGAAATGTACACCTGATTAGTCAATTATTGCAATTTTAAATTGATTCTTGTGCCAACCCTGGTGCATATCAAATATTACTTTTTGCTGAAATATAAAGTACTTGCCATGTTCATCTTGTAAAAAAAATATAATTATGTTAGAGCAACTACTTCTAATAGAAAAATGTGAGTGAAAATTGAGAAATTCGAAAAATGCTCATGTTTGAGTCAAAAAAAATCCATGTGGAAGACAAAATAAAAATTTGATTTTAGTCAAAAAATATAGCTGATAACTTCGTTAATTAGATTTTGAAAAAAAAGTTTTGTTATTTTGCCTATTTTTTAAAATATTATTTTTTTAACATGCTTATCTCATACATTTTCGCTCTTGTTGTATTTAAGCAGATTAAAATACATTACGACCTTAAACTTCTAAATATGTATGAATTCAATGGAAAAATATTAAATAAAATCCAGGTGATTGAAATTTACTTTATATGCATATTTATACAAAAAAACATTATTTGCAAACCCTTACTACTTCAAAATTTTCTGAAGTTGAATAACGTCGCACTTTTAATTCATTTTGAGAAATGGGAACGAAGCTATGATAAGAACGTGTATTTTTTATGGTCCTTGTATTTTTAAATCGCTCTGATAGATATACCTCAGCTACTTCGACATCTGATTTTGAGACGAAAAAGAACTTGATCCCATGAATTTTAGTGACACAAAACTCGTACATAGCTTCAGGTGATAAAATGTTATCACTACCTGTGATGCGTTGCAGGCTAGCTTTTCTAACCAACCGCTTAATCGTGCCTCCAGCACCATCACACGGGGATTTGCCGTGAGAGGTGGCAAAAAAGTTCCACCCTGCTTTTAGTCCGAAATCATCGTAATGATGACACAAGTTTACAAAATTCTTCTTGTTCTTATATTGTGCAGCTGCACCATCACTAAAATAATGTATCATTTCTAATTTGTCATATTCTTGTTTTAGGCATTCAAGCAAAATCTTTTGGAAAGCGAAAAATGATACGGTGTTGTGAGTTAAACAATCGCTGATAATACAAAATGTTCTACACTGGATAACGTTATCTTTTTTAATGTAAATAACGAATGGATGCAGCGTGGCTTGATCATTTGTCCAGTGAAATGATTGCACTTCGTCTTGTACCAAAAAAGTGAAATTTTCCGAGAAATCTCCTAAAACAATGCACTCAGTGTCATTTTGCAAGTTTTTTTTTAAATTCTTTAAATATCCAGATTGCTTCTTTGTTATATAATGATGATGTTTCATTTTTAATAATTGGTTCTTTAAATCTTCATCAAATTCTTCTACTGTTTTAATAACTGTAAGTAAATGGCATCGATCAGTCGATGACCATTGTGAGTATGTTATGGAAGATAGAAGCTCAATATCTTCACTTATTTTAGAATCCACGTTTTCAACCCCTGGACAATCTTTACATTTTGAAAGCATGCAATTTTCGTTATATATATCGCACACAATACATTTTAATAAGTCTTGGTAAGTTAATTTCGTCTTAATAGCCGATAACATTAATTTTATGTTCTGATGCATTAGACAAACGCACACTGAGTGTGTCCCGGTAGCACCTGCTAGTATGCAGTTTTTAGGCCGTAGTGAACAAAAGGATGAAAAACCAATCTTTACTCCTGGATGGCATTCCTTGAATTTTATGAAAATTTCTTTTAAGTTCAATAAAACCAAACGTTTTTGCTGTTTGGATTTATTTCCTTCTTTATCTCGGATAGTTAAACAATCTTTTTGACCTGGCATTATTCTGCTAACATCATCATCCTCATAAAAGTCCGTCACAGCTTTTATAGTTTCATCAGTCATTTTATTTCCACTTGTTTTATTTTCATGTTTTGGCAGCACTCCGTGCAGTTCACGCATTTTTTTTGCCTTTCTAATGATATACTGACTACAGTTAAATTCAGATTGAATTTTAGCAACACTCCAATTCGTTGGTAATAAGGTTAAAATTTGGTATTTTTCCTCCAAACTCGTGGAAATTAAATATTTCGCCTTAAGTTCTTCGATCAGCTTAAGGTATTCTGATCCTAATTTAAAATCATCGTCCTCTACTATCTCTTCTGTCTTTTCGGGATCAGTTTCGTCAACACCAAAAGCATCCATTAAGTTGCGACGTACTGACTTTGCTATTTCAGTAGTTTTTTCATCAATTTTCCTTTTTCTTCGTGATAGTGGAATTTTGGTTAAAGAAGTAACGGGAGGTTCCTTTAAAATGCCACATACTTCATTTACTAATTGGATTCCATTACATTCCAGTTCAAATTGTGGTTGTTGATCAAGACTATCAGGCATTGTCTCCTCAACAGACATGCAATTATTTTTAGCAGCGGTTGACTTACTTATCAAATCAAAACATCGGGTACACATAGCAAAGCCTGGTATAAGGTTAATTTCTTCATGTGCTTGGCTTTTGTTATAGTCTTTTTATGAATTTTCAATGGATCGCAACATTTAACGCCAAATCGCGGGTAAAATTTATCTATGTACTTTTTGTAGTGGAACTGACATATGGTGTTTATAATTGTAAAACCTGTACGTTTAATAAGAAGACTTCTGTCGGTTTCACTTATTTCATTTATTGTTTTGAGCCATGATGACCTCGAAAAAGTCGTTTGATGACAATCTTCGCCTCCAAATAATCCAATTGAACAAGGCTCCATTGTCGAAATAATTGAATTGTCAAATATGTCAATGAAATGAATACTTCTTCTTGTCAGTGATATATAACGAACAGTCAACTATTAATAACACAAGTACTTACTACAAAGAGTTTGAACCACTTAATTATCTCCTAGATAAATACTGTCTCCTATTATAGAACTTCGATAAGGATTAATGGACCGTTTACTTATGTTCATATTTTAGCCATGTAACATGCAAATAAAGCTTGTTAACAAGTCAGGAGGCATCTGTTATTCACTACACAGCTAAATTAAGAAACATTCGCAAGTGATTCACAATCCCTGTCAGGTAACAGTGCATTGTCGAATTTCTACCCTCATTAAATTTACAAATGAAATTATTGCCATGTCAAAAGATTTATTTAAACATGAAAAGAGTAAATAATATCCGTATGACCAATTACCGTCCCATTTTTATTAATTTACAACATAGACATTTTGTATCGATATTTGTAAAAAGTAGCATGTTCATAAAATCATATTTCAAAAAATAGGCAAAATAACAAAACTTTTTTTTCTAAATCTAATTAACGAAGATATTAGCTATATTTTTTGACTCAAACATGAGCATTTTTCGAATTTCTCAATTTTCACTTACATTTTTCTCTTAGAAGTAGTTGCTCTAACATAATTATATTTTTTTACAAGATAACCATGGCAAGTACTTTATATTTCAGCAAAAAGTAATATTTGATATGCACCAGGGTTGGCACAAGAATCAATTTAAAATTGCAATAATTGACTAATCAGGTGTACATTTCGGGTGGTCACCATTTTTTTTGTAGTTGATTCAGATACATTTTGTCATACAGTATATTATCCACATTTCTTACCTAATCAAAAGAAGTAATAATTATTTCGTTACCTTTTATAGAAAAAAAATTAGGTCTGATTTTGTACAAGCAGGAATTTGACTCCACTGTGAACTGGAAATGGGCAAAACTTGGAAAATAAAAGACAAAAAAAAAAACTGGTAGTAGTTCAGCACTTCTGCCACCATGAAGTATATCCTCAATTTTTTTTATTTAAATTGAAAATCATGCGGCACACTTTTTAATTCAAATTTGTTGAAATCATATGGAATGACCCATAACGGGATTCGGGCGTGGCTTTGCATCGGTTTTCACTGCTTTGACTGTTTCTTCTGCCTGTTTCACAACGCTTCAAGCTAAATTTAAGTACCTTTTTATTAATTTTCATTCTAAGTTGCAACAATTTTGTGTGTGCTCATAATTGTTTTCTTCACAGCTGTGGACGATTTTAAATTTGTTTCGTTTTCATTTGCCTTTGAAGTCTAACACTTTACGCACTTCCACGTTATTCTTGCACCATTCATTATGGATCCTAAAGTGCTAAAAAGATCCAGGGCAGGCTTTAAGTCAAAATTAACAGCATTTAAATCATATTTAAATACGCTGCTACCTAGCAAAGAGCTAAATAGCGTACAAGTACAAGAATTAACAATTAGGCATGGCAAGATGGTGGAGTTATATGACAATTACGATTCCGTGCAAAATGATATAGAAAGCTTGACGGAAATTCCAGATGAGGAGTACGCCGAGCGGGCTTCTTTTGAGGAGTCTTACTACAGGGCAGTGGCTGCTGCGCAGGATCTGCTCAGCAGGCATGGCACGGCTGCTGCTGCTTCTGCGGGGCACGACAGCGGATCGGTGACGGGTTCAGGTGATGCTGCATTCACAGGTGGGCCAAACATTAAACTTCCAACAATACATTTACCTACCTTTTCTGGTCAGTATCATGATTGGCTCGAATACCACGACACATTCAAATCACTAATTCACGATAACACTGCCATATCGAAAATACACAAGTTTCACTATTTGAGAAGTTCTCTAAAGGACAGTGCGTCACTTATCATTAAATCATTAGAATTTTCAACACAAAACTATGACGTTGCTTGGGAATTGCTGTGCGATAGATTCAATAACACTCGAATTTTAGTAAACAATCACATTCAGGCATTGTTCAATATACACAAGAGTCTGCCAAGGCCTTGCGTAATATGCTAGACTGGGTAAACAAGAACTTAAGAGCTTTAAAGACACTTGATTTACCTACTGAACATTGGGACATGCTGATTATTCACATGATGACAACTAAACTCGATTCTGTCTCAATGCGCGACTGGGAAGCTGAACGCAATAATATAAAAGACATTCCCACGCTTCAAAATTTTACAGATTTCTTAAAAAATCGCGCAGATCTCCTAGAAACAATGGAAGAGTCCCAGGCACAGTCAAAGTCTCGGAGGCATAGTGACGTCACACATAATCGTCCTAAGACATTTGTTGTGAATGAAACTAAAAAACAATACAAATGTCCTGTGTGCAATAGGCCTCATTCGATATACCAGTTTCAAATTCAAAGCGATGCCAATCGAAAATCGTACCGAGAAGGCAAAACAATTAAACTTGTGTACTAATTGCTTACGCACAGGTCACAATGAACAACATTGTCGGCTGAGCTCATGCCGCTTTTGCACTAAACGTCACAATACTTTGTTGCACCCAACTACGCAACCCGCACAAGCATCGGGTAACAATTATGCACCTAAAAGTGACTGCGTTGTTTTACCGAACGTACAGGACCTATCTAAACCTATACAAAACAACAATGTCACCCTATCTTCGACGCATCACAGTCAAGTTTTGAATTTGCTGAGGTATATCAAACGCTATGCAATTGATTGGTTTGCTAGGTATCAACTGGGTGATACTTGGAACAACAAAACAGTTAACAACAGCTGTGTAAGTGTCGTTGTAGTGTGAGCCTATAGTGACATGACACCTTTTTGTGATTTTGGAGGACTGTTTATTAAGTCCTTGAACTTGAATCGATGTTGAATAACTGGCTATTCGTAGTTTAATTTTTAATGACTCGGTTATAAAACTGGAAGTTGAACCATTATCTAACAGAGTGCGAACATTGTGTGTATGTTCCACCTACACCTACCACCGTATCCCCGTACTGGTGCGTTTTGAGATACTTATGTTTTCGAATTTGTATACATACATATGGTTTTATAGAGGTGCACAGTGGAAATGCTTTCCATTGTACACAGGTTTCATTTAATTTAGGTACCAATATATAAACGCCAATTATCTGTTCGCAAAATACGATGCTTTTATTCACTATATTCCAATTTACATGTTTTCAATGTTACCTCGTACTTTTTTCAGGGCAATGATATCAGAAAAAAGAAAGCTCATTCGTGTGTTCCAGACCTATCTAAAAACTTGGTCTTAAAAGAGTTCGAACATCTCAAAGAAACGGTTGCGAATACAATTGAACCCATACCACAATTACACCAAAAATTTGTCACTGAAATTGAAAATAGTGGCCTAGACTTGGTAACTAACGTTCCTTCATTATCCTCTGTTCAGCATAAGTTGTACGAGATACGAAATAAGGAATTAGGTGTAAAAAAAACTGTATACAACAAATTCGAAGTGCCAATACAATTTAAAAAGTCCATTTTGGCAGACTATTATGATGAAGTTTCGCGTATTTTAGTCTTTTGTAGCCCTGAAGCAAAAAAAATAATGCCTGCAATTGAAGAGTGCTTTGGTGATGCAACCTTTGCCAGCTGTCCCGCCCCCTTTTATCAGCTCTATATAATACATGGCGAGATAGGAAGTTCTATTACTCATACAAGAACTGTGCCTCTAATTTATGCACTTATGCCTGATAAAAAGCAAACTACATATTCTATTATGTTTGAACTAATAAAACGACAGCTACCACAATTTAGTCCAAAAAAAATGCACTGTGACTTTGAAAAAGGTGCAATGAATGGTATAAGAGCTGTATATCCGGGAATACAGTTAAAAGGGTGTTATTACCACTGGAATAGAGCTTTGTGGAGGAAGGGTAAAAAACTGGGCTTAAAATCTAAATCAGACAAAAGAATAATTGGACTGGCTGCGGCTTTACCTTTACTACCGCCACAAAACATCGAGCAGGGATTGGAATATATCAAATCAGAATGCCTCAATAAACTAAAGAGAGTCCGATTTTGCAAATACATCAAAAAGTTTTGGTTAACTAAAAATTTTACAGAGATTTTAAGCGTATTTTCGGAAAAACACCGTACAAATAATGTTACTGAAGCATTCCACTCCAAGTTACGTAAAACAGTCAATAAAAGAAACAGTACTATTGTACGTTTATTGGTGACTCTTAAAAGTATGGAATCTTTTGCAATGTCCAACAGTAGCAAAATAAAAAGGAAAAATGTTTACATAGACAACGACGAAGATATTATTACTATTCAACTACAGTTAATAACTAACGAGATTTCTGTTGGTTACGCGTTAGAGAAGTGAAGGTAAAAATTGTAGTGTGTGTACCTGTTTTTATGTCCCCATGTATTTTAGTTCTCCAGAAGATGGAAAGTTTTGTGAATTGTCTCGAATTTAAATAAATAAAAATTATTTTAAGGGGCTCCCTGCAGAAATCAGCCAATTTGATGATTTTTACATCGTATCTAGTTTGTGGATTATAGAGTTATAATGTCCTATTTAATATATATTGTAGTATGGTCTATGCTTAACACTTTGTAGTGACCCGAATTTTATAGGTATAGATTATATTTTATAAAATGAGGAATTAAATCGCATTTTAATTATGTATTTAATGCATATCAAAATATTTCACTCTAATGCTGATGAAACCGTTAGCTGGACATATTGCAGCACGTTTGTGAAAATAGAAACAATATCTTCCGTATCTTCTTTGTCAAAATGATCTTCGGTAGTAATTGCTTCGGTAGCAATTACAGCACCCCACGCTTCTGTATCCATGTGATTGGTGCACAGTCTAGTATTTGGAGGTAAATATAATTTATATTTACTTAGCAACATCGCCTTGTGGAAAATTGAAGGCTTGTGTAGAATTGGAGTGAAGCATCCGTTAAACAGGCATCCATTATTTTCATTTGCAACAGCTCGTCTTAATGGATCTGCGTTTTCCATTTCCATAGTAAGTTCACCAGGTATTTATATGAGCAATACGATATTATGATAAAATTATGATCGTCTTGACGGCTGTCACACTAATTGACAACCAACGCCATTGAATTTAAGTAATGATATAAACACATCTGGCCAGGTACTTCTTTAAAGCAAAAAGTACTACTGTATACTATATACTAATTTACTGGAAAAGTTTACCGAGGTGAACCACCACCAATAAGTTTTTACCTTAGTCCTTCTAGGTGGACCACGGGTAGAAAAAACTTCCCGTGGTCCACCCAGGTGAACAGATTAGGTGGACCACGGGCAAGGAGGGAAAATAACACAATTTCTTACTATTTACCTCACCATGGTGTGCTGCGCGAAGATAGCCTGACCACTCGTCTCAGAACGGTTTTTGACGGATCAGCTGTTACAACTTCAGGAAAATCGTTTAATGATATACAACATATAGGTCCTGTTGTTCAAGATGATTTGTTAAGTATTCTCATAAGATTTCGGCAGCACAGATTTGTTGTGACCTCTGATATAGCAAAAATGTATAGACAAATTTATGTGAAAGAAGACCAGAAATGTTTGCAACAAATCGTGTGGCGGTCTGACACTACGGAACCTTTAAAACAATATACACTCAATACAGTTACCTACGGTACCGTGTCAGCGCCATCTTGGCCACTCGGTGCTTAAAACAGATAGGTTTAGATAGCACAAACAAAAATGTGAGTGAAACTATTTTAGACGACTTTTATGTCGATGATTATATAACTGGTCATGATGATGAACAGACACTAATCAATACTTGTAAGGGTGTCATCAACGAGCTCGAGAGCGCTCATTTTCATTTGCGAAAATGGCGGTCCAACCAACCGTCTATCCTCACACAAATTGTTAATGAAAACAGTAATGATGATTTACTCAATTTAAATAACGATGAATACGCGAAAACATTAGGCTTGCTTTGGGCTTGCAAAAGGGATACGTTACTGTTTTCATTACCACACACAGAACAGAAGGTAAAAACAAAACGAACTATTTTGTCCACTATTGCACAGGTATACGACCCATTGGGCTTAATAAATCCATGCATGCTACAGGCGCACTCATACTTCAGGCTCTGTGGGCGAGTAACGTCTCGTGGGACGGCCAGCTACCAGCCGAGGTTGAGTCGCAATGGGACCAGTTTGTCAAATATTTGCCAGCTATTTCTAAAATTGAAATTCCGCGTAGAGTGGTGTGCGATAATTATGTCCACATTGAATTACATGCATTTTCAGATGCTTCGACAAAGGCATTTTCGGGTTGTATCTATTTACGTACAATATCGAACAGTGGCCATGTAAGGGTTCACCTGCTCGCCGCAAAAAGTAAGGTGGCGCCACTTAAAAACAAATTAACAATGCCGAGACTTGAACTATGTGGAGCCTTATTAGCAACACAATTAATGAATAAGGTTGTAAATTCATTACGTTAAAAAATCTATTCATTATACTACACGCAGAGAAATTGGTGACAAACAGAAGTACTGAATCGAATAGTTAAATTAGGTTACAACGTTTCTAGTTTGAAATACTTGATGCTTGTTATCTCTACGAGTAATTATTTATTCCTACTAATCGTATGTTTCATTATATTATTTGAGTAATGTAGCTCACAAAAAAAAATTGAACTAAAACATCAATAATTATGCATCATAAACAATAATTATGTTAATATGTATGTAATGTATTGTATGTAATAAGAAACAGAGATTCGCAGTTACTAAATGATCTAGTTACGGTTAATGATTACAATGTTGCTGGTGGACTACGAGTGTATTTGTAATCAAAACAATAATATTTTTATTACAACTACTTTATTGTTTGCAGTACATATCGTTCTAAGTGTCATTTAATATTCGTTTCGTTTGGTTTACTTTTTATGTAGTGTTAAGGCTTAACAAGAATATTATAGTAAAAACCACCCCGGAAACAGTAAACGGTACAATGGATGTATTACTCCGTGCTATTCTGTTAGCGTGTTTTAAAATATTTCAAATAATAATGTTACAATAACAATCGAGGTGGTATTCATAGCAAAATATCTTGTTCTGTTTATTGAAAACTGTCTTTGTAAACGAACTCCCGCGATCGCACCCCGCCCGCCACCCGGGCCGGCCACGGCCAAGCGCAGGCGGCCATTGTGTTTTTGTTTTCGTCCAGCGCTGAGCGTTAGTGATTATATGCTCTTTGCTGAGCGTGGTTTAAGTGAAAAGTTAAAATCGGTAAATCGATTTTAATTGTTTTGTGAGTTTTCACAAAAAAAAATTACGTGATGTCTGGTGACACCGATGAAGACATCCCACAAATAGTGGAGCAGTGGGGTTTGCCACAGTATATTCATACTTTTAAAGGTAAGTTGGTACCAACTATATGTTCGTCTTTACGTGACAAAATTATGGACCTAGATGACATCACTTGTTTTGACACGCTTGTTTTTTATAAAAATGTTATGAGAATGCATTTAACGTGCGCTCACTCAGTTCTCACAAACTACCAACGAAATCAGTGAATGTATTAATTTAACATATAATATTTATATACTAATATTTAGTGAAACCTATGCTAACTTACCTTTATAATTTGTAGATCACCTAGTAACGTATATAAGGTTTTACAAATAATTTCGTATGCTCACTCAATCCGCACACTTTCGAAAACCCGATTTCTGATGAAAAAACTGAATTGAGTGAGCATACGAAATTATTTTTATAACCTTACATACGTGATCTACAAATTATAAAGGTAAGTTAGCATTGATTTTACTAAATATTAGTATATAAATATTATATGTTAAATGAATACATTCACTGAATTCGTGGGTAGTTTGTGAGAACCGAGTGAGCGCACGTTAAAGGAAGTATCTTTTGATTTATCTTTTTACAAATACAGAGATTAGTATTACAATTGTTTTAGAACTTTTACCAAATAAACAGCATTATTGTCTTTTATTTCAGAACGGTGCTCACTCAATCCACACGCAACAAAAAAAGTACAAATTATGTTAATCTGATGTTTAAACATTGTTAATCTATAAGTAGTATTGGTGAAAACGCTCATTAGAATACTTCTGAGATGTGTAGAATAAGTATAGATAATGATTGTGATGATTATAAAATAAATGTCATTTTTCTATGTATGTAATATTTTTTATTTTATTTCAGGGAACCTAAACCTGTCTATAGAGCCGTAGCGCGTGCGACGTCTTAAAAAAATGCCGAAAATCTCAAATTCTATGATTCTAATCTAACACTTGTTGACACTTATGATACGAGATAGCCGGAGTCTGGATATTGTATTGAAAAATGTATTTTTTATATATTTTTTAAGACGTCACACATACTGCTGGCTCTATGGACGTTTTGATGGAGCGCCTGCAATCCAGTGGACTGACAGCACCAACAACGGATCCCTTTTAGGCTTATAATGGAGAAAATACAGTTTTATTCACTTATAGACAAATAAAAGGATTTTCGTCTACTAAAAGCCTGAGAGGACCCGTTGGTACTGTAAGTGCAGTAGATTGCAGGTTTCATCTAAGCCAGTAGGTACCTACTTACTGCATACGAAATAGTAGCTGTAACAATACCTAGGATGCTAGCATTACAATGTGTATTGTACTTGATACAATAAACATAAAGCTACCGTTGCAACACGAATAGTTATCATTACAGTTCACATCGTTATGTTACACAAATTAATTAGTAGATACAGCAAAATATTTAGTAAAGCAAAAAAAAAAGTGTTTATGTTTACAAGATTGCATAGTAGTTCTTACAATAGATTTAGTAATGTCAACTTGACGTAAGGTTACAATTACATTGATATTGTAACAGGCGCGTTATTTGCCCTGTATCGAGTATTATATTGGTTGGTCAGTTAAACTTAAAATCTAGTTGTCATTAATAAAACGATAGGTAAAAATAATAACAGAATGGTTTTTGTAAAGTCAACTCCGAGTCTTGCTGTCACGGTTGCAAACAGAAGTTCTAGTTACAGTAGCGCTTTTTCTCGTATAGGTAGCCAGATATTTCTCTGCGTGTACTGGTGCGACTCGACTATCGTGCTGGGCTGGATTCAAACGTGCAAAAAACAATTGAAACAGTTTGTGTATAATAGGATCACTGAAATCACAAACACTTCTAATCCAGAAGCATGGCACTATGTGCCAACAAACATGAATCCTTCGGACATAGGGTCGAGGGGTTTAAATGCTTCACAACTTCAACACTCAACTTTGTGGTGGGAAGGTCCATATTTTTTACACCAACACCCTATGCAATGGCCATTACAGCCTCTAAGTGTAGACATTTCTAACTTGCCTGAAATCAAATATCAATGCCACACTTCTGCAGCTTCAGTGCTGTATGATAGTGATGAAACCGACTTTACTTTAAAGTTTTCAAATTTTGGTAAAATGCAACGTATTGTCGCTTATATGTACAGATTCAAGCACAACTGCCAAAACTCGAATAAACGATTTGGCCCATTAAGTATCGCAGAATTAAGGACTGCATTACACTCTTTATGCAAAAAGGTACAGTCGGACCATTTTAGTAAACAACAGTCATTTCTTCTTAAGGGCAAGCTGTCACCAAAGGACAAACTGATACAATTAAACCCCTTTGTTGATACCGAGAATATTATTAGAGTTGGTGGTCGATTATCTAATTCTAATTATAGTTACGACACAAAACATCCAATATTGTTACATGCATCGCATCATATCACAAAAACAATTGTACAACATTATCATAAAATATTGTTACACGCAGGACAACAGTTACTATACTCCATGCTACGCCATAAATTTTGGATTGTACGTGGTCGCAATCTTTGCCGAAAAACAACAAATAGTTGTATAACATGCTTACGGTTCTCAGAGCAAACTTATCAGCCTATAATGAGCCCTCTTCCTGCGCAGAGGTTACGAGTACATGCTGACTTTGTATATACACACACAGCGACAGACTACGCAGGGCCAATCATGATACTGAACAAAAAGGGTCGTGGTTCTCATTTAATCAAATCTTACATTGTAGTGTTTGTATGTTTGACCGTCAGAGCAGTACACCTGGAGCTCGTCACCGATTTGACGTCTCAAGGCTTCATTTCAGTATTAAACAGATTTATTGCCCGCAGAGGTAAGCCGGCAACCATAATTTCAGATAATGGAACACAATACGTGGGAGCATGTAATGAGCTATATAGATTTCTAAAAAATGAATGCATAAATATAATCTCTTATGCGGCTGAAAACGAAATAGATTTCAAATTTTGCCCGGCATACAGCCCAAAGGGTTTAGCAGGCTAAGGAAGGACGTGTGGCCCCTGTCAGGAATATTCGAATTGGTAAATGTCAATTGTTGGTGGCCTCATAACTAGTAATAACTCCAACTTTTAGCCCTCTATCTTGAACTGTCACAGAGATAATGTCAAAAATGTATTTTTATCCCATTTTTTTTCAAACTCATGTATCTTCGAATCCAAACCAGCTAGAGCATTGATACAAAATCACAGCTATGTAAGTTTAGTAGGAGTATACCCTATAATTTTATTAATATTTTATACGTGAGCAATAAAAGAAATAAATGTCAATTTATTTTTTGACAGCTCTTATCAACAAGTTTTTTTGAAAGTACAACTATAAAAAAATCATATGTATTGCTTCTAGTATTAGCTACTAGCATACGCAAAATCAATTAATTATATTTGGTGGAACATACTCAAAAAAAATAACGAAAGTATTCAAGTAATATAAGGAGTCTTTTCCTTTGAATTTTTATCATATTCCCGTGTACCTAAAACAATAAACCTCCACGATAGACATCTATACAACTAAGGAGTTTATATAGTTTATTAGTATATTTATGATAAACAATCGACGTTCATCTTTGATCGCAAGATGTCAGCCTGTCAGTCCTCATTGTAATAATGTCTGACAAATGCAAGATTTGTAATGTATTTCATCGTAAAGTTCAAGGAAATAAAAAAATTATACGTGATGCTGACGAAGCCGCATTTTTTACCGCTGCTACAAATAACATTATTTTAGTAAGCGATGTTATATGCGAAAAATGTCGGGCGAAAGCATATAAAAGTAGTGCAATGCAATCTCGGGTATCCGACGCTACAGCAGCGGCACCTGGACTTTCAGAGGTAACAGAAGAACAATCAAGTGATTCTAGTACAGAAGATGACTTGGATGATTCTTGGCAACCGTTGGCAGAAAAAAAGAAGTACGTTTTGAAGTCCAAATGCAGAGAGTCATTGCGACACACAGATACCGTTTTTTATTTGTCACTCAAAAACAGACCTTCAAAGAGTCTCCTTGGAAACACGTTGCCTTGTTTACAAGAGAACCAACATTTACATTCCCGGAGGAAACCGATGTTGTAGATCTCATTTTATAGGCGATTACTTGTTTGACGATGTTTTATCTCAATTACGTGTAGTTTCTTCTACAAGTAACATTACCAGACCTCGAAGTCGCCGTGGCACGAATACAATTTTGCTAGGGAGAGACACACGATATTATTTTATCGATAAGTTGTACTTTCTTATGACAGTACTTATGTTATGATTATGAGATACTTAATGATAACTTGCAATATCTATTAAACTGTATTATTTATACAGTATGAAGATTGAAGTCCGTAAAGGTCGATTAACGAAGATAACGGTTTTCATACTTTATGGATGTAGGTATAAAACATGACGTTGACATAATATGACAATCTTGTCCGCTCAGAGAATCGATGGAATTAATATTACGCGTAAAATGCCACCTAGAAAACAGTGTCGTGAAAATTTATTACGTTCTTGGCTAAAAAGCTCTCCGGATTTATGCATACGTGGATCTAAGATATTTTGTACTAAATGTGAGATAAGCCTCGTAGCTAAGAAATATAATGTCAAGAAGCACTTGAATAGTGAAACACACATTAAAGGCACCCACGTGAAAAATCGTTCGTTTTATATGGACTTAACAAAATTCTTGGTAACATGTAACATTGCCTGGCATCAATTAGATAATCCAAATTTTTGTTTATTTATACAGAGCTGTATCAACGGAAAATACAAGAATTCGTCCATACCTTCGGAATCATATATAAGACAGCATTATCTTCCGAAAGTGTATAACGAATCCATGCAAAATATACGCTCTGAAATTAAAAACAAATATATATATGTGACCGTTGACGAAACGACTAATGCGAAAGGAGAACAAATTGCAAATGTTTTAGTTGGTAAACTTGAAGGCGAACCGAGCATGCCACATTTAATTGCAAGTAAGGCGTTGCATTGGACAAACAGTGATACAATAACGCAATTAGTTACAGAGTCTCTCCAAAATGTATTGGGTGCAAACCATTCTCAAAAAGTTTTCCTGTTGTTAACTGATGGCGTGCCTTATATGGTTAAAGCTGGGAAAAATTTAAGCCGTGTTTTCTGTAACATGACCCACGTGACATGTCTAGCACACGGTATTAACAGGGTTGCAGAACAAGTGCGACATTTATTTCCTCGCGTCAATGATTTGATATCTAGTGTGAAAAAGGTGTTCCTCAAGTCACCAAAAAGGATTAACACGTTTAAAAGGTTGTTACCTAATATCCCACTACCACCAAAACCAACAATCATCAGATGGGGCACATGGTTGGAAGCTGCACATTATTATTTTAAACACCATAATGAAATTAAAGAAGTAATTGATACATTCAATGAACCTGGTTGTTCATCAATTCGTAAAGCCAAAATTTCGTTAAATGCACCTGATATACACGAGGATCTAAAATTCATTGCTGAACGTTTATGTATGCTTCAAACATCTATTACAGCACTGCAATCCCCAATTTTGACACTAGATACAAGTATTAACATAGTGAATAATTTAAAAAGGAAGCTGTCGACAGTATTTTTACATAATAAAGGTAGAATCGTTTATAATAAATTTAATCAAATTATTAAGAAGAACATTGGATTTAACACTATAGTTAAAATAAATAATCTAAATAAAGGCGAAAGTGTTGAAATATCCCCCGGAAACAGATTAGCAACAATGAAGCATTTTAAAAAATTTAATTTTGCACCCATTACATCGGTCGAGGTTGAAAAATCATTCAGCTATTTAAAATGGATATTTTCTCCAAGACGTAGATGTCTTACACCAAAAAATGCTGAACAGATATTAATTTGTTATTATGAAAATAGAATGAAATGAAATAATTCAACCTTTTTATACAAGACCAAATCATATAAAAAAAAATGTCGAGTGTAAGATTTTGGTTAAACATTATGGTGCATGTCAATTTATTGTTTAAAAATATTCATGTGTCCTCTAAATTTTAAAAATGTTTAATATTACGTTATATGAATTGTCTCAAAAAGTGATTGTCTCTACATTAATCAAGAAGTTCATTGATTACGTGAATGACAACCATATTCACGAAGACGATGACATTCAAGAAACATTAGAACCATTAAGATTATTAGGCCTAGTAAGTATCCTGCCATTAAAATTACGTAAAGTTTATTGTTTCAATGTTTTAGTTATTTAATAAGGAGATTTAAAAGTATTTTAAATTGATTTCCTATTTTTAGATGGTCGTTTTGAAGGAAAATATATCCGGTTTGAACCTGCCACTTCAACTAAAAAGAAATATCTTTTATAATGCGATTGATATTATGGAAGAACATTTGATCAACAATTACGTCCGTGTACGAGACCGGTGCCACGGTTGTGACGCTACGCACTATTATTTTTTTGGTTTGCAAACATATAAAAACGAACTAAAGTGCTCTGTTTGCGAGGTAGTGTTGTTTAAATCCCTATAAAAAGGGTTTCTTATTATATGTAAACTGTGGTCTCTAACAGTTTCTTTTGACACAAGTCATTTGGCTTTAAAGGGACTATGGTATTACAGCCACTGATTACTGATACGACATCGGTTGAAAGTTACTCACGATTTCAAGGTACAAGGTAATCAGCTTGTGTATTCATTTGTCGTATATCATGTCATGTGTCCAAGGAAACTCACTGACTATAAATATACTTATGTTTAAAATATGACGGAGAAAGCCAATTTTTCGTTTCCAATTTTGACTTTATTGTAGTCTTATAAAATGTTGATACGGTCATAATATGTTATGTGATAAGGCCGAATTTCCATACACCGTTAGACCGTAACTTATAAACAAGGATCGGAAAAACGCACGTCATTTTAGATTACACTTATATTTTTTTTATTAACATAATGAAGTCTCTGCTGTACGGGACAGGGTTACATTTTCGAAATGACGGCCGTTTTTCCGATCCTTGCTTATAAATTATAAATAATAGATCTCGTTCTCCCATCTATTTGGAAACAATGCGTAACAATTTGTATGCTATTTGAAGTACTAAACACAAGATTAAAATACTTTGTTACTTGTTACTAATATAAAGTTCATCATTGATTAAATGAAAATAATGAAATGCATTTCTAGGTTTCAGTTTACTTTGCATTAAAATTGATGAAAAAAATATTTAGTAGTAAAGGTTGATTTTTATTTGAATTTTAAAATTCCTAAGAAGTATCCTAAAAACTCCTATATAGGTAACATTGACGGGAAGTAATCATCACAGTTTAGTTAATTTTCAATTATTCTGTAAATTTTACAGCTAATAATATATGAAATGTCAATTCCGAATAAGCATTCAGTTATCGATAAATTTTATATCGGAAGGAAATCCCTAGTTAATTGATGTTATTGCCACCGCGACTTCGAGGTCTGAACATTACTGATAAAGAACTCAGTTCATTTCTGAGGTCACTATCTGGTCAAGTCAACACATCTTTGTTTGATAATATCAAAGGGTCAAGATTGTGTGATACTCAATTACTTGTATTTACTGGTTTAACGTTCGATAACATCAATGAACTTACAGTTGTACTTACTTCTATGAGAAATACCTCCGCTCGAAGTATCAAACAGGCATTAATTATATCACTCTTCAAGCTCAGAACTGGAAATTCAAACAAATTGATCGCTATATTTGGCATAAAAAATGAACAGCAAGTAAGTAATATGTGGAGGGATATTTTACGCAGCTTTGAAAACGACATCGAATTCGGTTATACTTCAACTACCCGTGAAGAACTTCTAGCTAACACATCGCATACAGCTCGCCGGTTGCTGGGCCTCTTAGATGATCAATTAGCGTTGATTTTTGATGGAACGTATATTCGTCATCAAAAAAGTCAGAACAATGAATATCAACGGAAATCTTATTCCGACCAAAAAAAAGTACCGTTGTGCAAACCCTTTACTATTTGCACAACAAACGGATTCGTTGTTAACTTCGCTGGACCATATTATGGTACCCAAAATGATGCCACCATAATGAAACTGGTAATGGAAGAGTCTGATTTCCAATCTCTACTGCGACCAAACGATGTTTTCATAGTTGACCGTGGATTCCGTGATGTATGTTCATACCTAACTGAAGAGGGGTACGTTGTACATATGCCTGGCTTGAAGGGTAAAAGGGCTCAACTTCCCACAATTGAAGCAAATGAGTCCAGGCGAGTAACTAAACTACGTTGGGTAGTAGAAGCCGTTCATGGAGCCATTAGCCAGAAATATCGGTTATTACATCACAATCTCGATAACAAAATACTACCAAAGGTGAAAACCCTATGCAAAATAGTGGGATTATTGCATAACAAATATGGAAAAAGAATAGATTCTGGTAGCGATATTGATGATGAAATTATAGAACAAATGGAAAAAAATATGCATGTGCCAAATACGTTGAGTAGTGAAGCGGAAAGCAAAAGGTGGAGTCGACGCAAAACGCTTTTAAAAGCGTTATCGTCTTCAGAAGTTTTAGATTTCCCAAGATTGACTGAGTACCAGCTAAAGATATTATTTACTGGTACTTATCAGTTATCACAAGCTGTGTCGTACTTAGCCGAATTACTGGCCTTATGGTGGTGTCGCCTTATTATGGAGAAGTAGTGCGTTTTCTAACGTGTCTGTGATAAAGTGCGATAACAAGAGAGTGTGTGCAATAAAAGTAACCACTGATGATCGTCATATCATTGTCATGAGTGTATACATGCCTACTAATGCGCTTATTAATTTGCCAGAGTTCACGGATTGCTTGGGTACGGTAAGTGCGATTATAGACGAGTATGGAATAGATTCTGTATACATTATGGGTGATTTTAATGCTACGCCAGGGGAGTTATTTTTCAAAGAGCTAATAAATTTTTGTAACGAACAACATTGGTCATGTATTGACATTGAAAAATTAGGTATGATGTCTCGCACATACACATTCATTAGTGACGTATACGGGACCACCAGCTGGCTGGATCACGGTATCGTAACCCAGGCGGCTGTGAATTCTGTGCACAACGTGTATGTAAAATATGATTGTTTTTGGTCTGATCATTTCCCTATAGTCATCGAATGTGATTTGCGGCTTTTGACCCCCATACTACCGAGCATTACAATATCGGATAGAAAGGTTATGTGGGGGGAAAGAACCGAGAAGCAAATAGACGCCTATAGTAAGGAGGCTTATATGAGGCTGAGATGTATCGATTTTGATAACGATTTTATCGGCTGTGCAGATAGTTATTGTGATAACGTGACTCACAGGCGTATTCTTGATAGTATGTATCAGCGTATTGTAAAAGCGTTGTGTGATGCAGCGGTATGTGAGAGGGAGGGCAAATGTGGTGGCGGTAAGGGCCCGCGTGTGATGGGGTGGAATAAACACATCGTCGATGCTCACCGGATGGCTAGGTCAAAGTTCATGGAATGGGTGTCATGCGGTAAACCCACGTCTGGTGAAATCTATGACGAGATGTGTATTACCCGTAGGGTATTCAAATCTCGATTAAGGTGGTGCCAGAATCATGAAGATCAGCTAAAAATGGATTTTCTCGCGGAACAACACTCCAAAGGTAACTTTCGAAGTTTTTGGCAAAGTACAAAAAAGGTGAATGTTCGGCCTGGTCTCCCGGCGAGTATCGATGGTGAAAGTGACCCTAAAAACATAGCCGACGTCTTTATGAATCATTTTCGCGTACAGTCTCTGTTGGGACCGACGAGAACCACGCCCGATGCTCGGACCGTAGGTGAAGGGGTAGGGATAAGATTTACAGCTAAAAATGTCGCATATGCGATTAAGTCTATCTCAAAAGGCAAATCTCCGGGGCACGACGGTCTGAGCATCGAGCACCTCCAGCATGCTGGCATGCATGGTCACATATCTAGAGTCTTAGCTATGTTTTATAGCTTGTGTGTGAGTCACTCTTATTTACCCCCAGACATGCTAAAAACCATAGTAGTGCCGGTTGTGAAAAATAAAACAGGAGATTTAACTTCTAAAAGTAACTACAGGCCCATTTCTCTTGCCACTGTCATTGCTAAAGTGTTTGACGCTATGCTTAATTCACAGTTAGACAAGTACCTGAAACTGCACGACAACCAGTTTGGTTTTCGACCTCACCTGTCCACAGAGAGTGTAATACTGTCTTTGAAGCATACCGTCAGATACTATACTGACCGGGAGACCCCGGTATATGCATGTTTCCTGGATCTCTCCAAGGCCTTTGATCTGGTGTCTTACGAAGTACTGTGGAAGAAGCTTGAGTCCATAAATTTGCCGGTTGAAATAATTAGCATCCTCAAGTACTGGTACGAACATCAGATCAACAGTGTCAGGTGGGCGGGAGCAATGTCGAAAGAGTATGGGTTGGAATGCGGGGTGAGGCAGGGTGGTCTAACGTCCCCCGCACTTTTCAACCTATACATTAATGGCTTGATCGAGGCGCTCAGCAGTCAGCATGTTGGTTGTCAGATTGACGGAGTATGCCTAAACAATCTTAGTTATGCAGATGATATGGTGCTGCTGAGCGCGTCGGTCTGTGGCCTAAGAAGGCTAATTGGAATATGTGAAGAGTACGCCGTGAGTCACGGGTTAAAATACAATGTGACGAAAAGTCAATGCATGGTTTTTGAGGCCGGCAGTAACAGACCCTCTAACGTACCTCCCGTACTGCTCTATGGAGCTCCACTTGAGAGAGTGTATGAATTTAAATATTTAGGACATGTCGTTACTGCTGACCTCAAAGATGACAAAGACATGGAGCGTGAGCGGAGGGCGTTGTGCGTGAGGGCGAACATGTTGGCGCGCAGGTTCGCGCGGTGCTCCGAAGGGGTGAAACTGACGCTTTTCAAGCATACTGCACATCGCTATATACGTGCAGCTTGTGGGCCAACTACACGCAGAAAGCGTACAACGCGCTTCGCGTACAGTATAATAACGCGTTTAGGGCGGTGATGGGGCTGCCTCGCTACTGCAGTGCCTCGGGCATGTTCGCTGAGGCGCGCACGGCCTGCTTCCACAGCACCATGCGCATGCGCGCCGCGTCCCTGGTACAGCGGGTGCGAGCCAGCGCCAACACCGTCCTTGCGATGATAGCGGACCGCGTAGACTGCCCGTACATCATGCACTGCTGCGACAGGCATGTACGAACAGGCGTAGGTTAATTATTATTATTATTATTTTTATTTATTTAAGGTATTCTAATTGTATCATTGTTTTTATGTGTAATGTTAAAAATTTTATAATGTAATAATGTAATTATGTATGAGCCATCGACGCTTGAAATAAATGTTTTTTTTTTTTTTATTATTTAATACAGTGGTAGTCATAAATGAAAATAGCGATGACGATGACTAAATAGTTGCTTTCAGGATGCTAAATAGTTATATAGGTATACATTAGGAGCTTCGGGACTCTTTAGTTTGATAAGATGATAACATTGCATGTTAACCTTTTTGCTCTTTTTTACTTTTTCGTTGTGTTTTGTTTTTTTTGTTATCGTGACATATGTAAAGTATCAGAAGTAGGTATCTTAGTATTGTCTAATTAAAAGATATTAGTATTGTTTGATATAATACTTAACTGATGTCTTGTGTTACTCGGAAGTCTCGGAACCGACAAACGCTTAGTTTGTACGCTAACACATTTAAAGTAATAGTGGAGCGTTTGAGGGTATATATAAAAAGCTATGTAGAAGAGGAATCCAATTCTTCCATAATAGCAAAAGTAAGTTTTAATTGTAAATAAAATTGAATGTAGGTATATGTATATTAATAGCAACTTTGTGTACATAAAGATCTCTTTCAGATGGAAGTCATAAAATGTAAAGTCTTTGGGCTCGGCTTGCCATCGTCAATAACCAAGCAACTGTTTTTACAGTCTATACCAGAGGTTGAAATATCGCTCGATGACGAAAATATAACTTTAAAAGGATATTGCGATGAATGTAGGGTAACATTGTCCTACACCTGCAGGCCTAGCACAACTTGTAGAAGCGACAAAGAGAGCGACTCGAGATAGCTTTCTCGCGGACGTAAGATTTATCGCTCTCGGCAGAATTTGGTAGCACAACTTCATACAGCGACAAATGTCTCGCGGCGAGATCTCAAAGTCTTCGGCGCGACTTCGTCGGGTGTTGCATTGTCAATTAAAGTATTAAATTAACGCATCACTATATGACAACACTGAATCGGCAATAGGGATGCGCTATTCCATTCGTTCTTTTAAGGCAAAAATAATAAAATATTGTCGATGGGCCACATTAGCTGTCAACAGTGCCAATGAAAAGTAAACAAACAAAGTTTGTTTGTTTAGACAAAATGGCGCCAAGGGGAAAAATGTAAGTTTGTTTATTTATTTGAATAGATATTTCATGGTTTACTTTAATTGTTTTAAGTTATTCCACATAAGATCGTAATCATAAGTAGCCTAACAAATAAACCATGAGCTATGTGACACCACATATTCATATATATACATTATCCATTGTTATTTTATTAATGATGCCTTTAGAGCCCAAACGTAATAAATTTTGAAAATTTATTTGTAATAAATGTGTCCGCACAGATTTATAAAGTTGAAATTTAATACGTAAATTAGTAGTGTGAACTAGGGAATCGTATATCCACAGTTCATACAGCGTTTTACATATTCTATTTCGTATTCCATCACCCATAAAGTAATTTAAAAATATTATTTTAGCACACGAAGCACTACAACACAAATCAACGAGCTGGTGGACTACATGTGCACCAACCCGTCTTTTGCGATAGGGCAGTTTACGGGTCCTCTGGGCGCGCAGCGTTTGGAGGCCGAATGGGTAAAGTTGCGGCATGTACTGGCGAAATACGGACCCGACAAGACCGTAGACCAGTGGAGGCATGTAAGTACCTAGACATAATGATTTTCCTACATTTTTATCTCGTTATTCTCCATTTTTAAATTTCATGTTTGTCTTTTAAATGTATATTTACTTTCAGACATGGAGAGACCTTAAAAAAAAGGCAAGGGAGGATGGGGCACGGGTTCGTCTCGCCCAAAATAGTACGGGCAATGGAACTCCTGTCCCACGGTTGAGTGAGCGAACAAAGAAAATTCTGGGCATAATTGGGGCTGAGTGTGCTGAGGGCATTGCTGTGGAGCAAGAAACTGGCGTGGGAGTTGCTCCTGTAAGTACCATAGTTTAATGATATGGTAGAATTTAAAATTGTGAGCATCACCCATTGAAAAGATGTTAGCGGCCTTTTCTACAGCTACTAAAAGTAGTTAGCTTATACTAATGTTGAAAAATATTTAATTTGTAAGCTCAGTGACTCATAATTAATAAAGAGAAGAATTGGTAATACATACCTTCTCCACCTTTTACTGTATTTTGGTAATAAAGTTTTACTAATTGTATAGAAAACATTATTATCATTGCACTTATATTACCTACCCCTCATCAATCGTCATTTTGATGATGGAGCTAGGCTGAAATATGTTTGTAGAAATAAATAAAATGCTATATTTAAATATTGTTGAATTTAAAGAATTACTATTTTATTGTAAAGCACAAAAAAATAGTGGTTATAGCTTAATGTTATGTTATCAATGTTCAGTACTTGTAACAAGAAAAATAAAATGAAGGTTAATAAAAATGTATACAGCCCTGGCCAAAAGTATTAACCACCACAATTTATGACCAAGGGCCTACCAATTTGGGGGCACTAAAATAATTAAAAAACGGTTCATCAACTGAACAAAGTCCGCAAACCTAAAATTATTTTGATTGTAATGGGGAGAAGATATATATTATTTTTGATGTCCCACATCTCTTTAAATCTATTCGGTACAATTTTTTGATCAATGGGCAAGTAGGGAAGCCCGGGGCTTCAATTAACACAGGTAAGTATTAACAAGCGAATTTCTAAGAAACTATAAACAGCACGTCACTAGTGATTCCTAAAATTCGGCCCTGTGACAGCCGGTCTACAGGTTGAGACTCGTCAGTCCAGCTCAGTGCGCCAACCGAGGGAGTGAGTTGTGTGATGTGCGTCTATTTTAGCCAGGTAACGAACTTTTTTCACTTTACGATTTTTTGATTTACGTGTTAAATATTTGATTTCGCCGTAATATTTTTTTTTCGCAGTAGCTTGTTTTATTCTCAATAATGACACATAACTTTAGTAACGCTAATGTACACTATTTCGTAATAATATTTTTTTTTATTGAAAAGGTACCCATGAGGTTAAAATTAACAAAACATACGGGGCTAGTATTAACATATTTGTGTTACAAAAAATGAGCGATTCGTTCTATATATAACTTGAACTCCCGTGACTCCTTAAGAGAACGTTTTAAAGACATCAACATATTAACCGTAGCGTCCCAATATATTTATGAGAATATTATTTATGTTATTAAGAACCTAGAGTCTTTTACTAGGAATTCAGATATCCACAATTTTAATACTAGAAATAAAAACAAAATCGCTATTAGAAAGTTCCGCGTTCGTAAAGTAGCCAAATCATTCGTAGGCCAATGTATACATTTTTATAATAAGCTACCAGATGATGCTTTGAAATTATCGTTTCCAGCTCTCAAAAAGTACTTAAAAGAGTCCCTAATGGCAAAGGCTTATTACAGGGTAGAGGACTATTTAACAGACAAAAATGCATGGCCCAAAACAGAAACCAAATAATTTACTTTTACCGGGACACGGTTCTTATAAGGTGGCATATCAAACGTATGTAAGTTGTTTTAAATAAAAATCACTATTTAGCTTTTTTATATTCTAGATTTTTTTTTTTTTTTACTTTTATAAGTTTTGATATGTTTCCTTGAAGAACTACGCATTGAGTTTATACTCAAAACATATATTTAGGTTAGGCTAAGCACGAATATTGTAATTGATATAAGAGTTATTTCGAAAAAATGACTGACTGTTGAGTTTGTTTCGGCTTTCTTCTCTTCAGTGGTCTCCTCTTGGGAAACGCCGTAGAGTCAGACTTGTAAAAGTGCCCTTGTGGCTTACTTACAGAATAAAGATCATTATTTCATGTTAATTGTTACACCCTATGTGGGGTTAGTATTAACAGTATATACCTTTGGATTCTATTTTTAGTTACGTACCCGAAGGGTGCCCAACAGCACCCTATTACTAAGCCTACACTGTCCGTCCGTCTCTCCGTCCATCTGTCCTAACTTTGAAGAGGAATATACATAGAACAGGAACATACGTAGGAATGTATGCGTGTACAGTAGTTACTATTTAAACACTCTCATCAGGAACCGTCTGCTTATAAACCAGTAAGACGCCGTACTATACCGTGTTCAAATTCGAACATGACTGTGTTCGCAGACGTGGACGTGGTATGGAGCAATATATATTTAATCAGATGAAGAGCTTATCGGCTCTTCATGACAAGCTCGTAAAGGCTAGCCGGAAGGAGCTAGAGCCGCATCAGGCAGAACCGCGTCAGGACCTGAAAGGTTCTGACTGGGACGACGACGACGACGGCAACGACAACAACAAGGCCGCACTACCAAATACTCTGCTTCCTACATCACCACCACCACCATCACAACCACTGCCTCCTACACTGCGGTCAAAGACCCCGACTACGCGTAGGTTATTTGAAAATTATATTTGATAATTTTAAATACAAATAGCGAATTGTATGAATATAGTGATTTGTTGAAAATATGGGACGCTGTGTCACCATATATAGAGGTGGAGGGAGGGAACAATATAAATTTTATTAGTTTTATGAGACTTTTAGAGTCATCGCCTTTTGATTGTTATGCATACTCATTGTATAATATTAACATTGCCAATAAACTTGTATTCCATCTTTTGATTACAGTAAGCGACTATTTAGTTATAGAATTTCATTGAAATGTAAATTTTTGTACGTCTACTTGTGATTGTATCATTTGTCTGTTTTATTATATAATATGATTTTCTTTTTTTTAAATGTGTATTTTTAGCAGAGTTGTGACATATTTGAAATACTTGTATTTAAAATACAAATACAAAATACAAAATACGTATTTTAGATTTTGTACTTAAGTACTTTTTTTAAAAAGTATTTTGTATTTTATTTGAAATACTATTCGAGACGTATTTTGTATTTGTAAAATGGTTTGTAAAATACAAAATACTTTTTTATTCTTAGCTTTATTTTTCTAAAGCATTCCGCGATTCAGTAAAAACAAAAAATGGCCACTAGTGGCGCGGCAGCTCTGAAAGTTTATGCGCAAAATGACAAATGAAACAAAACGCATATAAAACCTGACCAATAATATATGAGGGACCCCTCTTGACAATCCTCAAAGTCACTGTTACGTTTTGCAGTGTTGGCAGCTATTTCATTATTTCTGTGTTGTTCGCTCGAAATGTCTTTAAAAAAATGCCAAAACAAATTGTATTTAAACAATATGCCGTGTAGGCAATAATACGTTATTTTAACGATTCGTATTT
Organism: Hedya salicella; assembly: GCA_905404275.2. Classification (NCBI taxonomy): domain Eukaryota; kingdom Metazoa; phylum Arthropoda; class Insecta; order Lepidoptera; family Tortricidae; genus Hedya; species Hedya salicella. Next base: position 14,350,191 of record FR990111.1, on the reverse strand, counting down.
AAGTGATTATGAGTGTATAAATGTATAAATGACAAATAAAAATACAGAAATAGAAAAATATATTTATAAAAAACCGGTACGTACACAGCACTACAAAAAAGATGTCATTGTGGGCATTGTGGCAAGTATGTAATATAAATATAAGCTTCGATCATATCATAAGTTAATTTGGTCGTTTTGTGTGCTAATTGACATTTAAATCTATTCTATGTTAATAAAAATCTTTAGATTTCAAAATTGTTTACTGTACAACTATAATAATAGTAAAAACATTTAAATCGGACTGTGACGTTTTTTTTATTTAGCACCATTTTTTTAAGACTGCTCGTTTTTAGTACATTTCGACATAGTTTTAGCACTAAATGAAATTCAGAGTTGGTAACACTGTTTACATGTCATTACGCCGTACGCGCCTTTTCCATTTCATTTTGCCTCGGTTACGTTTTATATCTAACCTAACGCCGACAGTTACTATTTATTAATACAAGTAGTGTTTGTATTGTAACTGTTTGTTATCAAAAATATATTATCTATTAAGTACAGAGTTGGATTTGGTGTGCTACTTAATACTTTATATTAAATATTAATCAGTGATTGCTTGCCCAATGTTGGAATTGGAATTTTAATGCAAAATGTAAGTACCTAAACATTGACTCAAAAAGTTCTATACAAAATTTGATATTAACTTTAACATTAAAGTTTTTACAGTTTCCAAATATTCTCAATCAGTAACAATAATAACAATTGTAAAAAATACATACCTATAACCTAACCTAAATTAATGTTGGTTGTGACTTTGACTCGTTTTGTTTTGATGCCGGTTAATTTGCCGACATTTTTTGTTATGTGAAACGGCTTATTTCTTTTGTTTCTGTAAATGTAAGATCTGTCAAAGGTGTTTATTTGTTTAATACTTATTTTATTTTAATCTCTATTTCAGGGACGATGATAACCTCAATTATCCATTTATATTGAGGCATTGTTACAAAGACGTTAAGAAGGATGATGGACACGAAGTAAATATATCTGCTGTTTGTAAAAAATGCTCCAAAAAATTAAAAGGCAGTGTGAACGCGACTACAAACTTCTTAAAGCATATAAAAGTAAGTACTTATTTACTTAAACATAATAACTTATAGGTGCATAGTGTGCATACATATCCTCACGTCTGTAATCTGTAATCCATAACAACAGAGCACACGAATCACGAAATATGAACATAATAGGCTTGCTTTAATGCAGCACTTTTTGCAGGTTTAAAGAATAATGTTGGGTTATAATTAGCTTTGACCTGCTTTAAAATATCTGTCGACGTCACACACCACCGTTGTAGTAACATAATAAAACGCGATTTATATTTCTTTCCTTATTCAGTTATTATGGTTATTTTAATTTTTTTTTTTTTTTTAGAGAAAAGGCCACGAAGATCTACTAAATGAGTATGAGGAATTGAAACCCCAACATAGTAAGAAAAGAAGATGTGACATTACTGAATCTGAGTCAGGCAATGGTGCAAGTACTAGTATGAAGAAAATAAAATTAAAACAAACTACTCTTTCAAACATTTCAACAAAGTCAATTAATTTGGATAAATTAATTGTGAACTTCATTATTGATACGATGTCACCTATCTCAATTGTTGAAAATAAGTCATTCCGAGCACTTATCGAAGGTGCTCAACAACTGTCAACTCCGCCAAAAGTAATGTGCCGCCGGACATGCAATAACAAAATTAGTAACACATACATAGAATATAAAGAAAATTTGAAACAGACATTGAAAACAGTTGATTATGTTTGTACCACCGCTGATATTTGGTCCTCATCCAAAAGAAGTTATTTAGGTATGACAGTACATTGGATTGATGCTACCACATTTGCAAGAAATAGCTCACCACTCGCCTGCAGAAGATTTAAGGGATCACATACCTTTGACAGGATAGCAGAACTCATTATTGATATTCATTCTGAATATGATTTAAGGCTACCTAAAATAACAAAAACTGTAACCGATAATGGTTCAAACATGGTAAAAGCTTTCAAAATATTCGGAAAGCCAGACTTACCAGACTCAGAATGTACTGGAATTTTAAATGTAGATGACTTTCTTGATAAAAATAATGAGCAAAGTAATGATGATATGGATGAAGATGAAATGTTATTGTTGAAAGAGTTTCCGGAATCCAATGATAGTGATATATATCAACTGCCCAACCATGAGCGATGTGCCACACACACTTTGCATTTAATACCTTCTCGGGACATAGACAAAGCCAGAAGTAACAATAACTCATACCGAAAAGTGCATGATGCGGCCATGGCTAAATGTCAGGCTGTTTGGAATTTATGTGCTAGGTCTCCGAAAGCTTGTGAAACTTACTTGGAAATCACTGGTAAATCTCCAACAAGCCCCTGTCCAACCAGGTGGAATTCCTATTATGATTGCATAATTGATATCCTGAAAGTCCAAGAAACCATCAATGAAGTTCTGAGAAAACTAGAATTGGCCGTCTTAAAAGAGATGGAAGTACAGTTTTTGATTGAGTATATTCGCACATCTAAGCCCATAGCTGAAGCCATTCGGAGCTTAGAAGGCGACAAGGAGACTTTTTATGGATGCCTGCAGCCAGAATTGTATCGAATGCAAAAAATGTTGGACTTATTAAAGCAAGAAAATCCAGTATATTGTGGTGGTTTAGTTGATACAATTAAAGAAAGTATAGAAAATCGGTTTGAAAAATATAAGTTGCATGACACTCGTGCCAAACACAGCATTTTAGCAGCTGTGTCATATCCCTTCTTCAAGTTAAAGTGGGTACCAAGAGCTGAAAAGGAGTATGTGAAGGAATTGTTTATTGCGGAAGTGCGAAGATTCAAACACGACGATTTTAAAAGTGTACACCCACAAACATCAACATTGAAAAAGAAGCAAAAAAGTGAGTCTTACTATATGTTCAATGATTCAGACTCCTCGGCAACCTCTACAGATGGCAACAGCAGCACCTGCACTGATTTGGAGACCCTCCAATATTTAAGAGATGAAGACACAAGTCTGAATATCCTCAACACATATCCAACTATAAAAAAAGTTTTTTTACGGTATACACTTGTCTCCCGAGTTCAGCACCAGTGGAAAGGCTATTTTCGTATGGTGGTATGATTATGCGTCCACACAGACGCAACATGTCAGATGCTCTTTTTGAAGAGCTTGTGATTTTAAAATCTTTAATAAATAGAGAAAACCAGTAATTTTACCATAAAGTATTTTATTTCAATAAAGTATTTTGAAAATACATATTTTGTATTTAGTATTTAAATACAAAAGGCAAAAGTATTTTGTATCTTGCATTTGAAATACTATATTAAAAAAGTATTTGCATTTTGTATTTAAATACTTTTCGAAAAGTATTTTGTACATCTCTGATTTTTAGCTCTACAATAATAATGTCCTTGCTTTTAATTGTATAATTTTAAATTTTTAGCCTAGTGATAATAGCTCAGTGATAGTGCTTTTGCGATTTTATATATATGCAACTATACTCTATCCACGGAGACGAGTTAGTACTAGAAAAGTGAGCAAGCACGCCATTGGTCAGCGATAAGGGTAACAAATACGTATCGGGGAGGTTTACATGGTGGTCAAAGTTCAGTCAACATCTGTCTCTCGTACGGTGCGGACGCGTTATGCTTTCTTGTAATTAGCGATTTTTAACGTTTACGTGGCTCGCTTACTGGATTGTTTTTTACTGCATATTCTGTGACTTGGCTTGTGTATTGGACTGATTTCCGTTTATTTTGTGACTCGGCTTGTGTATTGGACTGATTCCCGTTTATTTTGTGACTCGGCTTGTGTACTGGACTGATTCCCGTTTATTTTGTGACTCGGCTTTTGTATCATACGGAATTTGGAAGAATTTGGTGTTTAACAATGGTTCATTTACCAAATAAAAGGCCGAGGCGGTATTTTTCTTCACAAGAAAAAGAAATGATTTATAGTTTGTTCTACACTTTTCGTCGAGAAACTCCAGAGGCCTCGTACAACGACATTGCAAAAACCATTGCATCGTCGTTAGGCATACATTGGATGTCAGTGTACAGAATTGTAAAGGAAAAGAAGACCGCTGGAATCCTTACATCACCCAGAAGACAGAAACAACGTAAAACTATAATAAGTACGACTGATAGTTTTACCAAAAGTGCATTGAGAAATATTGTACATAAATTTTTTACACGAAATGAAATACCAACATTGAACAAAATACTGGCAGTAGCCAACACTGACGAATCAATGAAAAATATGAAACGATCGACGCTGCATAAATTATAACTTAACATGGGTTTCAAGTTTGTGAAAAGAAGCCGTAATAGTTTGCTGAATGACCGAGACCTTAAATTTTGGAGGCGAAATTATTTGCAAAACATTAAGGCGGCGAGAGAATCAGGAAGAAAGATTTTCTTCTTGGACGAGACTTGGATTAACGAGGGTCATACTAAGAGTATGGACAGATTCAACCGTCCAGAATGCAAGACATGCGTTCATAAATGGCTTATCAACTGGATTGAAGAATCCATCAGGTGAGATTTTAAAATTCAATTCAAAATAAATCTAAATCATTCATGAACCTAACATATGCATTTTAATATTTTCTTCTGTTTCCGCGATTATTACTCATTGAAATAAAACAATTTAACGGATTATATCCCATTGAAATAAAACAATTTAACGGATTATTTCCAGCTTTCCATGGTCCTCCCGTGACCATGGAAAGCTGGAAAGCTTCCGAAACATCGGGAACTAAAATGAGATAATATACGCGATATAATCCGTTAAATTGTTTTATTTCAATATGCATTTTAATAAAGAAACGAAAGTAGGCAGGTGTTTAATTGTTATTTTGTTTATTATTACTGTTATCAATAGTAAAGCCGACAGCTGCATGGATTTGCATTGTTTTCTTAATCACTTACAGGTGTCTTATCTAATGTTGCATGTGTACTTTACAGGTAAAGGAAAGCGGCTCATTGTGACTTATATTGGAAGCGAAGACGGATTTTTAGAAGATGGGCTTCTGGTATTTGAATCGAAAAAACAAGGCGATTACCACCAGGATATGAATGCCGATGTATTTGAAGAATGGTTTGCGAAAATACTCGACAAAGTTCCAGACGATTCAGTTATTGTAATAGATAACGCCCCATACCACTCCCGTAAAATAGAAAAGGTCCCTAATACAAATTCAAAGAAAGATGAAATAATCAACTGGATGAAGAATAAAAATATATTACCGACTACAAATATGAAAAAAAAAGATCTGTTAGATATTGTTAGAACCCACAAGCATAGGTATGAGGCGTATGTAATAGACGAGATGGCAAAACAAAAAACAAAAGTGTGCTACGGTTACCCCCTTATCACTGCGAACTTAACCCAATTGAATTAATTTGGTCGCAAATCAAGGGGTACGTATCCAATAATAACAAAACTTAAGTTAACAGAGGTAAAAAAAATATTAATAGAAGCCATCTCAAAAGTAGACGCTGAATCGTGGAGGAACTGTATTAAACACGTCGTAGAAGTGGTGGAGAAGAAAATGAATGCAGTAGATGTAAATAATAATCAGTTCATTATACATTTAGAAAACGAATCAAGTGAATCTGATAATGATTAAATATTTTATTACGAACATACATTGTCTTATTTACTGTACCTTTATTGAAACCCTTTTTATCAATCCATTTAAAGGTATAAATACTTAAACCAATTTCATTCAGTAAAAAAAAATGATAATTTCATTTTATGATTTTTGTAATTATTTGAATTTATTTAATGGTTTAAATATTTAACTTAGAAAAGCTGTCAGCATAAAGCCATCAACTGCTAACAAAATGCACTAACAAAATATAAATATTCCAAACGACCGACGGCATGTAAGCCTATTGTGGAATCGAGGTGCAATTGTTTACGCCCACCGGCCATCCTTTGTCCTTTTCATTTGCATACAAAAGTGCAACAAAGAGGACGCTATATTAACTCGACTCCCTGGATGGAGTATAAAATCGTGATAATAATAAATAAGTTTTGTATTTTGAGCTGTATGGTTTTATTTCTGAACATATACTTATAGGTAAAATGAAACAAAGTATAGTTTTATTTTATTTTATTGAAAATTATCATCATCATGTAATAACATTGGTTTTATCAATCCAGGTTTTCTCATTCAAAATTTGACGTAGGCTTTGTTTCCATTCTTCTTTAAAACCTTCGCAACAAGGTAAATGTCTGGATTCTTGACTTTTGCAATTCTTGCTCATAGAAAGAACCCAGGAAAAACCATGACAATATACGATCTCCCAGAGATAGTCAGAGATTCACTCCCGTTGGCATTAAGTCCCATGAATGTGACAAACGCGTTCATGAAAGCTGGTATCTGGCCATGCAATGAAGACATCTTTCACCATCTTTTGTCACTGATCGTCCAGATCCCACTCAAAGCAGTCCTAACGTAGCGACTACACCATCTGTTGAAGGCGACAACTTGCTTGATGACGTGTCATTAAATTTAGAAAATCCTGAGATTTTAAATGACATGGCTAGTTTGGATATTAATGTTTCTGACGTGATAGCACAAATGTCCAATGTACCAGTGGCTGGATCCTCAGGTATGCAAAAATAAAATGGTTTAAATTCATCCAACACAAATGTAAATTTGCTTGAAGGACGATCGCAAACACCTCTAATACTTATGGAAACGGTTGCTTGTCCTTCACCTGCTCAAATAGATAACTGTTTTATAATCGAATCCGTACGACCTCTCCCAAAAGCTCAGCCACGGGTTCAATTGAATCGTCGCACCAGAAAATCTGCAATACTGGTGAGTATATACACACCGGAAAAAAACAAACTAGAAGAGATAGAAAATAAAATAAATTTAAAAAGAAAAAATCCGCACAATGAGGATGATGGGAAGAAAAAAAAACAGGGTAAAGAAAACGACAAAAGAAAGGGTAAAGGTAAAATAGCTAAAAAGGGAAAACAAAAAGAAACATCACAAGTGGAAAAAGCAAAGAAAAGGATATTCGAAGAAAGCAGCGACAGTGCAGAAGATGAATATTTCTGTATAATTTGTGGTGTCTAATACAATGAAGACGCACCTGGTGCAGACTGGGTGCAATGCATCACGTGCAAGCAGTGGGCTCAGTCCGGATGTATCAGAGGCAACACTGTTTCATACACTTGCCAAAATTGTGATTCAGACGATAAATATGATTAAAAATGAAACATATTGTGATTATATGAAAATGATTCCTAGTAGATTATATTGTAGAGATAATGATGATAATGATTGATAATTCTTATTATAGTGAAACTTAGCTTTATTGAGATTTCTTTACACTATAGTTACATAAAGACTGCTACGTTTAAGAATAAGCTGTTAACTACCTCATTTAAGGTGATTATATTGTTATTCGATAACACAAATAAGTCTGATTAAACTACTTAACACGTTCGCTGCGTTATTAGGCCTATAGGCGTAATACGTGGTCTCCCACTCGGTGCGGGAGCAAAATCTGGTGTATTCGCGTTCGTGCGAAGCGTATATCTCGTAGATTGTTTGGAGTATGAATGAGACAAATATACCTTTGTAAATAGCTATTAAAGGGCTACTAGTTCCAACTAGAAAAATTGTATTACGCCTTTAGACCTAATACCGCACTGAAGAAAAAAGTAGTAATTACTTGCGGCTATTAGGTTTAAAGACCTAATATGGAATAATAGGCAACTCAACCTAGCATCGCACTGATTTTAGTATTGTTTTTAGTTAGTGTTGTGCTGGCAGTCGTTTGTTTATGACATAATTTAAGACCAGGTAGCGAAAAAATGAGTCGCCGAAAGTCGCGTTGCCGTAAACTGCTGGAATTATCTAACGAAATAAATTCAAGTGATGATGAATGTGACCTATTATATAACACTAAATACTTGAAAATGTTCTTATTCAACCTGGATCAAGTACCAGTGGACTTTCGAGAGAGAACACAGACTCTGGCCTCGTAAGTTTTAGTGATAAGAATATCCTCCAAACGCCACTAACGCCGGTGAAAAAAAAAAAAACAAAAGAACAACTGGATAAAATGTTGGTGACTCCATCAGGAACTTCCCTGCAAGTACTGCAAAATGTATTCATGACTCCAACTTCACGACAGGAAAACACAGATAATGTTTTGGTGACTCCTTCGGGAACTTCCTTGCAAGTACTACAAAATGTATTTACAACTCCGACTTCACGACAGGAAAACACAGATAATGTTTTGGTAACTCCTTCACAAACTTCCTTGCATGCTCTACAAAATCTATCCGCAACTCCGACTTCACGACAGGAAAACACACACACATTTGATAAAACCTTGAACCATTCAGTACTGACCAGTAGAAGTAGTTCTGTCAGTGACATTTCTTGTGTCAAATCCATACAATGCCCATTGAGTAACGAGGAAATTCATGATTTGTTAGCAACTGAAACATTTGGAGAATATGAAAAAATAACAATAGGATCTGTAACTTCAAATAAAGATAAGGCAATATCAATGTGTGATAAAACTAAAACGCAACAAATAAATGCTACCGTAAACATTAATAATATGCAATATGATGACAATGAAAACAGGTTATTGGAAAGCCCTAAGAATAATTATGACACCAAATCTGATGACGATGATGATGATGACGATTACAATCCGAGCTCTTCAGACTCAGAAACTAGTACTTCTGATAGTGATGAATTTGATTTCGATTCCGATGAAGGTAGTTTCGATAATGTAGATGAAGTTGAAGAGCCTGAAACCACACAATCTATTAATATAAACACAAATAATGATGAATGGGTAGATATCAATGATACTAAACCAAACTTTGAAGAATTCTCAGGCAATGTTAAGTGTCACGTTTCAAATGATATAAAAACTCCATCAGATTACTATGGTTTATTCTTAACGGAGGAAATCATCGACAAAATGGTCGAACATACTAACAAATATGCACAAAATTATCTTAACACAGAAAATCTCAAGGCTAAATCACGTGTTCATGCATGGACCCCAATAGATATCGATGAAATGAAAAAGTTTTTAGGAGTGCTTTTAGCTATGGGTCTTACAAGAGTACCGCATATAAATGACTACTGGTCGAAAAATAAACTTTACAGAAATGAATATATAAGTTCAATTATAAAAAGGGATAGATTTTTACTGATCTTAAAATTTTGGCACTTCAGTGAAGAAAGACCAAACGATACAGATAAATTGAAAAAAATAAGAGAAGTTTATAACTTAATATTAGAAAAAAATAAAACAATGGTGGAGCCAGGAACTTACCTAGTTATCGATGAGACCATGATTCCGTGGCGAGGAAGATTAAAGTTTCGCCAGTACATCAAAAACAAGTCTCACAAGTACGGAATAAAAATGTACAAGCTGTGTACTCCAGAAGGATATACATCGAACATTATTCTATATACAGGCAAGGGTGATACGGGCAGAGATGTGGATCATGGCAAAAAAACTGTATTGAGATTAATACAAGGACTCGAAAATAAAGGAAGAATAGTGATTACTGACAACTTTTATAACTCCATTGATCTCGCTGAAGACTTAATACAAAAAAAAACTTATTTGTGTGGCACTTTAAGGACAAATAGAAAAGGACTACCAAGGAATATAATATCAAGTAAATTAAAGAAAGGTGAGATTGCAGGGAAAATGAACAAGAATGGTGTGAGGATAATTAAATGGGTGGACAAAAGGCCAGTGCACATGATATCAACATGCCGAAATCACGATTTAGCCATAAAATCTACGGGCAAGATAAGAAGGGCTACTGGAGAAGAAATTAAAAAACCCCAATGTATTTTGACCTACAACAATAACAAAAAAGGCATTGATTTCAGTGATCAAATGTCCTCGTATTATTCCAGCCTGAAAAGAGGAATAAAATGGTTCAGGAAACTCATGATGGAAATATTATTCGGAACAATCCTAATAAATAGCTGGATATTGCACAAGTACCGAAGTGACACTCAAATGTCCAAGAAAGATTTTACTGAAGCAGTCGTTGAAGCATTGACCCAGAAGCCAATGACGATCAACATCGGAGGTAATTTAATATGTAATACCTATTTATGCCACACTTGGCCATACTTGGTGACATAAAATTGTCTAAAACTGTCTTGAAACAGAAAACCCTTTCTCGCATATTTTATGACACTCGCCTACAGCTTGGGCTTTACAGTCTTTCTTTGTTTTACAACTATACTTGTGTAATGTATTAATTATTATGCCTCACTTGGTCACAAAGTGGGTTTTACCGCACGCTACGCGTGAAGAACGCACTTTTTGCCCAAGTGGTGACATATCATTGTGTAGACAACACGGGTTGTAAAACATATAAGGCCTGATATCGCAGATAATTAATGCCCGAGCCGCAGGCGAGGATCATAAATATGCGAGAAACAGTTGTGTAATGCATTTATTACAATCATCTTAAGATATAATTTGAACTTTCCAGTTCCAGTATTTTATTTTAATGAGTACAGTTCAAGTATGCTTGTTGTTACCTTATTATGTATTACTACGCTACGGGACTTAATCGCGTAAAAAATAAAAGGTATTCATCGGAATTACCTTAAAATACTGAGAACCGACGTTTCGGAGCGACGCATCTCGCCCATCTTCAACGGGTTCGATGGGCGAGATGCGTCGCTCCGAAATGTCGGTTCTCAGTATTTTAAGGTAATTCCGAGTATTACCTTTTATTTTTTACGTGATTAAGTCCCGTATTAATACATAATAATGTGTGAAAATCGTGAAAGTTTAAATAAATATTTTATTCTTACCTTTCAGATGATCAACGCGTCGCGACGTTGAAGAAAAAACACACCTTTGAAAAACGAGGACCGCAAAGAAAAATTTGTGTTGGGTGTTATAAAAAGCTCCGTGCGACATTGAACAGCCGAGACGCCCAAAGAAAATCAAAAAAAATTAAATCTTTTTGTGTTCAGTGCCAAAAAGGATATTGTGTAAAATGCTTCTATGATGAACATTTGTAAAAGATTGTGTAGGTATAAGAATGTACAATTTTTTTTAACCTTTAATTAATAAAGCAAACTTGATTTTTTTACTTATCGACTACATTTTTTCCCATCACTAAAATAAAACTTAAATGTCCCATTGATCTGGTGCGGTATTAGGTCGATCAACCTAATGTTTATTTTGACGTTTTTTTCAAAAATGACAGTTGTAAACCTCAGGCGAAGCCAGTTGGGCAAATATATACTCTATTACAACAGCATAGACTCAAAATTTGTACGATTTCGTTTATTTTCACACAGATAACACAGGTTAAATCAAGTTCATACTCACTAGGCCTTTTAACATAATACCGCACCAGCGGAAAGTGTACGTCTTAGGTGTTCCGACCTAATAACGCACTGAGGTAAAAACAAGTAAAATTATTACCGCAGCGAACGTGTTAAAAGACTTTTAACTTAATAATAACAGTAAAAATGGTTTCAATTATAAATTATTTAAAGATTTGTTGATTTTTGTTGTTCTACGAAGACGTTTTCTTTGAGTTTTTGTTTCTATTCATCATATAGCTGAAATATTGATGTTTAACGGAGTGTTACAACTTTTAAGCATAATGTTAATTATTGTTTCACTAAGTGAACATAGTGATTATTGAAAATTAACGTTTCCTTCTATAATATAACAGGACAAGTAACTGTTAAAAAGAAATCATTCAGATATTTGTTGATTTTTGTTGTTGTATAGAGAGGTTTTGTTTGGGTTTCTTTCTCTATATACTTATATCGCTGTTGGAGGAACAAATTGCTGTATTGTTTACACCTAATAATAACTGTTTTGCCTAGGCCGCCTTTACACCTGTAAGTTTTACTTACGGAAGTCACTTACGTAAGCGACTTACGATAATTTTTCAAGTGTAAATAGTTTTTGTAAGTGACTTATTGTAATTTCTCACAGCTTACGTAAGTTGGAAAATTACAGGTCTAAACACGTTCGAGTTTGTTTACGGAAGCGACTCACAGCTTATCGAACTAAATTGATAAGTTGAGAAATTACGCTACAATGTCCGGTTCAAAACAAAAACAAAATAAAAGCTGGTCACCTGACGAGGTGGAAACTTTCATTACTGCTCTTTAGGCACGTCCCATACTATGGGACTACAAAAATAAGGAGTACAAAATCCGCGTAAAAACAAATTTGTTACATATTGAACTTAGTGAGATATTTAGCACCACTCCAGAGGAAATAGTTAGAAAATTGCATAATTTGAAAGCACAATTTAGCCAAGAAGTGACAAAATTAAAGAAAAAGAAGAGCGGAAGCGGTACTGATGAAATTTATGTATCACATTGGCGGTATTTTAAAGCCCTATCTTTCTTGTTGCAAGGGAAGGAGTACCAAGGAAACACGACTGATACTTTGGTAAGTTTATTTTAAATTTTATACCTAAAAAATAAACAAGAAGTAATGGGTTTTCAGATAAGTAGTTTCTTTTCCTTTAAGTATTTAACTTGCATATTGGTACTGCCATGAAACTTCACCTGTTGTTGATATAAAATACTCCCTCAACTCTTCTCTTATCGCAATTGCTGCCACTGAAGGATTATTATTGTTATTGGTATCTAAACCTACCACATTATCAGTAGGTAAGACTTCAACATTGTCGCGGGTTAAATATCTCTGAGAATTACTGCTCGATCTTAAAAATTTATGAAGGACTGCGATTGTCGATACCAAACCTAGAACTTTTTCCGGGTATAGTTCTATAGGCTTTCGTAGTACACGAAATCGTCTTGCCATTATGCCGAATACGCTTTCTACCATACGCCTGGCCCGAGAAAGGCAATAGTTGTAGACTCTTTTATCTATGGGTTGATTGGCATACGGATAAGGCTTCGTTAAGTATTTCGACAAGGCAAATGCATCATCTGCAAGTAAGACATACGGTACATCGATTTGTCTTCCCTGAAGTGGTCGTGGTGGCGGTAGGTTCAGGCTCCTTGACTCTAATGCCGCATATAAGGCCGTGTCGTGAAATACTCCACCGTCAGATATACGGCCAATATTATTTGCATCAACCACAATCATTAAAACAATACTGTGCGAGCCTTTATAGTTAAAATAAGTGCTGCCACTATGCCCAGGAGCTTTGATTATGACATGTTTACCGTCGAGTGCCCCTATACAGTGTGGAAATTGCCAAATGGTTTCATATCCTTCTGCTATTTTAAGCCACTCTTCGGGGGTTGTGGGTACCTGCAAGTAGAAAATGTGTTTTAAAAAGGGTTTTAAATATTTCAGACTGATCCATCAACCCCAGCCGAACATCAAAACACATGTTCACAGCAAAGGGCTGAAAATCAACTGTCATCAGTCTCAGATGGACAAGAGCCAAGTTCATCTAATCTAAATAATAAATTGCCAAATCCCCCATCAAAAAAGAGGAAGGAAGATACGTCTTTGCTTAATAAGTGTGCTCAAATTATAAACCAACCAAACGACGACGATCAAATATTTGCCGATTATGTAGCTTCTGAGCTCAGAAAATTAAGCAAAGAGGGCAATAAAAAAGCTTCGACGCATAATACAAAGGGCAATCATAAACATACAAGACGAGGAAGATGGACTGGTTCCACCAGCTCCACCATCTGAGAATACATCCTCTGGAAATAATTATGTTTTCGTTACCCCCGGTTCCGAGTGGACAGTTCCAGCTGACATCAGAAAATGCAAATGGTTCCCAAGAATATAGATTGAATTTGGTAGATCTCATAACAGACACTCCAATTTTTCAAACAAAAAAGTAATTTTCTGATTTTAAGTGCTCTTATTGTTGATTTTTAACAAGCGTGAATAATTAAAATAAAATTGTTCTTTATGTTAATTTTTAATAATTAAAATTGCTCAATTTGTTATTTTTTAATAAGCGTTAATAATTAAATTTTGTTTCTTACCTTGATATATTCTTTTAATGCAGTGTAAATTGCTAAACATACTTCAGGTACAAACAGTGAAATTGTTGATGCTGATATTCGGAACAAGTACATCAACGATTGGTAGGAATCACCTGAAAGTAGGGAGAAATTAGCTTAGCAGACGTCTAATTTGCATATTATTATTTAAATTCCTATTAAATAATATACCATACCTGTAGCCAGAAATCTAAGTGTGACCATAAGTTTCTCAGCTGGTGAAATAGCCGGTCGAAAATGTGTATCATTTTTTTTTATGATTGGTGCGACTTTTTCCAAAAGATATTCAAAAGTCGTAGAATCCATTCTTATAAAGTTAAAAAATTGGTCTCGGTCTTCCATTCTTAACTCCGTGAAAAGATTTTCAAATGCACCTTTTGCCATTCTTCTTTCTAGCCATGGTTTTATCCAGCATTTTCTTTTCTTTTGCTTTCGACTATTTGATAAAATTATGTATGCAGCAGCTGCTTGAACGTGACGACTGTGAGAAGGCATTTTTATTACTGATTTGGGAAGCATAATGTAAATGGGCGTGTAATAATTTCTGCAAGTTTAAACTTACACAACTTACGTTAAGCATTATTTACGTAAGTATTTATTGCGAGTGTAAATGCAACTGTAAGTAAATTATGTAAATATTACGCAAGTAACTTACAGGTGTAAAGGCGGCCTTAATAAAAAAATTACATTGTAATTTTGCGTTTTCTTTATATATGGAGGAAAATACTTACAATGTTAATTGTTGCCCCTTTTGTTCATACTTACCTCAGAGTAGTTAATAATAGCCCCGATCGCGGGGTAGGTATTAATTTCAGATTTTTCTGAGTAAAATCAACTTTTTTTTTTAAATATACTTATTTCTTGTCAAATTAAAACCAACTATGAGGTTATTGAATAGTTTGGACATCATTTGACACAAAAATCATATCAAAATCTTTAGGCGTTTTGAAGATACAACTCCAAATATAAATATATTTAAGTAAAATATCGGAAAATCATATAAATCCTAAACATGGAGCCAAGATGAAAGTCAAATACGCTGCGCAAACACTGAGCAATACTGTTGCAGCCGTATTGAAATTATTAGCGCTGGCAACTTCTGACCCGCAAGAACGCCAAGAACTCATGGAAAGTGGAGAGCTGATACATGACCTGGATCGGATGTTCGATTTTACGTATTGTCCCTCTAACCCAAGTGATGTAAAGAAAGGGCAGAGGGACAATGTCTCCCATAAAACGAAACATTAAATAGAATGGTCAGAATACAGAAAAAAAATTGGAGACACTCCGTTTTGGGAAATCTGACGGCACCACAGCGAATGCGAAGTGTATACAGGCGTGTCTCACAACCCTATGCTCGTTTAGAGATTTGTGGGTAAAATTACAACGCCTTGGGTTTAAATATTTAAAACTAAGGCAGTTGAACCAAGACGCCCTAGAAAACTTTTTTGGGGTCCCACTAATAGAAACCCAACAGTATCCTCGTCCGTGGCAGCTTTCAAGATATCAATAATATCTGGGATGACTGCTCTCCATAGTCGGGGTTCTAATTGCGAACAAGACAGTAACGTGTTGCTCACTGATTTGCAAAATTTCGTCTTTGGAGATAAGAAATCGCAATCCTGTGACGAGATATCAACCGAAGAAGATGAACGAGAAGATGATACTCAGCGTAATAAAGAAAATATTAAATTTGAAACCAGTGCTCTTTTGAGTATCCCTGACGACAATTATGAACTAGTCGAGCCTTTTAAGCCTGGAAGGCCAGGCTATTATATACAGGGTGAAATTTTAATGACCGTTCAAATTTTTCCCAGGCATTAGGTATCAATAAAAGATGCCATTTCTGAGAAAAAAAACATAGGTAAAATTTTGATAATATAATGTGCTGTCCGAATAAATAATTAGTAAAGTGTGGATATTCGTTTGAGCTACGCTAGGGGTTGGCGGTGCGGAGGGAGGGGCGCGCTCACCTATCTTATTTGAACCAATACAAATTGCAATTAGTCGCACGCGCATCTCCGCATTACCGGTCGTGCATTTCCGGGTTCCGCAAAGACGCGCGATCGATCTACCCTGCACAATGTTTACGAACCGGGAGTATTACGAAATGGTGCGGGTATTCGTAACAAGTCGCAGTGTACGTGAGGCTCAGAGACTATACGAAGCAGACAGTCTTCCTCTACTACGGAACGCTGGCCTACCAAATGCTGTAGTACCGAATCGTGAAACGATTCTAGCCGTCAATCAACGGCTTTTGGATTATGGGCGGTTTGTTACACTTGCACATGCCCAAGGGCAAGGCAGACCGAGAATGCCAATTGAATTGGAACAAGAAATTTTCGATTTTTTCGAACATAATCCCTGCGCGAGTACGCGAGATGCCACACGAAGGTTTAACGTTACCCAATTCTTTGTTTGGAAGCTACTCAATACCGCTGGGTTGCACCCATGCCATTATCAAAAGGTACAAGCGTTAAACGAAGAAGACGCCGGGCATCGCCGCACTTTCTGTGAGTGGCTGATCGCGCACCGTGATGCAATTATTTTGTGGACTGATGAGGCCTTGTTTACTCGTGTTGGGGTTTACAATCAACATAACGAACACTGGTGGTCGCATCAAAATCCCCATGTAATTAAAGAATCACACCATCAGGTGCGATTTAGTGCGAATGTTTGGGCTGGCGTAGTGGGCGATAGGATACTAGGGCCTTATTTTATTGAGGGGCGCTTAACCGGGCCCGCCTATTTAAACATGCTCCAGACAGTGATCGCGGGCATGATGGACGACGTGCCACTCGCCATAATTAACCATCCCGAGTTTTATTTTCAACAAGACGGTGCACCGCCTCATTTCGCGAACATCGTTCGCCAATACTTAGATGCCGAATACGGTGCTCACTGGATCGGACGCAGAGGTCCTGTGCCATGGCCTGCTCGGTCACCAGACCTCACGCCTTGTGATTTTTTTTTGTGGGGCGAAATAAAGCGAAGGGTGTATGTGGAAGAAGCTCAAAGCCTCGAACAATTAAAAATTAAAATCAACCGAGCTTTTGACGAAGTGAAAAATAACGTTGTAGTGTTAAATAAATTAAGAAACAATGTAAAAAACGTGCAAGACTCTTAGAGCAACATGGTTTGCATTTCGAACATTTGCTGAAGTAGAATTAAAAATGTAAACCTAATTTGATTACATGTGTAAGTGTACCTACTAGGTACCTAAGTATTAAGTTAAATGAGACTGCAATAAGTACATTTTGATTTCGCAGTGATAAGGTAATTAAGTTTATTGAGACTGTTGTGGTAAGAACTTTTTGATTGAACTAATTATTGTACATAAGTTGATTCAAATTTTTAAATACGCCTAAATGCATAGAAGTTTCATAACTGCAATCTTTAGAAATTACAGTCTAATAGCTAAATTGCATTTTGACGGACCTAAGCCCGTGAAAGTATGAAGGAAAATTTGCAACTTATGTTTTTTTTACTAGTTTTTGTCAAAAAATGTTTTTTCGGCTCGTAAATTTATTACGAGGGGGCGGGGCGAACGTTATTGCAGCCTTCCGCACAGCGCGCTGACGCGTTGTCCACCGCGCTGTCCCGTTGTGTTAAGGATATCTTTCAGCTGTTTTATCTCAATATTTTAGTACTGAAAGATGCTGAAAGAAAAAAACACGTATGTTTTATTTTTTGCCAAGAATCTACTGTCAAAATTTTAACGGTCCATATTATTTCACCCTGTGTATATAGAACTCACGAATGTCACATTTGCAAAAATTCGCTAACTACCTCAAATCCGGGAAATGACCCTACATTATGTTAGTTATGTTACATGAAACTAACAAAATGGTGAAAGGACAAGGAGCATATAACGTATCCGTGTATATCTCGGCGGCCGATCGTAAAATCCGCCAGATCACGAAATTCCTAGGCATATCGTGAAACGCCGCCATTTCATGATATCCCTAAAAGTTGGCCAGGCATATCACTATGTGCCTGATAAACAATACAGCAGATTGATTAGAGCAACGCACTCGTCGATATTCCTAGCTCTATACCAGGTACATCGTAAAATAGTTTCTTTCTTGGCCACTGGTGGCGCTGCGTATGCAATGGCGGCCGTGTTTGTTTACCGCGAGAAAAATGTCGGCGTCACAACAAAATGATTTTTGTACCGAAAATAGTGATTGCATTCAAAATAAGAGTGCAAAAGAAGCTTTTGAACATCAGCTCCATTCTTTTTATGTGAATCACAAGGATTCTGTGCACAACGTGAAAAAACCATGGACGTCTGCCCGTATTTTAGAGGTTAGTATTTTGTTGATAAATAAAGTATTCACTAGTTGTTATTTATCTATAGAGAAATATAATAAATATAGTAATTTGTTAAGTTTATACCTTTGTGTTCTTGATTTATTATGGTACATACTTAGTTATTCCATCAGCCGGTTAGTGGACTCACGAAAGTCGCGCAATTTTTTACTTGTGTCTGTTTCTGAACACGCTGCATGTGCATATTAGTCTTATAACGCTTTAAAGTATTTATGTAAGAGCCACACATGTCTGAATATAAAGTACTTATTTCATTATTTTTTAGGTTATCGAAATCATCAAGAATGGTAGGGTGTCCATGCAACAAGGATCCGTGGAATATTACTGGAGGTCAAAGTACGATGTAATGGAAACTGAAGATAAAGATTTTTTGATATTCAAGAAGAAGTCTATTAAACCCCACAGTACGTATAGTCGCAACAGAAGAATATTTTGATAGTTTAACAGAAATTCATAAAACTACTGGACTTGGTGGCAGAGACAAAATTATGTATAGCATAAAGGACAAACTCCACATTCCAAAAAAAGCAGTAGAAATATATATTAAATTATGTGCAGTGTGTGAAATGAAACGGGCATTGTCAAGAAAGGGTATTGTGACCAAACCTATTATATCCAAAGATTTTAACTCACGAGGCCAAGTAGATTTGATTGATTTTCAATCAGCTGCAGATGGAAAATACAAATGTTTAATGAATTACCAAGATTATGCTACCAAGTTTTTACACCTCAGACCCTTGGCGTCTAAGAGGGCTGCAGAGGTGGCATTTGAATTACTGAAAATCTTTTTGAAATTTGGCGCGCCATTAATTTTGCAATCCGATAATGGGAAGGAGTTTACAGCTCATGTGATTGAAGAAATTGTACAGTTGTGGCCAGAATGTCAGATTATTCCTGGAGGCCCTCGACGTCCTCAAACACAAGGCAGTGTCGAACGTAGCAATCAGGACGTTGAGAATATGTTGCGTTGTTGGATGAGAGATAACAATTCTATTAATTGGTCTGTGGGCTGCTATTTCGTACAATATTGTAAAAATTCATCATTCCATCGAATTATTGGAAGATCACCCTATCGTGCTTTATTCGGCTCTGATCCAAAAACAATACTCAAAGGTACTAATATCCCTAACAGTGTCATTTCATCCATTCAAACTGAGATGGATAATTATAATACAACCTCAACGAACACAAACGTTCATAAAGATCAGGTTCGAGGAAGTAATCTGGATATCTCAGCTAACATAGACAGGGTAACAACTCCTGTAGTTGAATTATTTGAAGAAAAAATTAAAATCTACCAATCCATTCAAAGTAATAAATCAACCATTTGCATTCCATTTGAAAATCAGAATGTTCTATCTGAAATTGAAAGTGCTCAGGATGTCCATGTTCAAAATCTGAACGTTCTATCTGAAATTGAAAGTGCTCAGTATGTCATTTATTGCATGCAATTTACATAGCAGCAGTGTATTTCAAAAAATGTCTTCGTATCTAGCCACTATTCTATTTTGACGGCAATGCCAAAGAATTAATGCAAAAATATGTGCACAAGAGGAAGAACAGGCAGCCAAAAGTGTAAGGGAACAAAAAATGCCCTTGACGTTATTAGCCAATGAATAATCCTATGAATTGGTCATAATCATAATACTATTTATTAATCTGCCAAGTTTTATTTTATAACGATGTACAGTTTTCTTGAAATGTCAGATCAAAATTAATTTTTGCTATTCAAAATATTCCAAAAACTACTGGTCCGTTTCTTTTGTAATTAACGTATGTTGGACTTGAAGAGGAATAATTTTGTCTCTAGGTCAATATTAATTTGGTGATTTTTGATGACAAATATTTCAAACATGTTTTTTGACACTTGTGTGTCAGCGACACCTACCATTTTTTTACACATAAGTGATATATTATCTTTGTCTCAAATCAATCGACGTGGAGCAACAGGGTGATTTTAGATATTTTTTGTAACGTTCATTCATTCACATTTTATCCGATCACATATGATAGACGCATCGGAGATCGGATACGGGCAAATGATACAAAATATTAATTTCATCATAAATTATTACAATTTTTCTATTTTCAGATTAAACTAATTAATCGTAGTAAACAAATTTCACAATACGTCCGGTATTCCCGCGTTTCACAATTTCCGCGCGCACGGAGGCAAATTTTTTAAGAAGGTCGCGCGTGTACGACGACTTGTAATTAACTTTAAATTTTATTGAATGAAATCCGATACCCACACTTAGTGCGTTCGAGATTAATTTGAATATTTTGTCTTAACAATTACACTTTGACTAGTTGTTAAACTGGTCATTTAATAGTTTAGTCTAGTGAATTAAATCTTGAATTTATTACTTTCCTTATAGGAATTTTTTGTTAGTGAAATTTTAATTTCAAATTTTATTATCTCAGTACTTAGGTAAGGTACGGTACAGATTTATGTTAGGAGATGAAGGCACATTTTTATAGCGTGTACTTGCATCGGTTAGATCACTAGTCCTTTGTGTTTGCACATGGTGTTTCTGGACTACCGTGCCCCCCGTGAAAACCTTTGGAGACTTTTAGTCTTAATGTATTTGTGACTCTAAGTACAGGCGACAGGCCTGATATGCCATTTGGGTGACCATGCCCATGTTTTGAGTAAAGGGTGCGCACGGACACGCAGCCCAGTTAGTGAATTATTAAGGGTGACCATGCCCTGGGTAGCCATTCCCGTTTATTATTTTGGGAGCGAAGACTCCATTGATACCGCATTAGATATTTTATAGGGTAAAAGTACCGATACCGTAATACCAGTACCTTTGTGATTGATACATAACTTTAATGGCAATTTTATATATTTTCTTTTTACTTTGAGAGAGATTATTTAATGATAATACTGATTATTTTGTTGAAACAGACAAGATTTTTAATAAAAATAATTTTAATTTTAACTATAATGGTAAAATATTTCTTTTGAAACAGTGACACTGGGACACGACGATATTTTTTCTTATGGGGTGACCAACTAATTTTCTTTCTTTTGTGTATTCTTTTAAAGTGTATAAACTTAGTTATAAGTAATTTACACAGTGGTCCCCATCTTCATTTTGAATTTGTAAACAAGTAAGATGCATTCGATTTTTCTTTTTTCTCTAGCACCCCGGGGGTGAAGGGATCTTACGGGGAAGCTGTAGTATGTAGCTA
The DNA here is from genome assembly GCA_905404275.2 of Hedya salicella. Taxonomy (NCBI): domain Eukaryota; kingdom Metazoa; phylum Arthropoda; class Insecta; order Lepidoptera; family Tortricidae; genus Hedya; species Hedya salicella. The sequence continues at coordinate 14,328,614 of FR990111.1, read as the reverse complement.
ATGCCTACATTTAGTATAGCATTTAGTATAGCTGTAGCATAATGCATATTGCTTGGATAAGCGTCAACCTAATTGTAAATGGGTATATAAACTAATGTTTATATATAATAAAGGGTGATTACTACCAGCAAGCTCCGACTATCACTTATATCCACCTCCAACAATTACATTACTTCATCACTTTTGACAACCATTGAATCGTTGAATAATTCATCCAGTACTACAATATTATTTTGATTCCGATCAATTAAAACTACCTTTTTGTTTCTTAAGGCGGCTAAAAATGCCTCGCAAGAAAAAAGATCATTCATCTTCATGGAAACCTGACCATTCAGATATAGATGATAAAGGTACGACTTACTTTTGCAAGAAATGTAAAATTCACATATCACGAAAAAAGTTTTCCGTACAAAGGCGTATAAGAAGCTAAAGACATAACAGCGTCGCTAAAAACCAAAACGTATTTAACCTGGATTTGCTAAAATTTATTTTAGCTTGCAACATACCATGGACCCAGGTGGGAAATCCCATTTTCATCAATTTTATATCTGATTGCATATTTGGGAAATATGGTTCAGAAACATATATTCCCAACGAATCAGTTTTGAGAAAAACGACCTTAGACATCGCTTATAAGGAGACGATGAAACAGATTAAGACTAAACTAGGAAATTCTAGAATTTATGTGAGTGTAGACGAAAGTACAGATGCCAATGGGCGTCAGATTGGGAATGTAATAGTTGGGGCACTATTAGAAAATGAAATAGGTACCCCACACATAATATCTAGCGTTTGTCTAGAGGAAGTAAATAATGTTAGTATAACAAATCTTATAAAAATTCCTTAGAGACGTTGTGGGGAAGTAACCACAACAAACATGATAAAGTTTTGTTGCTTCTTACAGATGGCGTAGCCTACATGCTGAAAGCTGGTAAGAATTTGAAAAAGGTTTTTCCGAATTTAGTACACGTCACATGTTTGGCACATGGAGTAAATAGGGTGGCTGAACAAGTGCGATTATTGTTTCCTGCTGTAAATAATTTAATTGCTTATACAAAAAAGGTATTTCCGAAATCACCTAAAAGAATAAAAATATTTCACCAAATGTTACCGAACGTTCCTTTGCCACCACAGCCGACGATAATACGATGGGGAACATGGATGAAAGCGGCTATTTACTATCATAAATATTTACCAGCCATCAAGCAAGTCGTACGAACATTTAATAACAAAGAATCAACGTGTATATTAAAAGCAAAACGGGCAATGAATGATATAAACATTCTCAACGATTTGAAATGGATAGCCAACAATCTATCCATCATACCAAGTGCAATTGGAAAATTACAAACACAAAATTTTGAATATTGTCCATAAGTTAAAAGTACATATATCAAGATTACGTTTGAATCCTCAGGGCAAAATTATTCACAAAAAACTTCAAACAGTGTTAGAGAAAAACGTCGGCATTTCAACTTTAAAAACATTAAATGATTTGGTATCCGGAAAAAAAATAGAACTGAGTCATATAGCAGAAATTCATCAATACCATAAATTGTTTGAATTTGCTCCAATTACTACAGTTGACCTAGAAAGGTCATTTAGTTGGCTAAAATGGATATTGTCACCCAGGCGACGAAGAGTAAAGGCTGAAAATGTGGAGAAAATTTTGATTGTATATTATGAAAATTATATTATATATTAAAAAAGTTTATTACTCAAAAAGTTTATTTTTGTGTTTGTAGTTTTCTTCTTCATTCAAATTCTTGAAATTACACAACGGTTGTACATCATTTTTATCGATATCAACTAATAAAATTAGTTTAATGTGTCCTCGCACTATTAAACGTCAGTACCGATTTGCCCCCGCCAAACCGGTGTTTGTTAATGGCAGACTCTACAGACGAGGTCATCCAGTATGACAACGATACCGTGGTTGCTACAACCCAACTAATGGTTAATCATAAAGTTTCTGAGCCTACGAATGTTAACATAAAGGGAGCCAATTTTATGGTTGATCTATCTTTGTTTAAGAAAATAGAGAAATTACACAACCAGTTTCCTCACCGAGGTGGACACAAGGAAGAGTCTGATTCTTCTCCCAACTCTAACAGCCCAGTTGCTAACCCATCCCATCAATACGTGAACACTCTGAACCTGCTAGGTGGAGAGATACCTGTCACTGAGGCTGTTGTAGAGAGGGAACTACTTGAACCGGATAATAATCCGCTACAAGAACCGCATTATACAGAGATTGATGAGGTAACCCCAAGATCACCTTCAAATTGCAGTAATTGCGATCAAATTGAACAGCAATCAGAGGATCCTGTAAAAGAAAACTCAGATATGAGTTTAACTTCCATGGTTAAATCAGGACTATATCTAAAACAGTGGCAGGTCCAAAAATGGGCTCTGATGGACATATGTATGATGAACCAGCGAGTGCTGTGGGAGAGCTGATGCATGACGAGGAGAAGGAACTTAAGAAAGATGCCCAATTGTTGAATGAGGAATCTCAGACCTTGAAAAGAAAGTCATCTTAAAAGAAGGACTACTTGACACAAGTAAGTTGGACCTCATTTCAGAGTCAGGAGCGAATCTCGATGCTGCAGAATCAGTTTCTGGCGATAGTCCTAATCCAGTTCCTGTCGAAACGCGAAGAGGTCGAGTTGTAAAGATACCGCACAGGTATTTAATTTAACTTAGGTTATTAGCTTGTGCCAATCGTTTTGAGCCAAAGGGTTGAGCTCTAATTTATGTTGGATATTGTAATGAGGATTGTATGTTTCTAGAATTTCCTATTGTTATCGTTTGCTCTTTGGGCTAACCATAATTATTGTACTTATGATTGTATTGTATTTAATGATAAGTTGAATGTTGTGTCATTAATTTTAATGTTTATCGCTACTTTAACCAAGTTAAGTAGATTGTTTAATTATATTGAATTGCTGGCCTAGTTTTTCGCCCGCGGGAGGATGTTGGGAATTGTACAAGTCGCCTGAAACTAGGTTTATAAAACATTGTCAATGCTCTGCCTTGCTATGTATACTCTATGGTACTTGGACTCGCTGTATTCTTCACTTACTTGACATATTAAAAAAAGGTATTACGATCTCTGTGTTTCAATGCTTTGAATAACAACAAGGACCTTTAGAATTCATACATATCCAATTATAAACGAAGTATTGAATCCGTAACAATTTCATTTCTTCGGATTTTATATCGGAAGCAGCTAGCTATTTGCAATTGTTATTGTTATATTAAAATTGTATGATTGTTTTATATAAGGGGTCTAAAATACAATTTTGTAATATGGATCCTCTCCAATTAATACTGGCATCAGCAATTTCAAATGAAGAACAAGCAATAAACGCGGCCCAGAAATGTCTAGTAATAAATAAAAAAATGCTTATTTTAGCGTCCTTTATACGATAGCATCATAAAAAATAGGTGTTATAATAACACCAACAACCATCGAAATTTTGCCAAGTCCCAGCTCCCTTTAAAAACTTAAATCTTTGAGGGCGAATATCTCGGCCATTTTTGATTTTAGACAAAACTTGCTTATTTCAGCATCCTCTATACGATAACAATAAAAAATAAGTGTCAATATGACATCACACTGATGAAAAATTTTCTAAGTGTCGGGACCCCTCCGGCCGCCATGCAACCATGTTTCGCAACTAGCTGCGATAAAATACTAAATATTCTTTGTACGCAACTGGTTGCGATGAAACAGTTTTCATTATTTGTTCGCAACTAGACGTCGCTATCGACTATGTATGTTTCTCAACCAGTAGCGGCCAAATAATACCATTTCTTTGTACACAACCCTTATATTAAATTTTTCAACACTCAATTTAATCAGTTTGTATGCAAACTATTTCAAGAGGACACTGGTCAAATCAATTATAATGGCTATATAGTCTTGACAAGGCTGTCATTGTGATGTTCTCTAACACACAAGCTATTTACAAATAAGAATAACATAGTGTTTATTGCTAACCTAATTGGCAGAATAAGTAAACGCGTTATTTGTTTCGCCAAAAACGAAATCATCTGCAAGTTATTCTATAAAATTACTGTGAAAATGTCGACTTCAAACGTGTTTCCTACGTCAAGCAGCATGGAATTTATATCAACTAGAAGAGGTGGTTTAAAGTTGCTGCACGCCGGTTACCGCTACCATCGTAAGAAAATATACGTTACGGGTAATTCATTTTGGAAATGTTGCAATGAAAAAATATGCAAAGCAAATATGACATTAAATACTCGAAACGAAATCATAAATTTAACGGCACATGACATCAACTGTATAGCAAATTTCGGTAAAAACGTAATACTAAAAGAATTTGATAATTTAAAATGGACAAGTAGTTGTAATTTTGACTCTATACAAAAGCAATATGATAAAGTTGTAAAAAAAATCAAAGATGATGGTCTACAACTTCTCGAAGAGGTACCAACATTTGGAAGTGTCAAATCTGGGTTATACAACGAAAGGAATAAAGTATTAGGTGCTACAAAGGTACGTTTTGAAAATCCTTGCGATGTAGTCATACCTACAAAATATCAAAATTTTGTTCTTGCTGATTATGTGGATGACGAAAAAAGGATACTTATATTTTGCTCTAGTGAAAATAGATAACAAATAAGTAAGTACCGTCACTTTTTCGCCGATGGGACATTCAAGAGCTGTCCAAAAGGATTTAAGCAATTATATACGATACACGCATTTGATGAAACGAACCAGTGCGTAACACCATTAATATTCAGTTTACTCTGCAATAAAAAAACCCTGACTTATCAAATACTGTTCGAGTTGATTAAAACTACCATACCGTCTTGGTCACCTAATAAAATAACAATTGATTTCGAACTATCTGCCATTAATGCTATCAAGAAAGAATTTCCAGGAATTATATTTCGAGGGTGTTACTACCACTTTAACCGCAGCATTTGGAAGAAAGCAAAATCTCTGCAAATAAAAACAAGGCCAAAGAAAAGACACGTCGCAAGATGTGCAGGACTTGCTCGCTTGCCTGAAGCGTTTTCAAAGGTGGGTTACCAGTACGTAATGACTAAAAGCCCAATTTGTGAAGAAATAAATAAATTTAATAAATATTTTAAAAAGCAATGGATTTATAAAGATGAGATTAAGAATTGTTGTAGCTGTGAAAATGAGCAAATAAGGACAAACAATAACATAGAGGGCTGGCATACAAAATTAAATAAATACATTGGTCGTAAGTTTCCAACGCTAGCACATTTGCTAGATGTTTTAGAAACGGAGTCTGTATGCTATGACTTAAGAAAAGTATGTAATAAGAAAAAAAAAGAGTATGAGGAGATAGATAACGAAATAAATTCCGCTATTAATGATTTGAAAAGCGGAAAAATAAGCGTGGGCCATTGTATTGAAATCATTAGTCCTTATTCAATATAGTACTTAGTAATTTTTTTTCACTGAACGAATGGGTGTTTCATTTTAATTTAAGGAGAATAAAGCAATTTAAGTTAAACATTATTTTATTTTACAGTAGCGAAATACATTAAAATATACGTTACTTCAAAACACTCTTTTGCCACTTTGCTTAGCTTGATGTATGGAATATTTCGACAACTACTTTACTTTTTCAAGACCAAAGAGGATTGGGATTTTAGAAGTGTTACATACATTACAAACGTTAAAAAAACCAATTTCTTTATCGATATCATTTACTGTATTCTTTGTTCGCAACTGGTTGCGAACAAATAAGGAAAACTGTTCCATCGCAACCAGTTGCATACAAAGAATATTTAGTATTTTATCGCAGCTAGTTGCGAAACATGGTTGCGATGGCGGCCGGAGGGGTCGGGACCCCCTTTGCTTTAGTCCAACCCATACATATCCAATTATCAACGAAGTATTGAATCCGTAACAGTTTACTTGTAGCGTTTTATTTTCGCCGAATTGAAAGAAATATCTTATTGCAGAAGGAGGATGTAGGCAGCATCGTTCTATCCAATCGAATTGGCCATTCGTTTCAGTTATGGCCCTCAATATCGTACTGGACCCGACAGGAGTAATTCTGTACACCACTGATACGTTTTAGACAGCGGTATGTATTCAGAAATATATTTATAACACCATAATACCACTATTTCAAACATGTACTGTCTAAGAATCAATTATTGTATTTTATTGTTATGGAATAAGGTTAGACCCATATTTATACCCCAACAATACCAAAATGATATTTTTGTAAAATTAAAATTTTACATGACCAATTCTTATTAGTGATACCTTCCAAAATTACAGGCTCCGACCACGCCTGGCATAGTGTGGGCCCCATGGGTGATGATTTAAGTATCCTAGCGTTTCGGCATAATCCTGATTATCAATTTGACTTGAGAAGTGCCTCAGGCCACTTTTCTACGGAACAGCACCCAGAATCGTGGCTCAGATAAGCCTATTTAATTACCAGTCAAACTTAAATAGCGTAATCGACCAATGGTCATCAAAACGTATTGAAAGTAATATCTTATTGCAGAAGGAGGACATAGGCAGCATCAATCAAACCAATCGCAGTCGCCATTTGTTTTAGTTACAGCCTTCATTATCGTACTGGAACTGACTGGAGTCATTATGTACACCACTGATACGTTTTACACAGCGGTATGTATTCAGAAATATATTTATAACAACATAATACCACTGAAATAAAACAATTTAACGGATTATATCGCGTATATTATCTCATTTTAGTTCCCGACGTTTCGGAAGCTTTCCAGCTTTCCATGGTCACGGGTGGACTGAGAAAAAAAGTATTTTCCTCTGTCAAAGTTACAATTTGTGCAAATTACCCATTTTTTTGAAAAAACACAAATAAAGGTGTATATACATGCCAGATGGGCCTAAGCTGTAAAAACAGTTACACATGTGCCAGAAGGGCTTAATTATTTTATTCTAATAATTTACCAAGCAGCATTTCACAAATGAGGCGTACTGAGGAGAAAAGAAACGCTGCAAAGAAAAACTCCCAGGCTACCTCATTACTAATTATAATATTTAAAAAAAACAGAGACTATTAAACTACTTTTAAACAGATAAGATATTTTACACCGTTCGGAAATTAAGGTTTTGCAGTCCTGTCTCGCTTGTTCCTTGATGAGATGTATTACAGGATCCCAAGCTGGTGGTAGTGACAATCCATCTTCTCTATTGAAATTAGGATGCTTTTTAATCTCAATAGCCTCGCGTAGCATCCTGGGAAAATATCTTTTTTCTTTGGCAAGGATAGAAGGTTTATCAAATTTAATTGAGTGGTTTGGTTTGTCAATGACATGTTCACAGACTGCAGACCTATTACGCCGACGGTGCTTGACATCTGCTATGTGCTCCTTCACCCGGGTTGATACACTGCGTTTCGTTTGACCAATGTATACACCTTTATTTGTGTTTTTTCAAAAAAATGGGTAGTTTGCACAAATTGTAACTTTGACAGAGGAAAATACATCTTTTCTCAGTCCACCCGTGACCATGGAAAGCTGGAAAGCTTCTGAAACGTCGGGAACTAAAATGAGATAATATACGCGATATAATCCGTTAAATTGTTTTATTTCAATGAGTAATAATCGCGGAAACAGAAGAAAATATTAACATAATATCACTTTTTCAAATAAGTTCTGTCTAAGAATCAATCATTGTACTTTATTGTTATGGAATAAGGTTAGATTTATTTTATCTCCCCGCAGGGATACTCTACAAAAATATTGCAGAACCACGCTGCTGTGCTGCTGCCACAGATGAAAAGTGCTTATTTGCCAGCCGAATATACCCCAAACCACTCACCGCACCTACAATTTCACTTGTTTCAGCCTCACCCTATCAGTATTTTGGGCAGTTGCAAATGTTATACTGAAAATTATGTAGTACAACTAATGGTTTACTTGTAGCGTTTTATCTTCGCCGATTATTGCAGAAGGAGAATTAAGGCAGCATCATTCCAACCAATCGCATTCGCCATTTGTTTAAAAGAAAAAAAAAAATTGTACTTTATTTCTTATTTGCCTTCCGAATATTGCAACCAATCGCATTGGCCATTTGTTTTAGTGACAGCCGTCATAATCGTACTGGACCTGACTGGAGTAATTCTGTACACCATTGATACATTTTACATAGCGGTATGTACTTAAACACATATTTATAACACCAGAATAGCGCTTTTTCAATTATAGTACTTTATTGTTATGGAATAAGGTTAGATCTCCCGCAGGAATACCCTAGAAAAATATTGTAGTATCACACTGCTGTGCTGCTGCCACAGATGAATTGGGTGACCAGGCGCTTATTTGCCTACTGAATATACCCCAAACCACTAAGAGCACCTTAATTTTCACTTTCTTCAGCCTCACTCTATCTGTAGTTTGGGCAGTTGCAAGTGTTATACTGAAAAGTGTCCAGTACAACGAATGGTTTACTTGTACCGTTTTATTTTCGCCGTATTGAAAATATCTTATTGCAAAACAAAAAATCACTGATCTACAAATTCTTGACACGAAAGTGAAGAAATTGATATAAAAATTTTATATGTTCTGTACAAAAGGTACCTACCTATTTTCATATAAAAAAATGAATGAATTTTGATCTATTAAAGTCTAACATTTTGAAAAATATAACTATCAATATAGCTTAATACTTTCCGTATTGAAAAATAAAAATAAGCCAACAAAAGTACTAGGTAACACTAACAATTAATTATCGTCATAGTACCTAATCAATGATTTGTACGAATTTTGTATTGTCCAAAAAAATATCACATAGTTTTATTTGAAAAATGCAAAAAGTTTGAACAAAATGACCTTAGCAGATATGAAGATGACATTAATAATGCAATGACTGACATAATAATGTGGCTCAATAACAATAATCTAGTTATTAATTTGACCAAAACAAATGTAATGAACTTTTATCAGCGAATTAAATGTAACGAACTGAATGTTAATTATCGAGGGAATACTATTGAAACTGTAGGAGTCACCAAATTTCTAGGACTTTGGATAGACAGTCAACTGACATGGAAGTACCATATCAATGAAATTTGTAAAAGGCTAAGTAAATCGGCGTTTGCTCTTTACAAGCTTTCAAAAACTGTTAACAGTGACACCCTACGGGTAGCTTACTATGGTCTTGTAGTGTCAACCTTAAGATACGGTTTGATATTCTGGGGCAATTCAGTTAACAAAGAAATAATATTTAAGGCACAAAAAAGGTGCATAAGAGCTATGTGTGGTTTGAAAGTGACGGACAGTTGTAGCCCCTACTTTAAGTCACTTAATATTCTCACATTGCCTTGCCTGTACATCTTAGAAATAGCGATATTTGTTAAGTGTAATCCTAGTCTTTTCAATAACATTGCAGACACACGCAGGCTACCTACTCGGACACAATATAAAAATATGTTACGCAATAAGGAATGCAAAACTGCATTAGTGAAAAAAAGTATTTTGGGAATGGCACCCCAAATATACAACAAAATTCCATCTAATATTCAGGATTTAAAATTAGACAAATTTAAAAAGGAACTGACATCACTGTTAACTCAGAAATGTTATTATAATACTCAACAGTTCATTAATGACACTGATTTATGATTTTATTATTATTAATTCTTTAGATATTTGCGTTGACTTTAATTTATTTTTATTTTTTTATGGATTTTCTATTGACATTGTTTTAATTTGAAATTATTTGATGCATGTTATTAAATTAAATTGTATGTTTAGGGTCTTAGAACCCATACATTTGTACGCCTACTGGCAAAACATAGAGAACAAGCAAAATGTAACACCAACTCTGTACTTACCTATGTTTGACAAATAAAAATATTCTATTCTATTCTATTCTATTCTATTCTATTCAAATCCTTTTTGTTTCACCTATAAGGTAGGTTTACCACGCAATGAAAGATAAAAATAAAAAAAAATACCAATCAACACACGGATTCAAATCAATCATGGATTCAAATCAACTCGGCAATCCAAATCAAGCAATAATTCAAATCACATAATCTCATTTAAATCAAGTTTTCACCATCAACACTTGAATCAAACATGATTTGAGTCCCATCTCTAAGACTGGCACAGGTAAATACCTATCAGTGGCCATATAAGCAGATTCCCACCCATTACCCAAGGAAAGGCTTATAACCATATGTTTTTTTAAATATAAGTAAAAAAAACTTCGGCTTCCCTTGTAATTTTCCTGACGACACACATCTGAGATTAGAGATTAATATAAGATGAGTACTATTGAGAATGTAGTCACCAAAATCTAGAAATTTTACTGAATGAAATGAAGACCTGACCCAATAATGACAATCATCCAAGAAATTCACAGACACGAACCAAAAATAATGGAATATCGCACAGAAGACGACAACAGATTATACACAATATGAAAGTATTACACAATAAGGACAATAATTTTACTTCATTAGGATTCAAAAATTCAAACGTAAAGAAAAAAAACACCACAATGATTTGTTCACCCTAAGTTCTCTTATAAATTACAATGGATTTACGTATAAGTATCACTTTAAATGACTATAAAAGCTTCCAAAAGATAGAATCTTCACTTCAATTTTACTATTACGTAATTTGATTATGTTCCTTGAAAACAGCACCGAACGAATAATATAATCAACATTTAAGCACTTCAAATATTCACATCGCAATGCAAGTAACGCAATGTAGATAGAGCCTGTAGCTTTTAGGTTATGGCATGGCTTGGTTATGGCCCTCCATCCTCCATTTGAATTATATTTATGCATCAAATCGATTACAAGTTGACAATGACATCCGACTTTTTTTTATCTACGCCTAAGAAGTTTTGGCCTGGATTCAAGTTTTTTAAGTAGTGCCATATGATTGATACGATGCCGGCAGAAACTCAAGTCGGAACCAAAGAGAATATAGCCACTACGTTTTAAGAGGCGGGACTCTCATACTAGCCACCAGAATCAATTTGCATGGCACACATACCAACATGTACGTCAAAGAACCGTCAAACAGCAGTAGTACCAATCTAATAGACTATAAATAGTGTAGTAGGCTATACGCTTGCGATTTTTATCGATATCGATAAAATGGACTGTGTTGGAATATAGGTTCATGTCAACAATTTTTGTAATCGAAATTTGGTTTAGGATTGAGTCCACGTTTAAGTCGTACAACGTAGGACTGTGGATATTTATTTAAATGTGCTAATACAAGGTTGGACTTAAATGTGGACCCGAAATAAAATATAAGCTTTTTGTTTAACTGTAATTATTTATTGTTTTACTAGCATTATTAGATCTTCTTTTGAGACTTGGCCCACTGTCTGCATCTGAAAATATTGTATAGTTACAACAGAGATATATTCTCTTATATCTAAGGTCAAAATATTAAATAATTACTACTCAACAAATAAATGTAAGAATCTTCATATGTTCTGGTATGGATGGGAGTAAACTTTTCAGTTGAAACGTAGGTACGAAGAATTTTTATGATCATAGTTCATGCAAGTTCTCACGCAATTCGAATTATTTTGTATAATTATTTCCACTGATAAACAAATAAGCCTGTAGTTATCGACAGTTACAGTACATCCCTAGTACACAATGAAAATAGATGTAAAGTATCTAATTTTTGTTTATTTATTTAGCACGCTGCACTTAAATATGGCTAAAAGAATCTAAGGCAATACTTACCGGCCTTCATCACACAGACATTTCGCCATAAATATCGTTTATCGCAATTTTCATTACTAGCTCGATTTCCACAAATATCACATAAGATAAACCGTCTTTTCGGTGGCATTTTCACGAAATGTATTCACTAAATAGTGTTAAATCACATTTCACTACTTTAAATAACAATTAAGAGTAATTTAATTAGAAATCTAAAAACAAACATACAAAACACGCGAGCCGCAATGACAAGTAGAGCAATATGGATGAAAATGTATGACATGACAGATAAACTGTACTGACGTACTGGTCCAGTGTCATGGCAACGGTTTGCCATGCAAAGTCCATATAAACGTTTTTTTGTTCCTAGTTGCGTTGGACTGGTCGGAACCATATAACAAGGAATGTTCGCCAATCTGCGTCCTTCCAAAAAAGCAGATTGGTAATCATGACTAATCTTCTGGACGATTGGTAAGGAATTGAGGATTATTGTTGCGATGATATGGCTTTATCAATTTGCTATGGATTAAATATAGATAGCCTACTTGTGATCCGTATGACAAGTTTTTATAACTCTGTCAATCGCCATACAAAAAGCCGTTCCCCGATATTTACAACGTCATTTATGTATAGGAATTATTATTTACGAGTATTCAACTTTTTACGAATGAATTTTTACTGTACTATATTACATAAAATCATTAAATGTTTTGTTTTAAAGCGCCATTTAGTTTTTAATGTGCTCAGGGCACGATCCAAATTATGGCGATTGACAGTACTCTTGTTTTAATGGTTTGAACGAAACGATGTGTAAGTATCACAATCAGATTAATGGGCGCTTTTATATTGTATGGCTCGCCGACACGGCATTATCGGCACGACACAGTAGGGGGGCTAAATTTAAAAAAATGGAGAGGACCCCTTCTACAAAAAATACTTCCTTCGACAAAAGCGAAACTTCGAGGACATGGACAATAAAGATATGTCGTCATCGTCACCCAAAACCATCTAAGCTCCGCACGATTTCGTCACAAGGAAATTGTAGCTGGGTGTCTGCTATCAACTGCCATTCTGGCGCCAAATGAAAATTTATTTGCATCATTTTGTTACAGTCTTGCGCTGTACCAGTACATTATCATCGCTGAGTACCTAGCTATGACTAATAAAATGTAGCTGTGACCATCCAAAAATCAGAAATGGTTAAATTAAAATACACTAGCTTTGCACATGTTTAAGCCATAACCATAGCGAATTCACGATAAAATCGAAAAACTATAAAAGGCGCATTCAAGAGCGGCACTCAATGACCACTAATATATGTATATATATATTAGGGTGTGCCAAAAAAATCGGATATTTTTTTTTTCTCACTCACCGCTCAAAATATCGTAGAAAATGTCGAAACAAAAGTCCTGTCCAAAGGAGAGTTCGTAATTATAATTTTAAGAGGTCCTCCATCAAGTCTGAATTTTTCCCATTTAAATAACACGGAAAAAATTAATTTTCTCATTATTTACCGCCGCAACATCTGAAGATTTAATTTTTTTATAAAATAAACTATTGGACCTTTTTTGGCTTCTTCCCTATACACTATTGTAGCAAATTTGATGGACTAAAAAATAAGACCCAAATTATTTATATTTTTATCGATTGTTAACTTGAACAAAGCTAAAATTTAGAAAAATAGGATTTTGTTGGTCTGTATCTTTTTAAATAATAATAATACGAAAATTATTTAGGAACTTTTTTGTAGTGCGTTAGATGGACTACAAAATTGTCATTTAACTTTTTGTTCTATCTTGGATAGTTTAGCTAAAAATTACAAAAAACACAAAATTTCGGGAAAATTGATACTCTAAAGCTTTATAAAAAGTCAGGGATCGATGGTAGAAATTTGGCCCAATGTAATTTTTTGTTCAAAATTGAATGCCAAAAAAGGTCCAATAGTTTATTTTATAAAAAAATGAAATCTTCAGATGTTGCGGCGGTAAATAATGAGAAAATTATTTTTTTCCGTGTTATTTAAATGGGAAAAATTCAGACTTGATGGAGGACCCCTTAAAATTATAATTACGAACTCTCCTTTGGACAGGACTTTTGTTTCGACATTTTCTACGATATTTTGAGCGGTGAGTGAGAAAAAAAAATATCCGATTTTTTTGGCACACCCTAATATATATATATATATATGTATATATGTATTCGTACCATAAACAAAATCCTTGCGTGTAGGAAAAGGCACCCGACCTCAGTGAATGTGGCAATTGGAGAGGCATCACCTTGCTCTCGATTCCGTCTAAGGTGCTCTGCAGGATCACCCTGGACAGACTGTCGGGGGCCGTTGAACCTCTTCTCCGCAAAGAGCAGGCAGGCTTCCGACCCAACCGATCGGGCACGGACCAGATAAACACCTTGCGCATAATCCTCGAACAGGCATCAGAATGGCAGAGAGAGAGATGTACTTCACCTTTGTGGACTTCGAAAAAGCCTTCGACACGCTGAGATGGAGCTGTATCTGGGATCGGCTACGTGAAATTGGAGTCCCCGTGAAGATCTCTAATATAATTAAGGCCATCTACGGGAAGTAGACATACCGGTCCATGCGGGTGTACGGCGGGGGTGTCTTCTTTCACCTCTTCTCCTCCTTGTCGTCCTGGATGGCATCATGCATAACACCACCAACAGCAAGCGCCGCGGCATAGAGTGGGGACTGTTCAACGTGTTGGAAGATTTGGATTATGCCGATGACCTATGCCTACTGAGCCACACACGCGCCGACATGCAAGCCAAACTGGACGACCTACGGCGAGAGGCTTTGGAGACGGGACTTAAAATTAACACCCGGAAGACCCAGGAGATGAGGTGCGGAGCGACAAGCTCTTTGCCGTTGCTCATCGGCACAGAGGGGGTGGAGAGAGTCCACAAATTTACTTACCTCGGTAGTGTAGTGTCGGAAACAGGTGGGACTGAAGAGGACATCGCTTCAAGAATGGCCAAGGGGAAGGCAACCTTCGCACAACTCCGTCCTGTATGGCAATCGCGGGAACTGACTAGAAGAGTTAAGCTCAAAATATTCCGGTCCAACGTAAAAACCGTGTTGCTGTACGGATGTGAGACGTGGAAGGTCACTAAGGACATCTCGCGCCGGCTTCGTCAACCGCTGTCTTCGCCGCATTCTCGGTGTATACTGGCCCGAGAAAATCTCCAACGTGGATCTATGGGAACGCTGTGGTGAGACCCCGATCGACCAGCAGATCTAACGCCGCAAGTGGAACTGGATCGGCCACACGCTCCGAAGGGACCCCGATCACATACCGAGGCAAGCCCTAGACTGGAATCCCCAAGGAAAGCGGAAACGTGGTCACCCTAAGCAATCCTGGCGGCGGACGATCACTGCAGAAGCGAAGGCGATAGGAACGACCTGGAGCGAAGTAAAACGAAAAGCTCAAGACCGTTCGGGATGGCGACGTACTGTGGACGCCCTCTGCCCCATCCAGGGGACATAGGACACTAATTCAAGTAAATCATGTAATCCCAATTGATTATTAATGATTATTATTATTAATCATACACACATTTTGGGTTTCTTGATAAGTGGGCTTGACTTTTTTGCTTAATCATTTTGGTTTTCAGTATCGTACTTGTTTTTTGTACAATTTAACAAACTGATCATGAAATCTCTTGGGATTGACATTGATGGCGGATATCACTTTAAAAAAATGTTTAATTTTTGATTATATATTAGATAAATTCCTATTCAGAAGAAAATAAATTAAATTGGTCCTCGTCTTCCCCATCCATCTTTTAAAACAAAATGAGTGTTATTTTGCGCTCTTCTTAACTCGCCTACCCCTCTCACGTCAACTAACAGGAGTGCCAAAGCATGGATAAAATCATAACATTATTGATGATCAAGGCATCAACTCGATTGGTCTTTGAATTTGAATATATGATCGGCTAAAATGTATGACCGTCTGGAAGTCACTTTATTTGTTTTGTCTTTGCATTGATAGTCTGTGGATTGTGACGTCGATACCGATAGCACACCACACACAACATTAACACAAAACACGACTCCACCGCCTCCACCACAACTCTATTACTCTACTACTCTTTAATCCACTCAGTTAGGCCAGCCACAGTCAGTAACAGTGTGTTTTTACGTTTTGGCCGTGCTTATGGATTTGATTGGTTTTTATTTTATGTCTTGGTGAATATTCTTCAAGAGAATAAGTGAAGTTTGCGACTAATACTCCTTCTATAGTATTTACAGTTGGCAGTTGTAATCTATGTTTGTAACGTTTTATACTTCGTTGTCATTGCGTACTAAGCTCCTTTTGGAACTTTCAGTCAGTCCGAAGTTACATTAATAATGAACTGTGAAGATGCTGTAGCTTATTCAGGTTTCGTTAATTTTCAGTCTTGGGAACAGCATGTTAAGCTCGAATACTTTGCAGTTGGTCCTATGTAACTGGCAGCCATGATTTTTAAGGCACCGAGCGACTCGAGGAATCGATGGAAAATAATAATTAAAAAGTTAATTGCGGCCATAATTCTGGTTGTGCTTAGATTCTTGTCTTATCGACCATCTTGTACGGGCAACATGAATCGGTGTGGATCAACTCATTATTTTAGTATTTTTAATGTTAAACCATACCCTGCTTTTAAACCTTCACGGTGGCAAAATTGTCCTATCACAACACAAGCCACTAAACTTTGAACTGATTGTTATTGCGATCAAGTGTGACCTGTTGTAATCCTTATATGCAATTTGAAGTCTATCCAAAAGAATATGAATTTGGCGTTTGTGGGTGTTTAGATTTTGTGTTTGTTGTTAAGGGTTGTTCATGAGATTACTTCATTGCTAGTTCTGTAGGGAAATAAATTAAAGTGTTAACACTTGCTGTGTTCTGTGGCATGCATTAATAATTCTGTAGTGATTAAATATATTGAGATGCTGACTCGGTCACTAAAGAGTGGTGTACTTGGGTTTGGTTTATTACTTTATTTTGCTGAATTATCATATTATATGAAGCGGGGAATATATTAGTAATGTCAATGATCAAATAAAATCCTTTGGTATGATTTGTTCATCTTAATGAAAAAACTTTTACCAAAAATATTGCTAGTCATGTGTCATTTCACAAAAAAAAATAAACTTATAAATTGATATAAATAAAACAATTTAACGGATTATAGTGCATATAACCCGTCAAACCGTGACCACTGAGAGCTGAAGAGCTTCCAAAACGTCTGGAACTCAAATCAGATAATATGTCTGCAATATAAACCATTAAATTGTTTTATTTAAATGAGTTTAATCGCGGAAACAGAAGAAAATATTATAAACTGATGTTTTTTGTCTAGCAACGTGATTAGGGAAGAAGAAATTGTTCAGCAATTTTTATTGTAATCTGTACTAGGAAGGATCTGTATTTCTGAAAAAAAAATTGGATATTAATGTCCTAAGCAATTTTTTATTTTTACCTCTTTTCGGAGTTTAGATAATTAGAATTCAACTATTTGGGTCTCGCTCTTCTGTTTTAAGTCCGGTTGCCCTCAAGGCAGGCCAGCTTTCTCCATTTTCTTCTATTACTCGCTATCTTAGTGTAGGCCCATTTTTTTTGTGTTCTGCTTCTTGTTTGTCTTCAGTCAGGCCTTCTCTTGGTTCTGTTATTATGATGCACCATTTTACTCTCATGTTTTTCTTCATCGAAAACAATGTTTAATTTACAGATTTTAATGTCTTTCAGAGGCATGTTGTATATTAGTAGTTCATTGTATTGGTCACAGTATGTGTAAGTAATCCCATTGAATCTTATATGGGGATACTGTGTCGTCTGGTTCATGGTTCTGGTAACAAGAAGTTGGACTACTTACTGTTATAAATGATTAGATGCACAATTATTAATGATGTGTTTTGTATGATACATCTCTGTGGCAATAAAATAATAGACTTTGCAAGACAAAATGTTTGTTAAGCTATATATCTTAGTCCTTGAAAGGACTAAGATGTAAATCAGACTTCTCGGTTTAAATAGTAGAAAATCTTTCTGATATAGTACTATTTGCTGATGATACATCATTAATTTTCAAAGTTGACCGGAAAGCAACAGACTATGCCGAAATTAATAGTGTACTAGTTAAAGTACTTGACTGGTTTAATATTAATAATCTGGTATTGAATGCTAAGAAAACGAAATGTGTTAGATTTGCTTTACCGAATGTTAGAGCAGTGGATTCTGCTATATCGCTCAATGGTGAATGTTTAGAAATGGTGGATAGGGCATTATTCTAAGGTATAACACTGGACAAGAACTTTGCTATGGAGTCCCCATTTAGCAGTACTTGCAGGTAAATTAAGTTCAGCAGCTTACGCTATTAGAAAAATTAGACAATTGACCAATGTTGATGCTGCTCGCTTAGTATATCATAGTATCATGTCATACGGTATTCTGGTTTGGGGCAAAGAAGCTGACATACAGACTATATTTGTGTTACAAAAAAGAGCGATTCGTTCTATATATATAACTTGAACTCCCGTGACTCCTTAAGAGTACTTTTTAAAGACATCAACATATTAACCGTAGCGTCCCAATATATTTATGAGAATATTATTTATGTTATTAAGAACCTAGAGTCTTTTACTAGGAATTCAGATATCCACAGTTTTAATACTAGAAATAAAAACAAAATCGCTATTAGAAAGTTCCGCGTTCGTAAAGTAGCCAAATCATTCGTAGGCCAATGTATACATTTTTATAATAAGCTACCAGATGATGCTTTGAAATTATCGTTTCCAGCTCTCAAAAAGTACTTAAAAGAGTCTCTAATGGCAAAGGCTTATTATAGGGTAGAGGACTATTTAACAGACAAAAATGCATGGCCCAAAACAGAAACCAAATAATTTACTTTTACCGGGACACGGTTCTTATAAGGTGGCATATCAAACGTATGTAAGTTGTTTTAAATAAAAATCACTATTTTGCTTTTTTATATTCTAGATTTTTTTTTACTTTTATAAGTGTTGATATGTTTTCTTGGAGAACTACGCATTGAGTTTATACTCAAAACATATATTTAAGATAGGCTAAGTACAAATATTATAATAGATATAAGAGTTATTTCGAAAAAATGACTGACTGTTGAGTTTGTTTCGGCTTTCTTCTCTTCAGTGGTCTCCTCTTGGGAAACGCCGTAGAGTCAGACATGTAAAAGTGCCCTTGTGGCCTGCTTAAAGAATAAAGATCATTATTTCATTAAAGTAGGTGTTGAGTATTGGCCGATGAATTAAAGAGTATACATGCAACTACATACATACTATTTCCACAGTGCAGGTTTACTTAGAAATAAACTAAAAAGTCATAATTCAAATTCAAATAAGTATATAAATTAAGATACAGATATGGCATCAGGAATATGTTGTGGTTCTGCACATCTATACATTCTATAACCAAAATCACAAAGATAATTAGATAAGTATGTTCTTCAGATTTTTATTCTTCTTGCCACCGGAGTTGTGGTGGCGCAAGCTGATGCAATTTAGATTAAATCTAGTAAAGGGTACCTACACTGCCTTCACTTTAAATACATAATGTTTATTACAATAGAAATACTTATGTTTTTGGGATGTTGAAATTTTTGTATTGGCAATTTGACAGTTGTGTTTAGCAAATTTTATTTTTTATTTTTATTTGCCCTTGAATAAATCCAACTACCAGCGACTATCTGGGTGGACGCATGACCTCTTGAGGGTCGCGGGGAGTCGGTGGATGCGGCATGCACAGGGGAGGCCTATGTTCAGCAGTGGATGTCCATGGCTGATAGATAGAAATCAACTAATTTCTTTGTTGTATTTTTGAAACATTTTGAAAAGGATTGTTTTTGTGTACTTGATACAGGCGGAAATTATCGTTGTGTGTGTAATGGCACGAATGAGTTGCGGTCTCTGATTGATTGTTTGGGTTTGATTCTTGTTCGGACGAAGTATGGGAAGAAAATATTTTAAAATGTTGTTATTTTATTAAATAGTATTGACGATTAGTGTTGACGATTACAAAAACACATTTTCGTTTATACATTTCTTGATACAAATTGTGCTTATAATCAAACTTCATCAATATTGTGTGAGCCGAGATATACACCACCCATGTCGTTTTCAGTGACTAGTTTGTGAAAGAAATAACCTTTCATTTGTAAATAAGGAAGAAATGCATATGATGCAACTAAGTTTTCTAGATAATCCATCCCCAATAATTTATCCAATATTATGTTTTGCAGAGATACCGTCTTGGTGTATTGTATCTGAATTAAGTTTGGCAGTGGAATCAACGGCGGATGATGTGTAAATCAATAAGGAAGATTTGGGTATACAAAGTGTATTATTGAAATCGGGGAAATGCAAAAAACTATAGGAGAAGGAAAAGCGAGGAAATGCGGAAAACAAAGGGAAATTCAATAATATTTTTGTGTGTCAGTTTGCGCCAATAGTAATAAATTTTAGAGAATAGCACTGCACTGTATATGTATCTAGGTGGGGGGGTCACAAGGGTCATGGATCCCCCCCACCCTTCTGGACTTAGGAAAACAGATTTTGGCGCTCGTGACTGCTTCGTGCGCCCTTAGGCCTGAGCTTTTGCCCGTGACTGCGTCCGCGTGGAATTAGTACTATATACATCAATTCGAAGAGTATCGGCAGATACAGATGAACATTTTCAAACTATGGCCCCTTGGCCGTGCTCTCGCTCTTATTCCGACAGTTACTCTTCCTGCACTTGTAAATTACCAGCTGGCCTCCGCCCGAGGACTCTAAAGCCAGGGGCTTATTATGGTACGTGTACATTATTTGACGTGGCACCACCCCTCTCGCAAAATTAATTGTTGATTCGAGTAGATACGTTGCTATGTAGTGTGTTCAAGTATACACTTGTTAACTTAAATATCAACATATTACAGTCTTACACGCCCCGCCCTACTACTTATATACTATCTCTTTTGCCAATATAAAGTTATCGTCCTCGGTTTTTATCAAACGGCCGTCATGTCTTTAATATACGACGACACGTTTGGCTCAGTGGCTTGTACAACGGCCTACGAAGCTGGCGGTCCAAGGTTCGAATCCCGGCCAGGGCGAGTGTTAGTGTGATGAGCACGAATGTTTGTCCCTGGGTCTTGGATGTTTTCTATGTATTTAAATATTATATTTCATATATTATGTATATCGTCGCCTGGTACCGATAGTACAAGCTTTGCTTAGTTTGGGGCTAGGTCGATTTGTGTAAGATTGTCCCTGATATTTATTATTATTAATATTTTTTACTACCGATGAAAAATTACGTATGTATTGGAAAATATACAATTGCCTGTAAAGGAGCAGTGTAGCTTCAAAGGATATTTATAAATGGCCTTGATTGTAATAGTCACAATCGTATTTCGTTGTTTGTAGTCCCCTTCGTGTCGCCCAATATCAGCAAACAATATTTCAAAAGGATCTTGACTCTAATTTGTATGAGGCAATGTAGCTCAATCTGTTCAAAAGCTCAAAATATTTGAAGGTTTTCGACATAAATCTAAAATCATTAATATCCTGGATTACATTGGCATTGGTCGTGCCTCTTTTTCGTAAGTAAAAATGTGTCCACGCCAATTTTATTTCGTTATAAATACGCAGATTGAGTCCAATATATGTACAAGTTTGGATGACGAAAGGCTACACATTTTTTCTTCAGCCAAACCTGTAGAGACAATCATAATTGGTATTTTTATTTGCCAACCACGTCATCGGTCTGTTGAATAAGTTCACATAAATATGTATATTAGCTAACGTATAATCTTAATGAAATGTTACCTTTTTGCTGTTAAATAGTTTTTGGGTTAAAATTGCTAAATTGGATTCTTACATTAGCCTCGATTATTTCTGATGCAAATAAAAGGGTGGAAAACCCCTATTTATTAAGTTTTAAGGAGAGGCAACAATTGCTTAGCATGAGAATATCTGTCTAGGTGCATCAATGTAAAGTATATCAGGGAGCTGTTTAGGTTCTTTTACACGTCAGATTTAAAAACTAGTTGCGTTGAGCAAGTTTTGATCTGGTTTTTTTACGCGTGTGGATTGAAAAGTAGGCGGACGTTAACACTATAGCATGACTTTGTCACTGAAAAGAAAAGATTGATATACTTCTTTTTGTCACCGTGAAGTATATCACTCATTTAGTTCACTAGTTCAGTTTAATTCAGTAACTCAGCAAACTCATTTACTTCAGTTTATACAGAAATATGTCAGTACGATGTATGTATTTTCTTTAATTCCTTAACGGAACTAATCGAATGATCTTTAATAAATGCAATTTAATCTTTTGGTACGAATTTTATAAACATTATGTGCCTTTGAATCTATAGTGGAAAAAGCTAATTATTTCTTTTTTGTGAGCAGGTGTGATAATTATCCATCAATTCACTCTCTTGTCTCTGAGCGAGTGAGCAAGTAAGTAACCGAACAGATGGATAAACTGAACTACTGAAGTATTGAAGTAAATGAATCTGAGCTGAAGTAGTGAATGAAGGAGTTACACAAGTGAAGTACTTCATTTGAATCATTCATTCACGAGCTACCTATGTCTATAACACTATAATTACCTATAGGATAAACATTGAATACTTTAGTAAATAAAGAAAATACTCTCTCGAAATACTGCCTTTTATAAGCAGGCTTCTTTCTAAGCCTTTTGACCGTCAATAATGGCACGTATGGTACTTTTTCTACATGGATTTTGGGGTTCGATTCAAATGTCTCACTAATCTTCTCTTCAGGGACTGAAGCTTCTATACACCTTTGTGGGTTCTGTACCTATTCTGAATTACGATTCTTTTATTCAACATTTTACACGTTATACTTTGAATTTACTCGCACCAAGGATAGGTCGAAAATTAAAAAAAAATCACGAATTGAGATCGTCCTTTGAAAGTGCTCCACGGAAAAATAATTTAAAACTAGGAAGTTTATTTGACACAGGATTTCGTCAAAGGAAAAGGTTGATGCTTAGAGGATATCCAACATTTTTTTTTGCATTTTGTAGTAGGTATTCGGTTATCATTAGCCATTCCAACAACTGCAAGTTTGACGAGGTTTTATATCTATCACACGAAAAAGCGTATAATGTAATGTCAATGTAGTGTTTTAATTTGTAAAAACAGGACGATATCTCGGCTTGCCATGCGCAGTGTAATCACAATACAAATTATAATAAAAAGTTACCACTAGCCTACCTAAACGAACCGGGGTGCGAATTAGATATAGCGTGCCGCGGGGCTGCTACGATTACGTCCAACATGTGCAATATCTGCGCTAGGGAATACCGATATACCGATATGCCGGTCGCTGATCAAATAGTGTTCTTCTAATAGTAAGAAAGCGCGAAGAGGCGCGTTAACACAGGGCACAACTCAGGAGCACATTGCTTGAGCACCACTTCCGGTATGCCGTCTGGCCCACTCGACTTGTGAACATCTAGACAAAGCAATTCCCGCCGGACATCCCTTTGAGTGAAGGTTATCTCCGGCATGGAGTATCCGCAACACGGGATGGTAGGTAGTAAGATGCTTCCATCATCGTTCAAAGTCGAGTTCCAGGTAAAGAGGGTACCCAATAGATCGGCTTTCTCTTTAGCACTGTGGGCCAAGTTACCATCAGCATTTTGCAGGGATGGTAAGGACGACTGACAGTAGTTTCCCTCAGCAGCCTTGGCGAGCGACCCGAAGACACGACTTTCAAAGGGGTACCCTGCGAGTTGCTCACCAATTCTGCCGACGCAAGCGTAGCGTCTTGTTTTAATTTCAGCATTGGCATATTTAATTGCCGTTTTAATTCTTTTAATTTGGCTAAGGCATGTGAACTTCGTTTGAAATATTCTACAACTTGTTTCACATGAGCCGTCGTGTCCGTGATTGCCGCTAGTGCATTTTGGAGGCACAGGTTTAATGTAAGTGCGAAACAAGTTATATGGCGCCAATCCCCGGCTTTGATCGCTGCGGTAATGTTAGCTGCGTTGTCGCTCGCTACTGCAGTAATTTTATTTTCAATATTCCACTCCTTCGTAATATTTTTCAAAAATTCGGTTAAATTTGCTGCTGTGTGGCCCTCTAAATATTCCACACACCCTAACATCGTCGACTCCAATTTTTAATTTGCGATTTAATGCGCAGTAACGTCAATGAAGTTTTCGTTATTATCGGAAGTCCATCCGTCAGTCGTAAGGCATATTGCCTGCTCAGACTCTAATTTTGTTCTAGCTTTTTCCGTTTCTCTTTTGAACATTTTAGGCAACAAACTTTCCGATATTGTTTTACGCGTTGGTAGCGAATATCGTGGACACAACATGGAAACAATTTTTTTAAATTCTGGTTCACAACAATAGAAAATGGATGATGGCCTTTAGCAATCATCTTTATTAATTGCTCATCCAGTCTTTCCGCAGACCGAGGGCCCAATGGCTTCGTGCTCTGAACAAACTCAGTCATAGACGGTTGAGCTGAGTTAGGATTGGGTTTGGGTACCTGAGGACACGTTGTGGATAACTGTTCTTCATTCTCAATGTAGTAAGCACCAGATCCAGATGGTCCCGGCTCCAGTTCCGGCCCTGGATGTATCTGCTGAGGTGTAGACAGCAGAGGCATAACTTGTCGTTCAGTGGTAATGGGCACGGTAGCGTGCTTTGTTTTTAAATATCTATTTAAATTTTTTCTGCCATTGCCGCCAGAAACACATAAAATGTTTGTACAATAGGTACATTTTGCCTTTTTTGGATCCACTTCCGTGAAGTGATTCCAAATGGCACTCCTTTTTCTAGATGCCATTATAATATACATAAAATGTTTGTACAATAGGTACATTTTGCCTTTTTTGATCCACTTCCGTGAAGTGATTCCAAATGGCACTCCTTTTTCTAGATGCCATTATAATATAACACTGATTTACATTAGGTGACTACAGTTAAAATATAAACGTTTTTTATTTACACGTTTAAAAACTATATGTACACTTTACACTATTTACTACACTAGATTATTTATTTACAAAGCATTTATTTATTACTTAATATTTAACAGTTCAATTTCAATGCTTACATGACAGCGCGAGCGCAACAATTAGCAAACATTAAGTAGGTAAACTAGGTAGGGGAGAGTGGGGTAAAAGCGGGACCTTAAGGGACAAAATTAATAAAAAAAAGATTTTTATAAAAATAAACAAAATTAAATAGCCTCTACTTAATTTAGTTAATTAACAACATATTTATTACGTGAGATCACTGTTTACATTATCACCTGTAGAAAAAAACAATCAACTTTAAATCTTACTATTTTACGTTTTTGCCCCATAGGTAGTCCAAAGCCGGGTATTCCCGGTTTTGGACCAGCATCCTATACCCGATTTTATCCCGGGCAACGATAGCAATGGAACTCGTCAAGATCTTCAAGTTTCCAACCAGTACAGCCTTCATGGGCCCATTTCTTGCACTGGATACATTGTACCCAAGCATCGCTTTTTCGTGTATTTCCGTGAATTTCGGTACAATAAATACACATATCATCTGATATATTTTTCTTTTTGGGTTTCGCTATATCACCGCTTAATTCGGGAACAATCTTCTTGTTTGTTTGTTTGGCATTCTTTTGAAGATCTAATTTATATGGTGATGAAGTTATAACTGCAGTTTTTCCTCGACGTGCCTTGGAAGTTGTTTTTCTAACAACATGGGGCTTAGGCATAATATCAGCCGGAGACAAGGCTAAGGATGACGATGCCGATTGCCCTGCAGCAGTTGGATCTGGACTAACTGCCACTCGCTTTGAAGTGCTTGGTCGTGAATGAATCGGGGATGTTTCTGTTATTTGCTGCTGCTTTGCCATTGTTTTTGAAGTGCTTGGTTGTGGATGAATCGGGGATGTTTCTGCTATTTGTTGCTGCTTTGCCATTGTTTGGTTATTTTCTTCAACGTTAATGTTGTTAACGATGTTTACATTGTGATCTACAACTGTAACAAGATCAGATGTGTCGTTCGTTGGCACGTTAGATGTGAGGTCATTATCCGTAGTACTGGCTGACATAAAATCATGATCAGCAAATATGTACATGTTTAAGTATTACATTAATTCTGTTATAAATATGTTGAACATCTCCCTTAGAGGAAAGAGGTACTAATTGATTTACAGTTTCAAAAAGTAATTTCTTTGTTTCTACTATAACTTTTATGTCTAACTTATGTATTACAGTCCATTTTCCCTGAATAATCCGCGTAGGTTTCATGTCTACTAAAACTACATGCTCTCCGGAACCCAATGGTCTGAACTTGTATCCGAGGATACAGACAGCCCTGTAACAATAAGTTCTTCTATGTGATACGTTCTGCCATTACTAATTTTACATCTATTGTTTGGTTCTAGGCTGAGGATCTTAAATGGGCCCAAATACCCTGAGTTAGTTTTGTGTCTTTCTGCCCTGCTATTTTTTAAATACACTGAATCTCCTACTCTATATGGTTTTGGTGGATGTACTTTTCTATTTATTCTTTCGTTGCGTTGATTCTTTTGTGCCTGAAGTAGATTATGAATATTTTTATTTAAATGATTAGTGAATTCTTTTTTATTGTGAGGTGTAACGCTGAATGGTTACTTTTAAATCATCGAAACTGCGTAATTTTGGCCTTCGGCCAAAGTGTACTTCGAATGGAGTCATACCAATTGAACTATGTGTAGTGATATTATATATGCATGGACGATGAAATTAATTTTTTGCTTCTGATTTAAATCCGACTCTCTTTGTAACCTATATAGTTCTTGTATGGTGCTATGCAACCTTTCTACATCGGAATTTGATTTATGATGTTGAGGAGATGTGGTATGATTTATTATTTTATAAGTTTGGAATAATTCTTTTATTATTTCACTACAAAATGACTGTTCTCCATCATGAATTACTTTATTCGGTGCTCCTATTAATGAGAATATTTCTGATAAAGTATCATACACCGTACCTTTTTCTGAAGGCTTTACTATCGCATATTTAGAGAATTTATCTATGATAGTAAGGTACCATTGCCTTTCCAAAGACATAAAATCCATGTGCCAAATGTCCATTGGTTTATGCGGAGTTTCTGTTTCAGTAACTAAAGTCGTATAAGGATGCCTATTATATTTTTCTCTTTTACATAACTCACATTTTAAAATAAAATGTTTTATTTGTTTCCTCATATTTTCCCAATAATACTTATCTTTCAATTGTTTATACAAACTATCAACACCGGCATGTCTATTTTCTTCTAAGTGGTATTCTCTAATTAGTTTTAATTGTTCTTCCTTATCATTTATTTCAACCAATGACTTAGTATATCTTGTAGGTTTAAATTTCGTATGATCAAAATATTTTCGGTATGTTTCAGACTTTATAATACAAATTTTCGTTAGATATGATAAAAGCATATTTTTCATGACCTAAATGGTCAAGCATAAATTCTTTTATAGTTTCTTCTTCGCGGTTTGGTGGAATATAAAAATACCAAATTCCATTTTCTTGTTTTGCTTTTTTAAATGGAGATACTTCAAAAATTACTCGTTTTAATCGTTTTGGGGGATAGGCGTTAATTATTGGTATTCCCTCATCACTGTTTTCTAAATTGGAATGCACTGTTCCCTGTAACGATATATTATCTGCATTTTACGATGTTAAATCAGATCGTGATGATGTCTCAAAATTAACTTTCATAGAGTTTCCATTCGATGAGCCAGATATAGGTAGGACTTCGTTATTATTTCCTGAATTTAACATACTTTGTAGTGTTCTACTACTGGATACGGATTCGTCAGAGTGATGATAAATCTCAACTCGACTTAACGCATCAGCTACATAATTGTCTTTCCCCTTAACATATTCAATGAAACAGTCGTAATCTTGTAGTTTAAGTTTCCAACGGGTCAATCTTTGATTTGGTTCCTTTAATTTTGACAGCCAAATTAAAGCTTTATGATCCGTTCTAAGTATAAATTTCCTTCCATATACATAAGGTCTAAATTGAGTGACAGCCCACAGAACTCCGAGTAATTCTTTTTCTGTGGTATTATATTTTTGTTCAGCATTAGACAGTGTTCAGGAGGCATAGGCTATTGGATGGTTATCTTGACTTAAGACGGCTCTTAAAGCTATATCTGAAGCGTCTGTAGTAATAACAAACACTTTGTTAAAATCAGGGAAAGCTAATATGGGCGCGTTTGTCAACAAATGTTTACAGGTTTCTATGGCTTCCAAATATTGTTTATTATGAGGGTTTATAACTTTATCTTGTTTTGTCATCTCGGTCAATGGTTTAACTATCCTGCTTATGTTTGGTATAAATTTTCGATAGTATCCAATCAGTCCTAAGAATGCTCTGATTTCCTTAACGGTTTTTGGCACTGGAAATTTTTGTATAGCTTCAATTAGGTTTTAGCCCGTCACTATTCAAGATATGTCCTAGAAACTCAATTTCTTTTTGCATAAAGACACATTTGTTTATATTAACTTTCAAATTAGCTTTTCTTAATGCTTCAAAAACTTGTTGTAGTTTATTTACATGCTCTTGTTTGGTTTGAGAGTAGATAATAATGTCATCTAAATAAACTAAACATATATTTCCTTCAATTTCCTTTTTTAATACACTATTCATCATTCTTTGGAACGTTGCCGGGGCATTTTTTAACCCAAACGGCATCCTAAGGAATTCAAAATGCCCATCTGGTGTACTAAAAGCAGTCTTCTCAATAGAATCTTCATCCATTAAAATTTGGTGATATCCTGAAGTTAAATCCAAAGTAGTAAAATATTTGTTACCTTGCAATTTAGAAAATAAGTCCTCTATATTAGATAAAGGGAATTTATCTGATTTTGTTTTTTCATTAAGTCTTCGATAATCTACTACCATTCTCCATTTTTGTATCCCGGATTGATCTATCTTCTTGGATACTAAGTGTACTGCCGATGCCCATGGTGATTCTGAAGGTCGAATAATATTTTCGGCGAGCAATTTTTCGATTTGTCGCCTAACTTCCTGTTGTTGTGTTTGAGGCAGTCTGAATGGCTTTTAATAAATAGGTTCACTGGTATTTAAACTGATGTGATGTTTAATTTTTGTCGTAGCACTATCCGTTATGTCTTCCGAGAATAACTCTCTATAAGTTTTACACAGGTCTTCGATGTTCAGGTTATCGTCTGATGTCATATGAAAAATGAGTATTTCATTACCTGGCATACTCAATTTTCTTTCCTTCAAATCAATTGTTGCATTAACCTGCTCAATCATTTCTGTCCCCATTAAGATATCGTATTTGTTGCTAAAGTCGTAAATGTAAAATTTCATTGGTCCATTGTCTTTGCCGAAGTATCGACACCAATACGGGGTTTCAATTACTCCATTATGTGAGGTTGTTCCATGCGACGTCTTAACGACAAAATGTTCCGGTTTCCAATAACTTTAGAAATATTTCTCTTGAGCGTCCCTTGTTATAAACGATCGTTGGCTTCCTGTGTCGATTAAATTTTTTAATTTGGGTTTATCAGTTTCAAAATAAGGTAGATACGATTTGACGTGGTTAAACTCTATATATTTGGATTTATATCCTGGTCCTGTTGAAAATTTTCACTTACGGGTTCTGGCGCGGCCGAAACGTCTGGCAAATTATCGTAGTACTGTGCCTCGGTGGGCTCGTGAGGATAATTTGGATACTCATATTCTTGCTGTATGTCTTCTTCGCCATGATAATATAACTCCTCTGCGACTACGTCTTTTCCTAAATAAGTCTGGCCAGGTTTTATAGGTGCTGCGGTCCTCATAGAAACATCTGTATTATTGTTTAATGGCCGTTGTTGTAACTGATGCTGTTGCTGTTGCTGTTTAAAGTTTCGGAAATAGGGGTGTCAAGGTCTTGTAAATACATTATTTGGGTTAGGTATCCACTGAGGTTTTGGTACCTGATGTTGGAATGATTGCTGTGGTCGCGTAGAATAAAAAGGTTTATTTCAATTTTGGGGATATCGTATTGGATTTTCGGGCAAATGCGGCGGTTGGCTGATTAAGCGTGGTGCTGGTAAAATATTTGAAAATTTTTGTTTAATATTATCAAATAGTCCCTCAGCTTCTGACGTTAATATTTTTTGAGCGGTGTCATTAAAACTACAGTTACTTACATAAATTTGATCATGATATGGTAAACTACTTCTTAATGTATTTTGGGCCATATTTATGTATGGTTCCATAACTTCATCTACTGCACTACTTTTTTAGTATTTGTCAGCTAATTTGCTATTAATAAAGAATAATTTTTGTTTTAGTTCGAAAATGAAATCTTTATAAGAACCCTTTCGCTTGAGATTTGACAGTTCTATCAGTAAGGTATTGAGGTCTCTGTTGTCTCCACATTCGTTTTAATTATATATGCATGGACGATGAATAATTGTAGGGGCGTTAACCCTACAATTATATTCCAATCAAAATTGTGGTTAAGCATTGAAATTGTTAATGCTGCTTTTCCGGTTAATTTGGACGAAATTAATTAACTTATGGGAGTCTAGCACTAGACTAGCTCCTGATACGCCAGGCGCAGAAGGCGCGTAGCTGTGTTCCCCTTGCGGATTATTCCCGGAGGGTTGGGCCATCTCTAACCTTTCACTAATTTATCTACTCCTATACACAAATCGAGGTGGTCTCAGGAGAGGAATTTTGGAAATAGGTAGGAAAATACTACTTGGTACTCACATACACAGCAGCACTGCGTCCCGTAGCATAGATTCGCTTGAGTAGAAGCCTCTTCGTAATAACTTATTTGTTTTTGGGTTGGCGGTTTTTGCGGACTTGAGAGCCCTGTCGCACCGTCCGACGAGCGGCCTGAGCAATCTGGGTTGATTTGCAGAACTCGGCGATACTGTCACGACGAATACGATTTACCGCCCCACTTTGGGCGCAAGTTAAAAACCTTGAAATTGACTTCTTATTTAATAAATTGTTTTACAAAATCAAAGCTAAATATTACTTGCTAGTGACTATGTGCTACTGATGGTTGGAGTGGAATGACCGACGAGAGTGTCGGCCCGACGGTTTTTATACAGCTTGCTTCTCTTGTTTGGTGGTCCACGGTGCAATACTATCCCTTTGTCTTGGGAATGGTTCTTTGTAGTTCATGTTTGGTATTTGTGTTAACTGGATTCTATCCGGTGATCTGCTCAATTGACTCGCAGCTCGAGCCGCTAGCCTCGAAAGTGGCGCCATATAGTTTCATAGTAACTATTACTGACGCGAGGCCAGGCGACTGTCGCTGAGCGTCAGCCGCGCGCGACAGTCGCATCGGCCGCTAACCATGAAAGTCCAGCTTTACATGTAGGCGGCGAATACGCGCGACCTACTTACGATTTTCGCTTACGCGTGCTGAAAAATCGTACCGCGCACGGAAATTGCGAAATGTCTACTGGTTTACTGCAAACGGGGTTAGTGACACTGGAAATAATTATGATGGGAAACAAAATTACATCATCATCATCAATCCTGTGATCGCTTCCTCTGCGACACTCCAGGGCCGGCAAAGTGGCACGTACGCTGGAGAGGGCTCCGCAGGCCGCAGGGCGCTGTATGCTCGCTGCTGTCGTCCTCGTGACGGCTCGGTGAGCTTGCACAAGCGGCGTCTTCAAGTGAGTGGCCGGCATCGACGGCATCACGAGCGGTGTTTTTTGAGCGGCGGCGGACGTCTGCTCCCATCGTGTCCGGCGTTGTTGTGGTTCGAACTGTGCGGTGGGCCGTTTGTTTACCTTTTGCACCATCCTCTGGGTCGTGAGTGGCTTGTAATCCGGTGGGGTTAGTTGCTGGTGGTGGTGGCGGCAGCGGTGTTGCTAGTGTGAGTGCTGCGTTTCCGGTCCGCTCAACTTTTCTTATCCCATTTTGTATCCCGATACGAAGGCTTTTGATTAGGTATATAGGTCCGACCAGCTGAATATCCATACCTTCGAATGTAATGTTGATCTTGGCCATTTTTGAGTAAGTTTCTTCTTGAGTATGTGTCTTCCATTATTTGGTTTTGCGGTTCTTCTTAGAATCCTGTGTTGGGTTGTGTAATATTTATTTCTTTTGCTGGTACCTATTGGAAGGATGATTGAATAAAACCGCTATTTCAACTTAAGACGTTTATTCGCCCAACACCGGGCTTCCTTGAAACTAAGGTAAACGTTAGTTTGTATTAATGAAATAATGATCTTTATTCTGTAAGTAGGCCGCACGGGCACTTTTACAAGTCTGACTCTACGGCGTTTCCCAAGAGGAGACCACTGAGGAGAAGAAAGCCAAAACAAACTCAACAGTCAGTCATTTTTTCGAAATAACTCTTATATCTATTATAATATTTGTACTTAGCCTATCTTAAATATATGTTTTGAGTATAAACTCAATGCGTAGTTCTCCAAGAAAACATATCAACACTTATAAAAGTAAAAAATAATATAGAATATAAAAAGCATAATAATGATTTTTTATTTAAAACCAATTACATACGTTTGATATGCCACCTTATAAGAACCGTGTCCCGCTGAAAGTAAATTATTTGGTTTCTGTTTTGGGCCGTGCATTTTTGTCTGTTAAATAATCCTCTACCCTATAATATGCCTTTGCCATAAGGGACTCTTTTGAGTAATTTTTGAGAGCTGGAAACGGTAGTTTTAAAGCATCATCTGGTAGCTTATTATAAAAATGTAAAAATACATTGGCCTACGAATGATTAACTAAGCTAATCTAGGTCCTAAGGGTCCCTCGAGTGCCTTGCTAGAAGGGACAGCAACTCGTGGCAGGGAATCAGTTTCTTTAGACTATCTCTTGGTTGGTCGTGTGATTTAGTGTGCTAATAACTGATTGAACTGGTAAATGAAAAGGAAGGAACTCAGCTGATAGGCGATCACGCGGTGTATCGCCGTAGTAGTGGCTCGGGGTCCAGGGCGATGGCTCCGCCCAGAGAAAAAGGTCACGGGTTGGTAACACCTTCGCAGTGACCACGACGACCGGATTTTGAAGCCCCCGCTATGAACTTCCTATCACAATAGTCCCACACAATTAGAACACTTGCCATGGCAATAACTCCTAGGCTGGTGTCGAAGACACATGACCTAGCGTCACTTTGCGTAACAAAATTATAGGTTCTTACCTTTTGGTGGATAAGCGTTCTGCGCGCACAATATACAGCCAGTGGCGCGATTTCAACATCCACGTCGCACAGCTTGGCTTATGAGTCTAATCGACACGCGGCATCACGGCAAGGCGTGGTCGTTGGACAATAAAACCAGCACAATCAGCGGATCGTGGTCGCCTCTGCGCCACACCGCATCGAGAGTGTTCCATTTGACACTGTTTCGCCGCTCTCTTAGCGTTTTTAAAGTACAGGAGAGTTTTGGAGTATTTCTTAAATGCAATTTTGTTGGAGATAATTAATACAATGTAGTTGTGTGAATTATAAGGTAAAGAACGAACCTTTTAATCATATAAACCTTAGTTTATATACATTTGGTTAACGCCATACAAGCAATATGCGTTTCTATGTCGCAGTTAATAAATTATTGTGTTACTGCTAAACACTAAAGAGGCTTGTCGCCATAAAACAAAACAACTCACACACATGAAAAACGCATATAATAAAAAAAAATATAAAAATATATATAAACAAAAACAACACAATATGGCTAACGACACCAAACACTCATACACCGGTTGGATCAGGGCCTTCACCAGGATCAATACCGTTTAAAACCCCGTCCACCAAGGCCGTCACGTCGATTCGGCGCCACCGCAGGCACCAGAACCGAGCGTCAAGCGTGAGAGTGTGATCCACGTATAGTAGATCTTCACCCTCAGCGACGCTCAGCTCCAGGCTCAGCAGAAGGTCTACATCAGGCTCGGGCTGCAGCGGGCACAGTATAGGGTGCCCGAAGGGAGCCTCATAAAAACTGAGGAACTCTAGAACTCCCCCTACGGTTCTCGATGTAGAAAATAGAAAGTTTATTACATAGTGAGCTCCAAACTTGCGAGAAACTTCATACATAGTTAACAAAGTAGCGTCGATTTCAGCTCTTCTTTCATAAATGCAGTAGGACGAATAATAAAAATCACTGACCGTAATATCATAAAACGACATGACAAACAACAGATGATCCACCCAAATAAGGGACCGCTATCTCCATCAATAAAGGCCCATTTACATTATACAACTTTCTTGCACTTTCCATGCCATAAAATTGAGGCAATAAAACATTGCTCAGTCTAAACCTAACGTAATATTTTTGAATATTGAACGCAACTTAAATACAATACTGTCACAGGTGTAAACGGAGACCAATAGTTAATTGCATGCCAGAATTGCGGTTCAATTTATCATTTTAAAGATAGATTCCGTGCGTGAAGGTGTGTTCATTGTAGCTGCAGTATTAACGGCTGTATTACAACAGGAATTAATACAAAAACGTCAGAAGAAAAGATGCTGCAGCATGGGTTAAGAAATGGATTGAACGCAGAAACATACTTGGTGCTACGACTTGAGGCTGAAGCGGAATTTAAAAACATGTTTCTCGTGAGCAGAGATCAGTTCTCTTATTTGCTGGAAAAAATAAGTAATTCAATCCGCAAACAAAATACAGTGCTGCGTAAAGCTATTTCGGGTCGCGTTAAGCTAGAAATAACATTAAAATATTCGGCTTCCGGAGATTCACATGGCACCCTGTCTCAATTATTTAGAGTACCTAGTGTACGATAAGTACTTTATTAGTCAAAGTACTTAATGCAATATTTTCGGCATTAGAAGATTTTAAGAACGTAAGATAAAAAAAAATGACGCGTTATATAAGTATAATTATATATTTGAAAACTGTCTGTAATCATTATCTTTTCTCTTTATGTAGACGCTAAATAATTTCCGAAATTAAACTCTCTATAATACAGAGCTTGATCAGAATTAGCAATAGAGACTCTATTGCTAATTCTGATTAATCGAAAAAAAATTAGACTTGTCAGGACTTGCATGCAATTATTTCCGTGCAATAATGTCATGAATGTAAACAAAATAGGGTAGCAATTATTTCCAGACAATGATTGCATTCAATAATTGTATGCAAGTATTTGATAATTGCTCATGAGTAAACACTATGGTTCAATTATTGAATACAATTTTTTAAAGGCAAGGATTGTATGCAATAACTGTCGTTTCTTGTACAAGAAAGTTGTATAATGTAAATGGGCCTTAAGACAGTGTAAATTATAGCATAACAAACAAATATCATATTAACCACTTACAAACATAATATGAAAGTATCATGTAACAGTCTCTTCCATACCCATATAGGGCACATGTAATGTAAACATAAGGCAAAATGTAAATATTTCAAGTAGCATTAAGTTTAAGAATCCATATATACAGGGTGACTGGAAATTCGCCGTATTCCTTCAAAGGGGTTATTCTATGGTTCATTTGCAATGATTTAAGTCCAGTCAACTAGGGGTCAAAACTCATTGGTTTTCAAGTTATTGGAGTTTTTAGATTTTTTTGGAAAATACCCGCCTATCGACCTACAAGTGGTATTTTTATACAAACTACTTCAATTTGGATTTAAAAAAAAACATTTTCTTTTAGCCAATGAGTTGCTAATTACGATAAATAACAAAAACATGCAAAATATGCAAAATTTTACAGGAAAAAAAGAATTTGAAGTCACCAGTACTTGATTTTATTTCCAAATTTTGTAACATTTTGACACATAACTTTAAAAAAAAGTAGGACACTTGACGTACAAATTACAGAAATAAGTTTCTAAGTTCATAAGCTTTCTAAAAATGTAAAATAGTTGACATTTTTAGCTCAATTCTTAAAATTATTAATGATAATAGCAGAGCAGGCTGAGGACTTGACTTGATGAGTAAGGTAAGATAAGGAGAAACTGGGGAAAGAACAAAAATAAAAATAATAATAATAATTTAATTTTAAAAAGGAAAACCAGTTTGTAATTACAAATTTTGCTCGAACTGCCTGCCTTGGTTTCGTATGCAAGCACGAAGCCTTTTTCGTACTTCAGTGATTGTAACTCGCGTTGAAAGCTCTTCTTTAATTTTTTGTGCAGCTGCCAAAATTTTTTGACGTAACTCTTCTACGTTACGTATCGGTCGGTCGTAGACCAACGCCTTCATGTGACCCCAGATGTAGAAATCACACGGAGTTAAATCTGGACTCCTGGCTGGCCAAGGGATTGGTCCTCCTCGACCAATCCATCTTCTTGGGTAGTTTCGATCCAGCCACTGTCGCACACCCCCGTAATAATGAGCAGGGCAGCCATCGTGTTGGTAAACCATATTCTGTCTCGTCGCAAGTGGCACATCTTCCAGTAGCATGGGTACTTAATCTCTCAAAAAATTTTCATACGCGATGCCGGTTAATCTCGCGGGCAGAAAGAAGGGTCCGATCAAATGATTGTGCACAATGCCCATCCACACGTTTAAAGAAAATCTTTGTTGATGAGCTCCTTCGCTTGATTTCCTTGGGTTTTGACCTTTAGGAGCCCAAAAATGCAGATTGTGGTAGTTTGTTATCCCATCGCGGTCGAAATTGGATTCATCTGTCCACAAGATTCTTCTCAGGTACTCGGGATCTTCGATATCAGCATTGATTACAAATCTGCAGAAATCCATCCTTCTTGCAGGGTCTCCCTCTTCAATTGCGTGTACTGGAGTGTAATGATATGGATACTGCCGAGCTGAGTGGAGGGTAAACCATACCTTCCACTGAGACAGACCGAGCTGGTTAGCTACGATTCTCGTCGAGGTAGTGCCGTCTGCCCGGAAAATCTGGAGGATTTGTTCTTCTTCAGCAGGATCGTAATGTCGAGGTCTTTCGGCATCGGCTTGGCGGCGTTTAACAGTTCCATTTTCCCGAATAAGACGGTACGTTGTACCAAACACGCTTACGTGTGGTAAACGGCGGTTAGGGAAACGACGTTGGTACTCTCTTCTAGCTGCAGCGGCATCACCGTCACAGAGCCCGTAACAATAAAAGATATCTGCGTATTCCGCAAATTGGTAAGCAGCCATTTGAGAAAGAAACTTAATTATCAGTCGTCCGGATTGGAATAACTGATTACTTACACATGAAGATTATTTAAACCTCGGTTAGTCCTAACCCCACCCCATAGAAATTACCGCCAGCCCATAAAAAATTGATACGAGGGTTGCTACTTATATATCCGGAAACAAAAAAACAAACAAACGTACACGGCTGAAAATAGTTTTATTGTTTTTCAAAGTATTCCCCTTGATGATCTATGCACTTTTGCATTCGCGTGAACCAATTTTTAAAGCACTTCTGCCACTCCGCCTGAGGTACCTCCATAACGTGTTGTTTGAATGCGTCGACAGCATCTTCAGCGGTCGAAAATCGTTGACCGCGTAATTTATTCTTTATATTTGGAAATAAATAAAAATCGTTGGGTGCCAAGTCAGGGCTGTACGGCGGATGACCCGTTAATTCCACATTTTGACCCTCCAAAAATAGAGTTGTTTCGCGTGACGTATGACAGCTGGCATTGTCATGATGAAGAATGATTCTTCGTCGCTGGTTAGTTTTACGAATTTGTTCAAATACTTCCGGTAAGCAAATGGTCGTGTACCACTCTGAATTAACCGTTCTACGGTTTTCTAGTGGCACTGTAGCTACATGGCCATTAATACCGAAGAAGCAGGCCACCATTTGTTTCAATGTACTTTTTGCACGAGTAACTTTCGTAGGGTTCGGCTCATTTTGAAACACCCATACCGTTGATTGTTGCTTCGTTTCGGGATCGTATGCATAGATCCAGGATTCGTCACCTGTATAGATGTTATAAACGGCTTTTGAGTCACCACGGTTATATTTTTTTAACATTTTATTGCACCATTCGACGCGAGCATGTTTTTGCTCATTTGTTAAGTTGTGGGGTATCCAACGCGAACAAATTTTTTTTACAGCCAAATAATTATGTAATATGCTATTAATGCTGGTCATAGAAATACCCAGAGTCGCCTCTATCTCGCGGTACGTAACATGTCGGTCGTCCATTATAAGTTTTCGCACAGCCTCGATATTTTGTTGTACAACGACCGATTTCGGGCGACCTGCCTTAACTTCGTCCGTAAGCATACTACGTCCACGATTGAACTCACTAAACCAGTGATACACAGTAGTTTTAGATGGGGCTTCATCACCAAAAGTTGAAGTTAGTTGATCTATGCACTGTTGTTGCGTTAAACCACGCCGAAAATCATAATAAATCATAGCACGAATATTTTCACGAGTGAGTTCCATTCTTGCTGCGAGATGACATTTAAAACCCGTCAAAAACAAAACACAAGCGTTAATAAGGAAGAAAAAATATACCTTATATACTTAAAAAAGTTCAAATTTTACCATGGCGGTCAAATATGCTATTTAAGAAGATTGTAATCCCGGTTTCCGGATATATAAATAGCAGCCCTCGTAAGATAAGGCAAATAAAGCCCACGCAGAAACAAATTTAAAGTGATTAACAAACTAATTAACCTGATGACCCTTAATTAGTTTGTTTGTGTCGCCGAACCGATTAAGGGCCAAGTACGCTAAGTCAAGACCGGCTCTGCTATTATTAATAATAATTTTAAGAATTGAGCTAAAAATGTCAACCATTGTACCTTTTTAGAAAGCTTATGAACTTAGAAACTTATTTCTGTAATTTGTACGTCAAGTGTCCTACCTTTTTTTAAAGTTATGTGTTAAAATGTTACAAAATTTGGAAATAAAATCAAGTACTGGTGACTTCAAATTCTTTTTTTTCTGTAAAATTTTGCATTTTTTGCATGTTTTTGTTATTTATCGTAATTAGCAACTCATTGGCTAAAAGAAAATGTTTTTTTTTTTAATCCAAATTGAAGTAGTTTGTATAAAAATACCACTTGTAGGTCGATAGGCGGGTATTTTCCAAAAAAATCTAAAAACTCCAATAACTTGAAAACCAATGAGTTTTGACCCCTAGTTGACTGGACTTAAATCATTGCAAATGAACCATAGAATAACCCCTTTGAAGGAATACGGCGAATTTCCAGTCACCCTGTATACTATAGTCAAAAGTAGATTAAGTATATGTTAGCCAAAAACAGTTAAACATATTACTATTTTTGAGTGTATTATTATATTACCATTATTGATGTGTGCCCACTGTGGAGACAGCACCACCACTATGTGATGTGCGTGTGAGTGAGGGCACTTTGCAGATAGCACCCGTACGGTGTGTTGTACGGTGTTGTACGTTTGTGTGAGGGTACTGTGGTGACCGAACCGCTACGATGTGTTTTGTGCTGGGGTATTGTGGTGACAGTACCGCCATGGTGAACGATGTTGCCGATCCAGCCACCCGGAAAAGCATGCCGGGCCGGATGTTGTGATTGTGGAGTGTATGTGGTTTGTGATCCAATATTATCCATACTTTTATTATTTTGTAATTTATTCTCGAGCTTCGCACCCGCCTTAGAGGCCGCACCTTTTGGGATGTCCTATTGGACACCAGGACTACTCGAGAGATATAGACGCAGTGGGATGGGATCCATGCGCAACATCGGGAGCTACAGACAGAGTGGCTGGGGAAAACGATCCAAGATCCCCCAGTCTCCTTCGAGTCTTACGAAATAAATCAACAAGTCGGATGTTGACTGTTGCGCGGCAGCATCGATGCATTACTTGCCCGAAAGAGAACATAGTTTTGAGTATCCAAATGAATGGGAAGTTGTTTTACAGTAGGTTCACTGCCTGTGACATCAAATTCTAAACCTCTCCACGCATGTCGCACGATCCTATGTAACGTTTTGTGACATACATTTCGATCTCATTATTGCGGATCTCGTCCGGGATTAACGCAACTCGATGCATCGACGCCTTTTGCAATGTATTTAATTAAAGACCGGGCGGATGTCGCTTCCAAATTCATGTG
Source organism: Hedya salicella (assembly GCA_905404275.2). NCBI lineage: Eukaryota > Metazoa > Arthropoda > Insecta > Lepidoptera > Tortricidae > Hedya > Hedya salicella. The sequence continues at coordinate 14,288,876 of FR990111.1, read as the reverse complement.
ACAATCATACTTACAGTAAGGCAGTGTATGAAGAACGATCCACAAATCGTTCACAGTTACGTTTCTATTGCGCTATTTTATTGTGGCTTCGTTTTTACTATCGCGACGCAAATGAGTAAACCTTTTCTCATCACAATATGTAACAGGCGTTTCTGCCTATGAAATCAAATTCTATAACTCCACGCCGCGTCGCACGATCCTATGTAACGTTTTGTGACATACATTTCAATTTCAGTATTCAGAAACACGTCTGAGATTTACGCAAGTCGTGATGCATCGACGCGTTTTGTTATGTGTTTAAAAAGGTATTTACATAATTAAAGACCGAGCAGATGTCGCTTCCAAATTCATGTGACAATCATACTTGAGCGGTAAAGCAGCTTCTGCCTGTGGCATCAAATTCTAAAAGCCGCCACGCCGCGTCGCACGATCCTATGTAACGTTTTGTGACATACATTTCAATTTCATTATTGCGGATCTCGTCCGGGATTAACGCAACTCGATGCATCGACGCCTTTTGCAATGTATTTAATTAAAGACCGGGCGGATGTCGCTTCCAAATTCATGTGACAATCATACTTACAGTAAGGCAGTGTATGAAGAACGATCCACAAATCTTTTCTTCTGTTTCCGCGATTATTACTCATTGAAATAAAACAATTTAACGGATTATATCGCGTATATTATCTCATTTTAGTTCCCGACGTTTCAGAAGCTTTCCAGCTTTCCATGGTCACGGGAGGACTAAAATGAGATAATATACGCGATATAATCCGTTAAATTGTTGTATTTCAATGATCCACAAATCGTTCACAGTTACGTTTCTATTGCGCTATTTTATTGTGGCTTCGTTTTTACTATCGCGACGCAAATGAGTAAACCTTTTCTCATCACAATATGTAACAGGCGTTTCTGCCTATGAAATCAAATTCTATAACTCCACGCCGCGTCGCACGATCCTATGTAACGTTTTGTGACATACATTTCAATTTCAGTATTCAGAAACACGTCTGAGATTTACGCAAGTCGTGATGCATCGACGCCTTTTGTTATGTGTTTAAAAAGGTATTTACATAATTAAAGACCGAGCAGATGTCGCTTCCAAATTCATGTGACAATCATACTTGAGCAGTAAAGCAGCTTCTGCCTGTGGCATCAAATTCTAAAACTCGCCACGCCGCGTCGCACGATCCTATGTAACGTTTTGTGACATACATTTCAATTTCATTATTGCGGATCTCGTCCGGGATTAACGCAACCCGTGATGCATCGACGCCTTTTTTTGAGTTTTAAAAAGGTATTTACATAATTAAAAACCGAGCAGATGTCGCTTCCAAATTCATGTGACAATCATACTTGAGCAGTAAAGCAGCTTCTGCCTGTGGCATCAAATTCTAAAAGCCGCCACGCCGCGTCGCACGATCCTATGTAACGTTTTGTGACATACATTTCAATTTCATTATTGCGGATCTCGTCCGGGATTAACGCAACTCGATGCATCGACGCCTTTTGCAATGTATTTAATTAAAGACCGGGCGGATGTCGCTTCCAAATTCATGTGACAATCATACTTGAGCAGTAAGGCAGCGTATGAAGAACGATCCACAAATCGTTCACAGTTACGTTTCTATTGCGCTATTTTATTGTGGCTTCGTTTTTACTATCGCGACGCAAATGAGTAAACCTTTTCTCATCACAATATGTAACAGGCGTTTCTGCCTATGAAATCAAATTCTATAACTCCACGCCGCGTCGCACGATCCTATGTAACGTTTTGTGACATACATTTCAATTTCAGTATTCAGAAACACGTCTGAGATTTACGCAAGTCGTGATGCATCGACGCCTTTTGTTATGTGTTTAAAAAGGTATTTACATAATTAAAGACCGAGCAGATGTCGCTTCCAAATTCATGTGACAATCATACTTGAGCAGTAAAGCAGATTCTGCCTGTGGCATCAAATTCTAAAAGCCGCCACGCCGCGTCGCACGATCCTATGTAACGTTTTGTGACATACATTTCAATTCCATTATTGCGGATCTCGTCCGGGATTAACGCAACTCGTGATGCATCGATGCTTTTTGACATGTATTTAATTAAAGACCGGGCAGATGTCGCTTCCAAATACATGTGACAAATACTTGAGCAGTAAGGTAGCGTATGAAGAACGATCCACAAATCGTTCACAGTTACGTTTCTATTGCGATATTTTATTGTGGCTTCGTTTTTACTATCGCGACGCAAATGAGTAAACCCTCTCTCATCACAATATGTAACAGGCGTTTCTGCCTGTGAAATCAAATTCTAAAACTCCACGCCGCGTCGTACGATCTTATGTACCGTTTTGTGACATACATGGACAAAATTATTTTTTGATGTTTTTGGGTTGTAATAGCCTCGTTTAAAATTATTTTCACACATAATTAACTGAAATTGAGACAAAAAGGGGGCTAATTAAAACAAAAGAAAAAAATATATATTTAAATTTTTAATTAAATAACATTACTATTAAAACTAATTATGTAATCACAAATACATTATTTAAATTAATAGAAAGAAATAACAAGCACATTTTAAGACAAGTCAAATATTTACAATTTCAGAAATAAAACATATATAGCTACTAATCCTCATCATCGGAGTTGTAAGTATCAGGCAAGTACGAGGGCTGCTATTTATATATCCGGAAACCGGGATTACAATCTTCTTAAATAGCATATTTGACTGCCATGGTAAAATTTGAACTTTTTTAAGTATATAAGGTATATTTTTTCTTCCTTATTAACGCTCTTGTTTTGTTTTTGACGGGTTTTAAATGTCATCTCGCAGCAAGAATGGAACTCACTCGTGAAAATATTCGTGCTATGATTTATTATGATTTTCGGCGTGGTTTAACGCAACAACAGTGCATAGATCAACTAACTTCAACTTTTGGTGATGAAGCCCCATCTAAAACTACTGTGTATCACTGGTTTAGTGAGTTCAATCGTGGACGTAGTATGCTTACGGACGAAGTTAAGGCAGGTCGCCCGAAATCGGTCGTTGTACAACAAAATATCGAGGCTGTGCGAAAACTTATAATGGACGACCGACATGTTACGTACCGCGAGATAGAGGCGACTCTGGGTATTTCTATGACCAGCATTAATAGCATATTACATAATTATTTGGCTGTAAAAAAAATTTGTTCGCGTTGGATACCCCACAACTTAACAAATGAGCAAAAACATGCTCGCGTCGAATGGTGCAATAAAATGTTAAAAAAATATAACCGTGGTGACTCAAAAGCCGTTTATAACATCTATACAGGTGACGAATCCTGGATCTATGCATACGATCCCGAAACGAAGCAACAATCAACGGTATGGGTGTTTCAAAATGAGCCGAACCCTACGAAAGTTACTCGTGCAAAAAGTACATTGAAACAAATGGTGGCCTGCTTCTTCGGTATTAATGGCCATGTAGCTACAGTGCCACTAGAAAACCGTAGAACGGTTAATTCAGAGTGGTACACGACCATTTGCTTACCGGAAGTATTTGAACAAATTCGTAAAACTAACCAGCGACGAAGAATCATTCTTCATCATGACAATGCCAGCTGTCATACGTCACGCGAAACAACTCTATTTTTGGAGGGTCAAAATGTGGAATTAACGGGTCATCCGCCGTACAGCCCTGACTTGGCACCCAACGATTTTTATTTATTTCCAAATATAAAGAATAAATTACGCGGTCAACGATTTTCGACCGCTGAAGATGCTGTCGACGCATTCAAACAACACGTTATGGAGGTACCTCAGGCGGAGTGGCAGAAGTGCTTTAAAAATTGGTTCACGCGAATGCAAAAGTGCATAGATCATCAAGGGGAATACTTTGAAAAACAATAAAACTATTTTCAGCCGTGTACGTTTGTTTGTTTTTTTGTTTCCGGATATATAAGTAGCAACCCTCGTAGTAATCTTCCTCCCTTTGCACAGTGTGGTTTTTGCCCTTAGTTGCGGCCATCCTTTTTTCATTTTCTATTATCATGTGTTTTGATATGGTTTTACCGTAATAAAGCATTTACAGCAACCCCCGGTGCAATATCTTTTTTAATTTCGTAATTATAGATTTTTTCCCGTGAGGTCAACGACCTTCATAAAACTTGTTTAGATCGAAAATTCCTATTAAATATAAAATTACCGTTTCAAATTAAATGCTCGTTAATTGCCTGTCTAAAGTACTTTCGTTGTTTCAAGTTTCAAGACTCTGGCGGCATAAGGAGGCGGTACATTAAACAAATTTTAAAATTTCATAAAAATGTGCAAAAAAAAAAACTATTTAACGGACGCATTTTCTTTTACCTGTAAAATTAACTACACAAACGTACCTCTCAACAGTGAAAATTGTGTGTATTTATCTCTCAGGAACTAGGAGTAATTGCTTTTTTAAGTTTTTTTTGATTTCTATGGAAATAGGGTTGGCACAAGAAGTTTAAGGAAAAGTATTTTATTCTATTATTTTATGATGCGTTCTTTCGTTCTGATCCTTATAGGAACGACTTATAATTGTTGTTTTGTATGGGAAATTTACTGAAAACTGTTTTTTCCATACTGACATTTTTGCTATTGAGTTCGGTTAGTACCAAACAAACGACTGACTTTTTCATAATACAGTTTTTTATGATCTTATTCATTATTCAATTTTTTTACGAAAAGAATTATACAGGACATTATTGCGCTTAAGGAAGCGATGAGTCAATCGACCTGTTTTGAAGTTACAGTCGAACAAAAAAAAGTAGATATGAAATAAAATGGAAATAACATATATCGTACATACAAATACATTTATCGATTTATGTTATAATTTCGTCTTGTCTTGCTAAAGTGAAGACATCGGATTCAATATTCAGTGGGTTATAATTGACATTATCAGTTGTTACTTTTAGAAGGCGAAGAACTTTGTTAGGTATAGGTACACGGTTTTGTTTTTTCTTCCGTAAACTGAGGGTAGTTAGGTAAGGGTCGGATGATTCTAGTGCTCTGTGGAACAAGTCTAAATTAGTGGTCTTGCGATCTAATTTTCTGGTGTGGTGCTCCCGGTCATAACGCCAGTACTTGTTCCTCGACTCGCCAGCTTGCTCAGACAACATCCCTATCGGTAGTGAACTGGATTCTATAATATTTTTGCCGTGTATAAGTATCTTGTGTAAAGTGACGGGCATGTACGAGGGGCACACCGAAATGATCGGGAATTTAAAAAACTATGTGCACTATATACATAAATTATATTTTATTGTTTTTCGAAGTATTCTCCGTTACATTCAATGCACTTTTGCATTCTTTTAAACCAGTCATTAAAACAATAATTCCAGTTTGAAGTAGGCATTGCCAAAATGGCCGATTTATAGGCTTCCACAGCGGCTTCTGGGTTCTCAAACCGCTGACCACGCAATAAATCTTTAATTCTAGGGAACGTAAAAAAATCATTTGGACTCAGGTCAGGGCTGTATGGAGGATGGGACATCAACTCAACGTTTTCGTCGTTCAAAAATTTAGTTGTTTTGTGGGCGGAGTGGGAGCTCGCATTGTCGTGGTGTAAGATGACGCGGCGTCTCGGGTTCCCTTGGCGAAGTTCGGCCAGCACCTCCGGCAAACAAACTGTGATATACCAATCAGCGGTAACGGTTCTTTGTTCTTCTAGAGGAATTGTGGCAACATGCCCCTTTTTTGAGACGAACGAAGCCACCATCTTCTTCGACACGCTTCGAGAACGCACAACTTTCGTTGGTTTGACCTCGTCATCGAAGACCCATACTGCCGACTGGTGCTTTCTTTCAGGCTCATAAGAATAAATCCAGGATTCGTCACCCGAGACCATATTATAAACGGCTTTTGAGTTTCCTAAATTGTAGCATTTCAGAATAGATCGGCACCAATCAACACGAGCCGCCTTTTGCTCTTCAGACAAATTATGGGGTACCCATCGGGAAATCAATTTTCTGACACCCAACTCACCATGCAAAATAGTGTGAATTGCAGTCATTCCAATGCCTATGGTTGCCCGAATCTGCTCGTATGTCACATGTCTATCTTCTTTTAGTAGTTTTTCCACAGCCGCGATGTTTTCAGGCGAAACCGCCGTTTTCGGCCGACCTGATGAAGGTACGGTGCCAAGAGAGGCACGACCCCGTCGAAACTCAGCATACCACCGATATATTGTCGTCTGACTAGGTGCTTCAATTTCGTATATAGTAACAAGCTCATTGCGACATTCATCTGGAGATAAGCCACGACGAAAGTTATGGTAAATAATTGCACGAAAATTTTCACGCGTCAGCTCCATTTTGTTCATCGAGTTGTCAATTTAAAAATGGAATTAAAAAAATATATCGTTCTTTTTTTTAATTGTAAAAACGGCATCGTGATTGTAAGTCGCCAGTATGCATGTGACAAAAAAGGATTTAATGTAACTCAGTTTAAAGTACTCTATTCCCGATCATTTCGGTGTGCCCCTCGTAGAACCAGTTATATGTTTGTACATACTTTACTGCAAGAGACCTACAAAATTCGTCAAATTTTTCAGTATCAATATGCAATCCACTTGATAAAGCTACTAATATGGTATGCAAGTCTTCCACCAGCCACATCTCAACGCCTAATATTTCAGCAAACATTTGTCGATGTTCGTCCGACAATGCTGTTCGTGCGGTGTTACCGTCATTAGTGGTCCCTCCAGAAGGACGAACGACATCAACTAACAATGACATTTTAGCTCTCATTTCCCTTTGTATTGTCTTTTTGCGGTCTTCTACTATTCTAGCTTCCGGTGTGTTTTTTGTTACTCGCCATTTCATAACAGCTGGATCATTTTTATAGCCCAAATGCAATAGGAATTCGAAAATCCTGATCCAAGCGTGTAAAGGGCTCAGTCCATGTCGTAAAGCTTCTCGGTTTAATACTTTTTTACCAACGATATCGAGCTTATTAAACTCTGTTGGCGTAGCACCACAACAAGCGCACCGTAGTTGTGAAGTAGTGTCATTAATTATGTTAAACACTTTACCGTCTATGATAGTTAGATGTAGTAAAGGATTTGCAATCAATGTATGACTGGAAAGAGTTTCAGCATACAGCGGTGTCAATGTTTTTATCTCATTTTCTACACGCATTTTCTCACCCATAATCAGATCTTTACTTTCTTTTCTATATTGTATTTTTAGAGGGCGACAAAATCGAAAGGATTGTGGGCTGGAGTTCGACCACAGCACAAAGCCGTCTTCTGTTTTTAGATATAATGGTATATATGTAGTTGCGAACAAGCAGTTTTCATTGTCATCATCTTCGGGATCTAAAAACCTTTGTTTATATAAAGACTACCCTGTACTGCCATCGAAACCCCAGGAACCCTCAAATGTACAATAAACGTCATCTTTTTGGTTTTGCTTAAAATACTCCGTTATTTGTACATCGCAGGATTCTACAATCCTACGAAATGTGTGTATCAATAAACCTTGCAATGTAACACTTGCTTCTCTTTCAGTAACAACTATGTCATCTTCCGGGTAACATTTTTTCTTTGCTATTTTTACCCGATTGTACGAAGGATAAGCTGGGAAGCCTCTTTCTTTTAAATCCATTTGCTCGGTAATATAGTCATCTACAGTTAGTTTTCGATCAATCATATATGAAAGGGCTTCATCAGGGGTATAGGGTTTAGGTTCCGATTTTGATTTCACAGAGGAGGCAATTTTTATAGGACGTGTTGGACTTTTCAGACATTCTTTTAATATAAATTTCAACTCCTGAGCAGGTTTCTTATTAAGTTTCTTGCCGGTCTCGTCTTTAGCAATGCGTGACATTACTTTGATTATTTTTGACGGAGGTTCATCTTCAAGCGATTTTTCCAGTTTTTTACATAGACGACGCTTTTGCCGGTCACTTAAATTTTCGTATGATGTTGAGTTGGAAGAACCGTCAAATGAAGTTCCAGGTACTGGATCTAGTGATGGATCAAGTACTTGGGGGTTCGAACTGTTCGAAGTATCTTGAAGGGCACAATTACTGATCTCCCTTTCACTCGAAGTGGAAGGATGGCTTTGCAATGAGTATGTCGTATCGAGTTCTATAAGATTTGGTTGTGACAATGGACTAAGTAGCACGTTTAATTCTGGTATACTGATATCAAATATGGTCGATAGCCAGTTTTTGATTTTGTTGCAAAATCGGTTAAAGTTCCTGTAACATTTCTTGTACAAAGTTTCACATTTATCTAAAAACTTAGTAATGTTGTTTATAAATTCTTTGTTTTTGGTGTCAATAATGTTTGGAATCCCATCTGGATATAAAGCATTTAATACAATTAGGCTTCGTTCGTCACTGTCGAGATCCAATGGCCTTGTCTTTGTCCCGTGTAAATGTGCCTTATCAACTAGAATTTGAAACATTTCTAGTTTTGTGAGCGTCTTTTTCTGGTCCATATTCATGCTTTGGTCGTCGATTATTTGAGTTGCCACTCGCTGACCAGCATGAGGGTTGGCGCCCTCATGCCCCCCTTGCATTAAGTCCTCTGGTCGGGGCCCAGAAGGACATCCCTCAGCAGGTCGGGTCAGTGCCTGCTGAGGCAAAGCAGTGCCATGGGTCTTTAACGGCTCCATGACACCTCACCCCCGCTTCTCCAGATACTATGTATAGGAATTGGGTTTCGACAATTGTCTAACGAGGGCGGACCCCTTCCCAATTCCACATAATATCTTTCATCGAAGATTGATTGAGATAAACCAAGCGATCAGATCGTATGGGGTCGAATATTGATTCCCAAGGGATTCAAAAATAAACATTATGTTTAAATTAAGACAACATTGATATAGGGAAACCAAGCCACAAAAGTCACATAAGTCACACACCATGTCCACCATCGCTCTTCCCACTTACAGAGCAAGTCAGGAGCAAGGTACAGGAGATTCCGAAAAAAAAAATTATGATTGTTGACTGTATGTGACAACCCTAACCTAAAAAATTAAAAATTAATATCTCCGTATTCCTACATTGGATGCATCTGATTTTTTTTGTGGTAGTAGTTATTATATTATTAAATAATCGTGTAAAGAAAAAAAATGCGTCCCTGTACGGAATAGCCAATTAAAAAAAAATTACCATATCATAGAATTTGAAAAAATACGCTTATTTAGGAGTATTTTCTAAAGTTTAAAACCATACATTGGTGTTATGATATAAGGTCTAGTATGCCGCTGAACATTCATTGCTAAATCTGCTTCAACAAAGTCATAAATGCGTTTCTTAGGTTTTCAGGTTTTTTCGCGATTTTTTTTATATCTCATAAACTATGATACGTGAAGCTACGGGAGTTTAATTAGAAGATTTGTTTGGTTATCCTGTATCCAAAAACTGCAAAAAATAGGGATGACCGCAACTAAGGGCAAAAACCACACTGTGCTTTGAGAGATTAGCCTAGGCACAGATCGTCTTGGCTCTATAATCGGAGCAACTTAAAGCTTTAACACCTCTAAAGGTAACGTGTCCACTTTTTTTTGGGAATCTCTCTAAGGCTATTAATCAAAGGATCTGACGTGATAAGTAACATCGATAGTAAGTCTCTATTTGTGTCTAAACGCGAGCACTTTCTGGTGTTATGTGTACGGAATCTACGGCAATCTTTATTTCTAGCTTCCTGTGCTTCTTTCGATAGTTGTCCAATCGGCAAGCGACAGACAAGCGCAGATTTGATGATTGCTGTGCTGTGGATCAATATTTTGTGAACAGTAGCAGGCATGTAATACCACGAATAGAGACTGAGATAAAGTTGTCTGGTTTCAAGGCAAAGCTTGTATTAATTTCAACGGTAAGTACATTTAGATAGGAATTATCTAAATTCCACTCCGGAGAGATAAGTATTGATTAAATTTTAAAATTAAATTTAATATAAAGCAAAAGCTTCTGGCCAACTCAATTGATATACTAAGTGATCGTCTTAACTTATTGATAGGTACCCACATTGAGAATATAGAACCCAATTCGCTAAGGTGAGTGCGAGCCAGACCCTGCCAGATAAAAATATAAATAAGACAAAAGTAACATAATATTTTCTTCTGTTTCCGCGATTATTACTCATTGAAATAAAACAATTTAACGGATTATATCGCATATATTTAAGCATATAAATTCTGGTAAATGATTTAATTAGTCTGTATGAAAATTAAGAAAATAAACCCTTGTCGAGACAAGCTTGGGTAAGTGGAAAGATTAAAGGTTATAAATATAAAGTAGATGACTTATAAGGTATAGTAAGTTATGTGTGTGTGTTATGTATAGATATATATATTAAAGTAACTAAAAAGGAAGAGGGAGTGGAAGAAAACCGCCCCTCGCACGCGGTTCAGGATGAATCGGACCCACCAAATTTATAACATTTGATCCGTCTTCCAAGGAGGAATAAGGATATTGGCATAAGGAATTAGGAAGATCACTAATTCCAACCACAATAGCTAGTTGTATATTTGTGTATGATGTTATGCGCTATAAGATAATCATTACATACCAATAGATATGGAAGAGACATCAAAAGGGTTCAGGCACGCAAACAGAGTAGACGTCATAGCCGCAATAAATTAATATATTGTGTGGTATGAGCGACATAAATGACAGATAGCTAAGCGTACACCAAACATCCTTAGTAGATGTCTTCCTTAGATGATAAGGTTCACTCACCATAAATGCCTAATAATATGTATATTAGAATATGAAAATATGGCATAATACTTCCTCATGAAAGTACATGGTGAGATTCCCCAGATTTGCACACAACATCGACACTTAGATAGTATATAGCATATCTTGTTGGAACCAGCAGTCTTATTTACCAAAATTTAAGTAGGTTATTACTTATGCCAGGGCAAGACAGGATAGGCAGATGAAAGGTAACTACCTCTAAAAACCTTGTCAAAGTACCTTAAACTATCAGCTTACCATAGGCCACTAATAAGTCAGTTGTTCTCAATTAAAGATATTCCAATTTGGATCATACAAGCGTTGCTTCAATACTAGGTAATAAATACTATTATCGCTTAGCATTGCCAAGGCATTATATTGTTCTCAATTAAGATCAAGATCAATTGACAAGGAAGTCTGTTAGGTTGCTTCAGCCGGAACCCAAACTCCTCTCGTAAAGGTCTTTAGAGAAAAAGCCCAGCACAACACATACAGAACTTCTGGATTCCTATAAATTAAACATCAAAGCTGACCTTCGGAAGATAACCTTAATAGGGAAGATTTCCCCAAAGCCTGGCGTTGTTGCTCAAATATAGTACCTTGCATAATGCAGAGGTCTGCAGAGACCAATCATCATGACGGATCAATCCTTAATGCCAATCCAAGAACAATAAGACCCAAATATACGATACGTCACCAACGTGGAAATATCAAATATATTTACAGTTTAAAGGCCAGTTATCAACAACCAAATAACCCTTTACCTTTGCACAACCAAACCGAACCTGTTCCAATGTTTTATTTAATCGAAACAAATTCGTGTACCATTACCATTCATAATATATATAATTATATAGGTATGTGTGAAGTTGAACATAGATCTGTGTATTAGTTAACTTGATTATGAAAAAAAGACACTGTTTATGTTGGTTAATGATATTTATAAATATATTTCACCTAATAGATTTTAAAATTATTATGTTATAGGAGTTTGATTTAGAAAATAGACAATAATTCAGAATACAAGAGTAAATTATAAAATATTAGACATTATACCACAAACCCAATAGAGTTCATCATCTAAACTTTCTGTTATCAGCTACCCTTATCATAATAGATCTAAACTTGTGAAATAAAATGGACACTTCCCCATTATGACTAATTTTCTAACTGGAAAAATTAAGACCTTACCCTGCTTGCAATAGATTTATTGCAATTTTATCTATCCTTAACTCACATAACATAAGTTATAACTCTTTAGTAGTGATAATTAGTAAAGACAATCAGTTGCAGAAATCATAGCCAACTCAGCCGGATATTAGTCTAGGCGGTCTACAGTGGACCTTCAAGTCCACTGGACCTTGCAGTCTTCAGACATCACACACAGCCGGTTAGACCATAAAACCTGCATCTGAATTCCTGAATTACAAAAATCATCCCCAATCCAGCTGGACCAAATGTCATGGGCATCAACAGCTGACTTTTCAATCAGCCGGACCTAAGTCTCAGACAGCACTCACAGCTGACAAGGTGAATGACCCCTGCAACCCAGATTTATTAAATCCCTTCAATAAATAAATTATTGGGAATGCACCAGAACTTACCGAGATAGATATCGATCCAACCACTCACGCTGATATTACCAAAAATAACCCCGAGCTCTCTCCTTCAGGTCCTTATAAACCCTTTTTCCACAATATTTTCGTCCCAATTTCTAGAAAATTCCTCAATTTGATCCAACTTCCGTTTCCATGAATATTCGAAAGCTTTAGCTATTCAACAATAGATGTCACCCTTGCCATTTAACCTAAAGACATCCTTCTAGAAATCAATTCCAAAGTCCACACTGTGTCATCACTCTCACCCTTATATTAAACTATATTTGAGTGAGTGAGATGCCAACACACCAACCTGTAAGTCATAGTAGTACAGCTTCTCAACACTGGAGGGCGTTTAAACATATATTCCAGCGCCATCTATAATACTCCCCTGGAACTCCCTGAATAATACTAATAAGTTATCTGACACATAGTTTCTCACGTGTCCTCCAGACGACTCTATAGTCAAAGAAATATAGAAAAGGTGCCCTCTATTCCATCAAAGCACGGTGATTCCGCTCCCGTACAAGGGCGGCCATAAATACCTCAACTCCAAAAAAGCCATTTTTTCGATTTTAAACTATAAAGGGTTATTATACAAGCATGAAATATATCATTAATAACATTTTTAGACATTTATAATAAACTTGTGTGACTATTTTTATTAAAAAAATATCTGTAGTCAAAACCATTTTATAAAACGTTATTATTTTAAACATAAAGCCATTAGATAAAAAAAAAATTGTAATTAATGAAAACATAAATGAAACAGCATACTACATAAATAATAAAAATATTTATTTCAAGACTATTTACATATATACAAATAAGGTTATATTAAAACAAAGCGATTACTTACTATTTATACATTCAATATTACCTACTTACTATTTACACACAACAAGTCCAATACAGATTTAGACAAAGAACTTTTTTTTTTAACAGGTAACCTTCTCAAACTTGATATTAGGGGATCTGAGTGAAGAAGAAGTCGATTAATCAAATCAGTATTAGTCAAAACGCGGTTCATTTTTCGTGTGTGATCTAGTCGAAATGCTTTATAGTATTTGTTACTCGCTTCAGCTGCTTCTTCAGACAGTTCTCCTATAGACAGTAGGCCGTGATTGATAATGTCAGCACCATGAATCAAAATTTTGTGGACAGAAGCAGGCAAATAGTACCATGGATATTCGGCAACTAATTGCCGTGCAGTTTCTAAAGCGAAATCTCTGAATTTTGTCGCATCAATGTAATATCCCGAATTGATACACTGAAGTACAGTCCAACAACGATCTAGGAGATCCTTCTTAATACCCGTAATTTCAGCTGAAATATCTGAGCTTGAGAAGAACCGCCTAGCAGTGTTGCCATCGTTCGATGTCCCGCTTCCGCCACTTTTGGGTTTATCGATAATAAGACCTAACTTTTCCCTAAATTGCGATTGTATAAGTTTTTTTTTTTTCAGCTACAAGTCGTTTATCGCTATCAGACCTAGCTTGCCATTTCTTAACCTCTAACTTGTAAGCGAGATGAATGAAATATTCAAAAAATCGGATCAATGCGTGAAGTGGAGACATGCCATATTCATATTTACTTTCGTCAGTTGCTTTGCACAAACATACATCAATTTGATTCATCTCACTTGGTAAAGCTTTACATATATAACATCTAGTTGAAGAAACATCACTAAGTGCATTACACACCTTACCATCGACCATAGTAAGTTGTAAGCTATGATTAATTGTGTATTCGCATGCATTTGTCTTGAAGATAGTCGGTTGCAAGTTACTTATTTTCTGTTTGAAATAAGTCTCCTCTTCAACTGATACTGCAGTTGTTTCCTTAAAAAACTGAAAGCGAATAGGTCTGCAGTATCGAGTTGAAGAAGGACGAGGATTTTTCCACAAAATGATTGAGTTTTCCTTATTATCCGGGTTTAAAATAAGTTGAAGCGGTACATATGAAGTAACAAACAAGCTACTATCCACAAGAGAAGAATCTGAGAAAGTTTGTTTGTATTCGCTATGTCCTGTACTACCATCAAATCCCCATTTCCCAACCAAAGATATTTTATTTAAAGACTGGTCAGGTATTTTATGTAAAATATCTTTTTGAGACTCAAGAATCCGAGTGGCAGTGTGATCTAACAAACTCTGAAGTTCGACTTCGGCTGATGATTCAGTAACGGCTACAGTTGTAGGGTAACATCTCTTTTTAGCCTTTACAATGCGTTGATAGGAAGGCATACAATCTTTCAGTATATTATTATGTATAAAATTCTTAATTAATAGATATTGCTTTCTAGAAATCTTACCTTCTGCAATAAGTGACAAAACTTTGTTTTCGTCGACTTTTGTAGAAGTTAAGCTGGAATCAGCAGAAGCATTGAGCAGTGTATTTACAGCAGACTCGTCAAAATTAGATAGTTCCGCCAGTCTCCTTCTTTTAGTGCGTTTACTACTTTCATTAAAGTTTTTCCTCGGACGGCCACGAGAAGTGGAAGGGGAGGGGTCGACGTTATCATTCTGCTGAGAAATACGCTGCTCGATACTTTGGATCACATCAATGTATTCTACATCATTAAGCCACTCTGCATATTTATGTAGAAATATAGACTTTGTACATCTTGTTTTTTTCCAATAACATGCAATTCGTTTACATAAATTCCTTATTTTAACCCTTAAATTCTCTATGCCAATATTTTCGATGTTATCCGAAATAATTGATGTTTCCGTCAGTGTAGTAAAAACATGTTGAAATTTTTCTGTATCAGTTCCTTGTCCAGAGTGCCAAATATCAAAAACACTACGTTTCGAAATAGAACACCTTAAAAATGTACCTAAAACAAAGATAAAAACATTTTTTAAAAATCGGATTTTTTTCGGCTACCCTACTCTTGTTCTTTGAAACCCCTTTTACCTAAGAAGAGGTCAAAAAAGGTCGATGAAAGTTACAGCCCTTATTAAGGACACTTCCATCTATAACATAATATATGTGTCAAGTGCGGCAAACCTCGGCATCAGAGTATAACTCACAATGAAATCATACTTCTTAAAAATTAATCGTAAACGACAGACCTCTACTAGAAAATTATTTTAAAATATAAGCACGCATATTTATATATAAAACATAATTGAAAAATAAAGTACATACCCTCTTCTTGGATTTCCATAATAATACCACGTGGACACACGCAAATAATAATAATAGTACACAATAACAAAGTGATTAAGTTGCGGCGACAAAAACACACTACTAATTAGGGTCGAGATGCGTTCACTTTCGTTGCACAAAAGTAAATGATAATAGTACTTTATTGCTGTGCTATATATAGTATTTAGAAGATTGTCTATCGGTGAATCATTTTACTTACTTTTTAGTCCAGGATACGCTCATGACTTTTTTCGATTTATGGCCTACGGCGGAATCACTGTGCAAAGCTTGATAGATTTCAGACTCTTTTCCTTTAAGTTTTTTCTTGCCTGTTCTCGGACTGAATTAATGTGTACAGTACTATTCAAATCAGGTTAATATTTATCAAAAGACATATTGTTACGAACGCCATATACAATTTCATTAGGTGTGAACCCGGTACTATCATGGTAAGTATTTTTATATAAAATCTCGATTTTATTTAGAAGCGAAACCCAACCCTTGTGATTATTATGACAGTATGTTCTGAATAATCTACCCATTTGTCGATTAAATCTCTCAACAATTGTGTAAATAGGTTTGATACACATGTTTTTTAGTGCATTTTTCCATCCCTCACAATTAAACTGACTACCATTATCTGTCATTATAATCCTTGGTTTGATAATCTTAGTAAATATTTGTGGGCAAATATTTGTATGATGAGCATAAATATTTTTTCCTGAGTCTTGGATGTTTTCTATGTATATCAGTAATATATCTATTAAATATATCGTCGTTTTGTACCCATAACACAAGCCTTATTGAGCTTACCATGGGACTAGAGCGATTTGTGTAATATTGTCCCGTAATATTTATTTATTTAGCCCACAAATTAACATAGATTTTCATAATATACGAGGTACATAATATTGACAAGTTTATATTGATTTCTTCCTAAAGGTTAATTATTAATTCAAATGAATAAAATTATACTAAAATAATACAATTTATTTAGTAAAATGTTTTAATTTTGTTACCACGGCCCGAGAGGATGCTTTTGATAAATCATATTATTTTACAAACTTACTAAATGAATCTTGTATCACCAATAGATATGCTGCCCTAAATCTACCCTTTGGCAATGGTCCGTATAAGTCCGCCATCACTATTTCTCCTGTTTTCAGTAATAATTGACTGACACTCCCCAACATTATTATCACTTTTGGAGACCTGACAAAGATGACAACCTCTCAATATATTTTTTACAGTTTTTGTCATTCCTATCCAGTAACATCTATGTTTTAAATATTTTAAAATCTTATAACCGCTGGTGTCCCATTTCTATATGAGTTTGTATAATCATTTGTTTTCTGAATTCTTCGGGCAAATAAATCACATGCCTTTCTTTATCAACAGTAAAATATACTACATTATTCCTAACATAACAACGCTTAGCTATCTTTCCTATTTTAGTATTAGTTATTTTGGAATTATTCAACATATCAACAATAGATTTAATTTCTACATCATTCTCCTGAATTTGTGCAATATTCTTAAGATCTCCAATTAAGCATTTATTTTTACTTGTTTCCATATAATGAATTTCAGGGCAAAATATTTTATCTTCCTGTACCATTGTAGTTCCGGATGGATATCTAGACAATACATCAACAGCAATATTGTCCTTGCCTTTTACATGTTCAACAGTGTAATCAAATTGTTCTAAAAAAAGAATCCACCTAATTATTCTACTATTGTAAAGCTTCCATGATTTAACAAATGTTAATGCTTTGTGATCAGTCTTAATGATAACCTTTGCGCCCCTTAAGTAAGTTTCAAATTTCCGCAAACAATAAATAATAGCCCAAAACTCTTGTTCTGAAACGGTCCAACAAAGCTCAGCTCCCTTTAAAGCTTTACTGCAATATCCTTATATTTGCATAATTCCTTCATCATTTATTTGATAAAGGACTCCAGCCAAGCCTATGCCACTACTATCAGTTTGTAAATAAAATGGTTTTGACATATCAGTGTGGTGTAACATTATAGTATTCAAAAAACTATTTTTTTACTGTTCAAATGCATTTTCAGCTTCATTTGTCCACACCCAAGAATGACCCGTTTTTAATAACAGACAAAGTGGCTGTATGAGACTATTATAATTTTGTTTAAACCGACGATAGTAGTTGCATAAACCGAGAAAGGCCCTAAGATGTGTTACCTTTTTGGGGACATGAAAATTTTGAATCGATTCTACCTTTTCTGGATCTGTGGAGATACCATTTGTAGATATAATATGTCCTAGCATTTTAACTTCTTTACAGATGAATTTACATTTCTTTATATTGCATGTAAGTCCTGCAGATCTGAGTTTGTTCCAAATAATGTCTATATGCTCTAAATGTTGCTTTAAACTTCCTGTAGTTAATATAGCTAAATCTTCAAGGTAATTTACATAGAACTGTTTAACATCAGGGCCAAGAATTAATTCCATAGCCCTACTAAATGATCCAACAGATGATTTTAGACCTTGCGGTAGACGATTGTACATATAACTCCTACCAGCGAATGTAAATCCTGTAAATTTTTTGCTATTTTCTGAAATAGGAATTTGAAAATAAGTCTGATTTAAATCTATTAGGCTTATATAATTTACACCATGAAAAGAATTTAGCACATCGAGTTGCATAGGAGGTGTTTCAGATTCAGCAATCATATATTTATTTATTTCTCGTGCATCTAAAAGTACCCTTAATGAACCATCAGGTTTTACCGTAAACGTAAGAGGACTACTATATGGAGTTGGACCCCTAGAAATAATACCCATTTCTACCATTTCTGTTAATTTCTCTTCCATTTTAGGTCGATGCGCAGAAGGTACAGGATATGAACGTTTAATAATAGGAGCACTATTTAACATTTTTATCTCATGATCATAACAGGTATCTTTTCCCAATTGTTTTGTAAAAACTTCACTATGTTTATTTAACACTTCTTTTAACAACTCAATTTCGCTTTGTTTAAGTGGAATACTAATTTGAACCTTATTTAAATGGTTATGAAAGTCTAGTTCGGGGTCTTCTATAGTTATTTCAGAAACATTTCTACCTTCACTAGTATATTCTAGGAAGGGTATAAAGACTTGCAATTTATCCTTTACAAGATTTTATCCAACAACTGGTTTTTGCAACTGTATGGTAATTTCATTTTCCATTAACCAATCAAATACCAATATACCTTTTGACGGTTAGTGACCACTTCTTGTTGCGTCCACATGGTTTTTTGACCTTTTCGTGTTCTGACCACTTCTGGATTGGGCCAGTTCTAGATTTTGACCCTTTCTGGATTTGACCACTTCTAGATTTGACCATTTCTGGATTTGACCATTTCTCGATTTGACCACTTCTGGATTTGACCACTTCGGGATTGAACCAAATGTCAAGCGATATGCTGTCAAACATTGTATTTAAGACCAAAACGTATAGTGGGAGAAATTCGTGTTAGAGAAAAGGGGAAGGTAAACAACAAACACTATATAATACTATATTTAATAAAACAAAAAAATCTTCACTAGACAAAAAATAAACTTTCCTTAGTGTTAAGCAAATCTTTTCGAACTAATAAAGAAATAAAAAAATCTCCTTAGACCCAAAATAAACGTCGCTTTAAATTAATTATTTCTTTGAGGAAATTAGTGTTCGAAATAGATATGTTTTCTAATTCTTGCAGAAGATGTCTCAATTTTCTGTCGAAGTGAATATCCCGTAGCCTACGATTGCTTTTTGGAAGGGCTCGAAACATACTGCTTTTCATGATAAAATCGTAATGTGTTGCCTCTTTCTTTAGACCAGCTACGAATGCGACAAATGTGGGTCTTTTAGTAATTCTCGCGTTAAGGCGACGGCTGCAATTTCATGGTCGCATTTAAAATACTCGATTACTGCTCCCAATTTATCTTTTACCAATTTAAAAAATCTTTCATATGTGGCCTCACTTTTATTAGGCAGCGACGCATAAATTACTGGGAAGACATTTGTGGCAGTTTCATTCGAGCACAGGTGGAGATGCAAAGAATACAACTGATAAAACACAGTGGGCACACATCCAAAGGTCCCGTCACCAAAGTACATTTTTTTCGTATCAACATTTTTAATCATTTTTCTTGCGATTCTCGAACAAAAAATTATTATTTTATCCGTAACTCCATCTTCACAAATAAAAAACCCTGCGCCCAAACCCCGTGGAACACAAACGTCTTCAATTTTCTTGAAATTCAGGTTCTTTGATTCCAAGTATGATTTTCGGGTCGTGTGCTTTCTTTTAGAGACGAGAAATGCGGAATATCCTCAATATCATCTGACGTACAATTGTTTTTCAAGACTTCAAAATGTTTTTCATATATTTTTTGCACCGGCTCGAAGTTATTACAAACCTCCTCTTTACATGCATTAAGAGTTTAATAACACCTCGTTATCAATCTTTCTTGGCGAGCACGTATGCGTCGTCTTTTTAAGTATCATGGTTTTCTCTTTGCTTAATGTTACAGTTGAACTACAAACATCTCTCCGAACACACCTCCATCGGCTAGTTCCGTTTTTGTTACACGCACTCAAATTATATCTGTACTTATCCTGTAATAATGTTTCTTTGCCTCTTTTATTTTTTGTAAATTGAAATTCCAACGAATTCATAATCAATTTGAATCACTATTTTTGAGAATCTTAAGGAAAATACCACTATTCAATTACGAATGACAAACATCAATCTGATCAATAAATTATAGATAAATATAACTTTTCTTAAGTGGCCAATACCTACACTTCAAAGAAGTATCAATACATAGGTATTATCAAACCGCATTTAGAAAGGTATTGAGTGGTGTCATTTTTTAATTATTGTATGAGACTAGTGTTCAGAGAGTAGATAGTGTGTTCAGATAAATTAAACTGTTATTTTAGTTCTATGAACTTCAAAAGTATATAAAGTTTTTTGTTAGTAATTACTTTCAAAAACACAATATCCTGCGATTCCTAGATTCGACGAGTTTTTACAAACGTGTATTAATGTGGGAGGGAAAGTAATAAAACTCGTGTGACAGTTGCAAGCAGACTAACTTCATTGTTTTTAAAAACACCGTTACTTCATTCATAACGCTAACAACAGATGGCAGCACAAGTACCAAAACATCTTAATTTTGTTATTACTTTTACACCACCACCTAACAAAATCCAAAAATGAACTTAACTCTAAACAGTTGAAATGCCAAAAAAACAAACATGTGATGTTTAACTGCATTCAAGCTCTTAGTTAAAACATCAGCTGGCATTTCGGCTGTTGGTATGTATTTAATGACAACATATTTGTTTGCCACAGCTTCACGCACAAAATGACATCTAATGTCAATATGTTTCGATCTACGATGGAACATAGCATTTACAGACAACTTCTGTGCGCTCTGACTATCGTTATATAAAACAATAGTGTCACAGCTACCTAATATTTTTGTAATAAGGTTTTTTAAATAGATAGCTTCTTTACACGCTTCCGACATTGCTACATATTCGGCCTCTGTGCTGGACAGTGCCACAGTTCTCTGTTTTCTACACTCATACGATATCACACAACTAGACAATTTGAAGCAGAAACCAGAATATGAACGACGATCATTAATATCTGAACTGCGGTCTGCATCAACAAAACACTCTAAGTTAGAGTTATCTTTAACATACACAAGACCGATTTTTTTTCTTTTCTGCAAGTATCTCAAAATTCTTTTAGCATGTTTCCAGTGATGTTCATTAAAACAATTGTTAAACTGACATAAATAATTTACACTGTATGAAATATCAGGTTTAGTTAATACTGGAAGGTACATCAAACTACCTAATAACTGCTGGTAGGGATACTTTTTATTATTACTACATCCCTGCTCAGACTTTTCACACTGTAAATTTACCTCCATCGGAGTTTCAGCTAACTTACTCTCAGCCATATTTAATTTGTGAAGTAATTCATTTACATATTGTTCTTGATCTACTGTTATCATACCATGTTGTATCTTAACCCTCATACCTAAACATTGTTTCAATTGGCCTAAGTCTTTTATTCTGAAATTGACACTCAGCTCCTCTACTAGTTGATTAGTAGCTACTTTACTGTTTGAGAAAACAAAAAAGTCATCAACAAATAAAGCTATGATTATTTTTGTATTTCCATCAAACTTAGTAAACAAACAAGGTTCTAATTTAGATTTTTTATAACCAAGGCCCTGTAAATACTCCTCTACCCTTTGGTACCAAGCCCTATACCCTGTCTGCGATAACGAGCTAGTATAGGGACCTCTCTTTCGCACTATTGTATGCAGATAAAAGGGACAAAAAAGGGCAGTGGGCGTAAACATTATCATCCCGCTCGCAGGGTCGGCTTCCATGCCGTCGCACGGATTATTTCTTTTTAAAATTCTAATGATTTTTATGATTTGTTTTTAAAATATTAAAGAAGTAACTTTTATTCATATTTTTATATAATGATACTTAATGCGTTAAAACACAAGTATTTCAATATACGGAATTCAAAGGTAGAGAAGTAAAACTACTTATTGATCATTGTTATAGGCTGGATTATTATACTTTATACTATACTGTATAGGGTACGTGTAAATAAAAACTGCTGTTTGTTAATAAATATATTTATTCTGTATCCGATCCACTAGAATCATCTTCTAAATTAATTATAAATCTATTCACTGGTTCCACTGTACTCATTTTTAATTCTACTACTTCTACGACGTGCTTGACGCATTTCTTCCATGACTCAGCGTTTACTTTCAAAATAGCTTCCCGCAGCAACTGTTTCACTTCCGCTAGTTTAAAAGTTTTATTGTTACTGGCTACGTACCCCTTGATTTGTGACCAAATCATTTCTATGGGGTTTAATTCGCAGTGATAAGGGGGTAATCGTAGCACTGTCTTGTGTTTTTGTTGCGCTAGTTCGTCAACTACAAACGCCTCGTACCTATTTTTGTTAGCTCTTACAATACCCAACAAATCATCTTTTTTCATATTATTTGTATATAAATTCCTTTCCTTTAGCCAATCGATGATCTCATTCTTTCGTCATTGTGTGTTGGGTATTTTTTCTCTTTTCCTTGAATGGTACGGGGCGTTATCTAGAACAATTACTGAGCCATCTGGAATCTTATCAAGCACCTTCGAAAACCATTCTTCAAACACCTCCGCATTCATATCTTGGTGATAATCACCTTGTTTTTTTTATTCGAACACCAACAGGCCGCCGTCTACAAAGCCGTCTTCACTTCCAATGTGCGTTACAATTAGCCGCTTTCCCTTACCTGCAACAAAAAAGATATAAGATAAGGAATTAAAAGGTGAAATCTGCGACACCTGTGACCAGGTAAAAAAAACATCTATTAGTGATAAGATACGTAAAACGTGTTATTGTTCAATGTATGCAAATGAAGGATCTTATCTATCACCAGATTCGAAACTAATGCAGTTTTTTAATAAAAGAGATTATTTAAAACTTAGTCGTTTTGTATGTTAACTTATTAAATTATTACATGTAACTCACCTGATGGATTCTTCAAGCCAGAAGATAAACCATTCATCAAGGCGTGCTTTGCACTCTGGATCGTCGAGTCTACCCAAATAGAGCTATTAGTGTGACCCTCGTTCACCCATGTCTCATCCAAATAAAAAATCTTTTTATTCTCTGCTCTCGCTTTCTTCACACATTTTAAATAATTTCGCCTCCAATGTTGTAAATCCTCTCGGTCAGTCATGACACTGTTGCGACTTCTCTTTTCAAACTTGAATCCTATGTTTTAATAATTTGTGAAGTGTATCCATCCCGCTTGAAATTATCTAAAGTTCTATCACTGTTAACAACTTGTAATATTTTGTTAAATGTCGGGATTTCATTCCGAGCGAAAAACTCATGCACGATTCTCCTTAGTGCATTTTGTGTAAAGCTGTCTGTAGTGTTAATCACAGATTTTCGCTCTCTTGTTTTTTTCGGCGATTTATGGACATTAGTGGTTTTCTTTTCCTTAATAATTGTATAAACGGATACCCAATGGATTCCTAATGACGACGCAACAGTCTTCACAATTTCATTTTGAGAGGCGTCTGGGGCCTCTAGCAAAAGTACGATACAAGTTTAGTATCATGTCTTTTTCATGGGACGAAAAAGGCTGCCTCCGCCTTTTCTTGGTGGCGATTGGTGAATTTGCCATTTTACTTCACCAACAATTACTTAATCCAAAGCACTAGCGAGTTAAAGTCCAGTAAACAAAAGCCGAGTCACACAGTAAGCGGGAAACAGTCCAGTACACAAGCCGAGTTTCACAGTAAGCAGAAAACAGTCCAGTACACAATCCGAGTCTCGAAGTAAACACAAGACAGTCCAGTAAACAAGCCGAGTCACAGAAGAAGCCGAAAACAATGAAAAGGAGAGCAATATAACGCGTCCGCACCGTACAATGACAGATGATGACTAACCTTTCACCGCCATGTAATCCCAACTGGTGCACATGCATCACCCTTATCGCTGACCAATTACGTGCCGCTTGAGATTTCTAGTACTAGCTCGTTAACGCAGACAGGGTATAGATGACTGCTTAAGCCCATATATAGCTCTCTTTAATTTTAATACTTTGGTATTATGAGTACTGCAGTCAGGTGGAACTGGTTGTTCCATATACACTGTCTCATTTAAGAAACCATTTAAAAAAGCAGTGGTAACATCTAGATGATTAACATCTAAGTTAAGTTTCACAGCTAGAGCAAATAAAAGTCTCAAAGTGGAATACCTTAGCACCGGAGCAAATGTCTCATGGAAGTCGACACCTTCCTTCTGGGTGAAGCCCTTTGCTACTAAACGCGCACGATACCGCACTTTATTTTCTGAGTCTATTTTCTTTTTAAGCACCCACTTACACTGAACCACTGTGCTGTTATCTGGATAGTCTACTAATTCCCATGCATCATTCTCCTTAAAGGAATTCAATTCCTCCTTCATTGCCTCCTTCCAAAACGAAGATTCTGGACCATTCAATGCATCTTTCAGGGTAATACTATTTGCTGCCATACTTGGATTTGATTCCACAGACATATTTGAAAATCCATATCTGTCTGGCTTCTTCCTTGCCCTCTTGGTAGGCGTAACTGGTGAAACCTGGGCTATAGATTCATCACATGCAGGAGCACCATCACCACTGAAACTTGGATCACATTCCGCAGGAACATCAGGAGCCTCAAAAAATTCCCCCACATCAGATTCAGCCGAGACATCGAGGTCTTCTCTTTCCAAATCCTCTTCTTGTTTGGGTTGCACCTCCTCCATTGACTGTGCATTCTGTTCTGAATAAGAAACTTGGACATCTTTCTTTGACTGCACCTCCTCCATTGAATGTGTATTCTGTTCTTGACATGTGATTTCTACTTGAATATCCTGAGCGATTCCCTCTTCAATTATGATCACAACTCTACTAGTTATAATTGTATTGTTGGTGATATCATACAATCTATACATTGTCAGCATAACGAACAAGAATACATTGCCTTGCTTTCTTGTCCCCCTTCAAGCGACGCTCCTTAGGAACATGCACCATGACTTTGCTGCCGAATATCCGTAAATTACTGACATCTGGCTTTTGTCCTGTCCACATTTCAAAAGGTGTTCTATTGTTTAAGCCTGATGCTATAGATCTGTTCCTCAGATATACAGCTGTATGCACAGATTCTGCCCAAAACTTTTTTTCTATATCTGCATCAAATATCAAACTTTTGGCTTTCTCAACTATTGTCCGATTGAGACGTTCACACAGGCCATTCTGCTTCGGTGTGTACGGGTTTGTTCTCTTGTGCAGAATGCCTGCATCTTGTAAACATTTATTAAAGGCTTTGTTACAGAATTCCAGACCATTGCGTGATCTTAGGCACTTTATTTTCTTCTCAGTTTCATTTTCAACTAGCAATTTAAATTGCTTAAAATAGTCCAATGCTTCATCCTTTGTTTTCAAAAAATATACAAATGCCATTCTGCTAAAATCATCAACAAACAGAAGGAAATACTTGGAGCCTCCTATAGATTTTATTTCCATTGGACCACAGAGATCGGCATGCACTCTTTGAAGTATATCTGTACTCCTTGCACCCACATGAGAAAATGGTAGCCGACTCTGTTTGGCCTCACAGCACACCTCACAACTTTCTTTGGCACAAGAAACTTATCCTTGAATGACATTCCGGTGACCACACCCTCATTCATTTTATTGAGATCATTGCTATTGATGTGACCGAATCTGCGATGCCACACGTTTCCTGTTGCCGATTCCAACAAACAAATGGATTGTACTGTGTTCAGTTTGTATACACCTTCAATCAAATCAGCTGTAGCCACCAACTCATTCTCCTTGTTGTAAATACAACACTTTTCTTCCTCAAATGAAACCTTGTTGCCTTTGCGCATCAACTCGCTGACCGATAATAAGTTCGTTGCCAAACTCGGTATATACAACACTTCCGTAACTGGAATCTCGTACTCAATACCTCCTGCCTCTGTAGTGAGTGATACACACATCGCCACTGCATTCAACTGGTATCGTACTTTTGTTAGCAACAATTATTTCATTTACGCGAGGTTTGTTCGACACATTTGTTAACCAATGTTTATTCGGGGTCATATGCGTACTAGCACCAGTCAATGTACCACTGTGTACTACTAAACTTTGCACTCAAAAATACAGCATTAAAAGCGTTCGATTTTCGCTTATCGATCATTGTACACTGATTTTTGTAATGTCCAACCTGTTTGCACCGGTAACAAACTATATTTTTGCCTGTCACTTTGACGTTTGGTCTATCTATAGATACATTCTTGCTTGTGATGCCAGTTTTTTGCTTCTGCCAACATTTCGCTGCAAACGCTCCATTGCAAGCAGTTTAGATTTGAATGACATCTGCGTTTATTGGAATACCTGAGTGCTCAATCGCCATTATCATTAGCAAAATTTGTCCGGCAGTCCTGCCAACAGTAACGATCCAATCCATTGCTCGTTTATGTCAAATCCCGTACCACTTAACCGCTGTGATGTTACAATGATTTGGGTTACATATGACGTCATTGAATCACAATTCTCAAGTCTAATCGATATTAAATGACGAAGAAGAGTTATTTTTCTGGAAAAGCCTCGATCATCAAACATTGATTTTAACTTCTCCCATAATTCCTGTGTGGTCTTCGTAGTTTTAATATGACAAAAATAAGGTCGGGTCTATTGTCAGAACCAACTTCGCTCTGGCCTTTGCGTCCAAATCTGTAGCTATCGCTGGCGTATCCTTCGACGTACTTGCTTTACTGTCCGGTGATCCGGAAATGATGTGAGACATTCCTTCCAAGACGAGTAAATTCTTAGCCGCAAAAGCCCACTCATCGTAATTCTCTCTGCCCTTCAACTTTGGCATATTTGCGATGAAATTCGATGCTATTATTGCACAACACAACAAAAACACAATATACTGGACTAATCTGAATCGAAACACTTTACTTTTTCAGTAGAAATATGGTCTGGGCCATAACGTAATAAACCTCGTGTGACAGTTGCAAGCAGACTAACTTTATTGTTTTTAAAAACACCGTTACTTCATTCATAACGCTAACAACAGATGGCAGCACAAGAACCAAAACATCTTAATTTTGTTATTACTTTAACAGAAAGTTTTGGTTTTTTGGTTTGTTTTAAGAAACGGAAGGTTAACGCAGTCGTTTTCTTTATTTGCATATTAAAGGCTGGTCAAAACTAGTCTAACCTGTTCTGCCAAATGCAGAAGTGGTCAATTCTAGAAGTGGTCAAATCCAGAAGTGGTCAAAATCTAGAACTGGCCCAATTCAGAAGTGGTCAAATCCAGAAGTGGTCAAAATCTAGAACTGGCCCAATCCAGAAGTGGTCAAATCCAGAAGTGGTCAAAATCTAGAAGTGGTCAAATCCAGAAGTGGTCAGAACACGAATAGGTCAAAAAACCCTGTGGACGCAACAAGAAGTGGTCACCAACCGTCAAAAGGCCAATATAATAGACTGTATCAAGCCAGGGACTATTAAAAATCTAACTTCTATAATAATATAATCAAATCTGACTGGTAATGATACCATTTGTTGGATTTTAGTGCTCCTCTTATTTGAATAGGCTTTATCGGTAGCATAGATAACTTTTCTCCTGCATTAACTGATATCATATTCCAAAACCCTTCAGAAATGCAAGTCACTCAGTTTCCCTGTATCTATTAGGCAAATAATGTTTTTATTAAAAAATTCTACTTCAATTTCAGAATTAACCCATTCTAATTTGACTGAGATGATATTATCTTCCTCGTTAAATAAAGAGGCCACCATTTCACTTGTTCTAACTAATTTAGATTCCTTTGTCTCAGCATGTGTTTTTAATAATTCGACTAAATTCGACTCCAAACAGCCATCATTTCCTGTTCCCCGTTCTACACCTAATCCTAGTCTATCAGTCTGACCTTTCAAAACTATGGAAGCTAATAATCCTTTATTTCGAAAGCCTAATGGCTGTCCAGGCACCCATCCGGAAGCCAACATTATTTTCAATGGCACATTTAAGTCCCCCCTAAGTATAGTTGATGTATTGGGGCAGTTATTAGTTTGATTTCAAACTTAATCATGTTGTGTTATTACATTTCCGGCAATTGTGACCACTTCCTGTTAGGTGTTAATGGCTGCATATATCGATATATCTATAGTTAAAATATTATTCAAAGGCAACACAAATGTCGCAAGTTTGATTGATAATATAGAAGCACTGAATAACGTTAAAATGTTTTAACATTAATCTATTCATAATATTTTCTTCTGTTTCCGTGATTATTACTCATTGAAATAAAACAATTTAACGGATTATATCGCGTATATTATCTCATTTTAGTCCTTTATTTGTTTTTAAAAAATGTGTAGTTTGCACAAATTGTAACTTTGACAGAGGAAAATACATCTTTTCTTAGTCCACCCGTGACCATGGAAAGCTGGAAAGCTTCCGAAACGTCGGGAACTAAAATGAGATAATATACGCGATATAATCCGTTAAATTGTTTTATTTCAATTAATCTATTCAGCTAGTGATAATCTCCAAATGGTTTTTCAATTAAAACAAATCCATTAAAATGAACAATTGCTTGATAAACATAGTTGACTCTGCTAATATACTAAAAAAAAAGACACAAATGGTCACCAGGAGACCCATCTTTATACTGTTATTAAATTTCTGGGTCCTAATAACGGCCTCAGCAGATCGTTGGCAACTGTAATGTGTGCACACTTTTTGTTGAATTCGCCAAAAACGCTCCGACCCATGTGTCGCATTCAATATTTTTCATTAAAATGTGGACTATGCTTCCCGCGATGTGGCTTATCCCTTGCGCTCTGAATTCCGAAAGGTTGTCATAAAATGAATTGATTGCTTCGTCGTCATCGGAGAAATTTTCGTCTTGAAATTCCAGTTCCACCGCAGGTGTGGTACAGGTGAAATATATTTTTAAAGCCTCTATCTGCCATAATAGCTGTTATAGATTATAAAAAAAGATCAGAAACAAATGAAAAATTTTTTCGACGATACTGGACTTGAACCAGTGCCTTGAGCCAGACCGGGGCAGCACGCTCTACCATCTGAGCTAATCGTCCACACCAGTAGTCGACGAATTTTGTCATCTGTTCTTGCTTATGGATCTCTGTATGGTGCATCCGACTCTTTAGCCGTTAGCGCCGCCTAGTGAAGAACTATGAAGTTACTTTCACCCCGAGCAGATACCTTTACAGGTACCATTGCTCGGCGAGAGATGGCGCTATTATCTAATGGTACCTGTAAAGGTATCTGCTCGGGGTGAAAGTAACTTCATAGTTCTTCACTAGGCGGCGCTAACGGCTAAAAAGAGTCGGATGCACCATACAGAGATCCATAAGCAAGAACAGATGACAAAATTCGTCGACTACTGGTGTGGACGATTAGCTCAGATGGTAGAGCGTGCTGCCCCGGTCTGGCTCAAGGCACTGGTTCAAGTCCAGTATCGTCGAAAAAATTTTTCATTTGTTTCTGATCTTTGTTTATAATAATAACACTAGTGGAGTGATCCACTAATAAATTGCAAAAATTGTGATTATTATCATGATGTTTGTAAAACAAAAAGTAAAGTAGAGCTGTTATAGATGTTAAACACCCGAAAAAACCACAGTCTTCCACTAATGCTACGTCTGATACTCAGCCACCATATCCAGCTGAGATAAAATTCACCAAGCCATCAGGTGTACATGAAATTAAATATTTAAAACTGTTGCATTTTTTATATTGGGACCAGGTCAGTGACTGGTGAACTGCATTTGTTGGTTTTTAAATCTGTATTTAGAGGCAATCTACTATAGAAACTACGTTAGAATATCTGGCTCTGAATGATATAGGCAATTTTTTAAAAATATCTGCAGGCGTTGGCCATATTAACTCTTTCATTTTCTCTACTAGTAAAAGTATGCTTTTAGAAAAAGTATGAGTATATCCAAATTGCAAAGCTAATATACTGAAGGATTCATTGAGGTTTTTTTAACGGAATTGAATTATCTACAGTGGGAAGTGGAATGGTGTCACTATGTAATTTTATTACTGTACGGGCGTACATAAGTTTAAAATGATCAACAAGAAGCCACTTTTAACAATTCAATTAGAAATAATTATTAGGTATGTGTGAATCTACTTGGAGGTTGAGGACAAACCAAAGGATACCAAATAATAACGTTTATTAATACACACGTTTACATTGGCCTCCCGGTTAGGGACTACTGGCGAGCTCTGTCGTATGGCTAACATATCGGGTATCGCTATATGTTAGCTATATACAGCATGTTGTACCAATCCCCCCCCCCCCCCCCCCCCCCCCCCAATAAGTTAACCTAACCTTAACCTAATTATTAACTAACCTAACCTTAACCTAACCTAACTATTCTACCAAACTAATCAAACAGCCACCAAAATGTCCTAAACTACCTAAATTATAATAGTGCTCCACTCTATCTAGATCTATCACTAGTCCAGACCTAATTTTTACAAGAAACCTAACACGGCCTAAACAAACCCTAATAGGACCTAAATAAAACCTAAATGAGAACCTAAATACCTAACTTAGAAATTCCTTCAATAATATCCTTTGTTTAGATCGTTGATTTGGCCAAGTGATCGTTTAGTGATGTCGTAGGAACCTATGTCATGCCGTAAGTAACCCTAAGTACTTTTCACATAATAGGATGGAGCTATTTGTGTTACCTACTGACCTATCTGTAAATTTAGCCTACCTAACGCCTAAAAAACCTATTTATAACATACGTAACATAGATGATAGAGGAATTATAAGTTAAGTAGACTAAAGGGAAAATTAATATAGAATCAGATTAAACAATTATTAATAAAATAAATAAATTATGTTCTTAAGTTTTTTCTTTTGGGGTTATAGCGCAGGCACCGCCCCGCCCGACGCTGTGAGCCTCGACTTTCCTGGCTGGATAGCCCTCCACCCCTTAGTTCTGAAGGAACTTTACTTCTTTTTTTTTATTCTTTTCTTTTCTTTCTTTTTCATATATAAAATGCACTCCAGACTTATTCAAAGCTTGCGAAAGCTTATGCTGGTATTTAGGAGAAGACATTATTTTTTAGCAAAGGGAAGTTTGTCTAATAGCTGTACAGTATCCGTTCCAACTCTAAGACTTCTTCAAACATCACTAGTAAGACATAACTGTCAATATACAACATTACAATGAAATAATATTATCTTGACTCAGTATGGACCTTGGATTCACACCAGCTCAACCAAGAGTACCATGATCTTGCCTTGCCTCGATCAAGTCTCAATAAATCATCCATTGCAAAATAAGCTCTGATTCACAATATAGGTACCACCTTATAATTGTGATAAATAGTGTCGCTCTACAAAGCCAAGAAGACTAGAACGAAATCAAATACAGATCGCAAAAGATAAAGCTAATTCAAATATCATTTTGTATAATATTGTGAATATCTATTTTTAGCATATGTCACAATAACAGTGTTTTCCAAATTTGGACTATATTGATGGAAAGAAACACTAAGTATCCATCAGTCGGAAATCCCTACAACATGAACATGATGTCTATGTCTAGTAAGTATGTCATAGTCGCAATTAAAATAATCCACTTTTAACCCTGTCATCCCTGCCTAAACTATTATGTTATTACTATCCTACTACTAGTACTATTCTGTTAGTACTATAACAAAATACCTATTAGCGTCTAGCACCAACTTTACATATATTGAACCTACAATTAAACAATTTCAATGAAGCTAAAACTTAACTTGAATCAAGTAACGTACTTTGCCTATCTATCAATCAACCACGGACGCCCACCGTCGAACATAGGCCTCCCCTACAGTTCGCATCCCTACCTATTCTATTATTGTATTAGTACAACATCAGAATACCTTTACACATCTATATTTTACCTACAATAAAGTAAATCAATTGAGATTAAAACTTGAAATAAGACTTGTTGTAAATATATTTTTACCTGCTGCCCTAAGTCCTAACCTAACCTTAACTAACAACTTTAACCAGAATACCTAAGGTAACAGATGAATTCCTACGGGAAGGAACAAGGTGTAAGGAAAGGTGATTTTCTCACTGCAGATCATCCAGGCTCAAATTATCTATTAAGGACATGAAGGTGTCTTAGCCACAGTGAGAGGGAATTAGTTTAGGAGTTTGGTAGGACTATGCGCTCAGAGAGTAGCCCTGATTACCTACGCATAGGTTCGGGTATAGGAAGGTTTAGAAAACACCAATGGACATTACTACCCTAGTAGATAACACTATTATCCTACTAAAACCAACTTATAAACCTAAAACCTGTCAGCTAAACTATCCATCTAGTCTGTACGAAAATGCAAGCTAGAAACCCGGGTTTCACATTTAAATTACTCGTGCAGTTTCCGTTGTGCAATGGAAACTCCTATTCTAAAGCCAAATACGTCGGGTTGAGTAAACCCTTCGACCTAATACCTATCACTCGTGTGCGTGTCAACTTTCAGCGATAGGGATTGGGACAGCCGTAAGTTAACGAAATAAATGTGAATACATAAATATGTAAATAAGAGGTCAAGGTATAGGTAAAATTAGATAGCCTGGTAGAGGCAACCAATTCTACAAATACCCAGGGAGTAACAAGCTGGCTCGTACGTAAAAACAGCTTTCTGCAGGAACTCCACCTTGCAGCCCCAACTAACCCCAACGCTTCCTAGAAACAGAATACTATCGTTAACACCGTGGGTGACCAATATTCAGCTCTAGGAATCCAACCCGACTCTGGTTGGAACTTAGGTTAGGATCTCTGGCTAACAACCCCATAAACTAATTAATACTTTACTATCAGAAATAGTAATCGTTAAATGCAAAAACTTTATAATTTTAAATCAACAAATTAACACTGGGCACAATAATTAAAACTGTACTAACTTTGCACTTAATAACACAATATATACAATATATGCTTTCATACATTGAGTAAACCAACACTATCAAAATGCTAGCGTAATCAAAGTAGGAAAACACACATTCACTGATAGAATAAAACAATCCTCCCTTAATTCAATATTCTAACGAAAAACAATTAAAACCACACCACAAATACAATAATATATTATTCGCCAACACAGACCGTACTGATATTCTGTAATACCAGCATAGCCTAGGTCTTAGAATAACACATTAACAAAACACTAAATTATTACGACTAACAAACAGAGATCTGTCCTCTAAGCTCGTATAAAGGATAAAGCGTAATGCTCCCGGGACTAATCTGCAATGTCTTTAGTCAGGGACCAAGGTCTGCCCATGCGTCTCCTAAACTGTTTATGTTATTTGGACTCATAACCAGTGCTAACTTAAATCGATTTCATACTCTATTTTGTACAGAAACAATATTCAAATTATGATTCAAACCAAGCTACTTATCACATTTCAAAACTTAGCAACTATGCTAGCAAACCACTTGAGAAACCATACCAAGACATATGCACATGTGATCTATTTATAACTTATTTAACACCATAAAAATAAAGTTCAAAATACTTTGTTATTTATTCGTATAACTGTTATTTTAATTCTGCATATTCTTAAAAATTATGAGACAGCGTCCCCTCAAAACAAAAGCCAAATAATTTCAAAAGGACGTAATATTCTAAATTAACTTAAAGCAGTTACTACCTTTCAATGTACAACTGTTTATCTGAAACTTATTTCGGCTCAAAAAAAACAAACCTTCAGTTTCAAGATCTGTGTTTCTTCAGACTCAAAATGACCTATGTCTACATATTCTATTTAACTATGTAACTCTCTATTTTATAAAAGTAGAATTCAATTTTTTTAATTTATTTGTATAAATATGACATTACCATTTATTTATAAAACACAAAGTTTATTCATAACGAAGGCGGTCTCTGTGACTATAAATTATTATAGCTGGTCCGGTGACGGTGTAATTAATATAAATAAATTAAAATTAAATTATTTATGTATAAGAACTTAACGAGTACATAGCTGGCTCGTTACGATGTGTCACCACAGGTACCTTACGAAGACGAGCGAGTATGTATGATCGAGAGAAAGGCGGACACAAGCGAAATAGGCCGCGGCTGCGCCGGCGGCTGGCGATATGGAGCCCCTCTCGCTGGTCTGATGACGTAGTTCGCGCATGCGCGAACATACTGGGGGCCCTTGAAAGCCCTGCTTTCAAGAATTATGAAGGAGGCAGATGCGGTTCAGTAGGCGTCTGATGACTCCTCTCGCAGTGTCGATATCGGCAACCCGTGGTACTCTGTCTGAACCAGGATGAAGTTTGAGCTGAGCACCCGTCCCAAGCGCCATGGCAATGGGGGTTGGTTTTCTTCCTTTATGAGGACGAGATCTCCTTGTTCTAGGTCTCTAGTGAGTTTTCTCCATTTTGCTCGCTGCTGTAGCTCCATAATGTACTCGGACTGCCAGCGTTTCCAAAAATGTTGTCTTATTTGGTCTAGCAGTTAGTAGCGGTCACGCACGTTGATGTTGACTTCTGTCAGGTCCGGGGCCGGGAGCGACATCAGTGGCCTGCGAAGGAAAAAGTGCCGGGGTGTGAGCGCTGCGTAGTCTTTAGGAGAGGAGGAGAGGGGGCAGAGAGGATGGCTATTGAGGATAGCCTCAACTTGAGCAAATAACGACGACAGCTCCTCAAATATAAGGTGTGTGTTCCCCAATATGCGCTTCATATGCAATTTTGCTGATTTAATGCCTGCCTCTCCGAAGCCGTTAAAGTTAGGACGTTGGGAGCGTAAGCCGGTGCGAATCTAAATTTAATGTCATGATCATTTGCAAATTCTAATATAGGACCCGAATACTGCTTAAAAAAGTCGTTTATTTCCTTTGCACCGGAAACGAAGTTTTTTTTTTCAGCTTCCAATATAATATTCATACAGCGCTTACAATTAAAAAAAGAGCAGTTCGTACTATGTTTCGTTTACCTCCATGAGTTTCGTGTAGACATTATTTTAAAAAACTAAATATTCTCACGGTACCCAGCTTGTATGCTTTAGTGCTGATCACAAAATTCCTCAAGAATGAGAGTTCTAAAGAGCAATATCAACGCTTACTAACGCGCACTAAAAACAGGAGATTTCCGTTGTGTCCTAGGCTCGAGGTAGTAGTACATTCCGCTGGTCATCAAGCTGTAAAATTGCACAACAGGCTGCCTATGGAACTGAAATCATTACGGACGACTCGTTGTTTCATAGGGAATTGAAAAGAGGTTGCTTTTACAGTGTAGATGAAATATATGATGATAACTAATGTTTTGGGTAAGCTGTTTTTTTTATTTATTTTTATATTTCATTTTTCTTTCCTTTTTCCCGCAATAATATTGTACGGCTTCATTCGCTCTTCTTGTTGTTTACAGTGCTCTTATTTTTTAGTTGCTATATTTTTGTAATGTTGGGACCGGAGGAGCAGTTAAACATCACGATCAGTTAAGAACTACTTTATTTTGTGAGATTAAATGGGTATTATATAGTTTATAATCTAGGTTACACGTGCTTAGGGTTAGTCACTTAATCTATATACCTTATAATGGATATTAGTGACATTCCTTTTTATATGGTAAGGAATGCCTTCGGATCTTATAACAGTTATCTGAAACTTATAACCTAATTAACTATACCTACTACATCTCCTTTCCATTTGAAAAGAAAAAAAATAAAAAATATTATTATTATACACTTATTTATTTTCAATCTTAGGTAGGTTTTTTACAATATATATATATATATATATATATATATAAAGTAAAATACAAAATGCAAATACAAAATATAAACATTATAAAAAACCTAACCTAGGGTGCCGCCGGCAGCGGGGCAGGGCTCAAGCTACCGGTGGTTAGGGCTGCACAGAGAGGAACCTCCTGACAATGCGGGCCGTGTCCAGGATTACTGCCTTCTGTATCTGACCCTTGATCCAGCCATCTAGCGAGAGTCTCTTAAGATGCTCGTCGAGACTCTTCGCTATAAGACCGTTTACCGAAACGACTATTGGCACAATGATCGTCGAATCAACATCCCACATGGCGGTGACCTCGTGAGCCAAGTCAAGGTACTTGCTGAGTTTGTCCTTCTCGGCCTTCACGAGGTTCTCGTCATGTGGGATGGTAATGTCGACGAGCATTGCTCGGCGCTTAGATCGATCTACCAGCACGATATCAGGCTTATTGGCTACAATAGTCCTGTCCGTGAGGATAGATCAATCCCAATACAGCGTGGCACGACCATTTTCGAGAACTGGCATCGGTACATACTTATAGTATGGCACCTCAGACCCCACAAGATCGTATTTAACAGCAAGTTGCTGGTGAATAATCCTGGCTACTTGGTTATGTCTGTGCAAGTACTCGCCGTTAGCAAGATGAGAACAACCGGACATGATATGCCTGAGTGACTCTCCGGGACGGCGGCATGCCCGACAAATGTCGACCGTACCGTCTTTCAGGATATATCTCCGGTAGTTGTTCGTCATGATAACTTCGTCCGCAATTGCACAGGAAAAACCTTCGGTTTCCCCGAAGAGATCGCCGAAACGTAGCCAGTTCACCGACGCGAGCAGATCCACATCGGGTCCTGTAAGGGCCTTGTAGAACCGCCCGTGTAGCTCCTTACTCTTCCATACGTCTTTGCGGTCTACGGTGCTAAGCACCGTTGGTCTGCGCCAGTTCTCGTTTGCCAAGGATAGAGGGGTGAGGCCTTTGTCTACTGCCACTACATCGCGATGTATCCCACACTCGTTGTTTAGGAAATACTCCCTGAGACTGCACACCTCGCGATTATGGAGGTCCTTGGCGTTTAAAAAGCCACGGCCCCCACACTTACGCGGGATGTACAGTCTCATTACTGACGAGCGTGGGTGTAGCATGCGATGTGTAGTGAGCAGCATACGGACCCTCCTATCCAGGGCGTCCAGCTCAGTCTGGGTCCACCTTAGTATTCCAAAAGAGTAAGTGAGCAGGGGCATCACCCAAGCGTTGAAGGCGCGCGCCTTGTTGCCACCCGACAAAAGACTGTTAAGTACTTTTGTCAGGCGACAGAAAAAGCGCTCCTTCACTGCCTGCCTAATGTCCCCATCCGCAATACTCAATGCCTGTGACATACCAAGGTATTTGTAGGTTTCAGTTTCGGAGAGAGATCTAAGAGACATTGTCTCGGAAAGCTCTAAATTCGTGGAATTTACAACTTTCCCCCGCTGTACATGCATGACCGTACACTTGTCTACACCAAACTCCATTTTGATGGCGCTACTGAAAGTATCTGTAACTTTCAGTAGCTCCACCAGTTCCGGTCGTTTTGGTGCAAACAGCTTGAGGTCGTCCATGTACATCAGATGAGAAATGATCTCACCCCCTCTCCGAAGCCGGCAACCTAGTCCTGAATCCTTCAGCAGAGTGCTGAGTGGATTCAGGGCTAGGCAGAACCACAGTGGACTCAAACTGTCGCCCTGAAAAATACCCCTCTTAATCCTTATAAAGTCCTGCGGAGCAGGGCGGGCGTCTCGGCCGCCTGGTTGACAAAGGACTGTGGTCCACTGTCTCATACATGCGCCTAAGAAGGATCTTAGAGCTGTATCGACTTTATACAGCTCCAAAATCCTCTCGAGCCATGAATGAGGCACCGAATCATAGGCCTTCTTGTAGTCAATCCAAGCGGCAGAGAGAGACCCCCTGCTCCGCCGAACTTGTTGACAAATGGTCGTGTCAATGAGGAGGAGCTCCTTAGTACCACGGGACCCAACCCTACATCCATTTTGAGAGAAGGCCAAAACGTTGTTCGCAACAATGTGCGTGTTAATTTTTGCTCTCAAAATAGATGTAAGGAGCTTGTACAGCTTAGGCAAGCACGTGATGGGTCGATAGTTTTTCGCTTCCGTGGTACTACCGGACTTGTAGAGCAAGAAGGTAACACCAGTTGTTAAGAAAGATGGCAGGGAACCAAGCTCGAGGGCTTGTTGGAATTGTGTTGCCAGTCGTTCGTGTGAGCATCGAAACCACTTAACCCAGAAGTTGTGCAACCCGTCCGGCCCAGGACTTTTCCAGTTCTGAGTCGTACGAGCCGCACAACTCACGTCATCGGGGCTGATGGTAACAGCCCCCATGGCTTCGATGGGCTCACACTCGCGCTCGACAACATTCATCCACTCGCCCTCTGTGTGCTCGACTGGCACCGACCAGATACTACGCCAGAAATTACTCATGGCGGTAGGATCCGGCAGCCGCCCGTCGGTCACACGTTGGTCGGTTCCCTCCCACTTTCGGTATACCTTCCTTTGATCGCTCTGGAAGAGGCGATTCTGCTGGAATCGATCCACACGTTCTCTGTAGCGACGGATACGGCTTGCCCACGCATAGACTTTCTGCTTCAGGAAGTCGATGCGCTCTGTGACACAGGCCATGTAATCACAGGAACTGACATCAGTCCCCGCAAAGGCCTGTGCTACGTAGCGCATGACACGAGGGCGGTTGTTACCCCCCCTGAAGCAGATTAGCTTTGCAATGAGAGTCCTGAACGTGCTGATACGCCGCTCGATCCGTACTTGCCAGGCGGGGACACCACCGGCAGTCCGCGGTGCTTGATCAGCGTCCGGAAACTTGACACGAGCAACGCGGCACGCCGCGATGGCCCCGTAGTACATGATCGAGTGGGTATCAGCTAGATCTTCGCTAGCCCGCAGATACGGGTCTAGCAAAGCATTCAAGGCTCCCACTAGCGCCAAGTTACGTTTATTCGCGGGCAAGCGTGGTAATCGCGGCCTAGAGTCAGGTGCGAATCGATACCGCTCAATCGTCTCTTCCAGAGTCCTCCTCAATTGCTCATTGGCCTGGGTACTTACGCTACTCGCGCAGTGCTCCTCGTCAGAGTCGGGATCGACCCGCGGCGCCCCCGGCATCAGGTCGAGTGCTGGCGCCGGAACCGGCGACGTAGCAGGTGGATTCCGAGACGACGTGGAGGCCGCGCGAGCAGCCAGTACTTCCAGGCGCAGTCGATCAAGCGTCGCGTCGTCCAGCAGCTTACGCCGTTGAATGGCGCGCACTTGATCCGATAGCCGCTGCGCAGATGCGGCGATGGCCGGTTCGAAGGTCTCGAACAGGAGGAGCATCCTGTCCCGGTATGCAGACAGGTGGGTTCCCCCCTCTGTAGCCCCATAGTATGCGCGCATGACGTTCTCGTTGTTGGCTTGAGACCATCGCATGCGACGCACTATACCACCGGTAGCGGGAGCCGTGGGCGGAGCAGAGTGCCCCGCAGGCCCCAAGCGTGCCGGCAGCGGTGGCCGTCCTCGTCGCGCAGGCGGTCGTGGCGGCGGAGGGGGCGGCCCGCGCTCATCGCTCGACTCACTGCTTTCGTCCGGGGCGGTGGCGTATTCATCGCTCGACGGTGATGCAGCGGAGCTGGCGGAGGCGGGCGAGGGTGGTGGGCGTGCGCTAGTATCCGCTAGACGTGTTTTGCTTCTCGTTTGCATGTATAAGTTGC
The DNA here is from genome assembly GCA_905404275.2 of Hedya salicella. NCBI lineage: Eukaryota > Metazoa > Arthropoda > Insecta > Lepidoptera > Tortricidae > Hedya > Hedya salicella. The sequence continues at coordinate 14,249,290 of FR990111.1, read as the reverse complement.
GAGATATAAATTTTCCGTGTTGTTGACAAAGGCAACATTTCTTGTCAGTTCGGGTTAAATTTCATTCTGGGGCTTTATTCAAATGTATACTTACCAGAAATTTAAAATACATGTATCAAATGAGCCCACTAGTTGTAAAGCACGTAAAACAATCCAAACATGCTGATAAAATTATTTGCAAACGATTTTCCAACATATTATTATCAAAACACGTGTGACGTTGTCAGCGGTTGGTTTATTTATTATTATTATTATTATTATTATTATTTTCTATTCATGATAGAGTTTCGTCCTATTCTTATGCATAACTTTTAGTTTATTATTACATAATACTTCCACATTGGGGTTCTGTTCCTTATTAACTATATATGGGCCAGAATATACACTAGTTAGCTTACTTCTATCTTCATTTCTTATTCGTATTTTATCATTAGGTTTATACATTATTGGATTAATACATTTGTCATACATTGTTTTTCTAGTTAACTTACTTTTTAACAAATTTTCTCTTGCCTCTTTTTGAGACCTTTGGAGTCGGTACCTCAATTCTAATGGGTAATTATCATGATTGTAGAGTGGGTCTACGCGAGATGTTAAATTACTAGGTATATTACATATTGTCTTCCAAATACTACTTCAAATGGTGTAAAATTTGTTTCTGTATGGACTGATGTGTTATACGCAAAACACCAAAATGGTAACCACTTACTCCATTTTTCTATATGATGATCCGTCTGTATGCGTAAGTATGCTCCAAGACTTTTATGTGAGTTTTCCAACGCACCTATGCTCTGGTGATGGTACGCTGTTGATGTAAGTTTTTCTATTTGCAATAGTTTACATACCTCTTGAAATATTGCAGAAGTAAATTCAGTGCCTCTATCTGTTGCTATAACCTCTGGTATTCCATAGCGCAGAATAAAGTTGCTTACAAATGTCTCGGCTACCTCCTTTGCACCTTTACTTACCATTGGATAAGCCTCAACGTATTTTGTTAACTCACATTGTAGTGTAAGGATATATTTATAATTTTGGTCATCTATATCTAATGGTCCCACTATGTCCATAAATAATTTTTGAAATGCTGTTTCAGCAGTCGTCGTTATAGTCATTTCCTGTTTTGTATGAATCGAATGTTTTTCTTTTTGACATTTGTCACATCTCTTTACATATTCTTTTATATCATTTTCTAACCCTATCCAAAAGTATCTCTTTTTTATGTTGTGATACATTTTTCTTATTCCCGCATGTCCACTCGTAGGCAATATATGAAAGTCATTTAATATAATTTTCTTTTCGTCCTTATCTTTTATCTTTATTACATCGTTTAATATACATAATCGTGGTCCGGACCAGTCCTTTGTATTTTTTTATCTCATGCGCGAGTTTTTCCACAAATATATTATTATTTTTATTCTTTACGATTATTATTTCATTTATCTTCCATTTTTTACCAACATCTTATACCAAGCTCCTTGACAAAGGCGGCTCGCGTCATTTGCCCTGGGAGGTATGGTTTTATGTATATTGTTTTCTCTTTTTCTACGTATATCATCATCGTTTTAGATTCATTCGTATTATCTTTTTTCCCTTCCATTATTCTTTATATTTATCCTACTAAAATCGGATTTCTCCATAAATTTCAGTTCTACGCTATCCTTTACTTTGCTATTCACGTCTACCACTATCGGTTGATCAGGCCGGACAATAGTAGAGTTTTGCGTTGTATTATTAATTGTTGTTTGTTTCCTCGTCATTGATCTTGTCATAACGTTTATGCATTTGCTCATTTCTTTTCATTCACAAGATGTTATTTTTATTCTTGATAATGCATCTGCTACTGTATTTTCTTTCCCTTTTATATATTCTACAGTAAAGGCGTATTCCTCTAGTGCTAATCTAAATTTTGTTAACCGGCTTGTCGGATCTTTCATGTTAAACAAGTATATTAATGGCTTATGATCCGTACGTATCGTAAAATGTCGTCCGTACAAATACGGTCTGAAATGCTTTGTTGCCCATACAATGGCTAAAAGCTCTTTTTCTATTACTGCAAATTTTTTCTCTGCTTTATTTAAACTCCTACTGGCATACGATACAGGCTTACCGTTGCTATTTGACAATACTGCACCTACTGCGTAATTTGATGCGTCTGTATTTAAAATAAATGTATTGCTTTTATCGAATTCTGGGTATTGTCATACTGGTGGTGATACTATTGCTGATTTTAATTCTTGAAACGACTTTTGGCAGTTTTCATCCCACACGTATTTTACGTTCTTTTTACTTAGATGATTTAAATAATGTGCTTTATCTGCAAAATTAGGAATAAATTTCCTATAGTAATTTGCTAATGCTACGAAGCTTTTGATTTCTGCTCAATTTTTGGGCACTGGATAATTTTTGATTGCTTTTATTTTTTCTGGATCTGGTAGAATGCCTTCGGCTGTCACCACATGTCCCAGATATAATATTTCTTTTTTAAGAAATTCACATTTCAACGGATTTAACTTTAGATTTACAGTCCTTAATCTTTCAAATACATTTATTAAGTTTTTGTTATGCATTTGCAAATTCCTTCCGAATACTACAATATCATCCAGATAAACAAAGCATTTCTCATAAGTTAGTCCTGACATAGATAGTGTGATTCTACTGAACGCGCTTGGGCTTGTCTTAAGTCCCATTGGTAAACGAGTCATTTGATACTGTCCTGAATTAAATGCTGTATATTTCCTAGATTCAGGCTCTAATTCTTGTTGGTAATATCCTGAAAACAAATCTAGATGGGTAAAGTAAATTGATCCTGACAATGAATCTAATATTTCTGTTATGTTTGGCAATGGAAATTTGTCGTCCTGTATTCGTTCGTTTAATTTTCTATAGTCGATTCCAAGTCTCCATTTCTGCTTTCCTATAGTAATGGGCTGGACCACTCACATTTTGTAGGTTCTATTATTCAACTTTCTAACATTTCTTTTATCTGTTTTTCTACTTCGCCCTTTTGTGAATGTGGTAATCTATAATTATTAACAAAACATGGATCAACATTCGGTTTTAACTGAATACTTTGTTTATAAAGATTTGTAGTTGTTAAACTATCTCCTGCCAATTTCGGAATACTCACAACTAATATTGTCTGTAATGAACACCCTCAGAAACAAATTTGAAATTTGCTTTCCAATCAAAACAGTTAACAATAAAAAAAGAGAAACGTGGGTAACTAGTGACATATACTACTTAAAAACTTCATTATTTGAAATTATAGACCTCGGAAAACGCTTTCCTGATAACGATAACATAATTAATTTAATAAACAGCATGAATAATAAGTACACTAAGCTTCTTAATAGTAGAAAATCAGATTTCTATAGCAAAAAAATTAATATCAGCACTAACACTGTCAGGGCAATGTGGTCTGTAATAAATCACGAAAAGGGCAGGACGAGCCAGGACCAAGTGGATTTTACGGACGTGATCACTGACTCAGATGGCACCAAATTTAAATCAAAAAAAGCTGCAGCGGATGCTATGAACTGTCGGTTCGTCGGCGCGGCCGCTGCGTGCGGCGCTGCGCCTGCCGAGATGCCGCGCGCGCTCGCCGCGCTGCTCGCCGCGCGCCCGCCCGCCGGCCGCAGCGTTAGGTTCGAGCCATTTACACCAGATGAGGTTTTTCGTATCATCACTACTAAAGTAGCCAAAAAAACAACCAAAGATATTTTTGATATTTCCGTGACGCTGGTCCACTCCGCTGCATTAGAACTGTCTCCAATACTCGCCTTTGTCTACAACAGGTGCTTGCGTGATGGTGTGTTTCCCGATCCACTGAAGGAAAGTCGAATTTCTCCACTATTCAAGGGCAAGGGTATGAGAAACGACATCGACGCGTACAGACCTGTAGCGATTATTCCAGTGATAGCGAAGATATTCGAGCATGGCTTAAGTTCGAGGATATCCAATTTTTTAAGTTCCACCAGTGCTCTATCTGAGCGGCAATACGCATACCGCAAAGGCCGTTCAACTGCGTCATTGGCGCGCACCGTAGTTCGGCAGATAGTAGAGGCCCGTGAGCACAAACAACAAGTCGCAGTCCTGTGCTGCGACTTGTCAAAGGCTTTCGATGTCGCAGATCACGAACTTCTGACCAAAAAACTCCGTCACTATGGCTTCGATGGTCCTGCGCTGGTATTGTTGGTGGACCTATTGCGGAACAGAAAGCAGGTTGTGGTCGCTGATGGCGGTCGGGTTCGATCTGACGCCGTGACTTCCTGTATGGGTGTCGCACAGGGATCCTCCGTTTCCAACATCCTGTTCTCTCTATTGTTGAACGATCTCCCGGAAGCGATCAGTGATGGCGAGACGTTAATGTATGCCGATGATGTGGCAATTGTCGTGTGTGCCCCGACATATGAAGAGCTCGAAAAAAAACTAAACTCGACCGCCACATCAGTATCGAACTGGTTTAAAATTAATGGCCTCATTTTAAACACCTCCAAAACACACCACATCAGCTTTGACCTCTCTGGACGGCAAATGACGCCATTAGCGGTAATGGCCAACGGAACAACTATCAATCAGGTCGCTAGCTCAACATTTCTCGGTTTTGAGCTAGACAGAGGCCTCACCTGGAGCGGTCATATCGATAAAATGTGCAACAAACTGGCAACCGCATGTTTCGCCCTAAAACGTCTAGCGCGGATATTACCAGCAGATATGGTCCGAGCATGCTACTTTGCATCAGTGCACGCGCACCTGCAGTACGGGATCGGGCTGTGGGCGGGAGCCGCCGATTGGGAGAGGGCCTTTCGCCTCCAGAAACGTGCCGTACGTGCGATAGTGCGCGTTCCTCAAACCAACTCTGCGCGACCACTTTTTCAATCACTTGGTATCCTGACACTGCCATCGCTGCTGATTCTGCAGGTGGCAGTAATCGCACGAGAGGAGGTGGATGCAAATCCTAAGGATAACACCCCGCGAAGATATGAGACCCGCGGCGCTCGCGTCGGAAAGTTACCCCCCGTGCCCCATAGACTCGCGAAGTCTAATAAACTAGCACACATCATGGGTCGCAAAGTGTACAACCACCTCCCGAGGGACATTGTTACTGCACAAAGTGCATCCATATTTAAATTAAAACTCAAAAACTGGCTTCTCGAGCAGACGTTCTACGATCACAAGGAACTATTTAATCGTTGAAAAATTGATAATTATACAATAATATTGTACTTGACATGTAATTTTATATTATTAATAAATTATGATTATGATTGAAAAACATCAGCGTATTTTGCATATAATTTTTTGATTTCCGTTTGCTCTTCTAAATTTAAGTGGCTTAATTTTAATTGTGAAAATAATGCTTTTACTCTATTGGGATCTATATTTTTAGTTCCAAAATTGCAACTATAGTAATCATCTAATTTTTGCACGTCCGGTTTAATTTCATTCAACTATATTTTTCTCTGTTGTGTTCAAGATTTGTACTGGTATCATGCCGTCTATAGGTGTTACAATAGTACCCGCTATGTATACTCCTTCACTAATCTCTTGCACAAACTACATTATATTAGCATTGTAATCTAAGATTGCTTTATATTTTGTGAGGAAGTCATGTCCTAAACTTCCCGTATGATGGTAATGAGTTAAAAACATACACTTTATGCGTTAATGTTTCTCTTCCTACTTTGTAATTTAATTGAACATAACCTATTGCTTCTACTTTTCCTCCAATTCCATTTATATTTATCCTATCGTAAATGACCGGTATATTTCGTTGCCTTACATAGTTATATTTTACAGCTGATAATGTTGCGCCAGTATCAATTTACCAAGAACTTAAAGTTTCATTTGTTTGTAACTGTAGTACTATCGAATGTCCCCCGGAAAAAATGTGATCGTTAATCACGAAAAAACTGGATGCCATTATTATTTTGCTCTTCATTTCCAATGCTTTCCGACATAATGTTTAAACCTGGATGGTTACGTCCTACGCTGATTATTGTTATAGTTATGGTAACTTACGCCTCTCCGTTGGTTGTAACCGTTGTCCTCGGTATCCTCGATTCCCTCGATATCCTATGTTCGAACCTCGTTGGCAACGATATGTATTTTGTGATTGGGAGTTATAGTTACTTTACCTGTTTGCATTTCCCCGATAATTGTGATTAGACCACGTTCCGGTGTAATTTCCCCTATAGGGTCTCCTTGCTTGACCATCTGTCCGTCTATAACCTGTATGAAATGATTTGTGGTACGTACCAATGACTCCTGATCCTGAAGACGATGAAAGTTCTTCATCAAGGGCGGCTTGTACAACATCCTTCATTGTGGTAAAATTCCGAGCTGCTATAATCGTGCTTATTCTACGATTGCGCAGCCCATCGGTGAATCTTTTTATAGCAACTTTTTCATTTAGTGGCTTTAATGCTGCATAACTGTCAGTGTTACCATTGGCCTGCGTAATCGTTAAGTCTACGAATAATTGCGTTAACTCATGTCCATAATCAGAAATAGTTAAGTTATCTTGTCGTAACTGTTGTAACTTTGTTTGAATCGTAGTTGCTGCTTTTTGTGGTAGTAATTTAAACCTCATGTCATTGACTAATTCCTGTACTGTTGAGTATGTTTCATTTAAGTTTAGTTTCGCTAGCTGTGAAAGCCTGCTTTTGAGTATGAAATTGATTAGACTAATTTTGCATTCTGGTGTTGTTAGTGTTGACGCATAGTATTCTATATTATTTATAAGCTGTAGCGTCACTTTTTCTTCGTCGGTCATCATTGGCAATAAGCCTAGCGCTGTTTTTAAATGAAACGCACCCATTTTATCCTCTATCGGTTCCGGAGTACATTAAGACTTAATTTCTGTGAATAACACGTCAAATTGTTTCCTTAACTGAAGTATTTCTTTGCCCTTTTCAATACTAATGCTTCCTACTTGAACTTGGTCACTACCATCATTACAAATTGTTTCAAATTTCTCACTTATGCTCTGGGCTTCTCTTAATTTCTTAATTAATATTTCTCCCTTGCGCCTACTCTGCCCTATCTTAATAAGGTATGTTCTAATTTCTTTTAACTGTGCTATTAAATCATTGATTACGCTTGCCATTTATATTACGAATATATTTTACTTATACTACTACTCACTTTACTGTTCCATGATCAATAAAAAGTCTTGTTGTTTCGCGAAATCTTACTGTCCGTTTTCACTGTATACACTACTTCACTACGCCACTAGCACTTCACTATACACTTATGGTTAATTGTGCCGTGGAACACCTCAAAACTTTTGGCACACCTTTTCTCGTTCCCAAGTTACATCGTAGATCCATACTTCTCGTCCTTGATATACCAGCTTCAGGTCTGCCATTGCTTTTGTCCCATCATCGAAGTCAACGTCCAACTGGTTCACGATGTGAAAATAACGCCTGCTTGTCAATTTTCTTGGACACATCAAGTGATGCCCTTTCCGTCCTTCAGCAGTAGCCCATATCACTCCTCTTCCATCTTTGATGGCTATCGTTGGATCCAAAAATTTGATCTCATTTGCTTCTCCGTATACGCGAATGAATTGCTGCACCTGCTGCCGATATCCTTCCATTATACTTTGGCTCTCAATACTTCTCCTTGCGCTCTCCTCTGAATCTTCTTGTTCACGCACTTGTTTGCGAACCGTACTGCTAACACAATAATGACGATGAGTCCCACTACAAGTATGATACAGATATATATATTTACTCGGGTAATGCCCTCGGCTATTGTCGTATTTTGCTCTATCAAATTTGTACCTCCGATTTGCGTATAAATATCCTGATGTCCTGCTTGATGCGTCGTAGGTGGTGCACTGGCTCGATTACCCATTTCGAGAAGTTATTAATTAATTAATTGGTACTGAGATTAGTTCCGTTTCCGAAACGAACACCTCGGAGTCGGTTACCCGATCACTACTATATTTGGTCATCCCTTATATGGTACCGTTATCTAGACGTGACGCACTGGCCAAGGTCCTCCGTACTAATACGTGGTATATACAAATTAGGATAACAACGAACACCACGAGTATTTTGACTACCATAGCAGTGAGAGCGAACAGTTCTTCCAATTTTCCAAGTGCTACCGAATTGTCCGTTTGGCACATGATTTACGTAACATGTCCAATCACTTCGAAACGCGGCGGTCACGTGCCACTGGCAAGGTTTGCCATGTGACCGTACACGCCACTGGCAGGGTCGCTATGTAATGTTGGGACCGGAGGAGCAGTTAAACACACCACGATCAGTTAAGAACTACTTTATTTTGTGAGATTAAATGGGTATTATATAGTTTATAATCTAATCTAGGTTACACGTGCTTAGGGTTAGTCACTTAATCTATATACCTTATATGGATATTAGGGACATTCCTCTCTATATGGTAAGGAATGCCTTCGGATCTTATAACAGTTATCTGAAACTTATAACCTAATTAACAATACCTACTACATTTTTTAAAAATTAAGTTTGTATTTCAAACACCTGTATTGTTTGTGAATAAACACTATGACTATGACTAGCATTGTCACATAGAATTTCTCTTGGTTTACCTCTACGTGTAATGAAGCGACGAAGGGACAATACAAAAGCGTCTTTGGATAGCTCGCTCACTGCTTCTCAATGAACCTACTTAAATCTAAGATATATAAAAAGACAAAGATAACATTTTGTTATTCAGGGCCCAGCAAAGTCGACAGCCACAGTCGAAAATGGGAAGTCGATTCGATTTTCAAGACGATAGTCATTAAACTATCTTCGTTGTTATTGAAAATGTTCCCATTTTCATAAATTGATTTTAGGACAATTATAATACAAATTCGCTTGCACTAATTGTTCGCAATGATATCACAAATACACAAAATTTTTGTGATAATTGAACACTTTAAGACAGTCTTAGGTCTAATAGGAATGATTTGGTAAGAAAGGAAAGGTAAAATCTTCTTTCACCATAAAGAGCTCCCGATTCCTCCTTCCTTTGTTGTTGATAGTGTTGATATTAAAGTCATTAGGAATTTGAGCAGTTTGAAGAGTTTTTGTAGGATCGATTCCTTTGCTTATCCAGTTCTTGAAAGAACAGGACTTGCGAGGTGAAGAACGGATACGTGTAGTAAGTGGACTTACTTGGCTGCTCCTTTTCACCTTTTTGAAGAGTCCTTCAGGACATCCTACCGACTGCGCCAGTCTCGATCGTGGCTCGTGACGAGACAGAAGACTGCTACTTGTAATTCCCTCACGAGGTGTCCTGAAAATGAAGAAGTATTAATACTCAGCACTTTCAAGTTATACTTTATATTCAAGAATACATTAGTATTATTACGTTACTCTAAGAAGGTCGGCGACAGAATTAATCTGGGGAGACGCAGCTCCCTTTTTATATGGTCGCGATTATGGATACACGTGTACTGCTAATGTGCGTGACGGTGGTGAGCTCACTAGAGGCACGTAAATTATTAGAATACGTGACTGTTTACCTGGACATAGGATTAGTTACAGAACTTCCAAGTATTGCAACATTGTATACATAAGCCTAAAGGCCGTATACCCATAACTACCTACCTCGGCCTGTAGTCTTGACTTTGCCACCTTTTGTCTTTCCCTGCGGAGGGCAGATTGGAGGTACTCGACCTTCTTCAGCTCATCCGCCAGCCTCCCCAGCTCGTCCTACGCGTCCCTTTTTATAGCTCTATTGTAACAGTTGCGGTGCATGGAGTAGCACCTCCTCGGCCCTGTAGGCCTTATTCATCGAATAGTTTCTTCTTGGTTCATTTCTTTTTTATAAAAATACCAAAAACATAAAAACGAACTGCATACGCGACTATTTCGAACGCACTGTCGTTCACTACGGTGAATGTGGAGATCGGATCGGTGCCAAACTAGTCGTAGCGTATTTGTATCGCCTTTGATATTCGGGCAAAAGCTGACTCGCACCAATTTCGGTGAATTTTAACAGGAATAATAGCTATTTAATAAACCGACTTCCAAAAACCTATACTATATATACTCACACATATATATATATAGTCAACAGAGACTCCAAATATGTTTGGGCTGCAGCTATCGCCTCCAAAGTAAACATTTTGTACCAAAAGTCCAAAAACCAAAGTGGTGTTAGTGGTGGCTTAACTTAAAGTTACGAGACTTTACGTCGCTAGGGAGTATCTAGTAGTTAAGGCATGAATGGAAGCTGCCTACACCGTATGTACTGACTTACTTGTTTTTGAATATTATTATAACAAAAACCCTTAATAACTTAGAAAAATACGAATAAATGCTTATTTACACTGATAGTGACTTGCAACTTTTCTTGCACCTACCAACTTTTTTATAATCCGTTGTCGCAGTCCCAACAACATCTTGAGAATGATAGGGGACAAGATTGACTGCCCGTTCTTACGTCACTGTTATGGGGTACATGCCCCCAGTTGTACATTAAAATAATAATAATAATTGTATTTACTAACACTTACACCTAAGTTACTAACAACATATGAGTATTTATACTTGAAATAAAATGATTCTATTCTATTGTCAACTTACTTTTTCTTTGGTGCTTATACTGCTCATCGAGTTATTAGTTATAGCATAGTCTAGGCTTAGCTCTCGACGGTCCCGACATTTGGTGTCGGATGCTGACGAATTATCGCTATAGATATACTCGAGCTGCTGAACTCGTTTTTACCACGTTCTTTAAAAAAGCACTACGTCACATAGTGTTTTGGAGCATGACCCAAATGACAAGCGAATTTTGTTGCATTTGTATACAAATTGCAGTAACTGTATTGCAGTATTTGCAATAATTAGAGTTTACATATCTACTGAGGGTGAGTGTGTGAAGAACGATCTGGTCCAACGTCAAAGGGAAACTGCAGTTTCTAGAATTAAACTATACCTAATAATCTTCACCAAGTCTGATAAACGAAAGTCGTGTACCCTTGTATCATCGGGGTATGCTATTCCCTGCGGCACTAACACACATTGCAATGGTTACCTTTTCACCGTGTTCTTGTGCTACCATGTGAACCCTGCGTTTGCCTTTTTCAGCTAAAACTTTTTGCTGGTGACGGATAGTTAGCCGGTACCCTTTTTCATCAATGTTGTAGAATTTTTCTGGGTGATTAGGGATGTCGAGTTCATCGTAGAATTTCCTTACTTCTTGGAAGTGATGCCGCATTATGGGCTTGTTCAGCTTCGGCGCTCTTGCTGGATTCATAAGTTGTGCCTTGCGGATTGAAATATTGGGGTTGCGTTTCATAATGTTGAACCAGTCCCTGCCCGCTCTGCCAGTATTTTTCTTGAAATTGTTTTTAATTCCCTGCTTCTCACAGAATTTGTAAGCTTGTCCTCGAATGATTTGTGGCGTTAACGGCATGCCATATATTTTGGAAAATTGCATAATCCTTTGCACTAAATTTTCTTCTTGTAACTTTGACAATGTTGGAGCCCGTCCAATTTCTTTCTTAGATTTTCCGGATTTTAAATGGTTTCGGTGAGTTCTGCGAGGTACATTATACCGAGCAGCTGCTTCTCGATGTGTAAGATCGCCGTTTTTTACAGCAGCCATGGCCGAGGCCAAACTATTCTCTGACCACCGAGCCCGCGTTCTCTTAACTGGCTGGAGTGGCGGCGACATTTTAATCTAAGTAGGTACAAAAACAATATCTAAAATAATATCACGGGCAAAATCAATTGTTTGATTGGGTGCTTCTTATTTTGACGTTTTTTTTATTTTTTCTCTAGGCACCCACTTAATTTGTTCTAGAGCTTTATTAAATTGAAAAAAAAAAACCTTTGCCTTTCGCGACCCCTAAAACATAACAAAATCTATAAAAAAGCAGAGACGTTTTTTTGTATCCTAGAAAAAAGGGACGGGTGCCCCGAGAAAAAAATAAAACACTGTCAAAATATTAACTATTAATTTTTAGTCTATATACAGAGTTAACGAACTTTTAAGGGAAGTCGATCATTTCATCTGATATGTTTAATAAAGCCCGTACCCCGGGCCTTGTAACCAACGGAAACAGTGGGCCTTCTTAGCTACAGGACAGGTTCGAGAATAACGAAGGATATTTTATCTAAAAATAGACATAAAATTATAACCTTACCCTTCCTTATACAACTGAATAACTTCTGTTCGCATCAAAATAGGAAATAACACATAATACTTCAGGAAACTCGATAAAAACTTTTTTAAAATTTCGTGTCAAAATATATCAAGGGCAGCCGTAACCTGCCGCTCCGAATGCATGGGCGAAACTGACAAAATGGCGGGGCATGCGAAGCAAAGCGTTGTTGCCAGCTCGTTGTATCTGCTACTGCTATGTGTGCGTGATGTTTTGAACGAATATGGCAATTGTAACTGGGATTTTTGAATACTGGGCCTTCCTACCCGCCGGGCCTTCCATGCCTGAACTACCTTACAATTGATTTGTGCAGTATCGTCAGTGGCTTTTTACCTGTTGAAAAATAATGCCGCAACATTGCATCTCATCTCATATCGATACGTTTGAGAAAAGTTTAACCGTTTACCACCTACAAATTTAGCTACAATACTGTGGTATCTTTTGACAACATTTCTGTCTACGTCCACAATCAATCTTCTCGCATGAGCAGCAATTTGCATAATAATTAATTTGATCCTTTGCTGTTGGAAAACATTTCTTCTTCTCTTATATTTTTCGTCGTCGTTGCTTTTGTCACAGAAATAATTCTAAAATTTGCCATGTCGACTAAAAGCATGTTCGGGCGCAATTAATATGTCGCGGTGAAAATCCTTAACATTGTTGGTATTTTTGTGTTTTTTTATGGCTTCGACATTCACTTTTCTTGTAGACCAAATCTTTTTAGTCACATATATCCGATATTTTAATGTGTACCAGTGAGTATATCAGTGAATATTGCTGCCAATTTATTGCATATGTTTCAAAGCAAGTCGTTGCGACATTCTACCTTTTCCACAGTAGAGCGACTCTCGATTGGCCTTGCTTGCAGTATTTTCGAGTAAGTATTCGCATCCGTAATATAAATCTGCCATATATTAAATTGTGCATATCTATGCTCCTTTTAAAATTTCTGACTCCATGCCAGTAGACGAGCCTGAAAATTAAATGGGCGTTACTAAATTGAACATTTTATTACAAAATGAATATTTATTTATTTATTTCTCCACACTTAAGTACAAAATGTACAATATATGTACAATCAGCTTCAGAGTAAAGTAACCCTCCTTGGTACAACAAAAAAATTGGTACGATCCATACCTGTCTCTTACACTTGGCTACATAAATAAACAAATATTAGATTTTTTATTACACAAATCCAACTAGTCCCATGGTAAGCTCAATAAAACTTATGTTATGAGTATGGGACGACGATATATATACACTCTGCGTCAAAAAAATCGCACATTTCGAAAATTTCGTTTTGAGCGAAAATTGCTCTTACAGAATGTAATGTACCCCATGACTATGGGCTTATTTGAAAGGTAATGAAACCTTCTATCGGAAAATGTCAATTGAAAATCAACCCCGTAAGGAAAAAAAGGAAAGAAACAGGAAAAAGGAAAAATCGTTTATTTAACAAAAATTACAAAAAAATAAAACACAACAAAAACAATAAAATAAAGCTTAAAACTAAACTTAAAACCTAGTGTTGCCTCCTCTAGCCCTCCGAAGCTCTTCCATGCGGTCGGTCATGGACCTGATCAGCGTCACGATGTTCTCTTGAGGAATGTTGTTCCACTCCTCAATGACAGCATCATGAAGCTCATCAAGTGTGGCAGGAGGAGGATCACGCGATCGTACCCGCCTTTTCAGCTGGTCCCAGAGGTGCTCGATGGGATTAAAGTCGGGACTCCTTGCTGGCCAGTCCATAACGTTGATACCAGCAGCATGCAGGTAGTCCCGAACGATCAACGCTGTATGGCTGCGGGCGTTATCGTGCATAAATTGGAACCCAGGTCCAATTACATCAGCATATGGGACCACATGTGGATCCAGGATCTCCGCAATGTACCGTTGAGCAGTCAGGGATCCCTGGCCACGGCCACCTCCAGTCCGGGAAACGCAAACAAGTTCGGTTTTCCCGTCGACGGAAATGCCGCCCCAGAACATACAGGATCCACCCCCGTAGCTGACGGTTTCTACGGTGCAGGCTTCTGTATAGCGCTCCCCCTGCCTCCTGTACACCCTTCTGCGTCTATCGTTGGTGTAAAGGCACACTCTCGTCTCGTCAGAAAAGAGGACATTCCTCCATTGGGTGAACGTCCAATTCTCATGGCTAGTGCGAAATCCTCTTCTGGCATTCCGGTGCTGCGCAGTCAACTGGGGGCCCGTAGCGGCCCTGCGGGGCATCAAGTTCCTCTCCCGTAGTCTTCGTCTGATCGTGGAGACGCTCACCGACGTTCTGCGAGCTGCTCGACGCTGTTGCTGGAGCTCAACAGCGTTGAAAAAACGATTCCGCAAGGAAGTCGTCACAATGTACCGGTCGTCTGAACCGGAAGTACAGCGTCGCCTCCCGGATCCATGCCTTCTGATGTAGCCACCAGTCTCCTCAAACCGCTGGAACACTCGACGCACTCGAAAACGGCTGATATTCAGACGCCGAGCAACTTCAGTCTGTCGTAGTCCAGTTTCCAGTAGTGCAATCACTTGAGCGGCTTCTTCTGGCGTGGTATCCATTTTTTAATGTTCTTTTCTTGCTGTAGCTCTTCAGGTGTGATCTCAGTGACGTCTGGATAGCGAATGACCCTTAATCAACAACCGTGTCTTCTCTTACACCCCCGTGGAGGGGTGCAGGGACTGACCCTTAATCGATCTTTACCCCCCCTTTTATACCCGTCCATGGGTGCCCAATTAGTGACCCACTAAACGCGTACTTCGGGACTTTTGATTTAAAATGCGTTTTTTTTTATGGTCATTGTTTTTACAAAAACAAACACCCACTCATTTAAAAGGTTGTTGATTGAGCTTTAAAATGATATACATATTAATGGGGTACAGTACATTCCGTAAGAGCTATATTCGCTCGAAACGAAATTTTCGAAATGTGCGATTTTTTTGACGCCGAGTGTAATTGAGTTTATCGATATAGGACTCCCCTACCTGTCTTAAAATTTTGCGCCTCCTTGCGGATTCCTGTCTGCATATGATATAAATGAGAGCGAGATCTTACTTAGCCTCTCGATTATATTATTTAAAATAGGTATATAGCACCCAACAACGAGGGGACATACGGTTTGCTAGCAGAACTGGTTACTTTGTACTTACGTGCACCGGCTTCATGGCCTCGTTGCTTTTGAAATTATTTAGCGAGAGCATTTTGCGCATCAACGTAATTGACGTTCTTGGTTTTCTCGACTTCTTATTTCCCATCTATTGGCTGCATAAGAGACAGAGTTCAATCTCAATCATAATATTCATAATACGAATAACCTAGCCTATCTATGAGTATGGCAAACAAAACCGACAAACAAGTTTAATCTAATTAATAATAACTTAATAACACGTCAACAAAAACAACTCTCCAGTACGAGATCTTATCAAAGATTTCGAAAAAGCAGGGCGATCGACTAAATCATAATACCTAACCAAACAGAACAAATGAACATGAACAACGTCAATGCAATCGAGTGTCACTGTCAAGTTAACTCACTTCGGCGCGCGAATGAAAGATCGAACTTGCAACGTCGCACTGTGGGACGAAAATCGACTCTCCATAGAAATAGGGACTTATTTTTCCAAGGCTATTTTTTTTAAATTGAAATCCAATCCACTTATCATTCTTATATTAAAAAATGAATATGGGTGAATTTAGCTAAAAAACAGATGAGTAATAATTTTTTTATGAAAATGTTGTATGGAACATATACGAAAAAACTGAATATCTCAAAAAGTGCAAAAAAAACCGTAATATGCAAACGTACTAGGCAAAAGGACATATACTTAGATAGATAGATAGATAAATAAATATTAAACTCTTACCTTCGTTGACCCATGTCTCGTCCTGATAATAAATGTGAAGACCTTTGCTTCGGTAGTCTTTAATTTTTTGCAAATAAATTCTTCGCCAAGATATAATATCTTGCCTGTCGATCAGCATGCTGCGTCTGGATTTAGTAAAATACTTGAAGTTCAAATGCTTCAGTATTTTTCCCATAGTAGATTTTGAAAAACTTGGTAAATCCTCATCGTTATTTAAAACATGAAGGACCTAAAAAGAAAAGAGAAATATATGCTCATTGAAACAACAAATCTTCTCCCATAAATATTCAACAAATAAGGAAAATATGACATACTAATAATGAGTAATCAAACGTAAAGATTTACAAAACTTTAAGCGTCTTTAAATAAACACCACGTGTAATAAATTACATATCATTTAAGTTTACTACAATTACTACAATAGTATCATCAATTCTATGAAATTGACAAAATGGTTACCTTTTCAATAGTCGGTGGATCATAGTTTTCGTAAAACATATGTACTTTTCGACGTATCGCCGCGAATGTGAATTCGTCCAGCTTTCCCTTAAAATCGATTTTTGGCCCAGTTTTCATGGGAACACTAAAGTTCTGATTTTCTTTGTGCTCCTTTAAAATTTTAAAAACTGTGGTTCTTGAAATGCCTAAGATATCGGACGTTCTTAGTACACATTCGGTTTTAGTGACATGTATATCGCCGCCGGGCACATCTTGCTCGCGAGTCATGACATCGAATTTCTCATTATAAATGTGAGCATATAAACGATACACCGTTAATTTCTCTGTGTCACTCAAGGCTCGACGCTTTCGTTTACTTGGTGGTGATTTTCTTGAGGTAGATGGCTGCGGTGTTGATTGGCGTTTTCTTGTGGAGCCTGGATCTTGGGGATCCATAATCCATTCAGGGGCGATTCGTAACACGATAAAACTTAACAAAACGATGTAACGTAACAAAATAACGGAAACAAGTAACAAAATTAACAGACGCAAGTAACAAGATTAACAGAAACAAGTAACAAGAATGATAACAACACCATTAAATACAACTGAACAACGTTATAGCTCCGAGCAGACCGCTGATGGAAAGTCGAATGACATGATATGTTTTGAAATGTCAAGGTATGGCACTCCGAAATGACAGAAGGGTATTTTGACGCCATACGCTATGAATGGTTGCTTGGTTCTGTCAATCCGTTTCTGTGTTGCCAGTTGTTTATCATAATACTCCTCAATTCCCTTATTACCTGTATGAATCTCATAAAATCGTGAGTGTTTTCAATCAATTATTACGGAAAAATAAAACTTAGTCTAAGAAAATGATAATCGTAATGCATAATGATTATTTTTTGTACGACGTGCAGCAAACATTTTTTGCCTTATAATTACTTTGTTACCATAAAGCGGCAGCTAATCAGTGACGTAGAAAGTCTCAGTAGTCGAAGTGTCATACCTTATTTACTCATACAAACGAAGACATAGTTAAAGCCTGACCAGAAATATATTAGGATTGTCAAGAGGCTGCTATTTATAAGACTTATATGGCAACAATCCTGCAACATTAGTTTAAATGCGTCAGTTCGTATGGTAACCTCGTAATATAATTTAATGGAATGTACTCATCTCCTGACTGTTTTTCGTGTAGTAAACACGTGTACACTTAATTTATAATATTACGGTTCAGACTGTGAATGGTTTTCGGCATTTTCTATGAACTTTTTTAAATATTTGTCTTTTAAAGAAACCACCACGAAAGACATTCATATTGTTGACAAACCATCATAAAATCATTGCCAGTGTAAGAAATTAGTTTCAGTGAAATTCCGCAATATGGCGCATCTCAATAATTATATTTCTGGTCAGGCTTGAACTAAACACCCAGATCTTAACATGTTGCAATACCTGAGGTTTATATTCGTTTACAGTTATCAGTGTATTCGATAGTACCATACAACTGCCAAGAAAACAAAAAGGCGGACAGCGTTCTTAGCGATGTCCTAAAACAAAGTTCATTCGATGAAAGTATTTTAATTCCAACCGTTTTTTTATTATTTATTTGTGTAATAAAATTATTAGTTTGATTTCAAAACGCGATAATACAAAATTCATGAAACATGTAATGTCTATTTTTTTTAACGCTGTTTATCTAAACCTCTCTGGTATTAACTGTTTTTTTTATATCGATATTTACAACACTAGCCAAACAGTGGCAACATTCGTGTGCATTGAACTGTCAAGTTAGTTCGCCTAATTAAAATCCGGAGTGTAGTGTACGCCGCTCCGCCGCGCCGTTCGGATGTGTGCTCTCTACTGACTCGTGAAGCATCCTGTGGTGCGAGTGTGGGCAGCCATCGATGCCGCACGCTTGGGTTCTGCACTGTTCCCGGCGATGCTTACTGTTGAGACACTTAAAACATACTCGGTTCTCTTTGGCCCACGTCCAGCGGGCGCTTACTGACATCGAGCGTAGCTTATTGCACGTAGTGGTGCGATGCGGGCCGCCACAGCAAAGGCAGCCTGCTTCCACGCGATCCGTCGCGTAGCTCTGGAAGCGGGCCGGGTTCAGGTTCTGCTGTGGTCGGCGTATGGCCCCGCCGCCGGCAGGGGCTCCAGCCGCGTAACTGTTACGCGGCTCCGGGCGGCGAGGCTGGTTCTTAGTTTCTGTGAAAGAGCGTTTAGTAGGGGCACGAGCATGAGAGAATTCAAGTTCTTGGTCCGACTCATCCAATAAAAATTCTGCCATTAACATGAGTTCGCTGCTAGAATTACTATTAGCTTTAGCGTATGAGCACCAGCCGGATCGGAGGTGCGGGCTCAGACGCTCGGTTATTTCAAGGATCAATAATTGGTTCGTAGCGTTGAGGTGTGGAGGTCAGTAAAATGAAACACGACAATGCTGGTTACTTTATTTTATTTTTTATTTTATTTTATTGAGATAAAATCCACAGCACAAATTACAGAATTATTACTATCGGATACATATGTGTTTAACATTGGCCAATTACGGATTTACATTTTATAGGCTTATCACGTACAAACTAACATTACGGTAACAGACGCATTGAGATAGGGTGCTTAACTACATCAACAAAATAAAAGAGTTAAGTTAAGTCATAATAACAAAAGGAAGTACAAAGTTACAACAGATAGATGAGCAATACGTTATATATTAAAGAAATTAAGAAGTTTGGAATGGCAGGTACTTGCTGTATTAAGACTAAATCATCGTTCACACATCATACACACACATACATTAATACAGATACTTATGTAGATAGTTATGTTATATCATTGCACCACCTCACCTGGGGGGCACTTTAAAAAAAAAAAAATATTTTTACAATTTTTTTTTTTATATAAGTACATAAATGGTGCTTTTTTTAATACTATGTATTTGTCGACAAAACATACATTTTATCACATCTTTGACTTACAGAATTACTGTAATGAACAATATTTGTCAGTGTCTTATACTTATCAATAAACATTATAGAACATTTTTTTTTTTTTGTAGGTTTTTTTTTAACTTACAAATAACTTAGTTCTATTTTTATGGACAAGATCGATCTTACCATCTATTTTTAACTTAACATTTACGCCATCATCCTCGATGACTTTAAAAGGACCTTTAAAAATATTTTCAAATTTCTTTCCAGTTTCACTTTTAATTAACACTAAATCATCCTTTTTATAAGTCACTGAGTTTGATGATTTATCATAATATTTTTTTCTTATCTCTTTAGTTCTTAACAATTTTTTTCTAGCATCTCTATGCGCTAATTGTAATCTATATTTTAACTCTAATGCGTAGTTATCATCACAATACAATGGTTCAACAGTTTTTGTTAAATTACTAGGGATGTTACATTTCTTTCCGAAAACCAACTCGAAGGGCGAATATTTTGTTGATGTATTAATTGTAGTGTTATATGTAAAACACCAAAATGGTATCCAATGACTCCATGTGTCGGGGTGACCGTCACACTGGATTCTAATGAAAGCTGCAAGGTGTTTATGCATATTCTCCAATGCACCTATAGACTGATGGTGATAAGCAGTTAAATGGATCTTACTTATTTTTAATAGTTTACATACCTCGTTCATAGTTGACGAAATAAACTCAGCACCTCTGTCTGTCGCTATCGTTCCGGGTATGCCGTATCTAAGTATAAAATTATTAACTAGAGCTTTTGCTATGCTAATTGCATCCTTACGTTGCAATGGGTACGCTTCAATATATTTTGTAAGTTCGCATTGCAAGGTTAGGATGTACTTATTACCTTCTATGTCTGTGTCAACGGGTCCCACTATGTCGAGATATATTTTCTCGAACGCTGATGATGCCGTTGTAGTGATGGTCATTGGTTGCATTATATTCCTAGAGTACTTTGCCACTTGGCACTTACTACATTTACTTACGAAACTTCTCACATCCTTCTCTATACCTGGCCAGTAAAATTTACTCTTTATGTTGTTTACCATTCTACGGACTCCTGCGTGGCCACTGGTCGGTAGTATATGGTAATCATTCAATATAATAGTTTTTTCGTCGTTATCACTTATTCGCGTAACATTTCATATAACATTTATTCGTGGACCGATCCATGATTCACTATTTTTTATTTCTTCTATATTTATATCTTTACAAAAATCACTTAACATATTCGCAAACACGGCTCGCGTAAATTTGGACATATAGTTAAGGTTAATGTAAAGCATTAATTTGCTCTCTACGTATACAAAACATTCTTTTTCTTTAGTTACATATTTATGTTCTCTCAATTTATTTAGGTCATTTTCCTGTATAAATGCCATTTCTACGGAATTACTAGGTTTTCGCAATATTTCCGAAATTTTCGGTTGATCAGGCCTCAAATCGTGAGAAATATTGTGATCCTTGGTAATTCCCTGACTATCTATACTCGTAGTTGAGTCACTACTCTGTAACGCTTTCCTACTCTGTGCCCTTGTCATAACTAATATTTTTTCATTAATTTGCTTTAATTCGTCTAATGTTATAATTCTACTTAATGCGTCTGCTACGACGTTTGACTTTCCCGTGATGTATTCTACTTTGTAATCATATTCTTCTAGTTGTAATCGGAATTTTATAAGTCGACTAGAGGGATCTTTCATGCTAAATAAATACAACAAAGGTTTATGGTCTGTCTGGATGGTAAATTGTCTTCCAAATAAATAAGGTCTGAAGTATTTAACACTCCATACTATTGCAAGAAGTTATTTTTGAATGATTGGATAATTTAACTCTGCTTTGTTTAACGGCCTGCTTGCGTATGCGATGGGTCTTTTATCTTTATTGCATAATGTTGAACCGATTGTTTTGCCAGATGCGTCGGTTTGCAGAATAAATTCATTTTCTTTCGAAAAATCGGGATATTGCAAAATTGGTGGGGAAATAAATTTTTCTTTTAGCGTATTAAATGAATCTCTACATTCTTTAGTCCATTCAAAAGGGATATCTTTTCTACAAAGCTTATTTAAAGGCAATGTGATATGAGCAAATGATGGTATAAATTTCCTATAATAGTTACAGAACGCAACAAATCGACGTGTCTCGTCCGCGTTTGTTGGGTCTGGATAATTTCTGAGTACTCTGGTTTTTTCGGGATCTGGAAGCACTCCCTCTGCCGATACAACGTGTCCTAAATATAGAAGTTGTTTTTTTAAGAAATCGCATTTTTGCGGATTTACTTTTAAATTGACCTTCCTTAATCTTTCGAATACATCTATCAAATTTTTGTTATGACTTTCCATGTTTCTCCCGAAAACTACTAAATCGTCCATGTAAACAAATCATTTTTCAAAAGCTAATCCTGACACGGCGATTGACATTACGCGAGAAAACGCGCTTGGACTAATTTTAAGACCCATGGGAAGCCTTTTCATTTGGAATTGGTCCATTGCGGTGGAGAATGCCGTTATTTTTCTACTTTCTTCTTCTAACTCTGTTTGGTAGTAAGACTGTTGTAAATCTAAATGGCTGAAATAAATAGCTCCGGAAAGTGAATCAAGTATCTCTACAATATTCGGTAGCGGAAATTTATCATCCTGAATTACGCTGTTCACTTTTCGATAATCTATTACTAACCTCCATTTTTTCGTACTATCCTGAGATCGTTTCGGAACTAAGAGTACGGGACTATTCCAAGCACTGTTAGTTTTTTCTATAATATTCTCTTTTAACATTTTTTTGACCTGGTTATTTATCTCCGTTTTCATCGACTCTGGTAATCTATATGGTTTCATATATGTTGGTTTCGTATTCGGTTTTACACTTATGCGTTGCTGCATGATGTTCGTCGTACCTAACAAGTCACCGTCCAAGTAAAAGATATCGGCGTATTTCGCACAAATAGATTCTATACATTTTCGATCTGTTTTATCTAAATGATTTAACTTTAATGATGACAATATTTTTTTTACTCTGTCTAAATCATTTTGAGACTTTTGGAATGCACAAATTCGGTAGTTATTTAAATTTTCCAACTTCGGTTCAAATATCGGCAATTTAATTTCCTCATCGCTTGTGTTAAGTATTCTAACTGGTATTCTCCCCTGTTTAACATTAACTATACCTCCCGCCAAAAATATATTTTCCGCTAAATTTTCCGAACCTAAAACGTAATCTTGTCCCGAGGTAAATAAAGATTTTATTTTGATTAAATGTAAAGATTCGCTTCTTGCCGGTAATGTTAAATGAGAATCGCTATCGCTACTCCTATGAATTTGTACCACACAACTTTCATGTCCCACGTGTAGAATAAGCAGATTCGACTGTAAGTTGATAATTGCACTATAAGTTCGTAAGAAATCAAGTCCGATTATACCGTCTGCATAACACGGCATATTGTTTAATATGGCTACATGATATCTGGTTACCATATTCGAATAATATGTCGGCTATGTTGTTGCTAACTATCTCACCTCCTACGCCTTGAATTACTATAGAGCTCTTATGTAATGTTGTTCCCGTGGGAATTTTTTTCTTATGCAAAACGGATAGGTTCGCTCCTGTATCCAGTAAAAAGGTGGTAGGCTGTCCCTGTATCGTAAAAATAACATAGTCTAGTCCGTCACACGTTAAAATCTTATGGCCGAAAAAACTGGATCTCCCTTGCTGGTTCGCCTGTCGAGTCACTAGGCGCATCGTGGGTGGCCTGTAGGTCCCGCGTATATGTATACACGCTACCTCGACGTCCTCTGCCTCTTTGCGGCCCACGAAAAGTCCTAAAGTTAGGTCGTTGACTACGGCCTCTATAAAAATTACTACTAGGCACAGTACCTGGGTTTCTGGGGTAACTTGGTACCCAACTGCTGCGGTACCCACTTCGTGCTCTCGGCCGATGCTGAGAGCCTGGTGCCCGCCAGCCGTAGTGTAGTGGTTGATGAAAACCTCGTCTGCCGGTCGAGCCCCTCATGTTCATGAGCACGGGGTCTCGTTGTGGCTGCGCTTGCTCCTCATCTTGTGCGGCTCGGATGGCTTCCTTTAGCTCCGTGTACTGCCGGGCAGCTAAAATGGTACTAAGGCGACGGTTTCTCAATCCGTCCGTAAATTTTTTTATGGTCAAGGACTCATTTATTGGTCGCAAAATGTCTCGCGCACTAGCGTTTCCGTCCGCTTGCGCTATTGTGAGACCAATAAAAAGTTCCTCTATTTTCTCACCGTATTGGTTAATACTCATATCTCTTTGGGATGCGCTGTTTAATTGGATCAGTAAGGAATTTGCAGATTTCTTAGGTAACATATATTTCCTGATATCGGCAACTAGATCTAACACCGTTT
The DNA here is from genome assembly GCA_905404275.2 of Hedya salicella. Lineage (NCBI taxonomy): Eukaryota > Metazoa > Arthropoda > Insecta > Lepidoptera > Tortricidae > Hedya > Hedya salicella. The sequence continues at coordinate 14,225,480 of FR990111.1, read as the reverse complement.
CGTATTTTGATTTAAGTTTTAGTTGCGCGATTTTATTTAATCTTGTTTTTAGTACGAAAGAAATCAGCAACTTCTTTTGGTCAGCTCCTTCTATCATACTATCCATCATTTCAATACCTGCTATCATTCGTTCCACTGTCTCCTCACGATCATCTATTATTGGAATTAAACTACTAGCTACTTTTATTTCAAAAAATTTCGCCATTTTAGTTGGTTTTTTATACTCTAATATTTTATTATAAACCTCATCTATTCGTTCGAACAACAATTCAGCAATTAAATATTCCTGCTTTAAATCATCAAAATTAGTACTCCCAATTAATTGTTTATATTCCTCGTAGATTAATGTTGCACTATTTATTTTAGACAATCCTATTTCTTGTTGTCTTCTAAGATTTCCTAACTTTCTTAACTCTACTCTTAATTTCTCTAATTTATCATATGTATTACTTAACGCTAATTCCATAACCTTCCCACGTACCGCTCTTCTTACTGCTGCTCCTCATCAGGAGTCGTGGCGAACCTGCGGCCCGCTTCCCACGTACCGCTCTTCTTACTGCTGCTCCTCATCAGGAGTCGTGGCGGACCTGCGGCCCGACATTCGCTGGTGCATTCGGCGGATGAACTCGGCGCTTATTGTCTTTTTTATCCACTGCTGCTGTCCCTCTTTATATTTTTTGTATTTTACATACAAGATGACAAGGCCCGCAATGGCCAGAAGAACACTCACGAGGACATTGTTTAACGTAAGTCCATGTACTTGCTGGTCGCTTTGGGTAGCCGTATTTGTGCCGGCTATAATTTCTTTATCCTCGGTTTTTGAAGATTTTGACCCCATTTTTGACGCACACACAGTATAAAAATATTGCTGCGATTATAAGTCCAACGACTACCAGAAACGTGTAGGCCACAAACGTAAGTTTCCGTTCAAGTTCCAGTAATGCACTGCTGTCGTTGCAAAAGGGTCCCGAGCACATGTTTTGTCAAGGTAATAACGTCCGATTCACAATAAATTATTAAAAGACACTAGTCCACAGTCGATGCGGCGGAATGCGTCCCGTCAGCGTGTTTCGCCCGATACTCGACGCCACACTTGCGCCGACTGTCACGGTCGCCATGAGGTGTAGAGGTCAGTAAAATGAAACACGACAATGCTGGTTACTTGCTGTATTAAGACTAAATCATCGTTCACACATCATACACACACATACATTAATACAGATACTTATGTAGATAGTTATGTTATATCATTGCACCACCTCAGCGTAACTGTTTTTATCTAGGTCCACTAGAGTCGACACAATATTCACAATTTTTATGGCAAAGTTATTTAAATCACTAACACTGGGTCCTACAGGAGGCATACGTCGGAGGTTCTCGATTGCGCTGTCAATTAATAAATCCGATCGTCCATAGTTCTTACGTAAAATGCGCATTATAAAGTCCGGCCGCGTTGACGTTGCAATTCGATGTTTCACACATTGTTGCGCTTCGCCTCTCAAGGCTTGCCGCAGTCGCGCCACGTTCTCGTAGTTAGAGAATTTATATCTTGCCGTAGACTGCTGGTACGCGTGATAAAATGTTTGCCACTCGCCTATGTCACCATTAAATATTGGAAGCTCGTATACCTGGCGAGGTGCGGGGCGCATCATTTTTTCTATGCTTTCCGCCAATTGCTCGATACCTCTCGATATCTGCTCGCCGATCTCTCTCTCGGCGTGGAGCGCTCGGTTCTGTGGGTTCTTTCGGCGTCCGGGGGCGAATGGGTTCTGCGACGTAACGGTGACGACTCTCGCTCTCCGGGCCGGTGTGAGGTCTCTCTAGCCACTCTCTTACTTTATTACGACCGTCTACTACGGTACCTTCTCTTTGTGAGCCCTCCTCCTCGATGCGGTCGATCGTGGCCGCCAGGCGCTTTTTAATGAGCTCCTGCTCGATCTGCAGCTCACGTTTCTGAATCTCGGCCAGTTTCTCGGCCGCCTCTAGCTCGGCCTGCCGTTTTTTCGCCTCCGTCGCGCTTCTAGCGCGAGAAAGCATGGATTCGGGCGGCGCGGGCATATTTTCGGCAAACATCACCTCGCGGTCCGCCGAGCGATTTCGAGTGTACTCACGGGTTTGCAAAGTACCTCGTAGTGCCTCCGCCCTCTCGTCTGCCGCTGTTCGTAGCGGCGCCGCTGCGCCGGCGCGGTCTCCCTCGCGCTGTCGTAGCTGCTCGTCCAGCCACGTAGTTGTGTTCGTGGGGGATAGTGGCGGGTCTCTGAACTCGGTTCTGATGGACTCCAGCCTGGGGTTGTAGTGTTAGGCGGCGCCGTCCTGTGCCTGCCGCGCAGCCGGGTTCGGTTCTGGCTGCTGCGACGGCCCCTGTTCGGCCGCGCCCTTAAGGTTCTGGCTCCTGGTACCAACCATCGTGATTCAGTACAGTACTTGTTCGGTTCGGTTTGGATCGGATCGCGCAATGATTTTATCCGGCTCGATCTAGGACCAAAGAATGAAACCGACGCGGGGCTTCATTTACTCGATCTCCTTCGATAGGACAGAGGTTCTTAATTATATTGATCGGATCAGTTCTTGAAATCAAAACCTAACTAAACTATTCTAAACAACTATTCGAAACAGAAGAAAATATTATAAACTATTCTAATATATACACTTAATTAAACTCAAAGGACCACCTAATTTACGTAATTAGGAACGAAATAATCAAACTTAAACACTATGACTCTATGAGATAAGATATAGACGACCTTTCTCGCAAAACCTAAACTAGACTGCCTAAACTTGTAATATTCTACACCGCGATAAAGCTGTGCGCGTGTCAAGTAGTGACCCGAGCTAAGGATGGATTCAGCAATATAAGATGTATAACATTAAAAATAATCGGCTATGGGCTACCGGTAAAGAGCAATTCTCAGAGGTAGGTGTTGGCCAGCTTGGAGTAAAGAAACCACCAGAATTTATACAAGAGGGCGCCAGGTGTCTTCTCTAACAAACGAATGACAATTTCAAATGAAAGGCAGATTAAATGTTTATAACCACATTTATTATATATTACTTAAACAAACTTTTTGTCTCCAGTTGGTTCAAAAATATCAGCCGTAGGCTGTGTCTAATATTTTAATAGACGTTTTACAAATTTAGCCTTGCTTTCCTTTCATCTAAAATTACTTGTAACAAGGGAAAGCACGGAGTATTCGATGTGTTAACAAATAAAAAAAAACACTTAATTTAAGGCTAAAAAGTAGTGACAACGGTAGTATATATTCTCACAGAATTATGACTGCATTGAGTCTTATTTAATTAATGGTTAATGTAGACCGGTTACTAATATTGGTGTCATTAATTTCACACTGACCGTTAGAATGTTCCAATCACAAATGTTAACTTAACACAGCTTCTAGCTCTAAATTTATTCACTACGGTTCAAGTTAAGTAAAAGAGGATACATACAGTTTTCTTCCTTGAAAGGTGGATACTTCACTATATTAACTGGGGTGTCCCCCTTTTACTAGAACTTTCCGTGCTGCTAATATGGCGATCTTGTCACCCGATGAAGTTTGATAGAACCCGGAGTCTCATCCATAACGGAATGTGCTGAGATACTGGACTTTTAGTAGTCACAGGACAAAATTAAAGCAAGGTAAAAAGTACCATCATAGGAGAATAGAGTAAAAAAAAAAAGCTCAGCAATGCCGGGTTTTTTCTGCAGGTGCCATATCTCGTGGCGATAATCACATTTAGTGAGTCAAAACATTAAAATTTTATAAGCGGTCAGCAAGTCATGAAGAAGTTAGTGAAGTGAGGAAGACAATTTTCAAAATGCTAAAGTGTGTAATGCATTGGCCACAGGCCATAGCGAAGAGATTCGACCAAAAAGAGTTAAAAGTAATGTTCACGCCATGGTGGATTGAACGTCGAATAACGGTACATTCGTGACCAGCAAAATCTGTAGAACCTTCCATATTTCCCTATGGCAACATTATTTAACATTTGGAAACGACGAAAATCGAAATTTCCCCAAAACAGAAAGAAAATAAACCTTCATGATTACCAGACTCAACAAACGACCTTTATCTATTTATTTTTGAGAGCGTAACAGGTGAAATTCTTAAATATTTAAATTCGAAAGAACTATTATCTTGATGCGCCATAGACTCGGAGCAACCGCAGGCAACACTAATTAAAAAATAAAAACGGAACGTTTCGATTCACGACAGCGTCGCACGATCTGATCTCAAATGTATTATTGGTATTTAGAATTGTTGGAAATCTCTTTATGTATATTAATATGACATAGCAACTAATATAATGAAATAGGTAAAGTATTTTTCTAATATGAAAATAAACACTCTTATTAATCGAAAAGTTTATGCTTGACGTTGACAGATGGAAAATCATTAGATGAAACAAAACGCAGTGGTTCGCTAGACTGAACGGTAAACAAATTCTAACCTGGCGTATCTTACGGAATTCAATATAATTACTGTGTTTTGGAGGCTTAAACGACCTGAAATCCAAATGATATTAATGTGTAATGCCATGTTTATAGTGGCTTACTACAAGGAATGCCTTATACATGCGTACGAAGTGATAAATACTATCGGAGAGTACTCCATATTTACAGGTATGTTTTGGAGGGGTTTAGGCTTTATTATCCCTATGTAATACATTTAAATACTAGACAAGGATATTGAGTATGTTGCATGAAAAATCATTCACCAATTAGCTCGCCTTGGACCTACCAAACGGACAAGTACAATTGGGGTTTGAAATTTAACCTGAATTACACTTTAAGTAACACGGTATGGGTAAAAAGTGTTACAAACTAAGACCTAAATTAACAATATACTTATACACAAACTTATACTGAATCACTAGGCAACTGGGTTAGGAAGGATACTTGGGAGACTGGGTTCACTATTTAAACTTCTTCTTTCTTGATTTGAATAAACTGTACTGAATTCATTTCATAGAAACTGAGCTCGCTTATATACAATTTACTATTCACGGTTCATCACCTATCCATAAAGAAACACTTTCTCCGAAACATCCAATTAGAATGCTCAATGCAGCATAACAAAGGACTGAAAACCTTGAAAGCGGTTCGAAAGAGATCGGACCTCTCTATATTAAAACTAGCCTTCTAATTGGATTATCGAAATCTCTCCGACCAAGATCCGCTTTTACTTTTCACTTGGTTCGGTTCACATATTCATTTTTTATAAATTAGAATCAAATTGGATCTTGATGGAAATTACATTGGTTCATACATTACGTAGTAGGGTTCAATACAAGACCTAGGGTCCCTAACAATTATATAAGTTTACATAGTTTCTAAGCAATAATTTGGTTCAAAATGCTAACAGTATGAAGTTACGGATACTTTGATCTAGTCTTATTCATTAAGTTTACATGGCAAGTCTACTGTAATACTTGATTTCTATAGAGTATTATTAGGTTCATATTTTTACATCATTCAAATTAAGTTTTAGTGTTAATAAATACTAGTAATTCCTAAATAACTGGAAACTCTATAGTGAAAGATTGCCTGGCCCCTTACGGTAAACGGCGCGAGATATACCCCCTTTCGCCTTATAATGCGCATTCCGGCGGAGGCACCGTTAGTCGCTGCCAAAGAGAATATAACCACTACGTTTTAAGAGACGGAACTCCCATACAAAAAGTTTTAGACCGTTTCAGTATGAAGCCAGCCAATCTTAATTACCAACACCAAGGTACGAACTGCACAGACTAAACAGGGATAAAAATGTCAGGATGACAAGTAGTGTTGTCGAAAGTATCGATACAGTAACAGCATAGCGCTGCGCTTTTTTATCGATATCGATCTTCCAAAAAGTAGTATATACTATGTTTCGATAATTAATTTGTATGAAATGATTGCACTAAAGTAAAACAAGTTTTGCTTCTCAATGATTATTTATTTCATAATGAGGAACTATTTACATTGAAAATGTGGTAAATACAGTTTTCATGTAACCCAACTAGTACCAAAACCATTATTTTTAATTCGGAAGGAATCCGTTAATTCGATAAATGTTGATCCTGAATGTTAATACCCAAGTTTACTTTTCTCCTTTGGTACCGTTTGGTAACTAAAAGTTCGTAACCTACTTCGAAACGGGAAAAAAATCCCATTCGGTAACTGGTTACAATACGGGAATTTTAAATTATCGATTCGTAACCACGGTTACGAACCAGCTTCGAAACGGGAAAAAAATCCCATTCGGTAACTGGCTTCAAAAGGAGACTTTTCTATTACCGATTCGTAACCACGGTTACGAACCAGCTTCGAAACGGGAAAAAAATCCCATTCGGTAACTGGTTACAATACGGGAATTTTAAATTATCGATTCGTAACCACGGTTACGAACCAGCTTCGAAACGGGAAAAAAATCCCATTCGGTAACTGGCTTCAAAATGAGACTTTTCTATTACCGATTCGTAACCACGGTTACGAACCAGCTTAGAAAGAGAAAAAAAAATTTAGTTTGTAAATACTTTTCTTTTGTAAAAAATACTGCATAGGTAGGTAAAAAATAACCTTTATTCGCCATAATAATTAAATAACATAACTAAATTACCACTTAACATAACGAAATTACGACGTAAATCAACGAAAATATAACTCTTGTATTACTCTAATTATTGGGCTTTTAATTTTATACAGCAAATGGGCTTATTAACTCGATGCAGTGTCCCACACTTATATCACCGTTTTGTAGGTCTCTAACCGCTCTGCTAATTTCTGCCGCTATTTGTTCATATTCTTTGGCTTTTTTCGTCTCATTGAACTTCTTGTTCAAATCAGACATTGAAATATTATAAAACCTTGCTTCATTTTGCAATGTTTTCAAAATTTCTGGCATAGTTGGGTTTTTGCGTCCTACAAATCGGTTTAGTTTTGCATTCCAACCTTCTAAATTGTTGTTGGTTTTAAAAGTCTCACCTTCACAATTCCATATTTGGATGAAATGGTCGTTTTTCAGCCATTGTTTTGAAAAGTACGCATTAAACTCAACCATATTATTTCCGTAATTGCATTGTCGGCTTGATATGTACTGTACTCCTTCTGCAACTCTGCTGATTGGTAACAAAGCTAAAGCGATGCAACGCGACACGTGTTTACGCTCAGTTCTCAGTTTTAATTTCAGCTTCTGAGCTTTTCTCCACAGACTATTACCAAAATGGTAAAAACAACCCTTAACATCGATGCTTGGAAAAACGTGTGAAAAGGCATTCATTGCGGCCGTTTCAAAGTCGACAGTTATCTTTTTCGGATTCCAGGATGGCAGTTGTGATTTTATAACATTTAATAATATCTCATAAGTGTTCTGATCCTTTCTGACCAAAAATGCAAAAATCAGAGGGATGACGCAATTCGACTCCTCATGGTATCCATGAATCGTGTAAATTTGGTTAAATGGACGTGGGCATGATTTAAAAGTGCCATCCGCTAAGTAGTGTCCAATTTCAGTAATGCGAAGTATATTCTTTTTGTCAAAAAATACTAAAATTTTGTTCCCATCGTAATTATAATCCGCAAGCATAAATTGTTGGAATTGTGTTGGAATCTCTGTTTCGGCTGGATCATTGTTACGTATGCTAGAAACTCCTAAGTTTTTCCTTTTATTACGATAAATGCTCGATTTGATGCTCGCGAACTTTGGTATAGCATGGTGTAAATTAACGTTGTTCTGCTCAAGATTACAGACCATGTCTTGGTATTGTTTTTGGATTGGGCTAGGGTTTTCAGAAGTTTTTCTTGTAAGACGATCTAATGCTATCATTATAGCATGTTTTCCAGGATTAGTCAGACAATCTGGCTGATGTTCTGTCATCTTGGTAATTAATTTGCGGTCAGGGCTTAAAGTGATGTTTCCACGACATCCCGATTTAGCACAAAGCCAAAATGTTTTCTCATCACTGTAAATTTTTCTCTTATGAAATTTACGGCCGGCAATTATCATACACTGTCCACCTCTTTTGGAACTGATGAACCTTATGTTATTCGAGCTGGTTGAACTATTTGTAGCGGTATCACAATATTCCTCGGAATAATGCATGTTCCCATTTGACTATTGCACTACTAATTAATCTAATCAGATATGAGTTGTTACAGGAATACTTAAATTATGAAGGACTTGTTATACTGAATGACAAGATAAAATAGAATTGTAAGTAAGTGACAACGTCATGTTAGGTTTTCAAATATAGAAAGAAAAAAAGGTTTTATACACGTTTTGCTACCAAACGGCACTACGCAGGCCCATTCGGTAGCCAGCTACAAAATGGGAATCCGAAAATCCCTGTTTGTAGCCAGTTACAAAACTTGGCTACCAAACGGCACTACGCAACCCCATTCGGTAGCCAGCTACAAAATGGGAATCCGAAAATCCCTGTTTGTAGCCAGTTACAAAACTTGGCTACCAAACGGCACTACGCAGGCCCATTCGGTAGCCAGCTACAAAATGGGAATCCGAAAATCCCTGTTTGTAGCCAGTTACAAAACTTGGCTACCAAACGGTACCAAAGGACTTTTCTTAGTTAAATATTAATGCACTGTTTGCTTTCATGGTGTTTACACAAATGGGGAACCTATCGGAAAAGTCATTATACCAAAATTTTTCATAACATCATACATCATCATATATAGAACCCAATAGGTTGGGTTAGGCTTATTATATGGTTTTTAAATAAGCCTAACCCAACCTATTGGGTTCTATGGCTTGTTTAAAAACCATCCTGAAGAGTTTATGGTTTAAGCAAAACATCCATTTGGAACAAATGAGAATTTTAGCAAATGTTACATTTGGAAAATGACTTCAGTGATTCAGATAGGTAACCATTTACATATGTAATAAAATTATATCATACAATACATAACTACATCGCATGACACAATCGTGTTTTAAGACCATTATGTATCAGTTGCATGAACTACTATGGTGTAGATATCTAGTGACCGACTGAGACATGTGTTTTTTGCCGAAACCGAAGGTTCGGTTTGATTATAGTTTCGGCCGAAACCGAACCTTTTATAAAAGTGATTGAAAGTTGACTAAAACTATTAAAACGTTGAATAAAGTGTTAGTAGGCCGTTCTTTCCAGATATTTGACTAATGAAATATCTTGCCGGCCTAATATTACAGGTTTCTACGTTCAAGTATTATCCAATTGAAATTTCAACATTGTATAGTGGCACTGGGTCAAAATTTAACCTCCCTTAAAAAAAAAATTAAATGTTACCTTAATAATTGTAATACTGAGGCAGCGACTTGTTAAAAGGCGATTTGTTTTTTTTAGGTATGTTATGAAACGACGTCTTAATAATAGAAATATTTCTGAAAAAACTACTCCAATATCATAAAAACTCTCCGAAATACAACGACGTTAAAAGGACATTTTTGGACTTTCTCAAAAAATGCTTCATACTTAAGCCAAGCATACATACATGTGACGTCACACAATAGTACCATTTATAGGGAAAATAAGGACTTTGTTCTGCCGCTATGATAAAACGAGGGTTTATCGAATAGGTTATATAAAAAAAAATACAAAACATTTTACGGGTTATTGAATGGTTATTTAAAAATGGACATTCCCACCCAACTTTAAAGACTCATAACATAAAGCAAGCTACACGTAAGGTATCAAACTCAAAAATTTAACGTAGTTTTTATTTTGCTTGTTTTATCAGGATCTTATATAATTTTATCTTTTTTTTCTACTGTCAAATAGCCTATTGTACATGCTATATAACTACATAATTAAAAAATTTAAAAACCCCCGGCACAAATGAACATATCAACAAAATTTGGAGTTCCTAGCTTCAATATTGGCTGAGATCCGATCACTTGTTCCACTAAAAGCTGAATATCTTCGAGACGAGGGCTCCGATTTTCATCAATCAAAGCTAAGAACACTTGGGAAAAAATTATCTATGACATAAGAAAAACTGCACTCAAATCGGTCCATCCGTATGGGCGCTACGATGCCATAGACAGATTCACTGATGTTAAACTTATAACACCCCTCTTTTTGTCGGGGGTTAAAAATAAAACAAGTTTATTATTAAAATATGATAATGCCGAGCGCCCCCGAAGTTACCCGAACGAGACCCGAAAGTACGATGTTATAAGTTTAAGCGCGGCCGAAAGGTTCGGCTGTTTTTTGGCCGAAACCGAACCTTTAGCCGATACATGATTTTTGGACCGAAACTGGCCGAAACCGATACCGAATTTTAGGGGATACTTGGACCTTGAAATAATAACACCGAAAGTCCTTTTAATGTACGTTTAATGTCTTTTCACAGTATAGTGTACAGTTATGCGTTCCCATTGAGACTGACTACCGGGACGTCTTGCATCCCTTTCTACTGCCACGTCAACTCATATTCGAGTGCATGTGTACTGGGATATGAGCTGACAAGACATTACTATGTCCCTATAGCATTCCCCCCTTTAAAAAAATAATAAGTAAAAAGGTAACACGAAACACACAATATTATACCGGGTGAGCAATCCAAATGGGTCAGTATGGCGGTTTTGGAAACCATAACAGATAGCGAAATCTTGGCTTAGGAACCATGACGTTGATTTTAGTAAAAAGAAAAACTGCATTCATATACTTACAAAAATACGTGTACTCGGCCCAGGAATCGAACCTGGACTTTTTGAAAAATTAAATTTCGTTATTTTCCTTTGAATATCGGTTATGTAGCTCTTAAATAGTAAATGTTACTAAGAAACATGATATCTAAAACTAATAAAATGCAATCTGGCAATCTAACTGTCCGGCCTCGACTCGTAATTTTAACACGCGTAGCAGCCGCCGGCGCGGGCGTCACGTTGCGCTGACGCTGCTCATGTCTACTCGGAGGCGGACTGGGTGGTGGGACTATGCTCTGCATTTCTTTCGCCTCGCTGTTGTCATTTAGTAAATATGCGGGTTTTAATCTGTCTATTGAAATACTAACTTTTCTATCTGGCAACTGTAATTGAAATACTTTATTAGACCTTCGCAGCACCTTGAAAGGGCCATCGTAAGGAGATTTTAGCGATCTCCGCACCGTGTCGTCGCGCACAAAAACGTATTCACATTTTTTCAAATCTGGGTGGACAAAAATATACTGTGACCCTCTATTAATCTCAGGGATTGGTTTAAGTACCCGAATAGCCCTTCGAATCTTACCTACTACACTATACGGATCGCTAATATCCGCTTCCGGTGTATTATCATAGAACTCACCTGGCAGCCGCAAAGTCTGACCGAACGTTAGCTCTGCCGCGCTCGTACCGCTATCACTGCGGCTGGCTGCCCGCAACCCTAGCATGACGGTGGGTAATTCGTCCACCCAGGAGATATTATTATTCCTGGCCATCAACGCTGCCTTCATGGACCTGTGAAAGCGTTCTACTTTAGCATTACTCTGGGGGTGGTACGGGGTGGTTCTTAGCCTATCAATTCCCAAAAATTTCATTAGCTCGTTAAACAGATGACTTTCAAATTGCCGCCCCTGGTCACTAGTCAGCCGTACTGGACAGCCGTATCGCACTATCCAACCCTCGTAAATTACTTTTGCCACTACCTCTGCCGTAATTTCACACACCGGAAACGCTTCTGGCCAGCGTGTGGCTCTATCTATTATTGTGACCAAGTACCGGTAGCCCTGAGGGGTCGTTGCTAACGGGCCGACGATATCAATATGTATGTGCCTAAATCTCTCCGCATTCTCGAAATTACCTACCCCTGAAACGGTATGCCGACTCACCTTCGCTTTCTGCCAAGGTATGCACGCTCTTGCCCACTTCGCAACATACATCCTGGTTCATTCTGGGCCAAAAGAAACTTTTACATACCATTTTACGTGACGTTCTGACACCAGGGTGTCTTAACTGGTGTATACTGTCAAATGCCGCCTGCCGAAACTCTTGTGTTCGATACGGCCTTACCTTACCCGTGCTGACTTCACAAAAAACAGTCCTATTACCGCCGAGTAGGGTAACTCATTTGAAACTTAAATTAGATGGCTGATTGCCCGACTGCGTTATGCTAGTTATGTACTCGTCGCCTGCTTGCGCGTCAGCAAGCTTGTCGTAATCTAGAGCGACCGGGCATGACACGGTCTCTATGCGCGATAATGCATCGGCAACAACATTCCTTTCGCCCGACACGTGCCTGATATCTGTTGTAAACTCACTTATATACGTTAACTGTCTAGCCCTCCTTGGTGTTGAACTTTCGACGTCCTTCAGCCGCACGCTAAGCTTTGCTATCTCGTTCATTATTTTCTCCGCGTCCGTCTGCATATTTGCGCTCGACGAACTTGCCTCACCGTGCGTTCCTTCTACCGTCTGTGATACTGCCGCAATTTGTCCTGATCTTGTCGCTTCCAAAACATTGTCTGCTATAGCTGCCAACTGATCCAAATCCTTTGTTCCTGTTGCTGATAGCACGGCGCGCACTGTCGCTGGCAGCAACCTCTGCCAAAGGACTCTAATAGTATCTTCTGGGAATTTATCGCGACCCAAGACCCTCATTCGCCGTAGCAACTGAGACGGCTTTTGGTCTCCCAATTCCATTTCGACCATCATCCTTTCAATCTGACGGTCTTTTGTGTCCTCTAATAATGTGAGAAGCTTTTCCTTCAATGCTTCATATTTCCCGGTTGCTGGTGGGCTAATCAACAAATCTGTAATTTGGACTATGACCTCTTTCGGTAATTTTGAAACTATCATGTCAAACTTCGTTTCATCTCCCATTCTTTGTGGAGTAAGTACCGATTCTGCCCTAACAAACCAGACTCGGGGCTGCTCCACCCAAAATTCCGGTATGCGCGCTGACACCGAGACCGCCATGACCTCGACCGGCGCCGCTGCAGGTGGCTGCATATTATTATCCACCATAATTCACTTTTTCAAACTCGCGTGACTATTCAACCGCGGGGTCACCACTTTAGGGGATACTTGGACCTTGAAATAATAACACCGAAAGTCCTTCTAATGTACGTTTAATGTCTTTTCACAGTATAGTGTACAGTTATGCGTTCCCCTTGAGACTGACTACCGGGACGTCTTGCATCCCTTTCTACTGCCACGTCAACTCATATTCGAGTGCATGTGTACTGGGATATGAGCTGATAAGACATTACTATGTCCCTATAGAATCTTCGGTCGGACACTCTATGTGCGTCCACACTTGTATCTTTTGCTCGTATCCGATCACCGTGCCGTGGCATGACTGCGTATCGCGCTGCTTGGACGCTTACTGTCGGCGCGCCGATCATGCCGCACTCGTCCGATATAACTGTGTGATACGCGTAGCAAAATGGATTTTGAGCGACCGGATCGGCGCAACGTCCAAACGCGTGAACGTGACACGCGATCATGCCACGCGACGATGATCTGATACGGGCAAATGATACAAATGTGGACACACCTTTTGATATTCCCTTTAAGGCAATTCAATTTAATAGTACGCCGGCACCTTCTAGTAAATATAATTTTACGTAATGTCCGAACGTCGGTAACGTCCAAAGTGCTAAAATAGTTCGGTACACGGTACACCATATGAATTGTATGTGCCCGCAACTTATTACCCAATTTTTTTCTTCAGCGTAGTCAGGTAAAAAGTATTCTATAACCACCTGGAGATATCGAGCTACCCGTGTACCAAAAATAGGTAAAATCGGTTTAGCCGATTTTGCTTGATGAAGCCGCAACGATACATGCAAACATACAAAAAATAATTTGGCAGGCGCTGTCTCCGAGTGTGTCCCTAAGGCATGGCAGGGACAGCTCCGCTCGATGAAGAAATAGATATCAATTATTCATCAATTTGTTACAAAATTATAATTACACTTAGTTTAATATAAACTACAATAGAATATTGCCATATTTCTAATCAGAATTGGCCATTTATAAATTCAACAACAGACAGACACTTATAGGCTTAACACTTGTAGGCTAGTGAATGTTGGACTGTGCACAATGTAGGGCAAATTGAGCTGCTTGTCTGGAGACTGAGCTCTGTTTGCATTATTGTTTACTAGCTTCTGCCCGCGACTTCGTCCGCCTTAAATTCGTTTATCGCGGATAAGGGTATTTTTCCGGGATAAAAAGTAGCCTATGTCCTTCCCTGGGACTCAAACTATCTCCATACCAAATTTCATCCAAATCGGTTCTGCGGTTTAAGCGTGAAGAGGTAACAGATAGACAGACAGACAGACAGACACACTTTCGCATTTATAATATTAGTATGGATAAATAAGTATGTCTGAAGTTAATTTAAAATGTAAAATATTAAGTTGATGTTTTTCAAGTTGACAACATTGGTTCCAAAGACAACCAATATTAAATATCTGAACATAATGCTTAATTATATGTATTTATTCTACACTTTTAATACAAACATTGATTTTAATTCTCTCTTCCCACTATTTGCTAACACACATATTTGAGAAAAGTTTGCACCTCCTTCCTAAGTAGCGCCATAGGATTCAGGTGCAAACTTAACTCAATCAAGTGTAGAGGCTCAGCCCCCCCCCCCCCCCCCCCTTTTAAGGGTTGAATTTATATAGCCTATAACCAGGCCGGAGATTTTTTCAACAGAAAAGTAAAGTTTATATCAAAATCTGCTTAGTCGTTTTCACGTGATGTGCGCACAAATAAACAGATAAACAGACAAAAATTCGAAAAACTGTTGGAACGTGATCTGTTATCGATTTTAAGTATGCCCGGCCTATTTTTTTTTCGAATATATTCCATGTAAAGACTTTTGAACCTCTTCAGCTTTATTATATGTATAGATTGCATAACTGCTGGTGACTAAGGTTTCCAGAGCTTAATAGAGGAGCTGTTTTGTGTGCAGTACAGAAACATTGTCGTTTCTGCTACCTGCCAGGATTTGAAAATATCAGTCATTTATAATTAACTAGAAGGCGCCCGCAACTTCGTTCGCGGAGGAGCAAAAGTCATAACCCCTCTTTTCTTCTTTAGCATAGTCGGGTAAAAAGTATCCTATAACCATCTGGAGATATCTAGCTACCCGTGTACCAAAAAAAGTTGAAATCCGTTAAGCCGATTTAGCGTGATGAAGCCACAACGACACATACAAACATACATAAAATCCAAAAAAAATATTTTTCGTGTTAGTGACCTCCAAATAGTCCGTAACAATCAATTTTTTGAAAATATCTTCAATGTACAGACATTTCATTTTTACAACTTTATAATAGTACCTATATAGTGTATTTCTCCGGAATAAAAAGTAGCTTACGTCTTTCACCAAAACTCGATATTTTACTAATTTTAATGTGAATCATATCAATTCATACCATACCAAATCATACCTAGATTTCAAGTTCCTAGCATAAAAAAATATTTACTGTCCATACAAATTTTCATTTTCCTCCCTAGAAGTGATGAAATTTGACATACAGCCTATGTCCTATTCTGATATACATATAAGGTACATAACTGGAAAGTTTCGTAAAAATTCGTCCAGTATTTTTTGAGATTAAGTGGAACGTACATATTTACTTTCACATTTACGTATAATATAGTAAAGTAAAGCAGAGAGTATAGTAGATTCGTTAATCTAAGAGTCAGTAAAGTAATAGTATAGGTATCGAAATATCTGATGCTTGATATTTATTTCATACTAGCTTCTGCCCGCGACTTCGTCCACCTTAAATTCGTTTATCGCGGATAAGCGTATTTTTCCGGGATAAAAAGTAGCCTATGTCCTTTCCCAGGACTCAAACTATCTCCATACCAAATTTTATTCAAATCGGTTCAGCGGTTTAAGCGTGAAGAGGTAACAGACGGACGGACGGACGGACGGACGGACGGAGGGAGGGACAGACGGACAGACGGACAGACGGACGGACGGACGGACGGACGGACGGACGGACGGACGGACGGACGGACGGACGGACGGACAGACAGATAGACAGACAGACAAGACAAGACAGACAGACAAACAGGTATAGATTGAAAGACCGGCCAAGTTTAGATTGAAAGAGCGGCCAAGTGCGACTCGGACAAGGAAAGGGTTCCATACCATTATCTATAAAAACGGCAAAAAAATCAAGTTTGTTGTATGGGGGGGCCCTTAAATATTTACTTTATTCTGTTTTTAGTATTCGTTGTTATGGCGGCCACAGAAATTCTATATCTGTCAAAATTTCAATTACTAAACCATCACGGTTCACGAGATACGGCGTCGTGACAGACGAAAAGTCAGACGGACGGATAGCGGAGTCTTAGTAATACGGTCCCGTTTTATCCTTTGGGTACGGAAGTGTGTGTACCTACAGTGAAGTTGCAATAGAGCTACATGAAAAAAAAAGGTATTTTACCTTGGCCGCTTTTTGCCATCATTAGAGGAAACTCTTCAAGAATTTTCTCAGAAAGTGGTGGCAAGTGGCAAAAACATCCAAGACTCAGGAACAAATATTTATTGCTCATCACACAAATATTCGCCCTTACCGGGATTTGAACCCAGGACCTCAGCTTCGCAGGCAACGTTACTCCCACTGAGCCAAACGTGTCGTCTATACTACATAGGTAGTAATGTTAATTTTATTATATTTCTTATAACCTTGGTTACGTTACGTTTTTACGTTATAACTTTATGAAGTTAGAATAATAATAAAAGCTATTTAGCAACAGTATAATTCTTAGTAATAAGGATTAAAAAACCCTGTCATGCAAAAAAAACATAACAGCATTAGAAACACGACACCAGAATAAAAGCAGCAGATAAGTCGCGTTATAGAGAATGCAATAAGCTTACCATTTAAGGGTTTTTAGATCACGGCCGGCTTAACCGAACAGACATGCGCACATGGCGACTTTTGAAAAAGGAAGAAATATTTAAAACGGCTGAAAACAAAATTTCCCACACGATAATTACGAAAAATATCCAAACATATTTGATTATAAGAATCACTCAGAGCAGAGAATAAGCAAAAAGCCATAACTACCTTTAGATTTGGGTATGTGAGGTTGGTTTAAATTACACCCTCCGTCATCCTGGATTTCCGAATGAAAGGATCGCTGAAACAATTGATTAATTAGAAGACGGATACTACAAAACACAATGAATGCAGGACAAAAACTATAAAACTATTGTGAGTAAATTGAAGAAACTGAATGAAATAAAAAAGGTTTATTATTTTTTGCTTTTCAGTTTTCTCGGCGGTTAAATTTTATTTCTATTTTTTGTGCTACATGTTTTTTTTAATTTTTAATTTATTTTAAAATAGCTACTTACCATACTTTAGCTATTAACTGTTATATAATCATACTGTAACTATTATTGGTTGTTAAATATAGAAACGATAAAAAACAGGCTTTATATACCAACATGGGTATGCCTCCCAATTTCAATTTATAGCCGGATGAAGACGTAAAATTGTGTACTTACCACGAGGAGTAAAAAGAAACCCCCTTCTATCGCATATTTACAACACTCGCCTGCGGCTCGGGTCACAATTACCTCCGATTTCGGGCTTTCTTTCTTTTACAGCCCTTGGTAAGTAATGTACTATTATATTATGAGTTTTATTTTGTAATACACAACTCGGCATTAAAATCTATTAGTGAACAATAAATAAATCACCCCTATTTTCCGTCTTTGTATTATTGTATATATCGATGGCAAAAAACTGAAACGTAGTAAACGCCAATGGAACTTCTTTATGCCGTTGATATATGTATTGTATTATTAGTAATAAATAATAACTCTTTATTTTGAATAATTATCCATAGATGATTATTAACAAAGTAGCTTAAATCTAGGTTAGTAATTAATACTAGAAATGAAGAATAATGAATAATAAATAAAGATTTCTAATTGTATATACTTTGTTTTTATAAATTATCCAAACCAATTATTAATTATACATGTCCGTCGTCTACGAGCTGCATCTAAAAAGTAATCATGATTTTCTGCTTCTGGGAGATCTTCTTCCGCACCATCGTGTTTTTCATCACCTTTGCTTTGATCTGTGATGATGTCTTCGTCACTCGCAGAATCATCACTGCTGTCTGCATCAACATCATTTTCTGAGCCATGCATCATATTATATACAACTATACATGGTTCAGCATGAAGTGATGATTTTTCCAGACTGTAATGCACAGGACGGTGGCGATAAAGGCATCTGAATTTATTTTTTAAAACTCCAAAGCACATCTCTATAACCCCTCTAGCCTGTGCATGGCATTTGTTGTACCTTGCTTCTGGTGACTCGGCAACGGGGTCCGGATGAGGAGTCATAAGCCAAGGAAGAAGTGGGTAGCCCTTGTCCCCAAGAAGCCACTCCATAGCCAGTTGTTGCACATATTCCCTTTCCAGGTACTGGTAAACATTGCTACTCCTCCATTTAGCAGAATCATGGGTTGAGGCAGGAAAATTCGGGTTCACACTGGTAATCAGACCAGTGGCATCACATACCATTTGACAGTTAATACTGTAAAATCCTTTTCTGTTATTTTTTTTTCTGGGGCTGTTAGATGGGTTGTAGGGGTTTGTATAGCGGAATGTGTCTCATCAACTACACCCAATGAACTAGGTATTCCGAAAAAATCCAGGAAGTGTTGCATGGACCTCTCTTTTTCCACTCTTGTCGCAGGGAACTTGATCCACAGCTGCCAAACTTTAGGTTGGCTTTGAGCCAGAACGTTAATTTCCCCTACACCAGTCTGATAGCTACCTTGTGCAAAAAAGTTCAGTGCGCTTGAAACCTTTAAATGGGGGGGCACCGTACCCACTCGAAACCCATCTCCTGCGCACAAAGTATTTACAACATGTAGGCCCAAGTCCCGCTACAATCTAAAGAATTTGCGAAATTTCCGCTCAGACCGATCAAATGGGTTGAATGCATCACGCAACATCTTCAAATTATTTTTTTTTCACCCTCGCCATGCTCCCTCGTGATCGTCAAACAACACAGCAGCCACGATGTCTTCATCCATTTCAAAGACGTATTAATTAAATTTAAATGTTCTTGCACAATTATGGCACTTGACTTCAACGCATTAAAATCTTAAACGGAACTATTTAGCCCCCGCTAAAATTAGCCAGTAAAGTTGACGTTTCTATGATTTCGCGTAAAAATGACTTGTCTGGAATAGCAATTGGCAGCTAAACCTAAGTTGAATAGACTGCCTAAAATAAGAAACTTCAGATTCAAGTAAGCGCTGTCATTTGATTTTGACAGCTGCTCATAGTATAGAAAAGTGTTTTAGCGGCGCCTAAATAAAGTTAGTAAGTTTAGCGGCCCCTTGTAGAATCGGGTCCAATAACCTGTTTGTAAGGTTTATGATATAATTTCGATAGTGAGTTGGTTTCGATAATGACTTAATCAGTATGCGTCTATATTGAAAGCTGTGGCAATGACTTTGATCAACCAGTTTGACTTATGTAAATTACTTCTCAAATGGTAATGATATTTTGTACTTAAAATATTAATTTTGCAATCGGTTCAGTATTTAAAATCTGATTTTCTTTCAGGCATGTGATGTATTGGGGTTGGTGGTTTAAATGTAAATACAAATAATGCAAGTTATTTTAGCGCTTGTAATTTTATTTATTAAAAATGGTATAAGTAGGTAATAACGATATACTCATCGATTACATAAGGATTGCTCATTTACTAAATAATTGCTTAAAATATAACGTTTACAGATCCAGGTATATTTGAAATGAAAATGAAGCACCTAAGTACTTATATTACTTTTACAAATAAGAATCTATAAAGGCAGGAGAGACACCCTTGAACTCTTTTCGAATGGCTCCGAGGTATGCAGAAATATGCTGCCAGGATTCTACGTCTGTATTCGTCCTACTTTTAACTGTCACTATTGCATGACGCCATCGGTTTATCGGTGACATGGGCTCTATCTCATCATATTTGTAAAGTTTGAGCTCTACAAAATGATTTCCTATTTTTCCTACATCGACGTGACGTGAAAACCCACTAGCAACCCTTCTTGTAATGTATGAAACTAAAGGAGTAGATGTTTTTTACCCGCATTGTCATTATCCGAATCATCTCCAAATCATTCCTGCGCAGTTGTTTTTTCAAACTTCTTCTTAATACTAGAAGCATTTGAAGCACTCGCGCGACTTTCACTCGTCGAGAGAACTAACTCTGGAGTAGACATCGCCTTAGCCCGCTTCCTATTTTTTCTCTACCGGCTTAACAGGTTCTTCAACAAGTATCTCCTCCTCTTCACTGGATGCTTCCGATGGTGGGAACAGATCTTCAGCTGGTTTCAACCTATAACAAAAAGAGTTTTTCTGTAATATTTTTTATTTATATATCGACTGTCCCAAGTAACAAATTCGGATCTGCAAAATATGAAGTTGTCAAATTTTGACCTTTTTTTCCTCCGTCAAACGTATGATGTTCTTAAATCAGACAGGTATACAGTTACAACTTATTTATTTACACTAAAAGCATACACGGGGCAGTCGGACTGCCGCAGTCATGTAAGTTTAGTATACCTTGGTCTGAAAAATTACCTTTATATTTCTATCTAGTCCAGTTTTATAGTCTTTTACACTGGTACAATAAGCACTACCTACAGTCCTAAGACTGGGTTAGAAAGTCACATAAGAAAATAAGAGTAAGACTTGATATGGTGGTTTTCCGAAGCGGTGCCTTAGCACGGGGCGGGTTACAGCGCACTTGGAGAAGGCAGGTGAGGTCCTTTACAGCGCGTCCACGCTACCTCCTGGGCTCCCTATCACCTCACCGCGTCAAAGCAACCGGATTCATCATCACAGTTATTTCCGCAGTAAAAAAAACCCATTTAAGGGTTTTTAGATCACGGCCGGCTTAACCAAAGAGTCATGCGCACATGGCGACTTTTGAAAAAGGAAGAAGTATTCAAACGGCTTTAGATTTGGGTATGTGAGGTTGGTTTAATTTACACCCTTCGTTATCCAGAAAGATCGCCATGAAAAAAGGATCGCACTCGTTCCGAGATGCACAGCACCAAAAATCATTGTTGCGCCTGCAGCCAAAATGTCGGACACGAAAAAGAACAACTCATCACCAGCAAACAGCAAAGAGACATTAGCTCCGTTTAAATGACGTTCAGAAACCAAAATTTCCTTTGAAATGTTTTTTCTCATGTTCAGGAACCTGGTTTAGAAGAAACAAGATCAAATCCAAAAAAATATCGACACTACTCCACAAACCAAAACCAAACAGCGATAATGTTTTGACATCAATAAGAAAAACAGAATACCAAAAGAAAACTATTATCCATCCGCGGACATTTCCGATGGTGAAACTACGGTACTGAAATAAGACTTCAAAATGTTCTGCCAAAAACGTTCCAATACACTTTTAAATGGTAAGTATGAGAATGCCCATGAAATGTTATTTATTTATAGAAATTTTAATTTTACTCTCTTTTATTTTATAAATAAAGATATTTATTTATTTTCGTGAAGAGGAAAAGGTATATATATCATGACATAAATTAAAAAGGCGTTTTTCTGTACACTTGAAACGGAACGCACTCTCCGTTTGCATAGCCTATATTGACTGACAAATCGACGTCAAAGCAAGATCTATATATGTTGGTCGATATTTCGATATTTAGATTACATTTATAAGGAAGATATTACATTTTAAACTGAAATGAAAGTGAAAAACATGCCGGCTAAAATGCACAGCAACAGTGAGTCTGTTTAAACTATGTTTCCAGGAAGAAAACTTCACTAAAAAGGTATGGTTTGTGTATAGTTATTTTGAGTTATTTGGACAGAAAAGTTAATGGTTTATGAGTGTTTTAAAGAGATTTCTCAAAAATTGAATGTTAAAGCTAGCTGCGAAAAGGTTTGTGTCCCTTAGAATAGGTATTTTTTAGTAAAAAATAGTGAAGTGATAAGTGACAGTACTTGTTGACCAAAAAATTATTTATCCAGACTAAAGATCTAGTTGGAACACTCTAAAGTGTTACACCGGCTTAACAGGTTCTTCAAAAAGTATCTCCTCCGCTTCACTGGATGCTTCCGACGGTGGGAAAAGATCTTCAGCTGGTTTCGACCTATAACAAAGAGAGTTTTTTTGAAATATTTTTTAATTTATATATCGACTGTCTCAAGTAACAAATTCGGACCTGCAAAGTATGAAGTTTTCAAATTTATACCTTTTTTTTGTACCTAGTGATTTATATGAAATAATTTGAAAATATTGTTATTTCACATGCAGCTCTCTCTCTTGGGATCATTTCTTCTTTCAATGCTTGTTAAATTAGTTAAGTATAGTTTAGACATACTTTATTGCGTTTCTCCTATTTCTTGCATATGTATATTACTCGGCTTATCTTGAACGCATTACGCGCATTTACGCTTATTTCCAAATTGCACAAGAAATACAGATATTTACAAACATGAATACTTGCCACCTTCTGTACGGGATTAAAAATACCGCATGATTAAAATGGCATTATTTATGAAAAAAAAGTTCAGATTTAGAAATGTAATCAATGTCAAAATCAAAAATCAAATGTCACGATGAAAGTGATGAAAACTACTAAAAATATCTGTTTATTTTCAATGAGAGCACAGTAGAAAACTCAGGTGAAATAATATGATAAAATTTAACCACCATGTGGTATTTTTTACTAGCGAGATATTTAATTATTTACAAATATGAATACTTGCCATCTTCTGTACCACGAAAAAATTACCACATGATTAAAATGGCATTATTTATGAAAAAAAGTTAGGATTAAGAAATTTAGTCAGTGCAAATTTTATTGAGTCAAATTTCATGAAGAAAGTTAAGAAAACGACTAGTAATATTTGTTTATTTGATTGATAATGAATGAATGAATGAGTACAAAGACTCAGGTGAAAAAATATGATAAAATTTATACACCATGTGGTATTTTTTACCCAATGTTACATTTTAGTTACTGAACAGAAACTTACCAATTTCCTTTCTTGGACGTTTCTGTGCTACTTCAATTTTGCAATAAGAATGATCCTCATGCTGTCGTTTTTTGGAATAATCATGGTCGGTATGAATCGCATTTTCTGAAAATTTAAAATGTATTTTTAGTGAACAAAGCCTGTAGGGCTTTTAGAGAAGTCCTATTGTTATGAATTAGGCTTTGCAGAAAAATAATCATTCTGAAAATTTCAACTACATTTGGCATCCCATCTCAAATCAAAACTATAGCATAACATTTATACCTAAATACAATAGTGTTTTGTTTTCACACATTTACCAACATCCAAGGCATTTGGCACTTCCAAAGAATGTGTATCATGGGTACTTATTTCATCAGGGACAAATTTATAACACGGTTCTAGGTATTTCAAATCAATGAAAAATCTTAAAATGTGGATACTTACCCGTGTTGTCGTTGTTTTGAAGAGGAACACCGCTAGCAATCTCGCTTTGAGTAAATAATGTTGGATAGGCGCCAACATGTATACGAGATCTCACATGTCCAGGGCCAAGAAACCTCTTCTCGAAATGCTTTTGACACACGAAATGCTTGCGAAGATGCTGGAAGCTCAAGCTTCGCAATCTTTCGCAATTGATACACTGTAACCATTTATTGACTCCTATCTCAGATTTTGGGAACTTATACAAATTGACGTCCTTTCGCCTACTACCACAGCTCACAACACAGCACTTATTGTACATAATTGCAAGCTCTAATTACATTTTCAAAGTTAAGAGAAGTTACGGAAATTAATCAACGCACAACTTTACTCAATCAACTTTGAAACTGTAACTGAACTGACATTGAGCTGAATGACACTGACAGACGCGCCATCGCGGTAAGAGGCGGCGGGGGGAAGGGACAGGAAAGCTGTCATTTTCGATAAGTGAACCGTCACACCCACAGATAATGCGAGTATTTTTTGTATGAAGACTACCAGACGTGTGGTACCACTTTAGCACGCACAGTACATGTGCTTCCACCTCTATTTATTTCAACGGGTCCGTAGCATAATTTCTAAAATCAAATTTTCTAAGTACGAAATTCCTAAAGACAAAACTTTGATAATCAAAATTGCTAATATACGAAATTCCTAAAAAATTATGTCCTAATGCACTTTAAATCGAATTATCTCATTTTCTAACGTCATTATTACTATGTACAAATGCCTAATGACAATACTATGAAACTTAATATTTCTATTACTCAATATAGCGACGTACAAAAAGTTAAAGGACAATTTTTTGAAATTCAATATTTCTAGTGCTCAAAATAGCTACGTACAAAAGGCCTAATCGCAATTCTTCATTACTAATAACTCCACCCCTTACTTGACCACGACTTAACCTTTTATTTACAACCATGAATTAACCTTTTATTTAACTAGCAATGTTTGTTTGTATTTATGTATTTTATCTTTCTGGGTAAAATCTCGACTTTCAATGTTCTGTTTTTATATTCCCTAACATATTTGAGCAGAAGCGGCATAGCATATGAAGCATTAGAGCAGAGCTCTGATGTGTGTGGCGTGACACTGCGTGATAAATGAAAAAATAGTATGATATAAGAGATCGCTGCTATGGTTTGAAAACTGACGTAGATGTTATGGTCATGGAAATATGAATAAACATTAAGTAAACAGGTGTGTAGTACCAGGCTTGGAACCGGTACCAAAAATGCCGGTAACATACCGGTATTTATAGGTACTTTTCGTTCCGGTTCCAGAGTACTAGTGCAGTCAACATCATAAATATCTATACGGATAAAGCGACAAAATTTTCTAAAATGACAATTATGTCAGGGGCGTAAGAGTGTACAGACATTTTTGTCGCCCTGGTAACGTATACATATTAATGATGTTGACTGCACCCAAAAAGTAGGTACCGGTACTGGAACTGAAAAAATACCGTTACTTCATAAAGGTTATCCAGAGCTTCGAACTTCGAACACAGGAAGAAAGAAGAAGGTAATCAACAAATAAACACCATATTTATGCTGAGTGTACTTTCTTATTATAATGTAAAACAAAATAGAAACATAACCAGAACAAAAACAGAACAACATTATGTTAAAACTTATAAATAAACATTGTAACTTCAAGTTAATTTAATATCATAATATCTCGTTGAAATATTTATATGTAGTTATTAATAACTATATTATAAATTCGTTGCTATACTTTTTAACAATTGTACGCATTCGAACTCTTCGATTTTCCAATTATGTTTTGGATGTTTCTTTGTTTGTGTTCGTTTTTCCTTGGTTTTTTAGGAGCAGTAGGCAACCCTGCCTCTATTCTCGCCATTTCAATCATATTACATTTAATTTCCTTCTTCAACTGGTTTATTAAGGGATAAAACCCCATATTTTTCTTACCGCAAATTAAATTTAGGTGATGATGAAATGATTCCGCGTTGTTTTGAGTATTTGGTACATGTGCCACAGAATTCACTCCAACAGTACACCAATACACAGGTTGAAATGTGGGTGGGGTATTACATCTGAATGCCATGTACAAAATTTCGTCCAAACCATTCGTATATTAATTTCTCATCGTCATCGTTACAACTTAGTATCAAAGCATCGAAATACTGCTGTATCAAGCATTTAATGTTGATATTAAATTGAGGGCTCGTATCATATTTTATTTTTAATTTTGATTTCTGAATTTTTCGGTAAATTATTTGTCTATAATGGAAAAAAAACATTCTCTGACAATTATATTTTCAAAATTTTGACGCACAGTAAGAATCGCACCAAGTTCAAAATCCATTACGACCCTCAACGGATTTAGCACAATATTATTTTCAGTGCAGTACTCTTTGATCAAATCAAAGAGTACGTTATAAGTCTTTTTGTCTTTGTAACTACACATGGAAAATAATAAGGGAAACGTTTTGTCGGGTCGTTCCGTCATTTCGTGCCATTTAGACGCGTTCCACGAAATAAAAAATATACGTATATTTCGATGAAGATATTTTATAATTATGAAAAGATACTTAAATACTATTTATTTTAAAGAAAGGCACCTTAAACATATTCTTGGTTTTCCTAAAAAATCAAAGATTGTAATGCTGCTCAGGATGGTAAGGAAATTCGACGGTTTGGTAATGAACAACATTGGATGGTAATGAAATTACTCTGGATAGTAATTTATGATAAGGAAGCTAATGAAACAATTTATAATCCAAGTTACTTTAATCAGTCTATATTGTAATAACAAGCAGTCTTTAATTGGACATTTTACAAACTAGGTAATACTTATGGTTATTAGTACGTTTTACCGTTAACTAAAAATAAAATATTTACTTTCTTTATTTATTTTCTCTATGCTATTAACCAAACAGCTGTTTCACATAGTTATATAAATTGGAAAATAACAAAAAAAATGTCTTAAAATGCTTTGATAGCGTTAGTCATCCTAGGCTTAAAATCAAACAAAACAACAAATAAACATTAATAACAAATATAAAATGCTTTACTGGACATACGCGTTCACTACTATACTCGTATTAGTCAAGTTCTGATTCATAATAATATTCCTGCATTATTCCTTTGTTATATTCTTAGCAGCAAACTGCTAACACCAAATTATTAACTGATATTTAAACATTGTGCAGCAGTGAGCGCGTTTATACAGATATCATTGTAATTAAAAAACAAAAACATAAATCTTTTACGAGATCAGTAATGAAATAAATAAGCACTTAACTTATGGTCACAACTTAAACATCCCTTAGGTAACATTATTTGTACTCATATTTGGGAAGGTTTTTAAATTCCATCTGCCCCCTCTGTTAATAATCGGATCTGCGAGTAATTTTAAAATTCGATTTTCAGGGACACTGTCTTCGTCTTTATGCCTGGCCAAGGAAATTTAAGTGATTTTCCTTGAGCTTTTTTCAAGAAGTTGATTTTATGCTTATTATTATAAGATTCTGTGATTTTTCCAATGTAAGAGTATATTTTAGATTTTATTTGGTATTTGACAATTACCCAATTATTTAATCCAAATTTAGTTTGAAGACCATCATCAACTTCCATTAATGATTCTTGATTAGGCTGATAGCTGTCTGGATAATTTTCTTTCGTATTGTCATCATCCTCAATGTTCGGACCTTGCTCAATAACTGTATTAGACTCTTCTGCTCTTGCTTGAATAAATTTCATAAAATCACCTTGATTAAAAGGATTGAAAGCACTGGACGGTTTGCTACAAAAACTTCTATTTTGCCAATCGAATTTTACATTGGATAGGATTTTAACTGCAGGAGATTTAGGCTTCTCATTTAAATCATACCCTGCTGATAAAGGAATTGGAAGATCGTGTAAATTAATTTCATCCTCAACTGCAGCTAGATTTTCTATGTTATTAGCCAAAGTTGGACTGTCAATGCGCAAACTGTCAACATCATTTATAGCATCTGCAAGTGGTACAACATAATGTAAAGCCCTGAGATGGTAATGGATGCATGGTACATCGTCTTGGCCAGTAAAACAACTAAGGCTTCGTAGTGCTACTCGGTCTGGTGCTGACAAAATCCAAAGAACCTGCAAAAATAATATTTTTGTTGATTAAAATACATAACTAATTCTTTAAATGGAAACATAATAAAGAGGAGTATTATTTATAAGTAAAATACCTGATGTACTTTCATCGTCCCTTTAAAAGAAGGGATTTTGTCAGGCCACCTTTTTTTGCTAACTTCCTCTTCACTGATGACGTCAAAGTGGATTTTATCGATCTTTTGGCTAATGACTTTAACGAATTCCGGGAATGAACCAATATCGCCACCAAATTTCACAAAATTATCTGCTGTTCGTTTGACCACAGTCTCTTGATAATTCCAAGTGATTTTCTCTAAGCTTTCAATGTGTTATTTTAGTTTCGTAGTCATGTAGAAAATATATCGGTTGCGATATTGGCTGCTAGGCGAATCAGACAGGAAATGGATGGTTTTAAGTGATGGTACTAGTTCCTGAGCAACTTTAAACATGGGTATCAAATGGGCCCAAATAGAACCAGCATCATGGTTTAAATTTTCACTAAAAGTGCAAAAGGATTTTGTTGCTAGGGTTCCAGTTTCATTATCTAAGTAATAAATAACGCCTGTATGAAGAGATGCTTGTCCTCGACTGCCACCAAAATGGAAAGATTGAATTTCCTCATTATATTTAAAGGCTTAGTTTTCACTGAAGTCTATATGTATTAATATCTCGTCACATTTGAAGTTATCTTTCAGGTGCTTTATTGCAGAATATTGTTTAACAATATTGTGACAATGATGAAGGTCCTGCAAATCATGTAATTTTAAAACAATGTTTCGTGGATTATCATCCAGTCTTTTTTTTGTTGAAATCGTTTTTATCTTTTCTTGGCCTTTTCTATCCTTGTATTTTTCCTTTTCCACTATCCACTGATGGTAGGTTATTTTATCTTCGTTATTAAATTGTAAGTAATCCAAAACTTTATTTTTGCAAATTTCACACTTTCTCTTGACGCAGTTATCATTTAAGGAATCGCAACATATCTTTTTTATCATCTCTGTTCCTGAACCTTCTTTTACAACCTTTCCAGTTTTCAAAGCCTTCATTAGAAGGTCTACATTACAATGTAATTTGCAAAGGCAAGTGTCTCTTTTATTGCTGGGGAATACTACCCAAAATGGCCTATACTTGCAGAAAGATAGTAATGTTCTTTTATGAAATTATCGTGCAGATTCTTGAGATTATCCATAATATACCTTTTCTGATTTTTTATCCTCTTGCATTTTATAAACTCATTTCTTCCGGCTGCCACGCTACTGTTTGTATCTTCTTCAAAAAAAAGTACAATATCATGTTTCATTTTATTGGGTGTTTGTTGTGGTAGCTTGCTTCTAAGTCTAAAAGGCATGTTTTTCAGAACTTTGTACTTTTTGATCCTATTTTTATCTGGCATGATGTTCTTGACAAAAAATATCTTTTCCGTCTTTTTAAGAGAATCATACCCGTGTTTCATTTCTCGCTTTATCGTTTCAGCGAAAAGTAGTTTCTTCTTTACGTCTTCTACTTTGTCACTCCTCATTAAATCATTTATCTATGCTATCCCCCACGCTTACTGTTTGTTTCATCTGAACTGATAATTTGCGACTTAAAATTTTCTTCTCCCTTTTTAATTTTTCGTTATCCTCTTTAAGTCTTTTAACAATCTGTTGATGTCTGTAGCGAATTTTTCGCAATGCATTTGAAGGCGGAGTACGTTCATGACGTACGACCGGTGGAGTTGACACTTTCATTTTTTTCATTTGCCACTACTTCTAATGGATCTGGACCCTGTACTTCATTCTCTAGTTCCTCGGTATCGCTAATCGGGGGAGAATTATCAAACAATATTTGGTCTATTCTCTTTTTTTCTTCTTTTTTCTTTAAATAATTTCTAGCATTTCTCCGCCACCTCTTTCGTTGTTGCCTTTGATCTCGAGGAGTCAACTCTTTGATACTGCGAATCTTTTTCTTTTCTTTTCTAACCAGGTATCTTTTTCTCTCTTTTCCCTTTTGAATGGCGTATAATTCTGGGTTTTCCTTGATTTTTAAATATTTTTGTTTTTTACGAAGTCTATCTTTGGCAAGTTTTTCTTCTTTTGTTAACGTTTTTTTGTGTCTAGCCATATCGAAATCATTTACTTATCTGAAACATTTGGTTGAATAAGTAATCAAAAGAAGTTTGTTTTGTGTAAAGGATACGTAAAACCTTAATATGGCCATAATTTAAAAAAAACTTCGAATGCATGTCAAATTTTAATTCAATCCGATGGTTGAAAATGGATTGTCATTGAGTTGTTATATTGAGACAGATCATATTTGTATCAAAAGGTATTCAAAACGTAGTCATTAAACATTTATGCTAATATGATGCGTGAAAATCTTGTTGGAAGGCATGATCATTTTATGAACTGTTATCTATTTAACTTATAAACTATTTATTGTAATAAAAAGTATATAATATTCACCCATATTAACTGCTATCTATGTACTACTTTAAATTAACTATTTACTGAAAGCTTTATTTGGCAATTCGCAATTATTGCATTACCTTCCAACTGCTTTCATTACCATCCTTTGCAAATTTCGATGGAACGGACGGTAATGCAAAGGATAGGAATGAAAAAATATACAATTTCAATAATTACTCTTCAACAACATGTCCTTGAATTTATAAATAAAATTGCGTAATAAAGCCACCCAAAAGGGATACTTCCGAAGTGTGTAAAAAAAAACAAAGCCATTACTTACCCGTTAAATGTCCGGAAGGTAATTTTAAGAACCTGTGTTCTTAAAATTACCTTCCGGACCAAAAGACCTTGTCGCAGCAGAGAACGTAAATATTTTTTTATTATGCCGCGTACGTGCTCCCCGTTCAAAGCGTGTCGGTCGACTGATCATTGCGTCGTACGGTGCGAGCAACATAATGTTGCCAGACGGATTTAGGAGTATAATTAGTTTTAACCTATTGATGGAAGTGAATGATTTTTTTTGGTTGACAAAGACAAATTTACAAAATTTTACTATCTAGATGTTTTAAAAAAATATAAGATTTATACCAATCAATAAGGAGTATATGAGGACTATACCGACATAAACAATTTTCATTATTCTCTTGATACTATTAAGAAAAAAAAAATTTAACCAATGAACATCCATTGGAACATTGGAGGTGAATGAATTTTTTGGAAGTTTTTGTGTCATCATTGAATAAAAAAATGTAATAAAGGACTGATCATTAGATGCACTGTATTAAGCTTTTTAATACTGTGTAGAGCTGTTTAAAAATACTGGTCACAACCCAAAATGTTCCATCCATAATCCAATAAATTGCTTGCCCCAGTAAAATCATTAAACACTTGGTACTAAAAAGTATTACTCTATGAGAATCGTTATCGAATAAGCGATCTTTTATAGAAAAAAATTCGTTCTCATTTATTGTCATTTCAACATTTATAGCGAAATCAATCGATGTCGGCTCTTTTGGAAAATTAAGTACTTTCTTTTTAGTTCGATGGATCACTTGCCGCAATGCTTCTTTAGATGGAAGGCTTGGTGCCAACTGCTTGTCGGTACTGTCTAGATGGTTTTGCTGAATTGTGCATGTTCTTACGTATGTTTGTTCCCCTGTCTTTCTTTTCAAATCATTTACGTTATTTGCTACAGAAGCTCGCACTGCGTTTCCCTCATGATTGTGTTCACTAGATTTAAATACTTCTAAATTTTCTTCGTTACTGCTAGTGATCAAACGTCCATTGCAGTGGTATAAATCATTTGATTTCATTTCACACGTCCAATAATTTTTTTCTTTAACTTGCCGATTTTTATAATATGAAAATCCGTTATTATATAATATTTTTGTACCTTTCTGCCCAGGAATCGGTTTTAAATCGTGTGACATTTTCAATAATAGTTATATAATGAACAATATATAATTAGTTAATTTTATTTCGCACACGTGTCTCTCACGACAGAGGTGACACATATTCAAATATACTTATAAATACTACTTCATGGACTATACTTCAAGCATGCGAACTGCGTAGGTACTTAAAGGAGGGTTTACACTGATAACTTAGGTATGAAAACTATCTTATCATTCATTACCACTAACATCAATCGAAGTATCCGTATGCTAAATTAAGTGCTATGAAGTTTAAAGAATTAAATAAGTAGGTACCGGTCAAGGAAATTAATTTCCAACCCATTTCGTACCTTGTCACAGTAACAATCAATATATCAATGTTGTAATTAACTATTTAAGTATTCATTTGTGGTTTAGATTAGAGTAAAATAAAATGATGAGTTTCGTACGTTAGCCCCTTTAAACTTAGGACAGCCGGAACAGCCGGACAGCTCTGGAATACGTAGGACAAATGTCGCTCGAAATTTTGCACTTTAAACATTTTAAACGTAGGTTAACCGGACGTAGGAAAAATGTCGTTAGTATTTTCGTGCACTAGCACTTTTGTACTTTAGAAATTTAAAACAAAGGTTAATTAAACGTAGGACATTAATTTTTAGGAATTTCGTACATTAGCAATTTTGATTATTGAAGTTTTGTCTGTAGGAATTTCGTACTTAGAAAATTTGATTTTAGAAGTTATGCTACGGACCCATTTCAACATATCCAATTGCACTTTCTACATATGAATCCCGTGAATACCTAAAATATAAAATAAAAAAGTAAGTTAATGGACCATATGTACAGCTGTCTTTGATGAAGAGCTCCACACGAGTTTGAGACATATCACACCGTCCTGACAATTTTTACGTCAGTTTAAGCCGCTTGTAAGTGTTATTATAAATTTCACAAATCGACAAATTGATGAGTAATATATGTAGAGGTCGATTTATCCTTACTTGTCCAATTAAATAAACAAGATTCTAACCTCAAAATTGTCATCTTATGCCAAAACTAGGTGTTTTTTTACAAAATCATGAACTTGATCGCGTGATATTTAAAAGTGTAGTAGTGTGTTGTGTATTGTTGTTTACTATACAGGGTGAAAAAACGGTCGTGAACAGAAATTTCCGTTTCTATTGCAGTATTTTAAGGCAAATTCATTGCATTAACTCTTAAAGCTAACAATAAAACTTATTTGATATTGGGTCTTGGATGTTTTCTATGTATTTAAGTATTATAATTTATCTATATATTTTGTATATAGTCGCCTAGTACCCATAGTACAAGCTTTGCTTAGTTTAATTACACTGTAGCTTTAAATAACAATTACTGTTATGTAGATTTATTTTATCTTATCACTCGAGTACTTAGACTATCAAACAACATCATCTGTGTATTCCTAGAACCTACATTATGCACTTAATGTAAACACACTTGGTGTGGGCGAATCACTGTATTATTGATGATACCCGCCCAAACATTCACACTGAACCTCACCTGATACGCATTCTTTCGCACAACGTGTGGGTTTTGTTCGCTCCACCAATGTTAATTGTGTTGGTTCAAAAGTCCGATCCTCGTAAATGTCGCTTCGTCGGTCCATAAGATGTTTGTATCTTGGTTTTGCAACAACCACCGACAAAATTCTACCCTTTTCGCGTAATCTGCTAACACTAGATCCTGTACGGGCTGAAAATGAAACGGGTGTTGGCCAGACGCATTAAGCAAACGCCACACGTACATCTCGTTTACACGAAAGCGTCTGGCAGCTTGTCTAGTGCTCGCTTGTGGATTTCTAATAAAGAAGTTCCGTATCCGCCTGTACAAGTATTCCGGACGAATAACCTGCCCTCCTCTGGCCTGTGCATGGAACAGTAAACTGTCGATACTCCCGGAGATTCTGAATCAATCTGCGAATCAGGTTGTGTGTCGGGACTGGTGAGTCTGGGTCACGTTCGCGAAATGCTTCTCTTGTTTGCGGTTTACTATTAGTTAGAGCGTAAAATCTTAACGTTCGTATATCGTAACGTTCAATAAAAGTACGAGGGTTGCCTTTTAAGTTCTGTCCTTTTGTAAAACTAAAGAAGAGTTAATTGGTATTTATTCTTTTTCAAAGTAATCATCGTGATACGTAGTACACTTTTTCAGTCGATCGAACCAGTTTTCGAAATACTTATTAAAGTCCGAAGTCGGGGTCTCCAAAATGGCCGTTTTGTATGCCTCAACCGCTTCTTCAGGCGTTCGGTACCGTTGGCCACGCATTCGTTGCTTGATTTTTGGAAAAGTGAAGAAGTCATTGGGGCTTAAGTCTGGACTGTACGGCGGGTGTTTCAGATTTTCGATGTTTTGCTCTTTTAAAAAGTCAATTGTCTGCTTAGCGGTGTGCGATCTCGCATTATCGTGGTGCAGTACTATACGACGTCTGGGGTAGTTTTTTCGGAACTCGCTGATAACTTCTGGTAAACAAACACTGGTATACCACTCAGCATTGACCGTTTTACGATCCTCTAGCGCGATGGTGGCAATGTGGCCACATTTCGCTACAAACGTGGCGACCATTTTTTTCGAAGTGCTCCGTGAGCGTATTACTTTGGTCGGTCTTGGAACACCCAAACAGTCGACTGCTGTTTAGAATCCGGATCGTAGGCATATATCCAAGACTCGTCACCACTGATAATGTCGTAAACGTGTTTAAAGTTTCTTCGGTTGAATTTTCGTAGAATTTCGCGACACCATCTAACGCGAGCCGTTTTTTGGTCTTCAGTGAGTAAATGTGGTATCCAGCGTGAGATCAATTTTTTACGCCTCAGTGGTCATGCAAAATATTTTGAACACTGGTCCCTGATATGCCCAATGAAGCTTGCACAACTGACTTGTCAACTTTGAACCAACGCTGTACTGAAACTATTCGGCCGATCTCGAGTCATTCTTTTGTTTTCGAGTTCTAAATTCAAATATTTTACGAGGAGACTAGTTTTTTTAATAATCGCGGGAGGTTTGCAAACGACAGAACTTAAAAGGCAGCCCTCGTAAACACGATTTATTAATGTTCAATTAAAATTCGTTGCTTAATGTTATGTTCTTTAAATTTGTCATTGCCATTAAATATTTTTTTTACGTTCTTACCAGCCGATACAAAGAGGTTAAATGATTAATTTTATCAAGGTCTATGACAGTTTAACGTAGCAATTAGGGTGACCATGAGACTCAGTAAATTTAAAACATTATTTTTATAACGATGTGTACATAATTTCTGCCCCTCATATCGTCCACATGTTAAAGCTAAAGTTAGACAGTAAGAAAAACATATTTCTGTCACGATCTGTGTTTCGCCCTGGACAAGTAAGGATAAAATGACTGCAAGTAAATATAATTTTATTCCTTGTGATAAAAGATACGAATTTCTCGCCACGAATTTGATTTTATTGTTTAAAACTAAATCATGATTAATTTGCTATTTTTAACGAGTGATTATGTTAAATGAATATAATATGGGATCGCCCACAGTTCACGGGTTCTTGGACCGTCGAAACAAAAACTTAACTGAGTTTCTCTGGAAAAGATTATATTTTATTTAATATGATATTTTACACATTTATTTCACTGTTTAATTAAACAATGTTGTTTTACATAACTAAAATTACAAACCTGGAAAAGAAACAACATTTAAAGCTATTATTTCGAATCCTTTTTAACAATTTTCTTAATCTACGTAACGTTCTCTTTATTCGTATCTTTTGACAACCTAACCTCTAAATAAAACTCATCTGTCATTCCTATGACGCGGCAAATTCAAATTAAATGAAGTGTCACAACATTAACTTCATTTACATGAATAGTATACCCTAGATAGGCAAGGCACTAAAGAAATGTTAAGGTGATACCTAGTTACGATAACGCTTTGGCGCCTCGTATTTCAGCGACATTATGTTTTTTGCTGTTCTTCATATATTCAAGTAGGATGTAAGTGTCTTCTTTCGGCAAGCTAGACGAGTCTGCTTTAATTTAACGAAAGCAGCAGCATCCATCTCGGCGAATTTCCAATTCCAGTTTCAAGTTGCAGTGGTCGTCGTATAGGCTAACGTAAGTTGTCGTTCAGGCAGGTAATTATCAAGGTCCGAGGGCCGAAACAAGTCAAAAAATGTAAGAAATTATTGAAGGCAAACGGAATCACACACAGCGAAAGTGAAAGTAAACAAGATTATGTTTGTAAAGGAAGCAGTCAAAAGTGTCAAAGGGGTTGCCTTCGACAGTTTACTTTTAGTAGATCTGGGTTTCACCACTCAACAGCCGATACGGGCTCAGAACCTGTAGGTTAAACACTTCTTTATTTTTAATAAATTAAAGACGCAGCCGAAACATCTGTAACTTTTTTCTGGTGCTAAGAAGGCTTATTCCTCTCACCAGTAAAAATTTGAAGCAATTTGAAACAATTCTGTTATTGTAATCCATGCCCAGTTATTGCTGGTCAAGAGATCCATCTTTCGATTAGTGTAGAACATTATAGACACATTATCGGAACTTGAGTAGCGTTTTTAAAGTACTCAATTTAATTGTTAGTTAAAAGCAAGAAAAAAATAAAAACACATTATTTGTCAAGATTTATTTTTCAGTTTCTTTTTAAATTTGTCGTAAGCTTTCTTCTGCATTGCAGGTAATACGCGGTTTTTTAATCGGACTACATCTGTCCCCTTTAATATTTTGTTGATTGTGTTGCACCAATTCATAATTGTAAATCGGACAGCCAAAGCAATGAAATGACTAAGAATATTTTTTGCTCGGCGCAGTCATAGAAACAAAATCAATCAAATCAAATTTTACCGAAACAGCATCCTGAACCATGAGACCATTAGACTGCAGTAGATCACAATTATTTTTCCTTTCTACTTAGATCTTTGTATCAATATTGTTATATGTTATTTGTTAATTCATAAATGCTTACACACAGCAACAAAAATACCACTCAATATTTTAATTATCATGCAGACTTAAAAATATGATGCAATGTACATGAGCCAGCAAATAAACAAATTCTCCATGAGATTTTTACTATAAATCCACACAAATGCAAAAACTTCGTACAAAGTATGATAAGTAATGAAATTTTCAAGACTTACCGGTATTCTCTTAAGATGAAACTCCACTGGAAATCTCGTCTTGAGTAGACCGCAATAGATATGCTGCGCCTGTGAGACGTGATTTTGAAGTAATGAACCTTTTTTCAAACGTTTATGACGAACAAACATTTTCGAAAGTTCTGCGGGTGATAATTTTGCAAGGTCATCACGATTTAAACACTTCAACCACTTAATAAGTCTTTTCTCAGAGCACGGGAAATGGTGTAAAATAGCGTCCTTTCGCAAAGTTCTACAAACACAGCACGCATAAAACATTTTGCAAAAAGCAAAATATTTATACTTAGTACAGGCAAAAGTAGACCCTATCACAGATAAAATGCACAGGATAAGCACAAGGACATCACTCGATCAACACTTTATTGTGACAGTGACAAAATGAATTTTGACGAAACATATATAGCTGACAAGACGACTTGACTTCGACTTGACTTGAGTGCAAAACTCACTGATACTGTCGTTTTTGTCTAACTATGACTGGTTTGTCAAAATATTGTTTATTTGATATGATATTAGGCTTCACAATGAAGCCATACAACCATGAGTATGACAACTTCAAGACATTTATGTCTGCATGTCTAAGTCAAAATATAATAGACGAGATAGAAAAATCTACTAAACAACAAGCAAAATCACAGCATACGACAGGGCTCAAAAATTTATTTATATATTGTGTCACTGCAACACACCAGACGGTTCACTGGTTGAGCAAATCCTTGGAGGATACAAGTTTTATAAAACTGAGGCCATGAAAAGAACCAAAGCTCTGGAGAAATCCGTGGTCAGAGAGCTCAAAACTTAACTAAAGTGTAAAATTCAGGACTGTGGATTTTCATTAATTAATTCAATATATGGTGCCTCTCCCGATGGCATTGCAAACGAATTTACAAAAGAAATTAAATGTCGAAGTACTGAGAAAAGTGTTAAGGCCTATATAAAAGGTAAGAAAATAGCAGAATAATTATAGCTCAGTGACAACTTCTAATGTTAGCTACTGGCTATAAAAAGTGTATTTTCTGTGTTGCTGATTTGAAAAAAGTAAGAATAATCTGATTTTGTGACGAAATCTGAAGTCTTTTGGAAAAATAATATTTATCCCATTTTTTTTAAGAGTGCAAGGTTTAATTTATAGCCTAAGAATGAGCAGCGGATTCTATACAGTCGAGTTATTAAATATATGAACATTCCCTGAGCTTCAAAAATAATAGAAGGGTACCTACACATCTGTACAGATTTAACGATCAAATATATATTAACGTTTCACCAGTCATATTCATATGAACAAGGCTCTGTATAATATGTATGCTTTAATATAATTGAGATTTTATTATTATCACGCTTTTATTAGGTCCTCTTGTAACTAAGTAACTATGTAAACAAATCTTGTCGCACTTCCCGGTTACCGATTGAGCTAAAATTTGGCATACTTATTCAAATTCCAAAAAGCATGGGGAGCTTTATCCACATTCTTAAAAGTTAGAATACAACTAACAGCGCCCCGTGCTTTTTGAATTCGTTTTTATATATACCATTTGTCTTGGCGCAAGCGCGATACGGCCCGATATAGAGGAAAAAGGTAACAGCTATATAAAAATAATAGCTGTTACCTTTTTCCTCTATATCGGTCCGTATCGCGCTATCTCTCTATCTATGGGAACACTGAGAAATAAAGTCAGTCGGAATGGCGCGTTTTGTAGAAATAGGGTGAACAAAACTGGTAAGAGAGAGTGGAGAGGCGAGCACGTGGCAGTAGAAGTGTACGTGAAGGAGGAGATCTGGTGGTAAGGCTACGCCCCGATTCCTGGTGAGTTCTTTACATATCACGTGTGAGATAGTGATTTCGAGAGAGCAGGCAATATTTAAGTATTTAAGGCATAAGGCATAAGAAGTGACAAGCTGTAGGGCTTGAGCACTGAGTTTACCGGTGGCAGCGGTTGAGCTATGAGGGGTGGCTGGAGGCTCTTTATAGGGAACTATGTGCCCTAGGTGCTCAAGGGAAAGTATCTAACGACCTCTCCAAGGGACACCTACAGTTGTCGAGGGTGCCTCGGGCCCTCATGTATAGTGAACCCAGAGGGTTGGTCAGAGGCTCACGCCACTGTACCACATGTAGTGTTATAATAATAATAATAAAATTTATTAAAAAAACGTATTTTACAATAAATAAAATTATACGCTAAAAACAAACAATTTAGGGTAGATACAAGTACTTATAAGCCTGCACTAGGATTCCCTGTGTTTCAGGCAAAAAAGGACTAACGTAATCTATTTTAAATATTCACAAGCCGAATGTATAGTATTGCACAAAATAACTCTTAGAAAATAAATTTATAAATTGCTTACATTTTCATATCACTGTGGAATTAGTGGCTAGTGATACTGATTTTTGACTTAATAAGGGTGATTTTTAGCGCTAAACGATTGTTACATTAGTTAATTTGCAAAAACTGCTCTAAGTGTCTACTTTACGGCCAATAAACTGGACAAAAGCATAATTTTGGATAGACGCAATAGCATAACTTCGTATGCTAATTGCAATCCCTACTCCCTACATATTGAAGTTATTAGTAAGAAGAAATCGGGAGTCGTAAATCCTGATCGTTGTAGTAAATTGCATATAACAAAGAGTGCGAAGCGATGTTTGAGTTAGCATTACAATGTGCAAATCGACCATTAATCGAGCAGTCAAGCATCAGATTATTTACGGAATTCTTACGTAAAATTGGTCTGAAACTTTTGCATAGTACTTAAATTTTATGATATTGATTATTATGATTGCTATTATTTTCAATATTTATCGTATTTCGTTTAATGATCCAATACTAATACTGTTTGACGGAAACAGTATTTCATCCGAAAATGTAGCATAGGTATATGGCAACACTTATCGGTCGCGTTCGAAATTATCGTTTTCGTTCGGGAAGCGGACTGGTATATTTTTGGTTTTAACTGCTTGTCAGTTTGAAGTGGAAATATTAGTTGTTTAACGTTTATTATTTACTTAGTATAAAAATAATTTAGTATAATAATAATTTAACGAAATAAAACTGTTTTTTTATTTCATCCATGGTTATTTATAAGATTATGATACATTATTTCGGAATTTATTATTTAAGACGTGGCTGAATGGAAATATTCCATTGCCTCTAGTTCTAAGGAAGCTTGTTCTTACTCGTAAACGTCATTGGTCAAACCGTTCTGTTTGGAACTTTTCGCCAAAGAAAACTTGTGCGTCTGCATTAAAATTATGAGATTAAACGAACTTACCTTCAGTGAAGGTCTATCTTAATTATACGTAGCTGCCAGTCCAACGTCCACAGCGTACGTCACAAAATGTACTAAGCTAAAAAAAAGAATCATTTTTTCCATATAGGAACACTACCGAACTTCATTACGTTAAAAGACAAAGTATTTACAACCCCATACTTGGGATAATACGTTGAATTAGTGGGTGGGATATTTTTGGGTTTCCCGTCTCGGACTGGCAGCTACGTATAATTAAGATAGAACTTCACTTAAGGTACGTTCGTTTAATCTCATAATTATACTTCGCTGCCAGTCCGAGACGGGATTTACATGTAGATGTTCAAAGATACTGAGGGTTGCAAATAAATAGGCAATTTTCTTTTCAGAAGTAAAAAACTAATAAAAATTATATTTTAAATTTAACACAATAAGAGAACAAAACAACAACTTCTGCTTGTAAATAATAAAAAACGTTTAAATCACGCTATTGCATATAGTTTCACTAAAAAAAAAATAGGTTGTCTGTAAGGTCGGTTTACGGACGATAATTTTACGTGATAACGTATCTGCCTACCTACCTCCCTTCCCTACCTATCCACCCACCTATCTACCCACCTACCTATGTACCTGCCCACCTACCTACCTACCTACCCACCTAACTACCTACCCTTCCCTACCTAACCACTTACCTACCTAGCAACCTACCTACCTACACTACCCACCTACCTGCTTCCCTACCTACCTACCTACCCACATACCCACCTGCCTACCTACCTGCCTGCCTACCTACCTACCCGCCTACCTACCTATCCACCTACCTACCTACCTACCCACTTACCAACCTACAGATGTAGTGAATAATCCTTTCCTTTTTTACATGCATCCGCAGCTGTGTCTAAGAGACATTGAGTTGTTTTCCATTATTTTTTGAGTCTGTATTCTAGCTTGCAGTCCGCCAAGTTCTTGTTGTTGTCAGCAACGATCTTGTTTATAAAATAATCTGGCTCTGAATCACTGCCACTTTCATGTTCTTTCTGCTTATTTTCTTTGACTTATTTTATCTGTTTTTTCTTCTTACATACTTTTTCTAAATGATTTTTCCCTTTACAGTTAGTACATACAGTACCCCAGGCTGGACAATTTTTTCTTTTTTGAATATCCGGTTGTTCCCACAGAAGCGGCATTTTCCTTGTTTGATTTTCTTCTCTTCTATTTTTTTTATGTCTGAAGGTGAAGATGAAGAGAATTCCTTAATATGTCTTTCAGTTGCTTCTCCCGCTCGGCATAGGTTAATGGACTCTTTTAATGTGAGATTATCTTTTTTCAAGAGCTCTGTTTTTAATGGCATGTCTCGTAAACCAATGACAATTTTATCACGTAACATCTGATCTTTGAAAGTGTTATAGTCACAGTCTTCAATTAATCTATTCAGATTGTCAAAAGGTTCATTTTGTGACTGGTTTCTGCATAAGAAAATATATCTATTGTAGATTATGTTTTTCTTTGGAACCATTTTGACCTTCATTATAAGTAACCTGTGTTTGTCTATGGGCTATAATGTCATTATAAAATAAAACTGCCATATTAATTTTACAAAATACAATTACTTGAAAAAGTATAGACTGATGCAGTAACTGTTTCTTAGAAGTTGTACATCGAACTTGGATTGCATTGTATGGCACAGCAGTTAATGGTAACCATCACTTACATAGATATTATTTTGTAGTTTTATGTACCTACCTATATAATATAACGCATCCGAGAATTATTCCCAAGTAACAAAATGTGGTCTTGTAGTGGTTCCGGGGCCAGGACTATAACAGGCTGGTAGAAGTTTACAACCACGGAAAAGGGCCCATTTTATACGCGTACTTGTGCTAACAAAACACTCATAGTAGACTTGGCGAGCACCACTTAGACCAATAACACACTTATGGTTGGACTACGCAGAACTATCTGCTCCCACGAAGCCAGCTATGAGCATCTAATAGAACCAGACACCACGACTTAAGCCCATAATACACTTATAATTAGACTCCGGAGAACTATTTGCT
Source organism: Hedya salicella (assembly GCA_905404275.2). Classification (NCBI taxonomy): domain Eukaryota; kingdom Metazoa; phylum Arthropoda; class Insecta; order Lepidoptera; family Tortricidae; genus Hedya; species Hedya salicella. Next base: position 14,183,611 of record FR990111.1, on the reverse strand, counting down.
CCCGCGAAGCTAACTATGAGCATTTTAAAGAAGTAGGCAGGCGTGTAACGTACTCCGCGCTTCTATTACTAGCTACTTCAAACATTTGTGAATTTCTGTTGTGTTGTGTTCTACGGTTGGGAAAAAAAATAAGAAAAGTAAAAGGTAAGTTCATCTATTTTATATAAAATGTATTAACAAGTATTTCGCACGTAATACTGTACGTGTATAAATGTTTGCACGGCAAACGCGTAAGTATTTTCGGTGAAGTATATTGTGTTTTACATCTCAAATTTTGTTCGCCTTTTGAATACGGCGTATTTACTAAGTTGTGTTTAAAAATAATATTAGTCCTAACAGAATTGTCGCGCCATATTGTGACGATTTAGGGTTTCGCATACAAATGTCTTATGTTTAATTTTAATAACTAAGAGTTTATTATTTTTACGTTTCAGTTGTGTGTGTTGTGACTGTGATCGAACTATTATGGTCATATTTCTGGACCTAGACCGTTTTTTAACTAAAAATGATATTCGAGCCTTAAAAACTGCGAGATGGCCTTGGATTGAAACTCATTTTTTCTTATCTCGCAATTGTCATGGTTGTGGCCATAGAGTTTCAACATATTCTGGAGAAAGGCCAGTTCACATTGTTTTGAAGGAAGAACACATAAAATTATTGTTAGAAGAAAAACAATTTTGGTGTGAAAATTGCAAAGTCTTCGCTATTTATGACCATTTCACCAGTGACGAATGTAAACTAGGTAATTAATATTATTACTCCATTTAATAAATATTTTTTAAAGATTGTAAATGCTGCTTTGTGGATATCATCCGTAATCGAGGTATTAGGGTATAGTCACAGATTATTAATAAGTTACTAACGTAGGTATAGTGGTATAACTGCGGGGAATCCCTGTGTTTGAACTGAAGTTAGCCACGCGCGCGGTGAAGCTGGCGCGGTGCTCGCTCGCACGCCCCGTGTGCGAGTCTGTTCTTGTTCAGTAAGCGCTTAGCTGTGCTGATATGACGACGACGGACGTGCGTGAATAATATTGAGCAATAATTTTTCGTTTACTCAGAAAGGTTGATGATACACTACTTATTTAATCTGTTCATCTGACGCCCACTAGCACCAAAGGTAAACCTCCGGCGCCGGTTAACCGAGCTTTGACAACGTCATACTATAGGAACATATTTTGGTATAGGTGTACGAGTTGTGTAGTATACAGTATTGGTGGTGTAGGTGGGCCCTAAGGTCTAAAATTTCAATTGTTCTTGTATCTTGACTCATGATGCCGCGCGTACCTATCCCTGAACGGGTGCTTTTCTTAGTGCTTACGTTCGTCCCTAATATTGTACCTACTTATATCGTTTAAACAAAATCGTATTAGGTGTAAGTACCTGAGTGTGTTTCACATAGATTTAGTATATATGTACTAGCGGTGTTTCACAACTGGCCGAGCTCTCTTTTCGTTATGTTGGCAGCATTGCGAAATTGTTAAAAAAGAATCCGTATGCCCATGCAACAAGGAGAATGGGCATAAGTACTTCCTTATTGCATAGATACGGATTCTTTTTGAACAATTCGCAATGCTGCCAATATAACGGGAGCTCTGGGTAAACTATGGCATCTTTTTCTGTAAGTTCGGTTGGTTTATTTGGTTGGATATTAAATGTATTTATAGTTACATGTATTTTTTTGCAGATTCCTGCCATGCCTTTCTCAGTAGTGCAAACAATTGAAAAAGGCGAATTAAGATTAACGGCCGTACCAGATCTGTGGGTGCACAATAAATTACTTTTTTGGCCAAAGAAGTCAGCGGATAAATTAAGGAGGCAGGAAAATAGTTCACCTGATGCTTCTTGGCAAATCATGTCGTGTGATGTAAAAAGAAAAAACTTTAAAACATTTCAAGAGGCACAACATGAAATTGATACAATGAGTGACAAATCAGACACTGAAGCCGACGAAGAAGATACGAACCGTCGATCATTGCGCAAGGAAAAATATCCCTTGCCAGAGAAGTCTTTCAACGAATTGGCGAAGACTTTAACAGATGTAAGTTACCTATACCAGTTCTAGAACCACTAGCTGCCACGTTTGACACATATTGCGAAGGTTATTAGGTATTACTTACTTTTCTCAAGGGGTTGTGTGTCACTGTTTAGCGTTGTAACATAAGTAATGAATGAGATGAATCAATAAATAAATATTCCTGGTAAGTTAAAAGATATATTGAGCTTCCTACCGCATTGTAGTGTGAAATGCATAAGCTGGGTTATGCTTTGTCTAGATACTTATTTATCGTTTTGCTATAGCCTATTTATCGATAATTAATCCAGGATGTGATTTGGACTTGGTCTCAGTTTATTTATGTATGTATATATTATATTATGTATTGTAGCGGGGGTGCGTACGGGAGAGCAGAGAAACTTCGACTTAAGGTCACTTGAGCAACGTATATTAAGAAAAAAAAACGTAACTACGTACAAACTAATTAGTAGCGACGAGTTCCCCAGCCAGTTATAGAATAAGAACGGAACTGGAGCGGAAGCACGTTTTCCGGCCTCTGCTAAATATGAGCGCGTAGTTCCGCAAGGGAAGCAGGGGGCTATACGTAGTAAAGGTCGATCCCTATGATTCTACACAAACATTTTTTACTAGACGGACCACATGAAATCGGGAAAAATCTTGCCTGCGCGAAGTAGAAATGGTCGTTGCACGGAACAGCGACATCTACCAGGATCTTCAAGTATTATTCTCCTTCCGCCTCCCGTCACTAGAGGGCGCGAGTAGTCCCGCTGTCGTGCTAAATGTGTTTAAGCGTGCAGTTCTTCTACTCCACGCGAGATGGCTGTAGTGGTACCCCGTTTTCGGGGTTTGGTTCGCTTCAGACTCCCCCTCGGTTCCTGAAGACGACCCGGCGAAGAGAACCGCGTCTAGTTGTCGTCCTTAGTGCGTCGCCTTTCGTGGTCGGCCTCTTTTACGAATTGGCCGTACTGGCTCTGGGAGTGTCGTGTGATCAGATCCTTTATAGGGTTGCAGTGCGGACGCGTGGTATACACCGACTATGCGGCTTTGGTCGCTCAAATTAGCAATTTTGAAAGAGCTTGGGCCATGCCGCTGTACAATCGCGTAGGGTCCGTCCCGTCGGGGCGCGAACTTGGCACTGTAGCCGAGATTGGCCTTGCTCAATGGATGGAGCTGAACCATTACCAGATCGCCTGGCTGGTACCTCGGGCATGCCCTTCGTTTTCGATCAGCATATTCTTTGCGCTTCTCCTCAGTCATCTCCTGCACTTCTCTAGCTTTCTCTAGTGTCTCGGCTAACAACAGCAGGCTAGGGGTTATTTCAGGAATGAAGTTTTCATTCTGTACAATCTGCTTTAGATCGTGTTGCACGTCGTCGGGTGTGCGTAGCTCCCTTGCGAACGTCAGGTAGGCAGGTGTGTGGTTAGTGGCATTGCAGACGGCGGTATTCATGGCGAATCTTATGCTTGGGAGCATGGCTGCCCAGGTAGTATGGTCATCCTCCACCAGGATTGCAAGCTGCACCTTCAAATCTCTATTCCTTCTTTCCACGGGGTTAGCTTCCGGGTGGTAGAGCGGAGTGAACCCGTGGTGGATCTTCAGACAATACGTCGTTTGCTGCATGACATGGCTAACGAACTGAGTCCCGTTATCACTTATAAAGCGGCGGGGCATACCGTATCTCAGGATGATTTCATTAATCAAGACGGTGGTGCATTCTTCTGCGCTAGCTTGCTTTAGGGGGAATAGTTCCACCCATCGGCTTGCGACATCTTCTACTATGAAGATCCAGTTATAACCTTCTTTGGTTGTGGGTAGTGGACCGAAGAGGTCGAAAGAGATAACTTCAAAGCGCTGATTTATCGCCGTCGTTTGAAGTAGGCCGGCGGGTTTAGCATTACCAGGCTTATATCTCTGGCATTGGATACAATTCTTGACATAAGCTTCGATTTGGGCTCGCATTCCTTTCCAGTAGTACCGTTTGTTAATGCGGTCAATCGTCTTTTGTGCTCCATAATGGCCGGCTGTGGGGAGATTATGGTAGACGGTGATAATGCTCTCCTGCTCCTCTTTAGGAACTACCAGCTGACCATCCTCGCTGTCAGAGAAAGAGTTGCAGCGATACAGTAACCCATTGCTTAAGTAGTATCCTTTCGTGGACCAGTACCTAGCGTCTTCCTCGTTATCACTCTCCAGTGCAGCAACTATTTTAGTCAGTAATCCATCATTCTTCTGCTTGCTTCGGATTTCTTCTGGAGGTACTGTGGGTACGTCAACTGCTACGGCGCATATCCCGCATTCGTTTGTGGCTTCCGTGTCGCAGTGGGGTCGTGACAAAGCGTCTGCGACCACGTTAGTTCTACCCTTAATATATTTAATGGTGAGGTCTTGGGCCTGTAACTGTAAGGCCCATCTTGCTAGTCGTCCCGTGGGAGATTTTAAGGACATCAACCACCGGAGAGCTTGGTGGTCTGTCAGAACCGTGGTATGGCATCCGTCTATGTATCCTCTAAATTTACTGATTGCCCATACCACTGCTAAGGCCTCTCGCTCCGTCGTGGTGTAGTTACGCTCTGCAGGCTTTAGCAGGCGGCTGGCGTACTCCACTGGGTGCTCCTCCTCTTGCTCCTCCTGAACCAGTACAGCTCCGATGGCGTAGCTGCTGGCGTCTGTTTTTATTATGTACGGCCGGGTTTCATCAGCCTGAGCGAGCACGGGACTTGTTACCAGGAGCTCTCGAAGCTTGTTGAAGGCTTGATCTTGGGGCTCCTTCCAGTCCCACTTGGCGTTCTTCCTCGTGAGACGAGTAAGTGGTTCAGCTATGCACGCGAAGTTTGGGATGAATCGCCTGTACCAGGAGCACATCTGGAGAAACGAGAGTAAGTGCTTCAAGGTGCGCGGTGGCGGCAAACTGGTGATCGCGCTTACTTTTTCCGGGTCGGTTTCTAGACCTGCGGGCGTTATATAGTGGCCCAGGTATTTGACCCTGGCGCAGCAGAAACGGCACTTCTCCTTATTGACCGTGAGGTTATATGATTGTAACAAGGAGAAAACTTCCTGTAGGTCATGAAGGTGCGCCTCTAGAGTTGGGGACAATATGATGAGATCATCCAGGTATACAACCAACTTGATGTGGCTCAGACGAATACGGAATCGATCCATGAGGCGCTGGAACGTTGCAGGTGCATTGCGTAGTCCAAATGGCATGCGGTTGAACGAATATGTACCGAAAGGAGTGATGAAGACAGTCTTTGGTTGGTCCTCCTCTCTCACTTTGATTTGCCAGTAGCCAGATTTGAGGTCGAGCGTCGTCATATGTGGAGTCTGTTTGGCATTGTGCAGTAGGTCATCAATGCGTGGCAGAGGGTAGTTGTCCGGAGTGGTGATGGAGTTCAGCTGGCGGTAGTCCACGCAGACTCGTGTGGTGCCGTCCTTTTTGGGGACGAGTACAACCGGGGCTGACCACGGCGAAGAACACGGAGTGATAATTCCTTCGGCTAACATCTTGTTAACCTCTTCCCGCAGTATCTGTGTCTTAGCGGGTGACAGACGATACGGAGGAACTGCTACGGGGCCATGGGTGCCAGTGTCAATCACGTGTTCCATCTGAGTCGTTGGTTCTCCATTCGCAACAAAGACATTTGCGTTGGCCTCGATGAGTGCTCGCACCTTTTCTTCAGGTGCTGAGTCCAGGGTGGCATCGAGCGCGCAGATCGAAGAGTCCGGGAAAAGGTTCGCGGACTTGGGAGACAGAGTAACTTCCTGGTGTTCGATCTGGCGGCACGCGTCCTCGAAAAGGGCGTCTTCTATTAATCGATGACCGTCGAATTGGATGAGGTGCCTCTCATCGTACGTCTTCCGCTTCGCCGGAGCAAGGTCCATTCTATTTAGGAGTCCAGAGGTCTGGTTGACGCGACCCATTCGGCTGGCTTCGGATTGCATGGGAATCTTATCTTCATGTGATCTAAAGGCGGCAAAGTCTTCTTTGTACAGCTCTTTTGGGTTCGCTTCGTCTCCCTCGAAGTACCAAGTGGACTGAGGTAGATCCAGCACCATGTGCCCATCCTGGATAAACCCTACTCCTAGAAGGGTTTGGTGGTGTCGGGATTCCGGTAGCGCCAGAAACGTAGTGGGGACTATCCGGTCGCCTAGCTTGACGTTGACGACAGTGGTTAGGACTGGTCGGGCCTGGGGTATCCCGTCTCCCAGTGTTAGAATGGCTCGCTCTTTAGCGAAGGTGCACCCTGCCTGCTGTAGATGGCGATATAGTTCTGGAGATGCGAGACTTGACTTAGCACCGGTGTCAATGAGTGCTCCCTCTATTTTCCCTTTGACCGATATAAAGATTAACGGCCTTTCTCGGGCATCCAGCTGCACTCCGAATGCGCTCAGGCTTGTTCCAGCAAAGGTGCTACCTCTTGACTTGTGGCACGTAGGGCAGTTGGTTCTAACGACGCCAGGGGCGCCACACCCGTAGCAGGAAAATTTCGGTCCAACGGGTGCGGCAGAAGAGTTGCTTGGTGGTGCCGATAGCTGTTTGACAGCGCCAGGTGCGGTTGGACCCGATGCGGCACGTTCATCTGCCCTTAGCTTCTTCCGGCACTCATCCACAGTATGGCCGGGCAGCTTGCAGTACCGGCACCGCTGCCTGCTTTTTCTCTGTGAAGGTTCAGGGGCGTGAGCAGCTTCTGGCAGCGCTGCCACCGTAGTTGAGGCGGTAGCCGGTGTGGCGAGTTGCCATACATCTCGCAGTCGCTCTGCAGCCAGTGCATCCTCCAGAAGTTTGTCGTATGTTGCAAATGTCGTTCGTGGCACCTTCTCTTGGATGTACGGGGTGAGAAGACCGTAAATGAGGTCCAACTGTTGAGTTTCCAGGAACTCAGGGCGCGGCAACAGCGAAAATAACATTCGCTTCCTCGATACGAAGGCTTCTGTTGTCTCCTCAAGTTTTTGTTTGACGCTGGTAATCTCCATACAGATGAGGTATGCTGGTTTCTTGGGCGCAAAGGTCCTGCGCAGGCGTTCTTGAAAATCGTCCCAAGTGAGAACCCTGTCCTTCATGCCCTGCCACCATGTCGCTGCGGCACCCCTAAGGAGGGATGGAAGACCCACAAGCGCGTCTTCGTCGGATATCCGTTCGGCCCGTTTGTACGTGTTGACAGCCGCCAGGAACGCTTCCACGACGTCGGTTTCTTTTGTCCCGTCATAGGAGTACGTACATCGTGTCAGGGAACCACTCTTCGGAGACAGAGCCGCCATCATGCGCTCTATGCGCTCAAATTGGGCGTCCGAGAACATGGCCCTGGCCGTAGGTTGCCTCGTTTTCAGTGTAGTAACAGGTTTTGATAGTTTTGTCACAACCTTAGGACCTGAGACACGGCGTTTCGGCGTGATAGTCGAAGGGCTGGCTGGCGGTGTGGGCGCGTCCGAATCCGTTTCGCTCTTCATCGGTCACGTGTCACGTACGGCACCTCCCCGTATGCGTGAGTTAGTACGCCCCACGTTGGGCGCCAGTTGTAGCGGGGGTGCGTACGGGAGAGCAGAGAAACTTCGACTTAAGGTCACTTGAGCAACGTATATTAAGAAAAAAACGTAACTACGTACAAACTAATTAGTAGCGACGAGTTCCCCAGCCAGTTATAGAATAAGAACGGAATTGGAGCGGAAGCACGTTTTCCGGCCTCTACTAAATATGAGCGCGTAGTTCCGCAAGGGAAGCAGGGGGCTATACGTAGTAAAGGTCGATCCCTATGATTCTACACAAACATTTTTTACTAGACGGACCACATGAAATCGGGAAAAATCTTGCCTGCGCGAAGTAGAAATGGTCGTTGCACGGAACAGCGACATCTACCAGGATCTTCAAGTATTATTCTCCTTCCGCCTCCCGTCACTAGAGGGCGCGAGTAGTCCCGCTGTCGTGCTAAATGTGTTTAAGCGTGCAGTTCTTCTACTCCACGCGAGATGGCTGTAGTGGTACCCCGTTTTCGGGGTTTGGTTCGCTTCAGTATTCATATAGATAAATATTTATTTATTTATTATTCTTATATTATGTATATATTAGTTGTATTATTATTTATTTATTTATGTGTCTATTAGGTATTATTTATTTTATTGTTTACCTATATATACATCATAGATAGAAAACAAATATAGTACAGGGCACCCTTTTTTTTAATGTAGGTGAAATAGTTTACTCCAGCTTGCCATAAATTAAAATTATTAAACTTATTAATAGTGACTGTTTTGCATTCACTCTCAGTAAAATATAATCTTAAATTGGATAACTATAATTGGCGTAGGCATGTAATTATTTAAGTTGACTTATTTAAGCAAAAACAGCTGTTGTTATCCTTAATAAACAAAATAAAATAAATAAACAAATACTAGCTTGTGCCCGCGGCTTCGCTCGCGTCAAATTCGGGGTAATTTTAAATCCTAAAAATAGTCCAAGTAATCTTGTTTCCCCATACAAACATTGAACCCCCTTTTCACCCCTTCAGAGGGTGAATTTTGAAAAATCTTTTATTAGTGCACCCCTAAGTTTTGCAAGGAACCTACGTGCCAAATTTAGAGTTTCTAAACCCAGCGGTTTGGGCTGTGCGTTGATTCTTAGTCAGTCAGCCAATTTTTCAGTTTCTGCTTTTTGATAAGATAGAACAAGTTATACGAGTACATATAATGGTGAGAGGTGATAAGCCTTTCGCCCATTATACAGCAGTACCTTCGTATCCAGAAATCCAGAGAAAATTAATCATAAAAATGTTATAATCATATGTTTTTTCAGAATCATAATCAAGAACCAAGTACCAGCTCAACAGTCACTCAAGAAGCCCAAATATCCCAAGAAGGAGACACGAACCGTCCATCATTACGCAAGGAAAAATATCCTTTGCCAGAGAAATCTTTCAACAAACTGGCGAAGACTTTAACAGATGTAAGCTACCTATACCTATAATAGTTTTAGATCCACTAGACGTGGCAACGTTTGACACATATTGCGAGGGTTATTAGCCATTATAAGATAGAACAAGTTATACATGTAATGGTGAGAGGTGGTCAGCCTTTCGCCTATTATACAGCAGTACCCTCGTATCCCACTTAGAGACTTAATCATAACTATGTTATAATCATATATTTTTTTTCAGAATCATGATCAAGAGCAAAGTACACCAGTCACTCAAGTAGCCCAAAAATCCCAAGAAGACCCTAATTGTTGTTTTGTGCCCCAAGACCAAATTGTTGGTACTGTCGAGGGCAATTTCCCTGTCACCGTTCCGGAACAGAGTATCCTCCTTTATACACAAACAGAACCGGAAATTTCAACACTAACTAACGAAATTAAAGCTATTAAGGAGAGCGTAGTAGCCATTTTAGACAACCAAAATTCGTTATATGAAATCCAAACTAATATGTGTGCAAAGATGTCAGAAATACAAACAGAGCTAAGATCATTCATAAAAATGAGCGTATTACAAAATTCACAGAAAACGGTTGACGGAGAGACAACTCTAATAAAAAATATCAAAGACCTTGAGGAATTTGAAAAAAAGCTATCAAATAGAACAATCAAAGAAAATATGTTGATGAAATTTGTCGGCGTATGTTCTAAAGGTTTGGGCAAAGGCGGCGTAAATGCTTACAACTTGGTCGATTTATTGTTTGAAAGAAATTTTCTAAAGCAATGTACGTGGACTGGCTTTTCCAAGAAAGAATCAGTAAAAATATGTTTTAAAGCGTTTACGAGAACGATTGCTCTTTTTTTTGATATAATCCACGCAACAGATGAAAGTTTTACGAAAGTGGACTGCGATAAATTTTTTAAAACTATTTTGAAAAATGCTCATAAACACAGCGTAAGCAATCAGAGGATGTCGGCTCCAAAAGTTAGAGTAGTAAAGAAAAAAGCGACAGCAAAAGCTCTTCCAATAGATGTGCCGATTGGGAATGTTAACGGAGAGGGCTCCGGTCAAAACAGCGTCGAGACTCCCGATCTAAATAATGAAGAGAGATCTGACCAAAACAATGCTCTGCAAAATAATGACGAGATGCCTGATCAAAACGACGAAGGGGTGCCCGAGTAGTTGAGTACTAGTTAAGGCGAGGTTATCCCAAAACAACTGTCTTTGTCTTTTTCTTTACGTATAAGGAGTACAGAAAATAACCACACTTTGGCACTTTTTAAGGTATTTTGACTTTAAAATTAGGAAAACGAAGATAAAATATTTTCAACTCGACCGGAGTATCTAGTAATGTAATTTATCTAAAGATTTGCATAAAAATTAGGTCGATAAGTTTAGTAGTTTAGGAATAATATTGAAAAAATATTTCGGTAAGAGGCAACTTTGGATTTTTTTTCTATCGAGCGAAGTTCATCAGATTATGTAACCAACGACGAGAATATCTCGGATGTACGAGTATCCTCAACTGTAACATATATGTTTTTCAGAATTTTATGTCCCTTAATTACGGAGTAAAATCGTTTTAAAAAACTATGATTTGGGATAAACTCGCCTTAATGTTTTTACGGTTTTCACATACACTGAACCTTTTTATAACATACCTACCAACATTTGGTACCTCAATTCATTTTTTGTTTCTGATTTTTGAATAAGTAATCCTAGATTAGGTGGGAATAATTATTGATGGTGATTATTACTTAACAAGTGGTTAATTTTTTTTATAGTTTTTATTTTATTTTCTAAGTTCTTTGGTAGCATTTGGTAGCTAAGACTTTTTAGTTGAATAAAAGAGCACCTTTTTAACTAAACGTAAAAAAGTGATTTATGGGCAGTTCCAAAAATAATGGCACCGACAGGTCAAAGTTTTTTGTCAAAAAAAAAGTGGTCTGTTTTAACAACTGAGTATGAAAAATATTTTTTAAATATTACAATTTGGGCATATTTTTAAAGGGCACTCCACAATTGATAAAAATATAGAAAATGTGGCATGTTGAAGTTTTGGAGATACAGGTTAAAGTAACATAGGACAGGTTAGTAGAGAAAATATGACAAGTTAAAGTTAAATGTTACAGATTATGTACATGAGGGTCATTTATTATGATTGAAATGTTATATTAAAACAAGTTATTTTTATAAATCAACGTTTTATTTATTAATTTGTGTGGGTACAACCACAAAAAGGTAATTATAAAAATAGATAGTTAAATTATTATAAAAAAATTGTAACGCTACTTAAATGTAGGAACATAAACCTCAATACTTTACGAAATAATCAACATTTTTATTATAAATGTTATTATTTATTTATATGAGCTCTCATTGCGCTTTATATGCGTAGTCAGTCTAATATAATCACAATTAGATAACTTACAAAAATAAATCGAATTAAAAAAGCTCGCTATTTAACGAATTAATCAACATATTTAAATATTTATGTACGCTTATTTCTTAAGGCTATCAATAGACACAAGAACGTAACTGCTACTGCACAGTCTCATACATTTCGTATCATTATCACAAAATTTAAATCACATGAATTAAAATAACTGAAACATCTTAGGTACGCTTATTTCTAATGGCCTTAAAGGCACGAGTACTTAACTAACACCGCCTCATATACATATATGTATCATAGTCACAACTTTATAATTACAACTAACCCGTCGCAGTTAACATTATCTAAAATTCCCTTCTTATTATTTGTTGAAACTTAGGTGCCCACATTTTTTTTTTTATATTACTAATTATGTTTCTTAGTATTCAAAATTTCTCAGTCTTATCACAATATAATTATTAATAATCAACAGATAAAGCAACACGCTTATAATATATGAAAATAAGCTTCTATTTAAATCAAATTTAAGATATAAATTCTCAACTACGCAGTTTCACATTTGAAATCCGACAAAAGTTACATACATTGTACTAAAATATATTGTAATCGGAATCGTCACTGTCACTGTCAAACAAATTTCTGGTACGAGTGCTCAGAGGAGATTCAGTTTTGTTTTCCGGATTCTCGGTTAAAATGTTGTCTAATACAGTACGTCTCAAATCTGATGGTAATTCTAACTCACTAAGCGTAGAAAAAATACTCCCTCTTTTAAGAGATGCGACTGCCGATAATTTGCTTTGAATACTGCAGTCAGAAGCGTTATCACTATCTGACATGCTTACGCTTTGTATGTTTCTAGATGCAGTGTTCACCGGCTCTCGAATAAACTGAAAACCGAGATGATTACCATGTCGACAGTATGATGCATTTGTTAAACATGTTTCATTTATACAAGTGAGGCTTCTCAGAGTAACAGATGATTTTAAACTATCCCAAACTACCTGATGAACTTGTTGGGTTCCTCTAAACGTTCGTAAATTACTTGGTAAAAGAGAGTCTTTTTCAAGAATATTTGCGTCTGTAATAACTTTGACAATTATTTTCCTTAGCTTGTTTTGTAACAAATCTGAAAATGTTTCAAAATCTGGTATATCGGTACCCTGGTTAACAAATGCATCAGCTGTTCGTTTTAACACTGCTCCAACTCCATCAGGAGCACCTTTCCCATGGCCGGATTCAGAATAGTGCCAATTTATGTATCTTAGCCGAGGATGAGTCCAATTGATAGTAGACATGACAAAAAATATTTTACGATTTCTGTACTGGCTGACTGCAGAATCTGACAGTATGTGCAGATTTGTTACTTGAGGAGCATTAGCGTATAGATGCTGTAAAATGGGCTCCATATGAGCCCATACTGCCGCTGCATCGTGTCTCGTGTTTGAACTGATTGTCGAGAAACTTTGTGTGTGTTTTTGGCCATTTGTATCAAATAAATAAAGAACACTCGTATGGATACTAATTTGAGCTTTACTGCCACCAAAATGAGCAGCTTGAATCTCATTGCTATAAGCACACTGATAGTTTTCAGAGAAGTCTATGTGGACTAATGCTTCATTTGTTTGTAAATCGTTTTTAATTTTTTTGATTGCTTGTTGTTGACTAACTATTCTACCAGTATGTTTTAAAAAAATATCGATTTTGTCTTCAAATGTTTTTGCAGCATCTATCGCTCTTGTTACAACTTTCTCTTTTTTAACTATTCTTATTGTCTTTTTTGTTCTATTTGTGATTATGTCTTCTTTTTTCGTATTCCAAGCCCAATAGGAAAACTCTTTTGACTTGTCGAATTCCAAATATGTCACTTTTTTATTCTTGCAGAACTCACATTTTCGTAAGAGACACTGAGAGTCATCGCAATCACAGCAAATGCTTTTTAAAAGTTTTGTTGTGTTTGCATATTCTATTATTTTTGATTTTAGAAGAGCAGATAACATGAGCCTAAAATTTTCATGAACTACACAAAGGCACGTGTTTCGGGGTCTTCGAGATGCGGACAATACCCAAAACGGTTTCAGGCTACAGAAAGCGGCGTACGACATCCTGTATTTATTCGTAGACACAAATTTACTATGGAGATTTTTTAGAGAATCGTTTAGGTACCGAATCTGTGCCTTTGTTCCATGTTTCCTTACGAATTCTTTTTTCCCTGATGCACAGCTGCTGTTGGCATCGTCACAAAGAAAATCAATTACGTCTTTTTTCTTCTTACTAGCAGCCACATATTTGTATGCTTTGTGTCTCCTACGAAGCATTTGTTTCAGTTTTATTTGTGAGGTTTTGTCAACAGCCAACGATGTTAAATGTGGCTTCAAAATGTTTGCGATAGTGTCCTTTGTTTTTCTAGAATCTATGTTTTTGTATGAATGTAAAATACCCTTACAAAGCGAAGATTCTTGACTGTTCGTTGCATTATCTAGCTCTATGGAATCATGTCCCGATCGGGCTTGCAGAGGCATAATATATTCATTATTTTGGAATGAACGTGCTGGCTGCTGAACAGGTGAAGAACTTAAATTTTTTGCCTGTTGTCTTGACAACTGTTTCCTATACATATCATTCAGCTTCTTAACAGATTTTAATTGACATCTTAAAGATTCGATCTCCTTATCCTTCTTGTACCTCATTTTGCGAATCAACTTCTGAGCACGAGGGGATACGTTAGCACTTGAACCTGGTGAGCTCATTGGGCTGCACGTTAGTGGCATCTGTGGTGTATTCGATCTTGAACACCCAGGAATATTTTCAGGCACCTCTTGATTTAAAATTTCCTCGTTGTGTTGAGCTATCTCATCTACGTCACTCTCTGGAGGACTATCACCATCTATATAGCGTTGTATTCTCATTTTTTTTTTCCTTTTTTCGCTGATACGCCTTTTTCGATTCATCTTTCCACTTTTTTCTTAAAGCTCTTTGATCTCTTAGTGGTAAATTGTGTATGTTAACCACTTTTCCTTCCTGTTTTCGACGCTGATATTTTTCTTTATTTTTCCGTTTATACTCCGCATACAATTCAGGATTCCACATTATTTTTTCATATCTCTTCTTCTCATTTGCCCTTTTACGTTCTAGCAACTCTTCTCTGGCCTTTTTTTATGTTTCGGTTTACCCATTTTGCCCCTAAAATATCGTGAATCATTAGCACTTTACAATTAATTTGGATATCCATCAAATGCTCACTGAGACGATTCTAAAGAGCCCAAACTCGGTAGGACTGCTTTTTCTATTATAGAGTTCCTAGGGCCACCTTCCGTCTCCATCATCAGATCAGCCCCATGGTACCATATTGTTGTATTGTCATCAAAGTTATGTAAGTATGAAAAATTTCAGCTCAATCGATTGACGATATCTGCTTCTAAATTGAGTTGCAAGATTCCACCTGAACAAACATACTTAGATACATACATACATACAGAGCAAGTTAAATAAAAGCTTGTAAAAAAGGATTGTAATTGTACCTAAGGTATAATTTATTATAAAGACGACTCCACCTTAAGATAAGTTATTATTTCCACGTCTTTGTTAACTTTAGGTACTCGTAAATGCCACTCATAATAACGTATTACTTTAACCTGCCAACAGTCACTTTAACCTGTATATTGTTGACAAGTGAAAGTGACACAGGTTACTGTGAAAAGTAGGTATACTAGACGATTACTTTAAAAGCATTCATAACATGACTGCCTCACTCTCAGGGTAACCAGAAATGAGTATGTAGTACATTTTAATTATATAAGTAATTTTTTTCCTAAACAAATATCATGAAATAATCGAGGCAAGTTAAAGTTAACATACCTGTTACAAACTCCAGAATCACGCCTTTGATCACTTGTCACCACGAAACTACACCAGTATGACTACAACCGCTCTGCTCGGTGGATAGACGGACACTGACAGAATGTTTTGCCGCGATTATGGTCTACAAATGAGTATCTATGTGTGAGTGAGACGCTGCACTGTGAACACACAGGTTAGAGTGAAAATTTCGCAGGACAAAGTTCGGGCGTCGATATCGTTGTTTAAAAAGATATATAAAATCGGTGCAATATATTTTTTATCAAATTATATGCTTGCTGTCTTATAACGCGGCAAATAATTAGCATAAAATCGTGTACGAATAAAACAAACAACTAAAACTCGAATGGTATCGCGTTTGGACAAGGCAGGTTACAGTAAAAAATGGCACTCTCTATTTTTTTTAATCAAAGTAGTAAATTGTAATTCAAGAAAAAGGCCTTGCCTCTGTGTATTCGATTGGTTTTTACCTAGAAACATTTTTATTTTTTCTCAAAACGACAAACTGAGCGTAGTTTTTATTCAAAAACTAAATTACAGGTTAAGGTGCCACTATTTTTAGAATTACCCTTATAATGTACCTATATACCTAAAATTAAAAAGCAAACATTTTAGCTATTGATTTAAAAGTCAAGTTTGGTAATTTTTTTATTGCTCTGATAATTTGAAGGGTGTATGTATCCATCAAACTAAACTTTTCTCATACATAGGTCGAAATATCAAGAAAAAAAAATTGGTAATTCCCATAGTGAAGTGTATTACGTGATCAGCAGTTTTGTTTAGGAAGTCCATATTTCTTTTTCATACTTCGACCTGCATTTCTTGGGAAAAGTTGTTTAGTTTGATGGAAACACCCCTTAAATTATCAGAGGTGATAAAAAAATAACACTGTATGTACCTAAGCATAAATAAAGAAATTAGTATATGTTTAGCAAAACATATTTAAAACCCACGATACTGAAGGACTTGTAATTGTGATAAATGATTGATACTGTTTCTCGTCAATATCACTCAATATGCTAAAGGAGAGGAACGTGATTACCTCGCTGATTAAACCTCTTAAGACTGATTTTGGTCTCGCTTTAAGATTATTGTAAGAGAAAAAATTGTTATTAAAATAATAAAACTTTAATTTTCTTTATTACAGACTTTAATTTATGTTCACTTATTTACAGAGTATGTAACAAAGGTATGAAAAACATTTTCCTACCATACAAAATACTCACCATTTTACACTTAATAATTGAAATTTTGAAGGTATTAGCCTCTCTATTGCGGTGGAATTCATCATAATCACACTGATAAATGTTTAAAAAAGAAGATTTTAGTGGCTTTTCAAATGCATCTTGAGTTTGTTGCACAACATAACCACGTATTTCTATATCTTGCTCCTGGGTCTGGCTATTTTTTTTGACGTAAACCGATATTAATTCAACCACGTGATTATCATTGCGACGTTTGGGTCCCAATATGTGGTTTTTTTACAAATTAAACAACCAAAGTCAACAACAAAAAATAAAAATAACAATTTATTAAATTAAAAAAAAACTCAGGGATCGCGAGTTAAAAGGCCGTCTGATGGTACTTCGAAGTTCGGTACTTCCCGCTAAGGTTAGGGCTGCAGATCTTGGCTGGGGCAGCGGTCGGTGGAGCGGACTAGAACAACCGGGAAGCGCCGGGCCGTTGGTGCTGGTGTTGTGCCACCACAAAAATGTTGCTGGGTGAAGGCGGCGCGGTTGGTACATGCACCGCAACTGCCAGCGTAGTTTTAAGCAAAAATTTGCACCCTGTGAATGAATAAACGACCGGTGTCAGAATCGTCTAAACTCCTCCGCTGGTAGTGAGCCTGATGATGATGTGCGCCTACGAAGAGGGAGAAGCCGAAAGCAGTTGGTGTTGGTGCTGACTACCAGAACGGAGTTTTTATTTTACACAGGAAAATTAATAAAGCAGAACAACTTGCAATGGTTTTTTACACAAATGAAAAAAGGGTAGAATGAAAATGGTTAAAAGTATATTGTATTACATTTCGCTAGCGCATGATTTCTATCTCAAGATTAAACACTGTGAAATAGCTTAGGCAAGGCAGAATAATATGTTCCGTGCGTTAAAACGGTAACATTTACTAATTTATAGGTACATAGGTACCGTTCGGAAACAAAAGCCGTAAGTGCAGATAAATGCAGATGAAATTTAACACAGCGGGATTACTTCTAGATGCATGGATTTAACACTAAGCACTTAGGGTCTATAATGAGCACTAACTTAAAGCTAAGCACTAAAATAAACACTTGTTCAACGACTTACCCGATTGGGGTGCGACACAAACACATGAACTGAAGTTAAACTTTTCCAAATATGTCGGAAGGACGTACTATTTACACTACAGCGCGTACGAGGACACATAGAAAACTAGTGAACGCAACCGACTCAAATCAGATGATAGTACGTAATGGCTGCGCGGCGCATCTCGAATGTTCTATCGACACGAGACAAGGGTGCGCGGTTTAGCCAATGAGCGCGCACTTCGATAATCAGGTGATGTGCTGCTATGCAAGTGGTTAATCGTCGCGCATAGAAGTGTTAGTTAAATATGTATACTTATTTAATTTATGTTTTTATATTAAATAGTGTTGTTTCATTATTAGGTTATTATAGTTAAGTTAGATTTGTTTTAAGTTAGTGTTTAAGTATTTTATTTTTTAAGTATACATTTATTTATTTATTTTAGAAATAATTACTTTCAATGATTCTCCTTGCAATTTGACGTAATGGTTTTTTTCCATGTCTTACCATACGTTTCAAATGTTGAAGTTTATTTTCAAATTCGTAGGCGTTAAAATTTTGCAGTCCCGAATTTTTTAACCTCGTCAACTAAATGTGAGAGATTGTGAATGTTACTTGTGACATAGTCTTTACCGTATATTCTTTTAAACTGTTCTGTAAAATGTGCAAACATTTCTTCAGCAATACGAAGGAATTTAAAATGTTTTTCATTCGAACAGATTGTGATTGCACAAAAGAAGTGCATAAAATGTGTATAAGCTTCTTCTTTTAAGACCTCCTTAAGAATCAACAAGCTTAGGTAGTAAAGAAAACTACGAAACTCGGAACCTTTCCAGTGTTTTAAAACGTCCAGTGATCTAACTGATCGATGTATTTCTGTAGGCATTTCACAATCATTTAAGAAATTGTCAACCTTATCTATATCGCTAGCACTCCATTTAGTTAGATAAATACCAAAATTGCCATCACGCCATCCTATTAGTAATCTTTTCATAAGCCCCAGGTCAATGAGATGCAGCGAATCTGACACCGGAAAATCTTCAATCATATCAATTTTGAGTTTGAGTAACGGCGAGTCTAACTTGTGGTGTTGCCCGTATTTCTTTTCACGAAAGTCTTGGTCATTTCTTTTGGGGCAATTAAATTGGGGAAATGTCACAGTATTTGATTTGTGAGAGTATTCTCCGACCACCGTGCATTTAAGGCATCCGTGTTTACCATTGAAGTTCGCTACACCTGAAACAATTATCTTGTTTTTAATTAGCTGAATTAGTTAATTAGCTGACTGTACTATATTATATTTATTAGTGAAATAAAAACCTTTTATCATAGCTCTTGCAGGTGAATCGCAAATGAATGCTCGTAATTTGGCATGTATTATTTTTTCTCTTTGTGATTTGTCTATTATTTTAAGTCCCTCTTGAAGTTGCTGCATTTCTGTTACAAAAGGGCCCAAAAAAGCGTCAAGATCTTCGGGCTTTCCATCACCGGCGTAGATACCTGTGAAAAAAGCAAACATTGTCATCTAAGATTTTCATCATTTTGTCTACGAAGCTGACGCAACAGGTACCTACTTACCTACGACAGAAGGCGGCAGTGGAATTTCAGACACTGAACATAAAATGGGCCAAAACTGGTACTTAGAACTTTCAAACACTGGAAGGCCGTCAATGTTTATTTTTAAAGAAATTTCATCAGGTGGGTCGGAAAGCTCTTCAAAAATATTTTTTAAGCATTTTTTCAGACCATTATGCCAATATTCCCCTGGAGCTGAACAAATAATATCCACATTTGCTTTATTTGTTTGCAGAAGAGTTCGTGCGTCATATGGGAGGATATTTTTCCACTTTTTATTCAAAATTTTTAATAATGAATTTAACGCCGCATGTGGAATATTGTGTTCTACTGCCCATTTACTAAGGGAACTACGTAGTTTAATATTGTCCTCGTATGTTGAATAGCAGTCACTTTCATCTCCTTGCACAGAATCAGAATTGTCACAAATATATTCCTCGTCATCGTCCGAATCTAAATCACATAATGTGGGTAAAACCTTGTTTTGTACAGAAACGCCACTGTTAACTCCTGGACTAATATCTTGAAAATTGTTATTTCGTCCGGAACCCTCGCCATCTTCTGCAGAACGTTCTTGGCTCGAAGTAAATCTAGTACTCGGCACACTTATCATTTGTTGGTAGGTTTTCTGCACTTTCCTCTTATATGAACCGCTTTTTTTTAACCGCTTCCATTTGTTTATGTAGGAATAATACCGTGTATCGGAACGCAGCGAGCGACAGAGATAGGTAGTGTGCGTAGGAAAGGGACGGGAGAGAAAAGATGGCGGTTAACCACGAACCTGTGCTGTGTGTGTTGTGACGATTAATTTAAATAAAATACTTAAAAGTGGCAATCTGTGTTTCCCTTCTTTGTCAATATCCCACATTTTGGGGGCTCGTCCGGGATTTGACAAAGTTAGGAGGAAAAACAAGCTACTTTTATGAAACGACGTGTGAAGACTAACCTAATCTCGAAGGCCAGCTCGCCGGAAAAGTGGTCCGAGTGTGCGCGGCGGCTTTCTAGTAGTTTCGGGAAGACCTACAGTGACGACGAAAACGACGGTGAAAGTGATTACTACGACGAAGACGACGACGACGTTATGGCGGAAAAGCAATCACAATCACTTAACCTTTTACTCCTCGACGACGCTATCCCGAAGTTCACCGGCACAGACAAAACCTACTCTGCATCAAAATGGGCACAAGACGTAGACGACAACGCCGAAATTTTTGGCCTCACACCGCAACAAAAGCTGTTGATAGCCAGACGCTGTTTAACTGGTACGGCGGCCATGTGGTTACGAACGGAGAAGCCATTTAAAACATATGACGATCTGAAGACCGCTATACTCAAAGAATTTCCAGATACGACGAATACGAAGGAAATACACGAATTAATGGCACGAAGAAAGAAACGTAAGGACGAGACATGTTACACGTATATGCTAGAAATGAAAGAACTAGGCAAAAGGGGAAAACTTGCCGACTACGTTGCTATTCAATACATCATTGATGGTATCGTCGATCACGAAGCTAACAAAACCCTACTTTACGGCGCCTTCACATACTCCGAGCTCAAGGAAAAGTTCAAGTTGTACGAGACTTATAAGAATAATCTAAGAAAAAATCATAGTGAAAAGACGAGATACGACGCACAATCTCATCACGCCTCCAATATTTCCAGTCGTGAGCGGCAGTATACGACGAAGCGCTGCTATAACTGTGGAGAAATAAACCATGTTTCATCTGCATGTCCGAAACAAGAGCGAAAATGTTTCAACTGTAACAATTTCGGCCATATTTCGATGGAATGCCCTGAAAAGAAAACGACGGTTACGACGGCATCGGCATCTCGAAGCATCGCAAAATCATCGGGCATCAATCGGAATATACCGGTTCCATCCGGTTCCGGCAAACATGGATCCGGCGTTCCCGGCAAGCAAGTTTTTTTTTACACGAGACACGACGGCGGCGCCACCAGCGACGATGTTCAGAGCGAGAGCGAACTTCACGACGGAGTTTTCTTCGCGTCGAGCGACGTGAACGGCGCGATGAATGCAACCTGCGAGATTGGTACTACTGCACGGAGTTCGAGCGCACCGATTGGTTCCAGCGGCAAGATGGCGTCCGAAATGAACGATGGCGGCGGCGCTGGCATCGGCCTTGCGTCAAATGACACTGACTTCACTGCGTACGCGTTATCAAAACGTAAACATCAGGATAACGGCAACAAGAAGTTTAAACCTGTGAAATTAGTTAAGATGTGCAACAAAACGACGGACGGACTAATTGATTCGGGCAGTGACGTTAATCTAGTGTCAAACGAGTTCAGCGACGAGTTCGATACGCGGCAGTGCAACAAAAACACGGACATTACGTTATGCGGCTTAGGCGGAGCTAAAGTTAAATCTATTGGGACAATAACGACTTCAGTGTTGATTGACGAACGTATTTACGACGAGGTATTGTTTTATGTTGTGCCTAAAAGCTGTATGCCTTTTAAAGTTATTCTCGGAAATGACTTCTTAAAGAATGTGACAATGTTTATGAGTGGAACGACTGTGAGGTTACGACCGAGAGATGATGAATGGTTGGATTGTATGTTAGGCGAGTATGACGGAATGTGTGTGCCTTCCACAGATCACATCAAGGATCCGTTGGTACGAGAGGAGGTGCAGCAGCTGGTCGAGACGTACAAACCTAACCAAGTGAAGAAAGCCCCGATACAAATGAAGATTATTGTGAAGGATGACGTCCCGGTCACGCAACGTCCACGAAGAATATCCCTCAAGGAACAACTAGAGGTGGAACAACAGGTAGCTGAGTGGTTGGACAAAGGAATTATACGAGTGAGTAATTCAGAATATGCAAGTCCTTTAGTTCTAGTGCGCAAAAAAAATGGTTCACTACGAGTATGCATAGACTATAGGAATTTGAACAAAAAGATAGTGAAAGATGTTTTTCCTTTGCCACTAATTGATGACTGTATTGATAGATTGTGCAATGCTAAGATTTTTAGTGTCATTGACCTCAAGAATGGATTTTTCCATGTCAAAGTAAGTGAGGAATCTGTCAAATATACCTCATTTGTCACACATAACGGGCAATTCGAATTTTTAAAAGCGCCTATGGGTCTCTCAATTTGTCCTAATCTGTTTATGAGATTCATAACGATTATATTCCGAGAACTGATATCAGATGGCTCTATCATAATATTTATCGATGATATATTGATTCCAGCGAACGATGAACAAGACGGACTCACCAAACTGAAGAAAGTGTTGACAATCGCCTCCGAGTATGGA
This sequence comes from Hedya salicella, assembly GCA_905404275.2. NCBI lineage: Eukaryota > Metazoa > Arthropoda > Insecta > Lepidoptera > Tortricidae > Hedya > Hedya salicella. The sequence continues at coordinate 14,161,299 of FR990111.1, read as the reverse complement.
CTAGAAATCAATTGGAAAAAGGCTCACCTGATTACTTCAAATGTTGAGTACCTTGGCCATGTCATCCGAGATGGAGTAGTGACGCCAGCACCAGCTAAGACCGAGGCAGTCGAGAGATTCCCAGAGCCAAAAACTATGAAGCAGCTTCAAAGCTTTATCGGACTGTGCTCGTATTTCAGAAAATTCATCTTTAATTTTGCAACGATTGCACGTCCGCTGACAGACTTAATGAAGAAGGATGTAAATTTCATATTTAACGATGAACAACGAAGAGCTTTCAAAACGCTAAAAGAGAAATTAACTTCAAAACCAGTTCTAAAGATATATGAACCACAAGCTGAAACTGAACTGCATACCGACGCTTCACAAATTGCTTACTCAGCAATATTAATGCAGAAGGGTGATGACGGAGAATTCCACCCAGTATACTACATGAGCAGGAAGACGTCAGATGCTGAAAGCAGATATACTAGCTACGAGTTGGAAGCATTAGCTGTGATCGAAGGAGTAAAGAAATTTCGCCATTATCTGCATGGTAAGAAATTCACCATAATTACTGACTGCAAAGCGTTCCAGCTAACATTAAATAAGAAAGACCTAGCTATGTCTACAAGAGTGGCACGATGGGTAATGTTACTCCAGGACTATGACTACGAAGTGAAACACCGAGAAGGGTCTAAGATGAGACACGCAGATGCGTTAAGCCGAAATCCATCTTGCATGAATACTATGCTCATAACATCAAGCCTACACGACGATATACGACGCGCTCAAGACTCTGATGACGGATTGAAAGCAATCATAGAGATACTCAAGAATGGACCTTATAAGGACTTTACTTTAAATCAAGGATTATTGTACAAAGGACCTGACCAATGTTTAATCATTCCTCAGAAGATGGAAATGGAAATAATTAGAAGAGCACATGAGAACGGCCATTTTGGTAAAAAGAAGACTATGGAGTTGGTGAGCAAAGATTTTTATATAGACAGTCTAGCGAAGAAAGTCGATGAATACATAGCAACTTGCGTACCGTGCCTGCTAGCGAACAGGAAACTTGGGAAACAGGAAGGTTTTCTGCAGCCCATAGAGAAAGGGGACACGCCACTGCATACACTCCATTTAGACCACGTTGGACCATTGACCGCTACACAGAAACAGTACAATTATATCCTGACAATGATTGACGCATTTACGAAGTTCGTGTGGTTATTTCCAACGAAAACGACATCTACAAGAGAAGCACTGAATAAACTGGAAATCCATCAGCAAACTTTTGGTAACCCGGAGAGGATCATCACAGACAGAGGTACTGCTTTCACGAGTAATGATTTCACACAATATTGTGCAGATGAAGGAATCCAACTTTTACATATCACCACAGGGATACCAAGAGGCAACGGCCAAGTAGAAAGAATTCATAGAACTATAATACCAGTTTTAACGAAGCTATGTTTAGAAAATTCAACACTTTGGTACAGACACGTCGGAAAAGTACAGAAAGCTCTTAATAGCACATTTCAACGCAGTGTAAACACGACACCATTTGAGCTTCTAATTGGAAAGAAAATGAAAATGAAAGAAGATATGGAGATCATTCAACTATTACAACAAGAAGAAAGAGACAGTTATATTCAAAATAGAGATGAGCTTAGAGAACAAGCTAAACAGCAGATCCTGCAAGTACAGGAAGAGAACATACGTACATACAACAAGAAGCGCAAAGATAGCAGAAAGTATACAGAAGGAGACCTAGTAGCAATACAGCGTACCCAATTCGGCCCTGGTTTGAAATTGAAGCCCAAGTACTTAGGACCTTATGTAGTTACTAAGGTAAAGAGAAATGACCGATATGATGTCGAAAAAGTAGGCGACTACACTGATGGCCCGAAGAAGACAAGCACCGCGGCTGACCATATGAAGCTGTGGCCAGACACGAATTAGGTAATTGTTATTTTGTTAATTTTTTTTTTATGATTGTTGTGTATGGGTGAATGTTGAATGGGTGGTGAAGTATGAATGTTTGCAATTCAGTGTTCTGCGTTCATGAATATTGCCACATTCTTATTACAAGAGGTACCTATAACTGTATTTTATGTTGATGTTTTTTATGTTAAAGGTTCTTTGTGTCTAGAAATAAATTTTCACTATAGATCTGATAATATGGTGCTACGTAGAATTGTAGATCAGTTGATAAAGAAGTTCCTTGACCATTACTTTATTTGTTGCGTTGATTTTTTTTTTTTTTTTTAAAAGATGTATGTGAAGATGTTATTTAGTAACAAAGTAAAAATGTTACATGTTTTCATTTTAGGTGGTAAAGGTACTTACCATTAAGTTAAATGTTTTTCTCATACTGTGTTCATTGCGATGTTTCATGTACTTACCCAGTAAGTGTTAACTGAAATTTAAGACTGCTTTTCTATTGATGTATATGTTTAAGTAGATGCTGCTACCTTGCAGTGTAACGAGGATGTTGTTTATTGTTATATTTTTGTGTTCACAATTTGTTTTTAAGAGTTCCTATAATGAGCATTTTTAACTGTAACCATGTTTTGAGACCTTATGTCTGATGAATAAAATTTAATATTGTTTACTTATGTCAATGTAATTCTGTTTTAACGATGGGTGCCTGGGGGCAGTCACATGCTCAGGACGGCCGAACCTGTAGGAATAATACCGTGTATCGGAACGCAGCGAGCGACAGAGATAGGTAGTGTGCGTAGGAAAGGGACGGGAGAGAAAAGATGGCGGTTAACCACGAACCTGTGCTGTGTGTGTTGTGACGATTAATTTAAATAAAATACTTAAAAGTAGCAATCTGTGTTTCCCTTCTTTGTCAATATCCCACATTCCATATTTGTAATAATTCAATAAACACCCAATGACTCAAAAGAAATCAAAATGGCCGTGAAGATGCGATAAATATTATAAGCAATTGTCTTCCTATATGAACTTCACGAAGATATCTTTGGACACTAATAGTTTTACAAAAAACCTTTATACAGAAATTAAGACTATAACAGCATTCGAGAGTACAAAATTTTACCAAGTACACTTACTCTTAGAAGAAACCACTGTAGAACTAATTCACTTATAATTGGCATATAAAGTTGACTTATACACCCCTATAAGGTCAAGTAACAAATGCAAATAGTTCTAAGTGCATTTAGTTCTACAAATTACTATTACTGGCGTATGACACTCATAGTGGATTTATAATTACTTCTTATAGGCGATTATAAGTGTAACTTACTGGAACAAGTTTTCTCAAGTATATTTACACCTATGCAACACTTTTATAGGCCATCTTAGCCTTTACTGCGCCTATAATTTCGTTCTATACACAACTATAAGTCAACTTATAAGAAAAGGTGTACTATAAACCCAAACGAACTCCGTGTAACCAGTTATAAGCTTGGTAGTGAAACCTGGAACCACTAAGAGAGAGTTACTACCGCTGTGAGCCTGTAAACTGTGCACATCAGGAGAACTTTGTTACTTGGGTTACCTATAATTAAACAGACGAGAACCTTCACTCCAACCCACTTCAGGTGTATCTCTATCTTTTCCACGTACTCCGCCATATGAACACTACGAATGTATGAATCTTGCAAGAAGCCCTCTGCCCATGGAAATAGCGATCCCAGGTTCGATGAACACTACGAATGTATGAATCTTGCAAGAAGCCCTCTGCCCATGGAAATAGCGATCCCAGGTTCGATTTCTGGTGAAGGTATATGTTTCCTTCGAGATATCTGCATTTTTCTGGTATAAAATATTTCCTGAAGTTTTGGGTATTAAGGTACCACCTACTCATTGGAAACGTGAACCGGATAGATCAGTTGTGACATAAAAAAGGGCCGACCAACAAACATCGTTAAAAAGGGTACAGACTTTTACTTTATCATTACTTAGTATTTCAAGTGATTTCAGCGAAAAGTCCATATTATCAAAAGTTAAACGAAGGCTGTTCCTGGATACAAGTACAACGGTGTTTAAGGTGCACAGGTATTTTAATGTGTTTATATTTTTTATTGATTAACGCACGCAATGCGTTGGATATAGTGCTCATAGAACGAACAGATAGTCAATGGAGCAAGAAGATACTCAAATGGAGACAATGAAACGGGAAACGCAGTTGGAATACTGAAAGATAGCGTGATGTAAACGTTTTGTAACCTCTGGCGATATCCATACTAATCCATACTTTCATACTAATATTATAAATGTGAAAGTGCATCTGTCTCTCTGTCTGTCTGTCTGTCTGTCTGTTATCTCTTCACGCTTAAACCGCTGAACCGATTTGGATGAAATTAGGTATGGAGATAGTTTGAGTCCCGGGGAAGGACATAGGCTACTTTTAATCCTGGAAAAATACTTTTATCCGCGATAAACGAATTTAAGGCGGAGAAGTCGCGGGCAGAAGCTAGTATTATAAATGCGAAAGTGTGTCTGCTGTCTGTCTGTCTGTTACCTCTTCATGGTTAAACCGCTGAACCGCTTTGGATGAAATTTGGTATGGAGATAGTTTGAGTCCCGGGGAAGGACATAGGCTACTTTTAATCCCGGAAAAATACCTATTATTTTAATAAAACAGCGCACTTTAGAAAGACCTAGAACTCATTTAATCGTTAGATAAACCGTTATGTTCCACAGACAAAGCTTTTATTTTATTTGGTGTTACCATAGATATTCTATTCTAACACCCCAACTACAACAAATAAACTAAAATTAGGGAGAGGCAAATTCCTTAACCCTGACTAATTCCCATAGCTTCTATACATTTATAGTGTTTAATGGCACAGAGAGCTTTGGTTAACATGTCAGCCAGCATGGAAGTGGTTGGCAAATATTTTAAATTAATAATTTTATCATTTACTGCATCTTTTACAAAATAATACCGTATATCTATATGTTTGCTTCTTCTATGACAACCATAATTTGCAACCAATTTTTGCGCACTCTGACTGTCATTATATAATGGTACAGTATATACATCATTTGTAATTTCACATATTAAAGCTCTCAAATACATAGCCTCTTTACAAGCCTCTGTGATAGACATAAGCTCACACTCCATAGTTGATAGAGCCACTGTTCTTTGTTTCTTGCTCTCCCAGGAAACAGCTGATCCTGACATTAGGAAACAATAGCCTGTATAAGACTTGCGATCTATAACATTACTTGCCCAATCGGCATCAACATATCCTTCAAGTTTAGCTTTCCCCTTCACATACTTTAAACAAAAATGTTTTGTGTTCATTCAATATCTAAGAATGCGTTTTGCATAGTTCCAATGAACACTAGAATGACATTTGTTAAACTGACTGAGGAAACTGACGCTATACGAAATATCTGGGCGAGTTAACACTGACAAATATAACAAACTTCCTATGAGTTGTTGATATGGAATACTTTTATCACACATTTCACATTTTTCAAGACTCAATTTACATTCCATTGGTGTAGTAGCACCTTTACAATTTAACATATTAAATCTTTCAAGTAACTGTTCTACATACTCCTCCTGGTCTAATGTGATGACATTTGTATTTTTATCTATTTTATTTTAACACGCATGCCCGAACTGTTGAACTTGACCTAAATTCTTTATTTTGAAATTAGAACTCAATACAGAAATTAATTTCTCAGTCTCTTCCTAACTATTAGAGTACACAAAAAAATCATCTACATATAATGCTATGATAATGTTAACATCATCATTCATTTTTGTAAACAAACAAGGTTCTAATTTGTATTTTTTAAATCCTAGTTGACATAAAGATTGTTCGACCCTCTCATACCAAGATCTGGATGACTGTTTCAAACCATAAATGGCTTTATTATGTTTAACAATTACCTTTTTCTTATTGTCACAAGAAATATCTGGCTGACAACACACACGTCTTAAAGAAAAAACACACCTTCGAAAAGAAAGGCGAGAAGAGGAGAATTTGTGCCGGCTGCTACCAAAAGCTGCGTGGTACACTCAACAGCCGAGAAGCAAATAGAAAAGTAAAGAAAATGAAATCTTTCTGCGTAGAATGTAAGAAAGGATACTGCTTGTCATGTTTCTATAAAACTCACGGGTAATTAATTAAGTTTTCACATATAATGTGAAAAATAATACCGGCTGTCTATTTTTTTTTGTTTCTTTAATAAATGATATAAAAATAATATGTCGATAACTTATTTCCCATCACTAATACTTCCTAAAATAAACCTATTATTCAGTGCGTCATCGGGTTACAAGGCCTTACATGTATTTTTGTATATATCTCTCAAGTAAATAGTAGGAACCCGGGGCGAAGCAAGTACTGTAACCACCAACTCGTCGACTACCGATATTGATAGGGATGTGTCCACATTTTTCCCTTTCTGTATAATTATAGTCATTTATATCAGTCGATACCTTACTAGGTCAATGAGCCCTCTATCGCCGCGGCGTAAACATTGAGTATCAGGCCAATCGGCCATTTAACGCACCATATAAAGAAACGTCAGTTTTAGTTCCGCAGCGAACGTGTAAAGTTCATTGCTCTCTAACCACGACACTCGTGCAAGCCATCCATCTAATGTTAAGTTGTTTCTCCCCTTATATAATTTAATATAATCAAAGTTTATCAGTATAATCATCGTTGTAATTTAATGTTATGACGAACGATTCGCATGTGCTTTATATATAAAATACTAGCTTTTGCCCGCGACTTCGTCTGCGTATAGCTCGAATTTCAGAAAACCCTTCTTTACTGCGCCTCTACATACGTCTCTAACGGAATACGTGTTTCAATTCTCGTATTCCTATCGTTGGCAGTTTAAGCTATGCATTGTCTGTCAATAGTTATAAGCAGAGCCCGTAATTTTCATGCCGTTGCCGCGAAAATGACGTCACGCTGCATAGAGTATGATTCCGATTAATTCGTTATATTATAAATTAATCATTTAACAACCTCTGCAGATAACCGATATCGATACTTGAAATAATCAGTATCATGTCAAATTGACTTAATACTCGTATAGCTGTCAGCTTATAATAATACATATTATTGTGTTCAAATTATTATTCATATATATTAGGGTGTGCCAAAAAAATCGGATATTTTTTTTTCTCACTCACCGCTCAAAATATCGTAGAAAATGTCGAAACAAAAGTCCTGTCCAAAGGAGAGTTCGTAATTATAATTTTAAGGGGTCCTCCATCGAGTCTGAATTTTTCCCATTTAAATAACACGGAAAAAATTAATTTTCTCATTATTTACCGCCGCAACATCTGAAGATTTCATTTTTTTATAAAATAAACTATTGGACCTTTTTTGGCATTCAATTTTGAACAAAAAATTACATTGGGCTAAATTTCTACCATCGATCCCTGACTTTTTATGAAGCTTTAGAGTATCAATTTTCCCGAAATTTTGTGTTTTTTGTAATTTTTAGCTAAACTATCCAAGATAGAACAAAAAGTTAAATGACAATTTTGTAGTCCATCTAACGCACTACAAAAAAGTTCCTAAAAAATTTTTCGTATTATTATTATTTAAAAAGATACAGACCAACAAAATCCTATTTTTCTAAATTTTAGCTTTGTTCAAGTTAACAATCGATAAAAATATAAATAATTTGGGTCTTATTTTTTAGTCCATCAAATTTGCTACAATAGTGTATAGGGAAGAAGCCAAAAAAGGTCCAATAGTTTATTTTATAAAAAAATGAAATCTTCAGATGTTGCGGCGGTAAATAATGAGAAAATTAATTTTTTCCGTGTTATTTAAATGGGAAAAATTCAGACTCGATGGAGGACCTCTTAAAATTATAATTACGAACTCTCCTTTGGACAGGACTTTTGTTTCGACATTTTCTACGATATTTTGAGCGGTGAGTGAGAAAAAAAAATATCCGATTTTTTTGGCACACCCTAATATATATGTTAGGTATTGTTAGATAAATGTAAATAGGCACAATGTCATCTTTACACCAGTTTTGCGACAGATATCCGTTTTTAATCGAAAACGACGAAAACGTTTATTGTTCCTGTTGTGATCAATATATAACATCAAAGGTCAGCAATGTCACAGCACATTTGCAAACAACTAAACATATTCAAAGAGAAGAAGAAAAATTAACACAAAAAAAGTTTAACCTGGATCTTACAAATTTTATGGTAGCGTCAAATATACCATGGATGCAATTAGAAAATGAGAATTTCCGTAACTTCCTTCAAAAGTGCATTGAGAGTATGCAAAAACAACAAGAGTTCCATCGGAGTCAAACTTAAGAGTACAATATTTACAACAATGTTTTCGATTCTATCAGGAATGATATCGCGGATTCGTATATTTACGTAAGTGTTGACGAGACGAAAGATCAATTGGACCAAAATGTGGCCAATGTCATCGTTGGAGCACTCAGAAAGACTAACGCAAGTAAACCACACATAATAGCTTCCAAAGTCCTTGACAGGACTAATCATGCCACTGTAAACAGTTTAGTAACCGAATCGTTGAAAAATCTTTATGGGAATGACAATTACAATGAAAAGGTGGTGTTATTTTTGACTGACGGGGCTCCCTATATGGTAAAAGCGGGAAAAACTCTACGGAATTCATTTCCAAATATGATACACGTGACATGCTTGGCCCATGGTTTCAACCGTGTTGCTGACACAGTTCGAGGTTTGTATGAGGATGTAAACGAGTTGATTTGTAGTATGAAAACGACATTTTTAAAATCCCCATCACGAACAAAAAAGTTGAAACAGTTATATCCAAATATGCCACAACCCCCCCGTCCAGTTATAACAAGATGGAATACCTGGATTGAAGCTTGTATTTACTACAACACTTACTTCGATGAAATCAAAAACGTTCTTAACAATCTCGATGACTAGAATACCGCAAAAGTAAGACGGGCTAAATTAGCAATTGGGAAACCTCATCTGAGAAATCATTTAGAATTCATAACTGCAAGCTGCACAGTTTTAGTAAAAGCTACCAAGCAAATGGAAAGTTCTACGCTGACATTGAGTGAGTCGCTTCAAGTAGTTAAAACTGTGACAGCTAAATTATCAAGGGTTAGTCTGCATGACAAAGGAAAGTTTATTTATAAAAAGCATAAAACAGTTTTACACAAAAACAAGGAATTACCAACTATGCAAATAATGGCTGACTTAAACGACAATAAGGAAGTTCGTCTTGATGGAAGCAATGAGAATATAGATTTATGGCCTTATTTTAAGTATGCCCCTATTACATCTGTAGAAGTTGAAAGGTCATTTTCAATATCAAAATGGATTTTTACAAACCGGCGATGCAGTATGACCCCTAAAAACCTTGAGCAAATAGTAATTATCAATTTTGAATCAAAATATAATGGCAAAAAGAAGTAGAAATGTAAATATGTTTTAAATTAATTTGTAAATAATTATTTACAAAACTAACTTCTATATAATATTGTATTAAAACCTTGTTTGTAAATAATATCATTAAGTATTTAGTTATTCGTGTAGGTATGCCCAGGACTTTGATTCCATACCATTTAGAATCTTGTCACAGTGACAATAATATGAAATCTCTAGTGTCTAGATGTTGATTGTCACTTTGACAAAGTATATAATGTACACAAATCAATTTCCATGACTGTTTATAAATCAATATGTAATAAAACCTTTTTTAATGTAACCTTTTTTTATTCGTTCTCATTAAAAAAAACGTCCTGTCAAAAATGTTACAATTGCCACTGAGAAATAAAAATAGGCACCGATTCACTAATTGTATTAGTTGTTAAAATAAGAGAAAATGTGTCCATCAATTCTACATTTTCTTTTTAACAGAGAAGTTGGAATAATTAACCAAATGTGTGACACAACAAACAGAAATACGATTACAAAACAAAAGGATTTTTATGAATATTGCATTACGTATGAACGCGAAGATGACTTCGATTTTCTTTGCACGGGAATTAATGCAAGAAGGATGGCGTGCTTTACGTTAGAGAGGAATTCTGTTTTCTACCTAATTATTGTAACGTATTGTTAACAATTTAATAAAATATAGGTATGTATAAAACAAATCAAATAGTTTTATTTACCTTTCACGTATCAAGTAGGTATTATTTATTTCACGTGTAAATAGACTACTTTTGAAGTCCTTTATTTGTGCATGATTAAAATGATTGACGAGTAATGATTAATAATTTACAATAAAACTATTTGGGATCATCCCATATAGAGCGTGACGTCAAATTGATGTCATCGGCATGCAAATTACGGGCCCTGGTTATAAGTCACGTTACTTTGTTACGTACCTGTAATTTGAAAAAAAGAACAGATGTAAATGGACAATTGAGTTTGAACTATTGATAATATTGAACATTAGGTAGGTTTTGCAGTATTTCTTTATATACCACATTAACAGACCCGACCAAGCTGCGTGGATAGCTTGCTCTCGAGCAAGCCACGTAAAACTGGCCGTACGAGAAGCAGTCCCCCCTAAGATCTATTCCTTCTGTTTTCAGTGACTGACCCTGAGACTTATTAATCGTCATCGCGAAACAGACCTTAAGGGGGAGCTGCAGCCTTTTAAATTCGAATGGGCATTCCGAGTGTATAAATGGTATCCGGGGTATGTACACAGATTCACATTTAGCACAGCCAGTAATTTAATTACAATGGCTTTTATAACGTTTTTATGTAAGGCTTTCACACGCAGCCTGGTTCCATTGTACAACTACGGCTGATTGAGATTTCGCAGCAACATTACTCGAGCACCCACTTTTAAGATAAGTATGTGAGAAGGTAGGCCGGGTGGGTTAAGTACCTACATTTAAAAACTCTACGCGATAGTTTATGGCATCATCCGTGTTCACAATAGATCGAGTCTACAGACGTGTATTCGTATTCTGAACCTTCGAACGACTTCAATAAAATGTTATTAATAACGGAAACCCGTTCGTTGTTGGGTGTCAGAATTGCACATTCACACAACCACTCTATGGACTTGCTGTGTAGATTTTGAACATCTGGGTAAATTTGAGAGATTAGGTCGTCGACGGTCCGCACAACTAAGGCGAGATCCTATGGAATTGTAATCCTTCCCTCAGTTTCGCGATATTCTCCATTTTCTATCTTAAGAAGAATGTCAAAGAATTCTTAGGCCAAATATTTGAAGCCTTAAAACTTCATCAGCTCGAGTTCCCCTCGGAAACACGGGCAGAGTCTGACAAAATGACAAAAGGCTTCAGCTAACAACATAGTGACTCCACCCATCATAACTTCGTTCCCTCTAATATCTTTCAAAGTTATATTCAGCGCTTCACAACACCTATATATGCGCCATTGTATTTTTGTCCCAGACTGTTACCCCTTATTTTAACCCTTTCAGGGATGAAATTCCAAGAATGCTGAAATTAGTTTTCTTAATATTTTCTTCTGTTTCCGCGATTATTACTCATTGAAATAAAACAATTTAACGGACCATGACCATGGAAAGCTGGAAAGCTTCCGAAACGTCGGGAACTAAAATGAGATAATATACGCGATATAATCCGTTAAATTGTTTTATTTCAATTAGTTTTCTTAGTTTAAAATTAAGAAATTATACCTACCCGAAATATAGGTAATAACAGTTACTCGAATAATTAGAGATTTTCAATACAAACTTTCAAACCCAATTTAACCCCGATAAGAGATGAATTTCAAAAATCCTTTCTTGTTCCTTGCCTACCTACGTTAAATATAGTGTCTTCTGTAAAAAATTCCAGTCTCTAAGTTCAGTACTTCTGCGTTGATATCGTTTACAACGAATGCCATCTAGTTATGCAAACAGGTACTAACGCGTCATATTGGTTTCAAAGCAATTATTTCTTTATAATCCTTCTTAATAAAAAAATCAGATATTACAATAAGTGATGATTTTCCATTTCTTGTTAAAAAGAACTCGTTTTATGTATTTATCTTATTTATAAACCATATTTTTGTAAATAAATGTTTATCATTCAGAGATGATCGCAAGACCGAAATGTACAACGGGCTATTATCCGGCTATATTAAGATATACTCTTATTTGTATGATACGTCATATACGGAAGATGTGTTCTTTGCTTAATCGTGTAGGTAGTATTACTGTTGCTAGGTTACCAATTGCTTATTAATTGTTTAGAAATGAAAATGTCACAATGTCAAATGAACAAAAGGTCATGTTTTCCATCTATTATTAAAAAAACTACTTTTATGAATGAATACCCTCAAAAATAGTAGCCTATCTCCTATTTTGATATCTAAGCTATATTTCTGCAGAATTTAACGCAAATCTGTTGTACAATTTTTGCGTACCAGTGTAACGTACGATTTGTCCGCCTTAAATTCATTTATCGCGGATAAGGGTATTTTTCCGGGATAAAAAGTAGCCTATGTCCTTCCCCAGGACTCAAACTATCTCCATACCAAATTTCATTCCAAGCGATTCAGCGGTTTAAGCGTGAAGAGGTAACAGACAGACAGACAGACAGACAGACAGACAGACAGACAGACAGACAGACAGACAGATAGACAGACAGACAGACAGATAGACTTTCACATTTATCATATTAGTATGGATAAAGATACGTAAATCGAGAGGACTCGTCTTCTTTTTTATGTCTCCGCATGCACGACGCATCCCTGCACAGTTGGTGGTAAGAAACCACGGTATCCTCAGAGCACTCAGGTGCAATAGGTTTACGGTCCAGCGAAAAGGCCGAGAGAGAGAAAGGCGGAGAAGAGTAGACAAAATAAGTAAGTCACAAAATAATTTACATACAATGTCTGAGAATACTACGGGCACCGCGACTCCTGTCTCCGGGGTGCACATAGAACGCTTGGCCGGCCCCTGAATTATTTTCATGAAAGTCCGCCGCTCATGCACGACGGATTATGGGAAACTGTCGAAAATGGACCGATCGCAGGCGTCGCGCGTGACCAGCGTGCGCTTCTGCCTGTCTGTTAAGCCTTGCATGTATCAATACGATAGAAACGCCAAGGTTGCAAAAGAAGCGTGGAAATGTAGGTAATAACAGTTGTGTTGCGGAGATAATGCTCAGCGGGCTATCTTCAGAGTATGACTCCCTCGTGTCCAACCTGGAGACCATGAACATGACAAGTACGTTGCCTAGTGAACTGGTGCGTGGTAGGCTTCTCCAGAAGGAGTCCAGGAGGTCGTCGTCAGACGAGGAAACTGCGCTTGCATCAATGAAGAGGACGACGCAGGCCAGATGTCATTACTGTAAGAAGCCGAGCCATATCAAAAAGATCTGCTTCAAGCGTAAACGAGAACGGAAGAGCGCTCCGATGATTGCGGAGCAGGCTCTTCCTGCAGCAGCTCTGGCGGCCGTTCCCAGTGACGTGATGTGTGTAAACTGTGGCGGCTTCAGTGAACATTTTTAACAAAAAGGACTTATATTAACTTCAAACCAAGTTCTAGTTAGCAGGTAATAAAAATAAAATGAAATGTTTTTGTAAAGGAAAAGTCCTTGTTGATGGAAATTACTGTTAAAGGATGTCATGTATGTGCCAGATTGCTTAAATAATTTAATTTCAGTAAGTGATTTAATAAAAGATGATCATGTTGTAACAGTTCATCAATATGGCTGTAATATTGATCTCAAGGGCAAACGCATAGCAGCAGCTGCATTAATTGATGGTACATATTGGTTGATTAAGGATAGTAAGTAGTTCGCGCAAATGACAGAGTTCAAGACCCTTGCACGGGCAAGAATCCTGAGCTCCACAGTTACTGATAAAGAACTTTTACACTATCGATTAGATCATATCAACGAGTACCTTGTGTTTAAATACCTAAGCAACTAACACCTACGAATAACCTAAGTTTAAAATACCGATTGTACTAAATATCTTATGTCTAAAATATCAACAGTTATTACACCTAGGTTTGATACACCAACATTTGCAATACCAAATGCTCAAAATACCTAAAATGTTGCACTTGGGAGCTATTTGTATGAAGTAGTAGATAAGGTTCCGAAGATTGATAAAATTGATAGTTCTTTATGTTTAAATATTTTCTGTCAGTTGTTAGTCACCCACTAGATTACGGAACGATTAGATATTGACGAAACGTAAAGAATAACGGAAATTGACTGAACTAATTATATATTATTCTGTAACTGATTTTTTAAACTATGACAACTCCAACTCTGACTATGGCAAGTGAATTTAATATATATATATATGCTTTATAAAAGTGCATTTTATTTTGTAAGGTATTTTTTTTATTAATTGTCATTTTTATTACAATAATTCTTAGTTAATAGTAATGGAACTGTTTATCATAATAAATCTTTAGTCAATAGTAATTGACATGTTAATTGACAATAAGTACATTTAATTTAAATTTAATATCATTTTGACATGTTTTGTTAGCAATATATTATATAATATAACATTTCTACGCCAATACTCGCCGAATATGTCGCACTAATACACATGATACCAACCAAATGTACTATATTCTTGGAAATAAAATGATTTGATTTGATTTGATATTGAAATACCAAATGGTCAAAAAAGGAAGAACTGCGACGAAATGGAACATGGGTCAAAAACCGAAAACTGTAGGTAAGGTTTAGGGTTTGCAAAATTCGATTATTCGAATTATTCGTCACATATATTATTCAAATTCGACAACATTGATTATTCGAGTTCGACAACATTGATTATTCGAATAAAACGAATATATCGAATAGTGCAGGAATTTGTCTAAAATTATTGACCTTTGTGAAAAACTATAAGTAAATGCCAGGATTAATTATCCCCTTCCTTAACAACACAGTAGAAATTATTTAAATGTTCACAAATGGCATAAGTTTTCTATTCCCTTGCCAAAATCAAACTTTTTAAAACGAAACTAAATACCGTGCCGTAAGGTAAAAGGGTAGCGAGTCCGGCTACCCTCTACGTACCTAATTAGAATTAACTGAAATAAACAAAAAGCCTAAAAGCTCAGTCAAACATTAGCTGCTTAAGGATTAGTTCATGTCTATTGTGATGATTCCTCGTACGCGATTAAGTGCAATTTCACGTGTCACGTGTTTATTATTTTACCTGCCTGTTCTGTGCTGTCATGATGCCTAATCCTCACTGACACTAATTGACTTAAGTAAACAAAATCATAATTTAAATATAAACTGAATCTCCGCCCACTTCTGTCGTCGTACGCTGCACGAAGCGGCCGTGGCGGTCGCGCGTTAGGGCGCTGACTGCTTCCCTCACCGGGATCTGGATGGCGGCTGAGCTCAGATCGATCCGTGGACTTGGGTAGCAGTCTACTGGTGGTCGGAGGAGATAGCGGCCCTCCGATCAGCCAGTAATGGTGCACGCCGGGCCTATACTAGGTGCCGCCGCAGGACGAGGCGCACTAGAGAGGAGGAGGAGGCCCTCCACCAAACAATGAGGGAGACCAAAGAGGCCCTAAAATCGGCGATTGGGAGAGCCAAGGATGCGGCACATGAGGAGTTTCTGGCCGCTCTTGACAGGGACCCGTGGGGGCGGCCGTATAAGATGGTTAGAAATAAGCTGAAGAACGGCCCCACCATCGAGTCCCTGAAGCCAGAACTCCTCACCAGGGTCGTGGAGGGCCTCTTCCCGCCGGCACCTAATATTGATCCTCCACAAATGACGGGCCCCTCGGTGGACGAGGAGGAGGAGGCAATCGAGGTGCCTCCCATCACAGATGGGGAGCTGGTGCCGGCGGTGCAGCGTCTAAGGTCGTGCCGGAAAGCCCCGGGTCCAGATGGGGTCCCGGGGAAGGTAATACCGGTGGCACTTAAGCACCTGGGATGCCAGTTGAGGGACCTCCTGGACGATTGTTTGAAGGCTGGGAGGTTCCCTCAAACATGGAAGGAGGGGAGGCTGTGCCTCCTGAGGAAGGCGGATCGGCCGGCGGACTCCCCGGCAGGGTGGCGACCAATAGTACTGCTCGACGAGACCGGGAAGATATTTGAGCGGATAATATCTTCCCGGATCGTCGAGCATTTGGGGGGTGCGGGGCCCAATCTGGCAGATTGCCAATATGGGTTCCGCACAGGTCGGTCGACCATGGTCGCGTTGGGGGCGTTGAGGGCTTTTGTCGAATACGCGGAGGGACGGGGGGAGGGCGTTGTGGCGGTGTCCTTGGACATCGCCAATGCATTTGGGTCCCTCCCGTATTCGGTGATCGAGGAGGCCCTCCGATATCATGAGGTGCCACAGTATCTGCGGCGACTGGTGGGGCACTACCTAACGAAGAGGGTAGTGCTCTACCAGCAAGAGGGTGGCCGCGTCCAGCAACGCGAAATGGCCTGCGGAGTACCCCAGGGGTCCGTTTTAGGACCCCTACTCTGGAATATGGGGTACGACTGGGCAATACGAGGGGTACTTCTTCCCCGCATGGCCATCTTTTGTTATGCGGACGACACCATGGTGGCCGTGCGGGGAAGGCAGATGGAGGAGGCGCTGCGTAGGGCGGAAGTAGCCGCGGAACTAGTGGTTACCCGTATCCGCTTACTGGGTCTAAAGGTCGCTCTCAGTAAGACGGAGGCGATCATCTTCGGGGGGAGAGGGTGGAGGCCCCCAGCGGGGGGAGCCATTAGGGTGAGCGGGGAGGCGGTCCGCGTTAAGGCCCATATTAAATACTTGGGCCTAACGCTGGGCCGCAAACTAAATTTTGAGGAGCACTTCCGCAGGCTCAGCCCCTGAATAGTGGGTGCGGCATCCACGGTAGGCCGCTTGTTGCCCAATGTGGGCGGCCCAAGCTCCCCGTGTCGGAAATTATATGCGGGGGTCGCCAGGAGCATGGCGCTTTATGGGGCGCCAATATGGGCCGGTAAATTAAGCGCCAAGAACAAGGCCCAGCTCAGGCGCCCACAGCGCATAGTGGCCCTCAGAATGGTAAGGGCCTACGTGACGGTGGCGTGGACGGCGGCGTGCGCCTTGGCCGGCACTCCTCCCTGGGAGCTGGACGCCCAGGTGCTGGCCGAGGCGCACAGGGTGAGGGCGGAGAGCAGGGCAAGGGGAGCTATCCCTGCTCCAGAGGAGGTGGAGGGGGCGCGTTGGGCTGCACAAAGGCGCATGCGAGATCGATGGAAAGAAGACCTGAAGGAGTCCCTCTACGGAGTCCGCACCGTAGGGGCACTCCCCCCGTGCCTCGATGAGTGGCTGGATAGGAAGTTTGGGACGATAAGCTTCCGAATGGCACAGATAATGACCGGGAACGGGTGTTTCGGCCATTATCTGTGCCAAATTGGGCGGGAACCAGACGCAACATGCGCGCAGTGTGGGGATCCGGATGACACGGCCCAGCACACCCTCGGGGTGTGCAGCCATTGGGACCCCGAGAGGAGGGCCGTAGTCTCCGTGATTGGGACGGCGCTTGGAGGGGGGCTTTCTTTGCACCATGTCGTGGCGCAGATGGCGGTCCGAGAGGACGCCTGGGAGGCGGTGGCCACCTTCTGTGAAGCGGTTATGTCACAGAAGGAGGCCGCGGAGCGGGAGCGCGAGGACAGGGAGGATGCGCACCCGCTCCGGCGCAGACGGAGGGGGAGGGCACGTGCGCGGTACGCTGCCGCAGCACTCCCCCAGTAGGGCCAGTGGGTTGGAGACCCACATGGCACGGCCCTACACGTCTGGGGGGAGGGTCAAGCGTTGCTGACTCTCCCCTCCTTTGGCGCGGGTGCCCCGGGCCTGGGGGGGATGCGTAAAGGCATTTCCACTTCGTCAAAAAAAAAAAAAAAGGTTAGGTTAGGTTTTTTTTTTTTTATTAAGCATTTGCGTCTCCCTGATATGTTTTTTTCAGGGATTATTTCTTTTTGTATTTATTCTTTACGTTTTTATCTTTTCTTCAAATTTATTAGGGTGCACGCCTGGAAAAAATCCTCATAGGACGCCTGGGAAGGGAGAGCCCAGACAGTGCCGGACTTAGGTTGCCGGTTAGGTTAGGTTCCCCACCCGACGTGCTGCCACCTTGTCGTGGTGGGGGGGCTTGCGTGTTCCTGTGATCCCCGAGGCTATAACGGACAGGGCCACCCATACCGGAAAGGCGAGGGGGGAGGGACCAGACGAAGAGCGGCACACCCCGGCGGGGCCTGCAGAGGCCTGCCTGAGGTGGTTCTCCTCGCGTCCCTCTGATTGAGCAGAGGGCGCAGAGGAGGAACCGAGCAGTGGTTTACCCGTAAATGGGTAACCGAGGGTAGTTCCTGGACTGGGAACTACCGATACTTGAATCCCGGAACCCGCTGTGTTGTCCCAACGACCCCCAGTACAGGCGTTAATGGGGTACGGGTGGCACAGCGGACCGGAGGGCTTGCCTTAATTTGCCGGCCCGCACTAGTTTTAGGTTTTTTCCCGTGGGACCGCCCGCCCCCACGGTGTATGTAGGGTTACCCAAGTACAGGGGGCACTGCCTGGGTGGACCGTTTTTTTTCCCCCATACTCGTGGGAATCAAAACAAAAAATGTCACACCCAAAAACCGTAGGATTAGGATTAGGCTTAGACATAAGTTTAGGATTAAGTGAGGCCGAGGAGGAAATTTTCCGTCCTCGAGTGTCCCTGTCGCGGTCACCTGTGCGAGGGGATCACGGTGATCAAGTGGGCTACCCAAGTCCACGGATCGATCTGAGCTCAGCCGCCATCCAGATCCCGGTGAGGGAAGCAGTCAGCGCCCTAACGCGCGACCGCCACGGCCGCTTCGTGCGGCGTACGACGACAGAAGAGGGCGGAGAGGCTTACGCGATAGGGGAAAGCGCAGGCACTTCTAAAAACGCCGAGCTGCGCGCACCGGTCGCGAAGGTCGAGAGGATCGCGCAGGTAGTCCTCACCCGGCTGGAGGAGGTGAGTCCATTGCGTGGGGACCCCGCACAGGCCGCCGACGCATTCTCGACGCCAGCGACCTCCCCTAGTCGCGAGAAGACGGACCTGCCGCCGGAGAAAGCCAAACCCAGGGGCAAGGGAAAGGCGCGTCCACAGACACCATTTAAGTCCGGAGACGCAGCAGGGGGGCCCAAAACGCCGTACTCCCCAATGTCACTGCCAGACGAGGAGAAATCACTGGGGCAAAATGAAGAAAGCATGGAGGCATACCCGACTGAAACGGGAAAGGAGCCGGTTCCACCGAATACGGATTGCCCGGCAACGAGCGGTCGGATGTGGCAGAACAGCCGTAAGAGGCCGCGCCACTCCAGCTCCCAGTCGGGATCCGGCCAGGACGAGTCCTGTACATCCACCGCAAGTGAGGGATCGTCGCAGGCCTCAAAAGGACGAGGAAGAGGCCGGCCCCCTACCACAGGGAAATACGTTGGCCTGGCCAAAGCAAAGGAGGCGTACAATCGCGCCTTACATGAAGAGATCCGCCTCGAGGCGGAGAGAGAGGTGCAAGAGATGCACATCAGAACCCGACAAGGGTTCTATAAGTGCACTCCCTCTCCGCCTGCGCTGAATTCCGAAGAGGCCGCAGCCACCAAAGAACTTGGGCAACAGGTGGCGGACAGTGTGGCCGTCATTCAAAAAGTAGCGGCCACCTCGAAGAATTTGAAGGGCGGGTACATCCGGGGCCTAAAAGACGCCGCGTCCGCTATATCGGATGCGTTTGCTGTCCTCAGCAAACGCACCGTTTCCGAGGAAACGGCGCGGCTCAAAGCCGACAATGACCGGCTAAGAAAGGAAATGGCCAGCCTACGTAGGGAGATGGCCGAAATCAAGGAGCAACTGGAAGGGATGCGGAAGCAGGGTGGACCTGCATCCTCTCCACCCGGACGCAACGAGGAGGTGCAGCCCCCTGCGCTGCCCTCCCCCAGGGGACGTATAGACGGTCGCGGCACCCCTTCTATCCCCATAACTGAGGAAATCTGTCGTGCGGTCATGGTCCAGGTCGGGACGTATTTGGACGCCCGCATTGCCGCAATAAGCGACAGACTACTCCCGGAGAAGAGGGTGCGGCCACCGCTAGGTACCCGGAACGAAAGTGGGCGAGCAGAACCAGTCTGGTGTGGCCCCCGCAGGTGCTTCTTTGGAAGACCGGGCCCTGCCTAGCGCAGCCGCATCTGGAAGTGGAATCTCATACTCAAGTGCCGTAAAGCGCCTTAAAAAGCGAAGCAGAAAGGGAGATTCGTCCGGGAAAACCGCTGCCCCCGGAGAATCAGGCAATGAAACACCAACGCCTGCGCCTGAAACGACAAGTGCCTGGACCTTAGTGAAGGGCAAAACAAAGAGAAAAAAGAAGGAGACCGGCCCTACCAGCTATACCGCCCCACCAAAGAAGGCCCGGAAGCTGCGCCTCCCCCAGTCAACGGCCGTAGTGTTTACTTTAGTGGAGCCCAGGGCGGACACGAGCGAAAGAGACAGGTACGCGGCCATTATCGGGGAAGCCAAAAAACGGGTGGACCTCGACGCGCTTGGGATCTCGGGTGTTCGGGTCCGGAGGACCGCAACGAATGGTCGAATTTTCGAGATTCCAGGTGGTGAGAGCGGTGATAAGGCGGACGCTTTCGCCAATAAATTAAGAGAGGTGATGGATCCCACCGTAGTTCGGATCTCCAGGCCCACTAAATGTGCGGAGATGCGCATCTCAGGCCTAGACGATTCAGTGCTATCCCCGGAGGTGGCCGCGGCGGTTGCACGAGAGGGCGGCTGTGCGACAGATGATGTCAAGGCTGGACAAGTGACGCTTGGACCCTCAGGACTGGGCACTATGTGGCTGCGGTGCCCTATCGCGGCTGCAAAAAAGGTGGCGCAGGCCGGACGTCTCCGCGTGGGATGGGTGTCGGCGCAGGTCAAGTTGCTCGAGACAAAGGGAGTTAGCACTGGTTATGAGTCCAAATAACATAAACAGTTTAGGAGACGCGTGGGGACGCCTTGGTCCCCGACTAAAAACATATAAGCTATTGCAGATTAGTCCCGGGAGCATTACACTTTATCCTTTATACGAGCTTAGAGGACAGATCTCTGTTTGTTAGTCGTAATAATTTAGTATTTTGTTAATGTGTTATTCTAAGACCTAGGCTATGCTGGTATTGCAGAATATCAGTACGGTCTGTGTTGGCGAATAATATATTATTGTATTTGTGGTGTGGTTTTAATAGCTTTACGTTGGAATATTGAATTAAGGGAGGGTGTTTTATTTTATTAGTGAATGTGTGTTTTCCCACTTTGATTACGCTAGCATTTTGATAAGTGTTGGTTTACTCAATGTATGAAAGCATATATTCTATATATTGTGTTATTCAGTGAAAAGTTATAGTATTGATGTGTCCAGTGTTAATTTGTTGTATTAAAATTATGAAGTTTTCGCATTTTAATTATTAGTATCTCTGATAGTAAAGTATTAATTAGTTTATGGGGTTGTTAGCCAGAGATCCTAATCTAAGTTCCAGCCAGTCGGGTCGGATTTCTAGAGCTAAATATTGGTCACCCACGGTGTTAACGATAGTATTCTGTTTCTAGGAAGCGTTGGGGTTAGTTGGGTCTGCAAGGTGGAGTTCCTGCAGAAAGCTGTTTTTACGTACGAGCCAGCTTGTTAGTCCCTGGGTATTTGTAGAATTGGTTGGCTCTACCAGGCTATCTAATTTTACCTATACCTTGACCTCTTATTTATATATTTATGTATTCACATTTATTTCGTTAACTTTCGGCTGTCCCAATCCCTATCGCTGAAAGTTGACACGCACACGAGTCATAGGTATTAGGTCGAAGGGTTTACTCATCCCGACGTATTTAGCTTCAGAATAGGAGTTTCCATTGCACATCGGAAACTACGCGAGTAATTTAAATGTGAAACACGGGTTTCTAGCTTGCATTTTCGTACAGACTAGATGGATAGTTTAGCTGTCAGGTTTTAGGTATATAAGTTGGTTTTAGTAGGATAATAGTGTTATCTACTAGGGTAGTAATGTCCATTGGTGTTTCCTAACCTTCCTATACCCGAACCTATGCGTGATCAGGGCTACTCTCTGAGCGCATAGTCCCACCAAACTCCTAAACTACATCCCTCTCACTGTGGCTAAGACACCTTCATGTCCTTAATAGATCATTTGAGCCTGGGTGATCTGCAGTGAGAAAATCAACTTTCCTTACACCTCGTTTCTTCCCGTAGGAATTCATCTGTTACCGTAGGTCTTCTGGTTAAAGTCGTTATTTAAGGTTAGGTTAGGACTTAGGGCAGTAGATAATAATATAGTAACAACAAGTCTTATTTCAAGTTTTAATCTCAATTGATTTACTTTTATTGTAGCTAAAATATAGATGTGTAAAGGTATTCTGATGTTGTACTAATACAATAATAGAATAGGTAGGGATGCGCACTGTAGGGGAGGCCTATGTTCGACGGTGGGCGTCCGTGGTTGATTGATAGATAGGCAAAGTACGTTACTTGATTCAAGTTAAGTTTTAGCTTCATTGAAATTGTTTAATTGTAGGTTCAATATATGTAAAGTTGGTGCTAGACGCTAATAGGTATTTTGTTATAGTACTAACAGAATAGTACTAGTAGTAGGATAGTAATAACATAATAGTTTAGGCAGGGTTGACAGGGTTTAAAGTGGATTATTTTAATTGCGACTATGACATACTTACTAGACATAGACATCATGTTCATGTTGTAGGGATTTCCGACTGATGGATACTTAGTGTTTCTTTCCATCAATATAGTCCAAATTTGGAAAACACTGTTATTGTGACATATGCTAAAAATAGATATTCACAATATTATACAAAATGATATTTGAATTAGCTTTATCTTTTGCGAGCTGTATTTGATTTCGTTCTAGTCTTCTTGGCTTTGTAGAGCGACACTATTTATCACAATTATAAGGTGGTACCTATATTGTGAATCAGAGCTTATTTTGCAATGGATGATTTATTGAGACTTGATCGAGGCAAGGCAAGATCATGGTACTCTTGGTTGAGCTGGTGTGAATCCAAGGTCCATACTGAGTCAAGATAATATTATTTCATTGTAATGTTATATATTGACAGTTATGTCTTACTAGTGATGTTTGAAGAAGTCTTAGAGTTGGAACGGATACTGTACAGCTATTAGACAAACTTTCCTTAGCTAAAATATAATGTCCTCTCCTAAATACCAGCATAAGCTTTCGCAAGCTTTGAATAAGTCTGGAGTGCATTTTATATATGAAAAAGAAAGAAAAAGAAAAGAATAAAAAAAAAAGTAAAGTTCCTTCAGAACTAAGGGGTGGAGGGCTATCCAGTCAGGAAAGTCGAGGCTCACAGCGTCGGGCGAGGCGGTGCCTGCGCTATAACCCCAAAAGAAAAAACTTAAGAACATATTTAATTAATTTTATTTATAATTGTTTAATCAGATTTTATATTAATTTTCCCTTTAGTCTACTTAACTTATAATTCCTCTATCATCTATGTTACGTATGTTATGAATAGGTTTTTTAGGCGTTAGGTAGGCTAAATTTACAAATAGGTCAAGTAGGTAACACAAATAGCTCCATCCTATTATGTGAAAAGTACTTAGGGTTACTTACGGCATGACATAGGTTCCTACGACATCACTAAACGATCACTTGGCCAAATCAACGATCTAAACAAAGGATATTATTGAAGGAATTTATAAGTTAGGTATTTAGGTTCTCATTTAGGTTTTATTTAGGTCTTATTAGGATTTGTTTAGGCCTTGTTAGGTTTCTTGTAATAATTAGGTCTGGACTAGTGATAGATCTAGATAGAGTGGAGCACTATTATAATTTAGGTAGTTTAGGACATTTTGGTGGCTGTTTGATAAGTGGGTAGAATAGTTAGGTTAGGTTTAGGTTAAGGTTAGATTAGTTAATAATTAGATTAGGTTAAGGTAAGTTAAGTTAACTTATTTGGGGGGGGGGATTGGTACATGTTGGATCATATTGTATGTTTCCTAGCAAAGACTTCCCTCTCTCTCATTGTAACTGACAATTCGAAAGTGCTTGTATCTGAGCCTACTTGAATAAAGGATATTTTGATTTGATTTGATTTTTAAGATATGCGTATCTATTTTCATATTGTAAGGCTTTCTGCAATTAACGCATTCCGTTTTAGGAAGGTTAGGGCTTGCTCATGATGGAATCATAGCTCAAAACCGCAGACGTATTTTTAGATTATCTGCGTAAGGACTAAATTTGTTCAGCCGAGTGATATGTTTTTATTGTGCTGCCTTAAATTATTTTTCTATATGCCATTTTAATCACA
This sequence comes from Hedya salicella, assembly GCA_905404275.2. NCBI lineage: Eukaryota > Metazoa > Arthropoda > Insecta > Lepidoptera > Tortricidae > Hedya > Hedya salicella. Next base: position 14,137,090 of record FR990111.1, on the reverse strand, counting down.
TCTTTACAATATAATGGTATAAATAGCACCGTCGGGCACCTGCCAATCATATCCCGCATAACTTTTAGATTCAGTCGGTCTGAATAAATTAAAATAATTATAATCCCTCAGTGTTAGTGAGCAACAGTGTAAGTGAGTTCGACTATACTGCATAACAACAACAGCAAGAAAACATGTAAGTGTATGTACTTCGATGTTTTAGTCGGTCGATTTACCGATTTTTCTCTTTGTTAGATTATTTAAAATAACTTTTTTTTTTCAGGCCCGGTTGGTCTCTTAATCCGTTTTGGCAGGACGAACTGGATGATTCTCTGAGGACAATTGGCGCGTCGCCTACCTCCATCCCGACCTCGCAATCGTCGTCTGCTCAGCATCAAACGCCGTCAATTTTGAAGAAAGTGGCAGACAAAAAATAGACTGAAACTGCAAAGAAACGTGCGCCCAAGAAGTCGAAGACATTGGCGGCCTCCCAATCCAAAGAGTCATCGCTGAACTTGAGTTGTTCGTATTCGGAACAAGATGTCATTCCGGCTACTCAACCTCCTGTGAAGCGTAAACGTCCTGCACAGGTGCTAGAATCTGAGGTATGTGTTCCGTTCTAGATTTTGATGTTTTTTTATTTATTTATTTATATGATGATCAGAGATCGAATGGATAGTGTCATTGTCGGAAATAATATGGAACCTTTGAAAGAAATACCCGAGTGATTTCATATATTATTTAACTGACATTACTACTTGTTAATATGTTGCTATAGTTTTTTTATCTCGTGATTATTGGGACAGCGGGTTGAGCGTTGTTCAGCTGTAACGCATTAATTTAACGTCTACTGATATCGCGAGCAAGAAAGATACAACTTTATAATTTGAACGTTTTTTTTTTTTCGCTTTAAAAAGTTGTTTCGAATTACCGTATAACGTCTTAGTAATATTTGTGCAATTCTGTGTTCCCTAGTTTTTTTTCTTTATGAAGTGTGCAATTTTTTTCTTACTTACTTACTTACTGCTGTGACGCTACGACCCGAGGAGGATCTTGGATACTGACACCAAAGACCGCCAGGATTCCCGGTCCCTAGATATTTCCATCCAGTTAGAGACGGTCTAGTACCTAGAACGCCCAACACTTTTTTTAAAAATATTTTTCTAATGTGCACAAATTTTATAACGATTGATATATTGACGAATTATTATTTTTTTCACAGGAAGAGGCTCTACATGACAAGGCGCCTAAGCCGGTACGAGTAGCAAGGCTGAGAAGTTTTCTAACTCAGCGAGGATCCTGGGGATTAACAACTCAGAGGGATCCCACCAAGACCGGCGAGTATTTCGTCGAACTCCGTGTTTACAACAGCCGTAAAGCGGAGCGCTTACCAGCGGAAGAGCGCTGGAAAAATGCTCTCACCTCACTGAAGGTAGCTACTAACGTCAATACACCGCGGTCACCGTTGTGGAAGGCGGTCTCGAAATTAGTGCAAGTCGGGAAAGAAGACTTCGCACAGTGGTTCGGGTTGTATGGGAGCGCGGAATTAATTGTTTTTATGACAGGCGGGCATTTTAAAAGTTATGAAATGTGATTTTATCAATATAAATAGATAAAATAAATAAAATAAATATAACAAACATTAAAAAATGTGTATAGTTTGTATTAAAATCATCTAAAATGTACCATCAAATACAAAATAATTATTAAATAAATTAAATACCTCTTATAGGATTATCAAAGTAGATGTATAATATAAAATTACATTAAATAATGGTACTTATATACTTCAAGAAAATAAAAAAATATATAAAAAACACATTTACTTAATTATAATAAATCCTTTATTTCTTCATGCTCTCTTTCTGTTCTTTTATAGTTATGTTTAGCCCTTAAGCTATTAATAAAAGGGTCTGAAGATGTCAATAGCATGTTTATGATGTCTTCATTCGCAGATTCCCGTGAGCATTTCCTGGAATGGTACAATCTGTACCGACGATAATCCTTATTCCGAGCTTCTTGGGCTTCTTCACTTAGCATTCCAATTGGCAGAGCACCAGCTGATACTACTACTTCCATGCATCAGTATTTTATGAACAGTGTTTGGCATGTAATACCACTTGTATAAGCGAACATATATTTTTGCTGTTTCATTGCAGTAATCTCCGAATTTTTCAGCATCTATTGTGGCACCCGAATTAATTGCATGTAAGATGACTGAAAACCGGCGAATTAATTCTTCATCTACACCGGTAACCTCCGCAACTACACTTGGGCTACTAAAAAATCTCCTGGAAGTATTGCCATCATTAGATGACCCCATACCTTGTTTCACGAAGTCAACTTTTAAACCCAATCTGTCAAACAGCTCTTTTTGTATTCTCTTTTTCTCTGCTTCTTTCTGTGGCCGTGTGTTTGCGTTTGTACTCCATTTACAAAAAGACTTTCTGTAGGCGATGTGTAAAATACATTCCATAAATTTAATTCGGGCATGTAACGGCGATAAGCCCACTTTCAATGCATCAGGATTCTCTACTTTGTTTCGCACGAGATCTAATAAGTTCATTTCTGTAGGCCTTGCCTTGCATATAAAGCAAACAGCATTAGACTGTGTATCGGTAACCGTTTGTGCTATCTTGCCATCGATCATCGTGAATAACAACTCATGCTTTATTTTAAAGGTTTTGCCACTAATGCAGACAGAAGTCTCATGTAAATTGGATATTTCAGATTCCATTCTTGACCTTTCGTTATAGGTCAATTCAGTTGTTTCTTTACTAAATTGAAACTGTACCGGTCTACAAAATCTCGTAGAAGATGGGCTTTCATTTTTCCAATACACAGATGTATCGTCATCTTTGTTATGGGCAAGGCGAAGAGGGACTAAAGAAGTCAAGAACATGTTCGCATCTGTGACGTCTTCTTCTTTAAATTTCTGCTTGTATTCATTATGACCAGATGAACCATCACAGCCCCATTTGGAAATAAGAGTCATATCTTCATTCATGCTTGAAAGTTCATCTGCTGTTTTTGTTTGTAAAATCCTGGTTACAGTGTGGTCCAGTAATGGTTGCAAGCTAACACAGGCATAATATTCGGTTACATCTATATGTTCAAATTTAGGGCAGCACTGTTTTTTTGAGTCAAGGACTCTATGATAGTTAGGAAAAATGTCGCAACCTATTTCTTTCGTCGCGTTTCTAAGCACTTCATACTGATGTTTTGTTAGAGCCGCATCTAACATCAAAGCCAAAGCCTTTTCTGGACTGAAGGCAGGATATTTTACGGGGTTTTCTCGAATTTTATCGGCAGCAGACAAAATCGCCTCTTCGGGATAGTTCTCACATAAACTTCTCACTTTTTTTCGTTTTGTACGGCTACAACACTCTTCAAAAGGTTTTTCTGGACGACCATTTCGAAGTCGTTTTGAAGGTCCTGGTTCGGCGTCTACGGCAGCATCAGCATTCGAAACTGAAGGCACCGTATGTATTGAAAACATACCACTCAGCCAATCCTTGTTTTTTCAAAAAAATATTTTCGCGTCCTTGATGCAGCTTTCCACTTTTTCGTGAAAGTAGGTAAAAAGTGTTTAGTCAACTCAATACAGATTTGGTCTAGTATTGCTTCTGAAAGATTTGGATTTTTAATTTTCAGGTTTTCAATACACTTATGCACTTCCCGGTCACTTGAAATAGCAATTTCGACTAAATCTGCATACGAAATGCTGAAACTTGCCATGACTATAAATAATAACAGTATAACTTCCTCGAGTTGATAATAGTAAATGAAGGAAAAGACAATAATGTACGCATTTTATATCCAAATCAAGCCATTTGTTAATTAACTACCCTCATAAATGTGTTTATCTATGTCATTATTTTTCCTACCTCCAAATACGCTGTTTAGTTAAATGGTCATTATTCAAAAGATTGCAGGCACCGGCAGCTGGAATCAATTAGGTCATTATTTTGGATAATTAAGGTATCATTTGTGCTATTTTTTGGTGAAAGGCTAGGTGAGGCTGGAAAGTAATACCCAATTGAATATTAAAAATTGCCAAAATAACGACCATGTTGTTTTAATCCAAGCCATACCCAAACCTATAGCCGAAATTACTGATATTATAAAACATAAAAATACCTTATTATATGGTTTATCAAATAAAAATAGCATTTTGTATACTTTAGCGCCGGTTTTAGAAATATATTACCAGAAAGAAACAACTTTTTTGACGGAAAATTTGTTAGTGTTCAGCATCATGTGTTTTGTATTATTTATTTACAAATAAATAATACACCAAAATTAAAATTCTTTCAGTATAGGGTTGTAAAAGTATTCTACTGTTAGATTTAAGTCAAATAAATAACTTTAGTTGATTTGTAATTTTCGGACTTTATTCCGCCCTTGAACCAATGTGCTTCGCCAAAATTCAACCAATTATGTACTGTAATGATGCGTGTTTCGGAACGCAACCGTGCTCCGTGAACGCGCCCTGTGAGGTTGGCAACACAGGTTTTTTGACAGTGAGCGCAGGCAAGGGGCGCCGCGTGGTTTTTTACGCAAAGGAAAATGTTAGAATAAAACCGGGAGAGAAACACTCCAGCATCGCGGGCCGGTCTGCTCGACTACCCTGAACGCCCAGACGGCGAGGTGCGGTGAATTCCAGTGTTGGCTTGCCACTGGATACCCGGAGTTGTCATTGAAGTACTTAACTCAAGCGGACTCGTTTTCCTCCAAAAGGAGGTCCGTGGTAGACCTGCGCTGTGAGGTCACCGCAGCTGTCGCCCTGTGATCCGTTCCCCGGTACCGGACGGCTCCAGGACTGACTACGTTCCCTCTTCGCTGACAGTTGCTCCGGCAAGCTGTGAGGCCAGCCTAGTTCATCGTTCTCCAGCTGAGTGCATCTTTCTTAGTTTTATCTGTCTAAATATAAAACAGTGAACGACCAACATTAGGCTTAGAACCCTAATAACAACAACCTGCATAGGGCCAGTCGGTACTGCTACTCCGCTGGCTAGGTTCCCTTAGATTTAGTAGTTTAACGCAAGAGAATTAAAAGTAGTTCTAGTTAAATAACCTTTTGTTTCATTTATATGAGTCCGATGTGATATCCTTCGATAAGTAAATTCATAAACATTTCATGGCGCCCGAACATTGTATTTAAGCTTAATTAAACACTAGGTCTTACCGCTCTCCTCCAAATTACATAGTTACCTTCTACCTGTCAAATTTAAGATACCTACTTTATCAGTAGAAAATCAACCTACTCCTATTCCAACATTTTCCCTTGTTTTTTTTTAAATATACATCTTTTTTCTTTTGTTTGTACAACGGTATTAACCGCCTATACATTATACTTTAACATTTTACATTTACAAGTTTACATTGATAGTTTGTGATAAAACAAAAACCACTTTAAAGTGATATAATTGTTTACTTAATGAATAGGTGTAAACTTAATATACCTACAGTGCTAAGTTGGTGACATATAGGGAAACCCACACTGTAGTCATTTTCTTACATACCATTATTAATAACATAATTTCTTTAGAATACCTGCTTCGGTGTTTTGCCTTAAGGTCAATAACAATAACTTTAAGTAACTTAGCAATACTTTTTAGTAAACAAACTGAGTTTGTTTGTTTGACAAATTTTGTTTTTTAATTACCATTAACTTGTGTTTTCAAGATATTTTCATACCCAAGTTTTTATAATTTACTTTAATTGTAATTAGTCGTTGACTCCTTTCATATATAAGACTTATTTGATTTCTACTGTTAAATACCTATTATTACTCAAACGTGAACTCGTGAATGCCTGTAGCACTTCGGTCGCTCGGACACTTACTTTTAATTGCTTTTATTGCAAAATTTAAAGATGGCGGAAAGGCCCATAGCATTTAATTTATTAAGGAAAGACGAGTTAGAATATGAGGTAAAAGTGCGCTTAGGTGACCCCACAGCGACAGTCGCCGACTTACGGGCACAAATCCGAAAATTGGATCTGGAGGTACCTACGGACGAGGTAGCCGACTATGAGGGCGATGTGGCTCAGGAATTGTCGTTAATTTCCAACAAGTTGATTGATTTAGATACAACTATTAAGGAGGCGGTGGAGCGTCGTAGCTCGTTGAAGGTTTTAAATAAGGTGCAAGCCGTCGCTCACCATTTGTATCACCGCCTAACGAGAATTAACCCTTCCAGTCCTGCATCGAAAGACTATTCGGATGTTTACAGTAAATTAGATAAATTATTAATTCAACTTGATAACATAATGTTCAGTTTTAAGAGTGCCTTAGCGTCACAACCAAGCACCGACATGGGAGCGCTTCCCAAGTAGCATTCGGGGTTCTATATAAGATGTCTAGTCGTTCACATGTACTCCACAAGCTGTGTATGTCAGCTGTATAAGTGCTGTATAGCTTGCTATAACGCTCTTATAGAACCAGTTTGGGCACAAATTAGACAGCCTTAAGTTCACTATGGCTGTACATTAGCAGTATAATAGCATTATAATAGCAGTTTAAGTAGTAACATCGGACTTAAGGCTGACTTGCGGCACTATATGGGACGCAGTGTGATCCATACAATGTACATGAGCGTAATAAAGAGTAACAAGTGGCTAAATACACAGCCTTCACAGTTATAAAATCCGACAAAAGTACTCCAGTGCTACCTAAAATTCACGTGTGTCCTAAATTATTTCTTCATTTTATAAATTATTCACAATTGATTGGTTTTGTGTTGTAGTGCCATCCGAAAACATAACTCCGGCGATATATTGGATTAAAAATTTATGATAACACGACGCAGTAAGTACCCTGTTTCAAAGACTTAATAATGTTAATGCCATGGGAATGCAACTTTATCGTGAAATGTATACATATTTACAGCTAAAATCTTCACGCGCCTCTGTAAAAACGCGATATTCATTTTAAAATATTTAAAACTGGCTGAGAGGAAATCTACAATTTTCAGTTTTTGATATTATATTGGCATTATAATTATACTACGGTAATTAATTATAACATGAAACCAAAACTCAATCGCTCTATCTGCGTATTTTGTGATAAATCTGCATGATAATTTTTGAGATTTATTATTTGGTAAATATTTTAGGTTAGAACAAAATGGTGGAAATGAAATACTGCTATGTGAACTGTTATAACTCCAATTTAATGCGGTTGAGCGTATATAGGTTCACATGTGTTCTGTTAGTATGCTGTTATCTATATGAAGTCCCACATTTGTACCACTACAGAGCCAATGTCTATAAATTTATTCTGATGAGAACTTATGTACAGCTTTAAGATGTAGTTCAGGTCAATTGTGGTATCATCGTTCAATAATATATACTGAAATTTTAGAGATCCGCAATAATAATTATTGTCCGTTAAATCGCCCAGCCCAGGTACGAAGTCAAGTATGAATACTTTTTGTTTTCGTGTGAGACACACAGTTTGGTGTCAGAGTTACAAAAAACACTAGGGTAAACTCGCGTTATTTGGTGACACGCCTAATTCGGTGATACAAGTTTTGAAGCACGACACCGAGTAGAGCTAGTGAATTAGGGCCCTTTAAATGCAACCTTACATCAAAGTATTAAGGTATAATTTCGTTTGCATTCTTGTGGGTCAGATTGAGAGAGCGAGATAGTTAATATTTGCAAATTTGTCGCGCGAAACCTAGTTTCGGGGCCGCGCGGACATGTACAAACCGGTTCAGCGTTTATAATTCGTTTTTAAATACTAAAAGTGCCTTGATTTACTTAAAAAGTGGACAGTGTAGTAAAAAGACATTATATTTGGTGTATCAGTTATTATTTTTAACAAAAACTGCATAGTTTTTTCACAATATGTTGTGAAAGCCGTTCAAAAAGTTATCATTTTCAAACGATTGGCGGCGCAACGGTATCACCAAATAAAACAAGGTAAGTTAAATATATGAGTGAAATTCAGTTACGACGCGTGTATTTTAATTATTTAATGCATTTATTGTGCTGAATAATCCATAATTAATAAATTTGCGATACATAAGCAACGTTAACATATTACTTTGGGAGTCTTTATCACCAAATTACACGAGTAATTTTTTTTTTAACTTTTTACCCGACTGCGAAGAAAAGGAGGGTAATGGTCTTCGAGCGTATGTATGTATGTGAGTGTGTATCTATGTATGTCCTTTTCCACAGCCCACACGGCTGGACGGATTTTGACATTTGAGGTGTCGTTGAATTCTTCAGAATTGTGGTAGTGACATAGGCTATATAAATTCTGAAAATGGCGCCCGCAATAAAAATAAATGGGGGAGAGGGTTGTTTTTTTTCCATAGCAATATGGGTATCAAATGAAAGCTAGGGAAAAGACAATTCCAAAAAGCAACGTCATTAACTTTTTTGAGGCAATATTTTTAATTATTGTTTTTTTTTTGAATCCTCAGAACATGGACGACGATAAAATAAAGAGAAAAAACCGAAACTATAATGAAGCTACGTTAAAATCAGCTATTGAAAACGTATTGGAGTCAAACATGACATTATACAAAGCATCGCAAGAATTTGGTATTCCTTGGACTACTTTAAAAAGGAACGTTGAAAGAGTGAAAGAAGACCAAGTGAGGGGACTAACACAAGTTACTATGCCAAAAATTGGACGACCATTTTCTTTGCCACAAAACAAAGAACTTGAATTAGTTCAATACATAATAAAAATGCAAGAGTTAGGTTTTGGTCTAACTGTTAACAGGATTAGAGAAATTGCTTTTGAACTTGCGCAAGCAGAAGGCTCAGCTTTGTTTTTTAACAACGAAAAAAAAGTAGCAGGTTGGACCTGGTGGGTTAGTTTTAAAAATCGTTACGGATTATCTTTGCGCCAACCAGAAAATCTTTCTGCTGGACGTGCTGCTTGCTCGAACTCGGTTGTCTTAAATGACTTCTACGAAAAATTAGAAAAAGTATTCAAAGACCACGACTTGATGGATTCTCCACAAAGGATATGGAACTGTGATGAAACAGGGCTTACGTACGTACACAAACCAGAAAAAATTGTTACACAGATTGGAAAAAAATACATTTATAACCGTTCATATGCCGAAAAAGGTACAACAACTACTGTGTTGGCTTGCATTAACGCAGCTGGATGTTTTATTCCTCCATTAGTTATTTTTAAAGGTAAAAGGAATTATGCAGAATTACAAGATGGTGCTCTACCGAATAGTATGACCCGACTGTCACCAAAGGGCTGGATTAATGCTGATCTGTTCCTGGAATGGCTGAAGTTTTTTGATGAAAATCTTCCTCCTGCAAGACCAGTTTTTCTAATAATGGATTCACATGCGAGTCACATTACCCCACAAGTGTTGGAATATGCCAAATCCCATCAGATTGTATTATTTACAATGCCAGCACATACCAGTCATGTACTGCAACCCCTGGACGTTGGAGTTTTTCGTTCATTGAAAGCTGCATGGCGAACAGAGTTAGAAAAATATAAAAGAGAAAATCCAAATTGAATACCAACTCGTTACGATTTTCATAAATTGTTGACACCGGCTTATGAAAAAGCTTTTTCTCAAGCGAATATTCGAGCGGGTTTTAAGAAAACCGGTATCTATCCGTTTAATAATGCAGTTATACCAGCAGAAGTAATTGCACCATCCCAAGTCACTGATAAACCAGCGCCCACAGAGCAATTGCAAGAAGTTTTAGTAAATGAAGACTTAGACCTTGTAATTCCACAAGCAAAAATCGCAGCAAATATAGATCCCTTAAATAACGCACTTGAGCTAAATGGAAATGCCATACATGAAGCAAATTGCCTAAGTAGAGATGGAATGAAGAATGACACTCAAGAGTCATTATGTGCATACAGCAATACGACTCCCGAATCAGAGACGCTATCGGCCCAAATTGTCAGAAAAGACACGTCTTGTAATTGGAACACGAGCTTCCAGAATTTCATCTCCAACACCACCTCAGATGTTCCCAAAAACAATCAAGACATAGATATACCTAATAAAGATGTTCTTCAAAAGAAGAGTGGCGTGAAGGTAACTGATATATTAATTTTACCAAAATTAATACCAAAACCAAGCTCACGCCAAAAAAGGTCGGTACCTAAAGCTCAATGTTTAACACCAATTGACCTTAAAGAGCCAATCAAAATGATTCCAAACAAAGATAATAAAAAAGTAACTGCTTCTGCTGTTGCATCAATTTCAAAAGTTTCAGATCCAAAGAAAGGAAGTAAACGGTCAAATAATGATAACATCTTAACACCAATTGACGCAGAAGAGCCAATTAAATTGATTACAAACAAAGATTTTGAAAAAAGGCCTGTTTCTCCTGTTGCTTCAACTTCAAAAGTTTTGGATAAAAAACAAAGAACAAAACGGTCAAATAATAATAAAAGTCAATCAGATCCAAGAAAAAGAAGAAAAAGTTTAAATAAAGCTGAATCGAATGCAGAAAAAACAAAAAAAAAGCAGAAAATGAAGGAAAATACTGAAGATGATTGGAAATGTCATTCTTGTAGTGGATTGTATTCTCAAGACGTTTTATCTAAAAATGGCGCAGATTGGATAGTTTGTTCATTTTGCATGAAGCCGTATCACGTCCATTGTCAGAGTCAAGAAGTTGATAAGAACCAAAAAATATTTATGTGTGATGCATGTAGTATCGACATTTCCAGCGATGAATAATAAATAAGTAATTAATAGATTTTATTGTTTAGGTATTGATTTTGCAAATTATACGTGCAATATAATTTAATACGAGTTAAAACTGTTTACTAAATATTTTTTAATTAAATTTCCTTATCCGTAATTATGTGTTAAAAAAAAAAAAACTTGTGTAATTTGGTTATAGTCTAATTAGAGTAATACGTATCACCGACTTAAGGTGATTGTCACCAAATTAGCGATGTTCAGGCAACATTAATAAATGTCGATTATGAACAGTGTTATTTGTCATAATTAAGATTTAAATGGCTGATTATGGTAATAGAAAGACTGTCTGCAGTTCCTATTAAAAGTAAAGACATTGATTGATAATAACATGGACTTTTATTCAAATTTCGATTTTATCACCGAATTAGACGAGATCACCCTACTAGGTACTAGTACTCTGTTCAAGAAGGTATTTAAAAGAATGTAAACAAATTAGATAAAGGTGGACAACATTATACCCTGCGACAGAAAAGGACAGAAAATAATAGTTGTCACTCAGCCAAAGTAACAAACACTGTTTACAATGTTTTAAAGGTGAATATACACCTGTCAGCACCGTAAGCGCCGAGTCGGCGAGTGTAATTAGTGTAACCATATTTTGCAGAATTTATCAGATAAATAACTGTTATGTCTGTTATTTATGTAATAAATAATTGTTATTTCTGATATTCATCTGTTAAAATTCTGTAAAATATGGTTACACTAGCAGACTTGGCGCGTACGGCGCTGACGGGTGTACGATCGCCTTAAATATCTACTTAGACAAAGTTTATGCTATTTCTTTCTGACCTTGAAAGTAATCATGCGCATTCCTTTTAACAAGTAAGCGAGAAATAGAGGCGGGAACGGGATAGGTATATAGGGTGGCGTGCGTGATGGCGAGGATAGGATTAGTTATTGTATTGTTATTTAGTTGCGAAATAAAGACCACGTGAAGTGCATGTTTCTGTGAGTGTCACCGTTATTCGTATTTTAGAAAGGTATTATTTGTTTGTTTTAAGGAGCGTGTATTATTTGTTTATTAGTATAAATTCATTTATGTGACTGATTTCATTGTGGTTTTAGGTCAGTTTTATGTTAAGCTATGAAAATGTGAATCTATATATAAATACTTGCTAGGTAATTTGTCTTCATAAAGAGGTTTAATATCACGCACTACCGTCTCCGGATTTGATTTCCAAGCGACATTTTGAATAAAGCAGCGATAACACGTCCCAATTCGGAATACATTGCTGGTTATCTTGACTTTATTGTAGGTAATTCCATCCATAATAACCAGCAATGGAATGTGAATCGGGCCCGATAAATCGGGATGTGTTATCGCTTCTTCAAATTCGTATGGTGGTATTTTGGCTCAAGGGTAATGCTTCGTTGTGTATGTGTTAATGTGTGTCTCGTATTTAATTTTAATTAGTAAAAACAGATATTATTATTATTTTTAATGATGATGAATGTACTAGTAGGTATTAACCCAATTATTTTCTTTCAGACAATGCCTTTTAAGATTGTACAAACTGTGGAAAAAGGACGACCCAGATTAAGTATAGTACCGTCTGTTTGGGAGGACGGTGGACAACTATTCTGGCCTACAGAAAAAGTTAAAAACCGAGCACGACTCGCAAAAGATGAAAACTCTTTTCCAAGTCCGAATTGGGACATTTTGGATTGCGTGGTAAAACGAAATGATATTGCAATGTACGCCGAAGCGCAAACTGAACTACAAAATATGGAAAATTGTACAGACACAGACAATGAAACAAGTGAATCGCGCCCTATCCCAGCACCTGTAAGACCAGCGGCAATACCACCATCAAACCGTTTTGAAAATATGGTGCAAAATTTGGTAAGTGATTTTATTTTGTTTCAGCAACACATACAAACATATAATAAAAACTAGTATATTGCACCGAGCGCGGGCTGCCGAGGCAGGGTTACAATTTAGTGTCTGTGGTATTTTGTTTTAGTAGGCTAGGCACCCCTAAAACGGAGACAATTGTTTGAAATGGCAACACTGCAATTAATTTACCTATTTATGATTTGATATATTTTTTGGATTTTCACAGATAACTTCTATTACTATTCAAATATTAATCAATTTTTTTTACCACTGACTAATAGTATTTTATTATTTCAAGAACACTGATGATAATTTGGCACTAAACAGATTGATATCAAACTGTTTACCTATCTACTTACTAAAATATACTAAGCTAAACTTTTAATTTTTCTGAAAATATTGAAAGGATTCGTTAGCTCGTGGTTCTGTCGGCGACTCATCAACCACGGATGTAAATCCACCTATCTAATTCTATATATAAATTATCTTTGGAATAAAAATAACAGCCAAACTGCAAAGTTTTATTATCATCGTACAAGACAAGAGTTATGATTTTTTGTTTGTTTCAGATGACAAGTACCTTCAACGCGGGAGGGACTCCAATAGATTCTACTTCTGCTACAAGTAATCAAATCGAAGCTAATGATGAAATGCCATGTAGTCTGACCGTCTTCGACGGCGAACAGTGTTTGGCAAATCAAAACATTTTAATTCAAAAAGTTAATAACCAAGAATTAATAATGAAAAATCTTGTTGAAAGCGTTCAAAAACTTACTCAAAAAGTGGCCGAGTTGTACAATTCGATCTGTACAATTAGATGAATGCATGGTAAAATTTATGGAAAAAAACGAGCAGCCAGTAGTGTCTGTTACTTTATTAAAAGACGCTGATAATGAATCGTTTAGTTTCAAACAAATAAGTGACAAGCAACAACTAGAAAATCTGGAAAGAAGTTTAATGAATAAAACTGAGAGATCAAAACTACAAAAACAGCTGGGGTTTTTGTTTCAACCCTGTGAAGGAAATGGCTTGACCTTTGCCTATAAATTGATCGACTCAATGGTTTCACGTGAGTTTCTGTGCGAATGCTCCTGGTCTGGGGGAAGCCGTGGCAATATTTCGAAGGTCCCAATAAAAGACTACAAAAACTTTATTAAATTCTTTTGTGATATGGTACGTTCATGGGATTGTAAATTTACTATGGGACAAACTGAAAAGTTTTTTAAGGCCGTTATGAAAAATGCTGTTAAAAGGAAATCAATGAAAGACTTAAGATCCTCTTCAAAACGAGTCCGAAAAATTAAATCAAAACCAAAAGACCAGGCAAGCACAAGTAAGCAAGAAGTTTCTGCTAATTCAACAATTAATCAAAATAAAGAATCAAATGAAACCTTAGAGATGGAAGTAGCAGAAGAGGAGGAGAAAAAGGAAAATAATGGTGAAGAAGAGATAGGAGATGATGAAAACGAAGAAAGTTTGCGCTAATATTTTTTATGCATTTTCTTTTCTTGTCGATTATGGCATTTTTTTTTATTATGTCTAGTATATTGTTAAAGTAAGTACTGCCCGGCGTTACTAGATATAATGACACGGTCGTTTTTTCGTACTAACTGTGCGAATGCTTCTTTTGTAACATTTCACCTTATGCCTCGTTACAAAACCGGTCATTACCAGTACCTGCCTTTAGTTGATTTTTGTTTCTACTTGACTGATTACAGCTTAAATAATAATTATTTTTCGGTGATGAGACTTAAATATTTTAAATATCTCCGTTTATTAGAACTCATTATATGCTGATTATATAATACGGGTTATATAAGCTTAGTTATGTATGACATTATGCTAATTTACATAAAGCAATATTTGTTAGGATAGTTATTTTGAAAATTATATACAGGAAGTAACAAAAAGGGTATAAGAAGCCGAAAGAAGGGTCAAGGTACTCATGAAACTGAACATTTTTTCCCATGGAACATGGGTCGAAATATTTAAAATAATTGGACCTCCCATAGCAAATTAACTAGCTGATCAACAATTTTGCATGGGAGGTCCCAATATTTTTTTTCTTACTATTTCGACCCATGTTCTATAGCGGAAAACGTTCAGTTTCATTTCATGAGTACAACTTTGACCTCTTTTCGGCTTATTTAACACTTTTAAGTACTCCTGTTTTTGAAACAAATTTTATGTTAAATGTTGTTTGATACCAAGTGCTATTTTCATAAAAATATTTGGACTGATTAAAATAGTTAATTATGTATAAGGTTGATATTTATATCCGTTTTATAGAACTCCTTATGCTGATTATATACGTTTCCGATATATTAGGTAGGTGTTTTAAGCTTAGTTATGGCTGCAACTATGTTGCTGTGTAATGTTGATTAGCAAAAAGCCTTGATAGGAGGTTAATTTTAATTTTGTTAATTTTTTTGTTATAACTGCTTTTGTTACTATTATTCTATGTTATAATGTTGTTTGTTACGAAGTGTTATTTAGATAGAAAGATTTAGACTTATTAAATTAAATAGGTAGTTAGCTAGTATAAACTATTCTTTACTCTGTGTGCTCCGTTGGGACTGAACAATTTTCCATTTTTTGTCAGGATACAAGAAAAAAAATGTTTCACATGCTTGCGTCGTCAGTCAGCTGGACATTTTGTATGTACAGTACAGTAGTCGAAATATTTTCTTTTTTCATTTCCGGACCATGTTCCTTGTGTAAAGTTGTTTAGTTTCATGGACTAATTTGGCATTGTGCATTGCGATGTTTTCGAAAGGCTGTTTCTTATGTTTTACATCATTTTTAAGAGCCTTATCCTTAAAAACTTTAAAAAATATCGTAAAACTGTACGTAATTATGTTTACTAAATAAGAATAAATGGAAAAAATATGTTGATTATTATGGTAGAGTTTAAAGTGACAGGAAAATTCAGAAATGATTGTATAAGCAAAATAAATATAAAAAAATGTATGTTAATTGTATGAGTGTTCAGTGTAACCACTGTGTAAAAAAAAGGTAATAAAAGCCAAAAATATCACATCAAACAGTTTTTTATTTATATGTGTGTAACAAAGGGATAAAGAATTTAATTCTTTGTGTTCAATACATACTAATTTACATTTAATCTGTTTGGGTTCTAAAACGATCAAAGTATGGGTACTATTCTGCTGACATCTTGATTTGTATATCGCAAGATGAGACGATTTAATTGGATATTCAAAAACGTCTTCTGTGTTGTTGATTTTATTTCCTTTAATTAAAATCTTATTGTGGTCGACTTCTACGCAGCTTATTTTAACAACCTCATTGCATCTGGTAAGTAAATAACTGTCTTTTTCTTTGCTGGAAAGTTTAAAATCTTCAAAATTTAATATATTATTGTTTTTAATTGTGTTAACAAAGGGGTATTTCTTGTCTTTATGTGTTTGAAAATTAATAGCATCCGTATGTTCAGCCAATCGTTTGGCGACTTGAGACAGTGGTTTTTTTCCTGATCTCAGCATACATTTGATCATAAATAACATATTCTCGAAGGGATATGCGTTGAACGTCATCAGAGGGCCAAACATATCAACTTCATTCGTCAGGTGTAGTAAGTTGTGTATGTTGCTTGTAACGCAGCCTGAACCATAAAAGTCTTTGTAATATTTTACAAAATGTTCCAGAAGTTCCTTTGGTAATGGCAACAAAGTTCGGTATGTTTCTGTTGAGCAAATTGTTATACTACAATATAGTGTTAAGAAATGTTTATAAGCCTCTTTGTTCATAACATCAGACAAAATTACAATACTTAAATAATGCAAAAACGCTCTAAATTCTGATGCTTTCCAATGTGCTGATGAATCTAACCCTCTCACTGCTCGATGCACTTCTGAAGGCAATTTGCAGTTGCATAGAAAATTTGAAACCAGTACAATATCACTTGCCCGCATTTTAGTAATATATTTGCGAAAGTTGCCGTCACGCCAACCAATCAGTAATCTCTTTATAACACCCAAGTCGATCAAATGAAGTGAATCGGCAACAATAAATTGGTTCACCATGTCAATATTAGGAATATTTAATAAAGGTGAGTCATTTTTATGATGCAAGCCATACATTTTGTTTCTAAATCCTTCATCTGTCCTTTCAGGACACAACGACTCAGAAAATGTGACGGTATGTGCGATATGCGAATATTCTCCAACCGTAGTACATTTATGGCAGCCGTGTTTACCATTAAAATTGCAGACTCCTGCAAAAAATATTTTTGATTAAGTTATAGTAATACAAGCAAAAAGTTAATAAATTACAAATATTTGTGTCATGTCATGTGCGGATCGAACCTACGGACCACAGAATAGAAGGCAGGTTCTCTACCAACTCAGCTGTCAAAGATATCTAGGAATACAAGTCAAGTGCCTATATAAAGAAGTATCAATAATTTCAACTACTTATTTATCGGTATTAGGTAATGGCGATAACATGCGACACTAAGATAGACTTAAATAAGTACGTACCTTTAATATAGGCTCTAGCTGGCGAGTCACAAATGAAGCATCTGATTTTTATCTTTATAGTGTTCTGTAATCGCTCAAGTACAAGACCTTCTTCTAATAATATCTTCATGTCATTTACAAAGTCTTCTAAGAATTCATTTAATTGTTTTGGTTTTCCTTTCCCAAAATAGATTCCAATAACAAAAGGCCTAATTCTGGGATTTTCAAAAATATTACATAATATGGGCCAAAATTCATTTGTAGAACTTTTAAAAATAGGCAAACCATCCACATTTATGTTAATTGAAATCATATCTGGAATATCAATCCAATCTTGCAAAATGTTCTTCAAAGGTATTGCTATCCTGTGCCAGTATTGACCTCCTTCTACATTTTTTAAAGTAACATTAACGGGAGTGCATAAAATTGTTCTAGCATCAGACGGTAGTGTTCCCGGTTTAAAATCGTTTATTATTCCTGACAATTTATTCAAAGCGGAATGAGGAATACTATTTTCAATAGCCCATGTTCTTATTTTTTTGCGAAAGGTTAAATGATTGTCCAAATCAAAATTGTATTCACTATCACTACTAGAACTGCAATAACCACACTCTGATATCTGTATATTTTGAAGGGAACTTTCAGGTTCAGGCACATTTTCCTCTGCATCATGTACGGAACCACCATGAACAACGGTTGAAGTCGCACTTGTTGAAGCCGTATCGACGGGCTCATTTTCGGGCGTCGTTGTCAATCGACTGTTTATTCTTACAATTTGCGAATATTCTTTTGCAATTTTTCTTCTTATTCCACCGGTTCTCGCTCTTATTTTCCAAGAGTTTTTATTCATTTTCACAAATTGTAGCACGCGACGAATAAACACACGTTGTGTACGGTACCAGCTTGTGGGATAAGTGTAATAGAATATCACATTCACATTCATGTTCTCAAATAAGAGTCGTACTTGTGGACAAATAAACTGCTATTGATGTTAAGGGACAACACATAGTCGTTTTAACAGCCTACAGTGCACATACGAACCATTTAAACACTTCTGTACAGATAATAAAAAAAGGTTATTTTAATGATCACAAACAAGTCCTACTACAGCTACTAGCTGTATAACAGTCTAAAACAAGTAAACATAACAGCCTTTGGCTTTATAAATGACCACGTGTGTTCTATTAAAATGCTAGCTCTATAACATCGTACAAGTAGGCCGTTAAACAGCGGTTGCCGTATCTCTACCCTCCTATAATGCTCTTAGTCAGACGGCTGACTAAAGGATAATTGTTAGAGTATTATAACACCAACAAACGTATAAAAGTATAACTCTACACTTCTATAAGTCCCTTAGACAGGTGTAGGTGTAATTTATCGCAATAATGCAGCTTATACATCACGAGTGAACTGTAATAATGCTTCAAGTACACCTGGGAACTAAATGTGTACTCTTAAATGGAGTAAAATGCTACTTGGGTTACCCCATCATGTAACGTCGAACGCCACGGGGCGGTTCAAAAACTAAACTTGACATACTCGTATAATGGTAAAACTTGCGTCAAAGCATTTTTAAGACGATTAGAAGATATAAGAATCTCTCGCGATTTTTCAGAAATCGGATTGTTTCGCGCGGCATGCGAATTGTTTACAGACACGGCCTTATCATGGTACGAGGGTATCAAAAATGAAGTTCACTGCTGGGCAGATCTAAAATTGCTCCTCTTATGCGATTACCTACCTGCAGATTATAATGAACGTCTATTAAACGAGGTCAGAGCAAGGACCCAAGGTGTCAATGAAAATATGGTAGAATTTGTAAGCATTATGAAATGTTATTTTTCTCGCTTAGAAAAACCAATATCTGACGAGGAACAATTAAGCATTGTCACGCATAATATACGCCCTTTTTACTCAAAGCAATTAGCATTGTACCCTATTACGACTTTAAATGAATTTAAATCATATGGTCGACAACTAGAAGCTGTTATTCAGCGTGCGAAGTTATTTACCGAACCTAATGAATTGTATTGCACAGCTTTGTATTGAGATTTGATGCGCTCGCAAAAATTGAAATGTAAGCAAAGCAGATATAATAAAACGAAACCTATACGCTTCCTTTAGGGTATAGTTTCAATTATAATAAACCGAGCAAATACATTGTTCTATAGTTGAGGATATCGAGGTATATTTGAGTATATAAACAACCTTCAAACTAATTAGGTGATTCATTTATAAATACGTAAGTGATACGAGTATTACCCTATAGTGAACGAGCCTTACGATTCGAGGCTTTTCACCTGATATCTGCTGGTAAGTTTCAGTTATATTTTTAATTTAAACTTTGAGTACCTATATGTTGAAAATATATTTTTTGACATATTTTAGCATACAATCGACAGATTAAATAATGTTTTCTTTGATTTTGTTACAGCAAAATGGATCACGTTGAAGACGATACTCCTCTATTTCTGTCCCAGGTTCAGAACTGAGAACTGTTCAGGCTCAGAACCCATTTCCAGATGATGATGATGATGATTTCAACAGCGACCTAGTGAATAAGATAGCGAACGCGACACAGAAGCCGAAAAATAGAAAAAGGCAAACCAAAATCCAGAAAAAAGTGCAAAAACGAAGTGTTCCAGGGCAGCCTCCATCGTTTGTCATTAATAAAAAGCCAGGAAAGGGCAACAGGCTAGTTAAAATTCAAATAATTAACTTGGAAGATAATGGAGCACCGCGAACCTTTCTTTATTAAAATTGCATGTGACAGTTTTGTCCACTGCACTTAACCCTTTCAAAACATTTCAAATGTCAGGTAAACGCCAACTTAGTATTAAGAACCAATGTTTTATTACAAAATCATAATTCGTGAAGCACTCCAAACGCGTTTAAAAATGTCGTCATCACGGACGGTTAAGTGCGCGAGTTGCAATATTGTAATATGTGAACTGCTAGCGTATGTTCAAAATAAATCGGGTGTGATGGACAATGAAAGCATGTTAAAGATCTGTTTATCTGCCTTTAACGAAAAGGAAATAAGTGAGGCGAAAAAAATGCTCTTTGAATCCATGAGTGACAAAACAAGAAATAATATTGCGAGAAGAAGGGAGGGAAAAACGCTTAGGGAGCTAGAGGACATCATGCTAGTGTTTAATGAAGTGGACCGTGAACTGTTGCCCATTTTTGTAGCCAGGGACTTGAATAAGCTACCAGCAGTTACATTCGATTTTTTGGATGCATCTTCATTATTAAAAGACATAGTGAGGTTGAAACAGGAAGTACAGGATATTAAAAATACATATGCGACTAAAAAGCAGGTGGAAGAACTAGAAAACAAATGGCACCAGGATAAGTATGCATCTTTTGTGAGCGGGCAAGTGAACGTTAATAAAAGAAGAGGTGCGATCGGTTTAAATAGCGGGCCGATGGGTTTCCTATCGCCGTGCGGAGGGTCTATGAGCGCGCTGCAGGGCAATGACCGCTGTGAGTCGACCTTGACATCACAAGCCGAGACGTCCGCGCAGATCAGCTGGCCGCAACGGGATTCGCCGTCCCGTGCGCACGGTAGTAACGAACATGTACTATCTCCCTCACATGAGTCAACTAGGCAGAATGCAGTGATATCGAGCGCTACAACTAACTATACGTCGCCACAAGGTTGCATGGAGCGGGGGCAACCGACCGTCAAGGGAGGTAATAAAGTTGAAAGTTCTTTGCCGCAGCGGGCTGACAATGTTGTTACCGAGACAAAACAGGAAGATACATTAGCTAACGGCACGGAGGTAAAAAAGTTATCGTTTGCGAATATGGTGCAAAATGGGGACTCTGGTAAACAAACGAATGAGGATGAGGGATGGAAGACTGTGCAATATAGAAAACAAAGAAATAAATTTATCGGAAGTAAAGGCAAAGCCGAGCTGAGCTCAAACATGAAATTTAAGGCTGCGGAGGTCAAAGTGCCATTGTTTATCTATAATGTGCATAAAGATGTGTCGGAGAATGACATACGGGATTATTTACTGCAAAAAACCGGTGAAGATGTGTCCTTGGTAAAAGTAAAAATGAGAAAACAGAGGGCCTATCACTCGTATAAACTGTTTGTTGCGGCGGATAAATTAAATATGTTCATGGATGACTCGCTGTGGCCGGAGGGAGTTTACTACAGGCGCTTCGTCTCTCTGAGGGACCGGCAAGAGGAGGCACTCAAGGCAAGTGGTGAGAATGGAAATATTAGATAGAACTAACAAACAAAATGGCAGATACACAAACTAGTCGTCTCATAAGTTTCAACTGTAAATGCTTGAAGAGGTCGATTGATGGAGTGAGGGAGCTGTGCGAGGAAGGAGACATTGTTGCATTGCAGGAGACCTGGCTGTTGCCGCACGACTTGCCGCTTCTCGGGACGATACATGAGGACTTCGCCTATACGGGAACATCGGCTGTCGACACGGGAGCCGGGTTACTCGTTGGAAGACCACACGGGGGCGTCGGGTTGCTTTGGAGGAAGTCTGCGTTTTCAGAAGTCACAGTAGTGGAGTGCAAAAATGTGCGGCTAGCGGCAATAAAGGTGAAAGTGCGGGAGTCCACAGTGCTGGTGTTTAGCGTATATATGCCAGTAAATGATCCCGAGAATGTGCCGCTGTTCACTGAATGCTTAGGTGAAATTAGTGCAATTAGTGCGGATAATATGGACGTTGAGGCGTTATACATCCTGGGGGACTTCAATGCGCACCCAAAGGAACTTTTTTGCGATGAGTTGCTGCAGTTCTGTAAAACGCAGATGTGGAGTTGCGTGGATCTGGAAATGCTAGGTTCGGACTCTGAAACATTTACATTTACGAGTGAAGCGCATGGACGTAACAGGTGGCTGGACCACTGCGTTGTCACTGAGGCCGCGCGACAAACGGTTTGTAACGTTAGGGTGAAATATGACGCGTATTGGTCCGACCACCTGCCACTCATAATTGAATGTAAACTAAATAAGTTACAGATTAAATGTAGTACTGGTGGGGTACGTAACGAGGGGGTTGTATGGGGTGATAGGCAACCTACTCAAATCGAATTGTACCAAGCACTATGTAATGAGAGGCTGAGAATGCTTGACTTTCCGGCTGAGCTAACGTCGTGTGCTGACAAATTATGTATAGAGAATAATCATTCAGTAATTTTAGATAGAATGTATGATGACATAATTGGCACTTTGACGGAGGCGGCTAGAAAGTCTAGCAGGATAGGTCACGACAAGCGGAATGTTGTAGTAGGTTGGAACAAGTACGTCGCTGGCGCACACAGAATCGCTAGGGAAAAGTTTCTGGTTTGGGTCTCGGCAAATAAACCTAGGCAGGGCCCAGTGTATGAGGATATGTGTGATTCCAGGAAGGTCTTCAAGTCAAAATTAAAATGGTGCCAAGACAGGCAGGAACAAATAAAAGCAGATATTCTGGCCACTAAACGGGCGGCAAATGACTTTAAGGCCTTCTGGAAAAGCACAAACAAGCTCAATGTGAGGCCTAGCGTCCCTGTGAGTGTTGGGGGAGTTAGCGACAAGAAGGACATCGCGAATAGCTTCAGACGTGTGTTTTCAGTAGACCCAATCCTGCATAAACCTACAAAAGAGGCGCGATATGCTGAGGCCGTTGTGAGTGGGAGTACCCTTAGTTTCACAGCTAAGCAAGTTCACACCGTGATTAAAAACATGCAAAGGGGTAAGTCACCGGGTCATGACGGGCTCAGCATTGAGCATCTTAAGTATGCAGGAGTACACTTGCCGCGGGTCCTGGCGATGTTTTACACGCTATGCTTAAGACACGCTTATCTCCCTCGGTTGCTCACTAGGACAGTGGTAGTGCCGTTGGTAAAAAACAGAACGGGGGATTTGTCGGACCTGGGAAATTATCGGCCCATCTCGCTGGCAACAGTTCTTGCTAAGGTGCTTGATAGCCTTCTTAATGAGCAACTTGGTAAGTATATTAAACTGCACGACGCACAATTCGGATTCAGACCAGGATTGTCCACAGAGACTGCAATACTGTGTTTTAAGAGGGCTATCAAATACTATAAAGACAGGAACACACCCATATATGCGTGTTTTCTGGACCTGTCGAAAGCATTTGACCTGGTTGTGTACGATGTACTGTGGGACAAGTTAGCGAAAACGGGTATACCGAGTGAATGCGTTGACTTGTTAAAGTACTGGTACAGCAGTCAGGTCAATTGCGTGAGATGGGCAGGTGAAGACTCTGACGAGTATAGTTTGAAATGTGGGGTACGGCAGGGTGGACTAACATCTCCAGTATTGTTCAACCTCTATGTGAATGGGTTGATTGAGGGGCTCAGCAATACACATGTCGGATGTCATATAGATAAAACATGTTTTAACAACATCAGCTATGCAGACGACATGGTATTGCTGGGCCCGTCGAGCGACTCGTTACGGCAACTCATTTCTATTTGTGAGGGGTACGCTGTGGAGCATGGCCTTAGGTACAACACGAGCAAGAGCGAGTTCGTCCTCTTCAAAGCCAGGAAATACAACCCTACAACAGTACCTACGATCATGCTGTGCGGAGTGCCCCTGAAGCCAGTTGAAAAGTTTAAATACCTTGGGCATATCCTTACTGAGGATCTAAAGGATGATCTGGACCTAGAAAGGGAGAGAAGGGCGATGGCGGTGCGTGGCAATATGCTTGCCCGCAGATTTGCAAGGTGTAATGAACAAGTCAAATTGACGCTATTCAAAGCCTACTGTCAGACGTTCTACACCTGCAGTCTGTGGGTAAGTTTTACACAGAGGGCCTATAACGCACTAAGAGTCCAATATAACAATGTTTTGAGGATGCTGTTGCGGCTGCCCAAGCACTGTAGTGCGTCCAACATGTTTGCCGAAGCGCGAACTGATGATTTTTTTGCAATTAGACGCAAGCGTGTTGGATCACTACTCAGGCGAGTGCGTGGCAGCGGCAATAGCCTCCTCAGGGCATTGTCGGAGAGGCTGGACTGCCCCTTAACTAAATATTGGGTGGAAGTGGCCATCGGTAGGGCCAAATAGGATGAGGCCGCAACCAATCGCGGCCTGACTTGCCTTTTTTTTTATGTCATTTTGTTTCTGTACCTACTAACATAGTTATTAAGTTAAAATTGTTACTAACATCCTATGGATCATTGGTCTGCAATAAACTATTTTTATTTTTATTTTTTTTTATAATTAGATTCGTCACAAGTATCACAAGTCGAGTGAAACATTGTAGCTCTCTAGTTGGTTTAAATGGCTTATTTTTAAAGATACGATAGCTACAGTCGTGCTTGATAACTTAAATGAAAGGGAAATAGCCAAGCATGTTTCTTAAATGGGTTGAAGAACCGGAGCTATTTTAGTTTTTTTTTTCATCATCCTTAGAATACACTTAAATCATTTTTTTTTTATGTTATTTAATTTTTAAATCGGTGTAGTTTATTTTTCTTTAGACACAGATGTTTCAAAGAACTTTTATGGTGTACGATAGACATTGCACAATACAAAAAAATGCTACCTACATTAAAAAAAGTACTATTGTCGGTGTAGTCTGAAATTTTGGAGTTTGATAAAAAAAAATTAATAACATTTGCCTAAAACATGTATCGCTTAAAATGTTCTAAATGGCCTAAGCTATCACCTCCTTTCAACTTTGCATCCTGTTACCAAACACCCTGTATTTCCTATGTTCCAAAATGAACGTTTTTATGGAACTTAGGAAAAGTTAAATCAGTTGTTTTTTAGAATAGTATTTACGCTGCGCACTTTTTCACGATAAGATAAGATTAGTATTGAGTTGTATACTCTCAAAACATTTTTATGGGCGCAAAATCAAATTGGAAAGATGTCAGAATATGAAGACGTCAATGAAGAAAACGTTGAAGTATGTTACTGTACCTATCTATACAATACAGATCAATTTTCAAGCAGTTAAAATGGATCAGCTTCAGTGAAAAGAGAACGGGGTAGTAGCGCCTATGAAGGCAAGTCTTTTACAGAGTAGAAAATAGAGTATAAGAGCAGTTGTAGTTGAAAAATATTGCGTTTCTATGATATCATCAAAAGACTCATCTGACCGAGACGCAATTATCCTGGTTGACCTTGTTCAAAATCTTCATAATAATACGAGTATGTATATCAAACTATCAGGTCACATAAAAGCTAGTGTTATAGGCATAATTCTATCTGAATAGCGTAATGAAAATAATACATAATTTATAATTTACAGTTGGAGATTGCAGAGGAAGAGAAGCCTGCAACAAAAAAAGAAGGACGTGGAAGATGAATTGTAGAAATTAATTTCTTTGTAAAACAATTACTAGCTATAGCTAGTCATGGTCCCTTGGGTTGCAATTCACAAGCGCTAGAATTAGAAGGAGAAAACCAAAACGGCTTGGCGTCTACTTTTACATTTCGGTGCAAAATGTGCAATATCAAGTTTTATATATATATAACAGTGACTCTTGTGATGAAAACTTTGTAAATATCAATTGTTGCGCAGTAGCTGGAACAGTAGCCATTGGATGTGGCCAATCGCAACTTGAAGAGTTTTCATCACGTGTTAATTTACCAACAGTAACTCAGCGCCTGTACAACAAACATCACGACATAGTTCACAAACACTGGGAAATAACTGCAACGGAACAAATGAGACTAGCCGCAGAAAAAGAAATTTCAATAGCAGAGGGTAGGGTTAATAAAGATGGGATTCCAATAATTGATGTTATTGCGGACGGCTGCTGGTCCAAACGTACTTTTAAAAAAAAACTATTCAGCATTATCTGGCGCTGCCACGATCATTGGCAAGAATACAGGGAAATTATTGTATTTAGGAGTGAAAAATAAATATTGTCAAACTTGTGCCAGTGCAGAAAGTAAAAGAGTGAAGCCGAATTCGACTTCAATGGAAAACCAAATTTTGGTTGAAGGTTTTAAAAGTTCCATGGAGCAACATGGGCTCATATACGGAAGGCTGATTTCAGACGGCGATTCAAGTACATATTCGAAAATCCTCGAAACACGTCCATACCCTGACGTCACTGTCGGAAAAGTGGAGTGCCGAAATCATATCTTGCGCAACTTTTTTAATAAACTAAACGCCTTAAGTACAGATACAAAATATCCGCTTAAGTTTAGGAAACTCATTACAAAAAGGGTCATTTTAAGGATTAGGTGCAAGAACAACAACAACATTTTTTTATTGCACACCAACAACAGAAACAGTACAATAGAGCCTTAACATAAAATAGGTAAACAATAGGCGGTCTTATCGCTAAAGAGCGATCTCTTCCAGACAAACTTTGGGTAGCGGAAATGACATAAAATAGCTAGAAATGAGTAGGTAGTGAGATAAGATTACATATAATACAAAAATAAATAAAAACAAACATACATATTATACATATACATATACTAAACATACATACTACTATCTATATATATATATACAAAGTAAGAAAGAAAACTATGATACAGTTGACATCAAAGTGATTAGAAAACCAGAAGCAGAATTAAAAATATAAA
The DNA here is from genome assembly GCA_905404275.2 of Hedya salicella. Classification (NCBI taxonomy): domain Eukaryota; kingdom Metazoa; phylum Arthropoda; class Insecta; order Lepidoptera; family Tortricidae; genus Hedya; species Hedya salicella. The sequence goes on along the minus strand of FR990111.1, from coordinate 14,110,534 downwards.
TTATGGGAGAGATAAATAATGATCCTTTAACTTAGTTTTAAAAATAGGCAATGACTTCGCTTGCCTTAAATCGAGTGGAAGAGAGTTCCACAACACAGTAGCCCGGAATGTAAAAGAATTTGTATAAAACTTTGACTTTGATGATGGAACAGCTAGAAGATAGTTTTGAGCGGACCTTGCTGATAGAAGATAACTAAAACGTTCTTTGAGATAGCGGGGAGTCGCACGATGAAAGAGTGTATGATAGAGAAAAGAAAGAATGTGAGTGTTACGACGAAGACGGATAGGGAGCCACTTGAGTTGGGTGCGTCATTGTAAAAAGCATAAAAAAAACACAAAATTGCTTCTTACGTACAATGTCTTTTCGAAGACATTCTGTCCAGTCATCTGCATGCGTTTGTAAATCATACGAAGTGTAAGACTTATTTTTGTAATCGGATAACAAATGACCCTGATGGTGAAATAAATTTTGTGGACGCAGATGCTAAAATTTCCAGCGATTTCTTTTTGTGCGCTATGTGGCAAAAAATATGCTATCTCGTTCAAAGTGTTGCTGATACTCAAGGAGCCTGTTTTACGATGTCGACAGCAATGCTGTAGAAAATTTCCACAGTATTGTGGCAAAATTTGTAGGTGGCAAGACTTAATTTTTCAAAAAAGTCGTCGTAGAAAACACGGTACCTTGCTGCAGCCGTTGGGTTTAAAACGCGGAAGTCAATATCCACGCTTTACGCTTCAATCAACAAAGGTACAAGTCCTCAAGGAAGAGTAAAAAAGTTAGAAAGATCAAGAATAAAAAAAGCTTTAATGAACAAAAGAAAAAAAGAGTACTTTTTCCCAAAGAAAACAAATCTGTCCATGACGGTGATTATGGTAGTGCTTGTCTTACTGTTGATATGGCAGTAGAACAATTCGAGATGTTAAAACTAAAACATCTTGAAGGCTTGAAAAAAACGGACAGGGAAAGACAAATTATACAAGAAAAAACCATCCATCAAAGCCAATGTAGTGAATGGTTGGAATTGAGAAGGTCGCTTCTGACAGCGTCAAACTTGGGTAAAATTATAAAAATGAGACCGGATACTAGCTGTGCAAGTACAGTGAAACAATTACTGTACAAGGCAGACCTAAGCCATGTTCCGTCAATTAGTCACGTTCGGGAAAAAGAAACGGACGCAATTAAATTGCTCGCTAAACAACATCACATTCAGATAGATCCATGCGGACTCTTCATTGATAAAGATTTGCCATATCTCGGAGCAACACCGGACGGTTTATGTGGTGATGATATAATTGTAGAGATTAGATGTCCCATAACCGCAAGTGATATTGGAATTGATGCAGCTATTAACGACAAGAAGGTGACATTTTGGAAAAAAAATAAAAGTGGCGCTCTGGAAATAAATCAAACTCACAATTGGTTTTACCAAGTGCAAGGCCAACTACATATTACGAAGAGATCAAAAATTTATTTGTGCCTTATTGTTTTTGCCGCTTCTCTTGGGGAATCCCATTGCAAAAAACAAGAAAAAATCTTGGAGGCCGTCAAAGCAAGAAGCCCGTGATTCTTTTATTACGCATGTGAAGGCTTAAGTGGATTTAAAACAATCAATTTCCACTCGTAAGGAAAAGTATGTAACCCTTGGACTGACATTCCAACCTACTATTTTTGTTGTAGGTCCATCCATTAACAACATTAAAAACTACTACATTCCAACTATTCCATACTCTGCATAGCGAATATCCTGCAGAATGTTGCACCGTTTACAGCTTCCGAACAGAAAGGATTGTACAAATTGAGTACCAAATGGGATAAAGAATTTACATCTGTCAATGCGTTACTGGCTGATCTAGATATTGAATAGTTTATACCTATATTCAATATAGCTATCTACCACCTAACTCTTAGGTAGCTTTAGCCTTTATTTATAGGTTATATGCCAAAAATGTTTTATATGTAAGAAAGACTTGGAAAATGTTAAAATATTATGTAAGCACTTTAATAAATGCCACTATAATCATAAGTTTACATTTTATGAATGTAATGAAGATGATTGTAACAGAAAATATTTTCTTTTGGATTCCTTCAAGAATAAATAATAAATAATAAAATTTATTAAAAACATATTACAGCTGTAATGACTACGGGCTAAACATACTTATAATTAGATAACAATGTTACGCGCCTGAACTAGGATTATCCTGTGTTTCAGGTAAAAAAAAGGTCAAACAATTAATTATTAATTCATATGCAAAGTTGTAAAACATAATCCTTATTAATTATTAGAATAAATTAAGAACAATATATATGCGTGCTTAAATTTAAAAAAGTATATAAACTAAAAACTAAAACCAATGGATAAAATGTATAAAATTAAAAAATCACTTTAATACAGTTAATAACTTCTCTGTATCATCGTAAGACATGTTTTGTAGGGCGACATTAAGTGTTTTCTTACAAATCAGGTAAGTAAGCGGGAACAAGTCAAACCTCGCATTAAGTCTGTTGTATAGTAGTGGGCCTAAAAATAGAAAAAATCTTGAGGAGAATGGATGTCTACTATACATAATAGGGCAAATAGTATCTTTACGTCTCTTGTTAGTATAATCAGAGTTGTAAGGAAGTTTGGTATGCTGTTTTAGGACTGTGTTCAATATAAATAGTTGGCGAACTGTCAGAATTTCACACGATTTATATAAAAGGTTTGTGGGAAAAAGATAAGGACGGAAAGTAGAGACCTTGAGAATTGCTCTTTGAGCTCTTTCTAGGTTCAGCATTGTCGTTTTGGCTGTGCCACCCCAGGTAGTTATGCAGTAACTTATCACCGATTGACATAGTGCAAAGTACACTCTTTTGATTAACTGAGAATCCGCGACTAAACGTAGTTTTTTGAAAATAAATATTAATTTACGGACTCTGCTGCATAAGGCTTCTATATGGTATCTAAAAGAGAGAGACCCGTCGATTAAAATTCCTAGGTATTTTAACTTGTTCGTCATAGACTATACATGGATATTGACATTGATCATCTGAGGGATTCTTGCAGTTGTGTGCATACAGCGGGAGGTCAGTCGCAGACGAATTTGATTTTCGCATGGAAAATTTTATGTAATGTGTTTTCTCTGAATTCAATGTTAGCAAATGATGCAAGAAGGACATTTCAAATCATTTTAGGAATCATATTCCAATCGCTTCATGTGATGTCAGTTTACTTAGCCAAACTACTGAAACTGGTGTCAGTAGTATGTCAAAAAGTACAAAAAACATTGAATTCTCTCATGACAACCATTCAACCTCTGGCATACCCGAGTTACTTTCATGTAGTAGCATGGTGCAATTACAAGAACCCTTTACGCCGTCACTCAGTAGAGATCCAATTTCAATATTGACTTCTTCTTTGTATGTAAATCCTGTAGTACCTCTTAAAGTAATAGAAGACGTTGTAGAAAAAGTAAAATCACTATTTCAAAATTCGATATTTAATCCGATGTCAACAGATCTATTGAATTCTTATCAAAATGGCGAAATTTCTAAAAACTGCTATAATCACTTGCAATCTAAGATAAATAAACTGATGTCCTCATTGAATAATAATTCTACAGAACACAAACGAATCGCAACTTTCAAGAATCAAGGTTGAACCTGTAGAGTATAATATCGGCCAAAGAATGGAAATTGGTCTTTTGGGAAAAATTTACCAACTGACCACCAAGTTGGCAATTTGGATGGTCTGTTAGGAAAAAATTACCAACTGACCACCTAGTTGGCAGTTTGGATGGTCTGTTAAGAAAAAAATACCAACTGACCACCTAGTTGGCAGTTTTGATGGTTTGTTAGGACAAACCAGATTGACGCTTGGGAAAAACAAGTACTAACCGTCCACCTGGTTGAAATGTCTGGTTTGTCGGTTGGTAATACCCGATCAAATGTCTTGCTTGCGTAACATATTTTTATCTTTGCTTTTTCACTCCTCAGATAGACAGAGTTTTGGAAACCGCATTACTTTCGCACCCCTTATAGCAGAATTGAATTTTTTGAAAGAACATGGTATAGTTATTAATAGAGGTCAAAAGATGAGGTCAAAATTTATTTTGAACTAGCCGTGATGCTAGGTGACAATTTAGATTTGCACACGATTTTGGGATTGGTAGAATCTTTTACATCTAATTACTCCTGCCGAATTTGTAAAATGAGAAGTGATAGACATAGTCCACAAAGTCTGAATATAGAACATTTGCGGTCTCATAATATAAAGATGTCAGCTCCTGAAAAGCATACATTTGTTAAGTATTTTGGATTAATAGTTGGAGATTTTGTTCCGGACAATGATTCTGTATGGCAACTATACATATTACACAGGAAAATTTTAAATATTGTGATGTCACCTGTAGTACATGTACAGGATATACAGTTATTAAAATCTTTGGTATCGGAACACCATGAATTGTAAATTATGTATACTGCAAGAAAATTGACGCCAAAGCTTCATTTTTTTATTACATTATCCCGGATATGATAAAAAAGTTTGGTCCACTGATTTCAATTTGGTCTATGAGGTATGCGGCTAAACATAGAATATCCAAATTATATGCTAATGTTTCTAGTAATAGAAAAAATATATGTAAATCAATAAGTATAAAGCATCAACTGCTACTGAACCATGTTTTTCTTATGAACGACTTTCATGATGACAAATTTAAATTTGGCCGCAAGAAATAGGTATCGGATAAAACTAAAAATGATATACTGTAACATCGGGGTACTTTCGGCCCAGGGGGTAACTTTGTCCTAAAACGGAAAAAGAATTTAACTTCCCGCCACGCCGCACATCAGGAACTATCGATGTAGTTCGCGCTAGTCATCGATAGATGGCCGCAAGGGGCGGTCGGTAAAGCAGTTTCGCGTCAACAACGCTGATTGGTCAATCCGCCATTACAGCGACAAGTTGCTACCTGTAAACCACGCGAATTTATAATGTGCAAACTTTTACTCGAAAAAAAGAAACCAGGTAAGTTTAAGTGTTTGATTGTTATCGATCGTAACAGATATGTATCTGGGATCCTAATGTGATATAAATCAAAGAATATAAGACATTATTGTGAGATATATTTGCGAATTAAAATCACAGTATACTTTGGCTATCGTTTTCGGGTTACTTTGACTCATGAGCCAAAGTAACCCAACGATATTTTTTTCTGTTTCCAAATTCTTATTATCAACTAAATGTAATGTTTTTATCGTTCAGACGTGCAAAGATGCCTACGATTTATAAAAGGAAACCAGGAAGTCGTCGTTATATTGATTACACAGACGAACAGCTACAGCAATGTCTAAGGGATGTGAGGTCTAAGACGTTGACTCAACGGGATGCTTCGATAAAATACAATATTCCTTGGAGCACTAAAAAAAACAAACTAAAGAATAAGCACTGCAACAAACCTGGCCACCCGACAGTTTTTACAACAGAAGAAGAACAAGCATTTGTCGCCCATACAGCATATAGCACTATCCGAATATGGGTTTCCGATAACTGAAATCGACCTCAAAATTATCATAAAAAAATACTTATCCTCACGTGGTAGACAAATCAAGCAGTTTAAAAATAATGTTCCTGGAATCAAATGGGTCAGGGGATTTCTTAAAAGAAACAAAACACTTTCTAGACGATTAGCAAATAATATTAAGAAAGCCCGAGCTGCAATATCAGAACAAATTATTAAAGACTTCATTGAAAATTTGAAAGAAGAGTTGACAGGCATTCCACCAGAGAATATCTCAGGGTTCGAAAGGATAATTACTAACGATAATTATCGCGATAATAACAGGTGGATAATTATCAATTGATAATAACAAAAAATTGCGCCCGTGAAATAGAACTACCGTCAAATGGGGGAAAATGAGACTGGTGTATTAAATAGGACAAAATGTAGGGTAACCTTTGATCACTTGTCATGGCAACATCGTTAAAAATATTCACGTCAGTTTGCTGTCAACTCAGCCGCAACATCATCGCGTTCACACAGGTAAGGCAAAAAAGTTGTTATTTCTATCACAAATTCTGTAAAAATGCGATCTTGCACGTGCTTCCAAACTGATGTTTTTTTTTGTCTGTAAAACAGTGTCTGCCACGACTTCCGTATTAAATGTTTCACAATAAAAGTCCCAGTAGTCTAACCTCACTTTATCACCGATTGTTTGAAATTGACATTACTACAGTAATGCCAACCATCGCGAAAAAAAACACAGAAAAGTAAAGGTGCGTTCACATTTGGGAAAATTGGGACGAATGTCTAAAGTTACACCTAAGTCCCAAGTTTAACTTTTTTTTCATGCTATTTTTTTTTATGCATTTCAGATGCCAAAATGCCTCGAAAATACATCCGATCTGTAGGAAAAAGGCACTATGCATTTTATAGTAAAAACCAACTAAAATTGGCCTTGGAAGATGTACAGCGCGGGTCATCTATAAGAGATGCAGCACAAAAATATGGCGTGACACGTTCAACTCTTTGCAAGCACAAGCTTAATCAAAATACAAGCAAATATGGGCGTCCGCCTGTGTTAAATGAAGCAGAGGAATGCACTATCGCAGAGTGTGTTAGTTTGGCTGGAGATTGGGGTTTTCCTTTAACCAAATATGATATTCGTTGTTTGGTAAAAGCACATCTAGACAGGAGAGGGGTTACAGAACCGAGATTCAAAAATAATTTCCCAAGGCCCGATTGGACAACATGCTTTATGAAAAGACATGAGCACAGGCTCACCGACCGCTTGTGTCAAAACTTTAAAAGAGCAAGAGCTGCCGTTAACGAAGAGACAATCAACGAATATTTCGACGAGTTGGAAAACTCCTTGAAAGACGTTGACCCTGAATTGATCGTCAACTACGATGAAACGAATTCGACCGATGATCCCAAAAGAGTAAGAGTCGTGGTCAGGCGATCATGTCGACACCCAGAGAAGGTGTTAGATAGCTCGAAGTCGAGTACTTCTGTGATGTTTAGCTGTGCTGGTAATGGGAACATGTTGCCTGTGTATATTAATTACAAGGCTGAACGGCTGTATGATACATGGACAGCAGGTGGTCCACATGCAGCCCAATACAACCGCACGAAAAGTGGTTGGTTCACCATGGAGATATTTGAGGATTGGTTTAAAACAATATCCGTACCATATTTCCGAAAATTTGATCAATCGGCGCTCAGAGCTAATTGAAACAAAAGAAGATCTCTTTGTAGGCCATGGCCCGCAATTTCGTATGAAATTATGTGCCACTCGTCGCGCCGCACCCGAAATGTGAGACTTCGGGGTCTATTATAAGGAACACAACGTCAATATTTCATTGCATGTTTGAGAAAAATAATAAATATTCGATTACTAGGTAAACTTGCAAGATAAAACTAAACACTAGAATTCGAAATGTAAGTACAGTAACTAAGTATATATTGTTAGTGCGTAGTTTACCTAAATATCTTAGTAAACAGAAATTGCAAAAAAAATATAGGTAAGTACCCACAAGTGGACGATTAGAAGAAATTTGAATACAATCACTTTTACCTGCGCTGGCCTACAATTTCGGAACTCAATATTTCCAAAACTGTTCTCCAAATGAAATAAAAAATCGTTCAAGTGCGAGTCTGACTCGCGCACCAAGAGTTCCGTACAAACTTTCACTTATCACAACTTAACAGGCAATTAAGTTAAGTTCGCACGTGGTATGCATGGCATCGCATACAAATGAAGTATGCAAACTTAACCTAACCGGGTCATTCAAAAATGTTTTGTGAAGATTACACAAAAACTAACCCTGAATTCAGGTAGATACATGGTTATAATTTTCCTGTAATATAACCGGCTTGTTAAGTTGGGATACGTGAATGTTTGTATAGTTCGTCCGGCGGGGTAAGAGCTAAAAGCCATAAAGATAAGTTAATTAGTCATCTATTGTAAAAAGAGCATAAGTGATTTCTTACATATATTGAAAGCTAACGTAAACGTCTGCATTAGGGTTCAATATCAAATGACATGACTAAAATTGCAAATGCAATAACAAACATCTGGAGGGTAGGGCTGCAACAAACGGGAAATTTCCATCTAGTATTCCGTTGGAACTGATTTAGTGATAACGTGTATATGCTATTTAGTTGTTTCGGTAAAAATGTTTCGTCCGTGGGAAGATAAAAAGGAAACCAGCCGTACAAGTGCTCGAACTCATTTAAACAGTCAAAGTAGGCACATAGTTAAAAATGTGTACAATGGACTTTTTAGAGAAATTGGACCCGCAGCATTAAAAAAAACCTCTGAACTTACTCAGGTGCCATATGCAACTGTGAAAAAAATTATCTGTCTCGGTACAAGTGAAAGAGTTACCAATACCAATGTAGAAGCAAAAAAGTTTCCGAAAATGGACAACTTCACAGAAGATCTTATAAGTCGAATAATTTATGACAGCTATAGACAAAATATTGTTGTGACTATTGATAGCCTTCTGAAAAAAATCCAAGAGTCTGATGAAAATTTTCCTTACGGCAGAACGACACTTTGTGAGTACCTAAAGCATGCTGGATTTTCCTATAAAACCCTTGACAAACGTCAGAAAATCATGGAATCACCTCGACTTGTAGACCTCAGAAAAGAATATTAAAAAAAAATACGAGAATTTCGGTCCGAAGGCCGAAATATAGTTGTGACAGATGAAACGTGGTACGACACTCACGACATTGTGAAGAAAGGTTGGGTTGATACATCCGGTAAATGCTGCCTTAACGCTCCTTGTTCCAAGGGACAACGCGTTATAATACTTCTTGCTGGATCTAAATACGGAAGTGTACCGGGGTCCCTTCTTTTATCTGCTAAGAATATTAAAGCCTGTTCAGCAGACTACCATGAAGACATGACAGCGAATCTTTACGAAAAGTGGTTTCAAGAGCAATTACTGCCGAACTTGCCACCAAATAGTGTTATTGTGCTAGACAACGCCTCCTATCTCTCCAGGCAAGCTAAAAAGATTCCGAACAGTTCTTCAAGAAAGGCTGATTTAATAACATTTTTACAAGAACGAGATCAAATAATACCTCCGAAGATAAAAAAGAAGGCTCTGTTAGATTTCGTCCAAAGCTTGAAGCCTGAGAAAAAGATGGTTATTGATGAAATGGCAAGGGAGAGTGGTCACACGGTTTTAAGATTACCGCCTTATTATTGCCAATTTAACCCAATTGAGTTGGTTTGGAGTGAACTTAAACAAAGAATACGACGTAACAATACCCAACCACAGCTAAATTCGAACGTGGTCGAATTAGTTCGCAAGGAGACGATGCAAATTTCTAATAATGTATGGACCGCATGTTTTAGCCATGTTGAGGGTATCGAGAACACATTTATTACTCAAGATCAGCAACGCTTCGTTATTAACGTGACAGAGAGCTCAGACAGTGAATAATTACATTATTTTTATTAAAGTAGGTAATATATGATTAAATAATTTATGTTGTATTATTTTTCTCCATTCCATTGTTACATTTTTGACAACCCTATGCAGAAGTGAGGATGTCTTTTGTTAAAGAAACATAAAGTGCATTATAAGCTTTAATAGAAGTGTTTTTGGGTCGAATCTCACTCCGTCGTATTACGACTTCACACCTTTTGAAATAAAAATGCCATTGTAACAAGTTTTATGGCTTCTAGCTCTTAAACTGTCGGACAGACTATACGAAACCCTCCGTGCGCGAGTCAGACTCGCACTTGGCCGGTTTTTAATAGAAATAGAAATAAATATATTGATAAATACAACACTTTCAAATGGATAGCATATTAAGTAGTTCCTGAGATATAATATAACGCTGGAATTGTCGGACAGACTACAGACGGACAGAGTTTTAACCTTTTGGTAAAGAACTCTAAAAAGCCGGGCTTTCAAAACCGCCCGTACAGGTAAGCGTATATTGGTCGCTGTCCACGATTTAATACAATTTTCTTTTCCGTCCAGCTTAGTGAGACCGCTCATTCTCAATCCCCTCCCACCCTTCGCTCGGCCCTCGCGCTCCTACTTCATACATCACGCTTGGCTTGGCTCGATCGTCCATTTCGTTGGCAGTAATTGAGTGAGACTGTCGCTCGCACCTTCCGCAACTAGTGTTCTTCAAAATTAATCAGTGTTATACTTTTGAAGTCCGAACAGATTCAAACGAAGTCGTGGGCAGCATTATGAATAATTGTGTACTTATTATTCATAATGCTGCCCAATTCCTCTATCAGCCAAAGTAGGTCTGACGTCGAAAAATGTGATGTAAGTTTTTTAAATATTCGCTTGCTATCAATTTTAATTAGACCCGTGGACTATACTCCGATTTATAATTAAATTCCATAATCTGACGTTTAGGAGCGCACATTTGCTGTGATTACTCCATTTTGGCTGAAGTGTAGGTATTTTCATTGGTACATGAATTCTCATTCATATTTTTACGGAACAACTTTTAAATAACTAAATAATCAAATGGGAACTGTCAGATTATGGTATTTAATTATGAATCTGAGTATAGTAAGGCTTGTTGCTAATTGGAGATTAACATGTTGGTTGGTATTACAAAGTGGGAGACTTATACCTATTGTAACTCATTAAAAGGCTTGTTTATCGCACTATGCATTCTATGTCTTTCGTTCTGTTCAAAGTGATGTGATTGATGACTGCCAATTACTATTTAGGTACCAAACGGACAAGACGAGCCTGAGCCTCTACGACCCGGCCCTCCCCAATTTCGATTTACTTAACTAAAGGCTTTTTTTAGCAGCGCGCACGCAATGCCGCGCTTTTTGTCGTTTTTTCTTATTATCCTGGAAACGAAAGTAAAATTATTTATAACCCCACAATGTTTTTTTAGATGAAGACATTACGGATTTACCACTTACATATCTAATTCCAAAAAATAAACAATTTTATTATGTTTTAAAAGTATATAAAACATCCGCAATGTTTCTTCATCTCAAAGATCATTGTGGAGTTTTTAATTATCAGATTTCGTTTGTGACACCCTGGAAAGAAAGGAAAAAAAATGCGGCGTTGCGTGCTCCTTGATAACATATCGCCTTAACCTAGGCCTTGGAGTAGGGATGCACCCCTCCCTATTTCCAGAAGGGGGCACCGGAACGCTGCCATACATGGAGTGATTCCTACATGTTTTTTCTCCACCGGTTATCAGTGTCAAGACGGTCCCTGCAACATGGGCACTGCAATTAGGTTAGTTAGGTCGTTTTCCTTTTTTACCGACATGGCTCCATATAAAAAAAATGGGATTGAGTTGTAGTGTGGTACTATACAGCACGACCACGGATGATTTATTATTAGAAAAACAGTACTTTTATGTACACACATTTGATGTGTTTGTAGAATAATACAATTTGGGTACATTTGTTTGTATTCGTTTGATTATAACCATAAATATAGTGTGGCCGTGCCAGGGAGCATCTACTACCCAGCACGAACACGACCTCAGTCGCAATGCCAAAACCGTGCGAGTACATTTTTTTATATGACTAGTAAATGTTACACTCATGTATATATATCTATACATAAGACTACATATATAAATACCATATACCTACTAATAAATTATATATAGGATTTAAGCATGATTATGCCTCATAAAAAATGGGGGCCTGGTGATCTGACATACAAGTATTATTTTACTTAGTACAGACACCAGTCTCAGAAACAGATTTTAGCTGCTTGCTTTAAAATAGCATGTATTTAGGTATACTGTTAAAGTCTTAGTCTTAAGATCGATGTTTGTGGAGAGAATAAATTATATTATTATTATATGTTTTTTCTTCACTCGCCCTTCATATACCTATCTTTTACCACATAGTATACTATACTTTCTGTAATTATTATCTGGTAAATATTACCAAAGAGAGAGGTTTTAATTACCAGATAGTATAGTATACTATCTGGTAAATATTACCAGATAGTATAGTATATACATCTGGTACATAAAACGAAATTATGTTTGGTAATGTATACAATACAAATATCTGGTAAATATTACCAAAGAGAGAGGTATTAGTTACCAGATAGTATAGTATACTATCTGGTAAATATTACCAGTTAGTATAGTATACACATCTGGTACATAATACGAAATTATGTTTGGTAATATCTACAATACAAATCAGATATATAATATAAGACATGTATGGTAAATATTACCAATTTAAAATTATAACATCTACAATTTACATCTGGTAGAAGTTATCGCACTATTTTTGGTAATATTTACAATACTGATCTGATAGATAATACCAATATAAAAATGGTAAGGCCTACAATGCAGATCAGGTTGAAAATACTAAACTATTGCTAGTTACTATTATAATACACTTTTAGTAATATTTACAGTACGGTATAATTGATGATACCAAATATATTTGGTAATATGTACAGCACATATGTGTCAGATTCTACCAAGTATTTTTAGAAATATTAAAAGTACATATCTGGTACGGAATACGAAATAGTGTATGGTTAACATTACGAAACCCCTTTATTAAATAGTACCGAACGGTAGTTGGTAACAATAACCAAATTAATTATGTGGATTATGCAAGACTACTTTCGTCTATTCTATTACAATTGTTGATGGCATCTACCAAATTTCTCTCATAATTTCTATAAAACTTTATTGTAGACTATACTATTGATACAACTACCAAACAGGTTTTGTAATAACAGTGAAACTGTTTAGTTAAAATGTTCTTATAACTACCAAACGAATTCCGTAAAAAGTATCAACTAGCTTCGACAATATCTACCATGAAAGTTTTGTATTGTATCTACTAAAGTGTACTTTGGTAAAATGTTTTCGATAAATTAATTGTACTTTGGTAAAAAAAATATGGTATAATGTACTAAATCACTCTGGTATATAACCAACCGTTACAGTTTGGTAAAAATCAACGTTTTTTTTGTGATAGGACCGTATTCAACCCATAAGTTTGGATAAAATCTAGTAAATTCAACCAAAGATTTTTTTCAGTGTAATGGCATGTAAAAAACGTAAAGTGGATACTGAGTGTCGACTGTTTAAAGAGGAGTGTGTAATACCTTTTTTTTTACACTGGTTAGAGCGGAAGGTTGAAATGTTGCTGTCTAGATGGCGCTACTGACGCGCGTTCGCAGTTTATTAAAACAAATAGTTTAATTTTCACTCATTAAAATTTTAATTCTCTAAAGTACATTATAAAATACTAAGGATTTTTCGCTGTTGTTTAAACACTAACTTGTATTGTTTTGCATTCCTGGCCTTTTTTTTTAAATTCTGATTTGATAGATGTCGACACGAGCGCACCTTAAAAGGTGGAAGGCGTGGAAGGTCACCTTATGGGCCTCAGTGGGGTGTCGGCCGCGATCGGCGTCTGTTTTGTTTTTTTTTATTTTGGCTTAAATTGAAGCAAATCATGTAAATTTAGAGTTTTCTGGACCTGTGACTTCGTCACATTTCATTCTGCGTCCCAAGGAATAGTATGCGGTGAATGTCGCCGTAAAGGCGAAGTAAAGCGGCGCGCTGATTACGTAACTCTGGAAGCGTCTGGAATGTTCCCACAAGAGTAAATTTAGACACCCCCTCCGAGCGGGCGACCCTCGTAAAAGTCTGCAATCTCCGTTTTTTTTGGAAACGTTAAACGTAAGTACAGAGTAAAAAGTTGAACGTTCTTGCCACGTAGGATGTTTTTTTTGTATAGACGCCATCTCATTGTGTACTTTCTTGTTTTAGCTGACGTTTGTCTACCTCCGCAGTCCCGAGGCTAAAGGCTACTTACTATAAAACAAAACCCATTTAAATGGTATGTAGTTCTTCATTTTTTCTTTTTTCTTTTGCTTCACCATGTGAATGCCACGTAGTGTTTTGACATGGACTGATTGCCTGTGTTTGTTCATAGGGTTTTTATGATACGGCTTTAAAGCTGGATTGCCGATTCGTGTTCTCGCGGTGACGCGAGTGCAGGCGATACTGCCGGTCAGAAGAGACGAAGGGGTCCTCCGGGGTGCACTGCGCCCGCCTTGCGCTTGTCTCGCGCCTGTCTCCGCCCCGTTCTTGGATGTCCAAGTAGGCTCGTTCTGATTCCCAGTATCTCCTGAAACGCCACATGGGAGTGCTCTTGATAAACATAACCCCAAATTTTTTAACATTAGAATTCGACTCGCACACATACCTTTTAGCATAGGAGTTACTAAGATCTCCACTTTCCTTAGTCATCCAAGATCAATTTGTTTTTAAATGCTTGTGTAATTTACACGGGGACACCCGTTCTTGATTAAAGACCCAAGGGGTCAATGTAAGTTTGAAACTTGAACACCTAATGTGATAATAATGAATACTCGGGAGAATTATTTTGATTCTGTTCATATCCTAGTCACTACAGGTTGGTATTGATATACTTTTGTTTGCAAGTGGATGTGTATAAGGCGCCCCTTTCTAAATTTTGCCGTCCACTTCTCGGGCCGATTGAACCTAAAACCCTAAAAGTGTTTTGTGCCCAGCTAGCCGTGTTACATTGGCGCACCCAACGTTTGGGCCTGAAAAAGTATATAGTGACTGAGATATTTACAGAACTTGTTTGCAGAGTGTGCGAGTCATTTTGTTATTTTACATACTTAATTTACTCAACTGCTGTTATGTTTGGTAAACCCTATTTAGAGGGGTAATTACTGTTGTCTCTGTTTAGACAAAAACTTAGTTAAAATCTAACTTGAATATATGTACCGGAATCTACCCTCGAATTGATGTACTTAAATCTGCCCTAGCTTTACTTCTATGTACAAAGGGTGTACTGATATTAATATTTTACTATAACTAGGGATACCTATACTATATAAATAGGTATATTAAACCTTTGTCCTCTACTTACGATAATATTGAACTGGCTTTAATTGCCGCGTGTTTGAAATATTGTGTGTACTCAAAAATAGTTTCAAAATGGATACTATTAAGGTGGAATGGTTGACTAAGGAAGAGATTTCACATGAATTAAATATTTTACACATACCATTCAAATCTTCTGCGACATGTGACGATCTGCGCAAGGTTCTTCGCCAAACTCGATCTCTCATCAGGCGGGGCAGTCTCAAGCCTACGTCTGAGTACGCTCCAGCGGATATGCAAGCGGAAGTGTCTGCGTGCCGCACAGCAGTCTTGGCGCTACAAAAGGAGGCTTCGAGCAGCGCTGAACTTTCTGACGCGCGCCGTGAAAGGTTAGTGGCCCGCGCAAATTATTATTTACTCCGCGTAGAACGTTTGGAACTCGCGCGCACGCGTTCCTATGACTTTGCGGAACCTTCTTCTTCTGGTCATACCGTAGCACCTGACGTTCAAGTTAAATCACGTGTGTCATCTCGTCGACAGGATGTAGCGTCTGCAGATAAATCGATGCCTATTTCTACCGCGTTTTGTTTCCGTTGCAAAAAGGCGGGTCATAAAACTAATCGTTGCTTACGTTCTCGCGATGTTGTTTGTTTTACTTGTGGCCATCCTGGTGTACGTAGTCCAGAGTGTCCGAAATGTATTAATAATACTAATAATCATTCTAATAATCCAAAAAACTAGATAAGAGGGTCCGGCGTCGTGTGTCGTTTGCGCCGGGGCCCGTTGAAACTTTATTTTCTCCTCCTAATAGTGACCATCGTCCTTACCTAGCTGTTCAAGTTTTGGATATTTGGGCATATGGCCTACTCGATTGTGGAGCGTCATGTTCTGTCTTAGGTATGGACGCCCACTTGAAATTCTTGGATATGGAAATTGAAATGTTTAAATTTGATCAACCTTGTACTTTACGAGTTGCTGACGGTGTAAGCTATACCTGTCGCTATTACATGTACGCTATACCGGTGGTGTACCGGACGGTGTAAGCTATACCTGTTGCTATTCAATATAAAGGGGGAGTTCAGTTAGTTAAATTTCACATACAGCCGGAAATTAAATTACCTATTCACTTCGGGATTAACTTTTGGAAGGCTTTTAACTTAGCTCCTGATGTACTTGCCTGTCTCCCTTTGGACGTATCTTCACTTCAAGCTATGGTCGGCAGTGTGGCGGAAGATGGTTTGCGGAACTACGATTCTTTGACCACACAACAAAAGTCCGAGTTAAGGAAAATTGAACTTATGTTTGATCAGATTAATACTGATAAAGTAGGTTTAGGGCAAACTTCTTTAATTCAACACGTTATAAATACAGGTGATGCGGCGCCTATTAAGCAAAAATATTATAGGTTGAGCCCGGAGAAATTAAAATTTTTGGATGCCGAACTAGACCGAATGCTGTGCAATGGGTTAGTTGAGCCGTCTCACTCACCATGGAATTCACCTGTGACCATGGTGCCTAAATCTAATGGGGAGATGCGTTTATGCTTAGATAGTCGTAGGCTTAATGCAGTTTCGAAATCGGATGCGTACCCTCTTCCGTATGTTAATTATATCATTGATAACTTACGCGATGCGAAATATCTGACGTCACTCGATCTTAGCGCCGCCTATCATCAGATTCCTCTTCATCCTGACTCTAAGGAGAAGACTGCTTTTACTGTACCTCGTCGGGGTCTCTTTCAGTACAGTCGGATGTGTTTCGGCCTGGTAGGGGCTAGTGCTACTATGCAGCGTTTAATGGATAGCCTTTTCTCTGCCGAGTTCGACAACCGCGTATTTGCGTATATAGACGACATTGTGATTTGCACTTCTACGTTTGAAGAACATATAGACATTCTTAGGCGTGTATTCGAAAAACTAAAAAGCGCTAACTTAACGCTCAATATGAAGAAGTCTCAATTCTGTCGTTCCGAGCTGAAGTACTTGGGGTACATGGTCGATAGGCACGGTTTGCGTACCGACCCGAGCAAAGTGCAAGTCATAATGAGCTTTCCAATTCCGAAGGACTCTAAAGACCTTAAACGTTTCTTAGGGATGGCAGGATGGTATCGTCGCTTCATTCAAAAAAATTCTCAGGTTGCGCGACCTCTAACGCGGCTTACTAGTAAAAAACTTAAATTTGAATGGTCGGATGAAGCCGATGAAGCATTTAATACTCTTAAATCTGCGCTTATCTCTGCACCTATTTTGAGGTGTCCGGATTTCTCTCAACCTTTTTACATCCATACCGATGCGAGCTCTTTTGCGATAGGTGGAATGTTAGCCCAGCGCGTTGACGGAGTAGACCATCCGGTGGCGTTCTGTAGTCGCACTTTGAGTGCTCAAGAAGCTAACTGGTCCGCGATCGAACGTGAGTTGATGTCGGTGATTTACGCACTGGAGCAATATTGCGCTTACGTGGAAGGCTCAAAATGTTACATAATTACCGACCACGCGTCCCTTCTTTGGTTCCATAAATTAAAGAATCCTTCAGGTAGATTGAACCGATGGGCATGTCGTTTAAGTCAGTTCGAGTTTGAAATTATCCATCGAAAAGGTAAAGAGCATATTATTCCAGATGCTTTGTCGCGAATTAGGATAGATTCAATTGCGTTTGGCTCGGTTACTGTCCAGGACCCCTGGTATCTTAATCTTGTAAATGACTGTATTACCAATCCGCGCCTTTTTCCTAATTTCACTATTACAGACGGTAAATTATACCGCCTGTCTAAAAATAAATATAATCTGACTACCCAATTTAAGTGGAAGTTGGTGGTGCCGATGGAACATCGTGAGGAAGTCTTGCGCCAGTTTCATGACGCACCGACTGCCGGTCATTTTGGTGTAGCCAAGACGCACAAGCGCATAAATAAGTGCATCGTACTTCTGGCCCGGAATTTATAAGGACGTGGAGAAGTATGTAGCTGCCTGTGAGGTCTGTAAATGCTATAAACCTGCTAACACGGCGAGGGCTGGTCTTATGGGAAATCCGCGTATAGTTACTAAACCGTGGGAAGCAATCTCGTGCGACATTTTAGGTCCATTCCCCCCTTCTTATGCGAGAAACCAATATCTCTTTGTGTGCGTAGACTCTCTCTGAAATCCAGTGCGCTCTGAATACTTTTATTCACGAGAGTACTAAATTTTCTCCTTTTTACTTAAACCATGGTAGAGAGATGGTGATAGATGGGGCCTTACTCAATCTCGATGTTCCAGTCGACCCTCTGTCGGTGACCTTGGAACGCGAACCATTTTCCTCCAACCTGCCAAAATTGCGAGATGTGTACAAAACGGTGCAGGTCCATCTTAAAAAAGCCTACACTCGTAATGTAAAATACTATAACTTACGGAAACGCCCTATTCAATACGAGGAAGGACAAATCATTTATAAACGATGTTTTCCTTTGTCTAATGCTGGCAAATTCTTTAGTGCCAAATTATCTCCTAAGTTTGAAAGGTGCGTAATTAGTCAGAAACATTCCCCGCTCGTTTATTCGTTGAAATCTATGAACGGAAAACCGTTGAGAAAATTTCATATTAAGGACTTATTGGCTCGCGGCGATGATGAAACGCCCGATCCTACGGCGCAGTTACCCGGTAACGGCCGGTATGTTAGTTAGGAAAGTATATGTAATAGGCGATAGATTAATAGCTCGCAGTAATAAAGGCTGACGATCTGTAATCTACGGCAGTTATTTTAAGTAATTACTCGTTAGCGTCTAAGTTAGATAACGTTATAGTAATTAGTTTTTTTACCGGACTTGTAGGTATAATATCTTTTGGAAAAGATTCTTCCTGTCGCGGGTTTATTATTATGGAATGGAAATATCGGTAGGAAAAGTTAACTTTATATCGTCCGGACTGTAAGTTTGTTGTTCGGAAGTAGAACATCTGTCCTGACTGTTGGTTTATTGTAGGTGTGTCTTGCTGTTAGCTAGTTAAATATTCAACCCGGGTTAGCTTAAGGAAAACTAGTGTAAATAAATGAGCTCATTATCATTAGGTTATCAATAGTTTAATGTAGTATTCGGTAATGTAGTCATGTCATTTCACGATGTCACGTAGAAATTTAAGATCGTAGCTTAAACGTGCTGTCTGTGAAGTCTGGTAGGTTAATGAATACAGCGTTTAAGTAGTTTACATTATAGCTGTAATAACATCGGAGATAAAAACAATTGGAGTTTGTTTATCTCTTACAATATTCTCAGTAAAATAAACGTTCGGTGGTCCGAGTACGTTTTTTTTTTTTTGCATCGTCTGTCAGCTTAATAATAAACGAATTAAGGCTAGGCTGCTCTGCATGCCCCTTTAGGTTATTTCTTCCGCCTGTTGGTACTGTAGGTAATAACATAGGTCATGTTTGTCTGGCTGTGTGTCACGCCGTCTTAACTATATAACTACTTAGTTTAGCGTTTACTTGTAATGGAGTCTTGGCTGTGTGTCACGCCCCTCCCATTCATTCTCTTTCTATAAGTCGTCCTTGGCTCGGCGCATTATTATTAAATCGCTCTTAGCTTAGCGTGAAACTAGGAGATCTAGGTTGCGTGTCGCGCCCTCCGATTATGATATTTCTTTCGTTCCTTGTCCGAACTTATATCGAGTTTCCACCGGCGTGGGATAGGTTAATTTTCATTTTCTCTTTCTTTGTTCTCTTTCCCTCCGTAGGTATGTCTGTAGAGGATCTGTCAAACGCCCCGCGAGTTTCTGCTCTCTGAGTTTTTTTTCCTTTCCCTCTTTCCATTGGTTCGTTTGGTCTGGAGAAGGGATGGGCAAAGTGTGTCACGGACACCTTCATACTGTTGCCGTGCTGGTTATGGGAGGTGAACTCGTTTCTTTCTTTTTCCTCCTTGTTCGAACCTATATCATGTTTCCACCGAGGTGGGAAAGGTTTATTTGCGTTTATTTTCTCTTCGTTATCTTTTCCTCCGTAGGTTATCCGCGGCATTAGAGTCCAAAGGTTGTAGGCGTCCTTGGTGTTCGAAATGAGTAGGTGTTCCGAATACGGACGGGTTTTTTGTTTAAGAATTGGTGATGGAAGGGTTTAAATTTTTTCTTCTTTTCTCATGAGTACTTCTACAAGTGAGGTTTTTATTACCTCAGTCTTTCTGGAGGACAAAGAGGAATAAGTTTTCTTTATCTTTCCTTTTATTTTCTCACACCGAAGGTGTAAATTTGAGGATAATTTTATTTCAGAATTTGTTGCAGATTCTGAAATAAAATTATTTCCCCAACTGGAAGGGTAATGTAATACCTTTTTTTTTTTACACTGGTTACCCTAGAGCGAAAGGTTGAAATGTTGCTGTCTAGATGGCGCTACTGACGCGCGTTCGCAGTTTATTAAAACAAATAGTTTAATTTGCACTCATTAAAATTTTAATTCTCTAAAGTACATTATAAAATACTAAGGATTTTTCGCTGTTGTTTAAACACTAACTTGTATTGTTTTGCATTCCTGGCCTTTTTTTTTTAATTCTGATTTGATAGATGTCGACGCGAGCGCACCTTAAAAGGTGGAAGGCGTGGAAGGTCACCTTATGGGCCTCAGTGGGGTGTCGGCCGCGATCGGCGTCTGTTTTGTTTTTTTTTTGCTTTTGGCTTAAATTGAAAATTTGGAGTTTTCTGGACCTGTGACTTCGTCACATTTCATTCCGCGTCCCAAGGAATAGTATGCGGTGAATGTCGCCGTAAAGGCGAAGTAAAGCGGCGCGTTGATTACGTAACTCTGGAAGCTTCTGGAATGTTCCCGCAAGAGTAAATTTTATACACCCCCTCCGAGCGGGCGACCCTCGTAAAAGTCTGCAATCTCCGTTTTTTTTGGAAACGTTAAACGTAAGTACAGAGTAAAAAGTTGAACGTTCTTGCCACGTAGGATGTGTTTTTTGTATAGACGCCATCTCATTGTGTACTTTCTGGTTTTAGCTGACGTTTGTCTACCTCCGCAGTCCCGAGGCTAAAGGCTACTTACTATAATACAAAACCCATTTAAATGGTATGTAGTTCTTCATTTTTTCTTTTTTCTTTTGCTTCACCATGTGAATGCCACGTAGTGTTTTGACATGGACTGATTGCCTGTGCTTGTTCATAGGGTTTTTATGATACGGCTTTAAAGCTGGATTGCCGATTCGTGTTCTCGCGGTGACGCGAGTGCAGGCGATACTGCCGATCAGAAGAGACGAAGGGGTCCTCCGGGGTGCACTGCGCCCGCCTTGCGCTTGCCTCGCGCCTGTCTCCGCCCCGTTCTTGGATGTCCAAGTACGCTCGTTCTGATTCCCACTATCTCCTGAAACGCCACATGGGAGTGCTCTTGATAAACATTACCCCAAATTTTTTAACACTAGAATTCGACTCGCACACATACCTTTTAGCATAGGAGTTACTAAGATCTCCACTTTCCTTAGTCATCCAAGATCAATTTGTTTTTAAATGCTTGTGTAATTTACACGGGGACGCCCGTTCTTGATTAAAGACCCAAGGGGTCAATGTAAGTTTGAAACTTGAACACCTAATGTGATAATAAAGAATACTCAGGAGAATTATTTTGTTTCTGTTCATATCCTAGTCACTACAGGTTGGTATTGGTATACTTTTGTTTGCAAGTGGATGTGTATAAGGCGCCCCTTTCTAAATTTTGCCGTCCACTTCTCGGGCCGATTGAACCTAAAACCCTAAAAGTGTTTTGTGCCCAGCTAGCCGTGTTACACTAGACTTGGAAATACTTCTTTACTGAATACAACAGTAAGCCAATTTGTCTTATATGTAATGAAGCGGTGGCGGTTTTTAAAGAATTTAACCTCGCACGCCATTTTAACACCAAGCATGCTAAAAGCAAATATGCTTCTATGAATGACGCAGAAAGAAAGTTGAATGTCAAAAACTTAAAAAAGAATGTATCTGGTCAACAGAATATGTTTGTAATGCAAAACACTGCTCAAAGGGCTTCTACACTGGCTGGGTATGTTGTGGCTTATAAAATTGGTAAAAATAACAAACCGTACTCGGAAGGAGAGTTTGTTAACGACTGCATGGTGAGCACAAGTAATATTTTATGCCCCGAAAAAACAAAAGAGTTTAAGTCAGTCAGTTTATCGCGAAAAACAGTAACAACGCGAATTGATTCCATTGCGTCAAACTTGTCGCTTCAACTTAGGCAGCGTATAGAAAAATTTAAATATTATTCCGTGACGATGGATGAAAGTACGGATAAAAGTGACACTGCTCAATTATTGATCTTCATTAGAGGTGTTGATGACGAATTCAATATAACTGAAGAGCTAGCTTGCTTGCAATCACTGAAAGGCAAAACGACGGGCCAAATCATTTATAACCAATTTTTCGAAGGTATCCAAAATATAAATGCACCAATATCAAAATTATGCAATATTACTACAGACGGAGCCCCAAATATGGTTGGAAAAAACGTGGGATTTATTGGTGTTTTTCAGAACGAGAATCCTAGCAATGATGTCGTATTTTTACATTGCATAATTCACCAGGATGTCCTTTGTAAAGCTGCAATAGATATTTCACATGTACTTGATGTGGTTATAAAACTTATTAATACGATTCGATCACGGGGCTTGGTGCACCGACAGTTCCAAGATTTTTTGCTTGAAATTGACGCAGATTACTCTGACCTTCTTTACCACACTAAAGTAAGATGGCTAAGTTGTGGGTACGCATTCGAGCGAGTCTGGAATTTAAAAGAAGAAATAAAATTGTTTCTTACGGAAAGAACTGAGAAATGGTCTGATTTCCAAATCATTGAAGACACAGATTGGCGTACCGATTTCGCATTTTTTACCGATTTGCTTGAAGACTACAACAAATTAAATAAAAAATTGCAAGGCAAGAACCAATTTTTAGATGACACTTGGAGTCATCAGAAATCGTTTAAAACTCAGCTTTTTCTGTTTTTTAACTGCATAGCGAAAAACGACTTGTATCACTTTCCACGTTTGAAATCTATGGCACCAGTGAGTGAGAACAAACTGAAACATTTCAGTCAGCAGTTGCAGAAACTTCACGCACAATTTGAAACTAGGTTTCAAGATTTTAAGAACATACAGTCATCGCTAGATGTTTTTTCGATGCCGTTTAACATAGACCCCGAGAACGTCTCTGCAGAGTTGCAATTGGAAATTATCGAAATGCAGTGTAGCACCCATTTAAAACAACTGTTCTTAAATTCAACAAAGCTAGATTTTTATAGAACTCTACCGAAAGCTCAATACCCAAAGATCACACAAAGAGCACACGCCCAGAAAATTATGTCGATGTTTGGGTCATCGTATGTGTGCGAACAGACATTTTCAACCATGAAATTGCGAAAAAACTCAATCAGAAACCGACTTACTGATGAACACCTTTTCTCGCTGCTGAAAGTCACTTCGTCGCAACTCGAACCTGCATTCGACGATATATTGGCAGAACAAAAACAATTTCATATGTCTCACACACCTGGGCCTTCGAATAAAAATAAATAAATAAATTAGAATAGAATAGAATAGAATAGAAAATCTTTATTGTATAATACTGTGTAGGTACATGGTGGTGTTATAAAATAAGTTCCAACAGTTACCCCTCCGGGCGTACAATGTTTAAGGCCTTAATAACTAAACTATAACAAAGTTAATTCAAATTTAACCATTATAAAATTCATTTAAGTTATAAAATGATTTATCCAATAACCAACCCTTTAGCTTCCTTTTAAAACTGCTATCTTCTATACATTTAATATCAGCAGGAAGATAAAAATACGAATGGCTGATACAAGAGCACTCTTCTTATAAATTGCATTATTAATTTTGGGGAGTTTAATATCAAATTTGTATTGAGATCGAACATTACATTTAGCAGATCTCTTCGAAAAATATTTTTGTTGATTTTTTATAAATAAACATAATTCCAGCACGTATATACCAGTCAAGGTTAGGAAACGTTTTTCTCGGAAAACGTTTCGAAGGGACTCTTCGCTGCGCATCCTATATATCGTCCTAAGACATCTTTTTTGCAGAAGGGTTGGTCTTCTGCGCTACCTGCTGTGTGGACGGGAGATAAGCTGACACTTTTTTGCAGTACCGGTCTATGTTTTCTTCTTGTTACATTGTCCAAAGAACTGCGAGATGTATTTGGTTTGTTATGATCAGCGGGTTGCTGCAGGGTTCTTGCAGCCGGGCAGGCGCAGGTATAACACTTCCAGTCGGCTCTATTTTCATAGGTCATTAGGAAAAATCTCTCCAAAGTTACATTTGCAGTGCATTTTACGTCATAGTGTTTAGCACAAATCGAACACTTTAAATATAGTCTAGATTTAATGTCCTTCGCACATTTGGCGCATTTGAGTTTCGTCGAAGTGGGTGTGTCCAATTCACTATAGACTTTTTAAAGTTTATCCTATACATGCGCGTGCTATACATGCCTACTTATAGATTTATATACAGTCCATTATGAAGTTAGTTAAAATAAAGAAGCGAAACTGAACGCACGTTTGTTTGACTCGAGGAGCACCCCCGCAGACAGAAAACATCCCTATCGCCCTAACATTATGGTCCAGATCGAACCGGACAGTTGCACCTGGCGACCGAGCGGCCGATGTCCGCGAGACAATAGGCGAGTGATTAGGAGTAGTCTGCGAGCATCTTACTGCAAGTTATAAGTGCAATCACGATTTATAACCTACAACATCGAGTCGAGTATTGAGAACTATCAGTGTTTATAAGTGATTAATGTGACTTTTTCGTTAACTTTTATTAAAAACAATTGAGTGAGTGAGTTAAAATAACGAACTGAGTTATATAAACCGAGTTTTAAACGTATTTCATCCGAGTGTTAAATTACGGATACTTACATACCTACAAACTGTTTGTTGAGAGTTGAGACTATTATCGAGTGATTCATCATGTCTACGTTAGATGAGTTGATTGCATATCAGGATGAGTTATTAAATAATATGAGTAATGGAGAAAATAACTTCAAGAAGTCGCCCAAAGAGAGAATTAAACGGCCATACTTAGAAACGAGACTTGAAGTACTTGAGCAACAATTTACGGAGTTTAAAATCGGACATAAGTCGGTTGTTTCGAAAACGTCGGATCGAGATGAGGCCTATTTTACGGAAAATACATACGAGGAGTGTGAGGAATTATATATTCGATATAAAACCGTTTTACTGGAAACATTAGAAATGTTTTTGCCATCAAATAAGCAATCATCAAGTCATTTCTCGGAGGTGGTTGGCACTATGAATAACGGTTGCAGTGAAGTTAAACTACCACGAATAACTTTACCTACGTTTAGTGGCCTGTATGAAGATTGGCAAACGTTCTACGATATGTTTTCGTCGTTGATCCATAACAACAACAATATTACGGCTGTGCAAAAATTACATTATTTAAAGAGCAATTTGTCGGGAGAAGCACTGAGTTTATTACGTAATTTTTCGACGACTGACGCGAATTATGAGGAGGCCTGGACACAATTAGTTCGACGTTATGATAACAAGCGATATAATTGTAATGCGGTTATGAGGAAGTTATTTGCTATTAAGAAAATACACACGGAGTCGGCTATGGCGGTGAGGCAATTGTTGGATACTACATCGTCTTGTTTGAAGTCATTACAAAATATAGGAATTAATACAAGTTCGTGGGACGCTATTATAGTATTTCTAGTTGTGTCAAAAATGGACACTGAATCCGTAAAACAGTGGGAGCAACACCTGAATATGCTCGGCGACGAGCTACCTACCTGGCTACAATTGAGTGAACATTTAGAGTACAGATTCAGGACCTTGGAGATGATTGACACTAGCGCGGCGCGTCCTTCGCAATCTGTTAAACCTGTGGTGAAAGCTAAAATGTTTCATACGTCGTTTGAGAACAAAAACAAGACAACTAACGTCGAGTGTGCTATGTGCCATGAGAACCACTACATTTATCAGTGCAAGCAATTCGGATTTATGACACCCAGGGAGCGTCAAGATTTCGTTCAAAATAATAAATTGTGTTTTAATTGCTTGTCACCTACTCATTCAGCAATTAAGTGTCGGCAGTCAATGAGTTGCAAAAAATGCGGAAAGAGACATCACACCCTGCTACATTTTGACCGAGAATATAAGGAGACCAACCAGGAGGCCAGAGCAGCGAGCGAGGTTCCGGCGTCGTCGTCACCGATGGGTCCCCCACCAGAGAGACAGAGTACATCCAGAGGTGACACACACATTACAGCTGCGTTTTCGAGAGGTACGCTTCAACCCAATAGCGTGCTGTTGGCGACTGCTAGAGTTAAGGTATTTAATTCAACTGGTTGTAAACAAACTATTAGAGCTTTATTAGACCAGGGGTCTCAAGCCTCTTTTGTTACTGAGAATACTGTACAATTACTAGGACTCACACGTAAACCTGTGAGTGGTTTTGTGTCAGGGCTAGGAGATGGTCGTATGAGGATCAAACACACGGTTTCACTGCGCGTGGAATCACGCCATAATCCAGCTAATTCAATTTGTGTAAATGCTTATGTTTTGCATTCTTTAACGTCTCTGCTTCCAGCAACCAAGCTTAGTGTGCCTGAGTGGACAGACATTGGGACCCTACCTTTAGCTGATCCGACATATACAACACCAGGTAAAATTGATATCCTTTTAGGTGCAGAGGTCTATGGAGAAATACTATTAGAGGGAATTCTCAAACAGGTGAATGGGAGTTTGATAGCACAAAATAGTATATTTGGATGGATTTTGTCGGGAAGAGTATCGAGAGGAACTGAGAGTGAAGTGAGTACCAATTTTACAAGCATGCATGTACAGATGATGGAAGATGATTTATTGAAGAAGTTTTGGGAGATGGAGAATGAGCCTAATATGATACAAAAAGAGATGACAAAGAATGAGAAGCAATGTGAAGATTTCTTTAATACTACAACAGTGAGAGATGAAGAGGGAAGACTGGTTGTAAAATTGCCATTCACTTCAGATGATCCTAAGTGTCAATATGGTAATTCTAAAGCGATCGCTATCAAGAGGTTAGAGATTTTAGAGAGAAAACTTCGAAGAGAGCCTAAACTAAGAGAAGAGTATAACAAAGTCATGGAAGAATATTTGAGTTTAAATCACTTGATACCAGTTAGCGAGAGCGAGTTAGATAATTCAAAGGCAGTTTACCTTCCTCATCATGCTGTAGTGAGAGAAGACAAAGAGACGACAAAAGTGAGAGTTGTCTTCGATGCATCGAGCAAAGGAGACAACAATGTGTCCTTAAACGATGACCTTCTTGTTGGACCGAAACTACAGCAAGATTTGAGACACATTTTAATGAGATGGAGAAGCCACAAGGTTTGTATTGTTGCAGACATTGTCAAAATGTATAGAATGGTTCGTGTGGCTGAAGAAGATACTGAGTTTCAGAGAATCGTTTGGCGATTTAGCTCAGATGGAACAGAGCCGATACAGCACTACAAACTATTGAGACTAACGTTCGGTACGGCATGCGCGCCATATTTGGCAGTCAAGTCGTTACAACGTCTTGCTGAGTTAGAAGAAGCAAAACATCCATTAGCTGCGAGAATAACGAAACAAGATTTCTATATGGATGACTTAATTACAGGAGCTGAGACTGAGACTGAGGCATTGCAAATATTCCATGAGATGAACGAGTTAATGAGAGCAGGCGGATTTGAACTTCAAAAATGGAACAGCAGTTGTGAATCTGTCTTAAGGAAAATGCGAGCGAGTAATGACACAGATGAACATTCAGTGAGTATAAAGTTAAATAAATCAATCAAGGTTCTTGGAGTGAGTTGGAGTGGAGAAAATGACAATTTTGAATATACTCTAAACTTACCTGAAGCCAAGGATCCAATCACAAAGAGACAAGTACTCTCTGATGTCGCAAGGCTATATGACCCTCTTGGATGGATTTCACCCGTCGTTGTTGTGGCCAAAATGTTTATTCAGAGACTTTGGAAGTCCGGCCTTGAATGGGATGATTGTTTGACAGAGGATTTATTGCGTGAGTGGTTGATTTACAGAGACAAGTTAATAGACCTGCAGCAGCTGAGAATACCACGATGGATAGATGCTACACGAAGCTCAAAAATAGAGTTACACGTATTTTCAGATGCCTCAAGGTCAGCCTTTGCTGCAGCAGTGTACGTTCGAGTGATAGACGAATGTAACAGAGTGCACGTACACTTGGTGACAGCCAAGACAAAGGTTAGTCCAACAGAAAAGGAAATCTCTATTCCACGGCTCGAGTTGTGTGCTGCGACCTTGGGAGCTAAACTCATATTCGAAGTTGCACAGGTGATGGACGTACCAAAGGAGAATCTATATGGCTGGACAGATTCTACCATCGTGCTGGCTTGGCTAAAAGGAGGCTCAGCTCGTTGGACTACGTTCGTGAGCAACAGAGTGTCTACGATACTGAATATTATGGATTTTGAGCAGTTCGGTCATGTACCTACTGAGTCTAACCCGTCTGACTGTGCGTCTCGTGGTTTGCGCCCAACGGAGTTGAGAGATCATCACTTATGGTGGAGCGGTCCACAGTGGCTAACACAGACACAAATAGAGACAAACAACATAATTGTGGAACACACACACGAAGAGGAGAGACTGACATCTCTAACTGTTTTATCGAGTGTTGATGAGGAACCATCAATTTGGTCGCGATTTTCATCATTATCGAGATTGTTAAAAGTCATTTCGTATTGTAGAAGAATTTTGAATCTAAGATTGCCAAAAAATGAAAGACCTAAATTACCAACTTTTGTAACACCAGAGGAGATGAATAATACATTGCTTTTATGTATTAATCGAGTTCAAGAGCACGAGTTTGCAGCGGAGATAAAACAGTTAAAGAGTCGAGGAGTTGTACCAAAGAAAAGCAAGCTTCGCACACTTTGTCCTTTTTTGGATGAAAAAGGGACATTAAGAGTGGGTGGACGGATCGTACAATCGGATGCATCTTATGATACGAGACATCCAATAATTCTGCCGGCTAAATGTCATTTTAGTAAGCTTGTAATTGTTGATGCTCACCATCGAACTCTGCATGGCGGTCCTCAAACAATGCTGAACTACTTGAGAGCAAAGTACTGGATCTTACAAGCTAAAGATCGTGCTAAAAAGATCTACAGAGAATGTGTTACGTGTTTGAGATATTCGAAGAAGAAGTCGGTGCCACTCATGGGACTTCTTCCTGAAGCGAGACTTAAACCCAGTAAAGCATTTAAATCTACAGGCGTCGACTACTGTGGTCCTGTAAATATAAGATTTTCACCAGGTAGAGGAGCGAAATCTTATAAAAGTTATATATGTCTGTTCGTGTGCATGGTCACCCGGGCAATCCACCTCGAAGCGGTCACAGACTTGACTGCTAAGGGTTTCATCGCAGCGTTCAGACGCTTTACTGCACGAAGAGGTCACTGTCAAGATTTATTTAGTGACAATGGCACTAATTTTATTGGTGCTGACAGAGAGATGCGAGATATGTTCAACAGTGCCAAGTCATCGCTGCCTGAGGAGATAGCAGCGTTGTTAACGCTGGAGCAAACGACCTGGCACTTCGTGCCGCCCCATGCACCCAATTTCGGAGGTCTGTGGG
The DNA here is from genome assembly GCA_905404275.2 of Hedya salicella. Taxonomy (NCBI): domain Eukaryota; kingdom Metazoa; phylum Arthropoda; class Insecta; order Lepidoptera; family Tortricidae; genus Hedya; species Hedya salicella. Next base: position 14,081,040 of record FR990111.1, on the reverse strand, counting down.
AGGCTGGCGTCCGTAGTACAAAGGGACACTTACGTAAGGTAGTTGGAAACAGCACACTTACCTATGAGGAGATGGCGACAGTCCTGGCGCAAGTGGAAGCGTGTTTGAATTCACGACCTATCACATTACTTAGTGACGATCCAAACGACCCTCTCCCCTTGACACCAGGTCACTTTTTAGTAGGTGAGCCATTGTTAAATATAGCTGATGAATCTCTTACAAATTGTAATGTAAATGGCTTAGATAGATGGCGCTTAACGCAAAAAATTGTAACAGATTTTTGGAATAGATGGTACAAAGAATATTTAGTCAATCTTAATCAGAGATATAAATGGAATTTTAATTGTACTACTGAGCCTAACATTAATGACATTGTTGTATTGAAAGAGGACAACATCCCTCCTGCTAAATGGATTTTAGGGAAAATTGTAGAAAAGCATACCGGACCTGATAATATCACGAGAGTTGTTTCTGTAAAATGTAAATCAGGAATATTGAAACGTCCAATTAGTAAACTTTGTGTAATTACTAAATAAAAATACATGTTACATGACTCATGTACTTTATTAATGTTACTACTGTTACTGTTGTGCGTACATATAGATATATTGCGTGTTTTTATGTTACATAAGCATGATAGTGTTTTGTTGTATATTGTGTAAGGTTCTTGCTTTAAAATTTGCCATGTTAATTAAGAACTTTGTTCTTGGTGGGCGGAATGTCCAATTCACTATAGACTTTTTAAAGTTTATCCTATACATGCGCGTGCTATACATGCCTACTTATAGATTTATATACAGTCCATTATGAAGTTAGTTAAAATAAAGAAGCGAAACTGAACGCACGTTTGTTTGACTCGAGGAGCACCCCCGCAGACAGAAAACATCCCTATCGCCCTAACAGGGTGTCATATTCAAAAATTAGAGTTCACTCACAGAGGACCAAGACCTCCTTTCAAACGCCAAGTCGCCTCGGCTGCTTTTTACGCCCTCTTGTGGAGAGTAGAAACGGTGATCGATATTGAAGATATATTGGTTGAGTTTAGCGCCCTCTGTTTGTAAATTGAATAAATCTGCTATTTGACGCTAGGTGGCGCTTTAGTTCGTTGATTTTAGCGCCCTCTGTTTGCGGTACTAATTAATCTGCTATTTGACGCTAGATGGCGCTTTAGTCAATCAACTTTACAATCTACTTAACTGGTATGATTTTGCAATATTTTGATGAGTAAATTTTAGGTTAGGGGCACTAAAGTTCACTGAGTTTTCCACTGTTTTCTGTATAGCACTACACGTCATTGGAAATGTTAATTTTGTACACTTTTAGCACTTTTGTTTTCGTCCGTTTTTAGATTATTGTGTTGTAAACATTGCACTCAAAGATTTCAGTTTTTTAGTTTTGTGTCCCTTTTTACTGTTTTTCCCGCTAACTTATTATTTTATTTTATAATTTGCACTTCACTTTAACGCCTTTTAAACAGATTTAGTCCATTTAATCACTTTTAATATTTTTAATCTCAAGAAGTTTACGGAGTCGACGTTATAGGGCGCACACCAGCGCCATCCCTCCTTAAACCATTTGATTTTTTTTTTTTATTATGTTGTTATTTTAACCGTTAAAAAAAGGTTGAGAAATTTCAGAGGAGGGCCAGAGTTGCAGCAAAACTGCACTTTTATATAAAACCGTTAAATTTTAAAATTTTGCAGTTTTGCTGCAATTCTGGCCCGCCTCCGAAATTTCTCAAGCTTCTGGCCCCCCACGAAAAAAGTTTGCCCACCACTGGTTTATTGTGTTATTTGTGTTGAATTTGAACAATGCCGCGCGAGAAAGATCCAGCGTGGTCATACTTTAGTTGCACTAAGACAAAAGTACTGAGTTATGGGCTCGGTGCAAAAAATGTAACAAAGAGATGCAAGGAGTACTAAATAGAATGAAATCTCACGTAACAGTATGTCAGCCGCAAGTACACATAACAGAACCAGATTCCCAGCCATCAACCAGTTCCAGTTCAGTTCAGCCTCAGTCACAACTGACTATAATGCGGCAAAACACAGGTTTGGCATTTCATGTTTCTTTATTAAGAGTTATATTTACAATCATAAATCATAATAAATAATCTCAAATGGTTGATACACGAGAACAAGCAAGGCACCTTTCAACTTTGCATCCTGTTACCAAACACCCTGTATTTGATTGTTCGTTATTTGAGACAACAAAACAAGTTTTAATAAAAAAAATACTGCTATGAGGTAAAGCATACAAATAAAAGAATGTATTACTGTCAGGAAAATTTAAATAATTATGCTTGTCATACTTTAACTATAAAAGCGCAAAATCTAAGTTACATAACTTTAACGTTACCAATATAAAAATATTATATATATCGTTCAGATTCGTAATGTTTATTCCCCAAAATTAGGGAGGTCCTAAACGGGTCAAAAAAAAAATTTATTTTTTTTGTTTTCTACGGGACACCCCGTAATAATGATCTATAACATTAAAAACGCCTATAATTTTTTTTTTAAATTTTTCAAGCAAGTTTTAGGGGTCGCTACCGCTAATAATAAAACCTAAGGCAATAGTAATAAAAAACATTTTTAAAATTGTTATTATCTATTTATTATTTCTCAAAAACAATGAAATCTACTATTTTAGACATATATTGTGACACGCTTACTTAATTATACAAGAACTTTTCGTTTCTAAATAGACAACAAAGTAGATTTTTTCGTGTTCGGGAACCTTTTTCTATAGTCTTTAACCAATAGTAACAAATATTGCTTTTGTTCTTCATCATTGGTATGTAACTTGTTGTATTCTTCCATGAGTGCTACTCCTCGCTCCGCAATGTCATTTACAACTCGCATGCTATGAACTATTGCCTTGTTGCTTTTATAATTATCGTCATTATCCCAGGCTTCTACGTCAGTCTTCAAGAAATCAGGCGTCATTCCAGTTATCTGAAATAATCTATTTGTGTTGCTTGTGACAAAATCTTCAAGGTTTTTAGTCAAAATTAAATCACTTTCTAATGTGATTCGTTTAGGACAGTACTCTAAGCCTTCACGTTGTAAAGCTCTCACCATATTTTTTTTTGTGTCCTGGCTAATTTTGTCGTCAAAAAATGCTAAACCCACAAGTTCCTCAGACAAATACCACAACTGGCCCATAATTTTTTTCAGAGCTACTGCAGATATTTTTGGATTTATCTCTTCATAAAGCTTGAGATCTTTTAACAGCTGGAGATCATTGCCAGGTGCAGATGGTGCAGATTGTACTTCATACCAATATTTGGCATATATTCGCACTGTAAATATGCAAATATCTCGTATGCCTTTCTGATCTTTTTTTGACATCTTGAATTGATCTCGAAATAAGAAAATTTTTAACGAATATATCGCTTTTGCCATCCATCTAGCCCTATGCAAGCCTGCAGGAGCTCTGAAGGACGATACATCTTCAGTTGTACCTCCTAAGAATACAATAATCAGCTGTAACAGTTCTTTGTAATCATCTCTCGGCTGGTACACCGCCAACTGTTATTTTGCAAAACTAATTACTGCTCTTGAAATGGGTTCACAATATTTAACCATTGACACATCGGAGGAAACTGTTTTGAAGTCATTTTTATCTATATTTGCCCAGTGGTTTAAATATTGCAATTTCAGGTCCACTAGAAGGACCTAATGCCAAAAGCACCACGGCTTCTAACATTATTTCAAGTATGTGATGCCGGCAGGCCAGCCAAAGCAAATCTTTTTCTAATTTTTGTTCCAAAAGGATGCAAGCTCCGTTTCTCTGACCCGTGTTAGACGCAGTAGTATCAAAACTCATACACTTAATTTTTTCATTTAAATTCCAACATGTAATAGTTTCAAATACGGCTGCTGCTGTCACCTCTCCTGTGCCTCGGCTTAACTTCGGAACTCCAAGAAGTTGGTCAACACCTTGGCCTGAGACCAAAATAGGTAATCGGTCTACTATCTCGTGGCCACAGATGTCTTCACACATTTTGCCATCCCAGTGAACAGTTAGAGGCACTTCTGGCTTAAATTCTGATTTTAAAGCGTGAGCTAATTTCTGTCTATGCTGTATTCGCTGACGACGAACAGATGATCTGTTAATGTTGTATTTTGATGGATCACAATTTACACTTTTTAGTGTGGAAGTTAAAAGAATGGCAGCTTTCCTATCGCTCATTTTAGCGACGTCTAGACTAACGGCTAAGCGACCATCTATTATATTTTTTTTGCCCCGTTTCGCCGGTGGTGCTTCAGAGCTCGAAGGGCCTGGCCGAGGTGAAACGGCAAACCTCTCATCATCGCTACTGCCTATTATAGGTGGTGAAGATGAAGATAAAATAGGCAGAGGACATTTTTCAGTCAATCTTCTAAAACTTTCCTCTTGTCGTTGTTTTAAGTTTTGCATTCGCATTGCTTTTGGTTGTTTTTCAGACATGAGTTTTGCATATTCTTTATCTAAATGCCCAATCTTTCCGGACCTATTTTGTCTCTGTGCTAACAAAAACTGCTTATCTTCCTCGATTGTGATAATATCCAATGCACGGGCATGAGCTACGTCAAAAAGTGTTTCAAGCCCATTCTGCCATGTTGTTTCTTTTTGCTGAACTGACTCGGACCGCTTAGATTTATTTTCTTTATTCTTTTTCAGACATTGCCATTGCTTAAAATGTTTTAACACTTTAGCTTTCACATGTTGTTTTTTTTGAGTGGGTAAGCTTGCTTTTTTCCATAAAGTCAAGACGTCGTGAGCAGTTGATTCGGCGGCAGCATTATTTGTCATTTTACCTTCTATTTTGTAGTAGAAAAATACTTGCAGTACTTCCTTGGTTGACGGTAGTTTTGTTTCTGCTAGAACTGGAGATATTTGTCCGATTAACCACACATTTGTTTTACTTCTTGTAAATGTTGCACCACTACTAGTAGACGCCATTATAATTATAGAAATCCCTCATAGAATGTTACACGTTCACCGCGAAATTGCACTAGTAACGAGTGCGACGCGTTTGTGCTCTCTGAACGACCAGAACGTACTGAGTGACGAACCCGTGGCGGGTGTCCAGGGGGAAAGGGAGAGGAGAGGTGCACTTAACAAGTGTGCATACGTCGCTTGAAGTGCTTTTCAAGTTACTATTCTAATTGTTATGGAATGTTTATGTTTTAAGTGGTTTATGCTAACATCGTAAAAATACAAAATAAAAAAACTTGTCATTCAGTAGCGACCCCTAAACGTCAATAAAAAAAAATGAAAAAAAATACAGCTTAGTTTTACATCTTGTAGAACATGATGAAAGGGTGTCCGGTTGAAAATTCAAACTTTCGATTTTAAGGACCACCCTACCCAAAATGTTTCCCAATATGTCCCCTGCCTAGATATCTTACAGATTATAGAAAAAGCAGGCAGACATGAGTAGAAGTCCGACCGCTCTTAAAAGGTGTCTAGATCATATTTATACTAAAAAACCTATTAAACAAGAAATTAAGCATCACAATTTTAAGATCAGACGAACTTTTTTATCCATATTTCTGTCAGTTTGATTGAAGAGCTTTAGGGTAATAAGAAGAAATCTAGGCAGGGGACATATTCCCAATATATTATATAAAGGACATTTTAACATTTAAGACCTCCATGTTGATTCTTTTAATAACATAAATACAAACCGTTTAATGTTTTGTTTTATTTAATACTATTGTTGACCATGTCTTCATAATACTTATACAACATGAGGGTTTCTTGAAATAGAAAAATCACCTGGTGGCGACACTGGAGTCAATCTTTTTGACAAGAAGTGTCAAAATCCACCAATCATACTATGAGATATTGATATATATACTTAAGTCAAGTACGATGATAGTGTTGCCACCCGGATTTCAAGAAACCTGCATAGACGGTCCTTCTGATTTCCGAAGGTCGCAGGTTTAGCGCCCGAGAGTAAAGTCCCTTCTACTTCATGTAATCACTTTGTTTAGGTACTGTTTCTGATAGAAAAAGTTTGAGTAATGAGCATTTATTCTATAAATAGTAAATAAGAATAGCTTGGCGCAGAAGGTATCTTTACTTTAGTATAGTAGTAGGTAGTACTTGTATAACAAGCTTGCTGCAATTGAGTCTTTAAAAAAGTTTTACATAGTTACCGTGTTGTTAATTAAGAAAAAGTTAAAATCTGTCAGTTAATTCGCGAAAATTATACTTATATGAAAATTTCGTGACGAAACAGTCAGATTTCAACTTTTTTTAATAACACGGTAAGTATGTAGCTATATATTTTTTTAAAGACCCATTCACCTACTAAATATTATGGAGCAAAAAATAAAACATTGCTGTAATTACCAAAAAAATATAGTAAACTGAACAATATTTATTTCTTATTATAGTAAACTCAATAATTAGATGTGATAATGGCTAACCGCAATGTTGGTAGTAAACACAAAATAATTAGTAAAGTGTAAAAATATATATAGTTTGGTAAAATCTCAACTTGGTAATATTTCCATTAAATTTACTAATAGGCACTATAACAACCTATTAGTCGTTATAAAAAATCTGGTTATCTCCAAAATAACGCATGGTGATACGAACGATACCAATTCCGTTATACTTAACAAAACCTATTTGTAATGGATACAGATAGGTTTTTGTGCACTATACACAAATTTTAATTATGTGTACCAGCATTATGTTTAAATGTAGTAGATTTTCTTGTTAGCTATTACCAGATTTTTGTAGTAAACTCGACAAAATAGTTAGCTGTGTGTGTATATATTACACGACAATCTGGTTAAGTTAACTTTATTCTGGTTACCTCAACTACAATTTTCTCTCCGTGTAAATTGGCAAAATTTACCCATAAACATAAATAGGGTTTTGCGAATAATAACTTCTCTGTCTACACTAAGCATACACATATTTAGTTTGATAAATAAGACAGTATAATAATGCACTTAAAATCTGAAAGATGACTAAGATATATGCTTTAAGGGTTTTTAATTATTATAATATTATTAGTCACTTACCGACATTATGAGGCGCGGGCTTGATATAACCACAGTACACTTGAAAGAAAACAAAGCATTTTACCCTCATCAATCTTGCATTTATAGACCCCCCGTGAAATAAACACATTTGTCATAGAGTTCAAAATCAACCCTATAATTATAATCATTCGCATCATTACCAAATCTGTAGCATGTCATCTTACACCAGCGACAAATTGGCGCCACCTCCTCACTGTTTACAATAATTATCCATGAGTAAACAGTGTATCCTCACTGTTTACAATAATTATCCATGAGTAAACAGTGTATAACCATTACATTTGTTCGTACGATTGTCCTTCATACATTACGATTATACCTATCTACTAGTGCAAGGACGCAACATTATATGAAATCCGATGACGCATAGTTTCTTTTATTGCTAGAATTAGAGTAGTCTCATAATTATTTTCACTCTCATAATTATTTTCAAATGAACAAACCAGGGGGACAAATCTAAAGTGATTTCTATCAAAGTATAGTGTTTGTAGCATGCATTTTCTTAGAACCTTGTTGCAGTAAAAATTAAACATGAATCACGTTGCGATCCTAATTCGAAAGGACGAATCCATACTATATAATATTATAAATGCGAAAGAGTGTCTGTCTCTCTGTCTGTCTGTTACCTCTTCACGCTTAACCCGCTGAACCGATTTGGATGAAATTTGGTATGGAGATAGTTTGAGTCCCGGGGAAGGACATAGGCTACTTTTTATCCCGGAAAAATACCCGTATCCGCGATAAACATTTAAGGCGGAAGAAGTCTCGGGCAGAAGCTAGTGTCAGTATAAAACCTAAAGGAAGATATACCCTTTTAAACTAAGATGGCAATATAGTCTATTGTATTCGATCTTGTACCTTGTTTCTCACACTTAAGTTTAAAAATATATAAAAAAAATTTTTCACACACGTACTATGATAAAGTTCTATAGACGGGTCATCATAGAAATGGTTTTGCCAAACGGAACGTCCTACAGGATATTGATAATAGGCTCATAATTGATTTAATTACGTGTAAATGCGAGTGGGACACTTTTACAATTAAGGATACTTTGCTTAGACTGCTTCTTTTTACACAAACCTGTATTTTTTTAATACACACATGCATATAGTTCGAGGATTATTTAAAGCCCCCCGCTAATGTATCGGGCCATCACTTGCTCTTCTGCGATCTACGAATTACTAGTGGGCTCCTACTTACTACACGTGTCAAATTCATCAACCCTCTAAACAATGTGAGTATTCATTCAGTATTACATATTTTAAAAACTGTTATTTTAGAATTAAACTTATCTGAACTTACACTTTTTTTGGTTCACCAGGAGCAGTAAATTCTTATATTAGTACTTAATTATTGAAATCTAAATATTGATCTCAAAAGTTATTAGGGATTATTCGGCTATCGGAATATTGCTATTGTATAAAATATATTTTTATTCTGCAGGTCTGAAAATACTGATTTCCTCTTCCGATCAGACGACGAGAAGTCATCATCTCGAGCTAAAAAGAAGCCTAAGAAGAGGTCTTCGGGTAAAGCGGAGGCCGGCAGTAGCGGTTCCACTACTAAGAAAGCGCGGCAGGAGCATAAGGCCGCTATAAAAGATCTTTTTGGAAGCGACAGTGTAGATGAGGTTCCAGTCGTGGATCACATGGGTAAAAAACCTCCTTCATTGGTTAGTTACATGACTAGAAGGTTGGCCAATGGTCACACTCGTCAGTCTGACGAAAACAAGCCCGGAAGTCACTATATCGAATTAAAGATATATACGTAGGTCACTCGATAAGTTTGAGATGCTCGAAATTCGAAAATGGAACGCACCTGAATTGCATCTTGAATGGCACTGTTTTTAAAAGGCAATTTTATTTAAAAATAGAACACAAGTTGCCGATTCGCTCCAATTTAAAAAATGAATATGTTACAGTCATTTTTCTAAAACGGTTCCCGCGTTTTTTCTTTGTAACGATGGAGCTTAACCGCGAACATTTGCGTGCTATGATATTTTATGATTTTAAATTTGGTTTATCTGAACAATTGTGTTTGCAACGATTGCAGTCAGCGTTAGGAGATTCTGATCCTTCACGGGCAACCGTTTTTAGGTGGTTCAACGAATTTAAAAAGGGGAAAACCAGCCTCGAAGATTACCACCGAAGTGGTCGCCCGCAAACAGCAGTAACTGCAGAAAACGTGTGGACTACTGAAATGTTGGTGCGAGAAGATCCACGAATAACATACAAAGACATAGAGAGTATCTTAGGCGTTAGTTCGGGGAGCGTTAGCATCATTCTTCATCAACATCCTGGAGTAAGGAAGCTCTGTTGTCGTTGGATACCACGTTTGCTCTCCGATACTGAGAAACAGGCTCGTGTAGATTGGTGTCGTGAAATGCGTCTACGATTCGACAACGGGACATCGCGGCATGTATCGGAAATAATTACAGGTGACGAAACATGGATCAATATGACCCGAAAAACAAGCGGCAATCGTCAGTATGGGTCTTCTCAGAGGGAAAGTTACCAACAAAACTACAAAGACCTCGTAACGTCGGCAAAAAAATGGTAGCTAGTTTCTTTTCATGGGTCGGACATTTATCAACATCAATGCTGGAAAATTATAGGTCAGTCAACTCTGATTGGTATACTACAGCAGCATTGCCGCAAGTTTTCAAAGCAGTGCGAGAGAGGAGACCAAAGACTGGACTTCGGGGAATCTTGCTGCATCACGATAACGCCTCTTCACATACGTTCCTCAGACAAACGCGTTTATTGAGAAAGCTGGGATAGAAACCTTACCACATCCACCCTACAGTTCTGACTTGGCTCCCTGCGATTTCTTTTTGTTCCCGGTGGTGAAAGAAAAAATAAAAGGGAAGTTTTTTTCGAGTGCTGAAGAAGCCGTGGCTGCATCTGAAGAAGCAATTTCGGACCTATCTGATGAAGACTGACGAAAGTGCTTCGAAAGTTGGTTCAGACGAATGGAACTTTATATAGAGAGTAATGGAGAGTACTTTAAAAATATGTAAAATAAATAATACTAATATTTTCAATAGTTTTTTTTTATCTCATACGTAAATGTGAAGAAATAGAGAAAGTTCCTCCTATGAATCGACGGCGTCAGGCTGTGGTTACTATAAAAAATAGAACTAATACAGATACGGCCAGAGATGTAAAAAATACTTTATAAAAAGTATTTAAATACAAAATGCAAATAGTTTTTTAATTAACTATTTCAAATGCAAAATACTTTTGCTTTTTGTATTTTAAATACTAAATACAAAATAGGTATTTTCAAAATACATTATTTAAATAAAATACTTTTTGGTGAAATTAGGTTTCTGTTTTGTTTTGTTTCAACGTAATCGCTGATTATATTGTATTACAACACAATTTTTTTTTTTAAATTTATTACCTGTACATCGATATTTGAAGAATTGATTATCTGATGGTCTGAGTCGAAAAATATAAGTATATTTCTTATGCATTTACGTACGTGTCTTAAGGCCTCATCACGTCAAAAAGGCTGAACGAATTTCATCAATTTTTAGTAGGTACAAGGATAGCTGAACATCCAGGGATGGTTATAGGATATTTTTTAACCTACTAAGCTTAAGTATAAAATAATGTTATGAGTTTTTCTCCTCCACGAACACTGTTCACCGCAACGAAACAGACGTCATGATCCACAGATAACGCGCGTTCGTTTTGTCACTTCACTAGGCAAACCCGCAAGGCTTCTAGCTTCTCTAGTGGATATTACCTAGTCGACTAATAGTGGCGAAGCTTAAAAGTATTTTGTATTTTACAAATAGAAAATACGTCTCGAAAAGTATTTCAAATAAAATACAAAATGCTTTTTTCAAAAGGTATTTAAATGCAAAATACAAAATAGGTATTTTGTACTTGTATTTTAAATACAAGTATTTCAAATAAGTCGCATCTCTGGATACGGCTGCCTGGCGTCATATAGCCGATTACATATGTGCAGCGAGAAAGTAATTTAAGGCCTGCCCCCTCATTGATTCTTATTTTTAAGCTATAAAACTCGGACTGTTTTCTAAATAACTTGTATAATTGTATATCTTATTTACATAAATAAAATATATTACCAAAGAAACCTTTTTATCATGGTTACTCTAACGTATAATTGATAAATACATTTAGTAATCGGGTATAATGTGTTAAACTTTTCAGCCCCATCACCTATCAGCTCCAGCTATATTAAAGAAGCAAACAGTAATTTAACAAGTTACTGTGATAAATGTCAGATAGATGTACCTATTACGAAATTTACCTATCATTTGAGAAGTAATGCACACAAATCGAAATGTTTATTAAGAACTGAATTTAAGAATATTGAGATTATTTCCACAGCATTTAACAATAGATTAATAACGTATCGTTTGAACGCTCTGCAGGAAGACGAGAATCTTACGACTGAAACGTTCCTGCAAAGTAACAAAACGAATCTTATACAATTATTAGAGATGTTATTAAAGAAACATACATGCTTTAAAGTTAATTTTGAATTGTTCGGATTTTTTATATTACCTCATTCTACTAAAAGAGAGTTGAAATCGTTTAACGTTTCACTCGGTCCGGTCACCTAGGTCCAATTCCCCGAATGTCTAGTCTGTCTTTTTCGTCCAATTCCCAGAACGTCCATTCTCCGAATGTCCAATTCTCCGAATGTCCAATTCTCCGAATGTCCAGTTCTCCGAATGTCCAATTCTCCGAATGTCCAATTCTCCGAATGTCCAATTGCCAATCAAAGGGTATAGCTGGTTAAATAAATTTGTGGCACAGGCATCATGACATTCTGCCACTATGCGTATTAAAAATTTCTTTAAAAATAAAACTTCGATTTTTTGTTGTTTATTTCATTGCATGTTTGAAAAAAGCACTATACATACCTCGGCGGGAAATTGTGACCGAATTGAGGGTTGCCCGCCTCAGACCTATCCGGCCTCGCTTCGCTCGGCCGTCTATATGTCTTCGGCCAGCAACCCCTTTTGTCCCGGCCTCTGTAGTAATGAACTATTAAATGAACTAAAATGACGCCGGTTGTGTTATTGCTACTATGTAAACCGCTAATATAGCCGGGGAATGAAAAGGTTCGTCACTTTTCGACTCTATGTGATGGTGTTAAGGTTCAAAAGTGACGAACCTTTTCACACCGCGACTGTACAACTACGTAATAATACGAATATGTATGTATGAGATGTTACAAAATGCATACGCCCTAGCCATGGAGATAGTTAACTTCCCTCCTCAGTGCAATATACTTCACATTCTAAATTCAAATTCGTAAAAGGTTGCGTTCGAAATATATTAACAATTAATTAATTTATTGTCTGTTCAACTTCACTGCTATGAGGGATGTTACAAATTCGATTTTTTCACAGTGTTAATCAAAGTAATTTTTTTTTTTAATATATGTTACACAATATTAGATTATACATAAAATAACTAAATTTGGTAATTGTCGCCATCTCATAAGTATAATTTTTTTTTTAAACTTTCAACCTTAATATTATCAATTTTTTCAAAACATAAATAAATAATATTTTTTTCAGAAAACGACCTCAATTATATATACAACATATCTAAATTACAAAGAGTTATCTAATCTTTTTACTTTAACGTTTAATACTGGCCACTTGAAATACATGAGCGTAAAGAATTTTGAAATTGAACTTGGTATCTGTCATTTAATTGTCTAGTTGAGTTATTGCACGTGTGTTCCAAATTTCCAATCAATTATTAAAATGGACGAAATATATTTTATAAAAAGTCGAAAAAATAAAACTATTCTATTATCCGCCGGATATAAATATACATTAAGTGTTACGAATAAAAATGGTACCACATTATGGCGGTGCTGTAATCGTGAAACTTGCAGTGCCACGCTTACATTACATGAGAATCAACGAAAGATTATTCGCCAAAAACAGCATCTGTGCGAAGCAAATGCAGAACAAAATGAAGTGGATAGAATACTGGACCAATGTAAGATACAAGTGTGTAAAGATTTCCGACCTATACAAACTATATATGAAGACAATTTCGAAAATTTAAAATCACAAGGAAAAGAAGTGCCACTTTTCGAATCAAAGAAAAATGGTCTTTATGGGTCCAGAAAACGGTTCTTAAATGTTAAAAAATTGAGTTTCAATACTTTGGCTGACGTACAGGTTCCAGAAGCTATGGCTGAGGATTTACTTGTCTTTGAAGACGGACAACTAGACAAAATAGTTGTCTTTTCTTCATTTTTAGCAAACAACATTCTGAGTCAATATAATGGGACTTATTACGGAGATGCTACATTTTTCACTGTTCCGAAACCCTTTTACCAGCTGTTAACATTGCACATCGATTTAAAATCGAATCTCACCACTACGAACATTATTCCAGTTATCTACGGGCTTTTGCCGGATAAATCAGAAAAAACATACCGTCGTTTTTTTCAAATTATCAAAGAACATTTCAATATAGAAATTTTGAGATATAAGTGTGACTACGAGCAAGCGCCTATTAATGCTGTAAAGAAAATATTCAAAGATGTCAAAATTAGTGGATGCTTTTTCCATTACAATAAGGCGGTATGGAAAAAAGCCAAAGAATTAAACGCCACTAATTCTTCTCGAAATCGAAATATGATTAGAATGCTGACAGTGCTGCCTCTTGTGCCGTCGAAGAGATTAAATGAGGCGTATCGTGCAATTTTAGCTAGTTACGACGATTCGACTCAACTCACGCCAGAAATGATTTCCTTCAATAAATATTTCCAGAAACAGTGGTGTCCAGAAGTAAATTACGAACTATTAAGTTGTACTGAGAATAGACATCGTACGACAAATACTTTAGAAGCCTGGCATCGACGGTTGAAGTCGAAAATACCGAAGAAGCCGAATTTTTATAACTTTTTATTTCACTTAAAAAAAGAAATTATATACTGGGATAACAAAATATATCAAAGCTTATTTTCAAAACTAAAAAAGAACAGAAAGTTGCACGATATTGAATTTGATAAAGCTTATATTAAGTATTTAAACAGGCTGAACAGAAAAATGCTTACTACAAGTCAATTTCTACACAAAGTTATATTTTTAAAATATAAACTGAATAAGAAGTTCCGCTAAAAGGTATAGGATTAATTTTAGAGTATAAGTCAGATATAAGAATATTTCTTCATTCAGTGCTTTTGATTATGTTTGTGTTGTATCCGGAGTGTTGTTTCAGTTATTGTTGTGTTTTTACACATTAAATAACAGATAAAGAAAACGAGTTTTGTTTTAAATTTACTTACAAATAGGGCATAAGAAGTATAGTGATTAGCTTTAAAAGGCTAAGCAAAGTCGGAAATCATTTTTCAACATGACTATCAAATTATTCCTCATCCTTCGTCAAAATGTCACGTGATGTGAATGTAACACAACAATTTATACAGAGTCATGACGTCAAGAGCCTGCATGTGCAGAGCCTTCAGGTTCACTTCGTCCATATTCCCAACTCGTCCACATTCCCACTTGTGTACCGCAATGTGCCCAAACCACCAATGTAAACGAGATGGGAATGTGGACTAGTTGGGGTTGGGAATGTGGACGAGTTGGGAATATGGACGAGATGAGATCAATAACCAAAAAATCAATGCAATATGGACGAAGTAAACCAGAAGGGTGCAGAGTATAGGTATAAGACACAAAGATAATTAGACATATAGGTACAGTAAATAGACGTACGGGGAATAGACATACCGGTAAATAGACGTACAGGGAATAGACATACCGGTAAATAGACGTTCGGGGAATAGACATTCGAGGAATTAGACATTTGAGGAATGGACTTTCAGACAATAGACTTTCGGAAACTGGACATTCAGGGAATTGGACCTAGGTGCCCGGACCGGTTTCACTAATACCAACTTGTCAGATTTTTATACAAATTTAATAAACAAATTACAATAATGGGGTAAGGTCAGGTGGGGTAAGGGGAACTACCGGGAAAGGGAAACAGTAGTTGGTATATCAAAAACTACAGACCGCAGCGTTGTGATTCCTCGACCGATAAAGCAGTTAATTAGATTTAGTAAAAAAAAAAACACAGATGGCGTTATGACGTTGGAATATGCGAGTGTGATAGAAACAAAACTTCAGTTGATAAACTACGAAACCACGCGTTCGACGCAAATTTTTCGAACACTGATTTATGTCGTAAAAAGTTTTCTAAGAAATCTGCAAATGTCAGTAAGTATTGTTTTATGGATATATTTTGTTTGTATGCATACACATTTCTGCTAGTTATGCTATAAATATAAAATTTTAATGTGATTCGTAGCATAACCTACAAATGCCTGAGTGGGGTAAGAGAAACTATCAAGGCCGGGTTAAGGGGGACATGTGTTCCTCTTTCCCGATGTCAGAAGTCACAAACATTTTTAATGAGGCGAATTTTATAATCGGTAATCGGTAACTGATGATAAACATTACTTGAGTATAATCTTTTTCACGTAGCTTGAGTTGGGTTCGAAACATTTTATGCCTAAAGATGAAATTTAATTAGCAAGTGAGATTTTGAAATAAATAATAATATATTCTTTTTCATGTTCCAAGATAATAAAATAGACATTTTTGCTCATCTGACAGATAATGTACTGAAATAGCAGCAGGGATCATGATCCAGCAAGCCTAGTATACCTAGGTTATTTTGTGTGATGTCAAATGACGGTTGTTTTTATCTACATCTTGTTTTTACCGTTCAAAAAGATTTTATTGCTTAAAGATTATATTAATTGTTACAGAAAAATTCCTAGAAACTATGTGAGAAAAACCAATAATGCGTCATACCCTTTAGAAAAACTATTAGAAGCCGTTAGAGCTGTTCAAAGTGGCAGATTATCTGGGTACGAGGCTTCCAAACACTATGGAATACCAAGATCAACCATCGTAAATCGGGTAAGTTAGTATAATCTATACATTTAATTTAGTGCCGATATTTTGTGTTTTTATTTGTTAAGGTTTATTGACAAAGCGAGCGAAGCGTCTCCGTTTCAGCTTGGCCCGAAAATCGTTCGTATGTTTGGATGTTCGGATTTCCGGCTGTTTTCGCCTTGAGGTCGCATTTCTTAACCGATTTTCATACAATTTTGTGAGTAGGTTTGATAATTAAATAAAAAGTTGCAGTCAGCTTTACAAAATTTTTCATAATGGCGTAGAAAACGTATTAAACTACAAATTTCCGCCTTTTCTCGAGCCACTAGATGTAGTTCGAACTCTATACTATTTCATTATAGTTATCTTTTTTTGTTCTTAGGTATATGAACGTAAAGGCCTCAAATCAAATACTCTGGGAAGAGCCGCCGTCTTATCGCGGGAAGTAGAAGAAGATTTTGTAAAAAACTTACGTGTGATGGAGAAGTATGGTTTTGGCCTAACCAGGCAAGAACTTTTAGAGACTGTGGGTCAGTACGTATCGGCTAATCTTATACAAAATCCGTTTAAAAATGGCGTGCCTGGGGAAGATTGGTTCCTTTTATTCAAGAAGAGGCATAATTTGTCAATTAAAAAGCCACAACCGGTGGAGTATGCTCGCAAACTCGCATGCAGTCCATACGTAATATACCCGTACTTTGATGTACTAGAAAACACAGTAAACGAGTTGGGGTTGAGCGACAAGCCATCTCACATTTGGAATGTGGATGAAACCAGTTTCTCCAAAGACCCTTCCAAATCCAAAGTAGTGGGCTATAAAGGATTTACCTCCACGCGAACTATTGCATCCCCAGGAAAGGACAACACTACCGTCCTCTTAGGGTGTAATGCCGTAGGAGAGAAAACTCCTCCCATGATAGTGTTCAAGGGTAAAAATGTGTGGGACGAATGGACAACAAACGAAGGCTATCCTGGAACAGCGTACGCTGCTACGAGTAACGGCTGGATGGAAACCGCTGTCTTTGAGAACTTTTTTGAAAAGGTTTTTTTAAAAACAGTCGGACCAAAGCGCCCCATCCTGTTGATATACGATGGACAGGCAACGCATGTAGGTATAAACCTTATTAAGAAGGCTAGAGAAGCGAATATAACAATTTTAATAATCCCTCCGCACACCAGCCCTATTTTACAGCCACTAGATTTGGCTGTAAATAAATCATTTAAAGATCGATGGGACATCGCACTCATAAAATGGCAGCGAAGGAACATTGGCAAACCATTACCAAAAAAAGATTTTTCAAAAATACTTGGAGACATTTGGAGTCAATTGGATCCAGCTATATGTGTAGCTGGTTTCCGCAAAGCAGGAGTCTATCCCCTCAACAAATGTGTTGTTTCAGAAGAAAAATTTAATCAGGTTTTACTGCGACAATGGAAACAAAACTCAACAACTACAAAGTTGCAAGAACCTCGCACAAGTACCTCGCTAGAACCTCACACAGGCACCTGGCAAGAATCTCGCACAAGCACCTCACATGAATCTCACAAAAACACCTCGCAAGAACCTGGCACACCCAAACAAACTAACCCTGCAATCAATAAATGTAATCTGGACTCGTTGTTCGCACTTGCTTTAAAAATAATAACAAATATGGATTCGACGGTAAATAATAATAACTACATTTTTCAAGGGCCACAAAATTTACAAAACGAACTCAATACAGAATCCGTATGTACTGCGGTAATTTCGAAGCAAAGGCCTGTCATTCAGATACTCGAAAATAAAATTGTTACTTTTGAAGACTTTCTATTGATGAGAATCAAAGCAGGAACCAGTACTAAAATAAAGAAAAAACGGATGGCAACTGGTGCTAAAGTCATTACACATGACGATGTTTATAAAAGAACTTTAGAGGCACAAGAATCTGAAAAGAAAAAAAAAGGGAAAACGACCGAAACAAACCAACAAGACAAAAGAAAAATAAAAGAAAAGAAAATCGAAGACGTTGGACAGACAGCTCATAACTCACAAAGAGTGAAAAAAGAGGGAAAGACAGGAAAACATAGAAAAAAACCAAATGTTTAACGTCGTCAAGTGAAAGTGAGACTGAAATTAAATATGATGAGGATAGTGACGGTCTTGACTACTGGGAAAATATATTGAAAGAAAGTTATGATGAAGATAATGGAGCTGTATCTGAGCAGGTAATCTACGGAAAAAAGAATAAGACAAACCAGCAATACAAAAGAAAAATAAAAGAAGATAAAATTGAAGACGTTGGACAGGCAGCTCATAACTCACAAATAGTGAAAAAAGAGGGAAAGACAGGAAAAAGTAGAAAAAAACTTAAATGTTTACCGTCAAGTGAAAGTGAAACTGAAATTAAATATGATGAGGATAGTGATGGTAATGACTACTGGGAAAATATATTAGAAGAAAGTAATGACGGGGTTGTATCTGAGCAGGTAAACAACGGAAAAAAGAATAAGATAAACCAGCAATACAAAAGAAAATTAAAAGGTGTGAAAATTGAAGATTCTGAACAGATGATCCTAAACTCAGAAGCAGTAAAGATAGAAAGCAACATAAAAAACGGTAGAAAAAAAACAAAACAAAACAAGGCTGAATTGAAACATGACGAAGATTGTAATGATAACTGGGAGAATGTACTCAAAATGAATGTGGACAAAGATTGTGATACCGATGCTCCAATTCGTGAGGGTGATTGGCTACTGATAAAATTTTGCACAAAGAAGTCTGTGAAACATTATGTAGGTATGGTATTAAGTATGAACGATGACGGTTCTCCTAAGGTAAAATACACACGAAAGAAATCAAAAACAGAAGGTGAAACTACTTTTTCTTTCCCAGTGCTAGACGATATATCTAAAGTGAAACACAATGAGGACATTGTCACAAAATTGCCTAAACCTGCAGTTGGCCGTAGAGGCCAAATTGTATTTAAAATGTCCTTTAATTCCTTTAATATACAGTAGATGTCTTTCGAATAAATAGGCCTAGGTATTTTTAAGTTTAAATTGCTGAGTAGGTACCTAGTAACTTTGTTATGCCAAAGAAAAGTAATTTGTATTAGGTAGATTACAAGGATTTTAAAATAAATAAATACGTTGATTGATTGGATTACTACCCCATTGAAATTAAGAGTAAAGCCTTACCAAATATACATGAGGATTGAGGATTATCAAGAGGGCGCTATTTATAACATTCATATGGCAACAATTTTGCAACTGTCATACCTGTCAGTTCTGACGTAAACTTTAAAAAACCATTTAATGGAATACTCTTTTTTCCTAAAAGTTTTTCGTTTAGTAAACACGTGTCGTGTAAGTACACATTATTGATAATATTCCGCTCACGACTGTGAATTGTTTATTGGCATTTTGTTAATACTTTTCTTTAAAAGAAATGTAAACAGACCACCACGAATGACAATAACGACATTGATATTATTCACCCACCAATCACAAACAATCATAAAATCATTGCCAGTAAAGAAATTAGTTCTAGCGAAGTTCCGCAATATGGCGCATCCTCATCTATTTTTGGTCAGGCTTTAATTATGGATAGATTGAGGCTACTTTATTTTAAATATGAATAAACATTTCAATAAAAATGTTGCACTTCGTTTTTTTCTGGCTATTTGCATTAGAACTAGCATAAAAAGTCGTTTGATCCTGGAAAGCTAACGGAAATGAGTATATGATGTCTTTAACAAAACTATTAAAAAACTTATACTACGTAGTATACAACTCAAAATAAGATGTGAAAAATAAAGTATGTTCCCCTTACCCCACCTGACCTTATTCGAATTTGAGCACTGTGAATCCGGCTGGTCGTTTGAATCGGTTAGTGACTAACTGTGCGTCGCGACGCCCTGGGGCGTCGCGGCACTAACCCAGGGGCGTCGCGAGGCGAACCGCATTTGGTAGTTTGTATCGACGCATTCGACGCGACCATCTCCAGTGAGCGCCGCGGGCAGTCTGCCGGCCAGTGTCGCTGTCGCTCGCCGCGCGGGGCTGGCCGTGGACATCCCCCGCCCGTTCCCCATTCCCCGCACGTTCGTGTCGTTCGTTCAGTCAATGTTTTGTTTTGTTTAATTACGCACCCGTACGTTTGATATTGATTACCTATCATTATGGATAATTATATTCGGAGAGATAGAAAACGAAATGAAAGCTCAGGAGAAAGCAGTAAAGAAACAACAGATAAACGAAAGAAGTATAGAAAATATGACGACCAATATTTAGATTTTGGGTTTACATACATTACTAAAGGAAACGAAGAACTTCCTCAATGTGTTGTTTGTCATAAAGTGTTGGCAGCTGAAAGTATTCTTCCTAATAAACTAAAACGACATTTGGAAACAACTCACAGTCATTTGCAAGGTAAGCCGAGAGACTTTTGTTAGAAAATTGCGACACCTGAAACATCAGTCCACGGCTTTGCTGTTAAGAGCATCAGTTCCTTCCAAAGCATTGCTCGCCTCCTACAAGGTAGCTCACCGTGTCGCCAAGTGTAAGAAACCTCACACGATTGCTGAGGAACTGATTTTACCTGCTGCGGTTGATATGGTGTCAGTGATGATTGGAGAATCGGCGGCTAAAGAAATAAAAAATATACCGCCTTCAAACAATACTATTAGCCGCCGTATTCATGACATGGCAGAAGATATTAATGAGCAAATTGTAGAAAAACTTTCATGTTCATTTGCCATTCAACTGGATGAGGCGACCGATAGTAATGACGATGCTCAATTGATATGTTACGTGCGGTACATACAAGGAACAAATTTATGTGAGGATTTGTTATTTTGCAGAAAAATATATGAAAGTGGTAAGGCTATTGATCTATTTAAGATTTTGGATTCATCATGGCCGAAAATAATATTAAATGGGAGAACTGTGTGGGTGTGTGTACCGATGGTGCTCGAGCGATGTCTGGACAGTATGGAGGACTACAAGCTCTCATTAAAACCAAGGCTCCAAATGTAAAATGGACACATTGCGTCATACACAGAGAGGCCTTGGCTGCAAAGAACATTTCATCTGAATTAAATGCTGTGATGGACATAGTTATCAAAGTGGTGAACTACATTAAAACACGACCTGTGAAAGCAAGGTTTTTTCATAAGCTTTGTGAAAAATTGGGTGCCCAGCACACCTCTTTAATTTATTATTGCAACTCCCGCTGGTTGTCCAAAGGCAATGTACTCGCACGTGTACACGAACTACGAAATGAGTTTTACACTTATCTACAGACCGAATCACACAATGATGCACAAAGTTTTATTAATACTGATTTTCTAATAAAATTGGCATATCTCTGCGACATATTTCAAAAATTAAATGAGCTTAATAAGTCCTTGCAGGGAAACAATACTCACATACTGCAACTGGCAGATAAAATTACTGGGTTTCGAAAGAAGTTGCTGTTATGGAAGAGAAAATTAGAAGAAGGTCAAGTAAATACTGACTGTTTCCCTGCTTTAGATTTTTCATGAAGAATGCCTATTCTTCATGAAAAATCGATAGAGACCCTCGATCCCTCCATAAAAATAATATTTACACAGCACTTGTCAT
Organism: Hedya salicella; assembly: GCA_905404275.2. Taxonomy (NCBI): domain Eukaryota; kingdom Metazoa; phylum Arthropoda; class Insecta; order Lepidoptera; family Tortricidae; genus Hedya; species Hedya salicella. The sequence goes on along the minus strand of FR990111.1, from coordinate 14,059,463 downwards.
CATTAAATGAACATTTTGCCAAATATTTTCCTGAAAATCTGGAGCAATACGACTGGGTTAGGAACCCTTTTCAGTCGACCCCACCATGAACACTTTCGACAGCGGAGGAAGAACAACTGATTGAACTGTCCTGTGACTCCAGCCTTAAGCTCCAATACGACAAAGACAAACTGCTCGAATTTTGGAGTTCAGTTTCTCATGAATATCGTGCCATCAGCACTGCGGCATTGAAGGTTCTGCTACCATTTGCGACATCGTACTTGTGCGAAACAGGCTTTTCTGCAGTTGCAGTAATTAAAAATAAGTACAGATCGAAAATTAATGTCGAGAAAGAAATGCGAGTAGCTATTTCCAATCTTGAGCCCCTTTTTGAAAAGCTATGCTCAGAAAAGCAAGCACATTCGTCCCATTAGTTTCGGCTATGTTTTTATTTTGTTATTGTCTAATAATAAAAAAATATAAAATTTATTCGGAGTTTTTTCTGACAACTTGTTACTAGGCTAGAACTACAACTAGGCATGGTAGGCAGTTTTCATCACTGGGGGCGTCGCAAAAAAATCGCCCATCTCCAAGGGCGGCACAGCAAAAAAAAGTTTGGGAAGCCCTGGGTTAGTCATTTCGAAATAAATATCGGTAAATACTGTCCTCTGAGAGGCGGTTCCTATATGGAACTACCGCATGTTATAAAAAAACACAAAAAGCTGTCTGAATATAAAAAAAACACAGATAATAATTGTTTCTTATGGTGTGTTGTAGCGACATTGTTCCCTGCAAAATGTAACCCATGTAGAACAAGCTCTTACCCTCATTACTCTAAGGTGTTTATTACAAAAGGAATGTCTTTCCACCCCTTCGTTTGAAGATATTAAGAAATTTGAGAAAAACAAATCTATAGTTAGTATTAATGTATATAGTCTAGGTTATAAGAATGATGTTACTGGACCTTTATATATGACGGAAAACAAAAAAGTTAACCATGTAAATTTATTGTTAGTTGAATAAAATGGTAGTCAACATTTTTGCTTAATAAAAAAGACCTCGCTCGCTTAGTATGTAAATAAATTTCGAACCATAAAGGCAGATTATACCTCTACGAATCTTGTTTACAGTATTTTTTATGCCAGGCAAAGTATAATCGTCATAATTGTTCAAAAAATACTTTTAAAACATCTATTGGCATGGGCAGTGCTCAAATTAATTCTAGTTCTATATCTTCTTTTTCGTTAACTGATTAATATTGTAATATTCTACACCGCGATAAAGCTGTGCGCATGTCAAGTAGTGACACAAGCTAAGGATGGATTCAGCAATATAAGATGTATAACATTAAAAATAATCGGCTATGGGCTAGCGGTAAAGAGCAATTCTCAGAGGTAGGTGTTGGCCAGCTTGGAGTAAAGAAACCACCAGAATTTATACAAGAGGGCGCCAGGTGTCTTCTCTAACAAACGAATGACAATTTCAAATGAAAGGCAGATTAAAGGTTTACAACCACATTTATTATATATTACTTAAACTAACTGTTTATCTCCAGTTGGTTCCAAAAATATCAGTTGTAGGCGGTATCTAATATTTTAATAAAAGTTTTACAAGTTTAGACTTGCTTTCCTTTCACCTAAACTTATTTGTACCAAGGGAAAGCACAGAGTATTCGATGTGTTAATAAGTTGAACTAAAAAAAAAACCACTTAATTTAAGGACAAAAAGTTGTGACAACGGTAGTATATATTCTCACAGAATTATGACTGCCTTGAGTCTTATTTAATTAATGGTTAATGTAGGCCGGTTACTAATATTGGTGTCATTAATTTCACCCTGGCCGTTAGAATGTTCCAATCACAAATGTTAACTTAACACAGCTTCTAGCTCTAAATTTATTCACTACGGTTAAGTTAAGTAAAAGAGGATACATACAGTTTTCTTCCTTGAAAGGGGTATACTTCACTATATTAACTGGGGTGTCCCCCTTTTACTAGAACGTCCCGTGCTGCTAATATGGCGATCTTGTCACCCGATGAAGTTTGATAGAACCCGGAGTCTCATCCATAACAGAATGTGCTAAGATACTGGACTTTTAGTAGTCACATGACAAAATTAAAGCACGGTAAAAAGTACCATCATTGGAGAATAGAGTAAAAAAAAAAACCCTGAAACAAATGTTCACAAATTAGCTATTTGGAATTTCTTGTTTCCGCAATTAAGTGTAATGAAATGGTGTTTAGAAAGAGTTTAAGGTGTAGAAAAGTAACTCACCAGCAATGCCGGGTTTTTTTATGCAGGTGCCGTATCTCGTGGCGATAATCACATTTAGTTAGTCAAGACATTAAAATTTTATTAGCGGTCAGCTGAAATGAAATTCGACACAATTAGAAATGAAACGTTATCAACATCAGAAACACCGACAAATGGAAGAAACGCTTACCAAGTCATGAAGAAGTTAGTGAAGTGAGGAAGACATTTTTCAAAATGCTAAAGTGTATAATGCATTGGCCACAGGCTGCAAGTAAATAATCGTACATTAATTTCGGAAATGCTATAAGCATTAAATGAACCTTGAGGAATAGGATTTCTTACCCAAAGCGAAGAGATTCGACCAAAAAGAGTTAAAAGTAATGTTCACGCCATGGTGGATTGAACGTCGAATAACGGTACATTCATGACCAGCAAAATCTGTAGAACCTTCTATATTTCCCTATGGCAACATTATTTAACATTTAGAAATGACGTAAATCGAAATTTCCTCAAAACAGAAAGAAAATAAACCTTCATGACTACCAGACTCAACAAACGACCTTCATCTATTTATTTGAGAGCGAAAGAGATGAAATTCTTAAATATTTAAATTCGAAAGAACTATTATCTTGATGCGCCATAGACCGGAGCAACCGCAGGCAACACTAATTAAAAAATAAAAACGGAACGTTTCGATACACGACAGCGTCGCACGATCTGATCTCAAATGTATTATTGGTATTTAGAATTGTTGGAAATCTTTTTATGTATATTAAATATGACATAGCAACTAATATAATGAAATAGGTAAAGTATTTTTTTTTAATATGAAAATGAACGCTCTTATGAATCGAGAAGTTTATGCTTGACGTTGACAGATGGAAAATAATTAGACGAAACAAAACGCAGTGATTCGCTAGACTGAACGGTAAACAAATTCTAACCTGGCGTATCTTACGGAATTCAATATAAATACTGTGTTTTGGAGGCTTAAACGACCTGAAATCCAAATGATATTACTGTGTAATGCCATGTTTATAGTGGCTTACTACAAGGAATGCCTTATACAAGCGTACGAAGTGATAAATACTATCGGAGAGTACTCCATACTTACAGGTATGTTTTGGAGGGGTATTAGGCTTTATTATCCCTAAGTAATACATTTAAATACTAGACAAGGATATTGAGTAGGTTGCATGATAAATCATTCACCGATTAGTTCGCCCTGGATCTACCAAACGGACAAGTACAAGTGGGGTTTGAAATTTAACCTGAACTACTACTTTAAGTAACACGGTATGGGTAAAAAGTGTTACAATATAAACATTCATTTTTCCAAATGTTCAACATTAGATCCCGCGACTAATAGTAGTAATAGTAGAGAAGTATTTGGGTGGGTTTGACCCGGGGTCGCGGGATGAAAGACAAATGGTAACCCGATCGAATCGTTTAGTAATTTTATTTTTCAAAGCTTTTTTGAGAATATTTCGGGCGTGCCGTAGACATGGACTAACTTTTCTTTGTGTAATTTTTCTGCATGTTTCTTTTTGTAATTTTATCCTTACGATGTGTTCTTTCACACGCAAAATAATCAGCTTCCTAACTTAGATGCAAGTTACAAAAAAGTACCGAAAGGGAAAGTTTTACGTTCAACAAATTAAATAAAAATATAAAAAACATTTCAAAGATCATACGTAATTTTAAAAAAATTGCCAGATCCTAAGCTTTCAGAATAATACAAAAAATGTGGTAACGGGTCTGGAGTCATCCTTCAAAGGTACATAGTTACCAATTTGGTCAATGTTAAAAAAAAAGTGCGCTTATTTTATCACTCCTAAGGCGACATTAATACTAATAATACAGAATAAAACCACGAGAAATTAATCCTAATCCATTAAACACTATTTTCTTATCTTGCTCTCAAACTAAACGGATTAACAAAAGGGGCCGCGTGTCAGTTGGTCAGGTAACAAAGGGACCATTCTGACCGGTTTGTAGCATTACAATTATTACTTGTAACGTAACTCGTCCGTCTCTTTTGCTCGTGTCGTCAGTCGTTCACTGCTTTCGTCAGATACGCACGTGTTACTGCTGCTTTCTTTACGTTTGATTTCTCAACGACCGCCCTATGCCTGTGTTTTGGACTCTTGAACTTTGCCCAGTGATTGGGATTACTTTCGTGCAGCAACATGAACTTCACTCTTAGTGAATATGCAGAAATGCATTCTTATTATGGTGTAACTCAAGGCCACGGTAATTTTGCGGCAAGGCTTTATCGGCAATACTTTCAGCGCCGTGGTGACCAACGTGAGCGTTACCTAGGCCACAGGGTATTCATCAACACACATACGACGCTGATAGCTGGACGCGTCCCAGGCCGTCCACCTCGTGAAGGAGTACCCCGAGTAAGACCCAGAGGAGGGATGAAGTCTTGGCAGAAATCCAAAGAGTAAATCCATCAACAATTTCACGGAGAATCACCAGGAGGACTGGCATAACTCGTACCTCGGTGCTTCGAGTTCTTAAGTCGGGTGAGTTGAAATTGTTTTTTGACGGAACAGTGTGATGACATTAATTGAGTTTCTTGCGGCGCTTTTTCTCACCAGATGTCATTCTTTCGAAGCGCTAGTAGAGTCATACATGTAAAAGATCCCTCGTAGCCCACTGTCAGAATTTTCAAATTTTGAATTAGTCTGTAACTCAAAAGACTATTAACAGTGTCTAAGCATCCATATATATTTTAGCATAAGAACACGTTCCAGCATATCTGCTGTAGAACCCTAACGTGTTGGACAATCTATAATTGCCTGGGACTGTTTTCCCATTCTTAGTTCAGCAGACAAATTTGGATTCCTTAATGTTTTTGAATACCATATAGTGCAGGATGTTAAGTAATAGTCTGTAAAAAGTTTAAATATTTTATTTTGACAATTGTTGTTTGTTTCTGAACGCAACCGTTGAAAGAATCCTCTAAAATAATCTTGTGAAAAACTCCTGTCATTCCTTTGTTTAATCTGCTTTACTCGACGCTATAATGTGTTGTAAAACTTAAAATAAATAAGGATTTAAGTGATAAAATTCTGAATTATTATTAAAAACATCTCATGGTAGCAGAGCGTGGTTCTTCACGAGTAAAACAAGTAAAAACGCTAAAACAAGTAAAACAACAGTATTTTTTCTGTGAAAAATGTGACGAGGCGCTACGTGTTGAGGGAAGCGAAAATAAAGATAAACGATGGAAATACCAATTACGGCAACCAAAACAAGCTATAACAACATAATTAACACACAGAAGGAAACTAACAGAAAAAGATATCAAATAGAAAAACAAAAATTGCAAAAGAAAATTAACAATCTAAACATGCAGATAGAAAAATTCAAAGCCAGACAAGAGATTTTAGAAAGCACAATAAAAATAACGTCCGAGAATGAATGTAATAAGAATGAAAAAAACGTTTTGCAGAAATGAGTAATAAATTCGAAAAATAAAGGCATAATGTCGAAAATGTTAGGACTGAAGTGTATACTAGCCAGAGGCAAGGCAAAAAAAATACGACGATGTGATATAAAAGAGATTACGCAATTCTATATAAAATTAGAGGTCAGCCGTAATACTGCAAAAAAAAGAAAAACACGGACCAAAAACAAGAAAAAAGTGCAGATACGTTATTTATTAAATACACCTGTTCAAAAAATATAAAAGTGAAGGTGGGCGTTTTGGTTCCACAACATTTTACAAGCACAAACCGTTTATATTTTGTCGCCTGGTTTAAGCTCAAGAAATACGTGCTTGTGCATCGAGCACAGCAACTTTGGTTTCTTGCATACTGCAATGACCAAATATGGATTAATCACTGGAAACACTGGCAAAATAATGACCAAAGTGTCTTGTGTTACGAACAATTATATTTGCATGTCGAATAAATGTAGACAATGCAAAGATATAAATGTGACATATGAAGTTACCAGTGATGACAAATAAGATCAACCAGTCGAATGATTACAGTGGGAAAGAGTAGATCATGTATATCGGAAAATGACGGAAAAACAACCAAAGAACTTCGTACTAAAAAAACAGCAAAGGTTACGAAAACTGGGACTTTGCGTGATTTGAAAAACCAGTACGAAAGATATCTGGTATTGTATAGGAAACATCACTTTAACATGATTCATCAGTGGTATGGTATGTATGGCGGTCATCTGTGGTATTTTAATGCACTAAGTTTTTTTGGAAACAGAACGGAATCATGTACTGTCACAGACACCTTAGATTCTAAGGCTTAGAAGATGAGGCAAGTAAAAGAACTAAACAACTTTAGAACTTAATTTATTTGTATTCAACATCATTCACTTGGCACTACATTTATCATTCTATCTTGAAAATCGACTTTGCCTTCCGAAACAAAGTACCACGTTAATTTATTTCGTACGATAGTCGCTTCATTGTTCCTTTGGCTATTGTATCTGTGTTCTAATGGAGTTAAAACATCTGATGTTGTCCTCCAATCCCCTTGTTCAAACGTACCAGATGTAGCGTTTTTTCGGTCAACATTGTTCAGGGATGTATAATTTATTCGGTTTCCTTAAATAATTGTGCAAAGCACACGCCATTACTATAGCGTCGGTGGTATCTAGTTCAATATTAAGAGGTCTTTGCAACACCTAGAATCTTGATGACAAAATTCCAAACGCATTCTCTGCAACGTGCCTGGCTCAAGATAATTGATAGTTAATGATGCGGTGTTCATAAGTTATGTTGTGAAAGGGAAACGGCTTCATTAACTTTATATTTAATGCAAAAGTGCTATCACCAATTATAGGGAAATTATGCATGGTAAGCATCCCTGACGCGCCTACGGGAAGCCTCATGCACTAGCTCGCTAGTTGCCTCTCAACCGTGTTCCGTATTACACGCCTTAACGACTTATATTTGAAGTATTATCCAACTCCCAGATTACATACCTATAGAACTATAGATAGGACGGAGGTCCTATATCTGGTGACCCGACGACTGTTTGATTGGACATTAGTGAACTTTTGGTGAAATATTAAAGTAATCTGGTTGAGTACATGCGTATTTCGATTCGCGAGTGAAATTATTGACTATTTTGTGATATTAACGTTTCGCCTGAGATTATCGGACATTATTGTTAGGCAACTCCCCGCGCTCCAGGGTCATCGGAAGCAAAATGGCACAGGCACCAGCACCAGTACCAGCACCACCACCACAACCTCAACTTCAAGGGGCTGCGACAACTATTGAGTTGTCCACAATCTCATTAGCTGCACGAATTCCGGATTTCTGGCAGGATCAGCCGAGATTATGGTTCCTGCAAGTTGAAGCGATTTTGGCACAACAGAGGGCCAGTGATCAGTCGAATTATAAATTGGTAATAGCGAAACTTGGGAAACAGGCTATCCAACAGGTGGCGGATATCCTTGAGAGCCCGCCCACCGAAAATAAATATGACACTTAAAAATCGTCTGCTTAGTGTGTACGAGCAAACCGAGGGCAAGCGTTTGTAGCAGCTGATGTCTGATTTGGAATTGGGAGACTAACGTCCGTCTCAACTAATGCGGAAAATGCGCGATCTTGCGCGCGACAAATTTCCGGAGGAAACCTTAGCATATTTTTGGCAAGGGCACCTGCCGCCATCAGTTAGAGCCGTCGTAGTTTCGGCGGATACTAAGAACCTGGAGACCTTGGCGAATACGCCGATAAGGTTATGGAGACATTCAGACCCAATGAAGTAGCAGAAATACAGGGAACTTCACGGCAGAGCCCGCCGACGGACATTAAGATGGAAATTGCGAAAATCAACGATCGGATAACGGAGTTATGCAGTTCGCGTAGGCGTGAGCGAGGTAGAAGCCATGCACGTGCAGGGGCACGTAGCCGCTCCCGCGCGGTCGAAGGCAAACAAATGTGTGCAGCCATGCAGTTGGAAGGGACAACCGCCAGCGGGAAACTAGGAGAGGTGCAGACGTTTTCGGCGGAACCCTGCACAGTGGTTAATAGCTATCGCCTGAATGTGATTGATAGAAACTCGGGATTTCAATTTTTGGTAGATACGGTTGCAAACGTTAGTGTTATTCCCAAGAACTTTAAATTTTCAAAAGACTCTTTACAACCTATTGAAAACTGTAAATTATATGCCGCGAATAATACGGAAATTAGAGTATATGGTTATGTAAATCTAACGCTAAATCTGAATTTGGGACGTTTTTTCAAATGGTCTTTTATTGTATGCGACGTAAAAAAGCCTATTAGAGGTGCAGATTTTTTGCTCAAATACAGATTGCTTGTAGATTTACATGGTAAACGTCTGATTGATAATTCGACCAGTATTTCTGTGATTGGAACAATTACAAACCATACCGACACCTCAATTAATAGTATTATCCAGATATTTTAAAACCGTTGTCATTTATAGAGTCACCTAAACATAATGTTTACCATCATATAGAGACAACAGGGCCTCCGATACACCAAAGAACTAGACCACTGCCTCCGGATAGGTACGATAAGGCTAAAAAAGAATTTTAAAAAATGCAAGATATGGGTATATGTAGACCATCAACGAGCCCGTGGTCTAGTCCTTTGCACATAGTACCAAAAAAAGATGGGGATATCCGACCGTGTGGCGACTACAGAGCTCTGAATGCCGTCACGAAGCCGGACCGCTACCTTATCGCCAGAGTACACGATTTCACCTACTTATTAGCAGGTAAGTCAATATTTTCTTGCGTGGATATTCGTAGGGCTTACCATAACATCATGGTATATCCAGATGATGTAGAAAAGACGGCCATAACGACTCCTTTTGGAATGTGGGAGTTCACCAGGATGAATTTTGGGATGAAAAATAGTTGTAGTACCTATCAACGCGTCATGAATAATAAAGTTTTAACAGGTTTAGATTTTGTATATTGCTATCTAGACGACATACTTGTTGCTTCTCTCTCAGAGGAAGAACATGACGGTCATCTAGATCAATTATTTAAGAGACTGAGTGAGTTTGGCATCACTATTAACTTAGAGAAATGCAAATGTAAAGAAAGGAAATTAGAATTTTTAGGTTACGAAATTTCACCAGAAGGGTTTAAACCATTGGAATGTAAGGTTGATGCTATTAAGAATTATCCGAAACCAAAAACCGTTAGTCAATTACGAACATTTCTAGGAATGGTGAACTTCTATAGACCACACATACAGCACGCGGTACAATATCAAGAATTATTGCTTAGGTATATTCATAGAGCTAAACGCAACAACAAAACACCCATACAGTGGACACAAGAAGCTGATGAAGCGTTCGAACAATGTAAGCTCAGCTTACAGAACGCCGCAGTATTAGCGTACCCGCTTCCCACAGTACCTATTTCATTATATGCTGACGCTAGCGACACATGTGTAGGTGCTGTGTTACAACAATACATAGAAGGCAAATGGCAGCCGTTAGCTTATTTTTCCAAGAAGCTAACTGCAACACAAACCAAATATAGTACTTATGACAAAGAATTGCTCTCTATTTATCTGTCTGTACAACATTTTAGGTATCTGCATGAAGGCAGAGAACTCATTATTTATACAGATCATAAAGCTTTGACTTATGCCTTTAGTAAATTAAGTAAGGATAATAACAAAGAAATACCGTGACGAACAAGGCAATTACTGTTTATCAGCGAATTTACTACTGATATTAGGCACGTACAGGGTAGGGACAACGTAGTGGCTGACGCATTGTCTAGAATTGAGACTGTCGATTTTCAAAATATTGCAATAGATTTTTCCTTAACTTCAAAGGCACAGGAAAATGATGATGAGTTGAAGACGCTATTACAAAACGATAAATTGCAATTCAAGAGAATAATGTTACCTAACTGTACTTATGGTATGTATTGCGAATTATCTACAGGTAATGCGAGACCATACATTCCTGAACAATTTCGTCGCGATATTTTTAGACATATTCATAATTTAAGCCAGCCAGGTGTACGGGTATCACGAAAGATGATTGCAGATAGGTATTTTTGGAAGGATATGAATAAAGACGTAGGCCTTTTGGCCAAAACTTGCGTTCAATGCCAAAAATCCAAGGTCAAGCGACATACCAAATCGGAACCATGTAAGTTTCCAGAAGTAGACAGGTTCCAGCACATACATACGGACATAGTTGGACCACTGATCACTACAGCTGAAGGTTACAGGTATTGTCTTACTATTATAGATCGAGCTACCGGTTGGCCAGAAGCGTTTCCGTTGCAGAACATCTCGGCAGAAACGGTAGCACAGACAATTTATTACGGCTGGATAGCGCGATTTGGCTGTCCAGTTACCTTAACTAGTGACCAGGGAAAACAGTTTGAGAGTAATCTTTTTCGACAATTGATGAGGTACGTAGGAACAGAAAAAATTGGGACCACACCATATCACCCACAAAGTAATTCCATTATTGAACGCTGGCATCGATCGTTAAAAGCAGCGTTAGTAGCTCGTTTAGACAACACTTCTTGGGTTACGGAGTTAAGCACAGTTTTATTAGGCCTCCGTACGGTACCCAGATTAGATACAGGTGTTAGTGCAGCGCAACTGGTTTATGGTTGTTCCATACGTTTACCTGCTGAATTTTATTGTAATGTCGATAATAAAATTACTGAGCCACATTGTATGTTAGATAAAATTAAAGATACTATAAGAAAAATTAAACCAAGACGATTTTCACATCATAGACATGATAAATTTTTTGTTAGTCCTGATCTTAAAACTTGTGATTTTGTATTTGTACGTCGAATTGTAAAATCATCTTTACAAACGCCTTATGAAGGGCCGTATAAAGTTATTGGAAGAAATGATAGGGTTTTTAAAATAAAATTAGAGGACCGTGAAGTAAACATGTCAATTGACAGGTTAAAACCTGCATATTTACTTGAGGACAGAGTATACTCACCACAAAATGTAACTTTACCGAGTATGACACAAGCGGACAGCGGAAACGCTCCGCGTATGCATAGGGTAGCATCCTATGTTACACGCAGTGGTCGCGTAGTTAAGAAATCGGTACGATTTTGTGATGAGTAGACGTAATAATTTAGTAGGTTAAGTTTTGCACGGTTGTAATAATAAGTAATTTAGGTTGTACGTTTCTTATTTTTGTATTAAGAACTATTTGCACTACCTTTTTAACATCGGGACAGTTAACAAGTAATCATGGGAAATTGGGGAAGCAGAAAAGATTCCGATAATACAGACAAATCAAATACGTTAACGGCAGAAGCATCTATTAACATTTCCGGAATAGCAAATCAGTTGAATACATTCAGTATAATTTTATTGGTGATAATTATACTTTTGGTGACATTTTTACTATACTACTTTTGCAATAGTTGCAAAAAGAAAATGAACAAGTGGGTTACAAAGAGATTTCGAAATTTGACAATGGATCAGCAGATGACCCCGGGTCTGCAGGCTACTTCAAGTCAGCCGCAACAAATGTATGTAAAAGTGTAAAAACAGTGCAAATCGTTCATTGTGTTAATTTCATTTAGACATAAGAAATGTGTTTCTATTTTTAGACACCGTAAGTGTGTTGTATAATATGACTAAGATCTACAATGCATTCTTAGTGCGAGAGGACAAAGCTATTGCTGTAAAAAAATGGTATGATAACAAGCCCATTTTGTTTGCTTCAAGTATCCATGCAGCAGACACCGTAGATGAGTGTAGAAGATATGATAAAAAGCTAAAACAGTACATTTCGGTTGAACGGCCAGAAATCGTTAGACAATACAATATGAACATGGGAGGAGTAGACCTCGCAGACCGACTGTTGGCTGTATGTCCGGCACGAGTTCGTACCAACAAATGGACAGTGAGGTTTATTTCCCACATGTTAGACCTCGCCATTGTCAACTCCTGGATCTTTATCCTTAAATTATAAACATGATAATCGAGCATTAGGAAAACCTGTCCATAAAATATTAAAGTTACGAGAATTTAAAATTGAGTTTGCCGAGTTCTTGATACTCAAAAGCACTTACACAGATTCGATAGATGATCCTGAAACTGAAGACGATGAAGAAGAAGAGTCTCGTACACGTAAACGTGGCAGACAGTTTGTGAAGCCTTTGCCTCCCATGCCTAAACGCATTCATGCAGCTAATCATTTACCTGACATGCAACCAAAACAACAACGTTGCAGAAATCCATCGTACACCAAAAAAACAACGGTAGTTTGCATCAATTGCAATATGCATTTACGTTTGACGCCAAATCGCAACTGTTTTGTGGACTTTTACACTTCTTCTTAGTCTTGTCTCTCTTATTGTCATTATTATATATACATTTACCAACATTTAGACACCATTGTCGTACAAAAGGTTGCTTAAGTTTTATTGTATTAAAACCGAGAAGGTTCCCAGAATATTGAATCAGACATGATTAAATTTTCATGTGGCTTTAATTTTCTTATATTAATTAAAAGCAATTTGCCTTAATTTTGTTCCTATTTGAAAAGAATGATCTCTCAATGTAGAATTAAGTTGTTTTGATGTTAGTTAAAGAGATTTAATTACAAACATAATTTAAAGCGAAATGCTACTTAGAAATATGTTAAGCATTTGCAATCATGTTGATCCTGTTTCCAAATAAAGATCTCAGTTAGATACTTAGAGATATTAAGTTTTATTGAGTTTATCAAAGGTGTTTTTTCATGAAAAACATTATAAAACTTAAGTGTTGATTGGGTAATTTTTTTACTTTTTATGACTATATAAAAAAAAAATATGATTATGTTTATTACTCAGTGTGTAACATTACATTGAATTTCATTAAAATTTAAAATAATTTGTTTAATTTATTTACGTAACCTACATATGCTTTAATGACCTAAAGTCCTTTATAAAAGACAAAAAATACCTAAACAGAAATATGTTCAAAGTCTTTATCAAACAATATTAAAAAACATTGGTTTTAGTGAAAACTTGAGAAAAAGGTCACTTTGCAACAGAAACAGTTTAATGCTTTGTAAAGTACATTCGGCTATAGTGGCAAGGAATTTCAGTTAAATGCTCGGTGTCAGGAGGTTATATACAAAGAGTTAAGTTTGTTAGTAAATTAAATATATTCTACTATAGCTGAACTGGGGTTCGAACCCACGACCTCTTCTTTAATTATTATTTGTATCTATCTATATTTATAAAAATACAAATTGTGGTACTACCACTAAAGGCAGAAACAAAAAATATGTTTCCGTCAATATTAATAATGTTAATTACTTAGACCTATCATAGGTAAATGTTCTTTTTTCTACTTATAATTTATATGTTACTAGTCTATTTTGTTTATTGAAATAAATATGTCTGTGCAGGTTAATTATACATATAAAGTCTAATTTTTATTCCGACGGAAAAAATGTAAACAAAGGTGTTGCCGTAACCGAAAAATATTTTCATCATTAGAGATATTTATTCCATGTACAATTATGAGAAGTCGACGTTTAATAAAATATATATGTAGTTAAACCGAGGCCAAATAGTTTAATTTGTCGATAACAAACTTTAATTTATCGCAACAACTTTGTCATATCAATTTAAAAAGAAAATACCCTTTTTTGGGGACTTAATTTATTTATTGCGCTGGTATCCCCGTAGCGACAAGCCGGGTGGTTAATTAGCGGCCCGCTTGACGCGATACGTCAATCGCGTCATAGACATCCGAGATTGAATTGCTCCCGTAACCGCTTTTCAGTGCCTCTGTTCTGTTTGTTATTTTGTTGCTGTTGTTACGTTTAATTTGTTTTTGTTACGTTTTAATTATTGTTAATTAGTTCGTTGTTTGTTACGTTTACTGTTGTGTTTTTGGTTCGTTGTTGTGTGGACAATGGAACCTGGGCCGAGTACTTCTCGTCCTCGAACAAAAAAGGATGTTGTGTCTCCCGTGAAAAAAAGACCACGCCGTGGCTTATCGCTGTCGGAAATGGAAAAAAACATGGTGCTCAACGGGTATAAACACGTCTACCACAATTGGCCAGCTAATAAGTATTGGTCTTAAGTTGACTGTGCGAAAGAAACCGCTCAATTATTGGGAGTAGCTGTTTCATCTGTTTATGCAGTTGTAAAGGAATACAAGGAGAATGACATTTTATCTCCTCCCAAGAAACCTGGCCCGAAGCTGAATATCATTGATAAACTTGATGAATTTACGATGTGTGCAATTTGTCGAATTATTCACCAGTTTTTCTTTCGCAATGAGCCTTCTACTATTAAAAAGGTATGTATTTTTTTCCCTTTGTATATTTAATAAATTTACTTGACAAAATAACTATTTATTGGTTTAAATAAAAATTGTGGTGTACCCACATTAAAAAATGAGACATTACATGTTTCATAAATTTATAAAATAACTATTGCCAATTATCTACTTCCTATGTATTAAAGAACCTGTAAATCGTTCCTTAATTAATTAGAACAATAAGTTGTGTTTTTTGAAATGATAAACACAAACATTTGTCATTTATTAAAATGAAAATAAATAATATGTTACTGTTGTGTACTGCTCCTCTCTAGCTCATGAGTGCAAGGTCTTCTTATTTCCAAATATTTGACACCATTTATGATTATTTTATTCGTTCTAATTTTGATATATCTCTTTTTACAGATTCATGAAAAATTCTGTGAAGACCCAGATTTGCCTCATTTCTCTATGAGCACATTGCGGAAAGTGCTGTGTCACCTGCAATTCAAATATACTTCCCGCAAGCGAAGAAGTAATTTAATTGAACGACGAGACATTATTGTTTGGCGTCAACGCTATTTAATGAAGATCAGAGAGTTCAGAAACGAGGGAAGGCATATTTATTACCAAGATGAAACATGGGTTAATGAAGGTGTGTACTTTTTACTTTTGCTTATATGTAATATTCTACTAGCCTAAATGAATTCACTGTTAATAAAATACAGTGTTCTAATTTCATTTAATTGATAATTGTTATTGGTAGGTACTTACTTGTTGCTACTCACTACCTAAAATAAAGAGACCCTTTATTAAATACCTTAACATGTACTAAAAGATGTCCGATACCATGAAAAGTTTTTATCAGTAATGAAAATCTGTATTAACTTGAATCGTGCTTTACAGTCCGATCAAAGAGAGTAGAAATTAAAAAGTGGCAATACTGTAGTGTCCTCCCTTTCTAATCAATATAAGGAAACGGGGACGACACTACAGTATTTCCACTTTTTAATTTCTACTCTTTTTGGTCGGACTGTACAACTAACTCTATTTTTCATATTCCGTTTTAATGTTTTTTTTTTATAGGCCACACCGTTTCAAAAACCTGGGTTGATGGAACAATTAATCACCCCAGACAAGCGTTTTTGGAAGTCCTGACAACCGGCCTTAAGTCTCCAACAGGCAAAGGGAGGCGTTTGATTATTAGTCACATAGGCAGTGAAGAAGGATTTCTGGAAGACGGGCTTCTTATGTTTGAGTCCAAGAAAGGCACGGAAGACTATCATAAAGAGATGAATGCTGTGTGTTTTGAGGAGTGGTTTGGCAAAATTTTGGCAAATGTAGAAAACAATTCAGTTATTGTTATAGATAACGCGCCTTACCACTCCCGGAAAGCAGCCAAAGCACCAAATACAAAAACTAAAAAGGCTGATATACAAAAGTGGTTGAAGGATCGAAATATTGAATTTACTCCCAATATGGTTATTGCGACATTGTTGGAATTAGTTAGCAAGGTTAAGGATAGATATGAAACCAGGGTTGTCGATGAGATGGCAGCTGCAAGAGGTGTCACAGTCTTGCGACTGCCTCCTTACCACTGCGAGCTCAATCCCATAGAGCTTATATGGGCGCAGGTAAAGGGGCATGTCGCAAGAAATAACACGATTTTTAAAATTGCTGCTGTCCAAAAATTATTTATGAAAGGATTGCAAAATGTTACTCGTGAAAATTGGACAGCAGCTATAGAGCATGTAAAGAAAGAGGAAGAAAAAATGTTAGCGCTCGACCATCTCATTGATGACGTTAATCAATCATTTATAATGAATGTATCATCAGGTGAAAGTGACAGCAGTACTAATATAACCAATGCAAGCGAATCAGATTAAAAAATTAAAAAAACATAAGGCTATTTCATTTCTATAATTTGTATGATTCCCCTAATTTAATTTTCAATATCACAGTTTGAGCGAATTTATCATTCATGACTCAAATGTAAAAAATATGGTGCTTTTTCCTTTTTACAACTTTTTATTTAACTAGTAATGATGATTTGTGTGTGATTATTTTCTGCATTTCACCCTTATTAAATCAAAACAGGACTAAATCACGTTGAAAAAGTGATTATTTAATTACCTCGTAGTTCAGAACGTGATGATACGTTCGATAACCACTTTTTGATTGCGATTAAGTCTCGTTTTGTTATAAGAATGTATCACGATTTAAGTTTAAACAAATATATTTCACCATTATATTATTTTTTTCGCTGGCCCATACTTTGAGTTCCCCTGAAATGTCACTTTGACAGTGACGTAACTTTGTTTACATTTTTTCCGTGGGAATAAAAATTAGACTTTAGGTGATTCATGCTAATTATGCTTTGTATTAACTAATAACATTGTTCTAACTTCGTGTGCCAGATTTGCGTCGTAAATTGATTTATCAGAAGATTCTCATCATGTATTGTGCAGGATCTTACTTCTATTTGTCTTGTTGGTTCTTTACCACCGGTGCTATATACGTACATGACAGATTATAAATGCTAACACATCCAATAAATTTTCAGTTACAGATATCGGTCGATGTGGAAGAAGAGGTTCCTGACAAAACAGTTGGTCGAAGAATTGTCGCAGTTAGTAATTCTTTTACAAAATTACGATCGAGTTGCAATACGGTACATGCATGAATTTACTATATCGCTTTTCTTAACTAAATATCAAAATAACGTATAAACGATTTCAAAATCTGAAATTAAAATTTAAATCGGCCAAGAAACACGCAAGATATAGGCATCTTAAACTGCTAATTAGACGGCGATTTGACAGAGGTCCGACATGTACTGTTACGTCATAGTCTACGCCGGCCATATAAACTCCATATTAAATTCCGTTTTGCTAGAAAGAGATAGAATGAAATAATTGATGGCTTATATCTTGGTTATTTTTATACTTATTCGAAAAATTCTTTTTGTCTACTGTTTGTTACATGAATGAGCTTTTAATAAAGCAAAAAATAAAATTCATGCATATTGCCTATTATGGACCAGTAGGATGCGGTATTCTAGAGATACTGTTGGTTGGAGAAGTAAAACATGGGCTAACATCAAAATGAATGGTTCGGTGTCACTATGCAAATAGAAATTTACTATGTGATGAGTGTTGAGAAAATTACTTGGGAGTAAACCAATGTGATGTTGCAGGCACTATTGCAATTGGTTGCGGGCACTCACAGTTGCAAGAGATACTATCTTCCCTAAACCTGCCGTTGATATCCGACAAAACTTATGCTGAATACCACGATCATTGTTCCGTGGATTGGGAGCGTGTATTAGAAGGCATGGAATTTCACGTAATTTCCGTATTTTTCACCAATGTGATTCAATTTTATCACTTTGTTTTTATTGTCTATATATATGCTTAAAGCTGCCGAACAAGAAAAACAATGGGCATTAGAAGAAGGCCATGTAAAAAATGGGATTCCGAAAATAGACGTAGTTGATGATGGCTGCTGGAGCAATTAGTAGTTTCTTTGTATAAGAACATAAAAAAACTACAACGCATCCTCTGGTGCCGCAGCAATTATCGGAAGAAGAACAGGAAAATTTTTATAACTTGGTATTAAAAATATATATTGTAGCACCTTATGCACAAAGAAAAAAAAAATGCTACTCCGGAACATGCATGCTACAAAAATTTCAATAGATCTTCAACAAGTATGGAGAGCGACATCATTGTCGAAGGATTTAAGAAATCCATTGAAATGCATGTTTTAATATATGAATTGAATTGAATTGATTAATTTCAGACGGTGACTCCAGCACCTACGCAATACCGAAATATACGCTATATCGAAAAACACCATTTTATGTACAACAGCAGTCATCTGCAAAGCCATGGAAACATGAAACAAATTCAGATGTTCAACTTCTTTTCGAAGACATTTTGTTTAGACATCATCACGGATTCGGCGACCATTCCAAGTGTAGACTATTTTTTTGTCTAAAAGTAGGTGAAGTTGAAGATCGCTTTGAAAAATTGTCGCTTTATGGCAGAAAATCTGTTTTTGAAACCGGAAGTGTTTGAATACCTTAAAACGACTTTCTTAAACAGCTTAACAAAAACATCGGAAGGAAGAAAACAAATTGAAAAAAAATAAAGTTCTACAAGCAGAAAGCGGGGAATGGTTAGAACTTAGACGTACACTTAGGGTGACCAGATACAAATTTCAAAAGTCCTGACAAAATTCCTGATTTTCGGCCAAAATTCCTGACACGACACGAACTTGACGCGCTAGCGCTCGCGTCGCGCGCGGCGTGTTGTTATTACGTCGTGGGCCGCGGCGCGGCGGCGGGGGAGGAGGGGGCTATTGGCCCGAGCGGCGCGTATCGCACTCGCGCTCGCGTTAGTGCGGTTTGTACGCTACAATAGTGTGCTAGTGCGCATGTTCTACCGTCCGCGTCTGTTTAAATATCCTTACGATGGCGTCTAGTAGCAAACGCCCGAGACTTTGTACTTTTACCGATGTTCTACGAATTAAATATCCGGTACTGAAAGAAGGTAGAGACCCGAGCGAAGTGTATTGTACAATATGTGAATGTTATTTTTCGATTAAATTCAAAGGTGCCTCAGACATTGAAAAACACATACAGTCACAAAAACATAAAAAACAAACCTTAACGGTGTCTAAAAATGTCAAAATTGACTCGATATTCCAAACTCAAAGTGTTGGAAATACGGCGAAAATTTCTGCAGCTGAATCTACGCTGGCTCTTCATACAGTGAATCATCATCACTCGTTTAGGTCTATGGACTGCACAAGTGTGCTACTTAAAACTATATTTCCCGACTCAAACATTGCGCAAGGTATTTCTTGTGCGAGGACTAAGACTGAAGCCATTGTTACTGGCGTCATCACGCCGTGGGTTTTGAACAAAATCCAACAATCATTGGAAAGCATAGAATTTATAGGTGTCTCTACAGATGCTAGTAATCATGGTGCTGAAAAAATATTTCCCATATTAATCCAATTCTTCGATTGGCAAGAAGGTATAACGACAAAAGTGCTGGATGTCATGAATACGCGAAACGAAACGGCTGAAACCATAACTGAAATAATAAAATCAACATTGCAGAAGTATGATTTATTGGAGAAATGTGTATCATACACTGCTGATAACGCCAATGTTAATTTTGGTGGTGTTAACCGGCAGCCAGGACACAATGTGTGGACCAGAATAAAAAACATTTTAAACAAAGAAATTGTTGGAGTTGGTTGCCCGGCGCATATTCTACACAATTGCATTCAACGTGGCACTGACGTTCTTACTATAGACTTGGAGTCTCTGGTGATGAAGCTATTTAATTATTTCTCAGTGTACACTGTTCGCACCGAGGCTTTGAAGGATATTTGCGAGTACATCGAAGTAAGTTACGAAAAGCTTCTATCCCACAGCAAAACGAGATGGCTAAGTCTCTTTCCTGCTGTAGAAAAAATATTAAAGATGTATGAACCTTTAAAAGAATACTTCTTGACCACACCTGCAGTTCCAATGATAATAAAAAAGTTTTTTGAAAACGAACTTGCTGAAATATATCTGTTCATGGTACATTCTCTGATGGCGGCTTTCCAGGAAAACATATTAGAAATCGAAAAAAAATGTAATTCTGTGTTAGATATTGCACGGATTCTGGACAGCATGCGCGCTATTTTGAGTGCACGGGCAAGGTGCAACTTTAAGCCACTTAAAGTGAGAGAATTGCTGGCCAAGTGTTCTGGACATAATCAAGAAGTATTCGATGAAGATATAAAAAATATGTACAAAATATGCATTGACTACTTAGATTCGTGGATGAAACCACTAGATGATTTTAAAGTCTTCAATTGGATGATTGTAAAAAAAGACGAAGAAATTGATTTTGACAACACCGTCCACGCTATCCATTATATGAATGGTAAAGGCGTTCATATAAATGATGTTAAGCTGTTCGACGAGATTACTGCTCTAAATACGTTTTTAATTCTCCAAGATAACGTATTTTTTGACGCAATGCTTCATACGATTTGGGTTAAAATTTTTAAGAGTATAGGAGTTGCAAGGTTACAAGAACTATTGCGCATATGTCAATATTTATTTGCCATCACAGCCCAAAATGCAAACGTAGAGAGGATTTTCTCATTAATGGGAGTGCAGTGGACGAAGGAAAGAAACCGACTAACTGTATCTTCCGTAAGGGCTCTGCTTTTGACCCAGTATAATTTAAAGGCATTAAATTGCATATCGTTTTATGAACTTGTCATAAAAGATAAAACATTTCTAAGCGAAGTCTCGAAAAGTAGCAAATATGTCAAAAAGGATGAATGTTAACTAAATATTTACATTTATTGGCTAATAAGAGCTTGTGAAGCTAATTTTTACTTAGAGGTTATTTACCTATCTGTTGATTGTTTAAAATTTTTAATTTGTTAATGTTGATTGTTTTATGTTTATATCGTAAAAAGATAATTATTAAACTCCAAAGTACTTGTGGCTTTACCTTTTTTGTTATGTTGATTAAAAAAAAAGTTTACTGTGTATAAAAATTTATTGTTTTATTTATTTGCCGAAAATTCCTGACATTTCCCTTTTCCGGCCGCATTCCTGACATATGTCTAAAATTCCTGACATGTCAGGAAAATTCCTGACATCTGGTCACCCTACGTACACTGCTAACGGCTTCGAATTTTGGTTAAGTAATCAAAAGACGTCCAAATACCAATTACGCTACTTTCGTTAAGGATCTGCTATACAAAGTTAATATTGATCACGTGTCTTATATAAAAGATAAAGACAACGAGACTATGGCTCTGAAATAGTTACAAAAAGAACACAATCTGTCCATAAAGCCATGTGATAAATATTAGTAAGATATTATGTCAATTTATTTGTCTTTATTTCCTACTTAAAACATAATAATATTTTACTTTACTATAAACATTATGACTGGTTAGTTAAATGGTAACATTAGTTTTAAAGACTGGTGTACAATTATTATATGACAACATTTAAAGTGTAACATGTTTATGAAGGTTCTTTAATTCATATTTTTAGATGTTGTTTAAAAGACTGTTATTGAAAACGAACTCCAAGAAATATTTTGTAAAACTAAAAATTGTTTATGATTTTGTTTGTTCTAATCCATAGACTATAGTTTAATATATTAATGAATGCCTTCGATTATTATTATTTTCAATTGTATAATCGGAATTTATTATTTCAATCATTTAATTAACATTTTAATTAATTATTCAATTTATTTTAAATAAATTCATAGACAAATAGCCGAGACTTAAGAATAGTTAAACTCTAACAACACCTAATCTATAGTGTCAAATCTGTGGTCAATGAACCCTTGATAATGTGTAGATTTTTGCTGCTTTGCCGATACTTAAACGCTCTCCGAAGGCATATCGCTATTTGCCAATGGAAACCGGTATCAGTAAACCTGTGTTAGAGCACCTGCGCAAAATTGCGGCATCGTACGGTGACGACAAGTACTGCTGTCTCTTATTCGACGAAATGGCAATAAAGCCACGTCTTAATTACAATCAAGAGAACGATGACGTAGACGGGTTTACTGACCTGGGAAATTCGGAGCGAATCAAAACCTTAGCCTTAGATCATGCTTTGCTTTTTATGCTGCAAGGTATAAGGAAAAAAATTATACAGCCACTAGCATTTTATTTCGTTAAAGTAACAATCGCATCTCCAAAATTAGACAAAGTTGTTCAAGAAATAATTAAGCTGTAAACGCAACGGGATTTAAAGTTGTAGCCACAATTTGTGACCAAGGGCCTACCAATTTGGGGGCACTAAAATAATTAAAAAACAATTCATCAACTGAACAAAGTCCGCAAACCTAAAATTATTTTGATTGTAATGGGGAGAAGATATATATTATTTTTGATGTCCCACATCTTTTTAAATCTATTCGGAACATTCAATGGGCAAGTAGGGAAGCCCGGGGCTTCAATTAACAGAGGTAAGTATTAACAAGCGAATTTCTAAGAAACTATAAATAAAACGTCACTAGTGATTCCTAAAATTCGTCCCTGTGACAGCCGGTCTACAGGTTGACTCGTCAGTCCAGCTCAGTGCGCCAACCGAGGGAGTGAGTTGTGTGATGTGCGTCTATTTTAGCCAGGTAACGAACTTTTTTCACGTTACAATTTTTTGATTTACGTGTTGAATATTTGATTTCGCCGTAATATTTTTTTTTCGCAGTAGCTTGTTTTATTCTCAATAATGTCACATAAGTTTACTAACGCTAATGTACACTATTTCGTAATAATATTTTTTTTTATTGAAAAGGTACAGTCGGCCAAGAAAGTGGTCTACCACTTTTGACAAAAGTTTCTGCGAGATGTAACGATCGCTAAGGTTGACTTTTCTAACAGAGTTTAACACATGCACAATTATGTTATGACGTTTTGTCTGTTATCTGAGATGCCTGACATTTGACGTCATTGGGTCTTAGTTTGACCTCTATTATTAAATGCGATAATCTATTTTACTCAACTAAAACTATGTCGATCTTCTTGAAGAGAAACTTATTACTTACTACTGAAAAACAAAGTCTCACTGTCAAGTATTTCCGTCAATGAAATATTAATACCAATCTGTTACTATTTCTTTATTTATATTGTTCTAATAAATTGCTTGATTTTCTGCTGCTGCAATGCCTCGTAATTTATCGGAAGCCGAACGAGCTAATATTATAGCACTTCATAACGAGGGCTTCAATATCAGTGAGATTTCAAGACATCTAAATGTGTCCGTAAGTATTACAAAGTTCACCACGTCGTATTTAAATATTATTTTTACTTATTCTTTTTACCCCTATGTTTATTTAATTCTAAATTTTAGAGACAAGCTGTTCGTTTATGGATTCGACGTGACGGCGAAGAGGGAAATTTAAATGATCGTCATCGAAGCGGTCGCCGACGTGAAATTTCGGACGATCAAAGAGAAATTATGAGACGTGAATATGAAAATAATGGCTTCTGTTTATGAAATAATACACAAAAGGTTTTTTAGGACTGTATTTCCACAGAATAAATGGTTATAATTGATAGAGCATAGGCTCTTGCTTGCACGATATAGACGAGAAGAATAAAATCGGTGTTGCCAGTTAACTGGCTCTTAAGTGCTACAATTTAATTGTTAAGTTAGGCATACACTATAAAATCATTCACAAATTATGTTCAATGTATTGAACATAGTTGGGGCGGCCAACATGATCTGCCATAAGCCGACAATCATTAAACATTTCATTGATCATCATTAATAGGTAAAGGACATAGTTTAGTGTAAGAGCGGAGGAAAGTTTTATCAGAACCCGCTATTTTAATTTCTGCCACTCTTACTCTACCATCATGGCCAGGTATCACCTTTACAATCCGAGCCATAGGCCATTGTAAGGGAGGACAATTATTTGTACACGCACCTTTCGTATGCCGCGACAGCCGAAATGACGTTATGGTTGAGTGCCGAGAAATATCAACCGAACAACCTTTTAATGCCGGAACGTGGATCAGCGAACTCCCGTTATACTGCCGGAACGTGGATCCACGCTTTGACGACGTATGCGGTTTTTTTCCGTTTTGTATTGAAATTTAGGGCAATATGGTCGGAAATCCCTTGTTGAAAAATTCTATATGAGTGAAGACATCGTTCAATCGTACCAACTTCATTCATTTACGGTGTCAACTCGTACCAACCTGTTCGAAAAATCACTGCGCGACTGTGAACTTCATGTGCTCGTTACCTGCGGTAATAATTAGTTTTGGTGGTGTTTTCTTGGAGAAAAGTAAGTAAATCTTTATTTTTTCGCAACCTAAGTTAGTTTATAATAGAATTGAATAAAAATATTACAAATATTTACTACCAAACATGCGAAATACTTACGTAAACTTTGCAACTGTCCGTTGACCGCAATAAGTGCCAGTTTGAAAATATTATTTCTTGTTATTGTTATATGACTGTGTAAATGTTTTATATACACATTTGAAAGTCATTTTATGAAGATTTTGGAAAAGTAATATAAAGACAATGAATATCTAGTTTTTTTAACCAAAAACACGTTGAAACTTGTTGTGACCGATTTCAACGCGGATCCACGTCGCGGCTTTTCGAATATTTGTTCATAGGGTGTTCAAAATTTGGTTTATTCCTGTTATGCCGCAACGCGGATCCGCGGATTATTTGAAATATTTTTATCTATATATGATTATGTTTACGTAATATGTTTATGTTTGAGTTGAACATGCTCTTGCAGTAGTTTTTGCCTTGCATCAAATCGGGTAGTTCTGTTTTTTATATATTCTAGTTCTATATGAGGTAGTTAGTGGTTACAGTGAATCCAAGTTAAGTTTTCTTTATACTGTTCATAGCAAAATTAGAAGTAACTGGAAAAGGTGGTGAATTATTATATGGCTTTTCAAAAAAATCACAATGATCCGGAGCGCTGCCGAGGTCGGAAACTTGGATTTACTGTAACTACTACCTCACATAAAACATATAAAAAATCAGAACAACCCGATCTGATGCAAGGCAACCCCCCTTTGAGAGCATGATTTCCATTCTACTTGCTGATGATGACACATGTGTATGTTTTAGGTCGTACAACAATGCCACGTTTTCTAGATGTTGACGGTTTTTTAAACAAAGATGACTACAGGTTGTGTATCAACGAATTGAAATGGCCTTGGGTGGAAACGCATTTTGTGCAACTAACTGCTTGTGTGATGTGTCACTTGCCAACTAAACCATATCTGCCTCGTCATTTTTTCTGCCGAACAGACATTAACATTACTTTTCAAATTTTATACACTGCTAATAATTTTTGGTGTTCGAACTGTGCTTTCGCAATTTATGAGCATTACCCGCGCGACGAATGTCAATTTTGTGCATAGTACTTCTAACATATTAAATACATACAATGTTAATAAGAAATTAATAAATATATCTTCAATTTAGCTTTTCCTGTTTGATTATTGGTATACCGTAAACTTTGCTCTTGACTATGTGTCAGTGGCGGCGCGTCCATAAGAGTCGACTCCCGCCGATTGGCCTGTTTGGGCGAGTTATATTATAAAGGAAGGGAAATATGTAAACCAAATTATGTTTGACACGCCGCTACTGATATGTATAATAATAATCAATCACATTTCCATTACTAAAATAGTCATGGAATAATTCACACTTACTAACTTTAATTTTATTTTGCTTGGTGTGTGCAATGGGTACTTTGGTGTGGGCTCTTTCAACGGTATATTTTGTATGTTCTAACACCTAGATGGGGTCAAGAGAAAGAGATGTTGGCGGGACTGAAACGCCACCTCTTTCTAGTGTGCCGTTAATCATGGCCTTGTCGGTGCAATTATCTCCGCATGGATCTTTAAGAGTTCCGTCTAATGAACACGTGCTGGTACGCCGAACCGAAAACGGAAACCTCGAGGTAGAATCTTATGTCTATCTGTTCCATCCTCATTAGTGGAATAGTTCGTGTTATCTACGATGACGCGCAGATTTGTCAAATCTATCTTTTAATAACATATAGCACTACGTTTCTTTTGTGCAGTAAAGATTAAATAAATAAATGAGCTATGCAAAATACCTGCGCTTTTTGGTATCCTACTCATTCTGTGTGTTTGATTATTTTTTAATTCATAAGTGTATACCTACCTACTTTCAGAAAAAATGTATATTTTCAGACCGTGCGAGGGGTAGTTTTTGAAGGGCCCAGGAGTGTCAATACTAATGATGATGTAGGTGAATCATCAACTCAGGCTGTGCAAGGAATGATTACTGATGATAATAGAGAAAATTTGAATGAGGATGTGGAAGAAAATTCAATTTCGACCAGTCACAATGAGTATTTACTTCCTGATCTAATTGAGGCCTTAGCCAACGATTCAGGAAGCGAAATAGATGAAGATTGGGCCGACTACAATGAAGCCGAGATAAGAGAGATTTTAGAGGCTCATGAGCACCAAGAAACATACACTGAAGCCGATGAACAGGAAGAAATAGACATGCCCAGACCAGGTGCAGAATTGGAGTGGTCTAACAATTTTGAACAATTCCGAGGAGTTGAGGAGGTATATCAAGAAAACTCGGGCCCGACTATACCTTCTACGACTGCAATTGATATATTCAAAAGTATTTGGACCCGCGAAATTATGTCCGTTATAGTTCACCAAACAAACAAATATGCTTGGGACATAATCGCGCGAGCAACCGCGCCCAGAGGACCTGGAATTTCAAGGAACTCCCGACTGAACGATTGGGAAGACACAACAGTAGAAGAATTGTACCAATTCTTCTCTGTATTAATATTCATGTCCTTATGTAATAGGGGTAGACTTGATGAATACTGGACGACTGGCGTTCTGGGAATGCCAGGGTTCCGCCAAATTATGGGCAAAAACAGATTCTTACTCCTGTTAAGATGTTTACATTTCGTAGATAACGATGAATTAATTGATACTATTCGCGGCTACGAAAGAAAAATATTCAAAATTGCTCCCATAGTTGAACACTGTAATAGAAAGTTTGGTGAAATATACGTGCCTACTAGAGCTCTAAGCATTGACGAGTCTCTTTTATTGTGGAAAGGCCACCTTTCTTGGATCCAATGTATACGAACAAAGGCGGCAAGGTTCGGAATAAAATCGTACGAGCTCTGTGAGGCAAAAACGGGATATCTTACCAAAATGATAATTTACGCGGGCAAAGGTGACGACTCTGGGCAGGTGATAATGGGCTTTACAAATGCCACGGCAAAGGTAGTCCTCAAACTTTCTGAGGGCTACCTTGAGAAGGGGCATTGTTTCTATATGGACAATTTCTACAACTCTGTAGGTTTAGCACGTTTTTTAAAAGCTAAACGTACAGATGTTGTAGGAACCCTCAACCGCCGCAGAGTAGAGACACCGGCCCAAATCAAGAACTTGAATGAGCGCAACGTGCAACGTGGGGCAGTTGTGGCGGCACATTGTGGTGACCTTACAGTTTTGTCATGGAAGGATGTGAAATTAGTCACAATGATTTCCACCTTCCACAACAATGATATGGCTCCAGGCCGCAGAGCAGGCCAGGAACTCGACAAACCACTTGTAGTCCATGACTACAATAAATACATGGGGGGCGTAGATCTGAAAGATCAGAAGCTCTCCATGTATTTAATGGAACGCAAGAGGGGACTAAAGTGGTACGTTAAAGTTTTTAGGCGTCTGCTTAATTGTAGCATTCTGAACAGCTACATTATATACACATCCCAAGACGGACAAGAAAGAAGGCTAGATCACAGGCAATTCAGATACAATCTAGCAACGGCCCTGTCATTGGAAAGTCCTTATGTGCAGCGGATTAGGCCTGCTGCCAATTTAGGCGGCAACCGGTACAATGGCAACCATTTCCCTGCGCACGAAGAAGCCGCCCCCATGGATGGATTGGATAGGCCGAACAAACGCGTAAACCGGTACAAGAGACGAGGTTGCGTCCAATGCAGAGCACATAAGAGGCGCACGGAAAGCAACATCAAATGTACCGGATGCAACGTCTTCCTCTGTGTAGGCCAGTGTTGGCATGATTACCACACACCCCCAAACCAAGAATAGTACATTGTGTATCAAGGGCGGTAAGGAATTACAAACGAGTGTTTGTTACAAGGCCGAGGCGAAGCCGAGGGCTTTAATAACACGAGTTTGTAATTCCCTTACCGCCCGTGGCACACACAATGTTTTTCATCGCACTTGTGAGGAAATCTGATTAAAATAACCTTACTTAACCTAAATAAAATTGTAAAACTGACAGTGACATTAGTGACATATATCGAGACGACAAGTCACGTTCGGAAACCATAGCGGTAAAGACTTAAAATGGTTGATTTTATATTTGCAAAATACTGAAATACACTATTAAACATTTAATTAATGTTACAGAAATATGTGTTTACATGTATTTGCAATAACAGTTCTCTTTAAATAAATATTTCAGTAATAAAAGTTAAAAAAGTAAGTTGGCGTTTTCTTTGAACATGACAAATAAGAGTAAAACAGAACCAGCGTTTCAAATTTAAAAAGAAAACCATTACGCCCTAGGGCGTAATAGGTCATTTACGGCCCGCAAAACCTACGTGTAATGACACCATTTTCGAGCAAGTGTGATGAAAAATCAATAATGATGTGTAAAGTCTATTATAAAGTTTTAAATGTAAGTCTTGTGTTTTATTTTTTCAGCTCTGAAACTTTATCTTATAAGGAATCTTAGTTGTTTGTGTTTAGATTTTACTGAATTCTTTCCCGTTGTAATTATTCATCCCTCCATACCATATCCCGAATTTTCTCTTTGATTCTACATCCCACTTGGTAGAAACATTATTACCGAACCGTAATATTTGTATGTTAAATCTCCCAAAAAAGCAACGAAATGTTTGCGAAAGATAGGGTCCTAGCAAATGAAAATTAATTTCTCCCAATGAATAGCTTCGGTTCTACGGTGGAGCATACGTAAATACAAACATGCATACATACTTACCTACATACATAGACTGTTAAAATCATAACCCTTCCTGCTTTACCGTAGTCGGGTAAAAAAAAGCGTGAATGTTTTGTTTGTACGACACATTTGGATTAATTTTGATTGTAATCGTTTCACAATAAAAACTAATCTGTGTCATCAAAAGCGGTTCATACATAAACACCGTGAAATTTAAGTGGTTGTTTTCCCTATCGCAAAAAAAAATCAGCTGATTTCGGGGTTGGCCCCATAGTAAAAGTTGTTCAATATGACTTATGTAAAACACCCCTTTGGGAAAACAACCACTAAAATTTCACGGTGTATTATACAAGTACCTAACGTGCTAAATGTATAACTATTACTTTTGGTTTTACCCAAGATATAATGTTAGGTATGTTTTTCCGAATAATTTCCTCGTACGCGGGTTCACGTTACCTGCATTGGAATAAAAGGCATTTTTTCTAAACCATACACATCCTGTAGATAGCTCATCGGTCTGTGCCGGAACGCGGATCCACGTTTGGAAATGGTGTATTTTTTCTCAGTATACAAACTCATGTAGTTCAATATTTTTTCATTACGCTAAGTAATTTTATTGTGACAGCCGATTTATAATATATCCAGGTATGTAATAAAACGAAAAAAAGTTGGTCTAACCCCACAGCCTTTATTTTATATGTAATTTTCAAGTTATTATGGGTCCTGTAGTATTTCGATTTATTGAAATTACACAGCTGATGACGTTCTACGAAAACGAACATGAATAAAAACTTTAGTTTACTACCTTTACGAAACAAAAATCAGATTAGAAGTACGGTAGTAATCTAGGAAATATTTCACTCCAAAATAGTGCTTTCGCAACCGCATGAACGTTGGTATTTCGCGGCACGCAACGATAACGTCATTTTGGCAGCCGCGGCAGACGATCGTATAAGCGTGGATCCACGTTCCGGCAGTATAACGGGAGTTCGCGGATCCACGTTCCGGCATGGGACTTTTCAACGGTAAGTCGACCTGAAATTTATTATTTTCTAAGATGACCGTGTTTTGAAATATTTGTTCTGTTTTTTGTAACTCATTTGCTTGAGCTTTATTTATTGCTTGTTCTCCTGGAATCTTTTCGGAGAGCCAGAATTGCTCCATAATATTTTCTAATTTATTTGTTCTATTTTCACAGGTAACAAAATTTGAGACCATAGTGGTATTGGCCGTCCTGCATGATTTTAAACAATCCACCTTACCTCCAACAACATACCCAAATACAGTATTTTGTAAAACTGGGCCATTTACAATCTTTATGTGTCCATCTAACAGTGCATTAAAATACACATCTGCTCCTAACAACATTGAAATTTCAGATGGCTCATTAAAACTAACATCGGACAACTTGACATTTCCAGGTATGTTCATTTTTGAAACATCGACATGATGCTGAGGTAAACATGGTGTTATATTGTCAACAATATAGCAGCTGACATTGCAATTTACACTGTGTATGCAGGAATAAATATTTAAATCAACACATTGTTTTATTTTATTACTTTTGTTTCCAACACCAATAATATTTGTGTGTTCAATTTTAGTTTTTAAATTCAATTTATCAGCTAAAGATTTGCTTATTAAATTTGCTTGGGATCCACTATCAAGGATTGCTTTTACGTAGTGTTCACAACCATTGTTGTCATAAACTTTAACCTTTATAGAAGGTAATAAGACATTTTTACATTTGTGGCTATTAGCATGGCAATTAACCAATGGTTCCTGAGGTGTGCTTTGGGTTTTCTCCTCATGCAAGAGCCTACCAATAATCAAGCTGATGGTATAACTCGATCAGAAGTAGAATTTCTGATAAATGGATTAAATAAGCAGCTAGATGACTTTAAATTAAGTATGCTTGAGATGGTTAATCAAATACTGTCCAATCAAACTTCTACTATATCCGGATTACAGGATAACATGAAAGTAATGATGGAGGAGCTCTCTCGTCAACAATCCGGAAAAGCTTCTACTATCCATAGGCATCCTGTAGATTCCCACAGTCGAGTTAATGCTATCCCGGCTCCATTCACTTCCAAACCCACAATAGCACCTAAACCAGCTACGATAAATAGGGACAATAAAGCTAGCAAGAGATCGAAAAAACCAGCACCTATGCGTTTAGGTCGACTAACCACCAGAACACAAGATTCAAGTGACAAGTCTGACTATAATCCAGATAATGAACAAAAAAATAGGGAGCTGCAGGAACGGATCAGTAAGATATTAGATGAATAGTGATTATATAGGAGCCCACCAAATTGAACGTTAAAGGGGCTGAGTTTATGGTAGACCTAACGTTATTAAAGAAGATAGAGAGGCTGCACAATCAATTTCCTAAAAAGGTGTATCCAGAAGATAATTCTAATACTCCACATCCAGAGATAAAACCTAAACTGTTACCAGCTGGTCATTACTCTAATGTGTTAAATTTATTAGGGGGTGAGATCACAGTCGCTGAAGCGGTCGCTGAAAAAGAATCCTTAGAATTGGATAATACCCCATATCAGGAACCAGATTATACGGAAATTGAAGAGATAGAACCTCAATCTCCATCTGATTGTAGTGTCTGCGATCAGATTGAGCAGGATATAGAAGAGTTCGGAAAGAACCCGTCAGATATGAGTTTGACGTCTATGGTGAAGACTGGACTAACCAAGACCATAACTGGACCCAAATTAGATAACAAGGACCGCACCTATGATTTCCCATCCACAGCCCTAGGGGAATTATATGATGAAGAAAAAAAGGAATTACAGAAAGATGCTGAAGCCCTTAATGAGAAATCCTCAAATTTGAAGAGGAAAATATCAAAAAAATCATCATTTAAGCAATCTCAGAAAACCAAATTGAGGGAAGAGTCAGAAAAACAGACAGTCCAGTCCTCAACAGATGACAATGCTCAGAAAAATGACTCCATCACCAATAAAGTTAAGAATACGGTGTCTAGAGCTATTAACAATTTGTCCAAAATGTCGCAATCCACCCAGGATCACCAGAAAGCCTTGCTGGATAACCTCCCCACCAGACAGTTTGTTTCTCGAACTCACCAGGCAACATTACCTTCAAAGATAGATCCAATTAAAGAAAGTCATAAGAAATTTGTATTTGGTGGGTTGAATGAAACAACTCTGGATCCATTAAAACAATCAAATCAGTCTACCAATAATCAAGCTGATGGTATAACTCGATCAGAAGTAGAATTTCTGATAAATGGATTAAATAAGCAGCTAGATGACTTTAAATTAAGTATGCTTGAGATGGTTAATCAAATACTGTCCAATCAAACTTCTACTATATCCGGATTACAGGATAACATGAAAGTAATGATGGAGGAGCTCTCTCGTCAACAATCCGGAAAAGCTTCTACTATCCATAGGCATCCTGTAGATTCCCACAGTCGAGTTAATGCTATCCGGCTCGAAGGACCACTTTTGTTTGTGTTTAGATTTTACTGAATTCTTTCCCGTTGTAATTATTCATCCCTCCATACCATATCCCGAATTTTCTCTTTGATTCTACATCCCACTTGGTAGAAACATTATTACCGAACCGTAATATTTGTATGTTAAATCTCCCAAAAAAGCAACGAAATGTTTGCGAAAGATAGGGTCCTAGCAAATGAAAATTAATTTCTCCCAATGAATAGCTTGGGTTCTACGGTGGAGCATACGTAAATACAAACATGCATACATACTTACCTACATACATAGACTGTTAAAATCATAACCCTTCCTGCTTTACCGTAGTCGGGTAAAAAAAAGCGTGAATGTTTTGTTTGTACGACACATTTGGATTAATTTTGATTGTAATCGTTTCACAATAAAAACTAATCTGTGTCATCAAAAGCGGTTCATACATAAACACCGTGAAATTTAAGTGGTTGTTTTCCCTATCGCAAAAAAAAATCAGCTGATTTCGGGGTTGGCCCCATAGTAAAAGTTGTTCAATATGACTTATGTAAAACACCCCTTTGGGAAAACAACCACTAAAATTTCACGGTGTATTATACAAGTACCTAACGTGCTAAATGTATAACTATTACTTTTGGTTTTACCCAAGATATAATGTTAGGTATGTTTTTCCGAATAATTTCCTCGTACGCGGGTTCACGTTACCTGCATTGGAATAAAAGGCATTTTTTCTAAACCATACACATCCTGTAGATAGCTCATCGGTCTGTGCCGGAACGCGGATCCACGTTTGGAAATGGTGTATTTTTTCTCAGTATACAAACTCATGTAGTTCAATATTTTTTCATTACGCTAAGTAATTTTATTGTGACAGCCGATTTATAATATATCCAGGTATGTAATAAAACGAAAAAAAGTTGGTCTAACCCCACAGCCTTTATTTTATATGTAATTTTCAAGTTATTATGGGTCCTGCAGTATTTCGATTTATTGAAATTACACAGCTGATGACGTTCTACGAAAACGAACATGAATAAAAACTTTAGTTTACTACCTTTACGAAACAAAAATCAGATTAGAAGTACGGTAGTAATCTAGGAAATATTTCACTCCAAAATAGTGCTTTCGCAACCGCATGAACGTTGGTATTTCGCGGCACGCAACGATAACGTCATTTTGGCAGCCGCGGCAGACGATCGTATAAGCGTGGATCCACGTTCCGGCAGTATAACGGGAGTTCGCGGATCCACGTTCCGGCATGGGACTTTTCAACGGTAAGTCGACCTGAAATTTATTATTTTCTAAGATGACCGTGTTTTGAAATATTTGTTCTGTTTTTTGTAACTCATTTGCTTGAGCTTTATTTATTGCTTGTTCTCCTGGAATCTTTTCGGAGAGCCAGAATTGCTCCATAATATTTTCTAATTTATTTGTTCTATTTTCACAGGTAACAAAATTTGAGACCATAGTGGTATTGGCCGTCCTGCATGATTTTAAACAATCCACCTTACCTCCAACAACATACCCAAATACAGTATTTTGTAAAACTGGGCCATTTACAATCTTTATGTGTCCATCTAACAGTGCATTAAAATACACATCTGCTCCTAACAACATTGAAATTTCAGATGGCTCATTAAAACTAACATCGGACAACTTGACATTTCCAGGTATGTTCATTTTTGAAACATCGACATGATGCTGAGGTAAACATGGTGTTATATTGTCAACAATATAGCAGCTGACATTGCAATTTACACTGTGTATGCAGGAATAAATATTTAAATCAACACATTGTTTTATTTTATTACTTTTGTTTCCAACACCAATAATATTTGTGTGTTCAATTTTAGTTTTTAAATTCAATTTATCAGCTAAAGATTTGCTTATTAAATTTGCTTGGGATCCACTATCAAGGATTGCTTTTACGTAGTGTTCACAACCATTGTTGTCATAAACTTTAACCTTTATAGAAGGTAATAAGACATTTTTACATTTGTGGCTATTAGCATGGCAATTAACCAATGGTTCCTGAGGTGTGCTTTGGGTTTTCTCCTCATGCAAGAGCCTACCAATAATCAAGCTGATGGTATAACTCGATCAGAAGTAGAATTTCTGATAAATGGATTAAATAAGCAGCTAGATGACTTTAAATTAAGTATGCTTGAGATGGTTAATCAAATACTGTCCAATCAAACTTCTACTATATCCGGATTACAGGATAACATGAAAGTAATGATGGAGGAGCTCTCTCGTCAACAATCCGGAAAAGCTTCTACTATCCATAGGCATCCTGTAGATTCCCACAGTCGAGTTAATGCTATCCCGGCTCCATTCACTTCCAAACCCACAATAGCACCTAAACCAGCTACGATAAATAGGGACAATAAAGCTAGCAAGAGATCGAAAAAACCAGCACCTATGCGTTTAGGTCGACTAACCACCAGAACACAAGATTCAAGTGACAAGTCTGACTATAATCCAGATAATGAACAAAAAAATAGGGAGCTGCAGGAACGGATCAGTAAGATATTAGATGAATAGTGATTATATAGGAGCCCACCAAATTGAACGTTAAAGGGGCTGAGTTTATGGTAGACCTAACGTTATTAAAGAAGATAGAGAGGCTGCACAATCAATTTCCTAAAAAGGTGTATCCAGAAGATAATTCTAATACTCCACATCCAGAGATAAAACCTAAACTGTTACCAGCTGGTCATTACTCTAATGTGTTAAATTTATTAGGGGGTGAGATCACAGTCGCTGAAGCGGTCGCTGAAAAAGAATCCTTAGAATTGGATAATACCCCATATCAGGAACCAGATTATACGGAAATTGAAGAGATAGAACCTCAATCTCCATCTGATTGTAGTGTCTGCGATCAGATTGAGCAGGATATAGAAGAGTTCGGAAAGAACCCGTCAGATATGAGTTTGACGTCTATGGTGAAGACTGGACTAACCAAGACCATAACTGGACCCAAATTAGATAACAAGGACCGCACCTATGATTTCCCATCCACAGCCCTAGGGGAATTATATGATGAAGAAAAAAAGGAATTACAGAAAGATGCTGAAGCCCTTAATGAGAAATCCTCAAATTTGAAGAGGAAAATATCAAAAAAATCATCATTTAAGCAATCTCAGAAAACCAAATTGAGGGAAGAGTCAGAAAAACAGACAGTCCAGTCCTCAACAGATGACAATGCTCAGAAAAATGACTCCATCACCAATAAAGTTAAGAATACGGTGTCTAGAGCTATTAACAATTTGTCCAAAATGTCGCAATCCACCCAGGATCACCAGAAAGCCTTGCTGGATAACCTCCCCACCAGACAGTTTGTTTCTCGAACTCACCAGGCAACATTACCTTCAAAGATAGATCCAATTAAAGAAAGTCATAAGAAATTTGTATTTGGTGGGTTGAATGAAACAACTCTGGATCCATTAAAACAATCAAATCAGTCTACCAATAATCAAGCTGATGGTATAACTCGATCAGAAGTAGAATTTCTGATAAATGGATTAAATAAGCAGCTAGATGACTTTAAATTAAGTATGCTTGAGATGGTTAATCAAATACTGTCCAATCAAACTTCTACTATATCCGGATTACAGGATAACATGAAAGTAATGATGGAGGAGCTCTCTCGTCAACAATCCGGAAAAGCTTCTACTATCCATAGGCATCCTGTAGATTCCCACAGTCGAGTTAATGCTATCCGGCTCGAAGGACCACTTTTGTGTTTATGAAATAATACACAAAAGGTTTTTTAGGACTGTATTTCCACAGAATAAATGGT
Source organism: Hedya salicella (assembly GCA_905404275.2). Taxonomy (NCBI): domain Eukaryota; kingdom Metazoa; phylum Arthropoda; class Insecta; order Lepidoptera; family Tortricidae; genus Hedya; species Hedya salicella. The sequence goes on along the minus strand of FR990111.1, from coordinate 14,023,191 downwards.
TATAATTGATAGAGCATAGGCTCTTGCTTGCACGATATAGACGAGAAGAATAAAATCGGTGTTGCCAGTTAACTGGCTCTTAAGTGCTACAATTTAATTGTTAAGTTAGGCATACACTATAAAATCATTCACAAATTATGTTCAATGTATTGAACAGCTTCATTCCGACTAAACATTTCGCAACAATGTTTGATGTTACTACTCAAACAATCAGAAACCACTTGCATTACATGGGTTTACATTACAGACATTACGCAAAGAAAATTGATATGACTGAAAATCATAGAATCACTCGATAAAATTTTGCTACGGATCACTTAGTTTCGATTGGAGTAATACTGTGTTCTGTGATGAGAAAACGTTTCAGTCCAGCCAGAATGGGCGATTACAACCTTGGCGTCGGGATGGGACGCGTTACACACAAGACAATGTCATACCGAACAAGGAATCGGGCCGCATTTCTGTCAATATTTATGGTTGGATGACTGCTGACGGAGTTGGTGAGCTGTGCTGTATGCCGCCGCGAGCAAAGGCACGTGATTATGTTGATGTCCTTCAAAATTCAATGTTGCCAACTGTCCGGACTTTTTATACAGAAAATGAAATGCCTCAATTTAATTACTGCCAAGATAATTGTTCTTTGCACACTGCGTTAGAGACGCGTGCCTGGTTTCGTGCACACCCGGAAATTAATTTAATACGTTGGCCCGCAAAATCGCCCGATTTGAACCCTATCGAAAACCTTTGGGGCCTTTTGGTTCAGAGATGGTCGAACCGTCACGAGAGAACACGGGAAGCACTTGAGCGACACTGTAATGAAGTATGGGAAGATACCCGCGGTTCCGATCTCTGTCAACGGCTTGTCGGATCAATGAGAGACCGTCTTCAAGCAGTTATTGAAGCTGACGGCGGATACACTAGATATTAGTAGGATCATCATTTTATATTTTTGTTTTTAATTTGAATGAATGAAATAATATTTAAGTTAATGGTTCAAATAAAGACTGATAAATGACAACTGAAATATCTGAATCATTTGTGTGAATATAATTTGGTTGTAGCGGGCCACTATATAGGAATACTTAACTCGCGAATTGGCTCAAAAGTCCGATAGTTGTATTTACTATAAGATGAAAATTGCATCAGTTTGAGTATAACCAAAGTCACTTTGAAACCCATAGTAACTTTAGCTGTTTTCGAATTGACCGAATCAATCGAGACAGTGCTTAGACAAGAAGGTTAGATATATGCGATAATTCAAACTTGACACTTGGCATGACGTTATATCATTAAATGAGAAAGATAGCAGTAGTCACTGACACAATCTTATTGCCAGAGAAAATTGACCTTGTTGTTTCATGACGTTCAAACGAATCTCAACCGTAGGGTGGTAGACCACATTTTTGGCTGACTGTACCCATGAGGTTAAAATTAACAAAACATACGGGGCTAGTATTAACATGTTAATTGTTACCCCCTATGTGGGGTTAGTATTAACAGTATATACCTTTGGATTCTATTTTTGGTTACGTACCCGAAGGGTGCCCAACAGGACCCTATTACTAAGCCTACACTGTCCGTCCGTCTGTCCGTCCATCTGTCCTAATTTTGAAGACGAATATACATAGGACAGGAACATACGTAGGAATGTATGCATGTACAGTAGTTACTATTGAAACACCCTCATCAGGAACCGTCTGCTTATAAACCAGTAAGACGCCGTACTATACCGTGTTCAAATTCGAACATGACTGTGTTCGCAGACGTGGACGTGGTATGGAACAATATATATTTAATCAGATGAAGAGCTTATCGGCTCTTCATGACAAGCTCGTAAACATTTAGAAGATTTGGGTGTTAATGAGTTAATCCAACGTTTTAGTCAAACACAAAAATCAGGCCAAAATGTAGCAACTAAATATTCACCAGCTTTAAGAGCTTTTGCCTGTACACTTAATTTCTATTCGCCAAAGGCATACGATTATGTAAGGAAAAAAATTCACACGTGTCTACCACATTCAAGAACAATAAAAAAGTGGTATCAAACAGTTGATGCCGAGCCGGGTTTCACACACGAATCCTTTAAAGCTTTAAAAGAAAAATCTGAAGCATCAGAATACAAATTGCTTTGCAATTTGGTAATGGACGACATGGCAATCAGGCAGCGTGTGGAGTGGGACGGAAAAAAAATGCATGGCTATGTTGACATGTGCAATGCAAAGAAATTGGGAGATTATTTGCCTGAAGCCAAAGAGGTTTTAGTGTTTTTGGTGACTGCTATCAACGCACCATGGAAAATACCTGTTGGGTATTTTTTTGTGGCCGGTGTAACTGCAGAACAGTGTGCAAGCCTTGTGCTACAGTGCTTAGAGCTACTTGAAGAAACGGGTATTCAAATAACATCATTGACTTTTGACGGTTGTCCGGCAAACATGAGCATGGCTAAGAATCTTGGATGTTCCTTCGACACTAACAACCTCAAAACGGGGTTCCAACATCCAGTCACGCATAAACTTGTGTATATAATGCCTGATCCATATCATATGCTAAAATTGTTGAGAAATGCCTTTGAAGCACATGGCACGTTTCTTGACGGTTCAGACAGAGTTTTAATGTGGAGTCATATAAAAAACCTAAATGACATCCAAGAAAAAGAGAATTTGCATTTAGCTAATAAACTAAGGAGAGGACATATCTTTTTTAAAAATCAAAAAATGAAGGTTCGTTTGGCGTCACAATTGTTTAGCAACAGCGTAGCGGATGCCTTAAAGTTTTGTGCCCAGCGTAACATAATAACTGACAGTCGAGGTCTAGATGGAACAATTGACTTTATTCGAAAAGAAAAGACTACAATGGCTCCGGCGCTTTTATTTGTGATGTGTGCAAATAATATAGTTGCGCAATCTTATATCGATCTCAACGCGCAATTTTACACACTAGGGTGTACAAAATTGCGCAATTCCCGTTTTGTGATTTTTGTTTAATTACTTGGAAGATTATATCTTTTGTGTTACCATTCGTATTATAATTTGTTGCCATATTAATAAGGTTGAATAAATAAATGATTGATCTCAGATAGGATTAACATTTTTTATTTTATGACCTATTGATTGCAAACTGCGCAATCTTATACCACCCTAAGGACTGTATCGTTAATTATGGGTACACATGTAACTGGCTAGAAAAAGAGGTTTAGTGATGAAAAGAGAATATACGTCATCTGTCAAATTTTAGTACGTTATTAAATAACAGGATTGTTGTGTAAAGTTGTATAATTAGCATATAGTTTATAAAATGAAAGGCCTTTCAATCGAAAAGCGAAAATCTATTGTTTCCAAATGGTGCACTGAAAGTGGTATATCATACAGAAAGTTGGCTAAAGAGGAAGGTGTTAGCGTTCATGCTGTTCAAAACGCTATCCAAAGATTCGGCGACCACTACTCGTTAAGTGATCTTCCTGGTCGCGGCAGAAAACCAGGTCCTTCGATGCCTAATTTGGACCAAAAGATATGTAAGCTGTTTGCCGCAAAAAAAAAGGGCTTTCAGTTCGTGATTGTGCCAAAAAAGCGGGAACTAGTATTGGTATGGTACAACGAGCTAAGAAACGTAATAACTTAAAGAGCTATAAAAAGCAAAAACAGCCGAAACGGACAGCTTTACAGTCATCTACCGTAAAAACTAGGGCCCGCAAGTTATATGAAGAGATTTTGAGTAAAAAGAAGCAGTGCATTGTGATGGATGATGAAACCTACGTAAAGTTGGATTACAAAACTTTACCCGGAGCACAATATTATACGGTGAAGGAAGGAACAGCCGTTAGTAAGACCGAAAAAGCAATTTTTTGCGAAAAATTTGGTAAAAAGATCTTAGTTTGGCAAGCAATTTGTCAATGTGGAATGACCTCAACACCTTTTTTCACTGACAAAACATTAAATGCAAAGATCTATGAGAAGGAATGTCTCCAGAAGAGATTGTTGCCACTCATAAGGAAGCATAAAGGTCAAACTTTGTTTTGGCCTGACTTGGCCAGCTGCCATTATGCTAAGCCAGTACTGAAGTGGTACGCCAAAGAAAAAATTGACTTTGTGGGCAAAAAGCACAATCCACCAAACTGCCCAGAGATTCGCCCCATAGAAAAATTTTGGGCATTGATGAAGAGGGATCTGCGTAAAAAAGATCGTTCTGCCACTTCGTTAGAAAAATTCATGCGAGACTGGAATCTGGTGGCCAAAAACCTCGGTGTTAGCGTTGTCCAAAACCTTATGCGAAACATTAAAAGCAAAGTGCGAAAAATTGGAAAAGGTCAATAAGTAGATGTAGTTTTTTTTTTATTTCTTCGTTTTCAAATATATTTTACATTATAAATATTAAAAAAAAAATAATAAATGTTTTAAAATAAGTCAATTCTGTAACTTTTATTGTGTACCCATAATTAACGATACGGTCCTTACCCTACAAAATTTCTTTCGTTTTTGTTATTTCTTTGCTTTTATGAAGTTAAGTAAAAATTGATAGATTTTCTACAATGTTATGTTTCTAGACAATACAGTTTTAAACGTATGTTATGTCGTAACGTATTGTTGGATCACAATAGTATTGAGTCGTCCCGTAATTTACTAGCGAACTGTAAATATACCTACATGTTATTTCTTGTTTTGTCAGGATTAACAACAATGCCGCATACTTTGAAGGAGAGCAAGATGTATAACTTCTTAAATGGCTAAAAGACGACGGCAGCGATGACGAAAGTGATCAGTAGTTACCAATTCCAGGCCCAAGTGGTGTCGGTCAATTAGTTTCTTCCTCGTCAGGATCCTAGTCTGATGAAAAACTGTACCAGGCGAAACGCCAGCTCAGTTAGAACCCGTCAAAACACCAGCCCAATACTTCGAGCAATATTTCACACCGGAATTATTCGAACAGTTTGCATACATAGCTTGATGGGTTGCTCTAAATTTCCCAGAATCAAATTGTTCTGGAACCAACGGTACAAAAATGATCCCATAGCGAAAGCAATGACTAGAGACAGATTTTTCCTTCTCAGGGTTAATCTCCATGTTTTAAATGTTCATGCTGTAAATAAAGACCAATAACAAGCACAAAATAGGCTTTGGAAAATGCAACCAGTAGTAGACGCTGTGAGAAACCGCTGCCTCCAGCTAGCTAGGATCGCGGGCAACTATTCAATTGGTGAGCAGATGATACCTTTTCGAGGACGTTGTGCTGGGTTAAACGTGGTGGTAAAATATTAACCCCGTCCCGAAGGTCTAAAAAAAATACGTGTTGACATCTTCTCAAGGTACAGTTCTTGATTTTGAAATTTATCAAGGATCAACAACTAACCTCCCAGACGTAGAGAAATTTGGGATGGGGCCTGCTGTAATTCTACGATTGGCGACGACTCTACCAAGTGGCAGTTTCCTCCACTTCGACAGATACTTTACTTCGATTCTATTAATGCAAGAACTCATCCAAAGAGACTTAAACGGAACAGGCACCATCATGATGAATCGTTTTAATACCGTAAAAAAAAACACACTTAAAAAAGATCAGTCCATGAAGAGGGGCGAACACGAAGAAATCCATACTAATATTATAAATGCGAAAGTGTGTCTGTCTGTCTGTTACCTCTTCACGCTTAAACCGCTGAAACGATTTTGATAAAATTTGGTATGTTGATAGTTTGAGTACTAGGGAAGGACATAGGCTACTTTTTATCCCGCAAAAATACCCTTACCCGCGATAAACGAATTTAAGGCGGACGAAGTCGCGGGCAGAAGCTAATAGTTAATAATTATGAAAGATAAGAAGTCCGTGATCATGGCTTAGGGTATGGTGCTGATCCTGTAACGACTGTGCAGAGATGGGAGAATAAGCAAAAACAGTACATAAATGTATCATGTCCGGCATTTGTACGTCACTACAATAGTTTTATGGGAGGCGTCGATATCTGTGACAAACTTATGGAATCCTACACCTGGATTAAATCGAGGAAGTAGACGCTAAATGTGATTCTGCATATTTTTCATTTGTCTATCGTTAACTCTTGGATGGAATACAGGAGCGAAAGGCAAAGTGAACAAAATGAGGTCCAAAAAAAATAGCTGACTTGCTGGAGATTCGTTTAAGTATCAGCGAATACATATTAACTGGCTTAACTAGGATCTGCAAATGCAAATAGGATCTGCAAATGATCCAGTTGAACAGGAATTCGCTGAATGCCAATATCTCAAAAATACCGCTCAAAACCTTAACCATCTCGCGACATTCAAAAAGATTGCTTCAATCACTGGCCAGTATTTGACAGCTTAAAACATCCTCGGGCCTGTCGTGTACCAGATTGCAGCAGTAGGTCTCGATTCCGCTGCGCAAAATGCGACGTTTATCTCTCACCAAAGACAGAAACTGATTTTTTCGTTTTCATAATATTAATTAAATTAGGTATATATTGTCTATTTGATCTCTATAAGGTAACTTTTGAGACTGATAAATTAATAATTAAGATTAATAATGCACATACTATTTGTTGACTGTAAATTTTGCATGTGAAGTAAGTAGGTAATAAATGTTATTCTTATTCTGAATTTGTCACTATTGTTATTTTTTCAATCCAAAAAAGTTTAGCCCAGTTCAGTTCAGGGTGCACAATTGTAACTTTGTATCTTTATGCCCCACGTGATACAATTGTGCCCCAACACAATTTTGTCGTACAAATCTTAGGGCCGCCTTGATACAATTGACTGTGTCAATTTTCTCCCATATGGCGGCAGGAAAATGGAAAATTAACGTCAGATTCCTAATCTACACCCAAAATTTAGGTCACTTTGTTTGCATCAAACTGTGCAGTTCGGGCGTGGGTCTGAAAGGGCTAAGGTTTTAGAGAAATATATGTTCTTATACATTGGTCTTGTGAGGTATCACTTATCTCCAACAACTGTACCTCTACACCCCTATCAACAACGTTACCCTATAACGCTGATCTTTTAATACTTCACCATCACATAACAATTTACAAATTGAAAATGTGTATAGATTACACCTATGAAAATGAGGATCAAGATACGAAAGCCTGGATGGCGAAATTCCTTTCAAATTGGTGAAGACAGTGCTGCACTCCATCAAATTAATTAAAGCAACAGCTGGTTAAGAAGACCAAGAGCCACAACCCTCAACAGCAAGGGAGCAATCAAGAGAGAATAGAATGTCAAATTCAAGCAGACAATAAATTCATTTTAAATTTATATAATTTTTATTCAAAATTATGTATATCGTAACACATCCTTCAACTTGAAACCATAAGAAATTATTACTTTCCTTTTATGGCACTTTAATTTACTTCAGTGCAATATTAATATTTCCACCATATCATTTTATTCCTTTACTTTACAATATTTTATATATATAGATATGAACTTAAACCAAGGCAACTTCAGCAAGAAGTCGAATCAATAGACAGTTTTAATGGCTACAAATAAAACCAAACTTTTTTTTTTTTTTTCAATGAGACCATTGACATGTCATTGTTGATAACTATAGGCCACAACCATATTGTTCATTAGAGTAACACTTTAACCATTTAAATATCAGTGAAATATTGTGAGGCGAGCTACATCTGCCACACATAGAAGTGGACCTGCAACATGTTGACCACAACCACTCTGTCAAGAGTGACTGAGATAAACACTTTCACCGATTGACCAATACATTAACTGAATACTACAAACAAAGACCATACATTTAAGTAACAATAGAACTAGTGACAGGTTATAATGAGTATTCTCAGCCAATACGATCATACATTTTAAGTAACAGGTGAACCAATAGATAGGTTACAATATTTTTTTAAGCAAGCACATTATTTGCAAAGTGCAAATACCAATGGAACCAAATCGGATTGTAATGACGATAAGCAAATCCAAACATGAATTTCAACCTATTTCTACAAATTGACAGATATTGTACCATTTCCTAAACCAGAACAAGCACTTTTTAACCATCAATTAACAATCCTTTTAAGTGTGTGTATTACTATTGTTTATATGTAATCCCTAATCATATCTCAGAATTTGGGATACTAAAAGATATTATGCTTGAGCCCCATATTTGGTAATCAAATTTACTTTTTTCCCTAACCCCATGATAGATATTCAAAACATACTTCAAACTCATTATTGACCACAATACAGGCTGAACATTTCATATTTTTAAGAATTAATCATCATTAAATATCTTGCATCAAACGAAACCACCACTGAACAGAGTAAGTATAGGATTGCCTAATACAACACAAATTCAATTGATAGCAATTATGCTATTTTATATAGTATAATCATAATCGACTCGAGCTTAGAAACAATACAAAACACGTTGACGACACGTTTGGCTCAGTGGGTTGTACAACGGCCTACGAAGCTGACGGTCCTGGGTTCGAATCCCGGCCAGGGCAAGTGTTTGTGTGATGAGCACGAATATTTGTTCCTGGGTCTTGGATGTTTTCTATGTATTTAAGTATTATAATTTATCTATTTATTATGTATATCGTCGCCTAGTACCCATAGTACAAGCTTTGCTTAGTTTGGGACTAGGTCGATTTGTGTAAGATTGTCCCTGATATTTATTTATTATTTATTTATTTATTTATTTACAATACCACAAGATTAAACGCATCATAAAGAAGCTAAAATCTAAATCATCACTCACTCCCCGAAATCACGAAACAAAAACAAAACATGTTGAGATATTGATTACATGTAATGTAATGTAATCAAAATCTCAACATGTTTTGTCTTGAGATCGATTTTAATGAATGTTAAACTAATCAGCCACACAAAACTACATTAATTGCACGAATTATATTATAGTGATAATGATTTTATAATCTATCTATACACACAACACATTGAACACATGCCATCGCCATTCCATTCGCTTTACTTCACTTAGTATTCGTTCAACATTCATCAAAAATAACTTAAAGTTCGAAATAACTTACAGACGATCGAATTTAGTCCGAACCGAATGCGCGCGGGTTGGGTTCAGCGAATAAAATCTGCTAAATAATCCTATGCTAATTTTGTTAAATCTGATCAGATTGGATAATTAATGTTCAGTGCCCTCAACCTACACTTGCGACCACTAAACATTAGAAAATCCAATTTTTAACCGACTTCCAAAAAAGGAGGTTCTCAATTCGTCGAAACTTTTTTTAATTATTTATTTCTTTATTCGGACGAACTGGAAATCCAGTCAACATGCCAAAACACTAACACAACAAAGGAAATCTACACTTCAGAGGCCACCAAACGTGTGGCACAATACACTATCCGATTTTATCGAATAATTAGGATCTGATCGAAAGGTGTAGAACGGGTTTAGCATAGAATACAAGTAACATACGATATAAGTCGACAGGGTCACTAACGTTAGTGACTACATTTTTTCCATAACCAGTATCATAAGTATCGTGTCAGAGCATGTCAAATCATTTTTGGTATCGTAAGAGCCCCTGCTTGGAACCGATATTTTTTTCATAAAAGATATCCAAACTAACATTTCGTCTTTTTCGTTCAATTACCATATTTTCGTATATTTTATTAGGATTCTTGAATCACCCGATTTTTTTTAAATAATTTATCTTCTGAATACAATTTTTAAACAGTCCAGAAAAAGCATGTATTTTAGAAGACTTAAAAAATACCGGTTTCGAAAGAGTGAGTTACTGTTACTAGAGTCTGGCTAGCCAAATATTGTTGACAGATATTTCCTTGTGGTATCACCAATTGTCTATGGTTTAAAAAATGGCTAAAAGTCTGTTGTCAATTTAGTAGGTTGGTGCTCTATAAATATTTTGATACTTTGTGTACTAGTTCTAAAATTTGCCTATAACTATGATTATCTAGATACATGAATTTATCAATACCTGAATCTCATACACCGGACAAAATGTGTACAGGAACGGATAAACCAGAAGTTCTAGAAAATATGAATAAAATCAAACCAACGGAACGTAAGGAGTTACTGAAAACCAATATTCAGAGGAAATCTGCGGACTGGTCAATAGTAATTTGATATAAAAATATCTTCGCCAAAAATGTTTATAGGTATATGAGCGACGAGCGCGTCGCTGGAATCCCGCATTTGGCCCATCGTGCCGGTGCAACACTCCAACCTAACCCATGTCTATACCTACTTAACCTAACCACAGACATTGGAGATGGATTAATATTATGGTGTTATCGAGTTAGATCTTATTAATTATTTGCCTTGTTACAATGTTATATGGTGAGAAAGTGTAAATATATGTGTTTGTCGTTCACTGTACTGTACATATAGTGGTAGAAATTATGTGAGCTGACTTTGAGTGCACGTCAACGTATATTTTATTTACTTATTTCCTTAGGTTTAGGTACCTTACGTGAGTACAGAAAATTCAAAATATTTTCTAATATCAAAACTATAATTCCTAATTTACAAAGTGTGACCAGCAGAAGATTTTTTGAATTTCGCGCCAAAAATTTGGGTAATATTTCAGTAGCCAGACTAGCAACGTGCCTCCGTATGAGACAAGCGTGTTTTTTGCGCACAGATAAGACTGAGGGACCGTAGCTTATTAATAAGAAACATTGAGTGATATCTCTCGCCGCGGTGCACGTCGTGCCGATGAGTTTTTAGGAAAATGTATAATTTTTGAACCTGAGGGGTTACTCCAAAAACCGAGATTCGAAGTTCGTAACGTACGGCACGTTCTCGCTCTTATGTTAAACTGTATTTGAGTGAGCGGGATGGCGCCATACGAACTTCGTTTTTCGGGTTTCGGAATAGCCTTACTAGACTGAACTGGATAAGTCTGGCTAGGCCTCCTTACCAGTAATCGGATTAAATGTAACAGTAAAACCATAAATATAAACTGGAATAATACCCGCGTCCTCTAAAAGTTTGAGTGGGACGCAGTGCGCAAGACACACGAACTGCTGAGTTATTTTGAATCCGAGCTGGGGAGGCATAGAGACAAGAGAAATTAGGCATGGGAGTGATTACGAAACTACGGGCTGTGCAACCCCGCCGGCGGGGTTAACTTTTACACTTTATCGTCCGAAGGGTTCGCAGCCGCCATCTTCTCGATGGCTGCCATGGTTTCGTCGTCCGGATCAGAAAGCACGTGTCTAGGATGGCCTCTTTGAGACAGCTTCTGGGGAGTGGATCCTCTGAAAGATCGGGAATGTTCGGAAGGTAGTCGGCTGCCTTCCTAATTAGGGGGTTCCTATGGTGGGGAGCGTCATCATAGCAGCGTCAAGACACATGTTTGAAAAAGCATACATGGTTGGAATTTAGACTAGACTTAAGTTGGACACATAACATGGTATCTATCTGCCATCCTTCGCAAGAACCTATTCTATATGGCCTGAATTGGATTTAGTGTCGACTTTTCTCTGCGCTTGTTATAGTCATCATCTTTTGAGGATTGACTTCATACGCCACCGAGAAAACCATTGGAATAGAACTTAATGCTAACACTAACAATAACGTCTTATGTTTCCATAGAACTTATACTATTTCACGTGCCTGAACTAGGAAAATCCTGTATCTCAGGTGGTGTGAGTTCGTTTAAATACATAATTAGTAACATACATAGTAAAGTAATAGATAAAATAAAATTCATAGACAAAGAGTGTTAAACATTTTAACTACTATTGACTAATGTTGTTTGAAATCGCATTTTGAAGATTCTTAATGAGGATCGATATTGCAGTGTCAGCGTCAGCACAAATGGAAACTCGGTCGTAGTCGATATTGCATTAATCATCTTTGCGTGCGTTGAGGCTTTTCGGATTAAATAAATAACAATGAGCGGCACTCTCAGACGCCTCCATAGTCAATTGAGTTTATATACCTCTGTTCGGCTATTTTCCGGGCCGGAAATTCTACGTCACCCGTTTGATGGTTCGATAGTTTCTTGAAGTCTGCATGTTGCACATTTTGGCGACTGATTTTTTTTCGCACTCTTTAATTGAGTGACCTACATCACCGCTATGGCCGCACGTGTAGTCTGGCTGCTTGCAGGATTTAGCGGCATGCGCATACTGCTGGCATTTATAGCACCTGGTGACGATCGTAAAATCTCTCACTGGGCACGAGGACCCATTGATGTACACACGATTTTGGCCAATTAGCGCCTTTCTTATAATTGCTGGCACTTTTAGGACATAATTAGAAATCTCGGCATCTTTCTTGCCCGATTTATAGCTGAGTTTAATAGAGGACAAGAATTTTTCCCTCGTTGAGTCTTGAAGTTTATCGGCTAGATTTTGTTCATAAATGCATTTATAAACATCATGTTCTGGCATGGATGACGGCACTCCGACTATGACAATTCTGGGCTGCCGTTTATGGGGTTCGTCGATGGTGAGGTCTGAGGTCTTTTGAAATATTTGTTTAACTTTTTCGATGTCATCCTTGGAGTCTGTGCTAATGATAACACCCCCATTTTTGACCTTTCGTAGAGCTCCTATATGCAGCTTCATTAGTTCCGGATTTATTATTTTTTGGACTAATATTTTCGTATCCTCGCTAGATTTCAACTTATCATTAGGATAGATTGCTACAGAACTTACATTCTTAGGGCGAGTACAATTTTTACTGCTATTTTTAACCATATCAGCGAATGAAAGCACATTTGTGGTTGGTTAAGCTGAATTGTTACAAATAATATCCTTTAGGTCTCGGAGGCAATCGGCCAGGTCATGCCTTTCCTGGAGGGCTTGGTTTTGTTCTTGGGCGAGTAGAGCCGTTTTCCGTAAGCCTTGGTAGTGGACTGCCATCTGAGAAGTTCCGTTGACGACTTTTCGGCAAAGGTTATGAATACGTAGCTTTTGGTCCGAGTTTAGTTTACCCTCAGATGAGATGTTACAGATCTTATTGAGGTACATTTCGATGGCGGATATCCAATTATGAATGTCCGTAGTCGTAACCGCCTCCGGAACATATTCCTTCTGTTTAGCGGCTGGCTGCACGTCGGGCTCTTCCCTAGAGCAGGGCGGGGGTTGGGGCGTCGAGGGAGGACTGCGGTGAATTTTGGCACTCCGAACAAATGGACTGCTATTACTCATTTTTGATGTATTTTACACAGCACTAGAAGAGTTAGTATAAGCACTACACAACAAAAACAAAAGCGTCATACAGTTTGTAGATTCAGGTCAGTATTTTTGCGCACGATTTTATTTCACAACAGTTGCAACACGCCATATTGTGTTGGCGATCGGAAGCGAACATTGATTACTTCCTGTAGGTACCGCTGAATAAGAGCAGTGAATGGGTTCCATAGAGGCACGTTTCGTGAGGATCCCTTGGTCTGACAAGGTATATAAACATGCCTAGCACCCGACTACGGAAGACTGCTTATCAATTTTTAGAAATGCTGCTTGTAAGAGCAAAGTAGTAAAGTCAAAAACCATGAAATAATGTTTGTTCTACAACAGTCATGTACATACAGGTCACGGTGGAACATCTATTTATGATTAGCCAATTGATAACAACATTATAACCTCCTTAACTAGCTACCTGCCACATAAAGATACTGTGCTCATCTTTAATTTTAAGAAATATTTTTGCTTTTGTTTACATGACATGTATGCATGCATGGATGCATGTTACTACATGTAACCTTTTTGTAGGATTAACAATTCAGTTAGTTCCATGCTCCATCAATTGATAAACTTACTACTACGCGATCGAAGTTCGTTGAAATTGATCATCCACAGTTAAAACTACTATTAATATGAATTGCTAAAATCTTGATTCAGAAGTTTTTCGTTCGAAAAGAAGGTTGAATCGTTACGTTACTCTCACAACAGATCAAGATCACGTTATTTAAACTTTGTATTGGGCGGGCGGTGACTTTGCAAAATAACTAAAAGTTAACTAATTTGGTTTCGAACACTACAATTAATTCGTATTTTGTATAAAATGGATGTTTTAAGGATATATTATAGTTTGGGAGTCCGAAGGTGTGTACCCGCTTTAATCATACCACAATGCAAGGATTATAGGAAATCTCAGTCTAAGATTATTGCTGAACGGGCCTATGCCTATGTTAGAAATAACATAATAAACGCGAATGCAAATGTGTATATATGTTAATAAAGTATAAGTATCGATATTAGAAGGTATACTTCAAAATTCGAAATTTGAAGTTCGTATCGTCAGTGGTGATTGAAACAGCGCGACAATAACTTTGTATTAGCGTCTCAGGTAGAAAGCTCGAGCGGGACCAGATTGGTTTAAATTGCTAGACACTTGACCAAACGAATTGCCTCGTCTGGAAGGACGTCGTTTAGTTATGTTTTTTAAATATGGCAACACCGCTTTATGCCAAATTGATACCCATCTACTACTATCTGGCCTTTATACCATTTTTGTTTTCTGATCGAATCGATAATTCAATATCCACTGTGTTGCGTATATTATTTATGTGCGTAAATTTGCGTATTGCTTGGCTGTCGTTTTTCTTCGTCTCATATGATTGCGTATTTCTGTCTATTGTTATTTACAATTACTCTATTTAATTCGTGTTATGCCCATGGCCACGACAAAAGTGCATTAAAAATCGCTTGAAAAATGCCGTTTGTAGTCATCACACAATGGCCCAGTGTCCTGGCCCAAAGAAATAATTACATACGAGTTCTAAGGCAGCTACGATTTCCTATTTTGCCAGTTTACATATTTTTTCGACAAATATTATGTCAAGACTAACATTTTATGTAATAATTGCAAATAAATATACCATGTCTTGAGGTCTAAGCAGGTTGGTTTTTCTCAGTATTAGTGCAATCATGCTAGGTATTCATTATAATCACTTGTGAAGAGCTTAAGAATAACTATCTTAATGTGGTGATTGGAAAATTTTGTGTTTCTGCGAAATATAATTTCATGTTCCTTTTGCTGTTTAATCTTATATAAGGTTAGCTTGGGATCAAGCGTTGTATAAGAAATAGTTCAAACAAGTCGTTGAATATGAAATATATTGCAATAGAAATGCATTTACATTAAAAACACTTAATAGTGTAATTATAGTAATGATTTACAATATGAACTTTATCTGAAGCAGCGCTTCTAAATCATTTTGTCAATAATTACCAGTACTGTGATCTAAATAAGTTGTTATTTGCCAGTGTTATTTGGTTTTGTTGTAGCCCGGCTAGTTGTCGGGAATAAAAGATAGGATGTGGTAATTTAAAACATATAATAAAAATAGACTATATTCAATTAAAAACTTAAACTAAACGGGATTTAGTCAGTATGTGGCACTAAATGGAAATCACTGGCCTTATCCAAGTGGGAAGGTAGGACGGTTGTGGAGATTCAGTTCCCTTTCCAATTATCCATTTCCAGCTTTCCAGGAAGGCATCGGATGGAACCGTCGGCCGAAGTGCGACTGTAGACTGGAGATAGGTTTCCAGTGAAAAACTTCAGTGAAGAGGAAAGGGCTGTAAAAATGCTCCACTTAATGGGTGGTTCCAATCAACCCAAGCCTTATTTCTTCATGGTTAAGACCAGTGAAAACGAAATTAGACTTGGATTGAGTTGAACAGAACAATACACGAAAATGAAGAAAAATAACTATATACAAAATGTACCTGCTAAGTGGCAGCCCTTGTAGATATTTAATCTAACACAATATTGCGAAATACTGTACAAATTTTACAGTTTTAGAGTTTTGTAACAGCACATTAATTAGTAATATATTTTAAATCTCAGTTCTTTCATAATTTGCGCAGCACAAGTTCAAGTCAAACGAGTCGAGACCTGTCTCCCACAAACAAAAGACAATCATGGAACTCAAATTTTCCCGATGCAATTTATTACTGGCCAGTATTGTGCCAAGGAGGTTTGTCGCGTTAGATTGTGGTAGTGACAAGGATTACTTTAAAGTATCTTCATTCGGAAAAAGGTTATACTGATCTTAATGTGGTGTTAAGGAAGGTCTATTCTATCTATTACTGCACAAGTCATTTTCTTGTTTTTCTGTTGATGAATCTAAACTAATGTATCAGAGATCCAGCATTGTGTATATAATTGTCTTTGCATATTGAATAACTTGAAAATCAAATACATTAATGCATTACAATAAAGGTGCTTTGTTATTTTTGTTTTATGATAATATCTGAAATATTTTGGTTCAAGCAGGGGGTGTCATATCACATGAATATGTTGACGATTGGATATACTTGACAAAGTTTACAAAAGTCTTCATTTTGTAAGTTATTGTGAGTCTTCGCAAAGTCCTTCAATTTCCTTTAAAGAAACTTCAAGTTCCACGGAACTTTCTTCAATTTGGTCATTCTTCAATGCAACAAATTTATTTTCATTAGAGAATCAACCATATGAGGTTCTTGGTTTATGCAGTTCTTTATGGAACATGTTAGTATAATAATTTATTTTCCAAAATTGGGTTTTGCATCTTAATTGCTAATTATTGAGCGCAGGAGAGTACAGTAGTTATTTTATTATGCCTCACAAAATGTGCTTTGGCCATCGGTTGCCATTGAGGTCTATTATCTTTTGAGGCGCCACCGAGAAAACCATTGCCTAGCGTATTCATCCTAGGCCATTGCTTCCTGTAGGTACCGCTGAATAAGAGCAGTGAATGGTTTGCATAGAGGCACGTTTCGGGAGGATCCCTGGGTCTGACAAGGTCTGACTGAGGTCTATCACTTGCAAATCTGGTGCAATAAATCCCAAAGGATAATGGTTACATCAAGAACTTAAAAATTATACTTGCAATTCATATAGAGTGGAAGTTTGATATTGTAAAAAAAGTTAATATTGTTAAGGTTGATGCACACGAGGCAATAAAACAATAGAATAAAAAAATAGGTTATATTATTGATTGTATAAGTCAAAAATGCAATGAAAAAAACTTTATTTATTACTTCTTAAGTATTCTCAGATACTAATGAGCATCCAAAATAAAAATAAATAATAAATAAATTATTTCGTTTGTAGTAGTATTGAGCCATTAATTTTAAATATAGTTTTTTTATATTATTTAAGTGTACAGTCATAAAATAACTTTCGCTAAAAGTAGATAGTTAACCTGTAAATATTCTACTAAAAATAAACCTCATCGTTAGGATCAGCTAGAAAATATTATTTTGGTCGTTTTGTGTAATTTTGACGGGCTTAACAGTTAAATCTTCAGTTACAGTGTCTTTATCTTTTAATTTGTGAACTAGACACTTTAGCTTCGGTGTTTTTATGGATTTTAGAAACCGCATGGTACAATAAGATTTTCCATCTTTTTTAAAAATGTCTTCTAAGAATCTTATGTAGTACTTCCATGAGCTTCTTTGATAATATCTTACAAGTACAGTGTCTGAAAGATAGCTTCCATGTATCTAAATAAGTAAATGATGTCAATTCCGGGTTAATATTTGAATTGTCAAAGTTGTTTTCGTCATTCTGCAGAATCGTAGCAATCACCGATTGTCCAGCCAAATTGAGTTTAACTACTCCCTCATTTTCATCAGAAACAATGCTTATTCCTCTTGTGTCTTTACTAGTGTTTCATCTTCGTAACTTGATTTTTCTATTTTTTCTCTTACCATTTTTTACTTGTGTCCGTTTTTTTTCTTAAATATGTAACATGTAGGGGAGAGTGGGTAGGATTCGTACACTTTTTACTTTAAGCCACATAAAACAAAAACTATCCATTATTTAAAAATAACTTTAATGCTGTCACATACCGCACTTATCAGCCTTTAAGATGAATGATGTGTTGTTTCGATATAAGAAAGCATGGCGATGCTACGACAACTTTACTAAAATGAGAAAAACGTACGAACCTACCCCACACGTGGGGTAGGTTCGTACATAGCGTAGGGAGCTTTCGTACATAGTGGGGTACATTCGTACAATGAGAGAAATAACCACTATGCAATGTAATATTATCATTTATTGAGATCACAATTAACACAGAATCAGCCTTTTTTTAGGAACAATTACCAATTATTATTTTGTGTACCTCAGTAGGTACTACAAATAACTACTTACTCTTAGTAACAAAAAACGTACCTCAGTACTAAAAATGACTACTTAGTCTTGGTAACAAAAACGTATCATAACTTTTCTCTTATTAATATAATAAGTAGGTACCTAATGAATCAACATAATAAACTCTACCATTACAACAACAAGCCTTAGTCTTAAGTATTAATACACGTACTATCGGACAGCATACATAGATACAGTTTTCTTCTGTCTTTTTGGATTGGTGTTGGCGGATACTACATTTAATGCTCGCTTCATCTCCTTAGCCTTTTGTTTTATCTATTGCTTTTGCTTCTTTAACTGTTTTGCTTTCTCTATTTCTTCTAGTCTTATTTTCTCCGGAGTATCTGTATATATTCTCGACTTTCCTTGCTGTTTCCCTTTTCTCGACTTGTTAGACTCAGTTCTGTCTACTATAGGGTAAGGCCGGATAACTTCTGGAGTTATTAGTCCTCCAGCAGGAAAAGTCGCCGGTGGAGTTGTAGATCTATGTAAGGAAGGTGAAACAAGAACTAAGCTCTCTAGGAGATCTTCTTGAGTAAGCTCCGTTTCCGATACATTGGCACCTTGACTCGCTGTTGAAATAGACTGCTCACCTTGTGCGGATTCTGACTGTGGCGGAAAAGAAGCTGATGTAGGGGCCAACCCTGGTGGTAAATCTTGTTGTTCCACATCTTCAACATTACCTATCTCGTCGATCTCTTCTGGAGCTGACGTGGACCCGGATTGGTATACGCTTACAGCTGCAAAGTCGTCGTCTCCGAAGGCTAGCTTATTAAATGGCCAGATTCCAGTCTTCTCAAAAGCACGTGTTATATTTCTCCAACTGAACGATTCAAAATAGGCTACTTTGGCAAGCTTCGGTATATTGTATATGTTTAGAGTTTTGCCCGGGTTATTCACATGCCAATCGTTAAATGCCACTTTCAATTTTGCCTTGAAAGGACCAAATACACCAACGTCTAAGGGCTGGAGACGGTGAGTTGTATGCGGTGGAAACGAAAGAAAAACGATTTGCCAGTTAAGCAGGTATAAAAACCCTCTTAAGAGCTCAAGGTACATGCAAGGTTCCTTATTATAAAAGGAATGTAATTTTTTCCCAATTTTTTCAACCATTTCTTCTGATCGTATCCGATCGACATCATTGCTTGTTTGCTTCTAAAACATTCGCCGTTTGGTATAGAAAAATTTTCGCTGAGAAGAACCGGTAAAAAACTCAATGGATATCACCGTCCAAGTTCCGAATTAAATGTCTATTAGCGGCTTCAACTATTTTCTTCTAAAATTGACTTACTTCTGAGTTATTATCTATTGAATGGTTTCATTATAAAAATGGTCCTAATTAATGTAATTGGTCGTTTTCTTATTTAAGTATTCCCCTTGCAGTATCTTGCAAGTAGGGCAGCAAATTTCCCTTAAAACCTTCGCCGGGCTTTCGCCTTTGTTCCTGCTGTTGCTTTTTTATGGCAGAAGATGCCCAGCTGCCCTCCACGCACACGCTTCAAGGTGAGGGGCAAGGAGGTTGAGTTACGGTCACAGAAACAACCTCTTTGCTTGGCGATCCATTTATTACTATCTGATTACGCTAATACATGAACGTACTTAGTATAAATACATATGTCGATACCACACGATACTACCGGACTGTGGAAAAGAAAAACAACAGATTTTTTTTTCGTCAAATAAACTTATGCTGTATGAATGAATGGCGTATATATACTTCATGTTTATGTAACCTCGTAAGGCCCAAGCTTATATTATACCATCAGAGCTAAACGCCCAATGTACATTACAATGTACAATATCTAATAATGTGCTTGCGGCCCATGACTTATTATTATTTTTTTTTTTGTTAAGAACTTGTCCAGAATTTTTTATTTTTTTTTCTAGATGCTTTATGGTCTAGACAGATAGAATGCAACTAATTTAGAGACAATCGGTCATGTTCATTTTAATGCACATTGGGTCTTTACGCCATATCGCATTTGAAATAAAACACAACGTTATAAATTCGTTTTTTTAATTGACATAAGAAGAAAATCACCTAATTTCAGTCATACAGGCATTAAAATGCTTACAAAAGATCCCTAAATTAATATTTTTCAACTTTGGTTGACGTAACAATAACGAGATCGCATAAAATACAGACTATTTACTTAATTTACTAAAAATCACATACTTCTGAGATACTAGTTTCATATTTTTTTTATAAAAATGTACGTAAAATCATCGTCTTAACATTCCTAAGCTAAGCTAGCTAAAGAGAGAATATATTTGACATAGTTCACATATATATTTGTAGCAAAAATAACACTTACAGTGTATAAATCTTCTAAAAATTGAACACAAAACATAAAAATATCAAAAAAAATACTGTCTTTTTCATCAAAACAAAAACAGAAACTTATACAAAATGTAATATGCTTACAACACTATCAAAACATAGTAACAGTCTTATAATAATTTAATTATAAACCTCCAAATTTGTTAAACAATCAGCTGCATATTTTGAAAAACGACACGAAGCCTAATTAGCCTTTTCGTGAAAATCAGCGAAACAATTTCTATGCCTAGTAAGACACAAACTAATATCACAGGTACGACATTTAAAATATGTCCTGTTATAATGGCATTGACGGCATCTACCCACATTAGGAACCAT
Organism: Hedya salicella; assembly: GCA_905404275.2. Taxonomy (NCBI): domain Eukaryota; kingdom Metazoa; phylum Arthropoda; class Insecta; order Lepidoptera; family Tortricidae; genus Hedya; species Hedya salicella. The sequence goes on along the minus strand of FR990111.1, from coordinate 14,002,484 downwards.
GTGGGGCATATGCTGAGCCTTGTGCGTGCGAAACTTTACACTTGGTATGCTATTGGGCTTTTTTCGGTGTACCACATTTTCAGCTTCTTCTTCACCTGCTGTCGTATCAGAATCAGAAATCATTGAATAAGATTCGATTAAGATTTCACCCATCTCCATTTTAAAAGCTCGCAGCTGCTGCACTTTCTTCACAGGTACCTGAAGTTTTAACTGATCATTTTTGAACTGGAGCCAGGAATTAGTCAATGCTAGATCAATCATTGAGGCAAACATCCTTTGTGTCCACTTCCGGGTTCTATATCTATACGGGCAAACAGCCATGAGACGGTCGGCTAAATCTACTCCTCCCATTTTTTGGTTATATTGCCTCACTACTCTCGGTCGTGGAACAGTCACATAAACCTTGTTTCGTTTGCACCAACGTTTACAAGTATCTTCGTCGCCATTTGCTTCCATGGATGATAAGAATAATACTGGCTTATTATCGAACCACTTAGTGAAAGCTATGCCATTATCTTTTCTGACCAAAACTTGACTACTTCCTCTTCCTTGTTTTTTTAGTTCTTTATCAGGTATTACTAGCTCTCTTACGTCTTTGGGAATTCGATTTTTCATCAATGTCCCAGTACCTCGAATGCCTCTCTTTTCCAGCTCATCCAGTAATTTTTCAGATGTGAAATATCTGTCGAAATAGAGAATATGACCGGGAACTAATGGGTCAGCAAGAGTCAAAACAGCTTTCTCACCCAATCCGAAATTAGTGTCATCGTAATTAGGGTACGTAGTTTGCCCTTCATACAGATGAAAATCGCAAACGGTACCATCGGGGTTCGCTAAAACAAAAGCTTTTATTCCCACAGGGTTTGGTTTACCCGGACAGTACTGCTTGAGAACACAAGAACCAGTAAATGGTATTATCATTTCATCTATTGACAAGGATTGTTCTTTATTTAAGTTTCGAAATCCATTTTGAATACGAGTAATGAGGGGTCGTACCTTCCAAAATTTATCTTTGGATCTCATTTCAGGTGAGATATCTACATCAAAAACGACCTTCAATGAATTCCGCAAAAGAAAGAATCTATTTCTGGACATATTGTCGGCTATTATGGGAATACGCCACTTATTTTCCCAGTACATTCTTAAATTGGGATAATTGACACTTCCCATTACAAACGTGATCCCGAAGTACATGTATGTTTCTTCAACAGTCAAATGCAGAGTCCGTCCTGTCTTTTCAACCGAGGTTCGATTGCTGTTTTCCACGATAGTACGGACTAGTTCGTCATCTATGTATTGTTTCCAATAGTCAGCAGTCTTAAACCCCTCAGTATCAAACAATGGATATGATGGCTGCATTAGTTCAACAAAACGCGTTGAAAAATCCTTTGTTTCCCAGTTACTTGGTGGCACATTTCCTCTGATTGAAGGTTCATTAGAGTCAGAAGTGGATGAGTCCTCACTCACCTCATTCTCCGGTCGACGTACTTGACTCCGACTCCGACTTCTCGCTGTCCCAATACCCCGTCTTGTTCCACGTCCACGACTTCGCCTATTTCCTCTGCTTCCTCTTGCACGCCCACCTCCTCTTCCACTTCCTCTAGCTCTCCTACCACCTCTCCCGCGATCCCTAATATCTTGCGCTTCCGTTAAAACTTCATGTTCCGAATCTGAACTTTCACTACTGTGGTTATCTGGTGGCGACAATATTGAAGCCAAAGGTTCATACTCTGGATCCATTTCGTCTTCATCCGATGGAACAAAGTCTTCCATCTCTGATTCATCGAGCAAGCGAGTGATGTCTTCATCTCGAAGACCTAAAATAAAAACGAATGTAAATTAATTACATAGCAACTAACGCCCGTTGTGCATTACGATGCACATGTGTTTTCAACAACAAGTTAAAAATAGGTAACAATCATATTTCAATAAAATAATGACTAATTACTAAAATATAAGTCTTTACCTTCATAATCACACAGTTTTTAAACAAAAGAATACAAGATTAACGTAATAAAACCAGATTTTACTTACGAGATCTCCGCTTGGGTGGCATGGCTGAGACAAAATGGCCGATATCTATGGATTCCTTTGAAACCACAAATGTCATCAAGTGTCAAACGTCACTCTTGTCATCTGTCATTCAGAGCGTTTAAACAAAATGGCGGTTCGCGGCAAAATTTTAAATCAATGTTATGAGAAAGTTCATGTACATCGTAATGTACAGTGGGCGTTTACTTGTAGGTATAGCCAAATATGCTGGGCCTGAGTTACAATCCTTACTTTGTTCATTGTAATGTACAGTGGGCCTTACGAGGGTAATGATAATTAACATTACGATACCTTTGGGTTCAATTGGCGTAAAAGCCAAAATGCAACTTTTAAGGAAAGCAAAAAAACTATTTTTGAAATCGTTTTTTTCATATAACTTTTTGAATTAAATATGTACATAAAAGTTATGTATAGGAAATATGCTTAAAATTTCAGCATGAAAAAGAATAAATTATCAGCTTATACCAGCCACATTTGGTTTAGGAAATAGTTAGGATTTACGCCCAAGATATTTGCTCTATAAGGTAATTACGTCTTTGGAAAATTGTTATCTGAGAACACTTTTGTGATGTATTACCACTTTAATAAACGCGGGCTTATATTTCTTGCCATAAAACACAATTATTTTGTAGTCGTATGTTGTATTAACCATATAAATATTTTATTTTTGTCTATAATATTTAATTATCTACTAAAATAAATATAATTTGTATCATAATGAATTAAATGAAACAAGGATAAATTGGTAACATTTGTTTTAATCGTTTATATTGACAAATGCTATTAAATTGTAGTCTATTATAAACTAAAATTAATATTATATATAGCCACATTTGGCAATTTTAACAATTGCAATTATGAATATTAGTCGAACTCGACGTATGCTTAAAAATAAACAATAGTTTTTAAATGAAAAGTAGCAGTCATCAACTTAGTAAGCCTTCTAAAGTTGACTATTTTACACAAAATAAACAAAACGACAAACAAACGAAAAACTTCTTTGTACCATTAATGACAATTAAACTGTTTGAATAGTATTATCGGTTTTAAAACTAAGTTTCTAAATCACTTTCTACTTCGTCTTCTTCATTGGTCATTATAAGAGCATCGACGACATTTCCGTGGGGCAAATCCAAGTAACCCTTATGATACATTTTCGGAATAGTACCATTTTCACAAAGCCGTTTTAAATCTCTATATTTCGCCTCAGAAATTGGCAATTGTTTCGGATAGAGAACAGACGGGGACAACACCATGACCTTTTCATATGCATTTCTATTTATTGTTTGTTCGCCAATACATTTGCCCTTAGTCGTTTTTCCCTTTCCTTTTTGTTTACTACCTCGTTTCACTTTTCCTTTATTTTCACTTTTTTGAAATAGTGTTAGTGTGTCCGTTGGTGTATCTTCTTCCATGGAGTATTTCAGATAAATTTGGTTTAAATTCTTTTTTTTTAAGGTGTCGCTCCTTATATTTCTAATTTTTACATTTTTGGTAGTTTCTGTTGAGAAAGTTTCTTCAACAATCTCATCCCATTTGTAAAAATCAGAATGATCCATTTTAACAACATTATACGGTTCAGGGTGCTTTCTTGCTGCCTCGATATAAGATGGCCATTGTGACGGACTCCACACAATTAACTTCTTAACTTCTCGTTCTATAATTGCGTGGACAGAGTCCACAGGCATATATGTATGTCCGGGTAGCAAGTAGTTTATTTGAATTACTTCAAGATTTTTCGAATGCATCAAAAAATAGTTAAATACAGACAGAACCGTCTTGTTTTTATTTTGTCCTCCACAAGTCACAATAAAACAATATATTTTTCACTCCTCTTTCATCAACAGCTTTTAAGTACAAATACAGGCATGTAGCGATTTCATTAGCACCCTTCTTTCCATCGCACTCTCCCCACAAATAGCAAAATACATTATGTGTGATGCTTTCGTATAAAGTAAAGTTAAAGACCGGGTACTTTCTGGAATAATATAACACAACACTCTTACCATACGGTGTATTCAAAATTTTTTGCAAATCAAAACTACACACAATAGTATCATTGTTCAGAGTTGGTAAGTTTTGATGCACTTTAAATCTTTCATACGTCGCCAGCTTTTCTTTAAGGTGATCTTCAAGTTTTTTTTTAGCTTTTTCGTTTAGGTTCTCATCATGCTCAGCTTTAACACATAAAATGCATTTATCTTTTTTTGGTGTGTGAAAGGACATGTTATATTCACTAGTAAATATACTCCTAAACATAGATTCACCAACAAATTCAATGTTGGAGCTATGGCATTCTTTTAGATACAGTCTGTATAGGTTCGATATGTTTTTTAACTCTTGTGGCAAATATAATTTACTAGACTTTGGACGAGTATAGTGTGATGGAACAGCAGGTAATTTATCTATATATTGTCTAACATTTATCTTTGCAGCATCTGAATATTTATTAGGAATATGGCGTGTTCGCTGATCAATTTTAGCCATCTCATCTTTTGAATTGGACAAAGTATATAACATAAACTTTTGTGATATGTCCAATGTATCTAACAAAAATTTCTGGCACACTTTTTGGTGATCATCTCCATTGTTTACATAATACTCGTATGTAACATTCCTTCTGGTCACTGGCGAATCCGTCCGTCTTCTTTGAACTGGTACAACATGTGATAATCGAACCAGCCAATCTTTTCTTCGTTGAACATTTAAGTTCCAAAAAAAGGAGAACAAAGCAGCTCGTCTTCTCATATTATAGCAACCTCTTTTACATTTATTGGGCAGGCAAGGATTGGTTTTTAACTGTCTTTCTTTTACTTGTTTTCCTGTAGAACTTTCATATTCTTTTCCTTCATTTCTCCTTGTTTTTATTATCTTTCGTTTATTAGTTTTTACTTCTTTTTTTTTTTTTATTGAATCATTTTCACGATCTCGTGTCTTCGTTAGTTTTCTTTTTTTTCTTGCAAGTTTAGTTATTTCTTCCTCACTTGATTCACTTTCATTTTCTTCAGCCCAATCATCAGAACTTCCAGCTGAATAGTCTCCAGTTTCATCATCTGACAAAAAATCTAAAAACTTTCTTTTCAGATGTTTTTTTGGTTGTCTCTTATAATTTTCTGAGGGAATATTTTTGGAAGTCATACCAACATTCATATAATTTATGTCTTTTGAGCATCCTGGTTTAACTAGATGGCTCATGTTAGATGCATCAATACTGTTTGATACAGAATTATCGTCAGCTTTGGTTTTATTTGTGGAAAACGTTACAGTTTCGAGATTAGTATATTTTATTTCATCAACTGTTATCTCGATGTTATCTTGGTGGGGGCAATGAGTCTCAATGTTCTGGTAAGAGTCATTATTATCAGGAACTAGCCTAACGGGTTCCAAGGCATCAGCGTGGTTGAGGTCAAATTCATCATTCTCGGCAGGCGATGAACCGAGTTCGTCAACATGATTTACAGGATGGACTGCATTATTTGGGTACGTGTTATTACTTTCGTAAGTTAACGAAGCCGGACCTTCAATTTTACAATTATTGGAAGGAGAATTCACACCATTAAATGAGCAACAATTATTCTGTGGTGGCGTGTCGGGTTTTTCATAGACGTTGACTTGATGCTGAGTATCAATAATATTTATGTAAGTATTTTCAGATACTTGAGTTATGGGGTCTTGTTTCCAAGGTGAGACTGTATTTTGCTTACAAGTCAAGTCCGTCACGTAAGCATGTCCGGATTTTTTTATTATTTGATCCGATAGTATGGTAATTTTTTTGTTGGTACTCATTTTTACTGGTATTGAATTTTGTGGAGTACTGCCACCAAAAAATGGATGTGACAATGGAAGTGAAACCATAGAAGTATTTATATTTTCATTGCTTGAATCCAAAATTACAGTGTGAATCTTTTTTTGCTTAATAGGCGGTTCTGGATCACTGTCTTCTATGATATCACTATGGTCCGATGAAACACTCAATTCCGAAGTTTCTTGTTTCTCGACAAGATCTGATGCTTCCTCGCGAACTGACCTGAAATAAAAGAAACTAAATTAGCTGGCAAAAAATGTAATAATTGATTTATAAATTAAAGTCAAGGCGGTGATCCATAAATGCGATTAAATTGAGATGTGACTTAAATTTAGTCTAATATTCAATAAATATAGGTAGGTACAAAGTTTATAGTTAATGCACGTTCAAATAGAAAGTAAAGCCAATTTGCAACAGTCAACTATCATTTTAGAAGCAGTTTCAAGTCGCAAATACAGTATCATTCTCTGTTTCGTACCTATAATTTTATATTCGTAAAAGACATACTGTTTAAAATAATGGCGTAAAAACCTCAATATTCTATAGTTAATCGGTATAACATATGGGCGTTAATGCGAGATTCTTGTGCTTCACAAAACTGCTATGGACGTAAATGCCATTCTACTGTAAAATACGCCACGTAAGTTACAGTATACAAAAAATAAACATAGCAATTTCTTAATGTATAAACCATGGGAGATATTTACAAAACGTAGCATTCGTTTCTATTCATGGGAACTTAAATAAAAGTATTAAGTTGTAAGTAAGTAATGTTTCTATATTCCACATTTGAATGTAATTAGAGGGGCTTAAGGTTTCAAATACATTGTGTTAATTTTTTGCGTTAATGTTAATGTCTCAAAGGTTTTACTGAACGAAATATTCCTTTAGTATAGATATAAATTCTAAGCCCATGTTAGCAAAATAACCTTTCTGCTTTTGAGCCAATGGATTTAAAACAATTAATGAAATGTAGGTACTCACCTTTTCAAAGAAGCCGACTGGCGGCGTTCAAATAATGCATTAAGCATCTCCCTCCGTTTAAGTAAAGCATCCAGAACACATTTTTTGTTATTTTCTTCCATTTTACATGAATAGAAACATTCATTAGTCCCATAAATCTGTTTTCAATTCACCACCGATTAGAAAATGCACATAAACAACTAAAACTTATCTCGCAAACTCACTATCCTCGTCGTGGTATAACAACAAGTGCTGGCCGGTCTAAAACAATAAAAAACGTTTCTACCTTAAGTGTTAACGAAACGCTTGACAGCATTGCATCTCGGTTTTATCTGTATTTAATCTTGAGGGCAGAAAGGGATAACTATATTTCCGAGTCAGAGTGTCGGGAACGTTCGGAAAGCAAACTCAAGTATAAAAATCATAGACCATTTTAACTTTTATTGTACGTAAATGCAATCATTTGAATAATCCTGTTTTTAAAGCATCTTACATCAATCCATTTGGTGAGCTCCTTCATAATTCATTGGCGTAAAAGCCATGAAGCTAAAGTTATGGTTAATACGTCAATCTACTTGACTAATAGTTAAGTTACGCCGTGCCGATTAAACGCAATAACAATTATTCACTTACAAATACTGTGACGTATAAACCCTAAATTACAGCACTGGCTTTAACGTTATTTGACAAAAATATAAACGTATTTACGGTACACTTAATTTTAAAAATTAAAACTGTGTGTTTTTTACATCACACGGTTCTCATTTTTGATGATATTTTTTGTAAAATACTTGGGTCGTATAAACCCTAAAGTTGCGAATTTCGATGAATCTTATATACAGATCGATAGAGCTCAAAATTCTGAGAAAGACTATATATATAACTGATATTGGCCAAAATGGCTTTTACGCCAATTGAACCCAAAGGTATCGATTAGTAAAATATATTTTTTTACATGTTTTTGTTTTATTTTTTTAATGCTTAAAACTAGTTACAATTATCTCGATATTGCGCAACCCTAAGTCTTATCTAATTGTACTTAACGGTTCCCCTGTTTACGCATGATTTTCATTGTCCGAATCATGATTTGGCCGAATTCATAATTTGGCATAATGCATTTTTTCTCTGAACACGTAAACTTTTTAAGATTTTTATAAAACAAACCTAACCTAACCTAATGAATACAACTGTATAATGCCTTAAAAACTCCTGAAAATTGTACAGTTTCTGAAAAAACTGCATTATGCCAAAATATGAATTCGGCCAAATGATGATTCGGACAATCGAGATTATGTCACATAAGGGGAACCCGTACTTAACAAATGGCTTAACTCTATTTATGTGTACAGACTATACAGTGTCGTGTTTATTATCATTCGCAATAATAATGTTTAGTTTGTTCTCTTGAATTACTTTATAAGGTCCTTTATATAAAGCTTAGTACCACTCACTTTTCTCTAAGACAAGGTCGTTCTTTTTTGTGTTTCACTGTGTTCACTTTGAAGTCATATGTACACTTCCTGTTTTGTTTTATTTTAATTAAGTTCTCACGTAATTCTAAACTATAATCGTTAGGGTTGTACAATGGTCCAACAGTCGCAATTCTACTGGATAATTCACATGTTTTACCAAAGACAAGTTCATAATTATGGCGTGTATTTTGTAGAGCTATGCACAGTGTTATTATATGAAAAACACCATTATGGCAGCCAATAGCTCCATCCTTCTGGATACTTATCGCTTTGTACTCTTTAATACGAGCCTAAATTCTTATGCGTATTCTAACCAATCGTTTCGTGATGGTACGCAGTAAGTAGACTGTAATGTATCTATAAGAGTTTAAATACCTCTGTTATTGTGGTTGAGATAAACTTAGTGCCCCTGTCCGTAATTATGATGATAGATGGGCCGTATCTTATTATAAAATTATTTACTAAAGTCTTTGTTTGTTAGAGGGTAAGCTTCGACGTTTTGTTGTGTTTGTGCGAAATGAAAATCCTTCGAACCAGCTACGCAACCTGACGATCGGAAAATCACCGGCCGTCATTTTTCAAATTCCTTTTCCTTTATTTGAGGGAAAGGACGGAAAAAAAGATCTCTGAATCAGCTTTGCAATCGGCAAGCTACCGGTTTTCCAACTACTTTTTCCTATTTATTGAGGGGAAAGACGAAAAAAAATTTTCTGAATCATATTAAGAGGAAAAAAAGCTAAAACGGCTCGCCAGGAAAACATTCAGTGTTGCCAGATCAGTGTTGCCAGATAGGTTTTACGTTCCGTTACGCGCAGCTCTTAAAAATAGTACGCAAATTCAAGTTTGAGTACGCAGTACAACATTTATTCACAAAATGTGCTTTATGCATAAAAAAAAAACCGGCCAAGAGCATGTCGGACCATGCTTAATGTAGGGTTCCGCAGCTGCTTATACAAAAAAATGCACTACAGATGAAAAAAATACGATATGAAACACTAACTAAAGAGCGTATCTTCCCGGCACTTACGTCCTTTTGCTGAGAAGCGCAGTTTTCTGGCAATAACTTAAAAACGGTATGTACGATCATGTTAAAACAATTTTCGTTGGAAGTAGTTATTAAGCCTTATATTTTGCCCCCGGCTTGAGCGTGACCACGACGGCGGCGGTTGTGGGTACGGCGAACTTCTTAGGCTTCCGCGGTGGTGGAGCCGGTGCCTTCTGGGTCGCGGCAAGTTGGGCGACCTGTGTTTGGGAAGGCTTTTTCTTTGCCTTCCCCTTTCCTTTCCTTACCACCTCCACCCACGGCTGCTCTGCAGGTGGGGCTGGTCCGGGCCGGTTTTCGCCTCTTGAGGATGCGGTGGTTGCCTTAGTGGCGGCGGCTGCCTTAGCAGCGGCTGGCCGCTTGGCGGGAGTTGGCAGCGGAGGATCGGTAAGGCGAGGCGCCTTCGATTTTGCAGCAGCAGCAGCCTTTTTGTCCGCCGTCAAAGAGGGACGCGTGGGGCGGGCAGGTTCTTCCGGGGAAAGCAGGTCTGCAGGAAGCCTCTTCTGGAGTCGTTCAAAGCGCTCCTCGTTCCTCTTTTCGACCTCCTCCAGGCGCACGTCGATCATGCTACCCAGGGACATGAACAGGTCTCTCTTTAGACCTTGGAGCAGATCAGGTAGGTTCATGTCCTGGGTAGAGTTCGGCGACTTCCTTCTCTCCCTAAGGGCCGTGCGCATCTGAGTCATCTCCTGGCGCAGCTCCGATAGCTGGTGCGAAAGCTGTGCGTTGGCTGCCTCGAGACAGGCCACTTCTTCCGTCACAGTTAGGCTTCTCAATTCGGCTACAGCCCCTTAAATTGTGTCTACCGCATTTTTGAGGGCCTTAACAAAAGTGCCCTTTAAGTTGCCTGATTTGTTGGCAACTTTAACCACTACATCCAGTGCCTCCTGTACAGTGGTGCCCAAAGCAACAGAAGTCTGGATGTTTTCCTCATTCTGTCCGAGCGGCTGGCGGCTTCTTAGGCGACCAGCCCTCCTCTTTTCTTTTTGTGCCGAGCGGTTAAATGCCGCCAGCTCGTCTTCCGCAAGGAGGCGCTGCTCTTTTGCCCTCTCATCTCTTAGCTCCGGGTGTTCAAATCAAATCAAATCATCAAAATATCCTTTATTCAAGTAGGCTTAGATACAAGCACTTTCGAATTGTCAGTTACAATGAGAGAAGTCTTTGCTGGGAAACATACAATATGATCCAACATTTGTTGCAAGGATTAGGGAAACCCAGAAAAACCTAATCAGATCATTTAACTTAAGTATAATACTTACTTATTATTGATAAAATCATCATTTTAAAAATTAAAATAATTAGTAAATCTAGAATGTGTCTAGAATAAATTTCTAAATGTCAGAGTATATAAAACAATTAATATGCGTGTACCAATTAACTATTACAATATTGTCTTAATTATACTTAAAACTTTTACAATTGTGTTATAACTAATTTATAATTGATACACGCAGAGGAGATGTACAAATTCTCCAGATCAATGTTAATATAAAATATAATCTTTTTTTTTTTTTTTTTAGAGATGTATAAGGTCTCTAGACGTCACGACATGCGATAAAATTAAATATAATAATTTGACAGAATTCTACTGAGATGTTTAAGGTCTCTTAGGGGTCAAAGTGAATAATACATTAAACATAATTATTATTAAATCTAAATTTCTTAGAGATGTATATGGTCTCTAGGCGTCATAACATGCAAAAAGATAAAATTAGTTAATTAAAATCCTCAGAAATGTTTAAGGATATACCTCTATAAATAAAACAAAACTCTTAGAGATGTATACAGTCTCTAAATCAAATAAAAATAGAATAACTTCAATCGAGTACAGGATGAAGTCTCTCACGTCATCAGTTCATTAACACGTTCGCTGCGGTAATAATTTTACTTGTTTTTACCTCAGTGCGTTATTAGGTCGGAACACCTAAGACGTACACTTTCCGCTGGTGCGGTATTATGTTAAAAGGCCTAGTGAGTATGAACTTGATTTAACCTGTGTTATCTGTGTGAAAATAAACGAAATCGTACAAATTTTGAGTCTATGCTGTTGTAATAGAGTATATATTTGCCCAACTGGCTTCGCCTGAGGTTTACAACTGTCATTTTTGAAAAAAACGTCAAAATAAACATTAGGTTGATCGACCTAATACCGCACCAGATCAATGGGACATTTAAGTTTTATTTTAGTGATGGGAAAAAATGTAGTCGATAAGTAAAAAAATCAAGTTTGCTTTATTAATTAAAGGTTAAAAAAAATTGTACATTCTTATACCTACACAATCTTTTACAAATGTTCATCATAGAAGCATTTTACACAATATCCTTTTTGGCACTGAACACAAAAAGATTTAATTTTTTTTGATTTTCTTTGGGCGTCTCGGCTGTTCAATGTCGCACGGAGCTTTTTATAACACCCAACACAAATTTTTCTTTGCGGTCCTCGTTTTTCAAAGGTGTGTTTTTTCTTCAACGTCGCGACGCGTTGATCATCTGAAAGGTAAGAATAAAATATTTATTTAAACTTTCACGATTTTCACACATTATTATGTATTAATACGGGACTTAATCACGTAAAAAATAAAAGGTAATACTCGGAATTACCTTAAAATACTGAGAACCGACATTTCGGAGCGACGCATCTCGCCCATCTAACCCGTTGAAGATGGGCGAGATGCGTCGCTCCGAAACGTCGGTTCTCAGTATTTTAAGGTAATTCCGATGAATACCTTTTATTTTTTACGCGATTAAGTCCCGTAGCGTAGTAATACATAATAAGGTAACAACAAGCATACTTGAACTGTACTCATTAAAATAAAATACTGGAACTGGAAAGTTCAAATTATATCTTAAGATGATTGTAATAAATGCATTACACAACTGTTTCTCGCATATTTATGATCCTCGCCTGCGGCTCGGGCATTAATTATCTGCGATATCAGGCCTTATATGTTTTACAACCCGTGTTGTCTACACAATGATATGTCACCACTTGGGCAAAAAGTGCGTTCTTCACGCGTAGCGTGCGGTAAAACCCACTTTGTGACCAAGTGAGGCATAATAATTAATACATTACACAAGTATAGTTGTAAAACAAAGAAAGACTGTAAAGCCCAAGCTGTAGGCGAGTGTCATAAAATATGCGAGAAAGGGTTTTCTGTTTCAAGACAGTTTTAGACAATTTTATGTCACCAAGTATGGCCAAGTGTGGCATAAATAGGTATTACATATTAAATTACCTCCGATGTTGATCGTCATTGGCTTCTGGGTCAATGCTTCAACGACTGCTTCAGTAAAATCTTTCTTGGACATTTGAGTGTCACTTCGGTACTTGTGCAATATCCAGCTATTTATTAGGATTGTTCCGAATAATATTTCCATCATGAGTTTCCTGAACCATTTTATTCCTCTTTTCAGGCTGGAATAATACGAGGACATTTGATCACTGAAATCAATGCCTTTTTTGTTATTGTTGTAGGTCAAAATACATTGGGGTTTTTTAATTTCTTCTCCAGTAGCCCTTCTTATCTTGCCCGTAGATTTTATGGCTAAATCGTGATTTCGGCATGTTGATATCATGTGCACTGGCCTTTTGTCCACCCATTTAATTATCCTCACACCATTCTTGTTCATTTTCCCTGCAATCTCACCTTTCTTTAATTTACTTGATATTATATTCCTTGGTAGTCCTTTTCTATTTGTCCTTAAAGTGCCACACAAATAAGTTTTTTTTTGTATTAAGTCTTCAGCTAGATCAATGGAGTTATAAAAGTTGTCAGTAATCACTATTCTTCCTTTATTTTCGAGTCCTTGTATTAATCTCAATACAGTTTTTTTGCCATGATCCACATCTCTGCCCGTATCACCCTTGCCTGTATATAGAATAATGTTCGATGTATATCCTTCTGGAGTACACAGCTTGTACATTTTTATTCCGTACTTGTGAGACTTGTTTTTGATGTACTGGCGAAACTTTAATCTTCCTCGCCACGGAATCATGGTCTCATCGATAACTAGGTAAGTTCCTGGCTCCACCATTGTTTTATTTTTTTCTAATATTAAGTTATAAACTTCTCTTATTTTTTTCAATTTATCTGTATCGTTTGGTCTTTCTTCACTGAAGTGCCAAAATTTTAAGATCAGTAAAAATCTATCCCTTTTTATAATTGAACTTATATATTCATTTCTGTAAAGTTTATTTTTCGACCAGTAGTCATTTATATGCGGTACTCTTGTAAGACCCATAGCTAAAAGCACTCCTAAAAACTTTTTCATTTCATCGATATCTATTGGGGTCCATGCATGAACACGTGATTTAGCCTTGAGATTTTCTGTGTTAAGATAATTTTGTGCATATTTGTTAGTATGTTCGACCATTTTGTCGATGATTTCCTCCGTTAAGAATAAACCATAGTAATCCGATGGAGTTTTTATATCATTTGAAACGTGACACTTAACATTGCCTGAGAATTCTTCAAAGTTTGGTTTAGTATCATTGATATCTACCCATTCATCATTATTTGTGTTTATATTAATAGATTGTGTGGTTTCAGGCTCTTCAACTTCATCTACATTATCGAAACTACCTTCATCGGAATCGAAATCAAATTCATCACTATCAGAAGTACTAGTTTCTGAGTCTGAAGAGCTCGGATTGTAATCGTCATCATCATCATCGTCATCAGATTTGGTGTCATAATTATTCTTAGGGCTTTCCAATAACCTGTTTTCATTGTCATCATATTGCATATTATTAATGTTTACGGTAGCATTTATTTGTTGCGTTTTAGTTTTATCACACATTGATATTGCCTTATCTTTATTTGAAGTTACAGATCCTATTGTTATTTTTTCATATTCTCCAAATGTTTCAGTTGCTAACAAATCATGAATTTCCTCGTTACTCAATGGGCATTGTATGGATTTGACACAAGAAATGTCACTGACAGAACTACATCTACTGGTCAGTTTTGAATGGTTCAAGGTTTTATCAAATGTGTGTGTGTTTTCCTGTCGTGAAGTCGGAGTTGCGGATAGATTTTGTAGAGCATGCAAGGAAGTTTGTGAAGGAGTTACCAAAACATTATCTGTGTTTTCCTGTCGTGAAGTCGGAGTTGTAAATACATTTTGTAGTACTTGCAAGGAAGTTCTCGAAGGAGTCACCAAAACATTATCTGTGTTTTCCTGTCGTGAAGTTGGAGTCATGAATACATTTTGCAGTACTTGCAGGGAAGTTCCTGGTGGAGTCACCAACATTTTATCCAGTTGTTCTTTTGTTTTTTTTTTTTTCACCGGCGTTAGTGGCGTTTGGAGGATATTCTTATCACTAAAACTTACGAGGCCAGAGTCTGTGTTCTCTCTCGAAAGTCCACTGGTACTTGATCCAGGTTGAATAAGAACATTTTCAAGTATTTTTATCCTACTTTTTTTTGGAGAACTGTTATATAATAGGTCACATTCATCATCACTTGAATTTATTTCGTTAGATAATTCCAGCAGTTTACGGCAACGCGACTTTCGGCGACTCATTTTTTCGCTACCTGGTCTTAAATTATGTCATAAACAAACGACTGCCAGCACAACACTAACTAAAAACAATACTAAAATCAGTGCGATGCTAGGTTGAGTTGCCTATTATTCCATATTAGGTCTTTAAACCTAATAGCCGCAAGTAATTACTACTTTTCTTCAGTGCGGTATTAGGTCTAAAGGCGTAATACAATTTTTCTAGTTGGAACTAGTAGCCCTTTAATAGCTATTTACAAAGGTATATTTGTCTCATTCATACTCCAAACAATCTACGAGATATACGCTTCGCACGAACGCGAATACACCAGATTTTGCTCCCGCACCGAGTGGGAGACCACGTATTACGCCTATAGGCCTAATAACGCAGCGAACGTGTTAAACACTGGTAGGCAGTTACTAGGTATACAATTAATTTGGCCCTTGCTAGCATGAACAGACCGGACCCCACAAACGGCACCCGTTCACGAGCATGACGCATATCTCAGCCATCGCCTCCCTCAACCATATTTTAGGGAAGGTTGCGACCCGATCAACGACGCCACCGTAAGCAAAGACCTTTAAGCGAGCATGACATGCTCACACTGCCGGGCACTAAACACTAATAGTATTGCCCGGTGAGAAACAACAAATGTGCTCTCATGTTACATTAAATGCGATCTATTATTACCTCTTAAAATAATGCTAACTTTACATACACAAGACTAAACTACTGGCTTAAAGACATCTTTATCGTCTAAAAAGTCATTTACAGTATAATACGCCTTGTTTAGTAGGTGACGTTTTATGTGGGACTTAAATTTGCTGCAAGGTAAATTCACTACATCGGTAGGTATTTTGTTATAGAAGCGTACACAGTTCCCCACGAACGAAGTTCCGACCTTGCGGAGACGATGAGCAGGCATGGCAAGCTTGTTCTTATTTCTTGTATTGTAGTGATGAATGTCACTGTTGTGTTTGAAATCATGTTGATTTTTCCGAACATACATAATATTCTCGAGAATGTACTGAGATGCTACGGTGAGAATATTGGTTTCCCTGAATTTTTCTCTCAGTGATGCACGAGCTCCCAGTACATAGATTGAGCGTACTGCCCGTTTTTGTAGTACGAAGATGGTTTGTATGTCCGCCGACTTGCCCCACAACAGAATTACATATGACATTACACTATGAAAATAACTGAACTACACGAGCTTTGCCGTCTCGACGTTTGTTAACTGTCTGATTCGCCTCACTGCATAGGCTGCGGAGCTTAGTTTACCTGCAAGAGTGGCTATATGCGCATTCCATTGCAGTTTAGAGTCCAAAGTAACACCCAGGAATACTGTTTTGTCTTCAAATTCTAGCACATCGCCTTTCAATGTCACCTTGGCACAATCTACTTGTTTCGCATTCGGTAATGTGAATTTGATGCACTTGGTTTTCTTGGCATTTAAAAGTAAGTTATTTGCAGTAAACCAATGTACAATAGTAGACAGCGCATCGTTTATAGCAACGAAGTTATTCTCTCTTCTTTTCACTTTAAAAATCAGAGAAGTATCATCTGCGAATAACACGATATCATGTTTATCTTGCACAAGGTTTGGTAGATCATTGATATACACTAGAAACAGAAAGGGGCCTAGAATTGAGCCCTGGGGTACCCCCATAGCAACAGATGACCCAGTTGATTGCATCCCGTTGATGACTACGCGTTGCGTTCTGTCTGAAAGATATGATGAGACGAGGTCAAGTGCACCGTTCTTTATTCCGTAGTGTTCCAACTTACGCATTAAATTATTATGATCAACGCAATCAAATGCCTTTGATAGGTCACAAAAAATCCCAATAGCATCTTGAGCGTTTTCCCAGGCATCAAAGATGTGTTTAACTAGCACTACCCCTGCATCAGCAGTGGAGCGACCTTTGGTAAATCCAAATTGACTGCTATGAAGTAGGTTATATCCATTAAAATGAGATGTAAGTTGATTAAGAATAAGTTTCTCAAAAACTTTACTCAATGCGGGTAGTATTGATATTGGTCTATAATTTGTGGGGTCTGTTTTCGTTCCTGATTTAAATAAAGGAATGATCTTGCTGTGCTTCATCAAATTAGGAAATACTCCAGTGTCAATACATTTGTTGAATATATCAGCCAAATATGGTGCAATCGCCTCTATTATTGAATGTAACACTTTAACGGAAAGGCCCCACAGGTCTTCAGTCTTCTTCAAATTTAACGATCTAAAGGTTTTGATAATAGTATTTGGAGTAACGTAAGTAAATTTGAAGAAGTCTTTACATTCTGGTACATACATTTTTAATATTGATTCAGCAATATCTGGCGATGGATTTAAAGATTTTGTTGTCTCTACAGGTATATTAGAGAAGAACACGTATGCGCAACTTCAATGTCCTCATTTACTGTTTCATCGTTGATTTTTAGGCTAAAATGAGGATTTTTTACTTTAGTTTTCCCAGTTTCGTCATTTATGACCTTCCAGACGGCCTTCACCTTGTCACTAGAATTAATAATTTTTTTAGACAAATATTCCGATTTAGCAGTAGAGGTGTGCGCCGATCAAAAAATTGTCGGCGGCGGCGTCCGGCGAAATTTTCACCGGCGGCGGCGGCGTAATCGGCGTGAAATCGGCGTGGAGCAAAATTTGCTAGGTTGATTAAAAGTAAAACGAAATATCCTTGTAAATCAACTTTTATTATCAATTTAGAGCATGTTTCACATGAAATCAACAATATAAAATATTTTAAACAACATTTTAATAAAGAAACATATGTAATTAAAACTTTTACAGTCAAACAATCCTTAACATACCTAAATAGAAAAAAATAATTAAATCACAATAATAAGACTAGTATAATTCTTAATCAGTCAAATCAAATCACATCACAAGCAAATTTTTGGTAATTCTGATGAAATTGGAATCATATATATCTCGTTCGAATCAGTTTGTCCAATAATTAAGAGCTACCCTTTTTTGATTTAGAGTAATTATCATGTATGAATATTATTTTATTTACACGAGATGGGTGAAGACGGGATCTTTTCGCGTTCAAAGTCAATCCCGCTATAGAAAATACACGTTCGCTGGGTGTGCTCGTTGCAGGAATTGACAATATGGCTCTGGCAGTCGCATACAGCCATGGATATACGCTCTTGCGCTGTTCCCAATATTGAAGGATCCCATGTGTGACATCATTGGCTGATGCACTGCAGAAATACTTCCATGCCTCTGACTCTACGGGTGATGTGAAAGTCGAAGTCTCTTCACTGTATTTATTAGCTAAGCTTAGAAGCATTGCTTCTGAGGCCTGAGACGTTGAGGGCTGCTGCATTTGAAGCTGCACTGAAGTTGAGTCAACATCTTTTAATTGCAAATCATTGGCCACATAATTTGCAATAAAATCAGGCCTTGTCATGATGCGGGATTCTAGATACAAATCGATTGTTTTCAGCTTTTGAAACCGGGGATCCAGCAACGACGATGCGATCAATGTATCAGTTATTGGAAATCTGTAATCCAGTCGATCTAACATCCTCTTTTTCAGAGCCGTTATAGCGATCAATTCACGATCTTCAGTCTTCCTCAAAATATCTTCGATTTCATTTCTCAGAACTAGCGCCACGTTTATTGTGCAATTCAAATCAGAGCTTAATATTTCCACTGCAGTACGAATTTTCTTTAAAACTTGAATTAACTGTTGCATTATATGCCATTCCGCGTCGGTCACTTTCAAGTGATTTTTTGAAATTTTGCCCAAAAGGTTATTTACTGGTCCTTTATTGTTGGGATGGGACAAGCTCTCTAACATTGTCAGCAAGCTGTGCCAACGGGTTTTGCTTTCTGTTTTAATAGTTTGAGTAGTCTTAGCATATGTCGTTGCTGAACGACGCGATTCTTCTTCATTCTCATCAGTATCGTCGTCATCACTGTTGGACTCAGAGTCACCACCATCATACATATTGGGGTCTTGTAGTGATGTCAATATTAGCCGTTGTTCTTTTTCGGCTTCTTGTTCAAGCTCAGGAGCGCGAAATCGTAGAGCTTTTGCAATTTTTTTAGATTTCTGTATTAATGCTTGCAAAGATTCAACAGTAGCAATTCCATCCACCATTACAAGATTATGCAGTCCATGTCCAAGACAAAAATGACTGGTGACATCATCAATCAAAGTAGCCGCTTTTTTGACATTAGAACCCGAGTCTGTTACGAGAAATACTTGATTTTTTATCAATCCGAAACGCTCTCTCACAGCTTGAATTTCCTCTTTTATTCTTTCACCAGTCTTTTTTTCAAGAATGAGGATAGTATCCAGGGTAAACCGATATAAGGCCATATTTTCTGAAAAGAAAAAATGTTTTAATATATTATTGCCACACATAGTTTTTAATTTTTTTAAACAAACAGAAAAAGTGACCTAAAAATAGCATGTGGCACTGAAAACTTCTTTACACATGTGCGAGCAAAAACTATTTTTTTATCGAAAAAGTGGAAGATAACGTGAAATATAAAGGTAATGGTACATAAAATCACCACGTGTATAATGCCCTCTCTCTACTAACTAATAACTTACCATCAAGATAGTGCAGTGTAAACGTGATATAGTTTCGGCGACGATACGAGTCACTCCACAAATCCGTGGTCATTGCAACGTGTTGGCCTGCTTTCGATGTTTCACGTTTTACTTCGTAAAGCAATGAATCGTACACATCTTGCAATGCATCACGAGAAATTGTTGTTCTTGTTGGTAGATCTTCTGAAGCAACAATGACGCCATATTTCTGAAAAAAATAGAAGTGATTATTATAATATATGCATGTAAACGCATTCTTGTACATAATAACAAATCATATACTAAATAGAAGTTATTATTACAATGTATAAATGCTTTCTTGTACATAATGCCAAATCATATACTGGCAATAATGTTTGATTCATATACAGATACAGTATACAGACCGATAATTCAGACGATAGAAAATATTATTACAAAGTTAATAGGATGACTTACTTGGAAAAACTCTGTCATTCCTTCATCTGCAACTGAGTCAAAGGGCATCAGGGATCGACAAAACCATATAGCTAGATCTCTTGCAAGTAACCACTTATGATTAGCTGCTGTATTAGTTGATGGGCGCGGTCTTGGTGTGAAGAACGTTTTTATGTTTGCTATGGCTTTCTTTTCCTTTTCCGCATCACTAATATTGTGTTCTTCTTTTAAATGGCGAATCAAATTTCCCGTGCTCACACTGCTACTGTATGATTTTATTTTTACCCTGTAACAATTTTTTATTCGTTATTGCTTCCATAATCTAAGCATTCAAACGTTTTATTTATTATTTTATAAAACAACGCAATACTTACAAGCCAAATAGAGTGCTTGAATCTTGATTTTGTGCATTGTTTAAACAAATTTCACAAAACACTTGATCGGTTAGCACGTGCTTCTTTTTATTATCTTTTTCCCACACAAGTTTGCCAAAATGCTTCCAGCAACTACTATTTTTTTTTGATTTGCAATACAAAGTCTGTATTTTAAAATCACAAACTTTTTGATTTCTGACCGATACATCGTCACTTTCGTCCGCCATATCTGACAAACGACACTCGCACACAGTTACACCGTTGAACTATCACTAACCGATAATAAGAACAATTCGGTTCATCTCCTCTCCCCCACCGCAAAATACTGTAATGTAGCTACTAACTGCTTCTAAGGATCTACACGATACGGAGGAGATTATCAATGAAACACATGTTTACCGTCCAATGTACGAATCTATAATGATCATAATAAAGCAAGTTACATAAGGTTACATATTGATGATTAATTACGATTACCATATAAAGAACCACTAGCCTAAATGGGTGAGTCTCCACATCACATCACCCCCCTAATAATTTTTTTTTTTTTTTTTTTTTACCTAATTACTACTATTGTTGTTACTTAAAGTCATTGACTTTCTGTAATCTAATTCTAAGTCGGTCAGTCGAGTTCGCTGATCCTTTGTTATGCAAACTTGGCAGTGCGCTAATATGGTGCAGTGTTTACAATAACATATAGATGCACCTCGCACACCTGGCGCACAAGTTAATTATATTATAAACAGATTATAATGGGTTACACAAAATATGGCTTAGTTCTATTCTTATGAATAACATTTTGTTTATTACCTATACTAATTTTTACATTATCACCCATATCCTCAATTACTGGATACGGTCCAATATAGACAGGGTCCAATTTTTCACGTGCTTCTTTCTTAACTAATAATAATTCTCCTACCTTATAGCTAGCATGTTTACAATTTGTGTCATAATTATACTTTCTTAGTTCTTTAGACTTAATTAAATTATTTCGAGCGTCCTCTTGGGACTTCTGTAATCTATATCTTAATTCATACGGATAGTCATCATAATTATATATAGGATCCACACTATTCTTAATGTTACTAGGAATGGCACATATTTTTCCAAAAACTAATTCATAAGGTGTATATCTAGTTTCAGTATGCATAGTCGTGTTATAAGAGAAACACCAATATTGCAACCAGTTGCTCCAAGTATGAGCCTGGTTATCCGTCTGGATTCTAAGGAAAGCTCCTAAGGCCTTATGAGAGTTTTCCAAAGAACCAAGACTCTCATGGTGATAAGCAGTAGACATAATTTGTTCTATTTTTAACAACTTACATATATTTCGCATTGTTGATGATATGAATTCGGTACCGCGGTCGGTTGCTATTTGGCGCGGTATACCGTAGCGTAAAATAAACCCTTCAACAAATGCTCGTGCTACTGTTTCGGTTTCCTTATTAGGAAGTGGGTAAGCCTCGACGTACTTCGTGAGCTCGCACTGAAGTGTCAGTATGTAGGAATACCCATTGTCATCTTTAGTTAAGGGGCCTACAAGATCTAAGAATACTTTGTCAAACGCCGCTGTTGCGGTACTAGTTACACACATTGGTTCTTTAACTGAGGTATGAAATTTTTGTTTTTGGCATTTATCACACCTCTTCACAAATAGTCTTACGTCGTCTTCCATACCTGGCCAATAATAATAGCGCTTTATATTGTTGCACATCCTTCGTACACCTGCGTGGCCACTAGTTGGCAGGATGTGAAAATCATTTATTATTACGCGTCTGTCGTCTTTGTCATTTATTTTTGTCACGCCTCTTATTACACATACTCGTGGTCCGGACCATCCACTTATATCTTTAATGCGCTGAGTTAACTCTTTTATTTTATTTATATTGTCATTATTTCGTATGACGCATATTTCCTTTATATTAAGATTCTTGCAGAATATTTCCAATTCTCTCATGAAGAAAGCTCGTTTCATACATGATTGAGAAATTGGAGCAAGACCTATAATTGACAAAGAGGGCGAATAAACAAACATATGATTCTTACTAAAAACAGAATCGTGCATTTTCTTACATTTCCTGTAGTCATTGTTTCCAAAAGATAACTCTGTAGAATTATTTGGTTTTTTAAGTATTTCCACAACTTTTGGGTGATCAATCCAATCGTTTTGAAAATGCTTATCGGCCAAACTCTTCTCTCTCTCCCTTTCTTCCATCTGTTTCTTTTGACGTCTCGTACATACATACATATCATGTTCACTCATACGTTTCAGTTGCTCGCTAGTTATTACAATCCTTGATAATGCATCCGCAGCTACATTATCTTTACCTTTTAAATATTCAACTGTAAAATCATACTCCTCTAAACATAACCTGAACTTTGTTAGTCGACTGGAAGGGTTGTTCATATTAAATAAATAAATTAAAGGACGATGATCGGTTATGATCTTGAAACGTCGACCATAGAAGTATGGCCTAAAATATTTAATTCCCCATGTTATTGACAAAAGTTCTTGTTCCACTGTTGCATAATTTTTTTCTGCTTTATTTAGGGGTCTACTAGCATAAGCTACCGGTAAACCATCTCCGTTTGCTAGTACGCACCCTAGTGCTACTCCTGATGCGTCAGTATTTATTATAAATTCATTCTCGGCAGAAAAATTTGGATACTGCAATAAGGGTGGATTACTCATCGCTTTCTTTAAGTGTTCAAATGCTTGTGAACATTCTTTAGTCCAGACGAACTTAACATTTTTCCGTGATAAGTTATTTAACGGTTGCGATATTTCAGAAAATTTCGGTATAAACTTTCTATAGTAGTTTGCGAATGCTACAAATCTCCTGACTTCATCTTCGTTTTTTGGTGTTGGATAATTCTGAATCGCTGAAATTTTACTTGGGTCGGGTTTTATACCTTCAGCAGTGACCAAGTGTCCTAAATATAATATTTCTTTTTGTAGGAATCTACACTTTAAAGGATTGAGCTTAAAGTTGACTTTTCTTAGTCTTAAAAAAACATCTATTAAATTTTTATTATGCTGCTGTAAATTTCGTCCCATTATAATTATATCGTCGAGATAAACAATACATTGTAAATAATTAAGGCCTGACATGGCTATAGTCATAGCCCGACTGAACGCACTAGGACTTGTTTTCAAGCCCATTGGTAATCTTTTCATCTGATAGTGCTTATCAGCTACGAACGCTGTACATTTCCTACTGTCAGCATCGAGTTTAATTTGGTAATAGCCTTGATTGAGATCCAACGTGCTAAAATATACGGCTCCTGACAAAGAGTCTAATATCTCGCTAATGTTGGGTAATGGGAATTTGTCATTTTCTATACGCTCGTTAACTTTTCTGTAATCTATTACTACTCTCCACTTTTTTTCTCCACTGGAATCGGATTTTTTTGGAACAAGTAGCAAAGGGCTTGCCCATTCTGATGAATTAGTTTCCTCGATGATGTCATCTGCTAACATCTGCTGAATTTGCCTATTAATTTCTGCTTTCTGCGCATAAGGTAGCCGATACGGTTTACTATAAACTGGAGTTTCGTTAGACTTCACGTGAATTTTCTGTTCGTATAGATTCATAGTATTTAATTTATCCCCCGGCAGATGAAAAATATCGGCAAATTTAGCGCAAATGCTTCCTATACTACCCTCTTCTTCCTTGTTTAAATAGTTTAATTTCAATAACGACAATAAGGACTTAACTCTATCTGCATTATTTATAGACTTTTCAAAAGTAAAGCAGTCAAAATCTTCCAGCCGCCTAATTTCAGGAGTTAAGCATTTTAAAGTTACTTCTTGCTCTCGTGTATTCATCACTTTTACTGTTAAATTTCCATCCATGCTTCTAGATATAGAGTTTGCCATGAAAATACCCTCACATATTTCTCGAGCAGATACTACAAAATCTCCTTTTATAGTTATCGGGACCTTAATTAGTACTTCACTTCTCGCCGGTAATCTAATAAGCGAATGGTTTATGTTACTATTGGTAGAGTATACGTGTAAAGCTACAACTGTTAAGTGACCGCCATTATCAAGGGTCAATGTATTATTTTCGAAATTTAAAACGCACTTAAACCTGGACAAGAAATCCTGCCCTATAATACCATCTACATCCAACGGCAGATTTTTAAAAACATGAAATTCATGACTAAATGAATCATTATTTTCTTCAACTAAACTAAAATGTACGACACCAATCGAGCTAATTTTTCCACAGATCCCATTTATGGTGGTAGTCTTTGGTTGAATAACCTGGGTCGTTGTCACTACTGAGTCATGCTTGACTGCACTTAGTGACGCTCCCGTATCTACGAGCCATGTAAACAACTTGCCTTGTACGTAAAATTGGACAGAGTTCATATTACTGTAAGCTAAAATGTATGACAAATTGTTAGGCACGAAAAAACTGCTGGCCGAATGAATCATTCTCGTCATGTGATTCACGAGTTGCGTTTATTTGGTGTTGCTTTTGTGGCCTACTTTGCCTATTGCCCCTATTATGGATATAGTTCTGGTGACTAAAGTTGCCCCGAAATCCACCTCTAGAACTTTTCCAAGGAGCAGAACTACCTCTTGGAAAAGTACGGCCGCGGTTTTGTTGTTGGAAACCATTTTGCGAATAATGGCTTCTATTGCCTCGGCTCGCAAAATATGCGTTCCCCCGAGATGATGCCCTCTGAAATCTCATATTCCTACCGCGTGCTGTAAAAACTTGCTCTGAGCATGATGGAGACATAGCGATCTCTTCATCTTTCGCAGCCTGTATCGCATCCTTAAGCGACGTGTAATTACGGGCTGATACTACCGTACCCAACCTGTCATTTCGCAAGCCATCAGTAAATCTGTGTATTGCCTGCTTCTCGTTTATAGGTTTTAGAATGCTATATGCGGCCGAGTCACCGTTGGCCTGGGAAATTGTGAGGTTCACAAAGATGTCCTCTAACTCCCTACCAAATTGCTCTATAGTTCTAGCACCTTGTCGAGCAATCTGCATTTTTTTCTGTAAAGCAGTGTCGGATTTACGCGTAAGTAAATGTTTCTTCATTTCATCAACCATGCTAGATATTGACGTGTAACTACTTGACAAGCGCAGCTTAGCGTTATGAGACAACCGTGTTTTCAGGACAAAGTTTATTAATACGGGAATATCAGTATCCACCGTCATAGTCGCGTATAACTCTAACGCGTCGATTAACTGTAAGGTAACTTTTTCGCTATCGTCCATGATAGGCAACAAAGAGACTGCTGTCTTAAAGTCAAAATTCTTTTTAGAACCCATGTTTGCCTCTGTAAGCTGCTCCTGTTCCTCAAATAACTCT
The DNA here is from genome assembly GCA_905404275.2 of Hedya salicella. Lineage (NCBI taxonomy): Eukaryota > Metazoa > Arthropoda > Insecta > Lepidoptera > Tortricidae > Hedya > Hedya salicella. The sequence goes on along the minus strand of FR990111.1, from coordinate 13,976,924 downwards.
AATAACTTACTATATTCGTTTTCTAAATTAGTAATACATTGCTGATCACTATCATTTATAGGGATTTCCCCTTTTTCTACCCTTATGCTATAGACTTTTATGTAGTCGTTATATTTGTCATACACTGACTTTGCCTCTGATAATTTATCTTGGCCTAATTTCTCGCTCCTCCGAGCCGGCCCAAGTTTAACTAAATACTCTCTAAGATACTGAATACGCTCATAAAAGTCTTTCAATACAGGCATCACTACCATTAACCATCATCAGCAAGCACAATCAGCTTATTATAACTAAATAAAAGTAGCCCTTAATTTAAAAATAACAACTGTCCATACGCGACATCATGCTACGACACATATTTAAACCAATATCACTGAATGAACACTGAATTATAAGTACTCACATTTCCGTTGACACTTCACTGTATTATACTGATGCCCGCCTACGCATCACTATAGCCGCCGCCTGCCGCTCAATTTTCCTGGTAAGGCACTTATGAATCCTTTTCCAGATAAAGTAGCATAGTATGACTGCCATCATCAAAACCATAGCTACCATAATGTAGGACATCTGTCCGCCTCCTTGCATGTCCTGGGAAGTGCTAGCCTTATTGCCCTGGCCATTTTGAGCAATTATGACCTCCTCCTTCTCGATCTTGGACTCAGTTTTCCCCATGGTTAGTAGCCAGTCAATATGAGAAAGAACAATCAAGAACATAACGTTACCATCATTGTTCCGCTCTTACGCTGCTGCAGCTGTCTCCACTAACGGTTTGCGCGATAGCCACCGACGGACACACATGCAACACAGTACAACGAGTACCACCAATGCAATTATCCCGTATGGTACCCAATAATATAATAGGTCCTCCAAGTCCCTTAGCACTTTAGCGTCCACCTGGCACATTTTAAGTCCGCACCATGTCTCTGTCACATTTAGTAAAGCTTTGGCAAGGTCGCCATGTAATGTAGCTACTAACTGCTTCTAAGGATCTACACGATACGGAGGAGATTATCAATGAAACACATGTTTACCGTCCAATGTACGAATCTATAATGATCATAATAAAGCAAGTTACATAAGGTTACATATTGATGATTAATTACGATTACCATATAAAGAACCACTAGCCTAAATGGGTGAGTCTCCACATCACAATACCATACGCTCTTACACGCTTTGGCGCGCTACCTGTCCTGAGTTTTGGGCTTTGGGTTTTTCCTCATGCTGCAGCTGCACTGCACTGCACTCATTAACAGTAGTAGCATAAAGATGTTGTAAAAATAACACGTGCACGCACATAATAAACGCCAAATACTAAAAGAGCTGTACTTATTAACAGTAAGTAGTATAAATCATAAAGATATTATATAAATAACACGCGCACATAGAGTATGTCAAATGCATCGTGTCACCACTGTCACCTAGGATGGGGCTGATTTATTATATCCATCTCTTTTTTTCGTATGGTATATTATGAGATAGATATATAATCAGCCCCATACCCGAGGGGCGCGGGCGCAACTCGCTTGACAGACTCTAACAAACTCCAAATACTAAAAGCTAAATGTTGTTGATTTTGCAATGAACAAAATGTTAATGAGATATGATTATTCAAAAATATATAACACGATGTATTTCTCAGTATGTACTTGTAATTTGGATAAGAAAATCATTTATCATAAAAAATTGGCCACGCCGATTTTACGCCGGTCAACATCATCGGCGGCGGCGGCGTGGAAAAATTGTCGGCGGCGGCGGCGCGGCGGCGCGGCGCACACCTCTATTTAGCAGCAGCGCACAATTGTTTGAAGGACTTGGAAAAATTCTTCACGTATTCTAGAAATTCCGGTCTCTTATCAATTGACCTTTGATCATATAGATCGTAAAGACGAAGTCTTTTTTCATGAATATCAGGCGTAGCCCAGTCGCTAAATGTAGTTTTAACCTTGCCTTGTACTTTCTTCAGATTGAGACAAGAATCAAATTCTTTTTTTATGCAATCAAATAAGACCGAGCACATGCTGTCGGCATCCTTTTGAGTAAAAGAAAGATAACACAGTTTCTCCTGAATTTTCCGTTTAAATAAATCTAAGCGATACTCAGAAATAGGTCTGCACATAGTGTCTTGTGGTTTCTCTTCATTTTTTCTACTGAAACTGAAGGATGCATGTTGTCCACAGTGGTCAGAGCTTAGTTTATTTATGATAGATTTATCCAACGCATTCGTGTTACTAAATATGTTATCAATACATGTTGAACTGGTGGCTGTGATTCGGGTAGGCTCACAAAACAAATTCTCTAGGCCAGAAGATTTGAAAGTGCTCAACAAACTCACACTCATAGATGATACTTCAAGTAAATTGACATTAAAATCACCACACACAATTATACACTTGTTACTAGAGAATACGCTATTGAGCACTTTATCCATAATTGACTCAAATATACTATAGTCCGCTGATGGGGGTCTGTATACACATATAATTATAAATTGATCTGATTCAATACATGACAGTTCTACTTGACGTTCAATGGACATGTTAACAATATCCTTCCGTTCTTTATACTTTACATCATGTCTTACCATGATTAAAGATCCGCCGCGGTTGTAAAACTCTCTACGAGAAAGAACTCATGTGGGATGCGTCGTTGGTGATGAATGTTTAGAAAGTCCGGAGAAAAGTAACAAAGTGTTTATTGTATTAAATTACTAATTATTACAAACTGAATTATACTCATGTTAGTAGAATGTTAGAAAATGTTAAATGTTATAAATGTTATGTTGGAATGCACCCGGCCGCGATAATTCCGAAATATGCACTGACTATGTTAATTAGGTTATTGATTGAAGCGCGTTCTGCTGACGAGGCGCTCGAGGCTAAATCGCGTGTTAGGTGCAATGACTGCACCTAACATCTTGGCGGGGGCAGACGATGAGATGAGATGATTTAAGATAATGAGACAAGGTGATCAAACAATGTGGCGATTATAACTAGTTAAACTCTAAATGACAATTTTCGGAATAGTGGCGAACTGCCTCTCTACATGTTTCGTCTCACTGTTTTCACTTTCACCACATTTCTCTCCTGTTACACTAGCACTTGCACCGCACTTATCACTGACACTGTACTTGCGTATATGCCCGCGCTGAGCGCTGGGGCTGCGCGCGGCGGGCGTCGGGTCCCGAGCTCGGTTTTGCTCCTCGTCCTGCACCGGTGCGCCTGCTGCTGGGGCCGAAGCTGGGACTGCCGCGCATCTCCATTTGCAGCGACTTCGTCGACATGCGTAGATAACGATTCCGATGATTACTATACCCCATAGACAGTATATAGCGGTATAGTGATGTATATCGTTTCTTGAATAATTGTTTAAAAGTGGTTCCGTTTCTTTCATCAATTTAATTTTTTCGGCGATGTCTTTTAATCCTTTTTCGTCGTTGCTATTATCCAGACTATTATTTCCGATCTCGGGTATTGAAATGTTTATGATGTGGTTTATAGGGTCTATTTCTGGTACTTCTATATTAAAATTCAAATCGATTCGGCTTTCCATGTTTTTATGCGTATTAATAGTGAAGTTATCTGTTTTCACTACGCAAGTTTCTTCCATCGTTATAATATTTGTTTGGGTTAACGTCTGAGCGGTAACTTGACTCTTGCATAGCGTGCGCAGTTGACACGTTTCGCAACAGAAATAGAGATATTGATTCGTTCTTGAAAGACTGATCCATTTATTTTGGCACGTGACTATGTTTGTTTTACATTGAAAATGTTCATCTTTAAGGCAAAGGTCCTTATCAGAGTTCATTTTGTATACAGGTGTTCTTAAAAAACACATGTAGGCGGTCGGGTCTCGTAGAGTGCAATGTTCCATCTCCTTTTCTGTTATAGGTAGATATGAATCCTTTCGTAAGTTTATGGCAACGTATTTTTCGATAGGCGTAATAGATTGCATGTTTCTACCAACGCTGTGTAGAGTGGGAATAATATTGTATAAGTCATAAGTATCTCGGCTTATCAGTGGAATACGGATCTCTATTATCATGTATTGGTCAGTAATCCTGGCTTTAATGTTCAAAAGATGATAGATGTTTTGTAAATGAGTTTGAATGTTGTCTATCGGCAAGGATAGGTCGTTTTCTACGAGTAGTCGTCCAGATATGATGTTCAATTCACGTTGAAATTGTTGAGGATCTATAATGTGTATGTTCATTTTTCCATTATATATGTTTGTAAGGGTGTCTAAAAGAGTATCCTGTATAGTTCTTAGATGACCCAGCAAGTTATTAGCAGCTACAGCCACAATGGTGAATTGTGCCATACACTCGGCTTGGGTGACTTCTTTTTGTAAGGCAGAAGTTCCTCTCTCTAAGCTCACCAAATGGGCATGTATCATTTTATGTTGTTTCTGAATGTTGTCTTTCGTTCGTAGTAACATGTTGTACTCCGCCTCAATAATAGATGTTTGATTTTTCCACAGGGTAGCCAGGTGTTTTTCGTTGTCGCGAACAAGCTCAATATCTTTCTGGTATTGCTCGGCGAACTTATCATCCAGAACACCGAATAAAGTATTTGCGATGTTTCCGACTCCGTTAATCAGGCCGCGTCGCTTGCGCGTATCCTGTTTCAATTGCTGACCTAATAAAACACGGTTGTAGTGTTGTAGGTCGTCATAAGAGTGACGTAGTTGCAATATGATGATGTCACAGTGTGTTAGTGTTCGGACTTGTTTACAAACTTCTTCGAGTTGATTGTTGTATTTTTTATATGCGGATATTCCTTCCCAGTAAGGATTCATGTCATGGTATGCGATCAGCTTCCATTCATTGTTTACTAGGAGCATGTTTCCCATCTTGTCAAAATATAGTCCTTGTTTTTCGTTTACGGGAGTGACTAAGACTGTATCCCATTGTTAGCAAAGACATAAAGTATAATAACAACATGATTATCGACGACACACATCCAGTCTTTTTCTTTTCTTTTGGTTTCGATGTTTGTTGTTCAGTCGTGTTGGATTGTTTTTCCTTCTGTTGGGGTTCCTTAGGTAGAGGTAAGACCGACAGCTTTACTACGGGCCTCTTCAGGATACCATTTTTTGTTTTCAGTGTAACGACTCTCACGTCTCCGTCTTCTCCTGGATGAACATCGATAACTCTTCCCAAGGCCCACTTTCCGGCTGGCAAGTTATCTTCGTGTATCACTACTAAATCGTCCTTTTCAATGTTTCTTTGAGATTTGTTCCACTTCGGTCTGACTGTTAGTTGACTCAGATATTCTACTTTCCACCTCTTCCAGATATCTCTAAATATCTTCTGCGTCAGATGCCATCTCGTTCTAGCATCTTCTTCGGTTTCTATTATCGTGACTCCAGCTCGACATGTCAAAAAGTGTGCCGGCGTGAGAAAGTTGAGGTCTTCAATATCTTCTGTTAACGGGCATAGCGGGCGAGAGTTCAAACAGGCTTCTATCTGTGCTAAAATCGTTGCGTATTCTTCGTAGGTAAGTTTTTGGTCTCCGATCACTCTCTTCAGATGGTGTTTAAGTGATCTTAAGGCTCGTTCCCACAACCCTCCAGCACTTGGCCACGCAGGGGCATTAAAATGCCACTCGATCTCCATCTCGGTAATTTCTGACAGGAAACTGTCATTAAAAATGTTATTAAGCTCTTGCCACTGTTCCCGTAGGTCCTTGTTCGCTCGTACAAAGTTTGATCCTTGATCTGAGTACATATGAGACGGTTTTCCTTTTCTGGCTGCCATTCTTCGCAATGCAGCTAGGAATGCTGAACTTGTTAAATCGGTCACTAACTCCAGATGCACGGCCTTCGTGACCATGCAAATGAAGAGTGCTACATAGCCCTTCAATGTTTTTATGCTACGTCCTTTGTTGGCTTTTATGTTCACGAATCCAGTATAATCCACGCCGGTGTGATAGAATGGAGTAGCTTCGTTGACCCGGGCTGCAGGTAAGGACCCCATAATTTGAGCTTGTTTTTTCCCCTCCGTTTTCTTGCATTTAATGCATTTCGCTATTTGGTTCTTGATTCTGTTCATTCCGCCCATTACCCAGTACTGTTCTCTCAGTTTTCCCATAGTCATCCGAGCACCACCGTGCAATGTTAAGGTGTGTGCTTGTTCTATGATCAAAGTCGTGAAACGTGACTCCTTTGGGATGATTTGTGGGTGTTTCATCTCGTAAGATATATGCGCTTCTTTGAGCCTTCCTTCTACACGCAAGATGTTGTTTTCGTCAATAAAAGGTTTTAATTTAATGAGATTGCTTTTTGTTTCAACTTTGTTATGTTTGCGCAAGTAATCTATATCCGATCCCCATTCATCGGCTTGAACGCATTTAATTATTGTCAATTTAGCTTTTCGCAACTCCGGTAATGTGAGATAGGTAGGTAATGTTTTGCGCTTCGGTGTCGGGGTTAATGCTCGGAATAGCCACGCTACGATTCTTATTATGAAAGCAAGCGAGCTATAATTTTCCAATAAATTGTTTATGATATTATCTTGCTTTACCGACTGCGTCGTACAAAGGAGGGTAATTTTATCAATGTTATTTTGAGTAGCATTCTTTGAGTGCGATTTTTTCTCTTCTTCATTTGTATTATAATGTTCGGAGTTTTCTGAGATTGGTTGGAATGTTCCTAGCCAGGATGGAGCTTTCCACCACAAGGCATGATTCTTCAGCTGGGATGCTGTGAGACCCCTGCTCGCCGCATCCGCGGGATTCTCAGATGATTTGACATATCGCCACTGGTTATCAGGCATTATTTGTTTTATTTGTTCGACTCGGTTAGCTACAAAGGGTTTCCAGCGACTCGGCTCGCCATGCAACCACCCGAGCACAATCTGAGAATCAGTCCACCCAAATGTTATTATCTCGCGTTCGTGTAGGGAATGTTTAATCTTTTTAACGAGCCTTGATAGTAAATGCGCTCCACTTAGTTCAAGTCTCGCTAGTGTTAATGTTTTCTCATGGCTCTTATGAGGTACAAGCTTAGTTTTCGCTGCAACAAGAACTATTTTTGTTTGATGTTTTATCCGCGCATATACTACACAACCGTAAGCTTCTGTCGATGCGCCACAGAAGCCGTGAAGCTCAATTACGTCATTTTCTTTACACAGGATCCATCTTGGTATTTTACATTCATTTATTTGTTCGATATCGATTTTGGCTTTTAGCCATTCCGCGTAGATCTCGTCCGAGACTTGGTCATCCCATTGAGTGTTTTCTTTGCAAACCTTTTGGAATAAAATTTTCAGTTTTGTTATGAATGGCGCGAGAAATCCTAAAGGGTCGTACAATTTAGAAATTTCTGATAAAAGATTCCTCTTTGTTGGTTTTCCTGAACTTTGTGTTATGTTATATTTAAATGTGAAAGTATCTTCGGTAGGGTTCCAGCATAACCCAAGTGTTTTCGTAATGTTGTCTACTTTAAAGTTGAAGATCATTTCCCCACTTTCGTGTTTTTTGTTTATGTTTTCCAAGATATGTTCATTATTCGCTGACCACTTTCTAAGATTGAATCCTCCTGATTTTAAGAGGTTGTTTAAGTCGTCAATCAATTTCTTCCCTTGTTCTACTGAGTGCGCTCTGTGCACCAAGTCATCCATGTAAAAAGCTTCCTCCACTACTTTAGCTGCTTCTGGGAAGTTATTTCTTTCGTCTGCTGCGAGTCTCTTCAAGGTCATCATCGCTAAAAATGGGGCGGGTTTCATTCCGTAACTTAACGTCGCCAATTGGAACGATGTTAACGGTGTTTCTGGGCTCTCCCTCCAAATTATCTTTTGTAATTGTTGATCGGCTTCATTTATAAGTATCTGACGATACATTTTCTCAACATCCGCTGTGTAAGCATATTGGTATTGTCTCCACTTCAGCAACAGTACTTGTAGATCTTGCTGTAAGTTGGGTCCTGTGTACATCAGGTCATTGAGAGACAAGTTTGTAGATGTTTTACTTGAAGCATTGAAAACTACCCTGTATTTCGTAGTGGTTGACTCGGTGCGCTCTACAATATGATGCGGTAAATAACACTCGAGGGTCCCGTCACTTTTAGCTGGTTTCATGTGTCCGAGGTCTCGGTACTCGTCCATAAATGTTTTATAGGCTTTGGCTAGTTTTTCTTGCCTTTGGAGCTTCCTTTCCATGTTTTTAAATTGAGCTATGGCCTTTGCTTTGGATTCTCCAAGCTGTTCTTCATATTTTGGTTTCATGGGAAGACGTACTTCATATCTTCCGTCAGTGGTCCGTTTCGTGTTTTCCTGGTAGTGTTTAATACATTCCTGATCCTCATGGGACAACTCCCCTTCTTCGGCAATCTCCTCGACTTCCCAGAACTGTTTAATGTCTTCCAAATTGTTTATAACAACATTGCAGTGGTAGGTCCTTGCATTTCCACTCAACAGCCATCCGATTCGGGTTTGTTGAGCTAGAGGTTGAGAAGCGTCTTCACCTCTAATAATTCCGTTAAGAAGAATCTGTTGATAAATGTCTGCGCCTAAAAGTAAATCTATGGGACGACTCACATAAAACTCTGGATCTGCCAGAGATATGTTTTCTATTACACGCCATGACGGTTTTGTGAATGTTTTGTTAGGTAAGTGTTTAATTAGATTGTTCATAATGATTACTTCGGCGTGAAATGTGAAATCGTTGTAAGTTGATGCGCATTGAATGTTAAGCTTGCCCTTACAATTGTTTTGTTTCTGTCCGACCCCGTAAATAACGCCATTACATCTTTGTCTCTTTAAATTTAGTGTTTGGGCAGCCTGTTCTGTTATGAGTGAAATTTGAGAACCTTGGTCAATTAATGCTCTAAGGACATGATAGGTTCCGTCAGCGCCTTTTACTTTTATTTGGGCCGTAGCTAGTAGAAGGTTGTGTTTGAGATATGTTAGTTAAATCCTTTTGTTTTCCGGAAGTAGCCGCATTGGCTGTTGCATTAGAGTTCGATGCCTGAGGTGCTGACGTTACCGATTTTACACATGCTTCGTGTATCAACGTGTTATGTTGGCCGGCACATTTATGACATGTTTTTGTTGAGTTGCAGGTATTGCCGTGATGACTGAATAAACAATTAACGCATAAAGCGAGTTTCTTGACCGTCAGATATCGTTTTTCAATCGGCATTTGCAGAAATTGCCGACAATTGTAAATTCCATGTTGGTTACTGCACAGAGGGCATTTAATGCCTGACACATGGAAAGTTTTCGCAATAGTAGTTGAATGACTTCTGTTGACCCCGTTGTTCGTATACGTGTTACAATATGGACGGTTTTGTTGAAAAGGTTTTTTCATGTTCGTTGTTGAAGTCGGTGTAGGAAATGTTTTTTGTACCACCGGTTCTTGTTTCCGACGTGATGATTCGAGACTGGTAAATTTACCTTCCATGAACTCCATGAACTCCTGTAAAACGGGTAGCTCTCGGGCGTTGGTTAGCGATTCTATGTAGTCTTTATGAGTTTCAGGATCTAGTTTCTGTGATAAAATATAAACAATGATCGGGTCCCAAGTAGTTGTGTCGATCCCTAGGTTCTTAATAGCACATAAACACTCGTTAGTAGTGTCATGAATTTTCTTGATTTGAGCCACGGATTGTTGCTGCATGTTCGGAAGTGAAAACAATAGATTCATATGAGAAGTAAAGATTAATTTAGAATTGTTGTAGCGGTCGTTCAAAATTTTCCAGCATACCAAGTAGTTATCTGAACTTATCTGTAAATGTTGAATAAGCCGCTCAGCTTCTCCCTTTACTTTCGATTTCAAGAACTGCATTTTCTGAGCGTTGGATAAGGCAGTGTTTTTGTGTATAGCTTCACAAAACAAGTCTTTAAATGAAACCCAAGTGTTATAGTTCCCATGGAAAATAGGAATTTCCAAAAGAGGTGTAGATTTCTCCCTGTGTGCCACTGACCATATCTTCCTGTTTATCTCTTTTTTCAGGTTATTAAATGTACTTTCATGTTTATTGAAAGTAGGCTCGTATTCCACGTTAGTTTGAGTATTCTCACTTTCTAATTCCCAATGTTGCAAATCTATCACTGACCATCGAGCTTGTAGAGACTTCAGAGCGTCCTCTAGCTCCCATTTATCCGTTAGCGTGATCAGTTCTATGTGGTTTACGGTTCTAACGAACGCCTTCATGTTAGCCCATTGTTTCCGAAACATTTCGTCAAGTTTACTAGAAGTCCCAGTTTCAGTTTTAAATTGAGGATTCTCTAGATAAAGTTGTTGACCGCCTGATTGAGAGCCTTGTTGCTCGTGAGTTTTCCTCGGTGTTGAAAATATCATCTCTCCTTCCGCCGACGCAGTTCCCTCGGTTATCACCTTATAACCCTCGCTTAAAGCCGAGCTAAAAGCCACATAAAGTTGTTTTGTTTTGTCGTACGTGCGGTCAACGAAATACGTATGAGACTGGTCCTCCAGCAATGCTATCTTTTCATGGTTAACTCGAAATTCTCGCCATAGTTCCTTAAGTTCGCCCAAGCGTTTCCTAAAGTATTCCGGATCCCTCTTTCTTTCCACGCCATCTTTTTTAAAGTTAGTAAGCATAGACTCGATACGACGTTGAATCTCTTCTTGGCGAGTAACGCTAGCCATCTTGTCGGGTTGTTAGTAAAATAAGAAAGATCTTACTTGAATGTCTTCAGTGTTCCTCGTTACCCGATACTCCTCTCGCTGTACTTGTTGTTAGCTGCTTCTCTCCTTCAATCACTGCCAACTAGCACAATGTTCAAATGTTCACTAATTCAATCACCTCACACACTAACGAATTATCTCTAGCGCGCTAGATCCGGCTCGAAGGACCAATGTGGGAAACACTGCCTTATCCAACCTTACTGGGAAGGACCAATGTGGGATGCGTCGTTGGTGATGAATGTTTAGAAAGTCCGGAAAAGTAACAAAGTGTTTATTGTATTAAATTACTAATTATTACAAACTGAATTATATTAATGTTAGTAGAATGTTAGAAAATGTTAAATGTTATAAATGTTATGTTCGAATGCACCCGGCCGCGATAATTCCTAAATATGCACTGACTATGTTAATTAGGTTATTGATTGAAGCGCGTTCTGCTGACGAGGCGCTCGAGGCTAAATCGCGTGTTAGGTGCAATGACTGCACCAAACACTATACTATGATTATTAAAATTGAACATAAGTTCATGACCTTTAAGCCAGTGTTCAGTTATACACAGGATATGGGTATTTGAGTGGTCTATGAATAAACCAATTTCAAGTTCTTTACTGGTAAACCCTTGTATATTTTGGTGAACTATATTAATCGTATTATTATTAGAACTACTACCAGTGTTACAGTCGTCGATGGGCTTAGAGCCGGCGAGTGCACACGTTGTCGGAGAAATCAGTTTAAATCATTCGGCGACTCGGTGCCCGCGGATCCCACGCTACTACAACGTAACGCCGGATTCGCCCCTGCACTATCACTCCTCATGCGAGTCATGACGGAGTCTTCTATACTGTATGCTAACAGATTAGCACAATCACGTAAATATCTTCTCGGAAGATATGTGCAATCGCGAGACAGGACGTAATGTTTAATAAATTTATTCGTATCAAAATACGAAATCGTAGAGTTATACAGTGATAGCCTGTATAGGAGAGAATTAAAATAATCAATTTTTTTATACATTTTTTCCGATGTTTTGTTCGGAAACGGTAACGCACATACAATAACTTTCGCTACACCTCGGTCGGCAACACCGGTGAGCGTATCGCAGAAGTCGACAACGTCTCGTTTGGTATAATCCAAACTGTCCCCCAGCACGATCACGACGGTGGTGTGTCGGTCGAGCGCGTCGGCGGAGATACACGAGGCCACCCGGCCGAGCGGAGCTCCCGGCAGACAGTTGTTGGTCACCGAATGATTTAGTCGCCCGGCCAGCAGCGCCCCGAGCCCGACGCCGAGTTGGTCAGAGTACAGCACCGTGCGGGGCGCGCCGGCGCACGAGGTGGCGCGGGGCGCGGGCGGGCGCCGCGGTTGAGCCAAAGCGGGCGCGGAGCACAGCTGAGCTGGAGCTGGCGCGCAGGGCGGCTGAGCCGGAGATGGCGCGCAGCACGGCTGAGCCGGAGCTGGCGCGCAGCACGGCTGAGCCGCAGCGGGCGCGCAGCACGGCTGAGCCGCAGCGGGCGCGCAGCACGGCTGAGCCGCAGCGGGCGCGCAGCACGGCTGAGCCGCAGCGGGCGCGCAGCACGGCTGAGCCGGAGCGGGCGCACAGTACGCCGCCATCGGCAGCCGCACCTTGGGCGCGGGTGTGGGCGACGCCAACGAGAAGCGGCGCGGCGCGGGCACCGGGACGGCGCGGCACCGCTCCGGCGTCTCCGCTCCCGGTGGGCGCGGCCCGCGGTGCGTGCGGCGCGCGGGGGACGCGCAGACGTCGCGACGCGGCGCGGGCGTGGCCGGCCCGCTGCGGCAGGCGGCATCTGTACGGCCCAAGTCGTTAGTGCTCACCAGAGACTCGAGGCACTCCACGTTGCTGTCCCCCAGGTCTATAATGCAGTTCATAAACCCTATGTATTCCCGCATTTGGTTGCATGACAATTCATATTTACTGTTAAGATTTTTGAGGGCTGAATCTAGAATTTGGAGCTCTTCGTTCCTATTATTTAGGTCCTCTAGAGCGTGGTCCAGTTCATTTTGACAATTGAGGAGATCAGTCATTAGAGCCACATTGTTATGTTTTAGGGGTACTGATCTAAATAATGACCTGTGACTTTTTAATAACCTCTTAGATCTCTTTATACGTCTTTCCAATTTAAGATATTTTTTAATTTTATTCGACCCTTGCACAGCAATCTTTATATTTTTATTGTTATTCATATACATTGAATTTGTTAAATCTATTGTTTCTAACGCAGGTCCACTTATTATAGTGTCATTTAATAAATCTACATACTCACAGCTGTTCAATTCGGCATATATACTTAAATTGTTTTCCGCTTGTTCCGAGTAACCTTTGCAGGTAACAGACGAGTTGGTCTTTCTTTCCAGTCCTTCAAGCTGTTGTTCGAGGTCACGGATGCGCTGTAATGCTTGTTCATGAGTAGCACAACACTCTTGAAACTGCTCCACAGTATTTTGGATCTCATCGCGCTGACCCACCATGTCCTCGAACTGTATATCCTGTTCTGCGAGCTGAGTTTTGAGGACTGTGTTGGTGCGAACAATGCGTTCTACCTCCTCTTCACTCTCCTCGCGTTCCTGCAGAAGCCTCTCATGAAGCTCCTTAACCTCTTTTAGTTCCAACTGTGTTTGCCTCAGTCGGCTGGCCAAAACATCACTTCTAGTGGTTGGTTTTGTGATTTGAGCTGAAAACATAGTTGTTGTGCTTAATATTTGTTCTTAAAACTTATTAGCAAGATAACTTATACTTGATAAATAATGATTCAAAAGAAAATCAATACAGTGTTATCTAACAATTATTTACAATATTTTAAACACAAATACATGGCAAAAGTTACTGAATAGAATGTAATATCACTTTGTATTATTCTATGCAATGTTTTATACTTCCCCGTTCCAATTTCTATGACAATAAGAAGAAAATTTCAAACTCTTCAACAGTTATAGCAGTGACAGTTGGTTGGTTTCTTTGTGTAAATTGCCTCGGTTCAAAATAACTTCTTCTTGGGAACCAGCACCTTGGATAATATTCTCACAGGATATTAGTACATAGAAAATCACTTTAAAGCTAAAAATAAGTAGTTAATAAACGGTTTAACACTTAATATACAATTCCTAAATACGACGTCTGGATTTGACGTTTAGTTCGGGTTGCGTTCCGAAAACACTTGACCTATGCCTATGTATTGGCCCATTGTGGGTGGCCGACTTCTGCCCCTCTTCGGCGTTTGTTTGAGCCACTGACTTTGTGCCCCATAAGTAGCTGAGGTATCCCATCTTCCTTCCGGGTGCACCCCACTGTCACTCTCTGCCTCGGAGGAGGGCAATGGAGCGGGTCTCTTTTCGCCCTTGCCACGGCGCATTGATCCGTTGGACTGATTTGAGACCACCGTGACCATACTGGCGACCGAGGAATCCGACTCATATACCCCGGTATATGATAAGGGGGTTGTACCTTCAGGACCTCCTCCCTGTCGTTTGTAGAGTCACTGTTTGATCTGTCGTTTATCGGCATCAAGTTTACGACAGGGGCTTCAAAAGTGACTCCAAGAGCCGTCTTGTGACTTGAGAGCCGCGTTAATTCGACTCGTAATTGCGGTTGCGCCAACTGCGCACTCTCGCCGCTGTTAGAGGTAATGGCGTGCTCCATCGGGGCACCCGCCGCTACAGCCATTTCATTTTGCATCGGTGTCCGTTTCATTGCTGGGTCATCCTTGGAGGTGCCTGCGCTATCCCCCATCTCGCGAACCTCTCCGCCCCCCATTGCCGTCCCACGCCGCACGAAGCGGCCGTGGCGGTCGCGTGTTGAGACGCTGACCGCTTCCCCTCGCAAAGGTGACCGCGCAAGGTACATGCGAGGACGGAAGACCTCCTTCTCGGTCTCTACGCCATTGACTGCCGCCATCTCCTTCGAGGCCTCGGCCACCATACTGGTGACTGAGAAGTCCGAATCTGATAAAGATACACGCAATTGAGGTGGCGTCGTCTGCGCGCTCTCGCCTACATTTGATGGATTGGCGTGCGCTACAGGGGCGCCCCCCGCTACCGCCATTTCGTTTTGCATCGGTGTCCTTGTTATTGCCAAGTCGTCGGAAGAAGAATCGAAAAATTTGTCTGCCGTTTTTATTCCCACGAGTATGGGGGATAGTGGTCCACCCAGGCGGTGCCCCCTGCACCTGGGTAACCCTATTACCACTGGGGGGTCGGGCGGTGCCCCAGGGTTGGCCACTAACGACTGGATACCCTCCAGTCACTCTCAGAAGGTGACAACAGGCACAGGCCCAAGCACGCCCAGTCCGGATAGGTCCTCCCACTCCAACACAAGCCTACCCAAGTAGAACCCCTCGCTGTGCCCAGGATCTGCGCAACCTCCAGGAAAACGATTCCCTCACTCCCCCGACATTAACCACGACCGAGAAAGATTATGAGCGCTTTCCATTTGCTCAGCAAATGGAAGAACGCAATCTACCCTAGATCAGTGAATAATGCCTGGCGGGTGGGGGTTCGTCAGTCCAGAGGCTGCTCGCATCCGCAGCACACGAGAGGCCACTCGAGCAGACTACGGTTGTCAGAGCGGATGAACCGGTCCAAGCTACGCGCGCAAGAATCTGTTCCTGTTGTCACCCTCCATCGAGTTCCCCGACGCCATGTACCGCAGCGTCGGGAATTGGGGTTTTTTATAGAGGTTTTCTCCTCGCAGTCCGTCCAATGAAGGCCAGACCCTCGCTCCCGTCCAAGCCGCGAGACGTGTCCACGACACTCAGAATGGGGTTGCGAGTCCAGCGGTGGCACGGGCGGGATAAGCCCCCCAGTGCCTGCCCGACGGCAGGGTTAGTGCACGCCGGGCCCGCCCTCCCTCGGCTCATCCACTACGCCCTCTGCTATTCAGAGCGACGCGCGGAGAGCCCCTCCCGGGCCGAATCCCCCCATTTCCCCCCCGGTGTTTGGTTCGCGGGACTACCGTCCTACCCCGGCTCGACGACTGCAACGGCGAGTCGGGGCGTTCCCATATCCACCACCTGGGGACGCGCCACGTCGGGGTTCACCTCCCCGCCCACTCGGACAACCGAGCAGGTCCGGCGGTCCGGTCATTACCTGTGCCAACCTATATCTAACCCCCCCGAATTTCCTCTCTATACACGCGTCCAGTGATGGGAGGAGTGCCCCTATGGTGCGGACTCCATAGGGGGACTCCTCCAGCTCCGCTTTCCACCGATCTCGAGCGCGAAACTGGGCCTGTCTGCGCCCCTCCCTTAAAACCTCGGGAGCGGGGAACTCGTTAAGGGCCCTGCGCCTCACCCGCTCTTTATGGGCCTCGGCGAGCACTTGGTCGTCTAAGTCCCAAGGCAGGGTGCCCGCCAAGGCACACGCCGCCGCCCCCGCCACCGTGCAGTAGGCCCTTACTGCACGGATGGCCACCACTTTCTGTGGTCTCCTCAGCCGGGCCCTGTTTGCCGCACCGAGCCGGTCCGCCCAGATCGGTGCGCCATACAGGGCCATGCTACGCGCAACCCCCGCGTAAAGGCGGCGGCACGCCGTGCTGGGCCCCCCCACATTGGGCAGCAGTCTCCCCAGTGCTGAGGCCGCCGCCACGACTCGAGGAGCAAGCTGAGCGAAATGCTCCTTGAAGTCCCACTTTCGGTCCAGGTGAATGCCCAAGTATTTTATGTGGGCTTTCACCTGGACCGCCTCTCCCGCCACTGGGATCACTGTCGCCGCGGGCGGCCGCCACCCCCTCCCCCCAAACACAATTGCTTCCGTTGTTTGGAGGGCCACCTTCAATCCCAGCAGGCCAATGCGGTGGACCATTAGGTCCGCCGCGACGGCCGCTCTCCGCAGGGTTTCCTCCAGTGCTTGGCCCCGGATAGCCACCATGGTGTCATCTGCGTAGTGCATCCGGGGCAGTAGGACCCCTCTAATTGCCCAGTCGAAACGTACGTTCCAGAGGAGGGGTCCGAGCACCGATCCCTGAGGGACCCCGCACGCCATTGCCCTTTCCCGCCTATTTCCCCCCTTATCTTCGTAAAGCACTACCCTGCCTGTTAGGTAGTGCTCTACGATCCTTCTCAGGTACCAGGGCACGCCGTGGTACCTGAGCGCCTCCCCAATGATGCTGTATGGGAGGGAGATGTCAATGGACACCGCCACCGCTCCCTCCCCTCGCTCCGCCGCCCCGTCACAAAAGGCCCTCAGGGCCCCCAACGCGTCCATTGTGGACCGCCCCGTCCTAAACCCCCATTGGCGGTCCGTCAAGTTGGGGCCCTCCCCCTCCAGATGCTGGATGATCCGGGAAGATATTATTCGCTCCAACATCTTCCCAGACTCATCCAGCAACACTATGAGCCTCCATCCCTAAGAAGAGTCGGCGGGACGACTGTCCTTCCGGAGGAGGCAGAGTCTACCCTCCTTCCAGCACCTCGGAAACCGGCCGGACCCAAGACAATCGTTAAATTTGTCTTTTACCCGGTCTCCGAGGTGCGCCAGCGCCACCGGCATGATGCGGCCTGGCACGCCGTCCGGGCCCGGGGCCTTTTTGCAGGCCCTTAGACGGTGGATTGTCCAGGCCATTTCCCCCTCTGTAACCAGTGGCACCTCCGGCTCCCCTGGCTCTTCCTGCGGGGCGGCCATTATAGGCGGGGCGAAGTCCGGCGCCGGCGGGAACAGCCCTCCCACCACCCTCTCGAGGAGCTCGGGCTCCAGGGAGTCCAGACCGGGGGCATGGCGCATTTTGTTCCGGACTAACTTATATGGCCGCCCCCATGGATCCCTGTCCAGTGAGGCCAAGAACTCCTCGTGCGCGGAGTCCTTGGCCTTGGCAATAGCACAGGACAGGGCTTCCTTGGCCTCCCTGAGTGCCGTATATAAAACCTCCTCCTCCTCCGCCGTGTGATTTCGGCGCCGCCTGCACCAGGTGTAGGCTCATCGTGCTCTGTTGCTGGTGACCCGGAGGGCCGCGATCTCCCCCGTCCACCAGTGAACCTGCTTTTTGGCAGGTGGCCGCCCCGCCCTCTGCATGGCGGCGTCGCAGACGGAAGCCAGCGACGCCCGGAAAGCCACTGCCCTCTCCTCCACGTCTGTGTCTCTATTTGGTGGAGGGGCCCGCCACACCTCCACCATGGCTGCTTTCTCAGCCCGGAACAGGAGGCGAGGCTCCACTTGGGGAATCCCCCCCTCCTCTCCCGATTCACCGGCACAGTCTGCTGAGCCTGTGGTGCACTGGAGACCCTCATCCGCACATAACTGTGATCGGAGAGGGTCTCTACATTGGCCAAGACTCTCCACTCTGTGGTCCTCCTCGCAACAGCAGGGGTGGCGAACGAAATGTCCACTATGGAGCCCCCCTGCCGCCGCACACAGGTGTTCTCAGTGCCCCTGTTGAGCACCTCTAACCCGGCCCCCACCGCCCAGTCCCGTAGGGCTGCACCTTTTAGGTCCGTCGTTGGGGACCCCGACGCTGCGCTCTTGGCGTTGAGGTCCCCTATCACCATAACTGGTGACGGTGCAGCCCTCGCCACCACCCTCCCGAGATTGACCAAATACTGCTCGAAAGCAAACAGCGGCCTATTGGGGGAGAAATACACTGCTATGAGTGTGATCTCTCACCATTTGGCCGCTGCGTATCCCGCCCCGCTTTCGAGCTTGGTGAGAGGAGGGTGGTTCCCCATGCTTGGAGCCACAATAGCCACCAACCCCCCCGTGCCCTCAACCCAATTCGGCTGGGGAGGGACATAATATGGCTCCGCCACGACTGCAGCACTAATGCCCCACTCCGCCATGTGCTGTAAGAGCAGATCTTGTGCTCTGGTGGAGTGGTTGGCGTTGCACTGTAGTAACTCCCAGTTATTCTGTGCTGGTTGTGCTGGCATTAGTGCTGCATTAGTTCTCCCTCTCTATTTGCCCGAGGCTCGCTACTTGGGCGGGCTGCTCGGGCATTGGTGGCTCCATGGCATTCCCGAAGGAGCCGCCCGTCCCCTGGTGTGTGGGGGGGTGCACGAGGGTCCCCCCATCACATGGCTGGCCGGCAGCTTGGCGTGGTGGCATACCGCACACCACGCCTTCTCAGCCAGACAGTCTGCCATCATGTGGCCCTGCTTTCCACACCGGTGGCACAGCTGGCTCCGGTCTACCGGCGACGGACAGAGTGCCCTCGTGTGGCCAGTGCCCATGCAGCGATAGCACCGCATGGGCAGAGCGCTCAATCCCTCGACCTTCGCCGACGAGCACCCGATAAGGAGGCATCCCGCCGCTATGGCCTCGTTGGCCGCCGTGATAGGGCATACAACGATGACGGACCCGGTCCTGTTGTATGCCCAACGAATCCTCCCTACCCTGATTTTGGCAGGATCACAACCCCCCTTTTCCGCGACCACCGCCCCGATGACTTCCGGAGTTACCGCCTCGTCAAATCCGGAGATCCTTATCTCCGCGGTTTTCTCCGGGCGGCGGATGTCTGCTACCTCTCCTACAAGGCCTCTCAGCCGCTCGGCCAGGTTATCCGCCGCCGCGCCATTTCCCGCTCCAGGGACCTCAATTATTCTGGCGCCAGCTGCCGTGCTCCGCACATTAACGTGGGCTATGCACGGTGATTCCGCTCCCGTACAAGGGCGGCCATAAATACCTCAACTCCAAAAAAAGCCATTTTTTCGATTTTAAACTATAAAGGGTTATTATACAAGCATGAAATATATCATTAATAACATTTTTAGACATTTATAATAAACTTGTGTGACTATTTTTATTAAAAAAATATCTGTAGTCAAAACCATTTTATAAAACGTTATTATTTTAAACATAAAGCCATTAGATAAAAAAAATTTGTAATTAATGAAAACATAAATGAAACAGCATACTACATAAATAATAAAAATATTTATTTCAAGACTATTTACATATATACAAATAAGGTTATATTAAAACAAAGCGATTACTTACTATTTATACATTCAATATTACCTACTTACTATTTACACACAACAAGTCCAATACAGATTTAGACAAAGAACTTTTTTTTTTAACAGGTAACCTTCTCAAACTTGATATTAGGGGATCTGAGTGAAGAAGAAGTCGATTAATCAAATCAGTATTAGTCAAAACGCGGTTCATTTTTCGTGTGTGATCTAGTCGAAATGCTTTATAGTATTTGTTACTCGCTTCAGCTGCTTCTTCAGACAGTTCTCCTATAGACAGTAGGCCGTGATTGATAATGTCAGCACCATGAATCAAAATTTTGTGGACAGAAGCAGGCAAATAGTACCATGGATATTCGGCAACTAATTGCCGTGCAGTTTCTAAAGCGAAATCTCTGAATTTTGTCGCATCAATGTTATATCCCGAATTGATACACTGAAGTACAGTCCAACAACGATCTAGGAGATCCTTCTTAATACCCGTAATTTCAGCTGAAATATCTGAGCTTGAGAAGAACCGCCTAGCAGTGTTGCCATCGTTCGATGTCCCGCTTCCGCCACTTTTGGGTTTATCGATAATAAGACCTAACTTTTCCCTAAATTGCGATTGTATAAGTTTTTTTTTTTCAGCTACAAGTCGTTTATCGCTATCAGACCTAGCTTGCCATTTCTTAACCTCTAACTTGTAAGCGAGATGAATGAAATATTCAAAAAATCGGATCAATGCGTGAAGTGGAGACATGCCATATTCATATTTACTTTCGTCAGTTGCTTTGCACAAACATACATCAATTTGATTCATCTCACTTGGTAAAGCTTTACATATATAACATCTAGTTGAAGAAACATCACTAAGTGCATTACACACCTTACCATCGACCATAGTAAGTTGTAAGCTATGATTAATTGTGTATTCGCATGCATTTGTCTTGAAGATAGTCGGTTGCAAGTTACTTATTTTCTGTTTGAAATAAGTCTCCTCTTCAACTGATACTGCAGTTGTTTCCTTAAAAAACTGAAAGCGAATAGGTCTGCAGTATCGAGTTGAAGAAGGACGAGGATTTTTCCACAAAATGATTGAGTTTTCCTTATTATCCGGGTTTAAAATAAGTTGAAGCGGTACATATGAAGTAACAAACAAGCTACTATCCACAAGAGAAGAATCTGAGAAAGTTTGTTTGTATTCGCTATGTCCTGTACTACCATCAAATCCCCATTTCCCAACCAAAGATATTTTATTTAAAGACTGGTCAGGTATTTTATCTAAAATATCTTTTTGAGACTCAAGAATCCGAGTGGCAGTGTGATCTAACAAACTCTGAAGTTCGACTTCGGCTGATGATTCAGTAACGGCTACAGTTGTAGGGTAACATCTCTTTTTAGCCTTTACAATGCGTTGATAGGAAGGCATACAATCTTTCAGTATATTATTATGTATAAAATTCTTAATTAATAGATATTGCTTTCTAGAAATCTTACCTTCTGCAATAAGTGACAAAACTTTGTTTTCGTCGACTTTTGTAGAAGTTAAGCTGGAATCAGCAGAAGCATTGAGCAGTGTATTTACAGCAGACTCGTCAAAATTAGATAGTTCCGCCAGTCTCCTTCTTTTAGTGCGTTTACTACTTTCATTAAAGTTTTTCCTCGGACGGCCACGAGAAGTGGAAGGGGAGGGGTCGACGTTATCATTCTGCTGAGAAATACGCTGCTCGATACTTTGGATCACATCAATGTATTCTACATCATTAAGCCACTCTGCATATTTATGTAGAAATATAGACTTTGTACATCTTGTTTTTTTCCAATAACATGCAATTCGTTTACATAAATTCCTTATTTTAACCCTTAAATTCTCTATGCCAATATTTTCGATGTTATCCGAAATAATTGATGTTTCCGTCAGTGTAGTAAAAACATGTTGAAATTTTTCTGTATCAGTTCCTTGTCCAGAGTGCCAAATATCAAAAACACTACGTTTCGAAATAGAACACCTTAAAAATGTACCTAAAACAAAGATAAAAACATTTTTTAAAAATCGGATTTTTTTCGGCTACCCTACTCTTGTTCTTTGAAACCCCTTTTACCTAAGAAGAGGTCAAAAAAGGTCGATGAAAGTTACAGCCCTTATTAAGGACACTTCCATCTATAACATAATATATGTGTCAAGTGCGGCAAACCTCGGCATCAGAGTATAACTCTCAATGAAATCATACTTCTTAAAAATTAATCGTAAACGACAGACCTCTACTAGAAAATTATTTTAAAATATAAGCACGCATATTTATATATAAAACATAATTGAAAAATAAAGTACATACCCTCTTCTTGGATTTCCATAATAATACCACGTGGACACACGCAAATAATAATAATAGTACACAATAACAAAGTGATTAAGTTGCGGCGACAAAAACACACTACTAATTAGGGTCGAGATGCGTTCACTTTCGTTGCACAAAAGTAAATGATAATAGTACTTTATTGCTGTGCTATATATAGTATTTAGAAGATTGTCTATCGGTGAATCATTTTACTTACTTTTTAGTCCAGGATACGCTCATGACTTTTTTCGATTTATGGCCTACGGCGGAATCACTGTGCTATGCCCAACTCAGCCAGCTTCAGTGAAATAATGAAATAATGATCTTTATTCTGTAAGTAGGCCACAAGGGCACTTTTACAAGTCTGACTCTACGGCGTTTCCCAAGAGGAGACCACTGAAGAGAAGAAAGCCGAAACAAACTCAAGTCAGTCATTTTTTCGAAATAACTCTTATATCTATTACAATATTCGTGCTTAGCCTAACCTAAATATATGTTTTGAGTATAAACTCAATGCGTAGTTCTTTAAGGAAACATATCAAAACTTATAAAAGTAAAAAAAAAAAAAAAAACTAGAATATAAAAAAGCTAAATAGTGATTTTTATTTAAAACAACTTACATACGTTTGATATGCCACCTTATAAGAACCGTGTCCCGGTAAAAGTAAATTATTTGGTTTCTGTTTTGGGCCATGCATTTTTGTCTGTTAAATAGTCCTCTACCCTATAATAAGCCTTTGCCATTAGGGACTCTTTTAAGTACTTCTTGAGAGCTGGAAACGATAATTTCAAAGCATCATCTGGTAGCTTATTATAAAAATGTATACATTGGCCTACGAATGATTTGGCTACTTTACGAACGCGGAACTTTCTAATAGCGATTTTGTTTTTATTTCTAGTATTAAAATTGTGGATATCTGAATTCCTAGTAAAAGACTCTAGGTTCTTAATAACATAAATAATATTCTCATAAATATATTGGGACGCTACGGTTAATATGTTGATGTCTTTTTTAAAAAGTTCTCTTAAGGAGTCACGGGAGTTCAAGTTATATATAGAACGAATCGCTCTTTTTTGTAACACAAATATAGTCTGTATGTCAGCTGCTTTGCCCCAAACCAGAATACCGTATGACATGATACTATGAAAATAACTATGATATACTAAGCGAGCAGTATCAACATTGGTCAATTGTCTAATTTTTCTAATAGCGTAAGCTGCTGAACTTAATTTACCTGCAAGTGCTGCTAAATGGGGACTCCATTGCAAGTTCTTGTCCAGTGTTATACCTAAGAATAATGCCCTATCCACCATTTCTAAACATTCACCATTGAGCGATATAGCAGAATCCACTGCTCTAACATTCGGTAACTATTAATTTCGGAATAGTCTGTTGCTTTCCGGTCAACTTTGAAAACTAATGATGTATCATCAGCAAATAGTACTATATCAGAAAGATTTTCTACTATAGATGGTAAGTCATTTATATAAACTAAAAATAGAAATGGCCCTAAGTTAGAGCCCTGTGGCACTCCTAGCTTAACTGCAGCTCCACTGGATTGGGTTCCATTTACAACAACTGTTTGTGTTCTATTGCTGAGATATAAAGACATAAGGCTTAAGGCATTTATAGACAGGCCATAATGTTCTAATTTCAAAATGAGTGTTCCATGATCAACGCAATCAAATGCCTTAGAAAGGTCCCAAAAAACTCCAATTGCATCACAAGATTTCTCCCAGATGTCTCTCCCGAACTGTTTACTACTAAGTAGTTTATTTCTATTGAAGTGTCCCAGCAGATCCATCAACATTAACTTTTCGAAAACTTCACTTCATACAGGTAGTATAGATATCGGACGGAAATTAGTCAAGTCACTCAAGTCACCTGATTTAAAAAGAGGTATGACTTTACTAAGTTTCATAAGATCTGGAAACACGCCCTCTGATATGCAATTATTATAAATCAAGGCTAGATAGGGTGCAATTGAGTCTATGATATGATGAAAAATTTATACTGAAGTTCCCCATAAATCCTCTGTTTTCTTTAAATTCAGTGACTTAAATGTTTTAATAACGTCTATTGAATTTACTTGACTAAATTCAAAGCTTACATTGCATTTGTTAAAAATAACATTAAGTAACAAATGGGCTTCGGTCGCAGATGATTGAAGATATCTTGTAGTATTAATTGCAATGTTGGAAAAATAATCCTCGAATGCCGAGGCAACATCGTTCTGACCATTTCCTGTCATAATGTTGACTTGACTATTGCGAGTTTTTGTTTTACCATTTTCTCTATTAATAATATTCCAAACAGTTTTCACTTCATTGTCAGACATTTTGAGTTTAGAACTAATATAATTGGCCTTGGCGGCTATGCACACCTTCTTAAACATTTTTGAATAAATCTTGACATAGTCCAGGAAAGCAGTATTCTTGTTTACCTCTTTCTCTCCATATAATTCATAAAGTCTATTTCTACTTCTATGAATGCCGACAGTAGCCCATTCACTAAACTTCGTTTTTGACCCAGAAATAGTTTTCTTTTTGAAATGAGTATTAAAATTATTTATAATTATGCCAAATAAATTTTTGTAAAAACAATTTAGGTCATCATGTGAAATGGATAACATACATAGATCATTATGAACTTCATTTTTGAATAGTTCTAAACGATAACTAGTTATGGGTCTGTATGTTATAGTTTGTGGTATTTCTTGGAAAGTGTTTGGGAAAGATGCTCTCTGACCTCTATGATCTGAACTAAAGGACTTAAATATTGCCTTATCCAAGCATTTACAATCACAAAAAATATTATCTAGACAGGTTTCACTACTAATTCCCACGCGGGTTGGCTCAAAAAACAAATTGACCAAGTTAAAAGATTTAAACAAACTTAACAACTTCACAGTGTTACTATTCGATTCAAGTAAATTAACGTTGAAGTCTCCACATACTATAACATGTTTTTTGCCTTTACAAGCTATTTTTAAGACATTTTCCATAGTGCATTCAAATGTATGGAAATCAGCAGCAGGTGGTCTGTAAATACATATAATTAAATAGGTCTCTAATTCTACACAAGCAATCTCTATAATCCGTTCTATTGATAAACTAACAATATCTTCTCGCTCTTTGGATTTCATGGAACTTTTAACAATTATAAGAGAACCCCCATGAATGGCTAATTTTCTAGCAAAGACACTTACTAACTTAAAGTTAATAAAATCAAAAAGTAATTGTTCCTGCTTTAGCCAGTGTTCAGTAATACACATAACTTCAATATTATTATTATCTAAAAATAAAGCTATTTCTAATTCCTTGCTGGAAAAACCCTGAATATTCTGGTGAATAATGTTAATATTCAAAGGTGTTTCCGCTGTCTTACAATTTAGTTTAAATGTGGCATGGATCTATTACCACTATGGGCATACTGGGAACTAGCTAATGTGGTATTATATTTATTCGGTTCTATGTTAAATGCTAAAAGATCTGCTATGGTCAAAATATATTTCTTTGGCAAGATATTTCTTTTTGACATTAGCGTGAAGCGCTTCACAAATTTATTTAAGTCAAAGAAATGTGTCTTTTTATTGAAACATATGGCATTGTACATCATTGAATTTAGGTGTGCTATTCTATTGTTATAGTAATATGGCATATTCTGAGAATATGGTAGTGCACACAGTATGATTTTACCTATGCCAGATTTTTCTATATCATTTATTGTTGAAATCAATTGGTCTACACAAGACTTATTTACATTATAAGTATTTCCTACCATAATCACTAAGGTAGTTCTGTTATCATAACTTCCTTTTGTAAGTAAATCACACAATTGACTCATATTTATGTTTGGATAACAGAAGTTTGTTATATTTTGATCCAGTTTTTTACCTAATATGGAACCCATTCCTGAACCAATCTGGTCAGAGTATACAATTGTTTTATTTATACAACTTGGCGACTGCATCTGCACAGGAGGAGTACCTACACTTTGAAGTACCAGAGGGCATCTCCGGTTGAGCACTGGCTGTCGGAGGTACTTGTGGGACATGTCCACAGTAACAAAAATTATTGTTAATCAATGAGTTGAAACGCTCCTCATTGTATTTACTTTCCTCCAATAGCCGTGAGAAAGCCAGGACATGCTCCCTGGCTTCTTTTTGAGTGGATAAGTACCTTGAAGAAGTAGCTTCAAGCTTATGCTTCAATGTACTTATTTCAGCATTCAATGTATGAGTATACACATCATAATTATCTAGCTCAATATTACATTGTTTTACCCGTTCTTTCATCACTGACAATTCTGATTTCATTTGAAAATAGTTTTTATTGACAGATTGGCTTTTAATGAGCTTTTGAGTGTGCCTAATATATCTATTTATCTTAACATATTTTTTCAACTTAGTACTACTATTAGAAAATATGTACTTTTTATTGTCCTTACTATTTTCACTGCCTACAAGCTCTTGGTACAGGTTCTGAGTCATGCATCTATTATAATTGTCACATTATTTTCTAAAGTAATTTAGTTCAGAATTTGCTGCACAGAGTTCTTCTTCAAGGTGCGTGATGCGATTTAATGCAACCTCATGTATTGAGGCACATTGGTTGAAAGTGTTGTGGCCTTTCCCATAACCGCCTTGTAGTCGGTATTAGCCTCCGGCTTCAGAGTTATGACGACAGCGGCTGATGTGGGCACTGCAAACTTCTTAATTTGAGGCGGCTCCTGTTTTTTTGTAACGGGAGCGGCCGCTGCCTGCGCGAAAGGGGGCTTCTTAGCTTTGCCCTTCTTTGCCACCTCTACCCACGGTAGCTCTGTAGCGGTGGTGGCAGTCTCAGGTCTGGGCGCGTTAGCCCTGGGGGGCGCAACGGGTGCCCTCGACGAGGCAACTGTTGCTGCCTTTGCAGTAACCGACCGCTGGGCAGGGGTCGGCGGTGGAGGTGGCTGAGCCGTGGGGCGAGAAATCTTAGCTTTAACAGCTTTTGCAGCTTTTACAGCAGCTTCCGCCTTCCGACCCGCCGCAAGAGGAGGACGCATGGGGCGTATGGGCAGTTCCGGAGAAAGGAGCCCCTCCGGGAGTCTCTCCATGAGGTTCCTCAGTCCCTCCGCGTTCCTGCGTTCCGCCTCCTCTAGCCTCGCGCTTACGAGCTCCCCAAGGGAGACAAATAGGTTGCGCTTCAGGTCTCCCATAAGGTCGGCGAGATCTGGATTCCCTCGGGGTGCCCTTTCCAGGGCCGGAGTGGGCGCCGCATTCCTCTCCGCGAAGGCGGTCCGGAGAGCCTTAGTCTCCGCATGCAGGTGCGCTAATTGCTCCTGCATGCGTTTGTTGTCGGCTCTGAGGATCCGGACCTCCTCCGACTCGCCTCGCGACTGCAGCAGCTCAGCCGCCTCCAAAATATCCCGGCAGGTCGCATTCATACGGCCCCAGACCGATCCCTTCAGGTTGCCGCATTTGGCGGCCTCCTCTAGGATGGTTTCGGCGCCGCGCTTGGCGCTTTCTATAAGCCCATGCGCAGGCAGAGAAGCGGGATCCACGTTGTGGGGGCTACGCTCTCTATCACCGCTGTCCTTGGCACTGTCCCTGCCCTTCCTGCCCTTTTTCTTTTGCCCGCCCTGGGGCTGGGATACAACGTCCCTGTATTTTAGGAGGTATCCCGACGCCTGATCCGCCTCCGTCTCATATTCTTCCAATTCGGACGTCCTAAGCTTCGCTTTAGCCGCGCTCAGGCCAACCTTGCTCTCAGGTTTAGAGCAAGGCTCACCCTTTCCCTCCACAGGACCGTCCTCGGGGGTGGGCTCCCTATGCCTTTTCCTTCCCTCCGACTGCGCATCCTCGGACATATCCACCTCCACGTATATTTCCTCTTCATCGGACGAATCCGAAACCGCCAACCATGGATAATCCCCTTGGGGGGCGGGTTCGCCCCCCTCCGTAATTTTCCCCTGTTTTGCCGGCCTTAGCCGATCAAATACACAAGAAAAAACGATAATAACCAAAAAATTTAACAAAAACGGTCAAGCACGATCCGTACTTAACTTTACAAATTTAAAAAATCCCCAGCTGTTCTAAAATTACCCGCGACTGGTAGACCCCACAGACTTGTGTGAGGTGTCCCCGGATGCCGCTAATTACCCCCTGTTTAGCCCCGAAGTCCGTTTATTGCTATCTTATTTCAGTCCGACGCTACGAATTTTCAAACGTAGTTACAAATTTAGGTTTGCGGTCCGCAGCGCCTGATAAAATAAAATTGCAATAAAATCCGCCCTGTAACTTTTCTACCGTAGGTCCTAAAATTACGGGGAAAACTGATTCGGATAGAGCTCCCTAAGCACAACTAACCTAAACATTAAAAAATTACAAAATCAAAAACCAAAAATATATACACGACTGAAAAAATTTACAGAAAAACAAAACTTTTTGTGGGCTGTAACAAAAACCACGTTTCGGCCAATAACTTTTGGATGGTTAGTCCAAAAGTTATGGGACAAACGGGAGCTTGTAGAGCCCAGAAAAAGCAATTTTTTTGAAACCAAAAAACCCACAAAATGTACAGAAACAAAAAAGATAATAATATATTACAACAATATTTTAATCCACTCAAAAATGCAAAATCGAATATCCAAAAAGAAAGCCAAAGTAATGAGAGAAAGTGTATTCGGTAGGCAGGGCTTAATTATTCAATTCAGTGAATAAGTCACGTTTGGGAGGGCAAATTAGTAAGACAAACAGATTTATCTAAGGCTGCGTTCAGACATGCGGGAATCGTGCGTTTACGAATCGCGCGGTTTGAAACCGCAAAATTGTGATGCTATTCAGACACGCGCGGTTAGTATGCGATTTCGTGCGGGTTAGCGTCAGTTTCAAAATGGAGGTCAACGAAGAAGTGTGTTTACTGTGGTTGCTCCTTAAAAAAAAAGAAAAGAAAAAGGCGGTATTGGGTGCATCCAATATTACGTGACCGACTTGTACATGGTCAGTTCGTAACGTTATATCCCAAATTAAGAATGTATGATAACAAATTTTTTGACTATTTGAGAATGTCAATAAAATCCTTTTATGAACTAATTGAACTGATCACTGATCAGGCAAGATATTTCATGCTCTGGAACGCATTTGAGGCCAAGCGTGTCACCGGAAGAGAAACTCGTAATAACTTTAAGGTAAGATTTATTATGGTTCTTCAAAATCAGCATAAATATTTTCTATAACTGTAGAGCACTGAGAGCCAGAACTAAATTGCGATGGTCACGGTGACGGTGCTGGAACAGGAGGAGATGATCCAGATGTAGTAAAATATCCTTGCGGGCTTGTATACTGTTGTCCTTGCCAATACGTAGGTGTGATCTGCTGAGTATTGTAGCGAACAGGGGGTGGTAAGCTTTGTCCTTTTTGTATCACTTGAAATAATTCAATTTTGGTTGCTAAACGCCTATTTTCTGGTACTTTTTTGAGTTCTTTATATAACGACTAACAAGAGTTTGTCGTCATCTTGCTTGGTAATACTATTTTCTTGAAGTTCATTCTGAAAATGTTTTCGTGACTCGATACTTTTTTCTATTAAAACAGCTACTTTTTCTGGCACTTGTGTTTTCTTACGTTTAGGGGGACGTATTTCAGTGGCTTCGGTTGCATTGGCGTTTAGTTGACTTGTCTCCTCACTTTGCCTTTCATTCTGTTCTTCAATATTAGTTGTAGTGTCTTTATTACTTGCACTATTCTGCAGGAAAGATAATCTTGAAAAATACATATATCGGGCTCCTTTACGAGCACCTGAACCAGAAGGAGTTGTTTTTCTTTTTTTTATTCTTTATTGTAGCAATCTCGTATGTTTTTCCATTTTTTTTGGAGTTGTGTACCTAAAAATAATAACATTATTAGTAATATTCTTGTTTCAGATATCTTGGTAATACGGGTTGTTCATTTGGAGAACTAAGCTACAATTATCGCCTAGGAAAATCGACGATTACTGGAATTGTCCGCGAAGTATGTAAATCACTGTGGAATAAGTTGGTAAACATAGTCATGCCCGAAGCGACTGAAGATATCTGGAAGACAATAGCTCGAGACTTTGAGAGATATGCAAATTTTCCAAATTGCATTGGTGCTATAGACGGCAAGCATATCCGAGTTATAAAGCCTGTTGATTCGGGTTCTTTGTATCATAACTATAAACATTTCTTTTCCATAGTGCTCTTAGCACTTTGCGACGCCAACTATTGCTTTACTTATGTTGATATTGGGGCTTATGGCAAAAGCAGTGATTCTGCTATATTAAAAAATTCGGTTTTTTATAAACGCCTGACAGAAAAATCATTAAACATACCAACACCTAAACCAATATCTAATGTAGACCTAACACCAATGCCTTATGTTATAGTTGGAGATGAAGCCTTCGGCTTAGCAGAAAATTTAATGCGCCCATATTCAGGCAAATGTTTACCATATGAAAAAAGGATTTTTAACTATAGGTTATCGAGAGCCCGACGTAATATTGAGTGCACTTTTGGTATTTTGGCGAACAAATGGCGCATCTTTCATAGGCCTATAAATGTAAACATAGATTTTGCCGAAGACATAATAAAAGCCTCTTGTTTTCTACATAACTATGTGCGGACTAGAGATGGTCTAAAATTTAAAGATACTTTATATAATGCACCCATGACTAATCTCAATACCTTGCATGCGGGAAGAGGGACACCGTCATCTTTGAATATCAGAGATAAATTCGCTCATTACTTTGCGAACGATGGGCATGTTCCATGGCAAGACACAAAGATATAGCTGCAACTAACATACCGTACTTGTAATGTTTAGGTACATAACTAAATGTAAACAAACGAAATAAGTTTGTTTATATTTATTTAAGTACCTAAAGTATACGGAGAGTATAATATACGCTTCATAACAATAATTATAACATAATTCTGTCAATTATTTTTCGGTGAATAAACCTACTTACTTAAAATATTCTTTTTTTCCACCGTGTCTTCGCAATTTCCAAATATCTCCACCAACTCTTGCCAAGCTCGGTTCTTGATAATTTTATTTGAGTAATCATCACACTGAATGTCCCATATTGCAGATCTCTTCTCCACCTCATCAATAAATAGTTCAGTGTCGAAACGATCCATGGCGAACTCACGAGCAGTGACGTGCTCATCGCGCGGTATTCGCAACGCAACTGAACGCGAAGTAAAGACTCCATAGTAATGGACCCGCGTGGGAGTAGCGTGATTCTATTTTCTGGCGGTTGGGTTGCGGTAACCGCGCGACATGATTAACCGCGCGGTTATGTCTGAACGATTACAAGTAACTCATACAAATAAGACCCGCGCGATTTCCATGCGATTCTGAAATCGTGCGGTTCTCGCTGTGTCTGAACTAGCGCTAAGTCTTAAAAAAAAAACAAAAAATAATAAAGGAATAACATTTATAATAATCAAAAATAACAACAATTATGTATTATCAATAAAAGGAACATTCTATACTTCTGTAGAGACAAAGGGGAAAGACTCAAAGTATAAGGATAGGTAATCACATGCTAAGGATACTTTTTACCCAGGGGGAAACGACTAAGTAAATATTCCGCATATATAGAATATGACTTGTGGGAGGCCCTGACTAACTCTTGTATGCAGTATCAAAACTGAAGTATTTTGGGATGACTTTTAACTATTACTTGTTGTATGAAATTATTCAAAAAAATGAGATATAATATGATCTAGGTTTTAATTATTCGAAAATGTCACTGGACTTGATAGGAAATAAATGATATAATTCAAAAGGGGAAAGAATTAATTAATCAAATTTGTTTAATAACTAAAAATCCCCAGTGTGATTAATGTAGTGCTTTTAAAAATAAATCTATTGAGTTCTTCAATCATAATTTAAATGTGTTACATTTACATGTAATTATTAAATATAAATACATAGAATAAAAGCGAGCTTATGAGGATGATTAAATGACCTAGGGCTTTGGCATTTGGGAAAATAAGAGTATTCGACTAATTAAAAGTACTATGTGCACCATAGCGAGCGCCCAATATCATAAATATTGAATCATTGTTTAGCGAGGAATATTTTCTATTTGGAATAGGTTATTTCCAAATAGCACTATTATGTACAGATAAGCCTGTATGAAACTAACTAACAATTACAATCAGGTCATTGGGCCATTTTGAGAGCCAATTTTATTATGATAATAGTATTATCAATGAATTAGAATGGATTAACCGATACTGAAAAGTATATAAATTAACACTATTTTCATGAACTTTTAGGCTAATAACTTACTTATATATTTGATAAGCAACATTACATTGCTATTTGTAACATTTGGGACTTGGGTTTTTGCTAGAAATGGGGATGTGAAATATGAAGAATAGCTATTTTCACATTTTGAATACTATATATGTATGTATTTATGAGTTTTACAGCCAAGGGATTAGGAATAAAGCAATTAGGACACTTACAAGGTATCTCAAGTAGCTTGTGTCAAGTAATATTGTCCAACATTTTGATATCCGGCTTGTATGAGAACCAAACGTTCATCTCGGTATGAGCAATCATTGTTGTAGGCTCTGAATGGACTACAAGTTATATGAACATCCTTATAACACCACCCGTCCACCCGTGACCATGGAAAGCTGGAAAGCTTCCGAAACGTCGGGAACTAAAATGAGATATAATATACGCGATATAATCCGTTAAATTGTTTTATTTCAATGAGTAATAATCGCGGAAACAGAAGAAAATATTAGCCTTATAACATCCACAAGGATCATCTTATTGTCATGTAGGGCCATTAAATGCATGTATTTTGAAAATAATTTGATTTCATCTCGTCCGGCTGTAAATGTAAAAATAACACTTTAAGTCAATTGTAATAGGATTGTTGTGATAGATACTGGTAAATTAGATAGAAGAGCACTGGGCTCCATGGTAGGATAATCCTTTTATTCAATTTCAATGAGAAAAATTATGATTTTTAGTATATAGTATGAGTGGCGTGCCACCTGAAACTTGAGGGACTGATTTATCTCTGAAAAACATTATCTGAGGTGAATGAGTTATATATTTGGAAAGGAAACATGTCGAACAATTAGGTAGTAGATATTTGAAGTTGGGGAAAGCTGTTTTATTACATTTTTGGAAAAAATCTAAACAAAATTTACCTAAAAAGACCCATCTTTGGAACGCTATTTCACATATAATTATGGTAAATTTTGAGCTGAAATTCACTGCAATGAGAAGGGCATATCATGAAATTATAGAATTAAAGTACATCCTTTTAAAAGGCATTGTATTGGGTGAGAAATTGGCAGAAGAAAGTAAGAAAAAATAGAAGGAAAATCTATGGTTGGGTAGACTTAAAAAAAGTTATTATTTTTGACATCGAGGGTGGATGGTCAATTTAGGGTTACCAGCTACCAAGGGGTACCCGACTGGTTGGGGAGAAATGCGTTAGGTAATGCAAAATAGTAAAACAAAGGAAACATACTTAAATCAAAAAAGATATACGTTAATTATTGTAATTGTATCATAAAATAATGTTGGAAATTAATAGGGGGGGGGGGGGGGAACGCTTGTGGGAATATAGAAAGAATTTGGTTAAAGTTAAGTAAAACCTTAGAAGAAAAAAAAAGGTTTTTAGCTGTCAAAACTGGGGAAACAAGAATTAAATCAGGCAAGGGTAGAAATGGGGCCTATATAAACGCGAGCAGAACGGTCATTCGGCACTTTTTTCCTCCGCGAGCCATCGGGTAGCAGCAGCTGAACACACCTCGGTGAGTCGTTACAATTTATCGTGCATAAAAGTAGTTACATGCAAATGGGAATGGAGGTTAGGACCAATGATCTGGACCGGTGCTGCTTGGAACAGCTGGAAATCTTGCGGTGTTAACTAAAGGCTGCCCCAAGACCTGGAACCAGCATCATGTAAGGCACATGGCCACTTAAGTACACAATGGGGTAGATTTGCCTGAAGTGATAAAGAAACATCCTGGATGGTTGCTGATTCTTTGGTAAAAGGAAACAGAAACCTCTGGATCATTAATGTGTGATTAGATATCGTAGATATTTTCAAAACTAACCCAGCTTTTACAGTTACATCATTGGGGAATCTGGTGAGTCTTTATTAATTATAACTGTGATTTTAATTCTGTGTGGTGATATTGCTAATCTTTGAGGTTACTTCGACATTGATTTACGATTTTACATGCGTTGCCTGGATCTAGTCCATGGTTTAACTTTTAGTTAATCATCTAATAGCAGAGGCCTAATGAGTCCTTGCTTTCTCCATTTAAAAGCAGTGATTGCATCGTTCAGGCGTTACAGGAATCTGCCTACCTAGTGGGAATTGCGACGCTACTGTGTTCCCACAAGGGGATTATTTCGGGATTTTCTTGCCTTTTACTTCTTTGCTCAAAATAGGCAAATAAATAAATAATTCTGGTCCTAGAGTTGGGTTACTTGCAAATTTAACCGGGAGAAAGCTAGTAGTATTATAGCCAGGGCCCGTAATTTGCATGCCGATGACATCAATTTGACGTCACGCTCTATATGGGATGATCCCAAATAGTTTTATTGTAAATTATTAATCATTACTCGTCAATCATTTTAATCATGCACAAATAAAGGACTTCAAAAGTAGTCTATTTACACGTGAAATAAATAATACCTACTTGATACGTGAAAGGTAAATAAAACTATTTGATTTGTTTTATACATACGTATATTTTATTAAATTGTTAACAATACGTTACAATAATTAGGTAGAAAACAGAATTCCTCTCTAACGTAAAGCACGCCATCCTTCTTGCATTAATTCCCGTGCAAAGAAATTCGAAGTCATCTTCGCGTTCATACGTAATGCAATATTCATAAAAATCCTTTTGTTTTGTAATCGTATTTCTGTTTGTTGTGTCACACATTTGGTTAATTATTCCAACTTCTCTGTTAAAAAGAAAATGTAGAATTGATGGACACATTTTCTCTTATTTTAACAACTAATACAATTAGTGAATCGGTGCCTATTTTTATTTCTCAGTGGCAATTGTAACATTTTTGACAGGACGTTTTTTTTAATGAGAACGAATAAAAAAAGGTTACATTAAAAAAGG
The DNA here is from genome assembly GCA_905404275.2 of Hedya salicella. Taxonomy (NCBI): domain Eukaryota; kingdom Metazoa; phylum Arthropoda; class Insecta; order Lepidoptera; family Tortricidae; genus Hedya; species Hedya salicella. The sequence continues at coordinate 13,941,910 of FR990111.1, read as the reverse complement.
TTTTATTACATATTGATTTATAAACAGTCATGGAAATTGATTTGTGTACATTATATACTTTGTCAAAGTGACAATCAACATCTAGACACTAGAGATTTCATATTATTGTCACTGTGACAAGATTCTAAATGGTATGGAATCAAAGTCCTGGGCATACCTACACGAATAACTAAATACTTAATGATATTATTTACAAACAAGGTTTTAATACAGTATTATATGGAAGTTAGTTTTGTAAATAATTATTTACAAATTAATTTAAAACATATTTACATTTCTACTTCTTTTTGCCATTATATTTTGATTCAAAATTGATAATTACTATTTGCTCAAGGTTTTTAGGGGTCATACTGCATCGCCGGTTTGTAAAAATCCATTTTAATATTGAAAATGACCTTTCAACTTCTACAGATGTAATAGGGGCATACTTAAAATAAGGCCATAAATCTATATTCTCATTGCTTCCATCAAGACGAACTTCCTTTGTCGTTTAAGTCAGCCATTATTTGCATAGTTGGTAATTCCTTGTTTTTGTGTAAAACTGTTTTATGCTTTTTATAAATAAACTTTCCTTTGTCATGCAGACTAACCCTTGATAATTTGGCTGTCACAGTTTTAACTACTTGAAGCGACTCACTCAATGTCAGCGTAGAACTTTCCATTTGCTTGGTAGCTTTTACTAAAACTGTGCAGCTTGCAGTTATGAATTCTAAATGATTTTTCAGATGAGGTTTCCCAATTGCTAATTTAGCCCGTCTTACTTTTGCGGTATTCTGGTCATCGAGATTGTTAAGAACGTTTTTGATTTCATCGAAGTAAGTGTTGTAGTAAATACAAGCTTCAATCCAGGTATTCCATCTTGTTATAACTGGACGGGGGGGTTGTGGCATATTTGGATATAACTGTTTCAACTTTTTTGTTCGTGATGAGGATTTTAAAAATGTCGTTTTCATACTACAAATCAACTCGTTTACATCCTCATACAAACCTCGAACTGTGTCAGCAACACGGTTGAAACCATTGGCCAAGCATGTCACGTGTATCATATTTGGAAATGAATTCCGTAGAGTTTTTCCCGCTTTTACCATATAGGGAGCCCCGTCAGTCAAAAATAACACCACCTTTTCATTGTAATTGTCATTCCCATAAAGATTTTTCAACGATTCGGTTACTAAACTGTTTACAGTGGCATGATTAGTCCTGTCAAGGACTTTGGAAGCTATTATGTGTGGTTTACTTGCGTTAGTCTTTCTGAGTGCTCCAACGATGACATTGGCCACATTTTGGTCCAATTGATCTTTCGTCTCGTCAACACTTACGTAAATATACGAATCCGCGATATCATTCCTGATAGAATCGAAAACCTTTTTGAACATTTTAGGTAAATATTGTACTCTTAAGTTTGACTCCGATGGAACTCTTGTTGTTTTTGCATACTTGCCCTCAATGCACTTTTGAAGGAAGTTACGGAAATTCTCATTTTCTAATTGCATCCATGGTATATTTGACGCTACCATAAAATTTGTAAGACCCAGGTTAAACTCTTTTTGTGTTAATTTTTCTTCTTCTCTTTGAATATGTTTAGTTGTTTGCAAATGTGCTGTGACATTGCTGACCTTTGATGTTATATATTGATCACAACAGGAACAATAAACGTTTTCGTCGTTTTCGATTAAAAACGGATATCTGTCGCAAAACTGGTGTAAAGAAGACATTGTGCCTATTTACATTTATCTAACAATACCTAACATATATATGAATAATAATTTGAACACAATAATATGTATTATTATAAGCTGACAGCTATACGAGTATTAAGTCAATTTGACATGATACTGATTATTTCAAGTATCGATATCGGTTATCTGCAGAGGTTGTTAAATGATTAATTTATAATATAACGAATTAATCGGAATCATACTCTATGCAGCGTGACGTCATTTTCGCGGCAACGGCATGAAAATTACGGGCTCTGATTATAGCAATACTTTCCTCCTGGAACGCTCCAATCCCTAGTGTTCTTCAGGGAGTAAATATCTGTCAAAATTCAAATTGTTCTATGTCCATAGACTAGGAAAGTCTTCAGGCGATTACCTTGACTCAACTGGCAGTTGTCAAATTTTACGATTTCGACGTAGGGATGAATGTTTAGATTTTCATTATATAATGATTTTAGCCATATCTAAAGATAAGCTATATTACGCACGACAATCTGTAATTGCAGAGACATTACTGTTGTACTAACTATGTATACTGGCACGCTGGATGTGGACACAGAGGTTGTGTGACAAAGAGCTAAGCATCTAACTAGGGTAGGGTTGCCATAAGTGTGAGGACTCAGACCGGGACATTTCAAGAAAAACCAGTAAAGGTAGAAAAAACGGAACTTCTATTACAACAATAGGTAACTTTAAAGGTTTAGTCCTTGCCTAAACACAGAACAACTTTTAACACAGCCATTCAATGCCAATTCAATAGTTCTGATAATTTTACAAAATATTGATAAAAAAAAATATTTTTACGAAATCAACATTAACTAAAGTAAGTACCTATCTGTCAAGATTTTTTTAATTAGCACGCTATGTAATTAACAAACATAAAATTATCAGAATGTATTTTTTTTAATAAACCCAAAATATAATCAACAAATTTAAATATAACATTCTCATTTTTGTCTTATTCTTATTACAAAATATAATAAATTAATCAACAAATATAAAATCCAGCGGTAAGGAAGTTTCTTAACCTAATTGTTGCCGCTTTTCTGGGCCCATTCATACTTGTCAGATGTTCCCGCTTTACGGAGCAATTCTTTTTGGGACTTCACGTATTTGTAAAACTCAATGCATGTCATCTTGTAGTTGTATATGCACTGAATTATACTCTCAACTGTCCCCACAGCGAGTTGGTTCCTCTCTTTAGTCCACTGCGAGGTTATCAATGAAAATACCCGCTCCACATGTGCATTATGGCCAGGGATTGCAAAGAGATATTGACATACTTTGAGTAAATTAGTTTTTCTTTCTCTTTCCTCTGTCATTTGAAAAAATAATTCCATCTATCTTGTACGTTTTTACATTTCCATTCTTCAGACATTTCAGTTTGTAGGAACGATTGTAAGTACATAAATTCCTCATACATTGAATCACTAATTTGTATAGATTTTTCGCTTAAATAACTTGTAATTCCTTCAATTTGTTGCCACTGTGGAATCTCGTTCAACATCATCCAATCAAAAATCTCGAATTTTTTCATAGGCTCAGACCACTGTTCGAGATATTCAATAGCAGCGTGGAAATAATCACTTGTGTCTTTGTCAAATGTTTCTGTTCGCTGTGCATCAAGAGTACCTTCATTCTTGAGTTTCTTGTATAATTGTTTTGTTTGATTACCCAAGTAGCTATTTATTGACCGGTCGTTCAGTTGTTTCGTTGTATCATTTAAAACACTTTTCACTTCAATATCAGTAATCACTGATTTTTCTATCCTTTTCATTTGCTTCTCAATTAAAGATGATTGACTGTGCACAAAAAGAGTGTACAATTCAGATATAGGGTTCGCAAAAAAGTCGGTTATTGCTTTCGGCGCTCTTGATTCAGCTGCGAAAAAATCTTTCAACGGTACCCAAAGCTTTAATATGCGTTCTACAGCTGGAAGAAGTGACAGCCATCGTGTTCTCGAGTGTGACAGTATATTATTATATGTTACTTCTGCTAGCTCACAAAATTCCTTGAGGCGCTCAATTCTCACAGTAAATATTGAAAAATATTTGTAAATTTTTAGTACCATGGACTCCACATCGATTGACATTACATCAGCGGCAGTGGAGGCTGTATTTAAAGAATGTGCGCGGGGCAACCGATTCCTTCCAATTCTTTGTTCAAAATGTCTTTTAATTTTAAGTACACATTATTTGTCCCGCGCCTTTCTCTTCCACCAAAGTTAGTATTTGTATTATCCGCGCTAAAAGCCACCATGTTTTCCAGGGGTATATTCAGATTTTCCAGAGTTTTTAGGCAAAATGACGTTATGGTATCGGATGTTTCATTCGGTAATATGTCTAATTTGAGAAGTTTGATTTGTAATCCCTCTTTTTCAGTGAACTGTATCAGCAAAGGAAACATCTTGTCAACTTTATGGTTGCTGGAATCTGTGGACACGCCATAGAAAGGCACATTTTCAATTCTGCTTTGACTTGCTCAATGGAGTGTGGAGCTAAAACATTTTATATAATAGCGGTGGCCTTTGTTCTCGCTGTGGATTGTTTTGACGCTATGTTTGAGTCAGGATGCATAACAGAATTCAGTTTTGTAGTACAATCTAAAGAGTTGAATGACTCGTGATGCTTCACAACTCGATACGCAGTGGTTAGCTCAGCAGCGCGTATCAATATATCTTCGGGGGTATCTTGTTTGATCATGAGGTACCTGCACCATATAAGGCCCACCTTATTTATAAATGGGTATAAAACCATAATTATACTTTACGAAATAACAAAACTTTAAATAAATCTTTAGTTATTTATTGATCTACCAGGAACAAGGAACTAAAACTTTCATAATCAACACATCTATTTTCTAACATTTTTTTTAAAAAAAAGGTCCTCTGGGCCTTATTACGAACCCAGTATCGTAATAAGGCCATACCTGGGCCTTATTATGGTTTATGGGAGGGTAACGTTACATAATCAGTCTTTCATTGTTTAATCTATGATAAACAGTTTGGCAACATGTGTTATAATAATCTCACTTGAACTTATCAATGATATTCAGCATTAAATGTACCTTAAATCTAACAGTCTTTGTAAATCAGCATTTTAATAGACTTATATAAAAAAGTAACACAATCATAAATTCTTTATCAAAAACAAACAAATTTATACCCATTTGGTACACAATGTCACAAAAAATATTAATTATATCCATCGAGCATTATACTTACTCGCAATTATCACATGTACTTACATACAATCAGTCTTAGATAATCAATAGTTTGGCCAGTTACTTATTAAACTTATTATAAAAAAGCAATGTAAGTAGATATCCTTAAAAGTTATTGATTGGGACACTCCCCAGGACATTTAAAGTCCTCGTCTTCTGCCGCTAAACCCACACAAACTTCATGATACCAAGTACCACATACTCTGCATTGCCTCATATCCATCACTTTGTCTTCTTTACAGGAAGGACATAACCAGCCACCAGATGTTTTTACTGGCCGTTTTTTTTGTTGCGCCTTGGTTTGTCTTCCTTTTCCTTTGGGAGTTGTTTTAGGTCTTCCGCGATTTCTGGTACTCACTGTAGCTTTTTCTCTTCTTGGCGCAAATTAATCTTTGGTTACTTCCTGACCTCTGTAATTAAGTGCGTTCCTGCGTGTAGTATTTGTGTTTATTTTAAGGTTCTTGGGAGTCGGAATTAGCTTTTGAAAGGGTGACTTGCTTGGGATATTATCGGATTGGTTAGTTTCTGATGCCACTTCTGCAGTTTCAGTCCTTGTTGGTGCAGGGGTTTCAGTCCTTGTTGGTGCAGGGGTTTCAGTCCTTGTTGGTGCAGGGGTCTCAGTCCTTGTTGGTACAGGGGTATCAGTCCTTGTTGGTGCAGGGGTCTCAGTCCTTGTTGGTGCGGGGGTTTCAGTCCTTGTTGGTGCGGAGGTTTCTGTCCTTGTTCTAAAAAAAGATAGTGGAACACTGTCTGAATCAGAGTCTGAGTCAGAACTTAATGCACCGTGTTGAATTTGTTCCACATTTGGATAGCTGGAAGATGCGGTATTGATTGCACTGGTTGCTAGATCATCAACATTTAGTAATGGTGACGAAGCATTCATTATCGACGCTGTCATTATCTGTCTCTGCTCATTTTGCTCCAGAACTGAATTGCTGGTAGACGCTATGCTATCAACGTTGGTTGGGCGTTCAGGTAATTCTGAAGGAGCAAACGCATCTTCTGGTATCGCAGCTGGGTCGAAAGGATACAGACCAGTAGCTCTAAATCCATTTACAATATTGTCATACGTCATACATTTCGGCCACACTTGGGATAAAATCATGTTGAAGCTTGTCTTATTGAGTTTCCTTTCTGGATTCTTGGAAACGAACCTCAACAGTTCTTGGTCCCAATGATATTCGAAGGACCGGTAGACCGATTTGTCTAGCGGTTGCAGTTCGTGAGTAGTATTTGATGGCAAGCAGTACAGTGTAATATCGTGTTTTGCCTGCTTCGTCGACAATACTGTAATCCAGGTGGGAGGCGGCTCCATCGAAGATTAGGAGGCATTTTCCAGATGTCTTGTACTTTGCTAAATGCCGAATGAAATCAACAAAGGTTTCGTGGTTCATGTAACCCTTTTCTGTCCATTTTCACTACCGTCCCTGCAGGTAAATTATCGGTGAATTTTTTGAATGAAATCATAGGCGGAATGGCATTGCCTACAGCATTTACGCAGCCGACGACGGTGACACTCTCAGCGTGCTCATTTGCTATCTCATGAACTCGTTTCACTCCCTTTTCGGCTAACACTGTTTGTTGATGGTGCAGAGAAATGCGACAACCCTTCTCATCCATGTTGTACAAGCATTCAGGTCGGTTTTCAATCATTAGACTTTCGCGCAAATTCTTTACCTTCTCGAAATGGTCATTCACAATAAATTTATTTAATTTTTGATCCCTTGCCGGATTCATCATTTGGGCCTTTCGCTTGGTTATTTTTGGGTGTCGTTTTATAAATAATACAAGCCATATTTTACCTGCTATGCCTTTGGCGTCGTTAAAGTTATTTTGAATGTTATGAATCCTACAAAACTCATATGCTTGTCTTCGCACCATCTTTGGGGTCATTGGCATTCCTACCGCTGCCAGGCGATGGATTCTACTAACCAGGTCTTCCTCTTGTTCAAAGGTTAGTGTTGACGAACGTCCAAGTTTCCTTTCTAATGAACCAGTTTTCAAATGGTTACGTAAAGTCCGTCTAGGTATCTTGAACCTTTTTGCAGCTTCTCTTTGTGAAAGTTTGTTTCTTTGAACGGATAAGAGAGCTCTTTTCAATTGTGATGCGGTCCATGTTGCCCTCTTTCGTTTACTTGGGCCGGGATCTTCGATGCCTTCCATACTTTTTCTGAAAACATAAATAAGAAAATTCTGAAGACATAAAAAGGCCCATGCCCATTTTTGGTGGGCCTTATTAGGAAAAGCATCAGTTCCTTAATTTACCGTCACCAAACAAAAACAACACATTTAAATACAAAGATGTACCCTAAAACACAATCTCATATCCTGATTTAGTAACTGTAAACTATTAGAATAAATAATCTACGTATAAAATCAAAGAAACTTACATTTTTATGCGTCGGGATACTACAAAACGCCACGTGCGGACGACCGTACGGCTTTGATGTGACTGCAGGTTCGGACAGGTTCGTCGCCCATTGTTATTACCTTAGCAGCGGGAACCATTCAAGGTCATGTACATACTGACAACTATTCAATTCGAACGAACCATTTTTAGCGGTATTTTTGAAATGTGGGCTTTATAAGGCACTGGGCCTTAATTGGTGCATGTACCTGAATGTTGATATATCTTTTGATGTCGAAGCAACCGTTAATTTCGTCGCATGAACTTACGAATATGGTCCTTCACAGCTGACTTACCTCCATGTCCAATAGATAAGTACAATCAACAAACTGAACAGAAAGCTTCCTTATCATGCCTACCTCTTTTAATAAACGACCACTCTTTTGTATAGTCGTCCGAAAACGAACATTTCCTTTTTCCCATATTGTATTATCACAGTCACAGTTACGAATCCCTTAGGAGCAAAATGCACAAAACGCAAAATGTACACTACACGCAAAATGTAACTAATAGCAAAATGTACAATTCGCACAATGTACCCCAAGCATATTGTGAAATACGCGGAACGTCCACGAAGCAAAAAGTACATTCGCAAAATGCACATATCGGAAAATGTACACTACTCGTAAAATGCACATTACGCGAAACGTGCAGTACGCAATTAGCCGCACACGCAAAATGTACAAAAACTGAAAAGCCTGCTATTCAAGTGTGGCGTTTTCTATTGATGTACTTAGTTTAGGAAAAAGGATCCAATCCACGAGACATCACAATTGAAATGTGTGACTTTTGCTTTTGATAGAAGGTTTCAAACCCAAATATTACCTATACATGTGTGGGTTGGATCCTTTTCCCTGAATTATGGCACTTGTGCGTAACCTACTCTGATGTGTATAGATCACCAACTAGTAAGCAGTTCGTTCCCTTAATTAAAACATTTTGTCTTAGAATGCTTTTATTTACTGAGCTAGGGGCTACAACTTCATTGAATTCCTTAAATATGTAAACTAAATAATACAAGTTCTCCTTTACTTACATTAAACAAATATCAACTTGCAGTTATAAATTAATTAAGTTGCTTTAACTACCTCTTGCTTAAACAAATAAACAATACCACACAATACCAACTTATATTAGACTGCTAGCCTAATATAAATCATTTTTGTCAGAAATGCGTTGACGGTTATTTCGTTACGTTCAAGCTTCAGTAACGTTGATTTGTATTTTCTGTCAAAGACAGTGTCACGGCGTTTACGGTTTCTTGTTGGTGATTTAAAAAGACTCCTTGTAATTTTGCGTTCAGCAAACTTGGCCTCCTGTCGCAATTTTTGAAAAAAGCCGAACAAACTAATTTTCTTTGGGATTTTAGTTTGCAGTCTGCGATGCCACCCTTCCACGGCGTTCGTGGTGCGATGACGTTGATTCGCACAGCTTAATGCACTCGGATGGAATTTAGGATACCATGTTCTTTCGAAATAGTTTTGAAAGGCGATTACAGCTGGTGTAATTGTAGTAGACTCTAAAATTTGAAACCATCCTTCCGGAATGCGATTTACCGGCAGTAATGGTAAAATTGAGCATTTTTGGATTGCCATTCTTTCCGAACCCGTTGAATTTACTTTCAGTTTTTTTGCTTTCTTATGAATTGCTGCGTTGAAATGGTGGAAACATCCACTAAAAAATGCTTGTGGATAGACTGCTCGAAACGCATTTATTTGTGCGATTTCCCAGTCGCATTTGAAGTTTTTTATCTCGACCCCCAATTGTTCTTTCAATATACGAAACAATCGCATGTAGCTGTCCTGGTTTTTATTGGTCATAAGGGCATAAGCCACGGGAACAATATTTGTACAACGCTCATCTGAATCTATATCTAAATGGATGGAATATAATTGGTAATACGGCTTAGGAACGCATTTGAAAGTGGCATCACCAAAATAGGTGCCAGATTCTTGGGACACCATAAACACCCGGGATATTTCCGTAGCACAGACTATTATTTCATTTCGTCCATTATCATCATTCACCACAAATCCCTCGGATAATGATTCCGGTATAATTACATCATTTGGGTGTCGAAATACCAATTTCTCCGTGTTTAAGTATTTTTTGATTGCTCTGTAAATACCGTCCCTTTTGGAAGCAAAGGTTGGTGCAGTAGCTGGATGCAGATTAGAAAAATTGTCCTCAAATATTTGATGAACAGAACCCAAACGTTCACATGCTTCTTTCTTGACTTTGTTCATTATGATAAATATTTCATTAGCATCCTCATCAGGATCACAAACATGTGCCGATTGCCGTAAAACTTTATAACTTGAATCGGTTGATAACGACGCAGTACACATACCTCTGTTTACGCACTGCCACAGAATAGTATCATTCACGTTTTCACGCTTATTTCTTCTGTTGTAGCGATAGCCATTAAGAAGTAGTGTTGGGTTACCTTTTTGGTTCTTTTGTATAACAGGAATATTATTCATTATGCTGAACAATGCTAAAATCGCAGTAGAATTACGGTGACAGCGTCAACGGAATTTAATCTTGACATTGGCATTGTAATATTCTCAAGTGCCAGTATTAATTCATATACTTAGACAAGGAACGAGTCCTTAATAAGAATGAGTCATTATTTGGATTTAACTAATGGAAAATATTTCCCGCAATCCTCGCTTTTTGTACATTTTGCGTGTGCGGCTAATTGCGTACTGCACGTTTCGCGTAATGTGCATTTTGCGAGTAGTGTACATTTTCCGATATGTGCATTTTGCGAATGTACTTTTTGCTTCGTGGACGTTCCGCGTATTTCACAATATGCTTGGGGTACATTGTGCGAATTGTACATTTTGCTATTAGTTACATTTTGCGTGTAGTGTACATTTTGCGTTTTGTGCATTTTGCTCCTAAGGGTTACGAATTACTTGAAGAACTACCTTATAAACTGCATTAATTGTAATTCAAACATTTATTAGTTTAACTTTTCAACACAACGTTGAAGCACCCAACAGAAAGCGCGGCACGCATAAAATAAGTTTATTTCGTTTATTCACTTGGTTTAAATTATCTGTCCAAATCACAAAATACACGCACAGCGCGACACAGAAAATAACTGCCAAACGTTTAGATAGAAAACATGTTTTTTCTACAAAAGGTCACACAACCACAGATTTGCAAAACAACCGAATGAAAATGGCTAAATATAAACAAACGAAGTCACAAATTGCGCTCCCGACTCGACTGTCGCCGACCTGAGCCGAGCGCAAGCCGAATGAGCGAGAGCGCCCTATAGTGTACGATAGTGTGCGTGACAGTGTGGGACAGTGTTCGTGCCAATGCGCTCTTGCTCTGTCAAGGCTGAGAGTCTGCGATCTCGAAATGCGATACATATTTGTCTTTCTTGCTTTGTTTGTTTGTTTCAGACCGTACAGCTAGTATAGTAACATCAGAAGTGATTACAATTTTCGATTTCTGAGTTTGAAGACATTCCAGTATTTCGTTAATGAATGGCATATTTGACTTGTCGTTCTTTAGATCTTTACTTAAAAGACTAACATTTTGATGATTGCGACGAGGATGCCACAATATCTTGCACAGGTTGAAGCCAGTGATCGTTGGTTATAATGGTACACAACTTTTTGAGACTATCAGGATTTTTTGGCATAAGTGAGTTTACCTTCGGAGTTGATTTAGAGTAGACTTTAGTTTGCTTTTTAGTTTTTGCGTTTTGCTTTTTAGTTTTACTTGCTTTTTGTACTTTGTTTGTTTCTTTATTCAAATTTTGAATGTCTTCTACACCTACTGATTTCCCGGGTATGACATTAATTTTCTTGTTTCGCGTCTTTTTATTAGGATCTGCACTTCGGTTTTCTTTCAGCCAGTCTAATAGTGCTTTGGATGGCCTGAATCTGAAACAAACATATGTATTTAAATTTGAGCCCCTTTGACACCAAACAATCGCAAAAAATCCTTGAAAGAATTTACACCCTAAAATAACCAGCCTGGTGTTAATTTGTCTATCACTTTCTCCGGATCGTAGGGTGCAATGCCAGTGCTTTTGAATGCACTAATTATGTTGTTTGTTGTGTCGCTCAGTAGATCCATTAGTTTTGTAAGTAGGTCTGGGAAATGGCCCTTGTTAATTGAAGCTTCCCTTGGATTTTTCATTTTATAGTCGTGTAAGAATTTGTCTCCACAGTTTTTTTAAAGGACCAAAATAACATACAAGGGTTGTGTTATATGTGTGGAATTCGGAGGTAAGAATACAAATCTTATGTATACCTAATACTATTTCGTGATTAATATGAGACGCGAGGTTATCCCCGATTACAACTTTGGTGCCGGTTTTAGTTTTAGCCCATGGGACGACAATAGTTTTAAACCAATCTTCAAATATTGTAGTATCAAACGAGCCTGATTTCGAACGATTGAATCTGGCTCCCCGAGGGCCATTAAGCGTCCATTGTGTATATAAATGTTCTGCCTTATATACAACATATGGAGGAAGACATTCATCTCCAGCTGTTATTGCGAACATTATTGATATTGAACCCTTGGTTGCATTTAATACCCTTTCTGGGTATTTTACACCTCTTTTAAAAAGGCATCTTTGGGTCCCAGGATTATCACTGAAGTTTGTTTCGTCATAGTTCAAGACGTTCTCCTTTGGGACGTCTTCCAAAGATGCCTTTAGGTTTCTAAAATATATCATCAGTTCATCGGGGTTTTTTTCCGCTCGGCTCCTTTTTATGTTTTGTGCGACGCGTGGGCTGCCGCACCTGCTACTCCGCTCGCCGCCTCTTCCACGTTAAGTCGCGGCTCCTCGCTCTGGAACACCGAGCTAAAGTACTCAGTAAAAGCGTTTGCGGCACCTTGCCCCGACACCTATTCGCCCTTGTAAGTGAACTCGTTGGTCTGTCGTCTATCCTTTCGCTTACTCTTTACGTAGTCCCAGAACCTCACCGGATCATCTGCAATGTCCTTTTCGAGTTTTTGGAGGTAGTGCCGGTAAGCATTATCAATAAGGTATTTCACGTGGCCTCTGTAATATCTGTACATCTCGCGGTCAAAATCCGAACCCGTTTCTTTAACTTTTTTGAAATGATAGTATTTAGTCTTAATTTTTCTTATTATCTCCGGTGTGTATAGGTATCGCCACGAGAGTTGAGGTGAATGGTTACACACACTGCTACATAGAGTACTAATAGCAAAAAAGGTAGCGAATGAACGAATGAGTGAATGAAATGTAAGTGCACCATTGGATTAAATATTTTCAAAAATAGGTAAAACAAACAGCCAGAAAATAAAAATATGCTTTAATAGTTTTACTAGTCACTTGACATATCTTCTTCCGATTCATTTATATTTATTTCAAGGGTATGGTTTTCGGACAAACTATCTATCTTAGGTTCCATTGACCTGTATCTTTCTTCTTGTTCTTGAGTTTTTCTAAAAATACTGTGAAATGTCTCTTGATTAAGTGCTTCAATTTCTTCTTCTAATTTTCTCATGACGCTGTTAAATGTGAACTCAGTATTACTGGCCGCTACTCTTCCTTTTATGATTCCCCAACAAAGTTCAATTGGATTGAGATCGGGATGGTACGGTGGCAGACGTAATACCGAGTGCCCATGTTCTTCCAGCATTTTATCCAGAACGTATTTCTTATGTCGTGGCTTATGAAGCTGAATAATATCATATAAAACGGGCTTCGTGTTCTTTTCAGGGTATGTTATATTCTGCTTATTGAGCCAGGCCAACATTTCTGCTTTGTTTGAGTTTTTCGTTGGACACTGTTCATACTGTACATTATGATAAGAAGCATTGTCAACAACTAAAACTGAATTTGGTGCTAGATTTGGTAAAAGTTTCTCCGTGACCCATTTTCTGTAATTAGCAGAGTTCATAGACCCATGATAATCGCCAGTTTTTTTATTTGACTTGAATGTGATTAGTGCGTTCGATAAAAAACCATTTTTAGTACATGCATGCACAATAATACAACGTTGACCTTTAGATATGGGCACTTTACATCCTTTATTTGTTTTATCAGTCCACGCCTTTGCTGTTGAATGCGAGCTATCAATGTAGGATTCATCGGTGTACACGATAGGACGCCCCTGCTTATTATATTCTTCTAACATTTTCAATAAGACACTGTCGGTTTGATTGCGATTTATTCCAGCGAAAACCTAACTTACGTACAATTCTCCTTAATGAACGTTCCGATCCTGCGAAGTTCATGTCACGTTTTAAAACATCGTGATTTTTTTTTATTGTGGGCAATGTTTTGTGCACTAAATGGAAGTCATATATGCATCTTCTTATGATGTCGTAATCGAATTTATCTAAATTGGTTTTTGGTGATAATCTTGGTCGCTTCAGTCCCGGTGTCGTGAACGTGGTTGGTTGAGGTAATGACGGAGTAGATTGTTCAGTTGATGATAGGCTGTTTGCTCTTGCAGTTTCCTTACACACTCCAGTTACGATTCGTTGAATGCTTGACTTTGATACACCAGTTACTTCTGCCGTAACATTATATAATTCTGTCATTGATAAATGTTGGCCGTTATTTTTTAAGTTATACCTAAAATGAGAGAATACTCTGAATATAATTTCCCGACTTTGACCATTTAATGTTTTCCCACGACCCATCGTTTCGCTAAAAAAGAACTTGTTTCCGTAGTTATTTAAATGACCACCCGTTTTCTTACTCGTGGAAAATGCAAATGTCAATGTATATGACAACGATAAAACAAGTGCCACATAATGCAATAGATAATTGTCTGAAGAGGTTTGATAACGAAATGACGAAGTGAAAATGTATGTAAAAACAACAAAATACATAAATAATTTTAAAGTAAAAAATAATTTACATTTAATATATCCTTTACCTATTCATTCAAATAAATATTCATTTAAATAAAACTATTTTATTTTAAAAACGTTTTAGCCGTTTAGATGTGAAGAGATAACAAACGTACACACTCACAAAGTTTCGCCTTTATAATATTAGTAGGATTATGATCTATTTTAATTCAATGGGATATTTTTGTCAAAAAAATAATTGTAAATAAATTGGAAAAATCTTTAGTCAATCTTGCAATTTGCTATTTTGCTATCGGTACGAAAAAAGAACACTAATTTCAAAACCTCGCTATCATTACATGCAATGTTGAATGTGTGCGTGGCCTCAACTCTCGTGCCGATACCTATACCATGATGGATAAAAATACCGCTTTTCAGTTATTTCTGACAGTTTTTTCAATGGTATACACAGTGTGACCACTTTAGAATCGGCATTTCTACCAAAAACGTAATCAAAAACTACTGAAATCTACCGAAGTTCATATTTATTCTACTATAAATCTATCATTGACAAATATTCGATTTGAAACAAGGTTCTAAATATAAAATCAGATCAATTGCGAGTACACTACAGATGCTAAGGATTTTTTATGCAAATAATAAATAAAAAACGTAAAACGGTCATAAATATTTTCTTTATTTAAGTATTAAGAATCATCGTCATCGTCGCTGACGTCATCACTGTCGATTTTTTTTATATTTCTGTATAATTGTTTTTCGGTTTGCAAAATTTTTAACATTCCTGAATCAGGTTCGAAGTTTGTGCAGTTACCTGCTTCACTTAGACCTTCTTTTGCGTGCAAAAGAGCAGAAACATTTTCGTTATGGAACCTGTTCCGATCTTTCGTTTTTATTCTATTTACGGCCGAGAAAATCCGTTCGCATTTCGCGTTTGATATGGGTAAGCAAAGCAACTGCTTTGAGAAATCAGCAATAGTTTTGTACTTGGGTTTTTTGTTGATGTCACACAATTTACCGAGAGCCGCCCAAAATTCTTCTACATCAGTTACCGCTTCTCTGCTGCTTGTGGAACACATTAAGTCTCCGACTTCGCGGTCCAGTTTCAGTTCTCGAAATTCGTTGTCAATTATTTGTAACTGATTTTCGGGAACAATGTTAGGAAATTTAGAGGCAACACAACTGAGACTTGTGAATTCACCATGTACAGCTATTTGTGGATTTAAAAAGTCAGATTCTGAAATGTGTCTGTGTCAAGTGGCAGTCTGTTTTTTAATTGGACACTCAAGACTCTTAGAAACTCCTGACATCTTTTGAATAATCTAGAACATGGTGTTGCGGTATTTGATTTCTTTGGGATTCTAAATGCTTAGCAAAGTTGACACCCAAGTATAAATTGTGATATGGCAAAAAGTTTACCGAAGAGTCGGGGTCAATACTTTGAAGTGTTTACATATTGGCTTTTCATATAACAGCTCAATATGGTAAGGAATATGTCATTCATGTCATCAAAAAGCCTGTGTTCAACAGGGCAGTCTCCTTGAAAAACTGTGTTAAACTTGTTCGTGAACGGTAAAATATAATCGAGGAAATATAAATACAATTTGACCGTTTCGTCACTAAAACAGTTATAAAGAAATTCCGCGGATGCATTTGAGTGTCTGTCTCCTAGATATTGGTCTTGAAAGTATAGTTTCAAGGCTGCCCACTGATGCAAGATTCGCGAAACGCAACCATGAGGGGAAAGCCAACGAATGTCGTAGTGCCTTAGTAACTTATAAGGTTTGGTTTCTGTAAAATTCTGAAATTCTAGAAAATCTCGTTGACGTTTACTGCTTTGTGCAAAGTAGTTGTATATCTCTTTCACGAATTGTTCTAACTTTCGTGGCAACATCCTACATGCGTAACTCACAGCTAACGCTGTCGAGTGGCATACACATTTTACATACAGGCAGTGCGGATTTAATTCTCTCATTTTGGCTACTATACCAGCATTTTGACCAAACATAACATTTGTTGTGTCTGCTGCAAACCCTATCATATCTTCCCATTTTAAACAGTGTTTTTCAAAAGCATTTCCTAGTGCATCTAATAAATCTTGAGCCGTTTCGCCGTGAATGTCGATCAAACCAAATAGTTTTGTTTTCACGCGATAACTTTTCTCAGAATAGAATTTTATTGCAACTGCCAAAACTTTTGTCGTACTGACATCAGTACTTTCATCAATAATGATGGAAAACGAAGATGGTACCAATTTTAAATCTTCGTGGAGCTTCTCCTCGAACTGGTTACCTAACGCATTGTAGGCGACACCGGAGGCTTTTGTTCGTTTGCAAGAAAATTTCTTTGCGATTTCCGAATCGTGAAAAGCTTTATCTATTACTTCGCTTAAGTGATCCATAAAACGAAAAGGAACATTGTGTTCTATAAGACAGGCAACTATTTTAATTTCTGCCTTTTTAACTTCCGTTTCAAGCGATGTTTTCTTGAAATATTTATCAATATACAAAAAAAAAATGATCAATGTCTCGTGAGACAAAAATAATGCAATGAACAAAAGAAATAAATATATAAATAGAAATACCTGCGAAGATCCAGAAAAACCGACCATGTTTGTCGAGTGTTTTACTGCATTACTGTGTTCTTTAATCGAAGCCATACGTGATAAAAATTTTGCATTACATGCTTTACAGAAGGCACTAGTGTTGTCTTCGCTACATTTGCTTAACCACTTTGTAAACTCTGGAATTTCTTCCCATTCCGGCTTATACTGTTGCTCATATTTTCTTTTCATAGCGACACAATGAAACAATCTTTCTTCATACAACACAAAAATAATAATAATTAAATAACGCAGCGCACAGTACAGACCGTTTATAAGTTTATTCGATGTGAGAAACGTCAAGCAAATCTAAAACAAAAGTCGCACGAGTACAATATAATTAATTCAACTTGAAACTGAACCCTAGCAACAAAAGAATAAAGTTCCTTTTACTGCGCAAGTTTCACCTTGTTTAAAGTATAGTCACTAGAATCGGGGAATCACCTCTTTAAGCCCGTTCCAGACCTTCCGATCCGTTCCTAATTATCGGATGAAATCGGATAATGTGTAGTGTAATACACATTATCCGATTTCATCCAATTAGGATCGGATCGGATAGGATCGGAAGGTCTGGAAAGGATGTAAGTATGGGGCCATCCCGCTAGTGTAGCCAGTTTTTGAATAAAAATGTGGTTACAACCATAAACTACTAAATACTACTGACTTATTTTTTCATACCAAAACAGCATCCATTTTGCTTGAAATCTACCAAAAAAGTAGAAAACTATTGAAAGTGGTCACGTTGGGTATACAGTCACTGAAACATTCATTCAACATTGTGTAGAATGATTCAGTGGCCGCATCGACACACTGCGTACTCAGGATATCACCCCAATCTACATTTGCTATATTAGAATATAGTGCACCTAAATCAGCTTTACGAAAATTCCACACGGGGTTTTCGCGAGTACTTACCGGTAGTGGTGGCGGAGTCTGGCGCTCATACTCCCCGCGAAGCAGCACGAGCGTTGCCTCAAGCGGCGGGTGATACGCGTCCGGAGGCACCAACGCGCCCACACACACTCACGCTCTGGGGACCTAGCCCAGACAGTATCAGGTCCAATACCCCACCTCATTTAATATGTTGTTATGTTGATACAAATTGCCAAATTTGAGAAAGCATCGAAACTGTGTCGTGACATTTATGCTACACGAGTTTAAGTTAAAGTCGCCTACAATTAACATGTGTAAATCAGAATATTTACAGATCATATTTTCAAGACAATTTAGAACCTTTAAAAATTGCTCATCTTTATAATTAGGAGGCAAATAAACTACACAGCAAATAAATTTTAAATTTTTCCATTCTATTACAGCTACTAACAATTCCATATCGTCTGTTAGTCCGTCTATATCGGTGACCAAGCGTACAGAGTAACAATCTCACACAGCGAGCAGAACCCCTCCCCACCCGACATCACCCGCGCGGTCGCGCCGCAGCACGATGTACCCGGTCGGAAACAGTTCTGTGTCGCTTACAGAGCTAGTCAAAAATGTCTCGGTTAAAGCGATTATGTCAGACGGACAGGTAAGTACATTATTATAAAAAGTACATGTTTTAAGATAAGATAAGATAAGATAAACGTTTATTGTCAAAACTGTGTACAAAAGGTCTTACATATTATTATGGTTGAGTGTCAACAGTTTGCCCATTTCGGACGTACAACATTGATTTGCATTACATTAGGAAAATAGAACGCAGACCTCGTACATTTTGATAAAAAACAGGTAAATGTTTAAATTTTGTACGTTTATTCGGCTTGACTGCTGACACGAAAGCTGCGAAAATTATTTCGCCACGGCTTCACACAGATGTCTCTGGCCCAGTGTTCCGCTGCCAGAACTCGTTCCGCTAGTTTCGATGGTACCCCTAACTTGAAAGAGGCATAATTGCCGCGCGCCTTCAGTTCTTCGACTGTGCAGATGTCGCTTTCACTGATGCCGGCCAAGTGTTCATGTACCTGTTTCTGGGTGGTCCCTTGTTTCACATAGTATAGGTGTAGATACGTCCAGCGTTCCGCGGCCTCAAGCGAACATGTTGTTCCTGGCACAGCTGTACCACGCAAGACATTTGCAAATGATGCCCGTGAGCTCCTGTTCATGGCCTCAATCTTGCTACCCTGGGTCTCTGGAACTGGATTGTTTACACTGTCAGTTGTCTTGAGAACTTCATGAGCCACCGGGGCTGCCGGACTTATATTCTTGACTAACATGGTTTGTGGTGCCTTTGCATGTAGCCCCTTGGAAGACACGGCTCCATAAGCAATTTTCGGGCCCTTGTTTGGTTTAGCTTTTTCCCCTTGGCTGAGCTTATTAGGCTGCGTTTTTACTGGCACTGGCAGTGGTTTTACAGGCCGGTCAAGGTGCTGTTCTTGGCGTTCAGCTGACAGAGGCTTATTTACGTTCGCCTGGGTTACTGATATTTTAACCTGCTGCTCCTGGTTAGTTATATGAGGACACGAAGGATAATTATTCAAATTTTCATTTATATTCAGTCTAAGGTCTTTTTCAAGGCTGGCGACCCTGTCGCTGAGTCTCTGTATGCTCGTATTTGTAACGTTAAATAACGATTCCTGTTGATTTACAATGTTGGCAAATTGCATTTCGATGAGTTTCTTCATGCCAGTTATAATATTTTCGTTATGGGCTTGTAACTCCTCACGTATTAAAGAACGTATATTTTGGAGTGAGGGACAGTCGTGTTCATTTGCATTACTTTGTGGAAGGGACTTTGGTTTACGTTGACCTCCTCGACCGATAGTGACATTCTCGAATAGATCGGGCGTTCCGTCAGTAATATTGTGGTCGTAATTTCGGCCTGATGTAGTACGTACTGGTGTGTTTGTATTGTCGCCCTTGGGTAACTTGCTACGACATTCATAACACATCCAGATATCAATGTACCTAG
Organism: Hedya salicella; assembly: GCA_905404275.2. Lineage (NCBI taxonomy): Eukaryota > Metazoa > Arthropoda > Insecta > Lepidoptera > Tortricidae > Hedya > Hedya salicella. The sequence continues at coordinate 13,922,231 of FR990111.1, read as the reverse complement.
TCGACAGAGACCCAAACAAATCCTTAGCAATATTAGCGCATAGTAGGTCATACGTGCATTTACATACTATGCATTTCATAAAGGAATCACTAATAACATTTCGGCAACCTGCGCACTCAGTCGTCATTTTGATGTTTTTATTTAACAACGGTTAAAGTTTTAATTATATACCTTACGCCGCAAGCGATAAAGTCCATGCGCGCAACCGTGGTAGGCAGGCAGAGCGCGGTAGTTGATACAATCACGGCCGGCGGGTCTCGAGCGCAGATGCGAGTACCACTCACTGTTATTCAATTCTTTTAAAACTATTTCACTTATAGCTCCTCAGGTTCTAAGCGGATTTGAACATGGTAAAAAAAGTTCAATTTGGCACTTTCCCAGGAATGTACGTAGTGAATATTGATCATAGAGAACACTTTTAGCCACTATTACAAATATATTTCTACAGCGATAGCATTTAACGTGTCGATCTTATCGCGCCGCCGATTGGATATAGCTGTGATAGAACGTCATCCATTCGCTTGGCTCGCGGGCAAAGGTTGGCAGTCCATAGACTTGTCGCGGGGGCGGTCTTATCACAGATTCTAAATGGTCAGTTAATCGTTCAATGGCTCTACCTCTTGACGAAGATCGTTCACGTTGACTGCGTGGGGTCGGCGGTTCTCGTCGCGGTGAGCCGGATCTAGCCCGTGTAGGACGTTCCGTGTCCGCGTCCTGTACTTTATTTAGCCACTCGTTGACTCGCTGTGTAGAGTCTGCGACGGAACCTCCAGCGCGCGAGCCTCCAGCGCGCGACTGTTGTTCTATCCGATCCATTTCTAATGCCAACCTTTTTTCGACGAGCTCTCGTTCTATGCGTATCTCCTCCAATCGAAGTTGTTTGAGTTTCTCCATGGCAGCCAGCTCAGCCTCCTTTTTTATTACCTCCGTTTTATTTGACATCGCTGACGTTGTAGACGCGGGCCTCTCCAAGTCCGTAGTTCCGAAGGTGACACCTAAGTCGCGGCGCGACTCACGCGGTGCTTGGACGGCGCTCCGTTCCGCGCCCCCCATAGCGACACTTGACATGCGTTCCCCACCACTCACCCGCCTTAAGTGTTGGTCCAGCTTCTCACGCCAGGCCCTCGTATCGACTGGCGGAGAATGTGGGGATTGGAGCTCGGCGAGCCCGGCGGGCGCCCCCGATCCTGTAGATGTTTGGGCAGGGGGTCGCGGCGCTCGGACTGCGGGATGGTCCTGGCGGCAGCTTGCAGGGCGTCCCGGATGTTGGATGACAGGGTGTCGGCGGCTGCGTACACCTCCTGCGCTGTGGAAACAATGGTAGAGCGGGGTTGGCCCTCGAGGGCGTCAGCAAACCTTTCCCAGTCGTACTTGACGAGCGGCGCACGTGGCAGCGTGGTGATGGGCTCAGCTGAGACGACGAGGAGAACCGGGCGATGATCCGAGGGGAGATCTGGAAGGACTTCCTGCTTGAGAGGGAAGTTTACACCTGTGTGGAGGATGAAGTCGATGACGTCGTTGGTGCTGACGCCGTCGTCGCAGTAGTGTGTAGGCTCGTAGGGGCCCGCTGCGTTGATGTTTTTGTCCTGGGTGAACTTCCGGATCGCTCTACCTGCGGGATTAGTGCAAGACGAATTCCAGGCGGGGTGCTTCGCGTTGAAGTCCCCGGCTAGAATGTGGGTACCTTTTGTGTGGCGGGTGCCAACAGCGCGGTGAGATCGCGAACCAGCTCGTCGTCTATTGGAGCGGACGGGCGGTAGATGGAGTACAAGCGCAGGTCCTGGCCTGCAACTCGTATGTCGACACCTAGGGCTGAAAGAGATTTGTAGTCCACGTAGCTGACGGGTTGGTGAATCAGTGATAGCTTCACCAAGACCGCCAGGCCACGATACGGCTTACGGTCTGAAGTAACCTGGTCCTTTCTGTAGACGGCGTACCCGCTGACCCGGAGTGTCGTAGTCGCTGCTAGGTGTGTCTCGCTGATCAGCATGACGTCCACCTGTTGCTGGCGAAGAAAATTACGAAGTAATATTTGCTTGCCAGTCAGCGACTGCGCGTTCCAATAAACTACTCTGAGTTGTTTATTGAAAACCGCGGCAGAAGTCTGCGGAGGCTGTGATCACCTGGCGGAGCGCTACGGAGAACGCGTCGATGAGGGCGGTGAGCTTGGGTAGGTCGGCCGGGGCGGCCGACCCGCTGGTTGCTGCGGGCTGCTGCTGCTGCTGCTGTGCTGTGCGGGAGGTCCTCGGGGCTGCTGCTGGCTCGGGCACCGGACGCTGCTGCCTGCGCCGCTGCGCCTGGCGGAACGAGAAGAAAGGCGGCCCCTGGGGCTACTTACGGCGGGTGCGGGCGCACCTCGCGGTCTCGGTGGGTTGGCGGGGGCCATCAGCAACCCCTCCGCGGAATCCTCCACGGTGTTGACGCCGGCGGAGGCCCTGGTGACGGGGCCGCGGCGAGGTGCTCTGGAGAAGGGGCGCGTCGATCCTTTTCGGTTGCGTGCTTCCTGCAATAGAATTGGACACTGCTAGTAGTTGGCCGGATGTGGGCCCCAGCAGTTTCCGCAGGTGGGCTCTTGGTGCTTCGGCCGCGTGCAGTGCTGCCCGTAGTGGTGCTCGGCGCAGCTCACGCAGACGATCGGGCGGTGGCAACCTAGGGAAGAATGGCGGAAACCTTGGCAACGATGGCACTGCGCCGGCGACTTCTTGCACCTCCAGAGCTCGATGCGGACTCCGGAGAGGCGCATGAAGGTTTTCACCTCCAGGATGCCGGCGTTGATCTTCTCGTCCCCCACGAGCCTAACTAGAAGAGGGAACCTGACCTGCCGCTGCTCTCCCTGATCAGCTTGGCGTACTCGGCGTTGAAGCCGAGGTCCCTGCAGGCGCTGACGATCTGATCGGATGTGGTGCTTGATGGAAGGCCCCGTATACCAACCTTAAGCGGCTTAGAGCCGTCGTCGGGCGGGTACACGTGCCAGGCGATGCTGGGGTCGATCGCCTGCACCTCGTCCAGGAAATGCTGCATGTCCCGGTACTCGTCGCCGTCCCTGGGGAAAAGACGGAGGCCCCTGCCTACGGCTGCGGTTTTTACACCTCTGCCGAGGCGGGCCTCCAAAGCAGAGAGGTGTTGCGGCCAGTCTGGGAAGACTTCCACAAAGATGGGCGGGTACTTAACTTTCCGGCCGCCGCCGGCCTGCGATGGGCCTGCCTGGGCCGCGAGAGGTGTGGGTGTTGCGGCCGCTGCTGCTGGGGGCGCCGGAGGCGCCGCGGGCTGCGGAGTCGGCTGGACCGGAGGCTGGACCGGTGGCTGCGTACGCTGCTTACGCCGCTTACGCGGCGTTTTGGCTTGCGCCCCTGTGGGAGGAAAAGTGGAGGGCGCCTTCCGCTTGACTGGCGTGGCTTGGGGCGTCGGCGTCGGGGGCTGGGACAACCGCGATGGGGGCCGGTTGCGGGTCGTCGGCTGGCTGCGTCCGTGAGGTACCTGCTAAAGGCAGTGGCGGCGTAATGCGGTTGCATTCGCGCTTTTCGTTGCTCTGGATCGGTGTTGACTCCGGTGTGGCGTCCGCGTCCCTCTGCCTCTTCGTGCTGCCTCGGGATGGAAGGCTGGACCTGCAGTGATTGTTGATCGCCGCCCAGAAGTCAGCCTCTAGGAGGTCTAATTCTGAGGGCGCCAACCTACCGTGCGCGACGCGCGTCATGCGCGCCAACATGTTGCTCCACTCGGCGTCCGAGAAGAGCGGCTGGATGGTCTGCTGGGGCTGCGGCTCGGCGGGCTGCGGCTCGATGATGAGCGGCTGAGAGAGAGCCTGTGGGAGAGAGGACGGCGGGTTGCTCGGCGGCGGCGGCGACGCGATGAGGCGTCTCGGCGACAGCTTTGAAGCGCGGCGCGGCGACCTCGGTTGACGCGATGGCGATGACGTCATCGGCGAGAAAAATTCACCACGTGCGGGGGACCCGTCGGCCACCGAGCCCGTACTGGATTCGGAGGCCGACGTGTGCCCTGTGTGTGATGGATTAATCTCGCTGCCTATAGAGAAATCGTTACTGTTCGACGAGCACGATGAACAGTAGCTGGGGGTCAACGCCGACTCAGGCGTGGAGGCTGCGGTGGCAGCGACTTCCGCCTTGGGCGGAGAGCGCGTTGTTGTTGACGCCATCCGTGTAGTTGTCGAGATGTCACTCACTGCACTGGCTCTAACACTGTTGAGAAAAAGAGAAAGTTGAAAAAGTGAAAGTTAAAACAGTGAAAGTTGTATTCACTGGGTCCGTTACGTTCCGACTGAGGTCTTCAGATCAGACAACAACAGAATGTAACTTTCCACAGCGAAACACTAAAAACTTTTGCTAGTGTACAGAAGGTACGATGAGCAAGGAGCGCAGTGCGAGGTGAAGGCTCAGAAATTCGGCGGAGCGAATAATCAGAGGCGACCACTCACGACGGCGTCGAGCGCGAGAATATGTCCTCGTTGGAGAGCTGGAACGGTACTGACTGTTGGCCGGGTCGGGATCGCCTTTATTCCTACTCTACGCGGCGCGCTTCACGGCCCTACCGCCAACCGTGCGGAGGGGGTTTTGAGGCGTTCGGCCAATCAGAGCGTAGCAAATTTCAAGTTTCGGTCAAGTGCGATCATTTTTAAAAGTTAGTATGGAGAATAATGTAGGCTCTGTGATTGGTCGATCGTCTCGGAAACGGAGAGGTCTCGATTCACATTTTACTTTGAATCCTATGGTTCTAAAGCTCTAGACCCTACAGATTTAACCCTATTTTAATTATTTAAATGGTGTTCGATCCGTCTTAATTAGTTTTATCTACTAAAGTTTAAAGCGGAGTATTCGATTTACCCATATAGGTATGATTAAGCATTAATTGGTTCAAATTGGTTCAGGTTCATTAATTATAGTTCAAATTTCGATTACTGTGCTTTAGGCTATCTAGTACGGGTTTGACGCTAATAAGATTCGGATGTAGTTAGTATTGCTCTATCTTATGTAAAAGTTCGGGACTGATTAATAAATTATTTATTAGAGGGATCTGGTTCGAAAGTGACTTATGATAAAACTATGTCCAAATCTTATTTTCGAATTTATGGCTCTTATAAGAGACAATCGGCGATTCTGGCTCGACAGTTCTTGTTTAATTTCCCTATGGTTTCTAATTATCATAATTAGGACCGGATTCTAGGTATTAAAGTTATGACGTACTAATATGCCTGCTTTTATGAGGCTGGTTCAAAGGATCATTTATCAAGTAATAAGTTCGTGGCTTTTACGCACGATTAGTAAACTTAAATCTAGATAACCTTTAATATCTATTTAACAGAGTTTCGATCAAACTTAACTTATCTTACTTAACACAGAGTTCAAATACTTAACCATCACAGAGTTCAAATACTTATATAACATTCATTTTAAAACATGTACATTTATCGAGGGTCGTCTTCTTCGCTGGCTGTCCGTAACAACACCCGTGATGACTTTTTCATAGAAAGAGATTTCCGCCATCTTGAATTCCTAAATGGACGCCATTTTCGGAATCGGCACCCCCAAAAACCTAGAAAACGACACCTGTGATGACTTTTTCACTGTAATCCAGTAAGTACCTCCAAGGTCCATCATTAGAACCTTAATCGTGAATACTCCTTGTCACTGAAAAATGCTTGACGGCCCGGAAGGTCTTTATATTTTTGCGACTTCATATTTAAAAAAATAGGCACAAAGCACAAACAAGACACGCCAAGCTAAACCACACGCCCCACGCCAAAAAGCAATTAATTCAGACATGTTTATCTGAAAAAAAATTAAAACCGACTCCAAAAAAAACTAAAAAGTAAAAAATAACGCCATAATTCAGTTTCTTCAAATTACTTAAAAGTAACCGTTTGTATACTCAATCTATACAATATATACAATTAATCTTATTTTGGCGTCGGTGCCATATAAAGAATGTGTAAAATATTGAAAATTGTCGATTTTAATAAGTTGTGACACGATGACACCGACTCCAAAATAACATTAATTGTATATACTGTATAGATTGAGTATACAAACGGTTACTTGTAAGTAATTTGAAGAAACTGAATTATGGCGTTATTTTTTACTTTTTAGTTTTTTTTGGAGTCGGTTTTATTTTTTTGTTTAAAAGTTTATTTATTTTACACTTTTTAGTTAATCGTTACTTAAAAGTGTATCTCGTGACGATTCGAACAAGCCCAAACACGGCTAGGATACATTATTTTATTACATAGATCTGGTGCCTACCTTCCGGCTCCATCATCAAATCAATTCGATGGTACCATTCTCATCAGGAACGTTTAAATTTGTGACTGAATTTGCTTAGCTAAATTAATCAAGATATTTTGTCGCCACCCGTAAATCATTTATCATTGAGGAGTTCCGATGGCATTCTGTGGTCTTCTGCATCAGTTCCACTTCACCAATTTACACTTTTTGAATGCAAATGCTTATTATGTTTCTTATAATATCAAAATCGCTATATGTATGCCTACAATATTTGAGGAGTTTCTTCAATTCCTCATGGATTCCATCATCAGATCTTCACCAAAATTAAATGGGACCAACTAGAAAGTACCTTCTATAAAACCAAAAAAAAAATTTGAAATCGGTCAAATAGTCTGAGTAATCGGTGAACATGTTCTTTGTTAAACGCCGCCCGCCGCTATCGGTCCCTTTTGTTTCACACCACCGCGAACCTTTGTTTATTAAAATTGCATGTGACAATTTTGTCCACTGCATTTAACCCTTTCAAAACATTTTAAATGTCAGGTAAACGCCAACTTAGTATTAAGAACCAATGTTTTAAGTATCACAAGTCGAGTGAAACATTTTAGCTCTCTAGTTGGTTTAAGTGGCTTATTTTTAAAGATACGATAGCTACAGTCGTGCTTGATAGCGTAAATGAAAGGGCAATAGCTAAGCATGTTTCTAAAATGGTTTGAAGAACCGGGGCTATTTTAGTTTTTTTTTATCGTCCTTAGAAAACACTTAAATAATTTTATTTTTCATGCTGTTTAATTTTTAAATCGCTGTATTTTTTTTCTTTAGACACAGATGTTTCAAATAACTTTTATGGTGTACGATAGACATTTCACAATCCAAAAAAAAATACAAAAAATGCTACCTACAGTAAAAAAAGTACTATTGTCGATGTAGTCTGAAATTTTGGAGTTTTAAATTAAAAAAAACTAATAGCATTTGCCTAACACATATATCGCTTAAAATGTTCTAAATGGCCTAAGCTATCACCTCCTTTCAACTTTGCATCCTGTTACCAAACACCCTGTATGTTACATAACTATATACTCTAATTAGGCTCTAGTATCGTTAGCTTAAGTCTTTCGGGTTATTAACGGTCACGGTGTATTTGTTTAATTATTTCAAATTAAAATGATAAATAAGTATGATAAATATAGCAATTTATGGTAGAAAAAATATACCCCTTTTACAAGAACTACATAACAATATAACTTTCGGGTTCACGGGCAAATAAGTGCAGGAATGTAAAAAAATGGAAACAAAACTATTACGACTGGTTTACGTATCCAGAAGAATCGTTGAATCTCCATCTCTAAAATTTTAAATCGCAACATGGATATTTGTCAAGATATAAAAGATGAATTTAACTTTGTTCAAAAAGTAAGTTTTAAATCATATGACTTCATGACCTTATGCTTCCTACCATGTTTGATACTCTTCCTCAATTTTTTTACTCTCTATTGTTTTAGATGATGAATATTCGTGGACGGGTACATCGTTTGGATTTGCCAAAAACGTTGCACTGAATTATATTTAGTGGCAGAAACCTGTACCTATCTCATAGAATAAGAAGATAATTTCTATAGAAGATTGTTTTATTTTCGTACAAAAAGAACATAACTAACAAAATTTACATAAACAGCATAAGTGACGAACATATTTTATATCTTGGAAATACTGGTCTTTGAAATGTGTAATCGTATATTTTATTGGCCACTTACTAAAATCACCTATACAATATTTATCTCTAATAACTAGTATATATGAGGACTTTTAGTTTTTTTCGTTTCCTGTAAAATCATGTTTAGTGTAGTTATGTTGTTTTTGTAAACATGCCTTCAATAAAAAAATATAGAATACGTTCCTCATCATTTTGCAAATATTATTAGATAGCTCCATTAAATTAGGGGGTAAAATAAAATGAAATGTTGTCAATGGACATTTCAGTCAGCAATGGCTGACTTGTGAAGAATTTTTATTCTCTACGATATCGAATCAGAGGTGTTACGCCGAATCTCGTAATTCGAAGTTCGTAACGTGCCATCTCTCTCGCTCTCATGTTAAACTGTATTTGTGTGAGCGGGATACCGCCATACGAACTTCGTATTTCGAATTTAAATAGTAGCCCTTTAGAAACGAGGAGATTCTTAAACGAAGCAAGGTCACCGTCATAGCAAACAGGGTATAGCAAACTGAAGTGGCAATGGGCAGGGCGCATAGTTCGAAGAACCGATGGCCGTTGGGGCAGAAAGGTTAGAATAAATCATGCCTAACCAACATCCGTCGCGACGCCGCGCATATTGGGCCAATCAAAAAAAGTGCAGAAATATTTAACCAATGAATATTTTTAGGACTTTTTTTAGATTGGCCAATACGCGTGGCGTCGCGTCGGGTGTTGGTAGTGTGTTTCCGGTTTTAGCAGGCCGGGCATTATCACCCGGAACAGATAAAGCCCGACCTGTTAAGGCGAGTAGGTATAGCACTCAATTGGTAGTTTTCAAAGTCCTAAAAAGAGTATATGTGACGTTATCAGAAAAAAGGGACCTAATGGTCGATCGCGCTTCCGCGATGCTTCAATATAAATAGAGGCTGTTCATAAATTACGTCATTTCAAATTTTTAATAGAAATTTCGTGTTTCTAATGGTGCTCCCATACAGACTGTTACAAGTGTTATATAACATTATAAAACATTTGTTATATAACATTGTATAACAAATGTTATACATTGTTATCGTGTTATATAACATATAAAATGTTTTAGAACAAATTGCAACAAGTTAACAAGTTGCAGGTGCTCCCACACTAGTATTACATTGTGTCACTCACCTGCTGCAATCCACCCTCTAAACTTAAAGATGGTTTATTTCGGTCCTTTAGAAACATGAGCTTTTTAAATGCAAACCATTTTGTGTGTCCATCGGCTCCTGCGCCTGATTTAGGTTTCTTGTACTCTTTTTGAAATTGGCCTATGAGTGACCTAATTTTTTTTTCGATTAAGTTTTTTTCCACATTAAACTCATTGGCGATTTCCATCCAAGCATCCTGTTTTTTATTTCGATTTTTGTAATCTTCTGACAATGTATTCCACAGGGCATCTCTTGCTTGAAACATGTCAATAAGCTTGAAAACATCGTCGTTACTCAAATTAAGACTTGTCATTTTGCTCATAATTAAACACCGTAATAAACTGCAGTTTCACATGCGAATGACAACTTTAAGTAAATGCGTCCCGTAATCACATGTGTCACCCCCGTGCTCTTCGTATTGCACTCTCCCGATAATTATTGTAAATGTTGCATAACATTGTAACATTCATTACATTTGTTATAAAGTAATATAACATTGTTATAAAACATTTTTTTGTTTTATAACATTGTTTATAACTTATATAACATTTTTATATCAATGTGGGAGCGTTTACAACATCTAACAAGTTCTAACAAAAGTTATAAAGTGTTTAACAATGTTATCGTGTTTTATAATGTTATATAACACTTGTAACAGTCTGTGTGGGAGCACCATAAACTTTTAAGAGTCCTGTTTCGAGTCGGGATCCTAGCTTTGCCCTACCTTCCCTTGGAGATCCAAATCTCAGCTTGCCCCCGGGGGTCCAGTCCAATGGGTGAATTGTCAGCCCGTCGACACTCCATTTTTTTTATGACATAAGAGGCAAACGAGCAGACGGGTCGCTGATGGTAAGCGATCACCGTCGCCCATAGACACTTGCATCACCGGAGGAGTCAAAAGTGCGTTGCCGGCCTTTCAGGTGGGATTACGCTCTTTTCTTGAAGGCTTTTAGGTCGCATCGGTCCGGAAATACTGCAGGTGGCAATTTTTTCCACAGTTCGCTCGTGCGAGGCAGGAAATTACTAGATAAACGCACAGTTTCATTCAGGGGGAATTCCATCGGGCCCACTCGACTTATGACATCCAGGGAAAGAAGTGCTGTGGAACCGGACATCCGGCATATAGGTAGCTATCGTGCCGCAGTATCTCGTGTCCCCCGTCATCCAAAGTCGAGCTGAACGCAAATAGTTTGCCCAAGAGATCGGCTTTCTTAATAATATACTTACAATGAAATGAGCTCATAGTGTTTAATGAAGATAGAGACATCTTAACAAATTGGGTGGAGTGAAAATATAGTAGATTTGATGTATAGTACATTATGACACGAAGTGAGCGAGGACAAATATGTCTCGAGTGTCATAATGGCTTTCAGCCACGTGTTAAACACTCTGCTTTTCACTTCGACTGCGAGAAAATATAAAAGACTTAACATTAAAAGTGTATATTTCATGTAAAATTTAAAGTACAATTTGAGCAATTCGATCAGAAATTTTGGCCAATCTGATCAGGCTGGTTTGTTTATTTTTAATTTTTTTTTTTTTAGTTAAATTTGTAGTGGATTATATGGCTTTTTTAAACCCTAGGGGCTAGATGTACTTTTTTAGTCTCGCTTCGTGCAGCTAATATGACGTACTTTTATACGCGATTAAGCCCCGTTTTGTTGTGTTGTGATAATGAGTGAAGATCGTGTAAGTTTCAATCAATGACAAGAGAATGGTCGGCGAATTTCTGTCTCCTTTCTCCTGCGATTTTCACAAATCCGTTAATCTTGTCTTTACTCTCATTATATGTGAGATTGGGTGTCAGCGCCACTTCGTCAAATGCTACAATGCACAGTTTTTTCTCTACATGCCAGTTTTTTGTAGTATTTTTGATATGATTAAATTTGGTTTCTTTTATTCCATGCCCAGACTGCTTGTAGCAATTTTTGTTTGTCTCCTAAATAAAACGTCTAGTTTTTGATTTAAATTGTCTTATACCGGTGATGCCTGAAATAAAATAATAAAATTAATATATGCTGTTCAGTTCAGAGTTCAGGTATAATTCAGTAATAAATTTAATATTAAAGTCACCTTAATGTTGGGCCGGCAAAACCCATTACCTTAAAATATATAATTGACGAGAATGCACCGAAAGTATGTATGATATCAATCTATTGCACGCGTTTCATATATACTACCGCTCATAAGTATTGATTGAGGCACTCATCCCATTCATTGGCATATATATATATTTATGAATTTAAAATCATAATGACGAAACAGACAATATGATCTTTTAGATACTATATATATTCACAGATATAATATTCACAATCATATCCAGCATACAATTCTGATACTCGAGAAGTTCTCACTCATTATGTTAGTATGGATATGCGCCAGGAATCCGGGCTTTATGTTGTTAGAAAAGGCAAAAAAATACAATGTGTTTATTTTATTACACTTTAAAACATTTAAGTAGCTGATAGACACGCGTACTTACTTTTCGTTCTTTTGTCCAAATCGAACAAATGAGCACAAGTGTTCACACTGACAGCTCATTTGCTGCCACCAAAGCGGCACATTTTGTACCGTTTTGAAACGTTGTTGTTTTCAGGGGGGGAGCGTTTCAGAGAAAATTAGGAGTGATGGTAAAAACTTGTAGTTCATGTGTGTTGGTGTATAATAATAGGTGTTGAGAAATAATTACAAATATAAGGCTCAATTACTTTATTCCTAAAAGAAATTTGGAATACAATTTAAATCTAGGGTCTATAGGGACTGGACTCTGGAGGGTAGCCGCTTGTGACGGTTTAATGTGGCTAGCACAGTTCGGGACAAAGGTCGAAGGCTCTTTTTACCCAGGTCCAGTCTCTATACCTATGCTAAAGTTTTCAACACAGTTTCTGAATAAGATTAAACATTAAATATATTAGACACCAATGATCTAGGCATTAAACTCTTAAATTGTAATATATAAATTTTGTTCTAGACCGAAGCAGGAAAAGTGCCTGGTACAAAAATGAGTAAATTTGACCGACCTCAAGTTCCGTAGGAAAATGCTTGGGAGAAGCCTGTCGTGGGTGTTGCATGTACACAGCAGCAAGTAGATTGGCTGTCAGACGGCTTCTCAACCAAGGGAGATGAAGAATTACCCGGCGCTCACATCCATATAGGCGGTATTCAAATAGCGTTCATATTTTCCATAAACTTTGCATATAACAAAAAAAGAGAAATTCTTAAAAACCCATTAGGCTGAAAGAAGAAATAACACTACATTAGACATCAGAAGTACCTTTACAAATATTCTCAAAAATAAGGATATAGGATGTTGTAAGATGGCGCAGTTTTGAATCAACCAGTCTCAAAAATTTAAAAGTCATCATTAGGCAAAATCAACTTTATTATTTTGATAAACAATCTAACTTGCAACAAATATTCAGTACAAAAAAAAATCTAATCATTGCTTCTTGTAAATAATTATAAAAAAATCAACGATTGAGAAATGCGCCGTTTTACACACCCGTTGGGCAAGATGGCGCAGTGAAGTTGTTAAGATGGCGCAGTGAAGTTGTTAAGGTGGCGCAAGCCGCACTTTGTCAAACATTCACATATTTATGAAATACACAAATCACATTTAAAAACACCGAAACCTAAATAGCCAGTGCACTTTTCGTGCCACCATTCTTGGCAAACTGAGCATCCAATCCAGTCCTCTTTAATGGGCTCTTTATATACTTCTTGACAACCAACACACGGCCAAACCTTGCGTTTTGTATGTTGTTTCGGTACTTTAAAAGATTTTTTAGGCATTTTTGGTTTTGGTTTACCTTCTTCTTCGTTTGCTTTTAATAACTGTGCTTTATAAGGTGAGCTACTTATTATTTCTGACTTCATGCGTTTTCTATTAGTAGATCTTTTGGTCTGAGATTTAGGGAAAGGACTGATATTAATATTTTTTTCAGTTATGGATGTAACTTCTAGTTTAGTTGTTGGCTTAGGTCCAGATTTAGTGGGTGTTCTTGATATGACAGGAGCGGCTTCAATAATCTGTTCTTCATCAGCTTCTGAAACAGTGGAGATTCCTTCTCTGCGTGATGAAGATTCGGTGCTTGAACTTGGATTCGAGGCTACAGGTTTTGTTGCAGGGGCATCTGCTTTATCTGAACTCGAGGAAACAGTGACTGTACCAGTTTTGGGCAATTTATGTGGCTTTACCCTTGGAGGTAAAGAGTCTTTGTTGGCTGCATGGTCTTTAGCTATCTGACTATCCGGTTGGGGATCTCGTAAGACTCCTGAGGCAGTAGGGATTGCAGATCCTGAATTATTTGTCGTTTCGGCTTGATTTTCGTCTGGATTTTCTTGTTCAGTAACGGCACTCGCCATAAAATCGGCATCAGTGAAAATGTCCGGGTTCTAGGGCCAAATTCCTGTTACTCTGAAACTGTCAGTAGCACACGGGACCGTTGCAGCCCTGTTAAAGGTGGCTGCAAATATAGCTGTCATCTGGAATACTGTTATTGCCCATCCCGGATGATTCCTCAACCATTTCTCACACTCGCTAGCAAAAAATACTGTTTTAATGCACCATGAAAGCCTCTATCAAGTGGCTGCATTTTATGGCTACAGTGCAACAATATTATTTTTTCGGAAGAATTCGATAGCCTTAATCGTGCTGTGTGAGGAGTGATTGTCTAGTATCAAAAGAATCGGGTCATCTTCAGTTGGTTTAGTGTGATCTTTAGAATGCTGCAACCAGTCTATGAAAAGATCGGTATTAATGAAACTTGAGTCAGACGTCATTCCAATAGATCCAGTAGGAGCTCCATCCAGTAACTCGGCTTTCATACGTTTTCTACCAAATATAAAAGCTGGTGGAATATAGGGCCCAGTGGCAGACATAGCACTAACGACAGTCACATTTATGCCCCTCTCAGCACTCGATATTTTATTTACTGCTCGTTTGCCCTTCTTTGTAAGAACTTTAGATGGTCTATTGGGCACTGTCGACATGCCTGTCTCATCCATATTATAGATGCGATGCGGAGGAAATGCATACTTATCCAACATTGCAGACATGTTAATATAGAAGCGTTCGCATTGTGGTCTATTAAAACCTGCGGCCCGAGCGATGCTTGTTGATGTTGGTTGTCTAATAGATAAGTCAGGATGCCGTTTTAAAAATCCACGTAGGCATTCTTTGCCAGCATTTTTTTTCTTTATTAAATCTATGAGGTATCTGGTACTTTTCAGCAAATTCAAAAGCAAGAGCCCTTATGTCTTTTGTGGTCATCCCATAAAACATTTCATCTAAACGCTTTAGATGATTACAGAAACCTTCCTCGACTTCAACTGAAAAGGTTGTGTCATACCTACCAAGTTTAGTAGGACACGCAGGTTTTTGTAACAACCTTCTTAGAGAAGATTCTGGCATCCCAAGAGATGCTGCCACAGATCTTTTACTCTTTCCTTCATTGATAAGTTTTCGCGCTTCTTCAATGATCGAAGGTGCCCATGTTTGTCTATCACTTTTTCTTTTCCGACTTGACATTCTACAAACATAGAATATAAAGATAATGATAATTAATAAAAAAGTAAAATCGAAATATGAGTTTGTAAAATGGCGCGCGCAATATTACACACCCACCTTGTGCGCCATTTTACAAACATTCCACAATTGCAGAAATCGATAAGCTAACGCCATCTCGTATAAAATTGGGAAAGTTTTTCGCTCGCTGCACTCACATTAGGTACTTTCGTAATAAACAAATAAGTCAAATCATTGGCAAACTGCTAGTTTTTTAAATGAAAACACTTTTAAATGAAGGGAAAATTAGATAAAAAGTGGTCAAAATCTTTAAAATCACCTGCAAGCCACGTTTTCCAATCCAATTGAATATTTTTTTGCGAGCAGTTACCGACGATGTCACTCAACAAAACACGACTGAAGTTAGCTCCATACGTCATACCAGAGCCGTGTCACCGCTAGTGCGCCAACTTACCACCCGCGCCATCTTACAACACCCTACCTATCTTATCACAAGCCTCTAAGACAAAGTTTGAAGCCAGTGCGTGCTATACCCAGCCCGCGAAACTCACTGAAAGATCAGAAAGAGGTTAGGACCCGAAGAGTATTCTGTAACTGAATCCAAATGCACTGCTCAAAACTGTTCAATAAATCTCACCAGAAATCCAGGAATACTCCTGAATGGCTTTATCTGTAATTCGCTTCCCATAGGGACCTCCAAAGGTTCATGGACTAGAGGTGCGCAAAATGTATCACTAAAGTGTAAAGAGTGATATGTGTCTTTAGCTCACCGAGATGTATCACTCATTTAGCTCAGTAGATCTTTAGACTAAATCATTCACGAGTGAGTTGACAACTAGAGATGTCGATCAATTAGATAAATATTGTAGTTTATTGTACGACACATTATATATTTTATACATATAAAGCAGATTTTCCTTCATTCAGATTTAAAAGAGAAAACGACGAGTTGGTAAAACAGTTAGCTTATCTAAATTGGCGTATTTAAAAATCTGTGATATGTACAATGATTCCAATAATACAATATTTACAGTTCAATATTTACATGTGTGCCTTTCAGTCTTATTTCATATTGCAATTAATAAACAGTAATTCTTGCAACTTTTTCGAGGCAAATCTTGTCCTGCGTTCTGTTAGAACATTCCCTGCTTTGGAAAAAATGCGTTCACAGGGAACCAAGGTCGCTACTATATTTAACCGCCTCTGTACATAATATGTGTGTATGTATGTATGTATGTATGTAATCACTTTATTGTTTTAGTCGATTTACATTCGTATGAAAAATTAAGCTAAAATATTCGATTATCATTACATTGCCACTTTTAAATATAAGACTAACATTGGTAAATGAACGACAGTCGCAGTAATACGTTTCTGCTCTCCCGAAGTCCCGACAATATTTTGTCGGGACTTCGGGAGAGCAGAAACGACCGACGTATACGTCGGTCGTCGTGTACTCTGTCAGGAGTGCGTAAAAGAGATGGTAATAGTACACAGCCGTAAGTGCAACCAAGATGGCATGCATGCGACGTTGCGACGCGAGTCGCTCATTTGCCTATTTCGCATCGTCATCTCTCTCGTTTGGTTCGGCCGGGCACGGCAGCACGCCAACAATGGCAACATTCATTTTATGAGCGAGAGCGAGCGAAACTGAGATGATAGATAGAGAGATACTGAGCTAGTGAGCTACTTGAATCTTCAGTGAGCGAAAGAGCTAGTGAACTAAACTAAATGACATAGCTCGTTTGCATCACTCACTCGCGAGCTACACATCTCTATCATGGACGAAATTGAAGAGCGCCTGGTCGGTGCCTTCACGGCCAAATCTCGGAATAGAAAAGCCTTTCGACGGCATCGTGGTCTCAAATCCGGAAAGAGGGGAAATTTCCAAACTCCGATCATTCACTCAGCACAAAAGGGTTATCACAAATTGACCACATAATTTCCCGAGAATTAAACACCACTTCCTGGTGGAAGACCTTAAGAGAACCCACGAAATTACTCTAACCGTCGTGTTGGTAAACAAATGACAATATACACTTTTGAATTCAGCAAAACTTTCACTTTACTTTTTAATTTTCCTAAATTTACCAACTATGAAAACCTCGAAATTGTAAACAAATATCATAAAGTTAACTAGAAAATCACAAAATCCATGAAAATTTATTACGTGGTAACCCTAATTTAATAACTTCCATAGATTAGGAAATCAATCGACCGCAGATAATCCAAACGTTGAGACAGTTCTACCAACTCAACAACAAAACGCAAAACGGAATGAATATAAATGTCACTCGCTACGTCACAGTTTGGATAAAAGTTCGGCGAGTAGGTAAGTACGCGTGTCTATCAGCTACGGGTTAATTGTTTGAATAAGTGTATTCGCTATCAAAAAGTGAATTACGCTTCTTTCAACAGAAAGGTAGTTTGAGAAAAGCAATCTCTACAATGTAAAATGGTTTTATTGCTCACCAAAAATATAAAACAACAACAACATTAACATTATAAACTTAAACTAAAAATGGTATATAAACAGATGGCCTTACTAACATACGATTTCATAACCACTATAAATCTCTTCAACAATTTAAAAAATGTGAACTCTTTGATATTCTTCCAAGAAAATTTAGAAAAGCAATATAATTTAATGTTCGGTTTGTATAAAATTAAAATAATCAATCATTATTTTTCAATATTATCAATTTTTAATCTATTTCTTTTTACATCCAGAACCTAATTGTATGCGGCAAAAGACCTTTCTACTTCGTCAGCGGAGCAAATTTATATAAAATGTTTCATCGGATGCTGTCTCAGACAAAATTTGTTGGGCGTATACTCTAAGTTCGTCTAAATCCGGATTACGAGCCATGACCGCTTCCATTTTATTCTGTATAGGTAAACTAGAGCTCCAATTCATAACAGTCCGAACTTCATCGAATATTTCAAAGGCATCAATAATTGAAATATCGCGTTCTTGTAGTATCTTTAGTGCAATCTCGATTATCTTAAAATGTTCGTGTATATAATCTAAATCAGTCTTTATTTTAGGCTTTTTTAATATATTTTTAGCATTTTTAATTGACTGCTTTCGACGATCTTGAACATGACACAACTAAATTTATTTCATTGAAATACTTGACATAGCCATGCCAAGCCATGTTCCCCATCTTGTAATAACCGGTTGAGGAGGTAAGGGCATATTTGTTTTTTTTTTAAATATTTTTACTCTACTGGGAAACTTTAAAAACACTTTTTTATATTTGCGATTAAACTAAATATCTACATCCGGATATTGAAATCGAATTTGTTCTGCCACCCGATGAAGAGCGTGAGCCAAACAGGTCACATGTTTCAATTTTGGACAAACGTTTTTTAACATTCGCCCCGCTTTTAGCATGTATGCTACACTATCTGTAGACAATAAAATAATGTTATCTAGTTTGTTTTTTATATGATTCACCCCACAATTGTTTTAGACATTCTACAACAAAATTGGAAATACTTTCCCCGTTTACTATTTGTAACATTTTACATGCTATTAAATATGTCTTTTAAGAAGCATCAGAGTTCAACGGTTTGACTAAAAAATGAACAATATATCTCCCAAGAAAGTTCGTTGTTTCGTCAAGCGATATCCATAATTTTTCGTCTGCAAAGTGACCGTGTATAAACACTTAAATTTTCTTTGTAAAACTTCTCCAAATACGTTCTTCTTATAACAAGTTCGCCGGGTAACTTAGGACTATCACCACATTTACAGCATATGTACTTTTCAATGAAAGATTTAAAAGCCGGATTCTTCTGCGTGTAAGTCCCTAATTCTTAATTTTTTGTCAAAACTTTACTTATGGTTGCTACAAGACTCCCGGTGTTTCGTTTTGCAGCAGCTGCGTAGAAACGCGACTCGTAAAATCACACGAACATTAAACTGCTCAACAATATTATTTGTTTGCCCCATAAGGAGATTTCCGCATTGTTTAAAATAGGACTCCTAGCTGTATATATGTCATACCACAAGCCACAATCTTTCATTTGGCCTACGAAGTTTTCAAAAGACGAAGCCAACTCAGGACCACAGATGAATCCGTCCAGTGGATAACTTGATCAATGCGACATCGTAGCGCCTGCTTGATTTTAACCGACAAACGTACAGATAATAAAGCTCCTAGTAACTCCATACGTGGAATGGAAGTCGGTTTTAAAGGAGCTACTTTAGCTTTAGCACACAGCAGACGTACCATAGTTTTACCTTCACTGTCCGTTGACGATAAATAAATGCACCCACAATAAGCATCCTGGGATGCATCACTGAAGGAGTGTAAGGTAATTGTTTTGTATTTAGGGCATAAAATGCATCTTGGAATGTCAACGTTAGCTAAATATTTGAGATTTCCTACATAATCTTGCCATTTTTGTGCTAACTCTGCAGGAATTGAATCGTCCCAGTCTAGCTTAGTTAACCACAACCGCTGTAAAATGATTTTTGGTGTGATTGTGATTGCACTCAACAAACCTAGTGGATTAAATATTTTAGCTGAGTTCGGTAATATTGTACGTTTTGTATAGTAGGCATCAAATAGAATTTAACTGGAATAGAAAAGTTGCTATGCATTGAATACATTTTTAAGTCGCAATATGTATTTATTTTCAATGTTGCATTGTTAATGCCCGATACTGAACGGTTAACTTCAAGTGTGTTACAATTAATAAATTTTTGTGCCTTTTCAGAGATGAAAGAGGATTGGCTGCCGCTGTCCAATAAAGCAAGTAACACATGTTTGTTACCATTGTATGTCACCTCAAGGAGTGCCGTGGAATGTAAGACTTGGTCACAAGATAACGTGGACATTGTTATGTATGTTTGAGTTTGAGCTGTAGTTGGCTGCTCCACGGGTTTGTTGACGACGATGCTGTCGCTTGAGGAAGGTGAGGGTTACTTATAGCTGAAGCAGTGGCATTTTCATTACTAAGCAATTCTTGGTTGTTTGTTTGTTTGTGTAAAATAGTGCTATGTTTTCTTTTGCAGATTTTACAACCACTAGAGCGGCACTGGTAAGTATGATGACCAGGTCGAAGACAGTTTTTGCACAGTTTCCAATGAGTAGCTTGCGAATAACGATCATCAATTGATAGCGATTTAAATTTAGGACATTCGACTAATCTGTGATTTTGTTTACAGGACATGCACCGGTAACTAGGGGGCGGTGCGTCAGAATCGGAAGCAATAAAGGATTTAGTCCTAGGAGCTACATGACGTTTTTCATTTTTAAAATCCTACCTTGTGGAACATACTGTTTCCAATACATCAGCCCTGTTACGTAAAAACTTGAAAAAATCGTTTAAAGTAGGAGAATCTTTAATATCATTCCTAAATTCTTCCCACTTGCGTGCGGTAGCGTTATCAAGCTTTGTCGTAGCCATGTAAATAATAAGCGTATCCCATTTGTCTGTGCATTCACCTAACGTCTTAAGAACTTGCATGTTTTTGGAAATTGAATCAATTAAATTGCGCATACATCAGTCTCCCTCGACAAAGGTTCGATATTGAATAAGCACTTGAGGTGTTGATTGACTAACAAGCGTTTATTATCAAATCTTTCGCACAATAGAGACCAAGCAATTTCATAATTATCAGCAGAGACAGTAACTGATTTGATGACAAGACTAGCTTCGCCCTCTAAATAAGACTTCAAATAATGAAATTTGCATATGTCATCCATGTCGTCATTATTGTGAATAAGTGACATATAAATGTCACGAAACTCAAGCCAGAAGTTTGGATTTCCATTAAAAAGAGGAAGTTTTAATGGAGGAAGTTTAATTTTATTAAGGCCTGTAATACGGCTAGCATTGCTTGAAACTTTCTCCTTTTGAAATATCTCTTGCCATGTTTCAATCATATCTTGAGCTTGGCTCATGCTACTATAAAATGAACTTTCTGTTTCTTCCCTTTCTTTAAGCTGTTTACCAGAGCTGTCAAGCATATCTATCCTATCTTGAATCTCATCAAAAGTATTTAATGAACTTCGTATTCTACTTAACCTCATCGATAACTCGTTAATTTGAGCCCTAGTAACGTCATTAGGTCCTATCTCGGATATGGATGATAAAAACCTTTTAAATAGCGTTAGGCGCGTTTTCTCTACTCCTCTTTGATGTATCAACTCATTTAAATCACTAATTTTGCAAACACAAGCAATGTGGCAAATAACTTAACAACCAGGCAAGTAAAAGTAAATAAGTAAATATTCACGGTTTTTAGTTCGGAAAGGATGATGATTCCATACCTCAAATAATAAATTTTAGCTTGATACCTAAGCAAAAAATGTGGTTATTATTCACACTCCTTTGTTCTCGCCTGGTCTCGCCAACTTGTTCCGATCGTGCATTTATTATCCCAAGTTAATTTGAAATAGTCGGCGAATCACTTTAAAACATTTGTTATACTAAGTATTTTATGTTCCTACTCGCAAGACAACGTGATTCAACACTTATGTTTTACGTATTTTAAGTTAAGTAAAAAGGGTTAATTACGTTACGTATTTATTTATTTTCCTCAAGAAACTAATGGAATGAAATGTTAACTGCAAACAATTACGTTGTAATAAAAAAGAACCAGTATTTGAAACGCTTTGAAGCACAATTAAACGTATGATTTTAATGTGAGTTACGTAGATATTTAGACTTGTTCACTATTCACAAAGAACAATTTATAGAAAATTAAAAGGAGACTATCACCGCTGTCACTAAAACACAAGTTAAGATTGCATTAAACTTTAAAAAAATAAATAGAAACGGGCACACTTCCTTCGTATTTGCACAATGTAGCTTGTATCTTCGTATAATCCCTTTGTTCCTTTGTTTGAAGTTGCAACTTAATGGTTGTGTAACTTGTTCGCCGCCATTAATCGTCGTATAATTTGTATCCGTGCTTGATTAAGTATCACGTGGGGGTCACCAGATGTTTGGGAGCACAATAAAAAAAATCTGACTCCAGAAATTTTAACAGCGTTTATTCGATGGCGATGTCGTGATAAGTCTGTTGGGAGGGGCAGGCCGTAGGCCCAGTGCAAAGCGGCGCCCGCGCCGCCCGCACCCTTCAGCCCGTGCGTAGTTGACAGCAGCGTTAACACCTCTCTTGATAGAAGAAGAATGTGATCTATATAAACTGGATTTCGCACGCCTTGGTTTTCGGGTCTACATTTTTTCTTCTCTGTTAGTGGTACCAAGGGAAGGACCAGATCACTCAGTTCATTTTTAAGGTCTCTCCACATCAATATATGGCACAAGATGATTGATATCTAAATCTCAGATGTAAGCCAGGTATAAAAACTCCTGGGCAATAGTTAAACCAACCTGTTATAGTTCCTTCCTTTAGGCTACGTAATTTTTGCAGCCCCCTTTGCTGGGTTTTTGGCAACGATGTATTGGGTCCTATTATTATTGACAACTGGAAAAATGTTCTCCAAAGATACATTTGGAGGTTCAGGGTGTCATCTTCGAATCCTGTAAGTAAAGCACTTGTATAATAGAGAAGACGGTTCCTGCGGAAAAGTGATTTCAGTCCTTCCGCTAAGTAACTAGACAGGCTGAAATTTTGTGTATACAAGTAGTGCTTTATTGGGGGGATTTTGAACGTCTTATAGAGTTCTTCATTTCGCCCACTATTTATGACCAAGAACGACAAGTGATCAAATATCTCCTTTGGGTAGCTATAGGTTTTTTCCTTCTATGTTTTTTAGTAGATCCCTGCTATATTGCAATAAACCTACTATCAGATAGTTTATATCACAGCTTCAAAACTCAGTCATTAAGTTGCTTGCAATCTTTCTGTGCATTATAGTACTAGTGCACGAGTCGTGCATATCACTATTCTTATTATTATTTATATTTAACCATGGCCTCTAGAGAAAATTACACTATAACCTGTACTTTCTATTTTTGATACAGATAGCAATATTTTTCCTTAAATCCGGTACATACAATACATTTTTAATTCAATGATGCTTAACACAACCATTTATATATGTAATTGCCTCTATGTTGCCAATTCCTATAGTTTTCAAAGTCACACCATTCTTGTGTACTCTTGAAAGATATTAATATGATTCGTTAGGTGAACAAACAGCCCTAGTCTTGTTATGTTATCCGGTCCTCCATGGAATTGAAGGACAGAGTAACAGGCGTGGGATGGAATGAAAGGAGGGAAAAGGATGTGAAATGAAAGGAGAGAAACCTAAACTTAACAATATACAACCTCATCATATCCTAGGTAGAAAACAATGGATTCCTGTTAAGACATCAAAAGTGACATAATGTAAACAATCATGTCAAATTATATAAAATTGTGGATTTTACGAAAATACTACATAAATGTCATAATTTAATAAGTATATTTATTCACTAATTTGTATACATAAAGTCAGATCCGCAACGCAGGCTTCGTCAGGTGGGTTACAACAACAAATCAGCAACGGGCTTCATCGCATACAAAAAAATTAGGAAGTCTGCAAAGCTGGAAAATAAGTTAGGCATCGACCCCTGGACTTAGGGTGCGATCCAATAGCGTGGAAATTAGTTAATGAGTGTTCAATGTTTCAGCGTAGAAAAGGTAATAATTTACACATGGTAAAATTTTATCATCAAACTTTCAGATTTCACTATTAACAAAAATATCTGCTTATTTTGATAGAATCCAATTGATTTTATGCGAGCAATATATTTTGTGAAACAGAATATAAAGCTAGCTTTGTAATTTTAAAAAATTTACTATGATTTAGACAAATATATCAGGTAACGCACTGGACGATGTTGTCCCCAGATTTTGTATGAAAAACTGGCAATTTCCATTGCGTTACCATGTTTTTACAAAACTATAGAACTAGTTTATGATTATAAAAAGTGAAATCTGAAAAATAGATTATCTAATTTTATCACGTGTAAGCGTAGCGTATTACGCCTACGATCAAATACCATTTAGCTACATACGAAAATACAGAAAAATTATTGATCGTCTGCAAATAATGATTGATTTAAATTTTTAATTTACTGTCACCCAGCCTAAGTTATAAATAAGATTGTATTATATTACAGCTTGTAATGACAATTGTTTAACTTTTTAATTGACTATGTACATTTGGCTTGTGAATATTGAAGATAGATTATGTTAGTCCTATTTGCCTGAAACACGGAATCTTACTGCAGGCTTCAGGTGTAACTAACTTATACTTTGATTTTTAATTCAAGACCAAAATTTAACGTCAACAGGCGCACTTTCGCTGTGATCACTGCATACTGGTTTAAATTTAAGTATTTTTATTTTATCCATAAAACTTACCCTAATATTACTTGGTTGCACGTTTTCTCATTCATATTTTTATGAAAGAATGTTTAGTTTATGAAATAATCATGAGAACTGTCAGATTTTGGTCTTAAAATAAAAATCAGAGTTTAAAGTGTTTGTTTTTATTCTATAGTTATCATTATTGAGCATACACGAAGAGGTAATAAGTAACAATGGAGCAAAATTGACACAGATTGGTATAATAGAGATGGCAAAACGAGAAGAGGAAAACAACAGATGATGTGCTAGAATTAAAAGCAGAACAGTTCCAAATTGTTAGAGATAGAAATCAATAAAAAATGCTAGACAAGGTTTTTTTCAACACGCAGACTGAGCTCAGAGAGATACTGTAAACATAATCGGCTTAAAGAAATGAAATTTATCATTATCATAGAATACGTTTTTTCAATACATTTTATTTATTATTTTTTTGACGACAAGTTTGGCACAGTGGGTTGTACAACGGCCTACGAAGTTGGCGGTCCCGGGTTCGAATCCCGGCAAGGGCAAGTGTTTGTGTGATGAGCACGAATGTTTGTGACTGGGTCTTGGATGTTTTCTATATATTTAAGTATTATAATATATCTGTATATTATGTATATAGTCGCCTATTACCCATAGTACGAGCTTTGTTTAGTTTGGGAGTAGATCGATTTGTGTAAGATTGTCCCTGATATTTATTTATTCTAATAGAAAAAACTAAATACTAAAATAACGACTAATTTTACTATCATGATTGTTTGTGAGATCGATGTATTTGCGGCGTCTCGCGACCTCGGTCAACGACGGCTAAAGCTGGTAATTATTGATTTATGTTTAAGAAGAAATAAAAAAGTTACAGAAATTATCACTGAATTTTTTAAGTTATCCACCTCACGCTAAATTTTGTATCGCACAGGCCTGATTAGTTTTAAATAAGTTTAAGTAAAATGTTTTTTTTTGTAATACGTTTCTATTGCTGACTGTACTTTTCTTTGAACATCCAGTAGGGCCATTGCGTCATTTTATTACAGTTCCGATGACCACCTTTCGACTGCATCATCAGACCAGCTCGATGGTATCATAATATTGTATTGTCACGTAACTTATAAGTAAACCAAATTTTAGCTCTATCGGAAACCGGGAAGTGGATCAAATTTAACTTGCATGATTCCGTTACATACCATCCATACATCCTTCCACCTCCTCAAATTGTTTCACCATCAATCATCTAGAAGGTATGCAACTAATTTCTCTATATATTCTTTCATAAAGTGCACTCTAATAATGCGAAAACGTCCAAATACTACATCAGCCTATATATATAACTGAATCCATTGGCAAGTTACTACGTTTCTGCTTTTGCCGTCGGTTGCCTAGGTCTATGTATGTAACTTTATCCCTGATATTTATTTTGACACTAGAACTTCGTTCGCGAAGGAGAAAAAGTCATATCACCTCTTTAGCTTTATTCAGCGTAGTCGGATAACAAGTATCCTATAACTATCTATGGATGACCAGCTACCCGTGTACCAGAAATAGTTGAAATCCGTTTAGCCGTTTTGGCGTGATGAAACTGCCACATACAAAAGTACAAAAAATAAATATCTGTCGATTCGGTGACCTCCAAATAGTCCGGTTCAATATTTTTTTCTGAAAATATCTTCAATGTACAGACATTTCATTTTTACAACTTCATAATAGTATAGATTTAAATTTATTTTCTAAAACTACGAAAGTTCTCATAAGAACAAGGAATTTTTTGATTTATGTTTAGTGAAAGAAAATTAAACATCAATTCAGGAGGATCAAGTTTTAATTGTCAAATTATATAAAATGAACTTTATACACCAAAACTTGAAGATAAACACAAATAATGCTAAATATAATATTTAGCGTGTACAACGGTTCCATTAATAAACTGTACTAAAGTTGAAATTCACACACGCCGGAAGATAAAACATTTTTTTCATTGAATTCCAACAACAAATTTAACAATAATAAACAATTTGATTCCACTCTATTCATGCTTACAACTAAATATAATATTGTAGAAATATCAACTAATCTTAAGACCAGAGTTTGGACGGATAAAGAAACATAATACCCTAAATAAAATTATAGAAAACAAATATTTAACTTTTTAGAAAATGTTACAAGGCAATAACTATTTTAGGAAAAAGGCAAAGGGCTCAAGGCACGTTTTTTTATTTTATTAGTACCTAAGGCACGTTTTGATGAACTTTAAAGAAGCCTTAGACACATTTAACGGTCCTAAATTTAGAATATTTACTCAAGGTTTATATGTCCTAGTGTTGTCCCCTTACTTAACACTTCCAACCTTAATTCGTAGCAATAAAAGTGCCAATTATTGGAATTAAGCGGTCTAACATTGCGACATTTACCTTATATGCGTATTAGGTGTTATAGTATGAAATTTCCGTGTAGGTACGGCGCATTTGGATAAAATCTAAAATAAAATAAAATTTGATGGTTATGCGCAGACCACATTGAAGCATAGTAAAAAATATATATTTTAAAATATTACATGAAATCGAGCAATGAGTGAACAGAGCTGTTTTCAAACAGTGCAAGGATGTTTATATGGCATTCAAATAAACTTTATTACATACAAAAATGATAGGTACAAATATAGTTTGCTTTTCAAATAATATTTTTTTTAAACATTGCTCCATTAAAAAATCGTCAATGTCATACCTTAACACCCATTACTTCTTCATCCTGTTTAACTTCTGTCTGTCACGCTTGTTGAAAACCAAAGAGAACATACTAAATTGAGAATCATTCAAATAGTGACGATTTGCGGTTTAACAAAAACACGAATTTTTATGAAGCTTATTTTGTACTAGCTTCTGCCTGCGACTTCGTCTGCCTAAAATTCGTTTATCGCGGATCATGGTATTTTTCAGGGATAAAAAGTAGCCTATGTCCTTTCCCGGGACTCAAACTATCTCCATACCAAATTTCATCCAAATCGGTTCAGCGGTTAAAGCGTGAAGAGGTAACAGACAGACAGACAGACAGACAGACAGAAAGACACACTTTCGCATTTATAATATTAGTATGGATTAGTGTCGTTTTGGTTCTCAAGGTCTAATTTGAATTGAAAATTAAAAATGCCTAAGGCCTCTTAATGAAGATTTAGGTTCCTAAATAATTGGACGAGATGAAAACATAATTTTACTCTACATCTAACGTGACCGTCTCGTAACAAGCCTGGTGGGTTGTATTAACTTTAGGAATGTATATTTACAATACTGTGTAAAACCTACATTAAGTTATAAGTAGTCATGTCTAAATTGCAACTAAACTTAATATTAAAATGTAAATATAAAAATGAATTGCATAGAAATATACAACAAGCGTTATATGTATAAAACGTCGCGTATCAACACTTTGTGCTGTTAGGGTACTATGTACACGTGTAGACAATATAAGAAACAAGAACTTTGTTCAATGAAATTTACATAAAAGTAGAAACTTAAGATATGTTCGGAGTCTTATAACCATTCGTCACTTTTTCAATTCCTTAATTTACTTACTTTTCCGGTCTCTACACATAATTAAACTTTTGTGACCGGTCTAATGCGGTATTTTTATTCGTTCGCGATCAGAATGGCAATAAGATAACTATTATCTTATGTACATTTTGACGTAAGTATTATAAGATGTTACTTCATTCCCATACTGATCACAAACGAATAATAACTCGGTCTAACCTAAGTAACTGTTGGAAAATAAAGGTAAATAAACGACACGTTAAACCCGTCATATTATCGAATATTTGTTGTGACGAATCGTTATAACATCCCTAAATTACTCTAATGGAAAACCACAGACTGATGCTTTAAGTCTGTTCAAAATTTGACACAGTACACGTGTGTGTGGTCTCCATAATACAAAATTGGTTTGCCTATCATCCTTATAAACTAGTCTAAACTTGTGAGATATGTAGAGACTCATAATTTAATGGTGCGTAAACACATGCCACTTTATTGATATCTACATCACAGTGTGTGCGACGCTATTTGATATTTTACCATAATGATTAAATGTGTGTCGTATTCGTACATCAGGAGAGAAAAACGGCCCCACCTAACTGAATGTATGGATCTCGGAAGGCATGTAGAAAATAATCTCTCGACAAGTCTACATATTGAAATTTAAGAAGAAACGCGTATAGAAGCTTCATGCATGCAAATGAAAAAGCTTTCTGTCGGTTGGGACCGCTAAGAAAGCTAAAAACCCAAATTGCGTATTAAACTTTTACCAAGATCGATAAAATCGAGAAAATCTTGTTTAGAAATTTCATACAAAATGTAATCGGTTTCATTTCATAATCTCCCATATCCGTGTCTTTCACATTAACACAGTGTAAGTCTGATGAGTTTCACACATACCTGGTCAACTTACATAGTCATGGGTCTAACACGATATTATTTTCCTAAAGGAATTTTCTAGCGTTTCTAACACTATGGCTGTGAATAAAACGTTGAAAAATAATAAAGGTATATAAACAGATTGTAACTTGTTTTAGCGAAAAACGTTTCATCGAATATCATTTCGTCGACATATTTCGTCTAGCGCTTTTTCTCTGAGACCGTTTATAATTTGGGATGGTCATAAAACAAACTTAACCTATCCACTTTTACATGATACTCCTTTCGAAAATCGTTGAAATTGTATTTCAGGGAAATAAAGAATTCTAGGAAATGTTTGTCGATGAAATGGAATTTGGTATCCACCAAATAAACAATATCGCTCTCGACCTGTCATTATGAAAGATTAATCACTATTGCCTTCATACTATAAGTAGTCTGGCGACGTAAGGAGGACTACCGAGGGAAGGTAAACAGTGGTTTGTAAATCTAGAACAATAGACTGTAGCTCTAAAAGAGTATTAATATAATAATTATAATTGCTGCTTTGTCAACCGACAAATCACAGAGCTACAGTCTTTTGTTCTAGATTTACAAAGCACTGTTTACCTTCCCTCGGTAGCCCCCCTTACCCCACCTGACCGCAGTGGTATATCATCGTCACTAAGTAGACAGAAAGGACACAGGACAGTTCCTTTCAAATCCAAAGCATGAAGGCTATGTAAGAATGACTCAGGTGTTTAAACAAACCTGCTGGCAAATTGGAAGTGATCTAAGTAGTGGCAAGGATTTTTCAAAATGTACTTAGCGATATTTCCGACACAAATTAATAATACTTATGGTGAAATCTTAGTCTTTGCATTCTACAAGCTAAATACGCTAATAAATTACTCAAGTCAGGTAAGACACGTGACATTGTAAAGTCAGCATCAAATAGTGTGTAACATCCACACAGCCAAATATATCGCAATACGTTTGTCACTATACACATAAAGATATGTAACGCTATATTTGGCGCTGACTATTCGATGCTGACTGTACACGTTAAAAACTAAAAGGCATGTATTGAAAACGGATAAAATTTCAGCTTACAAGACATGAAGTTGTATAAAGACGGTTGTATACTAAAGGTAAAAATGTATCAGATCAGACGCATACTTTAGGGTGAGGTCGTAACGTGACGTTTCACTTTTTGAAATGTTTTGCCATAATCACGCAAACGACACATGGTAATAAAAAATCGCCATATTAGTAATGAGCAGGATTTTCAAATTATTTTGTATTACCTACACTTGGATGTAGGATTTTTTAATCATTATGTTTCGTGTGAAAATTAATAAAATACATACAAAAAACATTTTAACGGATTATATCGCGTATTATATCTCATTTGAGTTCCCGACATTTCGGAAGCTTTTCAGCTTTCCATGATCACGGGTTCATTGACATACTCGTAGAAAGCTGAAAAGCTTCCGAAATGTCAGGAACTCTAATGAAATAATATACGCGATATAATCCGTTAAATTGTTTTATTTAAATGAGTAATAATTGCGGAAACAGAAGAAAATAATACATTCAAAAAAGTTTTCAGGTCACCGCAAACAGTGTGGCTATGACACGTTTTCAAAGCTTCTTATCTGACAAATATTTAATTATACATTGAATTGTCTCCTGTCGAACAAAACACTATAATTTTATAAAAATGTAATCGATTTGCGATCGCTCATTCAAATAAAAAAGATACTGATTGTATCATATATTCCAGCAGGCTATATTACTTAAGATAGTAAAAATATGCAATTGCTCCAAAAACAGTGTTTTGATGAATAAACCGGACACAAAATATCAGTTCGCATAATATTTGTTAAATCAGTTCTTTCAAATGCCTTGTTTATGAAAAAGCTACAATATATGCTTCAAATCTTTTTGCGCGAATATACCGTAGCTTAGTTTATAGATTAAGTTATCAGTTATATATATCATTAGTGTGCATGTTGCACAAAAATTGGTCATTTGATATCAAATGTATAATGTTTATAAGTAATACACTGTTGCGTTTATCCAATCCAATGATTATATACATATGTAAGAGATTCATTAAAAATATCAATACATGAAGTAATAACTTCAAATCCTTTTTTTGTAAATGTAACTTGCTTATACGTAGTTTAAAAAGCGACTTTTCTTTTACTGATATGTTTAATGTAAACATTGTCTATTTATAAATAAAAGCAGTTAAATGTTTTTGACTTTTTTTTCCTATACCTTTAGGTTCGCGTACAATCCCCGGCAGAACCCAAAAAATTACAGTTTCTATTTTTGGGCTTGTGAAGTCCATATATGTTTAGTTGCCTTTTTTAATGCGTTACAAATCGTGCAAATTGGAAACTGAACGGCAAATGTCAATACTAAAGCCCTTAGATCATTCAAGACAGACTTCGTACTCAGTTGAGCGAACTGTACCTACCTAACATTTAGCTGTGAACATACGAGGGGACAAAGATGCGCCGTTCTCGAGAACTTTCTCCGTTTAGAATGAGATCTTTTGGAACGGGTTTAGAATCTCGATGGAGAACGTGCTTCAGACAAAACGCAAAACGTTCTCGAAAACGACACTTTACTTACGATAGGACAGTTTTACGGGCATTAGCATATTTCAGTGGTAACACTGCGACAAACCAAAAAATTACACAACTTTAACCGCCTATACAACACATAATACTTCTTTAAGTTAAATTGGATAGCTATTGACTTCACCCAGTATCACAAACACATCAAAACGGGGTTTATCACGTTTAAATATAATTTATTTAATTACCTTGCCTTACCCTTAAGTAATTTTTAAGGCTTTTCGGACGACACATCACGTTCATAGTTTCGAAGGTATATAACAGAGAAAAATTTACAATCTTATTATTTTTAATGAGCAATTATTTATCCTATAATGTTGAAATGCCTTTAGCTGTTTTAACGAGATGAAACCGCAACGACAAATTAAAAAAATCAATTCAGATGTTTCGATCCACTTATTTTTTAGGAAATATCTTCAATGTACCGACGTTTCATTTTTACAACTTTATAAATTATTATAATTGTAATTTATACTTAATAGCTAGATATCAGTCAGCCAAGTTCTCATATTTATATGCGATTAACCCCGTTGTCATTGTTTTGTGACGAACTGTAAAAATCCTATAAGTGGAAATCGACTGCCCTGGTAACTGACAAAGCCATCGAACATTCCACACTCAGTCTAATCTACGTTTATACCTCAAAGCTGCGTCTGTATGCGCACCTTCTTCTGGCTCCCGTTTCTGTTGAGCGGCGGTCATCGAGGAACGCAACATGGCAATTAGGTACAGAACAAACATGATTGACCCAAATCGACTGTCCTGGTAAGCACTGACAAGGCCACTGAACATTCGCTGTCACTCAAACAGTCCGACTAAGTTTATACCTCAGTGCTATGCGTCTGTATGCGCACCTTCTTATGGCTCCCGTTTCTATTGAGCGGCGACGAGTCGTCAGAGTAGAGAATGCTGAGCCCGGGCGCGCTGCGGGGCTTCTTCATGCAGGAGCGCAACATGGCAATTAGGTATGGAGAAAAGTTGATTGACCCAAATCGACTACCCTGGTAAGCACTGACAAAGCCATCGAACATTCGCTGTCACTCAAACAGTCCAAAGTTTATACCTCAGTGCTATGAGTCTGTATGCGCACCTTCTTCTGGCTGCCGTTCCTGTTGAGCGGCGGCGAGTGGCCCGAGTAGCCGGGGTTGGGGATGCCGAGGCCGGGCGCGGGGCGCGGCTTCTTCAGCGAGGAGCGCAGCGGCGAGCGCGAGATGCTGGCCTCGGACGCGCCCGTCAGCGTGGTCGCCGTCGTGTTCATGGACGCCACGCTGCCGTGCCCGTTGGTGCTGTACGGCTTGCCCGACGCGTCCGTCATTGATATACCTGAAAGCGTGTTGTCACATTATTATTGGTGAGCATTAGCGGAGTAACTGCTTAGATTTGGAATACCATAGTTTCAGGTATCCGCCGAAAAACACCGCTTAGGTGTCGCTCAGGATTTAACTACAACGTTGTAGTAATTTGCGGTTCGAATATATACATTTTTATACGTGTATGTGATACGTGTGTGTTTTGGAGCTTCACTGTCACTAGTCTTAGGGAAGAATTATCTGGTTTTGTTATTTTTTATTGCATCTCAAATTTTCCTCGCTGTAACGAGCGGAAAAGTTGTCTGTTTCTCTCTGCAAATATATTTAGCTCGTCCTGCCCTGAAAGCCTCTCAGGCATCTATATTTGAACTAGCGAACAATTTAAGATCCCTTCGCTACTTTGCTTTTGATCCAAGCACTCGCGCCAAATAACAACTTTGAAGCATTGCATAACAAATAACTATTAGTACCAAGGATGTATGTCCGATCCACCTCTATTAAATTCATTTTTATATGCAACGCAAATACATTCCCACAATATTTCTGGTCATGATATTTAAATTTAGTACAATGTAACATTTCGAATAGCAAAAACTGTCGTCAAATCGAATTGGAATGTTATTTGCTAGAAACATAGCATGACCAATCGAGTCGGTCGATACTCCGTGGTCACGGGAACGAGTTCAGAACTGATAATGTTTTTCTACTCGTGAACTATATCTGTGAATAAGAACTCCGCGAATCATATTTTTTCTAGCATGCCTTTTGGCATACTTTTTAGATTGGACCATCACTATACTCTATGGTTTATATTATATGACACTGAACTACAATATCAATAATATACAACTTCGCACAGAACTATAATGAATTTAAAAGATATATTTAATTTTTTTAGCTATGTTTCATTTACTGTACTTTATAGGTTACTCGTAGAAAAAGTATTATATACAATAGTTTTATAATTAGCTTTTTAAGTCTCGAACCTTAATTAGGCCACTCAGCAAGCTTCGTGGACCAGACTGAAAAAGCATACATTATATAACGATTGCATAAAATACTATTTTAATGACTGTATCTTTAGATTGCGTTGACTCAGAAGCTTGATTTTTACACCTTCAACGCTGTATGCGTTAATATTTGAAATTTCAACTTTATACCTCAACGCGTTCCTGAGAAAAAACCGGAAAAGAGCATGTCTGATCATGCTCAATGTAGGGTTCAGCAGCCGTTTATACGATGAAAAAAATACGATATGAAAAAACAAAAACAATAACATAAGAGCGTATCTCCCCGGCACTTACGTTCTTTTGCTGAGAAGCGCAGTTTTTTAGCAATAACTTAAAAACGGTATGTCCCCCTAAAAATATATATATATTTTATTTAACCATCAAACTAAGTAGCGGCTTACACAAGACACCTATGTTCCAAATTTCATCAATATACATCTTATAGTTTTTGAGTAAAATGCCTGTGAAATACGGACGGACGGACGGACATGACGAAACTATAAGGGATCCGTTTTTGCCATTTTGGCTACGGAACCCTAAAAAGGTCTTGACTCAAGGGTTCCGTTTTTCCTTTTGAGGTACGGATCCTTAACAACAACTTACAAACCAAACAAACACACATTCTGAGAATTCGTCGTGTAAATGTGTGTGTTATGACAATAACCATTGTTCAGATACTTTGGCAGAGCGAAATGCGTAGTACGTACGACTGCGTCACGCGACGGATTATCAAACAAATAATATTAACGAAGTATGCTTTATTTATTTTGTCTATAAAGTACTACGCCATTCGAGTTCTATGAAAAAACAAATGCGCCGTTTTACTATAACCATAAAAAAGAGACGATCGTGGGTATCATTAATGTACGCGTGCCCTGTACTGTTATCGTATTATTTAGGGAATATGCATGAATTTTTAGTTTTGCTTTATTAATAACTCATTCATGTAACAAACAGTAAAGAATAGTATTTTCTCGAATAACTA
Source organism: Hedya salicella (assembly GCA_905404275.2). Classification (NCBI taxonomy): domain Eukaryota; kingdom Metazoa; phylum Arthropoda; class Insecta; order Lepidoptera; family Tortricidae; genus Hedya; species Hedya salicella. Next base: position 13,887,928 of record FR990111.1, on the reverse strand, counting down.
TAAAAATAACCAAGATATAACCCATAAAAAAATTCAATCTATCTTTTTCTGGCAAAACTGAATTAAATATGGAGTTTGATGGCCGTAGTTTACTATGACGTCAAAGTACATGTCAGACCTCTCTGTCAAATCACTTTGATGGTCGCCGCGTGTGTGTGTGCGTGTGTGTGGGGGGGTGTGTGTGTGTGTGTGTGTGTGAGTGTGTGTGTGTGTGTGTGTGTGTGTGTGTGTATGGTGTCGTCACCTCGGCCGTCCTTGAAGCCGGGGTGGGCGATGGAGGCGGCGCCGCGTGAACAAGGTATAGTGTGTGTGTGTGTATGGTGTCGTCACCTCGGCCGTCCTTGAAGCCGGGGTTGGCGATGGAGGCGGCGCCGCGTGAACAAGGTATAGTGTGTGTGTGTGTATGGTGTCGTCACCTCGGCCGTCCTTGAAGCCGGGGTTGGCGATGGAGGCGGCGCCGCGTGAACAAGGTATAGTGTGTGTGTGTGTATGGTGTCGTCACCTCGGCCGTCCTTGAAGCCGGGGTTGGCGATGGAGGCGGCGCCGCGTGAACAAGGTATAGTGTGTGTGTGTGTGTATGGTGTCGTCACCTCGGCCGTCCTTGAAGCCGGGGTGGGCGATGGAGGCGGCGCCGCGTGAACAAGGTATAGTGTGTGTGTGTGTGTGTGTGTGTGTGTGTGTGTGTGTGTGTGTGTGTGTGTGTGTGTGTGTGTGTGTATGGTGTCGTCACCTCGGCCGTCCTTGAAGCCGGGGTTGGCGATGGAGGCGGCGCCGCGTGAACAAGGTATAGTGTGTGTGTGTGTGTGTGTATGGTGTCGTCACCTCGGCCGTCCTTGAAGCCGGGGTTGGCGATGGAGGCGGCGCCGCGTGAACAAGGTATAGTGTGTGTGTGTGTGTGTGTGTGTGTGTGTGTGTGTATGGTGTCGTCACCTCGGCCGTCCTTGAAGCCGGGGTTGGCGATGGAGGCGGCGCCGCGTGAACAAGGTATAGTGTGTGTGTGTGTATGGTGTCGTCACCTCGGCCGTCCTTGAAGCCGGGGTTGGCGATGGAGGCGGCGCCGCGTGAACAAGGTATAGTGTGTGTGTGTGTGTGTGTGTATGGTGTCGTCACCTCGGCCGTCCTTGAAGCCGGGGTGGGCGATGGAGGCGGCGCCGCGTGAACAAGGTATAGTGTGTGTGTGTGTGTGTGTGTGTGTGTATGGTGTCGTCACCTCGGCCGTCCTTGAAGCCGGGGTTGGCGATGGAGGCGGCGCCGCGTGATCAAGGTATAGTGTGTGTGTGTGTGTGTGTATGGTGTCGTCACCTCGGCCGTCCTTGAAGCCGGGGTTGGCGATGGAGGCGGCGCCGCGTGAACAAGGTATAGTGTGTGTGTGTGTGTGTGTATGGTGTCGTCACCTCGGCCGTCCTTGAAGCCGGGGTTGGCGATGGAGGCGGCGCCGCGTGAACAAGGTATAGTGTGTGTGTGTGTGTGTGTATGGTGTCGTCACCTCGGCCGTCCTTGAAGCCGGGGTGGGCGATGGAGGCGGCGCCGCGTGAACAAGGTATAGTGTGTGTGTGTGTGTATGGTGTCGTCACCTCGGCCGTCCTTGAAGCCGGGGTTGGCGATGGAGGCGGCGCCGCGTGAACAAGGTATAGTGTGTGTGTGTGTGTATGGTGTCGTCACCTCGGCCGTCCTTGAAGCCGGGGTTGGCGATGGAGGCGGCGCCGCGTGAACAAGGTATAGTGTGTGTGTGTGTGTGTGTATGGTGTCGTCACCTCGGCCGTCCTTGAAGCCGGGGTTGGCGATGGAGGCGGCGCCGCGTGAACAAGGTATAGTGTGTGTGTGTGTGTATGGTGTCGTCACCTCGGCCGTCCTTGAAGCCGGGGTTGGCGATGGAGGCGGCGCCGCGTGAACAAGGTATAGTGCGTGTGTGTGTGTGTGTGTGTGTGTATGGTGTCGTCACCTCGGCCGTCCTTGAAGCCGGGGTTGGCGATGGAGGCGGCGCCGCGTGTACAAGGTATAGTGTGTGTGTGTGTGTGTGTGTGTATGGTGTCGTCACCTCGGCCGTCCTTGAAGCCGGGGTTGGCGATAAGGGCGGCGCCGCGTGAACAAGGTATAGTGTGTGTGTGTGTGTGTGTGTATGGTGTCGTCACCTCGGCCGTCCTTGAAGCCGGGGTTGGCGATGGAGGCGGCGCCGCGTGAACAAGGTATAGTGTGTGTGTGTGTGTGTGTGTGTGTGTGTGTGTGTATGGTGTCGTCACCTCGGCCGTCCTTGAAGCCGGGGTTGGCGATGGAGGCGGCGCCGCGTGAACAAGGTATAGTGTGTGTGTGTGTGTATGGTGTCGTCACCTCGGCCGTCCTTGAAGCCGGGGTTGGCGATGGAGGCGGCGCCGCGTGAACAAGGTATAGTGTGTGTGTGTGTGTGTGTATGGTGTCGTCACCTCGGCCGTCCTTGAAGCCGGGGTTGGCGATGGAGGCGGCGCCGCGTGAACAAGGTATAGTGTGTGTGTGTGTGTGTGTATGGTGTCGTCACCTCGGCCGTCCTTGAAGCCGGGGTTGGCGATGGAGGCGGCGCCGCGTGAACAAGGTATAGTGTGTGTGTGTGTGTGTGTGTGTATGGTGTCGTCACCTCGGCCGTCCTTGAAGCCGGGGTTGGCGATGGAGGCGGCGCCGCGTGAACAAGGTATAGTGTGTGTGTGTGTGTGTGTGTGTGTGTGTATGGTGTCGTCACCTCGGCCGTCCTTGAAGCCGGGGTTGGCGATGGAGGCGGCGCCGCGTGAACAAGGTATAGTGTGTGTGTGTGTGTGTATGGTGTCGTCACCTCGGCCGTCCTTGAAGCCGGGGTTGGCGATGGAGGCGGCGCCGCGTGAACAAGGTATAGTGTGTGGGTGTGTGTGTGTGTGTGTGTGTATGGTGTCGTCACCTCGGCCGTCCTTGAAGCCGGGGTTGGCGATGGAGGCGGCGCCGCGTGAACAAGGTATAGTGTGTGTGTGTGTGTGTATGGTGTCGTCACCTCGGCCGTCCTTGAAGCCGGGGTTGGCGATGGAGGCGGCGCCGCGTGAACAAGGTATAGTGTGTGTGTGTGTGTGTGTGTATGGTGTCGTCACCTCGGCCGTCCTTGAAGCCGGGGTTGGCGATGGAGGCGGCCCCGGGCGGCGGCGCGGTGGGGTCGCCGCCGCCGCGCCGCGTGAACAGCGCGTCGTACACCGACATTATGAATAGCAGCGAGTTTATCACTATGCACACGATCTGAAATTACACAATTATTATATTACTTTAAACGGGCAATTCTTGTATGAATTTGTGATACGGAATACTTGAAGGTCACTGCATCGTTATCAAAAAATATTTTTCTATTTACTGACCTTCAAATTGTTAGTATTACCAAGAACCATTAAAACAAGAGAACTGTCCGTTCCCATACTTTGGATCGTGTTGGCTTTAAAAGTAAACATTTAAAATTGAATAAAGAAACATATTATAGTAACAATTAGTTCGCAAATAGCTATAATAAATAAACCGTAACATTTAAATACTGAAACTATCACGCTTACAAAGTCGAATAATTATTATACATAGATGGCGTTGTACATATCGGGGAACGGCTTTTTGTATGGAAATGGTCAGTCCTCTTGTTTTAATGGGTCTCGGTACCACTTATTTTGTTGAAAATATCATCAATATATATTTCATTTTTACAACTTTATAATAGTGTAGTTATGTATATGTGTAATTGGTTTCTAGGAAACGGCTCGAACGATTTGGATGAAATTTGGTATGTAGACATAGTTTTGCATTCGGAGTTTATCTAGAAAATTTTCCGCCACCGATCAAAGCCCGGTCGCCCAGGTTCTATAATTTAAATAAAATAATTTAACCAGAGTATATCGCGTATACTATCTTATTTGAGTCCCCGACATTTCGAAAGAAATATTTTTTCTCCGTCAAAGTTACAATTTGTAGAAACTATCTACTTTGAGAAAATAAATGAAGTTGTATAAGTACATACATGGCAGATGGGCCGAATTTATAAAGACAAACACTTAGGGCTTAATTATTTTATTATAAAAACTATCAAGATTACATAACGTCACCTTTAATAGGTATAATGTAAATAATAATGACGTAGTCTGGAAATTTTCTTTACGGCGTTTCTTGCTCTTCAGTAAGCCTCATTTTGTGAAACACTGTTCGTTTTGAAATAAAATAATTGTGCCCTTCTGTCTTGCTTTAGGGTGTTGCACATATGTAACAGCCTTACATTACTTTTTTAATAATATAAATTACATTTAAGTTAATTTACACGCATTTAATTTATGATCGTCAATTACAAACAAAATTAAAATAGGTGAGCGAGAATAGTTACTCGCTTCCCCGTTGGTGGTGGAACAACTGGCTATAACTTAAACGTCCCAATGCTTGACAGCTTAATACCAATAATTGACACGCTATTTGTCACCTGTATTGCTACGAATCAAGGTTGACGGTGCCAACTAATGGGACAGTGACGGGCACTGGGACTTACCTTATATGCTATGACAAAAGAAAGTAAATATTACCTGCACATAGAAAGCCTCTCCCCTCGTCACGTGGAAGCCTCTGTCATCGCTTTGAACAGCGAAGAGGCCTGCCGCTGCTATGGACAGCAACGCTGAAATGCAATACCACAATATTATGAAACAAATGCAAATTACAAGTATTAATACAAACATAGTAAACATAACTTCTAACCTTTTGTGTACTTGGTTGCAGGAAAACTGCGCTCCAAACGCAAAGTAATAAACTAAATGAGGTATTTCTCTCTTTTTCAGAGGGGCTACTCCGAAATTCGAAGTCCGTATCATGCCGTTTCACTCGCTCGCATGTTACGTTGTATTTGATTAAGAGGGACGGCACCACACAAACTTCGAATTTCGAACTTTGGAGTAGCCGATGGGCTACTCCAAACTCCAAATCTATTGAGAAAGTGTCTTGTTGATAAAGAGGTATTGTCGAGTTTTTCGGTTTTCTATTCATGATGATTATGACACAGTTGTGAAAATCAGCTTACAAATAAATATAACTAGCAAGACACTCGCTCCCCGCTACCTGACTTTCTTGTGACTCACCGGCAAGTAGTGCCAGCTGATTGTGATGAGGTGCGAGTACTCAATATAACGACGCGCTCCTTCCACGAGATCATAGCTACAAGACTTTTGGGACTCACCGGCTAGTAGCGCCAGCGCCAGCTTGATCATGACGAGGTGCGAGTACTTGAGGCCGACGCGCTCCTTGGACGAGATCATGGCGAGCTGCAGCACAGACAGCACGCAGAACACGCCCAGCACCGCCGTACCGATTGCTCCTACCACTCCTGCTATGTGGACCGCCGCTGAAAGATAGAAATCATATTGGTTAATAAATCAGCCGGGATACCTAGATCAACTTCAACTCCTTATAAAATTTCGACATGAGTAGGCTGCTCCATTGTGGTTGACCATTGACCGTATGTTTCACCTTATGACATACGAGACTCTTAAATGCCATAAATAATAACGTGACGTGGTGAACAAAACAATTTCGATGTCTTGAGGACACTAATTACAGGCCTGCATATACCTTAACTTATTCTAAGTACAAAGTTTCAGAGCAAACTAGCCAGTGGTTTAATGAGAGCGTAACTACGTTTGTATACAGAACCGAGCTTACCGGGGACTCTTAATTACCATTACAAAACAGACCTTTTTCATTTCAGGTTCATCCAAACACACAGTTACATTAAATGAACTCTAGTTTCAAAGTCAACACTACACCAATTTCACTTTTATCTATTGAAGCTAATTCGACACACAGGACGGGTGAGCGACACGAAGCTAAACTGAATGGACAGCGAGAGCGCTTTCCTTTACTTTATTTCACAAACTGACTCACCACTTACACTTAGAACTTAACACTTTTAGACAAGATATTTGAGCTAGGCGTATCTGAACTGCCGGAATGAGAATTGATGGAACCAAAAAAAAATCTCTATTGAAGTACCTAAACTTCTCAACTTTAGATGTCTTTTTTATTGTGTTATTACGGAATCGTGTTTTAAGTATTTGTTTTCACGCCAAACTGTCGCGCCGGTTCTATAGGAACTAATGCCAGTAGAAGGGATATGAAAATCTGAGTAATGTCGTTATCATTATTCGTGTCACGTATGACAAGTTGTGGTAGGTAAGTTGTACCAGGACTGTCCCATGCGTCATTCTGATTTCGAACATAGCTACCTATTTACTTATTAGTCATTCATTAAGATAATTCTAGTCTTCGGTTAGCGTGTAACGAAATTACATCAATTATTTTAATTCATCATTACATTAATAGCCAGTTATGATTTTAGGATCATCGAAAATTCTATCTACATGCTACCGGTATAATAAAACAATAATTGTAGTGTGTATGAGGCACTTGTTAATGCACTATTGTCATCGTATCTATAAATAATTAAATCATTCCTTAATCAGAACTTTTAAGAATATTTAACAGCATCGAAATTTGAATTACGTAATTATTTTTTTCTGTTTCGGTATATTCTCTTCAGTTACCGCTCATTTGAATAAAACAATTTAATCGGTTTATATAGACGGGGTATTATTTTGCCAAATAAAGAACGCGTGTCATAGCATACAGAACTCAATTAAATACTAGATTTATCTTCACCAATCTTAAGAGTCACCACCACCACTGGTCTGGAGATGGCAAGCCGGAACATGTTGAACAATTTTTTCATGCACTATAGCGGAAGGCGAGGTTAATACGTACAACGAATATATCCCTATCTGTGCAAACGCACACAATAATACGGCCTAGTGCGATTCGGAGTCGCGCACCGAGGGTTCCGTACAAAATATACGTTCGAAACGGCCGCATCTATGAAATCCATTGTTAGAAGAGCCCTATTTCTAAGCAAAATGTACGCGGTTTGGGGTAATTTTATATTGGTGACTGACATATACACACATTAAAAGACAGAGATTTTCAGGTTTATTTCATGTGGCTTGCGCTATAAGAGCTACCTACCTTCATTCCAAATTTCAGGTTTCTAGGACAACTGGAAATACCCTATAGGTTTTCCATGGACGGCAATTTGTGTGGAAACACCTTTTTTAATGACTGTATTTTTCGATTGCGTTGACTGAGAATCTTTATTTTTTTACACCTTAAAGAGACCGCAGACATAAGTATTTACTGTTAATTTCAACTTGATACCGTTATTCCTGAGAAAAAGGGTCTTGACAGACAGACAGACGGACGGACGGAGAACAAAGTTATCCTATAAGGGTTCCGTCTTTGAGGTACGGAACCCTAAAAAAACACCAACAAATTGACCTGACATTTGTCATACTCTTTGGCAGAAGGGAATGCGTCCGTATGCTATCTCTAGTTGACCCTTTTGGACGCCAGCGACGCATATTATATCCGCACCACAGGTTCAACGCCAACGACCGATATATGCGTCAAGGCATTTAGACCGACGCTCATAGACATATGGGTCATGTTAGCGTGAAACTTAATGATGTCATGGCCTATGAGTGACGGTTCTTTTATTTGTCGTGCCGGTAGCACACCTCTGCCGCGAAACGTCAAACCCAAGGAAGTTCCGCTTTAGTTTCGCGCGCTCTGTATGGCGTTTCGCGGCGGAGGTGAGCTACCGGCATCAAAGCGTCGAAAAGGTTAATGTTGTAAGTTACCAATATGTGTTCTATAGCTGTAATCATTTTTGCATGAATGCTTTACTCGTAGTGTTTTTTTGCCAAGTTCGTAGCGTTAGCGTGCACCGAAGAGGATAATGTAGGCACATATTTGGGTCATATTTCAAGGCTGGCCATAGTGTTTACATGTTTCAGGTTATTTGCGTCAGCTGTCAGTCCACTAATGTTGAGTAATTTAGAGCAAAGCATTAGCGGTACTGGATTTACATGAAAATTACATAATGCTAATTGTAGAACGTGGACTACATTTATGGTAGACAGCGGATTGCGGTTCGATTGGTGGAGGCATTGGCACAACCATCATTATTTCAAAAGACGTTCACTGCTATACAAAGACCTCCCCGAAGGATCTCCACCACGCAACCCTTCAAGATCGCAAGTTCACTCTGTAGGTGTGTGCCCATGCTGAGTCTTCCGACAGAATAGTGTAGTCTAGCAATACCCTACTAATATAAAAAAAAGACACGTTTCACGTTAATATTTCACTTTTTTTTTTACAATATCAAGGAGATGCTGCGAATATAAGTCTTAAGTAGGTCAGTGAGTATACTGATTCTTTTAAAGTGGACTAAACGAAGATACAACGGTATAAGCTACCCAAGGAATATAAAAATACCACTAAAGTATGCGACACGGCATCAAGTGTCAGACCACAGAACGTTATTGCCATGACCATAATACGGTTATATTACCGACTCGAGCAGCCCACGCTATATTGTGCTGGTTTAAACTGTGTATTCCGTTTTAGGTACATTTGTACTGACAAGAATTAAAGCGATAGTTGCCTACTAGTGCATACTACAGTTCAAGTTACTAAGGTGACAGATGCTTCACGAACGAAGACACGCCCCCTGTGACCGGCTGTTCCACAAAATAGATAACAGTACATAAGAGAAGTGTCTCTCTTTTTATCGTATCGAAAGCCTTAGAGCTAACTTAAGAACGCGCGAGCGAGAGATCGACCAATTTTAGCAATCTTTGCGGCGCTCATAAAATGATCGTTCGTTACGGACGAAATGATTATATGTTTTTTTTTGAAGTATTTAGTGATATTATTTAGAACAGATAAAAATATCAGTGAATTATAACTAGGTCACGACCGCATCCAAATATTTATTTCAATTTGACGACACGTTTGGCTCAGTGGGTAGTACAATGGCCTACGAAGCTGGCGGTCCTGGGTTCGAATCCTGGCCAGGGCAAGTGTTTGTGTGATGAGCACGAATGTTTGTTCCTGGGTCTTGGATGTTTCCTATGTATTTAAGTATAATAATTTATCTATATATTATGTATATCGTCGCCTAGTACCCATACTACAAGCTTTGCTTAGTTTGGGACTAGGTCGATTTGTGTAAGATTGTCCCTGATATTTATTTATTATTTATTTATTTATTTAATTACAATGGTCAAATAGCCTATTACAGATGATTGGCAATGGCCGTTTATTCTCCGTGTACTCCATACTTTAGGTCTAAACGTCATTTAATTTCATGACATTACGGAACAGTAGCGGTCACCGAGACAATGGGATGGCATTGAAAACATCAGTCATAAAGTAATTGTCCATTATCTCTGAAAATATGCCGTGTCTGAAGATAACGAGGAAAACTAACGAAGGTAAACGTTCACTGGAACTGCACTTCTTAGAGGCAAATAAACTGCATTGCTTTAATACTGTAATATTATGTTTCCAAGACTTTGCTCGCATAGCAAAAGTATTTAACTGTTGCGGAAATCGAGCACTTGGGATCAAAGTAGCTTATGTCTTTATCATCGTTATCTTGCCCTTATCCCGTTTATTATTTGAGGTCATCCCAACATGTTTTTTTCTTTCATCTCTCTATCACCCATTAACTAGGTCACACATAAGGTCCTTCTTTTTCCTATAATATTTCACACAATCTGTTTATTTTTTCTTCGGTCTTCCTCTTCTTCTATTGACCCAAATTATACCTTTAAACAAAAAACCTCGTAGGTAGATCGTATTACCTAATTACTAATCGTAACCTAAACCCACAACCAGGATTTCATTTCCGCCCGTGGTCACTTATACCGCAGCCATCGGCACATATAGGTAAACTGTGTCCTTATCCGATTCATCCCTGTTGTTTCTCTACTCTTTTTCTTTCTCACATAACTGTTTATCTTGACTTGATGGCCGCGATCTACAAATTGGTTGTTTAAGAGAAAAAGACGTATAGCCAATTCGAGCAATGCCGCGTGTGAAAGAATGCCTGTGCTGTCATAAAGCCACAAAAAGCGACATTAGAAACCATTTCTATCATTATTCGTATATCGGACAGATAATCTTACATTAAGCGTTCCCTCCAAATATAGGCACCGGTAAATTGCAGTAAATCTGTTGGAATTTTAATGAAAACTATTAGTGCCTCGCGTGCTGCCAAATCGAATTGGTGACGTCATGTCCGACTGGTTCTGAGTCTAGCCCAGGCAATAACGTGTACTATAAATGGCAATAATTATGATATCGACAATACTACTCAGACTATCGATGAGAAACTATTTCCTTTACATTTTAAACAATTATCTGGTGGATTTTCCCATTTGTAGCTATTTTGTTTATCCCTCGGGAACCGTGCACTCTTTCGGAATATAAAGTAACCGATTCTTCAGCTTATGTTCTGGCTATGTGCTAAAAATCACGTCAATACGTCGCCGGATTATCGCATGAAAGGACGCGACGTAAGTTGTAGAGAGTTAGGTACTTACTACCTTACCTTCCCGTTTCCATCGTTTTAAACTATTTCCAGCTATAGTGTTATCTAAGGAAGTTTGGTAAACCTTGTACTGGATCAAGTATTTGCTTATTTAAACTAAAGGTTTGGTTGGTTAAACCCATTCTTTATAGTTTTACAATACACACTTTTCTATGCATTGACCACAGTTAACTCCATTTTGAATGCACTTTAAAATGTAGTCAGTGATATTCGCACTAACAGCTAGAAGTGGAGAAACTTCTCCATGTTTTGTAGTGGGATGGAGGGATACTGGATCCTACGAGGATAAAGCTTGAAAGTGTGTTCAAAAATTAAAATCTCGAAGCCATGGACACTTGACCACGTCAGGAATGTTGAGGTAATTTGAAAACCTGAACAAATAAATAAAAATATTGTTTGTTCAACAGCATTAAAGCAATAACTAATTCACTGTGAATTACATAAAACCAATTTGAAATCAATATACATCATCTGACTGTAAATAAAATTGGAAGCAAATGGGATAATAGGTATTCCACTTACGTACCTATATGCATCTCTAATATCACCTATAATTTTGTTGTATTGTCTATATCATTAGCCATTCTTGTTGCAATCTCCTTCGACTTTAACACGAAATGCCTCGAAATAAGTAAGGTATTGACTATTTAGCGATAACTGCCTGTTGTTTAGCTCTACTTTAAATTTTCATTTAAAATTTGCGTTTTGTGTTGTATTTTACCGATATATTGTGTATATCGGAAGTCGATAAGCGAGAACTCACTAATGACTGACTGATCGAAAGTGCCACCAAAATTCCGGGCTCTGAATATCATCTATAATTTTCCCTAGAGAAGTTGATACATTTCCCAAGCCTACTTTAGCATAGTATAATGAAAATCATAAAGCCTGCAGATATATTCACACTGATAATATAATTAACTTTATAGCTGTTACCGTTACTTCGATAGGTGCATTTCAATACAGATTCCGCTTGAGAACCGGTTTTGTTTATCATATTATAGCTGTTTGTATGGGTAGTAGGTAAACATATCCGTTTCTTTTGCGTTGTAATGACGATTGCATATATTGTCTAGCTGATGTTATATTTAGTAAATAAGATGAACTAAGAAAAAAGCGGTATTTTTCATTGATATCATTATTATCATTCCAGTATAAAAACCGCAGTCTTAATAGTCAGATGTCTATGTCTAATGTCTAGGTATATAACGTAATTATCGTTCTACGTTAGGTCGATTAAAATGGTTATTGTTTTGAAATCGATAAATCTTGACTCCATTTAATTGTTTTCTTTGGTTTAAAGTTTCTTTTAACGAAGTACTAAAGTAATATTTTCTTCTGTTTCCGCGATTATTACTCATTGAAATAAAAAAAAATTAACGGATTATATCGCGTATATTATCTCATTTTAGTTCTACACTCGTCGGGAACTAAAATGCGATAATATACGCGATATAATCCGTGAAATTGTTTTATTTCAAGAAGTACTAAAGTGTTCAACATTTTGTAAAGATACTAAGAAGTGTTCATTTTCATTTAGGAGATGTTACGCGAAGAACATAGATTGTAGACAGGTAGCGATGCGTTAGATTAATTAATAATAGTTAATTTAAGTAATATGTTTTTTTTAATAATCAAAAGGGTGTCAAACGTACGCAATTCCTTCTTTTTCTTAATGGGTTGGTGTATCTCGGAAATGTTACATTTTTAAAAGATACCAAAATATATTGTTTTGACGACACACACACATTTGATACATAATGTAACTTCTGATCGGCAGGGTGTGAGTCCGAGCGGCAGGGTGTCAGACTGTATAAAAAGATGTCCTGAATGCCAAGTTGGACCTCTAGAAACTCCTAGATTTTTCTAAATTCTCACGGTAATCTAGACACGGAAAATGCTAGTAAACACGTATATTAAGACAATCCTGCAGTTACCATTGATACCGAACGAACCGTGACTCAGAGAGACGTGCAAAAATGCTGTCAAGCTTTATCGTGTTTAAACTATAGTCCATGCTCACATTTATTTACTAAACTCTCTAGTGGTCGTGAGGTTTATCACGACCGTTGAATTACCTAGCTAGACCAGTTAGCGTTTAACACTAGCACTAAGCTAACGGTCACTTTCTTGAGAAATTATGTCTATGTTATAGTCAAACATTGAAACTACGGCTCTTTTAGGTTTGGCTAGTCAAACTTCAGGTGTTACAAAAATACAGTTACAGATTATGTAATTCCCAATAAAATCCTTTTTTTTTTTGTTAAAATAGGCAAAAAATTTAAGATATCAATTTGATGCGTTTTACATTTGGATGCATTTAATTTTTTTATTTAGGAGATATTTCGAGTAACGTCACTACTGACTGACGTCTGTAGGTCTGTACTATGGTTTGGCAAGGACAAATAAAGGTCGAAATTCAAAACACGAATAACTTATCCCAGAAATCATGTTTTTGGAATTACATAATCGCAAGCGGCTTATTAAACCTATTCCTCGAAATAGCTGGGTATCCACAGACGGATATAGAATACTTTTTACCCGACTACGCTCTCGAAAAAAAAGCGGTTATGACTTTTTCGTCTCTGCGAACGAAGTTGCGGGCGTCTTCTAGTATTACTATGGGTACACGCATTCCCCTAGTCCAGGGGTCGGCAACCTATTGAGTCAGAAGAGTCAAAAATTACAATTTACAAAATTTCAATGATATTAAAAAGCCACAAAAAAAATGTTTGCCAACAATAAAAAGTACTTTTTGATTAAAACAACTAATGTGTGTAATGAGCCGCATGTGGCTCGCGAGCCGCAGGTTGTGGACCCCTGCCCTAGTCGCTACCAGGATAGACTAGGTAAAACCGAAACAAATTATGTTGCTTTCTTTTGACGAATTAAATAGACACGTTTGCCCAAAAATTAATCTGTCCAAGGCAGAATTTTGAATCTGTTTTGAAGTTTGTCGAAAGGCGTTAGTCAAACCTAGGATAAACCAGTCATTTCGCAAAGATGCTACATGTGGACTTTTGACTGCAACATATACATTAGACTAAATGAAATGGACACCGTTAAAACTAGATGTCGTTAAAACGGATATAGCCCCATATATGTCTTTTCTAATGTGATTGCACAGTAAATGGCCATTTTCTATTAATTATTAACTAGATAAACCAGGTGCGTTAATCAACTGAAAAGCCAATTGTGTTAGAAATTATGCAAAATTAAAAGTATATCTGACAAGTAAGCCTCAAGGCCCCCCATATTTTGTTGGATAGGTGACCTGGTGAAGGTCGCTGGAGTCCTCTGGATGCGGGCAGTACAGGACCGTTTGTGGTGGCGATCTTCACGGGAGACAAATGTCCAATAGCATCTCGGTTCTTAAAAAACTCAAAATAGAGAATCCCCAGCCCCTGTCGTCTATTTGTCTACACCGTGTAGTGAGTTGTTTTGGCCACATCGCACGAGAGAAGCAAAAAATCTAGAAAAACTTGTACTGACGGGAAAGGTAAAAGACCCGGCCGAAGCCCGAAGAAATGGTTGGATCAGATCTCCGCACAGCTAGAGTTACCAGTCAGCGCCGCCCTGCACCAGGCGACGGACCGCATCAGTTGGAGGCAAACTACTAAGAGTCATGAAAGGAGCCACGATCCTCAGCAATGGGGGAACGATTAAGAAGGGAGTGTCCAGTATTGGACGTCTTTGGTATGATGATGCTAGTATTGATGAAGCCTTAACGATTTGAGCGTCACAGTCGGTAAATCACGTCAACGGGAATTCGTGCCACTGATTTACCGACCACATATCATTGTTCAAAGACTCCGAATATTACATCAATAACTCGTTCTGCATTCGCTTTTTTATTTTACTGGACTTGTGCTGGTCACGTCGTATGACTTCGCTGCTTAGCGCTCAAAAGGTTAAAAGCTTTTTTACGGGTTAGGTTTTCCATCCCGAAGTGCTGGAAAACCTAAAAAATATATTCCTAATGAGGAGGAGGGTCACTTTTTCATGTTGTAGGTTCAATTATACAAATAGCCGTGGTTAGTTTTGTTTTCATATGTATACATATTTTGTGTGATTGTGTGTTGTGTGTTATAAACCATTCACACTTCATGTATTCGATAGATTTAGTATTGTATACAAATGTCCGTATATCATTTATGTATCAATTGATGTAAACGTTAATTTGTTTCTTGCATAGAATTACTGGTTAAAAATGAAAAACTGAAATGTAAGTTAGTAGCTCACTTTCCAGTTGAGTGCTCAAGGCGTTTCGCTTGTGAATCTCAAATGCGAGCGACTGTTTTCTACGATGGCTTCCGAAATTTACCACTTGTAATTAAGATCTGTAAGTCTAAATAGATAGTGATACTATTCATTACACTTAGTCAATGATTGATTGATAGGAATATAGGCGAAGGGCGTCTGAAGAATTACAATACGCCTGGCGCCTATATGGCCGCATAGTTGATGATTCAACCATATGCAGGCTTTGAGACAGGATGCACTTAACATATTATATTAATAAATTATCTTATAGTTAGTAGCACTTTATGTAGAGATCTAGTTGAACATTATGTATGCTTTTTTAGGTTTACTGAAAGAAATTCTTCTCTTCAAAATTTTCAACAACAATAACTTCCTTGAATTTTCAAATTTTCAAATTCAGTTCCGAGAGCACACACACAATCAACCAATTTGATTCCTAGGCCACTGAAAGTTTATTGTAGTAAATTCAATTCGTTTTAAAGTAAGGTACGCTAGATTGACGTTAAAGAGTTCTGATGGACTAGAAATGAAATTGGGTGACTGCGCCTTGCATTTGTTTAAAAGTCCTCAATGAAACGCGACGCTCGGCGTGCTGCAGGTGACCGTGGCTGGCTCGTGCATTGCATCTGATTAGATTATACGAGTGACTCACTGCACTGTGTCCCTGATCTACAATGACATTTAGACTGAAATCAGTCCACTGTACGGTTGGGATTCTGCATTCTCATCGCCGTATCGCTGGCATATCGCATGCGATTTATTAGCATGAAATTTTTGGCTATTCGGTAAAATCGCCTTCCTCAATCAGCATTTATTAATATTCACATCTTACCGCGTTTGAACAATGCAACTACGTCAGAATTTTTTAAAAGCTCTAAAGGTCCTGCATCGTCATTCGTAAACCCGGGCGGGCCAATGAGCATAATTTGTAATAAGGGACGCATTTATTGCTCGCGCGCATCAAAGAAAGTGAAAGCTAATACACTACATGTTTCGGGTTTTTGGCGTAGGCGCCAGATGCAAAACTACAATGAAATCGATAATATTATTATGTTTTGTTAACATTGAACTTAATCACGTAAAAGATAAAGGGAAGAATGTAATTTTTACATAATGTAGCCGTGTATACAAACTGTCGTTTGTACAAACTAGACAAAAAACGGAAAATGAAGACGCGTTTTCGTATAACTTTTCTATCGAGGAAATTTTCAACAAACGTGTTTCCGCATTAATCTTTGAATAGGTTATATAGTCAAAAAACACATATCTGATAACCAGCCTGTTTTATACACTAGACTGGATTTGGCAAAAAATACGCTAAAAATAGCATAAATGTTCGATGCATTCCTTAGGAGTAATATTGTACTTTTATGGATTAACGATTCTGTTATTCGCGGCCAAATGTAGGGATGCAGTTAGACGGCTGATGTTTAGCTGATTAGATTATACAAATGACTCATCGCTGCTGCTGCTGAGAGCTATGTCCCTGATCTATAACGTAGGTCATTTAGATTTAAATCAGACCATTGTATACGGCTGGGATTCGGCGTGTAAAGAAATAAAGATAAGAGTTGAAATGGAATACATAACATCTGTTGTACTCAAACGTTGTTAAAATTAGCTTGATAAAAAACTCATAAAGAAAACGACAAAATAAGACGACTTGGCTTATTAGCGAGCGTTGTAGTTCTTCGTAGTTAATAATTTATTCGTGAACTACTACGTCAAAATACTACATAAATAAGCGAACTCAGGCTAAATGTACTTCTATGAAGTCGACGACTAAAGTGGTAAGTTAGGCTTCTCAATTGACATGCATATAAAGCTATTTTTTTATTTGAAATTTCATATAATCTCTGTGTGGGTTTACCTCTGCTTATTCGAATGTTACGTCATGTTCTGCATTTCTGTGTATCTGAGGTGTACAATAAAGAATATTTATATTGTATTGTAAACTCTTATTAGAGACAAATCATGATGTCGGGAACTTGGACCGCGTTTTTGAATTTAGAAGAGATGTTCTTTTCAGTACAAAATTATGGGATTCTAAATAAAAGTGGAATAAATTAGCCCCAAGCAAAATTGAAAAGGCCTGAATTTATGGTAGGTCATCGGCGAACACTTAATTGCGGTCTAAATATTAGAACTATGGAAAAGAGAAATTGTTTAATATAAATTCTAGCATTCATTAATCATTGCTGTATATTAGGCTCATAAATCTACTATTAATGCAATTTGACGATCAGAGCACGCTTTAAAATGGCTGGAAGCATATTTATAGATCGACCCTGATAACAAATAGCCCTAGATTCGGTGCAAGGGCACTATAAAACACAAAACAGATGCTCTTGCATTTAAAGTGACCTATTGCGCAGAAATCATTGAAAGATCAACCAAACCGTCACAGTCGGGAAGACGTTATGCGTAGGTATTTAATAAATGATTCAGCTTCGAAAACTTTAATCATCATTATTATTATTATCCATACTAATATTATAAATGCGAAAGTGTGTCTATCTGTCTGTCTGTCTGTCTGTTACCTCTTCACGCTTAAACCACTGAACCGATTTGTATGAAATTTGGTATGGAGATAGTTTGAGTCCCGGGGAAGGACATAGGCTACTTTTTATCCCGGAAAAATACCCTTTTTCCGCGATAAACGAATTTAAGGCGGACGAAGCTAGTACTATTATAAAGTTGTAAAAATGAAATGTCGGTACGTACATAGAAGATATTTGGAGGATACTAAAGCGAAAAATATATTTATTTTTATTTTTTGTTTGTTTTTATGTGTCGTTGTGGCTTCATCACGCAAAATCGGCTAAACAGATTTCTACAATTTTTGGTACACGGGTAGCTGGGTATCTCCAGATGGTTATAGGATACTTTTTACCCGACTACGCTGAAGAAAAATAGACGGGTTATGACTTTTTCTCCTCCGCGAACGAAGTTGCGGGCATCTTCTAGTAGGTTTATATATCTTTGTGAGTTGGTTTTACAGCTTTCTTATGGCACTTAGCGGCCTATTGCCTCATACTAAAATAAGCTCACCGAAATTTGCAGTTACCACTTAACCACCAAAAGCACTTGATTTCAACCAGTTTTTAAATAATAATAGCCAAAATGCGCTTTACCAAAAATCACATACCCATTTTTACTTATACCTGTTTTAATAAGTAATTTATAGTTTTCGTCCGTTCCACCGTTTAGCCCTAAGGAAACATTCACACTCAAAAGTAAATAATACCGCAACAATGACATTCCCGATATGGATAACTGTGTTGAGGTGAATCGTAATCTTTGTAACACCTGTGTTTAGATTATAGAATTAGTATGCCAACGTTGTTTACTGCAGTTTCTGTATATGTCGCGTCGTTGTCGGCCGGGCCATTGTGAGCAAACTAGCAGCATTTGGATATTTTTTTTAAAGACAATACGCGGTTGAAAAAGATCCTGAATGATTATTGAGTTGCATTTAAGAGTCCCCAGCAAGCTCGGCCGAATTTCACCTTCCCATACAAACGGAGTTTCGTTCTCATTTTAAAACTACGTGTTGGATTGTAACGAAACTTTGCATATACAATGGCATGAGGTATATCTAGGCCTATAATTAGTTTATATGGCTCCAGTTTATAAAACAAACTAAATACAGCAAAAGCAAAAACAAGTTTTGTATGAAAAACTTAAATATACTGTATTTTTTTTACTATGGCATCTGAAGCTACACAAAGTAATTACGGGCCTGCATATACCTTAACTCATTCTAACTACAAAATTTCAGAGCAAACTAGCTAGTCGCTTTAAAATGAGAGCGTAACTACGTTTGTATGGAGAACCGAGCTTACCGGGGACTCTTAAGTTGATGTTGAAGATAAGTCAATATATATATCTTCAATTTAACAGCAGTTAATTTAAAATGTTTATTACGATAACGATAATTGATACTATCGTTATTCTTTTGGACAATAGAGATAATCCAGATATTGATAATATGATAAAAGACGTTGCATGTGCATCATAGATCTAAAAACTCTCTTTGGCTTGAAATACTTCCAAAAACATTAGTCGGCTTTAAAGACATGAGAACAATTGAAAAACACGCTATGCCTTGTTTGTCTCGGTTTCAAAAAAGTTTGTCTAGCTTAATTCCGGGCCGAGCAAAGTAAGCAAAAACTTTTACAGCCTACCGCCAGCGTGCTCGAAACCGGTTCAAATTCTGAAAATCTCAAAATAGCTGTTTTTTTTCGGTTGCTAATTTGAGGTTCCTATTCCTAGAAAACGCCTGCAAAAGACCAATCGTTTAACTGAGGCTTTTCAAGTTGCATGGAACAGTTTCGAGGTATCATGGAGATCTATTCTAGTATAAAATCAGTTGAATCGTGTTTTTTTTGTTCAGATTATAGGATTAGTATGCCAACGTTGTTGACTGCAGTTTCTATATATGTCGCGTCATTGTTGGACGGACTATTGTGATGAAACAAATGGCATTTGGATAAGGGAATGCCTATTATAGGCAACCGTTCAACTGAGTCGTCGCCAGGGGCGTGGTGACGGGGTTGGAAGTCGAGCGCGCGACAAATCGCCTTTCGTCCCTTATGCGTCAAACGCACTACTCAAGTTGGCGTATCAAATGGATATACTGAAAAATGTATTTTGGCATTTTTGTCTTGAAAAACAGCGTTTAAGTACAATGGTAACTATACAATTCTTATTCTATTGAAACATTTGCGTAACTTTGAAGTTCTCTGTTTCAAAGCCGTTTAGATATTTACTATTTATTTATTTCATGACACGTGGCATTGCTATTATGGTTGCAATGTACTTGCAGTTTCGAGGTACCATAGAGATTACTTAAAAATGCGGCGAATCCTTGTAACACCTATGTTTAGATTCTGATTTTGGAGTCAACAATGTTTACTGCAGTTTCTATATATGTCGCGTCATTGTCGGCCAGGCTATTGTGAACAAACAAATGACGTTTCGAAACAGTGAATACCTGTTAGTAGTAAAATTTTAGTTGTTACATATTTAACAGGAGTTCGATGTGCCGTAAAAATCCATCATGAGACTGTGATTTGCTTAGAATCTCGAATATCACTGTGCAACTTGAATCGACCTAGTTGAAGACTCGGAAATATCGCACAAACAAGCTACCGCCCAGTTATAATATGAGTACATTCCTTTAGTTCTTTACATAAGTATGGACAAACAAAACATCTACAGATATCTCTTCTGGTTTGTCTGGGTATTGTTTACGTCATCATTCAGTAATTATGTTTAAACTGGTTCAAACAGTTTTAATTTTATGAATTAAGCCAGTTCAGAAATGTATTTTTTTGTATTATATATCTTTGGTAAGTGTGGTTAAACTTAAACCTCTAGGAAAATCATAAAAATATGTTAGTCACATAATATTCAAAGAAAAAAACTAGTACCATGTATTGTCCAAGTGAGCAACAATGCGGTATAGCTAAAAAATAAACTGATTTTAATATTATTAACACATTTCGTTTTTGCATGTCGTAATTGTAGTAGTGTACAGAATTGAAATGGGACTTGTGTCATTTTTCTAATATGGAACATAAAATTGTCTATACTAGGACACGTACTACTACATACAAAAGGCCTCTCTTGAGTTTTTTTTATATATGTGATACCTACAATGGCTACAACGGTGTATAGGATGCCGCCATTAGAAAAAAATGCTCATAAGGAAAACCTGATACTCGTACTTGCTAGTCATATTTACTGTTTTCCCCAATAGTTATAAGATATTTGTTTAAATCGCTCAAGACTTTATTTAAAATCATTTGATTAACACCTTGTTGTACTGATCCTAACGAAAAATGTCAAAAAGCTGGCTCCTAAAATTACCTAATCATGCCATTGGTATGTATAAGTTACGATAAAGACAAATAGGTATGTGTTGATGTATGTCAAAATGAACTAAGTCCTTAAAGTTGGATGTTCCACGGTGCGTATTAAGAATGCTTGCCAATGGGAACAATGAAAGCATCGCAAATAGGCAGTGGAGGGGACAATGACATTGTTTTAGCGTTACGTTGGCACTTGACAACGTTTGGATACGAACTTCCTTTGCCGGTAAATGTAAACAGTGAACATACAGTGCGGCCTACAAAATAGTTGACCGCTTTAATTTTGTTGTATATAAAATTTAAACTAAAGGCCGAGAGGGAAGAAATCCAGTCTTATCGTGAAGACACGGTGGATCGGGTGAATCTGACTCTGGTGAAGAAGCCAATCTAGTAAGGGCTAATGCTGCCAAAACGCAGCCGTGTTTATTCTCCACTAAACGGAGAACTAGAACTAAGAACTTCTTGGTATGAACATGTGCTGCAACCTAAACTTCAAGCATTTCATGGAATCTTTGGCAAAATCTGCAGCCAAGAAGCTTGGGATCCTTTTCAAGGTGAGACGGTACTCCACACCAGGATAACTTTGACAATTGTATAAAGCACAAGTCCGGTCATGTATGGGGTAGATATTGTTATCATCTCTGGGCGGCATATGCCAAATGCCAGCTGGTCGCCCTAGATTTTATCGACAGACGTGTCAAGAACCTCAATTTTGTTATTGATTGATTATTGATTGATTACTGCTTTCTTTTTGATATTCATAAGTGCATTGTAATTATGCCTAAACTGAAGAATAAAGACTGACTTTGAAGTCCAGTACCGGACGATATTGATAATGAATTAATGATGATAAAGATAGACTAATCTTGTCATGGCGAATAGTCAGTGTAAAGTGGCACGTGTGAAGGATCCCATACGACTCTCCTCATTGTCGACGCTTTCAAAGAACACGTTCGCTTTCGGCGGACGTGGTAAAATGAGTTTGATGTGAGATGTTTCTGTTGATTAAGATACCTTTTGTGACATAAATATTGCGTTGTACAGGTATAAACTTTTTGTGATCTTTATATTGCGTTTCACGGATGGACCTTTCCGTGGAATTATTTAGATATTTACATGACACCAGGTTTAGCTCACGAGTTCCAAATTGTAACGAGATTGTGACTCCTTGGATAATAAAAAATATCTTGTAGGTAAATCGTCTCTCTTTTTTATGAATAATGGATTTGTTCTCACATTTCAACTGATCTTAAGTGAATCAAATGCCTATTATAGGCAACCGGTAAAATACTATCTAAACACAAAAATTCATGTTAATCCGTTACCTTCCGTAAAGGCCAACCAACAAGCATACATCCGAATTCTTCGATAATATGGGAATTACACTCATTCGTTCCTAGCAATATATATATATATTTTAATGGACACCAAAGTAAGGAAGTAACGAAACGAATATGTTCAAAGAAGATTTATAGATCACGTAACTAATTTTGCGCCCCAATCTTTAATTTACGTGTGCAGTCAAGGAGCGCTTTAAGACGGCAATGGACTCCGGACTCCTGGATCCTCATAAACCAGAAAGTAAATAACCCATATATAACATTGCTATAACTCTTTAACCTTGTGCCGCATGCCCAAAACCTCACAATTTGAACAATTTCTGAACAGATTTCGAAAATATCTCACACAAATCTCACACCGGCGTGGAAACGCGTCCAAGCGATAAACAAACCACTATCGCGTCAAAACTTCCACGTACCGAGCTCAAAAACAATCGCATTCTTCTAGAATCATTTAGATAAGTCCGACTTTAATTGTCTAACACGTTAGACTGTCGCCCGTGTGGTGGGAAAACTGACTGCGGCGACCTAATAATGAGACAAGCCTATTTGTTAAGGGAGAGTTTTTGTACAAATTGAGTCTAATTTTCACTAGTTCACGGTATTAGGTTGAGCTAAGTTTGAATCTGGTTTTCACAACGTCACTTACAAACGAGGTGTAAATGCAGATTATTTAATAATTATGTTGATATCTATAACCGTTGCATTAGAAGTTGCAAGTGCTGATATACCTACATTCTCGGTCGTTGGCTGAATGCTAGTAGTACCAGTAAATATGTTAGGGTTTTGTTTGTAAGGTTCCAAAGCAGACGGCTATGGTTCAAAGTTCGAATAATTTTATTTACTTTATTTTGAACCTCTTCAGTAACTATGGCAACTACGCTCGCGGAGGAGAAAAAATCATAACACCTCTTTTCCTTTAGCGTAGTCGGTTAAAAAGTATCCCATAACTATCTGTGGATACCCAGCTACCCGTGAACCAAAAATAGTTGAAATCTGTTTAGCCGATTTGGCGTGATGAAGCCATTACACATAAAACATACAAAAAATAAAATATTTTTCGATTGAGTGACCTAAAAATAAACCGTTACAATATATTGTTTAAATATATATTTAATGTACAGATATTAAAAAAAAATACAACTTTATAATAGTATACATTAGGTAGAACAAGTGGACATGCACATTATTATAAACTACACGTCTATTTACAAAAATGCGCATAATAGTTTCTACCATACTTATGAATTAGACCAGCCGGGCTAGCGTATGCGCAACTCTCCGCGACATGACATCGCCTGTCTTTCTCGCACCGTAATGTAAGGAAAGAGACAGACAATTTTTGGCGCGCGACAAAGAGTCCCGTATCACAGTATTCACAGTTGTGCTAAAGGTGCAGAATCTGGAGATCTTACGGTATCTGATACAAATTCATACCATATTCGAATATTTAAGTAAAGTACAATGTCAATTACTCTTGCTTTAAAATTATTGACCCAGAAATGTAATTCGGGCGCGCGTCCTAAGGGAACACTGCGTTGGTTGAACTAAAACTAGTGCAATCAATACAGTTAACTATATTCACCCTCGGAAAACTTGGAAGCGCGTATCACCCACCTTGAACAGTAACCGTAAAGTAGTAAGTATAGAAGGGATCAGTTCCTATTGCAAGCAACAAAAACCAGATTCGAATTTGCAAGTCACATTCCAGCACACGATCGATGATCTTGAACTTCTTGGAGTCAGAATTGTTATTCAGGGGTACGTTAAGGAGGACGATATATAAAAATAGCAGTCTTAACTCAATAACTGAATTCACTGATTCACCAATGAATTTCGTGGATTCATCAATAAATAAAAACTGAGTTTTCGAAAATCATGCGAAGTGCAGAAATGTCGAAGCTTAAGGCGGATCCAATTCCAAAACAAAAAAAAACATTCTTAAATCCATTTTAATTCTACCGTGTATAATAAGGGTATTTTCCGGGGTAAAAAAAAAATTATTCTAATTAGTCTGTCAGTTAGATTATTAAAAAAATTTGGACACGTATTTTTTAATTTTTCAATCAAACAAAAAAAGACAGAGATAAAGCGCGTGAGAAATGTGCTTATGAGAAAGATTGATCATATCTTATATTGACTTCTATAAAGTTGTAAAAACGAAACGTCTGTACATTGAAGATATTTTCAAAAAAAAGTTTGTAACGGACTATTTGGAAGTCAATAAATCGATTTTTTTTTATTGGATGTTTGTTTGTGTCGTTGTGGCTTCATCCATCACGCTAAGTCGGCTAAACGGATTTCTATTATTTTTGGTTCACGGGTAGTTGGGTATACCTTGATGGTTATACGATGCTTTTTACTCGATTACGCTGAAGAAAAAAAGAGGGTTATGATTTTTTCTCCTCCGCTGACGAAGTTGCGTCTTGTAGTAATCACTATAAAGGTAAATGGGTATACAGTTGATATACTCGTTATTATAACTGAATGGATTTCCAACTCGACTTGATCATATTTCTTTGTTGGAGCTGCATTTTTTGGTTTGCTGGTCGTGTCTTGACTTGATCAATCAATCATGAACG
The DNA here is from genome assembly GCA_905404275.2 of Hedya salicella. NCBI lineage: Eukaryota > Metazoa > Arthropoda > Insecta > Lepidoptera > Tortricidae > Hedya > Hedya salicella. Next base: position 13,863,414 of record FR990111.1, on the reverse strand, counting down.
TTCAATCAACAAATGGAGATCCGTAATAAAGCCACCGGTAATTATCTTTAGTTGAACAGTCGTCTTCAGCAGTTCCTATTCAAGTAGATATGATGCATATAATGGTTATCCATGTCAATGTTTATTATGCGTTCTCGATGCCGTGTCGCGTGTTCTTAAAGATAACATCGGTCATTTATGTTCAATGTGAAACTGACATATTGGTAGAGATGAGTGTAAAATAATGTAACAGTAAATACAATAACACGTAGGTAATATAATATTTAATAGGTAGGTAGCAGTTGGTACTTCTGGGTTAAAGAAGAGGTCACAAGTAAAAATCCTGCTTTCAATTGAGTAGGTCGCATTGATTTTTTCCTTTGCAATCGAACTCTGTGTTATAATATTAATTTGAACAACATATTTGCTTTTCCTCCGATCATGGAACTAGAAGAATATGAAATGGGACACTAATCAAATCTGAACTTCTCATTATGACTTCATAATGGTGACAAGCAAATTATTTTTATTACTTTAAATCTTCTATTTCTATTTCTAAAAGCATAATCCTACTAATACGATGCCGCCTTTAATATACAGTCTTACAATCGATTATCGATCACTTGAAATATCGCGTAATAGATATACGAAACAAAAATATTTGAAGATGTCAGTCGAAAACTAGCCAGTGCTCAACTTTCCCTTAACAAGCTAATATAACAAACGAAATTAAGGCTCTGCGTGACATGCCAAATGTGAACACGAAAGTGTCAGATATGTCAGGTGCTAATGAAACATTCCGTGTGCGCGGGTCACGTTCCGAAATAGCCCAACTTGTTGATTGAACATGCAAATAAATAGGTATCCTAATCAACGAGGACTATTTTTGCGTAGACTCAGACATTACACGAGTGCATCACGTCGCCGCCACCACCGCGAGTTTTAAAATTCGCACACTCAGCGAAATTTACGAAGAGATTCCATATTCTCGCAATAACTTCTAGTACGGGTTAACAACATTACATTTATACATGACAATTGACAAAAAAACCTATGAAGAATTGAACTGACTAGGACTGTTTTGACGTCACCCCATTATGAAAGTAACGATTGCTTGACATTTCCTATTTTTAGGGTTCCTTACGAAAAAGGGTAAAAATTATAAACATAGGGGCTCCTCTTATGATGTTTAAAAAAAACTAAAAAAAATTCTACTATCTTCTCAATATGGATCCTTGGACTATCTTACCTACCTATTCACCCACATTATAAATTTGGTTTCATTGTCATAACAGACGTCGTGGTAGAGTGCCATAGGTGTGGGTGATTTCAATTTAAACGATTAGGATTAACGCTACTGATATTACTCTTATCATTTTGAATGAAACTTCTACTTATGATACCATAGAATGATGCCTTCAATGAAAATGACCAAATGTATGATATCCGTAATGCGATTTGCGGAAAGTGACAGCTGACGATGTTTTATCTTGAAAATAATGTACGTGAATGTATGTGAATAAGTGAATTGTTTTATCACGCAAGCAAAGCCACGAGAAAACGTATATAAGGACTGAAATTGATTGATTTTCCTTGTTTCCCTTGTTTTTTTTTAGAAGTAAGTGTCTTGCACACGACATAGAATTCCACTATGAAACTCCTAATCTAGGTACAAAAAGCGCAATACACAGACTAACGGTGAACCTCATTGAGTGGTCTAAGGTTGTTGATCAAACATACAAATAAATAGGTGTGAGTGAAAGTGACATTACTAATCACATTGGTTACTCCCCGAGGTATGTGTCATCGCTCGATGATGTAACGAAAGACTGGATAAGATCTAGGTCTTCTAACTTTTATCATCTGGTTATTTTTTATAATGGTTTTAACAACCGTATACACTCTTACCATCATCGTGAGTTGCGGTCATATAAATAATAATAAAAAAAAAATACTACGGGACAATTTACACAAATCGAACTAGTCCCATGGTAAGCTCAATAAGGCTTGTGTTATGGGTACTAGACGGCGATATATTTAATAGATATATTACTTATATACATAGAAAACATCCAAGACTCAGGAACAAATATTGATGCTCGTCACACAAATATTTGCCCTTACCGGAATTTGAACCCAGGACCTCAGCTTCGCAGGCAACGTTACTCCCACTGAGCTAATGCGGTCGTCTATATGTTTTCTGCCGTTCACTTTGGCACCACGTGTATTTTAATGATACCAACAACTAAGTGCATCTAGATTTTAAATCTGGCTACTCATTCACTGGTTCACACATCGCATGTTTTAAATATCCAGGCCTTATCATGCGTAGGCTTACGATTTAGAAATATCTACGCATGAATTATGGGCAAGTTCGGAAATAAATAGGGCTTTAGCAGAGTTATTTGTTCCGAATCAATGATTGGATTGCCAATCGCAGATGCTGTTTTATAGCATGCGAATGCGACATGAGGGATCTATATCGGAATCTCTAACGTCATTTGTCCTATAAAGTATCGTTTGTCATAACGCATTTTTTACGAAACTGTTAACTTTTCAGGATTGTTATAAAACAAACCTAACCTAATCTATACGATGATATTTAAAAAAAATCTGAAAAATGTACGGTTTCTGAAATAAAATGCGTTATGATAAACGATACATTAGGACAAACGACATTAGGGATTCCGAAGGAGATCTGTGTTGAGATTACAACGATCTTACGCGATACAGCCGAAAAATTTAAATTTTTCTTCGACATCGAATTGGGCCTTTACCATCCCAACACAAAAAAATACAACTAAATAGACGCAATACCTCAGTAGTTAGATGAAAGAACGGTCACTGATGACGTCGTGATTTTTATCTTGCAGTAGGTACTCGATTTGAATCTAAATTATGTTCGAATTTACGGTTGTTTTCTAGTTCAATTTGCAATGTCATATAATGTTTTGATCTCATTTGTTAGAGTAGGTAGGGCCACTCATCTAACGTACGTAAAAACTGCGAGGTAAGACTAACATATTTAACGGTACTTAATGATCTGACAGTGTTTGCTAAAAGTCTTTAAGAACTAAAGGAAGTCATGTAATCTCGTACAAACTGGTTTTAAGTGCAACTGTCGGTTTCTATACTTATGTACGACTAGCGCTGTTGCTGGAATGCAAATAAGTCACGTGCTAATTCCGACAGTCGATCTACGTGATCTACTATAACATGACTATCGCCCGTTATCGTTTGCTAGGAATATATTCTATTACAATTTCCCGCGACTGCGTAGAGCGAATAAAATAAATCTTATTTTTGACCCACCGCAATCGGTTAAAAAACATTCTATTGCTATCCTATTGCAGTTTTTAGTCAGCTTTTCATTTTTAACACTCTCTCAGACTTTGTCAAGTCAATATAATAATAAGCGTTATGAGGATTCATGGAAAATATTGAAAAAAAAAAAAAAAAACGAATCACATTCGGCCCACCCTCTCATCATTTGCGTGGTGGTTTCTCAAATCTTGAAAAAAATGTATAAAAATTAAAAAAGCACACAGTGTGATCATACAATGTCCGTGGTAAATTATGCAATGAATCCGGAGGCAGAAGGTCAATTCCCAATCCTAAAAAAATTATAGACTATTTAATCTCGATTTAAAGAACACAATTTTCGCTGTGCAGCATAATAAATGAGACATTTTTTTTATGTAGCCGTAACTCATCAGGAGGTTGGTGGGCAATAACCATGAGAAAATAAATGCACTTAGAAGTCTTACGATGGATTTGTCTAGATTCTTGTGTCACACTAAAGAGTCGAGGATACCTAGAATCAAAGAGCAGCTCTGAAAGGTAAAAATAAGTTGACCTAACAATAATGGTCGTCGGTTGGTGCCCTCTAGGTCGCGATAGTCCAGCAAAAAGAAAACACATTTTCACATTTCATAAGACTGGTAAAAGGTAGGCAGTGGCGTGCGGTCCATAAAGGCACAAAGGCACTGCCTACCCTGAACGTCCATTGCTCCAAGTACGGAGAAACTGCCTATTATATATATATAGGTTTGTGTGAGTTCACATCACTTAAAAAAATAACAAATTAGATGAGAAGATAGATGGCTTCTCATCTAATTTGTTATTTTTTGAAGTTTTAAACCAAAATGTTTTTTTTTTAAATAAAACAATTTAACGGATTATATCGCGTATATTATCCGTTAAATTGTTTTATTTAAATGAGTAATAATCGCGCAAACAGAAAAAAAAACAAAATGTTCTTGTCACACTGCTTGATAATGTACCTATTTTTGTGTGACTCAATTTTTTTTTTTGTGGTCGTTCTTATAATGAAAGTAACGATGACTTAAAGTGACGATTCTGATATATAAACATAAATAACCAACTAGTTAAGTTGCTGCAACGATCCTAAATGTGTCGTGGCCTCCGCCTTCGCTTATTTAGCAGCTTCGGATCCAGATATCCTGATATCTGGATCCGAAGCTGCTTACTTTGGATATTATAATTTTAGGTTTACAACTTATAAGTGAAATGCAAGTTCTGTCTATATTCCATATGTTTTTAGGGTTCCATACCAAAAATTGTAAAAGAGGAACCCTTTTGGTGCAACTTTTATGGACATTGCATCGATTTTAGTTACCCGCTTATCGGATAATTACTAATGTATTTCGAACTAGACATTAATGACCATTTTACTTTTACTAGCACTGTGAAAATATATATTACGTCAGGGAAAATTCCAGGCGTTAAGTGTGAACCATCGAGACAATCCAATTAGCTAAGTTTATTTGGTCAATTGCCTAATTCGCGTGGAGGCCAATAATAAATAGCATTCTACTTTAGGACCTTTTTTCACTATGCTCTGTGAGTGTTAACGGCTGATTATTAGCTGATCAGGCCACATGGTCATTGGGTACTTTCCTAGTTAGTATAAATTATGCCATGGTTATTAAAATAAATGTTAAATGGTGTTTTTGAAAATACGCAGAAAAAATCTAAGAACCATGCTCTGTGAGTGTTAACGGCTGATTAATAGCTGATCAGACCACATAGTCGACATTGACAGGCGTTGGGTGCTGTCCTAGTTAATATAAATTAAGCCATGGTTATAAAATAAAAAAATAGTAAATGATGTTTTTGAAAATACTTAGAAAACATCTATAAACTCCTATTTTAAAAAGAAGGAGTCATAAAAAATCTTTGAAACTTCACTCTCGTTGCGACAGTTCCTAAAAAAAAAAGATCTGGATTCTGGATGGATCTTTCAGTCAAATACCTCTATAAGTTATTCATGTAGAGAATATAATATAGAGCATGATGAAATTAGGCCTTAAAATATCACATTATAAAGTTGTAAAAATTGTATGTCTGTAAATTTATAATATTTTCAAAACAAGTGAAAAGGACTATTTTAAGGTCACTGAATCAAATTTTATTTTCCGGATGTTTTATATGTTGGTAAGTTTGTATATGTCGTTGTGGGTTCAATCAATCAATGAAATAATTCTTTATTCAAGTAGGCCTAGTTACAAGCACTTTCGAATTGTCAGGTACAGTACATTATAGAAGTGTTTACTGGAAGAAATACAATATGATCCAACATTTGTTGCAAGGATTAGGGAAAACCCAGAAAAACCTAATCACGCCAAAACGGCTTAACGGATTTCAACTATTTTTGGTGGTACACGGGTACCTGGGCCTCCACAGATGGTTATAGGATACTTTTTACCCACCTACTCTGAAATAAAAGAGGGTTAATTATGACTTCTATCACTCTTCCGCGAACGAAGTTGCGGGCACCTTCTTTTAAGATTATAGTTTACTAGAAGGCGCTCGCAACTTCGTTCGCGGAGGAGAAAAAGTCATAACCCTTCGTTTTTTCTACAGCGTAGTCGGGTAACAAGTATCCTATAACCATCTTGAGATACCCAGCTACCCGTGTACCAAAAATAGTTGAAATCTGTTAAGCCGATTTTGCGTGATGAAGCCACAACGACACATACATAAAATCAAAATATTTTTTTTTTAATTTTAGTGACCTCCAAATAGTCCGTAACAATCATTTTTTTGAAAATATCTTCAATGTGCAGACATTTCATTTTTACAACATTATAATAGTATAGATTTATCCGACTTGTAATGAAACATATATTTTAAGCTAAAACAAAGAATTTGGAATTCCGTTTATAGTTTGCAATTTATCAATATTTGAAGCTGGACAATTTTGACACAAATGCAAAACACCCCAGTTTTCGAAGTAGTTTTGCTATATTCAAAATGCGTTGTATAACTGTAGGGTGACACAAATAATACTTAAAGACATAGTTTGCTTACACGCCACCAGCGCCATCTTTTTAGAAGGCTTTTAAATGTAATTAACTGAATACAAATAAAACGATAGTCGGTTATTTTTACATACTCGTATCAAAACATGTTGTTTTAAAAATACTATATATTTCAAATCATTTGAGTATAATTGAAAAACACGGTATGCAACCTCTAGTCTACAGTTTGAACAGCTATACAAATAAATATACACAGCTTGGCATAGTTTTGTGACTTACACGTAATAAAACAAATCCCAATACCATGATTCATTCATTCATCTATCCATACTAATATTATAAATGCGAAAGTGTGTATGTCTGTTTGTCTGTCTGTCTGTTACCTCTTCACGCTTAAACCGCTGAACCGATTTGGATGAAATTTGGTATGGAGTTTGAGTCCCGGGGAAGCACATAATACTTTTTTTCCCGGAAAAATACCCTTATCCGCGATAACGAATTTAAGGCGGACGAAGTCGCGGGCAGAAGCTAGTACTATTATAAAGTTGTAAAAATAAGCAAGGGGTGCAAGGGTAGCTGTGCACCCACAGATAGTTATAGGATACTTTTATCCGATTACGCTGAAGAAAAAAAAGAGGCTGATATTTTTTCCCGTCTACTCCCGAAGATGCACCTTCTAGTAAACATATTTCGATAGAGATGCACTGAAGAAGATTTTTTTTTTATTCTAACTGTCCGCAGTCGAAGTCGTGGGGCGCCTTATTTGGAATAGGGGTGAAGTCGTCACGCATTCTCAAAGCCGACATGCGTTTTATATCATTTCAAAATTGCGGAAATTGCATTAATTAATGCACCCTTGCAATTATGTTACCCTAAACGACTGATAAGCATTTTATTTTTTCTAACCACTTACTTGTACTCAAATGCTCTGAGTCATAATGATAATTATAGCACATAAAAATATCTGTAAAACGAAATGATGTGCCGTAAATATGAAATAAATTAATAGTTTAAAAAACACTAGAAAAACACGCTTTACAAGACTTTTCTAACAAATCCAAACACAGCTATGATACGATGTTCCATCATGAAGTACCAGTTCATATCTTTTTGCTGCATCAACAGATCACTTCGACGGTACCATATTATTATATTGTCATCAGAACTACATACAGCTGCCAATTTGCATGATGCTACGATCCTTGGAAGATGGTTAAATTAGTTGCCTTAGATTCCATTACATAGTTACATACAGGTCGGCCTAATAAAAGCGTGTTAAAAATCTAGTGATGTTGAATCACACATAGCCAATTGTTTGATTTTGGGGGTTCTAAATTTATTACCATATTCCTTAACTTTGCATTGCTAAATATTTATTTACTGGTAATTCATCAGACAAATTTAACGAATACAGTAATAAAAAATTGTGATGTTAATTAAATAGCATTGTAAACACTTAGAGACATAAAAGGGTACTTGACTGACGGATCAGTTATTTTATGAACTGTTAAAATAACTGTTAAAATGCTTAGAAAGTATGATTTTCAAAGAAACATATTTTTATGACGTCTATTGGTCATAATGTCTCCTTATTTTTAGTTTTAGATCATTTTAAACTAGCTTAAAGCGAAAAAACAAGTGTTCATGAATGTTTTCTGCGATTTTTTTTATAAACAGCGTTTTAATGTGTGACATAATTTATATTGACTATAAGAAAATATCCAATTACTTATACATTCATTTATTTAATGTTTATTGCACAAAAGAACGAAGATACGGCATTGTCTACCATAGTGCAAAGGAGATAAATTGTGGACGGTGCTGAGACATATATAAATATAGCGATAGAACATATTAAGCAGATAAACTAAGAGTTTGCGGTTTTGCCAGCAAAAAAAATTGCACACAAACGTATATTATTTAAATTAAAATCGAATTCTAAATAAAATCACATAAAAGCTCATTATAAACCACCGTACACTGTACATGTATTGTTCATCTTTTAGTATAATGGGGGCCCATCTGTCATGGGTCGGTAGTAACTCCACTTTTGACTAAACGGTAACCACTGACCTATTTTAGGAGACAACGCCCCATAGACTTTCCTTTGTTGTTGTTAAGGCACCCATTTCACGTTTATCTTTCACCGTCCGTAAACAGTATTAGAGTGATTACGTTTTAACAATATTACACTTTTGCTGTCGTTTTTCGTTACTTACTTATTAAGTGCATTATATTTATCAATATAGAAGAAAGCATGATCAATATTAAAGAAATAGCGGTACGAATAGGAATTCGATGACTTACGGTACTGAAACGTGGTCGCTCTCAATGGGCTTTATAAAAGCTTAAAGGCTTAGGCTTAAAGTCACTCAAAGAGCAATAAAGAGGTTTAATGCTCGAGGTTTCTTTGTAGGATCGAATCAGAAATGTAGAGATCCGTAGAAGAACAGCGGTAAGTGAAATAGCCTAGGAACTGCGGTCGGGAACCTTTTCGCAGTCAAGGGCCACATAGTAGCTAAAGAAATTGACGCGGGCCACATTTTGCTAATTATTTTTGACTTTATCATGACAAAAGGTACCACATTGTCAGCAAGTAGCCCGGGAGGCTCGCGGAGCGCAAGTGAGCGGTTCGCGGGCCGCCTGTTGCCGACCGCTGGCCTAGAAGATAGCAAAACTCAACCGGCAACGGGCTGGGCACATTGCTCGTAGAGCCGATCGCCGATGGGGCCAAAGAGTTCTTGAGTTGGCGCAGTAGACTCGACCATCATAGGCAGGATTGAAAAAGGTCGATTATAATTTTTAAGCCATAATAACTTTAAAGGCCGAAACACACCGGATGCGTGCACAGCACGTGCACGTGCGCGTGTGCGTGGCGTGCGTGTTGTATCGTATGAAATGTCATAGTAGATCGCACACCGCTTGCGTGGCGTTCACGTGCGCGGTGGTGTGTCATCTCTTATGGTTATTCGTACTTTACAACGCGCAACCCACGCGCACGTCTACGTGCACGCCACGCACACGCATCCGGTGTGGCTTGGCCTTAAACGTAAGTATTTTTAATAGTTTTAATTGAACACTCATTCATCACGATAATAGGGTACATGCATTTTATCGCTTTTCTTAACTTAATACATTAAAAAATATTTCAAAACGTGAAATTAAACTTGCTTAAGACATACTGATTCCATCAAAAACATAACATGTAAAAAGATTGCCAAGTCTCGCAACCTTTTCTACCACAAAAAGTTGTGAGATATAATAACCAAGTCGGTTAATTTATTCTGTAGTACCTATCCAGGGAAGGATCTACCCCACACCTTTGTCATTCATAAATGTTCACGGAACTAACAACATGTTATTGTGACGGTTAATTTATTTAGTAATACCTATCCATGTGAGCATCTATCCAACACCTTTGTCATTCATAAATGTCCATCGAATTAGTTAACTAGGAACATGTTATTGTGACCGTTATAGTGACCATATCAATATTACACATCTTCATATTTTTAATAAATAAAACGACTTGACCAATAAGGTGTATAATTCAATGTTTCGAAAATTTCGCTTATCTCATTTCTCCTTTCCGCCGTAGATTACAAATATATATGTACGTTATAAGATTTATTTTATTTCTGCTAAAGTCAAGTTACGGGACTCACGGGAAATAACAACAAAGCCATCAAATTAAGTCGTTACGACATAAAATTATTAATTAACCTAGTGAAAACCATGAAGTAAAATGAACCATTATGGCTCTCACAAATTGGAAAAACCTTACTCAATGGTGCAAATAAGCTTCTTGAAAACTTTTGCAAGCCGACAAAATGAATCTGGAAACGTGAAATGTTTTTAGAAACCACGTGCGGTATGTGTAAAAACCAATGAAAAAGCTCTAATTTTAACACATCCGAATAGGAATCTGGCACCAAACAATTTTACCGCAAGGACCAAGAATAGCTTTAGCTTATGATAGTTGTATACCTGCAACCTGCAAAACGAGTTTGGATCAGGTTAAAGTCATAATTCTTGTACGTCAGCTACCAGTTTTCTCAAAGCCCAATTTCTGTTTTTGTGGGCTTTTCTCCGAGGCTTTGATGTGACAATTTCTGACAAGTCTGGACGGTAAATGCTTCTAAGTCTATTGTATTCTGAAATTGCGGATTCCCGCGCTTTAATACTTCCGAAATCGACATTAGCTAGATGTAAACCGCCAAAAAATGACACTCTCGAGAGTGCCACGTACGCTTGCCCGCATGTAAAAACTGCAGAACCAATATCCATCAGTGCACTATTTAGACTTAGACCCTGGCTTTTATGTATGGTAATAGTATAAGAAAAATACATATGGCAAACTGTTCGCGATGGACATAAGCTCTATTGATAATTTCAAATTTAGTTTTAACTGGACCAAGGTCATAAACTTGATCGAAATGTATTTTTTTCTTCCTCTTTCTTTCCCCCTCCTTTCATCCCGCCCCTCCGCTTCCCCATTCTTCCACCTTCCCATTTCCCCTTTCTTTTCACCATCCTCTCCATCTGCTTTCCCCGTCCTTACCCTCCTCTTTCCCCCCTTCCTTACCCTCTTCCTTCCCCACTCCTTTCCCCCACATTCCCCCTTCTTTCCCCCTCCTTTATGCCGCTTTTAAGTAACGAAAAATTGTACTGTTTATGAGGTGCAAATATAACTTTGTAATCGCATACATTTCTATAAAATTACAAATTTATTTATACAGCTGTTATATCTGAAATACTAGACTGAAATTGCAGAATGTTTAAGTTTTCTGGTGCTTTACAGACCAAACACTAATAGGGTTCAAAATTTGAACCTTGTAAATCTGCTGGAAGTACCGTAGAACTTGTATGATCGGTGAGTGAGTGAGTGACAAAATTAAGGAACTTTGACTTGCAATAAATCTTCAACTATAAGTTATATTTGACTGTAATTTGGAATATATTTAAGGTGTATTATGCCCTCTTGGACACTGAAAATTCAGGCTTCTAGCTTCATCAGCAAATAAATTACAGGGGGTCGAAAATGGTGTGAATGGCTTCGAGAAAAGTATGGTACGGCGTGCCTTTGTTTTGCTCGACTTAGCGGGGGCACTGCCGTGCCCCCAGATCATACAGGCATTTTAAACTACTAATTAGTCAGCAATTTTACAGAGGTCCAACATACTGTTACGTCACACGAGACTATGGCCATATAAACTCCAAATGCTACAAACAAACAAATAATCAGATTTTTTTTTCGGTTCAGTGACATTCAAATGGTATGTTTCACTTATTTTTTTGAAAATATCTTCAATGTGCAGACGTTTCTTTTTTACAACTTTATAATAGTATAGCTTAACCGGAAAAGTGGATCATCGAACGGCTTAGGCGCAAGGAATGTGCAGAAGTCACTGTGACTACCTAAATAGAAGTATGTTTTCATAGCAATTAGGTACTTATTTCACAAATCGTTAGCCTCCCAATATGACGTTAGTTATTCGTTTTCATGCTTTGTAAAGTACAGGTGTGCTAATTAAATATTCATAAGTGTGTGAATCGTTTTGTAATTCAATAACGCTTCAATAGGCAGACTTACGTTTCGGACTGAAATGTGGCAAGGACGTCGCCCACAGAAGAATTTGGAACAAATTAAATGTAAACAAAAACGTTTTCTTTAAAGTACAAAATTCTGTATCGTCTTTTTTAACAGACTTCAAAAACAGGAAGTTCTCAACTCGTCGGAACCTTTTTTTTTGCTTCAGCGTAGTTCAATAAAAATATCTTATAATCATTTGTGGATGACCAATGCCGATGTACCAGTATATGTACAGACAGCTGCAAAAAGATATACACTAGTAGTCCGTTCAAAAATATCTTCGCTGGACTCTTTTACCCGTCAATACTTGTAGGATTGAGAGAAGATATTTTTTAACGGACTAATAACGTTTTTGAACCTGCATGTACCAGGAATAGTTGAAATCTGTCCTTCCGTTTAAACGCGATGATGGCACTCTACTACTTACATACAAACATATAAAAAAATACATTTAATGACCTCCACTTATTTTTATTTATATCTTCATGTAAGTCGACATTACATTCTTACAACTTTATAATGTTAAGAACCTTCTTAATATTGTAAAGTTGTTAAAAAGCCGCCACCTGCCTGCGTGCGAACTTCGTTCGCGGAGGGGCAAAAAGTTATAACCTCTCTTTGCTTCAGCGAAGTCGTTTTAAAAGTATCCTATAACCATCTGTGGATATCCAGCTACCTGTGTACCAGAAATAGTTGAAATCCATTTAGTCGTTTTGACGCGATGAAGCTACAATGACACTTACAGACATACATAAGATCCAACAAAAATATTTTACGATTCATTGACCCCCAAATAGTCCGTACTCTAATTTTTTAGGGTTCCGTACCCAAAGGGTAAAACGGGACCCTATTACTAAGACTCCGCTGTCCGTCTGTCTGTCTGTCTGTCTGTCACCAGGCTGTATCTCATGAACCGTGATAGCTAGACAGTTAAAATTTTCACGGAAGATGTATTTCTGTTGCCGCTATAACAACAAATACTAAAAACCGTATAATTTTATGTCTGTCTGTATCTAATATAAGAGAAGAGATCTGCTAACACTGGATTTTCATAGATACGGCCGTTTGTAGCGTATATTTTGTACAGAACCCTCGGTGCGCGAGTCCGACTCAGCTTTCGCCGGTATTTTCTTAATATCTTCAATGTACAGAAATTTCATTTTCGTAACTTTATAATAGTATAAGCCCAAGATGACCCGTATTGCCTAACGCGTTTGACACTCGCAATCGGAATCAAGTGTCATGATTTTGTATGGGCTATGACAGTTGATTCTGATACCAAGCGTCAAAATGTCGTTAGGCAATAACCCCGCCGGTTCTTAAGATGGCCCATTTTGGCGATTTAAAGTTCGAATGAGTTTAAATTTCGCGCCCATGTTGGATGATTAGTACCGTACATAGAAATGCAACTTTATATCGAAGCCAAGGAAGTTGAACTAAAGCACAAGATGATAGTGGGCCATCTTGGGCGCAAGTAACTTAGATAACATATATGTATGGACATAAAATACTAAATTGACTTAAATAGAACGAAATAAACGAACAAAAGATATACTTTTCGTGTCTGAGTATTCTTCATGACCCAAATAAAACAACCGCAGTCTTCTACGTCCCCTACCTGTGGTTGGCGTGTTTCCGAGGGGTCGGTTGTCAAGGAATCGATTAAAGAAACGGGAGTGTAACAACTGCATTAGAATATCGTCTGTAGCTTACACAACGTCACATATCTGGGTGAATCAACTTTTAGACCCACACAAATCTGTCAACAACTTTTAAACTTCGTTGTAAAATAACGCCTTTCATCTAACGCCTCTTTGTTTAAATTTATGGTGTACGTTAAAACGTTGAATACCCCGCCTGTTAAACTTAATAAATACAAAATATAATCTTAGAAGCCCGATTTCTTGCTAACTCCAGATACGTTTTTGGTAACGCCAAGGACTTCAAAAGTGTGGGTCTAAAAGTTGATTCTAAAAGATGGGTATCTTATGATTGTAAAAATAAGCTGATTTCGTCCAGGCAGTAGCGTTCACAGGGTTATTGGATAAGGATTTCTGTGCCAATATAGAGCCACGATCGTTCAGGGCTTCAGGGTAGGCAGTTTTGCTGTGCCAATATAGACCCACGATCGTTCAGGGCTTCAGGGTAGGCAGTTTTTCTGTGCCAATACAGAGCCACGATCGTTCAGGGCTTCAGGGTAGGCAGTTTTTCTGTACCTGTATGGAGCCACGATCGTTCAGGGCTTCAGGGTAGGCAGTTTTTCTGTGCCTGTATGGAGCCACGATCGTTCAGGGCTTCAGGGTAGGCAGTTTTTATGTGTCTGTATGGAGCCATGGTCGTTCAGGGTAGGCAGTGCCTTTGTGTCACGCCACTGCGTCCAGGGTAAGGTTGGTAATGTAATCTTATCAGTAAACTAGCTAAAACTTCTTCCATAGGGCACGGCCATGACAACGCGGCAAGCGAATAGCGATATTCGCGCGTTGTTGTAGCCGTGCCTTTAGTGTCTACGTCTCTGCAGGAATGCGTGTTTCAAATTTAATATTCCTCCTACAGCGAATTAGGCTGTGCATTATCTGTCAATAAAATACTTAAGTCTCGTTACAGTTCTATAGGTTAATACCTAATGAGATATAAGTAAGGTTCAGAGAATGAGAAGTCGATATTGCCTTTGTTCCTTACTAGATATCGATTCCTTGACGGCAATAGCCTTATAACGAATGGACTTAATTTTATACAGTAAAACGGATCGTTACGCCCTTGTAACTACGGGAGACCGAATATAATCTCGTGTCGCATTTACGAAGTAATTATTATGAATAATAGTAATATTGCTCTGATTTTTAACTATACATTAAAAATGAAAGCGTAAATTGAATGTGCGAAACGCCGTTATAGTTTTATTTGGTATTAACTATTAATGTTAAATGAAATTGAAATTCGAGGACGGCGATTGAATTAAGCGGCGCTACTTTCTTTTTGAACTATTGCAATGTAAATAACGCATTATCTTTGTAATCAACAACACAGCCAGTGAAGAAATTAGTATATGGTAGTGGAAAGTCATATAGTATCCGCATCACAATCATAATAATAAACCTAATTCATACTGCTGTTCAAAGGCCCCTCTCATTCACGCAATTTCAAAAATCCTTGTCTATCTATAATATATAATGGGGAATATGTATGAATTCTTATTTTTGCCTTATTAAAAGCTCAATCATATTACAAAATTGTATTGAAATTACTATAAAAATAACCAAGATATAAGCCATCAAACATTAAATTCTATCTCTTTCTAGCAAAACAGAATTTAATATGGAATTTACATGCCCGGAGTGCACTAAGACGTAACAGATAACGTCGGACCTCTTTGTCAAATCGCTGTATAATTATTAGTTTAAAATGCCTATATCATGCGGATTTCTTGGCCGATTTTATAGGCCGATAAAAAAATGACATGCATGTACCCAATTGTTATCTCATAATATAGGTATGTCATTCATCTATATCGTATCTATAATTATGAAAATCCATTGCTTGCAGGGATCATGAACCCAAAAAAATCTCAACAGCTACGAATGACTTAAATAGCAACTTAACATAGATTGAACAATTGATCTCTCGGTCGAAAAATCTTTGCGGTCACCTTAAAACGGCTGGACGGATCTGAACCACAATTGGTACAAGGATGGTTATAGAATACATTTTCACCGACTACGCAGAAGCAATAAAGAGGGTTATAACTTTTTCCTTCTCCGCGAACGAAGTTGCGGGCACCTTCTAGTCTGCAAATGTTATTTTAAGTCAAGTCGTGTTTTACCCCTCATCCCATATATCACAAATCGCGTTGTGTCTAACCTCTAATATTTGTAACACGCAAGCCCTAAAGCTAGGATGTAAATATATTCCAATATTCAGACACCAGACGTCTTTGATGTTATATTAAGAGTAGCACAAGGCCAATATTAATTTGAATGTTTATAATAATAGAATGCCCCACTGTACTTCGGTTATTTTCCTTTGATCTTGTATTGTTAAAACTATACAAGAGATTTATATAGGTGTGAAAATATTATCACAATCTCTTTCACTTTTGACTATGACGACTCCATCATCACATCATATCAGCTGAAAATCGTTCACTGCTAGACAAACACTTCCCCAAAGAACTTCACATCCAACGTATCACGCGATCCTGCCCAGATCGACGGTCCTCCTTATTGGGACCCCACGCTGCGTCATCTGGCACATGGTCGCCACTCAAGATCTTTTCTGCCACAATCGCAGTCAGATTCGCGTGTAATTTACATTTTATTCTTGCTGCGATTTATTATAACAAATTCGATTTTCACAAACCCATAGGCATTACAAATGTGAATTGCCATGTGTCGTTTATTTAAAAAAACTGATGATACTCGTATAGGTACTAACTTGAAAGTTTTTTACATTTTTATAAAAAGTTCTATGAAGAGGATTAGGTTTCACTATAATTAAGTGTGGCGTTGGAAAACGATACCCATTCATCCTAAGGACCAGATCATGATAAAGAAGTTTAATTCCTTGACATAATACAAAAATGAAATCTACTCACTCGATGGTCTGAATTTGGAGACATCCGAGCCGCATTTCTCTCGGTTGTAGAGCAGACTCTTGCATATTCGCCATGGCCCGAAGTACCCTTTGTCGTAGTTCGGGTTATCAACTATGGACAAGAGAGAGACAACATTAATAACATGTTTCATTTATTCGGAAAGATAATAAATGCAAAGTATGAGTGACGAGAGTCTGTGTAGCAACGGTCAGAATCTCATGGGCAGGGTGCAAAATGAGACGGTTCGGCGGATGATGAATGAGAAAGTGGAAGTAATGATTATAACTAAAAGGCATAAAATGCAATATCTAACCCAAAGTACCAGACAGAACAAATACGAGATTTTACGGTTAATAATACAGGAGGTTAAAAATACCGGGACGCCGAAAACCAGGCAGATGAAAGACATTTTGGCTCAAAAACCTTAAGACTCCTTAGAGTTGGTTCAGAATGAACACACGAACAGTATTGCAACCTCTGGTAGGAGATGGCACCAAAAGAAGAAGCCTGTAACTAACATCTAGATTCTATAATACTAGAATAGATAATAGCACCGAAGGGTAACAGGTCATTTTAGTACAAATGCCAAAATGCATAAAAGGTTGAGATGTAATTTTGTCAAAAAGTACAAAATATTTGTGCCACTAGGTCATTTTGTCTGAATATTTTAAAGGCAAAATATTTATTTTAGCCAAAATGTTTAATTACTCGATAGAATTAATTACAGCCAAAATGTCAGTTTGTCTGAAAGTTTTTAGGACAGAATACTCTGTGGCCAAAATGTGAAAAACGCGATTGTCTAAATGTGCTCTACTTGAAATGTTTTCACGATAGAATTAAGTACGACCTAAATGTCAGTTTGTCAGAAAGTTTTCAGGACAGAATACTCTGTGGCCAAAATGTACAAAACGTGATTGACTAAATGTGCTCTACTTGAAATGTTTTCACGATAG
The DNA here is from genome assembly GCA_905404275.2 of Hedya salicella. Classification (NCBI taxonomy): domain Eukaryota; kingdom Metazoa; phylum Arthropoda; class Insecta; order Lepidoptera; family Tortricidae; genus Hedya; species Hedya salicella. The sequence continues at coordinate 13,846,014 of FR990111.1, read as the reverse complement.
AATTAATTATGTTGTTTATTTATTTATAACTGTTTATTATGGGACTACTCTATCCGTTAATATTATCAAAGTTATTGTACTTTTCTTAATAAACTAAACAATAATAACAAAACATTGTTAAATTATATTTGTCGTTTGTTCATTATATCATGTTTACATTTATATACATTGAACATTCCGGCAGTTGTACTAACGTTACCCATTACCATTTTGTCGTTTTTTCTTACAAACATGTTGACATTAATATACTTTTTGACTTTTGTACAATTTGACAAAGGGATTTTCAGACCCATTGCATATTTTGGGATCTTGACCATTTATCTTTTTGTACGTTATGTCTCTCATACAATTAGGCTCTGAAGTTTTTGTGACATTCGATTGTTTTGTCTTTTGTTCATTATACCATGTTTACATTTACATACTTTTTAACCGTTGTACATTTTGCTAATAAGACATTTAGAACCATTGTACATTTAGACATTAGTACCAAAATTACTTGTTATCCACCGAAGCAACTACAAGCCCATCTACTATCTTGTACGGTGGACCAAGAAATTGGTCGACGTTTCAACTCTATTTCATGTGTAATAAGGTTCAAAAGTGGTAGACCAATTTATTGGCTGACCGTACAAGTACAAGAAGCCTCACTCTTTTGATCTTCCGCGTGTGCTCAATTATAACAGTCAAAGTAAATGCGCGCGAGCATTCATAAAACCGTTGCGGCGTTTAAAACATGTTCATTTCATGTTCAAGTTCGTAGATTACGAACGTAGCTCGTCAATGTATATCAAAATATTTATATTTTTGGTTTTACTTTTGTAACATCAGGGCAAATTTTATCTGTTCAAAATTCCGTGTACTATTTCATGACGAAAATACGTGACGCCTCGCTACTACTACCATTATACAACTATAGATAACGTGCTCAATTAATAGTAATAAAATCTAAGGGAATGGTCTCCGATATATTAATGAAAACTATGGAACCAACATTTTATGTCAGGTCAGGTAGTAGAAAGTATGCTGATGACAATGACGATCGTGATGAAAGCATAAACAATCAAAGTTTGTGGGTATACGTGCTATGGCACGTTTTTGTGATTGGTTATTGTAAATAAATCGAAAGATAGAACGCTGCTTGAACAATGGTAAATAAATAATAAAAACGCGAACAAACAACTCTTAGAGCAAGATATTTTGTCTCACCGCTCACAAATGGGTATACTCTGTACACAAAACGTTATGTACGTATGAGTACCTACACCAACTATATTTATTTTTCCATGACAGCGGTTGCTTCTATTCTAACAGATAAAGTAAATCCAATAATCATGTTAGTTCGCTCATTACGTAAAGTTGAATTAACCCATAAAGCATCAAGAAGCTGCGACCTTGTCAATTACCATATTGCGTCATCAGTTATCACAAATGGTAAACAAACTTATTGTAGTAGACTATTCGGCGTGATGTCACCGATTTGAGAATAGGCCCTTTGGCCAAGGTAAAGTACCTTTACGTAATGCGAAAGCGTTTGTTTATACGAGTTTGAAACCCTACTGGTGAAGAAATCGTTATGAAAAGCATAGTGCCGTATGACACGGGGAATAACATAGAATGTGTATTGTACATTAGATTTGATTCATTTATCTGTCTTACAGTTGTGTACATAATAATAGCAGTGAAATCGGATTCGCAGAATCAAGATGTGAATGTGATAAGATTTCAGTTAATATCGCGCTATGAGTAAACAATAACCTGCATTCAGGCTCGAAGTCAGCAATGTAATAACCTTTAGCCGCCCAAAAGGCCTTCTCCTATTCCATGAACTTTGAGTCACTTTCTATCAGAATATAGTTGCATTTGCTTTTTGTCGTTCGAATTTAACACAAAGGCAATACAACCGTATTTCCTTCAATTTTGATTGAAATTCCCCATAAAGAGACTTGCCAGTCTCTTTATATGGTGGGCAGCTAGAAAATAAAGACATTTTCAAGACACTGTTACTTATATGGAACGTTTTCATCAGATTTTGTAAATTTTTAAACTAATTTAGAAATACGAATTCATTCGGTGACCAGTACAAGCAGTCCTTGGGTGCATACGATTCTTCTTAGGGGCATTTTTTTGCGTCTGCCTTGTTTTAGAAACTACTTACCATGACACATACATACTGCTATTATTTGCACACAGCTGTATATAAATATACCTATCAGTCATCAGGGGACCTCCAAATAGACAGGAGATTTGCGTAAAGAGACTAAAGTCTAAGTCACTGTAGCAGTGATTGCTACCTCTGTGTTTGAAATTTCGTTTTTATAGTATTTTATGATATAACGTAAAATGTTTCATATAACTTGGCGTTTCATATAAAATATCAACTTTTATCTTTTAGGTTAAGTTTTTATGACAATACGAAAAAGTTTATGTAAGAAATGTATGTTTTTTTTTATTCATAGTCCGATGTAAAATTCCATCATTGTGGTCCAATTACTGGAATGTACATTGTCCTGGAATGTCTATTGCCTCGAATGTCCATTTGCCTTAAATATCTAATTATTCTTCATCCATATATTGTTACATTGGCACCAGTTTTAGGAGTCCCCTGTACGCTCGATTCTCCATACAAACGTAGTTACGCTCTCGTTTTAAAACAACTAGCTAGTTTGGTCTGAAACTTTGTACTTAAAATAAGATAAGGTATATGAAGACCTGTAATTAGTATATGTAGCTTCAGGTACCATAGTAAAAAAAATACACCGAATTTAAGTTTTTCATACAAAACTTGTTTTTGCTGTATTTCGTTTGTTTTATAAACTGGAGCCATATAAACTAATTATAGGCCTAAATATACTCCATGTCTGTCATTGTATATGCAACGTATCATTACAATCCAATACGTAGTGTTAAAATGAGAGCGAAACTCCGTTTTTATGGGAAGGTGAAATTTGGCCGAGCTTGCCGGGGACTCTTAATTTAGATGAAAAAAGTGACGTTAAACACTACACTTTCGCTAGGTTCAAAAATTGTGTAGGATCCTGTGGTAATTCATTCAATTGTCTACTGTCAGTAATCCTTGGGAGGACTTCCGATTATACGATCCGTTCCTCCTAATTATGGACGAATGCTTAGCAACGATTAGGTACTACGCGACTTTAGAACACTCTTCTTATCAATGGGAAATCCTGTCTGCCTGCTCAAGGTCGATTCCGGTTCAAATTGATATTTCCAACGACAAATATGAAAGCAAATTAGTTTTTTGGGTTGCTTGGAATAATGGAATGGATCATTGAGATGATTCCAGCTAAAATTGTCTTTGTGACTAGCTAAATCCACAGAAGAATGCTAAGTTATTAAAGGGTTGAAATTGGTGTATTTTTAACCTTTTGAGCACTCAGCGGGAAACCATGTGTCACACGCCAATCAATGCGCTCAAAGGGTTAATAATAAATCTTAATAACTACAATATAAACAAATACAACATCTAAATGGAAACCTTCCTCATAAAAGACTAAAAAAGCCACTATCTCTAGATAACATCTTCAAACCTCTATTAAGTTAAGCATCGGAACATCATAATGGCGTGCCCATTACATAGTTCCGATGTTTTTCTTGGGAGATGATCAAAACTGACCCGTAACAAAAGGACGTAACTGTAATGTGTTTTCTATTAACATACACTCTTTCGTATTGGAACCTAAACAATAACTGCATAATATGTACACGGAGCAAATAGTGTAGACCTTAACATGTCTATACCCATACTAGAACGTGCCCGCAACTTCATTCGCAGAAGAGAATAAAGTCTTAACTCTATTTTTTTACGTCAGCGTAGCCGTTATGGCATGACGACACATACAAACATACACAAAGCATAAATATGTTTCGATTAAGTGACCTTCAAATAGTCTTCAATGTACAGACATGTCATTTTTACAACTTTATAATAGTATAATACATAAGTAGCATGAAATCGTAGACATTCCTGTATTTACCTGCGCTTTGTGCAGAAACTACCTACTAGTGGCAGAATCTGATTATTATATCATTCTGGACAACAATTAGGGTATTTTTTATCCAAAAACAACGCAAAAAAGATCTATTGTACTATTTTTTCGGGGATTGTTTACAGGGAGGTGTATACACTTAACCCAGAGTAGATTTGCAGATCCTTATAGACATCCTAGTATCGTATATTCTGTAACTAAATTTATTGGTACCACAAAATCGAATGAATCGAGAATACAATTATGATTGTTCGAAGTTGACCGCATGACCTCAAATAATTACGACCTTATTTATAGATGTTGCTTTGCCTATTTGTCTCAATAATAATGACAGAGATTCAAGATACAGGTCCGTTCTGAATAATGAACTGTGCGAAGATAATATCTGAATCAATCTACATAAAAGTATCCTAAACTAAAAGGTTTGTGTTTATAGAAGTATTCTAAAAGGTCTTATATTCACTACAATACGAGTATTTGGAAAGGATATCAACGTTAACATTGACATCATGTTATTCTTCTTATTGCGTAGTATTTGTTAGATACAACGAGAAGCCATTTGCGACGAATTGTTACTACTATTTTCCTCAGCACGGCTCGTCGTTTCGTTCAGGACGTATAGCCGTTTCTTCATAATGGATAGTTTTAACAATTTAAAGTCAAACCCTTTTAAAATGTTAAAGAAATACATGTAGACATCGTCAGTTCGAGGAACCAGGAATCTACTGTCATGTTCAAAATTAATTCCTTCTCTTTCGCTCCTGTTTATAGATATGAAGGATCAACTGAGGCAGAAGATTCAATGCGTCTCATCTCATCAGACTATTTCAATCTACTACCAGTAACTGCCGGTCTAGCAGAACTGTTCGCGACTACGCTTGTCGTGCGATATGGCATCACCGTCTTTCTCGAATTGTATTGACAGGAAAGAGGCAGATAATCTTTGTCGTCCGACAAAGAGTCGCGTATCACAGTTGTGCTAGAGGTACTGGACATACAAATTATACCTCTTCTATGGCACACCACCTAAACCCGATCTTCGACTTTCTTCTACCAGCCATCCTGCATATATCTTATAATATCAACGACCCTGCGACTTCACAACGGGTCACATCATGAAGTAAGACACGAACTGCCCAAAATACGATTATGTGACACGTTACGTAACAACACACTACCTAACGAACTTTCATGACAACTAAAAATTAAGCACAATGGGCTCATATTACGACAGAAGCTGCCAAAAGCGTTACAGTATTTCGAACGGTAACAAAACGTTTCTGGGAACTGAACATGCGCACTCGTCGATACACCGCGAACGCGCAGCTACATGTACTTTCCAAGTCATCATTCGTACTATAGATAGACACGTGTCGTGCGTAATCCAAAAACAATAACTTTTTGCCATCACCCAAGGTTACTGAACTGCTTGCGCTGTTTATTTGTTAACAAATATTATGTACACGCGGCCTTCGCTAAAATTAAGAGTGAGCCGTCTATATTTGTACTAAGTATCTACATATTCTGTGATTGTATTGTGATTTATTTTATATAGTTCTTAAAGTCTCTTCAGGTCGTCAGCCTATCTGGCGGAAGGACGTCCAACAGGGCGAGTCGTTCAATATCTCCACTCCAGAATGTCTGTTCCATCGATGACCTGAAGAAACTGGCGGGACGCAGTTGGATGCGGAGAGCTGAGGACAGGGTATAGTGGAGAGAATTGGAAAAGGTGTACGTTGAGCAGTGGAAGATTCCGGACTGATGATGAAGTTTTAAAGAAATCGGTGTTGCGTGGGTGGGTGGCCGCTGAATTGTATAGATAACCTGTTTGTTGAAACAAATAGACGTAGCTCCATTCACGACTAACAGACATGACGCTTAACCAGGCTTCAAGAGAAAACAGTGGGGTGCCGTCACGACTTCCTGTGTTCGCCTCGCTCAAATTCAATTTGAACTGCTTCGCAAAACGGGTGGAGTGCTAATTGTAACTATTACCCGGCTAAGCCAAGTTTGTACCTCGTTTTATGACGTCGCATACAAACACAATGCAAACGTGACCTTACTGAATAATTGGCTCAACCCTGATTAATCTAGTCAGGTGATTTACACAAAAAAATTGTCAATCGCTCATCTTTACTCTTTAATTTTTAAATGAAGAAGAAACTGTAAATTTGGTATAATTTTGATTGCAGGTACAAGATAGTAATTATGCCACTTAGAGTTATTTCAATTCAGGCGCTTGTTTCGTTGTTTCTCATCAAAGTATTAACTATTGGCAACACAGACCACTACGCAAAAGTCATGTGACTTAAATCGATAATAGTAGTAGCGTTAAACATAAATTAACACCATTTGTGGTCAATATGACGTTAGACTTATAATGCCCACTCGAAAGTCACCTTCAATGATTATCTTCTGATATAAATGGGAATGTGTTTGTTGGGATGCCCGGCTGTAACGAAACAAAGGAGCAACGGAACTGTGTAAAACTGACATAGGCCTTAATTTTAATCGTGTAACAATGACCGGGTACCAAAGGATAATCGAAACAAATTCCCGCGCTGCACAGTGATTCCGCCGTAGGCCATAAATCGAAAAAAGTCATGAGCGTATCCTGGACTAAAAAGTAAGTAAAATGATTCACCGATAGACAATCTTCTAAATACTATATATAGCACAGCAATAAAGTACTATTATCATTTACTTTTGTGCAACGAAAGTGAACGCATCTCGACCCTAATTAGTAGTGTGTTTTTGTCGCCGCAACTTAATCACTTTGTTATTGTGTACTATTATTATTATTTGCGTGTGTCCACGTGGTATTATTATGGAAATCCAAGAAGAGGGTATGTACTTTATTTTTCAATTATGTTTTATATATAAATATGCGTGCTTATATTTTAAAATAATTTTCTAGTAGAGGTCTGTCGTTTACGATTAATTTTTAAGAAGTATGATTTCATTGAGAGTTATACTCTGATGCCGAGGTTTGCCGCACTTGACACATATATTATGTTATAGATGGAAGTGTCCTTAATAAGGGCTGTAACTTTCATCGACCTTTTTTGACCTCTTCTTAGGTAAAAGGGGTTTCAAAGAACAAGAGTAGGGTAGCCGAAAAAAATCCGATTTTTAAAAAATGTTTTTATCTTTGTTTTAGGTACATTTTTAAGGTGTTCTATTTCGAAACGTAGTGTTTTTGATATTTGGCACTCTGGACAAGGAACTGATACAGAAAAATTTCAACATGTTTTTACTACACTGACGGAAACATCAATTATTTCGGATAACATCGAAAATATTGGCATAGAGAATTTAAGGGTTAAAATAAGGAATTTATGTAAACGAATTGCATGTTATTGGAAAAAAACAAGATGTACAAAGTCTATATTTCTACATAAATATGCAGAGTGGCTTAATGATGTAGAATACATTGATGTGATCCAAAGTATCGAGCAGCGTATTTCTCAGCAGAATGATAACGTCGACCCCTCCCCTTCCACTTCTCGTGGCCGTCCGAGGAAAAACTTTAATGAAAGTAGTAAACGCACTAAAAGAAGGAGACTGGCGGAACTATCTAATTTTGACGAGTCTGCTGTAAATACACTGCTCAATGCTTCTGCTGATTCCAGCTTAACTTCTACAAAAGTCGACGAAAACAAAGTTTTGTCACTTATTGCAGAAGGTAAGATTTCTAGAAAGCAATATCTATTAATTAAGAATTTTATACATAATAATATACTGAAAGATTGTATGCCTTCCTATCAACGCATTGTAAAGGCTAAAAAGAGATGTTACCCTACAACTGTAGCCGTTACTGAATCATCAGCCGAAGTCGAACTTCAGAGTTTGTTAGATCACACTGCCACTCGGATTCTTGAGTCTCAAAAAGATATTTTAGATAAAATACCTGACCAGTCTTTAAATAAAATATCTTTGGTTGGGAAATGGGGATTTGATGGTAGTACAGGACATAGCGAATACAAACAAACTTTCTCAGATTCTTCTCTTGTGGATAGTAGCTTGTTTGTTACTTCATATGTACCGCTTCAACTTATTTTAAACCCGGATAATAAGGAAAACTCAATCATTTTGTGGAAAAATCCTCGTCCTTCTTCAACTCGATACTGCAGACCTATTCGCTTTCAGTTTTTTAAGGAAATAACTGCAGTATCAGTTGAAGAGGAGACTTATTTCAAACAGAAAATAAGTAACTTGCAACCGACTATCTTCAAGACAAATGCATGCGAATACACAATTAATCATAGCTTACAACTTACTATGGTCGATGGTAAGGTGTGTAATGCACTTAGTGATGTTTCTTCAACTAGATGTTATATATGTAAAGCTTTACCAAGTGAGATGAATCAAATTGATGTATGTTTGTGCAAAGCAACTGACGAAAGTAAATATGAATATGGCATGTCTCCACTTCACGCATTGATCCGATTTTTTGAATATTTCATTCATCTCGCTTACAAGTTAGAGGTTAAGAAATGGCAAGCTAGGTCTGATAGCGATAAACGACTTGTAGCTGAAAAAAAAAAACTTATACAATCGCAATTTAGGGAAAAGTTAGGTCTTATTATCGATAAACCCAAAAGTGGCGGAAGCGGGACATCGAACGATGGCAACACTGCTAGGCGGTTCTTCTCAAGCTCAGATATTTCAGCTGAAATTACGGGTATTAAGAAGGATCTCCTAGATCGTTGTTGGACTGTACTTCAGTGTATCAATTCGGGATATAACATTGATGCGACAAAATTCAGAGATTTCGCTTTAGAAACTGCACGGCAATTAGTTGCCGAATATCCATGGTACTATTTGCCTGCTTCTGTCCACAAAATTTTGATTCATGGTGCTGACATTATCAATCACGGCCTACTGTCTATAGGAGAACTGTCTGAAGAAGCAGCTGAAGCGAGTAACAAATACTATAAAGCATTTCGACTAGATCACACACGAAAAATGAACCGCGTTTTGACTAATACTGATTTGATTAATCGACTTCTTCTTCACTCAGATCCCCTAATATCAAGTTTGAGAAGGTTACCTGTTAAAAAAAAAAGTTCTTTGTCTAAATCTGTATTGGACTTGTTGTGTGTAAATAGTAAGTAGGTAATATTGAATGTATAAATAGTAAGTAATCGCTTTGTTTTAATATAACCTTATTTGTATATATGTAAATAGTCTTGAAATAAATATTTTTATTATTTATGTAGTATGCTGTTTCATTTATGTTTTCATTAATTACAATTTTTTTTTATCTAATGGCTTTATGTTTAAAATTATAACGTTTTATAAAATGGTTTTGACTACAGATATTTTTTTAATAAAAATAGTCACACAAGTTTATTATAAATGTCTAAAAATGTTATTAATGATATATTTCATGCTTGTATAATAACCCTTTATAGTTTAAAATCGAAAAAATGGCTTTTTTTGGAGTTGAGGTATTTATGGCCGCCCTTGTACGGGAGCGGAATCACCGTGCGCTGGCGAAGCGAGCACCTGTTTTATAAGTTATTGATAAAATATTAGCTAGCTTTAGATGGATCAAATATTCGCACCCCAAACAAAAATTCTTACGTCTAAAATGTCAAAGTACGACCTTATGATTGTAATCTATGTCGTGAGATTTTTATACTGCAACGGACATCATTGGACGTATAAAAGCCGTGGTTATGCAGCTTAAGAGATAAAACCCAAGTACTTTGATAATGATAATGTCAGTGTCAGGGTTCCGATAAGAGAATCTTAGTGTTATTTTAATGACGAAACCACTAATCACAGTAGGTACCAGGATGGAAAATCAAGGATGTAAGTATACCAGTGGCGTGACGTCTAGAAATATAGATTCTTATTCCTAGTGACTTGAATAGGTAAGTTACCACATTATTCTACTCTTCCAGTTCCTATTATTAATTTGCCTCAGCTTGCCTAGCGAAATTTAGAGGAAGTTTGTACAGCTGGAAAATCTATCAACATCTCTCTAGCCAGTCTCGTTAGGAGCTGGGCTCTACAGGATATAAAGTCAACCATATCATATTACACAACACAAAGTCATTCCGACCTAATTGAGACCTTTCGTTGAGATCACGCCCTTTTACCGTCACCTTTACACGTCATTAATGACCAAATCATCGTTTAAGTCATGAGTCAATTAGCTTCATGATGACCGACTGACTGCTCCTATTATGTTATGCTAGGCAACAAATTGGCGAGCAACTTTAATGCCAATGGAACTTTCATTCACAATCTAAAATATAAGAATTGAATGTCAGAGTTCGTTGTTTGGAAAGGGGTAAAAGTTTCTACGTAGCTCTGTGATGTATTTATTATCATAATTTATGTCAGGTATTGAGCTTTAATATCATCGTCTTCAGCCAAAAGAATAAGTCCACTGCAATAGGCTCTCCCGAAGAGCCACCATGACTGGTCCTGCACCGCTCGCATCTAGCCGACTTTAGCGACCTTCACCAGTTCATCAGACTACCTGGTGAGCAGTGGCGTGTACAGGGGTTTTGGCCAAGGTAGGCAGTTTTTCTGTGCCTATATGTTGCCATGGTCGTTCAGGGCTTCACGGCAGTTTCTTTGTGTCTGTATGGATCCATGGTAGTACAGGGTAGGCAGTGCCTTTGTGCCTATATGGACCGCACGCCAGTGATTGTGATGGCACTAGACACGCTGGGTCTTCCGGTTTGGACCTAATGTCACCACTCTCTGTTCAAGATCTGTTAAGGAATGCTTGTTAATAATAATTTGTTCTGTTTCCGCGATTATTACTCATTGAAATAAAAACAATTTAACGGATTATATCGCGTATATTATCTCATTTTAGTTCCCGACGTTTCGGAAGCTTTTCAGCTTTCCATGGTCACGGGTGGACTGAGAAAAGATATATTTTCCTCTGTCAAAGTTACAACTTGTGCAAACTAACCATTTTTGAAAAAAATGTTTTACGCGATATATTCCGTTAAATTGTTTTATTTCAATGCTCGTTAATGTTGACCATTCACGATACCACACCCAGCCGGTAACGATAACAGGACAAGATGAAATTAGGTAAACGAGAACCTTTTGGAAAACGCATGCAGTGACGTATCGCTTAAACAAGAGTAACAAGATTCCTGACAGTGATTGAGAAAAAACGCTACGGCCTAACTAAACGGATGAAATCAGCTCATCATCATCATGCAATGTTGAACAGGAGTTCCTCGCCTGAGTATACTATAAGTTCTTGCCCGATTTCTGAAAAAAAACAGCAATTACATGGTAAATATGGTAATTTTGAGATTAGACGTTCAGTAAGGTCCTTTTTATAATAGATTGCACGAATGTTTTATCTCTGACGGAAATCGAACTTTCGACCTTTAGATTCGACATAGTCGAACAGAATGGGACCGGTTATCAAGTGGTTGCAACCACTTGATAACCGGTCTATCCAATCTCTACTATCAAAGTATCTAAGCCCTTGCCTGATACAGTTATGCATCTTCGATAGTTGCAATACAATTCGTGCCCATAACAAAAAGACGTATATACTTATGTAGTTTATAGCGTGATGAGTCTTTTATGAAGGGTACCATTTGTTCTTTGTTTAGTACCGTACGCGACCAAGTATCTGTCAGTTGAAATCGTGTTGGGTTCAACTCGGTTCCGCTAGGCTAACTAACGGTCTCGCCGTTATTTTACTTAAAATATAAAATTAAACGAAACTGAAACTTATTGCGCAACTTATTACAGCAAAACAATAGTTTACAACGTAAGGCTTCACTAAAACTGCTAAGTAACTGTAGGGTGCACTGTAGGAACAATGAGTCGTTAAGTTCAGCGATAAATTTTACGATTTCAGGCAGTCCTGGTAAACCGATAGCCTAGTTACGCACGAGTGTAATGCACTCTAGAAAAGATTTCGATGAGAGCAATCGCGCTTGTATTGAGTACTACTTACTTCCCATAGTTCCTATTTGTCGATGTATTGCCATGTCTAATTAATTTTAGCATCTATCTCAATGAATTTCAGTGTGTAACATATTTAATTTTTGAAAGAAAATACGTTTTCATATTTTTTTTTGGAGAAATGTCATGCTCTTCCTTGATTAGGTACCCAATTTATCACCTAGAAAACCATCATTAAACATCTTACTAATATTATAAATACGAGAGTGTGTTGTTTGGTTTGTCCAACCTTATCATATTCATAACGGGGCAACGTTGCATATAAATGAAATAAATGCCGGGCGAAGCCGCACGCGGGTAAAATCTAGTTTTTCCATCAAAAGATACACGTCTTTATTCTTTGTAAAGAGGATTGAAAAGAGAGCACACTGCATTTATACAATTCTAAGTAGTCTGAAAATATAAAGAAAAAGACGTCCGCGAAACAAATATAATGAGTCGACAACTCTACTTATGCAGTTGTAATTAGACCTGCATAATAGCACGGTACTTAATAAAACGTAACAAATTGCCAGACTTGACACTTCATTTAGCATCAATGTCACGGATAATGAAGACGCGCCATCTAACCACGGAACAAAAACCCTCTCAGAAAAAGTTTTCGGGACCTTCGTACTCCGAGTAGTGAGGTCAATGGCTGTCAGTCACAAAAAACGGCATTGTCATGTTGACCATTGATGGCTCGATTCGCGTTGGCAAACATCAACAACAGTTAGCCTATTATAAAATTGTGAGAGTAATTTTGGATCAGCCAGATAACATTACCAGGTGGATTTGGTACGAACGTTTAGATCAGCGATAAGGTGCTTCATCCAATTTTTAGAGATCTGTAGCGTGGGAAGTCTTACATACTTTGAAATATATCCGCACAATTTGTACCTACATAAAGATGTAGATCGAGACTTCGCTTTAAATAGGATGGATAATACGATGACGTTGCCTGCGATGCTGGAGGAGGAAGAGGTGTGATGAGCATAAATATTTGTTCCTGAGTCTTGGATGTTTTCTGTGTATATAAGTAAATATATCTATTAAATATATCGTACCCATAACACAAACCTTATTATTGAGCTTACCATGGGACTAGTTTGATTTGTGTAAAATTGTCCTGTAATATTTATTTATTTATTTATTATTATTATAGCATCCGTAGGTTTCAAAATGGTTGCCAATGACCATTTACATCTAATCCTTTTTGGGGCAGTCTGTGTACTTCCAATCATGTACTATATTTAGAGACATACGAGTACCTACCGCAGAACGCAATAATCAAGTTGTTATAGATATCAAGTAAATATTGTGTTGAAAAGCTTAAATTTCAAGTTTAAAGTTCTAATAAGTGTTGATCCCAAATACTAGAAACTAAAAATTCTCCAAATTGGCACAGAACCAACATTTTAGTGCATTTAATTCACGGAACTCGCAAAGCGACGAGTCTGTACTGTACGCATCTCAGAGTTTTTTTATTTCCCTGAGACCTCAGTGCATTGTACCCTTGCCTCATGTATGTTTAGGACTCGATATTCTACCCATGTTCGTCCCACGCAAAAATATTTGTATTGCGTACGTTACCCCATCGGCTGAATTAATGAGGCGTCTTGTTCTTCTACAGTTGACAATATTAAATTTTTTTAATAAGGTTTTTTTCGATGAAAGCAAATAGAGGACATAAAATTAAATATAACATTTGTAATTTTTCGAGAATATTCGGCTTTCATTATAAAAATCCTGTTCAAAAGTTCCTCATTGTAAAAGAGGGTAGACGATAAATAGAGCGTAGGTGACAGTCACAGCGTAGAAAATCATGCAGGAGCACTATAATATATCTAAGTTTATTTATTAGTGCATTTAGAAAAAAGAACATACAGCTGAAATTATTATTAAGCTAAAAACATCATAGTTTTATTTACAGTAAAACTACACCTAAAAAGAAAACTAAACCACAAAAAAATATAAGCACTACGAGTATTAGTTTACTATGACGAATTTAGTACGGAAATTGACCTGCCGTCTTTCTTGTGCGCTGTGACTGTCACAATTTCGCCGATGACGTCATTTTGAGGATCGTATTCTTTCACATTTCCCGAATGCCTACAAAATTATTAGCAATAAAAAAATTGGGTTGCTTGCTAGTACGCGTACATTAAAGAAATGAGAGTCAATTTACTATTACTTGGAAATTTTAATTGTTGTAAACTCTGGAGGGAACATCTTTACAAATTACAAATGCGAAAGAGTGCTTGTCGGTTGGTTTGTTTCTTTTTCACGTAATAACGCTGCGAACATAGAATATGCAACGAAGAACATAAACAATATATTATAAAATAGGCTAATTTCATCGCGTACTAGAAAAACGTTAAAGGCAAAAACGTTTGCTACTCGTACGTGTTTGAAGCTGTTCATTTCGCCAGTTAGAAAATAAATACATACGGGTGATACTCGTATAGACGGAAAATTGCAAAGAATCGGCACACTCGGTGGCGTGGCGTCAATATAAGCCTATTCCCACCAGGTTGCCCAAGGAAAGGCTCATAACCTTTTTCTTTAAATACGAGTATGAGTAAATACGTATACGCTTCGGCTTCCCCTGTAATTTGCCTGACGCCACGCCTCTGCGGCTTACTTTATCTCTGTGTAAAAAATAATTAAAATTTAAGACTTGTTGGATTCAACTAATTCGGATTAATAATTCCGGTTTGACCCCATCCCATCTCTATTGCAACTACATTTCGATTGAAATCTACTGGAGAAATGAGAAATGAAAAAAGAAATGATTTTTTATGTGCATGTTTATACGGAACCGTTACTGTAGTAGGTATATTAATCATACTTGACATTTTTAGAATCGCAATACTGCTACAAAAGTAAAAGAAAGTAAGAGCCTAGGAAATTATACAATGTTATTGTATTCTTCCGAACCAAGGTAGATAATGATAGCTTCCTTACACAGAAGGCTTATTGGAAAGCGTTTAAACGTCATTACGTTACTCCGTATCGGGCACAGACCCCCAAATTGGAGGTTTAGAAATGAACAGCAATTTATTTCTTTAGCTGCATTTGAACGGAGGTCTTTGGGCACGAGTTATGTGCGTTTTTCCGCCATATGCACAAGACTATTTCAGGAAAGGAAAACCTCTACGGGTATGTTGAACTAGCAGAATGTTGTTCAAATTACTAATCACTAATATTCAGTCTAGGGCCAAGGGGGCCCTGGCCGCCGGCAAACAGCCAGGGGCGGCGTAGTAACCCTCGGTGCGTGAGTCCGACTCGCACTTGGCCAGTTTTAACTATAACTATTATACTATTATAAAGTAGTAAAAATGATTTTTTTTAAGGTTTGTATGTATGTAAGTGTTTTTGCAGCCGCATCACGCTAAAACAGTTGGATCGATTGAACTATTCTTGGTACACGGTATCCACAGTCCACAGATGGTTACGATACTTTTTACCCGACTACGCTGAAGCGAAAATTTAAAAAAAGAAAGGTTTTTAATTTTTGGCGCCTTCTAGTCTACCGTAATGGTAATACCGATTTTTATTAGATAACCCTCTGTATTTAAAAGCGGGAAATATTGTTCTTGCGCAAGAGTGACGATATCACAATCCATACTACTATTATAAATGCGAAAGTGTGTCTGTCTGTCTGTCTGTTACGTCTTCACGCTTAAACCGCTGAACCGATTTGGATGAAATTTGGTATGGAGATAGTTTGAGTCCCGGGGAAGGAAATAGGCTACTTTTTATCCCAGAAAAATACCCTTATCCGCGTTTAAGGCGGACGAAGTCGCGGGTAGAAGCTAGTAATCCATAGATATTATTAAACAAACCCGTTTTTTGTCACAGGTAAGATCAGACTTATCGTGTAATGCGCCTCCGGCTCAAAGCCTCTGTTCTTGTGAATGAAATAGGCACGGAGGCAGTCATAGAATGTTTAGGACATAGTATAAGGTTTTTATAGGATGGTTTTACGAGCTATAGAGCTAAATAAACCCTCATTCATTCATTTCTTCTATTAGGAGTACGAAAAGATGTCGCGAGGGCTTCTATTCTAATGTTACACGTTATCTCTTGTTTTATTTCTACTCTCTGGTTCACAGTTAATCAAATGTGATTAGAATTTCCATTTGTTCCAAGGAATTTATATTGACTATTATATTACCTTTCGTTATGTTTCAAAATAAAGCCATTAAAATAAAACAAAAAGTTCTATAAAGCCTATTCTCAACATACGACACTTTAGAATAGAATAGTATTTTGCCCTCATTAAATCATAAGAGAACACCTAAGATATATGGGAACAGAGATAAAGATTCTTCTACACGAATATAAAGTCGTAAAAATCGAATGTCTTTACATTAAAGATATTTTCAAAACAATTAGCGAAATTATTTGAATGTCATTGAATCGAAAAATATTTAATTTAAATTTTTCTAAGTTTGTATTCGTCGTTATGGATTCATCACGTCAAAACATCTAAACAAATTTCAACCAGATAGAATACTTTTTATCCGATTACGCTGAAGTAATAAAGAGGGAAATGGTTCTTTCCACCTCCGCGAACGGAGTTGCGGGCGCCTACGGGCAGGGCATAATTTTTATAATACTGACTTACCTTTCCCTACATTTTTTAACCAGCTGTATAGATCTTATCTTAAACTCTCCTATTTGTCTTCGCGGTAAACAGAAACCAAACGTTTTTAAGCAACTGGCATCCCAATTTGAATTTAATATCGTATTCATTACATCTCTTGAGCACGAAACATCGCAATTTGCATCGCTGTAACACAAACAGTCAGAGCCGGAGTCGAAAAACAGCCATAAGCCATGGCACAAGTTTTGTGACAAAGGTCTTGGGTCAATAACCCGTTTGGCGGGACGAGCGAGCGTGCCGCGTTTAAAAATGCATCGTGCTTTGGACAGTTGAGACGGTACTAAAACGACGTAAACGCCTTTGGCTGTCATGGTCTTATTCCTTTAATTCAATACAGATGGGACTTTAGAATTTGGACAAAACGTAAAGAAATCTAGGATTATAAGCCCTTGTGGAGTGGGTTCGTCGTCGTCTAACATCGAGACGCCGTTTTGTTATTGCAATAAGTAAAACTAGATATTGCACAATTAAATGAATGCCTGATTTACAAATTGTGCAATTTAACGGCGTTTAATGAAAATCGTGATTCTCAAGCTAATTGTTAATTGTGTTTGTTGTATTAGAATATAGTTTCTATGCTATTTTGCTAAATAGCGTCTTGGTTAATAAGTTGCACTAACTTGCGTATAACTTTCGGATAGGTAATTATTTAAAATAGGAGTCTTCTTAGTTTGGGGAGATAAAGTAGGCAGTGTGGAACCTACTTTTTATGGGCTTTGGATCATCCAACTTTTTAGAACTGGAGCTAAGTATTTTTTTACCTCAAGGAAACATTGAATTTAAAAACCAAAAATATTCACTTATTTTCCTGACTAGAGGAAGGAGAAATCTCCAACCCCTTATCGTCAACTCGTGTGAGAGATACCTGTGATTTTAAGCCCTTGGTTTTATTAACATGGTAAATCAGTTGAAGGGTGGGGAATTTTAAAACCAAAAATATTAACTTCCTTTCCTGACTAGAGGAAGGAGAAATCTCCAAACCCTTATCGTCAATTCGTGTGAGAGATGCCTGTGATTTTAAGCCCTTGTTTATATTAACATGATAAATCAGTTAAAGGATAGGTAAAATCAGTGTTAAATAGTCTGTAGTCTATAAAGCCAAATATATCGTCACACATCTTATGCCTTTACTAATAAAGATGGTTTCTTTTTGTATTGCGATAATTGCGATATATTTGGTACTTTAGATGCTACAGACTATTTGACGCTGGCGATATTGATATTAAAGTGTAGGTAAGTACACAATAGTGTAATCCCTTGTTTTTACATTTCTTTTCGTTAAATTAGGCTATATTCTAAGATTCTAATTTCATGCGCTTTACATTTAGATGCGTTTAATTTTTTTTTATTGTCTAGGAGATATTGCGAAGGACGTCACTACTGACTAACGTCTGTATTGGAAGGACTAATAAAGATAAAGATAAAGATAAAGATAATTTATTTGTGAACATGAGTATTACATACAGTTGTTTTAAAATGAAAATATAATGTCCTCCATGTTTTGCCTTTCGGCGTACAAATTACAATTCACAATTGTTGATAACATAATTAGATAGCGAAATAAATTAAATCAAAAGTGGAAATATACATTCATGATGATGTCATACTAATATTAAATTAAATTGAGTCTTCATTCATATTACAATAACTTACGTATATTAATTACTACAATCATTTAAAAAATCATTAATGCTATAATATCCCTTATTTACTAACAATTTCATAAGTTCTCGCTTAAAACCTGCAATTGTACTGTCTCGTATCTCTTTAGGTATCTTATTATAAATTTTAGGAGCAATGCCGAAAATGCTTTTCCTCAGCAGAGCAGTGTTAGAGATCTGATTTAGTACCTTAGTGTTGTCACGTGCTCTTAGATAACTGTTAGGGATATTTCCTCGTAGAAACAGATCAGGATTGCTCTTAATAAATACAGCAACTTCGTAGATGTAGATTGAGGGAAATGTCAATATTTTATATTTTATAAAGTATGGTTTACAGCTATCTAGTGGTTTCAGGCCAAACATAGCTCGTATACATCGCTTTTGGATTTTAAAGATACTGTCCCGATCTGTACAATTTCCCCAAAATA
The DNA here is from genome assembly GCA_905404275.2 of Hedya salicella. Lineage (NCBI taxonomy): Eukaryota > Metazoa > Arthropoda > Insecta > Lepidoptera > Tortricidae > Hedya > Hedya salicella. The sequence goes on along the minus strand of FR990111.1, from coordinate 13,827,308 downwards.
TCACTCCATATCTTAGTATAGACGCCACTAGCGCGTGGTATGCTGATAAAACAATCTCTACATTTACTATTTGCCTCAGTTTATGTAGCGCATATGATGATTTAGCCAGTTTTGAGCAAGTAACTTCAACGTGTTTTTTCCAGTTAAGAGATTGATCTATATAAACACCCAAGAACTTTAGGTTTTCTACTTCGTCTAACTGGTTACCTTCATATGATATGCTAACATGTGGTATATTAGACTTGCGTTGACCATAGTGCAGCAGTTTAGTTTTAGATAAGTTTACTCTAAGATTATTCCTTGTTAGCCAGGAAATAATGTCATTTATTGATTCATTAATATCATTTTCATATGTCAATCTATTCTTACATTCTACAGTTACGGTACTATCATCTGCAAATAATGTCATTGGGCAATTTACTGCTACAATAAAATTCAACATTAAAAACACGAATAACTTATCCCAGAAATCATGTGACTCCTCTGGTGATGCAAGTGTCTATGGACGGTGATCGCTTACCATCAGGCGACCCGTCTGCTCGTTTGCCTCCTGTCATAATTTTTTTTTTTTTTTCAAATAATGGCTCATCACAATTACGAGTAAATAAGAAACGAAAGTTTTAATGTAAATGACACATACGCAGTTAATAAGTTTTTTATTCTTAATATATTGATTCGTGAAATAAATAAGACATGTAATTCTAGTACATTTCTTTAGCGTTTAAGCAAAGTTTTTCTTTCGTCAATTGCTGTTTTCGTCTTTATCAACATACACATGCAAAAGCAAGGCTGAGATGCTAAACTATCTATTTATTGCCTCGAAACAATTTATAAACAATCGCCCATAAAACGGCCAAATGAAACATCAGAATCGCGATTGCATTTAATCTCATCTTAGGGTCTAGAAAGGTAAGTAACAGTACACCAACTATACGTCGTGCGGGCGCGCGGTTTGCCCTACTTACTGCGCGAGGGCACTAACTTCCGTACAGGTCACTTTTTAGGGTTCCACAAAGCGTATATACGGAACCCTGATACTATGCTTCCGCTGTATAACACTGGCATCTAACTCTTGTAGCGTAACACTTGAAAATTTTACAGAATGCCTTTAGGGCTTTCAATTAAACAAAAAAATATGAAGATATAGCCCGTTAGTTTTCCCCGTGACGTCAAGCCGTAAGACCGTTTTTTGCACGGCGGCGTGACGTCATGCGCCCCCACTCCCAAACTTTGACGCGCTTTATCTTTGTCTTTTTTTCTTGATTGACAAAAGAAAAAATACGTGTCCAATATTTTTCGATAATGTCACTGACGGACTAATTAGAACAATATTTTTTTTTACCCATAAACTACCCTATTTGAGCGTTTAACCGTGTCATTACTCTGTTCGCAATATTGGTCAATTCATAAAAGCAATCAACCTAATTTTGATAACAACTGTAAGAAGCCGCGACTTTTACAATACAGCCGAAAATTGTGCCACAACTCATATAGAGTTCGTCAATATTGGGAACAGAGTAATGTGACGGTTAAAACGCTCAAAAAATACCCGGCCAAAATCAACTGAAAGACAAGTCATAAACATTAACTAGGCCTTCTCGCTCGCGCTTTAGAAGAAACAGCAAGTGCAAGCGAGTGGTCCGACTTAATGTTGATGACTTCAGTCATCAACATTTAGCGTTCAGTTGATTTTGATTTTGGCCCTACAATAGTATAGTAGTGTAATAGTATAATACTGTAGTACACGACCGGTTTAGCTCAGTGGGAGTAACGTTGCCTGCGAAGCTGAGGTCCTGGGTTCAAATCCCGGCAAGGGCAAATATTTGTGTGATGAGCATAAATATTTGTTCCTGAGTCTTGGATGTTTTCTATGTATATAAGTAATATATTTATTAAATATATCGTCGTCTAGTACCCATAACACAAGCCTGATTGCTTACCATGGGACTAGTTCGATTTGTGTAAAATTGTCCCGTTATATTTATTATTATTATAGTATGGACCAGTGTCGGATGTCGGGTGTTATTACAGAATTTCCGTCACTGGCCATACTAGCCAATTCCGGCCTTAACGTGTCGTGTAACAACATGTAATAAAAATATCGATTCTATTATAAAGTTGTAAAATGAAATGTCTGTACACTGAAGATATTTTCAAAAAAATGATAGTAACAGAGTATTGGGAGGACGAATGGTATTTTCTTTTTGCATGTTTGTATGTATCGTAGCGGCCTTCGTCCGCAGAGGAGAAAAAAAATCATAACCCTCTTGTTTTCTCCAGCGTAGTCGGGTAAAAGTATCCTATAACCATCTGGAGATACCTGTACCAAAAATAGTTGAAATCCGTTTAGCCGATCTGGCGTGATAAAGCCGCAACGACTCATACATACAAACATACAAAAAATCCAAAAAATATATATTCAATATTTTATCTTACAACTTTATAATAGTATAGTGCTATATCTATACTATTATAAAGTAAAAACTATTGAACATATAACCTCCTCCTTTTTTGGAAGTCGGTTAAAAACAACAATTATATCAATAAGTAAACAGCATGGGGGTCATACAAGAAACAAGCTTTCTTCCGCGTTTATTGAGTACGGTGATGCGGAACCTTTCGTGCGCGAGTCCGACTCGTACTTGGCCGATTTTTATTTAAATACAATGTTCTAACGACACGTTTCCCACTAGTTTTAAATGAATTAATTCTGTGTTTATGACATGGAGAAAACTTGGTTGGAAAGCGGGCTTACATCCGTTGGAAATGTCGAGGTATGAGATTGCGTACATGATTTTATGAAAATCAGAAGTGGGATTTATTTAAATGAATAGATAAATATGCGAGTTCTTCTTCCTAAAAACGCACTCTACCATTAGTAATGTATATCTTGTTTTCTATGAAAGTGGAAATATTATGATTATGACAACTAAATTAAAAGGTCAATAGCTCAACTCGATACCTTAGTTCACACTCGTACTAATTACAGTATTTTTGCCCATGGAATTTCAACTTTACGTATTTGTGCACTATCGTACTAATTACAAGCATTTTTCTCAAACAGTACGATTGTGCACTAAGATCGATCGATCTATCGTTGTAAAAATGACATGTCTGTACATTGAAGCTATTTTGAAAATAACTCTTTTTAGAGCATACTGCACTTCACTGTACTCGAGTGCCCTGTGGGCCAGCTGTTCGCAGCGCGTGCTCGGCTCCCTTCGAGTCCAGTACAACGAAGCTTTCAGTTCGCTGTTGAGGCTGCCACGGTTCTGCAGCGCGTCAACCATGTTTGCCGAAGCACGAGTTGACAGTTTTAGTGCTGTTTTACGTAAAAAGCTGGCGTCATTGTTATCTAGAATACGTGGCAGCACTAACAGCCTTCTGATGACAATAGCCGTAAGAAGTGAGTGCACTATAATGCAACACTTAGTTAATAATACCATGTCCTTAGTTAAATATGTATACTAATATAGTTATAAGCAATTACTAACAAACTGTGGATCCTATGTTGTCCGAATAAATAAATTTATTATTATGATATTATTATTATTTTCAAAAACCATAGTGTAGACTATTTGAAGTTCACTAAATCGGAAAATATATTTTTTGGATTTTTTGTATGTATTTACGTGTCCTTGTGGCTTCATCGCGCCAAATCGGCTAAACGGGTATCAACAGATGGCTACAGGATACTTTTTACCCGACTACGCTGGAAAAAACAATACGAGTAATGACTTCTCCTCCGCTAACGAAGTTGTGGGCACCACCTAGTATTAAAATACAAATACACTTAACCAAGTTGTGGAAATGAAATGTTATCTTTGCCTAAACAGTATATGTATTTTGATTTTGACACAGTTCTAAGTATGCCGTCACAATGATTTCTTTGGAAAACTCCATACCGTTAAAACTACACAACAGATAAAACAGATAATATACCGTCCTACTTACCTGGTAATTAATTAACCGCATAAAGTTTAATACGCGTCAAATTAACTGCAAAAATCCACTTAATGACTAAATTTATTACATTTTCTATTAAATTCTGCGCCATCAGGTAAGTACAGTATCATAAATCGAATACTCTTCGCCATAGTCATTTGACCGGTTTTCACAAGTAGGTACTTGGCGGTGACGAAGTAATTTCGCCCACGCAAATGCTTGTGTGTTATGCGTCTAATACGATACATGTTTTACTGGCTCTCAAGTAGGTTAGGTATGTGTATAATTATTTATTATGCATTGTTCTGCGGGTCAAGGGTGCAATGGGTGTAAAAATATTCAAGTGACTCTCAAAGTCATAACTATCTAGTTAAAATTTATATTATGCATAAAAGATTGCCCGCAACTTGGTCAGCGTAAGAGAAAAAAATCATAACCCTCTTTTTTTCTTCAGCGTATTTGAGTAAAAAGTATCTGTGGATGCCCGCTACCCAGCTACCCGTGTACCAAAAATAGTGAAATCAGTTTTGCTGATTTGGCGTGATGAAGCCACAACGAGACCTACAAACATACAAAAAAACAGACATATCGCGTATAATTATCTCATTTGAGTTCCCCACGTTTCGGAAGCTTTTCAGCTTTCCATGGTCGCGGGTAGACAATATAAAAAAAAAAACAAAAAATATATTCGATTGAGTGACCTTCAAATAGTCCTTTTTTAAAATATCTTTAATGTACCTACAGGCGCATAAAATTTTTGCAACTTTATAACACTACTAGCTTCTGCCCGCGACTTCGTCCGCCTTAAATTCGTTTATCGCGGATAAGGGTATTTTTCCGGGATAAAAAGTAGCCTATGTCCTTCCCCGGGACTCAAACTATCTTCATACCAAATTTCATCCAAATCGGTTCAGTGGTTTAAGCGTGAAGAGGTAACAGACAGACAGACACACTTTCGCATTTATAATATTAAGTATGGATATGGATATAGGTGATGTTCGTAAGCATTCGTTGAAATAAGAATTCGAATGACGATCATCATTATTAACGACATCATTATTACTGATTAACTCAGCTTTTCATCAAAAACCAAAGGCCACTTTTTCTATATGTTTTGGCTTTTTCCTACCTTAATCAGAGAACAGTCGCTTTTCCATTTCGTGGTTGCCAATCGAGCATCTTTATGCCATCTCGGAAAGGCATTGGGAAAGCACTTAGTTGGTTCCCTACAAAATTAGCAAAGTGCTCACATTAGCACCAAGTGGAGTTAAATTGTAGAACAGAACATCATCAGATGTGATGGAAGAAATGAGTTTTTTTACGCATTGAATGCAATACATAGCATAGCCACTCACTTGCGTCAGATGTAGGATTGATCTCTATTTATACTTGGAATAAGACAGTTGACACTATGTACAGTTACCGAAAGCAAGTGGGTGGATAGAAAGACATTATAAAATTCACTGATTATTAGTGTTTTTCTGCAGCCTCTTGTAGAGCTGAGCGGCCAAAATTTGTATTCATTTGCAAAAAAGCCATCTTCATGTACATTCTGTGGCCAGAGTGACTTGAAATTAAACATGTAAAAAGCGCTCTCAATAAGATTTAAGTGACTGTTACCGTTGTCATTAGACGGTCAATAAAAAAATTGGTTGTCTGTAAAGTCGGTTTACGAACGATAATTTTCCGTGATAACGAAGAAAATTGGGCTTCGACTAGCTTCTCACATTTATGTACTCCTGGTACTACGACAACAGCTTGCGTAGAAAAACAGTTACTGTCTTTAGGCCCAATTTCATGCTCCGTTAGTTATTAATGGTAGATTAACGACAGGTGACATTCACCATAATCAGTCATTAAGCGCCACTTGCGCAGTCCAGAGTTAACTAATTCAACTCAGAGATAGATTAGATTAGAGACTTACCCCAGTTTTGCAGTACCAGGAGCACATACGTGCACAGCAGGTTTTATAGTAACGAGCGTCTCGTGACACTTTCGTGCGTGCAGCCGGCGCGTTCATCAATTCACAAAACGTTATCACGTCAAAACAAGCGACCAAGTGCGAGTCGGACTCACCCATGAAGGGTTCCGCAGCCGTTTATACAAAATAATGCACTACTGTCTCACGCGACAAACGTTTCTGCCGGTCTAGCACAACTCTCCGCGACTACGCTTGTTGCGCGACATAGCATCACCAGTCTTTCTCGCATTGTATTGAAAGGAAAGAGACAGACAATCTTTGTCACGCGACAAAGAGTTACGTATCACAGTTGTTTTAGAGGTGCAGTTGTGCTATCCCGGCAGCAACCTATTAGGTAAACAGTATTGAATCGTTTTATGTGTTTAAGACCTTTTTTTAAGAACCTGACTTTGTACTACGGTACGCCTCCTGACCAGTAGGATTTAGTGGGGGGAGCAAAAAACCACAAACGGGTATACCATTCACGGCCACTTGTAATAAGGTGGTGTCGCGGTGCGCAAGGCACAAAGATTGCGAAGGTGCGTTTAAGTGCGATGCCAGAAACCAACGGTGCGTTTCGAATACATCGGTTTTTTTGCGATGGGGGATAGAAAGCCAGTCGAGTATAAATAAATAGCCGTATGTTGTTCGTTTGAGGCATCCGCGATCAATTTCACAAGTTTTTAAGGCTTCTTGCACCCTTCAAAAAAGCATCTGGTAGGAAACATACAATTAAAAAACTACGGTAAACATAAACAGTATTCAATAAAATAACTTGCTTAGCTGGGGAGTTATCGAGTTTTTTTTATGTAAAATGTTCTGCCTATCCAGTACTACACCACTCGTTCAAGGCCACGCGCGAGCACCAAGTACTCACGATTTCGCTATCGGGTTAAATTCAGTTTGTTGCTACACGCTCAGGGTAGACTACCCACTCACTGGCTTTCGGTAACTCTGGTTACCTGTCACCTGTCTTATTTCAAGTATAAATAGAGTTCAATCCTAAATCTGAAGCAAGTGAGTGGCAAGGGAACAGAGGTCAATCATGTTTATAAAGTTATTTTAAGAGTTGTGATTTTTTCATTTCTATTGTTAGTATATAGGTGTCGTATCTGTTCGTATGAACTGTTATATAATCTGTGCTACACGTCACATCTATGAAGATGCTGCCTTATGTTTAAAACACACGTCTTTGCCGTATACAATCGCTTCTAATGACTTAATGACCGTCATTTGCGAGCATGACATGCTGCATTTCAAATGCAATTTCGTGAGGAACAAAATTGTAGGAAAAGAAACAAATCGTATATAAAATGTCATCGAATTTCAAATTTTTCGTTTAGAGCCGCTGGTGACGGAAACAATTCTAATACCGACATATACTCTGGCGCGATACGAGGCAAAGCCAGATACATTACGTTTATTTTATGTGTTGCAGTTATTCTCGTATTAAAATACAGCAATGTATCTCGTGCCAATGAATAGTGCCTTTATAGTACATATATCAAATGTAGGCTCCACACACCGCGAGAATCGTACGAGAACTAGCTATACTCGTAATATATAATTGCGTTCATCGCACTTATGTTAATATATATGTTTCAGAAAGAGGATGTTTCGTTTGCGGGCTACAGCCGGCGTTCTTGAAGACGTTCCGTTTTGTATGTGGAATGTTCTCGATCGCGAACGGTCTGTACTGAATGCAAAACGGAGAAACTTCCCAAAACTGCACAAGACGTGCCTGTTTTTTATCGGTTTCTAACGCGAGATTCTCGAGATAAATGAAGCCTGTCGTCGTCTTCTCCTTTGAAAGTTTGCAAACGGAAACTCAAATAGCAGACTCCTGCTAAACTCTGCCTGTATTTATACTAATCATTATTATCTGTTGCCCATCCTACCTTGAGCTTGGACGTAGTTTTAGGATATACTCAGGTACGGACCCGTAACCCTGGGGTTATATAGACTAAAGTTAATTAATTTGGGGATCAGTTTAAATTAACAATGTTTAGTTTCCTTTGAAAATTTCAAACGAGATATCTTCGACAGTGTTTTAGCCGTGCACAAACCCACCACCTTTTTTTCTAAAATGTGCAGTCAAAATAGTGATTTTATCAAACATCCTTAAATATTGGCAGAAGAAATTATTATAGAGTCAGGCTCAACTATAGAGAAAGCCAACCAGCTCCCACACATGTTTGTTAGACGGGATGCATCGCATACCTTTTTCATTGGCTGATTCTACTTGTAAAAGATGAACGCATAGTTCAATACACAAAAGCCAGAGGGGCTACTCTGAAATTCGATATTCGAAGATCGTATCGCGCCATCTCGCTCACTCAAATACAATCTAACATGAGAGCGAGAGGGATGACACGTTACGAACTTCGAATTTCGAGATTCGGAGTAACCCCTCAATTCTTAGGTCAACTTTTAGTGACACTTCACTTAGCTAAATATTTCCAGCCTCTTCTTAACTGATTCAAAGCAATGAGGCGCAAAACCTTTGACAAATACGGCCAACTGAAGTGCCTGCCATAGGCCAACATTATAGGAAGTTTGATATAATGCAATGAGGTTAAAAAATTAAACAAATTAGCAGTTCCTTTCTCGAGACGTCGCTATTACTGAGTGTTCCTTGAACTTCTGAATACTATGAATTATTTAAATGCTGACTTAGTTCTGTCATACTATGTCCAAATTTCAATAAAGGTCGTCACACACCTATTGACAGAGCGCACATGTGCAGCTATTATATATATTATCTACCAATTTTCAGTTTAGTTTTTAAGTAAAATGGCTACTGTCCATCAATTTTGCCAGCATCAAGGTTTTAATGCCACGATACGGTTTTATATTAAAAATAACCTACCAATTTGTTCACGGCATCACGGCTGTATACATTTTCACTTTGGTCTGTACAGATTACCATAAAAAAAATATAGTTCTGCGTATGGACTTGGACTCTGTCAACTAGTAGGATGCGAATGTAAAATGTGCATGTGGTAGTACCAATACGAACGAATTTTCCTATGGGGAGACATTTCGGAAATAAATAAATACACGTAGTATTAGGTATGGCTCAGTGTGTAATTTTTGACGATTACGATTAGGTTAACAGAAAAATTGGCAACACTAAGTTACCCAGAGGTATTCATATTATATTTTTTCGCGATAGTACGCTTTACGTGGACTCAGTATCTATGAATGGTTTCTTTTTGTCATATTGTTTTTTAGATATCATTTTTTTAATCCTGGAAGTGACATTTGTTCACGAATGTATACATTTTTACTTTGGTCTGTACAGATTACTTTTGTAACAGACAAGTCATTACTTTTTTTGTTCTTATTAAGCCATATAGACCTAAATAAAAAAATATACCTACAGTCGATTGTCGTGAACAAACGTCACGTCGATGTTTTAAAAAAATATATCAAAAGACGACCGATACGACATAAAAATGTGATCACGCAACGTATACTATGGCGTGAAAATATATATGGCTTCTGGGAAACTTGTTTCCAATTGTAGACCTTTGAAGACTTGTCAGACAATTGACAGGGAACACTAAATAGTGGCGCCATCTACGAGCTTCCAGTTTTTAACCTCATTAGATCATGCTTCTATTAATGGGGATGTACTTACAAGAGTACCACTGCACTGAGAGATCTATGCCAGAATCATCTGAAAGAATTAGTGTCAATCTAGTTGTGCGGCTAATAGTAGTGATTAAATTAAGAATACATTACAAAATATGTACAGGATGGTAGACATTATCAGATTAATGTGACTTAAGGTAAAGTAAGTTATATTTTGACCACAGAAACTCTTGTATCTCTTTCTTAGATGAAAACAAAAAGGAGACAACATGCTAAGGTGCGTCCACATTTGTATCATTTGCCCGAACAGATCTTCGTTCCGTGGCATGATCGCATGTCACGATCACGCGTTTGCGCAGATCCGATCGTTCGAAATCCATGTTGATACGAGTATCACACACTTAGATCGGACAAGTAAGGCAATGATCGCCGCGCCGACAGTGAGCGTCCAAGCAGCGCGATACGCAGTCATGCCACGGCACGGTGATCGGATACGAGCAAATGATACAAGTGTGGACGCGCCTCTAGGCGTTCAAACGTGGACCACTGATTGGTATCGACTCCTGTCGGCCCTCGTTCACTGGCTAAAGTCGCAAACCTCGTAATTCCATCGGATGAAATTTTACACGAGGCTCAAAAAACTAAACTTTAACAATATGGCGGTCAGTTATTGCGAGGTTGTCTATTTTGGTTTTTAAACTCAAACGGTTTTTTATCCTTACATTTAAGAGTTTTGCCATATGCGTTCAGCCTTTAACTTTCTAAAAGTGCCAAAACATTATATTGAAAAAAAAAATGGAGTTACGAGGTTTGCGACTTAAGCCAACGCAATGTGTCAAAACAGCATTGACATGTCAGTGACGGAATTTATTATTCTAGTGCCTTTTTCAGCGGTTACGTACGTATATCTTTCCCCTTTTTGCGTTCATCTAAGTCAAGCTTTTAGATTCAAGCATGTGACACACAGTATCCATCCTACTTGCTGTTTTTTTACACGCTTTTTATGAGACAGAATGAAGTTGGACCGCAAGATGAGAATATATTTTAAAAAATGCCACTTCAATAAACAAGATTTTTAAGGTAGATAATGCACCCAATACCTATGCAAACAAGACCCTCTTTTAAACTGATAAAAATTAGTAATAAACTCAATGAAGCATCGAATTCCGGATCAATTCAAGATGATATGGAAAACTTAACAAATTTCTTGCTTTTTCTTGGCAAAACTGCAGAAAGGGAGGGGCTGAGTCCTAGTGGGCGGTAATATATGACGACAATGCCTCAAGGGCCTTCGCCATAATCTCGACTTTATTCAACGATTCACCTATTTGAAGCAGGTGTAACCATAGAGTTCTTTCTGACAACAGGGGTCAAAATCTGTTCCGAGATTGATGGATTTTAGTCTATTTAAAAAAAACTTGGCACAGTGGCGCCAGTTGATAATAAGTTAATTCTGATAGTCCTTGCTTGCTTACCCAATACTAGTAGGTAATAAAATTATGATAATAATTTGACTTAATTATCTTAATGTCACATTAGTCATGATAATGACCAATTATAATAAATCTAACCAATCAGGTGTAATTATTATTAGTGTAATCTGCATTGTACTGTGTGCTAAAATAATTTAATACCAATTAATAACCAAAATAAATATTTAGGCTAGTCACTTTTCAAAATAATATAAATTTTAATGCCAAATGTGCATTGCAACAAACTCATACAAACTAGTTACACTAATCTAATCTATCAATTTCACTTCTCTCTATAGTATAAGACCAGGGTGTATAATATTTAACACTTTCATTGCCACTAGTTTTCTAAATCCACATATATGTATGTTTTGTCTTGCTTACTTATTAGAATTAAACCTTTTATCTATTAATAAGCAAGAGCCCTGTGATTATATATATTTTTTCTTTTTGACCTTATAGTATAATCAACAAAATTTCAAATAATGAGATAACTCATCGGATTTCAGGCTAGCATATGTATGGTGGAAAGGAAAAATGGGGTAAGCAACAGCTTGATGGCGTTTACAAATATACTTTAATCATTTTATAAGGTGTACAATTCAATATCTCGAAAATGTCCGTTATCTCATTTCTCGTTTCCACTTTCAATATATATTATAACAGATTGACTGCATGTAGATTTACTTTATAACAAAATTGGTAGTGGCAATGAATGTGCTAATATAGCATTTAAAATCATACTCACAGCTGTAGTAATAGCCCCAAGTAGGCAGGCCGACCGCTATTGCTCCGACAACAAAGCATATGAAGCCGAACACAACAACGGCTATAGAATACATAGCCTTGCCGCTCGCCATGGCTGCATCTCAGCCACTCTCACGCCAGGACATCAGGAATGGCTCGACACGGTCCGGTGTGAACTGGGGTTTACGGACATCTGTTGACAAGATATTGGTGTAATCTTACATGAGTTAGTCACATTATCAAGAGAAAATTCAGACTTATTTGAATAAAGTCAAGTATATAAATCAGAATTGCCAAGAAAAGTATTTAAGCGGGATAGATATTCTTTCTAAACGGAATAAATATATGTAACATTCTTGGATAAAGACTACTGCATTACTTTGCCAGTTTTCTAATAGTATCTGGTTACTAGTTCCTCATTGATAGAGTTGCCATCCATCCAGGTTTCATGGATTTATCCTAGTTTAGATTCCTTCCGGGGACTGTCCAGGCGGGTTTTCAATGCGTATCCGGGTAAAACCAGGACACTTTTTGTATCAGGGAAAACCTTATTAAACTGAATAAAATGTATCTTGTCCAGGGAAAATGACATTTACTTCAAAATATTCAAAACTTGAAGTTTCTGTCCCGGTTCCGCTATAATGAAGTAGGCAGCCCTACTCATTGACAGTGATTTGCACTATTGGTGCAAAACTTTAACATAACTTATAAAGCTGACATAGAGAACTTACAACCAAGGAAAATAAGAATGTTATTGGCAGAGTAGTGTCCAAATTAACTCTATATCTGAATCTTGTGCTTCCAATATGTATGTTATAAGGATATTAATATTTTCATGGCTATACGCGCTCTTCTAGCCCACTTGGCAAGTTCTGTTAAAGTTTTGCACCAATAGTGCCCATCACTGCTCATTGAAAAACAAGTAATGTGATCTATGGGTTTAACAAAAAAGCCATAGTTATTAAAGAAGACTTAAATTACCATTAAGACTTTAACACTCAATGAAAGCCACTTTTAATCAAAAGTCTAAGATTTGTTCAAAATTTATTCAAATAGTAAGATTTAAATATATATTAATATGTATACGAAATTTTTATTCCAAACATTTTTGCATTATAGTAATTTTTCCAGCATTAAAAATGAAGTTTGAGTAACAAATTAGTTAGGTATTGGTATTTAAACCGCCAATAGGTAACAGTATTTAATATGAACTCGAAATACCTACTAAATATAATTGAATGTGTGTGAACTCTAAAACTGGCAATTCTGTCTCATTCAAAGCAATCTAGAGCAGACCGGTTGGTTGTATAAAGGAATTCCGAAATCAAAACATTCACAATAGCACCGACGCGATTACAAACAGCCAGACTTGTTGTCAAAATATCCTATTGGAAAATGATATGGCAAACATTTCCAATTAAAATCTCACAAGAATTCTAAACCATCCAAAAAACAGCTATTGCTTTATAATGAATGGCAATAGCTTTAAAATACAGTTATTTGATTGTTACTTTTACTCACCTTTTCAATAAAGTCCGCTAAGAATTCGTCACACGAAGATCACTGAAGTATGCGATTCGAGACAATCGAACAGAAGATGTGTTCCACAATCTATCAACATCTCTTTTTTACACGTATAAACTGCACATGCAACTGAACACCTGTATTTTCACGTGAGTGCACACAAATTCACTCACGATTCAAAATTCAAACCTGCGACACACCTACAATAACACTACTTTTAAAATTGTGTACAACACTAATTGAAATCAAACTTTCAATACTTTTAAATATAAATTACATATTTATAGACCTTAAAACTAATCTCTCATATAGAAACACGGACGGTAATAAATAAATTCTTTCGAAAAGCTCCGCGTACTATGTACGCTATCCAAGCGACACGCCACGGATATGGTCGGTAAATAAACTGGTTTTTTAACTTGAGTGAAACGAACTACCTACGTTGCCATGCTGCCACGACAGACAATCCCTCCTTCCATTCCAATAAAGCCACGATTAACTCACTTATTCCCACGCGATAGAAAGAGAAACAAGATTGTCACTGAGAAGTGATTTTGTATTAACTACTGATTGTGAAAAATAGAAGATAAAAATAATAAAAAGCTTTTCATTAAAAAGCAATAGACTCATATTACAAAATATATTAATATAATAACAATGTATTTATTTGTAATAAATACTTGCATTTCGAATTACTTTAGTGTTGCCAGTAACAATAACGCAAATGACAGATTGTCGAACTCGAACGTATTGCGTTCCATTTCACTTATAGGATGTGAAATTGTGAATTAATAAATAGTTTAATTTTATTTGTCATCTTAAATTAAAAAGGTTTTTTTTATAAACTTAAACAAAGATAGAAAAAAATAAATTAAACAGGTATCATATTTTTTAAGTAAGTTAAACCATTCCTGTGAAATGAAACAAGCCGAAATTTAGAACATGTATTTAGTTGTGTTTTAATAGGTACTCGCAAAACTGTATTATGAAATGGCGGCAAAGTTTAGTTCACTCGACGTAACTAATTTTTCTATGCTACGCAACAAATAACTTGCTTAGAAAACAGACATACGGAGACAAAAAGAAACCACGAATTTTCGCGTAATAAAACCTACTGGGTCTAGTTTTATTTATTTTGTTATAACATTGAGTCCCAGTCTAAAGCCACAAGACAAAAGTCATAAGATAAATATTTTATCTTGATTTCTTTAAAATTTTAACCAAACGTACCCATTTATAGAATTTGGTCAATTTGGTGAAACTTGTAAGAAAATGTAAATTTTCTGCACCTGGTTTCACATCTTTAATTTTATGGTACTTTACTTTTTTTATCTAGATCGCAAAAACGGGTTACTAATGTGTTGCACAAAATTTATTGGCATATTTTCGTTTCGCATAGCAACTATTGGCACAATCATCATTTCGCACAATTGCTTTTTTGCCTAAATTTCTTGGCATACTATCACTTCGCACATGTTTCTTTGACAGAATAGTACAATGGCATAATGTCGATTAGAACAATACTCCTATGGCCGAATAATTGTGTCGCCGAAATTTATATGGCATAATATGAAAAAGAAGAAGGTATTAGATAAAACGATTCGCATTAATGTCATCCTAAATAATCAAGCTGATTATACATACGAGTACAATGGATTTTTGAAGGTGCTAATTTAAGATTAGCATAGTTATTTAAGGAATAATCCTTTTTCTTTACTATTTTGCATATCTTATACTTATATAAAATAAAAATGACAAGTTCTGTGTTTTTTTAACTGTCCTACTCCATCACTTTTCTGGTAGCGTTTCGGTTTTGTGGGGGACGCAGTTTCAACCTAACCTAGCCTAGTTTTCTGGCAGCGATTCGTTTCTGTGAGGCACGCAGGTTCAACCTAACCTAACCTAGTTTTCTGGCAGCGATTCGTTTCTGTGAGGCACGCAGTCAAGTTCGTAAGCCAAGTCGGACCTGCGCGGCTCGCTCGCTTCGCTCGCTCGTTAGGGTCGCAGTTCAACCTAACACTCCTCCTCGCTTCGCTCGTCGTCATACCTAACCTAAGCCAAGTCGGATCTGCCTTAAGGTGAAATTGGTAATGTTAGGAATCGTAAGCCAAGTCGGACCTGCGCGGCTCGCTCGCTTCGCTCGCTCGTTAGGGTCGCAGTTCAACCTAACACTCCTCCTTGCTTCGCTCGTCGTCGTACCTAACCTAAGCCAAGTCGGACCGGCCTTACTTACCTGCCTTACCTTCGTTTCTGTGAGGGACGCAGTTCCAACCTAACCTAACCTAATTTTCTGGCAGCGATTCGGTTCTGTGGGTATGCTATGGTACAATTACGCCGAAATAAATTCGGCGGAACTAATATTGTGCTACATAAAATTCTGTGAAATAAAAGTTGGCGATATTAGTATTCTGCTATTCAAAATTGTGCCAAATGAATACTATGCGACATAACAATTGTGGTAAGTATATAATTATGCGATAGTATCATTCGGCTAAAAATTATTGTGCGAAAACGGTTATGCGAAACGTATTTTGGACAATAGAGATTGTGCAAGATAAAGGGTACCCGGAAAAAACAATAAATAGTTACTTTTATAGCGCTTGTACAGAAGTCGACATTAATTTATTGGAAATAAATATGAAAAAGAAACTTTGACCCCAAGAAAAACATCTCGCGTTGTTCACGTACGCCTACCAAACACTTATAATTCTTTAACGACACTGACCGGTCTGAACTAACTCTTAAATTGGTTCATTCTATAGTTATGTATATCTAACATGTTATCGTATCCCGACTGTGAAATTGTGAGACCTAGTAATTCGAGAGTAAGCCGTCGTAAATAATCTCAAAAACATTATTTTACTAACTAAATCAGTTAAATATGAATATATTGGCGATGTTGAATAGTGCAACAGTGTTTTTATTTATCTGTTTTTACAGCCTAAATTCCTGTAAGTATTTATTATTATCATCATACAATTTATTTTCACCAACAGATTATAAGTTTGTCTATTTTTTCCTTTTTAGTCGCTGCTACAATAAAAGAGAAGGTATCGAACGTAAGTGCATGAGCATGACATCTATATCCTGTAGGTCTTGCAGTATCCTCAAATGCTTAGTTATATTTTTCTGTTTCCAGGAGCCCGTAGACTGGTGGTGTGACGAAACGGATTGTTACTACAGTGATATATTTCCGATGGAAGAAAAATGTGATAGCAATCATTCCATGTATGTATGTCTTTCAATTATATAAATGTCAATTTATGATGTCAATTGTAATGACGTTTTAGTGTTTATTTTTTCAGACCTTACAGTTTTAATCATACAACCGGGCAATGTGAATTAAACTTAAAAGGATTGTTATTGTCTTTTCGGGTTATAAACAACAGATTAGGCAAGATGGCTCAAGGTATTAAGCTTATTATTATTATTATTTAAACCCCCCACGCAAAAAAAGGAGTCTTATAAGTTTGATCGCTATGCGTATATGTCAGGCTGTGGCACCGTGGATCTTAAACGGATGAACCGATTCGGATGCAGTCAATTTTTATTTGAAAGCAGGTTTTCTTAAACATGTTTTATCAAAATTGGTTCAGCCGTTTTAAGGTCATCAGCTCTTTTATTAGCTGCGGTAAAGATCTTAGACGCATGATGGGTATTAAATTTACTTTCAAACATAATCATGTATGACCTAACATTTGACATACCCATGTATGCTACATTACTCAGTATGCAAGATTATGATGATACATACTTAGTTATTGATGAAGCATGATTATGACCATGTGATGCTGCAGCCAGGATATCCAGCTCACTAGTATACTCATGAAAAAAAATTGCAGATGATATATCGTGTTTGGATTCGTTTTTTTTTAAATCAAATCAAAATCTTTTATTGCACTCATGTTAGTATAAAGTTTTGATCAGTATTTTGATTCTCTCATGCATACAATGCAATGGTGACAAAACGATGAGCTGATGCTATAGCCAGGATATCCACCACACCTAATATACTATCGAATAAAAAATAAACCAAAATTTTAAATAATAAAACTTAACTAAAACATTTAGTTTTTATAAAAATATATTTTTTTAATAATTAAAACGAAATAAAAAATAAAAACCTCCAACACTGGTTTTTATTTATTTTTAACTAGCTTCGGCCCGCGACTTCGTCCGCCTTAAATTCGTTTATCGCGGATAAGGGTATTTTTCTAGGATAAAAAGTAGCCTATGTCCTTCCCCGGGACTCAAACTATTTCCATACCAAATTTCATCCAAATCGGTTCAGCGGTTTAAGCGTGAAGAGGTGACAGACAGACAGACAGACAGACACACTTTCGCATTTATAATATATGGAAGTATGGATATGGATTTAGTGGTCCCCCGACTCGACAGCGCTTGAATCACAAAATATTACAAATTAAGTATTTCATTATTAAAGTTAAATGATCAGGCCCAGGCGATTTATTTTTTACTTTATGTATATTTTTTGTATCGTGGTTTTATTTAAGAATTATTGAAAGGATCAACATTTCTTTTCAGAGAAAAATCGCCAGCGCACAGAAATTATTTTTCAAGGAGTTACACTTTCTGGTAACGTATTTGTGGCGTTTGCGAGCTTCTGCGTGTGTGTAGCGTGTTTTTATTGTTGTTGGGTGCAATACACGTGAGTTAAATTAAATAAAAATAATACTTATATTATAAACAAAGATCAGAAACAAATGAAAAAAAAATTCGACGATACTGGACTTGAACCAGTGCCTTGAGCCAGACCGGGGCAGCACGCTCTACCATCTGAGCTAATCGTCCACACCAGTAGTCGACGAATTTTGTCATCTGTTCTTGCTTATGGATCTCTGTATGGTGCATCCGACTCTTTAGCCGTTAACATACCCATGGCACAAGGCACTGGTTCAAGTCCAGTATAGTCGAAAAATTTTTTCATTTGTTTCTGATCTTTGTTTATAATAATAACGCTGGTGGAGTGATCCACTAAAAAATTGCAAAAATTGTGATTATTATCATGATATTTGTAAAACAAAAATTATAATACTTATATTCTTAATTAATTACAATGAGTATTCAAACCTTTGAAATAATGTTTCAGAGATCACCAACTGAGAAAAAGCGTAAAAGAAGTAGCAAAAAAACTACGTGCGCAATCACGACTAAATAAACATAAATCAAGTGGTACCAGAAAAGAGGGAAACGAAGGAGTTGGTAAAATACAGGAATCTAAAATTATGCAAGAAGGACTGCAAATATCTGTTGTTTAAGCGAAACTCAATTCAAATTGTAAATTTTTTAGGTTAAACTTATGTACAAAGTAACTATTTTAACTGTAATATTTAGTTTTCACGTTAGATTTTAAGCCTTAATTTGAAGTTAACTTTCAGCCACAGTTGGAACAACTAGCGTCATGATTCGAGGCCATTCTATTTTAGTCTCCTTGCTCTCGTTCGAAGATTCAGCTAAACACTGAATTTCGCGAATGCCGATTGTCGTCTCAAATTGTTTGACTTAAAACTGTCTTTTATTAAATTATGTGATCTTTAGATTACGCGGTTAATATTTATAAACATGAATTTAAATTTCGAATGAGAGTGCAGTGCTTGTGCTATTTATACTATAGCATTATATCACCGTTGAAGTGTTTTATTATTTAGTCTGTTTATCGCCTCGATAATACAAGTAAAATGTATTTTAAATTATTATTTTGTTCATTTCTTATTACTGGCTGCTGTAGCTTAACATGTAAGTACGTTTGATAAAATAAAATCATAAATTATTACAAAAACAAAACGTTTTTAAGGTATTTCATTTGTTATTTTAGCTGCAGAATCGATGGATATGAGTAAAAACGTAAGTATATCTATTTTTCTATATCTTTGGATGTTATGATAGTAGTTTGTATTGATGTTGTTTTTGCTTTTAGACAAATTGCGGTGATGTTGGTGACTGTCCAACAATAGACACTGAATGCAAGGAAATATGCGGTTGTGACAAAAATATGTACGTATTTATCTTAATTTATTACTTATTGTTTTGTCATCCATACAATCTATACTTTTATATAATATTAGCTTATGCCCGCGACTTCGTCCGCCTTAATTTCGTTTATCGCGGATGAGGGTATTTTTCGGGATAAAAAGTAGCCTATGTCTTTCCCCAGGACTCAAACTATCTCCATACCAAATTTCATCCAAATTATTTCAGCTGTTTAAGCGTGAAGAGGCAACACACAGACAGACAGACACACTTTCGCATTTATAATATTAGTATGGACTATAGATACTTTATACTATAAATAAAATAAAAAATACGGGACAATTTATACACAAATCAACTAGTCCCGTGGTAAGCTCAATGTACTACTAGACGACGATATATTTAATAGACATATTTACTTCTATTCATAGAAAACATCCAAGACTCAGGAACAAATATCAATTCCCATCACACAAATATTTGCCCTTATCGAGATTTTAACCCATGACCTTCAGCTTCGCAGGCAAAGTTACTCCCACTGAGCTAAACCACCTCGAAATGTTAAAAACACGAATATAACTCCGTCTGTCTGTATACCTGTCTATTTCATGTCTACCTTTTTACGCTTAGACCACTGAACCGATTATGATGAAATTTTGTATGGTAATAGTTTGAAACCCCGGGAAAGACATAAGACAGTTTTTTATCCTGAAAATCATCCCTTTAGTGGGTGAATGTTTATATGGGGAATATCTTCTCAGTAACGCGGGCGAAGCCGTGGGTAAATGCTAGTAAATTAGTAAGACCTACTGAATTTTACTTAATGTGATATTTTTTATTTATTCAAAGTTTATTGCATAATACAAGAAAGTACAAATGGCGTCCATGAGGGCATTCTTTACCAGTCAACCATTTTCCTAAACTGAGAAATTCTTGATTCGGGATATCGGTACCAAACTTGTATAATTTAATAATTACACATTATTAATAAATAATACAACGAAATCAAAAGTAATGCTTACTAGGGTGTAACCTAACATTTAGTGTCCCAATTTAGATTTTTCATTAATAGGTCTTTAAAAACAAGTACGTGTTGTGAAACGGGGTGTTGAATTTCCCGATTCTGTGAAAAAAGGAAAATTAATTATTTTTCTTTTCAGACCTACCACTTTTAATAATGAGACGCAGGAATGCGAGATAAACACAAAATTGTTAATCCTCTCATTAACGGAGAAATATAACACTGGAGGTAATAATAACTACGAAAACTACTAATATTAAGTATTTAGAATATATGTAAGTATAAAAAAACAAAATCCTTGACAATAGCCGATGGTGTAGTAGTTTTGGACGTTTCTTTCTACAGATGATTAATAAGTCGATGTGAAATCAGGAATGGCAAGTGCGTTACGTATGCTCTCTGGTGCATGATATATTTACCTTTTCACCAGTGCATACTATACAGGGTGTCACACAACAGCTCTGCCTTTATTTTAAAAATACTTATATAGTACTAGCTTCTGCCCGCGACTTTGTCCGCCTTAAATTCGTTTATCGCGGATAAGGGTATTTTTTCGGGAAAAGTAGCCTATGTCCTTCCCCGGGACTCAAACTATCTCCATACCAAATTTCATCCAAATCGGTTCAGCGGTTTAAGCGTGAAGAGGTAACAGACAGACAGACAGACAGACATACTTTCGCATTTATAATATTAGTATGGATTGTATCGTTTCAATTGATCATCAAAATTTAGCAATTGAAGTATGCTTTGTAATGTAAACGGAAAGAGTAAATCCCAAGAGTATTTTTTTCTCAAGTAACAAAATTCCTCTTAAAAAAAAAAGCACCATACGCTTACAAAAACGTTTAATGTATAATTTTGTTCAGAAAAATGAAGACTCAAATAACATTCTATTAAAATTTCAGAATTGCTTGTTTTAAAAATAATACTTTGAAGTAAAATTGCTTGCCTA
Organism: Hedya salicella; assembly: GCA_905404275.2. Lineage (NCBI taxonomy): Eukaryota > Metazoa > Arthropoda > Insecta > Lepidoptera > Tortricidae > Hedya > Hedya salicella. The sequence goes on along the minus strand of FR990111.1, from coordinate 13,806,099 downwards.
CATTGTGTGATATATTTTCCGTGAAATAGCTGCAGACACCATGAATGATCATCTCTTTTGGCTTTCACGACTTGTGCTGTGTTTACGCGGGTTGACAGCCTAGATTAGGCTATCAATACTCCTTCTTGCCTTCCAAAAATTTCTCTGTGAATATGTAGTGTATCATAACTAAATAAGCTGTGTTCATACTTGACTTGTTCAATTCTTTCTCAATAAATGTGATATTCCGTAGATTTATCTGTTTTAATTTTTTTAGGCATATAAATAAATAAATATTGTAGGAAAATTTTACACAAATGGAACTAGTCCCATCGTAAGCTCAATAAGGCTTGTGTTATGGGTACTACACGACGATATATTTCATAGATATATTTGTAGCATAGAACAAGAAACGAAAAATTTATTAAATAAGCCAAGATTTATTAATTTACGTTTTCATTCCAGCTAAAATCCGAGCTGAGGCTGATAGAATATTTAAAGGCGTTATAATTGCTGCTTTCCTTTTCATTGCGTGTGCTGCTACCTGCACGCTGACTGCCTGCGTATATTGTTGCAGAATGAATTACACGTAAGTTTTTACAATTAGACCACTACTAACTCAAACGGTCATGAAATAAAACCGTCATGTGTGTCAGACATAAACCACTGAAATAATGATTAATACTGAGCCTTATGCTTTAGGAAACTTAGGGGAGCAATTAAATGAATCGTGTAATTAAATTATTGATGATAAAATGCTGTTTTGAATTTATTTTAGAGATTACCAGCTGAAAAAAAGTATCAAAGTACTAGCAAAAAAGATGGGAACAAAATCTCAGCCAAAAAAGTCCGTCGCTAAGCCTACCATAGAACCAATGGCGGAGAGTTGTAATGTTGTTGTAGAAGATGCCGGTGTGTTCTGTGTTTAATAAAAGTTGAGTTAAACAATTTTAGTTTTCTTTTCATACGATACATCAAATTACTAAAAGTAACGAAACGAATCAGATATGATTATACCCTGAAACGGAACGGAGCAATCCGTTTTTCCTGGTAACCCTGATTTGACAGATCTCATCTTATTCTATTCATTCATTCATAATTTTGACGCGAACGACGACAAACAAAATACAAATATAAATATTATTGAGGTCCATTCATACTTGATAATACTTATAGGAAGGAATGCGCTTTTGCTAAACGTCAATAAAATAATTCTACTCTAATCAGTTGTGTGATAGTAAACCGTAAGTACGCATTAATTCTATTGGTTCATTATTGATCGTTAAAAACGTTAAAAACAAGCGCAGCCATTGACGTTCGTTTGTTTTTGTTTTGGTTATGTGTTCCTTTTTTAAATGAAGTACTGAAAACGTTTACAGTTGGAGCTTCGGCGAGGACAGTTTATGTAATATGATAGAAGTTAGCTTATTGGATACGGTTGTGATGACTCTGGCCGTTATAATTACCATGACACTGCTGAGCTGCCTTTGCTGCGTTTGTATGAAAATTAGGTGAGTTAAATTTATTAGTACTGTAGTAGTAGTGTAGTACACTGTTTAGACTCTCAGCCCAGACTCAGCCAGTTTGAAGCTGATGTGAATAAAGAGGTATTTATCACTATGTTTGTGACACTCACTCACTTCAAATGGTCTTACAATAATGGTCAAACCAATTGTATGGACATAGCAAGCAGCCTCAATGTGACTATATATGAAAATAATGGAAATTCGATTCTACAATTATAAACAATGTATATACAATTTGCCACTGTGAACATAGTGACACAGTGTTTGTAATGCCCTCTCAGACTTCCTATGCATATTAATATTAAACAAATATACCTACTGCAAGTTCTCAAGCACAGGGAGCTAACTTAGTTAACACTTTCCCCATTCAATTGAATAGTCAAAACCTAATTTAGAAATTGACCATTTTTATTTCTTTTGTTATTTTTATTATTATTTTTTTTCTATATGCCCTTGTTTATTTATTTAAATTGTATTTAAATTTACTCTGTTCTGATATGGAATAAAGTTATGCTTAATCATTATCTACTCAGCTTTTAATTATACATTTGGCTCAGTTGGTTGCACAATAGCTTACGAAGCTGGCGGTCTTGGGTTCGAATCCCAGCCGGGGCAAGCGTTTGTGTGATGAGTGAATGACCTGTGAGAGCAAAGGTTTGTTCTTGGGTCTTCGATGTTTTCTATGATTTAAGCATTATAATTTATCTTTATGATAAGTATATTGTAGCATATATAAGCTTTGCTTAGTTTGGGACTCGGTCAATTTGTGTAAGATTGTCCCTATTATTTATTTTAAAAAATTTACTAATGAGACACTCAGTCTTTTACATTAAAAAAATATTTAATGAAATATTTGATGCTACACTTGATTTAAGATATTTTTATTAAAAAATTTCAGTGACCTGAGAATGAAGAGCTACATATTAGAAATGGCGAACCAGAAGGGAATAGAGGTAGACTTAGACAAACTAAATCCAAAACATGCCTGCCAATCTCCTCATTCAAATGAAAATTGTACGATCTTGATTCCCGACGTTGCTTTAGTTCTTTAGCTCTCACTTTAACTATATTTGAGCCATGGATTTGAGGAATTGATAGACCAAGCTTCGGCTAGTTAAGTTTATAAAAGAGCTAGCTACGCACATCCTTAAAGGTATGATGACATTCAATGTGAAAAAGCGATTCTACAGAGAATAATGCGCACATTTCAGAGTGCCCCGTCCAGACTGATTGCGGAGATGGTGGTTTGTCTTCATGCTTTTATTTGAGGGCTGCTTGAGCCAGGGTTTTGAACTGTTAATTGCGAAATTGTGTATCAGTCATGTTGTATTGACGGTTAAAAAATTTGGTTAGTAAAATTTATATTACCATATAGAGCTTAAGTTTTATGATTTGTATTTAACCGCAATAACAAAAAATATATCTTTATCAGTGAGATGTAACAATATATAGATGGGTTTATAATTATTGTTGCAATTTAATGTTTGATATGCTAGTAAATTCTAGTCAGAATGCTTTTATTTATATTGGTGTAGTAGCCATATTGGTAAACAATGAGTAATACAAGATGCTAATCTCTTTTTCTTTTGTGACAGAGGTAACATAGATTTGAACGTATTTTAATTAATGTCTGTGGTGAATCTTTATGAATAGCAAATCAATCTTATGATAGCAACATAATATATAAGATGCCTTCACTTACCGTACCCATTTAAATTGTACAACCTTTTGATGTTTGATGTTTTTTGAATGCTAGTCTTATTTTACTTAGGGTTTTTGGCCTGCATAGTGGATTTTTTACACCACTAGATTATAGTGATCTCAATATATCTAGTAGGAGTAGATGTATTTATTGTATCATGGAATGACTATTTAAGTCCACTATTATATAAGTATTGTATTAACATTTATTGCGCTATAAAGATAATCAATAATATTCCAGCGCTTTTTCTTAGATGACGACGATTACGGTGTAGTTCATAATAATAGAAACATATTTTCAGATATTTCAAAGTAGATATTAATGTAATATTTGATTAGATTCAAATTGGTCGCGTTGTATTTTAAAGTTCCTAATTTGAATCAGAGAGAATATAAAGTAGTAAGTAGAATTTAAATCCTATAGTGTAGATAATCCAAGTTTCTATCCAATTAACGTTGAATGAGGATTGTTTTTACAATGCATGCCAAACTTCAATGTAAAATTCTCATGTAATATTTTTAAATGTCACAACTTTTCTGAGGGTGTGGTGCCATGCGTTTTATCGTGATTTCATATTACGTAGGAAATTTTAGACCTGGCTCACGGACTATAATCTCTCAAAAAGCCTGATTCAAATTTGTTTCAATTCAGCCTCCGATGTTTTACTGTTTTTAATTTAGATGGGCTGTTGTACAAATATCTGACATCCCCATTGTATAAGGATTCATTAACGCTGATGTTCCATTGAGGTACCTTCCTGTCTCATTCTGATATATGTACCTAGTATCATAAAAGTATAAAAATTAGTTACCTTGCAGGGATCATGTTTCGAAGATATTTTTTAACTAATTAACAAATTATTAAATGTAAAAAGAAGTATAAACATTGATAACAGCGCCATCTATCGGGCGGATTTTTGGTACAATGATAGCTAAGCGTGTAAGCATGATTGCAGGATATTTTTTACCCAAATACGCCCAACCAAAAAAGAGGGTTATGACTTTTTGCTTCTCCGCGAATATGTATATGTATATAATGGATGTGTACCATACTTTACCATAGTGCCATAAATAACCAAAAGCAATGTTATCAGTATCACCCTACAAGCCTTATCAGTCCTATTGGTGCAGAAATCTTATGAGAGTTAACGAAAAAATAAAAGTTTACTTTCTTTTGGAATCTGAACAAAAGCTTAAGAAGAACCGTTTTAATAAAATGTATTCCTCATTGTGATGTACCTTGTGGTATAATATGAGCATTATAATGCCCACAGATTTTATGTGCGAAATATTGTCACAGGGTGTAGATTTTAAAATTTAAATTTTGGATAAAAGAGAGGTTCATGATACCTTAATAATAACCTGCCCTCTTGATTATTATATACTATAATATTATGTACAATCTATAATCTATGAGCCCTTTACATTAACATAGTATTAGATATTGAAGTAGGTTTTTTCCAGATAGTTAAACAATGTACATTTCTAATTTTGGTGCAGAATAACCATTTAATAGTTAACTTATTTACATTAGCCGTTACATCGAATACCAATAAAAAATAATAATGAAAACCGAGAGTAACTATGTGGTTATAATACGCAGTTTGCACTTCTAATCACGCTTTAAATATTGGGATTACGAATGGAGTGTTTTAAAAAATACGTAATTTAATAATTTCAGGCAGTAAATCGATTGGCATTTATTTTACATGGCGTATTGAAATTTTATGCAATCGTTATTTAATGTATTCTTTTCATTCGAGTACGATGAATTTCATTATAGTTTTGTGCGGAGTTGTTTAAGATTTTATTGAAATCCAGTGGCTTAAAATAGACCATAGAGCATAGACTATGCCTTTGTAGTATGATTCGAGGAGTTGTAATTCACAGATTAGTACACGAGTAGAAAAAGTGAATTATTTCAGTGTGACTCTAGTAGAGGTCCGCTTGATACAAAACTCGTGCGTCGAAAACGAAATACTTATATAGACTACTCATTAAATAGTTAGCTGCCCTTCTAGTCATAAATATAGTGAGATATTGGCCTTACTGTAGTCTTTTTTGCGCCTTATCAAACATGAAAGTTTTCACTCAGCTAAGAAGTTACGCGACTTGTCATCGTGATGTGTAAAGCAAAGTTATACTGTATAACATTAGACAAGGAAAATAGTGTCAAATTTCAGGAGCGCTGCAAACGATACTGTCCCTTTATATTCTTTCATATTGGACCACAAGTCTCAGGGTGATTCCTTCAACTGCCTACGTTAGTTCTCAGTTAAATCAGTTGTCTATATTTACAGTGCCCGGAACCGATAAAACAAGTGGACTGTCAATTGCCATACTTTTGAGACATAAACTAAATGGCGCTTTTAAACTGAACGTTTAACGATGTAACGATGTTATAATTAAACAAAGAAACGCAAGAGCAATTAATAAATAATTCGAAACATTTAAATACTTCACGCTTGCATAGATGGCGTTCTTATTCTTATAAATAGATGGCGTTGTGTATTGGGGAACGGCTTTTTGTATAGAGATTGACCGTTCTCTTGTTTTAATGGCACCAAACTAAACTGCACAGTACACTGCGCTGCACATTAGCGAAAACCATAGCAACGGGGAGGCACGAGTTCCCACGCAATAATGATTCGCCTTTTACCTGCGCAGTAGCCGCCATGCGTGTCCCAAGTTACCTCGACTTAACGGTAACGGACACTTACTAAGGACCTAAAAATAAAAAGTATATGAACGCTTTAATTGTATGAGAGATTGTTCACTGATAAGCAATCATTTGTGTCAACTTTACTCTGTACCTACTTTCAATATATTAAAATGTATTTGTAGTGTTTTAGGATGCTTGTAGAAATATACTTAGTTAAATAAAAGGGTCAAATATAAAGGGGTAAACTAGAAATATTGAATTAGTAGAACGGTATTTTATTGGTTATACAAAAAGATTTCTAAAAAGTATATAGGATTAAAAGAAAAGGTAATTTTTTTTTAATTTCAACCTACGTAAAAAGTTTTCGAGCCTCTTTTCTTGAGCAGGAGCAAATTATGCGACAAACAAGGGCCAAACATGTTTGGACAAATAGTATGTATAATTGTAGCAAAAAAATACTAATCAAAAATGATTTTATCTTGCAAGTAGTCAAGCGTTATTCTTATATTAGTATTAGAATTATGCCAATATATACATAGCTTCATTACTTAGAAGGGAATAGTACAATTTAATGAAACCCCTTTACGATACAAACATTGTATGGCCTATTAAAAATCGCAGGACGCTGATTTTTTTTGTACGATGTTACCGTTTTGTTCTACGATGAAAACTGAGTTTCATACTTTCTTAAAATTACGTTATTTAGGTTGAATAAAAAATGTGTCTCTAAATATTTTTAATGTGGGTAAATTATCCCCACATATCTTTTTATTGTGTGATATAGATACAAATAGCTAACAAAACATGAATTTAGGTCATTATGTCGTAGATTAGGGGTCAAATGGGATGGAGAGAATCAAGACGTACGGTGCTCTCTGGTCGTATGGTTGAGATGTTGGACCGGTAGCCCAAAAGTTCCGGGTTCTATTCTTGATTTGGACCGCGTGTCACCGCAATTGAGTTTTTTTCTTTGCGCTCTGATCATTGTTTCTATATCACAACAGTTAGAATTTATTTATATGTCACTATGTGTTATACCTACACAAGGAAGAGATCGATGAAATAGGTTCATCGATTATCAGATCTCTGTTTACTACTTTTATCGAGGACCATTAAAACAAGAGGACTGACAGTTGCCATACTTTGGATCGTGTTCCGATCGGAAGGAGATATTCTGGCAAAAACTAGATGGCGCTTTAAAACTAAACATTTAGCGATGTTATAATTGAATAAAGAAACATAGTACTTATTACTTACAATTAGTTCGCAAATGGCTAATAATAAATAAATCGTAACATTGAAATACTGTTGTCAGGCTTGCAAAGTAGATTAATTGTAAAAAACAATTCTTGTACATAGATGGCGTTGTACTTAGCGGGAACGGCTTTTTGTATGGAGATGGTCAGTCCTCTTGTTTTAATCTTCTTTGCTTTTATCATTCGTGTTTTATCTTAAAAACCTTTTTTCATAATTCTTTATTGTGTATACAAAAATAGTTTTGACATTTTATTGTATTTAATATTTTGATACATTCCATTTACATCGTCTATGTAGCACGAAATAAACATTTAAAATGAATAATCTTTAGGATGAAATATTGTAAACATACTAAGTAGCATATTTTCTGATGAATTACTTCGTAGGTTTTTCAATTTACAAATTTGTGCATGAAATACTTAAATTGGTATACAAAAAAAAAAACTGTGACATTTAAAAAACTGCCTATATCTAAAAGAATAGAATTTTCATATTATGTTTCTGTAACAATTTGATTTATGACAGATTAACTTTGCTAGCATTTTATAGCATAAAGTATAAATTGAAAAGTAGTTTAAACATAATTTTAGAAACTTTAATAAATAATAATCCTTAGAATTTCGACAGGATTAGACTAGTGCCTATATAGAAAATATGTAGTATTAATATACTTACCATGAACACTTTCACTACAGCAGCAATGATGTATGTAGGTATAATATTTTGTGAATGTCAATTATACCAAAGATTAGCCTCTTTAATGTCATACGAAGACAGTTTTAATAGTTTCAGAATCAGTATCATAGTTAGATAATAACACTACGAGAGAATAGTTTTATATTGTAAACTTTGAGAGTTGACCTCTCAATAAAATAAAACTATGGTTTTATCTTCATACATGGAATAAGGTGTATTCCTAAAATTAGTGTCAAATTTTTAAGACGTTTCGTGTCACTGCTAATCGAATAAGCCTTATTCCAGTTACGTTGAATTCTGGCTTAATGCGCTTGCGCATAGCAACCAGGAGCAAAGACACCAAGAGCGCAAGGCACGTTTTGCGAACTTAATGTGGCTTTAACACATGCTGACATGCATTTGTTTACGTTGAAACAGGAATGATAAGCAATTAACAATGGTTCTATACTGTATCAATTAGAGAAGCTGCCAAACTCGTGACTGAAGGATGTAAAACCTGACGTATGAAGTAAAGTGTCTACATTTATTCATGTGTTTTATTTGTGTGCATTTAAAATCAATACCTTTACCCACTGCAGGGCGACCAACACGATGCGCGTCGTCTGCTGTGTCGGAGCCAGTTTCCTCCACCTGACGCATACGTGCCAGCCTTGGAGCAACTGCCACCCGGCCAAAACGAACCATGGTCATCCTGGAGGTCACTAAACAGGCTCAGAACTCAAGTTGGCCGCTGCAGGGTAAACATGGCCAGATGGGGTCTGCTCCGGGACCACCTAACCCAATATGTCTGCAACACAGCACCACAAACCATGGCGCAGTGGCGGGGCAAGACCTAAATTTGATGTGGGCAAGACAGATTTCGCGAGGCCCTGTTCTTTGGCGACCGTTTTTTATTTTATTCTCACTTTGAAGCAATACATAAAATTTTTTGAGGCGCAAGACCCTTGGACCGCGAGGCCGGAGGCGGTGGCCCACGTCGCCCACGCCTTACGTCGCCACTGCCATGGCGCACCTGCTGGCGTGCTCGGCGTGCCCGTACTCCTGTTCGGAACTGGACCTGAGAGACGCGACAGCCGGGGCTGTCAATACCGGTTACCGTACTGGTTATCCGTTATTTGAGGAACCTCGACACGAAAGAAGAAGAATAATACCTATCCCGCGGCTATCGAAAATAAACTTCGTCCTTATGTAATTCATCATTGAAACAATTCATATACTTCTCTTTCATGCAATTAGGAATATTAAGTGTCCCGGTGGTGTTCATATTATATTTTTCCTGGGTAGTACGTGTTATGTGGACTGTAAGTCTACGGTTGGTTTATTTTTATGTCATATTGTTTTTTAGATGCCATTTTTTTAAATCCTGGATGTGATTTGTTCACGATAATCGAATGTATGCATTTTTACTTTGGTCTGTACAGATTAGCAAGAAAAAATTTAAATCCGTCAATGTCATGACTTTTTTTTCTTTTTTTTTACTAAACCATATAGATCCAAGTAAAAATGCAGACAGTCGATTGCTATTTGTAGATTCAGTGTCCATTGAACGTATACTATGGTGTAAAAATGGAAAATGCATGCTTCTGGGAAATTTGATGTTCACAATTGTTTATCTCGTGTCGATGTTCTCAGTTTACTAGTGAAGGGGTGATTGAAAATATTTCATTGTAATTTCGTCCCAAATCGATAAACGGTTTTCACTACAGCAACTCAAATATGGAGCTTTTGCTTCGGGTATGAGACAAAGTATTTTTTTTATTGAGAATACCGCGCATTGTCATTTCTCAGCGATCTACTAAAACGAAATATTGCCCTCATGACATGAGCGCTGTTTCTTTTACATCCTTAAAGTGGGTATTGACCGGTGTTATGGGCAGTAATGTACCATTAGCAGCGAGTATGTTACATTGCGCCGTGTGTTAAAATTCGTGATCGTTTTGGACTCGAAGCTCGCTCGTGCTCCAGATTTTGCAAGCAACTCTCAGTCTCGGCTCACGACTTGTCGCGAAGTACTGACTGAACTGAGTAATAATAAAGGCATTCGCCAAAGAACCGACTGTGAGCAGAGCAGGCGCGGTCGCGCCCGATTGAGGGGGCCACAAATAAAAAAATATGTCGAGTAAATTAGACTTAATTTCACAATACACAATTTTATTGCACACATTATATAACAAATGGAAGTCTTTTATTTTAATTCTAAAAAAAAAAACCTTTTTTATTATGTAAATTTCTTCAATGCGTGCCCATCTAGTCGAATAACAACTTTTGTCATAATTTCGATTGTCATAAGTGTTTAACCATAAAGTTGATGGTCATAATTATTTTTTGGCATAATTTGTGGCATGTCACAATTGTTTGCAGTCATATTTTTTGTGTATTATAATTGCTTTAACTATAAAGTCGAATGTCATAATTTTTTTTAGTAATGTTATTGATGATTATAATTTTATTTAGTAATAATTCTCAATTGTCATACTTTTATCAAGCCATAACATTAAGGATTGTAATTATTTTTTATTCTAACACTCATAATGCGCAAATTATGACAAAAAATATTGGGTTTCTTGAAAAAAAAAGACAAATTAGATACTTTTAGTATTTTTTTACTAATCAAATGTAGGCAATTGTTCTGAATCACTGTCAGAAAAGTAGGTTAGGTTAGGTTAGAACTATGACTTCTACCCAACCTAACCAATTAATCTAGTGCTTAGGTAGGTCCGACTTGGTTTAGGTTAGGTACGACGACGAGCGAAGCGAGGAGGAGTGTTAGGTTGAACTGCGACCCTAACGAGCGAGCGAAGCGAGCGAGCCGCGGAGGTAAATCCTCGTTTTACGTTCACTCAAAATTATGACAACGGACTTGCGATAGTGAGGGTTCTTAAATAATAGAAATGAAAAATTATATTCAGTAAGTATTTTTAATAACTACTCTAATCAGCAGTCAGTTTTATAATAGCAATGTTGTGAATGTGGCAATTTACTATCAACAAAAACATAGGCTTCATAAATGGTTGTCGAATAATGCTAACAGATCATTATGCACAAAACTATTAGGGCGACTCATACTTATATTTAGAATGTTTTATGCGCAATCAGTTTTACGTATATACAGTCTGCTTAAAATGTTTTCTGCGCAACCAATTTATGACCATTGCAAATTATGATTAAACAGTTTTATGCGCATCCAGTTTATGGTTAAAAAAGATGTTTGCAAAAAATTTGATTAGTAAAAATTATGCGCAATGACATTCATCTTCAATAGGTAGATTTTTCAATTTGACGCGACTGTGGCAGAACACTCGAAACGAGCAACGAGCGGCTTGTTGCCCGCGTGGTTTGTGCTCGTTTCCAAGACTGACTGCACGAATTTATTTTATTATTTATTTATTAAACAAAGTACATATTTCTTATTGGACTCTCAGTCCACCCGTGACCATGGAAAGCTGGAAAGCTTCCGAAACGTCGGGAACTAAAATGAGATAATATACGCGATATAATCCGTTAAATTGTTTTATTTATTTTCTGTCAGCACTTTTTATGTCCGCTTGGCAAGTTTTGTTAAAGTTTTATAACGATAGTGCCGATACGCCCCGTCACACCAGTCACTACATTAACTACCATTATACATACGACTTTAGGTACCTAATGAATGTCATAAGGAAGATGAAAGTCATAACCCTTTTGTTATGACTTTCATCCTCGAAAACGTAGAATACTAACCTACTACTTACTATTCGAACGAAAAATTTAGTAAGTAGGTACAGTAAGGGAAATTGAAACACATACCAAGTTTTAGTACTGTTGATCTATTTGACTGTTCTAAATTAGTACTGAAAAACTGCGTTCGAAAATTTATTTTGCAAGGTGGATGACGTGGCAGCGCGGAGTTGCATAGGTACTTATAACAAACATGCTTATATTTACGTATACAAACCTATTTATTTATACATGACTTCATACACATACACACACACACACACACACACACACACACACACATACCCACGGGGTGTATACTTTGTGTTTTGTTTTGTTTTGTCTTGTCTTGTTTTGGGTGTCTCATCTTTCTCGAATTTATATACATGGTCTTTATACAATGCGAGGTTCCAATCTTAAACCATTAGTACCATTACCTACTTTTTATGGCTCGTTAACCGTTATGCTGTGAACATCTGATATTGGCTTTATGTATTAGCTTTAAGCATTGTGTTTTTTTTCTGTAATGCTGTTGATGTTCCAAATAAATAAAATAAAAAAATAAAAAAAATAATACCTTTTTCGCTCTTGTCACAATGACAATAAGGCCTAAAAACCTACGTGTTTCGGATTCCCTTACTGTACCTACTTACATTATTTTGATGTAGAATGAGCAACCAGGACTGTATGAACTGTATGAGAACAGATATCAAGAGAAATGAAATTCAACATAACACGGAACAATGGCATGCCAAACAATAAGCCCTTGGGCTTATCAAATATGTCAGTCCCTTCATTATTTCGACGGTTCTGAGGAACATTGTCCTTTTGCTGTACTGGGAAAGGTTGGCAGAAATAGCGCGGATCTTGAGAAACGTTGAAGAAAAGGAAAGCAATATATCTTTATCCTTAGTATATTATAAACGTGAAAGTATGTATGTACGTTCCACTTAATCTCAAAAGCTACTGGACGAATTTTTATGACACTTTCCAGTTATGTACCTTATATATCAGAATAGGACATAGGCTGTAATGTATATCAAATTTCATCCCTTTTAGGGACGAAAAAAAGAATGAGAATTCGTATGGACACTAAATATTTTTTTTCGCTAGGAACTTGAAATCTTGGTAATATGCTGCACATTTAAATTAGTAAAATATCGAGTTTTGGGGAAAGACATAAGCTACTTTTTATCCCGGATTTTTTTTTATCCCGGAGAAATATCTTTTATCCGCGATAAACGAATCTAAGGCGGACGAAGTCGCAGGCGGCCGCTAGTTTATCTATAAGCATATGAGTTTATCAGTTTAATAACAAGCAAGGGCCATTAAAACAAGAGGACTGACAATATCTATACTTTTGATTGTGCCATGACCGCAAGGGGATCTCCAGGCAAAAAGTAGATCATCCAGCCATAGGACGTCCACTGCTAGACACAGGCCTCCTCAATAGACTTCCACATGGGCCGGATAAAAGCTGACTTTGCTGGCCTCCCAAGAATTGTATTTAATGGTGTTTGGATAGAAAAAGGAATTTGCTTTTTCTCACCAGGTAAAGAAGTTAGGTATAATCTTGGAACGTACTCTTTCCTGGGTGCCGCAGCTGAATGAGGTTAGCAACAGCAGCCGCAATGCCGCAGTCGCTTCACTAAGAAGGCTCCGTAATTTTCTTCCTATCGCCACTAAAATTGCACTTGCTCAAACACTAATTCCCATTTTTGACTTCGCCGATACTGCCTATCTAGATCTTTCGGAGGAGCAACTTAACATACTTGAGCGAATTCAAAACATCTATATTAAATTTATATTTGGGTTACGCAAGTATGATCATGTGTCTAGTATCCGTTCACAACTCAAGTGGCTCCCTATCCGTCTTCGTCGTAACACCTACGTTCTTTCTCTTCTCTATAATACACTCTTTCATCCTGCAACTCCCTGCTATCTCATCTCGTCCATTCAAGGATTTTACAAGAAAATCAGGGTCTTAAATTTTATTGACATTATCCCAAAAAAAAAAATGATTTTCTTATACTTTTATCTTCCCTTGTCTCAAATCATGTTTATTCAGGGATATTTTAATGTATTCACTAACCGTTACACTTGAAAGTGAACAAAATATAACCAAAAGAAATCCAAAAGATCCCTAACCCATCCATTACTGGAGCCGTTACGTTATTTTTTCTATTTTCAATCAAACAAAAACCGACAAAGATATAGCGCGTCAAAGTGTGCGTGGGAGTTGAGAATATTTTCTGATAATCAAACTCACGGACTAATCATATTTTTCTAGAACGCCTATTATTTGATGCTATTGAAAATGATATACTTAGAAAAAGAAAGCCTGGATTCATGTAACTTCCAAACTCAACAATGTTTGAAAATAACAAATCAAATAAAGCATTATACTGAATATAACTTAAGCAGTTGAATGGAATGTTTTTTATGGGATATTACTTCGCCATTCTCTCGATATTTATGGTCTTGTAATGTTTCTTTAACTTTTATTATTCCCGTACTGACGACCATGACGGGACGAATGGAGGGCGTGGCCTAACAAAATAAGAATGGGATCTTTCGTACCATTACTGTCACTTGAGCTCGATATACATACATTTTAATGAAAAGGAGAAGTAGTTTTGAAGCTGATGGACTTGGACTTACATTTGTCTCAAATTTTCGTTCTCTGGGGGAGGCTTTAGGTCCAGATAATTACATATTTAACTCTTAGCGGTTCAGAAAAATTTAATCGTTACAAATTAGACGATGTCGAACTGTCATTTTAAACAAGGAACCCATATTTTTTGCGTCAAATAGTAATTTTAATTGAAAATATTAAAATTTTTCAGTACAATTCTGAACGATGCATTCTTAGAATTATAGTAATAAAACAGAAACTAAGATTTTGGAAAACATTTAACTGAATCGAACAAAGCCATCATTCAAGGTTTTTAATGGCTAAATGTCCAATTTGTGATTTGCAAAAAACCAAAGGAGTAGTGTGTTATTTATTAGAACAAAACGGGACTAAATCGCATATATATGTGACTTTATTACTCACTTCCACGGTAGAGACACCTAGAGACGTGCCACTATACGCCTTTGGTTTCGAAGGGACTGAAGAGACAATCAACATCCTCTAGCCGCTTGAGTTTTTCAAGCAAACTATGTATCTGGGTAAGGTATTCATTATAAGTTGGCACACTAGGGTTGTCACTCTTGAGCATACAATACGACTGATACGGATTTTCCATCTCCAGTGGTTATTTAATTACTTATTACTAAACAAATTTTTAGTACACTTTGCGGGAAGGTAGGTAGCACGTACACATTACAGAAATATACCTAAGTATTCATACAAACGCAGGCAATATTAAAAATAATAAACCAAAAAACATACAATCACTGACAATTTATCGTGAAAACTAACATGATATCTGTCATATTCTTTGGCAGTAGGGAATGCCACCGTAATGGCGTTTTCTGTGGTTTAATGCTCTAAGGTTGTCACTTTACGGGATTGTTGTGATAGTATGTGAAAATCAATACATTATGAAGGCCGCCCAGTTCATACTTGTACTGAATTGCGAAACTGTATTATCTCCCAGACTCCATAGTTCTCGCATGCCCGTACAAAATGCTTTGGTTTTATAGCAGGACGTGCATGACTCGAATACCTTTGGCACAAAATCTTAGTGAAGCATTTCGTGACTTTTCTCTTTAAAATATATATTTTCCGATTCTCGCTCGTATCATCTTTCGGTATAGCAATACTGCCTCGAATTCTCGCTGCAAAATTTGTCCCAACGCGACCGTATGTTTGACTATAATCTAGCAGGTAGATAAAATTACGATCAGTCGTTACATATAGCACGCGCACGGGGCTGCTCACATTTCCCGCGCTAACTCCTATTACAGCGGTACTGATGGAGATACGAATACGAGGCAACCCTGCTGAACATTCGCGTACGTCGCGCCGTCCACTAAGTTTGGCTGTCGTAGTATAAGGTATGTATATGATGATAGATAGTTATTTTTAGTGTGGGAAAATCCGAGTTTTAACCGAGACCGACGTTCTCTTTGTAACTATTGTATCTATTATTTAGTCACTTGTATATATCCGTGATAATGCCCATAACTGTAGTTGAAAATATTGAAATCTTGCTGAGGAAAATGTCAAAATTGTCACCTTCAGTTCTCACCTATACTGAAACACACATCTGTAGAGGATCTTAATACCATTATCTCCCAGACTCCATTCACACATGCTCGTGCAAAATGCTTGTTTTTATAGCGGGACGTGACTCGAATACCTACCTAGAAGCTCGTCGAGTTACGGATATTGTGGCAAAAGATAATCTCAGGGAAAAATAGGGGGGTTAAAAAGAGGGCTATGGATTTTTCCTGCTCTGAGAACGAAGACGCCAAGACGATACTATATTATATAGTAGGGTTGGCAACCCTAACGAAAACCTCTGTTGCGAATGTTTTAAGCGGTAGGTATAGTTTACAAGAACCACATTATACCAAGTTTTAACAATTTTCGGGGTTTCTAGCTACATAATTTAGGGCTTTATTTGCATCTTAAACGTGGCTGGATTTATGAGGATATCTCACCCAGAGCACGCTTTCCTAGCTTTATTATCGGTTACGTGGACAAATTGCAAAATGAGATTAAGCTGAGGATTGTTGCTTGATTAAAGAACCTAAGGATAAGATCCTGTTCGTCTTAGATCAAATAATAAAATCATTTAATGAAAAATCCTCCGCATCCAGAAAATATCTGATAACTGTCAAATCACTGAACAAGTTTTCTTGTAAACCGTGATTAAGAATAAGCACATGCGTCCAAAATGGCCCGGTTCTTACGATGGCCCACTATCAATTATTCTCTCTTTTTAAAGTTCGAATGAGTTAAAATTTCGTGCCCATGTTCGGTTAGAACCATAGACAAAACTGCAACTTTATATCGAAGCCAAGGAAGTTGAATTAAAGCGCAAGATGAAAGTAGTTCATTTGAAGAACCGAAAGTAGTCCATCTTGGGTGCAAGTACCTATCCTATTCATCCAGAAGACACGCTGTGCGCATTCGCAGAAAGTAAAATTAAAATCGCGGTGAATTAAACTCGCGGCGAGTGAATGTATTCGGAGCGAATAGCCTGTTACATACAGCGAATACTAGGCATTCGCAGCGATTATTCATACTTGTATTGATACTATCGAGAAAAAATATAAAATGCTCACCTCTGAGAAACTTAATTTATTAATTTTCCAAATTCTACCGAGATTTTTTTAGAATCGTCTCTGTGACTAGTTTATAGACGTTTAATGAAAAGTACATTCGGAAATAAAGCTAGTGACAAAATGAACATTTTGACAGAAACCATATTTTATTATCTATGCTATTATAAAGTTGTAAAAAAATGTCTGAACATACAAAAAGAGATATTTACAAAAAAATATTGTAAAGGGACTATTTGGAGGTCACTGATTTGAAAAATATTTTTTTGGATTTTTTGTATGTTTGTACGTGACGTTGTGGCTTCATCACGAAACAGATTGCAACTATTTTTGGTACACGGGTAGCTCGATATCTGCAGATGGTTATAGGATACTTTTTACCCGACTACGCTGTCGAAAAAAGAGGGATTATGAGTTTTTCTCCTCCGCGAACGAAGCTGGTACCCTTCTAGTATTTAATTTGTATAGATGAGCCAAGTTATGTGTGAGCGAAGCTCAGGCATTACTACCTCGTTAAGATACTTTTCCACTCGGCCACAAATAAATTAGAAGCAATAAAATAGTCGCCAGCCCAATTGCTCCCACGGGGAACCACTGGGCCGAAAGGTTGCGATCCTCATTTTATTTGACCAATTGATTAATTGTCCAACTGCTATCGCTATGACATCGCTATCGCTATGAACCAGGCCCCTATTTCACAACTACAATTTTATGTTCACGGCGATCCCCGCAAGCACGATACATCTTCTTACTTTATACTGGGCACGCAATGTACGTGAAATTGTCTTTGTAACCCGGCAGTTGTCGCGATTGTGAAATAGGGGCCTGTACTACTTGCTCAACTATATAACACGCGACTTCTTGTTGCGCGACAAACATTTAATGAAAATGAAATTTAATGAAGATGAAATCATTTATTTCAGGTAACTTGGCTCATCTATACAAATTAAATACTAGAAGGTGCCCGCAGTTTCGTTCCCGGAGGAGAAAAAGTCATAAGCCCATTTTTTCGACAGCGTAGTCGGGTAAAAAGTATCCTATATCCATCTGGAGCTACCCGTGTACCATAAATAGTTGAAATCCGATTTGGCGTGATGAAGCCACAACCACAAATACAAACATACAAAAATAAAACAAATCAGTGACCTCCAAATAGTCCGTTACAATATTTTTTGTAAATATGTATCTTCAAAGAACAGAAATTTTATTTACAGCTTTATAGTAGCATAGAAAATAAAATATGGTTTTTGTCAAAATTTTCATTTTGACACTAGCTTTATTTCCGAATGTACTTTTCATTAAAAAGAATTCTCGGTAGAATTTGGAAAATTAAGTTTCTCAGAGGTGTGCCTTTTATATTTTTTTTGATAGTATACGTTATGTGAACTCAGAATCTACAAATATCTTATTTTCGTATCGATTTTTTTTGTATATAATTTTTTAACACCTGACGTGACTTTTGTACAATTCGCTCGTATGAATATATTTTGACTTTGGTCTACATAGATAAGTAAGAAAAATTTAAAAATTTGCCTTCAAAGTCATGTTTACTTTAATTTTACTTACTATTGACTATCTTCTTACTATGCCTATGGCTTCCTTCCGGCTCCATCGTCAGATTAGCTCCACGGAGTCATAATATTGTAATGTCACAGGGATGCGGAGTGTTGCGACAAGTGAAGTTATGTTCGCCTGGTATGGCAAAGGTGAGAAAAGATATTGTTATCGTCAGGGAAATTGGGGTCTAAGAAGAATCCTTTGCAGTTACTTCAAGCTTCTAGTTGAGGCATATTGATAAAGCCCCTTTATTAACCGCGTGCCTAGTACGAGGGCGACCGGGTTCGTTTTTTTCTGGCCCAGGTATGTTTTACATAAGACCTGTTTGGTCTGTCTTCGCATGTCCATCTTCTTCATGCGATGGTCAGGAGTCGATGGCGGGCGTGCATTCGTGCGCGAATGACAACCACCAACCACGATCATCAGTCGTGATGGATACGACCAAGAAAACCATTGTGAAGACGAGTTCATAAATATATTAAGCATTCCCAAAGCTTTAAAATAGATATACAAGAATAAAATAAATAACCTATCTACAATAACTAACCTACAAAGAAGGGTACTTAATACATCTATACAGATTCAACAATCAAACATATACTTTAACCATCATGATTCATCTGAGTAAGCCTCTCTTAATAATATGTAAGCAACTGAAAATTAATAAATAACTGACTATTTTGATTTTTAAGAAGTGAAAGGCTAGTGGGTAAGCAAACTGAAGTGGCAATATGCAGGGCACATAGATCGAAGAACCGATGGCCGTTGGGGCAGAAAGGTTCTCGAGTGGAGACCGCGTACCGGCAAGCGCAGCGTTTGCAGGCCACCCGCAAGGTGGTGGCCGACCTGGTTATATAGGGTTGCGGGGACTCGCTGGATGCGGGTTGCCTCTATCTGGCCCATGTGGAAATCTTATAAGGAGGCCTGCGTCCGGCAGTGGACGTCTTATGGCTGAAATGATGATGATGAAGTGAAAGGCACCTTTTAGTATTAAAACATTTTTTTTTAATCAGTTACCGAGAAACTTTAACAGACATTCAATGGTTTCAAACTTGAAAGGCGATTTTCTCGAAAAAAAGATTTTGGCAGTTATTATTGTCCAAAACATGACGTTACCGAAGTTGATTTCGATAGCAATAACTAATACGCAATAGGGCATCGTAGATAACTCCGTTGTCATTTATTTATCTGTTAGCCCGTCACCTCGAGGGAGTTCGTCTCCTTAATTTCCTTTGAATAAGGAAACAATTAAGGTCGTCACAACTCGCTGAGCAGATATCTGCCTATTTGTGTTTTGTGCCGTATTCATAGTTTCATTGGTTAGGGAACTCTATTCGTCGAAATGGTATTTGAAAAAACAAAATTACAATACAATGTTGTTTTATTATAAAGAGAGACAAATACAAGTAATCTTGGACAGCAGAGCAGACAATCTTATCACTGAAGAGTGATCTCTTCCGGATTCCAGACAACCTTTGGATAGTGGAAAATAAGAGCCATACTACTAGACTACTCATAAATCTGACTATTTATGTAGAGATACATTAATAAAATAAAGTAATACTATTTTTAGGGTTCCTTAGCCAAAATGGCAAAAACGGAACCCTTATAGATTCGTCATTTCTGTCTGTCTGTCTGTCCGTCCGTATGTCACATATATTTCTAGGGGGGGCACTCCATGGTAATCTATCACTTTACAGAAAATCGATTCATTGAATATCTGTTCCCAGAACACTATTCGCAGAATGTCGTTATGACTTAGGAATCATTCATCGAACTTCAGTTGATCGCTGTTACATTTCTTCGAATTACCTGTTACACCGTAATCGAATCATCGAATTTTACTTCACTATTTTATTTGTTTATCACAATAGTTGTTCATCGAATCACGTTTGCTAAAATTTTGATTTAACGTAAGTTTGAGTTCCCAAATTTCTTATTACACAGAAAATCATTTCATCAGTGTTACTATACATTGTAATCACAACGCGCTCACGTAGTCCGAGGTAGGTTAGGGTTTTTTTTTTTTATGTCCTGGAAGCCCGACACGCTCACGGAGTCCGAGGTAGGTTAGGGTTATTTTTTTTTATGACCTGGAATCCCGACACGCTCACGGAGTCCGAGGTAGGTTAGGGTTATTTTTTTTTTATGACCTGGAAGCCCGACACGCTCACGGAGTCCGAGGTAGGTTAGGGTTATTTTTTTTTTATGACCTGGAAGCCCGACACGCTCACGGAGTCCGAGGTAGGTTAGGGTTATTTTTTTTTTATGACCTGGAAGCCCGACACGCTCACGGAGTCCGAGGTAGGTTAGGGTTATTTTTTTTTATGACCTGGAAGCCCGACACGCTCACGGAGTCCGAGGTAGGTTAGGGTTATTTTTTTTTTTATGACCTGGAAGCCCGACACGCTCACGCAGTCCGAGGTAGGTTAGGTAGGTTAGGGAAGTAAGTAAGATTTCCCATAAACGCTTGAATAAAAAATAAATATAAGAAATAACAGTATATTTTTTTATTAAAGTACATTGTACACAGTACAGTTAAAGTTTTAAATTTTTGGCGATTTCAATAAGAAATTGTTTTTTTGTCATAGTTTCTTTTTTTTACAATATTTTCAATTCGCCTGTCTTTCATTACGTACTTCTTCGCTTTTTTTGCTGGCGGCTCGCCACGTAATATTTTATCTATTTCTGTATCATTAACAGTACATTCTTTCATCAGTTCACATATTAGATGATAAAAACCAGGCGCTTTTTTATCAATTATTTGATTGATGTGGTGATGCCAGGATTCTGCTGAATTTTGAGTTCTTGGTATATTTTCTAAACTGCATCGTTCGATGAAACGTTACTACGATGAAATGTTGTTCGAGGTAGTTATAAAATATGAATGGTACCATTATTGAATCATGTTTCGATAAAAGGTAAATTCGATGAATCGTTACTGCGATGATTTGAGACATATTCGAAACAATTTGTGATGAAAAGTTGTTCGACTATTTGAAATTCGATGAATTTAAAATTATGTGTATAGAAAATAAAACGTAATTACATTCGTGGAATAGTTTTCGTCGACATGAAAATCGATGTATTCAATTTCGATAAAGTGATAGACACCCGCACTCCATACATGTAACCGAAACTAAAAAAAAATAATCAGTAAAGATCAATGTGTGGCATATATTTAGACAGTTCTTCTAAAAACATTTCGAGGTTTCTAAAAATTTTTTTGATTGATATATTCGCTCCAAAAGTAGCAAAAAAAAATTTACAAATATAAGGCTTAATTTACAAATATAACTTTCAACGAAAATTGTTTTCAACATCATCGGACATACTGTTTTTAAGTTATTGCCAAAGAACTGAGCTTCACAGCAAAAGGACGTAAGTGCCGGGGAGATACGCTCTTTTGTTAGTGTTTTTTTTTTTCACATCGTATTTTTTTCATCTGTAGTGCATTTTATTTGTTTTATTTTTTTTTATTTATTTATTTCCATAAATTAACACATTACAGTCAAGCTACACGTGTTAACAGGAGAGTAAGTATACACAATAGCAATTAATTTGTAACATTAAAACTAATTAAAAACATAAACATTGGACAAAAAACAATGGACTGGTACAACAGGCCTGTTACATGATGGAGCTTGGTGTGGAAATGGACTCCAGATACCGACCGGCAACTGAAAGAAATCTAGGTTCGGAACTGCAGAATATATCAAGTTCGCTGTCGCTGTCCAGTATATTGTTGAGAAGTGTTAGTGCTCTGTGTAGCGGTGTATGGGTAAGTGCCTGGGTGCGTGCCGCTGGGACAACGAAGAGCGCAGGCCGGCGCCGGAGCTGGACAGAGGTGATAGACTTTGCCCGCAGTGGAATGAGGGCGAGCAACAAAGGGTTACTAATTTGCCCGCGTATTAAACGGAAGAAGTATTTTATAAGAGATATGTTCCTTCTACTCTCGAGGGAAGTATAATTAACCATTCCCAGAACGTACAGAGTGGGGTACATCCGTGGGTAATACCCGTAGATTTTGAGGAAAAGAAAGCGTACAAAGGATTTCTGAACTCGCTCTAACATAAGCGTGTGCTGTTTTTCATGGGGGTTCCATATAATGGAATTCATTTCGAGACGGCTCCGAACATATGCATTATATAATATCCTTAAAGCGGTTTGTGAATTAAAAGATTTAGATTGGCGGATTACAAAGCCCAAACATTTTCTTGCACGATTGCAAGTGGCTACAATATGGTCATTGAAAGTGAGGTGTGGATCAAAACGTGTACCAAGATCTCGAACTGATAAAATATGTTCGAGAAAGGTGTCCTGTATTTTATAATCAAAATGCAACTTGTTTCTAGCGCGGGTGTATGACATAATTGAGCATTTCTCTTCATTGAGAGTCAGTTTATTTTTTATACTCCATTCGCAGACACTATCTATGTCCTGTTGTAGCTTGGCACAATGAATATGGTCACTCACGGGTTTTATTAACTTTAAATCATCAGCAAACATTAAGCATGTGGAATATTTTATGGATGTTGGCAAATCATTAATTAAAATAAGAAATAGGAGAGGACCAAGGTTACTACCTTGTCCTACCCCTGATAGTACAGGATATAGGTTAGACCGACTTTGACCATATTGGACGTATTGGGACCGTCCAGATAAGTAACTAGCCATTAGTGACAAAAGTGAACGTGAAAACCCGGCTAGGGCCAGTTTTACAAGTAATATGTCATTGTCGACTGTGTCGAAGGCTTTGCGGTAATCGAAATAGGCCACATCGACTTGTCTTTTAATGTCAAGGTTGACGGCAATTAATGTGGTTGCATTTATAAGATTAGATGCAGTCGATCGTTTTGGTAGGAAGCCGTGCTGCTCATCACAGAACCAGCCTTCAAGTTGGTTATAAATGCGGGAGTATAGGACACTTTCAAAGATCTTGCCGAATATAGATAGCACTGCAATTGGCCTGTAGTTTTTAAAACCTGATTTTGGACCAGATTTATGTACTGGTAGTACTTTGGCTGTTTTCCAACAAGACGGGAACGTTTGAGTATTTAGAGAAAGGTTAATAATAAAGTGCAAAGGTCGCACAAATACTTCTCGGCAATCCTTAATCACAAACTGAGGGATATCGTCTGGACCTTGTGTGTGTTTTGAAGATAGGCGATTAATCGCTTTACGGACTTCATCTACACTGACGTGATTGATCGTCACATGACGATGAGTTTCAAGGACACCGGAGGCACTGGCACAGGTTAAAGCGGCCGATACATCAAGGGTAGGAGGTGTTGTCAGATAGACATTTTTGAAGAAGTTAGCGAAAGCGTTACATACTTCCTGTGATGTTAAATTTCCAAAAACTACGGGTTGATAGGATTTTCTATTTTGCTTTACAAATGACCAAAACGAGGATGGCTCGTTAACTATATTCGATTGTATCTGCTGTAGGAATAGTTCCTGGCATTCCTGGGACTTAGTGAGTACCAGTTTTCTGTAGTAGGAAAATAATCCATAATATAGTTGGTTTCCTGTTTGTTTATAAGTTTTGTGGTACGTGTTTTTTAATTCGTTCAAGTAGATAACTTCAGCTGTGAACCAATTCGGGTATTTTTTCCGATTCTTCATAGTCAGTTTTGGTGGTACGCAATCAGAGATGGTTTCATCAAATAATGAATAGAAACAATTGACGGATTCGTCAACAGTAATACAGGAATACAGCGGTGACCACTCGGTGTTAGACAATTTATGGTAAAGCAAGGGGAAATTGGCTTTTCTGTAATTGCGGGGAAAACTAGTGAGATCAATTTCATTATCATCTAAGCAAGCAGAAGTGTCCGTGAATAAAGTGGTGCATGACATGGAGATGTCTAGAGGTAAGTGGTGTTTTTCTAAGGATACGAGGCCAGCGACAGCCGCTGTGACTGATATCTCCGTGACAGCTCGGTTAGTTAACACCAGATCCAACATGCGACCTAGACTATTTTCAATGGTATTTTGTTGATTTAACTTACAAGATGATAACAGCAGTTCAAAATCCTTACGAACAGTACTTAAGGCAGAGTATAAATTAAAATCTCCTAGTATAATTGTAGATACAGAGTGTTCAGAAATAATACGTTCAATACATTTAAAAACAGAGTAGTATCTAGTTGGTTGAACATTCGGTGCAAGATAAACTACGCAAAGGATAAAACGCAGGTGCGCTTTTATCACTAGTGCACAAATGAACTCATCTTCCGGTACCGCGCCGCAGTCGACCAACTGGAGTTTAAAGGGTGAGCGGGCGGCAAGCAACACACCGCCGCCCCCTCGCCCAGGCCGGTCAGCTCGCAGGACGACGTAGTCGGGAGGGAATAGTTCCGAGTCGTGGATGGTGTCGTCTAGTCGTGATTCGGTTAAAGCAATTATGTCAGCGTGAAATGTGGTGAGCATATTCTTTACAGAGTCTAGTTTACCTTTTAGACCCCTTACGTTCTGGTAGAATAAGTTAACTTTCCGTAGTT
The DNA here is from genome assembly GCA_905404275.2 of Hedya salicella. NCBI lineage: Eukaryota > Metazoa > Arthropoda > Insecta > Lepidoptera > Tortricidae > Hedya > Hedya salicella. The sequence goes on along the minus strand of FR990111.1, from coordinate 13,781,281 downwards.
TGGTGGGTTTCCGATCGAAAAAACGTTCTACCGCTGTTTTGAGGTTTATTTTTCCGTTTGTAGGCATACCATTCTTGCAACATTGTGTCTTTAGGCCAGTTTTCAGGCGTCATAAAGAAGTCGAAATGAGAAGGAGGAACGGAAATTATGAAACAGTTGTGTCGAGGGTGCGATGGTTCAGGCTTTTTCACGCTGTAGGAATTGTCATGACGTTTTTTGTTAAGGTATGACAATAAATTCTGTTCGGTCATATCAGAGTGGAAGCCCCATACATGTATGTGCTTGACGGGCTCCACAATTATTAAGTCAGAGTCCGTATCGCCAGTTGCTCGGATAACAGAGCGGGACGATCGTTTGCGGGCATGTCCGTCGTTGATGTGCGAATATGTGCTTTTCATTTGAGGTGTAAAATCAGTTGATTTGCCACGGTTAAGAGATTCGAATCCATGTAGGGCTGTAGAAGGATGGCCGTGACTATCACATGCCTCTGATGGGATAATGACCTTGCTTTTCAATGCGTCACTGTATTTGCTTGCAAAGTTCGTAGTGTTAGACTTGTCCGTAACACATCGGGTTATTTGTATTAACGGCTGTGGAACCTTTCATGGGCGAGTCCGATTCGCACTTGGCCGCTTTTTTTGTAGAAACATTTTTTGTTGAAAAATACAGAATTGTGGTCGAAAACAAGAGATACTTCTCGTATTATTCAGTTTAGCAGCGGTCTAGAGCTCCAGCATTTGGGGCGAGATCGGTGTACCAACCTAACAGAGGCGTGGCGTCAGGAAAATTACACGGGAAGCCGAAGCGTATTCATCTATCTATCTATCAGCCTTTGGTTTATCCGCCTTCGGACATAGGCCTATTCCATAGCCTTCCATAACTTACTGTCCCCTGCCACTTGCATCCAATTTGAACCCGCGTAGCGCCTAATAGATAATAAAGAACTCATAATAGAGAATACCCAGTCCCTGTCGTCTATTTGTCTACACCGTGTAGTGAGTTATTTTGGCCACATCGCACAAAGAGAAGCAAACAATCTGGAAAGACTGGTAGTGACGGGAAAGGTCGAAGGCAAAAGACCCAAGCCCGAAAAGATGGCTGGACCAGATCTCCGAACAGCTGGAGCTACCAGTCAGCGCCGCCCTGCACCAGGCGACGGACCGCATCAGTTGGAGGCAAACAAAAGGGAATATTCATGAATTTTAATTTTTGCTTTATTAAAAGCTCATTCATGTAACGAACAGTAGACAAAAAGAATTTTTCGAATAACTATAAAAATAACCAAGATATAAGCCATCAAACACTTCATTCTATCTCTTTCTAGCAAAACAGAATTTAATATGGAGTTTATATGGCCGGAGTGCACGGTGACGTAACAGTGCACGTCGGACCTCTCTGTCTAATTAGTAGTTTAAAATGCCTATATCTTGCGTCTTTCTTGGCCGATTTAAATTATAATTTCACATTTTGAAATCGTTTTTACGGTATTTTGATATTTAGTTAAGAAAAGCGATAAAAAAACATGCATGTACCCTATTAAGGGTCATAAAAGGAATCACGATCCTCAGCAATGGGGGAACGATTAAGAAGAGCGCCTAATATTGTTGACCCATCTTTCTGGTGGACGCCCTCTTCTCCGCGTGATTTCTCTGGGTCTCCACTGCAGGGTTCTTCTGGTCCATCTCTCGGCATCCATACGAGCAATATGTCCAGCCCATCTCCATTTCCTGCTTTCTATAGTGGTGACCACGTCCACGACCTTTGTCTTCTGCCTAATCCACTCGTTGCGCTCATTCACTTATATTCAAAGAAAAAGGTGGCAATCCGGTGGGAATCGGCTTATATGGACGCCACGCCACTGCTACCTAATGAACCAAAATCCGAGTATTTTTACTTGTCTTTAAGTCTATGTCACAGCTGTACTTTAAATAGCAGCATAATATACGATTGGCATAGGCAGATAGACAACAAGGTGATACGTGTTCTATTTTTACTGATTCAGGTACGGAACCCTGCATAAATATTTTTATATCATTGTGATATAGAAACAAAGATCAAAGCGCAAAGAAAAAACTGAAATGCGCTCACACGTGGTCACACCGGGAATCGAACCAGTACCTTTGGATTAACGGTCCAATGTCTCCATTTTAAATAACATTTTTACCTGGTTGCACGACAGCAATGACCGTGTTATTATTAACATTACGTATTTGTTTTATAACATTGTAGTGTCGCCTGCAGATGTACGCTTCGGTTTTTCAGGAAATCTGATCATTTCGTGTGAATGTGAAACGGAATATAAGTATTAAAATCTCTGCAGAGGCGAACGTAATCTCTTACTAACCTTTCTCCAGTCCCGCCCCCCGCCATAAAGGTCCTTTAATGGGAAAAATTCGGTACCTTCTTTTCTGCGCCGATTTAAACAATGTTTTATAAAATGTTACAAATATTGAGTCAGATTTAGCAGCCGCAACCCCCTTTTCGAGCATTATCTATGACCCAGCTTGAAAAACACTGGACTGAAGTGTAAATGTTTTGTACCCAGGATGTTATACTAATTTGCGGTTGAAAACAGGGAGAATTAATATTATTATCCGTATTAACACCAGTCGAGTGGGCTCCCGGATTTGGTCCGATACCCGTGAAATGAATCACCGGGTAATCCAGTTTTATTTAAGGCCACATTGCATTAAATTACTTTATAAGACTTTCCCGAAGCTTCGCCAGCGTGGGATACTTATTTTGTTAATATTGATTTAAAACTTATACAATACAAATGCTCTTCATTGCACACCTTACGAATATGCAGGGATTTACAAATAATGCATTTACAAAACAGAATTCGAGGTGGACAACTGGCGGTGTTATCGCTAAATAGCGATCCCTGCCAGACAAACTTTTAACGACTCGTAATCTCGCTATTTGTAATAGTACATTATTGTAGAGGATGGATAGAAAGTAATAGATGGACGATAGAGTCCGAGAGCCAACCCGCAGATGAGGCAGTACACGACAGTGATTGGTCTTATAGTCCCAAGCAAGCCGCCAATTACTTTGTTGGCCTGCTTGGTAGATTCATAGAAGTCCTGTTGTAACTGCACATCTAATTTTGTGACTTGGATTTCGTTAGACCATATATCGCCACAACACATTTTTACTCGCAGTTTATTTTTATCAGTGTTTTCACCTGAGTGGCAAACGCATTTTACTTATTTTTCGATAATCAATATCACTAATATGTTTTCAGAACACTATACAATATCAAACCACAATCGCAATGATAATCATTCGATGTGACATACTTATTTTTATTAATTTATATTTATTGGTTTGCCAACACATACTAAAAAGTATACAATTACGCTGATATCATATTGGACATAAATCGGACAATAGTGTTTAATCAGGCAAACACAGCATGCAATTCCGATAAGCTAGCTAGAAAATGTGAAGATACTGCTAGTACTTCTAACTATCTATCAGCCACGGACATCCACTGCTGAACATAGGCCTCTTATAGCTCGCCACAGGGTGCGATTCTGCGCAGACCTCATCCAGCGACTCCCCGCGACCCTTACAAGGTCATCCGTCCACCTAGTCGGGGGCCATCCTACGCTGCGCTTTCCTACGCGTGGTCGGCACTCCAGGACTTTACTACCCCAACGGCCATCAATTCTCCGGGCTACATGGCCCGCCCTTTGCCACGTCAACGACGCAATCCTGCTAGTACTTATACTACAAATAATATTATACTAACTCTATGAAACTTAAATTAAATCATGGTTCTGAAGGATATCTGAGTGAGTGGGCAGCTGAAGTGTTGACACTTGGGCCACTCCCTTTTCGAGTCTTGCTCATTTGTTTCTGTTCCGGCAAGCTAGCCAAAAATATAATACCGGCACTACACATTGACGCGAGTGGAAGCGTAGACGAGATACATTGCTGTTTTGACTACGAGAATGATTGCAGCACTAAAAATACCGTTAATGAATGTCGGCCTCGACTCGCGCCAATAATATTTGAACCTTCGCACGACAGAACCAGAAACCGCACGCCATACGTGTTGTCGAATTTGGTTTCGAACGACCTCCACGTGACACGTGTCATAATAATATTATAATTTCTCTGTGCGGCCGGGAATAGCGAATATAATTTTGCCATAGTTTTGTCCGCTTGGTGAGCTTATTTTGCTTATTTTGCTTATTTTGCTTATTTTGCTTATTTTGCTTATTTTGCTTATTTTACGGGAATGATAGATATTTTTTGTTGGTTTTCGATGCACACAATCGAAGAACCGCATTTGAAAAAAAAAATGTTTCAAACCGACTTTCTAGGAGTTGTTGATTCTAGAAATTGTGGAATTCAATTATAGATAATTGAATTCTACAATGTCTAGAATAAAGAATTGATAAATACCGTAATAGATTACGGTTATCCCTTATATTGTTTTGCCATAACTTACACTAAATCCAATGAGTAAAGTACAGTGTTTTAAAACACCCCAAAAAGTGAACCGGTCTTTTTATTCCGCATTATGATAGATTATGTGGATTGAAACACTAGACTGAAACTCCCGCGTCGCTAGTGCACATACATTATTAAATAATAATTTTCAAAGTTATCGAAATTCCGATACCGAAAAATAAGAAAACACGAATAATTCCTTGTAAAACTACAATAATACTTTTTGCTGTAGATAGAGCTGAAACCCAGCAGAACTGTGTATTGTATAAAGATCTAATTATAATAAAAACCACAAAAATTTCTTGTAGTTGTATAACGAATTATTCGTGTTTTCTTATTTTCCGGTATCGGAATTTCGATAACTTTGAAAATTATTATTTCATAATGTATCTGCACTAGCGACGCGGGAGTTTCAATCCACATAATCTATCATCATGTGCAATAAAAAAACCGGTTCACTTTTTGGGGGGTTTTAAAACACTGTGCAACGGCAAGACGAAATCTTTTCTTTTTTCATTTAATTTCTGACGTATGTAACAAAACTGACTATGTGATTTGCGGTTTATATTATGTTATTATTTAACGCCATCTATCAAGCTTTGATGGAATAGAGAGCAGCTTTTCTATATTTCTTTGAGTATAGAGTCGTCTGGAGGACACGTGAGAAACTATGTGTCAGATAACGTATTAGTATTATTCAGGGAGTTCCACGGGAGTATTATAGATGGCGCTGGAATATATGTTTAAAAGCCCTCCAGTGTTGAGTAGCTGTACTACTATGACTTGCAGGTTGGTGTGTTGCCATCTCACTCACTCAAATATAGGTTAATATAAGGGTGAGAGTGATGACACAGTGTGGACTTTGGAATTGATTTCTAGAAGGATGTCTCTATGTTAAATGGCAAGGGTGACATCTATTGTTGAATAGCTAAAGCTTTCGAATATTCTCGAAAACGGAAACGGAAGTTGGATCAAATTGAGGAATTTTCTAGAAATTGGGACGAAAATATTGTGGAAAAAGGGTGTATAAGGACCTGAAGGAGAGAGCTCCGGGTTATTTTGGTAATATCAGCGTGAGTGGTTGGATCGAAGGAGAGATCGGTAAGTTCTGGTGCATTCCCAATAATTTATTTATTGAAGGGATTTAATAAATCTGGGTTGCAGGGGTTATTCACCTTGTCAGCTGTGAGTGCTGTCTGAGACTTAGGTCCGGCTGATTGCAAAGTCAGCTGTTGACGCCCATGACATTCGGTCCAGCTAGATAGGGGATGATTTTTGTAATTCAGGAAGTCGGATGCAGGTTTCATGGTCTAACCGGTGTGTGTGATGTCTGAAGACTGCAAGGTCCAGTGGACTTGAAGGTCCACTGTAGACCGCCTAGACTAATATCCGACTGAGTTGGCTATGATTTCTGCAACTGATTGTCTTAACTAATTATCAGTACTAAAAAGTTATAACTTATGGGAATGATTATGGGGATTCGCGTTAAAACTCGCAAGTAAAATGCTTGAGTTTTCGGGAGTGTAGTTAACAAAGTTAATTCCTAGATTGTGTTAAATAATATGTTTAGTGTCTAATTTGTGAAGTGCTGTAGTGCTTGTGAATGTGATCATGTGTGTGTGTTTGCGTGTAATAGTTATGTGAGTTAAGGATAGATAAAATTGCAATAAATCTATTGCAAGCAAGGTAAGGTCTTAATTTTTCCAGTTAGTAAATTAGTCATAATGGGGAAGTGTCCATTTTATTTCACAAGTTTAGATCTATTATGATAAGGTAGCTGATAACAGAAAGTTTAGATGATGAACTCTATAGGGTTTGTGGTATAATGTCCAATATTTTATAATTTACTCTTGTATTCTGAATTATTTTCTAAATCAAACTCCTATAACATAATAATTTTAAAATCTGTTAGGTGAAATATATTTATAAATATCATTAACCAACATAAACAGTCTTTTTTTCATAAACAAGTTAACTAATACACAGATCTATGTTCAACTTCACACATACCTATATAATTATATATATTATGAATGGTAATGGTACACGAATTTGTTTCGATTAAATAAAACATTGGAACAGGTTCGGTTTGGTTGTGCAAAAGTAAAGGGTTATTTGGTTGTTGATAACTGGCCTTTAAACTGTAAATATATTTGATATTTCCACGTTGGTGACGTATCGTATATTTGGGTCTTATTGTTCTTGGATTGGCATTAAGGATTGATCCGTCATGATGATTGGTCTCTGCAGACCTCTGCATTATGCAAGGTACTATATTTGAGCAACAACGCCAGGCTTTGGGAAGATTTCTATTAAGGTTATCTTCCGAAGGTCAGCTTTGATGTTTAATTTATAGGAATCCAGAAGTTCTGTATGTGTTGTGCTGGGCTTTTTCTCTAAAGACCTTTACGCGAGGAGTTTGGGTTCCGGCTGAAGCAACCTAACAGACTTCCTTGTCAATTGATCTTGATCTTAATTGAGAACAATATAATGCCTTGGCAATGCTAGGCGATAATAATATTTATTACCTAGTATTGAAGCAACGCTTATGAACGCGTATGATGCAAATTGGAATATCTTTAATTGAGAACAACTGACTTATTAGTGGCCTATGGTAAGCTGGTAGTTTAAGGTACTTTGACAAGGTTTTTAGAGGTAATTACCTTTCATCTGCCTATCCTGTCTTGCCCTGGCATAAGTAATAACCTACTTACATTTTGGTAAATTGCTGGTTGCAACAAGATATGCTATATACTATCTAAGTGTCGATGTTGTGTGCAAATCTGGGGAATCTCACCATGTACTTTCATAAGGAAGTATTATGCCATATTTTCATATTCTAATATACTTATTATTAGGCATTTATAGTGAGTGAACCTTATCATCTGAGGAAGACATCAATTAAGGATGTTTGGTGTACGCTTATCTATTTGTCATTTATGTCGCTCATACCACACAATATATTAATTTATTGCGGCTATGACGTCTACTCTGTTTGCGTGCCTGAACCCTTTTGATGTCTCTTCCATATCTATTGGTATGTAATGATTATCTTATAGCGCATAACATCGTATACAAATATACAACTAGCTATTGTAGTTGGAATTAGTGGTCTTTCGAATTCCTTATGCCAATATCCTTATTCCTCCTTGGAAGACGGATCAAATGTTATAAATTTGGTGGGTCCGATTCATCCCGAACCGCGTGCGAGGGGCGGTTTTCTTCCACTCCCTCTCCTTTTTTAGTTATTTTAATATATATATCTATACAGGCAACATAACACACACACACACACATAACTTACTATACCTTATAGGTCATCTACTTTATATTTATAACCTTAAATCTTTCCACTTACCCAAAGTTGTCTCGACAAGGGTTTATTTTCTTAATTTTCATACAGACTAATTAAATCATTTACCAGAATTTATATGCTTAATGTTAAAATTTTGTGTCTTCATATTGTTTATTAATTCTTGGACTTTAGTCTAGAATCAAAATTAAAGTATGTTAGTTTTGTCTGATATTTTTATCTGGCAGGGTCTGGCTCGCACTCACCTTAGCGAATTGTTCTTGGATTGGCACTTAGTATATCAATTGAGTTGGCCAGAAGCTTTTGCTTTATATTAAATTTAATTTTAAAATTTAATCAATACTTATCTCTCCGGAGTGAAATTTAGATAATTCCTATCTAAATGTACCGTTGAAATTCATACACGTAGCGGTAGTGATCTGCCTGCGAAGTTGAAGCTCGTGGGTTCAAATGCCGGTAAGGGCAAATATTTGTGTGTTAAGCATAAGTATTTGTTCCCGAGTCTTGAATGTTTCCTATTTAAGTAATTTATTGAATATATCGTCGTCTAATACTCATAACACAAGCCTTAATGAGCTTACCATGGCACTAGTTCGATTTGTGTAAAAATTGTCCTGTAATATTTATTTATTTTTTATTTAACTAAATGCCTAACAAACCTCTCCCGTATCTAACATTAATATTTGGTCTACTTTCTCAAAAAATCGGCACTGATGTAAACAAACGAGGCATTTAAATTAAATAGCGGTCGCCAAACCCTCAGCCAAAGCCTATTTAATCTCAAGTTAATTAAGGAAAAGAAGAGAGCTAGAAATACAAATTAGCAGCGGTTGGAATGAGATAGAAGAAAAAAGTGCGGTGTAATTACTTAAAACAAACCGCGGGTTTTTTCCTTCTATTGTTGATCGCAGCTTAATAATTAGGGTCAAGGAAATGTTTTTTAGTTGACCTAGAGACGTGGCTACACTTGAGCAGACTGGCAATAAATGTTAGATAGTTTTAGCTGTATTAATTTTGAATATGCTTATGCATATCCTAATCAGAATAATGATTCTGATTAGGATATGCATAAGCATAAAAATCCTATCATGCAAACTTGCCAATTGAGTCAATGGACTCAATTGGCAAGTTTGCATGATAGGATTTTTTTCATTGCGAATATGTTTCGAATTTAATAACTCAACAAAGTACGAATTAGATTCTCGCACAGAGTTGTCTGTACCACCACGTAATAATATCTACACAATTTATTTACTAAGTTATTACATTTGATACGGGATCCATAGCGCGGTTCCAACTCATGTGCGATCTATTTTGATTATGTGTTGCTATTCTCCCGATTTTGAACTATGGTGACACCTAATTTTACATTTATATCTTACAGTCAGCTGCAAAGACATATATACGATTTGTTCGTTCTAACATATCTTCACTCAACTCTATTGACAGGTAAAAGAGTCTAGCGAAGATTTTTTGAACGGGTTAATCGTGTATATCTTGTTGCAACTGACTGTAGGTACTATATCAAATAAAGGTTGAGAATACAAAACGACTTTTTCTTTATACTCAAAAAGATAGGATTATGATGGTATAGGAATTACGTATTTTTTGGGATAGCTTAGTTAACACTTCCACGACCAAGATTTTCGTAGCACGCGCGTAGCCAATAACAAAGGGAAATGCGTATGCTACGACGCAGCGCCCACCTAGCGGATTCCTGGTAAACAAAGTTTTAATAACACTATTATAAAGTAATAAAAATGAAATGTCTGTACCTAGAAAATATTTTCAAAAAAATAAGTGATATGTGTCATTATAATGTCTCTAGATTATGTATCCTCGGTCTACCCGCCACGGGAAGGACGAAATAAACGACAGTCATTGCCCGATCTTGGTCTTTTATTGATGTGTTCATCACACTTTTACATGGCGCAGCCGGTAGGATATGAACCTACGCTCCCAAACTACTATTTGGAGGTCACTGAGTCGAATAATAATGTTTCTTAATGTACGTATGTTTGATGTGTCTTTGCGGCTTGATCACGTCAAAACGGATGAATGGATTTCAACCATTTTTGATACATGGGCAGCTGGTCATGACAGGTTATTGGATATTTTTTACCCGACTACGCTAAACTAAAAATAGAAGGTATCATGAATTATAGGGTTATGATTATCTTCTCCTCCGCTGACGAAGTGCCGGGCACTTTTTAGTTATTTGATAAATCTATAGCCTACTTTCAATAGTTTAAAAGATAAAAAATCCTTATAAGCAGATACAAAAGTAAGTTTAGTAAATATTGTTCTTTTAGTTCCCTACTGGCACAAAATTCTAAAAATATTGGTAAACATCTGTATCCGTTTTAATTTCCTTATAAAAGTGATAATAAACACTTTTGCTCTTAATGCAGTCGTAAACTAGACTACGTACTTAATTGCAAAACCCGACGCGATGTATTTTTATAACCCTCTTACCCCAGTTAGTGGCGAAAATAAAAAATACCCACGACATAGGTTATGGCGCAATTTAGGAAAGAAAGTATGAAATAAAATTTAAATTAAATGTTTTTGTTGTTCCCAAGCAGAAAGCCGCATACTTGACAGAAATAAGTGTGTGTATGCATGTTTACATATACCTACCCTACTTTTGTACCAAAAATCGACACCAATTGATTATTATATTTTGGAAGTATTGCGGTGTTTATTCAGCTTACATCTTAACCGTAGGTTATGTTATTAAAAAAAAAGATTGACAGTTCACAAAATTAAGTCAGATATATAGACTTTCTCACATAGACTTAAAGCTTGTGACTTGAGGCCATCGCCGGCCGCAGTGGGACATAAATCGGAGTGCACATGTAACCGGACCTGGCTAATTTAATATAACAGCCGACGCCGCTACCCGGAAAAAATAAATTGGCTATTTGTAGAGTTTAAAAATAACGATGGTTTCTCTAGGGATTATAAGTTACAGAAATTGAATTTTTATGCTCTTAACACTTGGTTTTTGCGTCGTTCTTCTTTCTTACCAGCATTTAATTTGTCCTCCTTATTATTCTTAATGTATTTAAAATGTTAAATTCATCATCATCATCATCATCATCATCATCATCATCATCATCATCATCATCATCATCATCATCATCATCATCATCATCATCATCATCATCATCATCATCATCATTTCAGCCATAGGACGTCCACTGCTGGACATAGGCCTCCTCAACAGTTTTCCACATGGGCCGGATTGAGGCGACCCGCATCCAGAGAGTCCCCGCAACCCTAACCAGGTCATCCGACTACCTTGCGGATGGCTTCCCACGCTGCTCTTGCCGGTACACGGTTTCCACTCGACAACCTTTCTGCCCCAACGGCCATCGGTTCTTCGAACTATGTGCCCAATATAATGTTAAATCATTATTGCAATATTTAATATTGTAGCGTTATGGTGACTTTGCTTTGCATTTAAGGTTCTATTCACGCGGACCACAACCATACCACAACGCAGCGGCAAATAATGGTGAAGCAGTGGTTACGTGCAAATAGTATAGTTAACAGCTTCTTGCAGTTGCTTTGACGTTTGACGGCGAAATGTGGTTCGTAAGAATAAAACTATTTATTTTCATATAAATTATTGCCCCACCACACCACGCCACGTGCCTCTCGTTATGGTGCGGTTATGGTTCGTCTGAATATACCGTGTTTTCACAAAATTAGCGCAACTGAGACATCATCGACGTTTTCGTTTTACGAATGGCAACCAATGATACAAGTTACCTGATGGGAAATAGAGACCTAGGAGCTATACTTTGTGACCCTTATATCAAGTGGCATGGGGCCTAATTCCACGCGGCAAATGACTTTAGTCCGAGACATGTCTGAGATAGCCATTCAGTCTAGATCCAGTTTAAAATATCAAATTGAAATTCAAAATGTTTATTTGTAAAACATGATATACAATATTACAGATACAGGTACATCTATGTATCGCCGTTAGGCATACAAATATAATATATTATTATTTACTAGGAATAGATTATTTAATATTTCGAATAGGGTTTCTATGTCAAGTTTTAATCATTATTAGGTACATATGTTATTCATCCCCATTTATCTATAAATAATTCGTCTATTTTATAGTATACATTCTTAAATATATTTAATACATGTTGAACAAAAACTTGTTTAAGATCTAGCATTTTAGCGAGTGGTCTTTTCGAAGTAACCGTCATGCATAACTATTTCATTCTTATTGATAAGAATATACTGTAACTAGAAGGCGCCCGCAATTTCGTCGCATAGTCGGGTAAAAAGTATCCTATAACCACCTGGAGATACCCAGCTACCCGTGTACCAAATAGTTGAAATCTGTTTAGCCGATTTAGCGTGATGAAGCCACAACGACACATATAAACATTTCATTTTTACAACTTTATAATATAGATAAGCGTAAAATTCAAGATGGAAACTTATAATGCTAAAGAATTGACAGGTGTGAACTATATATTTCTCAGCGCTCAATAAATAAAATTGAGCCATATATCATTTAAATGTCAACTAGCCTGTCACACTGGCTCCATTTTCGGAGCGGTAGCAGAGGCGCATTGGCGCTTATTGAAATTTACAAAAAATATTTATTTAAGGGTTTCGGCTCAGAATATAATTTTGTACCTGTTGGGGGTTGAGATCTTCGACCCATGAGTGAATTCAAGAGACAAACAGACACAACTGGTGACTGAAGAGCTAGCAGCTTGATGACACAACGTATTGGCATTGCTATAGCGAGGGAAAGCTGCCAGCATCTTCGAGACAATGTTTTACATTTATTTTAGTTTTAGTCTAATTTAGTATTGTTGACTAAATACCTGTTTAGTTATACATTTTGTTTATGTTTTTTATTGTCACTAGTTTATGGATTCAATTTTTTTTATCCAAATGACATATTGTCTAGCTTGGCAGGCAAAAATCGGTATGTATCCGTTATATAACCATAATATCAGTCCATGTAAATGGCCGAGATATTGCTCAATTGGAGATATCGTAATTTCTTGTCGAATTGGGCGCTGTTGACTCGCTTTCTAAAGAACCATAGCACCATGACATAATTCCTCAGCCAACAGCAACGGCAATTTCTTGTCAAAGTTGGGCGTGACCTCGTTTTTGCTTTGAATTTATCTGATCACGTGCTTAAAAATACGCACCATGTTCAAACTTCGTATAATCCCGAAATCATGCCATATAATGGGAAAAAAGGGCATAGGTCAGACTGTCGCAGGGTCCGATGGAAACTGCCGAATTATACAACGGGAAGTCCGCCATCTTTGTCAGATGTCGCCCGCTAATGGGCCAGATTTTGGGCCCGCTTCTAACCTTTGCTATAATGCTGTAAATTACGTTGTTGGGTTTTAAATCGGGGCTTCTCTGCGGTGTGATTGAAATGTCACCACCTTATTTCATGTCAGGTTTATCGTCCTGTCATATTTAGATTACATTAGCGGTTAGGCCAATGGAAAGGGCTCGGGGTTTCACTTCGTGATAGAATCAGAAATGCTGGATTTGTTACTACCGTAAAGTTAAGGGCTGATTGCAACTTGTATAATATAATGCGTCTTAAAGATAGGCTGGTTTAAGTACAACAGGGTTAATGTGTTTATTTTGTCCATATCAATTTAATTTAATGTATTTATCTCTATATATAAGCAGATTCACACAGCCACGCACATAAATGAGTAGGTACACAACGCACATACACAGCACGCTGTCTTACACGTGTTTTATTCTGGATCCAGGGAAGATCAGCGTCATGGGACTCATGTTAACTGATACATGACTGACATCACTGACATATGCTGAGTGGACGCCATTTTTGTAAATACAAATATGATTGCTTTTAGCTCTTAGGTTTAGCTTTAAGTCTAAGTTAAGTCTATACATTATGTCACTCTTCAAATATACCATTATTGATGTTTACAAAATAAATGTATGTTCTTCTTCTTCTTAAATATGAGAATATCCGCAGAAGAACCAAAGTAACCGACATAGCTCACAGGATTGCATCGTTGAAGTGGCAATCGGCGGGCCATGTAGCCTGGAGAACGGATGGCCGTTGGGGCAGTAAAGTCCTGGAGTGGCGACCACGCATAGGAAAGCGCAGAGTAGAATGGCCCCTGGCTAGGTGGATGGATGACCTCGTAAGGGTCACGGGGAGTCGGTGGATGCGGTCTGCGCAGGATCGCACCCTGTGGCGAGCTATAGGAGAGGCCTATGTTCCAGTGGACGTCCGTGGCTGATAGATAAATAGCGGTTAGGTACTTACGTCGTAAAAAGATTTTTGTCTCTTAGTCATGAGACAAAAGTGGATCCCAACGCTGCCCTTCTCGCACTGAAGGTGCTCGGAATGGACCAAAACATGTCGAGCAGTACTTGACTTTTGTGTATGATGTGTGAAACCGCTAATGATATCAAAATATATCTACGAGTAAGTATCCTGCCACGACTTGTCTTGTGACGAGTTCTTTAGTCGCCATCACGCGCCGAAAGACGCAGAGACCCCTATAGGACGCTGCAATGGAGTACACTAGACGCGGGCCTTTTTATGATTAGGTTGAAAACTAACGCAGTCACTAGACCGACACACTACACTCAGTTTTTCGGATTTATCGGATGACTAGAAGGTGGCCGCAAGTTCGTTCGCGGAGAATAAAAAGTCATAACCCCTCTTTTTTCTTTAGCGTAGTCAGGTAAAAAGTACCCTATAACCATCTGAAGATACCCAGCTACCCGTATACCAAAAATAGTTGAAATTCGTTGAAGCCGATGAAGCTATAACGACATATACGAACATACAAAAAACAGTCCGTTACAAAATTTTTTGAAGATATCTTCAATGTAAACACATTTAATGTTTACAACATAATAATAATATAGAAGACGATGTTGTTTACATTTACTAATAAATGGATTCCACGAAGATGAGAGTTTGAAACCATTTTCCCGGCTCAAATTACGGTGTTTCTTGATTTCATTGCTTTACGTACGATTTTACTTTAGTAATTACGGTCCGTAGAAATAATCTTGAGATCATTAAGCTCAGTCCAGTGGTTGGGTCCTGATTCCTGGTCCCCATTAATTGTTCTAAGTTCTGAACAAATAAGTCGGTGACACTGCACAGCAGTCTTATAGTCAGCCGCCAAGCACCAGTGCTCGTCTTTGTATTAAGGGGCTCCAAGTGAAAATGTACGACTCTTCTTGGTTTTTTGTGTTGGTATCTAGTCCCTGCATTTATGAAATTAACCTTCCAAGCATGATATACCTATATTTCATGAGTTTCTATTTAACAGTTTCTCGCATTCGAATATATTTTTATGTATATATTATGATTTTTTACAGAGAGGCCATCAAAATAAAAACTGCTTATCTGGTCTGTCAACAAACCTTTAATACACTCAAAATCAACATTTAAATCGGATTATAAAAACGGAAGATGCAGAACTGCTTATTAGACAGAGAGATCCGACATGTGCTGATACTCGTACGTCACACGATACAGCGTATATTAACGGCGGCTATAAACTCCATACATTAAATTCTGTTTTGCTAGAAAGAGATAAAATCAAATGTTTGATGGCTTATATCTTGGTTATTTTCTTAAAAAAATAAATAAAACAATAATAAAAATTCATGCATATTGTCTACTTTATGAAAAAACTTAACGTGCTAAGCAAGCCTTTTCTTTAAAAAGCGTGTTTTAAAAGTAATAAAAAGTGTTCTTCATCGTTAAAATAGCAAAGTTTGATGGCTTTTATCTCAGCTTCGGTGACTCGAGGAGATAAACTGAAACAGTATTGGTAAAGACGGTCGTTGTCAACACAATAAGAGATATACAACACGCAAAAGCGAAGAGCTACGGATCGAAGGTCATTCAGAGCTGTTAGCCCCTTAAGGGGATGCCATCTTACGGCGTAAGAGGTATTGGGTTGCCTCTTAGTCTACGCATATAGCAACGTATTATTCATTATTTATTTATTAGGTAACTTATGCCTCTAGGTATTATTCATTAACGTATTGTTCATTATTGATTTATTAGGTAAGTTATGGCCACTGGGGCAGAAAAGTTCGAGTGGCGACTGCGTACAGGACAACGCAGCATAAATACCCAACAAGATGGACCGACGATCTGATCGAGATCGCGGAAAATTAATGGCTAATAATCTGTGGGGAAGACCTTTGTCCAACAGTGGACGTCTACGGACGGATTATTGTGCGAAGGGTTCCGTAACCACCGTCTGCAAAAAATACGATGAAAACTTTCAATGTATACTTTTATTTATTTTTTATTTAATTTAGCTGCTTCATTCTGAGAAAATTTGAAGAGACTACCTTTTGCGATTTAAATTAATTCGTGACAAACAAATAGACGGATGGACCGACAGACAGCGAAGGTTTAGTAATAGCATCGCATTGACACACTTTATATACGAAACCTAAAAATACGGATAACTGGGCCACTGCAATTTTTCTAGATCTCGTTGTGTTTTGTCCTCAACCACTTTTCTGGATTTGTCTTATCAAATAGAGCCGACAATACACTGGGAAATACATAATTTTACCGATTCAAAACAAATAACAATAATTTCCTTCTTCACCACTAAGATGGTGGCAGTCCACAACTGTGCGTTTTGCTAGAAATTTCTTGCCTCGCACGACTGAACTGTGAAATAAATTGTCGCCTGCAGTTTTTCCGGACCGATGCGAACTTCAAGCCTTCAAGAAAAAAAGAGTACTCCCACCTGAAAGGCCGGCAACGCACTTGTGACTCCTCTGGTGTTGCAAGTGTCTATGGGCGACGGTGATTGCTTACCATCAGGCGACCCGTCTGCTCGTTTGCCCTCTGGCTCGGGCCGCGGAGCGTTTTAACCGCTGCACTTTTATGTAACGAATCTTTTACATCATACATGTCAATTTCGATAAGAAAAAAATAGAAATAGAAAATGATACCTTGCATCTACCTTATGCCTATAAAACTCTGATGCGTTTGACATTTTATTCACCAGTAATTTGTTACATAAGAATAGGGACGGTCAAAACGCTCAGCGGCCCGACTACCCCTCTATAAAAACAATATTTCGAGTACTTTTTTTAAGGTGTACAAAAGCACACATAACACAATTTTTATTACAATATCGATGGGAAAAAGCGGAAACATAGTAACCACCAATGGATGCAGTTGGCGGTTACTAATCTTCCGCTGTTTGCCGTCGCTATGTATTTAAGTAGAAAAAATAAAATAAAAATTGCGATCCGCAACTATAGTAAAACAGAGAAGCTGGTTTGGTTCTGGCTTACAGTGCATTGGATCGCATTTAGTTTTAGTTTTTACTTAGATCTTTGTAGCTATCAATATTCTAAAGAACAAACAAGCCATATTTGTTAGAATTTACATAATGTCGAGTTTTCGCAGATAAATCTCGCCTCTTAAGCTAATCTGATTACAACAATTAAGGTCGTAAACCTAGCGTGATGTTCATCACGCTCATTAGGAGAAAATTGCGTCAAATGGCATAATTAGAAGCAGGCAAGTGTGAAGTGACACTTAGCGCAGTTCGCTCTGCATGATACCACCGCTTCACTGTTTTAACCTAAGGCTGCATTATTTCTGAAGCGGTGCTATAGCGGGTTCATAACACTTATTAAGGGAGTATAGTGTCAAATGGCGTAATTTGAAGCCGGCAAGTGTGAAGCGACACTTAGCGCAGTTTGCACAGGATGATATCACCGCTTCACTGTTTTAAGATAAGGCTGCATTATTTCTAAAGCGTTAATATAGCGGGTTCATAACATTTACTAAATTTGGAATGATGACGGGTTTTGACGGTGACAATAGATTCCGTTTCTCGTAAGGATCAAATGTCTATACGGGTAGTCCCGTAATAGAAATAGAGTAAGTAGTTACTCTAAAAGTCAGAAACGATAATTAAAGTTCGGCATTACTACTGACCTGAAAGCGCTCCATGCTAATTGCTACTCAATTGTGACATTCTTGAGTGGCTGTACCAAATTTATATGGAATAAAAGCATTTTGACATTTTGGTGGTGATAAACTGCGTTTAACTACAATTATTGTTTTATTGAATTACAACGAAGTATACCTTATATCTATTAATCCCACGGATGCTATATTTTGCCATCAGCCACCATCTTTTACTCTAAAATAAAACGCACGCATTAAAAGTAGGACATAAGGTTGCCACGAAATGTCCTATTAGGAGTATTTTGTGTGCTTGTTTGTTTGTTGAACCTGCCTTCATTTTTCTTTTATATTTTTGTAATAAAATACCATTATTAATTAATTTATTTATTATGAATACGCAAAAGTATTTATTATATTATATTATATTTTCAAGGGCTGTTAGGCGATGCCACAGCCTTACCCAGCATCGGCATTATGATAATCGGCGCTCGTCGCCCGCTGTAGGGCGCTCGAAGGCGTGAGAAGAATTCTAATGGGCTGTTTACCCCGCGGATGACGTAAACAACCCATCATATAAACATTTTTGGTATATATTTAATTGCTTTATGGAAAAATTGTTAAGAAGGCACTCAGGTTCTATGGGACATTTAAATATGTAGTAAGTTTTTTTTCAAAAATAAAAAAAATACTAAAAAGTAAAAAAGAAAATAATTTGGTTCCTTCAATTTACTTTCAATTAACATGTTTTTAACTCAATCTATGCAATAGATATAATAGATGTTATCTTGGAGGAGAATATTGCCGAATGTAAAAAATTGGCGATTTTAGTAAGTGGCACACGGTTGAAATCAATTACAAAATATTTGTATAAAAAATACACCCTGTAACAAATCTGTGGGCGGTACGGTGCCCATTACGCTGGCTGTGTTGCCTCTTTGAATCTCACAAATATTTACTTAAAGTTGCACAATTGACAGCAATATAAATGGCCGACTTAAGACGGAATACCTTATGTATTCTCAATCAGTCAATCATCGGACTCAATATAAACAAATTACATTTAAAAATAGAATACATTAACAAATTCATACTATACTAAACATTCGTTAAATATTCTAAGTTAGTATTGTTCAAATTAAACAAATTATATGTGTTTGCATACGATGACCTGTAGTCAAAAATTTAATTTATAGTTTATGTTAAATGTTTATGTACAATATACAAATAAGTGTCATAATATTTGCATAGCCCTTGAAATCCTTTTACGTAGCGGTAATTTATGTTTTTAAAGTATGTAATTTGCGAGGGTTAGTCTGGTTAATATTCAGTTCCAGCGAAAATTAATGCTTCTTATACATATATTTAGTTAAGGCCTTGCCATTTGCGAGCGTGTTGCGAGCGACACGTTCAAAGAGCAGGCCGCGTCAACGCGCATGCGGCGTTCAATCTGAATTTTGAACGGTCGCACCGAGCACGTGCGAGTTCGCTCACTGACTGCGTCGCTTGCAAACCGCTCGCAAATCGCTAGTGTGATAAGGCCTTTAGTGATACTACTCGGTCACATATCTTTGCGTTTCGCCGCGTGATAGCGTGTCGACCATGTGGGCACAGTGCGAAAAAAAACGTTAGCAATGAATAACTTCCAATAGGGGCGGATCTGCTGCCCATTTGGAAAACTGCGAAGTGTCTTCTCATCCAGGATACCTCAGTGCTAGAAGACGAAAGTCTTCAACCATTGCGTATTACCGGTGATGACCTACGGAGCCGAGACGTGGTCTCTGACTATGGGCCTCTTAAGGAAGCTTAGAGTTACTCAGCGAGCTATGGAAAGGGCTATGCTCGGGATTTCTCGACGAGATCGAATCAGAAATGAGGAGATTCGTAGACGAACCGAGGTCACCGACATAGCTAACAGGGTAAGCAAACTGAAGTGGCAATGGCCAGGGCACATAGTTAGAAGAGCCGATAGCCGTTGGGAAAGAAAGGATCTCGAGTGGAGTGGAGACCGCGTACCGGCAAGCGCAGCGTGGGAAGGCCACCCGCAAGGTAGTCGGACGACCTGGTTAGGGTTGTGGGCACTCGCTGGATGGGGGTCGCGTGGAAATGTATTGAGGAGGCCTGTGTCCAGCAGTTGACGTCCTATGGCTGAAATGATGATGATGATGATGATTTTTATAAACTTACTAGCTTCTGCCCGCGACTTCGTCCGCCTTAAATTCGTTTATCGTGGATGAGGGTATTTTTCCTGGATAAAAAGTAGCCTATGTCCGTCGCCGGGACTCAAACTATCTCCATACCAAATTTCATCCAAATCGGTTCAGCGGTTTAAGCGTGAAGAGGTAACAGACAGACAGACAGACAGACAGACACACTTTCGCATTTATAATATTAGTATGGATTCTTTGTTAACGTGTTTTGTCACACCATATCCAGACCGTCGACATTACGTCATGCAGCGAGGTGCAGAGGTATTGTGACCGGGTACTAGTTATATATATTACTAGCTTTTGCCCGCGACTTCGTCTGCGTATAGCTCGAATTTCAAAAAAACCTTTTTTAGTGGTTCTCTACCTACATCTCTAACGGAATATGTGTTTCAATCCTCGTATTCCTACCGTCGGCAGTTTAGGCTATGCATTGTCTGTCAATAATAAGTCACGTTACTTTGTTATATACCTGTAATTTGAAAAAAAAAAACAGATGTAATTGGACAATTGAGATTGAACTATTGATAATATTGAACATGAGGTAGGCTTTGCAGTTTTTCTTTATACACCACATTAACAGAACCGACCAAGCTTCGTGAAGAGCTTGCTCTCGAGCAAGCCACGTAAAACTGGCCGTGTGAGAAGCAGTCCCCCTGAGATCTATTCCTGCTGTTTTCAGTGACTAACCTTGAGACTTAAAGGGGAGCTGCAGCCTCTTAAATTCGAATGGGTATTCCGAGGGTATAAATGGTATCCGGGGTATGTACACAGATTCACCTTGAGCACAGCCAGTAATTACAATGGCTTCTCTAACGTTTTTATGTGAGGCTTTCACATGCAGCCTGGTTCCATTGCACAAATTCGGCTGATTCTCATTTCGCAGCAACATTACCCGAGCACCCACCTTTAAGATAAGTATGTGATAAGGTAGGCCGGGTGGGTAAAGTGCATTTAAAAACTCTACGCGATAGTTTATGGCATCATCCGTGTTCACTACAGATCGAGTCTACAGACTTGTATTCGTATTCTGAACCTTGGAACGATTTTAATAAAATGTTATTAATAACGGAAGCCTGGTCGTTCCTACGTGTCAGAATTGGTCATTCACACAACCACTCTATGGACTTGCTGTGTAGATTTTGAACATCTGGGTAAATTTGAGACATGAGGTTGTCAACGGTCCGACAACTAAGGCGAGATCCGATGGAATTGTAATCTTTCCCTCAGTTTCGGGATATTCTTCATTTCCTAATTTAAGAAGAAGGAGAAGAAGGACGGAGAATTATCCAGCGCAAATATCGCCCTTGAGGTGCACTCGCATATTTATCTTAAGGTAGATTTTTTTGACTATAGGCCAAATATTTGAAGCCTTAACGCAAGTTTTAACTTTATCAGCTCGAGTTCCCTTCATAAATACGGGCAGAGTCTGAAAAATTCTCCAGCTAACAACATAGTGACTCCACCCATCATATCCTCGTTCCCTCTATTCCCACTTCACAACGCCCTTTATGCGCCATTGTACTTTCGCCCCAGACTGTTACCCCTTATTTCACCCTTTTCAGGGATGAATTTCCAAGAATGGTGAAATTAGTTTTCTTAGTATTAAATGAAGACTCTATACGTGAAATATTTTAACAGTTACTCAAATTATTACAGGTTTTTCGTACCAACTTTCAACTAAATTTAACCCCGTTAAGGGATGAATTTCCAAAAATGCTGAAATCAGTTTTCATAGTTTTTTATAAAGAGTCTATAAGCGCAATATTATAACAGTTACTCAAATAATTACAGATTTTCCATACAAACTTGCAACCCCAATTCAACAACGTTAAGGGATGAATTTCCGAAAATGCTGAAATTAGTTTTCTTAGTTTAAAATGAAGAGTTTATACCCGAAATATATTAACAGTTACTCAAATAATTACAGATTTTCAATACAAACTTTCAACCCCAATTTAACCCCGTAAGGAGATGAATTTTCAAAAATCCGTTCTTGTTTCTTGTCTGCGTTATAAATTGTGTCTACGGTGAAAATTTCAAGTCTCTAAGTTCATTAGTTTCGGCTCTGCGTTGATATGTCAGTCAGGACTTGTCCTTTTTAACCGACTTCCAAAAAAAAGAGGAGGTTCTCAATTCGACGGAATGTTTTTTTTTTTTTTTTTATGGATGTTCACCGATTACTCGAAGACTATTTGACCGATTTCAAAATTTATTTTCTGGTTTTATAGAAGCTACTTTCAAGTTGGTCCCATTTAATTTTGGTGAAGATCTGATGATGGAATTCATGAGGAATTGAAGGAACTCCTCGAATATTGTAGGCATACATATAGCGATTTTGGTATTATAAGAAACATAATAAGCATTTGCATTCGGAAAGTGTAAATTGGTGAAGTGGAACTGATGCAGAAGACCACAGAATGCCATCGGAACTCCTCAATGATAAATGATTTACGGGCGGCGACAAAATATCTTGATTAATTTAGCTAAGCAACTTCATATTATCAACTTAAATGTTCCTGATGAGAATGGTACCATCGAATTGATTTGATGATGGAGCCGGAAGGTAGGTACTAGATCTATGTAATAAAAGAATGTATCCTAGCCGTGTTTGGGCTTGTTCGAATCGTCACGAGATACACTTTTAAGTAACAAGTAACTAAAAAGTGTAAAATAAATAAACTTTTTAACAAAAAAATAAAACCGACTCCAAAAAAAACTAAAAAGTAAAAAATAACGCCATAATTCAGTTTCTTCAAATTACTTACAAGTAACCGTTTGTATACTCAATCTATACAGTATATACAAATAACGTTATTTTGGAGTCGGTGCCATCGTGTCACAACTTACTAAAATCGTCAATTTTCAATATTTTACATATTCTTTATATGGCACCGACGCCAAAATAAGATTAATTGTATATACTGTATAGATTGAGTATGCAAACGGTTACTTGTAAGTAATTTGAAGAAACTGAATTATGGCGTTATTTTTTACTTTTTAGTTTTTTTTGGAGTCGGTTTTATTTTTTTGTTAAAAAGTTAATTTTATTATATCGATACCTTAGAGCACAATCGTACTAACTTTTTGAGAAAAATGCTTGTAATTATTAGTACGTGAGTACACAAATACGTAAAGTTGAAATTCCATGGGCAAAAATATTGTAATTAGTTCGAGTGTGAACTAAGGTATCGATATATAGATAAAGAACGAAAAAGCTTTTACAACTAACGCCATCCAGTTACACAAACAGGTACAAACGTGTTATATTGGTTTCAAAGCAATTATTTGATTATAATTCTTCGGAATAAAAATTTCAGATTTAACAAAAAGTGATGATTTTCCATTTATTGTTAAAAAGAACACGTTTATGTATTTATCTTATTTATAAACCATATTTTTGTAACAAAATTTTTACCATTCAGAGATGATCGCAAGTCCGAAATGTACAATGGGCTATTATCCGGCTATATTAAGATATACTATATTGTATGATATGTCATATACGGAAGGTGTTTTCTTTGCTTAGTCGTGTAGGTAGTATTACTGTTGCTAGGTTACCAATTGTTTATTCATGATTTAGAAATGAAATTGTCACAATGCAGGAATAAACGCTAA
This sequence comes from Hedya salicella, assembly GCA_905404275.2. Taxonomy (NCBI): domain Eukaryota; kingdom Metazoa; phylum Arthropoda; class Insecta; order Lepidoptera; family Tortricidae; genus Hedya; species Hedya salicella. Next base: position 13,757,712 of record FR990111.1, on the reverse strand, counting down.
ATGTCACAATGAACATATTTTTCTATCTATTGTTAAAAAATACCCTTTTATGAATGAATACCCTCAAAAGTTGTAGCCTATGTCCTTTTCTGCTATATAAGCTATATTACTGCAGAATTTTACGCAAATCTGTGTTTTAGTTTTTGCATACCAGCGTAACGTACGATTTTTCCACTTTAAATTCATTTATCGCGGATAAGGGTATTTTTCCGGGATAAAAAGTAGCCTATGTCCTTCCCCTGGACTCAAACTATCTACATACCAAATTTCATTCCAATCGGTTCAGCGGTTTAAGCGTGAAGAGGTAACAGACAGACAGACAGACACACTTTCACATTTATAATATTAATAGTATGGATATACCAGCAATGGTTATGTAAAAGGGCTGTTCATAAACTATATCATGTATTTAATATTTTCTTCTGTTTCCGCGATTATAACTCATTGAAATAAAACAATTTAACGGATTATATCGCGTATAAACAATTTAACGGATTATATCTCATTTTAGTTCCCGACGTTTCGGAAGCTTTCCAGCTTTCCATGGTAACGGGAGGACTCCCGTGACCATACGCGATATAATCCGTTAAATTGTTTTATTTCAATATATCATGTATTTTTGACGATTTATGACCCCCGCCCCCCTAAAATCATCCAACCGTCATAATTCGAATGACCCCCCTCGACCCCCCTACCAAAAATGATGTCATTTCCAAAAAGTGCGTTTTTATCAACAGTTTACATAAACACGAATATCATTAGCTTTTTTACTCAGCAAGGACTTTTTATAGTTGCGAAAGATGATCTTGGCATCTTGGGACTGACCCCCCCACCCTTCCTTCGTCATGCTACTATCATCCGATGTCTAGACCCCCGCCCCCCCCCCTAATTTCAAATGACGTAATATATGAATAGCCCCAAAGTACCGTCTAACTATATTAATATGCGATGAAGGTAAAATAGTAAAATTAATATAATCAGGTCTCGCGGCTATGCGAAGCTACAAATGAGGCACTTTTCGAGTGTGAGAAGTGAAAAAATGTTTTATACTAGAAGGTTCTTCGTTCGCTGAAGAGGTAAAACGTAACGTCTTTTTTGTTTTAGGGTAGTAGGGTTAAAAGTATCCTAATCTGGTGGTGGGTACCTCTAGGTGTACTATCACCCGTATAGCAAAATAAGTTTCTGTCAAAAATTACATTTTTGTGACAAACTTTTACTGCCTACTATATACCTTTCTTTGAAGATCCCTCAACTACTCACCAAGACAAATCAAACAAGCCCAAACACGGCGGGGTTACCTTGTTTCATTACAAAGATCCTATGACCACCTTCCGATTGCAGCATCAGCTCAATATTTTTTTATTTATTTACAGAACAAGAAAATCATAACATTACATAATTATTGCATTTATGGCTGATATTTTCGTATCGCTACGCGCGTAGCTGGTAACATGGGAAAATGCGTATGTAGCGAAAACTTACTACGAGCAGAGCGCCCGTTTAGCGGTTTCCCGGTCGTGAATGTGTTATAATATTGTCATCAATGTTACGTAGGTACACCACATTTCAGCCCAATCAGTCCCCGGGTTTGAATCTTCCTTACAAGACGTGTAAAGATATACATACAAATGTGAAGTTTAATAATAGCGTATAAAAATCTGTCCAGCCATATTGCGTGACGAGGACACAACGACATTTCGACCGAGAAATAGCGTCCTTAAGGCGTTGCTGTCAATTATATATTTTAAGAAACTTGTTGATCGCAATTGTAAGTTTTTCTTAGAAAAGGGTAGTTTCCTGGGAAAAAAAATATTATTCTAGTCACTTAGATTATCCAAAAAATATTTGACAGGTATTTTATAATTTTGTCAATCAAACTTTTGAATTGAATTGATTTGATTATTACCTACACACATATATTATAAATTTATAGAAATAAAATTTCTGTCTGAACATTGCATATATTTAAAAAAAATACTGCAAGAATTGTCAACTATTTTTAGTACCCGGGTGTACTAAAAATAGTTAGCGGGCTGGGCATCCAGTATCCACAGATGGTTATAGGGTACCTTTTACCTGACTATTCTGTTGAAAAGCAGAGAGGTTATGACTTTTTTTCTCGGCAATCGAAGGGCGCCTTCTAGTTTATAAAGGAACATTTCAAGTATATTTTATTGTGCACAATTAGATTACTGGTATAATATCCTATGGGATAAAGTTAATCTAATAATCTTAATTGCTTCCTTGCCATACAGGAGCGAGCAGAATACTAATCAGTGGGCCTATGAACCCGTGATAGCTACTCGTAAATGGAATCCTCTACTTAGGAAAGCAGGCTACTTTCCAATGATCCCTGATCCCTTAGAGGATCCCTCAGAAGCCGCTTCCAGAGAGGCCGGTATACCTCTTGTCCTAGGAACTTGCTTTCTGACTCCGACGATGAGATCACAGCATTGAAGGGATGGCTACTGCGAACTTTTCGGACGATGTCTTAGCATTGACCTTGCTAGCGGGGGCCACCAGCAGGGTTCCGTACCCAAAGGTTAAAACGGGACCCTGATACTAAGACTCCGCTGTCCGTCCGTCTGTCCGTCTGTCACCAGGCTGTATCTGTAACAGAACGCAACGATCACCTGTCTACTATGCTCTGTGGCGCCTCCCCCGCTACCCTCTTGCCTAGCTGTCAGAGAACTGGACACTGTATCTTTATCTTGATATCTTGATTGTTATATTATAAAACTAAGTGGTACAAGAAATAGAATAATTCTTTAAGCAAACATCACATCTTTCAATAATAATAATACATGGCGCAGTCGTCGTGAAAGAACTGTCATAGATACAAGCGGATTAAAAATAACAAGGTACGAGTAACACTAATGGCCGCCGGCCCGCTGAACAATAGGAGAAATTGTTGAAGAATGCTGGAGGAAGCTAACGAAAATAACACAGAGGTAGAAAAGATGTGTGCAATAGAGTATAAAATGCCCCAAGGGCTCAATCTTGAAGATGTTGGCAATTGCTGGCCACAGTGGCAACGTTTTAAACAAAGTTTCAAGATCTTTTTACTGGCGGCCGGTTTTGACCGGTTGGTAGAAGCAAGAAAAGCGGCAATATTATTGAATTGCATCGGCCAGCAGGCTCAAGAATTATACTTCAACGTGTTAACACAAGATGAAGAAAAAAACAAATTGGACGATATTATTAAATTGTTCGACGAACATTTCAAACCCAAACAGAATGAAGTAATCAACAGTTATCACTTCAACAAGCGCAGTCAAGAACTTGGGGAATCCTTCGATGTGTTCTATTCAGACCTGAGAAAAATAGCGGAAAATTGTAATTATACGGAGAAGGATAGAATGCTCAGAGACCGCATAGTAATTGATGTTCGAAAGCAGCGAGTGCAACAGAAACTTTTATAAATTAAAGATCTCACCCTGGAAAAAGCTGTAGAAATATGCCGCTCTGCTGAACTTTCTAAAGAACATATGAAGACTCTGAATAAAATGGAAGTACATGCAGTACACACACGAGGCGCATCACATCAACCTGGCTCTTCGGGTCCACTGCAGCGGCATCATGACTCCTCAGATTTTAAAGATAAGTAATAATAGCAATGCTAGGTTCGTACATAGAAATAACATTGAAAGCAGATATAGCAAGAATTATTATTTGTGTAGAAAGTGTAAGACTGAACATGGCCCGAGGAACTGCCCGGCCTATGGAAAAATTTGCAGTAAATGTAAAAAATTGAATCATTTCAGTGTTGGATGTCCAGGAACAAATAGAAAAGTTCATGAAGTCAATAATGATAACATTAATGACAGTATTAACAATGTGCATGATTTGTGACTAGTATATTCTATAGATTTAACTAAGAATGAGTGGACTGAGCAACTTAGACTTAGACTTAGACACATTTTCTCAGAACAAGGCATGAAAATTGATCCTGAAAGAGTAAATGCCATTATTAACATGAAAAGCCCGGGTAATAAAAAAGAGTTACAAATCTTTCTTGGAATGATAAATTATTTGAGAAAATTCATACCTAATTTGGCCGATATTGCATCAACGCTACAGTTATTATTAAAAAAGGATGTAAAATGGCTATGGACGGAAACTCATGAACAGGTTTATAATAATATTAAGAAAAAGTTAACTGAAGCCCCCACTTTACAGAATTTTAATCATAAACTTCCAATAGTAATTCAATCAGATGCATCAAAAGATGGCTTGGGATATTGCCTGTTACAAAACGGAAAGCCTGTTAGTTTTGCCTCAAGAAGTTTAACAGCAGCTGAACAAAATTTCTCCCAAATAGAAAAAGAACTGCTGAGTATTGTCTGGGCTACACATAAATTTCATTATTATATTTATGGACAGAAATGTATAGTTGTAAAAGACCACAAACAATTAGTCTTTGTTAAAAAAACATATTCATGAAGTTCCTTCTCCAAGGCTACAACGGATGAAACTAAAACTTTTAAAATATGAGATAGAATTTAAATATTTAAAAGGAAAATACATGTACATTGCGGATCTGCTCTCACGTTATATTAAAGGTGATGAGATTGATGAACCATATTTAAATGACATGATACATTGTGTAGGACTTGCGAGTCACCTACAATGCACGCAGGAGCAGAAACAAGAGCTAATAAATGAAACTATTCATGATTCGGAATTATCAATATTATTAGAATACACCAAAAACGGGTGGCCAGATAAGAAATATGTGGCAGATAATTTGCAATATTATTATAAATTTAGAGCTGAAATACATACAGATGAAGATTTAATATTTTTGAATCACAGGTTGATAATACCGACGTCATTACGTTTGAAAATCATGAAACTGTTACATGAAGGACATCTTGGGACAACTAAAATGAAGCAACTAGCGAGAAATTTGTACTATTGGCCAAAAATTGACGAGCATTTAGAGACTTTTGTAAAACGATGTTTCATTTGTCAAACTTATCAAAATAACAATGTGAAAGAACCCCTGCTACCGCATGAAGTTCCGGGCCTGTCATTTTTAAAAATTGGAACTGACATAATGGATTTTAAAACAAAAAATTATCTTGTAATATATGACTACTTTTCTAAATGGCTAGAGATTAAATGAATTTCAAACAAGAGTGCAAAATGTATAATTAATAGTCTGATTGATGTTTTTAGTAACTTTGGTATTCCTAATGAAGTAGTATCTGATCATGTACCTTTTGACTCTAGGGAGTGCCAACAATTTGCTCATGAATGGGACTTTAAATTTACTTACACAAGTCCAAGATATCCACAGTCCAATGGAATGGCGGAAAGGGGTGTCCAAATAGCTAAGAAAATTTTAGTTAAATGCAACGAAGACAAGACTGACTTTAAATTAGCTCTACTACAATATAGGGCTTCTTCACCCACTTGTGGAACAAATTTTTCACCAGGCCAATTAATGATGAATAGGAATATAAAAACCAAAGGTATTGTTAATTATGAATATTTAAAACCCAAAATGAATGTTAATGTTAAACAGCAATTTGATAAAGGATTACAGCGAAATGTGATATATTATAATAATACAGTTAGAAGTAAAAATGTATTTTATAACGGGCAACAGGTCTGGTTCAAGAAAGATGTGAATAAAAACAAATGGCTAGAAGGAAAAATTGTTAAAAATAACGGGTTTAGATCATATAATTTAGTTGATAAAGACAATGTAGAGTACACTAGAACCTCCTTCCATATTCGACCGGCTTAATACTTTGTGGTCCAGCGGAGTCACAGCACCTGGCTGATGCCTGACTTCTGTGGCTGCTCATAAATTATTTGTGAAAGGGGGGAGAAAATGTGAGAGTTTAAGTTGTATACTTTAGTTAAAAATAAGGTATAACCTAAGTATCACTATATAGATAAGTAAAAGTTTAATTTGTATTGTTTGTTAAGTTTATAAATAATGTATAACTTCAGTACGAGTACTACTGTAGGAAAAGTTGTATGATTTTGCTTAAAAGGGGAAGATGTAACAGAACGCAACGATCACCTGTCTACTATGCTCTGTGGCGCCTCCCCCGCCACCCTCTTGCCTAGCTGTCAGAGAACTGGACACTGTATCTTTATCTTGATATCTTGATTGTTATATTATAAAACTAAGTGGTACAAGAAATACAATAATTCTTTAAACAAACATCACATCTTTCATTAATAATAATACAGTATCTCATGAACCGTGATAGTTAGAAGTTGAAACTTTCACAGATGATGTATTTTCGTTTGCCGCTATAACAAAAAAAACTAAAAATACTATAATTTTATGTCTGTCTGTCTATGTCGGTAACCAATATAAAATGATTAAACACCGCGTACATTTTGCTTAGGAGTAGGACTCTACAACACACTAACACTACAGTAACACTGGATTTTCATAGATACAGCCGTTTGTAGTGTATATTTTGTACGGAACCCACGGTGCGCGAGTCTGACTCGCACTTGGCCAGTTTTTTCCCTCTCTCTCTTCGGCTTAAGATTGAGAAAAGTTTCCGAAAGTCAGGTTCTAAATAATTCCGAAGTGTCCGGCATATTTCCCTTTCCGACACAATAATGAGTGTGAGACTGACACATGCTTTATCATCTATCTATTTATGTCGTGATAATAGCGACTATCATTGGCCCTATAAGTGTTTAGCTGGACTTATAACCGCTGAGTTATTAGACTAACAAGCTCACTATAAGACCTCTTGGTCGTTTCCAATAGTATATATATTTGTACCTGCTAATAATAAGTTTATTTTCTCAGAATTTTCACTATACTTTTAAAATTGCACACCTCACAATAGAAAGATAAATAAATAGAATTATAGGTAGACAACACCCGGCTTTATCGCTGAAGAACGATTTCTTTCAGATAACGTTTCTTCCTTACTAGAGATGGAATGGCAGCTGCTCTTGCCCGCCTAACGATATTTGTTATTTAAATTTTAAAAGTTTTTCTGCTTCATGCTTGTAATCAGTGGCTTGCAGTCCATATAGGCACGATGGCACTGCCTACCCTGAACGGCCATGGCTCTATACAGGCACAGAGAAACTGCCTACCCTGAAGTATTGAACGACCATGGCTCCATATAGGCACAGAAAAACTGCCTTCCTTGTGTAATAAACCCTGTGCAGGAGATCAGACTTTAACTTGTCAGTTCTACAGATGGGCCAGTTTCAAAATCGTTCGGAAATTACTCGGAAACTTATACAACATTGATCAGTTATGTCTAAAAACGAAATGTGAAGTGCTTTATCTTCTCAATCTAGAGAAACAAAGTACGGTGTACCGCAAGGGAGCATACTAGGTCCTTTTTTATTTCTGGTCTATATCAATGACCTACCACGTGCCATCGACTACCCTATGGTACTTTTTGCCGTTGACAGTACGTTAATAATAACAGGAGAAAAATTCTTATACATGAGAAGATAATATAAATAATGCATTAAAACTAATTATTGACTGGCTTAATCACAACAACCTGCACATAAATTTAAGCAAAACTAAGATAATGAATTTCCACCAAAGATTAACCACATGCCTAATTTTAAAGTAACATATAATAATCAAAATATTGAAGAAACAGATAATACAAAATTCTTAGGATTAAGTCTAGATAATAAGTTAACATGAAAAGACCAAATTGACATTATTTATTTATTTAAACTTTATTGCACAATACAAACTATTACAAATGGCGGACTTAATGCCTTAAGGTATTCTCTACCAGTCAACCATAGGGCCAAACAGAAACTAGTAGTTAGTGCAGGATCCTAATGTTGAGAATACAAAAAATAGTAAAGAAAAGAGACACAAATCAACAAGTAAATATGGGGATATATACGTATAAATATTTATATACATACACACATATTACATTAAAATACAAATAGATAAATACAATACAATTATAAAATATATATGTACCCTTACACCTGCAAAACATCACACAGACAATCAATCTCTGAGCTTGTCTTATAGAGAGAGGAAGATCGTTCCATAAACGAATTGCTTGAACAGAGAAGGATTTGGACATAAAACTAGTGCTGTGAGAAGGAAGAGAGAGTTTGAGACTGCGAGCAGAGCGCAGCTTACATCCAGGACGGGCAGTTACAAATGTAAACATAGATTTAAGATAATCCGGTGTGGTTGGATTAAACAAAATGTTGAAAAGGGTACAAAGAATTTTTAAGGACATGCGTTCGCGAATGGAAAGCAATTTTAACTGACGGCGATACTCAGATACGTGGTCATATTTCCGGAGGTTGAAATTAATCGAATGCAGTTGTTGATTAGCCGATCCAGCTTGCTCAGAGACATTACTTGTAAGCTTAAATAGCTTTTCATATGCCTTGTATAACCTTGGTAAAATAGTAAATCGATCTACTGTACTTACCGCCTACCACGCCTATGTTACTTCTACGCTTCGATACGGCATTATATTCTGGGGCAATCCAACGACCGAGATTTAGTATTTAAGGCCCAAAAGAAATGCCTAAGGTCTGTTTGTGGGTTACGACCGGCGGAAACGTGCAAGACACTTTTTATTGAATTAAAAATATTAACCATGCCTTGTTTATATATTTTTGAAATAGTAATGTATGTAAAGTACAACATTCATCAGTTTGCTGTATTAAAAAGTATCCGCCAGAGAAATAGAATCAATAATATCCGATTAAAAACAGCGTTACTTGCTAAGGGTATGTATTCGGCATGTCGCCGAAATTGTACAACAAGCTACCTGTATTTATAAGAAAATCTGACATGCCACAATTTAAAGGTTTATTATTTAAATTTTTAGCAGATAACGCATTTTATTCATTAAGGAAATACTTAGATTTTAATTAACGAATATTTTAGTATTTATATGTTGTGTGACTAGTATAAGTGATGCACGCTGTATGCTAGGTACTCAATGAATATTTGTATGCCACGAAATGGCTAAACATAGTGAAACTATTTTGTACCTCACCTCTGTATCATCCTTTGTTATGTTACCTATGTTTTACAAATAAATATTTACTTACTTACTTACAAGTTACTCCACTAAGCATTGTACGAGCTCTTTAAATGCTTGATTCTTTAAAAGCATCTTAATAGAACCAAAGTGCATAAATAAACTGTTATGGGTCATTGGAAATTTATGCCCAACCTCACTGTTATGGGATCACTGTATGAGGTTTTTACGAGGCACCGCCACCTACTTATTGTTTACGGTATTTGTCCAAGGTCGCGAGATTTATGGGCATTGGCAGGCTGGGTGGATTAACCCGGGTACATTAGGGTAAATGGTGGAGAAGGATGGTTTAGGTAATTGTGTAAGCGACTTAAATGGGTCATGCTGAAAGAGGCGAAATTTTGCTTAGGGATTCATTTCGTTTTTTGAAGCGGCAAATTTTGAAGTGTATTGGAGTCTAGGTACTCCAATACACTTCAAAATTTGCTAACACAAATGCTTTTAAGTCGAGTTCATAAATATCTGAGCATTCCCAAGGCTTCTAAGATAAATGTACATAGAAAGGTACATATACATCTGAACAGATTTATCAATCAAAAATACATACATTAACCTCCAAATAGTCCCTTACAATAGTTTTTTTTTGTAGATATTTTCAATGTACAGACATTTCACTTTTACAACTTTGTAATAGTATGGACGTTTTATGAGTTACTCTAAGTATATATGTTATTGATTCACTAAGCTAAGCCAGACATACCAAAGCTGATTTCAGAGTTGAGTTATATTGGTTGAAACGTTCTGAAATTAACACTTAGTATTTTACCCATGTTTTATCTATAATTAGCTTAACGATTTTTTTTCTGACATCAAGTAAATTACCCTATACCTTGAAGTGCTCGCTTCCCTTTGACGCCTGCCTTAAGGGCCAGATCACGGCATTCCCATTTTAAAAATAAATATTCACTCAAAATATATTCTGCTTCTGAGGAGTTTTATTGAGTTAGTAACGACGACGCTGTAACTTCATTATGCTCGCTGAATACATAATGCGAAGATCAAAACGGGAAAGGGAAACTACTATGAAATCCAGTTCGAAGTCAAGTATTCGAAAAAAAGATCAATCGACGGATTGAACTTGGATGAGCAGCGTTTGGGAAACTGCAAAGTGTCTTTTCATTCAAGAATTCAGGATACCTCAGTGCTTGATGACGAAAGTCTTCAACTAGTGCGTATTACCGGTAATACGCACTTCGCCAATATACGCGTTTCATACATCATCACTGATGACCTACGAAGCTGAGACGTGGAACTATGCGTCTCTTAAGGAAGCTCAGTCACTCGGCGAGCTATGGAAAGGGTTGCACTCGGGATGTACGAGATCGAGTCAGAAGTAAGGAGATTCGTAGTCGAACCAAGGTCGCTGACATAGCAAAAAGGGTAAGCAATCTAAAGTGTCAATGGGCAGGGCTAGAGCCTGCAGTACCGGGTCCGGTTTCCAGGAATTTGAGATCCGGTATTCCCCAGGAGCGGGCCCAAGACAGGGCACATATGTCGTTCGAAGAACCGATGGCCGTTGGGGCAGAAAGGTTCTCGAGTGGAGACCGCATACTGGCAAGCGCAGCGTGAAAAGGTGGTCGGACGACCTGGTTAGGGTTGCGGGGACTCGCTCGGTGCGGGTCGCCTCTATTCGGCTCATGTGAAGATCTATTGAGCAGGCCCGTGTCCAGCAGTGGACGTCCTATTGCTGAGATGATGATGATGATTCTGAAGTTTTCATAGTAGATAGCTATTTCTATTCTATTGAAATTTTCGTCATATACTGAAATGTAGAGGCCCGTAGGAGTCCTAAGAATGCCTGAAAAACGGGTTTCCAGGTTACGTTGGCACTTGATAGAGGGTGGCGTTAAACGGACTGAAAACACGTTTCACGCGTCTGAAAAACGGGTTTCCAGGTTATGTTGGCACTTGATAGAGGGTGGCGTTAAACGGACTGACAACACTTTTCACGCGCCTGAAAAACGGGTTTCCAGGTTATGTTGGCACTTGATAGAGGGTGGCGTTAAACGGACGGAAAACACGTTTCACGCGCCTGCAAAACGGGTTTCCAGGTTATGTTGGCACTTGATAGAGGGCGGCGTGAAACGGACTGAAAACACGTTTCACGCGCCTGAAAATAGGTAACGGCAACTGGGGTGAAATTTTGATGAACTAGAATGTGATAGAGCACCTCCTGAAATGACCTGAAACGGTATTCCAGCTTGCTGAAGACGCCTCAAAGATACAGAAAAACTCGATCAAAGATTTAGCATCTAAGCCACCGTCGTAACAATATCAACAAAGAAATGTACCTGCAAGTAATTTATATTAAAATTATGCTTTACGGAAACTTATCAAATTAAATTGCATGATATGATTGATATACTTCACTTAATTAAAGGCTTCAACTTAAAATGGAAGCCGTATTTCTTACATTCCAGATCTCGGTTTGTGAAATAACTTAATTAATTTTAAACCCAAACAAGTAATTGAAACAGGAATTTAATTTAATTCCTAATAACAGTTGAGTTTATGTAAATAGCTTTCTAGGAGGGTTTTATTAGTCAAGTGCCCACGCCGAATAATTAACTAAAAGTAATTTATTACACGGGTCTTCTTGAGATAAGACCCCTATAGGGCGATTTCTCTATAACATGCAATAAAATATTATTCCTTACTAAAAAAATCATAAACCTCTTTTTTTCTTCAGCGTGTCGACTAAAAAGTATCCTATAACCATCTGTGGATACCCAGCAAACTGTGCAACATTTTTTAAATCTGTTTAGCTGTTTTGGCGTAATGAAGCCACAACAACACCATGCAATCATACAAAAAATCCAAAGAAAATATTTTTTTGATACAGTGACTTTCAAATAGTCCGCTATATTTTTTAAATATCTTTCACTTTTACAACTTTATAATATATATCGTATTTTTTTCATCTGTAGTGAATTTTTATGTGTGGAACGGCTGCGGAACTCTCCACTGAGCATGGTCCGACATGCTCTTGTCCGGTTTTGGAGAATTGAAATCCGATTATTGGTAAGAAAGCCTAGCGAGAACTATCCAGTTCAAAGTCAGGTTCTAAAAAACAGAGTGATAGTTGGCTGGTGATAGATGACAGGGGTTTGTAATTTGAATGCGAATAGAATAAGAAAAGGTGTCAGAGCGTGACGAAGGTCAGTTTGCATGAAACGATGAGAGCCGTCGATTGATTCCATTTTTAACTGACTCCCAAAACAGGAGGAGGTTCTGAATTCGTCGGACTCTTTTTTTTAATAGTTCTTCCTAAATCCATTTCAAAATATATAACTTTATAGCCGTATTTCACTAAGCCCGGCTATATTTATGTCCACTAGTAGACATTTTGCAGTTAATATGTCCACTTGTTATGTCTTGTTTGTTCTTGGTGTGCAAGGTCCGGGCTAGCCCCCCATCCCATCCAGAGGGCACCTTCGGAGAGATTTGATTTCCAATAACTGAATCATTGTCTTATATGATTCATGTAGTGGCAAATAAGTCTCAATAATCCTACTGGTTCAGCGTGCATGATTATAGATAAGTATATATAAGCTATCCCGACAATCTGAGGGGCTACTCTGAAATTTGATATTCGATATTCGTATCGCGCTATCTCGCTCCCTGAAATACACTTTAACATGAGAGTGAGAGAGATGGCGAAAATTTCGAATATCGAATTTCAGAGTAGCGCCTGTGCCCTGGGTTATCTCGTAAGCTGAGACAGCTAAAAAGGCCTCAGTTCCGACTCGTTACTGGAGCAATAACTAGACATGCCTTATTAAACAATTACGTGACACCTAGAGTTAATAAACTCTAGGTGTCACTAACAGAAGCAGAAGAGACAGCCGCCCACGTCATTCTCGAATGCCCAGGGGTAGTCATGTACAGGGCACAATACCTCGGTAATTCTGAGGTCATCGGAAACATCAAGGGTCTGCTAGGCTTCCTGGTAGAGTTGGGTTAGCAAGAATAGTGCCACCAACCATCACGCGAAATAGGCGCATCATAGATGTCGAGTTGCGGAAAACCAGCCCGCGTATACCTATATCTATAAGTATATATATATGTGTATGTACCCGCAGTCGTGTGCGGCTTAAGCTTGTGTTGCTGTGCTACACTTTAACACTGTAACTTAAGTAATTGTGTATCTGTTCCATAATATTTGTAATTTGAAATATGATCCCAGTTAGTCGAAATATATGATTTTATTATTATTATTCACTTATCTATTTTCGATCTCAGGATAGGTTTTTTTTACAAAATATAAACACATTGTAAAAAACCTAACCTAACCTAACCTAGGGTGCTGCTGGCAGCGGGGCAGGGCCCAAGCTACCGGTGGTTAGCAAGCTACAGGGCTAAAGCTAGACAGAGAGGAACCTCCTGACAATGTGGGCCGTGTCCAGGATTACTGCCTTCTGTATCAGACCAGCTTCTTGATCCAGCCATCTAGCGAGAGGCTCTTAAAAAGTTACGATGTTGGTCGAGACACTTCGCTATATAACACCGTTTATCGAAACGATTATCGGCACAACGATCATCGAATCAACATCCCACATGGCGGTCACCTCCTGAGCTTTTGTCCTTCTCGGCTTCACGAGGATCTTGTCAAGTGGAATGGTGATGTGGACGAGTATTGCTCGGCGCTTAGATCGATCTACCAACATGATACCAGGCGTATTGATTGCACTAGTCCTGTCATCTCTCTGTCCTTATTATTTTAACAAAAACATATGGAAATAAAATCGGTATTCGTACAAAAAGTCAGATTTATAGAACAAATGGAATGTACCCATGTCACCGACTGGAATAGATCGGGCAGGCAAATGTCACGTCTATAATTTAAGCCGACGAAAGGTCAGAGGGCCCAGACTAGACCAAAATACTAATGCAGTATCTATGAATCTAGGTTATGTAAGTTTTATTTTGGTAAATATAGTTACAGACACATACACCGTAGCCCGAGTAACCCGATAGACTGTAACTATCGAGTTTAGTGCTACGACGTACTAGTGAAAAATAACCATATTTTTTGTGAAATTAAAAAAGATTTCGATGTTATAATGGAACAAAGAAATATTGTATAGTAACAATTACTTCGTAAACAGCTAATAATAAATTGTACCATTTAAACACGCCGGCAAAGTTGAATAATAATTCTTATCATAGATGGCGTTGTAAAGATCGGGTAACGGCTTTTGTACGGCGATTGACAGTCCTCTTCTCTCAATGTTCCTTGAGAACAAGTAGACAGTGAACCAATAATAAACCCTTGACCTATTTTGACGAAAGCCGATAATTTTCAATCGGCTGAACCGATTTTCTTGATCCATGAACATTGAAAAGTTAGTGAAGGTGTTCTGATCATTTTCGTGATCAACTACATGTGTGTTTACTACCTCAATAGTACTTCCTCCTCGCGTCGTACTTCTTATTACTGAGGGTCGTGATTCCCCAGATGGGAGATTAATTTCTCTTTGATGATGCTCCTCCATCTATGTCTGTTCTTGGCGTCATGGAGAGCATCATGCAGTTTGCTGTTGGGTGTTGAACGGATTTGATCGGACCATCGGATTGGGCTGCGGCCCCTCGGTATCCTAAAATCGATCTTCTCAGTAACCATTAGCAGCTAGGTTAAGTCCATTTTTTCGGGCAATTTGACCGAACAACTCCAGGATCCTTCGCTTGCAGGTGGTGAGAGTACCTACTTAACACTTTCATTCGTGACTCTCCCGATGGGAGATCAATTTCTCCTCCATCTACGTCTTGATACTAGAAATCCGTAACTTCGTTCGAAGAGGAGAAAAAAAAAGGAATATTTAACGCTTTTTGTCGCTTTAACATAGTGGGGTAATAATATCCTATCTGTATTGGAATTCGTCCGAACGCTTTGACATGATATGGCTGCAAATATCCAATGAAGATTAAGTATGACACTTACTTGATCACAGCAAAACGACAAGCTTATTAGTGCAAATATAGTCTATGTCACTTCCGTAACCAAAAAAAAAATTAAATCCAGAGCGTGCCAAATAGACAAAACGCCCAAAACCCAGAAAACGTATTTTGATTCAAGTGAGCCGCGTCACAGCTCACGCACACATAGATTACACCAATAGGAACGAGCCTGGCGTAAAAATATTTCTCGTAAAATTTGTACTTGTAGAAAAAAAGGAATTTAAGGTTACTACTGCAATCATGTGTTAAGTAATGAGTTTATTTAGGTACTAGAAGGCGTTCGCAACTTCGTTCGCCGAGGAGAAAAAGTGATAACTTAATTTTTTCTTCAGCGTAGTCGGGTACAAGGTATCCTATAACCATCTGGAGATACCCAGCTACCCGTGTACCAAAAATAGTTGAAATCCGTTTAGCCGATTTTGCATGATGAAGCCACAACGACACATACAAACATACATAAAATCCAAAAAAAATATGTTTCGTTTTAATGACCTCCAAATAGTCCATAACAATATTTTTTTTTGAAAATATCTTCAATGTACAGACAATTCATTTTTACAACTTTATAATAGTATAGATATTGTGATGGAATCTATAAAGAAATTTTCAATCAAGCTAAAAGGCCACTTGATAGGCTCATATTTTATTCAGTCCGTTATTAGTTACCGCAGCATGCGTATTTGATAAAAAAATTAAGTTCTTATATATATATATATACAGATGAACAGTTTATTAGAACATGATATTGCATCACGCCAAAAAACGTATCCTAGCAGAAACCATGGTTGTCCAGTGGACAAACCACTATTTTCATACAAAATCGGAGAACATTGACGTTCCCAGCGGTGAAATTGAAGGAAAATGAATATTTTTTAATACCTTTGTCGTGTTGTTTCTCGCTATAATGAGTAAAGTGTGCAACAACAATTGATTTCAGCGGACATAGCATTTTCTTGCAATTTCCTTTTAAGCAGCTATTAGTACAAATACGGAGGATACCAAATTCACCTCGACATTCTTCACATGACTGAACCAATTTCCATAAACCTAACTAAGGACACTCTATAAACTCACCGTTTAAAAACAAAAAACTAAATCAAAATCTGTCAATCCGTTCAAGAACTGTCACGCCCACGCCACAGACAGACACAGAGATACACAGATTGACACAGAGATTCACAGACATATACACAAGTTTCAAAGTAAGGGGTGTTATGCCTCTTTTTTCGTCGAGGATTAAAAGTTACTGTTAAGCAATAAAACATTTATCTTTACTGTTGTCTCAGCGCCATTGTCCCAAAACTTGCCTTAACATTATGTCCTTGTATTTCTTAGACCCATACTCGTAACAGAACCCATTTCAGTTAGACTGGGGTTTCTGTGTGTTTAGGCGTGCGAAGTTTACCTTACTCCGATTATATTGTGTAATTTAATGTTCAGAGCGTTCTCGACTACCTTGTAGACTAGACTGGAATGCACTAATAATAATGGATAACTTTCATTGTCAGACCCTGTGTGTCAAGTATCATCTAAGTTCATTCGGCGGTTAACACGTTAATGAGTTACAAGCATCCAAACACGGGCAAACCTGACTATGCAGAAGCCAAAATGAATTTCATGATGACACGAAAAAAAAACACTAACAAAAGAGCTTTTCTCCCCGGCACTTACGTCCTTTTGCTGAGAAGCGCAGTTTTTTTGGCAATAACTTAAAAACTGTGTGTCCGATCATGTTGAAAACAATTTTCGTTGGAAGTATTTATTAAGCTTTATATTTGTACACAATTTTTGCTACTTTCGGAGCGAATAATTCCGAAAATATTCAGTAAATCTAATTTTGTTTTAGAATCCTCAAAGTGTTTTTAAGAGATCTGTCGAATGATGTTCCACACACATTTGCAGATTTTTTTTTTCAGTTTCGTTTACATGTATGGAGTGCCCCCCCTAGAAATATATATATTTTTTAATTTAACTATCAAACTAAGTAGCGGCTTACACGAGACACCTATGTTCCAAATTTCATCAATATACATCTTATAGTTTTTGAGTAAAATGCCTGTGACATACGGACGGACGGACGGACGGACGAACGGACGGACATGACGAATCTATAAGGGTACCGCTTTTGCCATTTTGGCTACGGAACCCTAAAAAAAATATATACATTTCAAAATATTCCAAAATATCCCAATTCCATATGGAAAAATAAATTTCAATAGTCGAGTGTAGTGACAGCCACAGCGTAGAAAATCATACAGAAGCACTATGTATTACTAAGGCGGATTTAGTATGGAAATTGAACTGCTGTTCTTCTTGGGCGCTGTGACTGCGTGTAATCCACTTAGTGACGTCACTTAGAGAATCGTATGTTTCCTACACAATTTCCCCGAATATCTTCAAAGCAAGTTGCACTAAAAAAAATTAAAAATATATTTTGGGGTTCTTTGGTAATGAATTTAACAAAATGTGTGTTGATTTAATATTGGGGTGATTATTTGAGCGTTTTAACCGTCTCATTAGTCTGTTCGCAATATTGGCTAATTTATAAAAGCAATCAACCTAATTTCGATAATAATTGTAAAGAGCGACTTCTACAATACAACCGAAAATGGCGCCACCACTCATATGGAATTCGTGAATAGTGGGGACAGATAATGAGACGGTTAAAACGCTCAAATAATCACCCATTACTTGGAAATTTGAAATGTTGTCAATTAATAAAGTCAGAAAATAAAAATTACTTTAGGCTCCAGATTGTGGACGACTGATGAAGATGATGTACCTAGGACAAACCGTCCAGCTATGTCTGACTTCGAGAAAGAGGTCATCGTCAATTCCGACTCGGTAGGACAGCGTTTGGCAGCCTGTGCAATATATTTTTCCAATATCCCGTAGTGTCTCAAGACGGAAGTCTTTGAGCAGCGTTCGTTGCAGGTATGACTTATGATGTTGCTGAGGGAGCAATGGAGAAAAGGCTATGCTCGGAGTTCTGCGTGGTCGAATCAGAAATGAAGAGTTCTTCAGAAGAAATATGATATGTCCAGCAGTCGATCCCGGATCCCGCAGCAGCGGCTGATGATGATCTCCTTCGTAAAACGGATTTATAGACAGACGGATAAAAATTGATCACTATGAATTACTTAGGTTTTATTTTGAAGCACGGAATCCTACATAACACTTTGTTTCAATTTTCCGGCCCACGTTACATAAAACGTTATGCCGGCATTCAGGTATATCGACACTTTGTTAATCAAGGGACCGGGTCCCGCCCACTTTAGTAGAGATGTGCAAACCGTGACACTGAAATGAAAAGATTGATTTTATATCTTCTGCTAATTTCATATCGTGGTTAAAAAAATATATATATCTAAAAAAACAGCACAACTTAAAATAAACTATTTGTATATTCGGAGTCTAAATAACGTGCATTATCCAGAAAAAATACAATATAAACACCTTTGGGAATCCTAATGTTCCCAATTGAGAGTGAAGTAAACGAAAGATATAGTGGGTTGTTTCATTTTTCAGTGAGCGACTGATATAAGAAGATACATAGAACATTTGTATCATTCAGTCCCTAGCTACACAATCTACACATCTCTACGCTTTAGTGTCTGCTTTAGTACGTTTGCTCGTATGATGAAACTTTATGTACCGAAGTATTTAAGACGCTACAAAGTTATCAGTTACTTTGAATTTTAATACTTTCACTGTCCCCATACAAAACGATCTGACAGTGTCACACACAAGTCCAACCGTGCATCCAGTATGCGGACGTGACTCCACAGTGGAAGCATGCATAGTGTGATGGTACGGCTATGTGATCGTCTATTTCATAATTCATTTGAGTAATTGAATACTTTAGAAAAAAATCCCTCCCATCTTGATATAAAACACACTGCAAATAGTTGGCCATCTCACGCTGGCTCAATAGGCATGCAATGGCGTGCATAGGGTTTTTGGGAAAGTTAGGCAGTTAAAAACCAAAATAAGCCATGATCGTGCCTTCAGCTTCGTCGGACACACAATGCGGTCTGCTAAGCATGATCTGGAGTAGCAGATAATGTTGGAGAAAATAGATGGATGGCAGGCGTGCGATGGTTCGGCAGTGACGAAGTTGGTTGGCGGCAGCATGCATCGCTCGGTCCATACGGCTTACGACCGCACCCATTGGAGATAAGCAATAAGTGGTCGCAATCCTCAGCATTGAGGGAACGAGGAAGAGAAGGCGGTTAATGTTTTGATCATATGGCTAGGCAGTTTCTCCATGCCTATAGACCCATGGTTGTTCAGGGGAGGCAGTGCCTTTGTGCCTATATGGATCGCACGCCACTGGAAGCATGATCTGCTGTTTAGCAGTTGCGATAATTATCATTGGTTGCACCAGAACAAGGAATGTGATCTTAAAGTCACCCAAATATTAAGAATCAATGAATGTATAACTTGACAAGTTTATTCGTGACACTCCCACTGTCTGCGGGCGACGGTGGGAAGACAGCGGGGGCGAGTAAGAAGTTTGCGCGCGGAAGGGTCATCGCGCTCCACCGCGCGCACACTTCTTACCCGTCTCTGCTGCCATTCCCCCCCCGTCGACGGCAGACCATTGGGAGTGTCACAAATGAACTT
The DNA here is from genome assembly GCA_905404275.2 of Hedya salicella. NCBI lineage: Eukaryota > Metazoa > Arthropoda > Insecta > Lepidoptera > Tortricidae > Hedya > Hedya salicella. The sequence continues at coordinate 13,738,084 of FR990111.1, read as the reverse complement.
GAAGTCTCGTATCTTAATTAGGCCACGAAGGGTGCCTACTCGACTGAAAAAGCATACATTATATAACGATCGCATAAAATACTATTATGCATCTGCTTTTATCAAAACAAATCATAACCCCTGTTCTGTACTACTTTTCAACATTTACAAACTTCCATTAATTATAAAAGCAATAAAGTACAAATATGTCAATAAAACGTTTTTCTGGTAAATTATTATCAATGTTTACCGACCCTCAAATACTGATCGTTTTATTTGGCCAATCGATCGGAACTTATTTTGATAGAAAACAAACCGACGCCTCGAGCTATTGTGTACACAATCGGATAGGTATGTGTTGTTGGTGCACATGATATCTAGGGACAGCAGATATGTTTGTACCAGAAATTATAAAAAAAAAACCGCCCAAGAGTGAGTCGGATCACTGCCCTTAAAATTCATAAAACAAGTTCCTTGTATAGGTACGACGTTGAATTTTTAAATATTCGTTCGTATGACGACAACAGTAATACACTGTGAAACTTTTAAGGGCTTGCATCGTCAAGCCTATTCGCAAAACCACGCCCAAACTGCCAAACCGGCGTATGGGCGGAATTTGTAATAAGCGACGCATTGCTCGCGCGCATCCAAAAAAGAGAAAGCTGATACACTATATGCTTGGGCAGCTTGGGGCTTTTTGGCGTAATCGCCAGATGTACAATGAAATCAAAGATATTTTTATGTTTTGTTAACATTTAAGTTAATCATGTAATAAAAGATAAAGGGAAAAAAATATTTTAATTTTAATCTGTCGTTTGTACAAACTAGACAAAAAACGGAATATGAAGACGCGTTTTCCGATAACTTTTCTATCGAGGACATTTTCAACAAACATGTTTCCGCGCACTGAATAGGTTATATTAGTCAAAAAACACATATCTAAAAACCTGCCTGTTCCAGATACTGCATTTGACAAAAATCTCATTAAATAATGGCTTAAATTTTCGATGCATCCCCTTAATTGTCTGTTAAATACGACAGAGAATTAGAACCCTGTGACAGATAGACATACAGACGGACAGACTCATAGACAGTTAGTACTCTTTGGAAACGGAACCGAAAATACCCAGGCGCTGCCTGAGCTCTGCAGATAAGTAACAACAGCCAGTGATGTAAACTTCTGGTACGGTCGGACAAGAAATTGGTGTACCACTTTTGAACCTTCATCCACATAAACTAGTGGAAAAAAGGGAAAACCCATTTCTTCGCGGAACGTACATCTTCTTAAAAAAATATCACAGTATAATTGACCACTTAGACAGGCATTCTAAAAATATGTTTTGTGTGTTTTTCCTATTTAGTTGATTAAATCTCAAGGTCAGGAAACTATGGGACGGTCTGCGTCAAAAACTTGCATACGAATTCACAAATGTTATTACATGAATGGTGCGAGATCTGTGATTGCTTATATTTAGATACGAATCTCGGGGTAATATTATAATGCTGACATATAATATGACCCCGAGATTCGTATCTAAATATAAGCAATTATAGATCTCGCTCTTGAGTTCGTTTTCTTACGTCAGTTCTGATGATTTCTCAACGGACCAATATATTTAGACCGGTGATCCGAAATGTGTACCACTACTTCAAGTGTCTATTTATGTCAGGGACGAATTAGAGGCGGGTTAACGCCAATTTTCAGAATGACACTCGTGTCTTTAAAACGATTTAACAGACTCTTAGTATATTTTGGTCATGATCGTGATTGGTCGTGGAAAATTATTTGTGTATTTTTTTTATTTCATCGTTTGGTAGGTACACCAAGAGAACAATTTTAAAACCTTATAATTATTTATGTGTTCAAAAACTTAGGTACTAAATGGACCTTCTGTGAAGTCTTATCCCTTGTGTTTATTGCCTTGAGGCTGTCGTATCTTCTGTAAATACTGGTGCGATCTGATTCTATTATCAGGATAAATCAGAAATCATAAATAAATGAAGATACGTTTGCTAAGCTGAACGAAAATTTGAATGTAATTGCTTGTTGGTGACGCGTTTAGCTAAATTGATTGATTCTAATCCCAGCAAATGTAATATTTGTTTGATGAGCACGATTTTTTTCATTTCATTTTTGATTTCAAAAAATCACATTCCTGGGTCTGGGATGTTTTCTACGTATTTAAAAATATATCTTTCTATATATAAGTAAGTAGATTTTGCTTTCTAACGAGAGCTGATCCACTTAGAGAATACAATAGGGTACCATTGAGCGGTTAACTACTCTGGAAGATTAGATTTATAGTCTCTATTTTCTGGTCTGGTCAGTAAATTGCAAATGCACTATAGAACAATTGTGATCATATTTTTTTTTGCAAATACTTTAAGTGTTACAATGAAAAAAATATGAGCCTATCAAGTGGCTTTTTAGCTTGATTGGAAATTTCTTCATAAATTAGATTACAATATAAAGAATCTCGTTACTTAACACATGATTGCAGTAGTAAGACTCAAAACGATCAAACATTTCAACATGTCGCTTAGTTGCTGTTAACCAGGTCGCATTGTAACAGCAACCAAACGAAGAAATTGTTAAGTTAAAAACTGATATTTGTCTCACTCACAAGTTAATTCAAACTTGATTGAACTTATAATGAACTTGTTTAGCGCAATCCATTTATTGTGCCTATCGCATGCAAACATTTTATTTGAAACAATCAATTTTAAACTTGACAGCAATGTACAACGTTTGTGGTAAAATACAGCGCCCTTTGTTAATGATGCAGTAAGTAATGAAATTAGATTTGTTGCTGCAACCAGAACACTTGAAATGCCCTGGTGGAAACAAGTTTCTTGTTTGATTCAACCGGTTTCCAACTAATTCATAAACTCAAAAAAAAAAAAACAAAGTCATTTATTTTTAGAAAAAAGGTTTTACAAAAATTGACAAATCCTCCTTTTAAGTTCCTACTTGTATTAGGAGGATTCGCTCTTTCGAACAATGGTTTTCTTATTAAATTAATATATATGTATATATATATATCTATCTATGTATGTCTGTAGGTGTGTGCGATATATGTTTGAGGGTATATTGTGGGTCATCACATAATTGCTTCCGATTCCGCGTAGATTTTACCTTTCAACCAAGTTGTGATTAGGTTTTTACACTCGCCATATGATTTATTGTATATTTTATTCGTTCTGTTAACTTTGTTGTAAATGTGGATTGATGCTACACTAAATTGTTTTTTAGCAAAAGAGGTCCTACCGATTGGTTTCTTCATTACCGAAAACGGGTTACGTTTTTTAACATTTTAATATCAGGTTTTGTGATTTTGAAAGAAACATGATAGAAACAAGGAGGACTTCAAAAAATTGATTCACCCCGATATATGAACTTTCAAGGTACAATTTAGAATATATAACTGTCTTACCGTTAGTACATCAGCATTTCTGTAAACATCCGTCGAACTGAAACGTATATTCTTACCCAAGAGTACTTTAAGGACTGATCGTTGGGCTCTTTCATTATTATTAGCTTGGTTTTATGGGAACCACCCCAGACTGTTAAACAGTACAGAACAATGGTTTGCACTAAAGTTTTATAAATATAAACTAATAGTTGTCTCCATGAGAGTAGCTGATCTATGTGTATACCCAAGTATTTTGTGGAGGCAACATGATTGAGACTAGAACAGGCACAGGCATCGGTGGGTTTGTCAGAACAAGTGTGAGCAATTATTGAAAATTTTTGATTTATCTGCTTGAGTGGAATTTATAATCGAGAATGTTATATAATTCATTTTATTAATATTCAGTGTGAGTAAATTATTTTGCAACCATGTCATTACTTTAGACAGACCGGATTCAGCACTGGCGTACACCTCTTCCCAACTATCTCCGTGGAAAAGTAGAGCAGTATCATCAGCGTACGAGACGACTAGACTAGACCGTTGGTGAGCTGGATATTAGTGAGATCGTTGATATAAGTAAGGAAGAGGGTTCGGCCAAGCACACTTCCCTGGAGGATGCCATAGGGGATAATAAAGTAATTAAATGAATTGTACATTCCTGGTTGCGGTTCTAACATTTCTTGGAAATAATTTGTTTGCGAGATATACTGCTCTACTAGATATTAGTAGACATTGTTTTGGATGCATTTGCAGATGTGTCCGGCTCAGTCCCGCTTAAATTTGGCGATTTTAACACCCACTCCTGCAAAGTCTATTTTGGAGCACAGGTCGGTGTTTATAAGTCTAAACTTTTGTTCTTCCGTAAATTGGGCGCCAAGCACCTAAGTTTGGGTGCTGTAGGTTAGGACGGGGAGGATACACATATCGACATGTTTTGACTTCAGAGACAGTGGAAGGATACTCTTCATCAGCGTCTTCATGGACCAGAAGCCTCTCAATGCGTCGATAAATTTCCTTCAACTGCCTGTTATGGAATGATGCTATCTGGTCCAAGTAGATATTCGTTGACATATTGTATATCCTCCCCATCTACCTCTAATTTAGTACATACAATTTTCAAAATTAATAAAAAATGTTGGGTTTAATTTATTCTTATAACGTATATTGAAGAGGCAATAGGCAGGGCAAATAGCTCGAAGAACCGATGGCCGTTGAGGCAGAAAGGTTCTCGAGTGGATACCGCGTACTGGCAAGCGCAGCGTGGAACGGTCACCCGCAAGGTAGCGAACGACCTGGATAGGGTTGCGGGGACTCGCTGGATGTGGGTCGCCTCTATCCGGCCTATGTGGAAGTCTATTGAGGAGGTCTGTGTCCAGCAGTGGACGTCCTATGGTCGAAATGATGAACGTACTCCTGATATCGTTTATTTAAAAGACCTTTTTGAAAACTACTAAGTCAGCCTTCACTTTATCGTGAACATGAAATGTTAGGTACGTTTTGCGAATAAGAAAACAAAGACAGTCGTTCCATACACGTAGATTATATTAGGCTTAGAAAAACAGCTTTTAGCATATTTTTGTTACGGACGAGGAAAATGTGAGGTCGCTGAATATTTTAACAGTTGGTTAGCAGTTTTTTGTTTACGTCGAAAATATTGTTACCGACGCGAACATAGATGTGAAACTTTTTTCATTACCTACATACCATTTCTCCTTATTTAGCAAATTTTTGTGATTTGGTAATCATATAGTATTTTGTGTAGTATGTAGCTTACCAATCTATTTTCTTTTTTGCTAGCGACTTCGTCCACGTACCGCGAATTATATATTGCTATATAAACGGCAAATTTTCATCCAAATTTAATTAATCCGCTTCACTCCCTGATAACTTAAAAACTCTTCCTTCGTCTGCCTCTGTCTCTAAAGGCATATTTGTTTCAAATTTTGACGACAGGTTTGGCTCAGTGGGTTGCAGATATAGCCTACGAAGCTGGCGATCCCGGGTTCGAATCCCGGCCGGGGCAAGTGTTCGTGTGATGAGCACGTCTGTTTCTGGGTGTTGATGTTTTCTATGTATTTAAGTATTATCTTTATATTATGTAGATAAATTAGAATCGTCGCCTAGTACTCATAGTACAAGATTTGCTTAGTTTGGGACTAGGTGGATTTGTGTTATTTATTAAATATAAATTGTCCGTGTTATTTATTTATTTATTTCACGTTTCTATTTACAGCGGCTTAGTCTGTGCGTTTCCAGTCAAAAGTCACCTTACTGTTTCATAGGTGTAGGTAGCTGGATGCTGGATGGAGGCTGAGTGCTGTGTGGGGTCTAAGAATTAGTATCGGCTAGGTGCTAAGTTGTTGGCACAGGCATTTAAGAATGGCATCTCACTTCTGCTTACAAATGCCGGTATATTTGACATAGCCGGGACTGTGGCATTGAATAGGTTGAAATGTAGGTGTAATTACTTGGGAATCATCATCATCATAATCATCACATCAGCCGATGGTCGTTCACTGCTAGACAAAGGCTGCCCTCAATGATCTCCACAATGCAAGGTCGTGCGCTGCTCTTATCCAACGGTTTACTGTGATTTTCACCAGGTCATCGGCCCATCTTGATGATTCTCACGCTATCATCCTGTACGCGGTTGCAATTCGAGAACTTTGCTGCCCCAGCGGCTATCGGTTCTACGAGCAATGTAGATGCCCACTGCAACTTAAGTCTAGTAACCATCTGAGCTATGTCTACGACCTTGGTTCTTCTGCGGATCTACTTATTTCTGATTGGATCACGCGAATCACTACAACATTTCCATTTTAAATTGGAGAGTCTAAAGAATGAAACCTCCGCGCCTCTAAATCTGTTTGGAGGCATAATGACTTTCCTTACCTACGAAGTAATTTTGGGATTTTATGCTAATGACAAGAATTCAAAACTCGGCCTGATCATTGTTTACGACTTTTGATAAACTTTGTCAGGAGTTGGGAATTAATTTAAGATTGAATTTGTGTTAGGTGTAAAATTCGTTCTTGTAAGCTTTTATGTTCAGCTGAATGGTAATTTCAAATTTTGGAGCAAATTAATATTGACGCTCTTGAGATGTGGTACTCTCGTGGGACAGGCTAGCTAATTTATGGAATACACGATCCTCAAAGCGAATCTAATAGGTACATCAGTCTTTAATAAAGACTCCATTTAGACTATTTTTGGGACACAGGTTGCTGGTCATGGAGAGGGTTATAACTTTTTCTTCCTCCTCAAATGAAAATAGTTAAAATCCATAGCCATTTTGACGTGATGAAGCCACAACGACATGTACAATACAACATACAAAATAATTAAAAATAAATCGAATCAGTGAATTTAAAATAATCCGGTGCATATATTTAAAAAAAATGTACAGAATTTTCAATTTTACAACTTTATGATGGTATATTTACATATATTACTCTATCTATTAGAGATTCAAATAATATTTCTGAAAGGAAAGTTGAAAAGTAAACGCAGTTCGGCACGTAATACATACTCGTACGTGGGCAAACAACACTCTATGATTCATATACAAAAATGGCGTTTTAAATACCAGGGAACGTCTTTGTATGGCGATTCACATTCCTCTTGTTTTATTCGTCCATGGACGTAAGTATATTTAGAAAACATGACGTCAGTTTTCATATAAAAACCCGTTTAATTTTTTTACTTCCTTTTCTATGCTTCGCGTCATACAGAGAAGGAAGTAACTGCTAAACAATTTTTATTAACATACGCCCTTTCGAATTTAAGCAGTGGACATCGGACCCCTGACAAAATGTCGGCCGCAACTGGTGAAGGGTTAACATTATAGTTTTATTAAATTCCATCACTTATCACCCTTTCCGGTTACGTGGCCTTTCGTTATTTACTGTTTCACGGTCCCTTTTGTGCGTGGCTTTAGAGATACTATGTGATGGGATTACATAGTGGAGAGAACCTTTTTGACCAAGAATGAAAAAGGTGGGGTTTATACGTTGTGTGTGTGTGTGTGTGTAAACTATAAATCTGTGTACTTGTTTGTCTGTCTATAGGTATTATATTAAGGGCCAAATTTAGTTTGGCTTTTAGGATTCTAAATGATTTAGAATCCTGAATTAGTAAAGTGTTATCGCTTTTAGCAAGTTAGGATATCCTAATTAGGAGCAAGGATGGTTTCTGACAAGCTGAATGATTTAGCATCCTAGTTAGGATAGGTGTAATAATATTTAGTGCAGTCAGTCGCCTCGCACACCTGACGGCGGGTGGACGTGTCTCTTGTCTTGTGTACTTGTAAGTATAGAAACTGGCGCACGAAAAAGATGTTTTAGGCAACATGTTGGATTTCAAAGAAATGCCCTATCTCTGGAATAAAAATGACGAAAACTACTTTTTAACTTCCAATGATGCTACGGCCAAGGCTCTAAGACAAATCATTTGATTTTTAGACAATAATGTCGGCATTGCATCCGAGACGTTCGTCACCGACACGATTGAAATGCTGACTGAATCAGTGACTAAATTTAGAACAGTGTAATCAGGAGCGTCCTTCCTATCCTAAGCAGTTTAATTAAGATGACTAAATTTAATCAGAATCAGAATCAGAATACGTTTACTTGTAAAACATAGGTACAGTACAGATAAGTAAGGTGACATGTTTTAAATGTTATGATCCTCTATGCTTGACCCACAAATGCAGGTGTACAAATTTTGGATTGACTTAACATGCATTAAGTCACATGAAATTAAATAATAATAATAACAAATAATAAATTTTAAGTACAATTATTTTGATGTCAAAATTACGAATATCATTTTTAATACAATGTCAGTGTTCAATTCAAATTTTTGTTATTTACATTTATACATCTATGTTAACATCATTTAGAAAATCGCCAACACTATAATAACATTTTTCTAATAGCAACTTGGATAAAAGATATTTAAATTTTTAATGTCACATCTTGCCAATCTTCCGGTAGATTATTAAAATTTTTGGACCCATTACCAAAATACTTTTTTGCATCAGGGCTGTTTTTGCCATAGTGACAGTTACCTCAGCTTTCCTCTGCCGGAGGTTTGTTTTTTGCGATGGCTTTTTCATTTCAAACAAGTCAGGATTAGTTTTAATATGTAGCAACATTCATAGATATACATGCATGGAAAAGTTAACAATTTCAATGACTTGAAGTATGTTATGTATGTTAACAAAGTATAATAAGTCCTTTAATCAGGAGCGTCCTTCCTATCCTAAGCAGTCTAATTAGGATAACTCAATTTAGCAAAGTGCAATAAGCCCTTTAGTTCTTAAACGGACGGATTGATTCGGATTTAGTTTTTTTTGTCTGTACAGTGATTTCATCGAGTGTGTTCTTAGCTGTGGTTAAAAAATGTCGGTACCTGTTTGAGAATTATCAGCTTTTTCCAGAAATTTCGGGGTTACTCATTAGTTCACATATTGCTTGTGTAAAAAATCCAGTGTAGTTACTGGGCACAACTCTATTGAGCGGCATGTATCTTATCTTGTTTGATCGAAAAACGTTTTAATCAAATACTTCATCTGAAACCGTTAATAATTTCGGATTGTTATAAAACAAATCTAGTCTAACGGCTATCTTTTCAAAAATCATGAAAATTATTTGGTTTCAGGGGAAAAACTTGCCGATGAGATGAAAATTACTTCTAGGAAACTTTTTATTTAGTTAATTTGAATAGGTGCATTATTTTAATTGTATTACTTACCTAACATTTGCATACCCACAGGCACTCAGGAATGTATTTGGCAACATCCACTTGACTGTATTCTAGCAAATAAATTATCATTTGATTTGATTTGTTCGTCGATGAAATGGAAGGATACTCTTATTCACCCTGTGAGTGGCCCGTGATCGAACACAATGGAAGGAGCTAAAGGAGGCCTTTGTCAGGCGGCATCGGCATACAAAATTGAGAGACATGCTCATTTAAAAGTATATAACAAATATAGACAGGTTAGAAAAATAGAACGTCACAATTCAGGGAAGCTACTTTAAATATTAGAAGTAGCCAATTATAGGACAATTTTTAAAATCAATAAATACATTACATTTATTCATTGATTTTTGAATTTCGCTTACCTTATTCGAGAGGGAGTCAAAGCTATTTGGTTTCAATATGTTTGTGGTATAGGGTGTTGGAGGTTGGCTGTATTAAGATGTTGTACAAAACATGATAATAATGCAAGAAATGAAATGAAATTAAAACAGTATCAAAAACCCTTCCAATCTATCTCATAAAAAAAGTTTACAAATTTGACTGAATTGATTGCTTACAAATTAAGATGGACGAATTAAAAAAAAATCCTTTTTTAATACTACTAAGGTGGCAAACGGTCTGCCTGACATTAAGCAGGCAACGCAGCCTATGGACGCTTGCAACGCCAGTTATTATACACAAAAGATAAATTATAAACCGAAGGTTAGTTTTCGTATTTTATTAGACCAGGTGACTATTTCATTTGAAACCTTGAAGAATTAACAGTACATATTGTCACGTAGTGACATTTCAAGTTTTATTCCGTTTTTGCTTTTTGTTGTTGAGTTGGTAGTACTGTCTCAACGTTTGGATTATCTGCGGTCGATTCATTTCCTAATCTATGGAAGTTATTAAATTAGGGTTACCACGTTATACATTTTCATGGAATTTGTAATTTTCTAGTTAACGTTATGATATTTATTTACGATTTTGAGATTTTCATAGTTGGTATTATCTAGGAAAATTAAAAAGTAAAGAGAAAGTGCTGCTGAATTCGAAAGTTTATATTGTCATTTGTTTACCAACACGATGGTTAGAGTAATTTGGTGGGTTCTCTTAAGGTCTTCCACCACAGGAAGTGGTGTTCAATTCTCGGGAAATTATGTGGTCAATTTGTGATAACCCTTTTGTGCTGAGTGAACGATTGGAAGTGGAAATCTTCACTCTTTCCGGATTTGAGACCAGCCATGAGGGCGCCGTCCAGGCGCTCCTCTATTTTTATTCATGACCCTTTCGGAGGGTCTTATGGGAAGCGAATTACAGATTTCTGGTGAGATTTATTGAATAGTTTGAGCAGTGTATTTGGATTCAGTTGCACTATATTCTTCAGGTTTTAACCTCCTTCTGGTCTTTCAGTAAATTACGCGAGTTGGGTTGACACACACGATGTGGCTTCAAGCATTGCCTTGGAGGCTCGTGGTAAGATATCTTTCTTTTTGATAATATTTGTAACAGTCAGCTTCTTCTGATGTGTAATGAAGTGTTATTTTTTCTTTCAGCATGTTGGTTTTTTTTTTTTTTTTAAGCGAAACTATATTTGGAAAGCTTTAAGAACATCCTTTTTGTTATATGCAAAGAATACCACCTTAAATGAAAATTAGAATCTGGATGTGAGCGCCGGGTAATTCTTCATCTCCCTTGGTTGAGAAGCCGTCTGACAGCCAATCTACTCGCTGCTGTATACATTAAACACCCACGACAGGCTTCTCCCAAGCACTTTCCTACGGAACTTGAGGTCAAATTTCCTTATTTTTGTACCAGGCACTTTTCCTGCTTCGGTCTAGAACAAAATTTATATATTAAAATTTAAGATTTAAATGCCTAGATCATTGGTGTCCAACATATTTATTGTTTAACCTTATTCAGAAACTGTGTTGAAAACTTTAGCATAGGTATAGAGACTGGACCTGGGTAAAAAGAGCCTTCGACCTTTGTCCCGAACTGTGTTAGCCACATTAAACCGTCACAAGCGGCTACCCGTCAGCGTCCAGTCCCTATAAACCGTAGATTTAAATTGTATCCAACTTAATTTAGGAATAAACGAATTGAGCCTTAGTTTTGTAATTATTACTTGTCACCCATCTTTTTTATGCACCAACATCACATGAAGTACAAGTTGTTACCATCACTCCCTAATTTCATCTGAAACGCCCATCTCCTCTAAAGCCCAACATTTCAATTTACAGCCATTTTAATTGAAAATATCAATGCTGCTCTTGCTGTACCGTATAAGGCGGGTATATAGGCCTACCTTTTCATATTCTTATTTTTTTCTAAGGTACAGAAAAATCTGTATTTTTTTTCTGACAATATGGAGGCTTATTATGTCATTCAAGTTTAACCTTTAAACAACATTTCATGATTTTGAAAATTTTCATCCATTCCCCATTAAAGGTCAAGTCGAATTTTAGAGAAAACTCAAACTGAAACTAGAAAGTAAAACTCAACTCAGAAATCCGTGCTCCTACTTAAAATGCTTTCGATGGTTTTTTTGTAAAACGTAAGAACTTTGGAGATCGTTAAGGGAGGGTCCCAAGTTGCGAAAACCCCCGGAGTTACATCCGAAGATCAACAAACAATCTAAATGCGAGCCGTGTTTGGATTTCGTAATGAGGGTCCTTAGACGAAGACGACAGGTGACAAAAACATATAATTGTCACATATACACACAACTTACAATTTAATACTTTATAATGGTAAATTAGTACAAACATTTATAGAAATATATATTAAATCCTAACTAAAACTAAATTAAAAACCTAAAACTAAACTTGAAACAGAAAGATAAAAATCTGCCCCAAATTGCTCTCCGTTGCTCTCGTGCCCAGAAGGTTAGCAGCATTGCCACGTTGTATGGCAATGCTGATCCGCAGCCCTCTGGTCACGTGTCGCATCCACGAGTCTTTTGAAGCATTCTGAAGACTCTGTGGGCGCTTTCCCCCCAGGGTCCTAGGGTCTCGACCCCAAATGGCTCAAATAGGTAGCCACTGTTTATGGCTGTGTATTTGCGCCGTTTGAGGAGCTTAGCTGAATTGGCAGCAGAGCTCGCCTACACTGCAGTGCCACGAAGATGGGACGGCGCCAGAGTATCGGCACATGTTGCTTCCCAACTATATGCATGTCCTGTGTATTTAAATTATTATATGTATGTACTTAAAATAAAAACTAAAGTTTAAAGAAGCACAGAAAAAAAAAAGAGTTATTAAGTGTTTTTTTAGATTAATTGGAAATCTGTTAACAGATTCAATCACAGTATGAACAAACTCATTACTTAACACATGATTGCATTAGTACGACTTAAAATGAACAATCATTTAAACATTTTACTTGGTTGACCTTAAACCAGGTCGCATTGTAACAGTTAACAAACGAAGAAAATTTTGAGTTACACCAAAACTGATATTTCTATCAATCACAAGTTAATCGAACTTGATTGAACGTATAATGAACTTGTTTAGCGCAATGTATTTATTGTGCCTACCGCGTGCAAACATCTTATTTGAAATAATCAATTTGAAACTTGACAGCAATATACAACTTTTAGTGATACGGTAATCAAATTAAAATTGTTGCAGTAACCATTGCACTTGATATGCTGTGCTGGAAACAAGTTTCTTGTTTGATTTAATCGTTTTTTTCAGTTCTTGTTAATAAATCTTGTCTAAAGAAGTTGGCTGAATAGCGACAGAATAATAATAGTACATTACTGCAGACGCCGGGAAAGAAGGGCTTGCCGGGTGAGTAGGTATAGACGGCCGACCGTAGGGAGGCCGGATAGTGATACGAAGCCGGCAAGCACTTTTCACGGCCAGAGGCATGTATAGTGCTTATCTCAAACATATGCAATGAAATAAAAAAAATATACCACTCAAAAAACTACACGACAAAAGTTTTTTACTTTTTTTTTTAGTTCCCTCCAATCCCTCCATAATGTTTTTTTTACGGAAGTCGGTCGTATTTCGCGTGTGTAGTGTTTGATTAGACTTTATTAGGGCCGTTATACAGAACATGATAATGAGAATCTTAATTTCTATTATAAATAAAATAAATGCAGAGGATTTAAAATATTGTCTATGGTCTCTGGTGACTTACGTATAGACAATATTTTAAATTTATTCATTAGCATATGAACCATACAGATTTGTGTTCTTAATGTCAGTTCGTGTGTAATAGGCATTAAAGCGGATATTTTTAGTCCGATAACCATTCAGCCACTAGAAAAAAAATAAAAAATATAATTCAGCTGTTTAGCCTGTGCATAACACAGACGCCATGTTTACATTAAAATAATACTTCCCGGCCTAGGCCTTCAATTTTGTATGAAATTCCTTTACAGTTCTCTCAGGTTGTTCCGCCCGAAACGGGATACTTTGAAGCCTGTTTTAACGCACGTAATGACGAAATTTAATTGCATGTTTGAGAAATAACTATTTATGATCAGAAAGTATGGGATTAGTACTCTCAAAGAAACAAGTATACGTGATTTTCTTTCAAATAGCTGAATATATATACCTAATAGGCTATTTACCTGTGAGCATCCATTCTCTATACAATACGCAAAGGGCTATAGCGATTTGGATATATTGTGTTTAATTGATATGAAGAAGGATTTCGCAGTGGTTAACGTTTTAATACTTAATACCAATACATATATCGATTAATAGATTACATTACATATTAAAATATTTTACGATGTCGCGTTTACGACATTTTACTCCCACACTGATACAAGAAACAATAATAGCGAAAACAAAAACACCAAAATATTAGCATTGTAGTAACAATAGAAGCAGGAAAATAAAGGCAGTAGTTTTAATTAATTGCTTTGGAAACATTTTCCCTTATTGAAATAAAGATGTAAGTCACCATATTTCTTAATGACATACGCCATTTTGAATAAAAAGTGAAGAACAAATGGACATAATAACAAAAGCACTCATTATTTATTCATGAGTCTAATTCAGAAAATGTAAACAAATATGTAGTTTTGTTTTCGTTTGTTAATAGAACCTCGGTCTTAGTTAGGGTTGGTTGGAATTTAATTGCCTGGGTGAATATGAATGTTGTAGTCTGCGGGTGTATTTATATTACTCGTAGGGCACAAGGTACTATTTAAGTCGCATACAAAATAGGCACGATGCACAGGGTATGAAAAAATTTAAATAGGCCGAGAGTTAGATAATAAAATAATTTTGGACACTTATTTTTTGCTTTTTCAATATAATAAAAAGAATACTCAGATAAATCGCATTAAAGTTCAGGATTGGGGGCTCCTAGGTAAAATTTGTAGAGTCATCGTATCTTCTTTAACTTTTGATTAGATACGTGAAAAAAAAATACGTTTCTAATATTTTCTATTAATCTACATGAAGGATTAATTATTAAAAACTAGTCATCATCCAGTTTTGATGCGAAATGGCAGTTTCTTTGATAGATATCCGAAAAAAGAATTTGAGTTCTATACCTTGGGTGTATATTGTATAGCTTGTTTTATGAGCCTTTAAAATTGGGTGAGAAAATCCATTTTTAAAGTATGAAAATATTAATAACTAATAATACCATTGAATAACCCATGAAATGGTGGTATCTTTCGTTATGAAACCGTTTCGATGAACGCAAGTTCTAACATAGCTGCAGAACCAAGTTCTTAATTTCCCTATACAAGGTAGGAACTTTTGACGTCATACGATCATAGGAAAGTCAACACGTATGGTATCGAACTCAATTTATTTTTAGGATTTCTATCATATAAACTAGCATTTCGTATCAAAATTGTATTTTTAGTTGAGTAGAATGAACCATTGAAATGAATTTGTAAAATAAACTGAAACCTGGTTTAAGTTGGGTTGGGGAAACCTGGTTTGTGCCTCATTGGTATTTGTGCTTATACAGCGGAAAGTATTGCCAACCTCGGCTCCCACTGTTGCCAAAACGTTACCGTTATTACAGCAATGTTATCGATACGAATGATCTCATCTAACTGTCTTCTCTCAGACCGAGAAAGAAACCGGCTAAGTGCGAGGCGGACTCGCGCATCGTGGGTTCCGTCAAATTTTTCACTTACCCTAACTTTATTACCCGGTATCGGTTGAGTTAAGTTTGCACCTGATATCTACAGCATTGCATAAAAATGAGGTGCAAACTAAACGCAACCGGCTTGTTCAAATAGGTTTTTGCAAATTGAAAAAAATTGCTAGTTAGAGACATGGCTAATAATTTTCGTGTAATATTTATCTTTATTTATAAAATTTGGTAATCTGAAACAAAAGTATATCTAAAAGGTCCGTACAGCATTATACCAAAGATGCTATAAGTAGTGGTAAACGTATTTTAAGACGAAATCTGAATTTCGTATCAAGGAATAATCAAATCAAATCAAATCAAAATATTCTTTATTCAAGTAGGCCTAGTTACAAGCACTTTCGAAATGTCAGTTACATGAGAGTGAATGTTTGCTGGGAGAAATACAATATGATCCAACATTTGCTGCAAGGATTAGGGAAACCCAGAAAAACCTAATACATCACTTGCTCGAGTCCTATAAGGCATCACTTGCTCGAGGTTTGAACATTTTCTCCATTTTTTAAATTATCTTCTTAACTTTAAGTATCAATGAATTGTGCAGCAGAATTCGTCTGAAGTTAGCTGTTAGTTAGCCCGTCTCGCGGAAACGGAAACGCCGAACGTATCAATACGCGTTGGTGTCTGGGACAGGGACACCCATTCTTATGAGTATTCTCGGTTGATAATACTGTTAGTATCATAGGCCAAATCTCATCATGCTTTATTAGCGCTAACGGCTAATTACACTAGATAGATAGTAGACATAAACAAGCGCTATCCGCCATTATAAATAACAAAGCATGGCAAAAGTATCAATGAATTGTACAGCAGAATTCGTCTGAAGTTAGCTGTTTCCGTCAGAGCGCCCGAGCGTCTCACGGAAACGGAAACGCCGCACGTATCAATACGCGGCGGTGTAGAAAGGGACAGGCACACACATTTTTATGAGTATACTCGGTTGAGAATACTTGTTAGTATCATAGGCCAAATTTCACCATGCTCTATAAGCGTTAACGGCTGATTATAAAATAGTAGACACAAACAAGCGCTATCCGCCATGATAAATAACAAAGTATGGCAAAAGTATGAACGAATTGTACAGCAGAATTCGTCTGAAGTTGGCCGTTTCCGTCAGAGCGCCTGAGTGTCTTACGGGAACGGAAACACCGCCCGCACGTATCAATACGAGGCGGACTTCGCTAGGCATACCCGAAAGGCAGAAAACTTGGTAATATAATATCTTAGGGAAAATTTCCGAATACTCAGCGTTAATGGTTGATTAAAGGCTGATCATACTTGTCAATGGTCGACATTTGCAGGCGATTTTTGTCAGTCATTAATAACTTTTGGGGATGAATTGATCGCTACCACAGTTACCACAGTTAATAATATCAGTTATGCGGACGATATGGTGCTGCTGTCCCCGGCGATCAGCGCTTTTGTTAAGTTGCTTAAGGTCTGTGAGGAGTATGTGGTGACTCATGGCCTGAGATACAATGCGAAAAAGAGGGAACTATTAGTTTTTAAAGCAGGAAACAATAAAGCCTTAACATCAATTCCTGCAGTTAATCTATGTGGAGTTCCCCTTAACAGAGTGTCGCGTTTTAAGTATCTCGGTCACCGATAATCTTCAAGACGATGTGGATATGGAGAAGGAGCGCAGAGCATTGGCCGTAAGATGTAACATGTTGACACGTAGATTTCGGGATGTCAAGAAGACTCTTTTCAAAGGTTTTTGCCAATCCTTTTACGCGTGCAGTCTGTGGACAAACTACACTAAAAAGACGCTCAATGCTCTACGCGTCCAGTACAATAATGGTTTCAGGGCGTTGTTGGGACTGTCACGCTTCTGCAGCGCTTCCGAAATGTTCGCGGAGGCAAGCGTCGACGGTTTCGCGGCAATAATTCGCAATCGTACCACGTCCCTCATGCGTCGCGTGCGTGATAGTTCAAACACCTTCCTGCAGCTAGTTTGGGAGAATCCTGCTTGCCCACTGTGGAGGCACTGGAACTCCTTACACATGGGCTCTCGAGGCATCATTTATGACATATTTTGATTAATTTATAATTTTATTTTCTTTTGTGCTGTTATTTATTTTCATACTAACATAGTTTATAAGCCCTTTGTGAGTAACACTTTATGGACACTGTATGAAATAAATAGTTTGAATTTGAATTGAATAACTAACAAAGCATGGTAAAATGAAGCCTACTTAATGAAAATATCAATAAATTGCACTACAGAATGACTGAAGTTAGCTGTTTCTGTTAAACCGAACGAGCGTCTCACGGAAACAGAAACGCCGCACGTATCAATACGTGACGGGCTCTGCTAGGGATACCCGTTTCGATACTCGGGCCGAAATACTTGAGAAAATCTTAGGGCCAATTTCCCCATACAGCGTTAGCGTTAATTACTGATTCATTATATTTTCTTCTGTTTCCGCGATTATTACTCATTGAAATAAAACAATTTAACGGATTATATCGCGTATATTATCTCATTTTAGTTCCCGACGTTTCGGAAGCTTTCCAGCTTTCCATGGTCACGGGAGGACTGAGAAAAGATGTATTTTCCTCTGTCAAAGTTACAATTTGTGCAAACTACCCATTTTTTGAAAAAACACAAATAAAGGTGTACATACATGCCAGATGGGCCTAAGCTGTAAAGACAGTTACACATGTGCCAGAAGGGCTTAATTATTTTATTCTAATAATTTACCAAGCAGCATTTCACAAATGAGGCGTACTGAGGAGAAAAGAAACGCTGCAAAGAAAAACTCCCAGGCTACCTCATTACTAATTATAATATTTTAAAAACAGAGACTATTAAACTACTTTAAACAGATAAGATATTTTACACCGTTCGGAAATTAAGGTTTTGCAGTCCTGTGTCTCGCTTGTTCCTTGATGAGATGTATTACAGGATTCCAAGCTGGTGGTAGTGACAATCCATCTTCTCTATTGAAATTAGGATGCTTTTTAATCTCAATAGCCTCGCGTAGCATCCTGGGAAAATATCTTTTTTCTTTGGCAAGGATAGAAGGTTTATCAAAGTTAATTGAGTGGTTTGGTTTGTCAATGACATGTTCACAGACTGCAGACCTATTACACCGACGGTGCATGACATCTGCTATGTGCTATAATCCGTTAAATTGTTTTACTGATTCATTGCTAATTATACTTGTCATTGACATTAACAGAGGTTATTCTGAGCCATTAATGAATAGTAAAATTATTAAGCCCACTTAATGAAAGTATCAATTGTGTAAGAGAATTCGTTGGAAGTTACTCGTAGCTATTTTCGTCAAAGTGAGCCAGCGTCTAACGGAAAAGACACTTTCCTTCTTTACTAAAATACTTTTGTACTTGTACTTCTTTACTAAAATACTTTTGTAGTTCTTTTTTTACTAGTATTTTTGCTTCACTGTTGTCACACTCGCAAGACTAGCTACGTACTTTAGAACGCCGTCGTCCGTGCTTCCGATCATTTAGTGACACGAGTTAGGGGTATTTGGCTTTGTTTTAGAGCTCTGATTGAAGCCTTTGACGTGTTAGTGTTAGCAGGCAGAACCTTTTAAGAAAATCCGGCAATGGCGAGTCTTATAATTTTCAGAACGTTACTAGGCGGGGTTGAAAAAGTTGAACACGTTAACTCACGTAATAAAATTTTCTATGAGCGTTTCCGTGCGACGATCAATTAACCATACAACTTTCGTATTGTATATTTTCGTCGCACAACGGAACTTTTACCTTTCATCGGGTTTTAAGGTTACGGCTAATGATGGTCCAACTTTTTGAGCCTCACCCAATTGGTAACGTACTCGTAAATGTTAATTATTTAAGTAAAGACATGGATTACTGTAATTTTAACTAGGAAACTTCTGTGACAATCATAAGACATATTTAGTTTACATTAGCTGATACTCACGCTATAAACGCTGAGTATCACTCGTCGCTCATGACTAAGGACCTCATAATGGACCGAAACATGGCAAGAAGTACTCTAAATATCTATTATCGTGAGTCCTATTCTAACATTTTAATAGGAAAAATGCTTTAAGTTTGATACCGTTATTATTTCAAAATCACTAACGCCAAATAAACCTCCACAAAAATGCTAGTCAAGAACCTGCATGTCGAAATTGAAAAAAATGTGGCACTTTTTTCAGTAAACCTAATGATAAAATATAATTATTTGTACAAATGACTACTTTACACAAAGAACTAGCCAACACAAAGCACATGAATTTAAACGTGTGAGAAACATTTTGATAGACCGTGAAATCCAATAGGATTAGGATTACGAGTGCTTGTGCGCCTGCAACGGATTTACATTCTATTATGCCGGTCCAGGGGTCTAAAAGTTCACGTCAAACCGACTTCAGTTTGCCTACCATGAGCTGATTTTACGATCAGCGCTAGCGTGTATCTCGTATCGAGAGTCAGTGCACCTCTCTCGCACGCGCTAATAGTGCGAAAGAGATAGACCGTCATCGAGCGCTCGATACTCGCTCGTGTCTAACTCATGCGCGCATAGGCGCATTGTTCGTTCCTGACATAACTAGACACGTAAAGTAGGGGGTACGGGTTCCCCTTATCTGGCATAATTTCAATTGCCTGAATCACCATTTGGCCGAATTCATAATTTGACATAATGCATTTTGTTCAGAAACTGAAAATTGCAGGACTTTTTAAGGCATTATTCAGTTGAAAAGGTTAGGTTAGGTTTGATTCATAAAAATCTTGAAAAGTTTACGTGTTCAGAAAAAATGCATTATGCATTCGGTCAAATGATGATTCGGATAAAAAAAATGCGTATACAAGGGGAACCGTAGTGGTACATGTTCATGCTGAAGCGTGCACACGCTTTTTGACCAATGTTAGGCAGTTTCTCTGTGCTTATATGGAGCCGTGGTCGTTCAGAGCTTCAGCGTAGGCAGTTTATCTGTGCATAAATGGAGCCATGGTCGTTCAAGGTAGGCAGTGCCTTTTTATATGCACCGCACGCCACTGTGTTCATGACATGACGAAAATACGGTACTCGACTCAGCTTCAGTTTCATATGTTTCGTGTAGCATTTCCTTGGTCTTTCCCTTCCTCGCTTGCTTTTGCTTTCCCTCTATATCTATTAAATAATACGCAAACAGCAAAAGTTCAGTGTATTTGACATTTCTTAAGGCTTCAGTCTACACTAGCGCTTCTAGTGGCGAATTTAAGCTGGCGCTACTGGCCTTCTTTGTATAGTTAGCTAGAGACTTTAATCAGCTTAGAATTCCTTAACGCCTTCACAAACAACATTTTTGTAGCGCGCTTACATTGCGTAGTCAGACGGGAAGGTCCGTATGTAGCGAAAACATAGTATAAGCAGAGCACCCACTCAGCGGATTCTTGGTTCTAAAAGTGTTAATGGACTTAAGACTCAAGGGGGCCTACATTTTTTTGTTCGAAAAAGAGGACGCGATAGGAAAAAGCTTGAGAAACCCTGCAAATTCAATTATTCGCCATGTCTGACAGTCTTGTGCCCTCGGCGCCCCTTCCCGTCCGTACAATCTTGCATCGTCCACCGGGAACGGTTTTCCTCAAGCTCTGGTGATATTTTATTAGTTTAGTAGTACTAAAATTTACCCGCGGCTCTGTCTGCTTTACGAGATATGAAATAGCCTGGTTTTTATTCATGAGTATATACGAGTCTATACTATTTGTGTGCCAAGTTTTATCTAAACCCGTTCGCTGGATTGGTTAGTTGTACAGACGCTAATACCACTCTCAATTTCCTGACGCATATTTTAAACAAATGCGAGACAATGAGCGTAACGTTTTAGTATAACGACATGCTGTGCTTGCGATACAGTTTTTTTTTAATGATACAATTATTCTGGCTCACTTCTATATATGCGACAGGAAACTGAGAGGGAGTGATATACGCAGTTATTATACGGTTACATGTTATTGAGAAACTAAATTCAAAGTACCACATTTATCTATATTTAACAGAGGCGTGGCGTCAGAAAAATTACTAGGGACGCCGAATCGTATTCATTTACTCATATTTAAAGAAAAATATGGTTACAAGACTTTCCTTGGCCAACCCAGTGGGAATCGTCTTATATAGACGCCACGCCACTGATACCTACTATTATAAAGTTGTAAAAATTATCGGTTGGAAAATCATGGCGGCCTGATTATGGCAAAATACTGATCGATTTTTGTACAAAAACAGCTAAAAGTCTGAGGATGGTAACAGGATACTTTTTACCCGACAACGCTGAGCGAAAAACGAGGGTTATGACTTTTCCTCCTTCGCGTACGAAATTACGCGCACATGCTAGTTCATAATTAGTAGGATATACAATTTGTTTCTGTATATTGCATATCGAATTAAAGCCTATTTTTCCACAAAATATTATGTAATTTTTTGAAGCTCCAGAGAAATTGGTTTAATTAAACAAAAAAGCCCTCGGGAACGTCCAGTTTTTTTCTTTACAGTAATTATACCCGCCTTTGATTTTCATCGAAATTACAAGAACTCGTTTCAACAGGCTCATGGGGATTTAGGTGTTTCATTTATTTACGTAATAAATAAATAAAAACTGCTATTTATACCCAAAACTTCGTTGGACGAGAAAAAAGTCATAAGCCATTTCGCTCCAGTGTAGGCGGGTAATAGTATTCTATATATAACCATCCTCTCAAGTCAAATAAGGTTAACATCAGTATAGTCTGGTCAACACTTTCTAGCATTCGGAAATTTGAATATATGTTTATGTATTTAATTGTGATTTTTTAAAGAGTCTATAAAAATTGCGTGTTTAGTCCATCAATAAAGCTTTAATAGACTCAAAACCAATGGCGTTTATCTTGGTGTCGGTGACTCGTGAAAATAAACTGACTACAGGTCGAAATTCATTCAGATCTGTAAGTCCCTTAACACTCATTGATGATGCTATATCGGTTTAACATCGCCGCAATTTTTTACCGGATACATTTTGTAGTATGTGCGCAGGATTTGCACGATTTATTCTGCCATTCCTGTTCACCCCTATCACCATCAATTTACTATTCATTCGCACGAAGCGGTTTGCTTCATCATTTATAATGCGAATCGCAAAGCTATGGAACTCGCTCCCTTGTATGTATGTCTTAAGAATTATAATTAGGGTCTCTTCCAGGTAAAAGTGAATAGGCTGTTGCTGAACCAGTGAGCCACATCCTTGACAGCGTAATCACTTACCATCAGGTGAGACAGGGGTCAATATGAATATTAAAAAAAAAACTAAACACAATTTACGAAATTCCATTGAAAGTTTTCTTGCACGAGAACATGGTTATGCAGATTACGTTTGGAACACCTCTAAAGTCGGGTTTGTACCAACCGCATCGCTTGGTGCGGTACGCAATGATATGGGTACTATAATTTGGCCCAAAAATTTGTTCGGGATTTTTTCGGGGGATGACGCTGGTTACTTGTGTCAATCATATAAATGAGCCGTTACAATTTCTGGAAAAGACTCGATACTTTGTTGCAAAAACGCAATGCTGTTTACACTGTGAAAAAGAAAATATTAAAAATTGTGCAAATATGGTTCATACATTGGTTCAATTTTCCAAGAGGAGTCGAACAATAAATATGTGTAAATAGCACGCTAAAACAGTAGTGCGAAAGAGTGTTTGTTGCTTTGTATTACCATATTTGGGCCATTCTGCTATTTTAGCGTCACTGTTTTTCGCATCTTTACGTACAAAGCATATTGTGCAAAAGTGATCGTCAGATTGTTTTGTGGCCTATTAATCTAAAACATAGCATATAGTTTTGATGAGATAATTTTTTTTTATAGCTGCTGTGTGTGCCATCAGCTCATTGGTGTCTTGGTGTCAGGGAAATTTATCTAGGTATAATTTACTGGATTACATGGTAATTCGTCAAATATAGCAAAAGTAGTTATAAGTAGTTTATTAAAACTGCCATTATCAATTAATTAAAAAATGTTTGGGTCACCGTTTATAAAGCAGGTAAGGTCATCGATGACCCTAATTTAGTATGAAAATAAGGTATTTACCGCTGCGTTACCACCTTTTTATGGCTAAATGATCAATATATGACTTTTCATATATAAGAGTCCATAAATCGGTTACGGAACTTATGCCTAGCATGTTAATTTTGTTTTGTAAATATTTTCTTGAATATTGGTTATTTATTTGAAAAACTGAAGTTGTTAATGAAATGAGAATGACCCATGCATGATCCTGACCATGCATTCTGATTTTCTTTGATGCGATGTGGTCGGCGTGTACCTTTCGGATTCCAGACGATTTTATTCTAAACAATACCCCGTCAAAGTGTATGCATCGCCCATTGCGCGGCTAGTCACGTTTTTCATACACTTGTTCACTTTGCCGTGATGAGTTTAGACATTTTTATTTATTGCGAAAGGGTGTTTGGGGGTTTGTGCTGCTGTAACGGATCGACATGATTTTTACAAGTCTTTATTTAGTTCACATTTGTATGTCTGTTTACAAAAAATGCAAGGAAGTTTTGAACCTTTTCCCGGGGACTGATTGAGCTGAAATTTGGTATACCTACGTAGCTTCGATGACAATACAATAATATGGCACCATGGAGATGGTGTAATGACGTAGTTGGAAAATGGTCGTGGGAACTACTGATGTGCAAATTGCGGACAGTTTCCAAAATGCTTAAAATATATCTTAAGTCTAGTGTTAACTTACATGTTTATAAGCCCTTTTTTAAGCATTTTGGAAAGTTTCCGCAATTTGAACATCAGTGACGGGAACTGTATAATAAAATAACGCAATCCCACCGAGTGTCAGCTCTTTAGAATCGTCTCGGTGAGTTGATGTTCAAAGCAAAGTACAGTCGGAAATAAAAGCTTGTCACAAAAATGGAATTTTTGTCAGAAACTTACTACCCGACCGTCCAAAATGGGGTTATGTTTTTCAAATGCATGTCTGTATTTCTTTGGCACGCTTTGCAACCGAAACGGCTTGTTGGATGTGTAAGGTGTCGTTACATTTGTCTTGGTTGTGGGGACGATATAGGCTATGTTTTTATTCATTCGGGATTTATTTGTTCTGAGGTCCGATGAAATACTTATACCTATATAATAGCTGTCACGGAGAACCACGAGTTCTAAAGAATCGGTGAGTTCAGGTCAAAAAGCAAGACTGATAATCCCATGCAGTAAATTTTAAAATAAATATATGATTAAGTTTGAGAAAATAAGTAGAAAATAAATATAATGGGATCAAACCAAAACTAAAATTGTAACAGGGCATATATCTCATCTCTTGTGCTTTATTTGTAACTTGTAATATGTTTGATTTCAGAAAAACCTGGTCAGTGTATAATATAAAATATAGTAGGATCCTATATCATTAAAGTAGCATTCCATGTCATTAAAGTTGCATTTCAAGTCATTAAAGTTACATTTCTGCGTGATAAAAATTTAATTGAACTTGATTGCAAACGTATTTTGCGTCAATATGTCGAATATCCACATCTTACAATAATGGTTTGTTAAAGAACAAATTCATACACCACAGTTATTCCCTCGCAATTCTGCCCGATGATTTCCCATTGGGCTAGATTCCACAGAACAAATAAACTTGCAGTAAATTAAATGGTAAATCAATCAAAAACTTACATAAAATAAAATATTGAACGTAACGGCTCCGGTAACGGACGGTTTAATAATTTCTTGGATTTCTTCGGACAACACGTTTGACTCAGTGGGTTGCGAAACGGCCTACGAAGCTGGCGGTCCCGGGTTCGAATCCCGGTAGGTTTTGAGTCTGCTGTGCATCCGATTCTTCGTAAACCTGCAATAAACGGTCTTTCAGAGCCTGGTACTTGTTGCTCTCAGGAGGTGATAGTAATAATAATCGCTCACCTGCTGTATTGCATTCTTACTAAGCTTCGTCATGACCAGATTCTGCTTCGCCGTATCCCCCAGTCGCTGGTTTTCTACCGCGACCAAAATTCTGGAACCCTAGATGCTACTGTGATACTTGCGAGTGCTGTATCCCCGTCATCTCTACTGGAAACAGGCGCTGGTTCTGAAGGTCACGGAACTGGGTCTGGCACTAAATGTTCATGTGACGCTCCAGATACTGGCGCGGGTACGGACGCGGGCACGGGCGCGGGCTTGCGGGTAAAGGCACTTTATTCGGATTCATTGTTTTTCACTGATATGCAGACTAAATATCCATAAAAAAATTCAGAGTTCGGGTCACCACTGTACGTGTACGGGTATTTTATTTAGAGTTCTATTAAGGTTTTGGCTTACGACCGAACCCCCCCGTACTGACTTTACAGAACGTTGCGTTACGTGGATGTTTGAATTAAAACAGCATGCATTCAGTGCAAGGATGTAATTAGCGTCTGTCTCTTATTTGGCTGATGCAACAGCCACTAGGTACATACCGATATATATCCATATGGGTGATGAATGACGTCATTACATTGTGTCCCTACAATATCCCTTTCTTTAACAAAGTTAATGGTTACTTAATACAATAAAATATCCCTCAATAAACACTATTTATATCTTCGTAAAATCCTGAAATGGGACAGTGTATATCCTGGAATGGACACACCAGTAATGAACACTTTCATGATGAGGGAAGCATTGAAAATAAGTTTCTGTCAAAAATTACATTTTTGTGACAAGCTTTTTTTTATTGCCAACTGTACTTTTCTTTGTACTGTGAAGGTCTTAATCCTTCACCATTAATAAGAGACAGGCCGTATGTAAAAGTAGTATATATTCCAATTTAAGAACGACAGCTGTCTCGTTCCAGCTTGATGTCATTATGTGAGAGTCTTAGGACAGACGTTGAATACAAAACATCAAACCCGTACCAGCTCCTTTTTATTTATCCCACCAAGAGCTACAACCCCACAGTACACCAGTCAACTGCTTATTGAGACGTTTCTGATGAGCCCAAACTCGTTAGGATTGCGTTATTCTGTCACAGAGTTGCTTTGACCACCTTCCTGCTTCATCATCAGATCAGCTCGATGGTATCATACTAAGTATTGCATTGTCACCAAACTAAGGTAGGTACCTATGCCAAATTTTATCTAAATCGGAAACCGGGAAGTAGGTCAAATTTAACTTGCGAGATTTGACCCTTACTAACACTGTATGTATACATTGCAAGTTAAATAAAAGCTTGTAAAATGACCCGTGTTTTTTAAGTTTGTAAGTAACTATAGAAGGTGCCCGCAACTTCGTTCGCGGAAGAAAAAAATTCATAATCCCTCTTTTTTCTGTAGCATAGTTGAGTAAAAAGTATCACCATCTGGATATACCCAGCTACCCGTGTACCAAAAATAATTGAAATCCGTTTAGCCGATTTGGCATGATGAAGCCCCAACGACACATACAAACAGGCAAAAAATCCATAAAAACCATACATATTTTTCGATTTAGTGACCTCCAAATAATTCGTTACAGTCATGTTTTTGTAAATATCTTCAATGTAGAGGTATTGAATTTTTGTTACTTTATAATAGTATAGATTTGCCACGTACAAAATTGTTTTTATATTTTTAAAGCGTGAAGCGAGGAAATTGCATATTTCATCGCCGCCACATTCTGATCCGTAGTTATTAAATTTGAACTACTATTTTGTAATAAATTCAACATATTCAATGACTGCCAATACGGTTTTAGGAAAGGAAGATAACCCTAATAGCCTTTAATTTCACCCAGGAGATATTAAGAATCATAGACAATAAACAACACGCATTCGGACTGCTTATTGACATGAGTAAAGCCTATGATAGAGTTCAATATAATATCCTTTTAGATAAACTCTCCGGTATTGGAATTCATGGATTGGCTCATGATTGGTTTAAATCATATTTTCAAAACCGAGAACAAATTGTTGAGGTCGAATGTGTCGATAAAAAGAATGTAACTAAAGTACGGTCCCAAACAATTATAACGACTTGCTCTATCCCTCAAGGAAGTGTCCTCGGATGTATCCTATTTCTATTGTACATCAACGACCTTCCTGAAATTATAATTAGACAAAACCCAAATATAGGTTGTTTTCTTTACGCGGATGACATATCGCCAGTACTGCCAAAACACTAACGAGTTATCTGATTAACTAGAGTCGACGTTAAACATACTGACGGATTGGCTAAATAAACATAACTTGCTCATAAACTTATCAAAAACGAAGTTAATCCAATTTAGGCCTTATCAAAGAACAGCGTTAGAAATAGAAAGTTTAAACAGCACTAGTTTGGAAGTAGTAAACACGTGCTCCTTGCTAGGTTTAAAAATGGATCAATATGTAAATTGGAAATGTCACGTAGATAAAATTGCCACAATATTATCCCAATTCGCTTATGCCCTTAGAGAAATAAAAAAACTTACATAAAAACAGCAATTTCAACTTATCATGCATTTGCTCAAGCATGGCTCCAGTACGGTATCATTTTATGGGGTGATAGTACTAATGTCCCTGAATTATTTTTAATACAAAAGAGATGTATAAGGATCTTAAGTAACATTCGAAATAACAAATCGTGGAGACCTCATTTTGTTAAATTAAAAATACTAACACTAACATCCTTGTAACTCGAGACGTGCAAATTCGTACGGAAACACCCTAGTCTTTACACCCAAGCTAAAGATGTGTGCAGAGGAACTCATAGACTGCGACCGAGAAACAAACTGGTACAAGCCACAATTGCCAAACTCAAAATGAAGTTAAAGGGACCACATTGCATGTCGATAAAAATATATAATAAGCTACCGAGTTGTATCAATTTTGAAATTCAAGACGGTAGACATAATTTTTCATTAAAAATTATGTCTACCGTCTTGAATTTCAAAATTGATACAATTTTCGACATCTGCATCCACAAACCCTAGATAACGACACCAATGATGACTTTTTCATTAAAACTGATGTCCGCTATCTTGAATTCTAATATGAATGCTATACTCGCATTGGTAGATTATATAGACAAAATGGTAGATTTTAATGAAATCAAATCAAAATAGTTTATTAGTTATTACATTACTTGGTACAAAGTGAGATACCTGGCGGACCCCAAACTAGGCTGAGCCTGTATCTTGAGGCCCATTTGGCTAACACCTCTGGCTACTGGTATGCCTGTAGCTGTCGCGTGCGTTCACTCGCGCGGGTTTTGCAGCTCCTCGCGTTACCTCCCTCATATTGCTTGCGATCTACTTGCTTGTCCGATACAGGCATGCCAGTTTGTGTATATATGACAATAGGTGGCATGTGCAAGGAGCTGTTATGCAAGTGTGTCTTCCCGGCTTTAGATCTTTGTATTTATAAGAATTACTGAACCGGTGTTTAGATGCAGTTTGCTACACTACGTTTCCCAAGACGTAATCTCTACCCAAACGTTTACCCCAACGGTTATTGGTTAAACAGGTACGCAGGGCGTGAACGGCAGCTCCAGCTTCTCCACTGATGCCGAAGTCTAGTTGTACGGGTTCAAATTGTTTTTGAAGTTTTGGCAGAATGTGTCGTACAGCATTTTATTCTGTGATAAACCTGTAGCCTCTTCACATCGTTGTTTTTATCGATTTTTCTTGCAAGTAGTGCTTTCCGTGCTCGCGTGATAGGTCCCAAAAACAAAAGTCTACGTTATATTATTATTAATAATTCTTAACTGTTACAATATGCTTAGCTTTCTATTTTTAATATATATTTTTAAAGTTATATTTTATACAGGGTGGGCCCTGTAACTAAAGCTAAACTAAGTTTAAGAATATTAGTGTGATGACAGTGCATTGCCAATGTCATTTATGAGAATATTATGTATGTACATAAAACTATTACTCACTTTAAGAAGAACTGTGATATTCATAATGTTAATACTAGAAATAAGCATAAGCTCGCAGTGCCTGCTACTAGGCTCCATGAAATAAAGAGGTCATTCAGGGGTAACTGTGTGAGGTTTAATAATAAACTTCCTAGCAGCTTAAGTGAGTTGTCTATTTGTAAATACAAAAATATTGTGAAACGAAAATTACTTTCTTAAGCTTATTATAGCACAGAAGACTACATCAATAATAAAGCCGCGTGGGATTAATGTAAATTATAGCGTCATGTAGGTATATGTATAATTATTTTAACGAATACCTCAATAGGTATTCCTTAAAATAATCGTCAATAGGTATTATTATTATTTTAATCTTAATGGTTTTACATACATTTAGAATTTTATTCTAGATACATTCTAGATTATTTTTCTTTTTTATTGATAATCCTTTCGGGATCTATCTTATTATTTATTTTATTTTTAAAATGATGATTTGATGATGAACTGACAATTCGAATACTGGAATAAAGCATATTTTGATCGATTGATTGATTAAAGCAAAAACTTAAAATACACATCCTTTAACTTACTAGTAATAGTATTTATTATTTACTACTGTAACAATATTCAAATTAATAGCAAAAAAATTTAATTAAAATACCTTAAAATAAACTTAAATATCAAAATTAAAACTACCTACGCAAAATATAGACTAAATTTACTAAAAACTACATATATAAACTAAAAATTCAATTCTTATAATATATTTTAAAAAATTGACCCCTTTGGCATCATGCCGAGGATACCGGCAGTAATTAGGTATTAACGAAGTAAAATGAAAAATAAATTTACTGTTATTTTCTAACAAAATTAATCGAGAAAGCAATGTACCTACCACACACATTGTGTTTAGTCGCAATACTCGATAGTGACATGTACCATTGTTTTTAATAATATTATTAAACCTATTAAACACATCAATATTGTTTAAACGTATGCAGTTGAACTTAATTGTATACTTAATAATAACTTTTTTCAACATGAGGTAATAATTTTCTTATCAAGTAGGTTTATGGTGTAGGGACGTAAGGATAAAAGTAATACATTTTAATTTAACGTAACTTGCTGTTTATTAAGAAGTTCCAACAAAAAAGTACACTAAATAAAATCACAGATAATCACTGACCGTTTACTGTTCTGCACGCTTCATAACGCAATAGTGTTTTACGGAGCATTTTGTCTAGATCAACTTCTCGATTTTTTTCGAACGCCTCAACAATTATTCTCCTCAGCATCCGGACCGTGTCTACCTTTTGCCGTAAACACGTGGTCTTTAACAGTTTTAACAGTCGGTCGGAAGATCATACTGGCCATTTTCGGGGTCCAATCCATCTATCACCAAATATTTGAGTTAGCCTTTGTCGGATTGGCACTACAGAATGTGCGGGTGCACCATCGAGTTGAAACCACGTTTAATTTTTGACGTTCTCGGGCAAATTATTAAAGTAATCTGTCATGGTCCCCTCGATTAATTGCAAAAAAATGTTCCGTTCCGCCAATAGAAACTGGACCAATTATTGTGCGTTCATGAATAGCAGCCCAAAAGTTTTGGGAAAATGGTAGCGGTACTGATGAGCTGTTATTCTCATAAGAAAACGGTTGTTAAGTATACTCCAGTAATGTGTTGCACATTACGCACGAAGTTTAAGTTTTCTTGCTCTTTTCTCAAAAACCAGTCTCAATATGCAAGTCCCACTGGGTAGTCTCGTGGTAACATTGATTGTATTTTAAGGAATTTATAAGGGTGATGATTTCTCTTTTTTTTTACTTTTTGTACTATTTGGTGATTCACCCCAAACACAAGGCCTGCCGTTGCCAAAAATGACGTATTATTCTTTGTTATAACGCCAAGCTTACATTAAATACCGCACCCCGGCCCTGTGCCGGTCGTACTGCTCCAGTCACAGGCTCGTTGTTGCGTACGTTGTCGTGCGTAACAACGAGCACGGCAACGTGCACGGCGTTGGTGATGACTCGGTCGTTTGTTGGTTGCCTTCGATTGGAAAATCGTTCGCCGTACAAGATTACAGCTCGGTGACTCATAATGTATTACTGTGTACCTAAGCCTTTTGTACAATGTACTTTGGCATTTTGAATTGCTGATAATATCTGTTTTGCGAATGTGACATTGTCAACGTACCATAAAGTTACAAAATTTTTTGCATCATTAAATCGAACCAATCCTTTGTGGAGATTTGCAATAATAATTACGTATGTAGTGATTAAAAATAATGATTATAGTTCACAAAATACGACGTATTACTGTCGATCTAAATGTAAAGGTATAAGGACTACTTTTGTTTATTTTTCCTTTTTCAAATAATTCACACTACCTAACACTTTTTGGAATCTGTCAAAATGCCCGGAACCGGTCCCGGTATATCTTACGACCGCTAAGCGACAGTATCACTATGTGAAAATTCATTGATGGCTAATCTTAACTTTAAATGACTATTTGTAATAATCTAAAAACTTTGAAACATTAGGACCACTTTGTAATAACTGTATATAGTTTAAGAAATCTGTTTAATTTTTTTGCTTTAGTTGCAGGACCCACCCTGTATACCTACAATCTATGCATAGTTCTCCAAGAAAACATCAAAATGTATAACAGTAAAATTATTATAAAAATAGAATGTGCCCACAACTTTATTTGCGGAGGAGAACACTCATAATCCCTTTTTTTTGTCAGCGTAGTCGGGTAAAAAGTATCCTATATATAACCAGAGGGCGGAATTTTTCATGACAAAAATGAAATGGGTTCATACAATTTTTTTTATTGTTTGCTTATATGTGGATTTGAGGTCTATTTTTGATTCTAGATTCAAAGATTTATTTGCCAAGAATACGTTACAAAGTTGTTACATGTAGTTAAAAAGTATCATGTATTCGGCCTACATACAGGCATGCAAATGTTTAAGATAATAAAAACTAATGAGCACAAACAATTAATTATTGAAAATTAAATATAGAATGTCAATAATATAATTCTACCTAATTCTACTGTTAGTAAATAAAAAAAGGAAATTTTAAAGTCAGCACAATTCGCGGAGTAATCGGTGAACATACATAAAAAAATACAAACTGTCGAATATGTAACCTCCTCCTTTTTTGGAAGTCGGTTAATAAATAAAGATACACTTGGTAAATATAACTAATCGATAGTCGAAAAAATTCAACGTTCCAAATCTATGAAGTTTGATTTTACTATGAAAAATTCGTCTGCCCATAACCATCTGTGGATACCAAATTAAGAATGTGCCAACAATACTAGAAATCAGTTTAACCGATTTGGCGTAAAGAAGCCCGCCACATACGACAATGAACGACACACACAAAAACGAACAAAAAAAACAAAAAACGTTTCAGTGACCTCCAAATAGTCCGTTACATTACTTTTTTGATATCTTCAATGTACAGACATTTCAATTTTACAACTTTGTAAAAGCAATGACCATTAAAACAGGACTGACGATCTCCTTATCATCCGTTCCCCGATATGTATACAACGCCATCTATGTACCTATATGTTTTTTTTTTACAGTTATTCAACTTTGCAAGCGTGACACTGTTTTAAACGTTACCATTTATTTATTATTAGCTATTTACGAACTAATTGTTACTATACCATGTTTCTTTATTCAGTTATAACATCGCTAAATGTTTAGTTTTAAAGCGCCATCTAGTTTTTGCCAGAATATCTGCTTTCGATCGGAACACGATCCAAAGTATGGCAACTGTCAGTCCTTTTGTTTTAATGGTCCTTGGTAATATTATACGATATGAGTAGATATAGAAGAAGTAAATAACAGTCATGTTGTATGTCCCGGCATCTAGAGATATCTACACAATGTGTCAAGTTATCTGGAATGGAGTAAACAACTCTTGAGTTGCTTAAGGCGAAGCAATATTACAAGACTGTAAAATGGTGTATATATTTTTTAATATACTAGTATTTAAATAATACAGGCGTTACTTTGCGAAATCCCATATTAGATTCATGGATTATATTTAGTTTCTTTGCCGTTCCGCGAAGTAGTGTCTTGGTTATAGATGTGAGAAATAAAAAACCGGCCAAGAGCATGTCGGACCATGCCCAGTGTAGGGTTTCTCGGCCTTTCATACAAAAAATGCAAGACGGATAAAAAAACCGGTCAAGTGCAAGTCTGACTCGCGCACCGAGGGTTCTGTACAAACTTTCACTTATTCTGACTTAACTTGCCGCTTGAGTTAAGTTTGCCTCTGGTATCTTTGGCGTCACATACAAATGAGGGGCAAACTTAATCAAACCGGGTTATTCAATAATGATTTTTGGTGATTAAAAGAAAAGTACGACAGATAGATCACAGACAGATGGTTATAATTTTTGTATAATATTCATATTAAATTACATAATAAAAATTCCAGATAATTCTGGAGTTTTCGCTTGGTACATTTCGGAGATAAAGCGGGGGGTAGTGTTATTTTCACATTTTCCTTAATAAAACAAAATCTCACAATAAAAAAAAAATAGTTCAAAAATGTACAATCAAGCTCTTATATATGATACCCTATTTGACGTAGGAGCTAGACTTTGAATTTTTGCCCCCTCTCATATACATCATTTTCTTAGAATATAAAAATATATTTTGAAATGTTTCCTTTGCAGGTATTGTAAATTATTGTGGGCTGACTATATTTATAAATATTTCAAATTTCTAATAGATAGCATAAGTAGTTTTTGAGATATGGCGCTCTAATAGTCGGACAGACAGACAGACAGACAAACAAAGTCGCACCGTAAGGGTTCCTTTTTTATCAGTTTTGGTACGGAATCCTAAAAATACGATAAAACAAAGTGCACCAGCAAAAGAGCGCATCTCCACGGCACTAACGTCCTTTTGCTGAGAAGCACAGTTTTTGGTATCATCTCAAAAACGGTATATCCGTAACTTAACATTTGATGTGTCTTTCATACTGATTATCATTACTTATGGATCAACTCTCGTAACTCTGTATGTCTGTTATCTGTCTATTTATCTGTTGTCGGTTTAGCGCTCCGAGCGTGACAAGGTAACATGAGAGATTAACTTTCGCATTGATAACATTACTCTATACGTATAGTATGAATATATTAGTAGTGAGTCGCGTTTTGTGCGCATTACAACACAAAAATATATTGTACGAGTAGGCATGCTACGATTTGGAAAACAATTCCAAAAGCCGAAGTTTACGGGCACACATTCGCTGGAATTGCTGTATATTTTGGTTGAACTACAGGTATTTTAACAATAAAACTTACTCTGGAGTTCTCATTCATGTTTTACGAAACAATGTTTAAGCAACTAAGTATTCAAGACTGGAGCCGTCAGACTTTGAAATTGAATTATAAATAAGAGTTCAGGCTTAGATGATACACGGTGGCCGTGAAGAATCCGAAAGATTTTAACCACGCTTTACTTAGGTCAATAAGAGAAAAAGTAATGTTATATTCATATAAGTGAAATCTGGCTTAGTTGGGAAGATATTATCAATTTTCAATATAAACAATTTATTGTGATTAATAAAGTACATTAAGCTCTTTTGATAGCGACATTGCAACGTATGTTCCCAAGTTTCGCGTCGCTATTGAATATAGATGCCCGAATCATATCACTGAATTTAAAAGTTTGATCTTTCGCTCACAGATACATATGTATTCGTATCACTCATTTAGCTAATTTCGCTCAGTAGATCAAATAGTTCACGAGTGAGTAGCGATAGAGATTTTAATAATAAGTATTTCGGCTTGAGGTATATACTTTATACTTTATTCGTGTATCATATCATGTGCGATTAAGATTTTAATCGCAAACCAAAAATTGCTTAGACCAATATGACTCTAATCAATGCTAAAATAACGAACGAACCGAACGGAGCCGAGACCCGCGGATACGGACCCGAACTTAGAGAGAGGAAACGTTTCCTAGACCCGTGTAGATCGGGTTGTTAGCACCACCGGTGTTAAGGACACGTGTACACGTTTCCACGTGTAACACGGATAGCGGGAGCTCTAGTATATCAACAAGCAAGGGCGGCCGCATTACGTCTCTGAATCACGAGAGCAATTCTTTGCGAGAGGCAAGGGGACTCCCATGGCTTGGGACAACCGCGATCACAAGGCTTTCATAAATGATATCATGTCAGCTGGCCAGGGCCTTAAACTCACTTCCACGAGGGCCGCAAACTTCGTGGTCCTTTAACAAACACGCGTATTTGCGGCGTTTGAAAACTTAGGGCTGGTCAGCCGCTCCGCCAGTTATATTGCAATGAAGTAAGGTTGAAGGTGCCAACTATTGGAACAGTGTCGAGCCATTTACCTTACTCTATATGATGTCGACACCCATACTAATTTCTATTGTATGTTTACAATAGGTGGTATAGTAAATGGTATTCCACTTTTAACACAATCACTGCCAGAAACACGCCTAACGGGCGCTCTGCTCGTAAACGCGTAGCCTATACCAGGCGTTTACACGGGTAGGTGCTTGATTGATCGTCGTGTTTCAAGAAACGCAGACACCTGCAAAGGCATCCGGCTGTTCTGATAAGAACATTTTGTGGATGGCGTGTACAAGAAACACAGTGTTTTGAAAAAAAAAACAATTGTTTTCAAGCAATAGCAACACGATGCTGCAGGATGATGGCGTAGCGTGGAGCGATGTTGACACGACGGCGGCCGGCAGAGGAAAGAACGAGCGCGGTAGTTGAGAATCACTCGGTTTTCAATCGACTCGGACTTCAATCTTCACACGTATGTAGAGGAAAGTGCGTCGCGCTACAGAAAGCTTGACAGCGAAAGCGTTAACTCTTTTCAGGGACGCGAAACTTCGCCTTAAGGTTCAAGAGCGTAAAAGCTTCTTGCCAATAAGCTACTTAAGACATTCTTCCCAAGAACCGGGTACACTCAACTCGCAATGGAGCTTATTTCGACCGTTCAAAATGTCTCCCACACATATTTCGATTTACGAACGATTACCATTACAATACGATTTACCCGTACCCATAGTATACTATAGGAGACTTTACTTCTTTTCATGTGCGTGGCAAACGTGCTTATCCACTGATAGTTGGTTTTTCTTCGTTAAATAAGTAACTAAATAAATATCAGGGACAATCTTACACAAATCGACTTAGTCTCAACTAAGCACGGCTTGTACTATGGGTATCTGGCGACGATATACATAAGACCCTGGAAAAAACATCCATGCTCATCACACAAACATTGCCCTGGCTGGGATTCGAACCCGGGACCGCCAGCTTCATAGGCTTCATAGTGCAAACAACTGAACCAAAAATGTGTCGTCAAGTAGCTTATGTCACTCTTTTATAGACATTATATTTGTTCTGTTGCAGTGTTATAGTAGGACAACTTAGGCAATAAACCAACCACCAACACACTTCTGCATTTAAGGGTAATCATTGTTCCTCTATTGTTATGTGAAGGAAGGGCAGATTTACTAACAATCCAACAAACACGCTTTTGACATAGGCCTTTCCCAAAGAACATCGTCTCCGGTCCCGCGCCGCCTGCATCCATCTGCCGCCCGCAACCTTCAACAAATCATCAGTGCATCGTGTGAAGGCCTACCAACCTACCAATCTCCGGTACGTGGTCACCATGTAACAGAAATACACGTCGGCCTAATAATATTACTTATAATATTTTTTCAACACACTTGCTCGTATAATGGCCGATATTACACCGTTATGGCCGTAATAGATTGTTTTAAACACGCGTGCGTCTTAAATTACGTAATCGCAGTTTCTTCTGCTAATTACATCATTGCTGATTCGATCTCGCAGGGAAACTCCAGCTTGTACTACTTTCTAAATATAATAGCGTCCTTACAACTTTCGAAATATTATGGCATAATGTTTTGGGGAAATTCTGTAAACATTTAATCCACATTTCTTCTTCAAAAAAGATGTCTGTATACCCATTATATTTAACCTTTAGGGATATGTAATCCTTAAGAGACGTCCACAAAGAGGACGAAATATTAACTCTGTATCTATATACTATAAATTTGTAGATTATATTTAAGAGTCCCCGGTAAGCTCTGCTCTCTATACAAACGTAGTTACGCTCTCATTTTAAAACGACTTGCTAGTTTCCTCTGAAACTATGTATTTTGAATAAGTTACGGTATATGCAGGCCTGTAATTAGTTTATGTAGCTTTAGATATATATACCATATTAAAGAAAATACAGAGAATTTAAGCTTTTCGTACAAAACTTGTTTTTGCTGTATTTCGTTTGTTTTATAAACTGGAACCATAAAAACTAATTACAGGCCTACCTAATATCATTGCATATGCAAATCTTCGTTACAATCCAACACGTAGTTTTAAATCATAAGAATGAAACTCCGTTTGTATGGGAAGGTGAAATTCAACTTTTAAACCAAAGCTCAAGAAATGGTTGTCAATGAAAAGTTTCTCCAATTTCAATGAATATTTTAGAAGTTACCGAGACAATCTAAATGAATATTTTAGTATATACCTAGTTAAGATTGCTTTTTTTATTTATCTGCTATTGTAAGCCCGAAATGGGAAATGACATATGATCTAATATGTACAGATCAGACTTTACATGCATGTACATGGATTACATGAATCTTTATATTTCGAATGGTTTGTCTTGTATTAATCCCAGCTACGTTCAATTACCCTAAGCGCAGCTATAATATTCGCGAAATGCTAAAATAGTGTGTTTCCATCGAACTAGTCATCTCTACACATGTATCAAATACTCATATTCATAGGTTTCGCTCTTGGTTTCATTTCTTAAACCAGTGCGCCTACCATGAGTTCGGCACGAGCAAGTATCGAGCGCTCGATGACGGTCTATCTCTTTCGCACTATTAGCGCGTGCGAGAGAGGTGCACTGACTCTCGATACGAGATACTCGCTATTGCTGATCGTAAACTCAGCTCATGGTAGGCACACATTTTCAACAAGCTGCATGACGGGCCAATATATTTTGATCTGCAATCTGTAATGTACCGCTATCTTCATGTGTCTATGGTGACCCTGATTAGAAAACACAAGAGCCCAACCAAACTATTAGAGATCGACATACCGCCTTTACAAAAAATATTCAACATGGTGGGCCGTTTCATTTGATGTCAAAAATCGAAGGTCTGTGCCCACGTTTCTACAAAAAGAAGTGAAATCCCACCAAAAACATTCTGTAAAAAACTAGCCAAGTCTCGATGGAGCTGCTTGTTTATCTCTAAAAAGTAATGAAATCTAGACAAAGTCGTGCCAAGTCTAAGGTTCTTTACTGCGATTTTTTTATTATTATAGTTAATGTTGTGTGACTTGGCCGTTGAAGGGTAGGTACACAAGGGTACAAAACCAGGTGCTCCATGACACCGTCCGACGTCCGACCGTCAACGATTGGTGCAATGGTGTCCCCTTGTGTACCCTTCAACGGCCAAGTCACACAACATTAGCTATAATAATAAAAAAATCGCAGTAAAGAACCTTAGACTTGGCACGACTTTGTCTAGATTTCATTACTTTTTAGAGATAAACAAGCAGCTCCACCGAGACTTGGCTAGTTTTTTAGAATGATTTTGGTGGTATTATTCTTACGTTTTCTGCTATAAAATAAGAAACTGAAATAAAATGGGTCATGATAGCTGTTGTGTCGTAAGCTGCAATAATATATGACGAAACAGCAATTGCAAATTTTATCACTTTCCTACACCGAGTTGGAAACAAGACCAGAAATGAAATGTTGGGTAATTGCTGTTAGAAGAAGGTAAGTTTATTAAACTGAAACCTTGGTTAAATATTTTTATCTATTTAGTGCAATAATAATATTATGATAGAGTAATTATAATGTTTCGAAAATATCAAATGGGGAATGGATGAAAATTTTCAAAAATGGATCGATGGATCTAACTAACAGCTTCCCTTTACTCTCGGTTTGAGGCTGAAACCTTATGTTGTGACCAATGCTTTGGAAACCAGTTTTGATAATAGTAGTCATTTTTCATTTATCTCAAATACAACAAAACATAATAAAACATAATTTTTATCCTTTAATTTGTAAGGAAACAATACAGAAGTAAATTGACATAATAATACTAAACACACGTATAATAGTTACTTTCTTCAATAAAGCTAAAAACTTAATGTGTTTCACATTAATAACAAACACATTTTGCACTTGTTACGTGCTCTACAATCAATATCTTTGGTTATTTAGCTATATTTTGTTGCGTCCATTATTTAACACTTTGACAAAGCCAGCAAAGTTGCGAACGCTAGGCGGCGCTGACGTCGTGCACCCGGCCAATAATGCCACAGCGTAGAAAGAAATACACGGCTTTTATTGAGAGCCCTATCACGCTCACGCGGTACTGAGGACTTTTACCGCGATTTATACAACTTTTGAATACCTAATTCAAAACAATTTTGTTTTCTTTATCAAGTTCTTTTACTGACTTGTATTGTTACAAAAATGTAGATACTTTAAGATGAATAATATTGATACAAGAACGTACGTTGTGTTTTCACAAGATTTTCATGTGTACAAAAATAACGGAAATTTGACGCCGAAGTGTTAAATAAATTTATATTTTGATTGTGAAAAAACATTTAAGGAACTAAGTTTTCATATGACATAAAGTGTCAAAGGCTCTAATAGAAATAAATCTAATAAAGTTTCAAGGACTCAAACTTTTGACTTCGCGCGCTCTTCAAAACACTACTGTCAGGTAAACTTTGTTAAAATATTCAGTGCTTCTAAAATTTGTGGCCGCTACGTACCAAATAAGGAACTGACTTATGCAAGCTATCAGAATTTAAATATATTTTCTGTTTCTTACAAAATCAACGTCAAAAATCCGTTTCTGACTTTTTTACCAAAACTACGAAAGCGCTCTTAAACGTTAAGAAATATAGATAGAATTGGGTAAGCATCTTATTTATACTTGGTGTAATTGTTATATTCTTTAGTGTGACGTATTATCTGTTGGTAATCCTTAAATAAATAAATAAATACAGTTTTCCTCGTGAGTTTTGACATGTCCACTGTAATAAACGCAAAGAAATAGATACGAAACACCAAGTTTTAAGTAAACAAAAAAATTCCTGGATTTGTTTTTGGAATCATTCAGACGGTCCTGAGTTCAAATCCCGGTTATGATGATGTTGAAGTTACCATATTTTCTACAAAGTTGATCCATCCCAATCTAGTTAATGCCACTCTGGACCTGGACTGGCTTATTTGCCTAAACTGGGTTGAATTAACCTAAGCCGCCAGGGTCGCATTGAGCCCACTCGAGCGGGCGTGAAGCACTTACCAATCGAGTCTTGAGTGGCTAAATTCAATTAGATTATTCATTACTCGAGTGTATGTATGTATCTGTTTGTCTATCTGTGACACTCTTGCACGTATGGACAGTTTTTTTTGTGTTTGAAAGATATAGGAAGTGTTCTCTTAGCTCTATGGTTCAAAAAAATAGGTTGAGTTGTTTGGAAGTTATCAGATTATTTGTAGATGCGTTGGGTTTTTTTTAGAACCTGACTGTAAACTGGGTAGATCTGGTTAGGCCTCCTGTCCTTAGTAGGATTTAGTGAGTGCAGCGGAAATTCACTGGAGGGATTGCCTTCAAGGCACGCGTGGAGATATTTTATCGTTTTAACGATTACTTGTTAAGAACGAATGCGATTGGTTGAATTAGCATAAACCGACAAGATCACTCTGCGACCACTCGAATCTGCGCGAACTCGTGAACTACTTCAAGTCTCGAGTGCTTAAATTCAATCAGATATTTATTAAAGGAATTATATTTGGATAAGGAACAGGAATTAATAATGTGGACATACTTCCTCCATAAATTTCATGGGCTCGATCTTTAGTAATAAATCATTATCATCATTTCAGTCCACTCAATAGATTTCCACATTGGGTAGTTTCTTGTTGTTAACATAAATTGTCATAATTACCGCTAAACGGTACCTGAAAATATGCCTAAAACATCCGTGTACACTTATTTTTACAAAAACTAAAAATAATGGGACAGTTTGAGTCTCTCAGAGCGGCTTGACTCGCTCTGCACCCTGGGAGGGCTCCGAGGAATTGTTCGGAATGATCCCTACTGCATCTTTCCACCATCGTCCTACACGACAATATATATGTGGCTAACGTTGATATGCAAATAATAACCACATTTAAACATATATAAAGTTTATTCTAACTTCGACACAGTTCACAGAATTATGACAATAGATTACGGAAGAAAGAAAGTAAC
Organism: Hedya salicella; assembly: GCA_905404275.2. NCBI lineage: Eukaryota > Metazoa > Arthropoda > Insecta > Lepidoptera > Tortricidae > Hedya > Hedya salicella. The sequence goes on along the minus strand of FR990111.1, from coordinate 13,696,634 downwards.
ACAGTGCACGGAAGAAGGAGAAATAGAGAAAATGTACATTCCGCGTAAGCGTAACAGAGAGCGGTACGGGGGAGCGCGCGCAGCCTCTCGGCGTCGGATTGCTAGATCGACTGGTGGGGCCAGTAAAAGCGAGGCGAGCGCGAAGGTGCCCGAGCCGTATACCGTTAGGCGATAACGTGCGGCAGCGCGCGGCGACAAGAAGCGGTGCGCACTCGAACAAATTATTATATCTTAAAACTAACATAAAAATCAAGAAAACATATATTGCCACATATCCATCCTCATCACTTAGATGGTTGGCAGTCCAATAGAAATTTCCTGCCTCGCACGACTCAATTGTGGAATAAATTTTCGCCTGCAGTATTTCCGGACCGATGCGACCTTCAAGCCTTCATGAAAAGAGCATACTCCCACCTAAAAAGCCGGCAATGTACTTGTGACTCCTCTGGGGTTGCAGGTGTCTATGGGCGACGGTGATCGCTGATGATCCAGTGATCCGTCTGCTTAAAAATATGCCTTAAAACATTCGTGAACACTAAAAATAATGAGACAGTTTTAGCCTTTCAGAGCGGCTTGACTCCTTGGCACTGCGTAGAGATGTAGCCTCGCTCTGCACCCTGGGAGTGCTCCGCAGAATTGTTCGGAATGATCCCTACCGACCGCATCTTTACCATCATCCTACGCGTTAGTATATCCATGCTCACCACTTAAATGGTTGGCAGTCCACTAGAAATTGCCTCGCACGACTGAATTGTGAAATTTTGCCTGCAGTATTTCCGGACCGATGCGACCTTCAAGCCTTAAAGAAAAAGCGTTCTCCCACCTAAAAGGCCGGCAATGCACTTGTGACTCCTCTGGGGTTGCAGGTGTATATGGGCGGAGGTGATCACTGATCATCCGGTGATCCGTCCGCTCGTTTGTCCCATATAACATAAAGAAACCTGAAAGACGTCCACTTCTGGACATAGGTGTCTGCTAAGCATGTCCTTAGTGACCGGACGTGCGCCGCCCTTATCAAACGGATTTCCGCAATTTTCACCAGAGAGACCGGTCCATATAGTTGTATAACGGCATAGATAATCGAAAACACATGAAAAAGAAAGACTTACATTCTATCTATTATTTGATCAACACTGATCTTCAGATAGAGAGCTTAGACTGTCGATCAAATTGAAAAATAACAGCGCGGGTTTCCGATCAATTAGATTATGGCGTCGGAAAACTAGGTGATATTTAATTTAGTGCCACTTGGGACTACGTAATGTAATTTATTGGGCCGATAGTGCCTAATCTTTGTTTTTGCGATTTAGAAATTGGTTTTATACTAAAAGTTATTCGTTTTTGTGAGTAGCCTCGGAAAGTAAAATTTTGAATCACGCCTTAGTCACCTTGTAATAACATATGGCCGCAGGGCACCTTCTGGCGAGCTCTTGGGGAGTGATGACTCTACGGACCCAAGATCTCCCAGAGATCATCATCATCATCATCATATCAGCTTGTAGACGCCCACTGCTGGACAAAGGCCTCCCCCAAGGATCTCTACAACAACCATTCGTGCACCGCCCTCATCCATCTGTTTCCCGCTATCTTACCAGATCGTCGATCCATCTTGTTGGGGTCCTCAAATTTGCGTCGACCTGAACGTGGTCACCACTCGAGTACCTTTCTTTATGTCCAAGCCGCCGTCGGTTCTATTGAGCAATATGCCCCGCCCACTTAAGTCTACAAACTGTCGGAGCTATGTAGACGACCTTGATTCTTCTGCGGATTTCCTGAACTCTGATTCGATCACGAAAGAAGACTCCCAGCACAGCTCGCTCCATATTGTCCTTTGAGTGACTTTGAGCAGAGTGACCACGTCTCAGTGCCAAATCACCCAGAGATATATAACTTTAATCGGAAATACAGAGATTATAAAAATGTAACACTTAGGGCCGATTTCACCAAAATTTAATTTACACGAGATTGGCTACCTCAGTACAAGTTTACTCCAACGATCTGCTCGATGGTTAACTTCAATGTCGTTTCACTCTAATCTACGGATAACTTACCTTCACTCGGTAACGTTGAACGAATGAATCGTAATGCACTCAAGTAAGATACACAGTTTGTCCCACAGAAAAAGAGAATCAGGTTAGAAAGGCTATCGAGTACAAATTGTATCAGAACCAATGTCGCCACTAAATCCCTTCCACTTCTACTACTACTCATGTAAAGAAAATAAATACAGTCATACACACACACGCACAATGTCACTCGGAGCGCTATGATTCAAACATAATTTAACACTACGCTCCTCGTGATCGAGTCCTGCGCACCACGAATGTAAAGCGATTGAGAAATGGTCGCATTGAGCGCAATACATTGCTCTTTCAACAGCCAAAGTTAAGTTGGCACTGTAGCACTATGTGAGTAATGTATACAAAATTTAACAATTATTGTTATTATTGTAAAACCTTTAGTATCAAACCGTTTTTCGTAAACATTTCAATAAAATGAAGATACGTTATACGCTTACCGTTGGTATGTTATTCCTCCTTTGGCTAAAGTAGCCACTCTACTTCTTGCCCTGCAAGTTACAATCACTCGGCATTTTCCACCACTTTTTTAATATTTATTTTTAATACATTCTGGCGCAAGGTCGGCGAGCAACTGCGAGCGGCCGCGTGTCTGTCAGTACAAGTTAAGAACATTTGCACAAATTTGTGGCGCGCCTGCTCCGCCCACATCGCCGTTCTAACCTTATTCTCTTGTTCTGTGGTTTGTCCCATGCTGGAGCAATGGTGCTGCGTATTTTTAAAACTTGTTCAGGTAATACATCAATTGTGAAATAAGTATGAAATTCACTTGACAGTGAGAAAGGCCTTTGATTGATTGATAATGACAATACTAATCTACATCTAACTCAGCTGATAATGGCGGTATAAAATTTTACGCTAGTGTAGAGATTTTATCCTTACGTCGAATAATGGTGAAACGTAAAATGAGTTAACTCACGATTAAGAAATGGATTATTAACGGAATAAGACACTACTAGGTTAATGAAATCGAGCCTAAAGCTGTATATATTTACTTTTGATCAAGATATTCTAACACAGAGCATAGTCTATCCATCAAATTGAAGTATAACAGCGCCAGTTTCCAATCAAATAGGTTATGTATGGCGTAGGGAAACTACGCGATATTTAATTTAGTTCCACTCGGGACTACGTAATGTAATTTATTGAGCCGATATAGCACCTAATCTTTTTATCAAGCCCATTAAAAATCTAACCGGATTATTTTATCGCATTCTATCTTCTACTAATATAATAAACGGGGTGTAATTCGAACGTTTCTTTCGTCTCACTTTCGTAGACTCGAAGTGTTTTTTGTGGTATTTCGAGCCATTTAGTGCAGATTCCAGACATCTAACAATTAGATTGTTGAATCCCATTAAATTGTACACGCATTCCTATAAAAAGGTGGGCTGTAGTTGTGTACCAACAAGTGAGAAATACTCATTCGTGCATGATGACCGCAATGATTTGAACTTTCTTTTTTAAACGTCAATCTTACGAGAATTTATATTTTCTTCTGTTTCCGCGATTATTACTCATTGAAATAAAACCACAGATGGGCCTAAGCTGTAAAGACAGTTACACATGTGCCAGATGGCATGTATGTACACCTTTATTTGTGTTTTTTCAAAAATGGGTAGTTTGCACAAATTGTACCTTTGACAGAGGAAAATACATCTTTTCTCAGTCCTGCCGGGACCATGGAAAGCTGGAAAGCTTCCGAAACGTCGGGAACTAAAATGAGATAATATACGCGATATAATCCGTTAAATTGTTTTACTTACGAGCATTGTCTGGTTCTATTTTTCAATTTCTCACTCATTGGTACATGTTGACTGCAATAATTCGAACTTATTATTTATTTTTCTTATTGGAGTATAAATACCATTTTTATATAAAACCAAGTATGCACTTATTTCCTAGCCAGCTGTCACTAAGACATACATCAATGTAGTATTCGAGATCTTAACTTTGCAAACTCACTTGATTTGAACTTGGAACTTTTAAGCCAATCCTTTAACTTCAAGGTTAACGCGTTCCACGTGTAATGTGATGTTACACGTGTGTCTAAGTTGAAAAGTAAAGTATACTACCCCTTTCGTGACAATGGAAGCAATGTGGTATGTCAATACAAATCCGCCCTTAGTACTAGGCTACTCTCGAATAAACGCATATATTTTTGTGTAAGAACGAAGTGGCAAATAAATCTTGGAAGTATATAGAGCAGATAACCATCATCATATTAGCCCATTGTGCCTTTTGCTGGACAAAGGCCTCTCCCAAGGATTTCCACGACGACCAGTCGTGCGCCGCCAGCATCCAAAGGTCTCCTGTGATCTTCGCCAGATCGGTTCACCTTGTTGGGGGTCTTCCCACGCTACTTAAGTGGCAGTGAGCGGGGCACATTGCTCGTAGGACCGATGGTGGCTGGGGCAGAAAGCGCTTTCGAGTAGCGACTGCGTCCAGGACGAGCAGATAATACCCAGAAATTATTTTACCGAGGTTACTGTCTATTATTGTCTAGAGGTGGAATGAACAGCTCTATATGTCATATATCATATACGCGTTATTTAAATTACCCGATTTTTTTACTTTCGAGTGTAGTATAGATGTCTCATTCATACGCACTCATGCGCCCAGACAGCTGTTATACATTCGCAAAATGTGCGTCAGCATCGAACACAGCGCTGACGGACTTGTCGCTACTATAATAAGACCCATAGACACGTATTAACGATTAGTTTTCATAGGTCTCTCGCCCTTGGCTTCGTTTTATTAAGTCAGTTTTCACAACCTGCTAGTTGGACCAATATATTTTGACCTGCGATCTGAAACATGTACCACTACTTCACGTATCTTATATTACGGACGAACTGAAGGCAGTCGAGTGCAAAATTTACGTATGTGATATGTATGTACATACAAGTAGTCTATGTGTATACGCTCCCACGCAGATTCCGGCTCGAGCACCAGCGTAATATCTGATAGCATGTATAACGGATATTTTTCAAATATTTCGTTACAGAGATGTAGTTTAACAATGTGTTTTTATAATGGTCATAAAATTACACCACTGGGTTGTTTTTCAACACACGTGACATATAACGGCATAACAAAGCAAAGTTTATTCTATGTTGTAAAAAATGGCGGACCCGGATCGCTTGGTCGCTTTTTTTATGACCAAGTTTGGAATAAAACTTGTGTCTGGGAACCAGAATTATAATATTAGCAATTCGAATGATGTTATTGTCGATGCGTTATTAAATAAATATAAACAATTATTCGATAACGAATTGGGTTGTTTTAAATATAGTGAAGTTAGGTTACAGCTCAAGGAAAATGTCAACCCGCGTTTTTGCAAGGCTCGATCTTTACCGTTCGCTCTTAAGGGTCCCGTAGAAGCGGAATTAATGAGACTCGTCGATAAGGAAATTTTAGTTCCAGTTGATCATTCCGATTACGCGACGCCTATAGTACCGGTTCGGAAAGCTGACGGTGACGTGAGAATTTGCTCTGACTATTCCTTAACAATTAATAATGACATATATATAGGTAAATATCCCCTTCCAAGGATCGAAGTAGTTTTCGCTAATCTAAGTGGAGGTCAACATTTTTCTAAATTAGATTGTAGTCAAGCGTATAATCAGTTCCAATTATCCAAGGATTCACAGAAGCTTACTACCATTAACACGACTAAGGGTTTATTTATGTATACGCGTCTTAATATTTGGATTAGCTTCAGGACCCTCCATCTGTCAACGGGCACTTGAAAGTGTATTGGCTGGGATGGGAGGGGTGGCCGTTTTTCTCGACGATGTGTTTATCGGTCCCACCAAAGAAATACATCTGAACAGATTAGTGGAAGTTTTTAAACGATTTCAAAACGCCGGGTTGAAATCGGGGAAAGAGAAATGTGCATTTTTCCAGGAAAGCGTCACATATTTGGGTCATGTAATAGATAAAAGAGGGTTACATAAGTGCCCGAAGAAAGTTGCGGCTATTGTTAATGCCCCACCACCCAATAAAGTGACGGAATTAAAGAGGTTCCTGGGTATGTTCAATTATTACAGGAATTTTATGCCGAATGCATCGGGGATGCTCGCCCCCTATGCATGAATTATTGCGCGCCGATGCAAAATGGGCAGAACGGCAACAGGCTACGTTTATAGCGATGAAGCGCGAGTTGGCCTCGGAGCGCGTGCTCGCGCATTTCGAACCGAGCGCTCAGTTGACGCTGGCTTTGGACGCCGGCCCGGCTGGACTCGGCGCAGTATTGGCGCAGGTCGGCGAAGACGGTGTTGAGCGCCCACTTGCGTTTGGCTCGCGATCTTTGTCAGCCGGCGAACACAATTACAGCCAACTTCACAAGGAGGCTGCTGCTATAGTTTTCGGCGTAAAACGTTTCCATCAATATTTATATGGTCGTCGGGATCCGTTTATATTAAAAACTGTCCACAAACCACTTTTAGCGATATTGGGTAAGAGTAATGTCATCCCTGTAATGACAGCTTCGCGTTTAGTCCGTTTTGATATTTTTTTGTCTGCATACAATTACAAAATTAAGTATATTTCAAGTAGGAAAAATGAGGTCGCCGATTATTTCTCTCGGATTCCAACCCTTAATTCACAGGAAGTAGCAGATAATAAGTGTGATATGCATTCAATTAATATTTTGCAACTGAATAGTTTACCGCTGACATACAAAGACATAAAGACAGCGACGGCCAGCGATAATAGTTTGCGTACCGTTTTTAGATACATTAAACACGGCTGGCCTCGGAAAATAAAATGTAAAAACATCTTTCCATATTTCTTATGTCGAAACGAACTCGACATAGAACAAGGTTGTCTATTGCGAGGGCATAGGGTTGTTATTCCGGCGATTCTTAGGACTAGGTTTCTACAAGAGTTACATAAGGCGCATCAGGGAATAGTTAAAACTAAAAGTAATGCGTGCGCTCGACTATGGTGGCCTAACATCAATCGGGATATTGAACAGCTGATAAACGCATGCACGGTATGCGAAGGCAGCGCGGCGCGCCCCCGCGCGCCCCGCCCGCGCCGCAGTGTCGGCCGGCTTCTGCGTGAGAGCGTATACACATAGACTACTTCTCAATTGGTCAAAGGTCGTTCTTGGTGGTGGTGGATGCCAACGGTAAATGGTTAGATATGCAGTGTTTGGATATGCGGAATGATCTTACGGCACGGCATTTAATTGATAAAATGAGGGGTTTATTTGCGAGATTTGGCCTGCCGATGATTATTGTATCAGAAAACGATGCCAAAATAGTCTCACGTGAATTCATCGAGTTTTGCAAAGTCAGCGGTATTTGTCATCTAACGTCACCTATTTACCATGCATGTATGGTCAGGCCGAAATATGTGTACGTACTTGTAAAACGCAATTAAAATCCATTATTCAGTGCTACTCGTGCGTCAGCAAAATAAATGATAAGTTGCAAGAGTTCTTGGTATTGCTATATTCAAATATCGCAATACCAAGCACTGCATGACCGGCGTGAGTCCTGCAAAGTTGATGTTGGACCGCGAGTTGCGCTGCCGGCTGGATTTGTTGCTACCGCTGCGGCCACGCGATAACAATTATGAGTCATTTGCGAATGAGGGAAATTGTAGAACGTTTAAAATAGGTGACACTGTATGGGCAAGGTGTTACGAAAATAGGAAACCGTTTTTGGCAAAAGCTTACATATGTAAAAAACTTGGTTGCAGAATGTACGAAGTAAAATTGGAAAATAACAATACTTGTAAATGGCACATCGATCAATTATTTAAATATACTAATACCACAATAGAATCGTTGACAGCTAAAGATGTGCAAGTGGCTGATTCAACTAACTCCGTTGATTGCACTACTGAGACATACCCTTTTACGTGTGATGTCGATGTTTCCAATAGTACTCAACCTGTTAATTGTGAATCTGAGAGTGCAGGGGATGAAGCGAGAATCGCAAAGGGGGTGATGACTGAGAAGTTTGTAGAGACGGAGGATAAGACATCTGTTTTGGCACCGAAGCATACCGAGCAAATTTCTGAGCAATCCATGATGCCCTTGAATGATGAACTCTCATCCAGCTCATCGCCAGCTCCTCAGCCTAGATGTAATTTAAGACCTAGTATTAAGAAAGTTAGTTACAAAATTTAGTTATTTAAGTAATTTGAATTATTGTCCTCAGATACCCAAATTAAGACGGGAGGAGTTGATATGTATGCACATACATGTGTGTGTGCGCTCCGTATAAAGGCTAGTAATAAACCAGCTGTCTTTCGGTACGCTTGTGTTTCATTGCTACCAACCCTCGTTTATCTCAGTATGACACCCCTGGTGTGAACTCAATATAAACTCCAACGTATCGAGGCTCTTATAAATCCGACTTCGGCACAGCTTCGCATTTAATTATGCGATTTTCCGGCGATATTTTTAACCGTCGCTCGTACATAATGGCTCATTGTGCGGCAGTTGATAGCACTTCGCTAGTAGGGCTGCCTCAAGCCGATTTTTACCAGCTTTTATTTTACCAAATTTGTATCGCTTACTTGTGCTGCTTTTGTTTCAGTGTTTTTTGCAGTGTTTCATACACTGCAATGATTTTGAAATTGAAAGTAAAAATGTTAATTTTATGCTGATTAAATCTGGCCTCGTAAATTTGAAGGATTGGTTGTTTCATTTTCATTTTTCATTTCGTTTATTCATTCATAAACAATGTACATTGTGTTTGAAATTGATAGCTTTACTTAAACATTGTTAATTCGAACATAGTAAGATTACGTAATAAATAACATCAACTAATATAAACAAATCTACATATCTCACTACTCAAGTGACATTAATGACAAAACCTAATTTAGATAAAACAACAACTTAATAAAAAATACGAAAAAGTTATTCAGATGTCACATGTTTATAAAACTAGTAACTAGGTACATGGCATTTATAAATTATTTAATGTCAATAAAAATAACAATTAATTTCATAATGTCAATAAAAATAAAAATAAACTACAATAAACCACAAAGGAAAAGACCATTATGTCTAACTATTACTAACTTAACTACTATCTATACCTTAATATCAAGCTGTCGTACCGAAGTCTGCCACTCAGTACAAACATTGTTTCAGCAAGATGATTTTAAGTTTGTTGCTAAAGATGGTACTGTTTGTGATCGACTTCAACTCCAATGATAGTTTATTAAAAATATAAATTCCCTGGTAACTCTCTGTCTGTTTCACTACTCTAAGTCTGGTAACCATGGTCTGTGGCAAGTCCTTTCTTCTAGTTTTGAGTCTAGCATCCCTTTCCTCCGTTGTTTCCGATTTATATAAATTCTTAATCAAGTCCTTAAGCACTACCAGTATATAGAGGCTGGGAACAGTGAGGATACCATAGCTTATAAATAATCCCTACAAGAAGTCCACTGAGGTACTCCTGCTATGATACGAACAGCTCTTTTTTGGGCAACAAAGGCAGACTGAACATTATATTTGTAGCCGTTTCCCCATAGCCTAATACTGTAACGTAATTTTGATTCTACTAAAGCAAAGTAGACCATTTTTAACTGATTCAAGTTTAGTACATCTCTTAAACTCCTGAGTGCATAACATGCCGAGCTAATTGAGTTATTTTGTTGATTCTACTTGTTCTATAGTAGTACCCTCATTCACTATATTCAACGAGTCCTTGCTTCTAGTCGTAGTTTCAAATAGGAGTGCATAGGTCTTTTTGGTGTTTAGTTTTAGATTATTCATCTCGAACTAGACACCAAACAATTTAAGGACTTTATTTAGTCTCTCATTCAACTCTTCAATGCTATCAGCAGACACAATCACATTTGTGTCGTCAGCAAAAACAACTAATCTGATATGATTTAGTGTGTAACACATGTATGTTATCATATCATTTGTATAAATTGTAAACAATATAGGTCCCAGTATGGATCCCTGTGGAACTCCTCTAAACATACCAGTAGTCTTAGATTTAAATACTCTTTCAGCCGAACCTTCCATCCATTTAATTTCGACAAACTGTTTTCGGTTAGTAAGGTACGACTGAAGAAGAGTCAGCATTTTGCCCCTGACGCCATAGTGTTCAAGCTTAGCTAATAAAATATTATGATTGACTGTGTCACAAGCCGAGCTTAAAACAAGGAAGAGAGAGTGCTTCTTGTTGTTTAATTGTACGGTAGTATCTTTTACCAACTCACTTATGGCTTTGTTGGTGCGCTTACTTCTCTCTGATACCCGTACTGGCGTTCATTTAATATATTATAAAGATATAAGTGTCTCATTAGTCTGTCTTTTATTAGTCTTTCAAGCAATTTGGAAAGAGTTGGCAAGAGGGAGATGGGTCTATAGTTCTTCGCTTCGTATTTTGGACCCTTTTTGTGGACTGGTATTACTTTAGCTATTTTTAGTTGTTCTGGAAAGGTACCAGTTTCAAAACATTTGTTAAAGAAACAAGCTAGCGGACGGTAGAGTATGTCAATGTTGTCCTTGATAACGGTAATTGGGAGCTCATCGTATCCACTCGAGGTTTTGGGTTTCAATTTTTTTACCAGAGAGTTGATTTCTACTGGCGTAACCGTTTCACGGAGTCTATAGTTTTGGATGTCACCGTATTAAAATTAAACTTATTTCTTTGCGCCTTCAGCCTTGTAACTTTATCTCAAAAAAACTTTAACTTGAATAAGATATGTGAAATATTGTAATTTTTTTATTTGTCATTCAAATTTTAATCTCAATATCGAGCCCATCTTGTAAATCTCTCCAGGGCACATCTTCGCATTTAATAATACGATTTTCCAGCGATATTTTTAACCGTCTCTCGCACATAATAGCTCATTGTGCGGCAGTTGATAGCGCTTAACTCGTAGGGCTGCCTCAAGCCGATTGTTACCAGGTTTTATTGTACCAAATTTGTATTGCTTTTTTGGGTTGCCATTGTTTCACGAAACAATGGCTTAACTTTGAAATAAAAAATGAAATTGTATTTTTTTGTCCATGAAATCTGGCCTCGTAAATCTGACGGATTGGCTGTTTCATTATTATATTCAGTCGTTAGTTTTGGATGTCACCATGTTAAAATTATTATTTTGTCTTTGCACTTTGTAACTATATCTAAATAGATCTTTGCGCGCCCATATGGCTAAGCAGCGCCCATGTGGGGAAGGTGGACGTCCAACTACGAAGAGCCATGCGCTGCATATCCGGCACCATACAATCAACTCCAATCCAGTGGCTGCCAACTCTAAGCCACATTCTCCCACCACACCTAAGGAGCCAACAAGCCCTGCTTGCGGAAGCAAACAAGATTGCTGCAAGTCTAAACTTGCCCATCTATCAGGAATTCAGCCGCCCTCCCAAGCAACGCCGCAAATCTCGATGCCCACCCTATAACACGGCGCAGGATCTAGCTGAGCATAGTTTGAACATCACCGATAGATGGAAGGAAGAATGGCTGACCAACTTGCCTAAGGGTGCTCACGCAAACTTCAACCCTACATGCAAACCTCAGGATTTCTCAGCACCGAGACGAGAATGGTGCCAATTAAATAGAATCCGCACTGGACACGGCCGTTGTGGCGAGTTTATGTTCAGGTGTGGATGGCGTGAAACACCGAAGTGTGATTGTGGGGCACCGGTTCAGTTCATGCACCACATAGTCCGCGAGTGCCCACGACGTAAATACCCTGGAGACCCTCTGGACTTACTATCACTAAGTGGAAACGCAGCCCAGTGGGTGAAGAACTTAGATGTTAATTTGTAAACAGACTCGAAAACAAGAAAGCCATATGATAATAATAATAATAATAGAACTTTAACTTGGTTAAAGGTATATCGTGAAACTTTTTTAGTTGTAATTCAAATTTTCCATCGAGGTCATCGTATAAATTTCTTCGCATTTAATAATGCGATTTTCCGGAAACATTTTTAACCGTCGCTCGCACATAATGCCTCATTGTGCGGGTAGTTGATAGCGCTTTGCTCGTAGGGCTGCCAGAACCAGATTGTTTGGATTTTATTTTGCCAATATCGCATCAAAAGAATCGTTTAAATGTAGTAGTAGTATTTTTTTAGGTTTTTCACAAAAAAAAAAAATACCTGGCTTAATCAACTTTTATACCTCGTTGCCGTTGGTTACATCTCGTACTTGTATCTAGCAAACTTAAAAAAAAAAAAAAAATGAGTTGACAACCCTACAAACTCAGCCTTAACTACGAAGACGCTGTCACCTCGAACATGGCAATTTAATTCTAAAAACCGTATCAGTGTAGCCCAGGTAGCGAGCGTAGCTCCATGCGTAGACCGTCTACGAACTGCCCCGTTTTTAGCGTTAACGTCTCTCTTATAACATACTAGAAGGTGCTTGCACCATCGTTTTTGAGAAAAAAAAGTCATGAACCTCTTTCTTGCTTCTGCGTAGTTGGGTAAAATTATCCTATAACCATCGTTGGATGTCGAGCTATTCTCAAACTTATGATGGTTAAAGTATATTCAACCATTTTGACATGATGTGCCGCAAAAACACATAAATGCATACAAAATCTAAAGAAACATGTTTAAAAAAATAGGTTAAGACTTTTTTGTTTCCACAAAAATATAGTATAACCATAAAATGTTCGCACGTTTGATGCAAATAATATATAGTACCAAGTTGACAACCCTAGAAACTCCGGCTTAACTACCAAGACGATGCAATGCCTTTGTCGCCATCACCCGGAGCGTGACATTAAAATTCTAAAAACCTTAGTGGTGTAGCACAGGTAGCGTAGCTTCAGGCGTAGACCCTCTACGAACTGCTACGGTATGCACCGTTCTTTAGTGTGAAAGTTCTTATAAATTTCATCCCGGCTTCGCCCGTGAAGCAAACTATTTGGCTTCGGAAATCGTACTTTTTTACTGAATAGAGAATAGACTCTCGAAATCATAACATATATTTGCATAAGAGATAGTATATGCACCAGATATTGTTAAACACATATTACACAATCTGGTCCATATACTACATGGATGATGGTGACAATAGCATTACAGCGTCTTAGTAGTTAAGTCTGAATGTATAGGGTTGTCAACTTCGTGACTTTTTGTCAAAGTTTAAGTTTGCTAGGTGCAAATAAGAAACATTCTTAAACTGCTTGTCACTTTTATATTACAAAAAAATATATCTCGATATGAGTTTTTTATCACATTAACTGTAATATCACCTAACTGTGTGTGTAAAGCTGGCGAGTAGAAGATGCTAAGTCACTACAACCTTCATTTTTACTTTTGTAAAATTATACAAGATGGTTTCAAGGAATTATCGTGTAAGATCAATATTTTTGTTGTTAGTCGATACAATAAATCCCGACAATAGTGGCAGAACAACTTAAAAAAATGCTGATAAATACATCTAATCATTGAAGACATTTTAAAAAAATATATTATAACGGATTATTTGTAGGTCACTGAATCGAAAAATATTTTAACCCCACATAAATATAGTACCATAGATTATGTTATTTTTTTTATGTCACAAGTATGCTTACAGAGCGTAGTGGTGGTTGGCTGTTTGTAATTTTTCCTTTGTCAGTAGAATGTTCGTAGGCAAATTTAAAAAAAGAGCAGCGGAGAATAATGGATTTTCATACTTGCTTTTTTGGTCTAGGCCAAGAAGTAAGGTAGGGTAAGGTGGACTTTAATGTTTTAGGTGCCATAAACAAGGAACTTTATGTCTTAATTTCGTGATATTAACGTAAACATTTCCGGGCATGGTTGAGAAAATAAAATAAAGTTAAACATTAATCGGTATGTGTTATTCTCGTTTGTTTTGCGTGTGGTAGTACGGATCTCTTAGTGAGCTAGTCCCGCGAAATTTCATTTGGCGGCATTTGTTTTTGTCTTGTTCATTTTCCCCTACATTTTTTATCGCGTTCGGTCAACATTCCTCGGGTATGCTGTGTCGGAATATGCAAGGTACTGTGTATAAAAGATCTGTCAACACTTTTGTGAACTATTTGTGTAGCAATGTGCAGCGTAGGAAACAAAGGAGGATTCGTTTGAGAGTTCTAGCTTTGTTTGCCAATTCCGTTCGACTTACGACTGCAAAAAAACCGTCAAATTGGTGAAAATAATATATACTCATAGGTATTGTATTGTATTGTAAACACTTTATTATATATAAAAACAATTAAAAAAAGAAAGTAAAGTAATACATTTGTACAAAGGTCCCTTTAAGGGATCTCTTCCAGTTAACCTTAGAGCAAATTAGAGAGAATAATAAACAGCAACGCAGATAGACAAACCAACAAGTTAATATGCACAATGACATTAAAACTATTAAAAGCTAAAGTAGCATACACATACACATAAACTCTAAATAATAAATAGTAATATAATAGCATATATATCATCTAGATAAATAAATATACGTGTGTTATATATATTTATATACATAATAAATATACACAAACGGATAAATATTAAATGACGAGGTCAGGGGTCTAAAAGCCATACATTTTTAAGTTTTCTTTAAATGAAGCCACGGTTTGTGACTGCTTAACGGACACCGGCAACGCGTTCCATAATTTAACCGAGTGGACTGTAATAGACCTCCTATATGTGCGCGACTTATTGGGCGGGAAGGCGAGAGAAAGATTGGCACTTGAGTGTAGCCGGTGGCCACTGCCAGCTGCCATATAGGTTTCAGAGAGATAGGAGGAGGACGCGGGATTGAAAAATACATAGTACAGCAATGACAGCACATGCACGTCCCTACGACGACGAATCGGAAGCCACTCTAGCTAAGAACGGTACTGAGAGACATGATCAAACTTTCTCAGACCAAAAATGTATCTTATTCAAATATTTTGCAAACGCTCAAGCTTATCAAGTAGCTCTTTCCTTGAGGTCCAAAAAAGCAATGTCACCATAATCGAGAAGAAGAAGTAAAAGAGAGCGGGCGAGAGAACTCTTAGTATGCAGTGGAAGGGAATTCTGTAGACGCCTTTAAGAATGCAGTGACGCAAACAGTTTCCGGCTCACCTCAGATAAGTGCGGTGACCAAGAAAGAGCGGGATTGTTGTTCCATCAAAAATAACATCTGGCATCACCATTTCAGCTAGTTTGGCAACAAAGTGAGGACGTCCAATAACAATTGCCTGCGATTTCTTTGGATATACCTACGAATGGATTCCAGGTCTCCATTGATTTTACTAACCAGTGATGGGAGATCATTCATGCTGGCCGCAGCATAAATTTAAGGATCATCTGCGTAAACATGATAGCTGGACTTTAATGTTTTAGTAATGCCATCAATCAAAATAGAGAATAGAAGTGGCGAGAGTCCACCCCATATGGGACACCAGCGGAGAGGTTGAACCACTCTGAAATGTTGTTTTCAAGTCTAACACGCTGGCGACTTCCAAAGAAGTACTCCCTGAACCACGATAAAGCAGTAGAGAAAAAATTAAGCAAGCGTAGGATTCCTACTTCACGTGTCTGATCGTATCAAGGACGAACAAGCCCGTATCAGCTTGTGTCACGCAAATTTTCAGAATGACACTCCGGCTTAAAGGCGATTATGTAATAATGATGTCAGGACAGTATGGTCGCTTAGCGACAAAGCCCTAACACGTTCGGCGACGGCAACGATCCACTAAGCCCTCATGCTATGCCGGCAGAAATGAAATTTTGATCCCAAGTATTGTGTCACTGACACTCAAACATAAAATCTTCTTAAGTGTACCAAATGTCAAATGTTAACGTAAACGATTTTTTTCTCTTTAAAACATGTTGTGTTTGTCTGTAATTGGTTAAATACTCTAAAATGTTACGTACCCATTGTATAAATGTATACCTATTGTATAGTATTGTACCTGTTGGCAAACCTAATAAATAAATAAATAAAATCACTCAAGCATTTCACCGGCATAGGAGTAAGACATTTTTGATCACAAACGTTATGTCACTGGCACTCAAACAAAAAATCATGCAAGCGTGTCACTGGCATAAGAGTAAGAATGTTTTCATCACAATCGTTGTGTGTAGTGTCAACATACACAACTTCACTGTACGTACATTTAATTTGAAATTATAATATCACGAATTTGCCTAGAAAAGGGCTGAATCATACATTCAGCGTGTCAGCGGCATAGGAGTAAGAATGTTTTGATCACGAACGTTGTGTCACTTGCAACGAACGCTATTTGTACTCTCGAGCGAAAAAGCACAAGCTCAATATCACACGTCTGGTAACATGTTTGGCTATGTGAGGGCATGTATAGTATAATAAGCTGCCCATTGTTCGTACTTTTCGGCCCAACTGCGCTTTGTTTAGAGCTAACGTTGTTCGTGAACTGAGGCGTAAAGCTGATTTTGGACTAAGGGAAAAAGGCGTTTGAAATTCGTTGTTTCTCGTGTAGTTTTCAGAAACTGCTTTTGTTTAAAAGACTAGGAGATCAGCATCTCCTAGTCTTTTAAACAGTATCCTATAACCATCTGTAGATTACCAGATGCCCGTGTTCCATATATAGTTGAAATTTGTTTAGCCGTTTTGGCGTGATGAAACCATCAATGCATACAAACATACGAAAATTAAAAACAAATTTAATGTTAGATTCAGAGAACTTCAAATAGTCCGTTTTACTTATTTTTGAAATTATTTTCAATGCACATACATTTAATTTTTACATAGCTAACCTAGTGTCGACATGGAACGTCATAAAATAAAAGGTGGTGCTAAGAGTAACACTACAGGGTGACATCTAAGATGTGATACAAAATGTCACTTTCTTTATCTGCTATCGATTACGATTTACTTTTAGTGTGAGACCAACGTAGAAATAATACAAATGGAGATTTAGTTAAATATAAAATTTTATGAGAATTACTGAAAAACGGTAAAAACGCCCCACCCTATTACATAAAGCCACCTTACATTGTTAACCTTTCAAATGAGTTTTCACCTCGCCTCAATACGTACTAGTCCGGCGATTCCCAGTTATATCAACCAATTAACTCTGTATGACGGTTGAAAACTGAAAGACAGGTTCATTGTAATATTGACCAGCGTATCTTGACCTCCTTTGACCCTCGCAGCTTGATTAAAACGGGCGGTAACAACGAGGTTCAAGAAAATTGGAAGAGCATGTTATACTGGTTCTATTTCAGACAAGTGAACAAAATAATTTGAGAGAAAGTCGCTTGGTTTTTCGAGTAGTTGTAACTTGAGTTGTGTAGAACTTATTTTGAATTGATTGCTGTAGTTTTTGTTGTTCGATCTGTTGCGGTCCATATGGGCCTGCCTACCCTGAACGATCATGGGGCCATATAGGCACAGAGAAACTGCCTACCCGTGTGATCTAAATATACTGGCTAAAGACTCTCAGCTATGATGATGTGGACGCGGTGTACATGACAAACATGAGACACAGACATACGCGCTCGTAGGATACCCTGACATACAAGTGCGCATTCTTTTACATGTTACATGGACCCAAGTTTAGTTTAAGTTTATATTAAGTAGTAGTTAGATAATATGTTTGTATTTGTTATAAATTAACCACTACTAGTAAGAGGAGAGCGGCGTCGCCTGTCACAGGTATAATTATACTAGTACTTACTAGGGGACTCTAACCCTTTTACTATTTGTACCCTGTATTTTTAGCAAAAAAAAATATATTTTTTTTCATAGCGTGTTGTTTTTTTTTTTTTCAAATACAATTTAACGCTTATTTATTTTATATGTAGCTTTTATATTATCTTTTCAATGAACATTGTTATTATTATTTGTTTATATTTTTTTAATATCAAAATATCACACAATCTATTGCTGCGTAAACGCACGTTCTTAGAGTGGTACTATAAGGTACTAAGCCTTTCAAAATTAAGAATGGTGGAATGGAAATAAAGAACGACCTATATCGTGAGTGACGTATTGTTACCGAAGGTAGATGATTAATTCCTTTCGAATCACAAGCGGTTTGATGGTCTAATGGTTTAGGACACTGTTCCGGTATAACAGAGACGCTGATTCGATTCCGGCCTAGACTGCAGTGGATCGCAATTATTTTTTCTTTGTACTTAAATTAATATATTAATTGTCATTATTAGTTTTGAGTAGTTTTATGTAATTGTTTCTTTTTAAAAAAAATATTTAAATATACTAGCGACTATTACAAAGTTTTCAATATTTCTCATCTGGTATTAGTTTGTGTATCGTAACAATTAGTACATTGTACCAAGATATAAACTAACCAGATTTGCAAGAAAAGTAAAAAAATATTAAACCTAGTTTTCTATGCACATCAGATTTCCAGAATCCATTAAAATCGGACTAAGTATGTCCTAATCAGACGTAACAAATGTTACCGCATTTTGTATAAAAAGTTGATTTAAGTAGAACTCACAATGAAAATACACTCATTCAGAAATCATTGTGCGTAAGAAAAATCAATTAGCCAAATAAGATGTTTCTGTGACAGCTATATATATTTCACCGAAATAAAGGGATTTTATCTTAAGAAAACAGAAATTAAAACTAATTTCCATGTTGGGCAATGATTTTCAACACACCTAACATTTATACTACTAAAGTTGTTAAAAAAATGTCTGTACATTGAAGATATTCTCAAAAAAACTATTGTAACGGACTATTTGGAGGTCACTGAATAGAAAAATAATTTGTTGGATTTTTTTATGTTTGTATGTGTCGTTGTGGCTTCAGCACGGCGAATCGGCTAAAAGGATTTGAACTATTTTTAATACGCGGGTAGCTGGGTATCCATAGATGGTTATAGGATACTTTTTACGACACAAAACGAGGAGATTTTCGTCCGCAAACGAAGTTGCGGGCATCTTTTAGTAGTAGGTACATTTCAATTGATGTAAAGGATATTTAAAAATCGAAAGCACTTTTTTCTTACGCTGATGCGACAAGCGTTTGATCACGCCCTCACCTCACTCGCTCATGGAATTTTAATACTTAGCCATAAAAAAAACCGGGCAATTGCGAGTCAGACTCGCGCACCGAGGGTTCCGTACAAAATATACGCTACAAACGGCCGTATCTATGAAAATCCAGTGTTAGCAGATCCTAAGCAAAATGTACGCGGTGTTTGATCATTTTATATTGGTTACTGATATGAACTGAGACATAAAATTATATTGTTTTTAGTATCTATTGTTATAGCGGCAACAAAAATACATTATCTGTGAAAATTTCAACTGTCTAGCTATCACGATTCATGAGATACAGCCTGGTGACAGACAGACAGACAGACGGACAGACAGACAGACATAGACAGACGGACAGCGATAAATGGGAATATCCCGTTGTACCTTTTGGGTACGGTACCCTAAAAAAAGGTAGCCGTAAAAATTCGCTATAGCCGATTAAAAATAAAATGTTTGTTCCATGCCTCACTAGTCTCCCAGTGTTTAAGTCTCAAAGCGTCGGAATTGAAATAGGGAATATTTCAAAATTGGATTCCAACGTTCTAGTTGGACTTTATTGCTTTTCAAGTATTCTGTCTTTTAAATCCAAAAGAGCGTATATTAACAGAGTTTCAGCAAAACGTTGACTTTTTTAAATTAAACAGTCTTGGACACATCTTTGGATCGCGGGTATTGTGATTAATCGCAACGTTCTTTGAACAAATAATTCGTTTCTGGGAGAGTATCGATATGTTAACACGTTTAATTCGTTCTATTTGTGTTTCGTATTATTGTTCCCCTTTAAAAGGGCCAAATTCAACGAAGAATCCTTTCGTAATATATCCAATTGACGAATTCTGGGTAAAGATGGTTATAGGAGAAAAATAGGGTGGGGACTTTTTTCTTTTAGTGCACATAAAAAAAATATTTAGAGACTTCTAAATAGTCTATTAAATGTATCGTCGTCTAGTACTCATAACACAAGCT
Source organism: Hedya salicella (assembly GCA_905404275.2). Classification (NCBI taxonomy): domain Eukaryota; kingdom Metazoa; phylum Arthropoda; class Insecta; order Lepidoptera; family Tortricidae; genus Hedya; species Hedya salicella. Next base: position 13,676,657 of record FR990111.1, on the reverse strand, counting down.
TTATTGAGCTTACCGTGGGACTCGTTTGATTTGTGTATAATTGTCCTGTAATATTTATTTATTTATTTCTTTACTAGAAGATACCCGCGATTTCGTTCGCGGAGGAGAAATAGTCATAACCCGTCGTTTTCTCTTCAGCGTAGTCGGGTGAAAAGTATCCTATAACCATCTGGAGATACCCAGCTACCCGTGTACCAAAAATTGTGGAAATCTGTTTAGCCGATTTTGCGTGATGAAGCCACAACGACACATACTAACATACATAAAATCAAAAAAAAAAAAAATCGTTTTAGTGACCTCCAAATAGTCCGTAACAATATTTTTAACTTTATAATAAGATAGATAAATAAATTGCCTATTCCCTGTTCATAAATGACCTCAAAATCATCCAACCATTATAATTCGAATGCCCCCGCCCACCAAATAAAATGATGTCATTTCCAAAAAATACGTTTTTAGCAACAAGGTTATAAAACACTTCTTCGCATCGAAGCACTTTAAAGATGCGAAAGATGATGTCATCTTGGGAATGACCCCCTCCCCCTCCTTCGTCATGCTACCAACATCCGATGTCCAGCCCCCCCTCCCCCCAAATTTGAAATGACGTAATTTATGAATAGCCCCTTACTTCAGAGAAATAAACATACGTAACGCGTTTGTTCCTATTTTAAATCTAGGTCTCATACCCGGCAAAACGTGACCCCTTTGTCAGCGTGAAGATGGCTAGAACGCTGCATTTAAATATTCAGTGCTATATTTGGCTCATATTAAAACGAAGTAAGTCCTTTGCTAGGAGAAGGCAGTTAGGCTGTTTATCCGTAAGAAAGTACATTTTTACGATAGAGACAGCATGCAACACAAGACACATGGATGAAGTAGGATGTAGGTGAAATTGAAATAGTATTTTATTTATATCTTTTACGAAAAGGTTAGGGTATTTTAAGGCTGCACCAGCCGCAGATGTTCACCGAACAATTTTCGAAACATTTAAATACAGTTATTTGTAATATTACGGTTTCCAAAAAATATGAATAGTAACCCCCTCTGCTCGTTTGCCTCCTATGCCATAAAAAAGAAATCTTTCTGCAGGGACTTATTCGATTCGAAACATGATTGCATTTTTCGCTCGATATAAATTAATCGCAAACATACATCTCCACTTCTTAATATTTATAACTGTTTTAGTTTTTACTTCCACATACTTACTTGAGGTCTGATGGCCTCCTTATTTTTAGTTTTTGATCATTTTAAAATCGCCAAAAGCTTAAAAATAAGTGTTGATTGTTTTCTACGTATTTTCAGAAAATTTAACTTCAAGCGTGACATTATTTACTACAGGAAAGTGCCCAATGGGAAATGAAGGAAAATTTTCAAAAATCTTTTGTTTATAGGTAGGAATAAGTTTCCTTATCGTCAGAAAAAAAATACAGATTTTACTGTGGCTTGGAAAAAAATAAAAAGCTGAAAAGGTGTTGGTGGGCCTATATGACAGCTTATACGGTACGGTAAATGCACCATTGATGTTTTCGATTAAAATGGCTGTAAATGTACTGTTATTCTTGCCGTACCGTATAATCTGTATTTTTTTTCTGACGATAAGGAGACATAACAAAATTTCAAGATTTTTGAAAATTTTCATCCATTGAATTGAATGAAATCGTAATGCACCCAAGTAAAAAGAAAAATACTTTTGGCCCATCTTTGAGCAATAGTGCTGCGTACTTTTAAATTTGTTCGGGTAATACATCAATTGTAAAGTAAGTATGGCATTCACTGGACAGTGACAATGACAGTACATTACTAATCCACGTCTAACAGTTCACTCAGCCGAAATTAGCGGTAGAAGATTTTACTGTAGTGTTGAGATTTTATCCTTACGTTAAATATTGGTGAATACTTTTATATTAGATTAAGAAATAGAAAAGGTGAAATCGACCCTAAGGGCCGATTTCACCAACAATCAATTTACACGAGAGTGGCTAACCCAGTATAAACTAAATCTAACGATTTACTCAATGGTTAACTTCATTTCCATTTCACCACGCTAGTCTACGGATAACAATCTCTCGCATAGTTACTAAGTAACGTTGAATGAATGAATTGAATGAAATCGTAATGCACCCAAGTAAGATAGACAGTTGGTCCCATGCTTGAGCAATGGTGCTGCGTATTTTTTAAATTTATTCGGGTAATACATCAATTGTGAAGTAAGTATTGAATTCACTTGACAGTGACAATGACAATACTAATCTACATCTAACAGTTTACTCAGCCAAAAGTGGCGGTGTAAGATTATTCTCTAGTTTAGACATTCTATCTTTAGATTAATTATTGGTGAAACGTAAAATGAGTTTACTCACGTGTAATTAATGATTTATTATTGGAATAAGGCTTATACTACGTCGGTGAAATTGACCCTAAGTAGTACAAGTGGCGGAGTAATTAGATAAGCCGAATTATATTCATGACATCAACGTAACGTCAACACGTTCACTTTTCTATAAATATCGACGTGCCCCAATTTCCAAGGCATACCGGCGATCATGTTTTACGTCTCACACTATCTATTACTAAACACATAAAGATGTATAATCTAGCTCTACTATACTGCGCTTTATTCTATTGGATAAAGAACTAAAGTGTATACAAGTTTATGAGTAGATACGTCTTTTTATACGTGATTAGGGTAGTAACACGATATATCGCTGTCGACCTCGATCAATCTTTATCGTGTGCCGGACATGGCTGATTGTCTTCGGAAACGACTCCGAACGATATGTTTTATTTTATCTCACTTTTGTACCAAAGTCTACGTTCTACAAGACTTACTGTAGTAATAAAGGAGCGATCACATCGCTGCTGCAAATACGCTGATACGCATCGTGAAGTGACGTCACGATGTTTAAGCTTGCTTTCCATGGACAAAACGAGATGCATAAAGGCTTCTACTGCGTTGAGCGGGGACCCGGCGCAGGGCGTCCGCTCTAGCTGTGGTTTACTGTATATTCATGGAGCAGCGCTGCGTTTGCCGGATTGCCTGCCGCACTCAAATATACATGAAGCGCATCCGGAGCGGAAGCCCGCGATAGGCTCGCGCTGAACGCATCCGATGCCCTTAAAGACACCATCGCATATAGGCAGCTTTAAGCTTTAGTATGGATGATTTTGCGTTTTATTTTTTCAAGTAGTACCTCAAGTCAAGTCATCAAGGATCTATCTATCCAATGGCTATCTATCTATCAGCCACAGACGACCACTGCTGAACATAGGTCTCCCGTATAGCTCGCCACAGAGTGCGATCCGGCGCAGATTGCATCCACCGACTTCCCGCGCCCCTTACTCGGTCATCCGTCCACCTAGTCAGGCGCCGTTCCACGCTGCACGTTCCTACGCATGGTCACCACTGCTATCCGTTCTCCGGGCCACATGGCCTGCTCATTGCCACTTCAACAATGCAATCCTACGAGCTATGTCGCTTACTTTGGTTCTTCTGCGGATATCCTCATTCCTGATTCTATCACGAAGAGAAACTCCGAGCATTGCACGTTGCGTGACTCTGAATCGCCCTATCAGTCCGATTTAGCCCTATGTTTAATAAACACCTACCTATACAAACACTTTTAATTTCAACGAAAAGAGATGATTTGTGACACTCTCGCTACGTATTTACTTAGATTCCATTACAAATGTAGTTACTTACCTTTTACTTCTTAAGCTACAAACATCGAACTTATACAAGTGTGTTAAAAAGGCATTAAAACTAGCTGATTGAACGTTTCAATGTGAATGAATTTACGACACACTTTGTTTCTGCACTGCTTTGTTTGAACACAATGTTGCAAATTATGAACTAAAAGGTTACGGACGTAACTTCGTTCGCGGAGGAAAAAAAGTGAAACCCCTCACTTTTTCTTCAGCGTAGTCGGGTAAAAAGTATGCTATAACCATTTGTGGATACCCCGCTACCCATGTATCAAAAATAGATGAAATCCGTTAAGCCGATTTGGCATGATGAAAATTTTTCACTGACCTTAAAATAGTCCGTATCACATTTTTCTTTATTATCTTCAATGTGCAGAAATTAATTTTTTACAACTTTATAATAATATAGATGTGTATCGGTAACGGTCTTGTCTCTACGAGTTTCGTAAGATGAAATAGTTTCTACGCGGGATCATAACTTTCGTTCGGTGACAAAAATAGAACATTGATCAAAGTTATCACAATACACAAACAAACAATTCGCGTGTTCGCATTTTGGACATTTCTTGTACAAAAAGCTACAACAATATGAATATTTTTCAGATTCAAATTATAGTTATTATTAATTATTAGGCAACAATAAATAGGCCATTGTTAGCGTTTTGTTTTAATGCCGTATAGACGTGGATTGCGAATCCCACTTTTGAAATATGAACCGGGTTTCAGAATGTGCTATCCGTTTCCCAAAACACCCGTTCCAAAACAATAGTTTCTTTAAATCACCGTTCTCCAAAAGACCCGTTTCTCGTAACATCTGTATGCCAAAATACCCGATTAGGTTCTCATGACACCCGTATGCCCGAAAGACTCGTTTCTCGTTAGATCAGGCCCCTATTTCACAATCGTGACAAATGTCGGCTGACAGTGACAATTTCAGGTACATTGCGTGCCCAGTATAAAGTAAGAAGATGTATCGAGCTTGCTGGGATCGCCGTAAACATAAAATTGTCGTTGTCACCTGACAGTTGTCATGATTGTGAAATAGGGGCCTGTATGCCAAAATATTCATTTGATGTTTTGGAAAACGGACAAAACGGTCCGCTAGGATGAACCATACTGATTTAACAATCAGTCAGGGTATCATTTGCAATATGAAAAGTCAACAAACTGAATAGATTGAACACTATTTAGTAACTTGTTAATACAAACTTTAAAGTTACAGTCCAGTACAGTTATTCAAATACCTGCCGAGAAACCAACTCGATCTCACATGAATATCCGTGGGCCCCGCGGTGAACAACAAGCGTCACTGAAGATCAGCGTCACGGAGTAAATTATTTTACTTGGTGACATTTTTTTAATATTGTTATTAGATTCCTGTTTGCAACGGTGCCTTATCAATACATTTCTATTTTTATTCAATATATAGTAAGTAAAACAATTTAACGGATTATATCGCGGAAACGGAAGAAAATATTATATATAGTAAGTGTTATGAAACTCTAGTGAAATATTATCATCGTTTTGCTCACGGTGTGTCTGCGTCCTAAGCAGTAAAGTGCTTCATCACGAGACAAAGGCGCGCTTGCGGCAACGTGTAGGGTCCTCCTTTTGACAAAAGCGTGTGGCCACAGCCTAATATACTGAACAGACGTTTCACAAATCGAAGATCACGTATTACTAATCTTAAGAGGCTCCCATACGCGAATGACCTTCGATCTTTAGCTCTTCACTTTTTTGTGTTGTATATGTCTCATCGTGTTTACAATCGCCGTTCTTGCCAATATACCGTTTCAGTTTATCTTCACGAGTCACCGAAACCAAGATAAACACCATATTTTTTTTTTCGACAAAAAAACAGTTTTTGCTACTTTTCTTAAAAACTATAGAACCTATTGAAAAACCAGTATACAATTTTAAAGTGAACTTCATTACTCACTTAGTACCATGTCTAAGCGTCGCTTGACTAGGGAGCCTATACCATTTTAGAATAAAAAAGGACTTTACGATTTTTTTTCTTGATTTATTAAGTATTACAACATTCCAGTTGACAAACATATAGGCTAAATACCAAGCTACAATATATATTATTGAACGTGGTTTGCACCAAGTGGAATGATTTTATATTACTTTAAAAACAGCGAAATTTGCCGAAATTATCTGGGTAGCCTCTTTATGGCTTTATGGCATTAAATCCGCCTTTTGTACTTTCTTGTATTGGGCAATAAAGTTTAAATAATAACAATAATTTTCTAAAATTAGGATATTTGTTTATTTAGCACGCTTTGTTTTTAGCACGCTTGTTCGTAAAGTGGCTCTAATTACACAGTTTTTATGGCAGTAATCTGCTCCATTAAACATGCGTGCTTTTGTATCTCTACATTACATAATCACTCTAGTGCTTTTTACATAACATATTTTTGAAATGTAAGCAAAGTGTTTTATATATATAAAAAGAAGTAAATAAAGGTTTTTTTTTTTTTTAAATAGTAGCGATACCTAAAATAGACACTCAAATTCAAACACTTACTTATTTTTCTCATAAAAATAACCATAAATTTTAATTAAGTTCAAATCATCATTTTCTTTGTTTTATACCTAATATTTGGCTGTTCGGCGACTTAGCCTTTGCCTCGTCCATTTGATAATAATGTACACATACGCCACACGGCCCGAGCGCCATATTTGAACTGGCATATTTTATAAATATCGTAGTTTGTTGAGATTATTTACACTTATGTTAACCTCAAGTAGTGAAATTTAAAATACTACGGTGTAAATTTGACGTACCGATTACTGTTCATTGCCGATTAATGTGAAACGTCGGTACTGACTGTACGGTTATCTACCCAAGTTCAAAGCCTTGACGAAATTTTATTTGGTTGGAGGCAAGGTGTGATTCTGTGTATTTTTTTCTCGTGAGTGTATTGAAAAACATAGCATGAACTTGTGTATGCTGGGTATTACTTCACTCGGCTTAATATAGTCCTCGCCTTTACAGGCTCGGACTGCAAAATTGTCTCATGTGTAATAACCAAAGTAGCACACTCGTATCATAATGTACTATTAATTTATTTATCACGTAATGTGAGCTTGGTTGTCCTAATAATATCAGGGTAGTAATTGGTCGAAATACTGATACACAAAAATATGTCACATATTTATGTTCTTCATGTTTATGTTCTTCGGAAGATGTACTTACTCAAAAAGGGCATTATTTTCTTATGCGACCTCTTTTTTTATTTTCCTTTATCTTAATTTGATGTTAAGAATATATACCTGTAAGGAGTCCTCATAATAGGGGAAAATAATAAGGGCGTATATTTTTAGGTCAGTTTTTACACATTTTAATCTAGTAGCTATTAAACAGTCAAATTATGAAAACCACTGGAAGCCGTTATTATGATGTAAAAAACCTCCTCTAATAGGTAATTAAGTCTTTGCGTCGCCCGTAAATTCAAGTTTAATTTTCTGGGATAATTTTCGCTACGATGCTGTTGTCTGAGGTAACTACACAAAACCGAGTAATGCAGACTTATTATATCGGTTATTTCGAATTTTGTTACAGTAAATTACCTATACAGAACAACATAGTTAATTAGGTATTTGTAATACCTAACAGCACAATCCTAGCTACTAGGTATACTAGCAAAAAAAATTTTGGAAATTAGGTTCTTTTAAAAACTATTGCTATCGCATCACCTCAAATCCTCCGTATTACAGTGCAAAAGGGACAACTGCAGCGCGGAACGATCTGAGCTACAAAAAATTGGCAAAAACAGGGTTTCGTAGTACCCTGTTTCCTCTTCCAAAACTGGACTAATTTTAGTTTTTCTTTCACATATATTATAACGAGGGCTTTGGCTATGCTCATATGTTTTCTGTTTTTCTTTTATATTCGTTTAATCACACGTTCATTAAACAAATTTTTGTTTAATGAACGTGTGATTATGGCGCCGGATTGTGGCATTTTTTGCAGTTTTAGAGGGCCTCTAATTCTTAGAATAAACAAATTATTAAGAAAAATAAAACAGAGGCATGGCACAGGTAAGTATAGAATATATTTTTTAAAAAAAGCTCTAAGACAATTATCCAGGGAGGAAACGGGGGATTACATTTGTTTGGAAGAACGGCCACTAGTATATCCTCTTAAGTTAAGTCAAAGTTGAACGTCAATGCAAAATAAGCCTGAATAATTATCAGATTTTAGACGTTGTTTCCATAGGACTTTATGTTGTAGTGACAATGTCAAGTACCGACAATTCAAACATAGAAAATTGAATACCATTTATTTGTTTTATCACAGATATTACACAGAGCTGTAAAATCCCCTTCTAAACAATACTAGCTATGGAGCTCGGTAAGATAAAAGCCGGTATTAACTGCTCTATATACTTCCAAAATTGTCATTTACCGTAATAATTATTATTTTACGAATATTTCCGACTTTATCCGACAGTAGTCGAATTCTATTCTAAGTGCTCGGACTGTATACTATGTTTCCGTGTATAAGATACATAACGTTGCCAATGCTCGGCTCCTTTATTCCAATAATTGACACCCGGTTCATCACCTGTATTGCTATGAATTAAGGTTCAAAGTATCACCTAGTGGGACAAAAATACAGTGGGAAAACAAATTACAAATTCTTGGCAATGAATTGAAATTAGGGCAGCTCGGCTGTTATAGGAGAACTTTCTCTAACAGTGGATGTCTTTCTGCTAATAGGATGAAATACTAAAAATACTAATCAAATACCAATCTCATTCCTTCGATTATAATGTAACGTTTATTAAAATTTTAGTTTTTCGTTGACTACGACTATGCTGAAGAAAAAAGAGGAGTTATGACTTTTTCTCCTCCACATACGAAGTTCAACCTTTTTGTTATATAAATTCAACAAGTATTTGACTAGGGATTGAAAAAAGGTACCCGAAATTCATGGAATGACCGGTAAGCTTATTTATCAATAACTTAGCATAAGTACACCTAGGTACCTAAGGAAACATTCCAAGATGGAAAAATATAATAGTGTTCGGCGCGAGGTTTCTTATTGACTACTTGCAATATCGTGATTTTCATTCTAACGTCGTATGGTAATATTCGATATCATTTCAAAAGGGATGGCAATGTAACATGCAATAATGAAATCCGGTACATAACTATCTTACTACTTCCTAGAAGGATAAATTCTTTCGCATAGTAAAAAATGTCATAACTCTCTTTCCTAAAATTATGGATACCCAGCTACCGTGTAGGTACCAAAAATAAAATGATATTCGTTTAGCCGTTTTGGCGTAATGAATAAAATGTTTCGATTCAGTGTCTTTTTTCTCTTCCTACTTGTTTCATCACGCTTCTCTCCGAAACCGAAAACAAACCGTTTTTTTAAAGGACCCGTTTTGATAGGTTATGTTTCAAAAAAAGTTCAGTTTTTTTTGGTTAAAAACTAGGATTTGCAGATAATAAGCTTGAGAAATAAAACAGTTTTGAAAACATAATTTGTTTATTTATAAGTAACCCAGATTTGTACATACATAACAATATTATCTTTAACGAATCAACATATTCCCTTAAGCTTAAGTAGCATTGATTGTCAATGCCAGCGTATGTATGCTATAGACACATACACTCATACGACGTCAGATGGCGCGGCTGGATTTGCGCCCCACTCTCGCACCTATCATCGCAATGCATACGTATCTAACTTTATAGCTATTAAAGCTTTCATAATTTCAAAAAGTAAACTTCTACATCACTTTTCATCCAATCCACAGTTCAACTACCAATGGCTTCTGTCTCCACATTGATATATTATTATACTGGACACTCAGACATGAACAAAACTACCAACAAAAAAAAAAACCGATTTCACAATGCCAGCCCATTTCAAATAGACGCTACGAGTAATAATAACGCGTATTCTTATCGGTTTCACCATAATTACTTCGTACTAAAATAACTTATATTCGTAAGCTTTAAAAAATCGCATACGTTACTAATTACTAATAACACCAATCCCCCCTCTTTTTCTAAACCGCAAATACAAAAATTACAAAGATAACGCTTGATATACTTTTACAACGAAAATTATCATTATCGGATAAACCGTTTTTGAGTTACTGTCGAAATACTGCACTTCTCAACAAAAGGACGTAAGTAAAATAAACATACGCTCTTTTGTGCACTTTTTAACATTTAATTTTTTTATCTGTAGTGCATTTCTTTGCAGTAACGGCTACGAAACGCTACACTGAGCATAGTCCGACATGCTCTAGGCTTGTTTTTCTTAATGCGCCTCTTTATATCTGCGTTTTATATCTATAACCTAAAAGCAAAATATATGTAAGACTAATTTGTTACTTTCATAGTACTCGTACAGACTACTATGTCTGAGTACGGTAGTTCGATGACAGGAATATTACCCCATGATAACGTATGAATTTCTAGATATAACGCAAACACGCAGGCGAAGCCGCAGTATAAGCTACGGCGTTTTCTTGCCACAAACCTTATTAAACCCAGTCTCACTTAAATATTGCTTTAAACATGAGCAAGAATATAAATTATTGAAGCAGAGACAAAATAATAAGGTATTATTACAGTGCCATTTGTAATTCATTTGAACCTATTTATATACGAGATTACACGATGAAAGTACAGTTCGGAGGTGAAATTTAATAATTTCGTTATTAGGTTCATAATGACTGTCAATCGTCATACAAAAAGCTGGTCCCTGATATTTACTATGCCATTTATGTAAAATTATTATTATTTACAATTAAACAACTTTGCAAGCGTGACACAATGTTTAAATGTAACGATTTATTTATTAATAGCTGTTTATTAATTCATTGTTATTGTATTATGTTTCTTTGTTCAATTATTAAATCGTTAAATATGTAGCGCCATCTAGTTTTTGCCTAGATATGCGCTTGCAGACGGGGCTTGATCCACGTTAGCAACAGACAGTTTGTAACGAGGCGCATTATGACTCGTTGCTTACGAACTGTCTGGCTATGCGCAGCTTTTTAAAATTATTCTTCTGACAGCAAATTCAAAATTATTTTAAAATTCCACACTCGAACACACGCTCGAGCTTCATTCAATTCTGATCTTCGGAGCTGATCAGATGTTGTTCTAAGTCTCCCTCTTTAACAATGTTTTAAAATCCTCAAGCCTAAGCAGAACATAAGTGCATTATTCCTGAAACCTTAGTGCTTTGGAGTGAATATTATTTATTTGAATACATAATATAAACTTCTAAATAATAATCTACAGAGTAAAACCATACTGTTGATCCGTCGTTGACGACACGTATTTGTACCACTAGGCACGGAACCTAAGGACTGTTCTGTTTTGTCCTCAGGTGCCTTTTTCTTTTACTTTACTTCACAACAATAAATGTCCTGGCCCTGGTCTCCTGTTTTACTTATTCCGGATCCCGTGACAATTTCTCTCGTTTTAATGGTTCTTAAATTAGTAATTTGAGTATAATAGTGGTGCCGTGACCAGGATTTGCGGATTTGAAATAATTTAAATTACCGTATGATTGCGAACACCGTTGGTTAATATAATCTTGCGTCATTGTAAACTATCAATATATTGTACACTACATACTGCCTGCAATACAATATATTAATTTTCGATAGCTACTCAAATTGTGAACCAACCTGAACATACATGATTTATAATTTTGAGAGTTCCAAAAATATCTTTACATTTAAATAAGTTCACACACCATGACAAATACATGCTCACAATGTACATGACATTTTAATTTTTACACTCAATGCGCCAAATTGGTGGGGGCACTACCGTGCCCATCAGATACCAGTTCACAATCTATCGACAATTATCAATTTCACGAGTTAGAATATGAACTAACGGTGTTCATAATTGAACCGTGACATAACATGGGAATTATTTAAATTGGAAGATTTCGGAGGACTTACAAGGGACTCTCATCTTCTTGTTCCTGACTTTATTTTCTACTAGAAAGGCTCTCAACTTCGTTCGCGGGGGCGAAAAAAATTACAACCCTCTATCATATAACTATCAGGTATCTAATCCAGCTTCCAATATATCAAAAATACCTATATGAAATTTGTCCAGCCGTTTAGGCATGATAATGGTACATAGACGCAAACTTAACTTATAATACATACAAATATACTAAATATAAACAAAAAACCATATTTTTCTATTCAATGACCTTCTCGTAACCTGTCACTTTTCTATAAAAATAGCTGTTTTTTTCCCGCAGCTGCACCGACTATTTTATTTATCCCTTCAGAACTGTGCATTTTTCCTGGATAGAAACTATCCTATGTCCTTTCTAAAGTCTCAAACTATCTCCATACCAAATTTCATCTAAATTGGGTCAGCGGTTTAAGCGTGAAAAGGTAAAAATACTTACTTTAGCATTAATAATATTAGTATGGATAAATGAGAGAGGTCAGCCCTCCCAGTATGTCTGCACACGCCGTTCGGTTGTGGCCGTTGTGGGTTATCTTCATTCTTGAATTTGTGTATTTGAAGTTGTTCCTTATCGTCTGTGTCTAGGTTGCTGGAAGTCGTCCGCGGCTACCCTTTCCATCTTCTTCTCAGCACTACATAATTCATATGGTCATTTTTAGCAACTCGCTCTCTTTATATCAGCTGATACTAGCACAAGCAGCTTCCAGGAGCCTCATTAAAAATAGTTCCACGAAATACGTTTTGCTTGTGAGCTTTATCTTACGTAAAATAGGCTTTACAATAGTGGTGTCGTGACCAGGATGTGCGGATCCTTCGTAAAATACAGAAATAGCTAAGATAGATTCCAGATGACTTAACTGAGTTCCAAGCTTTGTAATCTATTTATTGAACTTCTCCACTGTGTTTCAATTATAGTGGCGTTTAGGACCTCAGTGTTCTCCTTCGCATAAACATTGCTAATTGGCTTCTACAACAATGCTGAAGCATACAGAAGTAACGAACTAGAAATACCTATTGAGATACGCTCTTTGTAACTGACTCAATTGCGAACAGGTTGCGTAAATATTACAAGACTAAACACTAGAGTTGATTATTATTATATTACAAGTCAGCCGTTTTCATGTAGGTTGCGAACATAATTTGTGGTAAAGTTAAGATTTGTAGTATTTATAGTAAAAATATTAGTCAGTGGCAGAAAAATAGGACTCTTCCAACTGACAAGATAGCGAGGGAGAGTTATGCACCCTGCCATACACACGCGTATATGTATATACAACAATATTCCTCATTTTGGCTGACCACATTCTTCCTAAAAAAGAAACTTAATGATCCTATGCGATTAGTCTTCGTTTATTTGTAGTGAAATGAGTATATTGTCGATGGCATAGATATAAATACTTTTTGTTTCATCCGTATACTGCCTACCCTAATATAAAGTAAGAGCATGAGCATAAATTGATATAGATAGATTGGTTATCTATGGCGACAAGTTACAAAAATCGGCAAAGAGTATGGCGAACCATGTTCATTGTAAGTCCCGTAGCCGTTACTACAAAGAAATGCACAACTGATGAAACAAATACGATGTAAAAAAGTGCACTAGCAAAAGAGTGCATTTTCGTGGCACTTACGTCCTTTAACTGAGAAGCGCAGTTTTTCAGACCTTTTTATTTAATTTTTTCATAGTTTTTGGACATATGGTTTAGAAAATAGAGGGGACGCAAATTATGCTACTTCAGGAGCGATGATTTCTATAAAATATTTACTAACTAAATCATTTATTTTAAATCACATAATATTTTTAACAGAACTGTAGAAATCTGTGCCACACATTGATCTTTGCTTTCAACATTTTTACATGTATGGAGTGCCCCCCCTAGAAATATTTTTTTGTTGTTTCACTATGAAACTAAGTAGCGGCTTAAACAAGACACCACTCCAAATGTCATGAATATACATCATGTAGTTTTTGAGTAAAATACCTATGACATACGGACGAACGGACGGACAGACGTGACATGACAAAACTATAAGGGTTCCGTTTTAATCCTCCCGTCCATCCCTAAAAATCGACCCTATCGCAAATTAAGTTCCATCAGTACACTTCAGTAAAAACATACAAAAGCATCCAAATGACCAAATGTTTGTGCTAGTCACGCAAATAAATTAAAGGCCATGTGTGATAGTCGAGAGACAGTTTAGTGTCATTACAACTGTTTAACATTTATCTGAAACCATATCTCACAGAGATGTATTTTTTTAATGTAATGAGTGGCAAATGGGCAGACGAGCCATCTGATGGAAAGTAGTCATCGTCGCCCATGGAGATGTGCAACACCGGAGGAATCCCCGGACCGGAGGAAGGTATTATTACAGGTGGCACACAAGCTGTATAAAAGCTTATACTAGTGCCATTATACCGCCAGTTTCAGCGTTATAAGGGCTGTATAAGCTCTAATATAGCTTGTGTGCTACTTGGGTATGGTCATGATAAATGTTTTCCCCATAAATCCTGTATCCCTGTAACCTTTTCACTAAAAATTATAACTTCACTTCAATGAGCAAGTGATGCAAGAGTGAAATTTTCTAGACAAGCATTGCTACATCTTAGGCATCATCGACACTTTACTTTGAAATCGAGGTCGAATATCTGCCTATTTTACATAAAAATCCTTGTTTCACGAAAACTACAAAAATATTTATTGAAATAAAACAATTTAACGGATTATATCGCGTATATTATCTCATTTTAGTTCCCGACGTTTCGGAAGCTTTCCAGCTCTCCATGGTCACGGGTGGACTGAGAAAAGATGTATTTTCCTCTGTCGAAGTTACAATTTGTGCAAACTACCCATTTTTGAAAAAACACAAATAAAGGTACAAATACATGCCAGATGGGCCTAAGCTGTAAAGACAGTTACACATGTGCCAGAAGGGCTTAATTATTTTATTTTAATAATTTACCAAAAAGGGAAAAGCTTCCGAAACGTCGGGAACTAAAATGAGATAATATACGCGATATAATCCGTTAAATTGTTTTATTTCAATGAGTAATAATCGCGGAAACAGAAGAAAATATTATACAAAAATATTTGTTCGTGTTTGTGTAGTGTTCGTGCTACTTTTATTTTATGGAGCACTCAGGGTAGGATTCGGCGAGACGGCGGTGGGCAGTTCAGTCTTAAGCAGTACGCCGACATCGTTCGAAAGATAATACGAGAGTAAACTATAATAGTTTAAAGCATATATGTTTTGCTGGCTTTCATTAAAACGCATATGTGAGTGCACATTTTGGAGATAAATGATGTATAAATCTCGACATTACGATAACAAAGGATTATATGAATTTCAGGCAATGGACAAAAATTTGATTGCCATATTGTTAACGGAACGAAACGGAACTTTGTATAAACTTGAATTCTGATACGCTCTGTTACATTCCGATCAAATATTGACTCACCACCTCATAAAAAATATTCAAATTCAAATAGTTTATTCTGCAAGTAAGCCAAAAGGGTACTTTTACAAGTCTGACTCTACGGCCAATGTTCGAATAAATATAATGTTTTTATATCGATAGATACAACTTAAAAAAACTGGCCAAGTGAGTTGGACTCCCGCACCGAGCGTAGGGTACCGTATGAAGGATCTCATTTATTTTTAATTTTATATAACTCTCTTGACGTGAAATAATGTCTTAATATTATGAGTAAAATGTAAAAACTGATATGTCTCTATGTCGTTGAAGATATAGAAAAAAATATTAATGGACTATTTGAAGAAGACAGAATCGAAAAATATATATTTCTACATTTTTTGTGTTTGTATGTGTCGTTCTGGCTTCAACACGTCAAAACGGCTAAACATGTTTCAACTGTTTTTGGTACACGGTAGCTGGGTATCCACAGATAGTCATAGGATACTTTGTATCCGATTACGCTGAAGCGGAAAATGGGGTTATGTTTATTTCCATCTCTAAGAACGAAGTTTAATACGAACAAAACTTTTTAGTTTACCTATAACGGTTGAAAACTTAGCCCTGAGACAGATAGACGAACAGATAGCCCGGCAGAGCTTTAGTAATAGCGCACCGTTCTAAAAAATCTGAAAATATAGCCTACCTAAAAGATAATGACTCACATTTTTCGATACAGTTCTCTCAATTTTTCTCTGTCGAACCTTTAACAGATAGCATCAGAAATGCGGAGCGGTGAGGGTCATGCCATTTATTCGATTTGTCCCCAAAAACATTTGGCTTAAAATCCCATATTCTACCCTCCCGAAACTCTAATATTCCCTTTGCTGCTTAGAGCATTCAACCACTGGGAATGAATGAAAAACGAAGTTTTTCAAATAATTTTTGTTTTGTATATGTAAGTGTTCTGGTTTTGCACTCTATTTGTGTCCTATAAATGAATACGGAGCATATACGGACGCTTTTCCTTATATCAAAGTGTATATATATATATAGAGTATATACAATTATTAAGTTGTAAAAATAAAATGTCTGTACATTGAAGATGTTTAAAAAATATACATTGTGACGGACTATTTAAAGGTCATTGAAACGAAATAGAAGATTGTTTGACAAGGGGCTAAAATAAGCCGTTATGACACGAAGTGATTATGTGGACGAGCTCACGAAGTGAGCGAGGACAAATATGCCTTAGTGTCATAATGGCTTTTAGCCACGTGTTAAACACTCTGCTTTTCACTTCGACTGCGAGAAAATAAAAAAGATTTAACATTAAAATTGAATATTTCGTGAAAAACTAAAAGTACAGTTCAAGCAAATCTATCAGAAAGTTTGGCCAATCTGATCAGGTTGGTTTGTTTGTTTTTAATTATTCGTAAGGAGTATGTAGCTGGCCGCAAGTTTTTTTTTTTCAGTGTCTTAGAAATTTGTATGGGATTATATGGCTTTATTTTAAAGCCTAGGGGCTAAATGTACTATTTTAGTCTCACTTCGCTTATATGACGTACTTTTTGAGCAGGAGAGGTGAGCAATATTTTATTTTTATTTTTTGTATGTTTTTATGTGTCGTTGCAACTTCATCACAATTTCAACTATTTGTGGTACACGGTTAGCTGGGCATCCACAGATGCTTTTAGGATACTTTTTACCCGACTACCTTATGAAAGAAAGTAGGGTAGTGACTTTTTCTCCTCCGCGAACGAAGTTGCGGGCGGCCTTCTAAGTAAATAATAAAATCTTGTAGAAAGAAAGTTGTGAAACAATCATGAGTGTTTCAAGCAAGGCCGTAGTTTCTAAAAAAGTAACGGCATTTTTATTGTGATAAAGTACCAAAGAGACCGAGATCAAAGCACAAAAAGTAAAAATAATTGGCCTTACTTAAGGTCCACACTCTCTCGCTTTATGATCTTTGTATCTGTGTCACAAAAGAAAGGAAGTTGGTTTTAGCAAATCTATACTATTATAAAGTTGTAAAAATTAAATGTTTGTAAGTGTCGTTGTCGCTTCATCATGCTAAATCGGCTAAACGGATTTCAACTATTTTTGGTATGTACACGGGTAGCTGGGCATCTCTAGATGGTTATAGGATACTTTTTACCCGACTATGCTACAGAAAAAAGGGGGGTGGGAGGGTTATGACTTTTTCTCCTCCGTGAACGAAGTTGCGGGCGGGCGCCTTCTAGTTTATAGTATTATAAAGTTGTGGACTATTATTCAAGATATTTCGAAAAAATAATTGTAACGGACTATTTGGAGGTCACTAAATCATTTTTTTTGTACTTTGTATGTCTCGTTGTGGTTTCATCACGCCAAACCTGCTAAACGGATTTCAACTATTTTTTGTACACGGGTATTCACAGATATAACCATCTGGGAATACTTTTTACCCGACTACGCTGAAAAAAGGGGGTAATGATTATTTCACTTCCGTGAAAAAAAAAATAATAAGAAGGTGGCCACTTTCTTAATATATTTTTTTTCAGCAAACATCAACTTGCGGCACAAGTGACAATGCTTTCAAAACACTTTATGGTCCCTAAAAAATTTTTTTCACTTCTCCTGCTCAAAAGTACGTTATACTAGCTTCGCAAAGCGAGACTAAAATAGTACATCTAGCCCTAGGGTTTAAAAGAAAGACATATCATCCCATACAAATTTCAATGAAACTGATTAAAAAACTTGCGGCCAGCTACATACTACTTACAAATAATTAAAAACAAACAAACCAACCTGATCAGATTGGCCAAAATTTGTGATCGAATTGCTCAAACTGTACATTTCATTTCTCATGACATATTCAATTTTAATGGTAGGTCTTTTTTATTTTCTCGTATTCGAAGTGAAAAGCAGAGTGCTTAACACGTGGCTAAAAGCAATTATGACACTCTGGATTATGATTAAGTAATTACTAGAATTAAGATGTACCGTTTACGCTGGAAAACTCAGCTATATCTCAGTTTATCAATTACTTCCATTTCATCAATGATATGGATAAGGATGGGTTCACACTGGTGGAAAGGAGGGCAGGGCGCCTCGCAAAACTCTTTGCCGAGCCGGTTGGTACCATTCTGGTTTTCGGATTGCTACACCGAGTAAGGCGCTCTACGTGTCGCGCTTGCATCATTCCGCCATGGATGATGACGTGTCGGAGTTCGCCCGCCAGAAGACTGGCTTCTCGCTGAGGGTGCACCAGCTGCAGTCCCGCTACTACGAGCACTTCAGCCCGTTTCTGATGCGCGTGCCGCGGCCGCTGCAGGACACGATCGCAAGTGCAGACTTCTGGCCGAAGGGTGTAGTGTTTCGGCAGTTCCGTGGCAATCAGCCGAATAATACACCAGATCAGATGACGCAATGGAGCCACGGAGTTACGTAGCCTAAATGGAACTAGTTTTTAAGCTTTTCTGTATGTTTTTTGTTTTTTGTAGTTTACAGTGCATTGGTTTTCATGCTGTGTAACTTTTTAATTAATAAATAAATCATACTAGCGGTCCATTTGTTAATGTAAATAGAACGCATACTATGGACGATGCAATGCTAGCATTATATTCGTCGTCAAAAATGAAAGAATAACCGAAACAAAAGGATATCAGAAGTGAGATAACTAATGTTTTTCCTTTTAAGCGTAACATGATGAGCTCGTCACGCCGACAAAAGGCGCGCAAAAGGGCTTTGAGCGCTGTGACACTTGCATCTGTTTGTGAAACTTTATTTTTCATGTTTACATAGGCAAAAAAGATTTACTGCACGTGTGAAGGCGGTGCGTGGCTGCCACGGGCGGTAAACGCTATTTACGCCCCTGGTGACGTGAAACAGTTGCGGTTTTACAGTATTCGGAATTAAAGTTCGCTCACACCAATCCTTAAAATACACTGACGGTGCGTTATCGCAGTGATGTTACTTACGCGTCATGATTTTACCGCATGCCACACCGCTGTTCAAAAAACGCTGACGGTGCGTTTACGCGGCTGAATGTATAGATAAATTGTAACGCATAAGACACGTCATCGCGTAGGTATACGCAGCGTCAACGTAGTTTAAGCATTGGTTTGAACCTATACTCGTAGTTTTCCTCAAGCCGTTATTTTAATAGGGTTACCCTCTTTTGGCATAAACTTTAACAATCATCATTTGGCATTAATTCATCATTTGGAATAATGCATTTTTTTCTGAACACGTATGCTTTTTAGGTTTGTTATAAAACAGACCTAATCTAACCGAATGTATTTAACAGAATGATGCCTTAAAAAGTTTTGAAAATTCTACAGTTTCTAAAAAAAAAACATGCCAAATGATGATTATGAGAAAAAAGTTTATGCCAGATGAGGTTAAAACCGATTGTAATATGCTTGTAAAATAAGAGCCATATCACACCAAAATACGATAGAAAGAAAAATTTAAAATCCCTTTTTTAAGCCCCGCCTTTGCTGTGTAAATTTGTAAACGCGACCAATGAGATGCTGTCTAAATTGAACAAGGAGGAAAGCAGACGCTTTGTGCGTCCACAAAGCTTTAATTAACGTTTTTTCGCATTTCAGGTTACATAATTATGAACGGGCGGTAAAGTGAACTTTACCGCTTGCCTAGTTTATTTATTCGTCTGATAGTTTTGTACGAACTTGGTAAGCTTATTGCTGGAAGCAGTTTTATAAGAGTACTCAGCTTAAATAACTTTCGTGGAGGCCAAGAAATGGCAAACTAAGGTTATATTGAAATTAGAACAGAAAAGTTGTAGCAATTAGGGATTGCAATCCGGTCCGACGGATCCGGTACTTTTTGGCGGCTACCGGATACGGTAAAAATTTACCGGATCCGGACCGGATCCGGTAGACCCGAAGAGACTAAAGAGACGCACACAACAGACATACAATGCGGTCTACCCAACCCAAGAAAGCTGATGTCAAGAGTCAATATGATCTAGATCTAGTTAAGCTTTAAAGAACGATGTCGTTCTAAATTATTCTTTGAGATTAATTGTGTTTAATTGTTAATTATGTTTGTTTGGCCAAATTAGAAAAACTGTTTTTTTCAATTAACGTTATTACAATTATAACATGTCTCTTACCTAGTATTTAAAGTGCAATGTGATGTGATATGTGATTATTGATTAGATTTCTTTATGCATGTTTAATATTACGGATGTTAAGGGAGTATAGTATTTTATTATTTTAGATGTTACCTCTTATAGTATTAATAAAGTTGATTAAATATTACATCGTGGAGAAGAAAAGTAGGGTCAAAGTTAAAAGAACGATCATGAATCATGATCCAATAGACCAAATTAGTGGTAAATTCTTAGATTTGGCAATTTAAACTATAAAAATTCCATCTAATTAAAGTGATTGTTTTATTTTTTATAAAAAGATTTAATTTTTTTATATTTACTATGAGACAAGGTTACCATGTCTTCATGTGTAGCTGTAAATAGGTTAATAATGTTATTATTAAGTTAAGGCTAAATATTATTGACGCAGATGCTTACATTTTCATATTACTGTGAAATTAGTAGCTAGTGATACTGATTTTTGACTTAATAAGGGTGATTTTTAGGGCTAAACCATTGTTTCATTAGTTAATTTGCAAAACAGCTCCGCGTGTCTACTTTACGGCCAATAAACTGGTCAAAAAGCATAATTTTGGATAGACGCAATAGAATAACTTCAATCCGGCCGGATCCGGCCGGATTGAGAATTGGACCGGATTGCAATCCCTAGTAGCAATATTGTGTTTTGAATTAGATTTAAGAAACAGCAATCTTATTTGTATGGAAGGCGCCGATGACTCGGGAAATAGAGACCTTAGAGGGTCTTTCTAGACTGTCAAAGCTACAGTAGTTATTTATCATGCAAGGCTGCTCAGTTGATATTTGGCGCGAGTGCTGGAATTGAAAGCCGAGTAAGAGTTCAAATATAGATTCCTGAGCGCAACGAGGCTTTCAAGGCACGAGAAGGCAAATAATTTTGCAGCCGTACAAAACACAACTTTTCACCTCACTACAGCGAGGAAAATGTAAGATGCAAGAAAAACTATGAAATTATGACAAACCAATATTTTTTTCATATAAAATTAGTGATGACCTACGAAACATTTTTACAACATAGATCCACGTGTGGCAAATATTCCGACAGTTCCTCAAAAAACACGTCAGGGTATATAATTTTTTTTTAATTTAGTGGATATTTTATATAATATTTTTTCGGAAATAAAATAATTGATCAGAAAGTTGCATAAACTGTGTCCCCCCCCTCTCCCTATCCTCTAAACGGTATGTCCAAAAAATATCAGGAATAAAATCTCAAAGACTAGCTTAATAAATTCTTTCAACGAAAATTATTTTTGACATGTTCGAATAGGTATACCGTTTTTCAGTTATCGGCGAAAAACGTGCGCTTCTCAGCAAAAGAACTTAAGGGCCGCGAAGTTTTGCCAGAAGTCTTGTTCAAATCTTTTTTTGTAGTCATTCGATCTGTAGGGTATTTATTTGTAGTAACGGCTATCGGGTCGCCTCTTTCCGACCCATGTGGAAATCTATTGAGGATGCCTGTGTCCAGCAGTGGACGTTTTATGGCTGAAATGATGATGATGAACGGCTACGTAACCCTTTACTGAGCACGTTCGACATGCTCTTGTCCAGTTTTCTTCACATTTGGTTGGTTCAATTCCCAGATGCAGCAAGCAATTTGTAGAAAATCATTGAGTGCACTATTTACTTTCTTTTAAAAATAAATTAAAATCTCTCTTCAGCGAAATTTTTTATCTACTACTAGAAGTTGCCCGGAACTTCGTTCGCGGAGGAGAAAAAGTCATAACCCATCGTTTTTTTTCAGCTTAGTAGAGTAAAAAGTATCCTATAACCATCTGGAGATACCCGGCTACCCGTGTACCAAAAAAATTGGAAATCTGTTCAGCCGATTTTGCGTGATGAAGCCACAATGACACATACATACAAAAAATAAAAATATTTTTTGTTTTAGTGACCTCCAAATAGTCCGTTACAATCATTTTTCTTAAATATCTTCAATGTTCAGACATTTGCATGCTGTATAGTGCTTGTATACGGAACCTTTTGCTATCGTGGGACTACGACACGTCCGAGGAAATACTTAATGTGTAGCAGAGTAAACGTAGTGATCGGCAATTTTGTCATCGATCCCAAGAAATGTTATCTCTCGCAGGGCTGCTGTTTACCTCTCACACTTCTGCGTATTCACTGTGCACATACACACTACACACATATACAAACATGTCCACATCTTAAAATAGTGAGTGTAACCTATGTATTTCTGCCAAATGTTTCTTACATTATAACAGCTATAAATAGCCGCATTATTATGGTAACTCTTTTGGTACTGAATTCCACGAAACAGGCCTTGCCTAGTGTGGAAATCACTGTTCTTTCTTTGTGATTTGTATAACTTATGGTAAATAAACTGTTTTTCTTTCCTTCTTTCTTTCTTATTTAATTTATACAACTTTATATAAGTATAGAAGATAGATATAGAATCTTAAGTGGTACTAGTTTCCCTTCATGTCCCATAGCCGTGGGGCACCCTGTTTAGACTTAGGTAGGTACATACACTCACTTGAAAGCACTTCTGTCCTCTAGACTTCATATCTGGCAAAAAAAAAGGTTTACTATGCATAAAATAAGAATATAAAGCCCACAGATAGTCACAGATAGTCTTCTCGAAGAAAAACGGTTTCTTCGAGAAGAACTACTATCATTGGGACGTGCACAAGAAGTTACGTCCCTCGCAAGCTGGTGGTCTACAGCTGCAGTTCTAAACCAACGTATCTTAATACGAATCTCATAGACGCTTATGACGTTCTCTACAAGTAATGTGGCGCTTGGACCTAATGAATAAATAGTGTTACGAACATTTTTACTACTCGCTGAAACTCGGGAGTGTCCGCGTTTTACAAGTTCTACTAGTTAGAGCTCGTATTTTTCTCAATTTGCTAGTAAAATAAATGGAGAGACTGAATTTGTGAAAGCTTTAGATGCGAATTTAGTTTATCTTCCAGGCAGTCCTATAAGTCGCTATGTGAAAAAAAATGGGTGTTGTTGCTGTCAACTATTTACGTATTTTTTATGCTAACACCTATTTTTCCCGCTCCCCTGCATCCTATTTTTGTAACGAGCAATTCTTGTATACTTATGTATATAAATATACGCAAGAAGTGAGAAAAAAATGAAGTCTAGTCGATTTTTGTACATAAAAATAATATCAAATCATTTTCTCGTCAATGGCAATTACAATAAAATTTGGTGTGTGGATGCAGTTTTGCTTTTCAAGTTAATCTAGATAGGTTATATTAAAACAAAAAATCGTGCACCCTCGACGTCATGCTAATATGATGATGATATACCAGATAAAAACTTCACTTTAATTAACCACAACATGAAAACAATAGCTTCGTACTTTATTTCGGCAAAGAGTAAATTAAACCAAATATTTGTTTTACTAATTATGAAAGTTCGAGAGTTTAGGGTGGGATGAAAACAAACTATTAGCTGTGTGTTTATAGTTGATTAATAATATACTAAAAATATATTACATGGAATAACAATATCCCTTCTGCCTTAGAGCAACATGGACTGAAAAGGAATAGTTATAAATATACTAGATGTAGAATCAATATCTGAAAAAATATAGCTAGGGGATGTACCATGTTTCTAATTAGAGCTCACATTAGTGATAGGGTTGTGTGGTGGTACGCGACAATTTTTTTCTTAAAAAGAGTGCGCAAGCTCGGCCGAATTTCACCTTCCCATACAAACGGAGTTTCGTTCTCATTTTAAAACTACGTGTTAGATTGCAACAAAACTTTACATATACAAGACATGAGGTATATCTGGGCCTGTTATTAGTTTATATGGCTCCAGTTTATAAAACAAACAAAATACAGCAAAAACAAGTTTTGTATGAGAAACTTAAATCCGCTTCGCGATTTTTGTTAGTACGATATCTGAAGCTATATAAAGTAATTACAGGCCTGCATATAGGTACCTTAACTTATTCTTAGTACAAAGTTTCAGAGTAAACTAGCTAGTCGTTTTAAAATGAGAGCGTAACTACGTTTGTATGTAGAACCGAGCTTACCGGGGATTATAATGTACCTTACCTACAGGTCCAGTGAATTTCTATGGAGCAATGGTATGCTCGGTCCTCTATATTGTTTTAAGACAAAATGCACTTGAAATCGGATAGATAGGGGATAGATTCAAATAAAAATATGCTAAGAGTATGAATAGTTCAGCTAACGAAATACAATCATGAAACTTCTTTCGTCGGTGTCAGCTTCCGGAGGTTGGTGTTCATCCTTGCATTGAATTACTTAATCAATAGCAGCTCTGAATAGAAATCAAATTCAAATCCATCGTGCCTTAATGCCGAATTATTATCCAAGGTTTTTGAAACAAGATGTGTGTTTAGATCTGAGCGATCAAAACGCCCGATTTGAATATGCTCGCCCCCGACCGCAACAGATCACTTGACGTTCTGTGATAGATTGATGTTTATTCTTGGAAGCCCTCATCTCGGGCTATCGCTTGTCAACATGACATAGCGTGCTCTCGCCATACTAAATTCACTTTGATCTGGTATTCCACTTCTGCTTTAAAAAAACGGAAAAACCAACCAACCGGCCAATCACATGCGAATTGTTAGGGTTCCGTAACCAAAGGGAATATTACTAAGTCTCCGATGTCACTCTCTCTGACACAAAAATGAACCGTGAATAGTGCTCACAAAATAAGTTTTACGACTGCCGTTATAACAGCAAGATATAAAGATGGTATAAAGTAAAAATTTAAAATTAATCTGAACTTAATATAGATTTTCTATCAGTGCCACCATGTTTTAATCTTGGCTAAAATTTGCTGATGAACATAATTTGTCCTAATGTATCGTTTGTCCTAATGTATCATTTGCCAAAACGCATTTTTTTCAGAAACCGTAAACTTTTCAGGATTGTTAGTAAAACAAACCTAACCTAACCTAACCTAATTTATACCAACGACGATCTTTTAAATAATCCTGAAAAACTTACGGTTTCTGAAAAAAATGCGTAATGGCAAATGATACATTTGGCAAACGATACATTAGGACAAACGACAATAGGGAATCCGAAGGAGACCCTTCTACATGAAACGCGATTTTTAAAAGGTGTTCTTATCGATTTCCCATAACTTTAACAGGTGGCAATACTCGTCAATACGAACAACTTTTCCTACGGGGAAACATTTCGTCGGCTAAAGTCGCAAACCACGAAACTCCATTCGGTTCAAATTTTACAGGAGGCACAAAAAACGTAACTTTAACAATATTGGCGGTCGGGTATTGCGAGGTTATCTATTTCGGTTTTTAAACTTAAACGGTTTTTTCTAGCATTTAAGAGTTTTGCCTTACATCTGTTTAGACTTTAAATATCTGAAAATGCGAAAATATTATCTTGAAAAAAAAAATGGAGCTACGAGTTTTGCGACTTTAGCCGACGATTTAGGAAACTCTAGTTTTTTGTGCCCCGCTCTTGGAATCATGATGTAATTTAATGAAAAATTGTAATTAAATACGAGTGAGATTGTCGACGGTCCCGTAATCACCCGCGATAGTGATGGATTTGTATATAAAACTTTGTTTGTGGCTGTTTTTAACACTGTCCTCAAGCTGGTGAGAGAATTGTATTTACAGGTCTGAAAGCGTGGGCCCACTGCTTCGTACCTGGGACACCAAATCCGAAGACTGAAGAGAGAAAAGTAGAAGTAGTATGTAACTAGGTTAAGCTAATTAGGCTTTAGTACTTAAATAAGAACCTGTAAATCACAGGGCACGTTTGGGACCTAGAATCAAGTCTAGTCCCTAAATAACTTTGTTGGATACTCTTCGGTCTTCGTGGGTCAAACTTAAGTCGATACATATCCTAGCGATCATGTGCTCATATCTCGAACCATTTTCTAAGGTCTTTTGAGTCAAGATGTCTTTCGTTTGCTCTTTGGCAGTCTTCGTGGCGTCGTTGGCTGGTCTTTGTGGGTTCCGCTCGAAGTCGATATATATCCGTATCAAAACAGAACTCTGGGTCAACACTACCAATTGTGTCACCTTTCATCTTCTTTCTCGTTCCCACTTTGCTGAAGATCGCGGCCACATACAGCTTGCTCCCAATAGCTGTGGTCTAGCGCTTGCATTATCGGTACTTCCGATACTGGCTATACTAGCCCGTTCTGGAATTGCAAGCCCCTAATGTGATCATAAGTGTGGACCGCGCGATACAAGCTGCCGCCAAACATTTTTTTTAAAAACACAGCTATGAACTGGGTATGTCTAGCTAGGCCTCGTTACTATTAATCAAATTCAGTGGGAGGAGCGCAAACCCACACATGGGACGGCCATCCGTGGCCACTTGGAGTAGGGTAGGAATGCGGTGCGCCAGAAACAAGGACTGCGGAATGCCGCCAAGCGATTTCTTCACTAAGTCAGACCATCTCGTAGGTGCCCTAAGCACGCCTGCGACCTATTTGCCCTAAAGTAATTTACTTGTCAACATCACGCTTCAGAGACTGCCTGTGCCTAATTGCCATCATACCCACTATTTTAAATTTAAATAAAACTAATTTTCTTTAAAAAAAAATGCAGTAAAATGGCAATTAAAAATATGACAAAGGAGCTTCACAACGCTTTATCTCCTCCATAATTGATTTACGGAAGGCGCGAATTTATTTCATGAAAAATTAGACGAGAACTAGGTTAATCCAATTTCTTTTCAATGTGAGGATTCCAGAAAAGGAAAAAAGTAAAATAAATTAATGCTTCTATGACTATTATGGATACGTTTTTAGAGTTTCGTAGTCATAATAGGATTCCTAGTAGGTTCGCCCGTTTGTCTGTCTGAAAGTCCGATCGCGGCTCAGAAACTCTCTCTCTCTCTCTAGAAAGCTGTAAATAAAGTGTTAAATAAAAAAAAAATGAAACATTACTATTTAGGCAGGCCGTGGGTGAAGAAGTATTCGGAGGGGTGGAAGAAAGAAAGAGCTTGATAAAAACGATAGAGAATACAAGAGGGAAAATGATTGGTCACCTTATAAGACACGATGCTTTTATTAATATTAATAACATCGCAGAAGGAAAAGTTGAAGGCAAGCAAGGAAGGGGAAGACTAAGGATAAACTACTTACATGAAAAAAATAAAAGAGATCAAGGAGGTGGCCCTGGATAGGGCGAGATGGAAACAGTTTCACGTTCGTCACCGACAAGAGTTTGATTCTTAAATTTATGTTGTGGGGTGTCGTTGGTCTTTCAAAATCGATCGTAATTCAAAATAGAAAAACTGTTACGAGTAATTTGATTTCATCCGTTCTCAAGTTATAGGCTATTAAAGTGCTTGCATACCCTACTCGATTGAAATAGTCTAATAACATACTTGTTGGCATCTGAAGTGTATTTATTTGTAGTAACGGCCACGGAACCCTATATTGGGCTTGGCTCGTCATCTGGCTGGTTTTAATCCAGGAAAGGCATGGTACTATTTCGTAGAATCGTACCTAATTGTGGTCCGAGCTGAAATGATTTATGGGTTTTGTTGGAACTGATGTCTTTATTTCTCGGAGTTAATTATATTTGTTGGCCGAGGACGGTATCATTTATTATTCACACCATTTGGTTTTTCATTGGAAATAACAATAGAATGGGACTATTCAGAGGACATAATTGCCGTATGTCCAAAAAATACATAAAGATAACGCTTAATAAATACCTACTTTCAACGAACATTATTTTCAACACGAACAAATTATACCGTTATTGAGGTATTGCCGAAAAACTGGTTTTTCACATCGTATTTTTTACGGCTTACGGCTACGGATCCCTACACAGAGCATGGTCCGACATGTTCTTGGACGGTTTATTACTAAGCTCCTCACAAATACTTCTTCATTTACGACTTTTCCCGTCCAACTAATCTTTCCTATTTGTGAAACTACTAGACCAAAAATGTGGCTTGTTTGTGCAGCAAATGACAACGTTCGAGTTTCAGTCTTTGGAAAACTGCAGTATAAATTACGAATTTGTTTTCGAATTGTCATATATATTTAAAATCTTTGAGACATTACTTGGAACTTTTAGAGCTGCCACTATCAAATTGGCAATAACTGTAGCTATCTAAGAAATATAACTGGCGTTTTAAGACGAGATAAACTTTTCATAAGGAAGTAGTCAATGTTTACTCTTACAAAGAAGGTCATAACCGTCACGCTTTTCATATCAATATACGTCATTTTGTCGCAGGATAACTGGTACACGAGGATGGCATGGCCAAACTGAGTTTGCGTTAGTTTGTTGCGTTGGAGTAAAGGAGCAGTAGGTTCGATTCGTTTAAAATTTTGTTATATAACTCTTAAAAACTTTATTTACAGTTAGCAAACTAGTACTCGTACATATGATCGGGTTTTTAGGTCGTAAATATGGTGAATACGGATGCATCTTGTAAAAACATATTAAACACTTTTTTGTGTATAATATAATAAGCAAGTGCAATCAACTTAAAAGATATACGTACCGGTTGGGCTCATCAGCGGGAGTAACGTAGCCTGCGAAGCTGAAGGTCCTGGGTTCAAATCCCGTTAAAGGCAAATATTTGTGTGATGAGTATAAATATTTGTTGCTGAGTCTAGGATGTTTTCTATATGTACCTATATATGTAAATATATCTATTAAATATATCATCGTCTAGTACCCATAAGACAAGCCTTATTGAGCTGACTATGGGACCAGTTCGATTTGTGTAAAAATTGTCCTGCAATATTTATTTATTAGGGATCTCTTCCAGTTAACCTTTGAGCAAGTGAGTAAAGATAGAAGATAGATAAACTAACACAAAAACGAAAAATATAAACACTAATAAACACATATGAATACAAATATGCATATTTTAACTAAATAAAATTTAACGGATTATATCGCGTATATTATCTCATTTTAGTTCCCGACGTTTCGGAAGCTTTCCAGCTTTCCATGGTCACGGGAGGACTGAGAAAAGATGTATTTTCCTCTGTCAAAGTTACAATTTGTGCAAACTACCCATTTTTTGAAAAAACACAAATAAAGGTGTACATACATGCCAGATGGGCCTAAGCTGTAAAGACAATTACACATGTGCCAGAAGGGCTTAATTATTTTATTCCAATAATTTACCAAGCAGCATTTCACAAATGAGGCGTACTGAGGAGAAAAGAAACGCTGCAAAGAAAAACTCCCAGGCTACCTCATTACTAATTATAGTATTTTAAAAACCGAGACTACGAGTATTAAACTACTTTAAACAGATAAGATATTTTACACCGTTCGGAAATTAAGGTTTTGCAGTCCTGTGTCTCGCTTGTTCCTTGATGAGATGTATTACAGGATCCCAAGCTGGTGGTAGTGACAATCCATCTTCGCTATTGAAATTAGGATGCTTTTTAATCTCAATAGCCTCGCGTAGCATCCTGGGAAAATATCTTTTTTCTTTGGCAAGGATAGAAGGTTTATCAAACTTAATTGAGGGGTTTGGTTTGTCAATGACATGTTCACAGACTGCAGACCTATTACACCGACGGTGCTTGACATCTGCTATGTGCTCCTTCACCTTTCAATGAGTAATAATCGCGGAAACAGAAGAAAATATTAAATAAAATTTGACAATAATATTTAATAAACATAAGTCATTTAGTAAATTAAAAAAGTATATGACTTAACCGTATGCTAAGTAGGACTCTTATGTGAAAAGTATGAAAGAACGCAAAGATTTTCTGGAAGACATCGTTCTTAGCGATTACACTGCCTGTTGTTAATATCATGTTTATATGTTTGACATCTACGTTTTCTATTTCGTGCTTGTTGAGGTGTGAAAAAACTCTCTCTCTCTCCAATCGGTCCCTCATTACTGAGGATCGTGATCACTGGAATCTCCTTAACGGACAATTTGTATCCATCAATTGCGGTCCGAAGTAGCCCTCACCACCTGATCAAATTTTGACGAGGAGGTGGCCCTTTCCACTTGGTTAGACCATCGCGTTGGAACCGGCCGCGTGCTCTCTTTCCTCCAGTGTTGCCAACGATGACCAATTTCTCAAGGTTGTCATCCCGTCTTTGCACTATGTGGCCGAAATAGGACAATATGTATTGCAGAAATGAAGTGGATAGTCGGGTTTTGATGAGTTGTTGAGTTGCTGTTCTCCTCTATAAGTCGCATTTCTCAACCGATTCTTGTGCAATTTTGTGAGCTGGTTCGATAATCGGTTGTTTTCCATTCAGTTTCTGCATTTTTATTCAAAATGACGACGGAGATATGGTAGTTGAAAGGCTCGCGAGGACCAGACACAGAGCCACTTATATTGAAAGCTTGTGAGAAATACTTTATGCCTAACCAGAAGATGCCCGCAACTTCGTAATTCATAAAAAAATAATTTTCGATTCAGTGACCTTTAAATAATAAAAAAAAAACAATTTAACCGGATTATAACGCGTATATTATCTCATTTGAATTCACGATGTTTCGGAAGGTCGACTGAGAAAAAAATGTTATCTCTGCCAAGATTACAATTTGTGATATAATCCTTTTTAATTGTTTTATTTAAATTAGTGATAATCGCGGAAACAGAATAGGATGTGACCGTCATATAGCTCTTTTTTCAAGTGTTATATATATTTATATTGGCCACTACATCCATAACGGATGATTGTTGCAGCGACCGTTAAGGGTGGCATTATCTTCAAATTCAGCATCTTCTTCGGTGACTATAGAGTCCAATACGAGCCCAGCACGCCTTTCCGCACCTGTCGTAGGTATAACAGGGGTTTGGATTGGCAAAGTTTTCCCATCTTTTTATATCGATCCCAAAACTACTCATATCGCGTTTGCGTGAGTATTACAGATAATACATTTGTACAACTTTATAATTTATTTATTTATTTATACGTTTATTTACACAGGCCTACCTACTATATCTAATACACTGTGAAACTAAATGTAGACTTCTAGCTAACAATCAGATAGGGACACTAGTATAGATAAACTTAGGGAAAATAGTATAGATAATGTGGATGAAGAGGGTATTACGCTTATAGGAATATGCTAGGATATAAGTATTTGAACCTACTGTCGTACAGTGTGACCGGGCAAGCGCTAAACGAACAGTTTTCTACGTGATACCTCCAACTTGGCCAAATTAACTTGTATAAACCGCGGTATCGAGCAACTTCGGCTTTGTACTAGACATGCTTAGCTACAGTTAGTAACAAGACTTACCAGAGAGTGTTGGATAGAAGAGTACTTCTATACTATTATAAAGTTTTTGAATATAGATATTTTTAAAACATTTATGTGACAAGCTTTTATTGCTCGCTATCTTTGTCTTTGAACATCCATCAACTGCTCGCCGAGACAATTTTAAAGAGCCCAAACTCGCTAGGATTGCATTATTATATTACAGAGTTCTTATGACCTCTTTCTTGCTCCATCATCAGATCAGCTCGATAGTAAATATCAGGGATTATAAGTTAATATAATTGCAAAATAAAAGCTTGTTAAAAAGTAATGTGAAACGGACTATTTGAATGTCACTGAGTCGAAAAATATTTCCTTTGGATTTTTTTTTGTATGTGTCGTTATGGCTTTATGACGCCGAAACGGCTACGTGATATCTGTCAGTTAGATTATCAGAAAATATTGGCCACGTATTTTTTCTTTTGTCAATTAACCAAAAAATTATGAAGGTATAGCTCGTTAAAGTTTCCCGTGACCGTTCTTCGCTCGGCGTAACGTCATGCGTCCCCACTCCCAAACTTTGACGCGCTTTATCTTTGTCTTTTAGGGTTCCGTACCAAAATGGTACAAAAGGAACCCTTATGGTGTGACTCTGTCTGTCTATATGTCTGTCTGTCTGTCCGTCTGTCTGTCCGACTATTAAAGCGCCATATGTCAAAAACGACTTATGCTAACTATTTGAAATTTGGAATATTTATAAACATGGTCAGCCCTGTTATTTTCTAAAAAAACGACGAATATGGGGGGGTAAAAATTAAAAGTCTAGCTACTGGGTCAAATGGGGTATCATATGAAAGTGCACCTGCACACTTCCGAACAAGTTTTTAAATTTTTTATTGTGATTAGTTTTTGTTTTATTAAGGAAAATGTGAAAAAAAACACCATTCCCCCATTTATCTCCGAAGTTTACCATTCGAAAATTTTGAAATTTTCACAATTTGCAATAATAATGCTAAATATTACACGAAAATTATAGCTGCAGCTTATAGCAGATTATAGCTTGCAAAAAACCCATTTGAACAACTAGGTTGCGTTAAGTTTGCACCGGATTTCTATGCAATACTATAGATATCAGGTGCAAACATAACTCAACTGGTACCGGGTAATAAAGTTAGGGTAAGTAAAAATTTGTACGGAACCCTCGGTGCGCGAGTACGACTCGCACTTGGCCGGTTTTTTTTATTTCATTGAGAAAAGAAACAATGCGAGTCCAATATTTTGTTGATAATGTAACTGACGGTTTAATTAGAATAATATTTATTTTACCCAGGAAACTACCCTATTCAGATACGCGAATAATGGGGAAAATGCGAGGCAGTTGTGTCGCTCGAGCCTGCCAAATCCTGTCCTGATTAATAATGGAGATTGTAATTTGTATGCTAATCAAACACGCCTTCGTTACACATTCAGTTGATCTTATAATTAACCAACGCGGATACGGAAGGCGGTTTTTGAATGCGCGTGTACTGGCTTTTATTCGAACAACTCTTCTATTTATGGAAGCAAGAAGCTTATAGAAGTTGCTTGTTAGTAGGCGGGGTTTATCGGTACTTTTATATACCGTGTTTTTTTAATTTCCTTTTAATTGGTCAATATGAACAACTTTCCTATAGGGAGACATTTCGGAAAATAATAAAAATATGCTACTTAATCCCTACATTTTGGTGAAGTTACTACTAACTCTTCTTATCAGCCGTTGTATTCTTTGCAGAGTGATCACTGATCAACAGCTTGTACTGTCAGCCGCAGATGTTACTCGCCGTATAATGCCCGCCATCTCTCCGATTTGCAGACATTCGGGTGCCCCCAGCAGAGGTCTGCCCATAGCCGATTTGATTTGGTCAGTCCATCGCATGGGTGATTTCCCACGTAGTCTGGTTCCTTCTATTCTATCCTGGACGACAAGTAACAAGCTCTATAGAGTCATTGTGCCGCCTTGAAATATGGTCGAAAAACTAAGTATCATCATCAGACGCTGTTTGATGCGGAGTTCTTTACGGATGTAGACATTAGTCCTGAATTGTGACCAAAACATCCCCAGCATTCTTCTCCAACACCACATTTCCAAGGCATCTATTTTTTGTGCAGCGTATAACAATATGGGGAAAACAAGGAGCCGCACGAGCCGGCTCTTGATAGTCTTGGTGATGTTTCTATTCCTCCATATTTTCTAAAATTTGTCCATTGCTTTTAAAACTGATACCTGACACATATATAAAATAGCAGATGCTTTTCGTTTCCGAAATGTCTCCCCATAGTAAAAGTTGTTTGTGTACTACCTGATAAAATTAAAGTAAATTAAGTTGCCTTACAAGGGTCATGATTCCAACACAAAACAGTGCCATCCATATGAATGTATGTAACAAAAAGTGTGAATATTGATGACATCGCCATCTCTCTTACAGATTTGAAGCCTCTCCACGTCAAAACAGCTGGACGGATCTCAACCATTCTTAGTACGAGGATAGCTAAAGATCCGAGAATGTTTATAGAATATGCTTTACTCGACACGGCAGCAAAAAAGGGTTATGATTCTTTCCTGCTCGACGAACAAAGTTGCGGTACCTACTATTTATTCTTAAAACTAATAACTGTTCGAGCAGATAGGTTCTTATTTAGCGACCACATATTTGAAGTTGCAGCAGCGAAGTTCGACAACATGGGGGACCAATTAATGATCAGCTCAAGGGTTTTATCCAGCAGTGGGCATCTTTCGGCTGATATGATAATGAGTTGCTTGTTGCTCTTACGGTAGCTCACCCATGTCACGTATTGCGATGGTGATTGAGATATAAAGATCAAAGCGGAAGAAAAAAAAAATTGATCTCACACGTGGTCACACCAGGAATCAAACCCGGTATCTTTGCACTACCGTTGTAATGTGTCAGTCTCACCAACGAGCACTGTGCTGTGCGTCTTGAATTTTTCCATCCGCTTTGAGGCACTGGTCCCACCAAGGGCGAGGAAGCGATTAGCTATCGGCGATTTTCTCGCCCAAGAAACGAACAAAAGATATAGATCCTGTGTTAGTAAAAGAGACACATATATTAATAGTTCATCGCTGGCGGTTCAAACCGCCGGCGAGAACTCTCTCATACTCGTATATGTGTCTCTTTTATTGACACGGAGTCTACATGTATTGTGCGTTTCTTGAGCGAGTTGGGCGAGAAAAATAGTCGATAGTTGCTCGCTTTCTCGCTGGCGGTTGGACTAGTGACTGACCCCTGTACTTAATAATGATATCCGTTCGTTCGAAAACCTTCCACTTTCCGTAATCTCCGCGTCGAGTAATTATAAGATTAATTCAATATGTAACGAAGGCGTGTTTGATTAGCAGACAAATTACAATCTCCATTATTAAGACGGTTTATACCTGTTTAACTGGCATTGTCGCATTTTTTTTTTAATTTTGCTTCATTATTTTGTGGTATTTGAATGAAATTTGACGGTATATTCAATACATACCATCTTTAAGATTTATTATGCGTTTAATTCACCTAATCATCGCTTTTGGCGTTATTTTCTTACAAAACAAGATATAGTCATGAATTCATTTTTAGAGCTTTAGTTGTGGCGATATCATAAAATTTTGCATTGTGCCAGCGTAACTACCGAAAACGTAATGAATGGAATTGAAAACAGGTTCAAGTTACATTCATATTTGTCAAAATAATCATGAAAAACCAAGAAATATGCGACGTTGCCAGTTAAGCAGGTATTAATTCCTCTTAATAAAGCAGATATCGACCGCCACCCACACACATTTTTGAGATAATGCTCGCGAGAAATTGATACGCAAGTTCGATCGTACACTCGTATTAAGATCGGAGCGCCTTATTTAGGGCAAGAACACTCAATGACATATGTCATGGATGTCGGTCGAGGAGAGTGTGGACATGACCTTCACTTCAGGCCCCTGTGTTATGTTAAGTTGCTAAAAGCTCAGGAAAAATTGTCGTGTGAATGCGAACATTGATTTGGAAATTTTCTACTGTGTGGTGGGAATTTCGTTCGACCATAATTGATCCGAGGTTTATATGACACTTTTTAGCGAACTTCACTGAAGTAAAAAGAATGTGTACAATATTGAACATTTACACCGACTCCAAAATAACATTAATTATTTATACGGTAAA
Source organism: Hedya salicella (assembly GCA_905404275.2). Lineage (NCBI taxonomy): Eukaryota > Metazoa > Arthropoda > Insecta > Lepidoptera > Tortricidae > Hedya > Hedya salicella. The sequence goes on along the minus strand of FR990111.1, from coordinate 13,641,065 downwards.
GATTGAGTAGAAAAACGGTTACTTGTAAGTAAATTGAAGAAACTGAATTATGCAGTTATTTTTTTACTTTGGATTGGTTTTTATTGGAGTCGGTTTTTATGTTGAAAAGTTAATTTATTTTACACTTTTCAGTTAATCGTTACTAAGTATATATCTCGGGACGATTCGAACAAGCCCAAAGACGGCTAGGATACATTATTTTATTATGGAGATCCGGTGCCTACCTTCCGGCTCCACCATCAAATCAGCTCAGTGGTACCATTTTCACTAACTTAATCAAGACATCTTATCATTGAGGAGTTCCGATAGCATTCTGTGGTCTTCTTCATCAGTTACACTTCACCAATTTATGTATGCTGAATGCAAATGCTTAATTCGTTTCTTCAAATGCAAAAAATGCAATATAGATGCCTATATTTGAGGGGTTCCTTCGATTCCTCATGGATGCCATCATTAGATCTTCACCAAAATTATATGGGACTAACTTGGAGATACCTCCCTCCTCCCAAAAAAAACGACTCTGACGAATTGAGAACCTCCTCCTTTTCTGGGAGTCGGTTAAGAGTCCCCCGCAAGCTCGGCCGAATTTCACCTTCCCATACAAATGGAGTTTCGTTCTCATTTCAAAACTACGTGTTGTATTGTAACGAAACTTTGTATATACAATGACATAAGGTATATTAGGCCTGTAATTAATTTATATGGCTCCAGTTTATAAAACAAACAAAATACGGAAAAAACAAGTTTTGTATGAAAAACTTTAATTCACTGTGTTTTTTTTACTATGGTATCTGATGCTACATAAACTAATTACAAGCCTGCGTATACCTTAACTTATTCTAAGTACAAAGTTTCAGAGCAAACTAGCTCGTCGTTTTAAAATGAGAGCGTAACTACGATTGTATGGAGAACCGAGCTTACAGGGGACTCTTAAAAAGGCTTTTCTCCCCCGCAAACAAAGTCGCGGGCATCTTCTAGTACACAAATATACAGTAAGGTGGTAAGTAAAGGACTCTGAAAACACGAAGACTTCGTTAACGCGAAGACTTCGTTAATGAGCGCTTCCTTGTTTTGCAGAATTCCTCGCAAAAGTGTTGTTTTAGGAAAATTACCAACCCGAGTAAACATTGACTCAGACGCTGAGTTCCCAATTGTTCAGGACCCCTGATATCAAATGTCTTCAATTTAAAACTTGAGCGATTATCGACGTCTAATGTTTGAGCTAAAAGTCAGTCTTTTGTGATTTTTGACGCTCTGATTTGACGAGGCCTTGTCTTTCAATGTAGAGCGGTTTGGGTGAAATTTATCAAAATCGAATATAAGAGCTCCTCACAAAAAATAGACCGATTGCAAACATTGAAGGTTTATCGTTTTTAGGGTTCCGTATCTCAATCGGAAATAACGGAACCCTTATAGGATTACTTTGTTGTCCGTCTATCTGTCTGTCAAGACCCTTTATCTTGAGAACGCGTGAAGGTATCGAGTTGAAATTAACACAATATACTCAAATTTGCAGTCCCTTGAAGCTGTGAAAAAATCAAACTTCTACATTAAGTAAAAATAACGCTTTTTAAAGCTTATACACAATCATTTTACACGAGCAGCCTGTGGGTTAGGTATACAAAGCGAGCCTATAGCGCCCTGCGCGTCCAATACAATAATGCATTTAGAATGCTGTTGGGGCTGCCGAGAAGGTGTAGTGCCTCGGGCATGTTTGCCGAAGCCCGTGTAGACGGGTTCCAGGCGATCTTAAGAAAAAAGATAGCCTCGTTATTAGGCAGGGTGAGAGCTAGCGACAACAGCATTCTAAAGGCAATAGCGTGTAGATTTGACTGTCCTATTCTATCTTTTTGGGTGGGACAGCTAAAGGGCGTTGCTGAATTTAATATTAAAAAAAAAGAAAAAAATGTATTTTGTTTAGTAGGTAAGTGTTACTAATTTAGTCATAAGTCGATTGTTACTAACATGCTATGGATCGCGATCTGAAATAAAGAATTTTTATTTTTATTTTTTATTTTATTATTAATGTAAAAAAGATACGGCCATTTATGCCGTAAAAAACGTATATTCCGACACGCTCAAGGGAATCAAAATAACATGGTAGTTCCTGTTGACATAGAACTATGTAATTTGGCAAGTAATATCGTGACATACTACAAATACATACAAGAACCTGAAAACTATACATGTGTAATAAAATCATAAAAAATATAATATTTTTCAAAAGACACATTTTGGACAGCCCGGTTCCGTTAAGTTTGCACCTCATTTGTATTCAATGCTGTAAATATCAGGTGGAAGCTTAACTCAACCGTTTTAAGTGAAAGTTTGTACGGAACCCACGGTGCGCGAGTCCGACTCGCACTTGGCTGGTTTTCTTTTTTCAGTTTCCAAACGCTGTTTTTTTGGCTATTTGGGATATCATTTTAGAGTTCCGTAGCCAAAAAGAAAACCTTTATAATTTCGTCCGTATGTGACAGGCATTTTTCTCAAACACTACAAAATGTATATTCAAAAAAATAATTGTAAGCGACTATTTGAAAATATCTCACAAAACGCCAGTGTAACTTTAACGCCCGAATATCAAAACAAAATATAGGAGTATTTTCAAGAGGTCTAAACGAAACGTTATCAAGGGCAGAGGAACGGTTTCCAATCAACCGTGTTTGATTGATTTGTGCCTATATATCTGTTCTCTCGCTACGGGACTGTTCGACCGGAATGAAGCTATACAGGGTGGTTGTATTAACTGGAGCAGTATGGGAGATTTCTTTCGGCACCTTATGGCATATGGTATTTACTAAAGCCCTAAACTTAAAAGTACATTTTAGGAGTCTTAATCTCATACTTTTGTAAGTTGTTAAGTAAGTAAGTTGAAAAAATTAAAAGTATGCACATGGACTTAGATTTTCATAAATAAATGTGAAACGTACTTTTTGAAAATTACAGAATCGAAAAATATGTTTTTAGGATTTTTTATGTTTGTATGTGTTTTTGCGGCTTCATCACGCCAAAATGTAATGGATTTCAACCATTTTGAAAGGAGAAAGAAAGAAGAAAGAAAGAAGAAAGAAAAAAACTTTATTATAGCGCTTGTGTAGAGTTATGTAAAATTAAATAACAAATGACGCTAAAAATGGACACCACTCAGCATAATGCCACAGCAAGCCGTGGCGCTGATTTTCAGTGGTGCCCAAAAGAATAATTAAAAATAAGCTTAACTAAAACTAAAACTAATAATAATATCAGTGACGGGACGAACACATAACGAATACAAAAACGGAATTAAATCAACGAAAACGACAGTAAGCACACAACGAAAGAAAAAAAAAACAAGAGGAAGGTAAATGAAATTACATGTAGTACAACACAGAAACACGAGCTAGAGTAAGATACGAGAAGTACCTACAGCATTCAACCTTGGTTTTGCACCTTAAAATAATACGCTCGGCATTTGAGTTTGAAACATCGAATCGTTTTAAGTGCGCGAATCGGTGGAGGAAGATTATTCCAGCATTTAGTGGCAGCATATCGAAAGCTGCCACGAAATGCAGCTGTACGGTGCGCGGGACACACAAGCTGGAGATATCTTGCAGGCCTAACTTCCGAGGACCTGGAATTATGCGCCCAAGTAAACTTGTTATACAGGTATGAGGGCCGCTGCTGGACAACGATACCGATAATGGGGACTTGCTTTTTACCCGAATACGGTGAAGCAATTAAGAGGATTATACGCCTTCTAGTAGGTTATAATATCTTGTAGACGAGTTTTTAGAGTACTGACGATATACGAGATGCTGTTCGTTTTGCGTCCTTGACAACGCTATGACAATTGCTACGTGAGTACCAACTCACGTAAAACTTGATATCAGTAGTTCCTAATATTACATTCCACCCAAACAAATACAAAATATATCGCACTACTATCTTAGGTTTTCCGTCCTTTAAAAACACTCGCACAGTCTCGAGAAATCGAATGACGAGTCCACGTATAGGATAATAGAAGGTAAAAATATTGGACACGTATTTTTTGTATTTTCAAATTAAGAAAAAAAACCAAGATAAATCGCATCACGCGACATTTTCACTCAATTTATCTCAGTTATTTTTTGATTACGTAACAAAATAAAAAATACGTGTCCAATATTTTTTAATTATCTACAATACGGAATAATAATTAAAATTTAGTCGTCATCGTCCGTGTCCATAAAACTACGATACTGTTACGTTTAGTACTTTTAGATTTTGGGGTATTCCTTTCCCAAAATCGAAATCTAGGTCAAAGAAACGCTTATTTGAGTGATGTATACGTAGCGAGATGAGTCTTCATTCCACTAAAGGCCCAAATTAGTCTCAGACCTTAATGCGTAGCCTGCGAGTGATATTTATTATTTCCTCATAACTTTCGCTCCCTCCAGTGGTTTGATAAATTACTTTTTCTCTGCTCTTACTATTTTGTACGTGTATCAATATGTTGCGGTAATGGCGAAACTTCTTATTTTTTTGGCAAAAGGGAGACGACTAAAGAAAGTAACTTTTTTGCTTAATGAAGCTTAAAAAAAAAAGTTGTTCACTGTTCATTGCCACGTAACGGCATTATAATGGAAAAAAAGCGCGAGTCGAGTTTATGTGTGTCACTTTAATAAAATATGTGTTCACGAAGGAACAGGTCAGGAACGAGGAGTTCCTACGTATGACGCCCGAAACGTCGAAGAATTACCAACGAAAGGTAATGAAATAAATCATATTTATACGCGACTAAAACCCGTTTTGTTGTGTTGTGATAGTGTTAAAAATAGATGAACACAAACGAGAAAAATAAACTGATTTTATAAAAGTTACGTTGCGTCTTTTCCTGTTCGGAACAAAATCCTATAAAAAGTTTAATCACGTTACGTATCCGTATACGAAATTATGCATGAGCAAGCTTGAGGAAAACGGTCTGGGCGTCACTATATTTATACTGATGGAGATAACTCAAATAAACGGAGAAATCAGTAGATAAATTCCATCACTTGAAAGCCAACAAAGAATAATAAAACGGTAAAAATCTCCGTTATATTTAGGAAAGGAAAACTAAAATTAGGCACCAGCAAAAGATCGCACTTTTTCGGCAATAACTCAAAAACGATATACTTTTTTTTCAGTTATTGCCGAAAAGCTAAACAACAGGTTGAAAATAAGTTTCGTTGAAAGTTATATGTGGTTGTATTAGTTATATTAAGCGGTACCTTTGTAAAAAAAAAAAATATTATTTGGATTTACAGTTTAATAGATTTCGGAGCGATTATTTCCACAAATATGCATTAATCAAAACATTTTTTTAGAAATTTTAAAGTATTTCTAGAAATATTCATTTTTGTCATTTAACTACCAAACTAAGTAGCGGCTTATACAAAACACCTATACTTTAAATTTCATCAATATACATTTTGTAGTTTTGGAGTAAAATGCCTGTGGCATACGGATAACGAATTTATAAGGGCTCCGTTTTTGACATTTTGGCGGACTCCTATTATATGGATCCCTAAACACCAAAATCAAATTCAGTCCATTCATTCAAAATCTACACAATGTCACAGACAGACACACAGATACACGAGACACAAATATACATCTGTCAAACTTATAACATCCTTTTTATAATCAGAGGTTTAAAATAGTCAAAAGTGAACCCTAACATCAACCAACTTTGCTTCTAAATTATAATTCAATCCACATACTTTGCAAGAATTCGTGATGTCAAATTTATATCCAACATTCACATGTAATACTTTGTTCCGATCCTAACCTACATACAACTAAGTAAAAAGCGGAAACAATTTCCTAAAACCTCCATATATCCAAATTTAACATTTCCAAAACGAAAAGTTGGTTATTGGATGTCCGATACAAGACTTAACTTTTTCCAAACTCGTTTAGTGGGTCTCCAGGGTTATATAGTGCCATCGCAGTGTTAAACGGGTTTAAGTAAATTTTAGTTCCTATGAGATAAACCCTTTTAGTAGTGGAGAGGATAGTAGTACTATCGAAACTATGTAGGAGACACGGTTTTGCACTATGAAAAGTACTTATTACATTATTGTGACGAAAAGATGTTTCTGAAATGTTTTGTATACTATTAAAAAGTTGTATTAATTAAATGTCTGTACATTGAAGGCATATTTTAAAAGAATAAGTGAATTTAAAAGGTCACTGAATCGGAAAATATTTAGGTATTTTGGATTTTTTGTATGTTTATTATGTGTCGTTGAGGTTAGTGTTTCTCCTCCGATAACGAAGTTGCGGACACTTTCTAGTCTATACTATTATAAAGTTGTACAAATTAAATGTCTATAGATTGAAACGAGCCAACCACGAAGTCGCGAAAAAACCTAGCTAATTAAGAGTTAATTGATAGCTAATTATCCGAAATTTATGGAACACCATCACCCCTGTCACTCCTCATGACTCATAAATCACCCAGTATAGACATTATGCTTACGTATTCTAGTTTATACTCAAAGAAATAACGGAAGAACAGTATGTTAGTAGGTACCAGCCATATCTGGAAAACTAAATAATCTAAAAGTAATAACTGCCATGACACACATGACAATTGGAACAGGAAGTAATATATGACTTTAATCTAGTAGTCTATCCTATAATAAAAAATTCTGTTAAAAATGACATTTTTGTGTCATGATTTTATTAATGGATTATAATATTTCCTTTGTTTTTCGCGAAATAGTATCTTGGTTAGATATGACAGTAAATTGTGCTCACATGCGCATATTTTCATGCAATGTCCACAAAAAACAGCATGCAAATACAACAAACCATCACCAGACAGTATAATTTATTATATTGTCCTGATGATGTCTCGTAGACAGGAAACATCATCAAGACATGCAGCAAATGTTGGCGTCTACCCGAGAAGTAAGATGTCCAAAACTGTCAGTCGGGGTATGATTCTGAGGAGCCCAAGCTCAATAGGATTGCATTCTTTTTTACAGAGTTCTATGAGCACGTTCCGGCTTCTTCATCAGATCAGTTCAATGTCTCTTAGGAAAGATCCTTAAACTTAAGGTACCGGACGTCTATCGCAATAGGCGACGAGAGGTGCCCCTTCTATAGTTGAATCATCGAGAGCGTGGAATTGCATATGTAGTAGTATTGTTTGTTTACAGGCATTCTATATTAGAATTTTCTATTTTCTTGTACTATCAGCATACAAAGAGGTTGTTATATATATATATATATCGAAGACCTAAAAACAAAAATAATGTCAGTGTGAAATTGTCAATATTATTTACGTTGTGCGTATATTTTTACATCTGATTTGATTGTATTCTCAATTAATTATTGTGTCTGCCCGTACGACTACGAATAATTTCTATATTTAAAAAAAATATGGCTGTATGTAATTTTGGTCCTATTGAGAGTCAAAGTAAGCAAATAATTTTCAATTGTTATAAATATTTTGAAAATGAACTGACGAAAAATTTAAATTTGCCTTACACCGCTGCCCAGTTAGTTGAAAAAGCTACAGGTGTTTGTCTCTCTACTGTTTATAACATTGTGACTGAGAGCAACAGCGAGAAATTCGCAACAACAAAAAAATTCACCTCCCCGAAGAATAAAAAGTTGCGTCCTTGTCCGTCATCAGCAGTAGACGATTTTGATCAGGAAGTCATCCGGAGAACTATATACAATTTTCATCTGTCCCATAAGCAATTTCCAACCTTAAAGGGACTCCACTCTGTGTTAAAATCCGATATAGATTACAAATTTGGCATTTCCACCTTACGAAAACAAATACAAAAATTAGGATTTAAATGGAAAAAGACCGAGGACAACCGAAAAATATTAATGGAAAAACACAACATACGACTGCTAAGAATAAATTACCTTATCAAAATTGCGGAATTTCGATCTCAAGATAGACCACTAGTTTACACTGATGAAACCTACATCCACACTTCACATGTGTCCGGAGAAGCTTGGACCGATGGAACAGAATTTGGTGTAAAAAAACAAATCAGTACAGGCCAGCGGTTAATAATAGTGCACTCAGGAGGAAAAGATGGTTTATTCCCAACGCTTTGTTAATGTTTAAGGCAAACCAAAAAACGGGAGATTACCATGACCAGATGAACTTTGTCAACTACGAAAAATGGTTAAAAAAAAAATTATACCGAACCTCAAACCGAATAGCATACTTATCGTGGATAATGCGTCCTTTCACAACAAACTTTTGAATCGTGCTCCAACGTCAAATTCTAATAAACAAGAAATGATGGATTGGTTGACAGAACACAACATTTCGTATAACCGGTTGATGTACAAAACCAGTTTGTATGAATTAATTAAACAAAATAAAGAGCGGTTTCGCGAGTACCACATAGATGCAATTTTAAAGGAACATGGCCACTCCGTATTACGATTGCCACCGTATCACCCGACATTCAATCCGATCGAAAATATTTGGTCCATGGTAAAAGGATATGTAGCAAAAAGAAACGTTTCATTAAACATGCAAGGCATTATGAGTTTAGCAACTGAACGAATGAATACCATCACTGCTGAGGACTGGGAAAATATTTGTCACCACGTCGAAAGTGAAGAAAATAAATATCGATGTCAGGAAGGAGAAATGGATCAAATAACAGACAATTTTATTATCAATACTTGGGACAGCTCAGATGAAGAACATGATAGCGAATAAAAGAAAAAAACAGAGGACTACTACTTATTCCACTTCTTGGGTATGTCATTTTATTAAGTTAAGAGAAAATTATTCTCCTTTTGTTGCAAACGGTACAACCACTACAAATGCAATTCCATCTTCTCGATAATTCAACTATAGCAACAGTACCCTGTCGAACTAATTCGTATCGCCACTCACCCCTCCCCCGCGCGGTAGCGCTTCTCAACTCCGAGCTTGTGGCGTCACCACAGTGCGATGTGTTTGCGACTGGGATGGTGCAGCTGATGAGTGAATGGAAGAAAGTGTTAGAGAGGAATGACCACTGACTATGTCAATGTGCAATAATTTAGCCTAAAGTAATAGTAATTAAGAATCGATGTAACGCCATGGAATTCTCTGTAATGTTACACCATTGTGATTCTCTATAAATAAATAAATAAATAAATGGTATCATAATATTGCATTATTATTTATCACCGAACTTACAGTATGCCAAAATGTAACTGGAATGGAATTTAAACGGGTAAGTGATTCAAATTTAACTTGCAAGATTTGAGCTAGACAAATATCGATGCCAACATTACAAGTTAAGTAAAAGCTTGTAAAATTAATCATTTCACAAGGCTCAACTGAATTACAATGTATTTTACGTTTTACAAAGAGCAAAGGGTACAGCTACCCCTTTATTATTTAGTTATTAATGATCCCGCATAAAATAAGAAAGAAAATTGCTCTTTTGCGTATTATATGTATTATACAGGCTGATCCTTTATGTCAACGCTATTAATCATTCGCGGATCAATGTTAGCGAACGTTAAAATACATTACTGCTGCGGTTACGGAGCAGGCAAGTATTTTTGGACCCAAAAATACTTGGTATAAAGTACGTAGTATTTTTATTCGCTTCATATAATATTGAAGTTATATGTACATTTTAAAATTGATACGTTGGTGGGTGAATATTTGAGCGTTTTAAACGCCTTTGCCATCGCCGCATTATTGACGATATTCGTATAAATTGCGGTGTTATTTTCAGTTATCTTGTAGAAGTTGCGGGTTTCTGCTGTTCTTATCAAAATGATGCTGTTTGCTTTTATAAATTGACCAATAAAGAGGTGATGGCAAGTAGGCGTTTAAAACACTCATTACCCTGATATGTTAAATATTTTTAATTTAACCTCTATCTTTCTTCTCTCATTCTCTTATCGCAGCTATCATATCTTATTATAGCAGCTAAGTAGAAAAGACATGGAAAATACTTAAAACTATGTCCTTCAAAGAAGAGCATTAAAAGGGTAGATAGTAATATTTTCTTCTGTTAGATAGTGTCCCATTATTATTATACTCATATATTATATCAATGTATCAGATTTGGGATAAAATCGCTCTTATATTACAAAACTTTCAATATATATTTTCATCACTTTTACTTGATTATTACGGTAGCAATATCAAACAAAGTTCTAGTTTTATTATAAACAAAGATCAGAAACAAATGAAAAAAAATTCGACGATATTGGACTTGAACCAGTGCCTTGAGCCAGACCACACAGAGACAGAGTTTTTATTTAAATAGTAAAGTTGTAGTTTACCATGTAAATAATTTAAAAAAAAATCCGAAAGGTGCGTTGGGGCAAGACAGAAGTAGAGAGAATTTCGAAAGGTTAACTTAATTTCAACGGCTTTTAGAGCATTTTTGGTATTTTTTTATCTTTCCCATTCCCCCGTCTTACCCCAACGCAACTAGTATCGAGATTAAAATAGAATATTTACTGGGTGTAATTTGTTATTTAATGTTCTGCTTTTTTTATGTAATTAAAATTTATTAGATAAGGATAAATTTATTACATTAACCAGGAACAACTGTCGGTAAGGCTGGTTATAACATTCTGTAATATGTGTTCACCAACTACTTTTCAGTTTTGTTACTAATCTACTTATCACTGTTATTTAAAATACTTAGTATAAATACCAAGTAAAAAATACTTATAGGTAAAATTCGCAAAATCATTTATACGCATTAAAGCGCATGGATACTCCCACTGTCTTATAATTCAAATAAGATGGATGGATCTCAACACAAGCATGGGGATGCTTGTCTGAAAATTGTTAATGTATGTCACCGACTTTAAAGACATTCTCTGAAATAAATGTGCGTAATACGTGACTTACGCTGTGAAGAACAGGGTTGAGAATAAAATGGTGAGAATTTAGAGTAAGGCAAAAAGCAAAGCAAAAACGGCAAAAGTGGTGCCGGCACTCCAAATACGATTTTGCGGTATGTAAAGCAATTAAGACACACGCTGTGATATTACGTAACATGTGGCTGTCTTACTCACGAATGTGCTTTTTATAGATAAGTAGCTACTAGAATTTTCTCGAACTTCCGCTCGATAGATATTTGCTTAGTGTGGTAATGCATATTACATTACAAAAGAGAACAGTTAATAATAGCCTTATCCCTATGGAAACTATGTTAGTAGTACATATGGAACATTAGAAGGTGGGCAACTTGTTTCGCGAGTTTCGCGGAGGAGAAAAAACTCATAATCATAACCCTCTTTTTAGGGTTCCGTGCCAAAAAGGTAAAAAAGGAACCCTTATGGTGCGACTCTGTCTGTGTTTCTGTCTGTCTGTCCGAATAGTAGAGCGCCATATCTCAAAAACTACTTACGCTATATCTATTTGAAATTTGGAATTTTTATAAACATGATCAGCCCACATGACGAATATGAGGGGGGACAAAAATTAAAAGTCTAGCTCTGGGTCAATTAGGGTATCATATGAAAGGGCCTCTAGACCTACACATTTTGGAACATTTTTTTTTATTGTGATTAGATTTTGTTTTATTAAGAAAAAATGTGAAAAACACACCCACCCCTTTATCTCCATATCTCTAACTAACTATTATTTTTTTTAATTTGCAAAAAACCTATTTGAACAACCCGGTTGCGTTAAGTTTGCACCTTATTTGTATGCAATGCTATACATATCTGGTGCAAACTTAACTCAACCGGTACCAAGTAATAAAATTAGGGTAAGTAAAATTTGTTCGGAACCCTCGGAGTGCGACTCGCACTTGGCCGGTTTTTTTGCTATGGTAAAGCTACAACTTATAGTGGGATAAATAGTATCCTATAACTATTTGTGACAGCCCAACTATCAATGGAGTAACAATAGTCGAAATCCTTCCAGTCGTATTGGCGCTATGAGAACACAAAGATACTCGAAGATATATAAAAAAAGCGGCCAAGTGCGAGTCGGACTCACCCATGAAGGGATCCGCAGCCTTTTATACAAAAAAAAACACAACAGATAAAAAAATACGATATGAAAAAAAACACTAACAAAAGAGCGTATGTCCCCGGCACCTACGTCCTTTTGCTGAGAAGCGCAGTTTTTTGGCAATAATTTAAAAACGGTATGTCCGATCGTGTTGAAAACAATTTTCGTTGGATTTGATGGTATTTATTAAGTTTTATATTTGTAATTATTTTCATATTTTTTGAACACACCGTTTAGAAAATAGAATAATTCGGAAAATATTCACTAAATCAAAAAAAATATTAAGGAACCTCAGTGTTTTTAGAAGAACTATCGAAATATGTAACACACATTCATTTTTGATAAAAAACATTTTTATCAGTTTCGGTTACATGTATTTAGCCAACCTACATTTTTTTATTTTTATTTATCTATCAAACTAAGAAGCGGTTTACCTATGCTCCAAATTTCATTAATGTACAGCTTATAGTTTTTGAGTAAAATAACTGTGACATACGGACGGACAGACAGACAGACAGACAGACATGACGAATCTATAAGGGTTCCGTTTTTGCCATTTTGGCTACGGAACCCTAAAAACCAAAGAAATATTTTTCGTATTTTCTTCTGTTTCCGCGATTATTACTCATATAAATAAAACAATTTTAACGGATTATATCGCGTATATTATCTCATTTGTTAATGAATAGTCTGTGAACATGTCATTGTCAAACCACACCATTCAATTAAGTTTGATAATCCTTCTATCCTTGCCAAAGAGAAAATATATCTTCCCAAAATACTACGCGAGGCTATTGAGATTAACAAGCATCCTAATTTCAATAGAGAAGATGAGTTGTCGCTACCACCAGCTTGGGATGCTGTAATACATCTCATCAAGGAACAAGCGAGACACAGGACTGCAAAACCTTAATTTCCGAACGGTGTAAAAATATCTTATCTATTAAAAAGTAGTTTAGTAGTCTTTGTTTTTTAAAATGTTATAAATAGTATATAATATAATGATATATATTATAATGAGGTAGTTGGGGAGTTTTTCTTTGCGGCGTTTATTTTTACCTCAGTACGCCTCATTTGTGAAATGCTGCTTGGTAAATTATTAAAATAAAATAATTAGGCTGTTCTGGCACATGTGTAACCGTCTTTACAGATTAGGCCCATCTAGTATGTATGTACACCTGTATTTGTTATCTCAAAGTGGGTAGTTTGCACAAATTGTGACTTTGACAGAGAAAATTATATCTTTTCTCAGTCAACCCGTGAATATGGAAAGCTGAAAAGCTTCCGAAACGTCGGGAACTCAAATGAGATAAAATAATAGAATATACGCGATATAATCCGTAAATTGTTTTATTTAAACTTAGATGATGTTTATAAAAAAAGTACATGACTTATCGATGTGGGAGTTTTAGTCTGGTATTTGTAAGAGTAATGTGTATCGTATTTAAAAAAAACCGACAAGAAACAGTAACAGGGTTTTTAAAACACTGTGAGATGTTTTGATCTCCGATTTCGTACTCTTCCACGCGTTCAGTTGTCAATTTATAATTGTATCTAATCTACAGGCAAATACAAATTTCAAAACACCGCTGATCCATGTGACAAGCGTTAAACATACATAATTAACGATGTTGTTCCAATTCTGATTGATTAACATGGCCAAACCGCTGACAAGCCGCGCGACAACGCGGCGAAGTGATGTTGAAAATGTATTAATGTACCAAGTTTGTACTATTTGAATATCAATGGAATGGAAAGACAAAGTTTTATTGATCAAATATGTGCACTAGTGTGAAATGAAAATACAGCGTGCGGTCAACTCGCATAATTGCGTCCGTGGGGACCAATGGTAGTAGCGGTATTGTCATACAAGCCGGGCTTGCCCTACTAGAATAGTTATCAATCAAGAATATATATTAAAAAAAAAACAATTTAACGGATTATATCGCGCATAGTATCTCATTTGTGTTCCTGACGTTTCGCAAGCTTTTCAGCTTTCCACGGTCACGGGTTGGTCGGGAGCTCAAATGAGATAATATACGTGATATAATCCGTTAAATTGTTTTATTTTAATAAGTAATAATGGCGGAAACAGAAGAAAATAATATCTATTATAAAAGAATTTAAAGAGTTCGCGCTTTTATTTCTTAAAACTACGTGGAATTCGCGTATAGCGCGGTTCTAAAATTAATCAAGCGGCGTCTCTCTCATGGCGTATACAGGTACGGAGGCCAAACTCATATAAAGAAAGAAAGAAAGAAAGAAAGAAAATACATTTATTGCCAAAATAACAGAACACAGTTTTATGTACATCAAAAAAAATAGAAAAAAAGAAACACCAAGAAAAAAGATCAAATAATTGAACAGTGGCAAAAGGACAAGCTCAGCAATGTGCTGGAGACCTAGCCGCCGCGGTGCGGCGCAGTTCCAGCGCTGATTTTCAGTTTGCCCAGTGAGTGACTTTTTGGCGACTAATACACTACTATTTTTTAACATATTTAACGAAACACGAAAAAGAGAAAGCTGTATAAAAAAGAAATTATCAGTCTACTGCACCATTAGTTAATAAGGATATGTAGTTTTTTTTTTTTTATGAACAGTGAATATGGGTGCCAGTCCTTTAAAAAAAGCTGTCAGTTTGCCTGTGTAACAACATGGTTTCCAGTTTAGACTTAAACAATGGTTGGGACATATTTAGACGAAGTGGTGGAGGAAGGTCATTCCAAACTTTAGCCGCTGTAACTTTAAACCCTCCTTTGCTCCCTTTAGTTTTATGTTTAGGAATGACGGCTTTATTTTATATTTTACTGCGGGTATTAAAACTATGTTGGTCTCTTACCCAATTAATCTTTTCAAAAAGATATTCTGGCCTTTTTTTATACACTATTTTATGTACAAACGAGGCCATGTGCCATTCTCTACGGAAAGCCATTGAGGATTCCTTTCTCATTGAGATAAGGTATAGATGAAAACTAAATGATATAGGAAAACAGATGAATAAGCATCCAGCAGAGTGATTGATTGATGATGCTGAATATCGGCTAGCAATTTTGCTGTTACCGTAACTATATGTTGTGGCGGCGGAGCTGCCGCAGCAGCTCCCGGCACCACGTGTCGGTGACTGCTGTGCTCGAGTGCACGACAGTCGGGGTGTACCTAGCTATTTTCTAGCCAGTCTATGTCATGTCTGTTGTCAGTGGCCTTAGCTAAGGACATTGGGTTTTATTTGGGGCTTTTGGGGAATAGGATGGGTATGGGATAACGTGTGGGGGACTCGTGTATTAAGATCGCGGTGGACGACTCCGCCTGCGGGGCCGCCGGTGTCCGTGTCCGTGTCCGTGTCCGTAATCGTTATGTGGGTTTCGGAATATGTCAATGTTCCGGTCAAAGTAGTAGTCAGCAACATGGTTGATGGGTCCGTCGTCTGTGTCCGAGTCGGAGGAGTCTTCCGGGTACCATCTTTTGATGGTAGCCGTGATGACGTCATCCGGGTCGGACAGTATGTGTCGCGGCCTTCTGATTAGCCTTCTGACGGCTAATCTGAAGGCGCTTTGGTCAGTAACGGTCTGTAATAATTGAGCCTGATGTGATCATCTAAATTTTGTGGGATAATTTGAAAGTCAGCTTCCACCGGAATGTGGGCCGGGACATAGTCCGCCGCGTTTCTAATTAAAGGATTCGGGTGAGAGCTGGCTTTCTCAAAATATGTGGATGGTGGGAATCTTTACATCATGATGTAGGGATAAGTTTGAGACGAACCACTGTGCACCCGTGGCACGCCTCAGAAATCGGTTTTGGATAACCTGAAGGGGCTTGAGCTGCATTTCGCCCACATGAGCGAAAGCAGGGCTACAATAGGTCAGTAATGGCCTTACACAGGTAATATACAGGAGGAGCTTATTTTTAAAACTCATCCTGCTCTGACTACCCACCATCGGACTTAACCTGCCTAAGACGAATGCCGCCCTATTTCTAGCCTCCTTGAGGTGAACTTCAAAATGATATTTCTTGCATCTTTGTGCATTTTTTGATATGATTATGGTAATTTATTTTACAATCGCGAAATGACTTTCAACGTCTGTTGTCAAAGACACATTCTGGCCAGTAAAATAAATTTACGCACTTGCGACAGTGCCGCCACCAATTTAACCCCTTCTGTCGGACACTTGGGATATATAGAGATTGTTCTCCTTACCTCTATACTCCACGTCTAACCCAACTTCGGACCGTGCTGCACTTCTTGCACAACCGTAATACGCGACTCTTTGTCGCGCGACAATGATTGTCTGTCTCTTTCCTTTCAATACAATGCGAGAATGACGGGTGATGCTATGTCGCGTGACAAACGTAGTTGCGGTGAGTTGTGCTAGACCGGCTGAGACACTGTGAGTTACTCGCCCGCGCTGGCTATTTCTAACCTATGAAAACTATACCATAATGTGACATAACTATTTGTAGGTTCACATAGCAAATAGTACGAGATTTTCGCGCTTTCGCAATGAAGTTACACGCGAGTGCCGGTGTTGACAGTCCGGATTAAATATTTATTTTAGTATGCATTTTTGTCTGTTAAATAGTCCTCTACCCATATAAATGAGTTTGTATAGATTTTTGGATAAAATAGTGTAAGATGTGTTAGCAAACTTTTGGTGTATAGGACAAAGTAGAATGCAGGAAGTATATGTCAAAATTGTGATGAAAGCGGCACGTCTCTGCATTTACAGAGTCAGCGTAATAGCCTGAAAATAATAAGCATCAATTAAGCATATCAGTAAATAATTGGTGTACTCTTAGAAATCGTTACATGGCTTCCTTGATGCTATGTACCCCCTAAAATTCCTACCATCAGTAAAAAAATATCCACGGTGCCTGCCAGGAATGGGAAAGATTTTAACCACACATTCCTAAGGCCTAGTCAAATTTTGCACAAAACCAGAAAAAAAAACAAAATCTAGTTTAGTCGATTTTTGTACTTAAGAATTGTATTTTCACTCTACGAAAATTCTCCCTTTTAATAAAATAGTAACGATATTTTTTCCGAAAAAGGATGATTTTAGTGAATAGTAGCTGTCACTTTGATGTCTGTCAATAGCGACGCGAAGCTTGGCCACATATGTGGCAATGTCGCGATCAGAAGAGCTTTATGTACTTTAGTAATAACAATACATTGTTTAGGTACATGGAAATCGATAATATCTTCAAAACTAAGCAGGATTTGCCTGAGGTTCATGTAACATTTTTGTTCCTAATTACTTAAGGAATACGTGGTTAAAATCTTTTCTATTCCACGCGGGCACCGTACATATAAATTTGTAGCAAATCACAGTTAATTTTTCTAAAAGCAACTGTGCAAGAATTTTTGAAGCTGTTTGAGATAGACACAAATACCAGAAAAAAGGGAGACTTTAGACCACGATCCTGACATTAACGGAGCCCCCCACACCCTTAATAGGTTTATCACAACACCTCAAGGAAGCCTTGTAGGGGAGGGCGGGGAACGTTATCCACGGCTGGAGGAACAGTGGAAAATAGCTTATATTTTAGAGAAATAGTTTGTCATGGAACGAATTGAAAGAATGGCTACGTTATGAAAGACCAAACAGAACATATAAATAAATCTATTTTTTTTTAAATATAGGCAATAATCCACTGTTTTCCCAGCGATCCGCTTTTCTTCACTCTCGGTTTTGTGAGGTGTGCAGTGCAATGAAAACTTATTGTACGGTATATATTGCGCAGCGGTGTGGTATGATCCTTATCCGGGTTTTACTATAAACTTTCAGGCCAGCTTACCCAGTTCGGACGAAAGGGTGTATAAATAAAATTCAAGAAAGTAAGGGGAAGCAGTTGCAACCATTTCTCTCTAACCTCGCATAAATTGAAGCAGTAACGGACTCTATGGCCACTACATTAGAATTTATTCGTTTAAACTGGATGATATCTTGAGACCTTTTACTACTAGGGTTGTCGATTAGGTACGTGTATAGCTTAATAAATACTTTCAACTATAATTATTATCGACATGATTGGATATACCGTTTTTGAGTTATTGTCGAAAAACTGCGCTTCTCAACAAAAGGACGTAAGTGCCGGGGAGATACGGTCTTTTGTTGGTTATTTCTTCTTCTTTTTTTCATCTTTAGTGTATTTTTTTGTATAAACGGCTGCAGAATCCTACACTGAGCATGGTCCGACAGGTTTTTTTACATGTGTGACTTAGGTGTAAATGATGATGATCTGTCACGCTAACTTTGAAAAAAATATTAAAAATATAAAACAGTATCTAAAGCAAACTGACCATAATGCTATAACATTAAATTTTGTAAGATAATTTAACATTCATACTATAATAAAGTCGTAAAAATTAAATTTCTGGACATTGATCATATTTTCAGCAAAATAAGTGAAATGGACGGTGTGAGGTCACTAAAACGCAGAATATTTATATTGTTTGTATGTATGTTTGTGTTTTTGCGGGCTCATCATGGCAAAACGGCTGGACAGATTTCGACTATTTTTCTTACATGGGGATACTTTTTATCCGACTAAGGCAGAGATAGGCTTATGACTTTCCTCTTCCACGAACGAAGTGGCGAGCAGCTTCTACGTTGACATTTAATTTTTATAACTATATTAGTAGTATAGGCATACTATAAAGTTGTAAAAATGAAATGTCAGTACGTTGAAGATATTTCCAAAAAATACTGTAACGGACTATTTGGAGGTCGCTATGTCGGAAAATATATTTTTTGATTTTTGTATGTCTGTATGTGTCGTGGTGGCTTCATCACGCCAAATCGGCTAAACGGATTTCAACTATTTTTGGTACAGAGGTAGCTAGGCATCTACAGATGCTTATAGGATACTTTTAACCCGGCTACGCTGAAGAAAATAGGAGGGGTAATGACTTTTTCTCCTCCTTCTTTAGTAATAAAACAGAATTATTAAGTACCAATTGTGTCCTCCAAATACAATTCATAAAAAAAACAAACGTTAATCCCAATCCAAGCCAAATCACGTGTCTGTTTTTTTTTTAATGTTGTTACCAAAACACATATTCAAGTGAACGATTCGGTTTATCGACAACCCTGAAAGCTACGTAAGGGTTGGCACTTAGCCTTTGTGAGCCACAAATTACTGGACGTGGAATGAAAACGGAGTGGCTTTCTAGCCAGCACTGCGGTTTCGGGTTTTTTAATGCGATGTCGAGTATCTCTTTAACACGGTATTAACAAGCTATTATGTGGTCTAAAATATCATCCTGACATAGAACATTGTATTCTACACCATATTAATATATTTTAGTTTTATTTATTAAGCGCTTGTCGGTTATTTGTATAGCAATCGCCAGACATTTTGTATTTTGCGTTTCTACAATAGGGAATATGCATGAATTTTCACTTTTGCTTTATTAAAAGCTCAATCATGTAACAAACAATAGACTAAAATACATTTCTTTCTAGCAAAACAAAATTTAATATGGAGTTTATATGGCCGGAGTGCACTAAGACGTAACAGTGCATTTTGGACCTCTCTGTCTAATTAGTAGTTTAAAATGCCTATATCATGCGCATTTCTTGGCGAATTTTAATTTTAATTTCACATTTTGTAATACTTTTTATGGTATTTTTATAAGTAGTTAAGAAAACGATAAAAAAAATAATGTATATAACCTATTGTATTTAGTTATTTAGAAGGTGCCCTAGAAAGTGTAACATCGTTTGGGGAGAAGAAAACAATCAAAACACTTTTTTTTAAAACTATGTACCGTTACCACTGTTAATTGAAATTTAAATATCTGTAATTCCATCTTTATAAATCGACCGTTAGTATTAACGATGTTTAGTTACTGGATTTGAAATAAGATCCATAAAATATAAAAATTCATAAGAAAAAGCGAGATATTGAAAAAAAAATACCGGTTACGTTGTATAGAAAAAATACCGGTATTCAGTTACAGATTTTAAGTAGACTGTTCCATATACTCCCCAGCGTAGTACCTAGCAAAACAGAATTTAATATGGAGTTTATATGGCCGGAGTGCACTGTGACGTAACGCACATCGGTCCTCTCTGTCTAATTACTAGTTTAAAATGCCTATATTATGCGTATTTCTCGGCCGATTTTAATTCTAATTTCACATTTTGAAATAGTTTTTACAGTATTTTGATATTTAGTTAAGAAAAGCGATAAAAAAAATTTCATGCATGTGCCCTATTAGCTCCGGCTTACCATTGTACAAGTTACACACAATGTTACTCAAAACTGATGCGTTTTTACTCATTTTGTACCATCATTTACTCGATTACATACCTTCATCGTCCACCTAATTTTCAAGCATTTATGTATATCCCTAGTGACTTAATCTTTTTCAATTTCCAGGAGGTGAAAGTTTTAGAAACAAAATTCGAAATTCTATTAAGCGGAACGGATATCCAAGAGGGTCGGCGAATCCAATTGAGCAAATTTTTAAATTGAATTATAAGTCTATAGAACTCCAAGGATCTTGAGTTTCTTACAAGATTAAAAAACCGGCCAAGAGCATATTGGCCTATGCTTAGTGTAGGGTTCAGTAGCCGTTACTACAAAGAAATGCACTACATATGAAAAAAATACGACGTGAAAAAGCGCACCAGAAAAAGAGCGTATCTACGCATTGGCAGTATCCGTTTGCTGAGAAGCGCAGTTTTTTGCCAATAACTCAAAAACAGTATATCCGATCGTGTTAAAAATATTTTTTCTAATCTCAAAATTTTTAAAAATTATATATAATTCTGATAAAACAAGCAAAACAAGCAACTAAGTAAAAATGTTGAGTTCGATACGATCGATATGAGCATTTAAAGTTGGGTGGGAAAGTCCATTTTAAAGTAAGAAAATATTAAAAACTAGTAATACCATTGAATAACCCATAAAACGTTAGGAAACTTTTGCTATGAAACCGTTTTAATAAACGCAAGTTTTTAAATAGCTGCATAATAAAGTTCTTAATTTCGCCATACATTACCTATACATACAATATCCTGCTAAACTAACACTAACTAACTAACAGGTGGCGCTAAAATTAATAATACTTTGTGATATGAATTAAGCCACCGACCGAGGAAGCATTTTGCCAAATTAACTCTAAGTTTAGAAGAGGGGGTACGGATATCAACAAAAACTGAATAATTTATTTAATAATCCACAAGGCCCTTAGCAAGCGCCTGCGGGAGGCGACAGGCGACCCTCGCGCAGGCAGCTTTCTCGCGCAAAGGGTAGCAATTGCTATCCAGCGCGGGAATGCTGCCTGTGTCATGGGCACTCTGCCAAAGGGTCCCAATTTCTGGCAGTACATTTAGAATTAGATTTTATTTAAGGTATTTTTTTTCTATTATTTTTAATAATACAACAAAATACAAAAATAGGAGATTAGTGGCTGGTATCAACAAGAAGGAGGCTCACATGTGCAAGAATTCACCTAGCTACTGCTTCAGGTTGGAGATGGACTTTTGGAGGAAACCAACGGCCTGGTTCGATTACCAGAGACATTATGCAGGATCGTTCCGTTCGTTCAAGACCACATTTGGAGCGTATACGGAGACCTGAGCCAGTTGACGCGACGTGAGAATTCTTGGGTTTGTGAGAAAGCCGTAAATGCGCGGATATTGGCGGAAATCGAAGGTGAACGGGCAGTATACCATTCCATTAACCCTGTCTTGGATGAAGGCAACGTCACAATATACCCGATGGAGTTCCTAAACTCATTGAGTGCTTCAGGACTCGCAGCACACACTTACCCTGAAAGTTGGAGTTCCGATCATGCTTCTTCCGAATTGCTGACCTCCAAAGTTATGCAATGGAACTCGGCTGAAAGTAGTGCAGCTGCAGCGTAACCTCATCCAGTTGCAAATCCTGATGGGGTGCGGCGCCGGAGAAGCCGTGTTCATCCACCGCATCCCCCTCATCCCGAGCAACTTCCCGTTCCGCTTCAAGCGCCTACAGTTCCCCATGAGCGTCTGCTTCGCCATGACCATCAACAAGTCGCAGGGGCACACGCTCCGCGCCGCTGGCGTGAACCTGTGCACGGGCTGTTTCTCGTACGGGCAGCTCTACGTGGCGTGCTCGCGTGTCACCAGCTGCACGGAGCTGTTCGTGCTAATGCCCGTCGGGAAGACTTTTACATACCTACTTTTGGAGTATGTAACTGTAGATATAATTATATGTTCATATTTAGTTGTGCATACATAAACGTAACTAACTATATATATTCACCTTTCCTCAATCTTACTTCTAAATAATATTAGACCTTAATTCGAAAGTTTGTTAGGAAGTATGGATTTCTATGTGTATATTTCTTTCTTTTTCATGCTTAGACTGATTTAACTAGAGGACCGATTTGGATGATATTTCCCATGGACTTGATTTGGATAGGTACAGTCAAGGACGTAAAAATAGAAAAGTGGTACTTTATCGTCTGATATACACCTACTACACGTATATACCCTATGTCTTTTAAATCAAGTCAAACATTTGAATAAGGGCGAAAAACTATTGATTTTGGAGTGTAGTTTTATTTAGTGGTAATTGTATAATATTTTATCTGGACTTTACTTCAAGTTTCGCCTCCAGGTGAGAGGGGTGAATTAGCCGCTTACTGACACAGACCGAATTCCACGCGGACGGAGCCGCGCGTACAGCTAGTATTATATAAGGTAACAACGACAGCGTCCAGATT
This sequence comes from Hedya salicella, assembly GCA_905404275.2. NCBI lineage: Eukaryota > Metazoa > Arthropoda > Insecta > Lepidoptera > Tortricidae > Hedya > Hedya salicella. Next base: position 13,618,374 of record FR990111.1, on the reverse strand, counting down.
GAACGTCGCCTTCATTACTGAACCCAACCTTTGATTAACGAGATGTGGGTCATAGTAATTAAAACTGACGTTGCAGACACAGATACCGAAGGCAGCGATAGCAGTTCCAGTACTTCCCTTAGATCAGTGTTTTATAACCTATGTGTATGTGTAACCAAGTGTGGTAAGTATGCGTTAAAATCGTGACGCACAAGTCACGTCGTTGCGGTTACGATTGAACCGCAAGCAGTATATCGTACGAAATATATCTGCTAATAGGGATGTTCCCTGATTTAATTTATTTTATAAATTATATAAGATCCTGATAAAACAAGCAAAATAAAAGACTGTTATGTATTTGTACTATGATCTGGAGATTTGGGCCGTTTTCGTTGCACCCGCAATTGCACTTTGAACCTTTATTCAGTTAATTCCTAATTGTTATATTCAAATCTAAAGAAAACAGATTAAAATGTAATCCTTCAACCAATATATATATTTTTAATGTTTTTTATTTTATTAGTCGGAAGCCTCGAATAAGCTTAAATGTTGCACCTGCGATAATGGAATTGTCCTATTATAGCTGGATATTCAGGATGTAATATGGATTTAGAGCAACAAAATACGGGCTGCACTTTTATTTGCTTTTCCATTAAAAAACTTTTTGCAAAAATGAGCAAAATCATTACTAAAAGTGATATTTTTTGTTAGCAAATTGACATCTAATTTACTAATTCATTCTATTTTATTATTAATTTCGTTTATGTTTGTCCACTATGCAGCGGTTATTGTCGCGGTTGTTGTTCACGGTCCACATTTTAGGGGTACATTCAGTTTTAAGGTTAGTTATATTTATTACAAATAGACTATCTATTGTTTATGTTATCTATTGTTTGCCCGACATACATATGCAATAATATTTATTTGCTCGTGTTTCATTTGTCCGAATTTCAGTGGCCCGAATGCTTCATTTACTAGATAAGTTATTTGATATACTCTTGTATTCTCGAATATTAGATGCCAGAATGAATCGAATGCCATACGTATTGTTTTCCATATAATTAAGTGCAATAATATTATTTCATAGAATATTCAAACGTCATACTAAATATTGTTTCTTTCCGAATTCATCCTGGCTATGCATTTGCTATTACATTTCTGCAGGCGCTCGAAAATTGTTCAGTATTGCTGTCTGGGTAAGTGTTTTTACCACGTTGGTGGGTATGCAGTGGATTTTGCAGCTGATATTTATGGTGAATTGTTTACATACTTGAGCAATAGCTCTTTGCGAGTACTTGGTCACAATACAAACCTAACCTAACCTACAGTTTTCGGTTTTGGACCCATTTTCCATTTTGTCGCAGTTGCAAGCAAAGCATGCAAGCATTTTGACGCTTCGCTCGCTCCGCTATACTTGGTTACAATGCAAACCTAATCTAACCTACAGTTTTCGGTTGTGGACCCATTTTCCATTTTGTACAATTCGAACAATTAAGTTAGATGGCAAATGACATTATGGCATATGATTGTTATGGATTACAATGATTATGAAAAATTAGATTATTGAAATTGATATCACGGGTAACAAAGATTCTGGCATATGATTTATTTGGTAAACAATGAGTATGGCATATGAAGTTATGAGAAACAACTTTATGGCCGTTGATTAGTAGTGCAGATGATATTCGGGCAAATGAAATTCTGGCAAGTAAGAGTATATATACCCAGACATTATTGTACATACATTTTCCTTTAGAGCCCCTTAATGCCAAATGGTTAAATAGAAAATTTCCAAACAAAAATATTTTGTACCCGTTACCCTCATCTGGCATTTTTTTGTCATAAATTTGGCATATTGCATTTTTTTCTGAAACTGTATAATTTTCAGAACTTCTAAGGCAGCATCCTGTTAATTACATTAGGTTAGGTTTTAATTTTACAACAATCCTAAAAATTAAACGTGTTCAGAAAAAAATGCATTATGCCAAACAATGAATTATGACAAAAAAGTTGAAGCCAGATGAGAGTGGGGTCATTCTGAAAGCGTTCGGACCGCTTTTCTGCTCCATGGACGCATTATTTTGAAAGTCATTTCGAATTCGTGTGCCATTTTTGGTTATTTTAAATAGGTTAAAGTCGCTATCTAATAAAGTAATGCGTCCATGGAGCAGAAAGGCGATCCGAACGCTTTGAGAATAACCCGGGTAAACCGTTTTCTACCTGTCAAACATATTGAAATCAGTGCACATTGAAACTATCTAGGAATTTTGTGAGCAGTCTGTGAAACTCTAGTCTGTGGAACAGACTTGCACTTTACTTACACCTGGTGCAAAGGTTTATTGCCTTCGTTTGTAGACCCAGGCTCTTGACGGTCTGTTAGCACACGTTTATACATCGTTAACGCCTAAACAACCATACAACTCCGCGTAAAACGTTATATGCGTAATGGTGTTTTTGTAGTGTACAAGCCTTATACCACGTATTTCAACAGTTCTTGTAAAAACAATCGCTTTGAAAGTCGCATAAATCGTGCCCCCCGTATATGCTTAAGCTTTTATTTCCAACTGTGCTTCTCTCACTCGTCAACTAGTACATTGAGACAATTCCAAAGAGCCCAAACTCGGTAGGATTTCGTTATTTTTTTACAGAGTTCCTACGATTACCTTCCGGCTCCATCGTCAGATCAACTCAATGGTTTCATAATATTCCATTGACACTGAACTTACATAAGTATGCCAAATACCTCAACCAGAAACCGGAAAGTGAGCCAAATTTAACTTGCAAGATTTGACCCAAACTAACTAACGCTCAAGTTAGATTAAAGCTTGTAACAAATAGCTATTCATAAATAGGCGGTTCAAGGACATCTATAATATATTTTTTTATTTTTTTATTTAAACTTTATTGCCCAATACAAACTGTTACAAATGGCGGACTTAATGCCTTAAGACATTCTCTACCAGTCAACCATAGTAGTTAGTGCAGGATCATTAATGTTGAGAATCCAAAAAAAAAGTAAAGAAAAGAGACACAAATCAACAAGTCAATATGGGGATACATACATATATATATTTATATACATACACACATATTATATTAAAATACAAATAGATAAATACAATACAATTATAAAATATATATGTAGGTACCCTTACACCTGCAAAACATCACACAGTCACAATCTTGAGATTTATTGAAGAGATGATTGCGCAACATGCGCTTGAAAGAGAAAATGCTCTGAGCTTGCCTTATAGAGAGAGGAAGATCGTTCCATAAACGAATTGCTTGAACAGAGAAGGATTTGGACATAAAACTAGTGCTGTGAAAAGGAAGAGAGAGTTTGAGACTGCGAGCAGAGCGTAGCTTACACCCAGGACGGGCAGTTACAAAAGTAAACATAGATTTAAGATAATCCGTTTTGTTTGGTTGTTTGGTTGGATTAAATCAAATGTTCAAAAGGGTACAAAGAATTTTTAAGGACCTGCGTTCGCGAATGGGAAGCCATTTTAACTGACAGCGATACTCGGATACGTGGTCATATTTCCGGAGGTTAATATTATAAAGTCGTAAAAAGGAACCCTAGTAACACACAAGCTGTATTAGAGCTTATACAGCCTTATAAGAGCTGTATAAGCTACATACATACATACTAATACAGCTTGTGTGTTAATTGCTCACTCTGTATAATAGCTGTATACAAGTAGCACACAAGTACAGCTTGTCTGCTAATTGGGAATTTTCTGAACTTACAAGTTCTATAAAAACTAGATATGCTACAAAATATATTTTTGAATATCTTTGTAACGAGTTCGTGGGTGGTGCCCCCCCCCCCCCCACAAGGACTGATAATCTGATAAAGGTGGCTGAAGCCACAGTTTCATTTTAACTTTAAAGGATAAATGTACGATCCAACATTCTACTTTATACGCAAAATTGTATATTCAAACTGGAAAATTTAAAGCGGGCGTAATGAGGAATAAATACATATACATATTTTGGAATATAATTTAAGTATACAATACAATACAATACAACAATTCTTTATTGCACACCAACAACAGAAACAGTGCAATAGAGCCTTAACATAAAACACGGTAGACAATAGGCGGTCTTATCGCTAAAGAGCGATCTCTTCCAGACAACCTTTGGGTAGCTACTCTCTTGCAATCGCATTTGAGTCACTTAAGTACGAGACCAGGGAAAGTTGTCCCACGGGTTGGTTTTGCACACGACGGCGCGCCATATAACAGTAAACTAAACCAGCGAAAAGTTCATCGACCGGTGTCGAAAGATCGTGAGAACTGTATCTAGGAGGGAGATATAGCTCTCGCGATGTTTCTACACCAGTTCATAGTCCATTATGGCCGCTGTGACAACCAACCCTTGAGATAACCTTACCCGGTCTCCCCTACCTTAGAAGATAAAACGTACAAAACATTCTTACTCATAATTATGGCACTAAATAATAAATAATCTATTTACTATTATAAAGTTGCAAAAATGAAATGTCTGTATATTGAAGAAATAAAAAAAATATATTACAGACTATTTGGAGGTCATTGAATCGAATTTTTTTTTTGTCGTTGTGGCTTCATCACGCCGTAAATCAGCTAAACGGATTTCAAGTATTTTTGGTACACGGGTAGATGGGTAGATGGTTATAGGAAACTTTTTACAACGCTAAAGAAAAAACAGAGAGGTTATGACTTCTCCTCCTCCGCGAACGAAGTTGCGGGCACCTTGTAGTATCATTAATAAACTAGAAGTGCACGCAACTTCGTTTCGTCTATTAGCTATTGCGAAAACTAAAGATAAATAAATGTTGTGAATAAAGTATTAACGGAAGTATAACCGATGAAATCGTTTCCCAACTTGTGAAATATTAGGGTAAAAGGACGTGTGATTGGCTTTACTTACCGCTTACGAACAATTCATTTATATAGATAGGTATCCCATATTTTTTGACGACCGGTTTGGCTCAGCGGGAGTAACGTTGCCTGCGAAGCTGAGGTCCTGGGTTCAAATCCCGGTAAGGGTAAATATTTGTGTGATGAGCATAAATATTTGTTCCTGAGTCTTGGATGTTTTCTATGTATATAAGTAATATATCTATTAAATATATCGTCCTGTAGTACCCATAACACAAGCCTTATTGAGCTTACCATGGGACTAGTTCGATTTGTGTAAAATTGTCCCGTACTATTTAATTTATTTATATTCATATTATATTTGGTTACTTTGCTCACTTGGGCCTGCGTTAAACTTTAATTCTCTCTGAGTTAAACGGATAGTTCTTGAATTTCATGGTCGCTGGAAACTTCAACTTTATGTACCAATGATAGGTAGTTTTTTGCAAAATATAACCAGATGGACTTAATTTTGTGCAAGGGTTTGGTTTATTCAATTCTATTTGCTTTATATTTGGATTATTTTAGAAACAACAACTTTGAGGTCGAAAGGTTTTAATGTTTTGTATTACGCTTGGAGCATTATACAGGGTGTTCGTTGTATTCGTTGGCGTCAAAGAAAAAAAAGGAAATTAATATTTAGTCTTCACGATTTGATACAGAGTTTCTGCTTTTTTAGAATAACAGCGTTAATCGAAAATAATATTCGGGCAGTTGGTTTAACGTGAAACATCTATGCATCATATGCATCCTATGTTCACCTTGAGGTGTGTCCACATTTGTATCATTTGCCCGATCAGATCTTCATTCCGTGGCATGATCGCGTGTCACGATCGCGCGTTTGGACGTAGCGCCGATCCGATCGCTCGAAATCCATGTTGATACGCGTATCACTCGCTTAGATCGGACAAGCAAGGCATGATTGCCGCGCCGACAGTGAGCGACCAAGCAGCGCGATACGCAGTCATGCCACGGCACGGTGATCGGATACGAGCAAATGATACAAGTGTGGAAACCTTTGGGGGTGAATATTAAAATAAGACACGCACGACTTAATGGCTCTACCTGAATGGTTTAAAAGTAACTGTAAGCCCAGTTATTTATTTTCCTAACTAACCTACATACATGCAAGCAGTAGAAGTATTACCGTATCTCTTTAAGCCCACGTCTCTTGGTGACTAAAAAATTACATTAAAAAACCTGTACCCGAGTGGTTTAATAGTTAACAGTTTCGCTGCCAAGTTTTTCGTAGCGCTATGCACTTACCTCTACATGAGGTTACGTAGGCGACACCCAGGTATCGGCTACGCGCACAGCAGAGTGTCCGTCCTCCCTGTTATATATGTAAGACCAGTTATTTATTTACTGTAGTAATGAACACGAGGTTACTAACGAACTAAACTTTTAATTTTCACACCCTGTACTCTACATACAGGCCTAACTTGTTATCAGTTGAATTTGCTACGCAACTGCCATCGCTCAGAGTACTTCGCCCCAAGTACAAATTATTCTAAATGAGGTCAAGTGCTCGAGCAGTCGGCCCTCACCTGTCTACCCAGGGTGTCCATTAATGAAGTAGAGGACTCATCTACTCCATCGGTGTCGCAAGCGATCCGGCTGGCTCAATATTGAGCTGCGACAATCGGCTTGATTCATCATCTTTAACGTGCGGCTTGATTCGCCACCTCCTTTCGATTATTGCACCGTTGAGTAGGACCTGGCCATGATGGGAGTTTCTGGAGCTCTCCTCTTTTCTTTTAATACTTTCGCAACCGATATTTAAAGAGTGCTACGCTCGTAGCTAAAACTTGCTACGAGAAGAGTGCCACCCGCGCGGGTTGCGGTCGTAAATGAGTTAGGTTATATCTCGCTATTTTAGATGCTTAACGGTACGCCTGGGAGGCCATAGCTGGAACATTCAGAAACTTTAATTTAAATTGAAGTAAAACCTACGTTAATCATTTATGGGCACTTATCAACGATCACGAATCAGATTGGCTGACTAGTTCTGACGTCTGATTGGCTCATTCGAATTTGCCCAATCAGAGCTCATTTTAAATATTGGAAGTACGAAATAATTAAAATTGCAACACAACTTCGACGTCAGTCACCACAGGCGTCATCAATATGCTTCAGTTTTTTAACGACTTATAAATAAATCACGCACGCCACGTAGTCACTGAGGTATAGTCATCAATGAGGCGATTTTTTTTCGTTACATGCGTTTTTAGCAAGTGACCTCTACTTACCCAACTGAATTCTGGTCCCCGATGTCCAATTCCTCGAATGTCAATTGTCCTGAAATGTCTTATTCCTCGAATGTCCATTTGCCTTAAATGTGTAATTCCTCGAATATCTATATCCTGGAATGTCTATTTCCTCAAATGTCCATTTGCCTTAAATGTCTAATTCCTAGAATGTGTATTGTCCTGTAATGTCTAATTTCTCGAATGCCCATTTGATTAAAATATATATTTGCTACTCATATATAACATAATATATATTAAACATAAATGACAAATTTTTTTTTGGAATAAAAAAACTGTAATATTGCGTCAATTAAATGCCCAACTAATTTGAAGATCAAAGGATCGTATTAAAATAAACTTTTATCGGGGAATAACTAAATACTATAGGTTGTACCTAAATAAAGTAACATCAATTATATTTTATTTTATATTCTATTACACATTCATCAGCCACTAGACAAAGGCACCCTTTATTTTGCATTGGGTTAATATGTGGTTATAGCCACGAAGTAACGAATGTGTTTATTTTCTTCTTTTGTGACGTGTACCAATATTTACTTTTGTATTATCTACGGAAAGGCCGTGCCAGTATAAGCTAAGTGATTAAATAACACAGGGACAATCCTATACAAATCGACCGAGTATGGGACTATACTAAGCAAAGCTTGTACTATGGGTACTAGGCGACGATATACATAATATACTGATACATGATAATACTTAAATACATAGAAACCATCCAAGACCCATGAACAAACATTCGTGCTCATCACACAAATTCAAATTATTTATTTTCGGATAACGTGATCCATAGTATTGTCAGTAATAAATCACAAAGACTTGCCCTGGCCGGCATTTGAACCCGGGACCGCCAGCTTCGTAGGCCATTGTGAGCCAAACGTGTCGGCTTTCTTGAGTAACTTCAGTAATTCAGTGATTCTGCCTCTACCTTTTGACTTGTAATTTCTATGGATGGTGAGACTCCACATTTGTCCTTGTTAAAAAAGTAAGTAGATCAGTATGCATAAAACATTACAAAACATGTAATCTTTTAAAGTTGTTGTAAGTAATGTGATGTAAAATTTAGAGTGTTCGTGAACTATTCGAGTCAACTCTTAAGGGTCTGGCTTTAAAATTACTTTTCCTTAATTGCTAAGGCTGCAGTTCACACTGGACGCAAAATGCCATATTGAAGCAAGAAAATAAAGCGTCATACGTCACATTATACACGTGGGATTGCAGTGTCGCTTAGCTAATTGGGTGCCGTGTAAAGACACGATGACGTCACACCATCGCAGACACGAAAGTAACCCGTGTGCGAAAAATATTGTGACAGAAAAGTTTTTGTTTACGGTTAGAAATAATGAAATTGCATTTTTATTTCAGAACTTCATTAAGTTGAAATTTTAATCGCGTGTTTAATACAGTGTACATTGAAAATTAGTAATGGCTGTTGTTAGTGGGTTCTTTTTATTAACGACTTTAGTTTTTCGAATAAATGACCAATATTCACGAAAATATTTAACATAAGTTCCGTAACTGATTAATGGACTCTCATATACGAAAAGTCATACATTGATCATTATAGTCGTAAAAAGGTGGTAACGCAGCGGTAAATACCTTATTTTCATACTAAAGTGGGGGCATCGATGACCACTGCGTTATCTGCTTTATAATTATAAACGGTGACAAAAAAAATTAATTGAAATTTACAGTTTAACAATGCTATATTTTAGATTAACTGGCCACAAAACAATCTGACTATCACTTTTTGCACTAAAGATGCGAAAAAATAGCGGCGCTAAAATAGTACGGTCAGGGAATTTAAAGGTTTGTCACTTTTCGACTGTATGTAATGGTATTAAGGTTCAAAAGTGACATACCTTTAAATTGAAATAAAACAATTTAACGGATTATATCGCGTATATTATCTCATTTTAGTTCCCGACGTTTCGGAAGCTTTCCAGCTTTCCATGGTCACGGGAGGACTGAGATAAGATGTATTTTCCTCTGTCAAAGTTACAATTTGTGCAAACTACCCCTTTTTTGAAAAAACACAAATAAAGTTTTTAAATATTATAATTAGTAATGAGGTAGCCTGGGAGTTTTTCTTTGCAGCGTTTCTTTTCTCCTCAGTACGCCTCATTTGTGAAATGCTGCTTGGTAAATTATTAGAATAAAATAATTAAGCCCTTCTGGCACATGTGTAACTGTCTTTACAGCTTAGGCCCATCTGGCATGTATGTACACCTTTATTTGTGTTTTTTCAAAAAATGGGTAGTTTGCACAAATTGTAACTTTGACAGAGGAAAATACATCTTTTCTCAGTCCTCCCGTGACCATGGAAAGCTGGAAAGCTTCCGAAACGTCGGGAACTAAAATGAGATAATATACGCGATATAATCCGTTAAATTGTTTTATTTCAATGAGTAATAATCGCGGAAACAGAAGAAAATATTATACCTTTAAATTCCCTGACTGTACAATGGCCCAGTTACATCAGAGTATATTTATTTTAAGTTGTAACACATATCCACATATCTATTATATTATAAAGTTGTATAAATGAAATGACTGTACATTGAAGATATTCAACAAAGTGATACGTGTAACGTAGACTGCTGAGGTTGATGAGCAGGTTCTTGGAGTTGTGGGAAGGGCAGCACAGTAAAATAGGTAGTTAATTTGGGAAACGTGTATTTCGATCGTGATGGTTAGCACAAGAAGGGGTTAGTTTCACAGATAACATACATACGTATCGGAAAGCCATCTATATCTATCTATACATATAATAAAGCTGAAGAGGGTAGAAAGTCTGTACATGGAAGATATTCGAAAAAAATTGGCCGGGGATACTTAAAATCGATAACAGAACACGTTCCACCAGTTTTTTGAATTTTTGTCTGTTTGTCTGTTTATCTGTTTATTTGTTTGTCTGTTTATTTGTACGCCCATCTCGTGAAAACGGCTGAACAGATTTTGATGCAAAGTTTACTAATCGGTCAAAAAAATCCCCGGCCAGATTATAAAAATTCAACCATTAAAAGAGGGGGGTAGCCACTACATTTGATTGAGTTAAGTTTCCACCTGAATCTTATCGCGCTACTTAGGAAGGAGGTGCAAACTTCTCTTAAACGTGTAACAAGCCCACGAGTATCGAGTACATTGCTAAACTAACAGGTGGCGCTAACATTAATACCTTTTTGCCAAATCCATACTCATATTATAAATGCGAAAGTGTGTCTGTCTGTCTGTCTGTTACCTCTTTACGCTTAAACCGTTGAACCGATTTTGATGAAATTTGATATGGAGATAGTTTGAGTCCCGGGTTTGAGGCTACTTTTTATCCCGGAAAAATACCCTTATCTGCGATAAACGAAATAAAGGCGGACGAAGTCGCGAGCAGAAGCTAGTAAACTATATAAATAAACATTATACCCACTTAAAAACTAAATTAATGTTGGAGTTCCCAACAATACGGACTATTTGAAGGTCACTGAATCGAACATTTTTTTTTAATATTTTGTATGGTGTTTTTTTTTATTTGTCGTGGTTTCATCACGCCAAAACATATGTTTGTTGCTGGACATCCACAGATGGTTATAGGATACTTTTTGTCCAATTACGCGAAATAAGAAGAGTGTTATTTTTTTTTTCTCAGCTGACGAAGTTGGGTACTTTCTAGTCGTTTGTAAAGGTGCGTCCACATTTGTATCATTTGCCTGTATCAGATCATCGTCGCATGGCATGATCGCGTGTCACGATCACGCGTCTGGACGTTGCGCCGATCCGATCGCTCGAAATCCATTTGCTACGCGTATCACACACTTATATCGGAAGAGTGCGGCATGATCGGGCGCCGACAGTGAGGGTCCAAGCAGCGCGATACGCAGTCATGCCACGGCACAGTGATCGGATACGAGCAAATGATACAAATGTGGACGCACCTTAAGGTTAGCTTGTACCTACACCTCACGGTTCTCTCCGATAAAAACATTATTCAAATCAAATCGAATCAAATAATATTCAACGAATACGAGTAAGTTCTCAATAAGTGAAATGTATGATTTCTTTTGAAAAATAAAAACCTTTATCCACGAATACCGCTACCGTAGTTAACGACTAAATATTAACGAGTCTTTGAAGTCTAGCGACCAGGGTAGCGTTCTGAGTGTGTTTCAAGATGGCGACTTTTTCTAAATTCGCCAAAAGTATAGCGACAGCTTAAAAAAAAACAGGCCAAGTGCGAGTAGGACTCGCGCATCTAGTGTTCTGTACAACTTTTACGCTAGTAAAACGGCTTTATTGGTTACAGACATAGTATGAGAGCAGTCAAAATGTCTTTAAAGTCAGGTTAAAAAAGTTGTATTAGATACTTTGAATAAGAGCACAACGTAATTTACCCTAAGTAAAGTTCTATTAGTAAGTTTTTTCTATGTATAAAATATAAATAAATATGTATATCATTGTTTAGTTTATAACTCATAAGCCCGGTATTACACTATCACCTACTCATGTGAGGTGATGGTTTAATATAAGCAAGGATAGGTACATTTAAACATAAATGGAAAGTTAGTGCTATAATCGCCAATAAACGCATGTTTGGCGAATTATCTGTAAGAAATGTCCCACAATATTTATTCTGAAATAAATAAATAAAAAAAAAGATAAAAAAATAATATTTTCAGATTTTTTCATGTTTTGTGCTGTAAGAGCTAAAATAGCTACCTTTATACCAAATTTAAAGTTCCTAGGACAACCAGAAGTACCCTATAGTTTTTCCATGGACGGCAATTTGTATAGAAACTCCTTTTTAAATGATTATATCTTTTGATTTCGTTGACTTACAAGCGTGATTTTTACAGTTTTCAGGAACCGCAGACATAAGTATCTATTTTATATTAATTTGACAGACAGACGAACAAAAAAGTAATCCTATAAGGGTCCCAGTTTTTACTTTTGAAGTATGGAACCCTTAAAAGAAAATGAGCTTTAGCAGAAACAAAAAAAAAGCCAATATATCTTATATGCCCCAGGCTTTGCAAGCGTTCATAGGCTGCGGTGACTGCTTAACATCAGGCAGACCGTACGCTTGTTTGCCACCTTAGTAGCATATAAAAAAAGATTTGGCTGATATGTTAATAAGTAGTAAAACAAAATATAATTTTCAACTTAGCACTTATATTAGCGAACCTCTTACATTGTTCCTTGTAAATTGTCTTCGAAAAAAACCTTACCAAACACAGCCAAATGAAAATAAACGGTCCGTATTCAAAAATTTACGAGTCGCTAAAATGTTTACAGCCATTATAAATCAGTAGAAAATATCACGGTCCCCAAAGAAAAAAATCTCCAAAGGGCGAGGCAAATGGACATCGTAATGTTCAAATTGCGCGTAATAAAAGTTGTATTATGCGGAACCCTTGGGTTAATGGGTAATAAGTGCAAAATATTGGGTCCATAAATAATTTATTCCAAGTTTCTTGGACAAATTGAGGGATGAACGGATTTTTAAAAAAATGTATTATTATTATCATCATTTTGTCTTCGCGGTTTTAAATATTAATGTTCGTTGGGATAAGACAGAAGTATGGGAAAAACTAAAGGCGGTATATATTCAGTGAGCGACCGATGTAGCTACGACGGGTTCGGAGCAAGAGAGCGAGCTGTCAAAGTGACACTTGCTTTAAAAATGTGTTTTCACTTCTGCTCAAAAATACTTCACATTAGCTCCGCGAAGCGAGACTAAAATAGTACATTTAGCCCCTAGGGTTTAAAAGAAAGCAATATAATCCCATAACAATTTCTATGTCGCTGAAAAAAAAAACTTGCTGCCAGCTACATACTCCTTACGAATAATTAAAAACAAACAAACCAACCTGATCAGATTGGCCGAACTTTCTGATAAGCTTGCTCAAACTGTACTTTTAGTTTTTTCATGAAATATACAATTTTAATGTTAAGTATTTTTTATTTTCTCGCAGTCGAAGTGAAAAGCAGAGTGTTTAACACGTGACTAAAAGCCAATGACACTCAGACATACACATTTCGTGTCATAATGGCTTATGCTAGCCCCTTGTCAAACAATCTACTATTTGATACATTGCTACATCTTTCCCTTTTCAAACAAAAAAATGAACTTGCGAATTATTTATACTAGACATTGCTACATGGACGGGTGCAGGTTTGCATCGGATCAGATTCTGGTGCGCTCCGTGGCCGTGTCAAAGCCGGGTGTCTGTACCGATGTGTGGACGGGATTTGACTCCTGGTCCCGCCAACGCGTACGCGGAGCCACTCTCACTCTCCACTCCTTCACGCGGTAACGTTGAGTAACGTAAGCGCGTGAAGGAGATCTTGTGAAGAATGACATCTTACTCAGTGACACCACTCTAGATATATTTTCTAGCTCCGAGTCCAGGCTCATGACCTCAATTACCGGCTACTTGGACTCTAAAGTTAGGCCTAACTCAATTACTGTGTTATGTGTTTTTTTTTGCATTAATATGTACATTAAGTTAATGAGCATGCTTGGTTATGTACTGTAAGTGTTGATTGTGAACTTATAATTGAAATAAATAAATAAATATTTTTAGAACAACTGATGTACGTTTGATATGCCACCTTATAAGAACTGTGTTCTATTGTTTACTCTACCTTACGCTCCAATGGTCTTATTAACGTTCAAGAACACGACCCATGTACGGTATCCCAGTTATGACAATACAACAGCACTTTTAAATTTCCTAGCAAACCTCACGTTTGATTGGAAAACTAAACGCAAACCAATTCAATCACGTGTGATGGAGAGGGCTTATATCGAAAAAGCAATTCCTTTGACACACTCAAATTCGTTTGTTCAATTGATATACTCCTGCAATAATTGCGTGGTTGTATGTTTAAGGACACAAAATAACAAATACTCGTATGTAATATAAAATAGAATACGTATTTATTCTTGCACATGAACTTATCTCTCAAGACACATAATAGAGTTTGTAATAGAATGGAATATGTCTTCAAACTTATTCATGACCGAATTAAGTATAATAACATCTAACTTTTTATGTAAAATAGGTAAAAAATTGTATTTAATCGATGACGAATTGTTACTTTAACAAAAAAATAAGCATCACTAAATCGCATATTCTTACGGGACACAAGATAATTTATTAGGTACCTATCTCGTCAAATCGAGATAGGTACTAATAATAAATGATAGATAGATACTATAATAAAAGAATATATACTCATACATATACATACCTACCTTGTTTTTTTAAATAATTTTCTAATATTGTCTGACGTTTCGTATTATTCGTAATTAGTATAGAGCTCATTGAAATAAAACAATTTAACGGATTATATCGCGTATATTATCTCATTTTAGTTTCCAGACGTTTCGGAAGCTTTTCAGCTTTCCATGGTCATGGGTTAAAAGCTTCCGAAACGTCGGGAACTATAATGAGATAATATACGCGATATAATCCGTTAAATTGTTTTATTTCAATGAGTAATAATCGCGGAAACAGAAGAAAATATTAGTATAGAGCTGTTTGCTATGTCGGGCTATGTGGCTTCATCGGCCTCACGGATTTTGACTATTTTTGTTGCGTAACTGGGGATCCACAGATTGTTACTAAAAAATAGGGATAATGATTTAAATTTCATTGATGTATCAAACCATTCAAACCTCAAGCTCACCAACACTTATATTTCACTTTATGATAAGTTCATGCGGGAGAAATTCGTTCGACAGGACCGCTTGGAGTTTGGCGCTGTTTTCGGCGTTGGTTATATTCAATGCTAGCTTTAGTTCGTCGGCGAACAGAAGGCATGTCGTGTGCTTGACGGAAGCTGGGAGATCATTGACAAGTATCAAAAAAAGTACAGGTCCAAGGCAATATAAAAATATATGGACTTGCTTTTTTATCTTCTATTATATGTTTACCTTTATTAGTTTCGATATGTTTGCTTGGAGGACTACGCATTGAGTTTATATATACTTCAAACATATGTTTAGGACAGGCTACGTACAAATATTGTAATAGATAAGAGTTATTTAGAAAAAAATACTGACTGTTGAGTTTGTTTCGGCTTTCTTCTCAACAGGCGTCTCCTCTTGGGAAATGCCGTAGAGTCAGACTTGTAAAAGTGCCCTTGCGACCTTCTTACTATGATGATGTTAATATGTTTATTTTTCATAATTATTGTAGTATATATTATTGTGTATAGGGTAGAAATATCAAATTGAGCGAAAAAGGTGAAAAAAAAAAAACTTTTTAAATTTTGCGACGCAGAATGACAGTATTTTTTTCATGTCCAAAATAAATAAAACGGTTCCATGTGATTCTTTACAGTTCAATGAAGGAAAATGGGTAGAGACCAATTTTTGGCAAGTAGTTAAGTAATTGATTCCGTTGTGACTTGTGACACGAAAATTATTAATAAAATTTATATGGCAACTTTCGTGTCATAACGGAACCAATTAAAATAATGAGGCAAATTAAATGTCTTAACTACTTGCCAAAAACTTGGTCCTCACCCAAATACATACGTATTGACAACTGTACACTTAAACATATCAACGGCTTAAATTAGAAAAAAGTCAGGACCGAGCCCAGTGGCATGCCATGGGAGAGGCCTATGTCTTGCAGTGGAGGGAGATGGGCGGATTGATAATTAATAACAAAGCTCATACATCTTATTAAGTTAAGGCTCTTAACCATGACACCTTTTCTCTGCGACTGTCCTAAAATTATATTATATTATTCATATTCATTTATTTGGCATGCAACAATAGAAGTTTACATTTAGCAAGTCAAATTACAAAAAATATGCAAAACACATTATTAACTAAACAATAAATACTATACAATGCAAATAAAAAACAAAATAAATAAATAATAACAGTACAGATGACACAAGCCTAATCACAAACATGATTTGACGAATTGACTGACTTCATTTTAGGCTACACAACAAAACGGGGCTTAATCGCGTATAAATATGATTTATTTAATTACCATTCGTTGGTAATTCTTTTGATAAATCGCCAGATGCCGTGACCGTAGTGTGTCGGTCTAGTGACAACTTTAGTGTTTAACCTAATAATCAACACCAAGCGCGGGTATATCGAAAAACTCGCGCGGCTAGATGTTAATAACCGCCTCTCCAGGGTCGAGACTATGGTCGTACCAACAAAAAGTAATTCAATAAATCATATCTATACGCGATTAAGCACCGTTTCGTTGTGTTGTGATAAAGAGTGAAAATCGTGTTAAGTAGTTTAAAGCAATGTGATGATCGTGATGAATAACAACGCTCGTACATCTTATTAAGTTAAGAGTCCCTAGTAAGCTCGGTTCTTCATACAAACGTAGTTACGCTCTCATTTTCAAACGACTAGCTACTTTGCTCTGAAACTTTGTTTTAGAATAAGTTTAGGTATATGCAGGCCTGTAATTAGTTTATGTACCTTCAGATACCATAGCAAAAAAAATACAGCGAATTCATACAAAACTTGTTTTTCATGTATTTCGTTGGTTTTATAAACTGCAGGCGTATAAACTAGTTTCAGGCCTAGATATACCTCATGTCAGTGTATATGCAAAGTTTCGTTACAATCCAACGCGTAGTTTTAAAATAAGAATGAAACTCCGTTTGTATGGCAAGGTGAAATTCGGCCGAGCTTACTGGGGACTCTTAAGGACCATAACCTTTTCACACCTTTTCACACCTTTTCTGTGCCACCGTCCAAAAATGACTGACTTCTTTTGGGCTGACCCGACAAGGTTGTTATTATTCATGGCTAGATCCCGGAGGCTAATAAAGTCGCATCAAGCTTGTACGCAACCGAGCATTGTATGCAACGTAGCATACATGCTAACGAAGCTGCATGCTAATCCTGTTGGATACATGTGCAAAGTTATTGGATTTTCATTTTCCATGTGTCATAAAAGGTTCACTTTATTATACAGGATGGGAACGGGTATACCGACAGACTTTAACCATCGAGTTCAGTGCCTCATTGGAGTACTTTTTAAATCTGAGAGATAGCAGTACTATCCGGCACGAATTACCCTCAATAAAGAAAAAAATAATAATTGGATACTCAACGTATTGTAAAACTTAATACAAACTAGCCAAAAAGCATGCAGGTACTGCTTCTGTCTATAAAAGTATTAAATAAGTGGCTACATCGCATCATTAAAGCGTGTTGTTAGTCATGGAATTTTGAGATTTATGAATTTATTAAAAAAAAGTTTTTTTCTCAAAAATTACGCGTTTTGGACTAGTTGTTATACCACTTTATATGCCCAAATTGGGTTCTCAATTCGGTGGTTAAAGTCTGTAGGTACACTCCATCTACTACGTTCCCACCCTGTGTGACGTTGTACGTACATGTTTATAATTATTTCTAAAATAAATAAATAAATGTATACTTAAAAAATAAAATACTTAAACACTAACTTAAAACAAATCTAACTTAACTATAATAACCTAATAATGAAACAACACTATTTAATATAAAAACATAAATTAAATAAGTATACATATTTAACTAACACTTCTATGCGCGACGATTAACCACTTGCATAGCAGCACATCACCTGATTATCGAAGTGCGCGCTCATTGGCTAAACCGCGCACGCTTGTCTCGTGTCGATAGAACATTCGAGATGCGCCGCGCAGCCATTACGTACTATCATCTGATTTGAGTCGGTTGCGTTCACTAGTTTTCTATGTGTCCTCGTACGCGCTGGCATTAAATTATTATATTTAATACTTTTTATTAAATAGTACGTCCTTCCGACATATTTGGAAAAGTTTAACTTCAGTTCATGTGTTTGTGTCGCACCCCAATCGGGTAAGTCGTTGAACAAGTGTTTATTTTAGTGCTTAGCTTTAAGTTAGTGCTCATTATAGACCCTAAGTGCTTAGTGTTAAATCCATGCATCTAAAAGTAATCCCGCTGTGTTAAATTTCATCTGCATTTATTTGCACTTACGGCTTTTGTTTCCGAACGGTACCTATGTACCTATAAATTAGTAAATGTTACCGTTTTAACGCACGGAACATATTATTCTGCCTTGCCTAAGCTATTTCACAGTGTTTAATCTTGAGATAGAAATCATGCGCTAGCGAAATGTAATACAATATACTTTTACCCATTTTCATTCTACCCTTTTTTCATTTGTGTAAAAAACCATTGCAAGTTGTTCTGCTTTATTATTTTTCCTGTGTAAAATAAAAACTCCGTTCTGGTAGTCAGCACCAACACCAACTGCTTTCGGCTTCTCCCTCTTCGTAGGCGCACATCATCATCAGGCTCACTACCAGCGGAGGAGTTTAGACGATTTTGACACCGGTCGTTTATTCATTCACAGGGTGCAAATTTTTGCTTAAAACTACGCTGGCAGTTGCGGTGCATGTACCAACCGCGCCGCCTTCACCCAGCAACATTTTTGTGGTGGCACAACACCAGCATCAACGGCCCGGCGCTTCCCGGTTGTTCTAGTCCGCTCCACCGACCGCTGCCCCAGCCAAGATCTGCAGCCCTAACCTTAGCGGGAAGTACCGAACTTCGGAGTACCATCAGACGGCCTTTTAACTCGCGATCCCTGAGTTTTTTTTTTAATTTATTAAATTGTTATTTTTTTTTGTTGTTGACTTTGGTTGTTTAATTTATAAAAAAACACATATTGGGACCCAAACGTCGCACCTGTATATATTTTAATAAAGCACATTTGCCCGCGGTTTCGCTTGCATTACAAGTAATTGAGTAGTCTGTGTTATACATCCATTACCTTTATGTTTCATCGAAATAAAATCTGTTTGTTTAATAACACGTTTTTTTATGTACATAGAAAACATTCAAGACTCAGAAACAAATATTTATGCTCATCGTAAAAATATTTTCCCTTGCCGTGATTTGAACCCAGAATCTTCAGCTTCGCGGGCAATGTTACTCCCACTGAGCTAATAATAGCGCCAACTTTTCGTTCGATTTGACAGTTATTGTAATAGGAGTGTATCGTAAATGTGATCATGTAACGTGTAATACATGTTCTCATAGATGAAACTAAGGTTAAATACCTAATACCTAAAATCGGAGTAGCTGCAGGGCCAAAGCGGATGGGGAAATACAAGGCCTACAGCACGGTGCTCTGTGGTCGAAAGGTTGAGACGCTGCACCGGTAATCCAAAGGTACGGGGTTCGATTCCTGTGTAAAAAACATTGTGAAAACATTTTTTAATCGAATTGAATATTTTGAAATCTTCCTTATGATGTTCCACAGGCGTAAAACCAATGAAAAAACTGATGGACCAACTATTTTGCTAGAGACAGTAAATAAACTTAGGCACAACTACTGCGATATATACTTTGTCCTTACCTTATTCGTAATTGTTGTATTTACCTCTTTTTCTCTCATATAATGGTCGCAATATATGTTGGTACGAAACCTGCGCTTACTTTTTATTTTCGCTGCTTTCTATCTGGTTGTATGTGTTAAATCGCTTAAATCTTCCATATGACATCTATTGCATATCAGATGATGATTCATATATCCGTTGGGAATTTAATTCGCCATTCCTCTATAGTTTCAAGTGTTGGTTGCAGAAAATGACCATTCTTCACACGCTATAATCGGCTAAGAAAACTCCCCGCCTGCCAAATAAATTAATCTCAAGCTATATTTAGCATTTTCTCCAAGAATAAAAAGACAAATTACATTTTTAAGACGCGCGAGTGGCGTCGACGCAAATTGGCCATTAACGCGATGGATGTCTCCAAGTTTCCGAAATACTTCGCTTTTTTAACAAGCGAAATATAAAACGCTCTTGACTATGAAGCTTGGAAAGAATCGGAGACCGAGAGAATTTAAGAACTAAACCTATCACCACAAAAAAAAAAACTAAGCGTGATTTTTTTTAAGTTTTTGTGTGGGGCCTACTCATATGCTCAATTACTCAACTGTACACTTATTTGGATGAAATAATAAATAATATTCGTGTTCTATATTATTACATTGGTCTCCATATATATATTAGCCTGTACATATGTCCTACTGCTGGGCAAAGGCCTCCTCTCTTTTTTGCCATTCGTCCGGGTAGAGTGCATGTTCCTGCGACGCGCCCTGAAATGCGTCCTGGTCATATCGCCATCTCTTCTTAGGTCTGCCTCCACTCAGTAGATAACTTGGCCCATCGTTCCTGGTGCATTCGCCAGACGTGTCCAGCCCAATCCCACTTAAGCATGGCGGTCTTCACACCCACATCTGCGATACCGGATTGGTCTCCATAAAGTCCTTTTGTTTATTTTTTATTCAGAGAGCAGGCGATCGTTCGCAGCGACGTAGAGTAGTGGACACTGCAGGGTAAAATAGTAATTCCAGCTGCTATTCCCAATTCGTATACATGTAATGTTTATAACACTTTTTAAGACATTAATTTAGAAGGTTGACCACTGGGATCATAGTTGATCAACGAACATTAATATAGTCATTTCCTACTCCGAGAAGTTTGGTTAGGACCTCTTCAGTTCAGCTGAGGATTTAGGAACTATACATTAACGTATTTTAAAACACACGAGTACTACCTAGTAGCGGCAATAAGTAATCGTTGTATTTTTTTTCTATTGATACAGATCTTAGCCGAAGGACTGTGGCCTACTTAGTCATAAATAATAGTTAAATACACAATTACATACAATCACAATATATAGTAAGTATTTATAGTATACACAATTACAATTCATATATATGTACATAATTTTAATACATATAATAAATATACATATATACATAACATATACATATACATATATACAAACAACCGCGTTACAAAAAAATGTCTACCTACTGGTCAGTCATTACTTAGATGCGACACTGTCCGCACGCTTGATGCTATCGCTATATGTTTACGCGGCTTGCATTGTTTACCTTAATTACTGCATATTTTCTTATTATGTGCTTTTCTATAAACTGTCTTCTGCCTATAAACTGTATCTGTGCTTGTGCTTGTGCTTGTGCGTCTTTCTCTTCTGTGCCTTCTGTTTTGGATTATTTGTGCCTACTGGGAGAATACAACGATAAAACCGTAAGTGCAGTGTTTTACTGACATCGACACTTGATAGGCCACTACATATTTATCCAAAGGACGGCCACTCCCCCAAAAAAAAACCAAGACTACCAGAGATGGCAGACCGAGTAATTTTTGGGGAGTGGACGTCCACGTACTCGTATTTTCAAGAGATTATAGCTGCATCCGGACAAAAACTTGAAAGACTGAATATTTTGGAATAAATCCCATTTTTCCCCGACCACGTTAGGTTTTGTTCAGTTCAATAAGGTTTCACTGATACAAAATGACAAGACAAATGACTGATCTTTTTCTGACGGTCCTGGCTGATTGTTGGTTTATCTTCGCACGCTGATTTGATTTTCCCAAGGTACCTTTTTGCCGTCACAAGTCGAGAACTGTTTCGCCCCAGCGGCCGTCGCTTCTACGAGCAATATGTGCCATATAGCCCACCCTAGTAATTTTCTTCTACTATTTGATCTTGATATTGTCAATGTCTAGGCGTACCAACGCTAACCACATAGTTGACAAGTCTCCTATTTACTTTATACGAACTCCAATGCAAATGTGTTCCTCTGGCACGAAAAAAATATATCATTTTATATGACAGACAAAAATACTATTATACAATTTATGGGGACATGCGCATTCATCTGTGGCTGGAGACAGCTGAGGCTCGTGCGGTTTTTTTTTTGAACCTCTCTTTGAACTGGATAGGTCTGGTTAGACCTCCTGACCAGTAATCGGATTTAGTGGTGGGAGCGCGCAAACCGACAAACGAGATGCCGTCCACGGCCACTTGGAGTGGGGGGGAAAGGGGGGGCGCACGGCACATGGCACAGGAACTGAGGAGGTAGGAACCGGAACCGTTCAATCCCAGTTGGGACAGGGTAGAGAGAGACAAGAGAAAGTGGGCGTAGGGGAGATTGCGAGACTACGGGCTGAGCGACCCCGCCGGCGGGGTTGACTCTTACACTTCGCGGTTTTATGCACGTGTTGGAGTGAGACGGAAGATGTGGTGCGCTTTTTGGGGTAGATTAAATTCACTCGTTATTTTCCTACCTATCTAAAGTATTCTTTCATGTTATTTTTCTTTCTGTCTCACTTTAGTGTATGTATATCTCATGTATTGTAATTAGTATATAAGGAATTGATTTTTATAAATAAACGTTCTTTATTTTACTGCTGTCGCTGGTCTTATTACTCACCTCCATACGACCTCCTATAAATAAAAATAAAAAAACATTATTACACTTTGTACACGCAAGATTAAATTAGTTTTAATGACTGGTATATATCGTATTCCATTAATCATCAAAGTCAATCTGGGTTTAGTTACTAGTCTTTGAAATAAATATCGTATTTTAAAGTGCGACTATTTAGGCGACCTAAGTATTATGCATTTGGGCACGTAGGTACTAAAAAGGAGGCTCTAAAGACCTCCTTAAGTCTTGAACAAATAGGTAATGTCAACCGAAAGACCCTAGGGGTGTCTAGTCTCTCGCTAAAAGCAGTTAAGTTACTGTTCGATTATACACACTTATGTTTAACGAAGTTCAAATATACTTTAATGGAAAGTGCCAGAGTGTGGTTGTTTACTTTCGCAGTATAGGTACTCAGTTCATACGTATTTTTAGGGTTCCGTACCCAAAAGATAAAACGGGTTCCTATTACTAAGACTCTGCTGTCCGTCTGTCTGTCTGTCCGACTGTCACCAGGCTGTATGTCATAAACGGTGATAGCTAGACAGTTGAAAATTTCACAGATGAGGTATTTCTGTTGCCGCCTAACAACAAATACTAAATACTGTTTGTCTATGTCAGTAACCGATATAAAATGATCGAACACCGCGTACATTTTGCTTAGAAGTAGGGCTGTGCTAACACTGGATTTTAATAGATACGGCCGTTTGTAGCGTATATTTTGTACGAAACCCTCGGTCCGCGAATCCGACTCGCACTTAGCTGGTTTTTTTTAAGGCTACGCGCTTAGGAAAAATCCTCATGGCTGATTGTGAAGGGAGGCCCAGACAGCGCCGGACTCTTACCAACTAAAACCTAAGCAAGCAGGGTTCCTTGATATTCGAAGGTTGCATGTTTTGGCGTCAGACTTTTGCGTCTTCGTTATTGCCAGATTTATTTTTATTTATTTATTTATTCAAATTAATTACACAGGAAAACGGACAACCAAAGCAGTGTGAAATTATAAAAATATTATCAGTGTGTATGTCTGTAGCATTGTAACTCTTAAATAGATGAACCGATTTTTATTTTTTGCGAAACAGAAGAATTGATTGAGAGTGTTCTTAGCAATGATTAAAGACAACCAGTTCAGTCGTTCGAAAATCTAGCTTTTTTCTTGGCGTGTTTGCAGGATTTTAAAAAGATAGACCAGTGTTAGGTAACTATTTTGGGTACCAGTGTTAGGTAAACTGAGGTTGCTTTCGGAAAAATGGGTTTTCAGTGAGCTAATACAACCCTGAAAAAATCTAAGCAAAATTTGTAGGAAAATTACAATTTAAAACAAAGAATGCCTCAAAAGACATCAGGAACAAAATAAGGTTCTTAATATTATTATAACGAAGTTAGAAGAAGTCTGTCAGCATTTTTGAGAGGAGAAATGAGGAAGCAACAATGATATTAAAAATGCTTTGAAGTGTTTCATAAATAATTCCATTTACTTGGTTTTTATTATTGGGCCATAAAAATAAATAAAAAACATCCGCATTTCTGTGGACAATACCTAGTAATGGTTTAGGTAGATACTCGTAAACTTAATAACTTTATCGTAGGTGGTGTTACTTTAAAGTTTGTATTATGTCTATAGGACCCAGCAAAAAAAACAGTATTTTATGCAATCGTTTTATATTATAAAGGTAACACGAGACTTGAAAAGCGTTATTTTTCAGGAAAGAGTTTTCCGGAATAAAAATCCTTGGAGACCTGTTCTGAGGCACAGATCAACATCCTGTGTGAATATATTATAGAACCTACGGACCGAACTTTGATCTGTGGCTGAAGTCTATCTAGATAAACTAGGAAGGCAAAACTGAATCCAACGAGAAACCTACATCACTTTTATAAAAATGAAATGTTTGTACATTGAAGATATTTAAAAATATATATATTTGTAACGCACTATTTGGAAGTCACTAAATCGAATAATATATTTTTTTAAATTTTTTGTATGTGCTGTTGTGACTTCATCACGCCAAATCGGCTAAACGGATTTCAATTATTTTTGGTACACGGCTTGGTATCGATCGACAGATGGTTTTAGGATACTTTTTACCTAACTACGATGTCGAAAAAAAGAGAGGCTATGGCTTTTTCTCCTCCGCGAAGAAGGATTACATTAAAACCCTGTTTCTCAACCCAAATACATTTTTTTTCAAGAATATTAACAACAACGTCTTTAAGCACATTTTTATTCAACACTTCAGAACACAAAAAGTTCTAATAATACAATACAATACCTTTGATTGAACACCAAAAAAAAACACTAAAGTCTAAAACAGTATGAGAAACTGTAAATAACAGGCGGTCTTATCGCTAAGAATCGATCTCTCCCAGACAATCATAAGATATACTCGTAGTACTACCTACTGTGAAAAAACTCACTACAAAATATTACTTAAAATATTGTATTTACTTATTTAATCTTTGTTACACAACAAATGGAGTTACAATTGGCGGACTTATTGCATTAATGCAATCTCTGCCAGTCAACCATTGGTCCAAACAGAAATGTTCTGTGGGTGCAGGATCGTAGATCAACCGATATGATAGAAAATATCATTGCCACAACTGAGACAAATATAACGAAATATCATCACAATCATCCAATCCTCAGCTACACTCGAATCACACAACAGTTTTTCTGACGCAGTTAAGTGAAAATTTAAACAGGAAAAGTGTTTGTTGTTATTTTGCTGATCAATTATCCTTTTCCGAACGGCTTGGAAACGATTTCAAATACCAATATTGTGCAATCCACTCTTTTATTTACCAATGATTGATTCTGTAGGATCGCAGGCCGTAATCGTCGGCTATTACTATTTACTGTGCAATTCAGATCGCTTTCCTCTGCTTAAGGTTCCGTATTCAAAGATAACTAGCGTTAACTCTAATCAAAGCCTCTGCTATCTGCCTATCTGCCTTGGAGCTCTAAGCTCCAACCATATTAAGATCAATGAAATTTTCACAGAATGTGTGTTACTGTGGTCACTATAACATACATACCGTAAAGTCGGGTTACTTTAGCCCTAGACAGTAACTTTGGCCATTGACATTTACTCGGTCTAGGTTATATTATTGCACTGTAATTATGGACATATACCATGAGGTTTGTTTTAGCTAGCCTTTAACGTTTTTGAGTTTTTATTAGACCCTTTTAAATAACGTTTTCATGTGGGTCAAAGTTACCCTGCATTGGGGTCAAAGTAGCCCGAGTTAACCGAGTTTACGTAATAAAAAAATATACATTAAAAATTATATGGTGCGTATACACATAAAACATTCTTAGGTGTTCTTGAGTAATATTTTAATGGCATAAGTTTATTTTAAACCGTAACATGTAATGCGTGACAGCATTTCGCCGAGCACTCCAAAGCAAAGCGAGTTATTTTGAAGAGTAAAGCCAATGTGGAACTAAAAGCCTCTCCACTAAACGACCTAAGAAACATGCATAAGATCGCTACGTCCAAAAACACAAAACCGCACTCAGCGTTTAATTTAGCCGGACATTTTACCCTAAAAGCCGGCCATACCTTTTTTAATAGCTTTTTCAAGCCAAAAATATCGTTCTCAGAGCAGTCACAGCCACAACCGCGGCTTTTCTAGTGCAGAGACTTAGACTATTTCTCGCGCAAGGCGCAACAGCGAGACAGAAAACCGGACAGGCTGGGAAGAGAAAATTTTTTGCCGGACTCGTCCGTAAAGTCAAAACATGTCCGACAAAACCCGGACACCTTGGTAACCCTTAACATCCAATCCATCCAATTGAAGGACGAATTCAGTGAAGGGGCGTTCTTTTTAAGATTGTTTTTACTGTAACAACTTTTCAATGGCATTCGTAACAACTATAATAAATACGACTAAAAATTTAAGTCTATGTGTTCGTTGATATTTTGTACATCAATAATCCTTTTCCAAACAACCGGGAATTGCTTTCAAACACCAATATTGTGCAACCCACTCTTTTTCTCGTATTTACCGGTGATTGATTCTATTGGACCGCAGCCGCAATTGCCAGCTTTTACTGTTTACTGAGCAATACAGATCGCTTTCCTCTTTTTAGGGTCCCGTATCCAAAGATTATCAGTGGAACCCTAATCAAAGCCGCTGATGTCTGCCTATCTGCCACAGAGCTCAACAATTCGTCTGTAATAAGATTAATGTATTAATGGGGCATCACTATACATTATCTATACAATTATAAAGTTGTAAAAATGTAATGTCTGAACATTGAAAATATTAAAAAAAAAGATTCTAACGGACTATTTGGAGATCACTGAATGGATTTTTTTTTTTGGATTTTTTGTGAGTTTGTATGTGTCGTTGCGGCTTCATCACGCCTAAGCAGCTAAACGGATTTCAGCTATGTTGGGTACACGGTTAGCTAGGTATCTTTAGGTGGTTATAGGATGCTTTTTACCCGACTACGCTGAATAAAAAGAGGGGATATGACTTTTTCTCCACCGCGAACGAAGTTGCGGGCATCTTCTAGTATAGTTATATGAATACTAGAAGGTGCTCGTATCCTATAGCCATCTGGAGATAAAGCTGCCCGTGTACCAAAAGGATGAAGCCACAACGACACATACAAACATTCAAAAAAATCCAAAAAAATTATGTCGTTTCAGTGATTTCCAAATAGTCCATTACAATATATATTTTTTAAATATCATCGATGTGCAGAAATTTTAACAACTTTATAATATAATAGCATTGATACAAATTTAATGATAATGGACCCAAACAAAAGAGTATTTTTCTTTCGTCTTTTTTTTCGTGCGGTGGTGATGACCCAAATAGCACACAAGCTGTGTAAGGGCTTATTCTTACAGCTATTATATAGCCAGTTTGGGCGATACAAGAGCTGTATAAGATCTAATACAGCTTGTGTGTTACCTGGGCAGGAACCCTTCGTGCGCAAACCTTACTCGCTATTTGCTTTTAGGAATTACTGTTTTCTTCTAACAATTCTTCAATTTAATTCCACTCTATCAATCAATCAATCAATTAATTCTTTATTTAAGTAGGCCTAGTTACAAGCACTTTCGAATTGTCAGGTACAGAACATTAGAGAAGTGTTTACTGGGAGAAATACAATATGATCCAACATTTGTTGCAAGGATTAGGGAAGGCATTAGGGAAAACCCAGAAAAACCAGG
Source organism: Hedya salicella (assembly GCA_905404275.2). Classification (NCBI taxonomy): domain Eukaryota; kingdom Metazoa; phylum Arthropoda; class Insecta; order Lepidoptera; family Tortricidae; genus Hedya; species Hedya salicella. The sequence goes on along the minus strand of FR990111.1, from coordinate 13,590,760 downwards.
TACTTATTCAGGTTCAGGTATTACGTGCCCGTACTTAAACCTGGACAAATATAATGAAGGTTTCTTGAAGGCAAGAGTAAATAAAACTGCGGCTGTGGGATGCTTATTCTTGACCACTAAACTGTCACTTACGTAAACTTTACATTTATTGAAACTCGTACATGGTTTTCAATAATTATACCCACATAAAAAAATCATATTTTTACCCGATTAAGCCCCATTTTTTTGTTGTAATAAATTAGTAACTTAGTTTACTATTTTTTTTATACGTTGACTTTATGCAAAAATATAAAAAAAAGCTCTATATAAAAGTGATTAGATTGTGGTACATTTTTGGTACCAGGCGTCGATGTTTGGTGAAAAATTATTTTTCAGTTTCGGTTACATGTATGGTGTGCCCGCCACGAATTTATTTTTTGGCATTATCTACTGACGACCGATTTGGCTAAGCGGGAGTAACGTTGTTTGCGAAGGTCATGGGTTCAAATCCCGGTAAGGGCAATTATTTGTGTGATGAACATAAATATTTGTTCCTGAGTCTTGGATGTTTTGTATGCATATAAGTAAATACATCTATTAAATATAGCGTCGTCTAGTACCCATAACACAAGCCTTATTGCATGGGACTATTTCGATTTGTGTAAAATTGTCCTGTAATATTTAGTTTAACTACGAGACTAAGTAGCGACTTATACAAGACACCAATACTCCAAATTTCAGCACTACACATCTTAGTAGCTTTTGAGTTAAATGCCTGACGAACGAACGAACAGAATCGGACGGAAGTATAAGGTTTCCTTTTTTGCCATTTTGGCTACGGACCCTAAAAATGCTTGTCGTATATATGCAGAAGGCAGCCTATATGGTCCTTGAACACGCCAAGTGGAAGAACATTACTATTGGTCACGATCTTCAGCCACGAGGGAGCGACTAAGAAGAAGCTTATCCTTGGTCTTCCCCTTCCTGCTTGCCTTCAACCTTTCCTTCTACGTTGTAATTAATAACAGTCTCGTAGCGTATTTAGTTTTCCGTAGTTTAACAACATCATAATAATTAATGTAAAAAATAGTAATAATAATAGTACACATTATTAGTTATCTAGGTACGTACAAGGAATGTTTTTCGTTAAATATATATGCGGAAAAATGTAAAATTTAAAATGTCTAGCTTACCTTATGACGAGCAGCTAACCTAGTGACCTTCAGTGCAGGCGTCACTGAAAATCAGCGTCAGGAAGTAAACTAAGTATTGTTCACTTCATGAAATTAAGCTGAGTGACGACCTCTTTACCATAATTTCACCTGTTTTATAAGATATGTTATAAGTATAAATATCATGCAATGCTAAATAAACTTATTTCTTCTTCTTTTATAAGGTGACAATTTTTTGTATATTTTATAAAATTATATTTATCCGAATGAGGTGTCGATTAATTTATATTGACCTCAGAAAATCATATTGAGTAAAACTGACAAAATACTGATGTACCATCAGAGAGAGCAGTCAAAGTGCGCACTGAACAGGTGCATAACTGCTTTCAACTTGCCTGCTAGCTCTGGTTAACTCTAACTTAGAAAGGCACTCGCGCAAGTTGGCAAGTCTACTGTATTAATAATAAACTAGTTTCCTGACAAATCAAATAAAACTACTTTTTATTAAGTGTCAAAATGCTGGGACAGTATTATTAGAGACTAGAAAGTTCCCGCTACTTGGCCAGCGGAGGAGATAAATATAAGAAACATTTGGTCTGTTTGATTTCCAGACGTTCTGTAAATGCAGTTACTTACTTTCAGAAATTAAATAATGTCTCCCTTCAGCAAAAAAGCATCTTAAATATTGTAGATAGGATATTTATCCTATCTACAATATTTAAGATACTTTCGATTCATACCGCATAGTATATGTACAACATTGCACTCAACAGGTGTATAATTTCATTCAACTTACCCGCCATCTCTGGCAAACTCTAACTTAAGAAGACGCTCGCGCAAGTTGGCAAATCTGTCCATGCATAATTAACAGCGTTGCTCTTGTCAGTTTGCCTTCTGTTACATTCTTAATTGTGTGCATGCGAGTATGTTTTAAAAAGACTGAATGTTGAGTTTGTTTCGGGTTTATTCTCAACAGTCCTCTTCGGAAACACCGTAAAGTCAGACTCATAAAAGTGCCCTGTGGCCTATTTACAGAATAAACAATTTGAATTTGAATTTGTTTCAATCAAGCTTCCTCGCTCTTAGGGTTACCTGGGGAAACCTTTTTGACGCAGTTTGACCAAATATAATTCAGTCAAAGGTCGAAATTAGCATCTAAATAACATTTTTACTCTCTACTCTCTGCTCAAATGTAAAGTGTGGGTATTGATAAACTTTTTATCTAATATTATTTCAAAGTCAAGGTTTTCCAAATTTTCATTAAATCGAAAGATTGAATTGGGTGAATGTTGTAGCGTTTTAAACACCTCCTTTTTTGCCATATTATTGACCATTACATAACAACAGCATCATTCTGATAAGAATGGCAGAAAACCGCGACGTCTATAAGATAACCGAAAATAACACCAACACCACAATTTATACCGAGTTCGTCAATATGTGGGCGATGGCTAAGGCGTTTAAAACGCTCTAATTTACCGATGATAATTCTTATAAAATCATTTCAATGTGTATTCCTCAACTATAATTAATGATTTGGTGAACTAAACGCGGTACAATTGCGCCCTCGTGGACGTATGTTAGTAGATATCATACGACTCATTATTATAAGTACATAATACCCTATTGATACGCTACCTTCATAGCGATTATTGTTTGCTGGGGTCGCAGTTCTGACCTAACCTATCGTAGCTTTCTGGCAGCGATTATCTTTGCTTGAAAGACAGTTTTCTGGTATTTTTTATTCGAATCGTTTTTGGATGGGGCCGCAGTTCTAACCTATCTTAACCTAGTTTTCTGGTTTCGTTAATCGATTTATAAGACGTTATCACGTAATAATATTGGACACGTATTTTTTCTTTTTTACGTTTCAAAAAAAAAAGAAATAGATTGAGTCAAAATGTCGCGTGACGTCACCATATGCTGCAGAATACCTAGTAGTGACGTCACGAGCCCTAACTCCTAAACTTTGATGCGATGCATCTCAGTAGTTTTTGATTGATTTGAAAAACCAAAAAATACGTGTCCAATATTTTTTTATTATCTACAATACGGACTAATTAGAATTTTGATTTTCGTTCCCTGTTGTCATGCCTATTGCATTTCATAGTCTATAAGTATATACCAAGACTATTATTGCATTTGATTATATAAGCAATCGAGCACGATAGTAGAATTGCCCACAACGAGTCATATGGTTGTGGGCGGTTCTATTATCGTGCTCAAAACAAAATAGACGAGAAATTTTCAATTACATGCCTTTTGGGCGTGAGGGTAAGTATAAAATTAGTGTACTGAACAGCTGCAACAAGCTTTTTGTTTTTATTTATAACCTCTGAAAAAAAAAAGTTTAATTCTTTACAAGCTTTTATTGAAGTACTTAACTTGCAATGTTTGTAGTATGTTCGGTTCAAATGTTGCAATTTCAAAAAAACCGGCCAAGTGCGAGTCGGACTCGCGCACCGAGAGTTCCTTACAAATTTTCACTTACCCTAACTTAGTGTTATTTTTACATTTTCCGTAATAAAACAAAATCTAATCACAATAAAAAAAATGTTCAAAAATTTACAGGTCAAGCCCATTCATATGATACCCTACTTTTAATTATTGCCCCCTCTTAAATCAGTTAATAATGCATTATATAAATAATATGAGACGTTAGAGCGTGCAGTGTTCCATTACTGGACGAGATTTCCAATTTCCGCCGCTCGCGCCCGTTTTCATTGAATCGCAATCAACTGTTTGTATCACTGAAGCTACACACGGCCCATTTTTTTACTAGCTTTTAATAAAAAACTGCCATAATATTCAAACACATTTAGAATAGGTACATAACTGTTAGCAACGTCGTTAACATGTTTAGTCAATACAGGACGTTGTAGAACGATCTTTCAATAATAGCAGTATTGGTGAAAAAACTACTTACTTCCATCTCATATAAACTCCCCGAGGTACAACGAACAATATTAAAATCTCATTTTCGGATTTGCCCAAAAAACGCTTCATACTAAACCTTCGAACTTATGCTGTCAACTTGTATGGGGAAATTAAGTTCTGCAGCTGTGTTAAAACTAGAGTTCATCGAATCGGTTTCATAACAAAAGTTATCATATATTTCATGGAATTATTAATTATTAATATTTTCATACTCTAAAAATTTACTTTCCCACCCAACTTTAAAGGCTGGTTCATAAAACAAGCTACCCGCAAGGTATCAAACTCAAAATCTTAACGTAGTACCTTATTTTGCTTGCTTTGTCAGAATCTTATATATTTTTTACAAATTTCGAGATCAGGCTAATTTACATGGACAGATAAAAGTGTGATATTTATGAACTCAAATTACTATTACATATTATTGTTATCAGAAAATGTAACCGCTATTGTTGTTAATAATGAAAATAATCTTATTTTCTCGTTTTTTGTTTAGACAGAAGACGCATTATATCCTAGTGAACTATAATACGTGTATTATACAACTCCGCACAGAATAATAAAAAATATCAAAAAACGAACGCAGTATTTTTGCAAAAATGTTTTAGCTAGGTTTCATTTACTGTAGTAATCTCCTTCGTTGACGGAATTTATTTATAAAACGAAGAATCTAGAAGCGTCTTCTTTCGAAAACATCGAGGAAACTAGATATTTCTGTGAAAGCTCTTTGTAATTCTACGCCGTGCTTGTTTTGCTTTTAGACGAACATTATGTTGACTTATTTACAGCTAAACAAAATTGAGTCTTATAGTAAAATCATACCAAATGACACCATTGACTTTTTTTCGATTCAGAGGGAGAGAGGGTTATGTTTTTAGTCTTCCGAAATCTTCAGCCGAAATCGGTGGTATAAGATTTTACTCTAGTATATGGATTTTATTTACGTTAAATATTGGTGAAACGTAAAATGAGTTTACTCACAAGTAGTAAATCATTTATTATTGGACTTATACTGCGTTGGTGAAATCGGCCCTAAATGTTCGGCGTCTTTATGTCTATATTTATTACTCAATGTCAAATGACAATCTTCACTTTACTTTTGACATTGACTAATAAACTTTCATGACAGAAACACGTCCACCATTTAATATACTCAGTAAATTCTTTATACTCTTCATAGCAATGTATAAAATATCAGAATATTGACAATTGAGAATTAGAAACAAAACCATGTGGAAAATTCGGAATTTGTGTTACTGGTAATTTGGTCTTAAACGATTCCGTAGAAAAAATAATCTGTAAAATACCGTAACATAAAAAAATCTGAAAATGGACCTCATCTTTGCGATCCATTATTCACTATATCTCTACAGTTAGTTTGTGTGTGTGACTTTATACCCTCTGGAATCTAGCGTACCCTAAAAATCGTTTAATTACAGCGGATGTCAATCATATATAACGATGTTACGCCATATTGATTCGGGGAGGTAATGGAAATAGGGCAGCAGTTGACATTGGCGGCACGTCTGTCGGTTCCCGCGCCGGTTGAGACGGGTTTATCATAATTATTTTGTTGACACGGCACATACCACTAATTGTAATAGATTTGAGGTATTATTCTTGTTAAGCACCTTATTCAGGTCTTTTAGATGTAGTAGCTGTAGCACAAATATTAGTTACTTCGATTAGTTGAATTCATTTAGGGCTATTTTTATGTAAACAAATGCTGAAGTTGATAAATATGTAGGTGTCAAAAGAGTTGAAACATTGCTTATGTGCCTATAGTATCACATAATGTTGATTGTTCTAAATTGTTTTGGCCGATAATGTTTCGCATGATGTGAAATGGCATAATACTCGTTGATCCTGTACATTTTTGCGCATACACATTTAAAAGTCATAAAGCATGTTTGTCCTAATATTGATAACCCAAACATCGATTTACCTAAAACTAATTGTCCTAAGAATGATTTGACTTATCATTAAAATGGCTACAATTACAGCTATGGTAAGTACGGTAGTTACAAGGAAAGGGGGGCGGGTAGTGTGGCCCCAAGAGGGAGGGCTCGATGGGGCGAGGCCCTGATTAGAAAAAAATCAAACCACCTGAGAATGGCCACCAAGCCCGCCCAGGACCGCATCAGCCCCGCTTACCTAAAATCGAGGACCATAAAAACAAGAGGACTGACAGTTGCCATACTTTGGATCGTGTTCCGATCGCAAGGAGATATTCTGGCAACAACTAGATGGCGCTTTAAAACTTAACAGTTAACGATGTTATAATTGATTAAAAAAACAATGTATAATAGTAACAATTAGTTCGCAAACAGCTAATAATAAATAAATCGTAACATTTAAATACTGTGTGACGCTTGCAAAGTAGAATCTTTGTAAAACAATATTCTTATACATACAAGATGGCGTTGTACTTATCGGGGAACGGCTTTTTGTATGAAGATGGTCAGTCCTTTTCCTCTTGTTTTCATGGTCATTACCTAAAATGTTAAGACAGGTTATCGAACTGAACTAAATTTATAACAAATGGAAAAGGGAATAAGGGAAGACGACAAGGTGGATCGATTATCTGATCAAGATCGCAGGAAACCGTTGAATTAGGGTAGCGCCCGACCGGTCATTGTGGAGATGCATTGGATAATTGGCTCTTTTATTGACACCGGAACGCAATAAACCAGTATTTACTGTTTCACGACTGAAAGAACTAAGCCGCTTAACATTGTATTTAACGGTGCGTTAACATGGCTAAATGTATAGAGAAAATGTAACGCATAAGACTCGCTACTTATTCAAATCAAATCAAATCAAATCTAAACTAAACTATTTTTAGCGAGGAACCCGAAAGATTTTAACTACGCATTCCTTCGGTCATCAGGAGAAAAATAATTATATGAACCCTAGTGAAATCCGGCTTAGTTTTGAAAATATTATAAATCTTCATGTAAACTATTTATTGTGATGACTAAAATGAATAGTGCTCGCGGCGAGGTTCGTATCTTGCAAAGTTTGGCGTCGCTATTGACAGATATCATAGTGACAGCTACCACTTCGAGTCGCAATTAGGTGAGGACCTAGGCATTTGTAGATACTCGTAACATGCAAGGTGGTACAAAACGTGTTTTTGGGCTTGCGAATGGTCAGTTTTAAGGTGTGAATTTTTATTTAAAAATTTTATGTCCGAGTGTTTTATCTGTTCGTAAGAACTATTTGGTATATGTGCCTCTTGTTTCTAAGTAACCGACCTTTTATTTAAACTGCCGTGTAAGGGATAACGAATTGGCACGAATAGTAACCATTGATAATCAGAGGCATTCTGCCACCGACGTATTTCTTTCCTTTTATTAAGAACGCTACGTGATCCGACCCTTCGCCGCCCCTTGCGGTGTGGGTAGACCCGAATTAATTATGTTTTATGTTTTTTCTGCAAGACTCGTTGGAATTACTCACGTGTGCTGAAAAGGTTATCTTGTCATTATTTTAGTAGTATTCTCGCGAGTCCGTTCTTGTAATTTATGTGAATATTAAAGATTATTCGGATAAAAGATACCATAAATGTTGATCATTTATAATTAACCTTCCAGGCAATCAGTTAAATAATGAGTTTGTTCATATTGCGATTGAATCTATTAGGAACTTTCCAAGCAAGCTAAAAAGTCACTTTATAGGCTCATATTTTTCCAGTGTATCTACTAATTATGTATGTAAATAGATCATCATTTATTTGATATTTATTGCGCAAAAAAATTTTGCCATAAGGCATTCTCAACCAGTCTACCTTAGGGCAAAGCAGAAAAAAATCATTCAGATGATTGTTATGAAAGCTTGCTTAGCCCTTCGCTAAACAATCTACTACTTAGAGCAAACAATATTTCCTTTATATTTCCTTCTTTATCAATAATCATCATAAATTTATGAGTCAGTCTTGTTGGTGTAGCTGAGAGGGGTATATATAGAGATAAGACCCAATCCTGATTTATTTATAACTAGCTTCTGCCCGCGACTTCGTCCGCCTCAAATTCGTTTATCGCGGATAAGAGTATTTTTCCGGGATAAAAAGTAGCCTTTGTCCTTCCCCGGGACTCAAACTATCTCCATACCAAATTTCATCTAAATCGGTTCAGCGGTATAAGCGCGAAGAGGTAACAGACAGTCAGCCATATTGCCAAACAGAGATACGTGAACATGTAGCAGTGGAAAAAATCTTTTAGTACTGACTATCCATCGCCACCTGCATCCCCCTAACTTGTCGACAATGCCATGTCTTAAATTTCACCTTCCTAAGTAGCCCACCTTCTTTAACTAGGTAGGTTACCCATATATTTTACCCCCCTTCGCAGTTGCAAAGTTGCAGTTACAATGAGTTCATTGTAACCGAAATGAAAAAAAATTTTCGCCAGATATTTTAAAAAGACTATGAGGTTTCTAAAAAAAAAATTTGATGTAGTGAATATTTTTGGAAATAATCGCTCCGAAAATTGCATAAATTGTGTCTCCCCCTCTCTTTTTTCTAAACGGTTTGTCCAAAAATATAAAAAAAATTACAAAGACAAATCTTAATTTATTAAGATTTATCTTTGTCTTCGTCTCATAGGCATAAATAATCATCTTGGATTTCACAGACACTGATATGACATGCCAGCAACCTTCACTTTTATTTGTTTTGTAAATAGCTTGTCCTCGCCTTCTCCTTCGTCGTTTGCTTTACCATTCCTTCTATGATGCTGATGTTATTTATAAACACTTCATGTTATATAAGGAGACCAAACATTTTCCCTATTCTGTTATCTACTCGTATTCTTTATCCATATTTGTTGTTTGTAAATACAATAGCACTTACCCGCGGCTTCACCTGTGTTACCGGTAATACGTAGCCGATTTTAATTATTCGTTTCCCATTTAAAATCCACCCCCCTTTTCATCCCGATGATTTCAAAGAAAAAAAACTCGTATGTCCTTTCTATTGTTATTTTCATATTATTTTCTTCTCAACGGTGGTCTCCTCTTGATAAATGCCGTAGAGTCAGACTTGTAAAAGTGCCCTTGCGACCTACTTACAGAATAAATAATATTATTTCATTTTCTTTTTAAACTACCTCCATAACTAATTTCGTCTAAATCAGTTCAGCGGTTTAAGCGTGAAAAGGTAACAAAGAGGCAGGCAGAGTTACTTTCGCATTTATAATATTAAGTATGGATTGTATTCATGTCCGAGATTCACACCGATAAAATAAGAGTCCTATCTTACCCCAAGTTTAGAATTTAATAAGTGCGTTTAAAAGGAAATGATTTATGCTGAAGGATTATGAGTGAGTGATGAAGCGAATCAGAACTTTCGGAAAAGTTCAACATTAGCGAGTTGTTAATGGTCTTTCTTGAGTTCGGCGAAATTAATACATTTTCACGCCGGCCCCACCCTTGGCGACGGGCAAGTTTTGTAATGAATGGAAGAATGCTTTTGATAAGTTTATTTGCACCTTCGGTTTTGTCTTATCTTTTTAAACTACAAACCCACTGATTCGTATGAAGCGCTTTGCTAAATACTTATGACAGAGAAAATAAACTACTTTTCTAAATGCGATAGGTAAATATTGGAACTTCCTTCTGGCAAACCTTTTTCTTGAAAAATTATTACTTGGATCGCTCCAAGCTGAGACTTAATCCGCTTTTTTACAGGTAGCATCAAAAAATAAAATACTACCAGGCCATACAGACATGGTATGCGCTTATTTTCTTGCTATTACTTCTACTTACGTAATTTATCAACACCTAAAATAGAAATCTGTTCGAAACCGTTATGGATTTACCTGAAATTCGATTATTACCTTTTCATATCATATTTTTTAATGTTATTTTAACCTGTCAGATGATTCACTTCGATCTATCTTAAAGCCACGAACGTCTGCTCCCCTATCTGTCCACCTAGTCGGGGGCCGTCCCACGCTGCGCTTTTCTATGCGGGTCGCGACTCCAGGACTTTACTGCCCCAACGGCCATCCGTTCTCCGGGCTACATGGCCTGCCCAGTGCCACTTCAACCATGCAATCCTGTGAGCTATTCACTTCAAAGTATGCGAAAACCAACTTTATCTTTTGCTGTCTGACGGGTACAGCTATCGTTGGTGTTGAACCTGAAGTGTCACCTCCAAGTTCAAAGTTCATATTATGTCATTATTCTCAATTTACATATGGCAAAAAGCGCTAACATAGTAATCCCCAATGGTTCCAGTTGGCAGTTAGTACGTTTCCGCTTTTTGCCATTGATATGTACAAATACATACTTACATCTGTATCCCACGGGGGTAGGCACAGCAGAGACTACCGAATGTCAGACTCTACGGTCGACAAGCAGCGAAGTAATACGTGACCCAGACGTCACAGCAATAACATGAAATGAACCTTCAAAAATAAAATAGTGATTGCAGAACGAGTATTGATAGATATATTATTAAGAGTCTTTAAACAATGAAACTTGGTCGGCAACAGCCCACACTGTCGTCAGTAGCATGCATTTTCGATGACTTAATTTGCCGACTGTGGTGCTCAAAAGGTTTCACGCTTTTATCATGTGTAAGTGAAAGGAAAGGTTGATTTAAACTTCGAACAAAGATCGTTAGAGGATTAGTCTACGATACTTACCGTCTCAGTAGTACTTGCATACAATATTTTCTAATTAGTTTCAATAGACTTGGGTGAAATAATAATGCTCCTGTCGTCCATAAACATTTATTAATATAATTTATCATTTTCCATATTCCAATATTAGTAATAATACAATTATCATATTCCATAATCAGGAACGTACGATATAAGAAGCTACGTACAGAATTGTCTACTAGGCTGCAATACCGAGTACCCCCTGTCCGAGAGTAAACAGTACATCAAAGATTCGTATTATTAATATGAATAATTATATTATGACACATTCATATTTTTAAAATTCTAAACTGCCAATCGCTAATACAAGTGGCGCTGTTTCATATAAAGGCTTAATATAGCGTCTTTCACCAAGTTTTTCATTACCGATAGACTTAAAATTCTAAAACATTAATGTTACATTTTTTTTTCTATTTTGTATTTCGCTACTCCTATTGACATAAGTTTACCACCAATTTTAGTAGCTACTGCTTTAGATGTCTACGTTTAGCTTAGTTAACTCTACATACATACATTATAAGAAGAAACGTTGAGCTCTGCGCGGTGCGTCCGCGCTGGAGGCGCAACAGAACAGAACTGAAATATAATTGGCCGGCAGCGCGTCACCCGGGCAGGCTCCGAACATCTGATTGGCCGAGCATAATGTCGAGCGTACTGATTGGGCAATAAGGCTGGGTGATTGCCCAACCACGTAAGCGGACACCCAACTCAATCAGACAAACTATAAAGACTAAGAACAAACCAAACGAACTAAACCTGAATGCTAAATTTTGTATACAAGGTCTAAAAATATTTCCGAACTAAAATTTAGGTCCCTGTTTTCGATTCGAATCTCTCTAATTTGAAAAAAAGGATACATAAAATGTGAAAGCCGAGAACGTAATGGGTCCGTAGTTAACGCAAGAGTTGTCGCTTCCGATGGAGCGGCGGTCAAGTCGGCTGGTGGGAGCTGGCCGCCGCTTCAGGGGAGCCGTGGTGGGGTTGTGGGGGGCTCACCCCCACTTCTGGAAGAGGCCCATGCGCTGGCAGCGGCAGTTGGAGCCCCAGAGGTTGCAGCGGCAGGACGAGGAGTGGCAGCAGTCACCCGGCCGGTGGTCGCAGTTGCCCCCGCGCCGGATACAGGCTCGTCTGAAAACGTAGATCAGCGACGAACGTCTGAAATCACCATCGGATACTAAACTAAGTTTGTGCATAAGAATCTATACTATTATAAAGTTAATATTTCCTTCTGTTTCCGCAATTATTACTCATTTAAATAAAACAATGTAACGGATTATGTCCACCCGTGACAATGGAAAGCTGAAAAGCTTCCGAAACTTCGGGATAAAATAACAAATGAGATAATATACGCGATTTAATCCGTTAAATTGTTTTATTTATATTATAAAGTTGTAAAAATGAAATGCTTAACCTTCAAGTGTGTAAAACGGAATATTTAAAGGAACCAAACTTTTTTTTTAATACATCCGGAATTTTTGATACGTTGTTGTGGCTTTATCACGTCAAACGGCTAAACGGATTTCAACTATTTTTAACCGACTTCCAAAAAAAGGAGCAGGTTCTCAATTCGACGGAATGTTTTTTTTTTTTTTTTATGGATGTTCACCGATTACTCAAAGACTATTTGACCGATTTCAAATTTTTTTTTTGGTTTTATAGAAGGTACTTTCTAGTGGGTCCCATTTAATTTTGGTCAAGATCTGATGATGGAATCCATAAAGAATTGAAGGAACTCCTCAAATATTGTAGGCATACATATAGCGATGTTGGTATTATAAGAAACATAATAAGCATTTGCATTCAGAAAGTGTAAATTGGTGAAGTGGAACTGATGCAGAAGACCACAGAATGCCATCGGAACTCCTCAATGATAAATGATTTACGGGTGGCGACAAAATATCTTGATTAATTTAGCTAAGCAACTTCATAGTTACAAATTTAAATGTTCCTGATGAGAATGGTACCATCGAATTGATTTGATGATGGAGCAGGAAGGTAGGCACCAGATCTATGTAATAAAATAATGTAACCTAGCCGTGTTTGGGCTTGTTCGAATCGTCACGAGATACACTTTTAAGTAACGATTAACTAAAAAGCGATTAAATAAATAAACTTTTAAATAAAAAAATAAAACCGACTCCAAAAAACTAAAAAGTAAAAAATAACGCCATAATTCAGTTTCTTCAAATTACTTACAAGTAACCATTTGTATACTCAATCTATACAGTATATACAATTAATGTTATTTTGGAGTCGGTGCCATCGTGTCACAACTTACTAAAATCGTCAATTTTCAATATTTTACACATTCTTTATATTCTTTATATGGCAATTTCATTCATTCTTTATATGGCAAGTAATTTGAAGAAACTGAATTATGGCGATATTTTTTACTTTTTAGTTTTTTGGAGTCGGTTTTATTTTTTTGTTTAAAAGTTTATTTATTGATAAACGGGTAGCTGGGCATTCACTGACGGTTATAAAATAGTTTTTTTTCCTGTGTTCGCTGAAGTAAAAAAGAGGGTTATGGCCTTTTCCTACCCCGCCAACGACTGTCCAGTTATATTCACTCACTCACAGAATATATTACTGTACGAACCCCAGGAACTAACGAATAGATCTATGTAATACCGGATTACGATTAATATACATGTAGGATTCTACATAAGCTAGCGTGTCGAATTTTGAGAATACAGCGCCCTAAAATTTTACACGAAATTGTGAATTTTGTATACTATTGTTAATTAAATTAAAAAGAAGTGACTTACATGGACATTGATGACTTCCGCTTACACACGCAAGAGGAGAAGTAAAGTTAAGCAAGCGGTTAGTTGGGTGAATTAACTTTTAGACCGACACAAATCTGTCAGCAACTTTTAAACTTCGTTGTGAAATATTGCCTTTCAATAGTGGTTTCTGTTGGCTTAAAATAGTGTACGTTAAAACGTTGAATGTTGTCTGTTAAACCTAAAAAACAGGAAGATATCCATAGTTTAACTTTTATTCTAATAATAAATTATTAATTAGTCGTTAGTAAACTCATTTTACGTTTCATCAATATTAAACCTAAAGACGAAATCTCTATACTTGAGTAAAATTTTATACCGCCGATTTCGGCTGGATAAACTGTTAGTCGTAGATTAGTATTGTCAATAGCATTTTCAAGTCAATTCCTTACTTATTTCCTACTTAACTTAGTATCCGTACAAATTTAACAAATACCTTCAAGCATGGGACAAACTGTATGTACTTAACTTGGGTGAATTATGATTCCATTCCATTCATTCGTTCAACGTTACAGAGTAACTACCCGGGAGTAAGTTATCCGTAGACTAGCGCGGTGAAACGAAATTGAAGTTGATTATCGAGTTAATCGTTAGAGTATATTGTGACGTAGATACAAGTCAAAGCGCAAAGAAAAATACGATTGCTCTCGCACGTGGTCACCACCAGGAGTCGAACCCGGTACCTCTCGATTACGCGTTGAGCGCGTCAACTCTTCCACCAACGAGCACTGTGCCAATCGCCTCGAATTTATCCATCCACTTTGACCCATGTACCTATTTTATTTTTTGAAAGGTATTATCTATGAGAACACGTATTATACCTGTTCTCATTCCGACTGTCCTTCCTTTACGGCAGTATCAAATCGAACGAAGAAATGGGCCCTGTTATGTCTATGTCACAATAGATAGTAATGTGGTGTTAGTTTTTCCACATTAAAAACACAGAAACACAAAACTTTGTGTTTCATAGAAATATCGTTAGAGTACAGTTATACTAGGGTAACCACTCTCATGGAAATTAAATGTTGGTGAAATCGCCCCTAAAAGTTAACTCACCCAGTTACGGTTGTAAAACTAACGGTCCATGTTCTTTGACATGGGTTTCTTAACAAAGTAGGAAGTTTAAACTACATTTAGGTAAGAATTTGAACCAAAAGTATATATATCTTTATTTTTGTCGCAGAAAACCCAAATACTTTGTGCAATTTATTTTAAAATGCTAGCCCAGAGATGGTAAACCTTTTTTATTCTACATTCTACGTGCCAATTTCTCTGAATAATAAAGGTTTATATGTCTTGACATGACAGTTGATATCGGTATTTTAGCTAGAACAATTTTTTCGACGCGTGCAATTTTGGTCATCTGTATAGCCTATCGTCTCGTTCAACTTTCAATTATGCCCACAGAGCCCGCAAAAATACCGCAGTATAAATTGATTTTCACCGCCCATTCCCAATTCGTTCCAAATAAATAAGTAGTTGAGTGACTAGGAAAGCGGTAAAATCTAAAAATACAGTCAGTTGCATAGTAAAGGAATCCACAATCTAAATACGAACATATATGGCAGAAGGACTTTCATAATCATTAAGCATTGCTTACCGTATACCTTCCCTTGTCTATCTAAGTGGCCATCGACGGCATTCCCGTTTATGTGTTTGTAATTATTATACTCAACGCAAAAAGAAAGGGCGACCGAGATCATAATGCTTAGCAGGTGTGAAAGAGATTTTTTTTCGAAAGAGGTTTCATTTGCCTACTTTTTCATTTCCCAACACTCGATTTTCTCAGAAATCATTTTTTTTCTTAGTGTATTTTCATATGGTTTACAGAATTATAGTAGGTTAGGTTAGGTTTGCTTTATGAATCTTCCGAAAAAAAATAGTTACAGAGAGTTATCAAATGAAACATTCCGCGAAAAAATATTTTGCGAAAAGGCAAAGAACCCTGTACGTGATATAGCTAAAAGTAATTTAATTTATCGTTAACCCATTTATCATTGGTGCCGTAACATTACGTTATTCATCGGAAAATCGTGCACGCCGGGCTTTAAATATGGTTTATTATGTGAGCAGGATTAAAATGTACGATATACACAGTTGGAACGATTAACTCGAGAAACTTACTGATATTAAGTTCCGTAAAAATGTGTCAGTAGGGGAAACCGGGTAAGGTTGCCTCACTAGTCGGTGGTCACAGCCGCTATAACTTAAATGAACCGGTGTCGAAAAATCGCGAGAGCAAAACCAAGGAGCACGATACATATATACACGATATATAAAATACCGAAGTTACAGATTTATTTTGTTCCGGAAAATAATTAAATTAATATATTACGAGTATCATCCGAAGCAGATGACTAAAAGTCTGTCGGGTTTCTAATTCCCACGGTGTATTAAGCTACTGGGAGATTTATACATATTTTTACGGGTCTTGGTTAGTTGTGCTCACATGCGCATATTTAATGCAGCGTATGAGGTTTTCACAAAAAAACGCTTGCAAATACAACAAACCACCACCAAACGGTATAATCCACAGAACTATATCAAGATAGAAGGAAAGAGTTCGTCGATTTATATGAGAACCGAGCGTGTAACATTTTGCGTAGGTAATTTGACGCCACGAATGTAATAATTTGGTGATGGGAAACATAAGCCGCGCGAAAACAATTCAAAAGCATCGATTCACAGATCGATTAGAACACGGCACCGATTCTATACACAGCTACCCACACCACACCGCGCCGCGGCCCCACCACTGACAGTCACAAACAAAAACAGTCGAATAACAACATTAGAAGCGGGAGGTTGCGTGCGTGCTGCGCGGCGAAGTCCAAAACATTGGACCACTGAAATATTTTTGTGCATCGGATGTTCGTCTTCGTTGAGAAAGAAAGTACTTAAATATATACCTTTATTCGTGTGATGACAAACAATTTACTCGTACATAATTATACCACGATTAACAGCTCCAACTTTATTGGTAGTATTTGAATAGTTAATTATTGAGCAACGAGCCATTTTGTTTTTTAAACCTGACGTAGCACGCAGACCGCGGTCGGGAGCAGATTGATGCTCGCGACGAGCAAATCCGCTGTCGGGGCGAGTTTTCGCCACGCGAGGTACGTACACTCTTTCCTTCTATCTTGATATATTTCTGTGGTATAATATATAAAACTAGTCCCTTTTTCCTAAAGTCACCTCAACTTAAGGCAATAATGACATGTATGACTTACTTCCCCACATCCTGCAGCAGCTGCAAGTCTGCTGGGTCCTCGCCGTAGTCTGGGAGGCTGATCTCTAGGTCCTCGTCTCCTGGAACAATGTTCAGTCTATTATTCCTTCTACTGGGCTAACAAACAGTCTTACACATTTTAGAATATAACTGTCTTTCCTTTCGACTGATTCTGAGCCGCCTTATGAGTCCCATTGTGAACGACCATGTCTTAGTTTGGTAGGTCATCACTAGTAAAACGCACTGCTCGAAAATTTCGCCTTCAAGCACTGGGGTATTTTCGATGAAAAAGTATGACGTCTGCAGAGGTCGCAGGATTACATGTTTTGAAGTGACAATGGGTGGGCCATGAGCCCGGAGAACAGATGGCCGTTAGGGCAGTTAAGTCCTGGAGTAGCGACTAAAGTGCAGCGTGGAACAGCTGGATAGATAGACATTCTTTCGTAAAAGTCACTATATAAAAAGACCTAAATTTGAAAAGTGTACATTTGCAGATCCTGCTCTGAGGGGCTACACCGAAACCCGAAAAAAGAAGTTCGTATGGCACAATGCCGCTCACGCAAATACAGCTTAACATGAGAGTGAGGGTTAGCACGTTACGAACTTCGAACTTCGAGTTTCGGAGTAACTCCTCTGTAATTTGTGACAGTCAATTTAAATACGCGATTAAATTTTCTTAACCTAACCATTTTCTTGTGATAATAAACGAGATGGTTCACAGTTTTCGTTTTCACAGCACGAGGACTATAAAATTATCTTCAGAAAATATGAAAACTTCAATTACAACAAAGTATACTTTAACGTAAGAAACGGTCAAACTTTTATGTAGACTTAGTGCTTGCAAGAGTGTTAAGATATGATAACGTTTTACAAAGTTAGGTTCTTCGTCATAATGTTAGCATTTTAGTGCTCCTGAGTCATTAAGTTGTGAAACGGGCGCTCGTGTTCACTCTATTGTGCCACATTATGGAACGTGTACGCTTTATGTCTATTCCTTGAGATCTTTCGCCACATAGGGGTGAGGGCAAGAGCGGAGCGAACGACGGTTCATTGGCACCTAGTACAGAGTCTTGAACACATTACTCGTAAACCCCATGGCCGCTGGGACAGAAAGGTTCTGATTGGCGACCGTGTCTAGTCTAGGATGAGGAAGCATGGGAAGGCCTTCAACAAGGACGGCTTATCAGGTCAAGGTCGCGGGAAATCGATCGATCGTAGTGGAGATCCTTGGGGAAGGCCTGTCGAGCAGGCAATTAGGCTGATAATTATGATGATGATGATGTATGGGTTGAATTACCAGGATCGATGTATGAGGCGTGCGCCCACTCGGCGGCGAGCAGGACCACCGCTAGCGCCAGCATCAGAGCGCCGGCGCGCGGCATGCTGCCACGCTCGACCGGCTTACCTGCAACAACACTCGCACGTTACTTGTCAGTTACTCGTACATTTCTTTCACATTAGACTCTGATGTGATAGAAACGTACGAGTAGATAGCCATCGAGTGTGCGAGTAACTCGTAATACTAAATCAAAAAGTTGAAAATTGTGTACTTCGAGCTGGATTCAAGCCCACGACTTCTTGGCTCTCTGAGCCAATGCCAGGCGATTTATTAACTATACAGGGGGTACCTCGGTCATGAAGGGAAAGTATCTTAAATATAGTAGATAAGATATTTTGCTGAATGGAGACCTGCCCCCCTATTGCCTAACGCGTTTGACGCTCGCAATCAGAATCAAGTGTCATGATTTTGTATGGGCTATGATAGTTGATTCGGATACCAATTGACTAAATTTTGTTAGGCCAAACCCCTTAGATTTTATACAATACTTTAGGTACTTTCCCTTTATGTCGCATAACCGTGGGACACCCTGTATAGGCCTACCGTAACTGAGTCAGCGCCAGTGGTAAGAGGGGCTGGGTAAGGTGACAAGGGGGTTTGACTGATCGTGGGCGGAAAGCTCTTTTTTACCGAAAGCGCCGCCTTAGGTGTATACATGTATATGTAGCCTAATCAAATTGGGAATAGTAAGTTTTCCAGAGATATTCATGTTATATTTTTTACCGATAGTACGCGTCATGTGGATTCAGAATCGATGAATAAATAAATAAATAAATAATGAATGGTTTATTTTTATGTCATGTTATTATTTAAATATCATTTTTTAAAACCGCGAAATGGCTTTTGACAATCGACGGTATATATTTTTAAGTTGGTCTGTATGGCTCCCGTATTGCCTAACGCATTTGACGCTCGCAATCAGAATCAAGTGTCATGCGGGTCTATGATGGTCGCGTTTATCACGCGATAAATGATATGATAACGCGCCTGTCACTCTCGCACTCACATACGTGTCAGAAGGTGACGGCATAGCTGCTGTCATTTATTTATCGCGTGACAAACGCAATCATCATAGGCCCGATGATTTTGTATGGGCTATGTATAAACGTGAAAGTTTGGATGGATGTACGTTCCACTTAATCTCAAAAATTACTGGACGAATTTTTATGAAACTTTCCAGTTATGTTCCTTATACACGACAATAGGACATAGACTATAATTAATGTTAAATTTCATTCCTTTCAGGGACAAAACAGGGGATGAAACTTTGTAGGCTATGTTGCATTTCTACGCGGACGAAGTCGCGGGCAACAGCTAGTACAGAATAAATAAATGCTGGGTGAAGTAAAGAAATTCCCGCAGTTCTTGTACCTTGCGCACTGCGTCCCACCCCAAATCTAAGAGGCCGCGGATAACATTCCCGTTTGTGGGTTTGCGCTCTCCCCTCTGAATTCGATTATTAGTAGAGAAGCCTGGTCACACCTATCCAGTTCAAAGTCAGGTTCTAAAAAAATTGGCTGACTGTAAAGTCGGATTACGGACGATAATTTTACGTGATAACGTCATAAGAGAACATTGATGAAAAATAGCATACTTTTATGAATTCACAAGCCGAATTCTTAGACCGATCGTGCCTCTCTATCGCTTGTTCCGCGCTCTCGCTTGCACGTTCGGCTCAGTCAGAGCGTGATCGCGGAACGTGACAATGAGTCATGCTTTTTCGTGCGTGCAGCCGGCGTTCAACGATTTATAAGACGTTATCACGTCAAATGAGATACTTGTTAACAATTAATCGCCGGTAGGATGCACAATATGATACATTATACCTTGCGTATGTAACAATTAAGAGATTCATGGCAATTGAACGCACATTAATTGCCAGTAGCCCGCTTAGCGGGTGCTATGTTCGTAGACGCGTAGCCGTTGCCATGCGTTTCCCTGTACGTAGAGGAAGGTGCGTAGCGCTACGAAAAGCTTGGCAGCGTAAGTTTTTATAAAAAGGCCGTAACCAATTCACGACCGCGAGCCCTCTAAGTTTTCGCTTCATATGGTTTTGCCCTGTAGTGTAACAAAAATGTCGGTTGCCAGGTACTGGTCCCAGCGCCGGCGAGAAAGCGAGCAACTACCGACTATTTTCTCGCCCAACTCGCTCAAGAAACGCACAATAGATGTAGATTCCGTGTCAATAAAAGATATACAGAATGAGAGAGTTCTCGCCGGCAGTGTGAACAGCCAGCGATTAACTATTAATATATGTGTCTCTTTTACTAACACAGGATCTACATCTTTTGTTCGTTTTTTCGGCGATAAAATCGCTGATAGCTAATCGCTTCCTCGCCCTTGGTGGGAGCAGTGCCCCAAAGTGTTAACTCAACAGTGGGATTGAAATAAAACAAACGTGGGTCCACCCGTGACTATGGAACGCTGGAAAGCTTCCGAAACGTCGGGAACTAAAATGAGATAATTATACGCGATATAATTCGTTAAATTGTTTTATTTCAATGAGTAATAACCGCGGAAACAGAAGAAAATATTATCAACAGTGGGATACTCACATGAGTATCAAATTAGTCACTTGCTTATACAGGTGACTTTGAACTTATCTCTATTAAAATCGAATTACGAAGTTCGTTTAAATTTTCCCACTTCTGTATTTCATCGAAGTTCAGTTTCCATTGATCTGTCCGCGGTGTCCCAGGACACGGGACTTGTAATCAAACCCCGAAGAAGTAATTAAAGTTAAGCTTCGGGGGATCTCGGATTGTTTATGGTCGCGGGATCCGGGCGTCGATCTCGATTATTCAGGGCAAATAAATCCGGTGGATAACAAACGGATAACGGTGATTGTGTTTCCAGACGATGATTGTTTACATTTGTGTATTGTTAAGTGAATTTAATGGATTTTCGCTTTAAATAAAATATGTGTCATTCGTAAACACATGCTTCTGTAAAAAAGCATAGTTTATTTGTAATTGACACTTTTCTAAAAGTGGCGGCGGCCATTTTGATGACGTAATAACTGAGATCGTTTCTTGGCAGTTTTAGGGACCGGTATCATACGTACTAAAATTTAGTACTAAGGTAGATAGTACCAAAAATATATAGGTACAAAATTTTAGTAGTAAATATCGATAAATGAAAATTTAAGCGTATTATACCACGTTATGATATTCATCCTTCCTTATCCTTACTGTATTATAAACGTGAAAGTATCTACGTACGAACTACTACTCAAAAACTACTATACACATTTTTAATGAAACTTTCCAGTTATGTACCTTATATACCACAATAGGACATAGGTTATAATGTATGTCAAATTTCATCCCAAAAAGGGGATGAAAATTTGTATGAACAGTAAAACATTTTTTACGCCAGGAACTTGAAATCTTAGTAATATGCTTCACATTTAAATTAGTAAAACATAGAGTTTTGGGGAAAGATATAAGCTACTTTTTATCGGGGAAAAATACCTTTTATCCGCGATAAACGAATCTAAGGTGGACGAAGCCGCGGACGGCCGCTAGTATTGATATATTCCGTATCCTTGAACCTATTTTAGTGATGACTGAAAATCTTAGTGAAATCTTAAATCTAAGCACGACAGTTGGTTAGCTACTAGAATAGATTATATCGCTTTGCGGTTCGCTTAGGATGCATCATAACAAAAGGATAATTAGGAAGTTTAGTAATTAATCACTCTGTCGCGAGAGCGGTACCATAAATTTGTCAAATGCAGTTGTAATTTCAAACGGGCTGGGGATTACAATGCTTCTATATATAGTAAAAGGACGATTGTTGGCACAAAAACATGTCTGTCATATCCAGTCGCCCAATTGGAACCCTAGGCCACCGTGGGAACTATGTCAAAGACCTTATTAAATAACATCAAATGAATCAAATCAAATCAATTTATTTATTTGCAAGAATGTATCATAGTTGATTCTTTATTAAGCACTCAGACATTTTATTTTAGTTAATAAAATAACAAGTTGTGTTAAAACATGCATTAATTCACATAATTTATATCAACAAAAATAACAATATTTCCAAAATTCTAATTATTGACAAATAAACAATTTCATTATAAAATAACAGTAAAAGTACAGTCTTCGTTGTAATAGTCAATTATAGACTTACATCCAAGACAATCTTATCTATACTTTTATAAAGTTGTAAAATTGAAATTTCTTTACTTTACATTGAAGATATTTTCAAAAAGTAAGCGATATTGACTTTTTGTAGGTTGACTGAATCGAAAAATATTTCTTTTTGATTTTTTGTACGTTTGTATGTGTCTAGCTTCATCACACCACAACGTGTAAACGGATTTCAACTATTTTTAACTGCTAATTTGGTCCGGTGCCGCCTGTATCCAGCGAACGGTTCCTTAGTCTAGTGGGGGGTCTTATCCACGTATGTATAAACTGCTTTTTTCTGTTTCAGTCTAGTAATAGAATTATTTGTTATTGATTTTTATCTAATTTTTATTTTTTGATGAAAGGATGCCCCGTAATTCACATTAAAACCAGTGACAAAGGCGTTGTTTGCGTGTGGATTCATTTTTCAAACAAATCCGATACAGATTCAAGTTAATTTTGTAAACAACGGGAACAAAGCACGTCGAGTGCCATCATAAATCTCTTGTTTCACTGCGAATACAGCAATTAGCAGCAGCCAGTAGCCACACACACAAACCTACACAATATTCCATACTCGGAAACAAAAATAATGGCTACCCTACCTGTATGGAATTTATATACGAAGTGATGTATCTCTTCTTTGTCCTCAAGTATACAAGGGGTGTTAAAATTATAAAAATATTATGAATAAAATGTCTTACAATACACGTTTCTTATTTTATTTATAACACGCTTTTCTTGGCAAGCGCAGCGTGGGAAGGCTACACGCAAGGTGGCCGGACGACCTGGTTAGAGTTGCAGGGACTCGCTGAATGCGGGTCGCCTCTATCGGGCCCATGTGGAAATCTATTGAGGAGGCCTGTGTCCAGCAGTGGACGTCCTATGGCTGAAATGATGATAATGATGGCGATGACGCTTTTTTTAGGTCCATGTGTAACTAAATCAGATAGTAGTTAACTGCAAATGTAAACAAGCCTTGCAAAATAAAGACCTACTTCCCGATTTTCTATTGGGCTAAAATTTGGCATACTCATGTAAGTTGGGTGACAATGCAATATACCATCGAGCTGATCTGAGCCGGATGATAGTCGCAGGAACTCAGTAATGAAATAATATAAATAAAAAAAAAAAAAAACCAAATTTAGGCTTTTTAGAATCGTTTAGGTGATAAGTTGATGGATTTTCAAAGAAAAAAAAAACAGAAATATGTAAAAGCGTTAAGCGTTATTATAACAGACTCTTTATTATTTGTTTGACGGCACGTTTGACTAAGTTGGTTGTACAAACGGTTAACGAACCTGGCAGCCCCGGGTTTGAATCTCCAGGTCAGCAAGTGTTTGTGACGACACGAATTTCTTCCCGGGTCTTGCATGTTTTTCTATTTATTGAAGTGTCTATGAAATTTATCTCAATGAGTAACTCAAGAGATTATCCGCCAGTATCGTAGCCATTGTAAAAGCTATGCTTAGTTCGGGGCTAGGTCGATTTGTGTGATTGTCCCTTATATTTATTTATGTGTTGTTACTACAGTATGTTTTCTGGAAATTGCATAGTCAAGTAGGTTTAAGAATAAGAAGTCCACACAAACAATTAAAAGACACACAAACTGACAGTCAGATAGAGGAGGAATAGTAATGGGGTTCCGTTGATACCGTACGAGAGATTCTGAGCAATTGACTAACTTATGGGCTATTTATGTTTGTCAAATCGCGTCATTTCCTAACAGTTTCATTTTCGCCAACTTGGTTTTTTTCTGAAAAGTAAATTTAAAAAAAAAATTATAAATATAAATAAATAAATAAAATAAATAAAAATATGATTGTTTTGTAGTGATAATGAGTGAAAATCGTGTTAGTTTAAATCAATGATTTATAAATATATTTTTATTATGACATAGGAGGCAAACGAGCAGACGGGTCGCCTGTTTCACACATTTTTTAAATCGTTTCATTACTCGATACGGTTTCGAAATGAAACAGTTTGAAATATAATTACCCGAAAGGGCTTCAGCTCAAAACGTAGATTGAGCAAACCAAATATCGGCAGCTGCTCTGAAGACTATGTCTCGGACTAACAATGTCTGTGTGTTCATATGTGCACAAATGCTTGACCAATTTCACAGTGCAAGCTGCCTATGCTAGGTAGCATACCTATTCGATCCTCCTTCAATTTCAGAAACCAATGGACACTTTTTAATCGGTATTGATTACAAACGTTAATGGCGACCGGCTTAGCTCAGCGGAAATAACGTTGGCTGTGAATTTGAGAGAGCCTGGTTTTAAATCCCGGTAAGAGCAAATATTTGTGTAATGAACTCTAAGTAAGTAGTGACTTTTGAGTATAATACTTAGAATTGTTTGTACTTTCCAACCTGAGGGCCAGGCCACGACAACGTGTGACCGCCTGCGCGGCAAGCGAATTCCTAATACATTGCGTGTTATGCCAACTACAGGTCTAACGCTTAATTGAGTCTGTTCCCGAGATTGGAGCAGTAAGGGAGGGGTGATGAGTGACGTGACATGACGTGTCCTAACTGTCTCGCTATACAAGCCTTACGCCTGTCTGAAGTTACGCTTCGTTTGATGTTCCTTAAACACACCCCTCCCGTACTGCTTTCATCCCTCAGAAACAGACTCAGTAAAGCGTTAGACCGGTAACTGTGTGCCTGCCATGAGCTGAGTTTACGATCGGCGCTAGCGAGTATCTCGTATCGAGAGTCAGTGCACCTCTCTCGCACGTGCTAATAGTGCGAAAGAGATGGACCGTCATCGAGTGCTGGATACTCGCTCGTGCCAAACTCATGGTAGGCGCACTGATGTGCGGTGAGCGTCTTGACCCCGCAATGAACTGAGAATTAGCTCGCCGATTCCTTCTTGAGCTTACCATGGGATAAGTTTGATTTGTGTAATATCGTCCTCTAATAGTTATTTATTTACTTAATGTTTTATGCTTTGTAAATGCGTTTTATTTTAAATATAGAACAAGTGTTTACCAGCGGCGTCGCCATAGTTACCGAAAACTGACAAATGCATCGAAAATGGCGCTAGAGTCGTAAGATAGTATGAGGTCAACAACAACAACAACAACAACCAATAGAACATTTTTATGGAAATGCTACTCAATACTTTTTCTTCTCATGCAAATATTCAATCGTGGCCAAAATTATTTTTCTTGCATTGTTGTGCATTTTTTTGGCTTTATTATGGTAATTACCATAATTTTACGCACTTTCGTGGTGCGACTAATTTAACGCCCTTTGACGGACACTTTGGATATAAGGTGGCCAAAAATTATTTAACAACCACTTATGGGGTCAATCAGTACCCCTATTATAAAGAAGTGTTTTTTTGCCTACATTTTTTCAGTTTGTTTGGAGTGATGCACTCAATGTTCGTACAACATAAAAAAGAGGATTTTTTTTTCCAGTATTTTGTAATCAGCATGGGGAACTTGACTGACCCCCTAATTGGTCGTAAAATACTTTTTGGCCACCAGGAATTGAGATTATTCTCCTTAGTTCTCTGCTCTCCATAATTGTCACGTTAGATACCAGTGTCACGTATGTTGACATAAAGGCGGATTTACCTCCACAAACCGGCAACCGACACGGGTTTTCATTAAGCTCGTCTTTGTTCTGTCTGCCCACGGGACCGGCCTCCGATTACATAGATACTGTTTTGTTTACACTGCTAGGTTACAAAGGGATTTTGGATATAGGGTTTTCAATGGTGCTTAAGACTTCTTGTTGTGAAGGTCCTGCACCTACAGTCCTGTGTCATTCACAAATAGACGACAAGAACCAATGTCTTTGAAATGGCCACGCAAATAGTACATAACGCAACTTTGAGGCTATTCTTGATGGCCTTGTGAGTGCCGGCGTCGCTATGATAAAGTACCTGCCATTATATGTTCTTACTGAATTGGTGATAACCGGTATAACGAGGGTTTTTAAAAATGGAAATACCACCAGTCGGCGCCACCGTGGCGTAAGGTCTAACTGACAAGAAGTGTCAACATCTACCAATGACAGCACAAGATGCTTCTTGTTAATTAGACCTTACGTCACGGTGGCGTCAACTAGTGATATTACCATTTTAGAAAACCCTCATTATGAGACACTGCCCTGACATTGCCCCGGGTATTATAACGAGGTACATTATGACTTGTTGCTTACAAACTGTCTGGCTATGCGCAGCTTTTAAAGAATATTCTTCTGACAGCAAATTCAAAATTATTTATAATTCCACACTCGAACACACGCTTGAGATTCATTCAATTCTGAGCTCCGGAACTGATCTGATGCCGGTCTAAGTCATCTTACTCATAAATCATATTTTAAAATCTTTAAGCCTCAAGCATAAGTCCTTTATTCCTGATCCTAGTGCTTGGAGTGACTCTGTTCCTGAGTGATTTAATGTATAAACTTTATTTTAATTTAAAACCATACTGTTGGTCTGTCGATGACAACACATCTTGATTTATAAATACTAGGCACAGAAACGTAAGTTTATAAACATTTTATAATTGATTACTTAACTGTTTAAAATGTAAATAATACTATGTAGCTAAGGACTGTCTGTTTTGTCCTCAGATGCCTTTCTTTTCCTTTATTAAATCAACTGATACTTCAATAAATAGCTTTTCTCGCGGCTCTCGTGACATTGGTATTAAAAATAGTTTTTAGGTACCTAGGAAAATATAAACAAAAGAAAATGTAAATTTACGCTACAACCTTGTAAGTATTTTATTTATTAGCTGTTTACCGAGTTTAATATCCTGCAGTACCGGGATTTTATTATGGCAACACCTGGAATCCCGAAAATATATAAAACTACGCATTATACTTCACTACTGCATTCTAACTGCAGGGACCAAATTTACCGGTATTAAAACAGCATATAAACTTTGATAAAACGGATGCTTGTTTATTTCTAGTACGCCAGGCATCCAAAGTGGGAGCAGTTTTATTCCAGTGGCGGGTAGTGGGGTCATAAAAACGATGTCATCGTCAACCATGAAACAACGGAACGCAAATGCCTGTGGCAGACACGTTGCGGACAATAGAAGCGAATACTTAAACAATTTGTATGCACTGGATTTTAACAAATTCGAATAAATAGTAGCGAGTGGACCGTTTTGTTATGGCACCTGATTCAAAAACTATCACATGACATTATGTTGAAGACATGTTTATTCAATTGGGCTTTTTCAACCATCAACTACTTAATATTTTCTTCTGTTTCCGCGATTATTACTCATTGAAATAAAACAATTTAACGGATTATATCGCGTATATTATCTCATTTTAGTTTCCGACGTTTCGTGCTCCCTCCCGTGACCAAGGAAAGCTGGAAAGCTTCCGAAACGTCGGGAACTAAAATGAGATAATATACGCGAAATAATCCGTTAAATTGTTTTATTTCATCAACTACTTACTTTCATTAACTTTTTTTCAGAGTGTTGTTATTCGAAATTTGAAACTCATACTAAAAAAAAAACAGTCAAGTGCGAGTCGGGTTCACGCACCAAGAGTTCTGTACAAATTATACGCTACAAATGGGCGTATCTATGAAAATTCAGTGATAGCAGAGCCCTACTCCTAAGTAAAATGTACGCGGTGTTCGGTCATTTTATATTGGTTACTGAGATAGACAGAGAGATATAAAATCATTCTGTTTTTTTTAGTATTTGTTGTTATAGCGGCAACAAACATCATTTGTGCAATTTCAACTGTCTAACTATCACGGTTCATGAGATACAGTCTGGTGACAGACGGACGGGCAGGCAGACGGGTGGAGTCTTGGTCTTTGGCGGGGTCCCGTTTTACCCTTTTGGGTACGAAACCCAAAAAAGTGTTCCAAAGTTTTGTGTGGAAAACAATTTTTCCATTACGTCTCTTTGAATGGAAAATTAGGGTCTATTACAGTTCGGCCACGACAATGCACGATTAGCGACGCGGCGAGCTGATTCTCTTTGCATTGCGCGGTCGAGACGCTCACCGCACAGCAGTTAGTTGGGATCACACGCAATGTATTAAGAATTCGCTTGTCGTTCAGGTTCGAAAGTACAAACAATTCATTATTCTGAGAAATGAAGTCAATGCAACAGCAAACATTTAAGTACTATGTTGATTGCTGATGAACGTCTTTGTAGAATCGAATCAGGAATGAACGGATGACAGAAGAACCATAGTAACTGACATAGCTCGAAAAATTCCTAAACTGAAGTGGCTGTCGCTCTTAGAACCGACGGCCACTGAGGCCGTGTGCTGGCTCCGTACTGGTGGCACTTACGTTTCCGGTGAAGATAGCTGGAGTCCGCTAGGTGTGGGCAGCGCAGTACCGGTCAAAAACAATTTAACGGATTATATCCCGTATATTATTTCACTAGCGGCCGTTCGCGACTTCGTCCGCCTTTGATTCGTTTATCGCGGATAAAAGGTATTTTTCCGAAATAAAAAGTAGCTTATGTTTTTCCCCAAAACTCGATATTTTACTAATTTAAATGTGAAGCATATTACCAAGATTTTAACTTCCTAGCGTTAAAAAATATTTATTATCCATACAAATTTTCATCCCCTTTTTCGTCCCTGAAAGGGATGAAATTTGACATACATTATAGCCTATGTCCTATTCTAATATATAAGGTACATAACTGGAAAGTTTCAAAAAGTTCGTCCTGTAGTTTTTGAGATTAAGGTGAACGTACATACATACTTTCACGTTTATAATATAATAAGGATTTGAGTTCCCGACGGAAGCTTTTCAGCTTTCCATGGTCACGGGTTGACTGAGAAAAGATATATTTTCCTCTGACAAAGTTACAATCGCAGGATTTGATCAAAGATACCGGGACAGGTAAAACTACATAAAATCACGTAAAAGTGTCGTGCTTAGCTGCTCACGACGTTTGAGCCAACACAATATGCTACAGAAGTATAAATGTTAAATTGACACAGTTCTACTGCTCTATTGAGGTCACTGTCAACCATACATAGTTAAAAGCCTGTAGCAGACGCGATGGTAACAACAAGCTGAGAACTCATACGAGCGGCTGTCAAACCCAGTGTTCCGTTGCCCGTCCTTCAAATCCCGCGGATGAATAATGGATATTAACGCGCGGAACTGATCTCGTTTTTTTTAATGTGACGTATGAAGGTTTCATCAGTTCACTATATGAGGTCTAGTTGATTTTACATTTCCTCTACCTTCCACTTTTTTTATTATATGAGGTTCGAATTTTTGAACGATTCTGTGTAAGGCGAGTAGAAAAAATCAATATTGTGTAAAAAAAATGTATTTTATATTTTATTTTCACCCTTATCTTTGAAAATAAAAATAGGTAGGGGACCAAAGTGGATGGATAAATTCGAGGCGTACAGCGTAGTGCTCGCTGGTGAAAAGGTTTGACACGTTTGACGCGTAATATAAAGGTTCAATTCCTGGTGTGACCACATGCGAGAGCAATCGTGTTTTTCTTTGCGCTTTGATCTTTATGTCTATATCACAACAGCTTACAGTGTGTTATTAAAAACGAAATGCATCCAGAGGCTTTGCCTTCAAAGCCTACTAGACGAAACAAAAGACGAATTCTAAATAATAGATTAGAGGTGCTCCGTTATTAATGTCACCGGGATCCGTTATGAGTAGTGTACTGTACACTATGATTGTAGACACAATACGAATAAAAATACGTGATTGAAAACAAACACATTCAAAGCTAAAGCAATAAACAATTCACATGAGCGGCTCGGCTGTAGGACGCGTTCCATTATCCATCTGTCAAATGCCGGGCATGAATGACAACGCACGGCATTGATCTAGTGAAATATAAGGAGATTTATCAATTAGAGTTGAAATTAAAAATAGAGGCACTTTCGGATTACGTTTTACCATTGTGTAGTTTAAGGCTACAAATACACCGGGGCGTGGCTCACTTAACAGCTACTCAACGTTATTCTAAGGCTTGGCATATTGGATAATCCAAGGCACGATTAATACGCACGAGATAATTTATCACAGCTAATCGTTGTAGGTATATAAGATACTAAGCGGATCAGCTACGTGTGGATGTATACGCAGAAAGTATCGTGATTCTTCTGCTTAATTCTTGATGTCACTGTAGACTATTACACAATGCAAGCAATGTTTATTGCCCGTGCCAGAAAAGTTGCGAACAATAAAGTATATGAGTACTATTAAAAGAAATCCAGATAGCATAATATTTTATAGCCTAACCAAGGTGAAAATAACAAAACCTTGAAATCTCTTAAGCTGTTTAACACTTTCACTGTCACACTTTTCGTAGCGCTACGCAGTACGCACTTTCCTCTACATATGGGGAAACGCATGGTATTGTCTACGCGTCTACGAGCAGAGCTCCCGCTAGGCGGGTTCCTGGCGATGAACGTGTTAAGCTGCAAAGCATGCCAAAGAAACAGACAGACATGCATAGTACGCACGTATGTCCATTTCTTAAGATAAAAACCCTTCTTTTGACTGAATAATTCACACATATTTAATGCTAGCTGCAATAAACAATTTATTTGAGCGACTGTCGGACGCTTTTCATTGACCGTCTGTCAAACGCCGTGGATGGATAATGGATATTAAAGCGCGGTATTGATCTAAAGCGACCCTCACACGCTGGAAATGGCCCTGACCGGCGCTTTTACATTTTCATTGATAGCGCAACGAACGGCGATAATTAAAAGCTGAATGAACTTGCACATGACACAAATGGATTTTTGTAAAAGCGTTGTACTATATTTATCAATCTATTTTTATCCATTTCCAGTGAAGTGACTCATTTAAAATATGAAACTCTTTTAAATATTCGTCTTCAGATATAAATACACGTAAAAAATGGCGAGAATTGAAATATATAAATAGTTTAATTAGAAATATTCTATGTTAACACATGCAATTTCAATATGTATATGAAGCAGAATCAGCAAATCTACGAACAGCTTGCTGAACAGTTATTAGATTTGCTGACCAAATAATTTAAATACTGTATGTCATTCACTTCATTTAGTTTATTTTTTCATTCCTTTACTTAACAATGTCCATCGCACATTAAATCGAAGGAAAATATTATTTTACAACATGTGCATTCAGTAGCTTTTTCAAATGGCCATTGTTTTCATTCTATCGTAAAAATATACACTTTTTGTTAAAACAGTATTTTTCCCTGTAATAAAAACATGTTTGGAACCCTGTTCGGTTGTTTCAATTTATTATTCATTTCAGGTAAACGCTTTCGATATTTAAATGTATTTCACATTACTACGTTGAATTTCACCGATTTTGAATTTGGAAATGTAATGTATTTTAAGCATAGGCTGGTTTTCACTCTCGATGCGTTATATTTCGAAATATTTACGACACAAGTGACTTTAAGAGCGTTTATACCTGCTTACCTGCGGCAACGTCGCATATTTTTTCATTTTGCTTCATTATTTTGTGGAATTTGAATGAAACTTAACGGTATGTTCAATACATACCCTGCATCTTAAGGATTTATGATGCGTTTAATTCACCTAATCATCGCTTTTGGTTTTATTTTCTTACAAAACAAGATATAGACATGAATTAATTTTTAGAGCTTTAGTTGTGGCAATATCATAAAATTTTGCATTGTGCCTGCGTAACTATCGTAAACGTAATGAATGTATTGAAAACATGTTCAAGTTACAGTCATATTTCTCAAAATAATCGAGAAAAACCGAGAAATATGCGATGTTGCCAGTTGAGCAGGTATAAATCCTCTTAAGGAGTTTTTTTTTATAACATCCCCACTACAGGTTAAATGCCTCCCCCAATCTTCTATTGGTTCTGATTTTGAGGTACATCTGGCCAGTCCTATAAAAAAATATCAACTCGTCCCACCACCGTCTACGAGATCTACCGCTTCTCCATTTTAAGTCGTATGGCTCCACTCTGTGGTCTTCTGGGCCTACGTATTGTTTGGCATAAGTACTAGCCCTACTTACCCTGCTCACTAGAAAAAAAAAGTTCAGGGATAAAGCACAAATTTCATAAAAATGTCCTGAGAATGTGTCACTAATCTAACTGATTCATCATTATGTTTTGTTTATTTTAATTGTAACGTTTTTTAAAGAAAAAGTATGTTACTGACAAATTTAAGAAGTGAACCTTGGCCAATTAGTAACGGTGGCTAAGCAAAGAATAAAATTGAGTTTCGGATAATGTCAGAAGCAATTAGATTAACATTGTAAATGTAATTAAAAAGTTGAAGGATTAAAATCGGGGACTTCCAAACTTTACAAACTTTATTTTACAAGCTTTTATTTAACTTGCAATGTAACTATGGATGTTCGGGTGGAATCTTGCAAGTAAAATTTGTCTTCTTCCCGGTTTCCAATTGAGCTAAAATTTGGAATACTAACGTAAGTTTATGATACCATCGAGCTGATCTGATGATGGAGCAGGAAGGTGGTCATAGGAACTTCATAATAAAATTATTCAATCCCACCGAGTTTGGGCAGTTTAGGTTCGTGGAAGTGTATTTTAACCCCGGATGAAATCAAGGGGTGAGATGAAGATTTCTAGTATGATACTCTCAGCAATTAGCTGGCAATATGTCAAACGATATGTGCTTGTTATCACAACACAACAAAACAGGGCCTAATCGCGTATAAATATGATTTACTTAATTAGCTTTCGTTGGGAATTCTTTGGCGTTTTGGAACGACGTTTCAACGAAAGACAATTAAATAAATCATATTTATACGCGATTAAGCCCCGTTTCGTTGTGTTGTAATAATGAGTGAAGATCGTGATTTAAACTTAAATCAATGATATGTGCTTGGTTTAATGTGATTTTCTGCCTGTTGGCTAAATTCTACTTAATATTCTAAGAGCCATCAATCAGCCCTCGCTCGAAGCGTGGAACATACTTCAGAAACTCTGAAATGGTAATTCATGACCAAAGGAGACAAAGAGAATAATAAAAAAAACAGCCCTCATTGAAACTTGACATAATAACTTACCTATATATTTCACAAATATCCATATCCGTTGTGATATTTTAACATTTTAAGACGGAATTATTAAGCCGTGAAACAAATAAAATACGCAAAAAGAAACGTTATATTGAACCAAATAAATAAGTAAATTACTAGAACGTTCGTTCGCGGAGGAGAAAAAGTCGCCTCTTTTTTCTTCGGCGTAGTCGAGTAAAAAGTACCCTATAACCATCTGCGGATACCCAGCTACTCGTGTACAAAAACAGTTGAAATCTGTTTAGCCAATATAGCGTGATGCCACAAAGACACATAGAAACATACAAAAAATTAAAAAATATTTCGATTTAGCAATCTCCAAATAGTCCGTTACAATTTTTTTTAATATCTTCAATGTACAGACATTTCCTTTTTACAACTTTATAATTGTATGTGTGACTGAATGTTGTCAAAAATTATAATTTCGAACATACCAAGATCCATGGTAAACCGAAAATGAGTTGAAGAAATGTCATATAAATAATGTACTCGTATCTAATGTGTTTATTACAACTTTAAGATGGAGAGAAAACAATGCCACCAACCATTGCGATGAGATGGGAATGGTAATTGTTTAGATGCGAAAGACAACAAGGCAACATAACGATGTGCTTCTAACCCAACACTACCAAAACAAAACTCCATTATCCCTTAACTGTTATCTTTATATACTGCCTTAGTATGGCACAAAATCCAATTAAAATAGCTGCATCGTACCCAATCTTGACCTAACTCCTCTCTTATTAGTGAAACACTATATGCGCCTTTACATACCAATGACTTATTACCTTTCAATGTAGTAGTGTGCGCACGCAATTGACAAGAAGTTAAATTGAAATCTGTCGCGGCTTGTCCTAAGTCCGAGCCACCTAAACATGTTGAGAAAATTCCGGAATAATTCCAGAAATGTCAGAGAAGTTTTTAAACTCGAGACAGTGTTATGCAGATTAGTTTCGAGAATTTAATCTGTCCTCAATTCGAAGATAACTGCGGAGGAGGAGAAAATGGTTCTTGAATACTTTTGAAATCGCTGTTAAGGCGTGTAGTTTACAAAAGACCTTTGAGAACGGTGATTTTATAACATTTTCTTTGATCTCTTGTAAATGAAAGGTCATAATTAAAATCTTATACGGTAAAGATTCAGAAGAAACAGAATATTCTGCGAAAATTATACATATTTTTATATAAATAAAACAGTATAAAGTTCCGGATAAAATGAAACAGTAAACAAGTTCTTGGCTGTTACTCGGCTGAAGAACACCTCCAAAACTTTTTATTTTACCAGATCTTTTAAAAAAAGATGGGCACTGGAAATAACACGATCCCCTTGATAATGTATGTCATGATATTTAAAACGGCTGTTTTGACTTTGCGTAGAGGCATAGTAGGTACCTTTTACACAAATACGCTGAAGCAAAAAATAAGCTTATACCATTTTTTCCTCTATGAACGAAGTTGCAGTTTCTTTCTAGTAATTATATGAATAAAGTGAAGTGGATATATAAGTAAGCATTACCAACTCGATTAGGTTCCCGACACTCTTATGCTCCCAACAGGTGAAACAATATCCAATTATATGGTATAATTAATCACTCCACCGCGATAAATTTATTCATTGCTCACCTGTGGCGCTCGCCCGAAATTCAGAGTTGCCTAACATCGTCCTTTTCGCTCTCATTTGAAGCTATCTTTGAGTGAAAGAAATGGTAGGATACAAGCTTCGGTGGCTTACCAGGACTGCAAGTTCCCAGGATGCCAACGTTCGAGGTTGCCAACATCTAGCTACTTAATTGATGACGTTGCCTAATTAGTTTGAGCCAAGTAGAGTAACTTAGTTTTTCCCGACGGTTTCGTCCGTGTAGCTACTTCCCCGGTAAGCTCGGTTCTACATACAAACGTAGTTACGCTCTAATTTTAAAACGACTAGCTAGTTCACTCTGGAACTTTGTACTTAGATTAAGTTAAGGTATATGCAGGCCTGTATTTAGTTTATGTAGAATCAGATACCAAAGTAAAAAAAATACAGCGAATTTAAGTTTTTCATACAGAACTTGCTTTTGCTGTATTTCGATTGTTATATAAACTGGAGCCATATAAACTAATCACAAACCTAGATTTGCCTGATGTATATGCAAAGTTTCATAACAATCCAACACGTAGTTTTAAAATGAGAACGAAACTCCGTTTGTATGGGAACGTGAAATTCGGCTGAGCTTGCCGGGAACTCTTAAGTGAAATAAATACTGCAGAGGCGATGCTACTAATATTATAAACTAGAAGGGTTCTTTATAACCCTCATTCTTGCTTCAACGTAGTCGAGTAAAAATATCCTGTAACAATCCTTTGATATCCAGCTATCCTTGTAAGAAAAATGATTGAAATCCGTTAAGCAGTTTTGAAGTAATAGGCCACCATGACACATTCAAACATACATACTTAATATAAAAATGTATATTTTTCAATTCTATGCTGGCCGATAAGTAGTCTATTTAAGTTTTTTTTTTACGATCGGTTTAGCTCAGCGGTAATTAGTGACGCTGCCTGACAAGCCGACGGTCCAGGGTTCACATCCCGATAAAGGCAAATATTCGTGTGATGAGGACCAATATTTTTTCTTGAGTCTTGGATATTATAAGGATATATCTATTAATTGACGACTGTCCGTGTGATAAATAATTGTTCCTAAGTCTTAGATGTTTTCTATGTATTTTAGTGTTATAATGTATATATATCGTTGTCTATAGTAACCATAGGAAAAGGTTTGCTTAGTTTGGGACTACGCCCATTTGTGTAAGATTGTCCCTGATATTTGTTTAATTAATACATCGTATATATACGCATATTTAATAAAAGCCTTATTGCGCTTACTAGTTCGATTAGTGTAAAATTATTGCCTTATATTTATATATTTTTATACAGGATAAAAAAGTACACCTTATTTCGATGCATAGTCAACATTACATCAATGCATAAATCGCTCGCCGTTGCACCGCTTCCACGTGAAAGAAAGACGAACGAATCACCAATGCCTTGTAATTTTTCTTGGAATCATGACCAACCGGCAACTCGTGATTCCCCCGTTGCTGGGTCATTATGCTCCGGACCGTGTTTCTCCACCTAGATCTGTCCGCTTGGCTTCATGGAGTGCGTTACGTAGCTTGGTGTCCAATGATGAGCGTGCGAATGATTTGGTCAGACCACCTCATCGGTGACCGCCCCTTGGACGCTTCCCATCGACCTTTCCAGTCATCATGAGTTGTTCCTAATTATTTCCTTCTTTTCTGGCAATATCGTCAAAAATTCCATTACTCTTCTCAGCACATAGTGGACAGATGAATATCAATATGAAGTTCGCGAATAATGGATTCGTTTGTGCGAAATGCTGTCCATGGAATCTGCAACATTCTCCTCCAGCACCACATCTCAAAGGCGTCGGACACGATTTCAGTCCAATTTCTTCAGTGTCCAAGTTTCAGTTCAGTTTCAGCAGATTATTATAACAAATTAATTAATATAAATTGGACTCCTACACAGCCCGTCTTTAATGAGTAAGGGCCCGGCCACCTAATACATTGTGATCCCAACTAACTGCGCCGCTGCCGCTGTCCGCGTTGTCGTGGCCGAAGCAAAACCATAAGTTCCTCGTAATGGATCGAAAAATGTTGAGCAGTACTTGGCTTTTACGACGTGCGTAACCGCTAATGTTATCTACATATTTGTATGTGTCTGTAGTTTTCTAGTTATAATTTTATAGTTAGTAGTTTGTAGACCTCGATATTAATGTTAATGTTACTAGGCTTTAGGAAGGTTAAAAAGTAATAAAAACAAATTAATCATCGGGTTAATGAAAACATACAATGAATTTATTTCATTAGTTTAAGTGTTTTGACTTTATGTTGCTGTTGATTACCCTTGGGCTAGTTTAACTTTCAGCTTGTTAACGTCAAAATTATTAATAGACCTTGTAGAAGGCTCATTCTAACTTTTTTTTAACGTTTTTTAGAACCTGACTTTGAACCGGGTGGGTAAATCTTCCCTTTTTTTGAAAGAAAATGTTTGAAAGTTCATAAATAACTTTTTTTTTACTGGAAGAGTCTGCCTCTGTCGTCTTTACCAGAAATAATTTTGCGTTGAAAGTATTTATTTAGATTTATTTTTGTCATTTTTTCATATTTTTGGACATACCATTTAGAAGACAATACTGAAATTATTTTTAAAAAAACCTTTAAAAATATAAGAATATTTTCAGCTTCTGTTACATGTATTGAGTGCCCCCTTTACAAATAATAATTATCGTTATTTAACTACCAAACTAATAAGCGGCTTGTACAAGACACCTAAACTCCAAATTTCATCAATATACATTTGGTAGGTTTTTGAGTAAAATGCCTGAGACTTACGGATGGAAGGACCTGACGAAACTATAAGGGTTCCATTTCCGCCATTTTGGCTACGGAACCCTAAAAATTACATAAGTTCTATGTCAACTGTTTACACTACTACATGCAAGAATATTTTTTGCTATACCACTATGGGCGTGCTCAGAGTTACGCAAAGTGCAATGGAAAGGGCCATGCTCGGGGTTTCTCTTCGTGTGTTCGCAACCATACATGGTCATGGGAAACTTATTATTTTACGACCTCATATGGTCAAAGGAAACATGTCAATGTTATTCTGGAATAGGATCTCTAAAATGCGTAAAACAAATAAGTCGTGAGTTTAGAGCTCTTACATGCGTAAATTACCATGTAACAGCTCTTTTTGAGCGACGCTAATCATTTTTAACACATCTTTGAATAAACAGGTTATAGTCCATACTTTCACGCTTTGTTGTATAACTTAAATGTAATTAACGTAAATATCATAACCTGTTACGTAATTCTGTTTTACTACACTCGCTGTTTTGTATAAAATCATTAGCAGACGACGTTTAATTAAATACTTACAACTGATATCTTTTTATAGAAAATGTAACTTAACGTAAAAATGTTCACTAAAACACCCACATCTGGTTTGTTCTTTGTTTAAAATATACATACCTATTTTTGTATTATAAAGCTCGTCATTTTGCATCTATTCACATAATTTAAGATAAGATAACATAAGTAAATAATGTGCAATTTAATTATAAGTGCATTTGTGATAATGAAAATGTAATTAAAATGTTGTATTTTTGAAAAATAAAAGCGGCTCTCTTTATGGTAACGTTATCTCGAATATTAGAAGGGGCAGGCAATATGCTGGTATCTCTCTCTAAACACTTCGCCTAAAAAACTACAATCAAGAATCCAGCTGCCGGCCTCTTCTCACCAGAACTCTCATTACCATATCGAAGCCTTCAAGCCATCACCAGTGTTTTCAATCAAGCCTTAATCTACATTATCGTCCATTCTTCGAGAAGCAGTTCGTCGCTACGACCGCAGTTGTGTCATATACGGCGTTCTGCTCCTCAACGCAACGGCCTGTATACCCCCACTCCAGACCGCGATGAACCTGCCGCGGCTCTAAGGAGTGGAGATACTGAGGTCGCTAGTTGCCAGTATCGTAACGCAACAGTAACGGCAGACAGATGCCCGCACTGTTCATCGTGATAGAATCAGAAACGACGATATCCGCAGAAGAACCAAAGTAACCGACACAGCTCACAGGATTGCATTGTTGAAGTGGCAATGGGCGGGCCATGTAGCCCGGAGAACGGATGGCTGTTGGGGCAGTAAAGTCCTGGAGAGGCGACCACGCATAGAAAGCGCAACGTGGGACGGCCCCCGACTAGGTGGACGGATGACCTCGTAAGAGTCGCGGGGAGTCGGTGGATGCAGTCTGCGCAGGATCGTACCCTGTGGCGAGCTATTCAACAGTGGACGTCCTTGGCTGATAAATAGATATTGCGTGATTACGACATGGTGTCTTTGTTTGAATTTCCATCACTTTAAATTAAGTAATGAAGTTCAACTAATCCCAAAGTCACGTACCATAGACACACGGTCAAAGCAATTCCTTCTCAAATGTATTGATTCACATAGCTATCACACAGCTATGTGATGCAAATGGAATTGCCAGATTAAACCTGATCCTATCTATTCCCTAAGCTATTTAAAGTCGGACCTGAAAGGACTGATAGACCTCAAAGGATTATTGAGGTAACTAGCTACCCCATAAATAAACATATATAGGGAAACAGTGTTCATTCCAATTAAAATCTACATGTAGTGTTTATGTTTGACGACATGTTTGGCTCAGTGTGTTGCACAACGGCCTACGAAGCTAGCGCTCCCGGGTTCGAATCCCGGCCAGGGCAAGTGTTTGTTTGATGAGCACGAATGTTTGTTCCTGGGTCTTTGATATTTTCTAGGTATATAAGTATTATAATCTATCTATAATATATTATGTATATCGTCGCCGAGTACCCATGGTACACAAGCTTTGCTTAGTTTGGAACTTGTCCCTAATATTTAACTAACCTAACCTAACCTAACGGTTTCCACATTATATTTAAAAAATATATGAAATTATGTATCATTTCAGGAGAACAAGTTTTCGATGAAATGAAAATTCTATGAAATAAAACATTCTAGATTCTATGAATCGTTTGTCGATGAAATATAAGGTAACCGAATAAATTTGCTATCCACACATTTGTGCGATTCGCGGCAAACACTAGGGAGATATGTAATGGGAAACCACAACAGTTACCTTCCAGGCATGTTCATATTTATATTCAACTAGTGACCAGCTTCGCACGGGTAGCAGAGCATAAATGCCTACTTTTTTCAGACATAATGTCATCTCAGCCAGGGCGAAACCTAGATTGACACGATGTAGCAGCGTGCTTGAACATTCTCATCCTTGTAACTTTTATACTATGCGGCAAAATTGTCTATATTAATTTAATTTTATTACATAGAGTTTGGCTAGAGAAACATGATATTGACCTTGAATGAGAATTCTTCATATGGCAACAATTTTACATATTAAAAAAGTTCTCAAATTATAAAACCTACTTCGTTTCTATGCATTCGGTATTGCCAGGTCATGACTTTTTCAAATTTGCCGCAACCCACGAAATAAATCTGAAAATAAAAAAATTGTATGTCTGTCTGTCTATGTCAATTGTCAGTAACCAATATATAATTACCCCGAGTACATTTTGTTTAGGACTAGGGCTCTGCTAACACTGGATTTTTAGCGAATATTTTTATCACTCGGCCGGGTTTTTATAGTCATAGTGTCAAACTTTAGGCAGGGAATGTAGAGGTCCTTTTAACTCGTTAACGTCCAACAATACTTTTTGAAGTACTGCTAAATTTGGTGAAGTCTGAGTTCGTACCAAGCAATGGAGTAAATTACGACCATAAACAAAACTGTTCCCAAATGGAACGATAGGAATTACCATATCTTTAGAGCTTGCCACGAATTTCCCACAAGTTACCGATAAGTGGCTCATCAGTGTACATCCGGCGCAATAACAAACGACTTTATTGCCAAGCGAATTTGAGTGGATTTTCTCTGCACTCATGTACAATATATTAGCACTTGACTGTACCTAGCTATATGTAATGAGCTAGTGGCATCGCGTCAGTAACAAATTCGACGCATTACCCGCGAACATATAAGGGTATTTTGTAGATAAATTATTGGCATAGTTAGTTAGAAAAATTATGACATAACATATCGAGAGAGTCAATATTGTCCTTTTTTGTGTAAATTACTATTTAAAATCTTATTAGGCTGGTTTGAGCATTCCCCCCACACCACAAAGCAAAGAGGTACGAAATTTTATTGCTTGCACTTCGCAACATATGAATTTAATTTGTATAAAAGTTAATTTATTTTATTGTTCCGTAACACGAAAAAAGGTCGACCCAAAAATCCAATAAAACATACTTTGCAAACAATCCACAAACCTTTACAAACCCGAAAGTGAGTTTGTGTTTAAAATATGCACACTTACGTATTTACAAAAAAAATGAGGTGGAATGGAGAATCAACGATTTTGACAATAGGTACATTACGTGTGAAATTATACAACATATCTACGGTAGTACTGTACGTTTAAAAAAATAACAAAATTTAATTTTAATAAAACTTAGTTTTTTTTTATCCAAAATTGAATTAAAAGAACTTTTCAGAATAATATATCAATAAACGCGGGTTTTCAGTACGTAGGTACCAATATTTTGCTATGATAATTCAAATTTAAATAATTTATTTCGGAAACGTGTCCATATATCAATAAACGCGGGTTTACATGTAACTCTATAATATAGTAAATCAAAATACATTAAATTCCTTATAGACAAAGAATATTCCAAGCACAAATATTTACTTGTAAAATACATATCGTTCCATTACCTCGGGGCGTCTTCGATCAGTGTTGAACCGTTATCAAATTCCTCAAATGTCACAAAACAATTCAACTCCCTACCTTCTCAAACATCGCAATAAAGACAGCCTTACTCAGTACAAAATATATATCTTTCGACACAAAAGCAAGATACCTATAGAGAAAGTTGAAACGCTCCCTTTAGACGTTCGCATACAATCACAATGATTCTCAGTCGATATAGTGCTTTGTAAAATAATACCGACTCGCTATTTGAATAACAAGAGACCCTGTAAACAATGGGTAAAAAATGAAATGCGACCGTTCTTATTGGTTTCTTAATCTAGAATTTCCTCTTAAAAGCCTTTCAATTCTAATAGATTTGGCCTTTTGAGCCTTTGTTTCCGTAGCGATTGAAAATGATACAAACAAGTCTCTTATGGATTCGAGGGTCATATAGTAAACCAGTACTTTACTTATATAGCATCTTGTTTTGGAAGGAAGTAAGCAAAAACTTTTGCCTTAATAATAACAAACAACTTAAGTATTTCTTAATATGAAACACACATTTTTGTGTTTGTGTTTTTAATGTCGCAAAATTAACACCACATTATTATCTATTGTGATATAGATACAAATCAAAGCGCAAAGAAAAATACGATTTCTCCTGCGTGTGGTCATACCAGGAATGCTTTTTGTATTTTATCCTTTCACATTTTTTTATTCGAGTCTGGGATGCTTTTAAACTCCAGAAGAGGCGTCAAATATTTTTTGGCATTTAATTGTTACTAAGTAATTTGTAACTCCTAGGATTTATTACTTAGGTAGTACTTTCAAAACGTGACAATGATACTTTATGCTCCATTCCCATTACAAATATTAACATATTCAAGACTGCGAGCCCGCTCGGTGGGCGCTTTGCTTGGCTACGAGCGTAGTGCGACAAAATGACGATTGCGAAAGTGTTAACGTGAACCTCAATTACGAATTGTCCGAGAAAGAATTTTGAGAAAGTGCTATTTAAAAAAAAACTTCTTTCAAATTGGGAATATATAGGATACTAGCTTCTGCCCGCGACTTCGTCCGCCTAAAATCGTTTATCGCGAATAAGGGTATTTTTTCGGGATAAAAGTAGCCTATGTCCTTCCTCAGGACTCAAAATATGTTCATAACAAATTTCATCCAAATCAGTTCAGCGGTTTAAGCGTGAAGAGGTAACAGACAGACAGACAGACAGACAACCGACAGACAGACACACTTTCGCATGTATAATATTAGTACGGATGCGGGGCACCTATAGTTAACTGCTTTAAGTGAAAACTAATTTACGTACCAAATTGGTGAAATAACCCTTAGACTGGTGGTATAAGATGCGAAGGTTATGAACGGCTCAGTATTCAATTCAATTCAATTATTTAAGGTAAACACAGTTTAAATGTCCCATATAATTTAAATCCTTAGTGTGATAATAACAACCTATCTTCCATCTATATAAATAAAAATCAGTTGAAGAAATGCTTAATTAAAAAGTTAATTAGACGGTACGCTGATGAAGATTTTGTATTGATCATTGTACCGTGCCGTCTTAAACAACCCCGGCGGCATAATGATTTTGTAACTGTATATTGAGAAAATTTTACACACAGTAACACAATGCGGGCTAACGTTATCTAATTAGTTCATCAAATCGTCGAGCCAATTAATTGGATTCCAATAAATTGGGGCGGCGTGTTTCAACAAAGCAAATCGGGTTTCCAGCTCGTGATGTATTTCTCTAATTTAATACAGAGCGTGTGAGCTTCGTTGATACTGAAATATGTGCATGTTGATTTATAGCTGTACGGTTAAGTAAAACTAAACACGTTGAATGCCATGTGACTTACCTGTGACTTTGACTGACAGACACAATATCCGTTCAGGCCTTGTCAGTCACCTGTGACTGTCACAGTAGCACTCAATTCAAATGGCCTTACTGAGCCGTCGGGCACGTAGCATCGGCTGCGTTTAAGTGCATATAAATGATTGACACGGCCCCAAGCAATAGTGATACGACATGACTGATGATGACCGATCTCAAGATTTGTAAAGATTATATAAGATCCTGATAAAATAAGCAAATAACTCCGTTAAGATTTTGAGTTTGATATCTTACTTTTGTGGCAATGTCCATTTTTAAGGTATGATAATACTTATCTATACTATTATAAAGTTGTAAAAATGAAATGTCTGTACATTGAAGATATTAAAAAAAAAAATGATTGTTACGGACTATTTGGAGGTCATTAAAACGAAAAATATATTTTTTGGATTTTTTGTATGTTTGTATGTGTCGTTGTTGGCTTCATCACGCATAATCGGCTAAACAGATTTCAACAATTTTTGGTACACGGATAGCTGGGTATCTTCAGATGGTTATAGAATAC
The DNA here is from genome assembly GCA_905404275.2 of Hedya salicella. Lineage (NCBI taxonomy): Eukaryota > Metazoa > Arthropoda > Insecta > Lepidoptera > Tortricidae > Hedya > Hedya salicella. The sequence continues at coordinate 13,546,736 of FR990111.1, read as the reverse complement.
TTTTTACCCGGCTACGCTGAAGAAAAAACGAGGGTTTATGACTTTTCTCCTCCGCGAGCGAAGTTCAGGGCATCTTCTGGTAACAAATAATACTATTGAATAACTCACGAAATGTATGGTAACTTTTGCCATGAAACCGTTTCGATAAACGCAAGTTTTAATGAAGTTACAGAACGAAAAAACCCTACGAACTTTAAAATTAAGAGGAACTTTCAATATTCTAATATTTTTAAGATACAAGTATGAATTTTCTCTGAGGAAATCCGTGCCTCAGAATTCAGTGGTCGTATAGTTACCGAAATTCCATAAAATTTCCAATGTCATAATATGTAGCTGGTCTTGCCAAATAACTAACTGCTAAATGCAAATTTTACCAAATTTGGTATTAATAAGACCATCGAAGTCAGAACCACGGAAATTCGGTTTGATTTAAACTTTAAATTTGAACGTCGCAAACGTCTAAAAACCAAGATCCTCATACAAGACGACGCGGACATCAAAACGGGAAAACGAGCATATATTTTAGTACAAATATCTTCAACACTTCTCGTTATTTTCATAGATAGTTATCTCTATAATTATAGTTATCGTTTCATGTCAATAATGAAAAGCATTTCTCACAGATAGCATTAGATTAATGATGATGATATAACACGTCGCATTAGCTTGAAGGATCCCGCACATTACTCATACGGAATTGTAGCGTGTCTCCTTTGTATGCCAAGTATCAAAAACTCACGGTTTTCCTTATGATACAACTTATATGGAGAGGCGAAAATATATGAGCACTTTAGCTGGTCCAAAATAAGATTGGTGATCGTCTTAAAAACATTTTTTTCCATCTAATAACTAGCAATTACTCGCGGTTTTGTTTATTTTATCGGGAATTGGGATAAGCAAAAAAGGCCTTTTCATTAAATTAAACTTTGACAGAAAAAAATATCTTTTCTCAGTGATCCGTTTAGCCATTTTTGCGGGATGAAGCCACAACGACTCATACAAAACAAAAGAAAAATCTAAAAAAAATTTTTTTTAATATCAGTTATTTTCTTTGATCTGCATAAAAAGAGAGTTATGACTGTCTTGTCTTCTGCGTACAAAGTTGCGGACACGATCTTAGTGGTAAATAACATATTGACGGGTTTCTGTACATATAAAGATACTGTCAAGCAAAACCGCTGCTCTTCGCCATTTTACCGTGAACGTAAACAGTAAACAAAAACATTATGATTGCCTCTCATTTAGAAATCTACACCCCACTCCCGGATAAGATTCCAAGAAAATTGAAATTTAATTGAATCTGCCCGTGCCTGTGATGTCTTAATACTCCACTTTGTATATTCTTACAAACTTCCAGTATTTTGTAGCTAGATTGGGCAAAGGTTTGTATAATTTTGAACATAAACATTAGTAATATTCATTACAGTCAGTAAAATATGTTTGCATAATATATAAAGGGTTTTTGTTTTTTTAGGATGGTTTGAACATAACGTTAGAAAACCGTTATGCTTCGTTCGCGGAAAGTAAAAAAAGACATAACCCTCGTTTTAGCTTCAGCGTAGTCGGGTAAAAAGTACCTTAAGTATCATACTATATTTAACTGTTTGAAAGAAACTGTAAATCTGTTCAGTCCTGATGAAGTCTCAACGCATTCTTGTCATCTATCTTAGACGAGCAACATCAATCAGTGTGGATAAACTCATTATTTAATATTTATAGAATAAAACCGTACTTAAAGCTTTTAAGCCCTAGCGCCGGCAATATTGTCCATTACACTAAAAACTGAACTGAGGACTCGACGACATTTATTCGATTGCAGTCGTGTATGACTTCGGTGCGGCAAATAGATTTTATAATTTCAAGAAGGAACCCATTATTAATAAACTTTTCACTTCTCCACCTCAAAAAGTACATCATATTAGCTTCGTGAAGCGAGACTAAAATAGTACAAGAAAGTGTAGTGTAGTAGTAAACGAAAGCGATATAATAATCCCATACAAATTTACAGCTATTTATACTCCTTACGAATAATTAAAAAAAAAAAACAAACCAACCTGATCAGATTGGCCAAACTTTCTGATAGAATTGCTCAAAGTGTACTTTTAGCTTTTCATGAAATATACAATTTTAATGTTAAGTCTTGTTTATTTTCTCGCAGTCGAAGTGAAAAGCAAAGTGTTCAACACGTGGCTAAAAGCCATTATGACACTCAGACTTCGTGTCATAACGGCTTATTTTAGCCCCTTGTCAAACAATCTACTATCCTCCGGTTGCAATAGTTGTTAGTTACGTATGTCTGTCCGGACGTTTTGATCTGCTGGTTGAGATATGCGAGATAATTATTTTCCAACTGAGCCACTTAATATTATCTGGTTTAATGTCCAACTTTGGTAATAGTGTAAGTATAGACATACCTAGAACGGTAAAATAGATAATCTATCAGATCCCACGTATTTGTCGCAGGAGCCGAAAGCACTTTATCACCACCCATAGTGTATAGACAATTTAACGTGTCTAAGAGGCCTGTTTCACAAAAGCTTGTAACTTGTGTTACTAAAGTCTCTTTTTAATGCATATTGTTGGAAAGAGATTTCCCCTTGTAATACAAGTTACAAGCGTTTATAAGGGGGCTCAGGAAGTAGAATTACACGTAGCGGGAACGGGAAGTGACGTAAAGTAATTTTGTTAAAGAAGATTTAAGTAAAGATAAGGGAGGAGCTAAGGTGGATACAGATTTCTTTGTAGAAAAGTGTAACAACGAAGGCCTCCCGGTAAATAAACTAGATCCTATTCTCACAGAGCTGATCACGCTTCTGAATAAATAACGTAAGAACGGCCGGCGATTGCCTTTAGGCTGAGATAAAGGAACGAGACCGAAAATTGCTGTTTTACGGCTTACACAGTAGAAAATAAGAACAGTATTGTTAGTTAACGGCACGGACCCTATATAACTTTGATAACATGAGGAAATCGTCAAACATCGGAAATTCTTATAACATGAGGAAGTTTTTTTTAATGATCCAGAATACATCGAGTTCGCTATAGTAAGTAATATCATTTATCTTTCTTTGCTATTTCGTTCAATTTATTCTTGAAGGGAATCCAGAATCCTTGTATTAAAGTATTTATGTAGCTAATGTCAGCAAAAAATTGTGCACAATAAACTAGAATCAATACACACAAAACCTACGCAATGCCGGTTCACGTGTCGTAGTCACGCTTCTGAATTAATAACGTAAAGAGCGGCCGGCGATTCTTTTCAGGCTGATATAAAGGAACGAGGCCGAAAATTGCTGTTTTACGGCTCACACAGTGGAAAATAAGAACAGTATGGTTATTTTACGGCACATAATGACAATAACTAAAGACACATTGCAACAACGGCAAACTTTTTATGACAGGAGGCAAACGGGCAGACGGGTCACCTGATGGTAAGCGATAACCGTCGCCCATAGACACTTGCATCACCGGAAGAATCACAAGTGCGTTCCCGGCCTTTCAGGTGGGAGTACGCTTTTAGAGTGCCAACAGTATCCTGAAAGTGTTTGCAAATAGTCTGGATGCAGCTTATCTGAACCATTGTAGTGTTATCCACGTCATGGGCATCGGAAATGTTTATTAGTATCGAATTTTTAACAAATCTTTTATATAACAATTTGTAAATGTAATTTAATATTTTTTGTAATTCAAAATAAACATATTTCGTTAAAAAAAATGCATAACTTTTTTCCTTCAGAATATAGATTTTTTGGGGTCATCTTACTTAGAATCGTTCAAAAATTCGAACCTCATACAAGAAAAATACTGTATTATATTTTGTATATAGAACAATCTCAGTTTTGTTACAGAAATGTAACGAAACTGAGATGGAGATTTCGGACACTTTTTCTAGAAAAAAAAAAATGTTTATGTAATTTTTTTATTTTAAGACATTTATTTAATTATTATTTTAAGTTAGGCATTTTAAAAAATGAATATAAAAGCAAAATACAAAATTTAAACACATTATAATAAACCTTACCTAGGGTGCCGCCGGCAGCGGGGCGGGGCTCAAGCTACCGGTGGTTAGGGCCGCACAAAGAGGATCCTCCTGACAATGCGGGCCGTGTCCAGGATTACTGCCTTCTGTATCCAACCCTTGATCCAGCCATTTAGCGAGTGTCTCTTAAGATGTTGGTCAAGACTAAGACCTTTTACCGAAATGATTTATTATTATTACTTAATAAATAGACCCCTATGAAAATCTAAACAACCGTCAGGTGATAATTACAATTTGATGTCCATGAGGAAATCGAAATATTTGGTACATGTCCGGACTTTACATTGGCCATGTAACGTACATGAAATTTGTTTTGCCTCTTGTTAACGTAACATTTCCCACGATTGTGTAATAGGGTCCAGAAGACTGATGAAACGTGATGCAAGTAGAGAGAAGCCAAGAATTACTATATTGTTTGTTTGGAGAAAATTCCAACAGAAAGGGCCGTGCGATAAATAAAATCACGCGTCGTGATCACGTTCCTGAATAAATAACGCAAAGAGCGGCCGGCGATTGCCTTTAGGCTGAGATAATGGAACGAGACCCAAAATTGGTGTTTTACAGCTTACACAGAGCAAAGTAAGAACAGTACGATTATTTAACGTAAGATTTTCACAAATTATTTGAATGCATTAATTCATGTAAGGAAAATAAAAATAATGTTTCCTTAAGGAAAATTAGCTATCTTAAGATTTTAAGGTAACTAACTACCTTCAGTGCCCTTTTTTCCATTCTGTATAAATATTAAGTAATTAAATTCCTTTAATTAAAACTTAAAGGGTTGCCCAGAAAATTTCAGTAAATTTCACTGTTTTTAAAGTGATATAAAACGCGTGTGGGAGTACCTTAACGAATCACTATTTTTACAAGTGATAGCGTTGTTACAATGTAATTACAGGCCTACCGCTTAACTGAATCTGTTCCTGAGGTATAGGCGCTCCTATACGGTACGGGAGGGGTGACAAGTGACGTGACATGACGTATCCTAACTGTCTCCCGGAAAAATACCCTTATCCGTGATAAATGAATTTAAGCGGATGAAGTTGCGGGCAGAACGTAGTATTTTTATAATTAACTTGAACTCCCATAAACAAATCTACAGTCACTACCCTAAACAACCGACCCACTGGCTCTACAGAAAACCAGCGCCGTTGGAAGATAGCTGAGTGGAGACCAATTTAGATACACATCTCTCGTTTATATTGTCTGTTTTATCATCGTGAATTTGTTATGATGTGTTATCCTGAATAAAACCTTATCATATTATATTCTATAAACGAATCTTCAAATTATTACAGAGAATTGTAAATCAATTAACATAGTTTATTGTTAAAAACTACTAAGGTGATTCGGTGGCTGTCATCTTTACAGATACCTATAGCAACGCGTGTCAAGTTATTCAACTCGAGTAACATTCTCTCATTCTAAACAAAATTCACGGGACATGATAATTCTCGAGACTCGAGACCGCGAGTCGAGTTGAGCTAGACAGTCAATGTTATAATTGGGATTTCTCCACTCTACTGTAAACAAATAACACTTGAAGGAATGGGTTTTCTAAACTGCTCACAACTGTTATATTTCAAAATGAAGGTATCAAACAAAAGGCACTTGTATGCTTGTGCTTGTATTTCGTCGAACAAAACAATTGCGTGTATTATTAACGTTCAGTCGACATCTACTAACCGTCAATAGGTACTACTAACCCATACTAATATTATAAATGAGAAATTAAATCTCTCTGTTTTTTTTTACGCTTATACCGCTAAAACGATTTAGAAGAGATCCTAGTACAGACATAGGATAAAGGGTCTATCTTCATCTGGCATAAACTTTTTCGTCATATGCATCATAATGGCATAATTTATCGTTTCGCTTAATGCATTTCTTTCTAAACACGTAAACTTATCAGGATTGTTCTAAAACAAACCTAACCTAATAGAGTTAACAGGATGATGCTTTAAAAAGTCCTGAAAATTCAACAGTTTCAGAAAAAAATGCATTATGCCAAATGATGATTATGACAAAAAGTTTATGCCAGATGAGGGTTACCGAGGATAAAGTTTGGAAATCTCGGCAACGCGAGTAACTACTAGCATATTTCTGATTCATATTTACATAAACTGTCAGCGTACATTCTCAAATGCCGGCCATTTGAGCTCCGTAACCCATAAGGGTCACGATCAAATAGCTAAAGGCCAGGACCGGACCGATGGGATCAAAGTTACAAGGACTTGGATTATTACATGAACCTTAATCACGTGCTCATGAAATCACGTACCGCGACCCGGAACCGTTCAAGAATCTAAATAAGCTCTTTACTCTATTTCTGATATAGCCTAGACTAGATTTTCCATTTTTCCCAGCTATTTTTAACCATTTATATCGGCCAGCGGAGTGATAAAAATAGATCACAGCGGAAAATGAAGCACCGCATTTCAGTGAGTTTTCGTTCCAGTAAATAATTCCAACTGCATTCAATTTAAAGCAGATTTTCGTAGTTATGCTCTGCGGTAGTTGAGGTTTATCGCGATAATTTAAATTCAAATAACACGAGCAATATTTATGAATGGACGTGAAAATTGACTTCATTATTTAATTGTGTTTTTTGATTCCGCATCCGTAGGGCAAAGGTAATTACCTGTAATTACAATTACAGCTTGTATATGTATAGGTACAGTCAATCAATATCTGCCATAACAAAGCGGGCGAAAATATCTGACACGATCTAACAGTCCTAGAAATAGAGTCGTATCAGATGTTTATGTAAATGTACGAGTATTCAATCATCGAGTAGTTACTCATAAACAAAATGAGTTTCGATCCTAAAATTGAGGTAATTGGAAAAAGCGCATTTTACTTGAATTAAGAGAAAATATAATCCGAACATCGGCTCCATGCCAACCTTAGTCATCATCATCGTCCAAAATATGTCTGAAGATGCTGAACATAGGCCTGCCAAAGAATCCCACTGCGACCAGTCTGCCGTCCGCATCCAGTGACTTTTACCAGGCCCCTATTTCATAAACGTGACAGGTGACAGTTGACAAGGACAATTCGGCATACATTACTTCTCCATCATGATGCCAGGCATACACATACTCGGCGACCCAGCAATGTACGTCGAATTGTCGTTGTCGATTGTCACCTGTCACGTTTATGAAATAGGGGCCAGGTCATCATATCTACCTTGCTTCTACCCAAGCAGCGTCTTTCGGTGAGGGGTAGCGTTCCTCAGCGGCCGTCAAGTTTTTTTTTTAATTCTTCGAGCGATTTTGGTTACTCTGGTCTTTAACTGATCTCTTCATTCTTGAATTGATCTCGCAAAGGAACCCCAAGCATATCCCTCTCCAACGCTCTCTGGGTGACTTGTGCTTTCTTATAAGGGCCATTAGTGACAACTTTTAAGTGCTGTAAGTCACCACTGGCAACACACACTGGTCAAAAATTTTCGTCTTGAGACACTGCGGGCTACATGTCAAAAAAATATGCACTATAGTTTTCTTTCAATTAGATTAAAATTCCTATACAAGGTGTACCAGGCATTCTTGTTCTTGAGTATATAATTATATAGGGTCCCTGCCAGGAATCCGAAAGGTTTTAACCACGCTTTCCTGACGCCATTAGGATAGGGCATTAAAAAATGTCATAAAAGGTTGATTTGAGTGTGTGATAGCTGTTACTTTTGTATCTGTTAAAAGCGACGCAAAACTTGGCAACAGCGATCAAAAGAGCTTATCTCTTTAAAACTAAGCCGTATTAGACTGGGATTAATTTAACATATTTTGCTCTTAATGACTTACGTAATGTGTGGTTGAAATTTTACGGGTTCCTCGAGGGCATATTGTATATGAATGTCCGAAAAAAGCACATATACGAGTATATCATCGATATAGGTATAGAAAGATACGCGAGTCCATAATATTAAAACAAACAAGAATCCTTGAACAAAGATACAAATCTGCCGAAGAAAGTAAGTTACTTAAGGTTCGGGAACCGAGACTCGACAAGCCATTAAATACATCTTTCCTTGGTTACGAAAAGCATTGGCTCTTTAAAAACACATTTTAGAAAGCCGAACGCGGTATTCATGAAATATTATGTGGAGCCAAAGAAATATTTTTTGTAACATATTGGAGAGCTGTGTCATTCTTTTTTAGAATATGTATCCTTAATAAAACCGGAACGTGATGTAACTATTGACAGACAACGCACAATTTCACTGTTTATATATTTAACCATGAGGCATTCTCTACTGGTTAACCTTCGGGTAAATTATAAAAATTGTAGGCGGTGCTGAGACCTATGTAACTAAAAAACACATATATGTAGACAAACACTTAATTACATATATACAAATATATATAGCGCTATATATATAACGTTGAAACTTCCTATATATATTCGAATTGTACACGGATGAACTCACAAGTCACATTAAGATGAACTAAAAATATCAATACTCTACATTTTATATTAAAAGATGAGAAATAAGTTAGCTTCAGATAATTATTTCACGCATTTCTCATTCGGATACGTGGATTTTTTTTATGTCTAGTAAAAAGTTCAAGCTGACTAAGTATAAAAAAAAACAAAGATAAATAATGTTTGGGATTACTGAAATATGAACCTAACCTAGACTAATGACGGAATGGGGAATGGATGAAAATTTTTAAAAATCTTGAAATATTGTTTATAGGTAGGAATAAGCTTCCTTATTGTCAGAATAAATTATTACAGTTTTTTTTTCCTACCTATAAACAAAATTTTAACATTTTTGAAAATTTCATTCATTCCCCATAGTCGAAAATCGTGAAAACGTTACGGTATTGGGGAACAATTTGACTAGGACATGAAAATTTTGTGAAATAAAACTTTATATGAATGAATCACTTGTCTATAAAAAATTAAGTACTACACAAAGTTTATTAACCTTCTACGAGACTAATGCGTCATGCAACGAGTGAGATGAGATTTGTGTATCGAATTTTAATATAACGTTACTTATTTTTTCCAAGAAAACACCGTACTCAGAATGGGCCGATGTCGATAACTGTCTCACGTATATATACTAATGCCCTTAGTAACAATGATATGGCACGCGTCTGCAATTTTGCAGATATATTGCCGGTTAAAAACGTTTATTAAACGCTTCCTTATATCCATTTTCCCAAAACCCATTACCAAGGATGGAACTCACATTTTCTTGGACGAACACGCGCATTTTTCTAAACCGAGTTCAGCGCTAAGGGAGACGTCGTTAGCATGAGATTAAAAGACTTATAAGCTGTTTTACGCCTTTACGTCTGACCGCAGTTTTATAATACTGTTTTATAAATTATAATATTTATAATACAAATGTATTGGACTGATTTACGATTAGTTTGCCCGCATGGTCGTTTAAAGAGGAGAAAAAAGTCCTACTTTTCCGTCATTTTTGCTTCTTCATATTTTCAAAAAAACTATTGTAACAAGCTATTTGGAGGACACTGAAACGAAAAATTTTTTTTTTCGTTTTTTATATGTTCGTATGGGTCGTTGTGGCTTCATCACGCCAAATCGGCTACACGGATTTCAACTATTTTTAGTACATGGGTAGCTGGGTATCTCCAGATGGTTATAACATGCTTTTTACCCGACCACGCTGAAGAAGAAAAGCGGGTTATAATTTTTTTTCTCCTCCGAGAACGAAGTTGCGGGCGACTTCTAGTTAAATATATAAGAGGTACTATATTCTTGTATATACTTGTAACAAAAGTGGTTGAAATCCATCCAGTCGGTATGAATTGCTGGTAATCCGAATCATTACGTGAACAGGCCCCTATTTCATAAACGTGACAGATGACGGTTGACAACGACAATTCGGCATACATTACTTGTTCATCATGATGCCAGGCATACACTTACTCTGCGACCCAGCAATGTACGTCGAATGGTCGTTGTCAATTGTCACTTGTCACGTTTATGAAATAGGGGCCAGTGGGCCTATGGTGATCGCGTTTATCACGCGATAAATGATATAATAACGCGCCTGTCCCTCTCGCACTCACGTGTCAGAAGGTGACGGCAGCTATGTCACTTATTTATCGCGTGACAAACGCAACCATCATAGGCCCGCAGGACACTAAGAGTGTATGCAAGGCAAGTAACCGTTCTCCAAAACCACTGCTACATTCATTTACGGAGTGTTCAATTAAGTGTTAACATCATAACAACGCGACGTGCCTACCTTCATAATTACTGGCTACATAACACTTAATGTAAGGGTCGTACTCGTAGTCTTTACTCGTAAGGGTCGCGGGGAGTCGGTGGATGCGGCCTGCGCAGGATCGCCCCCTGTAGCGAGCTAAAGGGGAGGCCTATATTCAGCAGTGGATGTCTGTGGCTGATAGATAGATAGATAAATTTATTGCAATGGGTAGCGTTACTGCTTACAGAAGTCGAGAGATCTAGAGGGTTCATATTATGATTATTATTTATCACTTGTATAACTTAACTTATTAATTTTTTAAATAAAACAATTTAACGAATTATATCACGTATATTATCTCATTTGATTTCCCGACGTTTCGGAAGCTTTTCAGCTTTCCATGGTCACGGGTGGACTGAAAACAGATATATTTTCCTCTGTCAAAGTCAATATACGCGATATAATCTGTTAAATTGTTTTAATTTAATGAGTAATAATCGCGGAAACAGAAGAAAATATTATTTATTTTTGTTTTCTAGCTAGTTTGGTGGCAGTGGCGTGTACAGAGTTTGCCAAGGAAGGTAATTTATCTGTGCCTATATCAACGGCAAATAGAGGAAACGTGGTAACCGCCAACTGAATCCTTTGGCGGTTACTACGTTTCAGCTTTTTGCCGTCGTATGGAACAGGGCTTCAGGGTAGGCAAATGCTCTGTGCCCGTACTGGGCCATGGTCGTTCAGGGTAGGCAGTGCCTTTGTGCTTATATTGATGGCACTCCACTGGGTGTCAATTGTATCATAGTTTTCTATATCTTCATTTTGTATGCATGTATGTATTCACGTGTATGTCTGTTTAATTATTTGTTTATCACATTTTTATTTATATTCTTATCTCACCACCAACTCATTCCTGGCTGTTTTTTTATTATTATATCCGTTACACAAAGGTTGTCTGAAAGAGATCGCTCTTTAGCGGTAAGACCGCCTATTGTTGATCATAGTTCATGTCAAAACTCAGTTTTACTGTTTCTCTTGTAGGTGTGCAATAAAGAATTTTTGTATTATATTGTGTTGTATTACGACACACTTTCATAATTATTAAACCTTTATTTATAACTAAAAACAAGTGAAGGAGCAAAAAGGTAACAACCATATTTTTTACCTCAACGTAATCAAGTAAAAACTTTGAACACTGTTTTGCCGTGATGAGCGCAAAAAAAAAAACATTACGTAAATACTTACAAATATTTTTCAATTTAGTGACCTTCAAATACACATATAATTAGTGTTTACTATTATCAAGTAAAAACAAAATGTGTATAATTATACAAAAATATTGAATCCTGAATCTAACTTTTATTTTTATTTGTACGGTCTGCCAAGAAGTTAGTCGTCCGCTTTTAAACCATAATACAAAAGAAATAGACCGTACCTTTGTCTCATTATGTTTCTGAGACCTCCTTGTTTGTTGGAATTTCAATATTAAACTTTGTAATAAAATCTACATTTTTGTGTAAGTCTAAAGGTTGTTTAAACGTTGTCAATAAGTTATTTTGCCTTATTAACCTGATTCTTGCTCGAATAGCTTCATTATCGCGGCAGCCTCAAGATCTAAAGGTCCCCTCGAGCGTGTAACAATTAATCTAAAATAGCTCGTTATGGCATCACGCGTCGCGAGTGAACTACAGTGGAATGATCTAAAGAAAGGCTTGTAGAACCAATTATGTGATCCGTGCTCGGCGTTTGACATAATTTCGCTTGACATAATAATGTAAGTTCTCATAGCGTAACAATTTTCTTTCACCCGGTAACCTCACATTCACAACCGGGAACCCGCTAGGCGGGCGGTCTGCTCGTAGTAACTTTTGGCTACATATGTAGCGCGCGTAGTGCTACGAAAATGTCGGTCGTGAATGTGTTAACTTTAACAAACTTTGTTGTATCTGAGGTATGGATGTAAATTATAATTAAATTATGTTTCGCATAGTATATTATTGTATACGTTTTTGTTGAAACAATTTTTTTTTGTAATTTTTACATGTAACTTATCTAATCTTATTTGTAACCATACATTATTCTTTCAAAATCCTGAAGCATTAACAGTTTCAGAGCAAAAATAATAGAAAGCCTTATTTAACTTCCAAAAAATCTACTTCTAAAAAGAACAAACGATTTACGAACAGTAACACAATTCCCGGCATTAGAAACCAAGACGACCCCTAAGAGTTGATCAAGTTTGATTCACAATTAAAAAGCAAAAAGTTAAGAACCCGATACACAGTGTCCATGCCCCTTACTAATACCTCTAAAAGAGGAAATAGCATTCACAATATGTTAATCAAAAATACATTCGCATTAATATCTATTCTAATTTTGTAAGAATTAAATGTGTGTACATTGAAGATATTTTTTTTAATATGTGATACGGACTATTTGAAGGTCACTGAATCGAATGTATTTTTTTTTTTATATCTTTGTATTGTGTTTAAAACTCTATTGCTTCTAAAAAAAGTGGCAACCCTAGATATACCTGAGTGATGACCGACTAACACAAAAGCAACTATCCCGAAATACGAGTGCCAATAAAGTAGCCGAGCAGGTTTAATAAGGGTTGTCAGAGGTGTGGATGTAGGCTTACCGCAAACACACGCATCGGAAGGTAATGGCAGGTGTAGGGTGGCGCAGGCTATACATATATAACCTATCTAGAAGGTTCTGGTAAGAAGGAAACATTGTTTGCGAAGTATTACAACTTTGGTTATCCTAGTGCAGGGTCAAAAGGGTTGGCCTGTCCCTTGAAATTTTACTCGTAATCAAAAAAATAAGACTAATCCGAACGTACGATCTTTACAATTAAATCGATTCAAACTTACTACCTATTTATTTAGATACAGAAAAAGAACCCGCCGAATTCAGAAACTTACAGTGTAGGAAGAAGACCATTTTGAGAAACAGATGATTTAGAAAACAGACTTTATAAGAAGTAGTCATCATAATAAACTGACAATGTAGAGAGAAGACCATTTTAAGAAGCGGATGATTTAGAAAACAGACTTTATAAGTAGTAGACATCATAATAAACTGACAATGTAGAGAGAAGACAATTTTGAGAAGCGGATGATTTAGAAAACAGACTTTATAAGTAGTAGACATCATAATAAACTGACAATGTAGGAAGAAGATCATTTTGAGAAGCAGGTGATTTAGAAAACAGACTTTATAAGAAGTAGACATCATAATAAACTGACAATGTAGAGAGAAGACAATTTTGAGAAGCGGATGATTTAGAAAACAGACTTTATAAGTAGTAGACATCATAATAAACTGACAATGTAGGAAGAAGATCATTTTGAGAAGCAGGTGATTTAGAAAACAGACTTTATAAGAAGTAGACATCATAATAAACTGACAATGTAGAGAGAAGACCATTTTGAGAAGCGGATGATTTAGAAAACAGACTTTATAAGAAGTAGACATCATAATAAACTGACAATGTAGAGAGAAGACAATTTTGAGAAGCGGATGATTTAGAAAACAGACTTTATAAGAAGTAGACATCATAATAAACTGACAATGTAGAGAGAAGACAATTTTGAGAAGCGGATGATTTAGAAAACAGACTTTATAAGAAGTAGACATCATAGTAAACTGACAATGTTGGAAGAAGAGCATTTTGAGAAATAGACATTTAAGGACAGACAGAACGAGCCTGACCCAATGCAATGTCTGTACATTGAAGATATTTTTAAAAAATCTGTTGTAGCCCCGACTATTTGGAGGTCACTGAATTGATTTTTTTTGTATGTTTATATGTGTCGTTGTGGCTTCATCACGTCAAATCGGCAAAACGGATATCAACTATTTTTGGCACTCGGGTAGCATCCACAGATGGTTATAGGATACTTTTTACTCGACTACGGTGAAATAAAAAGAGGGTTATGATTTTTTTGTCCTTCGCTGACGAAGTTACAGTTACCGTCTAGTAGTACATGAAAATGAAATTGTTGGTCACTCCAAACATTCAACTTCGTTCGTAGTGGAAAAAAGTCATAACCCTTTTTTTTCAGTGTGGTTCGGTAAAATGTAGTCTATAACCATTTGTGGATACCCAACTACCCGTATACCAAGAATAAACGAAATCAATTTAGCCGATTTGGCCTGATGAAGCCACAACGACACATAAACACATAAAAGAAATAAAAAAAAAATAATTGAATCAGTGACCTAGAAATAACATACAAAATTTTGTTTTAAATATCTTTAGTGTGACCGCTGATTGTGATAGCTTGTTGAGTAGCCATTGTAAAGGATTCGAGCAGGTTTAATTAGGGTTGCCGGAGGTGCGGATGTAGGCTTACCGCAAACACGCTATCGAAAGCTAATGGATGGCACAGTCTATATATTTGCTAAGACAGTATCTCAATCTATAAACCACTCCACTAACTTTATATTCAAGTTATACACTTCATAGTTAGCAAGGCGAGGCACATGGTTATAAGCCGTCCCCGTCAAATTAGGTAACCTTATCCTTAGAGTTTATTGACGTAGAACTGACGGATCTGTACTTGTTATTGGTGGGGCGAAAATCAACTGAACGGTTAGGGTTTTTCCCAATTCTTACAATCAACTTGTCACCACTGGTAACAGCTGGGAATTTTTTCCCATCTTTTACCACTAAAGTACTCGGTGATAACTACTAGCAATATAGCGAAATGATTTATGAATGACTATATCTTGTAAAAAATTGGCTCATCCCAATTGTAAATAATAATTCTTATACAGTACGATTACTTTGAGTTTACCACTGGCATATGCTTTTATTCCATTGGATATTCGATTTTAACACTATTGTAAAGGAGTTTATATTACTTACACACCGTCTAAATGTCGTTTGTTTTTAATAGAAACTCTTTTGTATTAGTGTTAAAGTCGAATATCCAATCGAATAAAAGCATAAATATGTCAGTGGTAAACTCAAAGTAATCGTACTGTACAAAGATTGCGTTATAATTATCAGGGCAGATTTTTGAATGCGATTGACAGTCCTCTTGTTTTAATGGTTCTTGGTCTGAGAAAGATGTGTGACGTGAGCCCCTTTAATAATAGCAATCGTTGGTCAAATATACACTTTACAATGCTGATTGTTCCATCTTGTAGAGTAGCCATTTTAAAAATTTCATATTTTTCTTCTTTCTAGTCGTCTCACTGTTGTCACAGTGGTCGTGGTCCCGATGATGATGTAGTCGCACATGGCTGATCTTCGTCCTCGGTCCTTTTGACTTGGCCGCCTTTGTAATTTGTCTCCACTGGCACTTGGCAGCATTTCGAGAACATTCTGCGATGCTGGTGTCTGTCACAATTTTTATTGTAAGATCCGTCCATAGGGTTGGAGATCGCCCTCGAGACCTTTTGCCTTCAACCTGTCGGTGCATCACTACGCTCCATAGACCGCTTTTGATGGATACATTGGTACTTTAAAGAAGTTAGGTTTAATAAAGGTCGTCGGAGGTGCGGATGTTGGTTTACAGCAAACATACCTACGCCTTCGGGAGGTAATGGCAGGTGTAGAGTGGCACAGTCTACATACTTAGCAAATGTATACAGTATCTCAATCTAAAGCACTGTGTCACGTGCCGGCCGTGCTAAAAGTATCGTTATCCCTCCAACGTTTCTATCTATCGATCAGCCACGGACGTCCACAGCTGAACAGAGGCCTCTGCTATAGTCCGCCACAGGGTAAGATCCTGCGTAGACCACATCCACCGACTCCCCGCAACTCTTACGAGGTCATCTGTCCGCCTAGTCGGTGCCGTCCTACGCTGTGCTTTCCTATGCGTGGTCGCCACTCCAGGACTTTACTGCCCCAAGGGCCATCCGTTCTCCGGGCTTCATGGCCCGCCCATTGCCACTTCAACGATGCAATCCTGCGAGCTATGTCAGTTACTTTCGTTCTTCTGCGAATATCGTCATTTATTGACTCCAAAGTTTATCGACGTAAAACCGTCGCAGCTTTTCTTATTTTTTTTACCTAAGTAATAAAAAAATAGAAGAAGAAGAAGAAAAAAATAGAAGAACAAGAAGCCAGCCAGCCTAAGCTGGTTAAGCATCCTTGCCAGTTATTGGATTCAGTGGGGACTATCGGCGGTCACTTAGAGTTGGGCTATGACGTAGTGCGCAAGGCACAAGAACTTCGGAGGTGGGTTAAACCGGAACCGGTTCTGTCTGAGTTGGGGCGATGTGGAGAGAGAAAAGAAATCGGGCGTGGCTTATTAATTGGAGCGCCCAATAGGCCGTCGAGAGATAGAAAATCATTTGGTAAGTCCAAGAAAGATGTGTGTTGTGAGCCCCCTTAAAATAGCAATTTTTTGATCACTCTATTTGTAACTGCTGATGGTTCCATCTTGTTGAGTGGCCATTTTGAAGAAGAAAGTTAGGTTTAATAAGGGTTGTCGGAGGTGTGGATGTAGGCATACCGCAAACAACGATGTCACAGGTTAATAGCAGTTGTAGGGTGGCGCAGTCTACATATCTAGACAATCTGTATGTCTAGGCAGTGGGTATATTATTATTATGTATGTCGCACCCGCTCACGGGACAATGGTGTCCCGGACCTTTGGGAGGCGTGCGCGGAGCCGAAGCCAACGCGTAGAGGCCCTTTCGACAATTTAATGAAATGTAAGGTGTACACCGCGCGGGTGCTGTTCCTGCCCGTGGGACACGCACAGAGACAGCACTCGCTAGATGCAAGAACTATTGGAGAGTGATGAGATCTAAATATGCTGGGTTATGGGATTGAAATGATGGACTATATATACTGGGCTATTGCTTGAGACAATCGAACGTCTACCAGGAAAAGTGTCCCATGGCTAAAGGCACTGGTAGACGATGACTTGCCCACCGCTAGATGGGCCCTCGTAAATAGCGACACATATAGTGGCCTGAGGGCAACATCGGTGCGGAGGGCTAAGGACGGAGAGGTGTCGCTGGACTTTCTACCGAAGCCAACTCGCCACTTACGTTCCACATCCACCCTCGAGCCGCAGCTGTAGCGACTCCACTCTGACCGGCCGGTTAAGGCAAGCCAGAGGTGGGGGCCTGATCCAACACCTTCCGTCAGGGTCCCCCAGGAGCACTCAGGTACGTGGGGTCGCTACTCCCCAACAGCTCGCCACAAGCTGCCCTGCGTTGACTGATTGCCCCGGTGAACCAGCGGGCGGTGGGGTCGTCACATCCCTACGCCTTTATTATTATTATTATACACTTATTTATTTTCAATCTTAGGTAGGTTTTTTACAATATATATATATAAAAAGTAAAATACAAAATGCAAATACAAAATATAAACACATTATAAAAAACCTAACCTAGGGTGCCGCCGGCAGCGGGGCAGGGCTCAAGCTACCGGTGGTTAGGGCTGCACAGAGAGGAACCTCCTGACAATGCGGGCCGTGTCCAGGATTACTGCCTTCTGTATCTGACCCTTGATCCAGCCATCTAGCGAGAGTCTCTTAAGATGCTCGTCGAGACTCTTCGCTATAAGACCGTTTACCGAAACGACTATTGGCACAATGATCGTCGAATCAACATCCCACATGGCGGTGACCTCGTGAGCCAAGTCAAGGTACTTGCTGAGTTTGTCCTTCTCGGCCTTCACGAGGTTCTCGTCATGTGGGATGGTAATGTCGACGAGCATTGCTCGGCGCTTAGATCGATCTACCAGCACGATATCAGGCTTATTGGCTACAATAGTCCTGTCCGTGAGGATAGATCGATCCCAATACAGCGTGGCACGACCATTTTCGAGAACTGGCATCGGTACATACTTATAGTATGGCACCTCAGACCCCACAAGATCGTATTTAACAGCAAGTTGCTGGTGAATAATCCTGGCTACTTGGTTATGTCTGTGCAAGTACTCGCCGTTAGCAAGATAAGAACAACCAGACATGATATGCCTGAGTGACTCTCCGGGACGGCGGCATGCCCGACAAATGTCGACCGTACCGTCTTTCAGGATATATCTCCGGTAGTTGTTCGTCATGATAACTTCGTCCGCAATTGCACAGGAAAAACCTTCGGTTTCCCCGAAGAGATCGCCGAAACGTAGCCAGTTCACCGACGCGAGCAGATCCACATCGGGTCCTGTAAGGGCCTTGTAGAACCGCCCGTGTAGCTCCTTACTCTTCCATACGTCTTTGCGGTCTACGGTGCTAAGCACCGTTGGTCTGCGCCAGTTCTCGTTTGCCAAGGATAGAGGGGTGAGGCCTTTGTCTACTGCCACTACATCGCGATGTATCCCACACTCGTTGTTTAGGAAATACTCCCTGAGACTGCACACCTCGCGATTATGGAGGTCCTTGGCGTTTAAAAAGCCACGGCCCCCACACTTACGCTTATTATTATTATTATTATTATAGTGGGTCTATATTGATTACCGTAAAACCACCCCACTATAGTCTATGCACCCCAACTATGGTCCGGAAAGAAAATAACATGTAAATAATCATTATTATAAATTTGACGAAAAATACGTAAGAATTATATCAAACGATTTTGCCTTTGATATTCATATTCATATAACCCTAACTGTGAGTATAATTCAATTTAATTTGGAATATGATTGGGTGATTTTGGAATATAGTTGGGTGGTTTCACGGTACCATAAAATTAAAAATCATGTTTGAATATCCATCATAATTGCATTTTTCTACGAAACCGTTAATTTTTCTCTTTTCAGGATTGTCTTAAATAAACCTAACTGGGTGGGTTTATGGTACTGGGTGGTACTGTTTGTAAGGTCCTAAAAATTTTACGGTTTCAGAATGATGTCAAATTATTTTATTACTAACGTTACATTATGACGTTCAATGATTATGAGTCCCAAAGAGTACGCCAGTATATCAAGGCAAGTTAGAAAATCACAATAAAATGCACAAGCCACGCATAAGCCGTAAGAAAACATTTTGAAGTACGAGTACTTTTGACTTTGCAACGGTCCTGCTGTCATGATATTTGATTTATATGCAGCAAGAAATGCATCAATATGCGGAGTAGAGATCTTAAAATATCTACATGGTTGTTTTTTCAAGAAAGACAGAACACCAGAAAGCATAATCGATCACTTGAAAAATATAAAAGACGGCTACGAGTAACTGTGGAACAAATACCATCGAAACGGGACTCCTATAACTCCTATAAAATACGAATGTACATATACGTACGCACGTACATATGCAGACTTCTTATCAACAGTTGCTTGGCCGTTGAATATGGCAGCCCTTTCTCCGACACAGGGAGACCAAGTCTCCCGAGCGTGAAAGTATCCGAGTCTAAGTCGACACAAATAACAATTCTACACCAGAATATCAATAGACTTCAAAACAAAACATTTAAATTGGAAAGTGAATTGCAACAGCAGCGTCCAGTTGTCGATATATTGTGCCTGACGGAGCATTAGCTCCAGTCCTCACAAATATCCATGGTCAACATCATGAGCTACAGCCTGCGCGCCCAGTACTCCAGACAGCTGAGGATGGGCGGTGGAGCCTGCATCTACGCGTGGCCAAAAAGCCGAGTAACACCGAATGTCATTCGAGCCTAACTTTTCTTGAGTCTGTATACTGGTCCACATTAAAAAACGTACGTAGTGCCTACATAAACGACAAAATACATAACAGTAAGGACGGTAACATGTGTCGTAGTATGTGTGCTGTCATTTCATCTGAGACATGCAAGCGCAACGATAGCAGGAGCAACTCGATCAACATATGTACGCAGTGCAGCCGGCGATTGTGAGGTAATGCGCGAGGCGGCCGCCCCCGATCAACTGAACCACTACTATATACAAACAAACAACGGCAATGCGCCGCCGCGCGTTATGGACGCGCTCGTATATCTTGACCAATACCTACTTAGTACCGTAGCGAAATCAACTTGTGATTTCCAACTCCAGCAGTTCACACTTATGGAAATAATAAAAGCGTGCCAAGATATTAAGCGCAAGAAATCGAAAGATATAAATGAGATGTCAACCCACATCCTAAGGTGCGTCCACATTTCGTCGCGTGGCATGGTCGCGTGTCACGATCACGCGTTTGGACGTTGCGCCGATCGGATCGCTCGAAATCCATTTTGCTACGCGTATCACACAGTTATATCGAACGAGTACGGCATGATCGGCGCGCCGACAGTAAGCGTCCAAGCAGCGCGATGCGCAGTCATGCCACGGCACGGTGATCGGATACGAGCAAATGATACAAGTGTGGACGCACCTCTAGACTACCTACCACCTATAGTAATTTCGATACTGCTGTTTTTACTGAATAAATGCCTATCCGACGGCGTGTACCCAGATTGCCTAAAATTAATTAAGGTACAACCCATCTATAAAGGAAAGGGTGTATGCATCTTCCTAAATGTTATCGGCCAATATCGCTTATTCCTGTTATATCGAAGGTTTTTGAGCAATTACTGAGCTCAAAATTGATGCAATATTTTGTTTCTAATAATTTATTAAATAAGCAACAATATGCCTACCAGACAGGCCGTTCCACAGTGGATGCGACCCGCAACGTGGTCGGGCGAGTGATGGGCCATCTTGAGGGCGGGAGGCAGCTCGCAGGTATATTCTGTGACCTGACGCGCGCCTTCGAGATGATCGATCACACGCTGCTTCTCAAAAAATTGGCGCGGTACGGTTTTCAGGGTGATTTGTATAATACAATTGCTTCGTTTTTACGCAACCGCAAGCAGAGTACATATGTCCTTGGCGCGAAGTCGAATCTTGAACCTGTAGGTAGTTGCGGCGTGCCCCAAGGATCAATAATGGGAAATAATCTGTTTTTAATACTAGTTAACGACATCACAACAGCGTGTTCTGATTCCGAATTTATAATGTTTGCCGATGACACAAGTATAATAGTACATGCGGAGAACTTTGAGAACTTAAAAATAAAAGCAAATCAAGTCATGCAAAAGATTTCTCAATGGTTCTCAGCAAACGGCATGCTATTGAACATTGCCAAGACGAACATCATACATTTCCGACTACGTATAAGTGAAAGTACCACCCGTCAATTTAACATCTTAATTGACAACATCAGCCTTCCACAAGTAGAACAAGTTAAATACTTGGGTTTTACTATTGACTCTGCCCTGACGTGGTCTCCGCACATTGATGCGGCTTGCGACAAACTGTCCTCAGCGTGTTTCGTGTGTCCAGGCTAGAACCCAGCCTAACACTTAAAAATATAAAATCAGCATACTATGGGTACTTTCATTCCATATTAATCCAAGGTGTTGATCTTTGGGGTTCCGCAGCGAACCGAGATAGGCCGTTCAGGATGCAAAAGCACGCCCTGCGAATTATTGCTAGGAAACCGTACGATTATCCAGCTCAAAAATTGTTCAGAGAGCACAGGATACTCACGCTACCATGTGTTTGCATATTGGAAGCTTGCAAATTTGTAAGATCTACTCGCGAGCAAAACCACGGGAGAAACACCCGAGGGCGGCACCTCTTGCTCGTCCCGCGCCGCAGGCTAGCCAAGGCTCGAAAGTCGTTCGGTGTTATCGGCGCGAAACTGTACAACACCCTTCCAAAGGAAATAACTAACTCACCAAGTGATGCAATATTTGTTAAAAGGCTAAAGAAATTATTAGTTGACCTGGCGTGCTACCGTGTTGACGAATTCGTATTTAGAGAAAAGAATGGAAACACGTAATAAAATTTTAATTGAAATTTTAATATTTGTGTAACAATAATTATTGATTAAAAATTATATTCATAAGTTATTTATAATTATTAATTTAAATTCATAATGTGACAATCTTTGTAATCATATTTGACTTGTAAAACACTTTTTATCAATAAATTATCTGTATCTGTATCTGTATATATAAAAAACCCTTATATTGCCAAGTCCCAACATCATTCATCATACTTTTACCCTTATCCCTTTTATTGGGGTCGGCGCAGCATGTTCTTTTGTCATTTCACTGTTTAGATTCTTCTTTTCCATATAATCTTTCACACAATCCAACTCAATACAACAATTACACAAAATTTCCACATTGCACAAATAACATAAATTTCTCAAATAAGTAAAAAAAATATTTTTATTACTGACTGACTGACTGATTATCAAAAACCTAACCCACTTCTAAATCATCTAGAAACTTGAAGTTTTGCGTTCAGCTGCTTTATGTATATATATATGACTATATCTACTTACGAGTACACGGTTTTGAAGTTTGAACAAAGTTTTTAGCCAAAGCATTCTCCGAGACAAAGTTCTCTCTAACAGTTGAATTTGTTATTTACACAAGTATTTAAGTTCCAGAGAAACTTGAAAACTCGCCGGGAAAAAAAACTGAGAGGTAAATAACTGAGTCGAGAAAGCATTTTCGGTGTTTTAAAATGTAAATTTTACAAGAATCTTTATACTGATAGAATTAAACCACTGATAATTTAATGGTATACGAATCCTTTCCTACTCTGTTAAAGTATATGAAATAAAAGTAAGTTTATACGATAAATTGTCAGTGTATGTTTTTTTACTCTGTAAGTTTTTTGTGTGTTCGATTATAGAATAAAGGCCCATGTACATTTTACAATTTTCTTGCACTTTCCATACAATAAAATTGAGGCAATTAAACATTGCTCAGTCTAAACCTTACATGATATTCTTGAATATTGAACGCAACTTAAATACAATACTGGCACAGGTGTAAACGGAGACCAATAGTTAATTGCATGCCAGAATTGCAGTCCAATTTATCATTTCAAAGATGGATTTGTGCGTGAAAGTGTGTTAATTGTAAACATGACAAAAACATACGTTTGGGCCTTATTTATAACCATATATTTGATACTAACTTCTTTATAGTCTTTATAGAAAAATACATTATTTTTCTAAAATATTGTGCCATAAGACGAAATAATCCCTTTCTGTGTACAAAAAAAAGTAAATGCAAACAAATGGTCTCACCTGAGACAATCAATATGTATAATATTAAATAGTCAACACTAAAACTTTCTCCTGCTTCCAAATTCTACCGGTTTGAAGATTTTGGTCCCAAACAAATTATCAACAAAATTAAGAACATAAGAACACAGTATCATGAAGAAAAGAAGCAGGTCAAAAATTCTATGGGTACAGGATCCGAAGTAGTGATGTTTATAAACCAAAGCTTGCCTGGTACCTACAATTTCATTGATTCATTTTTAAGCAAAAATTTGGAAGCAGGAGAACGTTTTAGTGTTGACTATTTAATATTATATGGTTGTACGTTGTTTCATAGACTACAGTTTCGTAGAATTTCGTTTTACATAAAATGATTCCCATATTATAATTTCACAGAATAATCAACTCGTAGAGTACTTACTTTGTAGAATTTCTTATCAAAGGTTTTTGTTTCAAAGAAAGTTTAATACATATATAAATATATATTTCATAGACTTTCAATTAAAATTTTCTTTATCCATATATTGTTTACTTTATTCAAAACTTATTACTTAACCAAATGTTTCATGATTTTGATTCCCAAGAATAAAAATCCCCATTTTATCATTTCATAGAATAATCAATTCCCACAAACATTCATGATTTCTGTAAATTTCTATAAATTTCATCATATTTGAAAAACCAAATTTAAACACGTTTTTGCTCATATTCACAATTCACTACAGAAAACACAAACACAACCAACGTTCAATATTGAATGAAAATTTTCGGTGGCAAATACATGCAATAATTGCAGCAATACGTCATTTATTGTATAATTAAAAGGTTTAGACTTGTCAAGACTTGCATGCAATTATTTCCGTTGAATAATGTCATGAATGTAAACATAGTAGGGTAGCAATTATTTCGAGGCAATGATTGCATTCAATAATTGTATGCAATTAATTGATAATTGCTCATGTGTAAACACTATGGTTCAATTATTTAATACAATTTTTGAAAGGCAAGGATTGTATGCAATAATTGTCGTTTCTTGAACAAGAAAGTTGTATAATGTAAATGGGTCTTAAATAAATATCAGGGACAATGTGGGGACAATCTCACACAAATCGACCTAGTCCCAAACTAAGCAAAGCTATGATGAGTACCAGACGACTATGTACATAATGTATAAGTAAATTATAATACTTAAATACATAGACCCAGGAAGAAACATTGCGCTTATCACACAACCGCGAGCTTCGTAGGCCGGTGTGCAACTGAGCCAAGCGTGTCGTCAAAAACAAGATGGAACGTTGATCTGGTGAAGATCGATGGAAACCGTTGGATTAGAGCGACGCACAGCCGGTTGTTATGGAAATCCTTAGGTGACGCCTTTGTCCAGAAGTGGATTGAAATATAAATATTTCCGTAGTGATATCCGTGTTTACCTCGCGGTAGATAAAAGCGCATGAAAAAATAATTCAGAAATTATACGACTTGCCATACTCGTATCCATGTGGTTTAAATAGTTTGTATCTATTTATTAGCCACGTACGTCCACTGCTGAACATAGGCCTACCCTATAGTTGGCCACATGGTGCGATCCTGCGCAAACCGTATCCACCAACTCCGCGCGACCCTTTACGAGGTCATCCATCCACCTAGTCGGCGGTCCTCCTACGCTACGCTTTCCAGGACTTTACTGCCCCGATGGCCATTCGTAACTTAAAAAGTTTCATTTTCTTTTAGAACCTGACTTTTAACTAGGTAGGTACTACTCCTTGCCAGTAATCTGATTCAGTGAGGGGAGCGCAAGATCACAAACGGGAATGCCACCGTGGCCACTTAAGTTTAGTTTAATGCTCTAAGTTGAGATTCCATTAATTTTCTTGTACCAAACCCCAATTGGAGGATATTTTAATTAAGTGCTCAAAAGTGTGCAGAAAACGGGGCATTGTTGGAACACCATTAATAATTCATTTCTTTCTTTAGTGCCGCATTATGAGTCCCCAGTTGCTTTCAAACGAAAGCAAAATAAAATATGATTACTTCCGACCCTTAAGGAGAAAACGGGAGAGATGACGTCAGTCAATATGGTTAATGGATTAATTGACAATGATGATCAATGCTTATTGGCATATTAGCTTTTAAAGCCATTTTTTTAATTTGTACTCTGTGTGTTTTTTCTATTTGTAAGTATTGCAAATTTTAATTTACAAAAATGAAGATACAGCGTTCCAAGCATATCATGGTTACATAGCTTCCTTGCTCAAGTATGGCATTTTTCACTGGGGAAATTCTTACCACTTAGTCGAGCTCTCATAGCATAAACGCAGTGCATTAGACCAATATCTGACGTAAATGTGAGGACCTCATGTTGCCCCCTTTGTCAGGAGTTACATTTTTTGACCGTACCGTCAATGTACTTGTACAAAATTTACCTGTTTGTAAAAAGCTCTTTATTATCCTGTTTATTATAAAACCTTAAAAGATACTTGCAATTTTAGAAGTGTCCAAATAGACTTATTATGCTAACAAAAGGGAACCAGTTATGTACAAGGAGTACTGTATGTCTGTCAAAATATTTAATAAGCTTCCAGAGAGATTGAAAATGTTGCCACTAAATATGCTAAAATAAGAATAAAAAAATGGCAAGACGAGAAATGTTTTTATTCTTTAATAAATCAGTAATTGAATTCTTTATTTTCAACCAAATTGGATCATTGTATCTATATATGAGTATCTAAAAAACTATCACCAATAACATTTTTACATACATAATAATTTATTTTCATAATTAAATCTAGTAATTCCATACTATTCCTATTGGCATTATATGGACAGTGCTAATCGAATTATTAATTTAATATTATTTTGCTTTTGAAAACTTTTTATATATTACTCATTGACTTTCTTAAATTACTTAAAGGATACATTTAGGTTTTTAATATTGTTGTGAATGTAATTGCACTGGGTCCCTAGAGTAAGTTTAGCTTGTTTTAACAAATTGTATAATAGTGATACCATAACATTATTTATGTTTTTTTGTAAAATAAATAATAGTGATTGATTGATTGATTAATATTTCGTATAGGTACCTACGTCATAGTGACACTGTGTTTCCTATAGGAAATATATGTGTAGCAATATATTGAACACTCTGGATATTACTGACGACGATACAATACAGTACAAAAATGCTTTATTGCACACCAAAGGAAAAAAAAAATCAGAAAAAATATAAGCACAAAGAATGAAAAAAAGGTAGACAAGCTATATAGTGCACCTTTTAGACTATTTATTGCCGGCTCTACTAATGCGAGAGTGCGTTTGTATGTTCAAGCTTCTATAATGCAAAAATACCATATCAGATAATATGTGTAAGTACTATAAAAGTACTAAATCAGGTAACATAGTCAGAAGTTACAGTGGTTCAAGCAAATATGCCAGGCAGCTAAAGGTACCCAAAAATATTATGTGTGTATTTACTTTGAGACTTATACTAAACATAAGCGTGTATCTTAATGTGTAAATATACCGTATTTTCGCTTGAAGTGTGATTGGAGCCAATCATGTCAAAAGCAATATTTACGTAATTTTTTCTCTTTGCTACTCCGCCATAATCCAATCTCCGTGGTTCGAAATTAAGAAGACGTTCAACGGAATGCATGAAATTCCCGCCTAATTTTTTTTTTCAAAAGAAATTCTTTCATGTTTTTTGGAGCTTAATGTAATAACTTTTTAAAACTCAGAAGCGTAAGAAAATTTGGCGGGAACTTACGAATTATAAAATCACTTGTTGTGTTTTGGTTCCTTGTAATATAGCAGTTCTGTATATATACGAGGAAAGTATACAAGACCGTTTGTAGCGAATATCTAGAAGAGTTTTTGATTAAAGACGACTTAAAAATGCCAAAAACCATATTAAGTGGTGTTTTGTGAATACATTATTTGTAAATCACTGAATATTTGTGAGGTATGCATGAGTGTTTGTTTTGTATTAAGGTTAAAGTTAGAATTTAAACAATTCAGAACATTAATTTTAATTTGACGATGCAGAAAATGATGATGTATCAAATTTTCCGGTCATCATAAGGAATATCTACATACCAATAATATATCTACCGATTCTTCTTCTTCGTCGGGTTCACTCTTGGCAGAGTGGTCGTGGTCATCATTCAGGTGTTGGTGGCAAGCTTCACAACACGCCTCCATTCTTCTCTGATGGCCGCATTCCTCTTGCATTCGTGTAGTGATGATGAGTCTTTCACTGCAGCTTTTATTTGAACATTCCATCACATAGGCGATCTTCCTCGTGGCCTGGTACCCTCAACCTTTCCCTATACCACAAGTCGCTCAATAGCCACCTCCCCCGGTGGCATACATGTACCAATAATCGAACATAATTTCTCAGTAGAGGAATATATCATTCAGAATCAGAGTTTTATTGATAAAATATACATTTTATGCGTCAAGCATTCAATAGAATTCATTCATTGTAAAATATATTAATTATAAAATTATTTTACAATTGTGAGATATAGGCACTAAGGTCCATGTTATTTTCTCCATGAATTCGTTAATGTTGCAACATGCAATTTCTAATAGAATTCTATAACCATCTGGAGATACCCAGCTACCCGTGTACCAAAAATAGTTGAAATGATAAAGCCAAACGACACATACAAACATACAAAAAATCCAAAAAAATTTTTTTTATTTTAGTGCCCTCCAAATAGTCCATAACAAATTTTTTTTTGAAAATATCTTCAATTTACTTACAGATATTTCATTTTTACAAGTTTATAAAACTATGGATATAGTATTGCTCGTGGAGTTTTTAATGTCTGGTTAGGAGGGCGTTATACAGTTTGGGTCCCATAATGCCGAGTTATTAGTTAGTTTGAAGTTGGGGAGTTTTAGCCCCGCGGGCAGTATTACAATCAAATCCTAATACTGGGATACGCGATAGGAAAACATGGAATCAACTCGTACTTATTAGTTGACATCGGTCCTTTGAGGCTAATAGCCATTATGACACCATTGCTTGTTTTAGTCCCTCTTCAAACAATCTATTTTACGTCAGTTTTAATGTCTATAACTTTGGTAATTCTAGAGCAGTAGCCAAAGCAAAGTATTTACGAGTGGGCTCGCCTCAGGGGTACCATCACTTCTTAACTGCTCAGCTATACAAGACAGTATCTAACGTTAACGTTACATAAGTTTCCGACCTCATTTTAAAGGAACGAAGGTTTCTTTTACATTGAGGTAAAATACGAGTTTTTGTAGGTTACCGGTAATTTTGTCTTTGCTTTTAAACTGCCGCTATATAAATAAATTGTAATAAATTTAAATCCATTTGGTTTATTGCCTCCTGTTTGTTTATTTTGCGATGAAATTTCGCATAGAAATAACGGGGATGAAAAATTGATGCAATTATCATTAATGTGTACGACCGCCATCACTGAGCAGACTGATGAAATAAATTCGATGTAATAAAACCTTTTTCTTTATTTAGGCGCTTACATTCGGTTTATTCACCTGGGTATTTGTGATGTAACGTTGGCATGTACCTAATATTTCTACCTCTGTTGGTGTCTTTAAGTCTTGTAATCCCAATATCATTTTGAAAAAATTCAAAAACTGTTTGACAAAAAAAAATATCGAATCTGCTCACAAAATTTCACTAGAATCGGTTGAGAATTGAGACCTGTAGAGAACTCAAGAGAAAAGAGAGGTATTTTTGCTCAAACTGAAATGGAGACGCTTCGCTCGTTACGCTTGCTCCGTCAAATAGCCTACTATTAATTATAACAGTACAATAAAAGTACAGACTATCTACTCTTAATCGTAATTTAAGCCGCGCGTACATAATAACACCGTACCGCGGGCTGCAATTTTGTAATTTTACATGCAAATAAAAACACATAAAACAGTAAAATTCCCGAAAAAGCAATATTTTTGTAATGATTGCGGCGCTTAAAAAACAAGCGTTCATAGCTTACGCACGATGTTCATGAATCTAATACCTCACCACTGAGGCCACCGGGATGTAGTATGTAGCTGTACAGCGTAATTGCGGAGAGTGTCACGACTGGCATAGGGCAAGTCTTGCAGCTAACATTTACCAGATCAGGCAATATGTGAAAGTAGATATTTCAGTGAAAAATCTTTGGCGCTGACCATGTCTTGATGGTTCGGCCATGTAGAAAGTTTCTGCACAAACGATTGGCATGTAAAGTAGGATTGTACGTTTCTGTGCATGTAATCGAAACACATTCAATGCACGTAAAAGGACTTCCTCGCTTGATCTGACCCCGTATCGTCTCGCGTACCTAACTTAACATATATCGCGGCTACTCACGATATAACAATGTTAAATATTTTTAAAAAGGAGAATCAATAACATAAATATCAATTGTTATTTTATTTATTAATCTCAGTCCTCGGCTTAGCGTATCAGGTGTTATATTATTACTTTGTCATCGTCTCAAAGAACGAGTTATAATTAAGTTTAAAATGCAAAATTAAGTCGTTAATGTGCATTTTTAGAGATACTCGTAATATGGAGGAACATTAATTAAACAGGGTTTTATGGGTAATTTTTTAGAATGTGGTAACAAATATATCATCAGTGCTTTAAAAAAGAAGAACTCGACCGCCAAATATTTGTATCTACCGTCTAGATAGTATGAAATAAATAATCAAATAATGATCTTTATTATTTATGTAGGCCGCAAGGGCGCTTTTACAAGTCTGACAATACGGCATTTCCAAAATCAAGAAGTCAGTCATTTTTTCTAAATATTTCTTAACTATTACAATATTAGTACTTCGCCTATCTTAAATATAATATCTTTCTTAGTATAGACTCAATGTTCTCCAAGAAAACATATCAAGAAAACTTATAATTCTTATAAAAGTAAATTCAAATTTAAATAGTTTATTCTCTAAGTAGGCCACAAGGGCAATTTTTAAAATAACATTTTGCTATTAGGTTTTTGTCAGACCTCTGGGCATATGTTTGTTAATCGATTTCCGTGAGTGAAAGTGAAGTGATTTCCGATATTAAATAAAATAAGTGTTGTTCTATAAGGTCGTATCACACTCAATAACCTAATACGAAGTAAACCTTTTCCCTGATATTGAAGCTGATATTTAAAACTCGGTGAAGTTATTAATCTACCCAACTATTAACTGGCGGATGCTGGCGGTTTGAAATAACTATATTCATAAACTGGTGTTAATCTCTCCAATATAGGGTAGTTTTGAATAAGCTTTTCCGAATTTATAGCTGCCATAAATCTAGCTTAGTGCTAGTTTTGATTACTAGGGATTAAATGCGTAATTTGCACTTGTTAGCTTAGTTAAATCGGTTATTGGTGTAAATTTAAACATTAGGTATCTGATGTAATTATCAGTTACGGTTTATAAAGCTGAATGATAAAAATAACGATAATTCTTTATTATTATAAAACGGTCCGTCATTAAAAAAATATTGTTTTCAATGTTTCTACAGTGCGACATAAAGGAGTAGACATTAAATTAAATGGAACTAAAAAACCATACTAAATTGTTGCCATGTTTAATGACACAAAGTTATCTGGACATACTAGGATGGTTCTTAAATATGTACATAATTTACTTGTAAACAGTTTACTTGTAAAGTAAAAAATGAGGAAAATGTTTTGTTTTTTCTCTTTTTGAAGCGAAGTTTTGGACACCTATTTTAAAATATCATTCTGTTGCACATTATTCAAAAAAATCTTGTCAAAATGCCACTGGATCTTATAAGTTAATTTAGCTTTGAACACGACTTGAGACTTCACAAATGCGTATACTATTAAAAAAATTATATTACCTTAAAAACTTTATCGTATAATCCCTAATAAGTTCAATTTCCTTTGCCGGGAACAGCAGTAACAAGAATTGAAATTACGCCTCTTGAATTCGGATCCTGAGAGAGTGAAAAATAAGGCTATATTAAAGATATTTTGCCTCTAATTCGTCTCGAAGGCAATAACTGTCAATGTCGGCGTGTCAGCTGCGTCCTTAGTCAGAGGGGTTATTTTGACAGGGGTCCTCATTAGAGGGCTATGTTTAATTTCACCGGTCCTTTTAGGGTGAAATGCGTTTCGGGTGTTTTTCGAGCTGTTATTTTGGAAATGTCCACGTACATACATGTGTAAGGTCGTGAGAGATCCAGTATCGAATAGGGTTGTTGACTGATCTCGAAATTTGTGAAAATTATATAATATCCTGATAAAACAAGCGAAATAAGGAATTAAGTCAAAACTTTGAGTTCGATGATACGTGTAGCTCGTTTTATGAGCATTTAAAGTTGGGTGGGAAAGTCCATTTTAAAAGTATGAAAATATTATAAACTAATAATAGCATTGAATAACCCATAAAACGTAATGTAACTTTTGTTATGAAACCGTTTTGATAAACGCAAGTTTTAAAATAGCTGCAGAACAAAGATCTTAATTTCTCCGTACAAGGTATTACATTGAAGCGTTTTTTTGGGAAAGTCCAAAAAATTGCTTTTTGTCACTGCACACTGAAAATTGAACCTTTATACCTTACCGTTAAGGTTCAATTTGGAGTGCAGCGGGACGTGCGGCTGCGGTCTGCAGCCCATCACGGAATGCCACCTTGAGATGGTACAGTGTCCGGCGGCTGCTGCTACCGGTCCTCCGGTCTCCGGTATGTCCCTTCGTCGCCTCTTACAACACCCATTGGTTGATAATGGTACACCATTATGCGGCGATACACACGGAAGTTAAAGATAAATAAAATAAATAATAAATAACACAGGGACAATCTTACACAAATCGACCTAGTCCCAAACTAAGCAAAGCTTGTACTATGGGTACTAGGCGACGATATACATTATATATATAGATAAATTATAATACTTAAATATATAGAAAACATCCATGACTCAGGAACAAACATTTGTGCTCATCACACAAACACTTGCCCTGGCCGGGATTCGAATCCGGGACCGCCAGCTTCGTAGGCCGTTGTGCAACCCACTGAGCCAAACGTGTCGTCAAAACAATAATAGTACGATATCCAAATGTGCCATCGTGTCACAACTTACTAATGTCGTAAATTTTCCGTATATTACATACTAGCGGCCGCCCGCGACTTCGTCCGCCTTAGATTCGTTTATCGCGGATAAAAGGTATTTTTCCGGGATAAAAAGTAGCTTATGTCTTTCCCCAAAACTCGATATTTTACTAATTTAAATGTGAAGCATATTACCAAGATTTGAAGTTCCTAGAGTAAAAAAATATTTACTATCCCTACAATTTTTTATCCTCTTTTTTGTCCCTAAAAGGGATGAAATTTGACATACATTATAGCCTATGTATTAAAGGTACTAAACTGGAAAGTTTCATAAAAATTCGTCAAGTAGTTTTTGAGATTAAGTGGAACGTACATACATACTTTCACGTTTATAATATAGTAATGAAGTAAGAATTCTATACATGGCATCGACGCCAAAATATTCAGTACAATAACGGTTACATGTAAGTATATTGAAGAAACTGAATTATGCAGTTATTTAAAAAAAAATAGTACCTATTTTCTTTTAGGTTTTATTTTTTCTTAAAAAGTTAATTTATTTTAAATGCCCTATTATAGTCCATGTTTGATATGAGTCTATACCAAGTTAAAATAGTGATATTACTTAATATTTATAAATTCATTAAGTATATTGAAGATGGTTAGGAAAAAAACGTATTGTGTAAGGATCTTTTTAATGTTACATAATAAAAGCTTTATTTTCACGAAGGTAATTAAAACCGCTATTGGCAGCAAAACCACTTCGGTTCATATTTATTAAAGACATTATGTAGACCACTATCATTTACTGGCTACAATAATACCGGAGATGTTTCATTTCATTCATAAAACTACCTATAACTGATGTCATAAATTTGTATAATCGTGATATTGGATACTTAACAATATTGGTTGGACGTAAATATCTCGCGAATATCGTTGCTAAGGAAATATTGTCATACGTTGCAAAACTTGTTTTTAGGGTCCGTCGTATGGTTTTGGCTTTTACAGGGCCGATATGCACATCTGTATTGTACTGTACATGAAGCAAAAAAAAAAAAAGATCGGTCGTATAAAGAGGGGAGCAATAAGGGTATATTCACATGTACCACAACCACACCACTACGACAACCAAGTCGGGCGGCAGTTTATTAGTTTTATTCACACGGACCACATTACGCAGTCAAACGCAACCGTGTGGTCGGTCCGACCACATCAAAGCGCTTGCAAGAAGCTGACGCGCAATTATTCACACGTAACCACAGCTTCACCACTTTTTGCCACTGCGTCGGGTGTGGTTATAAATGGTGCGTGTGAATACCAATCAATCAATCAATCAAATAATTATTTATTCAAGTAGGCCTAGTTACAAGCACTTTCGAATTGTCAGGTACAGTACATTAGAGAAGTGTTTACTGGGAGAAATACAATATGATCCAACATTTGTTGCAAGGATTAGGGAAAACCCAGAAAAACCTAATCAGCTCATAAAACTTAAGTATAATATTTTTCATAAAAATTATCATTTAAAAAAAAAAATTATTAAGATAAATCCCAAATGGATTGTCAATAAAAAAGAAAAAAAAATCTAGAATGTGTATAGAATAAAATTCTAAATAGACCCTAAGTATGTCTGCTCTCAAACGCGTGGATTTTAATGAATTGTTACTTTAACTTTTATTTACCGGCACTTTTTTCTCAATGTCAGTGGTGGAATTGCTTTGAAATTAAGCATATCAGTAGATCCCCCCTATTGCCTAACACATTTGATACTTGCAAGTCAAGTGTCATAATTTTATATGGGCTATGACAGTTGATTCGAATACCAAGTGTCAAAATTTCGCTAGGCAATAAACCCCCTTAAGACAGTTTAATAATGAAGTAACGACAGCAAAAAAATTGTCTCAAGAGTATATTTAATGGCCACGCGATCTCATATAAGTTCAAATACATACAAGCGTGGTGAGCGCGACTCGCCTTACACGCTCCGCCTGTGCGTTAGATACTTCGGACATATAATAGAAAGACTTGTAGTCCATGGAACGGTCAATGGCAATAGATCATGAGGACGGTAGCCTATCAACTGTACTGATCAGTAAAATGCCCTAACAAGAGTAGACTTAGATTAGTACATGTGATTACATAAACATCCAATAATAAAACAATGGCTTATTGATAACCTTAAAGCATAAAGTCCATCAATTGTACCTTTTTCTTATATGCAGTAAATAATAGCCTGTAGTCAAATAACCCATACGTAATAATAAGTATCCCCGAGCCTTTTATACCTTCATATATTATATGCAGGGGTCAAAAGCAGTGGGTCGGGTCAGCCTGGGGCGCATCGTTTCATGTCGCCCTCAAACAGTTTCGCTATTTTCATTCCGTCGCAAAGCTGCATATTTTCTTTGTGTAACATTCTCGTATGAATTGTTGGTAAATTACAATGCGTGTCAGCAATTTCATTGGAGTTGTTGGAATTTTCACGAAGGAGAAAGAAGTATGGTCACCTTTTTCCTACCATGACAAATACAATGTATTACTCGCCATTTAAGTCATTGTATTTCAAGCCCAAATATGTAAGCGAAATGCTTTATTACTCGTGCTACATTAAAATTATATTTTGGATTAAATATGTTTAGACCTATTTAAAGCCCAGTTTTTTTAATAGGCATTATTATATTCATGGTTTTTGATAAGTATTTAGTCACTGGAATGGTGAAAATAACTTTCCAAGCATGATATACATGTTTGTTTTTTATTTACATTACTATTCTTTTTATTTCAGACAAGAATTACACTTCAAATAAAGCAATTATAAATCACTGCTTAAATAAATACATAAAACTATATATATATATATATATATGATAGTTTAGTTTGTATTTTAACACTTTCTCACATTCGGAATTTTTTATATGTTTTAATTTATTTAATATTGTTTGTTTTACAGAGACGTATCTAGTCTCCCAATAAACCTGTAATAAACTCAAAACCTGTACCTAATTGTTCATTATAAAGACGCCTAACACGCTAAATGATATTTTGGGGAACACCCAAGTAATCCGAAATATTGTATTCCGAATTTGCTATTTCCGATTGTCGAAATTCCGAATTTTATATTTCCTTTGTAATAAAATGACGATTTTTGAAAAGCACGAAATTAAGTTAACCGAATATCAAAAATCCGAATTTTTAATATTCCGATGCTTATAACTCCGAAGAATCAAAAGCCCGATGTTTTAAAATCCGCCCGAAAAATAAGGATCCGAATTTTAACTATCCAAAATGTCATTGCTTATTCGGAAATATAAAGTTCGTGATTTTTAACAATCGGAATTTTGACATTCGGTAATATAATGTTCGTGATTTTTAACAATCGTTATAACTACGAAAACTGTAGGTTAGGTTAGGTTTGTATTGTGACCATGTATAGCGGAGCGATCGAAGTGAGCGGAGCGTGAAAATGCTTGCTTGCATGTACACAACTGACAAAATGGAACATGGACCAAAAACCGAAAACTGTAGGTTAGGATATTCTGATGTTTCGTACTTTTGATATTTCGCATTATTAGTCAGTCGGACTTCTTATTGTTCGGTGTATTGAAATTCGGAATTTTGAAAATCGGAAATGTAAACGTTAGACATTTTTAAATTTCGGATTTATAATATATCGGAATTGTCACATTCGGAATTTTGATCCATTCGGAATTATAAGAATCAGAATTATAGGTACAATTCGTGATTCTGAATATCGGAATTAAATTTTTCGTATTTATGTAGTGTACCCGATTTTTTGTTAATAAAATAACAAAGTTTGATGGCGTTTATCTCGGTTTCGGTGTATCTTGAAGATAATAACTAAAACAGTACATTGGTAAAGACGATCGTTGTCAACACGGAGAAGTGAAGAGCTACGGATCGAAGTCCATTCAGAGCTCGGAGCCTCTTAACACATTCAGGACCGTGAGCCCGCCTGGCGGGCACTGTGCTCGTAGCAAGTTTTCGCTACATACGGCTTTACCCGTGTTATTGGCTACGAGCGTAGCGCTACGAAAATTAAAATGCTACGACAAAGTGTTAATATGACAAAACGGTATTGTTTCATACAAAACCTTTGCTTAGCATTGTAGCACTTGGCCAACAAAACAGCTTTAAACTTTAATCAAGATTAATGTTTATGTTCCCAACAATGTGACTCAAGTTAGTCAGTCTTCTAACACTGAAAGTGAAGCACTAGCCATTCAACCTACTGTTTTAGAGACCGAGAGGTGACAGTTCGGTATTATATTTGGTAGTATTAAGCCTAAGTATACCACTTCGACCAGAGTTGATCTACTGTGGCAGCCCTTTATAGTTTTCTGCTGAAGCCCACTGAATCGAAAAATGTCCAGACTCTATGGGCAGAGAGTTGTTGTATTTCTTCTAAGGGCATGATGTGTTTCCCTCTATAGGTGGCAACTTATTTTGTCAGTAACCCTACGTAATCTAGTACCTGCTTAAGAGTACAACTACGAGGGACAATACCCAAAAATGTGTCAAAATGTATGTACGTTCGTATATTTTTTTTTAGTCCGCTCTTGATTCCATAGCCAGGGTTGACTTTATAGAGTTTTTTTTTTCTAGAGTCCTCCTCTAGAGAGCGTCCACCTCTTCGGTTTCCTCATTATTGAGGGTGTCATGTCCTCGGAAAAGTTTTTTCTCTGATGATGCGTCACGATCTCATTCGCTCATTGAGTTATCAACAAATAATTATTATGGCATTGACCAACTTATTACGAAATTGTTTGTTCTCTGATACTTTTTAAAACGCATTTTATGACAATTTAAAAACCTATCTTTGAAGCAGCCCACGAACTTTTTTGACCCAACTTTCATTATTTTTCAAAAGGTAAGTTTTATATTGATACTAGATCAGGTGAGGGCGACTGCCAGTTACCTCTCGGTCTACTAGATAGTGTTTCCTTCGGTACTATGAACGTAAACCCAGTTACAGTTATTATAATGTGTTTAAGTTAAGGAACAGCGAAGTTTGGGTGGTTGGATGATTTATGAGACATCGGTCACATATTGGACATATGTGAATAATAATATAACAATGTTTAGTGACATAAACATAAATAGTCTCCTTTAGAATAGTCAATAGTCGCCTGTATAACTTAAATACCTAGAAATAGTGAATGATCGATTTTACATTCAATCAGATTTTATTTTATTTTCTTTGGCGATAAGACTTCAATTTGTTTACCATTCTCAACTTCTTTGGATTTGTATTTCTTCTGTAAATTATTTTTGTGGTCAATAAAGCTTTCGTAATAGTATTGTGACATTAACACAACACAAAAGTAACTGTGAATTATGTTACCAAGAGATATTATGTAAGGTACATATCCTAGTATTCGGCACTGTCCCAGTGGTTGGCTCCTGCAACCTAAAATTATTGCAATAGGGATAACAAGCAGTGTAGATTATTGTAATTACGGTGTGAAGCATTGGCACTGATACCTTAGTTTTCGGATCTATTATTTTACGATATGTCTTAATTAACCTATACGTTTCATATAGATACGGCCACCTACTTAGAAGGGGATCAATTCCCCCCTAGGTTTTACTTTCAAACGGTCTCATCAATTTAACCAGAAATGTAGCAAATTCACAAAATCATTAAAAAACCATTACCTTCCGAGACCCTCCTGTAAAAATTATCTCAAATTCTAATTCCCTCGAACAGTGTCCCTGTAATCACCTCCCCGGTAACGCTGCAAGTTAAATGGTTTTAACTTCTACAAATTTCAGTGAGACATAAGCCCGTTTAACTTGTGCAGTGGGTGGAAGCCTATCAGAGGCTTTTGTTAGCAAATTATCCTTGATATGTCTTGGATTCACTGTGTATATAATCGACGGGCCTTGTACTTTACTTATCTTGAAGTAATTAAGTAGTTTAGGTATTTGCGCGATCTTTCAGTATATGGGAGACTTTTCCAATAATTAAATAAAAAATAATGATCTCTATTCTGTGAGTAGGCCGCAAGGGCATGTGTTCAAGTTTTACAATTTTTGTCTGTTTAATAATATACCCTTGCCATTATATATTTTTCTATGTACTTTATGAGAGCTGGAAATGGTGATTTAAAAAGCATCGTCTGGTAACTTATTATAAAAATGAATACATTCGCCTACGAATAATTTGGCTACTTTACGAACGCCGAACTTTCTCATGTAGATGTCTTTAAAAATGTTGTTAAAGAATCACAATACTTTACATTACTTCGAACCGTATGTCATATATCCTCACTTATTTTAGATTTTGAAGGTTTTTTGAAATATTTATCCAATCACGATCTCTTTCGGTTGTAATAAGAGAAAACATATTAAAAAAATCTAAAAACAGTGTTTGTTTTTTATTTACTACTGCAAAAAGTTTACATATAATCCTGAGTCAGTAATTTCTTTATAATTCATGGCAAAAATGCTGATTACGCTAAAACCAACAATATGCACAAGAAATCGCAAATCCTATACAACTTTTGCTAACATAAATCAAGTTTAAGACCCTTGGCGAAAATCTAAAAAATATTTGTAAGGCACAAACGAGTAGGAATAAAAGTTACACCAGTGGGGAAGGAATCTTTGCTTGTAATTTTTACGACGGATCTTACAACTTTTTTACTAAGGCTTGCTCAGTGAGATGGAGAAACTTCTCTATAATGTCTTCTGTGGACAATCGTGAAGCATTGCAATAATACTGGAAGTAAAGTGAGGAAGATATTTAAAGCCAAGGTCGGGTTTCCATAGTAAGTCGGCCCTTATATCAAATGGGCTCGGGTTTTTTTATGTGAGTACCTCCTATAGTCAAAAATATTTTTGCCGAGTATGAGTATCCCAATTGTTAAAGTTTTTGACTTATGATTTTTTTAAGTTTATTTTTAATTTATTATTTTTCAGTATGTATTCAAGCGATTTGCTTCAAAATTTGAAATAATGTTTTTTCAATAGATTTGCATCGACACCCAAAAATACTAGTTATCATATTAAAAAAAGAAAATAAAATACCAAATTAAGAATCATTCATTTTTTTATGTAGTTGCGAAGTAGTGACGCCTCTATATTTTCTTCTCAAAATAGACATTGGCCTTTTACTTGCCTAAATATCAAAATTGTCCATGCGGTACTTCCTACCAAAAATCAGGAAATTTTTAGAGAACTTGGTACATTTTGCTGATTTTTGACTGACTTAGACGTCCGTGATGCTCAAAATGCTTCAAAAAGTCAAAAACAAGCAAACACTTTGACAAAAAGTCTCTAACTGAGGCGGTTGAAATGTTCGAAAAATTACACTCGCGTCAAGCTGTTTTATTGAAAGCCGTTTGGAATTATTTAGGTACCTTAGTACCGTGGCTATTTTCAGCCAAATCGTCTGTAGTATTTTTGGTACTCTCTCTTCACTTATCTAATGCACCATCCTTATAAGATCAATATAAAAATAAATTAATAGTTTATAAAACACTAGAAAAACACGCTTTACAAGACTTTTCTAACAAAGCCAAGCACAGCTATGATACGATGTTCCATCATGAAGTCCCAGTTTCTATCTTCCGGCTCCATCATCAGATCAGTTCAACAGTGCCATATTATTGTATTGTCATCAGAACTTCATACGGCTACCAATTTTCATGACGCTACGATCGTTGGAAGATGGTTAAATTAGTTACCTTAGATTCCATTACATAGTTAGTTACATACAGGTCGACCTAATAAAAGCGTGTTAATATAAGGTTTTGCTCAATGATGGTCCAATAAACCTAGTCCCTACGCACATGAAACTAAGAACAAGTATGATACAATCAGTTGTACATACCTAATATATGTACGTTGGTGTATCAAAAAGGAATAGCCTTGGTAAAAGAAATATTCAACACGAAATCTTTGAGGGAAAAATAGAAAGTTACCTAAAAGATAACGCAACGGCGCAAATCGGCAGAGCCGTGTCCCGCGGGTCAACAAGTTAAAAGGGAAACATTTTTCATAATAAAAGATGCGGCGAAATAACAAAAGGCCGACGCGATAGCGAGCTTTGATACGTTCCGCTGTGCGAAATGTGACTCTGGAAGTGATTTCAATAAAAACAGGCCAAGTGCGAGTCGGATTCGCGCACCGAGGGTTCCGTACCTACTAACTTTCTCTTAACCTAACCTAACTGGCCGGTTAAGTTAAGTTTGCACCTGTTATCTATATGTATGCAAATACAAATGAGGTGCAAACGCAACGCAGATTATTTTTAAACTGATTTTTGAACATTAAGAAAAATATTTTAGTTCTGTTTTCAGTATTTGTTGTTATAGCGGCAACAGAAAAACATCATCTGAAAAAAATTCAGATGTTTAGCTATCATGGTTCATGAGATACAGCCTGGTGACAGACAGACAGACAGGCGGACAGCAGGAAGTCTTAGTAATAGGTTTACCCTTTACCCGTTTTACCCTTTGGATACGGAACCCTCAAAGACTAAGTGTTGGGTCTAGTAAAAAGGGAATATGCATGAGTTTTTATTTTTGCTTTATTAAAAGCTCATTCATGTAAAAAACAGTTGTCAATAATTTCGAATAACTATAAATAAAACAGTTTAACGGATTATATCGCGTATATTATCTCATTTTAGTTCCCGACGTTTCGGAAGCTTTCCAGCTTTCCATGGTCACGGGTGGACTGAGAAAAGATGTATTTTCCTCTGTCAAAGTTACAATTTGTACAAACTACCCATTTTTGAAAAAACACAAATAAAGGTGTACATACATGCCAGATGGGCCTAAGCTGTAAAGACAGTTACACATGTGCCAGAAGGGCTTAATTATTTTATTTTAATAATTTACCAAGCAGCATTTCACAAATGAGGCGTACTGAGGAGAAAAGAAACGCTGCAAAGAAAAACTCCCAGGCTACCTCATTACTAATTATAATATTAAAATAAATTATTAATTATTCGGGAACTAAAATGAGATAATATACGCGATATAATCCATTAAATTGTTTTATTTCAATGAGTAATAATCGCGGAAACAAGAGAAAATATTAACTATAAATATAACCAAAATATAAGCCATAAAACATTTATTTCTATCTTTTTCTAGCGAAACAGAATTTAATATGGAGTTTATATAGCCGGAGTGCACTATGACGTAATAGCACATGTCGGACCTCTGTCAAATCGCTGTCTAATTAGTATTTTAAAATGCCTATATCATGTGTATTTCTTGGCCGAATTGAATTACAATTTCACAGTTTGAAATCTTTTTAAACGGTAATTGATATTTTGTTAAGAAAAGCGATTTAAAAGATCATACCCTATAGTACTTACAATTCAGAGAACGTATTCAGTAACATGAACAACGACCAAGCTACTTAAAATGTAAATTTTAAAAAGTAAGTAACTACAGCGATATCACAAATCTATCACTGCCGTAGCGTCAAACATGTTGGTAACGCCGGAGTATTATTTCTCTTATGTTTTCTTTAAAAGCAGTAAAATAAAGTTCTCGAATGCCTTAAAGTACGCAAGCCGATGAGAATCGGGTTTTATTAACGCCACGCCACTGAAGTCTATGGAGCATTAGTATGTTCCACTAGAAGGCAACTTTGCTCGAAAAGAATAACATGTGTCAGGAAACATCTCTACAATAGTCCACTAATCCCACAGACTTTTTAGAATTAGATTTAGATTAGGCACTACGGAATAGAAATGCGCAAAAGAGCGCTTCGCAAAAATAATGTCATATCACATCACATTACATTACGCACAAACCTCGGGTGTCATTCTTTTCGCACTCGACCGCGTTTAGTTCGTCCCTAATATAACTAGATCAGTGAAGTAGTGGTACGGGTAACAGGTCAAAATATATTGGGCCGTCAAGAGGTTGTCAATACTGCCTTAAGAAAATTGAGGCAAGGGCAAGACCTATGAAATCGAATAGTTAATACGTGTCTGGGGGTCATATTATAGTTGCAAGGAGTCCGTCAGCGCTGCATACGAACGGTGACGCACATTTCGTGAATGATTTAGCATAACGTTGCCCTTTACATTCATCATCTAACTTTCGTTACTATAAGTGTTAAGTTTTAAACTTAATCTAACTACAATAATGTTTGCTATTTTCCTTTATCAACCATGGATGCAAATATTTTACCATATAA
This sequence comes from Hedya salicella, assembly GCA_905404275.2. Lineage (NCBI taxonomy): Eukaryota > Metazoa > Arthropoda > Insecta > Lepidoptera > Tortricidae > Hedya > Hedya salicella. The sequence continues at coordinate 13,504,297 of FR990111.1, read as the reverse complement.
TTGTTTTTTAATGTTGTTATACTAAAGCTTAATACAAAAACATTATAAAAGCAAACAAAAAAAGGAAATTCTGACTGTTGGTGACAGTGACTGGTGGCTTGTGTCTTCATCATCAGTTTTTCTTCACCAAATGATGATTTTCCAGTGTAAATGCTTGTTCTATTTTAATAAACACCAAAATCGCCATAGATGTGCCCATAATATTTGAAAATTCCTTCGATCCTCATCGATCTCATTATCAGATCTTCACCAAAATTTTATGGGATCAACTTGGAGATCCCTACTCTTAACCGAAAAAATAATTTTCTAAATCGACTTGCGATCCGCGAATTAAATAACACTGGTAGAGCCCTCAGTGGTAACTGATGGCTTGTGTCTTCATCATCGGGTTCTCTTCACCAAATGGTGATTTTCAAATGTAAATGCTTAAACTGTAGTAAATACCGAAATCGCCATAGATGTGCTCATAATATTCGAGGAATTCCTTCGATTCCTCATCGATCTCATCATCAGATCTTCACCAAAATTTTATGGAATCATCTTGGAGATTCCTACTCTTAGCCGAAAAAATTATTTTCTACATCGACTAGTTTGTGTCTTCATCTTCGGTTTCTCTTCACCAAATGGTGATTTTCAAATGTAAATGCTTAAACTACTGTAATAAATACCAAAATCGCCATAGATGTTCTCATAATATTCAAGGAATGCCTTCGATTCCTCATGGATCCCGGCATCAGATCTTCACCAAAATTTTATGGGACCAATTTGGATATACCTACTCAAGAACAAAAAATAATTTTCCAAATCGTCGTGTAAATGACGGAGTTCAAACATAAAAAAAATAATAATAATAAATACAACCGAATTGAGAACCCCCTCCTTTTTTGAAGTCGCTTAAAAAGGAAATGAATTGTGTTAATATTATAATTTCAAATATCGCACACAGTGTAGTGATATTACAATAGTGATATTATTCGCATTATTTACACATTTATTCGTAACCCTAAATAATTTTTTTTAATGTTCTTATACTAAAGTTTAATACATTAAAAAAGCAAACAAAAAAACTAATAATTAAAAGGGAATTTTTGTTGTAAGTTTGTTTAAATAAAATAAAAGCAAACCAATTGTGTCATATTACAATTTCAAATATGGCACGCAGTGAAGTGATATTACAATAGTGATATTATTCGGATTACTTACACATTTATGCGGAACCCCAAGGGTTCATAAAGCAGTCAAGACCCGCCGCCGGGTGGCAAAAGGCAAAAACTTACCTAACGATCGTTTAGCGGTAGGTATTGGTTACAAAAACATTTCCTTTAAAGGTTTTCCTGCCATTATTGCTATCAGACATGAAGGAAAGGATACCTAATAATTAACAAAAATATATTTTATTTACTTGAAAGCGTTGAAAGCCTATAATGGAAACAGAAGGAAGTAAACGGAAAAATACGTCTATTGTAGTAAAACATTTTGGAAAATAAATTTCCACGGTACAGACTTTGTTAAGGAAATTGATTACTGTGATGCTGATTTAGGATGATCGTGATTTAGGATGCTTAAGAAATTTTCAACCAATTTCATAACTGTTCGAAATGAAAACACAAAAGTATTGATCGGCTAATACAGTCAACAACTTTGTAACAAGAAAAAAACTATTAATTCGTCGTAGTCCCACGAGATTGAATGAGCGAAATAATGGACATAAAAAGGGAATATGCATGACTGACCTGTACATTATTGGCTCTTATGGGAATTTGAAAGATTTGTCTTTAATGGGTAAGTAAGAGGCTTGCCTTTAATCTTAGTGTATATCATAACGGGTCTATATCTATGCAAAATTTCACCATCATTAGTAAAACGTCTTGAGCGGGGCTTTGATGTATTAGTGAGTTAGTAATGTCAGTATTACACTTTCTACAATAGATTATTGCATACTACCTACGGAAAACAATGAGAAAACGGATATTTCTGAAAATAAAGCACCAAGTTTTTCCAAGCAATACGAGTCGGATGGTCTCAAGAGAACACTAAACTGCAGAGAAAATAAACGAAACGATATGCTTGAAACACGATTTTATGTACACGTGTGTTTTATTGCATACAAAACCATTGTTTCTTTTTACCTTCTGTCAATTTCGTGCTCATTTTATTGCGGGGAATTTATCTATTTTACGCTTTTTCTTTGTATCTATGTCCTCGTTCATTATTCTGTCATTCAAGAATATTTCTAGTTTGGTCCACTGATTAAGATTGCTAATGATGTTTATTACCTGCGCTTTGCAATTTGTTTAGATAGTAAAAATATTGATCTTATAGTATTTATCAAAAGTAAATGTCGCTGACGCAAGTTACCAAGTGAATAGACTTTCCTTTGAACTGCATGGTCAAGCCTGCGTTTTTGGAGCATTGAACCGAACTAAGTTGGCATCGCCCCATTCAGGGACAGTATTCAAAGACACGTTCAATACGCTCAACTATCTACAAGCTTTCGTTAGATATCAAATCTCGGTACTTGGCCTGTCTCCCCCGATGCTAGGTGTCAACAAATCGATAATGAATGATGACCAAATTTTTGGCAAGTAGTTAAGGAATTTAATTTGCCTAATTTTAATTTATTCCGTTGTGACACGAAAATTATTCATACAATGTCAATGCCAATATTGTATTGTATTTATATTAATATTGAGCCGTAACAAAGTCGGGGATAAAATGAATCCCTGGCGCAATCCAGTATTAATCGCCAAGAGACATCCGTCAAAGACAACCCGAATCGTTCGTTGCCCCAAGAAATCAGTGATCCATGAGCACAAGCTAGATGAAATTCTGAATGCAAATCCTTTCCTAAGATGGAGATCATACGCCACCCAATCGAAAGCTTTGGCTATGTCAAGAAACGTGGCAAGAATCTCACCTTGCTCAGAGCCGTGTGGTGTCCTGTGGAGGTTAGAAATCACATTGATGTTATTACAACCTCCACGGAAGCATGCGAGACAGACAGGCAGGTATTTTAAAAGTAGATGATGTATTTAAATTAAGAAGCCTGTCATATTCTAATATTGTTAATAGGAATTAGTCTTAAGTCTGCTTTCGAATAGAAAACATATTATACAGTACACAAAAGGTTTCCTAGTCGATCTTTTAGCGTATCGTAAAGAGAGAAATGCCAGAAGCTTGATGTTATACACACTCCATATTTATACATAGTAAGGGTCGGCAAGACTGCATTTCTTCCAGTTTAAGCTGCACGACTTGTAAACCTAAACTATTGTTAGAGAAAGCTGGAACCAGCTAATCAACAGGAACTTACGTTTTCAGTACAATTGCTAGAATAATTTTGGGGCCACTAGTATCATTTACATCCTGTAAGGATGGATTTTATAATTTTATAATAGTACTAGAAGGTACCTTCGTTACCCTTTTTTTTTCCAGCGTAGTCGAGTAAAAAGTATGCTGTAACCATCCGTGGATGCCCAGTTACGCGTGTACCATAAATAGTTGAAATCAGTTTAGCCGTTTTACGGCACATATAAACATACAAAAATCTGTTTTGGTTCAGCGACCTTAAAATAGTCCGTACATCATTTATTTTTGGAAAAATCATTGTACAGACATTTCATTTTATATTTCGTACATATCCTTCAAAATTTCTGAATATGGAACCCTAAAAACTAGATGGCAATTATTTCACTACCCCGCGCCGTTGCCGGAATTACCCGTGTAATAAACTTGATACTGGGGCAATGAGGAATTAAGGTTGCCTAGGTAACAGGTACGCCCTTGGGGTGCTTTTGTAGGACATTTTGGAGAAGCGATATTAAGACCTAGGTCTTAAAAGTTTTTCGCAAAGAGGTTTTAGATTATTTCACAAGGAAATAAAATAGACTGTTACGTTATGACATTGAGGGATTATTTAGTAACTCTTATTTTTTTTCTTTTCCATACAGATTATCGATATACGCGTATCTCCATTCAATTATACAAATTTACGTTTAGATTAGCTGTGTTAAGGTTTATCCAAACTAATGCTTTAAATACGTATGACAGTGCGTTAAAGTAGAGATGTGACTTACAAGTTACGATTATATCACTTGCTCTCTACACCGCTGTTTAATAAAACGCTGTGAGTGCGTTTACTGGCCTGAATGCATCGATAATCGTGACGCATAAAGTCATGTCACTGCGATAACGCACCGTCAGCGTATTTTAAGCTTTGGTTTAGGCGAACCTTTAAGTCATTTCGTCCACAGATTTGTAGCATTATACTTGCCCAAGACCCGATCCGACCCGACCAAGTTGACGACTGCGATCAGAATACTCGTACTATCTCGTTCAGACTTGCGTGGTTTTAGCAGGCGTAAAAGAGATAGTATCATGATCTCGGTCATCACATTGGTTGAGGGCAAGCATTAGTTATTGCGACTAAGCATAAGCAATATCCCTATCTTTATACTAGACATAATACATTATGAGAACACATAACCATTAGTTAGGTCGAAATGGTTGCCCAATTGTACAACCGAACTGACTATCTACATAATATGCTACTGTTATGATATCTCGCTAACGATTATTGGCGATATTCGTGGATACTTAGCCTCTTTTGGTGGCTTGTTAATAGTATAAATTGACATAAGCTGCTACAATCAGTCTCATATATACTATAATGTAGTATATAATGGCAATATCCATTGAAATTGGAATAATCAATTTTTACTTGGCTATAACGAAGCTAAAAGGAAGGTTATGATTTCATAGATATTCTGGACAGTTTCATCGAGCTCTAAGAATCATCAGACCAAAGACGTAAATTATCAGACAAAAGCCTCTCCCAAGGACCCCCGGCCAGGGCCAGCCTTAACCGGTGATTCAGGCGCCTTGGTCCCCATACAGCAGACGTCTCTTAGACCGTGGCACCGCGAGCGGCCAACCGGGTCACCCGGCCCTAAAACCGGCCCTGCCCTGAACAATCGGTCTCTGCTGGACGAATCAGTTAATATCTTTAAGGGGCTATCTCGAAAATTTCGGTAAATTTCACTGTTTTTAAAGTGATATAAAATTATTCCACTTGGTGCAAACCACGTAAAAAAATGTTTTAGCTTGGTATTTGGCTTTTATTTATGTCACCCGGAATGTTATAATAGGTACTTAATAAATCAAGAGAAAAAAAAAGTCTTTTTTCTATCATAAAGAATTTCAATATACCTACCAATATAGGCTCCCTTATACATGGGACTAAAAATCAATAATTGAATAATGATGTTCACCTTAAAATAGTGAACTCTTTTTTCAATTGGTTCTATAGGTTTTAAGAAAAGTATATTTTTGTCGTAAAATTATCAAATTTTGATGGCGTTTATGTCGTTTTCAGTGACTCGTGAAGATAAACTGAAACAGTATATTGGCAACAACGGTGGTTGTCACCACGATGAGACATGTACAACACAGAAAAGTGTTTCACGTATGGGAGCCCCTTAAGCTGATATGATAATGACGATGATGACTACAATAGTTTGCTGATATTCCATTACAAATAATATAATAGGCACTATTTATCCTAACCTAATCTAACCTTACCTTTAATGGTATCTAGTTCCTTTGCTTTTTACGCGAAATAGTGTTTTGGTTAGATGCGACAATAAATTATGCTCACACACGTATATTTTCATGCAGTTTCCACAAAAAAACTACACATGCAAATACAACAAACCATCACCAAACAGTATCCTCAACATATGTTACGCCTCTCTGCGAGGCATCATCAGGAGACGCAGGAGATGTTGACGGTCCACCCGAGAAAAATGATAGATTTTTCTAACCAAGACACTATTTCGTGGAATAGCAAGGGAACTATAATCCATTATTCTAATATGGAACTCCGCAAAGTAACGCCATATAAATCAATTATTTAAAATCAGTTTATCTGTCTTTCATTCACATTCTCACCTCACGCACACTCGCACACATCACAATTTCTCTCACGTGCCGAGTATCTCTTTGCTAAGCTTAGCCAGATTAAGATATATATGACCTTAGATCATCGTTAGATTCAAAAATATCTGTAATATTTTAAACGATCAGAGTGATTTTTTAAACTTTGTTATATAACTGTTATCTGTACACGCATCATCTTGTTAGTGGAAAGCTACTTGTGCCCAAAGGTCCTCACGATACAGGCTCGACCTAGTGTGAGGATCACTGATAAAATCTAAGCAAACAGTCTTTATATACTAAACTGTCTGTTACATATCACTTGTGTAAGCTTCCTGGTAAATGAATGATTTTTGTATTTTGTATTTGTAATTTGTCTATATTATGTTGCTGTTGCGACTCTGTTTGATCATTGAATTATTGACATACCGGTTCGATTGGAATTCCATTTCTGCAATCTCATATATGAAAACCAATATGGCAAGGCAAACATTTTATGTATTCACGTACAATTCGAGTATTATTCAATAGGTTATTTCACCAAAAGTTAGTAATGGTTGCATTCGGTGGCTATCAAAGTAACAATTTAAATTCAGTGTAAACAGAAATTTGCATGTAATTTTCAATTCAATTTTCTCTGTGCTTCCGGTTACATAAACAGTACGGATGTGTTATTTTTTTTTATAAGTTTTAAAGCTCATGTATTAATTTATTCGAAAACCGTAAAAATGGTTTTTACACTCCCAGGTTCGAATTCTAAGGGCAAATGTTGGATATTTGTTATGTACATAATATCTACGTCTAGTACCTATAAACATTTAAGTATAAACTCAATGCGTAGTTCAAACAAATTGCAAATCAAAACTTATAAAAGTAGAAATATATATATTTTTTTTAACTTACACTGTATTTTCTTCTGTTTCCGCGATTATTACTCATTGAAATAAAACAATTTAACGGATTATATCGCGTATATTATCTCTTACACTGTATGTTTGTTATGCCTTCTTGTGGCCTTCTTATAAGAACTGAGTCCCGGTAAAGGTAAATTATTTGGTTTCTAATTTGAGCCATGCATTTTAGTCTGTTAAACTAGTCTTGTATCTCGTAACATGGTCTTAAAGACTTTTTAAAGTACTTTTTGAGAGCTGGAAATAAAGTAGGATTACATTGACCTCTTCATAAAGGAGGATTACTTTTCCTCCATAAATCGTATCTACGAGAAGTAAATAAAAGCAAATGTAATAAATATTAATGTACAGTTAAAGGCAAAGATGAGTAAACACCACAAAATCTCACAAATATATATCCTAACCTTATTACGATGGGTTGGTGTGTACATATTTTTAAAACTTTTGATGTGTACTTGTTTTTGCGCTTAACTGTAAGTACTGTGGATAGTAAAATCATAAATGTGACGATATTTAAAGTTCCGCGAATAAATAAGTACCCATTTTTCACCCCGAACTTCCTAAACTGAGCAAAGACAATAAGTCGGCCATCTTGGATTGTTATCTCTCGTAACAGAGGGATGCTCTGTGATCGGTACTCTGAATAAACCAAAGTTAAAAATAATAAGAAGATATACGACTATTTGGGATAATATTAGTAAAACAGAATTACGGTTTCTTTGCTTCGTCGTTTGTGTGACAATAAAGTCGAAGGAAAGCCCAGCTTATAATAAAAAGAGAGCTTAAGTAAAGACTTGAATTAGCTATAATCTCAACTTAATTCGCAGTGCACTTGAGTCCAGTTAATTAATCATCTAAAAATATATATATGTCTGATTGTCATATGCGTCTTTGCCGAACAGATGAGACACGTCTGCTTTTTTGTCTATAAGGGCGATTGAAAGGAATTTTACTGCCCGGCAGTCCGATTTATTACAAACTAGTATAAATTTTGTATGGGACCGTAAAACATCGAACCGCAGGACAGTAAAATTCCTTGAAGTGCACAATCGCCCTAACAAACAATTTTCATGTCGTTTTCTGCCATACAAATTATACAATGGATTCGAATGAACGCGATTTTTTTTATGTAGTAGTTTTTTGCCTGTTGGTGTGTCGCACTATTTGAGAAATGCCTCTCCTCTTTAAGCTCATACTAATCGTCCAAGTCATCCCGCCATCTTCTTTTCGGTTGCCATCTTGTACATAGCCATCGGGACTGCTGGACTGCGTGGAACATGTCTTTATTTTAATTTATGTGACATGTTACTATGATAAATATAACGTAAGTTTGATTCAACATAATTACTATAATATATAACCCTCATTGCTCTTCTATTGATACGAATGAATACTGTGAATATTGAGTTGAAAATATGTTTATCGTCTTCCGATACCTCAAATAGTTGAATAAGCTATCATGTTGTAACAACAGAGAATCAAAGTGTTGTACCTTGTTTTATCGAATACTACATTTCGTCCTCATATCATTTCCTCGAACACTCATTTTTCTCTGAAACCCTTAAAAATTGTGCATTGTTGTCAAAGTAACCAGGTTATCCTAAAAGCTTCTACATGAAAATTGTATGGTTTCAGTGGAAAAGTTGTCGATGAAATTATAAATCTATGAAGCATTCTAGGAAACGTGTGTCCATGAAGTAGAACCGCATCAAAGTGTCTAAACATCGAGACGCTGTTATATTGGCAAGCATTTTACAGCTAAGTAACTGTTAGCAGAAGGTAATAGTCGTCATAGAGCGAATATAGAAATTAGGGAATCTTCACACATCTTCATGATTCGTCATTCAGAACGCTAGACTAATGTTGGCCGTAATTGTCAACACTTAATACTAATTAGTCAATCCATAAGCATACTAATCGAAATAACCAAATATGACGAAATGGCACACGTCATGGTGTCATTCATTGGGGGAGGCCAGGGGATACTTAAATTTTGCACTTGTTCGCCTTAAGATCATCCCTAATATAACTGGAAACGTGCAGTAGTATGCATGTTCCAGATCACAGGTCAAGATATATTAGTCCGTGAAGCAGGTTATTTGACTTAAGGCTGACGATGATGATAATGATGATGTTTTTATTAGTATCAAATTTAATTAAATCTTGTTAAACGGACAAAAATGTTAATGTCATTTTATATATCGGCGCGATATTTTTATCCGATCAAAATAGTTCCATTTAAATGAGTAAATAGGTGGAAATCATAGATAATAATATTTATATTTATACAGTACATACAATCAGATGTACTATAGTTAAATCTCATTCACTCAGTTACTCATTCGCTGCTTTCTTTGCCATTGCTGTGTGTTTAAATCATTTACCACAATTCTCATGCCGATACTTGCGAACGGATATTTTATGTAAACATGGGTATTTAACATTCGCATTTTATATACATGTCAGTTTGTCATAAATACCTAGACAGTAACATATTAAATACTTCGGCGAGAAAAGTAAGCATAGAAGGAAATATAGTTATTGTTAGAGTGAAAGTGAATGTTAATGAAGTCAAGTGCATTAACTTCCTTCATATTGATTGTCGCTGAAGATTTTTTTTTTTAAGAGTAAGTGCGATTAATGTATGTTGGCATGCCTTACTTACTGTCATCCTCTTTCCGATTTGAATTCTCAAGTCCAATTTGTTTTTTTTTTGCGAAAGCAAGTAACGATGATGCGAACAGCAGTTAGTTGCAAAATGAACGGAGCATATTGTTTTCCTATATTCTGGGGAAAAGCCCTTATAATGAGATTTTTTTCTGAAGTAGACGTTTCTGTGATTATATGCCTTACTTAAGAAAATAATGTTGTTTTCGCGTTTTTCGACGTAGTTCAAAACCCAGTAATAAACCGCACAGACTCCGTAAAAATACGTCTAAGACGATTACGGCTTATACGGACGGACGTTTTATGTAGCGACCTCCATAAACGCGCGGCCCTTGAGCGTTACGTTGGTAGTAAAAGTACACTGGGCGTCAGATATTCAGATCAGATAACATATTATAAACAAAGATCAGACACAAATGAATTTTTATTCGACGATACTGGACTTGAACCAGTGCCTTGAGCCAGACCGAGGCAGAGTCGGATGCACCAGACAGAGATCCATAAGCAATATGGACGATTAGCTCAGTTGGTAGAGCGTTCAGGTCCAGTATTGTCGAAAAATCTTTTAATTTGTTTCTGATCTTTGTTTATAATAATAACGCTAGTGGAGTGATCCACTAATAAATTGCAAAAATTATGATTATTATCATGATATTTGTAAAACAAAAAGTACAGATAACATATGTTTAGTTTCTTGCTCTAGCCAATGAGTGTTGTTGCGTAGTTTGTACTCAATGAGCTGGCCTAGTATTTATTTATCATCAGTATAATTCCGGCCTTTACAAAAAAAGACCAAAAAACATCACAGCCAAATAAGACTGGGTTGATCACGAAGTACGTCGTAATAATCCATAGAAATTGAATAGGACTGACACAGAGTGGAACTGCACCACCCTGTGGCGAAGATCTTCTCTCTCATAAAAAAAATGTCATCGCTTTTTAAAACTTTACTGTGTTTGAATCCCGGCAAATGCAAATGTTAGTAAGATTCTTTTTTCTGAGTTTGTAAGTTTGTATATAACGCTGACAGACTAAAAGAAACTCTGCCTACCGGGACCGATTTGGATGATTTAATTTAAGGTGTTTTTTCTATGATTTGAAATGAAATTGAAATAAAAAAAGTGTGCAGTAAAAGCAATATCGTCGTTTAGTACCTACCAATAGTTCTAGAATTGCTTAGTTTTGGTGGTTTGAGCAGGAAGGTAATATTACAAATCATCATCATCATCATAATTTCAGCCGTAGGACGTCCACTGCTGGATACAGGCCTCCTCAATAGATTTCCATAAGGGCCGGATAGAGGCGACCCGCATCCATCGAGCTCCCGCAACCCTAATCAGGTCATCAGACCACCTTGCGGGTGGCCTTCCTACAATGCGCTGGCCGGTACGCGGTCTCCACTCTAGAACCTTTCTGCCCCAACGGCCGTCGGTTCTTCGAACTATGTGCCCTGCCCATTGCCACTTCAGTTTGCTTACCCTGTATGCTATGTCGGTGGCCTTGGTTCGTCTACGGATCTCCTCATTCCTGATTCGATCTTGTAGAGAAATACCGAGCATAGCCCTTTCCATAGCTCGCTGAGTAACTCTGAACTTCCTTAAGAGGCCCATAGTCAGAGACCACGTCTCGGCTTCGTAGCTTTTCGCACTGGTTGAAGACTTTCGTCTTCAAGCACTGAGGTATGCTGGACGAGAAGACACTTCGCAGTTTCCCAAACGCTGCCCATCCGAGTTGGATCCGTCAATTGATCTCTTTCTCGAAGTTGGACTTGCCTAACTGGATTGTTTGTCCTAGATAGACGTATTCGTCAACAACTTCGAGGACCGAGTTACCAACCAATACAGGGGTGGGCGCTACATGGATATTCGACATGATCTTCGTCTTGTCCATGTTCATCTTAAGGCCCACCTGTTGGGATACTCTGTTGAGATCTTCGAGCATCGTACCGAGATCCTCCAGCGTCTCTGACATGACCACGATATTACAAATACTTATTGGAATTTATGTATAAAAAAACGGAATCCTTATTCATAATTTGTATCAATGTGTGATTGTCATTTATCACCTACCAAAATTTATGAAATAGAGTTGAATAGTGTACCATAAAAACAATTAAAAAAAAAGAAAGTAAAGTAACACATTAGTACAAAGGCGAACTTATCCTTTTAAGGGATCTCTTCCAGTTAACCTTAGAGCAAATGAGAGACAAGAATAAACATCAACGCAGATAGACAAACCAACAAGTTAATACGCACAATGACATTGAAACTATTAAAAGCTAAAGTAGCATACACATACACATAAACCCTAAATAATAAATATATAATATCATTTATCTAGATGATATATAATAACATATATATCATCTAGATAAATAAATATACGTGTGTAAATAGATACTTATATATACATAATAAATATACACAAACGGATAAATATTAAATGACGAGGTCAGAGGTCTAAAAGCCATAACTTTTTTAAGTTTTATTTATATGATGCCACGGTTTGTGACTGCTTAACGGACACCGCCAACGCGTTCCATAATTTAACCGAGTGGACTGTGAAAGATCTCCTATATGTGCGCGACTTATTGGGCGTAATCATGGTTTACTGTGGAAATGTACCAAGTCTCCCGTTGACCACAAATATGGAGTGCAATGACGTCATTGGTGGATTGTTTGTCTCGAAAACAACTGGTGAAAATCCCGGTTTTAATATGGTGGTGATGATGGAGAATATTTTTAAGTTAAAGCAAGTTTACATTTTATAAGTATTTTTTAGTCTCAGTTATCGGCTTGTCTAGAAAAAACTATTATAACTACATTTTTAAATTAATTTTCAGACTCTTTAGTTCCATAAATACCAATGAAATTAACGAAAAAAATAATTAAAATTATTTTTACTTATAAAACTGATATGAGTATAAGCTGAAATCAGCCTTTGATAAATACCGTTTTAAAGTATCTCTAAAGTACGATACTTTTCTTATACTCTATAGTATAAGAAAAGTATCGTACTTTAGAATAAATGATTTAACAAAGTCGCGCACAACGCGCCCATTATAGTTTACAATTGTATGAGGGGATAAGGTTAAATTGCCTTTAACTGACTACCCTCCAGTTACTGGCCAAATCGCAAAAAATATGAGATATAACCAGGGTCAACATGAAAAATATGCATTAAAATCAGACTTAAAAAAAACTACAACTTTTTATCGTATTTTTACAAATCGCGTTGTAAACACTGACAGCCAGTTATTTTTGCTTTGCTATAATAGGTTTTTTTTTTTTCAATAACGTGTATAAGCAACAAAGTAGCAATTTTCCGATGAGCAACTAATCCCACACATCATCAAATCGCCAGGAACTAGGCTACCGGGTTAATACCCGGATCAGTACCGGTACCATCACACAATTCCAGCTATCTTCTCGTCCAATGTTTTAATTAAGTTTTAAATTGGAATTTCAATAAGCACCGCTATTTGGTAAAAGTAATTCCTGCAATATTTCAGCGGCAGGGTTTAATTTATCTGGAGATCTATTTAGATGTAGAGATATTTTCAATCATTCGCAATGAGACGAAATTCGGGAGTCGTAGAGATATATCGAGATAAATATATATCATCTGTGAGATTCTGTTGTTGAGGAGAAAATAATGATCTTTATTCTGTAAGTGGGCCGCAAGGGCACTTTTACAAGTCTGACTCTACAGCATTTCCCAAGAGGAGACCATTGTTGAGAAGAAATCGAAACAAACTCAACAGTCAGTATTTTTTTCTAAATAACTGTGCTTTGCCTATCCATACTAATATTACAAATGCGAAAGTGTGTCTGTCCGTCTGTCTGTCTATTACCTCTTCAGGCTTAAACCGCTGAACCGATTTGGATGAAATTTGGTATGGAGATAGTTTGAGTCCCGGGAAAGGACATAGGCTACTTTTTATCCCGGAAAAATACCCTTATCCGCGATAAACGAATTTAAGGCGGACGAAGTCGCGGGCAGAGGCTAGTCCTAAATAGATGTTTTTAAATAAGTTAAAAGTAGCAACAATCCTATGTACAGTCACCAATATCTACCACAAAAAAGCGGGTGAAAATATCTGATACGTCCTAACAGCCCTAGAAATAGAGTCGTGTCAGATATTTATGCGCGCTTTGTTGTGGCAGAAGTAAATGCTGCTAACTGTACAGTCGAGTACATAAAATATACATGAGCATTCCCAAGGCTTCAAAAATAAATGTACATAGAAGGGAACTGTTAAATCTGTACAGATTTAACAATCAAAAACATAAACATTTTACGTGTCATATTAATCTGAGCAAGCCTCTCAATAATATGTAAGCAATTGAAGTTATAAATAAATATATATACTGTTAAATCTGTACAGATTTATAAGTACTCTTCTATGGGCTGATTTCACCAACAATCAATTTACACGAGAGTGGCTAACCCAGTATAAGTTTAATCTTACGATCTAACTTAATTTTCATTTCACCACGCTACTATAGATAACATACTCTAACATAGTAACTTAATAAAGTAAAACGAATGAATTGAATGAAATCGTAATGCACCCAAGTCAAATAGACAGTTTGTCCCATGTTTGAGCAATGGTACTGCGTATCATTTAAACTTGTTTGAGTAATACAACTTCTCAATAATTGATACATTGGTGAAAAAACTACTTCAATCTCATAAAAACTCAATGTTAACATCATATTCTTTGGACTTTCCCAAAAACGCTCCATACAAAAGCCCTAAGTAAGTGTGACGTCACACCTTGCTTCCTTGTATGGGGAAATTGAGAATTTTGTTCTGCAGCTATGTTAAAACTTGCGTTTATTGATTCGGCTTGATAATAAAAGTTACTATACATTTTATGTGTCATTCAATGGTATTATTAGTTATTCATGTTACATACCTTAAACATGGACTTGCAACCCAACTTTAAAGACTCATAAAACAAGCTACACGTAAAGGTGCGTCCACATTTGTATCATTTTTATATCAAAATTTTATATATATTTGAGTACAGTCAACATCCCAATTGTGAAATAAGTATGGAATTCACTTGACAGTAAGTACAGTTACAATGACAATAATTATTTACGTCTTACAGTTTACTCAGCCGAAATTGGTGGTGTAAGATTTTTCTCTATTTTAGAGATTTTATCGTTAGGTTAATTATTGGTAAAACGTAAAATGAGTTTACTCACGAGTAATTAATGATTTATTATTGGAATAACACTTATACTACGTTGGTGAAATCGACCCTATGCACATTTATTTTTGAAACCATGGGTATATTTATGAACTTGACTGTGCACGTAATAGTTCATCACCATATATTTAAGAGCTAGGCTCTTGTCGGTGCAGTAATTTCCAGCATATTCTACATTCCGCTTTTTCTTTTACTTCTTTATATGATGAAATATTTATTTTTTCGTTTATTTGCTCCATATATGTTCTTCTTGGTCTTCCCCTTTTCCTTTACCCTTCAATTTTTCCTTCTATTATAGTCCTAATGTAATTATCGTGACGTAAGAGATGACCTAACATTTTTCCTCTCCTGTTCTCAATTATTTTCAATAAAGATATTTTTTCGTTAAGTATATTTAAAATTTCCTCATTACTTTTCTTTTCTGTCCAACTGATCTTTTCCATCCTCCTCCAACACCACATTTCGAACGATTCTCTGTCTTTTTCGATCATGGTCCACGTTTCGCAGCCGTAGAGGGCTATACTCCGCTATTTATACTGATAAAGGTGTACATCTGGAGTATATAAGATAGCGAACGAAATTTAAAAATGAAACCACAGATGTCAATTGTTATGTATTGCTGTAATACGACGTAAGCTATTGAAGATAGGAAAATGAAATTTCCCACGGGAATTATTGTAAAGATGCACTAAGATAGGGTTTTCCGAAAATCAACTGTAGGATAAAATTTAGTATGATATTGAAATTACACACGGATGAAATCGCGGGCCGGATTCATCAGTCATAAACATGTATGACAGAGACCTTTTTTCTGTACATGTATATGTATTTCAGATTCCATCTAAGCTAGAAATCTCCAGAATAACTAAACATCTATATGATTTTTACAATGCAGATGTTTGTCTTTATTGGTAATAAAAACGGCTCAATAACATTACATGTCTTTGGATTTATTATATTGGATTAATATAGGCAAACCGTCTTTTCATTCATTAATCGTAACATGAGTGCGTAGGTACATTCAATATTTGTCTATTATAAAGAGTCGATAGTATGGCCGTACGTAGAATATATTGCCATTATTGCCATACAGACATATTCGTAATTTTTGATGCAGTGATTATATCAGGGATGTTAATCGATCATCCTGATGGAGAGTATTGCTTTATAAATATGTTCACAAGTGTTCTACTAATTTCATGAAAAAATTATATACACAATTTTGAACTCCTAATAATCGACGAATACCAAAATTTTCTCATAAAAAAAACATACACATCGATACAGAAACTAATATTATGCGGCTTGTAATGCTTGCATATTAAACGTATCCAATTTGAATACCAATCCCAATTAGCACGTACAAACCAAATTAACCACACACCAAATACACATAAAATAACACATTACCAAATCCACGGCCTCCTTCTCACATAACACTAGCACTTACTTAGAACTTCGGAGACGCCACAAAATAGGGGTAAAATTTTGAATGTAACTTTTGAATTTCGAATTGGATACGTACGCGCGCGGTCGTAGGTTGTAGGGTTGCCACCCCGTGTGGTCGGGAGGCGAGACGGGGCGCGAGTGGCAGCAACCGCGCCGCGTCGGCCCTTATACGGCGACGCAACCCCTACGCGAAGGCTGTGGGCGGATCCGGTATAGAGCGGTTAGCACCACAAATACCTTTATTTTTAATACGCGGCCGTTGTGCACACATAATCTTAATATGACGAATACGCGTATAAAGCGACATCGTTTATATAAGTTTCGTTAATGTTTGCCGCGGATGCATTTCCTACTCAAAACAAAATAGGGGCCACTTTTGCGCGGAGAATTTCTGTTTAGTTTTTGTGGTTACAACAAACTAACTTATGTCAATTAAAAGAAATAAAATAACTGACTATTTAATTAATCGATTACTGGCCCAAAATAAAAACAACAGCCTCTTTAGCTGAGGACTTTGTAAAATATGTTTTACTAACTAATATATATTTTCACGTTACGATCAAAATTATTAGTGGTTTTCAGTAGTATATGATTTCCTACGCTGAAGAAAAAATGGAGGGTTATGACCTTTTCTCCTCCGAGAACGCAGGTGCAATTTATACAAAAACTAGTAATAATTTATGTTGAAACTAAATGGTGGGCTCCTTTTAGTTTCAACATAAATTTAGCAATTTCGTTCGTGGAGGAGAAAAACTCATAACTCTATTTTTCTTCAGTTTAGTTGGGTCAAAAGTATCGTACAACCATCTGTGGATACCCAGCTGCCCGTGTACCACAAATAGTTAAAACCCGTTTAGTCGATTTGGCGCGCTGAAGCCACAACGGCTCGTACAAAAGCATAGAAAAAATTATAAATAAATATTTTTCGATTCAGTGACCTCCAAACAGTGCGTTACAATTATTTTTTTGAAAATAACTTCAATGTACAGACATTTCATGTTTACAACTTTATTATAGTATAGATTTTCTTGCTACAAAGCGTGCGACCGTATGCAATAACCTATTGGGAATTCTCGATAAGCTCTGCAAATAGACTAGACAGCTTAATTAATGACTTAACCTACCCAATAGTAGTTATTAATACTTATTGAATAAATCATACGTTTATTTTGGTATAAATATCATGATCTACGACGGATAGAAAACAAATCACTATCTGCCTTTAGATTAAATGCGTAATATTTAATAGGTTTTGGATACTTATTTGAGCGTCCGTTCCGTCGTCATTTTCGTGACCATCATTTTGTCAAAATGCCTGTACATTTTAGTGTGATTTTAAATAATTATTTCTCCATCAAATAGCTCAAAATATCACACATATCTGAAAACACATACAACAACAATGAGTCAAGGAAAGTAAGCTTTTATTTCATTAAAAATATTAATAAACGGCCTGCCTGTTTTATAGTTCTTATTTTATTTTGAGATGTGACTCTACAAGCGTATGCTTAGGATATATAAGATATCATGCAGAAAAAAATGAAGTCCTTAAACTAATGAAGAAGAAACAAGAATTAGTATTTATAATAATGAAGGAGAAAACCGCTTACTTTGGACATGTTATGATAAATATAACATCGAGAGGTAAAGGGGCAGGGGTGAAAACGACTGACTTGGATAGATAACCTCAGGAATTGGATGGGTATTGACGTTCCCTCGTTGGATCTGACCTGTCCCAGTCTTTCAACCAGAAATAGAGAAGAGTTCTGGAAAGTGATCGCCAACTTCCGAGGAGGATATGGCACTTGAAGAAGAAGGTTTTATCTAGGAAAAGCTTGTTCGGTGGTAAATTTAATTAATGGGGTGACGCCATCTCTCGCGATTTAAATAGTGAAATAAAATGGGTAATGTAACACCTATCTAAATAAATGTGAAAAGTAAAAATATGTAGGTATGAACTTTCATTTAAACTGGTAAAGTCCAAGAACTTATTTACATATAACTATATATACTTCTAGAAGATGGGCACCTTCTTCTTCAGCGGTGGAGCAAAAATCATAAGCCTCTTTTTTTGCAGCGCAGTCGGGTAAAACTATTCTATAACCATCTGTGTTTGTACCAAAAATGTTTGAAATTCTGTCGTTTTAACGACATTGTTGCAATGACACGTAAAAACATACAAAAAAGTTTTATGCATAAGTTTTATCACCTGTTCTAACTGATTGATAGCTGATGGTTTAATTTGTTGAAAAAAATATGTCAGCGGTTGTAACAGCTCGGTGTGTGCACTGGTCTAGCATCTCTGTCACACCGCGTGTTGTCAACAAAATGTTATTAGCCACCATCTGCGGGTCGCGACTACTTAGAAAAATTCCCAACGGAAACGGAAAAACTATTGCAAGTGGAGAATTGCACTTAGCTACGCGTTGAAAGAGTTAAGCTTGCGTATTTGCGAGTGGAAAATACAGTTTAGTTTCCTAATATCATTGGATTTTTATTGATTTTCTCTCCGTCTCTTGTCGTTCTCATGACTGGGGATCGTGGTCATCAACTCGTACCTTGGAGTGGATGTTTTGCCTCCATCTGGATCTGTCCTTTGCGTCTTTTTCGACTAAGCAGAACGTGGAGGAAGATCAGTCCTTTTGTTGGTCAGTCCATCTGGTTGGAGATTTTTATTGATTATACGAATAACGAACGAACAATGGAAAGGGTTATGCTCGGGGTTACTCTTCATGATAGAATGAGGATATTCGCAGAAGTACCAAAGTAAACGATATAGCTCACGGGATTGCATCATTGAAGTAGCAATGGGCGGGCAATGTAGCCCGAGGAATGAATGGCAGTTGGGGCAGTAATGTATAGAAAAGCGCAGCGTAAGATGGACGACATTACGTGTACCCTTAGTGTGGAATATTTTCATGCTAAAGTTCATATTATCGGGCTTTTTTGGGTTCCGTAGTCAACCCTTATAGTTTCGTCATGGCCGCCCGTCCGTCCGTATGTCATACGCAGTTTACTCAAAAACGACATGTTATATTTGATGAAATTCAGAGTATAGGTGTCTTATATGAGCCGCTACTTAGTTTGATAGTTAAATAACAAAAAAAATATTTCTAGCGGGGACACTCCATGCATATAACCGAACTTCAATGAGTTTCACATATTTCGACAGTTTTTCTAAAAATACTTCGAGGTTTCCATATTTTCTTTTGACTTAGTGAATATATTCTGCAATAGTCACTCCAAAAATAGCATAAATTGTGTCCCCCTTCCCTCTATTTCTAAACGGTACGTCGAAAAAAATATGAACAAAAATACACATTTAAAGCTTGATAAACACTATCAACAACAATTATTTTCAACATGATCAAATAAACTGTTTTTTAATTTCCAAAAAACTGCGCTTCTCATCAAAAGGACGTAGATGCCGTGGAGATACGCTCTTTTGCTAGTGCACTTTTTCATGCAATTTTTGTATGAACGGCTGCAGAACCCTACACTGACCACGGTCCGAAATGCTCTTGGCCGGTTTTTGTTAATATAGTTAGCTTTTCTCCGATCAACTGAAACGGGACGCAATTAGTTCAATCAGTGTAATTAAATTTTCGAAGCCATTCATTTCAATTTTGATAACTCAATCAATTGCCTGTACTACGTAATGAAACTTTTCGAAACAGAGGGAAAAATTCAATAGAAATTTTCATATTTTTTTAATCATTGCAATGGGTTTGTGTTGATATTAAAGTTATTGCTAACTTAATGATTGTGTAGCATCCTAAAACATGAAAAGATGGCTAGAACTTTCAACTTTTGCACCAGATTTTCTTAATAATAAATGTCCAAATGGAAAAATGGATCAAATTTTACTTGCAAGATTTAATTATAGACATCGGGAAGGTCGAAACAAAAAATACGCTTATAAAATGCAATTAGTTCTATTTTACCGGAAAATGCGAAAAAAACGGAACTCTCACCGTAGTACCCAACATAGACAAAAAGAATCCCGCGCATTGTAAAAAGTTTTCGTATTGTCAATGTCTACGTCTATTTGTTTTGAGTTCTGGTATTAAATTCTACTTTTTATTAAACTTTGAGTGGAACGATGTGAAAAGCTTTGTTTTATCATGCTAAGTAAAAGTAACTACGACGGGACGATATTTGAGTCCAAAATTATACCTGTGGAACAATAACTTTCATTTTGATATATATCAAGACTGGGAAAATCTTACACAATAGGGATGATGACAACTTTTGACAACTTCTGTCTGTGGAATGGTATATATAACCTCTCAATGATAGAAATATTGGTGAAAAAACTACTTCAATCTTATAAAAACTCCCCGAAATACAACAATGCTAAAGTCACATTAGGAACGTGTGACGTCACACGTTCCTACCTTATATAGGGAAATAAAGAACTTTGTTCTGCAGCTATGTTAAAACTTGCGTTTATCGAAACAGTCTCATGTTAACAAAAGTTACCATTCATTTCATGGGTTATTCAATGGCATTATTAGTTATTAATATTTTCATCTACCTATTAAAAATTGACTTTTCTACCCAACTTTAAAGGCATAAAACAAGCTACACACAATCAGTATTACTAGTGTTAGTAGGTACAGTCAGCGTCAAATAGTCTGTAACATGCAAAGCGCCAAATATATCGTCACACATAAAGATGTGTGACGATATATTTTATTTAGGGCAAAGGCCCTTAAGAATAAAGATGTGTTGCGATATTTTTGGCACTTTTAATGCTACAGACTATTTGACGCTGACTGTACGGCATAAAATGTGAGACACAACAGTCTCTGCCAGCGGGTGAGAATGGGACCATTTTCTCGTTCCGTAAACACGCTTAGAAAGCTGTTGGGACTCCCGCGCTGGCGACGCATCAGTGATGCGCACCTCTTGCGCATTATCGCCGCAAGGTTATGCAGGCCGTATGCATTTTTGCTACCATCATTATCATCATCATATCTGCCTATAGACGAACACTGCTGGACAAAAGCCTCCCCCTAGGATCTCTACAACGACCTATCGTGCGTCGCTATTATCCATCGATTCTCATCAGATCGTCGGTTCATCTTGTTCATCGTCATCGTCGATCTGGTGGGCGCCACTCAAACCTAACCCCAGCGGCCATGATTTCTAAGAGCAATGTGCCCACTGATTACAACTTAAGTCTACTTCATCATCATCATCATTGGCCTCTTGCATCTATGAAAGATGATTTAAACAGCGACCAATAAAGTGCGGCACTTTCGAACGTGACTCGAAAGGCCGATTCGAGAGCGACAGCCACGGCCGCATATTTGGCATGTAAATGTTGCGCCTGCCGATGCAGGGGGAAGAGCTGCGCGCTGGTGTCTCAAGTCACGCTTACGAGAAAGAGAAGCGAACCAGCCTTCATCATGTGCCACACCATCGCTCAGAGTCTTCCTCCACAAGTCTCAGTCTTCAGACTCACTCTCCCAGTTTTGAATGTAGACGCCAAGCGACCAATTGGACGACCCATGCTAAGGTTTAAAGATAGCGCGAAGCGTGACATGTTATCCTTCAACATCGACATTCAAAACAAAGCGTAAGATCGGCGGGTTCAGCGGCGGAAACGGCCGCTAAGTTGAAACACGCCAAGTATTCTGCTTTGGAATCAATGTATGATTTCGTGCCGGTCGCTGTGGAAACGGCTGGACCTTGAGGTGATGAGGCTTGCGAGCTTTTCAAGCAGTTAGGGCGGCGATTGAGAGAAAGGGGCGACGATCCTCGCTCAGGGTCATGGTTGGTTCAGCAGGTCTCCATTGTCATTCAGCGGGGCAATGCTGCTAGCATAATGAGGACCTTTGGACCGGGCATGGCGCTGAGGGAGAATTGGATAGCATAATATTTTCATTACGAAGCATGTTGCAGATTTTCTTTTTGTCTATTTTATACTTGACGATGCTTGTTGCAGATAAACTTTGTTGCATGCTAATAAGAGTAAATCAACATTTTATGACATTACTTGAATATATTAGTTAATTGATGTTCGTTGTCCTCATATTGTTAATAACTTGAAATATAAATAGTAATATAATCTGAGAACAAAGTCTACTTAAAAGCTGTAAAAATGAAATGTCTATACATTGAAGATATTTTCAAAAAAATAAGTGATATGAACTATTTGAAACTCACTGAATCGAAACGACAACGGTTACATCAAGCATGCTGCCGTTTAAATCAAAACCATGATATGATATGAATCGTAAAATATTTTTATTATTTATGTATGTGTCGTTGTGGCTTTATCACGCCACAATGGCAAAACGAATTTCAGCTATTTTTTGTACACAAGTAGTTGGGCACACATGGTTATAGGATACTTTTTACCCGACTAGGCTGAAGAAAAAAAGAGAGGTAGGGTTTTTTTTTTTCTCCTCCGCCATCGAAGATGCGATATTTGAATATTCAGTGAAAATTTTGATTCGGCTTACCAATATTGTACTATATACGGGCTCTTAAAAATACGTAGCGGGTACTAAGTACTGAAACTATTTCATTACGGATATCCACATCAATTCTCCCGCTTATTGCGACAAAACTATCCTTTTAGTGCGACCGAACTAGAAATGGGTAATACCTGTCATGTGTAAAAGAACTTATTTTAGTAGGGATTGTATGAAAGTAACGCCTTTATGTAACCAGAGAACATTTGAACTAGCCGAGTTCTAAAACTAGGTACATGTGGAGTTGCGCAAGTAATTATAAGAAGCACTGTGGCGAATTTGCACTAGTGCAAAACTTGTTACATTTCTAACTAGCTAATGTAAGCGACTAATTGATTGCAGCTTTATATAATATCCTACTGCTCTTTCGTTTTTAACCGACTCCCAAAAAAGGAGAAGGTTTTCAATTCATTGCGACCTTTTTTTATGTATGTTCACCGGTTATTGTCACAACGGTGACGCGGCCATGGTGTTTTTTTTTAGAAATGGGATGTTGACTGTTACTCACATAACGTTTAAGATGCTGGATTGGACATAACGCGGCATAAATGTCAACGGCGAACACATCTCACACTTACCATTTACAGACGACATCGTCATAATGTCCAAATCGCTGCAGGAACTACAAGAGATGCTGAGCAGTCTATGTGAGTTCTCTCAACACATCGGTCTCCGGATAAACTTTGATGAAACCAAAATCATGTTCAACGAACATATTATCCCAGAAATCCCAGCAATTAACGCAAATCCTCTCGAACTTGTTCAGGAGTATGTTTATCTTGGACAGACCCTACAGGTGGGAACAACTTTGAGAATGAGGTTAATAGGAGAATTCAGCTGGGCTGGGCAGCATTCGGAAAGCTTCGTCGAATTTGCACGACATGGGTGTCGAGCAAATTTGACGAAGCTTTCCGAATGCTCCCTGGTATGTGATGTGGTATGGGTACCACAAAGCCTGACGACTAAAGTTTTCAACCAGTGCAACCTACCAGTCATGACGTATGGTCTTGGCAACATAAGCGTAGGACGTCCTCAGGCATGGTGGAGCGATGATATTAGCAGGGTGGCTGGCGGCGGCTGGAGGAGGGTGGCTGAGGATCGTGCTCAGTGGCGCACCCTTGGAGAGACCTATGTCCAGCAGTGGACTGCAACAGGTTGATGATGATGACCTAGCGTGTAGCATGTTTTTATGAACCTTTAAATTGAGTAGGAAAGTCCTTTTTAAAAGTATGAAAATATTAATAACTAATTATACCATTATTAGGTCCGCTCAAAACTATCTTCTAGATGTTCCATCATCAAAGTCAAAGTTTTATACAAATTCTTTTACATTCCGGGCTACTGTGTTGTGGAACTCTCTTCCACTCGATTTAAGGCAAGCGAAGTCATTGCCTATTTTTATAACTAAATTAAAGGATCATTATTTATCTCTCCCATAATTTATATTTTTAATTCTGCTTCTGGTTTTCTAATCACTTCGATGTCAACTGTATCATAGTTTTCTTTCTTACTTTGTATATATATATATATTTATAGTAGTATGTATGTTTAGTATATGTATATGTACTAAACATACATACTATGTATGTTTGTTTTTATTTAGTTTTGTATTATATGTAATCTTATCTCACCACCTACTCATTTCTAGCTATTTTATGTCATTTCCGCTAACCAAAAGTTGTCTGGAAGAGATCGCTCTTTAGCGATAAGACCGCCTATTGTTTACCTATTTTATGTTAAGGCTCCATTGTACTGTTTCTGTTGTTGGTGTGCAATAAAGAATTGTTGTTGTTATTGTTGTTATACCATTGAATAACATGCTTATAGTGTAGCTTTTGTTATCAAACCGTTTCGATAAACGCAAGTTTGAACATAGCTGCAGAACAAGGTTCTTAATTTCGCCATACAAGGTACGAAAGTGTGACGTCAAATCTTCCTAGGCTAGGCTAGGTTAAAATAGAGCGCTTTTGGGAAGTGCAAAAATGTGATTGTAACATTGTTGTAGTTTTTTTTCACCAATGTTTCTATTATTGAGAGGTCCTATAATATACCAGAAAAAGTTGTCAAAACATGTCAACTGCAGATTTCGTTTTTTTTATTCGATCTTTGTAGGGAAACTCAGACCTTCTCGATTACTATTTTATTAAAAAATAGAATAGATAGAATAGATGAAAATGTTCTATGAAAACGAGTTTGCTAAGATTTTTAAGATAAAAGTATTCATTGAGCCATAAATGGAATAATGGATGATTTATGAAATCCACCCACGTTCAGAGTCACTCAAGGTGCACGAATGCTTTTAGTTTCTGTCAGTTGTTAATATATCCGTCTATGTCTCAGAAAGATTCCATTTAGAAGATTGAAAAGATCAATGAACTTTAGATGTTCCAAGTTTTCCAAGACTTGTTGGCGTAGTTTTTATAGATACTTGTCACTGTTTGTAGTGTTTGTTGAAGTTGGCTGAGATTTAATTAATTTTGTTCTGTACGGCGCATCGTTTGATGCTCTGATTCAACAATCGTTAATGCAAATAAAACTTACTAATGTTATAAATGCGAAAGTGTGCTTGTCTGTTTTTAGGGTTCCGTAGCCAAATTGGCAAAAACGGAACCCTTATAGATTCGTCATGTCTGTCTGTCTGTCTGTCTGTCCGTCCGTATGTCACAGGCATTTTACTCAAAAAGCATAAGATGTACATTGATGAAATTTGGAGCATAGGTGTCGTGTGTAAACCGCAACTTAGTTTGATAGTTAATATATATTTTTAGGGGGGGCACTCCATACATGTAAACGAAACCGAAAAAAATTTTTTTCAGCAAATATCAATGTGTGGCATTCGCCATCATTCGACAGTTCTTCTAAAAACACTTTGAGGTTTCTAAAATCAATTTTTGATTTAGTGAATATTTTCCGAAATATTCGCTATGAAACTAGCAATAATTGGGTCCCCCCCCCTGTATTTTCTAAACGGTACGTTCAAAAAATATGACTAAATGTACAAATATAAAACTTAATAAACACTTCCAACGAAAATTGTTTTCAACATGATCATACATACCGTTTATAAGTTATTGCCAAAAAACTGCGCTTCTCCGCGAAAGAACTGCGGGGGAGATACGCTCTTTTGTTAGTGTTTTTTTTTCATATCGTATGTTTTTTCATCTGTAGTACATTTTTTTCGTATAATGGGCGAGTCCGACTCACACTTGGCCGCTTTTTTTCTTTCTTTCACTCGGTAACAGACCCACGAGTTGAATAGATTTTTTGCATATTATTAGAATAGCGACTGGAGTGCGACGCACGCTACATTGTATTCAGGAAATAATTTAGGGCTCTAGAGGTTTAAAAAAATAGTAGGCCACACGGGCGAAGACGCGGGAAATCCACAGTATAGTATTCCAATCCATGGTATAGAACTTCTAACAAAAAAATGTTTTGTTTTATGTATCTACTTGTGTTTCACGGCCCCATCAGGTAAAAACGGCTGAAAGGATTTCAATCAGTTTTGGAACAACGATATCTTGACATACGACGATGCTTTTAGAATACATTTTTATCTGACAACGCTGAAGCAAAAAAGATGTTTATGTGTGTGTGTGTAAAATTTACATATCTATATAAAAACATCTGTTTTCTTTCTATGACTCGTTCGCTGTAAGACGGAATCGTTAAATATTTACACAGATACATAGTCCAAAATTTCTTTTTTTATGTAAGGGGTGCTACAAAAGGACTCTTCCATTTAACCTGAAAACCCAGAGGTCCGAGTAACGGACTTGTGGTTACGACCGCTCTTAAGGGTAAATGAGATGCGGGATGGTGTTATGCAACCGTCATTTCCATTCTATCAAATTTGATTTAGCTGATACCAGTATAGCTTTGATACGAATACATGACCAACGTGATATTTTCACATTGTATGAGACATTTCTATGAATCTATAATTCAAAATGTTATGAATTTGCCTATGGTATCAGTGTCTCTAATCTATACTATTATAAAGTTGTAAAAATAAAATGTGTGTAGATTGAAAATATTTTCGAAAAAACATTGTAACGGATTATTGGGAGGTAACCGAATTGAAAAATATTTTTATTGGATTTTTTGTATATTTTTACGTTCGTATGTGTCGTTGTGGCTTCATCACGCCCAATGGGCTAAACAGATTTCTACTATTTTTGGTACACTCCTCTGGGTATCTCCAGATGGTTATAGGATACTCTTTATCCGACTACGCTGAAAAAAAAGAAGCGTTATAATTATAACTTTTTCTCCTCCGCGAACAAAGTTGCGGGCCCTTTCTAGCAGTTGATAAAAAAACATTAAAAATTTGATTTTTGGTAATACCTCTTTATTTATTTATTTATTAAAAACAAGTTACATAACATTACAGTGTATACACCAATGCGTCATGAACTGAACAAAGTTTATTTAGACGGCAAAACGGCGTAGCCCCGTTGTGTCGACATCTCGGGTGTTGGATTCGGTAGGTTTATGTGTAGGTACCTCTGTGTTTGCGTTCAAATCTTTATATTTCTTTCTGCCTTTTTCTTTATAACCCGTACACCGATATGTTGAGACCAGTTAGGGTGTTAAATACGCTTGTTGATACTGATATACCACCCGATGGACGGCTCAAGCTAAAACAATAACTGGTCGCCCTATTAGGGGAGACCGAGGTGATTTGTGACAAAGGAAAGTTGTGACATCGTCGATGTATTGGAACCTATTAAACGTTGGCGAGCTCGCAACAGTGCGCGTTTGTTAGCTTGAAACTTAAACTAACAATCATGCGCTATTGCAAGCTCGGTATCAGTTCATAGTTTCCAAAAAATCGACAATGTCGCAACTCTCCTCTGTCACAACTCGCCTCGGTCTCCCCTACCATTGCTTTGAGAAAAGCTGAAGGCAGAAACAGATGATGAATCATAGCGCTGATAGTCAGAAATTAAAAATCATGGCCATCTGTGAACTATTATTAAATATTTTGTTATCTTAATAATATAAAACTAACACAATGAACATTTAATAAGTATTCAAATTTCTTCTAGTCGTTTACTTGTAGGTATTCTACTTTATTAAATTTTTACTTACTTAGTTAGGTTAAGTACATATCACAATATATACTTATAATATAGTTTACTATACTTACTTACATTTCGAATTCTAGTATCTAGTTTTATCTTACAAGTTTACCTAGGTATCGAATATTTATTATTTTAGTGGTGGTGGAATTTACACATCTTTGTATGTTTCTTAAGAGGCTTACAGCTCTGAATGACCTTCGATCTGCAGCTCTTCGCTTTTCTGTGTTGTATATGTCTCATCATGTTGACAGCGACCGTCTTTACCACTATACTGTTTCAGTTTATCTTCAAGAGTCAACGTAACCAAGATATACAACTTTGTTATTTTACGACAAAAAACCGTTTTTTTTTTAATACACGCTTTTTAAATAAAATGCTTGCAAGCGTAGCAAGTTAGGTCTTTTCATAATGAACAATTAGGCATACGTTTTGAGTCTATCAAAGGTTTATTGAGAGACTAGATACGCAATCTTTATTTTTATAGACCTCTCTGTAAACATCCATAATTAATTATTATTAATATATTCTAATTATTATTGCGAAATATATTCTAATTTTCGAATGAAAGAAAGTGTTCAATAGAAACTGAACTATCATATAAATCATATATCGAAAGTTAGCTTGGCCATTCCAGGGACAGAACAGAAACCATAAGAAATCGTACATATACGCTTGGATTGGAGCCCCTTAAGAAGAACTCCTCAGGGTTCAAGGACCCTTTTGCTATAGATCGTCACATATAACACTTCTCTTTCCGGGACTTGCTTAATTTTTTTTTTGTTAAACTTTATTGCTACATTTTGCATAGCGCCATCCAACAGACATAGCACTTTAAATCATTACTTCCACGGGAATGACAAGACATGGGTTTGACACGTTTCAGACATTTTCTAATACGAATTGCGCTAGTTAAATAATACTCGTAGTCTTCTGACAGGTTGGCTTTTCTAGGATTTTAGGGTTTAAAGTTTGTGGTAAATGAAAATGTTCACGCTTTACTAGACCAACCTTCAGGCATGTATGTATTATGTAATAGTAACTATTTAAGAGTCTGCGGCAAGCTACCCATAGAAACGGAGTTTCAATCTCATTTTATAACTACGTGTTTGATTGAAACGAAACTTTCCATATACAATAACATGAGGTATTTTAAGTATGTAATTAGTTTATATGGCTCCAGTTTATAAAACAAACAAAACAAGTTTTGTATGAAAAACTTAAATTCACTGTATTTTACTATGGCGTCTGAAGCTACATGAATTAATTACAGACCTAGATATATCTTAACTTATTCTAAGTACAAAGTTTCACAGCAAACTAGCTAGTCGTTATCATATGAGAGCGTAACTACTTACGTTTGTATGGAGAACCGAGCTTGCCGGGGACTCTTAAGAGCTCGCTATATGAAGTATACACGTCAAAGTAAAGTTAACGTTCTATCTTGGGATGGAAAGAGTTGGTGTGTAATAAATAAATAAATAAAATAAAAATAAAAATAAAAATTCTTTATTTCAGACCATAGATCCATAGTAGATTAGTAACAAAAGCTTAATAATTATGTTAGTATAAAAAACTTTGGATAACAATAAATCTACCGACAAGGACCCCTAAGTTTCCATGACAATGATGAAAGTAACATTTTTTTATTTTATACCTACCAACAACATTTTTTATAATATCATCCCCACCGATTTCGGTCACGGTGGCTGGATATTATCCTGGCTAATGAGATCCCTGGCTTGTTCGCTGACGCAAAAAATGTGCAGCCACAATCGCTGCAAGTCAGCATCCCACTGACAAAATAGGCTATTTGACATTATTTTTTATGGTATGTTATAAAACGACGTCTTAATAATAAAAATATTGGTGAAAAAACTGCTCCAATATCATAAAAACTCCCCGAGATACACCGACGTTAAAAGCACATTTTTGGACTTTTCCAAAAAACGCTTCTAAGTATGAAGCGTTTTTTGGGAAAGTCTAAACCGACAAGCATGTGACGTCACGTCACACGCTAGTATCTTGTATAGGGAAAATAAGAACTTTGTTTTGCAGCTATGCTAAAACTAGCGTTTATCGAAACGGTTTCATAACAAAATTTACAAAACATTTTATGGGTTATTGAATGGTTATTATGAGTTATTAATATCATACTTTAAAAATGATCTTTCCCACCCAACTTTAAAGACTCATAAAACAAGCTACACGTAAGGTATCGAACTCAAAATTATAACGTAGTTTTTTATTTTGCTTGTTTTATAAGGATCTTATATAATTTTCAATTTTTTTTTCTATTGTCAAATACTCCACTGTAGTTAATGACCGCTGGTGGTCGGGTCTTTAGCTCTTCGCGGTATGCGCTGAGCTCACGTGTTCTTTTCTCCTCTTAGCTTGCACTTTTGCCGTCACTATATTATGCCTCCACCTTGTCCGATCTTGTGCCGAGTTCTCCCAGATCTCGACCAGTTAATGTTACATCTCCGCATGTGGCGTTTCAACACATCTTTGTACCGCAGAAATTGGCTGCCCCGTTTCCGCTTGCCATCCTGCAGCTCTGAAAGAAATATGTGCTTTGTGATGCGATTCTGTTTTCAGATATTCGGGAGATATGACCAGACCATCGCAGCAGTCACCGCATTAAATAGGCTTCAATAACGCTGACATTAGCACGATGTAAAACCACCATGTTTTTGACATGGTCTACCAGGGAAATTCTTAATGTCGCGTCAACATTAAATGAATAAATATTACGGGACATTTTTTTTATATAAATCGTAATAGATATCTAAGAAACGGAACACTTAACATCGACCATCGCTCTCTTTGCATTAGTAACAGTGCCAAATATTAAGCGGGTAAGTTAGGGGTACTTGTAAGATCTGTGGTAAGGCTTGTGTTATGAGTACTAGACGACGTTATATTTATTAGATAAATTTACTTATATACATAGAAAACGTCGAAGACTCAGGAACAAGTAAACAAATAAATGCTCAACAAATAAATATTTGCTCTTACCGGGATTCGAACCCAGAACTTTATCAGCTTATCAAGTACGTAATTAAAGCTATATTAGTAAGTGCATCTCTTGAAGATACTGCTCAAACATCTATATACTAATCCGTACTAATATTATAAAAGCAAATGTAACTCTGTCTGTCACCTTTTCACGCTTAAACCTCTGAACCGATTTTAATGAAATTTGGTGTGGATATACACGGTGCCCGCGAGGAATGGGAAAGGTTTTAACATTCCTGAGGCCATTAGGAGTAAAAACAATTATATGAACCATTTTAAATTGAACAAAAACAAAATCTAGTTTAGTCGATTTTTGTACTTACAAATTGAATAATTTTCGCTTTAATATGAAAATTATCCCTTTAATATACTTTCCCTTCTCCATTTTAATGGTAACGATTATTTTTCCAAAAAAGGATAATTTTACAGATCCAACGCTTTACTCAGTCTTATCCTGAGGTATGGGAGGGGTGACAAATGACGTCACATGGCGTGTTCTAACTGTCTCGCTATACACATATACGTCACTTGTCACACCTCCCGTAACGCTTCTATACCTCTGGAACAACCTCAGTAATGCGTTAGGCGTTTAGTGAGTAGTAGTTGTCATTTTAATTTCTGTCAATAGCGACGCGAAACTAAAACACTCACGGGTTTTTGGTAACTGTTACGTCTCATAGTCGAGTTAAAGAGGCTTGAATACTTTTAATGAGCCTTCTATATATATAAAAGTAGCATTTGACCACTAATAATCAGCCGAAATGTCCAATAGCAGAAATTCTAAATCTTTTTTAGAACAAGACAGACATAGGTGTTAAGGAACCCTAATTTTCGTCATGGCGGCACTGACTGACCTGATAGATAGTTATTAATAAGTCTATAGTAAGCACGTAAGACACTTCTTTACCAGCGGTCGAGGCATTTATATATTTTATGATTTTTTATAATTTCATAAATATTAATAATTTAGGGGCGCATGTAAATTTTCTTTTATGCGCCCCCTATTAAACTTCAATCGTAAGTAAAAATTACAGTCGAAGACAATACGTTACAGTCTCATTTCACAAACAGTGATTTTACTTACCAAGGAGTCTGTTTTTAATGATTTTTTATTTATTTTATTTCCGAGGAGCACGCACCGTCACACAACTCACATCAACTTTCCGGGTGAACTATAATAGCTCCCTGATCTCTAATACAGGACTGAAAACTCCATTAATTGAACTCTGATTACTTTTTTGTAACTTTTCTGTGATGTAAATGGCACAACAATGACTGTTAAAACCTTAAACAGTGTTCCACGACGCTGTTTTAATGTAACTATAGCACTAAAGTGTGATGTATGGAGCCACAATAACACTGTTATGTCACAAAATTGTGATATAGCCGTGCCAAAACCTATCTAGGTAAATGTTTACATCAACATTATAGCACGCGTATGAAGCACTAATCTGTGCTCCCAGAAATGTTTTATGGACTTTTATAGTACTTACTTTTGCTAGTTGGGCAGCAGTAGAATTCTTTTGATTAATGATGATTATGATAGCACACAGATCAGCTAATGGATTAACTGGTAAAGCTGCGGCTAAATTCTAGTGAGATAATAAGATTAAAAACTGTCCACATATTGTATATCGCGAAGCACATTTACCCTGTTATTAATGATACGGAGTCGACAGTGCGCAACGAACAGCGCTTCGTGGCCACGTCTCGTGATGGTTTGTGTAATTGAATCCCTGTCCTAGCTATTCTACAGCAGTTTCCAGAACTTTTCCAACTATTTTTCCGCTCGTGTGCGTTGTTTCTAGGATATTTTCCAATATCGCTTTGGTATGTGTTTTCACAAAGTGAGGGTATAGTCACAGTCACAAGTATTGTAACCAAAGAGCGGAAAAATCATAGCGCAGGTAATGCTACTATAAAGAGCTAAGATTTTTTTTTATTGAATAAACAGAGTTTATTTATTTTATCAAAAATGCAATGAAATATTGATGTTATCTTCCTTATAATAGGCTGCAAAGTTTGACGTTTCAGGAGCGGCTAGGACAAGAGGTCGTTGATGGCATTTCATACAAATCAGGCAGGCCTAGGCCGGCAAAGTCCTCTTTTTTTAATTTCCATTCCACATAAATTTGTGGCACAGGTATCATGACATTCTGCCACTGTGCGTATTAAAAAATAAAACTGATTCGTTTGTTGTTTATTTCATTGCATGTTTGAAAAAAGCATTATACATACCTCGGCGGGAAATATGGTTTTGCCGGCCTCAGACCTATCCGGCCTCGCTTTGCTCGGCAGTCTATATGTCTTCGGCCGGCAACCCCTTTCGTCCCGGCCTCTGTAGTAATGTACTATTTCTAGAAGGTACCCGCAACTTCATTCGCGGATAATACAAAGTCATAACCCCTATTTTTTTCGGTGTAGTCGGGGTAAAAGTATCCCATTACCATCCGTGGATACCCAGCTACCAGTGTACTAAACATTGTTTAAATCCGTTTAGCCGTTTTGGCGTTCTGTTGTCACAAAATAAAGCTTCGGAACTTAAAATCCACTTTTATCTATAAACTAGAAGGTGCTATGACTTCTCGCTTTGTTTGCGGAGGAGCAAATGTCATAACTCTCTTTTTTGCTTCTGCGTATTAAGGTAACAAGTATTCTATAACAATCTGTAGATGCTTAGCTACATATGTACTGAAAACAGTTAAAATCTGTGTAGTCGTGTTCACGAGTTGAGGCCGCATAGACCCATACAAATATACAAATATATAAAAAATATAAATTTCAATCAAAAAAATCAAAGAAAATCATGTGACATTTTGACACTATAGTTAGTTTCACTTATCCTTCTGGAGATATTTCCAATGTAAACGGTCAAGTGGGGCAATAGCGTCTATGGGACAAATGCGTTTTTTAATAATTTGACGGTATCCTAACACTTTACAAGTACCCCTAACTTCTCAACTTAATGTTTGGCACTGTTACTAATGCAAAGAGAACGATGGTCGATGTTTAGTGTGCCTTTTCTTAGACATCATCAAAAAATGCATTTAATCCATAGATGCAGTTGATCTAACAGACATTATATTAATCAAACTTTATAACAGTATAAAGAAGACGTGATTTAAACCCATTGATCGAGATAAACGGGACACATATAAAGCTCGTGACACCGTCTCAAATAGCTTCCTTCCTACGCTGTTAGAGACGACTCCGCGCCGAATTCGACGAGGCATTGCGATATTTCAAATGCGATATGGTGTCACCGGAGGATATGTGCAGGCTCCCGAGCCAGCATGATGCTGAGGTGGGGCCATTTTGGGGGCATAGTTTTAGTTTATTCTTTTTTTTTTTTTTTTTTGACTTGCATATGCTATGTGTCTGAATAAATTTATTTTCTTTCTTTCTTTCTTTCTTACAAATTCAGCAATATATTTGCTATATTCCGGATACATAAAATTACTAAGACCAAAAATGTCGTTGTGATATGAGCGTAACCAATGAGGTAGAGAAATTCGTGCCTAAAGTAGCGAAAAGGAAAGCGGCTTTCAATCCCTCTTTAGCAAGATGACTCGCCATTTTGAATTGCACGCCAATCAAATTCGAGTATATTCATGTTTTCTTCTTCCGTGTTCATAAATAAGGGATGCCCAATAGGCAATACATGTCAATGGGGTAAAAATGCCGTAAGCACATTCCTAAAGTCGACATAATTTTGGTGATATTTTGAATATCATCATCATTATATTATCCTAAAGACGTCCCTTCTAGACCTAGGCTTGCCCTAAGTATTTCCTCAACGACCGGTCGTGTGCCGCCCCCGAAAGTCCATCTTTTTGGGGACCTCCACGCTGCATCGTCCTGTACGCGGTTGCCACTTGAAAACCTTTCTATCCCAGCGGCCATCGGTTCTACGAACAATGTAGGCCGCCCACTGCCACTTAAGTCTAGCAACTCTCTGAGCCAAGTCAACGACCTTAGTTTTTCAGTAGATTTCCTTAGTTCTGATACGATCATGTAAGGAGACTCGGAGCATAGCTCGATCCATTACCCTTTGAACATGACATATCTCAGACAAATAGTTTTGACACGTAGAATTCAGCCCGTGGTGTCTATCGGAGCTCTAAAATGTTATCACTTTTCAAGTCAACTCAGAAAAATCGGTTCCGACACAGCACTTCCAAGCATTCAAGCAACTTTACTAGGTTTTAGAGAGGATCTAATATTAATGTATCGGCAAAGCATCTAGGCGTGTAAACGGTATCGAAAATGAAATGGAACGAAATGCGCTTCAAATAGGATAAAATATTGTTTGACTGTGTGTCAATAAGTACCTGTACATGAGTTGGAAAATTATTAAATACTGAATAGCAGCTTCATTCATGGCGTACGGTATATTATTTACCTTAAATCTACACAGACTATTTAGCATTTTACTATTTTGTAATGTGATACCAGTAAGTTAGCATGTAGCAAGTAGCAAGGATGCAAACGGAATATTATGCCATATAAATTTCGGCGACACAATTATTCGACTCCTATGGTCTAAACTCTATTGTTCTTACGACATTATGCCAATGTACTATTCTGCCAAAGAAACATGTGCGAAGTGATAGTATGCCAAAA
Source organism: Hedya salicella (assembly GCA_905404275.2). NCBI lineage: Eukaryota > Metazoa > Arthropoda > Insecta > Lepidoptera > Tortricidae > Hedya > Hedya salicella. The sequence continues at coordinate 13,468,905 of FR990111.1, read as the reverse complement.
AATTTAGGCAAAAAGCAATTGTGCGAAATGATGATTGTGCCAATGGTTGCTATGCGAAACGAAAATATGCCAATAAATTTTGTGCAATACATTAGTAACCCCCTTCGTAGATAAAGATCTTGCGATCTTTCGATACCGGTCTATGAATTTATTCGTTTGTCCATTTTTTACTATAGGAAGGAGAGGGGGTAGGACGCCTTAATTTTGGTAGGACTCGGCAGATCTTCATTCCTAGTGCCAAGATAAAGTTATAAAGAAAGTTTCATTGAGATACATATTTTGCCGAAAACTGTCATATTGAGACTTCCTTTACCTGTAGTATTTCTGTTATGGTAGTCGTGGGACTATCAACCCGTAAGACAACCTTACCCGGTCTCCCCTATTTCGTCATTATCTTTATCTAAGCCAAATAACGTCCAGTGCTGTACAAAGGCGTCCCGCAAGAATCTCCACATTGACCGGTCTGGCTCTACCATTTATTTATTTTTTGAAACTGATTTTGAACTGGGTTATGGTGGCTTGGCCTTCTTACCAGTAATCGAATCCAGTGGGAGAAGCGCAAACCCATAATCGAGGATTCTATCCGCAGGCACTTGGAGTAACGCCGCGGCCGGTGCGCAAGGCCCAAGGGTTGCAGAGGTAGGTGGAACCGGTTCAACCAGACTAGCGCTACCCACATCCAACAATTTCCCACGATCCTCACAGAATAGTTGGTCTACCTTGTAGTCCCTATGCATACTGTATCCAACCTTGATTAGATGAGACATATTACATGTTCGTAGTTCTCGGTCTATTTGTTCAATTAATATCCCAAAGCTAATATTGATTCAATTAAGAATTAATACTTGGCTTCGACACGTTTGTTTGACGTAATACAATACTGTTTACCAAGTCTCGATTTACCAGACATTTTATATTATATTAAATTATAACATAAGTAAACATAGGGTTTTGTACGGGCACAATCCGATACTGTTTACTTTACTCATATATTTTTACTGAAGTGGTTATTTGAAGTTTTTTATATAATAAGGAGGCGCCCGCAACTTCGTCCATGGAGGAGGAAAAAATCAGAACCCTCTTTTTTTGTTTCAGCGCATTTCGATAAAAAGTATCTTATAACCATCTGTGGACACCCAGCTAGCCGTGTACCAAAATAAGTTGAAATCCATTCAGCTGATTTGGCGCGGTGAAGCCACAAAGACACATACAAACATACAAAAAATAAGAATAAAATAGTTTTCGATTCAGTTACCTCCAAAGAGTAATAATAATATCTTCAATGTACAGATATTCCATTTTTAACACAATATAAAGAATTTATGTCAAACTATGTCCAGAAGGTTTTTACATTGATTCTTAGCACTTTGTTAATTAGTTTTTACAACAATAAAACGAGTATAAAGTAATGATAATGCTATGGAACTTGTAAAAAATATATTTTAATTTCATCAAATCATAATCAGTCAAATTTGATTTTCTTTATAAATTTTGAATCACAACAATATCCATACTTAATATTATAAATGCGAAAGTGTGTCTGTCTGACTGTCTGTCTGTCTATCTGTCTGTCTGTCTGTCTGTTACCTCTTCACGCTTAAACCGCTGAACCGATTTGGATGAAATTTGTTATGGAGATAGTTTGAGTTCCGGGGAAGGACAGGCTACTTTTTATCTCGGAAAAATACCCTTATCCGCGATAAACGAATTTAAGGCGGACAAAGTCGCGGGGAGAAGCTAGTAATAATATAAGTTTCGGCAGTTTTTGGGCCGAAAACGAAACATTGGCCGAAGCTGGCTGAGAACGAAACTTTGGTTGGTCACTAATGCTTTATACATATATTATATTATTGTTTTATGAAGCTACTAGATTAAGAAAAATAGACGAGTAGAGAGACTAAAAATACTTATGAAATGGTCGCATAAGCCCAAAGGAATAGTAAAAATAAAATATTTTTGTTTTAAATTGAAGTGAAAATGCGGATGCGCAAAGGAATACTAAAACATTAAATACCTTTTATTCAAAAAATGTTTGGAAATACAAAATAAAATTAATCTGTCTAAGTATTATGCTCAAGATAACGTCCATAGGGAAACAGAAATTTCATGATCTCATACACAACCAATACACGACCTTGTATTCAAAAAATATTTGGAAATACAAAATAAAATTAATCTGTCTAAATATTATGCTCAAGATAACGTCCATAGGGAAACGGAAATTTCATGATCGCATACACAACCAATACACGTGTTGACGACATGTCTGGCTCAGTGCGTTGCACAACGGCCTACGAAGCTGGCGGTCCCCGGTTCAAATCCCGGCCGGGGCAATAGTGTGTGCGTGATGAGTACAAATGTTTGTTCCTGGGCATTGGATGTTTTTTATGTATTTAAGTATTATAAGTTACCTATATATTATGTATATCGTTGCTTAGTACCCATAGTACAAGCTTCGTTTAATTTGGGGCTAGGTCGATTTGTAGAAGATTGTCCCTGGGTTATTTATTTATTAAATTATAATTTTGATTTTCTGCAGAAAAAAATACACAATATATGTAACACAGCTACTGCTATCTCAGGAGTCTGAAATATGAAATGTTGGCATAATTATGAAGGAATTTCTAGGAACTCAACTGCAAATAGAATAAGAAGAGAAATCGGTCACGGAGCTTGTAAGCTCATAATTTTCTTTAGTTTTGAATTGAAGTTTTACTAAAATATCTAAATCCTTTTACAACTAAACCTCTCTTATAAAAACGAAGTATCACATCAAAGACATTGTTCTCCCTAAATATTCATCACAAATACAAGCAAAAAAACTCTTTGTAATATTTTTTACACGGCTGCGCGACAGCAAAGACCAAGTTATGTTTTTACAAAGCTTTGTCAAACCAAGCATCCACTATTATCAGAAAATTCTTCGCTTAGTTTGTAAGCCGAATGCCATGGTTTAAAATTCGTAACGCCCACGCTTCGTTCTCAGCCAAAGTGTAACGACATTCGATTGTCTATCTTATTCACTAAAAGCTGTGAAAGATAGTAAGTATAATAAATTTCCATGGCGTATATAACCTTTTACAGCGCAAACACTGAAAGGTCGGACCAAGTTCCGTGGCTGTTTGCGATCGGAGAAATCGAATTTCATGCACAAATCTCGTACAGTCAGATGGGTAAAGCGTCAAACGGGAAATAGAGGTCGTGTGGTAATTTTGTGCCACGATATTTGAATTGCATAATTGCTTTCACGCATCATTCGGTTGGAATCGAGATATTTGAATTAAACCAAAGTATAGATAGCTATTTTATGTTATTTTATTCCAGAAGTCAATTAGAACCAAATCAAACTTGAGTTTGGAAAGGATCCCAACTAGTTGTAATAAATTTAACTTTATTCTTGCTTAAGAACACATTTTATTTTATTATAACCTCAAATATTCTGTAACTTTGTTTATCTATGTTTGACCCATCGATGCGTAAACATCTATAACTAGATCAATATCGTCGATCGTCGATCGCTGAATTAGTGTATAATTGCGATGAAGTGTACGCTACGTGCTGTTGACTGCGCAATTGTCCTGAAATTCGCCAGGTAATTATAATTATAAGGCACATGCCAAAACGTACCTATACATGCATTGACTGTTAATTTTGCCTGAATCTAATGTAACTTAATGCTTCCAATACATCCAATATTTATAATAGGTGAAAATAAAACACACAAATTCTTTGGATAGTCAGAGTACTTAAGTTTATTATTGTTCGAGAAGATCAGTTCATTTTTCGTCAGTTTTTAAAAAAGAAATTAATGCGTTGCGGCATTCGAGTGTTATAAAAAAATGACGGTCACAGCAATGTATTTTATAGTGAATTTTCACTCTTTTTCTATGCTTTAAAGGGTTAATTGCATGACTTTAATTATGCCTCTGTAGCAATGTTTACATGTTTGTCAAAGCTTTACATGTTTGCCTCGCTCTCTTAAAATAAGATAAGATAATTTTATTTCACGATAAAAATTATAAAACATACGTACAAAAAATTGCTTATATCAAAATTATACGAATTTATATCCTGTTCGTCAAAATATAGGGAATATTGAAAATAAACAATGTACATAATGTCGAGACAAGATAAAATAATAAGAGAAAACAATAAGAAAATAACAACTACGATTCAAATAGAATCACCCGATAAGGATCTTTGGCTGACTGTCAGGACGATAGGTAGGCAATATTTAAAAAAAACTTTTTCAACATGACACAAATTAACAAAATATTTTTATCCAGAAACATTTAACATAATCTCGGCAACTGTACCGCTTAAATGCATGCAATTTTTAAACAAAACGATTTCGAAGTGTTAAAAGCGATTTTCAACCGCATTCGCCTCGACATTCTCTGTTAACGTAAAAAGAGGTGGCAATGCTACATTGTTAGCCTGATTTTATTTTTAGTACCGGAATTGGAAATGGCTCTTTAAATCCAAATGTGCAGAGTGTCGCATGTAATTTTTACATTTCCGTTATTGCAGGGAAGCAACAACACAAAGGTTTTTTTTTTATATTTAATAGTAATGCTTTCGATCTTGTTGTGAGATAAAGGTATCCACTACTGAATTATAATTACAGCTACGTAAGAGGTAATAATTAAACATGTAACCCATACAAAAAAAGGAAATCAAACATACCTACAGCTTAATTAAGAGTTCTTTTTTAAATACTTTTGGGGGTAAATTAGCAGACGGATCGCGAGGTTACGACGTTTTGAAAAAACCCCGTAAATGTAAAACGTTTTATTTATTAACATTCCTTCATGTCTCAAATCTCTATTTAAAATAAGTTAAAATAAGCTCTTTAGCGAAGATTACCACTTCTTCATTTAAGACGTGCTTAGGTACTTGACTTGTACTAAATCCTAATCTAATCTACTGAAAGGTACCCCGTCTTGCCTCATTAACTATGAGACGAAACCTTTTACATTTATAAGGAAAAGCAAATTATACTCTGAAGGCCTCATGTTACTATAACTTTTGATTAAAATGCAAAAGTTTCTTGACAAGATGTAATTGAAAATAACTCAGGCTTCTTCTAATAGACCTCGTTCCTTTTCCATTCCAGAATATTCGAATATTGTCATAAAGAGGCTCTTTGCTGAATGAAACTTGAAGGGCTTTGGGAGGATGGGACCTACGTCAATAGAACTGAAATATCCAAATAACATGTTATTATATATTTACATATAGAAACGTGAATACAAGACGGTGGCCTAAGTATTGGATTTTTTACGAAGTTATACTTCGGATACTTCGTGCGTTAGTCTTTGTTTACTTCGTGCGTTACTTGCGCCTAAGATGGCCCGTTTCTTAAGATGGCCCACTATCAAATTATTTTGTATTTTTTAAAGTTCGAATGAGTTCGCCCATGTTCGGTAAATAAAATTGCAGTTTTATACCTACTAAGGTACCAGAGATAACACTGCAATTTTATATCGAAACCAAAGAAGTTGAATTAAAGAAATGAAAGTGGGCCATCATAAGAACCGGGCCATCATGGGCATATTTAGAGCGCTTTCGTATTTTTGGTAAAAAAAAGCGTCAGAAGCGGATTTTAGACGTTGTAATTCTAAAAACAGAAAATATATTTACAATCGTAATTACTTATTCGCATAAGTAAGTTTCTTATTTTGTAAGTAGCGGCCTTAATATTAAGAAGCACTGACATTTAAAACATTTAACCGATTACCGACAGTAGGTTTCTGAGGAGCACGCGAAGTCATAAGTTTGAGCCCTTGAATTCTTATAATGTCATATGAAAACTATTTCTTTTAATGTATATTTACTACTGATATATATCTTTATTTTACACTAAGGCCTCAAATTTTCGTTTCTATGTACATATACATATGTAAAAAGTTCTTATTATACCGTATTTTGTAACAAAATCTCTTTGAAAACACAAGGATTTTCTTATTATACTTGAATTATTAATATTATTCATCGTACATTACAATGACGTACATATTTGTAAGAACACGATTCAGTATTTTTTTTAATTATTCATAAGTTCTATAAACATTCGGCTGCACAGCCATTAGTACTGCGCGAGAGTGTTTCGTGATAGGGTTCAACGTATGAACGACAACGTAACTTTAATAGTATTACGCATCGATGCATGCAAAAAAAAATATTTGTTAATTAGGTACCTATATGACAACATGTAAGGCACGCTAACACTTTCCTGTTACGGCCATGGTTATAATAGTTGTGTAGTATTTAGAGTAGTGGGCAAAAACATTTGTGATGACTTTGAGCAGTCTCTATGAGAATACGAGGGACAAGAAAACAAATTACACGATACTCTACCGAAGACGACTCTGGAATACCTAAAGTGTCATTCTAACTGGAAATTGCTAACTTTGTAAACAAACCGCCATACTGAATATCTCTGACTGATGAATATACTAGTGATGTGATGAGCAAGATTCTGACTTACTCCTTTACTTATGTATATTTTAAAAAAATAAATAAATTTAATAATAAATTAAACTAAGCTTAATAAATACTTTTAACAATTTATTTATGATGAATTTGTTTGTGGTTTAACATATACGTATTTCAGTTTATCTTCACGAATCACCGAAACCAAGGTAAACGCCATCAAACTTTGTTATTTTTACGACGAAAAATCAGGTTTTGCAGCTTTTCTTAAAAAATACACGCTTTTTAAAGAAACTCTTTTCATAATGAACAATTAGACATAGGTTTTGAGTCTTTTGAAGGTTTATTGAGGGAATAGATACGAAATCATTATTTATATAGATCTCTCTGTAAAAATCCATAATTAAAAACATAAACATTTATTCTAAATTTAGAATCCAAGAAAGTGTTGAATATAAACTCAAGTATCATATATACTAGGTTTCAAAAGTTATTTTGGCCATTCCAAGGACAAGATACACAACAAAAACCATGAAAAATCGTTAATTTTTGGTTGTAGCCCCTTGAATTGGTGGAGATTCTTCGCTTAACGACCGTTCACCGAAACGACTATAAGCAACGATCAATGAATCAACATCCCACTGGCAATTTAGGTTGTATGTAACCATCACAAATAAATGTTTGATAACTGCATTCAGTACTCAAGATGCATTTAATAATTTTTTTTTAGTTTCCCATTAAGAGTCCCGGGTAAGCGTCTATTTCGTTTGTTTTATAAACTGGAGTTTATAAAACAAACGAAATACAGCAAAAACAAGTTTTGTACGAAAAATTTAAATTCGCTGTATTTTTTTTACTATGGATCTGAAGCTACGTAAACTAATGATAGGCTTGCATGTACCTTAACTTATTCTAAGTACAAAGTTTCAGAGCAAACTAGCAAGTCGTTTTAAAATTTGAGTTTAACTACATTTTTATGGAGAACCGCGCGAGCGTACTGGGGACTCTTAAGCTAAGCCTCAAGCACTACCTGAAAAAAGTGACAGCGCGTTTTGCAATTTGAAGGAGTTTACCATAAAGAAAGATCTTTCTAAGGTTTATCCTAAATTTTTGATTTTCATATAAGTCATTAATTCATCATCCTTATCATTGGCCACAAAGTCCGCGTCGAATGTTATTTTAAGCAAAACAGACAAATGATACAATGTGAACGGTACTGTTTTTCGATTGATAAGATAAGATAATTTTATTTCAAGATAAAAATTACAATAGAGATTTGTTTACACAATTATACGCATGTATATCGACATCGTCAAAAATAAGAAATGTTGAAAATAAGTAATGTACACAATGTCAAAATACACTCAAAAGCAAACATTTTGGGTCGTTAAAATACCGTGATACTTCATACAGTGCGGGGTTGCAAAGTCTTTTAGCCCTATCATGATCTTTAGTTTTTGTTTTGTGTATAGTTTGTTCCTTCACTCTTTCATTTATAATAAAGTATGCACCAAAGTAGCAATTAAGAATCTCACAGTAAAAGGGGTTAAAGTAAAGGTCAATGAATGGCTCGGCACCTTAACATACAACAGAATTGAAGACTTGTTGAGAGGAATCCAAACTGGTCTCTCTGTCACACACACACACACAGACACACACACACACGAACATGTTCACACACACTCAAGGGTAACGTAATTCCATGTAAGTTTCACTAATTTGCCAATAATTTAAACATAACTTAGATATAATTAAAGAAACATAAATAAATTTGATAGGTTTATAAGTGTCACAGTAATTCGCGCCTAATCTGGAAGGTAACTAGTACTGTAATCTGGTTTCCTACGGGACAGGCATTGCCTATAGTAGGATCCAGGGCAACGATCGGACTGGCATTACTTGTATCTTGCAAATTCAATGTATAATTATAGATGTAAGTGATATGTATTTTTGAATTTGCAAAGATGAATAAATTTTATTATTATATTCTCTTTATTTATTTATGGTCATAAGTTAGGTGTTTTACAATATGAATATAAAAAGTAAAATACAAAAAGCAGATACAAAATATAAACACATTATAAAAAACCTAACCTAGGGTGCCGCCGGTAGCGGGGCAGGGCTCAACCTACCGGTGGTTAGGGCTACACAGAGAGGAACCTCCTGACAATGCGGGCCGTGTCCAGGATTACTGCCTTAAAAATAATAGTTAAAAATAATTACGTTTTTAAGTCTCTATCGGACTCGTAAAAACCTATCAAAAATAAAATGAAAAACTAAAACGTTAACGGAGTAGGGGGAGAGAGACATATTGCAAAAATCGTCATTTTACGATGTTAAAATTTATATGGTAGGGTAACGGAAATTGCTAATACAGAAGTATTCCGAAGTATGGTATATTATGTAAATAAAACTAGTGTCAAATAATTAAAAAAACCAATTGCTGTAGTTTTTGGGTAACCCGATATTTTTGCTCTTAAGTGTAGGTTGATATAAATAAAGTAGATAACCGCTAATGAAATGTATGTACATGAATGCAGAAATATTGGAGAAACGCGTCGCGGAATCTAATAAGGGTATTTCAAAGACGTGCCCCGTTTATCTCTTGAAAGATCGTTTACCATTCTGCTAGCAGTTGCAAGAGATCGTATTTTTATACGATGTTCTCGGTAACTATGTCCTTTTGGACCTGAAGGGAAGGGTGTCGATGTTTCATCAGGAATAATTTAAAACACGTTAACGCGTGAAGATTTAGAAGAGTAAATGTTGATAATGTGTCGTAAAGCCACGTTGTTGCAGACTGTATTTTTTGTTGGTGATGAGGGAGATGACTGACGCGGAACTCAAATTATTGCAGAGATAATGATATGGAATAACTCACCCTGCTGCTGGGGTAATGAGCTCCGCGAGGCCTCCTCGACTGGATCAGGGGTTTACACGTCACCGAAATAACTATTTATAAATCATTTTCTTGCGCACGGCGCTTCAGACTTTTATACTGTCTATTTCATCAATGGGGAATATTCATGAATTTTAATTTTTGTTTTATTAAAAGCTCATTCATGTTACAAACAATACACAAATAGTATTTTATACAATCGTTATATAATGTATGCTTTTTCAGTCGAGTACCGCGTTTAGGCCACGAAGCTTGCTGAGTGGCCTAATTAAGGTACGAGACTTAAAAAGCTAATTATATAACTATTGTATACAATACTTTTTCTACGAGTAGGTAACCCATAAACTACAGGTAATGAAACATAGCTTAAAAAACATTTGCAAAAAACCGCGTTCTTTTTTTGAAATTCAGTATAGTTCTTTGCGGGGTTGTATAATATAGGTATTATAGTTCAGTGACATATAATATAGACCATAGAGTATAGAGTGATGATCCAATCTAAAAAGTATGTCGTTATAGTAGGATTTGCGGAGTTCTTATTATCAGATTATAGTTGACGAGTAGAAAAAATATTTTTTCGAATAGCTATAAAAATAACCGAGATATAAGCCATCAAAGATTTCATTCTATCTCTTTCTTGCAAAACGGAATTTAATATGGAGTTTATATGGCCGAAGTGCATGATGACGTAACAGTGCATATCGGACCTCTCTAATTAGCCGTTTAAAATGCCTATATCATGCGTATTTCTTGCCCGATTTTAATTTTAATTTCACATTTTGAAATATTTTCTACGGTATTTTGATATTTAGTTGAGAAAAGCGTTAACAAAAATCTTACATTCACTATATTTGCCAGGCTTCGTTCGCAGTGAAGATTGGCCGTCGTTGATTCCCAACTTGAGTCTTTTGGATTATTCTTTATGGACTGAATTGTAGCTAAGAGCAAGCAGGAAGCCACACCCAAACATGGATTCCTTTAAGCTCGCCATTGTCAAGGAATTGAAAGGGATTGTTTTCTCCTTTTCTAATTCGGCCACACGATTCAAGGCTTATATTTAAAACAAGAGGGTGAACATTTCAAATTATCTGTGTGTTGTTTTTCCGTAAGCTTATATCACCTATATATATACATAAAATATAAACAACTAGCTTCTGCCCGCGACTTCGTCCGCCTTAAATTCGTTTATCGCGGATAAGGGCATTTTTCCGGGATAAAAAGTAGCCTATGTCCTTCCCCGGGACTCAAACTATCCATACCAATTTTCATCCAAATCGGTTCAGCGGTTTAAGCGTGAAGAGGTAACAGACAGACAGACAGACAGACAGACAGACAGACAGACAGACAGACAGACAGACACACTTTCGCATTTATAATATTAGTATGGATAGTCACTATGCCCCAGGCGGAACTTCAGGAAGGGGAGTCCTGTTATTATGTAATTACCTTTTTTATTTTCTACTTTTAATTTACTTTATTTTATAATCATTTTATTTTCTTATTATCACTGTTGTAAAATGTGCAAATTAATACTTATATTTATAACTAGATTTTACCCGCAACTTCGTCCGCCTTAAATTCGTTTATCGCGGATGAGAGTATTTATCCGGGATAAAAAGTAGCCTATGTCCTTCCCCGGGACTCAAACTATCTCCATACCAAATTTCATCCAAATCGGTTCAGCGGTTTAAGCGTGAAGAGGTAACAGAGAGACAGACAGACGGACACACTTTCGCATTAATAATATTAGTTTGGATTTACGTGTACGATAAAAACTAGTTAGATATTGAGGTCAATTTACGTTTCTCATGTTTTTGATGGTGGGACGACGACACTGCCTAAAAATTACTGATTACATTATTAGATAACTTGTGAATCGGATTCTCAAAATACAAAATTAATAATAATAATAAGCAAATCCATTCAATCCATAAATGAGATTCTTTCTCTTCGTCTCAAAATTATTTATTTCTCAATAGTTTTTACACAGTAGTTTTGAAATAAACAAAGATATGTTCACATATTGAGATCGTCATGATTGCACACATTTTAAGAGTTATAAGGTATTAATTGATAGATTCAGGCGTTACTTTGCGGAATCCCATACTAGATTAATGGATTATAGTTCCTTTGCTGTTCCGCGAACTTGTGTCTTGGTTCGATGTGACAATAAATTGTGCTCACATGCGCATGTTTTCATGCAGTTTCCATAAAAAAATACGCATGCAAATACAACAAACCAACACCAACACGACAACAATCATTAAACATTGCAACATCCTCGACACGTGTTCCGCCTCTCTACGAGGCATCATCAGGAGATGCAGGAGATGTCGGCGGTCGCGTCCACCCGAGAAATCAATTTTCTCGGCGAAACACGTGTCGAGGATTATACTGTTTGTTGTATTTGCATGCGTATTTTTTATGGAAACTGCATGAAAACATGCGCATGTGAGCACAATTTATTGTCACATCTAACCAAGACACAAGTTCGCGGAACAGCAAAGGAACTTTAATCCATCGATTTATTTTATAAGGTATTCATTTAGTAAACTTTTGACACTGAGGGTTCATATTATTAATAAACGTAATAAAATATTATAATAACACATTAATGAATTTATGAACACACGGGGTTATTACTCGTATACAATAATTTAGACTTGTCTTAATACTGTTTAATCACATGAACATGACACTAACTAACACAAGACTATGATACAAACTCAAATCAAGCTAGGCTTGTCAAATCAGTTACACGGAGCGGCTGAATTTAGCATATGCATTAAGGATTTACCCGTCTTGGGAACTCTGCCAAGCTTGAGTTGGTAATTCTATTTATATACTGAGGTAGGCCTGCACTCGAGTCTGCATCTACTTGGCACGGTTTGGCGAGATTAGGTTAAGAAAGTTCGTATGTCGCGTTTATGACGTCATTGTGAGGGCAAATTGCTTCTAGAGGTATATTAGTGTTGCAGACAGTAGGTACGTATTAAATCGAACCCTTGGCAAAAGAGAGGTGCTCTCTCTGTCTGTGGTATCGCAGCTCTTAAACGGATCAATGGATCCTGCTTTAGTTTTATTTTTATTTGCTTGAAACGTTACTAAGAGTATTCTTAGCTATGATTGGAAAGATTCGTTCGGCCGCTATAGAAATAACATACAAATCTTTTAAAGTTCCCATTTATTCTATGGAACATGACATCATAGAATAAAATGACACATCTACTTCCCTTTTTTTCCAAATAACTTATGGGACCTACTCGAAAAGCTACGAGTAGTATGTAGTTCTATGGAAAGAATAGGAAGGAATTGGGATTTACCAGTTTTTTCAAAGGTATGTCAATTCAAAGGCCATTTAGAGTAATAGGTTTAATAAACCGCTTGCAATTGTCCGTTTTTCTTTCGGATGAGTATATTTGTTACAATTCCTAATCAAAGTTTTCTGTGACGTAATTATTTAGGCGTTTTGTAATCGTCAAAACCTCGTATCTCGGTACTATCCTTAACCGAATGACGTCACAGAAAACTTTGGTTAGGAATTGTAACAAATATACTCATCCGAATGGAAAACAGACGAAATTAGTATCTTAAATTAACCTTTATTTTACGATTTTGATGTAAAATCGAGGTCTATTTTTTTTGGGACATCCCAATGTGTGATTTTGTTCGATGACGTCATGTTTCATAGAAAAAATTAGAACTTTCCGAATAACCCTATTACTTCAGCGTAGGCGGGTAAAAAGTATCCTATAAACATTTTTCACACAGCACCCGTGTGCCAAACATAGTTAAATCTGTTAAATCGTATTGGCGTAATTAAGCCACAACGACACATACAAACATACAAAAAATATATTTTTGGATTTAGTGACCTTCAAATACACCTATTTTTTGAAAATATGTTCAATGTATAGAGAATTCATATATATTATATGAATATGTATGTATCTAAGTATGTATCTTCCTAAATTATGTCTGTAAATTAGTTGCACCGCCCACAATTTATCTGCTTTGCCTCAAGGTTGACTGGTAGAGAATGCCCTATGGCATTAAGTCCGCCTTTTGAACGATAAGTTTTTCTTTTGTGTAATAAAGATTAAATAAATAAATAAATAAATTCACTTTTACAACTTTATAATAGTAGGTATAGATAAAGACGCAGCGAAACGAATTTCTTACCGCTTGTAGTTAGTTTTTTGTGGGTTTAAATATGTGTAACATGATCGGCTAATGTGCACTGTATTTCATTAGAGCGATGGCGGAATTACATCGTAAATTAGAGTCCCTGTCAAACATTGTGTAGCAGTAAACACAGGCTGTCGTGCGCCGATGCGCGTGAAATATCGGCAAACTTTCTTCATTAATTAACTAATCGTTTATTTTCCTGTATAAACTCGGCACCCATTCATCTTATACCCGCAGCATAATTTACCAATGTAACACTTAACGACAAGTCCTTAAAAAGTCACTCGGGAAGTTTAATTTTTGGAGACACTTTAGACCTCCCAAACTTGACTACGTGGACATTTATACCTCCAAACTTAACGATTTAGTCGTGAAAAGTCTTCCCATCCTCCTCGGGTCGTGTTCCGCATTACTGAGGAGGGTTGTGAAGTAGGCAGTTTTTCTGTGCCTATAAGGAGCCATGGTCGGTCAAGGCTTTAGGTTAGGCAGTTTCTCTGTGCCCGTATGTAGCCATGGTAGGCAGTGCCTTTGTACCTATATGCACCGCATGACACTGTCTGTGCCTGTTCTTGGCATCGTGTCGTTGGAAGTCCAAGGACATAGTGGTCAAAAACTTATGTTATTTTGAGGCCTTCCTTAGATGACTATCTTTTCCTACAGTTGCAATATGTTTATAAAAACAGTACAGTACAATTACGTGCTTCCGGTAATATCCGAAACTTCTAGGGCCCGAAACCTATTCGAAAAAACACGGACTGCATAATAAAGCTGAATGGCCCTTTTTTCTACTTTTAGTATGTAAGATGCAATCAACTAAATCGTGTCTCCGCAGAAGCTATTAATGGCTTTAATTGTAACTGTCCGTCTATCCATAAATTGTGGTTATTCAGGGCCATTCACGGCCATCAGAGGGTATCATTATTCTAGGTAATAATTTAAATACTAAACCATTTAGTAGGCGTCGTATTGCGACCAAATAACTTATGATAAGAAAAAAAGGTGTACAGTTTTTGACGATATTTAGTTAATTATTCCATTGGCAATGAAATTAGCAAAGAAGGGGGCCCCATGCTCAACCAAGTTCTGCTCGGTCGTCAGAGACGCGATGAACAGACACCGGTGGAGGCAGATTATAAAAACTAGGTCTAGAGCATTCAAATCCACCGATGACCACGATCCTCAGTCATGAGGAAGCGACCACAGAGAGAGAGATTCCAATGGCATCGTCACAGTAAATAATCTATACTTCATTTTTTCTTATAAACGTTTTTTGACAGCCGTCATCCCAGTACATTTACGCCTTCGCACCATGGCGATTGTACTGGGATGTCGGCTGTCAAAAAACGGTTGTTGGAAAAATTCAATTATAGTTAAAACAGTATCTTAACCAAAGGATTAAATACTGTAAATGAGACATGTAACAAATGTTTAACTGTAACTGGCATTTAGTAGGCTTTAGCTTTATTTAAGTTCTTTGGTTACAATACGACCCTTTGTAACCAAATAACTTAGATAAAAATAAATATGTATGTAGTTTTTGACGATATTTAGTTAATTATTGCATTGCCATCGTCGCAGTAAATATGCTAGTTAAAACAGTATCTTAACCAAACGGTGAAATAATGTAATGAGATATGTAACGAATGTTTAACTTTGACCAAGGACAATTAAAGCAAGTATTCGTGCTTTGTTTTACCAGATATTAGGAAAAATGCAAGGCAATGCATCCATAAACAATTTGCAGTGATTAAATGGTCTAAGGCTCAACATGTTTTAGTTCAATCCAAGAGGCCTTAGTCAAGAACGCGTTTATATGCTTCTCTTGTAGCACATGCAATATGCAATTACGTCCGAGGGAAAACCAAAGTCACCGACATACATAGCGCTCAGAATAATACTGAAGTGGCAGTGGGCGGGGCATATTTGTCGGAGAGCCGATGGTCGATGGGGCAGATGAGTTCGAGAGTGGAGACCTCGAACGACCCGCCCTGTGGGACTACTCCCCGCCAGGTGAACCAACGACCTGAAGGGACTGACGGGAAGCGAGTGGATGCGCAGAGTTGAGGACCGGGTGCGGTGGCGTGAATTGGGGAAGGCCTATGCTCAGCAGTGGACGACTCCGGGCTGATGATGATGATGATGATGATGATAGTACCCATAACACAAGCCTTATTGAGCTTACCATGAGACTAGTTCAATTTGTGTAAAATTGACCTGTAATATCTATTTATTTATGGGTGTATACATATGTATATTTATTTGATTGTCTTTGTCCTATTAGGTAAACCCAGACCCAGGAACATACGTGCTCATCACCCTACACTTGCCCTAACCGGGATTCGAACCCGGTACTCCCAGCTTCGTAAGCTGTTGTGCAACCAACTTAGCCAAACGTGTCTACACAAATGACATTTTTGGACCTGATCAAGGATTCCTTGTCAAGGAGTACTCAGGTTTTACGATGTAAGTAACTGCTATTATTATCTAAACATAACAACACGTCTTTGTGGCGTGCGATATGAAGGCTGAGCAGCTTCGTATGTCCCTGCTCCACTTCTATAATAGGTCAGCACAATCAATCACTTTAGCCGGGGTGCGGAAAACTAAGCGTGCCGCCGGTTTCGTATACCGGGACTCTGAAGGTTTGGAATCAATTTACAATTTTAATCGATTCCAAAAGAGAGAAGATCTCAAATCAAAGATCGATCGATGCCTTAGATCGTAATTATTAAAACTTTCGGTGCCAAGCCTCCCGTAGCGCTACGCACTTTCCTCTATCTACATGCGGGGAAACGCATGGTATCGGCTACGCGTCTACGAGCAGAGCGCCTGCTACGCGAATTCCTGGCAGTGAATGTGTTAATACTTTCGCCACCGACATTTTGCAACGCTACGCTCGTAGCCCATAAGATGGAAAAAACCGTATGTAGCGAAATCTTGCTACGAGTAAGGCGCCCGCCTACCTGGCTCTCGGTCGTTAAAGAGTTAACTTTGTTAGAAAGTTGGTTTTAATTATGTGAATGAACGTTTAGATCCACACTTTCGACGTTCTGGTATTACTGTAAATTTCTCTGGAGTTACCGAGAATTCGGGCTTCTGTACGATTTTTTTTATTTATTACGTTCAACAGACGTTATATTCAACGTTTTAACGTATATGTCGCAGGGATATTGCCAAAACTGAGATTTGAACATATCTCTAAGGGAAATGACCAAATCACGCAGGATGTTAAAATGGCGAATCAATTATATCGTTTGCCTAGAAAAAATCGGTAATTTGATCAAATCCCTGAATCAGTTTAGTGAAATGACGAAATTAGCCTAAAAGGGCAACTCGTGTTTTTCATTTCACCATATTTATTTAGTGATTTGATAAAATTCCTGAAACACGTCAGTGAGTTGACGAAACAAACTCGTAAAGTCAACTCGTTTTATCATTTCACTAAACACGTCCAGTGATATGATAAAGTCTCTACTGTCACATGGTTATAGGTGATTTAATCAAATTTCTGAATTGGTATATAACATTTTACTGTAATTTTTTTACGTAAACGGCTAAAGAGTTGGATGCACCATACAGAGATCCATAAGCATGAACAGATGACAAAATTCGTCGACTACTGGTATGGACGATTAGCTCAGTTGGTTAGAGCGTGCTGCCCCGGTCGGGCTCAAGGCACAGGTAGTATCGTTGAAAAAAAATTACATTTGTTTCTGATCTTTGTTTATAATTTTACTGTACAATTTAGATTGATCAATCCGCGTTGTACTTTAGCTTTTTCACAGGAACACTTCTTTAACTAAATACAGATAACTTAGCTGCAAAAGACATTGCTTAGCATGTTACATAAGAGACTTTATCAGTTCATTGAACGTGTCTATTCAAATGATAAAACGATTTGACTTTGTGAGTTCGTTTCGTCAGCTCACTGACGTGGATCAGGGATCTTATGAAATCACTCAAACGAGTTGCCTTTTCTGGCTAATTTCGTCATTTCACTAAACTGATTCAGGGATTTGATCAAAATACACCATAAAAAACAAAGAGAAACTAACCATCCTTTATGTGTTTATTTTACAGTGAAGTATAAAAGTTGTTGACAGATTTGTGTTGGTCAAAAAGCAAATTTACCCAGTTAACCTATTTGATAAAAACGAATTAGATAAATTAATATCTAATTTTAGTCAAATTACAAATTGGGGCCTTCGCCGAAAACAAAGCTTCACTGATGCTCATTTGAATGAAGCCTTAGCTCTTCTGTGGGTGTTGCGCTATTTCTGTCTGAATAGCCTCTGCGAGTACACGACGAATTTATCCGACGTCAGTGTTTGTGAACTCAAGTGAGAATGACCAATTTAGTAAACCATATTTTTTTTATAAAACGTGTAAGTTATCTGTTCGGTTGAATTAAGTTTGTCTCTATCTACGGTGTCGCATACATATGAGGAGGAAACTTGACCACACAGGGCTATTCAAAAATGATTTAAAGACATTTAAAACACACTTATATCACAACACACCTATCTACATTTTTATAAAGTTGTAAAAATGAAATGTCTCTATATTGAAGATATTTTAAAAAAAGTGGTACGGACTATTCAGTGGTCACTGAATCGAAAAATATTTTTCTTGGATGTTTTGTATGTTGCCGTTGTGCCTTCATCACAGTTACACACATTTCAACTATTTTTGGTACACGGGTAGCTGGACATCCCCAGATGGTTATAAGATATTGTTTATCCGACTATGCTGAAGAAAGATTTTGCAGTTTTTTAGTAATAAAATTCAAATCTAGCTCCTCATCGATTTTTCCTTGGCTAATACAGTTAAATATCTTCTTTTTGCAAACGTTCTCCACGGGATACGACAATGACATCGGCAAAATGCGACGACGACAGCGGTAGCGACGTAGCCGACATATGTAGATATAGTTTAGGGCCCAATAAATACAGTTAGGTTCATTTAGTTCATATGTTATTAGGGTTGCGTACCAAAAAGGTAAAAAAGGAATCCTTGTGGTGCGACTTTGTCTATCTGTTCGACTATTAGAGCGCCATATCTCAAAAACATGGTCCCACATGCATTGCAAAGAAATCATTTTAAAATATATTTTTATTTTCTAAACAACACGTTTAATATAATAGGGGGGGGGAAATTAAAAGACTTGCGACTAGGTCAAGTAGGGTATCATATGAAAGGGCTTGATCTGTTCATTTTTGAACTATTTTTTAGTGATTAGATTTTGTTTTATTAAGTAAAATGTGAAACAACACCTCCCCCCCTCCGCCTTTATCTCCAAAGTTTAACAGACGAACTTTTTGAAATTATCATAATTTGTATAAATAGAAGCGGTTGGATGCGGAGAGCTGAGGCCTGGGTATAGTGGCGTGAATTGAGGCAGGCCTATGTTCAACAGTGGACAACTCCGGGATGACGATGAAGATGGTGATTAATAATCTTGAAACACAAAGATCCAAATAATAAAATAAATTCAAAACTCCGACCGGATTTGAACCAGTGCCTTGCTGGGGCGCACGCTCTGCCAATACTATATGCATGATTTTTTATTTTTACATTATTAAAAGCTCATTCATGAAACAAACCGTAGAAAAAAATATTTTTTCTAATAACTATAAAAATAACCAAGATATAAGCCATCTTCATTCATTCTATCTCTTTCTAGCAAAACAGAATATGGAGTTTACATGGCTGGAGTGTGATGATGATGTAAAAGTACATGTCGGACCTCTCTGTCAAATCGCTGGCTAATTAGTAATTTAAAATGCCTATATCATGCGTAGTTTTTGGCCGATTTTATTTTTATTTCACTTTTTGAATTAGTTCAAGGTATTTTGATATTTTGTTAAGAAAAGCGATAGTAAAAATTCATGCATATTCCCTATTGAGCTACAGAGCTCGGTGATATATATTTTATAGACTTTTTATACTTGACCTTTAAGATGGTGGGTTCAATATGAATGTCAAAAAATAATCAATTTCTATACTTATCAACAGTCCAATTTATACAATTAGTATATTTATTTATTAGCGGCAATGATTAATAGACCTATGTTTGAAAATGGGCTTCTTGGCGTTGAAATGATGATGATGATGATGATTGATGGTTTTACTGTGTATCTTTTTAATTTATCATCAATTTCACGTCACTTATTGTAAACATAAGTTACCTATAGTCGGTTATTTTTAACTTGTTAAATAACTAATTAGACTAGTTATAAATTGTCTTGAACATTTGTTACTAAACAGTAGGTAAATGTTGCATAACGTAATGAGTTATTTGTGATGCATGTATGATATTGTATAAAGTTTTCTCGCCCATAATCATTTAATTCCATACTATCCATACTAATATTATAAAATGCGGAAATAAGTCTATCAGTCTATTTAATTATTTGTTCCCGAATCTTGGATGTTTTTCATGTATATATGTAATATATCCATTAAATATATCCGATGATATAAATATTTAATAGATATATTGAGTACTAGACGTTTCTAGTATTCATACACAAGCTGTATTGAGCTTACCATGGGACTAGTTCGATTTGTATGAAAAATGTCCTGTGTTATATATTTATTATTTATTTATTTGACACCGTAAACGCAATATTCTACACCCTGTTTGACACCTCTATAGCTATAGATTCAGATTGAAATTGCAAGCTGAATTAATTTCATCATAAATATGTAAGTTATTATAAATCAATACTATTTACAGGAAAACATTTTTTTTTGTTAAAAAATTACGTATTTACTTTTACTGTTGTGTGTATTCGTGTTCGACATACCCAAACCCGAGTCATCGTTTTAAATTATATAAAAGAAAGAACAAAATACTTTGAAGAGTTAACAAGATTTCTATGAATAGAAATTCATTAAAAATCTTACAAAATGAGGGTGAAATTATTGTCCATGCTCAAGTAGATTAGTTTTCTTTCTGCTTTCTGCATCATAATTTTCTACAGATATTTAATTTTAATAAATTTTCTTTGTCTTTTCCTTGTTCTATTTTCGAACCTGTCAGTATAACTTGTTAGTGGTTCGTTCAATTGTTCTACGAGTGGAACAAAAAACAAACAGAAATATAATTATTTTTGTTTATTTCACTTTTATTCTCAATGGAAGGAAGTTTGTGTAGTGTTTGTGTATGAATGGTAATTCGTGGTTGAAAGAGTTTTTGTACTTTAAATAGATTTAGGTACAGCAACAAAATTAAAAGGAAAACTTGAACCAAGAAGCTCAAAGATAAGCTACACGATACAGAAGAAAAGAAAAAGGTAGACATGTCGTATAGGAAAATCAAAGAGGTGCCTATGGATAAGATTAGATGAAGAGAGCTATATGCTTCATCACTTACAATAACTTCAATTTATAATGAGTTTAACTGCAGCATAATATGCAACATGTTTATCATCATCTACAACCATAATGATATATTTGTTGATTTTAAGTACCGTAAACTCGGGTTACTTTGACCCAATGGAGGGCAACTCTGACCCACATGAAAAGCTTAATTAAAAGGGTCTAATAAAAACACAAAAACGTTCAAGGCTAGCTAAAACCAACCTCATGGCATATGGCCATAATTAAAATGCAAAAATATAACCTGGACCGAGTAAATCTCAATGGCCAAAGTTACCGTCCAGGGCGAAAGTAACCCGACTTTACGGTACCTCTACACTTACGTATTGATGTTCAAGATCACGCAATCTTTCTTAACAGTTTTATGGGTTTTTTTAATAAAGTTCACCCACTAGAACACCCAGCGTGGGTCCCCTACGCTGGACAGATGACTAAGTGAAGGTCGCTAGATGCGGGTGACTGGTGGGTTGGCGGCGTCCATTGGGGAGGCGTACCTATGCCCAGAAGTAGACTCTTAGCCAGTGATGATGATTATAATAAAGAAAGTAAAATACACAGCCACAAGCTAACGAAACTAATTATATCGTTATATTTTCTATCTTAACTTACATTTAGATGAAAGCTTACTAAAACAATTACTCCCTCACACTAACCTTTAGATAGTAAGGAGCAGCGATTCCGCGTAAACAAGCACTATCTTTATTATTTAGGCTATAATTATATCCAAGAGATCTGATAAATCCTGATTAATGTTACTACGACAGACAGGGAGTCTCCATTTATACGCAAATTCTTATTTGCGTATAAATGGAGACTATCAACAGCATACGTATCAACGGAATACGTACTATCAACAGCATAATTGCATGGACATGGCAAAGACGATAATCGCTTGGCTGTCTTAATATGTAAGTTGTTTGTTGATATGTAAGTCTCACGAGCACTAAAATTGTTCTGTAATAGAATAATCTACTGCGTGGATGAAATATAATTACTATTAAAGAAAAGCTTCCACTGAAATTAAAATGGCACCTGTATTTAACTTTTGGAACACGCTTCTTTTTAACCGACTTCCAGAAAAAGGAGGTTTTCAATTCGTTGGAATTTTTTTTTTTTAAGTAAGGTTGTTTTTAAATTTATCTTTCAAGCGTATTGTTAATATCGTAACATGACAGAGTCTGTTCTGCAACAAGAATTCATTGCAAATATACCGCCATTTACACTTTGTTTCTTCATGAAACTACGAGGTTTTTAAACATACTTCAACTTCATCCACACTTCAATAACATATGCGATGACATGAATATTACGGCACTATACTTAAATAAAAATAAAATAATAAGCAAGGTGGAACTTTAGAATACCCTCCTTTGGAAAATACTCGACTAAAGTTGCGTTACTAGCTGTTTGAAAGTCATCAAGGATGAAAATCTATTACAATATCATATAATATGAAGAGATAGTCAATTGATACATAGACTAGGCTGAAACAAAATAATCATTGTTTGTGCCTGGATCTTTGCCTGAATATTGACTATGAATACCTACACTTATAGCAATCGAAATACTGATTCAATATTAGTATGGTTATTAAATTATATAGTTATGACAAGAAAATTTACAACTGACTGTGTGTATTCATAAAAGGTAAGGTAAAAGAAAAATAGTCACAAGTTCTCTTATAATGACACTCCTCAAAAGTAGGGTTTTTTTTTAATTACAACCAATTAATTACTATCTATACTTACAATTAGAAATAATACAACTCTGAAATGAAAAAAAAATAACTTTATTTCTTACATAATATTTATTTAAGATAAATAACACAATTTATTAATCTATAATTTAAGTAAAATCTCTTCTTAAGATTTTGTTGAGGGTATAGCTTAAGTATTCATTTCCAAAATTGGAAAGAGGGTTGAAGCTTCCCTTCAACAAATCAGTATTATGAGTGAATACAATTAATTACAAATCTGAGACTGGTTATCATTGTAGGCGAACGCACTCTAACATTTACCTTTTACTGTTTTACTAACTTATCATTTCTTAACAATTGACTGAAAAAATATCGTAAAATACTGTCAGAAAATAGCGTATATGCAAAAAAAAACAATATGTGATTGAGTCCCGTTTTGTAGTATAAAAATGTAGTTATTTAATATCACAGTATATTTAGAAAAATATAAAAATAAAATATACTTAACGCAATGACGCCCTGCTTAACTACATTAGTAGTTAAACAGGGCAACAGCAGTAACCCTATCTCCACTTACTTCTGTCCTTAATTGGTATAGCCACAGGTTTTCAATGGGATTTAAATCTGGTGATCTAGCAGGCCACGAAATGATATTTATATTATAACGCCGGCGAAAACACTCACTCACATTTTGACAAGAAGTTGGTGGAAAACCATTTTCTTCATATTTCTGGACCATGCTTTGACGCTGCTGTGCGCTTATAAGTCGAGGTCTACCGATCCTTTGGCGGTGCAGATCCTATATGATCCTTCCTCTGTGAATTGTCAAACCCATAACACCACTGTTTTCCTCTGTAACAATTTTCAGAAATGTATTCTCATTATTAAATTAGCATACAGATATAACTAATATAAAAAATCTAGAAAGAAATGTAAACAATAATACTCGTACTTACGCTTACACCGGTTTCTGTGGCAATTTCTGTCAAATTTTTGCCTTGCACTACGCTATGCAAAGTAATTATTTGTAACATTGTGGCTAAGTAAGCAGTAAGCAGCCGCAAGAGAACGAACGAAGAGTTTATTTGTATAAAAACTATTACGGTATATTCATAATCTTAAGTCTACCCTCTAAGTATGGGCGGTTATTTTTATATAATTGTTGCACTGTTCAACAGCTATTCAACATGTGACTTAATTATAAATATTTATTTGTTTAAATAAAAATGTTTTGTTTAAGCAGCAGTTAAATAATCTCAGTAAAAAATAAATACAAAAAAACTATTAACACTAAACGCAAGCCTTGCAAACGTAGGTGATTGGTGATTACAAATACGGTTATAAATTTCATCCATGTCGAATATGGCTTGATGGCTAAGGGGTTTAATGAGTTGATCTATACGACGAATGTTCCGGGATCAAATCCTCTCGAATACGGTATAGGAAAAAAGCGTTTTTGTATTTTGTGTTTGAATTAGCAAAATCATCGATGGCTTTGGTTTATATATGACGGTGAATCTAAGTAATATTTAATTGAAGGTGCATTAAAAATACTGGATTCTGAAAATACGTTCCATAATGTAAATTGAATATTTGATTGACTTGCCGTGTGTGTTTGGCAATCGTAAGTTCAACCGAGATTTTTTTTTTAATATTTTGATGTTATCAACGCCATCTAATAAGATCTTATGAAACCAATGTCGTTACCGGATAGATGGCGTCTCGTTTCGCTGCAAAGCAAACTTTCTGACAAATGTCCATGCAATTATGCTGTCCAGTGTACTTGTGAATAAGGTAAATGTCCCAGTATTTGACCTAACTTTAATAGTTGGCACTCTTACGCTGGGTTTACACGAGCTTAGCAACTAATGCTTAGACTTGTCACTTTCCCTTCTCATATATTAGGAAACATATTGTATTAATGCTTGGTATTAGTGCAAGTGGGTAAGCAAACTGAAGTGGCAATGGGGCACATAGTTCCAAGAACCGATGGCCGTTGGGGCAGAAAGGTTCCCCAGTGGAGACCGCGTACCGGCAAGCAGCTTGGTGAGGCCACCCACAAGGTGGTCGGACGACCTGGTTAGGGTTGCTGGGACTCGCTGGATGCGGGTCGCATTTATGTGGAAATCTATTAACGAGGCATGTGTCCAGCAGTGGACGTCGTATGACTGAAATGGTGATGATGATTAGTGCAAGGTCAAGTGATAAATAAAGCCGATGTTTTTAAGTGCTTGCTCCCGACTTAAAATCTACTAATACTTGTCACTAGTCAAATAGTATAAACAGTCACGCCAGTTGACACCCAACCCGCCGTTTTTAACAAAAAAATAAAACCGACTCCAAAAAAAACTAAAAAGTAAAAAAATAACGCCATAATTCAGTTTACTTACAAGTAACCGTTTGTATACTCAATCTATACAGTATCTACAATTAATCTTATGTTGACGTCGGTGCCATATAAATAATGTGTAAAATATTGAAAATTTACGATTTTAGTAAGTTGTGACACGATGGCACCGACTCCAAAATAACATAATTGTATATACTGTATAGATTCAGTATACAAACGGTTACTTGTAAGTAAATTGAAGAAACTGAATTATGGCGTTATTTTTTTACTTTTTAGTTTGTTTTTGGAGTCGGTTTTATTTTTTTGTTAAAAAGTTTATTTATTTTTCACTTTTTAGTTACTCGTTACTTAAAAGTGTATCTCGTGACGATTCGAACAAGCCCAAACACGGCCAGGATACATTATTTTATTACATAAATCTGGTGCCTACCTTCCGGCTCCATCATAAAATCAATTCGATGGTACCATTCTCATCAGGAACATTTAAGTTTGTGACTATGAAGTTGCTTAGCTAAATTAATCAAGATATCTTATCGCCACCCGTAAATCATTTATCATTGAGGAGTTCCGATGGCATTCTGTGGTCTTCTTCATCAGTTCCACATCACCAATTTACACTTTCTGAATGATAAATTGTAATACTTTCGCCTAAGCAATCGGAACTGTAATATATAATTAATAAAAAAAATATTGTAAATATCTCTTATAGGTAAATAATCGAACTGTTATGTAAATATTGTAAATACATCTTTAAGGTAAGTAATAATTTAGCGTAAGTACATAATATTTGATTCACGTGTACAATATTATCGATAAATAAACAAAAGTAGTCGGTAGGATATTATATCTTTAGTGTAGGTACATAACATTTCGCGTATAAAACATTATTGTTAAATATTGAAACATTATATAAATATAACATAGGTATTATTATTAAGGAGATGCCTTCTATAATTAACCCAGAAGCATAAATAATGATTGTAAATAAATAAAACATAATTAGGTACGTCTTAAATTGTAATACTTTCGTCTAAGCACCAGAACTGTTATGTAGATATTGTACTGTTATTATGTAATAAATATCGATTAAGAAGTCGATTAAAAAATAGGTCTTCTGTACTCAGAATGCTTGTCAGGACAATTCCAGTAACACCAAACACGACTCGGTTACGTTGTTTGGTTACCGTGTTCTGTAGGGTACTTTCCGGTTCCAGGATCAGACCAGTTTTATGGTACCGTATTCAATAGCACCATGTACATTTGTTTCCTCCTAGTAATTTAACTATCCGAATCGGCACGTCTAATCGCTACCTTCGAAACACTGGCCGTTTAGAAGTAAAGTTCTAGTGGCCATCTGTGGTGTTCATCATCAGTTTCCTTACACCAAATTCTATTTACTGAATGTAAATTCTTGACTTTATCAATAAATTACCGAAAGCGCCGTACATGTCCCTATAACATTTGAAGAGTTCCCTCAATTTCTCCAAGATTCCATCATCAGATCCCGACTTAGTGCCAACGAGACCAACTCGAAGTTATACCCTTTCGATAAAAAAAAAAAATTGAAAATCGTTTCACGGTTCTCGGAGATATCGAGTAACATACAAAAAAAAAATAGTTCGAATTGGGAACCTCCTCCTTTTTTGAAGTCGGTTAAAAAAATATTTTGTCTTGTGTTATCTGTGTAGTCCCAGATAAATATTATTTGTTTTAAGAATCCCGTTTGATCCTCCCACAAAAAATCTAAATTTAATTTATGAACCGTGCCTACCTCGACATTGGCTAATCTACTCTGGTATCCGGCATGATAGGGATTAAAAAAAACAAGTGCGGCAAAAATCCAAGACAAGGGTTTTTCTGCCTATTCTTCGATTTTTAGGGTTCCGTAGCCAAGATGGCAAAACGGAACCCTTATAGTTTCGTCATGTCCGTCGTCCGTCCGTCTGTCCGACCGTATGTCACAGGCAAATTACTCAAAATATACAAGATTTACATTGATGAAATTTGGAGTACATGTGTCTTATGTGAGCCGCTACTTACTTTAATAGTTCAATGATAAAATAAAAAAATCTAGGTGGTGTGCACTCAATACATATAACCGAAACTAAAAAAAAATATTCTTCTATGTAAATACGTACATTTATTTTAATAGCGTTGGGGGTGCTCATATATTTATGAACTCAACTGTACAGTAATAAATAGCAAGCTTTTTCACTTCTCCTGCTTACGAATAATTAAAAACAAACAGATCAACCTGATCAGATTGGCCAAATCTGCTGATAGAATTGCTCAAAGTATACTTTTAGTTTTTCATGAAATATGCTATTTTAATGTTAAGTCTTTTTTTATTTCCTCGCAGTCGAAGTGAAAAGCAGAGTGTTTAAGAGAATGTATACCTGCTTAACTGGCAACGTCGCATATTTCTTGGTTTTTCTTGATTATTTTGAGAAATATGAATATAACTTGAACATGTTTTCAATACATTCATTACGTTTTCGGTAGTTGCGCTGGCACAATGCAAAATGTTATGATTTTGCCACAACTAAAGCTCTAAAAATTAATTCACGTCTATATCATGTTTTGTACGAAAATAAAGCCAAAAGCGATGATTACGTGAATTAAACGCATCGGAAATCCTAAAGATGCAGTGTATGTATTGACCATACCGTTAAGTTTCATTCAAATATCACAAAATAATGAAGCAAAATTAAAAAATATGCGACGTTGCCAGTTAAGCAGGTATAAACGCTCTTAACACGTGGCTAAAAGCCATTAAGACACTCCGACATATTTGTCCTCGCTCACTTCGTGAGCTCGTCCAAATAATCACTTCGTGTCATAATGGCTTATTTTTTCCCCTTTTCAAACAATCTACTATTACATATAATTTTTAACACTTCTTCTACATACGAGGAAACGCATGGTATTGGATCCTCTACGAACAGAGCGCCCGCTTGTATGGCAAAACGTATTTTGCGTGTTCGGTAGAAACCATGAATTTCTCCGATATAAAAACTAGCCCTATGCCTCTTTCTTCTATATTAATGTACTCATGTATGGTCCGTATCGTCAACTTTGTCGCTCTGTTTTTGCGGAAAAGAAGCACAATATCACATTTATAATAGAGCGAGTCATTTTCCCTGTTCACTATGTTTTTTTAAATCCTGCGGAGGGGCATCATTACCACCGTTTTCATTATTAAGTATTTATCCACCGTAAATTATGTAGGGAAAATCAAAAGAACCGTTCTCCCGTTACGAGAAATTACAGCGATCCAGTAATTGTTACGAAATTGGTGTAAATTGGAGGTGAAATTAGACACTCTTGATTTACACGGTTTAAATTTTGTTGAAAACGCTTTGGCGTACAGAGTTAATGATTCATTTGATACGATGGTTTTCAGTGTTTCGCTAATTGTGTTTCGCGCGACATCAATAACTAAGAAGTGAAACACACTACGATTACGATTTCTTTAGGCATAAACTAAATTCTTGTACATATTCAAAATGAATAGACTCAACAAGCTCCACAAAGATTCTTATTATCCACAAAATGTACCCACAATTATTGTCTCAGTCAGCGACTTGGCGATGAAAAAATCATAACCTTCTATTTTGGGAGTTAGAAACCGTCAAACAACTCATTTTAGCACAGATTTTTATCAAGCTACCTTATGTCTGTCTTTACTTAAAATCTACGCTTAAGAATCTACGCAAAGCTTGACTTCTTGGTACGACCTTCCAATTATGAACGCATAATATTTACAGAAGTCATATCTTGCTAGTTTTCTGACCTCTTGTAATTCGTCAAGCGCATGGTGAAAACTTCTAAAGTGTTTTGAACATGAGTGTACAATTAAGAGGCCCTTCTGCATGTGGCGCATTGTATGAAGCCTAGAAAATTTCATCTGACGAAAAATATCATTTATGTTCGCTGGCTTTTTGAGAAGAGTTTATATAGTAAGTGCCTGACCACATCACCACCCTTTGGGTAACACGAAATGGCGCGGCGCCCTAGAAAGTCACGGTACCTCGCTTTGTTTCTGCTTCTTTCAAGCGAGAATTAAGCAACAAGTCTTAGCCATGTATAACACTGTGTATATATATGTATATGTATAGGTAAATCGTGTTTTTTTATTTTATATTAACAGCTTTTTCTATGGGGATACTTATCGGAAACTAAATAAATGGTTACTCAAACAAAAAGAATTTATTTCAAAAATAATTGGTGAGTTACTGTTACTACTAACATATAGTATGAAATGATAGTATTTGTTAAAATTAAAGGAAATAAAAAACGTGGTATATGCCAAAATCCACTTCAATTCGAATATATATAATTTATATACAGTCCGGAGAGTAATGATAGTACTTTTTATAATATAAATAATAAATATTACGGGACAATTGTACACAAATCGAATTAGTCCCATGGTAAGCTCAATAAGGCTTGTGTTATGGGTAGTACACGACGATATATTTAATACATATATTACTTATATACATAGAAAACATCCAAGACTCAGGAACAAATATTTATGCTCATAACACAAATATTTGCCCTTACCGGGATTTGAACCCAGGACCTCAGCTTCGCAGGCAATGTTACTCCCACTGAGCCAAACCGGTCGTCAAAAAATATATATACTTACTAAAAAATATATACTAGAGTGTAAATCATACTCCCGAATACGAACCCTCGGAATATCATCCTATCGAAAGTTAGTTAGCTCCACTGTTACTGGATCGAAAAACGTATAAACAATATGTCGTCGAATTTGGGGTCTCAATTGTCATCCCACGGAAGATTTTTCGACGCGAATAATCTGACTGAACTGTGACTGGATTGATAATTATTGGATCGAAAAACGTTGAAGCAACAATACTTAATATGATTGTATCGTAATATGAAGCTGTGGCTTTCATACACAAAGCGATAAGAAATGCCAGTATTTGCCGGGAGAAACCAAATAACAAATTAAATGGTGTCTAGAAGGTTGGCGGCATTCCCCCGCTGAATGGCGATAGTGGTGCTTTGCAACAGGTATGCCCTTACAACAGCCAGTCACCCGTCACCCGTCACCTCTACGAGCCGTTTCGATAGGGGGATATTCAACGGGGAACCAATTAGGAGCTGTTATCCTATTTACAAAAGACCTTCAAGTTTTGTAGTCTTATTGTTGTTGGTTCAATATAGTTTTATTAATTAGGACTAATTATTAATTTGCAATTTTACTTTTATGAATAATAAATGGCGAACTAGACCTCCCACACATTTACATGGTAATGTAAGGTAAATTACTTCGCTATTTATAAGATCTGTTGATCTATGTGCCACACAAAGACATTTGCTGATTTTTTTTTCAGTTTCTTTTACATGTATGGAATGCCCATTACATTTTTTTTATTTTATTATTTTACTGTCTAACTAAGTAGCGGCTCACACAAGACACCTATACTCCAAATTTCATCAATGTACATATTGTAGTTTTTGAGTAAAATGCCTGTGACATACGGACGGACAGACGGACGGACGGACATGACGACTCTATAAGGGTTCCAATTTTGCCATTTTGGCTACAGAACACTAAAAACATCCAAGATTCAGGGACCTTTAGCTTTGCAGGGAACGTTACTCCCACTGACCTAAACCGGTTGTCAAATAACACATATTATCTATATACTATTATAAAGTCGTAAAAATGAAACGTCTGTACATTGAAGATATTCAAAAAAAGTGCACTGAATCGAAAATATTTTTTTAATTTTTTGTTGTGGCTTCATCACACCAAATCGGCTAAACAGATTTCAACTATTTTTGGTAGACGGGTAGCAGGGTATCCACAGATGGTTATAGGATACTTTTAACCCGTTTGCGCTGTCGAAAAAAAGAGGGGTTATGACTCCTCCGCGAACGAAGTTGCGGGCGCCCTCCAGTTGGTAATAAATATAAAATGCACACTTCGGAGAAACACAGTATGATAGATAATTTTCCTTTGACTGCATCAAGGCCGAATCACACCGAATGCGTGTGCGTGGCGTGCACGTAGACGTGCTCTTTGTAAAGTACGAATCCTCATAAGAAATGACACACCGCTGCGTACGCACACGTCACGCAAGCCGTGTGTCATCTCTTATGAGGATTCGTAATTTACAGTGAGCACGCCATGTCCACGTCTCGTACAAATCATGCACGCGCATCCGGTGTGGCTCGACCTTAAACAAAACATCATCCCCGCTATAATTTACTACACGCACTAGTCCCGGAAATTTTTACAGCTCCAGGAAAATGGCGGTTCCGTCTCCGTTTACAGAGACGTCAAAATATCACATCATCACAATATCGTATGCGTATACGACATTAGCAGGGTTTTGTGACGTTCTTTTTCCACTAGTGCGGGAAATATGACGCCGCCTAAATCACTTCATTTAGGTGTGGTGGAACACAAAAGGATATTTTGGGCTTTGAGGAAAGTTATTTTGTGACAACGTTGTGAGCTTGTTAATATCGGTAGACTTTTGTGTTTTGATGATGGTAAGGTTATGGCTCAGTTACGAGTAAGCCGTATAGAAAATAAAACTAAATAATTGTTGTAGAAAATATATTATTTCTTGATAATTTAATTCAGATCTAGGGATTTGGATTTGGCCCTCTTAGATTGTAAAATAGAGAAACATAATGGTATTATTTAATTGTAAAACTACAAGAAAGGAAAATATAACATTTTATTATAATTAGTAGTAATTGACACAGCAATATGGACAGTTACAACATCAGCAAACTGCAGTGGTAATGGGCAGTGCCCTGCCCTTGCCAGAACAGTTTCAAAACCGATGGCCGTTGGGGCAGAAAGGTTCTCGAGTGGAGGCCGCGTACCGGCAAGCGCAGCGTGGGAAGGCCACCCGCAAGGTGGTCGGGCGACCTGAGGGGTTATTGCCTAACGAAATTTTGACAATTGGTATCCGAATCAAAATCAAGCCCATACAAAATCATGACACTTGATTTTGATACCGAGCGTCAAACGCGTTAGCTGGTTGGATGCGGGTCGTCTCTATCCGGCCCATGTGGAAATCTATTGAGAAGGCCTGTGTTCAGCAGTGGACGTCCTATGGCTGAAATGATGATGATGATGACAACATCATATTCCTATGTCTTCGTCAATTAGGTTCGGTAGCTAATGTTTATCTCACTGACACGAGCTGGATGTCGTGAACAGAAATATTTCCAAGTCCCAACCTACTGAACAGCTGCTAATTAGAGTGTTAGGGCACAGAGATAGCATAATCTTTATGCGATGAAAAATTCTAACTATCTATCAGCCACGGACGTCCACTGCTGAACATAGGCGTCTCCTATAGCTCGCCACAGGGAGCGATCCTACGGAGACCGCATCCACCGACTCCCCGCGACCCTTACGAGGTCATCCGTCTATAAAGTCGGGGGCGGGAGCTGTCCTACGCTGCGCTCTCCTATGCGTCTTTTCGTCGAAAATGCCCCAGTGCTTGAAGACAAAGGTCTTCAAACAGTGCGTGTTGCTAGTGATGACCTACGGAACTGAGACATGGTCGTTCACAATGGGACTCATAAGGCGGCTCAGAGTTACGCAACGTGCAATGGAAAGCGCTATGAAAAATGAATTTTCTTATTATTTCATCATATCTCATGGTCACTCTATTTTTTTAAGCATTTAAGACAATAATGATAAGCTATAAGTAGGGTGAGCATAATGTGAGAGAGACAGGAAAAAGTTTTAGCGTATTTTTTTTATATTATTATTTATATGGAGATCCAACAGCTTAATGATCTAAATCATTAAGCTATTGGATCTCCATGTAAGCATAAAACATAATCTATGTTAAATCTTATTTAATTGCCATTACAAAAGTGCATCGAAAATAATACTTCTGTTCACGACTTTATATCCAAAGGAATTAATAAAGGTAAATAAAAAAGGAAAAACTCAATGCGATCACTGTAATGTAAGCGGGATTCGCGAGAGCTGTTCCTTGTCACCCGGAGCAATGGTCTACCAGCTAAGCTATCAGATTGCTTTTCACTACTTCATTAGCTTAGAATAGTCCCCTGTGAAGTCGCACTACACTAGCGCCCCTTGTGTCATTCCGGATTCCGTCCCCACAGGGTACTAAGGTAACTCTATTACTAAGCCTACGCTGTCTGTTCGTCTGTGTGTCATAGGGTTCTAATCTAACCCAAGACTGTGATTATTATGGTGGCCACTATAACGATAGATAAAAAAAAACATAAAGGTGTGGAACCCTTTATGCGCGAATCAGACTCAAATATGGCCGATTTTATAATGTATAAAATGGTTAGCAGATTAACATCATGTTGATTCAATCGTAAATCTGCTTCTAACTCTCTCTCTTCAACTCTAAACCAATTTCTTTCTATTCAACCACGGACAACTTTGACATTATACCACTTGAAAAAAAATCCCAGAATTACGTATCGATTTTATTCCCCAGCGTCCATCCTAAATTGAAAGCTCGGCGTGTAATTAATTTTCAATTTAAATCATAACGTAAAAGTCCGGCATTTCACGATGGAAAATATCGAAAATGGTGTTATTTACTTACACGATTATCAAGGTAAACACTAGATTATGCAAAATGGCTGGCAACTCTGGCCAAGTAAACAACAAACTGAATAGCTCTACGCTTTTTAATACCTAGTGTAATATAAACGAAGTGAAAGTTATCCAAAGTAAGCTTATCTAAAACTTACAAACCCGTGTTAGGTTATCTTCCACAATAACCTAGGAGAAAAGTGAAGGAAAACAATATATCATCCTGGTAAGATATACGATTTATCCGTTAATCACTAAGCATTATTTAAAAGTTCCAAACTAACGGGATTCTGATAACATTTTGGAAGCAATTAATCGTTTCGCTATCAGCTGATTGGACGCACTCGTCAACTGACACACGACAGATATGAACAGTGTTGTCATAGAAATAAAACAATTTAACGGATTATATCGCGTATATTATCTCATTTTAGTTCCCGACGTTTCGGAAGCTTTCCAGCTTTCCATGGTCACGGGAGGACTGAGAAAAGATGTATTTTCCTCTGTCAAAGTTACAATTTGTGCAAACTACCCATTTTTTGAAAAAACACAAATAAAGGTGTACATACATGCCATAACTAAAATGATGCGGGAACTAAAATGAGATAATATACGCGATATAATCCGTTAAATTGTTTTATTTCAATGAGTAATAATCGCGGAAACAGAAGAAAATATTAGTGTTATCATACCAAAATAATAACGACAACCGACAACGTGAAACCCATAGACTAACAACCAGTTACGTTCCATTTCACGCACATCTTTAAATCGCTTTACGTTGCGTTCTGAAACTTGCCATACGTACAAAATGGCACCGAATACCAAAACTGTGTGCAAAACTTGCTCCAAAGACAAAAGAAAACCATTTCCTATTTTGTAAGTCATGTGCATCTGCATTCCAAATTCTATGCACTATTGTAACGGATAAGCGCTACGATTTAATGACAGCAGAAGATCGCAAGTCGTGGAAATCGCTCACAAACAGATAAACACGAATTTAAATAATATACCTTCCGGCTTATCAAAAAAGCTACCTAAATTACAACCTCATTCTAAAGATACAGAAAGGAAAAACCGGAACCTAATGTTACAATCAGGAAAAACCAAGAAAGCTCTTTAAAGGGTCAACTGACTCCTGTTATCTCAGTGTCTCCCTCTCCACGCCGAAACTGGTAATGTATGACCAAGTGAATGTAACATTGCGAAATCCCAAGCAGAAAGTACAACTCATGAGGCAGGAAATAGCATAAAAAAAAGATATAAGCACACATAGCCTTCCTAACATTACATCATCAGAAACTTTGCAGGTATATGAGCTAAATTCACAAGTAAGTTGTCTATCAGTCCAACTGGCAAGCGCCAATGAGAAAATAGACTGTCTTAATATTGAAATAAACAAACTGCGGAAAATAATAGAAGATCAGCAAAAAAGGCAGACATATATAAAAAACTACTGACAGATAAAGGCCCCCTGAGAAAACTAACACCCATAAAAAAAGACCTACTAATTATTACTAGTAATCGAACAGAGATTTTAGATAGTGACGACGACACGCCGCAACTACTTTCTCCTGCATGTTCCGTACCTGATGAGCCAGTGCTCTCTTCTCAACAGCACCCACTTGCTGCTTCAAGCACTCCAAATATGCCCACATCCCTGAGAAACGACTCACTGCATACGAAACCACAACTGCCTTCGCCTGTTGGTTCCCCACGTGAGCCAACAGTCATCACGCCGCTACAACGGCCACCTCCTACCTTGAGCACTAAGCCCTAAGTTCCGGAAAAAAATGTATCAGAAAAAAAGGACGACACCAAGATGAACTCTTATATTTATGATAAAAGGAAAATATGCATTATCAGCAACAACAGAAGCAAGATTCCACAAACGGCAAGAAAAACCTTAGGTGCCAGTGACATCTGCCACTACATCAAGACTGACGCCGGGCTCCACCACTTATTAGATGGCATCGAAACGAAAACGGAAAGATTTACGCTAAATGATTATTGTGTAATATTCGTCGGTGCAGTCGATTTTAAAGATACCATGAACTATTATGAAATTGTTAGCTTCATAAGATGCAAATTAGATCAACTCACACACACTAACGTCATCATTTGCTTACCAAACTTTAAATTGCACAAATATGCGACTCTATTTAATAGACGAGTTGAATACTTTAATAATCTACTGTACTCTGAGGTGTGTAAATACCAATATGCCTACGTGCTAGACACCAACAAAAACCTAGAATACTCTACCAAAATGTTCAATAAAGTGTCAGGCTTTATAAATGATACTGCTTTACGACAAATTTTTATAGATTTAACAAACTATATCACAGACATAGATGTATTCAATCAAGGGCTCTCTGTTGCTGATAAAGACAATAACGATAGTAGCTTGCCATCGAAAACAATGGTTGTGCAAAGAAATCGAACTTCTACAAGCACACAAACAGAGAATCGTTTTTTTCAAGAGCAATGATTTATTTTCAAAGGGTGACCAAACTTTATTGCTTCTTCACCAAAACATAGCAGGCTTAGTAACGAAAAGAGAGTTAATAGAAATTACTATAAAGGATCTAGATATTAATGAAGGGAAATACATAGAATTTATCCGCCTTTCGGAAACTTTTGTAAAAATGGGAGATGTATCGAATATTCATATTAGTGGATTTAAGCTTGCAGCTTGGTTTTCAAGACGTAAAAAACGAGGTGGAACTTTTATATTGTGCAGAGATTACTTAGAAACAAACACTCTAACTTTCTTAAGCGAATTGCGAAGTGAATTTAATTTTGAAATTTGCGGTGTAGTCATTGCAGAAATAAAATGCATATTAATTTGCATCTATGGAACACCCAATTCAAGCACAAACATATTTCTATCTTAACTAGACAATCTCTTAAAAAATGTTAAAAAAAAGCAATAAGAAATAAGATAATTATAGTAGGTGATTTTAACATCGACTTAAAAAAAATCACTCAAACACTTAAAGAATTTTATGGGATAATTCAAAACCACAACTTCCAAATCCACATAAAAGTGCCAACACGATTGAATGCTTGGATTGACCAAATGTTATCCAATGTTCCCAACGCAAAAGGCGAAGTTCTTCCATTAGGTCTCTCTGATCATACTGGTCAATTACTGCATATACCGATACAAGAAAAATACATTCCCCCTTTATATAAGTCTTTAAAGAAAAGAGACTTTAGCTCCGATAATATACGGAAGTTACGAAGTAGCCTAATGAGCCTATCATGGAGTGAAGTGAACTCGGAAACAGATGCTAATATTGCATTCAATAAGTTTCACGATTTATACACCTTATTTTTTAACTTGTGCTTTCCGATCCCTTCTGTTAAATTTAATATTTCGCGTAAGGATACGGAGTGGATAACAAAAGGGATTAGGAATGCCTTCAGAACTAAACGTCAGCTAAGATATGTGTATTATCAGAACAGAACATTAGAAAATAAATTGAAGTATAATAGATACAATAAACTACTTAATAAATGCATATCTACGTCTAAAAAAGAGAAAATAAAGCGTCAATGCAAAAAGCTAAAAATATTTCAAAGGCAAACCTGGCACGCTGGGATATTATAAAACGAGACATGGGTACCAACTTAAATACAAAAAAAGTATAGACAAACTTATTCATGATGAAATTCTCATTGAAGAACCGCATGCTATAGCTAATGCATTGAATGAATACTTCATCCAGCTTACTAATACTAAGTCAGGTTTAGATTGCTATAATTACTATATAAAATCTAGTAGCACCAGCATGTTCCTCTGGCCTTCAAACCCTAATGAAGTATTACATATAATAAAGTCACTAAATAATACACAATCAGTGGGTTACGACAATATCACAACAAATATTATTAAATTAACTGGCGACATAATTGCACCCGTTTTATCTTATTTAATAAATCTGACCTTCCTACAAGACACATTTCCAGATAAGGCAAAAAATATCTATTATCAAACCTATTTTTAAGGCAGGTGATAAAATGCAACCTAGTAATTATCGACCAATTGCACTTATACCAGTCTCGGCTAAGGTCTTTGAAAAAGCCATGCACTCTCGAATGATGAATTTTATTAATAAGCGTGAAATACTGTGCATCCAACAACATGGATTTCAAACAGGGAAATCGACCACATTAGATGCCTTTAACCTTATTAATGAAATTATCAATAATGTAGACAAAGGAAATAAAACAATGACTATTTTCTTTGATATGAGCAAAGTATTTGACCACGTCACTCACAGACTACTATTGAAAAAATGCGAAACTTATGGCTTGAGAGGCGTGGTTTATGGCTGGCTCAAGAGTTATCTCAGCAACCGAAGCCTAATGGTAGAAATCACAGGTGCTAACGCTGACAAAATAGAAAAAAATTACAGTTCTGATACAGAATTGAATAGAGTAGGTGTACCCCAAGGGACTATTCTTGGTCCCTTACTGTTTTTATTGTATATTAATGATTTGCCATCAATTACTAAACATGACTGTACATTATTTGCTGATGACATATCAATAGTCATTTCTAAGACACACTAGAACTTCAACGATGAAATCAATGACACTCTTAGTAAAATAATAAAATGGTTAAAGGACAATAATCTGCAAGTAAACTTAGAAAAAACGAAATATATACAGTTAATCAATCATCGAGGAAAAAAAGAAACACTATCAGTAAAATATAATGATCACATACTGGTGGAATGCGATAGCACTACTTTTCTTGGTTTTGTGCTCGATGACCGTTGTAAGAGGAAGCTTCATGTCGACAAGGTGTGCTCCAAAATAAACCGATTTGCATATGCTTTATGGCGACGATCGCGAATAACGGATAGAAAAACCGCTTTAAAAGCTTATCATGGTTTTGTGGCATCAAATCTACGTTATGGAATGTTAATTTGGGGAAATTCTGTACATATTAATCGTGCCTTTATAGCTCAAAAACAATGCATTAGAGCAATTGCCAATATTCCTTCTCGTACATCCTGTAAAAGCTCATTCATCGAACTTGGTTTGCTTACTGTGTACTCAATGTATATCTTTGAGGTCTGTATATTTGTAAAACTTCACGTTGATTTATTTAAGATGAAAAGGGATGCTGTTAAATTTAATACTAGGTACCCTGACAGACTGATGCTTCCTAAAATGCATACGGCAATGAAGGGTAGAAATTGCTATGCCATGTGTGTAAAGATTTTTAATCATCTGCCAAATCAGATCAAGCAACTACCTTCGAATAAATTTAAACACAAACTGTTCACTTGGCTCATTGGAAAATGTTTC
Organism: Hedya salicella; assembly: GCA_905404275.2. Taxonomy (NCBI): domain Eukaryota; kingdom Metazoa; phylum Arthropoda; class Insecta; order Lepidoptera; family Tortricidae; genus Hedya; species Hedya salicella. The sequence goes on along the minus strand of FR990111.1, from coordinate 13,430,042 downwards.
TATAACATAAAAGAGTACTTTGATATAATTCATTGAATAGTACCCAGTAGTTATTGTAGATTACTTGTTTCTTGGCAATTTTTCCCTTATTCTTTGTAATTATAAAGAAAAACGACTTCCTTAAATATTTGCATAACTTACTTAAGTCTAGATGTATGATTCCAAATGTTAGATTTTAAGATCATTATTTTCACTATGTCTATTCCAAATAAATATCAATTCATATCATTTCATAAACGGGCATATTTTTCACGTCTTCAAATTGCGGCATTTTATGTTTTTAAGGTGGCTCAGAGTTACGCAACGTGCAATCGAAAGGGCTATGCTCGGGATTTCTCTTCGTGATAGAATCAGAAATGAGGATATCCGCAGAAGAACCAAAGTAATCGACATAGCTCGCAGGATTGCATCGTTGAAGTGGCAATGGGCGGGTCCTGAAGCCCGGAGAACGGATGGCTATTGGGGCAGTAAAGTCTTGGAGTGGCGACCCCGCATAGGAAAGCGCAGCGTAGGACGGCCCCCGACTAGATTGATGGATGACCTCGTAAGGGTCGCGGGCTGTCGGTGGATGCGGTCTGCGTAGGATCGCACCATGTGGCGAGAGCTTATATTTATATTATATTTATAACTTTTTGTAGACGTAATACACGCGTATACTACTAAACGGATTTGTACAACCATGGACGAAAGAAACAGGACGACTGTTAGCAGCAGTCTTATGTTTTGCTGCGAATTTTCCGACCTTTGCTCAATGTGCATGTCAATGTCAGCCTTTTGAAAAGCGTAAGCTGTTTAGATATTAATAAGTAATGATTTAATTCGGATTGGACCTAAGGCTCTTAAAACATGTAGAACCAACGCATTTTGTTGCTATGTGTATAGAAAGACTTAGTCGAATATAATATGGAAAACTGGACGTATGGCCAATACTAAGAGACTTTTAGAAGTATCAGTAATTTATTATTTATATAAAAGATACAGTGTTAAAACAGTTGAAATAAATCTACTGAGGGGTTTAAAACAAGGAGAAAGTTTGTTCTAAGAAACAACGCTGTTTATTTTAGAAATAAGAAATACTGCATTCGATCAAAATATAAATGCGTATAAAAATAATGCAGTATTTATCAAGTCTCCTGTCTCTTTGTGCATTTAAACATTCACAGCTTAAAAATACAGAGACTGGAAACTGTATCGATGTTTAAAATCAAAATAAAAGCATCAAAGAGCGGGGGTTTCATTCTGAAAATTGGAGTTAAAGTGCCGTCAGTTAGTACATGATATAATTAGATACGTTAAGTACTTAGAAGGAAATGTTCCAGATTACAGGTCAAAATACTTTAGAACACGATGCCAGGGCAAAATTTATGATTGCGAATAGTCCATACCCGCCCGTCTAGGGTTCATAATTATTACAGCGTACATGGTCGAATGCTTAATGTGATCCCACAACGCTGTAAGTTGAACCTCTTCAAAAAAGTTTACTTAGCCAATTCGTTGGTGGTTTTAGATGGAAGTCCAAGGGCATCAGCCTTGGTTAGTCCGTCATACGCCCTCTTCATCAACTCTTTGTAATCGGAAAACTCGCCCTTGACTTCCATTTCTTAAATCAACTTTGTCTCCTTATGACGAACTTGTACACATGTCTTATTATATCACGGACACATTATTCGCGGATTTTCTGGACATCGTATGTGGCAACTTCAGCTACGTGAAGCTTTCACAGACGTCTAGATTCGACTTTAGAGATACATCGGTGTTAACCGCGTACTGTAGCCACAAGTAGTGTAGTTGCGCCGCGTTCGACGCTGATGAACATGGCGCGAATACAATACGAATAGCAGAATGCGATACAAATTCTTGCTCGCTCATTACTCGACCTCTGTTGGTTTTCCTTGCTTTTAAATTAAATCAGAGCGTATTAAACGCATCAACAAATGTAATTAAAACTCCGATCCACCGGATCAACGCGGGGAATGCCGGGTTTACAAAGGCTTTATATACATGACGGATTTTAACTTAAAGCATTTAACAAATGGACATGGCAAGCCGTATTATTAAAACAAAAATAAATATCACAGGACCATCGTACACAAATCGACCTAGCCCCAAACTGAGTAAGTCTTGTAATATAGGTACTAGGCGACAATATATATAATGTATAGATTATAATACTTAAATACATAGAAAACACCCAAGACCCAGAAACAAACGTTCGGGCTCATCACACAAACATTTGCCCTGGCCGGGATTTGAACCCGGGACCACCAGCTTCGTAGGCCGTTGTGTAACCAACTGAACCATTTATTAATTTTTTTTAGCTGGCGGATTTAAACACGTACATCACACTACGGAAATATTAATAGTTCTACTAAGACACATGATGAAAACAATACTTACAAATAAAACACACACACTGACAATTTTTTCGTATAAAATATGACATTTGTTCATCTACCTCCTCCATTGGTACTCTAAGTTAAAAAAGTTTTTTTTTAATCTTTAATTATTGATTTGATGTATTGTTGATTCATTTTCATGATTAAAATCATGTATACTTCCTCAATAAAATAGTAATTATGAAAAATAATCAAACGTAGTATTGTTAATTATTAAAAGTATATTTTTGACAAAGTTATCGTGACTATTAGGGGTTGTCTAAAGTATAACAAAAAACACTTGTTATTTTATAGCGCATACACATACTCACCAAACATTTGTGAACTACTACTAAAATATACTGCTGTATGAAATTTCAGCGCTCTGTGATGATGGGAACCTGTGCCAACTTGGCTTGAAAGTTTTGCACGTAGGTTTGATTTTTAAGTGTATATTTCTTCTAGTCATGCTTATGTACTAAGCGCATCAACAAATGTAATTAAAACTCTCATGCTTTGGATCAACGCAGGGGATGTTGGGTTTACGTGTGGGATTTTGATAAGTTAAAGGACACGAGTTCAAGAAGATTACGGAAGGTAGAAGAGAGGGGGATGGATTTATTGTATCTGGGCTTCGCAGGGTAGCCAAGGGGCACAGAATACGCGAGTGCCTAATAAAGGGTCATTGTGAGATTTATGTTCACGTTGTTTCTGAAGCGAAATTAAGGATTGTAAGGCTTAATTTTCTGATAAAACTCGCATGAGAAAAAATAACGTTCCTTCTTCTAAAATCCGATCTAATAGCAACATAACTAGATTCATACAAACTCTTAAATTTTGACCACTCGAGGGACGACTTTTGTTTTTTGAACTGGCAATGACCCTAAAGTAAATTTATAGCGTTCCAACCGCTTTAATTTTGTTTTTTATTATGTTGTATTTTCTGTTTATTTTATTTTATTTCAAAAAGTTAATTTTAATTTAATCATTGGAGTGAACCGTTTTACTAACTAATAATGGATGAATACAATCTTTTAAATGTCATGAATAAGTATTTTGATTTTTATATTTTAATTTAAGAAAATCGTTTAAAGAAATTGTTAGCAATTAGGATATTCAGTCAGGTAGATAGTCCCTTCCAAAACGTATCAAAATTATTGCGGGGCATTGAAACGCTTTGGAAATCCAAACCTAGCGTATATTCGTTAACAATAACAAACTGTGAAACAAAACTTAACTTCCAAGATCATTTGTATCAAACTAAGATCCATAATTTGTTGTGGCCACACTTTAAGGCTATGGATGAGAATAATGGGTGCCACATTAGATTAAGCCCTTAATTACATTAACGTTTAAGTAAAAAGTACTAGAAACCTTAATAAGGCCATTAATTAAGAAAAATGTGAGCCCCTTGAAATTAGGGTACACTAAAACCGGCTTTACATTTTAGTAAAGTAACTAACTAGGTATAGCTACAGAACTTAACTAAAGCCCTTCTTGTATGTAGTATTATACAAAATTAATACCTATTAGATGGAACTTATGATATTTTTCGAATATGGAACGTAACACTGTCTACACGGATAATACTCGTAAATAAATAAATATTACAGAACAATTTTCCACAAGTACGGATACCGTGTTTTATTTATTTCATCAAATTAATTACACTGCATATCGGACAACCAAAGCATGTCTGTGAAATTATAATAATATTAAAACATATATTTATCAAATTAAATAAACATTTACAATTTTAAACTGACGACAGTCGGGACATCTATCCCCGCGCAGAACCTCAGATATTCATCATTCCGTACTACCCACCTGCCCGCAAATACAACACACTCTGGAGCTAATGCGAGGAGCGGTTTAGTAATGATTGGCAAATTATGTTTACCAAACTGTTTCACTTCCCAAATATTTCATTTCCCAAACTTGAGTTTTTTCGAAATATTTTCAGAATTTCTATTAAACAAACCTAACCTAACCTATTGGGCTCCACACAATGGCTTAAAAAAATCTGGATTTTCTTCGGTTTCGTAAAAAAGCACTAGTTCGGTAGGATGACGGTCACGAGGTTGAAAATTAAATTTAGTGAGCGAGAGAACATAAATATCTGAGACGGCTCTATTTCTAGGGCCGTTAGGAGGTGTCAGATATTTTCACACGCTTTGTTATGGCAGATATTGATGCTGGTGACTGAACCTTTGCTTAGTTTGGGACAAAGACGTGCTTAATAAGTGCCCTATCTCAAGTTAGTCCGCCTAACACTGTTTCCTCATGCACCTCGTGAGGGGTGCCGGGGGGTCCGTGCTGCCTCGCAGCATCTTGAGCTGTGGCATGGTGCTATCTCATTTTGAGGAGAGCGATACCAGTTAGTCCGCCGCCAAAGTGAACTCCGCCCGACCAAGCTGCTCGCCTTCACCACCGGCAGTCGGGATCGTAGCTTTGAGGTAGCGCGGCAAGCAGTACCGATGCATATTGGCCGCATAATATAGCATTGTAAAACAGAACTTTTGATCACGAAGTTTCTAACAGGCCATCCAAAGACGGTTGAGAAACATAGATATTTTCAAACGATTGAATCAATTTTCTTCAACCTTGTAGCACTAGAACCGATGGACCTTTGAATGAAGCAAACAATCGTAGAGGAGAACGAGTAAAGTTGTCTCACGGGTTGGTTGTCACCGCGGCTACTAAACGAACGAATGAGTTCATCGAGCGGCGTTGACAGATCGCGAGAACTACTGATATGTCCCTCCTAGATATATCTCTCTTGATTTTTCGATAGGTCGATTCGTTCAGTGACTGCTGTGATAACCAACCCGAGCGAGAGACAATCTTACACGGTATCCCCTACATGTTTCATTCACTGATCTCATTATGGCGGTTTTACCACACTGAACCTTATCGTGATTTTTTTTGGCAAAAATCACAATTATCAGACATTCAGCTATTCAATAAAAGCCTACCTATAGCAACCTACCCCCGAGTGGTTACTCTGAATCTCAAAATTTGTAGCGTGCTGTCTCTCTGGAACTCGTGTTTAACTGTATTGGAGTAAGCGAAACGGCGACATACGAACTTCGATTTTCGAGCTTCGTAAGCTTCTGATCTGCCCCACTCAATGAAATTCCAATAATTTCGCCAGTAAAGGCGAACGAAAAGCGGCTTACTCAATTTATCGGTTTGTAAAACACAAAACTTCTTATAAAGATTGCTCGGGTGAAAATAAATTAATTGAGAGATCAAAGGAATACGTTCTCAAAGTGTTTTCGGAAGCGATACAATCCGACGGTTGGAATTCCTTGCGTCAACTCAGATTCATCAAATATTTAAATTAATTAGTAAAGACTTTACTATTAGCTTCGAAGACTTTTCACTTTAATGTAAATTGAACTTAGTATTTCGAAACGAAAAACAGATCGAATCAAGTATGAAGAGATCTGTAGAAGAACCAGAGGAACAATATGGAATATGCATGAATTTTAATGTTTGCTTTATTAATAGCTCATTCATGTAATAAACATTAGATAAAAATATTTTTTTGAACAATTTAACCAAGATATAAGCCATCAAAGATTTCATTCTATCTCTTTCTTGCAAAACGGAATTTAAATTGGAAAACGGAATGTCTAATTAGCAGTTAAAAATGCCTATATCATGCGTATTACTTGGCTGGTTTTAATTTTAATTTCACATCTTGAAATAGTTTTTACGGTATTTTGATATTTAGTTGAGAAATGCGATACAAAAATCTCACGCATGTACCCTATTGTAAAATTTACTAGAAGGTGTTCGCAACTTCGTTCGGGTTGGAGGAAAAATCATAAATCTCTTTTTGCTTCATGTAATAGGATAAAAAAGTGTCCTATAACCATCTACGTATACTCAGCTACCCCGTGCGTGTACCAAAAGTAGTTGAAATCTGTTTAGCCGTATTGACGAGCTGAAGTCACAAGGACAAATAAAAACAAACAAAAAATTAAAATTCATGTAATTAAATAAATCATATTTATACGCGATTAAGCTCCCTTTTGTTGTGTTGTCATAATTACATAAGATTTAAAATCTTGAGTACGATATCTTGCGTGTAGCTTTTTTTATGAGCAGTTAAAGTTGTGTGGGAAAGTCAATCTTTAAATTATGAAATATTAATAACTAATACTACCATTGAATAATCCATAAAATGTATGATCACTTTTGGTTTTAACATAGCTGCAGAACAAAGTTCTTAATTTCCCCATACAGAGTACTAACCGATTGACGTCACTAGGCTAGTAGGCTTTAGTATGAAGCGTTTTTTGAGATGGAAGTATGTTTTTTTTCCAATATTTTTATTATTGAGAAGTCGTTCTAGAACATATCCCAGAAAAGGTTATTGAAGGTTTGAAATAGCTTATTGTAAAACTGACAAACTCTTCTTAGTATTTTTAAAAGAGTAAAGATATAGTTAATAGGCAAAAGTTGACACGGTTCGTTACCATGATTGTCATGTATTTTCGGCGTCAGTCTTCTGTTGCCTTATTTGTTTATTGTTCCCGTATAAATAATTACTTTACTCGCTTTGTGACGAGCTTAAATGAATAAAATGTTTTTTTTTGTTCCCCTTTCACTGTGAGCGTTAACGACAAAATTGGAAAACTTTTGGTTATTTCCGTAAAGTTTCGGAAGGGTTTATGAGTTTTCATCGTGTTCGAAGTTTTTTTTACAGATTTGTAATTAACGTAACAGTTTGGGATCAATGGGTATTTATACTTTTTATCATATGACGTTCCTTAGGTGTAAGGCTTTCAGGGTGAACTTCATAAATGTGAAAGTGAAAAATCTGCGTCTCGTTGGTCCTCTTATATGGGTGTTGTACAGCATTAATATCTGCCACAACAAAGCGCGACTGTTTTTTTTTTTAAATTTATATGCATTTTTTTATACATTGAAAAGTACATTTAATTGATGATAAATCTTGGATCTAAACATAAAAGTTTGGTGATTACGACTCAACTGGACTAAGGTACGTTTACTTTTTGTTTTAAAGACTCAATACTCGCCAAGCGCGAACTAACTTGTTATTTTTATAATTAATATTTTACCTAGCTTTTCAAGTTCTCATGTAAGCGAAACTGTGTTTCTTATGAGGAGTAAATGTTTTTAAACCGATAATAAGCAAAAATAAACAATACATAACTAATACTAAACTAGAACTTAAACTAAAATAAATGTAAAAAAGAGCTCCCCTTCGGCACGGTCCCGAAGATGCTGGCAGCATTTTTTCGCTGTACAGCAATGTTAGTACATTGAGCAAGGATGCTACGAGCTCTTCGGTCCAGTGGTTTATTTAGTATTCTATGCAACTGTTGTATAATAGGGTTCAAAAAACGGCGAGTGGCGTGGGTTGCGATGCGAGCCTTGGCGAGCATCGCAAGTAAAGACGCCACGAGAGTTTTTTTAACTCAATTATACAACGTTGCATACAACAGTTTTTCTACGTCTCAAGGGCCATTCACTAATTACGACAGATTTTTCGAACCGTGGGATCCATACGTAATTGTAATTACCCCTAAGTACTTTTTAATAAAACACAAAAAGTCTAAATATTTATATTTGCGCCGAGATTTTTCCGGCAGCAAATTGTTTGATACCTCTTGCGCCACGACACAAATTTCTTCGGGAGTACAATCAGGCTCGTCTTCCTCCATTTTCTCACTTTCAACAACTTATAACAAGACAACAACCAACAACTTCAAGATAAATACAATTTAGCGCCACGAAGAAAATTAAAAAGCGAGCTGTCGATATGTATGGCTTTCTTTTTTTTTAAATTCGCGTATACTTGCCAGTGATGAAAACATGTTATGATTTGAAAAGAAAAGGCTATAAAATATGTGTACGTAAATTGTACAAAATGTTTTTTTTTTAAGTTGGCAGGAATGCATTAACAAACATTATTATTTTTTAATTTAAAACTGTACGAATACGGCGGTTGGTTACGTTGGACATATAAACAATTTCAAATAACATTAGTTTGAGACTCACTGAATATTAATTATTAGATTGAAATTTTGTACTCTGTGGCACCAAGAAATATGTTAATAGCGATATTTTAACACGTTTAGCAGTGCGTTTCTGGGAAATAGACTATTAGTTTTACAAGTATTAAGTAATGTATGTCTTTATATTAGAGTTGGTAACCATTCAATCGGCAGAAAGAAGTACAGGAGTAGAAAAAAGTATTTTTGTCATTTTTTTGTAAAGTCGATAGGCGCCTGCAACACATGGACCATTTTTGATTATTCATCTGCCTTTGCTGCCGCTCCCGCTCTGCAGGGTGTTCCGCCGAGGTGTGACGGTGCCAGTGTATCGACGCATGTATTTGTTATTATAATTATTACTGTGAGTTTTGGGCCTTAGTTTTTCGACTCATCCAAAGTTGATCCATTATGGCAGTAAATTATATAAAAATTATAAGTATTTTTGGGTCATTTTAGTTTAGAACTTTGTCGCTTTAGCTCAATTTACAATCTCGTTGGGTTGTTCACTAATGATAATAAAGCGACAAGGCACTAAAGTGCAGATATTTATTATAGCGACCGTACGTAAAGCGAATTTCAATTACAACCGTAATAACTTACGGCGGACTTAAGCACCTTCGTCTCCTATTTCAGAGCAGTAAATTTAAGTTTATTACAGTGCTTTCATAGTTGTGTACGTACGTCGCAATGCAGCGTGGGAAGGCCCCCAACAAGATGGACCGATGATCTGGTGAAGATCGCGGGATACCGTTTGAAAATGGCGGCACTCGACCGGACATTATGGAAATCGTTGGGGGAGGCCTTTGTCCAGCAGTGAACGTCTTTGGGCTGATATGATGCTCTTGGGCTGATACGTTACAGGGACACAGAATCTAAAAATTTAAATTTTTATATAGTATCGTTTAAGATTTTTTTTAATTCCTGAATATTACATTTGTTTATGAAAATCAACTATACATTTTTACTTAGGTAGACTATATGGTTTCGTAAAAAAAGTCATGACATTGACAGTTAACTTTTAAATTTTTCTTGCTAATCTGTACAGATGAGCAAGATTATACATTTTTATTTTGGTCTTTACAGGCCAAAGTAAAAATGTATACCTTCAGCCGATTTTCGTGAACAAAATTTAAGTAAGGATTTTACGGTTTTACGGCAATAGCAATAAGAAACCATGCCGAACTTGCGATGGGTGCCAATTCAAAATAGAATTTGAATACCTCAAAAATTATTACCTGGATTCATGTTTTTTTAATCAAACTCTAAAGTCACTCAGCAGATCCCTTTCATAGAGTACTTGACTGACAGATCAAATCAGTTCCGAACTGTCACTGAACTGTCAAAACGGTCAGAAAATATGAAATTTGAAAGGAAAATAGGTTTATGACGTCATAATTCTATACGGTCAAATTGACACCTTATTTTTAGATTTTAATCATTTTAAAATCCCCAAAAGCTTAAAAATAAGTATTAATTAATGTTTTCTACGTATTTTCAGAAATAACGTTTAACTGCAAGCGTGGCATTATTTATGTTGACTACAAGAAAGTACCCAATTGTTTTCATGCTTTGTTCCGGCATGTGTACCTCGAGATCAATGTATGTGTACCTAAGATACATGTCCAGCAAATACCAAAATGCCCTCCCCAATACTTAACCTCACTTCATTAAAGCACCTTCTACACTCGAATTATTTTCATTATACGGTTGCACGTTCAGTTGCTGAATAATTCAGGAGTCTAGTTAGAGGAAATGAGGACTCAAAGGCACATAAAATAGGTACAAGTACATAGTACTGGGATCGAACATTGATTGCTCAGTGCCTTTGAGACTTGACTGAGTATTTTGAATTAAGAAAGTCTTGAAGTTTATCTCAATAATTTTGTCTTGATTTTTTCTTAATATCTATCAATTTACGCGCACCGCAAGACGCAGCGTGGGTAGACTCCCCTTAAGGTGAAGTAATGTCCTGATGATGGTTGCTGGAGTCCTCATTAGGCAGGTGGCGCAGGACAGGTTATGCTGACGTTCTTTGAGGAAGGCCTATGTCCAGCAGTTGGTCCCTAATACATTTATTTTATCTTGTCTTAAGATAGCGAATATACTTCGTTCATCCTTAATTGTCCTAAATGGCAAACGACAATCTACCCTAAAAGTACACCTTTTTTGTCTTAAACTCCCATTTTCTTTTTATTAAAGTACCTAACAGGAATTAACATTTTAGTGCCACGTTGCCAATGAAATCAATGCAATATTTGAAACATTAAATTGATTTCCTTACAGGAAAACAGCTGGTATTGGCATTAAATGCAAATTTTTAGCTTAGAATTTTGTTTACTATTTAGGACGAGTATGGATGAAAAGAGTATATGTAATTTGTGTTTATTTTCAACTGTTAATATTTCAATTTCGTAATTTTATCACTTAAGTCGCTTTTATGCAAACTGAAAGTTTTATAGCGTAATAAAACATCTGATAAATTTATTGGTCGTTTGGAAACTATAAACTGTAAGTACTTAGCTCTCTTATTGACAGCACATAAATACACCTAAAGTAAATGAGATGCAGTTTTAGAAATGCAGTAAAACGTATCCCACCAAAACATAAATGTAATAAATAAGTCACGTTGTCATTGATATAAATAGTATCAGAATTAGCACCTTTTGACATATTACTACTTTTGGTTGAACATGACAACTTGATTCTATTAGACAAACTAAGAGGCTTTAATAAATGTATTAAATTGTATATTTATAGGTTGAATAGACGACTGGTTTGGCTTAGCGCTGCCGCTATAAACGCTATTAACGTTGCCTGCGAAGCTGATGGTCCTGGGTTCAAATCCCGGTAAGGGCAAAAAAATTATGAGCATAAATATTTGTTCCTGAGTCAGTAAATATATCTATTAAATATATCATCGTTTAGTATCCGTAACGCAAGCCTTATTGAGCTTACTATGGGACTAGTTCCATTTGTGTAAAATTGTCCTGTAATATTTGTTTATTTTTCGGTTATTTTTAGGTTTCGAGTTGTGAAAAATAGCTCAAAATGGTTCGTGTCATATTACATACGGCTGCTGCAATCGCCAGTTTCTTTATCCTTGATCTTGGTTGGACACAGCCGCGTGTCTAGATTCTTATTTCATTCTTATCTCAACACTGACATCTTTAGAGTCAAGGTTTCTCATTTCTAATAATTATTATTCTACCATTCCCCAGGTACGACCCGGCAACCCGTATTGAACCGAAAAATAATATATAAGCCTATGTCCTTCCCCAGGATTTTCCACATTTTGGCATACAAAATTTGATCAAAGGGTTCAGTGAGAAAGTATTTATAACAAAACCTAAAACTAGATTTTCGTAGCATACTTAATGGGTATGTAGCGAAACTTATTACGAGCGCCCACCAAATTTGGCCGGCTGGATATTGTGTGTAATTTAATATTGCTCTCGAAATTAACACTTTGGCAACCGACATTTTCGTAGCGCTATACGATCGTAGCCAATTACATGGGAAAAAGCGTTTGTAGCGAAAACTTGCTACGAACGAAGCGCCCGCCCGCCGCAGGGAGGCGGTCGTGAATGTGTTAAAATATTGGGCCAAGTTCGTAGAAAAAAAACTTGACAAGATAATTATTATTCTGATTGGGGAATTTTAAAAATCTTTGTGGTTACCCATTTTTTTAATTCAAGCAAATCAATGTCTCTGTCACCTAGCGGATTCCGGTAGTGAAACTGATGTACAGATAGAGTTACGGTAGGATTTATTATATTAATATCCAGATTCTTATGTTTTTACTTTTTTTTTCATAATCAAAATTACTAAGTTTTATGCTTTCTGCTTAGTACCGATGGGCGTGCACAGGATTTAACAAATCTTGTTTTTGCAAAGATAGGCAGTTTTTCTGTGGCAATATGGAGCCATGGTGGTGGGTAGGCAGTGCTTTTGTGCCTATATGGACCGCACGCTACTGCCGATATCGTACCTACTTCAGATCCTTAACAAAATAATTACTTGTCTCTAGACAATATGTCACCCAATCACGATTAAATAATTGTATCTAAACAACACACTGGTTGTTCTAAAATCTGAAAGAATTAATTATCACGAGATGTCAAAAGCAGGCTCCATGGGTGTAAACGTTATCCCGCACAAACACGTTGTTCTAGGAACTAGTTGCGACTTGTTACTAGTTACACCCGAAGTTCTTAGTCGAGATTACCGAAGAGCAAGATAATACACTCTGCTTGAACTTTTATTATTTAGACTAGAATGTGCACGGAGTGGCTACGTGCCAGGAAGAGAAAAAAATCATAACCGTCTTTCTTACTTCAGCGTAGTCGGGTAAAAAGTATCGTATAACCATCTGTGGGTGACCATCTACCCGTACCTGGACATCTACAAATAGTTGAAATCCGTTAAGCCGTTTTGACGTGAACGTGATGGAGTCACAAACACACATACAAATAATAAGAATTAATTTCAAATATTTTTCCTTTCAGTGACCTCAAACAGTCTGTGTCACTTATTGCTTTGGAAATATCTTCAATGTATAGACATTATTGTACAACTTTATAAGTAATATTTCATCATCAACGGCCAAAAGAAGTCCGATTAGGGCTCATCCAGAAATCACGCGATGCTCCGAGGGGGGGCTTACGAAAACCTCACGACTGATCACGTTGGGGGAGGGGGGTACACGTGTGGTACACGGTGACTTCACGTGTATTTTTTACCGTAGGTACCTTAAAATAAAAGTATTTTAAAATAAAAAAAAATCACAGGTACATTTGTATAATAAATATTGTACGAAAAACCAAAAATAAACCCAAGGTGAACAAAATGAAAAAAATAAAGGAAATACACGTGTGCGGTTACGTGGGGGATGGGTCGCCTAAAACCTCACCAAATAAATAAATAAATATCAGGGACAATCTTACACAAATCGACCTAGTCCCAAACTATGCAGAGCATCAAAATGTGGATAAAAAAACCTCGCGTGATTTCTGGATGAGCCCCACCCGATCCTACGCCGCCCGCATCCAGCGGATCCCAGCGACCTTCAACAGGTCATCTGTGCACCTTGTGGGTAGCCTAGCCTCATTGGGTTTATTGGTGCGAAGGCGCCACTCAAAAATTCGTCGCTAGCGGCCGTTGAAATGAGGTGCTGCCCTTTGCCACTTAGGCTTTGCAATTGCTGTAAGGAAAGCTGCAAAGTTCCGTAGACCAACCAGGCCGTGTTCTCACCTTTAGGGAGATTAGGGGAATTAGGCCTAGATGCCGTTCGTTATCGGCAGGGTATTCATCCACACACCTTGGAACCAAAATGGTCGCGCACCGTACGGTATCAAAGGAACTTTCTACCGCGCACACTCCGAATGTGGAATGATCTCCCTGCCGCGGTTCTCTCTGGAGGTGGGGTTGATGATGGGGTTTTTCAAGAGAGGAGTGAATAGGTTTTTTCTCAAACATGCAATGAGATGTCGTCATTACATGCGTTATAATAGGCTTCAAAGTATCAAGTTTAGGGGGGAACAACTCGAGAGAACTGTAAAGGAATTTCATACAAAATTAAAGCCGGGAATTCTTTTGTTTTTATGTACACGCACGTTGCGTTGCAAGGGTTCATAGGCTGCGGTGACTGCTTAACATCAGGAAAGCCGTACGCTTCTTTGCCACTTCAGTTAGTATAAAGTTCTTAGCATCAATCAACCGACCCACTGTCCTAACTGAACCCTCTTCGTTGCTATTATCTGTAATTTGTACGAAGTGTGGATAATGTCACTTCGATGGAACATAACTCAATATAGGAGAAACGGTAGCAAAGTTTTGATGGCTGATATCTTGATCGATGGCAGTTCATCATTAAAACTTGATTACGTATATACAGTTAATCAGCACAAATTACAAGGATTAGGTACATCAACACACGATACGATACAGTTGTTAAAAGCATATCAAAAAGTAGCAAAAATTAAATGTTTGTTTTATAAAACAAACATTTAATTTTTGCTACATTTACTGACATTTAATAAAATGTCTGTACATTGAAGATATTTTCAAAAAATAAGTGATACGGAGTATTTGAAGGCCACTGAATAGAAATTGTATTTTTTCATTTTTTGTTTGTTTGTACGTGTCGTTGTGGCTTCACGGGTGAACGGATGTCCACTGTTTTTAGTACACTGGTAGCTGAGCAGCCACAAATGGTCAATTGGTTAAATATAGAATACTTTTTACTCAACTAAGCTGGAGAAAACAAAAGGGTTTAGATTTTTCTTCCGCTGATGAAGTTGCGGGCATGTTCTAGCATTTTATAAAGTAAGTGATACGCTATTAACAGGTTACTGAATTGGTTTTTTTTTGTTTCTTTTTTGGATGTATATATGTGTTTTTGAGCTCTTATCAGGCCAAAACCCGCTGGAAGGATGTCAACGATTTTGGTACAGTTAGCATCAAGTCTGTACCTTTATTACCAGAGCAAAGATGTGAGACCATACATTTGGCGCTTTGGATGTTACAGACTATGCGATGCTGACTGTACAAGGATAACTAAACTGGTTATTTTCTACTTTAGTACCCAACTACGCTGAAGCAAGAAAGAGCGTTATGACTTTTCCTCCTCCACGAACGCAAACGAAACGCAACTGCAGGCACCTTCACAGTTATTGAAAAACCAAAAACATCTACATTATTGTAGTTACTTACCCACAACTCAAACTAATCTTATAACGCTTCATATTACCTACTATATTATGTTGAAATCCCTCCACCTAATTAATAATGTAAAATGTTGTCTCCATAATGAAAACAACACTGTTCTCATTAACACATACATGAAACAGAGTAGCTTACGATAACTGAATCTGTTAGGATCGGTCATCACTTCTTCTAAATCAACCTGTATGTTTCACAAAGTGATTATATCGGCTCAATATTCTGAGCCCGGCTGCTTATAGCCTCGCTTATAATACCTGCGGGCTCGGATGGATATAGCCGACGAATAAAGCCTGTGTGACGTAAGCTATCTCTGCTTCTCAGGTACTTTATAAGGCCACTAATTGACATTGCTTACAATGATGTTCGGCAATCGTCCACTCTCGAATACTGAGCTACTTAAGTCACGTTATGCGTAAGGAAGACGACGCTATGGATAGACTTGTTGTTCAGGGAAGTTTCTTTTTAGGGTTTCGTACCAAAAAGGTAAAAAAGGAACCCTTATGGTGCGACTCTGTCTGTCTGTCTGTCTGTCCGACTGTTAGAGCGCCATATCTCAAAAACTACTTATACTATCCATTTGGGAATATTTATAAACATGGTCAGCCCACATGTATTGCAAAGGAAACATTATAAAATTAATTTTATTTTCTAAAAAAACGACCAATATGAGGGGAGGCAAAAATTTAGTCTAGTCACTAGTTCAAGTAGGATATCTGCGCGCGAACGCGGTCTCGATCGGGCGTGCGCGCATAACGCACAACATCGTGTTAACGAAATGTTGTCTTCGAATACTGTAAAGTGTGCTAGCTGCAATATAGTGATTTGCGAACTGTTGGCGTTTGTACAAAATAAGTTCGACGTCATGGACAAGGAAAGCCTGATTCGTATATGCGCATCTGCTTTTAACGAAGATGAAGTTGTATCAGCAAAATCTATGCCGCTCGATGCCATGAAAAGCAAAAAGAAGATAATTTTACGAAGAAATGATGGAAAAAAATAGCGAGACCTTGAGGACATAATACGTGTGATCCAGAAAACGGACTCGGAATTACTTCCGATCTTTGTTGCTAAGGAATTAAGTAAGCTGCCTCTAGTAACATTCGACCATGTCGATGTATCGACATTGCTGAAGGATATAGTACGGCTAAAAGCAGACGTCGTGGAAATAAAGAGTTTGTACGCTACAAATAAACGGGTTGAGGAGCTGGAGGATAAGTGCTATAACGGTAGATATGCCTCTGTTTTGAATAGCCAGGTAAATGTGAATACCAGAAGAGGTGCGTGTACTATGTTTGACAGTGGCCCGATGGGTTTTTTAAACCAAAGTGATAAGTCGGTAATGTTCGTTAATTTTTGCAAGAACGGCAACGCTGGGCTCTCGCTCTCCTTATCGCGCGTGCGGGAAAAGCCAAAGCTATCTCGCTCACACTCCTCGCCTAATGAGTTGGTAACTAAACCAGTCTCACCACCTGCCTTGCAAGAAGACAAGCAAGAACCTACCATAGAGAGTTCTCTTAAGTTTCAAAATCCAATGGCACAGGATGTTGGTAGAACCAATTCAAATGAGACGGTTTTATAAACAGTGATAGCTCTGTGGCTGCATCAAAAAGAATCTCTCTCTCTTTTGCGGAATTAGCGGGCAATGAAGACGTTTGGAAAGCACCGAAAGTGGATGGAGAGTGGAAGGAAGTGCAAAGAAAGAAACTTAGAAATAGATTTATGGGCTGCAAAGGGAAAGCTGAAGCAAATATGAAGTTTAAGGCGGCGGCGGTGCGGGTTCCTTTGTTTGTGTCAAATGTTCATCAAGATGTTTTAGAAAACGATATAGTCGACTACATTTATCAGAAAACGAAGGAAAGGGTATCTCTGGTTAAAAGAAAAACGCGAAAACCGAAAGAATACCAGTCATACAAGATTTTTGTGTCGATTGAAAAACTAAAAATATTTATGGATGACTCGCTGTGGCCCGCCGGCGTTTCTTTTAGGCGCTTTTATAGATTTTAAAGCTAAGGATGAGTTGTCAAGCGGAAACAGTGGGAAAGTGACCTTGGCTCGATCTGTTAGTGACCTTATAACAAAGAGTAATGAATGCACCGATAAGTAGTGATGGTAAAAATAATATATTTGTTAGCTACAATTGTAAAAATAATAAACGGAGCGTGGGCTGTGTACAGTCTTTGTAGACATCAGCTGACGTAGTGGCGCTGCAGGAGACATGGCTGATGCCCCATGACGTAGCGTTTCTTGGCGGCATTGACAAGGATTTCAACTACACGGGTAAATCAGCAGTGGACATTACATCTGGGGTTCTTCGTGGTCGTCTTCATGGGGGAGTTGCGTTACTATGGCGAAGGAGTGTATTCCGAAATGTATCAGTGATTAAGTGCTGTTATGATCGGATCTGTGCAATACGGGCTGTTACATCTGGTATGCGTGAAATCCTGATTATGTGTGTGTATATGCCGACTGACCAGCAGGATAATTTACCCTTGCTTACTCAATGTTTGGGTGAATTGTATGCTTTAGTACAAGATAGCGGTAGTGAAACTGTATATATATTAGGTGATTTGAACGCACACCCAACGGCTTCTTTTGGGGAGCAGCTATTTAACTTCTGTAGTGAAAATAACTGGGTTTCTGCTGATGTTGTAAAATTAGGTATCAATTCTGACACTTATACCTATGTAAGCGAGGCACATGTCTCTCAAAGATGGCTTGACCACTGTGTAGTCAGTAAATCAGCTTTACTAACCATACAAAATATTGAAGTTCTCTATGATGTCTACTGGTCAGATCATTTTCCCTTGCGAATTGAGTGTAATTTATGTCATATTAGGAGTAAGTTACAAATAAACACTGAATACAGTAATAATAGTGTTATTTGGGGCTTGAGAAATGCTGAAGAAATAGAAAAATATACAAATACGAGTATATGTAATAATCAATTAAAATTGATAGATTTTCCTACTGAGTTTCAATTGTGTGCTGATAATTTTTGTAATAAAGTTAGTCATAGAAATGTTATGGACAAGTACTACAGAAGTATTATAGACATTCATTGTCAGGCTGCCATTGATTCTAGTTTTAAAAAAATGTTGAAAAAAAAATGACACAAATAGGTGTTTGCGTGGATGGAATAAACATGTTGCAGAAGCACATAAGCAGGCCAGGCACAGTTTGGTTTTCAGGAAGGCCTATCTACTGAAAGTGCCATTTTAACACTTAAGCATACTGTTTACTATGTCACTAGAAAGACGCCTATTTTTGCGTGTTTCCTAGACTTATCCAAGGCATTTGATCTAGTTTCGTATGATTTGCTTTGGACCAAGTTAAGGGAAACAGGCGTAGCGCCTGAGGTTGTTAGTATTTTTTCATATTGGTATAGTAATCAGAAAAATAAAGTGAGGTGGGCAAATGTTTATTCTGATGAGTATTCACTTAGTTGTGGTGTGAGACAGGGAGGGTTAACATCCCCACGATTGTTTAATTTATATGTTGATCAGTTGATTGGTGAGCTGGGCAGCATACATGCCGGATGCCGTATAGATAATGTCAACTTAAATAATATAAGTTACGCGGGCGACATGGTGCTGCTCAGCCCGTCATTTTACGGTCTGCAAAAATTAGTAAAAATATGTGAAAAGTATGCTGAGACACATGGCTTGAGGTACAATGTGAAAAAGAGTGAGTTCATGATTTTTAAAGGTAAAAATAAGTTGACATCACACCACTTCTTTTAGACAACGTACCTGTAAAGTTGACATATAACATCACACCACTTCTTTTAGACAACGTACCTGTAAAGCAGGTGTCACATTTTAAATATTTAGGTCATGTGTTAACAGATGACCTTAAACATAATAAGGACATAGAACGCGGGCGTAGGGCGTTGTCCGTTCGTGGCAATATGCTGGCTCATAGATTCACTCGCTGTACTGTGCCTGGAAAACTAACTCTTTTCAAAGCGTATAGTCAAAATTTATACACGTGTAGTCTATGGGTCAGTTTTACGCAGCGGGCGTACAATGCACTACGCGTGCAATATAATAATGTGTTCAGGAGCTTGCTGCGGCTCCCCCGCTTCTGTAGCGCGTCGGGAATGTTTGCGGACGCCGCCGTTGACGACTTTTAAGCACTCATGCGCAAAAAGTCGGCGTCCATTATCCAACGAATAAGGGGGAGCGATAATAGGATCCTGCAAATGATTGCAGATAGGCTGGACTCGGCGGTCCTCGGCCGCTTCATGGATCTGCATGTGTTGAAACGCGACCGATGAGGCAGAAGGGGGGGGGGGGGGGCTATTGGATCTAGCCTGAAGCCCTATGATTTAATTAATTAATTTACTAACCTATGTTTAAGTCTAACCTAAGTTTTTTTATTTTCTTATTGTGCTTGAATTTCGTTTTGTTAAGGAAAATGTGGCAAAAAATGCCATCCCCCCCACCCCTTTATCTCCGTACTTTATTTATTTATTTTAATTAAATATGAATATTACACGAAAATTATTACCTTATATCTGTCTGTCTTGCTTTTTTTTAATCAACAAAAAACATTTTTGAATGACTCGGTTTGGTTAAGTTTGCCCCTCATTTGTATGTGACGCCATAGATACCAGAGGCAAACTTAAATCAAGCGGCAAGTGAAGTCTGAATAAGTGAAAGTTTGTACGGAACCCTCGGTGCGCGAGTGACACTCGCACTTGACTGTTTTTTTTTTGTTTGTTCCGAGGGTCTCTTCCGGTCTATAATGACCGTTTAAGAGTGAAGTAGGCGCCTCGCTTCAAAAGAGCGAGGCGCCGGGGTGAAACTTAAGGCTTCACCTGGCAGCCAGGACTTTGGGACAGCCAGATGAAAGAGCTGGCAGTGGCCAGCTGTGGTGTACTGAGATAGCCGCGTTTGCGGCCTTTTCTTACTTCACTTGTGTTTGTTGTAGTCTCCTTCTTTCTTCCTTGTTTAATCTTCTTCTTGAGTCTTCCAGGAGCGGGAAAATGAGCCTCCCCCATGTGCTCCACATTTTTCAGAGAACAGTGAGTGGTTTTTGTGACGCTCTCGTTCACTTGTCACTTGTGGTAAGTTAGTGTGTTAAGTAAAACTTATATTATTCCCAAATAGCAACCGGGAGCGGGCCCGCTCGGGATGACTGCAGTTGTCCAGGAGCACCCCCGCCCGCGCGCCCCGTCCCGCCTCTATACCGTTTAATCATCACATCTCCTTCCTTTCAACAAATCTGAATACTAATTGAAGAGTTTTAGACATAATCAATTGTAGAGTTGTATTAAACAAACTTAAAATGTTTCATTTTTAAGATAAGATTCGATTTACATATTTTCAAAAATGTAGTGCAAAAAGCAAAAAAAAAATTTATTTCGAGCGCGAAAAGAACACAAATTTCCTGCGGCTCCGGGCCCGCAAGCGACCTACCAATGGGAAAAATATTTTTATTTTTCATGATTACTGTATTAAACGTTACATTATGATTCTTTAGGGCTCGGCGAAGGAAAAATGTATGAAAACTATACACATAAGTACACGCACTTTAACGGCCAGAATAAGAAAATGCTTGTTACTCCATACACTTGTATAAAGTACCTATGTGTGGACTATAATATTTTTTTATGTTTCTTTAAATAAAACAATTTAAATGGATTATAACGCGTATCTCATTTCAGTTCCCGATGTTTTTTAAGGTTTTCAGCTTTTCTGTTCACGGATCGACTGAGATTGAATCTCAATTTTAACATTTCTAATGTCTTATTTTCAATGGGTATTTATAAGAAACAGAATCGATTCGTATCATAAAATAAATAATGCATATTCCCTAATGATCCATCGAAGCCCCGAGCTCAAGAAGGTAAGAGGGTCCGATTATAAAGGTGACGAGCATCGCATCTCTTGTATAACTTTTGGTAAGTTTAACCCTTTCACGACCGCGAAACCGCAAGGTGGGTGCTCTGCTCGTAGCAAGTTTTCGCTACCAACGTATTTTCCCATGTTATTGGCTACGCGCGTAGCGCTACCTTGTTTTATCGAAAAATTGGTTGTCTGTAAAGTTGGTTTCTAGACAATAATTTTACGTGATAACGTGAAAGAAAAGCCGAACGCTTAGACAGATCATGCCTCTCTATCGCTTGTTCCACGCTCTCGCTTGCACGTGTAACATGACAGCGAACGTGACATTGCGTCATACTTTTTCGTGCGTGCAGCCGGCGTTCATCGATTTATAAGACGTTATCATCACGTCAAAAACGTTTCATCGAATATACTTTATTTCGTCGACATATCATTTCATCCAAAGCATTTTTCTTTAAAACCGTGGTTAATCTAGGATTGTTATTCCGCTTGTACATAATAATCTTTTCAAAAGTCATGAAAATTATACAACGTACTCGTGAGGAACCCACATAATTTTACCAGAGTATACCTGTTCATTGGACCAAAAAATGTTCTATGAGGCAAATTTAGCTCACTTTTGAAGATATTATACATTTTCATGTAAACTAGGTACTTATTGTGATTACTAACGTGTTTCAAGATGTTTTGATTCTGACGTTGTCACGTATGTTTCAAAGTGTCGTGTCGCTATTGACAGACATCAAAGTGACAGCTGCCACTCACTAAAGTCATCCTTATTGGAAAAATAATCATTACCATTTTATTAAATCGAACTAGTTTTTAAGTTTTTCTGTATGTATTTGTTTTTTGTAGTTTTCTTAATGGGTTTTACTATAATGCTGTGTAACTTTTCGAATAATATATTAATTAATTAAAAGGGCTATTTTACAGGGAAAAGCAAAAGATATTCAAGTTTTATAAACAATATTAACATAACGAGATTTCAACATTTTCTTTTTCTTTGTTGAATTTGACTTGGGTTCATATAACATTTTTTAACCAAAATAACCTCAGGTGAGTGTGGCTAAAATCTTGCGGATTGCTTACAAGGCACCTTGTATAGTTTCTGGAGAAAAAGGTGTCATTGAATGAAACATTATATGAAATAAAGATTCTAGGAAACGTTTATCGATGAAATTTAAGGTAACAGCATCTATAGAAGAACTGTACGCAACTCTTTGTCGTGCGACAAAGATTGTCTGTCTCGTTCTTTTTAAAACTGTGCTTGAAAGACGGGTGACGCTACGTCCGGCGACAAGCGTAGTTGGAGAGAGTTGTGCTAGACCGACTGGTTACAACTTAGTTACATTGACATGAGAAGAGCACTTAAATTTCAAAGAAGCATGGAAATTTGAAAGTTTAAATGCATGTGAAATATTAAAATAAATTTCATAAGGCTCGTCTTCAAAATGAAGATGCAAACTTATAAAATGTACTAATGTCAAAGCTTTTAAATGCTTCAGTTCACGCAAAGTGCATAAAAGTATGATAACAAATGGAAGCCGTAGGACTGAAAGCGTGTCACGTTTTACTATTTATCGTTTTGCTTACGTCATCGTTCCTGGGTAATGTCTGTAAAGGGCATTAGAGGCTGTAAAGGACACACTTATTCAAATGAATGGGAACAAATTCAGCTGTGTAATTAAGTATGAACATAGCAATGGAGTTTTTAATATAGAGTAGATAAGCAAATTAAAGTTTATTTTAAATTTGTACCGGAAATATTTAAAAATAAAAATATAGTATATAAACGTAATGTTTGTGCAAAAAAGTAGGTACAATATTTCAAATATTAATTGACTTAATAAAGTCGTTTAGTTTATTACTTTTATTGCAATTGACTTGAAATAAATAGGTATATTTTATGAAAACATTATTAAAACAATACATATTTATAAACATCACAGGTCAAACAAATACAATTTTATTTTCTCATTTCTTGCATCGTTTTAATTTTGCTTATTTAAATGGGACGCCTAAAACTTACTTTATCAAAAAAAACTTCTCGTTTGGCCAAGGATTTTTTTATCCCGGAAAAATACAGGTTTACCGAAGATAAAACCTTTGCCACGCAGGAAAAGTCTCGCAATAAACACTACGTACGGTACCGTAGGACCCTGTCGCAGTGACAAGCCACCATCACTGAAACTCGAGTCAAGCGACACAGTATAAAATAAATAAATAAAAATAATTTAATTCAGACTCATGTCCATACGTGGTTAGTAAACAATGAATCTTATCACTAGTTTTAGTAGGTATAACATAAAAAGAGAGACGCAACTAAACTAAACTAAACTAAATAATAATTCCATGCAGTCTCTTCCAACAGATGAGCATGGGGCTATTTTCTCGCTCCGTAAACACGCTCAGAATGTTGTAGTATACAGCGACAGCTAAGGTTCTGAATGGGTTCGCAAACCAATTTCTCTTACTTACTTTCCTAACATACCCTTGCATGAATTTGAAACCTATATCAACTACCTTATTCATACTATCCAGGACTTCCAGATTTTACATGCACTTTGAATACAAGCCGCCACACATATTAGCAATTTTAATAGGGCGACAGGATAACGAGTTTTCTCAATATATTCAAAGGAAAAGTTTGGCAGAGATAAGAGCACTTGCGTCTTACATTAAGTTGGAAAGTTTTACTATTCGTCGCACGTATGTGTGTTATCTATACTAATATATTTTGTACGATAATAATGAAACGACTGTACATTGAATATATTTCTTAAAAATATGAAATGGCCTATTTCATACATTTGTTTCTGTTATTTTTTTAATAAATAAGACGGGGACTGTTTATGAAATAATACACAAAAGGTTTTTTAGGACTGTATTTCCACAGAATAAACGGTTATAATTGGTAGAGCATAGGCAAGCAAGAGCTTGCACGATATAGACGAGAAGGAATAAAATCGGTGTTGCCAGTTAAGTGCTACAATTTAATTGTTAAGTTAGGTTACACTATAAAATCATTGACAAATTATGTTCAATGTATTAACAGGGACATTCTTATACAAATCGACCCAGTCCCAAACTAAGCAAAGCTTGTACTGTGTTAGGCGACGATGTACATAATATAAAGATAAATTATATAGTAGTTAAAATACATAACTTTAAATACATAGAAAACATCCAAGACCCAGGAACAAACATTCGTGCTCATAACACAAACTGGCCGGGATCCGAACCCGGGACTGCCAGCTACGTAGGCCGTTGTGCAACCCACTGAGTCAAACGTGTCGACGAATACTACGACGATTGTATGTATATATATATGTTATTGCGGCCTAATCACGTCAAGACGGCTGGACGGATGTCAATTATTTTGGGTACACATGTAGCTGGGCACATAGCATAGGATTGTTACCCGATTACGCTGACGCAAAAAAGGAGGGTAGTCTTGTTATTCCTACTCCTACCTCCTAAGTTGCGGTGATCAGAGTCAAGGGAAAAGATGAAGTTAAATGTCTGATTGTTTTGAACATCTGACATTTCAAACTCAGCAATAATTTCAAGATAAGTCCATATATAAAAAAATTTCGAAAGTCCTTAGCACCTTGTGTAGATATACAACCTGTTAGGTTGGTCTCAAGTGGTCAAAAACGCAAGTGGTCTACGGCTTCAATTCACATATAAATCATTAGGGTAAATTTGCAGATAGTGGAATACAGCTGTGTATTTCATAGTTCTTCGGTTAAGACTTCAGTCGTTTTTAGTCATACCAAGTAAAACGGTTATACGCCTGCCGTGCCCAGCTGTCGAATTCATTAAGTAAAACCCTTATCTTCGAGAACCTTCTATTATCCGGAATATCCAGATTACACGTGCTCGAGATATTTTCACTCTATATGATAATTTTACGTATGCTTCGCTTGGCTAGCATTTTCTTTGACGCCACAGACTAAGAAATGTCCCATGGATATTGGGCATTGAATTTCAGCGAGTAAGTTTTGGGTGTGATAAGCTTTTAATCTGTGCCTTAAAAGTAAGTTAATATAAGGTAAAGTTTCAGGTAGGAGTTTCGGAGGCTCTTTACGGGTTACTAACTAAGTAAAAGGTGCTTAATAAATGTTTTCACGTTAGCTGATTTGGTTCGGTTTGTAAGCAGGTCTGCATTCTGCTTAGTTTGGACTTTTAAATTACTTTTGTGCTACTTTGAAATTAAAGTTTATCTTGTACACTTTCGTTTTGTTCATCTAGGTCATATCACTTATGATGTCCACTGCTGGACTAAAGCTCGTCTCAACGACCGATTATACGATGCCGTTTGACTAGATCTTAGCTTAGATATTTACCTTGTTGGAAGCCTCTCTCTCATGCTACGTTTTCTTATGTATAGTTGCCACTCAAGAGAATTTCTACCCTAAAGGATATCGGTTCTAAGAGCATTAGCCAAGTTCACTACCACTTAATCTGGCAACTTTCTGAGCTACGTCTCTAAAGTCTATCTATATCTATCTATCCCTTCTATCAGCCACGGACGTCCACTGCTGAGCATAGGCCTCCCCTATAGTTCGCCACAGGGTGCGATCCTGCGCAGACCGCATCCACCGACTCCTCGCGACCTATCCGCAGAAGAATCAAAGTAACCAACATAGCATTGCATCGTTGAAGTGGCAATGGGCGGGCCGTTGGGCCAATAAAGATCTGTAAAGTAACTCTCCATAATTTGCATAGTTATTATTGCCGGCAGTAGGGTACATGCATGATTTTTTTTTATCGCTTTAAAATTAAAATTGAAATCGGCCAAGAAATACGCATAATATAGACATTTTAAACTAGTAATTAGACAGAGAGGTCCGTCCGTCACAGTGCACTCTGGCCGTATAAACTCCATATTAAATTCTGTTTTTCAAGAAAGAGATAGAATGAAATGTTTGATGGCTTATATCTTGGTTATTTTTATAGCTATTCGAGAAAATATTTTTGTCTACTGTTTGTTACATGAATGAGCTTTTAATAAAACAAAAATTTAAATTCATGCATATTCCCTGTTATCCATCACTAAACGGATTTCTGAAGCGTTCGGCTAAGTGAAATTTCTTTTTGTTTATATAATTCAAACAGCAATAAAGCAATAAAGGAGGGTTAATGTACGGGTTGTATAAATACCTTTCACCTCGTTTCCACTTAAGATATGATCATTTATGGTGTGAGTCAAGCTTAGCAGTCCATCTTGGAGTATCTCTAGTTGCATTAAAATGCCAGAGTTGTGGGATCAGGACTGAAAAATGTTCCCTATCTCGCTACACGGTCGCAGCTTGAAAGGGGTCCAGCGCCGTCCTCCTATTGCGGCGACTGCATTAGACTGGTACAATAATCTTTTCCATACAACTGCATAATTGTAACCAACCAGGCTAGCAGAAGGAAATAGTCAGTCGAGTGACAGAGTCATGTATCACAATTGTGGGAGAGGTGCAGATCCTTAATATGTTGTTTTCTCTTTCTTTTAAATAATACGTCATTCACTGATTTCGCAGTTTAGAAGACATCACCGATCTTGGTCCATTGTTGTTCTTGTCGCCAGATGAAACATGCCTGAAGTGGTTTCCTAACTTGATTAAAAATATCTTATTCCTAGCTAATTTCTTTACGCATTTTTTAATAATAAAAATAAACGAAACAATCGGTGGAAAACATAGAAAGTGCAAACATCGTAATTACCTACTTATTAATTTTACGAATACCTACTCGTAAAGCGTGAATTCTCTGACCTCTAATTATGTGCGTTTCAAGAATAGAATTACTTATAAAGTGTTGACGTACACTTCTTTTAGTTATGGTTGTTAACTGTCAGTTAAATGTTATATCAGATAAAGATGCAAAAAATAAAATTAAGCAGTACTTTGTGTGAATGTAATTGAAATACTATTACAAATTTAACCATTACTCATAGTCTCAAATATATCAATTCGGTATAAATAGTTGGTGCCTATTATAAAAATGCTTGAATAAAAATTGCAAAGACCTATAGGTATAATATGATGTCAGTAACGTACGTGTCTGAAATAGGATTACGCGCGATCTCGGCATCCACGACGGAATACAAAGGAGAGTGATAAATAGATCATCTAAAGAAATATTAAGGACTGAGTTTTAGCTTTAAGACGGTGAAATAGATTTTTCAGATCTTGACCAGATCTTGTCGTGGGCCTTACAGCGTACCTACTTCTTTCGGTTCGTGGTCGCTCAAGAACCCTTCTGCCCCAAAGTCCATTCTAAGAGGAACATATCCACCAGTGCCACTCGAAGCCCAAAAATTACTTACTCTTGAAAAGCTGTGCGGTTATTGCCAGTTGATGAAACCAATGTGACATTAAGGACAAATTATTTTTTCTAATATGCGCGGACTAAGGAGAGCTTGTCGACCCTTACCTGTATCGTAGAGTGGAAAAATAATTTATTTTGTATAATTATTAGATTACATATAAATATGTAACTTTTTTCTAGGAAGGAGCTAGGAGTTTTAATTACCTAATTATACTATTGTAAAGTTGTCAAAATGAAATATCAGTACATTGAAGATATTATCAAAAAAATAAACGAGACGGACTCTTTGGAGGTCTCTAAACGAAAAATATTTTATTTTAATTTTTTGTATGTTTGTATGTCTCGTTGTGGCGCCAAATCGGCCAAACGGATTTCAACTATTTTCGGTATACGGGTACCCGACGACGTTGAAGAAAAAATGAGGGTTTATGACTTTTTCTGCTCTGCGGACTATTTGAAACCGACTGAATCGAAAAAAAAATATGTTTGTATGTCCTTGTGGCTCCACCACGTCAAAACGGCTAAACATATATTTCCAATATTTTTATAACAGCTGGCTGGGTATCTACAGATGATTAAAGGCTACTTTTTATCTGATTACGCTGAAGGAAAAAGAGGTTTAAGATGTTTTCCTCTTTCGTGAACAAAGTTGCTGGCACCTTCTTCTAGTTACTAATTTAAAAAAAAAACAATTTGAAATGTTTCGTCTATTTCCCAGACTAGGAATCCTCTTTGTTATGTCCATGACCTTGGTCCTGTGGCTCGCGCAGGGCAAGTCCGAACATAGCTCGCTTCATTGCTGTTAGAGTAACTTCGAAGTTAAGAAAGGAATTGTAAGTATTGTTAGCGTTGAATAGGATTGCGCATGACCAGTCGTTTTGGAGATTGGGAAATGCTTTTATCCAGCAACGTCCCTCTTTCGGTTGATACAATTATGTTAATGTAGTGGAAAATTATTAAAAAGTGGGCTTAGTCCTTCTTCTAGAACTGTGCATTCCGGGTAATGTAGCACTATTTGTATGCGAATTAGCTGCCCATGTCTTTATTTCTTTATTGTTCAATAAATGACACACACAAGCTTACAGTTTTACACCAAAACGCTTATATGCTACACATATACATCTTATTATTAACTGATAAAAGACTTAGTTATATAGAAATGAATATCCTTATCACTATTTAGACATCATATAATTACTTAAAAATATACCTACAGCTCTGCCAAACGAGCCAGGTGAGTCATGAAAGACGTCAACCTCAGGGCTTTGAATAGCCAGCTCGTTTAAGAGTGACAGTGCCCGATTAGTGGGAGCATTGTTAGCCTGACGCTTGCGCACCCCGCTGGTGGCGAAGAGGCGGCGCCGGCGCCTCGTCGGCAGCGCGCCGCCCTCGGTCGCGCCCGCGACGCACGTTCTCGGTGCCGGCGCGAGCAGCCCTATTCGGTCAAGGACCGTAGCGTTACTGATTTTATTCCGCAACAGGTCATAGTAATGCACGAATAGAATCACTTTGCGCCGCAGCTCCAGGGTGTCAAATCCTACCATACCAGACACAAACATCGTCTTTGCAGGAAAGAAGAGATTCTCTCTCCAGTATCGTAAAAAAAATTTAGTGCCTTATTATTTTTAAAAGACAACTTGTTTCAGATTCTTTAGTCAGATTGTTTGATAGTTGGTATGATTGACAATTTTAGACAACTTTTTCCCATTGTATGTAATAGAACAACATCTCAATTGTGAAAAAAAACACTCCATTCTCATAAAAACTCACTAAGATGAGAATGATCACTGAATGTTAATCACATTTTTGGACTTTCCCAAAAAACGCTCCATACTAAAGCCTAGGCACGTGTGACGTCACTCGTTATTGTATGGGGAATCGTTTACCTTGTATGGGGAAATTAAAAACTTTGGTCTGCAACTATGTTAATTAT
Organism: Hedya salicella; assembly: GCA_905404275.2. Lineage (NCBI taxonomy): Eukaryota > Metazoa > Arthropoda > Insecta > Lepidoptera > Tortricidae > Hedya > Hedya salicella. Next base: position 13,400,806 of record FR990111.1, on the reverse strand, counting down.
GTGTTTTATCGAAACAGTTTCTTAACAAAAGTTATTATAAATTTCATGAATTATTAAATAACTTTCCGACCCAACTTTAAAGGCTCATAAAACAACTAATGATAACAGATATGTATTTCTTTTTTGGATTTTTATCATATAAACTACTAACCATTTCGAATCAAATTTAATTTTTATTTGAGTACAGTCAACATCTCAATCCATACTTAATATTATAAATGCGAAAATGTGTCTGTCTGTCTGTGACCTCTTCACGCTTAAACCGCTTAACCGATTTGGATGAAATTTGGTATGGAGATAGTTTGAGTCCCGGGGAAGGACATAGGCTACTTTTCATCCCGGAAAAATACCCTTATCCGCGATAAACTAATTTAAGGCGGACGAAGTCGCGGGCAGAAGCTAGTTATAAATAAAAAGATGTAAATAATAAAAAAAACAAGTAGGCCTTGATGGAACTAGATCCAGTGCCGCCTAGTAGCTACTGTGGTGTATTTTCCTACACCAGACACTAATACAGACAGTACAATACATTCAAATATATATTATGCAACAATATAACATTTATAATATTTATAACTAAAATATTATACATAAATATAAATATACATATATATATATATATATATATATATATACATATTCTACACATTTCACTATATAAATATATGTGCATATACATACACTTATGATATAATTATTTGCCCGACATGAAATCGGCTGGTCGATGTATCGATAGATTCATCAACATGTAATATCGACCTCCGGGTCGCTCAACGGCCATTGTCCGGTGCCCGTGCGCTAAACTACTAAGCTCCTCTTCTCTTCTAATCTCTTCTACTTCGAATCTTGTCACTATTTGTTGCGGATCATTTCACTCTGTTTTTTTGTGGATTAAAAAAAAAATCTTATCTCAATTCATGGATCCTTAATCGTTCCTATTTTCTTACCAATAATTTTGATGATTATTCATTATTGATTGCTGTTTTTGATTCAGTTGGAAAAAATAAGGAAACACTTACATATACTTGATAAAAGTTAATTCATGAACACAAATAGATAATGACCGTCGTAGTCAGAAAAGGAATGGACAGAAACAGAGGAACAAAGAAGCTGGGTAAAGGCCTTCCGCCTTTGCACAACGGACTTAGAATAATAATAAATAATTATTATTATATAATTTTAAATGAAAATAAGTCGTCATTCATTTGTCATTATCCCATTTACTCGGGGTCGGGGCAGCATATTTTTTCTTTCCGTACCTCTCTATCACCCGTCACATCCTTCCTGTTCATGTCATCTCTCACGCAATCCATCCACCTTTTCCTTGGCCTACTCCACCTCTTACATTCCTCCACATGCTATCCCTTCTTATCACATGACTCTCATTCCTCCACCTAACATGCCCATACCACCGTAGACGATTTGCCCTTTGATTATCGACTACGGGTGCTTCCTCTTATATACTCCTTTCTTATCCGATCCATTCTCGTCACGCCACTCATCCATTTCAAAATTCTCATCTCCGTAACATGCAATCTGCTTTCATCCGTCACCTTTGCGACCCAACATTCCGATCCATACATCTAAAACGTTCTAGGTTGTGACTATTTTGGGTATTAAAGGTTTCAATGCTGTTTCCTGGGTGTCCATCGGCTAAGACGAGGCATCAATAGAACGCAATTTCCTGCGACTTTGCCATTTTTATAACTTTAGCATAAAGTAGGTGTTTGAATGTCTTGGTAGGCATTAACATATATTTAGTGAGTTGTGTGAAGTTCAGATTTTGCAGAGTTACAAAGTAAAATAGTAAATTTTATAACAAGGGGCCATAAGCCATTTTGACACGAGGTGTATATTATTCATACTATTATAAAATTGTAAAAAAGAAATGTTTACATTCAAGAATTTAAAAAAAAAAACTATTGTAACGGACTATTTGTAGGTCCCACAAGCAATTATTTTCTGTTTGTTTGTATGTTTCGTGGCTTCATCACGCCGAATCGACTAAACGAATTTCAACTATTTTTGTTAGCTGGGTATCCACAGATGGTTATAGGATACTTTTGACCCGAATACGCTGAAAAAAAAGAGGGGTTATAACTTCTTCTCCTCGTCGTGGCTTTTAGCCACGCGCTATAAATACTGTTTTCACTTCGAATGTGAGAAAAGAGTAAAAGAATCACTTCTGTTTTTTTTCCACAAAAACCCTTGGTTCAAATAAAGGACGTAACAAAAACAATCAGTTTTCATCAATCCGTTTAAGAGTTACGATGCTACAGATAGACACACAGATACACACATCAAAGCTTTATCACTTCCTTTTTTCTTCTTATTTAAAATAACACTCTAAATATTTATTATAATTAATTGAATGTCTTAATTATTGGTTTATTTAAGCCACATAAATTAAAGTAACATAAAATGAAATTGATATACATAATATTTACATATTTTTATAGAATATTGTATACTTGAATATTAATATGACCCCCTTGGAATAGTTAACGTCTAAATTAGTTTAATGAAACACACGCTGACCGTGGGAGCCCTTCAAATCCGTACACAAAATTAGATGTTACATGTATTGAATAGTGGAATAATAGAGATCAGTTCATGCTCAGCGGCTAACACAAATGTCCTGAAAAAAAGCAGAAGAAAAGTTTACATAGTGTACATATATACGTCAATCATCAGTTGGATGCAATTACCAACTCAACAATATTTGAACTGAAACAGTCAATCATTTCTAAGCCATCTCAAGGGTCAACTCAATACATATTTGTATCTCTTCTTATTTATTTCCTTGCTAATAATAATAAATTCTTCAAACGATACCCTTGCATGCAAAGTAAGCCTCTTATAGGCCATAGTCGGTTTTCCGTAGAAAATCGGCGCTTACATTAAATGGACTCTTTTTTTTGTAAGCCCCTCCTATTATGGCCTTTGATATTTTACCTTATTTATCAAACTTTCCGGAATTCACATCAGAACGCCTAAGGAACAAATCTTCGTTCAAAACAAGCACAAGTCATGCGTGAATGACGCGCTCTAGCGCATTATTTTACTAGTAACCACTGTAACCTGGACCCTGCCAGCAACGAGTCTCCAATAATCAAATACAGAGGAAGAATGTCAGAGGTCTTTTAAGACTGGACTGGAAGTATATTGTTTTCCTTGCAAAATAAACTGTTTCTACCTTCTTTCCATGGCAATGGAGGATAACGTCTGTAGCGTAAGTAAGAGTACTTCCTTTGCTGGAAATAAATCTTGTTTTTGTAGGTTGCTTAAGTCGTTAGGGAAACGGGGGTTTTATTGTATGTATAGTATAGTGAAGCTCATATTGACGGTAAAATTGAAATATTTTTAACGTAATCCAGACTCAGTGTATTTTATATATACCAGTGAAAGTGGGGCGTGGCATGATGACAATATAGCAACGCCTAACGTACTGCTGAATGTACAAAAAACTGATAGGTTGTAGAAAAACCTGGATCAGAAATAATAAGTGCGAGTCGAACTCGCGCATGAAGTAATAAATAAATAGTCATGCCAGCCACGCACATTCTGTGAAAATTTCAAGTAACTACCTATTACGGTTTAAGAGTTAATGTCTGTCAGACAGACATACAGCGGAAGCTACGGTATTTTTGGACAGCGTTTTTGATGTGAAATGAAAGGAAAAGTTTTTAGACAGCTCAAATTAAAATACTCTTGTTCTATACTACTAAAAATAAAGTTTAAATAGAACAATTTCAATGGATAATATCGCGTTGAAATTGTTTTATTTATATGAGTGATAATCGCTGAAACAGACGAAAATATTATAATAAACTTGTAAAAATCAAATGTCTGTACATTAATTATTTTCAAAAAAATGATTGTAACGGAACGGACCATTTGGAGGACACTGAATCGATTTTTTTTGTATATTTGTATGTGTGTGTGGCTGAGGCTCCATCACGCCAAACCGGCGAAACGGATTTCAACTGGTTTTCGTACACGAGTAGCTGGCTCTGGGTATCCATAGATGGTTATAGGATACTTTTTACCCGACTAACCTGAAGAAAAACAGAGGGTTATATTTTTGTCCTCTGCCGACGAAGTTGCAGGCACCTTCTAGAAACTTATAGAATTTGACATTGTCGAGGAATAGTCAATTTTAATATTAAACTAGCTCAAACGAACTTTATTACCATTTAAATTATATTTATGATAACAAGTCTCATTAAATATTCATTCAGATATCAAAACTTTCTACTGAAGGGAAATATTTACTATAGAATATCATTTTCCAGACTAATATCAAGTCTGAACAAGTAATCTAATATTATTTTAGCAAACATTTGAAATCAAAAACAAATTGTAAATATATCTTTGTCAAGTTCAGTACTATATAAATTCTGGAGCCCTCCTCATCCAAATCCTCATCATCATCAGCCAAAACACGACCAATGCTGGACATATGCTTCCCTCAATGTACACTACCATCTCTGGTCCTGCTCCGCCGAACTCCAGCGATTTTCACCAACACCCTCAGAGTTCATCAACCTCAACAAAACTAAGTTTCTGTCCAAAAAAAAACACTTTTCTTTAAACATCCATCAACTATCACGTCACAACAAACGGGGCCTAATCGCGTTTAAATATGCTTTTATTTAATTACTAGCTTTTGCCCGCGACTTCGTCTGCGTATAGCTCTAATTTCAAAAAATCCTTCTTTAGTGCGCCATCCATCTCTAACGGAATATGTATTTCAATCCTCGTATTCCTACCGTCGGCAGTTTAGGCTATGCATTGTCTGTCAATAATAAGTCACGTTACTTTGTTATATACCTATAATTTGAAAAAAAAAAAAAACAGATGTAATTGGACAATTGAGATTGAACTATTGATAATATTGAACATGAGGTAGGCTTTGCAGTTTTTCTTTATATACCACATTAACAGAACCGACCAAGCTTCGTGAAGAGCTTGCTCTCGAGCAAGTCACGTAAAACTGGCCGTGCGAAAAGCAGTCCCCCCTGAGATCTATTCCTGCTGTTTTCAGTGACTAACCTTGAGACTTAAGGGGGAGCTGCAGCCTTTTAAATTCGAATGGGTATTCCGAGGGTATAAATGGTATCCGGGGTATGTACACAGATTCACCTTGAGCACAGCCAGTAATTACGATGGCTTCTATAACGTTTTTATGTGAGGCTTTCACATGCAGCCCGGTTCCATTGCACAACTTCGGCTGATTCTCATTTCGCAGCAACATTACCCGAGCACCCGCCTTTAAGATAAGTATGTGATAAGGTAGGCCGTGTGGGTAAAGTGCATTTAAAAACTCTACGCGATAGTTTATGGCATCATCCGTGTTCACTACAGATCGAGTCTACAGACTTGAATTCGTATTCTGAACCTTCGAACGACTTCAATAAAATGTTATTAATAACGGAAGCCTGGTCGTTCTTACGTGTCAGAATTGGTCATTCACACGACCACTCTATGGACTTGCTGTGTAGATTTTGAACATCTGGGTAAATTTGAGAGATGAGGTTGTCAACGGTCCGCACAACTAAGGCGAGATCCGATGGAATTGTAATCCTTCTCTCAGTTTCGGGATATTCTTCATTTCCTAATTTAAGAAGAAGGAGAAGAAGGACGGAGAATTATCCAGCACAAATATCGCCCTTGAGGTGCACTCGCATATTTATCTTAAGGTAGATTTTTTTGACTATAGGCCAAATATTTGAAGCCTTAACGCAAGTTTTAACTTCATCAGCTCGAGTTCCCTTCGTAAATACGGGCAGAGTTTAAAAAAAAATCCAGCTAACAACATAGTGACTCCACCCATCATATCCTCGTTCCCTCTAATATCTTTCGAAGTTCTATTCAGCACTTCACAACACCTTTTATGCGCCATTGTACTTTCGCCAAAGACTGTTACCTCTTATTTCACCCTTTTCAGGGACGAATTTCCAAGAATGGTGAAATTAGTTTTCTTAGTATTAAATGAAGACTCTATACGTGAAATATTTTTATAGTTACTCAAATTATTACAGGTTTTTCGTACCAACTTTCAACCCAATTTAACCCCGTTAAGGGATGAATTTTCAAAAATGCTGAAATCAGTTTTCATAGTTTTTTATAAAGAGTCTATAAGCGAAATATTATAACAGTTACTCAAATAATTACAGATTTTCCATACAAACTTGCAACCCCAATTCAACAACGTTAAGGTATGAATTTCCGAAAATGCTGAAATCAGTTTTCTTAGTTTAAAATGAAGAGTTTATACCCGAAATATATAAACAGTTACTCAAATAATTACAGATTTTCAATACAAACTTTCAACCCCAATTTAACCCCGTAAGGAGATGAATTTCCAAAAATCCGTTCTTGTTTCTTGCCTGCGTTATAAATTGTGTCTACTGTGAAAATTTCAAGTCTCTTAAGTTTATTAGTTTCGGCTCTGCGTTGATATGTCAGTCAGGACTTGTCCTTCTATTATATCGATACCTAAGAGCACAATCGTACTAACTTTTTGAGAAAAATGCTTGTAATTAGTACGTGAGTGCACAAATACGTAAAGTTGAAATTCCATGGGCAAAAATACTGTAATTAGTTCGAGTGTGAACTAAGGTATCGATATATAGATAAAGAATGAAAAAGCTTTTACAACTAACGCCATCCAGTTACACAAACAGGTACAAACGTGTCATATTGGTTTCAAAGCAATTATTTCATTATAATTCTTCGGAATAAAAATTTCAGATTTAACAAAAAGTGATGATTTTCCATTTATTCTTAAAAAGAACACGTTTATGTATTTATCTTATTTATAAACCATATTTTTGTAACAAAATGTTTACCATTCAGAGATGATCGCTAGTCCAAAATGTACAATGGGCTATTATCCGGCTATATTAAGATATACTCGTATTTGTATGATACGTCATATACGGAAGGTGTTTTCTTTGCTTAGTCGTGTAGGTAGTATTACTGTTGCTAGGTTACCAATTGCTTATTCATGATTTAGAAATGAAATTGTCACAATGCAGGAATAAACGCTAAATGTCACTATGAACAAAAGGTCATATTTTTCCATCTATTGTTAAAAAAATACCCTTTTATGAATGAATACCCTCAAAAGTTGTAGCCTATGTCCTTTTCTGATATATATCTGATAAAAGTTGTAGCCTATGTCCTTTTCTGAAATATAAGCTATATTACTGCAGAATTTTACGCAAATCTGTGTTGTATTTCTGCATACCAGCGTAACGTACGATTTTTCCACTTTAAATTCATTTATCGCGGATAAGGGTATTTTTCCGGGATAAAAAGTAGCCTATGTCCTTCCCCTGGACTCAAACTATCTACATACCAAATTTCATTCCAATCGGTTCAGCGGTTTAAGCGTGAAGAGGTAACAGACAGACAGTCAGACAGACAGACAGACAGACACACACACTTTCACATTTATAATATTTGTATGGATAATAATATTTCGTTGGTTTATACGCGATTAAGCCCCGTTTGTTGAATTGTGATAAGGAGTGAAAATCGTGTTAGTTTAAATCAATGATCCATCAACTACTCACCAAAAAGATCCTGAAGAGCCCAAACTCGGTGAGATTGAATTATTTTATTACAGAGTTCCTATGACCTCTGCTCCATCATTAGATCAGCTCGACGACGGTATCAAACTATTGCATTGTCACCAAACTTACATAAGTATGCCTTTTACTCAATTGGAAGCCGATTAATAGGTCAAATTTAACTTGCAATATTCCACCCGAACATATACCTATACATTAATTACATCGCAAGTTAAATAAAAGCTTGTAAAATAATTGTATGGCAACCATGTAAGCACGCAGTTTTTCATAGACAAATTTGTAAGTAATATAGATTTCCATATACATTTGGTACATCACGGCACGGATTATGTCACACACGTTCCTAGAAATTAGTATGAAGCATATGCGCTCAGTATAGATAAAAAACTTAAGTAAGGGCTTCTTGTAACGTGATAATAGTTATTTGTTATACAAGGGTGTAAAATTGTATTTTACCCGCGAGTGTGGAATTGAAACAAGAGCAAGCGAAAGGATTCTATAGTTGAATAGAATCCTGAGCGTAGCGAGTGTTTTAACACACGAAAAGTAAAATACAACTTTGCACCCGTGTGTAACACAAAACGTTTCACCTAACTATAGCAAGGAAAGTGGAACATGCAAAAAAACAGCTCATAAAAAATAATTCTTTATTTGTACACATTATAATCAACATAAGGTTATTTAGAATCATTATCAATAGAAAAGATCTTAAGTTAAATTAATGATAATCAATATCAAATGAACAATTATTATGAGCGTTTTACGTTTTGTTATCTGTCAAAAGCTTAAACACGCTCCATGGTTAAGATAGAGGATAAAATGCGTTTTTTAGTGTTTTTACCCACTTGTCTTAAAGGATAAAAGACGGCTTTCCGAGCTAGTGAGGGCAAAATATATATTATATAGTAGTAACATGTCTGTATAGACAATTTGACGTTCCATATTAGAAGATATAACATATCAATTATGTACACTACAGTGGCGTAGCCTCCATTTAAACCGATTCCCACCGGGTTGCCCAAGGAAAGGCTTATAACCACTTTTTCTTTCCTCCTCCTCCTTGTGTCGATAATCCTTAATGCTGAGGGTCGTGGCATCTCTGAATGATTTTATCGTGGATCCTCTTGCGCCAGCTCACTCTATCCTCGGCTGCGTGGATGGCATCATAAAATAAACTGAGGTATTGAGGGTAGAGCCTATCTGGTCAGACCAGCGTGTTGGACTTTGCCTCTGGACCTTTTTTTAAATATGAGTAATTGAATACGCTTCGGGCTTCCCTTGTAATTTCCCTGATACCACGCCTCTGGTGCACATGCAAGGCGGGCATTTATAAAGTTTTCTGACTATAGGAATGTCGAAGTTTGACTATCGACGGCCATTGATATCCATTTATATCTATATTGACGTTACTAAAAATAATCATTAAAACGACCAAAAAACCCTTGGCACAACTAAAAAACATTTTCAACTCCAACTGGCTAAAAACATGTTTTCTAGGCATGGCTAAGAATATTCTCGTTTAAATGAGCTTTCAAACTCATAAAACTACATTAAGGTTATCTAGAAGAGATCGCTTCTTAGCGATAAGACTGCCTGTTATTTATCATTTTCGCATACTGTTTTTTGTGTTTAAGATTGAAGTATTTTTTTTTGGTGTGCAATAAAGAGTATTGTATTGTATAAAACGAAATTACAAATCGTTTCACCTTTTCAAAAGCTACGATGCAATAGACACACAACCAGACAGACAGATACCCACACACGTGAAACTTGTGACAGTCTTCTTTTTTCGTCGAAATATAGAAAAATATGTACACAGTAAACGCTCTAATTTCAAAAAAGACGAATGTGTTTTTGTAACTGTTCATTTAATTCGACACGATGTTGCACTAAATGAATATTCAGAAAGTTTGGAAGGGTACTAAGAGCGCCAATTTGTGTTCCGGCGGTGAGAAACGATGGTAAAACAAATGGGGAACAGTAAAGCCAGGAAAATTTTATTAAAACTTAAAATGAGGAATACCACATAATAGGGTTGATGTCTGATCTCAAAATTTGTAAAAATTATATAAGATCCAGATAAAACAAGCAATATAAGGAACTACGTTAAAATTTTCAGTACGATATCTTACGTTTATAGCTTTTTTTATGAGCGCTTAAAGTTGAGTGGGAAAGTTAATTTTTAAAGTAAGTTTGAAAATATTAATTACTAATAATGAAATTGTGCAATGGAACCCATAAAATCTATGGTAACTTTTGTTATGAAACCAGTTCGATAAACGCAAGTTTTAACATAGCTGCAGAACAAAGTTCCTCATTTCCCCATATAATTATTTTATAACCGTGTGACGTTACTAATCTAGTAGGCTTTTGTATGAAGCATTTTTTAGGAAAGACCAAAAATGTGATTACAGCATTGTTGTATCGCGGGGAGTTTTTATGCGACTGAAATAGTTTTTTCACCAACATTTTTATTATTGAGAGGTCGGTTTATACCATAACATGAAAAAAGCTATAAAATAGCCTATTTGCCTATACGTAAGTGCAAAACCAATGTCAAATATATAGACTAGAACCACAACAGATTTTACTGCATTTCACGCCTCTGCGGCGTCTCTTAAGAACTAAATGAAACAAGTTTCTAATTGTTTCCATCCATTTATCTTCGCCTCGCATCCTTTGCATTTCAATACCATTTAGTTTTAGTGTTTTCCATTATTTCGCCGAGTAAAATGCATACAAAGTGGGCTGTCAACGTGACTAACAGTACGAAGTCTTTTGAGAGAAATAACACTTAATACTGTGAATTTTTTAGAGAAAAGCTCCTCGCTTTTCAATAGGGATGTTGCATGTATTTCAATAAAAAATAAATTTTGATGCAAAATAGTAGGTTTTATGACATAATGTGTGACCTTATGTGTAGCTTGTTATATGCGCCTTTAAAATTGCGTGGGAAAATCCATTTTTAAAGTTCGAAAATATTAATAATACCATTGAATAACCCATGGGAACTTAAGTTATGAAACCGTTTCGATAAACGCAAGTTTTAAGATAGCTGCAAAACGAAGTTCTTGATTTTCCCATACAAGGTAGGAATGTGTGACGTCGCTCATTCCTAGGCTATAGATCGTTTTTTGGTAAGGTTCAAAAATGTGATTTTAACATTGTATCACCAATATTTCTATAAATGAAAGGTCGTTTTATATCATACCACGGAAAAAAACTGTCAAGAGTTCTCAACATCCCTATTAGTAATGCCAAGTTTCACATCGCTTTGTTTACGTTAACGGCTGATTTAAGGCTTGTTTGCTTGCCATATGGTAGTTTTGACAAAAAAGACATAATTTCACCATTCTCTGTTAGTTATTAATTGAGGTCTTGTTGAGTAGCTGTAATTTAAATCAATCACCCAAAATATCCATTTAAAAACATTATTAAACATAATCACAATTTAATTTCAAGGTAAAATATTGCCACATAATTTACCAGCATAAATTACTGGTATCGAACGGATGTACAATTATGATGAGATCCGTATCTAGACACGCTCAAGCGTACATTTTAGTCACTCTGAATCGAGTCGGATGTCAACGGAAATAGGGCCGCTCCCCGTAAGGCTTGTCAGGTATTGACGTAACTATTGGTCAAATGATGGCATTGACCACAAAGAAAAAAAAAGTGTGGTAAGGATATTAAATTGCGTATTACTTGCTTAATGAAACAATGGTTATCATAAATAGTCACCTATGAGTGATAAAGGTTTATCTAAATTCGCCTTTACATTTTGAAGGCACAACAGACTACGGTGCCTTTAGAAAATAATCAATATCTAAATGAGTACACTTATTCATAGTAAAGTGATTTCGAATATCTAAATAATCTTTATCCTTTCTAATATTATAAATGCGAAAGTGTCGGTTGGTTTGTCTTTATTTGACGAGTCAATGGGGCGACGGCTTGATGTGATTTTACGTGACTTGACGAGGCTCCAGCCTCTAGTATGTTGATATTTTATTTGAGCATTTTTTTTGTGTACGTAAAAGGAAGATATTTGACTGTCCTGGAATACCTAGTCTACTTTTTTATCTCGGGATAAGGCACGGTTCCCGAAGGACAAAAAAATTGGGCACGCGGGTGATGCGGCAGGAAAATTTATAATAAGCCCGAAACCAAAAAAAAATCTTAGACAACAAAAAACTTTCTTTTACGAACACAAGGAAAATGCAAAAAATATCAAGGCATTGGACAAATAACGAAATGGCAGCGTCGGACCGTTACCAAACTCGAAATAGCATTACATTTAGAGAGAAGGTCAGACGAATCGGAAAAATGTCACCGGCAACGGAAATTAAAACAAGCCGAGCCAATTTTATTAATATAAACCAATTCTCGGCGGCACTTGACGCAAATAAGATTCCTAAAATAGGACAATTTTCATGGCGCAATAAGTATAACGTTCTGTGTGCTCAGAGCATTTAACGAGTGGAAAATGGAGATGGCATACGGACACGTTTCCTTCAACCAAAATATATCACGATTGTCATGTAAGTTTTTGCTAGCTGCCCGCCCCGGCTTCTAACGGTAAGAAGATGAGATCTCTTTTTAGGGTTCCGTACCAAAAAGTTACAAAATGAACCCTTATGGTGCGACTCTGTCTGTCTGTCTGTCTGTCCGACTATTTAAGCGCAATATCTCAAACACTACTAACTATTTGAAATTTGGAATATTTATAGACATGGTCAGCCCACATGTATTGCACAGGAAATATTTAAAAATATATTTTTATTTTCTAAAAAAACGATGAATATGAGGGGGGTAAAAATTTAAAGTCTAGCTACTTGGTCAAATGGGGTATCATATAAAAGGGCTTGATCTGCACATTTTTGAAAAAAAAAAATTTTTTTTATTGTGCTTGGTTTTTGTTTTATTACGGAAAATATGAAAAAAAAACACCATTCCCCCCTTTATCTCCGAAGTTTACCAATCGAAAATTTTGAAATTTTCACAATTTGTATTAATAAACATAATTATAACACGAAAATTATAGCCATGTCTGTAACTAGCTATTTTTTTTTCATTTGCATAAAACCTATTTAAACAACCCAGTTGCGTTAAGTTTGCACCTTATTTGTATGCAATACTATAGATATCAGGTGCAAACTTAACTCAACCGGTACCGGGTAATAAAGTTAGGGTAAGTAAAAATTTGTACAGAACCCTCGGCGCGCGGGTCCGACTCGCACTTGGCCAGTTTTTTTATGTGTCTCTTTGGTACGACCATTTTTGAGGTGTTGAATTTGCGCCAGAAAGACTACAGCGAATTGCCTGGTGACCTTTTGGAGGACATCAGGACTTTGTGATTCCCTGAATGAATTTTGGTACATGATACATCATAGGATGAAGCAAAAGATGAGGGGTTGTTGGCTAAGTGGGACATGGACCATGTAATGTTTTAGAGTTCTTGGTGGTACAATTAACTATGTTGATGTTTGTTTTTAAAATGCGGTGCCTACTGTCTATAGGTACATCAATTGCAATATGTGCCAACAGACTATCTAGGCAAATGTGTTTAAGTCACTGCTGTGACTATTATGTGGTCAATATATTAGTGAGTAAGGATTATTTAAATTTAAAAGTAAATTAGATATTGATAGATACAGATCCCGGCAAACTTCTTGAACAATAAGGGTTCCTTTTTTACCTTTTTGCTACGGAAACCTAAAAATGGCGGATCTGCGTATGTACAAGTTGTACGTAAATAGTTACCGCGCCGTAAAGGTTTTGCTCAAGATGTTTGCCGGCAACTGTAATGGTGGTTGGGTAGGTAAATGTTGGATAAGTGTTACACAGTGGATAAAATAACAAAAACCGAGTGTATATATTCGCCAACAAACTGCCTTGCAGTTTGGCGATTTTTTTTAATGTAAAAACGCTGTGTATATATTTTGTGTTAATAATAAAATAAAATTAAAATTGTTAGAAAAGTTTCCGTTATATCTTTCGTCTCACTCACTCTCTTATCTGTTGATAGATTAGATTAGATTAGATTATTTTATTTCACGATAAAAATTACATTACAAATTTGCTTAATATCAAAATTATACGAATTAATATCATGATCGTCAGAAATAATGCAAGAAATAATAAAAACAATAAAATAATGTTTACAATGTCAACGTAAAATAAGGGAAGTCAACAGGCAAATAAAATCCATACTAATATTATAAATGTGAAAGTGTGTCTGTCTGTCTGTCTGTCTGTCTGTTACCTCTTCACGCTTAAACCGCTGAACCGATTGGAATTTGGTATGTAGATAGTTTGAGTCCAGGGGAAGGACATAGGCTACTTTTTATCCCGGAAAAATACCCTTATCCGTAATAAATGAATTTAAAGTGGAAAAATCGTACGTTACGCTGGTATGCAAAAACTACAACACAGATTTGCGTAAAATTCTGCAGTAATATAGCTTACATAGCAGAAAACGACATAGGCTACAACTTTTGAGGGTATTCATTCATAAAAGGGTATTTTTTTAACAATAGATGGAAAAATATGACCTTTTGTTCATTGTGACATTTAGCGTTTATTCCTGCATTGTGACGATTTCATTTCTAAATCATGAATAAACAATTGGTAACCTAGCAACAGTAATACTACCTACACGACTAAGCAAAGAAAACACCTTCCGTATATGACATATCATACAAATACGAGTATATCTTAATATAGCCGGATAATAGCCCGTTGTACATTTCGGACTTGCGATCATCTCTGAATGGTAAACATTTTGTAACAAAAATATGGTTTATAAATAAGATAAATACATAAACGTGTTCTTTTTAACAATAAATGGAAAATCATCACTTTTTGTTAAATCTGAAATTTTTATTCCGAAGAATTATAATGAAATAATTGCTTTGAAACCAATATGACACGTTTGTGTAACTGGATGGCGTTAGTTGTAAAAGCTTTTTCGTTCTTTATCTATATATCGATACCTTAGTTCACACTCGAACTAATTACAATATTTTTGCCCATGGAATTTCAACTTTACGTATTTGTGCACTCACGTACTAATTACAAGCATTTTTCTCAAAAAGTTAGTACGATTGTGCTCTAAGGTATCGATATAATAAAAGGACAAGTCCTGACTGACATATCAACGCAGAGCCGAAACTAATGAACTTAGAGACTTTAAATTTTCACAGTAGACACAATTTATAACGTAGGCAAGAAACAAGAACGGATTTTTGGAAATTCATCCCTTAACGGGGTTAAATTGGGTTGAAAGTTGGTACGAAAAACCTGTAATAATGTGAGTAACTGTTCACGTATAGAGTCTTCATTTAATACTAAGAAAACTAATTTCACCATTCTTGGAAATTCATCCCTGAAAAGGGTGAAATAAGGGGTAACAGTCTGGGGCGAAAGTACAATGGCGCATAAAGGGTGTTGTGAAGTGCTGAATAGAACTTCGAAAGATATTAGAGGGAACGAGGATATGATGGGTGGAATCACCATGTTGTAAGCGGGAGTATTTTTCAGACTCTGCCCGTATTTACGAAGGGAACTCGAGCTGATGAAGTTAAAACTTGCATTAAGGCTTCAAATATTTGGCCTATAGTCAAAAAAATCTACCTTAAGATAAATATGCGAGTGCACCTCAAGGGCGATATTTGCGCTGGATAATTCTCCATCCTTCTTCTCCTTCCTCTTAAATTAGGAAATGAAGAATATCCCGAAACTGAGGGAAGAATTACAATTCCATCGGATCTCGCCTTAGTTGTGTGGACCGTTGACATCATCTCTCAAATTTACCCAGATGTTCAAAATCTACACAGCAAGTCCATAGAGTGGTTGTGGAAGAACGACCAGGCTTCCGTTATTAATAACATTTTATTGAAGTCGTTCGAAGGTTCAGAATACGAATACAAGTCTGTAGACTCGATCTGTAGTGAACACGGATTATGCTATAAACTATCGCGTAGAGTTTTTAAATGCACTTTACCCACCCGGCCTACCTTATCACATACTTATCTTAAAGGCGGGTGCTCGGGTAATGTTGCTGCGAAATGAGAATCAGCCGAAGTTGTGCAATGGAACCGGGCTGCATGTGAAAGCCTCACATAAAAACGTTATAGAAGCCATCGTAATTACTAGCTGTGCTCAAGGTGAATCTGTGTACATACCCCGGGTACCATTTATACCCTCGGAATACCCATTCGAATTTAAAAGGCTGCAGCTCCCCCTTAAGTCTCAAGGGTAGTCACTGAAAACAGCAGGATTAGATCTGTTTTACGTGGCTAGCTCGAGAGCAAGCTCTTCACGAAGCTTGGTCGGTTCTGTTAATGTGGTATATAAAGAAAAACTGCAAAGCCTACCTCATGTTCAATATTATCAATAGTTCAATCTCAATTGTCCAATTACATCTGGTTTTTTTTTTCAAATTACAGGTATATAACAAAGTAACGTGACTTATTATTGACAGACAATGCATAGCCTAAACTGCCGACGGTAGGAATACGAGGATTGAAACACATATTCCGTTAGAGATGGATGTAGAGGCGCACTAAAGAAGGATTTTTGAAATTCAAGCTATACGCAGACGTAGTCGCGGGCAAAAGCTAGTATAAAATAAAATGTAGTATCACCCAAAAAGGATCGTCATGACATGCTAAAATAAAATAAAATGAAAACAAAGATAATTTACACAATGTCATCATATCTCCTAAAGAATACAAGGAAAAATAAACAATACAATTAATAAAATGTTACTTTCAATAAGATTATAGATTTAGTTCCATATACTACATCCATATATACATGTACACATCATTATATACTCATATATGTTCTTACATAAATGAAATGAAATCTATTGTACTGCGGAACATGATAAATTATGTAAAAGGTGGTCTCTAACAAACAGTGTTGTTTTTTAGAACCATACTTTGTTACTTAGTTAAAGTTACCTAGGTCTAGAGGTGGGGGTCCACAATCGCACAAATGGGAATGGCAATCGGGGCCACTTAGAGAAGAGGATAGGGACGCGGTGCTCAAGGCACAGGGACTGCGAAGGTAGATTGAACCGGTAAAATCTGACTTAAGATGTGTGAAATTGAAAGAAAATCGAAAAAAGGGAGAGTAACAGCGTGCAAAATTAAAAAAATGCGGTATTAGTTAAGTTTGAGGAGTACAAAATTGATGACGACCGGTTTGGCTCAGTGGGAGTAACGTTGCCTGCGAAGCTGAGGTCCTGGGTTCAAATCCCGGTAAGGGCAAATATTTGTGTGATGAGTATAAATATTTGTTCCTGAGTCTTGGATGTTTTCTATGTATATAAGTAATATATTTATTAAATATATCGTCGTCTAGTACCCATAACACAAGCCTTATTGAGCTTACCATGGGGTTAGTTCGATTTGTGTAAAATTGTCCCGTAATATTTATTTATTGATTTATTTATGAGCAGTACATTACATTCTTCTTTTTACTATTATTTTCTCAGTCTGAATCTGTATACAAGTTAAAAGTCTTAATCTTAATAGCGTACCGTAGCATCCTTAGAAATAAAGAAAGTATTCTAATTGCTAATCACTGTCATCAGCCGAAAATGCTTCTTTGTGACATCACGACAAAATGGTTCAACGGATTTGGAGATGGGAATTTATGATTTTTACTTTTCCAAACGAAGTTGCGTCGGTTCTACTTACCTACTAAACGAAGCAGATGCGTGATCTTTGAAGCTACAATAAAGGTAAATAAGACAGTTGCTATAAAAGCAAATTGTCTCAAGTGAGCCGTCATTTAATAAAAGGAAAGTGCTTGTCGGACGTCTAATTGATTGTGAACAATTTAATGGCCGTTCACGAAAGCACGGCCTAAAATAGTTGACATCGCACTCAAACAAAATGCCTCTTCACAAGTGTCAACCAGATTTAGTCGTTTATTTTGTTTTGTTAATATAATTCCAATTTAATTTGTTTCAGAATACGCTCCGCGGGAAGTTTCGAGGCTACTGAAAGACGTAATTGTGAACTCAATGCTGAGATTCGCTTTATAGGAGTTATAAGGAACGCAAAAAGGGTCAGATGGACTTGATAAATAGGTTGGTTGATGAATTGGCTACATGGAGCTGCAGTTGACCTTTTTTTGATTGTGCCAGGAAAACTGAGAACCCGTCGTTTCGTTTCTTATAAAAATATCAATATCCAGAGTTTTCTTTTGTTTAAACTTCAAAACCAAATGCTGCAAAAATTGTTGACAGCACACGAGGTATGGATGTTCGTGTTCCCATCAATACGTTGGTGCGACTTTTTTTTTGTTAATGTAAACCAAAAATCGTTTTTAATGTTAATGGTTAAGTGTATCTGTCTGTTCCTCTGTGGGATTTCTTTGTGGATTCCTAGTGCTTAAAATGCAGTTATCTTTGTTAGATAACCAGTTTTCTTGCGGTGGACTTTCGTTGTGTTTATACAAATTTGTGATTTAATTTGTGAAGTCAGTGAAAATCAAGTTTTTTGGATAGTTTGCTACTAATGTTATGAGTAGTTTTTAACTTTGAGTAAATAGACTTATTGATATAATATTATTCACCATCATAAACAAAATCATTCTCTTTTTTTCTTTGTATATTCGATGCATTTTTGTCTAGAAATGTTTTCAATGTGTTCAATGTAGGTCAATTTAAGAAATGTTATATGTGACAATGTTAACCAGAAAAATATCTGTAATATTTACAATAGTTTCGTACATTTCGATTTTATCCACAGCGTGTTATATAGATAAGTATAATTATGAAACTACAACAGAAACAGCAAAGAAAAACGTCACAGTTCAGAAAAAAGGCTGCGATATTTATTGTAAACTGAAAAGAATTGTACTGTATATTGTGCAACAACTTTTATCCGACGATTAAGCAATAATTATTAATCTCTTTATTTATTTTACATCTTAGGTAGGTTTTAGTATATGAATATATTCATAGAAGTATAACTACAGAATATTACAAACCCCCCAACTTGTTCCACTAAACGCTAAATATCTTGAAGACTAGTGCTCCGATTTTCATCAAACAAAGTAAAAAACACGCGGGATAAAATTATCTATGACACAAGAAAAAACCGTACTCAAATCGGCCCATCCGTATGGGCGCTACAATGGTGACATTTGTCTGTGGAGACAGATACACAGAGTCACAGACATATTAAACTTATTGTACCCCTCTTTTTTGTCGGGGGTTAAAAATACAAAATATAAACATGTTATAAAAAACCTAATCTAGGGAGCAGCGGGGACGGGCTCAAGCTACCGGTGGTTAGGGCTGCACAGAGAGAAACCTCCTGACGATACGTGCCGTGTCCAGGATTACTGCCTTCTGTATCTGACCCTTGCTCCAGCCATGTAGCCAGAGTCTCTTAAGTTGTTCGAAACTTCGCTATAACACTGTGTACCGAAACGACTTTTGGCACAATGATCGTCGAATCACTATCCCACATTGCTGTCATCTCGTTAGCCAAGTTAGTTAAGGTACGTGCTGAGTTTATGCTTCTCGGCCTTCACGAGGTTCTTTATTCAGGCTTTTCTATTTTGAGGTCACCTTGCCCTTAAAGAAAAAGGAAGCCATTGGTTCCGGCTTACCCACGAGTTTTGACGTCATACCATGACAAGAATAGATTTACTGAATCGATTGATCCTTTGTATCCTAAGCTTCTCTCTGTCTCAGTCTATTAGATTAAATTAGATTATTTATTTCTAAATTTAAATTACATGATAAGTTGAGTTACATGTCAAACTATACGAATTTAAAGTAGAGGACGTTAAAACACAATACAAGCAAAATAAAATAAAAATAATACAAGATTACAATATTTTACACATATCAAGCTAAATGTAATAATAATAAAACTAAATTAAACAACAATAGCATAAGAATTATAGTAATCATTGGTCAAATTAGGTAAATGTCAAGTTCATGTATTCGAAAGTAGAATATAAAGGGTTCTCCAATCCAACAAAAGGTTTCTGACAAACTCACACATCTGGTATTTAAACCTTGCCAGCTTTAAAAATACTAAGCTACAGTAACTATTACTTCCGTAGATTTCGAAAACACTACATGCATAAACAACTAATTTTAACTTGTAATTAATAAATAGTACGAATCATAATATTTCTCGTTTGATATCTTCAGGTTTGTCAATTAAAGTCTGTGATGTGTTATAGTTAATCAAGTTTTTTTTCTGTTCTATTACTTCTCCAATTGTAGACCAATATTCTACAGTAAAAGACCTATCGTTTACCCTCTTTGCTTTTTATTCCCATACAAATCAGGATATTAAGGATTACCTTTAAACTACAATGCGATAAATTATGATGGTCATCGTTATCGGACAATTTATTACTCCCAAATATATCACAGATAGTGAGAGCAAAATACAATGATGGTAAGTATAAATCACCGGATGGGTAACGTTACAGACTTGTCCACAAAAACATTGTAGACCAAGAGCCAGAAACAAGCAGATAGTGTAAGCCATTTTTAACCGACACCAAAAACGGAGGACGGATTCTCAATTCGTCGTAATGGTTGTTAATTTTCTTAAATTTAGTAACATTTCTCTTCAACATTTCTCGTTTCTGGATAAAGGCCTCCTCAATAGATTTCCACATGGGCCGGATAGCATCTCGCATCCAGCGAGTGCCCGCAACCTTAACCAGGTCGTCCGACCACCTTGTGGGTGTGTCATCGTTAAATCATTTCGAATATTTTGTATCATGCTCTTAGATTATACTACCTCTAAGCATAATTGTGATGTTTTAGACCTTCTGGAAATAAAAATAGTATTGCAGGCGAGTTGGCGATTAGTCGCCTCTTACGATTCCTACGGGATGATGATGGATGGATTCTATGCTACACAGCCCTGGAGTCTGGAGTCATAGTAGCGTTCTTTACAGGAGGCCTATGCTCAGCAATCGACGTCTTTCGACTTCTGATGACGATGATGATAAGATTAGGTGCAGTCAACCATATTTACATGGACCCTTCTAACCAAGCCGGCTGTGGGTAAAATATCAAAATTCTAATTAGGCCATCAGCAAAATAATACAAAAATATTGGACACGTTTATTGGACATTTTTGCTTTTTGTAAATAATAAAAAACAACTAAGATATTTCAAAAACAACAATTACCAATAACATTAAACAAAATCGCTTTAAGTTTACGAGTGGGGGCGCGTGACGTCACTCCTAAGTAAAATTTGTACTTAGGGTGACGTCACGCGACATTTTGACTCGAAGTATGGCCTTTATTTTTCGATTATGTGGAAAAAGAATAAAATATCTGTCCAATATTTTTTATTAATCTACATAACGGACTAATTATTAAAATTTAGTCATCATCGCCATTCAGTTATTGAAACAACATCAATACGATTTATGTAGTACAGAGCATATTTTTCAAAATAATTTTCTTTTAAAAATTACTCGTATATCCATGTTCTCTTTTAGAAGCGTGGCGTTAAACATTTTGCTAAAGCTGGAGTATATTTTCTCTTATCTTTTCTTTAAAAGCAGTAAAATAAAGAACTCAAATGCCTTAAAGCAGGCAAGCTGATGAGAATCGGATTTTATTGGCACCATGCCTCTCTTCTCTTGTCATTCAGAGAACTATTCTATTACATATTCACAGTTACAACAATCTGTAACAACTAAAGCTCTTAATAATCCATCGATAAGTTACATTTGACAAAACTACTCTTCAAGAAACTACGCTTCGCTCATCGCCCATCCATGCGTAAAACGATATGATAGCGTATATAATGATCTTTAACTCACATTAGATTCTGTACCTTTCGCCAAAGCAATATACGTCAAAGTCTATTGTAAAAAGAATATTTATTTACAAGTCAAAAAACATTTGTAACAAGAAAAGCAAACTTTGTTATTACGCTTCAAAGGAAATTAAACTTTAATACGAATGATGCGAGCTTGTTTGAATGAAAGGAGATGGAAATGAGTCTCAGGATGAAGTGAATAAGATATAATTTTGTGTGCATTTACGATGTTTGCAAAGCAATCATAGTTCGAAATACGATTATATTTTTTCTGTTTCCTTTTCATTCAACTTCGCAATCCAATTTTAATACTTCAAGCTGTCCGACAGTGTTCCATTACATTTATAAAAAAAACATGATATTTTGCCATTACGATCGTCGAGATTTTTAAAGTGAATTTCTTCACCGAGATACTACTATATGAGTATGCTTATAAATACTAAGTTCTAAATAATGAAAAAAGCGACCAAGTGCTAGTCGCACTCGCCCATGAAGGGTTCCACAGCCGTTTATACAAAAAAAATGGACTACAGATGAAAAAAATACGATATTTAAAAAAAAACACTAACAAAAGAGCGTATCTCTCCGGCACTTACGTCCTTTTGCTGAGAAGCGCAGTTTTATGGCAATAACTTAAAAACTGTATGTCCGATCATGTTGAAACTAATTTTCGTTGAAAGTATTTATTAAGCTTTATATTTTTTAATTTTTTTTCACATTTTTTTGAAAACAGAGAGGGGGGACCAAAATTTTTGCTTCTTTCGGAGCGAATATTTCGGAGAATATTCACTAAATCAATATTTTTTTTAAAAACCTCAAAGTGTTTTTAGAAGAACTGTCGAATGATGTGCCACGCATTGATATTTATTGTTTTTTTTTTTACGGTTCCATGTTCCATGCCCCCATATATATATATATTTTATTAAACTATCAAACTAAGTAGCGGTTTACACACGACATCTATGCTCCAAATTTCATCAAAGTACATGTTTTTGAGTAAAATGCCTGTGACATACGGACGGACAGACAGGCAGACAGACAGACAGACATGACGAATCTATAAGGGGTTCCGTTTTTGCCATTTTGGATACGGAACCCTAAAAAGCAAAAACTCCGACTGGAATTGAATCAGTACCTTGTGCCTTATCGGGGTGTAGGCACCCTCTGCCAATCTGCATGATGACTGGGTATAAAACTCAAAATTCTAAGTCAGTTAGATAATAAAACAATATTGGACACGTTTCTTTTCCTTTTTTAAATATAAGATAAATCACATTAAGGAGTCGCTCGTAACGTCAATCCTGAGTATAATTTGTACCTAGACCTCGACGACCGGTTTGGCTCAGTGGGGGTAACGTTGCCTGCGAAGCTGAAGGTCCTGGGTTCAAATCCCGGTAAGGGCAAATATTTGTGTGATGAGCATGAATATGTGTTCCTGAGTCTTGGATGTTTTCTATGTATATAAGTAAATATATCTATTAAATATATCGTCGTCTAATACCCATAACACAAGTCTTATTGAGCTTACCATGGGACTAGTACGATTTGTGCAAAATTGTCCTGTAACTGTTAACTTATATTACCTAGGCGTGACGTCATACGAGTGACGTGACGTTTTGCTTTGCTTTATTAAAAGCTCATTCATGTGACAAACGGGAGACAAAAATAATTTTTCGAATAACTATAAAAAAAAACCGAGACCTTAGCCATCGAACATTTCATTTTATCTCTTTCTAGCAAAACAGTATTTAATATGAAGTTTATATGGCCGGCGTAGACTATGACGTATTAGTAAATGTCGGACCTCTCTGTCATATCGCTGTCTAATTAGTTTAAAATGCCTATAACATACGTATTTCGTGGCCAATTTTAATTATAATTCCACTTTTTGAAATCATTTTCACGGTGTTTTTAATTTCCTCAAGAAAAAGTATAAAAACTATACAAAATCATGCTCTTCGTAGCAGACAAGTTACACACAGGGAGTAAAATAATGGAATCAACCTGTCAAGCATTGGGAAATTTATCTTACTTAGATGAATACCTTGCGTCTGAGTATTTTACGAAGCTCTTGGATATCTGGGGCTAAATTCGATGAACCACTGCGATATCTTCAATTGAGCAATATCTTGTCCAAAAAATAACGGGTATATCACGGCGACAGTAATAGTAACGGAAACGTCCCAATATTTGATACCCAGTTGGTCACCTCTATTGCTGTGAATTAAAGTTGAAGGTTTTAACTACCTATTGCCTAGCCCTGGGTTACTTGCTTCATTTTTAATATATCGTGAAAGACAATTAGTCTAAGTTAGTTGAGTATGAACCTTATTAATGTATATTAACTGAAAAATATGTGTGTCACATCTGAAAATATGTATACACTTCTGAACTTATATGTACGTTCCTTATCGTATACAGTATGTGTATTTTCTCCTGGCATATATTTTAACTAACGCTAGATTTAAGTAATGTTGAATATGTTATGTTGTTGTAACAGTTTTATTAAAACAATTTAACAATTAGTCTTGATAATAGAGCTGAATTATTTTTTATTTATAGATAATTTATATTATATTATATTATAGATAGATAATTTTATTTCACAATAAAAATTATAATACAAATGAGCTTATGTCAAAATTATACGAATTTATATCATGATCGTCAAAGTATACAGAATATAGAAAATAAACAAATAAAATAGTAAAAACCGAACAAATGTAATGCACACAAGTTGAGTTCCTAAGTATAAAAGGATTCCCAAGGTTTCAAAATTAAATTTACATAGAAACAGAAAAGTTCGTATACATCTGTATAGATTTAACAGTAAAAATACGAGTATATATCTGAGCAAGCCTGCTGATGATAGGTCTTACCGTTAAATTGCGCGCGGACTAAATTATTATTAACAAAAGATATCAAATTACGTTTATTTAGCACTTATAATTTCTGCCCTTAAAATATATGATCGTATGAGATACACACGCTGTACATATTTTCAGACGTGACTGTACATCAAGAGCTGCATATAAAAATATAACGCTAAAACAATAAACAAATCGAACGAAAAAACATTCAGCAGATACTTTTATTTACTACCAAGACTATGACCAACACGATAAAAGAAACAGCAGTAGTTACATAACTTTCGAATACACCTGCGCACTTTTGTGCCGCCGGTCTTATCGGCCGCTAACAATGCTACATTGTTTCCAAAACCCTCCAGAATATATAAAACAAGCCCGTTTCCGAAACAACATTACATTACACCCAAACACAGCTCTAAAATCGCAGTGTATCCATGACTGTGTTCCACGTACAATGCTGTGATACCAAATTCAAGTGAATACGTGTGTCAAAGTTACGAGATGGAAAGTAAGTTTCACAATTAACGAAGTTTTGGAACCTTAATGATACTTTTTATTGCTAAACGGTACAGTATAATGGGAGCAAATCGTTAAAGTAATCCCGCTTAAACGAACCCGTGGCATGAGGAAACGCCAACAAAAGAATCTTTTTAATGTTTAAATGGAACTTTCGATTAATTCTTTTGTAGTAAGATCATAAGAAAGTTTCCAAAGATACTCCATTTGCGTTACGCTCGTTTCACCCATAAAATTGCTAATCCAACTCAATCTATTTAATGGCAATCTACTAAGTGCTTTATTACATATGGCACTTTAATTATACTTTGACTTAATCCCTTTGAACATGACTTCTGTTTTAAAATGATTGTCGTTATTAATATTTAATTTCTAATTTTTGCATGTTTTCGAAACTCAACATGTTTTATTCGAAATATAAAAATGCTGTAATGATTATGATATATCTAAAACAGGTTTCCTTTTGACTGCACTCAAAGTAGGTAATAGTAGCTTTAAAGTGCATTTTTTTTAAATATAGGGTAGATAAAATTACATCATCTGTCTATTTCAATGTGGCATCAAGAAAATAGATTTTAGAGAATAATCGATCGTCTAGTGTCTCGTCCTATTAGGGCGTCACAGTAGAGGAAGTATTTAGGCTAAGAACTAACAATTTCCGAGAAACTGCACAAGTAGCATTCTCTCGTTTCGGAGACTAAACTCCTCTTCTTTAACCTAGTTGGTTATTCAGGTTAATAATTTCTCAACCCGTTTCAGAAACTATCCTCCTGGTGTTGTCGTTAGGTTTAACAATAAACGCTTACAAATTCTTCTCAAACAAACTGGACAATGAGCCTTCTTTATCAATACTCTACACCCACGACAAAAGCAGCGATGTGGTCGTGGAAGATTGCCTCTTGGAGATGTATCCACGGAAGCTGTATAAATATCCACTACACATAGACAGAAACGACGTCCCTTGCATAATACATTGTGTCCTCAAGAAGTTCAGAATCATGAGCAACGATGGAGTCATCAATGTGAGGAACTATTACAGAAGAGTAGCAGCCATACACCGATATGATCCTAGGATTCTAATATCGGACGTTGGAGAGACTTGCGCCAAAAATATCAACAACATGAATTTGGACCACGACGTGTGCAAGAAAGCTAAAGTTTTCAACGACTGTACTCAACTTTATGCTATTTCTATAACTGAAGTGGAGTAAAATGCGTAATATTTGTAAATAGCACTAAGAATTTTCTATGATTTGTATTCAGATTTTTGTAATAAAATTTGTTATATTATTGTGCCTTATAATCATGAATTCCCTTTTAAGAAACTACAATGCTTTGAAAATTAAAAACGTTCCTTATTCAAAGTCTGGTGTAAAATGGCGCACGGTGCAGAATAGAGAAGAATATTATAATAATTTTGCTCCGTTGTAGAATGAGATCTTTAGGTTGGTGAGCGAGAGTTCCTAGTTAATTATTCCACGACTTGTTAAACTTATGTTCCGTCTTCTTTAAAACACTATTTGAGCCGTATTATTTTAAGTAGCTTTACAAAGTGGCTTGTGTGTCTTTAAGTTTAAATCTAAGAAACCTAATAGTTTTATACAATGTAAAATTGAAATTCAGATTTCAATTGAAATATATATAATGTGTAATACAATTGATATTCAAAACTATACAGAACAATTTTAACAAGAACATATTCGATACCAAACTTACCATACTTAGATTTCACATTAAAATTTAATTCTTCTTTCTTTATTAAATACACGAAGGTATAATAAGAAATAAACTTATTAAAAACATTTTCAGTTACTTTACTTATAAAACACATCTTTTGTAGATCGCAATTAATTAAATTTACTTAATTCCGTTATTTCGAACGAAGTTTACGAGTATCATAGTGTTGGTTGTTATGTAATTCTCAGGTAAACTCTACTAAAAGAAAAAAAAATTAACGCTATGGTTCAGCAATTCTGCATCAGCGTAGATCTTCTCGTCTTAGGAGGGCGCGTTGTCACCTTACTGAAGACCTAGCCTTTTTCTCTAACGCATTGCTCGGAAAGGCCCTCCCCCTCCCATATTTTTTTCCTCTCCCGTTGAAGCATGCGTTTCTTCGGGTGTGGTTCGCTTCGTCGGGAATATGAATTGCCGACACGACACGTATGTGAAAAATCTCCTGCGGGCTGGCGATGGTCACATTAACCATACTTTCTAGTAATAATATATATTAAATATTATTTTCTTGAGGAAAAACAATAATCATAACCCTCATTTTTTCTTCGTCGTAGTCGGGTTAAAGTATTCTATAACCATCTGGAGATACCCATGTACCACCAAAATGTTGAAATCTGTTTAATGTATTTAGCGTGATGAAGCCGCAACGATACATACAAACGTACAAAAAATAAAAATAAAATATGTGGCCACCAAATAGACCGTAACAATATTTTTTTTGAAAATATCTTCAATGTACAGACATTTAATTTTTACAATTTTCTAATAGAATAGATTATTATTTTAGCCTG
Source organism: Hedya salicella (assembly GCA_905404275.2). Lineage (NCBI taxonomy): Eukaryota > Metazoa > Arthropoda > Insecta > Lepidoptera > Tortricidae > Hedya > Hedya salicella. Next base: position 13,373,457 of record FR990111.1, on the reverse strand, counting down.
AACTGTCCCACTGCTGGACAAAGGCCTCCCTCTCTTTCTTCCATTCGTCCCTAATTAAGGCAGCAATGTACCAATTCCTTCTTCACGTGTCTAGGTTATCCCGCCATCTCCGTTGTGGTCTACCTCGACTCTGAACTCTATTGGGTAGGATCTACAGGGTTATTGCCTAACGAAATTTTGACAATTGGTATCCGAATCAACTGTCATAGCCCATACAAAATCATGATACTTGATTCTTATTCCGAGCGTCAAACGCGTTAGGCAATAGGGGGCTAGTCAGTGGTATTCTTGGCCCACAGTTTGTTCGGCATGCGGGAAATGTGTCCAGCCCAGTCCCATTTCAGCTTAGCGGCTGTCAAGGTTACGTCGGCAATTTGGGTTTTGGAACGTAAGATGGTATTTCTGATGCGATCTGTTAATTTGACTCCCGAGATAGTGCGAAAGATAAATTATATATCATGCGTCACTCTCGCTTTTACGAGTACGCCATCGCCATATCTTCTCCATCTCGACTGCGTAGGGAGATAAGTAGCTACATCAATCCTGAGGGGATAACGGGTGCGGTCACGTGGTCGCATGCTCGTCACCACGAGGCTGCGCTTAAGCTATCATTGCGAGGATGGGGGCGTCTTCAGACGTGTCAGAAAATGATATACTTTCATTCCATATCTTGCCATAAACCTGATGATCATCAGTCATCCTATTTTTTTTAAATCACTATAACGGTCACCATAACATGTTGTTAGTTGACTAATTCACTGAACATTATGATAAAGTTTTTGTATAGATGCTCCCATGGATAGTTAGGTACTGAATGAATGATATTAACCGACACATTTACATGTAATGTCTTTGATGGGATATAGATGTATACGTATAAAGGCAATGACCTTCCATTATTTCGCGACACGACCCGCTGATCGCATGATTCCGACGCATGTTAAGTAATGCATCCTGCATATCCTTGATGATGCGTTTATATCGCGTTAGCTAAATAACATATCAGTCGCCATTTTCTGTCAAGTATGTGAGTGACAGCTGCTTTGCCATTTATATAAATAAATGACTTTGCTACTTTGTCATTTATATAAAAAAAATACTTTGCTACTTTGTCATTTATATAAATAAATAACTCTGCTTCTTTGTCATTTATATAAATAAAAGACTTTGCTGCTTTGTCATTTATATAAATAACGGACTTTGCTGCTTTGTCATTTATATAAATAAATGACAAAGCAGCTGTCACGTGATGATACTCTACTTCACAAATATTAATTCAGAGTAAAACATTTCTTCAAGCATTCTTCTTCATCCTGCTGGTGTCCTGTGCCTGGGCGAAGATGTCTGTCATGTACACACACGACAAACTCAGCGACATGGTGGTGGACACATGTCTCCGTGAGATGTTCCCAAAGCCGAAGAAGATCGAGTTCCAGGAGTCTGATGAAGCGTGTATCATCTTCTGCGTGCTCAAGAAGTTTGGCATCATGACGCCGAATGGCTTGTTCAATCTTGAAGTGTATAAGTACGTTTATTTTTATTTAATCCTTCGTATACCGTATCCTTTATCCCGAAGGTTCCCAAAGTGGTCCAGTCTACGTAGGTGTGGAAAAAAAACGGGGGTTTACAAGTTAGGGGTTATAAGTACCAAAAATGTTGGCTTGGATTTATCTATCAACGTAGGCAGATAATAATATCTTCTCAAAAAATTGAGGGAACATAAAGAAAATCTTCCAATTATGATATTTTCTGTGCAAAGGCATCTTTAGAGTTCAATCCGACGCTTGAGTTGGCTTGGCCAGCTTTAGTATTTGTAATTGTTTTAACAACATCTTCATTTTGTTCCACTTTGGCATGTGGACACACGACACGTCCCTACCCTACTCCAAGTGACCACACCAAGAGGGTTACTAGCTTAGCATTTTCGTTTGTGGATTTGAATCCGGTTACTGGTATGGAGGTCTAAGCCAGACCTAACCGGTTCACCATTAAAGTCAGGTTCTAAAACAAAAAAAGGTTAACACTATGGTACATAAACTTGGGAACATTATTTTATGGTTTGATGGCTTATCCTGCTTTTTTTTCAGAAAACGCGTAGAAACGGCCCATCAGTTGGCCCAACTGAACAGCATAGGTGACGTGGGCGCTCGCTGCATAAAAGTTGCGAAGGAGTCGGCGCATAATCAAGACGTCTGCCGCACCGCTAAGATCTTTAACGACTGCACACATTTATACAAAATTATGTTATGATAAAATTACTATTAAAAGTGTGATGTAACCATTGATGAATAGGTACCTTATTCATTTGTTTTAACGTCTTTGCTCAGTTCTTTTCAGGATAGTTTCATTACTGATACGATCTCGTAGAGAAACTCCAAGCATAGCCCTCTCCATTGTCTTAAAAGAATCAAACCAATCTTAAAATTAACACCTTTCTATTGAGTTTCCTACATTTGGATATAAAGGTCGGTTACTACAGGGGCGTTTAGTGTGCCTGCCACGAGCTGAGTTTACGATCGGCGCTAGAGAGTATCTCGAATCGAGAGTCAGTACCTCTCTCGCACGCGCTTATAGTGCGAAAGAAATAGAACCTCATCGAGCGCTCGATACTCGCTCGTGCCGAACTCATGGTAGGCGTACAGTTGAAGATTGGTCGTAGGGTAATTACTACAGACCTTTCCATCGCTCTCGGTCTCCTGTGGTATATATTGAAGAAGTGAGCCACAATAATCGTAACATTTTAATACAATTAAATTATATCGCAAGCAAAGTATGTCATTATACCAAATCTTTACGCTCATTGTCTCTCATTGCTTCAAAATAAGCGACAAGAAGCCGAGGGCGGTTGAAGCGCCTGTATAAAACTACCCTGTACTCTAACCAACATAGCTTATAGAATTGCAAAACTTAAGTGGCAGTGGGCATATTGCTTGTAGAACTGGCGGTCGGAAGACGCGGCATGGGTAGCCCCCCCACACAAAATAGACTGATGATCTGAGAAGGTCGCTGGAGTTCAATGGATGCGGGCAACGCAGGACCGGTCGAAGCAGCGTTCCTTGGGGAGGCCTATTTTTAGCAGTGGACATCTTTTGGCTGATTGTGATCATGATCATGAACATCTTTACATAAATGGGTCATTTCATTATAACGACTTTAGTTTTCCGAATAAATAACCAATATTCAAGAAAATATATATCAAAACAAATCAAAATATCCTTTATTCAAGTAGGCTTAGATACAAGCACTTTCGAATTGTCAGTTACAATGAGAGAAGTCTTTGCTGTCTATAAAATTAATATGCTAGGCATAAGATCTGTAACCGATTTGTGGACTCTTGGATATACGAAAAGTTATACATTGATCATTATAGCCGTAAAAAGGTGATAACGTAGCGGTAAATACCTTATTTTCATACTAAAGTGGGTATGGGTATATCGCTGACACTGCGTTACCTGCTTTATAATTATAAACGGTGACCAAAAAAATCATAAATTGAAAATGAAAGTTTAACAATGATATATTTTAGATTGATAGGCCACAAAACAGTCTTTCACTTTTTGCACATTATGCTTTTTACGTAAAGATGCGAAAAAATAGTAGAATGGCCCAAATATTAATTAACGTATTAAATAAAATAGATAATTAGGAATTAAAGGAACTTACCTTGTGAAGTTCAATTCCAACTATGCGAGAGCTTCCCCCGACGTCGATTATATGATTACAAAGCAGCAGAACCCAAGATGATGCTGTCTCAGTCACAAGTCTACAGCCCACTATTTAAATTTGATTCCCCACCTCACTCGCACTCTTCGCTGTGGTGGGGATACGGGCTGTGCGCCATTACTTTTTAGAGGCTGGTGTTGTTTTTTTTTGTTTTGGATAAATAAGTGGGTCATGGGAGGGAATGCTAATCAATCGTTTTCGGTGGAAGCTCTCGCATAATTGGAATTGAACTTCACAAGGTAAGTTCCTTTAATTCCTAAACGTTTAGGGGTGATCTATTTTTTTTTGTGATTTGATTTTATTGTTTGTTTGCTCCCTATCCATCTATACCTACTTGGCTGGCAATCCCTATTCTCCCAGCCTCTTCAGTAATGTATAAATATCAGATATAAGAGAAGTAAAATTCCAGCGAAACAGCCGTATCTCTACACGAACATGTTACGTAAATATGTCAATACCAACACACAGATACTCAAAGCTAATCCTCGAGAGACCCGAAAAGGAATTCTCTGTGAATTTCAAGTTCAGCGGATACACAACACATCAAAAAAGCAATTTACAATCAATCCAACCTACGTCTAATGAAATCGCGACTCGTGACTCGAAGAATTCTGTGGATTCTTCGCTTAAGGTTTGATACATACAGACGCTCGGATTTGTTACTTTCCATAGACGGCCTATTTAGACCCATTAAGCAGTTATAAGAAGACCCTTGTTTCGCAGACAGAAACTTAGAATTTCGTTTCGCATAATGGACCTGTAAATAAGTTTATTAAAAACAAACAATTATAAGTTATATACATATATATATATATACTTACAATTTAGCCAATTTTAAACGAACATTACAAACAAATTGATGACATAGAAAATAAATACGGAGAAAAAAGGAAAGGACTAAGTATATTAAAAATATTACTACATAAAGGATATCCTTTCTGACAGCTCAATTTGCGGCATGGTCCCCGTCACACTTTGGACCTTGTATTTTTATTTCAAATACTATTGTTTTAACGCCTGTTTTACTTGACTGAAACATATTTTACAGAAACACAATCCAATTAATTTTATAATATTTTTTTAATAAACATACCGTAAAATACTTTATGTGCTTTACTTTGCTCCAATTTAGAAAACAAGAAACTATTCTGGCATTATTAATTTTCAAACGTGCTAACGCGTTGTAAATTAAAAAAACGCTCTACAATCTGTTTTGTTAAAATATGAAAAGAATAACTTAAAAGCAAAGTTACACATTGACTAGGCAAACTTTGCTCCTCTTTACTAAACGTTCATGGAGCAAAGTTAGGTTATGGGGCATTAAATAGTAATCATAGCACAGAAACGAATTCCGAAGCAAAAAAACAGAGGTGTGACCATTTGTCATCACATATTTCAGGCGTGTTCTTAATTTTCTTGACTAATTAACATAAATCAAATAACAAGCCCGTATATACTCGTACGTTTTTGGGATTGGAACATACTTAACCTAGGGGGAGCAAAGTAGCACCATTTTACGGTACTTATCTAACATGTAGAATAGGGAACATGCATGAATTTTTTTCATCGCTTTTCTTAACGAAATATCAAAATACCGTAAAAACTATTCCAAAAAGTGAAATTAAAATTAAAATCTGCCAAGAAATACGTATGATATAAGCATTTTAAACTACAAATTAGACAGCGATTTGACAGAGAGGTCCGACATAGACTGTTACGTCACAGTCTACTACGGTCATATAAACTCTATATTAAATTCTATTCTGTTAGAAAAAGATATAATGAAATGTTTGATGGCTTATATCTTGGGTATTTTTAAACTTATTTGAACAATCATTTTTGTCTACTGTTTGTTAATTGCTTTTAATAAAGCAAAAATTCAAATTCATTCATATTCCCTATTATGATCGGTGTATCCTAGTTTCGCAAACAGTAATTCCATATAATTTCGTTTCGCAGAACTCTCATTCTCTACGAGGCATCGTCAGGAGATGCAGGTGACGTTGACAACAAACTTTTTACTTCTCGAGTGGAGCACATGCGAGTACTATTTACTGTCACATGAAATCAAGACACTATTTTGCGGAATAGCAAAGAACTATAATCCTTAGTCTAATATGAAACTCCGCAAAGTAACGCGTTGATCTATCAATTATCGAAAAATATTTATTTGGTGCCATCGTTACGCCTAAACGATAGGAAGGTCAAGTGCCCGTAATCATCGTGCAATCATCGTATAAAAAAGGACGTATTTTTATTTTTGCTATAACGGTAGTTGGGCATTTACATCTGGGGATATAAATAAATAAATATTACAGGACAATTTTTACACAAATCGAACTAGTTCCATGGACACAACCCAGGACAGGACGGGAAGACAGTAGGTGCAGGACCTCGGCTTCGCAGGCAACGTTACTCCCACTGAGCTAAACCGGTCGTCTATATAGGATACTACTACTCGATATATATAGGATACTACTACCCGGTTATGCTAAAGCAAAAAAGAGTATTATGATTTTTTCACCTCCACGAACGAAGTTGCGAGCACCGCCTAGTTTTAAATTTGTTTAAGCTTATGTGAATTGAGCTATGCTAAAACCCATAAGCTTGGCCCAAAAGTTGTTACTCGCCATTTCGATGTCATTTTAATGCAGAAAATACAAATAGAACGTCTACCTCTGCTTGTTTCTGTAATCTATCGATAATCTCTCCTATAAATAAACATTGTGTCTTAATTACAATTAAAAGTGATAATAAAATAGTATCACATCTAAACTATTCTAAGGATATAAAAATTAAATAGCTGTACATTGAAGATATAAAAAAACAGATTGTAACGGACTATTTTGAGGTCACTGAAACGAAAAATATTTGGATTTTTTGTATGTTTGTATGTGTCGTTATGGCTTCATCACGTCAAAACGGCAAAGCAGATTTCAATTATTTTGGTATACGGGTAGCTAGGTATTACAGATGGTTATAAGGTATTTTTTATTCGATTACGCTGAAGTAAAAAAGAGGGTTATGACTTTTCCTCTTCCGCGAACGAATTTGCGCAAAAAAGGTGCCCCTTCTAGTTTTATTAAAATATGCTGTCTTTATTACCTTTTACTTAATTCCTTAAGTATCCATTGTTTTTTCGATCGCATGTTCTTGAACAGAAATAGAACAGAAGTAGTATTTTGTGACGCGTTTGTTGACAGAATTGTTGATAGAATCAACTGCCTAGAGCGATTCCGGTCGAACTATTTGCCTGTTCTAGCAAACATGTGTCACAAACAGCCTCGCACTAGTATATTAACTTGGACTTTTGGCGTGTAACTAGATAACAGGTAATTACCATGCCTTGTACCCTGGTGGTAAAACGTCGTAAATGTCGTGAAAATTTCTAAGAAGATACAACGTTTTGATCTGGTGTGGAAACAGGAGGCTATTCACTACGTTTTGTGCTGTTTAATTGCACAATTGTATTGTGACTGAATCCCGCAACGCAGCTATGGAATACAGATCGACGCGATCGCATTTTCTAAAGAGGAATGGCAGTAGACACCTCACCAAGGGTAAAAGAGTATTTTCCTGCTGCAAATTTTAATAAGGTACGGTAACCGCAACTTCATTCGTGGAGAAGAGAAAATAATAACCCCCTCTGTTTTTCGTCAGCGCAGTTGGTTAAAAAGTATCCTATAACCATCTGTTAGATGCGCAGCTACCCGTGTAACAAGAATAGTTGAAATCCGTTTAGCCGATTTGGCGTGATGAAGCCACAACGACACATACAAACATACAAAAATAAAAAATAAAAAAATATTTTTCGTTTTAGTGACCTCCAAATAGTCCGTTACAACCATTTTTTTTTTATATTTTTAATGTACAGACATTTGTTTTTTACAACTTTATAATAGTATAGATGTGAAGTCTCCAATCCACACTGAGCCAGCGTGGAGACTATACAGCCATCCATAAAAATAGTCCTGTGCAAGGCAGTGGGACGTAATAGCCAGATGATGATGATCATGTTACCCAAACAAATAAATAATACGTGCATGGTGCGCTGATTAGTGATTAGTGCAAGTGCATACATATTGTTGCGAAGACCATAGCGTCATCAATCGTCGAGTAGTGTTTACTAAATGTGAATCAGTTTTTCGCAGAACAAATTAAGAACCTAATGGCCCTGTCGTAAGACAGTGGCTTAATGATCGTGAGGTCGGCGGTTCTAATCCCACCATGGGCAGGCTTTTTACAAGTTTTCTTCGAATGTTTAGATTTTAGTAAGTGAGACTAAAGTTTCTAAAAAGACGACGCTACTCAAAACAGCACAATAACGAAAATATGACGACAAACAGTGACAAAAGACGAGCGAAATTAACGGGTATAAAATACGGTGAAACTGAAGCAGGCGGCAGTCTTAAAGTGGCAAGTGAAGGAGAAACAAATGGAAAAAAGACGAAGTTAAAAGTGAAGTTATCAAAGTGAAGTAGTGGAAGTGAACTAGAAAGTGTTCAGTGTCAGTGACTCAGTGTGTGCTATACACGGTGCGAAGTCTAGTAATATCAGGACGTGTTTAACAGTGAATCCCGGCTACTGTAAGTAGTGAATAAACTAACGTGGAACTTTCAAGGTATTTTAACTCTATCTTTAATAATATTTACGCTCGTAACAATATGTTACTAAACGCAAGTATGGCAACCATTTATGTACGAAACCCTGCGTACGACTTGCTCTTGGCCGGTTTTTTCCATAGCGTGTATAACATCCTTGAATAGAAATAGAACAGAACTAGCTTTTTGTGCCAACAAACGTGTGTTGACTTTATCGACTGCCTACAGCGATTCCGATCGAAGTATTTGCCCTTTCTAGCAAACGTGTGTCGCAAACAGCCTCGCACGAGTATATTAACTTGGACTTTTGTCGTGTAACTTGATAACAGTTAATTACCATGCCTTGTGTACGCCTGGTAGTAAAATGTCGTATGTGTCATGGAAAATTCTATGAAGATACATTCTTTTGATCTGGTGTGGAAACAGGAATCCCTGCAGGCTATTCGCTAAGTTCTGTACTGTATAATTGCAGAATTGTACTGCCAGTGAATCGCATTTAAAAGGCCAAAGGATTTGCTGAATGCTTCCAGCAACACGGCTATCGAATGCAGATCTAAAAAGATGTGGATCAACTCGATCGCATTTTCTAAAGAGGGTTGGCAGTAGACACTTAAGAGTCCCCAGTAAGCTCGGTTATAGTTTGCTCTGAAACTTAGTACTTCTAATAAGTTAAGGTATATGCAAGCTGTAATTAGTTTATGTAACTTCACATACCATGTAAAAAAAAAACAGTGAATTTAAGTTTTTCATACAAAACTTGTTTTTGCTGTATTTCGTTTGGTTTATAAACTGGCCATACAAACTAATTACATTTATATACCTCATGTCATTGTATATGCAAAGTTTTGTTACAATCCGACACTTAGTTTTAAAATCAGAACGAAACTCCGTTTGTGTGGGAAGGTGAAATTCGGCCGAACTTGCCGGGGACTCTTAATAGCAAGAGAAGAGGAGTTTTCTGTTGCATTTTATGTGTATTAGTTACAGATGTCACAGATACAGATAGAATTTAAGTTTAATTGAAATTCCTTTTTTTTTTCTTCAGTATTCTACATTATTTGAAACATAACGAGCTACTGAATTTTTGAAAAACAAATGCCGGTTTTTTTCGTACGTATTTTTTTGAGTAATCACCTAATCACAAAAAGTTAGATTTTCTATAATTCGCATAAATCCTAACTATGGGAAAACAAACTTTGTGCGATTACTCAAAAAGATCAAGCAAAAAAACCTGGCACGTGAATTTAAAAACTTCAATAGCTTGTTATGGTTCAAATGGTAGAAAAAATAGAAATTTCACTTAAACTTAACATCTGTAACACGGTTATAAGGAAAGAATCCCAAAATTGCTATTAAAATTGTGGCTATTTCGGAAACTAATCATTTTTGGACTTTAAGCCCATATGTCCATATTGACTGTCAGACCTAGGGAAACTAAGGAAAAGCATCGGCTGAAGCCCTAAAACATCCGTCATGAGCCAAGCAAGCCCAAATTTAAAAGGGCCCTGAAAATATATTTGCTGCAGACGCTTGAGTGACATAATTAAAGTTATCATCAAGTAAATTCGTATATCTTCTAATGCATAGATAATTATATTGTATATAAATAAATAATAAATAATTATACTACAGTATTATTAGTATAGAGACTCGTGCCGGCAGTTAAACTGTACAATACAGTTTTGCAGGGAACTGTCTTAGAAATAAGAATTATGTACTTTGTTTAATAAATAAATAAAAAAAATGTTGCAAATTGTTACCAAGTGCACAATAACAATTTTTAAGTAGTTAAGATTATTTTGTGTAAGTAAATGTTGTGCTTAGTAGTTGTAGAAATGTATATTAGGTACACCAACTATTTTATTTATTTATTTATTATTCAAAAAGTTAAAAACCAAGGCACTGTAAACAACAAAAAAAAACAAAAACATACAGAAAACCTACTTCGATTTAGGTTAACTATGATATTCTATACTAGCTGTTGCCCGCGACTACGTCTGCGTAGAGATGCAATGTATAGCCTATGTATTATTATGATGTCTAAACAACATTATTAGGTATAAAGTTTCGTTGAGATCCGGTCTGTAATTTTAAAAAATTAAGAGGAACGTACATACATACATTGGCACAAACTTTCACGTTTATAATATTATTAAAATATACATAGCTATCAGTGGCGTCGTGGCGTCAAACATTTTGGTAAAGCCGAAGTATATTTTCTGTTATGTTTTCTTTAAAAACAGCAAAATAAAGTACTCAAATGCCTTAAAGCCGATGAGAGTCGGGTTTTATTAACGCCACGCCACTGATACCTATAGTAATGACATGTAGTATAGTGTTATGTATGACCTGTTTCTGTCAAAAATGCAGGATATCACTCCGCTCTTGTATCATAATGGGTACACGATCAACAAAAGATATTTCCTTGTGGAATAAAAGCTTCTGCAAAGAAATCGTTATCTAAATATAATTTCATTCCAAGAAAATTCAAAAATGTTTACTTCATTTATAACTCAAACAAACAGGATATGTTAAGCACGTGTAGCGTACGTGTTCCAAGTTCCTGGAAACATAACATAATATACAAACAACGAACGAACATACATACACATTATTATACATACATAGTCGTGATCGCAAAGCTACGAGTCTTCCGCATCGCCAATGGCGGTAGAAAACTCTACGTATTTTTTTTCTTTCGATTTCACAATTCTTCGTTCTTCTTCTGATGTAAATATTCAATTGCGTTCATAATTATTTTTCCTGCATTGTAATTTATTTTTACATTATTATGGTAATTTATTTAATGCACCAATTTAACGCCCCTTGTAGGACACTTTGAATATATAGAAATAGTTCTCCTTAGTTTTCTACACTCCACAAACCCCATGTCATTCCGGGGATATCGTCTATTTATCTATCTATCAGCCACGGACGTCCACTGCTGAACATAGGCCTCTCCTATAGCTCGCCACAGCGTATGATCCCGCGCAGACCGCATCCAGCGACTCCCCGCGACCCTTACGAGGTCATCCGTCTACTTAGTCGGGGGCCGTCCCACGCTGCACTTTCCTATTCGTGGTCGCCACTCCAGGACTTTCCGACTATCCGTTCTCCAGGCTACATGGCCCGCCCATTGCCACTTCAACGATGCAATCCTGTTAGCTATGTGGGTTACTTTGGTTCTTCTGCGGATATCCTCATTCCTGATTCTATCACGAAGAGAAATCCCGAGCATAGCCCTTTCTAGTGCACGTTGCGTAACTCTGAGTAACTTAGGATGAATTAGGGATTTGAAGAGGCGACTAGGGGATATACTATACCGGAGGTCGGGCAGCAGCGGCCGCCTGCCAAGCGTTGCGAGTACAGCAACTGCCCCCCTCTTGGTGAGGCCTATTTTCAGCAGTGGACGTCGTCTGGCTGATGATGACAATGAAATCCCGGTAACGCTGGCGAAGCTTTATGTAAATGCTAGTAATATCCACTGACCTCTGATTTTTAATTCAAGACCAAAATTTAACGTCAACGGGCGCACTTTCGCTGTGATCACCGTATACTGGTTGAAGTATCAGTATTTTTAATCAATAAAACTTACCTTAATATTACTGGTTGCATGATTTCTCATTCATGTTTTTATGAAATAATGTTTATTTTTATAAACAAAGATCAGAAACAAATGAAAAATTTTTTCGACGATACTGGACTTGAACCAGTGCCTTGAGCCAGACCGGGGCAGCACGCTCTACCATCTGAGCTAATCGTCCACACCAGCAGTCGACGAATTTTGTCATCTGTTCTTGCTTATGGATCTCTGTATGGTGCATCCGACTCTTTAGCCGTTAAAAAAAAAGTATAATGTTTATTTGTTTAAATAATCAAGATGAGAACTGTCAGATTTTGGTCTTGAATTAAACATTAGAGTTTAAGGTAATTGCGTCTATAGAGGAAAATTGCATCTTTTAAGGATTTCAAAGAATCCTAACATTTTAAACTTTCTGTTCAGCAAATTAGAGATACCAACAGGCGCAGAGCATATACATCATTTTTTCAGATCTACCAGCTTATTCAAATCAGAACTTGCCGTAAGACCACGAAAATCTGCTCTGCGCGTTTACGCTTCATTTACCTCAAACACCGAACCGCTCACGTCGAGTTAATGGAGGCACTTTACTGACACGTAAAATGGAGAATGCGATTCTCAAAATTCGCATTAAACCGCCTTGAGTTCGATCCGGATATAACTAGACATGTAAATTAATGGTACATGTTCCAGATCGCAGGTCAAAATATATTGGTTTAGCAGCACGTTGAAGCTGGCTTAAAAGACTATGATTACCTATGATTACGAATGGTTGATACGTGTCTACGGGTCATATTATAACAGCGACAAGTCCGTCACTGCTGGGTTCACACACTGACATACATTTCGCGAATAAATGCTAGAGTTGCTCGTTATATCGGGGACATACGTTGTAGGGATGCTTATTGAATGTTTAGTTATGTTTGAAAAAGGTGTTAGGCTTGCCAAAGAGCGATGTTGAAATAATATGATATACATAAATAAAAGAAGGGCATCTTCGTTTGCTGGGGAGGAAAAAACCGCAACCCTCTTTTTGTTTCAGTGTAGTCGGGTAAAAATTAACCACCATAACCATATACCATAAAACCACCCAACTATAGTCCAAAATCACCCGACTATGATCAAAATTAAATCGAATTTTACTCACCTAGTTAAGGTTATATTATTAGAAATGTGATCGTAGGCAAAATCATTTCATTATAATTCTAACGTATTTATGGTCAAAATGTATAATAATGATTATTTCCATATTATTTTCTTTCCGGACCGTAGCTGCGGTGCGTATGCCTAGACTGTAGTTGGGTGATTTTACGTTATGGATTCTGAGCTCCCAAAATAGTTGAAAGTGTAGTTTTTTGGCGTAATAAATCCAGAAAAACACACACAGACAGAAAAAAAAAACAAAAAAATATTTACCGTTTTATTTAGCTAAACATCGGCAAGTTTATTTCGCCTAGCGCATGTCAAATAGCTCACGGCCCAATAAATACGGATATGTATGTATATTTGTATAAAATGAGATCTCATAAATACGATACCCCAGATTTGGTACAACACATATTATTATATGTATATTTGTACCAAATCAAAAGGTTATCAAAAGTGGAGTTGGTAAATAACTTACAATCAACAAATCAAATGGTCGTATATAAAATTCATCATCAAATAAAACTTTAAAAAATAGTGAGTCGATCACAGATAATTTCGACATTACAAACAGCCGGCTGCAATATAATTTAACTAAGTAATGAACAAAAAAAATCATTTCACTACGTTGAAATCTGTAGGTGTATTTCACCGGAACGTCTACTTTGTGGGGTGCGTGACGGCTATGACAGCTACCTTAAGAACATATAAAAAGTCCAAGAATTGACTTCCAATACAAAAGCCAAGTTATAAATATTGACATACCAAAAATTTACTTCCTAACTTTCTTAGAAGTATGAAAAGAATGGCGTCACGTACCCGACAACCTGGTGGAATGCACCTATACTATTATCTATCCATACTAATATTATAAATGCGAAAGTGTGTCTGTCTGTCTGTCTGTTACCTCTTCACGCTTAAACCGCTGAACCGATTTGGATGAAATTTGGTATGGAGATAGTTTGAGTCCCGGGGAAGGACATAGGCTTTACTTAGGCTCTACTTATACTTTTATCCCGGAAAAATGCCCTTATCCGCGATAAACGAATTTAAGGCGGACGAAGTCGCGGGCAGAAGCTAGTACTATTATAAAGTTGTAAAAATGAAATGTCTGTACATTGAAGATATTTTCAAAAAAATGATTGTTAAGGACTATTTGGAGGTCACTTAAATGAAAAATATTTTTTTTGGATCTTTTGTATGTTTGTATGTGTCGTTGTGGCTTCATCACGCAAAATCGGCTAAACAGATTTCAAAAATTTTTGGCACACGGGTAGCTGGGTATTTCCATATGGCTATAGAATGCTTTTTACCCGACAATGCTGAAGAAAAAATGAAGGGTTATGACTTTTTCTCCTCCGCGAACGAAGTTGCGGGCGCCTTCTAGTTATTTATAAAGTTTTAAAAATAAAATGTTTGTATATGTCGTTGTGGCTTCATCACGCTAAATCGGCTAAATGGATTTCAACTATTTTTGGTACACGGGTAGCTGGGTATCTCCAGATCGTTATAGGATACTTTTACCCGACTATGCTAAAGAAAATAAGAGGGGTTATGACTTTTTCTCCTCCGTGAACGAAGTTACGGGCGCTTTTCTAAAATAAAGTGATAAGATTAATGGATTATAGTTCCTTTGCTTCTTCGTGAAATAATGTTTTGGTTAGATGTGACACTAAATTGTGCTCACATGCGCATATTTTCATGCAGTTTCCACAAAAAAAGCATACAAATACGACAAACCACTCTCAACAATAGACTTCTCGGGTGGACTATCAATATCTTCTGCATCTTCTGATGATGCCTCGTAGAGAGGCGAAACCCGTGTCGAGGATTATACTGTCTGGTGGTGGTTTGTTGTATTTACGAGTAACATGCGTATTTTTATGGAAACTGCATGAAAATATGCGCATGTGAGCACAATTTATTGTCACATTTCACCAAGACACTTTTTCGCGGAAAAGCAAAGTAACGCCTGAATATACATGCATTTTTATTTTTGCTTTATTTAAAGCTCATTCATATAACAATCAGTAGACAAAAATATTTTTTCGAATAACTATAAAAATAACCAAGATATAAGCCATCAAACATTTCATTCAATCTCTTTCTTGCAAAACAGAATTTAATATGGAGTTTATATGGCCGAAGTACATTGTGACGTAACAATGCACATCGGACCTCTTTGTCTAATTAGTAGTTTATTACATACATTAAAATGCCTATATTACGAGTATGCGTATTTCTTGGCCGACTTTAATTTTAATTGTACATTTTGAAATAGTTTTTACGGTATTTGGATATTTAGTTAAGAAAAGCGATAAAAAAATTCATGCATGTACCCTATTATGAAGTGATCCTCTCGATATAGATCTCGGTAAAATAGAAAATTGTAGCAAGATAATCAATATCTCAGAAATCTCGTAAAAATTTAAAATCATAGCAATATATCAATATCTATCATTTTTATATTTTATTTCAACCATTGTCGAACCGCCACCAACGCATTAAACGGACTCCATGTTCCATTACCGTTTATAGCCCCGTAAAACGGCAGTAAAGACAGATTTTCGATATTATTATTTCTCAAACAGCTCTAAAATGCTTTACGAAGTCGAACTGTTAGTGTTAGAAATACTTATCTGACAGTTTTTGTGAGCGACGCTAATGCGGTTCTCTATAATGTTTGTCAAAGCTAGGGAGCATGCGGGATGAACGAGGTCGAAGGGGAGGTAAGCCTTTAGTTTACCGTCTAGTAACAAATTTAAAAGTCAGTCGATGTAAGCTTTTGCACTCGCTGCACGATCCTATAGCTAGTATTTATTTTAATGTACCTGCCATTTTCGAAATATAAGTTTATTGCGAAATTTGCCAATTTTTGTAAGTGAAGTGAATCCCGATCCCCCACAGTTATCGTAGTAAAATGCATCTCTAATAACTCTCTTAACTGATGTGACTATAACCATTATTTACATACTCGTAGTAATATACAGAGACATCGGAATATTAGAGGAGCGAAATGTATGGATTTCTTATATCGATGTTTTTCCTCTATACATACTAGTGATTTATAGGTCTAACGTATA
This sequence comes from Hedya salicella, assembly GCA_905404275.2. Classification (NCBI taxonomy): domain Eukaryota; kingdom Metazoa; phylum Arthropoda; class Insecta; order Lepidoptera; family Tortricidae; genus Hedya; species Hedya salicella. The sequence goes on along the minus strand of FR990111.1, from coordinate 13,357,324 downwards.
ACAGAGGCTGTTCCTGAGGTCATCATCTCCCTGCTCTTATCCCACTTATGTAGGGTCGGCACAACATGTTTTCTTCTTGTATTCATTATTATTCGTAATTTCAGCGCTTACTCCTTTCTTTCTTATGTCCTCTCTCACACAATCAATTCATCGCTTTTTTGGCCTACCGATCGCTCTTCGTCCTTCGACATTAATCCCTAACATTATTTTACCAATGTGACGTTCATCCCTTTTCATTACAATACATGTCCATACCACGATAACCTACTGCTCCTCCTTTTGTCCGTCACGTGTGCTACTTTCAAACTTCTCCTTATATACTCATTTCTAATCCGATCTTTCCTCGTCACTCCACACATCCATCTCAACATTCTCAAACTCATATTGTAAAGGATTTGGCATGGTTTATTTTACGACGCCTGTTCCTCAGGTATGGGAGCGGTACGAAAGGGGTTACAAGTGACGTATATATGTATAGTGAGACAGGACACGTCATGTTATGTCACTTGTCACCCCTCCCTTACCGCAGCCATACCTCAAGATCAGACTCAGTTAAGTGTTAGACCTGTAGGTAGGATTTTTCCGCTTCGCCTGCGTGGCCTACTACTTAGTTTATGCCTCAGGTTCGTGCACCCGTCAATGCGAACATTTTGTTTTTTACTGGGAGACATTTCGGAAACGAAAACAAAATCTGTCCTTTCATACTATGTCTCCCCATAGGAAAAGTTGTTCGTATTGACGGGTACTACCAACTATTAAGAATAAAGGGAAACAAAGGCACTGTGTAGATAGAATAAAGTGGACATTGACATAGACTGCTTCTAATCCCGCGAAAATGCAGGATTCCCGGGGGATAAACAAAATAGTAGGCCACGCAAGCGAAACGGGATAATCTATCATCATCATCATCGTTTAGCCACCTCACTAGACTTCCACATGGGCCGGTTAGAGGCGACCCGCAACCCTAAGCCCTTAGGCTCGTCCAGAAATCTTGATCCCCCCCTCCCCTCTCGCCCTCACTGATATTATCTCCCCCATTGAAGATCACGTTTATTTTTGGGACTAAGTTTGAATTAAGTTAGTTATTGAGTAATTTCGTTATTTTTTACTTTCCTGCTGTATAACAAAAATCACATGATGTCTTCCCCCCTCCCCCATCGTGATCATTTGTGACATTATTTTTGTCAAATTTGACAATGCCCCTTCATTATTTACGTGTTTTAATAAAATTTTAATTAATAAAATAAGGACTTGTCCCGACTGCGGCTGCTATAGTACACATAGCCTCCAGCCGTGCTGCTAATGTGCTATCACGGCAGAAAACAGCAGCCATATTTTAACAGATTAGGGTTCCATTGTCCAAATATAAAATAGTGAAGTCAAAATATATTTATTTGAATGGAGTTATATTAAATGCACAATGGGGCATAATTTGAGATGTGGTAAATGTGTTACCACACCAATTCTAAATCTGTTGGCTTTCCTTCTCCGGAATATATCCCGATCACAAAAGGAGGTAGCTAGGGCATTTCATAAATATAACACAAAATTGGCCATATCTGTTTTGAGCTGTGATAAAGGGGTAGTGTCCTCACTCTCATATTCGTCATCATTATTACTGGTTTAACAAGAAATTACTTTATTGCTACAGCCCTATTGTGGCACAAAACAAACATTTTGTTGTTATTGGACTCGCTTGACCAGTATGAAACCTTTTATGAAATACTAGTGATATATTTGATACTGAAAAGCTAGTATAGGTCTAAGTAGTCACATAGTTATTATTTTTAGTGCTATTATGTCACGCTTTAGTCTCGTAACAGTAACACAAAGTCACTTATAGAAGATATTATGCTATTTAGAATTTAAGTTACTTAGTAACTTTACCAGGTAACTTATAGTACTATTTGATACTATAAAAGAGTTTTGATGAACTTTTACAGAACTCTAGCCCCATAGCGGTGTTGAGAGAGCTTTTAAGAAGCTAAAACGTTACGTAATGGGTGTGCAAAGTCCTTTTATAGTGCAGATTGATTCTGTAATAGTGTTTTCGGTACTGCTACAATACTAGTTCTATAAAAGTTATTTTGACGCATTGTTAGTGCAAAATAGGTACATGAGAGTGTCAACAAGTCGTCTATAATATTACATAGTACTATAATTGCTTTTTGCATATCTATTACAGTGCAACACTTCAAAGATTCTATTGTATGGTTCTTTAAGCGTTCTAAGAGCTACATTATAGAACTTAAATGCTCTTTAATCTTATAGGACCATAACGCTCTGTTAAAAACCTTTATAGTACAAGCAGTCACAATGGTAACCATTATAGGCCTACTATGTCACTGTTTGGTGATATAATGCCTTAGTTATAGAACCTTTTGTTACTTGGGTAGAGACCATTTATACAGCTATATATACATCTATCTGTATACAGCCGTTAGATGATTATCAGCTGTTTTTGTGTGTCGAGTGTTTTATAATTTCAGCGATGAATTTTATTTCCAAGAATAGAAAGTTAGAAATTTCATGTAAAATTACCAGATATTTCTCTCGCGCTATAATAACTCTAGGCTAGATTAATGTGTAATTCATGCTACATTAGCCTGATTGAGATCAAACCTTTAAAATAATTCACGGTCATACCGCCGCCATTTTGGATTATAAATGACTCATTAATAAGCAAATTCCGTCTGGGTTTTTCAAAAGTTTTTACGTTCATCGTAAATTCTCAACGAGTATTTCTATCTTTTTTTTTTGACGTCAGATTGTCCTATTTTCCCATATGATATTTGCATCGCTGGCCAAATAAAAACATTTCTTTTGACATAATAAGTATTTGCTTTTTTCCGCGTCACCAAAGCGAATTTAATTACTTTGAACATTTTAGTACCTAATATTTTCTTCTGTTTCCGTGATTATTACTCATTGAAATAAAACAATTTAACATGGTCCTCCCGTGACCATGGAAAGCTGGAAAGCTTCCGAAACGTCGGGAACTAAAATGAGATAATATACGCGATATAATCCGTTAAATTGTTTTGTTTTAGTACCTACTTCTTTTTATAATCTTTAAGTCAATACTTGGAAAAAAAGGAAAGCAGGCTTAGTTGGTACGGTCATATAATGAGAAGGTACTCTGCATAAACCTGTTTGAATATTTGAAGTTTCTAGTACAACTGGACAATTTTCTTTTCAAGGCACTCCGTACAGATTGTCCTTTTTTTGCATTGACTTGGAAGTTTGATTTTTTCACAGCTTCCAAAGACTGCAGACTTGAGTATTTGATATTAATTTCAGCTTGATAGGACTCATTCCTGAGAAAAAGGGTCGGGACAGACGACAAAAGGGAAAAGATAACATAGAAAAGTGAAAAGATGAGATCAAAGATCCAGAAACAAATATCCATGCTCATGACATAAACACTTGCCCCGGCGGGGTTTGGAACTCGGGCACGCTAGCTTCGTAAGCCGTTGCAACAAACTTAGCCAAACATGAGTTAGGACCTTAAAGCATTTAACTAACGGAGATGACAAGCCGTGTCATTACCGAACAAAAATTTTAAGCATTTTAGCGGGGGGTGAGGTAAACACGTACAGCACACTACGGAAATATTCTTGTTTCTACAAACGCACACAATATCTAAGTATCACCTACAAACAGAAAAACACTCACACACTGACAATTTGTGGTATAAACTAACCGGAGATTTCGTGATTTCTTTGGCGAAGGGGAATTTATTCGTATGGCATCTCCAGTGGTTAAATGCTCTATAGTGCGACCAAGAAGAGTAGAAATTAATTGAGGTCGCCACTTTCTACGTAACTGTCACATTTTTGACGCAAAATGCTTAAACATGGCAACAATTTAATATGAAATTATTTTAGTTCCATTTTATTTAATTTCTACTCCATTAAGTCGCACTATAAGGTTAGGACATGCATTTCGGAGCTCATGACTAAGGCTCTGGGAACCAAAAACGAGCAGTAGTCACCTATGCGATGGACTGACCAGATAAAGACGCCGACGAGTGCTTCCCTTAAAGAATGTGCTCATAGAGCTCAGGCCAGAGGGAATTGGAGGATGGTTGTGCAACGCGCTACCGCCAAACCGCACGAGTGACCACGACTATACCAAGAGCATACGCATAAAAAGAGAAGAGAGAATCGCTTTTGTAATACAAATAAGACGCCGTAGCATTTCATTGAATATTGGCGAATCAATTGGTTTAAATCGGAATCTGACATAATAAGACCATGAAATTTCAAAACGCCTTTATTACCAAAGTTTCAACCGCTCAGCAACTGCGATATAACAAACATGGCGATCTTTTGTATCCAGCACCAGATGGAGCAGCCCTTCTTCTGTGGTTCTTCTTCTTCTTCTTCTTCTGTCCCTGTAGTCGCTGCTGTCGTGGCTGCTGCATCTTCTTGACAAGAGACGATAGAGAAGAAGACAATGGCCACAGCTCCTATCAACAGTAGCTTGGAAATTAGTTTCATGTTTTAATATTCTTCTTTGTTCTTGATCACTCTTTTGTTTTTTAATGTTTTTATTTCGTTTTCCTTCGAATTCTTTATTTGAATTTTTATTTGAAGAGATGTTTGTTTAATGAGGGAGCAGTTTGAAATGAACGTGTTTTGAAGGTTCAGTAATAACCGCAATTTTGATGTTTATCTCTTGAGCGGAAATATTGCGATACGCTGTTTTGCTTTATGATCGCGATTTCGGTGAGTTTAATGGGTATTATTATTTGATATGAAACTAATGGCGTAGTTTATTACAAATTTCCGTTTTGTTTTTTTTTTGTACTTAATTGCATTTAAGTTAAACCTAAGAGATCACAATACCATGTCCAAGCTATCATGACAAAATTCTAAACTTTACATTGATTTGGCATCATTAATTGTCATTGCAATATTCCGGTACGATAACAAAAAGAAAATGCTTCTACTTAAATATTTCTTCAGAAACTTTACTTAAAAAAAATGTCCTTTATTTACGCTGATTTAAACTTACGCGATTATCACAACACAACAGATCAGAGCTTAATCTCGTATGAACGTGATCTCCTGGTATTTAATTACTTTGCGTAGATAATAATTAATTCTTCGATGTTTTGGACGGCATCCTTCCTTACAGGTGATTTAAATTTCAACCAATATGTCGAATCCCCATTTTAATCTTGACACTGGGATATAGGAATACTTCCGATATTCGCTCTTGCGTAGAAGGATGTGGTAAAGTTAACAATAACTAATATAATATTTAATCCACAAATTTTTAGCCCGGAATACATCTTATGGACTAAAAGTTAGACATATGTGTTCACCACCTAATTATAAAGAAAGTTCGAATTAAGAAATCACTGTAGAGTATGTTCACTTTATGTTGTACTGTAGTAATGGGTATATTTAGTTGTATATATATAAAGGTAGATGTTTTTTTATAGTTGCTAAAGTAATGTACAAGTGTAACGCGAGTAATTACCTACTTACATTGTTAAAAATTATGTAATTTTACCTGTAGAAAAATCACATAATATTAGATGAAATGAAATGAAAAAAAATTGAAAATTATGTAAAATTACATTCGTTTTCGTAAATTTCCTTGCTTTTTCGGGAGTTTTCAGGTTTATATGTTGTATTGCATGAACAAAAGTACATTATTTTTAACAGTGTAAGTGGGTAATTACTAGCGTAGATATTGTTTTTTTTGTACAGATGAATAGATAAAGCATTAAATTGACGTTTTGAAAATAAAAGACCAATGGTCAAATACAAATTCGAATTGTTTATTCTGTAAGTAGGCTACTTTTACAAGGCTGACTCTACGGCATTACCCAAGAGGAGGCCACTATTGAGAAGAAAGCCGAAACAACTCAACAGTCAGTCATTTTTTCAAAATAATTCTTAATTACATAAAAAAGTACAATTGTGTTATAACTAATTTATAATTAGTACACGCAGAGGAGAAGTACAGATTCTCCAGATGAATGTTAGTATAAAATAGAAAGTAATAATTCTCTCAGAGATATATAAAGTCTCTAGTAATAAGATCGTAACACGATTTCTGAAACGTCGAAGAGTTATTGACGCAACACAATTAAATACATGATATTTACGATTACTTTAGTCCTGTTTCGATGGTGTTGATGAGTTTCAACTGGTGTCCCTGGTAGTGATTTCCCAAAGTTGCTCGGCAATAAGTCAGATCTTAATTAATCTAACTTTAATTTAAGAACGCTGAGAGCTCAATGCGAACTCGTTTCGCTAAAACTAAACTATTTTCACTTACGGAGCTCTCTGGACGGGGATTGGATGTACTTAGCTAACTTAAGCTTTCAGTGAGCAAACAAAGTCGGCGTCAAATATAAGGGAATGAACAAAGTGCTTAAATTGATCGCAAGTAGAATTTGCCGTCTGGGAATCGCTCGTGAGATCACATCAAAAACCAAAGATTTTTCTTTGTATCATAACAAATTGCATGCAGGAAAGTTAATATTTTTTTTAATAATACCAATACTCTCTTAGGATTTAACGTCAGGATGTAGGGACGGTAAGGATGGAGTGAAAAATTATCGCATAATCTGACTTGACAATAGGGTACGTGCATGATTTTTTTTATCGCTTTTTTAACTAAATATCAAAATACCATAAAAACTATTTCAAAATGTGAAATTAAAATTAAAATCGGCCAAGAAATACGCATAATATAGGTATGTTAAACTAGTAATTAGAAAAAGAGGTCCGATATGCACTGTTACGTCACAGTGCACTCCGGCCATATAAACTCCATATTAAATTCTGTTTTGCAAGCAAGAGATAGAATGAAATGTTTGATGGCTTATATGTTGGTTATTTTCATTGGTATTCGAAAAAATATATTTGTTTACTGTTTGTTACATGAATGAGCTTTGAATAAAGCAAAAATTAAAATTCATGCATATTCCCTACTGTTCATATTGAAGAGATCGAACCAATAATTATAAAATTGTATAGCTTCTGCCGGCGACTTTATCCGCCTTAAATTGTATTTTCACGGATAAGGGTATTTTTTCGGGATAAAAAGTAGCCTACGTCCTTCCCCAGGACAGGACTCAAATTATCTCCATATAAAATTTCATCCAAATCGGTTCAGCGGTTTAAGCGTGACGAGGTAACAGACAGACAGACTCACTTTCGCAATTATAATATTGGTATGGATTGATTAAATAAACATAAACAAGGAAAAAATCAATCCGACCTACGAAATTGCAAGCCCGACTTCGAATTCACTCATGAACACTGGAACTCTACAACGATAAGTGATTTACGGGTGGCGACAAGATATATCTCGAAAATAGTTAAGTTACTTCATCATCGCAAATTGAAATGATCCTGATGAGCATTGTACCATCGAACTGATTTGATGATGGAGCCAGAAGGTAGGCACTCTTTAGTGTAATAAAGTATCCTAGCTGTGTTTGGGCTTGTTCGAATTGTCATGAGGTATAATTTTATGTAACAACTAGAAGGTATACGTTCGCAGAAGGCTATAGGATACTTTTCACATACATCTGGGTATCTACCCAGCTACCCGTGTACCAAAAATAGTTGAAATCCGTTTGGCCGATTTGACGTGATGAAGTCACAATGATACATACAAACATGCAAAAAAACAAATCGATGCAGTGACCTCCAGATAGTTCGTAATTTTTTTTAATATATTTAATATACAGACATTTAATTTTTACAACTTTATAATAGTATAGATTAACTAAAAAGTGCGAAAAACCTGAACAGATTTTCACAATTTAATATACAGTTAATGTTATTTTAAAGTCGATGCCATCGTGTAATAATTTACTAAAATCGTAAATTTTCAACATTTCACACATTAATTGTATATCATGTATATGCACATTGGGTAGAAAAACCATTACTTGAAAGTAAATCTAAAAAACTAAATTATGCAGATATTTTTTTTACTTTTGTGTTTTCGTTTTGGAGTCGGTTTTATTTTTTGTTAAAATGTTAATTTTCCAATATGAGATTTGCTTCTTTTTCTATACTCCATGTTTTATTTGTTCATATACTTTGGCAGTTCGTGTGCTATCTCCAGGTGCAATGCTGTAAAACGCGTACGTCTCGTTAAATTCGTGTCAAATGAGCGTTTTTTTTTAATCACGATCGCCATTGCTTATAATGTGGTCACAACATAAGATCTAACCCAAGACTAAAGCTTAAATAAAACGTAACATCGTCGGAACTTTAAAATTGACTTCTTTTGTGTATTTATCACAAGAGAATAAAGAAGTTCACGGTAAGATCGTCTTTCATCTTTAAATTATTTACGAACTTTGTTGTGAAATCTGTTTGTTGTGTCAACATCGCATGTTTTAATTAAACATTAATTATGGATCGCAAACGGAAAATGAAAGGTACATACCTACTCATAGTGTTGGGCTGTTGGTAGCAGTTCTATTCTGCAGTTTGAAAGTGCGATCAATAGGTACGTAAGTATAACTCTATTCATCCTTACTTATCCTAAATAGTAACCAATATTCTAACCTAAAAATGTCCATTTAATGCCAATACCAGCTGTTTTCTCGCAAGGAAGTAAGAAGTGTCTATGGGCGATAGTGATCGCTTACCATCAGGCGACCCGTCTGCTCGTTTGCCTCCTATGTCATAAAAAAAGGATATAAATTTAACGTATGAAATTGGCAACGTGTCACTAAAAATATTAATGTCTGATACTTTATTAACGAGAAAATGGGAGTTTAAGACAAAAAAGTGTACTTTTAGGTTAGAATGTTGTTAACTATTTAGGGTAAGTAAGGATGAACAAAGAATACATCATGTCGTTCGTTCGTTTGTAACTTAAGAGCTACGCTCTTGTCGGTGGAGTAATCACCATTCTTCCTTCTCCTCTGTTAGCCTTTTGGTCTCCTGATACGGCACAGTGCCCACTTTTTCTTTCATTTGATTAAAGTAGTTTAATCTTTGTCTTCCTCTGCCCCTTCTTCCATTACCCTTACCTTCCAGAATGTTCACAAAGAAAGTATCATGTCGCATCAGGTGGCCCACCGTCTTTCCTCTCCCATTTTGTATAGTTTTCAATATGGATCTTTTTTCGTTCACTGTACTCAATCATGTCACTGAATTTAGTTAAGTCAGTTATCAGTTGTCACTTGCAAAAACCGCATGCAAACGAAAACATGTCGACTGTGTGTCACCTCGTTAATGGCTGTAGCAATGTGACTATACGTAGACATCCATGTCACGACACTCCACGCGCAATTCATTTGTATCTGTATTATTGAGTAAAAGAACCAAAGTTGAGGGGGCAAAATCCCGGAAAAAATCAAAAAGGGAATCAGCTTCCTAAAAATTTGGTTCTACAGAGGCGTGACATCAGGAAAATTACAAGGGAAGCCGAAGTATATTCATAGTTTACTCTTATTTAAAGAAAAAGGTGGCTTTTATAACCACTACCAACACCCAAGGGCAACCCGGCGGGAATCGCCACTGGGTTCTAATAATATTAATTTCGAGATTTGGTCATATTTGACACTCGAATTCATGTAAAGAACGGCAACGAAAGAACTGTAAATCTCAAAAAAGTACCTGCACTTTTGCTTCTTAACTTATTCACTCTTACCTGTTATTATCCTGTTCTCTCATGGATGAACATCTCTATGCTTAAATTCCCAACCTTAACAAAAATAGTTGCTAGTTTATAAAATTGTTATTTAACATTTTTAGAAAATTGTGTTTTCAATTTACTCCTAAACTTCGTTGGTTGAATGAATTATAGGTAAATACAAAATTTACATTATTAGAAATAATAATAGTATTAGTAGAAATTCCGGTATTTTTATTCATTCAAAATTGAGTCCGCTGCCATACAGCTAAACTACGCCACCGCCAAAGTTTAAGTACATAATGTTTCCGAATTTCCGATCCCTGGTGACGTCCAAAAAAATACGGCATCCATTTATACGTTGCCCCATTCTCTCATGAAATAAGGACAGCCCAAAAAAATTAACTGTCGCATTTATATTATGAGCTAGGATTACCTACCTGTTTTAATCGTGATACTTAATAGCTTTGGTTGAATAAAATCGGACTAGGCAATTTCGTAATATCAGTTCTTTAAATATATAATTTTGCTTTTTAAGATGCTGCTGCTGTACTAATACTAGCTTACATGCCAAATTTCAGTTTTCTAGGACTTTATGAAGTGCTCTAAGAATTGTGATGACTAAGAATTTTGATGATTATCAGTGAGTGAGTCAGTAACGAAATCGGGGATTTTTAGATATCAATAAAATCTAAACTATAAGGGCTATGCAATAGGGTACATGCATGGAAATTTTTTATCGCTTTTCTCAACTAAATATTAAAATACCGTAAAAACGATTTCAAAATATGAAATTAAAATTTAAATCGGCCAAGAAATACGCAAGGTATAGGCATTTTAAACTACTAATTAGACAGAGAGGTCCGACGTGCACTGTTACATCATAGTGCACTCCGGCCATATAAACTCCATATTAAATTCTGTTTTGCTATAAAGAGATAGAATGAAATGTTTGATAGCCTCTATATCTTGGTTAATTTTATAGTTATTCGAAAAATTATTTTTGTCTACTGTTTGTTACATAAATGAACTTTCAATAAAGCGAAAATTAAAATTCATGCATATTCCCTATTGTAACTTTATATGTTTAATAACTCCACTATTGACACTGTATCCCAATCATTTTGTTTATTTGTTATAATCCAAACCCAAGTTATGATGGTTCAAAGGAACGACGAAACGCTTCAAGAAAAGGTAGGAAATAAAATAAGGTCGTTGCGATTCACTTAGCTCGCGGTGGATACCATATCACATATTCTGCTATCAACGGCGTATCACAATTATCTCTAACTCTCTTCCCCAAATAAAAAAAGAGACCTAGCCTAGCTTTACTATCGCATTGATGATGTTAAATGGGTTGCGGTATACAAACAGAAAGACAATTTCAGGGCCGTTAACACAAATATACAAATTTGTTTTGCCGTAACTTGCGTTAGGGTCGCGGTAATAAACTTTTATTTCAAAACAAACAGTTGTTTCACGAGTTTATTCGAATACCATTTTGTTCGTTTATTGTTAAAGAGGACTACGAGTTTGACGCCAAACACAGTTATTATATTTGCATAAATATCATTTTATCTTATGATTTATCAGTATCATTCTGTATGGGTTTCCCCCGGATTCTATCGAGCTATATTTTCGATCATGCTACGAATTTTCGTAGCTCAGGTCACCTAAATTTATTTGTATGAAGATGGTTACAGAATGATCTATCATTACGAGGGTTTTGTCGTTATCTAAAAGGCTGATTGACGACTCAAGGGGACCCCAGACCTAGCTAGCGCTTACCCTCTGCCAACGAAAGCCACCACGATACAAATAGCAAATAGGTAACACCGCCAGAGTAACTAGTAGGCAGGCGGACCTAATGCTTTTTCTACTTTTAGTTCAGTTTATTCGAAAATCACGAAGCCTTTTGCGAATTACATCATTGCTTTGTATGGGACGAAGCTTGCGTTGCAGATCTGAACTTATGTATGAAATAATACAAAGTTTTTTTTCTTTTTTCATTCAGGTCACTTCTACGATTATCCATTTTGTGCTAATAGATCACTAACACCGCGATTTGAGTGGTGACTGCAATGAGGACGAAGTAGCGTGGAAGCCCCCGGGCCAATATTTAGCGTTTATACGACGTTTATTTTCCGTCATTGTCGTCTCAGCAAATGTCTTTAAAATAAATTATATGCAGAATTAACTTTTTATGAAAGAGAAAGACAGTCCCTGGCTGAGTTTATTTTGGCCAAAGTTATCGCGGCTTGTCCGTAGTGGCAATAATCGTGAGACAACAATGACTATTCAACCGCGCGGTCAAAACGCTCGGAGAATTTGCTCCCCAACAAGATGGACCGTCGATTAATGAGGGCAGTACAAGACCAATCGTTGTGGAAATCCTGGGAGGAAGTCTTTGTGCTTCTAGATAATTACTAACATTCCTTGTATTCTACTGAATTATGGACTAAATACCACTAGCTAATTGAGTACCTAAGTTAGACGCCGAAACGCTAAACTGGAAATCCAAACTAAGCTAATTAAATCAAACTTGACGAATCAACATTTGATTTTGATTTGAATCGAAATTGGATTCAGCCAAATAGCTAAAACGTGGATTGTTACGCGATTTGTGAATAAACTGAACAAGTGATTAAAGCAATAAAAGTTATTTTTATGCGATAGCGTATAAAAATACTTGTTATGATCCTACTGGGAAAGGGCTGCCATCTTAATTATAAACTGAACCCGGACCAAAACTTCAAAAACCTTGAATATTTGGGGTAAATCGCATTTTTTCCCGGTCATTTTAGATTTTATTTAGTTGAAGAAGGTTTTCCCTGTTACAAAAGGTGTCCGGGTAAAACCAGGACACATTTTAAAACCCGCCCGGACAGGCCCCGGACGGCTTTCAATCTAGGACAAATCTGCGGAAACCCGATGGATGGCTGCCCTATACTGGGTCGCTTATTATTTACGTATTAAATTAAGCATATTCTACGTTATTAGGTTCGTTAACACCAGTTTATGTACTAAGTTCATTTTAGGATTAGTTAAAATTGGTTTATCAAAGAGTATAATTAAGAACCGAGGATACAAGCCTTGTTCAAACGTGCTTCAGTTCCATCATAGTTTAAAACGACGTATCTTAATAGAAATGATGAGTCACTTACATCCTTTTGGAGCAGTTTCCCGATCTCAATCATGGCAGTGCAATTAAAGTGAACGAAGACTTGTCACAACTATAAACTGTTTGAGTCAAAGCAAGTTAAATTGGAACGCAATTGGATCTCGGACTTAAATTAAAGTTATAACAGTTGAAGGTATTAAATCAAGTCAAAGAGTAACTCGGTGGAAAAACTTTATAGGTAAGTATCTAGCCAGCTCTGCCAGCTAGATATAACCCAGGGCAGCTTGTGGCGAGCTGTTAGAGAATAGCGACCTGAGTGCTCCTGAGGGATCCTGGGAGTGTTGATTTGATTTGATCGTTCGATAGGAAGACTCAAACCAACCGAAGATCTGACACTAAGGACAAGAATGAAAAGTCATAAGGTCAGTCAAGCAAAATCCTGGATTATCTGACCACGATTCAGCTCGAAAATTAAAGAAAAATCGCAGTACTATAAGACGCCTTCGACTAGGCTACAAGAGCTATTGAGCTATAAAACAGCCTAATCGGACATTAAAATATAAATTCGTCAAATATGAAAATTTTGCAAATATATATATATATTTATATACAGGGTGTCCCAAGAAGTAGTGATATTCTGAAGCTGGGACGTAGAGGACCTAGAAGGCTATCTAAATCACCCCATGTATGTTCCGCGATTTTTCGTATTTTCGGAGTTATGACTTTTTTTTTAATTCTTCACCTATCGCCGAGTAGGATGAGATTTTTATTTAAGTAACATTTACTATCATTACAGGATCAACGTTACAGGATCCCAAGCTGGTGGTAGTGATAATCCATCTTCTCTATTGAAATTAGGATGCTTTTTAATCTCAATCGCCTCGCGTAGCATTCTGGGAAAATATCTTTTTTCTTTGGCAAGGATAGAAGGTTTATAAAAACTTAATTGAGTGGTTTGGTTTGTCAATGACATGTTCACAGACTGTAGACCAATTACACCGACGGTGCTTGACATCTGCTATGTGCTCCTTTCTTGGATTTTTTGTATGTTTGTATGTGTCGTTGTGGCTGCCCTACGCCAAAACGGCTAATCGGATTTCAAAGAGTTTTGATACACGGGTTTTACCCGACTACCCTACCACACTGAAAAAAAGAGAGGTTATGACTTTGCTCTCCTCCACGAATGAAGTTTCAGGCACCTTCTAGTCATATTTAAAATTAAACAACTTTATCACCGCATTTAAATTAGAAATATTTTCTTCGGAGCGAAACTGAATTAAAGCCGATGTTTTAAAATTAAGGGTTGCCCGTTAAAATATTAAATAAGGGCAATTAACATAATCCCCACTGAAAGACATTATTATGCAACACATTTACGTTGTTAATTTACATTTTTGACATAATTTGAAGGATTCGAAGTAATATCAGTCTTTAGACGTCAGTGATAAGTAATAACAATTAGCACATAAATAATATATTGATATATCATACTGTTCATGAGTTGCGTTAAGATTATCACGATTACTAAATCCTAGGAGTGACGAAACGAAACGAAAACTAGTGCGAAAATAATCCCATACATTGTTGAGCATATTTGATAAGTTATATTTTTGATGAAAATCGAAAACGTCCTCAAAACAAGTCGTAGTCTACGACAATGGCCCCGCGTAGCGATCCCGAACGTGGTGAGACTATTTAGCTTGTTATTATACCCTAATCAAAAGCGATTTTTTTTTTTATTAAGCGCAGAAAAAGTGGTGTTATAAGTTTGACATGTGTATATCTGTTTGTTTATCTGTGGCATCGTAGCTCTTGAATGGATGGACAAATTTTGCGTTAGTTTTTTGCGTATTAAAGGCGACTTTATGGAGTTCTTAGCTGTTGTCCAAGGGTTCCGCTGACCGAGAGCTTCTTGTAATGTTGAACATTTTAAATCAAGAATATAACTAATACATATTTTTACTGTAAATAATATTCGTGCCATTGGCAAAACAAACACATGATGAACATCAGAGCCAGTTTTTACCGTCGCAAAGATAAAACCCAATATATACTTTTAGATTATGTCCAAAAGCCAGCGCTTTGAGAAATGACGAGGCTACTCACTGTATTAGTAAGCCAGTAGTCCTCTAGAATAGCTCTTTGCCATTACTCGATATAAAAAAATACCACAAAAAAGATATATATTTACCAGAGTATATATATATCAATTATCAACCAGACGCAAAATGCCTTTATAGTTTTTAAGTTATATAGGTATCTGGTATAGATAAGTTATTCAGAATCGGCGTCGGTTTCTGGCAATGTAAAGATAACAGCCAAAGCAGAAACTATTGGTTGTCCCACCAAGCTGTCGCAAAATACGGGCGGGACTTTGAGAGAGACTGGATTATCTCCCTGTAAAATGTGCCCATGTATTTGTCTGTTGCATTAATATTGCTATGCACTATAATGTCATTATCTCTAGATAATGACATTATAGTGATAGTTAATGATATAGTTATAAATAATGTTATAATCTATTATTAATGACTTCTCTGTTTATTATAAAATCAGACATGTAAAAATGCCCTTGAGGGCTACATGGAGAATAACGTTTTGAATTTGAAAATATGGTCAACATCAAGTTCCACAATGACTAATATTTTCTTCTGTTTCCGCGATTATTACTCATTTAAATAAAACAATTTAACGAATTATATCGCGTAAATTATCTCATTTGAGTTCCCGTCGTTTCGGAAGACCACAACCTGTGACCATGGAACGCTGAAAAGCTTCCGAAACGTCGGGAACTCAAATGAGATAATATACGCGATATAATCCGCTACATTGTTTTATTTAAATTCTCAATGACTAGTCTAAAAGTGTTAGAATACAAAGTTGAGCGTATAAGCGCGTTGCCACTCCTAACCGCCATTCATTCCTCCGATTATACAACTGGTCGGCACATCTGGCTAAAAAGGTATAAAGCCCCTTATATTCGTATTGCTTTTTTTTCCTTTCAGCGGCAATGTGCTCTCGTATTGTAATGCCACAAGGTACAATCGATTGTGAAGATACGTATACGATTTTTAGTTCGCTTTGCAATTATAAAGCAAAAATGTATGGATTCCTTAGTAGTTGGCTGTACTTTAGCTATCGGTGGAAAAGTTATTTACTTTTAAAAGAAAAAACTGAATCAATGCAATTATTAAAATTAATAAAATCGTGTTATGTTCACATTTATAAAAAAAATATCAATGATAGTATTGATTCCGTTAGCCAAAATGGCAAAAACGGAACCCTTATAGTTTCGTCATGTCCGTCCGTCCGTCCGTCCATACATATGTCACATGCCTTTTACTCATAAACTAAAAGATGGATATTGATGAAATTTAGAGAATACATGTCTTATATAAGCCACTACTTAGTTTAATAGTTAAATAAAAAAATATATATTTCTAGGGAGGGCACTCCATACATGTAACTGTAACTGAATGAAATGTTTTTCAGTAAATATCATTGTGCAACGTAAAATCTCTCTCTCTTCTCAATCGCTGAGGATCGTGACTCCGCTTCAGCATGTCAACTGCTTCTCTCCATCAGTTACGGTCAGCTGCCTGGTGTAGTGCGGCGCTAATTGGTATGTTGGTCTGCTCTGAGATCTGGTCAGACCAACGTTTTGGGCTCCGGCCTCTAGGTCGTTTTCCTTCCACCTTTCCTGTGACCGTCAGACGTTCGAAGTTATTCGCACCTCTGCGAGCGATGTGGCCAAAGTTACGCATTATGCGCTGCAGACAGGTGGTAGACAGACGTTGAGCATTCTCTATTTTCAGTTCTTCTAGGACTGAGATGTTAGTCCGGTGTGCCGTCCATGGAACCCTTAACAGGCGCCGCCAGCACCACATCTCAAAGGCATCGACTCTGTTTCGATCAGCTGCCTTCAGCGTCTATGTTTCTGCACCATATAGAGCAATTGGAAAGACCAGTGAGCGAACTACGAGTATTTTGGTTCTATTGGAGATGTTACGGTCCTTCCAGACTCTGCTCAGCTGCGTCATAGCTGTTTTCATCATACCAATTCGTCGCCGAATTTCGGGTTCACAATTGCCTCTATCAGTGATTACAGAACCAAGGTAGGCAAACTGGTCTACGATTTCGTATTCCTTCAGGAAATCCATGCGCTGAATGGTTGCGAAGCGGTCTACGACTAGGAGCTTGGTCTTGCTTTTATTGATTGCGAGTCCCAAGTTAAGGCTTATAGCTTCCAACCTGTCCAATAGTTCTTTCATCTCTGCCTCAGATGATGCAAAAAGTGTGGTGTCATCTGCATATCTTAGGTTGGATATTTTAACTCCACCTATCTTTATACCGCCTTCCCAGTTTTCTAGCGTTTGGCGCATTATATATTCACCATATATGTTAAAGAGGATAGGTGAGATAACACACCCTTGTCTGACTCCCTTTTGGAATTGAAATCTGCCTGAAGTTACATTTTCGATCGAGACAGTCCCATACCCTGACACGTATAGGCTGCGAATCAGCATCACAAGATGAGCCGGGACACCTGTTTTGATTAGGATACCCCAGAGTTTTTCCCACTTCACACAGTCAAAGGCCTTAAGGTAAAATCTCTAAACTAGACAAAAATCTTACACAGCCAATTTCGGCTGAGTAAATTGTTAGACGTAGATTAGGATTGTCATTGTCACTGTCAAGTGAATTCTATTCTTTTTTTCCAATTGATGTATTACCCGAACAAATTTTAAAAATACGCAGCAGCATTACTCAATCATGGGATAATAGGGAACATGCATGAAATTTTTTCATCGCTTTTCTTAACGAAATATCAAAATATCGTAAAAACTATTCCAAAAAGTGAAATTAAAATAAAAATCGGCCAAGAAATACGTATGCTATAAGCATTTTAAACTACTAATTAGACAGCGATTTGACAGAGAGGTCCGACATAGACTGTTACGTCACAGTCCACTACGGTCATATAAACTCCATATTAAACTCTGTTTTGCTAAAAAGAGATAGAATGATATATTTTATAGCTTATATCTTGGGTATTTTTATAGTTATTCGAAAAAATATTTTTGTCTACTGTTTGTTACATGAATAAGCTTTTAATAAAGCAAAAATTAAAATTCACGCATATTCCCTATTCATTCGTTACCGAGTAACTATGCGAGAGTAAGTTATCCGTTGACTAGCGTAGTGAAACGAAATTGAAGTTAACCATCGAGTAAATCGTTAAAGTAAATTTATAATGCCCTAAACCTACTTTACCATTACATATTACTGTTTTTATAAATAGGTACATTATATACCTACCTGTTTACGAAAATACAGTATATGTATAAATTAATAATCGTACATATTAAAGTAGGTTTAAATGTGCCTGACAAAAATGAGTGAAGGTCAGAACGAACAACCGAAGTTTTCATAAATCCATCCCACATTGATATCTATTCAAATCACATGAATTATTTAAAGAGCTTCAACTAACTACTTAAAAATTTATTACTTTCATTTGGGCTATGTCCAAGACAACGCTTAATTTTTATTCCAGTATCGATTCAGTCTTGTCGTGGGCAAAATTACCAAGTTACAAAGTAGGGTATGGTATTAACATTCCTTCACGTAAACATTTCTGTGAGGGTCCTTAGTAAATCGTAATAATATCAGGCAGACATAACGGTTACCTTCATTTGGCATAAACTTTATTGTCATAATCATCATTTGGCATAATTCATCATTTGGCATAATGAGTTTTTTCAGAATCTGTACAATTTTTAAACGAATTATCTTCAATTAAGAAAAAAAATGTTATTGGATACCAAACTTATTGTATAAGCAAATAAGAAAAAGTCATAACCCCTCTTTTTTCTTCAGCATAGTCAGGTAAAAAGTATCCTATAACCATTTGGAGATACCCAGCTACTCGTGTACCAAAAATAGTAACGCCACGCCACTGATAAATAATGTTTATTGGCGTTTTTGAATAGTGATATTGTCTTGTGCATCGTTAAACAGTTTTCTTACCAAAATATTTCTATGACATCGATTTAACCAGACCAATTAACTCCATATGGGGCTGGTTGATCCATCGTTTCAAATACAAATGTATACTTCAAAAATTAAATATCAGTACACACCCGCTAGTAACGGAGCCGTCGTCAAAACAATTAAGAAAAATATCAAGGGCAAAAATAAATTTTTCCGTGGGGTTACTCGTTCCGTCGATTTTGATTTTTTTGCTATAACTACTGTTCTACCATTATACTAAAACGGGTCCTGCGACGGTATAGTATCATACGAATCGCTCCATTTTTTTATTACATTCCTATTCCCATCGGAACAAGTTCCCCCGGCAATAAACCCCGCTCTCCCTATAGTTGAAATTACATACTTGCCTAATTTTAGCAATGCGCATTGTGAAACCAGCATCCACGCCTATTATCAAGGCTAAAAAGTTAAAAAATGTGCTCAAGTTACGTAAAAATCAGCTGAAGCCGAGATAATAGGCATCTGGGGCGCAACAAAGGAAATAAAATTAGCAAAATGTCCATTGTTCCGACTTTATAGTGCCGACATTTCTGTCCCAGCAGCATTTAAGTCTTAGTGTCAACGGTGCTCAGAGCTAACTCTGTTTCAGATATTTATTTGGTTACCTTACTGGAGGAAATAGAAAATTTTCTTCAAAGATTTCTGCGTGGAAAATTCTACAGGAACCTTCGCTCGACTGAATTGAAAGGTACTTGTAGTTTATGTACCTAGCTTGTTTATTAGATTTTCAGTTCAGGATTCGCTGTGATGTGGAAATTGCAATAAAAATGTGATTTAGTTCGTTTGTGGAGCTTGGCTTTTCAAATTGTACAATCTTAAGAGTTTAGCGATAGTTTAAAATTGTATAGTCGGAATGTTTTTAATAAAATACTCACCAAGATAAATTTCCCAGTGCATGACAATATCTCTTTAGTTGACATCTTTAACCTTCATTCATAATAATAAAGATGAACCAGAGGCTGCCAATTTTTATAATTAACTTATCAAACATTGGGGTGTTTCTTTATTTAAACTTTATTTCACAATACAAGTAAGTACAAATGGCTTAATGCCATAAAGGTATTCTCTACCAGTCAACCATTATGCAAAACAAATAAATTATTGGTGCAGGATATCCGTGTCAAACTTGTACAAATGAATAATTACATGCGTTTATCTTACCTATATGCTCATATATTAATCGAAGGTGAATATCGATGTATTTATTCCAAACATCATCTACATCAATGTGGCTTTGAGTTGTGACAAAAACAAAAATTTCTGCGATATAAAAGTCGAATCTAATTACTGTTGTAAAACCAAAACTTTATTTTTTATATTCAAGTTTTTTTTTCAGAATAATGATGATCTTAAGGGCAATAGTATTCCTGCTACCAGGACTTGCTCTGGCCACCCTAAACCGTAATGGTGCTTTGGTAGACTTCACAGACCCTAAGGTAACAAATACTTAAAATCGATTGAACGACAAAGAGACGCGTATCATCATTTCAACTCATAGCCAATCACTACTGAACCTAGGTCTTAATCAACATCATCATCATTTCGACCCTAAGACATTTATATTGCTGCAAGAAACCATCATTTATTCATTAGCGCCCCATTTCACATCCATTCACGACGACTTGTGACGATGTTTGGCTCAGTGGGAGTAACGTTGCCTGCGAAGCTGAAGATCCTGGGTTCAAATCCCGGTTCACATCCATTCACGACGACTTGTGACGACTTTTGGCTCAGTAGGAGTAACGTTGCCTGCGAAGCTAAAGGTCCTGGGTTCAAATTGCGGTAAGGGCAAATATTTGTGTGATGAGCACAAATATTTGTTGGATTTGTTGGATGTTTTCTATGTATATAAGTAAATATACCTATTAAATATATCGTCGTCTAGTACTCATAACAGAAGCTTTATTATGAGCTTACTATGGGACTAGTTCGATTTGTGTAAAATTGTCCTGTAATATATTTATACTGGGGTTGACCGCTCAACCCGAGTATATAATAAAATATTATTCATTTTCGTGTACCTTGAAAGGACTGGAATATGTTCGCTTCTTGTTAGATGATATATCAAGAGTAAGATTGGTGCTCGACCGCAATCGATAGTCCACTGCGAACAGACGAATAACTAAATTTCATAGAGAAGTCGGAGTGAAAAGTTCCTGGTTTGTTTGTTTATCCTTCGTTCATAAATATCAGCGGAACGGCTTTCTAGTTGAGTGCAACACGAGTAGCTATATCAAGTTGCACCGCAACATTTCACTGCGCTAAGGGGCTGAGGTCGGTCTTAACAAGCTACAATTTTCCCTATTACATAAGGACAAATGGATGTAAACGGATACTAAGTTCAAACTCTTGCATAAAAAGTCGTATATGAAAACAAAAGTCATTACATGAATGGATTAAAGTTCGTTTGCTTTACCGCGAATAGTGTCTTGGTGCATTTTCTCGGGTGGACGCCGGACCGTCAAAATCTCCTAACACAACAAATGGGGCTTCAGAGTCCCCGGTAAGCTCGGTCCTCTATACAAACGTAGTTACGCACTCATTTTAAAACGACTGGATAGTTTGCTCTGAAACTTTGTACTTAAAATAAGTTAAGGTATATACAGGCCTGTAATTATTTTATGTAGCTTCAGGTACCATAGTAATGGAAATACTGCGTTTTTAAGTTTTTCATATAAATCTTATTTTTGCTGTATTTTTTGTTTTATAAACTGGAGCCATATAAACTAATTTCAGGCCTAGATATACCTTATGTCATTGTATATGCAAAGTTTCGTAACAATCCAATACGTAGTTTTAAAATGAGAACGAAACTCCGTTTATATGGGAAGGTGAAATTCGGCCGAGCTTGCTGGGGACTCTTAATCGCATATAAAATATGATTTTACTTAATTACCCTTCGACGTTTCGGACGTCGCCTAACGTCCATAGTCTCGAAGGTCATATGTATATGCAATGAAGCTCCGTTGTGTGGAGATAATAAAAAAAATGCATTTGGATTGCCTAATATCTTTTATTAGGCATTTAGATTGCCTAATATAATGTATACCTTCAAATTGTTTTGCTACTTCA
Organism: Hedya salicella; assembly: GCA_905404275.2. NCBI lineage: Eukaryota > Metazoa > Arthropoda > Insecta > Lepidoptera > Tortricidae > Hedya > Hedya salicella. The sequence goes on along the minus strand of FR990111.1, from coordinate 13,335,450 downwards.
GTTTGCTTACCCTGTTTGCTTTGTCGGCGACCTTGAGTCGTCGACTTGGGCAGAGCACATAGTTCGAAGAACCGATGGCCGTTGGGACAGAAAGGTTCACGAGTGGAGACCACGTACCGGCAATGGTCGCACAACCTGGTTAGGGTTTCCGGGGACTCGCCGGATGCGGGTCGCCTTTATCCGGCCTATGTGGAAATCTATTGAGGAGGCCTATGTCCAGCAGTGAGAGTCCTACGCCTGAAATGATGGCTAAGATTTTTTTTTGTTTTCGTTGTTGCTTTTTCTTTACTTTTATTATAACTAGTGTCCTGTCGTTCGCAGATGAGAAAAAGTCATAACCCCTGATTTTTTCGTCAGCGTATTTGAGTAAAAAGTATTCTAAAACCTTTTGTGCCAAAAATAGTTGAAGCCTGTGTAGCCGATTTAGCGTGATGAAGCCACAACGACACGTACAAAAAATCCAAAGAAAATAAATAAATAGTCCGTTACAATCATTTTTTGAAAATGTCTTCAATGTCCAAACATTTCATTTTACAACTTTATAATAGTATAGAGTCTTCTCAGCCCGTTATTCTTCTTGAGTTAGTCTCTTTGTCTCAGATTCCTGTTTAGTCCTTTATTTATGCCCCGCGGCTCAGATTATATCCCTGAGGCAAAGTTACTTGACAGCTTGCACTAGGTGCACTTTTGTCCTGCGGCTATTTTCTTAAGCCCGCTTGTAGTAACTCATCTCTAAACCGTTGTTTTTACTAAAGTATTCGCTTAAAACAAAGCAGAATCTTCACGCAATGGAGATTTTCCGTAAAACAAGTATAATAAATAGGCAGATTAACTTCTTTTGTCATTGCTTGCCGTATGTATCCCATAACTCACGAGACATAACAGAGCCATTAACATACTGACGAGACGGGCGGGCCCTTGAGAAATGGACCTAGAGAAAAACATATTTTTGTTTCTTTTATACATTCGTGAAAAATCTTAGTTTTAAAGAGTGCGTCAGTAGACGTAACCACAATAACGACGTACAGAAACAACAGGGCGCTCTGCTCTGCTCGTACAGATGTAGTGCATAATAGGGTACATGCATGTTTTTTTTACCGCTTTTCTTAACTAAATATCAAAATACCGTAAAAACGATTACAAAATGTGAACTTAAAATTTAAATCGGCCATATAAACTCCATATTAAATTCTGTTTTGCTGGAAAGAGATAGAATGAAATGTTTGACGGCTTATATCTTGGTTATTTTTATAGTTATTCGAAAAATTATTTTTGTCTACTGTTTGTTACAGGAATGAGCTTTTAATAAAGCAAAAATTAAAATTCATGAATATTCCCTATTGTTTTCCTTCGTATTTTCACGGAACCGTACGAACGTGTCTTGCTATTTCAGTCGGTCACAGTACAAACAGTACTGAGGTTGATTGAAGTAGCATGACAAATACGAACGTTTCCGAGAAAATACGATGGAAAACAATTATGCACTACATCTGTAACAAGCTTTGACTACATACGCGTTTTTCTATGTTATCGTCTACAGAGTTTAGAAAAAGAGTTAATGTTAGCATTCATTTCAGGTCCAAGGCCACTTAGATGCTCTGGTCCGCATGGCTCAGTCCTGCGTGATCAGGGTCCGGGCCACGCCTAAGGACGTGCGTGCATATTTCACCAATTCTTCACCCGTGACAAGGTCTGGCCAATGCTTCGCGGCGTGCATGCTGGAACAGAGCGACATCATCAATCATGGAAAGGTTAGCAAAATGTTTACACAACCGGTCCATCGAGACCCACACTATTTTTTAATAACAACAACCTAAACCTTTCTCTTATAGTTTCAGACTTTCCCATACTGACCCATTTGGATTACTGGCTCTGTAATTTCAAAAATATAATAAAGTAACATAAAAATAATAATTATGTCAGTCAAAACCTGAAAAACAGCTCCCTGTCGGTCCCGGTGCAAATGTGCCCTTAATGCTGGCGGCATTTCCTCACTGGTTAGCCTTTGCACCAGAAACGATTCGGAGCGGGGATTTCAAAAGGCTTGGGACGTTCACATTGATAAATAGAAGAAATCAAATGTGCAGATTGATGAATGACAAATTATAGTCTTAATCGGCACCTGCCGTTATACAATCTATATGGCGCAGTCGCAAGGATACATATGCGTAGCATGCGATGCGTCCTTTGACTTAACTTCTTTTTTAATCAGGTTATTTCAGCCTTATCTTCATGGTATTTCAACGGAATATTTACGATCTTTGACCATTTGTCTGCTTGTAGATTAACAGGGAACTCCTCGTCCACCTCGCTAGCTTAGTGAACGGCAAGGCATCCCGCGTAGTCCGTAAACTCAATAGCGTCTCACGAATGTGTCTGGACTCCATCGACGGATTATCTGATCGCTGTCAGCTCGCCTCCACCTACAACGACTGTCTTAATGAAAACATGATCGAGTTCGCATTCCCCCTCGATTTAGCTGAAGAGGCAGTGAGAAAGATGCCGTTTCATCTGATGTCTCCCAAGTGAGTATTTATTTATTAACTTAGCTAGTAACCTGAACTCATCACATAATTCTGGACTCCATAGACGAACTGTCTAACCGCTGCCAACAATTCTCCACCGGCAACGACTATCTCAATGAGAACATTGACAGTTCGTCTACCTCCTGGTTTTTACTATAGAAGCGGTGAGGAAGATTGTTGACCGTGATTGTTTTCTTATTAACGTGGTCCTGAAAATGAATATCGTGTCTATCACACAAGTCTCTGGGCTCTATTATAAATGGGTTACCTGATGGCTAGCAACTCGCCTCCACCTACAACGACCGTCTTAATATTTTCATTAAGACGGTCGTTGTAGGTGATCGAGTACGTATTCCGCCTCGATCTGGCTGAAGAAGCGGTAAGGAAGATGCTGTTACATCTGATTTCCCCCCAAGACTGAACAGCGCATCACGTATACATGGACTACATAGACGAACTATCTGACCGCTGTCAGCTCGCCCCCACCTTCATCGACTGACTTTTTTTATGACTGTACAATCATTTATCGACTATCTTAGTGAGAATTTGATCGAATTCTCCTGCTCTCTGGATTTGATAATGTAATTTCCTCCAAGGGAGTGTATTAGAATAGTTAGTCCATAAACTGAACAAGCCCGCATCCGTCTATAAATACTGTCGTTATGAAAACATGATTGAGTTCACTTTCCTCCTGTACTTGGCTGAAGAGGCGGTGAAAAAGATGCCGTTTCGTCTGATGTCTCGCAAATGAGTCTTGCGTTATCAGATTAGTACATAAACTGAACAGAACATATTGTTATAGAATAGAAATATCGCAATGTAGTGCTAAACTTGTTTCATCTCTGCAACCGGAACTAAAGCTGATAAGAAAAGTAACTGGAAAATGCAATATGCTTCCAGGCTTTTCCACGCGTACGAATAAAACCTATAACGGCATCTCTATATTGCTCTTCGTGTTACGTGTTTTTCTAAAATCCGACCAACTCAGAGTCCCAGCTTCTGCAAGGGTTCTTTACCGTACGCAAAAAAAAAAGAAAACAAAACACGTTTATTGTATATTAATGTAATTTTTAACCTTATTGTATTTTAATTATTTGTCGTTATAGCTACAGTAGGAAAATACGCTTTGCGAAAATTTTATATTACGATTTTGAGCCCTGTGGTGTGGTGTGCCATAGGAGGCTATGACTAAGTGAATTATGCATTTTTGAATTTCAAAACATTTTATTACAGTTCAGAACTCGATTTCAATTTGTAGTTTTTTAAGTACACGAGGCTAGGGCTTCGTTGATAAATTTTTGGTATGGATCCCTAAAAACAGACGCAAATTATATCATCACATACAAGCCCCGGTGTCTACTTTCTTGTTAGGTAACACGTTTCAACATGATTTATGCATGTCTTGAACACAAGCTAATGTTCACCCCAATTCACGAGACGTCACGTGTCAACCTTTTTCAACAATAAATGATGATACGATCTTTTCATAAAGACTGCTGTTGTCTGATAAATAAGTGTATACCTGATGTTAGTAGAATTATGGCGAGAATCGGGCTTGTTAATAAAGCGATTCTTTTAAAATGAGTACCGTTGGTATACGTCGTCATCGTGACCTTACCTTTTTCTTAAAGTGATATATTTATTACGTTCTTTGTAAGATAATGCCCTAGACAGCGGTGTGAAATCCACAATGTCACCTTTGTGAAATTAAGATAATACCTAGCATCAAAATAATGCTGAGGGTTCGTCTAGCAATTAGAGACAATCACTTATTTTTATAAGCGAATACAAGCTGAACCAAGGGCAAAAGAAATTCAACAATTAAAGGTAATTTAATGTCGGATCTTATCAATATAACTTCTAAATACTAATTACAAGTTCGTACCATGATGAAACATTATTCTCTATTGTAATTATTGTGTGAACTTTTAATAGGCACGACGCAATTCTCAGAAAACCTGGAAAACTTTTTTAAATCGCGATTTTATTGAAATTTGTCGAGTGTTCATACGAATTAGAATGTTGTGAAAAATTTACAGTGAAAATCATAAACATAGTAAGTAAAATCTCGTAAAATCGTTAACGTTAAACTATAACTTTGTTCTGAGTCTTAATAGGAACGATTCCGAAGTTTTTCAACCAACATATAAAAATCATGAAACAACATTTGCATAGCAATCGGTCGGCTTCACATTTTATATGTAGAAGTAGTTTTTTTTAATGTTATGTAACTGTGAGTAGATTCAGAAAGTAACAAGTAGTAGGCAACGTCTTGAATTTCATCTTATACAAAATTGAGTCCACTTACGCTTTATGTAAAATACTTTCATATATAAACACTGCGTAGATATCTTTATAGTGATCTCTTCTGTTTCCGCGATTATCACCCAATTAACACTTTCGCAACTGACATTTTCGTAGCTTATAGCCAATAACATGGGAAAAACCGTATGTAGCTAAAACTTGCTACGAACAGAGCTGGCTCGCCGTCGTGAATCTGTTAAATAAAACAATTTAAACGGATAATATCGCGTATATTATCTCATTTGAGTTCCCAACGTTTCGGGAGCTGTACGGATACTGAAAAGCTGTATATCTTTATGTTTGATTGTCTATCTATCATCCACGGGCGTCCACTGCTGAACATAGGCCTCCGCTGTAGCTCGCCACATGGTGCGATCCTGCACAGACCCCATCCACCAACTCCTCACGAAGTCACTGCTAGACTAGACTCAAGCCAAATAATTACCTTCGCATATCTTTATCGTTGCCTGTCTACCCTAAAGTAACTTGTAACTAGCTAGACATTCCCCAAGTTTGTCCACAATGAAGCCTTGTTCTCAAAGTATCTACCTACCTTCAAATTAAGTTCATAACCTTTTCATGTCATCGCCTCTCTTACAAATAGACGGCGGCAAGAGCCACTTGACTCAAGCCACTTTTAAATTGGATCCAGCCAACCACTCACAAACGCGCTTCTTACAAGAAGATTATCATTTGCGTATCTTTCTGGGCTCCGTACACAAACAGTATCAATGTTTTTCCATCTTTAATTTTAATTTACAACCGGTTTAGTTCAATGGGTGTAACGTTGCCTGCGAAACTGAAGGTCCTTGGTTCAAATTTATTTATTTATTTATTCCAAAATTACATATCGGTAACTTACAGCTGGTAGCAGCAAATCCCGGTAAAGGAAAATGTTTGTGCGATGAGCATAATTAATTGATGAGTCTTGGACGTTATATATGTATATATATATAGACATATAAGTTAATTTATCTATTAAATAGTCGTCCAGTACTCGTAACACAAGCCTTATTGAGCTCAGCACAAGACTAGTTAAATTTTTACAAAAAATTGACCCGTAATATTTATTTATTTTAATAAGTCTGTTTATACTACCTTGTTTTTTGCCAAACTGAGGACAGTTTGTTGGCGGATAAAGCGCTCATTAACATTTTAGTGTTCTAGCGACTTATAATTTACTTAACTAACCACATAAGGCATTTATTTTATATCTCTGCCCATCCATAACAACTTTTACTACTATAAGAGGATGTATACCTGCTTAACTGGCAACGTCGCAATTTTTTTGGTTTTGTTTGATTATTTTAAGATATGTGAATGTAACTTGAACATGTTTTCAATTCATTCATTACGTTTTCGGTAGTTAAGCTGGCACAATGCAAAATTTCATGATATTGCCACAGCAAAAGCTCTAAAAATGAATTTATGTCTATATGTTGTTTTGTAAGAAAATAAAGGCAAAAGCTATGAGTACATGAATTAAACACAATATAAATGCTAAAAATGTAGGGTATGTATTGAACATATATTTAAGTTTCATTCAAATACCACAAAATAATGAAGCAAGAAGAAAAAATATGCGACGTTGCCAGTTAAGCGGGTATAAACGCTCATAAGCCCTAGAATTATGGTGAGACACCATCTTTAGTGGCTGACTAAGCCGATACGATGGCTACATGTTCTATGGCAGGCCAGACGAGACAATTTTGTGACAGATGGTACCCACTGAGCCGGCTTGACGACGTCTTTGTCTCTTGTCAGTAGGGTTTGCATTCCGGAATTGCGGACGGTTTTCCGATATTACGATTCCGGATGTGAGACTTTCAATATCGGAAATACCGGAATTAAAAAACTAATGTACTTTTTCGACACGTATTCAATATTTTTAAAATGTTAAGCAATAATTATCTTAACTCAAGCTCCGCTTAGTCTTCAGGCATTATTTTAAGATCATATTCATCTCCAAGACCATATCGAGCATATGTTCTGAGAGGGGCGAGTGGTGTGAACACTAACTGCATTAATTATAGCTAAGTACGCAATCAACAGAATATACTTATTTGATTTATTTCTAAAATTAAAGTAATAATGGTCCTGGCGGTACTGAACTGTACTAAAGATGCGGGCGGCATTCTCTCACCGTATCGTTTTGCTAATACCTACATAAATGAAAATAACATTACGCTTAAGAAATTTCAGGCAAATATTTCGGTAATAATGCTCATGAAATTCTAGCTATATTTGGATATTCATTCAATCTGAAAAAAAAATTAAATACGCCCTTCAATTCCGGAGACAGTTCCGGAATTCCGGAATGGGGCTACAGTCTCGAAATTAACTCCGGAATGGGAATACCTTCCGATATAGCAAACCCTACATATCAGGCATGAAGGCATCAATAGAGTTATTACGAGATGTAATTGTATTAAAACCGGAGAACGTGCAAGCGATGACCGAAATTTAACAATTAAAAAAAACGTAGAAAATAATAAGTCTGGAGTTCCAATAGTCTGTCTAAATGTCATACTTAACCATAAGGCTCGTGAAATTTAACAGGTAGATTGCTTGAACTTTATACAAAATATACTGCAACCGCTTAACGACAAAAACAAAAAATAGTTAAAAATGAAAATGGAGTCGTTCGTGTCTAAACGTGTCTTTTAAGGTGCGTCCACATTTGTATCATTTGCCCGTATCAGATCATCGTCGCGTAGCATGATCGCGTGTCACGATCACGCGTTTGGACGTTGCGCCGATCCGATCACTCGAAATCCATTTGCTACGCGTATCACACACTTGTATCGGAAGAGTGCGGCATTATCGGCGCGCCGACAGTAAGGCTGGAACCAGTGCTGGACCGATGGTCCGCACGTACGGTCGGTCGGGCGGCTTTTGTATGACCGCATACGCGCTGACGTTCAGCATCAGTCTGAACGCGCCTATGCTTTCTACAGCGATAGCTACGCCCGACCGACCGTACGCGTGTACCATCGGTCGAGCACTGTTTCAAGCCTAAGCGTCCAAGCAGCGCGATACGCAGTCATGCTACGGCACGGTGATCGGATACGAGCAAATGATACAAGTGTGGACGCACCTTTAGGCGTTTTTAGGTAAGGTGCGGTAGAGTCCGAATTGCATTTGACCACAAAGACGCAAAATATTTTTTAATTAATTAATTCTCTAAGACAAGATGTTTGATTGGTGTTTGTTTGAACTAAGGTATTTTTTGTTGCAGCTTACCTTCGGATATTCGGGCCTAATTCAAAAGTAGATTATTATCATCGATGTTTTGTATTTTTACACAATTAAAATATTTTTACATGTTACATTGTTTTTTATATTTCTACGTCTGTATTCATGGTTTTACTTCTCATACATATAACAGTATTTATTTTCATATTTTCTTCTGTTTCCGCGATTATTACTCATTGAAATAAAACAATTTAACGGATTATATCGCGTATATTATCTCATTTTAGTTCCCTACGTTTCGGAAGCTTTTCAGCTTTCCATGGTCACGGGTGGACTAAAATGAGATAATATACGCGATATAATCCGTTAAATTGTTTTATTTCAATGAGTATTTATTTTAACTTATGGCAAAAAGATTCTCAAACAGTCGGCCTGGTTGTCACACGACGGCCATAACAGAAAACTAAACGAACGAATAAGTTCATCGACCGGTGTCGCAAGATCGCAAGAGCTTTATATAGGTGGGAGATATAGCTCTCCCGATCTTTCGAAACCGGTTCGTAGTACATAATGGCCGCTGTGACGACCGACCCGTGAAGGTGTGTCCACACTTGTATCATTTGCTCGTATCCGATCTCCGTTGCGTGGCATGACTGCGTATCGAGCTGCTTGGACGCTCAATGTCAGCGCGACGATCACGCCTCGCTTGTCCGATCTAAGTATGTGATATGCGTAGCAACATGGATTTCGAGCGATCGGATCGGCGCAACGACCAAACGCGTGATCGTGATACACGATCATGCCACGCGACGAAGATCTGATCGGGCAAATGATACAAATGTGGACGCATCTTTAGGCAACCATACCCGGTCTCCTCTACCAGGGGCTGCGGACACGACGGGTGTGCGCCGCGCCCGACCGACGCTTCATACCCCGCTCTCCCTTAGTACAAGTGTGGATCTTAACTTAATCATCGGCTTCTTCGTTCGCGTACTATTCTAATTCCAAAATATCCTTTAGCGTACCGCATCCTCACCCTACTTCGAGTGGTCGCTGATAGCATTCCCATTTGTGCGTTTGCTCTTCCCCCACTAAATCCCATCACTAGCCTAACCTATCCAGTTCTTGTCAGGTTCTAAAAAACCTTCCTTAGTAAAAGTAGTATTTCAAATTTCATTTTCCTACCTTCAAGATGACATGACCCTGCTTTCTCCAATTTACTTCTAATCCTTAATACCTACACCACACGTATAAAAACTTGATTACGAGTATATAACTTTTGATCCCCGACATTGTTTGACGGCGCAATGTGAGTTGTTTGTGAAAAGTTAATTCGTGTTACTGTTTTATAGATATAGTTGACATGACATGATCCAGCTTTCTCCAACATACTTCTACACCTAAATACCTACACCACACGTATAACAACTTAATTATATAACGCATGATCCACCGACATTGTTTGACGGTGCGTTCGTGCCTCGCCTCCTAAGCTACGAGGAAAACTCGATCTCATATTTACTAATATAGCTCCAAGTAAGTATATTGAATATAATAAAATGATAAAGGGAAACGTAACTTTGCCGAAAGGACATCCCTTATTGGAACGTTATATGTGGGTAAGAAAAGGAATGGTCTGGTTAAGATGAAATAATTGGCCAAAGTCGTGGCCTTGGGGTTATTACGCACGAGCGTTTGTACACTTACAAGTATGAGTGTTTATCTAACGACACAAAAGCTCCTTCACTTTGGTGGTAACCGTGAAACCGTCAGTCTTCCTTCCTCGCTCTTATTTCAATATGGCGTAGGTGATATTGTTTGGTGCTGGGACTACCTGTGGAATAAAAACCTCATTAATTAATTAGGAGCGATAGTTCAAGACATGAGAATTTGATTCCATCCTCGTCGCAAAATTGTTATGTCTTGAAATTTGCTCCCAATTAATTAATAAGGTTTTTATTCCATAGCTAGTCCTACACTGAATATGAGAGGCTCATTGTGAAATAAAGGTTCTTTGGGGGAATAGCTGTGATATCGGTAAATATTTACTTTGCAAAAAAAGTGCATTAGAATTTTAGCAAATATAGACCAAATGGAGTCATGCAAACCTTATTTCATCAAACATCAAATACTAACTGTTACGTCCATGTATATATTTGAATTAGGGATGTCACGAATGACGTTTTCGTCACATTCGCGAATGCGAATGCGAATGCGAATATTAAGGATGCGAATGTACGAATGCGAATGCGAATGCGAATGTCTTTGAAACCCATTAAAACAACTCAATAAATCAGTCAGTTTTTTATTTCTCTAATTACCTATTTAACATAATATGGCAGTAGAAAGAAAAAAAATAGATCTCATAGGTTACAGTCTGTAACTGTACTGTACCATATAATGACATTACGCAACGCAACAATCACAGTAAACCAACTCAGTGAAAACTAAAAATGCTCCCTCCCTATTTGGTCAAAATGAATCACGTCATGCGGCTAGCGCGCTCTGCGCATGCGCGAGTCGGCAGCGGGCAGCCAGGGCGGGCGAAACTTGTCACGACCTGCACACATTCGCATTCCCCAATAATTCCCATAGTTTGATGCGAATGCGAATGTCGATGCGAATGTTTCAAATTATACGAATCATTCGCATATTTTAATTTATTCAATTTATTTACACGGTATTACAGCGAACCAATTCACCGTGAAACCAGATTACTTAATTTACAACTATACAATTTATATAAAGATTGAGTACACAAGCTAAAAACAATTGACAATATTTTAAGTACATAAATTTTATGCATGTACGGAGGTCTGCCTGTTGTCCATCATCTCACAAAACCTCAAACATTCACGGCACACAGCTATCCATCTCCACGCAAACAGATCACATTCAGGCACAGATGCCAAGAGCGCATTGAGTAAAGTGAGTGCGCGCGGTAGTGGCGCACTTCTGCGCGACAGCGTGCGCGCCGCCGGCGCCGCCAGCAGCGCGCGCGCGCAGGGGCGGAGGTTGACGCGGGGGACGTCCGGGACGCTCAGCCGTAGTACACTGTCCACTAATTGGATAACGTCCGACTCCCCGCGCAAAAACCGGCAGACTGTGATGAGAAGATCGTTGTTTATCCTCACTTCCAAAGAATTAAAACCTAGGCAACCGAGTAAAAATTTTGTGGGATATAAGTATGGGTAATATCCAAATTTTTTCTTATAGAGAAACCTAAGGAAAGACTTCTGTATTTTCTCTAGGAGTAGGGCATATGTGAATTCATGCGGATTCCAAATAATGGACGACGCCTCCAGTTTACTCCGCACTAAAGCATTAAAAAGTAGCTTTATAACTCCGGGTTCATGGAAATCCTTGCAATTACGAAGCACGAAACCCAGTCTTTGGTAGCAGCTACTGGCGAGTGCCCGAATATGCTCATGGAAGGTGAGGCGCGTGTCAAACACCACCCCTAGATCCTTCACAGAGAAGACACGATTGATGACATTGTTGTCCAGGAAGTATTGCGCATGTATAGGAGACGAGCTTCGCCCAAATGTACAAACGCAACACTTCGCTGTATTAAACGACAGCTTGTTGTCTATGCTCCACTTTAACACGGAGACAATATCTTTTTGCAAGGAGACACAGTCCGCTGCATCTTTCACACCATAAATAAGCTTGAGGTCGTCAGCATACAGAAGACACTTAGCATTACGAACCACAGATTCTAGGTCGTTAACCATCAGACCAAATAAAATAGGTCCCAATATGGAGCCCTGACTGACGCCAGACCGAGTGTGATATCGATCTGAGATGAAGCATCCATGCCGAACATATTGCTGACGATCGCGCAGATAACTGGCAAACAGTGCAAGTAACTTAGGAGAGAAGCCAATGTCGTCAAGTTTATTTAATAGGACGTCATTATCTACGCAATCGAAAGCTTTCTTAAAGTCAAAATAAATGACGTCGACCTGGATACCCCCATCCAGGTACTCGGAGATGGCATCAGTCAAAATTAAGAGATTGGTGTCAACGGAACGATCGGCTCTAAAACCATGCTGCGACTCGCATAGAAACGGCTTAACTTGTGTGGATATTGCACGAAACAGTATAGACTCGAACAGTTTTGCTAAAGTTGAGAGAACTGCAATGGGCCTATAATTTTCCACTTTGGAATTATCTTTGGACTTAGGTATAGGGCTCACTCTAGTGATCTTCCACAGATGTGGATAAACACCAGTTTTTAGAGATAGGTTAAGAAGGAAGTGTATCGGGATCTTCAACTGACCCGCACAGTTTTAAATATGCGAATGCGAATATTCGTGACATCCCTAATTTGAATCATGTAAGTTTGTTAGGAAACACCTGAACTTATACTCGCCCAAAGATACAACTCAAATTAAAAGAAATGATCGCAATGTTAATAAACTGATAATGCTATTTTCTAAACTAAAACTCGTCGCATGCAGCATTATATGACTATCAAAATTTATAATAATTTGCCAAATTCAATTAAAATGTCGATAACCCAGGATTGTTTCAAAAACAGTTGAAATTTTTCTTAATTAATAAATGTTTTTATAATATAAATGAATATTTTAATCATGATAATGAATGAATAATGTCGCTATGTGTTATAATAACTAAACTTTTGAAGAAATTTAAAAGGGATGTTAATCCACATTTAATGATAACTTTAGTTAGATATTTGCTTTTCCATGGTATCAGTTCAGCAGGTACCTCTTACACTATAAAAATAATTAATAAATGATGAATGATGATGAGATTAGATCCGATTTCACAACGTATTGATCAGGGGTTGATTATCATTATAAGCTTTGCTAAGGCGGGTTTGGTAAGGCTACAATATCTGTTTACCGTCAATGCTGCCAGCTTGTTTCTTACACTTTTTTTATTTGTTTCACACTTGATGTACTTATTTATCGAATAGGTGAAATTGTTAATTTACCTTTAGAGAAAGAGCTTTTATAGAGAGGGCTATGCTCGGGATCTCTCGACGAGTCAATCAGATATCGCTAAGTTGTAATTACTTCAATGCAGCATACTTCAATGTTTGAAGAAGAACGTCTGCAACCAGTGCGTATTACCGGTGATCACAGACTAATAAGAGATACTATGTATCAGACTGCCAACTCAGAAACAAATATTATTTGCACTAGGCAACTATATTTAATCTGTACGATTAGTCTTGACTGACGTTATTTTTTTTTTTCTATTCGAGATTGCTATATGGCAAGGGATCGTAAGGTATTCAGCCAAAGCGGTCTAGGTTCATTGAATGAGGTCTAATATTTAGAATGAATAGTTCCCGGCACGTAAATTGAACACGTAACTGCAGTAATTGTATTTACGTGATCAAATTCTATGCTGAGGAACCTCAGTGGCGAAAAAAATAAAAAACACATTATTTGTTAAAATATTTATTTTTCATATTATTTTTAAATCTGTCGTAACCTTTTTATGCATTGCAAGTAATACGCGGTTTTTTAATCGGACTGCATCTGTCCCTTTTAATATTTTGTTGGTTGTGTGTTGCGTTGCACCAATTCATAATTGTAAATCGAACAGTCAGAACAATGAAATGACTGAGAATAGTTTTGTGCTCGGGGCAGTCAGAGAAACAAAATGAATTCTTGGACATAATGTTTGCTAGTTCTGCGGGCGATAATTTTGCAAGATCATCACGATTTAAACACTTCAACTACTTAATAAGTATTGTCTCAGAGCACGGAAAATGGTGTAAAATAGCGTCCTTTCGCAAAGTTCAACAAACACAACACTCATAAAACATTTTGCAAAAAGCAAGACAGGATAAACACAAGTATATCACTCGATAACACTTTACTGTAACAGTGACAGAATGAATTTCGACAAATAATATATAGATGACAAGACGAGTGTATTGACAAAGCAACAGCTAATCACAGCAGAGAACGTCAGTCAACATTAAAAACAACATGGCGCTAACGTACGCGTTTTGTTATACGAAGATTACCAGCTGTGCCGGTGATGACCTACGGGGCCGAAATGTGGTCTCTAACTATACGTAATGGGTATAGGACTAATGTGTAATTATAACCCTCCTTCCACGTAGTCAAAATATTTTGTCCAACTGGTTTGACTACGAGGAATTATGTTTCTTCGTGGTCAAACTTCATTGACATTGCACCTTTTCAGCACGCTGTATACATGCAGTTTATGTATATACAGTCATAGATAATAATATTAATAATGTCAGATATCAGGTTTGGCGATGATCGTGAAAGTTTTTTCCTTGTCATATTAATTTTAACCGTCTTGTCAGCTGAGTATTTATATAAGTCATTAAAAATGGATTTAAAATATGTGAAACGTAAGCGTGGGATAGTTCTTCTTCTCGAGGGCCGGCAATACTATAAATATGGCGTACGTATAAAAATGGGAACATTTTCTGGGCTTGCAGCCAGCTAAGAAAGGAAAAGTGTCGGGGGTCTATTACTCTGAAGGTAAATAATTATAAATTATTACCAACGATTGCTATTACAAGCAACCATTTATAATCATATTAAGAATACATGTTATACCTGTATACATATCTCTTTTTCCATTCTTTCTACTTATCTCCCGTTTTATTAATTCGTTATATATTTTCTCGCTCGCCTTCGCAGTGTCCATAGTGACACTTAATTTAACCATTGGTTCATGTTAAGCATCAAGCTAATAAAATAGCTTATTTTTTATTTTACTGACATATAATCTCCTTTGTGTATATATATTTGTCTATGATGTTGACACCCGTCACATACATGAAATGCCTGTCATAGTTATTTTATTCTGCAACTTGTCTTCTTAAGTTAATTAAAGCCAAGTTATATATTTGGTATTTCCTTTGAATGTAGCAATTTAATTAACTTAAACACGATGTCTGAAACCAAGAAAGAACAGGAGAAGATATCATCATTTTCTTTAGCTAGGTATCTTCGACCTGATCGATTTGACATTGAACCAAATGCCACCGGAGCAGGAGAACAGTGGTCTCATTGGTACCAAACCTTCTCAAACTTCCTTTCTGCAAAAATACCTGCCGATATTACAGATGCCATAAAACTAAAATTACTAGCAAACCACTTAACTGCTAACATTTATGTACACATAAAGAATTGCCAAACGTATGATGACGCTGTTTCCGTCCTGAACAAAACTTATCTCAAGCCGCAAAACGAAATCCTAGCTCGCTTTGTCCTCGGCGCACGAAAACAAAAACATAACGAGACTATTACTGATTATTGTCGCACTTTACAACTTTTAGCGCACAATTGTAATTTCAAATCTGTCTCTGCCGATGAACATAAGAAGCAAGCTATACGTAGCGCCTTTATTACGGGAATTCTGTCTTCTAAAATAAGGGAACGATTACTTGAAAACTGGACTCTTTCGATGGATGAAGCGTTCAACTAAGCCGTGATCCTCGAAACCGCTGAAAAGGACTCGGCTACAATGGGCGTTAGTGTTCCGAACACACTTAATGCCCTCCCATTCACGACTACAAGAACCACAAGTGCCAATTCCTAGCAATACAGCGGTATCACCTTCACCTACGACGAAACGTTGCTTCTTTTGCGGTGGGAAGGTGCATCAAAGGATCACATATCCAGCATTTCACGCCTATTGTCAACTCTGTTCTAAGAAGGGCCACTTCGCTCCAGTTTGCCGTTCCCGTAACAACCCATCAACTAGCAATGCTGTTTCTTGTCCGAGTTCTGCCGTTCCTGCCGAATACCAACAATCACCAAGTCCTTCCGAAGCGACTAGCACTGTTTACTCTGCTGCATCTCCGTCTAGTTTAGTGAAGGCTACGATTAGCATTACCGTCAATCATACTCGTGCCGATGCGCTGATAGATACTGGAAGCTCAGTTAGTTTCATTGATCGCAATATAGCACGAATGATGAATCTCAAACAACGACCTTGTAAACAAACTATAAATCTGGCATCGCTTAGCCATACATCACATGTCGAAGGGATTTGCTTTGCTACGCTAGAAATTAACAAACACATATACAAGCAACGGCCCCTTCTCATAATAAACAACTTGTGTGCAAACGTCATCATAGGCCACGACATTCTTAAGGAACATGCCAAGCTTGAATTCCAATTCGGAGGTATCAGGGAGCCTCTGCAAATAATTTTCAACATCATAGACAAATATATATACACAAAGGAGATTATATGTCATTCTCCCCCTCTATAGTTTCTTCATCGAGGAGATAGTCATTGAAACGTAGTGGTAATCTCTTAGGTCTTGTGGATCTTCTGACCTGTGGAGGATCAACGTTTGCGGAGGAGTTCTGAAAATATCTTCGGGAATTTCGTCATTATTAGCCCTGTCCTCTAATAGGGGACTTCCAACCTCTCCGTTATTGACAAGTGGGTCTTCATCATCCAATGGTGCAGGAAGTGGGGCTAAATGTCTATTTGATACAGTTGTTTCTTGCCCATTACGCCGCCGTACATATGAGTAGCTGGGATTTGTTTGAAGTAATTCAACTTCCCCAACATAGGGGTCGGATTTCGGGCGGACAAACTTCTTTAATAGTACGGGTCCAGGACCTAGCCATGACGGGAGTGATTCTCCGACAGGCGTTCTTCGAGGGAAGTTAAATAGCTTCTCATGGGGAGTAGCGTTTATCGAGGTGCAGAGTAGAGATCGTACACAGTGTAAAGAGGGCTTCAGAACTTGCTCCCAATTTTCAATCGGTAAATTTTTCGATTTGAGATTTAACTGTATCGTCCGCCAAAGCGTTCCGTTTAGTCTCTCTACCTGGCCGTTCCCCTGAGGATTATAAGGTGTCGTGCGAGAAGTGGCAATGTTACAGTTCTTGAGAAAGGTTTGTATTTCTTCCGACATGAAAGAGGATCCTCTGGCGCTATGTATATATAAAGGCTGACTGTATTCGTAGAAAAGATCCCTTAAGCACTTGATAACAGTTGCCGAACTTGTGTCAGGACACGCATACGCGAAAGGATATCTTGAAAATTCCTCGATTATTGTCAGTATATAGTTGTTTCTCGTATTTGAAGGCAGAGGACCTTTGGAATCTATGTTTAATCTTTCGAATGGTGATACAGCTTTAATCAGTGTCCCTTTTGCTTTGGCGAAACGAGGTTTAACTTCCGCACACACGCGACAAGAAGCAGTCATCTCTTTTATATCATTTAGAGAATAGGGAAGATTCTTTAGTTTAATCCAGTGGTACATTCTTGTAATACCAGAATGAGAGAGTGCGTCGTGCAATTCGTATAATTTGTGGCTACTCACGACCGCGCAGACCCTTGACAGTGCGTCCGCAGCAACATTTTCAATCACAGATCTGTAAATTATATCGTACTTGTAACATGACAGTTCTAGCCTCCATCTTTCGATTTTATCGTTTTTTATTTTGCTTGCACGATTTTGGTTGAAAATATAGCTAACTGATTTCTGATCTGTGATAAGAAGAAAGTGTCTGTTGATGAGGTAGTGGCGCCATTTTTTAAGACTCTCGACACTAGCGCAAGCCTCTTTCTCAACAGAAGCATGCTTGCGTTCACTGTCCGACAATGTTCTTGAAAAGAATGTAACAGGGCGTCCTTTCTGGGCTAGTGTCGCAGCTATAGCAAACTCTGATGCATCAGTTTCTACCGTTAAGGTTTCTTCATATTCTATGGCAACTAATGCTGCCTTTTCGATCTCCACCTTTAATTGCTCAAAACTACATCGTGCGTTTTTGTTTAATGGAAAGATCACGTTATTGACAAGAGGTTGTACCTTCTCAGATAATTTGTGAACCCATTTGGCATAATGAGCAAATAGGCCTAGGGCTCGTTTGAGTTCAGCGGCGGTACGTGGAAGTGGTAGTTTTATAAGAGGGTCAAGTCTATCTTTGTCAGGCTCTATTATATTGTTTTTGATTGTATATCCCAAGAGACTAATGGAAGTTTTCCCGAAATTGCACTTTTGTTCATTCAATGTTAATTTATACTTCTTTGCTGCGGCCATGAATTGTTGTAAGTTTTTATCATGTTCTTCCTCGTCTTTACCGCAAACCGTGACGTCATCCAGATATGCAAAAGTTCCCTGCAGCTTTTCTTTGCCAATTATGTGTTCAAGTGTACGTTGAAAGGCAGCGACTCCATTTGTGACGCCGAATGGAATTCTTTTGAATTGATATAATTTGCCACAGGCTTCAAAAGCCGTATAAATTTTTCTCGTTCTAAAATAGGCACTTGGTGATACGCGCTTTTTAAATCAATCTGGCTAAAGTTATTGAATTTAGCCACTTTTGACACGATTGACTCAATATTTAGCAGTGGATAGGCGTCCAAGTATGTAAACTTATTGATAGTTCTTGAGTAGTCGATGACCATCCTCTTTCGATGTGTTCCACCCCCAGTGACAAGTACTTGAGCGCGCCAAGGAGATACGCTCGGTTCGATTATTCCATCTTCTAAGAGCTTTGATATTTCAGCCTGAATGAATTGTTCTTCAAATTCAATCAAAAACAATATAATAGAGCCTGACAAAAATAGACTTGACCCTCTTATAAAACTACCACTTCCACGTACCGCCGCTGAACTCAAACGAGCCCTAGGCCTACTTGCTCATTATGCCAAATGGGTTCACAAATTATCTGAGAAGGTACAACCTCTTGTCAATAACGTGATCTTTCCATTAAACGAAAACGCACGATGTAGTTTTGAGCAATTAAAGGTGGACATCGAAAAGGCAGCATTAGTTGCCATAGATGATAAAGAAACCTTAACGGTAGAAACTGATACATCAGAGTTTGCTATAGCTGCGACATTAGCCCAGAAAGGACGCCCTGTTACATTCTTTTCAAGAACATTGTCGGACAGTGAACGCAAGCATGCTTCTGTTGAGAAAGAGGCTTGCGCTATTATCGAGAGTCTTAAAAAATGGCGCCACTACCTCATCAACAGACACTTTCTTCTTATCACAGATCAGAAATCAGTTAGCTATAGTTTCAACCAAAATCATACAAGCAAAATAAAAAACGATAAAATCGAAAGACGGAGGCTAGAACTGTCATGTTACAAGTACGATATAATTTACAGACCTGGGATTGAAAATGTTGCTGCGGACGCACTGTCAACGGTCTGCGCGGTCGTGAGTAGCCACAAATTATACGAATTGCACGACGCACTCTCTCATTCTAGTATTACAAGAATGTACCACTGGATTAAACTAAAGAATCTTCCCTATTCTCTAAATAATATAAAAGAGATGACTGCTTCTTGTCGCGTGTGTGCGGAAGTTAAACCTCGTTTCGCCAAAGCAAAAGGGACACTGATTAAAGCTGTATCACCATTCGAAAGATTAAACATAGATTCCAAAGGTCCTCTGCCTTCAAATACGAGAAACAATTATATACTGACAATAATCGATGAATTTTCAAGATATCCTTTCGCGTATGCGTGTCCTGACATAAGTTCGGCAACTGTTATCAAGTGCTTAAGGGATCTTTTCTACGAATACAGTCAGCCTTTATATATACATAGCGACAGAGGATCCTCTTTCATGTCGAAGAAATACAAACCTTTCTCAAGAACTGTAACATTGCCACTTCTCGCACGACACCTTATAATCCTCAGGGGAACGGCCAGGTAGAGAGACTACACGGAACGCTTTGGCGGACGATACAGTTAAATCTCAAATCGAAAAATTTAACGATTGAAAATTGGGAGCAAGTTCTAAAACCCTCTTTACACTGTCTATGATCTGTACTCTGCACCTCGATAAACGCTACTCCCCATGAGAAGCTATTTAACTTCCCTCGAAGAACGCCTGTCGGAGAATCACTCCCGTCATGGCTAGTTCCTGGACCCGTACTATTAAAGAAGTTTGTCCGCTCGAAATCCGACCCCTATGTTGGGGAAGTTGAATTACTTCAAACAAATCCCAGCTACTCATATATACGGCGGCGTAATGGGCAAGAGCAATGTATCAAATAGACATTTAGCCCCACTTCCTGCACCATTGGATGATGAAGACCCACTTGTCAATAACGGAGAGGTTGGAAGTCCCGTATTAGAGGACAGGGCTAATAATGACGAAATTCCCGAGGAAGATATTTTCAGAACTCCTCCGCAAAACGTTGAACCTCCACAGGTCAGAAGATCCACAAGACCTAAGAGATTACCACTACGTTTCAATGACTATCTCCTCGATGAAGAAACTATAGAGGGGGAGAATGACATATAATCTCCTTTGTGTATATATATTTGTCTATGATGTTGACACCCGTCACATACATGAAATGACTGTCATAGTTATTTTATTCTGGAACTTGCCTTCTTAAGTTAATTAAAGCCAAGTTATATATTTGGTATTTCCTTTGAATTTAGCATTTACCCAATACGTAAACGTATTCCCGTACAACATACGGCCGTGTCTATGACACAGCCCTACCCTATTTTTTTAATTTAAATTAACGTCGATAATATACGCGATATAATCCGTTAAATTGTTTTATTTCAATGAGTAATAATCGCGAAAACAGAAGAAAATATTATTAACGTTGACTGTACACATTTTTAAGTGGACATTGATACAGGGTGGATCATTTCATTTGACTAGTTTGACCACGAGAAAACATAATTCCTCGTAGTCAAACCAGTTGGACAAAATAGTTTGACTACGTGGAAGTAGGGAATTATAATCTAGTGAATCTTACTTGTGTGATTAAGAAACACCGGTTTTATTTCGACGTAATAATTCAGAGCCGGAACCGTATTAGGTCGGATTACTTTAAGCCTGGGGGATAACATAGCCCAGGCCATCTTTTGTATTTAAATATTATGTGTTACCGTTTTCTTTAACTCTTCTTCTCAGGACTTTACCAGATAAAATAATTACTTTTAAATGAAGAAAATGGCTAAAACACAAATACTTTTGTACTTTAAATGAATTTTTCGACAATGTAAATTAGTTATTACATTCACACGGGACATTCAAGTAACCACACATTAGTATAGTTAATTAGGTTTTTTAATTCCTAAAATTTGCTTAATATGTGAGACTGAAAACAATGTTTTGTATACAATCATCTAAACACCATGTTTAAGCAAAGAAATAATTTCATTTTATTTAATTTCATTTTCATATTCATTTTTATGTTCATTTAATGTTATTACTCCAATCACAATTTTCAGCGAGTTTTTTTATAACACATGTACAATTAACATTAAAAAACTAATTAAACTAGTCAGTGACAGTGGACAAGGGCTCAAACTGTCGTATCGTATCTGGTTCTAAAATATCGACGCTTAGATAAATTATAAATAAAAACCAATTCATACTTGAGATTTTTTTTATCTAAGCCAGAATAACAACCAAAAGCACCGCCTACAGACAGATTTAATAATAGGTGCTGATTATTTTTTACCAGGATTATTCCGGCGTGTGGGAGGCATTTCTTTCATTTCATATAATATTACATTGTTGTCTGAGAACGCGCAGCTGCCGACTGTCTGCGGGTCCTATTTTGATTAAGATATTACAGTAAATACCAAGGTATTCACGCTTTACAGTTTTATAGTTTCTTTGTTAGGGTACATGTGTGGTAAATAAATGTGAAGTTGGGCAAAATATATCCTACTTTATTTACCCTACTGACTTGTGACGTCATATAAAATATTTTGTATGAGGTATATTCAGTACTTAAACTTTCAGTTCGGAGGTTCAATGTGAGGTTAAAATTGAATTTTTCTCGTAAAAAAAGGCGCCAATATTTATTTTGATCCTGGTAACACTTAGAAAACGCGCGAAAGATCGCGCGCCTTTCTGACACGCCATCTTCAGGTCTAGGTAAAAAGGTTGAACACTGGGCTGATGGTGGCATTCTAGTTTTGACTGTGAAAGGGCACTTTTGCTTAGACCTGGCACTGTGAGGGATTGCACTCCCCTGTCAGTGTTGTTCTGTTTTAAATGTAAGTTTTTGACGTTACTAACTCCTTAGTTTATATGTAAGTTTTACTAATAAAATATGTGTCCATCGTTACACGAAATAATAATAAATAATAATAGTCAGTGACTTGGACTCGCGTACCGAGGGTTCCGTAAAAAATATAAGCTACAAACGGCCGGATCCATGAAAATCCAGTGTTAGCAGAGCCCTACTAAGCAAATTGTACGTGGTGTTCGATCATTTTATATTGGTTACTGACATAAACAGACAGACATAAAGTTATACTGTTTTTATGTGCATAGAGATTTATAACAAATTACCCGACATGTTCAAGAATATTTGTTTTAATCAATTTAAAGAATCCATTAAGCAATGGCTAGTGGGAAAATGTTATTACTCTCTAAATGAATATTTTTCGGACTCTTAGTGTATTGATTGACATGTTAATTAAGTATAAATTGAAATAATATTTTGTAGATATCTCGTAGTGTATTATTTTGTAATGTAAATGTTGTGTATCTGGTTGACATATTATTTATAAATTAGAATTCTAATCATGTAATGTGTGTATACCTGAAAAGGTAAAATTTGGCTGATCCAACGCTTGCATCAGTAACTGCAATGTTGTAAAAGATGTTAACCTAAATCTGTCACACAATAAATATTGATTTCATTTCATTTAGTATTTGTTGTTATGGCGGCAACAGAAATACATCATGTGCGAAAATTTCATCTGACTAGCTATCACGGTTCATGAAATACAGCCTGGTGGTAGAAGCGAACAGGCGGACAGCGGAGTCTTAGCAATAGGGTCCCGTTTTACCCTTTGGGTACGGAACCCTAAAAATGGCTACGGGCCAATAAGAATAATTGACCGAGCGAGCGAAGCGTCTCCGTTTCGGCTTGGGTGATGCTTTTGTATATCCGAGTGTCCGGCTGTTCTCTTCTACAGGTCACATTTCCAAACCACCGTTAGTTTGAACCATTGTCTCGAGATCCCGAGCATAGCCCTTTCCATAGCTCGCTGAGTGACTCTGAGCTTCCTTAAGAGGCCCATAATTAGAGACCACGTCTCGGCTCTGGTTGAAGACTTTCGTTTTCAAGCACTGAGGTATGCTGGACGAGAAGACACTTGGCAGTTTCCCAAACGCTGCCCCATCTGAGTTGAATCCGTTGATTAATCACTTTCCCGCAGTTGGACTTGCTTAACTGGATTGTTTGTCCTAGATAGACGTATTCGACGACAACTTCGAGGACCGAGTATAATACCTCAATACAAAATTACAACAGAGCGATATTTATTTTTCCCCACCCCTTCAATTTACCAACAAAAGGCTTAATTTGAGCACAACCCGCCTTATACATGCGGTGGAGAATCGCCTCGGGGTGACCCTTAATCATAAATGTTGATGCGGGATTTGAATCTCTGCTCAACCTACCGTTTTAAATTGCTAACAAAGCAATTTATTTCTATCTCCTTTTATATCTACACATGAGAAAGAAATAATACCCACCCTTGCATTTTAAAAGATATTTCGTCAAGCCATTTAACATTTTGCCGAATTCTCCGAGGCATCGTTGGTTTATCTTTACACCAATTTCAAGGGTAGTTTTCAGATTAAATAATCGTACAGTAGAGGCGGGGATAGATCAGTTCGTGGTTTGATGGACGAGGTGTTACTTGCCTGTTTTTTTCTACATTAACGGTAACATTTTTATCTGTTTCGGTAAACTTGTTTACTTGTCAATATAGTGAATCTTGATCAATTTTAAAATATAATAATAGATAAGTAAATTAGTAGAATATTACAGTCAATAGGTATATAATCATTCATACGCGACCGTTTTCAGTTCGTCCCTGATATAAGAATACAACAGAATAGCTTAATCGCAATATAAATACAAAGTGAAAATCGTGTAAGTCTAAAATAATATAACTAGACACGACCGTGAAGTAGTACACGTTGCCGATCACAGGTCGAAATATATTGGTTCATCAAGCAGATTGTCTGTCAAAACTGCCTTAAGGAAACGAAGTTAAAGGCGAGACCTATAAAAACAAATAGTTATATTATACGAATCCTTCAGCACTAGGTTCGGCGCTGACGCACATTTTGTGAATGCTATACATAAAGAATAAAAGTAGCAATAAAGATGAAAAACAGCGTGTCTATGATTAAAATTAGAATCAAACATTGGAATTAATCAAAGGGTAAATCTTAGTAAGAAATAATAAACAATGTCTGGTAACTGATAAAATATTTATTGTGAAAACGTGTTTTAGTTTTACAGAAAAAATAGCTTTGCAAACGATTGAATAAATCTTATGTATATATAACAAGCTCCATAATTAAAGTGGTTACGTAGGCATAGTCGTCGATGGTACAGAATTTCGTTTAAACGCACAAGATGAGTACAACCTTAAAAAGTGCGCTAGTGCTGTTTCTGTGACTGAACCCATACATATAATAAAATCGTAGACTTTTAAATTCGTACGCGCAGCACGCGGAAACTGTTAGACCGATTTTCGTGAAATGATGTATACAGATAAGAACCCAATGCCTCTGGCTGACATCTTATTTAACTATTTACTATTTACTTTACTATAATATCGGAAAAAGAGGGGGGGAGGGGTTGGGAAAAAGATCATAAGTAGGGGGGGGGGGGTAGGAAAATATCATAAGTAGGGGGTTCGAACGCACAATTACTAAAGTTATTACTTTTTGCTGAAGTCGAACATTCTAATCGGTTCATCGGTTTAGGAACCTAAATTAATTAATTAGGTTCCAAAACCATTAACAATGATTGTGTAAATTATTACACTGTCCTAAATTAAGTTCCTAAACCATTTAGAATGCTTGACTGTGTTATTACCAGAGGTCGGACAAATGGGCGTCATTGCTCGCAGTAACATGGACATGACTTAAAAGTTTGATTGATTGACCAATAAATTAAATTATTGATGATATAGTGATAATTGATAAGATTTCAATGGTATACTAAAATTAAGATATTATACCTTCTTTGATTTCCTTTTAGCAAAACAGATTGATTGCATTCAAGGTGAGGAGGTTTACAAAGTAAATGGATCTACAATATTTAATTTTTTCGGATCAAGCTTACAATGGTTGAGGGAAGACCGTGCTGAAAGTAATTTCAAAAACATTATTTTATTTACGAGCGATTCGGTGAGCTATATGCTAAATGCTGGACAGAAAATTAAAGCCAAATATCCACAAATATTACACATAACTTGTTTGGCACATGAGATTCACAGACTTTGCAAAAAAAATAAAAAACATTTTGACGACGTTAACAGATTAATCAACTACGTTAAAAAAGTATTTTCAAAAGCCCCTTCCAGGATTGCAACATTCAAAGAAATTAACCCACACATTCCCTTGCCACCACAACCCATAGTTACACGTTGGGGCACTAGGATCCTGGCGGCATATTATTATAAAAATAATTTTGAAGCTGTAAAGAGAGTCATACAAACATTTAATAATCGTGATATATATATATCCCTACGTGTAAACAGATTTTACAATCAAATAACGTTTTAGCACAATTAAACTTCATTTCATATCATTTTCAATCAATCCCGCACGTAATAGAGAACTTCAAAGATTCAAACACTATATAATTTTCATTAAGTAAAATACAATCATTAAGTAAATTGCAATCTAATTCAAACACTATATTATTTTCATTAAGTAAAATACGATGTACATTGAATAATCTGGAAAGCATTCAAGTTGAAGGAATCAGTTTGCAAGGAAAAATGAAAGCAGTTCTTAAAAGAAATCCAGATTTTGAAACTGTCATCCAATACATCGATGGTAAAATAGACTCTAAATCCTATTGGCATGAAAGTATTCCTATTAAAGTACTGAAGTTTGCTCCGTTAACTTCAGTAGATTGCGAACGGAGTTTTTCAGCTCACAAGTATATTTTGGATGTAAAAAGGAATAAACTTGCCACGGAAAATTTTGAAAAATTACTGTTTATTTACTTTAATAAATCTACACAATAAGAAGTCTGTGTTTCTATATACAACGTATACAAATAAAATTACAGGTAAGAAATTAATCAATCAAAATTTTGAGTCATGTCCATGTTATTGCGAGCAATGACGCCCATTTGTCCGACCTCTGGTTATTACACTGTCCTTAATTAGGTTCCATATAGAATGTTTGACTTAAAGTGGCATATAATATTCAGAAAGATTTATTACCATTATGTATACCAAAAAATACGCGTGATGTTGAGTAGGGAAGAGGAGGTAAGCCTAAAACCTCCCCACGTCAAAACCTCATCACCATGGGGGAATGTGGGGTTTAAAAAAAATCTAAAACATCACGTGATTAATGGACGAGCCCTTACCGCAGACGACTAAATGTAACGGTCGGCTTGTAGGTTCACGTTGAACTCAACTCGCATGTTCACTATTCTGGCTCTGAGTTAGTTCGAAATTCCAAATTCTAACGACGACGTGTCGTGCTATCCCCCTCGCTCTCATTTAAATTGCACGCGAGTGAGTGAGACGGCGCAATTCGAACTTCAAAGTAGCCCATTGTAATACCATTAATAAATTTCAGTAGCGCTATAAAGAAATGGTAAATGGGCGATTTATTTTTATGCTATGAATTGTATTTAATTTCCAATTATAATATCTAGTAAGCTTCTTACGAATTCAAAAATGATTTACAACTATTATTAGATAAATATAAACGACCAAATCCTTCATACAATTCTCATTATATGTAAATGATTTACAATATTTACACATCCTAGGGTGTCCAGGGTTGAAATATATGCAAAATGTATCCGCAAAAACTATGAATATACATTTAAACCAAACAAATACTTTAAATATAAATGTGACACGATTTCAAAGAAATGTGGTACGTCTGAATAGAGCCTAAATGTATAAACTAAAATTACAGATTAATCCACAAAAATAAGGTAGTTTTTTCTATGTCTTCAATCGTTCGCCATACTAAGAAAGAGAAGTGTTACCAATTGGCGACGACGACTGATCATATTGCCTTAAGCCTTATGTCTTTATATCTCAGCAATAGAACACAAACAGTTGTTGTAAATGGAACCCAATCCAGTGGAGCTGCAGTTAAGCTAGGAGTGCCACAGGGCTCTATCTTAGGGCCATTTCTATTTTTAGTTTATATAAATGACTTACCATCTATACTAGAAAATCTTTGTCATATAGTACTATTTGCTGATGATACATCATTAATTTTCAAAGTTGACCGGAAAGCAACAGACTATGCCGAAATGAATAGTGTACTAGTTAAAGTACTTGACTGGTTTAATATTAATAATCTGGTATTGAATGCTAAGAAAACGAAATGTGTTAGATTTGCTTTACCGAATGTTAGAGCAGTGGATTCTACTATATCGCTGAATGGTGAATGTTTAGAAATGGTGGATAGGGCATTATTCTTAGGTATAACACTGGACAAGAACTTGCAATGGAGTCCCCATTTAGCAGTACTTGCAGGCAAATTAAGTTCAGCAGCTTACGCTATTAGAAAAATTAGACAATTGACCAATGTTGATACTGCTCGCTTAGTATATCATAGTTATTTTCATAGTATCATATCATACGGTATTCTGGTTTGGGGCAAAGCAGCTGACATACAGACTATATTTGTGTTACAAAAAAGAGCGATTCGTTCTATATATAACTTGAACTCCCGTGACTCCTTAAGAGAACTTTTTAAAGACATCAACGTATTAACCGTAGCGTCCCAATATATTTATGAGAATATTATTTATGTTATTAAGAACCTAGAGTCTTTTACTAAGAATTCAGATATCCACAATTTTAATACTAGAAATAAAAACAAAATCGCTATTAGAAAGTTTCGCGTTCGTAAAGTAGCCAAATCATTCGTAGGCCAATGTATACATTTTTATAATAAGCTACCAGATGATGCTTTGAAATTATCGTTTCCAGCTCTCAAAAAGTACTTAAAAGACTCCGTAATGGCAAAGGCTTATTATAGGGTAGAGGACTATTTAACAGACAAAAATGCATGGCCCAAAACTGAAACCAAATAATTTACTTTTACCGGGACACGGTTCTTATAAGGTGGCATATCAAACGTATGTAAGTTGTTTTAAATAAAAATCACTATTTTGCTTTTTTATATTCTAGTTTTTTTTTTACTTTTATAAGTTTTGATATGTTTCCTTGAAGAACTACGTATTGAGTTTATACTCAAACAATATATTTACGTTAGGCTAAGCACGAATATTGTAATAGATATAAGAGTTATTTCGAAAAAATTACTGACTGTTGAGTTTGTTTCGTCTTTCTTCTCTTCAGTGGTCTCCTCTTGGGAAACGCCGTAGAGTCAGACTTGTAAAAGTGCCCTTGTGGCCTACATACAGAATAAAGATCATTATTTCATTATTTCATTATTATTTGAGTACATCCTACGCTGGTTACATATTTTTCCCTTTTTGTTTTCACAAACTCGTATTTCATTGTGTGCCTTTATTTAATAAAGAGAATACAATAAAATACGTACTGACTGTAAGTTTATAAGCCTCATATGTAATGTGTTAATTGCTATTCATATATTGAATTTGAAATTCTTACTCATATAAGTTCTAGATGGTCTAAATCTTAACTATTGCGGGAGCTACTTTGAAAAACAATAAGACTTATTGCAATATTTTCGCATAACACGTGGCAGTGGTAAACCTCTGTAAATGTCCTAATTGTTTGCTAAGCTAACTCGGAAGATTACTAGGTTCTTCAATATTACTACAATTTTAAGTCTAAGTAGCCCCGTTTTTATGCTAAAGTCGCCCCTGTTTACGGAAAGTTTAAGTATGACCATTACATTAAGCAGTCAAATATTATTGTAGGAGACTAAACATTCTGCTACTGATATGATTTAAATAGATTCATGTCATGTATAATCCATAAATACAAGGGATAACAAGCATAAGATATTCACAACAGCGTAATCACAGTTAGACTTCCAAGAATTCGAGGATTTTCTATTTCATATTTATAGGTAAATTTTGACATTTGGAAAAATCGTTATGTACAGCCAGACATGGCAGAAGTGACAATACTGCATGAATTAGCAATTTACCAAAATAATATATTATATGAAATTCGTTTTGAATATTTCTTCCAAGGATATGAAAAAAGTTATTTTAAGCACGACATATGCCGAAAGTAAACCGTAATCGTTAACCTCAACTGCGAAGACTTTAAAATCCAAGTTTTACGCTATAAGTACTTTTATTTTTCTTTTGCATATCCTTTATGGCAGTGTATAAACTTTGAAAATGTCCAAGATGTTTACTTGACTAGATAAAGCTGACTACTAATAACATTATTTGTATTCAGCTTTATTCACTTCTTCTAGGTATATCAAAGAAGCCCCGTTTTTTCTTTAGTCGCCCCAGTTTACGATAACTCATAAAGTATAGAAATAACACTAAACTCGTATAAACTAGGCATTAACTTCCTGCTGTGAACGAGGTTACTTTTGCCCATCTCCCCGTCGCGACGTCATCAGCGCGTCATTTCCGGTAATCCTGAAACCCGACGAGATTTTCAGCTCGCGGCCATCATGAATTTCCGGTATGAGCCTTAAAACGTATGTTGCTGTAGATTTTGATTGATGACTTTGGATTTAATTCGTTTCCTATATGAGAAATGTAGATACCGCCGAATTATTATTTTTGACTATGATTTATGCCTTTGAAGTAGAATTAATACTATAGAACATCAATACATATTTTATATTAGTTTATTTTTATTACAATGATTGCCCAGCAGACTTGCAGTAGTGGAATAACTAATTGCCTACTATAGAAATTTAATCGAATATCTAATACATTTTGCGATAAACCGAAAAACAAGACAGAAAAATCCGCTACATTATTGTAGGTAGACAGCAGGCAACATTATCCATAGACAAGCCAGAGCTAATATGGCGCTATTTTTCTTCAAATACTGCCAGGTGTCTGAAATTAGGTAACTCGGTGGGATTTGAGTCCTATGTACGCCACACCACTGGTAGACAGACAATGTTGATACACATAGATGATCTCAGAATACTGATGAGATGTTTGACTGGTAATCCATTGGTACTGGGTTCCATTTCTAGGCTGCTGGTGTGGTGAGTATAACCAAGACCACGAAATTAGACATAAGTCCCTTTATATATTAATACAGGTATATAGAGGCAGTAATTTGAACGAAAGTTAAGAGAAGTGACAGCATACTTGTATTTATATTAGTGCACCAGAGAGCGCCGATGTGTCAAAGTGAGAGGCTGCTGGGCTAGCCTATTTATATAGTAACTAAGAATGATAATTGAGTAAAAAACGGGCAAGTTTTTATTAGAGCCTTTTAATCAAGTTAACACCGAGATAATAAAAGATAGATAGTGATAAAAAAATAAATTGAATTATTAGATGAAAAGACAAATCCCAAGGTAGACAAACAAACAGAAAGAAAGGCAGTGTATCAGACAGAAGGCCACCCACAACATAGGACCTAGACACTGATAGAAATGCAGATCGAAATATTCAAAGACACATCAGTGAATATAAATAGACAAAAAAAAACAGAAGATTTCATATGTTGCAGCCCCAGATGATTTTGCAGGCGGGCCGATCGGGCTCTGATCTTGTACTTGTACCCTCGTGTTGGTGCTAGAGGAAATCACCCGCCAGCCCCAAGGAGTTTATATATATAGTACACCCGAGAGCGCTGTTAAGTAAAATCAAGAGGCTGCTTGAACAAAAGATAAGCGCGAAAAGTTTGCGATATTTTCTGAAGAACACAAACTGAGACGGATAATCGGAATAAAAGACAGATGATCCAGCAAAAATACGAGATAATGAAATATGGCGAACAAAGAGCCAGTCTTCAGAGACAGACAAAAATGCAGAGTGGAAGATAGAGAAGCATCTCAAAATATATGTAGGTACTAAGGAAAAAAGACAGACCGAAGAACGAAGGTAAGATGAACAGAAAGATTCAGAGAAAAACAAAGTGAAAGATAGAGATGACACGGAAGCTTACTAAAAAAGATGTTCTTATATGTGTTATATCTTGCACCTTCAAATTGAGTACGAGGACTAGGAAAGATTTAATGACAGACAGAAGGATTGATAGGAAAATATATTGGAAAAGATTGTTCCGGTTTTTACGTGTTACAACCCCACATCAGCTTGCAAGCAGGCCGGTCAGGGTACTTGGCCTTGAGTGCGGCGATGATTTTGCCGTACTGCTGCGTGTTCGCGCGCTCGGCGCGGCTGTGCCGCGTCTGCGCATGCGCCGCTGCGTGGCACAGGAACCCGCCGTCTATCACGACGAGGCGGTACTCTTGCAAGCACAGCTCCAACATCTAGGAGTTAAAGTAATAGTCAAAGTCATAGCCATGGATACCACAACTGCAGAAAAGAAAAAAAGTGGAGATGTAGTATTTATATTACATTAGCGGCTACTCATGTCGTCAACCGCTCGATGTGTCGGCTGCTCTTCTCGCACTGGTGCGAGAAACGGTCCTCGGAATGGACTGATACATGTCGACTTTTAGGAATGTGAGTTAGGGATTATATAATCCAAATATGTGTGAGTCTCAGGGTATTTTTCTAGGCGAGTAGTGTAAACGATCATAAGGATATTAACAATGACGTGGACAAATTTTGTATCTCGATGGCCGTAGTTTAGTGAGTAATTTTATACCGTGCATGTGTTAGCGTAAATTTATTATCATCATCATAACCTTGGCCTCCTTTCCATCTAGTATTTCTTTCCTTAATATCTTCCATTCCTTCCCAGAATATGTAATTCTCGTCCACTCCCTCGAGCTCCTGCTACAATGTGACCGGAATATCGAGGAATCGTTAACTAAGTCGCCATTACCATTAGTAAGCGACAGAATAGATGTATCTTTAATCGATACGTTAATAATGTTTATGTAATCCACTCACACTAAGTTGTTACAAAAAAACACAACCGATCCAAAGTCGATGTTCTTCAATTTAGGCATGGTACCTATATTGGCATCTATGAATGTCAAATAACATCTTCAAAAAATATCTTTCTCAGCCACTACTAGACCACTAGTCAGTTACATAAGCATGACGCAATAACTGCTAGACTGGGTATAAAAAGCAGTTACAGCATCTTTAGTAAGATAGCTTGTAAGCTTTATTATCCTTTGATATGAAATCTTAGTCAGAGGGCAACTTTATTGTTAATAATTAAGTCCAAATGAACTAGTGTAGTGAATTTTGATAAATAAATAGGTACGGTCGACCATGGCATAGGTTTACCACTTTTCACACTCTCTCTTTCTTACTCTCACTCTTTCTTGTTTATTAAGGTTCAAAACGTGGTAGACCTATTTCTTGGGCCACCGTACATCTATTTGAAATACCTGCGTCATCTTGTCCTGTCGGCCCTCCCATGAGAGTGTTTCGCTGTACCAGGGCTCCTTTCGGGTCCCGAAGTACAACGGCTCCCATCTATGGAAGGGGTACTCCCGGCGGGCTATCAGCATTGGCTGCAAGAATATGCTGTTGTTAATCATCATCATCGTGTCTACAAAAATCGATTATGGTGGTTTAGGCATGTCAAGGGAAGTGCACCCGAATACGTCCTTAATAGGACTCTTGCCAGCACATACAGCACCAGTGGTACGCGGTACATATAGGCACAACATCACTGCCTACCCTGAACGAACATGGGTCCATATAGGCACGGAGAAACTGCCTACCCATGTGTTCAAAACGTTTTAACTGCCTACATAGCCTAAAAAATCTGTGCACGCCATTGTACAGTACGGAGACGTTGTTGCACACAATTAACTTCATAAGAAAGCTCAAAGTTACTCAAATTATAATGGAGCATAGAGCGAGCTGTGACTAGACTTTCCTTGCGAGCTCAAATCAGAAATGAGATCCGCAGGAGAACTAAGGACGTCGACATAGCAGAGAGAATTCCCAGACAACACTTTCGCAGACAGTACTGACAATTAAGCGTTGTTAAACCTGCAAATTGAACGCCTGTGGACGTACTGTCACCGAACAAGTTAAGTAGCAATGGGCAATGCACACTGACCGCCACTGACGCAGAGTGGTACGATGGAGACCATAAATCGAAAGACGCAGCATCAGCATCGTGTCTTACAGAGTAGATCGAGTATCTTCTGAGGATCACAGAACTCATTCGGCTGCGATTAGCTCAAGGCCGATCATCATGGAGATACTCGTATTTAGACCTTTGTCTAGCAGTGCACATTATTCGACTGAAAAGATGGTGATAATGTCCATGTTCAAAAAGCCAACTACCAACGGTAACCACCGCTCGAGGGAGGGGCATTCGTAAACACGGACACACTTGATTTTTGCCTGGTTGTAAGCGGGGTACTAGCCCAAAAGCTCAATTTTAATGATAATTTCGATTTTCCTTCTTAAAGGCGTGCTATTTTGTTTATCTCGCGGGAACCGTCAATTTTCCGGGATAAAAGGTAGTATTTCGTCTCCAACCTCTATTCTATATGTTAATAATCCCGTCAACCCGTTGTCCGATTATTGCGGGAAAAAAGACATACCAAATACAAACACATTTTAGCATTTATAATATCAGTAAGAATGAACATATGCGGTTTAGACGAAGGCAATTCTCAAATTGAACATCCTGGAAGCAAACTAACAGCAATAAATGAAATCACTATAAAAAGTAGTTATAAAATAATTTGATGTAGGTATCTGAGCTAAAAGGAGCTTTTCCGATTGAGCTATTCTCTATAAAAGAACGCCACAACGATTCAATGGGAATATCCTAATGTGATAAGAAAAAATGGAACACTTGAATGATTTGATCGGAATCGAGTTCCATTTCGACCCTGCCTCGCATTGACACATGCAAATGGGTGCCTAACTCAATTGGTACGGCATGGATTCTGTAACGGGTTCTGATAATTTGTTTCATGTTCAATACAGAATTTTCTAGATCTAGTAATACCTAAGTAAGTACCTATACACAAGTACCTAAAGTATTGTCCTGGCCCCTATTTCATAAACGTGACAAGTGACAATTGACAACGACAATTCGACGTACATTGCTGGGTCGCCGAGTAAGTGTATGCCTGGCATCATGATGGAGAAGTAATGAAAATGAAAATTAAATTGAAAATGAAAAACGTTTATTTTGTGTTTTTTACACGTTTTACAAATAGACAAGGTTGGAGCCTCCTACTAAGCATTGAATTTGCTTGTGTCAGGAGACACCGCTCTTCCACAACAAGAATTGGTAGCAACCCATTTTAAAAAACTATTAATTAATTAAACTAATTATAAGTACCTAGATACATAAATTCAGATTAGACTATGTACAGTTTATTACATATATGTCTGTGTGCGTGTAGTATCTCGGTGTGCATGTGTATTTTTTCATTTATTATTTTGTGTATTTATATTTACTTTAAGTGAGCCACGAGTAGTTCAGTCTCGTCATAGGTAAGGTCTTTTATCCAAGTTATTAAAGCTTTTTTACAATTGTGAAACTGTAGTGTATATATTCTTATTTTATTATTTACACGGTTGTATAGGTATGCAGATTGGGTCGCAAATACACGACCGATTATAATGTGGTATTACGAATTGTCGTTGTCAACTGTCATCTTTACGTTTATGAAATAGGGGCCTGATTCAGCTCATAATCGAGACCAATGGAAGAAGCTGTACTTGTACTCAGCAGTGTGACATAACAGGCTTGTAATAATAAAATAATACCTAAGCCTAGCGCTTAATTTTTAAGGAAGTAGAAGTGCCCTAGGGGGGCCGTATTGCCTAACGCGTTTGACACTCGCAATCAGAATCAAGTGTCATGATTTTGTATGGCATATGACAGTTGATTCGGATACCAAGTGTCAAAATTTCGTTAGTCAATAATCCCCCGGGTAGCAGTGAGGAGAGAAAACTGGTAGGAGAGCGACATAGATGGATTACCTTAAGAAGTAGTCGGATAAAAAGTATCCTATAACCATCTATGAATGCCCAGCTACCCGTGTACCAAAAATGGTTCAAATCCATTCAGCCGTTTTGACGTGATGAACCCACAGCGACATATACAATCGCAAAAAATCCAGAAAATTTATATTTTTCGGTTCAGTGACCTACAAATAGTCCGCGTATCAAATTTTTTTAAGAAAAAATCTTCAACGTAGAGACATTTCAATTTTACAACTTTGTAATAGTATGTATAGATAGAGTCTGGCTAATGAAAGATGAGACTGGAATCAGCCGCGCAATTTTCTTTTCTCATTAACTAATAACTTAATCATGAATGACAAAAGCGATGAATTTGTTTAACTCTAGCTCATACAAGCACACCGCAGCTACATTTTTAAATTTCGCGGTTGATTCCAGTCTCATCTTTCATTAGCAAGACTCTACGCTAATATGCTGAAATCATTCAGTTTGGACCAGGCCTTGATAATACAACTCTCAAGTAGATTACAATGGCCACGTCTCAACCTAAATCCACACGTACCTAAAAAAATATTTCCTTAAGGATGATTTTCTTGCCCTATTGTGACTTTTATTACATTTTATCATTGTTACGGTCTCACTATATTGTTCGTAATGATACGTCGTAATTTTTTTCTTGTCTGAGTCTTTCTTATGCGAAATAGTCGCATTTTTAGATCGCATCAAGTGTAAATATGAATCTCTTTGTAATATTTTTTTATCGTAATTCATGCCGATATTAAATACATTTATTTATTTATTTAATAGAGATAAATCTTACAGGAAAATTTTACACAAATCGAACTAGTCCCATGGTGAGCTCCATAAGGCTTGTGTTATCGGTACTAGATGAGGATACATTTAATAGATATATTTATTTACATACATAGAAAACATCCAAGACTGAGGAATGCTCATCACACAAATATTTGCCCTTACCGGGATTTGAATCCAGGACCTTCGCAGACAACGTTACTCCCACTGGGCCAAACCGGTCGTCAAATTTTGATATTGATTTCGATGAGTCTTTTTTTAAGAGCGGCCAACTTGTTCTTAATTAAAAGATTAAACCGAACGCAATGGAAATAAAGTCCCTGTAATTGTCTGCACCATTAATTTCCTTAATGCTCCTGCCAGACAGACAGTTCGTGGGCGCTATTGTCACGTGTTCTAAAGCACACCCACATTCACTGAAAGCCTCATTCTTTACAATGTCAAACTGTTATGACGTAAGAGATGAGTGTTAAATAGCCTTTTGTAATCGAATTGCGATTTATATTATCTTAACGAGGTTTTTATTTTCTTTTGATGTATGTTTACAAATGTTGAATGGGAGATTTAAACTACTTCCCGGGGACAGAATGAGCTGAAATTCGGTGTACCTTCGTAACTTCAATGGCAATACAATAATATGGCACCATGGAGGTGGTCTGATGATGGAGCCGGAAGGCCATCATAGGAACTCTGTAATAAAATAACGTAATCCTACCGAGTATGGGCTCTTTAGAATTGTTCGATGAGTAGTTGATGGACTTCTAAAGAAAAGTATAGTCGGAAATAAAACCTTGTCACATTTTTTTTGACCCAATATTATTTTACTTTTAATTATTCCATTGAAGACGCACGCTTAGGTTGAAGTTTTAAAAAGTATTATGTGCATTGGAGTGATTTCGAAAAATGACTCATTATTCCATCATATCAGAGGCCGTATCTAAGCTTACCATCTTTTACCCATGTACTGCTCAGATGCTGGACACTTAGTGGCACTACAGAGTATTCTGTATTGGATTTATGAATGTTTCCAATGCACCTTTTCGTTTTTCATGAGTCTTGAAATGTTTTTTTTTGGAAATAGGGCGTTAGTAAAGTCTTAGTCTAACAGCGAATTCTAAGAGCAGAACATTCCGAGCCTATTTTTTGGGGTCCTGTAACGCAAAAACGGAACCGTTATACTTTCGTCAAGTCCGTTAGTCCGGCCGTTTGTCCGTATGTCACAGGCATTTTACTCAAATATTGATAGTTATATAACAAAAATAAATATTTATAGTGGAGGCACTCCATACATTCAACAGAAGCTACTTTTTTTTTTCAGTAAACATCAACGTGTGGCACATATTTCAACGGTTCTTTCAAAAACACTTTAAGATTTTAAAGCAATTTTCTTATGAAGTAAATATGTTGGAAAACAATCGCTGACCCTGGACCGTGACGGGGGTTGGTGTTGTCTTAGGACCCCCACCTCTGACTTGCCTTAACCGACCGGTCAGAGTGGAATCGCAAGATCTGCGGTTCGAGAGTGGCTGCGGAACGTAAGTGGCGAGTTGGTTTCGGTAAAAAGTCCAGTGACACACCTCTCCACCCTCCGCCCTCCGCACCAATGTTGCCCTCCGGCCACTATATGTTTCGCAAGTCATCGTCTACCAGTGGCTTTAGCCATGAGATACTTTTTCCTGGTAGACGTCCGGTTGTCTCATGTAAGAGCCCAGTATTTAATCCATCGTTTAAATCCCATAACCCAGTATATTTAGATCTCATTAATCTCCAATAGTTCTTGCACCTAGCACTTCCGCTCCGTGCACGCCTCCCAAAGGTCTGAGGCACTAATGTCCCATGAGCAAGTGCGACAGACAATAATAATTATAATGAATTCAATTTAAAAAAATGTACATTTTATAACATTACTATTGCTGTTTTGATCACCTTTACGCTTACGAACTTTAACAGAACGCTTTGCGTTATCTCACCGTGAAAGTACAAACAAATTATTTCGTACAACAAACGTAACTTAATATAATTTCTATTAAACAATGACACGCAGCCGTGTCCATAGAAACCACAAATCACTTAACCAGATAATAATCCAACTCCCAAACTTTCATTTGCGCCTTGTTAAACAATTCGCTTCAAATTTAAATGACCATCAGCCTTTCCTAAAGTATCTGCGCAATAATTCGCTAAAGTGGCCCAGTTAGAGCCTCCCTCATAATTACTAACCAATTAGTTGAGAGGGGGCAAAATTCGTTAAGACCCCGGCTGTCACATGCGGCGATTTCACTGTCTTGGGAAATTGGAGCACCAAAGTTGGTGCAGTGTTGGATGCATGCAAGAACTTTGTAATGACTGACTGACGGGAGACGGGAATTCGTTTTAGCAGAGAGTTGGTCCTGGAAATGATATGATTGGTATAGTTCTGAGCTTTACAAGTGGGGAAGAAAGTATCAGATTTTAATGCACAATTTTATACTAGAAATAAAACTTAAATTGCCATTACAAAGTTCAAATAACCCATCCAAATTAATGGAGGCCAATTTTTATAATAAGTTATCAGATGATTAACATTACCATTTCCAGCTTTCAAAAAGTACTTATATAAGGATCTAATGACAAAGGCATATTATAAGGTAGAAGACAAAAATGCATGGCCCAAACCAGAAACTAAATAACTTGCTTTTACCGGGACACGGTTCTCATAAGAAGGCATCAAATGTACGTAAGTTCTTTAAACATATTTTGCTTTTTTTAATGGTATTTTTATAAGTTTTGATATCTTTTCTTTAAGAAATACGCTTTGAGTTTATACTTCAAAAGATTTATTTAAGATAGGCTAAGTACTAAGATTGTAATAGTTAAGAGTTATATAGAAAAAAAAATACTGACCGTTGAGTTTGTGTCGGCTTTCTTCTCAACAGTGGTCTCCTCTTAGGAAATGCCGTAGAGTCAGACTTGTAAAAGTGCTTTTGCGGCTTACTTACAGAATAAAGATCAATATTTCATTTCATTTGAAAACTTAGCTCTTAAACTAAGTTAACAATTCATACAGATTTTTGAATTTGATAGATGACAGCCATGACATACCTTTTCTGTCGTATAAAAGTGACTGATTTACTGATTTCGCCCCCCCCCCCCACACACCAATCAGCTTAGGGGGATTAAATTCGTAGAGTTAATCCCTAAAATTCTAAGCTATACGAGCAAGAAGAAAAGTTGATACTATAAGCTAAGTTAGGAGTAGTAGTAGTCCATATTAATTTTGTTTTATTTATTAAGTATCATAATTACAATAAAAAAAACACGATAATTGTAATAACATCGTTAAACCCATATAGTCATTCATAAGTATTATAATTTGTCTATATATTATGTATATCGTCGCCCAGTACCCATAGTACAAGCTTTGCTTAGTTTGAGACTAGGTCGATTTGTGTAAGATTGTCCCTAATATTTATTTATTTTTGAAGTTGACAGATGACAGTCATGTCATATCTTGCCTATCGTGTAAAGGTAACCGAGGTAGGGCCCCACTTATAATGAATTAATTACATACCAATAAGCTCAGGGGAATTAAATTTGTTAAGACCTCGGCTGATACGTGCGGTCATTACACTGACTTGAGAAGCATTCAATAGCTACTTCGTCAATATTATTAAAGATAACTGTAGTCCTCAAATCGGATCATCAGATTTCATCAAAATTGAAAATGTGGAATCCACAATATTTTTAAGTCCTGTTAGTTATAATGAGCTTATAAAATAGTAAAATCGCTTAGCAACTCCAAAGCAGTAGGATATGACTCTATACGAACTGACATAATTAAAAACAACATTTCACTTATTGCAATTTCTGTAGTATATATAATAAACTTATCGTTAACTCAAGGAGTTTTTCCTGATGTTTTGAAGATGTCTGAACTTAACCCATTATATAAAAAGGGGGAAAAAATGTTTACCAGAAAACTATAGGCCAATCACCTTAATCCCTATAATTTCGAAAATATTTGAAAAGGTTATGTGTAATAGACTGATAAGCTTTTTGGAATCACAGGATGTTATAAATGATGCACAACATGGATTCAGGAGATACAGGAGCACTTCCCTTGCAGCTTTCGAATTGATAAAGCGCGTAATGGAATATGTAGACAAAAGGTGACCTGTTACTAATTACCACAAACAATAAAATGGCTGACATTGAATAATTTAAAATCATATATAACTAAAACTAAATTTATGCAATTTTGTTCGTCTCAAGGCAAAGCGCAAACATTAATTGTAAAGCATGGCGATGACCCCATCGAGGAGGTGTCACACATAACATTCTTAGGTATAACAATAGATTGTCATTGTAGCTGGAAGGAACATATGAAAGTCTTATGCTCCAAATTAAACAAGTTTGTATATGATCTAAGAAAGGTAAGGCAGGTTGTGTCGTTACAAGCCGCTATTACAGCGTACAATGGATACATTGATTCGGCATTGCGATATAGTATTGTAATATGGGGGAATTGCGCAGATACCACAGATTTATTTTTAATTTAAAAGCGGTGCATAAGAGCAATATTTGGACTTAAAAGGGATGAATCGTGCCGACCATACTTTATTAAACATCGCATTCCAACTGTATGTAGCCTTTACATTTTGGAGGTTTGTTTATTTGTTCATAAACACAAACGTTTTTTTGAAGATGTTCAGGCCCTGTCCTCCAGAACAGTACGACAACAATATGTCCATAAACTTTACAAGCCTCGCACCAGACTAAAACTTACCTCTAAAAACTGTTACGCAATGTGTATTGACATTTTTAATAAATTACCAGACAGTTTCAAACAAATTAGTGATAATAGATTTAAGCAAGTAGTTTAAGGTAAGTCTTGGATCTTGGAAATGTGTTTCTATAATTTAAAGGAATACATGGAGCTTAAATAATTTTCATAAATGTATTGACATTGGAAATGTATTTTATCTATATTTTAAATTGACATGTTTTATCAATTGTTGAAGATTCTGTAATTATTGATATTATTATTCTTTATTTATAACTTAAGCGTGCACACCTGAAAAGGTAGGTTTCAGTGAAACTGTTTTATGTAATGACATCTGCAGTTTGTAAACCTGAATTTCCATACGCGCAATAAACCATTCATTAATTCATTCATGTGGAAACTTTGTAAAGACAGAGAACGGGAATTAGTTTCGGCAGTGAGTTAACCTACGGAGCCGAAACGTGGTCTCTAACTAAGGGCCTCTTAAGGAAGCTCAGAGTCCCTCAGCGAGCTATTGAAAGGGCTATGATCGGAATCTCTCTACGAGATCGAATCAGTGATGAGGAGATTCTTAGACGAACCGAGTTCACCGACATAGCAAACAGGGTGAGCAAACTGAAGGGGCAATGGACAGGGCACATAGTTCGAGGGCAGAAAGGTTCTCGAGTGGAGACCGCGTTTGGCACCTGTTATAACGTAGTGTCTAAGCATTGAGCTTCACAAATGGGAAGGGAAACTTGGTATCATAAAGACAGCTTAAAATCAGTTCACTGTTATGGGTTTTAACAACACAGTTGAAGTGTTGAATGCATGTGGAAAGTTTATCTTATGACAGACTGGCATAGGGTGTAATCTAGGAGCAGCAGTGTGACAGTGTATGCTTATATTATATTAATTCTCATCAAACAAATAGACGAATACTAGTAAGTAATATTGAGTAGTTAAGTTAGTTTCGGTCCCAATAAATACCCGAACCAGGCTTGCAGTTTAGAGAATATCAGCAATTTCAGCTGTAATACGATATGACCAGATCCAATTTTCCGTCATTAATTAGGATAATGCTGCTTCTGCCAATTAGCAATTGTTTTCTTACGCTCAATAATGATACGTTTTCATAGTCCACTCAAAAGGGAATGGAACAGCGTCTCGTGTGTTCTAATTAATTGCTCTACTCGTAATTGCCCTCTTGGTGTAGTTAGACTAATGATCAATAATCCCTGGCCAAGAGGCAACGTGGAATATGTGACATTTTCCTGCTGAAGAAAAAGAGATGAAAACCGCAATGGACTGGTCCGAAAGTTTTAAGCTGTATTTATGCGATATATTTTCTATTGATACCATTATGTGGGCAATAGTTATGGACTGGTATAAAATCGTTAGTAAACAGCAAGTGTTTTTT
Source organism: Hedya salicella (assembly GCA_905404275.2). Lineage (NCBI taxonomy): Eukaryota > Metazoa > Arthropoda > Insecta > Lepidoptera > Tortricidae > Hedya > Hedya salicella. Next base: position 13,293,489 of record FR990111.1, on the reverse strand, counting down.
CACAACCTTTTTTTACCGAAAGTATATTTATGTATGTGCTTTCAAAATATTACAATAAAAATAGTATTTTTGATACGTAAAAACAGTTTTGGCAACTAAATTTTAAGAATTTAATAAATTCCTTACTTAGTTTTGCTATTTTCCATGTAAAAAATCACTTAAGTATTCTATCGATTTTTTTTAATGATTTGCAAGCCTCAGCATCGTTTTCAACACCAGCTTATTGACACTTATAGTTATTCATGCAATTGAAACAAATTACGCGAGTACAGACAGGGAAGATTCATAGTTTGCAGTGATAAAATATCGTTTAGTTATTGTGGTAAGGTATAAATTGATCTGGGACCGTACTACAAAATTGGTATTGTGACCCGTTCATCCCGTTAGGTCACTGCTGAGATGTCGTACTTACAAAAAAAAAACAAATGTCTTTCATCAACAATTTCATCCCAACACATATTTATTGTCATTACCCGTTTAATGTTATCAATAAGACATATATCGCATGAATATAGTGAGGGCAGCTAAAAACTCCCACCAGCCCTACTAAAGAAATACAGAACACGAAGGTGATCGGCTCTCTTTTCAATTAAGTCTGGATCCAAACAAACCGAATGAGACTTTATCAGTGATTAAGTGATCGACATTTATTCCACGTTGCACTAATCCAATCAGTGAATTATGGCTAAGTATAACTTTGACTGCATATGATTATGATATGAATATTTCAGGTTATTCGAATATTTTAATCATCCGGACAGAATTCAATTAGAATTTAAAAAATACTAACATTATCGTGCACAAATTGATATCATGACTTTAAATGTTATTTTGAAGGCAGAACTCGACTCTTGACTACAATCCGAAGGTGTCCCGGTGATATACTTAAACAAGTTATGGATCGAATTCTCCGGGAAAGTATCGAGCTCTGGTCGTCGCAAGTTGGTGTCTCACCGTTACTAGTACGTTCAGTGCCAGCAACGCACATATGCGTTCACGTTCAAACAAGTTTGTTCCGAGGGGGCGTGTGACTGTGCTAGATGATGCAAATATGATCGGGAAATTTCGGAAAAAATCGAGCGCGTAGCTGCAGACCCATCGGGATGGATAGTCACTATGAACGATCTCTAATCCATACAGGTGACTTAGGGTCATTACACGACAACACTTGACAAAAAGCGTGATAGCAAAGTCTGGGAACTTCTGGTGGTGTGCACAGAACTTCTGGTGAAAATAGGATAATTCAATGAGTTAGAGCTGTTAGGTTTACCTCGATAATACTCGGTGAAGGGCGTTACAAACAGGTCTGAAGACCTGGGAACCTCTGGTAGTTTGCACAGAACTTCTGGTAGAAGGGATGTAATGCGCTAGTACTTATTAGACTCACCTTAACGATAGTTTGTGAAGGGCACGACAGCCAGGTCTGAAGACTTGGGAACTTCTGGTAGTGCAGTACGCACAGGACTTTTAGTGGAAGTATTGAGGTAACGTAATGAGACAAAAGTTATTAGACTCACCTTGACGATACTTGGTGAAGGGCGTGACAGCCAGGTCTGAAGTCCTGGTAGTGCAGTGCGCACAGGCCTTCTAGTGGAAGTATTGAGGTGATGTCATGAGACAGAATTTATTAGACTCACCTCGACGATACTTGGTGAAGGGCGTGACAGCCAGGTCTGAAGACCTGGGAACCTTTGACAGTGCGCACAGAACTTCTGGTGAAAGTACATGGCGCGATTAGATGCCACCATACGCACCAACCTGTTGACAAATAAAAAACACAATAAAAGCAATCAAAAAACGGTTCTCACTATTTATATTTATTTACTACTAATCAGTACTATTTAGGTTATGAGAAGCACGATACAAAAACCCTCAAAGCGCCCGAGGGTACGTTTATGAATATACAATACTATAACTCTTTATTGCACACCTCACAAGGCAGACTACAGAAAACAATACGTTCAAGGAGAGGTAAACAACAGGCGGAATATACAGGGTGATCAATCCAAATGGGTCAGTATGGTTTTGTATTTGATACGCCCGCCTGTTGATATTACGATTGTTAAGGTCCCGACTACAGAGTGTAAGCATCGTCGGCAATTCGGAGTAGATGATATGGTCTGGGTCCGGTGGTACAGTGCGCGGAAGGAAAGTTGGGAGTTAGGAAAAATTGTCCAGAGAATAGGTAATACAATGTATAAAGTATGTGTAATTAAGTTCGATAATAATTGTATACGACATGTAGACCAACTCTTGAAGTACAAGGGGAATGCCATAGAAAATTCTAATTCCGATAGTGATACTCCGGATATTTGGGAAACGGTTAGCGTTAGTGTAGATGAACGCCCACCCTACAGGTCGCTTTTATTTCCGTGTCCACCACCCCCGAACGAGTCAAGATCGAAGGATACAGATGACGTAACTTCAGTGGCGGAGTGGGAAAATTTAGAGCAGGTCGGGGACGATGAATGGGCCGATTGTGAAGGGGAAGTGAGCGGGCGCGGGTCATCTGCGCACGAGCCCGTCGCCACCGCGTCGGAGTCGCCCCGGCCGCCCGCAAGCTCCGCGGCGCAGGCGCCCGAGGCAACGCCCGCAGAGTTTGCAGATCTAACAGGACGCCCTAAGTTACGGCCCAGGAAAAATATTACTTATAAGAATTAGTTAATTGTGTTATTTCTAAAATAGTGGTGGAGGGATGTTATATAGCTATATGATGTACCGAGCGCCCGAGCGCCTCTGTCGCGATCAGTAATAAATTAGCTCACTAACTAGACGGTCTTTCATTACGTACATATCAAAAAGTCAGAAGCTATGAGAGTAGCGAAACCTGTTCTTAGCCATAATAAATAATGCCATTATTATTAAATTTAAAATCGACGCCATGGTTCTAAGAACAGATTTTGCTGTATCTCATAGTTTCTGAGTTCTCTTCATAGGCCAGCGATATTCCACTGTTTATTATGATTAGCTATCACTAAATTTGGTGATTTTGGCCCAATGACAGGGTCCCAAAGTTACATTTTCAGAGTAGTTAAAATTAGGCTGTAAATATGTCACAATTACAATTTTCAAACTTTAGTTCGTTAAAAGTTAAACATAGAATAGAATCCTGTAAAATGGGCCGGCGATATATTACAATCATTGACAAGTTGTACCTAACGAGTACAATTATAAAGTTGTAAAAATAAAATGTTTGTATGTCTCGTTGTGGCTTCATCACGCAAAATCGGCTAAACGGATATCAACTATTTTTGGGACACGGGTAGCTGGGTATCTCCAGATGGTTATAGGATACTTTTTACCCGACTACGCTGAAGAAAAAATTAAAGGTTATGACTTTTTCTCCTCCGCGAACGAAGTTGCGGGCGCCTTCTAGTCTTATTATGAAGTTGTAAAAATGAAATGTCTGTACATTGGGGATAGTTTGAAAAATATTACTTTTACAAACTATTTGACGGTCACTTTCACCGATTTTTTGTATGTTTGTGTATGTCGCTGCGGCTTCATCACGCCAAAACGGCTCTACGGATGTCAACATATTTTGGTATTTTGCCCACCTACCCGGGCATCCACAGACGGTTATGGGATACTTTTTAAATGACTACACTGAAGTAAAAAAGAGGCTTATGACTTTTCTCTTGCGCGAGTGAAGTTGCACCAACTTTCATAAATAAACTAGAAGACGCCCGCAACTTCGCTCGCGGAGGAGAGAAAGTCAAAACCCCTCTTTTTTTCTTCAGCGTAGTCGGGTAAAAAGTATGCTATAACCATCTGTGAATTTTGTGCCGTGTACCAAAAATTATTAAAATCGGTTTAGCCGATTTGGCGCGATGAAACCACAACGACACATACGAACATACAAAACAAAAAAAAAATATTTTTCGGTACTGTGACCTCCCAATAGTCCGTTACAATATATTTTTTAAATATCTTGAATGTACCAGACTTTTCATTTTTACAACTTTATAATAGTATATAGAAGATTATTCGATTATGGTGAAGCTTAGATTTAGGGTACAGCGTTTGTTTATAAAACTACTTCATGACCTTGCTTTATTGATTAAACAGATGTTCTTGCGATACGATTATCCATGCGTTCCCGGGCGTACTTTGATCGATTATAATTTTCATCAGCAAAGTGCATCAAAAATACAAGACACAAGATAGCGTTATCAAGTAATTAATGTCCATTGTTGTGACGCTACATTAATTATCAAAAAAACAAACAGATGGTTATTCATTTCATTCAAAGGGTTGTAATTTACATTTATAAGGATTTTTTATTGAGAGTAGTTGGATAAAAAGTATCCTATAACCATCAGTGGATGCCCTACTACCAGTGTACCAAAAATAGTTGAAATCAGTTTCGTTAAAAAATCTAAAAAATAATTTCCAGTCAGTGACGTTCAAAGAGATTTCGTTTATTTTTTTGTAAACTAAAATGTACAGACATTTTATTTTTACCGGTTTCTAATGACTAAGAAACGTATATCATGATACAACTACTACACTAGAAACTTTCAAATCAAGATTCAGTCAGGGATAACAGCTGGACGTTAAAAGGCCCCATACAAATCGAGCGACACGTGTGACGTCACACAAATGTATGGCAGTGCAGTGAAGTATTTTGTCCGTTAAAAAGTGCGTTGAACTATATTATTGAAATTTCTTTTTTCCTTCATTGAACTTTAAAGAACAAACGTTTAATTTTCTTATGAACAAGAAAAAAAAGTTTAATTTTGCTTCGCATGATCCAAGATAAAAAAGACCACAGAACTGATATTGTAAGTATAACTTGATAAGTACATAATTTATATGAAATGTATGTATTTATTTATATTTACTTACACGTTATTTATACATTACTATGGGGACAAATGAGTCTTTTAAAGATATCATAAATTTGAAACTGCTCCATCCTACCCGCCCTGCCTAAAGTTGTGTTGCGTTTCTATCTTTCTCTGGACATCTAAAAAGAACTTGTTCTCGTTTATATCTGCACTCTAAATTTAGAAATTAACAAAATGATAAATATCTTTTCGTGCACAAGTAGGTATTAATATTGCTCTTTGAGTGACTTTGAGTCTTCTTATAAGGCCCATTGTGAGTGACCAAATCTCAGCGCCGTATGTCATCAGTCATCACTGGCAATACACTCTGGTTAAAACCCTTCGTCTTAAGACACTGCGGTATTTGGGAAGCGAAGATATTACGTAGCTTCCCGAACGCTGCCTATCCGAGTTTGATTCGACGAGTGACCTCTTTCTCAAAGTTGGATCTACCCAACTGGACTGTTTGTAGTCCCAGATATATAGTCACCTAGAACTTCGAGCGTAGAATCTCCAATAAATTGGTAAAGAGCTGATAATAATAATAAATCAATCGTAACATTTAAATACTATGACGCACGCAAAATTGTATCATTGTAAATAATAATTCCTACGCATAAATGGCGTTGTACGTATCGGGATACGGCTTTTTGGACGGTGATTGTCAGTATTCCTGCTTTAATGTCCTTGGTATAAATATGTATATCACGTAAGGAAAACGAGAATGTTTTACGAAAAATATTTTGTGCTGCCAAATTCGGCATTATGATGTATGGGTGCGATCCCTTAAATGATATTACAACGACGAATATGTATGAGCTTTGTGCAGGCTTAGACGGTTCTCCAATTATATTACGGAATTCATAAAAAATATGGAGATTCGAGCGAATCCGAATCACAAATATAAAATTCTTGATGGAAAATATTTCATGCCTTATTAAATTATGTGCTTAAACAAAGGTAACTAAACGTATAGCAGTTAAGAAGTAACTTTTTTATTTAAGTATACGATACGAAAAGCAATGTATCTATACAACACGATGATAAAGTGAAATCATTCTCGAGAAACAAATTACGAAAATATTCTCATGGGAAATCTTGAAAAGGGAAAATAAGGGTAAAAAAGTAGGACAATAGCGATTCAACAGGTGGGTGAGACATGGAGGAGGCTCATTCAACTGTAACGAGATGTCTAAGTAAGTAGCGTCATTTGTCAACTCACGTGTCCTTGTCGCGCGGGATCTCCTCTCCCTTTTCCACCTCGAATAGGGGCACGACGAAAACAGTCTTCCCGAAAATACAACCTTCATCCCTCTTCTTGTCTCCCATAAGTTTTCTCACCATACTCAGGAATTTTGGAGCCAAGCCATCACTTGGCACCATTTCGATGTCCGAAACAATGAAATAGTTAGTCCTTGATGCGTTTCTTGCAACATTCCTACCAACATTAATATGATATATCAAGCTGTTATCCTTTTTAAACGTAGTTATACTATAATCGACACCAGAACAATCGTTGAACATCAAATCGGGAGCATAGGTTCTTTTTGACGACATTCTCGACATCATTCTCTCAACTTTACTCTTTCTCACCCACTGAATGTATTCGTATCTCGTTTTGTTGTCTAATTTCCGATAATTCTCCTGTTTCTTTTGTAGCATCTCTTCTATAGTTATATTTGAAGTAGTAGTAGGCATTTCTGTCGTTATGACGCGTTGTTCTCTACTCCTCATTTTTGGCGGATGTTTTTTAGGGTAAAAGAGATGGAGCGACACTTTTGACATGCCGGAATAACAATGGCAGAGTTGGTTCATGATTTGCATAGTAATATCGAGATCGTAATTTGGCACGAATACTGAAAGACTAATGGGACCGTCCCAATACCTCGCTATTTCGACGATGTGATAAATATATTCCGGAGTAGCTTGTGTAGCATATGTTACGGCATTGTATTTGCTGTGATTGAAGTATGCCGTACCTTTGATAGCATTGTAGATGACCCTATAAGGGCTTTTGACACCCACTTCTGGGGAAGGCATGATTCGAAAAGTGCCCCAGTTGAGTGTGTCTGGGAGGCCGTAATTGAATTGGCAATAGCTTTTGTTCTCGTTAGGCTGATGTCCTTTGAGAAACGCGCCCGGTTGGTAGTCAAAGTCACCGATCGTAGTTTGCCTGTGGTGGTGAGGATGGTGCCTGTGCGTGTAGAGATGCAGGATCACGGTGAAAGTGATGATGATGGAGGCTATTAGGAGCAGAGTGGAGTGTCGCCTCGTCAGCCGGTAGGAATACGCCCCGAAGATCCGCAGGCATCTCGACATGTTTATCTATCATTGTTTTGATTCCGAACGCTTCATTAACATCCAACATCCATCTGATTTGGAAATATTTCACCTTCAAAAACTTTATCTTCTTGATTTTTTGCTGCTAAATGTTTGATGTTTCTTTGATACTGATTATCTACGCCACTCGACCGGTGGTATGTAAGACACTTTAACGAAATTAATGCAAAACTACCTATTATTTTTTATAGGCAAGAGTATATAATTTCTAGTTCATCCCTTAATTTCACTTGTATCTGTGTTTCGAATAATGAAACTTTAACAAACACCACGAATTAAACATTGTAGCACTTAGTTTGGCAATTCCATCGCTCTGGAAAAATATCTAAACTTTCACACACTTCAGTCAATTAATCACATCAATGAAAAATACATGAAATGATCTTAAGGACACTGTATAATTTAAAAATAAATATAAACTAAACCAAAATAAAGCAAAACTTTACGGAAATGGAACGATTCTCAAAAAAATAAACACTGAAAATAAACGCTTGAAAGTATAAAATTAATCCAAAATGATTTTAATTTTTGATTTCTTTCTTCAGGTACACTATCACAGTTTGTGCTTAAACATTTTTAAGGCATTTTAGCTAAAAAATATTTTCCGGGACAGAATAATTTATTTTGACAGATGCTGCGCGCGCATGGCGTAAAATCAATAAATCCGCCATGCTGCCGACTATCAGTGGGTTTTCTTTGCCGTGTATAAAATAGGTTTTCTGTTACATTACAACATGTTTTATTTTTGTTGTTTTTCTGAATTTACGTGTTAATTTCAATCTTTAGAAATGGTTCTGGATATAAGAAAAAATAGAAGAGAACGCGACAGGTGCGTGTATATAAATATTTATACAGGTTCGGAAACCACATTATGGCTATAGAATTAAAATCCACAAACATGTAGACTTTTTTACTCATTCAGCTCATGCGCAGTAGCTAGTACCGGTATAAGAGTTATACCGGTACTAGGTACTACTGATCTTAGCGATAAGAGTTATACCGGTACTGCACATTGATTGGAATGAGAATAACATCGATGTACCTTGGCCTCGCCTTAACTCCCGCCAATGTTTCCCGTCATTAGGCTTGTATTATAAGATCACTTTTGTAGAAAAAGGAATATTTCCGTAGCGTCCTGTACGTGTTTACATCGCCTCGCGATAAAAATGCATGAAAATTTTGTTCAGTATCACGGCCTATCATCACCAGTGGGTAAATACTCTAAGTTGGTAGATAATTAAAACAATTGAAATTCTACTGACTGTAATCAGTTGACACGTTTAGAGAGTTAAAGTAACAAGGTGCGAAAACGATCCGACACGGATAACGAAAGACGAGCCAAGTGCTCTTGACTCAGTATGGAGACCCAGGTGTGAAAAAGGTTGAAAGGCCGTTACGGCAGTTGTTTGGAAAATGATTAATTTCTGGATACAAGTTACTAAAGCGATCGCTTGACAAGAGTTTGTGACTAACTTTAACCAGAAAGGTAAAACAGATCATAACCTCTTTTATTGCTATGCCGAAGTCAATTAAAAAAGCGTTTTAGAGTCTCCGGTAAGCTCGGCCGAATTTCACCTTCCCATACTAACGGAGTCTCGTTCTCATTTTAAAACTACGTTATTTTTTGTAACGAAACTTAGTACATACAAGGACATGAATATATCTAGGCCTGTAATTAGTATATATGGCTCCAATAAAAAAAAAAAGGAAAGACAAGTTTTGTATGAAAAACTTAAATTCGCTGTATTTTTTTACTATGGTATCTGAAGCTACATACACTAATTACAGGCCTGCATATACCTGAACTTATTCAAAGTACAAAGTTTCAGAGCAAACTAGCTAGTCGTTTTAAAATGAGAGCGTAAGTACGTTAGTATGGAGAACCGAGCTTATCGGGTACTCTTATTGTTCATCCATAGATACACTGATCAATAGTGTCCAAAACACCGGTTTCGGGAACTTCATAAATATGCCCAGGGATAAGATCGAAATATATCGGCAAATATTGGAGATTTTAACGATGTGCAGTTCAATTACTTGGAGTTTACCACTCGACACTATCTATGTATCTATCTATTAGATACGGACGTCCACTACTGAACATAGGCCTCCCTCATAGCGCACCACAGAGAGCGATCTAGCGCAGACCGCATCCAGCAACTACCTGCGCCCCTTACACACTCTCGACACTATTCTGATTTAATCGGTTAAGTGCGTGTTTTCACATAGAGTAATGACCTAGACATTACTGTGATAAGAACATAATTTTATTTGAAGTGTAATTCTTGTCTGAAATAAATACATTACTCACCATTATTAAGAATATCACACGTATAACATGCAGATCAATTCAGTGAATAATAAATCTTATGAATTAAAAAGAAATACTATATCTGTTTAAATTGTTTTATTTTATTCGTACGATTAATTCATCTATTTCTATTATGGTATAAATAACTTTCTTAGTTTGTATTATTCACAGGTCTACTTAACAATATCATTTAGACTGAACGATGAAGGTGCATACAATAGGGAATATGCATGATGTTTTTTTTTGCTTTGTTGAAAGCTCATTCATGTGACAAACGGTAGACAATTTTTTTTTTATGAATAACTATAAAAATAACCAAGATATAAGCCATCAAAAATTTCATTTTATCTCTTTCTAGCAAAACAGTATTTAATATGGAGTATATATGGCCGGCGTAGACTATGACGTAACAGTCGGACCTCTCTGTCAAATCGCTATCTAATTAGTAGTTTAAAGTGCCTATATCATACGTATTTCTTGGCCGATTTTAATTTAAAATTAACTTTCTGAATTCTTTTTTAAGGTGTTTTGATCTTTTGTTAAGAAAAACGACAAAAAAAAACATGCTTATTATCCTATTACTGTAAATATGCAGTAATGTTTTTCGTGTGATTTGTAACACAACTACAAGTGTAGCATTGAGAACTGAGATTGATCTTGGCACAACAAGGCTTTAATTATGCCTTAGTCAAGTGTATGCACGTATTTCGAGCTTCGGCAGATTGTGCAGCATTTCTTTAAGTTCTCCTAGAGAATTTGTCGTAGTGAATGAGACATCAGGAAATCCCAGGTGTGAGATGCATGTGTCGTTAATAAGTGTCCCTTCCCTTCTCGAAATGTAAGGAATTTTGAAGACATCTTCTGACTTAAGCATTTTTTAATAGCTTCGTGTATTGTATTATATCACCGCCTATTTTAACCCGTGACGACACGAGAAGGGTGGTATAAGCTAAACATAAGTGTCTGTGGCATCGTAGTTCTTGAACGGATGAACTTGTTTCTAAATTTATTCAGCCGTTAGAAATGTTAGAATATCATGAGTTCTTTTCTACGTATGTCGAAGATTTTTATCATTTCAAGAATCAAAAGTAATAAATAATTTGAATCAAACAAATGAAAGTAATTTCAAAAAGATTATTTATTTGTTCATCCAACTATCCCACTCTAACTAAATAAATTTCTAAGACATGGAGTGAAGCCTCATCAGCCCTGAGGGTGAAGTGATCAAAACATGTCAGCGGCTAGAGCGCAGATCTCGTCACCGAGTAAATCCTGAAACAAAACGTACAGATAAATAAATTGAGTAAATATTAATAAATTTTCAAATTTAGTAGCGTTACTCGTAAGCCACTAGGAGGCGGAAATAAATGATGCCGCTTTTACAAATAGAAAGTGTTCGTTATCAACTTACCCCATTGTCGTGGAGCCACCGGGATACGTCGCGCGCCCAGCCGTCGAGGTGGATGACGTGGTTGCCGATGGCCAGTGTTGCGTCAGACTGGAACAAGCCGTTTTATGTTAAGTCTAGTCTGGGTTCTGAATGAATGACGTCAGCCGACCAGTAACCATCAACCGTACCTCCACGCGGCCGGACACCGTCATACTACAGCTGCTCATCCTGAGGCCGCCGATGGGAGTGGCGATGAAGCGAAATTCGCCGCGCACCTGGAGCTCGACCACCGCCACGCTGCAGAACAATCGCAACATTAACACTCACTGACGTCACGTGCCCTGGGGCTTTGTTTCATTTGTTGATGAGTATCAGTGCGAATATCTTCTATCCAGTAAACATACCTGCCAGAAAAAATTGCAGAGAATTCACGACCCAGGAGTCTCAGTTTCACCCCAGTGGACTCTGAAACAGTATATTTCGTTTATTATAATGAGGTATTTATTTACAAAAACATTAAACAACAACAAACTTATTCAAAAAGCTGCCTAAAACTATTAAAAATGATTATAAAAATTTGGGCCTTTAGGCAGCGTGCCCATCACGCAGGCAGCATTCCCGCGCTGTATTGCGACAGCAATTCTTTGCGCGAGAAAGCTGCCTGCGCGAGGGTCACCAGTTGCCTCCCTTAGGCGCTTGCTTAGCGCCTTGTGGAGCCCACGCGCAGCCCTGCCTCACGGACCCAGTGTCTCGACGCCAAACGGGATAAACAGGTACTGGGCGCCGAGACACCTATATTTATTACATTTGAAATTCTCCCGGGCGTCAGCCGCCGCCCCGGCCGCTTTACTGGTTACTGGGAAATAGGACGCCGCCAGCGTGTCAGCGCAGATGGCGTCCCACACCAGCGCGCGCCCCATTCGCCATTGGATCAACGACATCCCGTCAGGGCGCTTGCCATCGTCCAGCACGAACGTCCTGCGGGAACGTTGGCGCTGACGAGCGCCCTTTTGAGGATGTCGTTGAGAGCAGCATGGCGGGAGATGTGGCCGGCGCCCGAGGAGCAGGAGAGCCCGTGGTTGCCAAGTCGGTCTACTGGAGCCCCACAATACTGAGGTTGTAGGTCTTGGCCTACTGATGGCCAAATAAAAATACTTACTTTGATTGGAATGAGAAATAACCTTAGAAATTAAGGAAAACTCTGATTTCATTTCATACAAAGTTAATCCTTAAAACCGTTTACAGTTCACAACACGTGAAAATAATGAAGTGTAGTTAAATTGGGAGCCTATTTCGGTTTTGAAATCGCCTCCCTATCAGAGATATACTTACTCGTACTAGCTCTGATCTCTGACATCTCAACGGTCATACGGAGTCGCCTGGCGATCACTCCCCAGTTCAGTTCCTTGATTTTGATGTCGCTGAGGCCCGTCAACTCCGCCTTATTGATCCAAGCCTTGCCCCTGTAGCAGCCAAAACAGGAATATTTCTAGATCACGTGACAAACAATACTACCCAATCTATATTATGTAACTCAAGTAATTTTTGTTTAAGTAATTAGAATCAAGTCAAATGCGTCGGGAACCCTCACCCTCCGACGGGGGTGTGTATCTCCGCGCTCCAGTCCTTGTGCCACGGGTCGAGTCCAAGGTTCTGGATGGTCTCGATCAGCTGATCGATGGCGCGCTCGATATTGTTCGTTATCAAGCGCTCCTGCCCACCACCTGTTGGCACATTATTTATTTTATTAGCCATGTTGTCTCGAGCTTATGTTTGCTACAAAATTTGCTCCAATTGTAGAGTGAAATTTAGTATATTTTTGAATGCAGCTTCTTACAAATTAAAGAGAGATATTTCTAAGGATACATTAAATTATTCCAGTTTTCTACTTACTGAAGACATCACTATCCTGAGGCAGAGCACAGATGCCTGCCAGCAGGAGGGTGAATGCGGTTACGATGAATTTCATTTTTGTTGTTATCGTTATTTGGATGAATATCGGTTGTATACTGTATTGTTGTAAGTTAATACTCAAAATACTAAGAAGTAACCACGACAAAATTCAAATGTCTTGTGAGGATCTTAAAGTAACATGCCATATTTATACCCAATTAATATAGATAATAATCTAAGATCACGTCACATTTTCATCAACAACACGCCCTCGCTTATATATCAAAAAAATCTAATCTTGCGTCGTCATGCAACTGACGATAAACATCAGGTTAAAAAATACAATTTACGGAATTGAAACATCTGAAAGTCAAAGAACAATAAAACAATTTTTAAGAAGGTATTCAAAAAAAGTATGACTTTATTTTAATTTGCTGAAGAACCGTTGAGTTTTGTGTAGTGATTTTAATTTACACAATTTTCACACATTATCACAAGAAAACGGGACATCTCACGGACATCAAATGAGAAATACGCAAGTGAGAGTTCCCAACAACACGCGTCAAAAAGGTAAAAAGATGTGGACTCAGGCAGTATGTCTGGAAATCCGATGTTGGGAAGGCAAAGGTGTCAGTTTGTGGGGTTCCAGAGCATTCTTTGTGGTAAGGTCTTTGGAACAACAACAAGGAGGCGTTATCTCGACGCTATAGGCTGTGCAGCCTAGTGTAAGCTAGTACATTCATCGGTTATATTTCTGGGCTCTGCGTTGCACTCTGAAGTGTGGCCATCTGATACTTAGCTGAGCCATCCAACAGGTGACTGCGACCCAGGAACGGACTTGCGCTTTAACATAATGCTACTCGCGGCTTCGTCCGCGTTACCGAACTGAGGAGCCTTTGTTTCAATGATTGATGGTGTCATACTAGTTTTAATCGCTCTTTTCACTCTCTTAAAAGGATGATTTTCGGGATAAGAACAAATTTCATACATCAGCGGTTAAAACTAGAAAAGGTAACAAACAGATAGCGTTACTTTGGCATTTATCATATTAGTACGGAAAAGGCTGATCAGGTACCTCGTTTAGAATATCTAATTTCTTGGCAGCATATTGAGCGTAGGACTTAATATTTGGTGCGGGATGGAGCCTGGATGTCAACTTTATATCAAAGTCACCCCGTAATTGCGAGATGGGGTTACGGTCGCATACCCTTCACACGTTTCACTATGGCACCTGTATGCATGTATGTGTCTCTCTCTCATACATCGAGGTAATTAACGATTACGTAGTTCTGTCCAATGGTTTAATTTCACACAACAACGGAAGTCATATCTCAATTAAGTGCAAAAACGCACATATTCAAGTTTATCCGATGGAAAGAAGATGATATATATCACAATTTTACAGTGATTAATTTGAAGACTCTTATAAATTTCATCTTAATATTTATTTTTGGTTTAATCTGATTGTAATTTGTGTGTAGATATGCTTGACAAGATTATAATGTTGCGTTCAATGCACTAAAAGTATTATCTTAAACTTGTAGACGATTTCTTTGATAAAAGGGTCAAAATTCGACTTGGTGCACTATTTATCACCAGATAAAGAACGGAATCATTAACTTTATTTTAATTGAGTATAAATACTATTCCCTCTTGTGACATCTTCATAACACGGTTGACTTTCTTAAGTGCAACATTACGTACATTGCTGTATTCGTATGAACAAAAATATTTTTGTGCTTTGAAATATCAAGATGAAATTAATTGCCGCTACCTTCATTCTCTTCCTTGCTGGCATCAGTGCTTGGCCTCAAGAGATTGCACTCAGTAAGTACATTGGCATCTGATATCATGATGATGATGTGGGGACCGTAAGCAGGCGAGCCTATATAGCTTTCTGGGCGTTGAAGTTAACGATGACTGCCCTGCCCGTCGTATACAGCATTCCTCCTAAAATATTAAGTACTCCCTTAAGGTCCACATCCCTTAGCTCGTCTCCTCCCAATTCATCTATCAAGCGTGTTACGTGTATCCACTACATGCGTTATGCCTTGCTTTATATCAAAGTTATTGATTGTATTTATGAGTTCTGGAAGTTGTGAAGTGTAATTAAATTATTGTGACAGGTGACGGGTAAGAACGCTTGGTAAAAAAAAATATCGAGTGCGCCATCAAACAGCTGATCGCGAGCAATAAAAATATCACTCATAATTCTGTAAAGGTGATATCAGACGGTTTACTTTTCTTTCATTTTCTTGTTTAATTTGGCACACGTCTAAACGCAAAGTGAAATAAAAATGCATGTGAACGCATATGTGCAAATGGGTGTGTTGGTTCAACGGTGGTTGTTGGTGGTTGTCGAACCAACACCGTTGGATCGGTACACTAATGAGTTCATTCGGGTGAACATTCATTCAAGTGAACCGTCAGATATCACCTTAAGCTATCTGCATTCAAAAGTGTAACAAACTGTAACAACATCATATAGAATAAAATAAATAATGTGCCAACAGGTGGTGGGCAGGAGCGCTTGATAACGAACAACATCGAGCGCGCCATCGAACAGCTGATCGAGAGCATCCAGAACCTTGGACTCGACCCGTGGCACAAAGACTGGAGCGCTGAGATACACACCCCCGTCGGAGGGTGAGGGTTCCCGACGCATTTGACTTGATTCTAATTATTTAAACAAAAATTACTTGAGTTGCATAATATTGATTGGGTAGTATTGTTTGTCACGTGATCTAGAAATATTCCTGTTTTGTCTGCTACAGGGGCAAGGCCTGGATCAAAAGGCGGAGTTGACGGGCCTCAGCGACATCAAAATCAAGGAACTGAACTGGGGAGTGATCGCCAGGCGACTCCGTATGACCGTTGAGATGTCAGAAATCAGAGCTTATACGAGTAAGTATATCTCTGATAGGGAGGCGATTTCAAAACCAAAGTGGGCTCCCAATTCGACTACACTTCATTATTTTCAATGTGTTGTGAGCTGTATACGGTTTTAATGATTAAGTTTGTATGAAATAGAATAAGAATTTTCCTTAATTTTGAATTTAGAAAGTTATTTCTCATTCGAATCAAAGTAAGTGTTTTTATTTGACCATCAGTAGGCCAAGACTTACAACCTCAGTATCATAAACGAAATATACTGTTTCAGAGTCCACTGGGGTGAAACTGAGACTCCTGGGTCGCGAATTCTCGGCAATTCTTTCTGGCAGGTATGTTTACTGGATACCGATTTTCGCCCTGATAATCATCAACTAATGAAACACAGCCCCAGGGCACGTGACGTCAGTGGGTGTTAATGTTGCGATTGTTCTGCAGCATGGCGGTGGTCGAGCTCCAGGTGCGCGGCGAATTTCGTTTCATCGCCACTCCCATCGGCGGCCTCAGGATGAGCAGCTGCAGTATGACGGTGTCCGGCCGCGTGGAGGTACGGTTTATGGTTACTGGTCGGCTGACGTCATTCATTCAGAACCCAGACTCGATGTAACATAAAACGGCTTGTTTCAGTCTGACGCAACACTGGCCATCGGCGACCACGTTATCAGCCTCGACGACTGGGCGCGCGACGTGTCCCGGTGGCTCCACGACAATGGGGTAAGTTGATAACGAATACTTTCTATTTGTAAAAGCGGCATCATTCAGTTGCGCCTCGTAGTGGCTTACGAGTAATGCTATTAAATATTAAACCTTATTAATAGTTACTCAAATTATATATGTCTGTACGTTTTGTTTCAGGATTTACTCGGTGACGAGATCTGCGCTCTAGCCGCCGACATGTTGTGATCACTTCACTCTCAAGGTTGATGAGGCTCCACTCCTAGTCTTAGACATTTATTTAGTTAGAGTGGGATAAGTTGATGAACAAATAGATAATCTTTTTGAAATTACCTTCATTTGTTTGATATAAAGTAATCATTACTTTTGATCCTTGAAATGATAAAAATCCCCAACATACCTAAAAAAACACCTCATGATATTCTAACGGCTGAATAAATCTAGAAACAGGTTCGTCCGTTCGAGACTACGATGCCACAGACACTTATGCATAGCTTATACCGCCCTTCTTGGGGTTTTTCATGGGTTGAAATAGGCGGTGATATACCCCCATACACGAAGCTTTTAAAAAATACTTAAGTCAGAAGATGTCTTCTGAACTCCTTACATTCCGAGTAGGGCGAGGGATAAATATTAACGACAAATGCATCTCACGCCTGGGATTTCCTGATGTCTCATTCAGTACAACAAATTTTCTAGGAGAACATAAAGAAATGCTGCACGATCTGCCGATGCTCCAATTTTGTGCATACACTTGACCAAAGCAAAAGCAAAGAATTGTTGTGCCAAGACCAATCTCAGTTCTCAATGCGGTACTCGTAGTTGTGTTACAAATCACACGAAATACATTAGTGCATATTCACAGTAATATGCATGATAAAGGGGAATAGAAATCAAAATTCTATTTGTCCGACAGTTAGATAATAAAAAAATATTGGACACGTAATTTTCGCTTTTTCAAAAAAAAAAAGACTCAGTTAAATCGCATTTAAGTGACGTCACGAGCCCCCACTCCTAGGTAAAATTTGTACCCAGGAGTTACGTCAAGCGATATTTTGACTCAATAAAGCCTTTATTTTTTGATTGATGTAAAAAAAAAATGACTAATATAAAAAAAAAATTTGACGGACTAATTATTAAAATTTAGTCACCATCCCTATTGCATGCACCTTCACCGTACGGTCTAAAACATACCGTACAGTAAACCTATGAATAATACAAACTTGTTAATTATTTTAATATACCATGATATAGATAATGAATTAATCGTATGAATAAAATTAAAAAAATGAAAACATAAATAGTTTTTATATATTATTCATTGAATTGATCTGAATGTTTTGTCTTCGTGTTATTTTCATAATAATTATGTTCGTATTACATATGGCAGAGGTCGGACGAAAAGTGCGGATGACGTAAAAATGACGTACCTAATCTAGCACACAGGTGATGTCTGTATTCAAAATTCCGTGTGACATGTAGTAACGAAGTAGTATTAATTAAAAAAAAAAATAAATGAGTTGAGAGCTAAATCTTTCATGGTGACGTTGTTTGTACAGTCGAGAACTTTAGAATCAATTACATGTGGTCTGCTTGCATTATGCTCTCTAAGAGCACCAATGAGAACATTAGCAACATTTTGTTGCAAACGGTCTTTGTCTCATCTACTGTACTGTAACATAAATATAGGATTGCCCGATATCTTTTCGTATTTGATTACAATAAGAGCAGTATACGTGTTTGTCACGTACCTCCAAAAACGGAAAATTGTCACAATATTCGAGTAAAGATGACATTTTACAGCGTTTTTTTATAGATTAGTAAATATAAATTTTAGCTAAATATAATCGAGAAGATGCAATAGCTAAACAAAAACGAAGTAAATTTATTGTTCATCTGATTGACAATGTGTCAGTCAAAAACGTAATCTTTCATTTCAAGTGGCGATATCGTTTAATAAAGAGGTTGATAAATGATAAGTGATAATTGTTTATGAAAATCAAAAATACTACCTATTTGAAATCATCCTATAAGTGGTTTGACGTCATCCGCACTTTATGTCCGACCCCTGCATGCAGAATAGTGTCGAGTGTGTAAGGGGCAGGCGGGGGAGTGGTGATGCGGTCTGCGCAAGATCGCTCTCTGAGGTGCGCTATGGGGGAGGCCGATATTCAGTAATGGGCATCCGTATCTGATAGATAGATGAGTGTCGAGTGGTAAACTCCAAGTAATTGTACTGTACATCGTGAAAGTCCAATATTTGTCGATATATTTCGATCCTATTTCTGGGCATTATGTAAACCTGTAAATTTCAAATCGTGTCGAAATATACGTGTTTTGCGGCATAAACGGCGGTATAATTTTTTGCGTAAACTTAGAAGTTTGATTTTTTCACAGCTTCGAGGTAGCGTAGACCCTGAGTATATAGTTTTAATTTCAACTCGATACCTCTACGCGTTCCCGAGATAAAGAGTTTTGATAGACAGATAGACAGACGGACAGACGGTTGGACAACAAAGTGATCCTATAAGGGTTATGTTTTTCCTTTCGAGGTACGGAACCCTAAAAACAACTTAATCGAGCTATCATTCTTACTTATCACAAAGTACCTATTTTCTGCGAATTCACCCGTATGACAAGGAATAGTGACCCCTATGCTATGTCTTTTACCGTATTCTACTTATTAAAGTCCTGGCGACCACGCATAGGAATGCACAGCGTAGAACGGTCCCCGACTAGGTGGACGGATGACCTTGTGAGGGTTGCGGGAAATCGGTTGATGCGGTCTGCTCATTATCGCACCCTGTGGCGAACTGTAGGGGAGGCCTATGTTTAGCAGTGGACGTCCTGTGGCTGATAGACTAAGATTCTACTTGTTGTGCTGTACTTGTTTACATCGCCTCCCACTAAAAATATATGAAAAATGTGTCCGGTAATGACACGGCTTATCATCTGCAGTGGCTAAATTCTCTAAGTTGCTAGGTAATTAAATAAATTGAGATACTACTGACTGTCAAATGAGATGATTCGTACAGCAAGTTAAAGTAACAAGGTACTAAATCGGTCCAACACGTCCAAAATGGAGACCCGAATATGTTCGAATCCCGGTGCGGATAAGGTTGAAAGGCGATTACGGTACCTACTTGTTTGGAAAAATATTTATTTCTGGATATGATATAAGTTAGGGAAGCCAAGGGCCATTAAAACAAGAGGACTGTCAGTTGCCATCCTTTGGATTGTGTTCCGATCGCAAGGAGATATTGTGGCAAAACCTAGATGGCGGTTTAAAACTAAATATTTAACTATGTTCTCATTGAATAAAGAAACAAAGTATAGTAACAATTACTTCGTAAGCAGGTTATAATACATAAGTCGTAACATTTAAATACTGTCTCATGCTTACGAAGTTGAATAATTGTGAAAAATAATTCTTATACATAATTGGCGTTGTACATATCGGGGATCGGCTTTTTGTATGGAGATGGTCAGTCCTCTTGTTTTAATGTTCCTTGCTAAAGCGATCACTTGACAAGAGTTTGTGCCCCAACTTTAACCACAAAGGCTACAAACATTCATAACCTTATTGCTATGCCGAAATCAATAAAAAAGCGTTCAGTCTTCATCCGTAGATGCTATTATGACCCGTAGTGTCCAACGCGCTGGATTCGGGAATCTCATAAATAATGTCCAGGGCTTTGATGATGTACAGTACAATTACTTGAAATTTGCCACTCGACACTATCTATCTATCTATCAGCCACGGACGTCCACTGCTGAACATAGGCCTCCCACATAAGCTCGCCACGGACAGCGGTGTAGCGCCGACCACATCCACCCCCTCATCCATCCATCCCCGCGAACCTCTCACTCTCTCGACACTATTCGGTTTTAGTCGGTTAAATTCATATTTCCACATAGAGTATAGACCTAGATATTAATCATATGATTCAGATTTATTTAATGAATAACAAAGAGCTTTCAAGGCATCTTCGGACTAAAGAACTTTTTAATAGCTTTGTGTAAGGTGTAATATGATCGCTTATGTCAACCTGTGACGAAACAAGATAGGTGGTACAAGCTATGCATAAGTATCTGTGGCATCGTAATTCTTAAACGCATGAACCTGTTTCTAAATCTAGTCAGCAGTTAGAATATCATGATATCGATCAAAACTACTTATTAATTTTAATCAAACAAATGAAAATAATTTCAAAAAGATTGATTATTTATTCATCAAATTATCCCATTCTAACTATATAAATTTCAAAGACTTGGAGTGAAGCCTCATTAGCCCTAGGATGAAGTGATCACATCATGTCGGCGACACGAGCACAGATCTCATCACCCAGTAAATCCTGAAACAAAACGTACAGACATGAATAATTTGAATAAATATCAATAAGGTTTCAATTCTAATAGCATTACATGAAAGCCATTACGAGGCGGAACTGAATGATGCCGCTTTTACAAATAGAAAGTGTTCGTTATCAACCTACCCCATTGTCGTGGAGCCACCGGGATACATCGCGCGCCCAGCCGTCGAGGTGGATGACGTGGTTGCCGATGGCCAGTGTTGCGTCAGACTGAAACAAGCCGTTTTATGTTAAGTCGAGTCTGGGTTCTGAATGAATGACGTCAGCCGACCAGTCAGCCGATCAACCGTACCTCCACGCGGCCGGACACCGCCATACTGCAGCTGCTCATCCTGAGGCCGCCGATAGGAGTGGCGATGAAGCGAAATTCGCCGCGCACCTGGAGCTCGACCACCGCCACGCTGCAGAACAATCGCAACATTAACACCCACTGACGTCACGTGCCCTGGGGCTGTGTTTCATTAGTTGATGATTATCAGGGCGAATATCGTTATTCATTAAACTTACCTGCCAGAAAAAATTGCCGAGAATTCGCGACCCAGGATTCTCAGTTTCACCCCAGTGGATTCTGAAACAGTATATTTCGTTTATGATACTGAGGATGTAAGTCTTGGCCTACTGATGGTTAAATAAAATACTTACTTTGATTGGAATGAGAAATAACTTACGTAATTAAAATTAAGGAAAACTCTTATTCTATTTCATACAAAGTTAATCATTAAAACCGTTTATAGTTCACAACACATTGAAAATAATGAAGTTTAGTCAAATTGGGAGCCTACTTCGGTTTTGAAATCGCCTCCCTATCAGAGATATACTTACTCGTACTAGCTCTGATCTCTGACATCTCAACGGTCATACGGAGTCGCCTGGCGATCACTCCCCAGTTCAGTTCCTTGATTTTGATGTCGCTGAGGCCCGTCAACTCCGCCTTATTGATCCAGGCCTTGCCCCTGTAGCAGACAAAACAGAAATATTTCTAGATGTGACAAACAATACTACCCAATCTATATTATGTAACTCAAGTAATTTTTGTTTAAATAATTAGAATCAAGTCAAATGCGTCGGGAACCCTCACACTCCGACGGGGGTGTGTATCTCCGCGCTCCAGTTCTTGTGCCACGGGTCGAGTCCAAGGTTCTGGATGGTCTCGATCAGCTGTTCGATGGCGCGCTCGATGTTGTTCGTTATCAATCGCTCCTGCCCACCACCTGTTGGCACATTATTTATTTTATTAGCCATGTTGTCACGAGCTTGTTTGCTACAAAATTTGCTCCAATTGTAGAGTGAAATTTAGTATATTTTTGAATGCAGCTTCTTACAAATTAAAGAGAGATATTTCTAAGGATACATTAAATTATTCCAGTTTTCTACTTACTGAAGACATCACTATCCTGAGGCAGAGCACAGATGCCTGCCAGCAGGAGGGTGAATGCGGTTACGATGAATTTCATTTTTGTTGTTATCGTTATTTGGATGAATATCAGTTGTATACTGTATTGTTGTAAGTTAATACTCAAAATACTAAGTAGTAACCACGACAAATTACAAATGTCTTGTGAGGATCTTAAAGTAACATGCCATATTTATACCCAATTAATATAGATAATAATCTAAGATCACGTCACATTTTCATCAACAACACGCCCTCTGTTATATATCAAAAAAATCTAATCTTGCGTCGTCATGCAATTGACGATAAACATCAGGTTAAAAAATACGATCTACGGAATTAAAACATCTGAAAGTCAAAGAACAATAAAACAATTTTTAAGAAGGTATTCAAAAAAAGTATTATTTTATTTTAATTTGCTGAAGAACCGTAAAGTTTTGTGTAGTGATTTTAATTTACACAATTTTCACACATTATCACAAAAAAACGGGACATCTTTTCATAACTTATTATAATTTATTAAACAATTTCTAATTCAAATGGAATTTATCTTAACTACTATTAATGATGAAGTCTACGATCAAAGGAGAAATACGCAAGTGAGAGTTCCCAACAACACGCGTCAAAAAGGTAAGAAGATGTGGACTCATGTCTGAAAATCCGATGTTGGGAAGGCAAAGGTGTCAGTTTGTGGGGTTCCAGAGCATTCTTTGTGGTAAGGTCTTTGGAACAACAACAAGGAGGCGTTATCTCGGCGCTATAGGCTGTGCAGCCTAGTGTAAGCTAGTACATTCATCGGTTATTTTTCTGGGCTCCGCGTTGCACTCTGAAGTGTGGCCATCTGATACTTAGCTGAGCCATCCAACAGGTGACTGCTACCCAAGAACGGACTTTCGCTTTAACATAATGCTACTCGCGGCTTCGTCCGCGTTACCGAACTGAGGAGCCTTTGTTTCAATGATTGATGGTGTCATGCTAGTTTTAATCGATCTTTTCACCCCCTTAAAAGGATGATTTTCGGGATAAGAACAAATTACATCAGCGGTTAAAACTAGAAAAGGTAACAAACAGATAGCGTTACTTTGGCATTTATCATATTAGTACGGAAAAGGCTGATCAGGTACCTCGTTTAGAATATGTAATTTCTTGGCAGCATATTGAGCGTAGGACTTAATATTTGGTGCGGGATGGAGCCTGGATGTCAACTTTATATCAAAGTCACCCCGTAATTGCGAGATGGGGTTACGGTCGAATACCCTTCACACGTTTCACTATGGCACCTGTAAGCATGTATGTGTCTCTCTCTCATACATCGAGGTAATTAACGATTATGTCGTTCTGTCCCATGGTTTAATTTCACACAACAACGGAAGTCATATCTCAATTAAGTGCAAAAACGCACATATTCAAGTTTATCCGATGGAAAGAAGATGATATATATCACAATTTTACAGTGATTAATTTTAAGACTTATAAATTTCTTCTTAATATTTATTTTTGGTTTAATCTGATTGTAATTTGTGTGTAGATATGCATGACAAGATTATAATGTTGCGTTCAATGCACTAAAAGTATTATCTTAAACTTGTAGACGATTTCTTTGATAAAAGGGTCAAAATTCGACTTAGTGCACTATTTATCACCAGATAAAGATCGGAATCATAATCTTTCTTTAATTGAGTATAAACACTATTCTCTCTTGTGACATCTTCATAACACGGTTGACTTTCTGAAGTGCAACATTATGTACATTGCTGTATTCGTATGAACAAAAATATTTTTGTGCTTTGAAATATCAAGATGAAATTAATTGCCGCTACCTTCATTCTCTTCCTTGCTGGCATCAGTGCTTGGCCTCAAGAGATTGCACTCAGTAAGTACATTGGCATCTGATATCATGATGATGATGTGGGGACCGTAAGCAGGCGAGCCTATATAGCTTTCTGGGCGTTGAAGTTAACGATGACTGCCCTGCCTGTCGTATACAGCATTCCTCCTAAAATATTAAGTACTCCCTTAAGGTCCACATCCTTTAGCTCGTCTCCTCCCAATTCATCTATAAAGCGTATTACGTGTATCTACTACATGCGTTATGCCTCGCTTTATATCAAAGTTATCGAATGTATTTATGAGTTCTGGAAGTTGTGATTAAATTATTGTGTAATTAAAATATTGTGACAGGTGACGGGTAAGAATGCTTAGCAACAAAAAATATCGAGTGCGCCATCAAACAGCTGATCGCGAGCAATAAAAATATCACTCATAATTCTGTAAAGGTGATATCAGACGGTTTAATTTTCTTTCATTTTCTTGTTTAATTTGGCACACGTCTAAACGCAAAGTGAAACAAAAATGCATGTGAACGCATATGTGTAAATGGGTGTGTTGGTTCAACGGTGGTTGTTGGTGGTTGGTTGTCGAACCAACACCGTTGGATCGGTACACTAATGAGTTCATTCGGGTGAACATTCATTCAAGTGAACCGTCAGATATCACCTTAAGCTATCTGCATTCAAAAGTGTAACAAACTGTAACAACATCATATAGAATAAAATAAATAATGTGCCAACAGGTGGTGGGCAGGAGCGCTTGATAACGAACAACATCGAGCGCGCCATCGAACAGCTGATCGAGAGCATCCAGAACCTTGGACTCGACCCGTGGCACAAAGACTGGAGCGCTGAGATACACACCCCCGTCGGAGGGTGAGGGTTCCCGACGCATTTGACTTGATTCTAATTATTTGAACAAAAATGAGTTGAGTTGCATAATATAGATTGGGTAGTATTGTTTGTCACGTGATCTAGAAATATTCTTGTTTTGTCTGCTACAGGGGCAAGGCCTGGATCAAAAAGGCGGAATTGACGGGCCTCAGCGACATCAAAATCAAGGAACTGAACTGGGGAGTGATCGCCAGGCGACTCCGTATGACCGTTGAGATGTCAGAAATCAGAGCTTATACGAGTAAGTATATCTCTGATAGGGAGGCGATTTCAAAACCAAAGTGGGCTCCCAATTCGACTACACTTCATTATTTTCAATGTGTTGTGAACTGTATACGGTTTTAATGATTAAGTTTGTATGAAAGAGAATAAGAAATTCCTTAATTTTGAATTTAGAAAGTTATTTCTCATTCGAATCAAAGTAAGTGTTTTTATTTGACCATCAGTAGGCCAAGACTTACAACCTCAGTATCAAAAACGAAATATACTGTTTCAGAGTCCACTGGGGTGAAACTGAGACTCCTGGGTCGCGAATTCTCGGCAATTCTTTCTGGCAGGTATGTTTACTGGATACCGATTTTCGCCCTGATAATCATCAAGTAATGAAACACAGCCCCAGAGCACGTGACGTCAGTGGGTGTTAATGTTGCGATTGTTCTGCAGCGTGGCGGTGGTCGAGCTCCAGGTGCGCGGCGAATTTCGCTTCATCGCCACTCCCATCGGCGGCCTCAGGATGAGCAGCTGCAGTATGACGGTGTCCGGCCGCGTGGAGGTACGGTTTATGGTTACTGGTCGGCTGACGTCATTCATTCAGAACCCAGACTCGATGTAACATAAAACGGCTTGTTTCAGTCTGACGCAACACTGGCCATCGGCGACCACGTTATCAGCCTCGACGACTGGGCGCGCGACGTGTCCCGGTGGCTCCACGACAATGGGGTAAGTTGATAACGAATACTTTCTATTTGTAAAAGCGGCATCATTCAGTTGCGCCTCGTAGTGGCTTACGAGTAATGCTATTAAATATTAAACCTTATTAATAGTTACTCAAATTATATATGTCTGTACGTTTTGTTTCAGGATTTACTCGGTGACGAGATCTGCGCTCTAGCCGCCGACATGTTGTGATCACTTCACGCTCAGGGTTGATGAGGCTCCACTCCAAGTCTTACACATTTATTTAGTTAGAGTGGGATAAGTTGATGAACAAATAGATAATCTTTTTGAAATTACCTTCATTTGTTTGATATAAAGTAATCATTACTTTTGATCCTTGAAATGATAAAAATTCCCATCATACCTAAAAAAACCTCATGATATTCTAACGGCTGAATAAATCTAGAAACAGGTTCGTCCGTTCAAGACTACGATGCCACAGACACTTATGCATAGCTTATACCGCCCTTCTTGGGGTTTTTCATGGGTTGAAATAGGTGGTGATATACCCCCATACACGAAGCTATTAAAAAATACTTAAGTCAGAAGATGTCTTCTGAACTCCTTACATTCCGAGTAGGGCGAGGGATAAATATTAACGACAAATGCATCTCACGCCTGGGATTTCCTGATGTCTCATTCAGTACAACAAATTTTCTAGGAGAACATAAAGATGTGCTGCACGATCTGCCGATGCTCCAATTTTGTGCATACACTTGAGCAAGGCAAAAGCAAAGAATTGTTGTGCCAAGACCAATCTCAGTTCTCAATGCGGTACTCGTAGTTGTGTTACAAATCACACGAAATACATTAGTGCATATTCACAGTAATATGCATGATAAAGGGCAATGGAAATCAAAATTCTATAAGTCCGTCAGATAGATAATAAAAAAAAATTGGACGCGTATATTTTGCTTTTTCAAAATAATCAAAGAAATATTCAGATAAATCGCATTTAAGTTTAGGAGTGGGGGCTCGTGACGTCACTCCTAGGTAAAATTTGTACCCAGGAGTGACGTCACGCGATATTTTGACTCAATGAAGCCTTTATTTTTTGATTGGTGTAAAAAAAGAAAAAGTCCAATATTAAAAAAAAAATTTGATTGACTAATTATTAAAATTTAGTCACCATCCCTATTGTATGCACCTTCACTGTACGGTCTAAAACATACCGTACAGTAAACCTATGAATAATACAAACTTCTTAATTATTTTAATATACCATGATATAGATAATGAATTAATCGTATGAATAAAATAAAAAAATTAAAACATAAATAGTTTTTATATTATTCATTAAATTGATCTGAATGTTTTGTCTTCGTGTGATTTTCATAATAATTATGTTCGTATTACATATGAGTAATGTCTAGGCCTATACATACTCTATGTGAAAACACGAACTTAACCGATTAAAACCGAATACTGTCGAGAGTGTGTAAGGGGCGGGCGCGGGGAGTGTGGATGCGGTCTGCGCAAGATCGCTCTCTGTGGTGCGCTATGGGGGGGGGGAGGCCGATGTTCAGTAATGGCCGTCCGTATCTGATAGATAGATGAGTGTCGTGTGGTAAACTCCAAGTAATTGTACTTTACATCGTGAAAGTCCCATATTTGTCGATATATTTCGATCCTGTTTCTGGGCATTATTTATACCTGTCAATTTCAAATGGGCAACAAAGTGATCCTGTAAGGGTGTTTTTCCTTTCGAGGTACGGAACCTTAAAGACAACTTAATCGAGCGCCAAAATTTAGCGCCCTTCTTGGACCATGGTGGTGACAGCATACATACACAAGATAGAATCAAATATTTAAATATTTTTCTGGCTGGGTAAAGGGTGATTATTTGAGAGATTAAAATGCCTTTCTACCATCGCCACATTATTGACGAACTCCGTATAAATTGTGGTGTTATTTTCGGTTATCTTGTAGACATCGCTGGTTTCTGCAATTCTTATCAAATGCAGCAAAATTCTTACTAATAACTAATTACCTATTTTCTGCGAATTCACCCGTATGACAAGGTATCTTTAATGCAAATATCCAGGATAGTGACCCCTATGCTATGTATTTTACCGTATTCTACTTATTAAAGTCCTGGCGACCACGCATAGGAATGCACAGCGTAGAACGGTCCCCGACGAGGTGGACGGATGACCTTGTGAGGGTTGCGGGAAATCGGTGGATGCGGTCTGCTCATTATCGCACCCTGTGGTGAACTGTAGGGGAGGCCTATGTTTAGCAGTGGACGTCCTGTGGCTGATAGACTAAGATTCTACTTGTTGTGCTGTACTTGTTTACATCGCCTCCCACTAAAAATATATGAAAAATGTGTCCGGTAATGACACGGCTTATCATCTGCAGTGGCTAAATTCTCTAAGTTGCTAGGTAATTAAATAAATTGAGATACTACTGACTGTCAAATGAGATGATTCGTACAGCAAGTTAAAGTAACAAGGTACTAAATCGGTCCAACACGTCCAAAATGGAGACCCGAATATGTTCGAATCCCGGTGCGGATAAGGTTGAAAGGCGATTACGGTACCTACTTGTTTGGAAAATTATTTATTTCTGGATATGATATATAGGATATGGCCAAGGGCCATTAAAACAAGAGGACTGTCAGTTGCCATCCTTTGGATTGTGTTCCGGTCGCAAGGAGATATTGTGGCAAAACCTAGATGGCGGTTTAAAACTAAATATTTAACTATGTTCTCATTGAATAAAGAAACAAAGTATAGTAACAATTACTTCGTAAGCAGGTTATAATACATAAGTCGTAACATTTAAATACTGTATCATGCTTACGAAGTTGAATAATTGTGAAAAATAATTCTTATACATAATTGGCGTTGTACATATCGGGGATCGGCTTTTTGTATGGAGATGGTCAGTCCTCTTGTTTTAATGGTCCTTGCTAAAGCGATCACTTGACAAGAGTTTGTAACCCAACTTTAACCACAAAGGCGACAAACATTCATCACCTTATTGCTATGCCGAAATCCATAAAAAAGCGTTCAATCTTCATCCGTAGATGCTATTATGACCCACAGTGTTCAACGCGCTGGATTCGGGAACCTCATAAATAATGCCCAGGGAATATATCAAAATATATCGCCACATATTGGGCTTTGATGATGTACAGTACAATTACTTGAAATTTGCCACTCGCCACTATCTATCTATCTATCAGCCACGGACGTCCAATGCTGAACATAGGCTTCCCACATAAGCTCGCCACAGAGAGCGGTGTAGCGCCGACCGCATCCACCATCTCCCCGCGAACATCTCACTCTCTCGACACTATTCGGTTTTAATCGGTTAAATTCATATTTTCACATAGAGTATAGACCTAGATATTACTCATATGATTCAGATCAATTTAATAAATAATAAAGAGATTTCAAGGCATCTTCAGACTAAAGAACTTTTTAATAGCTTCGTGTAAGGTGTAATATGATCGCCTATGTCAAACTGTGACGAAACAAGATAGGTGGTACAAGCTATGCATAAGTATCTGTGTCATCGTAATTCTTTAACGCATGAACCTGTTTCTAAATCTAGTCAGCCGTTCGAATATCATGATATCGATCAAAACTAATTATTAATTTTAATCAAACAAATGAAAATAATTTCAAAAAGATTGATTATTTATTCATCAAATTATCCCATTCTGACTAAATAAATTTCAAAGACTTGAAGTGAAGCCTCATTAGCCCTGAGAGTGAAGTGATCACATCATGTCGGCGACACGAGTACAGATCTCATCACCCAGTAAATCCTGAAACAAAACGTACAGACATGAATAATTTGAATAAATATCAATAAGGTTTCAATTCTAATAGCATTACATGTAAGCCACTACGAGGCGCAACTGAATGATGCCGCTTTTACAAATAGAAAGTGTTCGTTATCAACTAACCCCATTGTCGTGGAGCCACCGGGATACGTCGCGCGCCCAGCCGTCGAGGTGGATGACGTGGTTGCCGATGGCCAGTGTTGCGTCAGACTGGAACAAGCCGTTTTATGTTAAGTCGAGTCTGGGTTCTGAATGAATGACGTCAGCCGACCAGTCAGCCGATCAACCGTACCTCCACGCGGCCGGATATCGCCATGCTGCAGCTGCTCATCCTGAGGCCGCCGATGGGAGTGGCGATGAAGCGAAATTCGCCGCGCACCTGGAGCTCGACCACCGCCACGCTGCAGAACAATCGCAACATTAACACCCACTGGCGTCACGTGCCCTGGGGCTGTGTTTCATTAGTTGATGATTATCAGGGCGAATATCGTTATTCAGTAAACTTACCTGCCAGAAAGAATTGCCGAGAATTCGCGACCCAGAAAACTCAGTTTCACCCCAGTGGACTCTGAAACAGTATATTTCGTTTATGATACTGAAATTCTAGGTCTTGGCCTACTGATGGTTAAATAAAATACTTACTTTGATTGGGAATAAGAAATAATTTACTTACTTAAAATTAAGGAAAACTCTTATTCTATTTCATACAAACTTAATCATTAAAACCGTTTACAGTTCACAACACATTGAAAATAATGAAGTGTAGTCAAATTGGGAACCCACTTCGGTTTTTAAATCGCCTTCCTATCAGAGATATACTTACTCGTACTAGCTCTGATCTCTGACATCTCAACGGTCATACGGAGTCGCCTGGCTATTACTCCCCAGTTCAGTTCCTTGATTTTGATGTCGCTGAGGCCCGTCAACTCTGCCTTTTTGATCCAGGCCTTACCCCTGTAGCAGACAAAACGGGAACATTTCTAGATCATGTGACAAACAATACTACTCAATCAATATTATGTAACTCAAGTAATTTTTGTTCAAGTAATTAGAATCAAGTCAAATGCGTCGGGAACCCTCACCCTCCGACGGGGGTGTGTATCTCCGCGCTCCAGTCCTTGTGCCACGGGTCGAGTCCAAGGTTCTGGATGGTTTCGATCAGCTGTTCGATGGCGCGCTCGATGTTGTTCGTTATCAAGCGCTCCTGCCCACCACCTGTTGGCACATTATTTATTTTATTAGCCATGTTGCCACGAGCTTATGTTTGCTACAAAATTTGCTCCAATTGTAGAGTGAAATTTAGTATATGTATTTTTGAATGCAGCTTTTTACAAATTAAAGAGAGATATTTCTAAGGATACATTAAATTATTCCAGTTTTCTACTTACTGAAGACATCACTATCCTGAGGCAGAGCACAGATGCCTGCCAGCAGGAGGGTGAATGCGGTTACGATGAATTTCATTTTTGTTGTTATCGTTATTTGGATGAATATCGGTTGTATACTGTATTGTTGTAAGTTAATACTCAAAATACTAAGTAGTAACCACGACAAATTACAAATGTCTTGTGAGGATCTTAAAGTAACATGCCATATTTATACCCAATTAATATAGATAATAATCTAAGATCACGTCGCATTTTCATCAACAACACGCCCTTGCTTATATATCAAAAAAATCTAATCTTGCGTCGTCATGCAATTGACGATAAACAGGTTAAAAAATACGATCTATGGAATTGAAACATCTGAAAGTCAAATAAAAATAACACAATTTTTAAGAAGCTATTCAAAAAAAGTATCGTTTTATTTTAATTTGCTGAAGAACCTTAAAGTTCTGTGTACTGATTTTAATTTACACAATTTTCACACAATATCACAAACAAACGGGATATCTTTTTATATCTTATTATAATTTACTAAACAAGCTTTTCTAATTTAAATGGAATTTATCTTAACTGCTATCAATGATGAAGTACACGATCAAACGAGCGTATCCGGTAGATGCTTAGCTCCGGCCCTAAAAATATCTCGTCTGGTTCTATAAATATTTGTTGGAAATACGCAAGTGAGAGTTCCCAACAACACGCGTCAAAAAGGTAAAAAGATGTGGACTCAGGCAGTATGTCTGGAAATCAGATGTTGGGAAGGCGAAGGTGTCAGTTTGTGGAGTTCCAGAGCATTCTTTGTGGTAAGGTCTGTGGAACAACAACAAGGAGGCGTTATCTCGATGCTATAGGCTGTGCAGCCTAGTCGAAGCTACGTATAGTACATTCATCGCTTGTATTTCTGGGCTCTGCGCTGCACTCCAAAGTGTGGCCATCTGATACTTAGCTGAGCCATCCAACAGGTGACTGCTACCCAAGAACGGATTTGCGCTTTAACATAATGCTACTCGCGGCTTCGTCCGCGTTACCGAACTGAGGAGCCTTTGTTTCAATGATTGGTGGTGTCATACTAGTTTTAATCGATCTTTTCACCCCCTTAAAAGGATGATTTTCGGGATAAGAACAAATTTCATACATCAGCGGTTAAAACTAGAAAAGGTAACAAACAGATAGAGTTACTTTGGCATTTATCATATTAGTACGGAAAAGGCTGATCAGGTACCTCGTTTAGAATATCTAATTTCATGGCAGCATATTGAGCGTCGGACACAATATTTGGTGCGGGATGGAGCCTGGATGTCAACTTTATATCAAAGTTACGCGAGATAGGGTTACGGTCGAATACCCTTCACACGTTTCACCATGGCACCTGCAAGCATGTATGTGTCTCTCTCTCATACATCGAGGTAATTAACGATTACGTCGTTCTGTCCAATGGTTTAATTTCACACAACAACGGAAGTCATATCTCAATTAAGAACAAAAACGCACATATTCAAGTTTATCCGATGGAAAGAAGATGATATATATCACAATTTTACATTGATTAATTTGAAGACTTATAAATTTCTTCTAAATATTTTTTTTGATTGGATTTTGTGTGTAGATATGCTTGACAAGATTATAATGTTGGGCTCAATGCACTGAAATTATTATCTTAAACTTGGAGGCGATTTCTTTGATAAAAGGGTCAAAATTCGACTTAGTGCACTATTTATCACCAGATAAAGATCGGAATCATAATCTTACTTTAATTAAGTATAAATACTATTCCTTCTTGTGAAATCTTCATAACACGGTTGACTTTCTTCAGTGCAACATTACGTACATTGATGTACTCTTATTAACAAAAATATTTTTGTGCTTTGAAATATCAAGATGAAATTATTTGCCTCTACCTTCATCCTCTTGCTTGCCGGCATCAGTGCTTGGCCTCAAGAGATTGCACTCAGTAAGTATCATGATGATGATGTGGGGACCGTAAGCAGGCGAGCCTATATAGCTTTCAGGGCGTTGAAGTTAACGATGACTGCCCTGCTTATCGTATACAGCATCCCTCCTAAAATATTAAGTACTCTCTTAAGGTCCACATCTCTTAGGTCGTTTCCTCCCAATTCATCTATCAAACGTGTTACGTGTATCTACTACATGCGTTATGCCTTGCTTTATATCAAAGTTATCGAATTATGGGTTCTGGAAGTTGTGAAGTGTAATTAAATTATTGTGATAGGTGACAGGTAAGAACGCTTGGTAACAAAAAATATCGAGTGCGCCATCAAACAGCTGATCGTGAGCAATAAAAATATCACTCGTAATTCTGTAAAGGTGATATAAGACGAAAGATGATATCAGACGGTTTACTTTTCTTTAATTATCTTGTTTCATTTGGCACCTTTCACTGAAAGTGACACGTCTGAACGCAAAGTGAAACAAAAATGCATGTGACCGCATGTGTGTAAATGGGTGTGTTGGTTCAACGGTGGTTGTTGGTGGTTGGTTGTCGAACCAACACCGTTGGATCGGTACACTAATGAGTTTATTCGGGTGAACATTCATTCAAGTGGACCGTCAGGTATCACCTTAAGCTATCTGCATTCAAAAGTCCCTGTAACAACATCATATCGAATGAAATAAATAATGTGCCAACAGGTGGTGGGCAGGAGCGCTTGATAACGAACAACATCGAGCGCGCCATCGAACAGCTGATCGAGACCATCCAGAACCTTGGACTCGACCCGTGGCACAAGGACTGGAGCGCGGAGATACACACCCCCGTCGGAGGGTGAGGGTTCCCGACGCATTTGACTCGATTCTGATTACTTAAACAAAAATTACTTGAGTTACATAATATTGATTGGGTAGTATTGTTTGTCACGTGATCTAGAAATATTCCTGTTCTGTCTGCTACAGGGGCAAGGCCTGGATCAAAAAGGCGGAGTTGACGGGTCTCAGCGACATCAAAATCAAGGAACTGAACTGGGGAGTGATCGCCAGGCGACTCCGTATGACCGTTAAGATGTCAGAGATCAGAGCTAGTACGAGTAAGTATATCTCTGATAGGGAGGCGATTTCAAAACCGAAGTAGGCTCCCAATTTGACTACACTTCATTATTTTCAATATGTTGTGAACTGTAAACGGTTTTAATGATTAACTTTGTATGAAATAGAATAAGAGTTTTCTATAATTTTAATTTAGTACGTTATTTCTCATTCCAATCGAAGTTAGTATTTTTATTTGGCCATCAGTAGGCCAAGACCTACAACCTCATAAACGAAATATACTGTTTCAGAGTCCACTGGGATGAAGCTGAGACTCCTGGGTCGCGAATTCTCGGCAATTCTTTCTGGCAGGTATGTTTACTGGATAACGATATTCACACTGATACTCATCAACTAATGAAACACAGCCCCAGGGTACGTGACGTCAGTGGGTGTTAATGTTGCGATTGTTCTGCAGCGTGGCGGTGGTCGAGCTCCAGGTGCGCGGCGAATTTCGCTTCATCGCCACTCCCATCGGCGGCCTCAGGATGAGCAGCTGCAGTATGACGGTGTCCGGCCGCGTGGAGGTACGGTTGATGATTACTGGTCGGCTGACGTCATTCATTCAGAACCCAGACTCGACTTAACATAAAACGGCTTGTTTCAGTCTGACGCAACACTGGCCATCGGCGACCACGTCATCAGCCTCGACGGCTGGGCGCGCGACGTGTCCCGATGGCTCCACGACAATGGGGTAAGTTGATAACGAACGAAAAAGTTATTTGCGCCTCGTAGTGGCTACAAGTAATGCTATTAGAATTGAAACCGTATTGATATTTATTCAATTTATACATGTCTGTACATTTTGTTTCAGGATTTACTGGGTGATGAGATCTGTGCTCGTGTCGCCGACATGATGTGATCACTTCACCCTCAGGGCTAATGAGGCTTCACTCCAAGTCTTTGAAATTTATTTAGTTAGAATGGGATAATTTGATGAATAAATAATCAATCTTTATTAAATTATTTTCATTTGTTTGATTAAAATTAATAATTAGTTTTGATCGATATCATGATATTCGAACGGCTGACTAGATTTAGAAACAGGTTCATGCGTTTAAGAATTACGATGACACAGATACTTATGCATAGCTTATACCACGTATCTTGTTTCGTCACGGGTTGACATAGGCGGTTATATAACACCATACACGAAGCTATTAAAAATGTTTTAGTTAGAAGATATCTTCAAATCTCTTTATTTTTCATTACATTGATCTGAATCATATGAGTTACTAGAAGGCGCTTGCAACTTCGTTCGTGGAGGAGAAATAGTTATAACCCCTAACCTCTCTTTTTTTCTGCAGCACAGTCGGGTAAAAAGTATCCTATAACCATTTAGAGATACCCCGAGTACCAAAAAGAGTTGAAATCCGTTTAGCCGATTTAGCGTGATGGAGCCACAGCGACACATACAAACATTTCATTTTTACGACTTTATAATAGTATAGATATCTAGGTCTATACATACTCTATATGAATACACGAATTTAACCGATTAAAACCGAATAGTGTTGAGAGAGTGTGAGGGTCGCAGGGAGACGTTGGATGTGGTCTGCGCAACACTGCTCTCTGTGGCGAGCTTATTTCACATGAGTAAAGAAACGGAACAGAGACTAAGCTTTCAAAGAGCGTGCAAAATTTATACCTAATATGGTATGGTTGGCACTGGTGGACTAAACGAAATAAAAATGATATTGATCTGTTTTTTTATTTATTGACTACAAATTACTTAAGCTAAGGATTTTGATTTTATAATTTTTGTTTTTTAATAATTTATTATATTTAAAAAAAAGATTTCCCCAAAAAATACTTTTTTACCTTGTTTTTAGTAATACAGGATTCTTCGGAGTGATCCTCAGATTTTGCCTTGTTGCCTTGTTTTATCATCATCAAGTTTTAACAGTAGGTCTTCTCGCCCGACGGCTTTTAATCACTCCTGCCTGCTGTCTGAAAAAAGTAATTAAAATAAATGAAATGAGAACCGCCCTAAAAAACAGTAAAGCCAAAATAATGCTTTTAATGTACAGATTACATTTGAATCACCTTTTGAAGTCGGTGCCTGTTGGATAAAGAAATTAACGTGAAGAGCACAGACTTTAAAAGGTGATTCTAATGCAATCTGTACAGGAACGCATTATTTTTGGCTTTTCAGATTTGTATTTGGATGTAACAGGGATAGAAGTTCTTTTTTTATTAAAAGAAAATATTTTTTGCTTTTTGTGATTGAAATATACCTAATTAATTATTATTGAGTAGTTTCAGTAGCCATCTATGGTTTTGTATCATCAGCTCAACGATACTAAATAATGCTTTTCCAGAGCAACTGCATGAGTTACTACCATTCGTTATACACTAAAATCTTCTCCAGAATGTAAAAAACACTTGTCTGAAAACCGCATCAAAATCGGTTATGCCAAACGCGAGATAATTGCGGACCAACATACATTTATTGTTCATATACACAGTTCATAAACCACCATATTTTCACATCACAAAACTACAACAAAATCGAACACGACGCGGTGCGCGCCCTGCGCTGGTCCGCAAACTATACTAGTCTAAACATGTTTCTTCGTGTACGTGACAAGGAGTTTGTGGTCACGCTCGTCCGTGGCTGATAGATAGATATCAAATCAAATCAAATCAAATCAAAATATTCTTTATTCAAGTAGGCCTAGTTACAAGCACTTTCGAAATGTCAGATACATGAGAGTGAATGTTTGCTGGGAGAAATACAATATAAATAAATAAATAAATAATAAATAAATAAATATTACGGGACAATTTTACACAAATCGAACTAGTCCCATGGTAAGCTCAATAAGGCTTGTATTATGGGTACTAGACGATGATATATTTAATAGATATATTACTTACATACATAGAAAACATCCAAGACTCAGGAACAAATATTTATTGCTCATCACACAAATATTTGCCCTTACCGGGATTTGAACCCAGGACCTCAGCTTCGCAGGCAACGTTACTCCCACTGAGCCAAACCGGTCGTCGTATAATATGATCCAACATTTGCTGCAAGGATTAGGGAAACCCAGAAAAACCTAATCAGATCATTTAACTTAAGTGTAATATTATTGATAAAATCATCATTTTTAAAATTAAAATAATTAATAAGATAAATCCCAAAAGGATTGTCAATAAAAAAGAAAAAAATAATAATCTAGAATGTGTCTAGAATAAAATTCTAAATGTCAGAGTATATAAAACAATTAAGATTAAAATAATAATAATACCTTAGGTATTCGTTAAAATAATTATTCATATACCTACATGACGCTATAATTTACATTAATCCCACGCGGCTTCATCATTCATGTAGTCTTGTGTGCTATAATAAGCTTTAGAAAATAATTTTCGTTTCACAATATTTTTGAATTTACCAATAGACAACTCAGTTATGCTGCTAGGAAGTTTATTATAAAATCTCACACAGTTACCCATGAATGATCTCCTTATTTTATGGAGCCTAGTAGCAGGCACTGCGAGCTTATGCTTATTTCTAGTATTAATATTATGTATATCACAGTTCTTCTTAAAGTCGGTAATATTTTTATGTACATACATAATATTCTCATAAATGTATTGACAATGCACTGTCATTATATTAATGTCCTTAAACTTATCTCTAAGCGAGTCTGTATAGTTCATGTTATATATCGCACGAACAGCCCGCTTCTGCAGAACAAATATAGTATTAATGTCGGAAGTACTGCCCCATAGTAAGATGCCATACGACATCTTACTTACTGCAAAAGCTGTAGAACTCAGTCTATTCGAGAGATTAGCAATATGGGGACCCCATTGGAGCTTAGAATATAATGTTATACCGAGAAAGACTGTACTATTAATTAGTTCCAGTTCCTCACCTTTAACCATAACGCTTGCTTGCTGGTGTTTTACGTTACTAGTGACAAACTTAACACATTTCGTCTTTTTCTCATTCAACAATAAATTATTTACATTAAACGAATTTACTACTTCACAGATAGCATTGTTTACGTCATTGTAGGATCGTTGATTTCGTACGACTTTGAAAATTAGAGACGTATCATCTCCAAACAAAACTATCTCATGGTGGTTCTTTACGAGGTGCCGCAAGTCGTTTATATAGATAATGAACAGGAAAGGTCCCAATATTGATCCCTGCGGCACACCCATAGAGACTAATGACCCCGGTGAACGCTTTCCATGAACGTTTCCGGTGAACGCTTTCCATATAGTGTCGAGTGGCAAATTCCAAGTAATTGTACTGTTCATCATTAAAGCCCAATATTTACCGATATATTTTGATCAAATCCCAGGGTATTATTTAGGAGGTTCCCGAACCCAGCGCGTTGGACACTACGGGTCATAATAGCATCTACGGATGAACATTAAACGCTTTTTTAATTGATTTCGGCATAGCAATAAAAAGGTTATGATGTTTGTCGCCTTTGTGGTTAATGTTGGGGCACAAGCTCTTGTCAAGTGATCGCTTTAGCAAAGACCATTAAAACAAAAGGACTGACCTCCATACAAAAAGCCGTTCCGTTCCCCGATATGTACAACACCATCTATGTATAA
This sequence comes from Hedya salicella, assembly GCA_905404275.2. Classification (NCBI taxonomy): domain Eukaryota; kingdom Metazoa; phylum Arthropoda; class Insecta; order Lepidoptera; family Tortricidae; genus Hedya; species Hedya salicella. The sequence goes on along the minus strand of FR990111.1, from coordinate 13,254,927 downwards.
GAATTATTTTTTACAATTATTCAACTTTGTAAGCGGGAGACAGTATGTAAATGTTACGATTTATTTATTATTGCGAACTAATTGTTGCTATATTATGTTTCTTTATTCAATTATAGCATGTTAAATATTTAGTTTTAAAGCGCCATCTAGTTTTTGCCAGAATATCTCCTTGCAATCGGAACAACAGGAAGGTGGAGCGATGATATTAGCAGGGTGGCTGGCGGCGGCTGGAGGAGAGTGGCCGAAGATCGTGCTCAGTGGCGCACCCTTGGAGAGACCTATGTCCAGCAGTGGACTGCAACAGGTTGATGATGATGATCGGAACAAATCCAAACGATGGCAACAGAGAGTCCTCTTGTTTTAATGGTCCTTGACTTAACTAACTTATAACATATCCAAAAATAAATAATTTTCCAAACAAGTAGGTACCGTAACCGCCTTTCAACCTTATCCGCACCGGGATTCGAACATATTCGGGTCTCCATTTTGAGTCAAGAGCACTTGGCTCGTCTCTCGTTACCCGTGTCGGATCGTTTTAGCACCTTGTTACTGTAACTCGCTGTACGATTCAACTCATTTGACAGTCAATTGTATCTCAATTTTTTTATTACTAAGCAACTTAGAGAATTTTGCCCGTGTCATTACCGGATACATTTTTATGCATATTTAGTAGGAGGCGATGTTAACACGTACATCACAACAAGTAGAATCTATCTATCAGCCACGGACGTCCACTGCTAAACATAGGCCTCCCTGCAGTTCGCCACAGGGTGCGATAATGAGCAGACCGCATCCACCGATTCGCCTCGACCCTTACAAGGTCATCCGTCCACCTAGTCGGGGGCCGTCCTACGCTGCGCTTTTCTATGCTTGGTCGCCAGGACTTTAATAAGTAGAATACGGTCCAAGAAATAGCATAGGTCACATTTTATCCCGGATAAATTCATTAAAGTTTTAAAGATACAAAGACTCCTTGTCATACGGGTGAAGTCGCAGAAAATAGGTACCTCTTAGTGATAAGTAAGAATGATAGCTCAATTTCGTTATTTTTAGGGTTCCGTACCTCAAAAGGAAAAAAACGGAACCCTTATAGGATCACTTAGTTGTCCATCCGTCTGTCCGTCTGTCCGTCTGTCCGTCTGTCTGTCTATCAAGACCCTTTATCTGGAGAACGCATGGAGGTATCGAGTTGAAATTAAAACTATATACTCAGGTCTACGGTTCCTTAAAGCTGTGAAAAAATCAAACTTCTAAGTTTGCGTAAAAAACAGATACGGCCGTTTATACCGCGAAAAACGTATGTTTCGATATAATTTACGATTTGAAGTTAATAGGGTACTTCCAGTTGTTCTAGAAACTTGAAATTTGGTATGAAGGAAGGTCACACAATAAAATCAACAAAATAAATCTAAAAAACTGTTTTTTTATGTCTGTTTGTCTATATCAGTAACCAATATAAAATGATCGAACACCGCGTACATTTTGCTTAGGAGTAGTGCTCTGCTAACACTGGATTTTCATAGATACGGCCATTTTTAGCGTATATTTTGTACGGAACCCTCAGTGCGCGAGTCCGACTCGCACTTGGCCGCTTTTTTGATAATTAATGTACCGTCACAACAATGGACAGTACTTGATAACGCTATCTTGTGTTGTATCTCTGATGCACTTTGCTGATGAAATTATAATCAATCAAAGTGCGTCTGTGAACGCATGGATAATCGTATCGCAAGAACATCTGTTTAATCAACAAAGCAAGGTCATAAAGTAGATAAACAAACGCTGCACAGTACGATTACTTTGAGCTTACCACTGACATATGCTTTTATTCCATTGGATATTCGATTTTAACACTAATGTAAAAGAGTTTATATTACTTACACACTGTCTAAACGTCGTTTGTTTGTAATTGAAACTCTTTTGTATTAGTGTTAAAGTCGAACATCCAATGGAATAAAAGCATATGTCTGTGGAAAACTCAAAGTAATCGTACTTTACCCCATTAAAGATAAATTTCACAATAGTCGAATCATCTTTTATTTATAATAGAAGGTACAATTTCGCTTGCGCAAGAGAAAGTTATAACCCTCTTTGTTACGTCAGCGTAGTCATATAAAGAATATTCCATAACCATCTGCAGATGCCCAGCTACCCATATACTATAAATAGCTGAAATCTATGGATTAATGTGATGAAGCCACAAAGACACATATTAACATCATCATCATTATCATGGCGGCCTTTTGGTGAATCTTGGATGTAGGCCTCTTCCCTCATCTTCCACTCCTGTTGATCCTGTGCCCGACTCATGCAGTCGCGATCTCTGTGTCGTCGGATGTCATCCACCTAGCGCTGTGGTGGTCTACCACGCCCTTGGGTGTCCGCTCTGGGCCTCCATTCAAGGATTCGTCTTGTCCAGCGACTCGTATCCATTCTAGCAATATGCCCCGCCCATGTCCACTTCCTCTGCGCATGACAGCCGTGACGTGTATAGCTTTGGTTTTATTTCGGATCCAATCGTTACGTTTCTGGTCTCGTAGGGTCATCCCGAACATCGCTTTCTCCATGCCCCTCTGCGCGACTCGGAACTTCTCGACGGACTTCTGTGTCAGAGTCATAGTTTCTGTAGCATAGATGAGCACAGGCATGACAGACAAAAAATAAGAATACCAACATAAAAAAAAAAAAAAATTGATTTAGTGAACTACAAATAATGTCTTCAATGTACTGACATTTCATTTTTGTAACTTTATAATACTATAGAAGTTTGTATTTCTCGAGATTAGGTACCTACATCACTACCATTAGAATTTCATCGCCTTCCGAATTCCAAAAATCCGTCCAGCTTATAATCTGACAACACATATATACGAGTATATTATTTAGTGCACCCACACAAGTATCCATTTATTGATGTAAGATCTTCAAACAGCCTATTCAGTAACTTTCAAAGATACCTTTGATATCCTTTGAATCTCGTAATAAAGTTCTAAATACAGGTTTACAATGAAACGTAACCATGGCCACTCCACTGATTCAACATTGCTATTTTCTTTCATAAAGCGTCTCTCTTTCATCTTATCTAAGATAGATTAGCTGTTATTGCGAAACGGACAAATAAAACGAGGTACAACATCGTGGACTAAGAGTCTCACTCCATTTTGGATTTGCCATATAGGGCCTATGGACACCGGATTTTTTAAACGAGCCGTCGCGGCGCGTTTTAATAACGTTTTTAACGTAACAGCGCGTTTTTTTGTCCATAAAGCAGATTAGGGTGCGTATTGGATCAAGACAAACGTGCGTCGTCGATGCGTTTAAAAAACGCGGGGTGCATTGGCTTATAAAGCTGGCCCTTAGATTGTAAAATTAAGACATTTAATTATGGAATTCTAGAAGATTAAACCTATCTCTAAAATTTTGGGACCGTAAAACTTGGTCTACATTTCCATCCAAATCGTTCAACCCGTCGATAAACCAATTACATACTACTTAAACAGATTATGTCGCTTCGGACGTTACGGAAGCTTTATTGCTTCCGTGTTCACGGGGTCGACTGAGACAAGTAATATTTTTCTCTGTTAGAATTACAATTTGTGCAAAATACCCACTTTGAGAAAACGAATAAAGGTGTACATACATGCCAGATAGGCCTAATGTGAACAGAGATACACATGTGCCTCTGATACGTTAGGAACTTAAATTAGATAATATACGCGATATAATAAATAGTTGTAAGTGTGGTGAAATAAATAAATAAATAAGTAATCCGTTAATTTGTTTTAATTTTAAAGAGTGATAATCGAGGTAACAGAAGAGAATATTATCAATTACTTACTATTTACACAAGAATTTCTCGTTTAAAGTAATAGGATAACTTGAAATTTAAAAGTAAAATTTTGAAGATATACTTATATCGATAAATTATTAATACTGATATTATTGCCGGTACACAGATAACAAATCAATAGCTTTTGAGCTGCTCTATCTGACCTCTTAGCATTATCGTCGGACTCTGGGACACCCGGCATATACTTCCAGTATTAATAATTAATTGTTAGTTCTCTTCAAAATGTTCCTTTTACATTTCGAGGTATCCTATTACTATAAACGAGATTTTTTTATGTAACTCGTATGTGAATTGGTAATATTGTCTTCTGTTTCCGCGATGACACTCATTTAAATAAAACAATTTAAACTGATTATATCGCGAATAAAAACATCTCTTTTATTTTTGTGGCTTGCACATTTTGATTTATATGTCCAAGTAGACAAATAAATATTCACATTAATATCGGTATCCGATTATAAGACAAAGCACTTCTGGTATTACGTATTAATGTTTTCCATTCCCTCAAGTTTCATAGTCGATGAGAAATCGCTTCCGGCATTCAGAACTTGGAACCGGAAGTCAGCGCTTTAAGTTTGAACACGCCACCAGTAAACTACTTTTGGGAATACCAGTCCTTGCCTAGAGGCTCACTCGAGCTACCGTCAGGCGCGCTGCACTCCGCTATTCCGCCGCGCAGTTACAAATACATCCCCCGACCTCAATATTGAGGCCTTTCAGTATAGGATGTCGCACGTCGTGCGTTTTGTACAAAACTGCAAAAGTTAGGATAGTTCCTTGTGCGTACTAACTTTAATAATTGTACGCGTGGATTGCACAAAGATCTACAGTGAGCCTTCTGTACTTTTACTATACATTCTGTGCGAGCGTCAGTCTATCCGTGACCTCCAAGGCCTAATGAACGATATCTGATGTCGTTCAGTTAAGTATCTTGAAACAATTGATCGAATGTCCGAGTCAGAACGAAACTTTTAAAATAAGGCGCGTCGATGCTCCAATGAAGTAATATAATTGTATGCTATTGGTGATCAGCCGAACACTTTCCCTTTCTTTATACCTGAAGCATCTGTTACAGTAGTAAACGTTGTGCTACCGTCATGAAGAATTCAATTTACAAAGAGAAATTCAAAGCAACAAATTTTGTGAAACCTCTCTACAAAGTCAACATCGCCAAAGCTACACCAAAACTATTCAGGGATATTGACAGGACTAATCTAGTTGGCGATGCTTATGTTACAAACAATGTCTCTAATATTACGTTTAAAGAAACACAAAGGTTTAAAATATTACCAGGTGCTTGTGAGGAAAATCAGTATTATGATTTGAGATGTAATAAAAACAGAATGGAAGCACAAAATGACGACAATTTAAGTGAAGCATTGAAAGTTATTTCTAGTAGTAAGAAGCCAAGGTCTAAAAATGAAGCGAAACATATTTCTTCAAGAGACCCTTTACATGTGACATCCGACGTTGAAGTTAAAGTAAGTATAAGTATCATAAGGTTTTTAACTGGAGCTAGGGCAAAGACGAAAGATATGGCATAAAAATACTGAGAGACATAATAAAAACTTAACGTCATCACATTTCTTTATTTTATTTCCTTAATGAAGTTAGAACATTAGAGGAGCAGTTACGTAATTTTCATCCACGTAAAGAAGACATTATATAGTTACAATGTCAGAGCCACCGAAGTACAAACCAAGAAATAGATTCATGTTCGCCACAAATTACGAGTTGGGCTTACATTTCTGTTCATATCTTTGTATTTTTACCCGACTGCGTCAAAAGAGTCACATTTTTGCACGCTCTGCAGCCTAAACTATCACACAAACTTTAATGCCCCATTCCATTTTTTTAAGAGATTCCGGAAAATTTAATTCATTGTGCATTTATCTACCCTCTACATTGTACATACAAGTGTTTCAATTTCCTGCATGTTTTTATCTGGTTTAGCCTGTGGATGGTCAATCAATCGTTATGAGAGTATCTTCAAATACTATTTTGGGCCATTAATCTGCGTGTTTACGGCGTATAGTTTTCGTCGTTGTAGGCTCAAATATCATTCAAAAGAAATGATACTGAGAATTAAGTTTCTATGAAACTGAATTTATTTTCGGGCTATCAGGAGATGTCTTCCTGTTGCGTTTATAATTATGTTGACAAACATGACGATTACACTAAGCGGTGAAAAAAATGCTCGGAGATTCGCCATATTATAATTTTATAATATAAATACTAGAAGGGCACCAACTTCGTCAGTGGACGAGAAAAAACACATAGCCCCCTTTTTTACTCCAGCATAGTCTGATAAAAGTATCCTAAAATCACCTGCGAATGCCCACCAAAAATAGGTGCAATGCGTTTAGCCATTTTGGCGTCATGAAGCTACAACGACACATGCAAACATACAAAAATCTATATTTTTAATTTCAGTGACAGTCCGTATCACTTACTTTTTTGAAAATATCTTCATTGTACAGACATTTCATTTTTACAACTTTATAATAGTATAAACTAGAAGGAGCCCGCAACTTCGTTCGCGTAGGAGAAAAAAATCATAAACATATTTTTTTGCTTCAGCGTTACCGAATAAAAAGTATCCTATAACCAACTGTGGATGTCCAGCTACTCGTCTACCAAAAACAAATTTCAACTACTTTTGATACACGGGTCGCGATGGTTATAGGATTCTTTTTACCCGACTATGCTGAACAAAAAAGAGGGGTTATGACTTTTCTCCTTCACCTTCTAGTGTTCTTATATTTATAACTAGCTTTTGCCCGCGACTTCGTCCGCCTTAAATTCATTTATCGCGGATAAGGGTATTTTTTCGGGATAAAAAGTAGCCTATGTCCTTGCCCGACACTCAAACTATCTCCATACCAAATTTCATCCAAATCGGTTCAGCGGTTAAGAGGTAACAGACAGACAGACAGACAGATAGACAGACAGACAGACAGACAGACAGAAAGACAGACAGACAGACACACTTTCGCATTTATAATGTTATTAGTATGGATATAGCTAAAAGTATACATGTTTAGTTCCATAACAAGAGCCAGTGATAGGAAATTCATCATTCTGTCCACGTGTCGAAATACGAGAACAAGGATAAAGTTAAATCTTGACCTAAATCGGAAGATTAGTTCTATTCCCAGAGGAAATAGCTAAATCTTCCCGGCCTGCCGACGCAGATAAAGTGAAGCTACACTGCGCTCTTTGTGTTTTATACAATTTTACGCATAACTTTTTAATACCGAAAACCTACTTTTCTGGCAGCAGTCATCTTCTGTTCGGGATTGCAGTTCTAACCTAACCTATTTTACTGGCAGCAGTTTTTTATTGTTAGAAGTTGAATTTGCAGCTTACTAAAATTCGGCGATACTAAATGCGTATTTAGATTCGGACAAATAACGATTCGGCAAGATGATCATTCGGCGAAATCAAATTATGCGAAAACTGTTCGGCAAAATCAGTCTCGGACATAAAAAATTGTGCTTATACGTATATTGACAGACGTTTCAAATGCGTATGACAACACGTTTCGCTAAATTGGTTGCACAACGACTTACGTACTAGAAGGGGCACCTTCAGGTGTGCACAGTTCAAATCAAATCAAATCAAATCAAATCAAATCAAAATATCCTTTATTCAAGTAGGCTTAGATACAAGCACTTTCGAATTGTCAGTTACAATGAGAGAAGTCTTTGCTGGGAAACATACAATATGATCCAACATTTGTTGCAAGGATTAGGGAAACCCAGAAAAACCTAATCAGATCATTTAACTTAAGTATAATACTTACTTATTATTGATAAAATCATCATTTTAAAAATTAAAATAATTAGTAAATCTAGAATGTGTCTAGAATAAAATACTAAATGTCAGAGTATATAAAACAATTAATATGCGTGTACCAATTAACTATTACAATATTGTCTTAATTATACTTAAAACTTTTACAATTGTGTGGGCAGCGCAACTTTGTCAGCGGAGGAGAAAAATATCATATAACCATCATTTTTCTTCCGCGTATTCGAGTAACAAGTACCTACCCTATAACTATCTATGGGTGTTGAGCTACCCTATGTAGTACCAAAAATAAATATTTTTAATTTCAGTGACCTCCAAACAGTCCGTATCACTTATATTTTTGGAAATATCCGGTTTCCGTACCTCAATTGGAAAAAACGGAACCCTTATAGGATCACTTTGTTGACCGTTTATCTATCTGTTTGTCTGCCAAGACCCATTATCTCGAGAACTCGTGGAGTTGAAATTAGCTCCATATACTCAGGTCTACGGTCACTTGAAGCTGTGAAAAAATCAAACTTCTAGATTAACGTAAAAAAAAGATACGGCCATTTATGCCGCAAAAACCGTATATGTCGACACCCTCAAGGGAAACAAAATTATAGGGTACTTTCCGTTGACATAGTATTATGAAAGGCTGTAGCCTTCTTTCCATACAAAATTTGCCTTTATATCATTTGCGTCTCTATATTTGTTTGCGAGTGGGATAGCGTGGCTGATGACAGAATGAAAGAGAGTGCTAGAGAGAAAACAAGATAAACACTTTGTTGTAAAATAGTTAGTAGATTTTAGTTAAGTATTAGGTAAGCTTAAGAATCCATGTAACGTTTTGGTGTTAAACTGTCATGTTGCATTTTATGTGATTCGATAAATGAATAAATAAATATGTACTAGTTATTTTATTTTTAGATAATCCTTGCAGGCAAAGCTCTGTTCCCAAAAGAAGAACCATGTACACTTGTCAGTTTTCGTATTATGGCGGTTTGTTTTTTATTCCTATTTTAATTATTTTCTTGAATTTGCTCTATGCGATTTATTTGATTTTTGGTAGGCTATACTACATATTAAAACTCATCACTACAAAAAATATTGTCTGTAACTTTAGTTCAATATGTCGCAATAATGGAAACTATAATTTGTAATTTTTTTTGGTGCCTAAATAATAACCATAACTTAATAAATTAGGGCAATAATCTAACAGAGAGTACCTTTTTCTTGTAATATAAATTTAATATTTCTTTAATAAAAAAATATCTTAATTTATAATAGAACAAACAAATAAAACAATTAAACTACCTTAAAATAAAACTAAATCTAAAATTAAAAATAAACTAAAATGCGAAATTAAAAACTAGATGTATAATTCTTTATTCGAGTCATTTGACCCGTTTTATCTGAGCAGAGCCTCATTCAGAAGGATGATTACTGAGCATCTGCCGCCCACTTGAGTTGGCGAGTTTGATATCATTCACACACGCACAGACCTTCATACACACACACACACAAAACATCAACACAACACCTGCCATTCCAAACTTCTTAATTTCTTTAATATATAACGTATTGCTCATCTATCTGTTGTAACTTTGTACTTCCTTTTGTTATTATGACTTAACTTCACTTTTTTATTTTGTTAATGTATTTAAGCACTCTATCTCAATGCGTCTGTTACCGTAATGTTAGTTTGTACGTGATAAGCCTATAAAATGTAAATCCGTAATTGGCCAATGTTAAACACATGTATATCCGATAGTAATAATTCTGTAATTTGTGCTGTGGATTTTATCTCAATAAAATAAATAAATAAAAATTACTTATAAATAAAAAAATTGCCCCAGATCGCCGTCGATTGGCAACGTGCCCAGAAAGCTGGCAGCATTGCCAAGTTGTATGGCAATGCTGATCCGCTGTGCGAGATATGAGCCAGCCCTCTGGTCACGTGTCAACTCAACCAATCTTCGGCTGCACTCTTTAAACTCTCAACCCCAAACGGCTCAAACATGCAACCACTATTTATGTTTGCATATTTGCGCCGCTTGAGGACTTCAGCTGAATTGGCAGCCGAGCCAGCCTTAACCGCGGTGCCATGAAGATGGGACAGCGCCCGAGTATCAGCACAGGTCGCGTCCCAAACTAGGGGCCGTCCCATCTTCCATGGCACGAGGGTCATACCGTCGGGTCTCTTACCGTCAGCGCGAGCGAGCCCGGTTGGTTCTAAAACAGGTGTTCCTATATAGCGGCACCTACAGTTTTTATTTCATGAATTGCCCATCTATAGACCTACTACATATTAAATCAATTAATTACTTGTATGAATGAAATCCTACTATACTCGTATCCTATTTATTCGTTCATACAAGTAATTAAAGCAATCCTGTAAAAACATTGAAACAAGAAAGGAATAATTATATTATTTGTAGTTAGTTTTTGGCATCAAGTACCAAAGCTAATATTTTGAATTTAATTTATGTATGACGTAACGTATGACGGTACCCTAAAAGAGTATCAAAAATCTTTGTGAGTCTATCTACGGTATCACAGCTCCCAAACGCATGAAGGAATTTAAATGATTTTTTTATCATAGCACTGCACTGTAAGCTGACCAGTTGAACCCGTCATTCGGCTGATGTTTAAAATGATCGCCCATTTATCTGCTTAATCGCTCCCCGGACGGAAAACTACTTAAGAAAGATCTCAGCAATATTGTACCCATTCCAAGCTAACGATACTTCTTACTTGTAAACACTTACATACGAATTGCCTTTCTACCAGAAATGTGCTATAAACGTGCCGATTTTCATAAAATAACAAATTAAACTACAAAAATAGTGTATATATTGTGTGGCTTAAGCACATATTTAAAGAATGATTATTAACGTTTCTGAAAAGTGATATTGTTTTGTGCATCGTTAAACAGTTTTTGTACCAAAACATTTTTTATATGATCGAACGGAACGGAACAACTAACTACGCTATGGGGCTGGTTGATCCGTCGTTTTAAATACAAACTTATCCTTTAAAAATTTATTCGCAGTTCACACATGCTAAAAGAGTATGTTTTAGTTCGTCAAAATATGTGATTATTTATTGTGTACTATCAACAGTTAACATAAAAATCAAAGGCAAAAATATATTATTCCGTGGGGTTAGTTGTTCCGTCAATTACTAAAGTACTATTGGTCCAAAAGCAAGATGGCTATAGTCTAAAACCTGAATGACCCAAATATAACTGTCCAATTCCAGATAGAAGAAACGTGGCTCCGTGTGCACCCAGCACCCGTGCTAGAAGATGAGAACATCGGCTCCGTCATCCTCAGGTGTATGGCCTGTCAGCTCGGCATCACCGTCTTCATCATGGTGTGGACGTGGCTCTGGGTCGCCGTCATACAATCCTATGAAGGTACAATCATAGCAGTCCCTGTATTTTTAGATTCTTAGCTGCTGCGATGATGCGGAGATCTCGTACTCATGGATGAAGCAAGATTACCACGAGCTTTCTTCTACTCACAGTTGAAAGATGAAAAGTGCAAGCCAGGAGGACAGCTCCTGCAATATAGAGTGGCCTCTAACCATTCATCAAACGCCATTTTACTGCATGCAGAATCCTATGCGAAGGTTGGGAAGAGCTTGCACAACAGAGAGGGGTATGGCGCCGCTGTGCTCATGAGGCCGTCACTGATTTTGAGGAGCGTCGCTTGCAAGACCTCGATGCAAAAAGCCTAAAAAACACCCACCTAATGCCTTCCTATACCTACACGTATAATGACAAAGGTGAGTTGCAATGTGCGCCATGCAACAGAACTTTCAAAACTAAATTCTGTTTTGTAAGCCACATTCGTGCACATGACCGACGTGAAGAGTCTTGTGAAGTTCATGAATCATGATGCCAGGTTTTGCTATTGACAGATACGTCAAGCAGGACGATATAAATTCTTAGGGTTTTTATACCAGACAGAACCAACAAGTAGGTTAGATTAGGAGAAGTCCTTTTGGTAACCATGCAGAAAATGGCAAATTTGCAACTCAACATAGGACACTACAGTTGGTCACGATCCTGTCATAAGTAAAAAGAAAGACCTGCTAGGATTTTTAGGAGCCTCACTGGCTTAGCCATATTTTGCTTATCCTTACCTCATCATGAAACCGAGTGTACTCAGACTTGAACTCTAGGATCCTCTAGGACGAGAGCACGCGGTTCTATATTTCTCAGGTTACTGGCCTGTCGGCCCGGCATCACCGACTTCAGCATTCACAAGTGGTTAGATTAGTAGTAATGCTTCTAGCATCATGCACAGGGTATCCAGTATGGCACTCTACTAGATAATTTAGAAGGTCATGATCCTGTCATATGGTAACCAGGAAGACCAAGTGGGATGGATTGGATTTTTAGAAGTTTTCTGCATGTATACCTAGAACATGTCCACTGGCATTCTCTAGGATGAGAGAACACAGCTCAATACTCCTCTCCAGATTCCTGGATTGCCAGCTCGGCATCACCATTCTCATCATCATAGGCTCTGGATTGCCCTCGTACGATCCTACGAAAACATTCTCATCACAGCTTGTCATTCGCAGCCTTTTTAAATTTAAAACTAGGGTTTTTGCACCAGACACCTCTACACTACATGGAGACGGTAAAGAATATCGCGATCCTGACATAGCATAGTTACGAAAACAAAACTGGATTTTCTAGAAGTTTCGCTCATGCAGCAAAGAATTTGTTACGTATCTTTCGAGAACTGGATTTATACGAGATAAGAAGTTGGTGTAGTATGATGATGATAATGTGTACCCAGTACCTAGAGGATGAGGCTTTCGGCTGAATACTCCTCGGATTCCTGACCTGCCGGTTGGGCATCACCGTCATCATTTTCTTGTAGATTAGGCTCTGGGTACCGTCATCCTAGTTTATTTTTTAATGTAAAACTTTGGCCTTCGCAACCCACGCGACGATTTCTGACAAGATGGTCAACAGGCACTAGGGGAATTGCTTGTCGTTCTATGTAGAGGGTATATGTTTCTCTTGGTCATGTTATGTGGAAGGATACTACGGTTGGTCATGATCCTATCTAAGGATATGATGAAGAAGAAAGGGTAGTAGCTTCACTCGAGTAATAAGTGTATTTAAGCGTATTCTTAGAGAACTGCACATTTCAACCCAGTTAAATTGAGGGGTGTTATGTTTTAAAAATTACCAGCAACGCATCTGATGTTGAAGTATTCGATATTAAACACATTTTAAAAGTCACAATTATCATTGAAAATTGATAAAATTCATCTATTTCAGGTCCACACGAAAATTCAGTAACTGAAGAATATGAGACGCAACAAAACCAATTAGTCATCGACTTGGCTACAGAACTTCGTATGGTAAGTGTAATCTCAAATATCTCAATCCTAAACTTAAAGTCTACGAGACAATAAAAAGAAAATATTATAAGCATACCTACTTAGCACCCCTAACAGAAACCTTACACACATCTGCATACATCACATCTCTTCGTTACGATGGATTTTTTTATTGGCGAGTATCAAACGATCCTCTTCACCGGCAGTTTATAGAACCTATTTAAAAATTAAACGAGATACGAGATTTATGATTGATACGAGTACAGTTAAAAATGCACTTTGTGGTCTTAGATTGGTGTGAATCTCAACAATTTAGTGCCAAATTTGGTACCGTTTATGAAACCACTCCTTTCGGTGGCATATGAAAACTTGCCCTATTTTTTAACACGCTTTTATTAGCTCGACCTGTATGTATCTATGTAATGGAATCTAAGGTAACTAATTTAACCATCTTCCAAGGATCGTAGCGTCATGAAAATTGGCAGCTGTATGTAGTTCGGATGACAATACAATAATATGGTACTGTCGAACTGATCTGATGATGGAGCCGGAAGATATGAACTGAAACTTCATGATGGAACATCGTATCATAGCTGTGTTTGGATTTGTTAGAAAAGTCTTGTAAAGCGTGTTTTTCTAGTGTTTTTTAAACTATATTTTTTTTTACATTGAAGTCTTTCTTGGGTCAAGTTAACGTAAGTACGTTTAATCCTGTTATAAATAACAGGATTAAACGTTAAAAACTAATGAAATATACTTACTTAAAACTGGCAGATAATTAATTTTAATTTTAAATTCCTCACGATTAGCGATAATAAAACCACCATTCTTACATTATCCACAGTATAAAGGTGTTAGGTCTTACTTTAGGTATTTCAATGTAAGCTATACAGATAAAGGGAAGATTTATAGCTCGTGTTAAATGTAAACTTCTATAAGCCTTACGGTTTAGAAACATTGAATATTTTGTGGGATACCGAAAGCATAATACTGTGATCAAGATTAATGAATGCTGAACTTGGGAGTAATAATTCATTTACTGTTTGTTAAAATATAGGGGGGATCTGAGGGAAATGGAACACATTAAAATAGAAAAAAGTTCTATAAAAATAGAAGTGACTAGTCGACGCTGCCCGAAACCTTAAAAACTAGAAACTTGATATATATGTTACAAGTGCAATCATTTGTGCAATCATGTTTTATTTCAATGAGTAATAATCGCGGAAACAGAAGAAAATATAAATATAAAAGAAAATAAGTGCAATCAACTTAAAATATATAAGTACAAAGGCGACCTTATCCCTATTAGGGATCTATAGTCACTGTGTATCCTGGGAGTCTTGTTACGTCATAATTAATTTATACAACGTTATTATATGTATTGTTATTTATTATTTTAACACAATATACCACTTGTGTCGTGATACCAAAAACCCAAGAGGGCGAGAGCGGGTAAAGGAGTGCGTTTAGTTACAACAGGATCTCTTCCAGTTAACATTTGAGCAAGAGAGTGAATATTTAAAGGAGATAAACAAACTAACACCATGTACACAATATGTTATAATATATTTGCATAGATTAAATAGATATGATTGCATAGATCGCATATTTTACTAGAAGCGGAGATCCACAGGGAAGCAGGGTCTTGAGGTGATCGTAAGCATTGAGCACGTAACGCCGCATTGTTTGTAATTTTCCTCAATTACCTCGTTTCTAACGCTCTTTAAACCCAAAAACAACGTTAAAACCACCCCTCACTTTACAAGATTGATAGATACAGAGTTTGTCAATATCCGTACAAATCAGCGGTGATTGATCGTAGCTGTAATGCATGTTTCAGCATAGGGTTTCGGTTTTATATGTTTTAGCACAAGAAGATTAGACTGCATGATGTTAGCGTTATTTTGAATATTATTTATTGTGAAATAAAAAAGGGTATTAAATTATTTATTTATTTAAACATGGTAACATGACATTACAGTGACCACGTCATGGATCAAAACTAAACCAAGCACAGATCTAATTACATAGGTACAATCGATTACCTAGCATCCATCTTCTCACAGAATCTCAGACTTTAACGGCACACATCTATCCATCGCCACGCAAATAAGTCACACTCCGGTGCTGATGCCGAGAGAACATTGAGATGTGAGAGAGCGCGGAGTAGCGGCGAGTTCCTGCGTGACACAGTGCGCGCTGCCGGCACCGCCAACAAGTCGCACCGCCACCGTGCCCTAAGGATTATCCTAGGGATATATGATGTGCTTAATGATAGTCTATTATTGTATAAATTTAAAATATCGGAAGAACGTTCGACGATTTAAAACACATTCTAACACATTCACAAATTTTCATGTTGTACTCGTACGTATGAACACCCATCCTCGTTCTATACAGTGGGTACAAACGATACTACAGTGGGTACTGCACAGAATCCTATAAACAAAGTACTAACGAACGTCGACGCGTAGCAGCAACTTAATCCTTATACCGTCAATTTACTTTACATTTCCTAATAATGCACACCTCAGTTATGGAATTCGCTCTAGAATTATGTCCATGCAGATATAATTGGGATGTTGACATTTTTTTCTGTGATATGTTATATAATGACCTCTGAATAATAGAAGCACTGGTGAAAAAACTACTTCATACCTACTCATAAAAACTCACCAAGGTACAATGTTAAAATCACATTTTGGACTTTCCCAAAGTACGCTCCATTAGGTTCCTTCGGCTAGGAACGTGTGATGTCACACGTTCCTGCCTTATATGGGCAAAATCAAAAACTTTTTTATGCAGCTATATCGAAACAGTTTCATAACAAAAGTTACTAAACATTTCAAAGGTTATTCAATGATATTATTAGTTACTGAAAAACTTATAACCCCTCGTTTTTTCTTCGGCATAGTCGGGTAAAAAGTATCCTATAACCATATGGAGATACCCAGCTACCCGTGTACCAAAAATGGTTGAAATCTGTTTAGCCGATTTTGCGTGATGAAGCCACAGCGGACACATACAAATATACAAAAAATCAAAAAAAAAATATTTTTGGTATTTGTGACCTCCAATTAGTCCGTAATAATCATTTTTTTGAAAATATCTTCAATGTACAGATATTTCATTTTTTACAACTTTATAATAGCATAGATTAATATGTTCATACTTCAAAAATGGACCTTTCCCCACCCAACTTTAAAGGCTCTTAAAACTGCACGCAAGGTATCGAATTCTGGTTTTCATTCGAGTACAGTCAACATCCCCAATTCAATATCTTCACGGCAAGAATAAGTAGGATTTGACTGAACTTTTTTAGTCTCGATGTCACATCGCGTTATAGATGAAACTGAGATCTATCACTATTGAGTAGTGATTTGTGGGTTTAAATTGTAATTTAGTCTTAATGTGCGTCCACACTTGTATCATTTGCTCGTATCCGATCACCGTGGCGTGGCATGACTGCGTATCGCGCTGCTTGAACGCTCACTGTCGGCGCGGCGATCAATGTGTAATACGCGTAGCAGCATGGATTTCGAGCGATCGGATCGGCGCAACGTCCAAACGCGTGATCGTTACACGCGATCATGCCAACGCGACGAAGATCTGATCGGGCAAAATGATACAAATGTGGACGCACTTTTAGCGTAGCGGTTGCGACGACCAGTTCATAGTAAATAGTTCATAGTTCTCTTTCCCAAATATGTCCCATTCTAACGCTGTTTGTTCCACTCCTTAAGAGTCCGCAGTAAGCTCGGCCGAATTTCACCTTCCCATACAAACGGAGTTTCACTCTTATTTTAAAACTACGTGTTGGATTGTAACGAAAACTTGCATATACAATGACATGAGGTATATCTAGGCCTGATACTAGTTTATATGCCTGCAGTTTATAAAACAAACGAAATACAGCAAAAATAACTTTTGTATGAAAAACTAAAATTCGCTGTATTTTTTTACTCTGGTATCTGAAGCTACATAAACTAATTACAGGCCTGTATATGCAGGCCTAAACTTATGCTAAGTACAAAGTTCAGAGCAAACTAGCTAGTCGTTTGAAAATGAGAGTGTAACTACGTTTGTATGGAGAACCGAGCTTACTGGGGACTCTCCACCTCCGCAGTCCTCGTACCTTGTGTACCACCCTACTCCAAGTAGCCCCGTTGTGGATTTTCGATCCTCTATCTATAAAATCCCAAAAGGATTTAAATAATACGACCACGAATAAAAATTTTACTACAAAATTTCAAGTCCTATTTGGTAGACTTTTAACACACGAATCACGTATTTGGGAAACAGTGTGCAAACTTCGTCTGAATGTGATTCGAGGTGGTAAATAATTATATGGGCAAGACCATCGCTGGGAGAGACTGGGTGCAGATCAGATATCGCCAGGCATTTTTCTAGAAGTGCTAAGAAGTGTAGTGTTCTAGAAGGTCAAATTAGATCATTATGAGCCGAGCGTTTGTTTCGTTTCACTTTCGTGAAGATATTTTTGTCGAAACGTCTGTGGTTTTTAAAAGGCTCCAAGCAAACATTTAGGAATTTTTGGTTTTTATTGTGTCTATGTCTAGTCCCTGGAATAGTGGAAATAATTTTCCAAATATGGTGTAATGTTACTTTAGTTTCTGTGAAACACTTTCTCGCATTTGGAAATTTGTGTATATTTCTATGTACTATATTTCTAATTAACTATGAATTTTTACAGAGAGGTCTATAAAAATAAATATTACGTGTCTAGTCTATCAATAAACCTTTAATAGACCCAAAAACCTATGTCTAATTGTTCATTATGAAAACACCTAACACGCTATGCAAACCTTTTCTTTAATAAACGTGTATTTTTTCAGAAAAATTGCATAAACTGGTGTTTAAAATTAAAATTTGATGGCGTTTATCTTGGTTTTGGTAAAGTCGGTCAACACGATGAGCCATGTACAAAAGAAAAGCTACGGATCGAAGGTTCAGAGCTGGGAGCCCCCTTAATGGGATTACAAATAATTTCTTAGAAGTCCGGGACCTCTACCAAATAGCTCGAAATGCCACTAAAATCTGCAGACACTTTGACAAACATTTGTCCACGGAAATAAAGCAATTGAAACGATCGAATAGTGACCCAAATCATAAGTAAAAGTGACCTCTTTGCCCGAGGCAGGTCGGCGCAAACTTAAGACCGAGACTCTACACGATATACTTGTAGTTAGATAAATAAAATAAAAGAAAATGTATTTATTCAATAACCTAATTTTTCACTTAATAAAACCAGTGATGGTGCCTCATTTTAAGGGGGCGAAAATTTAAGCTATTTTATACTGAGATTTTTGTCAAATCTAGTGTATAAAACAGGCTGGTTTTCGGATATGTGTTTTTTAGGGTTCCGTACCAAAAAGGTACAAAAGGAACCCTTATGGTGCGACTCTGTCTGTCCGTCTGTCTGTCTGTCCGACTATTAATAAGCGCAATATCTCAAAAACTACTGATGCTAACTATTTGAAATTTGGAATATTTATAGACATCGTCAGCCTATATGTATTGCACAGGAAATATTTAAAAATATAATTTTATTTTCTAAAAAAAACGACGAATATGAGGGGGGGTAAAAATTAAAAGTCTAGCTACTAGGTCAAATGGTAAAAATAAAGATTAATAATGGTAATATCATATGAAAGGGCTTGGCCTGCACATTTTTGAACAATTTTTTAAATATTTTATTGTTTTTTTAGTTTTTGCCCAAACGGGTAAACGTATTTCAACAATTTTTGGTACACGGGTAGCTGGCCATTTATAGATGGTTAAAGAATAGTTTTTATTCGACTAAGCTGAAGTAAAAAACAGGGTTATAATTTTTTTCTCCTCCGCTGACGAAGTTGCATATATTTTTCTTACAGACACAGAACATTAGATAACTCTAGTATAGAATAACAATCGTATTTTCTCACGTTTTGCTCGGAATAGGTAAATACATAAACGCACGAAGAATTTAGACAATTAAGACCGACATTCATCGCGCCGAGCAGGCGCGTGCCATGCATTTGATTTAAATTAAGCATTCCACAAAATGTCTACTACAGTTATAAGTACCACAGGACTTTAGGTTAGACAGTAACCTCAGAATTAAAAATAATGCGATTGCTGTGGGTTTTGTTATCATAATCAACTTGGCGAATTATATTTAGTTTACATTAGCGGCTACTTACATCATTAATGCTGAGTACCGCTCGATATGTTTCGGTCCATTACCAATTAATATGTAAACACCTAAACATCAACAAAAATACCTGAAAAAAAGTATTTATATTCTATTTTAAGTAATGAGGGAATACTCCCAAAATTTTATCCGCATTACTTGGGCTCGTCCAAAGGCTAATCCTGGCGTACGATTCAGCGAGGCAGCGCGGCGAGCATTTTAGCCACGATGCCCCGTGCGGGCGAAATTCAGGGTTTTGATTTATTATAATAAATAGGCAAGTATTTTGTTTTAGTCATCATAAACTCGTAACATATTTCGATGAGCCAATAAACGGTACTCTACTTTTAGAGTATACATATATCAACTGTGTGATATTCATTCACCATCATATTACCAGTCCAAGGACGGCCACTGCTGGACAAAGGCCTCTCCCAGAGACTTCCACAACGACCTGTCGTGAGCCGCCCTCATCCAAGGGTTTCCCGCGATCTTCATCAGATCATCGGTCCATCTTATTGGGGGCCGTCTCCATCCCAAGCTGCGTCGTCCTGTACGCGGTCGGCAGTCGGCACTTAATTTTTTTTCTGCCCCAGCGCCCCAGCGGCCATCGTTCTACGAGCTGTACCCTGCCCATTACCACTTCAGTCTAGCAACTGAACCAGAATTGTGGGAAGCGAACTTTTGGTGATAGCTACACATTCATGCTGACGCTAATAGTTACACATATCGGTGATTTGAAATTTTTAGTCTTTTACCTACGATTAAATAATAAAATAATTTGCGGAAATTCGTAATGTTTTTTGCCAATTTTTAACCGACTCCCAAAAAAGGAGGTTGTAATATTTTTTTTCCATCTGTATGACATTGAATGACAATGTCAGTTAGTAATGTTTTGAGTTGTTGTTCAACTTTAATGTCACTTATCTTAGTAAACTTAGGTGCCCGCAACTTTGTTTGCAGAGGAGAAAAAAGTTACAACCCTCTTTATTGGTTCCGCGTAGCCGGGTAAAGAGTATCGTATAATCACACTTTGATGTCCAGCTGTCGTTGTTTCAAAAATGATTGAAATCCATCCAGCCGTTTTGACACGATGAGGCTGCAAGATTTTTTGACCTAAATGGCATTGTTATCGATTTTCATATATTCTGTATCGACAGCGCTGTTAAAATAAATCTTGGAATCATGATTTTTGTGGGGCAATTGTATTTTATAAAAGTCACATATACATCTTTGATCCTATAGCATTAAAAATGTGTTGCGATATATTTCGCGCTTTGGCTGTTATAGACTATTTTATGCTGACTGTACTTAGCAGTCTCTTGAATAACCTCAGACTAAAATGTGGAGTCTCACAATAAGACCTCTTAACGTTTTCATTCACCGCCGAAACGATTTTCGCCCAAATATTGACGCTCCTTTGTTTCAAAGGAATTCATGCTTTTATGACAATTTTATTAAAAGCCAGGATGAAATATCACCGTCCGCGAAGTGATGTCGAATCTGATATTATCACTTTTTGGCTTCTTGCCAGAGAACATTTTATGCTTTATCTAAATTATTGGGCTGGGTGTATATTTCAGCATTTCACGATTTGTTGCATTAGTTTCCGATCGACTGTACATTTTTGAATTTCCGCTTACTGCAATGTTCTCTCAGCGTTATTCAATATGTAATTTTTACATAGAAATATAACGTTGGCTTAAAGTAAAGAAATGAAGGAGTCGTAGCATAGAATGCCGTAGATTTACCGTAGATTAAGCATTATATGCTTTCGGTTTATCACATTTTAGAAATTCTCACATGATATGTTTAACGTACATAACCTATAAAAAATTCTACCATAAACATGTTTATTCAAGCGTACATCATCTGAAAAGCAGCATTCCGATGGAAACTGGATATTTCATTTGAGATATTTCGCCGAATTTCGACGTTAAATTAAAATGTCGAGATGCTCGTCTTATAAAATATTCCGATTATATTCCCTTCAGTACCGAAGCTCAGAAAATACGTTACGTACCAATTTTCAGGTAACGCAGAAATGAAATTTGAATATATGTAAGGAATCAAGACGTGCCGACTTCGTTCGCAGAGGAGAAACAAGTCGTAATTTTCTTTTTTATTCAGCGTAGTTAGGTAAAAAGTATATTTTAGCCATGCTTAGATGTCTAATATACCTGTGGTAAAAATTGTCAATATCCGTAAAGCCGTTTTGGTGTACCGCACGCACAAAAAATTCCAATTGAAAGATAGCGCTAATAGCAATGTACTTACTATTTAACTCGTGGATTGGTATGTTAAGGCAACTTTATGATTTACCGTACGGACTTCATCATTTTATAACATTATAGACGAGACCATCGACCAGACCCATCGACAGAAGCGAGAGCCATTGGTGCTGCAGACTCGGCGGAGTACCTTAAGTGGCTGCATATTGGGCCGTTCGGGGTAGACGTTCGGGCCATGGGGATTGAGCGCGACAGCCCTCTTAAAAAAAAACAAAGACGAAGCATTGGGTAACCAGAGGTCTGACACTTTCTTCGCCCAGAGAATGAGAATTGTCATTCAGTGTGCCAATGCTGCCAACCTTCTGGGCACTCTGCCATCCGGGAGGGACATGGAGAAACTTTTTTATCCATAGTTTTAAGTTTTACACGTGTAACTTGCTTTTCCCCGTGGCTTCGCCCGCGTACTAATTTAAAAAGGAGGTTCTCAGTTTGATCCGTATGTTTGTATTTCACGTCCGCCAGGTTGAGTTTTAAAATCGTTGTTGTTTTCGTAATCAGCACCCGATAAACATTAAAAACAATATCCATGTTTATTCTCAGACTTTGTCACCACATTTCCCCCTTTTAGGGGTTGAATTCTTTAAAAACCTGAAACAATATAAAGTATAGTCGGCAATAAAAGCTTGTTGTAAATATGAAATTTGAGGCAGAAACTGCCTTAGTTGTCTAATTCAAATTTCTTGGAAATAATGTAGAATAGTGATAAAATTCCAACGTTTTTAGCTCTGAAAAAATGAACAGCACATCTGTCAATTTGTGTACGTGATGATAGTGATGTACCAAGACCCTTTCAGCTACTCTTATCTGGAAACCCCAATATCGACGCGTGGGTACCGTCCCACGGGAAACCCGACAATTCCCGGAAAAGTATTTTATTATGGGTATTCCGATATCATGGCCCCTTTTAGATGGCATCATAAAACTTCGCGCCGTGGGATGTACATAAATTATCTAAGAAAAGGTGAAATGTAAAAGGCGTTCCCGACGGTATTATTTTTTGCATTTTAATGAATTTTCCTTGAAAAATATTGTGAGAAGATTTTTATTCAATTTGCGTTGTAAAAGGATTTGCTAATTATAGAATCGGCAGACGTTTATAAGGTTAGGTACACAAAGGGTACCAACGGAACGGAACTAAGCCTCCGCTTGCTGACTGCCACAGGGCTCCAATTATCGGTTAACATCAGGCGATCCATTTGCTCGCTGCCCCTACTACATTACTTTAAACACTTGAACTGTAGTTATAAACTTGAAATTTTGACAGAATGTGTTGCTGTGGCCGGTACAGCCACAAATAATAAAAATTTAATACAACTAAAAATTCAACACGACGACATGACATGACGTTTGGCTCAGTGGGTTGTACAACGGCCTATGAAGCTGGCGGTCTTGGGTTCGAATCCCGGTCAGGGCCAGTATTTGCGTGATAAGCATGTATGTTTGTTCGTGGGTCTTGGATGTTTTCTATGTAATTATTATAATTTATCTATATATTATGTATATCTATTTATTTATTTATTTATTTGGACCTTTAACAATAAGCATACTTTTACATGTGTTATAATTTACATTTACAGCTTAAGACTAAGCATCTTATTACTTACAGAAGGACACAGCATGCACGAATTAGCAGTAAAATTAAAATTAAATAAAATATCATCGCCTAATACCCATAGTTCAAGCTTTGCTTAGTTTGGGACTAGGTCGATTTGTATAAAGTGGTCCCTGATATTTATTTATTTGATCGCGGAAACAGAAGAAAATATAAATATAAAAGAAAATAAGTGCAATCAACTTAAAATATATAAGTACAAAGGCGACCTTATCCCTATTAGGGATCTATAGTCACTGTGTATCCTGGGAGTCTTGTTACGTCATAATTAATTTATACAACGTTATTATATGTATTGTTATTTATTATTTTAACACAATATACCACTTGTGTCGTGATACCAAAAACCCAAGAGGGCGAGAGCGGGTAAAGGAGTGCGTTTAGTTACAACAGGATCTCTTCCAGTTAACATTTGAGCAAGAGAGTGAATATTTAAAGGAGATAAACAAACTAACACCATGTACACAATATGTTATAATATATTTGCATAGATTAAATAGATATGATTGCATAGATCGCATATTTTACTAGAAGCGGAGATCCACAGGGAAGCAGGGTCTTGAGGTGATCGTAAGCATTGAGCACGTAACGCCGCATTGTTTGTAATTTTCCTCAATTACCTCGTTTCTAACGCTCTTTAAACCCAAAAACAACGTTAAAACCACCCCTCACTTTACAAGATTGATAGATACAGAGTTTGTCAATATCCGTACAAATCAGCGGTGATTGATCGTAGCTGTAATGCATGTTTCAGCATAGGGTTTCGGTTTTATATGTTTTAGCACAAGAAGATTAGACTGCATGATGTTAGCGTTATTTTGAATATTATTTATTGTGAAATAAAAAAGGGTATTAAATTATTTATTTATTTAAACATGGTAACATGACATTACAGTGACCACGTCATGGATCAAAACTAAACCAAGCACAGATCTAATTACATAGGTACAATCGATTACCTAGCATCCATCTTCTCACAGAATCTCAGACTTTAACGGCACACATCTATCCATCGCCACGCAAATAAGTCACACTCCGGTGCTGATGCCGAGAGAACATTGAGATGTGAGAGAGCGCGGAGTAGCGGCGAGTTCCTGCGTGACACAGTGCGCGCTGCCGGCACCGCCAACAAGTCGCACCGCCACCGTGCCCTAAGGATTATCCTAGGGATATATGATGTGCTTAATGATAGTCTATTATTGTATAAATTTAAAATATCGGAAGAACGTTCGACGATTTAAAACACATTCTAACACATTCACAAATTTTCATGTTGTACTCGTACGTATGAACACCGTGACACCATCCTCGTTCTATACAGTGGGTACAAACGATACTACAGTGGGTACTGCACAGAATCCTATAAACAAAGTACTAACGAACGTCGACGCGTAGCAGCAACTTAATCCTTATACCGTCAATTTACTTTACATTTCCTAATAATGCACCCTCAGTTATGGAATTCGCTCTAGAATTATGTCCATGCAGATATAATTGGGATGTTGACATTTTTTTCTGTGATATGTTATATAATGACCTCTGAATAATAGAAGCACTGGTGAAAAAACTACTTCATACCTACTCATAAAAACTCACCAAGGTACAATGTTAAAATCACATTTTGGACTTTCCCAAAGTACGCTCCATTAGGTTCCTTCGGCTAGGAACGTGTGATGTCACACGTTCCTGCCTTATATGGGCAAAATCAAAAACTTTTTTATGCAGCTATATCGAAACAGTTTCATAACAAAAGTTACTAAACATTTCAAAGGTTATTCAATGATATTATTAGTTACTGAAAAACTTATAACCCCTCGTTTTTTCTTCGGCATAGTCGGGTAAAAAGTATCCTATAACCATATGGAGATACCCAGCTACCCGTGTACCAAAAATGGTTGAAATCTGTTTAGCCGATTTTGCGTGATGAAGCCACAGCGACACATACAAATATACAAAAAATCAAAAAAAAAATATTTTTGGTATTTGTGACCTCCAATTAGTCCGTAATAATCATTTTTTTGAAAATATCTTCAATGTACAGATATTTCATTTTTACAACTTTATAATAGCATAGATTAATATGTTCATACTTCAAAAATGGACTTTCCCACCCAACTTTAAAGGCTCTTAAAACTGCACGCAAGGTATCGAATTCTGGTTTTCATTCGAGTACAGTCAACATCCCAATTCAATATCTTCACGGCAAGAATAAGTAGGATTTGACTGAACTTTTTTAGTCTCGATGTCACATCGCGTTATAGATGAAACTGAGATCTATCACTATTGAGTAGTGATTTGTGGGTTTAAATTGTAATTTAGTCTTAATGTGCGTCCACACTTGTATCATTTGCTCGTATCCGATCACCGTGGCGTGGCATGACTGCGTATCGCGCTGCTTGAACGCTCACTGTCGGCGCGGCGATCAATGTGTAATACGCGTAGCAGCATGGATTTCGAGCGATCGGATCGGCGCAACGTCCAAACGCGTGATCGTTACACGCGATCATGCCAACGCGACGAAGATCTGATCGGGCAAATGATACAAATGTGGACGCACTTTTAGCGTAGCGGTTGCGACGACCAGTTCATAGTAAATAGTTCATAGTTCTCTTTCCCAAATATGTCCCATTCTAACGCTGTTTGTTCCACTCCTTAAGAGTCCGCAGTAAGCTCGGCCGAATTTCACCTTCCCATACAAACGGAGTTTCACTCTTATTTTAAAACTACGTGTTGGATTGTAACGAAAACTTGCATATACAATGACATGAGGTATATCTAGGCCTGATACTAGTTTATATGCCTGCAGTTTATAAAACAAACGAAATACAGCAAAAATAACTTTTGTATGAAAAACTAAAATTCGCTGTATTTTTTTACTCTGGTATCTGAAGCTACATAAACTAATTACAGGCCTGTATATGCAGGCCTAAACTTATGCTAAGTACAAAGTTCAGAGCAAACTAGCTAGTCGTTTGAAAATGAGAGTGTAACTACGTTTGTATGGAGAACCGAGCTTACTGGGGACTCTCCACCTCCGCAGTCCTCGTACCTTGTGTACCACCCTACTCCAAGTAGCCCCGTTGTGGATTTTCGATCCTCTATCTATAAAATCCCAAAAGGATTTAAATAATACGACCACGAATAAAAATTTTACTACAAAATTTCAAGTCCTATTTGGTAGACTTTTAACACACGAATCACGTATTTGGGAAACAGTGTGCAAACTTCGTCTGAATGTGATTCGAGGTGGTAAATAATTATATGGGCAAGACCATCGCTGGGAGAGACTGGGTGCAGATCAGCACAATATCGCCAGGCATTTTTCTAGAAGTGCTAAGAAGTGTAGTGTTCTAGAAGGTCAAATTAGATCATTATGAGCCGAGCGTTTGTTTCGTTTCACTTTCGTGAAGATATTTTTGTCGAAACGTCTGTGGTTTTTAAAAGGCTCCAAGCAAACATTTAGGAATTTTTGGTTTTTATTGTGTCTATGTCTAGTCCCTGGAATAGTGGAAATAATTTTCCAAATATGGTGTAATGTTACTTTAGTTTCTGTGAAACACTTTCTCGCATTTGGAAATTTGTGTATATTTCTATGTACTATATTTCTAATTAACTATGAATTTTTACAGAGAGGTCTATAAAAATAAATATTACGTGTCTAGTCTATCAATAAACCTTTAATAGACCCAAAACCTATGTCTAATTGTTCATTATGAAAACACCTAACACGCTATGCAAACCTTTTCTTTAATAAACGTGTATTTTTTCAGAAAAATTGCATAAACTGGTGTTTAAAATTAAAATTTGATGGCGTTTATCTTGGTTTTGGTAAAGTCGGTCAACACGATGAGCCATGTACAAAAGAAAAGCTACGGATCGAAGGTTCAGAGCTGGGAGCCCCTTAATGGGATTACAAATAATTTCTTAGAAGTCCGGGACCTCTACCAAATAGCTCGAAATGCCACTAAAATCTGCAGACACTTTGACAAACATTTGTCCACGGAAATAAAGCAATTGAAACGATCGAATAGTGACCCAAATCATAAGTAAAAGTGACCTCTTTGCCCGAGGCAGGTCGGCGCAAACTTAAGACCGAGACTCTACACGATATACTTGTAGTTAGATAAATAAATAAAAGAAAATGTATTTATTCAATAACCTAATTTTTCACTTAATAAAACCAGTGATGGTGCCTCATTTTAAGGGGGCGAAAATTTAAGCTATTTTATACTGAGATTTTTGTCAAATCTAGTGTATAAAACAGGCTGGTTTTCGGATATGTGTTTTTAGGGTTCCGTACCAAAAAGGTACAAAAGGAACCCTTATGGTGCGACTCTGTCTGTCCGTCTGTCTGTCTGTCCGACTATTAATAAGCGCAATATCTCAAAAACTACTGATGCTAACTATTTGAAATTTGGAATATTTATAGACATCGTCAGCCTATATGTATTGCACAGGAAATATTTAAAAATATAATTTTATTTTCTAAAAAAACGACGAATATGAGGGGGGGTAAAAATTAAAAGTCTAGCTACTAGGTCAAATGGTAAAAATAAAGATTAATAATGGTAATATCATATGAAAGGGCTTGGCCTGCACATTTTTGAACAATTTTTTTAAATATTTTATTGTTTTTTTAGTTTTTGCCCAAACGGGTAAACGTATTTCAACAATTTTTGGTACACGGGTAGCTGGCCATTTATAGATGGTTAAAGAATAGTTTTTATTCGACTAAGCTGAAGTAAAAAACAGGGTTATAATTTTTTTCTCCTCCGCTGACGAAGTTGCATATATTTTTCTTACAGACACAGAACATTAGATAACTCTAGTATAGAATAACAATCGTATTTTCTCACGTTTTGCTCGGAATAGGTAAATACATAAACGCACGAAGAATTTAGACAATTAAGACCGACATTCATCGCGCCGAGCAGGCGCGTGCCATGCATTTGATTTAAATTAAGCATTCCACAAAATGTCTACTACAGTTATAAGTACCACAGGACTTTAGGTTAGACAGTAACCTCAGAATTAAAAATAATGCGATTGCTGTGGGTTTTGTTATCATAATCAACTTGGCGAATTATATTTAGTTTACATTAGCGGCTACTTACATCATTAATGCTGAGTACCGCTCGACATGTTTCGGTCCATTACCAATTAATATGTAAACACCTAAACATCAACAAAAATACCTGAAAAAAAGTATTTATATTCTATTTTAAGTAATGAGGGAATACTCCCAAAATTTTATCCGCATTACTTGGGCTCGTCCAAAGGCTAATCCTGGCGTACGATTCAGCGAGGCAGCGCGGCGAGCATTTTAGCCACGATGCCCCGTGCGGGCGAAATTCAGGGTTTTGATTTATTATAATAAATAGGCAAGTATTTTGTTTTAGTCATCATAAACTCGTAACATATTTCGATGAGCCAATAAACGGTACTCTACTTTTAGAGTATACATATATCAACTGTGTGATATTCATTCACCATCATATTACCAGTCCAAGGACGGCCACTGCTGGACAAAGGCCTCTCCCAGAGACTTCCACAACGACCTGTCGTGAGCCGCCCTCATCCAAGGGTTTCCCGCGATCTTCATCAGATCATCGGTCCATCTTATTGGGGGCCGTCTCCATCCCAAGCTGCGTCGTCCTGTACGCGGTCGGCAGTCGGCACTTAATTTTTTTTCTGCCCCAGCGCCCCAGCGGCCATCGTTCTACGAGCTGTACCCTGCCCATTACCACTTCAGTCTAGCAACTGAACCAGAATTGTGGGAAGCGAACTTTTGGTGATAGCTACACATTCATGCTGACGCTAATAGTTACACATATCGGTGATTTGAAATTTTTAGTCTTTTACCTACGATTAAATAATAAAATAATTTGCGGAAATTCGTAATGTTTTTTGCCAATTTTTAACCGACTCCCAAAAAAGGAGGTTGTAATATTTTTTTTCCATCTGTATGACATTGAATGACAATGTCAGTTAGTAATGTTTTGAGTTGTTGTTCAACTTTAATGTCACTTATCTTAGTAAACTTAGGTGCCCGCAACTTTGTTTGCAGAGGAGAAAAAAGTTACAACCCTCTTTATTGGTTCCGCGTAGCCGGGTAAAGAGTATCGTATAATCACACTTTGATGTCCAGCTGTCGTTGTTTCAAAAATGATTGAAATCCATCCAGCCGTTTTGACACGATGAGGCTGCAAGATTTTTTGACCTAAATGGCATTGTTATCGATTTTCATATATTCTGTATCGACAGCGCTGTTAAAATAAATCTTGGAATCATGATTTTTGTGGGGCAATTGTATTTTATAAAAGTCACATATACATCTTTGATCCTATAGCATTAAAAATGTGTTGCGATATATTTCGCGCTTTGGCTGTTATAGACTATTTTATGCTGACTGTACTTAGCAGTCTCTTGAATAACCTCAGACTAAAATGTGGAGTCTCACAATAAGACCTCTTAACGTTTTCATTCACCGCCGAAACGATTTTCGCCCAAATATTGACGCTCCTTTGTTTCAAAGGAATTCATGCTTTTATGACAATTTTATTAAAAGCCAGGATGAAATATCACCGTCCGCGAAGTGATGTCGAATCTGATATTATCACTTTTTGGCTTCTTGCCAGAGAACATTTTATGCTTTATCTAAATTATTGGGCTGGGTGTATATTTCAGCATTTCACGATTTGTTGCATTAGTTTCCGATCGACTGTACATTTTTGAATTTCCGCTTACTGCAATGTTCTCTCAGCGTTATTCAATATGTAATTTTTACATAGAAATATAACGTTGGCTTAAAGTAAAGAAATGAAGGAGTCGTAGCATAGAATGCCGTAGATTTACCGTAGATTAAGCATTATATGCTTTCGGTTTATCACATTTTAGAAATTCTCACATGATATGTTTAACGTACATAACCTATAAAAAATTCTACCATAAACATGTTTATTCAAGCGTACATCATCTGAAAAGCAGCATTCCGATGGAAACTGGATATTTCATTTGAGATATTTCGCCGAATTTCGACGTTAAATTAAAATGTCGAGATGCTCGTCTTATAAAATATTCCGATTATATTCCCTTCAGTACCGAAGCTCAGAAAATACGTTACGTACCAATTTTCAGGTAACGCAGAAATGAAATTTGAATATATGTAAGGAATCAAGACGTGCCGACTTCGTTCGCAGAGGAGAAACAAGTCGTAATTTTCTTTTTTATTCAGCGTAATTAGGTAAAAAGTATATTTTAGCCATGCTTAGATGTCCTAATATACCTGTGGTAAAAATTGTTAATATCCGTAAAGCCGTTTTGGTGTACCGCACGCACAAAAAATTCCAATTGAAAGATAGCGCTAATAGCAATGTACTTACTATTTAACTCGTGGATTGGTATGTTAAGGCAACTTTATGATTTACCGTACGGACTTCATCATTTTATAACATTATAGACGAGACCATCGACCAGACCCATCGACAGAAGCGAGAGCCATTGGTGCTGCAGACTCGGCGGAGTACCTTAAGTGGCTGCATATTGGGCCGTTCGGGGTAGACGTTCGGGCCATGGGGATTGAGCGCGACAGCCCTCTTAAAAAAAAACAAAGACGAAGCATTGGGTAACCAGAGGTCTGACACTTTCTTCGCCCAGAGAATGAGAATTGTCATTCAGTGTGCCAATGCTGCCAACCTTCTGGGCACTCTGCCATCCGGGAGGGACATGGAGAAACTTTTTTATCTATAGTTTTAAGTTTTACACGTGTAACTTGCTTTCCCCGCGGCTTCGCCCGCGTACTAATTTAAAAAGGAGGTTCTCAGTT
The DNA here is from genome assembly GCA_905404275.2 of Hedya salicella. Classification (NCBI taxonomy): domain Eukaryota; kingdom Metazoa; phylum Arthropoda; class Insecta; order Lepidoptera; family Tortricidae; genus Hedya; species Hedya salicella. The sequence goes on along the minus strand of FR990111.1, from coordinate 13,223,997 downwards.
TGATCCGTATGTTTGTATTTCACGTCCGCCAGGTTGAGTTTTAAAATCGTTGTTGTTTTCGTAATCAGCACCCGATAAACATTAAAAACAATATCCATGTTTATTCTCAGACTTTGTCACCACATTTCCCCCTTTTAGGGGTTGAATTCTTTAAAAACCTGAAACAATATAAAGTATAGTCGGCAATAAAAGCTTGTTGTAAATATGAAATTTGAGGCAGAAACTGCCTTAGTTGTCTAATTCAAATTTCTTGGAAATAATGTAGAATAGTGATAAAATTCCAACGTTTTTAGCTCTGAAAAAATGAACAGCACATCTGTCAATTTGTGTACGTGATGATAGTGATGTACCAAGACCCTTTCAGCTACTCTTATCTGGAAACCCCAATATCGACGCGTGGGTACCGTCCCACGGGAAACCCGACAATTCCCGGAAAAGTATTTTATTATGGGTATTCCGATATCATGGCCCCTTTTAGATGGCATCATAAAACTTCGCGCCGTGGGATGTACATAAATTATCTAAGAAAAGGTGAAATGTAAAAGGCGTTCCCGACGGTATTATTTTTTGCAGTTTAATGAATTTTCCTTGAAAAATATTGTGAGAAGATTTTTATTCAATTTGCGTTGTAAAAGGATTTGCTAATTATAGAATCGGCAGACGTTTATAAGGTTAGGTACACAAAGGGTACCAACGGAACGGAACTAAGCCTCCGCTTGCTGACTGCCACAGGGCTCCAATTATCGGTTAACATCAGGCGATCCATTTGCTCGCTGCCCCTACTACATTACTTTAAACACTTGAACTGTAGTTATAAACTTGAAATTTTGACAGAATGTGTTGCTGTGGCCGGTACAGCCACAAATAATAAAAATTTAATACAACTAAAAATTCAACACGACGACATGACATGACGTTTGGCTCAGTGGGTTGTACAAAGGCCTATGAAGCTGGCGGTCTTGGGTTCGAATCCCGGTCAGGGCCAGTATTTGCGTGATAAGCATGTATGTTTGTTCTTGGGTCTTGGATGTTTTCTATGTAATTATTATAATTTATCTATATATTATGTATATCTATTTATTTATTTATTTATTTGGACCTTTAACAATAAGCATACTTTTACATGTGTTATAATTTACATTTACAGCTTAAGACTAAGCATCTTATTACTTACAGAAGGACACAGCATGCACGAATTAGCAGTAAAATTAAAATTAAATAAAATATCATCGCCTAATACCCATAGTTCAAGCTTTGCTTAGTTTGGGACTAAGTCGATTTGTATAAAATGGTTCCTGATATTTATTTATTTGATATTATTTTATGTAAGACCACTTTAATCATACAATAAACGTTTTAGGGTTCCGTGCAATAAAGGTAAAAAATGAAAATGAAAAAGTTTATTTTGCTAAAAAGTACAGTACCTTTTGGAATATTCTAGTAAAATATGTTAAACCTATGACAGGTGACTTCGCTCCTCTAACTAGTATTGGTTAACTTATAACCATACTTTTTATATGATTACGCTGAATAAAAAAAGACGGTTATCTTTTTTTTCTCCTCCGCTAACGAAGTAACGGGCCTTTCTAGTTCATCATAAAAATGCATTCAAAATTATTTCGCATTTCATATAATATCCTATGTTTCGACCCAAACCTGATTTGTGTGCCCATTGTCATCAAAACAGTTGAACGGTTTACAAATTATTGAGTTAACTTCCACACGAATATCTCTACAAACTTTCAAATTTATATTAGTAGAATAGGAATGGTAGGATTGCAGTAATGAAATGCAAATCAATCTGGCTAGATGGAACAGAGGTCCTCAGGAAACAAGGATATTTCCAGAGGAATGTAGTCGCATAACATTGGTAAACGCCACAGCAAATACCAAAGCAATTCGGTACAAATACTCGTCGGTTGTTGCAGCAGACAGTCCTACTTTGACAGTCATGAATCGTCAAGGATGTACCAAATATGCGGCCGGAAGTCACGGCTAGGTTTGGTACCGGATTTACGATTACTAATTGCAAACAATCTGCTGTGAAAATTTAATTTCAAAAATGGGTGGGTTTTTGAGTGGGTGATTGGCCGATTCATAAAAACAATCAACCTAATTTTAATAACAATTGTAAAAAGCCGCGACTTCTACAATACAACCGCAAAAGGTCCCACAACTCATAAAGAATTCGTCAATTTTGTGGACAGAGTAATAAGAAGATTAAAACGCTCCAAATAATCACCCTAATACTGGCGTGAGTTTTGGGAGATTGTGGGAATCCTAATTCTAATAATATTATTAACGTGAAAGTTTGTGCCGATGTATGTACGTTCCTCTTAATTTGAATTAACAAACAAAAAACCGACTGTGTAAAAAAACTAAAGAGAAAAAAACAAGTCCAGTACCCTAGAAATTTGTTAAGTTATAAATAATGGAAATGTTTCATGATCGATAATCGATTCATCATTTTCATGTCTTTAGTGACATTTGGACAATTAAGACAAGTCGATTGACGGACGAATCATCAAAATCGGTCCACGCGTTAGGTCTCTAGAGTGCCAGATAGGAACAAACATACGTACATACATACACAGAGTGATAAATACATTACTACTGAAGGGATCTCAACAAAAAAATCCAGCAATGTTGTTTAGATATCAGAATAACACACAGGCTTTAAATTGAATATCTACGCTCAATATGTCACCGAGAAAAACTTCACCCTTAGCCATACGTTGTGGCTAAAATGTCATCTATATACTTTTATAAAGTTGTAAAAATGTCTGTACATTGATTATATTTTCAAAAAACCTATTATATTATAAAACTATAATATTATAAAACTATTCTAATGGACTATTTTGAGGCCACTGAATTGAAAAATATCTTTTTGAATCTTTTGTATGTTCGTATGTGTCGTTGTGGCTTCTTCACACCAAATCGGCTAGACGGATTTCAACTATTTTTGGTACACAGGTAGCTGGGTATGTCCAGATGGTTATAGAATACTTTTAATCCAAGTACGCTGAAGAAAAAAAGACGTGACTTTTTCTCCTCCACGAACGAAGTTGCCTTCTAGTATTGAATAAATCTACGATCACTTAATGCTCATTCTTGTCAAAAAGCAATAGAAAATTACATGCAGAAATTAGATTATGAAAATACAGAACAACTATTGAAAAATATGGTGTAACACAGGCACGCAAGCACACACACACACATACACATACACACATTATAGATTAAATTATACTTAATAAATAAAAAATAAAAACAACAACAAACGAAACAACAGATGTTTACTTAATTAACAGATGTATCATTAAATTATCCTAAGGTTTTGCTTATACTACATGTTTACCTCAACTCAAGTCACCAAGACCGGCCTGCGCTGCGCTCGCCGCGGGTAAATTGCTATGTACCAATTATACCAATGCATATAATTGTACCCACATATATTTACTATACTTTGAGATACTTAGTGCTACTTGTTATGAGTATTAAATCATAATTGATAAGGACGGTGAATCCTGACCCACCGTGATACAGTTCACACTAGTACGGGGGTCAGTTGAAGCTTACTTACCTTTTATAGGTTTTATAGGTTTAAATAAATAGTTATATTATTTTAACCATGTAAGCTGAGTATGTATAATTTTATGGCTCAATAAAAATATTTATATTTGTATTTGTATTGAATACATTTCAAAGTAATAATTTATACGATACTGAGCTGGGACCTTAATTTGGTTAAAAATATATTACATCTACTTGTAAGAAACAATACAGATAGTCCGGTCGGTTAAACTCACTGTTACTTATTTACTTCCTAAGTATATTACCCTGTTTTTCCTTCCAAGAAATGGTTCAAGAAAACCGACGAAATAAAAAATCAAATCAATTGCCTAATCAATAAAACCGCTTATTTTTTACTTTATTTATATTATTATATCTTTCTCTCGTAATACTTATTATTTTGTTGGGTACAAAAATGAAAAAATAAGTACTACAACAAAATTAAGTACAATATAAATCCTTCGGCAGACAGGAAATCAATTCACGCGTAAAATAAGATCGATCGTAGACAGCAAATAACTGAAGCACTAACATCAATTTTCGTACAGAACCGTCGAGACATGCTTATGAAAATGCTTTACAAATATTCCAAATTCCTCTTCTCGCAGATATATCCTTGTTTAAAGAAAGTCTTATCCGACGTCAATAATCATAGTATGTTAAGACTTTGTGTTGCGAAGTATTTGGGTAATTACTCAGGAATCTAGAACGTGAAGCACGTTAGGTATGCGATTGTTTAAGCCAACTGTAAGCCACGAGCCAACATAAACATATTTAGCTAAATTATATATTCTGATTCCAATTAGTACGGTATATTGGGTTTTGTACCTAGAGTTGTTTATCTATATCTTGCAGATCACTTGAGATACACACACGTTAATAAAGTTATTTATGCTCAAAGCACCAGGAACCGGGAATATTGAGTTTTCAACTAGTTTAGTAATTGAGGATACACTATTTCAGAGTTATATATTGCACTGACTCAATATTGCGAATCATACTGATGAAGCAGTATTTATATTTCTATATTTAATCTTATACCTAATTTTCAAACGTATACAGTATGTAAGTGGTAGTATGAACATTGTAGTGTTTTCAGAATATAGAGCTAATTTTGAAACACCGTTTGTAGTTCAAATATTATCTATACCAACTTATTCTAAACCTTATACTCCTATCAAAGGGTGACACTTTCTCTGCCAACCATTGCTTTAATAGGCTTAACAAAGCAAGCTATTATGTTTATGACTTCAAACAGTACTACTAATCCTTGGTTCACAAGTAACCATATGGTCCACGCTTTTAAAATACATAAAAGAGACATCAACCCTGGAAATAAGAAAATTTTACTGTGGTTATTTTTCATATTATATGAGGCAAACAAGCAGACGGATCGCCTAATGGTAAGCAAACAACGTCGCCCATAGACACCTGCAACACCAGAGGAGTCACAAATGCGTTAGCGGCCCTTCAGGTGAGAGTACGCTTTTTTCTTGAACGTTTGAAGGTCGCATCGGTCCAGAAATACTGCCGGCTGTACAAGTTAACACCTAGCTATTACCATTTATAAGTTTACGAATTTCAGCGGAAACGTGAAATTCTTACGAGACGAGAACAGACGTAGCATGACCTTTATAATTTGTATGGAAGATGGATAAAAGCGACGTATACTGGACGTAAACTATCACATAAGCAGTAGTTACTATTAGTTCTTGATTCAAAAGTATTATGCGTGATCACGCTTGGTGTGTATTTTCACTGAAAACGATACCACCCAGCGACGCATTGTCTCGCAACAAAAATTGTCTGCCTCTTTCCTTTCAATACTGTACGAGGTAAACGGGTGATTCTGTGTAACGCGGCAAACAAACTCATGGCTAGGTTCCAAGCACAAGCACACAAGCTGAGATAGAGCTTACACGGATCTTATATCACTCAAACTCACTGAATAACGACTGTAGTCAGTCACTATACAGCTGCACTGAACTGAACGCAAACCGGATATCTACCCGGTTTGCGTTAGCCCGGCAGCACTGGACAAAAGAAGATTGTATGGTGAATATTCAGTACCATAAGGTACTGGAAAGAACCATCAGCTCCTGTAACATGCGACTCTTTGTCTCACACCAATAGGGATGTTGACTGAACGCAAATAATAATAAAATTTTGATGCAAAATGGTAGTTTTTATGACGAAAATCCTAAAAAAACCTTGAGTTTGTTACCTTACCTTACCTTGAATCTTGATTTATGAGCCTTCACAAATAGGTGGGAAAGTCTATTTTTAAAGTGTAAAATATATATAAATAATAATACCATTGAATAACCCATGAAATATATGGTAACTTTTGTTATGAAACTCTTTCGATAAACGCAAGTTTTAACATAACTGCAGAATAAGTTCTTAATTTCCCCATACAAGGTAAGGTGTGACGTCACGCCTTGTGTGATTCTATCTCGTGCAGTTTTTACGATATTGAAGTAGTTTTTTCACCAGCATTTCTATTATTGAAAGGTCGTTCTATAACATAACACAAAAAAATTGTCAACATCCCTATTATTGTCTGTCCCTATCCTTTGAATGCAGTGCGAAATAGACGGGCGCTTGTGTGATGCAGCAAGCGAACTCTAACGAACTGTATGAGAGCTTACACGGCTCTTATAATTTTAACCCTCAAACTCAACAGTAGTATTATACTCAACTAAAATTGTTCTTTGAAATAAAACAATTTAACGTATTATATCGCGTATATTATTTCATTTTAGTTCCCGACGTTTCGGAAACGTCGGGAACAGAAATGGAATCGCGGAAACAGAAGAAAATATTAAAATTGTTCTCTTTAAACACTCCGCTACCCAATGGTTGTCTGGAAGACATCGCTATTTAGCGACAAGACCGCCTGTTGTTTACCTCTGCTTATTCGAATGCTACTGTCATGATCTGTATTTCTGTGTATCTAAGCTGTGCAATAAAGAGTATTTGTATTGTACTGTAGTACACTAGTGCGCCCACTGGTTTGCGCCAGCGCAGTAATACGAGAAATAGGAAAATGTTATCGTGGATATTCAAGACATAACCATTTAGTTTGCGAACAATATTCCAGTGAACATTTTCACGAGATGAGAGCAATCGTAGCATACATAACCTTTGTAATCTGTACCGGTGCAGATGGGTAAAGGGTACGTACCGCAATCCATCAACGTCGAGAAACATATGTGCACTTATCGAAACCATATCGGCTTAAGATGGATGTTATGAACTTTGGTTTTCGCTTCGACAGGGCAGAGATTCAAATGTACGAGTATGTCGTCGCAATAGAGACCTTTAATATACAGAGAAGACATTTATTGCCGCACCAATATATAATGAGTAGTCATAAGTTTCTACCTCATTTCTTCAAGGATCGCGACCACAAATTGTTTCCCTCTAATTGGTGCGGTAGTAAGCCACATGGACCGCGCGATGCATACTGCCACCTTCCTTACAAAGTCAGACCATTTTGCTTAAGCTGCGTCCACACTTGTATCATTTGTTCGTATCCGATCACCGTGGCGTGGCATGACTACGTATCGTGCTGCTTGGACGCTTACTGTCGGCGCGGCGACTACGCCGCACTTCTCCGATCTAAGTGTGTGATACGCGTATCAACATGGATTTCGAGCGATCGGATCGGCGCAACGTCCAAACGCGTGAACGTGACACGCGATCATGCCACGAGACGAAGATCTGATCGGGCAAATGATATAAATGTGGACGCACCTTTATGTGCCTTACCCTGAGCAGGCATGCCATCCATTTTCCGTAACATTATGTGCTTCTCCAACCCATACTTTGCAGACCTCATAATATGTCCAAAGAAGCTGAGGGCATAGTCATGGTCACGGCATGTTGTATCATCATCAAATCAGCCCAAAGACATCCATTGCTAGACAAAGGCCTCCCACAAGGATTCGGATGTTAGTCTTGAACCGCCTTCAACGGTTTCCCGCAATCATCACTAGAACAACGGTCCACCTTGTTAGGGGCCTTCCCACGCTGCGTCGTTCTGTACGCGTCGCCACTCAAGAACCTTTACCCCAGCGGCCACATGTAAGAAATAACAACTGGAAAATGTAATTTAGGGAAACATTAACTTCCCAATTATCCCGCGTGACAAAAAAAACGGCATGCCCTTCGATAGCCTGCAACGTCTCATCATCATCATCATTTCAGCCTCACATAGACACAGGCCTCCTCAATAGATTTCCACATGGGCCGGATAAAGGCGACCCGCAACCAGCGAGTTCCCGCAACCCTAACCAGGTTCTTGCGGGTGGCTTACGGGTTACTTGAGAACCTTTCTGACCATCGGTTCTTCGAACTATGCGCCCTGCCCATTGCCACTTCAGTTAGCTGCATTGCAACGTCTGCGTAGCGCTATTTCAGGGTAACAGAGGCCGTATGATCATACTATTCAGGCCTACACATTGATTTAAACTTACACGATTTTCATATTATCTCAACACAACAAAACGGGGCTCTAGCTTGCCTTGGTAATTCTTTGACGTTTCTTACGCCGCAACGCCTACGGACATACGTAGGACGTGCGTGACTATGGACGTAACGCGACGTCTGAAAAGTCGAAGAATTGCCAACGCCAATTATCACACAATATTCGATATAAAACCGCGTGCGTACGCGTCTATGAAGAAGCACTCAAGGCTTATAAAATTATATGTAATTCAAATTTAATAATGCCACTGTATTTGTTGATAAATTTCCTCTCACAATTTATGATAAAAACATTAAGCTTCGCGTAACATAACATGATGCGTCCTTATGTGAAAGCCTCATGTTTTATTTAAGGCAATCTCGCGAATTTATCCGTTCGCTCGTCTGACTGCCTCCACTGCCTGTCGAGTCGACGTTATGCGTGAGAATTCAGATTGCATTAGCTGTCGAATTCACACTCTATAAGCGGTTAAATATATATGAACCCAAGGCTATAAACACGCGGTGGCGATGACGCTCTGTGAAATAAAAAATGCGCTGTTAATGCGCGTTCCTAAAACGCGTTGTGTATAGGCCCTTAGTCTAGCCACAGTCTAGAAATCAATACAGTCATCCCACGAAGCCGTCTAGACAGAGCAATCGTGCGGGGTGCAAGGGGCGAGAAGCGGGTGGGGTGAGCCCGAGCTGCATAGTCAGTATTAGTTAGATAACTCGGGACATGTCATTGCCATTTACGCAAACGTCAAAGACGTCGGTCCACTGTATGCTTTTTACACTGTGGTATAGCCAATAATCCCGAACAATCAAACTAAGCCTAGAAAATATATACGTATGAACAAAAAACAACCCTTGCCTTAATAATTACATTCAGTCTTCAAATTCCCCAGAAACCTTCAACCCATACGACATATAGATACCTATCTAGATTTGCACATTCAAAAATAAACTGTTTTGGTTGAGTAAAAGGTTATATTTAGCTGGCTGGTATTCAACCAGACGTTCCCAGGTGCAATGCCTCGCGTCAGTCGCTTCTTCATGTCTTCATGGATGACACGTAGAGAATTGAAATAGATACGGTCGGCCAATTGTTCTATCACTTTTCAACTATATTCTGTGTGTAAAAAGGTTCAAAAGTGATAGACCAATGTCTTGGCCGACCATACGTACAAAGCTGTGCTGAACTGCAATGAAGTATAAGATCCAATTTGATATGTTTAATACAGTTCAATCGAAATTAGTAATTTAAAAATACCGGTTCTTAAAATTCCGAATGGATAAAATTTCTGAATACGAGTATAATGATGTCGACATATCACAAATATAATATTAATATATTAAACGACGTTACAAAACGTATAATGATTAAAATTACGATTAAATAATAATCCGATATATCGAAAATACGAATTCCGATTTCTACAATAATACATCATTTCTGCCATATGACGTCCACTGCTGGACACAGGCCTCCTCAATAGAGGCGACCCGCATTCAGCGAGTCCCCGCAACCCTACCAGGTCGTCCGACCATCTTGCGGGGCCCACGCTGCGCTTGCCGGTACGCGGTCTCCACTCGGGAACCTTTCTGCCCCAACGGCCTTTTCTTCTACTCAGTTTACTTACCCTGTTTGTTATGTCGTGGGCCTTGGTTCGTCTACGAATTTCTTCATTTCTGATTAGATATCATAGAACGATCCCGAGCATAAGCCTTTCCATAGCTCGCTGATATTACAATACTAATAGCAGACTAATTGTCAAATAGGCCCCAGTTCGTAAATTATCACGGATGCACATCGATACCTTACCACTACCAGGTCACTTCCGGTATAGGTCAAGGGAGTAACCTCGGTCCGTTATTTTTCCTTATTCTAATCTATGATTTACAGGTACAGATGACGCATTCCTTCTGTCTTATTTTTGCTGATGACGTAAAACTGGCCCTACCTGTGCATTCCTCACGGGACACCGCTCTGCTCCAGGCCGATATAGAGAGAGTACATGAATGAGGTAGATCTAATAGTCTAGCCCTTAATATATCCAAGTGCGCTATAATTACTTATACGCGATCTAAACAGCCACTTTATGACGACTATTTTATAGCGGGTGAAAAACTTAAACGTGAAACCATGGTAAAGGACCTTGGCACATGGTTTGACTCACAGTTAACATTCCACCACGAGACTCTCAAAATCTGTAAAGCAGCTCGTAAACGTATGGGCTTCATTATGCGTCAGACCCAGCTATTTAATTGTCGACTTTAGATGTACTAGTACTCATATGTACGTAGTAAAACAGATAGCAATGCTGTCGTGTGGAACCCGTATGAAGCCAAATACGTACTTACAATATTAAAAATACAAAAAACGTTTGCAAGATACTTGATTAAGAAACTGTTCTACTATTATCCCTCTCTTTACCCGACCCGCTACGTGCTAGGCATGGTAGGCTACCAGACATTAGAAGCACGGCGAAATTTTACTTTAGTACAATTCTTTCTTCGACTACTGCGAGGAAATATTTACAACAGTTACCTGTTATCACAGATTTCCTTAAACGTTCCCCCAATACCTAAACACGGTCTGCGTCCCCGAAAACCACCTCTGCTTAGCCTCCCGCGCGCGCGCACCAGGGCACTGTCTAACTCACCGCTTCACCGCGCTCTGCGGCTCATTAACAATATATTAGACCAGGACGAAACTCTTGATCTCTTCTCAACCTCCAAGCCGAGATTTCTAGCCACTGCCGGGAATTATCTCGAGACCATCGTGGCTTCGAGTACAATACGTGCTAATTAATTATTATTAACTATATTTTGTGATAATTCAATTTATTTATGTTCTCAAATGTACCTGTGTCATGTTTGGTGTTTTTTTACTGTTAGTGATATATTAAACAAATAAATAAATAAATACATTAGTATTATATTTTTTATTAGAGGACGTTAATCAGTGCTTTAAAAGCAGAATGTAAAAGGGGTTTTGCGACCTCTTTAGTGATATTGATTAAACATAAGGGGGTAGTATTTGTCGCCTTTTCTCCTCTAGGGCAACTTTATTGTGTCGGATCCTTGATAGGGCGCGCAAATGCACAGACATAAACGTGGATAGTCCAAGAGCAGGACCGTCAAACCTCCCATCTACGAGTAGGTACAGTATAAGGTACTCAATCCAACTATAATCCAAATTATTATGAATTCTTATAATGGTGGGTAATTTTGAATTACGATGCGGTTTATATTCATTATTCTGGTCGGAGATCGGCCTCGAACTCGTTTGCCATATGTCTTTCCAACTACGATCAACTTCTCCAGATTTCTTCCTCTACGTATTGTGTGGCCGCATTATGTGTTAATGCAGCAATACTAGATATGTATAATTCAGCTTACCGTTTTGTCGCTTTTGGCTGTGTCACATACAATAACTTTTTAGCTCTTATCTGATTTATCATCGTTGTATACTTTTTCCACCTCGTACTTTGTCCACTTTTTCTCTCTCGTGCAATTATCTCGAGTTGTTCGTTGGCGTTATCTTTCTCAACTCTGTGGCCGCGCAAAAGAAATACTAACCGTTTACAAGCTTTTATTTTATCTCACACGCTTGTTTTTGTATTAAGCTCAGATTTTTCGAGTCCATTCTCACTCCCTAGAGGTGGTGAGAAAAAATAAATATCAGGGACAATTTTACACAAATCCACCTAGTCTCAAACTAAGCAAAACTTGTACTATTGGCGACGATATAGATAATATTTACAGTAATTATAATACTTAAATACATAGAAAACATCCAAGACCCAGGAACAATCATTCGTGTTCATCACACTTCCCCTGGCCGGGATTCGAACCTTGAGACCGCCAGCTTCGTAAGCCGTTTAATTAAAAGACCTAGAAACAAATATGGATTAATAAAAGGAAAAAAATGCATGCAGAAAAAAGATTATGCGGATTATAGAAATAGCAGCGTAAATTACTCCACCGACAAGAGCCCAGTTCTTAAATTTATGATGGTGAAGATTAGACGAAGTGTTAAGCTTATCCGGATACTAGCTCTCGGCGTATATGTTAAAAGTTTGCGGAGCTTTTATTGGTGTGAACTGTCCCGAGCTCCGTCGAGCGCTTCCGATACATTACGCGGGTCCTACACACACAGGCAAACAAATATATGTATACACAGAGATATAAACGTTCAAGGACGATATACCACACTTGCAAAGACGCGTTATCAAAGTATTACAGAGTTAGAAAGCATTCTAATTTGAATATTTATGGGAGATATCCTCAATGTTTGAGCTTAGTGCTAGTCCAGATGAGGAGTTTTACGCGCGTATAGAAAAGGAAAACACAATATGCTAGGGTGAGAAAATGAACGAAAAATCTTCTCATTCTGGCGTATAATGTTATCCTTTTCTAAACGCGCGTAAAACGTCTCATCTGGCCTTCCACTTAACTCTATTAGTTTGAAACCCTGTTCTTCACCTCTATGCTAAAAACAACGTGCCAACTACTCGGACAGTGTCGAGCACTGAAACATTTACCTTAAAATACGCGAGATGCGTTGAACGCGAGTCAATCTAGCCGACTAAATACGACGTTTATGTTCTAGAACGCATCGTACGAACGCTTTCTCTTGTTACGTCTGGATTTCCTTTCGGCGGTTAATGACCACAATTAGAAATGACCACAATAAAAAAGCTCCGCTTCTTAAAATGACCACTTTTTAAATGACCACTTCTTAAAATGACCACTTCTTAAATTACCACTTCTTAAATGACCACTTGTTAAAATGACCACTTCTTCGACTATTACTAGCCGACCAACCACTGTCAACCTGGTTGGACGGTTAGTGTGTGGGGTAACAGGTAGGAATCACCCTACAATTTGACGCTAAAGAAAGAAATGCATTAGTATGAACACATTTATTTAATCAAGGACAGTTGTGATTGTAAAATTAATCATTCTTAACGGTAACAACATTATATTTATAATGTCCTGTACATGAACCCTATTAAAATTAGTAAGATTTTCATGGGAATCAAAAAAACGGAGATAGCAATCTCCAATTCTGTTCCAAGCGAAGATGATACTCATATTCCTTTTTTTGGGGATATCAGAGACAATTTTTTTGTGATATTTATTTCCTCATTTAGTCTAAGAACCGCTGATTATGCTACGCCCGGTGGTTGCACTCATTTTATGTTCCAACTTATAGGAAACTTGAAGGTACAACTTCATTCGCGGCGGATAAAAACGTTACCCCTCGTTTTTTTCATCAGATTAGTCAGGTAAAAACTATCCTATAACCATCTGTTAATACCAGGCTACCCGTGTGCCAAAAATAGTTAAAATCCGTTTAGCCAATTTGGCGTGACGAAGCCACAACGACACATATTCTTCTTCACAGTCGTACACTCTTGCCAAAGTCGGCGTGGTTATGGGTTGTCGTCTACTATATGGATTGCAGCTTTTGCGATATTTCTCCACTTCTCTCGGTTTGTGGCACTCCGAACACACTCCGTTAGCGAACATTTCGTCGTGGATTTTATGAGATCTGTCCACCTTGTAGGACACATTTAAACATTCAAAAATAAAAAATAAATCCATTCAGTGACCTCCAAATGGGTGCGTATTGTCTCACATAACTTTTTAAGTCCTATTATCTGAAGTCCGATAATATTTCTCATACTATTTTATATCATAATGATCACTCTTCATAATTTTTTTTAATACTAACGATCGAAACTCATAATCATCAGAACTCATAAGATCACTAATCATACAACTTGTTTATACTAATATTTTTTTTTCATATATTTTCTTACACTACTAATCTAACTCATAATCATCAGAATTCATAATCATCAAAACTCATAAAATCAACACTCATACACCTTGTTCATACTAATATTTGAACCACTACCAGGAAAATAGATTGGATTACAAAATTTGAACGAGCGAGCGAGCGAAGCGAGCGACCAAAACCTTTCAGAGCAGATCCGACGTGGCCGGGTTAGGTTAGAAGGTCAGGCGGGAGTGAAGCGTAGCGAGCTCCCGCCTGGCCTTCGAGGTTATTTTTTTTTGCGTCCCGAAAAAAAGGCTTGCTTATATTCATACTGTTTACATACAAGAACAACCCAGCGAACCAGGAAAATAGATTGGATTACAAAATTTGAACGAGCGAGCGAGCGAAGCGAGCGAGCAAAACCTTTCAGAGCAGATCCGACGTGGCCGGGTTAGGTTAGAAGGTCAGGCGGGAGCGAAGCGTAGCGAGCTTCCGCCTGGCCTTCGAGGTTATTTTTTTTTGCGTCCCGAAAAAAATACTTGCTTGTATTCATGCTGTTTACATACAAGAACAATCCACCCAACCACATTTTCTAATGAATGCCATTATGAATAGGAAAATTATGATAATTGTCTGTTATGAAGTAAAACAGTTATGAAAAAAAATAATATTAGTTCTAACATTTCTTAGTAATGATATTATTAAGAAAAAAAGTATGATAACTGACTGTTATGAGTTCCGATGGTAGTAAAATAAAAGTATGAAGAAAAAAAGTATGAGGAAAAAAATTATGAAGAGTGATTGTTAGGAAGAAAAATCGGTAGTGAAATAAAAAATAGGAATAAAATATATGAGAGCCAATATGGACCCCCTCCAAATAGTCTGTTAGTCATTATTTTGAAAATAATTATCTTTAATGAATACTTAAAGTGAATATAAAACTTTAAAAATAAAATGTCAGTACATCGAAGATATTTAAAAAAAGAATACTAACAGACTATTTGGAGTGCAGTCAGTGAATCGGAAAATATTTTTTTTGGATTTTTTGCATGTTTGTGTCGTTGTGGCTTCATCACGCCAAAACAGACTACTACTTCCGCATTTTCGAATACGTCTGCTAAGAGCAGTCTATATTCAGGTCACGTGTCACTTATGCCCGCCTTCGTCTTTGTACCGGGTCTCTTGGCCCGGTACAGTGATGAAATCGGGCATCGCGTGAGTCTGGGCAATTTTGTTGCTGATGAAATTCAGTGATGTTTGTTGACTGTTGCACTTCAGCTTGGAACTAGGTCGATTTATACAAGATTGTTCCAGATTATTTCAGTGTGCTATATTCAGTCAAAAAATTCCTTAATTATAATTCTTACTAACATACGTTTTTGCTGGAGGTTATAAATAAATAACACAGGAACAATCTACACAAATCGACCTAGTCCGAAACTAAGCAAATTGTACTATGGGTACTAGGCGACGATATACATAATATGTAGATACATTATACTACTAATATCTAGAAAAAATCCAAGACCCAGAAACAAAGATTCGTGCTCTTTACACAAACACGTGCCCTGGCCGGGATTCGAACCCGGGACCGCCGGCTTCGTAGGCTGTGGTGCAACCCATTGAGCCAAACGTGTCGACTTTTCTTTTCGACGGATATAAAATTGTATGTAGTTTTAGTCTTATCCCGTAATCTAGTTTGATGTGTTTGGGTACCTGTTCGTAAGTAATGACATCTTCAGTGGTTAATATGTTAAATAAATATAAGTAATTGGATTGTATTATAAATAAAGATCAGAAACAAATGAAAAAAAAATTTTTCGACGATACTGGACTTGAACCAGTGTTTATAATAATATCACTGGTGGAGTGATCCACTAATAAATTGCAAAAATTGTGATTATTATCATGATATTTGTAAAACAAAAAGTACAATTGGATTGTATTTAAGACCAATATACCATTTGTGCCCAACAAAACAAAAGCAAAAATTAATTCGCATCGGAAACGTTTTTCGTGTTAGTGAAACAATATTTACTCTTAAAGACACAACAACACACACTCAAGTTTGTACTTTTATTTCGAACAATATACGTTCAAATTTACGTCTGGATTTCGAGCGTAACGTTTTATAGTTGAGTCTATATTTCACTGAGCGTAGCCTGAGTGCACAGGGGCTACTCCGATACCCGAAAAATGAAGTTCGTAACGTGCTGTCTCTCTCGCTCTCATGTCATGCCGTATTTGAGTGAGCGAGATGGCGCCATACGAAGTTTATTTTTCGAATTTCGGAGTAGCCCCTCTGGCTATATCGAGGTCACTTGTCACTTATCAAGAGACCTGGTGCAGGGAAGAAGTCTGGCATCGCATGTCTGCTACTTTGCTATCGATAAAATTCAGATATATTTGATGACTGTTAGATTGTTCCAGATATTATCTCGTTTATTTATGTGCAATATTTAGTCAAAAGTTAGACCTTAATTCGCATCAGACAGACATTCCTGTTACTTCAACAATAATTATCCACAACAAACGCTCTAAACTACAATTGTGATGTGGAGACTCACCCATTTAGGCTAGTGGTTCTTTATATGGTAATCGTAATTAATCATCAATATGTAACCTTATGTAACTTGCTTTATTATGATCATTATAGATTCGTACATTGAACGGTAAACATGTGTTTCATTGATAATCTCCTCCGTATCGTGTAGATCCTTAGAAGCAGTTAGTAGCTACATTACATGGCGACCTTGCCAAAGCTTTACTAAATGTGACAGAGACATGGTGCGGACTTAAAATGTGCCAGGTGGACGCTAAAGTGCTAAGGGACTTGGAGGACCTATTATATTATTGGGTACCATACGGGATAATTGCATTGGTGGTACTCGTTGTACTGTGTTGCATGTGTGTCCGTCGGTGGCTATCGCGCAAACCGTTAGTGGAGACAGCTGCAGCAGCGTAAGAGCGGAACAATGATGGTAACGTTATGTTCTTGATTGTTCTTTCTCATATTGACTGGCTACTAACCATGGGGAAAACTGAGTCCAAGATCGAGAAGGAGGAGGTCATAATTGCTCAAAATGGCCAGGGCAATAAGGCTAGCACTTCCCAGGACATGCAAGGAGGCGGACAGATGTCCTACATTATGGTAGCTATGGTTTTGATGATGGCAGTCATACTTTGCTACTTTATCTGGAAAAGGATTCATAAGTGCCTTACCAGGAAAATTGAGCGGCAGGCGGCGGCTATAGTGATGCGTAGGCGGGCATCAGTATAATACAGTGAAGTGTCAACGGAAATGTGAGTACTTATAATTCAGTGTTCATTCAGTGATATTGGTTTAAATATGTGTCGTAGCATGATGTCGCGTATGGACAGTTGTTATTTTTAAATTAAGGGCTACTTTTATTTAGTTATAATAAGCTGATTGTGCTTGCTGATGATGGTTAATGGTAGTGATGCCTGTATTGAAAGACTTTTATGAGCGTATTCAGTATCTTAGAGAGTATTTAGTTAAACTTGGGCCGGCTCGGAGGAGCGAGAAATTAGGCCAAGATAAATTATCAGAGGCAAAGTCAGTGTATGACAAATATAACGACTACATAAAAGTCTATAGCATAAGGGTAGAAAAAGGGGAAATCCCTATAAATGATAGTGATCAGCAATGTATTACTAATTTAGAAAACGAATATAGTAAGCTATTAGAGTTATTTGAGGAACAGGAGCAGCTTACAGAGGCAAACATGGGTTCTAAAAAGAATTTTGACTTTAAGACAGCAGTCTCTTTGTTGCCTATCATGGACGATAGCGAAAAAGTTACCTTACAGTTAATCGACGCGTTAGAGTTATACGCGACTATGACGGTGGATACTGATATTCCCGTATTAATAAACTTTGTCCTGAAAACACGGTTGTCTCATAACGCTAAGCTGCGCTTGTCAAGTAGTTACACGTCAATATCTAGCATGGTTGATGAAATGAAGAAACATTTACTTACGCGTAAATCCGACACTGCTTTACAGAAAAAAATGCAGATTGCTCGACAAGGTGCTAGAACTATAGAGCAATTTGGTAGGGAGTTAGAGGACATCTTTGTGAACCTCACAATTTCCCAGGCCAACGGTGACTCGGCCGCATATAGCATTCTAAAACCTATAAACGAGAAGCAGGCAATACACAGATTTACTGATGGCTTGCGAAATGACAGGTTGGGTACGGTAGTATCAGCCCGTAATTACACGTCGCTTAAGGATGCGATACAGGCTGCGAAAGATGAAGAGATCGCTATGTCTCCATCATGCTCAGAGCAAGTTTTTACAGCACGCGGTAGGAATATGAGATTTCAGAGGGCATCATCTCGGGGGAACGCATATTTTGCGAGCCGAGGCAATAGAAGCCATTATTCGCAAAATGGTTTCCAACAACAAAACCGCGGCCGTACTTTTCCAAGAGGTAGTTCTGCTCCTTGGAAAAGTTCTAGAGGTGGATTTCGGGGCAACTTTAGTCACCAGAACTATATCCATAATAGGGGCAATAGGCAAAGTAGGCCACAAAAGCAACACCAAATAAACGCAACTCGTGAATCACATGACGAGAATGATTCATTCGGCCAGCAGTTTTTTCGTGCCTAACAATTTGTCATACATTTTAGCTTACAGTAATATGAACTCTGTCCAATTTTACGTACAAGGCAAGTTGTTTACATGGCTCGTAGATACGGGAGCGTCACTAAGTGCAGTCAAGCATGACTCAGTAGTGACAACGACCCAGGTTATTCAACCAAAGACTACCACCATAAATGGGATCTGTGGAAAAATTAGCTCGATTGGTGTCGTACATTTTAGTTTAGTTGAAGAAAATAATGATTCATTTAGTCATGAATTTCATGTTTTTAAAAATCTGCCGTTGGATGTAGATGGTATAATAGGGCAGGATTTCTTGTCCAGGTTTAAGTACGTTTTAAATTTCGAAAATAATACATTGACCCTTGATAATGGCGGTCACTTAACAGTTGTAGCTTTACACGTATACTCTACCAATAGTAACATAAACCATTCGCTTATTAGATTACCGGCGAGAAGTGAAGTACTAATTAAGGTCCCGATAACTATAAAAGGAGATTTTGTAGTATCTGCTCGAGAAATATGTGAGGGTATTTTCATGGCAAACTCTATATCTAGAAGCATGGATGGAAATTTAACAGTAAAAGTGATGAATACACGAGAGCAAGAAGTAACTTTAAAATGCTTAAATCCTGAAATTAGGCGGCTGAAAGATTTTGACTGCTTTACTTTTGAAAAGTCTATAAATAATGCAGATAGAGTTAAGTCCTTATTGTCGTTATTGAAATTAAACTATTTAAACAAGGAAGAAGAGAGTAGTATAGGGAGCATTTGCGCTAAATTTGCCGATATTTTTCATCTGCCGGGGGATAAATTAAATACTATGAATCTATACGAACAGAAAATTCACGTGAAGTCTAACGAAACTCCAGTTTATAGTAAACCGTATCGGCTACCTTATGCGCAGAAAGCAGAAATTAATAGGCAAATTCAGCAGATGTTAGCAGATGACATCATCGAGGAAACTAATTCATCAGAATGGGCAAGCCCTTTGCTACTTGTTCCAAAAAAATCCGATTCCAGTGGAGAAAAAAAGTGGAGAGTAGTAATAGATTACAGAAAAGTTAACGAGCGTATAGAAAATGACAAATTCCCATTACCCAACATTAGCGAGATATTAGACTCTTTGTCAGGAGCCGTATATTTTAGCACGTTGGATCTCAATCAAGGCTATTACCAAATTAAACTCGATGCTGACAGTAGGAAATGTACAGCGTTCGTAGCTGATAAGCACTATCAGATGAAAAGATTACCAATGGGCTTGAAAACAAGTCCTAGTGCGTTCAGTCGGGCTATGACTATAGCCATGTCAGGCCTTAATTATTTACAATGTATTGTTTATCTCGACGATATAATTATAATGGGACGAAATTTACAGCAGCATAATAAAAATTTAATAGATGTTTTTTTAAGACTAAGAAAAGTCAACTTTAAGCTCAATCCTTTAAAGTGTAGATTCCTACAAAAAGAAATATTATATTTAGGACACTTGGTCACTGCTGAAGGTATAAAACCCGACCCAAGTAAAATTTCAGCGATTCAGAATTATCCAACACCAAAAAACGAAGATGAAGTCAGGAGATTTGTAGCATTCGCAAACTACTATAGAAAGTTTATACCGAAATTTTCTGAAATATCGCAACCGTTAAATAACTTATCACGGAAAAATGTTAAGTTCGTCTGGACTAAAGAATGTTCACAAGCATTTGAACACTTAAAGAAAGCGATGAGTAATCCACCCTTATTGCAGTATCCAAATTTTTCTGCCGAGAATGAATTTATAATAAATACTGACGCATCAGGAGTAGCACTAGGGTGCGTACTAGCAAACGGAGATGGTTTACCGGTAGCTTATGCTAGTAGACCCCTAAATAAAGCAGAAAAAAATTATGCAACAGTGGAACAAGAACTTTTGTCAATAACATGGGGAATTAAATATTTTAGGCCATACTTATATGGTCGACGTTTCAAGATCATAACCGATCATCGTCCTTTAATTTATTTATTTAATATGAACAACCCTTCCAGTCGACTAACAAAGTTCAGGTTATGTTTAGAGGAGTATGATTTTACAGTTGAATATTTAAAAGGTAAAGATAATGTAGCTGCGGATGCATTATCAAGGATTGTAATAACTAGCGAGCAACTGAAACGTATGAGTGAACATGATATGTATGTATGTACGAGACGTCAACAGAAACAGATGGAAGAAAGGGAGAGAGAGAAGAGTTTGGCCGATAAGCATTTTCAAAATGATTGGATTGATCACCCAAAAGTTGTGGAAATACTTGAAAAACCAAATAATTCTACAGAGTTATCTTTTGGAAACAATGACTACAGGAAATGTAAGAAAATGCACGATTCTGTTTTTAGTAAGAATCATATGTTTGTTTATTCGCCCTCTTTGTCAATTATAGGTCTTGCTCCAATTTCTCAATCATGTATGAAACGAGCTTTCTTCATGAGAGAATTGGAAATATTCTGCAAGAATCCTAATATAAAGGAAATATGCGTCATACGAAATAATGACAATATAAATAAAATAAAAGAGTTAACTCAGCGCATTAAAGATATAAGTGGATGGTCCGGACCACGAGTATGTGTAATAAGAGGCGTGACAAAAATAAATGACAAAGACGACAGACGCGTAATAATAAATGATTTTCACATCCTGCCAACTAGTGGCCACGCAGGTGTACGAAGGATGTGCAACAATATAAAGCGCTATTATTATTGGCCAGGTATGGAAGACGACGTAAGACTATTTGTGAAGAGGTGTGATAAATGCCAAAAACAAAAATTTCATACCCCAGTTAAAGAACCAATGTGTGTAACTAGTACCGCAACAGCGGCGTTTGACAAAGTATTCTTAGATCTTGTAGGCCCCTTAACTAAAGATGACAATGGGTATTCCTACATACTGACACTTCAGTGCGAGCTCACGAAGTACGTCGAGGCTTACCCACTTCCTAATAAGGAAACCGAAACAGTAGCACGAGCATTTGTTGAAGGGTTTATTTTACGCTACGGTATACCGCGCCAAATAGCGACCGACCGCGGTACCGAATTCATATCATCAACAATGCGAAATATATGTAAGTTGTTAAAAATAGAACAAATTATGTCTACTGCTTATCACCATGAGAGTCTTGGTTCTTTGGAAAACTCTCATAAGGCCTTAGGAGCTTTCCTTTGAATCCAGACGGATAACCAGGCTCATACTTGGAGCAACTGGTTGCAATATTGGTGTTTCTCTTATAACACGACTATGCATACTGAAACTAGATATACACCTTATGAATTAGTTTTTGGAAAAATATGTGCCATTCCTAGTAACATTAAGAATAGTGTGGATCCTATATATAATTATGATGACTATCCGTATGAATTAAGATATAGATTACAGAAGTCCCAAGAGGACGCTCGAAATAATTTAATTAAGTCTAAAGAACTAAGAAAGTATAATTATGACACAAATTGTAAACATGTTAGCTATAAGGTAGGAGAATTATTATTAGTTAAGAAAGAAGCACGTGAAAAATTGGACCCTGTCTATATTGGACCGTATCCAGTAATTGAGGATATGGGTGTTAATGTAAAAATTAGTATAGGTAATAAACAAAATGTTATTCATAAGAATAGAACTAAGCCATATTTTGTGTAACCCATTATAATCTGTTTATAATATAATTAACTTGTGCGCCAGGTGTGCGAGGTGCATCTATATGTTATTGTAAACACTGCACCATATTAGCGCACTGCCAAGTTTGCATAACAAAGGATCAGCGAACTCGACTGACCGACTTAGAATTAGATTACAGAAAGTCAATGACTTTAAGTAACAACAATAGTAGTAATTAGGTAAAAAAAAAAAAAAAAAAAAAATTAGGGGGGTGATGTGATGTGGAGACTCACCCATTTAGGCTAGTGGTTCTTTATATGGTAATCGTAATTAATCATCAATATGTAACCTTATGTAACTTGCTTTATTATGATCATTATAGATTCGTACATTGAACGGTAAACATGTGTTTCATTGATAATCTCCTCCGTATCGTGTAGATCCTTAGAAGCAGTTAGTAGCTACATTACACAATAATACATTTATTTCTCTACACACCGTTATTTTTTATTTACTGTACATATATAAGTACACGAATGTATACTGAGCCTCAATCAAAAGTCACTCGTTTCTGTTAAACTGAGCGTGTAGGCACACTGAGTGAGGGCTATATTGAGGTCACGTGTCACTTATCAAGAGACCCGGCACAAGGGCAAAGTAGGGCCTCGAGTGAGTTTGTACTTTGCAATTTCGCAACTTTGCAGTCGATGGAATTCAGGGATGTTTGCTGACTGTCGCTGTTTTAGTGCCAAAATATACGCACACGTAGATGAGTTTTGTGTAGGCGGTTAGTTCTACAAGCATTACCACTATCCTGACGCATGTTTTAAAACTACGGAACCCTAAACATTTGCCACTATGTGCTTAAGATTTTTTGGTAAAACGATATTCTGTTCTTACGATATAATTTTAAGTTATTAAAATGTTGAGATTTTTGTTGCTCACGCCTTCAATATGTGTGACAGGGAAACTGCTAGCGGTTGAAGTTGAAACTGAATCGCAGTAATTAAGTTCATTTTGATGTTGCATAATGCGTTGATGTTAGTTGTTTTACTGTGCAAGAGTTTTACAATTCTGTTGCCTGATAACCTTATGATCAACATAATCATTTTGTTCTTAATAGTGACTGTGATTGCTGTCAGATATGACAGTCCAATTTTAGCAATGTATTGATCAGATTAAGGTTATGCATCGAAAATATAACCAATTTTTTAGTAAGATTTTTTGTCAAATATAGTATATGAAACAGGTTGGTTTTTAGATACGTGTTTTTTGACTACATAATCTATTCATTGATTAACGCGGAAACATGTTTGTTGAAAATTTCCGCGATAGAAAAGTTATCCGTAAACGCGTCTTCATTTTCCGTTTTTTGTCTAGTTTGTACAAACGACAGATTAATAAACGGCTAAATTATGTAAAAATTTCATTATTTTCTTTATCTTTTACATGATTAACTTAAATGTTAACAAAACATAATAATATCTTTGATTTCATTGTACTTTTACATCTGGCGCTTTCGTCAAAAACCCCCAAGCATGTAGTGTATTAATTAGCTTTCTCATTCTTTGACGCGCGCGAGTAATAAATGCGTCCCTTATTACGAATCCCGCTTATTAGCCGGCTCGGCGTTTGGGGCGTGGTTAACTAATAACGATGCAGGGCCTTAAAGGGTTTGCGCAGTTTAGAAAATAATATGAAATTTAATGTACTGTTTATCTAGGCCTGTTGCTAACATAATATAAGATATATCGGTGAAATAAAGAACTTCAATTCAATTACCAACACGAACAATATAAGACAAACATATTTCAGCCTGATAATCCAACGTACCTAATAATCCTGTTTCCCCGCCATAATGTAATAACATCGGGTAAAGCTAAGCCCGCAGGCCGTCAGGACTCAGGAAGATTGATGAACTCATCGCACTGAATTATTATGAAATCGCAAATTGCATCCATTTGTTTTTATTTCTCTGATTACAGTGTGCAAAATGAGTTTACCTTATTTTTATTGAGAAGTCTTAACGTAGAAAATTAAGGTTGAATCCGGAGCGGCCTTAGAGCATTTAACAACAGGAGATAGTAGGCCGCATCCATTACCGAACCAATTTTTTACTGACTTTTAGCGCGAGGTGAGGTATACATTACTTCATCAGCCTAAAGACATATCGCCACGATTGGCAGGCGGGTTGGTGATCACAGTTTTTAGTTCGATGGTACTGTAAGGGGTGCTGCTCAGAGGTGGAATAATAAAGACGGAGAAAGTTTTAGATAACTTGTCTATTCGAACATTACTTACCGTTTATTTTGCGGGCACTTCAGATGGTAAGGTTCACAAATAAATCAATAAATTTTCGAGTTGTCAGAATAGGGTATTTGTATTTAGTATTTGTTACCTAGTATTTTAAATATGCAATTTCAAATTCCTTAGTAACTAATGCTTTAGCATTAGTTTTAAGGAATTTGGAATTGCATATCTGACGTGCCCGTAAAATGCCCGCTGGAGTGCGACGTATGCTACTTGGATTGGAGGAAAGTTGGAACGAGACAGGTGTCATTCTTAATTTAAAATTTATATGCATACTACTTTTTAAATACAGCCTATCAGTCTCATGACAGATTAAGACCTCCACAGTACAGTACACGGTGGTCGCTCACTAAATAGAAAAATTATCTAGTTTGGATTTTTTGTATATTTTTATGTGTCGTTGTGACTTCATCACGCCAAATCGGCTAAACGGTTTTAAACTATTTTTTGTGATGGCCATTGCTGGTCAAAAGCTTCCCCGCACCCCAACCGCCAAGATTGTGAGCCAAATCTGGACAGCCGTTAAGAAACCCCGGTAATTTCATTCCTCCGTCTCAGCCTACCGCGAGGTCGCCACTCACCTTGCGGCACCCACTCTAATGCCCAGTTTAACCCATTCCTCTGTTTTACCGTTAAAAAAACAAATAACGCGCGTTGACAGCTGCCACCACTCAAGCTGCCATTGTCAGTTAAAAAACACACTTTTGCATTTATGAATACGTACGGTCGACCAGGAAATTGGTCTACCACTTTTGAACTTTAAAGCACATGAAATAGAGGCGAAAAGTGGTAGACCAATTTGTTCGCCGGCCATCCATGGGTAGGGTTATCAGAATACCACAGCGCGGTCGCTGAAAACTGCCTGTGCGGCTCGTCAGCCTTATCAACGTGCGGTTTTGTGCTCCAAAATAAACACAGGCCAAGTGCGAGCGGGACTCGCGCACTAAGAATTCCGTAGTACGTTTCTTGTATAATCTCCCTTTAATTTAAAAAATATTTTTTCTCTTCTCCTGCTCAAAAAGTACGTCATATTAGCTTCGCGAAGCGAGACTAAAATAGTACATTTAGCCCCTAGGGTTTAAAAGAAAGCCATATAATACCATACAAATTTGTATGACACTGAAAAAAAACTTGCGGCCAGCTACATACTCGTTACAAATAATTAAAAACAAACAAACCAACCTGATCAGATTGGCCAAGCTTTCTGATAGAATTGCTCAAACTGTACTTTTAGTTTTTCATGAAATATACAATTTTAATGTTAAGTCTTTTTTATTTTCTCGCAGTCGAAGCGAAAAGCAGAGTGTTTCACACGTGGCTAAAAGCCATTATCACACTCAGACATGTTTGTCCTCGCTCACTTCGTGAGCTCATCCAAATAATCACTTCTTGTCATAATAGCTTATTTTAGCCCCTTGTCAAACCATTTACTAGTATCCTTGGTTGTTATAGTCTCTATAACGGTCCGCTATGCTATAGTAATAAAATATTTAGTGCAAAATTTCAAGTCTCAAAATATGAGAACAAAAACGCCGCAAACGTTTCTTGTACTCCCTTTAATTTGCAATTTTATTTTATGTTTATCAATTGCTGCTATAAAGGCACATTCTGTCAAACTTTTAAGTGCCTACCTATTGTGTTCGAGAGTTAGAGCCCTATGGTAGACAGACAGACAGAGGAGGATTAGTAATAAGTTTCCGTTGGCACCCTTTGGGTACGCATCCCTAAATAACTGACAAGCCACGAGCCAATGCCGCAGTGTAATAACATAGCTGCCGTCATTGCAGTGATACCTACACCAGCGGGGCCTACCTACACCAGCGGGGCCTACCTACACCAGCGGGGCCTACCTACACCAGCGGGGCCTACCTACAACCACGATAGGGAACATGCATTATGATTGGTATCATTAAAACCAATCGGTCCGGTGTTTTATGAATAAAAAAATGTATTTTATGACTAAAAATATATTCAATGGGTCATATATCATATATTAATAAAATTCAAATTCAAATAGTTTATTCTGCAAGTAGGCCGCAAGGGCACTTTTACAAGTCTGACTCTACGGCATTTCCCAAGAGGAGACCACTGTTGAGAAGAAAGCCGAAACAAACTGAACATTCAGTCATTTTTTCAAAATAATTCTTAACTATTTAAAGAAGCACCGGGAGAGTCGGTGGGACGATCGACGGAACGACCTTCACCGTTATCACCCATTGGGGTATCAAGATGGCGGAAACACGGAAATAAAATCACTATTGTCACATACAATAATCACTAGTTTCATTAACAATCACTTCAAATTAAAATAAACAATGATTAACGACATTAACTTTGATTTAAAGCCAATAGGTTAGTATGCATGCGACCTCGAGCGCGGCTGTCAGTCATCTGCCCAGCTGTCATCGATTGGCGCCTGCCTACCACCCTATTCGGGGTTGCCCGCTCTAATATCCGAAGATCTGGACTTTATTTTCATAACTGTCAACATTTCAACTTTATCTAAAGATACCTTCAATATTTTTTATTAACGTTAACATTATTAACTACCATTTCAAATTGCCAATTCACAATCAAAATAAACAGAGAAGTACGTATAATCGGATATTTGAATCAAACTATCAGTAGCGAGCACTATATTTATCAGCGCGCCGTCATATTACAATATTAATTTTCAAATATAACAATTTTAACGGATTACATCGCGTATATTATCTCATTTGAGTTCCCAACGTTTTGGAAGCTTTTTAGCTTTCCATGGTCACGGGCGGAATTTAAATGAGTAATAATCGCGGAAACAGAAGAAAATATTATATTACAATATGAATTTCAATAAAACAATTTCAACGGATTATATCGCGTATTTCTCATTTATGTTCCCAACGTTTCGGAAGCTTTTCAGCTTTCCGTGTTTACGGGTTGACTGAGAAAAGATATATGTCTGTCAAAGTTACAATTTGTGCACACTACCTACCTTGAGAAAACAAATGTGTACATACATGCCAGATGGGCGTAATCTGTAAAGATTATACTTAAACCTTTTACAGTTGTGTTATAACTAATTGGTACACGTAGATAGAGGAGATGTACAGATCCTCCTATTATATTGAAAATGAGAGATTATAAACGTTAAAATCGAGATTCAAAGTTAGGCGTACTTAGTATCTAAATACTGTCCAGAATTTTGCATATGCCATATAATGTATTTGGAGTGGGCTTTAACGCGTCTATAATATATCTATTTTACGTTAAGTTTAAAAAGGGCTGTACATGATTTTTAAAAAAAGAATCAGCTGAAAACAGTTTCATCATAAGGGACATTATTCAGTTTCCTGAGCGTCATTAAAATATAAAAATAATAATAAATATATCTGATAAGCAAGGATGAGAGCAAGCACGTCTCAAGTCCAGATTTGAGAATGAATGAAGAAAAATTAATTTTAATTCCTTTAAATTAATCACTAATTGTTGTACTGTATATTGTGGGGCCTTTTACCCTCTGACGTGGCTGCTTAGTTCTCTTGCCTAACGGTGTCAAACTAGAGAGCTTTGCTAGTTACGTTGGACCGGGAGGGAAGTGCTTAGGATGTCATTGAGGTGACAGAAATTAGTTTTTACTGGGGTTCAAACATAACTGTTCTGTTCTAACGGCGCTACGCTGGAGTGCATTGCTGGTTATGTCGGGAGGGAAAGCTTAGATTATCGTAAAACTGTACATAAATTAGTTGTCTTAATGCTTTAGTAGTCGGTGTTAGCCATGTAACATTTGTAGTAGCAATGTTTTCTGAGCTGAAGATATAGTTTACGAAGGCTTTGTTGTAATATTTTCTTCTGTTTCCGCGATTATTACTCATTGAAATAAAACAATTTAACGGATTATATCGCGTTTATTATCTCATATTAGTTCCCGACGTTTCGGAAGCTTTCCAGCTCTGTCCATGGTCACGGGAGGACTGAGAAAAGATGTATTTTCCTCTGTCAAAGTTACAATTTGTGCAAACTACCCATTTTTTTTTTGAAAAAACACAAATATAGGTGTACATACATGCCAGATGGGCCTAAGCTGTAAAGACAGTTACAGATGTGCCAGAAGGGCTTAATTATTTTATTCTAATAATTTACCAAGCAGCATTTCACAAATGAGGCGTACTGAGGAGAAAAGAAACGCTGCAAAGAAAAACTCCCAGGCTACCTCATTACTAATTATAATATCAAAAAAAAAACAGAGACTATTAAACTACTTTTAAACAGATAAGATATTTTACACCTAAAATGAGATAATAAACGCGATATAATCCGTTAAATTGTTTTATTTCAAAGGCTTTGTTGGCCATATAAACGTGTGATATGTTAATCCTATGTGCCTCTTCATAGCTCATACGTCGATGGATTCTAGTGAGTGTTTAGGCTTTTTCTTAGATGTTACATTTTCTCTATCTTGTGTTGCCGCGTAACGCCCAAGGATACAAATAGGCATGACGACGGGATATGAAAATCACAATTTTAATTAGTCTGTCAGTTAGATAATAAAAATATATTCGACACGTATTTTTTGCTTTATCAAAATAATAAAAAAATACCAAGATAAATCGCATTAAAGTGGGGGCTCGTGACGTCACTCTTAGGTCAAATTTGTACCTAGGAGTGACGTCACGCGAGTTGAGTGTATCGCGTCACGACACACAAACACGATAGACAACACAGACACACTGTGTATGGAGAAACAAGCATTTTCTTATTTGGCAACTAAAAAGTGTGTTTAAGGTTATAGGTCGATTTATAAGAGCTGGCACGGATTTTTAATGCAACGAGTGCTTATTTCAAATTAAATAACATAGCTGCAATACATTTATTTCTTAATTTAACCCGAAATAATCACAAGGTAACGTTTAATTTTCTATTAGACACGAAAAACGGTTTACTCTTCTGGCATATGACTTTTTTGTTATAATTATCATTTGGCATAATGCATTTTTTTCTTATCTATGTAGACCAAAGTAAATATGTATCACGACGAGTCTTTAATAATATATATATATATATATATATATGTAATATATAAAATAATATATATAGGTTCAGAAAACATTTCTTAGATTTTTATATAAGAAGATGTTCGGATATTACCCTTTTCTTTATCCTACAAAATTCCTTCTAGGAGTATTGGGGTTCCACTCTCTGGAAGTAAGGCGTAATAATCAGATTCTGACGATGGCCTGTAGAATTTTACGAGGAGACTCCGACTGCTTGGAATTAGTAAACAGAGTAGTTCGCCTGCACATCCCCTTGCTATCAAGGATCTGTTTCCGCCCACGCCATAGGCATTTACTCGCTGCACCAGAGGTGCGCACCGTCTCTCGCAGAAGCTCACCATTAGTTCGAGCTCTGCACTGTCTCAATGCATGTCTCGCATCAGCACCTGACTGGGATATTTTTGCAAGCAGCTGGAGTGATATATGTCGCGAATGCTTAGAGTTTTGTGAGGCGATGGACGAACGTCGTAGTTCTATTTTATAGCTGCATATATTGTTATTTTTTTATGATGTATCGATAAACTGTTCATTTAAAAATCGCCATTTTATACATATGAATTCACAGTGATTTAGTTTTTACTGTTAGCTGTGTAATTATTTGTAAATAAATAAATAAATATATATATATATATAATAGACAATGCGATGTAGAAATAAACAATTTATACATTCTGAGTTCACATAACGTAGAAATTTAATGTTGCAAATTGATAACTTGTCTTTTTGTTTTACAAATATCATGATAATAATCACAATTTTTGCAATTTATGAGTGGATCACTCCACTAGCGTTATTATTATAAACAAAGATCAGAAACAAATAAAAAAAATTTTCGACGATACTGGATTTGAACCAGTGCCTTGTGCCAGACCGGGGCAGCACGCTCTACCATCTGAGCTAATCGTCCACACCAGTAGTCGACGAATTTTGTCATCTGTTCTTGCTTATGGATCTCTGTATGGTGCATCCGACTCTTTAGCCGTTAGCGCCGCCTAGTGCAGAACTATGAAGTTACTTTCACCCCGAGCAGATACCTTTACAGGTACCATTGCTCGGCGAGAGGTGGCGCTATTATCAAGACTGTACTTTTTGTTTTACAAATATCATGATAATAATCACAATTTTTGCAATTTATTAGTGGATCACTCCACTAGCGTTATTATTATAAACAAAGATCAGAAACAAATGAAAAAAATTTTCGACGATACTGGACTTGAACCAGTGCCTTGTGCCAGACGGGGGCAGCACGCTCTACCATCTGAGTTAATCGTCCACACCAGTAGTCGACGAATTTTGTCATCTGTTCTTGCTTATCTGGTCTGGCACAAGGCACTGGTTCAAGTCCAGTATCGTCGAAAATTTTTTTCATTTGTTTCTGATCTTTGTTTATAATGATAACTTGTCTGTTAGTAAGTAGTAAGTATTTATTATTAAATTATTATCGTCAATACAGTACCTATACATGCGAGTCGAATAAAAGTCCTTTGTGATAAATCCGCCGGGGACAGCGATCTCAGCCATCTCGTTCGTGGAGGCAAAAATGTAATAGAACAGGTTTTATCATGACAACGCCGAGCGTAATATTGGCCGGGTCGGGTAGTGATGCTCCATGAGACCTTTGAAGCTCAAGGGAGAAAAACTCAGTTGTGGGTTATTATTACGAAAATGGAATAACTCTTAAATCCGAAAGTTCCTAAGAAAATAATTAATGTAGAGAAACGGGATTCTCATGTGAATTATTTCAATCAGTTTGATATTTAGTCTAGTTTTACTAAATGAGGAACCAGGATGCCATTCTTAAATTTCGCACTCGATCACCGTTTAATTTAAATTCTGTTGGATCCGCTAAAAATTTGCTCCTCACTGTACCTCCTTCCACCTCAATTCTATAACAATTCGTTTACTTTTAAGACTGTCTGCTTGTCGAACTCTTCACCAGTGAATTTAAGGCGCGCTAAATCTCCTGCTTCTAACAAACATCTCTCCCTTCCATAATTCCTTAATTATTGTGGCTGAAATTAAATGTATGTATTTATATACACGTATGTTATATCGTGTAATTCAAAATAAAGCCGTTATAGCGTTAACTATTAACTTGTACTTTGTAAGAAATAAAAGGCTTTGTATATTATTTATTTGCACGTGTGTTATATTTACATTTGTATGTATGTATATTTTAATTGGGTATATATTTTATGCATGTAGTATTGCCTAGTGTACTTAAATTTTATGATGTTCTGCACCGTCATTTTTTTGTAATCAATTTCTTCACTACCAAAGGTTTGTCTGGAAGAGCTTGCTCTTTAACGATAAGACCGCCTATCGTCTACCTCTAATTGTATTTTGTAAATCTATATATATAAAAGAAGAAGTCCTGACTGACTGACTGACTCATCAACGCACAGCCGAAACTACTAACGCTAGAGAATTGATTTTTGATGTAGGCAAGGGATAATAAGCATTTTTTGAAATTCATCCCCTAAGGCGGTAAAATAAGGGATGGTACTTTGTATGTGAAACGTAAAATCTTTGGATTTAGAAACTTGAAATTTCGCGAAAAGATTGTGTATTTAAAATCAAGAAACTTATATTCTTGATTTTTCGAAACTAATCCCCTAAGAGGGTAAAACAAGAGGGAGGGGAGAGAGTGAGAGAGCGAGAGAGTGGGTAAAATTATGACGCCGGTTTTTTTGACGTTAACACGTAAAATTATCGTTCGTAAACCGACTTTATAAACAACCATTTTTTTGCTACGCCTTAAAATATTATCCTTTTGAAACGCCGAGGTACCTTCTATGACATTTCATTTTGGCCAGTGTCGGGAAGATCGCCTGTCTCTTCTTCACATAGTCTAGAAGGCGTTAAAATTAAAAGTGCCAGTGCTGCCTTCTTATGGAATAATGTTCAATATCCACATTTTCTCAATCTAAATCCGCTGGTCGCTGAATATCTTCTGAGTATTTTTTTTACAAACATTAAAGTATCGGACAACTGACAGAAAAAGTTTTCCTCATTCATATCTCTGTTTTTACCTAAAATCTACGCGGACGAAGTCGCAGGCTATGCATTATATGTAAATCCCAGCATATTTGTGGGGTGTGCAATAATAGTACATTATGATACAAGTGTGGTACGTTGGTAATTACACTCGAGGCTATATCTTGCAGCACGAGTCGTAGATAAGTGATGTATAAAGCCGAGAGCGTAATGACCACTGCACACGAGTTTCATACGACATTTTTCAACACACTTGCGAGGAAAAAAGTAAAAACAATCGTACCTTACTTAAAATTTGGTCTAGGTTATACGTTCGTAACCAATCCTGTAGTCATAAGTTTTACATTAATCCGTCATCAGTACCTCCAATTTACGTACCTACATAACGATTATATTTTAAATATCATTGCTTGAAATTATTTACACAATGTTGACATTTTTAAAAATAATCATAGTTTAATATTAAATATTTGTAAATATTAAATATGTGAAATGAAATCAAAATGGCGCGCTGCTGCGACCGGTGCATTTGTCTATGTGCGCGCACGAGCGTTTAGGCAAAGGATAATGGCCAATCAGTCAAACGTTAATAATATAATAAACTGAATAATGAAATCAATTTAATACAATGAAAATATGTTCTTTTGTTTCGAAAACTTTACAATTTATTGAATTTTATTGCTTTTTACAAGTACCAGTTTAGATTAAAATAACCTAAAATATTTCGTGTGCCTAAAACCTATTAGCTGAAGTTTAAAAAAAAACTGTAATGAAAAGGCACTAGTGCGATTATGTAATGTAAATAACACGCGTGCGTGACTGGATTACAGCCATAAAAAACGGTGTAATAAGAGCCACTTTACGAGCAAGTGTGTTTAATAGAGTATATGTATATGCCCGTTCCGTTATTAATTACTGCAAAGATTTAT
This sequence comes from Hedya salicella, assembly GCA_905404275.2. Taxonomy (NCBI): domain Eukaryota; kingdom Metazoa; phylum Arthropoda; class Insecta; order Lepidoptera; family Tortricidae; genus Hedya; species Hedya salicella. The sequence continues at coordinate 13,190,641 of FR990111.1, read as the reverse complement.
TAATAGTTATTTGACAGATAATAAATTTATTCCCGTAACATAAGGTAATTTAACAATCTTGTCAGGGTCAAGGAAAGCTGCTAATAATGAAATTAAATATCGGCTAACTACGAGATCCTTTGGGGCTTTTGTCCAGAAATAGATATCTTTCGAAGATGACGAAGTTACCCATATCGTAACTCGAATCTCGACTAACTCCAGCTCGAGTAAATGTCGTGAATTTCCCAACGCTAAAACCTCGGTATTCATGGAATTCCCGGGAACAGTGATTTTAGGTTAAGTATTTAGCGGCAGGGAAATTCGGGGAAAATTCCCGCACAACATTTTGGGACCAGCCGTTTGAGGTACGTTGGAACGGGTCTCCTACACAAGATTTGAAGAAGCTTAGTTTACACTAACTAATAATTTATTTGGGTTATGCTGGAGAATATGATGCCAGAGTCTTTGGGACTACACTAAATTTCAGCAAATATCAATGTAAGGCGAATATTTCGACAGTTCTTTTAAAATTATTTTACGTTCCTAAAAAATGTTTTTAATTTAGTCGATATTTTCTGAAATAATCGCTCTGAAAGAAGCATAAATTGTGTCCCTCTTTCCTCCCTCTATTTTCTAAACGGTATGTCCAAAAAATATGAAAAAATTTAAAGATATAACTTAATAAATACTTTAAACGAAAAATGTCTTCAACATGATCGAATATAGAATTTGAGTTATTGCCAAAAATGCCTTAATAGCATTTGCTGCCAGACAAATAATACTCTTAAAAATCTAAGCGGCGACATCATCCACACGTATTTCTGAATTTTTATTCAGTTGTTAGCGTACAATCTTTTCCCAACTACTAGCGAAAACAGTAACACTAAAACAAAAAAAAATGGCTTTGATGTCGACGCTGCATGATGCATTCGAAATTTAAAAAGCTTTCCGAAAAAGACTGGCTGAAAAACTGTTCTGAATTTCAAATTAATCCTCTTTGCTTCTTAATTAACTTTGAAACACCAAATAATATCAGTTTAAAATTGAAGCGAGGTTTCCTTGCGTTTTCAAATGAAGCTCATATAATAAAACTTTTATATACGATGCAAAAATAAGCACATAAAATGCCAGAGGATGCTCTCAAATCAAAACTTATCATTTAAAAGGCCAAATTACAGTGAAAAGTTTACCTATTGAACATTCGCTGAAAATGTTCATAATCATAGTACACTCAAAAGCAAAAATTTCGAGTCACCTAATTTAAATAACAGCAACTTTTTAAATTATTTGATACTAGTTTTATTTACATAATATACTATTCATCGGAATACTCAACTCGATCATGACATTCTAGAATAGTGCGCAGTTGCAAAGTAGGTATAAAGTAACAGTATTTTACCAACCCATTTTTTTTTCTCTTGAGTGTTGATATAACGGTTCTTAAACCACTAATAATAAAATAACTAATATACCACAATATGACTCGATATGATACGTTCAATATATTTTTTTATGACATAGGAGGCAAACGTGCAGACGGATCGCCTGGTGGTAAGCGATCATCGTCGCCCATAGACACTTGCATCACCAAAGGAGTCTTAACTACGATGATATCTATTACCTTCCTATTATTTAAAAAAAAATCGTTTTATTTAATAACAAATTGTTGAATGAAATATGTATATACTATTTCATTTTTAAACATCAATTAAGGCGACCTCTGGTCGCAAAATGCCAATTGTGTTGGCCAGTTACCAAATACTTGACGTAGGGAACGGATAACCAAACTTTACTAAACATGTTCCATATGGAGATATTCAGTACGTTTTTTTACAACCACGTTATTATGGGTAATGGTAAAGAGCCATAAAAATAACCCAATTAATTTTAGACAAAAACCGTACGTTATTTCTTACTACTTAATATTTTGCACCATAGTTCAATGTCAAATAACGCAATTAAAAATAAGTTCAACTACAATAACAACGCTGGTGCCCGCCGAGAAACAGGCATAAGGCATTGCAAAAAGACAGAAAAAAAAGACGTTGCATTTAGGCTGAGATTTAGTCATTACGATTACGATTTATGAGTGACTCTGTTAACGCCTAGTATGTGTGCGTTTCACCGACGCGACCACGCACGCACACTTATGGCAGCGTATGCAGCAACTGCGAGCGGCGATCGCGCCTCTCACTCGTCCACTCACTACTAAACCCGCCATACGTTTTACAAGTTTAATTTTGTACATTTTTTATGTTTGGTAAACCACAGTTTTTCAAAAGTCTAGTTGTTAATTCTTCCACCCGTCATAGACTATACGTGAAGAAAAAGTACCGGCGTTCCCAGACTCCAAACCAAAATACTATGTTTAATAGTTTTATTGCTCAAGATTCTTACGGTTTTGAAAATGTTAATTAAGCGCATTAAATTAAAACGCTAATAACTGCGGGGTGCAAAACACCACCAAACTTCAACATCTTGGCGGCAACACACGGCACAGTTCGCAGCAACTTTGTCTGCAGCGATTTTGGCCGACAAGTTGTGTTACCCAGTAACTGAATACTTGTCATAGGGTACGGAGCAGCAAACTTTACTAAACACGTATCTACCCATCTTATTTGCAGGACGATTTAGTACTCTAATGTTGTCTGGTAATTCAGTAAATAAAACCAACACATTTGTTTTTTTTTAACCCTCAAAAAAAGGGTGTTTTTCGTGTGTCTGTTTATGACATCACTTTAGCCATGATTGAAAAACATCAGTTCTGTTAGCCACTTAGCGAACTCTTTACGGCAAAGTAGCAAACTTTTCAAAACACGTCCTCATACAAAAATCAAAGGATACCAATCCTTTGATATTTGCATGAGAACAGGGTGTGGCATATCTACACTAGTAGGGTGGAAACCCTAATGATACTTTAGATATACGTAAGTAGCATAGCATGTATAGGTTAAGTTATAAAACGCTGGTTGCGTCCAGCGCGTAAGTTAGTCGTACAGTAAACGCAGTATAGAGAACACGCATATTTAATTTAACAACCTTCTGATAGACATTTCCTTAACTACATACATACATACATATATCCGGTAAAAGGGCGGCTTAGACACTCTCCAGAACCGAACCTAGCCGGTTTTCTTTTAACTGCGTATAACGCTCATGGTTTACTTAATTATCGCCGAAAGTTTTATTGGCGATTTCATCATTCACACAACCTCACAATATAATTATTCCATTTTGGAGTTGGAGTAAATACCCCTTTTCGAGCCACACTTAGGTTAGATAACTGAACAAACATAACTGAAAGGCTTGTTAAAAACAAAATATAATTCTCCACACATATACATACAGACACACATCATAAAGCACAGACAGCATTATGCGAAAGCCGCCTCTTAGATCATAACACCAGCTTGCTACTCGTTTTTGTAAAAAGGTAAAACCTTCCCCGAAACTCAGTATAATATAAATGAGAGCCAATATTCAATGTGAACCCTTGCTCAGATTCCGAGAATCAATTTACCAACTTTAAAATTTCATTACGACTCAGCGCTCACGCCATATTAAACAATTTCCCAGCTAACGAAGTATTTATAATCCGAAGAGTAGAATAAAAAAATTCGGAGAACAAGATTAATCCTAATTTCGATTGGTAATTGAGTAATTTTTCCGTTCCTTTGGAAGATAACGGCGTTTGAACAGAAGCATTAATTATGTACGTAGCTTAACGATTCAAAAGTACCTTGATTGATCTAATCGAGTATTAAGTCACTCAGACATTTTTTTTTCATTTCTCATACTCGAGAAATAACGCGTTACTTTACTGACCTACAATATTTTCCAATGCCTAGAACGGAAAGGTTATGGAAACATGCCTGCTGGAATGCCAAAACTTCAAAGTGCCAAACAAAACTTGGCAAGTCACTACCAAGTCATAGAATGCAATATATATATAACAATCTCACCGTGAAATTTGCGGACTTAGACATTTTTCAAGATTCTTTGGCATTTCTAAGGCGTAAAGTGGGATCAGCTGAATTTGTGTTGTCTTTTTTTGTTTTTGTCTTCAGAATACGTAACCATAACCGTAAAAATATTAAAAATAAAAGTGTTATGTAAAATAACACGAATAACAATAATATGCCCTTAACTATTCGTGAATGCTGATGCACGCTTGTTGGTGCATATCAATCAATCAATCAATCAAAATATTCTGTACTAGCTGTGCCCGCGGCTCCGCCGGCGTGGAATTCGGTCTGTGTCAGTAAGCGGCTAATTCACCCCTCCCCCCTGGAGGCGAAACTTGAAATAAAGTCCAGATAAAATATTATACATTTATTGAAATAAAACAATTTAACGGATTATATCGCGTATATTATCTCATTTTAGTTCCCGACGTTTCGGAAGCTTTCCAGCTTTCCATGGTCACGGGAGGACTGAGAAAAGATGTATTTTCCTCTGTCAAAGTTACAATTTGTGCAAAACTACCCATTTTTTGAAAAAAACACAAATAAAGGTGTACATACATGCCAGATGGGCCTAAGCTGTAAAGACAGTTACACATGTGCCAGAAGGGCTTAATTATTTTATTCTAATAATTTACCAAGCAGCATTTCACAAATGAGGCGTACTGAGGAGAAAAGAAACGCTGCAAAGAAAAACTCCCAGGCTACCTCATTACTAATTATAATATTTAAAAACAGAGACTATTAAACTACTTTTAAACAGATAAGATATTTTACACCGTTCGGAAATTAAGGTTTTGCAGTCTTGTGTCTCGCTTGTTCCTTGATGAGATGTATTACAGGATCCCAAGCTGGTGGTAGTGACAATCCATCTTCTCTATTGAAATTAGGATGCTTTTTAATCTCAATAGCCTCGCGTAGCATCCTGGGAAAATATCTTTTTTCTTTGGCAAGGATAGAAGGTTTATCAAACTTAATTGAGTGGTTTGGTTTGTCAATGACATGTTCACAAACTGCAGACCTATTACACCGACGGTGCTTGACATCTGCTATGTGCTCCTTCACCCGGGTTGATACACTGCGTTTCGTTTGACCAATGTATGAAAGACCACACTCGCAGTCCAGCTTATAAATGCCTGCACTCTGCAAAGGGGTGCTACTCTTCACGGGTCTAAGGTATTGAGACACCTTCTTCAACGGCTTGAAATATGTTTTTATAGAAGCGCGCTTCAAGATGTTTCCGATCTTGTCTGTGACCCCTTTCAGAATCCCAGTATGAAGAAACCAACAGTCGAGCGTAAACCTGCCGTATTACCATATGTGAAAGGGGTCACAGACAAGATCGGAAACATCTTGAAGCGCGCTTCTATAAAAACATATTTCAAGCCGTTGAAGAAGGTGTCTCAATACCTTAGACCCGTGAAGAGTAGCACCCCTTTGCAGAGTGCAGGCATTTATAAGCTGGACTGCGAGTGTGGTCTTTCATACATTGGTCAAACGAAACGCAGTGTATCAACCCGGGTGAAGGAGCACATAGCAGATGTCAAGCACCGTCGGTGTAATAGGTCTGCAGTTTGTGAACATGTCATTGACAAACCAAACCACTCAATTAAGTTTGATAAACCTTCTATCCTTGCCAAAGAAAAAAGATATTTTCCCAGGATGCTACGCGAGGCTATTGAGATTAAAAAGCATCCTAATTTCAATAGAGAAGATGGATTGTCACTACCACCAGCTTGGGATCCTGTAATACATCTCATCAAGGAACAAGCGAGACACAAGACTGCAAAACCTTAATTTCCGAACGGTGTAAAATATCTTATCTGTTTAAAAGTAGTTTAATAGTCTCTGTTTTTAAATATTATAATTAGTAATGAGGTAGCCTGGGAGTTTTTCTTTGCAGCGTTTCTTTTCTCCTCAGTACGCCTCATTTGTGAAATGCTGCTTGGTAAATTATTAGAATAAAATAATTAAGCCCTTCTGGCACATGTGTAACTGTCTTTACAGCTTAGGCCCATCTGGCATGTATGTACACCTTTATTTGTGTTTTTTTCAAAAAATGGGTAGTTTTGCACAAATTGTAACTTTGACAGAGGAAAATACATCTTTTCTCAGTCCTCCCGTGACCATGGAAAGCTGGAAAGCTTCCGAAACGTCGGGAACTAAAATGAGATAATATACGCGATATAATCCGTTAAATTGTTTTATTTCAATGAGTAATAATCGCGGAAACAGAAGAAAATATTATTATACATTTACCACTAAATAAAACTACACTCCAAATGAAGTTTTTCGCCCTTATTCAAATTTTTGACGTGATTTAAAAGACATAGAGTTTTTTTTAGTAGGTGTATATCCGACGATACAATACCACTTTTCTATTTTTAACCGACTTCCAAAAAGGAGGAGGTTATATGTTCGACACTTTGTATTTTTTTTTATGTATGTTCACCGATTACTCCGCCAATTGTGGACAGATTTTAAAAAATATTTTTTTATTTCAAAGGATATACTCCTGAGGGTTCCCATTGCCACCGAGTTGGGATCTGAAGATGGGATCTCAGGGAAATCGAGGGCAATCCTCAAATTTTATAAGCACTCATAACGTTTTTCATATATTTTCTTAAGCTATTTAAGTATTTGCATATGGTAGTCATCGTCTCATCATGCTGAGCTGATGACGGAAGGTACAACTCCTTAATGGTTAAGAGTGAGAAGATAATTCTTAAAAATATCATCTATTATAGATAAGGCTGTTAGTCATATTCTTTATAGTGTGTCTTTGAGGTAGTCCTTACCACCAAGTCAGGATCTGATTATAGAATACCAGGGAAATCAAGAAAAACCCTCAAATATACACTAAAAATGTTTTGTATATATTTTTCTAAAGTTATTCAGTTGTTTTCGTCTGGTTGTCATCATCAGACAAATGAACTGAGCTGAAGATGGAAGGTACAAATGAATATGAACTGACCAACTTTTACATTTCTTACTTCCAAAGACTCGAGATGCGTGCAAAAGTGCCTCCTCAATCTTCCCATTCTGGGCTCTAAAACATACTTTATATCACTACTAAGATCCATCACTAAAAAGCAAAAAATATTACTTTTTAAATAAAAAAAGAACCGACTTCAAAATAAACTAAAAAGCCATAATCTTTAATGTTCGGTACGGATCACATTTGAATCATCTTTTGAAGTCGGTGCCAAACCATTCATTTATTACTATTAAGAACCGCGGCGACGAGCCTTTAGTTATTATCTACCTACATATATATTTAGTCATAGTAATTCGTATTTTTGTTGAATAAAGAACTTTATTACACATAGAAATCCATACCTCCTAAGAACCTTTCGAATAATGTCTAATATTATGTAGAAGTAAGATTAGAGGAAAGATGAACATAGATATCAAAAACGTGAGGCCAAGTATTTACATTTTATTTACAGTTACGTTTATGTATGCACAGCTAAATATGTACATATAATTCATTATATTTACAGTTACATACTCTAACAGTCAGTATGTAAAGTATATTTACATAACATTGACATTTTACAATATTGTTTTGTACATCACATTGTGAGTCTTCCCGACGGACATCAGCACGAACAGCTTGGTGCAGCTGGTGACGCGCGAGCACGCCTCGTAGAGCTGCCCGTGCGAGAAGCAGCCCGTGCGCAGGTCCATGCCGGCGGCGCGCAGCGTCTGCCCCTGCGACTTGTTGATGGTCATGGCAAAGCAGACGCTCACGGGGAACTGTAGGCGCTTGAAGCAGAGCGGGAAGTTGCTCGGGATGAGGGGGATGCGGGGGATGAACACGGCTGCTCCGTCGCTTTCGAGGTTTCACTGCAGCTGCACTACTTTCAGCCTGGTTCCGTTGCATAACTTTGGAGGTGACAAATTCCGCAGAAGCATGATCGGAACACCAACTTTCAGGGTTAATGTGTGTCCTGAAGCGCTCATTGAATTTAGGAACTTCATCGGGTATGTTGTGACATTGCCGTCATCCAAGACAGTGTTAATGGAATTATATATTGCCTGTTCACCTTTTTCGCCATAATTTTCCAATGCTGACGATGACGATGACGGATAACGAATGAAGATGACGAAAGCGTTGAGGATAAGGGTAAGGATGAGGATGAGGAATTGAAGTAGGAATTTGCATTGTGGTCTTACGGGGAAATGGCCGTAGTAGGAATTTACATGTGGCCTTTCGGGGAAATGGCCGTAGTAGGAATTTGCATGTGGCCTTTCGGGGAAATGGCCGCAGTAGGAATTTGCATGCGGCCTTTCTGGGAAATGGCCGTAGTAGGAATTTGCATTGTGGCCTTTCAGGGAAATGGCCGTAGTAGGAAAAGCCCGAACAAGGAAATGGCCGATGTAGGAATTTACACGGTGGCCGTACAAGGAAGTGGCCGTTGGTGACCGGATCCAAGCTGAAGAGGGTGGAAAGTCTGTACATGGAAGATATTCGAAAAAAAGTTAGCCGGGGATACTTGAAATCGATAACAGAACACGTTCCAACAGTTTTTAGATTTTTTGTCTGTTTGTTTGTTTATCTGTTTATCTGTTTATTTTTACGCGCATCACGTGAAAACGGCTGAACAGATTTTGATGCAAACTTTACTAATCTATCGAAAAAATCCCTGGCCAGGTTATAAGCTATAAAAATTCAACACTTAATAGGGGGGGCAACCACTACACTTGATTGAGTTAAGTTTGCACCTGAACATTATGGCACTACTTAGGAAGGAGGTGCAAACTTTTCAACAACATATGTTACGAGCCTACGAGTATCGAGTACCTTGCGAAACTAACAGGTGGCGCTAAAATTAATACCTTTTTGCCAAAGTCTCTCTAAGTTTAGAAGAGGGGTTACGGATATTTACAAATTTAATTGCATAATTGATTTAATAATAGAACAAAATACGAGATAAGTGGCTCGGTGGTATCAACAAGGAACGATATTGTTCAATGTTGGCAACATTGTGCAAGACTCCATTTTGTTTAACCTCGACTGCCACCTTCAAAGACTCCGACTAGATTTGAGCCAGTGCTTTGTGCCTTGCCGGGGCGCACGCTCTGCCAACTAAGTTACCTAGTCAAGCTAGCGAGTCTTCGAATATTGTTACTATTTGTTACAAATTCGTTTTCATTTTCATTTTTAACCGGTAATTCTGCCGTGAGCGCCATAGTGAGCATTTATGGAACTAAATTCTCACCCTAACAGAGCGAACTTTAGTTTACCCTGTAAACTAAATCAGGCTAATTAGCCTGCTTTATGTTCCCGCAAAAGTCAAGTGTGTGTTAAGACGCTGCAGTCGACACCTACCTAATGGAAGCTAAGGCCACACTGGCGGACACTGACCATTTTTTTGCCATTATTTAGTATACCACTGCTGGCCAAAGGCTTCCTCTTTTTTGTTGAACTGAACGAATATAATATTAAATTAAAATAAATGTCTAACCAGGGATAAATACTTTTGATATATCCCGATTGTAGTCTACATAATCAGGTCTACTATGTATACTTTGTTCATCCTTACTTGTCCTAAATACTAATCAACATTCTAACCTAAACATACACCTTTTTTGTCTTAAGCTCCCATTTTTTCGTAAATAAAGTAACAGAAATTAATACTTTTAGTGTCACGTAGCCAATTTCATACATAAAATTGATTTCCTTGCGAGAAAACAGCTGGTATTGCTATTAAATGCATATTTTTAGGTTAGGTTAGGTTAGGACAAGTGGAATGAATAGAGTATACGAACATTACTATGTTCGGTTAACTTATCATCGTTTGAGGTTTAACTAAACTTAATTCAGTACGCAATAAAACATTGTATACAAAGACGTGTGAAGCCCCGAGTAAAATGTTTCACCTTGAAAAATCGCTAAAAACGATATACATACACGTATTTCAAAGCATATATGCTAAATTGATTCATATCCCAATATCATCTGATTCCGATTGGCTTCAAATTGTGGTTGATTACTGAAATAAATTCAATTTATTGCCAGAGTTATGAACCAGATCACGTTTAGAAATGGCTGAAGCAGGCGTGTATGACCTTAGTCTTCATTAAGGTCACTTTTAGAAGTCTGAAAGTAGGCAAAGGGTTAATATAAGTGAAGGGTATCTTCAAACAGTAATAAAGGCACGCCTGGAATAAATGAATTCTAGAAAACTTGAAATTTAATTATTTTACAAGTCTACAGGGGGTTAATGGGAGAAAATGTAATTTACGACTCTCTTTTAAATTCATGTTGTTAGAAAGAGATTTCCCCTTGTAATACAAGTTACAAGCGTTTATGAAACGGGCTCCTGGATTTGACGTAGTAGATAGAACAATTCTTACTTTTATTTTCATTATTTATCGTTAGAACTGCCACATAAAAATACATTCCGTGAAAATTTCAAGTCTACATCTATTACGATTTAAGAAAGCCCTGACAGACAGAGGGACTGTGGAAGCTTAGTAATAGTGTTCCGTTGGAACCCCATATACGGAACCTTAAATGCAATGAAAATTTGGCGCTCTATCACAGAGGCTACAAAGGTTAAAAATACGTTTTTTACGTATTTATCGACTCAAAATATCTTACTCACTGTTCCCTTCATCAAAATCAAAATTGTATACCAATTATTTTACCCTTCAGGCTATTCTGCTGTTATTGTGCTGTTAAAGTTTAACCGTATTGTTTTTCTTGTGTCCTTGTATTGTTGCCATCCTATGGTAGGTACTTTAGTGGTAGAGGGCCTTCGTGAGACGTCGCCATTCGCTCCTGTCCTGTGCCTCGCGCTCCGCGTCACTTCAACTCAACCCAGCAGTCCTTGTCTTGGTGTCAAATAAATATTTTTTGTTGTAATCATTGTATTGTCCGACAGTGTAGGTTAAAGTCGTGCTTTCGTTTGGTAATGGGGCGTCGCGGTTAACTATTGGTGTAGAAAATTACCGGCATGAATTCAATTATGTTCCTTTAGGCTCTTTCCTAATTAAGGCGTAATGGAAAGTGCACTTTAGTCCCTGCTGCTACTTTAGTCCCTTCATGCTGAATAACATATGCTTTCTAATTGGCGACGTTACGGTTTTCTAAGGGAGGCGCTGGTTTTTAAGTTTCTGTAGCTAAAATGGCAAAAAAATTACTTAGAAGTTAGATAAGAAGGAACCCTTATAGTTTCGTCATGTCCGTCTGTCCGTCCGTCGTATGTCACAGGCATTTTACTCAAGCACTAAAAGGTTTTTTTTGTATAGAACTTCAATGTGTGGCACACATATCGACAGTACTTTAAAAAAAAAAAAAGGTTTTTAAGAACCTTGTTTGATTAAGTGAATGAATATTTTCGGAAATAATCGCTCCGAAAGTTGCATAAATTATGCAGCTTTCCCCCGACCCTTTATCTTTTAAATCGACGTGAAATTTTTTAATATTTTTGTTTCATGTGAAAACATCACACAATCTTTTTAAATAGAAACAAATATTGCGACACACTGCAATCTGAGCCGGAATCGAACCAGCGTCTCTGTTATAGTGATCACAGCGCCATCTCTCTCGTAAGCTTGACTACTCTCACTACTGAAACGCAGTTCAGCTTGGAGAATGCTGCGTAAACGCACGTTCTTAGATTGGCGCTAAGTCTTTCAAAAATGAATAGTACATAAGGTCGTGAGTATCGCATCGTTACCGAAGGTAGATGATTAATTCATTGTGAATCACAAGCGGTCTGATAGTCTAATAGATTAGGACGCTGCTCCGGTATAACAGATACGCTGCTTCGATTCCGGCTTACACTGCAATGGATCGCAATTAAATACTCTTTCTACCTAAGTATATTTCTTATTAAAATTAGGGCACAAGAGGAGCGTAGATATTTCTTCGTCCACAAAAAGGAGGCGTGATAGAAAAGTTTAAGAACCTATTAAGATAACGCCTAATGTATATAAATAACATTTTTGTCATTTACTTCGGCATGTATGACAGTATGGAATTAGACTGGACTTTCTGATAGTACGTGTGTAACTGGAAGATAGGGATTCATTAAAATGATTAGGATTAATTAAGTACTTAATATGTTAATCTTATGAATACGTAAAGTTGGTTACATCCTGTGAAGAATTTATATCATTGCCTGGGGTATTAAAGTCCCTTTTATGACGTTTAAATATTAGTATTAATAACCAGATAAGGAGTTTATATAGAACGTGGGTGGCTAAAGATTTAAAAAATCTCTTCCAGACCAGGTTTAGGAAAACATAATTACAAACTATTGCGAAATCTGGACACACAGCAGTGTATCAGCCAAGTTCGTAAAGTACAAAAAAGCCTGTCAGCCAGACACGAACCATTTCGGGTCGCTTTTGACTCCCCAATAACTTTAAATATATTTGACCTACACACTTGCAATTTCGTGTGTCTTGTAAAACCATCTTCTTATTACCGAATCCTAAATTTCAACATAAAACCTCTTACCGTTCACGAGATTTTGACGTCTGAAAATCACTATTTTTATTTTATTTCAAACGAGTGTCTGACTTACAGTCTAGTCAGATATGCTAAAATAAAAGCACATTATTCTAAGGTCACAATAGCATGCACTCAGATTACAGTATTTGGTTATTATATTATAGTTCATGTTCATGAGTAAAGATTATAATAATTAATAATAAAAATCACTGATATATTGACTGACTGAGTCACTCATCGAAATGTTTGGCCACTTGCTGGTGAAACTTGGTATAGAGATAGGTTATTGTATGTTATCTGCGGCTACTTAGAGTTGGGTCGGGACACAGTGCGCAAGGCATAAGGACAGTGGAGTAGAGTGGAACAGGTTCGACCCAACTAAGAGCGTGTAGGAGAGACCGAAAAAAAATCGTACCTGGGATGTCGGAGGTTAAAAGCAACATTTGTTCCAGGTAGCCCCGCTGTCCCCCAAATGGAAGAAAGTTATATATGCTCGCATCGAAGAGGCGAGGCGGCAAACGATGATAGCGGCGGGACGAGGGGCAAAGTTGGAACCCGGCCGATACTGGGATCTACCTGGGACCTTCTTGTTCACTGTCTACGTCATGACAGCACTAGGTACGTTACACATAAGTCTATGCCGGCTAACATAGAATGTAGTCGTTATGTAATGTGTAAAACGAGATATTTTCTCACGTTGAGGAGACGCGGCGGCAGACGATGGTAGCGGTGGGACGAGGGATTAAGTTGGAACTCGGCCGGTACTGGGATCTGCCTGAGTCTTGCTTGTTAACTGTCTACGTCATGACAGCGCGTCCTCACGCCTCCTTGACGAGGAAATACATGAGTATTGTATGTTTGCCTGTAATTGGGTAAATACTCTAAAATGTTAAGTACCCATTGTATAAATGTATACCTATTGTATAGTATTGTACCTGTTGGCAAACCTAATAAATAAATAAATAAATAAATAAATAAAGTATTTGTTGACATGATATCTGCATTACAAAGGGCCGAGTTGGAACCCGGCCGGTACTGGGAGATCCCGAGTACCGGCCGGGTCCCAACTCGGCCCTTTGTAAAAAGTTCCCAAGCAGATGCTTGGGAACTTTTTGTTCACTGTCTACGTCATGACAGCAATATGTATGTAATATGTAAAAGGTCATATACCTATTCTTGAGAACTCTCGGGTTCCAACTCGGCCCTTTGCAAAAAGTTCCCAAACAGATGCTTGGGAACTTTTTGTTCACTGTCTGCGTCATGACAGCAATATGTATGTAATATGTAAAAGGTCATATACCTATTCTTGAGAACTCTCGGGTTCCAACTCGGCCCTTTGCAGAAAGTTCCCAAACAGATGCTTGGGAACTTTTTGTTCACTGTCTACGTCATGACAGCACTATGTATGTAAAATGTAAAAGGTCATATACCTATTCTCGAGTTGAAGAGGCGTGGCGACAGACGATGATAGCGGCGGGAAGAGGGGCCAAGTTGGAAACTGGTCGGAACTGGGACCTTCTTATTCACTGTGTACATCATGACATGACCGCGCTTTAGATTTTAATTTACGTAGGTTCTACAGGTTACATAATAAAAGAAACCTACCGGGTAATGCTAATACGTATAAACAGTTTAATTACAGGCACATGAATCCTTTTTCCTTACCCTTATTTATCCTAATTCTTATTTTATATAAGTCCTTTATTTTCATCACGTGGACTAAAAAATGTAGGTACTCACATCGGTGGCACTTAATTATATAGACGAACTAGCTTCTGCCCGCGACTTCGTCCGCCGTAAATTCGTTCATCGCGGATAAGGGTATTTTTGTCCTGTCCTGCCCCGGGACTCAAACTATCTCCATACCAAATTTCATCCAAATCGGTTCAGTGGTTTAAGCGTGAAGAGGTAACAGACAGACAAACAGACACACTGTCGCATTTATAATATTAAGTATGGATATAGCAAGTGGACTGTGAATCGCTATACTTTGGATCGTGCTCCGACTGCAAGGGGATATCCATTAGGTATTAAAACTAGATGGCGATAGTTTGTTAGTAGCTAGTAAACAGCTACAATACTCGTAGTTAAATACTGTACCATGGTAAAATAGTTAAAAACTGCTGCAATATTGAATTGAATAATTGCATTGAATCATTCGTACACATAGGCATTTGTATGATTTGTATCGCAATTGACACTCCACTTGTTTTATTCGTCATAGTAATAGTTATATGTTAAATACACACCGACCGGAGCTGGCATGTTCGCATTCAAATAATGTTGGTACTTAATCTCTGTTATCTTAGCAATAAAATTGATTGAGTGAGTTTACAGCCTAGGTAAAAGTGTTGTGATTTTACAGGTTTCGGCGCTCCAGTCCCGCAGACAGGTGAAGGGCGATGCTTCGCCCTGCTATACGCGGTGTTCGCTGTTCCGTTCCACGTGTACCTCAGTAAATAACCCAATATAGACGATAATAGGAGTATAAGGCGTTGCAAAAGAAGGAAATGCAGCCGTCTCTGGGTCAACATGAATATCAATGTCTTGAAAACCCTATGACACCCATCCCCCTCAGCCCCATTATAATATTAGGAACTAGCTTTAGCCCGAGCCTGGCCGCCTTAGATCCATTTATGTATATGTTATGGGATCAGGACATTTTTCCAGCATAATAAGTGGCTTATGTCCTTCCGTAGGCCTTAGATTTTCTATAAGCCAAATTTTTTTTTAATCGGTTCAGTAGTTTAGCCGTGAAGAAGTAACAGGCATACAAAAAAAGAAGTTCAAGCCACAGTAGAAGTAGTTTCTAGTATTAAGAAAAAATAGATTTTTAGCTCGCGGACAGAGAAGATCGCTATGCGCTGAGCGCAAGGCCAACGAAATTTGGTTGAAGCGGTCCAATCTAACTTTTAGGGTATGTGTGAGAGTATATCTAAATTATCTAAGTAATATTCGGTTTGAAACCGCCCGTTTAAGTCTAGAAACTGATGCAATACACAAAGTCCTCAACACAACTCAAACACAACTAATTGTCAGGTGATCAGAATTTGGCTGGATTCTCGCGACGTTTCGTATGAAACTCTCAGAAAAACTTTAATCTTGCTGCAGGCAAATCTCATAATTTTATTTAGACACATCATTTCAAATTGAAAGGTTGAATACATATGTATACAATTCTGAATATTATAGGATAAAAACAAGTTATTGACAGTTCCCTGATAAAATACCCGACTGTAAAATAGTTGATCGAGCGAGCGAAGCGTCTCCATTTCAGCTTGGGCATAAATTCATCCGTATGTCCGGATGTCCGGCTTATGTCCGGCTTATGTCCGGCTTTACGCCACTTCTTAAATTTTATATTATCTAAGTTGCTTTAGATTTATTATCTACTTAGTTGTTTTAAATAAAAAAACATATTTTGCTTTTTTATATTGTATATTTTTTTACTTTTATAAGCTTTGATATATTTTCTTGGAGAACTACGCATTGAGTTTATACTCAAAACATATATTTAAAATAGGCTAAATACAAATATTGTAATAGATATAAGAGTTATTTCGAAAAAATACTGACTGTTGAGTTTGTTTCTGCTTTCTTCTCCTCAGTGGTCTCCTCTTGGGAAACGCCGTCGAGTCAGACTTGTAAAAGTGTCCTTGTGGCCTGCTTACAGAATAAAGATCATTATTTCATTATCATTATTATTTCATTAATCGCAGCAAAAGGTTGACGGAAATTTCTAGTGACCGGAGAAGATTCGCAAGTTGCTCGTCAAAGCTGCTAAGCAAATCGCAGACAAATATGCTTATATGATAAACCCGCCGGTTTCCGTTAAAACCCGGTTTTCCCGTACTAAAAATAAAAATAACCGATAGCATTCCTTAATTGCGGTACAGCAAGGAAATGCTGCCAGCATCTTCGGAACCTTGCCATTATTTACATTTTTTTAATTTTAGGCTGATTTGTGTCTTGTAAATTATATTTATAATTTCGTTTAGTATTTTATTTATTGTTAGTCATCTGTAAATATTTATTCAAAGTCGAACCCCGAATAAGCATGATGACGGGGTATGAAAATCAAAATGCTAAGTAATTAGTCCGTACCTAAGTTAAATATCAAAAAAATATTGGACACGTATTTTTTTTATTTTCCAAAAAAATACTGAGATAAATCGCATTTAATTTCAGGAGAGGTGCTCGTGACGTCACTCTTAGGGGGCTATTCATAAATTACGCCATTTCAAATTTGAGGGGGGGGGGGGGGGGGTATAGACATCGGATGAGGGTAGCATGGCAAAGGAGGGGCGGGGGGTCATTCCCAAGATGACATCATCTTTCGCATCTTTAAAAAGTGCTTCAATGAGTAAAAAAAATAATGAAATTCGTGTTTGTATAAACTGTTGCTAAAAACGCATTATTTGGAAATTACATCATTTTATTTGGTAGGGCGGGGGGGTCATTTGAATTTTTTGGGGAGGGGAGGGGTTAAGAATCGTTAAAAATAGATTACGTAATTTATGAACAGCCCCTAGGTAACATTTGTACCTAGGAGTGACGTCACGCGACGTTTTGACTCAATGTATCTCCTTTATTTTTTGATTGCGTAAAAAAAGAAAAAATATGCTTCCAATATTTATTATTATTCTACCTGACGGACTGATTATTAATATTTGTGACAGTTTTTGGGAAAAGGTCCCACTTTTTCGATATGGAGTTATGAGTAGTTCCTAATACTACAGATCATACGCTATCTTTTGGTGAAAGATATATGTCTCTAGGTGCTATAGTTATTTTTTTTTAAATCTTCAAATTTGCAAAAGTGGAAAAGCGACAATTGAGAAAACGTTGGTTAAAGTTTGGGACGGCAAAAAACACACTATGCCAATTCATTTGATACTAACCACTCCATATCTTCAAAGTACAAGTGTGTTTTTTGCGGTCCGTAACTTTAACCAACGTTTTCTCAATTGTCGCTTTTTCACCTTTGCATGTATGAAGAATTAAAAAAAAAAACTATAGCACTGCGAGACATATTTTTTTCACCGAAAGATAGCTTATGCTTTGTTATAATACAAACTACTCATAACTCCATATCGACAAAGTAGAAATGTTTCCCTATAACAGGCACAAATATGATATCGACGACTTTTTTCTGTATTCGACAAAGTGGGACGCTGGGCACTAAACTTTGAGGACTTAAAAAGGTGCTTAAATTGGTCATTTACGGGTCGACATCAAAATCATAGGTTTATTACAGTATGTTCTATCAGTTTTCATTGAAAGTCGATTTTCGGTAGGTTTTGCCATATTTCACTAAACTACCCGTAACTCCGAAACTAGAATCGACAAAGTGGGACGTCAATTGACGGAATCATTCTTATTCCAGATATTTTGGTTGTCGGGCCGGGCAACCCTAATAATAGACGAAGAGAGCTAAATTGGATTATCCCTCATGAGAACTAGATACTACACACCAAACTGCTGTGTTTATCGTTTATATAGGAGACAACAATCCTGTTGAATCTAAATTCAATAGCAAACTAGTTTTGCGTGTATCCATTTTGTGTTCAATTAAAACGCTTTTTCCTTTTCTTTCAATACTAAAGGATGTTAGTTCCTCATGAATAAATATAAAACCGTCATTTTGAGCGTAGCTAAATGTCTTCTGTTTAATGAAAATGTACATTCTGCAATGCATTTAAACGACTCAATCAAACAGTGTTTTAAATACAAAACACTTCAGGTTAACAAAGTAGGTTTAGCTTGATTATTATGTTAACGCATTTACTGCAGGGATGCGTGACCAGGATAGCCTTGTGTGATGGTGAACGCATATATGCGTTGCCAGCAGTGAATGTGTTAAACTTTGTAGTTAGCACCAATTTAAGTGTGCCTTTAACACAAAACACGTCGTAACACGTTTGTGATCTTATTTAATGAGGGACCGTCGTCGTTACCATGACTGATTAGTGGGCGGGTTGTTAAAAAAAAAATAGATTGTTAAGGGCTTTAATTACAACAATATTTAATGGAGAGTAAAATTTATGTAACCTTAAAAAATACTTATCTATGTAATACTGTAAAATATGAATGTCTTATGTATACAGCATAGGTAAAATCATACTGTGTGCACTACCATATTCTCAGAATATGCCATATCACTATAATAATAGAATAGCACACCTAAATTAAATTATGTACAATGCCATATGTTTCAATAAAAAGACACATTTCTTTGACTTAAATAAATTTGTCAAGCGCTTCACGCTAATGTCAGAAATAAATATCTTGCCAAAGAAATATATTTTGACCATAGCAGATCTTTTAGCATTTAACATAGAACCGAATAAATATAATACCACATTAGCTAGTCCCCAGTATGCCCATAGTGGTAATAGATCCATGCCACATTTAAACTAAATTGTAAGACAGCGGAAACAACTTTGAATGTTAACATTATTCACCAGAATATTCAGGGTTTTTCCAGAAAGGAATTAGAAATAGGTTTATTTTTAGATAATAATAATATTGAAGTTATGTGTATTACTGAACACTGGCTAAAACAGGAACAATTACTTTTTGATATTATTAACTTTAAGTTAATAAGTTTCTTTGCTAGAAAATTAGCCATTCATGGGGGTCCTCTTATAATTGTTAAAAGTTCCATGAAATCCAAAGAGCGAGAAGATATTGTTAGATTATCACTAGAACGGATTATAGAAATTGCTTGTGTAGAATTAGAGACCTATTTAATTATATGTATTTACAGACCACCTTCTGCTGATTTCCATACATTTGAATGCACTATGGAAAATGTCTTAAAGATAGCTTGTAAAGGCAAAAAACATGTTATAGTATGTGGAGACTTCAACGTAAATTTACTTGAATCGGACTCGGGACTCGGAATCCTCTCCAAGGTTAGGCGGTATTTCACTCCAGGAGAGCTTTTAATGCTTTACCAAGCACATGTCTGGTCATATATGGAGTACTGCTGTCACCTTTGGGACGGATCAGCTAAATACCAACTGGCCACTTTGGACTCGATTGACAAACGAGCTAGGCGGCTTATTAGCGACCCTAGTCTAACTGACACTAAGCTGCAGAGCCTTGAGCATCGACGTAGGGTCGCTCGTCTGTCGGTCTTTTACAGGTTACATTTCGGTGAGTGTGCGGGGGAATTACATGATTTAATTCCACCAGCCCCTTTCCATCATCGGGACACACGACGCGTGCGTTCGTTCCATCCGCACGTGGTCAATATTCCGCGTATCCGCACGAAGCGCTATGGTGCAACTTTTATCATGCGTACCGCAAAGGAGTGGAACTCGTTGCCTGCGAGTGTGTTCCCCGACCATTATAATTTGGGCGTGTTCAAGACAAGAGTGATTAGGCTGTTTCTAGACGGGCATGATACATCCTTGACCGCATCGTCACTTAACAACAGGTGAGATTGCGGTCAAATGCCCATCTATTTTATAATAAAAAAAAATAAAAAAAAATCGAATAGTAACACTAATAAGTTGTTAAGTTTGTTTAAATCTTTTAACTTGGTCAATTTGTTTTTTGAGCCAACCCGCGTGGGAATTAGCAGTGAAACCTGTCTAGATAATATTTTTTGTGATTGTAAATGCTTGGATAAGGCAATATTTAAGTCCTTTAGTTCAGATCATAGAGGTCAGAGAGCATCTTTCCCAAACACTTTCCAAGAAATACCACAAACTATAACATACAGACCCATAACTAGTTATCGTTTAGAATTATTCAAAAATGAAGTTAATAATGATCTATGTATGTTATCCCTTTCACATGATGACCTAAATTGTTTTTACAAAAATTTATTTGGCATAATTATAAATAATTTTAATACTCATTTCAAAATGAAAACTATTTCTGGGTCAAAAACCAAGTTTAGTGAATGGGCTACTGTCGGCATTCATAGAACAATATGAACGTCAAGTCAACATTATGACAGGAAATGGTCAGATTATGTCGAACCACGATGTTGCCTCGGCATTCGAGGATTATTTTTCCAACATTGCAATGAATACTACAAGATATCTTCAATATTCTTCAATCATCTGCGACCGAAGCCCATTTGTTACTTTATGTTAATTTTAGCAAATGCAATGTAAGCTTTGAATTTAGTCAAGTAAATTCAATAGAAGTTATTAAAACATTTAAGTCACTGCATTTAAAGAAAACAGAGGATTTATGGGGAACTTCAGTAAAAATTGTTCATCATATCATAGATTCAATTGCACCCTATCTAGCCTTCATTTATAATAATTGCATATCAGAGGGCGTGTTTCCAGATCTTATGAAACTTAGTAAAGTCATACCTCTTTATAACCGACTTCCAAAAAAAGGAGGAGGTTCTCAATTCGACGGAATGTTTTTTTTTATGGATGTTCACCGATTACTCAAAGACTATTTGACCGATTTCAAAATTTTTTTTTTGGTTCTATAGAAGGTACTTTCTAGTTGGTCCCATTTAATTTTGGTGAAGATGTAATGATGGAATCCATGAGGAATTGAAGGAACTCCTCAAATATTGTAGGCATACATATAGCGATTTTGGTATTATAAAAAACATAATAAGCATTTGCATTCAGAAAGTGTAAATTGGTGAAGTGGAACTGATGCAGAAGACCACAGAATGCCATCGGAACTCCTCAATGATAAATGATTTACGGGTGGCGACAAAATATCTTGATTAATTTAGCTAAGCAACTTCATAGTCACAAATTTAAATATTCCTGATGAGAATGGTACCATCGAATTGATTTGATGATGGAGCCGGAAGGTAGGCACCAGATCTATGTAATAAAATAATGTATCCTAGCCGTGTTTGGGCTTGTTCGAATCGTCACGAGATACACTTTTAAGTAACGATTAACTAATTAAATCAGTTGACTTGAGTGACTTGACTAATTTCCGTCCGATATCTATACTACCTGTATTAAGTGAAGTTTTCGAAAAGTTAATGTTGATGGATCTGCTTGGACACTACAATATAAATAAACTGCTTAGTAGTAAACAGTTCGGTTTCACAAGGGGACGTTCCACGGCTGATGCAGCATCTGTACTCATTAAACATATTTACAACATCGGAGAGAAATCTTGTGATGCAATTGGAGTTTTTTGTGACCTTTCTAAGGCATTTGATTGCGTTGATCATGGAACAGTCATTTTGAAATTAGAACATTATGGCCTGTCTATAAATGCCTTAAGCCTTATGTCTTCATATCTCAGCAATAGAACACAAATAGTTGTTGTAAATGGAACCCAATCCAGTGGAGCTGCAGTTAAGCTAGGAGTGCCACAGGGCTCTATCTTAGGGCCATTTCTGTTTTTGGAATATATAAATGACTTACCATCAATAGTAGAAAATCTTTGTGATATAGTACTATTTGCTGATGATACATCATTAAATTTGATCGGAGAGCAACAGACTATGCCGAAATTAATAGTGTACTAGTTAAAGTATTTGACTGGTTTAATATTAATAATCTGCTATTGAATGCTAAGAAAACGAAATGTGTTAGATTTGCTCTACGGAATGTTAGAGCAGTGGGTTCTACTATATCGCTCAATGGTGAATGTTTAGAAATGGTGGATAGGGCATTATTTTTAGGTATAACACTGGACAAGAACTTGCAATGGAGTCCCCATTTAGCAGTACTTGCAGGTAAATTAAGTTCAGCAGCTTACGCAATTAGAAAAATTAGACAATTGATCAATGTTGATACTGCTCGCTAAGTATATCATAGTTATTTTCATAGTATCATGTCATACGGTATTCTGATTTGGGGCAAAGCAGCTGACATACAGACTGTATTTGTGTTACAAAAAAGAGCGATTCGTTCTATATATATCCTGAAATTCCGTGACTCCTTAAGAGAACTTTTTAAAGACATCAACATATTAATCGTAGCGTCCCAATATATTTATGAGAATATTATTTATGTTATTAAGAACCTAGAGTCTTTTACTAAGAATTCAAATATCCAAAATTTTAATACTAGAAATAAAAACAAAATCGCTATTAGAAAGTTCCGCGTTCGTAAAGTAGCCAAATCATTCGTCGGCCAATGTATACATTTTTATAATAAGCTACCAGATGCTTTAAAATTATCGTTTCCAGCTCTCAAAAAGTACTTAAAAGAGTCCCTAATGGCAAAGGCTTATTATAGGGTAGAGGACTATTTAACAGACCAAAATGCATGGCCCAAAACAGAAACCAAATAATTTACTTTTACCGGGACACGGTTTTTATAAGGTGGCATATCAAACGTATGTAATTTGTTTTAAATAAAAAAATCACTATTTTGCTTTTTTATATTCTTTATTTTTTTTTACTTTTACAAGTTTTGATATGTTTTCTTGAAGAACTACGTATTGAGTTTATATACTCAAAACATATATTTAGTATAGGCTAAGTACAAATATTGTAATAGATATAAGAGTTATTTCGAAAAAATTACTGACTGTTGAGTTTGTTTCGGCTTTCTTCTCTTCAGTGGTCTCCTCTTGGGAACCGCCGTAGAGTCAGACTTGTAAAAGTGCCCTTGTGGCCTACTTACAGAATAAAGATCATTATTACATACTGCTCAAAACAATATAGGGGCACTAAAAAATTTGCTCGCAACGTGAAAATATATATTAGATGGTAAAATTTATTTTGCATGGTCTCAAGCTTAAAAGGCTTTTGTTTTTGTTTAGCTAATAATCGATTAATCAAATATTCAATTGTTTTATTTGTTTTAATTGAGATCAAAATTAGTTTATTGTAACTACAAAAACTGAACAGAAACTCTCCGCGCAAAGTGGCCCCTTTTTTGTTATAAGTAGTATATATTAAGCTTAATAAATACTTTTAACCTCCCTTTTATCAAGCCACATAATTTTAAAATACTTCTGATGGCTGACGATATTTTCATTTTTCTCCTAAATGATATTAACTTTATTGCAGATTTTTTTTACCTACAATTAACATAATATACAAACAAAATTTCATTGATTCTTTTGTGTAACGAAAACTGAATTAATGCATATGTTTGTCGTAAGAATCGATTTTTTGTTTTAATTAAGACCTTAACTATGTATATAGTTTTTTTGAAATCGACTCGGGCCTGGGCACATTTCTGTTGAAGTGTCTATAGATGTGTTATTTCGAGCTATTTGGTGGAGACCCCGGAAAAAGTTTCAATAAAATCTCATTAAAATCTCCAGACATTTCAATAAAAATGTGTTCACCAAAGTAAGGCGGTTGAAACGCTCGACTTTAGCCGAGCAATTTTTGTAAGTATACGTTTGTGTATAGAAATATTTAACGCTTTTGGCGATTTAAAATGATCAAAAACTAAAAATAAGAACGCTATTTGACCTTAAATAGCATTATGACGTAATAAATCTATTTTTCTTTGAAACCTACTCTAAGCATTTTGACAGTTCCTGAAAATTAGCTTATTGGATCTGTACCGTACCCCATTGGCTGATTCCAGTCCAAACGGATTATCACTCATTTCTAAATTTCAAATTCAATGACGGCTGCACAGAGTCCCCAATTTAGAGCCTATTGTTCAGACAGGTCCCTAGAGTGAACGTTAAATCAAGTGCGTGTAGACTGGCTGAATGGGTAAACTCCTTAGCGTTCGTCGTGTAACTTTAATGATTCCCATTAGAAGCAACAGAAATCATTTCTCTTCAAACTTTGAAGGGCTTTGGAAGTGCGGGAAGTTGTCAAGTACAGCGAAGACGGAGCGACGGTGGCACTTCAGTTGACTCGATATTTCCTTAAATATAGCACTGCTTCTATTTTTCTTAGAAGGATGTTGTATTACTTGTTCTTTTCTTACCACCTTCTCTGCGAGGCAAAAGTGATTTTGCTTGTCCTTTGGGAGTCATAGATACAAACGGTTCTTTCGAGAAGTTTTTTTGGTTTAGGGACTGATTTCTGTGATTTTACTCACGTAAAATTTTGAAAGTTGCCAAACTTAAGGGCCCCCGCCAATTCTTTCGAGGGGCGTTCGGGAGTACGTTTAGGGGTGCATTTTTGTGATTATTCCCGAGTAAAATTTTGAAATTGAGCATCTTGTCTTTGGTCGTGAGTCTGGAGTGCATGAATGAATGAAAATCATTTATTTGCAAGAATTCAAGTACATACAATTAGGGGTGACATTTGATCAGGTAAAAAACATCTGAATTCTGTCTCAGAGGCGCCCTACATTATAAACCGCACCCATTGCACGCGTTGCATCACTTGTATTCGTTCATGCCTGACTATTTACTCTACAGAACATATATCTGTGTAACACACGGATAGTATGATTTATAATAATGGCGATCCGTTGCAATAACACATTTGTAATAACAAACAAACTTTCACAAGAGTAAGGGTAATAATACGGTACATGCATGAAATTTTTTATCGCTTTTCTTAACTAAATATCAAAATACCGTGAATACGATTTCAAAAAGTGAAATTTAAATTTAAATCGGCCAAGAAATACGCAAGATATAGGGATTGAATCTACTAATTAGACAAAGAGGTCAGACGTGCACTGTTACGTCACAGTGCACTCCGGCCATATAAACTCCATATTAAATTCTATTTTGCTAGAAAGAGATAGAATAAAATGTTTGAGGACTTATATCTTTGTTATTTTTATAGTTATTCGAAAAATTCTTTTGTCTACTGTTCGTTACATGAATGAGCTTTTAATAAAGCAAAAAATAAAATTAATGAATATTCCCTATTGGCGGACTATATTATAGCTCACTATAGCTTGACAAGTGCGCGGCGGAGCACGATGACCCTGTCGCGCGCACACTTCTCACTCTCCCCCGCTGTCTTTCCCCCCGTCGCCCGCAGAGCATGGGAGTGTCACGAAAGACATTGTCAAGCTATAGCAGATACCCATACGTAAAAGTTAAGTTTTTAACGTAGGTGTTAGGAGCAGAATATGTTAATAATGTATGTTTGTTCCAGTGATGCAAGCCAGCACATGTGCGGTGGCACATGTGAACTATTATTTGGAGCAATGTCATAAGAGTCTCAAAGGGCCTCGCAAACTGAAACATCGGGGGAACAAGAAGGAAAATCAAGGTTCGTATATCAACAGTTGCCTTGTACCCAGACGCGCTCCGGTACGTGGTCGCTATTCGAGAACCATTTAGCTGCATACGATGCGACTTTTCGGTTGAATTTATACGTCAACTCTGTAGAAAGACTAATACAATCCGATTTTAACCCGGCGGTTTCTGATGCAGAAACGTTCTCGCGTGACGATCACGAATTGAAAGACGCGACATGGACAAATGCCAGAAAAGGTTAGCCGACAATCTTTTGGTAGCTGAGAGTTGCAACTGACTATTGTAAGCGCATGTGGTCTTTCGGCTGAAATGATGATGATATCTTTACACACCAAGGCTAACTTCACTGCGAGGTAAAGTCATCTATATCCTACAAAACAAAAAGTTCCAGCACATTTAACGGGTCGATTTACGTCAGAAATGGCGCTGTCAGGCTGTCAACATCAAGTTAAGGTGCGACCGCAGTACGGAATCGCAGTTGAGCGTCGTATCCGTACCGTTTTTATCGCAAGCTGTCCACACCGCTGCTTAAAAAAAAATCAGTCCGACGAATTGAGAACCTCCTTCTTTTTTGGAAGTCGGTTAAAAACAGTGACGCACGTCAAATGTAAGAAAAACACGTGACGTGAACGAAATTTCGAGATTTGCGAATCAGGGTATCTCGGTTATTGGAAAAAAGAAAATATTAATCCGGCCGTCACTGCGATTCCGTACTGTCACCGTTTTTTGAGCGGCGGTTTGGTCGCAACTTTACCTTTATAGGATTTAACTTGCGTAACATATGTATTTACGACAAATTTTTGCCCGCGACTTCTTCCGCGGACTATTCTAATTTCGAAAAATCGTTTCTTAGTGCATTTCTACTTACGTCTCTAAAGGAATATGTATTTAATTTACATTTTTACATTCGGTGGTTTAGGCTGTGCATTACATGTCAATAGTTAAGTCACTTTTCTTTTATATAGGTATAGATTACAGAACTTTTGAAACAACTGGCCCTAAGCCTAAGCCTTAACTACTTATGCATTGCATCCTCCCTAAAAATTGCTGATAAAATCGACTCGTGTCGCGGCTTGATATGAGGGGAATCGACGTGAAAATTCCTTCGAAGGTCGTATCGTATCGTGCTAAGTCATTAAGCTTCGAACGGCATGGCCTCTCACGTTCCGCTGGGTACCTACTTTTAGCTGTTTAATTTGTTGAGTAAAGTTTGCCAATATTAATAATGGCCCAAATGGAATTGGTTTGACCACGTTTTTGAGGTACCTTGTCAAAGGAAAAGGAATGGGTAGACAGTGGGAGTATGATCCGCTTCGTGTTATCTAGGTACATAGTTTCATCCTCTGTTGTACCTACATAGATTTCACAAAGACTTATACAACTAACGGTCGCAAGATTTCTGGAACTATTCATCGCTTCTGAGAGGTTTCTCTAAATTTCAAAATTCGACGATAATTAGTGAAACGGCGCACACGAATTTCGAAGTTTAGTTTGAAGTGTATCATCTAGTTTTGAAACTTCATGTATCTCTGATTGGCCGTATCTTATTCTCTATTCTCAATACCAACGAGTAGATGTATTTAGATTATATTAGCGGTTACTCGCGTTGTGAAAGCAGAGTACTCCTCGGCATATTTTAGTCCATTACGAGGTTCTTAGCCATGAGCGACGAGTGGACACCGACGCTGCCCGCCCCGCGCAGTGCGAAATGTAACCGCAAATGTAAACTAAATATGTCTGAATCCCGGAAACGGAATATAACTTACAGCAGGTAATTAATAATAGAAAACCTACATTCGTTATTAGGTATTGAAACTATTTAGCTTAAACGTCTCTGCCTACTACACCGTATTATACCATGACCGTGTATGAACGTGTCAAACAAAATAAATATTCTTTTCACTTCTCCTGCTCAAAAAGTACGTCATATTAGCTTCGCGAAGCGAGACTAAAATAGTACATCTAACCGCTAAGGCTTTAAAAGAAAGCCATATAATCCCATACAAATTTCTATGAAACGGAAATAAAAAACTTGCGGACAGCCACATTCTACTTCTGAATAATTAAAAACAAACAATCCAACCTGATCAGACTGGCCAAAATTTCTGATTGAACTTTTTATTTTTCATAAATTTTCTCGCAGTCGAAGTGAAAAGCAGAGTGTTTAACACCAGCCATTATGACACTCAGACATATTTCGTGTTTAATCACTTCGTGTCATAATGGCTTATTTTAGCCCCTTGTCCAACAATCTACTATTGTATTGATAAGTATGAGACTGCCCACTAGCCCGTTTCGTCGCCGTCACGTGCCATGCAAAGTTCGTATCGCGTTACATCCCGTTACGTCTCTGATACGTTTATATAGTACCACGGTCATGGTATGATACGGTGTAGTGGGCAGAGACCTTACAGAACAGCCATGAAGACTAACAAAATTACCCGTAGCAGCAGGCTCTATGCATTATTTGATTCACATTGCAGCTTCCCAGTATTTCATTTAACCCAACTGGCTAACGAAATTTGTGTTACGAATTATATGAAATGAAATGAATGAAATTGACGCGAGTACAGATACCATCATTGTAATACAACTACGTGACTACGGCTTTCAACCCCGGGTTTTTTTTAGTGACTGTACCGGAATACCAGAAAATTTGATTAAGAAAGTCTGTTGTGTCGCTGATAAGACGTGTTCCTACTTAAACTTCACCGTGATTGTTGTTTCATAACATAATCAACATGATTGGGGAGCGTTTCAACCGCTGCACTTTTATGTAACGATTTTTTTACATCATAAGGTGCGTCCACATTTGTATCATTTGCCCGTATCAGATCATCGTCGCGTAGCATGATCGCGTGTCACGATCACGCGTTTGGACGTTGTGCCGATCCGATCACTCGAAATCCATTTGCTACGCGTATCACACACTTGTATCGGAAGAGTGCGGCATTATCGGCGCGCCGACAGTAAGCGTCGAAGCAGCGCGATACGCAGTCATGCTACGGCACGGTGATCGGATACGAGCAAATGATACAAGTGTGGACGCATCTATACGTGACGAAATTCGATAAAATTTTTGAATAGAAATAGAAAATGATGCCTTGCCTACCTTATGCCTAAAACTCCAATGCGTTTGTCAATTTTATTCACCAGTAATTTGTTACATAAAAGTATCAGCGGTCGAAACGCTCCGTGGCCCGACCCATTGTAGTTCATAATTAGAGTTTTCAAGTTTGTATCAAATATTACTTGTATACAGTATTATTAGTATAGAGACTCGTGCGTGCACTAAAAATGCACAATACAATTGTGCAGGAAACTGTCTTAGAAATAAGAATTATGTGCTTTGTTTTACAAATCTATACTATTAAACACTTGTAAAAATGAAAAGTCTGTACATTGTACATATAAAAAAAAAACATTGAAATGGACTATTCGGAGGTCACTGGAGCGATAAATATATTTTTTTGTATGTTGGTACGTGTCGTTGTGGCTTCATCACGCAAAATCGGCTAAACGGATTTCAACTATTTTTGGTACACGGGTAGCTGGTATCCCCAGATGGTTATAGGATACTTTTTACCCGACTACGCTGAGAAAAAAAGAATGGTTAACAATTTCTCTCCTCCACGAACGATATTATAAAGTTGTAAAAATGAAATGTCTGTACAGTGAAGATATTTTAAAAAAATTGATTGTTAAGTACTATTTGGAGGTCACTAAACCGAGAAATATTTTTTTTGGATTTTATGTATGTTTGTATGTGTCGTTGTGGCTTCATCACGCAAAATCGGCTAAACAGATTTCCACAATTTTTGGTACACGGGTAGCTGGGCATCTCCAGATGATACCAGATTATAGGATACTTTTTACCTGACTACGCAGAAGAAAAAACGACGGGTTATGACTTTTTCTTTTCCATGAACGAAGTTGCGGGCATCTTCTAGTTTTATAAAATAAAATTGAATACATAAAATAAGAGTGTAAAATAAATGTATAGGTACCTTTTATTCGCCATTATATAATAAGACAGTTGAGCCTTTAGAACGGCCATGAAGACTAACAAAATTACCGGTAGCAGCTGGCTTTGTGCATTACTTGATTCCCGTTGCAGCTTCCCAGTATTTCATTAAAACACAGCTGGCTAACGAAGTTTGTGTTACAAATTACAACGCCTTAGTAACCTTAGTAACCTTAGTAACCTTAGTAACCTTGTAGATTATAGAAGACGTTGAGCAACGTTTTATTAAAGTGCATAGTTTCGTTCGTTTGTCTGTCAGTTAGACTGCCTTGCTACTGAGCAATGGAATTATTTAAAATTGCCGGTCGTATAGGTGATTTATTAAAATGCACAGAACCCGAATAGTAATGGGTGAAGACAGACGAATACCAGTCTGCGATGCTTTTATCGAAAGTTAAGGCGATAGTAACAATTTTGAAACCCGTGGGTGCTCCGCTCGTTGCAAGTTTTCGCTAAATACAATAGAGATATTGCCTGATCTCAAAATTTGTAAAAATTATATAAGATCCTGATAAAAAGCAAAATAAGGAACTACGTTGAAATTTTGAGTACATAAGATATCTTACATGTAGCTTCTTTTATGAGCTCTTAAAGTTGGGTGGGAAAGTCCATTTTTAAGGAATGAAAATATTAATAATTAATAATACCATTGAATAACCCATAAAATGTATGGTAACTTTTGTTATCAATCAATCAATCAATCAAAATATTCTTTATTCAAGTAGCACTTTCGAAATGTCAGTTACATGAGAGTGAATGTTTGCTGGGAGACATACAATATGATCTAACATTTGCTGCAAGGATTAGGGAAAACCCAGAAAAACCTTATCAGATCATTTAACTTAAGTATAATATTATTGATAAAATTATCATTTTAAAAATTAAAATAATCAATAAGAAATGAATAATCTAGAATGTGTCTAGAATAAAATTCGAAATGTCAGAGTATATAAAACAATTAAGATTAAAATACTAGTAATACCTTAGGTATTCGTTAAAATAATTATTCATGTACCTACATGACGCTATAATTTACATTAATCCCACGCGGCCTTATCATTCATGTAGTCTTCTGTAAGCTTTAGAAAATAATTTTCGTTTCACAATATTTTTGAATTTACCAATAGACAACTAACTTATGCTGCTAGGAAGTTTATTATAAAATCTCACACAGTTACCCATGAATGATCTCCTTATTTTATGGAGCCTAGTAGCAGGCACTGCGAGCTTATGCTTATTTCTAGTATTAATATTATGTACTAGCTTTTGCCCGCGGCTTCGCCCGCGTACTAAACGTAATTTTTAACCGTCTACAAAAAAGGAGGTTCTCAGTTTGACCCTTATGTATGTATATGTATGTATGTTTGTCTGCGATTATCTCACGTTTAGCTGAACTGATTTAGATGCGGTTTTCGAAAAAGAATTTGTTACTTTCTGAAGGTCTCGGTATACGACGTTTTGGTGAAGGCAGTATCCTTATATTTTTTTAAAGAAATGATTGCAATAATTGTTTAGCTGTTAGGCCCCGGCAATGCATTAGTACTACTAAGAGATTATGATTAATTCAGATTTCAACTCTTGAATAAAAACTTTTGCCCGCGGCTTCGCTCGCGTCAAATCTGGGGTAATTTTGAATTTAAAAACCAGCTAAGAGCATGTCGGACCATGCTTAGTGTAAGGTTCCGCAGCCGTTACTACCAAAAAAAAGGACTACAGACCAGCAAAGGAGCGTATCTTCATGCGGCTTACGTCCTTTTGTTGAAGCGCAGTATTTCGGCAATATCTCCGATAATCCGATAAAAAGCGGGACTGTCCCTGCGCAAAACAATGAGTACAGTTCAAGATCCAGTCAAAATAGTGGCCTCTACTACGTTCCGGTGCAAAGTATTGACTTGCAGCCTTAATGCCGTTACAAAGTTTGCGTGGTCCGTCTGTTACAACCGATTTCCGATAGAAACTATCGGACCAATTAAATTGCAATTTGACACAAATACTCTCAAGAATTTTCATGCCTTCTATATAAAATTTCAAAATCGATGCCATTTTCGTAATTAACGTCCCAAAAAAATATAAAAACGACACCCATATTGATATTTTCACATTTCAACCCCATCACTCACCAACAGTAGGGTGATATTATTTTACGTCCGCTAAATTGGATTTTAAAGTCGATGCCATTATTATAATTAACGTCCCAAAAAACCATGAAAACGACATCCATATGAGACATTTCAACCTGTCACACCCCGGCAGATGTCAAAATCGATGTCATTTTCGTAATTATAACGTCCCAAAAAACCATAAAAACGACACTCATATTGATATTTTTAAATTTCAACCCCATCGCACACCAACAGGGAGATGATAATTCACGTCCGCTGAATTGGATTTCAAAATCAATGCCATTTTCGTAATTAACGTCCCAAATAACCATAAAAACGACACCCATATTTATAATTTGACATTTCAACCCAATCGCACCCCGACAAGGGAGATAGTATTTCACGTCCGCCACGTTGGATTTAAAAATCGTTGTTGTTTTCGTAATCAGCGACCCGATAAACCGTAGAAACAATACCCATGTTGATTTTCAGATTTTGTCACCACATTTCCCCCTTTTAGGGGTTGAATTCTCAAAAATCCTGAAACACGTGTTTACTCATTTATTGTTAGGAATACTCCTGTGAAGTTTCAAATAAAATAGTGTAAGTAATCTTGTTTCCCCATACGAACTTTGGACCCCCATTTCACCCCCTTAGGGGCTGAATTTTGAAAAACTCCTTCTTATTGGATACTAACGTTATAAACCCTACCTATTGTAAAAAAATCAGCTTTCTAGGTCCAACGGTTTGGGCTGGGCGTTGATTTAAGTGAGTCAGTCAGTCAGTGAGGACTTTTACGTTTATATATATATAGATATCACAGTTCTTCTTAAAGTGGGTAATATTTTTATGTACATACATAATATTCTCATAAATGTATTGACAATGCACTGTCAGTAATAATGTCCTTAAACGTTATGAATCCGAAAAAGTCCAAAAATGTGATTTTAACATTGTTGTTTTTGGGGAGTTTTGATGAGATATTGGAGTAGTTTTTTCACCAATATTTTTAATATTGAAAGGTCGCTCTACAGCAAATAAGTTATTAAATAGCCTATTTTCCTGTGTATCGGTAACGGGCAAGGCGCTACAAAACCTCGGTAAAGTAAAAATATATGAGTGTGAGAGCGATCACTGCATTTATCACTTATCTATCGCGCGATAAACGCTGTGATCATAAGTCTGCGTAGGGGATTATCCTGCAGAAAAATGAAATTCCCTTGTCATGCGAGCCAAAATTGTGCTATAAACAGGAAGTAATTGAGAAATGGTTTGCAATGAAACCACAACTTACTTACATACGGACATTATAAGTTAAATAAAAACTTGTAATGAAACTTCGCGAAGGGGCCGAAACCGCGAGAAATACCTACTAAGTAAATATAATAATAAGTATAAATTACATGTATACAATTAATTGTATAGTTTTTAATTAAGTAATCTGGTTTCACGGTGAATTGGGTCGCTGTAATACCGTGTAAATAAATTGAATAATAAATAAATAAAATAAATAAACGTTGAAGATTGACATAACTTACTTTCATCCCAGGAATACACGGTTTATATACTTTTATGCCCTTGACGAGATTCGAAATCGGGAGCCGCTGACTTCGTAGACCGGTGTACAGTCACCAGCATTTACACATTCACTGCCTGAACCTGCCTAGTGGGTGCTCTGCTCGTAGATGCGTAGCGTAGCCGATACCATGCGTTTCCCCGTGTGTAGAGGAAAGTGGTCGTGGTCGTGAATATGTTGATAGGCGCCAAAATAAAGCGCGCATATCTGATACGAGTCTTTATCTATAGCCATTAGGAAGTGGCAGATATTTTCGCCCGCTTTTTTATGGTAGCTATACTGGGGACTGTACAACCAACTTAGCTCACCGCATCGTTTGGCTTGTTTGTAAGTTGCTTATTGTTCTCCAGACACTTATTTTGTTGGTCCCAAATACTAGTTTTCATTAAAATATCAATACAAGAGATTTTATAACGGGTGTTTAAATAACTTTAAACATGAAAACGAAGCACAACCTTCATAATGAGGTGGAAAACGGCGCATTAACTGCCTCCGCGGGCCGATACAGCCGACAACGGAGACTACTTAGTAACCAATAGTCTAAATGGAATAATAACTGCACCCGAAGCTATAAAAAGTGTACAGAATATGCATTTAAGGTAACGCAAGCGAAGAAATGCAAAAAGATTTGGCAAAAAAACAGGTTACCATATATTTGGTCATGTATATATGTTACCAGTTTGAACTCCGTAGAGATTATCGGATTATGTTGCCTCGTGCCAACATAATTAAATGATGTCTATTACCCGACACGTGTTCTTATAAGACTCTATTTATGGAAGCACTGCACCGCGACCCTTAATATTCTGCGGCGGCGGTAAAGCTACATTACAACCTTTATGCCTTTATGGCTATGACTGTAGGTTTTCATCGACACTAATTGCTCGTAAGAGGCTTAACTTTCGCTTTATTAACATATCACGGCGCATGTTCGCTATAAAGACGCGATTAAAACAGGCAATCCTATTATTTTTACTATTTGATAATAAAACAGTGCCTACCTACTTATTTGATAACAAGTTGGGAAAAGCACAATGGAGCAGCGAGGAACGCTGTGGAGGCACATTTTTAGGGTTCCGTAGCCAAAACGGCAAAAATGGAACGCTTATAGTTTCGTCATGTCCGTCCGTCCGCCCGTACGTCCGTATGTCACAGGCATTCTACTCAAAAACTACAAGATGTGTATTGATAAATATAGATTACCTACTACTTTTGGTGGATGGCACTCCATACTTGCAACAGAAGCAATTTTTGTTTAAGCAAACATCAACGCGTAGCCAATTATTTCGTCAGTATTAAAATAGTATTTTATGCAATCGTTATATAATGTATGCTTTTTCAGTCGAGTACCGTGTTTAGGCCACGAAGCTTGCTCAGTGGCCTAAGTAAGGTACGAGACTTAAAAAGCTAATTATATAACTATTGTATACAATACTTTTTCTACGAGTAGGTTTCATCATCATCATCATCATCATCATCATCATCATCATCATCATCAACATCATCGTCATCATCATCAACATCATCGTCATCATCATCATCATCATCGTCATCATCATCATCATCATCATCATGACGACCGGTTTGGCTCAGTGGGAGTAACGTTGCCTGCGAAGCTGAGGTCCTGGGTTCAAATCCCGGCAAGGGCAAATATTTGTGTGATGAGCATAAATATTTGTTCCTGAGTCTTGGATGTTTTCTATGTATGTAAGTAATATATCTATTAAATATATCGTCGTCTAGTACCAATAACACAAGCCTTATTGAGCTTACCATGGGGCTAGTTTGATTTGTGTAAAATTGTCCCGTAATATTTATTTATTTATTATTTATTTATTATCATCATCATCACCATGACGATCACGATCACGATCACGATCACCATCACCATCACCATCACCATCACCATCACCATCACCATCACTATCACCATCCCCATTATCATCATCATCACCATCACCATCACCATCACCATCACCATCACCATCATCACCATCATCATCACCATCATCGTACCTCCATTATCTTCGACTCATTCATTCGACATATTCATAAGCCAACACATCAATTTAAAGTGTTGGCTTATGAAATAAAGTGTTGGCTTATGAATATTTCAGTTCAGTGTGAAGTGCCATAGAGTATCCGACATTGAAAAGTATGCTATTAAAGTTTACTCAATGAAGTTCTTATTGAGGGATTAAAGTCGACGAGCTGTGATATTCGATATTTTGGCGTGGAGATAGTTTGAGTCCCGGGGAAGTACATAGGCTACTTTCTATCCCGGAAAAATACCCTTATCCGCGATATACGAATTTAAGGCGGACGAAGTCGCGGGCAGAAGCTAGTACTATTATAAAGTTGTAAAAATGAAATGTCTGTACCTACATTGAAGATATTAAAAAAAACGATCAAGTGCGAGTCTGACTCGCGCACCGAGGGTTTCGTACAAAATTACACTTACACTGACTAAACTTGCCGCTTGAATTAAGTTTGCTTCTGGTATCTCCATCTCAAATGACAAGCATGAAATGGTGGCACATACAAATTAGGAGCAAACTTAATCAAACATGGGTTATTAAAAAAAAAATATGGTGATTAAAAAAAAAGGAAGACAGATAGATATATGGTTATAATTTTCGTGTAATATTTATATTAAATTACATAATTCCAGAAAATTCCAGATTTTTCGCTTGGAAAACTTCGGAGATAAAGGTGCTTTTTTTTCACATTTTCCTTAATAAAACAAAATCTACTCGCAATAAAAAAAAGTACTAATTATGTACAGATCAAGCCCTTTCATATGATACCCTACTTGACCTAGGAGCTAGACTTTGAATTTTTGGCCCCCCTCATATGTCGTTTTTAAAGAAAATAAAAAATATATTTTAAAATATTTCCTTTGCAATATATGTGGGCTGACCATGTTTATAAATATACCAAATTTCAAATAGATAGCATAAGTAGTTTTTGAGATATGGCGTTCTAATAGTCGGACAGACAGACAGATAAAGTCGCACCATAAGGGTTACTTTTTTACCATTTTTGGTACGGAACATTTTGGTTGTAACGGACTATTTGGAGTGATTGAGTGCTGAGTGTTGAATGAGTGCTCGAGCTCGCAACAGTTCCATATAGTGCCAAATCGACTTGGAGAAAATGGTTTTATCCGCTAGCGTAGAAAAGTCATTTAAAGTTCGAATTTATATATTTTTTATAATATGTTTATTCGTAGGTTCATTATCACTAGTTTTAAATGTAAAAATGATGGATTTGTTATTATTATAAAATCATATTTTTGCTCACATCTCACGTTTTCCTCGCTGTAAAAAGTTGTATGTTGCATGCTACAAAATGATTTGGCTTCTCGTGCCTTAAGGGGGTGCATCAAAAATTTAAGCTATTTTTTAGGGGTTTATTTTGTCAAATCTAGTATATTAAACAGGCTGGTTTTCAGATATGTGTTTTTTGACTATATAACCTATTCAGCGTCTAAAGCGGAAACATGTTTGCTTAAAATTTCCACGATATAAAAGTTATCCAAAACCACGTCTTCATTTTCTATTTTTTTCTGACTTGTACAAACGACAGATTAATAAACGGCTACATTATGTAAAAATGTCATTCATTCCTTTATCTTGTACTTCACTAACTTAAATGTTAACAAAACATAATAATATCTTCGATTTCATTGTGTTTTTACATCTGGTGCTTACGCCAAAAAACTCCAAGCATCTACATGTATAGCTTTTTCTTTATTTGATGCGCGCGAGCAATAAATGCGTCCCTTATTACAAATGGCACTCATTGGCCAGCACGGGGGCCGGGGCGTGGTTTTTCCTTGCCGATGCAGGGCCTTAATTGAAAGCCTCGTTACGCCCAGGAATCTATTATTTTAAATTCCTTCACTTACTCGGT
This sequence comes from Hedya salicella, assembly GCA_905404275.2. NCBI lineage: Eukaryota > Metazoa > Arthropoda > Insecta > Lepidoptera > Tortricidae > Hedya > Hedya salicella. The sequence continues at coordinate 13,153,518 of FR990111.1, read as the reverse complement.
CGCTCCGCTAGTGGTTCAATTTTAGACTCGCACCAAATAACAACTTTGCAGTCTTGCATAATAAATAACTATTTTGCAAATATCTTCAATGTCAGTCATACATTTCATTTCATTTTTACAACTTTATAATTGTCTAGATTACGCCTTTATGGCTGCGGTTGTATGTTCACATTGACACTAAATTACTCATAAGAAACTTAACATTTGGCCCGTGGGCTTAACTGACGACTGTTTTTACGGTCGTATTAGGGTATTTGACAATAGTAAAAATACCCTCCGTACTCTGTTAAATAAGTACATGGAGCTAATATTGTAATTATAGACTCGGACGAAGCCGCGCTTCCATACGGTTTACTGGTACCTACTCAATAAAAAAAATGAACTAGCGATTGCAGGATTCATGATTATAAAATAATAAGTTGATGTTTGATTTTCAGATCAGACGAATATCGAGGTGAAGACGAGTCGAAGACGAAAGAAACTGAGCGTGAGTATATATCCCTACCTATTAGAAGGTAGGTACCTGCAACTTCGTCTGCGGAGGAGGAAAATGTCATAACTCTCTTTTTTTCAGCGTAGTCGAGTAAAAAGTATCCTTTAATCTGTGAATACCCAGCTACCCGAGCCGTGTACCAAAAATAGTTGAAATCCGTGAAGCCGATTTGGCGTGATGAAGCCACAACGACACACACAAACATACAAAAACAATGTATCGTGACATCCAAATAGTCCATTGCAATATATTTTTTTAGAAAATATATTACATGTATCTACAGACATTTAATTTTTGCAACTTTGTAATAGTATAGATTATATTGGTGGAATTACTATACCTGCAAGGATATAAAAAAGTGAAAACATGCATACATAGATAGATATAGTCTGGCTATAATATCTTTACCCCACTAATTTTAATTGTTTTATCTGTGCATTGCTATATGGTAACACTGAATATAGGGCACTAAATAGTTTTGATACTTGTGTATTATCCTCGACTTTTAAACAAAGTGCAAATAACATTTTAGTATTATATTTAGCAAATATATTATTTAAAAAAAATCATTACCTACTGCTACCTCTGCAGTAATATACTATTATTCACCTCCACCAATAAATTGCTATCTAATAACCTACATGGAACATGGCTACTTATTTCTACCATTCTAATATTATAAAATCATTAATTTCTACCACTCATAGCAGAAATTTTCTTCAGATATTGTCTTTTGCTAGTGATAGTGACATTAACATCTATTTTTTAAAGTTTATTTAGAACGAGTTTCATTTTCCTCTTAAGATCATCATTTGAACCAGCTGTAATTTAAAAGGAATAATAAATAAGTCACTGACACCACATAATATATTCTCAGTGCACTAAAGAGGCTACTAAAAGCTAAATGGCTTCACTAGAACTTTATTTTAACAAAAACAATATAGGTCTTATTCAAAAGTAATAAAATTGGTTAATCCTACTAGCCAAAGACTTAATTTAATGTAAACATTGCCGCTTTTCAGCGATATGCTTTACAGCATCGAAGTTAATGATCATGCGGAAAAGCAGCTGACCACTCTTATATGGTTTTCCCATAGTTAAACCTTAATTTTTTTTAAACCAACGCACGTAAAGATAAATTATTTCTTAAGACACATATACGACTTGACGTCTGTGACAGATACAAAACATTGCCATATTCAGTTTTTATATATTTGACAATTCATTTGCTTGGAAGAGATAAAATGGTCCGACCCTACACTCGAAAAATATAACGATCCTTTTGACGCAGCTGTGTAAATACAATTCGAACTACTATGTCAGCGGTGTTCGAATCCACGTCGTATTTTTCCGGAACGGTACTTTACCAACTAAGCCATCATTGCTACGTCAGTAAAGCGTCAATCGCATAGAATGGACAACATTTCATTTTTTTAAAGTGACTGCAATTGAAATATCACGGATAGATTTGGGCTCTCTGGACACATTAACGTTATTTTTGGAATTTATGGATCACTATTTTTTGAAAAAATGGGTTTTATTAGCAAATGATGAAAGTGAGGCTGAACAAACTTAATTTCATGGCTTTATTTTTTGAGGATTATTAAGAAAAATTGTGACAATGTATGACATAATATGGCATTGTCTTGACATGTTATTGCTTTCTACGTTTGAGTCTTAATTTCTTTTGTCAGTTTTAAATGTCAATCAAATCGTCAAATGTTTTCCAATACCGGGGATTGAAGATTAATTAGTCCACATACAACTATATCCTCCAACACACTAATTTATTATTGACATGGAGTTTCAACAGCTTGTATAACAGAATTTAATAAACACAAACAATATCAATAAACTTCAGATTTGGTCATTTTAATGTTTCTTAGTACACTTAGAAGGCGCAGCGACCAATTGGGTATCTAAATGTTTGAAGCCTCTAATCTGCAAGGATTGTGCAATTTTCTGGAATTGTTTTTATCAGGAGACATCAATGCTTTGGTTGTACAAGATGGCACAAAACACGTAATCATTGGATCTTGCCGATACATTTTCTTGTTGCTCATTTTAAGATCTTAAACCAATTACTTGAACGGAAGCCAAATTCAAATTGTAACTGCCGCCGATTCAATAACAATAAAGATTCAAGTTGTTGTCATGACACTTGTCAGTAGTTGTCATAATAAAAGCACAGATGCGGTATATTTTTTACTTTTTAAATTGTATTTTGTAAAGGCGCTACATTTATTCTGCCTCACATTGCGCTTAGGCCCGTTTAGAATGAGGTAGTTTTGTTTTATCAAAATGTGTGGCTAAAGCTAAAAATAAAATAAAAATACAAAATACATTCCTTGTAATTTTGCAAATGCTATTAGATAGTTCGAAAAAATTAGGGGGTTAAAAAAATGAAATGTTGTCCATTGACTTTCGTCATCTAAGAGGCTACTCTGAAATTCGACGTTCGTATGGCACCATCTCACTCACTCAAATACAGTTTAACATGAGAGTGAGAGGGACGGCACGTTAAAAACTTCGAATTTCGAGATTCGGAGTAACTCCTCTAATTTAAGTCCCTGCACTAGCGCCCTCCAGGCGTGTGGATGCGACTCAGATGCTCGACCAACTTCACTTTATTTTGGCCAATTTCAAAATGTTTCATTATTTTTTTAATTTTAAAACATCACACAATTTTTTATTTAAAATACTGGTACATCTAGCAGAAAGAAAAATGTATTGCAATCCACTGCAGTCTCAGCCGGAACTAAACCAGCGATCTCTGTTTGACAAGAACAGCGTCAACCATTAGACCATCATTCCATCTATTAATAGCTCGTTATTCGCAACTAATTAATCCTCTACCTTCGGTAACGATACGATACTCACGACGATCACAAAAATTCCGCTCCCCTTCCCCTGAACGAAATTCTGTATTCGCGCCTGGCGCCCTCTGTATTTTCTATACTTTTCTCATTGTTTAAATGACTTGAAAACTTATTTTCTCAGCATATAGTGGCTGTGGTTACTGCAGGCCACTGCGTGCCTGTGGCCTCAATACTGTACTACGTGATCGGGGTGGCTATCTTCGGTCTCGGCAGACACCAGAACTCGCAGGACATCGTTGATGTGCTCATGTTTCCGTTGCAGTTCACCACAAATGGTGGACTTGCTATGGTTAGTAAATTGATACATATTCCTAGACATCTTTCGGCTGATATAATGATGAAGAAATTACCGCAGCTGCTTTGTGAATCCAGTGCAAGCTTCTATGAGTGCATGACCCAGAAGCAAGGAACTACACCAACTTGGTCTCGGTTATTTCTTCGTCTCTCCACAGGGTCTACTTTTTAAACTTGGGCACAGCTGGCATCACCCTAGAGAGAGTTACGGCACTAGCAGCATTAAGTGGTCGAGCTTACCGCAGATCACTGCGTGCCCATGGCCTCCATACTGTAGGTACGTAATTGTGGACTTGTTAACGTTGTACTTCCTCTAACGGCAGGCATGCTATGGCACCAAAGTGCAGGGCCAGATTTAGGGGTCTAGAGGCTCTGGGACAACGAATAAGTGGAGGCCCCTAGCACAGACCTTATACACGCTATAGTTGCAATAAATATTATATCATCAATACATGCCGTTGTCCCCAGGTGGAGTCCCACTTCCGAATAATGTATGCTCTGTACGTAGAGGGCGCCATGGCGCTGCTGACATGCGCGCTGGCGGCGGCGCGCAGGCACAGTGGGAACTCAGTCGGCCGAATCGTCGAAAAGCACAGGCTCTATACTAAACGCTGACACACTATATTCAAGAACATTCAATGAATCATTAGAAACCGAAAAATCGCCAGCATTTGTCATATATCGAAATACTGTGCTGTGATTTATAGAATTTGAATCAAGTAGACATGGAGCCAGACAATGGTTTTAGCGATTTCAGAAATGCATTTAGACACTTATGATATCTTATACTGATTTTAATACTGATAGAAAACTGAATACATACTGTCTCAAAGACGATTTCGAGATACGAAAGCGTCCTTTTGGACGCCAAGCCAACGACTCATATATCCGCATCGCAGGTTCAACGCCAACGACCTATATATGCGTCAAGGCATCTAGACCGATATAGACCGACGCCCATTGACATACGGGTGATGTTAGCGTGAAACTTCATGATTTCATTGCGTATGAGTGACACCTCTTTTCTTTTTCAAAGCTTCGAAAAGGTTTTAAAAGTACATATAATACATATAAAAAAAATACTTTATTTTTTACATTTATTTGTCCCTGCTTTACGGTTATTTCTTTAAAATAGCCAAGAATTCCATAATAATGCGATCACTGAAGTCAGCTCCAATCGTTGTAAAGGCCAAAAAATAATAGCTCAGGTGGATGGAACCTCCTTGTGAGTGTTATACGCTCTGTACAGTCAAGGGCAAAAATAAGTAAGCACCACAAAATCTCATAAATATTTGGACCACGGGTCGAGAGGGTAAATATACATCCAAACCTTATTACTATAACAATAGAGTTCGTGTGCATATTTTTTTTAACTTTTGGTGTTTATCTTTGCTCTTTACTGTACCGTGGAGGACACTATACTAAGCGCTATAAGGTATGTAATGTAGTCGAAATTACCCTACTAAAGGGTTCGGGGTTACAGACTTACAAATATCGAAAGATCTGGGGCCCGTTTCATAAAAACTTGTAACTTATATTACAAGCGGAAATCTCTTTCTAACAATATGTATTAAAAAGAGACTTCCACTTGTAATACCTACAAGTTACAAGCTTTTCTGAAACGGGACCCTGGTCTATTTGACAAGTGCTGTTACAATATACATACGAAATCAAATTTTGCATACTAATCTTGCCGAGTTTCAACAATAATGCCCAGAATGCTTAGTTGGATAGGTCTAGGGTGACCGCACCCATCATGGTCATGTTAAGTACAGTAGTACCCAATAATGTACATCAAAGATTCGGTGCTTTTTGGCCCATTTTTCATGGACTTTACCACTTGCCAACATTCCTTTATTTGTACAAACAGTGTTGTTAGTTTAAAAATGTGATGCACCTTAATTAAAATTTGGATCTACGGAAAAAATATCTGTGGGCTGCATACATGAATACAAATACACAAAAAGGTTTTTTTTATTCAGTGACATTGGAATAGCCCGTTTCACTCTTTCAGTATCTTCAATGTACAGAGATTTCATTTTTACAACTTTATACCGAATAAGTAGTCTAGAAACGGATTGGTGAATATAAATAAAACACAAGCCAGTACTCTTGTTATTTTAATTACCAACCTACAAACTAGTCAACCGCTATATACAGCTTTGATTATCTTTTATAGCTTCACGCTATTGTAAAATATCAGAGACTTTTGTTAACATATTTTTGGAATTAACAATTCGGATGAAACTGCGAACGAAAATGTACTCTACGATGGAAATAATCTAATATTGCTATCTATACTTGTATCACAGAACTGTAAAAAAATAATGTGTACGACAAGAAAATCATATGAAAATATGACATTAAATTAATAGAAAACAAAACTAATATTAAATTATATCGCCAGAATGAATACAAATCAAATCAGTCAATCTATAGGAATTTATAAAATCGAATATTGGAATATTTTCTGTTATAAAGAAGCAAAGATACAGAATATTATTGAGCCATTATGCCTCGAGCAATTTCTCAATGTCCTAGCTACGATACAAAGTAACATATCTTCTTCTAATGTTGGACTACTATAGCACAGTCTAGAAATCAATACAGTCATCCGACGAAGCCGTATAGACAGAGCAATCGTGCGGGGTGCAAGGGGTGAGACGCAGATGGGGCGAGCCCGAGCTGCATAGTCCGTATTTGTTTAGTAGCTCGGCACATGTCATTGTCATTTACGCAAACATCAAAGGCGTGGGCCCACTGAATGTTTTTTACACTGTGACTATAGTATGGACTTCCATTATAATGTAACTGAATTCGGTGAGGTTCAACCATACCTAATTTATACGTTTAGTTACTTAACACTTTCAAGACAGGGACCCGTTAGGCAGGCGCTCTGTTCGTAGCAAGTTTTCGCTACAAACGCATTTTTCCATGTTATCGGCTACGCGCGCTACGAAAACCTTGCTCGTGAATGCGTTAATTATCAATTTGGACACGCTGTTACAAAGTCATAAACTATAACGGACATATTTGGCTTCGTCTGCGATAAGGAATGAAGATCTGTAGAACAACCAGAGTAACCGGCATAGCTGGAAAAAGCTTAACACATTCACTGCCAATAACGCGCCTAACGGGCGCTCTGCTCGTGGACGCGTAGCCGATAACATGCGTTTCCTCGTATGTAGAGGAAAGTGCGTAGCGCTACGAAAAAGTGCTTGCACTTGCTGCCAAGCAAGTGTTAAGTGATAATGGACAAGGCACATCGCTTATAAAACCGATGGTCGCACGAGCCATGTTTGTATTTTTTTAGGTACCTGTGTGCCAGAAAGTTTAAAAGGAGCCCTTATGGAGCGACTCTGTCAGTGTGTCAATCCATCTCTCACAGGGCCATACCTCAGGAACTACTTATGCTATCTATTTGGGATAGTTGGAAACATGGCAGAAGAAACAAAAGGTTTCATCTTCAACGAAACATTACCACTAGGTGGCCTAAAATTCAGTAGTTTAATATTCGAGTGCCATCACATCTCTTCGTAAGAAACGTTTTAAAACAATTATAACGATTGGGGTGAGACGTTATTGCCATATCCAACCAATTTACGTGGAAGTAATAAGAAACGAACAATTAGGAATCGGTTTTTTTTCCAGGTTGCTAGTTTCCCGATAGTTCGGTGACCACGCATGACCACTTGTATAGTAGCTAGACCCAAGGCTTATGAATAATCTACGCTTTGCTTCTCTTTGATTCTTTGACTTCTTCTGCCGCCTCGGTGCTGCCATCTGTGGCCGGCGTGGCTTCCGCTTCTATAGGCTTCTTCTCTTTTAAAGCTTCCTTAACAGCATCGACGATGTTTTGATTCTCTGATATGGACACCTTTTTGCCTGCGAATATGTTAAATATATAGTAATACTATCATTTACGCCTGGCTTCGCCCGCGTTATTGAGAAAACTTAAGGGATGATTTCCAGGACAAAAAATATCCTATGTACTTCCTTTACCTTTCATCTAAATAGGTTCAGCAGTTTAATCTTAAAAAGGTTAGACAGACAGGTCAGTTCTCCCAGTGTTTTGTGTGATGAGCACGAATGTTTGTTCCTGGGTCTTGGATGTTCTCTATATATATTTAAGTATTATAATTTATGTATATATTATGTATATCGTCGCCTAGTACCCATAGTACAAGCATTGCTTAGTTTGGGACTGGGTCGATCTGTGTAAGATTGTCCCTGATATAAAAAAAGCCCCAAGTCAGGTTGAATCGGTCCAACCCACCTCCGCAGTCCTTGAGCCTTGCGCACTGCGTCCCACCCCAACTCTTAGTGGACGCGGATGGAATTACTGTTTGTGGGTTCGTTTTTCCCCACTGAATAGGATTATTGGTAAGGAGACCTAGCCAGATCTACCCCGTTCAATGTCAGGTTCAAAAAAAAAGAGACAGCCATACCTTTCGCATTTATAATATTACTAGAAGGTGCCCAACTTCGTTCGCGGAGGAAAAAAGTCATAATCCCCTTTTTTGTGTCAGCGTAGTCGGGTAAAAAGTATCCTACAACCATCTATGGATACCAAGCTACCTGTATGCAAAACTAGTTGAAATCCGTTTAGCTGATTTGGCGTGATGAAGCCACAACGACACATACAAACACAAAAAATTAAAAAAATCGTTTTAGTGACCTCTAAATAGTCCGTTCCAATTTTTTTGAAAATATCTTCAATGTACAGATATTTCATTTTTACAACTTCGTAATACTATATAGAGGATGGATATGATGGATTATGATGGATTTACAAGTTACATATTTATACACCAACGAATCTATAGCCATCGAAACGAGGCAAACTTTGTCCTCATCTAATTCATCACTGTTTGTATTTCCCGCCTTTCTCACTATCATGCAATTGTTTATCTCGTCTCGATGCCCGTGACTATAATTTGCAAACATACAACTTTACTAGAATGTAACTACAACCGCTACATTTTCTTAACTTGTTTACATATTAAGGGGCTATTCATAAATTACGTCATTTAAAATTTGGTCTGGAAATAGGATGATGGTAGCATGACGAAAGAGGGGGGGGGGTCATTCCCAAGATGACATCATCTTTCGCATCTTTAAAAAAAGTGCTTCAATGAGTAAAAAAAGGAATGAAATTCGTGTTTCTTAAAAAAAACGCATCTTTTGGAAATTACATCATATAATATGATAATGTGATATTTGACGTTAGATATCAAAAAGCTTGTAAGGATGTTCTGAAATCAAAAAATCACGAGCCACCTACATACATAGCCAGATGAAACGGCGTTTTGTCTTCTTGCACAGGCTTTTGATACTGTCAAATTGTGACGTGATGTTAATGTCACAGTGGGATAAAGTGATTTGTCGATTTCAAAAACATCCATTATCGTTATTTTGTTTTTATAACTGTAATGTCTAATTGTTCAATTACTAAATATCGAAAGGTCGTAGCGTCATTTTAACCTTATGAGCGCCGCAGTCGGCATATCGTGTCATTGAAAATTCGTGCCACTGCCACCAGTATCGTCATAAAGGTACCGACGAAATTTCATTGCTTAAAAAAAGCCTGGGTCACGTCGTATGACTTCGCTGCTTGGCGGTCAAATGGTTAATACTAGAAGGTGCCCGCAACTTCCGCAGTGGAGAGAAGGGAGAAAAAAATCAAAACCCTATTTTTTCTTCGGCGTAATCGGAAAAAAGTATCCTATAACCATCTGTAGATGACCAGCTACCCGTGTACTATAAATGGTTGAAATTCATTCGGCCGTTTTAACGTGATGAATCTGCAGAGATGCAAATAAAAAAATGTTCGATTCAGTGACCTGCAAATAGTCAGAGTACTCATGTTTTTGAAATATCTACAATGTACCATCAGCCACACACATTAGTGGCCGTTATTAGACTTTATTGGCGTTGACATAAGACCTGCAGATGGTCGCTTAAGTGAGTTGCTGTTTGTACAGACATTTAATTTTTGCATTTTTTTAATAATATAGACGTTTCCCACAGAATAAGAGAATAAGTTTAGAACGGCGATGTGGGCGGAGTAGGCACGCCACAAATTTGTGCAAATGTTCTTAACTTGTACCGACAGGCACGCGGCCGCTCGCAGTTGCTCGCCGACCTTGCGCCAGAATGTATTAAAAATAAATATTAAAAAAGTGGTGGAAAATGCCGAGTTGCGCTATTGTAACTTGCAGGGCAAGGAGTAGAGGACCATCGGTAAGCGTAAATATCTTCATATTATTGAAATGTTTACGAAAAACGGTTTGGTACTAAAGGTTTTTCAATAATAACGATACTTGTTAAATTTTGTATACATTGCTCGCATAGTACTACAGTGCCGACTTAACTTTGGCTGTTGAAAGAGACAATATCTCAATCGCTTGACATTCGTGGTGCGCAGGGCTCGATCACGTTTGTGTGGGTGAGCGCGCATTAAATTCCGATTTGTGAGCCGTGAAGGAATCATAGCGCTCCGAGTGACATTGTGCGTGTGTGTGTTTGACTGTATTTATTTTCTTTACGTGAGTAGTAGTAGAAGTGGAAGGGATTTATTTAGTGGCGACATTGGTTCTGATACAAATTGTGCTCGATAGCCTTTCTAACCTTATTCTCTTGATCTGTGACGTTTCCTAACTACATTCTACTATTGATTAAACTAGGTATGTCTGTAAGATACAATCTAACAAATATATTGATGGTAGATAATATATTAGTAACTATTGAGCAGTTGGCACTGGAATATACAGGCTATATGATGTTGCATGAAACGCAAATGACTACAACAGACATTATAACTCACACAAGACGGATCTGAGAAGACTTCTATTTCTTTAGATTGTGTTACCTATAAGAAGCAATTTCTTTAGCTTATAAATAAAATCTAAACCTTTCAACATGATCGTCACTTAGTTGGTTTGAAGATAAGAATCCCTACCATTTAGTTGTTAAGGGTTCAAGCGTTTTTGGGGCCCAATGTATTTTTTTCTATACCTCGTTGGTTAAGTTTCCTGGGATCACGACCTAAAATTACGATTTTAAACGATACCAGAATGAGCCAGCAACTTCGTTCGCGGAGGAGAAAAAGTCATAACCTCCCTTTTTTTCTTCAGCGTAGTCGAGTAAAAAGTATCCTATAACCATCTATGGCGATCTAGCTACCCGCGTACCAAACATTGTTTAAATCCGTTCAGCCGTTTTGGCGTGATGAAGCATCGACATAAATAAAATTAAAATTTCGATTCAGTGTCCTACAAAGAATACGTAAAACTTTTTTTTAAATATCTTCAATGTAAAAAAAATACATTTTTTCAACTTCATGATAGCATAGATAAAGGCAACAAAAGTACTTTTCTAGCGGTTCTAGCCCATATAGGTCCATTTTGCAACAGTTCATATCGTTAGTATGTTAATATTCTACACTAGATTATTAGCATTTTTGTAAATAGGTAACTCTGTTACCCGGACAGAATAGCAAGAACATGTTGATCCACATCCACCCAGGTGATAATATAATGCATTAGTAATTCAGTGCGGGGCGTAAAAGAACAAGAAAACTAATTGTTTTTGTTCGGCTTGGCATAGTACCTAATGCCAACGGCTAGGTTGGTATTTAAAACTGTTGAATCGCATAGACGAAAAGTGATGATTTTTTCATTCCCCGGCTACACAGAGACAATAGGAATGGTGACTAAATTTCAACAATTCGTCCTTAATGGAGATTAATAAAAAAAATAGGACACGTAATTTTTTATTTATTTACGTAATCAAAAAATAAAGGCAATATATGATACATTGAGTTAAACATCGCGTGACGTCACTCCTAAGTACAGTTTGCACCTAGTGACGTCACGAGCCTCACTCCTAAAGCTTATTGTGATTTATCTTAGTATATTTTTGTTAATTTGAAAAAGCAAAAAATGCGTGTCCAATATTTTTTTATTTTCGAACTAAAACTCTAACTTTTGATTTTCGTACCCCATGATCATGCCTATTTACGTAAAGGATACCGAGTCTTAAAAGAGTCCTATTTAATCAATCTTCGTCTGTCTGCCTGCGCTTGCATTTTAAAACTCATTCCGTTCCCATGCACTCACTCGGTCAGACTAATGGATGGATGATAATTATATTTTTAAGCTGATTCGCAAGAATTGTGATTTCTTCTTTTCACTTGTTAGTGTTCGAATGACGTATATGGATGAGGAACAGATTTTTGGCAAGTAGTTAAGCAATTTCATTTGTATAATTTTAATTGACTCCGTTGTGACACGAAAGTTGGCATATAAATTGTACGAATAATTTTCGTGTCACAGCGGAATCAATTAACATTGGGCAAATGAAATGCCGTAACTACTTGCCAAAAATTTGGTCATGTTAGAAAATAACTGTTAGACTACTGTGGCATTATATAGAGGATTTGTAAAATTCATAAAGTCAAAGTTCAACGTAGCATACATTCCTGCATAGCTACGACGTGACCTACCCACTGTTCTAGTACTCTCTATGCCAGGGGTCGGAAAAATAGAGATTTTTCGGAAGCTCAAAGAGCCACAGTTTTCTGTATCACGTTTATTACTGATACCAAAATTTTATAGGGTTTTTTGGAAGGGGAACTTGAAGAGCCGTAAGTAACCCTTTAAAGAGCCGCATGCGGCTCGCGAGCCGCGGTTTACCGACCCCTGGTCTATGCCGTCAGACTAAAATATTTGTGTACGCTCACACAGTGAAAACAGTTTATAGCGACTTCGCATAATATATACGACAAAATGTTGAAGTACCTTCAAGCAGACTTAATGTAAACTAAAATCTGCCCGCAACTTCGTTCGTGGGGGAGAAGAAAATCATAGCCCTCTTTTCTGCTTCATCGTAGTCGGGTAGAAATCCTATAACCGTCTGTAAATGCCCAGGCACCTGTGTACCATAAATGGTTGAATTCTATCCAGCCGGTGTGACGTAACAAGTTATATGGACTATTTCAAGGTCACTTCTTCGATTATTTTTTTTTGTATTTTTGTAGGTGTCTTTGCGACTTCTTCACGTCAAAACGGCTGAATGGATTGCAACCACTTTCGGTACACGGGTAAATGGTCACCCACTGATGGTTGGATACTTTTTACCCGAATAAGCTGGAGCTACCTTTTTGTACATACATACAAAAAATAAATAGATTTAACAAACGTCAAATAGACCACTTTTTATATTTTTGGAATATATCTTCAATTGTACCCACATTTCTTTTTTCGCAATTATAATAGTATACCTGTTATCGGCTATAAACGACTATAATTTAACGATCCTTTCGAAGCCGTTAAAACTATATTGATTGCAGTTATTTGTATGGTGACTCAAGCTGTAAATATAGTCGAGCCTATAGCATGATGGTAAGGGATTCCAAAAAGGATACAAAATGAAACAACAACTTTGGTCAGGAATTTCGTGTATTCGAAATACAGTTATTTTTATTACATTCTTGTATGACCATCATACTATATCCCTTTATTAAGACGAATTCCTTTCAAAACAGAAACACTTATAAATACTCGCAACATTCAAATAAATATATATACATTAAAAATAAATGTAAATCATAAATAGCCAACATTCACTGTATATATTTAATGACATGTCACAGATATACAGAATGTATGTTTTAACTGGGGCAGTAAAGGAAAACCTAAACCATACGATTAAGTTACTTGAGCTACAAAGTGTTCTATTTTTTATAATTTCGTTTTTATTGTAGTAAGATTTTTGTAATAACAGATTCACAAAAATATTGAATTGTACATTGTATATGAGAACCAGTTTCATTGGATTTAAACTACTGCCATCTGATTTCTCTTCTTCTAGTAGAATGAAATGATTGCCAAGCCGATTCAATCGATGCACAAAAAAAACTATTTTGATGGAGTCCCATAAAATGTCAAGATATTTAAACTTTTACATATCAAAGTCAAATATATCAGTACTACGGGTATTATGCCAGATTATAAAAGTACTCGACCGCATTTACTTATACACATTCACTTGAATCATAACAGCCATTTATGGCTTTGTATGCGGTAAGGGATTTATCCATTTAGAATATAACGTTTCGTTGACGGGCACTAAAGTTTACGATTATTGTCCCAGTAAATAAATACACCCTGTAGAATTTATTCATAAATACGATGTTTAATGTACATATGTATAGAAAGACCTTTGTATCCTTGTCCGTATATCAATTTCCATTTAAAATGTTTTCCAACTTTCACTACTATACTGCAAAGAACTTAATAACTTTAAAAACATGAATGCAATAAATATCGGAATAGCGGTAAACGTACTCATCACTTTTTCAAAGGAATGATACTATACACACAGCATTTTATCAGCAGCAATTTATCTATTATCTAATATCACTACTCGATGGAACTTTGGTTGAAAACAACAAGGAAAATATACGCAACTCTCATAGCAGGCTCTAAAATAATGTGGTTAATCGCCAATTAACACTATTTTCTACATTTACTTTTTGATACACCGTTAACGGCCAGATGATTGGAGTTGAAACCGGAATCGATGTAATATCAAATAGTTGAAATTAATCACCCGTTCATAAATAACAAAACATGGTGAAATTTGGCTTAAGTAACGCATTTCTGAGCGCCTAGTCACATATCTTATCCTTTCTGCTTTCACATAAGAATGAAACCCATTCACGCTTCATATAACTCTGGATTTTTCTCTCTCTGCTTTCTAATAGCGCTCTGATAACCTAAAGGCCCTTTCATACTGCGATCCTCATTCTCCTTTTCAATCTCTCTCTGACGCATATAAGCGTTCACGCCGTATTTGTCTTGGGGGTCATTCGTCAGTAAAATAAAGCATATAATTGCAGACATTCCGAACCCTACTAAGAAGAATGGTTTGTTAACCCTGTATGTCTCTAGCATACTTTCTAGAAGCGTCCAAGACTTTGTTCTCTCTCGATGTGTGTCTTCAGAGTCTTTATTAGCTTCGTGTATTCGCGAATCCTGTTTTTTGTCGCTAGATCTAGACTTTTCTGGAAAACAAACGAGTCTGATAATGCTTTTTTCTAAGCTAAGGTCACCTAATCTTTCCGCTATTGTAAACATATTAAAATAAAATAATTTAACGGTACTTGTATCGCGTATATTATCTCACCTTTATTTGTTTCCAAAAATTGTTTTTTTTTGTTCTACCCTTTGAACATGGAAGTTATAAAGCTTCCTAAAGGTCAAGCCACACCGGATGCGTGTACGTGGCGTGCACGTAGACGTGCGCGTTGTAAAGTACGAATACCCATAAGAGATGACACACCGCTGCGCACGTGTACGCTACGCAAGCGGTGTGCCATCTACTATGACATTTCATACGATACTACGCGCACGCCACGCACACGCGCACGTGCACATGCTGCGCACGCATCCGGTGTGTTTTGGCCTTAACCGTCGAAAACTTAAATAAGATAATACGCGATGTAATCCGTTTAAATTGTTTTATTTAAATAAGGTCACCTAAGGTGAGAAGCGCCTAATTGTTTAGGTTTTTTTTTTCAATTTTTCTTACCATCTCTGTCAAACGAAACACCTAGGATTTGGCCCGGCGTGTCTTCTTCCAGCTCTGCGTATGCGTAGACGAGCGCCTTTTGTTTCTCAGAAAGAGTTGTAGGGACCTAATAAGAAACACATAAATTAAATCCTCTACAATACTTTTATTTTTAAAAAAGAACCAGGGCGAACGAGAAAAAATAACATCCTAAACGTTAGCAGAGTAACCAACAACATACAAGAATACTTTCACCACACCTTTTCATCAATCAAAACTATATGAAAATGTTTTTCGTTTATATTTTTTAATGAGAAAACATCACACGATATTTATAAATTACAATATAGATACTAAGATCTAAGTAGAAAAAAAAATTATTGCGATCAAGTCTGCAGTGTAAGCCGGAATCGAACCAGCGGTCTGATAGTCTAATGGATTAGGACGCTGTTCCGGTATAACAGAGACGCTGGTTCGACTCCGGCTTAGACTGCAGTGGATCGCTATTAATTTTTCTTTCTACTTAGATCTTTGTATCAATATTGTATATGAAAATGTGTTAATGGCGCTCATTTTCATAATTATGAAAAAAAATATATTAAAAAAACAAAAAACCCGACTGCGTAAAAAACTAAAAAGAAAAAACAAGTCCAGTACCCTAGAAATTTGTTGAGTTATAATGGAAATCTTTCATGATTCATAATCGATACTCACAATATAACAAATAATAAATTCTAATATGGAACATAGCAATTTTTAACAGTCGGGACCCATGAGAAATCTAGATCGACGCAATCTTCCCAACAATGGGGTAGTATAGGGTACTGGACTTGTTTTTTTCTTTTTAGTTTTTCACGCAGTCGGGTTTTATGTTTTTTTTTTTTTTTTTTTATTTTACACTTTTTAGTTAAAATTATAAGTCCGTAAATTTCGCAATCTTCATCGTGGGGGTTATTGAGAAGCTTGGACAGATTTATTACAATACCATTAAATGAAAATTTAGTGAGAACAGCTTGCTAACCAACTTTAAATCGTTATAGTTCCTAACTGGTAATTCCAAATTAAAAATGATAAAAGAAACCTCATAATGATTTTCAAATCCCTATTCATTGATACCCCACTCGATATAGTACGTCGATTTTCATTTTTTTATTTTTCACAATATGGCGTCTCATTATCGCCATTTTGAGTTTTCATCATTTTCATGTCTTCAGGGACATTCGGACAGTTAAGATAAATCGATTGACGTCAGAATCGGTCCACGCGTTTGGTCTCTAGAGTGCCAGATAGGAACAAACATACATACATACATACATACATACAGACATAGACTGATAAACACATTACCACTCCTTTGCGTTGCGCAGTCGGGTAAAAAATAAGAGGATTTTTTTTACCGCAGCTGAGCGAATCAATATTAAAATTACAATCAAGAGGTTTATTCTGCAGATAGCCCGCAATCTGAATCTATCAGCGCCTCGGATATACGACATGATGAGAAGAAACGCCGCAAGAATCATCAGCACCTTTGCTATTCAAATATATTGACTCAGCGTTAGTGAAGCTCTCCGTTTGAGCTTGGGCAAAAATGCTTTCGAATGTCTGTCCGTCCGGCTGTTCCTCTACATTTTTGCTAGATTTTTTTTTCAAAATGGCTGATATATACACTAGTTTAAGTAACAATTTACCAACCAAAGATTCTTTAGGCGGTAATCTGTGATTTAGCGGTGTATGTATATAAATATATATACGTATATATCCCCATATCGACTTGTTGATTTGTCTCTTTTCTTTACTTTTTTTTGTATTCTCAACATTTATGATCCTGCACTAACTACTAGTTTCTGTTTGGCCCTATGGTTGTCTGGTAGAGAATGCCTTAAGGCATTAAGTCCGCCATTTGTAACAGTTTGTTTTGTGCAATAAAGTTTAATGAATAAATAATAATCTAGTTTTGAAATTCTGGAGCTCAGTTGCTAACGATTCTGATCTACTTGAGTTCTACGTTAATTCTGTATATTAAACCTCTGATTGATTAAGGTCTACCAGCATTTGAAGTAAGACTAAGGCAAAAAGAAAACAAAGCCTCCCACACGAGGGAGCAAGGACTTGGTCAAGATAACCAGATAGAATGCGATCACCCCTGAATAGTGTAATGGGCGGGTTGAAATTGATGATAATGATAATAAAGATGTAGCTAATAAATATGGCGATGAGAAATGTGCTGATGACAAAGATAATCATGATAAAGGTGATGATAATAAAGATGATGATGATGACAAGGATGGCGATTATAAAAATTATGAAGACAAAGATAATGATGATAAAGATCGCTATGTTAGAGATGGTGGCGATAAAGGTGATGATTAAAATAATGATGATAAAGATGGTAATAATAACCTTAATTTTGATGTGCACGTAGTGGTCGCCGTAGCCGTGCTTGCTGACTAGCTTCATGCCTTTGCCCGATAGCCTGATCAGTCTGTGCGAAGACGTGCCCGGCAAAATCTAGAAGAACATATTGAAATTTAAGGACCCATTTTAAGCTTTCAGTTTTAAATTTTAATTGTTTGAGTTTTAATTTAGAAACTGTCGGCAGCGATCATGGTACAGTGCCATATGTGTGATAAAATTTCAACTGAAGTGATCGATTAGGGTATTTTCCACATCTGTAGCGCAATAACATGATCGCTGTACCAAATTTACGATAACTGGTAATCACATGGTATGACTTCGTCAGTTGTCAATTTATTCCCGCCCTGTACGGGTTTATAAATTATAATATACTAACCTGGAGTGTATGGTCTTCATACAGGCCCTGTATTCGCACCGTACCACCCAATAAGGCTTGGGCCACAGAAATCTGAAAACAAAACCAACAATGACATACGGAACAAATTCTACAGTCCAAATAAGCACAAGTCAGTATGCAAATTTTAGAATAACAACAGTACCTTCATGGGCAGAGTAGCAGGAAAGACATAAAATGATGAATTAATCACTATTAGGTTTTGACTTTTGTTTGCCATGCATTTTCAGAAAAAAAAAATGATTCCCAAATCAAACAATTAATGAATATTCTTATAAATACAAAGATCGAAATAATGAAAAAAATACAAGACTCCGACTAGATTTAACCAGTGCCTTGCGCCTTGTCGAGGCGCACGCTCTGCCAATTGAGCTATAGAGCCCAATCAGCCTATCTTCAAATTTTGTCACTATTTGAAACCAGATCTTTTGAATTTTAACCGGCTTTTCTACATCTATTAAACTAAATGTTTACCCTCAGGCCTTGGTCGTTCTCACCCGCCACCCGCGGCCGATAGCGGCCCGTCGGCGTCTATAAGCTGTGTTCGTAAATGTTCGGGAGCGGTTGTTCTCACCCGCCGTGTGCAACATCCACCCGCCGCCCGCGACTTCCGCCCGCTACCCGCGGCGTCTTCAGTTGTTTTGAAGCATTGTGACGGGTGGACGCTCGCAAATATGGAGAAATTTAGCAAAGAACAGGATGAACTTAAGTCGTTTCGTTCGAAGCTGTCGTTTTGTCCGCCGCCGGTAACGTTCTAGAACGACCAAACACCCGCGGTGTTCAGCATCTATCACCAGCCGCTACCCGCCGCGGGAGGCGGGTAAGAACGACCGTGGCCTAACAGAGAAAACTTTACAGTTGCCACATGCTAGCTACATAGTTTATTAGTGAAGAAATTCACTTTAAAAATCACGAGATTAATCATCAAGATTTTCGTAAAAAAAAATATTAAAAGAGGCAAAAAATTTTGAAACAGTACTAAATACTAGTACAGAATTATACGGATATGCGCATATTGGGAAATTGAATAGTTAGGAATCGACGAAGCTTCCGAGCCTGTAGGTTCGCCTGTAGCTAACAATCTATGATTTTTGCTGAATAGCTTGAACAGTCATGGACATAGATAACCAAACACCACAAAACTTCATAAATATATATCCGAACCTTATTACTGCGGTAGAGTTGGTGTATACATATTGTTGAAACTTTCGGTGTGTACTTATCATTGCTCACGAATGTACGTTGGAAACTTACCGTACAATCGGTATGCACATCCGGGCCGTCCCGTTTGAAGTACTTGGAGGCCTCCACCTTGAAGGTGACGAATATTTCCGAGTTGCCCACCGCCATGCGGACCGTCTGCCCGTCCTCCACACCCGCTGGCACGGGCACCGTCACTTTCTTGCGTTGCACCTTCACATAAAAGACAAAGTGAGAAGTGGGAAAATATTGGGTTTTATGTGATATTAAGATTAAGACCTTTCCAATGTACTCGTATAACGAGCTGGCGCGTAGAACCCTTAAAGTATCATATATCTTGAATAGTTCGGTAATGACAAGCCGTTTCATTACCGTACAAATGCATAAATAGCGGGGGGTGGGCTAAACATGTACAGCACACTACGGAAATATTCCTATCTCTATAAACGCACACATTAAAAAAAAGCTACAAACTTAAAACACCCACACACTGACAATTTACTATAAATCTGCCGAATCCTACACCAGGGACCTGCGGGGTTATTGCCTAACGAAATTTTGACACTTGGTATCCGAATCAACTGTCATAGCCCATACAAAATCATGACACTTGATTCCGATTGCGAGCGTCAAACGCGTTAGGCAATACGAGGGCGGTTTCTCAAAAGCTTGTAATTTGTATTACAAGCGGAAGTCTCTTTCCAACAATATGAATTAAAAAGGGACTTCCGCTTTTAATACAAGTTACAAGCGTTTATGAAATGGTCCCCAGATCAGACGACGCAGCGGAGCCACGGAGTTACGAAATATAATCGAAATATAAAATCGAACTAGTTTGAAGTTTTTCTACTGTTTTTGTTTTTCACAATTTTTTTTACTGTAATGCTGTGTTACCTTTTGATTCATACATAAATAATAAATAAACTAGGAGATTTCGCGATTACCTTGGCAGAGGGGGACGTATCGTATGGCATCTCCATTGGTTAAATGCTCTAAGGTAAAACCGTGTTAACTTAAAGTTGGAATTGTCAATTTTGTATTCAAGTTTGCCTATGGACGTTCTGATAAGCAAACAGTTACACTGTCAATCGTTGTTGCTTCAGAAAACATCTCTTAAACCACAACATCAACATCTCATGGTTCGATACCTTACGTGTAGCTTGTTTTATCAGCATTAAAATTTGGGTGGGAAAGTCCATTTTTAAAACTATGAAAATATTAATAACTAATAATACCAATTATAACCTATGAAATGTTTGGTAACTTTTGTTATGAAACCGTTCCGATAAAGGCAAGTTTTAACATAGCTGCGGAACAAAGTTCTTAATTTCCCCATACAAGGTAGGAACGTGTGACGTCACAGTCCAAAAATGAGATTTTTAACATACTTGTAACTCGGGGAGATTTTATGAGATTGAAGTGGTTTTTTCACCAATATTTCTATTATTGCAAGGTGGTGTTATAGAACGATTCTATAAAATACCACAAAAAAACGTTGTCAAAAATTGTCAACATACCATACCCTACTCCTCGATAAATGTATATTGGTTTAACTCATGTGGTCCACTAACAATATACAGTATGTAAACTTACTAAAACCATTTATTTAAACCCGGACATTTCTAGGTGATAAATAAGGTTGTGGTATATAAATTATTGAGAAACTAACGCTTTTTGGAATTTATAGTTAAAATACAAAAAATGAAATAAAATAATCATGCATAATTTTAACATCCTGTATTATTTGCTTACAATTGTAGCATTTTCATCAGGTTGTCAGACAACGTCTAGTTCAATACATGTAATGTCAGTTAAAGTAAGTCTATGTGCACACTTACGAGTTAGTTGTTACTTGAACCAAGTGACGGTGGCTGTTTTCGTGAACGCTACGCATCAAATTAGGATTTCGTGAAGCACGTCGCTTGATTTTTTTGAAAGCTTGTACAATCCACAGGCTCATTTCATTGCAATAAAGAAACGTCTCATTGAAAATTAATCTTGACATTTCATTCCTAGTCAAACATTTTTGTTGGAATAATTAAAAAAAAAAACTTTACATTGAAGTGACACTAGTGAAATTGAAATGACATTTAATAAATATGCATGTATTAATGCTCTTTACATGATAAATTGAAAATAATTAGGCTGCCACGGACTAATAAGAGCGTAAAACGGGTACAAAAAAAGAAGTTATAAATGAACAAATAATGAAATTTCAAGTAGGTATAACGTATTCATAGTGGGCTTGCGATCATCTGTCGCGACGTAAATATTAAATATCACAGGACGTTACTTTTTTGGGTTAACCGACTTTGAAAAAGGTAAGATTTTATAATTTTTATACAATGAGAAAATTAAAAATATTTGACACACACTAGCAAAAAATATGGTAAGACGCTTAACTCGATATGGCCATCAACTGGCTTAAAGGGATGGTTTTAGTTAATTTTAGGTGCGTCCACACTTGTATCATTTGCTCGTATCCGATCACCTTGCCGTAGCATGACTGCGTATCGCGCTGCTTGGACGCTTACTGTCGGCGCGCCGATAATGCCGCACTCTTCCGATACAAGTGTGTGATACGCGTAGCAAATAGATTTCGAGTGATCGGATCGGCGCAACGTCCAAACGCGTGATCGTGACACGCGATCATGCTACGCGACGATGATCTGATACGGGCAAATGATACAAATGTGGACGCACCTTTACATTCTGTATTGCCCCAACAGTAAAAGCCCTAGTTATACCAGTATTTGTACTTCAACTATAATGAATGGTACACGCGTTAAAAACACTTCACATTTCTTTATTCTTATATTGAAAGATCTACGAATTAAGTCGAATAGGTGCCAATTATATTTCGTCTACTACACATATGAGTGTATTAGACTTACCGATTGTCCTTTCCCTTCACACTCCACGCATGGGAATTTAATCAGCATTCGGGTTCCGTGACAGTGTCGGCAGGTGGACCGCATAACAAAAGGCCCTGAAATCCAGTTATAGTTACTAAAACACTTGAAAACTTAAGAAAATAATAAATAAATAAATAACACAGGGACAATTTTACACAATTCAACCTAGTCCCAAACTAAGCAAAACTTGTACTATGGGAACTAGGCGACGATATACATAATATATAGGTAAATTATGATACTTAAATATATAGAAAACATCCAAGACCCAGGACCAACATTTGCTCATCCTACCAACAGTTGCCCTGGCTGGGTTTCGAACTCAGAACCAGCTTCGTAGGCCATTGTACAAGGTGCCATTGCAGTTGTTACACTTGATGGCCCTCATGCCCGGATCGGATGCCCTATCACTTCGAGAAAGTGTTCAAAATGTTTGCATACACATTTCATTTAAACAAACCATTTATTCACCCCCACCTCGTGAAAACGTCTCCATCCCGCTGTAATTGCACTTGACGGCCTTTGCCGGGCTCATCGCGGTAGCCCAGGCACTTCAGGCACGTGTCTACATTATCGTCTTAGCTCAAACAAGCCATTTTTCACCCATACCTAGTGAAAATGTCTCCATCCCTGTGCCATTGCAGTAGGTGCACTTAATGGCCTTCGTGCCGGGCTCGGCGCGGGAGACCTGGCGCTTCGGGCACGTGTCAACATTATCGTCCTACTTCAAACAAGCCATTTTTCACCCATACCTCGTGAAAACGTCTCCATCCCTGTGCCATTGCAGTAGGTGCACTTGATGGCCTTCGTGCCGGGCTCGGCGCGGGAGCCCTGGCACTTCGGGCACGTGTCCACGATGTTCACATTCACGTCCTTGTTCACGCCGCGTGCCGCTTCGGTGAAACGAAGATTTACTATAACCTGTAAGATTTAATATTAACTTTAAGTCTAATCTCTAACATCTCCATCATCATCTTAGAGCATTTAAGAACTGGAGATGGCATACGGGTGCATTTTTTTTCTATTTGGTATGGACGCATTTCCCTCTGCAAAGTATACGCGAAAAATACATACATACATACATACAATCACGCCTTTTTCCCATTACGGGGTAGGCAGAGATTACCTCCTTCCACTTGCTACAATCCTGGCACACAAATGCCGCTTCATCAACATTCATTAATCTCTTCATTTTGTGCTGTCACAACCCTTTCGCTTTGTCTAATTCACACACAGAATATCAATATTTCTCGCATCCATCATCTGACATACTTATCTAGTTTATCATGCATTCCTCCCCTTACATTTAACGTAGCAAAGCGGCTCTCCATAGCCCACTCTTCGCTCTCGCTAAAAATCTGGTCAGATTATATGATAAATAGTCACTACACATATGGATGTAAGTTTTTTTCTGTATATGTGATGTTCCTTGTTCGGCAATAACACAGCTTGTCATCCCAGTACTTAAATGCTCTAAGATTCAATTGCTTACGTTATGCATGATGTATTAGGGTCGGGCTGCGGAGCGTTTCAACCGCCGCTACTTTTATGTAACAAATTACTGGTGAATAAAATGACAAACACGTCAGAGTTTTAGGCATAAGGTAGATGCAAGGCATCATTTCCTATTTCTATTCAAAAAATTTATCGAATTTCGTCACACATGATGTAAAGAATTCGTTACATAAAAGTGCAGCAGTTGAAACGCTCCGCGGCCCGACCCATTAAGCTTATGAAGTTCATAAATTAAAAAATTAAAGTAATAATTAAAAAAACAAAAAACCCGACTGCGTAAAAAATTAAAAAGAAATAAAACAAGTCCAGTGCCCTAGAAATTTGTTAAGTTATAATGGAAATCTTTCATGATTCATGATCGATACTCACAATATAACAAATAATAAATTCTAATATGGAACATAGCGATTTTGAACAGTCGAGACCCATAAGAAATCTAGATTGACGCAAATCTTCCCAACAATGGGTCCCGACTGTTTAAAATCGCTATGTTCCATATTAGAATTTATTATTTGTTATATTGTGAGTATCGATCATGAGTCATGAAAGATTTCCATTATAACTCAACAAATTTCTAGGGCACTGGACTTGTTTTTTTTCTTTTTAGTTTTTTACAGTCGGGTTTTTTGTTTTTTTAATTATTATTTTTAATTTTTTAATTTTAACACATTACCACTCCTTTGCGTCGTGCAGTCGGGTAAAAAGGTGCCCGCAACTTCGTCCATGGAGGAGAAAAACTCATAACCCTCCTTTCTTCAGCATCAAGTAAACAGTATTCTATAACCATCTGGATATGCGCAGCTATCCGTGTACCAAGAATAGTTAAAATCTGTTTAGCCGTTTTGGCGTGATGAAGCCACAACAACACATAGAAACATACAAAAAATCCAAAAAAAATTTTTTGCTATTCAGTCACCTTCAAATAGTCTGTATTACTTATTTTTTTGAAAATATCTTTAACTTAATAATATCACAGATGTACAGATACGTTCCTTAAGTCATTGCTAGATCGTAGTAGCATTTTTTATATTATTTTGTTTTGGCAATAATAATAATATGAGATTTTTGAACTCCACCCATATGATATATTACATGTATTTAATAAATAATAATAAATAATAAATATTATGGGAAATTTTTACACAAATCACTCTAGTCCCATGGTAAGCTCAATAAGGCTTGTGTTATGGGTACTAGACAACGATATATTTAATAGATACATTACATATATATATATAGAAAACATCCAAGACTCAGGAACAAATATTTACCCTTACCGGGATTTGAACCCAGGACCTCAGCTTCGCAGGCAACATTACTCCCACTGAGCCAAACCGGTTGTCAAAAGTAGGTCATTAAAGTAAGTACTCGTTTATTTTATATAGGAATTTAACCAAAACTTGCTTACCTCCTGGGCAGCCCCAAAGCCAAACCGACTCTCAGCGAAATCACTAAATGATTCACTCTTGAAGCCGGCATCTCCAAATATTTTCCTGAACAGCTCCTCAGGATCGATGGTGGCCTTGTATTGCCACTGGTGAGTGAAGCCGTCTGCTCCACCTGGAGCACTACCCATGCCCATCTGCTCCGATGTTGTACCAAATGTGTCATATTGCTTGCGCTTGTTTTCGTCTGAGAGAATCTGTAAATAAGAAGCTTAGAGTGTAACTTAATTGTAAAATGAATTGATGGTGTTTTTGCAATGTATATATCCATTTCTTCAGAAATTGTGAAGTTTACTTAGGTTTCAATTTCATTTCTAGCTGCTTCATGCAATGTTCATATATTGTATGTACAAAAATTGATACCTCATAAGCCTCAGAAACTTCCTGAAACTTCTTAGACGCCTCGGGGTCAGATTTATTTGCATCTGGATGATATTTCTTTGCAAGCTGATAGTAGGCCTTCTTCACATCTTTTGCAGAGGCATTCTTTGACACCCCTAGCACCTTGTAATAGTCGACGCGAGCGCCCAGACAGTTGGTAGTATGAATATACCGATGCCTAGGAGTCCCACTGTTATCTGACGACAAGAGAGGTTATGTTACACGAATGAATTTAAAATAATATCGAGTCCACAGCAAATATTTCAGTCACTGATATATATTAAGATAATGGTTACAGCAATAGTAAATAAAAGCCGGTGATGTAATAAAAGCATGTAAAAACTTACAATTAATTTTTTTGTGCACTAGTGATGCAATTGCAATCGCAGGTCCTCCAAGAAAATTTTCACACTTATTACATTTGTGGATGAATCGGCATGAAGTTCTATTAATATTATTACTAAAGACAGCGCTCAGAGTTTTTGGATTTAAAAACCCGATGATACTCCGGGTGGGAGCCATTTTGAAAGAAATAGGTTAAAAATGTCAAATGTCAAAAAATATTTTTGTTATGTTGAAGCCTTGGAATTCCTTTTTGTATAAATGTTGCAAGACCATCAAAGATGATATTTTTTAGATTTTTTATTACTGAAATTACTTGTAATTTCGATAAAAAGCCATGATAGATTACGGTGCTTTTAGGTGAAGCAATAAAAATACAGGTGTCCAATTTAATATTATCAATCGATATATACATTTTACGAAATCGATAACTGCAAAATTTTTAATTTGTCAGAAATACTATTGACATTATCATTTGAATTGGTTGGCAACACAGTATTCCTGGGCAACGGTAGGCAAGGATGATATATAAACAAAAAATGAGCTTAAAAATGCCAATTATTGTATTCAATATTGAGATAAATGCTTAATTTCGTGTAAAATTTTAACTGTGTTGTGTGATTAAATATATAAGATACAAGACCAGTGCACAAAAATGGCTTCAGTAAGTGTTCGCGATCAGAAGATCGAACAGCAAGTAAGTATGAATTATTTAAATATTTCCCATTAAATTAAAAATGTATTGTTCTCCAAACTGAAACAAGAAAAACGAGCATCATTGTGTACCTTTGGATATTGGTTTCAGCGTCAAATAATGGAACAAAAGATGAAACAAAAACGACAGAATTCTGGTATGGTTCAGGCCAATGATTTGAGAGTTGGTTCAGCAAAGCGCCCTATATCTGGCAGCAGATCCCGAGAGTTACACGGTGAGTAATACTTGACCTCATTACATAGAATATTCATGTGTTTATGAATGATAAATGTTTTAATTTGACCATGCATGACTGTGATTGATTTTCCTCATTTATTTCGTTATGCGCATCTTCTGTTTCTTTAACAACAGGCTATGATGGCCCGATGCAATTCCTTATGTCGCCAGTGAATCCAGACCAAGTAATACCCCTCCAAACCAATAGAATATCGACCTATGATGGTAAGTTCAGACGCTTGATTTTGTAAACATTATTTTTGCATGTTCCATGTTCCTATGCATACATATGTAACTGTGTGTTAAGTTCTAATTGTATATACATTAATTTTATTTATATTTAACACTTGCTGTTGCCTGCGACTTCTTCCACATAGTGATGTAATTTATAAGTCTATTTGTTATTTTGATGTCTAAACAACATTACTGGAAAGATTCATTGAGATTAAAATCAAGAGAACATACATATACTTTGGCACAAACTTTTACATTTATAACATTATTAGGATTGTGCAGTTTTTTATCTACTTTATTCTATTTGACTATAAACTGGCCTTCCAATATTGATATCAACTATTTTTATTACTAATTATTTTCTGTGGTTTTTCCTTGTAGTAAACATATTTTATTACAAGAACTGAATTTTCAGTGTTATAAAATATCTCGTGTCAGTATCAAAGTATTTCCCACGCTGCGCTTGCCGGTACACAGCTTCCACTCGAGAACATTTCTGCCCCAACGGCCATTAGTTCTTTGAACTATGTGCCCTGCCCATTACCACTCCAGCTTGCTTACCCTGTTTGCTATATCCGTGACCTTGGTTTGTCTATGAATCTCCTCATGTCTGATTCAATCTCGTACAGAGATCCCGAGCATAGCCCTTTCCATAGCTAGCCGAGTGACTCTGAGCTTCCTTAAGAGGCCTATAGTTAATAATTAAAAATAATGGGTTACATGAGTTTAATTATGCCCTTTCTCTTTCATGATCTGATTGCAAAGTAACATCTAAATCTGTTTAATGGTTTACACCTTCACATTTCTAATATGTATTATTAGGATTTGAATGTTACTTTTTGTCATCTTCCTCGACAAAATAGCTCAATGTCAAATATTTTTCCTATAAATATTTGCGATTTTACAGTGTCAAATTCAAATTTAGATCATAAATTGAACCAGGATTTATTTTTATTTTTTTATTTTATTTATTTGGCACACTAAACAGATAACATTCAAAATAACATATAACAATACATAGAACAGGCTTTGCAGAAAAATGCCATCCAAAACAAGTATGCACAACATGATTAAAACAATACAGTAACATCGTAAATACCCTAAATTAAAAAATAACTATTATCAACATGGCTAAACTGTTAAATATAACATAATAATTATTTTCTGAGCATCTCAGAACAGAATTAATTTGCATTATTGTTACGAGTAATAATTAACAATATTAATAATATTAACAGCTGTTTAACGCGAAAGCACTTCTACAATCTGCGTCCTGAATACCAGAAATCGTGGATTGAAAATGTCAATATTCTTGTCTTTTGCCACTAGGTTATTGTACTGACGGCACATTCTTATAATGGGATTCTTGCAATATGTGTACTTGTACAAACATACTGTATAACAGTAAAGTCCCTATATTGAACAAATATCCACAAAAGCTGTCATAAAGTATTGTTTGCGCTGGTTGTTATAGAAACGAGCCCATTCAGCGAATCACCTGACTCATAGTTGATGACTCAATCAATCACTCAACTCAATTAGAAAACATGTTTGCCTATTTGTCATGAATCAATATTCACAATATTTATCCACTAATTGGTCATGGTTCCCAGCTTCTAAGTATTTAATCTTGGTAGGTAAACATATAAGAATATTGTCTTATCCATACTAATATTATAACTGCGAAAGTGTGTCTGTCTGTTACCTCTTCACGCTTAAACCGCTGAACCGATTTTTAACGAAATTTGCTATGGAGATAATTTGAGTCCCGGAGAAGGACATAGGCAACTTTTTATCCCGGAAAAATACCCTTATCCGCGATGAACGAATTTAAGGCGGACGAAGTCGCGCGCAGAAGCTAGTATTTTATATGACGACCAGTTTAGCTCAGTGAGACTGCCTGCGAAGCTGAAGCTCCCGGGTTCAAATCCCGGTAAGGGCAAATATTGGTGTGATGAGAGCTTAAGTATTTTTTCCCGAGTGTTGGATGTTATCTATGTATATAAGTAAATATATCGTCGGCTAGTACTCATAACATAATAAAGGCGTACTGACCTTACCTTAGTTCGATTTGTGTAAAAATGTCTAGTAATATTTATTATTTATATTGGGTACTAGTTGTGGATTATGCCGTTAATGTCTTCCTTTTGACCGGCGTAATTTATTTTATCGTAAAGCAGCCGTTAACCCTAATTGTAAAATCAGGTCTTACAAATGAAGTGACTTACTACCATGTGGTTTGGGATTGAAGACTTAGTCATTGCAAATATCCATGAGCCTATGAATCCTCTCGCTTAGGGTTACCACATTCAAAATGGAAAAGTCAGGAGAAAAGGCCTAATTTTCATAAAAATAAACGTCCTGAGATTTTGTCACGAGTCTTACTTATCATTGTTTTTGTTTATGTAAATTTTTACAAATTATCTTCTGTATATTATTGGGAAATTGAAAATCCTGAGATTTTTAAGGTCCGGCTCCAACTTGTCATGAGCCCAAAAGACCTGAAATGTCAGGAGAGATCCTAAGATATGGTAAGCCCAAAAAACCTGAAATGTCAGGAGAGATCCTAAGATATGGTAACCCGACTCACGATCAATCTTTGGTAGTTGAATTCAATATTCTGAGCTTCCTAAACATGACAATGAAGAATAATTTTATCTGTTTTAAGCGGTTTGTGTTCGTATAACAGGAAAGTGGTCAAATTAATACCCTGATGTTCAACCACATTGTTAATTGAATGCATTATACTATATATGGACCTAAATATGCTTATTGTTCAGCTTTAGAAGATTTATTTAGTCCGAACTGTGTACATACATAAGTAGGTGGTAAAAATATAAATTGTTCCAACAGAGACCTGATACAGACGTGAAATACTTAATTAGTTTAATTAAGATTTAAAATTTACGATAATATTACAATACAATACAACAATTCTTTATTGCACACCAACAACAGAAGCAGTACAATAGAGCCTTAACATAAAATACGGCAGTCTTTTCGCTAAAGAACGATCTCTTCCAGACAACCTTTGGGTAGATGATAAATCCTTTAACTTAGTATTAGAATATTAATAGATAATCCATACTTATATTATAAATGCAAAAGTGTGTATGTATGTCTGTCTGTTACCTCTTCACGCTTAAACCGCTGAACCGATTTGGATGACATTTGGTATGGAGATAGTTTGAGTCTCGGGGAAGAACATAGGCTACTTTCTATCCCGAAAAAATACACTTTATCTGCAATAAACGAATGTAAGGCGGACGAAGTCGCGGGCAGAAGCTAGTCGCATATAATTTAATGTCAAAATCATATGAAATTCATTGAAAAATGAGACATTAGACTAATTCCTAAGCAATGTTAAGGCAGGCCAAATAAAACAAAGCAAAGAAGTCGGTAGTAGAGAGATTTTACAGTTTTTTTAACTATATTCTGTACCACTGCTGGGCAAAGGCCTCCTCCCCGAACTCCAACCGTCCTGATTATGTGCCAAATCTAGCTAGCCGTTAAGAAACATGTCCAGGTCATCCCGCCACCGCCGTTTGGTCTTACCGCGTCGTCGACATCCATCTTGCGGCATCCACTCTATGGCCAGTCCAGCCCACCTCTGTGGATGCATGCGGCAGACGTGGCCGGCCCAATCCCACTTTGGCCTGGCGGTCTTATTTTTTAATAGAACAAGATAAAAAAAGTCAGTAAACAGATACAGTTTTTTCTTTCATTTTGATAAACAGATTTCAGACGATAAAAGCTACAAAATCTATTTTTGGTCTCGTGGTTTAGAGCTCGGCAACCAAATCGAAGTGCTAACGGTTGGCGACGGCGACAACAGCGGCGAGGGCGAGGAGGAGGAGGAATCCGTGCCCGTGTGCAGCGTGGGCCGCGACGCCAGCGCCGACGACGTCTGCGCCGACGCCGCCGTCGCGCCGCTGCAGGCGCGCGCCGTCAAGCGGGACTCGTCGCCCAGCCAGGTGCGATACTTGACGAGGGGGAGGGCAATGTGTCGGCCGAGCGCCGAATAAATTCTCAATTAATAAAACATACTTTGTGAAAATAAGTTCCGATAAAAAACTAGGGCACTTAATCTGCCCAACTCTTTAGGTTCCAGTGATCGATCTTTACGAAGGGTTCGTAATGCAGGACCTCACGTATCTCGAGGCTTATGATAATATTTTGTGCGTGTTTGATAAATTGCTTTCATATGTACAGGGCATGTCCGGTTGGCTGTTCTCCTCTACAGGTCGCGTTTCTCAACCGATTGTCGTGAAATTTTGGGAGAAGATTCGATAATTATTATGTTTCTTTTTGTAGATTCAGTTATTGGATTTTTAAGTGCCGGAGCTATTGGGGTTTAAAAGCTCGCAGAGCCAGTAGTGAAAATTGTTTAATGAATAATCCTTAGAACTTGGCTTTGAGATTACACTGATTTGTTTATCCTCGTAAATGTATCCACAGACTGTAGAGATCGAGGGTTCGGTAGAGGGCGCAGTGGAGACCTTTGTGGTGACCCCCGCGAGGCACGGAACGCTCTACAAATGCCGGATAGCGCGAGACAGGAAAGGCATGGACCGGGGTCTCTACCCCACCTACTTTCTGCACCTGGAGAAGGATTATGGGAAGAAAGTATTCTTGTTAGCTGGTGAGTATTATATTCTATCTTTAGAAGAACTGATATCTTTCTTATTTTTTCTAAAAATCCCTTAAATAGTAAACAGAAAATATTTTCCTTAAACGACTTACCATCTCTCTGTGGAGAGGAATGTTAGACCCAAACTAGAAAACTGGAACAAAAATGCACATGCAATGGAACAGAAACTCCTCCTTTTGGTCGATACCGTCGACGTCGTTTAAAGAGGAACTAATAGAAACAATACGGAATATTCATGTAATTTTAATGTTAGCTTTATTAAAAGCTCATTTATGTAACAAACAGTAAACAAAAATGTTTTTTAACCAAGATATAAGCCATCAAACATTTCATTCTATCTCTTTCTAGCAAAACAGAATTTAATATGGAGTTTAGTATGGCCAGAGGGCACGATGACGTAACAGTGCATATCGGACCTCTCTGTCTATTAGTAGTTTAAAATGCCTATATCTTGCGTATTTCTTGCTCGATTGCAATTTAAATTTCACATTTTGAAATGGTTTTAACGGTATTTTGATATTCAGTTAAAAAAAGCAACAAAAAAAATCATGTATGTTCCCCATTGTATTGAGCCCGACCTCATCAGACTAATAGAATAATACAAACAGTCGAACATAGAACCGGTTTTTGTTTTGGAAGTCGGTTAAAAATGAAGAACGACATTAAGCTTGCCAGAGGTGTTATAAATAAAATGAATAAATTAACGTTTATTTCAAGCTCATGGCTCATAAAGTATTAGTTAGGTTCGATACAATAAATCTTAAAGGCTATATTAGTTACAATAGTACGACTCACTGTTACTGGGCTTGTGAAGTCCACAACAGTGCATAATGTACGGACAGTCTATCCTGTCCGCAATCATAGCTAGGATGTTGTTAGGGCTGGCGCACCATCGACGCGGCTCGCAGGCGCATTGCAGCTTTGAAACAGGTGACGCGCGCGTCAGCGAACATCTGTGAGGCACTGCAATAGCGCGGCAGCCCATCAACACTCGGAACGCTTTATTATATTGAACTTGTAGGGCCTTGTACGACCTTTTTGTAAATTTGTTCCACAGGCTGCATGTATAGGAAGTGGTACAAAAAGCCCTGAATAGGGTTATTTTAGTATCCCTAGAACAACGCGCAAACCTGCGGGCAATCATATGTTATACATCTGGACTGGCTGGCAAGCTTAGGAAATATAATTTTCCAGATATATATACGTTATGAACTTGGAATCTATATCGGAATAGTTTGTTTTGGAACCCTCGTAGGTTCCAATTGTCCTTGAAATTTGATATGAAGGCAGCTCTTACAGTACAAACAACGCGAAAAGTCTGAAAATCTTAATTTTGTATGTCTATGTAAGTAACCAATATAGAATGACTGCGTATATGTTGCTTAGGAGCAGGGCTCTGCTAACACTGTATTACATAGATGCGCCTGTTTTTAGCGTCTACTTTGTACAGATACCTCGGTGCGCGAGTTCTATTCGCACTTGGCTGGCTTTTATAAATATATCTTTAGTTTAGTTATAATCTACTTTGAATACAGGAACAGCATGGATGTAAAAACATCTTGTTCTTATAAATAAATAGACAGTCACATTTACTTTTATTGTTTATATCTTCAGCTCGAAAGCGGAAAAAATCAGCGACCTCCAACTACCTGATCTCCACCGATCCGACGGAGTTGACGCGAACTGCCGACAGCTTTGCGGGCAAACTGCGCTCTAACCTGCTGGGGACTGCCTTCACAGTGTACGACAATGGCAAGGCCTGGCGCAAGCACGACCGCGCCAACACTAGACACGAGCTCGCCGCCGTCGTCTATGTAAGTAATTGTTTTATCTGTAAGTAGTTGATGTAAACTTACAGTCTGAACTGCCGACAGCTACATCAAACTGTCTGTGTGTAGTTGACGTCAACTGCTGACAACTACATCAAACTGTCTGTGTGCGTAGTTGGCGTCAACTGCCGACAACTACATCAAACTGTCTGTGCGCGTAGTTGACGTCAACTGCCGACAACTACATCAAACTGTCTGTGCGCATAGTTGACGTCAACTACCGACAACTGGCGTTAACTGCCGACAGCTTACGTTACTACATACTTTTTGCGCTGTTCTTGCTCGTTTGTTATGTAATTTAAAATTAAACCCCTCCTATTCTCCCTCCTACTCATTATCATTCCTATATTAAATTTTGCAGGACACAAACGTACTAGGCTTCAAAGGTCCTCGAAAAATGACAGTCATCCTCCCCGGCATGACTCCCGACCGCCAACGCGTCACCATCGCTCCCGAAGACGACAGTGAGACCCTTCTGGAACGCCAAAAACTACAGAACCTCGACGAAATCGTCGTTTTACACAACAAAACCCCCGTATGGAACGACGAAACTCAATCCTACGTGCTCAATTTCCACGGCAGAGTAACTCAGGCAAGTGTTAAAAACTTTCAAATTGTACACGACTCTGAGCCAGATTACGTGGTAATGCAATTCGGACGTATATCGGAAGACGTTTTCACTATGGACTATAGATACCCACTGTGCGCTTTGCAAGCGTTCGGTATAGCGCTCAGTTCGTTCGACAGCAAACTTGCTTGCGAATAGTATTGTTTAGAAGTATTTTTCAATAGTTGAATAGTGTATTTAATTGTTCTAATCCGATTGACTTACACTTGTGTACGTTATTTGCCATTAGTTTAGTTGTGTATATTTTATCGTTTTACATTCCACGATGGATTTAGTTTTATGTGATATTTAATTTTACACTTATATAACAACACTATAAAACCGTATCCACATTAGTAACGATTTCTGGCCCCTATTTCACAATCGTGACAAATGTCGGGTGACAGCGACAATTTCGCGTACATTGCGTGCCCAGTAGAAAGTAAGGAGATGTATCAAGCTTGTAGGGATCGCTGTGAACATAAAATTGTCGTTGTCATATGACAATTGTCTCGATTGTGAAATAGGGGCCAGGTTTCACAATGAAAGTTGAATAATACCTTTAAGTGTCACCTTTTTGGGTGACAGATAAATGAAGTCAACCGGGCTAGTGCAACTCCGCGACTTAGTTTGTGTGACGACAGTATTTGAAAGGAAAGAGACAGACAGACATTGTCCCGACAGACACACATAAGTTTTATTTATCCAACTGTCAGAAACGAATTAATTATAATGTGGATACAGTTTCACCAAACAGACGCACATTTAGTTTTTGTGCTTTGTGATGTAGGTTGTGTTCCGGGTTTTGCCTCAATTGAAATAGTTGTAAGGGTTACGTTGAGAGCATCCGGTAAAATGAGTTGGATGAAATGAGTTGTTTCAAACCGTTTGTAATCGAATATTACATACATTGAACCGTATAGGCAACACAGCTTGTTACACGTTGACAGCTGTCAGCTTCATTTAAGCTGCCAGCACGTTATTAAACCAAATTTGTGTTATAGTTTTGGGCATTTATCGCAGAAAACCTTACTTCCTGGGTAGAGGAAAACGTAAAATTGATTATACATTTGGTATAACACAAATTACCTCAGATCGCTCGTTTATTGCCCTCGCCTCCGGCTCGTGCGACAAGGACTTAAAATCTAAGGAATTATTTATTTTATTGCCCTAGGTGTGGAATGTACTATTTTATCTCACGAAGTGACGCGAGCATTACTTAAAGTTCTCTAACTATGAAATTTATCGATGGAATCATTTAGATTGGTTTGAAACAACCCATTATTATTTTATCCACCTATAGATAGGTACTAATCGTATAAAAAAAACAATTTACACAAATTATCTCACCCGTAATTTACAAGTAAGTAATATGAATTTCTCCATACACCCGCACAAATGTGTGTATTAAACTTTTTATAATTTATTTTGCATTTGGTTTAATATTAAAAATATTAGTTAGAATCGAGGCTAAAATTTGCTCAGATTTTCTAGTTTAATCTACAAATATGATTTTACTGTAAGTATAATAAATTATTAGGCTGATTGTCGAATTTGAAAAGCACAAATAAAAAAAACATCCGTGGTGGAAATAAGTTGATAACTCTAAAGAAAAATTTTTGCGTTTATATCTTAAGTTGTCTCCTCATTCCCGTCGCGTACGGAAATATTGTTGATCTTTTCACTCTAGCGCAGTATTTTTCAACCATTTTTATGACGATCCCTTTGATGAAATAATATTTTTGCGACCCGCCTTTCTGCGCTGATTCAAACATGTGTTAAATATACAAATAATTAATCAGAATTAATCTGACTGCGACCTCCTAATAGGCCTCGTCACCCTTTAGGAAAGTAAGTTGAAAGACACTGCTCTAATGAAAGCAACAAATAACATGTCACAAGAAAAAAATCCGTTACATCAGCACGGATTTTTGGACAAAGTTTTGTCCTGTATGTTTATCATTCGAAAATCAAATTTCGTGTGATGATAATAGTGTTTTGTATTTGTAAAAATAGAATAATATTTATATACAATGTTTTCGTATCAATGTATGAAATAATGAAAAATTTGCTGGTCCTAGTCATTTATATTAGTTTTAATTTAGTTGTGAATATGCTTTTAAATTTAAATATTGTGGCATATTTTTTATTATGAAATCAGTGATAAAGTGTCATATCACAAAGTAACGCACAAATTTTGGAGTCATTGCATTTTTTTTTCTATGCATTATTTTAACTTTTTAGTAGATGGGTTTTCTACTCCTGACAGTATTATATTTATTGTTATAGTTGAATGACATCCTTAATTACAATTCATTAAAATATTTTTTTTTCTCGAAAGATCTCGAAGCACACACATTCATAAATAACCAATTTTTTTGAAGTCGTTTTTATAAAATTGGTTTAAATTTTAACATCTGTGGAGTCTGTAAACATTTTGACCTATTTAATATTTTTATAAAGGTCTATGTGGGCCGCGTGATTGTTCGCTACAAACTCATGAAAATAATTTTATTACATCATTATGATGTCTATATAATTTCGACTGAGAATTCATTTATTTTTTCAAAAACTGCTCTTTATATCTTTAGAAATAGGAGCAATAATATTAATTCGAATACATATTAATCTCTTATCAAAAAAATATTTAGCATTTACTTACCAGCGACGTGCGAGGAACTTGAGGAAGCTGTACACTACAAACCGCCGCTAAATTCTGAAAATTAACCTCCAAGATTAGTTTATTTACGTGATAATCGCATTTGTGCACACGGTTAATCCACCGGTGCAATAGTTAATATGCAAGGCTGCAAAGTTGTTATTTGGCGCGAGTGTTTGAATTCTTCAACGCACGAGAAGCCAAATGATGCACTTGTGCGAAACATAACTTTTCACGTCACTTGCATTACAGCGAGGAAAATGTGAGATGCAAGTCCTACGTATAACGAAGACAGATATTTTTTCATTTAAAACTATTGTTAATGAACCTACAAAACACACTCATAACATAACAAACAAATAAGTATATTAAAAATCATAATTTCGAACTTCAAATGTCTTTGAATAAAACAATTTAAGGGATTATATCGCGTATATTATCTCATTTTAGTTCCCGACGTTTCGGAAGCTTTCCAGCTTTTTCAAATGTCTTTTCCACGCAGATACACGCACGTCATAAAAATAACTTTTCCGAGCTAGTAAGGTACTCCGAGTTACTCGCATGTCGCTGCTTTTTTAAAAGTTATGTCGAGCTCGACAACTCTACCGTGCATAGAACTAAGCTCAGAATGAATAAATACTAAAACGCGTAAAGAAAGAAGAAAGCGTTAGAAATAAACGTATTCTATTCTAAAGTTGAAAAACTTGAGAACTCTTGAATCATCTTCATGTCAGCCTAAAGACGTTTACTGCTGGGCAGAGGATCCCCCAAAGATTTCCATAACTACCGGTCGTTCGCCGACCTCATCCAACGGTTTCTCGCCATTTGGACCAGATCCTCCTCAACCCCTCAACAATCTGCGACGTTATGTACGCGGCCACCACTCAAGAACCTTTATGCCTCAAAGGCTATCGGTTCTACGAGAAATTTGCCCCGCCCACCGCCACTAAAGCGCGTATTACACTTATCCTAACGACAGGGAATCAGCAATACGTTGGAGTACTGATGCGCAAATTGCGGAAACTTTCCAAAATGCTTAAAAAAGGTCTTTAGTCTGGCGTTAACTAAAGGTGCGTCCACACTTGTATCATTTGCTCGTATCCGATCACCGTGCCGTAGCATGACTGCGTATCGCGCTGCTTGGACGCTTACTGTCGGCGCGCCGATAATGCCGCACTCTTCCGATACAAGTGTGTGATACGCGTAGCAAATGGATTTCGAGTGATCGGATCGGCGCAAGTCCAAACGCGTGATCGTGACACGCGATCATGCTACGCGACGATGATCTGATACGGGCAAATGATACAAATGTGGACGCACCTTTACATGTTTATAACACCTTTTTTAAGCATTTTTTAGTAGTTAAAAGGTCTTAAGTCTAGTGTTAACTCCTATTTAAAAGACCTTTTTTAATAATTTTGGAAAGATCAATGGATTATAATTCCTTTGCTGTTCCGCGAACTAGTGTCTTTGTTAGATGTGACAATAAATTGTGCTCACATGCGCAAATTTTCATGCAGTTTCCAAAATGATAATAATAATAATAATACGCATGCAAACACAACAAACCAACACCAAACAGTATAATCCTCGACTTTGTAATATATTTTACAATGCCGAGATATTTAAATACCTATTCAAGAAAGAGCTCCCATAACCAAAGTTAGAATATGTGCGGTCCTCTTTTCTCCTTCCTAAAATGACTGAAGAATGAAAAAGATAAATAGTTTAATTTGGCTTTCCATAAAGCAAAGAGGATTATGACGGAATGTGTCATACCTACTCGGTGGATAAAGCAGTTACTGATAACTTATACTGAGCAAGCCAAAACAGATCTTAAGGTGGTCAAACCTTTTCATTCCGCGACTGTACAGAATGACATTTGATATGTAAGGCCGAACCACACCGGATTAGCGTGCGTGGCGTGCACGTAAAGTACGATAATCCTCTTAAGAGATGACACACCGCTTGTGTGATGTGTGCGTTCGGTGAAGGAAAGCATGGTGAGGAAACCTGCTTACATCTGCGAAGTAACTCAGGGTATGTGAAGACTCCAATCCGCACTGGGCCAGCGTAGAGACTACAGCCCATTCCCTCTCAACCATGGGACGAGGAATGTGCCCAGCAGTGGGACGTATATAGGCTGATATTAATGATGAAATTTAAGAGTACACAGTGTCATGCGAGAGTCCCCTTTCTGTATGTTATCAGCTATACAAATAAAGCAAATTAGAATCGTACGGCGGTGAGAGCTATATCTGAAATCGTTCTTGCTGGCGGAGTCTATTGCAAGTCAAACAAGTCATTGTGAGGAATTAAAACAACAATGTTTTTAAAAATTACTCAATGTACCGGGTAACGAACGGGCGTTTAACAGTTTTGTATGTATGCAGCCATCACCTATGTTTAACAAATAAAACACTTTGACTCTGTAACTAATTTAATTAGTCTAAAATACCTTTAAAATAAAATCTAAATTAATCTAAAATAACTGTCTACAGGGTGTAATCGTTAAGTGTTACCAAGCCATTAGTCCGTAACTATTACAGATATCAAAAAACTTTAAACTGATATCGAAAGTATGTTACGTAATGAGTAAAATGACATGAATAACCTTTTAAAAATCAAACTAGAAGTATTCAAAATTTTCTCTTTTTACATTAACCCATGCAATTAGTATGAGATTAGTAGAAAGGTTTTAGTTTCCTTATTTTAAGTGGTCGAGCACTCATTTTACCTTCATCATATTTTATGATTACGTATGATATGATAATAATGTTTTTACTCATTAGTCAACCTACTTTCGATATCAGTTTTTTTATATCTGTAATAGTTACGGTATAATCGCCTGCTCACACTTAACGATTACACCCTGTATATCTTTTGCTGTGTTATTTTTATTTTAATAGTTACTTTTCCATCACAGACTGCCAGTAAAAAATATTAAATGGGGATGATGACTAGATTTTAATAATTTGTCCGTCATGTAGTTAAACAGTTTTTTTTTACATAATCGAAAAATACAGGCGATACATTGAGTCAAAATGTCGCTCGACGTCACTCCTAAGTACAAATTTTACTTAGGAGTGACGTCACGAGCCCCCACTCCTAAACTTTAATGCCATTTATCTTAGTTGTTTTTTATTAATTTCTAAAGGAAAAAAATACGTGTCCAATATTTTTTTATTATCTTGCTGACAGACTAATTAGTATCTTGATTTTCATACTCAGTCATCAAGTCTATTATAATATTAAATCTTCAAAGCGTAATTTTATTTATTTTCATAGTTACGACAATAATTGATCTGTCCACTGCCTTGTCTCTTGTTTTTGACTATTATTGTTTTTTTAATAACATTAATAGAAAGTTAATAAATGTGTGCCTATAATAGAATATGTGTCTAGATAGCTAAAAAGGGAGAATAAAATGTATGTAATATAAATAAATAAATTAACTTAA
Organism: Hedya salicella; assembly: GCA_905404275.2. Lineage (NCBI taxonomy): Eukaryota > Metazoa > Arthropoda > Insecta > Lepidoptera > Tortricidae > Hedya > Hedya salicella. The sequence continues at coordinate 13,113,300 of FR990111.1, read as the reverse complement.
CGCGTCAATATAAAATGTGAGCTTTTGTTTAGGTCTATGTTAGATATAGAAATTGAGGCTGCGTATGGCAAAAGGCATCTTAATGTCTGAGGCGTTTGAGTACAGTTAGCAAATATTCTGTACCCTCCAACGCACCATATATATCGACACGTATCTTTATGCCTATAAAAATAAAGAAGTGTTTTCAATTTTATTTCCTGTAATTTTAACAAGTGGTAGTACCCTTCAATACGAAGAACTTTTCCTAATAACGAAACAAAAAACTTCAGAAACGAAAAAAAAACTGCCATTCCCTACATTTTGGTTCAGTTACTACTCACACATACATAGTATAAACTGGCTTTTTTTTCGTTTCGGGAATGTCTCCCCTGGGGAAAAAAATGTTCGTAATTACGGCTAACAGTACCTGTTAAAATTCAAGGATATCAAAAAACATGGTAAAAACATTGGATGTTATTTGATGCTGACTGTACAACTGACAAATAGGTTTATCGATGCTCCTATACAAATTTGTATAAACTACTCTTTATAGATGATCTAACAACAGCAAAACTTGAATACAGTTCAAATTCGACTATCGATCTAAGTATCTGTTTGAAATGACACCCAGATATTTTTTTATAAATATACTCATCCTGTACACTGTCAGTCATGATATGCTGACACCGCTCGCAGTAAGCTCGGTTCTCTATACAAACGAAGTTACGCTCTCATTTTCAAACGACTAGCTAGTTTGCTCTGAAACTTTGTACTTAGAATAAGTTTAGGTATATGCAGGCCTGTAATTAGTTTATGTAGCTTCAGATAGCATAGTAAAAAAAATACAGCGAATTTAAATTCTTCATACAAAACTTGTTTTTGCCTTATTTCGTTTGTTTTATAAACAGCAGGCATATAAACTAGTTTCAGGCCTAGACATACCTCATGTTATTGTATATGCAAATTTTCGTTGCAATCCAACACGTAGTTTTAAAATAAGAACGAAACTCCGTTTGTATGGGAAGGTGAAATTCGGCCGAGCTTACTGCGGACTCTTAAGTGTGTTGCAAGTTCCTAGCCTAGCTATTTATAACGAGTCATATTTTTTTAGCCGTGAACATGGTTGATAATCGTGACATTTGGCAGTGAACAAGTTAATCGGGAATATGAACATTCTACCTGTCTTTTTGGGATGTCTTGGGAGTCTATCATATGAATATCGTCAATATTAATTAATAACTGGCATCTTATAGGGAATTTCACCAGAATGTTGGGAACGTGATGCCATTCTTTTAATACTTCTAACAATATTTATTGTAAATATTTTTTGGGCCACATTTCGAACCTCCCCCTTGGTGATCTTTGGTGAGGTTCTAGGTTTCGCATGTACAGTAAAAAAATACACTTAAGGTCACCTTGTAACATCCCCCCTGGATGAACCCAAATAGAAAGATCTAAATAATATAAACTCAAGCTAACATGTGGCAACTGCAAAGTTCGCTCTGTTAGGGTGAGAATTTAGTTCCATAAATGGACACCATGGCGCAGACGGCAGAAAAGCCGGTTAAAAAACATAATGACCTTGTACCAAATAGTGTCAAAATTTGAACAATCGCTGACGGGGCTTTGTAGCTTAGTTGGCAGAACGTACGCCCCGGCAAGGCACAAGACACAAGGGTTCAGACCCAGTCCTACTCCTCCAATTTTTTCATTATTTAGATCTTAGTATTTATAAAAAATATAATATCTTACTGAACAAATTCACTTTAAAAATCAAGAAGATGATAGTAAAACATGATGATCTCCATAGAAATATAATACTTCTAACGGGGCCAATGCTGGGGAACCGATTTTTGCAATGATAATATTTCATAATTTGACTTTAAATCGGCACTGTTTTCTAGAGCTCAAGTTAAATTATTATAAGCACCTCTGATATTAAGATCCGTTTTGCCAAGAGCAGCATCAAATATTTACAGGCAAATTGGAATAACACAATATAATAGATTTATCACTAACTACACTATTTTGAATTCGTGTTTTATAATCGAATTACTTGTATGATCTTGTATCGTGAAATATCAATTGCATTATATGAAATAATCATGTTTGTATATTATATTCTCGTCCCATATTGAATTCACATGAAATATACACTATTGTATCGGAATATAAGTTGTCTGGTCATGCGTGATAGTTCACTTGGCTTAATATTTGCCAAATACTGTGCTGTATTGTATGACAAAGGAAAGATATATAAATATTTGGCAAATACAGCTAAGTAGCTTACCTTCTTGCACATTGGTTTAGTTTTGACGACCGGTTTGGCTCAGTGGGAGTAACGTTGCCTGCGAAGCTGAGGTCCTGGGTTCAAATCCCGGTAAGGGCAAATATTTGTGTGATGAGTATAAATATTTGTTCCTGAGTCTTGGATGTTTTCTATGTATATAAGTAATATATCTATTAAATATATCGTCGTCTACTACCCATAACACAAGCCTTATTGAGCTTACCATGGGACTAGTTCGATTTGTGTAAAATTGTCCCGTAATATTTATTATTTATTTATTTCAAATCTGACATCTAAGTTGAAATGTTCAAATACGAATATAATTTAAATCGGTTAAACAGGACCCGCTGCGCTATGTTACGAATAAAATATTATTACAACATAACAAAACGGGGCTTAACACTTTTGCTGCCCAAGTTTTACGCACTTTCCTCTACTACTACGTTCTACGCTTCCACAAGCAGAGCGCCCGCTAGGCGGGTTCCTGGCAGTGAATGTGTTAATCGCGTATAAATATTTGAATTTAATTACCTTCAGAATCAGTCCATCCTTATTTCGTTGGTTCTTCGACGTTTCGGACGTCGCGTCACATCTATAGTGTCGAAGAAACTTATGATTGCTTGAAGCCACGACACGTAAAAACATTCAACAAATCCAATAAAATTCAGTGACCTTCAATAGTCCGTATCATTTTTTTTATATCTTCAATGTACAGACATTTCATTTTTACAACTTTATAATAGTATAGTTCTGTTCGCAAAACATGATCAAATGGCGCAGCTGATCCTGTTTAAGGCTGAGAAACAGCTTATATTATATGTTTTTCTTGTAACAACTTGTTTTCTATGTATTTAAGTATTATAATTTATCTATATATTATGTATATCGTCGCCTAGTACCCATAGTACAAGCTTTGCTTAGTTTGGGACTAGGTCGATTTGTGTAAGATTGTCCCTGATATTTATTTATTATTTATTATTATTTATTATTTTAACAATTTGCGTCCACACTCAGTTGCACGAACCTTCATTAGCGCGTACGTACCATTAGGTCAATTGGTAAATTTACCCACAAAATGGGTAATTTAAATTGGCATTAAACCTTTTGTAACTGGGTGGGAAAGAAGTTGTTACACCAATGTGCGAAGGTATTACGTTATAATTTACCTAACATGAATTTTGGGGGTATTGTGCCTTTTGTAATATAATGATAGATTTAAGGCAGGCATTTCACGATCGATTTTTATGAAATATTTAAATTGCTTCGAATTTATTACTGGTTAGACACGTACCATAAGCTACACACTTATGTGACCACTGCTAGATCTTATTAACATCAGCATAAGGCTTACAGATGGACAATTAGTGTGTTGCTGTTTGTACTGTGATTTATGCAATTAAAAACCAAAATCAAACACTAATCCTATAGAATTGACATCAGCGTACACCCATATGGGACGGACATAACTGTTATGCAGCTAAATTAAGAACACGTTTAAGAATGGCTGACAGAAAGAAAGAAAGAAAACATATTTATTCACCGCCATCAACAAGAAATACAAATAACAAAAAACAAAAAAAAGAATTGACGCTGAAAGGGGTCACCACTCAGCTTTACGCCACGGCAAGCCGTGACGCTGATTTTCGGTGGTGCCCTGTAACTTAAAACTACAGCTTACCATAAAGAACCTACGTAATTTGGGCGGATAATTTTACAAATAATGTTACGTTTGGCAGCGGTGGAAAAGTGAAACTGTGACAAAGACAAAAATAATATATGTCTCTCTGTCACTCTTGTTACAATTTGTATACGACCATCTCGTTCGGTAGTGGTATTATTATTTGGTTGTCTTGTCTATAGGATTCTTGGTCTGAGTTCTAAATGGTTTACTATGTAGTAGAAAGTTTAAAGAGTATCTAACCAAAGTTGCAAAAATCTTAAACTCAAAGAGAGTTATTCAAAGTTATAAGCAATGCAGCGTGAAATCTGGTTCAGGCTGTTTTTAATTTTAAAAGTCGATTGAGAAATACCATCTAAATGTTTGTGCCTTTTCATTTCATTTCTACTATGTATTTTGTACCTGAGGCTACATATTCTTAGATCCAATATAGAACCCCTTAGAATGCTTTTGAAAGCTAATGTGGTAGATCGTGTAGTAGTATTTAGTTTAATGTTTGCCACCAATAGAGGGCAGTATACAAGCTCATAAATATGCACTATAAAGTGTAGGCACTTTTTTGCACATATAATTGTATCGAGCAAAGAGTTAATGCGTCTTTACAGTCTTGTTTTGTATTTGGTAAATGAAGTTTTATAAAATTTCTGCCACCAGATGGCGCCTCTTTGTGGGGCTTTGTATTGTATGTACAAAAACGTGGGAATCCGAATATTTTTCTAGTTAATACAGGTTTTTCGAACCTAGCTCATAATTGTTGGATCGACCGTGGGCGAAATAAGGACTGTTTTATTCGTCATATTCAAGTGTCCACCACAATGAAAACGCCATCTGTTGCTAATAATTGGCAACACGCTCTAACTTGCCATTATTACTAAAGCAACAGAGTTTTTAACTAGTATATCCATTGACAAATGAAACGGAACAATGTTGCTTAGTTTCATTTTAACGTTTACTGTTTAATTAAGGGCCATCTAGTACCAGTATCCAAATGCTTCATAGTAAATGGTGGACTCTGCAAAGTATGGCGTTTGGACAGTCCTTATATAATTCATCCATGGAACAGTAGAGAGGAAATATATAAATGTAACTACAGTGCCCGGTACGAAATTAGACCCTAGATGGCGGCTACTGCGCAGGCAAAAGGCGAAGCGGCGTTGCGCGGTGACTCGTGCCGCCACGTTGCTATGGTTACGCGTCTCAGCCGCATACCGTACTTTCCATGACGCATATTTTTGTTTTTGCTGCGCAGGGTCTAGCTTGCCGGCCACTAACGGTTTGCCAAGGCGCATTTATTTAGTGGAACTTTCTATGGGTACGTTTTTATATGATATTGTATTCCTTTACATACTGTGGTAAAATATAATATTCACTAAACTTGACATTGTATCTGGAATAACTTCAACTATTTTCTGCATAAAATGAGTCCCTATTTGTGATATTGAATGTAAATATTATAATGTTGCATACATTTAATGTTTACCAAATAATTTTAAGATTACATTTCAAAATGTAATATCGTCCAATATAAATATTCGTTTCGATTTGGAAAATAATTGTACCTGTTGAAGTTGTGAGGCTGTGGGCTAGTCTGGTGGAATCCATTGTATTATTTTTAACTTATAAATGTAAGTTTTGAATAAGGACACACAGTGTATTTTTACTACAGAGACACTATGTATGGCTTTCTATTTCTCATACTTTAATTTGGCCCTTTTAAACAGCTGGAAATAGATGTTTATGTTAAATCTTTAGCAATAAGTTTCTATGCAGTTGTTATTCACTTAGTTCAATATTATCCCTTAAGCGATATGTAATTTGACTCTTGAATTTATTAGATTTACTCTTAACTATACAAACAAGTGGTTATATGAGCCTACAACTCTTAAGTCCCCCAGCAAGCTCGGTTCTCCATAAAAACGTAGTTACGCTTTCATTTTAAAACGACTTGCTAGTTTGCTCTGAAACTTTGCACTTAGAATAAGTTAAGGTATATGCAGGCCTGTAATTAGTTTATGTAGCTTCAGATACCATAATAAAGCCACCTTACAATACCAGCGAATTTAAGTTTTTCATACAAAACTATTTTTTGCTGTATTTCGTTTGTTTTGTAAACTGGCGCCATATAAACTAATTACAGGCCTAGCCATACCTCATGTCATTGTATACGCAAAGTTTCGTTACAATCCAACACATAGTTTTAAAATGAGAACGAAACTCCGTTTGTATGGGAAGGTGAAATTCGGCCGAGCTTGCTGGAGACTCTTAAGGTAAGACCGCACTTGGTGTAACTACGCGGCAGCAGAGCGACGCAACGAATATTATTTTTTGTATGGAATTGTATGAGATATAATGCACTACGCGGCAGCGGAACCAAGCGACGCAACACTGCGCGACTAAGTAGTCCAAACTCACCAAAATTGACGGGCCATGTCGCGTCGTATACTTCATCTGCCGCGAATGCGGTATAGCAAATGGTTCGACACTGCTTTGAATGTCATTCAATTCTTTGTATGGACAAATAATATTGTGTCGTATCGTGTCGCGTCGCTCCGCCGCCGAGTGGTTACACCTAGTGCGGTGTTACCATTAAACTTCTGGTTCCAATTTTCTATTATGCTATCCCACTCACTTATATAAATGTATTATAGGGGTGAGAGCATGGAACTTTGAAATATGAGCTGGAGAGTAGACCGACCCCATGTTTAGATTAACAGTGCAGGATTCTCAAGACTAGCCTAAGAAGGAAATTGAGGCTTATTGCATTTATTTATACCCAGTGTAGATAGATAGTCCTGTGATGTGAATATAATTTTAATTTACATTCCGTTTTGTGATATGAAAATCATGGTTTGTATAAATATAAATGGATTGATACAATTAATTTGGTTTTCATTTTGTAAAAACCTTAAGCCAAACCCATTCCCATTTCGTTCACATTCCTACTTTGTCAGCGATCCCATTTCATCCACAATCAATTCCAAAGTTGTCCACTTCCTATTTTGTCAACATTCCCACTTCATCCTCATTCCCAGCCCAGGGAAAAGGATGAAATGGGAATATGGATGAAATGGGAATGTTGATGAAGTGGGCTTGTGGACAAAGTAGGAATGTGAACAAAATGGGAATGTGGACAAAATGAACCTAAACGTCTAATGTCCTAATACCTTTCATATTCTAAATGGGCTTGCACATCTGTACACTTTGTATGCCTTGTTCTGTCTCAGTATGTTGTAGTATGCCGGAGGCTCGCGAGATTGTGTCTGATGTACGCTGTAGCCCAGCAGGTAGGACAGGAACAGGTTTAAGGGAATTTGAATGAGATTTATTTTGAGCAATATGATGACAGTGCTCTAAGTAACCCACACACCAACAACATTATTAACACTTTCACAATCAGGAACCCGCTAGGTGGGTGCTCTGATGGAGTATGTATTCACTACATACGCATTTTAAGCTAGCACTACGAAAAATGTTGGTTGTGAATGTGTTAAACTTGGGACTGTGATGACATGTTACGCTCAGTTGCTTGCACAATGGCTTACAAAGCTGGCAGTCCTGGGTTCAAATCCCGGTCAGGGAAGTGTTTGTGTGATGAGCACAAAGTTTTGTTCTTGAGTCTTGGATAATTTCTATGTATTTAAGTATTATCATTTATGACTAGGACTATTTGAGTAAGAATATGCCTGATATTTATTTTGTCTATCTTTAATCAGTGTCATCAAAACAAGGAATTTATTATTGCCTATTAAAACAACAGGTAATTTAGCTTTTTTTTCAATAATATATTGTTTTTTACTTCAAAAGATTGAGGTATTGAATACAACTTAATAAATAGAAAAAAATTAACCAAGCCCAATACAGCCAAATATGCTATATAAAAACTGCTTTATTACTAGTTTTAGAATTGAATTCTTGAATTAAAGTTAAAATATTTTTAATAAATTCAAGGCAAAAATGTGTGGTATTAAAGCGCTGTCAGAAACCGTATAACCTGACATACCCTCAGTAAGAAAATAACTGATTTTGGTTTTTGGTGAGAACTGTATAAATACAAATTTTATCATTAAATACGCAGATCACAGGATTTTTATGAGGTTATCACTAATTGAAATCCAATATGGGTTTTTAGATTTTTTTTATTGTCAGCTTACATACAAAACTTATTCTGTCTTAGCGGCGGCAGCTTTGGGTTTCTTCGCCTTGATGGGCCTCTGGGATCTAAGGATAGCGGAGGCGCGGCGGAGAGTGGCCTTAGACAGGTCGGTGCGGTAGTGGTTGGCTTTCAAGAGTTTCTTTACCTTGAAGAGCGATCGCCTCGCGCCGGCTTTGAATGAGCGACGTACGTTGGTCTTTACGGGCTTGTTTCCAGCCTTGACCTTCTTGGTAACAACTGTGAATCCTTTCCTGTCGGGATTCTCAACCACGCCGACGGCTTTCTTGTGGATCAAACCATTGTATCTGTAGGAGTTGAGGTTAGTCACATTGTTGGGCTCCTTGCTGAACGGCTTCTTGATGTTACGCTTCTTCACGAGGAAGGCGTTGTTGTTGCGGATGATCATCCAATTGAGATGGGACGACATTTTTCTAGTTTTATCGTAAAAACTAGCTACAGTAACAACGTGCTCACGACGTGTCCGTAGACAAAAGAAAGAGAGGTATTGTTTATGGTTTGGTTTGATGAACTGTCAAAATAAATGTTGCTCGTTCAAGAAATGGATTACCCGGAGGGTTTTTGCCTAACCAAATTTTGACAATCCGAATCAACTGCTATTCAAAATTATGACACTTGATTCTGATTCCGAGCGTCTAACGCGTTAGGCAATAAACCCGTTCTAGACCTTCCGATCCTATCCGATCCGTAATGTATTGTGCAACAGATCCCAATTTTTAGGGCCTGTAGCACAATACACTATCCGATTTTATCCGATAATTAGGATCGGATCGGAAGGTTTAGAACGGGTTATAAGGGGGCTGGTTTCTTATATGCAGTGTATGACTGACTACATGCATAAAACAATATTCCAGTAATTATAATAATCATCAAAAACTCAATATTCTTAAAATAAAACAACTTAACGGATTATATCGCGTATATTATCTCGTTTTAGTTCCCGACGTTTCAGAAGCTTTTCAGCTTTCCATGGTCACAGGTGGACTGAGAAAAGATATGTTTTCCTCAGTCAAAGGTACAATTTGTGCAAACTACCCATTTTTGAAAAAACAAATAAAGGTGTGCAATGTACATACATGCCTGATGGGCCTAAGCTGTAAAGACAGTTACACATGTGCCAGAAGAGCTTAATTATTTTATTTTAATAATTTACCAAGCACCATTTCACAAATGAGGCGTAGTTGTTGTTGAGGGTAGTTTGCACAAATTTTAACTTTGACAGTGACAATATATCTTTTCTTAGTTCACCCGTGACCATGGAAAGCTGAAAAGCTTCCGAAACGTCGGGAACTAAAATGAGATAATATACGCAATGTAATCCGTTAAATTGTTTTATTTCCATTAGTAATAATCGCGGAAACAGAAGAAAATATTACTCAATATTCAATATTCTTATTTAAACAAGATTAAATGATCAATCAATGATAATAAAATAAACCACAACAAAGTAGATAGGGTAGATAAAGGTAAAGCTTGTTCTATTAAAAAAATATACAAACAGAAAAAAATATATACAACACTAAAGTAAAATATACAAACAGAAGTATTTGGTAGAGCTACCAAATGTTTCTGTTTGTATATTTTAATTTAGTGTTTGAACCTATAAATGGACTGAATACTAAACATTTATAACTTTTTTGGCCTATCGTAGTGAATATATATACATAAACTTTGATATTAACTTACACCATTTTCACTAACTTAATTTATAAGCCATCATCAGTTCATTAATTTGAATATCTCGCAGATCAAAATTCAAATTAAGACAGTATCTCTGGAGTATGATTTGGACAAAGTTCCTATTAAAATAGAATTGATACACCTTAATATCTATATCTCCATCAACTTTGATGGAAGTTGAAGCACTCAGGAGATTTTTCCAAGTTGGGCAGTTTTTTTTTATCTTGGTCTAAGTAGTTGACTAAATAATATTTGTACCGATAAATATTCTCACTTACATCAGCGTTTTTTATTATTTCAACAAAGACGCACAGCACAGCACTTTATGAATAAATGGCACTAGCGTAACAGCGTTAGCAAGGCTCCACTCAGATACGAGTATATATTTTTTAAAGTTAAAGTAAGTTATGTCGGCAACCAACACTTGATTTTCTCCGCAAATGTATGCATTTCGGTGAGGGAAAACGTAGTGAGGAAACCTGCATATTAACTGTTTGCAAATATTGAATGTAAAATCTTTTTTTAAATACATAATTACATATTTCTAATACAACGGTGTTTTTATTATTTCCACCGTTCTGCTCGAAACTTTGTTAAAACTATCTATTATTATATCATACTAGAAGGTGCAACTTCGTTCGCGGAGGAGAAACAGTCATAACCCTTATTTTTTCTTCAGCATAGTCGAGTAAAAAGTGTCCTATGACCATCTTTGGATACTTAGCTAACTGGGTACCAAAAATAGTTAAAACCCGTTCAGCCGATTGGCGTGATGAAGTCACAACGGCACATACAAAAAATCCAATACAAGTTTTTTTTTTATTCAGTGACCTCAAAGTGGTTCGTTACAATGTTTTTTCGGAAAAATCGTGAGATTACATTTTTACAACTATATTATAAATTTAGCAAACTGTTAAATTTGTAGAATTTAGAAGCACAGTTTTAAACAACCGACGGATTAGTTTTAAACACCGATAGGCTAGTTTTTCCACTATTTAGTAAATACACTTTTAAAATAACAGATCTGTTAATATATTCATGTTTTTCGTAATGACAAAACAAGACATGACAACCTTAGCCAAAATACAACAGAAAAAGAACTTGAACGTTTGATAAAGTTTGCATAATGTAGGTCGTATATAAATGTAATTAATGCAAACTCAACACAAACTACATCCGATAGAATAGTGTCGTTCCCTGAAACGAGGGAATTGGACAAAGCATGGCAACTCTATTCATAGATAATTATGTTACTAATAAAAACTATTATGTTTAAACCATAGTTTTAATTGTTGTATTAAATAAAATCATTACGAATAGTATTTGTTTCTCACATACTTTTGAATTTTCTCCATTGAAGATTTGGTATTTAACTTATTTGTGAAAAGCCATAAGTTATCATTTATTTTTTCGTTATCAATATCTCTATGTTTGTCTATGGTTTTTACCGTTGTTTCTATTTTTTTGGCATTATGGTGATATGTCAAATTCCGAACTAAAGTTGTCTGGGACATTTCGTGTTGGTCCTTATAATATTACATCTTTTTCTTTATTATATTTACAGTATACGGTATAGTAAATGTAGTTCATTATTTAAATTGTTTGTGATTTCGTACTAAGTGCCAAATTGATGTCTCGACGTTATTGGTATTATGAATCAGGGTGATCAAAATATAAACAAAGATATGATCGATTGTGATTTAATCGACGTGGAATCTTTGGATTTTTCCGATGAGCAGACATGGTGAGAATTCAAATTTAATATTCCCGTTGGAAAACTGTTCGGTTACCGTGCGCAACATATGTTTTTATGGGTCAGGCGTGCTATGCCCGTTTGACATTTTAACTTCCTACTGATACAAATTTGGCTTGTCTCACTAGTTACGATATCCAGTATAACCAGTGAGACTCCTATAGAAACCTGTATATGTTGATGATTCACAGAGTGATGTAAAGCATGGTTTTATTTGTAAGTGTTACCATAATAGAAATTATGTAAACATTCCCATTAGATTTGTGGGTAGTTTATATTTTTAGTAAACTTTCAATTTACAAGTAGCCGGAGTGGGATCAGAATGGTTTAAAGTTACAAAATATTTGTAATTTCAGTTGTCTTGTAAACAGAGAGTGTAAGACCTTGACTTAGACTTGCATGTTTTACACAATGTTTTACTGTAACCATGATTTCATATTAATGAAACAAAGTAGAATTAACTCGAAACCGTTTTATTGTTACTAAATTATAAATCAATAAATAAATATTACGGGACAATTTTAAACAAATTGCTCTAGTCCCATGGTAAGCTCAATAAGGCTTGTGTTATGGGTACTAGATGACGATATATTTAATAGATATATTACATATATACATACAAAACATCCAAGGCTCAGGAACAAATATTTATGCTCATCACACAAATATTTGCCCTTACCGGGATTTGAACCCAGGACCTCAGCTTCGCAGGCAACGTTTCTCCCACTGAGCCAAACCGGTCGTCAAATTGTTTTATGAATACCTGTAAAGAGCACAGGTTACACTATTCCAAGTTCTTAAATAACACACTTCTATAATATTTACCAGTAAGTAGTGTCTTACGTAACATGTCATTAAATTTCATTATGATAGTAATTAATAACATAAATAATTGTGTTCACATTTATCAAATAAAAGTAACACTGCATAAGGGTACATAAATTGTACAGTTTGTTATCACAGTGATTAGATAATGGGTTCATTGTATTCAATACCCAATTGCATTTAGATAAGTTGATTTAAATGATAAGAAATCCATTTAAATATAAGTTTTATATTTAAATTAGCATCTACGTGTGGCTTTGCCCACATTACCTAAAACTGAGTAGCTTATGTTTGGATGTTTGATTCCCGATGCAACCATCCCCATCCACACAGGGGCCCCGAACAATCTCAAACAATGTTTTATTTTACAGTCTAACAAGGACCTTAATAATATTTTCTTCTGTTTCCGCCATTATTACTCATTTAAATAAAAACAATTTTTAACGGATGCTTGGTAAATTATTAAAATAAAATAATTAAGCCCTTGTGTAACTGTCTTTACAGATTTGGCCTATCTGGCATGTATGTACACCTTTATTTGTTTTTTCAGTGGGTATTTGCACAAATTGTAACTTTGACCCATGGTTGTTCAGGGTAGGCAGTTTTTCAGTGCTTGTATATGGCCATGGTCGTTCAGGGTAGGCAGTGCCTTTGTGCCCATATGAACTGCATGCCACTGGAGCCATCTTTTCCTGAGTTCCCCAGGATCCATAAATAAATAAATAAATATTACGGGTCAATTTTACACAAATCGAACTAGTCCCATGGTAAGCTCAATAAGGCTTGTGTTATGGGTACTAGACGACGATATATTTAATAGATATATTACTTATATACATAGAAAACATTTAAGACTCAGGAACAAATATTTATGTTCATCACACAAATACCGGGATTTGAACCCAGGACCTCAGCTTCGCAGGCAACATTACTCCCGCTGAGCCAAACCGGACGTTCTTGCTTTTCCACCCCCATAGTTGAATGTGAGGTGGCCTGTGTCTAAGTGGAGCACTCAACTTCCTCTTACAACTAGTTAAGGCTATAGGCAACTTGGTCATAGAGTAAATATTTTTCTGGCAGTTTAGATTAATTAAAATTTTGGTTGCAGGCTATATACAGCTCCAGAGGATGCCGGTGTGACCATAGACATTGTAGACTGGCAGCTCTCTTTCGACTGGCCGTTCACAGAGGACGATGACTATTTGAAAACAGAATCGGAATTGTATTTGGTGCTAGATAATTTACTCAAAAGTAAGTGCATACTTTTCTTTTTTGAAACTAACAAGAATTGAGATTAACCATAGTTATGCAGACAGCAACAAGAGTATTTTTTTTGTCAAAGTAACTTAAGTCTTTAACTCAAAAAGTTTGATTGCTTTCTGTAAAACTACAATCCATTTTATATCCATTGTTTTCTAGATCTATCTTATTATATACTAGAAGGCGCCCCAACTTCATTCGCGGAGGAGAAAAAGTCATTACCCCTCTTTTTTTCTTTAGCATAGTCGGGTAAAAAGTATCCTATAACCATCTGAAGATACCCAGCTACCCGTGTACCAAAAATAGTTCAAATCCGGTTAGCCGTTTTACCGTGATGAAGCCACAACAACCCATACAAACATTGTATTTTTACAGCTTTATAATCATATAGATAGATGTTGTCTATGTTGATTGCTGATTTAAATTTAGTAACAAACTAAATCCCACATACCTACGTGACAGAACTGGACATTAGGCTTTATGGAATGTAAAAAACAATGTTTTTTCTTCAAACTGGTATACCATGATTACCATGGTATCCTTATTTCCCTAATAGTCAATCAGCTTGATATGAACAAGTGTCTATTTGACACTAATACATGTTGAATTCATACAATGGATTCATCAGTTTAACTTGTTTTCCAATTGCAATACAGCACCAAACAGTGATTATGAGGTTCAGCTTTTGCAAAAAACCAAATGTGCAAAGGATCAAACGAAATGCCAGTCGGCAATACAGTAGACAATGGAAGGACAAATATATGACAGGCAGTTTAAATATAAGATACTAGAGCGCACCCGCAACTTCGTTTGTAGAGGAGAAAAAGTCATGACCCCTGTTTTTTCTGCAACATAGTTGGGTAAAAAGTATCCTATAATCATCTGGAGATAACTAGCTACCCATGTACCAAAAATAGTTGGAATCCGTTTTTGAAAGTATCTTCAATGTACAGACATTTCATTTTTACTACTTTATTATAACATAAATGAGATATAGATAGATTATTGAGGATTTTATTAATTCACAAAAAAATATTGCTCAGGGCTTTGTGTCCGTGGCACTTAAGGAAACCAGGTTCAACAATAAAAAAAAAACGAAACCTAAGCTTTCTAGATTTAAGGGTTTGGACTAGGCGTTGATGATGTGATTCAGTCAGTCAGTACTCGTTCATACATTTATCATCTTTTTAAGTATATTGTATTTGATACGAAGCCCGAGGCAGGGCACTACTCCTAGGCCGATGGTAAATAAATAAATTTAATTCTAAACAAAAAGGCAATTAAAAGCGAATTATTCGTGCGCCAGCGCACAAATGACAGCCGATCTGCGACGCTCGATGCGCCTCATCAACTTCAAACAAAGATCCGATTTCCACGTACCAGGTACAGCCGGGGATAGAAGTGTCTTTAAATAAAAATAATTATTCATGTGACATCCTGAATGTCTCCTTAAAATAAATAAATAAAAATTAAAAAGCCTTTTTATTTCCCATTAAAGGATCGTAACATAGTTTTACGTTATATGATTTTCTTGATATTGTTTAATGGGTTACCCATTTGAGGGT
Source organism: Hedya salicella (assembly GCA_905404275.2). Taxonomy (NCBI): domain Eukaryota; kingdom Metazoa; phylum Arthropoda; class Insecta; order Lepidoptera; family Tortricidae; genus Hedya; species Hedya salicella. The sequence continues at coordinate 13,098,099 of FR990111.1, read as the reverse complement.
ATAGGCCTCCTCCATATTTCGCCACAGATCTCTGTCTGCTGCTTTCCTTGTCCATGTTTTACCGGCAACCTCCTCTATGTCGTGAATGTCTCCTTAATAATTGTAATTTATTGATAAAGCCTAGCTAAATAAGTAATATGGACAGACCATAGTTCCAAACTGGACTGGTGATCTGATGGAGGCCGCTGGAAGCAGGCGGCGCAGACCGTCATGGTGGCTTTATTTGGGGAGGCATATGTCCAGCAGTTAACGTCTTTAGGCTGATGGGGGTGATGATCAGATCAGCAGACAGTCTCATTGCCTTTGGTTATTTTACCAGTGTATCATATAGACCAAATACATACGTTACTGCAGTGTGGCGTGAACATGGTTTTTAGCCAAAGTAGGCAGTTTTTGTGTGCCTATATGGAATTTGACGACCGGTTTAGCTTAGTGGGTGTAACGTTGCCTGCGAGCTGAGGTCCTGGGTTCAAATCCCGGTAAGGGCAAATATTTGAGTGATGAGCATAAATATTTGTTCCTGAGTCTTGGATGTTTTCTATGTATTTAAGTAATATATCTATTAAATATATCGTCGTCTAGTACCCATAACACAAGCCTTATTGAGCTTACCGTGGGACTAGTTCGATCTGTGTTAAATTGTCCCGTAATATTTATTTATTTATGGAACCATGGTCGTTCAGGGCTTCGGGGTAGGCAGTTTTTCTGTGCCTGTATTGAGCCATGGTCGTTCAGGGTAAACAGTGCCTTTGTGCCTATATGGATCGCACGCCACTGCGTTACCACCCTTTAATACTCAATACAAAATATGGATACGCTAGCGAGTTTTGCACGAGTTTTAAACTAAACCTTTTAAATAAAACAATTTAACGGATTATATCGCGTATATTATATCATTTCGGAAACTTTTCAGCTTTCCATGGTCACGGGCTGATCCGTTAAATTGTTTTATTTAAATGAGTAATAATCGCGGAAACCGAAGAAAATATAATAAACCTTTTAAAGTTTAAATAACGTACTAAAACCTCGAAAGTACACGTTACTGATAACCAAGGACCATTTAAACAAGAGGACTGTCAGTCTCCATATCGACGGCAAAAAGCGGAAACGTAGTAACCGCCAATGGATTCAGTTTCCGCTTTCTGCAATATGTACAACGCCATCGGTGTATAAGAATTATTATTTTCAATTATTCAACTTCACACGCGTGACACAGTATTTAATCTGTGTATAAGAAGCGATCTGTGTATAAGAATTATTATTTACAATTATTCAACTTTACACGCGTGACACAGTATTTAATCTGTGTATAAGAAGCGATCTGTGTATATGAATTATTATTTACAATTATTCAACTTTACACGCGTGACACAGTATTTAATCTGTGTATAAGAAGCGATCTGTGTATAAGAATTATTATTTACAATTATTCAACTTTACACGCGTGACACAGTATTTAATCTGTGTATAAGAAGCGATCTGTGTATAAGAATTATTATTTACAATTATTCAACTTTACACGCGTGACACAGTATTTAATCTGTGTATAAGAAGCGATCTGTGTATAAGAATTATTATTTACAATTATTCAACTTTACACGCGTGACACAGTATTTAATCTGTGTATAAGAAGCGATCTGTGTATAAGAATTATTATTTACAATTATTCAACTTTACACGCGTGACACAGTATTTAATCTGTGTATAAGAAGCGATCTGTGTATAAGAATTATTATTTACAATTATTCAACTTTACACGCGTGACACAATATTTAAATTTTACGATTTATTTATTATTAGCTGTTTACCAGCCAATTTTTACAGTACTAGGTATGTTTCTTCGTTCAATTATATAAGCGCCATCTAGTTTGAATAAATCCTTGCGATCGGGGCATGATCCAAAGTATGTTTTGTTTTAATGGTCCTTGCTGACAACTGTATCGAAATCGAAGCAGTAAGATACTTTTCGAGTTTACCCCGGACAGGTAAAAGTCGCCTTGCATTTACAAAATTTAGGGTATATTTTGATTGATAAATTGTGAAGACATCGTCTACAAATAGAACAGTCTATTCTAGAACCTGATTTGATACCAATCGAATGTGTACAAGTCAGTGTCAACTAGTCTTTATTTTTCGTGTCAAATAGTCCACATTCGTCTAATAGCATAGCATTCAGGAAGCGAGTTAACAGGGCACTCAAAGGTTGGCAAAATATGGGTGATTCCTCCGGTGTTGCACATATCCATGGGCGACGATGACTACTTTCCATCAGGTGGCTCGTCTGCCCGTTTGCCACTCGTTACATAAAAAACAGTGCCAAAAATATCGCAACACATCTTTATTCTTCTGGGGATAAAGATGTGTGACGATATATTTGGCGCTTTGGATGCTACAGACTATTTGACGCTGACTGTACACATATCTAGCAGATCTAAACATCACTAGTCGCCTATGTAGTCCGCTCTCCGTCCATTCATAAGTCACAATCGGTTCAATGCCAGCACGTCGATTATTCAATTGCAATTGATATGTATTTATAGGACGAAGTGACATGTCTGCCAGCTATTTCGGGACTTGTAATTAATAACAGGAAAACCGGTAAAATGAGTTTACTCAAGACGGCAACTGCACCAGTTTTAGGTTTTATTATGACTTGATGCAATATCTTCCGCATTCTTCAGGGCACTGTCTTGGGTCCATTGATATTCTTCTATACTAATATAGTTGTAAAAATAAAATGTCTGTACATTGACGATATTTTCATATATATAAGTGACTAGCTTCTGTCCGCGACTTCGTCCGCCTTAAATTCGTTTATCGCGGATAAGGGTATTTTTTCCGGGATAAAAATTAGCCTATGTCCTTCCCCGGGACTCAAACTATCTCCATACCAAATTTGATCCAAATCGGTTCAGCGATTTAAGCGTGAAGAGGTAACAGACAGGCAGTCAGACACACTTTCGCATATATAATATTAGCATGGATTAGCATGGATACGGACTATTTGAAGGTCACAGAATCGATTTTTTTTGTATGTATGTACGTATCGTTGTGCCTTCATCACGTCAAAAGGGTTAAACGGATTTCAACTATATTTGTTACACGGGTAGCTTAGCGTCCACAAATGGTTATAGGATACTTTTTACTCGACTCGTAGCACGAAAAAAGAGGGTTATGTTTTTTTTCTCCTCTACTGACGAAGTTGTCCCTTCTAGTTATTTATAGAAATACATTGAACTAGCTATAGATATATCAAGCGTTTACCGTTCGCGACTAGCACAAAAACTACTGCACCGGTTTGGTGATTTAGTTTATTTTAAAAGTGTATTTTTTGTAACCCTTTCGTGACAAATCCCACCGGTACCACCAGTATTTTTAAAGTAAGTTTTGAACGATTTGTTGCTTGATAGTGTCTTCGATAAATCTCTAAACAAAATCAATGATAGCAGCTATCCAACAACTGTATTCCAGGAGGACTTAAGTAACAAGATTAACTAAAAAGATACTACCTTATGCGTGAGCAATGACAGTTAATTAGCGATCAAAGAGAAGTAAGTAGGAAGTCGTACGTTCACCGATTCCCATACTGGTAACAGAAAAGTAACATCCTCATTACAACAAGGCAATACGGAACTTCATCTACCTTAGACGGATCTATATCGGAAGCCTATTCTTGTCGAAAATGATAGTTACATACTTTCGTATGCGATTTGTTCGCTTCGCCTGCGGTTAACAGCTCTCAATTCTCATAAATCCTAAAAATCGACCCACTGACCTTCTGTAAAGTTGTATACCATGGACTAGGTAACGCCTAGACCCCGCATACAAAGGCGCCCCCTTAAGCCAAGCTTAAGCTCAAAAACCACCGAGCAGCCGCCACGCCCCCAAACATTCTCTTAGTATCGGGTTACTTCGCAGTCGACGTGACTTGCTCGCTCGCGTTACCTAGCCAATCACGGTGCACTTGCTGCCCCCCGCGCCCCGCCATTTTAGCGAGTTGAGATACTAAATAAAATTGTGTGAAGCGGGGTCTATAGGGTTAAGTGGTCTGTGTTGTATACATACTAGTACACTGTGGTATGCGACTTTTTTGTCGCGCGACAAACAAGGTTGGCCAGCTGTGCAACCCCGGCCTATGGTAGTAATGTTTAGATAGGTCTAAGGTGGGTCTCCTTCGGAATCCCTAAAGTCCTTTGTCCAAATGTATCGTTTATCATAACATAACGCATTTTTTACGAAACTGTAAACTTTTCAGGATTGTTATAAAACAAACCCAACCTAACCTAATCTATACGATGATCTTCTGAAAAAAATGCGTTGTGATAAACGACATTAGGGATTCCGAACAAGACCCACCTTAGACCTATCTAAACATTACTACCATAGGCCCATTTCATATGCTCATATCCTCTTCTGCCGGGCTTGCACAGCTGGCAGCAGCGAGGAGCTATCAAAACGGCCCGCAAAAAATGACGTATAATACAGAAATGGCAAGCACGAGACGCCGATTTTCGAGGCTCAATTTTTATCGAGAAAAGTGCACATCACCAAAACTCGCTAAAATATTTATCACTGCTCTTCAAAACCTCGTATCTCGATACGACATCTGTACTGAGATGCGAGCTTTACTTCAAATAGATATTTGTTAGTGATATTTTTATGAGAGAATTATTATATGTCTTGATAACTACTAAATCATCATTCTCTTCCCCTTATCCCGTTCATTTGAGGTCCGCGTAGCATATTTTTTTTTCCATCCCTCTATCACCCGGTATGTCGTCGCTTCGTCTTCGTCCGGTCTCAATAACTAAATAACACATTCACATGAATGCATAGTTTCATTGTACTCTAGAGAAATGTAAGGTCTTAGTTTAATACCATTAGCGGCAGCAATTTTGTGGCAACTTTCATGTAGGCATGGCCGCAGGTGTTTCATAGTTTTCATTGGCCTTTCGCTTTGTAGTAAAATGACACTAATTCTAAAAACTCAGTCATTCGATACATGGCATTCGTTTTATACCAGCTGGTTGCTAATTGAAAAGTGCATGGAAGTACTTGATTTTATCAATTGGTTTGGGGTAAATTAAATATTGTTTATAATTCAGAGATTTGAGACTCAATTCTGATAACTTTTATAACATAAGTATAACTTTCTTTCCTGGCCGGATTTTGTGGTAATTCAATTGGTTCACAATCTGATTAGCCAACCACACGTCTTACTCAATCGCATCCTCAAATTCGTATCCCCATATTATTTCTTGTTTGAATCGATAGGCCCGCTTACATCGGGTTTTACAACACGCGCTGTTATGATCGGCAATCTAGTCAAATTAATTGTGTATGAAATTATGTCGTATAAGACACTTAATGAAGATTTTACATCTCACCGTTTACTTGTACGTTGGTATAATAATAAAATTTGAATAAATTGACAATAATTTGTTTGTCCCTTGATCTTAATATTTTTATAGTGTAATCGCCATTACGGCCCGGTCACCACACCGCGAGACTAGCGGCGCGGCGAGCGAATTCTCTCTTCATTGCGCGGTGGAGGCGCTCACCGCACAGCAGTTAGTTTGCATCACACGCAAGTGCAGACCGCATCCACCGACTCCCCGCGACCCTTACGAGGTCATCCGTCCACCTAGTCGGGGGCCGTCCTACGCTGCGCTTTCCTATGCCTGGTCGATACTCTAGGACTTTAATGCCCCAACGGCCATCCGTTCTCCGGGCTACATGGGGCGCCCATTGCCACTTCAGCGATGCAATCCTGTGTGCTTTGTCGGTTACTTTCTTCTTTCGTTCTTCTGCAGATATCCTCAATTCTGATTCTATCACGAAGAGAAGCATTGCCCTTTCCATTGCAATTGTCAGATTAGTGCGGTAAACGTAAGAAAAATCTGCGGCAATAACATTCAAATTTTATCATTCCAATAAAATGTACCTATGCCCTTCTTTGGCTCTAATGGCTCGGCCACGACCAAGGGCGCGACCAGCGGCGTGGCAAGCGAATTCCTAATACATTGCGTGTGATGCCAGCTAACTGCTGTGCGGTGAGCGCCTCCACCGCGCAATGAAGAGAGAATTAACTCGCCACGTCGCTAGTAGTGCATTCTCGTGGCCGAACCGTAAGGTGCTAGGAAATGCACGTTTACAGTTCACACATGCTCGTCCCACAGCCTTGTCTGACTATATACAGCGTTGCAAAGGCAAATAAAATTTTATTTTATTATTTTCCTTAGTCACGTAAACTGGATATTTTAACTCTAAACTTGCAACAAAATGTTATGAGAGCTACCCATCGCTATGCCATTTCACTTGGACTTTGTTTCTAAATATTTAAAACGAAGTCGATAAATTTGTTTACAGGGCACCTATACCCAATTAGGTGACGGGTGATAGAGAGGTATGGAAGAAAAAAACATGCTGCATCTACCCCAATTAAATGTGATAAGGACAAGCGAATGATTATATTAGCAATGACTAGTAGAGGACTTTGAATGGCAATGGCTAGTAACTTTAAATCCACACTATTTTATCAGTTGGCCAGTCGGAAGTTATGGAATAATTTCATTTGGTATTTGATACTGCGATTAACATAGCTGTATTTTTGAATCCATGCAACTAAAACGTTTCCAAGGTTCCAAATGAATCGTTTACGATTGAACGAAATGATTCACTTATAGACCTTGGTCTTCCTTTCTTTATTCTACGATGCAGAATTATATTTTTTTAATTATAACTGACGCAACTTCTGTGTGTAATATCTATTTAATGTTCAAATTCTGCATTATGTTTCTAGTCTCTTTATAAAAAAAACACTTAGTGGTTTATTATAAACAAAGATCAGAAACAAATGAAAAATTGTTTCGACGATACTGGACTTGAACCAGTGCCTTGAGCCAGACCGGGGCAGCACGCTCTACCATCTGAGCTAATCGTCCACTGTCGAAAAGTATCGTCGAAAATTTTTTTCATTTGTTTCTGATCTTTGTTTATAATAATAACACTAGTGGAGTGATCCACTAATAAATTGCAAAAATTGTGATTATTATCATGATATTTGTAAAACAAAAAGTACACTTAGTGGTTTGTTTATCTCTTCAGAAATGGGTTTATTTCTAACAACAATCGTACGTCTAGGTGAGTGGTAATAAATTGAACTTCTGTACCACACATTATAAGGTTGTAAAAATGAAATGTCTGTACCATGACGGTATTAAAAAAAAGTGATGCGGACTGTTTGAGGGCCAGTGAATAGTATTTTTTTATTTTTATTTTTGGTATGTCTGTGTGTTGGTGTAACTTCATCAGACGAAAACAGCTAAACGGATTTCAACTATTTTTAATACACGGGTAGCTGGGCATCCACAGATTTTTATAGGATACTTTCTACTCGACTACGCTGAAGAAAAACAGTGGGTTATGACTTTTTTCTCTTCAGCGAACGAAGTTATTACTGCATTACTTTGGCTTCGCCCGCGGGGCTAGGTTGTCGACTAATCTTACTTAAATTATCCCTTCGGATTTCGTGCATTTTTCCGTGATAATGATAAGAAGTGGCCTCACTTTCTGGTCCTACATATAGGTATATATGCTAATCACTCCCGCCTTGCGACGATGCGTAAAATGGATTTCAAACTAATTATTACATTAAAAGTTATGTCAAACCTCGGGCACTGTTGTGTTAAGCGGATTCTTCCCATTTGTTACTAAAACTGTCACCTGTTCTGTAAAATTAAAAACTCATGGAAAAAGTAGTTTCCTTATATTTCTATAGAACGGATAGGACTATTATGTATATACCAGGATATTGAGGATATTTTGTTTTCCAACAGTTGCCAATGTTGCCATGGAATTATGCAGACTAAAAAGTTTTAACAGTTCTATAACGTCACACACATCTAACTTCTATAAACAAATGGGAAGTACATCCTTATAAGCTATCTACGACTGTTTGCAGTAAAGCTACTTTATTCATCAAGACAATGCATTTGCATCTCCTAATGGCACTCCTACGCGTCGATAACATTCGAAACTCACTCCATATATCGTTACGTTTCACTTTTATATGTGCGCACAAGCAAAGGTCACGAAAGCGCTTTTATATAACGGTAATAAGGTGTATAATAAACCGGCTATAGCGTGAATCAGTTTTGATTGTTTTTGTTTTATTGGCAAGATCTACATAGATGGCGTCATATTGAGTCATACCATGCGATGTAGTGAAACTTTCACTGGATGTAGCTTCCGATTGTGATTGTTAGGTAGTTGGTCTTGTTCCGATATCGTTGTTTTATGAGTTCCATTGTCAAACACAAGTTTCAATACAACATAAGCGCTTAAGTCTGAAAACTAAGCATATGTTACAAGTTTATTCATACAGTGTAAATTCTGATTTTTAATTCAAGACCAAAATCTGACAGTTCTCGTCTTGATTATTTAAACAAATAAACATTATTTCATAAAAACATGAATTAGAAATCGTGAAACGAGTAATATTAGGGTAAGTTTTATTGACAGATTGTAGGCATAGTAGATTGACAAAGTGTAGGTATTCCTACACTTAAACCAATATGCAGTAATCACAGCAAATGTGCGCCCGTTGAAGTTAGATCTTGGTCTTGAATAAAAAATCAGAGTATAGTTAAGCGCACCAGTGCTCAGAATCATCGACACACAATTATTATCTAGAGAATATATTTTAGTGTGTTTTTGCGTAGCTGGTGCTACTGCCTTATTTTTATAACTTTTAAACATTCGGAAAGACAGACTAACCTAGGAACGGTAAAAGTTTTATACAAGTACGTAGAAAGTTCTTATTATGTCATCCATCAATAATAACACGTCTTATTTTCACTTCGACTAGCAATAGGCAACTATTGTCAGTGGCGTGCACAGGGTTTATGACCAACTTAAGTAATTTTTCTGAGCCTATATTATTTTTTGATTGCGTAAAAAAATATGTCTTACATTTTTTATTAGTTTATGACACGACGGTCTAAAACTTAAAATTTTGCCAACATCGCTATTGCTGAATTCAAGTGTAATTTTTTTAGTAACATAGAAATCATTTAAGACCAAGGTATAGCGTTTCAAACCCACATGCTGACCTCAAAGAAAGTGCCTCGGGCCGGCAAACCGCAGCACCTCGGCGGAAAGTAACGACCCCATTCGTACTTTCATTGCCAAGGAGGCACCCAAGTTCAATTTATTACAAACTTTAGAAAACATGTTTAGAAATACGCTGATGCTTGGATTAAAATTATAACCTTTATTATGGGATTAAAATTACTCCTACGAATATGCTTGTAACCCCTTATTTTTAACCAGTGTGTGTTGCCATGGCGTGGCGTCCATATAAGCCGATTCCCACCAGGTTGCCCAAGGAAAGGCTTATAACCACGTTTTTCTTTAATTATGAGTATGTGAATACGCTTCGGCTTCCCTTGTAATTTTCCTGACGTCACGCCTCTGGTTGCCAGTAATGATATACGGCACTGAGACGTGGTCACTCACAATGAGCCTCATAAGAAAGCTTAGAGTCACTCAAAGGGCAATGGAGCGCGCTATACATCGCAGTCTCCTTAGGTGATCGAATCAGAAATGAGGAGATCCGCACAAGAACCAAGGTCGTCAACTTAGCTCAAAAAGTTGCTAGTCAGTGGCAGTGGGCGGGGCACATTGTTCGTAGAACCGATGGCCGCTGGGACACGAAGGTTCTTGAGTGGCAACCCCGTACAGGAAGATGTAGCGTGGGAAGGCCGCCCACAACTCCCACAAAATGTCCCCAAAATTTAGTCAGGGTGGGCGGCGCACGGCCGGTCCGTTGCGGAGCTCCTTAGGCGAGGCCTTTGTCTGGCACTGGACGTCACAGTGCTGATATGATGATGATGATACTCATAACTTTGTTATACTCATTTTTATGCGACACCGTAAGCTTCATGAGCCAATTGACTTCAAATGAAAGAGCGGTGTTGCACAAGTCGACCCATTCGGATATGCTATAATAAAACATTTTTTAAACACTTTCTGCATGTAGACTTGAAATCAAATCATTTATTTTGTACTACTTCCTTTAAATACTACTAAACCGGGACAAAGGGCGGCCAAGACTTAATCCGCTCCTGAGCTTCTACATCTGCGTGAAGTAGATGGTAGTTAAGACACCAATATTCCGTGTCTTGTGTCCGCAGCGCAGACCCTTAATACCTTATCTTTAATAGAAAAATCAAGCACGGTATCAAATCAATACAATCAAATGCAAATCACGTCATATTTGTCATGTCAATTTGACAAGTGTCACCCGGTTTCCTGGCCAAGACCGACCTGAGCATATAAATGCGTTTAATTTCTCTTTCAGCATGTGCAAATAGTGGTCTTGCATATTGAATCTCCGTAAAAATAGACACAGAAAAAACCCCTGTTCGTTTTATGAAAGTTCTTAGGGAGTAAAAGTAATCAGCATTGTTAACTCTATATTACGTGCCAATCTGACTTTGTTAAATCACAGACGAGACGTTGTCAATATTAGATGATTTCTAATAATTTAAATTGCACTGCCTTAAAACGGACTGACATTAAATAAGCTACTGAACAAAGTTTTTACATAAAAAATATCCTAATCCTGCGCAAGCGCAACGTGCCCTTAAACGAAATTTTGGATATTCCACTTACTTGATTCTGAGAATAAATGAGAGCAGTATAGACTAGACACTCAGCGTCATCTTCGTCAGACAAACTGTAGTTTTTCTTCGTTTTTGATTTATATCAGATTTCTCTCTTGCCTTCCCTTTTTTAATTTTATAGTCTATTTTCACTACTCTTTGTATTTGGTCCGTTTTGCCTTTAAGGCATAAAACATGGAGACAACATTTTTTAAGGCTATACGGTAAAGTATAGCTGACACACGTTGCTAATTAATTCAATCACACGTCAGTTTACAAACAGACACCAGCTGAACACATTATTACAAGCCAAATCTGCAGCAGGCTAATTGAAAAATCTTACAGCGGCAATAATGTCCGTATTTTCCAAGTATTGATGTATCATCTCTTTTGTTTTCTGTCAAAAGAAAGCGATGCAACAACAATAACAACGCGCAGGCTCTTCAAGTTTTATATAAATTCATGGGCGATAATTATAAGTTCCCATCAGGTCGTCTGCCCGAATATCAAATCGACATTTGAAGTTACCTTTAATTGATTTGTGGAAAAATGACTCAATTTGTAATGATTTTCGGTGCAAATTAAATGAAGTTTATTGCGGTCCGAAATGCGTGTACAAAGGTTAATGGGTCCATTGTCCCATGTTTTGGTACTTTTCTTAATATGCTTCACTTAATGTGTCAAGGCATTGCCTTATAAGAACGTGCCTACGTCTTTTGTTTATTTACTAACGGTCTTTCCTAATAATGATAAGTTAACGAAGTAATAATTTAACGGGACTCTCGGCTTATGGATCTTTTATGTTATAACAAAGCCCCTGGTGTAATTGTAAGTTGCCAACACAGCGTGGCTTCTTGATCAAGTCTACATTTCCCTTAAAAAATCCTTGTCTGAAATGCGTTTCAGGCTTTTTTTTGTTAAAACAAACTTACCAGCGAAAGAAAATAAATCATATCTGCTTGCCACATGAAAAGCTCTTTTTGTAATGACAGAAAAAAAATCGTAAAGTAGGTCACACATCCGTTAAAGACTTTGTTAAGATAATTTAAGAGATTCAAATTATTTGTATTCATAATTGCCCATATAAAGCGTGGGAAGAATGTACTGTAGTCTAGGCTCTATTGTTTTTGAAACATATCGAATTCACAAATCAAAGTCCAGACACTGACTAAACAAACCATTGTCATATTGTTGTTCCCATGTGTTCAATTTTGTGTTAAGATATATTTGAATTGAATATTTAAACGTTATGTTTATCTATATTAGGACTATGCAAATTTTCCTATGCATTTAGAGATTCACCAGGAGTTGGAACGTGTGTTTTGCGAGTTCGAGCCATGGCGATTTTCCTAGTAAAGTCAAAGTAATTCGCTCGCGTTTTCCATTCTTAATATTCTACATCTTGCTGACCTAATGTCTATGTCCGTTTGAGCTTAGTAAGTATACTCAAAGCTCTCCTTTTCTGTACTTAGTATTTTATGCAGTCAAAGTCTATGGACCGTTCAGAGCGTTCAGATACGGCACTTTATTTATATTCATTCTAAGGAGGTTGAAACAATCGAACACATACTATGTGAATGGCATGCCCTCGCCTGACAGAGAATGAAGGAATTTGGTATAGAATACCCAAGGCCAAAGGAATTCCAGACGCTACCATTAGTATATGTATCATCCGGTTTATGGAGATGGTAGAACAAACTATTGAGTAGCAAGTAGGGGTAGTTAAACAAAAGATCCCAGTGGGTCGAAGTGCATCCGTAAGGGCCCCTAGTAGTAAGATAAGATAAGATTAATTGTAAAAACGCTACGTAGGTAAGTACTTTCTTCGCGAGGGTTTGTAATGTTACAACACGACCCGACCTAACAACGTGTTTCGAAGAACGCTTGGTCGGTTTGTGCTCGGTGGCTTCGGTCCTATATGATGATATAAGCCCTTTATTTGGCTCGGAAACATTGAGCGATAACAAAATAATGCATTCACGCATGCACTAAAATGGCCGCACGTACTCAGATTTATCAATTTGTTATATAGGCACAGACAAAGCGGCGTCCCCGAAATAATCGTTCCGATTGTTCGCGATTAAATCGATAAGTTATCTCTGCAAATAGGATGTTATTTAGATTATCTTAGAAGACCTTCTGTAAGTCATAATCAAAGAATAGCTTTCATGCTTATGGTGATTTCCCGGAACTATGCAGAAGTAGCAAACATATGCGATTGCTTATTTGTTACAAATAAAAAAAACCGCAAAACTGCATTAAAAAAGTCACACTTTATAAGCCCATTTTGTAATTTATTTATATAAATAAATAAATATTACAGGACAATTTTCACACAAATCGAACAAGTCCCATCTTAAGCTCAATAAGGCTTGTCTTATGGAAACTAGACGACGATATATTTAATAGATATATTACTTATATACATAGAAAACATCCAAGACTCAGGAACAAATATTTATGCTCATCACACAAACATTTGCCCTTACCCGGATTTGAACCCAGGACCTTCAGCTTCGCAGTTATTGCAATATGTGTGTGTATATCGCAGATATCGTAATATGCTATACTTTCGTAGTTGAGAAAACATGCTGTTAATTAATTACAGTATTATTTAATGCAGTTTTATGGCTTTTAGTAACAATACCTTAATGCCGTTGTATCATCTAAAAACGTTGGTTTGTTAATTGTTGGCATGACTCCCTAAGTACTTTTTTTTTCGACACAAGATTACGCGTTACGGTTTAACGAATGCTAATCTAGATTGATCAAAAGCGGACTGTAAATGACGTTTAATGTAAAGGCGATCTTAATTTCAGCTCCTGTGTGGATGTCGACATAAAATAATATAAATGCAGCCCGTTTATTTTCAGTATTGATATCAAATTTCAATGTAATTTTGTAGATCATTTATTTTCGCAAAACTACTATTCACAAACTGCCTCAGTTCTTGATTGTTTAATTTCCCACATCACGCTTCTCTACAAAACGGAAAGAAACCGGATTTTTTTAAACCGTTGTGTAGAACCTTACAGGTTAGGCTAGATTTGTTGTATAAAAATCCTGAAGATTTGTCGGTTTCCGAAATATATATTGGTAAATGAAATCTTTGAGTTTAAAGGTTTGGGAAACATAATTTGCTCATTTATGAGCAACCAACCCTATTTTGTAACTTGATAGGGATTTTGACTGTACTCAAATAAAAATAATACTTAGATGCGAAATAACTTTTATGATAAATATCACAAAAAAAAAATTAGTTCGACCTTACGTGTAAGCTACCCAGTTTTATAAGCCTTTAAAGTTGGGTGAGAAAGTCCATTTTTAAAGTATGAAAATATTAATAACTGATGATATCATTGAATAACCCATGAAATGTATGGTAACTATTGTTATGAAACCTTTTCTATAAACACAAGTTTTTACATATATACAGAACAAAGTTCTTAATTTCCTCATACAAGGTAGGAACGTCTGACGTCATACGTTCTTAGGTATGGTGCGTTTTTTGGGAAAATCCAAAAATGAGATTTTACCGTTGTTGTATTTCGGGGATTTTGTATGAGATTATAGTAGTTTTTTCACCAGTATTATTGAAAGGTCGTTCTGTAACATACTACACGAAAAAATTGTCCATAAAACATCCCTATTTCCGAGTAAGCCTTGTTTTACTTTGAATGAATTCAATCTTAGTCAATTTTAACGACAGTATAAAAACAGACGACGAGAGTTGCATTCACGTGCTGCTTGCTCTAATTATTATGCAGATCGCTCCCTCATTTGCATTTGACACCTATGCATATTGCCAGTGTAAACAAATTATGTCTGACCGTGGTAATTGCTTTTTAACACCTTGTTGTAAGCGGGAGTAAACAATTATTTCTGCAAAAAGCGACACTAAATTTAATCCTGTCATAAAAATACTGATGAGAAAAATGAAACTTTATTTTGTTGGTAGTTACATAATCGTCATTTTCTTTGGAGTTTTATGTACATGGAGGATGAATAGAGATATTTTTCGTCCACAAAAACGGGACGTGATAGACAATACAACAATCGTCCCCACCAGAGCTCAAAATAAGCTTACGTTGCGTATACGCATGTAAAAAACGTGACGCTTACGGGGGCATCACAGTATGTATGCAGCGTTAAGTTTCAGTGTCGATCCTTAATTCATTGCGGAGATTTCACACAGTGAATACATCAGGCAAACAAGCTTTGTTTATTAAATGTATCAACTGTACGATTGTATGTTAGTAAACAATCCCTGGCACATTTGTAAACGTGATACACAGATAATGTAAATATATCTGTATTAAAAAATGCACACCCTTATGCTAATTGTTTTCTGCACCGATTCTAGAAGAGCCGCTTTTTATAGAATCGATGAGATGGTTTAGTCCGTTGATAGCGGAAACCGGTAGTCTAATCTAAATATATATCCATAATATTATGGACGATAGGGGTGATGAGTCTTGTCAAATTTAACAACATAGTGTAATGTTGATGATTTTAACACTATACATAATTTTAAAAATGCCAATGAATCATAAAAAAAAAGAAAAAAAGAGACAAATCGAAATAACTTTAAAATACGAAACTTAATACGTAAATCCAAAATCATATTAAAAGCTCTTCTCAAGCCTTATGTGACCAAGAAGTTAAACGCAGATATTCACGACCAAAATACATGTTTTTCCATGTAAAAATGGTACCTGACCTTAGGTATGACATCATACTGTTAGTACGGAGTATTTTCAGCGCTCATTAGGAATGTTTAACTTTATCATTTCTGATTTTTGGAACACTATTTGTACTTAGCCCCATACAGACATTTGATCCCTACAAAAAAAGGGTCGATTTTAATCTTCAAAAAAAAAAACTTCCATATTGGAGACGTTACACTGTCTACATTTTTAAGGCTAGAAGCTCTTGGAGTATGCATTTTCCATACTTATACCTATGTTCTCTTTGTTTCAGATGAAGTCCCAACGCCAGATAAGCACAAATTCGACTCACGAACTTACGTGAAACCGAAAAAGCGGGCGCAGAGGCCCAGTATACAGAGCATCGTTGAGAACCCACCCGCCCCCAGCCAGAACAAATACCTGACCTATAACAAATATTCCGCACCTTTGGGTCCTTTGAGCCCAATATTGAGGCTTAAGACATTCAACGTGGAGACTGATACAGAAAATAGCAATGCGATTAAGGAATATGCAAGTAAAAGGAGGAGTTTGGTTACCGAAGAGGACTCACAGGTGAGTTTTGCTCTCTTCTGAATTAAACGCGATATAACGTAACCATGACGCCGTTCGTGCATCATGCTGTTTTTATTAACACACGACAGCGATAGCGTCAATAGTTCCTCAGCTAGGACGGAATCCGCATTGACTCTGGTAGGTGTCGTTCGGCTAACTCTCGCAACGTTAAACGTAAGACGCCATTACGTAAAGAAAGACCTAAGCCCCCCTACATGTATACATACAACTCAGCTGGCCAACTCTACTGCCACGCGTGCAAGAGAGTATTTAAAAGTAAGTTCGGCCTAGCGAGCCCTATCAGAGCCCTGAATAGACGAAGTCCATAATGTTGCGTAGGGTCGCCGACATCGAATTTGATGAGGACTATATATATATATTAACACAAATATCTTTGAAGTAGAAGTTTTACTATCTTTATAAATGGGCAAAATGCTGGTAATCGACTAACGGATAAAGATTAAGCATAAGTTACTTAATTGCGAATGACGATAAAAAAAATCGATTAATTATTCTTAGTTGTATGAGCACTGAATAATTTATTCACGAATAAATCAACAGCGAATATTTTTTTCTACCAATGATTAATTAGAAAAAAAATCTGGAATAATAGCAGAAGCAAATAAGGTAAGTATTGATTTTTAACCGACTTCCAAAAAAAGGAGGAGGTTCTCAATTCGACGGAATGTTTTTTTTTTTTTTATGGATGTTCACCGATTACTCCAAGACTATTTGACCGATTTCAAAAAAATTTTTTTGGTTTTATTGAAGGTACTTTCTAGTTGGTCCCATTTAATTTTGGTGAAGATCTGATGATGGAATCCATGAGGAATTGAAGGAACTCCTCAAATATTGTAGGCATACATATAGCGATTTTGGTATTATAAGAAACATAATAAGCATTTGCATTCAGAAAGTGTAAATTGGTGAAGTGGAACTGATGCAGAAGACCACAGAATGCCATCGGAACTCCTCTATGATAAATGATTTACGGGTGGCGACAAAATATCTTGATTAATTTAGCTTAGCAACTTCATAGTCACAAATTTAAATGTTCTTGATGAGAATGGTACCATCGAATTGATTTGATGATGGAGCCGGAAGGTAAGCGCCAGATCTATGTAATAAGATAATCTATCCTAGCCGTATTTGGGCTTGTTCGAATCGTCACGAGATACACTTTTAAGTAACGGTTAACTAAAAAGTGTAAAATAAATAAATTTTTAAACAAAAATATAACCGACTCCAAAAAAAACTAAAAAGTAAAAAATAACGCCATAATTCAGTTTCTTCAAATTACTTACAAGTAACCGTTTGTATACTCAATCTATACAGTATATACAATTAATGTTATTTTGGAGTCGTGTCACAACTTTCTAAAATCGTCAATTTTCAATATTTTACACATTTTTATATGGCACCGACGCCAAAATAAGATTAATTGTATATACTGTATAGATTGAGTATACAAACGGTTACTTGTAAGTAATTTGAAGAAACTGAATTATGGCGTTATTTTTTACTTTTTAGTTTTTTTTGGAGTCGGTTTTATTTTTTGTTTAATGTAAATCTAAGTGTTGGATTATGTTGACAGACGGCAATATCACAAAAATGTATAACCATATTAGACATTATCATGTGGAATATTGAATACCTGATTATTATCTACTTTGCAATATCTAATTCTAGATGGCACTAGACATTTTGAATAATGGTTAGTAGGCAAACGTTAATTTCTCCCTACTTTTATTCTTAAATTCATCGTGATATTTATTCGATTAATTCCAAACTTTTTTCGATTAATTTATTCACGATTAAATTATTCCAATAATGCCGATTTCTGACTGTTTTCAGTCACTCTTCATACGTTCGTTGTATTTCCATACGCTTTTAGTTTTACCCGATGTCTCGGTGCCTATATGAACCAATGGTCATAGAGGGTAGGCAGTGCCTTTGCGCCTATATCAACTGCACGCCACTGACGAGGATCATCTCCTAAATGTGTGCCTATTTCTTTGAAGTCCCAGCATAATCGGCTTGATCCGAAATCATCTCGTTGACATGTATAAATAACTTATCTTCCCATTGCGTTGGAGAAAAAACAAATCCTAATGTATCGTTTGTCCTAATGTATCATTTGTCCTAATGTATCATTTGTCCTAATGTATCATTTGTCCTAATGTATCATTTGTCCTAATGTATCATTTGTCCTAATGTATCATTTGTCCTAATGTATCATTTGTCCTAATGTATCATTTGCCATAACGCATTTTTTTTAGAAACCGTTTTTTTTTCAGTATTTTTTAAAAGATCGTCGTATAGATCAGGTTAGGTTAGGTTTGTTTTATAACAATCCTGAAAAGTTTACGGTTTCTGAAAAAAATGCGTTATGGCAAATGATACATTAGGACAAACGATACATTAGGAAACAAATCTACTAAAACGAAAATAGCTGAGAAGCTACTTATAAATACAATACTCAATACTGCGGATATATGGCTTAATAATAAATCCGATTATCGTGATTGTAAAACAATTTTACACATCGTGCTATAAACTGAACGCCGACTTTATGACACTTCTGGATACGAATTCGGAGGCATTGTGTCATATGTTTACATAGGTGTAAACTTCTCAGATTATCAACAAAAGAGCTTGTGTTACAAGGAAAATTATGTCGGTTACATCTTTATTACATCGACCTTATTACTTGGACCAACAGTATTGAATGTTACGTAAGTTAATGCGTACGGTCACCCAAAAAAATAGTTAACTACTTTTGGACTCTATTTCAAGTGTTTTAAGGTTTAAAAGTGGTAGACTATATTCTTGGCCGATCGCACTAATACTGTTTGTTTACAAGAGTTATCTGTTATTTTTAGCATATATTAGATTGTAGTAATACTTTATTAAGAGAACATGCATGACTTCAGTGCGCGGGAGTTAGGTGCATAATGTGTATGGCTAAATGGTAAATAACGCTCCCGTCATTGCAATACTATATTTACTTTTAGGAGGTAGGTGATGTCACATTTAACTAATGTTTCATCGACATGACGATGTAATACCACTGTAAAACTGTATAAAATTACACACTTTTATTTTTTCTTGAGTGTCGCCCGGTAAAAGTTAGGTTAGGTTAGGTGTAGGCCCTTGCTTGTTTAGCTACCCCTCAACCCCTGTACCAAAGTCGGTCGAGGACTCTGATTTTTTTTTGTCCATGACTCCGTTGTTACGACCATAGTTTTACAAACACGTACATAGATACTGTATGTGTTTGTAAAGTCGCATCGTCAAAATGGCTGGACAGATTTCGACCAATTTTGGTCGCAAAAAAGCAGACATGGACAAACTACAAAAAAAATTGAATTCAGAGACCTCCAAATTATCTGTTTCACTTATTTATGTAAATGTCTTCAATGTACAGACATTTAATTTATAATAATGAGTTTCTGTCAAAAGAAGAAAAAAACACATTTTTTTGACAAGCTTTTATTTCTGACTGTATTTTTCCTTAAGCCCAAACTCGGTCAGATTACGTTATTTTATTACAGAGTTCCTATGACCACCTTCCGGCTCCATCATCAGATCAGCTCGTAATAATCCACTATCGTATCAATGTCACCGATATACAAGTTATCCCAAATTTTACCTCAATCGGAAATCGGGAACTGGGTCAAACTTAACATGCAAGATTTGACCCAGATAATACAAACATTGCAAATAAAATAAAAGTTTGTAATATTGCGAATTGAGATTACTGCAGAGGCTGCGAAATAGGGGATTGCCGACAGAGTAGTTATATTTGTAGAGATACGAGGCCGTCAATCCCTGTTCGCGCCGAACCTTATATAGTGCTTTTATAAAACGTGCAATAAAAAAAACAATATTTTTTATATATTTTTTTTTCTTAGTAAAACGTTATTTTAAAATACATAGTTATTCGTTCTTTTCGCCGCCACATCGGCGCGTGGCGGCGCTCGGATCGAATTGAAACAAAAAAAGGTAGCTTCGCAGGCCATGACCCGCAATTTCGTATGAAATGATCATTTTGTGCCCCTCGTCGCGCCGCACCTGAAATGTGAGACTTCGGGGTCTATTCTAAGGAACATCACCGTCAATATTTCATTGCATGTTTGAGAAAAAAATATTTTTATGCATTTCAGCTCGAAGACATCGACATGACTCTATTGTCAGAGGGTTCGGAGCGCCTCTCTGCAGAACACCTGCCGTCCAAGCCCATAAACATTGATCTGTCGCAGCCGGCCCACAATCTGCACAATACATTCAACAAGTGAGTATACAAGTAGTACGTAGACAGAAATAATATTTACACTTCACGAGCAATGAGAACGAGCATTATGTACAAATTTATTCCCAGTATAGGCATTATCATCGCTCACGAGTGGCATAAAGAAGTCAATGTTACGTAACTAGCCCTCGCACAGGCCCCGATCTCTTTGGGCTGAAACTGCACACTATGTCATTAAACTCTTGTCTGGACCATTAGCTTTTCTTAATATAAATAGTGAATTGTAAGATATATAGGTACTTGTTAGTTAAATAAAATAATAATAATAATAATAATAAATAAAAAAAAATAAATAAATAAATATCAGGGACAATCTTACACAAATCGACCTAGTCCCAAACTAAGCAAAGCTTGTACTATGGGTACTAGGCGACGATATACATAATAAATAGATAAATTATAATACTTAAATACATAGAAAACATCCAAGACCCAGGAACAAATATTCGTGCTCATCACACAAACACTTGCCCTGGCCGGGATTCGAACCCAGGACCGTCAGCTTCGTAGGCCGTTGTACAACCCACTGAGCCAAACGTGTCGTCAAAATATGTCTATAATGTGTCTATGCCCTCTGACACTGACGGACGCGTCAACCGTTAATATTTTAATATAAAATCACTTTTTACGTCTATTTACGCTTTAAATCCTCCGTCTTTTTGATAAATATATTTTAAAAGCAACACAAATGATGACGTACAGTGTAAGTACACAATGTACGAAACAAGAAGACGCAAAAGTCGGATTGGTTATGACGGCGACAAAATAGTCTAAGAAATGTTAACGAGGCAACGCGCGAGAGCGGCATCGACACCAGACACAAACGCACGCCCACCACCCCCGCCTGCATCGTCCAGCTCCTCGGCATCGTCGTCGGGAGACGAGTTTGCCACTGCTCCCGACACCAACAGTCAGTCGAGTGACGACGAGCGCGGGCCGCCGCCCCCGCCGCCACGACCACCAGCGCGACGAGGGCGCCCACGGCTCCCGCTACCGGTGGTGTAGTGCGTCGCATGCGATGGACTCAAGCAATGAACGAGCACTGCATGCGCGCATACTACGGGGCTACAGAGGGGGGAACCCACCTGTCTGACGAACAACTACCGGAAGTATATCCTGAAGGACGGTACGGTCGACATTTGTCGGGCATGCCGCCGTCCCGGAGAGTCACTCAGGCATATAATTTCCGGTTGTTCTCATCATGCTAACAGCGAGTACTTGCACAGACATAACCAAGTAGCCAGGATTATTCACCAGCAACTTGCTGTTAAATACGGTCTTGTGGGGTCTGAGGTGCCGTACTATAAGTACGCACCCATGCCAGTTCTTGAAAATGGTCGTGCCACGCTTTATTGGGATCGATCTATCATCACGGACAGGACTATTGTAGCCAATAAGCCTGATATCGTGCTGGTAGATCGATCTAAGCGCCGGGCAACTACTCATCGACATTACCATTCCACATGACGAGAACCTCGTGAAGGCTGAGAAGGACAAACTCAGCAAGTACCTCGACTTGGCTCACGAGGTGACCGCCATGTGGGATGTTGATTCGACGATAATTGTCCCGATAGTGGTTTCGGCAAACGGTCTTATAGCGAAGAGTCTCAACGAACATCTTAAGAGACTCTCGCTAGATGGCTGGGTCAAGGGTCAGATACAGAAGGCAGTAATCCTGGACACGGCCCGCATTGTCAGGAGATTCCTCTCTGTGCAGTCCTAACCACCGGTAGCTTGAGCCCTGCCCCGCTGCCGGCGGCACCCTAGGTTAGGTTTTTTATAATGTGTTTATATTTTGTATTTGCATTTTGTATTTTACTTTTTATATATATATATATATTGTAAAAAACCTACCCTAAGATTTTAAATAAATAAGTGAATAATAATAATAAACTTTATTCTGTAAGTAGGCCGGCCACAAGGGCACTTTTACAAGTCTGAGTCTACCAATTCCCAAGAGAATACCACTGTTGAGAAGACAGCCGAAACAAACTCAACAGTCAGTCATTTTTTCTAAATATTTTTTCACTCTTACAATATATCAGTGCTTAGCGTTTATTAAATATACCACATTTTTTTTTATTTCCTTTCATTTTAGCAGGTTAACCCGTCAATATGAACTACTTTTCCTATGGGGCGACAATTTGGAAACGAAAAACAATCTGCCATTTCATACTACTCGTATGTGTTTAGTACTATAGTATGAAATAGCAGATTTTTTCCTTGATGAACATGTGGTAGCATTGATTAGACATTAACAAAGTATTCGAATGGTGAAAAGGTACCGATTACCGTGATAATTCAATGACATGGCAAAATCAAAAACGTATAAAAAAAGTTAGCGAAAGTGTAGAATGCAATAATGTACCGTCATCCGCCTTTCTTATAATAGTTGCTTTCAAACTGAACAAATGTCTTAATCACAATTTCACAAGTCTATAATAAAGCATTTATTTTTTATTTTAAGTGCCAACCGTGAGTAAGCTAGTTCATGAAAAAATTTATAGAATAGAAACACACCTATTGCTTCATGAGTAGCCGATCCGGTCGGTACCTACACGTGTTAGTATTAGATTGGCAATCATATTCCTAAGTATATATATTTTATATATATTACGCAATATAGGACTGATTGTAATGCAAGTTCGCCGTATGTAAACAAAAAACAGCTACAAGTCACAATTGCTTATTAACTTTTTAGTTTGTCTATCTGCGTTTGTTCCCTCTTCTCACTCATTTGCTCTAAGGTTAACAGGAAGAGATCCCTTAAAGGGATAAGTTCGCCTTTGTACACTTTTTTTTATTGTTTTTATGTACAATAAAGTGTTTGCAAACAAACAGATTACTTACGGTAATCATACTATAGGAATAGTTACGTTTTTAATTATAAAGCGCCGTTGCTCTTTATAATAATAAGGGCGATTGTGCGCTACAAGGAATTTTACTTTCCGACGTCCGCTTTTTTATAGCTTGACCATACAATATCAATATGTTTGTGCAAAATCGGAATATCGGACGGTAAAATTCCTTGTAGTGCACAATAGCCCTAATAATAAATTCGTTTATTAGCAGGCAAGAAACCCATAGTAGAATAGGATATAACTAGGGTTTAGACGCATCTTACCACGCTATAGATAAGGTTGAACCGGTCCAATTTGCCTCTGCAGTCTTTGTGCCTTACGCAACGCCCCCACCGACGTGGATACTCCAAGTGGACGCGGTAGGCACTAAATCCGAACTGTTGGCACTCGTAAGGAGGCCTACCCACACCTACGCAGTTCAAAGTTAGGTTCCGAAATGAAAAACTGGCGCGCTGCAGCTATTCCAACTGAAATTTGTTTGAAAACTGAAAATCGGCGTGAATTTTGAAGACGCCACTCAGTTTTTAGGGTTCCATACCCAAAGGGTAAAACGGGACCCTACTATTTATTACTAAGACTCCGCTGTCCGTCCGTCTGTCTGTCTGTCTGTCACCAGGCTGTTTCTCATGAACCGTGATGAACAGATGATGTATTTCTGTTGCCGCTATAACAACAAATACTAAAACAATATAGTTTTATGTCTGTCTGTCTATGTCAGTAATCAAATTTGACGACCGGTTTGGCTCAGTGGGAGTAACGTTGCCTGCAAAGCTGAGGTCCTGGGTTCAAATCCCGGTAAGGGCAAATATTTGTGTGATGAGCATAAATATTTGTTCCTGAGTCTTGGATGTTTTCTATGTATATAAGTAATATATCTATTAAATATATCGTCGACTAGTACCCATAACACAAGCCTTATTGAGCTTACCACGGGACTAGTTCGATTTGTGTACAATTGTCCCGTAATATTTATTTATTATTTATTTATTATTTAATATAAAATGATCCAACACTGCGTACATTTTGCCTAGGAGTAAAGCTCTGCGAGAACTGGATTTTCATAAATACGGCCGTTTGTAGCGTATATTTTGTACGGAACCCTCGGTGCGCGAGTCCGGCTTGCACTTGGCCGGGTTTCCGTGTTTTTTCGTGTTTCATCTTCTTTGTAAACATTCCAGGGGTCTCACAAACATAATGAACGAGCGAGGAAGTCTCAACATGTACCAGAGCGGCGAGTCTTTAATGAGGATGTCACCACCCAGCCTGGTATCCTCGCTGCTGATGGAGAGCTCCGGGAACTTCAACCACGAGTCGCTGGACAGCAGGAAGAGTTTGCCTTCGCACAGAGATTCAGGTAACTGTCTGGAAATATAAAAAAAATGCAAAAAAAAATACATTTACATCTAATTGGGATGTTGACTGTCAAATAAAAAGATTTTTTTGATGCGAAATAACAGTTTCTATGGTAGAAGTACTGAATAAAGATTGGAATTAGAAGTACTGGAAGTTGGGTGGGATAACCAGTTTTAAAATATGAAAATATTAATAAGTAATCATACCATTGAATAAACCATTAAATTTATGGTTACTGTTTTCATGAAACTGTTTCGATAAACGCAAGTTTAACAAACATAGCTGCAGAACAAAGTTCTTAATTTCCCCATACAAGGTAGGAACATGATGTAACTTCACACCTTCCTAGGCTTTAGTATGGAGCGTTTTTTGGGAAAGTCCAAAAATGTGATTTAAACATTGCTGTATCTCAGGGAGTTTTTATGAGATTAAAGTAGTTATTTTACCCATGATTCTATTATTGAGAGGCCGTTCTTATAACATACCACAGAAAAACGGTGTCAAAAATTGTCAACATCCCAATTGTAATTGGTACTAGTGTCCGATCGCCGTAAGTCTGCATAGAATTACCTGGCTACCCTCCGGATTCAATCATGCATTAGCATAATCATCGGACATTTCCATTTTTTTTATTAGTGTCACTTTGATCTCATCATGCGATCTGTGTTTTGCGTAGTGCTCAAAAAATGGAAAAATATCCCTTGAATTACTTAGTTAATATCTCTTATTATTACATCTTGTTTTAACATTTATTTTTAATATACCTTATATTTTGACGATCATAATATAAATTCGTATAATTTTGACACAAGCAAATTTGTATTCTAATTTTTATCGTGAAATGAAATTATCTTATCTTATCATTCTTGCAGGGATACCACCATCAGGACGAGAAAGCATAGACCCAATGATGACAAGCATGACGCTCTCTATTTTGGACGAAAAGGACATGAGCACAAGCTTCCTCTCACAAACTACATACCCCGACAATGACAGTCTCATGGACTCCCTCCCCCCTAGCTTAGTCAGCTCCGTCAATTCTTCCTTCGTGGTATCAAACATCTCCAAACAGGCCAGAGAAAGCACAGACTCCAACAACATATTCAGTTCAGCTACCTTCACCCATCTAGAACAATCTGAGAGATTACTATCCTCCCGACCAAGACACCAACCCTATAATAATTTACCGAGACGCGAAAGTGAGTTTAGAAAATCGGAAAGTTATACGAAATCCAGAGAAGACCCGAGCCAAACTGACCCAAGCAAAGTTCTAGTAGAAAACGGCGAAAAGAACACGTCAAAAGCTCCTAAATCGGAAATGTCGGAAACAGTTACGCTACATTACTCAAACTCGAGATTCAGAAGGGACGAGAAGGAGAATTTGAATTCAACTTTCGAGAAAGATGACGCGTTTTACAAAGATATGAACATGCAGAGAACGGTCGATTTGGGGAGGAACAGCTTAAATGTGACTTTGGATAAACAGGAGTTGAATGAGATTATACAGGCTCGTCAGAAACTGTCTTTAGCTAGAAAGGCTTTGCCGGAACCTGATAAGCCTCAAACAGATGCGATAAAGACCATTCAGCTTCCCAACCAAACTATAACTGTGCCGAGACATAGTATGGAAAATGCCTCCGAATTATTGTCCAGAAGAAGAATGAACGCCAACAGTTTAGATAGAGAGGACCCGCCTGCCAGAGAAACGCCGAAAAGAAACGCGACTTTCAAAAAGGTGTCGCCTCGAGCCGCGTCTTTAGACGCTACTGTGGTGTATACTATGGCCAAGAAGGATGAAAGCGAATTGATAGATATCAATTTAGCGACTACTAACCTTATTGAATCTAGTGAAAGGATAACGCATGAGGTAAAGTCAAATGTTTTATATAAATAATCTTAAAATATCTTTAATGTGCAACGGTTTCATGGAAGAATTTTGGAATAAAAAATTATATCAGTGTGCCTACCATGAGCTGAGTTTACGATCGGCGCTAACGAGTATCTCGTATCGAGAGTCAGTGCACCTCTCTCGCACGCGCCAATAGTGCGAAAGAGATAGACCGTCATCAAGCGCTCGATACACGCTCGTGCCGAACTTATGGTCACGTTACTCATCTGTTTGTATGTTTCCCAATACTTGTATAGAACAGAAAGGTTTGCCCCAACAGTTTTATTGTTGAACTTAAGAGTTAAAATGTTAAAGTAAAACGTTTTAACAGTTTTATGACGTCACATTTCTAAAGAACTGTTAGGAGTTATCCTCTCAAGCAGACGTGATTTTATTTTTATTTTGGAATTTTTGGCGTGTATGTATGATATGAAAGCTCTTGACGCCATTGATCGGTTAAATTTTTCTATGCTACTAGCTCTTAGTCATGTAGTATAGTATTGTTTGACTACACGTCTGGCTCATTAGGTTGGTTGCATAACGGCTTATGAAGCTAGAGGTCCAGGGTTCGAGACCGAGCCGGGTAAGTGATTGTGTTTCGATGTTATTTATGTATTTAAGTATTATATTTGTCTATATTAGTATGTATATCGTCGCGTGGTACCCATAGTATTTACAAGCTTTGCTTAGTATAAGCTAATAGTATTTGCTAAGAGCATTTAATCACTTGAGATGCCTCTGCCAAAGTAATCGGGAAATCACCGGTTAGTTTATACGGTAAATTTGTCAATGTGTTGGCGTTTTTTTTGTTTATGTATAGGGTATTTCACAGTAGAAAAAAAATGTTAAAATTATATAAGATCCTGATAAAACAAGCAAAATAGAAAACTGCGTAAAATGTTTGAGTTCGATACCTCACGTGTAGCTTGTTTAATGAGTTTTTACAGTTGGGTGGGAAAGTCCATTTTTAAAGTATGAAAATATTAATAACTAATAATACCATTCAATAACCCATAAAATGTTTTGTAATTTTTGTTATAAAACCGATAAACGCAAGTTTTAACATAGCTGCAGAAAATAGTTCTTATTTCCCCTATACAAGATACTATCGTGTGACGTCACATGCTTGTAGGCTTTAGTATGAAGCGTTTTTTGGGAAAGTCCAAAAATGTGCTTTTAACGTCGTTGTATCTCGAGGGTTTTAATGATATTGGAGTAGTTTTTTCACCAATATTTCTATTTCTAAGTCGTCGATTTATAACATACCATAAAAACAATTCTCAAATAGCCTATTGTGTGCGTTTGTAGAAACAAGAATATTTCTGTAGTGAGCTGTACGCGTTTACCTCGACCCCCGCTAAAATTCATGACAAATTTATTCGGTAATGACACATTTAACTAATAGAGATGATAAACCATCTCTATTAATTAAATGCTAAGGGCTCGGTTGATTTGTGTATAATTGTCAGTAATATTTATATATTTTATTTCTTGAGGCGACGTATCGCTAAACAATCAATTGAAAAACATGGTTTGCGCCCCCGTTCTCTGGTTGGTCCGCAGCGGACTGAGAGGGGACGGATTGCATACAAAAACGCGCCAGCGCTAGCTTATAATATAGTAGCATAAGACCGTAAACGACAAATCGGCTTTTTTGTTTCAATTAAAAACTATAAATTTAAAAAATCCAACTGAAAAACGAGTGCGTATTATGACTAATATACTAAGAAAATTTAGAGGCTTGCATCGGTCTTGTTAGCCTGTAAAATGAGGTTCTCTGTTTTAAAAGAGGTTTAAGTAAAAGTTAAAGAATCGAGTTCTGCAACCGTCAAAATTAAGTCAGTGAAAATGAAGAATCAGGTTATGAAATATAAATAAATAAATATTACGGGACAATTTAACACAAATCGAACTAGCCCCATGGTAAGCTCAATAAGGCTTGTGTTATGGGTACTAGACGACGATATATTTAATAGATATATTACTTATATACATAGAAAATATCCAAGATACTATGTTTATGCTCATCACACAAATATTTGCCCTTACCGGGATTTGAATTCAGGACCTCAGCTTTGCAGGCAACGTTACTCCCACTGAGCCAAACCGGTCGTCTCAATATCACTTTCATATGTTTTGTATTAGCTGAGAAATGTTAAAATCTCTGACACCAAAATTTCCAATTCGTCGTCTTAAGTTGGTATTTTTTGCAGGAGTGGGGCTCCCAAGAGCGGGCGATGGTGTGTTCGAGCGAGAGCACCGATACTGGCACGTTCAGCTCCTCCAGCCCCCCCGACAGCGTCCCGGAAACGCAGCCGCGAGACCCGAGTAACTATACTTCTTTTGATCAATCACCGAACTTTACCCCGTTTACCTGGGCATCCGTACTTAATTTGTGTTTTCTTTTTCATTCATAAACTGGCCAGCTAAAATCCCCAGTATCACCCGGCGTTAAGTGACAATGGGGTTGAAAATGTAGCTCGCGTGTTAATAATTATAGGTAGCTCATTACAACTCTTAAGTGGCAGCTGATCGCATTCCCGTTTGTGGGTTTGCGCTCCCCCTACTGAATCAGATTACTGGTCAGGAGGTACTAGTAATACCTAGACTGGTCTGGAGACCTATCGAGTTCAAAGTCAGGTTTAAAAAAAAACGTAGCTCATCATCATCATCGCAATAATTCCACAGCTGGGCACAGGTCCCTCTCATGGATGACAGGGAAAAGGCTGTTTACATATAGTCACCCTATTTATTTTATTTATTTATTACTAGAAAGTGACCGCAACTTCTTACGAAAAGTCATATCTCCTCTTTTTTGGACAGCGTAGTCCGGTAAAAAGTATCCTATAACCGTCCGTGGATACCCAGCTACCCGGGTACAAACATTTTTTGAAATCTGTTTAGCCGTTTTGGCGTGATGAAGCCACAACGACACATACAAACATACAAAAAATCCAAAAATAATATCATCCGATTCAGTGACCTTCAAATAGTCCATTACACTTACTTTTTGCAATTGTCCATCTATGTGATTGTGGCGTGAGCTAAACCGACGCATTCCAAAATGGACTTTAGGCCAAGTCCGCCGCATCCCGCTTCCGCGTTCCACTTGTAGGGCCTGAAGGTCAATCAAACTTTTACCTGTACCTTGTTGCCATGGTTACTCACTCACTCTTTAAAACTACAATTTTTCCCCGTTTTAAAGGCAACAAAGATTTTTTTTTCTTGACAATATATGTCAATTTTTCCAGAACCCGTCTCGTCAATATGTTAATAGCCTAAATCAGGAGTCAGCAACCTTTAGAGTCGGAAGAGTCAAAAATTACAATTTAAAAAAATTCAAAGTTTTTAAAGAGCCACAAAAAAATATCTTCCCAACAATAAATAGTACTTTTTGATTTAAAAAACTAATCTATAGAGCCGCAGCTTCACATCCAGAGCCGCATGTGGCTCGCGAGCCGCAGGTCACCGACCCCTGCCTTACACCCCATCCATGGAAACGAGTTAGTACTAGAAATTTGAGAAACAATGCTATTTGTTAGAGATAAAGGTAACAAGTGCACAATGGATGGGTTTACATGGCGGTCGAAATTCAGTCAACATATGTGTCTTGTACGGTGTGGACGCGTTATCTCTCTCTCCCTCTCTTTTATATTGGCGATTTTCGACGACTACCTGGCTTTCATACTGGACTGTTGATTTATGTATATTCTGTGACGACCCGGCTTGTGTACCTACTGGACTGTGTCATGTATACACGTGTACTTTTAAATAAGATTATTAGTTTTACTATTATGAAGTAATTTATTTGTCTAATTTGACCGCCACCAACATAAATCGTTATGAAATTTAAATATTAATACTCCGGACGGCGGCATGTAAGCCTATCCAGCAATTGAGGCACAAATGTTTACGGCCACTGACTTTTTTTGTCCCTTTTATTTGTTTACAAAAGTACAATAGAGAGAACGCTATACTAACTCGTTTCCGTGGATGGAGTATAGGTTACTAGCATTACACTAGCAAAGTAATTCTGTTTCTATTTTCTCTTGAGATATGCGACCAAGATACAAGCTACTACGCTACGCTAAAAACACTTTAGTTGACTCTTCAAAACCTTCCTTTCAGATCCACAAATATCATCCACCCCCCTCATAGCTCTACGAAAACAGAAGGACCTTCTAAACATGCACACGACAATATCCCCCATATACGACATGGTGGACGACAAATCGTACACAGTGGCCAGACTACCAAGCGCCAACACCTCCATGGACAAGACCTACGACATGAACGCCACGGTTATCAACAGCGCCACTATGGTCAAGAAGAGTGCGCCGAAGAGGGACATTTTGGCGGGAAAAGTTAGTCCGGATAAGAAGATGTTTGGACCCAGTGCGCCAGTCAAAGCTAATAGCGTTGGTGAGTTTTTATCAAGTTTTTGTGGCTTTTTATTTCATGAAGTGGGAGAAAATTCGATCGATAGGCTTATGCTTAAAATATTTGTTTTCTAAAACATCCATTTCTCAAATTATTTGCTCTCTCAGCATTCGTATTACCAACATAAGCAATACCAGGGGCATTACGTGCGTGCTGCCGACCCTTTAATAGTACATTATTGCAGACGCCGGCAAAGAAGGGCTTGCCGGGTGAGTAGGTATAGACGGATAGTGATACGAAGCCGGCAAGCACTTTTCACGGCCAGAGGCATGTATAGTGCTTTTCTCAAACATATGCAATGAAATAAAAAAAATACACCAATCAAAAAACTACACGACAAAAGTTTTTGAAATTTTCCCTTCAATCCCTCCATAATGTTTTTTTTTTTTACGGAAAACATCCGTATTACGCGTGTGTAGTGTTCGAGTAGAGTTATAAACAACCATTATAATAAGAATCTTAATTTCTATAATAAATAAATGCAGAGGATTTTAAATATTGTCTATGGTCTCTGGTGACTTACGTATAGACAATATTTTAAATTTATTCATCAATATATTAACCATACAGATTTGTGTTCTTAATAGCAGTTCGTGTGTAATAGGCATTAACGCGTATATTTTTGGTCCGATAACTATTCAGCAGCTACAAAAAATAAAAAAAATATATTTAAGTAAAACAATTTAACGGATTATATCGCGTATATTAATCTCATTTGGGTTCCCGACGTTTCGGAAGCTTTTCAGCTTTCCATGGTCACGGGTTAAATCCGTTAAATTGTTTTATTTAAATGAGTAATAATCGCGGAAACAGAAGAAAATATTAAAAAAATATAATTCAGCTGTTTAGCCTGTTCATGACAAAGACGCCATGTTTTAAACATTAAAATTAAAAAAATATATTTCCCTGCCTAGGCTTTATATTTTGTATGAAATTCCGTTACAGTTCTCTCAGGTTGATCCGCCCGAAACGGCAGTGGCGTGCACAGGGTTTTTGGCCAAGGTAGGCAGTTTTTCTGTGCCTACAAGGAGCCATGGTCGTTCAGGGCTTCAAGGTAGGCAGTTTCTCTGTGCCTGTTTGAAGCCATGGTCTTTCAGGGTAGGCAGTGCCTTTGTGTCTATATGGACCGCACGCCTTTTAAAATAGATTTAATCTTTATGACGTATACAAATGTTTATTGTTACATTTTGAAAATGCTGATATTTTAAGAGTAAGAACATTCTGAAAAGCAAATGTCTATAAAATTGTAAAAGACATTATGGGCGTTTATATTTAAAATTGTTGATTAGACGAAACTTAAACTATATTAAAATGGCATCTAGCCTGTCAGCTTTGTAACGAAATATATGCTATTTGACATTAATCGTCACTATTCTGACAAGCACTAACCTCTAGTTAAAGATACATATTTAAATGAAAATGCCCTAATATAATAGATTGATATCATGGAAATTAAACATGTTGCGAAAGGGATTTAAGAAACGGACATTCAGAACCGGAGATGATTGTCATCGTCGATTGATTGGCGATTTAAATAACTAATTAACCTTAAATTAACTAGCACTAAGTTTAACTTAGATAAACTAACTTTTGATTACTTAAGCAATTTGCATGTGTACACATCTATTGCTTTTCCATCTTAAAATTATTTTTATGTCCAAAGTGTGAACATAAATGATCAGAAGTCAAGGCGTTTCTTCTAGAAAAAGCCTATTAATCAATTACAGAATTCTTGACTGATATCATTAGCTGATAATATACATTGACATACTATACAATTTTTTTTAATTAATTATAAACATGATATTTTAAATAAACTTGATTGTAAACTGTGATTATGGCCTAAATTGATTAACATTTGATGTATTACTACATGTAAACATGTAAAAAAGAATTGTGTGTCTCAACATGGTACCACATAGTGACACAAATAATATAAGACCTCGTTCGTATTCTACCTATGTTGGACAAATAAATATTTAGTATTAATTTAGTAAAATAAATATATGAATACATACATACTTACAGGATCGTGTGCAGGCATGGCGCCTCCAGTAGCAGTACCAAGGAAAACAGGTCTTCCAACCTCCAAGCTCAGACAGTATAGTTCACATAAAGAACTTAGCAGGATACCAGGTATGTACGAGGGTCGAGGGGTGCCCGTCTTATCGCATAATGTTTATTGTCCTAACATTTTTTGGCCGGGAATGATTGGCATAATGTTGAATAGCATGCTACTCGTTTATTCTATGACTTTTTACGCATACACATTTAAAAGTCCTGAAGCATATTTTTCCTAATATTGATAGCTTCTGCCCGCGACTTCGTCCGCCTTATTCGTTTATCGCGGATAAGGGTATTTTCCGGGATGAAAAGTAACCTATGTCCTTTCCTGGGACTTGAATTATCTCCATACCAAATTCATCCAAATCGGTTCAGTGGTTTAAGCGTGAAGAGGTAACAGACAGACAGACAGACTGACAGACAAACAGACAGACAGACACACTTTCGCATTTATAATGTTAGTATGTATTCTTAAGTATTTCTTATATAAATTTTCCTACGAATTATTTTTTCTATCATTAAGAGCTACAAATACAGCACCTAAGCTATGATAAGTCTGGTAGTCACAAAAAAAGTTATTGAAAAAACCTACAAACCGCACATTGAATACTGTTCTCATCTGTGGGCTGGGGCTCCACAGTATTAGCTTCTCCCTCTAGACCGCATTCAACGGAGAGCGACTCGTATCATCGGTTGCCAGCGTATTTCAGATCAGCTTGACTCCTTGGCACTGCGTAGAGATGTAGCCTCGCTCTGCATTTTTTGTCGCTTGTATAACGGGGAGTGTTCCGAAAAATTGTTCGGGTTGATCCCAGCTGCATCTTTCCGCCATCATCCTACGCGACAATATTTCCATCCTCACCACTTAGATGGTTGGCAGTCCACAACTGTGCGTATTTCTAGAAATTTCCTGCCTCGCACGACTGAACTGTGGAATAAATTGCCGCATGCAGTATTTCCGGACCGATGCGATCTTCAACCTTCAAGAAAAGAGCGTACTCCCAGCTGAAAGGGCGGCAACGCTCTTGTGATTCCTCTAGTGATCGCTTACCATCAGGCGACCCGTCTGCTCGTTTGCCCCCTATGCCATAAAAAAAGCAAAAAAACTACCCCTTGTTTAGCCTGGTTAGGTTCGTTAGGTACGTTCAGGCGGGAATACTGGCTCTCATTCCCCCGCATTGAAAGTATACCTTTAAGCCATCTCCACTTTATCCTGCTTAGGTTCGTCACGGGACGAACCAGAGCGGCACGCTCACATCTCCCACCATTAAAAAAAACCGGCCAAGAGCATTTCGGATCATGGCGAGGTGGGGAGACCGCGCGAGCCCTTCAACCCTCGCCCTGCCAGACCCCCGGACCTCTCTCTAACTGCGAGTGACGACTCATTCAAATGGTTACATAGCAATGCACTCTTACATCAGCAGGTAACCCGGTGGTGAGTCGAGCCCTGCCGCGCGCCAGCAACATGTCGCGGCGTGGCGTGTACGCGTCCAACCCCGCGCTCAGCCCCACGCAGCCCGCGCCGCCCGTGCGCAGGGACTCCTACACGCTGGACCCGGTACGTTACGTGTACGCGTCCAACCCCGCACTCAGCCCCACGCAGCCCGCGCCGCCCGTGCGCAGGGACTCCTACACGCTGGACCCGGTACGTTACGTGTACGCGTCCAACCCCGCGCTCAGCCCCACGCAGCCCGCGCCGCCCGTGCGCAGGGACTCCTACACGCTGGACCCGGTACGTTACGTGTACGCGTCCAACCCCGCGCTCAGCCCCACGCAGCCCGCGCCGCCCGTGCGCAGGGACTCCTACACGCTGGACCCGGTACGTTACGTGTACGCGTCCAACCCCGCGCTCAGCCCCACGCAGCCCGCGCCGCCCGTGCGCAGGGACTCCTACACGCTGGACCCGGTACGTTACGTGTACGCGTCCAACCCCGCGCTCAGCCCCACGCAGCCCGCGCCGCCCGTGCGCAGGGACTCCTACACGCTGGACCCGGTACGTTACGTGTACGCGTCCAACCCCGCGCTCAGCCCCACGCAGCCCGCGCCGCCCGTGCGCAGGGACTCCTACACGCTGGACCCGGTACGTTACGTGTACGCGTCCATCCCCGCGCTCAGATCCACGCAGCTGAAAGAGACGTTTGCAAATGTCTCCAGATAGGAAAAGTTGTTCGTATCGACGAATACAACCACCTGATTAAATTAAATGGAATAAAAAAAGCACGTGTATAAGATAGATATTGTATTCGTAGGATGACGAGGCTTCAAGGCCGGCGGCGAAACCGTTCGCGCCGCCGCCCCCGCTGGTCCGGCAGGGCACGGAGACGCTGCGCAGGGAACGCCCGCACAGCCAGCTGGTGGCACCCAAGGACGTACGTATTACTAACGAGTACTTTTACCGCTCTAATCTGTAAGGCAGCCATTACACGGTCAGTCCTGCGGGGTTACTGCCTAACGATATTTTGACACTTGGTATCCGAATCAACTGTCATAGCCCATACAAAATCATGACATTTGATTCCGATTGCGAGCGTCAAACGCGTTAGGCAATACGGGGGCAGATCGCGCTACGACCAAGGTTGCGGATTGTAGTAAACCAACGGATCTCGGTAGGGTTGGTTGCAAAATTAGCCGCACCAAGTTTCTTTGATCCACTACAATCCGCAACGTTGGTAGGACCGCGATCTGGATTGACCTTGTAATGGCTGCCTTAGTCTCAATCGTCTAGAGAGAATTCCGAACGTGAGTACGAGTAAACTCTGTAACTGACTTGTCGCCTGTGATGTAATAGGGGTTTATTCTACTGTGTTACAAATAGTTATTTACAATACTCGTGCTATAAGCAGGTTATTAAATTACTTATTCGCACGTGCATCGTACAACGTTTTACAATGCATGTGCTTGGTAAATGCCTCTTTGCGTGGGCCAACATAGGCGCGTAAAGTGGTACTTACCGCTCACGTGCGGTAAAGTAAATTTTCTTTGCACGTATGGCCCAACACGTAAAGCCCATACCATACCAACCCTTACTTGGCACTAATCAAAGTTTGAATCAGCCCTTACTGCAGGCGACGATTGGGGTTCGCCGGTTTTTATATCATGATTGAAAGAGGAGTCAAGTATAAATTACGGTTTACTAATGTTTGGCAAATTATGTTTCACTTCCCAAATATTTCATTTCCCAAACTTAGGTTTGTTCGAAAACAGTAAAAATTTCAGAATTTCTATAAAACAAACCTAACCTATTGGGCTCTACACAATGGCTTAAAAAAATATCTGGATTTTCTTCGGTTTCGGAGAAAAGCTCGAGTTTGGGAAATGAAACATTTGGGAATTGAGGCAGTTTGGGAAGAATAGTTTGCTAAAAGAAAGCATCCGATAAATTACGTAATGAAATTAGTGAACATTTATTTGACCCTTTGATCGGATTTACTGCCGGCATTGTTAACAACAAGTATCTATCTTATACTTACCTTACATAAGGGCAGTGGGTTTATTAACTAAATTATTTAAAGAAATACATTTCTCATTATCGTCAATAATTGATAACATTTATGCAAAAATGCTCTAATCCAGAATATTCTAAGATATTCCTTTATTTTCTAATTACTTAATCTCGTATGTAATAATAGTAAAATATGTATTTTAATCTTATCCAAACACAAAACTTTCCCATTAAACAATATTCTGAGAAAATAAAGGAATGACTTGTGATTATGTCAAATTCGTAGACACTTGTCTTTCATTTTTCTTTTCTAAACCCTCAAGATTTTATTGCTGTAGTAAAAGGAAACAATGTATACTGTGGGTATTTTTACAATATTATAAAGGTTAACGTCATGCACATTACATTATAAAAGGTGCACGCGAGAAATCCGCCAATTTTAACCACGTAATCCTGAGGTCATCAGGAGCAAAACATGTTATATGAACCCTGAAATAATATCAAGTTTTGTTTATTTTTGTACTGAAACATATCCCTTATAAAATGATCACGATTATTTTTCCTAATAAGGATGACTTTTGTGAGTTTTAGCTATCACTTTCATGTCTGCCAATGGCGACGCGAAACTTGGCAACATACGTGGCAACGTTGCGTTCAAAAACTAAATGTATTTAGTGATCACACTATAGTACATTATGATACGAGTGTGGTACTAACCAATGCACACGAGTTTCATACGACGTTTTTCAACACACTTGCGAGGAAAAAAGCAAAAATACAATCGTACCATACTTGAAATTTGGTCTAGGTTATACGTGCGTAACCAATCCTGTAGTCGTAAGTTTAACATTAATCCGTCATGAGTACCTACCTTAAATTTACGTACCTACATAATGATTATATTTTAAGTGTCATTGCTTGACACTATTTACATAATATTGATATTTTAAAAAAATAATCATACTTCAATAAGAAATATTTGTAAATATTACATATGTCAAATCAAATCAAAATGGCGCGAAGCGACCGATGCATTTGTCTATGCGCGCGCACGAGCGTTGAGGCACGTTGAGGCAAAGGCTAATAGGCCAATCAGCCAAACATTAAAATATAATAAACTGAATAATTAAATGAATTTAATACAATCAAAATGTTATTCTGAAGTTTAAAAAAAGACTGTAATGAAAAGGCAGTAGTACGATTATGTAATGTAAAAAGCACGCGTGTGTAATGGACTGGATTACAGCCATAAAAACGGTGTAATAAGAGCCACTTTACGAGCAAGTGTGTTGAAAAATACATTACATGATAATCCTGATCTAAACTATTATCTATACTATTATAAAGTTGTACAAATGAAATGTTTGTATGTTTGTATGTGTCGTTGTAGCTTCATCACGCTAAATCGGCTAAACGAATTTCAACTATTTTTAGTACACTGGTAGCTGGGTATCTCCAGATGGTTATACGATACTTTTTACCCGACCATGCTAAAGAAAAAAAGAGGGGTTATGACTTTTTCTCCTCCGCGAACGAAGTTGCGGGCACCTTCTAGTAAAGTTATAAAAATGAAACATCTGAACATTGAAGATATTTTCAAAAAAAATACTGTAATGGATTATTTGAAGGTCACTAAACGGAAAAATATATTTTTGGATTTTTTGAATGTGTCGTGGCTTCATCGCGCAAAATTGGCTAAACAGATTTCAACCATTTTTGGTACATGGGTAGCTGGGTATCTCCAGATGGTTATACGATACTTTTTACCCGACTACGCTGAAAAAAAAGAGGGGTTATGACTTTTTCTCCTCCGCGAACGAAGTTGACGGCATCTTCTAGTAATATTATAAACGTGAAAGTTTGCACCGATGTATGTATGTCCGTTCCTCCTAATTTTAAAATTTACTGAACGGATCTCAACGAGAATTTCCAGGAATGTTGTTTAGACTTCAGAATAACACAGACCATAAATTGCATCTCTACGCGGACAAAGTCGCAGGCCACAGCTTAACTAAACCGTATTTGACTGGGGTGCCTATAACATTTTTTGCTCCTAATGACCTGGAGGAACGCGCGGTTAATTTTTTTCAGATTCCTTGCGAGCACCGTGTATTCTTTGTGTATTCATATAACCTGATTATATTATTTTTTTCCGTTGGATTAGAACATTTTTGCCCGAACCATATACATGTATTATGCCTAACATGTCAATGTGTGCGTCGCCTAACCATTCATGTCTTAACAATGTAACATTGTGTTTGTGACGTCAGCTGCGCACAAGCGGCATCGGGGTACCGGTGGCGATGAGAAACCATCATATGCCAGTAAGTATCTGTCTGTCTATGTATAGTACATTCGAGTGTAAATAAAACAAGAGTACGCCCACGCTAAGGTACAGTCGGGCAAGAATTTGGTTTACCACTTTACAACTCAATTTTATGTCTATTAATGTTCAAAAGTGCTAGACGGCTGGTAATCGCACAACACTGTGGCGGTGCTTCAACGGTTTTTTAAAATCGAAAAATCATTTTCGAAAGCTTTTGTTACGTTCTTCATAATCACTTCATTACCATTTCTAAGTAACAGTTGTTTTAACAGAATCTCATAACTCCATGTGTATGTTTTTCATGAAAACAATTATTTTTGAAAATTAAGAGCTCTTAGCGATAGGTAAGTGACAGGAATAGTTGTTTAGAGAGTTTCAAGGGGTTAGTACCGAATCGTCTGTGTAACAAAATGTCCACCACTTCAGTTGGTCTATGAAGCACTATGCCCGTTATGTAAATTGTAAATTTTTTGAAGATGCCTAAATCGTAAAATACCCAATTAGCAAATAGTCCATAAAACGACACGGCTAGATAAAAACAAGTCTTTAAATAAATAAATAAATACTTAGTTC
The DNA here is from genome assembly GCA_905404275.2 of Hedya salicella. Classification (NCBI taxonomy): domain Eukaryota; kingdom Metazoa; phylum Arthropoda; class Insecta; order Lepidoptera; family Tortricidae; genus Hedya; species Hedya salicella. The sequence goes on along the minus strand of FR990111.1, from coordinate 13,058,912 downwards.
AAATCAATTTTTACACAAACCGAACTAGTCCAATGGTAAGCTCAATTAGGCTTGTGTTATGAGTACTAGGCGACCATATATTTAATACATAGATTTACTTAAATACATAGAAAACATTCAAGGCTCTAAGTATGTAAAATGTCAAATATGTCGATCATAAAGCTGATCATCCATAGCAGGGGTTTTCAAACTTTTTGACTCAAGGGCCACGCTGCACTTAATATAAATTCCTGCGGGCCACAACTTTCGTTTCATGGCTGGTCATGGGGTAATACATTAGTTAAGTAGTCTTCTTCAGGGGCACTACTGTAGCTAGATAACGCATAAGAAACGCACTTGGTGTTGATTATATTCATGAGTGGCTATGATTATGACCAATAGGGATTATGCATGAATTTTTATTTTTGCTTTATTAAAAGCTCATTCATGTAACAAACAGTTGACAAAAATAATTTTTCGAATAACTATAAAAATAACCAAGATTAAGCCGTCAAACATTTAATTCTATCTCTTTCTAGCAAAACAGAATTTAATATGGAGTTTATATGGCCGGAGTGCACAATGACGTAACAGTGCATGTCGGACCTCTGTCTAATTAATAGTTTAAAATGCTGATATCATGCGTATTTCTTGGCCGATTTTAATTTTAATTTAACTTTTTGAAATCGTTTTTACGGTATTTTGATATTTTGTTAAGGAAAGCGATAAAAAAATGCATGCATGTTCCCTATTACCGTCAGTTAGTGGGCTCTCCGAGATTCTTTCCGCGGCCCTTATTAGAAAGGCTCACGGGCCGGACTTGGCCCGCGGGCCTTGGTTTGGCGATCCCATTTCGCATAACTGAGCTGAGTCTGTTCCTGAGGCATGGGAGCGGTACGGGAGGGGTGTGTACAGAACGTCAAACGACGCGTATATAACTTCAGTCGGGCGTCAGGCTTGTATAGCGAGACAGTTAGGACACGTCATGTCACGTCACTTGTCACCCCTCCCGTACCGATCCCATACCTCAGGAACAGACTCAGTTAAGCGTTAGACCTGTAAATAGTATAACGTCTAAAAGATATAAATATCACGTATAATTTTGGTCTTTATGCTACTTTCGACAAGATTTGACAATTTGCTATTTCTAAGGCCCGTGTCATATAAGCTTGTACTACTTTTGTGACCCAGGAAAAAAAACATTCGTGCTCATCACACAAACATTTACCCTGGCCGAGATTTGAACCTAGGACCGCCAGCTACGTAGGCCGTTGTGCAACCAACTGCGCCAAACGTGTCGTCAAATCGCTGGCCCAATATTACAGGGTTCTATGTTACATTTTCGGGGCAGTTAAAATTAGACTACATGTTACTATGACAATGTTCAAACTTCAATTCTCTAAAAGTGAAACATAGGACCCTGTAATATTGGGCCAGCGAAATGGCGGTAGATTTCGTGTGATTTGTTTATTCCAAATGTTATAGTAATCAAGTTTTTTTCTTTATACAGCCACCTACGACGCGGCCGTATTCGATAGCGGGAGCCACGCAACTGCGAGTTTCGAGGCCATCAACCGTGCCCGTTCAGAGATCAGCGCCCAGTATGTTATATAAATCCATATCTACACTATTATTTTTATAAATATTTACCACAGTTAGAAAAATTTGAATCAATACTGGTTCGATTCTTTCGTTTTACACTACTATGTTCTAAAAATATAAATATAATGTGTCCGATGTACAGTCAGCGTCAAATAGTCCGTAGTATCCAAACCACTAATATCGCAACACATCAGAACCGGGCATACAATATGCGAAAGTCAGTGTTGCCAATTTAACATATTTTATGCAAAATTTGGTATATTTTTATGTTGTCGTTTAACATTTAGCATACTGTTTCAGCATACATAAAAAATATGAAATAAAATCATGATAATAAATTTTTATCGGTTCATAGATAATTGACGATGAAAACAAAGAGTTATCTTGCAAAATCCATTTTCAGTTTCGATACTTTTTTCTTTTTTGATGTCGCTTAGTTATGTCATTTTATAATAACACGTCTACACGTAACGGGTGACGAGAAGAATATTGACATTTTATTTGAAACTTTAATCGAATATAACGATTTAAGTCTAAATTTGCTTGCTAAAAATAAATTATAAAGATTTAGTGACGTTTTATTTCATATACAGAACTGTTAGCATGTATTTGGCATCAGTAAATAGTGTTTAACATAATTTAGCATAATTCGAGCTGCATTTTAGCAGATTTTATATAAGCCTTGGTGGCAACACTGGCGAAAGTATTACAATCGATCAGCCTTTTCACAGATCAAGGATTTTTGTGCCATTTTATTCGGGAAGTCTCCAAATGTTTGGAATGACACAGACAGGCTATCTCGAATTCTGCCTACCCTAACTAAAAACCCTATGCACCTACTAATGTACAATCTGAGCGTGCATCCTCATCCGTCGGTTGCTATGCCAACAAACTATGAAATTCGCTTCCTATTTATCCTATTTAACACCTTGGGTTTCATCCCGGGATTCTGGGATTGGCCAAGAAAGTTCCGGTATTTATAGCGGTTTTATGACATTTCCGGCATTTGGAAGCCCTAGTAATAACATTGTGGCTTATATTTTTTTTTATGAACACTGTTTTTTTAGCGCCATCAGTGCCGGAACCGCGGCCCGCGTCGAGCGTGGAGCCGCGAGCGTCCGCGTTACCGCGGCCCTCCCGCCTGCCCGCGCCGCGCCGCGCACTCAGGTAACTGACGCAGCTGTACAGACTACTAACCGTGTCTTCTCATACACCCCCGTGGGGGGGGGGGGGGGGGGTGCAGGGGGGCCCTGCTTGCCACGGTGGGCACTTAGGGCTGTGGCGGGGTCGCGACCCGTGACGACGGGCCGGGCGTGCGTCCTCGATTTGGGGAGGGCAGCGTGGCTGTCGCTGGCCGCGCGAGCAGGGGCTCGCGGCGGCCAGCTGAGAGGGGGGGGGGCCTCGCGAGCAGCGCTCGCTGAGGCCAACGGCTAGCGGGCCTGGCCGGCTTCTTGAGCCCGTCGCCGCGTGTCTTTCCCCAGCTGTACAGGGGCCGGCTACCTTGTGTCACACTGTGGACACTCCCCGCCCGCAAGCTCCGCCCACCCGCGCTCTTCCCGCTCACAGTTCAGTTACCTCAGCCGGTAACTGCGAGGTGACCGAGCGCGGGTGGGCGGCACTTTCAGGGAGTGCCCATACAGTACGTACTACTCTTTATTATACTGTGGTTGTGTAGTGTACGTGCGTACGTTGCACAAACTTCTATGTGAAGACTGATCCTTGATTAGTGATAATGAATGCAAGGATGGCCAAACTGCAGAATATAGTCTCCACCAGGAACTGTGTTATCACTTCCGCCGTGACTCGAGGTTACTACCTTACAGATTGCATGTAGGGCTTACACCCACCGTACCTCCACGAAATTTAACGCTTTACACCAACCGCACCTCCACCAAATGTAAGGCTTTATACCAACCGCACCTCCACCAAATGTAAGGCTTTACACCAACCACACCTCCACCAAATGTGAGGCTTTACACCAACCGCACCACCGTTTTGTATTTGAAAGCTGACTTAAGACTGATTCCTATTAACAAAAAATTTAACGAGACAGTCAAAATTCTTAAATTAAATACATCATCTAGTTTTAAAATACTTGCCTCTCTGTCTCGTATACTAGCGTGGAGGTTGTAATAATATAAATGTGATGTCCAACCTCTACAGTAAACACTGGACGTCTAGCCTTCGCCTAAGAGTTCCTTTTCCTGTTTGATACGGAACCCCAACAAGATTTGTTTATAAACATTTTTTGTTCTGTTTCAGACCACCTTCAGTATACTCCGTGGCTCCGACGGCCGACGTGGACCACTATTGACGGCCGCCCGCCCGCGCGCCGGCGTAACCCTAGACTAACACCCGTCACGGACGGCCCTATAATATATATTAATATACTGAAATATGTATTATAGCAACGTACAGCGAATTGCCTATTACTGGCCAACCTCTGGTTACTGACAAATCGCAAAAATATGATTTATAACCAGGGTCTAGACTTTTTTAATAATAACTGCGTGTTGTTATAAATACTCCTGGAGTAATTTTACGAATCGGATAGTAAATGCGGACAAAAGTCGTAGTCAGTAATTAAAATAACCTGGCCAGGTATTGGCGATTTGCCTTAAGATATGTCTTAGTTAAGATACGTTGTCATAATAAACATTTTGGAATATTAATATGTATTATGGCTCCATCTGTGACTGGTTTAACCTCACGACTGATCAGAAACTCGGTGTCTTTGAGAAGTAGCGATGAGATGCTCTTATTTTATATTGTTTTGTACATTTTTTAACAAATTTTAAATATACGATTTTGTAAACTTTAGGGCTTTGGGCGTTTGAACCGCCTTGCTAAGTAATACTAAGTTTTTCTGACATTAACTTATTGACGCTAAAATAACTATAAACTAGTATTAACGTTCATCAATATCTGAAAGACTGAATCTCGAAGTTCGTGTCATGCCGTTCTGCTCCCTCTCGTGTTAACCTATATTTGAGTGAGCAGGACGGCGCCATACGAACTTCGTATTTCGAGCTTCGGGCACCTCCAGTTCCTCAGCTTGAATTCATTCATCGCTCTCTAGTTCAAAAATGCGGAGGATTGATGTTATTACATGTGAAGAAGGGTATGTAATAACTATATACCTTATCTCAAAGTTTCTATATTTGGTGCTGCCATTACATATATCTACTCGGAGAAGTTCCACTTGATGATTTACCTAATATTATCACTTTCATTGTAAGGTGCACGTTTGCTCTGCAATCGAATTCAAAAGCAAAGTGACCTATTATCGACTTACTAGAAAAGTCCAAACACGCGAGCAAACACTGCCATTCTCTAGACAAGTTTTTCTATTTTCCTTGAAAGCACTGGATTGATGGAAAGAACAAGAATCTTCTATTGGCTTTGAAATCTATAGCTTGACAAGTTCTTTAGTGACACTCCCATGGTCTGAGGGCGACGGGGGGAAAGACAGCGGGGGTGGGTATGAAGTGTGCTCGCGGCAAGGACATGCTATGTAGTATGATGTTGACCGGGTGAAACTAAATCCTATTTGAGATCCCATGAGTAGACATACGAAATAATGTAGACGGTATGAATATATTATCATCTATACTATTATAAAGTTGTAAAAATGTAATGTCTGTACATTGCAGATGTTTTAAAAAAAAAATATTGTTACGGACTATTTGGAGTTCACTAAATTTTTTTTTTTTGTTGATATGTGTCGTGGCTTCACGCAAAATCGGCCGGGTATCTCCAGATGGTTATAGGATATTTTTTACCCGACTACGCTAAGAGGGTTATGACTTTTCCCCTCCGCGTACGATGTTGCGGGCATCTTCAAGTAAGAGCATAAAGTTAAAGTTAATACTAGTCATAGTCAAGTCAATAATTAGGTATAATGTCGAAAAACAGTAAGAGACTTGCAAAAAGTCCCAAGTGAAATGTTAACACTCGTAACCATTTAGATAATTGATGCATACTTTTCATTATACCAAGACTTCAATTCGTGTAACCCAATACCAGTAATGTAGAGCTGAAGTCAAGATATATTTAAAAAAAAAACACTTAAGTTTATGCATAATTATGGCTCGTCAACTTGTACGACAAATTTCGAAATTTTGAAATAATTTATTAGCTAAAAAAAATTAAAGAAGCTGATGAAAACACGGGGAATCTTAGTCGTATAGCTGTGTAATATTTTTGCTACGTTCAGACAATAAATCGTATTTTTAATAGCATTGTATAAATCATTTTGCATATTGAGTATAAATTTGGACTGACTAATCTCGTTGTAAATGATTAAAGAATTAGACAGCATTTGAAAATTTTGTAGCAAAAATTTCTCTAATGCTTGAAAAATGAAGTTAGGAATCAACTTTTCTTTAAATGAAAAGTTTTGTAATTCCAGAACTCAATTTAATGCTCTCTTACGCGTTCTCTTAGACGATGGAGCTCAAAATTTCAATATTCTTACCATAAATGTTTGGTACAAAGACATACAAATTAAGTTATTATAATTCCTATATTATTTACAAATTTAGTATATAGTATAATGGAGCATTAAAATACTGCGTTAGTAATTTATTTGTGAGTAAGATATTGCATTTTGTTTAGAGATCGTAAACATTTTGAGACGTGTTATTGAACGTGTTTTGCTTTAGATGTTAAATTTTGTAATAATGTTTTATACTGATGCTAACTTTGTAAAGATTTAAAGATAGTCAAAATATCAAATAAAAATAATGTAACCAGCACAAAGCACGTAACACATATTTTAATATAAATTTTTGGACATGTTTAGTTCCGCATGACTTGGAAAGATAAATAAAGAAAACTTTGTTTTACACGCACAAATTGTAAAAAAAATATTTTTAAAACTTTCTTGTACATTATGTAAAGTTCCATTTAAAATATACATTATTTATATATTTAAATCACTATTTCTTACACTAACACATTTCACATATCCATTATGTACTACTCCTAATAGTTCTATTTTACTCATGACTTTGCCATATAACAAAGCTTCCTATGTATTCTAAGACTATTTATTCTAACGTAATACCTATTTAGACTACATAATATTTATTACATCAATTGCTCCTGCCATTTTCAAAATAAAGTTGTAACTATCTCAATATGAGCTGGACTCCTTAAAGTGGTGGCAGGTTGACTTGCATGTTTCTGGGCGCTATACTATGAAACTATTCGTTAATATTTTACTGACACACCGGCGACACTGGAAAGTAATTCTGAAAGAGTAGTAAAATTATTAGATTGTGGCAAGTTTACTACCGACAATGAAGGTCATTTTTGCCACCAGGGCGGCGCCACTACACCTAACATGACTGACAGAAGTCAGAAATAAAGTCACAGATAACATATGCCCAACTGTGCTTCAGTGTTGCCATTAATGAAACAAATTGTAACTTGTAGCCTAATAATATTTGGCTCTGTAGATAAATTTGTTAACAGGATTGTTTGTGTACTGAGGGGCTAACCCGAAAAACGAAGTTCGTAACGTGCTGTCCCTCTCGCTCTCACGTCATGCTGTATTTGAGTGAGCGGGATGCCGCCATACGAACTTCGTTTTTCGAATTTCGGAGTAGCCCCTCAGGACCTAATTTTATGTGAAGATGTTTTAGCGAACTGCAAATCCAATGTTTTAGCTATTCGCCGCATCGCATCGGTTTCTTTGCTTGCGGTTGGTTTCGACACGTCGTGCCTTATTTAGGTAGTGTAAGGAATTTTGTTTTCATTTTCTAATAAAACGGTATGTATTTATTCTGCGCTTTTATTGAGATCCCTTGGCCATTCAGAACTGCAGCGTATAAATGTGGTTTTTATCACCCTGTAACTAAAACTGAACTTGTTAGTAACTCAAATTATAATTCTAGGACGGCAGATATGTCAAAGCTTCGACAATATTATTATTATTATTCATGTGTATGTTACAGTAGGTACAGTCTAGATAAAAGATCTACACAAAGGCGGACAAAGCTGTCAAACATGCATGTGAACTTCATTGTCAAAGGCGTAATAGCACTGATATTTTTCTTAACTTAATACTATTGGTGGATGTTGACACTTCTTGTCAGTTAGACCTTAGGTCATGGTGGCGCTAACGGGTGATATTTCCATTTTAGAAAACCCTCATTCATAGGAGTTGCTAGTCGAAAAGGTTTAAACGAGTTTCGTTGCATTGACCATCAAATATTTAGGATGGCGTAAGTATAAAATACTACCAAAAATTAAACTGAGTACTGTAACTATTTTAACTACCTTTTGTGCAGATCCACTTAGACAAATGGTGCAAAATTTGGTGGTTCTAATTATTTCACAACACATTAACATTCGTATCCAGACCTTTCGGTGACAGTTTTCAAAAAGTTGGGATTTAATAAAATTTACATTTAGTAAGAATTCCCAATAGGAAAATCTGAGAAATTACTGAAACCTTGGCACGTAGGAATTTTCGCAATGTTGGAAACTTTCCGTCGGTACATCAGTATTTGTGTGTGGTTCCTGTCTATTATGACATAGTGTAATCGAGATGTTGAGACACAATGTCACCATGCACTGATGGTGAGTAATTAACGGCTAACCGTTGGATAGGCGGAATCAACAGTTTGTAAATAAGACACCGTGGTGAAATATACCTAAATAAGACAAGGCGCTACAAAACATTGAACACGTTCCAGTATTTTTTAATGATCATGGCGTGGAATAAATTTACTTAAAGAATTTAACAGACTATCATAACATCTCGCAAAAGTTTCAAGAAAAGCCAAAGCCAAACGCTGTATACCTAGTAATTAACTTATCCTACCTATGGAATATAATTTTATTAATTTATACCCACACCAAGAGACCAAATTTACATTTGTAAGTATTATATAGGTATTTGCTGACAAAATAAACACAATTATTAAATTATACTAGTTTGTTTCTAAATCTAGAATATTGTCTGACTGTCTCACCTGGAACTTAAGTCTACCATTCATGAGATCAGCTGTAATTAGACATAAATTTTCTACTATACATAATTAGTGACATCTATTGAAGTAATAATGTAATCGTTTGATGAATGTGTACAATAATGTCCGAACTATACTTTGTAGTTTGGTCCCAGGTGAAATTAAATCACAATCGATACTTGAACTCTTCGTTAACTGAATGGTGTTGCCATACTTTCGGTCCTTTAGTTCAACTCGGACATTTTTTAACGCTAGCGCCCAACTGTCACTATCGTAGTGTGTGAAACGAAATCGCACGTTACGTTATGCGAGTGTGCGACGTCGCGAATGCTGTCTGTACGAGTAATTTTTGCTTTGTACGTTTTTATTTTTATAAATAACCGATATAAATTATGTGATTATTAATGTAATAGCCCCTAGTGATAACGATTGTGATATAACAACGCGATGGCCCTCAAAACACGTTGTGTTTTCTTATACTATGTGAACCAGTGCAATAGCTCGTCACTACGGTTGTTTGTCAATGACGTCTGCGTTTAGCGCAGCGAAAAGTGGAATTTTAGTTTGATTGTGACAACTAGTGAAAACATAAATAACACAAATTGTGTTAACCGTCGAGTGCTTGTAAAATGGATGAGTGTGTTCCCGAGAGGAGACTTCTTCTATCAATTGGGGCCGTCAAAGGTGGCTCATGAAGAAAGGGTTAGTTTACCTGTTTATGTTTAGTTTTAAGTCAAGTGTTTATATGCATGTACAGGTGGCAGCGTTGCTATTAATATATAATTGAAGCATCAATGTCATAGTGTAATAATTAGCCAGTAAAATAGGTATAGGTTATGAACTGTAGTACGTGTTGTTTACTATAGTAATGAGTGGTACCTGAAGTGTTTACAGACTTCTAATATTGTTAGATAGCTTCTAATGTTCGTCTAATACGCGAATTCCAGTAGCAGTTTTAGGATTGAGGCTGGGATGTGTTATTTTTCTTTTGTTACTTTCTCTTATCCATTGAGTGAATGGTGTGAGGGAGACAAGTAGACAGCCTTACGTGTACGTTAGAACGAGACGTCGCTCTACTAGACGAGTTCACTGGGCACTATATTTGAGTGTCCACACATGACATCTTACCTCTATTACCTTATTATTCTAGATAATGGAGGTATTTATATCTACTACAAATAGTACTATGTTGAGATACAAGAGGTGGGATGGGGCAAGACTTTATTAGAAGTTCTATTATGCTCTGACCCAGAATTAGATCATTTTATTTAAATTGCTAATAGTATGTTCCTTTATTGTATTACTGAAGCGATACAATCAATATCAAATGGTGAATTAATCTGCTTTTATGTAAAATGTAGGTTATGACCTTAAATCCTCGGAATAAATGGAAGAATGGCTTTGTATTGTGTGCTTGGAATTGAATAAGTAATACATCAACGGTAACTTTATTTATTTTGCATCTACTAGCCCTGGAACAAATGCCAGTAGCAATTGTAGATTTATGCAAATATGTTAGCACACATACCTACTATTGAACTGGATATTTGAGAAATCTAAGCTAAAATTATATCATTAAACGTTTTAATGTATAGATTAGTACACTTTCTTTACATTTTTTATTAATTCCGTTGGTACTACCTAAATACATTGAAAACATGCTCAGTGCTCAATACATAAAACACTTGTCCTGGCCAAGATTTGAACCCGGGGTTGCCAGCTTTATAGACTATTCTGTAACCTATAGATAAAGATGTTATCAAATAACTCATACTACATGGTACAACTCATAGACATTGTGGGTGCTCAAGTCTGTTTGTTGTCCCTCAGACAGTGTGATCTTTTTTATTTAAGTTTGTGTAATATTTTTAAAAACAACTTTTTTATGTGAACCAAAAATTGTTTGATTCATACACTTGTATGGGTCTGTGAACACTTCGCAATAGACAATACGCATGAATTTTAATCTTTGCTTTATTAAAAACTCATTCATGTAATGAACAGTAAAGAAAAATAATTTTTTGAATAACTAAAAATAACCAAGATGTGAGTGCCATCAAACATTTGATTCTATATTTTTCTAGCAAAACAAAAATGAATATGGAGTATATATGCCAGTAGTGTTGTGTGATGTAACAGTACTTTGATCTTGCTGTCAAATCACCGTCTAATTAGTAGTTTAAAATGCCTACATTTTGTTAAGAAAACCAATAAAAAAAATCATGCATGTACCCAATATTCTCTCACTTTGGCCCTCAACATCAAGGATTTTCATGATTTACATATTACACATAATTTTCTGCTACTACCTATATGTTGAAGTAACAAATTAGTTAAAATCCCACTGTAGGTAAAGTAAACAGGAAAATTTTATAACCTTGTTTCTTTATTTTAAATTAAATTACAAGTTACAACACTACATCTATTCTAAATAACCCAAAATCTAGATCCTGAACAATCCTCTGAAGATTGAATTTGAAATATATTTAGTCATTAATTGAAATATTTAAAAAAACTGTAATATACTTCATACAGAGGATAACTGCTTGTATTTACAGAAATTAAGAAATAGACCTTTTAAATATGTGTTGGTCATTTAAAATGCATAAGTATTAAGGAACTCATTATTGTTTTCAATTGTATACAAAAATACTTTCAAAATTATACTGCCAATTCGAAGTCTCTTGACAGTTACGCGTGCAGTTTACATTTTTTATTTAGCTGACTTATCATACTTCAAAATGGTATTCAGGATATCCTTGTAAATATTCTATTTATCAGCAGACAAACATTTAAAAATTCACAAACCAATTGCTAGTAAACAATTGTTTCATTTTAAGTCTATGAAACAGTAAATCAGTGAATAAAGAAATCCGACTTTATAGCATCTAACAGTCTGTTAAATCTGATTCAAAAGTTTGATTTTGAAAGTCATTTTTGTATGTATGGAAAAAATATGAGTGTCTAATACTAAAAAATATTTGACAAAATGTTTGAATTTACATGTAGTTTGAAATCCCTAATTACCATACTTGTTTAAATAGTGCTTGCTCTCACTGAAAACTTATGTTTGAAGAAGAATCTAATAAGTAACTACCGAAAATAATTTGGTGAAATGAATGGAATTATACCTACATAATATTATGGAATATTTAAATATACCTGCCTAGTTCAGCAGTGGATGTCCATGGCTGATAGATAGATGGATAGAAATATATCTTAAGAAAAAACTAATTTTCCACAATCTACTCTTATCATATACAAATACTACTTACTTAGGCATATACATATACTAAATAAATAATAAATAAATAGTACGGGACAATTTTACACAAATCGCTCTAGTCATACTTCTAGTTTAAGAATAAGATAACAGTACTATTATAATTCTATTTTATCTATGGAGTCCATTATTGTCATACACCCCTTAGTCTTATGTAAAAAAATATTCACTGTATTCCATTCATATAATCATATATTTTAAATAGACAATCCTTCCTAGATGACTATGGTTGTTTTCTGTACTCTGTTTTTGGGAGGTGTGCAATAAAGAGTACATTGTATTCTTTTCAGAACTTAAAAACGAAAGCAACATTATGTCAGAGAATCCGCCTAAAATATTGTACATACCATATTTATTTACTAAACATACAATTCTGGTGTCTGGCTTCACAAAAGCGAAGCAACTAAACATTTGATGTAAATACTATAAAAAGACAAGCCAGCTTATGCCAAACAGTTTTTAGATGTTATACTTTACTCTTAACTCTGAATTATGACCGGTTTGGCTCAGCAGTTGTAACCTTGCCTGCGAAGCTGACAGTCCTGGGCTCAAATACCGGTAAGGGCAAATATTTGTGTGATGAGCATAAATATTTCTTCCTGAGCCTTGGATGTTTCTTTTGTATAGGTATAAGTAATACATCTATCAAATATATCGTCGTCTCGTACTCATAACACAAGCCTTATTGAGCTTACCATGGGACTAGTCCGATTTGTGTAAAAAAATCCTGTGTTATTTATTAATGTTAGTTCCGCAACATGTAACTCTGACAGTACCTAATTTTTATTCTTACTTGTCTTAAAACATTCCATGCAATCTATCAATGGTTTTAGTGCAGTCAATACTTTTTCTGTTGTACACTACACACACATACTTAGGGCTTGTTTAATTTTATTACATCATTCCACAACTCTCTGATGTAAGGTGGTATGGACGGTATGGTCGACATTTTTGGAAGTCTGCCCCTTGGCCTCCATTGCTTGATATGTCAAGGGCTTTGAGCTTGTTCTTATGTAATGTACCAACAAGAATCAATGTAAATCAGTGCATTGTGAATTTGTAGATACAGTAAAGTAGGTACAATATAGAGATACTAAATTTCATGCTGTCCTGTTGGTTAATAACGGTAGTTTAAAGGGCGAATACCTTCGCCTAACAAATGGTTGACGTTACGACTTACAGGGGATTGTAAATCGGACTCTAATGTTGAAAATAATTTGATTTGTTTATATTTCTTGGAGTTTTACTTAATAAACATTAATTACTATTTATCAACATTACAAAAAACATGGTCATGTCATGTATTGCTTTAGTTTTTTTTCATACTTAGTAACATTTTTGCAGACACATGCTATGAAACATAATCTGTACTATTATAAAGTTGTAAAAATGGAATGTCTGTACACTGAAGATATTTAAAAAATAATGATTTAAACGAACTATTTAGAGGTCACTGAATCGAAAAATGTTATTTTGTATGTTTGTAGGTACCTATATGTTGTTGAGGCTTCATCACGCCAAATCGGCTAAATGGATTTCAACTATTTTTGGTCCACAGATGGTTATAGGATACTTTTTACCCGAAGACGGTGAAGAAAAAACGAGGGGTTATGACTTTTCTTCCTTCGCGAACATAGTTGCGGAAACCTTCCAGTAAATAATGAAATCTTTAAGTCCACCACCAAGCACCTTTCCTGGTTTCTTACATATTTTTTTGAAATTATAATGTACCATTAATATACAATCGTTCATCTTAGTTATCTGACGTTAGGTATAATGTCCTCCAACTCGACACGCTATGACAAAATTGCCTACAGCCAGTTTTGAATAAATTACTCCGATATCCAATACTGTCTGATGTAGTATCGTCTTTACATACATGAGCGAGTTGCTTATTGATAATTAATAGCACCTAATTTAGGTTAGCCTGTATATTATTTATAAAGATATGAATTAAGTTTTTTTCTTAAATTGATAATTCTATTATAAGTGAAAAACTTAAGTAAGTCACCTGTTGCAAGTTGCAGTAGCGTATCCATACCGTATAGGCAATTTGACGTTCCATATTAGAAAAATTACATAAGTTCCATATCAATTTTGTACAATACTACGTAGGCTTTACTTAAGTTTTTTACCTATAAGAATTTGTTACTTGAATTGGGATTAAGTTGATAGTTGATGTTAGGTTTGACGAAATTTGGTAGAATCCACTTTTATGATTAAATTTATTTGGCGGATGCCAACACTAAATATTTTTTCGAATGAGTAAATTTTAACAGCAACTTTGTTTTTGTAAAAAAAACAAACATTACTACATTTACATTCCCCATACAAAAAAAGAAGTTATTGACATTCCTTACACATTATCATGACATTTGTGCTGTTGCCTCGGCCGTATACGTTTTTACTTTGGTCTACTATATCTCTATGTGGATTAGTAACTTGGCATTCATGGCATTGATAGCTAACTTTTTAAATATTCGTACTATAGGACTAACGCATAACTGAGTCTGTTCCTAAGGTATGGGATCGGTACGGGAGGGGTGACAAGTGACGTATATGTGTATAGCGCGACAGTTAGGACACGTCATTTCACGTCTCTTGTTACCCCTCCCGTACCGCTCCCATACCTCAAGAACAGACTCAGTTAAGCGTTAGACCTGTAATCTGTATAGTCCAAAGTAAAAATATATACAGTTGAGGCAGCTACCAGTGGCGTGGCGTCCATATAGGCCGATTCCCTCCGGGTTGCCCAAGGAAAGGCATATAACCACTTTTTTTTTTAAATATGAGTAAAATAATACGCTTCGGCTTCCCTTCTAATTTTGCTGACGCCACGCTTCTGGCAGCTACACAAAAGTCATATCGAGGCTAAGACAATATTTATCTTAAGAACAACACATCTTAAAAAAAATTGCACAATATAGAGAAAAAATACAATATGAACACCTCTGGGAAACTGAATATTGTATTTCAGATGCTATTATACTTGTATATTTAATGTGTAAGTATGTATTTTTGCTCAGTGCTGTGAACATACTTTTGACATCTATACTATTATAAAAATGTAAAAATTAAATGTCTGTACATTGAAGATATTTAAAAAAAACTATTGTAAGGGACTATTTGGAGGTCACTGAAGCGAAAAATATATTTTTTATGTGTTTTCATCACGCATAATCGGCTAAACGGATTTCAACAATTTTTGGTACACGGGTAGCTGGGTATCTCCAGATGGTGATAGGATACTTTTTACCCGACTACGCTAAAGAAAAAAAGAGGGGTTATGACTTTCTCCTGCGCGAGCGAAGTTCCGGGCGCCTTTTAGCAAATAAATAAATATTCCCAATTGTACAGTCAGCAACATATGTGCCCCCTACCATACAAACCTGTACTGTATGACAAGGGTCTTACATTTCTCTCGGCTGTACATGAATATGAAAAAGTGTGACAGCTGAGTAGAGTTAGTAGTAAATATTCATCTTCAAAAGTTCAATATTGTTGCTGTGACAAAGTATGAAAATGGTCACCTGCTAGACTAAGTCACCAGCATCAGTCTCTGGCATAACAAAGCGAGCGAAAATATCTGATACGTCCCAGCTACTAGGTACTAAGCTGGCGGTCCTGGGTTCGAATACAGGCCAGGGCAAACGTTACTGCGATAAACACGATCGTTTGTTGGTCTTGGATGTTTTATATATATTTGGTTAAGTATTATAATTATTTGTCTATATATCGTCGCTTAGTACCCATAGTAATACAAGCTGTGCTTAGTTTGGGGCTAGGTCGATTTGTGTAAGATAATCCCTGATATTTATTTATTAATTAATAATTATTTATTTGTATGTACACATGTGTCACTGGATTGCGAATGAGTCAAAAGTGTAATACATAGCGTCCTTATCATACAGCATTAGGTACCTACATTCAATAAACTACGTACAAAATAACTGTAAATAGAAACGTCACTAAATGCTATTTTTTAGAATAAAAAAACTTATCCGTAATGAAGTTTCCGGATAGCGTTAATTGCTTTGGTTTATACCTCTGTTAACTATGACGTTACGTCGATACTAAATAGTAGGCTATTAAATGTTCACGCCTGTATCGAGCTCGTTTGTAAAGAGCAGTTGATTTAAGAGTCCCCCGCAAGCTCGGTCGAATTTTACCTTCCCATACAAACGGAGTTTCGTTCTCATTTTAAAACTACCAACACGTAGTTGTAACGTAACTTTGCATATACAATGACATGCGGTATATCTAGGCCTGTAATTCGTTTATATGGCTCCAGTTTATAAAACAAAAAAAAATACTTCAAAATCAAGTTTTGTATGAAGAACTTAAATCCACTGTATTTTTTTTACTATCGTATCTGAAGCTTTATAAACTAATTACAGGCCTGCATATATCTTAACTTATTCTAAGTACAAAGTTATAGAGCAAACTAGCTAGTTGTTTTAAAATGAGAGCGTAACTACGTTTGTAAGGAGAACCGAGCTTGCTGGGGACTCTTAAGGCCGAGTCACGCCGAATGCGTGTGCGTGACGTGTACGCAGACGAGCGCGTGGCGTGCGCGTTGTAAAGTTCGAATCCTCATACGAGAAGACACACCGCTGCGTTCGCACACGTCACGCGAGCGGTGTGTCATCTCTAATGAGAGTCTTATTTTACAATGCGCACGCCACGCGGTATGGGTACATGCGTGATTTTTGTATCGCTTTTGTTAACATTTTTTTTTAAAAACCGTAAAAAATATGTCAGTGAAATTAAAAGTAAAATCGGCCGAGAAAGACGGATGATATAGACATTTGAAACTACTAATTAGACAGCGATTTGACAGAGAAGTCCAACATGTAGGCGATTTAATTATAAATAAATAATAAATAAATATCAGGGACAATCTTACACAAATCGATTAAGTCCCAAACTAAGCAAAGCTTGTACTATGGGTACTAGGCGACGATATACATAATATATAGATAAATTATAATACTTAAATACATATAAAACTTCCAAGAGCCAGGACCAAACATTCGTGCTCATCACACAAACACTTGCCCTGGCCGGGAATCGAACCCGGGACCGTCAGCTTCGTAGGCCGTTGTACGACCCACTGAGCCAAACGTGTCGTCAACAATTATGGTCGATTAGTGTAAGATTATCCGTGTGTTATTTATTTATGTACTTAAATTCTGTTTTGCTAGAAAGAGTTAGAACTAAATGTTTGATGGCTTATATCTTGATTATTTTTATAGTTTCTTGTTCGAAAAAATATTTTTCTCTACAGTTCGTTACATGAATGAGCTTTTATTAAAGCAAACATAAAAATCATGCATGTTGTCTATTGCGCTTGGATAAATATATCTGTTTTATTGTTACTTGTAACATACACTTGCATCACCTCTGCAGTCGTCATCGTCACCACATTTTTTATGTTTAATATTTTTTTTTATCAAACCCTGGTTTTCATAATCGTGTACATAAACATATATTGCCTGCAATTTTTCTGGTCCACTTCCTATACAAGGTCTCGTGACGAATAGGTACGCTAGATTTTAACCACACATTCCTGGGGTAATTTGGAGTCAAAAATGTTATGAGAACCCAAGTCAAATTAAACAAAAAAAAAGAATTTTATTTTTGTACATAAAACTTGAATAACCATCGCTTCTCTATGAAAATTAACCCTTTTTAAAAAAAGGGTAACGATTATTTTTCCAAAAAAAGGATGACTTTAGTGAGTGGTAGCTGTCACTTCGATTGTCAATAGCGACACGACACTTTGAAACATACGTGACAACGTCGCGATCAAAATAACTTAATGCACTTTAGTAATCACAATAAATAGTATATACTATTATAAAGTTGTAAAAATGAAATGTCTGTACATTGAAGATATTTTCAAAAAAATGATTGTAACGGACTATTTGGAGGTCACTGCATGGATTTTTTTTTGGATTTTTTGTATGTTTGTATGTGTCGTTATGGTTTCACCGCGTCAAATCGGTTAAACGGATGTCAACTATTTTTGGTACACGGGTAGTTGGATATCTCTGGATGGTTATAGGATACTTTTTATCCGACTACGCTGTCATAAAAAAGAGGGGTTATGACTTTGACTCCTCCGCGAACGAAGTTGCGGGCGTCTTCTAGTTTACATTAAAATTGATAATATCTTCAAAACTAAGCTAATTTGCCTTGGGTTCAAATAAATTTTTTTGGTCCTAATGATCTCAGGTATATGCTGGTAAATTATGCGGGTTCCTTATGAGCACTTTGCTAAGTAGATATTGCGCTACTCTTCAATGAAAATAATCATAATTTAGTTTGGCATAATTCATATTGAAAATATAGAAATAATAAGAAGACCTCTCAAAGTGAAGCAATGTTGATGACCACAGTTAACGGGAGCGGGTTACCTCATCTCTACGATCCTTAAGTTCGTGAAAGGGAAATCAGTAGCGGACTTCGGATCACACAAGTTTGTTTGTTTTTCTTTCTAAGTAGCTACATCCGAGCGCTATACTTTAGTGATGGGGAAAGCGTTACATTTCAGTCGCTGTGATTGTCGTTCCCGAGGCAAAAAAAAACGAAATGAAATACTCATCACTGTGACTTTGTCGCGCTTGTTATTCAGGGCACGTTAAAGTTACTCAGTGTACCTATTTTATCTGATCCTTTTGTTTTTACCAATGTATTATTAGATTTGTTGATTACTCTATAACTGTTATAATATTTGGGGTATATATATATACCCGGGTATATATATATATATATATTTTTAAATCTTTATTTAAGGAGCTTTGATCAAAGGAAATGAACATGCCAGCTCCAGCAGGCCTAAACATAAATCCTAACAGCTTCTTACAAAATAATAATTGATATTGAAAATATTTTTAGAAAAACTAAGTGAAGCGACTATTTGAAGATCACTGAACCAAAAATATTTTCTTTATATGTGTATGTATGCGTCTTTGCGGCCGCATCACGCCAAACGGCTTTCAACAATTTTTTTTTGTAGTTACAGGCATCTACAGATAATCATAGGGTATTTTTTACCCGAAGTAAAAACAGATTTATAAGTTCTTTCTTCTTCGCGAATAAAGATGCGGTCCCTTTCTTGTTATTAAAATTGGTACTTTAAACTAAAAATGCACTTAAATATGACAGCGTTGTTGCGGCAGGCGGGACAAATATTGTTAGGAGTGGGGAAATTACCTACGTGATTTTGTATCGTTGTTCCTTCGTGAAAAGTCACAGTGATTTTTTTAGACTAACGATCACTGTTTTTTTTCATAGTGACGTTATTTATCAGCCATCTCTACCATACTTTTACAGGCGATAAAGGGGGTGGGGGTCTGGGGTTAGTTGATGTTGCACTTAGCACTTCAAACGCTCTTCAGAGGCTCTAGTTTTTTTTAATCGACCTTTTTGAACTGTTACTGAGGTCATTGAAGTGGATGGGATTGTTCACCGTTAATGAGCATGATAGCTTGCTATGAACACATGAGGATAAATGTAAAATCTTATAAAAATACTAGGATTATCCTGCGTCTTCGTCCGCGTGGCATACTATTTTGTTCACCCCTCGGAAATCTTGTGTTTTTTCGTGATAGAAAGCTTATGTCTGTGTCCAGCCTCAATTCTATATATTTACTCGAGAGTAAAACAATTGGGTCACCCTAATTTAAATAACAACGATAGGTTCACTACTTTTATAAACCACCGAGAAAAAAGACGGGTGTTATAAGTTTAACGTGTCTGTGACTATGTGTATCAGTCTGTGGCATTGTAGCGCCCATACGGATGGACCGATGTGAATGCGGTTTTTTGTGTGATAGATAATTTTATCCCGAGTGTTCTTAGCTTTGTGTGATGAAAATCGGAGCACTCGTCTCCAAGGTATTCAGCTTTTAGTGGAACAAGTCGGGGGTTTTTTAAATGTTTAATTTTCTATAGTTATTTTTCATAAATAATTCTCCGCAATACCCCACTGTATTAGCAATTACTCGATCCTATCATAAAGATATCAATAAATATCCAAAAATGTACATTTATGCGTTAGTAGTCTTTTTTTATTTTAAACACCGCCGAGTCACGCCGGATGCGTGTGTGCGACGTGCAAGTAGAAGTGTGCGTTGTAAAGTACGAATCGTCATAAGAGATGACACACCTCTGCGTACGCACACATCACGCAAGCCTTAAACGAGCGTGATTTAAACCTAAAAACGTTATCTTTGCAGTTTAGATGTAAAATTAAGTATTTAAAAATAAATCATTTTTATAATTTATTTCAAGGAAATACGACGGTATTTTACCGACCCGGTGTTTTTGCTCTTGAATGTATTGCATAAGCAAAAAATCACGTCAATCCGACGCCCGTGAAAGAAGGACAAATTATACATTATTTGGACATCACCACTTCTTTGCCGATTAATATATATATATATATATATATATAGCTTAAAATACTTTTTTTAAAACTACATGGGGACCTTCCATTTCTGGATGAAGGCCTCCTCCATCTCATGCCAGTCCTTCCGATTTTGAGCCCGCCGGACCCAGAGATTACCAGCTACTGTAACAATATCGTCTCTCCACCGGCGAAGGGGGCGGCCTCGTTCTCGTTTGCCGTCTATCAGACACCAATGTAGAACGAGCTGGCTCCATCGGCTGTCCTTTAATCTCGCAATGTGTCCAGCCCATTTCCACTTCAGTTTAGGGATCATTTCGAGCGCGTCGATAATTTGTGTCTTTTTTCTTATGTCGCTACTCCTAATGCGATCTTTTAATTTAATTCCCAGCATACTGCGCTCTATCGCTCTCTGAAATTACCTAATCTTTATCCTGGAGTCTGCTGTGGAGGTCCACGTCTGACAGCCATATGTAAGAGCTGTTAAAAAAGAAAGTTATGGACTCAAACGTTCTACCAACTCTTACCTATGTATTAGTTAGTGCCCATAAAAAAAGCATTTATTAATTTCTTTATTACTTCTATCAGTACAATAAATATAATAAAAAAAACTCGTTTACACGGCTAAAGTGTGGAGCTCTCTTCCAGCATATCTTTTCCTGGAACGATATAACTTGGATCTCTTCAAGACGAGAGTGAATAGGCACTATCTAAGTAAGCATGCTCCATCGTCGGTTTCATCGTCGCTTGTCGTTGAGGTTGAAGTCAAATGCTTGCCTATCATACACTAAAAGAAATACCTACTCGATTGATTGGAGTAAAAATAGATTTTGCTTCTTTTTGTTCACGTTTTTTACATTACTGCGCCTTCATTACGCTTGTCAATTAGTTAACAATCATAGGCTTAATCGGCCGTCAATAAATAACAGAGCATGATGAAATAAGGCATGAATGTTTGTCAAGAACAGGATCAACTTGATAAGTTTTAGATTAGGATGCATTTATGGAACAAGCGTCACTTCTATGGAATCTCGAATAGAGATAATCTCAATTGAGCCTCGGGTCACTGTAGTACTCTAGTTATTGTGTAATTACTTATGTACTCTAGTCAAAAGAGCATTTTCAATGATGGAGTTACCTTTAAATCAGCAAAATCCAAATTTTCTTCTATGAAACCCTTTTTTTTATTATTAGCCAATTTGAGTGTCCCACTGCTGGGCAAAGGCTTCCCCCTTAGATCTCCACTATATACACACTCCCTATCAGATGCTTCCTTCGGCCAGTTGTTGAGGAACGCATCCAGATCGTCCCGCCATCTCCGCCTAGGCCTGCCCCCTCTACTTTGCCCATCTTGTGGCACCCATTTAGTGACCGCACTAGCCCACCTTTCCGGGTGCATGCGGGAGATGTGACCGAAATCCTTTTTACAAGCTTTTTTATGTCCATCTGTAACTATGTAAACAAGTCTTGCAAGTAAAATTTGACTCACTTCCCAGTTTCTGATTGAGCTAAAATTTGGCATACTTATGAAAGTTCGGTGACAACACGATATTATGTCACGATCAAGTTGATCTGATGATTGAGCCGTAAGGTCGTATTAAGATAATCGTTAAATTCGTTGCTGATATATTATAATAGCGAAGAAATGTACATCCTACCGGCTTATTTGATATTTATTTTACTAATTCGATTGGTAGCAACACAGTACCCACAAAAACACAGTGAAGAATTTATAGTTTAAAACGGCACCATAAAAAGTTCACAGTCCATAAACTATAACTTATAGTGAGGTTTGATGCTCCGCAGCCGGCACAGCCATGCAACGAAATGTCGTAAAATAATTAAGTATACCCATTTCATTAACAATTTAGATAATCTATCTGCATTTTCTAATAACGACACTTCCAAGAATTAAGTTTCAAGGTATGTTTGTACCTCGCCTTAAGATATGTTATTGTTAATTGCATGCATTTACGTGGTATATCAAAGAATCCTATTAAAATCAGTGATTTCAATCTTTTAATCACTAATTAATAGAGATCATTGCTATTCACAGCTCTCGCCTAAAAAATCACGAAGGAGTCTCATGTTTTGTGTAGGTATATGCCTAGTGTATGCCTACGCCGGTTACCAGATACCTCCCATTCGTTTTACTAAAGAAAGGATATCTTCTCTGCCGTTCTTGTTGTGCGACATAGCATCGCCCGTCTTCGCATCGTATGGAAAGTAAAGAGACAGTATTTTTTTTTGTCGCGCGACAAAGGGTATCACTGTTGAACAAGAGGTGCTTGTTGGTTTGCCAAATTTTTAAACCTTGATACCTTGAATAAAACAAAATTAAAGGTATAGTTCAACATTATAATTTCCAGCTTCAAACGATTGTTTATTTTGTAACCTCTGGTGCAGCTTCTTGCCATCTTGGATTAAACTATGTATAATCAGGTTTTATGACACACAAAAGATTATAGTAGAATTTTAAATGAAGCAAAGTAAACTTAAACTTCTTTAAACCAAGTTTACACTATTAAGTACACGTGCACTTAACATCCGAATGCAAATTGTATTGTTGGCCGAAACCGGAATGTTTATCCAATGTTGAAGTAAGAATCGTAGAAGTTCAGGACATGTTCACATAGTTGAGGTGATTAACCCCGTCTCGGGCGTGTTGCCAAATCGCGGAAGGCTTACTGTTTTATAGCATTGTACTCCTTGCACACAAAACGGTATAGTACTAGTATGTCCTCAGTTACATCCTTCTCAGAAAGAGGGAACAGTCTATCTTAAATCAAGTTTGATCCAAAATACAAATCGTTGTGTAAATAGATGGAATGGGTGAGAGGAGCGAAAAGCAAGAAGAAACTATAAACAACAGATAAACGAAAAGACTAAGCTTGAGGTGAACGAATGGTGATTGGTCGGCTGACAAGAGTGACTCTTAAAAGAAAGAATATAAATGTATATAGGTCATAGGAAGGAATGGTGGGAGCATGGAATCTGTTAGGCCGAGAGGATGAAAAGAGAACAGCCCAATAGTGCGAGTGCGATACAGACAAAAAAGAAGACGACTACAATATTGCGACGTCACATCAGTTATGCCATGCCTGCAGTTCACGTTGGCGGATTGGGCAACGACGTCGACATACATTACCGTTTTTATATATGAGAAGCACTGCAAAACTTTAGAAAAGCTTAAATGTACACCTCGTCTTGACACGCGTCGATGAGACATGCAAGCATTCAAACTTATACCTCTATTGGAAAGATATCACATAAAACCTTCCTTTAGCGACTGTCAACCCTCCCGTGGCTCATACAAACGTATGCTGTCACGTATTCTTTATCTTCTGGGTTCTAAACCAGTTTCCATTATGTTTTGATTGCTTCCGATCTTAAGTCATCTTCTTCCGATCGTAGTCTAGTCACTTGAGATGTAAGTATGGTAGCTACAGATGACTCCTTTCCGTCTGAATTGCATAATTCATTGTGACTTTTTTTGGTGGTACTCACAAGTTGCTGTAACTCCCTTTATAATACATACTCGTACATGTCAAACCAAACCTGAAAATTATTATCTTAGAACCTACCAATGACGGCATTGTATACTTATTAATAGGTATAAATTGTACGACATAAACAACTAAAATAAACGCCGATAGTGTTATATAAATTACCGTGAACGATATGAACCATATTGATACCTACTAATTATTAATTGATTTATAGTTTCATGTTAGTGTGAAGTCCACAAATAACCGTTTTATTGAAATAAAACAATTTAACGGATTATATCGCGTATATTATCTCATTTTACTTCCCGACGTTTCGGAAGCTTTCAAGCTTTCCATGGTCACGGGAGGACTGAGAAAAGATGTATTTTCCTCTGTCAAAGTTACAATTTGTGCAAACTACCCATTTTTTGAAAAAACACAAATAAAGGTGTACATACATGCCAGATGGGCCTAAGCTGTAAAGACAGTTACACATGTGCCAGAAGGGCTTAATTATTTTATTCTAATAATTTACCAAGCAGCATTTCACAAATGAGGCGTACTAAGGAGAAAAGAAATAAATTGTTTTATTTCAATGAGTAATAATCGCGGAAACAGAAGAAAATATTAACCGTTTTATTGTTTAGCAATTAGTATTCGAATCTATTTAGTCATTTATCAGTACACATTAGAAAGAACTAAAGTAGCGAAATTGCCCAGTTTCATAAAGGTTCATGAATTTTAACGGCATCTTAAGTCTCGTGCCATTATTTTTTATCTAAGTAACAGTGTGTTTGCTACTACGACATTTGCATTAACGAATGTTTGTTAAACTGTGTATAGTATATAAGCATTTATTTCGTGAGATATATTGCGTGTGCGCTACGCGGCACTGGTCACGTAGCATCATGATAATTAATAATAATAGAAGTTGTATTGTATTATACTATATTACCTAATATGACTAGTCTCGTACTTCTTTGAAGGTAATGTAATTTTTATGATTAGTAAAAGCCTGTGGCGTGGCGTTCATAGAAATTCTAAACCTGTGGATGTACTGAATAATGTTTTTCGATCGGGAAAATTCTGATAGTGAAGTGTCAATGAGTTATCGTATTTCATGGTAGACGTGTTTATGTCCATGAATAGAAAGTTTATTAGTCAACTAGAAGGTGCAGGCAACTTCGTCAGCGGAGGAGAAAAAAAATCATGACCCTCTTTTTATCTTCAGTGTAGTCGAGTAAGAAGTATCCTATAACCATCTGTTGATGCCCTTACCCGTGTACCCAAAATAGTTGAAATCCGTTTAGCCGTTTTGGTGTGATGGAGCCACAACGACACATGTAAAAAAAACGATTCACTAACGTTCAAATAGTCCGTATCAATTATTATTTTGAAAATATCTTCAATGTACAGACATTTCAATTTTGCAACTTTATAATAGTATAGATGTCCACAGTAAAGTGAAGATTGACATTTGAAATTGGTTAATAATCTAAGTGTCTACCCATCAGCCACGGACGTCCACTGGTGAGCATAGGCCTCCCCTATAGCTCGCTGCAGAGTGCGATCCTGCGCAGACCGCATCCACCTACACCCCGCGATCCTTACAAGGTCATCCGTCCTCATTAATAAACATTCATATTAATAGACACACATTCATACTTTGGGTCTTGGTGCGTTCCCGAGTATTCCCGATGGCAATTCTTTATACACTACATCTAGAACTTCCAGAATTATACATTGGCGTGAGTCGAGGCCAGTAGGAAGATACATTGCCGTTTTTGACTAAGAGAAGAATAGCAACACTTTTAGATAACGTCAATGTATCTCGGCCACGCTTAACTCACGGCAATGTGTAGCGTCGAATGTCGGTATTACAGTGATGCGAGGAAGTCCTCCCATTGTCTGAGCTCTAGACTAATTATGTAATGCGTTGAAACTCTGTCTAGACGTCTGTATGTTTCTTACGTTTTCATAACCATGCTTGTAACTCATTTTGGGTTTTTTTCTCGAGGAGAATTTCTTGGACATAACATTTGCTATTGCTATTTTATATATCTCAAAGACGTATATATAAGATACCCGCCAACTTCGTTCGCGCAAGACATAAAAAGTATAACCTATTTTTTAAATACCCCTTTAACCGTTTGGATATCCAGCTCGGTCAAATCCGTTTCGTTATGATAAAGACAAAACGATATTCTTATAAACATAGTCCGAGCATTATCAATGTCCATACATTTTTACAAGCTTTTAATCGCATTGTTAAGAGTTTTCTTGGCAAGGCAACAAGTAAGGCAAATGGATTTTATATTTAAGATGTTAACAAAACACGAGGAAAACGTCTGCAGGGCTTTATAGTGATATATCGGAGATATTGTTATTAATTTTATTTTTAAAAAGCCAAATGTACCACCTTTTTAATCATCCTATTCTTTAAGACTCGTTAAATCAATATGAAGTGCTACATTACATACAATACACATATTTATATTCAAACTGTGCATAAATCTTCACCTATTTCAGTTAATAACGTTCGTGGGACGCAACAGATGTTCATATTACAATGTCTAGACGTAACGATTTGAAATAGAGAAAATGACGTTTAAGGTCTTCGACACACCCAGCGAGTTTGTAGCGCCGCGAAATTTATACAGAGCCTCATAGTTGTCGTATTAAACGACTCTGCGCACTGTTACTTAATAAGAATAACAGTTGAGAACTCTTAAAGCTACCAACACACCTTTTATAACGAGTCCGAAAACCACTACGTTATATTATAAGAGACGGAACTCCTAGGTATAGAAAAATAAATCACCGGATTGATAACCTTTTTTGGGAATCAGTTAAAAAACGAATCAACTGCTACCTGTGGCAGTACCTAGGTGTTAATTTATTAAACTAAGTACATATTTCTTATTTCCAAGACAGTTTCCTGCAAAACTGTACTGTACAGTTTGAGTTCAGGCACGAGTCTCTATATTAATAATACTATAGTATATTTATTATTTATTTATATACAATATTAATAAACCTACGTGTATGAAATGGAAAATAAAAGGTTTTAAAATCACTACGCAATTTTATACCATTCCGTGAACTTTTTCTATGAGAGTTTCGCCAGCACCTCTAGCACAACTGTGATACGCGACTCTTTGTCGCGCGACATAGACTGTCTGTCTCTTCCCTTTCAATACAATGCGAGTAAGACGGGTGATGCTATGTCGCGCGACAAGCGTAGTCGCGGAGACTTGTGCTAGACCGGCAGTTTGTGTTATGATACTTATGCTCATGCATATCATACTCATACATATCACTCCAACTTGCGCGGGCTTCGTTCAAAACGCTCTCGCCTTCGGTGTGTGTGTGTGTGCACCTTTAGTTCAATTAAGATGGTACTCATGGAACGTTTGTATTAATGAAATGTGGACGTAGACTACGACACTTGTGACCTGTGTGCTATTTTAGAAACGCTATTTTTGCTACCGGGTTATAAAAATATGAAAGTTCAATCAATTTATGGGGTGTTTTGACGGACAAGAAAATCGTTTTACATGACTAATGACCAGTTACGTCTCGTGTCATTTTACATTTTCAGGACTAGATGGTTTATTTAAAGGGGCGTCTCCATTTGAGTAGTTTCTGAGGGTATTTTTTACGTGATAACACGAGAGTAAAGTTCCCTAAAATTACTCAATTGAAGACACATAGCTAGGGACATATTAATATTATCTTACATCAGAAGATTTTGAATGAATTTACTTATACATACAAATATTACGTGTCAGTAATCAAGAGAAAAACGATAAACACACACAAATACAGTATTTATCTATTCTTTCGATCCTTTTAAGATTTTTCGTTAGTTTAGTCTAGTAATCTATGTAAACTATGTATTTGTAAATAAAACTCTATTGGGTATGTTTGCGCATCACTTCAGAAGGTTGTCAGGACCAGGGTTTGTAAGAAAAAAGACTAATAAAATCACGGAAAATCAAATTTTCTATTTTAAAATCTCCATATAACAAGTGAGTGAGACAAAATATATAAGTACACCCGTGCGTAGTCGGGGCGGGCAGCTAGTATGATACATAAACGGAAAACAATCTTCTCAATCATAACCATATAATTGACAGTTGATATCTATTGGTAAATCGTGCTGTGTACGTACATCCATTAGCCGATTTTTCGAGTAGCTAACATGTTGCACCCACAATTAGATCCTTTCAATGTCATTGATCTTTTACGAGTAGGCAATCACCCCAAGCTTAAGAGGGAAAAATATGTTCCCTTCCCGGTCACCGAACGGGCCTATTAAAGAACTCATAAGGGTGATATTGTGTTCTATTTTTGCTCCCTCGATTGATGGTTTGTTTCTGAAAACAAGGTGATTTTCTTGCGCGTGTTGTAAGGGAGAGCGAGCCCCCTAGATGGGGAGTGATTGGAAAAGGTGACTCTTTCTTAGCTAAATAAAGGGCACGTCAAAAGTATGGTTATTTTTGGACTGATTGAATTCTATTTGTGGTTGAATGTTTGTTACGCTTGTGATTTATCAAGATGTTGATTGAGTAACGAGTTATAAGGGTTATTACAGTTTATGACTTGCTCGCGGATCTGCCCGCGTTGGGAATGCGAGGATTATCCTATGTTTTAATCCACAAATTGGTCCGTCTGTGCCCCAGTTTGACTTAGGTTCGTTAACAGTTTACTTACTCGATATTAATAAACTCTTATCTATAAACTCTAAATAGCGACTGATCTTCACATAACGTTCACATCTGTATTATTAAAAAGTTGCAAAAATTAAAAATAGAAAATATTTTCAAAAAAATGGTTGTAACGAACTATTTGGAGATCACTAAATCGAATTATTATTTTTTGGATTTTTGTGGCTTCATCACGCCAGATCGACTAACCGGATTTGAACAATTTTTAGTATACGGGTAGCTTGGTATCCACGGATGGTTATAGGATACTTTTTACCTGAATAAGCGGAAGAAAAAACTAGTGGTAATGACTTTTTCTCATCCGCGAACGAAGTTGCAGGCACCTTCTAGTTTATGATATTATTATGATTTGATACACATATATGTCGTTATACACATAGGATTTGTCTTTTGTGTCGAAATAAACTATTCCGATTGCGACTTCGATTGTCGCGTCGCGTGGCACAGCTCGATCGGCCGACCGTCTATATCGCGCTATACTAAATGAAAAGAGACTGACAACATTTGTCGCACAACAAAAGGACTGTTGTGCTAGAAGTAATGAAAAAGATGCGTTTTATATACGCGATCTACATCTTATGCGTGTAAATCACGTTTATGGGTAGTTCTACAGATCTTTCAACTGCTATCAGTTTCCTGTCGCATTTATTGAAAAAGTAAGCCACAATAATCCTTTCAATTTAATAAATTTTAATTGTATCGCAAGCGCAGTATATCGTTTTACCAAATCTTTCTACTCATTGATGCTCATTTCTTCAAAATAAAGGACAGGAAACTGATAGCGGTTGAACGCCTGTAGAGCTCCTCACATGACACCCTATGGATTTTACACCGCCTTATCGTACTATCGCAAACGCTTTTGAATGTATCTAATGACTAGATGGCCCAATCCGAGATAATGTGAGCTCACCGACTGCATCGCAACAAATATGCCTATTGCCACTTGTTTCAAATTGTCTGTAATCGCAAGTTACTTACTTTATAATCTGTAGTATAGGGAATTTGACGTTTAGCTATAGTATTACAGCTATTAGCGACATTAATTGTATTAAAACTTGTCAATACAAAATACAAGTCAACCTTAAAGCGCTAATCAACGATTGTTAGTGCGCGGCGATCCTTATTACTAGTCATTAAAATGAGTTTATTATGATATGAAATTGATGCTTGATATCTAGTTTATTGGCTATTTATAATTATAATAAATTTAGATCTAATTACCAGCGGTTTTAACTACTCGAACGATTATTTAAACTCAAATTATACAGGTGCTGACTCATTTTTGCTTATTTGACACACCTCATACACCGGACACGACCCTCGGACAGGTCACTAGTGCACGAGTAGGTGTATAAACAATGAACAGATCTAGAACTTACGTTGTCACAATAAGGTTACTTAAGTACCTGATCGAATCACATTGTGTTAAATTTAAAAACTGTTCCAGATTAAAAGAGACATGTACTAGGTTATGTTGAACCTATAAAGTTTAGTTAGGCGGAATTAATAAAACCGAATCTTGTGAAAAAATACATCGTATCCTCCATATTTTAATAAATAATATGCCTTTAAAAATAGAGCGTACTCCCACCTGAAAGGCAGGCAACGGTGATCGCTTACGATCAGGCGACCCGTCTGCTCGTTTGCCTCCTATGTTATATAAAAAAAACTAAAATCATGAAAAAAGGGTACCGCGTGTGTAAGAAGGAAATTTGAAATACAAAAAAACCTTTATTATTGTTAAAATATCTCCAATTCACTAACAGATATTTTATTTTCTAAACTTTATTATTAGGTGATTTTTTGTCTCTCTTGCACTGAATTAAGCATAAAAAGATATACACGCTATTCCTGCCGATAACAGCATAACATACTCTGTTATTGAATAAATACGTAACAAGCCGTTCTTTCAGTTCTCACGTTATCAAGGCCGTATCACAATATTGCATAATATGACACATTAATATGCAAATTCCATCTACTTAGTGCATTAAATATTTTTAATTTAGCGAAGTTTTAACTAGCAGCCTCGATGGCGAATGATTTTATTAATAATACAGCAAGCTTGAATATAGAAGGTTTTAACCGACGTGTTTGCCCTTTTATTTTACATCCTTTCGTATTTGTAAACAAAGGCTTGGAAAGAAGTTTTGTTATTTGTGTTCGGAGCTTGTTACTCGTAACGTAACGTTAGGATTAGGGCCGATAGCGTTAATTAGGTGTCAGGAGGTTAGATTACTTTGTTCCAAGTTGGTTTAATGGCACGTATGAACTACATTTTATCTCTATAATGTATTCACTTGTTACTGTTATAACCACTATCAGTTTCCTGTAGTATATTCTGAAGAAAGGAGTCAAAGTGCGCGTATTTGTTTAAAAGAGTATACTGTGCTTGCGGTATTATTTTAATTAATTAGCATGTTACTGATAGCAGGAAACTGATAGCGGTTGAAATGCCTGCACTACCCATACCAACAAAAAAAGAAAATGCACAATGGAAGTGTGCCATTACTTTTAATAGACGTAAGTTTCATTCGTGTTTTCTCTTAAGCAATTTTAAAGTTTTCTTTATTGTATTTTCCTTGAAGTATAAAGGGATTGGTTTCAACCAGTCAGAAAAGCTTTGTTACAAATGAATAGGAATGGATTTTTATTCGAACCAAATGGACCACATCACGAAATCTATCCCATTAATTAAATTATATTGCACATAAAATATTGTTTTGAGGAACTTTAAGGCGAAGCCTAGACGTACGATACTACTGTAATCTACTGATATTTATCAAATATCGCGATATTCCACACCCATACACTAGACTATGGGTGGATGACAATATTTATCACGGAAATCTAGATTTCAGATTTCCGTAATGGAAGTTTGTGTGGTTAACCTATTGCATTCCCTAATTAGAACTATTTTTTATATGGTGAAAATAACCTTTAATCGTACAACATAAACCAAAAATTCATAACTTTTGCAACGCCCATCATTCATAGTCATCATAGGACCTTTTTCTTTTCCAACTCTTATAGCGGCGATAGTAAAGTTCCATTACCGTTTTTATCGGAAAAGGCACTTGGAACTAGGCCATAGCGTATAAAACTATGCAAGTCTACAAAAGCATAACGTCATATTTTATTCCATGGCGTTTACAACCTTTCTCCATGGCGCTGTGTACTGGTCCGAAGCGACGTAATGTTATGGTTTCTTGTCGCTTCGTATTGTTATCTCGTTCAGTTGCAGTGAAAGTGAATTGTTACTGACCATTTGGACCCTCCGCTGTGACCCAAATTATTCATAACCTACATACCTCGACGTTGTCTATGCTGTTTGAGAGGTCATGTATTGAAAATAAAACAATGTGCCTACGCACGCATGATCTATCTACATCATGCATTGAAGATGGCGCTAATTTTTTATTACTCATCTAGGTATATGGTGAAGAAACTTTTCTGTTTTCCTTTGCGATGTATTCTTAACTTGGCAGAAGGACCACATTTCTGCGTACGAGTAGTCGACAGCACGTAAATATTAAAGGGATGGTTTTAAAAAACAGTACATTAACTGTTTGAACTGTGAAAAAAGGTTATTGAATTGTCATTTGTAATCAATCACGTTAAACGTATCGATAATTCTATAAAACAAATTTCTAACCTATCGCGCTCAACACAATGGCTCAATGTTTTTTTTTCGGTTTCGGAGAGTATCGTGAATTGGGAAAAGAAACAGTTGGAAACATAGGCAGTTTCAGAAAAATACTTTGGTGATAAGCAAGGATCCCTAAATAAATATGTGAACAGTATGATTAACAGGGAAACCTGTTCTGATGCAGCAAAGCCCCAGAATAAAGTACAGTTTATTTATGTCTGTAAAGTGCGGTATACAAGCTCTACGGAGGCAATGAATGTACATTTAACTATTGTAGTACCTTTGTAGACTATAGTGAAATATCGGCCACAGTATTATCTTCACTAACTTATCGAACAGGCCTTTGGCATCGAGCTCTATTGTCTCGTCATACTTTCCCGCTCGAGTTTCTCCGGTTGCATTATAAAAAGTACTGCATTCGATTCGCCCTTTGGCCTCACCGACGGAAACGCCACGTTCACTTGAATTTCAACTTTGTTCGATATAAGTTGGGAGAAATAATCCATTGTTGCGTTTTAATTAATGCACAAGTCGCTGGAAGTTTTGTAGGTGTTAGCGATGGTTGGAGTTTATTTAAGTTTATTTCAACTTGTTAAATCATGAAATAGTAGGCGTACGCTAGATTCAATAATGTTCGCACATCTGCATACTTCATGTTTCTTCACGTCACTATTCACGCAGTGTGTGGCGTTCGTATAAGCCGATTCCCACCAGGTTGCCCAAGGAAAGGCTTATAACCACCTTTTTTCTTTAAATATGAGTAAGCTTATAAAACATCTTCTGCAGCATGGAGCGTCGTCTGTATGTGTGCATAAGTTAACAGAGCCATTTAGACTTGAGAGGGGTGTACGTCAAGGAGACACCATATCACCAAAACTTTTCAACGCCGCCCCCGAGAACATATTTCGAGAAATAAATTGGACAAATAAAGGATTAGTAATCGTCGGTGAGAGACTAAACCACTTGCGATTTGCTGATGACATTGTCCTGATTGCGGATGAGGTCGATGATATGATGGTCATGATTGAAGACTTACAACAGGAATCGCTCAAAATAGGTTTAAAAATGAAATTATGACCAACATTCCTGAAGCTACCTGTAGACGTTGTCTAGGGCATCTAGGGCATAAGATCACACTTGGTTTGAAAGACCAGATTGCTGAAGCTAAGCGCAGGATCGTGCAAGCATGGGCAGCTTTCGGTGCGAATAAAGAAATTCTCAAATCCAGGAAAATTTACCAGCATCTCAAAACTAAGGTGTTTCACCAGTGCGTCTTGCCCGTTTCCACTTATGGTATGGAGACCACTACGCTGACAAAGAAATCAGCCGAAAAACATCGTGTAGCACAAAGAGCCATGGAGAGAGGTATGCTCGGGATTACTCTGATGGACCGGAAAAGGAACGAGTGGATTATGCGAGTCACCAGAACTCGAGACGTGGTGGAGGAGATAGAGCGCAAGAAGTGGAGATGGGCGGGACACATTGCTAGGATGGACTTTGACCGTTGGGCGAGACGAACACTAGTGGAGACCTTGCACAAACGCCCGTAGCAGGGGCAGACCCCCTTTTGAGATGGAAAGACGATATCTGCCAACAAGCCGGCAGAGATTGGATGCAGACGGCAATGGATCGCCAGACATGGAAGAATAGAGAGCTATGTCCGAAGACGGACGCAATAAAGGCTGCTATGGATGGATGGATGGATGGATGGATGGATGGATGGATGGATGGATGGATGGATGTAGTTCTGCATCGGCGGCCCCCATAGCGAATTGAAACAAAAGAAAGTCGCTTTGCGCCTTAAATGTTGTATCAAATACCGAAACATAAGATTTCGGGGCCTATTACAACACAACGTCAATATTTTATTGCATGTTTGAGAAAATATACTTTCTTGCTAAATGAAAACATCGAACACTTAAATCTTAAATAATACATAATTAACCATAAATATTAGTTTAGTTTAGATATAAAGTATAACGATATGGTCTGTCGATTCTAGTACCTCGTATAGCCGATATCCAAAACTAAGATTTCCTCTTCTATATGTATAGGACAAAATGAAAACGCGAATCTGTACCACAGTCAAAGTGATACAAGAAGTACACACTTTATGTTACCATATCATTCTTCCACCAAATTATACGTGTGGCAAATGTATCTTGCTTTTCATTCGGCCACCCTCCGTTTTTCCAAAATATTAAGTAGGGTATGTCATACTCCAGTCGACATTCTCTGTTTATGAAAAATTACATTGATGCGCTACTCCATTGTAACATCGAAGAAAAAAATATTAAAAACCACATTTTTAATAAAATGAGTAAGGATAACTTTCTAGCATAAAACTCATCTAGGTATATCATATAATGACGTAATTTTTGCCCAGGCCTTAGCCAGCCATAGCACATGACTCGTTTCGTTCACTTCACTGAAATGAGAACCAATGACGTACTACTCTGATTTCACTATATCATACATAACATAACCTTCGACATTTATGAGATCACAATATTGCTTATATTCTAAAATGCGTGTGTATTTTCAGTCATATTATTTGTTCTTTTGGCATTTTATGCGGCTTAAAGCTATTAAAAATATTTACCGAGGTCCAATAAATAATTAAATTAAATTGCTTTTCTAGTTGAAGCTACCAAAATAAAATATCTAGATATTTTTGGCCAATAAAAGACAAAACGTCATACAATTCTGTTATTAGCTTTTGGAATTTATTGCGTTTAATTTATCTTAAGTATTTTAATAAATAACTATAATTTCTTTATCGTCAAAATAATGTTTCATATACACTTGTGAGCAAAGTAACTGGTAGGTAACCGTTGTATAGAATTTCCATACGAAGGTTTTATTTGAATTTATGTATGTATACAAGTGTATATTTTATGAATATGTTTGTATCTAAGTATTAGATCTTTATAACTTATGCCTGTAAATTAGTTTGCAACGCCCACAATTTATCTCCTTTGCCTCAAGAGTGACTGGTAGAGAATGCCATATGACATTAAGTCCGCCTTTTGTACGATAAGTTTTTCTTTTGTGCAATAACGATTAAATAATTAATTAAAAGGTGATAAGTAAATGAAAACAATATTTAACTTCAATTTAATATAATAAAAACATGTAGCTTAATTCGTGTACTCACTATATATATACCCTAATTAGGCTACGGCTTGATCTAAAACTATCTAAAAAAGTGAATTCACTAGCAAAAACGGATACCGTAAACACCAAAACCAGTAAATTCTATAGAAGCTAACAATCCTGTGTGCAATCATACCATTATTGGTTTTATGTTTCAAGTGAAATTCCACTTTGCTAATAAAATCTCACCTTTCACTGTAACCTTTTGATAGTTTAATAACGGTTAAGGGAAAGTGGTATTATGTAGGTACCTACAACTAAAACAACGAAAGGGAGAGTCGTATGAAATTCCTCTTCTGAGGCATCTTAGTTCTTTTCTTAGTGACACCGCATCATAGAATCGTATACGCAGTGCTTATTTGTCAAAGAAATCTAGCCTGAGAGTCCGGCCACGACAACAGGCGACCAGCAACACGGCAAGAAATCTTAATTCATTGTGTGCGATGCCAACTAACTGGTGTGCGGTGAGCGTTTCGACCGCGCAATGAAGAGAGAATTCGCTTGAGGCGCCGGTCGCTTGTCGTCGTGGCTGGGCCCAGAAAACGTCTGGACGATCTTTTGCCGCGCCATATTCCCCTTTACTACAAACGCTTTTTAATGACGTTGACGACCGGTTTGGCTCAGTGGGAGTAACGTTGCCTGTGAAGCTGAAGGTCCTGGGTTCAAATCCCGGTAAGGGCAAATATTTGTGTGATGAGCATAAATATTTGTTCCTGAGTCTTGGATGTTTTCTAGGTATTTTAAGTAAATACATCTATTAAATATAACGTCGTCTAGTACCCATAACACAAGCCTTATTGAGCTTACTGTGGGACTAGTTCGATTCGTGTAAAATTGTCCCGTAATATTTATTATTATTTATTTATTAATGGTACGCTCAAAACGGTGATTGGGTACCGAAGAACTATATGGACAGTATTTTAAAATACGTTGAGATCCTGTTCCACCTATACTTGGAGCACAACTGTGAACGACTAGTTGTCGCGCGACAAATATTATCCATCCCTTTTCATTCGTACAGTGCAATAGCAACAGAAGATGTTATATCGCCCGACGAAGTGGGAAGATAAGTGACGGTGTGTCGTACGATCAGCGAAGTCACCAGTAAAGAGCTATCCCGGTTGATCATATTTATAATTCACTAGCAGGTGCCCGCAACTTCGTTCGCGGAGGAGAAAAGTCATTACACCTCTTTTTTTTCTTTAGCATAGGTGGGTAAAAAATATCCTGTAACCATCTGGAGATACCAAAAATAGTTGAAATCCGTTTAGCCGATTTAGCGTGATGAAGCTATAACGACACATACAAACATAGGTATATATTGGGCTGCCATCTTGATTTTAGCCGAAGCCGGACAAAAACTTGAAAAACCCTGAATATTTAGATTAAATCGCATTTTCCCCGGACGTGATAGATTTTATTCAGTTCCATAAGGTCTTCCTGATACAAAAAGTGTCCTGGTTTTACCCGGACACAAGTCAAAAACCCGCCCGGACGGTCCCCGGACGGGCTCCAAACTAGGACAAATCCGGGGAAATCCGGACGGATGGCAGCCCTAGGTATATACCTAGCTATATCTATATTATTATAAAGTTGTAAAAATGAAATGTTTGTATGTGTCGTTATATAAGTCCTAGAGTGGCGACCACGCATAGGAAACCGCAGCGCAGGACGGCCTCAACTGGGTGGACGGATGACATCGTGAGAATTGCAGAGATTCAGTGAACAGAGTCTGCGTAGGATCGTACTCTGTGGTGAGCTATAGGGACGCCTATGTTCAGCAGTGGACGTCCGTGTCTAATAGATGAATTTATATATAACTAGCTTCTGCCCGCGACTTCGTCCGCCTTAAATTCGTTTATCGCGGATAAGGGTATTTTTCCGGGATAAAAAGTAGCCTATTTCCTTCCCCGGGACTCCAACTATTTCTATACCAAATTTCATCCAAATCGGTTCAGCGGTTTAAGCGTGAAGAGGTAACAGACAGACAGACAGACACACTTTCACATTTATAATATTAGTTGCTATGGATTAGTATGGATCTTAAGATATATATTAAACGCAAAACATTGATTATCCAGTGACTTGTTAACATTTAACGCCCAAAGGGGATAAATTATTTCCGCCACATCTCTAATTTACGGTTGCCAGTAATATTAATCGTTTCAGGAAGTCAGCAGCCTATGGCAGGGGTCGCTTTGATACTAAAGCGGTGCTTAAAATAGATGAACACATGTTAATTTTGTTGATATCTTATGCCTAATACCACCATGCTCTGTTAGTTATTAATGACTAATTACGGTTCAGTGTACGCTAAAATACTATGTCTTTATTTTACTGTAAACGCGTAGTTATATGGTAAACATAAACCTGATAGTCAGCATGAAATAATTTGTAGCATCCAAACTGCTATATTGTATATAGTCAAGTATTTTTATATCTATAAGATTAAAGATATATTGCGATATATTTGGCACTTTAGATGTTACAATCAGTGGCGTGCGGTCCGTATAGGCACAAAGGCACTGCCTACCCTGAACGGTCATGGCTCCAAGCACAGAGAAACTAGAAGACCAGGGCTCCGTATAAGGCACAGAGAAACAGCCTACCTTGGCCAAAAACTCTGTTTAGGCCGCTGGCTACAGCTGCTGTTATATGCGAGCTGTAGAGAATAGGGAATATGCATGATTTCTTATTTTTGCTTTATATATTTTTTCGAATAACTATAAAAATAACCAACATATAGGCCATAAAACATTAATTCTATCTCTTTCTAGCAAAACGGAATTTAATATGGAGTTTATAATTTATACAAGCTTCTGCCCGCGACTTCGTCCGCCTTAAATTAGTTTATCGCGGATAAGGGTATTTTTCCGGGATAAAAAGTAGCCTATGTCCTTCCTCGGGACTCAAACTATCTCCATACCAAATTTCAACCAAATCGGTTCAGCGGTTTAAGCGTGAAGAGGTAACAGACAGACAGACAGACAAACTTTCGCATTTATAATATTAGTATGGTGGCCGGAGTGGACTATGACGTAACAGTAGGTACATGTCGGACCTCTGTCAAATCGCCGTCTAATTAGCAGTTTAAAATGCCCCTATCATGCGTATTTCTTGGCCGATTTTAATTTTAATTACACTTTTTGAAATTGTTTTTACGGTATTTTCATATTTTGTTAAGAAAAGCGATAAAAATTATGTTGCATGTACCCTATTGACGTCTTGCAGAATCACTCTTAACATAACGTACAATTTAACAATGAAAACCTAGGATACGTTATTAGCAAATAAGATACTAGACTTGAACCTTGAACTTTCTTCATGACTTTTAAAAATTAAAGAAACATTTTTAATACGATTTTGACACTGCAGAACCTTTGGCAGCGGGAGAAAGTGAAAGGTCGTTTTTGCATCCGCGTAGCCGTAGCGGCGACTAGGCTATGGCGAGCTGTATTACGCGCAGCAAAAAAACGTATCTGCATAAGCTTTCGAATGTGCATAAGCTCTTTTAGACGGTATACTCGTAAGCTGTGCCTCGAAACCAAATAGTTGGATATCCACTATATTTAATTAAGACATACGATTTATGTACGTTTTAGTATTTATTACGAAACTGACCATGTAGGTGAAACATCTTTAGAGGAACTTACCTACCAAAGAAAATGCACATTTGATCGTCGATTCATTGTGTCAATAATACTTAATATTGAACTTTTACAAATTGTGAATCAAAAACAAGTACTTACTTACTTACTCCGATGAGTCAGTGACCCAAAGTGAGCCTTGGCCTCCGATAAAAGATTCCTTCACTTCTGGCGATATAGCGCTGTCCAGCCAGTTTTTGTTCAACTCCGCCAGAGCCGCCTCCACAGCATCTCTCCAGCGATACCTGGGGCGGCCGACGGGGCGGCGTCAAGATGGTCGACCCAAATAGGCTCTCCTGACACCACGAACATCCCACATCCGGATCACGTGGAACAAATGCGGAATAATGTTATTGCAATACGATTTTAAAGACGATTACACAGTATTCTCTGTGAATGACAAACGGAAAAAATAACGTTTCATCTTTTCCACGTCACGTCACTTACAGTACTTTGATCGGCTTCCAAACTCTACATAACGTGTTCTGAATGTACAATCGTTTACTGTATTGAATTCCAATATTTCGTTGTTTTTTTTACATCTATTCTATCGTGTATTTGTGTGCAGTCAACTACCAAATTGGTTAGGATTTGTTAAAAACTGGCGTTTATTCAGTATACGTTGTTTTGTGTTTCGTCGGATTGTTATTAAAACAAGTGAATTGTTACAGTGAGCCTTATCAAAATGTTTTTTTTTTAGATTTGCATATCGACAGACATTTATTTATTTGTGAGTTCACATGATACCTAAAGTACCAATACACAATGCTAGTTATAATAAGAGCTCTCACAGGTCATCGCATAAACGAATACGGAAATTGGACAAGATACAGTAGAGTCGACATATGTGTATGATTATTATTATTATTATTATCTAAAGAGGATATTATCGCTTTTTACGTGAATGTTTTCACGCGAATGTCATCTAGGTATTTTAAGTGCACTCCCATCTTTGTTATGGTGACGTTACTGCAGCAGTTTTATGACAATAGACATTAGTAGGAGTATTTGTCGTTATAAAAAAATTCAAGTATGGTGACATTAAGAACAGCCAAGAAGTGGGACACGATATATATTGAGCTGCTTACGATGCGGATGTCTGTGAGATATTATATTCATAAATATAAAATAAATACAGAACATAATAGAACTGTCATCATCGTTTTGCTTTCCAGTTGTAATAGGCTTGTGTCCTAAAAAATATAATTAGCCCGTCAGTTAAATTATCAGAAAATAAGGGACACGTATTTTTTCTTTTGTCAATTAAACAAAAAATTATGAAGATATAGGCCGCTGAAGTTCCCCGTGACGGCGTGACGTCATGCGCCCCCACTGCCAAACATTGACGCGCTTTATCTTAGTCTTTTTTGTTTGATTGACAAAAGAAAAAAGACGTGTCAAATATTTTTTAATAATCTAACTGACGGACTAATTAGAATAATATTAATATTTTCTTCTGTTTCCGCGATTATTACTCATTGAAATAAAACAATTTAACGGATTATATCGCGTATATTATAATCCGTTAAATTGTTTTATTAGAATAATATTTTTTTACCCAGGAAACTAGGTACCCTATTATGCATAAAAATGTGATGTTTGCTACGGTATAATAGAT
Organism: Hedya salicella; assembly: GCA_905404275.2. Taxonomy (NCBI): domain Eukaryota; kingdom Metazoa; phylum Arthropoda; class Insecta; order Lepidoptera; family Tortricidae; genus Hedya; species Hedya salicella. Next base: position 13,018,367 of record FR990111.1, on the reverse strand, counting down.
TACCATCATCATCATCATCATCATCATCATCATCATCATCATCATCATCATCATCATCATCATCATCATCATCATCATCATCATCATCATCATCATCATCATCATCATCATCATCATCACCAGGGGAGAATCTCTTTCCAACAATATGTATTAAAAAGAGACTTCCACTTGTAATACAAGTTACTCTTTTGTGAAACGAGCCCCAGATCTATGATAGCCACGATATACGTTACATAATATATACCTAATCATTATCTTTTTTTAATATTATTGGTTGATATCATGTTTCAAAAAGTCAATAACATGTTTAGTCTTTAGTTATCAGACAACGTGTAAGTTGATTGTGTTAACTCTTTAAGAGATACGCTCAGTTTACTAAACATGGTATACTGTTAACCACAGGCTGTAATTAAATTACACACACAAAGTCGCATCTCATCATTGGAATTCCCCCTTTTTACGCACATAAACAAAACCATGTTAACGAACAACGTCCTGGCATTTTAAGTTTTTTAAAACGATACCTTAAAAGAACTCGTAATGTCCTTTTAGGAATGCCAGCGTCGATCATCCTAATCAAAACATGCGCGTGCGATGCTGTTTTTCTCTCGGTCGTGTGCCGTCTGCCAACTAGATGGCGCCAGTAGTGGTGAAACATGTATTGACTCGTTAACAGTCTATTTAAAACGCCTACGGACTAAACGTGAATTAATGAAATAAAACAATTTAACGGATTATATCGCGTATATTATCTCATTTTAGTTCCCGACGTTTCGGAAGCTTTCCAGCTTTCCATGGTCACGGGAGGACTGAGAAACTTTTTTTTTTTTCTCAGTCCTCCCGTGACCATGGAAAGCTGGAAAGCTTCCGAAACGTCGGGAACTAAAATGAGATAATATACGCGATATAATCCGTTAAATTGTTTTATTTCAATGAGTAATAATCGCGGAAACAGAAGAAAATATTGTGAATTAATGAAGTTTTTATGGCCGTTGCAAATGAGTTTTTCCGTATTTAAAAATGCTCACCTTATTTCTCTATTTCATGCAAGTTTGTTCACATGGCAAGTTTATTTTGCTTTACCCTCAGTGACCGTGCGTTTACTAACTACACCGGGATAAAAAGTAGCATTTACTTATTTCTCCAAAACATGTGTATAGTCGAGAAATGAAGACGTTTGCCACTTTTCGACTCTATGTGATGGTATTACGGTTGAAAAGTGACGAACCTTTTCATTCCGCGACTGTACATATATAAGCTCTACATATGTCCATAGAAACAAAAAGTTTGCATAAATATACAGGGTGTCCCAAGAAGTAGTGATATACTGAAGCTGGGAGGCTATCGAGACCTATTAGAGGGCTATCGAGTTAACCCGGAAATTGAGAGTTGCAGAAGAAACCATTAAAAATAATAGAAGTGCATTCAGACGTTTAATAGACAACTTTTTTCGGCGATGTCGCACTTGCATTGAGCAACAGGGGAGCCATTTTGAAAATTTCTTGTAATTAAACACCTTGTAATTGGTTTTACTTTGTTTGTATTAATCATCATGCAAATTAAATTTTTGCACTTACCACATTTAGATTTCAATTTTTTGATTGAAGTTTTATGAATAATAAAATGAAATTTTCAGGGTAGCTACCTGATAGATAGAGCAAGTTTTTAAAAGCCAAACGGTATTTTTTTTAATGTGATTTTATCTTTTTAAAGCCCCTTGAAGTTGTGAACATATTGGGTAATTTTATCATTCTTGGCATTTAATTTTTTTTTATATTTCATTCAAAGATCTAACGATAGTAAATGTTACCATACTGAATTGGCCTATCTATCAGCTTAGCACACAAAAAAAAAACAAGCATCTACCGCAATAATTCACGTCGCCATAAATAAAAATCTCATCGTACTCGGCGATAGGTGAAGAATTTAAAAAAAAAATAATTCCGAAAATACGAAAAATCGTGGAACATACATGGGGGTGATTTAGATAGCCCTCTAGGTCCTCTACATTCCAGCTTCAGTATATCACTACTTCTTGGGACACCCTGTATAAGCTATACTATTACTATTATAAAGTTGTATAAACGAAATGTTTGTATGCTAGAATGGAAGGGGAAGTGGCCGGGACGTCACATTTTAGAGAGGTGCACAAATATTGTGACCGGGTAGTAATTCATTTTTGGCCTAAGGTCCCACTGTAGAGGCCTCTTCACTCCAGACCGTTTTGCCCGTTCCGTATATATGATCCTGTTTTGTCATTAGAACGCAACTGATAGTCAAATAAGTTTTTGCGAGTGATAGTCACATAAGAGACTTTTTGCCCTACGTCACGTTGCTACACGTCTCGTAAACGTCCGTTCTCGCTTCAGTACGTGCATAATCTAAAATTCCGCCCGTCCTGATTGCCTAATTGACCGAGATTAGACATTGGTCGCAAGGTTACTTAAAACCACGTAACTATATCTAATTGATTCTAATTCGCTACGAATACTGTTGTGCAGTCAGGGTATCTTTGCTGATACCAGTGTTATCTTATCTTGTGGTATGTGCAATACATTAGCTGTATCGAATATTATTAATGATATTGATGAAAATAACTCGTTTTTCAAGATAAGGAATAAAAAAGGTACATATGTTTAGGTTAAGAGTCCCCGGCAAGCTCTGCCGAATTTCGCTTTCCCATACAAACGGAGTTTCGTTCTCATTTTAAAACTACGTGTTGAATTGTAACGAAACTTTGCATATATAATGACATGAGATATATCTAGGCCTGTAACTAGTTAATATTGCTCCAGTTTATAAAACAAATGAAATACAAAAACAAGTTGTGTATGAAAAACTTAAATTAGCTGTATTTTTTTACTATGGTATCTGAAGCTACATAAACTAAGAATTACAGGCCTGCATATATCTTAACTTATTTTAAGTAAAAAGTTTCAGAGCAAACTAGCTAGTCGTTTTAAAATGAGAGCGTAACTACGTTTGTATGGAGAACCGAGCTTAGTGGGGACTCTTAAATAATATTGTTATAGACGGTTTTCTGATTATAGTGGGAAGCCGTTGGATGTGGATAGAGTCAACATAGAGATACTTGGAGAGGCCTTTGTCCAGCAGTGGACGTCGTCTGGCCATAATCATAATGATGGAATGATAGTTAAGAGCATTGGATTAGTATAGTTAAGAAGTACTTATCCCAACAAATGTGGGATCATGGTAAAGGAGAAAGTGGAAAAAATACTAGGGAATGATAATCCGCTATTGAAGAGCTCTTAGGAAAATGAAACACTTGGAGATCATTTGCCATGTGGCATATCCTCTCACTGGGATTCCCAGAGGTAGATTCATCGTGTAGAGATCCGCCTATGCGTGAATACGGAAGCTATTCAGAAATGAAGGAAACTCAAATGAGATACTATAGACGTAATCGGTTAGTTTTATTGAAATTTGTGATCATCGTGGAGACCGTAGAGAATATTATAGAAATATATCCACGGAGCGATACTACTTCCTATCAGCTGGTGCGTCTGCTTGTTTACCACTTGTTACATAAAAAGGAATTGTAAATTTCGCAAATATACATGTTGCGACCTTGTCCTTGTTAGATCACGTGAAGTTTTTGCCAAGTAATTGTTTTAGTTGCTGATTTGGAGCGCTGATGAATGTTTACGTCTGATAAAGTTTATCAAAACGCAAACTTTGGTTGAATTGCTTATTATTTTACTTCCGCATTAAAAAAGAAATATTTTAATTTTTTAATGATACCAATGAGTCCGGTTTCTTATTGACTAAGAAATGTATATATTATACCCATTGAAAAATATACACTAGAAACGTTAAAATCGAGATTCAAAGTCAGTTAAAACGGCTGGGCGTCAAAATAAAACACGCTTTGGAAGTTATACTACGTGACGTCACGCGACAGACAGATGTATGGAGACACGAGCAATTTCTTATTTTGTCCGCCGTGCGTGTCAAAAGTACGTTCATGTGTATTAGTTGTCATATTTTTTCATTGATTGAACCTGAAAGAATCACAAAAGTTTAATTTCTTTTGGGCAAGAGAAAAACACAGTAATTTTCTGTCGCTATATCTAAAACAAATGTATATATGAATAGTTTTTTGTTACTTAAACCTTTTCAGGCTCAATTTAATATTTCTGTGATTGTTTAATACAGTAATTATGAAAAATAAACGTATTGTTTTTGTCGCCTACGCCTAACTGTGTCATCATAGTTTCTAAACGGATGTACCAATTTATATGCGGATTTTTTTTATTGTGTTGAATTGGTTAGCTGGTTTGAAATATGGAGTGTTCTATTGCGTACGTTATTCGTAATTTGTCGATCGTTGTGAAATAACTAATTCAGTTTCGATTCTCCTAAATATATTCAACCGATTATTTAAAATCATATTGATTTTTATATATTTTTAGCGAATAAAGATAAATATTAAGTCTAGCTCATTTAAAAATAATTTATTATATTGCTATACAATTGTATTAACTTGACAATTTTACATTTATATTACTAGTTACATTATACTCTTAGGTCAAACATTATTTACGATAAGTAACTTACCTTTCCCAAGCACCAGTTAAATCGTTATATCTTCGCGATAAGGCTCCACCATTTATCTATTGATAACAAGGACAGAAGTTTTATCAACACTAGATGCATATTTCTTACCCCCCGTAAAACTTTTATCTTATCTTGATACTAAGATATTTTCCATATTAATTCGAATAAAAGGTAGGTATTGAAATCATCGATACATATAGCCAATTTAATCCTATATATATTTATATTATATAAATGGTTTCTCGGAAACGTCTGCAACGATTTGGATCTAAGTTTATTTAGATATGGTTCATCCACAGAGCAAAGCTAGGTTCTTTTTTAAAGATTGGCCAAATGCGAGCCAAACTCGCACACAAAGGGTTCCGTACTGTACCCATAAAACGCCAAGGAAAAAAAATATTATTTCATGTACCATCCCCACAACCCGTAACTTTGAAAGAAATTTGTTTTTATTACTTTTTGTTAAAGCTAATTTCAAGTTGTACTCCGTTACGGTTCAAACGACATTACCATTCAGTATATTATGCAAACGCGATTATTGTTACTGTCCGTATTTTTTTAATCGAATTTATCTTTGTTATTTGTCGTGATAGAGACCGCAGTAATCCATACCTACTAATATTATAAATGCGAAAGTGTGTCTGTCTGTCTGTATGTTACCTCTTCACGCTTAAACCGCTGAACCGATTTGGATGAAATTTGGTGTGGAGATAGTTTGAGTCCCGGGAAAGGACATAGGCTACTTTTTATCCCTGAAAAATACCCTTATCCGCAATAAACGAATTTAAGGCGGACGAAGTCGCGGGCAGAAGCTAGTATTATTATAATTTGGCTACACAGTCAAATTCACGTGACTCGTACAAGAGTATTTAAACGTACCACAATGTTGTTGGAATTCCCAAAAACAAATCCATCCTGCTCTATCTTGGAGTTTATATAACTTGTTCTTTGACTCTCGTGAATACTAATACACTCTTAAGTGTTTCATGTTTTTCATAAAAGGGCTTTTTATGAAGCTGATGTTGTTCACGTTAGTTGCTCTGTTCCTTGTATCAATTGTTTAGTTCACACACGACTCTCTTAATAAATAATATTTATAAATATTATTTTCAGTTAAACTGTTCTATTAATGGATTACCCTAACCAATAAATGTCCCTGTACCCAATTAACCTAAAATTAAATACTTGTGTCCATCGATCCAACCCATGCTACTCAATCGAAGATGCGAATCGGCTGTAAAATACTTATAGCTTGTATAATGTATGATCATTTAAATAATATTATTGTTAGTTTTGCCATTGGCAGATAAGTCTTAACTGCTGCGTAATGGCATAACAATGGTTTTCAACTATTATATACAATTATATTGTCGTTTATATTGTGTAACCAGTTGTTAGACTCGTAATAATTGATTACTACTGCTAATAACTGGCGATCATTAAACTATCGGAAATTCGTAAGTTATACTTCAACTTCATATTTCTTTTTAAACTATGACATTATGGCTCCAAAATTATATTACAAATTACCTACAACGTTAAGAAATACTGCCATGAAAACATTCAAACGCTTACTATCAAAAATGGTTGTTATTATAATATTAATTTATCATATCAATATTGCCTGCCGACTTTGAAATTGCGTAATGAAAATGACCTATGTAATAAATGTATTGACATCGACGCACTTATTTACTTAATATTCATGTAACTTACGATTATTATAATTAGTAATGTTATTCGCATGCTAACAGGCGCATCACGGAAGTGCTAACAACTCTTACCATTGTCATCAAATATTGATTACCTGTGACGACGAAATAATGACTATCCTATTCTACGAGGAGAACGAATTTTTGCTCGCTCTGTTGAATTGCATACAATTTGGGAGTAGCTTCAGCTATTATCAGTTTGATTTGTAACAATTAAGAGCTTTTGTTTATACTACTAAGGTGGAAAACAAGCGCACGGTCTGCCTGATGTTAAGCTTCAATACTATGAAGTTACTTACGTGACAAACATTGTCCATCTCGTCTCATGAGATGGTGTCTGTCGTATATCCAATATCCACCTTTCATCTCTCTATATTATTATGAAGATGTACAAAAATATCTATATAATGAAAGATATTTAAAAAAATATCCGTAAAACCAGGCAATTCGAAGGTTACAATACATATGCAAAAATAAACTGCTTGTTTGTATGTCTTTGAGGTTTCATCACGTCAAAATGGCTGAACGAATATGGACCATTTTTGCTACAAGAATTGTTGGATATCCTCAGATGGATATCTTATGATGGATACTTTTTACTCAACTACGCTGAAGCAAAACAGGGTTATTACTGTTTCCTCCTACGCGAACGAAATTACACCTTCTAGCATTTCTCAAAATTCACGAAATATAAACTCTCTGATATCTATGTACCGTCTTTGGCTCAATTGGAAGAGCTCGCTCCTGTATAGATCAAATCCGGTACGGCGGCTGACTTTTTTCGTTGCTTATGACCTTTGTTGGAGTAATTATTGAATATTGTATGAATTTATTACACACATACTAAAATTGTTTTAATACCTGTGCGCTCTGATTCACTGCCAGCGTTATTGCAAAGTCATATCTCATCTTCCAGGCCGCGCAGTTTATTTTGGTGCTTAAATGACATAATTCCAAGGTAAAATTACCGCTAAATGCTCATAATTTCAACTCGCTTATATCCTCTGCTAAACATTAGTCTCTTCCTATGACTTCCACGTTAATATACGCATTGCAATATTTCTTTATTGTTGTCTCATTCTGAACCGAGAACGACGACGAGAAGAGAGAACTGAAAAGAACCGATAACCATCATCCATTACAAGATATTTTCTTTCAGTGTGATGAGATATTAATGTGGCATACATAAGTTGTATATCATCTGTGCTTACTTTGAAATTTTCCTGTAGCGGAAAGTGGCACTTCAAAGATCCAAAATTCGCAATAATGTTGCTTTCGCTGGATCGAATTTTCTGTGAGCAAATGCGATCCCTTTTAGACAGTATGGATATACTGAGACAGAATTAAAATGCACGTTCGATAGGTATTAATATCATATTGCCAGCTAGCCAATAAATAAAACAAAGAAAACCGGGAACATGTAAACAATACACAACCCAAACATGCCTGTGTCGAAACCCTTGTTCCACCGACAAAAGACCTATCATCGCTCGAACCAATAGCCTTCTCGGCTTACCCCAGCCAGAGCGGTGATTTGTGTTAACATGACAGTCACGCAGCAGATGTACCCGTGGCCTTGTCTGGGCGGACGTTAATGAACCACGCGTAAAACAATCCACTTCCGAATTAGCACCCACTCGGATGCTCCCGTAAAATTCTTCCAAGAGCTGGTACAACAATGTTTTGTAAAGTGTTTGGCTTCATCCGCTTCCCCAGATTCTCTCAATTAACTTTTACCCTACTACTGCAATTTCAAACAAGTTATGATTTTAGATCTTCATTCTATGTATGTTTTTAGTTGAAATAATGAACTTCTGCAGCATTTAGCAGTTTTTTTCGATACGAATAGCACTGATCCAGTTCTACAAAACCGCTGTTATTATTTAAAGCGAGAATGAGAAAAATTGATACTTTAGTAATTTTATTCAGTACACATACTACCTACAATGTTTGACTTCATCATGTTTTGCTAATTGTCCAGTACTTTATGAATTGAAAATTTGCATGATCTCCGCCTCCAGTGCATTGAGTTTTACAAATGAAAGGCAAGTCGAACTTCTTGGAAGCATGATCTTTTATGAAAATATATTTTACCTTCTTATTGCTAATAGGGAAGGCATATAAAAGTGGACTTTGACATGGTTACTTCCATTACTCATGTCTGGGTTTTAAACGCCCAATGTTTTAATAATGTCAGTGGCACATATATTTACCACAACACAACACTATGTATAGTATTTTATATACTAGTTTCAAAAGTTATAACGTTAACTGCCTCCAGCTTTCGGTATAAAAGATTTCTGTGCGGCGCAAAGATGCTCTTGACCGTTTCCCAAGAGTTCTGACCCATTTCAACAAAGGCATATGTCACTCACCAAACTGTGTCCAATGCATTAGTAAATAAAAGTTTCGTGATACTGGGATAGAAAAATTTCCTGAAAGTAATGTTAAACTTTTCCTTACTTTATTTATAAACTGAATTGAATTGGTCGCCCTGAAGACAGCTACATAAATGCGATAACAGTATAGTCTTGTTATTCAACTGGATAACAATAGTTCTTTGATCGCCAAGAGAATTACAGTCTCAAGTTACCAACTACATCATTAAAGTGACTACTGCGGTATGTCGTTCTTTTAATTGTGTTGACATCTTACCGAGCACGTGTAAGATAATCATTACTGATTGTTACGATCTAAATAAGTTTCTGTCAAATTCCCATTCTAGTGACAAGCTTTTATTTTCTTTGAATCCACTACTCACCAAGGCGATTCTAAAGAGTCCAGACTCGGTACGATTGCGTGATTTTAATAAAAATACGTATTACTCTGTCCCGATATCTTCAACACTCATGTGTTTAATGCTTCACTAAATCCACACTTACATACAAATTAGGTCTATCTTCAAATACGTATGATCCCAAAATGTTTGTTTCGGTTTCAGTGACTGATATAAATGATACGTTGCAACTATATCTATGTTTCATGTAAAGTTAGTGTTGAATTAATGGACATTACGATGATGCTTATTTACCAACACTGTTTATAAGAACGAAAGATCTTAAAGCTTAATGACGTACGAAAACAAACTCGGCTTCCTCGAAGTTTTGGCAAATTTGCAACAAAGCTCGTGAAGATTTATCTCAGAACATCTCATTTCAAACGCAAAACCTTGGAGGAACAAATTGCCCATATTCAACGGATTTCATAACGTCAAATTGAAAGTTATGCGGTTTGTTCGCTTCGTAGTTTCTCAGACCACTTTTCCATGCCGTTGAAAAATTTCCCACGATACTGGATACTCTCGTAAATAGGTGCCAGATAGTCGAATAATAACGTCGTTATTCATGCACCATAATCTAAGTAGGGAGGGTCACTGCATCTGTTTAGATTGACTTTGAATATTCTGCGTAATAATTAATTGGTAATAAAACTTATTGGCCCGTGTTCTCGGTTGCCAAAAGCGGCCGGGTGCACCTTTTAAAAAAACTTGCCAAGTGCGAGTCGGACCCGTGCGTCAAGGGTTCCGTACAAATTTGTAGGAATGTAAATGAATTTATAGTTCGTTTGACACTGGAATCGAGATGTCAAAATATACGTAAACGGCCGTGTCTATGAACATCCAGTGTAGTGTGAACAGAGCTCTGCTCCTTAGCAGCTTAGTGTGGGGTCTTACGTTTTTACGTTACGTTGTTGTGGGGACTTACGTTACTGACATAGACATTATAGACAACTAACATAAAAAATAGATTTTCAGCCTTTTCTCGTTGGTTGTGCTATATTCCTTATACCAAATTTCAAGTTTCTAGGACAACACTAGGAAACATCTTTTTTAAATGACTGTATTTTTTGATTATGTTGTTTAAGAAGTTGGATTTTATTCACATCTTTAAGGGATGGCATACTTGAGTAATTGATATTAATTTCAGCTTGATACTTCCACGCGTTCTTGAGGGTCTTGACAGGCGGACAACAAAGTGATCTGATCCTATAAGGATTCCGTTTTTTTCCTTTTGAGGTACGGAACCCTAAAAATCCTTAAAAGTATTGTTACGTCTTCTTTTTATGGAACCTATTCATTTTTAAATTGCCGCAAGAGATCGTTTTTGAAGTGCTGACTGAAGTTAATGGCTACAAGGTAAAATACAAGAGTAAATTAGCAAGGTTATGATGACCGGAAATGTCTACAGTAACCCTGGAGCCCGCTTCCCCGCGGGAGGGGGTCCTCGGTTGCCGGAAGCGGCCGGGCGCATCCCGTCTGTGAATGCACCGCGCAATCGTGACTGCATGTGATATTGCTTATAGTTTAAGGTAGCGAGACGGTATCTACTTGTTTAGAAGAGCATTTCTTGCAGGAAAATTAGGGTCTTGAATGTTAGATAAAGTACGCATTGCAAGGATGATCGCCAACCTCCGGTAGGAACTGGATTTCGGAAGAAGAAAAAATAATGGATGAGACTTGACGACACTATTTTTTGGATAAAAATGCCATTCGGAGCTTAATCAACACTGTTAATGATGCTATATAAACGTCTTTACTGTGTACATGAAGTTGGTTGGCGATAATCGTGTCATAAACTGATTATGTGAGACCCGGACAGGGGTTTAGGTCAGATCCGTTGAACGGACGTTGAAATGTTTTGATCACAATATGACAAGGTAGGTAGTGTCTCAGTGCCTATTTGGTCTCGTGGTCTTTCAGGGTAGGCAATGCCTTCATGCTTATATGTACCGCTTGTCACTAGTTTCTCCCAAGTTAAATTACTCTTTATATCAGTCAAAATTAACGAAAATCAAAGCTCGTTATTTACTATAATCAATGCGGGAATTCAACGCCTTCTTTTCACGTAGTCAATGTGTACGCTTATTATTTTTGTTCTCATCTTATTTTCTCCTAGGATCTACCTTTCTTTCCAATTACTCCTATAGTTTCCGCCTCAATTACATGCGGTCCCACACTTTGCTATTCCAGTTACCCCGTATAAGGGCCTGCCGAATGCTTTCGGTTCACTTCTGGACACGTTGTCGTGCCGTGTGAATCGCCTAATCTCTTCCTCCTGGGTGGCCTTTGGGAATTAACATTACATACTATAGAGTGGCATATTGATATAGATTCAATAATATCATATCTATCTAACAATTAGGTCCTGCGTCAGTGATTGACTGATTGTATTATTGAAATTTGTCACAAAGATAATGTGTTTGATAGTTTGTGCTGTGTGTAATAACATAGTTACCTACTATGTAAATATGATTTGTTTACATACTATTTTGTGTTTAAGCTCGCTAGCTAGGTGAATGATGCAACTCTAAATTGAATTAGTCCATTAAAAACGAGAAAGCATTCGGGGAAAAATTATATTTTCATATATTCCTTGGCATATTTTTCAATCGTCAAAAAGGAATAATTTAAAGTGTAATTTTCTGGTGTTTAAAAGGATAACTCTCAGGCAATGCTTATTTGGGAATAAAACAATTAATCGGTAGTGAATAAGTTGAGTTACTAGTAAAAAAATAGATTGGCGTGGAACTAAAATACGAAATCTCCTATCTCACGACGATGTTCCTTGACGATAACGGTATAGCATGAAAAGGTGTGGCCAAGAAGAACTCGAATAGTCGAACAGTCATAAACCTAACATTATTATTCCACGCAAAATATAAACCGGTTACGAAACCAATCGAATTCCTAATAACAAAATGCCCAACGAAACAGTTGGCACAGAAAACAATAGGTGTACATAACCTTGCGCAGGAAGCGGTCTGTCCGTCTGCCTATTCGACCGTGACATCTGTTATTGAACTTATGTACCTACCCATTATCTAGTTATCTACAGCTATTGATACCGCGGCGTTATAGTTGTCCTACCGCCGTATCGAATGCCGACAACATATCAATTTGTGCGATATCGTGCCCCAAAATAGACAGTCACTTAGAATGAAATCAGTGTCATATAAAAATATATGTATTTATTTATTTATTCTTCATGGATTTATTTTAAACTAGTAATAAACTAATATACAGGGTGTCCCAAGAAGTAGTGATATACTGAAGCTGGGAGGTTGAGGACCTAGAGGACTATCTAAATCACCCCCATGTATGTTCCGCGATTTTTCGTATTTTCGGAGTTATGACTTTTTTTAAATTCTTCACCTTTTGCCGAGTACGATGAGATTTTTCTTTATGGTGACGTGAATTATTGCGGTAGATGCTTGATTTTTTTTGTGTGCTAAGCTGATAGATAGGCCAATTCAGTATGGTAACATTTACTATCGTTAGATCTTTGAATGGAATAAATAAAATTAAATACCAAGAATGATAAAATTTCACAACTTCAAGGGGCTTTAAAAAGATAAAATCACAACAAAAATACCGTTTGGCTTTTAAAAACTTGCTCTATCTATCAGGTAGCTACCCTGAAAATTTCATTTTATTATTCATAAAACTTCAATCAAAAAATTACAGTAAGAGCTAAAATTCGTCCCCGTAGACATGAAAATCAAACCATGTGCGTGTGTTATTTTTATTTAATCCAGGCACACGAATGGTCGTTTACATTTTGCTACTGTTCACTGAAGGGTTGTTATCCAAATCTAACTGGTATTCACGGATGTAAAAATATTTTTATTCCCTGCCTGCAATATTTTGATGGATTTCAATTCATGGAATTGCGACATTTCATCTATGCGCGTGTCATAGTGTATTTGATAAGTTGAGTGTATTTTTACATGTTAGTAATAGAGAGCTGACGTACAGCTTGACTCCAATTTAGTTACAAACGTTCATTAAGTTTGCAATACCTTTTTGTATGAGGAGTAATTTCTCTGCACCTGACTGTACCTTTGAAATTTTTTCTTTAGCTGGAAAACTGCCATAGTCCAGTTTTAACTACATCAATGATGTTTGCATGTAGTCTAAATAAGTATCTAATTGTCAAGGCGAGTAATAAGTGTTTTGAGTAAGACACCTTTTTGGACCACTCCATAGACAGTACCTAAATTGGCTTCTTAGGCTTGTTGTATTTACTATTAGGCTTTATATTCTATTCTTATATTACACGGTGCTTTAACATCTTATCTCCGCTAATTTACTTTTCGACGGAAAGATGGGGAATACAAATTGTTTTAGCTATCGCAGTATTTTAACCAATTTTCAGGCCATTAGTTCTTTTGCCAGACGACGAACTTCGCAAAAAACAGGGAGTCTTGCTTTATGTTGAAAGTAAGGTTATTACATTCCGTGGGGCCGTAGTTCGTACAAGCACAGCCACAAAAGAGCTTAACTGTACTTCCTTTCCTAGTAAATTAAGTTGTTTTGAGCGAGCAGGAAAACGTAGTTAACTGGGTCATCAGGGTAATAATTAAAGAGTAAAGACTACCGGTTTTACGTAGTATCACTTCTCGTTCTTTGGGTCAATGATTGGGTTTCGGACTTAACAAAATTGCATCGTGTGTTACTGAAATTAATCAGTATTTCCAAAACATCCCTGTCCCTGCCCCTGTCGCGCGTTAAATGTTGTCTATCCTTTTTCATTCAGTATAGTGCGAAAGAGACAGCAGATGTTATGTCGTGCTACGAGATATCGGTCACATAATCCTTGTCTGTGGAAAGACATATATGCGTTATCTTTGGGAACTATCAACCCTATTTTTTAAGAGTTTTAGGATTTTAGGGTGATGGAAGTGATAGGTATTCGAAAACAATGTGGAAGATTAAACGCAAAGTTAATATCATGTCATACTAAAAAATCGAGAAGGTCCTGTGACCTTCCTCGGCTCAGAGTATTAAATAATAGACAGTGGAATAGAGCCAAGTGGAGTCTAAAAGTAAATAAAGCATATTCTACCTCTAACTAAATATAATAGGGAATATGCATGATTTTTAATTTTTGCTTTATTAAAAGCTTATTCATGTAACAAACAGTAGACAAAAGGAATTTTTCGAATAACCATAAAAATACCCAAGATATAAGCCATCAAACATTTCATTCTATCTCTTTCTAGCAAAACAGAATTTAATATGGAGTTTATATGACCGTAGTGGACTATGACGTAACAGTCTATGTCGCAGCTCTCTGTCAAATCGCTGTCTAATTAGTAGTTTAAAATTTAGTAGTTTTGTATTTCTTGGCCGATTTTAATTTTAATTTCATTTTTTGGAATAGTTTTTACGGTATTTTGATATTTCGTTAAGAAAAGGGATGAAAAAATTTCGTGCATGTTCCCTATTGAAGGCATAGCAATAAAACCTAACAAATCCGTTGTATCCTAACCGGCAACCTTTCTAAGGTTTCAGATATCCAAAGAGCGTTGCCATAATGCGTATGCCAAAGAGTGATGGTTTTTTCCTTGTTTCACACGACAACAAAATTATAGACCAATGTGATTTTTATTGCAGAGTTAAAGTCATGTCTGTATAAAATAAATCGGAGATGAGGAAGGGGTTTTCCAGTCATTTAATACTCGCGATATACGTTTACATAGGTACAGAATCTAGAAACAGTTTATTTTTATTTCGTATTGCTTTTTTATATAGGTTTTTTAAACCTCAATGTGACATTTGTACAATTTGCTCGACTGTGTATTATTTTTTACTTTGGTCTATATGGATGAGTAAGAAAATTTTCAAATAAGTCATGCCATTGAGAGGACAGCTAACTTTTTATTTTTTCTTGCAAATTTGCATAGACTAACGTATAAATAGACATAGACGTAAAAAAATTACAAATGTCAATTTGAGGGTTTCATTTATCATTTATATAGATAAAAATCAATTAAAGAAATACATGTTTGCGCTTCAGTACAATGAACAGATTGGGCTAATTCTTCTTTTGTTGTGTTTGTAAGTGTCTGGACAAGGTTTGTATGCAAAAAAATATAAAAAATACATGGAAAAATAAATATTTTGCGTTTTAGAATCTCCATATAAGATATGAGTGAGTGAGACAAATTATATAAGGAAGATCTTCAAAAAACATAGTCCATTAAGTAAAGGGAACTTTAGGTCTTCTTTAGTAGTTCCGTGCAAAATCGCGGGCAGCTAGAAGTATATATCTAAGAAAAAAAGAACATTAAAATAAACTATTTCTACATTCTGAGTCCACATAACTGTAGAGGAAAAAACACTATATGGACATCTCTGGGAAATTTAATGTCCCCAATACCTATGTTAAAGAAGAAAATGAAACGCAATACGTTTGTCAAGCAGGCGAAGCTGGGGGGAAAACTTAATGATTGAATTTGTAAACAGCTTAAGAGTCATGACGGTAGAAAGGTTACTCAAGGGGCTTAATACACATAAACAAAGCGTAGTAAACTAGGTCATCTGAATAATAATTAAAGAGTAAATCGCCGTCGGTGATCTAGGGCATACTCGTTCTCGTACGCATGTGGGTTAGCGATAAAGCTAACGTAGTTTTACCATTGTTGTACGCCCTCGTGAGTAATGCATAATGAAGTGGCAAAGTTCTTCATTAGATCGTGTATTTCGGCTGTTAGGACTTGATGTGTGTGTACAGGGAGGTTTATAGTTTGTTATACTGCCTTGGTAGTAAATACGGAGGTATGAAAACGTGTGTCATTGAGACTTTTATCAACCCCCTGTAAAAAAAAGAACTGGTCATCAAGAGCATGTCGGACCATGCCCAAAGGATTCTGCAGCCGTTCCTAAAATATTAATGACACTTAAGTTATTTTGTTGAGAAGCGCAGTTTTTCGACAATAACTCAAAAACAGTACCTATATCCGATTATGTTGAAAATAATTTTCATTGGAAGTATTTATTGAGTCTTCTTTATCTTTCTAATTGTTTTCATATTTTTGGGATTTACGGTTTAAAAGATAAAGGGGGGGCCTTTACAATTTTTTTAAGTTTTGGAGCGATTATTTCCGATAATATACACTTAAGTAATCAACAATTTGTTTTTAGAAACCATAAAGTGTTTTTAGAAGTACTGTCGGAATGTATTACCACACCTTGATGTCTACTGAAAAAAAAAAAACAGCTTTAGCTATAGGGTTTCATTTTTCAGTAGACATTTTTGGTTATTTAACTACCAAACTAAGTAGTGGCTTATACAAGACAAACTATAATCCAAATTGTATCAATATACATCTTGTAGTTTTTGATTAAACTGCTTGTCACATACGGACGGACATGACAAAACTATGAGGGTTCCGTTTTTGCCATTTTGGCTACGGAACCCTAAAAATTTGTGCGTGTTACGTCTGTAGCATCGCAGTTTCTAAACCGATGACCCATTTTCTTATTTTCTTTCCTGAACTGTGACTTCAGAAAGAATGTTAGCTATAAGGCCTATGATTCAATAGAATCTATTCAATCGTGTAAAGATCATCACTATCAGCTCTTTTCTAAGTGTGTAGAAGGTTGGTGTGTCGTTTCAGTATGGACGATCAAAACATGAGGCCTGTCAATCGCTATACTTAGGATCGTGCTCCAACTGCAAGGGAATATCCAGTATTAAAACTAGACGCTTTTAAACTTAACTTTAACAATGCTATAACTGAACAAAGAAACAGAGTACAGTAACAATTAGCACGTAAACAGCTTCAATAGTTAAATACTGTACCATATCACAATAGCTAGAAACTGTTACCACGCGAGCAATGTTGAATAATTGCAATTAATCATTCATATACACAGATAGGGTTGTAAATATCAGGGAACGACTTTTTATAGCGATTCGCAGATTACTTGTTGAAAAAAAAACACAATTTAACCTAGTTTAGTTGGAATCGTTGTAGGATTAAAGTCCCTAGTAAGCTCGGCCGAATTTCACCTTCCCATACAAACGGAGTTTCGTTCTTATTTTAAAACTACGTGTTGGATTGTAACGAAACTTTGCATATACAATAACATGAGGTAAAACAAACGAAATACAGCAAAAACAAGTTTTATATGAAAAACTTAAATTCGCTGTATTTTTATTATGCTATCTGAAACTACATAAACAAAGTACAGGCCTGCATATACCTAAACTTATTCTAAGTACAAAGTTTCAGAGCAAACTAGCTAGTCGTTTGAAAATGAGAGCGTAACTACGTTTGTGTGGAGAACCGAACTTACTGGGGACTCTTAAGGATGTGTGTGTAATGCAAATCAGCAGTCTGGATATCATGTATATGTTTTGTTTTGACGACCGGTTTGGCTCAGCGGGAGTACCGTTGCCTGTGAAGCTGGGGTCCTGGGTTCAAATCCCGGTAAGGGCAAATATTTGCGTGAAGAGCATAAATATTTGTTCTTGAGTCTTGGATGTTTTCTATGTATATAAGTAAATATATCGTGGGACTTGTTCGATTTGTGTAAAATTGTCCTGTAATATTTATTTATTTATTATTATTTTATTATTATGTATTTGTTTTCGATTACTTTGTGACTGATAGCAATTTATTGGTTGGTATGCACGAAGCATCTCTACTTATTTCGTTTTTGTGCGGTCAGAACTTGAGGCAGGATGTAAGAGAAATGTTAATTTGTTATTGCTCGATTTCTAAACGCAATCGGTTCATCGTTGCCTTAAGGCTTTAGGTTCAAGGTATCGCTTTCGTTCGGTATTTTTACCCGAAGTTGCGTCAGAAGGAGGGATATATTTTTTGAGAGTATGTATGTGGAAACATATAGGCATGATTGTTTTCTTTTAGCATGGCTTGATGGATTTTGTCGTACGAGGTCTCGTAAGATTCGTCTAGGTTGAAAGAGTCCATAGGCTATGATATTTTGCAGTCGGATTTTTTTTTCACAGATCTGATCCACTTATCTCCTCGTAAATGTATATTTACACTTATCTGTTTGTAAATGTATTTGTATGTCAAATAAGTTTATTAAAATATTTTAAATTTCATACAACGTTTCAATGTACTGCCTATTTAACCGTACGAGAAAGAGGAAGCCCTCATATCGGCTGTATGTTATCTTTTTATTCTTGAATATTTTTCGAATGTTACACGATTTCATCGTCAATTCTGGATAGATTTTGAAAATGAGTATTATTTTTCTATTTCAAACTTTCGGATAAATTCAATTTGATGAAAAAATGGCATAGGGGTTCCTGTAATAGGGATAAAAATGTTAGTTTTTGATTTGCCCTCAATAGAAGGTATAATGTTTTTCGTATGATAATTTATTAATTTTGGTATAAAAAATTGAAATAGATACGTTATTTTATTAAATCGAATTTTAAATTTGTAATTTGGTACTACTGATAATTTAGTGTTTAATATATAAGTAAGAATGACAGCTACAATAGTAATTGCACATTATATTTAACGACTCGCAATAACGTCACGATATTTGATAAAACGCGACCCGATGACCCCTTGCGGTTATTTATTATACTTGATATGTATATTATTTAATATATCCCCAGAATGTCGGAATCGCAACGTAATGTACAGTCATCAGTCCGGGCTAGGTAGTCAGAAGGCTGTTTGGATGCAAATCGCCGAATGCGTGCGTGACTTGCCTGGGTTATAACCCGCACTCATGACAAAACATCACAAACTCCAACCACACTATATAATACAACCAACCTTATCTTATCCACTCCATGTTCACTATTCAGTGACAGAGTGAGGACATGTGTCTATTGGTGTTTGAGCATGTCGATGTCTCGTTTGAGAAAAACCGCTCCAAACGTTCAATTATACAATATTTTGTTTTTAATCTTGTTTAAATCGCGTGTGGTAATTGCTTGAGGACGTTTCAATGGTGAACGTACTTAATTTATGTGTTTGCTAAACGTTATTAGTGTTAAACGTATTGTCGAATGAATTTCCTTTGAAAATGGCTCAACTCAGAAATGAAGGAATCATGAAGCGTCTATTTGAAATATTTGAGTGCAGTTTGCCTTTCTGTTAGAATTACAGTAGGTACTTAACCAAATAGGGCGCTAATTTGTCTTCATTTTATTTTACAACATGAAAGTATGATTTATAAATACCGGTGTATGTTATTACGTTGTCAAATCGCGGTCATGCAACGTTAGGGAAGTGTTAAACAAGCTGAAAGCTATTTACCGACCGGTGAGCAATGAGAGGGAATTTCACGTCTTCCTGAAAATTAATGAGAAATGACGCTTACGACGTTTGCGATCGCACCTCGCCCCACAATACTGCGACGGTGGCGCGCGACTACCCGACGACTAATGACTACTGCGCGAAACAACAAACATACGCCCATCCCTCTTACACGTAGCGGAAAAGATGTCTCGCGTCCCCGTCCCACGACACCCGGAGCGGCAACGTAGCGTTTTAACCCGGATAAATTACATCCTATTAACTTCGTTCCGGTGCCCGAATCACGCTTTAATGTCGCCAAGCGTAAGGATTAAAATTGCACAGGAGCATTTATTCAGTCGCTTATGGTTACTTAAGACTTTATCGCTCAGGTCATAAAGTCGTCCTTGCATTGTTGTTAAGTGTAGTTAAGTCGTTCCGGTTTCGTTGGGGATTATTAATTTGCTGTCAAATAAAGGGGCCGCTCACTTGGGCGTGCGTGTCGGTGCAAATTTCTGCCATACTTTGGAATCGGTGATTATTTTTTTTGTTGCCTTGACTTTGGATTCGCAGACTGACAGATATTTTAGAGCACACTTTAGCTTTATATCGTAGGTGGAATGTCCGTCTGGGTTTTAATTAGGCCATTATATATGATAGTGGGCAGTTATCGGCAGTTCCGCGAGAGGAGATACAACAGTTTAAGTGACTTGCTCTTCGTACGGAAGCGGTTAATTGAGACTGACAATGTGAGGGCATATCTGTAGGTATTAATTACGTATCTAGTGCACAATTGTACATAGGACATTTGCCTATTTAACGATTACAATGCATTAGGTCCAAGAATACTACTAATAACTTGACGTAGGTAAGAAAATAAATTTGTTTAATATTTGCAATGACTGTATGTTTGAAAAACATATAGGTCAAGCACAGTTTACTTTTTATCCTGTAAGAGATAAAAAGATACTACACCTGTTACAAGTATAGTTTTTACAAACAAAAAAATCATAAAATCAAAAAAAAAAAAATTAAATAATCAAACATAAATTTATTTATTTGAATGACTACTAAATTCTTAAACAGGTAAGTCAGAACAAGCTATTCTGGAATATTCTTGCGGCGCGTTAGTTAAAATGATGATTTAATCTTGAATGACCATCTCTGATTACAATGTTGTAGAATAGGACATGTGAAAGATTAGGAAGTAAGTACCTAGTTAAGGTACTTTGAACTTACAAATACTGATATTAATTTGAAAATAACCGATATGGTTTATTACTTGATTTAGCACTAGATAGAAATTCATTACTAAAATCTGATTTACTCATAGTCTGTGCTAAAACAAAATTATGATTCGAATCATATCGGCGCCCATTACTGTAACAATTAGCAAGTGTACAAGGCAGGCGTAACACATGTTTACTAAATATAAACGTTGCGTCTCTTTTCTTCTTGAAAAAAACAAAAGAGATGAAAACGATATTTAACAAATATTATTTCAAGTGCCAGTGGAACGAAACTCCTGTATTAAACTATAATATAGCAACCACGTTTACCAAACATTTCAGCTAAATAAACACCCAACTCTTCAAATTGTACATTGTTTTATAAAAGTAAGAGCAAATCAAGGTTCCCACACTTTGGTAATATAATAACGCTAGATTATCTTTTTCCACGGGACAATTCTGTCTTTAAAACTTTAGCGAAACTTGAATATAGTCGGGCTCTTTCGATTATAGCTCCGTTTTGATTCGACAGTCGAATGTATCGAAGTTCTGTCTCCGTTTTATTGCCGGAATCGGTACGTCGTGATCTGATTTCGGGACATTTTTATTCAAGTCACTCTCGGAACGGATCCTGTACATTTGTAATGCATTAGGATTTTTATGAATATCCCCTGTATATACGTTTTACGGCTTTGTCAAAAGCAGGCTTTGTCGTTCGCTACTCTGATTTTATTTGTAATTACGCCTATACAATACATATATGTTTTTTTTAACATTGGGGATGCTTTCTTGTTACTCGTGATTTGTTTTAAATGTCGAGACCGTTCAATCGTCGTGTTTAATTGCTATTCGATCCTTGTGGTGAACGTGAAAGTGTATTTTTTAGTATTCTAGGTTTATTATTGTTAAAAGTTTGATAATACCACGAATCAATAATAATAATTTAAATTGCAAGTGTATACAAATATTAGAAAGCATATGAATTGAACATTTTCAACAACTGGATTTTATTAATTTACTAGAAGGCCCGCAACTTCGTTGGCGGAGGAGAAAAAGTCATAACCCCTCGTTTTTACTTCAACGTAGTGAAATTGATTTTGCGGGATGAAGCCGTAACGTAACGACACATAACAATATAAAAAAAACCATAAAATGTTTTTTTCGCTTCAGTGACCTTCAAATAGTCCCTTACATTATTATTTTTTTAATATCTTCAAAGGAGAGAAATTCCATGTTTAAAACTTTATCATAGTATAGATGACAGTTTGGACACGTCGTATGTTACCCATGAACCCAATACATATTACGAATCTCTTACAGAATCTAAATAGCGGTATCAAATTATGGTGACATCATCATGACAGTATCTAATTAAGGTGTCGTTTCGTAGTTGATTAATTATTCATATATTATCAAACAAATTGATTCAGTTCTGGTAACAGTTTAAGTAGCCACCTACACGATCTGAGGGTTACAACGAAGATGGTTAGTCGAAATTAGTAGTTCGTATTGTGTCGTCCCTTTCGCACTCGCGTTTAAGCGAGTGGGACGGTGTCATACGAAGTTTGAATTTCGAACATCGAATTAGCCCCTCTGATATATCGTCGTCTTCGAAAAAGGGGATAATTAATACTTTGATCTTTACTACGCAAAAGCGCTACTCCTAGTATTATAAAGAAAATTAAATGTCTGTCTCATAAAAATAAGTGAAGGGCTGTTCGAAGGTAACTGAACTTTATAATTTGTTTATTCTTTGTATGCACGTATCTTTGTGCTCAAAACTCGCCAAAACGGCTGAGCGATTTACAACC
The DNA here is from genome assembly GCA_905404275.2 of Hedya salicella. NCBI lineage: Eukaryota > Metazoa > Arthropoda > Insecta > Lepidoptera > Tortricidae > Hedya > Hedya salicella. Next base: position 12,996,026 of record FR990111.1, on the reverse strand, counting down.
ATTTTTGGTAAAAGGATAGCGGGACATGCGAGGTTTGTCATAGGATATTTAAACCTCTACGGCTACGGCAAAAAAGAGGGTTATGACATTTTCTTTTTCGCAAACGAAGTTAACTTATTAACTATACAATACTGATATGGACATGCATACTTACGTAAAAAGGGTTCTACACTGAGGGCTCAAGTAACCTGACAGACTTTAACCATCGAGTTGAGTGCCTCAGGAAGCATTCAAGTATTACGTAACGAATTTGGGGGAAGGGGGACTCTTGTAAAACATTACGATGCGTTACATGGGCGTTAGGGGGGGTTTGAACTACGCGTTACGTAACATTGTTTTTTTAACCCTTCAGAACGGTCGCGTACGGAGATTATCTCAAGCATTTTTTAACCGACTTCCAAAAAAAGGAGGAGGTTCTCAATTCGTCGGAATGTTCTTTTTTTTTTTTATGGATGTTCACCGATTACTCAAAGACTATTTGACCGATTTCAAAAATTTGTTTTTGGTTTTATAGAAGGTACTTTCTAGTTGGTCCCATTTAATTTTGATGAAGATCTGATGATGGAATCCATGAGGAATTGAAGGAACTCCTCAAATATTGTAGGCATACATATAGCGATTTTGGTATTATAAGAAACATAATAAGCATTTGCATTCAGAAAGTGTAAATTGGTGAAGTGGAACTGATGCAGAAGACCACAGAATGCCATCGGAACTCCTCAATAATAAATGATTTACGGGTGGCGACAAAATATCTTGATTAATTTAGCTAAGCAACTTCATAGTCACAAATTTAAATGTTCCTGATGAGAATGGTACCATCGAATTGATTTGATGATGGAGCCGGAAGGTAGGCACCAGATCTATGTAATCAAAATAATGTATCCTAGCCGTGTTTGGGCTTGTTCGAATCGTCACGAGATACACTTTTAAGTAACGATTAACTAAAAAGTGTAAAATAAATAAACTTTTAAACAAAAAAATAAAACCGACTCCAAAAAAAACTAAAAAGTAAAAAATAACGCCATAATTCAATTTCTTCAAATTACTTACAAGTAACCGTTTGTATACTCAATCTATACAGTATATACAATTAATGTTATTTTGGAGTCGGTGCCATCGTGTCACAACTTACTAAAATCGTCAATTTTCTATATTTTACACATTCTTTATATGGCACCGACGCCAAAATAAGATTAATTGTATATACTGTATAGATTGAGTATACAAACGGTTACTTGTAAGTAATTTGAAGAAACTGAATTATGGCGTTATTTTTTACTTTTTAGTTTTTTTTGGAGTCGGTTTTATTTTTTTGTTTAAAAGTTTATTTACTTTTTTTTCTTAAAATTTCAAATGGGATGATCATTATTGGGTTAAAAAGGTCACTTGGTGGTTACGTAACGTTTTACTAGGGGAGAGGGGAGATACTGATAAAAATTGCGTTACGTAATACTTGAACGCTCCTTCAGTGGAGTAGGTACATATTGGTACGTTCAGTTAAATAAAAACTTTTTGAGTTTGTTTTTGCGTGTAATGAAACTATGACTTAAACTTGAAAGATACGAGTACAATTCGACACGAGTTACCCACAAGAAAGAAAAAAAAATGGACATAAAGCATGCAGTTACTGGTTCTGTGTATAATAGTTTTATAAGTGGCTACATCAAATCATTAAGGCGTGATAGTCATGAGATTACGAGATTTATATGCTCATTAGACTCTACATTTGATGGTTAAAGTCTGTCGCGATGCTCGAGCCCACGGTGTATATATATAAAAAAAACAAGTTTCGTCCTTTGGTGAAGGAAGTAGCAGGATGATTCACCTTTAAAGGTTGAGGAAGCTTAGTTAATTAAGTCTAGTTATTGGCATGCCCATAATTACGTTTTGCGCTTTACGAGTTCCACCCACGTTTAATAAAGTTGAGTAAACCCTGAAACTGAATCGACGTGTTCCATTTATAGGTCGGCTCAAAAGGCCGGTGGTATGTCTACATCACGTGTCTATGTGTGAATTTTGATTTTTGCGTTGAGATGGTTCTAATCGAGCTAATGTTTTTAACACGCTTTTATAGTAGGTCCACCTGTAACTAAGGCAGTGAGTAGGTGACTATTTAAATAAATCTAGCAAGTTAAATTTGACCCAGTTCCCGGTTTTCGATTGACCTAAAATTTGGCATAAATATGTAGGTTCGGTTACAATGCTATAGTATGATACCATCGAGCTGATCTGATGATGGAGCAGAAATAATGTCATATGAATTCTGTAATAAAATAATGCAATCCTACCTACCTACCTACTATGAGTATTTGATATATGTTAAAAAAAAGTACAGTCGGCAATAAAAGCTTGTAACAAAAATATTTTTTTTTGGCAGAAAGTTATTCTTGGTTTTTGTTTTATTCTTTAAGCAACTTTGTCTGAGTTATATTGTCCACTGTCCAAAATATAAGGAAATAATAGTGTCAATTTGTCTTAATAGCACCGCAGAAACTAGCATCATATCAAATTGGGAATGGCTGGGGCTGGCGGGAGGCCAACGGGGAATATGAGTTATGATACGAATCTTCTACTTAGCTGGCTACAATGCTTCCAGATTACATACACCTTTTTGCAATATCATAATTGCTTCCGCATGTTTACCGTTCTTTTGTGATAAACTACGCGTTTCACTTTTTCTGATGGGTATACTTAAAACAAAGTTTTTACGAAAACTTTTAAACTTTTCTTACAGTTACCACTTAGTTACAGTATTAAACTTGTTTTTTTTACAATATATTTCATAGGTATCAAATTAATAGAAATCAAATTCGACAACCAACAAAATACTATAAATGAAAGAACGTGTTAGGAATGTAATTTTATTTCGCTGATGTTTATATTAGACACAATTCTTGCAATTCAATGTTATTGCAAATTCACATTCAGAGGTTGATAAAGTATAAGGATGCGTGTGCGTGGCGTGCACGTAGACGTGCGCGTGGCGTACGCGTTGTAAAGTACAAATTCTCATAAGAGATGACACACCGCCTACGTGACGTGTGCGTGCGCAGCGGTGTGCCCTCTCATATTAGAATTCATACTTTACTTTACAAAAAGTTGGTATGTGTAGATTCGATGCTAATAGAATGCGTGTACCAAGTGTGTTTACAAGTGTATTGTTGAACCATCTAACTACAGCTAATGAAAAAAAAAAACGCATAATTTCTCTATAGAGTGGTATCCAAGATTACACACATTTTTCGCAGTGTGGACTTGCAGCGAGTGCAGATGGTTGAATACATTATACAAACTTATGCAGAACAAAATCGTTGAGTCGAAACTGACGCGAAAATTTCTAGAAGTCATGATCATACTTTGTAACTAAAAGCTATGGGAAAGGGCCTCGCCCCGCCCATCGAGTCGTATGATGAATAACTAGAAATTTATTGCTACTTGCCTTTACACACGGTTTACCCACGTCCATGCAATATTTCATAGTTAGCACTACCCGTGTCCATACGTACGTATTACGCATAAAATCTATAGACGTTAGAAATGTTTGGACCTCTGGGAACGACCATAGTTGTTATGGCATGATCCAAGAGTTATAGTTTGAGTAATAGGTGAAGACACGCCTCTGGAAAGCGAACAAGTGCGAATAGCGTATAAATCGGCGAGTAATAGCTGACACATCTGTGTTACATTAGTAATGTGCTCGCCACACGCTCGGTCGACAATTACGGCTTTCTCACTGTATTAAGGGATAAGTTCTTCAGAATGCTTCAGCCACTATCCGTTGCTTATCCACTGGTCTCGAAAAAGCACGCTGAGGAACAGTGCCTTTTTGGAATCTTTTTTGCGTTGCGAGCTTCCCTTCAAACGTAAGGCACAAAATTTGGTCTTGTTCTGGGTATCTCTGGGCCTGGAGACTCTACGCACCGGCCTTATTACGGCACTGCCCTGGAATGAGATGCTGTTATTGGGACGATGTGCTCAGATGTCGATTAATAAACAACTTTAGACTTTTGATAGGTGTTTATTTTTTCAGATCAAAATCAGTAATGAATAATCCTACATTATGACATTACAAAAACAGAGACAGAAGATATTCCTTATTCGAATCGGTCATTCAAATAAGGACAATCTATGATTTAAATAACGGCCAGTCTATGAAAAAGGTGTCTATATACAGACACCCTTACAGTACCAACATGAGAAAAAAATTTATTGGTTTTCATAATTTTCAAGTTTTAATCCCTTGTTGGAGTTACACGAAAAAAGTTGGATAGCCTATAATTATAGCTGGAAAAAAAATGGAAGCCACTCAGATATTACTAGTTCAGCACTATATATCTTGTTCGCTATCACTAATTATCTCAAACCTTTTTCAGTCCTCGTTTTAGTTGCGATCCAAGACATTGTTCATTTTATTGTCTTAAGGTTTAAATATACTTTTTTATTATTACCCTAGGCACAAGTATTAATTGATACGTGAAATTATACATATTAAGATTTACATTTCGAGGTAATTTTTCCGATTGATTATGTTAAGTACAATCTGATTAAACAACACCGTGAGTCGAGTAAGTCAAATGCGTGGTCAGAAAGTCATACATGCGTTGGAACGGCAAACAAACTAAAGCTCTTTTGGTACTACGATGCCCTAGCACGTGACTTAAATGTACTACTATGTATAGTACCTACTTGTGTCCACGCAGCATAAAGGCTTTCGCTGACACATGTGTGGTGCCATCCTAAACAGAGATATTGACATAGGTAGTGAAATATGCAGTGTTCGTATTAAAACACGTGATTTTATCACGTAATAAAAGTTATAGATCTTATTGATATCCCTGGGTAGATAAAAAAATAGAATCCATTTAAAATCAGCTGCTTATATATTTATGACAAACTGGATGTTCAGATATTTTATAACCGACCTTAAAAAAGGAGGAGGTTTCTATGTTTTACTGTATGTATTGTTTTATGTATGTTCACCTTTTTCTCTGTCAATTGTGAACTGATATTCAGTTTTTTTTACTCTATAGAGTAGGTATATTCCTGAGGTTGTCCTATTGTCACCATGTTAGGAGCTGATGATGGAGTCCCAGAGAAATCGAGGGTAACCCTCAAATTTTATAGGCATCTATGTTTAGGGGTGGGTGTAGGGGTTGGGCAGGGAAAACGCAAAGTCTTTTTCATTTATTTATATATACAAATTTACACCATTATTTACAACTTATAAAAACTTCATCCATCAACTGACACTCTCTGTAATCCTTCAACGCAACACATTCGTTATTTCATTCTATTCAAACTTTCGGCGCCTAACACTCAGCCAGTACCAATCCCACATATATTTAACGATTTCAGTATTTGAAGAAAGATGTCATGCAAAGTATAAATTAATTAAGTGGAAATCATGAAAAAAACAGCAAAAACAAATAAAATAAAATTACGGTATTTCTAACAATATTACCGAACACAAAGCCTAGTTTTTGCCAAAGAACTAAGAAAATATTTTTTACCTAAATTTAGTCCCTCTACTTTATTTGCCAACTCTTATCTTTATACCTTCGTTATATACCATCAATGGAATTACGCACAAGATTTTATGAAAATTTCGTGTTAAAAGTGTTCTTTAGATGATTTAAACCAGTGTTTAACATGATTAAGAAAGGAAATGTTATTTTGTGTCTGTAAATTTTGTTCGAGTCACTTTTTAACGCTGACATTATCAAATTATACATGACAACGGGTTTAGCTCAACGGGAGTAACGTTGCCTGCGAAGCTGAAGGTCCTAGGTTCAAATGTCGATAAGGGCAAATACTTGTGTGATGGATGAACATAAATACTTATTTCTGAGTCTTGGATGTTTCTTGTGTATATAAGTAAATATATCGTCGTCTGGTACTCATAACACAACCCTTATTGTGTTTACCAATGGGACGATCGATTTGTGTAAAATTGTCCCGCAATATTTATTTACTATTTATTTTTTCTTTATTTATAAACATAGGTGGAATTACAAATCCATACTAATATTATAAATATGCGAAAGTGTGTCTGTCTGTCTGTCTGTCTGTCTGTTACCTCTTCACGCTTAAACCGCTGAACCGATTTGGATGAAGTTTTGTGTGGAGATAGTTTGAGTCCCGGGGAAGGACATAGGCTTCTTTTTATCCCGGAAAAATACCCTTATCCGCGACAAACGAATTTAAGGCGGACGAAGTCTCAGGCAGAAGCTAGTAAGTAGATATACCTACATGTGACACCCTGAAAGGGCACAGCAATGTCAGAGGGCTAATTGTTTTAACTACATAAACGATATATAGTTAACTAGCTGGCACAAATTGAATTTTCACAGTTACCTAGCTAGAATCAGTTAAATAGGGATGATGCCAATTTTTGTCCGTGGTTTCTTATAAAACGACCTTCCAATAATAGAAATGTTGGTGTAAAACTTCATCAATCTCATAAAAACTCCGAGATACTGTTGTATCTCGGAGTTTTTAACGTTGTTACGTTAGAATCACACTTTTGGACTTTCCCAAAAACGCTCCATACTAAACCCTAGGACGGTGTGACGTCACACCTTCCTACCGTGTATGGGGAAATTAAGAACGTTGTTCTGCAGCTAAGTTGAAACAAGCGTTTATCAAAACGGCGTCATAATAAAAGTTACCATACATTCCATGGGTTATTTAATGGTATTGTTATTTATTAATATTTTTATACTTTAAAACTGGACTTACCCACATAACTTTAAAGGCTCATAAAACAAGCTACACGTAAGGTATCGATCGCAAATATATATTTTTAGGATTAAATTAGGAAAAAAATATTATTTGAGTACAGTCAACATTCCTATTAAGAGAATAACAAAACACACAAATCTGTCTTTCTTGTGTTTATTACTTACGTAGTTCTACAACTCGGAATAATTATGTAGTAGGCTCCATAGCTCTTGAAGCATTTTCATTTAAAAGCAAAAGGTCAAACAAGTAAGGCCGTGAGCGAAGTTATCGCGGCGTGGTACGAAGACGAAATTAAATAGCGATTAAATGTCAGCTTTGCGTCCAAAATTGGAATATTTGAATAAGATTTCAGCTTTATTGGTATTGAACTGATACTAAGTTTATATAGAAGTATATAATACAATAATTTTGTTGAAAGGTGGTCCTGTGGTCACGTTATAAAAAAATAGAGCATGTCTACATGCTCATTTTCACTTTGATCGCTTACCGGTTGCCTTTTTACAAAAAAAAAATGCGTTTTTATTTAAAGGTCTATTTAGACATACCACAACGACAACCACGTGGTCGGGCGATAGTATATCTATACTATTATATATAAAAGGTTTGTATGTGTCGTTGTGGCTTCATCACGCTAAGCGGATTTAAACTACACGGGTAGCTGGGTATCTCCAGATGGTTTTAGGATACTTTTTACCCGACTGTGCTAAAGAAAAAAAGAGGGGTTATGACTTTTTCTCCTCCGCGAACGAAGTTGTGGCCCCTTCTAGTATAAAAATAAATATGTAGTTTTATTCACAAGGACCACATTTCGCCGTCAAACGTAACCGTGTGTTCGGTCCGACCACATCAAAGCAACTGTAACCACAATTTCTTCACTTTTTGCTGCTGCATTGTGGTGTGGTTGTAGTTCGTGTGAATGGACCCTAAAACAATGGCAAGCATTTAACCGCGACCTCACCTAAAGTGACGTTGAAGTCCAAGAAGCATGGTTGCATGATGATGTCTGTTCACTCTCGACTTGAAGCAGTGCCGTGCGCAGGGTTTTTGACCAAGGTAGAAGGTAGGTAGTTTTTCTGTGCCTATGTGGAGCTAGGTATAGTCGTTCAGGGCTTCAGGGCAGGCGCTTTCTCTGTATTTGTATGGAGCCATGGTCGTTAGGGTGCCTTAGTGCTATTATGCCAATGCCTACATGGACCGGACGCCATTGACTTGAAGAGACCCAGTTACACTCTCTGATATAAATATGTGTCATTCCATTGTATTTCGTTGTGTAGCTACTCGGGTCTCTAAAACGTGAGGCACCACCCGGTGAAACATTAACTTGGAAATCCCTGATGATGCTCAAATGCGGAATTTACATATAAACTACTACCTCAAAAGGTAACTTCAACTATAAATAGGTAATTTAATTACCAAGAAAACACAACTCAAGTTAGTTATAGTTTCAAGTGAATCTGAATCCGAAATATCCATTTCGCAAGAGACGTATTAAGCGGTGTGATTTGGTACCTACGTCAAGTTTTGACAGTCATAGCCGTTTAAGGGTAATAAATCAAATGAACTGTATCAGTTCTGTGGCACCTACATTTTTAATGAAAGTGATCTTGTTAAATTATTATATCGTTAACTATGGACTTTTAGGGCTCGTTTTACTCAGAATCAAGAACACCAACGACTTCAAGAATAAAAAATATCCCAAACACTTCTATGAAAAATCAGATTGTCAGTTTTGTGACGCACATACAAATGTACCGAAAAAATGTCACAAAATTGGCCTTTTTTTAGGACACATTATTTTCAATTATCAAAGTCGATAGTCCATGGACTAATCTGAGATAGCAAGTCGTAGTTGTCGAGTTCGTAAATATATGAGCATTCTAAAGGCTTCAAATATAAAATGTTCATAGAATCTATACAGATTTAACGATCAAAAATGTATAGACGTTTCATCTGCCATATTCATCTCAGCAAGCCTCTGAATAATAGGTATGTAAGCAACTAAAAAATAATAAATATCTGTACTGTCGGAACTATGCTGCTTCAAGAAAATACTAAGGGATCATAGAGCGCTCTTTATTTATCGTAATCATTTTAATTCTGTCTTATTATAAACAGTGACCGGTGAGACGGGTGATGTTCGAAAATATTTTAAAATATACTTTTAATAACCTGCTTTACCCGTCTCGGATTTGTAGCGTGAAGGTTCTAATGATAATGACACTTTCGACTTACAATTTGACGGCAAGTTTGGCTCAGTGGGTTGTACAACGGCCTACGAAGCTGGCGGTCCCGGGTTCGAATCCCGGCCAGGGCAAGTGTTTCTGTGATGAGCACGAATGTTTGTTGCTGGGTCTTGGATGTTTTCTATGTATTTAAGTATGTATAATTTATCTATATATTATGTATATCGTCGCCTAATTGTGTGAGTGTGTAAAGATTGTCCCCGATATTTATTTATTTACAATCTTCACAGAACCAAGATCTTTCAAAATTATTCAAACAAGTAGAAGCTCATAAATTTATTATTTATTCAGCTAACTAAAACTTTTTAGGGGTTCGTACCCAAGGATACTAACGTAACCTCATTCAACGACGGCATAGACTTTCAAAACATTTTATATTTTAAACCGTAATGTATATATTTACACATGGCATATCATCATGGAAGACATGTTAATATAGTAATGTATAAATATGAATTTCTTGATTGTAATAGTAAGAGCAAATGTTATTGTTGCGAAACAAACAACTTTAGGTTGCATTTCTGTGTATTGTGTCACGGTATTCATTTAACGTGAAAACGCCTGCCGTCTCTTACACAAACGTCTACATAGCCTTTAAAATACTAAACATAAACGTATCTATTAAGTTAGTGAATTTATTACCTAGCACCTTATTGTTAACTGTAATAGATTAATCTATTAAAACGCTCGTCTTTTGTTGCAGGTATGTTAACGGCCAAGTTCTACGAAGCTGCGCTTCATCGTTCGGAGTTTACTATCAGTTTAATCTCGTGATAAACATGGTTAAATTGTCTCGTGCGGCAGTCATTGTACTTTTTTATGGGTAGACGCTCCACATTCCCGCGTGAAACTTTGTCTAAAACGTAATATTGAATCATAATCGATTTAAGATACAAAACTTCCTATTTCCAAAAGTGAATGACATAGAGACCAGATTTTGATTATTGCTTTAAAGTGTAACCCCTCAACTCAAAACTCATTTTTCCATCAGGAAAAACTAAACTCAAGGTGGCGGTACTATGTACACTCGACAAAATGGAACTCTGACTCAACATGGACCATATCAGCGTGAAATCCTTAAATTTTGGCATGGTTCAGCTGAATGTTTTTTTAAATTCAAAATATTAAAGCACTTTTGAATAAAGTACTTACAACTGTGCATCTGTCTCCCATATCCTGAACTACTACGAAAAACAAATTGGCACCTGGCTCGTGAGTATAAACTAAATTAACTTATTATTTTCTTGCTGTCATGGAGTCACTTGCTAGAGTGAAAAGTTTCTCTCGAATCTTTGCAAAAGACTCAAGCTTTACACTATCGCTTTGCGCCAAAGTGTAACGGGATTGTGGAAAGTGCATAAGTAAAATCTGGGCATAACGTAGTGTGAATTCATGGGGTGTAAAATAAGAGAGCGAAGGCCATTATGGATGCGACACTTGTAAGTAATGGCATTAGTGTGACAGCCATGCTTTTTATATACGCATTAGAAGTAGGTATATGTGTAAGACTGTGTATTGATCTAACATGCGTATGTGTATTTGTAGTCTAGCGGATGAACGCTTTGAAAAGTGTCAGTGCCAGACCTCCCCTTTAGGTACGTATGCATTATATTTACAACTAATGACCCTCCTCGTGCTTCAGATTTATTAGAACATTTATACTACATATTATAAAGTTATAAAAATGTAATGTCTGTATATTAAAAATATTTAATAAAACTTTTACTTTTCGCTTTTATATTTACCATAAATAATTAAAATATATGTATATATGTTAACAATTACGAATAGGTAAACAACAAAAGCGATTTAGCTTATGTTCTTGCTTATAAAAAACCAGAGCATTCCAATTTTTATGATTAATAGAGTTAATATTATTGAAAACATCTGTAATTCTTTATTTCGGTTAAAATGTCCCAATTAAATGGCTTACAATTATGCCAATAAATATGCGACAACAACAATATCTGTTTAAGTACGTCTAGATAATATTCCAAGCTCACACAACAAAACAGTAAACACGCTTTACACCCCCGTTCATAAAACATTAACGATTACCAAAACACTAATCTACTAAAGACTACAGTTCCGTCGGAAATTAGTCGCCATGGGCGGGGAGTGCATATTGCCCCCCTCCCACTCCGCACTAACTCCTCACTTTAATATCCCCCCCGTGGGCTAGCTCGTTGGATACGTCTAGTGCAAGTTTCGTGCACAAGTGCACCATTTCATTTTCATGCCGAGAATAAATAAGGAACACGTAATTTCGAATATATAATGCTTTCGGTCTTGAAGGCCCTCTAATTAAGGTCTTTTGTTATGGATCCAATTACAGTTCTGCAGAAATCGTGATGTTACTTAAGTGGCACATGAAACAAGAGATGTTGTCAGTGTCAATAACTTTTTGACAAGAAATGTCTACTTAGTTGAACAACAAAATAAGGTGGGTCACCATTTGAATGTTAACTTCAATTCCAAATATCTATCAGTTTTATGATATGTCATTATTTCATGAAGTCGTATACACTCGTACATGTCTTAAGAAAAAAAAAACATAACGGGCTTCATTAACTTCCTCGAACTGTACTCAGACCTTACGAGTATATTTCATATGTTCCCACACACTTAATGAAATCCTACCTACTAACTTTATTTTTAAATAGACCGTCACATCTGCCGCGGACAGGGCACGCGTATCCAACACACAGGACAGGACCCATTGGTCGAATAACCAATACATTCAACAGATATAAACGACTAAATGATTCCAAAACGGAGCACATTGTGTGACCACGTTTGTTCAATTGTTCCCTTTCTGTATTCAATAACAACAGGTTGAAATAAATATTCACACGTTGCAGGCTGTGTGACGTTTTGTTTTGAATGCGATTTGTTTTCATCGTTTATATCTCAAATTCCGTCCGCGATTTAAATTTTTCCGCGTATGGCATTCCTGTTTCTGTGTTTAAGCTTTTATGTACTTTTAAGGAATTTTGGGATGACTGGTAAAAGAGGAGAGGAAAGAGGTCCACCCAACTTACCGTTCAAGTCCGATTATAAAGAAATAATATGTATGACGAGGATGCGAATAGAATAAACTCTATATTATATGTTTATTTAAGTAATAGCATTTGCGGGGAATGAAATATGTTTTAATCCATGAACTGACCTATCTGTGTGCCAAGTTTCATCTAAATCTGTTAGACGGTTACCACGTTATCGAGTAACAAACAAAGATCCAAACATTTTCACATCTATACTTTTTTGTTGTAAAAAAAGTTAAGTTGTAAAAATAAATGTCAGTCAGTACATTGAAGATATTTAAAAAAAGTGACACGAAATATTTGAAGGTCACTAAATCCAATTTTTATTTTTTATTTTTGTATAACGGGTATAGTACACGGGTAGCTGGGCATCCACAGACGGTTATAGGATACTTTTTACTCGACTACGCTGAAAAACAAAGAGGGTTATACTTTTATTCCCTCCGCCGACGATGTCGAGGGAACCTTCTAATTTATAATATTCGAAGGGTACACAAAAGTATTTGACTGAGTGTCTTATGTTGGTGAGAATAGGCCAGCCTGATGAAATGGTAGGTCCACGTCCATTTCTTCAGGCTGGTCTGTCACCTTAGAATTTCTATTAGGTTACTTTGTGATGTAGTCATGTTTGTGAAATTCACACGGAATCAAAGCTGCACGTAAAAGCTGGTATTAATAAGGGTCGAACAAATATAGGCAAATCATAATATCTAAATTTGTCTTTTTTTTATTATTTGCTACATGTGCAAAGCTTTAGAAAACTAGTTTAACATAAAACCGCCTTTGAAATAATATTATACATTCAAATCATTGGGGGAAAGGCCAGAAGCGGGATGAGATTAATGATCTCATTAATTCGAATATATATTTTTAAGTCTGTTGTTACCCGAATGATCAAAGTTACCCGAATTTCACGTAACGGCTTTTAAGCCTTACACGTTCCACATTTCGAGAATCTCGCATTATATTCATGAATTACTTCGAGACGAAATCCCAAAGTATAATAGGTACCAATTTCACTATCTACGTACGGTCGGCTAAGAAATTAGTATACCGCTTTTTGACTTTATTTCATGTACTATAAAGTGTTAGATTGATTCGACTTGACCCTCTTTTTTTGCTTCAGCGTACTCGAGTAAAAAGTATCCTATAATCCAAGGCAGTCTATGTACATACCTAGGCCCTCGGGCACTCAGGATTAGGAGGCCCAATAACAAAATAAGAGACTTCGCTGGACTGTAAAAAAGTCGCTTAAGATTCTTCGGCCTCCGTGAGCCTGGGGCTCTGGGCACGTGCCCAAAGTGCCCAGTGGGAAAGAGGGGCCTGCTATAATCATCTTTGCAAGCTAGGTATCTCTGTACCAAAAATGGTCAAAATTCAGCCGTTTTCATGTGATTCCCAGTGTCGGTGGCATTTTGGCACTTGCACGATGTTCCATTTCATAATCATATTGGTCGAGTAGTCGCACCCATCTTGCTACCTTTGCAGTTAGCTTCTTCTTTTACATTCAATGTAAGCTCGAATGCCTGACAATCCGTGACTTATAGTGGTGATTAATCTTAAAGTGGATACCAAACAGGCAGTGGTGAAACTTCTTAGCCGCCTCCATTATGGCAAGCGCTTCCAGCTCATAGCTTGAATATTTGCATTCTGCTTCATTGGTTCGTCTGCTTCTATAATATACAGGATGTAATTTTTCTTTTACACTTTTCGGCATGAGTATAGATGCTACTGCCTGGATAGAGGCAGTTCAGCTGTTTTCATGTGATGTAGCTAAAAGACGTCGCTTCAGATTCTCAGTTATTTTTGTAAAATAGCTTCAATGTATCTAATCTACAGACATTTCATTTAAAAAATATATACTGTACATATGAAAGTGCAAATGTAAACAGAAATACTACAGTAGCACTAACAAACACGCAAAAAGTATTACAATAATGCAAATAGATATCAGGTAAAGCTTATCTAGGTATGCATATACTCCATAGTCGGCTTCCTCGTCGCTCATCAACAGGGGAAATTGATGTCAAATGCTGGCCATTTATCGTAAAAAAAATAGACAGCAGGTAAATCATAAAGAAATTGCAAAAAGTAATAAACAAAGTACGCGTGGCTTCCCTAAGTTTCCACGTGTCTCTAAACAAGGTAAAAGCAACAAAGAAAGGTTAGAAGTCGTACTTCACGATTATTAAAAGAAATCCAGTGTTGGGAAGTTTCTCGGAAGGCTCAAGTATGCCGGTGTTAGCGATATATCGCGGGATCTCTCCCGGCAAACACGCTACGGCTCCCCGAAACTAAAATGACGTAAATCCATTACTTATTAATAAACACCTGCGCCTTTTTAAAATTAGCAGACGGAATTGCAATCTAAACTATAAAGTCGTATGTATTTTCTAAATGTGTATGAAGCTCAGCTCTTCTGAATTTGATTCACTAAAGAGTTTCTTAACGAGACAAAATTCTCGAAGTTTTTATTTCAATTTAATACTAATATCAGTTAGTTTGTGTTGCCCTTTACAATGCTGTGGTATTTTTGTATCGTCGACTGTATTTTATAATTGACGAGATCTCATGTATGTTTTAACAAACCTTATAAATATAATATCGGGGAACTGTCTTGCAAAATCGATTACTCAAACTAAGCAATGCCACGAGTGACAGCAAATTGTCTCTTTTTGTCTTGAACTTTGTTTGGTACAGTGAAATATATTTATAAATACATACTTCAAAGAGAACACTGAATTACAGTAGAGAAGCACAGCTAATTTGTCAATATAACAAAAAACATTTACAGTGAGTCTTCTCGAGGGGACCTCAAAATTTCGTCGTAATAAACGACGTAATATTAAGCGACTTCGACGTACTATAAACGATTTTCACGATATGTTACAATTACAATAGGTACAATATAAATAGTGGTTTTTACCTGTAATAACATTTAGAAACATGATACTGTATTCGCCTATATATTACCTATTCCACGCCAATTACAACCCGAACATTAGAATAATTTTCTGCCAAAAATAGCGTTTTTGTGACAGGCTTTTATTGCGGACTGTACTTTTGTTTAAACATCCGTTAACTAACATGGAGACGATTCTAAAGACGATTCAAAGCGATTCTCCATCATCCATAATATTGAGACCGGGAAGTAGGTCAAATTTTACTTGCAAGATTTGACCCACACATACGAGTACTAACACACTAA
This sequence comes from Hedya salicella, assembly GCA_905404275.2. NCBI lineage: Eukaryota > Metazoa > Arthropoda > Insecta > Lepidoptera > Tortricidae > Hedya > Hedya salicella. The sequence goes on along the minus strand of FR990111.1, from coordinate 12,980,787 downwards.
CACGGCAAGTGAAATAATAGCTTGCAAAAAAGAAGTGCAATTCTATCATTCTCCACTTTATATGTATATTACTGAAGAAGAATTCAATTTCTTCTTTATACTCGGACTGTTTCTCCTTGGAATAATATTATTCCAATACCGTGTTATAACGAGTCAATCAACTACCTACACCAGTTGGAAATTTATACAAGGCCTCCGGTGATGCACCGTTGCAATCATTCCGTTTAATTATGCATGTTCAAATTATTGATTATCTATTCCACGCAGTCTACCGCTCATCACCAATATTCCTAATCCTTTAGTTTTAACAGGCTTTTATATGAATATATCAAATTGAAATTATATCGTATCATTGATATGATATGTTTGCTATAATTAGATAGTGCACACTGCCACTCAGACTCAAGTATTTCGGCAATCCTTATTTGCCGATACGACCTTCAAACCTTCAAGAAAAAGCGTACTCCCACCGGAAAGGCCGGCATCGCACTTTTGACTCCTCTGGTGATGCAGGTGTCTATGAGCGATGGTGATCGCTATCCATCAGGTGACCCGTCTGCTCGTTTGCACCCTATATTTTTTTTATGTTATAGGGCCTATAACATAAAAAAAATCCATAAAACTGTATGCAAAATATACTTTCAGAATTGCGAAGTCGGAGTCCCTTAACAGTCTAGCGTGCAGTTTGCATGATTTATTTAGTTGACTTACCGAGCTTCAAAATGGTGTCCAAGATATCCTTGTAAATTTTTATTAAGCTGACAAGCGATAAAAAGAACCATAAACCGATATATCTATTTCAAATACAAAATCGTCTCATGTATGAAACTATTTAAAGAAAACTGTAAATTTAAAAAGAATGTCCCTGGCATCCAATCCAGGTTCAGTATATTAGATACAGTCAAGTGTAAAAATATGTCCCATCGTTCTTATGTCAACGACAAAAAGTTAAAGTAAATATTTATGAGAGGATTAATTCGTTACATATTTTTGCACTTGGTTGTACCTACCTAAATAAAAAGTGCAACCAGCATCTAAAAGTGTCCATTGGCTCTGATTCGACAGCGGCGACATTTCGAAAGCACGGAAGCTGAAAAGCCTTCCTTATCAGTATGCCTAATGTCACTATGGTCTCTATTAAAGGCTAATTACGCGTGTCAAATGGTCGTTCATTGCAAAACAGTCAGCTGGATGCCGGCAGCTCAGGACCGGTTATAGTGGCGTTTTTAAGGATGGCCTATGTCCAGCAGTGAACGCCTTTTGACTGATGTTGATGATGATTTGACTAACTGGTCATGGATGGCCATGGCCAAGTGCCATACTGATGACAATAGCCTGTCCTGCAGTGTAGCGTAGCTAGGGCAAGGTGAACTGATGACCGCTGGAGTCCGCTGGATGCGGGCAGCGTAGGACCATTCGTAGTGGCGTTTTGAGGGTAGCCTATGTCCAGCATTGGACGTCTTTTGGCTGGTGATGATAAGGAAGAACTAGTCATGGATGACCCTGGCCAGATGACATACTTTAGATGACTATGGCTCCTCAAAGAACGCCACCACCCAGCGGACTCTAGCCATGTTCACCAGGTCATCAGTCCACCTTGAAGGGGGTCTATCCACAGTGCGCGGTCGCCACTCTAGTACTCAATGGGCCCGTATGAACTATTTAGCGACTGACAAATAAAGCATAGCCCAAATTAATAGATTCTGACAAAAAAAAACATAGATGATCAAGAAACTTGATTTTTTAAACTGTTCCTAATTTTCACGACTGTTTTATTTTTAATCCAAATTAATTATTTAAATATATTTTTTATCTGCTCTGTAAATTAGCTGTACGGAGACAAATTATTCCGTAGATAAAATAAACAACGACTGCTCATACAGCTGAAATCGCTTCAACATCATCATCATATATTTAAGAGCTAGGCTCTTGTCGGTGCAGTAATTTCCAGCATATTCTACATTCCGCTTATTCTTTTACTTCTTTATATGATGAAACATTTATTTTTTCCTTTATTTGCTCCATATATGTCCTTCTTGGTCTTCCCCTTTTTTTTTCCCTTCAATTTTTCCCTCTATAATATTCCTAATGTAATTATCGTGACGTAATAGATGACCTAACATAACTGAAATCGCTTAACGTAACTAAATGTATTTTTCTATTGATTTATTACTCAACAATTTACGGTACAATTCTAAAAGGTGGCGCGGCGCTATTGAGGGTCGTCTGTTATCGCAGACTGACTAATTTGTTGCAAGTCTGTCAACAATCAAGTACGAGTATCAGTGTTATTTGATTGGCTTGAGCCAGACAGTGGACAACTGACAATCGGCGCCCTCCCATTACCAATTAGGGCTTTGACTAACGTTACGACTAGTATATATTTGCAAAGTTGGCAACTATACATCGACTGACGAAGTGACATGAATTTATTGCAATGAATCCTCCGTCGTTCTATAAGGATGAATGTTGGTGTAAGATGACTTTTTTGTTATCAGTCGCGGGGTCAATACACCACGTTTTCTTTGAAGTAGCGATGAAAAATTTATCATTATAGGGTATTTGGTAGACAAATTACGAGTAGTTTAAGTAGGGTCTGTAGAGTGCTCAAGTGGTACTGTAACGTGTTCAACGCATGGAATTCTTGATAACAATTATGTAACTAGATAAAATAATAAAAAAAAAACAGATCCCAACTGTTTATAATTCGTGAACCCTGTTCTCTACTCGTACAGACGGGTATTTTTCCACATGCCATGTCCGTGAGCATTATTCTAATCAACAGAGATTTTGACTGTAGGTATTCAAATAAAATTTTGATGCGAAATGGTCGTTTCTATAATATCAATCCTAAAAAAATCGAGTTCGATACACCTTGTGTGTAGCTTGTTTTATGAGGGAAATTGGGTGGGAAATTCCATTTATAACTATTTTTATTAAAGTTTGAATAACCCATGAAATGAAATGTATGGTAACTTTTGTTATGAAACCGTTTCGATAAACGCAAGTTTTAACATAGCTGCAAAACAAAGTTCTTAATTTCCCCATACAAGGTAGGAACGTCACACGTTCCCAGGCTATATGGAGAGTTTTTTCGGTTTTAGGTAGTTTTTTCTCAATTATTTTTATTATTGAAAGGTTGCCAACATCTCTATTAGCATAATAATAATTATTTACTAGCTGTTTCCTGCGACAACGTACTATTGGCACAAATTTTCACGTTTATTACATTATAATTATTAGAATTATGATGATTAGTATTGGGTTTGTAATAATATTGAAAACATACAAACGCTTGTATTTATATTGAATAACATCGTAATTCAAGATCAAATTACATGAACGAAAAACTGACACTATGTAAACATTACATATTACATCATACGCGTTATGAACATTTTGCCGAATTCACGTTTTTAATTGCGCCAGACTCGGTTTTTCGGTTCGGTGACCATCGTGTTGGACTACCAGGCTGTCAGCGGGCAATAGGAGGCTGACAGGAGTTCGCAGGTCAAGGCGGTTCACGCTGCGCCGTTGTCGCGTGGGTCGACGACCGCTAACCGCCGCCCGCCGCGCTTGGGGTAGGTCCCGTTACTCCTCCCGGCCCATATCCCCCTGGTACTTGACTAGAGCTTGCATTGTTAAAAAAAGTTAAACATTCTTTTTATTTCGTCACTATCATTAGTCAGTCATTAGCGATGATTCAACAATATGATGCTGAATATGGACAACCAATATGAATAAAGAGTGCTAAAAGATTGCAATGGAGAAATTAGTGTTCTAAAATAAACGGCGCAACATCATTTCACAGCAACTTGAAACACAGAATCTGTGGAATCAAATTGAAGAGGTTCATTACACGAAATGGCTCGATAACAGCGGCATAGCGGGTCGTGTGTGTGTTTCGTTTTGTTGACTGCCCGCGTGGGAACACAGAAGCGAGGCGTTCAGCGAAGTAGCTTATCTTGAAATATCGCCGCTGACAGCACAACTCGCGACCGAACTGCCGCCGTGGAAAATTGTTGCCGCTCCTGCCCATTAATTTCGTTTAACCGTCATTAGTTTAAACAAGCTAAGTCACTTTTGTGACGGATTCCGATGATTTAGCAGATATAGAGTACGTGTCAAAAGACAATGAAATATTTGAGCGATTATTTGAGTTGATATTCGGCGATCAATCTCGCGTTGGACCTATCAATGTTTATATTGTTTTGATTTCATCGATTTATATTGGGTTTTAAGAGATTTTTGTATTTATACATTACAACTGTGTAAAGGAATACAGTTTCAAGATCTCTTGATCGATGGTAATGCTTAATGCTATGTATTAGTCTCTAATGTCACGTATTTACGTACCATGTTATTGTGAGAGAGAGCCAGTTCGCATCGTACTAGGAATCGGTACAATAATTACCGAGTTAGTGGCAGCGAGCCGGTTTTATGGTAATTTTACTGTTTTATATTGCAGGCTCGACTCGCAGTCAGGATGACGTACGTTAACAACTCGGGCGGCCAACATAACGCTTGTGCACGTTAGAAGTAGCCAGCCATGCTAGTCCTTTATCGTAGCAACGTTACAGTACAACGACAGGTTGATAGTATCAATTTAGTTAAAGCGACAATGTTCTAGAATGATCAGTCACTTTGATTATACTTACCCTCACTCATCCACATTCTGTGCCTCTGTGACACCGATTGAATATCGCATATGAGATCGTTCGTAGCTGTTCCGTTTTATTCTACGAGCTTCCCTCCGCAAACTAGGACGTATCCTCTAGAGTTTTCAAAGGATGCATACTAGAATATTCTCTATGAGAAATATGGTTCAATTTCAACGGTGCCTTTGCTTAGTAAAACAAAAGTGGTAACTTCGCCATGTTATCTGAAAACAACTTCTTACATTGGAGCCTTGACATCATTTTCTTATAATTGGGAAGTACTAGTAACTTCTTACTATGCACTAATGAAGAGTATTGTTGAAGACTTAATTGGAAATAAGTGCTAAACAGCTTTGCTTAGTAAACCGTGGAATTTACGTAACTTTATTTATAGAATCGTTAGCACTAGCCTACCACGTAGATGCGAAGATATTAGCAAAACAAACCTCTCAATGTTTTACAACATTGTAAATATCACGTTTTAAGACCTTTGATCATAACATAATGGAACTTTGGACAAATCGCAGAAATATACAAACTCTCTATAAAATATTCTTGAATGCATTAAAGATCGATGTTTTATTTGCGAATGTATTCAACTTAGGACGTTTGCAAGAGACAAACAGTCCCGTCTTGCTTACTCTGACTACAATTGTTGCGGTTAGTAGAAGACTGAAAATCGAAACGGAGCCGATATGGAATCGCTACTCTGGCTCGATTCCAGCTTTCGTACAGTGGTACTGAGAACGTTCAATACACGATTTCGAAAGCATCACTAATCTACGATTTGCTTAATAATAATCTGTTACATTCAGGGACGAAACTGATTGACTGTGGGAGATGCGGTTTGTGTCATGACGAGATAATCGAACGCTCTCGAAACGGCTTTCAGTCTAATAATACTTAGATCTAACTAGGAGGCGCCCGCAACTTTGCGCGCGAAAAACATACAGTCATAACCCTCTTTTCTGTTTTTCCGCAGTCGGGTAAAAGGTATTTTATAACCATGCATGCATGCCGAGCTAAGCTATACTTTCCAGAAATTTTCATAATCTGCTCTAATGTGATGCTGGCTACAAACAGATCGACATACCACTTCTTCTTTCATTTGAGAGCTACACTTTTTGAAATAAAACAATTTAACGGATTATATCGCGTATATTATCTCATTTTAGTTCCCGACGTTTCGGAAGCTTTCCAGCTTTCCATGGTCACGGGAGGACTGAGAAAAGATCTATTTTCCTCTGTCAAAGTTACAATTTGTGCAAACTACCCGTTTTTTGAAAAAACACAAATAAAGGTGTACATACATGCCAGATGGGCCTAAGCTGTAAAGACAGTTACACATGTGCCAGAAGGGCTTAATTATTTTATTCTAATAATTTACCAAGCAGCATTTCACAAATGAGGCGTACTGAGGAGAAAAGAAACGCTGCAAAAAAAAACTCCCAGGCTACCTCATTACTAATTATAATATTTAAAAACAGAGACTATTAAACTACTTTTAAACAGATAAGATATTTTACACCGTTCGGAAATTAAGGTTTTGCAGTCCTGTGTCTCGCTTGTTCCTTGATGAGATGTATTACAGGATCCCAAGCTGGTGGTAGTGACAATCCATCCTCTCTATTGAAATTAGGATGCTTTTTAATCTCAATAGCCTCGCGTAGCATCCTGGGAAAATATCTTTTTTCTTTGGCAAGGATAGAAGGTTTATCAAACTTAATTGAGTGGTTTGGTTTGTCAATGACATGTTCACAAACTGCAGACCTATTACACCGACGATTTTGATTTTATTTCAATGAGTAATAATCGCGGAAACAGAAGAAAATATTAGCTACACTTTTGTTTATTTAGCAATCGCCAGCCATTTCTATCTTACACCGTCTCTTTTACTTCCTGGTAGGTAATCTATACTGTTATAAAGTTGTTAAGATGAAATGATTGATGGTATTTTCAAACAAATAAGTGATACGGACTATTTGAAACTGAATCGAAAAGTTTTTTTATTTTTTCTGTTTGTATGTATCGCTGTGGTTTCATCACACCAAAACGGCTAAACAGATTTCAACTATTTTTGGCACACGGGTAGCTGGGCACCCCAGATGGTTATACGATACTTTTTACTCGACTTTGAAGAAAAAAAGAGGGTATATTTTTTTCCCCTCCGCTGACGAAGTTGCGGGCATCTTCTTGTACAGACACCTATACTATTATAAAGTTGTAAAAATGAAACGTCCTTTGAAGATATTTAAAAAAAAAAACATTAAAATGCACTATTTAGAGGCCACTGAATCGTTTTTTTTTTTTTTTTTGGATGTTTGTATGTGTCGTTGTGGCTTCATCAAGCCAAAACGGATTAACGGATTTCAACCATTTTTGGTACACGGGTAGCTGGGCATCCCTAGGTGGTTATAGGATAATTTTTATCCGACTACTCTGAAAAAAAAGACGGGTTATGACTTTTTCTCCTTCGTGAATGAAGTGGCGGGCATCTCTTAGTAAAAAAATAAATGTTTAGTTTCAGAGACTGTCAAATAGCCATTCCACTTGTTTTTAGACATAAGTACATCATAAATGTATAGTACAGACATTTCATTTTTACAACTACATAATACGTTTTATGACGTTTTAAGGAACAGGTTTTTTCTCACAAATTGTAATCCACTAGTTCAGTCACAGTTACGAGGGAAACAATGATTATGCCAATCAATAAACTCGTCCAAGAAACAATAGTATCGCATTATGAGGCACGAGCGAGAACTGCATAAGGCTGCATAACATTATGATTTATCTGTCAGCCAATCGACATCACGGCTTGTTTACTTCATGTTTGCTCTCACTTTTGCACTGGTTTAGAAGGAGACGGAGGATGAAGAATGGACGAAACTTGTCATAGATAAAGCTAAGCATAGTGCACTTTGGGTGATAGTTTTGATAGACAAATTTGCGACTACATGGTTTATTGTTTTAAGATTTACCACTAAGGTCGCATAATTATTTTGTTTACTTGATATTTAATTTCAGGGACATTTTCATTATGTTTTCATAAATACTATTGTCTTATTAGAATATGTAGTAACTACATCGATCTGTAGACATTAGAAAAAAACGCTTCAATTGCGTATGTCGCGGAGTTAAAGATATTCTTAGGTTATTATGATAGGCAAAAGGAATTTTTTAACAACTATCATCATAATGGCTTGTAACGATCCACTGCTGGCCTGAACACAAGCCTTCATGTTCTTGTCAACTGGCCAACACTGGGTCTCTCATCAAACCTCTACATCCCTCCGTCCATTTATATTTTGACATCCCACACTACCGTTGTGCATGGTCTTCATTCTAAAACTGATCTAGTCCATCGACCATTAATTCGACTAGTAAATATAAACGTTCTTAAATAATAGCTTGTAAAACGGATCGCGAGTATGCAATGGTATGGTAATGAAGGAAGCGGGACGTCCGCGTCTGCGCCGGAGTCTCGACAAATGAACGCCCTCGAGACGGATTTACATAGCGATGTGCGCGAGACGGTGCACTGATTGATGTATGACTTTATTGACGACCACGACATTAACTGTCTGTGTGTGTCTGTGTAACTTTTGTTTTTATAAGAAATAAATTAGGAATTTCGAACCTCTTAGGTATACGGACTACTTTTTAGGGTTCCGTACTTAACTACTTATTATGTCGGTACAGTCACCGGCATAAATAAGTTATCATTTAGTAACCTTGTCACTTTAAGGTCGTGTTTGAAATGTCATACGAAATTGTCAAATGATTAAAAGCGACATGGTACAGATATCATCCAGGTATCAGAGATAATCACGTATTTATGACGGTGACTGTACCAATGTCGGTTTTTTAAATCATAGGAAACCCGTCGTAGGAGTTTTTCGATATCTAGATTAGTTACCTCTCAAAAGATCAACGTTTGGGTAGTATGAAATAAGGAATTACTCTAATGAGCATTTTTAATGATACGAGTAATTAAAGATATTTTAATGCTATAATGAATTATTCACAAATAATTAAATAAAACTTAAAGTTTTACTGCGATACTAACATTTCTCTTGTGAAAAGTAAACGTAAGCGCGTACTTCTGTAATTCTTTTGGATCACTGAACTTTTACATACTGGTGCAAAAATAGTATCTCAGTATCTATCAAAACAAAATGTCCATAGAGGCTGGTCCCTTATAAAGTCTGCGTTTGAATACATTTGCTATCTTGTTATTATAGATTTAATTCAGTATCCTAGTATTTCAAAGTCAGACAGCTTGCCGCTTCAGATTGACCTGTTACTAACTACCAACAATTAATTAATTACCTCAGGACAGCTCAAAATAGTCTCTGTCTCCAAGTCTGTGTCCGATCAAGCGATGGGATTCTCAATTCGATTAACTTGAGTAGTCTGCGAGTCTAGATTACTCCAAGTATTTCGATAGACTGATTTTAGTTCCATTGATATTTTGGTGTGGATGAACTGAGTAAAGTCGTCTACGCGTAGTCGGTGTGTCTGTTGCACTAGTGCACGAAAGTACAGATTTTTTCCCCGGTCTAAATATGTGACTTTTGTAAAATATGTTAGTACTCAACGGTACCACAATTCGTTAAGTTTAATGTCGCTTTTAGTCGCCTTATTTTTGTGTGTGCTCGTTGTGCGTTCTCGCGTTAACTGTCAACAACCGTTAACTGCCAAAATATAAGTGCAACGGATGGGGAACTAATGGAATGTTTATATATCCATATATGTAATATATCTATACTATTATAAAGGTGTAAAAATCAAATGTCTGTACATAGAATATATTTAAAAAAAATTGTTACGGTCTATTTGGAGGTCACTGAACCGAAAATCATTTTCTTGGGATTTTTTTGTATGTGTCGTTGTGGCCACATCACGCCAAATCGGCTAAACGGATTTCTACTATTTTTGGTACACGGGTAGTCTGGGTCTGGGTATCTACAGATGGTTATAGGATACTTATTTGCCGGCTAAGCTGAAGAAAAAAAGAGGGGTGATGACTTTTTCTTCTCCGTGTACCAAATATTCGTGTTGTACGTCTTTTGTTTTCAATATCACACGCAAGGGATGCAACACTGCAACACGAATATTTGACAAATACGGCGCAGAGTGATCCTAGTCCGAGGAATTGCGAATTGTAAACTCCGATCGGCTCCGCTCTAAAAGAAGTTGACGAAAAACTGATCAGTCCCATAGCGCCAAAGTAAATGTCTATCCGAGAACCCGTGGTCCCTATCCGGTGTAATGAACAGAACTACTTTGTGTCTCAAAGCCAGCTGCCTGCAAACAGACTGCTAGATCGGATTTAATTTACATTTTGATTGGAAATTCTATCGTTCTTAATACTGCTAGCGGAGACATGATTAAATTCGGTTTTATTAAATTGTTCGGGATAGTGTAATGTGACAGTAATAGGGTGTTGATAGCCAGAATTTAATTTTATAGTACTTTGCGTCTTTTGCACAACTTTCTTTCTTTTTTTTTTTCATAAAATAAATTACAATATAAATTACATTTAGTCAATTTACACGAATTTAAATTATGATCGTCAAAATACAAAGAAATAATAAAATAAAATAAAAATAAAATCATAATAGCTATACAACATGAAAATGTCACAGATGAAAAAGGTAACATGTCATTATCTATTAATTATTTATGATAGACTGATTTAAAGATATGCTAATAACTTAATTACATAAAAATTACAATATCACCTACATGGGATCGTCAGAAAAATACTAAAACTAAATAAAACAAGACTAAATATACACATTTTATATATCCATATATTCCTTCACGGAATATAATGGATTTTTCAATAAAAAGTTTCTCAATTGTCATTTAAATGTTTCGTCAGATGGTTCAGTTCGCAGTTCGTCGGGTAGACGTTCGTAGTAGGTGGGGCCGATGACGCGCGGGTTTTTACCTGCAAGTGCCATGCGACGCGGGACTGTTCTTAGTCTTCCTGTTGACCGGATCTGCTTGCCTGACACTTCAACGCGTCTAAACGTTGGCATATTTTTTCTGACGTACATTAATACTTCAAATATGTAAAGTGAGTAGTGCGTCATAATGTTGTGCGTTACGAACAAATCCCTGCAAGAATGTCGAGGATTCACTCCAGCCAGTATTCTAATTGCACGTTTTTGGAGAATTCGGACTCTCTTGGCGTCAGTGAAGTTACCCCAGATAACTATCCCGTATGACATAAATGAGTGGAAATGTGAAAAATATACAGCCTTTAAAGCATTTTGTGATATTTGATAGACTGATTTAAAGATATGCTAATAACTTAATTACATAAAAATGACAATATCACCTACAACTGATTGAAATTCGATATTTTTGTATTCAATTAATACATTGTTAAATTATCACGTAAACATATAGATTAGATATATATGGCTTTGCTTTGAACCGAGTGTGTACTAACGTCTCATAGCATATATGCTAAATTGTAATGCACCTATAATGCGATATCATTCAACCTTTCTAATTAAACGGACTGAATCATTCATCTATGAAAGAACATTTCTCATAAAGTAAAACCTAGTTGCTAGTTAACTGATCACGGTAACGGCGGTATGTACAAGTATACATTTTATTGCTACAAAATATTGATAAGCTTGTTGATACAGCACGGTAATATGACACATAGTTAATAATGTTATGAAGGGAGATTAAATAACAGTTACACATTGGTGCGAGTTTAGGCGGGATTGAAATACACTGCCGTTTCTAAATTCGAGAAGGACTGCAACACTCATTATAACAACAGCTGAAAAAAGATAAACGATTAGTCTGTTTAAAAATATCTGCTCTCAACTTTATTTGCGGGTAATAGAAATCCAGCGAACACAAATCAAAACGTTACTTCATAAACGCCATGAAGCACAGTTACTGGAAGCCTCTGTGCCTACCATGAGCTGAGTTTACGATCGGCGATAGCAAGTATCTCGTATCGAGAGTCAGTACACCTCTCTCGCACGTGCTAATAGTGCGAAAGAGATAGACCGTCATCGAGCGCTCGATACTGGCTCGAACTCATGGTAGGCGCACAGACCGGCGGCGCGTTCGTCATTAACGGAGCGAAAGTGTTCCGTCCATCTTAACCTACGCTTACGTAAAACTTGAATGGTAACAAATCGGTCTTATAGTGCAAATCGAAAGCCGCGGCAAGGTCGGATGGACCGGTCGCGGCGGGTGGCCGCTTTCGGACGCGTCGTGTCGTGTGTTGTGCGCTTTACATACATTAATAAGATCGTTTTCTGCCTGCTTAATACTTTTTCATTAATGCTGTAAGACGCTGTGCAGAATTCATAATTATGTAACTGTTGCCATTATCTTGGTGTGATTCTGAATAAAACGTTGGTAGTCAACTCATCAGCTGCTACTTGGACTATGAAATCGAAGTACGCTTACGTAAAACTGGTATGTAAACAAATACATAAAGTGTTAATCGAAAGACGCAACAAAGTCGGATGGACCGATCACGGTGGCAGCTTTCGGCCGCGTCGTGTCGATGCTGGAAGACGATAAAGCGATTAGTTCGTATTATATACAATTATATTGTGGTTACTATTAGTGACTATGACATAGGCAGTCAACTCATCAGCTGCAGTTTTGACAATCAATCCTACGCTGTTGTAAAACTGGAATGGTACTCGTAATCAATCGATCTTATAGTCCAAATCGAAAGCGGCGGCAAGTTCGGACGAACGGGTCGCGGCGGGAGGTCGCGTTCAGCCGCGTCGTGTCGTGTGTAATTCTTTTGGATCGCTTTACGCGGCTTTTCTCTCCGACTATTACTTTTCCGGGCGTACATGGTTATATGGGGTCCGGTTTGTTACCATCATCTTGGCTGTTAAAAAACATATAAACCATGAACGTGGGCGCTCATCGGCTTACAATGGCTATGATATGCTTTTGTTTCCCGCTGCAATTCAAAGTTGAACGAACTACACTACGGGTGCGGACATATCCTACTTTACATGGGTAGCTTAATTTTTCCGACATACATCAGGTGTTCTGTACCTTGTAAGGTGAATTACCTGACATGGGAGTATAGTCCTGTGACTGCTGGCCAGGGAACAAATAAAAGAAAATAATGTATTCTTCTGTTTCTGCGATTATATTATATACTAGAAAGCGCCCGCAACTTCGTTCGCGTAGGAGAATAAGTCATAACCCCTCTTTTCTTTCTTCAGTGTAGTCGGGTGAAAAGTATCCTATAACCATCTGGAGATAGCCAGCTATCCGTGTACCAAAAATTGTTGAAATCCGTTTAGCCGATCAACGTGATGAAGCCACAAGGTCACATACAAACATACAAACATTTTATTTTTACAACTTTATAATAGTATAGACTCAAATGAGATAATATACGCGATATAATCCGTTTAAATTGTTTTATTTAAATATAAGAAAGCGACTTTTTTATAAGAATATGTTTGTTCTTGGGCCTCGGCCCATTTATTGGCTTGTCTCATTTTCCATCGCAGTAGCATTAAAACTTACTAGAAGCTTTCTATGTTCACCGAATTGCCAATCGCTTTAAAATATGTTTTGACAGAGGGGGAATCATACATGGGAGTGAGTTCTTGATATTTATGTTTGTCCAATGAAGTAAATAATTCTTGCATGAATTTGGATTTTCTTAAAAATTTGCAAAACTCAAATTTATTGAGCTAAGAAAAGGTCATATTGCAAATTATATCTTGTTTCGAATTCAATTGACGTTGAATTGGAAACAAGATGAAATCAGTACCTATTGTGTTGTAAGTTTGAATACAAAATAATTAATTTATCTTAAAAGGGTTTTCCTACAAAAAATGTAATCACTAGTGACAATTGTTCAGTTATAGAGATTAGATAGCTGTCACGCTGATTATTTTTGATAAATTTCTTATCACATACATTTTACACGTGGCCTTGATGCTGTAAATTTCAAAGCACATGTGCGTGCGAGCAAGAACGATTATAAAACAAGTGAACTGTCAATTGCCCTACTTTGGATCGCGCCCCGACCGCAAGGAGATATTCAGGCAAAAATTTAATGGCGCTTTAAAACGAAATAATTTTATAGTTGAACTAAGACACTTAGTTCGTTAACAGCTGTATATTTTAGCTGTATAAATTGTAACAATTATATACCTACCGTGTCACGCTTGCAAAGTTGAATAATTGCAAATAAGAATTCTTATACATCGATGGAGTTGTAAATATGGGGGAACGGCTTTTTGTATGGAGACTGACAGTCCTCTTGTTTTAATGGTCCGTGGTACCAATGATAATAATCAGAGCTGTCGTGTAATTTTTAACTCGCTTTTATTAGGTCGACCTGTATGTAACTATGTAATGAAATAATGAAATAATGAAATGAAATAATGGAATCTAAGGTAACTAATTTTACCATCTTCCAAGGATCGTAGCGTCATGAAAATTGGTAGCTGTATGTAGTACTGATGACAATACAATAATATGGGACTGTCGAATTGATCTGATGATGGAGCCGGAAGATATGCACTGGAACTTCATGATGGAACATCGTATCATAGCTGTGTTTGGATTTGTTAGAAAAGTCTTGTAAAGCGTGTTTTTCTAGTGTTTTTTAAACTATTAATTTATACTATAAAAAAGGAACTCGTGTAAGCGGAGACGACAGACGGGTCATATACCTACTCATGACCAAACTGGGACTCTGACAACATACATGTAATGTTGAAGGCAGTGACATTGAAGTACATAACCTGTGAACGTCGTGACTTCGCTAGACAGAGAATGAAGGAATTTTGTAATTGCTACCCTGGACCAAACCAGGGCCAAGAGAATTCCTGGAACTTGGAATTATTGTCATTAGTTTCCATCATCCGCTTTATGGAGCTGGTCGAACAGGCCATAGCTTAGGTGCTCTTTGTATGAAGGAGTGGACCTATTAAAAACCGGCCAAGAGCATGTTCCGCAAGGTTCTCCATATTTTTTTTTTTTTTTTTTGAAATCTCAAAATGATTTTATAATATCTGTCGAAGTATGTGCCACCTATAATAATATTCGCTGAAAAAAAAAATACGTTTTCGTTTTTACATGAATCTCCCCCTTAGATTTTTTTATTTGACCATCAAACTAAGTAGCGGCTTACACAAGACACCTACACTGCAAATTTCATCAATGTACATCTTGTAGTTTTTGAGTAAAATGCCTGTGACACACGGACGGACATGACCAAAAAATAAGGGTTTCGTTTTTGCCATTTTGGCTATGGAACCCTAAAAACGCAGAAGGATTAGTTGAAAGTAAATTGCCCTGTATATTCCTGAAGATTGCTAAAATGGAAATAAATCGTTGTTGGCGTAAAGATACAAGACAAGTAAATACATTCACGACCTTTACTCCCTATAATTTAAGGTTGTATCAAATTTCAATAATTTAAACGTATAGTTAGAGGTCAGCTTTCTTTTAAAGAATGTTGCATTTATTATAAGTTATACAGATAGCTCATATCCGCGATATAGTAACTACTGCTGAGCTGATGCGCTTTTCACTTCACTCACAGTTTTTTAGTTTTGATGTATTTTGTCTATACATACGTTTAATCATGAACGCTCTGAGTATATCACGTTCATCATTTTGCTAATCGGTGCGGTATAGACTTGGATTTCTCAAC
This sequence comes from Hedya salicella, assembly GCA_905404275.2. Lineage (NCBI taxonomy): Eukaryota > Metazoa > Arthropoda > Insecta > Lepidoptera > Tortricidae > Hedya > Hedya salicella. Next base: position 12,965,433 of record FR990111.1, on the reverse strand, counting down.
TTCCAATAAACGTACTTCATCTTTATTAACTGTAAACATAACAGCAATTTCAAATTCGTGTTAAAAATCAAATTTTGAGTAATACACCCTCAATTTCAAACGATGTATTTCATAATTTACTTCGAAAGTTCGACGCCGCGAGCAAATATGGTGTTACAGAGCACGAAACACCATAACTTTGTAAATGAATACGTCAAAGCACTGATTACTTTGATTTTCAAAGCATTCGTGAACTTTAGATTTTCTCAAAGATAATTAAATTTTCAAAGAATTGCACAATAGGGAATATGCATGAATTTTAATTCTTGCTTTATTAAAAGCTTATTCATGTAACAAACAGTAGACAAAAAGAATTTTTCAAATAACTATAAAAATACCCAAGATATAAGCCATCAAACATTGCATTCTATCTCTTTCTAGCAAAACAGAATTTAATATTGAGTTTATATGACCGTAGTAGACTGTGACGTAACAGTCTATGTCGGACCTCTCTGTCAAATCGCTGTCTAATTAGTAGTTTAAAATGCTTATATCGTACGTATTTCTTGGCCGATTTTAATTTTAATTTCACTTTTTGGTATAGTTTTTACGGTATTTTGATATTTCTTTACAAAAAGCGATGACAAAATAATGCATGTTCCCTATTACATAATCATACACCGGTTTGGCGGGGGCAAATCTGTACTGACGTTTAATAGTGCGAGGACACATTAAACTAATTTTATTACTTGATATCGATAAAAATGATGTACAACCGTTGGGTAATTTCAAGAATTTGAATGAAGAAGAAAACTACATACACAAAATAAACTTTTTGCGTAATAAACTTTTTTAATATTTAATATAATTTTCATAATATACAATCAAAATTTTCTCCACATTTTCAGCCTTTAATCTTCGTCGCCTGGGTGACAATATCCATTTTAGCCAACTAAATGAGCTTTCTAGGTCAACTGTAGTTATTGGAGCAAATTCAAACAATTTATAGTATTCATGAATTTCTGCTATATGACTCAGTTCTATTTCTTTTCCGGATACCAAATCATTTAATGTTTTTAAAGTTGAAATGCCGACGTTTTTCTCTAACACTGTTTGAAGTTTTTTGTGAATAATTTTGCCCTGAGGATTCAAACGTAATCTTGATATATGTACTTTTAACTTATGGACAATATTCAAACTGGCTTCTAGACTTAAATTTTGTGTTTGTAATTTTTCAATGGTACTTGGAATGATGGGTAGATTGTTGGCTATCCATTTCAAATCGTTGAGAATGTTTATATCATTCATTGCCCGTTTTGCTTTTAATATACACGTTGATTCTTTGTTATTAAATGTTCGTACGACTTGCTTGATGGCTGGTAAATATTTATAATAGTAAATAGCCGCTTTCATCCATGTTCCCCATCGTATTATCTTCGGCTGTGGTGGCAAAGGAACGTTCGGTAACATTTGGTGAAATATTTTTATTCTTTTAGGTGATTTCAGAAATACCTTTTTTCTATAAGCAATTAAATTATTTACAGCAGGAAAGAATAATCGCACTTGTTCAGCCACCCTATTTACTCCATGTGCCAAACATGTGACGTGTACTAAATTCGGAAAAACCTTTTTCAAATTCTTACCAGCTTTCAGCATGTAGGCTACGCCATCCGTAAGAAGCAAGAAAACTTTATCATATTTGTTGTGGTTACTTCCCCACAACGTCTCTAGGGAATTTTCAATAAGATTTGTTATACTAACATTATTTACTTCCTCTAGACAAACGCTAGATATTATGTGTGGGGTACCTATTTTATTTTCTAATAGTGCTCCAACTATTACATTACCAATCTGACGCCCATTGGCATCTGTACTTTCGTCTACACTCACATAAATTCTAGAATTTCCTAGTTTAGTCTTAATCTGTTTCATCGTCCCCATATAAGCGATGTCTGAGGTCGTTTTTCTCAAAACTGATTCGTTGGGAATATATGTTTCTGAACCATATTTCCCAAATATGCAATCAGATATAAAATTGATGAAAATGGGATTTCCCACCTGGGTCCATGGTATGTTGCAAGCTAAAATAAATTTTAGCAAATCCAGGTTAAATACGTTTTGGTTTTTAGCGACGCTGTTATGCCTTTGGCTTCTTATATGCCTTTGTACGGAAAACTTTTTTCGTGATATATGAATTTTACATTTCTTGCAAAAGTAAGTCGTACCTTTATCATCTATATCTGAATGGTCAGGTTTCCATGAAGATGAATGATCTTTTTTCTTGCGAGGCATTTTTAGCCGCCTTAAGAAACAGAAAGATTGTAGTACTGGATGAATTATTCAACGATTCAATGATTGTCAAAAGTGACTCGACACAGTCAATGTCAGATATCGGTTGTTTGCGATAAGTATAAATGAAAGAGGTTTGCACATAGTTAAACGTATTCAAACTTAGCCATTAGTTTAGTTATGATAATGATGATTAAAAATTTATTTTTATCGATGTCGATAAACTTAGTCGATTTTTAATTAATCACTAGAACTGGTACATTTTTGCCCCCGCGAAACCGGTGTCTGTACATAATACTACGATTTTGCACAAGATAAGACGCTGTGATCGAAAATCTCAACTAGGATTCTTTATATCGTACGATAGCTCTTGCCAACAAAGTTCGCGAAGCAAATAAATCTCCTAGAGGCGGATAATATTATAGGAAAACCGTACGGAACATGAAAAATGTTAGTGAAAACAATACTTTCTATTCTTCACTATTGGCTGGTGAAATATGCTTTATAAACAAGATTTTTAGCAGCAACTGTTGGATCTAACGCGGTTTGTTATTTTGTATAAAGTATAAAATCAACAAAATCCGTTTAGACTTACCTAATATCGTACTAGTCTCGTCGCAGTAAGACTTATCATTCGTGACAAACTCTACTATACTCTGATTTTTAATTCAAGACCAACATTTTACGTCAACGGGCGCACTTTCGCTGTGACCACTGCATATTGGTTTAAGTGTCGGTATTTTCATCAATAAAACATACCCTAATATTACTGCTTGCACGATTTCTCATTCATATTTTTGTGAAAAAATGTTCAGTTGTTTAAATCATCAAGATGAGAGTCAAATTTTGGTCTTGAATTAAAAATCAGAGTTTAGACTGTTTAAATTGGTGATAAAAAAACTACATTAACGAGCAAGGGTAATTCAAAATGGTATTCTTAACACTTTAAATAGTTATTTGTTAGTAGTCAAGTAGCTTTCATGTCGGACTGACATTCATCGAGCTTTGCCTTTGCCCGTTACGCTACGCTTATTATTTATTTTAAACTCTTGAAACAATACGTCGCGATTCTGGTAACTTTGAATCACATGATTTCTATGAATAATTATATTTTTCTTACACGTTCCATTCCAGTCTATAAATGGAGCAAAGTATTCGCTGAGAGAGACTGAAAACCTGAATTATGTGGTATTACTAGCCGTTAAAAATTCCACAGAAGACACTCGCGATCCCAAAAATTCCTTTCAGGCGCGTATTCAACGATGCACCTACGAGTAACTACTTCGTTGAAATAAAACAATTTAACGGATTATATCGCTTATATTATCTCATTTTAGTTCCCGACGTTTCGGAAGCTTTCCAGCTCTCCATGGTCACGGGTGGACTGACTGTTTTTATTTCAATGAGTAATAATCGCGGAAACAGAAGAAAATATTAACTACTGCGTTGTTAGTCAACTTGGAGGTCTAATATACGACTGCACTGTTGACACTGCATTGCTGTAACGATTTTTCATGTAGAATTACTACTTGATATTGGAGCGGTGTTCTACAATTTCCGTCTTTCATAATGATGATTATGATTATGATTATCGCCGTAGCTAGTTCACTCGTGCATTATAATCGTCTCACTTACCTTGTTAATGAGTATTCAAAATTAGCTTTTCTGCTAAACATCGACACATAATTTCAAAAATAATATGTCAGTATATTATGATTATAAAAATCAGTGTATGTGTTTGAAAAAGTAATTGAAGGTCACTAAATGTTTTTGATGTTTCTATGTATCGTGTATATATTTACGTCTTTGTAGCGACATCACGTTAAAAAAGCTGGACGGATTTCAAATATTTTTAGTATATGAATAGCTGCTGGGCATTTAAATATGATTAAAGGATATTTTTGCCCAATAACAGCGAAACACAGAAGAGGATTATGTTGGGTTCCTCGCGGATGAAGTTGTTATTTACAATTGTACAACTAAATTTGCACAACAAAATTTCTTGTACAACAAAATTTGCTATAAAGGCATGAAATCTAGAAACATTGCAGTGTATAAGCAGAGTTAGTAAAGCAAATATGCGACACATCGTCTGGGAGTAATAATTACACTAAAATTTCCATGCTACTTGCGATACCTCTTACAATAATGCATTATTATTATTTATTTAAGGCAATGCAGTTTGTCTGATGATTAATAAAATCGTAGCACACACCAATAAACCAGCAGCGACAGAAGCTAGTTCACTCAGCCGCATTAGCCGCCTCGCTCGCCTCCCTAATGAGGGCTCGAGCACAATTCGCAGCTATTCCTCCCGGCCGTTGTCATTGACCTCGATTTTTATCGCGCAATTAATGTAGTGACATTTCTTGAAAATAATTGTCTGGGTTTGAGAACTCGTTTGTAGGTGTGTATGAGTATTAAAATGCTCATTATTTCTAGGTCGGGTTTTTACCATTAACCGTGTTAAGGTCTAATTCGACTATGCTACGCTTGTTATGAATGACTAATTACGTATGTCAATTTCGGCCATTTGACAGACACAAGTACTCAATGCCTACCATTTGACGAACGAATGACAATTCAGCCATTTATTACAAACGTGGTGAAATTGGGCGTAAATAAACTCCTGTCAGATTCATACCAGAACTGTCATCTGGCATGAATCTGTTAGGAGTTAAAATCTAACTCGAAGTAAAATCCCCTAACTCTGGACTGCGCAAATCTCTTAGTAAGACAAATGACAGTACTTATGTAAGTAAGTTAACCTTGATATCCATACTAATATTAATAAAATGAAATAACATGAAATGAAATTTATTTTCTATTAATTTCCATATACCACTATTATAAATGAGACTCTGCCAGTCCTCTGTCTTTCTTTTATCTTTTCACGCTGTAGCTGAAATTTGAGACGTTGGAAAGGGCATAGGATGGTTTATGTCCCGGAAATCATCTTTGAAAGGGGTGGAAAGGGGGGTGAAAGTTTTCATGGAAAATATCGGTAACGCGAAGCTGCGGGTAAATACTCGTTATTTATATTATTTGTCTTTCTTTGTCTTATTTTATTTTTCCATATGGTAACCCTACCTCAGAGAAAGCTCTTTCTACAACTTACAAGGTGCCGAAATTAGGTAGCATTATCCTGAAAGCCCGGTTTACCAAATATAGGTGAGTATAAAAATTACAGACGGCGAAATAATATTTCTATCTATAGCTTAAGTTACACTAGTAAATCGTTTTTATTCAATATAAAAGCACAATTGTCTGAAGCGAACTACGAAATCTTATATTACCCTGAGCTCTCGAGATCTCAAGAGGATTACTTCATCTAAGAAATACGCAGTCTTCGACATTTTTCATGTAAGTACTAAAGAAACTGTCCAAAATAAGTAGAATCTATATTTAACTTTAATCGAATAACCCATACCTACTCAAAGTAAATATGCGTATCTGTGATAGTTTTGTAAATAAAAGCACTTAAGACAGATTCTCTAATGCGACTTAGTCTCTATGCGTCGCACGAATGCGTGCCATCTCTGCCCTGCCTACAACTCCAATTATATATGACCGGGTACTGCAATTAGTTATGTCGCGAAATCCGTAATTAACCGAAGTTTCACGAAAACCGAAGCCGAAGTTGTAGCTTGAAAATCAACGCTCTATCTAGCCCATGCCTCAAAAGGTACAGACTATCCGTCACTAGTTAAGAAGAAGGTAGCAGAAAAAAGAAAATGAAGGCGTCAATGGCACCTCAGTAAAAATGTAGCTGACAAAAAAGCATTCAACAAATCTGAGACCGATTTAAAAGAGCTGTTAACGGATATAGAAAACAAAACACTTAAGTTATGATTTGAACTCTGTGGATAAAAGATGGCTACTCACTGTGGAAACTGACAAACTACCTAAAACTATTCGGCCACTTAGAGTTGGGGAGCAGTACGCAAGGCACAAGAATAAGAACTGCTGAGGTGTGTTGATTCAATTCAACCCGAGTTGAGGCGGGGAGAGAGAGAGAAGAAATCGGGTACAGGGGAATAATTTAACGCTGTAAGTCAAATAAATATGTCCGTTTCTATCTCCATCGTGAATGGACGCAAGAGTGTACAATAAGCGAGCACGAGGGGTTCTAGTTAGCTTGGAAAATTACATTTCTGATCATTTGCTTCTCTTATTTACTTTCCTACTTTATGCAATTTGAATTTTGAAACATGAAATTGTAATTAGCAGTGGACGGGTGTATCGTATTAGCCTGAACGAGTTCTCGTTGATGCTATCTCGTAATATCAAAATCATACTTGCATCCGCGATTTGGTTCATCCGTCGCAGTGAAACTACGGTCTAACAACGGACGTATGAATTAATAAAGTAATACGAAGTAGACAACCTTTCTCAGAGTTGAACCCCGTTTCAACACAATTAATTGGTTCAAACACCGAACTCCTTTTTCGTGGGATAAATATTTTATTAGCAATTTGGATACGTATCCGCTAAAAAATTGAGGGTCGTGAGCTAAGGCCAAGGACCTCGGTTGAGTCCTTATTATGTGCCGCTTAGCTAATTCATCAAAAGCAAATTACAGGGTTCCTGCCGAATACTCCGAAGCGTTGAGCGTAAATGGGTACCGTGGTTGGAGTTTTGACTTTGGGATCGGGAAAGTATAAAAACTCAAGCGTTTGGTTAAGAAATACGCTATGCTATCATGGAATTTGTGCATAAAAATTATGTTTTATAGATATGTAAAGAATTATTTAAAACCGCCTTAAGTGCTGTTACTCTACATTTAGTAAATCGGTGAAGAGTGACTGGTTAGGACACTGGTTTAGAACCAGGATGAAAACCAGTTAAATGCGGAACGGTAATAGTATTAAATCGAAGTAAATTTGAGGACGCCATTTTACTTGCTTCAATATTTGGGAAATATCACGCACCGTTTTCATAGTCGTACTTTATTCTTCAATTTCATATTCTATTCATACTCAGGTGCATTGTCCTGCGCCACTACAATGCGCCTATAAATGTCAAAAAACTGCTACCAGTTCAGAAAAATAAACCTCTGTCCGGTGTAGAACCCATGGACGAAACGAGGCTCTGATTTTTTTTCCTGCGTCAAAGCAAACAGAATTGTTTGGCGAATACCGAAATGACGAGAATATTTTAGTTACTGGGTGACTTATAAGAGTGTTAAGTTGACGTGTAAGTATTTTTACAAAATCTATTATTCACTGAACAAATTCCATTTTTGTTTTCGTTCGTATATTGCTCTAGTATTACTTTTTACTCTCGTAAAACTATTTCTATCGTTAATCGTATGTCGAAATTCCCACGCACATCCACCGATACAATTACGCTTCTCACAAGAACTGTCCACCGCCCGTTTTTCTCAGGATTTGTCCTTTGAACAGCACTTGATTGTGTCCAGTGGGGAATCATGGCGTACTAAGGGTTTTCCTCTATAATTACACATTTCCGTTCCGCTAACAACCTATTAACTGGCTATGACAATGACCTTTACAATAAATATCATTGAGGATGTAATGAAGCACATTTGACCAATTATTATCAACATGGTTTCCATAATTTTCTTACTTGCGACGTTAAATTAAACTCCTCGAGTTTACTTTTTTTTTTATATCCGCCATTCAAATCTACAACCGCTACGGCAACAACCAACATTCCACTTGTGGAGCGAATCCTACAAAAAAACGCGGCGGCGCCTCTTTGCTTTTATAGCTAGTCCATTCAAAAAGTTTTTCTTTCCAATCTTCGTCGTGGAACACCAATAATCACAATTAATTCCGATCGAATGCACACCCTATTCCCCTGCGTTAGGATATAAACTTGCATTGTAAGGACATTTCAATTTGTACTACAAAAAAGACGCATCTACGTTTAGCGATTAAGGTTCATAATGCCTTGATCTTTTTTTTATGGCACGACGAATTGCAGATTTACCTGCTCCGTGGATGCCACGTCAGTTGTAAGCTATGGTTGTTTTAGTGCGTAGCGATTTGTTCTTTCTATAAATTTAAATAATTTATTAGTGTTATGTGAGATATCAACCTCATAAGTGCTTAATGCGACCTATTTAGTGAAGTGACAAAGTGTGATTGTGAACCACAGGATGCGTTTAATCTTATCTGTGCAAGTAATGGACGCAAGATTGTGTTGACGATTACGGAGCGTATTTCATAGTCGCGCGGCTATAAACACTATTCCTATTTATAGCTACTTAGAGCCTTGCAATACTACATGTGTGGTACACATTTTATAGGCGGATGTCCTCAATTTTCTAATCATTTTTTTTCTTATTACGTTATCGCGATCGTCACCACAAAACTCTGTTAGAGGATGTGGTAGACTCGTAACATAGCATGTACTCTTCCCGAATATCACATTACTCGACTGCTTGTTTCTCACAGAATATTACATTTTCCTTGACGCGGCTGTAACTATTTATATATGTATGTGCCTAGTTTACAAGAGTTTAGTACAGTTAGCATCATAAATGTTGATGGCACTGTTTTACTGTCATGTAGTTCTTGTCGCTTAGTGGTAGGGCTCTAAGCGACAATGCTGTGAAGTGAGAAAATTTTAAAGAAAACAAAGTGATTATTGGTTTTTTATACAACAAAAGCGACAGAGATCAGAACATATAATATTCTAGAAAGCATGATTATAAAGATGAGAGATATTTTGTGTACTAATTTATAATCAGTATAGTGTAGAAGTAACCAAGGAAAGACATGCTGTCAGGAGAAGGTCAAGCAAATGATGAATCTATAGTTATTCTTATCTTATCCGTATTCATAATTGATGAATTGATTATAAAACTAACTGTACATAACTGTTGTTATATTAATGGAGTATTCTTTACTTTTGTACGTTACGGTCGTTGAACTTATCGATTTTAGTTTGACGTCAATTTGATGGCTATACTCAGAAATTATGCCTGGAGTAACATAAATGAGGCAATTTCTGATAAGACTCGATTTGTTTAAAAATTTCCTTATCTTTGGCGGACTCGCTTAGTATTGGTGTTAATGTGATATCATCACATTCATTTGGTATTTATGTTATAGCATCACATACCATGGAGCCCTCCTCTTCCGGCTCATGTGGAAGTCTATTGAGGAGGCCTGTGTCCAGCAGTGGACGTCCGTTTATTATTCTAATTACTTAAATTAAATGCTGAAATTTTAATGGTTTTGGAGTAAATTTTCGGGACTTTTACTTAATTTAACTCAATTCTAACTTATGGCGACGTGGTAAGCTTCGATATACTGAAACGACCTACAAAAGTAAAGGTCCTGGGTTCGATTCCCGGCGAGGACAAATATTTATGTACTGATCTCTATTATTCCTGCCCTGGAGTAATACATTCATCATTATAATTATGAGTCTATACCATAGCTCCAGCATTACTCAGTTAGGGAGTAGGTAGCTCGATTTTTGTGTTATTTCTCCTAATATAATATGGCTAGTATTTAACGGGACGGCAAAAAACCCAAACCTTAAAAAATACGATTGAGCTGCTAAAATACATAATTAGCCTCAAATTTAATGATTGGTCAACACGTCCACGCCTCCATGGGCAGCTTGCTGACCAATCGTTTAATTAGCTTCCCAAACTTTACGTACCTATATATTCAATTTATACATGGCAATCTTACAGTTTTCCGTAATAATCTGACGATTTACAATTATAAATAATCGCCAAAGTGATAAAACATGCCTTATCGCGTGGCAAATCAGATAACATATTATATTACAATGATAACCAGTGATAAGCTGTGACAATGGGCTGGCGAAGCAAGAGGTGGCAGTACGAGAGCGAGAGCGACGACCTCGCTAACCTTGGGCTGCTGTTCAGTCAACTATGGTGAGCGGGAAATGATCCCTATAAGGAAACATTTATTGGGTCTTATGAAGCTTTGTACTTATTTGCAAACAATGCTTAATGAAGACCCGTCAACAAGGGTTATAGGAGTAAAGACCTGAAGGGTTGACTCATGCTAAGCATTTGAAGCAATCACTTGACTAGACGTTGACGCAATGAAACTAAAATTGCCTTCCCTACTAATTGTATGCATTGTAATCTATCGTAGTATCATATCCGATTATCACTACAGTTATATATAATCTGGCGACTGATAGCAATTAAATCAGAAGAAAAATTAAAATACCATATATTGTCAACGTCAAAGGTCACCATAATTATTTAAGCCTTTATTTAACTTGCAACGTTCGTATGTAAATAAGTTTCTCGTTTCAAACAATAAAACACTTTCTGGTATCCGATTGAGCTGAAATTTAGCATAGTACGGATGATGACAATGAAATATAATGATAGCATTGAGCAGATCTGATAATGGAGCCGGGAGGTGGTCATAGAATTCTGTAATGAAACAACCCGATCCTACAGAGTTTGGGCTGCTTAGTATAGCCTCGATGAGTAGTTGGCGAATGTTCAAAGAAAAGTAAAGTAGGCAATAGAAACTTATTTTTCCCCTCACTAGCTTAAGACAAGTGGGTAAAAACGCATTTTGTCCACAAGTGGCGAAAGTAATTGACCTTGGAGCGTGTTGAAGTAGCTTTTGACAGATAACAAAACGTAAAACGCTCATAATAATGGTTCGTTCGATATTAATTATCATTAAATAAATGCTTTAAGAATTTAATAATAATTGGCATTTAGCTTCATTTAATGATTTTTAGTCATAAACCTTAAATTTCCATAAGAGATGTTTGTTTTTTTTTTATAATGATGTTGAATATAATTCTGAGCGCATAAGTTGAGTCGATGCAATTTCAAAACGCATCGTCAGAAATGTCAACATTGTCAACAAAATTTTACTTAAAAACTTTTATACTGATGATGATTCTAATTAACCTGATGATGATTATAATGTGTACCAATAAAGACTTGTTTTTTATGTGCTGTTTTTTTGCATGTTGCACTTTCCTTGCTATAGTGAGGTGAAAAGTTTTGTGTTACACACGGGTGCAAAGTTGTATTTTACTTCTCGTGTGTTGAAACACTCGGTACGCTCAGGATTCTATTTTACGGGTAAAATACAACTTTGCACCCTCATATAACTAATAACTATTAATTTATTATTTACATTTTCATTCATTATTATATACCAGCTCGCTTTTGAAACTGTTTGTACAATATTACGGCATAAATTTGTACAGCAACAATATGCTAGGGTTTCTTTCGTGTATTAAGTGTTTTCTTACCAAGAGGGTAAAGTAATTTATTGTCTAGCTGTTTTAAATTAAAGTTCTCGGGTCGATGACTGAAACAAATAGGCATTCAATGGAATTACGCGCTAATCTACATTTACTTGATATGTATGCTTTTGCATGGATTGAATAAATCCGAGTTACATTGCCTTTAAGTATATTAGGCTCTATTGTACTGGGTGTGCACTAAAGAATTGTTGTATTATATTGTATTCTATATTTCTTAAAGTTACTTGTATGAGTGTCCCATTGCTGGGCAAAGGCCTTCCACGTGTTCTTCCAAGTGTCTCGTTCTTGGGCAATGTACCAGCAGTGCCACACTCTAGGCTCTTAAATAAAATAATTTAGAAAAAAACACTCCTGTATTCTTTGGGAGCCGTGTATTTTTCCGGGATATTAATGAATGTATGTCGTTTTTCCCATACTCTATCTTTAATTGCTTTAAATCACGTCGAGCTCCGGTGATGTTTTGTAGCATGACAAACCAACAAAATAATAAAACTTTCGCATTTATTTAGGGGAAGGATATCACAACATCATAGTCTAATAAGCGCAAATTCTTTAGCGTCAACAAGAGCAATTGAGCAGTATTAAACGTATAAAGGATAAAATAGTAGCTGCCTATTTATCCTCGATAAGACATTGCTATAGATTGTTATATTTTTAGATTAAAGCAGGTGGCTCGAAGACAACGAACCGTTGACTTCAACTATATCGTATCGTATTACGTGATTCACTGCGGCATTGGGCTGGCACTGAACTTCAATAAAAAATGGATTGTCAATATCGTCAGCATGAATTGCCCGGCCAATTTAGACCGAGCATACCAAGTTAAATATATACTAGAAGGCGCCCGCAACTTCGTTCGCGGAGGAGAAAAAGTCATAACCCCTCTTTTTTCTTCAGCGTAGTCGGGTAAAAAGTATCCTATAACCATCTGGAGATACCTAGCCACCCGTGTACCAAAAATAGTTGAAATCTGTTTAGCCGATTTTGCGTGAAGAAGCCGCAACGACACCTACAATAAAAATCCAAAAAATATATTTTTCGCTTTCAGTGACCTCCAAATAGTCCCTTACAATAGTTTTTTTTTTTTTAATATAAATAAATAAAATAATAAATAAATATTACGGGACAATTTTACACAAATCGCTCTAATCCCATGGTAAGCTCAATAAGGCTTGTGTTATGGGTCCTAGACAAAAAATAATAATAAATAAATATCTTCTATGTACAGACATTTCATTTTTACACCTTTTTAGTAGTATAGATTACAGCAGATTTAAAATCCTGATAGCGCGGTTTACATTGAGAATCAAATCTTCTACGAAGATAGATATTTTGTTTGTTTTTTGTTACCTGTGATATTAATATTAGTGACCACCGCAATCGGAGCAGTTGCCAAAACGGGCCGATGTCATCCACTATTTCGCCCTATTTTTTACGGTTCCGTACCAAAAAGGTAAAAAAAGGAACGCTGATGGTGAAACTCTGCCTGTCTGGCTGTCGCAGCGATATAACTCAGAAACTACTTATGAAAATTATTGGAAATTGTTAATAGTTAGTTGAATATGGCTAACCTAAGTGTATTTGCAAATTAAAGAATTTTTTTTTTATGAAATAAACACTACACGAAAATTATCTTGAATAACCCGGTTACTTTAATACATCACCTCATTTGTATGCGGCACCATACGTGTAAGGTACTAGTTTAATTTAACCGGCAAGTTAGGTGGGGATAAGTGAAAGTTTGTCAGAAACCCTCGGTGCGCGAGTCAGACCAGACTCAGGTCCGATTTCTTAATAAGAAATGGAGAAAGCGTATAATATTTAAAGGTTAAACTGTAAACATTAATAATATATAATATTCTCTTTGGCTTCCGCGATTTTCATGATCATCAAAATGAAATAAAATACGTGGAAGAGAGAATATAATATAATTCGTTCAAATTGTTTCTTTATGACCGAGCGAGCGTAGCGAGCGAAGGTTTCCTTTTCAGCTTGGGCTTGTGCTTTCGTTAGTCCGGCTGCCTGTAATCAACGCATTTCTCATGATACTCGTGAAATTTTGTAAGCAGGTTCGATAATTATATGTTTTTTTTATCTGGGTTCAGTTTTTGAAGTGTTTTCAAAGATGGTTTTGAGAAAGGCTCGCGAGGTCGACCGCTCACAGAGCCCCTAGTTACATATAACAGTGGTTGATAACCAAGGGAAGGGATCCACTAGATCTGTAAGGATTTACGATCGAATTAAAGGCCGACCCACACCGGATGCGTCTGCGTGAAGTTCGCGTTGTAAAGTACTAATCCTCATAAGAGATGACACACTGCTTGCGTGACGTGTACGTAACGTGTGTCATCTCTTATAAGGATTCGTAATTTACGACACGCACGCCACGCGCGCGTCTACGTGCATGTCACGCACACGTATCTGTTGTGACTCGGACTTAAAATTTGAAATGTGTACAGTAAGGGAAACTGAAACACGTACCTTTACATGTCAACCGTTAAACTAATTTGTCGTCTGCGCGTTCGCCTTTCCAACCTCTTTGTCGCCAAGCCCCGCGCTTCTCTTACCACAGACTACGACTCACTTAAACAGTCGATATTCAAAAAGGTTCTAACGCATAAAAAAACGCATTAGTGATAATAGGTTCATATAGGTCATAATAGATTCATCTGTAACAATGTACACAAATCTTGCAAGTTAAATTTGACCCATTTCCCGGTTTCCGATTGAGCAAAACTTTGGCTCACTTATTGAATTTAGGTGACAATACTATTATGACACCATCGAGCTGATCTGATGTTGGAGCTGGAAGGTGGTCAAAGGAACTCTGTAATAGAATAACGCTGTCCTACCGAGTTTGAGCTCTTTAGAATCATCTTGGAAAAGTAGGTACAGTCGGAAATAAAGCTTCGTCATAAAAATAACATTTTTGATAGAAACTTATTAATTTAGATTTAAACATAAGTAGTTAAAGGATCTGCTGCTAAACATAATAAGGCTGCTTTTGAGCCAAGTGCTAATCCGCGCGGCTCGACAATCCTTAATTCCGTATAGGTCGTTACTCTTGTTTGCGATGTTTTAATCAGTTAAATTCCCTGTGAATGAATTAACGAGATAAATTCCGGCTTTGCCGTCTGCTCTTTATAAAATTCGGTATTCTTTTGATTTCGTTTTGATCTGCGTTTCGAGTATGTTGGTGCTTTTAGTGTTCTCCTAGTTTATTTCGCGTATTCGCTTGCATTACTATTTCGTAAGGAACTTTGCATTCATCTCGAATCGAAAACATATAAACATTTTTACGTTCCGATAATTGAAGTTGTTTTTTGTTTTTCTACTTTGTGTTGTTATTAATCACTGTAATTAATAAAAAAAAAACAGTCTTGTGGCTTCAATATCAGTAATTATGTATTTTTTCCTGTCAACATTCACCGGATTATGTTTTATCCGTACTGGTCTATCTATGTGGTGAACTCCCTCGAATAGTCATAACTACTATTTTAATAATTGTAGTTTCCTACACACAAGATTCATTCATACAAGAGATGCATACAAATTGAATATTTTTTGTTTTTAGAAATAGAGGTTATTTCATGAAGTGAGCTTGTGCGTTTTAACTCTCAATTGTTTAAGGCCCATTTCCATTGCGAATAAAAACTTATTTTTTTTTATTTTACCCTCGCTCTAAAAATAAACGCAGTACCAATCGCCCTGGATTAGTAGTTTTACACGTAGCTTGAACGTCTATAACCTCTTGAAGAAATTGGCTGCCTTGTGTTCGTAGGTCGTCGTACTATCCCCCAGGGGGGTTTGGCTTAATGTTTGTTTAATATAAGTTCGCTTTAATCGTTGTCGTTTCGTGATTTAACGTATTGTTTTTTTTTTTGCAGGCCACACAAAATGATGCTGGAGTCGAGCCGGTGAGTTTATAGTAATAGCTTACTGTGACTACGAGATTGTTTTACCTATACAAAAGGAGTATTTCAGTTGAAAAAGCGGTCAAGAGGAAGTCGCATGCTGGACTTGTGTGAAGGGGTCTTGCTGATAGCTAAACATCAGATGTTTCTTGAGATCTGGTAAACATTTGATCCCATTGTTTTCTTACATGTATATAGCTAATATGCAGTACAGTTTTTACTGTCTATAGCCGTATACTATACCGTAGTAACTCAAAGTATATCATATTAACACTTAAAAGAGGCAGTTAGATACGACATTTTGTAACGTCACTCAAGGAAACATTGCCCTAAAAACTTCATGCTAACGAAACGTTTTGACATTTCGAAAAATGTGGCTGGTTTGATCTATCAGTGGAATAGTTTATTATTTCAAATTTTTCCGTTTGCTAAGTATCTGCCTAAGAAGGAATTTGGGTTCATTTTTGGATGGGTGAAGAATGCGAGAGCTCTGACAATATATATGTCGACTTGAGCGCCATAATTTCTTTTCTCCGACACCGAGAGCCCGCGACCGGTTCGCCATAGCTAATTAGTTACGCTTATATTGCTACTGTTTCACTCATTATGTGAAATTTAATTTCTAATCGTCACTGGCATTTGTGTTGAACTGGCTGCAAGTACCCTATCATATTCTACGCGAGTCGTTGGGATGAATTTGTTTAATGCATACAAATGTGTTCGGTTGTTCAACTTTTCGTTTAAAAGTCATAATGGCCCTATACCTATTTAGAATTCGACTAATTCCTAGAATAAACATATAACGCTATCATTTTCTAGAACGCTATGGACTTTTGGATGAATTATTTTAATGATATCCGTACTGGCGTGCTATTTCTATTCAATTGATCAAATTGTCAAGTAACATTCATACTGTCACTCACTTATGCCAACTGAAATACGACGAATTCCGGGAGTAAACCACAGTTGTTCAATTAGCTATTGGTATTAGTATTCCCAAAACATCTAAGTACATTCAGTACCTAGAATCCCCAGCCTTATTGTGCTTTAGATATTTTTCGATAAATTTCTAAGAATAGATTTTTCTAGAATCTACTTCATGAATGTTCTAATTATATAACATGCGCGAATTCGTTTTCTCCGTTCGGATATGTATGGACAGTCAACAACAAAGACAAGAATACAGTTTTTTGCGTAATTATATTGCAGCGAGTTGAAATAAGTCTTTAATGTTGACTCTACGTTCTAGATCTAGAACCTTGATATTGTCACTTGACGATTTTTGTTTCATCGTGATAATAGTAATAAAATAACCGTTATTTTATTAGTAGCCAATAACTTTATTTTATTGAACTGTTGCGTACAAAAAAAACATAACGGTTAATACTCTATTAAAATTAAGTTACGAATCATTAACCAGAACATAGACGAACGGAGTTACGGAGTTTACATACGAGATAAAATAATCATTTTATTGCCTCATAATCATAATCGTGATAAAAGATGGGCGCCATCATTTCCCTCCGAATTAATAAGGCGATAAAAATGTATTAAGTTCAAACACAGTTACCGCCTTTTTACCCTGAAACGTTCTCCACTACTAACTAGCAAGTAGCTCGGCGTATGTTAACTTTGTAGAGCTATAAATCACCTTGCCAGAAAGAGACACACTATTTCTCCATAAGTTTCGACATGCGAAAGAAAGAGATGCACTATATTGTGAGAGCCTCCTTGTGCCACGGACACGACAAAGGGTATAATAAAAGTATAATTTATTTATCATTCTGTTACCTACTTTGTTCAGTATTATAAGCAAATCGCTTGCATGGATGGAATAACAAATGAGAGTCGTATTAGATTTGAAACGTGATGAGTTAGTTTTGATTGATATGATGCGGCTAAGTACTTGATTCAGTGCATTAATGCGCTTATTTTCCGCAGCCATGTTGCTATTAAAATGTCGCAAATCTTAACTTTTTTTTGTAACAAGTGTAGTCATTGCATAAAATTGATTATCGTATGATTTATAGATTTTATTTCACTGCTTTTTAAACTTCCTATTGTCAAATCTTTGTTTAACATTATTTATATGTTTCTAGTCATTAGATTCACTTATAAGTGTTGTCATTTATCATTCACTATGCAGAGACCTGAATGAGAATACTTATATAAATATAAAAAAACAATTTTTTAACATGTATGTATGTCCTTTTCTTATAAGATACCACAGTCCTAACTCTTCAATATCAGTGATGAAATAAAACGTGCATTGAGTTCATTGTAGGACAATACCTTATCTAAGATACAACGCACTCTAATAAACTTAAGAAAATGTGTAGAAGTTCAATTACCTTTTAAACTACAGAATGCTCAGGTTTATCATCGTTCGGGAATTCGTTATGACGCCGCGGCGTAAGTTTACGATCCATACTTTACATACCAGGCGATCCATAATTGTACACTGCCGCACTGAGCAAAAACGTGCAGAATTATGTAGGGTGAATTGAATAGCGTGGAGTTAAGTGTAAAAATGCAATAGGAAAGATGTTTCATAAAGCATTTTCATATGATGAGAAAGTACTAGTTTTACCGCTAAATTGCTAGTATTTTACAGCATTTGTTACTGGTTCATTAGTAAACATCTTTGTCACAGCTACTCTCCATAGGTAACAACCGACTTCGTAAGAAAGACTCGGCCTAGTTTGAAGTTGGGTAGGTATCGCATCATGTTTTACCTTTTCATTTATTACAGGGCAAACTTTAAAAAGAGAATTTAAAAAAAGTGTCAAAATCGAGACCTCAGTCACTAATGGGAAAGGGATGAAAATTTTCAAAAATCTTGAAATTTTGTTAATAGGTAGGAATAAGTCTCCTTATCGTCAGAAAAAAATTACAGATTTTTCTGTGGCTTAGAAAAAAATAAAAAGATGAAAAGGTGTTCGTGGGCCTATTTGACAGCTTATACGGTACGGCAAGAATAACAGTACATTTACAGTCATTTTAATCGAAAACATCAATGGTGCATTAGCCGTACCGTATAAGCTGTCATATAGGCCCACCAACACCTTTTCATCTTTTTATTTTTTTCTAAGCCACAGAAAAATTTGTATGTGTAATTGTATTGTTTTATTATATACTAGCTTCTGCCCGCGACTTCGTCCGCCTTAAATTCGTTTATCGCGGATAAGGGTATTTTTCCGGGTAAAAAGTAGCCTATGTCCTTCCCCGGGACTCAAACTATCGCCATACCAAATTTCATCCAAATCGGTTCAGCGGTTTAAGCGTGAAGAGGTAACAGACAGACAGACAGACAGACAGACAGACGGACGGACAGACACACTTTCGCATTTATAATATTAGTATGGTTATTGTAGTTCATGAAATTCACACACATTTCATTTCATTTCATTTATTCATTCATAAACAATGTACATTGTGTTTGAAATTGATAGCTTTACTTAAACATTGTTAATTCGAACGTAGTAAGATTACGTAATAAATAACATCAACTAATATAAACAAATCTACATATCTCACTACTCAAGTGACATTAGTGACAAAACCTAATTTAGATAAAACAACAACTTAATAAAAAATACGAAAAAGTTATTCAGATGTCACATTTTTATAAAACTAGTAACTAGGTACATGCCATTTATAAATTATTTAATGTCAATAAAAATCACAATTAATTTAATGTCAATAAAAATAAAAATAAAAAATAAACTACAATAAACCACAAAGAAAAAGACCATTATGTCTAACTATTACTAACTTAACTACTATATCTATACCTTAATATCAAGCTGTTGTCGTACCGAAGTCTGCCACTGAGTACAAACATTGTTTCAGCAAGATGATTTTAAGTTTGTTGCTAAAGATGGTACTGTTTGTGATCGACTTCAACTCCAATGGTAGTTTATTAAAAGGATAAATTCCCTGGTAACTCTCTGTCTGTTTCACTACTCTAAGTCTGGTAACCATGGTCTGTGGCAAGTCCTTTCTTCTAGTTTTGAGTCTAGCATCCCTTTCCTCCGTTGTTTCCGATTTATATAAATTCTTAACCAAGTCCTTAAGCACTACCAGTATATAGAGGCTGGGAACAGTGAGGATACCATAGCTTATAAAATAATCCCTACAAGAAGTCCACTGAGGTACTCCTGCTATGATACGAACAGCTCTTTTTTGGGCAACAAAGGCAGACTGAACATTATATTTGTAGCCGTTTCCCCATAGCCTAATACAATGTAAGTAGTTTTTGAATAATAATAACTTTCAAAAATAAGTCCTGATTTCTGTTCTGTGGGATCATCGAGCTATTATTATAATTTAATACTGTATCGATATGTAATATTGAAATTTAATCCTTAAACCATAAATCGACCAAACCAGGTTAATTAAAACTAAGTTTACGAGTCAATTTGTTCGCGATTCTACTTTATTATTTAATATATTACCCTTGATTAATCTGTTGATGTCACATTAATGACGTGAAAAGGATACTCTTCGAATAGCAATCCAGTAAAACTCGGACCCTGTAATGATCATAGTTTTCATTTAGTTAATCAACATTAGAAAGTGATGTAACATCAAGCAAGTATAAAGCTTATAGTAGATAGTAAAGCATTATTTTCAAATAAAATTACACATATGCCGAGATGGTGACGTAACATAGAGATTTCTCCTGTAATAATAATGTCGTACAAATGACGCCATTTTTCCACAATTAAAAATGTCATCCCGAACTCCAAATATAATCAGGCTGTCGCCCGTGTGTCCGTTAAGCTATGTCGAAACAATGGGGAGACGCCGCCGGATTCCACGTAAAACCTTTCCAAACACAAAAAGGTGCATCTATTTATCTTGCCCCGGGCACATGCAAGGGCCACAGTTCGGTTCCTAATTAAAATGGATTAGGTTACCAAACGCCGGGTTTATTTGCTTTGAAAGACGGTGAAAGTTTTAATTAGTCCTTTGGAAAGCTATTTGTCAAAAAATACAATTTAGAATATCTAAACGTGGCATGCTGCGGTCGTAAATTACTGACGTCTACTACGACAAGAGGTGACAATTTGCACTCCACTCCACCAGCGAATCGATCAAGGGTTTGGATTATAGACAAACTGTTACGCAATTCATGGAAAACCAAGAAAGTAATTGAAAGCTCCTGAATTAGCGGTGTATGAAAATATATGACGGAGCAATGGTACGGCTTTTTAATGACATACCCAAAATTTGCCGCGAGTTGCATGATGATAACACATATTTTTCGTTATCTATTCAACCAAACATTTGCCTCTTGGCCGCGGGGAATTGATCAGATATGTTTGGCTTATTATTGAGTGTTATGCGGCCTATCCTGTTAATAAAAATGTAGATCATTAATTACAAATTAGGGAAATCTATCCTTAACTAGATCCATATAGTCATCCGTGACTTTATCGATGTCACGCAGCAGACTAGTTGTCTGTTGCCATTGATACCGGTCTAACACGAAATGCACGCCTACCTATGCGTGGCATCTGAATCTGAACGGACCTCTAATTCGATGTCGCGCCGCAGTAAGTCAAACGCTCGTTTTTTTACCACAGCTCATTTGCATAGGGTTCCATCTCTCTCGCGCCAGACGAAAAAGGCCCGAGGGTGACAGAGATGCAAATCTTGTCGCGGTGACCTTCGCAACGTGCGCGCGCGTCGATACCGTTGCGTCCGTGAGAAGGAATTTTTGTACTGTTTTCCGAGGGATCCGCTCAGCTGGCGGTTCCTGAATCTTCTAATTTCATATCTTGTCACGTTTGTACTGCCAACTGAAATGTAGTGAAAATCTAACTACGTATTCTACTCGTTATGCAAATACTATGCCCAGTTTAGGTAATAGGTATATTTTGCTCTATTTAACTTTGCGTTCGTCTGCCGCTGCGACCCTAATTCGACGAGCTGTTGTGTTCCGTACGTCGTAAAAACAGAATAATAGAATACCGGGCTAATAAAATTATAATCTGTGTAGGGAATCGTGTGCATTCGAGATACTCCACATTTTAATGGCTGTTAAGAAGTCCGTGTCATCTCACGACTTGAATGATGTTTCCCATACGTCATCTTAGATTCGAGACATCCAAACGAGGGCATTAAAATTCTTCCGTAATGATTTCTAAAAAGATTAATCGTCTTATTTTCACCGTCTTCAATGGAGTCGAATGACATTGAGGTACCTAACGAGATAAATTGTATTCGGAATTCGGAGTCGCGTTGAGATTAGGAATCGTCATTTCGTCGACATTTAATTTATCTTCAGCACGCTAGCTAGTTCAAGAAATGAAATAGAGAAGGAAATAGGTCTCGCAACGCTTAGTCGCTGTCATGACCTGTAACTGAAACCGTGTAGTTTAGACTAGTTGTTTCTGGTTTCCTATTATGTTCTTATCTCGTTTCGTTCAGCGTTGTTTTATAATGTATTATTTATGCCTTATCTCTAAAATCAGTAAATTGAAAGATTTCCTGTAAAAAATATCGACAAAAAATATGTTTTACATCCTATTTAATATTTAGATTGATAGGTGTCCGCCTCATCAGTTTTTGTCCATAATTTTAGTCGAAAATATAAGTCCGTGCAATGTTGTTCAACCGGTTTATCATTCGAATGCTATACCAAAATGTTAGCTCAGAATTGAGAATTACTTCAAGGATTTGTGTAATTTATGCTCACGATTACGTTCCCAGACGGCGTTGATAGCATGTTAACTATTACGATTACTACGCTGCAAATACTGACAATCATTCTCGCATACAGCGATAACGCATTATCATGGTCGGACATTCGTAATGAACGGACTGTTTTGTATTTACTTTCGCGTAGCAACTTTAAATGTGTACATAATGTGTAAATAATTACTTACCAAATGCCACCTGTTGTTTTTTGTTGTTGTATGATTTTTCATTGAATTGTTTCTTTTTTCTTTTCCCTACAAATATGTAATTTGACTTTTGGAATTGAAACGTATCACCCACAATTTTTGTCCTTTGTCCTAAGGTTGACTGCTAGAGAATGCCTTATGGCATTAGTTTCGCCTTTTGTACGTTAAGTTTTCTTTTGTGCAATGAAAATATTAAATGAATACATAAATATATATGTATTTAAGTATTATAGTTTATCTATATATCATGTATATCGTCGCCTAGTACCCATAGTACAAGCTTCGCTTAGTTTGGGACTAGGTCGATTTGTGTAAGATTGTCCCTGATATTCATTTATTTACATAGAAATTGTGTTCACTTTTATCGTCAAAACTTACCTTTGGCTCAACTTAAACCTAATGAAATGCAAATCACGTTATAATTTATAGATCTTTTAATAACTATACAGCTCAGTTGAGTGTTATAGTCATTAACATAGTACACAACTTACTATTTGTATCTGTTTCATAGCTCAAGTCTGTTATTTCCCAGTGAAATTGCGCTCTGTTGTTATCAATGGTGGTAAAGGTATCAAATGAGATGTAATGCGTAATGCGAAAAGAAGCGATGATACAAAAAGTTTGATTGGCTCGATGCAGCGGTCAAGGTAATCGCGTCTCGACGATCCCATCACAAAACAACTTACAATGTATGGTTGGCAACTATTATATTGTTAGACTCTAGCTGTTACGGAAAGCATAACTTCTTGAAGTTTCTATTGTTCCGACTGGACAATTGAGGTGTAATTTGTTGATCGTTACCTGCACGTGCCGGTCTAGCACAACTCTCCGTTTATCGCGCGATATAACATCATCCGTCTTTCTCGCATTATATTGAAAGGAAAGAGACAGACAATATCTGTCGCGCGACAAAGAGTCGCGTGGGCTACTCGTCTAGTTAGAATTAGAGGCAATAAGAAAGAAGGTGGCGTCTTACTATTCAGTCGACATTTGTAGTCTTAACACTCTTAACTAAAACTCTGATTTTTAATTCAAGACCAAAATCTGACAGTTCTCATCTTGATTATTTAATCAAATAAACATTATTTCATAAAAACATGAATGAGAACTTGTGCAACCAGTAATAATAGGGTAAGTTTTATTGATAAAAATACTGACACTTAAACCAGTATGCAGTGATCACAGCGAAACTGCGCCCGTTGACGTTAAATTTTGGTCTTGAATAAAAAATCTGAGTTTAGCTGTAATTTAATTGCTTTCATAAAATTTTCGGCTGTACTCTTTCGAACTATAAACATTTACCGTCAAAAGAAAATTTTATGAATTCACTGTATTTGAATGGCTCTTCGTTTTGGCTTGGTGCCATGCCAGTCAAATCTCTTATCTTATTTCCATCGTCTAATGAGATGAAATTTTGATTATTAAACTACGCTGTGGTTTGGATGGTATTTTGTTTTGCTTAATCACATTTAGGAGGAATTAAATAACGTCTCATATTAAATTTTATATGTGGTCAGCAAAAACAGTTCTTACGTAATGGCTTGTTTTTGTAGCATATAGCCATCCCATCAAATCTGATATGACACACTACAATTAATACATTGATGAAAATCAAGACTTCTTTATCATCAATCAATCTTATTATCAATTTTACCATCAGGTGGTACACTGTCGTCAGTCACTGGTAGCAAAAAAAATACGAGTTCTATCAGAGGTTTCCGAAAAAAACATGTCATCGGCAGTAGTGACATCTATACTACGACATATAAAGTTGTAAATATGAAATATCCGTATATCAGTAGCGTGGCGTCGATATACGCCGATTCCCACTGGGTTGCCCAAGGAACGGCTTATAACAATCTTTTTCTTTAAATATGAGTACATGAATCCCTTCGGCTTCCCTTATCATTTTACTGACGCTACGCCTCTGCTGTACATTAAAGATATTTCCAAAAAAGTGATTGTTACAGACTATTTGGAAGTCACTGAATCAATTTTATAATATTTTTATTTTATGTATGTTTGTACGTGTCATCGTGCCTAATCGGCTAAACGGATTTCAATTATTTTTGGTACATCATCATCATCCACAGTTTCACCTTCTAGTAACAAATAATGCTGCGTAAAATCTAGATGTAACAAATTATAGGGCAAACGAAAATAACAAATTATTAGTTTTATAAGTATTTGCATTTTTTACTAGACCGTCAAAGCCGTACACGGAGCAGAAAAAAATCGCATTCCTTTTTGCTTCACCGCAGTCGGGTAAAAAGTATCCTATAACCGTCTGTTGGACTAGTTAGCCGTCTATCACAAATAGTTGATAGCCGTCCAGGCGGTTCGGTGTGAAAAAAAAAGTCCAAACATAAAATGGATGAATATATGATATGGATGAATTTCCGAAATAAATGATTATTATTAATATTATAAAAACACGAAAAAGAAGTTATCGACTCAACCAATGACCTGAAACCACAGGTCTATAACGCTTAAGTGAGTCTGTTCCAGAGGTATGGGAACGGTATGGGAGGGGTGACAATGACAAGTGAAGTGTAATAACTGTCTTGTTATTCACATCTACGTCACTTGTCAACCCTCCCGCGCCTCTCCCATACCTCAGGAACAGACCCAGTTATGCGTGAGGCTTAGAGCATGTATCACATTTTTTTTTATATCTTCAACTAGAGAAGCTAGAGAACTAACGTGACAATCAGAATCAGACGTGAAACTACGCGGTAAGCAGAACTCGGCTTTTGCAACATGAGTAACCGCTAATGTAATCATTATCCTTACTATATTATAAACGGGAAAGTATGTATGTACGTTCCACTTAATCTCAAAAACGACAGGACGAATTTTTATGAAAGTTTCCAGTTATGTACCTTATAAGTCAGAACAGGACATAGGCTAATTTCATCCCTTTTAGGGCCGAAAAAGGGGATAAAAATTTGTATGGATAGTAAATATTTTTTTATGCTAGGAACTTGAAATCTTGGTAATATGCTTCACATTTAAATTAGTAATATATCGAGTTTTGGGGAAAGACATCAGCTACTTTTTATCCCGGAAAAATACCTTTTATCCGTGATAAACGAATCTGTGGCAATGGGCAGGGCACGGGACGGCCGCTGGGGCAGAAAGGTTCTAGAGTGGAGACCACGTACCGGCAAGCGCAGCGTGGGAATCATCCGCAAGGTGGTCCGACGACGATTAGGGTTGTGGGGGCTCGTTGGATGCGGGTCGCCTCTATCCGGCCCCTGTGGAAATCTATTGAGGAGGCCTGTGTCCAGCAGTGGACGTCCTACGGCTGAAATGATGATGATGATGATGAAACGAATCTAAGGCGGACGAAGACGCGGGCGGCCGCTAGTCTAAATATATGTATAGATAGCTACCGTATTTTAAACATCACAAGGAAAGTTGTCGGATGCGTTGTCGTTACCGTTTTGTCGTACAGCCGGCAAGTTTGTCACTATGACGCGGCGATATTTCAACGGCAGCCCCAACGTAGTTTAGCGATGATGTCACCTTGACGAGCTTGATTCTGATTACATAACTTCTGTACAACTTTAACGCTACGAAAACTTAGTGTGTAAATAGTTTTTAACCCTTGATAAAAAATGGTGTTATATGGGCCATTCTACTTACATAAAAAGCATATTGTGCAAAAAGTGATAGTCAGATTGTTTTGTGGCCTATTAATCTTAAATATATATAGCATTGTTAAACTGTCATTTTCAATTAATTTTACTCTATTTGCTCACCGTTTATAATTATAAAGCAGGTAACGCAGTGGTCATGGATGTCGCCACTTTAGTATGAAAATAAGGTAATTACCGCTGCGTTACCGCATTTTTACGGCTATAATGATCATAGGCCGGAATTCTCGTGGCACTTTTTAGCTGTCATAGGGATTTCTCAATTATCGACTTCCGATTTCATATATCGATCCATTATATAACAGAACATATTAGAGAAGATTAAAAGTAGAGGTAAACAAAAGGCGGTTAGAGATTATTAAGGCTTAGCAGATTAATCAAACACAAATATTAAACACGGTAAAGCTAAGAAGTTTAGCCTGGGAGGCAACCTGTTGAACCCCTGAGATTCCAGTTATTCAATGGAAATACATGCAAGTATACACTCGAGTGTTGACGTTCGATATTTCCGAGAAAACAAGCATTAGAGGTTCAAAGAATAAATACTCACCTTCACATACGCGAGCACGAGAGATTAAGTCTTTATAGGGAATAATATTTCTATTGGAAAGTTAAATACGTACAAGAAAAGTGCATTTGAGTACTGCTTTATTGTTGTCATTCTATATCATCATTTTATCTGATGTCTCAGCTGAGCAAAATACAGGTAACTCTTTTTTTCTACTCTTGAACTATAAACTGTGAATAAGAACTCCGCAAATCATACTAAAAAGGCATACTTTTTAGATTGGACCATCACTCTATACTCCATGGTTTATATTATGTCACTGAATTATAATACCTATTTTATACAACTCCGCTTAAAATTATAATGAATTTAAAAAAAGAACGCAGTGTTTTTGCATTTTTTTTTAATATGTTTCATTTTTCATTTATGGCTTTTATTTATTTATTATTTATGTTTATGGGTTACTCGTAGAAAAAGTATTGTATAGAATAGTTATATAATTCGTTTTTTAAGTCTCGTACCTTAAAAGCGGTACGCGACTGAAAAAGCATACATTATACACCGTGACCGTTATTAACCCGAAAGATTTAAGCTAACGATACTAGAGCCTAATTAGAGTATATAAAGTTATGTAACATATAGTCCAAAAACTCATAATTAAGGAGATATTAATTATTTACAACAAATCAAAAGTTAAAAAATCTCCAGTGTAACACACCTTAAGGGCGTGAGCATGACGTAGCCATCTACTTCTTTTACACTTAGATGCACTAACTGTATGGTTGTTAGCCAGTTTCATAAAGAAGTTTGGTATCTATCTACAAAAAGTTTTTACTACCGAAAATATTTTCATCACGAGATAAAAGGATATAACATGCAACTAAAATACAGTGTAGTATATTAATCCGAATAATTATAATATCTTATCTTACACACTTCAATCTTAAGTAGCTTTTTTGTTATCACTGAGATAGAGATAATTAGGTTTGTTCTGTTCTAAGTCGCGAGAGTGGTTCTTCTTATAACTGGCTAGTTTGAAATTGATTGTCACTAAAATAACACATTACAAATGATAACTTATTGTCACGCAAGATAAAATAACATTGAACATTTTATTGACTGTAATAAATAATATTCGCTATGTCGCATTATCCTTCGGCTCATTTAGCAGATATCCACTTTGTGTACGGATTTTGTGATGGGAACTCGCTCCAGGCAGTCGCCGAATACCGAAGACGATACCCAAACCGTCGTATACCTCACCATTCGAATTTTGCGGATGTCCATCGACAGTTTCGCGAAAAAGGGCTTGGAAAAGTTCACAGAGAAAGGCCTATAAATCTAGATGAACAAGCAGAGAACAGAATAATGAACATCATAACAGAAGACCCAACTTTGTCATCAAGAGCTGTAGCAAGAATAGTCAATGTTAACTATAAGCTCGTATTAAGGCTATGGAAAAGGTACGGCCTGCATCCTTTTCACTACAGGAAAGTACACGGATTAATTAACAATGACGGGCTAGCTAAAGTTGCCTTTTGCCTAAGGATGAATCAGAAATTAGTTTGGAAACCCGACGAACTATGTGGTTCTAGCACGACGGATGCCCGGCCCCCTTCGGCTTGGATGTTCGTAATTGGCTGAACCAACAATACCCCGAGAGATGGATTGGCCGTGGGAGCGAAGTTTTAGCATGGCCTGCCCGGTCACCGGATTTAACTCCGCTAGATTTCTTTCTATGGGGAACTCTGGAAGATAAGGTTTACTCAACACCTGTGAACTCCAGAGAAGAGTTGTTAATAAGAATTCAAACGGTTTCAGAAGAAATGAAGAACACTTATGTTAACTTGAATCATGAAATCCGTTCAAGATTGAATATTTGTGCTGAAAACGGCGGTACACATTTTGAAAATCGAATTCATTAAATTACTCGTAATAAAAATGCGTAACTGTTTCATGTTGTTGTTTATTTTACTGTAGGTACAGGTTATCATGATCGCTGTTACAACAAAGTCCCTTTCCTGTATGAGGTAAGAGGTAAGTATGATGTAAAAAAATAAGTAGTATGATTTCCTTCGAATATTATCATGCCTAACAATTTATGGTTGTGATTGTTAGTTAAAAAAAAGATACCTAAGACACAAAGTTTCAATTATAATGTAAGAGCACTTTAATGTCGTAGCACCCAATAAAGTTTGGGTACATAAGTATTTGTGGTATTTTGTGGTGCCAATCAATAAAAATAATTTCAACACAAACATCGTGCTAGACATAACTTGACACTTCTTGAAATAAAACAATTTAACGGATTATATCGCGTATATTATCTCATTTTAGTTCCCGACGTTTCGGAAGCTTTCCAGCTTTCCATGGTCACGGGAGGAGTGAGAAAAGATGTATTTTCCTCTGTCAAAGTTACAATTTGTGCAAACTACCCATTTTTTGAAAAAACACAAATAAAGGTGTACATACATGCCACCCATTTTTTTTCAAAAAATGGGTAGTTTGCACAAATTGTAACTTTGACAGAGGAAAATACATCTTTTCTCAGTCCTCCCGTGACCATGGAAAGCTGGAAAGCTTCCGAAACGTCGGGAACTAAAATGAGATAATATACGCGATATAATCCGTTAAATTGTTTTATTTCAATGAGTAATAATCGCGGAAACAGAAGAAAATATTATTGACACTTCTTGTCATTCATGGAATACAAGTCACACCATTCACCTTTCATCGTATGATTTCGGAGCGATTCGTGAAGTGTCATTCTCGCTCTCTGTTCTTCAACTTGAGATTCCCACCTAAAGGCTTGTTCACAAAGAAGCGGGCAATTAATAAGATTTAATTCGTACTGAAATAGTAATTTAATTAAGACACATAATTAGACCCATGTTGATATAACATTATTTACTCGTACAGTCGTCAAAAATATGTGGTTTAAATCTTTCGGGTTATTAACGGTCACGGTGTATAACGATTGCATAAAATACTATTAAAAGCTGACTATAATCAACTACTTAAATAATAATGAATCGAATCTTCCGACATGGATTAGAATGTAACCTATCATCCACTGCCGTTCTGTAGTACTGTGTTGTAGTTCTTAGATTAAGTACTGTAGTGTAATACCCAAAGGTGTAATTTAATAAATTTTAACAGATTGTAAACAAAAATTTAAAAAACTGAGAATTTTCGAGATGAACAATGTTCGTAATCAATAATATATTTCTTTTCTCTTACGATTCTGCGCGTTTAGACATAGATAAAACTCAAATTGCCAAGTAACCAGTATATAAATTTTAATGAACAGTATAAAGTCTCGTCAAACGCATCGTTATAGTATTTTATGCAATCGTTATATAATGTATGCTTTTTCAGTCGAGTACCGTGTTTAGGCCACGAAGCTTGCGGAGTGGCCTAAGTAAGGTACGAGACTTAAAAAGCTAATTATATAACTATAGTATACAATACTTTTTCTACGAGTAGGTATCATCATCATCATCATCATCATCGTCATCATCATCATCATCATCATCATCATCATCATCATCATCATCATCATCATCATCATCATCATCACGATCACGATCACGATCACGATCACCATCACAATCACCATCACCATCACCATCACCATCACCATCACCACCACCACCACCACCACCACCACCACCACCACCACCACCACCACCACCACCACCACCACCACCACCACCACCACCACCACCACCACCACCACCACCACCACCATCACCACCACCATCATCATCACCACCACCATCACCATCACCATCCCCATCCCCATCACAATCACAATCACCATCACCAGCACCATCACCATCACCATCATCACCATCATCATCACCATCATCATCACCATCAGCGTACCTCAATTATCTTCGACTCATTCATTCGACATATTCAAAGTGTTGGCTTATGAATATATCAGTTCAGTTGGAAGTGCCATAGAGTATCCGACATTGAAAAGTATGCTATTAAAGTTTGCTCTATGAAGTTCTTATTGAGGGATTAAAGTCGACGAGTAGAAAAAAACTATTTTTACCGTGGTGACGAACTTCTTAGAGAATTCTGGTGAAGTTATGATGCGTGTGTGATGCATCAGAAAATAAAACTTATTATGGTCCTCTTATCTTATGCTATTATAAAGTTGTAAAATGGGATGTCTCTACATTGAAGATATTTTCACTAAAAATAAGTGAAATGGGCTATTAAATGAGAGGTCCCTGAATCAAACAATACGCTTTGGGGATGTTTGTATGACTGAGTGTATGTGTGTGTTTTGTAGTCGCATGCCGTTTAAACGGTACGGTACGTACTTTAATTTTCATTTAAGAACGTTACATTAACTTAAATACAAAATGGGAAAAGCCTTCCACATTTTTTTATTTAATTTTATGCATTATTATTTATGATACTGTTATATACATAGGTTATAGACTATGAGAGGAAGAATACAATATGATAACTCATTATATAGCCATTGAATAACTGCAATACTTTTGCAGAACTGTTGAAAGATCTCTGCAAAAAGAGATACTTAAGAAATGAAAAGTACGCCCAGCGCGGTATTAACATCTAGAGATTTCAAGCGCTTTGAATTTCAATTTAAACTATCTAAGTTAGCTGGCAACTAAATAAAACTTTTAATGGTTTTCTCAATTCATATTTATATGCAGATGTCACGAAATTGTATCGTATGACAACAAATTAAGTGAATGTGAAGTTAAGTGAAAATATAAAGTTACGATTCCAAATCGTGTATAATTTGTATTGTGTGTCACTTTACACGTATTTTTGTTAAAATATAAAATATCGGTGAAAAATCTATAAGCCCATAAATTAATTACACGTAAGACTAACTTATGATATATACTTCATTATTTTACGTCAAACTTACTCAAGGCGCCTCATTTCCATGCTTGCATGCACGAATACTATTTATACAGCAATAATCAACTTATGATTGTACCTAATCTGACTTCGATGAAAGAGGGTTATGACATTTCTTAGCGTCGAAAACGTGAGCAAATTATAGCGGTGTTTAAAATTGAAAGATGATCTGTTACTTTATTCATATTTATGTTTGCTCTAGAAAAACAATAAATATTTATGTAATCTACATTATTGACGTCAGTCCTGAACGGCCATTGAACTGGATTATACTTTTAAAATTTCGGTTCGGTTTAACAATTTTTTAGCAAACTGATCTCGTAACTTGTTCCATTGTTTTAAAATTGTAGTGTCAAAATTTCACTAGCTATACAAACTAGAGAGTATACCTAGAATTTATTTGTAGAAATGATAAGTATAACTCCAAAAATCCAGATGGATGACCGGAATTTATTGCGTATTTTATTCCCGCAGTCTTTATTTTGCTATGAAAACTATGAAACTATTTGTATGGAAAAGTTTATTCGCATCGCCACTTCCAACATAGTCTGCCCTTTATGGGCAATTAAATAAATCTGGATGATTTACACTTCCCGTAGTCTTCCAAACGTAAACATTTTATGCGACACTTGCAATTTGCTCTCGACAGCACAAAGGGGTGGTGTGAAATAAAATTTCAAGCTTTTTTGCTGGCCTTAATCATGTATTGTCGTGAATGTATGTAATTTCTAGTCAATCATTACTTGAAGTATAGAAAAACTGACTCGTGAGATTGTATTGCAAGTTATGCACAGAAGTGAAGGTAAATAAGGCTTATAAAAAGGAATCTCATGTGAAACATCAGCCAAGATCTCTACAAAGGTATCCACTTCAGTGTTTTAGCTTATTTTCTGCATTGTAGTCGGACTATGAGGACAAAGCATTGTGACAAGCGCCCTCAAACGTGAGGGTCCTCTAGGAAAATTAAATATTTTCCCTTTTTTTTGTGAAAAATGTTGCGATATTCTGGCGGAACCACGGGACATGTTTAATTAAAATGTATCACTTTGTCGTGAGACCTCGCTGAACTTTATTTATTCTTTTAACGGGCATGTTTTAAACGGCAATCATTTTTGTAATTTATGTTAAATCTTGCGGCTTTGACTGTATGAAAAACATATTTGTCTACTTTTCCGGGAAGCCTGCGTTTCTAAATTAAAAGTAGCCTTTCATACTACAAACTACATATCTCCATGTTTTAAATCTGTGCACAAAACTTGTTCCGTTGTTGAATAAGATCAAAGGAATGAACCAAGAAACATTTTTTTAAATTGTTTCCTTGTCTCTTTCTTGGTCTACGATACCATATTAGAGGTTCCGTATTCACTCAGGAGCGAGGCACCGGGGGCAAGACACACATTTTCGCATTTACAGGATGTTGTTAATGTTTACATGTTGTTAGCGTAATGGCGTTAAATTTTTTATTTTTTTCCACATTATATATTTCTATCAATGAGTTCATTAATTATATGTCATCCTTAAAGGGGCTTACAGCTCTGAATGACCTTCGATCCCTAGCTCTTCGCTTTTCCGTGTTGTACATGTCTCATCATGTTTTGACAGCGACCGTCTTTACCAATAGATATACTGCTTCAGTTTCTCTTCAAGAGTCACCGAAACCAAGATAAACGCCGTCAAATATTTGTTATTTTTACGACGTAAAACCAGTTTTTGCCACTTTTCTTAAAAAATACACGCTTTTTAAAGAAAAAGCTTGCGTTGCAAGTTAGGTCTTTTCATAATGAACAATTAGGCATAGGTTTTGAGTCTATCAAAGGCTTATTGAAAGACTAGATACGAAATCTTCATTTTTATAGCCCTCTCTATAAAACTCCATAATTACATATAAAGCAATATATTCTGATTTCCGAGTCCAAGAAAGTATTAAATATAAACTGAACTATCATATGAACCATGTTTTGAAAGTTATTTTGGCCATTCCAGGGACTAAATACAGAACAAAATCCATAAAATTACAGTTCCATACAGGTCAACCTAATAAAAGCGTATTAAAAACGTACATTTTCGCTTGGAGCCCCTTAACCTGTCCGCTTTAAGTAATTGAAGAGATTCATTTTTTGAAAGGAAAACATGTATAAGTCAATTCCTCACAAATTATTTATGCATTATCTGTGTGATACGATTCCGATCAGTACGCTTACCTCAAATACATATTTGACAGTTATAGGCATTTATTAAGACAGGTCCACTCAAGATTGTGTTCCGAGACTTCCGAGGCTCTTAGACATCTCTGTAAGAAATTCTTGTTCGGCTGAACAACTCAAATTTTCTGATAATAAGAATCTCAATCTGCCCGTAAGGTTATTGCGTTATATTCTGTGTGTTGTAGGTACAATGGAAATATCTATTGTTACAATCTACATGTAAGTAATGTATTATTTCGTCTGTTATCATACAAACTAATTTGGCTCTGATACTTCGTTTTTGTCTATTTTTGGCTACATCTTTCTCGAAGTAATATCATAGGTATAGTACTAAAAAAACGGGTAACAAAAAAAAACTAAATGTAGCTATTTATGTATTACACTACAGAGGCGTGGCGTCAAGAAAATTACATGGGAAGCCGAAGTAAATTCATTTACTCATATTTAAAGAACAAGGTGGTTATTCCTATGCCTTTCCTTGGGCAACCCGGAGAGAATCGGCTTATATGGACGCCACGCCCGCCACTGCTACACCTACCCTACAACCAGTTAGATAGTTGCAGAGATTGTATGGTGATAATCCAATCATACAAAAAGGCTTATATTAGGCTCTACGAGTAGTATGCAATGGTAATGATACTGCTGTTAAGACACTCATAATATTAAGTAGCGGCAGTAATAATGTACTTACAATACAAATCCCAATAAAACAGAAATCCCAACATTTTTACTAAACGCAAATTCATTTAGCAGAACAGTGTTAATAACTCTTTGAATCTGTTACCCAGTGTCTCCCTAAAACATGACATTGATAAAGCAACAAGTCTTCACCACATTCACGACATTTTATCCCCGGGGTCCCATGGGTGGGGGTGAGGGGGGTCGCGTTCGCGCTCGCGGTGTAATTATTTCATACCTACCTACTTTGGGTCTCGTTCCCGTACGGAATAGAGAAACAATCGGTTCACGAGGACGTATTTTTCCGTTCTCGTCGCCGGATGGGGTGGAAATTCTCCGCTTTCAATAAATGCAAGCTACGATGCAGATGTCGTACCGCGTGTCTGAAAGATGACTCTGTATATTACTCTAAACAGATCCGCCTCGTTGGATTTTATTCCGGAATTGTGATAACAGTTTGGCGTTGAGCTGGTTTTATTATACACAGTCGGTAAAGGAAATGGACTCGTACAACCGTAGAATCTTGTCGCACTAACGTGACATTTATATTACAAGTGTATGAGTGGATTGTCGTTGCGATGGTATTGGAATAATTCTGCTAACTATATCTAGAGTAGCCTGAACCATGCCTCATTTATTTAAGATTGTA
Organism: Hedya salicella; assembly: GCA_905404275.2. Classification (NCBI taxonomy): domain Eukaryota; kingdom Metazoa; phylum Arthropoda; class Insecta; order Lepidoptera; family Tortricidae; genus Hedya; species Hedya salicella. The sequence continues at coordinate 12,930,470 of FR990111.1, read as the reverse complement.
TGCTCATCCAATACTAATTTCCGCCACGTGTGTCTATTCGCGCAGGCCGTTCTTATATCTGCCAAGCCTGTGGTCGCGCTCCCCTATTGGTTAACTTAGGCACGAAAAATGTTGTCTTCTTTCATGACACTGTTTTTGTAGTCTAATACGAGTACTAAAAGGTGCTCAACTTCATAAGCATAGGAGAAAGAAAATAAAACTCTATTTTTTCTTGAGCGTAATTGTTTAAAAGGTATCATATAATATAAAAATCTGTAGATACTACTCGCGTGTACTAAAAATGGTTAAAATCCTAATATCCTAATATCCATAGATAAAAACAAACATCCAAAAAATTCAACAAAAAATGTTTCGATTCAGTGACCATCAAATCAAAAGTCTGAATTACAATTTTTTATATCTATAATGTACAGTTAGCTGCAGAGAAAAGTAACCCCTCTGCCATACTAACATTATATGGCAGAGGGGTCACGTTTCTCTGCTGCTGACTGTACAAAAATTTCATTTATACAACTTTATAATAGTATAGACAACATACTTAAAAGCCATTGATTGATAATTATTGCATTCTGCATAGAGCTCGCTTTTGCGTAAATTGCCTTCAATCGCTTGAGTTCTTCTATAAAATTAATTAAGCCTTAACTTTTTTAGTTATTGATGTTGCGAGGCTCTTAAATTGCTTTCAAGTTTAGCTTCGACCTTTTTGCACTTAATGTTTTTAATTTCTGTAATGAAACAATAAATAAATTCAAATAATTTATACAATTTTTGTCTAGTTCAGATACATATTCTTTTTTTAGGAGATGAATGTACGTATTACGAAGTAGTGCTTTTTTGAAACGTTCCTTGAACTTGGGTGTTAAATTATGTTCTATTCGAAGTAAATACCCACCTACGTAACTAATTTGAAATTAAATACAACGTGCCAACCTTATTATCCTAAAGAGTTTTGCTGACAGCTAAATGATGTCCAGCAGTAGACTAACTTAGGATGATGATGATGATTTTGAATTGGCTACAACGTTTCTGCTTGGCCTTAAGGTTGGCTGGTGAAGAATGCTTTAGTTATGGCATGAAGGTGGCCTTTTGTACGTTAAGTTTGCTTTATGAAATTAAATTAATAAATTGTCAATTCTTCATCGTCTCGCTTCTCCAAATATAGCGAGCCATTAGTTTCAATTCTTGATTAAGGGAATTCCTTAAAGTGTGATACCTAAGTCGGACAGTAATAATATCTACTACTCATAAGATTCGGGCCAAATTACAAAGTAAGAAATAAAATTATTTTACAAAGTAAGTATTTTTAACATTTGAAATTAAGTATTTGCTAAAGTATATATAGTACATTTCATACGACTACTAATATAAAGGCTACATAAATTATTTCAACTAAGCTTCTACAAAATAAAGACAAAATAAGTAAAAAATTGGTTATGATTACTTACATGAATAACTAAACCAGCATAGTGACCCTCGTCGACGCGAACACTCGCACGCGCGGCCATCATCACAATGAGACTCCTGCCATCTATATGATACCCTACAAGCCAAGGCACAGAGTTTTTAGCTAGGGTAGGCAGTTTTTATGTGCCTATATGGAGCCATGGTCGATCAGGGCTTCGGGGTAGGAAGTTTCTCTGTGCTTATATGGGAGCCATGGTCGTTCAGGGCTTCAGGGTAGGCAGTTTATCTGTGCCTGTATGGAGCCATGGTCGTTCAGGACTTCAGGGTAGGCAGCTTCTCTGTGCCTGTATGGAGCCCGTTGTTCAGGGCTTCAGGGTAGGCAGTTTCTCTGTGCCTTTGGGTCTATATGGACCGCACGCCACTTGCCCACAGCCCACTCGTGGTGCTGAGTCTTCAACCCTGCATCTGCGTCCGTAGTCCAGTCGGGGTGATGACGCCTACCCAAGACACTACATATTACACTAGGAGCATTTGGGGCTAGTGTCCAGGCCGCCAATTTTTTTCGGGGCGGCGAAATCTAAGACTCATGCTAGCTTTTTTTTTTTCAAAAATGGGCGGAATTTTTCATGGTTCCCCAGGGCTCGAGGTGAGTCCGACGCTGTTGATCCCACCCTGTCTCGGTCGAGATGGAGAAAACCGCTTGTCTCTAAGCGTGGTGAAACTTAGCTTCAAACTTCATGTGTTTGAATTTATTTCTCTGTTAGCTGCTTTTATGTTCTAAACATTTCAAAATGGCTGATAACAAGTTTGTGTGACGCGTGTGGCTACGGGGCACGTGTAAACTTTTTGTTGATAGTTCTATTTTCAAGTTAGATGCAGTTTTGTACCCCTACGTTGTTATTAAGTATCTTATTTGTGCAGAATAATGTGAAATAAATAAAATGAGTGACTTAAACTAAAGGCTAAACTATATTTAACATTTTATACCAATTTATCAGCGGAGGTGGATATGAAGTGTGCGCACGGCAGAGCACGATGACCGTGCCGTGCGCACACTTCTTACTCGCCGCCGCTGTCTTTCCCCCCCGTCGCCCGCCGACCACGGGAGTGCCACGAAAGAACTTGTTAAGATATAGTTATTAATATAATGTTGGTATAAACCCTTGTTTGCTTCATCAGTAGCATGCTTTGATTGCCTCAAAAAGGTTGCAATGTTTCTAAATGAAGGTATCAGGCAAAATACTATAATTGCGTTTTCTGAAGCGTTATTATATTAGTCCAATGCCAAGCCGGGTCGGCAGAGGAGCGTTAAATATGCATCGTTCCGGGTACTCCTGGGTACCCTCCGCACCGAGTTGGAACTTGTTGAAGCGAAGTTGAGAACGTAGACTTTGAAGTCAATGAGGTTTTTTAACCAATTCCAGATACACGCTAAGAGCATTTTCTTTCGTTATATAACTATTTTAATATACAAATCCTTATTTATACCGATACTTATAAATTCAAACATCGTGAAATATTATTGAATTTAAATAAAACAATTTAACGGATCATATCGCGTATATTATCTCATTTGAGTTCCCGACGTTTCGGTAGTGACCATGTAAAGCTGAAAAGTCCGTTAAATTGTTTTATTTAAATGTGTAATAATGGCGGTTACAGAAGAAAATATTATATTATTGAATGTTGAAGACAGAACATCTATCGAAAATGTCTAACGCTACATATGCATAGACATTCATAAGCCTTTCATTATATAACAGAAAAATGAGACACCTTTAACATAAATGTTAATAATCATGACACAAAGCGAAAATTGGAGACTTACAGTAATCATCATCATCATCATTACAACCATCCTCCACTGCTGGATACAGGCCTCCTCAATAGATCTCCACATGCGCCGCATAGAGGCGACCCGCGCTGACCCGCATCCAGCGAGTCCACGCAACCCTAACCAGGTCGTCCGAACACCTCGCATTTTTATACTATGCATTAAGTATAGTATAAAAATTTGTGTTGAAATCGTTTTAAAAATTAGTAAAAAAATACATGACTTTCGAAAGCAAAGTAGTATATGTAAAAATGTGTCTGAATATTTAATGGAAATATATTGTGCTGTTCTATAAAACATCCTTTCTTAATACGATACGTAAGTTTCTATTGGCAGAATTTCCTCTGAAGTTTTGTTTGAATTCCGCTGAAACCAAGCTAACTTTTCGATTTAGTTCGGAAACTTAATCTCGGTATTGGTTAACTATACGTTTTAGCACAATTACCTTGCATTCGTAATTTAATTACTTGCCCAAATGTGTCGAATATTTTAACGCATGCATATGTACATCAAATCTGTTAATTTATTCTCTGACATTCATTTTCTTAGATGTATCTGTAACATTTCCTAAGTCGTATCTATGAAATTTTATTAGAAAAAGACGTCTGCTTTAAAAAAAAGTAGACTCCCTTTAAGTATTGTTAAGATATCAATTGACCTGTATGTATGTATTAGTGCGTCTTCGGAGCGAGGCGCCACATCAACACCTCGAAAAAGGTCATGTCATGACGAAACGAGACAAATTGACACACACACACACAAAAAAAAAGACATGTATGTATTAGGGAATGTAATCGATCATTTTTACTATGGGAAAACCCGATTTTTATCGTAGTACGAGTATGTATCGACCTGGAGGAAAGGATAACATGATCATATTATTTTCGTAGGTATACCTACGGGGTATACCCCGTACATTTCCTACACTTACGTACTTGTCAGTACTAGAAGGCGTTAAAGCTTAACCAACATTTTTGAACACCTTGTCCTTTCGAATATAACACGGTGACTGAACAGTAAATCAGCTTTGAAGAAACCTTGCCTAATCTTCGACGGAGCACGATTTTATTACGTGCTGAATTCAGCGCGAAAACGTCTTTCCCACACTTGATCTCAATTGATTAGCATCGCAATTATTAGCAGTTGCAATCATAAAATGAATAATGTGAATGATTAATAATATCTGACAGTAGATACATCAAAACTAGGCTATATACCTATAATTCGCGCCACGTAAATAAATTTGTATCTCTGAAGTTAGCCCCCTCACTCTCCCACTGCGCCCATAGACTATGCTCGGCCCGTAGTTTCGCAATCTCCCCCACGTCTGATTTCTCTTCTCTATCTACCCCGCCCCAACTCGAATTGAACTAGTTATGGTCGAACCCACCTCCGCAGTTCTAGTACGTTACTCACTGCGTACCACCACAACTCCAAGTGGTCACGGATGGCATTTCTGTTTGTTGTTTTGCGCTCCCCTCACTGAATCCGATTACTGGTAAGGAGGCCTAGCCAGACTTTTCCAGGATCAGGTTAAAAAAAACCCGTAGAATATGATTTGTGAGGCTGCGTAAACCCCTTCAGTGCCTAAAAACAATTACTGAAACTCTACAAGTAGCTAACTGCAGAGACGCAAATTTACTTGGCGCAAATTGAAGGTAGATTATTTTGTGACCGCTCAAAATCTATCTGCACCCTAAAGTTAACGGAACCATATTCATGAATCTAAGTCTGTCTACCTGTCAGTCAATTCTACCTTTAAAGAGGTTGAATTGTTTACATTATGTGTGAAAGTGACAGACACATTTTACAAACTTTTATAAAATATTTATTATGGAATCGGTAATATGTTAAATCATTCCGTGTATAATTATAAATTAACGTTTCAATGGTTCCTATTCAAATCTAAGGTACTTTAAAGTTCCACTCTTCTTGTCTTCAAGTTGCATCACTCGTAAATACCAAACGGCAGCCACCCAAATGTCACCATTAATTCTGCCGTGGAATGTTATGTGGACTTTAGTCATGGTATGACCATGGAGCTATTGCATTTATTTCCTTGTCTTGTTGACCGTACTGGCACTGACTAATATGCAGACTCAGTCCTTGACCTAGTTCGTGCTTACGTCGAATTTATGATCGTCTAGAACCTAACCTACTAGTGAATTGGTTTCGGAGACGATAGGTGGAAAAAGAAATACTCAAGTGGTCTCTTATGATGGAATGAAGTCTGTTTGTTTAAAAGGTGAAACAATAATATGAAAAGTTATCGTCTATACTTGAAATTTCCTTTTATTTATCGAGTTTTAGTATGAATGATCAGCGCTCCATTCTATATTGTAGTATTTCATTTATGAAGATGGATTCGCAGATCAAAATTATGGCGAAATCCGAGAGTAAACAATCGAATTACAGAAAAGTCTTTATCCCGTTTTGCTCGATAACAGTTGCTTATGAAATAACCGATTCAATTGGATTTTGTTGTAAGAGTTTACGAGGGTTTAAATGGTTTTAGATATAGGTGTGCATCATGAATTTGTTACGGTTACAAACTATTCGATTTTTATTCTGTGGGCAAGGCACGCGTTCATAACGTACGCTACGCGTCTCAGGTAGATAAATATAACGCTTTTTTGTAGTTATGTACAAAACACTAGCATTTTAGAACGTGTCTATTCAGGATACTGAACGTTTTACTTACCCCTTCGTATGAAAAAAGGGTCCTCTCGGAGTCATAACGTGATAGTACTGAACCGATCGGAAATAATCGAAGTTGATAAATGTTCTAAATCACTTAAACCAGAAAAAACTGAGTCCCAGGATAAGAGCTGACATGTCCAACCCCCGCAGTATGAGCGTGTCCGATTTCCCCCCGCTGTACATTCCCGGAGCATCCCTAGGGAGCGGCGATATCGCTCTGACGGGCCGCGTCAGGCGCTCCACTTTGTCGTTACAAATTTGGGTCACAGTCGCGATGGATTAGTCTGTTTAGGCTTTGAATTATAAACTACAGCAGAAGTTGAAGTTCGCTGAGAAACTCATGAGGTTAGACCATCACTCCGTGCATTGCTAAAGCAACATTTATGATGTCATCCGTAGTCTTCTAAACAATACAAGAAAGCTGCTTAGATTCTTATCAACGCGTTGCGTAAATGTGATTACATTTATGACTCAATCATTGTAGGTCGTTCCGATTGTAATGAATGTCCGTAACGAAGAATTAAGTAAGTGTAGAGAATCGTGTATACAAATTAGAAATAAAACTTTCACCTGATAAAAATCATGGTTCAGAAAAAATTATTCGGTAAATTGGGTCATTCATATAACAACTTTTGTGACATGGCTATAATATTCGTGTAACATTTATGTTTATTTATATAAAATTTCAAAGTTTTCGTTTGGTAAACTTCGGAGATAAAGGAGAAGGGGGAATGGTGTTTTTTTCACACTTTCCTTAATAAACAAAATCTAATCACAATAAATAAAAAGTTTCAAAAATTTGCAACTTAAGCCCTTTCATATGATACCCTATTTGACCCGGTAGCTAGACTTTTAATTTTAGCCCCCCCCCACCCATACTACTCATATTCGTCGTTTTTTTAGAAAATGAAAATGTATTTTTAAATATTTCCTGTGCAATACATGTGGACTGACCATGTTTATAAATATTCCAAATAGATAGCGTAAGTAGTTTTAGAGATACGGCGCTCTAATAGTCGGACAGACAGACAGACAGATAGAGTCGCACCATAAGGGTTCCTTTTGTACCTTTTTGGTACGGCACCCTAAAAACTATCTTATGTCCTTTCCTGGTTCTCGGACTAATTCCATGTCAAATTTCATCTGAATCAGCTTAACATTTCAAGCTTTGTAATATATTTTGTATTTATTTAGGTACTTCCCTCACTATTTCTAAGTATAAAAATAGACCGTCATAACGTTTTATATGGTTTTTATACATTTATCTAGAGACAGTCTAAAATCGCCTACTGATAATTATATTGTAAGTTTCAAATACCCAACACAAATAAATGTGATTGGTCAATTTCAGAATAACTAGTTGTGATGGGATGGGAATAGTTCGTAGCGGTTACGTTGTATAATACCAAATTTTGCAGTTTCTTTATAGTTTCAGTCCGAAGTTCGTATTGTGCCGTTCCTCTTTTTTTTTTTTTATTTATTTAACTTATACAATTAACATTTTACAAAGTAATTATTACTCGCCAAACTGTGACGTTTAATGGCCAAACTGTGACGTTTAATAGAATAGTTTCTAGAACCTCATGAATAGACCAAGGTCCAATGTTAGTACATATAGCACCGTTGGTTTGGAGTCTGCATAAATAATCCAATAAAAAGTCGTCGTATCTAGTGGCACATAAATTTGGACTCCTAATACCGCATCGGAAAAGTTTCGCCGTAGAACCGTCCGGGCGCTAACCGCATACGTTATGGTAATAGCAGTTTATTTTGGTACATATTCTACAAAATGCAAAGGTTTTTGGCCTCTGGACTGAATTGAATATTTAGAGCAATACAACATTGTTTTGACTTGAACAGTAAATTATAAGTAAAACGTGTGTCTACATAGTAAAGTAAAATCTGTGTGTCAGCCACTTTGATTCCTATATAGGCCACTGTAGCACCTGTACACAAAGACAGTTACTTTCGACGCTGTGTTTCCACAAAATGGATTTGTTTTACTACGATAGTCTAGGAATCCCATTTGTGATGGACTGTACCACGTTCAGAGGCAAATATTCATAACGACGCTTTGACGTTTATTTTGACTGTGAAATCGGATTACATACATAACTACAGTTTAAGTATTTATAGTAAGAATTTGCTCCCTAAAATAGGCTGCTAAGGAAGCCTTGATAGTGCTATAGCTTAGCGCTGGGGTTCGGTATTTTAACACGGATCTGGTTATTATATCATTTTCTGGACGTAATCAAATGTTTCGAAATGATTTTTCGTGAACTAATTAAACGTGAAAGGTCAAATTATTATTTTTAGCTTTGTGATTATTGTATAATTTCTTTCGAATGCTATTTTAGTCTTTATTCAATTTGTAATGGTGGTAAGGATATTTACAGAACAGAGATAAAGTTTCGTGAGATATCATTGTGCTATTTTTTCGTTGTGTGTTTTTTCTTTAATTTATCTACATTTAATAAATCTTTTTTAGTAGTGTATATTTACACTAGATTGGATTGTAGATGAAAAAATTCTAATGGATTGCTGTTCAACATCATTCGCGGAGGAGGAAAAAGCCATAACCCGCTTTTTTGCTTGAGCGTAGTCGGTTAAAAAGTATCATATAACCATCTGTGGATGGATACCAACATTGCAGCTACTCGTGTACGAAAAATTTTTGATATCCGTTTAGCCGTTTTGTCGTGATGAAGCCACAACGATACATACAAACATACAAAAAAAAAAAAGTTTCAGTGACCTTCAAATAGTCCGTTTCACTAATTTTATTGAAAAAAATCTTCAATGTACAGACATTACATTTTACAACTTTATAAGAATATAATAAATTAATCTCATCTGAACTCTTGAATGTATGAAAATAATTAATCTTACTACCGTTATATCCTCTAGTTATTAGTAATTGTCTATTTCAAATTGACTTTTATTTTCCTTGTTTTGTGTTCCGGGGTTGGTTCTTAGGGTCAACCCTGAGTATCTTCCAGAACTACGGAGACATCACAAGTCATCATTCTTTTACCCTTGTCCCTTTTATTAGGGTTCGGCGCAGCATGAATTTTTATTCAATCTCGTCCGTCAACTTCAATCCGTCATCTCGTTCTTTAGATTCTTCTTTTCCATATCATCTTTCACACAATCTAACCATGTTTTTTCGGTCTTCCTCGACTTTTATATTTACACTTAACGCTTTTCTCGTTCCATGACCTTCATCCCTCCTCATTAAATGCCCATACCTCGATAGTTTCCTCGTACCTTATGTGCAATTGTGTGCAATACTTTCAGACTTCCCACATACTGATTTCTTACTCTGTCCATTCTAGCCACGCCACACATCCATCTCAACATTCTCATTTCGGCCACTTGCAACCTCGTGTCATTCGTCCTCTTTACAGCCCAATACAGCATCCATACATGACGACAGGTCTTATCAAGCTTTTAGAAATTTTGGCCTTAAGTGGAAGCGGTGTTCGAGACTGAAACAAAATTAGGATACAAGACCAAAGCCCCGGCATAAATGTAGTCGATTTATAAAACCCATATTGTCTATCGGATAAAAAAATATCGGAAGCGGGAACGGTACTTTACAGTACAGTTGCTTTTATTTCAAGATCGGATGGATATTGGATATGTTCATCGTATTGCGTTTTAGCTTTCATGTTCTTCATTGTTTCAATTCTTCACACCAAGATTCTTTTGTTTACGTGTGATAATGATAAGTGTCGTGCGCTATTAACATTGCTAATGTTATGATTTCGCATATTATACCTCGTCTTATGTACTTAGTTTGGATATTCATTTAGGCATAATATTCGAATATTCTGCTGAAATCGATTCTAAAACTGATTAAGATTGTTATAAGATTGATTTTCCCTTCAGATCCACCACCACTCTCCCGTTTACTTAATTGTTGAAAATAAAGCATTTTATTTTGTAAATTGTATACCTTCGACTCGTTATTCTATTTAGGTTATACGCGGCTATACTTATCTGATGGAGAATGCCTATCTGAACATTAAATTCACGTTGTGTTGTGTAATAAAATTAAAATGCATAAAAAATACAAAACTCAGGCGCTCTATGATACAATTTCGCTAATGCTAAAGATTCGCGTGCTATTATGCTGCAATCTGACGCATCGATGTGCAAATTATAAGAACGAATAAGCGGAAAAACACACGTCAACTCTCCAAGCCAAACGTTACGGCTCTCACGAAATCCACCGCAAAAACCTCAACGAACTGTATCCATCAAACGAAACTCGCTTCTTAATACAACCCAAATATACCACCACTGTGCATTTATTACGCCTTGCTAAATGGAAATCCTCCGCTGCCCGTCTAGCAAAATAGAAGCAACCTTAACCTCCCAGTCCTTAAGTTCTTCTTCAAACACCACTCAGTCTCCAATAATGTACCTCTATCTTAGTATAAGTGACATTCGTATTAACGCGAGCAATCCGTTAACGACTCAATACGATCACGATACGGCGCACATTCGATTGATCGCTCCGAGCGCGAAAAGACAACAATATTCGATTTGACTTTATGGAGTGTGCGAGTTTATTGTAAAGGTAAACGATTTACAACCGTGGGGCGTGGCGTTAAGCATGATATTTGTTTTCAGCCGGAAAAGCGAGGAACAATAAAAATTACGGCTGGTGTTTTGCGGGCGGGCGCTCTTCGGCCGCTTCTAAATTCTTTTTAGTACACAAATGCATGGATTAGATTGTATTGTATTTATGATCGGACGGGGAAAATACCTACCTACATCGACGGGTCACTGATCCCCGTAAATATTCATCATTTAGTTTAATCTGTGTTCGTGTCGTGTACCTTTAATCGTGCTTATCTCTGAACCAAAGGTATCCTGCAATCCTGCCTAACAACAGCATGTATGAAAAAAATCATAGGTCAATAATAAAAACTCATAATCAATTCCGTTTCACAATTTAAATGGTTGCTATGAGAAAAGAACATCCTTCAACATAATTGAAAGGAAATGAACATAATTGAATCGATCATTATCATAACAAAGCTTTCTTCGGCTCTCAAGATGATTGGGCAATCTGGACAATTCGGTTGATCAGTTACACCGCTGTTGGGATTTGGGAGGCGAGGCTGACGGTGCAGCACCGGCACCGGCCGGTATTCGAAACGTTTACAACATAATAGAGAACATTAGTCCAATCCACTTTTGACATCATTATCTGTATTCGAGTGACGATAACCTGCGAGCGTAGTGCGTTCGACGCTCCCGCCCCGCCTCGCGGCAGTCGCGCGCGTCCTCGCTTGCAGTGCGGTCGTGTCACGCTGGCTGCGCATGCTCACTACATGAAGCTCACTGAGGGTGCGCGGGGAACTCGGTTTTGGCGGGTTTTCGGACGTGATGCGCCCTGCATCCCCTTACGGGATGCGCACGTGTTACCGACGCGCACCGCTGACGTATGTGCCAGCGCCCCGTCACAGTGAAATCTGTGACGTGAACTGTCAGTGATCACTTGGATTGCAGTGTTGGATTGTAGGATCGGAGTCGGACGCGGTCGCCTTCGCGGCTTTTTGTAAGAATCGCCCACTTCGACGGATGTTATGTCCATGATGATGACTCACCCGTGACGCACTTGATCGCTGGAACTGGGAATTATTTCATGATGCTATCGACTTTAATTTACGACTCGATGCGATGCTACAAAAAAAGTTCCTTGTTGATGCCGGTGGCTAATAAAATGACGATTAATGTTTTGGGCACTGGGGCACACTCTGGAACGTAGACCAAATGAAAACATTAAATTAGGGCACGAATGAGACCAATTAAAAGTCAGCAGTTATTTTTATCGGTAGCAAATGAGAATAATGTTCTCGCGTTGCTTAATGAACAAGGAGTAAATGAAGTCGACAAGTTTTATTGAGATCTAAATATTTACTCTGCATTTACTGGTTAATTTATTACTGAAACTAATTAACCTGATGATACTTCCGTGGATAAAGCTAATTGAGGACAAATGCATTATTTACCTGAGCTGCTATCTGAGTTAGAAATAACAAATCACATTCCTTTAAACTCGGACGAGCACTATTTCGTAGATCACAAAGCTAAGTCGAAAACGAAAAATCACTATCCGATTTGTTCCTGTAGCCTCGCAGAACACGGCAATCATTGCTTTTAGTTCTTCTTATTTCCACAAGCCTGTGTTGTATTTTTCTGTTACCTATTTTACTCTCTGGGATTTTTGCGTTTCAACTTTATAAGATTTCCTCGTGTGTTTATGATTAAAATTCTTTGTGTTGGAGCTCTGCAGCTTTGTATGCACGGGTGTTCCCTGTAATATTCTAAGGAATTTCAGCTGCGTATCTCTTGTGCATTTCTTTCTTTCTTTGTGTTTATAAATAATATATCTTAACCTGGCATATGGAAATGTCCACTTGTGCTAATAAGCGTAGAATAGTAATTGACTGACAAATAAGGCCGGTGGTCAATACAGTGGGTTCTCGGGTCTCTAGTGTTACGATTATATTCCCACGCGAGGGCTCCAACAGCTGAAGGGTTATCTTCAATGGACTTGTAAAAGCCGAGGATTCCACAAATTGTGGGAGCCCTGTCTGCGGCATTACTCTCCTGTTTACCCTTATAATATCTACCTTATTGTATCATGCCGAAAAGGGTCCCGTCTCACGGTATCCCAGATCTCAAACTGACGGTTTTAATCATATACAACTCTGAATTTATAAAGAAAAGTATTAACTTTCTAGGTACTGATTAAACGAATTGTTTTCTTTTTACACGTATGGAACTTAAATTTATCAGTCTATCTAGAACTAAATGGTGCTTTTCGGCAAATCTCAGTGACAAAGTACTTACATTTCGACCTCGGTTTGAAACTAGGTTAATGTATCTGAGATGTGAAACGTATGATTTTGGCTCATAAAGAAAAATACGCGGTTTACGACGCCTAAACTTGATTGACAACCTTGACGGATATTTTCGACGAAGATATTGTACCCGCATTTGACGCAGACTCAGGGGTGACCGTATGGGCTTTTGTTTGCTCCCTCGAGTCTATTCAGCTTTACCTATAATAAAATGCTCCCACGAAATTATCAAACATCAAAAGTCTGTAAGACTTCTTATTTCTAATAATATTATTGTGTTTGTAGCAAAAGTCAGCATCGTCGCAAAGTCGGCGTTTTACCGAGATTTGATATTTTATACATCCTGATCCTGAAATCTTTACAAGTTTCATCACTTGTTAAAAGAAGACCAACTAACTTTAACATTACAATGATATATCGAACATTAAGATAGAAGACACTAGTGAGAACGTTGTAGACATTAACAAACAGTATCAAAATAAGGACTAGAGAACTTATACAACCTCATTCCAGCGGCGGTTAGACGCGTTACACCGATCAATCAGAGGGGAAAACATCCGAGTAATGGCTCCTCATGACCCTAAGAAAAAAGCCGCCACATCCTATTTACTCGGTTCGGTGCTAAATAAGGCAAAATGTATCCGCGGGCCCGCCTCGCAATTAATCATCGGCCCGTCCGGAAATTTCCCAAGTAATCAGTTCTTGAATTAAGATTACACCTCATTCTGCCCAGGGTTTTCTATAACGACTTAATGCGGTCAAATCTGGCTGTCGTTATTTAAACATTTGTGGAAACTGATGAACTTTAAAGGTTAAACATTTTCGGGTTACTAGCATGCGTATTAAATTAACATCGAATGTCATTGGAGTCAAGTGACGATATTTGCTATTTGATTTATCCTCGTGACGTCAGGTCGCTAGCGGAGCGCTCGTATATTTCCTGTATAAGCGAATGTATTACTCGATTTTCCTTATGAGTATATTAGGATAAACTTAAGGAAAAGGTTATTTTTCATTTGGTTTATCCGATTACTTCGTGCGAACTTTCAAATTATTCAGAATGGATTATCTTTGTGCCCAGCGTCCAACACGGTGACTTTGTTTTGTGTTCCATTGTCATCGAGCATGAATGCTAATTCGCCAGTTGCACCAATCGAGCGGAACGTGACACGGGTAACATTATGCCTTTAAGTTCTTAACTCATCTGTTTGTTTCGCAGTACCTACTCGTTAATTGCGAATATTGACGATTGGCAAAACTTTGTCCCCGTCGAAAATGTTCGTTCGCGGAGTTGACTGAGACTCTGTAACTAATTTGAATATTGTTTAAGTGAAGTGTACGCAGATAAGTGTTTTTTGTGTGGCATTGAGATATTGTCGTGTTTGACAAGACGGTACCATCGAGACTGCTGGTATGCATATGTGCTATGAGAGGCCCGGCTTGGTCTCCGCCTTGAACGGCGCTGTTGGGTAAGATATACTTTTTATACAACCTTTTATTGAAACGATGATGACTAAACGACGAAACGAAAATGTGTGTATCGTTAGTTGTTTGCTCTTTCGTCTTCTGTATTAAATTATGAATACCTACCTGATGATCTACTTCAATATTTGAAAGAAACAAAACACAATCAATTTATTTCACGACCGCCTTAATATTGGCAATAATCAGTGGTATTTGTTGATTCTCCTAGTTCAATTATACTGCCGATTTAAGTACAGCAATTTGGTAATTCAATTTGAGCGTCCAGTTTATATAGATCCGTATCGGTAACGGAACATTGAAGTTCATGGGTAGAAGTTAGTCGACAACGCCGTCAGAATTTTCAATTGTCATTTCCGAATTCTCAACTTTATCATTTCGTGAAATCTTCCACGCAACTAAGTAAATTAAGACTGGAACCCAAATGTTTTACGGAAACGGCTACTGTTTTATTGATGAGTGATACGATACGTCTTGAGTAATTATGAAATATTGTATGATTATGTACTATTTTGACAACTGATATTTGTGTAAAGAACGATAAGTATGATTTGTTAGGAAATTGAAAAGATATCCAAAAAGCGTTGACAGTTTAGTACAAAAGAGTTCTATGGCCAGCGATAGTTACGGCAAATTGTACAGAAAATAAACACGTAGGTTACTTTTCTGTGTATCCGTCTGTCCATTATATGAGGTTAGATTTTACTTCTTAGATTAGAAATTAGAAACTTTAATTTCAAAGGAAACAATATAAACCTGTCCGACGTCATAGACACGAGTATCAACCTACTAAACGCTTTTGTGTATATGCAATGCACTACCTCTACGTCTGATCGGCCCAATGAGTAGCTGGCTGATCCTAGCTATAATCCAATAAGCTGTATTGGAAGTGGCTTGAATTAACCTTCCTAGTTACATACACAGCCACTGCTGCACATTAGAAAAAGGTCTTATATCTCCACAAGGCTCGTACATTATACATCATTTTTCTTTTTTTAGTGTAATCCAAGCACGGTAACTAACTAGTTGTGAACTTTAGTTTTCACGGAATCGTAAAAACTTAAGTCTGAAGGAATTCGCTATCAGCTAACCTTGGGTCATGTTGATTGTAGATATTGCTGGGTTCATAAAATGTCGCAATGTTGGGTTATACACAATGTGTAATAATATATTCACTATCTTTTTGTTGTGAATGCCAGTGAGACTGTTTATTATTAAAGTCTCTGTTAATTTTAATATACGAGTAATACTATATTTATTTGCTTCTTTATGTACTCGAAGCGAAAGAATGTATACTAATGATTTTTCACATGGCGGATTTATAATGAATATGATTTTACAGTCATAATCGAAAAAAAAAAACATAGGTAGCTTTTTAATTGGAAATTATTTTTTAATAAATATAATTCGCTTGCACGACGGTGAAATAATGTTTTTTATATAACATTTTTTAAATATATTGTTGTTCTATTAATTAATCGTGTATTAGTATATTCTTTACCATTAATAAAGATAACTCATGAGCTCACTAATGGCAGACCAATTTTCAAGTCTATTTTAAGAGGATATGTATTCTGAATGAAAAACATACCCGAACACCAGATGCTTTGGATTAGCCGAATTAAATAGCAATTAGTTAATTCGCTCACGATAATATGTGAGCGAATGCACGGCTACATAATGTCGACAGCAGTGTTAAGTGCCGTACAATAATTAACGGGCTGCAGATGACAAAGTGTGCCACTAAAACTGTTACTGCATGAACCCGACAACAAAGCAGAGAAACCTGAATACGTATACATGCTACACTTACAAAAATACAATACATAGATGTATGGTTTTTGTAAAAATACGTAATAAACGGTCAACAAAGTGTGCCACTAAAACTGTTACTGCACGAACAGGACAACAAAGTCGAGAAACCTGAATACGTATACATGTTAGGCTTACACATGTATAATACATAGACGGATGGTTTTTGTATAAATACGTAATAAGCGGTGAACAAAGTGTGCCACTGAAACTGTTACTGCACGAACAGGACAACAAAGCAGAGAAACCTGAATACGTATACATACTACACTTACACAAATACAATAAATATATGGATGGTTTTTGTAAAAATACGTAATAAACGGTCAACAAAGTGTGCCACTAAAACTGTTACTGCACGAACAGGACAACAAAGTCGAGAAACCTGAATACGTATACATGTTAGGCTTACACATGTATAATACATAGACGGATGGTTTTTGTATAAATACGTAATAAGCGGTGAACAAAGTGTGCCACTGAAACTGTTACTGCACGAACAGGACAACAAAGCAGAGAAACCTGAATACGTATACATACTACACTTACACAAATACAATAAATATATGGATGGTTTTTGTAAAAATACGTAATAAACGGTCAACAAAGTGTGCCACTAAAACTGTTACTGCACGAACAGGACAACAAAGCAGAGAAACCTGAATACGTATACATGCTACACTTACCCAAGTACAATAGATGGATTGTTTTTGTAGAAAAACGTGATAAACGGTCAACAAAGTGTGCCACTAAAACTGTTACTGCAGGAGAAGGACAACAAAGCATAGAAGCCTAAATACGTATACATGCTACACTTGCAAAAATACAGTACATAGATGGTGGGTATTTATGAAAATACGCAATAACCGAACGGCAAAGTGTGCCACTAAAACTGTTATTACAGAAGCAGGACAGCAAAAGTATTTCAGATAAGAACATATAATATAACTGATAACATGCTACATTTACAAAGATGTTGCTACGTTTCCTGAATGTGGAGAAGTCCACTTTAAAATTAGGATACTTGAAAATGATTTTTAATAAAAACTGCGTGCGATCTTTTCTGCTATTATAGGCGTTAAAGTAGTTCGCTTTATAGAAATAAATATTTCTAAAAACTCAAGAATAAATGTTTTAATTATTATATTTTACAAAATATTAACTCCCCTCATAAGCGACATTTGGTTCAAATCGTGCAAGTAGATTTTAATCTCCATCGCATCAAAATAAAATAGCATAAAAGAGTTTTCTTAAAATTATTTGAATAAAACTTGTTTAAACATTCATTTACATCTTCATTACCAAGTGAACAATCTCCTTAACGGACATTATAATTAAATATAACTCCGACACTTATTGCATCCAGTTGAATAATTGAATAGGTATTTGAATTTATATGCGTAAGTCGGTGGGAAAGGAGCGTTTTATCGGCGCAGGACCTAATTAAGAAGGCAGGACTGAGGAGCCTCACCCACCTTATCGGAAACTTTGTGACGCCGCCTGTTGGCCACTTTTTCGGCTGTTAGCTTATATTTTATTTCATTATTAATGGCCGCCTTTAAACCGGCTTAATGTTGATTGCGGAAAATGAAAACGGCAGCTCGGACTATAACTCCCAGGTTACAAAAGTAATAACTGTTGCGAATTTTTGCTTTCATCCTCAAGCCCGGTCATTTAACGATATTAAAAAATATTTATCGCAAAATTACCAAGAAACAGCGCGTTGCATAGTAAATATAAAGGAAGTTTTCCTTGTCACAAATTTGCATATAGCCATCCACAAGGCCAGAGTCAGGCGAAGGAAAATCGACGAGGACACCCCGTACTTCCTAACAGGAAGGAAAACGGACCAATCCACGATTGAGCTGTTACAGCTCCCATGTTCTAACAAACGCTATAATTTCTTGGTTATGAAGTCGTTATAGGGGTACGTGTAAGTGTTCGTAATGATCGGAGACGAGTCATAGAAATACCCCAACGGCTTGTAGCTTGTTAAGACGTGGGTTACCTATACATATATATAACACGTAAGCGGTCGATTGTTGCTGAATAACAATTACTGGTAGTTCGCACAACTGGGCAATACCCAGACAGATTTTTGGGACAAGTTTTTATTTAACTGCTCAACTGATATTTTTAATTTTATTTGCCTTTAAACTTAGAACATCCCGATTTAGCATCTGGGGTTAAAAATATATGTTTACACTATTCATAGATCTCATAAAGTATTTTTCAGCACGCCTGTTTGGATTCTCTGTGACATTTTACGGTTCATTGCGCAAATTTCATCCGCTTGACCTGGAAATTCTAGCAGCGTGCTTGCTTTACCCGTCTTTAGTAGCCGTAAAAACACACTAGCTTTTACTGGATAAATGCGCCCATAAAAGACTCGTTGTCCACCGCTGGGGTATTTTATTGGACCTGTGTTTTAATAGCTATTAATATCTTGGTTTTGACCACTAATAGATAGTCAATCGGAATTCGTTGAGACTTCGGCATTTAACTATGATATTGTCCCAAATATTACGCGTAACTTGTTCGTAATTTACTTAAATTATTCATAGAAATCCTCGTTGTCAGAAACGGGTGGAAACTAACTTCTGGGACAGTCGATAAGCGTTGAAATTACAATAAGACTGTCACATTCTCATTCGACAATATACATAATAAGAATAACATCACAAAACTGTAAGAGACATTAAATGTAATTAATATTAGTGCAGCTGAGCAATCATGATTTCGCTATTGTTGACCCTCAATCATATAACCTAATAAATCCCTTCCTTTGTACCCCTTAGCCGAAGTTTAGACAATATGTTGCAAATTAAGCTCTACGGCTGGTCAGATCACCTATTGCTTAACTGTTTGGACACCTCATTTAGAAGCTATTGGCTCGTTTGCTTAGTTTCATCATCATCATTTCAACCATAGGCCGTCCACTGCTGCACACAGGCCTCCTCAATAGATTTCCATATGGGCCGGATAGAGGCGACCCGCATCTAGCGAGTCCCCGCAACCCTAACCAGGTCAACCGACCACCTTGCGGGTGGCCTCCCACGCTGCCCTAGCCTGTACGCGGTCTCCATTCGAGAACCTTTTTGCTCCAACGGCCATCGGTTCTTCGAACTATGTGCCCTGCCCATTGCCACTTCAGTTTGCCTACCCTGTATGCTAAGTCGATGACCTCGGTTCGTCTACGAATCTCCTCATTTCTGACGCGATCTCGTAGAGATTAGTTTATATTAGATAATTATTAGGAACTTGGAAGCTTATGTAAAGGTTAATTTGCTAAGGCTCGTTTGTTTGTATGGCGTCCGATGGAACAAAGAAAGTTAATACGTGAGTCACTAACAAAGGCTGGGGTTTAATAAGGACACAATTGTTATAACGGCTAACTCATACATAAGCATATAGGGTACTAGGAGGTGCCTGCAACATCGTTCGCGGAAGTGAAAAAAAACATAACTCTTTTTACTACAGCGTAGTCGGGTAAAAATACCCTATAACCAAATATAACTTTAAATGGAACCTATACAAACTGCCAATAATCAAAACCTGCGAAATTAGCTAGGTATTCACCGCTGCTCCGAGCGTCAGTATCCGCACGTGGAGTCCGGATTTGGTGCGGAAAGTTCAGCTCCACAACACAAATACTCGATAATAGCACAAGTGGCAGTCGAAAATCTGCGCCAGAGAAAAATAAAACCGGCCTGGAGCATTCGGACCATGCTCAGTGTATAGAATTCCGTAGCCGTTACTACAAAGAAATTCATTACAGATTATATTTTCGTGGCAGATGATGAGCGTCCTTTAGCTGAGAAGCGCAGTTTTTCGCCAATAACTCGAAAACGGTGAATTCGATCATGTTGAAATTAATTTTCGTCAAAAGTATTTTTGTAAACTTTATCTTTGTAATATTTTTCATAGTTTTTTTTGACATACGGTTTAGAAGAGAGGGATGGGGGATACAATTTATGCAACTTTCGGATCGATTATTTCCGAACATATTCACTAAATCATTATTTTTTTGTGTGACATCAGTGTTTTTAGAAGAACTGTCGAAATATGTGCGACACGTTGATCTTTGCTGATATTTTTTCTGCTTCGGTTACATGAGTTTACCCCGTAAAAATAATTATTTTAGTTATTCAAGTACCAAACTAAATAGCGACTTATATAAGACACCTATACTACAAATTTCATAAATATATCTTGCAGTTTTTGAGTAAAATACATACGAACGGAAGGACATGACAAAACTATAAGGGTTCCGTATCTATAAAGAATCCTAAAAAGACCTTCAAATAGTCAGTTCCGCTTATCTTTTTGAAAATGTCTTAAATTTACAGAAAATTATTTTTTTCAACTTTATAATATAATTAATTGTATTAGATGTACTAATACTTTTTAGCCTCGAAGCGTCTTTGTTTTCTGACCGACATAAAATAATGAATTTCTGTAATGATAAGTAAACAGGTTGCATAATTTTTCAACTGTTTCCTAACGGTGTTCGAACTATAGCCTGGGTCGTATTTAGATATTTTTCATTTAAGTTTTACTAGAATACTAACATACTCGCCCACTATACTGTTCTGCACATAAACTCCGGTTAACATTACCAATGTACTTTCTTCTATATTTAGAAGAAGCCGCAAAGGTCGCGAACGGGCATCGATTGTCGGGATCAGCCCGATAACTTATCTGTAAAACCCGAAACCCCATACAATCCCACATTGTAGATCGATCTTGATACACAATAACGAGAATAAAATTGACCTGCTTGCGTGAAATTTTACATTTTGCATGCTAAGGTCCAGTTGCCACGACTATATTTAACGAACCGGTTAACGTTAAAAATGGCGCTGATAACTATATCATCCCATAGGACGACCCCACACAACCAGCGTCGTAGCAGCGTATCAATACAAAATTTTACAATTATCGTAATCTTGTATGGAAACGCTGCGACGATGCCAGTAGTGTGGGGTCTCTAATGGACTCCATAGAAGAACGCTAGATTCTCCATGCTATCAGTGGCGTGCACACGGTTTTTGCCCAAGGTAGTTAGTTTTTCTGTGCCTATATGGACCCATGGTCGTTCAGGGTAGGCAGTGCCTTAGTGCCTATATGAACCGCACGCCACTGCATACTACAGGATGTAATGTTCGTAACTTACAACAAATGGTTTAAAACAACCAGCTCTAAGTGTTTTTAACTTCGCTTTGAGAGAGTTCTGACTGTGAATTTACATTCCGATGTTAAGTATTATCCAAAAACCGGCTTTTTCGATCACTACACCGACCTTGCGACAAGGTAACTTGTCTGCGAGTTGTTTGCATTTTATTAATGGATTCATGCTATATTTTTTATTTAATTTGAACTTTATAAGTCTCTGTACTCCACGGGACATCTTATCGGGATTCCTGTAAACGTTCACGAAGTGACTCATCCGTGTAATTTGCCTCTAAGGTATTCGGAAGATCTCTCAATAAGTGTGAATATCCAATTTTTATATCTTAAATATGACACGTTACCTATCACAAATACAGTCATTGACATGACATTGTGCGCAATGCAATGTAACCTTTAACACCAAATTCTGTTTTGCAAGCCACAATAGAGCAGACGATCGACGCTCTTGAAGTCCGGTTTGCCATTGGTGGATAAATGAAGCAGGACGATATATTATCACGAATACTACATAAGACTCTGCTGTAAGTCTAGTGTCTGACTGAGACTTCGTTTGTCGCGCGACACAGCATTACCCTTCACTCTTCGCACTGTACTAGATAGAAAGGGATAGACAACGTGTCGCAGTTGTGCTATTTACCTGTGATTTCAATTTATCCAGTTACCCCTATTATGTTTTCTTTCAGCGGAAACAGCCGGTTATTTGTATACTGAGGGACATGATTATTAACATTCAGTGAATTTTACCACAGAACACAGGAAATTAAAAGTGCCGTGGGTGCGTCCGATGTATTTTATCCTATTTACATATTAAACGAAACGTTTAACGAATTAAAAAGGAAAGAATGTGGGACGAAGGGTATGAAGTGGAATCTGCCCGGGGCGTGAGCTAATTCAGATTATGAATCCTCTTTTCTAGCAATTTATTGCACGGTTCATGGTTGCTATAGCTAGTTTAAATAATGACTCAAACGCTAATATGGTTTTGTGGTCAACCACGGAACCCTTTTAACCATCGAAGAAAAGAGGGGTGGTATATGTTTAACATGAGTATTTGTGTCTATTAATGGTATTGTAGCTCTTAAACCGATGATCCGATTTTAATTTAGCTAGTTTAAAAAGTATTCTGGGTGGTCTGACATTCCTCCTCCCTATTGATGTCCTGGGATAATTGACCCACCCGGATCCTATTGAATTTTGATGTAATTGCGTTGTTTTTAATGAGGATTATTCTCGCGCGTCATCGTATCTCTGGTGCGGTACAATATTAAATTACCGCTGTTGTTATACAATAAGATTTAGTACAACAATACGTGTCTAGGTCATCATCAATGTTTTGTTCTCGTTATATATTTTTAATGATCTAAAAATATTTCACTGTTTCAATTCCGTATTGATATCGTTTTTTTTATTAATCTGTTGTAATTTTACCATGATCCGGACTTCTCCCACCTCTAATTGTTCACGAATATAATGTTTCCAATGACAAAAAACACCGCTACATTAAATAATTTATGGATATGTAATTTACACGGTGAAAGTTTTAACATACAATGCAAATATAACCAAATCTATACTAAACGCAGGTAATGTACCGTGTCGATTATTTTCACTTCGTGTATACCCAATTGTAAAACTTGACCAAATTCCACCAACTTTTAGGTATTGCTGTATTTCGGAAACCACTGACAGACAGACACACCGACATGGCTAAATTGTACTTATAGGTATAATAAAAATGTGTGTCTGTTGATTTATTTGTAAGTTTCTTGCGACGCGGTGTTTCTTTTCACCTTTTCAAAGCGCTGTGCTGGAAGAGTTTCTGAGAACCTGATAGATCAACTTGCAGAATAAAAAAAGATGTTAATTGATTTATCCTTTTTGTACTGAAGACGAACGGATAACTAAACGGAGAGACGTGATCTTTGCTCAGAGATGGTATGCAATATGCAATGGAATGTACATACCAAGGCAACCCGGAAAATAATAGGTTTTCAAAGGATACATATAGTTTTTTATGTGTTACATTTGACTTCAACCTCACCTGTTGGTAAACGACGATGAAGTCGACGATACCCAGATAGTGCCTACTAACTCTCGTCTTAGAGAGATCCAAGTTATATTGTTAAACGGTATACTGGAAGAGAATTCCACTCTTTAGCCGTTCTCACGAGGAATTTAGAAGCAAGTTTTCGCGCTTTGTTCGAGTCGGTGTTATATTACAACATAACGGTAAATATAAGCAAAATACTCGTGGCACGCGGGCAAAGCCACAGAAAAGAAGTTGTCATTAAGACATTATGGGTATATTTCTTATCTGGGTCAGTAGAACACGCATCAATACGCGATATGTATTTTATCGCGGCGCGCTATGCGTTACAGATGTTAGAGTTATAAACTATGAGATCACTGTGCGGCTATCGAACGCCATTATGTTGAAATAACCGGTCTTTGATATTGGTGACACTGTGGTAACTGTTTGAAACACCAGAGGATGAATGCGCATGGGCACACGGTGCGAGGTATCTATATTGGCTATCTGACGGGTTAATCCAACATTCGAAATTCGTATGCTACCTTACCGCTCACTCAGATATAAATTAACATGAGAAGGAAAGGCACGCCGCTGTTCGAACTTGGAATGTCGAACTTCGGATTTTTTTACCAATTAATACTTATTTGTTATCTACTTATGATCAAATCTTTCTGGATTTTTCTTATCGGATCTGGTGTGGTCTGTTTTGCAGTGAAAAGAAAAGGCATTATTTATTTACAATTAGTTGTAGTTAACGGAGTCTACGAAACAAGGCAATAATTATTTGTTATTCAAGGCTGCAAAGTTGTTTTTTGGCGCGAGTGTTTGAATTGAAAGCCGAGTAACCGATGGAATCTAAAATTGGACCACGAGCGAAGCGAGTTCACAACTTCTCACCTCACTACAGCGAAGAAAATGTGAGATGCAAAAAAACTATGGCAATTTAATAAAACCAGTTTTTTTTAAAACTTAAAACTTGTTATTTTTACCTCTCCGCTACACTCTACTCTTTGGCGCTATAGAGGGAACTTTTGCAAGCTATTGAGGTGTAAAGTTAGTTTTATCTATCCCTGTGTCTAGGTACCTGTACAATACAACAACTCTTTTTTGCACACCAATAACAGAAAGAGTATAATAGAGCCTTAAACTAATCTTGGAAGTCAGATTTACACTAATAGGGGATGGAAAGTCGCAATAATAAAGTACACTTAAATTACCATCTTTAGGCCTTATGTAAATGACAAAAGGTCTAGTTATGGCCACTTCAGTGTCCGGCTGATGGTACCGTAGGCAAAAACATATGTGTTTAAAATGAAAATTCTATGCTTAGCATTTTACTGAAAGATCACTTTCATTAACACTTCGTTACAGCTCATATACCAGGGATACATAATTTTGAAGGCGTTCCCGTTATTTACGAGTGCATAGGTATTACGACTGAGTGGTAATTAATAATCATAAATCCGCCGGCTGACGGCAGTGAAAGTTAAATAGTCGATGTCAGTAAGCCATTTTTTTGTTATTACGACGCTCGTTAAGACAACGAATGTTCATTATACTGCCAGACGATGGTTGAAGACGTGTGAACTATCCACACATGTCATACCTGTCAATTTAGTAATGAAATTGACATTCGCACATTTTGTACTCCCAATAATGAAAAATTTAATTACTTGGTCTCTTTCTCAGCATGTTATTATGTTGTACCTTATACCGCGGCTGCTGTCGACCGATTTCATAAATTTACATTCGGTCTTTAATTTAGTATAATGTGTTGAAGGAAAAATTTGTCTTACCTAACCTAATACGACTAAAGTTATCTACGATATTACGGTACGAACTGAATGAGACATTGTTAATACAGCAGGTATTTAAACACAAGTTACTTTAATTCGATTAAACCAGAGTTCAAAATATTTATACTTAGTGTCATACCTTCCAGGTTAGTATAACGGGCCGAGAATTTCTGACTATACAGGGTGGGAACGAGTATACCGACAGACTATAACCATCCAATGTAGAGCCTAATTGGAGCATTAAGGTGGTAAAACATGTAGTCCGAAAACGCGTAATTTTAGAGATATTTTTTTAAATATGATGTAGCCACTTATTTTATAATTTTATACACAGAACAGAAGCAGTATCATCTGCATGCTTTTTGGCAAGTTTTTATTAAGTTTTATCGATTTTTTTTATTATTATTGAGGGTAATTCGTGTCGGATAGTACTGTTATTTGTCAGCTTTAAGTCCCATATTCATTACACGCAAATTTATAAACAAAAAAAATAAGAAAGGACTTTTTTTTAACTGAACGTTATACCAATGTACTCCAAAGAGGCACTGAACTCGATGGTTAAAGTCTGGCGGTATACTCGTTCCCACCGTGTATTAATCTTGTCGCGCGACACATCATCATACGTCTCTCTTAAGCTTTTTTGATTGGAAAGGGATAGAATAGATGACAAGCCGCATGAGAAAGAGTTGCATGTCACGGTTGTGCTAGAAGCTTGTGCAGAAAGAGCTGTCAATTAAGTAATATCCACTTTACACTTGTGGTTTACTTTAAAGCTTCAAATGCACACGAACGTCGACCTATTTATTATGTGAAGTTTTTCTTTAAAACTCATAAAATGGCGAATCCGTCCCATTGCATGCCCGGTAGCCTATTTTGTAAACAAGTTTATTGAAAACAACAGCTCATTTTACGTATCGTGTTATTGTGTATCGTAGCGTATTGCCTTTATCAGTATCAGATAATTACTTTAGCTCTTGAGATTATAAATTACTAGTTTATGCCTGCGGTCTCAACCGTGCAGCAAACTTATTTTGCCTATACTTATATTTTTAAATAAAAGGCAGCCCATTTTACTCTCCGGCTCATTATATCTGTCTGTTAACTGTCGATTCATTGCTTTGTTTTTGCGCCAAATAAGCACGAAGCATCATATCAATAACATACATAACCACAGACACACTATGATATAAGAACATGCGTGACGTAGATTAGCTAATGAATTGATGAAAAAGGATTTTTAAACAATTGCTTTCTGGGAACAGAAGACGTTATTTAATGACCCAACAGGCATGTCACAAGCCACCTGCAATGCAAATGCACTACATCAATGTGTCTATTCATAAAGGTTGTAACGACACAGCGAAGCTGGACCATGCATGATCAGCATGATCTAACCTGCACTTACTAATTCCATGCCCATGCAAAATGAATAACAATTTGTGGTCGTAAATCTCAAAACCACTTAACTAAAGAACAATGTAACGTACAATCCAAACAAAAACATAGTCGTCGATACCACCCGTCGTGCTTGAAATGCCATAAACGTATATGCGTTGTCGCAGTACATACGACCTTTTGGTATGATATCGCAGAATAGCACACATATCATTTCCATGGCATATCGAGACTCGTTCCGTAAAGCCAAGGACGCGAACAAGTCGGTCAATAGTTATAATAGCTGCCTTGCTACCTATCATACGATAGTTAATAATACTTACTCAAGCTTAGTTGTTCAGTATTATAATTGCAAAGGCGACTTTATATTGTGTAAGTAAAACTCACTCTTGAATATACGAAATAGGAGGCTGCGAAGATATGACGCCCACTGCGTCCGGCTCATTTCATACATACGAAGATTGCACGAAGTTCCACCGAGTTAGGTGTGAATGTTCCGGAACTTAGTTGTACGTTTGGGTGTGAATGGGGAATGAAGTGCTATATGAGCATGAATGAAACTCATTCCTGGTTTATGTAAAGTACTTAGTAGTACTGTAGGTTCTTAATTTTCCTTTGTATGAAGAAAAAACGTAGCGCCATGTTAATGTGTGAAAGCTATACTAGCTTTTCAATCGACCCTTTTCAATGAAAAAATATTTCGCGACCCTCTTTTCTGCGCTCATTCAAACATGTGTTTTTTTGTATTGTTACAATTATGGATTTCGAATTATTCGCAACCCTCTAAAGACTCGCAGATTTAAAAACACGCTTGGGTAATCTAACTAGCTTTAATCAAGTGCCCATTAAGTGCAATTTCATTGTCATATATGTACAGTTAGAGTAAAGTTAGCCCTCTGTCATGGAAAGGTATATGGTACGCACGGTCATGCTTCTCTGCAGCTGACCGTACCTCCGTTGTCTTTAGCGACTTCATTCATACATTTAAAAAAAGGTTCCAACTAACTATGCGAATTTACCTGGGTATAAATATTAACCTGTTACCTTATCTGCGGCATAACGATAAAGAAGTCAAGAAAAGAAAACCGACAGTTAATACTCAGTAACACCCATTTAAGTACCCGCCTTTCATAAAATACTTTCCTTTATTATGACGTTTTAAACGACCCGTAATAACACACCGCTGCATCAACTAGATTAACTGAACTGCTTAATGTACATTGCGTTTTATGATATCCGAAGGCAGTAATCGTTGGAAAAAATGCATCGATGGATGTTTCGAAAGAACATGGGATCGCTTAACGCGCCATACTCGGTACCGGGCAGCTGTTATTTTACTGTTTAACCAATCGTGATACAATAGATAACTTGTTATGTATCGTTTTTAACCATAATACATTAGAGCGGTAAACATAAAAATATATAAATCATTTAGTAACTCTTCGTTACTCCATTATTATTATGCTGTCTTTTTAAATACGCTAAATGTTATTATACCAAAGGTGGAAAGGAGATGGGATAAGCGACAGCTGGCGTTTAGTAATATACCTAATTAACTCATTTTATAAGCTATATAATTAAATGTCTTAAAAATGTCGCTTGTCTTACTTCTCCTTTCCACCGTCGATTCTTACGTTTTCCTTAAATTTTCCGGATTACGGGGGCCTTTTGTTATAAGGTTGTAAAATTTTCGTTATAAAAATGATGTTATGATATTGTATTGAACTGACTTCAGTAATCCATATATATATATATATATATATATATATATATATATATATATATATATTATTTCTAAGATATAAATATTTATCGAATGAAAAAGTATACATGACTTAGCATATCATAACTAGGTAAACATATTTTTGTATTGTTATTTAGATAAGTGATAATCGTGGAAGCGTGTTAGAAAATATTAAAGTAAACAACTATATGAGTCGCATGTTGAAGTATATTTTAAAGAGGCGTAAAGTACAAAACAAACATAGTTAAATTATGTCCCGTATTCTGCGTCAAAACCGTTCAAGACAACATTAATCCATGAAATCATTAAATCCAGATGTCTGAGTTATAAATATATAATTTATCTTTATTAAGGTCTGCTATTTATTACACACATTTTATCAAAACACCCAATACATACAAACGTTTCATGAATCTGTTCAAGGAAACTGGTTTTATCACGAGATAAGAGGCAACCGATATGCCAAGCGGTCTGCTTTTGGCAAACATAGTCGACACACGTGGTCACGATAACGATAATATGCATAAGTAATTGATATGAAAAAAATACAAACATTTTGACACTTCATACTGCGTAATGAACAAATAAGTTAACCGGGAACCGATAAAACGACTTGTTGAAATATGTATAATATAAAGTTGTACAAAATATATATCGTAACGGACTATTTGGAGGTCACTAAATCGCAAAAAAATATATTTTATTTTTGCATGTTTGTATGTGTAGTTGTGGATTCATCACACCAAATCGGCTAAACGGATTTGATCACAAGGCTAGACAATGGATCACAGGTCACTTCACTGTGCATGATAAACTGCAGCAAGTACTATCTTAGGCAAATAGGAAATATAGGTATGCATGAATTTTAATTTTCGCTTTCATAGAAGCTCATTCGTGTAACACACAGTACCGATTTTTTTTCGAATAACTGTATTAATAACCAAGATATTAGCCATCAAACATTTGATTCTCTTCTCTTTCTAGCAAAAGTAATAATAACATAAACTTTATATATGGCCGTACCTAGTGTCATATGATTATATAAAGATATTTCTTGTGACGTCTATATATAAATATCTTCTTTTGAATTGTTCCAGGTACGACAAGTGGGACCGCGACCGCGACCGAGGCGGCGGTGGCGGCGGCGCCGGCGCCCCCGCCGCTTGGCCGGGTCGCGATCGCGAGCGCGACCGCGAGCGCGAGCGACAGGCGCGCGCGCACCAGATGTCGCAGTCGCACGCCGCCGAGCCGGATGCCACCGCGTCGCTCTTCCAGGCTCCCTCCAGGGTCAGTATATCCACATATTACCAAACAGTTGAGTAGGCGTTTTTTGCAAATGCAGAATTCTCATAAAACAAATCCATTTTTACCTACCGGGCTATACATACAACTTTAAATCATCCGGAAAACAGTCCGATTCCTAAGAGAAGCCAATCTCAGGGAAATGAAGCAGTCTAGGAATTATAGTTATGCGAAAGTCACTAACAGATACGACATGCAAACACCAATACTACACACAACTCTTAAGAGTACCCAATCGCTGGTTAGTTTATGATAAAACAAATTAAAAACATACAAAATATCATTAGACTGCACGTGTAAGTTTAGCACCGGAAGAAAAGGTGCTTACCGATCCATAATTAGGGGACCGAGCCTCAGGGCAATTAATACATCTACAACAATCCACGAGATCAGATACTATTGTTCTATCGTAACTGTTATCTTATATAATAACATAATACAATATAATAACTATAAGTAGACTCGTGTAATCAATGTGGGTAGGGAAAACGTATTAGTTTTTCATTAAATAGTGGCCAGAACCTGATTTTCCCTCGCCAAATCTCACTTCGATAGGTAATCCAATTGCACCCCGGCACTGGCGTCAGCTGTCCGATGTGTCGATAGCTTTGTCAATTCTAACGAATAGAACTTCCAATCGAAATTGACATGCGCCGAGTAGTATCGTTCAAAAACGACGTAAAATTCTGATACAAACATCCTAATCACAAAGAAACATTAAATGCTATTACTGTAGTCCAGCGTCTAAAATGTCTAATATTACTCGAATGGACAGGACATCGCGAACCGGAATACGTAGCTTAAATGTGTCCTAATTAAGGTCGCCTTACTACTAAAATCTTAGTTACCCACGAAAATATGACATATCATCCATTTACCAAAAGAATGCACACAGAAACTAATTTTTCTGGAATCTGTACTGGGCAAACGCGTTTTCCCATTTTATAACAATACTCACGCGTAATTCTTATTCAAACTGTTTGCTTGGTAGGCAGCTGGTCGCTTTATAGGTCAAAAGTAATTAAACTCCATACATGCATTTGCATTGTCAAAAGACAAAGAAATTACAAAACAAAGTGATATAAGGACGGAACACTATATAGGCATAAAGCGGATTGCATTATACAAAAGTGTTTACTGTTTACCATAAATACGAAGGCTAATGAAGTATGGAACCGATTTCTTTGTTAAATTATACTATAATACACAGACTGGAAAAGAAAACCCTTGAAGTTTCTTTGTAATTGATGCTAAAATTTCTACCGTGACTTATTGTTGCATCGAATAAGGAAGCCAAAAAGAGTCCCCGGTAAGCTCTGTTCTCCATACAAACGTAGTGACGCTCTCATTTTAAATCGACTAGCTAGTTTACTCTGAAACTTTGTACGAAGAATAAATTAAGGTATATGCAGGCCTGTAATTAGTTTATACCATAGTTAAAAAAATACAGCGAATTTAATTTTTTCATGCAAAAGTGTTTTTACTGTATTTCGTTTGTTTTATAAACTGGAGCCATATAAACTAATTACAGAGCTAGATATCCCTCGTATAATTGTATATGCAAAGTTTCGTTACAATCGAACGCGTTAGTTTTAAAATGAGAACGAAACTCCGTTTGTATGGGAAGGTGAAATTCGGTCGAGCTTACCGGGGATTCTTAAGTAATATGATTGAAGGCTGTATTATCGATTTTGGTCATTTAATATTTTCTACTAATGATGCGTTAACAACTAGTGGCTAACTTAAAAATACGCAGAAACTTACTGATAAGTACTAAAGTTATATACAGGATTCGTTAATATTTCTTCCGAAAATTTGTATGGACTTATTTTTTTATTTACATCTCACATCAAAAAGGAATACAATTCGCACTTATAAATAGTACAGATGTTTATTTATGTGCGTCTTGTTTGTTCGTGAGTGAGTAGTCCTTAGTAATTTTGTCAAAATATACCAGTACATCTATAGGGAAGATTAAATAACGAAAGTATATTCGATAAATTAACACCATACCCATTCAGTAATTTAACTTTATCGATTGATTGCACTCTGATATGGCAAAGAAATGTAACCAACTAGCCTATGCGCATGCTGCATGGTGCATTCTTTTGTTTTTAAGTAGCAACCGACATGCGATACACTCATGCGACGGCATAAATATTGAGATATGAATCAAAAGCTTTTTTTTTTATAGACAGACAAGAGACGAACCTATTCTTAATATAATATGCACGGGAAAGTCCGTTATCGATTTCGTGTTATCATCGATAGCGTTATTTCCAAGTCAACGTTAGTTTGACGTCACGTCGTGAATCCAAAAATAGATAAACATCTATTCGACTATCTGGTTCGACTGATGTTTGGGCTGTGACAATATAAAGGCCAAGCAACACCGGCTGCGTGCGCAGCACGTACACGTGCGCGTGTGCGTGGCGTGCGCGTTTTAAAGTACGAATACCCATAAGAGATCACACACCGCTGCGCACGAGCACGCCACGCAAGCGGTGTGCCTTCTACTATGACATTTCATATAATACAACGCACACGCCACGCACACGCGCACGTGCACGTGCTACGCACGCATCCGGTGTGTTTCGGCCTTTAGAGCTACACGCATCTTAATAGGTAGAGTGTGTGGTATGAGAGAGCGCTACTACTGCTTAATAGATTGTGTTCGAAAATTTCAAGCTGCTATAGCTCGTACGTAAAGTTGCTATAGCTCAGTTGGTCCGAGCACTTCTGCGTTAAAGAAGAGATCACGGGTTCCAATCCCGACTTGTTATTTACAATACAATACAATACACTTTATTGCACACCAAAAGAAAACAAAATCTGACACTTAAATCTAAAACAGTATGAGAAATGCTAAACAACAGGCGGTCTTATAGCTTAAAAGCGATCTCTTCCAGACGAAGGGAGCAGAGATGACGCAAAGTAAACAACCAATGAGTAAGTAAGTGGTGCACAAGAAGATGAGACAAATCATAAATTAAAGCCAGAAATAAAAAGAAAAAGAGAAAGGAACAATACAGATACATACAAAGATACTAGATACTAATAAATAAATATATAAAATACAAATAAACACAAATAATTTAGTATGCCGCATTGTTTTTTTTCTTTACAATTGAACTCGTTTGTTATAATATTAATGAGATATAATATAGGTGACTTACCACAATAGGATTTGAATTTCGTTTCAGCAGTTTCTATGATCTGTCATTCGGTTGGATGAATCAGATTAATGACGTCTATTCGTGTGCTTTTATCTTTTTAATGAAACCATTAAAAACCCTGAAAGACCCTAACATATATTTAAATATAAAATAATGTTTTTGATGATCTTTCAATGTAACATGTAACCAACTAAATACAATATTTTGTGGACAAAAACAAACAATTTACAAAACAGACAAATATTGAAAAATATTAAACTAACTTACAAATCTAGCTAACTGTAAATGTTTTCTTTATACATATGTAGATGCAACCGAAAATCGACTTTCCGGACTGTGAGACTAGTTAAAAAATCGGCCAAGTGTCGGACCATGCTCGGTGTGAGGTTCCATAGCTCATACTACAAAGAAATGCACTCACTACAGATGTAAAAAATACGATGTGGAAAAATGCACCAGCTAAAGAGCGTATCTTCATCGCATTTACGTCCTTTTGTTGGGAAGCGCAGTTTCTCAAAAACGATATATTCGATTATGTTGGAAATAATTTTCGTTAGAAATTATTTATTTAACTTTAGATTTGTAATTTTTTTTCATAACTTTTGGACCATTTATTTTTTTCAAGTTTTTACACCTTTTCAGGGGCAGGTATATTCGTGATTTTCATCAATATCCATCTTATAGTTTTTGAGTAAAATGCGTATGACATACGGACGGAAGGAACAAGGGTTCCGTTTTTGCTATTTTGGTTATGGGACCCTTAAAACCCTCTTATTGATGATACTATGAATGAAGTGCATAAACAAGTCGCGACTTTTCACAATAACACCGAATAGCGTGACACTTTTATGCAATGCATCAAACCTCACACGAGCTCTTTGTAATTACCAGAGAGCAATGGTAGCAGATTTACCGTCACATAGCGTGCTGAACTGCAGTAAAAGTGAAGTATGCTTGCTATGCCATCAGCAGCAGAGAAACGCAGCACACCTGTATAAACATGGGTCTTCTTACTGCCTTCTTCATTTGCAGAGAAAACGGCACGTGTTCCGTCGCGAATGTGATATATAGTCTGAGATGTTTTCATATTCGACCACAATAGTTACTTACGGTGGAGCGGGAAAAGAAAATACTGAGTATTCATTTTCGATGGTCGATTTGCTGGGCCTGATTTATATTATGACTATTATGAGTTTTTTATCATTAGCATTATACGCGAGTGTTGAGGTGCATTCATGGTTAAATTGTGGTTAGTATCTTTACCACATATTTATAACTAGAAACCGCCCGCGAGAAAAAGTCATAACCTCTCTTTTTTTCGTCAGCGTAGTCGGGTAAAAAGTACCCTATAACCATCTCGAGATACCCAGCTACCCGTGTACCAAAAATTTTTAAAACCTGTTTTGCCGATTTTGCGTGATGAAGCCACAACGACACATAAAAATATAGAAAAAATCCAAAAAATATATTTTTCGTTTTAGTGGCCTCCAAATAGTCCGTAATTTTTTTGAAAATATCTTCAATTGCGATATAGATACAAATCAAAGCGCAAAGAAAAATACGATTGCTCTCGCACGTGGTCACACCAGGACTCGAACCCGGTACTTCCTGATTACGCGTCAGGTGTGTTTCCCTTTCACTAGCGAGCACTGTGACGTACGCATCGAATTTATCCATCCGCCTTGACCCCTGTACCTATTTGTATTGAAAGGTATATAACCTTATATTATTATCTTCAATGTACAGACATTTCATTATTACAACTTTATTATAGTATAGATGATGGCGTTTGGTTTCAATCAATGTTTATGCCATCTCTCATCTAAATGATTACAGGTTGATAGTACGGGTTATCAAAAATACAATGTTTATGCCATCTCTCATCTAAATGGTTACAGGTTGATAGTACGGGTTATCAAAAATAAAGTCTAGCTATTTTTTCTTACCAAGATATATGTATCTTGAATCGGACGGACGGGGTCAGTATTTCATCAATTTGAATATTTTAAACGTAACGGGCGCATACGCTACTTCGAAGACGTCAAGGTTTTTCTACAATAAGAAATTCTTATTACTGTCTAAATAATTGCCAAAGTAAAAATACAATGTATCTCTGACATTCCATAAACCTCTATTAAGCGCTCATTTCTGGTAGATAAAGACGCAGTGCAAAATTATATAACATAAAAACGCTTAACACTGTCAGGGTTTGACACATAATTAACTAAACATATAACGTTCAGTAATCTTGCGACCATGACCAGTGCTACTGGTGTCGACACTTCGCCGGGAACAAAGGTAAATAATAGCGATAGACCCCTTTTTATTACATAACTTAATCAGTAATACGATAATGGACAGATTTATTGATTGTATTATAATTGATTATTAGCTTTCGTATATTTGAATAGAATTAAGATGGGTTTGCGGGGAGTGAAATGATGGCATCGCGTACCATTAAACTGTGTTTGGTTATTCTATTAGTGATGAGTATGAGTTAGCGTTATGCGTCTTTCCTTTGGACACCCGAAAGTTAAGGGCTTTTAATACTAATTTTTCTTAGTGCCCTATAGGCGATGTACAAATTGATTAATACTCTAGATCTAAGCGATAAAAATATTAGTTATATGTACTCAAGCCCTTAACTATTGCGTTGTCCACAGGAAAGACGGCTAAATTCTAGAACGAGTATGACCCGGTTATATCATCCCTCTTCTATTCACTATAAGTCACAGTAATGAAAGACGAAGATCGAATTCAATAGTGTACTGGTACTAGCCTATATAGGATTCAGTAAAAAACAGGCTAGAAGAAATGATTATGATCATAACACCTGTTTGGCGAATACTAAAGTGTAATAATTTATCTTCTATTATTACTAACTAGAAGGTGCCCAGTCAAAGTTAGTAAGTCATTACCCTTTTTTTTACTTCCGCGTAGTCGGGTAAAAAGTATCCTATAACCATCGATAGATGCCCAACTACTCGTGTACCAAAAATATGTTCAATCTACAGACATTTAATTTTTACAACTTCATAATAGTATAGATGATGTGTTATCCATACTAATATTATAAATGTGAAAGTGTGTCTGTCTGTCTGTTTGTCTGTTACCTCTTCACGCTTAAACCGCTGAACCGATTGGAATGAAATTTGGTATGGAGATAGTTTGAGTCTAGGGGAAGGACATAGGCTACTTTTTATCCCGGAAAAATACCCTTATCCGTGATAAATGAATTTAAGGCGGACTTAGTCGCGAGCAGAAGCTTGTAAGTTATAAACAGGGCTCGCAAAATGCGAGCAAAATCGATTGAAATGACGTATGGCAATTAGAACACTTCAAATCAATTTTGTTCTCATCTTATGCACTCTGATTATAAATCCCTGAATTCGTGTGGCAACTTTTGCACTGAAGAAGCGTCAAACAGCAAAGAGCAACGTTCAAACTTCTATTATCAGGTATTATTAATAAAAATCAAGTCTAGAACGTAGTGTCACAACAGATGCCGCACACGTCCATTACATAATGGTCCCTGATAACACTGCATCACTAAACTCATTATCACGTCCCCGGTACCAAGTTATTCTGGTCGCCATCGCAATGTCAAGAGAGTTCGAGGCCGCAGCTTGTTTACGCCGGTAAAGTAATTACTCTTACGTTTCGTTGCTTCCGACGATTGCCAAATGATATACTTGTTTACAGTTTAGATGATAAAGACATATGTGCCATCGAATGATCTATGATGTTAAGCTCTTGTGCTTCGGCAGATTTGTCGTGATTTTTAGTGGAATGGTACTAATGTTTACAATCCGATTTCTATGGAAATGGACAGGAAAACAAACATGCCGGCTTTGATTTCTTAATCGAGCAAACAACGTTTTGATTTATAAGTACACTTGTTTGAAACTTATGATGATAATATTTTTATTGAACACCAAAATTACAGTATAAATTGTAGACAACAGGCGATCTTAAATATTGACTTCCGATAAATATAATACATTCCACAGATAATGTAATAGTTATCTATACATAGTTATAGTAGTAATCTCAGTTAGTGTCTCCTTACATCGTTAATCATACTCATGTTCGCATTTAGTTAGAGAACTTGTCACATCCTTTATAGTAAATTGAATTGCGCTGTCATTTTTCATGTGAGAGAAAAACTGAATCGAATTCAATAGTAAACGAACGCAAACGTTATAATAACAGAAAAGCAATCGGCTTATCACGAGCGGTTGCGCGCGACCCACTTCGTGGATCACACATGTAGGCTTGCCGCAGTACGAATATCCATTCAGTATATTGGATTATTTCATTAAAAATAGATAGTTTACGAGAAGGTGCCCGCAATTTTGTCAGCAGAGGAGAAAAAAATCATAACACTCTTTTTTCTTCAGCGTAGTCGAGAAAAAGTATCCTATAACCATCTGTGGATGCCCAGCTACTCCGAGAAAGAAATCCTAGAAATCCGTTTAGCCGTTTTGGCGTGATGAAGCCACAACTCAAAAAAAAAAAAAAATCGATTTAGTGACCTTCAATTTTTTTTCTAAATTTCTTTAATGTAGGTACAGACATTTCGTTTTTACAACTTAATAATAGTATAGATGACCATCGCACAAAAATACGAGTTATTAGACTTTGCCATAGCGAAACACAATGCATAGTTGTATGTATATACAAATAAGTAAATAGCATGCGTATGTAAATACATACGCATACTTTTCTGTGCTCTGATTTTGATATCTATACTATTATAAAGTTGTAAAAATGAAATGTCTGTACATTGAAGATATTTTCAAAAAAATGATTGTTAAGGACTATTTGGAGGTAACTGAAACGAAACATTTTTTTATCGTGATGAGGCCACAACGACACATGTTTGTATGTGTCGTTGTGGCCTCATCACGATAAATCGGCTAAACGGATTTCAACTATTTTTTGGTACACGGTTAGCTGGGTATCTCCAGATGGTTATAGGATACTTTTTACCCGACTACGCTGAAGAAAAAATGAGGGGTTATGAATTTTTCTCCTCCGTGAACGAAGTTGGTGCCCGCACCTTCTAGTTGTCAAATAAACTAAGGTTTATTAATAGTGGCGTAGGCGAGTGGGTACTTGTTTTTTTAAGAAAAAAAAAACATTTAGTGTCGTTCCTGTTCCTAGTGTCGTTTCTCAATCTAATAATTATGAAATAAAAATTACTTTATTAGTAGTATTGTTATTTTTCGATAGTCAAGCTACTGATTACTATTACTGCGGTCGTCCGTTTGGAAGCGAGCCCGGGAGATTATGTCGTCAAGAGTCATAATAAGACCCGATGGGTGCGACGAAGGACGGGTGTTAACTACATTGGGGAAAATAGGTATTACTCCAATCAATGGGGACTATGTAATATTAGATGTCTTTTTATATGATAGATTATAATCACGATATTTTTAGGTGACGTATATTTTACTATGCTACTACAGCATAGTAAAATATATGTAAGACATAAACTTAAATTGAAAACTTCCTCTCTTAAAGACTGTTGAAAATTGATAGTTATTCCGAAGTAACAACAATGAGTACTAAATTAAAATATGATACTTTTCAAACAATTGTAGCCAAGTTTTCAATAAAAAGGAATGAAAACACAAGTATAGACAGTAAAGTTGACTTTAGGCTCTAATCTGTAATACAATATCTATTATTCTATAGCAGTTAAAGAGTTAATAGAATTACGAGGTCTCATCAGAGAACACAAAGGAAGCAATCGACCCGTTACTGACATCGACACCATTGTTTGAGCATTCACTGCATCCGGCTTATATTGTATTCACTACGCTAAAACTAAAAAGGTATTTGCTTTTGCAAATAACTGTTTAGTTTTTAGTTTTCGTAGCTAGCAATTTCAATTAGGTACTAACCATTCAGTCCGATTTCCGTAGGACGCGGAGAAAATCAAACAACACTCACTTTTTGCGCATTTGTTCATTTTTAAATTAGCAAAAATAATAAGACCGAGCCACACCGAATGTTTGTGCGTGACGTGTGCGTACGCAGCGGAGTGTCATGTCATCTCTTATGAGGATTCGTACTATACAACGCGCACGTCACGTACATGCGTCCGATGTGGCTCGGCCTTTGAAAGTAACTTATCGCTTCCGTGATAGTTTCCAAAGAATTCCTCTTTATCCTTGGGCCACATTATAATGGGAACCTGTACACAATGTTTGTGCTTTCTATGTCTAAGATTTGGGCTGAGTGTTGATGAGTTAGTCCTCCTAATTTGATATAATTTAGGGAAACAAAGGCTCAAAACCGGATACCGGTGTGGCCAAAGGCAAAATATATAGGTTGTAAACTCCTTCGGCGTTTTCGAATTCTCCTTTACGACATTTGGCCTTCCTTTGGTAGTTAGATTAATTTTATAGTCATAGTAGTCCTTTATTGATAATGTTCAAAATACTACATAATTAGTTTCACATTATTCCCATGCTACTAAAGAGTTTTGACATTTCATACATGCTATCGGAGATCCGTTTCACAGAAGCTTATAAATTGTATTTACAATACAAGCGGAAATTTATTTCCAACAATTTGTATTAGAGACTTCTACTTGTAATAGAAGTTACAAGCTTTTGTGAAACAGGCCCCTGATCTGGTTTTTGCCAATAAAATAGTAATATATACGAAGGCCCGCCACTACAATATATGGGTATAATAATATGATTTTCGATATGTGTCCCCAAAGACAAGGATGAACGTAAATTATTTGCATGTCAACTTGTTAAAACTCAACAAAATTAATCATGACTAATATAAATTAAATACGCATTATTATCTAACTACATTTAAAACTGACCTATAATGTAATATTAATATTAGTAGTAATATAAAATGACTCACACTTGTTGTTGCCAATAAAATAGCCCACTGAACTCAATGGTTGTTATTAAATGTAAACATTACATGTAACAAATTGTACCATGTAACATTTGCCACTCGTATAACCAATGACCTAGTTTTATACTTACAATTAGTTGAGGTATTTGTACTAACAATGCTTTTCAGTGCACGAATACGATACCAATTTAACGATCAGCTTTTTTGATGAGTGGAACTGTGGCACAATAATTCAAACGATATTCTAAGGTACTAATATCTCATTAATTCTTTGTTGTGTTATTGTGACAGGGATCTTAGGTAGCCTACGATTCAAATTAGACGAAATTGAAGTTACAACATCGCCGGTTCGTGACTCGTGACCAATAAAATAATAATTGGTGTATGAAGTAAACTGAGCACGCCTCTTGTTTACTTCTTTATTTCAAAGTTGACCTCTTAAGCGTCTTTTGAAGACGAAAAAATTTGGCAATCATGATATTTTTCTAGAGAAAAATAGCCATATTTCCGACTTATTCAGGATTTTTTTATCATGTATACTAGTTCTCTTTGTCGTTAATAATTACTGATGAGCCGTTATTATTTTTTAATTTGATAACAAATTGATTCAATGCCGTTTTCATTTGGCTTTACGAATTCGATTGAACGCAACACACTATTTGGCCTTGTAAATAATTGATGTATTTCTTGAGAATGTATGCTGAATATGTCTGATACAGATATATATTTTTGATAGTGACCTTATTATCGGAACATTATCATGCGCATGTACAGTCAGCTTCGAATAGTGTCATCCAAAGAGCCAAATATATATGTATTTATAACTATAGACATACAGATATACGACGATATTTTCTTTAGATTCTTTGGATGTTACAGATTAACTAATTGATGCTGAGCGCATTTGACACGAGATGAATTTTAATATTTACGGCGGCGGGACGACACTTAACGTTTGTCCTTTTGATGTGTGACGTCATTGTGTTGTAAAAAGCAGTTTATCGGGGCATGTTTGACAAACAATTTTTCCGTGAAATTTCAGTGAACAAATAATTTTACCTAACTACATAGTTCTCAATGACGTCAATATGTGGTAATATTGTAAAGATAAGAACTTACACAATTGGTTATATGTATATGTAACGTATTTTAGATTACTAAAGATAAAACAGAAATCTCGAAGATATTGCGTCATGACGTAACTTACGGTATCGGTTGGTGGTCTATTACGTTTTGTATTATGTATTATACTGATAGTCAAGCTGTAAACGATAATGGTGTTATAACATCGAGGCATTTATCTCTTGTACTTTTTTCTTTCTCCAAAATGGTTTAGAACAATATTGAATATAGTATGTTGAATATAGTAGTGTTTAACTCTAATTTAACCAAACTGACAAACAATTATTGATTGATGGATCCAGGCGTTATTTTGCGGATTAGATTAATGGAATATAATAGTTATTCTTTGCTTTTCTGTGAAATATTGTCTTTGCTAGATGTGACAATAAATTATGCTCGCATGCGCATATTTTCATGCAGTTTAACAGTGGATTATCTGCCTGGCGGTGGTTTGTTGTATTAAAATGTGTATTTTTTTCTGGAAACTGCAGAGAAATAATTGCACTATTTATTGTCACAGTCAAGTCACTATTTCGCTGAAAAGCAAAGGAAGTATAATCCATTAAACAATTATTAACTGACAGACTTGTCAAAACTGGAACTTATAAATATGAACAAATTTTACTTCAATCCATACTGCTAGTGCTGGATAATTCAATAACTTGGGCCTTCGAGCTTTACAATTGGGTCAAGGCATACAGCCGCAGCCTTCGTCCCCATTTTATAACCGCCAACTTAATTCATCGCGGTGCAAAATACAAAAGTATAAGCTAAAAAGTCTGCGGATGCACAATGAGAGAACAAGACAAATACATAGTATTGCAGCACAGGCGGCGTCTAGACGGCCTCATTACTGCCCCCCTACCCCCTACCCTTCGCTCGTACTACGTTCCACCGCATCTTATATAAATATTACGTTAATATGATTTCATACGTTCGTAATTAACATACTCGTAAAGTACCTGAAAACTAAATGTTAGTGTAGCTTTTTTAAATGATCAACCAATCGGACGTAAATATTTGTATCAAAGGCTTTACGCTCATCTGGCATAAACTTTTTTGTCATAATCATTTGTTACAAAACAAACCTAATGATGCCTTAAAATGTCCTGAAAATTCTACAGTCAGATGATGATTATGTCAATTTTTTATATGCCAGGTGAGGGTAATTGGTGTCAAAGTTTACTATGTAATCACATTTTGAGGTCATAGGGAATTGTAGTCCCGTAGGCCTGACAAAATCCGTTGCAATGACATGTTAAAACTGCTACAATTAACACTTAAAACTGCTACAATTAACAATTAAAATTGAAAGGTGCCGTGTGGTAGATCGCATGTTTTTAAAGGAGAAATGGAGGTGAGCCTACTCAATCCAGTAGACCAATCTAGGTCGAAGGGTAGAGGTGAATGTCTCGTGTCGTTAAAATTTACACGACTTAAAAAAGTTTTTTTTTTTTATATTATGCTACATGTAACACACGGAGGTTGTATCAATCTCATTTGATAAACTAGTCGTTAGGCTAGAACTTTGGGTATCTTGGCATAAATAAACGTTGGCCCGCGGGGATTGTTTCCTTCTAGCAACTTGATAGGCTGTGCGAAGTTAATCAAGAGCGTGGAGTCTTTATTGTTAAACTCTGTAATTAACAGACAAACTGTTTAATCTTTATATCTATGTTTATTTAATTATTTTAATGGACAGCAAATATCGTGTATAAATGTAGTCCAGTAAATAAGCGTTAGATATGCGCTTATATCCTAATCAGCTCTTAAAACATAATTTCATAGTTTTAATCTATACTATTATAAAGTAGTATACATGAAAGTTCTGTACATTGAGAATATTTGAAAAAAAAAAGACTGTAACGGACTATTTGGAGGCAACTAAATCGAAAAAAGAACTGTTTGTTTATAAACAAAATGTGTCGTTGTGGCTTCGTCACGCTAAATCGGCTAAACGGATTTCAAGTATTTTTCGCACACGAGTAGTTGGGTATCCACAGATGGTTATTAAGGATACTTATTACTCGAGTACGCTGAAGCAAAAAAGAGGGTTATGACTTTTTCCTGCTCCGCAAACGAAGGTGCCCTCTAGTTCTTATTCTTAACAATATGATGATCATCATCATGACCAAAACACCGCTATAGAAGTTGTACAAAATTTTGAATAACGTGCAACATCGATCAAGTATTTCAGAGACCAAACGCATTTATTAAATTAACCCAGATTCAGAGATGACGTACCCTATTGCTCCGTCCTACCTGAAAAGTCGAAGGGAGTCAGAGTCACCTAGGTCGTCCTCTCGCCTAAGTCGCCGGGTCGACGCACCGTCCCACACTGTTCCAAACGTCTCGCGACAAATCGTTACGGAGGAACAAGAGTTATCGTGCTGATGAATTTTTGTTTGCAAACACTCGGGTGCGTTGAACTCGCGTCATCGCTGACCTTTGTTTAAATATCCGGGATTAAATAAAAAAAAACAGCAAGGAACTTAAACAACGCATATCAGATTCCTATCGCATCAGATCAGCCAATGAAGTTGAACTTTGTAACAATTGTTACTGCATATTTCTAGATCACGTCTATTTTCGTACCTATATTGATATTTTAATACCCAGAGATTGTTCACTCGAAAACACCTGTCTGGCTGCATAATGGTGTCGATATGCATCGTCTGCCGTATACGCGAATGTGAGTTAGACAATTACAGATGCCCCCTGAAGTACGTCCTCTCGGCGCCACGGGTTTGCCCCAGAATCGCGCAGGGCGTTGACTCGACTGTACCGGCCCACCCGATCCACAATCATTCGGCGGACGTCTGGTAAAGCTCCAGTAGCGCTGTCCTTTACGAACTCACAAATAACTTTGATTGCGCGAACGAGACGGTGCGTTGGAGTGATACAATTGTTTTTCAGATAGATCTGGATGGTACTACTTCTCCGGCGCACGTACAGGATTTATGAACGCGGGAAATACGTGTACATGTGCCGAAGCTCACTTTATCGCGTTAATAAAGAGATTTATAACATTTATATCGAGAGTTCTGAACGCCAATGGTCGCGCGCGTTGAAAGATCTGAGGATTTAAAAGGTGTCAAGGCTGGAAGTCTGACAATTTGGTTTGTTTATCTGACTCTGTACTGCGCTCTTCTTCAAACACTTCTGACGTTTTTAAACCTTTTCAACGTCTCTTTTATTAAATTGGTTTGTTTGTTCTGACAAAAATCATGATTATTTTGATCTCATGTTCCCGGTGCTCCATTGTTGATTTGTACCGGGATCGTGTGGGAACTATTCTTGTTAGTGAGACCCCTTCGCGTTTAGAAGGCAGGTGCACAATCAACCCTACGTAATACGTTTATGCCCCGAAGCTTTAATTTCAATGAAACGTTTTT
This sequence comes from Hedya salicella, assembly GCA_905404275.2. NCBI lineage: Eukaryota > Metazoa > Arthropoda > Insecta > Lepidoptera > Tortricidae > Hedya > Hedya salicella. Next base: position 12,886,314 of record FR990111.1, on the reverse strand, counting down.
TTATAAGGTTTTTAATATCGGTTTTCATTAAGCACCTTATCGGACGGGATGTGCCCTCGGTTCCGTACCCAATAAAGCGTGACCAAACATAGAAATGTTATTTGCATATCTTCGCGACGATGGTACGGAGATGAATCATTCTGTCGAGATCAGATGAGTGCGCTGCAGCCGTGAACCGTTAGGTGTCAATATAAATAACGCGTTTAAAGATTCTGATTCATGCTTATGGAGTTCGGCGAACATCCATGTGGTTTCATTGCATTACACATTTAATGGACTGTATATAATATATTCTCAAACGCAGTATAGTAATGACGTGTTCATTAGATAAGTAAAAACAACATAAACTATTTCGACATAAATTAGTCTTGTTGACGCTTATTGCTGAAGATTTTCATTGATTATAGATTCGCCTATTTAGCCAGTTATACTATTAATAGACGTCTGGTATTAGGTCACAATAAAACTACGGCTACGGACTTGTTTTGACGCGTATAAAAATAACTCTCGCTTTTCTAATAATCAACATGTTTACCGATCGACCGATACTGCTCGACGCGACTAAAGCGTTAAGGGTTTCCAGTTTAATTTCCGTTAGAGTGAGATACCGGTATCGTAATTAAATTGCATTTGCCCCGACGCCTGTCCGTTTGTGTTTTTGTAAAATCTTATTTAAACAGTTATTTGATTTTCTGCACTGTAAGTCGCTTTCTCTGTATGTCATGCCAAAATTACCGATTCCGTGATCAATTTCCATATGGCTTTACGATATGGTTTAGTATGCAGAGTATACATTAGTATTAAATTTCCTTGTCACGCCTAATACATATATGAGATAGTCGTCTCATCGACTTAACCTACCAAACCTGGCATTATGGATTATAAGATTTTAAAAAACCCTGAAAGAAATGGGATAAAGCGCTAGGACATAAAAGAAACACTACACGTTTATTCAGTGCAGAAGCATACAAAATAATGCAACAAAAAATACAATACATGGCGCTGAAAGGGGTCGCCACTCAGAGTTTTGCAACGGCACATCGTGACTGACTGAAAATTTTCTTAACATAACTTATGTAATGCTTATGCTACTTATGTCAATGCCAAGAAAAAAGATAGACATGACATTACGAACAATCTAGTAAGACCATGCTAAATCCAACTTCACGCGATAGAAATACAAACAAACCATGTGTGTGAAGTTGTCTGATTTGTCAAAGCCATGCCAAAAAACGGCTTCAGAAGATTCTTCGTAATGTCATGTCTATCTTTTTTTCTTGGTCTGAGATGTAATGCTCACATGACTAAAGACTTATAATTACTGTATTATGACTTATACGATGTACATACATTTTATAGTTCAGGACATGTTATAGGACTGATAAGGAACCCCGTGTATGTTCAGGTCCACGCATGACATTGAGCAATTTCATTTTAGGACGCGACCTCGCTCCGAGACGGGATGCAATTTCCTACCCTCGACAAATTGTGTTTGGACAAGCTGCTTCACGCCACGGCATTCAGTATGCCCCAGTGGGGCATGAAGAGCTAATGTTATCTTTGTTATACCTACATGAATTTTGCCAATGATTATGAAATGTAAAAATGAAAATATACCTACTTTACCGAAAGTTGATAGATAAAAAAAACATACATTGTTTCATTTTGATGTGTGACACCTTAATCCACGCGTCTTACCACAAAGATTTCCAGTAAATACTTTTTCTTAAAATCCTTAATTCCTTAAAAACGCATTTTATGAATTTCTGATGGAGCTTTACAAGCCGACAAAGGGCATACCATGAAAGCCAATGTTATCCATCTTCATGAGATTCCTAACTAATTTTCTGTCCTTCTTCCTCAGGTGACGGGCAACAAGGATCGCCAGAGTCAACAGATCCAGACGAAACTCGGCGACTACCAGATTGCGCAGGCGCTTATCGACGATCCAAGCAAATCGATAGGCATTTGCGCAGAGCCACCCAGCCCGGCGCCATGTAAGTACCTAAATTTACTACTGTAGATGATAAATAGATTTTCATGTTCCCTAGAGAACAACAATACCTGAGCGATCGTATAAACACTTAATGACCCAGGGCATTTGCAACTATGGCGTTACAGCAACTCCACAACATACAATAAAAGAACTCATGGCACACATCACAAAACAGTACAAAAAAAAATACAGAGGTAAACAATAGGCGATCATTTCGCTAAACAGCGATCTCTTCCAGACAACCTTCGGGTGGGAGACTTTGAGAAAAATAAACTATACATAACATATGTCCTTTATTTAGGTCTGAGACACTATATCGTTTTTTTGTATATGTCGTTGTGGCTTCATTACGCCAAAACCGCTAAACGGATTTCAACTAGTTTTGGTACACGGGCATCCATAGATGGTTATTGGATACTTTTTATTCGACTACGCTTATGTAAGAAAATGGTAATGACTTTTTTCTCTTCCGTGATCGAATTTGGCACTTTCTAGTATTGAATGAAACTTCAACTCCCACTTCCTCGTAGCTTCCTTTTAGCCGATTTAGCGTGATGAAGCGACAACGACACAAACAATCATACAAAAATAAAAAAAAGGTTAATGACCTCCAAAAACATTACTAACATGTTTTTGACAATATTCTCAATGTACAGACATTTTATTTTTACAACTTTATAATAGTATAGATGTTAGCATTAATTATTCAGCGCTATAAAATTATTCACATTCTACAATTCAGAAATATCGTTATTTTTACCCTCCAATGATAATTTAAAAAGCCTTGAATTATTCCTCTGATATTGAAACAAAAGTGATAACATCATACCCATAAATAGTGTTAAACTTAAACAAGTTGTTACCAAGTAAGCGTTAGTTGTTAAAATATGTAGAGGCGAGTTGTAGGCAGAGAATATTAGGGACTTGGTTCCTGTTTGTTTATGGTTCTTTGCAGTTTCTCGGGGGAGGCCTATTTCTTGATGTTTATGTTGATGTCTATGATCCTAAATCTTTTACTTTACAAGCCGTCGTTTTGGGTTAGCCATATTTTGAATGGCAAACTCTTGGAGGTTGAGTTGATCCTGCTGTTATTATAAACTAGCGAATTGATTATATATTCATTCGATTATGCATGCGGAAAGGGGATTTTATGCTTTCCACTACTAGAAAATATTAATAATTGTCGCAAAAATAGTTTAATTAAGTCCCAAAATCAAAAACTTACTTAAGTTTTCACTACCCAACGTTTATCTGTAAGAGATCACTGTTTATCAATAAGGCCACCCGTGGTTTACCTTTCCTTGAATGTGTACTTATATAATAGTGTAGTGTAGTCCGTTTTGTGAGGTTTGTAATAGTGAGTAGGTATGGTAGTGTAAAATGGTCGGCCCATGTTAAATACTGCATACCTATTATCACACCAAAATTAGCTACTTCATTACTACTTGACTATGTTGGTCGTGTTTAGTCGTACATAAACGTAAGCCCGGTTTGATTTGTTCAGCAAGTAGCACCAAAAGCCTACTCGGTGTGCCGTTTGATCACAACGGACATACCTCTCAAAGGGTTCAAAGATACGTCGCCCGTTCAAGCAGAAATTCGAAATAATTTCCTTGCGGCGCTGACTCAATACCATGTTAGTTCCATTTCCGTAAGTACTATGTCTTGTGTGAGCCACTTAAGCCAGTAATTGGAATACATCTGCTACTATATCGGTGTTTTATTAGGTAAAAGGATTTCTAGGGATATTTCGTGTAGGTTTACGCTGGTAAAAAGAAATATCATGTCAGGTTTCTCCAGAGATTTCAAGACTTTCTTGGATAATTTCTGAACCGCATTATCATAACAAAAGTATAAGTCATTTGATACGCCGCTGTGTTCCACTTTGCGGAATCTTCAATTTTTCAGGTGAAGCTTGAAGAGATATCCGATATTTTTTCGGCTCAGCCCCCATCAGGTCATATTTGCATAATAGCTTATTTAGGTCAATTTTTATACCTGTCCACACTGATACATTCACAATGGGCTTGTTTGTGCTGCCCAAGTAGTTTTAGTTGAGCTTTCGAAACACTGCTATGGTATTTGATTGAGAAACTACTAATATCGCTCTTGCTTTTTAACATAGTCCGCAACAGTTAAGGAAGGCTCATTTCTGTGTCAGTGCCGCGTAACGTTTATTTGTGAAACAGACATTGCGTGCGATACAATATGTAATATAGATATCGGTATCGATACAATCACGAATGCAATAAATTAATTGTCAAATTTTGTGATATGCTATACTCACTAACAAATCTGCATAGGTATATCCATAATTGCTTTTTAGCATGCTAATCGTCGCGAAAAGCGGCCCGCAAAACTTTAAAATCCATCGGTCTGATTAGCATTTCTGATCTTACGTTTACACAACCCGAACAGCGGTTTAGGCTCCACGGGCGCTTCTTGCTGAATAATTATAACTCGTAAAATATTGTTATGTGTTTGGAAATTGTCAGGGTTTGCGTGGAGCGTCGTGATAGATAATAAATGATTCAACGCGTCCCCCGACCGCGTCGGGTGGTCGGGCCGGGCGGACGGGCGGTCGGTCGCGTCACAGTGACGACACGCAATGTGACGAAATATTGGTCGCATCGTTAACTCCACTGTCTTTTGTGACATGTCGCGGCCTTCGTCTAATACTTACGACCAACGTGATCAAAGGCTCCTCCGAGGCTTTCTTTGACCTACTCTTGATCCGCTGCTAATAATATGAATAGATATAACTATAAAGTTACTTCTAGTGACGACCGGTTTATCTCAGTGGGAGTAACGTTGCTGGGATTTGAACCCAGGAAGCTGAGGTCCTGGGTTCAAATCCCGGTACGGGCAAATATTTGTGTGATGAGCATAAATATTTGTTCCTGAGTCTTGGATGTTTTCCATGTATATACGTAATATATCTATTAAATATAACGTCGTCTAGTACCCATAACACAAGCCTTATTGAGCTTACCATGGGACTAGTTCGATTTGTGTAAAATTGTCCCGTAATATCTATTTATGTATTATTTATTTACTTCTGTATGGCCTGGATGGTGTTTTGCTAAATTTTTTATTGTTAGTTTTAGTGTATGTAAATCCATATTAATCAAAGCTAATGTCTATAAAATAAGACCTATAAATGGTTTCTTAAATATGTATTTGACTTTACTTCAAGATTTTACCGGTTGCGCCGTTGTAGATTCGTTCGTTTAGCAATTGGATTAGCATAAATTATACGTCACAATTTTTAAGCAAATAGCTGTTGTGATATCAATTTGTTATACATTGTTTACTACGTAACCATAGTATAACAAAAAGGTAATGCGCAATCTTAGATATGAATAACGACCCCCAACCCACAAGGAACATGGATAAAACAAGACTGATCAAGCTAATACCCCAGCGAATTAATCTAAAAGCAACGGCTCCCTCAAGAGCGAACCGGCCCACCCCATAAAAACCTACGTAATATCTTAGGCATGAGTAAATAATACTAGGATAATGGCCACATTCTCGTATTTCAGAATAATCCGAAATGCTCAATGTTAAATATTGCTAATTGTATTAATGTTATAAATTCGAAAGTTTGTGGAGATGTTTGGATATTTTACGAGTATTACTCAATAACGCGAGTAACTCGTAAACCGTCGTACGTTTTTCATTTTAAATCCCTATCACCATCGATTTACCTACGAGATCATTCAATAAATAAATAAATAAACAAATATTAGGGACAATCTTACACGAATCGACCTAGTCCCAAACTAAACGAATCTTGTACTATGGGTACTAGGCAACGATATACATAATATATAGATAAATTATAATACTTAAATTAAATACACACGAATTATCCAAGACCCAGGAATAAACATCCGTGCTCATCACGCATGCACTCTTGCCCTGGCTGGGATTCGAACCCGGGACCGCTACCTTTGTAAGCCATCGTGCAACCCACTGAGCCAAACGTGTCGCCAAATTTTGGCGTAAAAACCTTTAAAATTTCCTTATAGTACTTATTTTTATGGAACATAATTCTAATGGATTGATGAACTTTATTCTGAGTCTATTCGTCTCTTCAATTCCGGTCTATTCAATATCTGATGTCCTCATTCACTTGACAAGTGGGAGTTGTAGCGGGGTAGTGTTTCTAATATGCCTCTGTAACTTTCAGAAATAAGCCGTACCAGGGGTAGGAAATTATCAAAGGAATTACAAGCAAGGTACTAAAACGTGTAGATATTTATGAAGGCAGTAAAACTTGGCAGCATTCAAATTTAACGATCATTCGGGCACTAGACTTGAGGGTTAATTAAGACGGTTAAAGTTACTTGGTCCTTTGATGCTGCGCAGATTATAATATATGCAAGCCGCGTCTGGCTAGTATTTAGAGAGAGCGCTCAAGATGTACTTACTACAGTACGTTTATATGCCTTTCGAATGTAGCTCGTGAAGTATTTACTTGACTTTATGTGTCTGTATTACTTATATACAATAGAAAAAAGCTATTCAGGAAAACATAATTTTGTAATGACAAAACAGATTGTTGGTGTGTTGCTTTCAGGATTCCGTATCTAAACCAATGGAACCCTTTACTAAACCTCCGCTGTCTGTCTATCGGCTACAGGGCTGTAATCTCTCGAACTATAAAAGGTAGACGCTTGAAATTCTCACAGAATGTCTATTACTGTGGCGTCTATAATAACAAACAGAAAAAAAGTAAAGATGTGTTATAGTGACACGCACGGAACCCTTGGTGTGCGAATCCGATTAGAATTTAGCCAGTTCTTCAATGTGAAAACATACAACACATGCAAAGGTTGACGACACGTTTGGCTCAGTGGGTTGTACAACGGCCTACGAAGCTGGCGGTCCTGGGTTCGAATCCCGGCCAGGGCAAGTGTTTGTGTGATGAGCACGAATGTTTGTTCCTGGGTCTTGGATGTTTTCTATGTATTTAAGTATTATGATTTATTTATACATTATGTATATCGTCGCCTAGTACCCATAGTACAAGCTTTGCTTAGTTTGGGACTAGGTCGATTTGTGTAAGATTGTCCCTGATAAAAAAAAAAAAAGGAGAGATGTGCACTCGAAATGGTCTACACTCCGCAATGCTGTTATCTTGGCTAGGTTTAGCAATGCCTACAGCGTTGGTTTTCTTTGTAACCAGTCGGTTGTGTAAGTCGATTGTATACATACTTAGGTGCCAGATAAAGTCTAGGTTTAAGTTAAAAGTTATTAATAATAGACGATAACGAAATCCAGGTTTATGTGTACATTTATCTTGTACTTAAGGTAGCCGTACCTTGATAAATTATGCATAATTTTGAATTCAGGGACGCTTCAATTCTGACCTTTAGAGTTGATTAACCCTCAAAGTGAAATTCCTTAAGCTGTTTACTTTAATAAACCAAATATTCTTATTGCATACTTTTGCACGTGTTTCAAGAAATACTCAATGAGAATCCTGCAAAAAGGAGTAGGTGGATGTTTAAAACGATAGAAAATGGGGGAAGGAAAATGTTCATTTTACACCATATGATGCTTTTATAAATAAAGCAAGGAAGGAAAAGGAAGACTTAGCATATACGTAGACTTCATGTCGTGAGTAGTAATCAAAGATGGATAAAGTTCTACACTTCTTCAACCACACTGTCAAAGAACTACCCAATTTATGATGTTAAGGGGCTCCAAGCGAAAATGTACGATTTTTCATGGTTTTATTCTGCATCTAGTACCTGGAATGGCCAAAATAACTTTCGAAACATGGTTTATATGATTGTTGTGTTTCTATTTAACACTTTGTTGCATTCGGAAATTAGAATATAATTTTATGTATTTAAGTATGAATTTTTACAGAGAGTGTTGTTAAAAAGATTGCGTATCTAGTCTTAATAAACCTTTAATATACTCAAAACCTATGCCTAATTGTTAATTATGAAAAGACGTAACTCGCTAAGCAAAATCTTTCTTTAAAACGCGTGTTTTTAAAGAAAAGTTGCAAAAACTTGTTTTTTTGTCGTAAAAGTAACAAAGTTTGATGGCGTTTATCTTGGTTTGGCTGACTCGTGAAGATAAACTAAAACAGTATATTGGTAAAAACAGTAGCTGTCAACATGATAAGACATATAAAACAAGGAAAAGTTACGGATTGAAGGTCATTCAGAGCCCCTTCAGGTGACAACTCTACTGCTGTTGCGACTTACGCGAATACCTAATGCTGTACGATGCAAATGTATCATTGCGTAACATGTAAACATTTGCAAACCTGTATTAACCTTCAATATCCACTTGATTGCTTTATCAGGAACTTTGATAACTTACGTTGTTATTTTGCACTGTAATATAAATAGCTGATACTCTGCGATTTGCATCGTAAATCATCAATCGTTGTAGTGACGTTTGTTATTGCCGTTTTGTCTGCAGCGATTACAATTAATGCTGTTGTAATCGTTTTAAAATTGTTTTGAATTGAAATAGAAATGATTGCGAATCTTAACATATATTACAAACTAGCTTCTGCCCGCGACTTCGTCTATCGCGAATAAGGGTATTTTTCCGGGATAAAAAGTTAGCCTATGTCCTTCCCCGGGACTCAAACTATCTCCATACCAAAATTTCATCCAAACCAGTTCAGCGGTTTAAGCGTGAAGAGGTAACAGACAGACATACACACTTTCGCATTTATAATATTACTAGCTTCTGCCCGCGACTTCGTCCGCCTTAAATTCGTTTATCGCGGATAAGACTATTTTTCCGGGATAAAAAGTAGCCTATGTCCTTCCCCGGGACTCAAACTATCTCCATACCAAATTTCATCCAAATCGGTTCAGCGGTTTAAGCGTGAAGAGGTAACAGACAGACAGACAGACAAACAGACAGACAGACAGACAGACAGACAGACAGACACACTTTTGCATTTATAATATTAGTATGGATTGTACACATGTTTCCTTTTTTCTTGACTACAAGGCAAGCGACTTAGTTCGTGGAAAAGATAACAGTCATAACCCTCTTTTTTACTTCACCGTAATTGGATAAAAAGTATTCTAGGACCATCTGTGCTGTCCTAATTGAAAAGAACGGAAGTCCCATACCATCACCATCTGACATGAGTCCTTTTGATTTAGGACGGCAGGTCTGTAAAATACTCAGCTACTGTGTACTAAAAATAACTGAAATCTGTTTAGCCACAACGACACATACAAACATATCGAGAAATAAAAATATAAACCTTTTTCGATTCAGTTTCTTTGAAAATATCTTCAATTACAGACATTTAATTTTGTGTAACTTTATATGTATAGATGTTTCACCTCTATAGAACCTAAATACTCATGCAAAAGAGCTCATGAACTCTCTTACTACAATTTCCTCGTGATACATGATAACGTGGGATATTCCTTGCAGACCTTTCCCGCCTACTACTGGGTGTACAACACCCACTATCGCTTGCCTACGTCCCTTAAATTTGAAAAGGTCATACCCGCATTATCAATGGTGCTGTCTAAGCTTGCGTTGTATGAATGACGTTCCCTGAAGCATAATTTAATCATCAATCATCATCATGAGCCGATAGACGGTCACTTCTAGAGAAAAGCCTCCACAAGGTCAAACCGAGTGACGCAAACATTGATTAGGTAAAGTGTTTTTGTTTTTTAATTCCAAACTTTTCTGGACACTTATGCTATTGCAAATTGTATTTAAGTTGCTGTCAGCTATTAATCGGCGATCAGAATAGAAATAGCTCTGACATTCATTTCAATGTATGCAACATTCATTTCTCGCGGTCTGAATTTAACAGTCTTGTTCAATTTTCCAAGACTAAAATTATTCTATAGATGATCTTTAATAAGGCAGAATCGCATCGGCTCAGCCTGAACGAGCGATGACCTAGTTCGAGCCAGAACCGGTCATGCAGCCAGAGTAAACAGTATAAGTAATTCAAGAGCTTGCACGGGTTTCGCTGTGGAAAAACCATTTTGGCCTCACGTAGAGGGTTAAATAAGCTAGTGTGCGAGGAGCAACAGTTTTTTTTAGCAATAGAGTGTTAGTGACATCTTTACTGCATATTAAAACCATGATTTGGAGAAGCAGATAATGTTAGGGAAAATGAATGGCAGGCGTGCTCATGGTAGGGCACCTAAGTAATGGTCTGACTTTTTAAAGAAGGTGGCAGTATGCATCGCGCGATCTATACGGCGCATATGACCGTATACCCATTGGAGGCAAACAATATGTAGTAGCGATCCTTAGGGAACGAGGATATAAAATCTAGGTGGCGTAAACAGGGTCGTGATTTCAAAAATTAACAGAGTGATTCACGATGTGCTTAAAATGTATGGGAATTGTGTGTCATCACTATTTCTCGATCGGAATATCTTTGTGTCCTGAACTCGCAAAACAGCAGGGGAAATTTGATGCTTTTTGGATACAGCGACAGAAGAGCAACTAAGGATGATTATATGATACTTATTAACCGACTACGTTGAAGTAAAAAAAAAGATTTTGCTTTCTCTCCTCCGCGAACAAATCTATAAACGTATAATGTTTACATATTTATAAGGAACACAGTGTTCTTGTCGCTAAAATTAAACTTACTTGTACACCGAAAATATTATACCTGAAAGCCTATTTTGTCTGACACGCCATTTTAGTGTTAATTGGCTTGTATCCTAGAATAGCCTAATGAAATTGGGTGTGTCTGACTCTCAGATACAGAATTGAGTTTCTGGCTAGTTGCCTCGTGGCTTTGTTGCTCCGGCAAATTTATGATTAACAAAGGATTTCATTTACTAATCACAAATTGATTTACATTTTTTATACCTGATTCAGTTGGACATGAAGTGTTGTGTAAATAGGAAATACGTAACTCGTGGCATCGTAAAAAAAGCCTGAAAATCCAAGCGAAAAATTCAACCTTCTAAAATTTGCTCTGGGCATGTCGCTCGCCTCCCGCTGTTGTACTCGGAATATTGAGATAAGAGACCGGCATCAAGTTTTGTTAAAACTAGTTTCTGTTTTGCGTATTGCTCTTGTCAAGGGTTAAATCAACTTTTCATTGCTTCCCTTTCTCAGAAATAACGAAATCCTATTAAATTGTGAAATTTATGGGTTTAATGGGATAAATAGTGATTTTTTATAAAAGTATGCTTTTATATGTGTCGTAATGTCGTATTGAAGCAAATATAATGTTAGCTACGCGATAATAATTTGTGATCCGCTTTTAGCAATCGGTGATTTTCGTGTACATCCCTATACAACCTATTAAAAAAACTATTTGAGGTTATGACTAGCGTAGGGCATTTTCAAAGGCTACGTTTGATAAATTATTCAACTGGCGTAAATGACGATGTTCGCGTGACGAATCCCCGGCCGACCGTCCACCAGTCACTTGATAGAATATTGTCCCGTTCCACAAAAAGACGTATTTTAATACAAGGTCCATGTCACTTCGGTCCTTATGTGGCTCGGTGTACTAGAAACTATTCATCACCCATATGTCTAGACATATAAATATACTTAATAAAAGGTTAGGAAAGGGCGCAGTCATCGTGACATTGGTTCGCGCTTTTACCGAAGAACAGTCACTTTGCGTGTCGTTGGGTATGCCGTAATAACCCGTAGTCTTTTCTTATCCGGATTTGTAGATGACTGTTGGAATGAGGAAACTAGAGATGTGAAGTAGAATATAATGTTTGATGTTCTACTTTCAAGAAAATTCAGTGATAATTGGATTAAAGCAAGGATTCTTGAAAAACTTTACCAAAAGAAGTCGGTTAACAAAATGATATCCAGAATGCTCATTCGTAGCTTACTTTTACTGATAAATAAATAGTAAAGTACATATCTGGGACAATCCTACTCAAATCGACCTAGTCTCAAAGTAAGCATTGCTTTTTTTTTTTGATGAATGGTCTCTTTTCTCTTTTGGTCGGCGATCGACCATTATAGAGGTGTTGAAGTGGCGCCTCGCTCCGAAGGAGCGAGGCGCGATAAGACTTTTCCGGGAGGTGCCGTCAGGGCTTTGAATCCCCCGGGGTGTGATGCACGGCGCGCGCACTAGGGGGCCGTGGTGATGTGGTTACGGAAGATTGGGATAGCTTCCAGGGCCTTCTCCTATATCTTCCTCCTTAATCGGTGATGAAGTCGTGAATGCTGTTGAATTGTAGTGATGAGCTCGTGGAATGCGGCGAGACGGGCCACCCCCAGATTCGCACCGCCGCGCAAAGAGGAGCCTTGGCTCACTCTACGTGGACGACCCTGGAGGCCGCTGGTCGACGGGAGCCGAAGGTAGCACGGGTCGCACACATTCGCTTCAGCTCACATGTTGGAGTTCGCTAGGTCTTCAGCTCGGTCTTGTCCGGTATGAATTTTGTCTTGTCCAGGATGATGAGGTCATGTCCAGAACGAAGATGTAGGTGCGCGAGCCTCCCCCAGTTTCGCCACCTCACGTAAAGGGGGACCGCAGCTGTTTGCGTATAGGCCCCCCTACAGAGACGACCCTGGGGCCGCTACGCGAAGGGAGCCGGAAGAAGCGCGCGCCACTGCAGTCTTCGTTTATGTTAAATGTCGTAACACTTTACCGCCGGGAGCTGAGCTCAACTGGCGGCTCGCGGATGGTGGTGCGATCGCGCGTCCGTGCCTACAGAAACACGGGAGAAAATGACAGGAGAAAATGAACACGGGAGAAAATGAAAAAAAAAAAAAAGCATTGCTTCAATCATAGGTAACGACTTATATACATATACTCAGCATGAGATATATCCATATAACCGCAGAGTGATTATTTTATATATTTACCTACATTTAACCAATGCTGCGTCTTAATTCGGGATGCGCCAATGATTATATTGTACCTCCCATGTATGTTTAGAAGTGGCATAGTGAGACGCAAATGACTTGATAATTTTGCAGAATAATAATGATGTATCATGTGAACAAACACGTGAAATAAGGTATGAAATAACTATGAATCAATTTATAACATGCTCGTTGATCTAGGTAGGTAAATAATTGCGATCCTGGAGTCAGCGTCAGTTTTTTACCTTAACAACATCGTAAGTAATCAAAATAGGTATTTTTGTATAAAAATGTTGTCTCCATAAATTAAGAATAATTTTATTAACTATAACAATCCTACCAAAAAATCATGCCTGTACAAGTTTCCCATATAAGCCTTGGTAGATTTGTTTGTCAGTAATACTAAAGCAAAGCAGTAGAAGCTAAAAACGAGACCGTAGTTGATCCCCGCCTTGCATTCGGTAAGCCGGTACCTAAACAACGATAACGAACAATGGAGCGGTTAAATAATTCAAACCGACCGTTGGTAAAAGCTACTAAATGCCAATTTGCAATGTTCGACGGTGACATATTTTGACGGGACGATGTAGATGTCTCTCAGCATAGGGTGATGTTCGAGCGGGGAGATCAGGCGTTGGAGGGCTCGTCCAGAAATCATGTGATCGTTTATGGGAGGGGGGGGGGGGGTCAGAAATATATCACAAACGATCACTATAGGGGTTTGAGGTGATATCACGTGTAATTTATTTACACTAAAAAAAAACGAAATTACTCAATAACTAACTTAATTCATACTTAGTCCCAAAAATACGTGATAATGTAGTCCTGTTGCCTACGTTTTATCTTTAGTGTTTTTTTTAATATCGCAAGTGTATATTATAGCTTATAAAATTGATTTATTTTCTGTTGTTATCTATCTATAATCACTAAATATCACCAAGGGGGTGGAGGGGGTCAAAAGTAGGCCAAATGATTTTTGATTCACATGATTTCTGGACCAGCCCAAAGTTGTCTGCGTTCATTTGTTCCTATTACTATACTGCGTCCCTTGTGTTTGACTTATAAAACATAGATGCAATACAATAAGTGCAGTACTGTGCCGCGATTATAAATTGTTAGTGACAATACTTACAATGCAGTGCAATATTTTTAGAACAAATTTGTAGACAATTGCTATAGAAGGACACAATTGACAGCAATTACAGCTCCCATTATCTCCAGACATGGCAAAGAAATGGTTGATGATGGTGGTCCATATCGATGGTGGTTCATATTGATGTGTGAATGTAATTTTGTCAAATAACTCGTTTATCACTTTTTACAGAACTATTTTAGAGAGAGAACAGTTCTTATGGTTTATGTGTATGCTACTTTCGCTTTTAATGTCTTTTTGCATTTTAACTTATTACTTTGTCTATCTGCTTTGATTTATTCTTCTCTCATTTGCTCTAAGGTTAACTGGAAGAGATCGCTTGAAGGGACAAGTTCGTCTTTGTACACATTTATTACTTTGCCGTCTTTGTTTTATGTACAAACAAACAATTCTGAATTCTATCGTCGAATATCAAAAAGCCATACTCGTAATTTCGAGTTACTTACATTTCGACTAGACTGAAATATCGAACCGCGACCAAATCACCTTATCACGTAAGCGAATGGCTTCGGCTCCTTTGTCACACGGCAGCGATAGTTAGCACGCGAAAGTGCACTAGAAACGTTTGACATTGACGCTTACCACACGAGGTACTTTACGTCTGAGTAGAAAATGGGACTCGTTTGTCAAAGTCATATTGAAATATGATTGTGGTAATGTAAAAATGTACGGTAAATCTTAGGGGCACGACACACTGATAAAGCGTTTCACACTGCACCACGTACTAACGGCTTACAAAGCGACTATATCTACAATGCTACATATTTTGTATATACATAAACTGATGAGGCGTCCACTTCACCCTCTGCTTCATAACACGCTTTACCTGTGCGTCTTGCCTTTAAGATAGATTTAATCTTCACAAAAAAATGCATTGGACTGGAATCGTGTGACCATCAAAGTCGTTTCGTTTCGCAAAAGCTATAAAGACAGATTCACGGAGCATAACTAATCAGTATCATTTGTAGGCGCACTAGCATATATAAATGAAAGGTTTTTGCATTATACTATTACGATATAATAACACACTGGAAGTTTTTGCAGTTATCTTGACTCGAGACCTTAATGCCTTTGAATGATATGTTAACGGTGTCATAAAAACGTAGCTTTACGATCTGTCCAATAATGACAGTAAAGGCAACTCGTTCCGGTTTAATAACTGATATCAGTTCTCCAGCCTGCATCGCCTTCTCGGCAATGGGTTAGTGCACCGAACTGCACGCTTAACATCGTTAATAACCAACTACTCCGAAGCCTACTTGCTACTCCGTGATTAATGATGGCGGACTGCACTGCTCAATGGAAAAACGCAGTAAGAGTATATGTGTGTCGTGGATTCTTATGGCTTATTATGAAGCGGCATTTTATGATCGCGTGGTGTTCACAAATTGACTTGTCATATTATTAGAGTTCTATAAATTCATCTTACATACAAGTTGTATGTGCTGCGCATGCGAAATTTATTAGTAACAATTTATTTCATTTTATTTTTTAAACTTTATTGCGCAATTAAAATATGTACCAATGGCGGACTTAATGCCATAAGGCATTCTCTACTAGTCAACTATTGGGTTAATCGGAAACATTTATATTCTGCAGGGAATATTATCTCAGAAATAAAAATCACAAATATAATTAAAACTAGAAGTTGTCCGAAACTTCGTTCGCGGATGAGAAAAGTCATAAACCCTCTTTTTTCTTCAGCGTAGTGGGGTAAAAAGTATCCCATAACCATCTGGAGATACTCGGGTAACTATCCGTGTACCAAAAATAGTTGAAATCCGTTTAGCCGATTTAGCGTGATGAAGCCGCAACGACACATACAAACATCAAAAACTCAAAAAAAAATGTTTTCGCTTCAGTGACCTCTAAATTGTTCCGTACAATAGTTTTTTTTTAAACTTCAATGTACAGACATTTCATTTTTACAACTTTATAATAGTATATATATATACAGTTAAGTTATGTATCGGTCTTATAACAAAGTGCTGGCCAGTAGTGCTGTTTAATAATTATAGCCAAATAAAGACCAGAATTAACACGATCATGTAATTTTTTTATGTGTTCAGCTACTGCAAACAATTTTTTTTAGTGTGCTCTGGACGTGCTGGATCATTTTGTCTTTATTTCATTGTCTGTTGTAACATAACATTTAGTTCCTCAGTAAATTGTAACCGTAACCTACATTTGCATATTCAAATAGCCATTTAAAAAATTCGTTCACTAATTCATTAAAGTTTCCTTGATTTTAAAATATCGCATATGCATGATTAGATTTTTTTAGATGCGCTAAGCAATTTTTGAGTCGGCGGTCATAAATATAACAGGCCATAACAAATGCTTCGCGCTCTGCAACAAATGAATGGAATATGAAATACGAATTGAGTCTTATTCTCCTCTCTCACTCTTACAAGTATCCTAAACGATACTGTGGAAGGTAAACCTAAGTGGGGGATTACCTCTGTGAATCAGATTCAGAATATATTTATTTGCCAAACATAGATAGGTCTTCCTTAGAGCTTTACCTCGACTCGGCGTGCCGCCTACGTTTACTCTTCAAATAATATTCATTGCTTCTCAACTTGTGAAAATGGGTTTTGGTTTATTATTATATGATTTAGACTTTAATCGTTTATTTGTGTGTCATGGGAATTACACTTGTTAGATTATAATAATTACACTCCGATACTCAAAGGTCGTCTAGAAGACATTGCTATGGGTTCGTCCAGAAATCACGCTTGGCTCCGAAGGAGGGGGGGAGGGGCTTACGAAAACCTCACGACTGATCACGTTATGGGAGGGGGGTACAAGGTGACCTCACGTGTATTTTTTTACTGTACTTGTGAAACCGAGAACAACCATACCATAAGAAATATACCTTAAGAGTCCCCGGCAAGCTTGGCCGAATTTCACCTTCTCATACAAACGGAGTTTCGTTCTGATTTTAAAACTACGTGTTGGGTGTTGGATTATAACGAAACTTTGCATATACAATGACATGAGATATATCTAGGCCTGTAACTAGTTTATATGGCAGTTTATAAAAAAAATGAAATACAGCAAAATCAAGTTTTGTATGAAAAACTTCTATTAGCTGTATTTTTTTTACTATGGTAACTGAAGCTACATAAATCAATTACAAGTACAAAGTTTCAGAGCAAACTAGCAAGTCGTTTTAAAATGAGAGCGTAACTGCGTTTGTATGAAGAACCGAGCTTACAGGGGACACTTAAAATAAGAGTTTATTTTCCAGAGGTTTGCTTATTACATAACGCACTTATGTACGAAAAAACGAAAATAAACCCAAGGTCAACTAAATACAATATAATTTACTTTAAAATTAAAGTAGTGAAAAAAAATACACGTGAGGTTAATCACCAAGGTTGGGGGTCTAAATGTGGCCCAAAAAACGAACCCGATTTAGCAATAAGCCTCTGTTTACCTCCATGTAATTGTAACTTTCATGTTTCTGTATTTCTGTGTTTTTGAAGTGTCCAATAAAGAGTAAATGTATTATATTGTAATTACAGATAAATAAACATTTTTATCGACACGCTTAATTGCCTGTACATACTTAGTAGCTAGCTGCGTTAAACAAATCGAAGTAGCGTCTTAAGTACGTAGTAATGTTAGCTCTAAATGATAACTTATTCGTCGTTTTATTTACGATTTTATCCGCGTTCTTTGAAATGTCGATATAATCGTTTTAAAACTGAATTTATTCTCGAGTAAGTTTAATACCAGTGCAGCATTAATTTTACCACCCGGTAGCTTTATAAATTCGACGATTCTGGTGCTGAGAAGGCGATTTTGTTTTGATACAGTTAAAGTTGATTTTGCAGAATCGCTCGGACAACATTTCGCTGCCTTCTTGCCATGAAAGGACATCAGTCACCTTTTTTTCTACTAAGATATGATCTTTTGTACTTATGGAGGTTTTCCAGTGCGTTTTAAATCACAGTAGGTGTAAATATCCCGCTGCTCCGTAGACGTAAGCCATTCGTTTCATGCAGTCATCATGCATCCGACGCCGCTAATGTTGTTGAATGACTTTACAATCATCCGCGACATGTATGAGGGAAACATGGTAAATGCAACGTTGCATGTCTTTGCTGCACTAGGGTTTAGTATGCGTAAAAGAGACAACAAAACTGTCGCGCGTCCATGCTCGCCGATGTTTGCTTTAAAAAAAATCATCTGGTGAGACTGTTCGGTGGTGTACGGAGTTTCAATATTCGGTTTTACTGCTCGGAAGACACATTTATATTGTACAGAGAGATTTATTTTGTGCACTCATAACCTATCTCAATATAAATGAAACCTCGATCTACTGTGACTAATGATGCAAAAACTGCATGCGAGTATTACAACTGTCTCAGTTTTGCAGGAAACTGTCTTAGAAATACGAAATATGTACTTTGTTTAATAAATAAATAATAAAATAAAAAATAATAACCTATCCATGAATCTAATTGAGTTATTTGGATACTTAATTGTATTACATCTAAAGTAGAAACGAAACTGTTTTTTTTGGGACTGCTCTTAAATTGGTTGTTGTTCATAAGTTTAAACTCTAATTGTCAAGAATTAATACGTCCCCACGTTTTCATATCATATATATTATTGAGAAAGATATATACATTTTTATATTTCAACTATTGGATCAATCAGTTATATATAAGTCTACTTTCAGAGGTTGAATTTAACAATTTACGTTGATATCTAAAACTAATATGACATGTTTTGAATACATCTGTTTTAATTAGGCTGCACTGTACAAATTAACATTTCAATTTCACAATACGTTACCCTGTATGTACTATGTAGTTAATTCGCAAACTGATCGCATCTGTTTAATGTACCGAATGTATGATTGTTATCAGCCATGTTTGTTTTCGCTTATACAATACTTATCAAGTTATTAATTGTATATCTCAACCGCCAATTAGAGGAAATTATAGTGAGGTGTAGCAAGATATCTAAATTACCGGATGCATTGTTAAAAATAGTATGTATTTCCTTGGCACCTTACGCTGGCGGAAGCCTCTTTGCAGATATTTTATTTGAATAGAGTTTATAAAGCAAACTTTCATTTATCAACTTTCCTGTATCAATTTTATCCAAACTCTGCTTTTGAGACCTCAGAAAAGTTTAGCTTCGTCGTCCCATATTTTTGTATGTAATATTTACTTTTATTAAAGATACATCGAGTCAGACTGCTGTGGTAGAACGTAAGCAGCCCTAGGCGTAGTTTATATTCGCGTGTGTAATGAAATAATAAATATGCGGTTTTTCTTATTAAGATCTATTATCAAGATGAATGCCGGAAACCAGAACGAGGTCTTTACTCAGGAGTGCTGAAGTGAGGCCAACGAGAAAAATACAAATGTTTATAAGAAGTCATATTCTTTGTAGCATTCTCATGGTTAGAGTAGAATTATCTATGATAAAATGACTAGTGATGACATTTTCCTACGGTATTTATTGCCCCAGGGCGATATAGAGGACAGACATTCTTTAATAATTCTTCTGATTGGCTCGAATAAAGTAAAATAACTGTTCTAATTTCTGCACAAACGAAATTAAACATGAATGATTATAGTCGATCAACACGGGTCGGCGGTATGAAGGCGGTTAAAGAAGCAGAAATGGATCTAGTTCTAAGACAAAATGCGAAAACCGAGCTTCTGACATTGTTCACCTGTGCAACTGGTGTGCTTTAGAAATGTTTGGCATGTCCATAATGGAGTTTTGGTCATAACGCATTTAGAATCCATTTTGGTATGCATAAAAACCTAAGGATCAGTCGGTCGGCTTTGTGAAATAGCAAAAAAGCCCATGGATTTGTGTAGCCTACTCCAATCAGCTTAATGGACGTTGGGTATTTTGTAACAAAACGCGTAGCAGCATAAATTGAGGGGTAAATATACGAGTCTGTAGTTAAAACGAGTCCCTTAAGGCTTACAATCAAATGACTCGTAATTTAAGGTTCCGACTAACTTGTACCGAAAGACATATCACAAAATTAAACAGTTTGGTACTTCTGTTGAATAGGGTAAAGACTCCACGTTTTCACTTTAGTAACAGAAATGTTAGATTCAATTGTACTAACAGGGATAATAAGGGATTTAACATACTCAAGTCTAGATTTTCGTCTAGTATTAGAAAATGATGAAATTCTCAATCGTGACGATGACTTTTCGAAATGCGATAGAATGTGAAGTAACGATAGCGATGGCTCATTTCTTTGAGACTTTCAACCGTGACCTTCTGCAACTTTAGCACAACTGTGATACGTGACTCTTTGTCGCGCTACAAGGATTGTCTTTCTCTTTCATTTTAATACAGTGCGAGAGAGACGGGTGATGCTATGTCGCGGAGAACTGCGCTAGCCCGGCTAACTAAATAAATCCATATCCATACTTTCCATACTATACTATACTATTATACTATAATACTATAATACTATACGATATACTATATTACTATATTTACTATATATATATAATATTATAAATGCGAAAGTGTGTCTGTCTGTCTTTCTGTCTGTCTGTTACCTCTTCACGCCTAAACCGCTGAACCGATTTGGATGAAATTTGGTATGGAGATAGTTGAGTCCCGGGAAAGGACATAGGCTACTTTCTATCCCGGAAAAATACCCTGATCGGTGATAAACGAATTTAAGGGAAGTCGCGGGCAGAAGCTAGTAAATAATAAATTATTCAATGCACAATCATGGAAAGGCCCCAAATAAATGGTGTACGAGTACAAGAGATGGAGCTGAAAGGTTCATTTCAACTGCCTCTTCAAAATAACCATAAAAAACTGCACAGTAGCAGACAATAATGCGGAGTTAGGGTGGTTGAAACACTCGTAGAAATGTCAAGAAGTGACATTGACAGTCCGAATGTACAATGGCACGACCGCGATGCATCTCTATGGATTCGGGAATTTGGCTACCGCTTTTACCTCCCCAGGGTAAAATTAACCGTCGTTTTGTCCCTTTTAACCCGCCAGACCTCATGTACTGCACTTTGAATTAAAACTTAAATCTGCCGGTATTTTCGTCCGTGGATTATCCAATAGTTCACATCGCACTGTTCATTTTTTTATTGATATCATAACCATTCGGAAACTTGGGTTAATAATTTAATCACGTGTAGATGTGATATATTATTAAGTTGTAAGACAAAATTGTTGTACTTACCTACATTATATTTTGATGAAAATGTCCTCCTAATTACGTTATTTCGATGTCACTAATCTGCAAATAATAAAGATTATTTTTATATTTAGCCATGTTTTTTGTGACCATGCCATGTTAAAACGACTGGACGAATTTGGATCATTTTCGATACACGTATTAAATACAGAAGTATAGTTAGGGATGCGTACTTTTTACCCTACTTATAAAAAGAGTGATATGTTTTTTTTTCTCATTTGCGGCCGAAGCCGTGGTTACATTCTAGTTATGTGCAGATTTCTGTCTATTACGCTTTAGTTAGGCTAGTAATTTCTGCGAGTAGCTCAACCATTCAGTCACGGATAGGGTTGCCAAACGTCAGGATTTGTCCGGACATGTCAGGATTTTTGATCCTGGGCCAGTATTACGGCCGGATTTGGCAAGTGTCAGGGTTTTTAGAAATAACCTCATGTAAAATATATATATATATGTTTACAGCGCGGGCTCTGGGAGGAGGCTACGGGGTAGGGCAATGGGAAAGGCAAGGTAGATCCACGATACAGTACACTGTAGGGTGCCGGCGCGTCGTTCAAACTACGCCAAATCTCTGTTACAAGAAATGTCAGGACTTTTAGCGTGAGGTAATTCTTTGAGAAATTCTTTGTGACAAATTATTGTTTTTTTTTATATATGTAAGTTAGGCAAGCATTTGACTTCAATCTCACCTGTTGTTAAGCGACGATGAAGCCGACGATAGAACATGCTTACTTAGATAGTGTCTATTCACTCTCGTCTTGAAGTGATCCAAGTTAAATGTTCCGGGAAAAGATATGCTGGAAGACAGTTCCACTCTTTAGCCGTCTTAATGAGGAATGCAGAAGCTTATCGCTTTGTTCGAGTCGTTGTTACCTATATCAACAACATAATGGTGGAACCCAAAAAATACCTTTTTTTCTTTAATGTAGGAGAGTAAAAGGTATCCTTGAATACCTTGCTATTCAAAAAATGGTCGAAATCCTTTACCCGGTTTGACGTGGCTACAATTAAAAAGTGTAATATTTTTGTAATTTTTTTATGTGTATAAAACTGTTATGTATAAAAATAAGTACGTTTTTAGTTTCAGGGACCTCAAAATAGCCTAATTCACTTTATAATTTTTATTTAGCCAACAATTCGATGTACCTAACTGATTAAAAACATACATGTCTATAATTATTATAGTACTTACATAGAGTTCCATAACTTGTCGTTGTATAAATCTATTTAGGAACGGCAGGAGGCGAAATATCAAGAGTGCAAGGGCATTGATTACTTACATATAACTATGTACTTGTAAACCGATAAAGGATTACGAGTGAGTACGCATTGAGTTACACTTCAGTTACGAGGCGCGCAGTTATTTTATTTAAGCAATACTCATATATGGCTTTACTTTATAATTCTATAATATACAAGATAGCTTACTTTCATTCGGGGAGGAGGAAAAGTCATAACCCCTCTTTTTTTCTTCAGCGTAGTCGGGTAAAACGTATCCTATAACCATCTGGAGATACCTAGCTACCCGTGTACCAAAAATAGTTCAAATCCGTTTAGCCGATTTTACGTGATGAAGCCGCGACGACACATACAAACATAAAATAAAATATATTTCGCTTCCGAGACCTCCAAATACTCCCTTGTAATAGTTTTTTTTTTAAATATCTACAATGTACAGACATTTCATTCTTACAACTTTATAATAGTAAAGATTATCTAGGTACGGTGCTTAGGGTTCGCAAAATGATAACACGATATTTTATATATAAGTGTGCATTTAAAAATAATTCGCTGTGCCCATTCTGATGAAAAAACGGTACTCGTATTTAATAACATGATATTTTTTGGACGCTGCATTAAATGAGACTATATTTATGGGTATTAATTTATGGGCCACTGGTGCCTGCATTTGATTTGATAACTTTGGTTCATGATGTTTGATTATCGTCATAAGTTAAGGCATATAAGGGATTTGCATGTTGCCCATAAATATAATTTGGGGTTATTATGACCGTTTCACGAGATTTATAGACGACCTTTGTAAACCCATTCTCATAGATCTATGTATAATTTCGGTTATCGTACGTTTTGCCTCTGTTTGGCAAGTTAGCGCATTCATTGCCCCAAACGGTTGGCTGTTGACTTTAAAAGGACCTAACTAAAAATATTATCAATCACTCTTGTGACCTTTTGGTTTGGTATGGAAGGGTGTATGTCAAACTGTAGGATTTAAATGATTTAGGTCACTGTTCCAAGCACATAAATAACTAGGAATTTGCAAAAAAGGACAATTGATTTATGATTGTATTCTTTTCTGTTAGGATTATAACGCTTATGGCCACTTTTCAACAATGCTGAAACTTTCTGTTTGGTCTGTAGAACAAGCATGCGGCCTGCCCGGATGGTAGGCAATTATAGTAGATTATGGAAGGACGCTTTACGGGAATGATCACGTGTTACCAACCCATTATGTAACTTTTAATGTATATTTTTTTAATTAAACTACGGTTTGTTTTATTGAATTTATTATATAGATATAAACGGTATACCCATGAATAATTACCGCTAATGGTGTTGGCAAATAACGCTTCACATCGTAGACAAAAAAAGATTTTCATTTTCAAAATTAGCGGCTTTTATATAAGCAATGTTTTATTTTGGTAATATAAAGATCTACGTTTACGTACCAAGTCTCAAGTTATCCTTTATCAATACCACTATACAATATGTATTAACCTCACTGGTACACAAATCGACCTAGTCCCAAACTATGCAAAGCTTGTACTATGGGTACTAGGCGACGATATACATTATATATAGATAAATTATAATACTTAAATACATAGAAAACATTCAAGACCCAGGAACAAACATTTATGCTCATCACACAAACACCTGCTCTGGCCGGGATTCGAACCCGGGACCACCAGCTTTATAGGCTGTTGCACAACCCACTGAGCCAGGCGTGTCGTCCAATTCAAACGTGGTAGAGCTTCCAAAAATGTAATTTAAATGAATAATTTCGTGAAATTACAGCTTTGCTCAGTTGTAAAGGGCGCAACGAATATAACCCGATGGAGGCAAACCATTCATCTCAAGTGTAAATCACCCGCTGATGAATGAAGCTTCTGAGTTTAATTAAATGTTATCTCTTATTTGTAGCTTCTTGAATATCCCAGACAGGAGGAACATTTTCGTGAGCATTTTATTGCTGCAGCATCAATAAACTTGCACGTCCTGATTGCGTCAAGAAAACTGCAAGTACTGCAACGACTTAACACCTTCTACAGCAGGAACTTAATTTCTGACCCATTCCTAGCGTGCTGTATTAACAAAGTTTTAATACTCATATAAAATGCTAGCACGGGTCACGTTTGCGCTTCTACAATAAGGCTTTCGCGCGAATAACGTTGGTTTTTCATTGTTTTAGTGGTCTGTCTTATGACATTTTAAAATCAGATACGTATTATGCTATATTTATAAAATGTAAATTCTAATTTCTTGACGTAATGAAAGTTAAGTATCTAATATTTATAGATTTTTTAATATCACAGATTGAAGAAATATTTTCGTAGGCGCTCCATTATTGCCGCATCAACAGACTTGTACGCCCAAAGTGCGTGAAAAAAACTGCAAAATCTTAACACCATTATGTACATCAGGAACTTAATTCTTGACAGCCTTGCCAGCGTGCGTATTAACAAAGATTTTCACTTCTCCTGCTCAAAAAGTACGTCATATTAGCTTCGCGATGCGAGACTAAAATAGCACATTTAGCCCCTAGGGTTTAAAAGAAAGCCATATAATCCCATACAAATTTCTATGAAACTGAAAAAAAAAAACTTGCGGCAGCTACATACTACTTACGAATAATTAAAAACAAACAAACCAACCTCATCAGATTGGCCAAAATTTCTGATCGAGCCCTTCACATTAAAAAGTAAAAATTGTCTATGGCCATTATTAGTTTAAAAAAATATATAAGCTGTCAATTTAACTATAAAGAATTGCTCAAAGTGTACTTTTTATTTTTCATGAAATATACAATTTTAGTGTTAAGTCTTTTTTTATTTTCTCGCAGTCGAAGTGAAAAGCAGAGTGTTTAACACGTGGCTAAAAGCCATTATGACACTCAGATATAATCACTTCGTGTCATAATGGCTTATTTTAGCCTCTTGTCAAACAATCTACTATTAAAACTCATATAAAAGCGCTAGGTAACGGTCGCGTTTGCACTGTGACAATAATGCATTTGCGCAAAGCGACAGATTAAAATCGGATGACAGATTAAAATCGGATACACGTCATGTCATATGCTTCTGCCACATCTAGATATACTATTATAAAGTTATAAAAATGAAATGTCTGTACACTGAAGAAATTTTAAATAAATGATTCGGGCTATTTAAGGCCAGCTACAGCCAATAGTCCGTTACATTTTTTTTTATATCTTCAATTTACAGATATTTCACTCTTACAACTTCATTATAGTATAGATATATATTTTCATAAAAATAAGTGAAACGGGCTATTTAAAGGTCACTGGATTATTATTATTTTTAAATGTTAGTGTGAGTGGCTTAGAATCACGCCGAAACCACTAAATCGATTTATACTATTTTTGGGAAATGGGTAGCCAGGCATCCATATATGCTTATAGTACGCTTTTTACCCGACTTCGGTAAAGCGAAAAAGAGGGTTAGGACTTTCCGTGCCCGCGTGAACGAAGCTGCGGGTGTTTTCTAATATTTAAAAAATGTAGGTTGTAGTTTCTTGATGTAATAATTCGTATTATACTAAGCGTCTTCTGTGTAGGTTAAGTAGGCATTTCTTGTATTCATATAGGGTTTAAGCATACCTTACATACGTTACATATCTGGCACGGCACAGCGACTAGGGCTGGAGAATTAGTAAAAGATGCAATAGCGCGCGCGCAGGGCTTTCTCCTCGACGCAGGAAGAGGAAGTTGCGTGTGTGGTGCTATGCCATTCCGCACAGGGGCCATATGAAGCCACTCTTGACTATCGACGTCTCGCTGAGAAGTCAGAGCAGCAAAGAAGTGGAACTCCCTTCTAGCGAACCTTTTCACTGAAAATGCTTGATCACTTCGGGTCGTTTATAGGCACTAGCAAGTATATGCTTTAGATATTTTTTACCATGCTATGTTAGTTGGTATTCGTTGATTAAGGGCTGATTATATTTGTCAAATCACGACATTGGCAGGTGTCATCACTCACAGAGCATGGCAAAATTAGACCATTTAGGCCATAATATATCTAAAGGAAGACCAAAGGGCAGATTGACAAATGTGTTTCTGAGGGATACTTATGGAGGAATGCAACGTTCCGGAAGACTACTTTAAGGGTAGGCCGAAGTGGAGGAGTAGACATAGCGAGGCAGAAAGAGACAGAGAGAGAGAGAGAGAGAGAGAGAGAGAGAGAGAGAGAGACACAGAGACAGAAATATCAAAATTAAATTAAATTGTCGCCAAAACGTGCCACGAAATACAATTACGTTTAAAATTTTGTATTTAACTGTTTTGACACGGTCAGTGCTGTAGCATAGAGCTCTGCCAGGTAATATTGATCTAGCAGAATTCCAGCCTCATAAAGGAAATTGCGTCGTAACCTTTGAGACATAGTAAGGTCAGAAGTGTAAGGGAGGGGCCTATGTCCAGCAGCGGACATCTTTTGGCTGATGATGATTTATAATTATATTAATTATATTTATAATAGATTAGAAGTTATGTTTTTTTTATTTCAGAGATAATGTGGTCGTCAAACGTAAAACAGTAACGATATCCTTAATGCTAATGAGTTGACTATCGGTAAGACATTGTCTTTTTTTTCGAAATAATCGTCCAATTTAGTAACACATGTAACATATACGAAAAAGAATTGAAGTAGTCTAATTTGTAAGTAGACTTGCATTCTTTAGACTAATAAATTTTCAGCAATCCTCGAACAAAATCGTGATCGAATGCTACTTATATTTATTATGTTTATTGTATATCGCGTTTGTAATCCTTACGTTCGCCATTTACCCGCTGTCGCTGAACAAGCAACACGCTGACCCTCGATCCCTCGTGACATATTAGGAAAGCACACAATGCGATAGAAAAATCTTCTACCGATACATTATGTTACCTAACTCGAAATATCATTAAAATGCCACGTGAATACTGTATTTCTATTATCTTGTTATGAAATGAGTATTCTAGTAACTCTTATAGCTATTTTTAACCGTATTCCAAAAAAGGAGGGTTCTCAATTCGATGGAATGTTTTTTTTTTATGCATGTTCACCGATTACTCGAAGACTATTTGACCGATTTCAATTTTTTTTTTTGTTTCTATAGAAGGTACTTTTAAGTTGGTCCCATTTAATTTCGGTGAAGATCTGATGATGGAATCCATGAGGAATTGAAAGAACTCCTCAAATATTGTAGGCATACATATAGCGATTTTGGTATTATAAGAAACATAATAAGCATTTGCATTCAGAAAGTGTAAATTGGTGAAGTGGAATTGATGCAGAAGACCACAGAATGCCTTGGAACTCCTCAATGATAAATGATTTACGGGTGGCGACAAAATATCTTGATTAAATTAGCTAAGCAACTTCATAGTCACAAATTTAAATGTTCCTGATGAGAATGGTACCATCGAATTGATTTGATGATGGAACCGGAAGGTAGGCACCAGATCTATGTAGTAAAATAATGTATCCTAGCCCTGTTTGGGCTTGTTCGAATCGTCACGAGATACACTTTTAAGTAACGATTAACTAAAAAGTGTAAAATAAATAAACTTTTTAACAAAAAATAAAACCGACTCCAAAAAAACTAAAAAGTAAAAAATAACGCCATAATTCAGTTTCTTCAAATTACTTACAAGTAACCGTTTGTATACTCAATCTATACAGTATATACAATGCCCGTTGCAATGTGTATACAGTATTAACAATGTGCATTGTTAATGCGGTACCGGCTAGTAATATGTCAATTTTGATGGCAGAGTTAGAGGCGCATAACGCCGAATTGATTAGGGCTAGGCGGCCGCCGCCGCGGCGAAAAGTAGGCTAGAGATCGCCAGAATAAGTGATCTAGAGATGATAACGGGGTAAAATTACACCATAATTGACGTTTACAAACGGTTACTTGTAAGTAATTTGAAGAAAGTCAATTATGGTGTTATTTTTTTGACATTTTAGTTTTTTTTTGGAGTTGGTTTTATTTTTTTGTTAAAAAGTTTATATTATAACATAACTGTCCTTAAAAAATGGCATTTGTAAAATCTTTCACGGGAATATGTATATTTGTGTCAATAAGTTCATGAATCCTCTAACTGTGTTGTCAACTGGGTTAGGGACCAGTTTCTTCACCATGTACAAAATACATAATTCTTTATTGCGTAAAAAACACGTAGGATTCGGCAGATTGCCCCAGAACTGCCGAAACATTCACCCTTCGGCCAGAAGTTCTATTATGAATTTTTCTCCTCCGCGAACGAAGTTGCCGGCACTTTCTAGTATTTTTATAAGACCATTCAATTATAATTAACTACGGAAGGGATAGCCAATTAAAGTTATAGGAAAGCGAAATTTAGTTTATAATCTGAGTGTCGGCGAAGCGTGCGTCGACTCGCGTCGTAGTGTACCCATGTCAGTGTGACAAAGGCCTCCGCCGCTAAGCCCGTCGTTGCGGATGGAGCAACTGCAAATGGTGGATGGTGTTTACGGATGTACACAGTAAATATAGCCTACTAGGATTATCCCACGGCTTCTCTCGCGTGGCCTACTATTTTATGTATCCCTTGGGAATTGTGCACTTTTCCGGGTTAAAAACTAGCTGTATATCCTTACTACAGTTTCAAACTATTTCCATACCAAACATCTAAATTGGTTCAGCGGTTTAAGCGTGAAGAGGTTACAGACAGAGTTACTTTCGCATTTATAATATTAAGTATGGATATAGAAAGACATGTAAAATAGCTGCATGAGACCCTATTATTGGAATTTATAGAGTCAGTGTCGAAGAAATCTTTCTTCTTCAATCCTAAAATAGATGCTAACTAGATGGCGTTTACAATCGGCCAAATTCCACTCACATTTGTTGTATTTTACATAAACTGTGGTGTTTTGATTGTTTGTACTTATAATTGAGAAAACTACTGAACGAACAAACTAGCTAACCGAACTACTAATCAAAGGTTGTCTGGAAGAAATCGCTTTTTAGCGATAAGATATATCCCCTGTTGTTAGAATTACCCTCTACTGTGATATCTGTGGTTGTATTCCTCGTTGCGGAGTGCAATAAAGAATACCTATTCTATAAAAGTGGTAGTCAACAACGTTTACAGAATTCCCCATTTTCCTTTTCTTATTCTCTCAGAAAATATAAAGGAAAAACGTAAACCAGGTTAATACGGATTCACCCAACTGCCATAAGTTTATAATCCCCAGCTGCGATCCTAGATGTCTGTTTGATGGCGGTTGCATACGAAAGTTGACTCCATTTTGTGCATCTGCATGCGCATCGCACCAGCGAATATTGTATGCTTCTCACGGGGTCCTTTGTTGTTAACTAGAATCCGAATTTAAAAGGATTTTATATCCTGGATATTTTTAGCGGATTTCAACGAAATCTACCTGTTTGCTGTTAGGTTTTGTTTAGTGCATTTTGAGTCTGTGCTTATTTTGTATTGGTGTAGAGTTGTGTTATTTTATAATGAAGGAAAACTCACAAGAAAATGCAGATGTACATACCATTCTAGTGAAGGATAGTTGTTTTACGATATTTATTTGGGCTTGTAAATATAAGATTCGCATTATTATTGTACTGTAAATAATATTGTACCAATCGCGACGAGCGAAGCCGCGAAAAAAAGCTAGTTAGCGATAAAGCGTAAAAACGGTCATAAACTGTCTATACGATTAATGGAACATTATTTACACAAGCGCCTACAGGCAACATCGCTCGCGACACTACCAATACTTTTGCCGCATCCGTCCAAAGAGGCATAAACGAAATGTGACTCTAATGCACATACGACCGTTCAAAATAAGCACCGCTTTCCTGGGATCATACACTCCTAATAGGGCTACAAAAGTGCTGCTATTCGCTTCCAAAGCGCCGTACATATGGTACAATTTGTAATGTTCTTATGCTGTTTTGCATTTAGATCGTATAAACGAGAGGGGGAGGCCGCAAAACATTAATTCTAACAAGTCCGCCTCACCACGTTTAAAGACGTACAAACGTACATCACGTGTTGAAATTCGCTTTAATTTTCCGTGTTCAAATTTTTAAGCCGAGGATTTATTTATTAAAGTGATACTTAATTTTTGCGATGCGAGTCCTTTGGGCATACCATAATGGTGTGTGTATATATATATATATATATATATATATATATATATATTATGTAATGCTTAGTAAGCATTACATAACAACATTTTATTCAATTTACAAATATATATTAGTTAACAATTAGTGCTAAGAGTATCTCTCACTCGATTACATGTCACAATATATAAAATGACATACCGTATAATTTTGCAGCCGCCTAATATTCAACTTACAATATTTTACGACAGAATATATTTTTCTTCAAGCCAAAATGTCAATATTCTACCGTTCTTTTAAAAGACAGCAAATCAAGAATATTTTACCAAGAAAGAAAATAACTGAGTGTGTAATAAAATTAATCGTATTCGAAAGCAGAGAGGCTACTGATGCGCAAATTTGTTATACGGTTTTTAGACATTCTTGGTACATTTTAGCTTTGAAAATAGTTTCGCATATACCCGTCAACGTTGGTTGTTGCATGTAACGTTCATCGACTCGATCCAACGACTTATAACATATGGACTCGTTTATCTATACGATTTTTAAGCTGGCGATAAATATACTAAGTAGTCCTGCTTTTACGCATACTAAAACTTTCCAGTTTAACAAGGCCCAATTTCAAAGTCTTCAATGCCGTGTTCGTTGTCAGCGATTATCGTCGATACGTTTAAACCTTTTGCTTTATTGACATGATAGGAGCAGTTTTTTCCAAGTGGCAATAACAAAGTTTTAGAGAAAAATCTGTAATCAGTTTGTTTTATTTGCATATTGGCAAACTAGTGTGCTAAAGTGCTGGTGCTGCTTACTATCCTTAAAAATTATATTGCGTGCCGTGCATACTTTCTTCCAGGTTAATTGTCTTTGTTATTGTGCCGCTTTCGCGAACGAAGCTGTCAGAGCGTAGTTTTGGTTCTCATTCCGTAATGCGAATCCATACTTTTGATATGTGAATGGTTCGAGACGATAGATTTGTATGCAGACAGCCACTAGACTCACACTGTTAAAATTAATATAGTATGAATTACAAGGGAATAAAGTGCAGCTTAATAATGTACGTGAGGTCTGAGAATAAAAGTGTTTTTGTACGTGATGATGATGAAAAACAGAAATAGAATCATGCGGTTGCATCATATTAACTGTATCCCAATTATAATTGGGATACAGTTAATATGATGCATTTAGCGTGCATGAGTTTAGTAAGGTCCTCACCCCACCTTCACCTCCACTTAGCAGAGTAGAACGATGGTGACGCGGTTAACTCGGCTAAATACGTTTAGCGCCATTTTTAAAATTAATTTGACGTTTACTTTGACAGATTATGTTTGTAGCATTTGGCGCCGATTTTTTAAAATTTGATGCAACTATTAATAAATAAATGGATATTTCGACGATGAGGACGAAATAATAGAGTTCATAAATAGACCAGTTATACTACGGGAAATTAATACAAGCACCAATTTATTTGAGACGCTCAATGACACGAAAATCATAAGAAGGTTCCGACTACGAAAACATACCTTACAAAAACTCTAATAATAACTAAAGAACACGAACATACACAGCACCACACTCAGCAGTATGAATAGTGATGGCAGCAGGAGTCGGTTTATTTACTTTAGTTGGTTGTTAAATTTTTTGGCAATACTTTGCTATATTTGTTTTTAATTTGATTTTACAATGACAACCAACAATTTAAATGTTGAAATGCGCGCGCACGTCACTTTGTGTCAAAATTAAACGGCCCTTTCCTATTTACGCATACTCGTCGCGTGGAAATGATTAATTTTGGTTAAAAAGATGGCGTACGTCGCCATTTACGTACAACGAAACGTAGGAAAACTGTTTTACCGACACATTAAACGCGTTTAGTTAAATAATGTTCAAAACAGCTTGGTGCAAGATGTCACTAAACGCAATTATGTTCATCGCATTTAACGATATAAACGTGTTTAGTTAAATTTGTTTAGCATATATTTAAACGAAATTTGGTGCAAGCCGCCCTTAAAGTATTTATTTAACCACTGGAGGACTAATTCCCGCCTGCCAAAGTTTATGAGCAATATTCAGTCAGTTTATGAGATAAATTGTCATTGTGTGTGTATGTTTCGGTTTTTAGGTGATTTTATTGTGTGCGTTTGTGAATAGAAATATTGCCGTATTGTACCAACCTACTTTTGGTTTCGGTCAAACATCACTAACTGTTGTTCGACTCGCGACAAACTTTGCTGATTATAGGGGGTTTGTTATCACAACACAGCAAAACACGGCTTTATTGCGAATAAATATAATTTATTTAATAGGCATGATGACGGCGTATGAAAATCAAAATCCTAATTAGTCCTTCAGTTAGGTAATAAAAAATATTGGACAAAAAAAATACATAAATCGCATTAAAGCTTAGGAATGACGTCACGCAACATTTTGACTCAAAGCCTTTATTTTTTGATTACTTACTATACTTTGAAAAATTTTGGGCCAATATTTTTTTATAATCTACATGACGGACGAATTATTCAAATTTAGTCATCATCTCAAAAGTGTTAGATAAAAATCTTGCGTTGATAATTCTTCGAAGTTTTGGACGTCGCGTTGCGTCCATAGTCTCGAAAGAATTTTGTTGTGATAATGAGTGAAAATCGTATAAGTTTAAATATTTTTTTTATAGGGGGATCGATTATCACGCCTAGATGGGTATTAATTAGGTATCTCGTACCCATTGTTCGAAATCGAAGTAAATTCGTATGTCTATATTAGATACTAGCTTCTGCCCGCGACTTCGTCCGCCTTAAATTCGTTTATCGCGGTTAAGGGTATTTTTTGAGGATAAAAAGTAGCCTATGTCCTTCCCTGGGACTCAAACTATCTCCATACCAAATTTCATCCAAATCGGTTCAGCGGTTTAAGCGTGAAGAGGTAACAGACAGACAGACACACACACTTTCGCATTTATAATAAAATTTAGTTCAATACGTCCGTATGGATAGTATGGATTTGGATGGATTAGTATGGATTCGACAAACTCACTTGACCACTGTCTGAATGACTTGACCATACCGGAAATTTGCATAATTCCCGACGGAAAAGACCGAAATATAGAGCAAACTGCGGTAACACCCTAGTTTAATATAGTTAGGCTTTTGACTTCCACTTCAGTTTTCCGGCAAGTTTATTATGTTAGAGAACACAAAGGATTTCTCATCCTACTCTGCTCGATGGGTATCTAATTTCCTTTATATTGATAACTGGGAGACGAGCGATTAATGAGAAGTGGTCGGTGTTGGGTTTCGAACATGTTTTGATGTGCTTATAGTTGGCATTGAATGATGGAAAAAAACGTGAATTATGCTGATAATTATGATAAAAACAGCGGTCGGTAAACTGAAAACACTTAGACCGCTTATAACAATTAGTTTGAGATTTGGATTTTATATACTGGATTTTGAGTAGGTATCATACCTACTCAAAATTGAGTTTAGATTTACACATTTTATTGCCTATTAGATAATTTTCAAGGCACTTTACGCTTCGTCTTCGTACCTCAGAAAGTCTCTAGATATCTAGTCGACGACTAGTCCTGTAACAGTTGTATACTTGGGGTATTATCTTATCTTCTAAGCCGTTATAATGCGTAGAAAAACCAAGTCCCACGCTAATAAGGCAGTCTCTCAATAAATACATAAATTTTAAACAGTCTCACGAATCGACCTAGTCCTAAAATAAGCTCATATCGCAATAATTGCTGCCAATTTACAGGGTTATTCCCACCTGTTATCACTGGTAACAGTTGGGAATGATTTTGCACAGAGGGAATAAAATCCCAGCTATTACCAGTGGTAACAAGTTGATGGTAATGGATGGGAATAAAATCGCAGCTGTTACCAGTAGTAACAAGTTGATGATAATAGATGGGAATAAAATCCCAGCTGTTTCCAGTAGTAATAAGTTGATGGTGATAAATGGGAATAAAATCCCAGCTGTTACCAGTGGTAAGAAGTTGATGGTTAAAGATGGGAATAACCCATTTCCCAAATTAAGACACATTTTCTCAATTCCTAGTAGTCGCATTTATCTGAAATTGAACATACCTATATATGGATGTAAATCGGATGACAATGCTCTTAAGTTAAAATACCGTAAACAAAAAAGGTATTTCAAAAAAACTAAATATTTCTTAAGTTGTTTGTTTCATCAAATTAAACGTGCAACTCTCGGTGTAAGATCATGGAACTGAGCATATTTCTCGTAGGTACCGACATTTTCAGTTCCTCGGATAAAATGTGATTGTGTCGTGTATACTGTAGCTCTAGACTCTAGTTACACGGGCCGG
This sequence comes from Hedya salicella, assembly GCA_905404275.2. Lineage (NCBI taxonomy): Eukaryota > Metazoa > Arthropoda > Insecta > Lepidoptera > Tortricidae > Hedya > Hedya salicella. The sequence goes on along the minus strand of FR990111.1, from coordinate 12,851,444 downwards.
GTCTGTTTATGCAGTAGGCGGTCTGCATACAAAATGCACTGAACACTCCTCCGTATATTAAAGGACGTAACTGGTTTAGAATACCATATAAACAAAGGTTTTTATGTGCACCGAAGGCAGAGCCGCCATGCAAACTCTCAACTTTAACGAATTTCTTCTACGTGAAATATTAAATTACAACTGCAGTTATTGGGTATCGCTTGTTAATATTATGCTAAATTATGCAAGTTAGATAAATTCGTACTTTATAATAATGTTTTACAAGGATTTTTTTAAGCTTCAAAGTTGGTCTTTGTAGTTTAATTGAGTCATAGTTTCGACTAAAATAAATTACTTAATTTTGTTAATAAGTAATTGATAGATTGAGGCGTTACTTTGCGGAATTCCTTACTAGATTAATGGATTATAGTTCCTTTGCTGTTCCGCGAACTTGTGTCTTGGTTAGATGTGACAATAAATTGTGCTCACATGCGCATATTTTCATGCAGTTTCCACAAAAAATACGCATGCAAATACAACAAACCAACACCAAACAGTATAATCCTCGACACGTGTTTCGCCTCTCTACGAGGCATCATCAGGAGATGCAGGAGAGTTAGAGTTTGTAGTAGAGAGTTTGTTAATAAGGGTTTTGATTTTCTTAACAAAGGCGATTTTGTTCAATACGTTTGAACGATAATCTAACGGCTCGACCACGACAACGTGTGATTAGCGGCGCGGAGAGCGAATTCTCCTCATTGCGCGGTGGAGACGCTCACCGCACAGCAGTTAGTTGAGATCACACGTAATGTATAAGGAATTCGCCTGCCGCGCCGCTGGTCGCGCGTATGCAAAGTTAATACCCTACTTGACCTAGTTGCTAGTCTAAACAGTTTTGACCCCCCTAATATTTAACATCCATACCGGTTTTATAAATCTAATGTCCACATGAACTTACATAATATTTGTAATTAGGTAGGTAATTACCGATTGATGGTAAACAATGAAAAATGGAAATCACTCACTGTTTAATTTATGTATTACGTAGAATACGATTAGGGAAGGGAGTAATCGGCTTACCTACGGCTTAAACTAAAGATAGATTCATATTCACAAATAGTTTTGTTTGCTATTTTACAATATAACAAACAAAAGCAACATTAAAGGTATATAAATAATTGTATATTATTCAGCGTGCCGCTATTGGCCCGGTTCGATATCCAATTATGAATAATTTATCGAGTGTCGCCGCCCGATGATGAATCAATTTATTTTCTCACCTATATTATATTCGCGCGGAATTGTAGAAGACTTTCACACAGACGGGCTAATTGGTTTTTCTGTATTTACGTACCTATTGTACGATTGTTGCGTGTGTGACTGTTGGCTCTGTATGGCTGTGAATAATATATGACCCTGGTCAGTCTGTAGCTTTTACGTTCGACGGAAAAGACAATAAATGCCTGAAACTTATAGCATTCATATTATAAATTACGTTTATGTATAATTGTCTCGCCAGGTAAATTATTCTTACAAAATAAGAAATGATCCTGCGATTCTTACTAAAACTACGCACCGATATACCCCAGAAAAAAAAACGATAAGTTTACGTTTGCTGTATAAGTTAGAGTATGTCAATGATAACATTGCTTATTCTCAATCGATGGTACAGTCGGTGCCCTCACATAAGTATCCAGACATAGACTTTTTAGTATACAGGCCAGTGAATACTTTAAATCAAGGCACCGACTGTACGAGTATTATACTTGGATTAGTGTAAAATAATACAAGTTCGTAATGCCAATATTGATTTGACGATTTACCTCAAGGTATCTGTGATGCCCCGCAATATTGTCTCGAATCAAAGCGGCAATGCATGCAAACGATCATCTCGAATATGGACACCGTCAATTCAGACTAATAACGAGAATTGTGACCGTGACGGATTTAGTATTCTCGTTGCAATAACCATAAAACGATGCACTTATGAGCGGTAATAAAGACGAGTCTTCCTTTTGGGTGAAGGAGACATCCTCGAGAGACGTCCGCGCCGGCAACCTCGCTCGCGGCCTCGCCCTGTCTACAGAATTGGAAACAGTACGCGCACTTATCACGGTCAAGGGTGAAGGCTCATCCGCAAAAATTCAAACTGCACGTGTTTGAAACTCTCTCACGTTCACTGCCGTACGGGATCAAACGAACCTCGTATATGGTTAACTTAATTGCCGCAGTGAACGTGTTAAGTTTTTGTCACTCTTTGTGTATACCAAATTCTAATAATAATGCTTAGATACTGTTCAGAAGCGGAGGTTTATGTAAAAAGATAAAGAATTATAGCTGTATGACTTCGGCTTATAACAGAAGTATTTTGAAATTAAATTCCTTTATTAGGCTTTTACTTGAAAGATATCCAGCATGGCAATGCGGCCAGCCTTCTGGGCACACTCCCCAGCGAAAGGGATTGAGGGGATTTTTTTTATTTGTATATACTTATGTAGGTAGATCCGTAGAGTAGTTATATATTTAATTTATAATAGTCTTATCCATTACTGTTTTTTATATGCTATTGTGTTATTGAAATTCAAATAAAAAAATACTTGAAAGATATATATATATATATATATATATATATACAATTACAATAGTTTAAATAGTGTGTGATTTATTCTTTTTATATAACTACTATTAAAATCTGTTTACTGTAAACAGACGAGCATAGCATATTAATCGTGCCAAGAATTCCTTCCACCATTTTGATTCGCGTAAAAACTGAATTCTGCCGATGAACCTATTTGTTTTGGCAACTACGAATCCGATCGTCGCATTCCTTTATCGGTGTGGTTTATATGATTTGATGTTTTCTCAAGCAATTTTATACTCACAGCGTATATGCAAATATTAGTCCTTTTTATATCACTTTACGCGAGACAGCGAGGATGTGTTTGTTGGTTACTTCAACGCAAGAAAAATAGCATCGACGTGATGTTTTGCTTCAGTAATGTCGTGAAGTTTCATAATAAATGGGTCGATCAACTTTTTCTTGTTGTGGTTCTGTTTCGTAACTCAAGAGACAATATATCACTTAAAGAAATTGCTAATAATTTTGGCTATTAACATACTGACGAGACGAGATGGAGTCTTGAAAAATGAGAGTGTCTCGGGAGAAAATAGAGGAAAAAGTCGATTGAACCAAATACGCAAAGTATATTATGTGTATTTTCCCATGTTAATATTTCCACGATTAGTAAAAAAACTGCACACTAAGTCTTTGAAGAACTTATTATCTCAGTTTTTTTTTTCTAAGTATATTATGCTGTTGCCCATAAGGACCGATGTTAAAACCATTTTGTTACTCCACTAATTAAGGTGAGTGAAGTCGACAGTAAAACCTACATTTCCAATACATACAGACTTCTAATTTAGCAACGTCATTTAAACTCCAATGCAGATACGACGTACATCAGCACGGTTATTAACGCGCGCGCTTATAGCCCATAAACTCGGGTACTAAGTCACTACAATTAGCGGGCCCGCGCATGCCCGTGCGCAACCGCGCACGTGTCAACGGCCGCAGGTGCGCGCGCATTGGCGGCGGCCATCGCTGCGGGGCCACGCCCCGCGGAAATGCAACCGTACCATTATAATATTAATTGGTTTAATTGTTACTCTTTTAAAGTAAAATCGCAATTAGTGTGTGTGTCACCTTACAGTATTTTTAGTAGGTATCGCTCGGACTGGTTTGTCGTATGGTTGCTGTTTTTTTACACCTTTTGTTCCACCAGGTGGGCTGGCAATCTGAAGGTCACGGGAGTCAGAAGGCGCATGACCGGCCAGGGTCAGTGACTCTGTCTGCTGATGATGATGATGATTGCTTCCTTACCTGGATACCTACTAAAATGTGGACAAAATTGACGTAGGTGAACGCATCATTGCAGCTTCTAATTAGTCGCATTCAGCAACGCTTATGATGAATAGGTATCACGTTCAGTCTTTAAAACATACTGAAAATTAAGTAAGACGAAAATGTCAATGTCACTAATAATATAATGGTTCTTTCTCCGGCAGTACTGGCCTTGGTCGTTTATATTGTGACTTCATACAGTTTCAAAGTTATATCGCTAGCGAGGTTTAGATAAGTTAGACGCCGATTTAAGCTGCTGCCTAATCTAGCTGCTCGGTCGACTATATACAATACCCGGCTTAAACTTGGTAGGATTGTGTTATTGCTCAATTTAACGCAACCGGAACCCATAAAGGGCTTATACCATTCGTATATTTCATTGCAATAATTATATCTGTTCGACATATTTATATCAGTCGGTTATGGTCGAGCAATAGTCATTTGTTCGTTCTCGATAGACAAGTTTGAAGTGAAATGTCGACGTTTGAAAGGCAAAATCGGATAAGCGACATTTTTGGTGATTGAGTTAAATCACGTTGTAATCAGCATATTTTGTTTGGAATGATCTAGGTATATAATCTTTTCAATCGCGGACGTGTGCATACAACAGTTCAAACGGATTATATCGCGTATAGTAGCTCCGTTTAATGTGTATTGTAATTTTAAATCGTGTGACTTTATGCATTATCTTCTAATCATCGAAAAAATATACGCTTGCTTACGTAGGTTTTGAACGTATTCGGAACCAACCGATCTTTAGGTAGCGCACAGCTGTGAAATAATAAAAAAAAGGCTAAATTACATTCACAGAGAGAAAACTTTCATATGCAATATAAATTGCTAAATCCTTTCGATATTTTTCTCCGCCGCTCACCGTACCGCACAAAAAATTGCATACATAATCGTCCCGTCTTATTCAAGTTCGCTTATTTAATGATTCTTTTAGTTTCCCCAGTTGACATGTTTCTGAAAGTTTCTTTTATTCCAGACGCGATCTCACAAAAGTTCACGCCAGAATAGGACGGTCGTTACTTAACCGTACAGTCCATTGTTACTTAAATATTAATTCTGTTATAAAACTTTTCGCTTTGTTTGCAGCCGTGAGAATTTAGTTTAATTAAATCCATAATCATATTATAACTGCGAAAGTGCGTTTGTTGGTTCTATTTGGTCGCTCGTATGCTTATCGACGAGTTTTTTAATAGTCATAGAAATTTGGTCATAGTCATCGTTGAATCTTCGAAAAATCTGACCGAGAACTCAGAACTAGAAATAATTATGCATATTTAAAAATATAGATAAAAAGTTCTACAAGTAAAGTTTAGCGGCAATGACGCTGCTTGCGAAGCTGACGGTTCTGGGCTCAAATCCCGATCTATATAGATCGGGATAGAATCCCGATTTATTTACTCTAGGATGTTTCCAATCTATATAAGTATGGATTAAATATGTCATTGGCTAGCATTCATAACATACCTAATACAAGTCTTATTGAGCTTAACGTGGGGCTTGTTCGATTTGTCTATAAAAAGACCTCTAGTATTTATTTATTTACACTACTAAACAAGATAAAATTAATAGTAGACTAAAAAAAATACTGTCTACTTATTCCCAAGTATATCTGCGTTTTTCTCTATAGCGCTTTATTATTTTACTTTACGCAGAGAATCATGTCAACTGGTTTGCTCCAATTTATTGTGTGAACGCACAATCCAATAAATGAGTTTATTTATTTTGTAGTATCCCACACCCATGAACCCAAAATATGGACGTACATGTACCTACATAGCGATATATATATGCATCATACCTACAAACAGAATGGTTGCCACTGTTACACTAGCCAATTTACAAATGCACCGATTAAATGTAGCAAACTGGATGGAGCAGTATTACACCGATAAGGTCTATTACCTACTACTGCAAAACACAATGAATAGCTCCAATGTAGCAGTACACGTGTTCCGGTATACACGTGCACTTGTGTGTACGTGTATGGAAATTTCCAGATGTCGACCCGCGCGGTAGGAGTGCTAATGATGGATCTTGAGTGGAGACCTCTTACCTCGGGATGTCAGGGGTTGAATATTTTTTAACTGCGCATATGCCTATGGTTTAGCAATTGTATGCAGGTAGAAACGATAATGTCATCACGATGTACCGATTCCTAGTAAACAGGGTGTGATAGAAAAATATAACGTTTAGGTGAAAAAACTTCATTCGCGGAAGGAGAAAAAGACTTAACCCCTCATTTTTCTTCAGCGTAGTCGGGTAAAATGTGACTAAGATGAATCCACAACTACACATACACACACACAAAAAATAAAATTATTCTTAATAACCTCCAAATAGTCCGTTATAATATTTCATTTTAAAAATCTTCAATGTACAGACATTTACTTTTTACAGCTTTATAATTGTATAGATAGGAGTTGGTATGCGTGGTAGAAATGTATTGAAATTGGATAAAATAAACTAGCTTTTAGTATTTAGGTACGTTTCCTAGCTCATTACGTAAAATAGATGAACTATTTTCAACACTGAAGTATCTCGAAACATAAGGAAGGATAATGTAACTGGTTATTATGCACAATACAGTGTTTACATACAAACATACATACATACTTTTATGGGTAGGTACCCATGCAATGACGATGGTCATGAATCATGATGTTTTTCACCATCGCGAAACCGCGGGCAAATTCTATTTATACATAAAACTGGATTGTAGTAATTTTAACCGGAACGCAGTACAAAACATTTAAGTACTATATCACACTGGCACGTGCAAAAAGTATCCAACGCTCTGTATAAAAGTAGGAATGCAAATTATAACCTAAGTGCAGAAAAAACACTAACTCCTCGCTAAGTAAGAAGCCGGGAGATAAACGTGCCGTTGCCTTGCTTAAAGCATTAAACCTCTGGAGGTGGCGTACGGACGAATTCCCCTCTATTAAAGTATAATATGGACAAAATGTCATGTCAGTTTTATAAGTACGATAAATTGTCAGTGTGTGTTTTCTGTTCGTGCTTGTAGTGCATTTCTAAAAAAGTTTGCACGTTAATTAACGCATCTTTAATTGTTTCGAATTGATTACCAATAAAAAGTTTTGTTGAATTATTTTCATAATTAAGAAAATAAATACTCGATGGAAACTTTATTATGCCAAATAATCAATTAAAGACTACATCCATTACGTCTAATCCGTAAGAGGACGTATATGCTGATCGCCTGTGTGGACGTATATGCTGATCATGATAATAATTCAAATTCAATTCAATTCAAATTCAAATAATTTATTTCGGAAACATGTCCATTGTTGTTAGTAGCATACAGTAGAAAGGAAAACTTAATTCTAGTGTTAGTGGGTATATATTATTACAAGCAAGTACACATTAAAACAAACAATGAATATCGTTCCAGTGTTTCTGGATACGACCCTCGAATCTTATCAACAATGGTATTCAGAATGAATCAATTTTAAAAAGGTAACTAACGGCATTGCATGTAACGTGCCTATCTAATACAATACAACTTATTCTTTATTGCACAACTACAGCAGAAACAGTACAATAGATAGAGCCGTAACATAAAATACGGTAGACAATATGCGGTCTTATCGCTAAAGAGCGATCTCTTCCAGACAACCTTTGGGTAGCGGAAATGACGCAGAAAAGCTAAGAATGAGTAGATGGTGAGATAATATAAATGTATATAAATAATATACATTTATAGTATCTCCTATATCAGGGCTCTTCAAACTTTTTGACTCAAGGGTCACACTGCACTTAATTTAAATTCATGCGGGCCAAGACTTTGGTTTCATGGCTGTTCATGGGGCAATTAGTTAAGGTACGTAGTCTTAGATTTCAGTGGGCTCTCCCGCTTCCTTTCCGCGCGCCGGATTAGAAGAGTTCACGGACCGGACTTGGCCCGCGGCGACCCCTGTCCTATAGAAATGTATATGTATGTATGTTTTTTAAAAATGTCCTGCAACTTTTTTTTTCGTGTGCGGTTGTAGATATAGAAATCACGTGTCCAATTATCCGTAGCGGGCTAATACGTGGTTAACTCTTCTCCTAATAAAAGTGCATGAAAATATAGTTCTATAATGATGCTCCTTGCCGTCTCCATTGATTTAATACTCTGAGTTGCCTTGCGACTGCAGCAGCTCAGTACAAAACTCGTTATTATTTCTGCCGCAACACCGTTTTAATGAATGTTCTCACTATACCCCGCCTCTTAGACGTCACGGCGGCAAAATGTCTCCATCGCGATAATCCAATCGCGTTATACGAACGACGATAAATTAAAAGCGAAACATTTACAGACTTTGCGACTTAGACGAAAATAGTTATCTACAATACAAGTGCGCTAAGGAGGTTATTCCCGGTTATGACACCGTCACGAGTTGGGAATTAGAAAACATAGGTGCTCGGCATAATGCATTGTATATTTTATTATGACGGTTTCTTGTAGTTATGAGAGGAATTAAAGATGGACATCGCTAGCAAAACAAGTAAAATCATAGTTAACTTTATAAATAAGAAGTCAAAAATATCCCCTGTACTACAAAAAATATTCTGACAGTAGAGCAGTTGATTTTTGTGTCAAATCGCAAAAGTATGGGAGAATCATAAGTTTGTTACTTTCATCATCATCATCATTTCAGCCATAATCCAGCAGTGGACGTCCCACTATTGGACACAGGCGTCCTCAATAGATTTCCACATGGGCCGAATAGAAGCGACTCGCAACTTTAATAAAATTCAATGTCAATGTTGAATATCCATTTTGCGGTGTAATTGATGTAAATCCATTAGTCATAACATTTATTTTAAGAGATACATTAACATCGAAAGTAGTAGGATATTAGGGTATCTGGATACAAAGAGCTATCCAGATACCCTAATACCCTCTATTCAAGAAGTAATTCGCATCTATTAAAAAAAAAAAAAAAAAAAAAAAAAAAAAAAAAAAAAAAAAAAAAAAAAAAAAAATCTTTATTAAACGCTACTTGACGGCTGCCACATCGAGCTATCCAGATACCCTAATACCCTCTATTCAAGAAGTAATTCGCATCTATTCAAAAAGTATTCGCATATTTATTCAATAACTCGTTATACCCTCTATTCAAGAAGTAATTAGCATCTTCTATTTAATAAGTGGTCTTGCCTTTATTCCAAAGTATTCGCATATTTATTCAATAATTACTTACATCAGCTATTGAAATTAATAATCTCAAATGTACCTTTTCCAAGTTGCACCCTATTATTCCAAAACCATTAGGCGTCTATTCAAGAACTGATAAATACCCATTGTAACTTAAAGTATTCACTCATCTATTCAATAACTCGTTCCATGTATCGATAATTTAAATATATTAGGTACCTACATTAATGAATATGATCCTGCTATGCTACGCTGAGACGGCGGCAAATGCGTGAGTGGCTCGAACAGACATATTTTAAGGTAGCCGCAATATCGATACCTTTAGATTCAAAGGACATATCCGTCATTGATTCGTGCATCGTTTACGCTCTTTGAGTCTAAATGCGTCGATATGTAAGCAAATTGTTATGCTTTTAGTAATGTGTTACATATCTTTCCTTATCCGTGTTATACCTGAGTACGTCAACCAAATGAGTTACATTAATTTTATGAATCATTGTGAGTTAAATAAAAATACAATAAAATAGGTACTAGCGGAAATTATAAGAGGTATCTGTCATATCGTACGAGTATAAAGAACTTAATTGTCTAGTTGGGGAAAGGTCGCTAGGTAATAAAAACTATTATTCAAATGTATATATTATTTTAATTTTGAAATATTATGTGCCTATCTTACAAGATTGTATAACCGTTACATGAATCTGACGATAGAGGCGACACTATTTTATCGATAAGATCTTTTGTCGAGTTGTAAATGTCGTCTAATAAAACGTTTTTGACTGCATATTGCACACATAATTCGGCATTACACTTGCACATTTGCTCACTGTTATCAATTTTTTCACTGTCAAAAATTTCTATTTTTATGATCTTGGTGGCGCCACTACGAAGTCGTTTCTTGATAAATGTGTAAGCTGCAGTGTTTTCAGCTTTTCTTTTGCGCCCCAATCCGAGCCGTGTTTCATTTGGAGATTTTCTTTGCGGTGTAGCGCAGGGTACGAAGTTGAATAGTTGACCTTCAGAGTCCTGAAAACAGTTAAAGGTTTTTGATTACATTTATTGATTTTAAATAGTTTGTCATCGCAAATAATAATATCGAATATATAGATTTCGGTGAAGGAAAACATCGTGAGCTAACCTGTATAAAACTGTCAAGAAATTCAAGGGCGTATGTGAAGTCTCCAATCCGCACTGCACTAAGACTAGAGCCCATTACCTCTCATCCATGAGAGAAGGCAGCCTGTAGCAGTGCAGTGCAGCGGGACGTATAAGGCTGATGATGATGATGATGATGAAATAAAGATATAGATAATATTAATCATAGTATTAAAATTTGGTAACTTACCGACATAGTTCCGAAGTGTTGAAAGTAAATGTGCACTTTTTACAATGATTTTTAGTTCCTGGTTCTATCGTTTATATTCTATGAGAAGAGTGTCATTAAAGTTGAAAATCCGTATATTTTTTACTGACTTTTTCCGTACGTAGTATAAACCTGTTAAGGAAAGTAATATGGAGCGGTTGACGCCAGAGTAAGAGGATCCGTCTGGCTCATATCCATATTCAATAATACTAGTGACATCCCCAGACTATGCGCGAATATAAATAAATATCGGACAACCTCACACAAATCGATCTAGTCCCAAATGAAGCTCAAGAAGGCTTGTGTTATGGGTACTAGACGACGATATACCTACATACTTATATAGATAAATATATACTTAAATACATAGAACAACCATGACCCAAGCACAAATATTCGAGTTCATCACACAAATATTTGCCCCGGCCGGGATTCGAACCCGGGACCGCCGGCTCAGTAGGCAGGTGTTTACAAACCGAGCCAAACGCGTCGTCGAATATACATACACAAATTACGAGGCTCTAGAATGGGTAGATAATCGACGGCAAAAACCTAAAAGTAATAAACGCCAGTGAATTCACTTGGCGCTTACTACGTTTCCACTTAAGTCACCAATGATGCTATCATCAATTCATCATATACAGGGCGGAATATTTCTAAAGACTGGGCTGACGCAATAGTGCCATCTTAGTGATTTACATTCAACCTAATATAATTATTGTAAAACTGGATATAAAGTAAAAAAAATAATATCAGCGACAACATTTTTAAACTTGACATCTGTGTTCATAAGTTGCTAGGGTTGATACGTATCAGATCTTTACACTAATGTTTTATAATATCTCATAAACGGATTAAAACATTTACATAGTTCGTTGATGAAAAATAAAGTATCCAGTCTGGACAATTCCCTGGCTTAAAAGTCCCTCGATCTGTTCCACCCTGTATCCTTCCGCGATTTTGCATAGTGCGAGGTTTCTGTTTTGGATGTGTCTTGACAGTGCATTTTTACAAATTAGGCAAAGAATGACGCGTAATAGTAACGCAAAGGCCTATAAAAAGCGGTTTGACTATCCAAGATCATTGTTCAGATCGCCATTCCACGGGACAACACCATTGGTACAACAGAATCAGCTGCCTGCAAAACACAACGAAGAACGATGTAAGTGAATTGAAATAACTTTATTGAACTGTTACTGTTATAGCTTTATTTATTCAAATTATTCATACATACTGAGTTAATAGATTCAATAATTCATCTTTTATCCTGTGTCACAATTTCTTACATTTTATTTTACAATCAAATGGCCCCATGCTAGTCGCCGTTATTTTAATAATTGAGACCCTATTTATCGCCTCTATTGCAATGACCTAAAGTTGACGGTGACAACTCTTAGGACACTGTCGAGCACTGGAATATTAGCCTTAATTTTCATTACGAAAGAGCGCAACATAATTTTATTTGCTATGTCAATGAGTCGTGGGGTTCGAATCCGTGTCCGAAATCATAAATAATTAAATAAATTATTTTTATCATTACCTATTCGCATAGTATTCTTACATAGTTATCTGTATGTTGTATTTTATACGAGGTTGGTTTGGTGCTGCGCCGGGTTTTTATCCATTGTCTAATAGATTTTATTTGATTAGGTCTGCTGCACGAGATCTTTTCCTCTCCGACGACGAGTGCGAGGCGGTGCAGTCACCCAAGCCCGTGAAGCACAAGAAACGTTCGAGGTGCACGAGTGAAGAGCGCGTCGAGCCCTCGACGTCCGCGGTGACCAAGAAACGCCGCGACGAACCCTCTTCGGTTCCCGCCCCCAAGAAAAGAAAAACAACTATTAACCCAATCAGCCCTGCGATGAAGCCGAACATGAAGGAACTGTTTGGTAGCGACAGCGAAGAAGACATTTTAGAGGGTTCGGGAGTTAAGAAGGGTACGCCCATTTATTCGTATATTACTCGAAGGCTGGCAAATGGCACTTCTCGCCAAACAGATGACGATAAAACAGGTTCTCATTACGTCGAATTAAAAGTATATTCATGCGATGAAATTGAGAAAGTGCAGCCGATGAACAGATGGCGCCACAGTATCGTCACGATTAAAAATAGGACCAACATTAATACTGAGGCTTGGACACATCTCGCGGACTTTATAAGTGCTACGCGTAAAGAATTCAAAGATTGCACAGCGTCATTTAATAGCTCGTATTATTAATCTTGATGATATTATTTGATGTTTTGAAAAAAATGTTGATTTCCTGAACGTGTATTACGATATTGTATTATTAATATTATTTGCGTATACTATGTAATAATAAAAAAATACTTAAAACTATTAGCGTCTCTATGTAACCGAACTTCGTAATATTATGGATTAATAAATACTCATTACTTCACTAACTTTCTTCTTTTTTTACAGTTATATCCCGTGAGCCAAAGATGGCCAAGTGTGAACCTTGTAATGTCGAAATTCCGCAAAAGAAGTATCCATATCATTTGAGAACGAATATTCATAAAAAAAATTGTTTGTTAAAGACTGAATTCAAGAATATTGACATTGTCGCAACTGCATTTAAAAACAGAATTGTGACTTATCGCATAAACCCTGCACAGGAAGTCGAGCACCTCACACCCGAGGCGTTCCTGTGCCGCCACAAAGACGATGTTTTAAAAGTTATTAGTTTATCATTACTAAAACATACATGCTTGAAGTTGAATTTTGAACTGTTTGCTTATTTTGTGTTACCGCAGTCTGATACTCCTCAGTTAAAATCGTTTAATACAAAGTTTGATTGTGTTTTTAATAGCACTGACATAGATGATTTGTATTTTAATGCTTTAGAAACATTTAAGCAAAAATTTTCTGAATTTGAACACTGTGAATCGGGTTGGTCGCTACTTTCAATAAGTCATTTAGAATTAAATATAAATAAATATTGTCCAATGAGAGGCGGCACTTTCATAGATTTGCTGCAAATTGTCAAAAATAGTAAAAGTTGTTTGAATGTCCAGAATAAAGATGAGCACTGTTTTTTGTGGAGTATTGTAGCTGCATTGTTTCCCGCCAAGCGTAATGTATGCAAAACAAGTTCCTATCCTCACTATTCAGAAGTTCTTAAAATAAACGGTATGACATTCCCCCCATCTTGTAAAGACATAAAATTATTTGAAGCTAATAACGATATCAGTATTAACATATATGGATTAAACAGAAAAGATTGTTCAGTAACTGGACCACTATATTTTTCTAAAGATCGAAAGAATAAACACGTAAACTTATTATATTTTGAAGATGGAATTAAAGGTCATTACTGTCTTATTAAAGATCTTATCCGATTAGTACGCCGTCAGATTACTAAATCTAAGGGAAAAATATATATGTGCGAGCAATGCCTGCGTTTTTTCTGTTCACAATCGAAATATGAGACGCATGATTGCTCACAAGTTTTGACAGTCTTACCTGAAAGGAAAAATAGTGTAATCGGATTTAAAAATTTCGATAGACAACAAAAGATTAATTTTGTTATATATGCTGATTTTGAAAGCCTGTTAATTAATTGTGAAGAAAATACTACTACAAATACGCGAAAATTAAAAGTTCACCAACCTTCATGTTTTGCGTATTATATTTGTTGTTCACATGACCCGAGCTTGAACAAGCTCGTTACTTACAGGGGCTCGGATTGCGTAGAAGTGTTTATTGAAAGATTGATTGAAGATACAACTCGCCTTTCTAAGATTTTAAGAGCTAATAACCCCATGGAGCCTTTAACAAAAGAACAAGCAAATAGTTACGAGAAAGCTACGACGTGTCACATTTGCGGCCATTTCTTATTCGGTGACAAGGTACGCGACCACGACCATGTCACCTCTCAGTATAGAGGGCCTGCTCATTCACATTGTAATTTAAAGTGCAAAGTGTGTCCATTCATACCAGTAGTATTTCATAATTTAACTAACTACGACTCGCATTTATTTATTAAAGAATTATCAAAATGCGACGGCTCGATTAATATAATACCAAAAACTAAAGAAAAATACCTCACTATCACCAAATGTGTAGAAGTAGAAGGCTTCGATAAACCATTACAAATTAAATTTATTGATTCATTTCAGTTTTTGAGTTCAAGTCTAGACGTGTTGAGTAAAAATTTATCTGATAATGATTATATCAATCTTTCTACACAATTTGAAGGCCGAAATATGCATTTATTAAAAAGTAAAGGTATTTATCCTTATGACTATATGGAGTCGTGGGAGAAATATGACGAGACTTCACTTCCTTCAAAAAAACATTTTTTTAATAATTTGAAAATGGAAGACATAACCGATGTAGAATTTCAACATGCCCACTCGGTTTGGGATGCTTTTAATATTAACACTCTGGGCGAATATACCGATCTATACCTTAAATGCGATGTTTTATTGCTAAGCGATGTATTCGAAAATTTTAGAAGCTTGAGTTTAAAATATTACAAGTTAGATCCGGCATATTATATAACATCAGCGAGCTTGAGTTGGGATGCAATGCTCCTCTCGACGGGCATTAAACTCGACTTGATTGACAATTTGGAAATATATCAAATGATAGAAAGAGGAATACGTGGAGGATTGGTTCAATGCTCGCTACGACACGCTAAAGCCAATAATAAATATTTGCCAGAATTTGACGACTTTGAGCCTTCATCTTATTTGATATATTTAGATTGTAATAATTTGTACGGACATGCGATGACTAAATGTTTGCCTTTTTCAGAATTTAGATTCTTAAATAAATATGATATTGAAAAGTTTAATGTTTTGACTGTACCTGAAAATGGAGAGACAGGCTATATTTTGGAAGTAGATCTAGAATATCCTGAAAACTTGCATGATTTACACAGTGATTTGCCTTTTGCACCGGAGAAATTTGTTCCTCCCGCAGGAAAAACTGGGAAATTGATAGCAAATTTATACGATAAATATAACTATGTAGTTCATTTTGTGCATTTGAAAGAAATGTTAAAAAATGGTTTAATTTTAAAAAACACACACCGTATACTTAGTTTTAAACAGACAAATTTTCTACAAAAATATATTGATTTGAATACAGATCTTCGCCAAACCTCTAAATCTGTTTTTGAAAAAGACTTCTTTAAGCTCATGAATAATGCAATTTTTGGTAAGACAATTGAAAACAGGCGCAAGCAGGTAGACGTTAAATTGATCGCAATTTGGGATGATAAAGATAACGCTACAAACAAACGAATTGGTGCCGAAACACTTATTGCTCGTCCTAATTTAAAAAATATTTCAGTGTTTTCTGAGAACTTTTTAGCTGTTCAATTAGCTCCAGAGAAAATTGTGCTAGACAAGCCAATTTATATAGGATTTTCTGTTTTAGAATACGCGAAGCAACACATATACAAGTTTCATTACGATTTCATTCGAAGAAGATATAATGAGGATGCAAAACTTTGTTACACACACACTGATAGCCTTCTTTACTTGATATATACAGAGGACATTTATCGCGACATTAAAAATAATCTGTCAGAATTTGATACCAGTAATTTCGATTTAAATAACCCTTATAACATAGAACGAGCAAATGCAAAAATTCCTGGTTTGTTTAAAGATGAATTAGGAGGTGATGTCATTAGCGAATTTGCCGGTCTTAGAGCAAAACTTTATTCCATGCGTAGTGTTAAAACACAAATCAATAAAGCTAAAGGTATTTCTAAATGTATTACTAAAAATCTAACTTTATCACAATACAAAGACTCATTATTTAATCACAAAACTTTAAAATGTAAAATGAATCTAATAAAATCTATTAAACACGTACTTTATTCTCAAGAGCTTAGTAAAATGGTTTTAAATAGTACTGATGATAAGAGGCAGATACTAAAAAATAAAATCAATACATTGCCTTGGGGGCATTACAAAACTATCTTTTAATTCTTGCTCAATAGCACTTAGTAGTAATGTGTAAGAAGTTCAAATCTTATTCATATTAACGTATTTTTGTCATTTGTTTATCACTTAGTAGGTAAAATGAAATAATTTTATTTGCATAACATTATGTACTTACCTACATTTACGCGATGGTGATCATAACATTATGTAATTTTAAGTGATGGTGCACTAATTTAAGGGTATATTATTTGGTTTAAGATATTTTATGCAAGTGTTACACTTGATTGTATGCAAAGTGGCTTAAAAATGCAATTACGACAGACAACGAATGTACGTAGTTGAACTTATCTCTATAAGGATCAGTTAACCTAAGATTACCTTATTATGTTATATGTATGCTTATGTTCATTTAAGAATTACAGTATTAAATATAATTATGTACTGTACCGAGCTAAGTTGAATAAATATTCTTTTAAGTTATATCTTTTGTTTTTCTCAATCTGCGAAATCCCTACTGACTGATGTGTATATAAAGACGAAAGTTTTCAGCTCTTTTGCATTTTCAAAATGAAGTTCCTGAAGCAAACGTAAACCTTAGAAATAAATAATATTAAAGTTAAAAAATAATCGGAAATTGTGATGCATAACTCGTTGTTACCAAATACAATCCACTGCATTGTAATTATGTGACTACCCTATATAAAGACTAGCGATAATTAGTAAACTTCACACTTCACCATGAAGTTCGTTAAGCAAACTCAAACATTAGAGGTGAACGCTATAAATGTAGAAAAATCGTTGCATAAAGTAAAACACAGCACTCTGCTGCCTAATACAATCCGCTGCATAATATGCGGCCCTTCCAACTGCGGTAAAACTAACGTTATGCTGAACTTGTTATTACACGAAAATGGATTAAGATTTATGCACATTTATTTGTACTCAAAGACTGCTTTTCAGCCAAAGTATCTTTTTTTAAAACGAATCATGCAGAACATACCGGGCGCAGAATTATTTTTGTTTAGCGATAATAAAGAAGTAGTACATCCCAATGAAGCGTTAACTAATTCAGTTATAATTTTCGATGACGTAGCATGTGAAAACCAAATGAACATTCGAAATTACTTTGCCATGGGGAGACATAAGCAAATAGACTGTTTTTATCTATCGCAAACCTACTCAAAGATACCAAAACAATTACTAAGAGATAACGCTAATCTTTTAATTATATTCAAGCAAGATGATATAAATTTAAAACATATATACAATGAGCATGTAAATACAGACGCCGATTGGTTAACATTTAGAAAGATTTGTTTCACCGTGTGGCAAAACCAATACAGCTTTTTAGTTATAAATAAAGACTGCGCAGTTAATAATGGAAGGTATAGAAAAGGATTTGACACATTTATTTATTTTTACTAGTAGCTTATATATTACATATAAAGCGTGTAATATCTCACTTGAAGCTTGTTATTAGTGTAAAACAGACGACGCAATGAATACTAACATAAAAAACCAACTTGTTAAAGCTATCAGTAGCATAAAAAAGAAAATAAAAACAATTCAGAATGAAGAACATGCAACTGATCTTAAATTTAAAAAAGTGTTTAAGCCTATTACAGATCCTCTTGAAACACTGATTAAAGTGAAAGGTACACAAATTTCTGACTTTAACTTATCGACAAACACTAAGATCAATGATACTGGCATGGATTTAGATTCTTCCATCGATTATCAGAAGTTTAGAGATATAATCAGAGCTGACACAAGTAAACATTCAGAATATTATGATATAGCCGAAGAAAAACATCAGAATTTACAAACAAATGATAATGATACATTACTGTCCCTTAAAAAAGAAGATGTTCTTAATATTTACGAAAAAATAAATGTACCATTCGGCATTCGTAGCGAAAATAATAAACTTATGATGGGAAATGTCGCTGTCAGTTTATCCTTAACCAATGATGGTAACAAAGAAAAAAAATATATGGTGTCCGTTAATAACAACAATTATGAACTTACTGATGGTTTAAAGGAGCTTATAATGCGTAATAAACCTAATCTGGAGTTAGTATCAGATCATGATAAAACTGTATATAAGGAAATGCTTATTAACACAAATGCGCATAAACGAGACTTCAATCCTAACGGGCAACTCAAAGGTGATAAAGGTATTAAATATCGTCAGATTATTAAGCCTTTGTTTTCACAATCTGATGACGCTAGTCAGGATATTCCTGAACAGATTCCGAAATTAAAAGTTGGCAGTAGTTTACATCATTTAAAAACATACAAAAATCGGGCTGATAGCGCTATTCAGGATTTCTCTGAACAGTCACCAAGTTTAAAAAATGGTTGTAGGTTACCTAATTTAAAAACATATAAAAGTAATACCGATTACGTGTATTGGGATGATCCGAATGAACTTATTGAAAGACTTAAGCTATTAATTGCTTCCAAAAGTGCTGGTAATAGCAATCACGATAATGAAATTCTTTCAATTATTGAAGAATTGAGGGAAGCCGGTATAATAAAAAAATAAAAGCCTCCTTAATTGAATCATTCTAGCAGTGATCGGATGAACGCCGGATATGATTGTTGAAAAAAAAGAAAATATCACAGTTGATTGTTGTAAAATAGTAACGATAAAAATAACGACTGTTAATGAAGCAAAAGAATCAAATGTTAGCAATGAAAAGTATATTGAAGAAAATTCAAAGCTGATTGCAGATTTAAGAGACCGATTAAAATGCATTGAAAAAGACCTTGCTTTAAAAACACGTCAAATACAGCATTCTGAAAAGTTAGAAAAAAGTTTAATGGAACGCATGAAAGATATTGAAAAGAATATCGCTTTAAAGGAACTTCAAGGAACGTTAAATAAACACTATGAGCAAAGCCGACGTCGTTGACGAAATACACAAAAACGTAAGAGTGAACTTCCCTCGGAGAAGCGTTATTTTAAGAGATATAGAT
Organism: Hedya salicella; assembly: GCA_905404275.2. Lineage (NCBI taxonomy): Eukaryota > Metazoa > Arthropoda > Insecta > Lepidoptera > Tortricidae > Hedya > Hedya salicella. The sequence goes on along the minus strand of FR990111.1, from coordinate 12,832,145 downwards.
GACCTTTGGCAAGCAGATTTGATTGATATGCAGGCATTATCAGATGTCAATTCTAGCTTTAAATACATATTAGTAATTATTGACTGTTTTTCTAAGTTTGCTTGGGCATTTCCTCTTAAGCAAAAAACTCAAGAAATCGTGTCTAAACAATTTCGACTTTTATTAAAGAAAGGGCGAGTCCCAAAAAATTTACAAACAGATATGGGTAAGGAATTTTATAATAAAACATTTTTAAAGATTATCAAACAACATCATATTAATCATTATTCCACATATTCTACCAAAAAAGCTTCCATTGTGGAAAGGTTTATAAGAACACTAAAAAATAAACTTTTCAAAGAGTTTAGCTTAAAAGGAAATTATAAATGGATAGATGGAACACTACATTCTAAAATTAACGAATATAATAATACCGTTCATAGAACTGTAGGAAGGGCGCCGGCTACAATTAACTATAAAAATAAGGCAGAAGTATTACGGAGATACGTTTACTTGAAAGCTAAGAAAATAACAAAATGCAGGAGATTTCGAGTCGGAGATTTTGTCAGAATCAGCAAATACAAAGGTTGTTTTGAGAAAGGGTATACTCCTAATTGGTCTACGGAAATATTTAAGTTAACAAAAGTTCAACATACTAATCCTACAACTTATTTACTAGAAGATGCAAAGTGTAGACCAATATTAGGCGCGTTTTATGCTCAAGAAATCCAAAAAACTTTACATCCGGATGTATACCTCGTTGAAAAAGTATTAAAAACTAGAGGAAACAAAGTATATGTAAAGTGGTTAGGACTGCCTTCAAGCGAGAATAGCTGGATAGAAAAAGGAAATCGTTTGTAAATGTTGAATACTGACAAAAGTATTTAAGAATACTGATTTCTTATTTTGGTTTCATTCATATACTGATCTTGAAACAATAAGGACAATTTACTATTTGTAATACCTACTTGTCAATTCTATAAAATTCAATATAATTATGAAAAGTCAACCTAAAAAGAATTCCAATAGTTTATTAGTACCGCGAAAAGTACCATTAAGCTCCGCGGCTAAAGTTCCCTCTGGCTTTAAAAAAACGTTTAACAATATTGTCTCTCATACTAAAAGACACATCCGTAAACTAAAGCCAAAATGCAAGAAAATGCTTACCGAAATGGCATACACAGCTGCTCGAGAACTGGTATCTGACATACCTATAAAAACACCAAGAGTCATACCTATACCTAAAACTGGAGGGTTTCTACCACTAATACCTATATTTGCTGGATTGTCGGCCACCGGCAGTTTAGCGGGCGGTATCGCCGGAATTACGAAAGCTATCAACGATTACAAATCAGCTAAAAAACAGCTAGCAGAATTTAAAAGGCACAATATGGATATGGAAGCATTGTGTATTGGAAAAGGATTACATCTTAAACCGTACAAGAAGGGGTTAGGGATCTATATTACTAAGAAAAAAAACTAATCACACGGCTACCTAAAAGAGCATTAACTAACATCGATATTATAAAGTACTCAAAATATGTCCCTTTTTTTCGCGGTGTATTTATGAGAGATGAACTACCAGAATTACCGCTACCGATAGAATGCGGGGTTATTAATTTAGATTTATCTACAAGTTCTGGTACTCATTGGGTAGCCTATGCAAAAATAAATGATTATATCGAATATTTTGACAGTTATGGTAATCTGAAACCACCAAAAGAATTCATTAAGTATATAGGATCAAAAATTCAATACAATTATCATAATATACAAAGAAATAACTCTTACAACTGCGGACATTTGTGTTTAAAGTTCCTAAGCTCGTTTTGGAGGAGATAAGTAAGACGTATATCCAGTATTTCGATGACTAGTGTAAAACAAATAAATAAAATAACGATTATAGTCAGTTTACATTCTCGCATCGCCAGTGAACGAAATTACATGTCATTTGCTAGTAAATAATAATACTCAATTCATACATAGAACATAAATGAATAAGTACCATGATTGTTTTTAATAAAATCCTGATTCATACAAGATCACCTAGTATTTCATCTCGGGTGTCGAAAGATAGAAGACGTTTAAAAACAACTAGCACGATCACTAAAAACAATAAGATTTTTTTACGTTCTCTCGGTTTTAAAATTTAAAAATGCTCCAAATCACCGATTTACCTCAGCATGATAATTCTATTGAAAGTTATGAAATTCATACATACAATCCGTATAGTCAGAGCTATAAAGAAAATGATGAAATAAGAATACCAATTCACCAGCAAGATGTCTATGTACTTCCTTCTGCTAGTTCAATTTACATAGAAGGCTATGCAAGTGCGACTGCCCTAGATGCAACGGGAAAGCCAGTTGAGAAAGATATCAAGTTTATAAACAATCCAATATTGTTTTTATTTCAAGATATCAAATACGAACTGAATGGCGTGGAAATAGATCACATAAAAAATGTCGGAATAACAACGACCATGAAGTCTTACGTTTCAATGAATGAAGGGGAAAGTAAAAATGCCGCTATATGGGGGTGGGATTTAAATGGAACTCAGCGCAAAAAAAAACATTTCTCTGTTATCGTGCCATTGAATAAAGTATTAGGATTTGCAGAAGATTATAATAAAATACTTCTCAATTGTAGACATGAACTTATTTTACATAGAAGTAATACTGTTTTAAACAGCGTGAATATGGAGAAAAACGATAACGTTACTGTAGAAATACAAAAGGTTCAATGGCGTGTACCCCATATTAGAGTATCTGATCGCGATAGATTATTACTACTTAAACATTTGGAAAAAGACAGGTCTATACAAGTAGCGTTTAGAAATTGGGATTTATACGAATATCCATTACTACCTAAGACAACTAAGCATTCATGGTCTGTTAAAACTACCTCTCAGTTAGAGAAACCCCGATTCGTTATTTTAGGACTACAAACCAATAGAAAATTAAATCCGACAAGAAGTTCGTCTTTATTTGATAATTGCAACATAACAAACGTGAAGTTGTTTTTAAATTCACAATACTTCCCCTATGATTCATTAAACTTAAAATTTGATGAAAACAGGTACAATATATTATATGAGATGTATGCAAATTTTCGTCAGTCATATTACAACACCTGTGTCGATCCGTTGCTCGACTTACAGACATTTGGAGAAAAAGCCCCATTATTTGTTATAGATTGTTCAAGACAGAATGATACCCTAAAAACCGGGCCCGTTGATGTACGTTTAGAAATTGAGTCATCACAAGTTATTCCCGATAATACTACTGCCTACTGCCTTATCATAAACGATCGTCTTTTTGAGTATAAGCCATTGAGTAACATCGTTCGAAAACTATCATGAATGTGATCGTGGATGTACAGGGCTTTAAAAATGAAGGTAACCTGTTTATACCTAAAGAGATAGCAATTCTAAGCGAAAACCGTGCCCTAATGTTGTTAATTAAACCGCCGTATCCATTTTATAATTTAACAAGGAAAGAACGTATTACTGTAGCATGGATCGAAAAAAACAAAGGAATTTTATGGAATGAAGGCTTTGTGCCTTATTTTAGTTATAAGTCCTTAATATCAGAATTCTTTAAAAATAAGTACATTTATGCTAAAGGTTATGAAAAAGTAAAGTGGTTGAAAGAAATATTGGATAATAACAATGTACATAATTTAGAAGATTTTAACTGTCCTAATTTAGAAACCTTATATAAAAGATATGCGACAGCATTAGATATTCAAACTTGTATTTATCATAATAATATTTGCGCTTTTAAAAATGTAACTTGCTTGAAGAAGTGGTGTATAGAAAATGATGTTTTTTTGAAATAAAATTATAAATACATAAAATTTGTTTGATTACACGCACCTATTATAAGTACAAGATCAATTTTAGTTTATTACCAAGTTTTAAAAATATCATAACTGAAATTCTATACTCTTGTCGGTGGAGTAGCTTAGTAATTTTCCATATTCTCTTATATTGTTTATTAGAAATAAACAAAATTATGGATTTGCAAATTGGGGACATTGTGGACGTAGTTATTGATAAGTGGCAGCTATGTGGTCTGCATCGAGTCAAAATAATAAATAATGAGCAGTATGATGCCATATTACTAACATCAAGTAACTCGCTGAACGTGAACACATCCACGCGAATTTACTATGCAGGATTAAAACTAAGAGCACGTGTTATCAGAAGCAATAAATATTTTATCGATGTGGCAGCCGTCAAGTAGCGTTTACGCTGAACGTGAACACATCCACGCGAATTTACTATGCAGGATTAAAACTAAGAGCACGTGTTATCAGAAGCAATAAATATTTTATCGATGTGGCAGCCGTCAAGTAGCGTTTAATAAAGAATTTTTTTTTTTTTTTTTTTTTTTTTAATAGATGCGAATTACTTCTTGAATAGAGGGTATTAGGGTATCTGGATAGCTCTTTGTATCCAGATACCCTAATATCCTACTACTATCGAAAGAGAAAATATACGCGTCGTTTATGTCTCTCAATAGACGTAATGTCATTCACAAATTCTGTTTATACAATTGAATAGTTTTGCCAGTTACGGTTTCGTAATTGAGCAATATGTCATGATAACCAATTGCTTATTGACAGCCGGAAACGCCGACTGATATCAATTGATTAGCGGATACCGCTGATGTCTATTTAAGGTTCGCTCGGGTACCTACATAATATGTATATGTACAGTAAGGGAAATGAAACACGTAGCTTTTTCCCTCTTGTCTCAATGAAAATAAGCACTAAAAAGGTACAGCCAAGGGCAAAGATAAATATCCACACAAAGTTCCAAAGTATGTATGCATAAACCTTACTGTCATAATAATAAGACCTGTATACATATTTTTGAAACTTTGTGGTGTACATATATTGGTGCCCTTGACTATACGTGATTCAGTTTTACCCGCGGCTTCGCGTGCGTTGCCGAGAACTGAGTAGCATATGTTTTCATGACTGATTCTCCATAAAAACTTCCATACCCCTTTTCACTCCTGAAGGGATGATTTCCGATATAAAAAGTATCTTCTCAGGGTCTCAAACTCTCTGAATGCCAAGACCAAACCATGAAGAGGTAAGAGTGAGACACAAAGACTTAATTTCGCATTTGTAATATTAAGCATGGATACAATTACTCATATTACCGCACATCTTAGAATGCCGGACAATGTACAAAGGGTTTCGCGAAAAATCTAAACTTGGGACAGTATTCTTATGGCCGATTTCACCAACAATCAATTTACACGAGAGTGGCTAACCCAGTATAAACTAAATCTAACGATTTACTCGATGGTTAACTTCATTTCCCTTTGACCACGCTAGTCTACGGATAACAACCTTTCGCATGGTTACTAAGTAACGTTGAACGAATGAATTGAAAGAAATCGTAATGCACCCAAGTAAGATAGATAATTTGTCCCATGCTTGAGCAATGGCGCTGCGTATTTTTTAAATTTATTTGAGTAATACATTAATTGTGAAGTAAGTATTGAATTCACTTGACAGTGACAATGACAATACTAATCTACATCTAACAGTTTACTCAGCCGAAATTGGCGGTGTAAGATGATTCTCTAGTTTAGACATTTTATCTTTAGGTTAATTATTGGTGAAACGTAAAATGAGTTGACTCACATGTAATTAATGATATATTATTGGAAAAAGGCTTATACTACGTCGGTGAAATTGACCCTTAGCCGTCTTAGTTTTGGGATTTATAGAAATTAAAGTATTTCTGTAATGCGCTGATACCGACCGAATCGTCGACCCCTATGAAGAACGAACGCAAGTATCCCTATAGATATAAATCAATATCGAAAAAAAAAACAAATCTTAAATTGATAATAATAAAGTTGATGAATAATAAATAAAAGTTCTTGTACGCTGATGACATTGCACTTACAACTCAAACAAGAGATTTCAAGACAGGCGAATCAGTGCTCACGGAAGACCTGGACATCCTGAACCGGTACTACGCCAAATGGAGACTTTGCCCAAATCCCTCCAATACTGAAGTTGCGGCATTCCATCTATCAAACAGCCTAGTAAACAGAGAGGTAGACGTCATCTTTTGCGGACAAAAACTCCGCCACAATCCCATCCCAAAATACCTGGGTATTACTCTGTACCGGTCGCTCACCTACAAGACTCACTTGGACAACCTAGCCCAAAAAGTAAAAACTCGCGTGAACCTCATAAATAGGTTGGCTGGTACTTCCTGGGGCGCTCGTGCTGACGTACTGCGGGCTTCTTCTATCGCGCTTGTATATTCGTCAGCAGAATAAGATGCACCTGTGTGGTACAGACCTGTGCGCACACACAAAGAAAGTTGACATCCAACTAAATCGCGTCATGCCTACTCCTACTAGGTGGCTTCCAGTGCTGACCCACATAGCCCCACCGGATATCAGGAGGACCCAAGCCGCTGCGCGGGAGTGGGCGAAGGCGACGACGCAGATAGCTCATACGAGTGACACTGGACGATCCCCCTAACATGCGACTACAGTCGCGTAAGCCAATCTGGTCCGATCACCATCTTCAGGCCCAAGAACCCTTCAGTGACACCACGGAGTGGAGGAGGCAGTGGCTCGACCAGGGTGGCGCCCCTACCGACTTAGATCCTAGTAAGCAGCTACCTGGATTTAAAGAACACTGCAAAATCTGGGTCACACTAAATCGCATTCGGACAGGTGTGGGCCGGTGTAAGCATAACCTGCACAAGTGGGGCATCTCCGCAACAGCAGCCTGCGACTGTGGAGAGCCGAGTCAAACTGTCCTCCATATCGTTGAGGAGTGTCCCAGGAGACGCTTTGCGGGGCGAATGCAGGGTCTACTGGCGCTTACACCAGACGCAAGGGACTGGCTACTGAGCTTAGACATTAAATTATAAACTGTAGCGTAACATAAACTGTTAAATTGTGTAATTATAGGAAGAAAGCCATACGATATATATATATAAAGTAAAAGGGAATACCGAGCAATGCCTAGACTCCCACAAGTGGCTGTGATCCATGTACCTAGCAAATAACTCTTCTACGTGCATTTTATGTGAAGTTAAAGACGGTACTCCATTGTTGGAACTAAAGTTAGTAGAATAGTGCTCGCCAACTTAAATCTGGAAGAACTTTTAAATTATTTTATAAGAACTTTGTGTTTTCCTTACTTCTATAAATTTGCTTTATGAGTATTATAATAGCTTAAGAAACTTACTTATGAAACTGACGGGTGCATCGAAGTTGATTTTTCAATACCCCGGATTAGTGAATAAGATCACTTGGATACTTATACTTAGATTATTCTTGGCTCTGTCGACTCACATTGTATGAACCCCCAGTACCAGCAAAATTTTCCCGACGGCTGCAGTACCAATAAGAGTTGCATTTGAAATGCAGTCTGTATAAACCCTTAATATCCCATCCTGTAGCTAAGGCAAGATAGACAGTGCTCTAATTCATTGTCTCACAAATCATAATCATTAGCATAAGAACACCTCCTACGTCAGTATTGAGTGAGAGGCAGTCTGAAGCGCCGTCTCAGTTGAACCCTGGAGCGAGGGAAACGGCACGACACGATTTTCGAATTTCGAACCTAGAGGGGTTAAACGAGGTTCAGCGCTAGCGGCAACTGTCACTACACAACAAACATAGACAAGTCGAAAAGCATGACCGTCTACACGTAACATCCATGTACCTACAACCAACTTCTGTGAAGATCGGAGACTACACTTGAAATTACGGCTGTATACAAACCGTCCTACTAGGAAAGGATGTGAAAAGAAAATGTAGAACCGATTTTCGAGCCATGTATTTAGAGAAGCGGTCACACATAACTATGGATATATTCAATATATTCACACGACACGCATCAGCCACACGGATGATGGGAAATGTAACTGCGGTCGCCGGCACGTACGTTTTTCATACTGTCGCTATCGCGCCGTGTTATATCCAGTTTTTGTCAGCATACAGATTTTTCACGGTATGATAACAATTTAAAAACGGGTATGAGTTTATTTGTTCCTTTTACCCTCAGTTGAATGTAGGGCTCTTTTGCTCCGGTCTTACGATGCTCGGTTCGCCTGTGTGTCACCTTTAGGGTTTCCAACTCTTGCTTTACAGAGCGACGCCAACTGCACTGTTAAAACAAATTTATTTTGGCAATGTTTTTTATTGAATTGCATTATCAACTGTTTAGTCGGGCAACACAGAAGTAAAGCTATATGTAAGCTATGTGATGTCAACTAAACAAAAAATGAAAAACTAGTTTGGATGCAAAAAACAGTCTTACCCCTTAAGAAAATAAAAATGCTTGATTGTTCGCCTTGGAGAGTCGTTTGCATCCATATCACGCTCATTCAATGTCAACGAATCAACTGTACGATCGATAAAAAAATCCGAAGATAAAATAAGGTCGTCTGTAGCTTCAACTTCTCTTCATCTTTCTTTTCTTCTCGTCTTTTTTTATCCCCTGTAACCCCATATAAATTACCATTCCATATTAACGATTTTTGTATTCGTGGAACATATACCTCGATAAAGAGCTTCTACTGTATTGTAGTACACATCAACCTTACAATTCTAAAATTCAAAAACTGCAAGTTACTAGGTACTGTTATAATCTGTAGTCTGCCGAACGACTATTACCAAGCGCACCCAGGTAATCGAACGGTAACTTACATAAACTCTTATGATCCTTTTCCTTTCGCCGTAAATTTAGACTTTATAACCATATCAACGAGGTAACCTTTGGATACTTTATTGGCACTAGTAGCGAGCTTCGTGATGTTATCCTTCGTAATGTGAAATAGTAATTGGTCAATAACATGTGGTCAATTGAGCGTACCTCGGCGGTTGGGTTCGTGATTCGCGAGTATCACTGTTAGTGATTTTATCTAACTTGTTGAGTGCAAGAATGCTCAGTTCCACACGATTTGCTCGATCGAGGTTTCCATGTTTTGACGCTCAGTCATGCTTCGGTTCTCCAAGTTCTTTAGCCAGCAAACATTTGTAATTCAATGTCAAATCAAGCTGTGACAACTGTTGCGTTTTGTGAGTTTTGCGTTCCATCTCTTCTCTCTCTCTAAGGATATCTGTGAAAGATATCCGTCGTAAGCGTCTATAGACCTTGATATTCATCGGCTTTTCTACATACTTACACATACCTACACAGGGCTATGGTGTCAACAGTTTGAAAAATGCTTTACGGCGAATTTTCAAAAGCAAATACAGCAATAAAAGTATAGTTTTAGTTACTTAATGAGACATTCAGTGTCAAATAAATGTAAACGGTACGGTTATACGAGTATATACGGTATTCAGCGCTGTTGCAAAAGCGCAAGCCAAAAAATATAGTTACAAGACGCTTATTATTTGATTGCGTAAAGAAATACTTCTACAGCTTGGCGTTACTAACAAAAGGATAGAAGTAAAACTTAACACAAAAAGAAGAACTTAATAAAAATTAATAACGCATTCAGAAACCTTTCTATTACATTAGCATAAAACACAATAATTCGAGCGGGTAGCGCGCGGATCACCGAGCAATCTAGGCATCGTAACTTGGACTCCTTTGTCCCGATCGCAATCTCCATAAACCAGCTAAACACCTAGCCGAGATTCCCCTGCCTCCCCCTAGGGGAGGGAGGAAGGGTGGGAGCACCCGATATCCCCCTCTTTAGATATGCGGGAGTTAAAGTGCCCTATGATTTCGCGACTTCACCTACTCAACGTTAAGGTGATCGTTCGTTTGTTTTTCTGCAGACCCCAAATTAATGGTTGTAATTTGAAACGTAACAGGCTTCTCTTTCCTCGAAACTATACATTGCGAATAAGGGAGATAGGGAGATGACGCTGTATGTCTCGTACTTCAAGTTTCCAGTGTTGATACCTATAACCTAAGTACAATCATAACGCAACTATCTAAAAAGATCAAGATATTATAAGCTTTGTGTCTAATGGAGCAAAACATTCAAGTCATGTCGTCGTAAGTGATCCTACATAAATATAATAGATGCTTTACTAATTAACGCGAAGCAAAAAGTACTAGGGGATTTCTACCCGGTTTTATAAGAGTCCTAGAGATTAATTTAAATGTAGGCTTTCATCCCTTTCACCAATGGTTGGCGCGTTTCAAAGGTCCCATTCAAGAGTTGTAGAAAGTGAATTTATGTGATAACTTATACGAGTGCTAATCAGGTGGAAGCTAATCGGTTAAGGTAGGTAGGCTTAAAGAGCCTATAATACCTTGTTTATTAACTTTTATTTATTTATTTATTTAATCTTTATTGCACAAAAGAAAACTTATTGTACAAAAGGTGAACTTAATGCCATAAGGCATTCTCTACCAGTAACTTTGTTATATTTTTACAACCTTATTAATGTATTATAAATGTTGACTGCATTAGAGGCTAGAGTTTCATGCCTAACAGAAGACTCCGCTTTTTGGTTCATGGAAAGTACATTTTCGAGTCAAAACGGCAGCTTCCCACAGCTGCCACAGCGGTTCATATTTACTCACGAATAATACCTATTCTCAATGACCAACGCTTCATTTAGACACAGCCACTGAATAACCTTTTTTTAAACAAGACCTAAAAACCTTGTGTACACTGCTGACAATATAGGTAAGTCAATTTAAGCAGTCAAATAGAATGGGCATACGATTATACATGGTGCAAACGCGGCATCTATACGCATATCTTAGACACAATATACTCACGATACACACACGAGTTTTAGGCGTACGTTTTGTCATTCATGTGACGAGTCCTCGGATCCCCATAATTGAGGAATCAATGAGCCTTGTATAAAAGTGTTTATCTTGTCCACAGGCCACCCTTCGCGGCGGGAGAGCGAGTTCAAGAAGCCATCGCACGCGCCGCAAAACGGTCGCGTGCACCATCGCCCTTACGTCCACACCAAGGTACGTTACATTATGATCTTCTTTATTCAAACCTGGCCAACGATCAGTCTCGTCGTGGCATTCATGGAATCCGATTTCCACTTGATTGCCAACAAGGCATTTGAGCACCTTGCCCCTTGAAGAAAAATTAAGTCAGTTTAAGTCCGGCTTTTATCAAGTCCGTCCAACGCGTAGATGATCGCCCTCGTAACCGCTTGCCGTCCCGTTGCTCTTGGAGAACAAGTCGTCATATAAAAAAAAAAAAAATTTAGGGATCCGGAAACTGTGACAGAAACCAGCCTAGGAAAATGTTCTCGTAAAACTGAAGACTGCAACAAGTGCCAGATTATCCACAATAGAACATCATGAACTCACAACCACCCTCCCAAAAGTGAACGACTGGGGAGACTTTTTAACACCAAGCCAGTAACATAGATTGCGCTCAGTATATGTATCCCTGATAGTAAGTGACCATGGGACCGAACGAGAACGAACGAAAGTCCTGGCCTCCATGTTCATCATTCTGTTACTTATTAAAGACTGATTACGCATGTCATAGTCAACCATTTGATATGACCATTTAATAGAGTACGGTGAAATTGGACTTAACGGTAACGGTGTAGATGAGCGTTGATAAACAGCATTTGACCGAGTAAATCATGTGTTGTACATTTAGAAACACCAGGGAACACATGTGGCGTATCTAGAGCTTAAGCCTACAAACGCACAGATCAATCCCTTTAAAATACGATAAGTGAAACACAATAAATGCATTTATGTTGAATATTCTATTACTGCTAAAGGTAAGATTCCGTCGCCGCACTCTTTCTTATGAGGGATCTGATCTAAATAGTATTGTCGCTTAAGCTCTCCGTGCCTTTATACCAATTACTACCTATTTTTTTCGGACAGAATATCATACCAAAGTCAGTTAGGATAGTTGCTTCTAAGGAAGGAAATGCGATTTTAAGATTTCATAAAATTGTAACTTGTAAATACTACTCCTGCCTCCCTCTCTATCATTTGGCACTATTCGTTTAAAAAAAGAGAGCAAGGGCAGTTTTAAAGTTTAGCACTTGACTGAGTCCCCACAGACGCAATTACACCGGTTGACTTATAAGTATTTATTACGAACATACTCGTAAATATATTTAAGTATTTTTTTATACTCGTTTTAACGCTCTACGCTCCATCTGTTTTAATTTTCCGAAAACGAACCTGCACCACTTCACCTGATGCGCCCTTCTGACCGTCTCGTTCAACTATTCATTAAAACTATACACGGGCCAACTTCTCAAACGTATCCAGGATATGGAAATTGTTTACTGTCCATAGTAAAGAGGAGAAGTTTGTTGCTTCCTCGTTCAAAGCTTTAAAACTAAGCGCTTTACCGGAGTGCATACTTATATAGTTATATATACTATTATAAAGTTGTAAAAATGAAATGTCTGTACATTGAAGATATTTTCAAAAAAATGTTTGTTACGGACTGTTTAGAGATCACTAAAACAAAAAATATTTTCTTTGGATTGATGTATGTTTGTATGTATCGTTGTGGCTTCATCACGGAAAATCGGCTAAACAGATTTCCACAATTTTTGGTACACGGGTATCTCCAGATGGTTATAGGATACTTTTTACCAGACTACGCTGAACAAAAAACGACGGGTTATGACTTTGTCTCCTCCGCGAACGAAGTTGCGGGCGCCTTCTAATACAATATAAACTTAACCGCCGAATTAATTAGGTATACTATTATAAAGTTGAAAAAATTTAATGTCTAAATGAAATAGAAGATATTTTCAAAAAAATAAGTGATACGGACTATTTGAAGGTCAATAAATCTAAAAATAGTTTATTTTAATGTTTTGTGCGTTTTCATGTGTCGTTGTGGCTTCATCACGACAAAAGGCCTTAACGGATTTCAACTATTTTTGGTACACGGGTAGCTGAGCATCTGCAGATGGTTATAGGATACTTTTGACTTGATTACGTTGAAGAAAAAAAGAGGGTATGATATTTTTCTCCACCGCTGACGTTTAGCCTTTTTAGCGTGATGAAGCCGCAAAAACAACATACATACAATCATACAGAATTTACAAACAAATATTATTTAATCTAGGGATCTTTAAATAATCGTTCTCGCTTATTTCTTGAAAATATTTTGTAAGTACAGACATTTCAGTTTATAATTTTTAATATTATATTATTATTTTTAATATGTACCTTCGAGATATTTTCAGGCTTCAAAAACTTTACAGAAATATCAAGGCTATTTTGGGGTTTCTAATCATCATTTCGTCCGTGGTGCTTTTTTCCACATGATTTTCTTTGAGTATGATCCCAGATTTAACAGATCAGGTTTTAACACATCACCTTACCTACGTTTTGAATTTTGTATGTGCGTCTACGTTTGTCTTAAGAGTCCCCAGTAAGATCTGTTCTCCATACAAACGTTGTTACGCTCTCATTTTAAAACGACTAGTTGTTTGCTCTAAAACTTTGTACATAGAATAAGTTAAGGTATATGCAGGCCTGTAATGGATTTATGTAGCTTCAGATACCATAGTAAAAAAATACAGCGAATTTAAGTTTTTCATACAAAACTTGTTTTTGCTGTATTTGTTTTATAAACTGGAGCCATATAAACTAGTTACAGGCCTAGATATATCTCATGCCATTGTATATGCAAAGTTTCGTTACAATCCAACACGTAGTTTTAAAATGAGAACGAAACTCAGTTTGTATGGGAAGGTGAAATTCGGCCAAGCTTTCCGGGGACTTACCATAATGTCATAACTGAAGAAATTCTTATTACCTATTTTCAGTGACAACTTGGTTGGAAAAAGTAAAGAAAGCTAAATCCTAGTGCAAATTGCAGACTCACAGAATTAAGAGTGACTCGCTATTTTTATTTTCGCCCGTACATTCTAAAATAAGAATATCACTATCTAAATAAATATTTCGCTCCTTTTATTGTACCGTGTACCGTTTAAAATTTACGTCACAATCATTTTAAATACACAAAGTCGGAAGTTCGAATTCAGAAGCTGTGTCCAATTAGGAAGTCAAGCTCGCAAAAGCTTAACATTATACGTAAAGCTAGTATTATATCTAAAGCTCTGTTATCGCTAAATAAGCCCCGACCGGAGTAAACCAGCGGCTCGGAAAGTTGCTCCAAGTTTTGGTTTTGAAAGTTTAACAAAAATATAATAATTTATGGTAGCTCGCGAGAAACTCTGATTCTGTTATAATAGCCGTATTCGCGTCCAGTGGCGCTTTGTTTTTGGCGATGACTGACAAATGTTGCTTGCTGGTTTTAATATACACTTAGAACACTTCCGCCAACGTACAAAAATGAAACGCCCATTTGAGTATAATAGGGATGACAACTAAATTTTAATAATTTGTCCGTATTGTAGATAAATATAAAATAATGGACACTTTTTTCCTTCTTTTTTTTAATCAAAAGATAAAGGCGATGCATTGATTCAAAATGTCACGTGACGTCACTCTTAAGTACAAATATTACGTAGGAGTGACGTCACGAGCCCCCACTCCTAAACTTTAATGCGATTTATCTGAGTATTTTTTTATTATTTTGACAAAGCAAAAAATACGTGTCCAATATTTTTGTATTGTCTAACTAAGGACTAATTAGAATTTTGATTTTCATACCCCGTTATCAAGCCTATTGGGAATATGAAGTTTCACAGAGGTGTTCATAATCATATTGTATTTTTTATCTTTAGTTTTTTGGACTTAGAATGTATATATATAAATTATATAATATAATATTATAAAGATGTAAAAATGCATTGAAGATAATTTCAAAAAAATATTCGAAGATCACTGAATCGAAAAATATTTTTTTTGTATGTTTGTATGTGTCGTTCTGGCTTCATAACGCCAAATCGGCTAAACGGATTTCAATTATTTTTGGTACACGCTTCAGATGGTTATCGGATACTTTTCACCCGACTACGCTGAAGAAAAAAGGTGGAGTTATGACTTTCCCTCCTCCGCGAACGTAGACTTTATCATTCCACTGAGCGTATCTAGTGAAATGATAAAACGAGTTGACTACCAGAGCGTTTCGTCAACTCACTGACGTGTTCCAGGGATTTTATCAAATCACTAAACAAATCTGGTGAAATGAAAAGACGTGTTGCCTTTTTTGGCTGATTTCGTCATTTTACTAAACTGATTCAGGGATTTGATTAAATTACTGATTTTTTCTGGGCAAATGATAAAATGGATTCGCCATTTTAACATCGTGCGTGATTTAGTCATCTCCCTTAGAGATTTGTTTAAATCTCTGTTTTGACCATTTCCCGGCGACATATATACGTAATACAACAAAATATGAGTCTATTAAGTAATCATTTAAATTAAAGTTTAATGACATCCTATAAATTAAAAAAAAATATATACTAATACTTACTTTTTTTTTTTTCGTATTGATATAACTAATGTGCTCCAAAATATAGGAGATGAATCGCACGAATAATAATGAATAATGTCACATTAATATTTTTACCTGCGTATTATTAATTGTTTCTTTCAACTTAGGATATATATCAGCAAAGCCATACATTTAGTTGAATTAGTGGCTTTTCGTCCAAATGTTTTATGAGGTTTCACTTTTTACTAATTATAGATAAAAATTTTGTTAAGCTTACAACTTCAAAAATAGTATTACCAATATTAATTTATAAAATAAAATTGGTACTATTATAAATACTTAGTGGGTTGGAAATGTTGGACTCATGAATATACCTAGTGTCTTAGACTATTTAATAAAATTGGAGTAAAAAACAGGTTATTATGAATTAATATTTTGCAAAACCGAAAAATAACTGGAGTAAAATCTATTATATCTTACCAATTCGTTGAGTGTGAAAAAAGGGATAGAGATAAGTCCCGCAACATGCGAAGTAGGCGTTAGGCAACGCCAGCTTACAGCGAAATACTGTTTCTAATTTTGACAGCTTTATTTACCCGGTACTCTAAAACAATAACACAATCGATTATATGATGACTTATTAATTCGTTTTCAGAGCGACGGGTCCGGCTTAACAGCACCGCCCGCGCCTCGTCCACCGCCTCTAAAGATACTCAATGGCACTCAGTCTCAAGTAAGTCTGTTATTTTTTCATTTTTTTTAAATAAATAAATGAATATGACAGTACAATTTTACACAAATCGAACTAATCCCGTGGTAAGCTCAATGAGGCTTGTGTTATGGGAACTAGACAAAGATATGTTTCAATTAGGTTCCCCTGCAGCATAAGCAAGTAACTATAAATTGTATGTGGCATGTGGAGGCTTTACATATATGTCTGTCAGTACATTTAGATAGAGGTTATTCTTTAGATACGCCTTAGTTACTGCACTTTTACATCGTTTAATGATAAATACCAAAACACGCGTTTCCAATTAAGTGCCCAATGTGTGTGTGTGGTGTGTGTGTATTGTCGCCTCATTGTCGCTAGTCCCTGTTTATTATATCACAGCGGAATAAATATATGTACTTTTTCTATGAGCGAGTTAGTGAGTGTGAGTTAGAAACGCGAACACTGAAGTAAATTAAACCGCGAAACTGATATTCAAATTATTCTCAGAATTTCGCTCGCTGTTCGCATTTTATACCGCACTTGTTGGAAAACCTACATTTTTCCACCGAAACGGCATTACGTCGAAACGCACTACAATAACAATACAATATTTTTACTGCCGTTAAGCCGTAAATCATACAGCTGGGCCGTAAACAGGCCCTAAATTTAATCGCCCAACTGGCTAAGGAGGCGTAATGCGTACATAAAACTAGTTTTATATTTGCGCCCGAACAAATCCGAGCAAAGTTTCCTGTTGTATCGCTTTTGGTTTATCTTGGGATCTTGTTTGTTAACAGTTCGTTAAAGATATTAAGTAATCCCGGGGCGTGTTGCGGTCTAAGCGATTTGAAAACACGAATACGTATAAATTTTCCTTACTTATTAGAATAACTTGACGTTTATATGATATCCTATTACTTTAAACGAACAATTCTTGTATATATATATAAATATATATATATGGGACTAGAAGGTGCCCGCAACTTCACCCCTATATTTTTCTTCAGCGTAGTCGGGTAAAAAGTATCCTATAATCATCTGTGGACCCAGCTACCCGTGTTCTAAAAATAGTTGAGATCCGTTTAGCCCATTTGGCGTGATGAAGCCACAACATTACAAAAAATCCAAAAAAATAATAATATACCTACCCAATTCAATCAATTTATAAGGTATATAATTCAATGTTTCGAAAATGTCGCCTATCCCATTTCTTCTTTCCACCAACGATATATATTGTAATTAGTTTCTTGGAAACAGCTCTAACAATTTGGATGAAATTTGGTATGTAGACATAATTTTGTCTTTCAAGTTTATCTAGATGGGTTTACCCACCTAGTAAAGCTCAGACGCCCAGGTTCATCAAATTAAATGCAAGCATTCGAACATTTATAAAACAATTTAAACGCATATTTTACCATATTAAGTGTCAATTTGAATTTGAAACAATACAATTGGAAGTGTGAGTTGTGAACTTTGGAATGAAGCATACTCCATTTGACATTAATACAGCCACCAACTGCTAGTTATCTGTATACTTACCGGAAATCGGTATTACTCGATGCAAGGAAAAATTTGGCACAGTGACACAAGAGTCTGCCTTCGTTTCTACAGAATAACATATCCGTAGCAATTGTTTTATCATTCTACCGCTACAGAGTGTTCATAAATGCAGTTGAATTCAATATTCAAAAATAAAAGTCGAGCACTATTTCATTTTCTCCGCAAATGGCATATTCACAAAATTTCCACATAAAAGCACTGTGTCGAAAACGTTTGCCAATGAACAATCAACCTTGCTGAAACCAAATATTTCATTTCATTGGTCCTTTGTTCTACAATAAACGTTTTAAAAGTTAAAGTCCGAACTGTGTTTGACTTAACTTAATGTTTAGTATAGGCAATTATATTTCAGTAAAAACAGTGTGTTCCTTTCTGCTTTCAGAGTGCAATCGACAGCTGTCAACCTCCTATAGAGAGTATATTAAAGGTGAGCTATTTTTATGTTCATACGACGTTTGGGAACGTTTCCTGAATACGTTGGTCTTGGTTACAACACTTCCCCTTTGAGAGTTCGTCGCGGGCTATTCTATTTTTATTTGATTATGGGATGCACCTGTGGCACGCTTTCTTATCTATTTTCTAACAGGCTCTGCGAATTACAATAACAGGTCAAGATATTGGTAACATAGTTGTGTTTTATTATTTTGTTGCGTCGCGAACAAAGTCTCACTTATGTGGTTACGTTTAGAAGTTTGTTGTTCCACAGTTGCACTGTTACAAAATTTTGTAATGACAAATAATAAGTGGATTTTTTTAAACACTTTATCGTGATTTCATTGTTTAGGTCATACCTGAGTTATTATTATATTATTGAATACCTAGTTTTACTTGCTTAAGCTATTAATTCTATGAGTTTCCTGTTGTTTGATTGAATAATTCCTCTCAGTTATCCTCATTGACATTACTAACCTTCTTAATCACGTCTGATACTATTAAATGAATAAAGTTCGTCTTAGTTAACTTACATTGACAGTTAATTGACACATGATACGTTCGTTTATATTCCTAAGCCGACATTTAAAATAGGGTTCGCAAGTATTAAAAATAATACATAATTCGTGTATTAGGAGGTGTGTGACAACCCTCGCAAAATTATGCCAATAAGTTTTAGGTACACACCGCGAGTAGTGCATCAGCCCTGACTTATTTGCCGCTAATATTGTATTTATTCGCAGGAGATGAAGTCGCTCCCGCAGCCGCTGTCGGTAATAGCTGCCACGCCCCGCAAGGAGCTCGACAACAAATTCATCTTCAATCCTTACACCAATAAGGTACTAATAAATTTTTGCTACTTTTTTGATGACGCGTATAATTTCATTCTCGTAAAACCAACACGGTTAAACACTAAATCTAAAGAAATTTAATGATTTTGATTGAAGGACTGGAGTCAACACACGTATACTAGCTTGTTCAATCCTGATAAAAAAAATGGCAATTTATGCGAAATAAATTGCTGGGTATTACGGGAATAAAGACAATTTTTCCATGCTCTATTATGTACTAGCGACAGATTACTTGATAAACGCAATCGGCTTCAGAGTATGGTGAACTTGGACATAAATCTACATTCTGTATGACAGTCACGTTTACTATAGATTTTGTAGGTCATGTTCTGGCAAGTGTGCACGTGCGAATGTGACGAATGCATTGCCCAGGACAGTAATAGCGATCTTTCTGTTCGAGTTTTACTAATGACATATTTATTTCATCAATAGGTTCAAGAAAATCCCCAACTAACCAACAACGATCTCAAAACACCTCTTCCTAAACCCGGTAAGTGCTAGTTTTTTTATAAAATTTACACATACAAAAAATGTGTTGATGTATTACACTGTCAAGAAACTTAACAGGTCTATGATTAATTAATAGTTATATTAAGCTTAAGCTATATCTGATCGTATCAATGAGGTTTGACGATTGTGTCAATATAAATAATGTACCGGATAAGAATTAAGGTACATTACCAACAGGTCCAACGTAGTAAAGTTAGGGCATTAAAATGAAACAACTTATCCTTCTAAATATTTTTAATTTCGATTGTCGACGTGTCTTTAAAATATATTATAACATTTCAACAATAACTCTTGAACAATTTCTCAACGTCTAAAGATCCGAGTAGAAGGTAATTCCAGTTATATCTTTTACTAAAATTGTATACCACAAAATTGTGGTTAGAATCTAATTTAACAAGACCTTGGAAACAAGGTTTCTAAACGTAGATTGAGACTAAATTGAAGCTATTTGCCTACAAATTGGGGCGAAAACAATTAGCGGAGAGGGTCTGTCAAATGTGCTATTACGTCATCAAATATGAATCAACCTTGACCCAATTTTTAGCCGGCTCAAATCCGAATATCCGTCCGTTAGGTCGTCAGAGTCCGGTGGATTGTCTGTGTTTTTTAGTTGTTATTGTTAACTATACGTTAAACTTTTTAAATGGATACATATTTGGAGAAAAACTCTAGTAGCAGTGTCCACCCGGACTCTTGCAGACACTGAGTAGGACACAGATAAATTATGATAGCAGGCAGAGACAGACATGTTCACAATGAAGGTTATATTTTTTTGTCCCTTGTCTTGTGAAGGTCAAATAAGAAATGAAGGAAAAAATAAGGAGACTACGTTGACATCGTTGGACAGTTTATACTTACGTAACTTGTGATTGATAAACTTAGTTAAACTTTAAAACAAAAAACTGATTATTGTTGTCGATTCAATAAACAAGTCAATGGCGATAACTTACCAGAAACACAGTTGTTCCGTTTTAGTCGTCTTATCAGTAACGTCGTTGCCACACTCGGCTATCGCGGGTGCTATAGTTATTCTGCTAATTCGCAATTGTAAAGTCATTCAACGATAACGCAGCACGCTTATCACAGTAAGCGATAAATGCGTTAAATGAATAAAACGTATTTTTTTCAAAATCGAACGTAAAATTGCGCTTTTGAGATATGTCACGGACATTGAATTATTGTTAATTATGGCCATATTATGTTCTTTATAAGTATATGATAAATAAATATCAGGGACAATCTTACACAAATCGACCTAGTCCCAAACTAAGCAAAGCTTGAACTATGAGTACCAGGCGACGATATACTTACATACTTATATAGATAAATATAATACAAAAAAATATAGAAAAAATCGATGACACCAAATCTAATACATCCTCATAATTCATACAGTAAAATCGGTCCTTTAAAAAAGCGATATAAATCCTAACATAAACGAATACCCATTTGATTATACCGATACATCAACTTTTCCAGTACGTGCTCAAAATTCTAGCGTGCACAACTGAATGGCGCCCGAATAAAGGACGTGAAATATTAAGTGGCAAGCCACGCGTGCTGCCATCTGTCGGGAACGTGTATAAATAACTTTATATTTAAATGCAAGGTGCAAGAGCTAACCGCGATGTAATTGTTTTGACGGTTTGCCGACCGTTTGTATGTTACGGGTCCAGGTGCTGCGAAGGGATTGATGATTACTCGGGCAAAATTGCTTAGTAATGAACTTGGTATGTTTGAATTATGGATAGATGGCGCGCTTTTCTACAACATTCTACGCTATATGTATACTGTTATAGTTATAAAGTTGTAAAAGTGAAATTTTGTACGGTGAAGATATTTTAAAACAAATAAGTGACACGGACTTTTTGAAGGTCACTGAATGGAAAAATATTTGTTTTGGATTTTTTGTATGTTTGTATGTGTCGTTGTGGCGTCATCAAACGGATTTCAACTATCTTTGATATACGGGTGTTGTGCATCCACAGATGGTTATAGAATACTAGGCTGAAGAAAAAATAGGGTTATGATTTTTTCTCCTCCGCTGACGAAGTTGACGGTTCCTTCTAGTGTATAATACAAATAAGTACGTACTGTAGTCACTCTTTCCTGATTTAGATATTATTGGTCAAAACTTCCTTCAAAGAATTGGAATTCAGGAATTTCGTTGCGATTGTGACAATTAAAAGTCCTCACTATTCTAACTATACATTTATTTAAACATTTCATTAGATAAATAAATTAACACTGTTAAAAAAAATAGATATTTATACGATGAGTTCAAAATATATAACATGTGTAGGTATATATTTTGAACTCATCATATACATATCAATTTTTTTGTGCTTGAACAATCTAGATAAATCTGTTGCTAATTGTACACGTTTAAATTAGTGTAACTTAATATAAATATCACAGACTGATGATTTCGTATGATGCTTAAATTAAGGATATTCGCTTCTAGATTCAATTCTAACTTTCCTTAACAGGATTCACGTTCCAACCACGTAAGTGGAAAGCAGTTTTGCAAAGCCACTTCTAAGCCCTGCATGGTTCAACACTGCAGGATACAGAAAACCGCATGTGCGATGATACCGTGCAGCCAAACAATATCGTGCGGCACTAAAGAGCGTAACTCCATTGAAGTTACAATGTCAGTTAGGTTTTTTTTTCTACTAGCCGGCGGCGCAAAAGGCTGGAGCGGGGTTAGTGAAAACTCTTTGTACAAAATTTACGCTTGCAGTTTGATTGAAGTGACCTGCGGGTTCATTAGGACGCGAACACGCCATAGTCACGTTGATAGTCAGTACAGACGAGCGTAGTTTATAACGTTGGAGCAGACAGGTTACAATGTAACGAAATACGCAGCGTAGATAGGCCCCTGATCGTAAGTAAAAATAGGCCGTTGATCTTGCGATAATCACGAAGGCGTTTGTCACGGGTAGCGAAGGGCCGGTCAACGTGGAGGACCTTGGAGAGGCCTTTGTCCATTAGTAGACATCATTTGGCTGAGATTATGATGCTGGTTGTAATGCGTTACGTTATCACGTTTAATGTAACTCAATACATGACACAAAAACATTACTGCATAATTCACATTCTTCAATTTACTTACAAGTACTTAAACGTTTTTTTAATCAATCTATAGAATATATAAAATTTACATTATTTTGGCGTCGGTGCCATCTAAGGAATGTGTAAAATGTTGAACATTACGATTTTGGTAAGTTGTTACACTATACTTAATCGTTACTTAAAAATATATCTCGTGATAATTCGAACAAGATAAAACACGGCTACATGATTTTATGAAGGAGATCCGGTGCCTACCTTCCGGCTCCATCATCAAGTCAATGTGATGGTACCATTCTGATCAGGACCATTTCAATTTCAGACTATGAAGTAGCTTAGCTATTTTGATCGAGATATATCTTGTCGCTACCGTTATCGTTGAGGAGTTCCGGTGACCTTCTTTATCACATCCAGTTCACCAATTTACACTTTCTGAATGCATGCTTAATTGTTTCTTAAAATACCAAAATCGGCACATCTATACTAATAAAAAGTTGTAAAAATGCAATGTCTGTACATTGAAGATATTTTCAAAAAAATGTTTGTTATGGACTATTTGGAGGTCATTAAAACGAAAAATGTTCTTTTTTGGATTTTATGTGTTTGTATGTGTCGTTGTGGCTTCATCACGCAAAATCGGCTAAACGGATTTCAACCATTTTTGGTACGCGGGAAGCTGGGTATATCTCCAGATGGTTATAGGATACTTTTTACCCGACTACGCTGAAGAAAAAATGAAGGGTTATGACTTTTTCTCCTCCGCGAACGAAGTTGCGGGCGCCTTCTAGTGTATTATAGAGTTCCTTCAAGTCTTCATGGATCCGATCATCAGATCTTTACCAAAATTATATGGGACCAACTTGCACGTCCTGTCAAATAGTATAATAATTATCTAAATTGGTTTATAAATGACGGAGTTCTGACGTAACAAACATACAAAAATATACAAGGGAATTGAGAACTACCTCCATTTTGGGAGTCGGTTAAAACCTACACAACTTCTTCTTACGACTATTTTAAAACGCTCCATTCCTATTGGTCCAACCCGGAATAATAGGATAGCCGACACATCGCAAAAAATCTAGGCTAAGCCCATTTGTATTCAAGCAACGAGGTTTATTCTGTTTCAGTCGGGTAACAGAGAGTATACTCGTAGAGTCGTAATAGAGTGGTCCCCTTGTTAGAGAGTTATTCCGGTCTGATCCCCAAAACTGATACCCCGTTAATTACTATTACATTTTCATTCCTGTCTGATCCACTCAAAAATTTGCTATGCCTGTTGGATCCCCCGTCTCATTTACAAAGGTAAGTACAGTCGAGAGAAAAAGTTTCATTATTCTAAATCTTATTTATTATTGTCAAATTTACCAATGGGCCATTCTACTTTTACCCTATACACACACTATCCACATACCCTGGTCCCTATACACATATTTTTTCTATCCTAGCCTTTTGTATTGCGATTGCACTTCTAGATATGTATTTGCTGAAAAATTCAACACATCAATAGTAAAAATAATGAAATAAACATAACATTTAAGTCTGATGGTTCAAAACAATTTTGTTAAATAACGCCACATGAAGTCTGTGGCATTTTTTATCCGGTAACGAGTACTCACTCGTGCTTGTAAATTAGCAAATTAATACCTGTTAATTCAAGAACTAACATACAAATTATGCCTTGTAATTGTTTTCGATAGCTGAAGTAAAGGCAATAGTTTTAAGATTGTTATAAAGATTCATAAGAAACGCTGAAGAAATTAATGATCTTTATTCTGTAAGTAGGCCGCAAGGACACTTTTACAAGACTGACTCTACGGCGTTTCCCAAGAGGAGACCACTGAGGAGAAGAAAGCCGAAACAAACTCAACAGTCAGTCATTTCATCGAAATAACTTATATCTATTACCATATTTGTACTTAGCCTATCCTAAATATATGTTTTAAGTATAAACTCAATGTTTAGTTCTCCAAGTAAATATATCAAAACTTATAAACGTAAAAAAACAATAATAATAGCAGATAAAAAATCAAAATATGTTTTTTTATTTAAAACAACTTTAGTACGTTTGATG
Source organism: Hedya salicella (assembly GCA_905404275.2). NCBI lineage: Eukaryota > Metazoa > Arthropoda > Insecta > Lepidoptera > Tortricidae > Hedya > Hedya salicella. Next base: position 12,807,621 of record FR990111.1, on the reverse strand, counting down.
TGCCTTATAAGAACCGTGTCCCGATAAAAGTAAATTATTTGGTTTCTGTTTTGGGCCATTTTTGTCTGTTAAATAGTCCTCTAACCTTTAATATGCCTTAACGTTAGAGACTTTTTTAAGTACTTTTTGAGAGCTGGAAAAGGTAATTTTAAAGCATCATCTGGAAACTTATTATAAAAATGTATACATTGGCCTACGAATGATTTGGCTACTTTACGAACGCGGAACTTTCTAATGGCGAGTTTGTTTTTATTTCTAGTATTAAAATTGTGGATTTCTGAACTTTTAGTAAAAGAGTCTAGGTTATTAATAACATGAATAATACCCTCATAAATATATTGGGACGCTACGGTTAATAGGTTGCTGTCTTTAAAAAGTTCTCGTAAGGAGTCACGGGAATTCAGGTTATATATAGAACGAATCGCTCTTTTTTGTAGCACAAATATAGTCTGTATGTCAGCTGCTTTACCCCAAACCATAATTATTTGATATCACTGTCCGTTTAATCACATTACAAGGCAAATAACATAACTCTCAATAACTTGCAAAGGTGGAGATGAGTGAATTCACTGATAAAAACACTACACGAGTAATATGAAGACTAATACTGATAAGTTTTATTTGGAATTAACAAGACGCGGTGGACACTGCCCATCGCTGATTGGTTACATTGGGAACTCAAAACAATGCCCATCCCCTAACCTTTACAGGTAAAGTATTATTCAAGGTCACGACTGTTATGGCTTTAAATAGTCAATGTTCTTAAATGCAAGTACAAATGTTATATTCAAATGGTTGTATCAACATTAAACTTGCAAAGGAATTTTGTTAGTGATTCTACCACGATTTAGCTAGGGTACAGTCCGGAATGAAAAATAATATATTTATTTCTGATCATCTGCACAGGGGATCCCACCGGAATAAAAAATAATTCAAAATAAAACGGATGCCCCCGTGGATCAGATCTGGGGGATTCGTCCGGAATAACTCTTGATAGAGAACTCGTACGTAATGAAGATAACAACAAAACTAAACACGCCTTTTGACACAATGGGAGTACAATATTGTTTGTTTAGCCTTATTTTTCAACGCTTCGGCACAGTTTCATTAGCTATGGTCGCGGTTGAATAAACATCCAGCCAATATTGCATAGGATCCGTCATGTTTAAGGTTAATTGTTTTTATAAGTCGTAACAGTATAAAGTGAAACATCGATAATTATCTTGCAATTCGCGAAAAATTATTTAGGCTGTAATTGGAAATCCGTAGAATCTGCTATAAATTCCAATATTACGATAAGACCCTCGGCGGGTCGAATAAAAAAAAATATAACTCAGAATTTGCCATGAATTACCGAACAATTGTCAATGTATTGCAATTGGTGTCTAAGGTTCGAATCGACCGTTTTATAAATAGAATGAGAAGATTTTTCTAAAATGGAATTTTCACAAGTTGGCGCCACCGTGACGTTCTAATTGACAAGAAGTGTCAACATCCCTTACGTCATGATTGCGCCAGCTGGTGATATTTCCATTTTAGAAACCCTCATTATCGCGATATATCCGACACTTAATCTCAAAATAGTTGGGTTCAATCCATGATGATTCAAATAAACATTATGCGACTATTACATATTGTTCTATGAAGACTCTGTGGCTGCCCATACTCTTTGCTGGTACGTTGTTTAAGATGTATGTACCCGTTTATGGGGCGTGTGCCGGGCGCGGGAGTGACAGGTGGCATCGAAAGGCTCGATCCATCATTCTTATACGCTTTACACGTCCTTACGTTTCCACTCGTTCGACACGGGTTGTGGTAGTAGCATATGGAATACTGGTTTTTATAAGCTTTTGTGCCTACTACACTTTTTATGTTTGAGTTTGAACATGTTAGTCACACAATTAGATTAACTAAAATTAGACTTTGAATTAGACTAAACTGAAACGATTAAGAATGAACGTTTAACATTTTCGCAACCAAGAACCCGCCTGGTAGGAACTCGTAATGTTTGCTCAGATGCCGGCTAAGCCCGCCAGGCGGGCAGTAGCTATAAACCTACACGCCACGCCAAAGAACTCGCCTGGCGGGCACACATGGCATCTTCGCCACCACAGGGCTGACACTAACAGAAAGGTTTTAATACTTCTGATTATTATGTGGTCGAAAAGTAGGTACGGTTGATTTTAAATATACAGGCAGTGTGTTTTTACTTCACCTAATGCGATTAAAAAATAAAAAATATTTAATTTTATTCATGTTTACGACAGTTACTTGGCACAGCCCTGAGCAACCGCCTAGTGCCCGCCTAGCGAGAACGCGGCGTGCGGCGTTGCGTTGCTCGTCTTAGCCCGCCTGGCGAGTTAAGTCGGTTTCTGGGGTATTGTTCAAAATTTTGTCCGGTTGCGAAAGTGTTAACAAATAAAAAAACAATACACTTTAACCGGTAGGTAAGCGTGAAATTTTACAAATAAGTTCTTTTTGCAGCTAAGGTTAGCACTACGAGTAAAAAAGGGTTTCTGATAATAAATAAATAATAATAATAATAATAAATAATACCAATGTTGCGAACGAAATAGCTTGTGTATAAAAATATAAACTAAAATGATTATTATTTGAACTTGTCTAGGCTGCGTATGATTGCGTGTTTAGTCAAAACACGATAGCGATTTGTTTGTGCCGAAACCTACTTTTACCTTACGACCAATTCACCAATAGATAATTCACAAATTCAATGGTCGATTGCACCATTTAATTCATAACCAGAATCCAGTCACCAATAATCACCACTAAAACGCATTTAACGTATCCCTTTCCGTCCTAGTGATAAAATGTGGCTCGTATTCATACGTGTAATGCGCGAATAGTGAATCACTTCGCGCCGCCGGCCACAGACTAAAGCGTACAATCACATATATTATCGAGCGCTCTATGCGAAAATGCTCTTGTGGTGTCACGGCGCGGTCGGAATTGCCCCCCGCTGCTAAATCGCATAATAATTTTATTAGCCAGAGTAAGATGACCCCGGCAGCCTTTAATTATATTGAACTGGGGGGTTTATTGTGTTTGCTTTGGGGGCTCTAGGTTAATTGGTGCCGTTCTGTTTCGCTGCTCCTTCGTGTGTGGTACAGTCGATGCGATATTGGAGCTCCGGCGTGTTATATTGTTAGGTGAAATTTGAGTTGGTCCTCTAGTAAGAGAGCTTTTCATTTAGAATTGGCTTTAATATTGGTAGTTCTGTTTGTTTACCGGAAGCAACGTAAACAATACTATTGTTGGCACTTCCAATTATGGCGCAACCAATTTTATTACAAGATATTACTTACAGCAATTTCGCAACAACTGGGCGTGCCAATTTTTGGTACTTTGTGTTAACTAACTTAGATGTTTGGTTAATAATAATTTTCGTACACCCGAAATTAATACTGTTTTCATTTTCTGTATGGCTATTATGCGCATTGAAACAAGAATTAATTACGATTAACGTTTCTGACTGTACATATCATCCACCTGGCGTCGGGGGTCGCGAATCGAACGTCAAATGAAAAATAAAAGTGGTAAAAAGCGCGAATTAAAATCGTACAGTATTTTCTAGACTCCGCCATGATTGCTCCACCATGCCACGCCCCGCAGGGGTTACAAACCTTTGTCAGTGATCTTTTATTATTTTTACCTAGGCTCATTCAGGTCTCGTCGGGGTTTTATGATTCATGCATGTTGCTAAGCTAGTTCTATAACTCATATTCGCGTAAAACGCAGATATCTATACTATTATAAAGTTGTAAAAATGAAATGTCTGTACATTGAAGATATTTTCAAAAAAATGATGGTTAGACTATTTGGAGGTCATTAAAACGAAAAACAATATTTTTGGATTTTATGTATGTTTGTATGTTTGTATGTGTCGTTGTGGCTTCATCACGCAAAATCGGCTAAACGGATTGCAACTATTTTTGGTACACGGGTAGCTGGGTATCTCCAGATGGTTATAGGATACTCTTTACCAGGCGGGTCTAGTCTAAAAATAAATATTTTTAAACTAGAAGGCGCCCGCAACTTCGTTCTCGGAGGAGAAAAAGTCATAACCACTCATTTTTTTTTCAGCATAGTCGGGTAAAAAGTATCCTATACCCATCTGGCCATACCCAGCTACCCTTGTGCCAAAAATAGTTGAAATCCTTTTCGCCCATTTTGCGTGATGAAGCCACAACGACACATACAAACATACATAAAATCCAATAATAATCATTTTTTTGAAAATATCTTCAATGTACAGACATTTAATTTTTACAACTTTATAATAGAATAGATGTGTTTAATAGATGGTAAGTAAGACTCGTACAATACATGATTAATTTACAGTGCGGTCGTGTATTCACATATCATCGTAATTGCCATCAAATATGAAGTGATATTTTAATCAACTGTAGTAAAGATAGATATATATAGGTAGTAGAGATATTAATCCAAATTTCGACTGACATTTCAATTGCTCTAACCATATGTAGCTAAACCATTATTTTTAGCCGTTCTTGCTGTGCGGTTTTAGCGGTTAACAGTAGATTGAATCCGTTTTATCACGTTTCAAAAAACTATTAGATGCCGTGAACATTCAATATTGCCATCCTTTTCGGGTGTGGCGGTGAACGATGAGATGGTTAGACTAATCGTAGGATTCCATTGTTGTTGAGTGATTCGAAATCGACTCGGGCCCTGCGCGTGACACGTACGCTAGGAGCGGGTATCGGCAAATGGATTTGTTTTATTTTTACACGTCTGTTCGCAATTTGGACGACGATTTATTTTGAGCTTTGTTTACTATTTGAGATGGTTTTTTTTGATGTTTATGAGAGTTTTTTTCCCGTGTGTTTATTTATTGTGGTGTAACGTAAATAGAATTTCTTAATATGACACACGATTTTTTCGTGTTTCTGTGTTGTAATGCGGAAAAAAATAACACCATATTAATATCTATTGTGATAAAGATACAAAGCGCAAAGAAAAATACGATTTATCACGAGAGCAATCGTATTTTATCTATATCACAGTAAATAGAATTTATTATTCACTTTTACTATTAACTGAAAAACTTGCACAGTTTATTTAAACCGTCCGATCATGACTTCAAAGTAGACTATTCAATCAAACATTCAAAAAAGAAATGAACTCTTAAATCAGTTAGCATGTACCTTTTGCTCATTTAAGTATACTTACGTTAGGTTGAAACAGCGAAGACGTTCCATCGAGATTTCCACGATTTAGATGCCTCTCTATGTTAAAAGATTGTAAAAGTTAGTTTTACACCTATACTATTAAATAACGTCGTAAGATGACTAGTTTATTAACACTAAAGCGCCCTAGGGTACAGTAATCCCTTAAGTTTTCTATAATGAAAGCATTCTCATATCTCCCATATTTACTGCGCCTCGTTGCGTGCTATTTATTTCATAGACCTTTATGCGTGACGGCTCGTATTTATAACCCAATCTTGGAGTACCTTCAAGGTGCTCTTTTAAGGATTACTTACTTAGCTTGTTTTTTCAGTCTATGGATAAAAATGGATTTAGATTCTTCGGAATTTTATGAATAACATGGCAAATGGATCAATAATTCATTGAATCACAATATCGAACTTGTAAAAATATTATAAGTGAATCGTTTTTTTAACGATCTAGATATAATTTCATTTGACTTTCCGTGTAGTTTTATATAGTCTGTCTACTTATCTTTAAGTATTTATTTGAGATATCTGTTACGGCATATGATTCTTCTTAAATCGGGAAGACAGTTTACTAAAATTTTGTATTGTATTATCCAGCATGGTGGTAAACGGGGCTTTGTTTTATACTCGGTTTTATTTTTAAACAATCGGCGGTTTGCAAAAAAAAGGTCTCGGCATTTCAGATTTTAATTTCTCCTTAACAAAGGCCTTATTAATTAAAACGCTGAAGTAATCGGTTCCCGGATAAGATTGTAGACGTTAGCTTATTATTCTTACAGTATTACATCTCTCAAACAATAGGTATCTAGAATAGCGAATATTTCTACTTGCTCTGTACATACAATGGTTATTAAAAAAAATCGCATGAATAGCATGCTGTCATTTTTTCTCGTATCAAAAAGTGCCAGCATCAATGTATTTTGAATGGTGATTGGTACAAAAGATGGTGAATCGTCGTAATATACGACACGATAGGCTCAGTGGGTTGCACAACGGCTTGCCAAGCTAGAGGTCCCGGGATCGAAACCCAGCTTGGCCAAGTGTTTTTCTGATGAGCACGAATGTTTGTTCCTGGCTGTTTTCTATGTATTTAAGTATTATAACTATAATCTATCTACAAACATATTATGTATATCGTCGCCTAGTACCCATAGTAAAAGCTTTGCTTAGTTTGGGACTAGTCCGATTTATGTAAGATGGTCCCTAATATTTTTTTTTAGAATTCCTGGATTTGATTCAAATATCAATTGCTATACGGTTAAGTATAGCTAATTGTAACTCAGGAGGCTTTTGTTGCATTAACGAAGACTATGGTCAGTATTATTTTTTCTAAATTATGAACAGTATTCAGTCGAGGAACCATACCTTAACTTTTAGTAGTTCGCTTCATAAAATAATTGAAACGAGCCTAAAAACCAAAACGCGATTCACCCTATCTTGTGAAACTTTCACAAAATCTTTGAAACATTTATCAACCTCGGTGCCGATGAAAAAAAAAACTCAATTTGCGACGCTTTTTAGGGTTCCTCATTAACCGAGATAGTATCGGAGTAAGGATCCTATTACAGTTTTCAAGTTTTACGCCGAATCGTAAACGTCGATGGGTCGGGGGGGGGTTCTCCCCGTATGAGTTATGTATCGGGCCGGCTCGCGATACATAAATCAGTAGCGTCGCAAAAGAGGTTTTATTTGAGGTCATGTGCCCGCGCTAGTTTTTGAACCGTAAATTGATTGCTATAATTATAACAGACTCTCAAAAAGGAGGCTATATTTTGTCAGTGACATGCTCGGACACTTCACTTGGCGCACCAAAGTTCTTCAACAACATTTTTACGAAATGTTACAGACTGTTACCTAGGTAGCAAGGTTTCCAACAAGGTAGCTTACGATCTGGTCAAGGTTACGGAAAACCTTTGGATAAGGGCAGATCGTGGTGGAGATTCCTGAGGACTTTGTCCAGTAGTGGAGGTCTTTCGGCTTATATGATCTTCGAAGACTTCAGATGCAATACAATACATTACTCTTTATTGCTCACCGAAACAAAATAACATAAGACACTTAAATCTGAAACAGTGTGAGCAATGGTAAACAACAGGCGGTCTTATCGTTTAGAAGCGGTCTCTTCCTGACAACCTTATAGGGAGTTGGCACAAAGTAAACAGCCAATGAGTAAGTGCTTCATAAGAAGATGACAGATCCATACTAATATTATAAATGCAAAAGTGTGTCCGTCTGTCGGTATGTCTGTCTGTCTGTCTGTCTGTCTGTTACCTCTTCACGCTTAAACCGCTGAACCGATTTGGATGAAATTTTGGTACGGAAATACTTTGGGTCCCGGGGAAGGACATAGGCTAATTTTTTTCCCGGAAAAATACCCTTATCCGCGATAAACGAATTTAAGGCGGACGAAGTCGCGGGCAGAAGCTAGTAAATGATATATCGAAACCAGAGAAAAAGAGAAGATAACAATGAGATACATCAACAGTGCTTGAAGATTGCAGTCTGCAAGCATAGGGACAAGATACCACAATTCATGTCATGTAACCATAAAATGATGTATGTTTGATACTCCTTACATTTTTCTCAAAAATATATTTTACCATGTATCGGTTGAGTTTGGAATCTCCTCGCTTAACTGCCGTTGCAATAAGCCTCGTCTTATCGTAGCTCAGCCATGTCTATAACAGATTTTAAGCGAACTCTTCCTATTGTTTCTCAAGCCGGATGCCTTTGGTCCGATCCGAAGAAAACTCTATTGTATTGTAATTCCAGGGGACAATGCTTCACTTTTGTACGCTTTTAAATTTGAGGTTGGAGCTGGAATTTAAGTAATCCAGATGGATTTTTAGCGTAAATTTCATAATGTTTTCAACTGAAAATAAAATTCCTTCTCGCGCCTTAATTTCATACTCTATAATTGGATCGGTTTTGCATAATGCGATCCAATTATTGTCTTACACCGTGAAATTTTCTTTATAAAATCAAAATAAAAAAAAAATATAATACGCTGATTTGGTATTACTAAAGTTTGTTTGTTACAGAAAAAACAAACTATCATATTTTTAATATTTTCTTCTGTTTCCGCGATTATTACTCATTTAAATAAAGCAATTTAACGGATTATATCGCGTATATTATCTCAAATTGTAACTTTGACAGAGGAAAATATATCTTTTGTCAGTCCACCCGTGACCATGGAAAGCTGAAAGGCTTCCGAAACGTCGGGAACTCAAATGAGATAATATACGCGATATAATCCGTAAAATTGTTTTATTTAATTATCATATTTTTATTTTAGTTAAATTATTTACCCTGGACAACGTCGAAGTAATAAAATATGCACGATTTAGTCCAGTTTCGATATAATCAATCCTTTACCAATTCTCGTTCACCTCTACAAGCAACTGTTTGCTTAAAATCTATAACATTGCCTCATTGATATGCAACAGACGTAGCTGGAGAAGCTATATCCCCAATAAACTCGGTGCCCCAGAAACCTGGGGGGGGGGGGGGGGGAGCCGGGTAATCTTACCGAACGACTTGGTAAAGTGCAGTGTTGCGCAATCGCATACTGTAAATGGGACCACCGTCAGCTCGTAGAATTTTATGCACTCACACAATTCCTTTTTTTTATACCATACAGAACTGATGAAAAGTAGAATCTTAAGCACAGTTCTAAGTACAGAATTACCACTAGTTTCATTACCTCAACCCTCTAGCGCATATCGAGGGAAAGCTGATGGAATTTAGATCGAATAAATCGTATATTTTCTACTATCGTGGTCGCCGTGTAAGCCCGTATCTGTAAAACGCATTGCATCATGTGTTTGTATTTACAAGTCTGATTAAATGTATCGATACTAAGCAGTTATATACTTAGTACATATGGATATAAAGCAATTAGTTCTTTTGTACTCTGTTATTTGAGGTGTGCAATAAAGCGTTATTGTATTGTATTGTAAAAGCATGATCAAACACTTCGCATAAATAAAACGGCCAACAAATTGTCTCACTGTGTGGCGTTGTTTCCGTGTATAAATGTATTGGCGCGTATTAATAAATTTAAAAAGACGAAGTTATTTCAAGGCAAAATAATAAAATACACAAGTGAAAAACATCACAACGTGTTTCGTAAGTTTAATCACAAAACAACAAAAACTCTAAAAACGTGGACAATATTTACTTTGTTATCTGTCATTTGGTTTGCACGGAACATTATCGCTTTCTCAAGGTTATGCCAATTCTACTGCCGGATAGAATAAGGTCGTATAATGTAATTAAGCTTGTACATTTATAACAGCCTTGTTACCTTTTTAATTGTGGTTTATTATCGGTCGAGTGGAGTTTTTAATGCTCGTGTGCATGCAAACTCGATGGGCAATAATAAACTACGTGGCCGCTTTTATGGCTTAATCTACTAACGCTGGAAATTCAATAAAACCTCTCTTTCTACTTGATTGTCTTCGTGTAATTCGTACAACCGAAGATACTTTATAAATATAAAGATCTTCGTTCGACATGCTTTATCCATACTATCCATACTAAATTACTGTATTTACTATATTTACTCTATAATCCATAATCCATAATATCCATAATCCATAATTCCATAATCCATATCCATAATCCATAATAATATTATAAATGCGAAAGTGTGTCTGTCTGTCTGTCTGTTACCTCTTCACGCTTAAACCGCTGAACCGATTTGGATGAAATTAGTTATAGAGATAGTTTGAGTCCAGGGGAAGGACATAGGCTACTTTTTAACCGACTTCCAAAAAAAGGAGGAGGTTCTCAATTCGACGGATTTTTTTTTTTTTTTTATGGATGTTCACCGATTACTCAAAGACTATTTGACCGATTTCAAAATATGTTTTTTTGGTTTTATAGAAGGTACTTTCTAGTTGGTCCCATTTAATTTTGGTGAAGATCTGATGATGGAATCCATGAGGAATTGAAGGAACTCCTCAAATATTGTAGGCATACATATAGCGATTTTGGTATTATAAGAAACATAATAAGCATTTGCATTCAGAAAGTGTAAATTGGTGAAGTGGAACTGATGCAGAAGACCACAGAATGCCATCGGAACTCCTCAATGATAAATGATTTACGGGTGGCGACAAAATATCTTGATTAATTTAGCTAAGCAACTTCATAGTCACAAATTTAAATGTTCTTGATGAGAATGGTACCATCGAATTGATTTGATGATGGAGCCGGAAGGTAGGCACCAGATCTATCTAATAAAAGAATGTATCCTAGCCGTGTTTGGGCTTGTTTGAATCGTCACGAGATACACTTTTAAGTAACGATTAACTAAAAAGTGTAAAATAAATAAACTTTTTAACAAAAACATAAAACCGACTCCAAAAAAAACTAAAAAGTAAAAAAATAACGCCATAATTCAGGTTCTTCAAATTACTTAGTCGGTGCCATCGTGTCACAACTTACTAAAATCGTAAATTTTCAATATTTTACACATTCATTATATGGCACCGATGCCAAAATAAGATTAATTGTGTATACTGTATAGATTGAGTATACACACGGTTACTTGTAAGTAATTTGAAGAACCTGAATTATGGCGTTATTTTTTTACTTTTTAGTTTTTTTTGGAGTCGGTTTTATGTTTTTTATTCCGGAGAAATACCCTGATCCGCGATAAACGAATTTAAGGCGGACGAAGTCGCGGGCAGAAGCTAGTATTATGTATTAATTCAAGACATAGAAATCGAAATAGGTTTAAGCTTGCTCTAAAGGAGTCGAAAATAAAACGTTTGGACTATGAGCCCCCATAATTTGAAAGAAAATATACATACCTACGTATTTCATAATTAATTGTAATCAAATTAACAACCTAATGAGGTCTATAGTTCTTAATTTCACCGCTATGGTCGCTAATGAGGTCTTTCGAAAGCTTATGAGCTTTTTATCGCGAACCTTCACTCTTTATTTATGATGGTGGTAAATATTGTATCATTTTTAATTAATTACGGCCAACATGCGCAAAGACCTCATAAAAATAATTTCAAAATTAATCGGGTTAAAGGACAGGTAATTTAGAGGAAACCTGAAAAGCCTGCATGTTAACTGTTTTGAGGTCTGGTTCTAGACCTTCAGCGGCTGTGGTGTCAACTGGTGAGCACAAGAACGATAGGCCGTATTGTGCGTGCGTACGTTTGTAAATGGCAACACAGAATTAGTAATACCTAGTGCAAGTATGTAATAGCTACGACGTCCCGTGTAAACGAGGCACGAACTAAATTTAACCGATATAATAAGAAAATATAGTCCATTTTCCACCCATGTACGTCGAGCCAATTGTTATTCAATACCTATCTGATTAAAACTGCTTTTCGACGTACACACATAAAGCGAAACGAGGACTCCGCAATGTGTTCCGTACTCTTTGCTTACATAATAAAACGAACATATCTTACCCTACCTCTGAAACAATTCAGCATCCCCGAACGGTTGCCGGATTTCATTTGTGGTTGTTTACCAATATCCGCGAGCCTCTAAACCGGATTATACCAGTATACTCCGGAGCCCTAATTCCAGGGAACCAATGACTGGTGTTGATTTACTCCCGATTTCATCGGATAGAGCGTTTTACTGATTAAGATGTATGCATTATAAATTACATTTTTGGCCGTTTCGCCCTCTTTACAACTGTATTTGGTTCATCGTATGCGAAATGTAAGTTTTTTCAGTTGTCCAGCCCATATTCTATTGGGTAGGTATCTATACAAAGAAATCATCCAGACTTATTGTTCTGTTAATGTGAGAAGAAGGACAAAAAACTCACCAATAAACCACAAACAATATGGATAAGGATATGGCTCATTCAAAATGTATGTAAATGCACAACCTAGTTTGCTTCAATTGCCACCACATCGCTTTGCTTATAAAGTTGAGCATGAAGTAATGAATTATTTAAGTTACGTCCTTCTCGTTTCAAACAATTGATATTTATGTTTATGTGGTTGTCCTAGTTTGATAACTCTCAACGATGTGAAGTGTTTTATTTTAATTGAGGCAAGTAATCACGGAGTTAGTTCCGCTCGTTATTATTTTATTTCAGTTCTTATCTCATAATGAATAAAATGGGCAGTGAGACGGTACAAATGAAATTGGAATCACCATGGATAACACTTTTAAGATGTTTTATCCGACACATACAAAAAAAGATGCACTCATCTTCGATGTTAGTATTCATGCTTATTCATAGCAACCATGGTATTACAAGATCTTATAAGTAGGTATAAGGTACATCAGCATCATAGACCCTGGTAGGGTATAGCTTATTTACTTTATATTAAGAATATATATGAACACATGCAAAATTAACATTCAATCCGTATTTGGCCCGGGCCTACAACATTATTAATCTATTGAATTTACACGTCGATAGTTACATAAGATAGTAATGATAAAGGAATTTTACATATTTATTTTGTTATTAACGATTTAAATAATTAAATTATGATTAAGAATACAAGTAATATACGTGCACCTAGGGTTTGTCATAAGTGTGCAATTTATTAATAATAACAAATATTCATGAAAAATTATCATCATTAAATAAATCCGCTATTGATTTTTTTTTATCTGTATTTTTTCTATTTTTTATGAGCCGGGTCTCGTTTTCTACCTGCAATATATATATGTGCTGTAATATTATTATAAACTTGTACAAATCGATACTAGGGGCTTTTTTGGAAAATCACGAGTTTTGACTGTGGCAGTTTTAGCAATTTTTCTGGTCAATTTTTCTGGTTTATTTTGTGGAGTGTAGTAGTAAAAGTAATGAGACTATTAAGTCTGTTACATTTATGAAGCAGAGCCCATTTGTTCCTAGTTATTTAGGATAGTTTACAAAATTGGATGGATATGGGTAGTGTTCAACTCTGATCCAAATTGTAGCTGCATTTCGCTTGTTCTCCTTTCAATGTGAGTTACGTTAAACGTTCGGAAATCTGAAATGGAACAACAATTCACGTTGGATGTTTCGTTGGATTCCTTTTGGCCGTTCAGGTGCTGTCCGTTTAATCCTGAACCAATAGACTAGTCGATGAGAATGTTTAGGAGGAAGAGTGACAAAAAAAATGTAATCCCTTGTTGTGACTCGGGAAAATCGAGAGATATCGTTATCGATAACTGACAAAAAGGCTCAAGGTCGGGAGGCGTGGCGTAAACTGACTAGGTTTATCTGTCAATTGTGCTTTGACCGCGCTTTCGTTGTTTCTTAAGTGGGCTAAATCTCATTGGAATTGGATCCCCAGTAACACCCGCTTGGATAAAGATTTCTATAATATTCTCTCTCTCCCAAAATATGGATTTCATTACATTTTTTGCTGATAAAAGCGGTGTAAGTTTTAGCAGAAGCGATGATGCGAATATTATTAAGCGAACCCAATATATAGCTAACCTTTGGTGCAAACCGACTTCGTTTCAGCAGAAAATTTAAAGAACCCCTCCGTATTTCTTCTGTCTATATTGCCTACATCTATGTACCCTAGTTCAAACTTGTACTAATTACAATACTTTTGCTCACGGAATTTCATGTGCACACATACTAATTACAAGCCTTTTTTTAAAAGTTAGTACGATTGTGCTCTAAGGTATTTATAATCACGAAGGGAGTGAAAGGGAGGGAAAGAATGTTAATAAGCAGCCTTCCCGGCTAAATTCTATCCCAAATGTATAAACTTATTCTAAATATAAAACTTAAGTAGATTCAAGAAAATCTTTTAAACTTAAGATTAGAATCTAAGCAGAAGATTGTAGACGTTTAGTGAAATAAAGTTTTTTTTTTTAAATTTTTTTTTAGTATAAGTTAGAATTTTTTTCATGATCATGAGTTAAGCGTTGAGATTCGACTTTTTATCAATATAAAAGTCACGTCAACGTTTCCACTGGTCAATCACGAAAAAAGCAGTAGAGTGCACGGCTCCTTTCGTTTATCTACTTATTAGTGAGTAGTCACTGACGAGTACATACTCAATATAGAAACGTGTGCCATGCTAGTGAATGTGTAATTTGCTCCGGACCCCGGACAGATTATTGCGCAACCGTAGTCCCCTAGTTGATTGGCCTATTAGGTCTGACGTCTGATAGTTTCTGCTGCTGTAATTTCTTATTTACGTTCGTGGCTTAAGCGGGGCTGTATAATTTTACACACGAAATACTGGTTTGTCGAATGTGTCAACAGCATTAACAAACCACAATTGTAGATTGATGGATGGCTTTTTATTTTTGTGTTCATAAAAGCTCATTCATGTAACTAACAGTAGGGAAAAAGTAATATTTCAAATAACTATAAAAATAACCAAGACATAAGCCACCAAACATTTGATTCTATATTATTTTAGCAAAACTGAATTTAACATGGAGTTTAATATGGCCGTATTGTCATATGACGTAACTGTGGAGTACATGCCGGATCTCTTTACAAATCGCTGTTTAATTAGTACTTTAAAATGCCAATATTATCCTGGTTTCTTGGCCGTTTTTAATCTCACTTTTCGTCATTTTTTACGCTATTTTAATTTTATATTAATCAAACATGCATATACCCAAATGTGCGTTTCAAAAAACCAATATAATATGTTAACCTCAGTTACGACGATAAATAACGACCCAAATTATAATTAGAATATTTGCACAGATAATTTGCGATTCGTTTTCAACATCATCGATCCCCCAAGCTTCTGAGAAGTCGATTTTAATAATTAATGAATTCTCAAGAGAACATGAAATTTTGCCTCCCGCCTAAGACGTTGTAACTAATGTTATTTCTTGCTTTAGTGTCAGGGCGTCTTTACCTTTCATATACAGACAGTCTTAGTACAAATTAGGCTTAATTACTTAAGAATGCCCAATTTGAAGGTTAGCATAAACAATGAAAGGGTTAGTGTAGGTTGGAAAATATTAGATTGACTTTATCATTTTACGTTTTACAAAACCGTTTAATTTATGTATAATAGAGCAGTTTCCAGCGTAAAAATAATATTATTCTGATAATTCCGTCAGTTAGATTACCAAAAAATATTGGACACGTATTTTTTTTGTTAAGAGCGTTTATACCTGCTTCACTGGCAACGTCGCAATTTTTTTCATTTTGCTTCATTATTTTGTGGTTCTTGAATGAAACTTAAAGGTATGTTCAATTCATACCTTACATCGTTAGGAATCATGTTGTGTTTAATTCACCTATCACCCGCTTTTGCCTTTATTTAATTACGAAACAAGATATAGACATGAATACATTTATAGAGCCTTAGTTGTGGCAAACAATATGAAATTTTGAATTGTGCCAGCTTAACTACCGAAAACCTAATGAATGTATTGAAAACATGTTCAACTTACATTCATATTTCTCAAAATAATCAAGGAAAACCAAAAAATATGCTACTTTGCCACTTAAGCGGGTATAAACCCTCTTAATCAAACAAAAAAGACAAAGATAGAGAGTAGGAGCGCATGACGTGGCGTCACGAAGAACTTTAACGGGCTATATCTTCATAATTTTTAAAATAATTAAGATGCTTAATGAAACATAATTAATCGACATGAAGGAACAAAAGCCATGAGGTCATTGTGGGTCCAAAGCAAAACTTGTTAGGCGTTATTAATCGCCTTGATAACTTAAAAGTGTCCGAAGGGAACTTTTCGTTTGTTTCGCGACTTCGGCCTGAAAAGCTTGCTACGGTTTTGAGCAAGAGCGGTGAGCGGTCCCAAATATCTTTGCCTTCTTTTACTACTTCTTATTCTTGGTCGTTGGACTCTTTACAAAGCGATCGTGACGTGATTAGCTAGTATATGGCGCAAATGTTGCTCGCCGTACGATATAACGCCATCTCTCGCGATTTTCAAACATACTGATGCTGGTACACTTGCACACAGCCGATTTGATCTGGTCTGTAGGTGGATCTTGTAATCTGGTTGCTTGTCGTGGATGACAAGACGATAAATGGAAGGCTCCATTTAGCGTTCTTCTTGAGGGTTGATTCAGATTAAAATTTTCTTATGATTCGACCCTACATTTGTTTAGAATTGTGACTCCTCAGAGAAAATAATAATAATAATGTTTTTGATATCAGTCTCTACTTTTTTTTCGGTTGATCAGTACAGAGTAGACGAAGATTAGGAAATTCCCGGTTAAACACATTTCGAAATGCACCAATATGTGTAATTCTTTCTTTCTTTCTTTCTTTCTTTCATGTCATATTCAGTTGCGAGGCGTCGTAATTTTAACAGAATATTTCATTTTAAAAAACCACCCTTCTATGTAACCTTGTGCAAGTGTATTTGTATTTACTGAAAAAGACCTTCAGAAATTCTGTTCCACTTTACTTGTTACCTATTTTAATAAAAGCGGCCATATCATCCCGCTTTGCCCAGGCTTACTAACTCTTATTATAATTACATCATGGCCAAATTTAGAGAGCAGTTTGTTGGTAATACAAGGGTTGGATTTGCTCCCAACTTCACCCCGAGGATATAATCTCCATAAATTATTCACGTGCCCGCTCTCGCTCTCTCCGTGGCCAGTGCCTGTTAATTCCATAGACTCTAAGTGGTACTTGTATTTAATAACAAATTTGCCTTTATCTTTTAACTTTTTAATTTCGAGTCAACTGTCACTCTGAAAAGTTTGCGAGTACAGTTCAATTTGGATATAAAATGCGCGGTTTGTTATCATTTTCTTAAAGTGGCTTAAACGGAGTACAGAAATGTTAATATTAAATTATAATAGATTATCTGAGCTGAATAACAAAAAATAACATTGTAAAACTGATATTTTCTTCTGTTTCCGCGATTATTACTCATTGAAATAAAACAATTTAACGGATTATTTAGCGTATATTATCTCATTTTAGTTCCCGACGTTTCGGAAGCTTTCCAGCTTTCCATGGTCACGGGAGGACCATGGAAAGCTTCCGAAAAAGGAGGAAAGCTTCCGAAACGTCGGGAACTAAAATGAGATAATATACGCGATATAATCCGTTAAATTGTTTTATTTCAATTGTAAAAATGGTTTAAAGTTAGTAAATTATGTGTTAGTAACTACAAAATTGCCACTACAAAGCTTGTCTTTGCTACTGACACTGTCTAGACTAGACTATCTTGTGAAGGTAAATTCCCCCGTTTTAGTTTCAAGTTGTCATCTTTATTTTGTTTTGCATTTAGTGGAAGTTTGTTAGCTAGAATAATTTAAGTTTCTGACTAAATTCTAGTTTTGAAGAGATTTTTTTTTATGTGTCAGTTTTGGCAAAAGTACAATCAACGCACTTGTATTCGGTCAAGTAAGACGCCTTGGATTTAGTGTATTAATAAAAAAAACTGAATAGCAGTTTTCTATTTATTTTTATTGTACAGGATCATCATGGTTAATGTATTATAGAAGCGTAACTTTCCCGTTCGTAAAATCCACGCCGCTGGTTTCTGCTGTCCCGGGGGTATTTTCCCACCCGCCTGCCAAGTTCCCGTTCGGATGTTTCATCCGAATCAGCCGTAAATCTTCTTCTTTGTAACTAACATTGATATGTGACGCAGTATTTCAATAAGTGTATATTCTTCTTTTGCATACTGTTACTGGCGCATATACGGCTCAGAAAAAATTAGAACATAAATACACTGTTTCAGATGCTTATATTTCGGGAGAGCGTAAAATTGCAAATATCCGTCAGGTATGTCACCATTTCAATTGATTCTATTACAACATATGTTCCGGTCTAATCTAATCGTCATCTTGCCATGATTGATGACCACTTGCATAAATATGGATACTAAATAAAGTAACCATTGAAAAGTTGTAGACATACCTTGTGCATGGTATATAATGTTGAAACATTCCCAGCAAAACGCATATTCCTTCAGGGGTAGCCACGTGAGTGAAAACTGTAATAAAAAGTTTCAATATTCCAATAAACAAAAAGTGTTGAACACGGTTCCAGAACCGAAATAGTTGGCGAACCCCGGAGAACTCAGAAGTTAGAGAAAAGTGGGATTTCCACTGACACTATTCCTTCCTTTTTGCTGCGATTGCCAACTGGGAGACGGGAAATTGAAGCATCTATCCGTTCGCTATCTAAAAACAGAATCGGCGAGCCATCTCATCATTTTAATACCGTTTGATTTCTCCTTTTTTACAACTCCCCTCTTAACAGGCATGTCAGGGCTTTTATGGGCTTTTACTCGAATGTGCGGTTATGTTTCCGACAGTCTGTTGGTTTAGCTAATGCAAGCTATTTCAAACTTGGACTGTGAAATGTTACTTCATTATCTTCCTTTTAAAACACCAACGCGCTATAAAAGTTACGTGTGAATTTAAAGACAGGATGCTCGTTTAGATAGTCTGTGAAACATTATACGAGAAGCATTTCTATGCGAGTGCACTAAATTTTCGCAGGTTAACTCTCGAAATCTTCGCTAAGTTGCAAGGAGGTGCTCTAAACCCCGAGATGTGGTAACGAGACAGTTCCGGCAAAGTATCTCTAGACGATATTCTCACGTGACTACTAAATTGGACAGGGTGCAATGCACTGCAATTTTTTCAGGCTGACAAATTCATTCAACAATTCCGTAGATGCCGCGCAAGCAATAGGGAAATAGTGTTCCGTTCGCGTCACGACTGAATCGCATCCCAATATGCCAATTTAATCGCGTAGCGCCACCTATCGACCCGCATACTTACCAAGCGGGGTGGCTGGATGCACCCGCCTCATCCCGCCGGGGCCCCACCGCCCCATACTACGTACTACGCCGTAGATGCGTCTATTTTGAGATGCTAGTTTACAACCGATAGCACTACAACTGCTGGAGTATTGATGTTCAGTGCACCGATTTAGATTATTGCGGTCTGACGTTCAAAGGTTCCGCGGTAAAGTGGGAGGCTGTATCGACACCTCGTTACCGCGACGCGCGTAGGCGTGGCGTTGTTTATTTACGTATCCGCTGCGCAATAACGAGATTGTTCACTACTAACTTTTGAGATCTATGCCCCATGGGATCTAAGATAAACTGCGTTGTTGCTTCTGTTCGTCTCCAAAATAGCGTTACAGAGAAATAGGACGCATCAATCCTAATTGACAAGTCATTAATTTAAAAATCGTAAGAAATATTTTACTTTTTCCTTTATTTAAACTTTGACATCGAACGATATAATTTAGGCTGTAGCATTGTCTAGAAGTGCTTGTAATATGCCTTGTTATACCGTTAGTGCCTGGAAGTCATTAATTAAACAAGGGCCGGTCCGCTCTAATTCACAATGGATATAATGAGTGCCGCTAGATGGCGGTTATTGCGCATTTTTCGTCAAATCCCGGGACAAAGGAAAGGGGACGCCCGAGTGGGAGATCGTTTCCTTGAAAGGCTAGAGATGTACCGGGAGCTTATATTAGTGCAAGCAAAAATGTCGAACTGTGATATTCGTATATGTGGTTTATCATCTAAAATTACTACTGTACCGTACTTTAAACTTTTGATCTAATTTAATAGAAAACCTTGTAAATTTAAATGAAATTAATCTTTTAACAATTCATTTATTTGGCTGTTTTACTTTCTAGATTTCAATATATAGATCGTTCTGCTTATTAAGTAATCTACCGGGTTGAAATCAACCTATGTATGGCCTCCAACCCATAAACTAAAAAATATCCATATTGATCTAATCCTCCATTCCATAAATTGTATGCTAAAAATACCTACTTTGATCCGTTGTTGCAACAGGAAAGAAAAGCTTAGTAGCTCATAGGAAAGCGCAGCGTGGGACGGCCCCGACTAGGTGAACGGATGACCAGGTCAAGGTCGCGGGGAGTCGGTGGATGCGGTCTGTGCTTCGCACTCTGTGGGGAGTTATAAGGCCTACTTTCAGCAGCGGATGCCCGTGGCTGATAGATAAACAGATAGACATGTAGGTACGCATTAATAATATTAGTCAGATTGAGGATTAATGAATATAAATATGATATCCGTGTCGTGAGCGTCGTGTATCCCCAGCCTTAATGTTTTACTTTTATAGGTAGGTGAGCCGGTGATAAAACGCGCACCTACATCTTGTGACGCGGTGGGGTGGGGAACTATCGGTTCGCGATTATGGAATTATTGTACGTACGTTGTGTGTATTGTGTGTATTGAAGGGGCTTTGTGTTTTAGATGATTTTAATCATGATATGGTGGAATCCCCGTGTCACTGCGATATGTTTAATGTTAAAAAGCATATTATTTGCTCCACGACTCGAGCCGTATGCTTTTCAGCTTTCAGCGAGATCTTGTTGGTCAGATTTTATTTTATTTGTGAATTTTTACGTTCCTGTATTTTTAAACAGTGAAAAATGTTAACAATACTGTTACATTGTAATTTTATTTTGAAGAGTGAAAAACTTGTTTTCAAATTTATCACATGGGTGAAATTGCATAGAGACGCCACAGACTTCAGTCGGGCGAACACGAAGTATCGATTGTGCGTATAACAGAGACCTCCGGCTATGCAATACTTAACATGTTTACATGTGCTTCTTCTAAGCTAACTATACGGTGGTAGGGGTCGCACACATTAGCATGCAGCGCGCGCGCCGCCCCGCCCGCCCGCGGGCCGCGAGCGTTCGCGTGAACATTCGCACGAACGCTCGTCCCACAACTCCGTTTTATGGTGGAACCTTTGACTTGAGATTTGATTTGTGTTCAAGGCGAGATGACTTCAGATTAGAGGGGAAACTGATTCAATTTTCTCAACCTTATCGGCTGACTCCGACCTGACAACTGTATAAAATACCAGTTTTTCTCGCCTCTCCTCGCTTCTAAGGAGGCACCAAATCTTGAATTGGCATAAGTTAACTAAAGAAAATCGTAAAATACAGCCCCAAGAGGTTGCAATAACAATAAAGGGTTTAACTTTAGCGAATACTTTCCCGCTTGCTTATCTCTCGATTCGAGCTACATTTCCGTATCATTCACAGCGCGGTCCTGTAAAGTTGTGCACAGATTCCGACTCACATTGCAGCAATCCCATATGCATGCACTTCTCCAAGTGCTCTCCCTAAGCCTCAATATGAAAGAAGACCCCCCCCCCCCCCCTACAAGGACGCCTATCACCACCACCGTACATTACAAACGACCAAACTACCATCAGCCAAAACAAGGCTCTATTGCTTTAAACGGAGTAATCAAACTCCACTAAAAAGCCACCGTTTTGTCGATCAGGAAATGAAAATCTTACTGATGACTTTTGTAAGTTCCTTCGACGCAATATGCGTGGCTCGGCTACGCTTTAACTCCTCGGGCTGAAGTTCCAATTTCCACGGCAAAATCTTCTAATATACAGCCTTATGAAAATCCTTAAACCGTATTTAAATAGTGATGAAAATTGAACTCTAAGGTCCTGTTATGCGGCTTAGCTATCGCGTCAGATTAGAGCTTGTTATTTTGACGATGAATTTTTCCTTCCTCTCTGTCACTCCATTATTTTTAAATGGAGAATGTATGAGACGGGAACCGATTCGATTTTCGGCGGCGACGTGACGGAATATCCCCTAAGTCAATATCGGATGAAATAATGGCGAATGAAAAGTTAAAGGCGTCACTGTTGGTCTATTTTTTTTAGAGTGGCGCAAGTTTGTCGCTACTCCACTTTTAGCTGTTTTTTGGCGCGGCTGTGGTGACTTTAATCGCTGGCATAAAAGGCCTTTGACTTTGAGAGAATTTAAAATTTCCAGCCACGATTACGGCATTTTGGCGCCCTTTTAGTTTTCTCTAATTAAAATCTACTGTGACCTGAAATCCGTCCAAACGCTCATTAAAGTCTCACCTTTTTTTACAATAAGTATAGGTTAGTCCCCAAAAATGCTGATCATATTATAGCATATAAATAATATCGTACACGATGAAGAAAATACATTTACTTACATATAATACGTGTGGCAGAATCGCCGACCAAGATGGTCCCACATCAACAACCTTATTAAATTACTGATTTGACCCGTAACATTTAAAAGCAAACGAGGTTGCGACGCGTACCTAAACTTATAAATATCCCGACTGTATTGTAATAAGGAAAGTCCATCGGGATCCGGGTGGGATCTTGTTTACTGATGGTGGAGTGATTTATTACCCGTGCCGAAGGTTGCGGGCTTCTGGCTCGAATTTTCCAACCGCTTTGTTCTAGTTTTTAACCCAATTTCAGTTATGCGATGTCCTTTCAAGTTAATGTTTGTTTGAAGTAATCTGACGAATTAAAGTTAAAACTTACTTGCTCAACTTATATATATACTTTACCCTAGTGTTTGAAGTAATCTGACGAATTAAAGTTAAAACTTACTTGCTCAAATTATATATATACTTTACCCTAGTGTCGTAATATAACAAGTGTTAAGGCTCTTGGTATTACAACGGTAATAACATAGAATCATCGTTGCATGGATTACAAATATTTCAAAGCTTTCTAGTTACATTTATAAGATACTGATAGAGGCATAAACATTCCATCGATATGGGACTTAAATAATAAGCAAAAAATGATATAGATCCCTGAAAATTTGTTACATTAGTTTAATGATTTTCAATTTTCATGTGCCGTGGAAAACATGTTTTGAATAAAATAAAAAACAGTCAGCAAAAAAAGCTTGTCACACAAAAAAATTGACAGAAACTTATTATTTTTATGTTATGATAATCCAGTATTATTACTGGTGTCATACACAAATTAACTTTATTATAACTTTAATAATGTTCTTTGAAAGTCGCCGTAAGTTACCATGAGAACATTAACAGTAACCGTGATCAAATTAACAGTACACGTGATCAGTACGCGTATGGTGGCTCCAACACGGGTACCATCGAAAGTCACATGTATCGATCAGCCTCCCTCGTTTCTCACGCCGTTGCCTAGGGGGCAGGTTATAAATTATGTTTCAATACTCAGTTCTGTTGACCTTGCGGTCCCTTTGCGAGGGTGCCAGTAACCGGCTTTCATTGGCCGGTTTAGCTTCTAAACGTGTATTAATTATATCTACTGTTATTAAATGATTTCGTATGTATGACTATACATAATATAATGTTAAGTTACAAAAATTAATTGAACGTAGCCACCACGATGGTCTATATAGGCGCATGTTAAATCATAAAGTAAGTAAAAGATACAATTTATCTCTAATAACGAACAGGGATATATTAATAACGTTTGGAAAAACTCGCGAGTTTGGAGTTTTCCCGTTATCGTATGTTTCTGAAAATTGTAATAGGTACACCTCGTGGTTTCATTTTGACAAAAGCAGTCGGTGTTCAATTACAAAAACCGATGTAACAAAAGTATATTGCACATTATTGATCCACCTCGCCCCTAAATCCTAATAAACAAACAATTTGAATCTTCCGTAAACGTGTTACACATTAAGCCATTGAGGGGAGCAATCAACCGGCCAAATAAAAAACATAACCCCACACCTCTATATTCTATGATCGCAGTTGCTGTTACTATTTAACAAGGTTGCAACGGCGGACAGTTAAACCAGAACAATCGAGAAGGGCCGATGTCCATTCGAGTGTTAAACACATTACGTCCTTTCCGAGATGTATTCCGGCGACAGAGTTGTAAATTTGATATACAGTTGTGTCTAAGCGTGGCGGTAGTAAAGGCGACCTGTTTAATTTTGTAGTGTACTGCTAAATATTGGGGTGGCGATCTCGACGCCAGGCTCTGGCTGGAGTCGGCCCCCTCTTTGATACAGACGTTGATTATAACGTGGATTTACATATATTTTCTACTTTTTAGGTCTCAGTAAAAGTAAAGGAAAAACAAAAAACCCTAGATCTGTAGTTACAGATAATGAGACCTTTATGGATGTTTTATTTGTGTATTTTAGACTAACGGAAAAACGGATGGAGAGACTCGTAAATATAGTCATTTCATTTGATAAGGTTTTTATAGCTTCTAAACAACATTTGGAACACTCTTAATCAACATTTACGACTTTTCACTGCTCATTAACGATAAGTTTTAATTTGTTTCGAAGGCAATATACTTGTTGAATGTTTAAGAAGATACGTCGATATGCTTAGTTTCGTTCTGTGGTTGTATTATAATTTTGTCATATGATGTGGGGCCGATTCTAATGTACAGAGCTTGCACACGTCGCGTAGACACTTGGCATAGTTTCATAATGAAGTAGTCGAGTGACAGTCAAAAGTACTTAAACTTCTGAGAACTGACACTAACCATAAGCATTATTTATTGTAAACAAAGTAGAAGTGGACTTTGTTCGTGGAGGACTAAAGTCATTACAACCATTTCTTTCTTCAGCGTAATCGGGTAAAAAGTATCCTATCACAATCTGTGGATATCCAGCTATTCGTGTACTAAAAATGGTTGTAATTCGTTTAGCCGGTATGTCGTAATAAAGCCACAACGACACATACAAAGAAACATACAAGATATCCAAAAATATATTTTTTTATTTAGTGACCTCCAAATAGTCCGTATTAATCGATTTTTTTTAAACAACCTTCAAAGTAAGTACAGTTTATTAAAATGAAATGTCTGCACATTGAACATATTTTCAAAAAATATTTGGATTATATGAAGGGCACTTAATTGAAAAAAAAAAAGATTTATATTTTTGTTATTTTGTATGTGTTTTTGTGGTTTCATCACGCCTAAACGGCTAAACGGATTTCAACTACTTTTGGTGCAAGGATAGCTGGGCATCCATAGTTGGTTATAGGATACTTTTTACTCGACTACGCTGAAGAAAAAAAGAGGTTTATGATTTTTTTCTTCTCCGCCGACAAAGATGCAGGCACCATAGTGTTTTTTAAATAAAATTATGTAATTTAGCCAAAAAATGCGATGCTATCTTGAGCATTAAATTAAATTAAAAGTTGATATTGGTCTTAAACTATACGGAACGCGTTACTCGCATCCCGACTTGAAAATATCCACTTTAACGGCTTATTTACTCGTACTTGCTTCCAATAGACTACCAACTAGCTACTTGGAACTACATACTTTGTTAATTAAAACATTTCAGCTTCAGAATTGAAGTGGAGTGGTTGTGCTCCTTGGCCAAATAGGAATCTATTAAGAGAGATAGATAATGCGAGCTGGCTTTTCATCTATACAAAACTTCGAATTAGAGAGTTCTCGACGTTTATATCCTCCGAAATTGAATCTATTTGTCAGAAACACAACGGCAAAAAATATGTATATACCGTATTTTCTTCTGTTTCCGCGCTTTTTACTCATGTAACGGGTTAACAACCCGTGACTATGGAAAGCTGAAAAGCTTCCGAAACGTCGGGAACTCAAATGAGATAATATATAAATAATAATAAATAAATAAATAAATATTACGGGACAATTTTACACAAATCGAACTAGCCCCATGGTAAGCTCAATAAGGCTTACTTACTTATATACGCGATATAATCCGTTAAAATTGTTTTGATTAAATATGTATATACCGGTTTCATACTATAATTTTCAGATAAAAGGCCTAAAGTTCTTCAGCAAAGCAGTAAAGTCTTAAATAGGCTGTAGTCGTTATAAAAATGTCGCAAAGACACGTCTAGCGTGCAAAACTTAAAAATATAAAACCTTAGCAGTTCAATATTTATTTATGAAAAATGTCTATTTAAAAATTTAAGATGAGGGTAAAAATAAACAAGTAATTCGTCTTCTATGTGAAAATGGGATTTTCAACCTGCTTAGGGGGCGGTAAATACTGCTTATGAACCAAAGTAGCGTAAACACTTGAAAATGCCAGCCACTTATACCATCCAGCTTCATGACATGTCAAATCATGATTAAATTTCCGCTTTGTTCTTCTTTACTAGTAACTATGAAACTGTAAAGTGATTTAGCTATGTAAGAACAACACACAGTAGTGCACTAAGGATGGATTGTTTTAAATTCTAATTTTACGCGAACGAAGTCGCAGGCAGAAGTTATTGTAACAAGAAATGTCCCAATTAATTCGAGCGAAACGTAATAGGTTTCGCTTCCCTGCGAAGTTTTCCATCGAGTGGGTGGTCTTCGTAATTTGTTGTGTGAAATTTGGTACAATTAGTTCGATTCTGCGTCGAAACGTGTAGAAATCGAAACCTCTGTATTATCGGGTTCGGAACTTGACAAACAAAGCCTTAGAATGTTAATTTGGGCGTATTTTCGACAAAATACGGGTATATCAAGTTATTTAACCTTTCCAGTCCCTTCAGTTACCATTATGGCGAATTGTTCAGAGATTTAACTTAACGCGACAAGATATCGTAAACACAAGTAATAGTAGCTCATATAAATTTCAGACTAATTAATTATCAATACAATCAAAAAAACATTTATTCCAAAACAAACAAAATATCAACAACAAATTACAAATTAATAATCACTTAACCAATAATAACATACCCAAATCAATACTGATTATTTTATTATCTATTAGATACAAAAATACAAACGGATCGAATTGATAGCCTACTTTATTGAAGCCGGTTAAAAAGCATAACGAAAAGCATACTTCAAACAAAACCTAAAATTAACGATTTCGGATAATCTAAAAAAAGAATTAAGAAGACTGGATATTTCAGGAAGCTACAAAATGAACAGTTTATCAATGAGATATTTCATTTCATAGTACGAGTATTATCGTGAATGAAAGTGAATACCGATGTTTATTTAACTGAAACCTCTCAAGAGAAGTAGAAAATATTTGCGGTTTAAAATAAATGAGAGTTGTAAATGCTGGTGTTTTCATACCCTTTATCGCTTTGATAGGATTATTTCTATCTAATATATTTTTTATTTTATATCGCATTTTGAGTATAGTTTAGTAGTTAATTATCAATGCGGGAGTGTTTATTGGTTCACCTTGAACAGTTTGATGTGATTTTTTGCATAAAAGTTAAATATGTGAGTCGGGTGGTAAAATAAGTTCGGTAGTAATTGTTATCTCAGAAAATCACGGTTGCCAAAGACATGTAGATAAAAATGATTCTGCCACACGGGAAAATCTTATTACCGTACAAACAAAATCCACTGTCGCGAAGGAAAACCCCTGTTGCTTATATACATACATACATAAAAATTGTTGTTCGGCAATTATAAAACAATTATTAAGTAATGTTATTGTTGTTACACATTGTTTTATAACTGCTATGTGGAAGCGCGCCGTTTACCGGTGTTCATAATTCCTAAATTAAGATTTAGTTTTATTTGTCTAAAATGGAAGTTACTTAATCTAGAGTGTTCCTAGCTTGATAGCCTAGATCATCCGTTCAGCAGTTAATTCGTTTTTTCTTAAGTACGTAAAGGCTTTCTATTGTTACATTACTTGTATTTCATTCAAAAAATCAGGATTCAACTGAGACATGAATTTTTTAGCAGATTTTAAACAATCTTTGAACAAGTAAATCACCATGAACTCGCACTAATGTAAGGTTCGGAATCTCCGCCCCTCGCTTGATTGATCTCCAACGATATTAAAAAGGAGTCAATCTTAAATCAATTAACGTCATTAATATTCAACCCGTTAAAAATGGTTTTCATATCTCATTAGCGCGGATTTAAATTACAAATTGTACACGTTAACGATATTTTATCTGAGAAGTGTTTTAATCTGTACTATAGGCTTAATTTTTTTACTCGGTGTCAACGCAGTATGGCTTATTTATTCTTTTGTACCTCTCTCTCATTCGCCTTCTCAACTCTTACATCCTCGTTAGCCATGTCATCTCTCCCGCAATCCATCCACTTCTATATATATATAATCCGGACTAATTTTCAGTAATTGTAGAAGTTTCTAGGATTGTGATAATGTCCTTCCGGAGTATGTTTAACTTTCCGTGCCATTAAACCCTTGTGGCACATACGCGAGCTTTCATTATAGTTTGTAAAATGTTATACCATTACGACCATTGTTCATGAGCCTCACATAATCACCAATCCGCATCATATGTAATTTTTACGATCATATACCGAAAGTAGTCCATATTTCCAAGTTAGTATTTAAGTATATTATGTTTTATATTATTATAATTTTTCTTGCCTTTGTTTTTTTTTAAATGAAAAACTTTGGGTACTTAGCGCTATGTTACGAGTAATTGTAAACATGTAATCTGTGGATATCGTTGCTGGTCCCACACGTCTGATTATTTGTTTTATATACCTAAAGCCCTAAACTATGTGTGTTACTATTTGTTGTCCTTAATAGAATGAAAAAAATATATATTGTACAGTCAACGGAAAAAGTAGATGATAATTTCAGTATTTTGTCGCACTGACGTACCAATACTGCGACAATTGGGATGCGTTAAAGTCGTGAAAGTGATAAGGAACTAAAATAAAATTAGTATCTATTTTTGCTGTTGACTATACGAGTACATATTCTATGAAATATCAATCTGTCTATATCGTTTAACCTTTATTTATCAGACGTAGAAAGTAACCTATGTCGCCCTGCGGCTTACGTTTAACTGATTTCAAAAGATATGTTTGAAATTTCTGGGTAGTTATAGTTTTTCTTTGTTATCAAACTCGTCTCTAACTCGCATCGTATCGCTTCTGTTCAGTGAATTATATAATAATGTACATTATACACTTTTCTGTCTATTGTAAGCAAAAAGGGGAAATTCTTAAGACTTCGGCATAGATCATAGCCAAAATTTCAATTTAGAGTTTTCATTAACAGCTTTGTGCTTATTCTAGAGGTGGTTTATCCTTACTTATATCCTACAAAGTAAACAACATTCTAACCTAAAAATACACCTTTTTTGTCTTAAACTCCCATTTTCTTGTAAATAAAGTAACAGGAATTTATATGTTTAGTGCCACATTGCCAATTTCATACATTAAGTTTATTTCCTTGCGAGAAAACAGCTGGTATTGGCATTAAATGCATATTTTTAAGGTTAGAATACTGTTTACTATTTAGGACAAGTAAGGATAAATAGCCTATAGATATATATTGATACTGAGTAATGGACTTGTGGGATTTAATCGAGACTGTATTTAATTAATTAACAGACAAAGTAATTCTCAGAACAAAGTTATATTATTTCTTCGCTATCACTACTCTCATGCGATTTCAAGAAATAAATATTCGTGCTCATCACACAAATATTAGCCCTTACCGGTAATCAAACTCTGTTTAGGGTTCCGTAGCCAAAATGATAAAAACGAAACCCTTATAGTTGCTTCATGTCCGTCCCGTCCCGTATGTTACAGGCATTTTAAGCAAAAACTACTAGATTATAAGCCGCTACTTAGCTTCGTAGTTCAATAACAAAAATACTATATATTTCTAGGGAGGTGCAGTATACGTGTAACAGCTGAATAATTTCAGCTTTCAGCAAACATAAACACGTGGCACATATTTCGATAGTCCTTTCAAAAACTCTAGAAAAACTGCGCTTCTCGACAAAAGGATGTCAGTGCCATGAAGATACGCTCTTTTTCTGGTGCACTTTTTCACATCCTCAGACTAAGAAAAAAAGATAGACATGACATTACGAACAATCTAGTGAGGCCACAAGAAACCATGCTTTGGCCTGGTACACGCGTTACAAATACAAACAATCTGTGTGTAAAGTTGTCTGATGTGTCAAAACCATGCCTAAAAAACGGCTTCACAAGATTGTTCATAACGTCATGTCTATCTTTTTTTCTTGTTCTGAGTTCACATCGTGTTTTTTTCATGTGTAGTACCTACGTTTATTTGTTGTTAGGGCTACGAAACCGTACACTGAGCATGGTCCGAAATTCTCTTGGCCGGTTTTTGTATAAATTCTACATAGTAACACATCTTACAATAATTCCCATTGTAATAATAATTTATTCAAATCAACATTCATTGGTTTGATAACTGCCCGCCGGTGAGTCGGTATGAATTGCTTCAACAAATATCGGCTTATTTGTAACAAGCTCGGAAATAGATCTCGAGTTCCAGCTTCGTGGAACTCGAACCCTTCTCGATACCAGTTGGCGTTGTACTACTATTTGATTCCGATAAGGGGCCTGTCTCAGTTACTAAGTACGAGATGATTTTATTAATAGTATATGATGTAGATTTAATTGTTGAGATTTTACGTTTAGGCCTGTTGGCGTTGACGTGTTCACATTTGGTCAAAGCTCCTTAAATAAATAAGTCAAATTGAAAAAGAGTTAATAAGCGCACTTAGAGTGGTGCTTAAAGTTTCATTATCGCCATATATGCTCACCTTAACGAACAGGAATATCTAAGGAAGTATGTTCTCCATGATAGTATAACAGACTATAATAAACAGAACACAGAGAGCGTGACAATAGTGACGAAAGGTTAAGGTCTGTTTTGTGTTATTTTAACCACAGAACCCTAAAGAGTATTAAACAGACTAAAGCATTTAAAATTTTAAGATTAACATTTTAAACGGCTACCTGGAAAATTTCGGTAAATTTCACTGTTTTTAAACTGATATAAAATTATTCCTCTAATATTTCAAGAGAAAATTCGTAAAGTCCTTTTTCTATCTTAAATTGGTATAGGCTCCCTCGGCAAGCGACGCTTAGACATGGGACTACAACCAATAAGTGAGTAATAATGTTCACTTGAAAATTGTCAACTGGTTTTTCAACAGGTTTTATAGTTTTTGAGAAAAGTAGCAAAAACTGTTTTTTTGTCGTAAAAACAACAAATTTTGATGGAGTTTATCTTGAAACAATATATTGGTAACAAAGGTGGTTTTCAACACGATGAGACCTCATCACAGAAAAGTGAAGAGTTACGGATCGACGGTCATTCGCGTATGGTAGCCCCTTGAAGTGCTGTTCTGTTTCCACCTTATTAATGTTCTTTAGTTAACATGCCTACTGTGTCTTGAGCTAATGTAATATGAGATGATATTTCATCACCAACGGAAGTATTTACAATATATCAAAGATATAAATTCACGGCAAATATGTAATGTTTTCATTGTACTTGACGCAATGTACTCTGCGTTACTGGTATTTATTGTAAATTATGTATATTGATACTAGATCAGGCTTGTGGAATACAGACATAAATTAAAATTATCTATTAATATATGTTAAACGTAAAGTGATTAATAACGCGGAAAGGCAAATAACGAATTCAATAATGCAACTTTAAATTTTATTTACAGTGATTATTGTATTGGTTTACTTGACGATTAATACAATTGATTATTTGATACGTTAGCTAAGAAATAGTATTTAAAGAAAAAATATATAAAAATGGGTATTAAAATCCCACTTATCTAAACTGTATGTCAGAAAAATATT
The DNA here is from genome assembly GCA_905404275.2 of Hedya salicella. Classification (NCBI taxonomy): domain Eukaryota; kingdom Metazoa; phylum Arthropoda; class Insecta; order Lepidoptera; family Tortricidae; genus Hedya; species Hedya salicella. The sequence continues at coordinate 12,776,128 of FR990111.1, read as the reverse complement.
GGATACATTTTTAAATCCAAATTACATCGCTTACTTGATGGCGTTTTTATGTTGTTGAATTTCTATGCTAATATTTTTCGGGGACCTTTTATGTGCAATTTAATTTTTTACATAATCCTAAACTAATGTTGTATCAAACATTTAACACCTTAGTGCGTGGCTCTTTCACGTAACCATCAAATAAACAGCTGTTCAACCCAAAAGACAATCTAATAAGATTATCTCCAATGGGATCCACACTATGCTAGCGGTGCAAAGTGCGTCGAATGACGCCGCACGCACACGGTCAGTACACTCGCGTCCGCCGGCGCGTCGCGACGTCCGCTTCCCCTCCCGACTGTACCCACGTGCGCGACAACCACAACAAAAACAAATACTATAAACAACAGTGCAGTGTATTTTCAACAAGGTGACTAAAATCTGGTATTGACCGGTTTTATTCATGTTCTTTGATCGTGTCCGGCGCCGTCTTTGCCGAAATCGATGCAATGCATGCACGTTGATGCGTGCATAATCAAACGATTCTACCCCCACGTCTGGCTACCGAGTAATAATAATCAACCCTCTCGCACTCCCAGGCCCACACTAATACACGGAGATTTAAACATCTTAGATATTCAGTATGTTTTGAATATGATGTGTTAATTTAGCTGAATTAATTATTTTGCTACTGAAACGCTTCTATCTTTTGAAGTTTTGATACAGTAGCCTTGGCCATTTACTCTATTAAGGCCGCTTTAGTATCTAAACTCAGTTATGACTTAATTTGTGTACTAATTACCTTATAATTAACTCTAAAGGCGTACCACTGAATCCCTACAATACATGCACTAGAACTCATCTCGTTTAGTAATGAAATGAATTTAACTAAGACATATTCAATTGGTTTTGTACGCACCCTTCTAAAGTGACTACGTGACTGCATGGTGCACTTTGCGCGCGATCGATCGCGCGATTAGTCGGGCGACTAGGTGTTCGGCCGAGGGGGTAAGGAAGAACTCCATGTCACCACCTGTCCGTAGTAATAGCTTTCGGAAGACGGTCGCACGCGCTCACGCATCTGCCGTTTCGCGCCAAAAACGGAACATGTTCTAAATTCAAAATGGTTGCCTCAGTGTATCGATTGATCCTGTGTTGCGTGGACGTTTGTGTGTGAGTTTATTGTGTTGTGGTGTTTATAATGTGAAACAATGCTTGGATTGCTCACGTCGGACTTCGGTTATCAGAACCGATTGACGCTGCTGCAACAGCTGATAGAATGTGGAGATGTATTGTTGGGACCAGAATTCTACGGTATGTTTGTAAAGGTTCTACGAAATGAGTTATGGTTATTATTTTATAGTCGGTAACGTGATGGTTTCCAATTGGCTTAGATAAATATGTAGCGTGAAACAGATGACTCAATATGACTCACTTACAAATTGTAAGTTTAATAGTTGGAATACCTACTCACATCTTCAGCTAGATTTGTATAATGTCTGGCTAGAAGATTCATCAAAAATAGACACCGTCCGTAAAAGGAACGAAGTTGGTTCAATTTTACGACGGAAAGATTCCATTACAAATTTAGACCGGCTATTTATAACGAAACAAATGTTAGTAAACGAACGCCTAATACTAGAGTTCCTTGTGTTAAGTACACTTTCAAACTATATATATGGTTAGTTTTAGTATCGATTTGAAAGAATTAACTAATACAGTACTTACGTAACGACGGTATAAAATGCACCTGCCTGAGAAAAAAACCACCCGAGCACACGCAAACGTAAATGGCACCGACAAGTCAATTCAATACGTCCAGCACCAACATGATTGCATTATAAACACAATTGAGTACCTCTTGTTGTGTGGTAAAACGTGAAACGTAATAATATCTAATGATTTACCGTTGCAGAGGTCATTTAGTAATCGAAGCGATCATATGTTATTATCATTACATTACCCATAGATATTGTACACCACACTATAGGCTCTCCGAAAGATACTGTTCATACCAGTACATTGTTAATTGGGATAGAATCGAACTACCTAAACGATTCGCCGCCCTTCCCAATTATTATTTGTTTTTAAATCCTTCCCTTGTTTACAAACTGGCTTTAATAACACGAATTAAACAACTCGTGTGACACACAACAATCTTACACAAAGATACCGAACGTTAATCGACAATCGTATCCGATGGATTTCTTTTAGGGATTATGAAAATGAAATTTTCGTTACATCAAGCGAATAATCGCTTTATCCGATTTGCTTGCCATCGATCCAATCAACCTGCAATTAAGCACACACGTGCAGATTTGCATCCGTCAGACGATGTACGAATGCATTTACGTGAACATCACACACATCCATACCTAACATCGTCACGTATTGCATGCGATTATCTCTTTTGTCAGTAGACACGTGAGGTTAGTTAGACAGACTTGCACCTTGTTTATTATTGTTTATCACGTGAGATATGTAAAGTGTTCTGGTAAAGAAAAAACCCGCCTCATAAACTAAGTCAGGAGACTACGGTAGAAGATAATTCAAAGCATTCTAAACTTATTACCCTGGTCACAGCAAGTACCTGTATTATATAATAGCATTAATTAGTTGTAGAAACAGCTCATCCGATTACTAATCTATATCGGTAACCAACGAGAAGAACATAAGAAGAGATGGGAAGATTTGTTGATCCATATCAATGGTGTACATCCAGCAGAAGACGTAATATTCCCAGGTGTCAGATTCTATGAAATCTCACACAAGGAAATGTTACCTCGACCGGCGCACGCGACGGCATTGTCTGTCCTCACTATATCACCTTAACAGATATAGGCACTAAAGCTGTCTAGATTTCACACGATTACCATCATTATCTTTCGACGACAGACCGCTACCTGTGCTGGCGACATCAGATTGTAACGACTCGATTCTTACTTGCGTTTGCGTTGTTTCCTGCTTCCCACTGCAAATTGAATGGCCTTCAATGAGAGTGCTTAACAAATCAATTGTCATTACGTCAAGTTAATCAGCGATAACAGTACCAACGCCAGTTTAACGCTTGAGTGTCGAACGTCCTTGTAGACGGGTTAAAGTGGCCATGACTAACTGTACATTGACGGACATTGCTTTTAAGACGAAACACGACCAAATCGTAAACGATTAGAAAACAGTACATAGTAGGCAATCATATACGAAGTGGCATTACATTTCCTAAGCTGGAAGACGAAGTACAAGAGAACACTTAACAAAACCGTTCCAATACATAAATCTGTGAGCTGGTGAAACATTTCTCAACAAAATTTTGTGTGTGAGCTAAACCAAACAATCCAAAAACCCTTGACTATGATAGATATACAAAATTTCTTTTTATATTTGATTTGATTTACCTATCTAGTCTGATTAGATGAAATTTTAGAATACATGCACCTAGACTTTGTGCGTGACTACGTTATTCATCTCCAGCTCGTGAGTCATCCTGTCGTGACAGTACTGACAGCAATGTAAAGCAAGTAATAAAAAACGTCACAGATCAATACGACGGAGCGCATTCCGCATTCGCTGTGGTGCATTCGTCGTATCTCAATCATCACCTCGCCTTAGATTGGCTTCATTTTGTTTCTGTTTGTGTATTTATTCGGAGCGGCAATGATATGGCGTCGATATTGTTGGTGATCATCTGGCTCCTTCATACGCAACATTCGGTGGGCTAGAAAGAGACGCAAACGATATCGATGTATCTCGCGAATACAGGTCCTGTATTAGGAATGGTTGAGACGCAGATTAGTATAAATAAGGAACTATTTAAGGATAACATCGTAGTCGGTAATGCTTTGATATCTACATTTAAAACGTTTTCTCAACGAATGAAATATGTTCCTGTTTATACATCTATTATTTTGATAAACTCCTAAGGCCATTACTTACTTGTATGTATATACTCGAAGTACAATCGGTGCATTTGTTGAATAGCTACGTTGTGGCGTAACATGATAATTATCGATTTATATTGCCTACAAACACGGGCGCCTATAAATCTTGGCAAAACAAGAGTGATGCAATTAAAAACTCATCGCCATGCTAATTTAAGTTTAGAATACGTTCGTAAAGAAAAAACTTTGTAGAAAGTAGTAACTATACCTATTAATATATCATCGTTTCTGACGTGAGAGACCCTTTTCCACATTGTTGTAGAAGCGTATAATCAAAGCGTTTCGGTTTTTCAAATTAGTTTCAATCAATTTATAAAAAGCATATCGTACGCTTAGCTACCCCTCCAAATGCTTAGATCCTTTCAGGAGGTAGCTACCTTTTCTAACCTTGACACATTTCTCTGTGGCTCCCAAACCGGCTATTAAATAAGAAACTTTACGACAAACCGTAATATTGTCGACTATAACTTTATAGACCTGATGGTGAAAACATAAGGAAAATATTGTTGCTTGATTAACGCGGTTCGACAAAAGATAATCAAAAACCGCTACAACACTAATTTATCAAATAATTTCTAAACGGATTACATCGCGTATATTATTATTTGATCACGTTAGCAGTCTTCATAGAAAATGCTCCGATTAATTGATATGTCGTGCATTTCATTTGGTAGATATGCCATACAGAGTAATTTTGCATGCAGGGAATTCCACATATTTTATCTCTTTTTAACACGCTTTTATTAGGTCGATTTTTATGTAACTAACTAATGTAATGGAATCTGAGGTAACTAATCTAACCATCTTCCAAGGATCGTAGTCATGAAAATTGGCAGCTGTATGTAGTTCTGATGACAATACAATAATGTGGTACTGTCGAACTGATCTGATGATGGAGGCGAAAGATATGAACTGGAACTTGATGATGGAACATCGTATCATAGTTGTGTTTGGATTTGTTAGAAATGTCTTGTAAAGCGTGTTTTTCTAGTGTTTTTTAAACTATTAATTTATTCCTATGTATTTCTTTAGACTATGTAACAACATGCGCGTTCTGGAAATACAAGAGACAGCCTGACGGCAACACCTGTCAAAATGTATCCACACACATTAGTTTACGCTTAAGTATTAATTACATCGCTCATGATATCACCGGCGGTCCATACAATTTGTGTTATACAATTCTGTTGTGGGTAAAACACTATTGTTCTGCCTTTCTTCGAATGTGGCTTTTTTATTTTTACCGGCATTCAATCAGCTTCCGCTGCACATGTTTATAGTACCCCTCTTTATACGCACAAAAAATACCACATCCGCCGTAGAGGCCTGTTACTTAATTGTATTGGTTAAAAGCGAAGACGACTATATTTATTACGAGAAGGTTCCGCAACTTCGCTCGTGGAAGAGAAAAAAGCCATAACCCTCTTTTTTACTTCGTCGTAGTCGGATAAAAATATTTAAAACCATCAGGATACCCATGCACCAAAAAATGTAGAAGTTCGTTTTGGCGGGATGAAGCCAGAACGACACATACAAACATACAAAGAATATTTAAAAAAATCAGCTTACTGACATGCAAATAGTCAGTGTTACTTCTTTTTAAAATATGTATCTTTAATCAAATCAAATCATTTATTAATTACCGACAATATGGGTCCAGCATACATTTTTTTTTAATACAATAAATAAATTAAATGAAAATAAACACTGATACATAATTTAAGATTAACTTTAAAAAAAAAAAAAATATTATTATTATCTACAAATGTCTTATTATTAAGAAATTTTAAATTATAAATTTCGTCGCCCTGCCTGAGCCTTCATAATATGTGAACTGAGGCAGTGGTTCATATAGGGGCAGTCTAGGCGGCCGGCGATCATGGCCAGGACACTGTTGCCGCTGGCGCGCACTCTGCCGAGCACGGCCGCGCACCGCTTGCGCAGAGTCGCGTAGAAGCAATCGGTGCGCGCCTCCGCAAACATACCCGAAGCACTGCAGAAGCGCGGCAGCCGCAACAGCATCCTGAACGCGTTATTATATTGAACGCGTAGGGCGTTGAAGGACTTTTGAGTGTAATGCGCCCACAGATTGCTTGTGTAGAAAGATGTACAGTACGCCTTAAATAGGGTTATTTTTACTGGAATAGAGCAACGTGCAAACCTGTGAGCGATCATATTTGCTCCTACCGCCAACGCCCTACGCTCGCGTTCCATGTCAGCGTAATCTTTAAGTTCCTCGGTGAGTACATGACCTAAATATTTAAATTGTTTCACCCTGCTGAGCGGCAAGCCATTCAAAAGAAGGGATGGAACATTCTGCTTTTTATATTTATTTCCCGCACTGAAAACCATGGTCTCACTTTTAGTGACATTATAAATGAGGCCATGTCGAGCAGCGTAACTTTGACACATCTGTATTAATGTCCTTACTCCACAGATCGAGGCGCTCAGCAGTACCATGTCGTCTGCATTAATGTATTAATTAATTATTGTACAGAAAATTTAATGTACAGAAATTTCAACTTTATAATAGTATAGATCTAACTTTTTGTTCGCCTCGATCATTACATTACGCAAATTCTCTACGGGTTTAATAAAATTACCGTTCGATAGATATTTTAAGAATGCTTTTGATTGCCCAGACGTAGTTTTCTATAATAACGTCTGCATTAATAAATACTGGACACAAGGGTTCAAATAACTGATTTGAAAATTGAATGTCACCTTTATTTATGCTCTCAGTACGTTTCCCTTTGGAATAATTCTGGCCTTCTGGCCGAGCCTTAATTGTTTAAAGCAGACAAAGAAAGTAGAATAAAGCCCGAACAAAGTTTAAACCCTTTCGCACAACACGGTACATTTTCTAAGAATGACATACTTTTTATTTTCGATGAAAGACAAAAGGGCTTAAACGTTTACAAAGGAATAGAAAACGCTTGACCGGTTATTGTTGTGTATTAACTTGAAAAGGCTGACTGTTTACATGTTTTAATGGGAGATACGCCTTTTTTCACTAGCTTGGTTGTATTGTGGGTAACCGTGGAGCGTGTCGGTCGTGTGTGATCGTGACGCCACGGAGCATGCTCACAAATTAACCTCGAGACGCACCGAGACCGATCGCGAAGAATATTAAGTGAATATTACTGCACCATTCCTCGACTACTCGTAACGAAACGGCAGTTTCCGCCGCAGTTTTCTTTAAACTTTTGAGCGCCAAGCAGCGAAACAATACGACGTAACCCAGACGCCACAGCAATAAAAGAATACTTCAAATATAAAATAGAGATTGCAGAACGAGGTATTTATATTATATTCGGAGTTTTTGAACCATGAAATTTGGCCGGCATACGCCGTCAGTTGAAAGACTTCGATGATGTTATTTACCGACTGTGGCGGTCTAAAGATTAAGCTTGTCGTAGTAAACACCTATACAAGATCCGCATGAATAGCTTCCAGGTCATGTTTTCCCATGATTAACGATACCACACAATGAGGGTTATCTAAAATGGAAATATCACCAGTTGGCACCATGACGTAAGGTCTAATTGACAAGAAGTGTCAAAATCTTGTGCTGTGATTGGTGGATGTCTCCAGGCAAAATTGCCACAAAACATATCGTACTTGTTTTTTGGTCAATGGCTGTGTCGTCCTTCTTTCAGGCGCTAACAGAGCAACGATACTATATGACTTTTCCGCATGTACTCGTAGATGTAATGTAGGATGTAGTGACATAGGCATCCCTTTATCCCAGGAAAAGACAAGAATCCCGAAAGATAGACAAATTTCAAAACCGTGAAAAAAAAACTGATACATAAATTAGTAAATTATTTTTGACTTTCGATGAAAACAGACTGACAAAATATGACTGGGTACATCAATGTTCTAAAAGCGTTACCGTATAAGTTGACCATTCGGAATGCCGGGAGCACTGCGGTCGCATAACTGCACGTAATCTTCTCACAAATTAACCTCGAGACGTAGCGAGACCCATGACGATGGCACTCACCTCAATGGCCCTCCAAGCGTCATCATCCATCCTAACTACACCCGATGCATTAGACACAGCTAATATCATATATATATAGCTGCATTACTCACACGTACTACCCGATCAACTTAAGTTTGCGTTTGGTTTCTATGATGTCACATACAAACAAGGCCCAAACTTTTTCTAATCGGGATATATTCCATGGTACAAATTGCGTCACGGCAATAAATAAACGTTTACAATGAAGTTTATGATGGTGTACATTATATTTTTATTTATGGAGATTTACCGAGTCTGAAGGTCGTTTTAGAGTGTCTTTAACAATACCGTCGAAAACTAAACAATGTAAAGGGGTGTTGTAATTTACTGCTATTCTCCGCCGTTCTCTGACAGTGTATCGTAACTTTTACAATCCTTAAAATTGTGTTCCAAAGCAATAGTGTTTTGCTGTGAAACTTCATCAGAAAATAAACTATGGACGACTTTTTGGCGTAATAATAACACAAAATAATAAGGTAAATGTTCCAGTGCTTGACAGCTTAATTACAATAATTCACGTCTTGTTTGTCACTTCTATTGATACGAATTAAGGTAGAAAGGTGCCAACTAATGGAACAATTCGGGCACATTTACCTTACATGTACCAAAATAAACAAAGGAAAACACATGGACACGTCAAAAGCGTTCGGAAACTGTAGTACATGTCGAACTTTCTCGATGTCGTATGATTATTTACATCGGTCAATTTCTTATTATGAGTCGAAAAGGTTAGGGTATATACGCAATGATTGACAGATTGGCACACGTCAACAAGTGTCAGTTCTCAGTGTTTCGTCGGCCTATAAGGAGAGTCCAGTCACGTGGGCTGCAAACATCACCGTTGATGTAGCGCAATAGCGAAAAGTTGGCTTTTTATAACTCCCTAACATGGATTGTAATTGTATAATGTGAGCCGTGTGCACAGAGGTTTTCGCTATATAATTATACAGTATTACGACACACATAGATGGAAAATTTAAAGAATTAAACTCCGACTTGGGAAACATACGTTCACAAATAGAAGAGCAGGAAAATAGATTATATGTACTAGAGAAAAATAGCGTACAAAGAAATCTTATGTTTTTTGGGGTCGAAGAAACGGAGAAAACATATTTTGATCTGCTAAACAAAATATTGGATATAATTCATAATAAAATCAAAGTGTCAATTTTGGAGTTGGAAGTACAGACAGTTAGAAGAGTTGGCAAGAAAGGAGAGCGAGCTCGGCCTATTTCCGTCAGCTTCAGTACATTAGGGAAAAAGATAATGATTCTTAAAAACAAAAACAACCTAAAAGGATCAAATGTCTACGTCAAAGAAGAGTTTCCGGCCAAGATTTTAAAAGTCAGAAACGAACTAAAAATTAAAGTACAGGAAGAAGTCGAAAAAGGCAACACTGCGTTTTTAAAGTACGATAAGTTAGTCTTTAAGGACAAAAATAATGAAACGACGAACACAAATAAAAGACAACTTCCCGTTTCTCCGCCACAATCAACGCCTCCAACTACCTCATCAACAACGCAACAGGCTCCAGAAGAGCAAATAAAACAACACACAAACAACAAAAAAAGAAACCTATCCGAGTCCCCTGAAGCTTCAAATAACCATCACTATGTCAAACAAAACGAAAAACAACCTACGAAATTAAATAAGCCAAACAACATGGAAAATTTTATCATAAAAAAACCCACACTTCTACTCCCTACGGAAAGCACGCAGAACTCTACCTACACGAAAACAAACACACAATAGCAACCAACGGCCCCCCTCGATCTTCTTCCAACCCGGCTGGTCACCGTGGAAGAATATGACCGCAACCCTCCAATCAACATTTCCAAAACACCCAAAAATAAAGACAATACACTGAAAATTGCTACATATAACGTCAGATCGCTCTCGACAATAGAAAAATACACAGAATTAATACACGCAATCAGAAACATAAACATAGATATACTCGGCCTAGCAGAAGTAAGAAAATTGGGATGTAAAATAGAAGAACACACCGACCACATACTCTGCTACGTGGGCCAAACACCTGGTCTACATGGAGTAGGATTTCTAATTAAGAAAGAATACAAAGAAAACATTATAAATTTCCATGGACTAACAGAAAGAGTCGCAATACTCCAGTTACAATTTCACGACACTGACCTGTCTATAATCCAAGCGTACGCCCCGACAAAAGACGCGAAAGAAGAAGACATCAAAATATTTTATGAAACTCTACAAAAAGCGCATAGTATGTTGGGAAACTGCAAAAACATCATGGTAATAGGTGACTTTAATGCCAAGATAGGACCACCGAAAATCAATGAAAACCTAATCATGGGAAAACATGGGTATGGGACAAGAAACCAAAGAGGAGAAAAGGTGGTTCAATATGCCCTTGAATATAAACTATCCATCATGAATACGCACTTCAAGAAGAAAGACCAACAAAGATGGACCTGGATATCGCCAAATGAAAAAATCAAAAACGAACTCGACTTTATTATGTCCAATTTCCCAAGAAATATCACAAATATAGAAGTCTTAAATAATGTAGAGTTCCCGTCCGATCACCGTATAGTAAGAGCTACACTTCTTCTAAAAAACACAAAAAAGAACAGAAAAAACTTCGAAAACTCGATGAACACACTGAAAAAGGACATAGAAATAAAAAAAATACCTTTCGAACTTGGAAAATAATGTCACTGATCTATCATACACCGAAAAAGAGGACATACAAGTAACTTACGATAAATTCGAAATCTGCCTGAAAAACAGTCTAAAACAGGATCCAGAAAACAAGAACAAAGAACACAATAGCTATTTTTTAAGCGATTCGACGAAACTCCTAATACAAAGACGAACCGAACTTATAAAAACCAAAAATAAATCGAAAGAAGAGAAAAAAGAACTATCAAATCTATTTAAAACAACTAACAAATCAATTAGAAAAGACTACAAGAAACATAGAAAAAAAACAATAGAGGCAAGTTTAACAAACTATAGAAGTGCTAAAAGAGCGTTCAAACAACTGAGCACCCATACTGACTGGATCAAGAGCTTAAAAGATGGAAGAAACAAAACAAAATCAAGAAGAGACTTAATATCTTGCGCTACGAACTTTTACAAAGATCTATATGCCAACCCGCTCCAATACACGTCACTTTCCACCGAAACTAACCTGTCGGACACAAATACTACCACTATAAATATTATAAAAGAAGCAGAAATCTTAAAGAACATCAAGAAACTGAAGCGAGAGAAGAGCTCTGGTCCTGACGGCATAAAAAATGAGGCCCTTATAACGGGAGCAAAACTACTTGCCGAGCCGCTGACACGCATATTTAACAAGGTTCTAAGTACTGGAAAAATACCCAAACAATGGCATGAGTCCGACATTATACTGCTGTATAAAAAAGAGGATCCGCTCGATATCGCCAATTACCGTCCGATAAGCCTACTTTCAAGCGTGTATAAACTTTTCACTTCTATTATACACGATAAAATCGGCTCCCAAATAGACAAAATGCAATCGATAGAGCAAGTGGGCTTTCGTTCAGGTTTTTCGACTATGGATCACATCCACACGCTCGAACAAGTCGTAGAAAAGACCACAGAATTCAATAAAACTCTCTATATTGGCTTCATCGACTACAAAAAAGCATTCGATAGTCTCTATCACGACTCTATTTGGAAAACTCTTGACAACTGCGATATAAACCCCACAATCACGAGAACACTAAAAAATATTTATCTGAACAACGTGAGCAGAGTCAAATTAGAAACTCGAGGCGAAGAGATCAAAATAGGCAGAGGCGTCAGGCAGGGGGACCCACTATCTCCGAAATTATTTATAGCGGTCCTGCAGTCTATATTTAACAACATGAATTGGACATCTAAGGGCATTCATGTCAACAACTCACGTCTCAGCCATCTCAGATTTGCAGATGACATCGCTGTATTCGCAGAAACCCACCAGAAGCTAGAAAATATGATACAACAGCTTAATATAGAGAGTAAACAGGTTGGCTTACATATGAACCTTAGCAAAACGAAAGTAATGACTAATGGCGCAAAAGGGAAAATCACGCTAGACGGCGAAGAACTGGAATATGTAGAGCAGTATATTTATCTAGGAAAACAAGTATCCTTTTGCAAAACTAATAACGAAGACGAGGTTAACCGAAGAATTACATCTAGTTGGAACAGATACTGGGCACATAAGGAAATACTAAAAGGCAAATACGAGCTGAATCTTAAAAAGACTGTCATGGATACGTGCATTTTACCGTGCTTGACCTACGGCTCCCAGACTTGGACCTTTACAAAAAACATAAAAAATAAAATAGCAACTTGCCAAAGGGCAATGGAAAGAAGCATCTTGAGCATAAGAAAGATTGATAAAGTAAGAAGTCAAGAAATCAGAAGAAAGACCAAACTAACAGACGCTTTACATCACGCATTCAATTTAAAATGGAATTGGGCCGGCCATGTAGCAAGATATACAGACGAAAGGTGGACTCTCAAGTGTACGAAATGGACCGGTCCAAATGGAAAAAGGAAAGCAGGAAGGCCACAAAAACGATGGGTGGATGATATAGTAACAGTTGCAGGAAAGAAATGGATGAGGACAGCGCAGGATAGGAAGATATGGAAGAAATTGGGGGAGGCCTATACCCTAAATAAGGGATTCCTGTAAATAATATTAAATAATAACTAAATAATTTAAGGATAAATTGCAATATTGTACTAACACTAGAGTCATCTACTAACATTAGGAAATAAAAATTAGAGTAATATTGTAAAGTAGGTTTATGGGAAATAAAAAGGCTTTATTATTATTATTATTATTATTAATTATACAGTAATGGGAACATGTTCCTACTCGAACCTTTCAGAAAACAATTTCTGTACTATTTATACGACTAACCTGAGGACGATTTGAGGAACTTTCTATTTGATTTATAATTCTTAACCCCGTACATTGTATGGTAATAAACTATGATACTCATCTACGTCGTTCCGTCAAATAAAAAGCTTTTTAGCGAGGGGAGAGGCAAACACTACGGAAATATTCTTATTTCTGCAAACGCACACAGTTAAAAGGAATCACCTACAGCCAAAAAATATACCCATAATGGCAATTTACCGTCTAAATTAATCGGAGATTTCGCAATAAGTTAGATGCTCTAAGAATTAGGCTGCTATTTTTTTATGTCATTGTTGTTCTGTCGAATTTCGGTGTAACAGATGAATATTTTAAATATTTAACTATGAATCCTTTTAAGAATAAATTTAATTACTCCACTAGATACTACCTGATACAAAGGTATAACCGTTGGAAGAGGCAATTAGTATTCAGATGTGGAATTCCGTTGTGAATCAAAGCGGGTAATTAGGACGAAAGGACTAGACTGTAGTAGTTTATGCTAGCAAAATACCTTAGTCTTACAACAGCATTTGAGATCGACTTTTGTTGCTATGTGTAGTCTATTTGAAAAACATATTGTGGAATAATGTCTTCAGCTACAAGTAGTGGTAACTTTTAGATGAAAAAAAAGTATTTTAATTTTTGCCCTTAATTGAAAGAACTTCTTTAAATTAACTTGTTTTTTGTAAAACTCGTTTTTTTCGAACGATCCGTTTTGAATTTTCGAAGCTCACTCGTCAATTTTAATTAAAAAAATACTCATAATCAGTAATAAATATTTTAGTGCTGTGTAACTAATTGGAAAAGAGGAATGCATATATCACCAGTTTCCAATTAAGAAGCAAATAGTCTAGCCTGAACCTAACTCCGTCGGCCCTGCAGTACGTCCGCTGACCGCCACCGGGTCGCCGACCCCGCCACCGCCAAACGACCGAACTCTGTTTACCACCTACGTGACGTGACGAGGACCCGCCAAAACCACTCCCTAAAACGTAAAAACTGTTTCTTAATAAATTGTGCACTGTATATTTCAAAGGAAATTGGTTTTCTTCCCAAAATGGTTTCTGTTCAAAATGTTTAATAGAGTGTGAAAGGATTATGAGCATGTTTTTCGTGAATACGAAGCTTTGAAGCTTTAAATTTGCTTTATATTTATTACTAGTTTTATCTCATTATCGATAATCAAGTCACGTCGTAACACTAATTTGAATGTATTTTACGAACTTTTTTTCGACACAGCTTTTGCTTAGAATCGGCCTCAGAGGTGTATCCATTACAAAGTCTCCTTCACTGTAGATACTTTTAAGCCGCGGCAACTACTTTCTACATGACATCCTGCCATTTCTTTTAACAATTATTCAAAGAATGTTATGTACATGAACCGACCATAACCGCTGGAACACATCGCTGCAATGTTTACGCTGCCGCTGGCCTAACCAAACACGGCCCTTTCCCAAGCACAACCTATAAATTAACTACTAATACGCTGTGTATACTCGGCTTTATTATTCATGAAGTTATTCGGCCCGGTCGCCCGGCAAATGAATGTGGACTATGCTTTACAAATTACGCGTTCAGTTTCTTATTTGACTCTTTAATTTTTCTTTTATAACACACCTTGGGAATACGTGGAAACCGTTGTATATATGGATGTATTGAAGTGTTGTGAAACAGATAACGTGTGTGTGAATATGTAAATTTAATAAAGAGGTTGCGAAGGAAAACAGTAGGTAATGGATAGACTTTCCACCATTTACATGGATGTATAAATGAGGTTCAAGAAGGAAGTAAATAAATATAACACTCAAACGTCATCTCCTCTAGGTTGCAGGTGTCCATGAGTAACATATTCTCCGTTAGGTGGTTCGTCTATTCGTTTGTCACTTATTACATTAAAAAATATCGCCAAATGCGAGTCAAAGTCGCAGACGTAGAGTTCCGTGCTTTTTTATTTTTATTATTTGTGTTTCTGTGAAAAAATCGAGTGTTATTACCGTTCAAGATTTAGAGCCGTTACTGACAGACAGACAAACAGCGGACCTAAGTAATAGGCGAACGGAACGATATTTTAGTACCCTAAAACGATTAATTAATCATTTATAAAATGTGTAGATATATATTAGACGCAAATGTAATCCGAACTCCATTCTGGAGGACGTCTGATATTATGACTCGTGCGTGCTGCATAATAAAACATCTCTTTCGATTGTTTGTTGTTTTAAAGATGTATTGAAAACAAAATTCAATTGGTTCAGTACTCTGATCTCAAGGAACCCTTACCACAATCTAAGTGCCTATTTTAAGAAGTTACCAAGTCAAGTGGAATAGACTGCGTTCAATAAGGCATCTACTATTCTTTAATAATTTTCACAAATATAAAGCAACAATGGTCCGTCTTGGAAGGAGTATAACATTATTTACGATACGGTTGCCACCGTTTCGCGTCTAGACTTAGACTAAAACGTGTCTAGACAAGATTAATGCAAAAGGGATCACATTTTGCATTGACTCGTCAACAGTGACTCGTACTCGGAAAAACATTTGCGCCATGAAATGAACAATCGAGAATATTCCCGGTGATCCACTTAAAGAAAATGTTAATTTATGTGCGCAGCTATGCAGCTACTCTGTCGCTAGTAAAACTTAAACTCCGCCCTTTCTTTTCAAAGCTGGCATTTTCATGTGTGGTTTAGCCATGCGGCAAATAAGCGGATGATATTACCAACGCTGCTTGTGTGTTTTTGAATATTTTAACAATAAAACACGTCAAACAGTGGGCGGGCCATGTAGCCCGGAAAAGGTTTAGCCGTTGGGGCAGTAAAGTCCTGAAGTGGCGACCGCGCAGAGGAAAGCGTAGCGTGGGTAGGCCTCTTACTAGGTGGACCGATGACCTCGTGAGGCCAGGCGCAGGATCGCACTCGGCGAGCTATAGGAGAGGCATATGTTCAGCAGTGGACGTCCGTGGCTGATGATAGCAGTGGGGCAGATTCATTACGTAATTTTTGTTTATTGTATTGTATTATTTAATTGTAGAAAAAAAAATTAACCGTTTAAGACGTATAACACTTAAATAAATAAATAGACTTAAAGGTGCAGTTTACTCACAAAAAAATAACTCTTATTTTGCTTAATATTTTCTTCTGTTTCCGCGATTATTACTCATTGAAATTTATTGATTATTACTTATTTTGCTGTTTTTTCCTCGTTTTGTATTTTAATAAAAATGTCAAAGTATAGGGTATGTAGTCACCATTTATTCAGTTTCTCAAATGCAATATAGTTATACGCGTAAATCAATATGTTTTTAAATTTATAAAGCCTCGTGTTGCAAAATGAAACACAATAGGTAACGAACATGAGTAATGTCGGTATTGACGGACCAATGAATAATTTCGCTTCGTACCCATGATTTATTGACTATATTCCACATTTACGTTACCTATTCTAAAACCAAACACGAAACAGCTGTGTAAGTTTCTAAGGAAAACATGGATAAAGTCAGCCTTGTACCTTATCTGTAATGTAAACTCAAAAAGATTTACACAACTCTCTAAATGTCACTGAGACCGTGAAGATAAATTTGTCGGTGACTGTACACACTACGATATTGGGAACTTACGTAATTCTACTAATATAAATATACAAAAACGGAGCGAAAATACTAATATTGAATAACACACTTACTTGTTATATATTAGTCTCAGAAAATCTCATGAGAGGGCTGGAGAGGAGTGGACTCGGTAAAGTTGAAAGTTGAATAAAGAAACCAGGATTCGACCGTCAGTCTTTGTAAAGACAAAACACTTTTTATTTTCACTGTATCGCACTTATTTGGTTACCGCAACGATAAGCACTTTTTGTTGGTCCGATCCGTTTTGGTTCTATCGTGAAGTTATAAAACTCCACTTTTTAATCAACCGTATGAATTTACAATGCGATTTTTATACCTCAGTTTTACGATCAGATATAACTTTTTATGCTCAATTTTGTAAGCGTGGGTTGGACTTGTTTTCATTTCATTTTCTCCTTGGTTTCAGGTTCAATAGACAACCGGATATCGCACTCGAGAAGTGTAACGCCACCGTGAGTATACTAATTTATCCATTAGTATTTTTAAATAATACTTATGTAAAAAGGCTATGATAGCGAGGTGATGTGGTTTTATATTATTAGAAAAACAATAGGTACCAGTGCAGTAATTATTTCTATTACATGAAACGACATCACCCCGCTTGCACTTGCAATATTTAAAAGTATGTTGTGTTCATATACTTTTAAGATTTAAAAATAAATGCGAAGGAGCGCTAAAGTCAAATGTATACACATTGCATAATGTAAATAATTTTAATCAATCGTTTTTTGTTGAAGAAAATGAGGAAGCTTGTCAGAGACTAAGTGATCATTTTGTTTCCAGTTGCGATGGTTTAAATAAGGACCTCGGGTTGTCTGAAAGCGATGACGAGGTCGCAGCCACCACGAATACCAGGCTAGAACCGTAAGTGAACTTTAAAATATCTATACTATTATAAAGTTGTCTTTATGAAATGTCTGTACATATAAAAAAAATGATACGCACTATTTGAAGGTGAGGGAAAATAATTTATTTTTTGCATGTTTGTGTTATGTGTTGTGGCTTCATCACGTCAAAATGACTGATGGATTTGAACTATTCTTGGTACACGGGTAGCTGGTCATCCACAGATGGTTATAGGATAGGATACTTTTTACCCAACTACGCTGAAGAAAAAATGAGGGTTTTGGTTTTTTCTCCTCCGCTAATGAAGTTCTACCTGGGCACCTCCTAGTTAGTATTTTATATAGTTTTTATCTATAGATTTTAAATTAAATTGTTTATTTATTCTTAGGAGGCGAGGTTCAGCAGTGGATGCGTTAATTGCATGTTTTAAACCTAAAACAAACTGCACAATCCAGTTTTGCTTTTCGAGACATTAACGTCGCTTCGGTAATCCTAAAATGATCCAAATTTCCATGAATTGATCTAACCTTCTATCGAAAATTGGAGAGTAGGTATCATAGCCATTTTCACAGTTCTGCCCTAGCTATACACAACTGACCCAATACCGGAACTTTTTAAACAAAACCGCTATCATATTCCAGCATCCTATCCCCGATCGTCTCCGGCGGCAGCCCGTCCTCGGGCAGCGAGTCCTCCGACTCGGAGTCCGAGTCGTCATCGGCGGAGTCGAGTGGCCCTGCGCCAGCGCCTACTGCGCCCACGCCGCAGCCGGTGCAGCAGCGGCCGTCGTGGTCGCTATCCAACTTCGCCCCGCCCACTGCCCAGCTGCCTGAGCCGTACGACTCCGGGAAGGAGCTTAGACATGCGCTCGCTGATATCAAGGGGAAACCTGTAAGTCTACATCATTGTAGCCTCTGTAACTCCCGCCTGCGGACCGCCTATTTCATACCGGTAGCACACCTCCACCGCGAAACGCCATACAGAGCGCGCGAAACTAAAGCGGAACTTCCTTGGGTTTGACGTTTCGCGGCGGAGGTGTGCTACCGGCATCAATATACTCAGGAGTTGAAAGAGTCAATGAAGAGCTCGCTAATAGAAACAGCAAGCAGGTTAGTATAGACTACAGATATTATCATAGCCTGTCCAGCACCTACTTCAAGACAAACGCATGTCTTTTCGTAGGGCAATATAGTACAAGAAGAGTTCGTAAACTGTTGTCAAACTGGCCCGTGCAA
Organism: Hedya salicella; assembly: GCA_905404275.2. Taxonomy (NCBI): domain Eukaryota; kingdom Metazoa; phylum Arthropoda; class Insecta; order Lepidoptera; family Tortricidae; genus Hedya; species Hedya salicella. The sequence continues at coordinate 12,757,551 of FR990111.1, read as the reverse complement.
CTCAAGATCATTTCGTCAACTCGGTCACTAAAACATCACACAATATCACTGCAGATGCTCAGCTTTTCATTACCGGGTAGTACCAAGAAAGGCGCAACTAAATGTAGGTACTGTTTATTTTTGCACTCACAATATCTGTGTAACGGATTACTTACAATTTCTCTATGTGGCCACCCGGTAACTATATAAGTTTGACCTTCCCACGTATAGTTCTTACTTGCCAACATTGCAACGGGCTCATTTATCGTAGTCTAGCTTAATTCGCAGGACTGCTGCGTGTTCCCAGGTATCGGCTTACAGATAAACACTTCTCCGTACAAGGGGTGCTGACACGGACCGTCTATATTTCAACAACAAATCGCGAGCGTCAGTTTCTACTTGTCGCTTCGAAAGAACACATCTTTACGTGAAATCATAAGTCCCCCATTTAAATTGCTGTAAATTCAAAAAGTGCATATATTTCTCCATACGAATCATTTCGATGGTCCTGTGAGATGGACAAGAACTCTCTCGCCCTCCTTTTCCAACTTCTCAATCGTGCCGTGACCGAGAATGACGGCGTTCAACAGAGATGGATCAACCTCGCCGTATTGAAATGCAACTTGCGCAGTTGCCTTGTCAATTATGAACGGAATTTACTGAGCTATTGGCCTCGAGAAGAACAGGGCAGGGTTTTCACGGAGTTTCTAGCCCTGAAAGATATGCTGTGGCAGGCCGTTGGAGCTCTGCACGGGAACATGATTGTGTCTCCGGGACATGAGGTATAAAAGATAAAATAGTCTAAATACCAGTAAGCTACTAGCGTTTTTTTACTTGTTCAGCACCCTTAATGATTGGTTTGCAAACTGCCCGTGGATTTGCTGACCGCCCTCATAATTTTGCTGCTCAATCGTTTCATTTAGGCTAAGGTTATTTTTTAGCTGACTCAGTAACCACTAGCCTTTATTTAAAACAAGAAAGATATTGTTTGTACAGTTCAAAGTTAGCAGCTTAGCATTCTTATACTACGCGGTAATATTGCAAAAATATCAATGTGTTAACATTTTAAAACTGAAGTACAAATTTTATGTTATCTGAACGAATGTCTGTTGTCGCAACAGAGCCCCATCTCGGATCTGTCGGACTCGGAGGCGTCTTCGCCCTCGCCCGGCGTGCGCAGGCGGCGCTCGTCGAAGCGGGCCGTGTCTAGCGACGATGAGTCGTCGCGGCCTCAGAATACGGTGAGAACTACCATGTTTCCTCGCTTGGAAACAGTTAAAATCAGATGGTTTTTGTATCCGAAAGACGAGTATGAACTCGTCGGATATCAAAACCATCATTTTGGACTGTTTCCACTCACAGCCAGAATCTTTCGAATCGTTTCAATTGCGTTTTTTAATGATGAATTTGTAAACTCAATTATTATTATTTTTATGTACCAATAGCACAAGCTTTGCTAAGTTTGGGACTGGACTGTGTAAGAGACTGTCCCTGATATTTATTTAATTTATCTCCTCAATAAGCTGACGCGCACTGCCCTCATCCATCGGTTTCCTGCAATCTTCACCCGATCAATAATAAGGCTCTATTCAGCCGTTGCGTCTCTCACTCATCACTCATTCACTCACATGCTTGCGATTTGGGTTTGAACTCTATTTAAACTTGAAATAAGAAGTGACATGCAACTACTGTTGCGCAAACTCGAGTGGATAAAGGCCAGGAAGGGGACCCGTCTTGACTTTGACCTTCTCTCCTTCCAGCCGTCCCCCCGCGTGCAGGCGTCGGCGGTCAAGCGCGGGCGGCCGCCGAAGCAGCGGCCGGACGAGCGCCCCGCCAAGAAGAAGCGCGGGCGCCCGCCGAAGGTGCGGCCCGCGTCGCCGCCCTCGCCCCGCGTCGAGCCCGACAGCGAGCCCGAGGTGGCCGTGCATCACCCTCTACAGGACACCAAGACGCACATCTTCCGCAAGGTACCGCATTAGATACATGGCTCATCTATACTATTGTAAAGGTGCTATTCATAAATTACGTCATTTCAAATTTGGGGAGGGGGGCGGGTCTAGACATCGGATGATGGTAGCATGACGGAGGGGGGGGTCATACCCAAGATGACATCTTTTGCATCTTTAAAAAGTGCATCAATGAGTAAAAAACAAGGAAGGAAATTCGTTTTTCCATAAACTGTGGCTAAAAACGGTTATGGTTGGATGCTTTTTTGGTGGGGATGGGGGGGGGGGGGGGGGGGGATTTTTTTATTTTTTGTATGTTTGTATGTGTCGTTGTGGCTTCATCACGCAAAATCGGCTTAACCGATTTCAACTATTTTGGCACACGGGTAGCCGGGTATCTCCAGATATCATAGGATACTTTTTACCCGACTACGTTGAAAAAAAAAAGAGGGGTTATGACTTTTTTCTCCTCCGCGAACAAAGTTGCGGGCTTCTTCTACTTCAATAATAAACCTGCTCTTTCTTTATGTTTTGGTATGCTCAGCCCAAGAAAAGACTTCCTTAAGAGTCTTCCTTCTCTTGTTAATACATAGTATTAGAGATTTGTGATATATGAATGGCGCTGACTAGAAATGTATCTTCCAGGTGTTTACTCCTAAAAAGGGTGACGAATGCGGTGGAAAAGGCGGCAAGGGTGGCAAGGGGAAAGGTGGAAAGGGCAAAGGCCAGGTCACTATAATAGAAGTGGCGGCCGAGTCCGGGGCCGACGACGACGAGAGGAGGCACCGGGAGCGCTCGGCGGAGCGGCGGAACGAAGAGGCCATCGCCAGGGTCTCGCCGCCGCAGGAGCCCGAGTCCCTCACCAGGAGACGAGAAGCCGAGAGGGTCGCCAACGAGCGGATACAAGAGCGGGTGGCTATCGAGCGGCCCGACCGGGAACGCCCCGACCGCCCCCCCGAACGGACCTCCAACGACCGGATATCCGACCGGCTGCCCTCCATACCCGATAGGATACCGGACCGGACGTCCAACGACCGGACCGATGACCGGTTATCCTCCGAACGGCTCGACCGGTACGGCACGGACCGGTTAACGCCGCGGCATTCAAGGGAACGGATATCGTCGGAGAGATCCGACAAGATGAGCGAGAAGACCTCTCTCGACCGTCTTTCCGGAGAGAAGACTTCGCTGGATCGTCTGTCGGGCGATAAGTTGGGTCTGGACAGATTGTCGGGCGACAAGTTGGGTATGGAGAGGCTCGACAGGATGCCGGACAGGTTCGTTCGCGCCGAGGCGGACGTCGGCTCCGGGCTGAAGGGCCGGGGTTCCGAGAGGCTGGAAGAGGCTTCTTCAAATGGTGAGTGCTCTTTTTTTACGGGCTTCGGTTGATTGTGTTCGGCAAACGGTCGACGAAAATTGTAAGCCATTTAGATTATTTCGATTTCTTCCCTGTATTTCATGATGCATTAGTATTTTTTTTATCATCTACAGTAGGCTGTAAAATTTCACATACGTCATCAACCCTATTATTGACCCTTGACCGATAATATTATATCTCGTGTGAGTGGACCTTATAGTCCGGCATTCGGTAGTCTCTGCCTGTCCCAGGGGGATACGGGCGAGAGTGCATGTGGTGCGTTTGTAACGTACGGTATTATGTGCAGTGGTGGCCCGGAGCCGGCTGCGGCTGCCCGTGCGCGTGTCGCTGGAGCGTCTGCGCCCCGACACGGTGCGCGCGCTGCTGGCCGCGCCGCCGCGCCGCGCCGCCAAGCGTCCCGCCACGCCGCCGCCGCATCAGGTACATAGATCACATTATACACGGTGCGCGCGCTGCTGGCCGCGCCGCCGCGCCGCGCCGCCAAGCGTCCCGCCACGCCGCCGCCGCATCAGGTACATAGATCACATTATACACGGTGCGCGCGCTGCTGGCCGCGCCGCCGCGCCGCGCCGCCAAGCGTCCCGCCACGCCGCCGCCGCATCAGGTACATAGATCACATTATACACGGTGCGCGCGCTGCTGGCCGCGCCGCCGCGCCGCGCCGCCAAGCGTCCCGCCACGCCGCCGCCGCATCAGGTACATAGATCACATTATACACGGTGCGCGCGCTGCTGGCCGCGCCGCCGCGCCGCGCCGCCAAGCGTCCCGCCACGCCGCCGCCGCATCAGGTACATAGATCACATTATACACGGTGCGCGCGCTGCTGGCCGCGCCGCCGCGCCGCGCCGCCAAGCGTCCCGCCACGCCGCCGCCGCATCAGGTACATAGATCACATTATACACGGTGCGCGCGCTGCTGGCCGCGCCGCCGCGCCGCGCCGCCAAGCGTCCCGCCACGCCGCCGCCGCATCAGGTACATAGATCACATTATACACGGTGCGCGCGCTGCTGGCCGCGCCGCCGCGCCGCGCCGCCAAGCGTCCCGCCACGCCGCCGCCGCATCAGGTACATAGATCACATTATACACGGTGCGCGCGCTGCTGGCCGCGCCGCCGCGCCGCGCCGCCAAGCGTCCCGCCACGCCGCCGCCGCATCAGGTACATAGATCACATTATACACGGTGCGCGCGCTGCTGGCCGCGCCGCCGCGCCGCGCCGCCAAGCGTCCCGCCACGCCGCCGCCGCATCAGGTACATAGATCACATTATACACGGTGCGCGCGCTGCTGGCCGCGCCGCCGCGCCGCGCCGCCAAGCGTCCCGCCACGCCGCCGCCGCATCAGGTACATAGATCACATTATACACGGTGCGCGCGCTGCTGGCCGCGCCGCCGCGCCGCGCCGCCAAGCGTCCCGCCACGCCGCCGCCGCATCAGGTACATAGATCACATTATACACGGTGCGCGCGCTGCTGGCCGCGCCGCCGCGCCGCGCCGCCAAGCGTCCCGCCACGCCGCCGCCGCATCAGGTACATAGATCACATTATACACGGTGCGCGCGCTGCTGGCCGCGCCGCCGCGCCGCGCCGCCAAGCGTCCCGCCACGCCGCCGCCGCATCAGGTACATAGATCACATTATACACGGTGCGCGCGCTGCTGGCCGCGCCGCCGCGCCGCGCCGCCAAGCGTCCCGCCACGCCGCCGCCGCATCAGGTACATAGATCACATTATACACGGTGCGCGCGCTGCTGGCCGCGCCGCGCCGCCAAGCGTCCCGCCACGCCGCCGCCGCATCAGGTACATAGATCACATTATACACGGTGCGCGCGCTGCTGGCCGCGCCGCCGCGCCGCGCCGCCAAGCGTCCCGCCACGCCGCCGCCGCATCAGGTACATAGATCACATTATACACGGTGCGCGCGCTGCTGGCCGCGCCGCCGCGCCGCGCCGCCAAGCGTCCCGCCACGCCGCCGCCGCATCAGGTACATAGATCACATTATACACGGTGCGCGCGCTGCTGGCCACGCCGCCGCCGCATCAGGTACATAGATCACATTATACACGGTGCGCGCGCTGCTGGCCGCGCCGCCGCGCCGCGCCGCCAAGCGTCCCGCCACGCCGCCGCCGCATCAGGTACATAGATCACATTATACACGGTGCGCGCGCTGCTGGCCGCGCCGCCGCGCCGCGCCGCCAAGCGTCCCGCCACGCCGCCGCCGCATCAGGTACATAGATCACATTATACACGGTGCGCGCGCTGCTGGCCGCGCCGCCGCGCCGCGCCGCCAAGCGTCCCGCCACGCCGCCGCCGCATCAGGTACATAGATCACATTATACACGGTGCGCGCGCTGCTGGCCGCGCCGCCGCGCCGCGCCGCCAAGCGTCCCGCCACGCCGCCGCCGCATCAGGTACATAGATCACATTATACACGGTGCGCGCGCTGCTGGCCGATTCCTTGAGTCCCATCCGATGCCTCGCCCTAAACCCTTTATCACACCTTTTAGCCGTCTTCACTTCAGACTGCTTACTTTGATTATTTATACTTGACTTGACAAATGTTTTTGCTTTCAGGCGGGAGAGGTAGCCGCGACGAACCACGAGCGGACGGCGGGGCAGACGCCCATCTACTACTCGTACTTCGAACGTCTACCCGCAGACGTACTCTCCGACGAGGAACGAGATCACAAGTAAGACATCGCGTCTATCAATATATATCAAAAGATGGCAAAAATAGAGAGAAATCATATAACAATTTATTTTGAATCCGCCTTTGCTTTTAAATTGGCAATTTCAGGAAGAATCTGTGGCATTTCACTTTCATGCAGTACGAGTAAGGGCTCGGCCCCATGTCCACGGCACGTCGCCGTCGCCGTGAAACGGCGCGGCGCACTCCATATAAATCGTATGGCGCGCGCCGCGCCGTTTCACGGCGACGGCGACGTGCCGTGGACATGGGGCCGAGCCCTAACTGGTTTTTATATGCCCAATGCAAGCTTCTGTGCCTTTGACATAGAAATTGGACCTTGTGTAGTGATTTCTGATACCTCTAGCACCGCCCTAATTACGGCACTGCGGCAGTGGTAAAAAATATACGTATAAATACAGCCTATCACTTTGACTATTAGTCACATAGTCCTATTTAAACAGCCAATTAAAGCCGAAATATTTTCCTTCTTCTAAATTGAATATATTACAACGCATCTATGAATGCCAAACAAATACGACCGGAATTCCCATCACTCATTCGTGTTCTCCTTTTAGATATTACCTAGACCAGGCGAAACAGCTGAAAAACGATGCTGAGCGTGAGCAGAAGGCTCTGACGCGGGTCATGCTCTACCTTGAGTCGGTTCTCTGCTTCGTGCTCACCGGCCGAGTGCTGGAACTGGAGCTGGACACCAAGCGAGCCTTCACCATCTACCGCGAGACCATCGAGTACATCAAGAGCATACACTCAATGCCGCAGCGGTTTAGGGCCTCGCCGCACTCCACGTTCAATAAGCTTGATATATTGAGGTGCGTTTCACTTATTACACTACTTCATTTCACAATTATTCACTTTAGTGCGTCACTCGACACTAATACACTACACCACGCTACTATATTATCTTCCGTGGGTTTTGCCACCTCGAGTCGGCTCTCTGCTTCGTACTTAGTGCTAAAAACACGTTCAACAAGCTTGATATATTAAGATTGAACTGTGAGAGGAAAAACACTAAATGTAGCACTACCTCATTTTACAAACAATCTGTGCGTCTCTCGACTCGTTTCACCACTTCACTTTACACTACCTCATTTTCCAACTATTCACTCTTGAATATATCGTTCTACACTTACACACTTTACACCATGTATTGTCTATGAAAAAAATGGCACAAAATTTTACGATATCTCATTTTACTTCTATTGACTTTTTCTGTCTTTCGACACTAATACACTATTCACGACTTCACTTTACACTACTTATGTGACAGAAAATTTTAGCATTAATTTGATGCTATATCAAACATTTTTAAACGGCATAACATTACATTTAAGTCTTTTAAGGCATTGAATAATATTAAAGAATTTACAGGTGATTTTTCTCTTACTATGTAGAAAAATTTATAACGTATTTTTTCCTTTGTAGCTTACGTGTACAGGCGCTGCTGTACTTGCGCATGTTCAAAATGTACAACCGCGAAGTCAAGGAGTACTACAGGATAGTGCAAGACTACCAGCAAAAGGTAAAAGATGTTAGTAACAATTCCATCATAAGGATTACTATTACTTATATATAAGAAGCTTTTTGTGGAGTATTCGAATAAGAATCAGTGGGAATTGCATTTCTTTTTTTCGTGTCGCGCTTCCTCCAATAGACAACGGCATTGACAGTTCTGGCCGTCGCATCTCTCTTGTCCATTTGCGAATATAATTGGGTACTTTCCTGTAGTCAACATAAATGATGTTACGCTTGCAGTTATATGTTATATCTGAAAATATGTAGGAAACATTTATGAATACTTATTTTTAAGCTTTTGGCGACATTAAAATGATCAAAAACTAAAAATAAGGAGGCAAGTTGACCGTATAGAATTATGACATCATAAACCTTTTTTCCTTTCAAACTTCATACTTTCTGACCGTTTTGACAGTTCATAAAAAGGAACTGATTTGATCTGTCAGTTAAGTACCCTATTGGGCATACCAAACATAGTCTTTTCTCACCAAACTTTAAAGTTAAATTTTTGTATTTAGGATTTCTATCATAGAAACTGTCATTTCACATCAAAATATTATTTTAATTCGGGTACAGTCAACATCTCAATCATGACGAACGCAATTTTTAACCCCCGATAAATAAAGGGGTGTTATAAGCTTGACGTGTGTGTTTGTGTCTTTCTGTGAAATATTAGTGCCTGAACGGATGGACCGATTTTAATTTAGTTTTTTGTGTTTGAAAGTTTTGTCGAGAGTATTTTCAGCTTTGGTTTAAAAAAATCGGTTCATTAGTTTAAAAGTTATCAGCATCTTTCTAGAGGTGTCGGTGGTTTTTTACCGGTTCACTGATTAATTGGGTGGATCAACTTTTTTTCCTTGTTACTCTGTCCCGGGGCTCAGGAGACAATAGTGACAGAGTAACTTAGAAACATGCTAATAAATGTAGACAGTATGTTAATAACATACTGACGAGATTGGCCTTTGAAAAATGGACCCATATTGACTAGAAAAGAATAATGTTGCCTTTATACAATCGTAGTTTTAAAGAGTGAATCGGGAGACGTAAATATGGCGACGAGGTACAGGAGAAAGTTGATCGACACTAAAATTGCTGCTGTTAACACTCCGCTGGCTCAATATTACAGGGTTCTATGTTTCACTTTTAGAGCATTGAATTTTGAACATTGTCATAGTGACAATATTGTCTAATAGGGAACATGCATGAAATTTCTTCATCGCTTTTCTTAACAAAATATCAAAATAACGTAAAAACTAATCCAAAAAGTGTAATTAAAATTAAAATAGGCCAAGAAATACGCATGATATAGGCATTTTAAACTACTAATTAGACAGCGATTAGACAGAGAGGTCCGACATGGACTGTTACGTCACAGTCCACAGCGGTCATATAAACTCCATATTGAATTATGTTTTGCTAGAAAGAGATAGAATGATTGTTTGATAGCTTATATCTTGGTTATTTTTATAGTTATTCAAGAAAATATTTTTCTCCACTGTTTGATACACGAATGAGTTTTTAATAAAGCAATAAGATAACGCGCTCACCCTTGACCATGGAAAGCTGAAAAGCTTCCGAAACGTCAGGAACTCAAATGAGATAATATACGCGAAATACGCGATATGATCCGTTAAATTGTTTTTCTACACACTTGCTCGTAAAGTGGCTCTTATTACACCTTTTTTATGGCTGTATGGTTGTCATTACACACGCGTGTTTTTTACATTACATAATCGCACTAGCGCCTTTCCATTACAGTTTTTCTTTAACTTCAACAAAACTAGGTACAAAAAACATTATTAGTTATTTTAATAAATCTAAACTGGGACTTGTAAAAAGCAATTAATTTCAATAAATTGTATAGTTTTCTAAATAAAATAACATTTTGATAGTATTAAATTGATATAATCATTCAGTTTATTATATTATTAATGTTTGGCTGTTTGCCCCATTTACCCTTTGCCCCATTGTTCGTGCGCGCGCATAGACAAATGCACCGGTCGCAGCGCGCCATTTTAATTTGATTTGACGTATTTAATATTTACAAATATTTCATATTGAAGTATGATTATTTAAAAAAAATGACAATATTGTGTAAATAGTTTCAAGCAAAGATATTTAAAATATAATCATTATGTAGGTACGAACATTTGAGGAACTGATGACGGATTAATGTTAAACTTACGACTACAGGATTGGTTACGCACGTATAACCTAGACGAAATTTTAAGTAAGGTACGATTGTTTTTTTGCTTTTTTCCTCGCAAGAAAGAACAAAGAAGAAACTCGTCTGCATTGGTCATTACACTCTCGGCTTTATACAGCACTCGTCTACGACTCGTGCTGCAAGACATAGTCTCGACTGTAATTACCAACATACCACACTCGTATCATAATGTACCATTATTTAAATCAAAAAGATTATGCATATTTCGTATTTTAAGTACCCTGATAATGTAATATTGGCCGAGCGACTTGTGGTGTGGGCTTAATGCATGAGATGAATTGGTTCTGGTATAACGATGGTCGAGGCGGCAGTAGTAACGTGTGTGGTGTCGCAGCCGGCGTGCGCGGAGTCGGTGTCGCCGCTGTCGCCCACGCCGTCGCCGGGCGGCTCGGTGGGCTCGGTGGGGTCGGGCTCGGCGTCCGCGTCCTCCGGCTACTGCTCCATGGCGCACTCGGTGCCCGCGCAAGCGCACAACGCGCTGCTGCAGCTCACCAAGTACTACACGTTCCTGTACGTGGCGCACGACTTGTGGGAGCAGGCCGACGGCCTGTGCCGCCTGCGAGCCAACCAAGGTATTGTCACTGTTCTTTTTGTTTTACAAATATCATCATAATAATCACAATATTGGGGCTGTTCATAAATTACGTCATCTATTTTTGACGATTTTTGACCCCCCCCCCCCCCACCCCTTAAACCATCCAACCATCATAATTCGAACGACCGGGGGGTCGTTCGAATTATGGGGGAAGGGGGGGGGGGGCTTCCCCCTACCAAATAAAATTATGTCATTTCCAAAAAATGCGTTCTTAGGAACAGTTTATAGAAAAACGAATTTCATTCTTTTTTTACTCATTGATGCACTTTTTAAAGATGCGAATGATGATGTCATTCGCATCTTTAAAATGATTTGAACTGACGTAATTTATGAATAGCCCCATTGCAATTTATTAGTGGATCACTCCACTAGCGTTATTATTATAAACAAATATCAGAAACAAATGAAAACATTTTTCGACGATACTGGACTTGAACCAGTGCCTTGAGCCAGACCGGGGCAGCACACTCTAACCAACTAAGCTAATCGTCCATACCAGTAGTTGTCGAATTTTGTCATCTGTTCTTGCTTATGGATCTCTGTATGGTGCATCATACTCTTTAGCCATTTAGCGCCGCCTAGTGCAGAACTGTGAAGTTACCTTCAAAGCACTGGTTCAAGTCCAGTATCGTCGATTTTTTTTTCATTTGTTTCTGATCTTTTTTTTATGTATCGAGTGGTAAAAGGACATAATATTGTCACTGTTGTTATGTATACTAGAGACACAGGGTATTTAGGGGAGGGCATCCGGGGCTAGGCCCCTGGGCCTCCACATAAGGGCCCCCACAATAGACTTCATAGCAAGTACAGAGCTATACCGAATTCTCGAAACAAATTATCGGAGAGCGGCCAGTTTTACGTCTTGAAAAACCTTAGCGACGTATTGGGACAAAACCGTGTATCGAAGCTGTCTCTCCTGAGCATTGAAAGTTATTTACTCTGGGAATTTGATTTCAACGAAATCATGAACGATTATTTTTCTAAAAAAGCTCGTCAGATTCCGTTCGTTAACGCTAAAATTGAATTTCGCGTAATTCTTGTATTTTATCATATTTATATATGTTACTTAAAATAATTTATTTGGTTTTATATAAATTGTTTATCCATCTCCACACATCTAAATCCGGCCCTGATACTAGAAACTCTGTAATAAAATAATGCAATCCTACCGATAATGGGCTTTTTAGTATCGTCTCGGTGAGTAGTTAAGGGATGTTCAAAGAAAAGTACAGTCGGCAATAAAAGCTTATCACAAAAATATATTTTTTTTACAGAAACTTATTCATTACTATCTTCTGCCCGCGACTTCGTCCGCCTTAAATTCATTTATCGCGGATAAGGGTATTTTTCCTGGATAAAAAGTAGCCTATGTCTTTCCCCGGGACTCAAACTATCTCCAAACCAAATTTCATCCAAATCGGTTCAGCGGTTTAAGCTTGAAGAGGTAACCGACAGACAGACAGACTTTCGAATTTATAATATTAAGTATGGATAAGCAAGCCCAGTTCTGGGCATGTGAGATAGCTGATGCGTTTTCGAATCAAGGGGCAAATAAGGACCGAATCAAAGACATTAGGACTGAACATTAAACACAATCTCCTCTATTCCAGACCTGTTCATAGCGGTGGACCGCAAGTGCGGGCCGCTGACGCTGTTCTCCACGTTCCGGCACCTGGTGCAGTACGTGCGCTACGCCATCTCGCTCATCAAGAACACGGCGCGGGAGTGACCGCGCGCCGCCTAACCCCCCCGGGACACGCACCGTCTCCCAACGCTGGACGGACATTCTGGAGGAGAGTCGCTCGCGTATACTAGGAATCCGTTTTCGAGAGCGAAAACGACTACTATAGTACCTGCGAACGAACCTATTATCATCATTTTGGACTAAAACCAGGATTTACTCTAGAGTGGATGCCGCTGTATGCAAACACTGTCACACAAAGGACACCTATATATTTCAAGCAAAAAAATCACATTCAAACGGCCTCTAGAGGTGTTAACGACTTCTTTTACAAAGGAACAATTGTCCTAACTTTTTTCTTCATGGATAAATTAATAATTTATTTCTGTCTCGAAAAAGGATTTCCACTATAACAATTCTTTTGTTACTTCTAACAATGATACGACGCCAATTTTTGTTATGATAGTTTCTTAACTTGGCTTTCGTTTTGACATTGAATTCTAGCGCGTAATATATTATATTGAGGTAGCTGCCATAACCGTTACGTAAGCGACGTTCCGATAGAATGGTCCTGGACCTGACAATGTTTCGGCTGTCGGTATACGAATAAGGAATTCGGAATATGGATTCTATGAATCTAAATCATATAAACTTCAAGTTGGGTACTTGACATGATTTTTTTAATGAAATTCAAAGAGAAATAGTTTTATGACGTCATAATTTTAGTATTTTCAAATTGACTTATTATTATTAGTTAATTTTAAAATCGCCAAAAGCGTGTGTTCATAGGTGATTTCTGTGTATTTTTAGAAATAGCATATAACTGTAGGCGTAGCATAATTTTTATTTACTACAGGAAAGTACCCAATAGAAGATTCTGCAACAAATACACAGCCGTGACATTGTTATTTGGTCCGTTTCAAAGGAATCGAAATTAATTACCTCATGTATTGTTTTGCGATTTCGTTTTTCAGACCCTTTTCTAAAAGCATTTCTAGTAGATAGTTAATTACAAAACTAATTAAAACATTTATACTTTTAATTGTATAAATTATTTATTTATTCTAAATATATAGTTAAATTTTAATTTATTTTAAATTATGGTTATTTATTTTGAAATCAAAGGCAAATCTCAATTATTTATAGATCGAAATCTTCGTTTTTAAATCTAAAACTGCTTATAGAAAGGATTAATCTGAAAGCGAGTACAGCTCACGTTTCAAAACAGTTTTGGTGATAATTGTCGTCAATTGTAACTAGTCAAATACCGTGAGACTCAACATATTTGGTTGACACTAGCGGTAACTCACCTTGTAAAAGGCAAGTACTGCTTGAAATGTTTCGGTCCATTCCGAGGACCTTAAAGATGCGACACGAGTGGACCCCGCCGCTGCCACTGCACACACTTCGCACAGTGACTCGGCGTTTACGGCGTGAGTAGCCGCTAATGCTGTAAATATTGTTGACAATATCACGTAGGTGTTTAGTTCGCTTCTGACTTCCGGAACGGAAAATAGACGGTGCATGTGATCCCCGGGGCCACTGTAGAAACCCCGAAGATTGTGACTTAGTACCGACTTCGCATGTCCTCCAAGACGATGACCAAAAATGTACAGACAGCGTGGTTGCCTAGCAACGAGACCTGGTTCCAAAACCGAATGTAAATTTAAGTGATAGAGTAATCATATCGTAAGTGTTTTTCGTTGTAGTACCTTCCCTATCAGAAAGATACCATCGGGAACACATATACGAATTCTTTTAGTTTGGTTGTTATACGAAAATAATTAGAGTGTGGGCCAATCGAGTTATTATCTCACTATGCATGGGATCACTTCTCTCGTAGTTCTTCGCAATAATTTTACTGATTTTTATCCGCGTATACTTTTGCTTGTTACTCTGTGAGTGTGTTAGAATGAGAGCTTTAAACTAATTCGTACTTTAAGTGGTTCGGTTAGGGCTGATTATGGAACGAACGGCGCGACGTTGTTTTATAATCACAAATAATATTGGTGATTTCTTCGATCACGTTAGAACATAAATCATTTTATAAATTCGTGATAAGATAACATCTGGCCAATGCTACATACGAATAAATGCAATGAATTTTACGTTGAACAGAATAAAATTTAGAGAAATCTGAATTTAATAAATAATTCGATCAAATGCATGTTAAGAATGTTGGAAAATTGATCTGCATGTTCTCTTATCAGGAATTATGAAAATTATCCGTTCAAGTGATACAGCTAGAATGCAGCGAACAATTTTTTAAAGTTTTGTGAAAATGTTCCTATTTTTTGAGTAGTTGCAGAACAATTATTGAGCAAAAATAGATTCTCGTGTTTCAAGTTATGGATCATATTTTCGTATATACATATCAAGTCGTGCGGTGTCAGCCGTTGAAGTAGGTGAAGTAATTCAGGTTGTATTTAGTGATTCCAGTAGCAAGATTACTCAGAGACGAAGGTTTGGAGCGACAATAATACTCTAGTAAGAGGGGTAGAGAGTTAATCCAGAAAATTTTGATCCATCCGATAAAGAGGTCGATGTAGAGTCGAGACTGCAGATCAAATCACCCGAAACCGTAGCTCCATCAGAATAAACAAAATATTTTTTTAAACTTAACTTTTGAATGGTATGGTAAGAACCGAGAACTACTTGTAACTGTTCAGAAGCAATGCTCGACGAAAATGAACATAAGTTGATTTAACTCAATTAAATCGTAAACTAGACTAGAATATGCATGCTACTTTGAACAACAAACCGTAACACCAATGATTATATTTCTCTCGGTTGTTTATTCAAATTTATGTTGTGATTGTACATACATAATAATTATATTATACATTTTGTAATGGATATACATGTTAGTGCCAGATAGGTTTTGTATGGACGTTTACAGCGCGGCGACGCGGGACAGACGTCGTGTGTAATAAAAGAATGACAAGACGATGCCTTGTACATAGTTTAATGTAAGAAACGTGTAGTTTTCATTTACGTTTTAATTTATATGTAAACTATATTTATATTTAAGCGGACAAGGAGATATAACATAATAAAGTTTGATTAGGAACACGAGCGTTCGAGTGCGCGCGTGAGCGGATTTTTATTGATAAGACAATTTGTATATTTTTAAAAGTGGATATTGTAAATGTATGTAGAGAGCTTGCAGCGTTCGGTTCGTAGTGGATAGTTAGGCTAGGGCGCTCCGGCGGCGTTACCCTTAGTTACCCGCTCCCCCCATCGCCCTTCCCGCCCGATAGCTAAACTTACCTGGTCATTTCCATCTATTGGTACTTATCCGCACAAATAACTGTTAAATTAAGTTGGTTATTTATTTTTTGTGGCATGGTATAGTTAATTTTGTTGCGCACGGAGCGAAGTTTACTTAAATTGCAATAATTGTGAGGCGGATAATTTTTATGAGCAATCTAGAAACGTTGAGTGCCTCGCGGAACCGCGACTTCCTCGTTCCTCGTGACCTGAATTTAGCACAAAGCGCCGATTTCTCGTCTCATATATTTGAATCAATCGCGTCAGTAGCGAGAGAGAGCGTCTCGGCCAAGAATAGGGAAGATGCAATTTTTCATTTTTCAATTATACCCAATCGTTCCGGTTTCTTTTGCTTATGACTAAGAAATGTATATATGATAGCCATTGAAAATTAAAAACTAGAAACTTTAAAATCAAGATACTAAGTCAAGCATAACGGCTGGGCTAACGCCCCATACAAATCGAGCGACACGTGTGTCGCCATTCAAGTCAACGAAAGAGACGAGCATTTTGTTATTTTGGCCGTAAAAAACGTACGTAAACCCTTTGAACGCTTTCATATTTGAATGACGTTGTCATGTCAATCACACGCTAAACAATTATTATTGCAACTTTTTACGACGTTAAGGCGTTCAAAGGGTTAAGTATATAGTGCGATTATTAATGACAATACATTATTTCCTTCATTAAACCGTAACGAATCGCAAGGTACCGGTTAATTGAAGAAAAAAGATCTGTGATCAACTTTTTTTCTTTAGTGAATATTTTAAGGGTAAATTTGATATTTCTACGTCTGTGTATAACAGTAATTATAAAACATAAACGCATTGCATCTTCCCCATCGTGCAAAATCACAAATGCATCTCGTTCGGAAACTTGCATATTATGATGAATGTACTTGGTTTTTGTTATCGTTCTTAGTTCTAAAATTTTGCGTTAACACGGTGTATAATTTTTATGTTGTTTTTTTTTTATGTTGCTTATTTAATTTTAGGCTGATAGGAACTTCGCAAATAAGCAATAAGTAGCATCGGCAATATGCTTCACTGGTGCCCTGATTTGCATGCATGACATGGTGATGCCTAGAGTTATATCAATACAAATATCGACTTGACACTTGACTATACAAATTTGACGCGAAAGACATCACACATACATGAATCATCCAAAATTTGAACACGGTAATATCCAAAACCCTTCGAAGCTGAATTCACAACCTAAATATTTACGAATCGCAATAGAGAGCATGATTATATAGCCCTTTATATCGCAAATTGAAAAAAAAATACAATTCAGACCTCGGTACCGTTAAATAGTCTTAAAAATTCGGATTAAAGAGAATCTACAAAAATATATCAAAAATCATGTTTATCCGGATATACATTAAGAAATAAAGGGTTAGACCACACAAGTATTATCATCACAGTACATTTAAACATGCCTAAATAGATTTATACTAAACCTAATATGCTATAAAAACATATTCATAATTAATTTATGCATTATATATAATGGCATCATGAACTCATTGCAACACACGACTAGGTTCTCAGTAAACACTAGGTGTATGTTAACTTTACATTTGAGTGACTGAACAAATGTCATATGAATGTATTTTTTTCTTGGGTGTTTATTTTGGAGTCATTTATGAATATGTTGCTTTTATTAACAGCTTTTATTAGTAGTTTGAACGGTTCTACGAACCCGGGACAAATAACTTTTGTTAAATCTAAATCAAGACCCTAAAATTGACGCCAAATTTTGTCATTTTTACATTTACGTATGGACGCGGACGCTGGGAAGTGTCAGGCGATTGTTGTTTTAGGAAATTGTAAAATACTGTTTTCATTTATTGTAGCAATTTTGTGTTGATAGCATGTATAATTTGTTTTCTTTTTATATTCGCGTTAAGAATATGTATAAATTTGTTTTCTCTTAATTTTATTAATTATGTAACTGTACCTTATGTTATTGATGATAGAATACATTAATTTTTATGTATGATTTTTTTGTTTTTGTTTATTTGGCCTTTTTTCCTTTTGTTTTGCTGCTTTATCTGTTAGCGACTTTGAAGTAAAATATTTAAGAGGGCACCACTGGCTTCACATCGCATAAATTTTCCCCAAAGACCTTTTAAATTTACCAGAAGGCTCCGAGTAGCTTAGTTAAGTCATATCGTAGCTAATAACTATTGCCTTCGTCAATTTTCGCCTGTAGTTATAGCACCGCGCCAGAACTCATCTCCAGGAAAATGTGCAATAAGTGATTGCAATAAGATTCACTTTCCTGTGCAGATGAGATTGACATTATGGCCTTATAGCAAGTGTCTTTACAGATACGATTTTAGCGTAAAATTGAATGTTCGGCTTCTGTACTGGTTGAGATATGCACAATTATAGAAACCTCGAATGCCTTAACGATGTCTATGGTACATTGGTCCGTAATATAAGTGAATGGGATCGCTAAAGTTGGAAATTATCAAGTTTGATGATACAGTATTATTTGCAAAAAATGCTAAAGTTGTCTCTTAATTAATTACAAGCAAGTGAACAGATTATAATACAAATAGGTATGCTCTCATGTTAATATATTTTGAAATTATATACATATATTGAGACTTGAAATCTTATTGTGGTACAAGTTTACAAATTAATAATAAAATGCTCAGTCTAGTGACCACTATTATTTGTAATGATTTTACACTATTCACAACCCTTTTTTGATTTTCTTGATTTCACATACCGCGAAAAACATTTCTACAAGATTGAATCCGATTGAAAATGAAAATTGAATTTTGGCTCATGTATGAATTTCGGTTCACAAATAATCAGCAAACGTCAGTATTTTGAAATGGCGGCAAACTACGCATTGTTGGCAACTCCTTACATTTTGTCGATTATTGGTTTCCTATAGGCAAGCAATATTCAAATCAAATCGTTATAACGTAATTTCTTACAATTTTTGAATTCTGTTAAATTAGGACATGCTCGGTTGAGATCAAACTAGATATGGTATTAAAACCAACGGCAAATATTACAAATAATACTGTATAACATCTGACGGCAATGAGAATATTTAGTTTGCGACGCCTTATAAGTAAGTACAGTCACTGCCAAGTATAAGTCAGTAAATCAGTACAGAAGCCGCAACGTACATTCACCAGCAATTTATATCAATTAATAAGGTATATATTTTATATATGGTCGCATTGTCTGTCTTTACCGCTGCAAGCTCGTAGGCTTCCCACACGACGCGATTGTACAAACGTGTGAACAGCCTTTATTATAGTAACGCGCTTTTTGTATACGATTAGTAGTGTTATGGGATCAGTTCGGTGGACGATGTATTTCAAAAGTACCTACAGTTCAGGAATTTGAACAGTGGATTTATATAAGTCGAAAGCTTGTTTTTAAAGTTTGACTTCTGTGCCTGAAAATACACACAACACCAACCTCATTTGTATCAGCAATATAAATAGTAATACAGTAGATTTTAAATAATACTCAGTAAATTGGGGTTTACGTTAAGAAATTTCTGTATAACATTCAGTAATGAAGCTGACTTCGAGTATTCTAGTGCAATATCTAACCTTATATGCACAGTATTCTCGGAGACCGAGCGAAGAACGCTTGTTATACTCTTCTTATGATGTAAGTAAAATAAGGACGTCATACGTGTATCGTCTGGTGTTGTCGCGCGAAATACATCGACGTAGTCACTTAACTGGATGTTATACATTTATTATTCAACTAGTATAGCAATAATTTGATGAAACCAAAGATATCGCAAAATAAGTAGTAGTGCTCGTACGCACATGCCTACAAAGCAATGGTAAGTATTAATCTTATCTTTGTGTTCGTTAAAGTAAAAGGAACTCCAAATAAATATATTGTACATACAAATAATAAACGAAATTCTAAATATGTCGCAATTCAAATTCTAAATAGTTATCGCTTACATAAAGAACAATAGTGTACCAAGATCGCAATAATTAAATGTGTTTAGAACGCTTTTTACGATGCCACCAGCAGGCCGGAACAGATTAGCATCACTCAAAAACCACATTATTATGACAAAATAAAATTGTAGAGGTATTAACGTGAAAAATTCCTAGTTATACAAGCAATAAAGAAAGCAAAATTAATTAAAAGACACGAAACAAAACTTTTTGATATACAAACTAACAGTCGGCGAAGTTCGAAATTTTTATTATGACATTTCGTTCTCCAGTGGAGTAATATTTGAAGGGACGGCACTTTACGGAGTTCGAATGTCGAACTTCGGTGCAGCCCTCCAGGAACAAGAGCGGCAACTCCGAAATCCGAAGTCCGAATTGTGCTATCCCTCTCGCTCACATGTTAAAACTGTATCTAGTGAGCGGGACGGCGCCATACGGAGCTCGAAATTCGTGTTTCGGAGATGCCTTTGAAGTTTGCATTCGAATAAAACTGATGTGTAACTTTGGAGTGTTGCCAGGTGTAGCCAATATTTCAATAAGTTATTTGTTAGTAGGTAACATTGCGCGGCTGACAACATATTAGCCGTAAAAGGAGGGATTGAATTTGTTTTCTTTTAGAATTAAATAAAGTTCAAAGTGAATAGTTAAATTGTGCCTTAGTGAGAAATGGTTTAGCCTCCAATTTCGTTTGGACTCGAACAGTTCGCGGCGGTTTGAATTTTCGATTGCGATTTGATGCTAGAGCATAGGGGTTAGTTAAAAAACTAATGTAACTTTCTAAGGTCGAACTAATTTCGTTATAATAAGAACTTTTGGTGTGTTTATTTTAATCGTAATTTTTAAATGTTTCCGCGCAATCGAGAGTTCACTCGCCCGATATTAATTTCAATAATGGAAGTGTGAACTTCAGAATCCTTCACTGCACTGTAAACTAAGCACTTAATGTAAAGAGTTTATACAATTGTTTAACTAAAACCCCTTCTCAGTTGATAGATGAACTAACGCAATAATGTTAACGATGTTTCTTTCTATTGGATGTTGTAATTGATTATATTTACATTTATGTAAGACGTAGATCAGTATATTAAGTATGTCGTAGCAATAACTTAAGTGTGGCAATAAGACCTAGTGCATTCGCTTGATACTGTATGACCCAATCCAGCTGTACACTGCTTCCTTTGTACGTACAATAAGTTCAAACTTTCGACGTTTTCCAAATACATATATATTTTATATCGCACGTGTAGTTTGATGTACAAGTTAATTTTAAAAGCTGCAAGCGCACTAAGCGCCGCGCTGCCCAACAGAAGAAGAACATACCTATGTACAATTTTATGTATCTAAATAATCGGGTTGCTTGTCAGGGCGTTTCGCGTTTGTCGGCATTTTACGCTTCGAAGTTTTGCTAGCATCGTATAAGAAAAATTATAAAACAAGTGATGCTAAGTACGTTTCAATCTGTCGACTCCCATTATTTCCTCCGAGCTTTACCACCTACTAATAAAGTTCAGACCAATTTTAATTTGACTTCTTAAGTCAAGAGTAACAAATTATTAGAGTAAGACGAAGTGCCAAGAGTCGCGAATACTTCTTTCCTAAGTGCAATTCCTTCTCAATTACTGAACCTATGTATTGTATTATGTATCTCAGCCTCTCGCTTAGCCAAAGTAATTTGGTTGCGGGATATTTTTAAATATTCTACTTTTTAATAACACCAAACTATATATCTTTACCTCTCAATATACCCTTCCAACTAGAATAGCTTGAAACTGTCAAGTTAACCAATAATTAAAAATATCCCGCCACAAACAGTGAGAGAATGTATAAATTAACGAAAATCGCGTAACATTAAATAAAACTTACAATAAACGGCTAATGTTAATAATATTCTAAATTTATGTTTTGTAGTGGATGTTTTATTATATAATAGTGTTAAAAGTATGTGAGGCGAGTCGTTGTGTCATTATGTAACAGTAGACGCGGTTATACAGCGACTATAGCGCCGCTTATAGAAAATACCTCTATAGAAGTCATAAATCGGATTATCAAGCAAGTTCCCATGCATTAGCGTTTGTCGTAAACGTGATGCATCCATCTGTTTTTTACTAAACCGTACGTCAGAAAGAGACGGATGCCTTAACACGGTAAACACGAATGTGTGAAGTATCGGTCACACCGAAGTTACGTTTGACGCTGCGTAAACGCCGTGTCGCCTTATTTGCGTCACGTGTTACATACTTTTGCGTCAACGCACCGTAAGCGTCCGTGTGGTCGATCCTAAAGGCTTGTATAGCAGGTATTTTGTAACTGCGGTGCCCGCCGGGCCGGGCCGCTTGCGGCGTTTCATTGTCAAGTAGAGGCGTGTAATAATTAAGGGACAAACAAATTATAGTATAAAATTGTTTACCAAACGCCCGACTGGCGTTAGACGAAAATATTATTTTTCTTAGATCATTATATTGTAATAAAATGGTAAAGTATAGAAATATGCGAGTGGCGGCGGCGGGCGCCGGCGCGGCGGATCCAGTTAAAAAGTTATTTTTTTACAAGTCGCCGCCGGCGCCCACACCGCGTTCCCTCATATTTGTTATGTTTAAGAGGAAATATCTATTGTCTATTCCGAGGGTTGAATAACTACCAACACTTTTTTATATTATAATAATTATAGAAATTATTATTGAATTTGGTGTTTGATTTTTATCAAAAATACCCCGATACATAATGACGATGGAAAGGAAGAATGGGATCAGCGGCAGTTGGAGGCGCTTAGTAATATACCCATTTAACTCATTCTATATACTACTCAATGTCTCGAAAATGTAGCTCAGCCCATTTCTCCTTTCTATCGTCGCCTATTCATATAATTGAAGATATTCTATCTATCATAACATTCATAACGTACTTAGACCAAAAAGAGTGAGGGATAAAACCTCACCGACTGCCTATAGCTTGGCAAAGACAGCGGGGGCGGGTAAGAAGTGTGCACGCGTCCGCCGCTGTATATCCTAAATATCAAAACAAATTATTTGTCGAGAGAAGACCCAGGCTTTGGGTCCCCTTGCGATTAAAGCATGATGGCAGGAGAGAACCGGGTGCACAAGGATGAAATAAATCACATGACAACTGTACACCGTAACAGTTGTCATGTGATTTATTCACAGGTCTCGGGAGTAATATGCTCTTGTAGATGCCCTTCGATTGAAGGGCAAAATCTACAAGAGCATTATGAGACCTATCGTCATGTATGGATCGGAATGTTGGGCCGCAAAGGTGACGGATGAAGGCAGATTGCATGTTATGGAGATGAGAATGTTGAGATGGATGAGTGGCGTGACGAGAATGAATCGGATAAGGAATGAGTATATAAGAGGAAGCCTGAAAGAAGCACCCGTAGTCGATAAGCTGAGAGCAAATCGCCTACGGGGGGTATGGACATGTTATGCGGAGGGATGAGAGCCATGTGAAAAGAAGGGTATTAGGGGCGGCTTGCACCAAATTTCGTTTAAATATATGCTAAACAAATTTAACTAAACACGTTTATATCGTTAAATGCGATTAACATAATTGCGTTTAGTGACATCTTGCACCAAGCTGTTTTGAAGATTATTTAACTAAACGCGTTTAATGTGTCGGTAAAACAGTTTTCCTACGTTTCGTTGTACGTAAATGGCGAAATACGCCATCTTTTTAACCAACATCAATCATTTCCACGCGACGAGTATGCGTAAATAGGAACGGGCAGTTTCATTTTGACACAAAGTGACGTGCGCGCGCATTTCAACATTTTATTTGTTGGTTGTCATTGTAAAATCAAATTAAAAACAAATATAGCAAAGTGTTGCTGCTAAATTTAACAACCAACTAAGGTAAATAAACCGACTCCTTCTGCCATCACTATTCGTACTACTGTGTGCGGTGCTGTGTGTGTTCGTGTTCTTTAGTTATTATTAGAGTTTTGTAAGGTATGTTTTCGTAGTCGGAATCTTCTTATGATTTTTTTAACATTGAGCGTCTCAAAATAAATTGGAGCTTGTATTAATTTCCCGTAGTATTACTGGTCTATTTATGAACTCTATTATTTCCTCCTCATCGTCAGAATAAAAACTCGAAACATCCATCATTAATTAATATTTGCACCAAATTTTAAACAATCGGCGCCAAATGTTACAAACAATCTGTCAAAGTAAACGTCAAATTAATTTAAAATATGGCGCTAAACGTATTTAGCCGAGTTAAATAGCCTTTGAGGGGCGTTTAATTTTGACAGCTCCCTAAAAATGTTTACCAATCTATTTAACGTGGTGCAAGGCGTTAAACGTAATTTTCTATTTAAATAGGATTTAAATACTATTTAGCGCCATGGTGCAGGCCGCCCTAGATATGCATGTGGAAGGATGTAAGAGGAGGGATAGGCCGAGGAAACGGTGGATGGATTGCGTGAGAGATGACATAAAGAGGAAGGGTGTAAGTGACGAGATGACGAGTGATAGAGAGGTATGGAAGAAAAAAACATGCTACACCGACTTCAAGTAAATGTGATAAGGACAAGCGAATGATGATTCACACTAACATTAACACAAATTTCAAAGAGGCAACGATCCGTCAGAGTTAAGCGTGTGCACCGGTCGACGGTCGAACGATATCTGTCGCTCGTCGCTCGTCGGCCCTGACGTTTCAGGAGCACGTGGGCCGCCCCACCTCAGTGACCAGAGGGGAGCAGTGGGTACGTGTTGTGCCTCTTGATCTTAATAGTCAAATCAACTTCTTTTTATTATTTTCGCCGACACACTTATTTTCTCGTTCCTTGAAAGGCAAATTGAGTCTCCGCATCGTGGAAAAGAATTATTGAAGCCATTATTCATAGGCTACTTATTCATGAAATAATGTATTTAGTAATTGACTCCAGGAGCTAATTTCATTACTTAGCGATCCGAATTTGCAATAATAAAGCGTTCGTGTGAAAGGAATCAATTGGAAGTCAATCAAAATAGAAAAAATGAAACAAGTGGAATACTAACAAGTGGTTTATTCACACGTCTTTGCGGTTGCGCTTCTTCTTCTTCTTCTTGCCGTCTCCCGCTTCTAGAAGCTCGTCTAGTTCTTTGCTATCCTCGCCCAGCCGCTTCTCGCCGCTGTAACCACAATTCATTGTTGTTACTACGAAGACTGAAATTAATGGAACTATGGACTTAGGACCTTGAACTGTATTTTTTACTAAAACTTCGTTTGCCGAGGAGAAAAAATCATTACCCCTTTTTTTTCTTCAGCTTAGTCGGCTTAAAATCTGTGGATACCCAGCCAGCTACCCGTGTACCAAAAAAAGTTGAAATCTGTTTTGCCGATTTGGCGTGATGAAGCCACAACAACACAAACTTACTTTTTGTTTTACAAATATCATGATAATAATCACAATTTTTGCAATTTATTAGTGGATCACTCCACTAGCGTTATTATTATAAACAAAGATCAGAAACAAATGAAAAAAATTTTCGACGATACTGGACTTGAACCAGTGCCTTGAGCCAGACCGGGGCAGCACGCTCTACCATCTGAGCTAATCGTCCACACCAGTAGTCGACGAATTTTGTCATCTGTTCTTGCTTATGGATCTCTGTATGGTGCATCCGACTCTTTAGCCGTTAGCGCCGCCTAGTGCAGAACTATGAAGTTACTTTCACCCCGAGCAGATACCTTTACAGGTACCATTGCTCGGCGAGAGGTGGCGCTATTATCAAGACTGTACTTTTTGTTTTACAAATATCATGATAATAATCACAATTTTTCGTCGACTACTGGTGTGGACGATTAGCTCAGATGGTAGAGCGTGCTGCCCCGGTCTGGCTCAAGGCACTGGTTCAAGTCCAGTATCGTCGAAAAATTTTTTCATTTGTTTCTGATCTTTGTTTATAATAATAACGCTAGTGGAGTGATCCACTAATAAATTGCAAAAATTGTGATTATTATCATGATATTTGTAAAACAAAAAGTACAGTCTTGATAATAGCGCCACCTCTCGCCGAGCAATGGTACCTGTAAAGGTATCTGCTCGGAGTGAAAGTAACTTCATAGTTCTGCACTAGGCGGCGCTAACGGCTAAAGAGTCGGATGCACCATACAGAGATCCATAAGCAAGAACAGATGACAAAATTCGTCGACTACTAGTGTGGACGATTAGCTCAGATGGTAGAGCGTGCTGCCCCGGTCTGGCTCAAGGCACTGGTTCAAGTCCAGTATCGTCGAAAAATTTTTTCATTTGTTTCTGATCTTTGTTTATAATAACACAAACTTACACAAAAAACGAGACATTTTTTTTCGGTTTTTGCCCTCAAATAGTCCGTTAAACTTCTTTTATATCTTCAATGACGGAGATCAGCCCCTTAGCCTTGGAGACAGCGTGCGCCCGCCCCCGTGTCCATGTCGTGGCCAGTGGGGGGGCGTGCCCCACAGTTTAGGTATATTGTATTTGTATGATCAAGAGGTACAGCATACCTCTTGACGGAGAGCAGCCCCTTGGCCTTGGAGCCAGCGAGCGCCTGCCCCCAGTCCATGTCAGAGCCCTTGATGCGGTACTGAGCCAGGTCTTCGCCCATCAGCTTCGACAGCTCCTTACGCTGCTTGCGATCCAATTCCTGCAACAGTCATTCTTGCTAATGTAACGACAGAACTTCTATTTTTACTGACCGAGCGTCAGCGAAGGTCTCCGTTTCGGCTTGGGTAAAAATGCTTTCGTATGTCTGTCCGGCTGTTCTCCCCTACAGGTTTTCTCAGCCGATTCTTGTGAAATTTTGTGAGCAAGTTCGATATTTAAATGTATATTTCTTTCGTCGAATCAGTGTTTGCATGTGGTCACACCTCGGGTTCTTTTCATAAAAGCTTGTAACTTGTCTTTCCAACAATATGTATTAAAAAGAGACTTCCACTTGTAATGTAAAGTTACAAGCCTTTATGAAACGGGCCCAAGGATTCGAACCTAGTACCTTTGGATTACACGGCGCGTCACGCGTATTATACCATAATAAATTGTAGGTACATAGTTAAGGACTTGTAATTAAAACAAACTATTTGATTTTTTACCAATACATGTTGTATGACTTGTATGATCATCGAAATTTGTTTTAACTAAGCTCTTAATTACATAGATTTTTTTGAAGCTGATCCACAAACCAAAGAAAATAAAAACAACTTGTCCTACTAAGTACCTGCTAACTCTAAAATTTAGTCATGTATGGATCTTTTTCTACCTTCTTCGGACTCTGATTTAGGTCACAACTTCACAAGCCACAAATCAAAGAAAGACAAGACATTTATTTGTTCAGCCTGAAGGCTGAATTTAATAAGCAACATTAGTTTTAGGTAAATTTTATTATCTTTTCTGCAAAGCTATGTCAGAGATGAGGGGGTCACAGTCACTAAAAGACAAACCCATTTTTAGGGTTCCGTACCGTACTCAAAGGGTAAAACGGGACCCTATTACTAAGAATCCGCTATCCGTCCGTCTGTTTGTCTGTCAGTCTGTCACTAGGCTGTATCTCATGAACCGTGATAGCTAGTCAGTTATCATTTTCACAGATGATGTATCTGTTCTGTTGCCGCTATAACAACAAATACTACAAAGAGTATAGTTGTATATCTGTTTATCGATCATTTTATATTGGTTATAGTTGTTGACGTCAACAACCATAACCAATATAAAATGATCGAACACCGCGTACATTTTGCTTAGGAGTAGGGCTCTGCTAACACAGGATTTCATAGATACGGACGTTTGTATCGTATATTTTTATGGAATCCTCGGTGCACGAGTGCGACTCGCACTTGGCCGGTTTTTAATGTGGTGCATTGAAACAACGTCAAAATCAAAAAGACCTCTAATTTTAAATTCAAACGTCTACGTACTCATCATTGTTTAATCAATTTACAAAAATACTAACACATACACAACTGACGACCGGTTTGGCTCAGTGGGAGTAACGTTGCCTGCGAAGCTGAGGTCCTGCGTTCAAATCCCGATAAGGGCAAATATTTGTGTGATGAGCATAAATATTTGTTCCTGAGTCTTGGATGTTTTCTATGTATATAAGTAATATATCTATTAAATATATCGTCGTTTAGTACCCATAACACAAGCCTTAATGAGCTTACCATGGGACTAGAGCGATTTGTGTAAAATTGTCCCGTAATATTTATTTATTTTATTTATTATATACGGAAGTAAAATAAAACTTCTAAACAAGCATACACTCATTTATTCCTCAACATGCACACAACTAACACAGCTACACTAAACACGACTATTACCTTAGCAGCTTTCGTAAGTTCTTCATTCAAACTCTGCTTGACCGGCCCGACGCCATCTGCATCTGCCGTCATGTCTTCGATGCCAATCTCTTTGGCCACAGAGTCTTCTAGAACGGCGTTGAAGCTGGCGTTGATCTTCTTGCAGGCCTCGTAGAACTTGGCGAGGATCTGGGAGCCGGGTAGACCGAGTTCACTCGCAATGTCATCTGGTTCTTTCATTTGGAAGCCCATTGCTACGAATGTCACCTGGAAAATATTGTTTCAATAAAATCTAGTCGTGAGTTCAATAGAATCTCATAGTAGTATATAGTACTATTAAAAAGTTGTTACAATTAATTGTGAGTGTGAAATGAAATGAAAGATATTTCCAAAAAAAAATAGAACAAGGCATTTGGAGGTCACTGAAAATATTTGTATTTGGATTTTTTGTATGTTTTATTTGTCTTTAAGGCTTCATGAGGTGGGAACGGCTAACATATTTGGCAATTACAACTATTTTTATCTGGCCATCCACAGACAGCTATAGGATACTCTTTACCCAACTATGCTAAAGTAAAAAACTGGCCAAGAGCATGTCGGACCATGGTCAGTGTAGGGTTCCGCAGCCGTTCATACAAAAAAAATGCACTACAGATGAAAAAAATACGAAATGAAAAAGTACACTAGCAAAAGAGCGTATCTCCGCGGCACTTACGTCCTTTAGCTGATTACTTACTGATACGCAGTTTTTTGGAAATACCTCAAAAACAATATTATCACGTTGAAAACAATGTTCGTTAAAAGTATTTATTAAGCTTTATCTTTGTAATTGTTTTCATAATTTTTGGACATACCGTTTATAAAATAGAGAGGGAGGGGACACCATTTTTGCAACTTTCGGAGTGATTACTTCCGAAAATATTCAGTCAAAAATTTTTTTTACTAACCTCAAAGTTTTTTCAAAAGAACTGTCGAAATATGTGCCACACATTGATATAAGCTGTTTTTTTTTATAGTTTCGGTTACACATGTTTGGAGTGTTCCCCTAGATTTTATTTAATTGTTTTATCTAGCCATCAAAATAAGTAGCGGCTTACACAAGACACCTATATGCCAAATTTCATCAATGTACATTTTGTAGTTTTTGAGTAAAATGCCTGTGACATGCGGACGGACGGACATGACGAAACTATAGGGGTTCCGTTTTTGCCATTTTGGCCACGGAACCCTAAAAAGAGGGTTATGACTTTTTTCTCTTTCGCTAACGAAGTTGGGCACCTTCTACTAGTAGTAATCGATAGTAGTATTTTATGCAATCGTTATATAATGTAGGCTTTTTCAGTCGAGTACCGTGCTGAGTGGCCTAATTAAGGTACGTGACTTAAAAAGCTAATTATATAACTATTGTATACATTACTTTTTTTACGAGTAACCCATTAACATAAATAAATAAAACATAGCTAAAGCCATAAATGTAAATGAAACGTAGCTTAAAAAAATAATTGCAAAAACACTGCGTTCTTTTTTAAAAATTCATTATAGTTCTGTGCGGAGTTGTATAATATAGGTATTATAGTTCTGTGACTTATAATATAAACCATGGAGTATAGAGTGATGGTCCAATATAAAAAGTATGCATTTTTAGTTTGATTTGCGGAGTTTTTATTCACGAGTAGGAAAATACACTTTGTCATGAATACATTGGTAAGAAGGATAGCATACCTGTTGAACGGCGTCTAACTTTGCAGCTTTGGCGTGGAAGACTATAGTTGCTATGGGCGCCAGCAGGTCTGTTATGAGCCTGTAGTCAGCCTGCTGTCGGCAGTACGACTCCAGCCGAGCCAAGTCGTGGTTGGAGAGGTGCTGGGAGATCAGCTCCTTAGTGAGAGCTGTGTAAGCATTAAAAAGATAAATATTAAATTAAGAAAATGATATTTTCCGGGTTATCCATAATTCCATACTAATCCTATAAATGCGAGAGTAACTCTTTCTGTCTGTTACCTCTTTAAGCTTAAACTCCTGAACCAATTTAAATGTTATTTGGTATAAGGATAGTTAGAGACTCTATGCAACACATAGGATAGTTTCTATCGCGGAAAAATGCACAGTTTCCGAGGGGTTAACAAAATAGTAGGCCACAGGAAAATCCTAGTAAGGGAAAATATTAAAAATGTGAAAGTAACTTTGCCTGTTTGTCTGTCTGTTACCTTTTTACGCTTAATCTGCTGCATGAGATTTGGTATGGAGATAGTTTAGGAAAGACATAAGATAGTAGTTATTCCGGAAATCATCCCCTAACGGGTTGAAAAGGAGGGTGGAAGTTGGATAGGAAATCTTTATAAGCCCAGAAGTCTGGCGAACCTTTCTTCCGAAGTCTCCGCTGTAGGTAACTATTTCTCCACTTACCAGGTTTCTGTATGTTAACGCTATCGTTGACTAAGGTTGGCAACGCAAGCGAGGCAGGAAGGGACCTCAGACTCCGGCCTAGAAGCCTCGCGAACCTTCTTCTGAAGTCTGCGCTGTAGGCGGCGAGCCACGAACTGTCGCCGAGCGCGCGAAGCATTATGCAGGAGTGCTCGCCTGTTAGCTCATTGGCTTTTTGACTGTAACATGGAAAGATAATCCTTTGTGTTATGAAATTTTGACGATAGGGTACATGCATGTTTTTTTTAACGCTTTTCTTAACAAAATATGAAAACCCACTTTTTGTTTTACAAATATCATGATAATAATCACAATTTTTGCAATTTATTAGTGGATCACTCCACTAGCGTTATTATTATAAACAAAGATCAGAAACAAATGAAAAAATTTTTTCAACGATACTGGACTTGAACCAGTGCCTTGAGCCAGACCGGGGCAGCACGCTCTACCATCTGAGCTAATCGTCCACACCAGCAGTCGACGAATTTTGTCATCTGTTCTTGCTTATGGATCTCTGTATGGTGCATCCGACTCTTTAGCCGTTAGCGCCGCCTAGTGCAGAACTATGAAGTTACTTTCACCCCGAGCAGATACCTTTACAGGTACCATTGCTCGGCGAGAGGTGGCGCTATTATCAAGACTGTACTTTTTGTTTTACAAATATCATGATAATAATCACAATTTTTGCAATTTATTAGTGGATCACTCCACTAGCGTTATTATTATAAACAAAGATCAGAAACAAATGAAAAAATTTTTCAACGATACTGGACTTGAACCAGTGCCTTGAGCCAGACCGGGGCAGCACGCTCTACCATCTGAGCTAATCGTCCACACCAGCAGTCGACGAATTTTGTCATCTGTTCTTGCTTATGGATCTCTGTATGGTGCATCCGACTCTTTAGCCGTTAGCGCCGCCTAGTGCAGAACTATGAAGTTACTTTCACCCCGAGCAGATACCTTTACAGGTACCATTGCTCGGCGAGAGGTGGCGCTATTATCAAGACTGTACTTTTTGTTTTACAAATATCATGGCTCAAGGCACTGGTTCAAGTCCAGTATCGTTGAAAAATTTTTTCATTTGTTTCTGATCTTTGTTTATAATAAAAATATGAAAACCCGTTAAACGATTTCAAAAGTGAAATTAAAATTATTATCGGCCATGAAATACGCATTTAAAATGCGTATTTGATGATTGGACTACTAATTATACAGCTATTTGACAGAGAGGTCCGATATGAACTCTTACGTCATAGTGCACTCCGGCCATCTAAAATCCATATAAATTTCTGTTTTGCTAGAAACAGATAGAAAGAAAAGTTTGATGGCTTATATCTTGGTTATTTTTATAGTAATTTGAAAAAATTTTGTTGTCTACTGTTTGTTTCATGAATGAGCTTGTAATAAAACAAAAATAAAAAATTCATGCATATTTTCTATTTTAAACTTCTTAAATAACTATGAATAGAGTTTATTTCCGTCCACGAAGGAAATAAGTCGATTACTCGAGATATAATGTACTCAACCTGGACTAAAAAACAGATTGCACACGGTACAAATTCATTAATGTTTAACAGACTTCAAAAGGGTTTCTCATTTCGTCGGAAACCTTTTTTCTGCAAAGTCATCAACTTATTTCTGCCATGTACGCATTTGTAATGTTATAAATAAACGCAATTTGTAATTTGTTTGGAACTTTCTAACAGAAGATTTTATCCGTTGAAAATTTATAACCAGACCCCGGACTTTTGTCGCGTTGACGCCACAATAGGGCATGTTGGGAAGTAAATGGAAAAGTCTACTTTAAATCAGGGACTGAAAACCGGAATTTACCAACCATATAATAAAACCGGTATTTATTTCCATAATTCTGCTTATTATTACGTATGTTTATATTTTATTGAACTAATTCCAAAATTCAGTATAAATACCCTTTTTTTATTTCTTACTGTGGTAATATTTAAATTTAAACTAGCAGCGATAACGGTCCTTGGTTTAAATAGAAAAGTGTTTTTTTTAAATAAGTACAAATCTTGTACTTGTCTTGATAATGCGTTGTGTATATATTAGTACTTGAAGATGCCCGCAACTCCCCCCCCCCCCCCCCTCGTTTTTTCTTCAGCATAGTCGGGTAAAAAGTATCCTATAACCATCTGTAGATACCTAGCTACCCGTGTACCAAAAATTGTTGAAATCTGTTTAGCCGATTTTACGTGATGAAGCCACAAAGACACGTACAAACATACAAAAAAACCAAATTAATATTTTTCGTTTTAGTGACCTCCAAATAGTCCGTAACAATAATTTTTTTGAAAATATCTTCAATGTACAGACATTTCATTTTTACAACTTTATAATCGTATAGATATCGCAACTATTTTGAGTAGAAGGCGCTTCTTTATACAAATAGATTAAAATTCTTTATTATATTGTATGGAAAGAATACCGGTATTCAGTCTCTGATTTAAAGTATACTGTTCCATTTACTCCCCAACATGGCCTAATGTGACGTCAGCGCCACAAAAGTCCGGGGTCTATTTATAACACACAGGAGCGGGTGGCACAAACGCTCCTGAGTCTTACCCAAATATTAAAACTAGAAAGTTCTGTAGACCACTAAGGAGCTAGTTATTAAGGCGTGTAGTATTGTAAGCGTTCTCAATTGGCGATTTACCACAAACCAAACGTGACAGTTAAAAATTAAACAATAACTTCGTAGATGTTAATTTTTTCGTACAACAGGTTCAGAAAAATTGCAAAAAGAAACCTGTACTGATGATGATGATGATATAAGTATTGACTTATATCATCATCATCATCATATCAGCCCGAGGACTTCCACTGCTGGACAAAGGCCTTCCCGAGGATCTCCACAGCAACCAGCCGCGCGCAGTCCTCATCCAATACTTAATATTATTTTGAAACATGCACATATACTTCGAAGAACCGATGGCCGTTAGTGCAGAAAGGTTCTCGAGTGGAGACCGCGTACTGGCAAGCGCAGCGTGGATAGGCCACCCGCAAGGTGGTCGGACGACCTGGTTAGATTTTTGGGGACTCGCTGGATGCGGGTCGCCTCTATCCGGCCCATGTGGAAATCTATTGAGGAGGCCAGTGTCCAGCAGTGGACGTCATATGGCTGAAATGATGATGATGAACCATGGGGCAATTTATGGCGCCGATCGATGTAGTATGAGTTTCTGAAATAGTAACATGACAATCCACACAATTCCACAAGTACTTAATTAAGCAGTTACTCTGAGGTTACTTACCTTAAATAGACTGGAACGTATTTCTGGGACTTCCAAAACTTGAGTAGGTCTTCAGTGAGGCCAAAACTAGTTCCTAAGTAGTCTAAGTGTTCCGCGGGCACTTCTGGTAACCGTTTAAGAAGTGTCGGTGGTTTTGCCCTGAAAAAAACAAAACAATCTTGAAATGAAACAGCTATATTTTTCGTTACACTTTAATATATAATCTGATTATCAAGATCGGTTCCCTTTGTTTTCGCATATTTTTATCTCATAATTCTATATCGCATAATCACAATAGGCATAATGATCTATACGCATAATTTCATTACGCCGAATCGTGTTTTCGCCGGTCTGACGCGCCCTCGGTGTCGGGTGTTGCTCGTCGAGGCAGGGGATCTCGCCTGTGTAGTACGAGGCTAGCTCTGTAGCGCTCGCTGTGTAGCCCATCTGTATCACACATGAGTGGCACTCACCTGGGCACGATGGTCTCCGTGTGCAGCGTGCCCCGGCGGTCTGACGCGTCCTCGGTGTCGGAGTGTTGCTCGTCGAGGCAGGGGATCTCGCCTGTGTAGTACGAGGCTAGCTCTGTAGCGCTCGCTGTGTAGCCCATCTGTATCACACATGAGTGGCACTCACCTGGGCACGATGGTCTCCGTGTGCAGCGTGCCCCGGCGGTCTGACGCGTCCTCGGTGTCGGAGTGTTGCTCGTCGAGGCAGGGGATCTCGCCTGTGTAGTACGAGGCTAGCTCTGTAGCGCTCGCTGTGTAGCCCATCTGTATCACACATGAGTGGCACTCACCTGGGTACGATGGTCTCCGTGTGCAGCGTGCCCCGGCGGTCTGACGCGTCCTCGGTGTCGGAGTGTTGCTCGTCGAGGCAGGGGATCTCGCCTGTGTAGTACGAGGCTAGCTCTGTAGCGCTCGCTGTGTAGCCCATCTGTATCACACATGAGTGGCACTCACCTGGGCACGATGGTCTCCGTGTGCAGCGTGCCCCGGCGGTCTGACGCGTCCTCGGTGTCGGAGTGTTGCTCGTCGAGGCAGGGGATCTCGCCTGTGTAGTACGAGGCTAGCTCTGTAGCGCTCGCTGTGTAGCCCATCTGTATCACACATGAGTGGCACTCACCTGGGCACGATGGTCTCCGTGTGCAGCGTGCCCCGGCGGTCTGACGCGTCCTCGGTGTCGGAGTGTTGCTCGTCGAGGCAGGGGATCTCGCCTGTGTAGTACGAGGCTAGCTCTGTAGCGCTCGCTGTGTAGCCCATCTGTATCACACATGAGTGGCACTCACCTGGGTACGATGGTCTCCGTGTGCAGCGTGCCCCGGCGGTCTGACGCGTCCTCGGTGTCGGAGTGTTGCTCGTCGAGGCAGGGGATCTCGCCTGTGTAGTACGAGGCTAGCTCTGTAGCGCTCGCTGTGTAGCCCATCTGTATCACACATGAGTGGCACTCACCTGGGCACGATGGTCTCCGTGTGCAGCGTGCCCCGGCGGTCTGACGCGTCCTCGGTGTCGGAGTGTTGCTCGTCGAGGCAGGGGATCTCGCCTGTGTAGTACGAGGCTAGCTCTGTAGCGCTCGCTGTGTAGCCCATCTGTATCACACATGAGTGGCACTCACCTGGGTACGATGGTCTCCGTGTGCAGCGTGCCCCGGCGGTCTGACGCGTCCTCGGTGTCGGAGTGTTGCTCGTCGAGGCAGGGGATCTCGCCTGTGTAGTACGAGGCTAGCTCTGTAGCGCTCGCTGTGTAGCCCATCTGTATCACACATGAGTGGCACTCACCTGGGTACGATGGTCTCCGTGTGCAGCGTGCCCCGGCGGTCTGACGCGTCCTCGGTGTCGGAGTGTTGCTCGTCGAGGCAGGGGATCTCGCCTGTGTAGTACGAGGCTAGCTCTGTAGCGCTCGCTGTGTAGCCCATCTGTATCACACATGAGTGGCACTCACCTGGGTACGATGGTCTCCGTGTGCAGCGTGCCCCGGCGGTCTGACGCGTCCTCGGTGTCGGAGTGTTGCTCGTCGAGGCAGGGGATCTCGCCTGTGTAGTACGAGGCTAGCTCTGTAGCGCTCGCTGTGTAGCCCATCTGTATCACACATGAGTGGCACTCACCTGGGCACGATGGTCTCCGTGTGCAGCGTGCCCCGGCGGTCTGACGCGTCCTCGGTGTCGGAGTGTTGCTCGTCGAGGCAGGGGATCTCGCCTGTGTAGTACGAGGCTAGCTCTGTAGCGCTCGCTGTGTAGCCCATCTGTATCACACATGAGTGGCACTCACCTGGGTACGATGGTCTCCGTGTGCAGCGTGCCCCGGCGGTCTGACGCGTCCTCGGTGTCGGAGTGTTGCTCGTCGAGGCAGGGGATCTCGCCTGTGTAGTACGAGGCTAGCTCTGTAGCGCTCGCTGTGTAGCCCATCTGTATCACACATGAGTGGCACTCACCTGGGTACGATGGTCTCCGTGTGCAGCGTGCCCCGGCGGTCTGACGCGTCCTCGGTGTCGGAGTGTTGCTCGTCGAGGCAGGGGATCTCGCCTGTGTAGTACGAGGCTAGCTCTGTAGCGCTCGCTGTGTAGCCCATCTGTATCACACATGAGTGGCACTCACCTGGGCACGATGGTCTCCGTGTGCAGCGTGCCCCGGCGGTCTGACGCGTCCTCGGTGTCGGAGTGTTGCTCGTCGAGGCAGGGGATCTCGCCTGTGTAGTACGAGGCTAGCTCTGTAGCGCTCGCTGTGTAGCCCATCTGTATCACACATGAGTGGCACTCACCTGGGTACGATGGTCTCCGTGTGCAGCGTGCCCCGGCGGTCTGACGCGTCCTCGGTGTCGGAGTGTTGCTCGTCGAGGCAGGGGATCTCGCCTGTGTAGTACGAGGCTAGCTCTGTAGCGCTCGCTGTGTAGCCCATCTGTATCACACATGAGTGGCACTCACCTGGGTACGATGGTCTCCGTGTGCAGCGTGCCCCGGCGGTCTGACGCGTCCTCGGTGTCGGAGTGTTGCTCGTCGAGGCAGGGGATCTCGCCTGTGTAGTACGAGGCTAGCTCTGTAGCGCTCGCTGTGTAGCCCATCTGTATCACACATGAGTGGCACTCACCTGGGTACGATGGTCTCCGTGTGCAGCGTGCCCCGGCGGTCTGACGCGTCCTCGGTGTCGGAGTGTTGCTCGTCGAGGCAGGGGATCTCGCCTGTGTAGTACGAGGCTAGCTCTGTAGCGCTCGCTGTGTAGCCCATCTGTATCACACATGAGTGGCACTCACCTGGGCACGATGGTCTCCGTGTGCAGCGTGCCCCGGCGGTCTGACGCGTCCTCGGTGTCGGAGTGTTGCTCGTCGAGGCAGGGGATCTCGCCTGTGTAGTACGAGGCTAGCTCTGTAGCGCTCGCTGTGTAGCCCATCTGTATCACACATGAGTGGCACTCACCTGGGCACGATGGTCTCCGTGTGCAGCGTGCCCCGGCGGTCTGACGCGTCCTCGGTGTCGGAGTGTTGCTCGTCGAGGCAGGGGATCTCGCCTGTGTAGTACGAGGCTAGCTCTGTAGCGCTCGCTGTGTAGCCCATCTGTATCACACATGAGTGGCACTCACCTGGGCACGATGGTCTCCGTGTGCAGCGTGCCCCGGCGGTCTGACGCGTCCTCGGTGTCGGAGTGTTGCTCGTCGAGGCAGGGGATCTCGCCTGTGTAGTACGAGGCTAGCTCTGTAGCGCTCGCTGTGTAGCCCATCTGTATCACACATGAGTGGCACTCACCTGGGTACGATGGTCTCCGTGTGCAGCGTGCCCCGGCGGTCTGACGCGTCCTCGGTGTCGGAGTGTTGCTCGTCGAGGCAGGGGATCTCGCCTGTGTAGTACGAGGCTAGCTCTGTAGCGCTCGCTGTGTAGCCCATCTGTATCACACATGAGTGGCACTCACCTGGGCACGATGGTCTCCGTGTGCAGCGTGCCCCGGCGGTCTGACGCGTCCTCGGTGTCGGAGTGTTGCTCGTCGAGGCAGGGGATCTCGCCTGTGTAGTACGAGGCTAGCTCTGTAGCGCTCGCTGTGTAGCCCATCTGTATCACACATGAGTGGCACTCACCTGGGTACGATGGTCTCCGTGTGCAGCGTGCCCCGGCGGTCTGACGCGTCCTCGGTGTCGGAGTGTTGCTCGTCGAGGCAGGGGATCTCGCCTGTGTAGTACGAGGCTAGCTCTGTAGCGCTCGCTGTGTAGCCCATCTGTATCACACATGAGTGGCACTCACCTGGGTACGATGGTCTCCGTGTGCAGCGTGCCCCGGCGGTCTGACGCGTCCTCGGTGTCGGAGTGTTGCTCGTCGAGGCAGGGGATCTCGCCTGTGTAGTACGAGGCTAGCTCTGTAGCGCTCGCTGTGTAGCCCATCTGTATCACACATGAGTGGCACTCACCTGGGCACGATGGTCTCCGTGTGCAGCGTGCCCCGGCGGTCTGACGCGTCCTCGGTGTCGGAGTGTTGCTCGTCGAGGCAGGGGATCTCGCCTGTGTAGTACGAGGCTAGCTCTGTAGCGCTCGCTGTGTAGCCCATCTGTATCACACATGAGTGGCACTCACCTGGGTACGATGGTCTCCGTGTGCAGCGTGCCCCGGCGGTCTGACGCGTCCTCGGTGTCGGAGTGTTGCTCGTCGAGGCAGGGGATCTCGCCTGTGTAGTACGAGGCTAGCTCTGTAGCGCTCGCTGTGTAGCCCATCTGTATCACACATGAGTGGCACTCACCTGGGCACGATGGTCTCCGTGTGCAGCGTGCCCCGGCGGTCTGACGCGTCCTCGGTGTCGGAGTGTTGCTCGTCGAGGCAGGGGATCTCGCCTGTGTAGTACGAGGCTAGCTCTGTAGCGCTCGCTGTGTAGCCCATCTGTATCACACATGAGTGGCACTCACCTGGGTACGATGGTCTCCGTGTGCAGCGTGCCCCGGCGGTCTGACGCGTCCTCGGTGTCGGAGTGTTGCTCGTCGAGGCAGGGGATCTCGCCTGTGTAGTACGAGGCTAGCTCTGTAGCGCTCGCTGTGTAGCCCATCTGTATCACACATGAGTGGCACTCACCTGGGTACGATGGTCTCCGTGTGCAGCGTGCCCCGGCGGTCTGACGCGTCCTCGGTGTCGGAGTGTTGCTCGTCGAGGCAGGGGATCTCGCCTGTGTAGTACGAGGCTAGCTCTGTAGCGCTCGCTGTGTAGCCCATCTGTATCACACATGAGTGGCACTCACCTGGGTACGATGGTCTCCGTGTGCAGCGTGCCCCGGCGGTCTGACGCGTCCTCGGTGTCGGAGTGTTGCTCGTCGAGGCAGGGGATCTCGCCTGTGTAGTACGAGGCTAGCTCTGTAGCGCTCGCTGTGTAGCCCATCTGTATCACACATGAGTGGCACTCACCTGGGTACGATGGTCTCCGTGTGCAGCGTGCCCCGGCGGTCTGACGCGTCCTCGGTGTCGGAGTGTTGCTCGTCGAGGCAGGGGATCTCGCCTGTGTAGTACGAGGCTAGCTCTGTAGCGCTCGCTGTGTAGCCCATCTGTATCACACATGAGTGGCACTCACCTGGGTACGATGGTCTCCGTGTGCAGCGTGCCCCGGCGGTCTGACGCGTCCTCGGTGTCGGAGTGTTGCTCGTCGAGGCAGGGGATCTCGCCTGTGTAGTACGAGGCTAGCTCTGTAGCGCTCGCTGTGTAGCCCATCTGTATCACACATGAGTGGCACTCACCTGGGTACGATGGTCTCCGTGTGCAGCGTGCCCCGGCGGTCTGACGCGTCCTCGGTGTCGGAGTGTTGCTCGTCGAGGCAGGGGATCTCGCCTGTGTAGTACGAGGCTAGCTCTGTAGCGCTCGCTGTGTAGCCCATCTGTATCACACATGAGTGGCACTCACCTGGGCACGATGGTCTCCGTGTGCAGCGTGCCCCGGCGGTCGGACGCGTCCTCGGTGTCGGAGTGTTGCTCGTCGAGGCAGGGGATCTCGCCTGTGTAGTACGAGGCTAGCTCTGTAGCGCTCGCTGTGTAGCCCATCTGTATCACACATGAGTGGCACTCACCTGGGCACGATGGTCTCCGTGTGCAGCGTGCCCCGGCGGTCTGACGCGTCCTCGGTGTCGGAGTGTTGCTCGTCGAGGCAGGGGATCTCGCCTGTGTAGTACGAGGCTAGCTCTGTAGCGCTCGCTGTGTAGCCCATCTGTATCACACATGAGTGGCACTCACCTGGGTACGATGGTCTCCGTGTGCAGCGTGCCCCGGCGGTCTGACGCGTCCTCGGTGTCGGAGTGTTGCTCGTCGAGGCAGGGGATCTCGCCTGTGTAGTACGAGGCTAGCTCTGTAGCGCTCGCTGTGTAGCCCATCTGTATCACACATGAGTGGCACTCACCTGGGTACGATGGTCTCCGTGTGCAGCGTGCCCCGGCGGTCTGACGCGTCCTCGGTGTCGGAGTGTTGCTCGTCGAGGCAGGGGATCTCGCCTGTGTAGTACGAGGCTAGCTCTGTAGCGCTCGCTGTGTAGCCCATCTGTATCACACATGAGTGGCACTCACCTGGGTACGATGGTCTCCGTGTGCAGCGTGCCCCGGCGGTCTGACGCGTCCTCGGTGTCGGAGTGTTGCTCGTCGAGGCAGGGGATCTCGCCTGTGTAGTACGAGGCTAGCTCTGTAGCGCTCGCTGTGTAGCCCATCTGTATCACACATGAGTGGCACTCACCTGGGCACGATGGTCTCCGTGTGCAGCGTGCCCCGGCGGTCTGACGCGTCCTCGGTGTCGGAGTGTTGCTCGTCGAGGCAGGGGATCTCGCCTGTGTAGTACGAGGCTAGCTCTGTAGCGCTCGCTGTGTAGCCCATCTGTATCACACATGAGTGGCACTCACCTGGGTACGATGGTCTCCGTGTGCAGCGTGCCCCGGCGGTCTGACGCGTCCTCGGTGTCGGAGTGTTGCTCGTCGAGGCAGGGGATCTCGCCTGTGTAGTACGAGGCTAGCTCTGTAGCGCTCGCTGTGTAGCCCATCTGTATCACACATGAGTGGCACTCACCTGGGCACGATGGTCTCCGTGTGCAGCGTGCCCCGGCGGTCTGACGCGTCCTCGGTGTCGGAGTGTTGCTCGTCGAGGCAGGGGATCTCGCCTGTGTAGTACGAGGCTAGCTCTGTAGCGCTCGCTGTGTAGCCCATCTGTATCACACATGAGTGGCACTCACCTGGGTACGATGGTCTCCGTGTGCAGCGTGCCCCGGCGGTCTGACGCGTCCTCGGTGTCGGAGTGTTGCTCGTCGAGGCAGGGGATCTCGCCTGTGTAGTACGAGGCTAGCTCTGTAGCGCTCGCTGTGTAGCCCATCTGTATCACACATGAGTGGCACTCACCTGGGCACGATGGTCTCCGTGTGCAGCGTGCCCCGGCGGTCTGACGCGTCCTCGGTGTCGGAGTGTTGCTCGTCGAGGCAGGGGATCTCGCCTGTGTAGTACGAGGCTAGCTCTGTAGCGCTCGCTGTGTAGCCCATCTGTATCACACATGAGTGGCACTCACCTGGGTACGATGGTCTCCGTGTGCAGCGTGCCCCGGCGGTCTGACGCGTCCTCGGTGTCGGAGTGTTGCTCGTCGAGGCAGGGGATCTCGCCTGTGTAGTACGAGGCTAGCTCTGTAGCGCTCGCTGTGTAGCCCATCTGTATCACACATGAGTGGCACTCACCTGGGTACGATGGTCTCCGTGTGCAGCGTGCCCCGGCGGTCTGACGCGTCCTCGGTGTCGGAGTGTTGCTCGTCGAGGCAGGGGATCTCGCCTGTGTAGTACGAGGCTAGCTCTGTAGCGCTCGCTGTGTAGCCCATCTGTATCACACATGAGTGGCACTCACCTGGGCACGATGGTCTCCGTGTGCAGCGTGCCCCGGCGGTCTGACGCGTCCTCGGTGTCGGAGTGTTGCTCGTCGAGGCAGGGGATCTCGCCTGTGTAGTACGAGGCTAGCTCTGTAGCGCTCGCTGTGTAGCCCATCTGTATCACACATGAGTGGCACTCACCTGGGTACGATGGTCTCCGTGTGCAGCGTGCCCCGGCGGTCTGACGCGTCCTCGGTGTCGGAGTGTTGCTCGTCGAGGCAGGGGATCTCGCCTGTGTAGTACGAGGCTAGCTCTGTAGCGCTCGCTGTGTAGCCCATCTGTATCACACATGAGTGGCACTCACCTGGGTACGATGGTCTCCGTGTGCAGCGTGCCCCGGCGGTCTGACGCGTCCTCGGTGTCGGAGTGTTGCTCGTCGAGGCAGGGGATCTCGCCTGTGTAGTACGAGGCTAGCTCTGTAGCGCTCGCTGTGTAGCCCATCTGTATCACACATGAGTGGCACTCACCTGGGCACGATGGTCTCCGTGTGCAGCGTGCCCCGGCGGTCTGACGCGTCCTCGGTGTCGGAGTGTTGCTCGTCGAGGCAGGGGATCTCGCCTGTGTAGTACGAGGCTAGCTCTGTAGCGCTCGCTGTGTAGCCCATCTGTATCACACATGAGTGGCACTCACCTGGGCACGATGGTCTCCGTGTGCAGCGTGCCCCGGCGGTCTGACGCGTCCTCGGTGTCGGAGTGTTGCTCGTCGAGGCAGGGGATCTCGCCTGTGTAGTACGAGGCTAGCTCTGTAGCGCTCGCTGTGTAGCCCATCTGTATCACACATGAGTGGCACTCACCTGGGCACGATGGTCTCCGTGTGCAGCGTGCCCCGGCGGTCTGACGCGTCCTCGGTGTCGGAGTGTTGCTCGTCGAGGCAGGGGATCTCGCCTGTGTAGTACGAGGCTAGCTCTGTAGCGCTCGCTGTGTAGCCCATCTGTATCACACATGAGTGGCACTCACCTGGGTACGATGGTCTCCGTGTGCAGCGTGCCCCGGCGGTCTGACGCGTCCTCGGTGTCGGAGTGTTGCTCGTCGAGGCAGGGGATCTCGCCTGTGTAGTACGAGGCTAGCTCTGTAGCGCTCGCTGTGTAGCCCATCTGTATCACACATGAGTGGCACTCACCTGGGCACGATGGTCTCCGTGTGCAGCGTGCCCCGGCGGTCTGACGCGTCCTCGGTGTCGGAGTGTTGCTCGTCGAGGCAGGGGATCTCGCCTGTGTAGTACGAGGCTAGCTCTGTAGCGCTCGCTGTGTAGCCCATCTGTATCACACATGAGTGGCACTCACCTGGGTACGATGGTCTCCGTGTGCAGCGTGCCCCGGCGGTCTGACGCGTCCTCGGTGTCGGAGTGTTGCTCGTCGAGGCAGGGGATCTCGCCTGTGTAGTACGAGGCTAGCTCTGTAGCGCTCGCTGTGTAGCCCATCTGTATCACACATGAGTGGCACTCACCTGGGTACGATGGTCTCCGTGTGCAGCGTGCCCCGGCGGTCTGACGCGTCCTCGGTGTCGGAGTGTTGCTCGTCGAGGCAGGGGATCTCGCCTGTGTAGTACGAGGCTAGCTCTGTAGCGCTCGCTGTGTAGCCCATCTGTATCACACATGAGTGGCACTCACCTGGGTACGATGGTCTCCGTGTGCAGCGTGCCCCGGCGGTCTGACGCGTCCTCGGTGTCGGAGTGTTGCTCGTCGAGGCAGGGGATCTCGCCTGTGTAGTACGAGGCTAGCTCTGTAGCGCTCGCTGTGTAGCCCATCTGTATCACACATGAGTGGCACTCACCTGGGCACGATGGTCTCCGTGTGCAGCGTGCCCCGGCGGTCTGACGCGTCCTCGGTGTCGGAGTGTTGCTCGTCGAGGCAGGGGATCTCGCCTGTGTAGTACGAGGCTAGCTCTGTAGCGCTCGCTGTGTAGCCCATCTGTATCACACATGAGTGGCACTCACCTGGGTACGATGGTCTCCGTGTGCAGCGTGCCCCGGCGGTCTGACGCGTCCTCGGTGTCGGAGTGTTGCTCGTCGAGGCAGGGGATCTCGCCTGTGTAGTACGAGGCTAGCTCTGTAGCGCTCGCTGTGTAGCCCATCTGTATCACACATGAGTGGCACTCACCTGGGTACGATGGTCTCCGTGTGCAGCGTGCCCCGGCGGTCTGACGCGTCCTCGGTGTCGGAGTGTTGCTCGTCGAGGCAGGGGATCTCGCCTGTGTAGTACGAGGCTAGCTCTGTAGCGCTCGCTGTGTAGCCCATCTGTATCACACATGAGTGGCACTCACCTGGGCACGATGGTCTCCGTGTGCAGCGTGCCCCGGCGGTCTGACGCGTCCTCGGTGTCGGAGTGTTGCTCGTCGAGGCAGGGGATCTCGCCTGTGTAGTACGAGGCTAGCTCTGTAGCGCTCGCTGTGTAGCCCATCTGTATCACACATGAGTGGCACTCACCTGGGTACGATGGTCTCCGTGTGCAGCGTGCCCCGGCGGTCTGACGCGTCCTCGGTGTCGGAGTGTTGCTCGTCGAGGCAGGGGATCTCGCCTGTGTAGTACGAGGCTAGCTCTGTAGCGCTCGCTGTGTAGCCCATCTGTATCACACATGAGTGGCACTCACCTGGGTACGATGGTCTCCGTGTGCAGCGTGCCCCGGCGGTCTGACGCGTCCTCGGTGTCGGAGTGTTGCTCGTCGAGGCAGGGGATCTCGCCTGTGTAGTACGAGGCTAGCTCTGTAGCGCTCGCTGTGTAGCCCATCTGTATCACACATGAGTGGCACTCACCTGGGTACGATGGTCTCCGTGTGCAGCGTGCCCCGGCGGTCTGACGCGTCCTCGGTGTCGGAGTGTTGCTCGTCGAGGCAGGGGATCTCGCCTGTGTAGTACGAGGCTAGCTCTGTAGCGCTCGCTGTGTAGCCCATCTGTATCACACATGAGTGGCACTCACCTGGGCACGATGGTCTCCGTGTGCAGCGTGCCCCGGCGGTCTGACGCGTCCTCGGTGTCGGAGTGTTGCTCGTCGAGGCAGGGGATCTCGCCTGTGTAGTACGAGGCTAGCTCTGTAGCGCTCGCTGTGTAGCCCATCTGTATCACACATGAGTGGCACTCACCTGGGTACGATGGTCTCCGTGTGCAGCGTGCCCCGGCGGTCTGACGCGTCCTCGGTGTCGGAGTGTTGCTCGTCGAGGCAGGGGATCTCGCCTGTGTAGTACGAGGCTAGCTCTGTAGCGCTCGCTGTGTAGCCCATCTGTATCACACATGAGTGGCACTCACCTGGGCACGATGGTCTCCGTGTGCAGCGTGCCCCGGCGGTCTGACGCGTCCT
The DNA here is from genome assembly GCA_905404275.2 of Hedya salicella. Lineage (NCBI taxonomy): Eukaryota > Metazoa > Arthropoda > Insecta > Lepidoptera > Tortricidae > Hedya > Hedya salicella. Next base: position 12,713,231 of record FR990111.1, on the reverse strand, counting down.
CGGTGTCGGAGTGTTGCTCGTCGAGGCAGGGGATCTCGCCTGTGTAGTACGAGGCTAGCTCTGTAGCGCTCGCTGTGTAGCCCATCTGTATCACACATGAGTGGCACTCACCTGGGTACGATGGTCTCCGTGTGCAGCGTGCCCCGGCGGTCTGACGCGTCCTCGGTGTCGGAGTGTTGCTCGTCGAGGCAGGGGATCTCGCCTGTGTAGTACGAGGCTAGCTCTGTAGCGCTCGCTGTGTAGCCCATCTGTATCACACATGAGTGGCACTCACCTGGGCACGATGGTCTCCGTGTGCAGCGTGCCCCGGCGGTCTGACGCGTCCTCGGTGTCGGAGTGTTGCTCGTCGAGGCAGGGGATCTCGCCTGTGTAGTACGAGGCTAGCTCTGTAGCGCTCGCTGTGTAGCCCATCTGTATCACACATGAGTGGCACTCACCTGGGTACGATGGTCTCCGTGTGCAGCGTGCCCCGGCGGTCTGACGCGTCCTCGGTGTCGGAGTGTTGCTCGTCGAGGCAGGGGATCTCGCCTGTGTAGTACGAGGCTAGCTCTGTAGCGCTCGCTGTGTAGCCCATCTGTATCACACATGAGTGGCACTCACCTGGGTACGATGGTCTCCGTGTGCAGCGTGCCCCGGCGGTCTGACGCGTCCTCGGTGTCGGAGTGTTGCTCGTCGAGGCAGGGGATCTCGCCTGTGTAGTACGAGGCTAGCTCTGTAGCGCTCGCTGTGTAGCCCATCTGTATCACACATGAGTGGCACTCACCTGGGTACGATGGTCTCCGTGTGCAGCGTGCCCCGGCGGTCTGACGCGTCCTCGGTGTCGGAGTGTTGCTCGTCGAGGCAGGGGATCTCGCCTGTGTAGTACGAGGCTAGCTCTGTAGCGCTCGCTGTGTAGCCCATCTGTATCACACATGAGTGGCACTCACCTGGGCACGATGGTCTCCGTGTGCAGCGTGCCCCGGCGGTCTGACGCGTCCTCGGTGTCGGAGTGTTGCTCGTCGAGGCAGGGGATCTCGCCTGTGTAGTACGAGGCTAGCTCTGTAGCGCTCGCTGTGTAGCCCATCTGTATCACACATGAGTGGCACTCACCTGGGCACGATGGTCTCCGTGTGCAGCGTGCCCCGGCGGTCTGACGCGTCCTCGGTGTCGGAGTGTTGCTCGTCGAGGCAGGGGATCTCGCCTGTGTAGTACGAGGCTAGCTCTGTAGCGCTCGCTGTGTAGCCCATCTGTATCACACATGAGTGGCACTCACCTGGGCACGATGGTCTCCGTGTGCAGCGTGCCCCGGCGGTCTGACGCGTCCTCGGTGTCGGAGTGTTGCTCGTCGAGGCAGGGGATCTCGCCTGTGTAGTACGAGGCTAGCTCTGTAGCGCTCGCTGTGTAGCCCATCTGTATCACACATGAGTGGCACTCACCTGGGTACGATGGTCTCCGTGTGCAGCGTGCCCCGGCGGTCTGACGCGTCCTCGGTGTCGGAGTGTTGCTCGTCGAGGCAGGGGATCTCGCCTGTGTAGTACGAGGCTAGCTCTGTAGCGCTCGCTGTGTAGCCCATCTGTATCACACATGAGTGGCACTCACCTGGGCACGATGGTCTCCGTGTGCAGCGTGCCCCGGCGGTCTGACGCGTCCTCGGTGTCGGAGTGTTGCTCGTCGAGGCAGGGGATCTCGCCTGTGTAGTACGAGGCTAGCTCTGTAGCGCTCGCTGTGTAGCCCATCTGTATCACACATGAGTGGCACTCACCTGGGTACGATGGTCTCCGTGTGCAGCGTGCCCCGGCGGTCTGACGCGTCCTCGGTGTCGGAGTGTTGCTCGTCGAGGCAGGGGATCTCGCCTGTGTAGTACGAGGCTAGCTCTGTAGCGCTCGCTGTGTAGCCCATCTGTATCACACATGAGTGGCACTCACCTGGGTACGATGGTCTCCGTGTGCAGCGTGCCCCGGCGGTCTGACGCGTCCTCGGTGTCGGAGTGTTGCTCGTCGAGGCAGGGGATCTCGCCTGTGTAGTACGAGGCTAGCTCTGTAGCGCTCGCTGTGTAGCCCATCTGTATCACACATGAGTGGCACTCACCTGGGTACGATGGTCTCCGTGTGCAGCGTGCCCCGGCGGTCTGACGCGTCCTCGGTGTCGGAGTGTTGCTCGTCGAGGCAGGGGATCTCGCCTGTGTAGTACGAGGCTAGCTCTGTAGCGCTCGCTGTGTAGCCCATCTGTATCACACATGAGTGGCACTCACCTGGGCACGATGGTCTCCGTGTGCAGCGTGCCCCGGCGGTCTGACGCGTCCTCGGTGTCGGAGTGTTGCTCGTCGAGGCAGGGGATCTCGCCTGTGTAGTACGAGGCTAGCTCTGTAGCGCTCGCTGTGTAGCCCATCTGTATCACACATGAGTGGCACTCACCTGGGTACGATGGTCTCCGTGTGCAGCGTGCCCCGGCGGTCTGACGCGTCCTCGGTGTCGGAGTGTTGCTCGTCGAGGCAGGGGATCTCGCCTGTGTAGTACGAGGCTAGCTCTGTAGCGCTCGCTGTGTAGCCCATCTGTATCACACATGAGTGGCACTCACCTGGGTACGATGGTCTCCGTGTGCAGCGTGCCCCGGCGGTCTGACGCGTCCTCGGTGTCGGAGTGTTGCTCGTCGAGGCAGGGGATCTCGCCTGTGTAGTACGAGGCTAGCTCTGTAGCGCTCGCTGTGTAGCCCATCTGTATCACACATGAGTGGCACTCACCTGGGCACGATGGTCTCCGTGTGCAGCGTGCCCCGGCGGTCTGACGCGTCCTCGGTGTCGGAGTGTTGCTCGTCGAGGCAGGGGATCTCGCCTGTGTAGTACGAGGCTAGCTCTGTAGCGCTCGCTGTGTAGCCCATCTGTATCACACATGAGTGGCACTCACCTGGGTACGATGGTCTCCGTGTGCAGCGTGCCCCGGCGGTCTGACGCGTCCTCGGTGTCGGAGTGTTGCTCGTCGAGGCAGGGGATCTCGCCTGTGTAGTACGAGGCTAGCTCTGTAGCGCTCGCTGTGTAGCCCATCTGTATCACACATGAGTGGCACTCACCTGGGTACGATGGTCTCCGTGTGCAGCGTGCCCCGGCGGTCTGACGCGTCCTCGGTGTCGGAGTGTTGCTCGTCGAGGCAGGGGATCTCGCCTGTGTAGTACGAGGCTAGCTCTGTAGCGCTCGCTGTGTAGCCCATCTGTATCACACATGAGTGGCACTCACCTGGGTACGATGGTCTCCGTGTGCAGCGTGCCCCGGCGGTCTGACGCGTCCTCGGTGTCGGAGTGTTGCTCGTCGAGGCAGGGGATCTCGCCTGTGTAGTACGAGGCTAGCTCTGTAGCGCTCGCTGTGTAGCCCATCTGTATCACACATGAGTGGCACTCACCTGGGCACGATGGTCTCCGTGTGCAGCGTGCCCCGGCGGTCTGACGCGTCCTCGGTGTCGGAGTGTTGCTCGTCGAGGCAGGGGATCTCGCCTGTGTAGTACGAGGCTAGCTCTGTAGCGCTCGCTGTGTAGCCCATCTGTATCACACATGAGTGGCACTCACCTGGGTACGATGGTCTCCGTGTGCAGCGTGCCCCGGCGGTCTGACGCGTCCTCGGTGTCGGAGTGTTGCTCGTCGAGGCAGGGGATCTCGCCTGTGTAGTACGAGGCTAGCTCTGTAGCGCTCGCTGTGTAGCCCATCTGTATCACACATGAGTGGCACTCACCTGGGTACGATGGTCTCCGTGTGCAGCGTGCCCCGGCGGTCTGACGCGTCCTCGGTGTCGGAGTGTTGCTCGTCGAGGCAGGGGATCTCGCCTGTGTAGTACGAGGCTAGCTCTGTAGCGCTCGCTGTGTAGCCCATCTGTATCACACATGAGTGGCACTCACCTGGGCACGATGGTCTCCGTGTGCAGCGTGCCCCGGCGGTCTGACGCGTCCTCGGTGTCGGAGTGTTGCTCGTCGAGGCAGGGGATCTCGCCTGTGTAGTACGAGGCTAGCTCTGTAGCGCTCGCTGTGTAGCCCATCTGTATCACACATGAGTGGCACTCACCTGGGTACGATGGTCTCCGTGTGCAGCGTGCCCCGGCGGTCTGACGCGTCCTCGGTGTCGGAGTGTTGCTCGTCGAGGCAGGGGATCTCGCCTGTGTAGTACGAGGCTAGCTCTGTAGCGCTCGCTGTGTAGCCCATCTGTATCACACATGAGTGGCACTCACCTGGGTACGATGGTCTCCGTGTGCAGCGTGCCCCGGCGGTCTGACGCGTCCTCGGTGTCGGAGTGTTGCTCGTCGAGGCAGGGGATCTCGCCTGTGTAGTACGAGGCTAGCTCTGTAGCGCTCGCTGTGTAGCCCATCTGTATCACACATGAGTGGCACTCACCTGGGTACGATGGTCTCCGTGTGCAGCGTGCCCCGGCGGTCTGACGCGTCCTCGGTGTCGGAGTGTTGCTCGTCGAGGCAGGGGATCTCGCCTGTGTAGTACGAGGCTAGCTCTGTAGCGCTCGCTGTGTAGCCCATCTGTATCACACATGAGTGGCACTCACCTGGGTACGATGGTCTCCGTGTGCAGCGTGCCCCGGCGGTCTGACGCGTCCTCGGTGTCGGAGTGTTGCTCGTCGAGGCAGGGGATCTCGCCTGTGTAGTACGAGGCTAGCTCTGTAGCGCTCGCTGTGTAGCCCATCTGTATCACACATGAGTGGCACTCACCTGGGTACGATGGTCTCCGTGTGCAGCGTGCCCCGGCGGTCTGACGCGTCCTCGGTGTCGGAGTGTTGCTCGTCGAGGCAGGGGATCTCGCCTGTGTAGTACGAGGCTAGCTCTGTAGCGCTCGCTGTGTAGCCCATCTGTATCACACATGAGTGGCACTCACCTGGGCACGATGGTCTCCGTGTGCAGCGTGCCCCGGCGGTCTGACGCGTCCTCGGTGTCGGAGTGTTGCTCGTCGAGGCAGGGGATCTCGCCTGTGTAGTACGAGGCTAGCTCTGTAGCGCTCGCTGTGTAGCCCATCTGTATCACACATGAGTGGCACTCACCTGGGTACGATGGTCTCCGTGTGCAGCGTGCCCCGGCGGTCTGACGCGTCCTCGGTGTCGGAGTGTTGCTCGTCGAGGCAGGGGATCTCGCCTGTGTAGTACGAGGCTAGCTCTGTAGCGCTCGCTGTGTAGCCCATCTGTATCACACATGAGTGGCACTCACCTGGGTACGATGGTCTCCGTGTGCAGCGTGCCCCGGCGGTCTGACGCGTCCTCGGTGTCGGAGTGTTGCTCGTCGAGGCAGGGGATCTCGCCTGTGTAGTACGAGGCTAGCTCTGTAGCGCTCGCTGTGTAGCCCATCTGTATCACACATGAGTGGCACTCACCTGGGTACGATGGTCTCCGTGTGCAGCGTGCCCCGGCGGTCTGACGCGTCCTCGGTGTCGGAGTGTTGCTCGTCGAGGCAGGGGATCTCGCCTGTGTAGTACGAGGCTAGCTCTGTAGCGCTCGCTGTGTAGCCCATCTGTATCACACATGAGTGGCACTCACCTGGGTACGATGGTCTCCGTGTGCAGCGTGCCCCGGCGGTCTGACGCGTCCTCGGTGTCGGAGTGTTGCTCGTCGAGGCAGGGGATCTCGCCTGTGTAGTACGAGGCTAGCTCTGTAGCGCTCGCTGTGTAGCCCATCTGTATCACACATGAGTGGCACTCACCTGGGTACGATGGTCTCCGTGTGCAGCGTGCCCCGGCGGTCTGACGCGTCCTCGGTGTCGGAGTGTTGCTCGTCGAGGCAGGGGATCTCGCCTGTGTAGTACGAGGCTAGCTCTGTAGCGCTCGCTGTGTAGCCCATCTGTATCACACATGAGTGGCACTCACCTGGGCACGATGGTCTCCGTGTGCAGCGTGCCCCGGCGGTCTGACGCGTCCTCGGTGTCGGAGTGTTGATCGTCGAGGCAGGGGATCTCGCCTGTGTAGTACGAGGCTACCTCTGTAGCGCTCGCTGTGTAGCCCATCTGTATCACACATGAGTGGCACTCACCTGGGCACGATGGTCTCCGTGTGCAGCGTGCCCCGGCGGTCTGACGCGTCCTCGGTGTCGGAGTGTTGCTCGTCGAGGCAGGGGATCTCGCCTGTGTAGTACGAGGCTAGCTCTGTAGCGCTCGCTGTGTAGCCCATCTGTATCACACATGAGTGGCACTCACCTGGGCACGATGGTCTCCGTGTGCAGCGTGCCCCGGCGGTCTGACGCGTCCTCGGTGTCGGAGTGTTGATCGTCGAGGCAGGGGATCTCGCCTGTGTAGTACGAGGCTACCTCTGTAGCGCTCGCTGTGTAGCCCATCTGTATCACACATGAGTGGCACTCACCTGGGCACGATGGTCTCCGTGTGCAGCGTGCCCCGGCGGTCTGACGCGTCCTCGGTGTCGGAGTGTTGCTCGTCGAGGCAGGGGATCTCGCCTGTGTAGTACGAGGCTACCTCTGTAGCGCTCGCTGTGTAGCCCATCTGTATCACACATGAGTGGCACTCACCTGGGCACGATGGTCTCCGTGTGCAGCGTGCCCCGGCGGTCTGACGCGTCCTCGGTGTCGGAGTGTTGCTCGTCGAGGCAGGGGATCTCGCCTGTGTAGTACGAGGCTACCTCTGTAGCGCTCGCTGTGTAGCCCATCTGTATCACACATGAGTGGCACTCACCTGGGCACGATGGTCTCCGTGTGCAGCGTGCCCCGGCGGTCTGACGCGTCCTCGGTGTCGGAGTGTTGCTCGTCGAGGCAGGGGATCTCGCCTGTGTAGTACGAGGCTACCTCTGTAGCGCTCGCTGTGTAGCCCATCTGTATCACACATGAGTGGCACTCACCTGGGCACGATGGTCTCCGTGTGCAGCGTGCCCCGGCGGTCTGACGCGTCCTCGGTGTCGGAGTGTTGCTCGTCGAGGCAGGGGATCTCGCCTGTGTAGTACGAGGCTACCTCTGTAGCGCTCGCTGTGTAGCCCATCTGTATCACACATGAGTGGCACTCACCTGGGCACGATGGTCTCCGTGTGCAGCGTGCCCCGGCGGTCTGACGCGTCCTCGGTGTCGGAGTGTTGCTCGTCGAGGCAGGGGATCTCGCCTGTGTAGTACGAGGCTAGCTGCTGTAGCGCTCGCTTGCCATAACCCATCTATTTCACATAAAAAAAAACAATTGAGAATTCGTGGAGCCGAACGGCATATTCGAAAAATGTTTATTTTCGTATGTTTTACACTACTTTTCATAGCAATATTATCCAAATTTAACATAGACGGGGCTACAGCAACCGCATAACATTTAAGGTGTCCCCACGTAGAGAATTGTGATCAATTGAAATATCCGTCCACGTAATCAAGGGTCGTTTAAGCTGTTGGGATTGCAAGCGTTTTTCATAGTTCTGATCATATTGTTTGCCTTTATTCGAGGTTGAATAATTCAGCCCATGGTATACAATGATTGCTTATACATTAGATTGTTTAAGATATTTATTTATTTAATCTTTATTGCACAAAAGAAAAACTTATCGTACAAAAGGCGCACACAGTTAACCTTGGGGCAAAGTAGATAAATCATATCTATACTTATATACTACATACTTATTAAGTTGTAAAAATGAAATGTTTGTACATTGAAGATATTTTCAAAAAATTGATTGTTATGGACTATTTGGAGGTCACTAAAATTGTTATTGGTTATATGATACTTTTTATCCGACTACGCTGATAAAAAAACGAGGGGTTATGACTTTTTCTCCTCCGCGAACGAAGCATCTTCTAGTACCCAATAAACTTGACAATCCTTTTCTGGCAGATAATTGACAGCCGCTTGGTGAGAGACAACGATAAAATTAGCGATAAGAAAAATAACAGATAGAAAGTTCAGTTCTGAAAACAAGAAAGATATTCCGTACCCGCTGGTAGGACGGATGCGTGGCTATCCGCACGATTCTGGCCCCGGACAGCTTGGGGAAGTCGCGGTCGCCGAACTGCTCGCAGATGTTCCACGGGATGAGGTCGCCAGCCGCCTTGCGCCCGCGGCCCAGGTTGTCCCGGACAGACCTGTGACAGATACATATGATAAATAGTATAGTGGGACGTAGTTAAGTGAAAAGAATCCAAACCAAAAGAAGCTGTCATCCAAATATCAACCTTTTGTCTTAAAACTTATTTTTAAACAAAAAAAATGTTTTGAGAATTGGATTCTTTTTCTATACCAACGTCCATTATCCGCCTAGGGTGGTAAAATAATGTTTCAGTTTTTAGTTATTCGCCGATTCGACTTCCTATTTCCAGGAAGTGGAATTTTGGTTGGGGTCAATGATATTTTTGATCCTTGATGAAGTAAAATAATATAAGCTCACGCATTCTATATGTTGCTACCCAAGTAGCACACAAGCTGTATTCGAGCTTATACAGCCCTTATAACGCTCAAAGTGGCTGTATAAGCTCTTTACAGCTTGTGTGCTACCTGGGTATAGTCAGTGCTACGAGAAATATTAGTGATAAAAGGAGGTACTTCAATTTCATAAAAACTCGAAAGATACAACAATGTTAAAATCACATTTTTGGACTTTCCCAAAAAACGTCCCATACTAAAGCTTAAGAACGTGTGACGTCACACGTTCCTACCTTGTATGGGGAAATTAAGAACTGTGTTCTGCAACTACGTTAAAACTTGCGTTTATCGAAACGGTTTCATAACAAAAGTTACCATATATTTAATGGGTTATTAGTAATTAATATTTTCATACTTTTAAAATGAACTTTCCCACCCAACTTTAAAAACTCATAAAACAAGCTACACGTAAGGTATCGAACACGACTTTTTTTTGGATTTCTATCATAGAAATCACCATTTCGCATCATAATTTTGTTTTTATTTAAGTATAGTCAACATCCCTAGTTACACTCCAAACTTCTACATTGAATCGTGCCATTTTTTTACACATGTTGTAGAACACGAGAGCTGAGAGGGACTGCACTTTGAAATGTTACACAAAGGAGAAAAACATCTCAAGGTCGTTAGAGTTACTTCGAGTATGTAACAAGCACTCACTTGTCGGAGATGTTCCCCTCCAGGCACATCTGCAGCACGCACAGCACCTCCGGCATGGAGGTGGCGTTGGGCGGCGTGGGCGCCAGCAGCACGAACAGGTTGTGCGCCGGCGCGTCCCCCAGGAGTTGCAGGTCGTTGGGACTGTTCTGGAACGATAAACAAAACATTCTTCAATGCTTTCTAGACTTCGTGAATTTCATACATCCATGTTATTATAAAATTGTAAAAATGTAATGTTTTTTTTAAATGAATGAGAATGTGCGCATGTGAGCACTATTTTTTGTCACATCTAACCAAGACACTATTATTTGGAAAAGCTAAGGAACTTAATCCATTAATCTAATATTAATAGATTGGAGACTAATATAAAAAGTTTCTGACGACCGGTCAGGCTCAGCGGGAGTACCGTTGCCTGCGAAGCTGAAGGTCCTGGGTTCAAATCTCGGTAAGGGCAAATATTTGTGTGATGAGCATAAATATTTGTTCCTGCGTCTTGGATGTTTTCTATGTATATAAGTAAACATATCGTCGTCTAGTACCCGGAACAGAAGCTTTATTGATCTTACCGTGGGACTAGTTTGATTTGTGTAAAATTGTCCTGTAATAATTATTAATTATTCATTTATGAGAGGGGCTATGGAGAGGCGCTTTGCTACGTTAAATGTAAGGGGAGGAATGAATGATAAAATAGATGAAGTATGTCAGATGATGAATGCTAGAAATACTGATATTCTGTGTGTGAATGAGACAAACAGAAAGGGTTGTGACAGCACAAAATGAAGAGATTAATGAATGCGGGAGTTGTATGCCAGGACCGTAGCAAGTGGAAGGAGGTAGTACCCCTACCCCGTAATGGGAAAAAGGCGTGATTGTATGTATCTATTATTCAATATGCAATTCCAAAGTAACGCCTGAATCAATCAATGGTTCTCTGTGACCTGATTCACATTCACTCACCTTATAATGGCTGGCGACGTATATGGCGACCAGCCGATGCAGAAAGGCCTCGGCGGCGCGGTGGTAGCAGAACAGCGCGTCCCTGTTGACGCGGAACAGCTCGCACGCGGCCGGCGCGGGGGCCCCCACGCCCACACTCGGCGCCGGGGCCTCCAGACACAGCAAGGAGTTCAGCCACGCTTCCACAGGGTCCCCGGACCGGTAACGGATGGGCTCATCGAGTTTTATCTAAAAAATACTTCAAGTTTTATAAACAACTAGCTTCTGCCCGCGACTCCGTCCGCCTTAAATTCGTTTATCGCGGATAAGCGTATTTTTCCGGGATAAAAAGTAGCCTATTTAGTTCCCCGGGACTCAAACTATCTCCATACCAAATTTCATCCAAATCGGATCAGTGGTTTAAGCGTGAAGAGGTAACAGACAGACAGACATTCAGACATACTTTCGCATTTATAATATTAGTATGGATTGTGAAAGGATGGAGGAGGGTCACGTGTTACAAAATAGGGTACATGCATGAACTTTTTTTACCGCTTTTCTTAACTACATAACGATATACCTTAAAAACGATTTCAAACTGTAAAATTCAAATTCAAATTGGCCAAGAAATACGTAAGATACAGGCATTTTAAACTACTAATTAGACAGAGAGGTCCGATATGCACTGTTACGTCATAGTGCACTCCGGCCATATAAACTCCATATTAAATTCTGTTATGATAGAATGAAATGTTTCATGGCTTATATCTTGGTTATTTTTATAGTTATCCGAAAAATTATTTATGTCTACTTTTTGTTTTTTTTTGTTTATTTACCAAAAAGACATTACAAAAACATTTAATTATTTAATATTTTCTTCTGTTTCCGCGATTATTACTCATTGAAATAAAACAATTTAACGGATTATATCGCGTATATTATCTCATTTTAGTTCCCGACGTTTCGGAAGCTTTCCAGCTTTCCAAAATGTATCGAAATTGTGAAAAGAAGATTGGTTGAACAACAGATGGCAATAGAATATGCTGAGTTATTACAACACTGCCTTACGTCTGGCTATATGCTATGGAATGGTGAATTCTACGGGCAAGTTGATGGTGTGGCAATGGGGTCTCCGGTGTCTCCTGTTGTCGCCGATATTTTCATGGAAGACTTCGAGGAGAGAGCGCTTTCATTGGCACCTGTCAAGCCGAGGATATTTAAAAGATACGTAGATGATACCTTTACTATTTTACCTAGATCTAGTGTTTCAGCTTTCTTAGACCATCTGAACTCCATGCATAGTAAAATTAAATTCACTATGGAGTTGGAAAATCAAAATTCACTTGCATTCTTAGATGTGCTAGTAATTAGAGGTCCTAACAATGACATAGGTCATACTGTATATAGGAAACCTACGCATACAGATAGGTATTTGAATGGCAAATCTCACCACCATCCCTGTCAACTTGCTACAGTGGGTAAATCTTTGTTTCAGAGAGCCAGGGGTATCTGCGACGATCAACATCTGACTGCTGAGTTGCAGAATGTCAAACGTGCGCTTCGAGCCAACGAGCTCCAGATGCCACGTTCCAAGCAGAATCCCAGTATGAAGAAACCAACAGTCGAGCGTAAACCTGCCGTATTACCATATGTGAAAGGGGTCACAGACAAGATCGGAAACATCTTGAAGCGTGCTTCTATAAAAACATATTTCAAGCCGTTGAAGAAGGTGTCTCAATACCTTAGACCCGTGAAGAGTAGCACCCCTTTGCAGAGTGCAGGCATTTATAAGCTAGACTGCGAGTGTGGTCTTTCATACATTGGTCAAACGAAACGCAGTGTATCAACCCGGGTGAAGGAGCACATAGCAGATGTCAAGCACCGTCGGTGTAATAGGTCTGCAGTCTGTGAACATGTCATTGACAAACCAAACTACTCAATTAAGTTTGATAAACCTTCTATCCTTGCCAAAGAAAAAAGATATTTTCCCAGGATGCTACGCGAGGCTATTGAGATTAAAAAGCATCCTAATTTCAATAGAGAAGATGGATTGTCACTACCACCTGCTTGGGATCCTGTAATACATCTCATCAAGGAACAAGCGAGACACAGGACTGCAAAACCTTAATTTCCGAACGGTGTAAAATATCTTATCTGTTTAAAGTAGTTTAATAGTCTCTGTTTTTAAATATTATAATTAGTAATGAGGTAGCCTGGGAGTTTTTCTTTGCAGCGTTTCTTTTCTCCTCAGTACGCCTCATTTGTGAAATGCTGCTTGGTAAATTATTAGAATAAAATAATTAAGCCCTTCTGGCACATGTGTAACTGTCTTTACAGCTTAGGCCCATCTGGCATGTATGTACACCTTTATTTGTGTTTTTTCAAAAAATGGGTAGTTTGCACAAAATTGTAACTTTGACAGAGGAAAATACATCTTTTCTCAGTCCTCCCGTGACCATGGAAAGCTGGAAAGCTTCCGAAACGTCGGGAACTAAAATGAGATAATATACGCGATATAATCCGTTAAATTGTTTTATTTCAATTTAATTATTTACTCGCCAAACTGTTACGTTTGATGGCGAAACATTAACTTTTAATAAAGCAAAAATTAAAATTCATGCATATTCCCTATTACGAAATTTGACGCGACAATTAACTACGTACAAGCAAAAATATAAGTACTACTATATTTAGTGTCTTCTTGTGTTTATGTATATTACGGCCCATATCTCGTAAGCAGAAGATCCGTGGACAATAGGAGTACTAGCTGCACCTTAGTAGCAATCTTCGATAACACAACGCAATCTTCGGTAACAATAACCATTAATAATAATGAAATAATAATCTTTATTCTGTAAGTAGGCCACAAGGGCACTTTTACAAGTCTGACTCTACGGCGTTTCCTAAGAGAAGACCACTAAGGAGAACAAAGCCGAAACAAATTCAACAGTCTGTCATTTTTTCGAAATAACTCTTATATCTAGTACAATATTTGTACTTAGCCTATCCTAAATATATGTTTTGAGTATAAACTCAATGCGTAGTTCTCCAAGAAAATGTCTGGCAAGTTGAGAATTTGAAATAAGGTCGTTTGCGTGTACGGTAATTTGCGTTTCTGGCACAATGCGTCGAAAGGATCAAAACTTATAAGTAAAAAAAAAAATTGAATATAAAAAAAGTAAAATAAAGTTTTTTTTTATTTAAAGATTTTGACATTGACATCGAGTTCAGTGGTACAAGGGTTAGAATATTCTAGACTCACCGGAGCTGGTGCGTCGTGCTTCGTCTGAAGCATCGCGAACAGTTTCAACGATAGCGCGCGGCCCGTGCCCTCGTACCCAGACACCGTAGACGATAGCAACGCCAGCGGGGCCTTGGTAGCGGCCGCTGACACGTGGGTGATGGGAATGGCGGCCGCTTCGTCGACTAGGACCAGGTCAGCAGCGCTGAGGAGCGAGTGATCGTCCGGGGTGATGTACTGGAAATAATTTATTCAGATTACAAAAAAGACTATATATTGATTTAAACTTACACGATCTTCACCCATTATCACAACACAACAAAACGGGGCTTAATCTCGTATAAATATGATTTATTTAATTACCTTTCGTTGGTAATTCTTCGACGTTTCGGACGTCGCGTTACGTCCATGGTCTCGAAGGAAATTGTAGCGGCGAAATCAACGTCTTCTAGCCGCGCGAGTTTTTGAATCTACCCGCGCTTGATGTTTATTATTAGGTTGAACACTACGGTCGTCACTAGACCGACACACTACACTCACGACGTCAGGCGATTTATCGGATGTTATATGCTCAGACCAAGAAAAAAAGATAGACATGACACCGGGAACAATCTAATGAAGCCACTTAAAACCATGCTAAGTTTGTACTTACATGGCTCACGCACACAAATACAATCAAAACCATGCTATCTGCTCCTCAGTACGCATCGCGCTGCGGTGAAGTTAACGTCATTAATTACTGTAGGTAAAATGGTCTCCTGCGCTGTAAAAGGGTGTACAAAACACAGTGCGTCAACCAAAAAGTCGGACAGAGTAACTTTTCACTTGTAAGTATCAAAATAATAAATTAAAACATTTTTAATAAAAAACACTCAAAACCTCAACAGTCTGTCAAAGTGGCAAAGCATGAGTGTTACCAGAGTAAGATTTCTAATTACCCCAAACGGTTACGGACCGTACATGAAGTCGTCGTCAGCGCCATCTATACTAACCTGTTTGATTTGCTATCCCTGTACCTACTTTAAAGTTTGTCAATTTTTAACATTTAAGGTTCCCAACTAATGTTGAAAGAAAAAATATATGGATAGATTTTGTAGGAAAGAGCCGAAACGATTCACAATGTGAACCAAATAAAAATAGCGTCGTTTGTTCGAATAATTCTGACAATAATGATCAAAATTAAAATACTGGATTGCCTTTTTATTTTCTCCATGATTTTTTCAACACCTGTGGCCTGTTTCACGTAGCTACAAGTTCCAAATTACAAACAGAAGTCTATTTCTATCAAAGGCAAATATTTCATAAATATACATCAATCAATTTAGTCCCACACTAAGTTAGGCTTATAATACGTACGCTGTTAGTTGTTATCGGAGCATGTTAAATGACGTATTCTTTTTTCACTTTTAAAAAAGAAATGTGCATATAAATTCACACAAAATACGATAGTCCAATTTTGTTGCTGAGGCTAAAATATTTTTTAAAAATTTCCAAAATTCTTACCTAATAATCTTTGGTCATTAATAATCACTAGTTATTATCATTATTGGCCTATTTTGATGTTGTTGTGCCTAATACCGTTCATTATGGTTTACAAGCTCAAAATATCATTCGATTTAATATTTAAGAAGAAATCATAGACAAGATAGAGAACTTATAACAAATTACCCAAATTATAGGGAGCTCTTCTTTCAGATGGTAACACTTACACGCACACACCTTTAAAAAAGTGGCCTCATAAGATTGTTCCCGGTGTCATGTCTATCTTTTTTTCTTGGTCTGAGGTTATATGATGTTGCTTACATTTACTAATTACTGGATTCCACGAAGATGAAAGCTTGAAACCATCTTCCCGGTTGAAATTTCGGTGTTTCTTGATTTCAATTGCTTCACGCACGATTCTACTATAGTAATTACGTTCCGTAGAAAGGATCTTGGGATTATGAAGCTCAATCCAGTGGTTTGGTCCCGCTTCTAATAAATTTCGGCATACTTTGAATAAGTCCTGGCGGTTCTTAACAGCCGCGATATGTTCCTTGACTCTTTTCATCTTGTCTGTCCAATATAAGAACTCCCGCAACTGCAATTGATCTTGTAATGGTAATTAAATAAATTATATTTATACGCGATTAAGCCCCGTTTTGTTGTGTTGTGATAAAAAGACTATATATTCAACAATATCATAAGTAACACAGACAATCTACCAGATTTCAAGACAAATGTTGATTAAGGCTTAAAGAACTTAAATCTCTATCTCAAGAAGTGCACATGGAATGAAAAGTAAAGATTTATTTATCAGCTCAGTGGGTTGTACAATGGCCTACGAAGCTAGCGGTGCCGGGTTCGAATCCCGGCCAGGGCAAGTGTTTGTGTGGTTTGTTCCTGGGTCTTGGATGTTTTCTAAGTATTAATTTATCTATATATTGTGTATATCGTCGCCTAGTACCCATAGTACAAGCTTTGTTTAGTTTGGGACTAGGTCGATTTGTGTAAGATTGTCCCTGATATTTATTTATTAATTGTTTATGACACAAAAAAGGTACGAACTCGAAACTTTATTTATTTATTACAAGTGCCTAGCACACTTGTAATCTGTGTTCCTAGTACAAGCAAGCATTGAGTACGAACTTAAACAGGATGATGTGATGAGGTGCTCAACTGCTCAGGTTGGTATCACACACTAGGCAAGAAAACATAGGAAGGATCACAAATCACTAATCTGCTTGGAATTCCTAGCGATATTAATCCTCACAATATCTTTCTTGAAATCTGGATTCGTCGACCTCAGTATATTGTAATCTATGTGTTCCCAGTAAATACGAGTACAATCACGCACCCAACACGTTGGAGTGCAAGCTCAAAATCGCTAAGAGGTTTTCAGGGCGGGGTGAGGTGATGTAGATGGTGTCATACTCCTATTGTATGAAAACACGAATTAATCAAACTTCAAAAATCACTAGCCCGGACAGTCAGTCTCGAGTTCCTGGATAAGGAGAGGAAACATAGGAATCAGTGGCGTGCACAGACAGGGCCTTTTTAATGACCTAGGAGGCAAACGAGCAGACGGGTCGCCTGATGGTAAGCGATCACCGTCGCCCATAGATACTTGCATCACCAGAGGAGTCACAAATCTTTCAGGTGGGAGTACGTTCTTTTCTTGAAGGCTTGAAGGTCGCATCGGTCCGGAAACACTGCAGGCGGCCATTTATTCCACAGTACAGTCGTGCGAGGCAGGAAATTTCTAGAAAAACGCACAGTTGTGGACTGCCAACCATCTTAGAGGTGAGGGTGGAAATATGCTGTGCCTATATTGAGCCATGGTTGTTCAGGAATTCAGGGTAGGCAGTTTTTCTGGGTAGGCAGTGCCTATGTGCCTATATGTACCTCACGCCACTGATAGGAACGATCAGAAATCACTAACCTGGACAGTCTGTCTCGAGTTTCTAGCGACATTGATCCTCACAATAGCCTTCTTGAAATCCGGATTCGTCGACCTCAGTATATTGTAATCTATATGTTCCTGGTACAAGCAAGCATCCAGGCCTTTGAGTACGAACTCGAACAGAGTGATGAGGTTCTCAGGGTGAGGTGAAGTGACGTAGATGTTGACGTAGCCCAGGGCCACGGCGGCGGCGACGGCGAGGCCGAGACAGGCCGACTTGCCGCGGCCTCGCGCTGCCGTTAAACAGTGGGGAGGCCTAGGAGAAGAACATATTATATCACTTAAAAAGCCCAACAAAGTACCCAACTGGCGTGAAGTAGCCCAGAATAGGAATAGGCTTGTATCCTAAAAAAAGATAATTAGACCGTCATTTAGGTTATCAAAAAATATTAGACACGTATTTTTTCTTTTGACAATTTATGAGAATATTATTTATGTTATAAAGAACCTAGAGTCTTTTACTAAGAATTCAGATATCCACAATTTTAATACTAGAAATAAAAACAAAATCGCCAATTAGAAAGTTCCGCGTACGTAAATTGGCCAAATCATTCGTAGGCCAATGTATACGTACGTATAACAAGCTACCAGATGATGCTTTAAAATTACCGTTTCCAGCTCTCAAAAAGTACTTAAAAGAGTCTCTAATGGCAAAGGCATAGAGGTAGAGGACTAGGAGGTTACAAAAATGCATGGTCCAAAACAGAAACCAAATAATTTACTTTTACCGGGACACATTTCTTATAAGGTGGCATATCAAACGTATGTAGGTAAGTTGTTTTAAATAAAATAAAAAAACATTATTTTGCTTTTTTATATTCTATATATATATTTTTTACTTTTATAAGTTTTGATATGTTTTCTTGAAGAAATACGCATTGAGTTTATACTCAAACACATATATTAAGGATAGGCTAAGTAGAAATATTGTAATAGATATAATACTTATTTCGAAGAAATGACTGATTGTTGAGTTTGTTTCGGCTTTCTTCTCCTCAGTGGTCTCCTCTTGGGAAACGCCGTAGAGTCAGACTTGTAAAAGTGCCCTTGCGGCCTGCTTACACAATAAAGATTATTATTTTATTATTTCCATTAAACAAAAAATGATGAAGATATAGCCCCGTTAAAGTTCCTCGTAACGTCACGCCGTGCGACCGTTTTTTGCACGGCGTGACGTCATGCGCCCCCACTCCCAAACTTTGACGCGCTTTATTTTTGTCTCTTTTTGATTGATTGACAAAAGAAAAATACGTATCCAATATTTTTTGATAATGTAACTGACCGACTAATTCGATTTTTTTTTTACCCAGTAAACTATATCTAACCCTGATTGATGGCGTTATGTAAGATTTTACCCACGCTATCTCTTCTAAATCAAGTTTATGAGGAAGCGATTAAACAAACCTTATACAACAAAACAAATTGTTGGTTAGAACTTATTCACATTAAAATATAGACTACTTAACCTAGTCAAATCACAAATCAGCAATTTTTGTTTTGAAGTCAAGACATATCGTAGTAGGTATGAAGCTTATTATCACAACACAACCAACGGGGCTTCTTTAATTGCCAACGAAAGGTAATTAATTAAATCATATTTATACGCGATAAGGCGTTGATAATAAGTGAAAATCCACTTAGTAATCAAGGTATGAAGCTTGTAGAAAAGTATTCCCGGGCGTCGTTCCAAATTTCAAGAGTCAAACTGCTTTTATTTAATATTTTCTTCTGTTTCCGCGATAATTACTCATTGAAATAAAACAATTTAACGGATTATATCGCGTATATTATCTCATTTTAGTTCCCGACGTTTACTGCGAGGGAAGACAGAAGCATACACAAGGGACTCATACCATTTTGTCAGTGAGATTAAGGATTTGAGACTAACTGATGATGAAGTTATGGTCAGTTTTGATGTCCAGTCTCTCTTCACATGCCTACCAGTTCAAGAATGTATCGAAATTGTGAAAAGAAGATTGGGTGAACAACAGATGGCAATAGAATATGCTGAGTTATTACAACACTGCCTTACATCTGGCTATATGCTATGGAATGGTGAATTCTACGGGCAAGTTGATGGTGTGGCAATGGGGTCTCCGGTGTCTCCTGTCGTCGCCGATATTTTCATGGAAGACTTCGAGGAGAGAGCGCTTTCATTGGCACCTGTCAAGCCGAGGATCTTTAAAAGATACGTAGATGATACCTTTACTATTTTACCTAGATCTAGTGTTTCAGCTTTCTTAGACCATCTGAACTCCATGCGTAGTAAAATTAAATTCACTATGGAGTTGGAAAATCAAAATTCACTTGCATTCTTAGATGTACTAGTAATTAGAGGTCCTAAAAATGACATAGGTCATACTGTATATAGGAAACCTACGCATACAGATAGGTATTTGAATGGCAAATCTCACCACCATCCCTGTCAACTTCCTACAGTGGGTAAATCTTTGTTTCAGAGAGCCAGGGGTATCTGCGACAATCAACATCTGACTGCTGAGTTACAAAATGTCAAACGTGCGCTTCGAGCCAACGAGCTCCAGAAAACACGTTCCAAGCAG
Organism: Hedya salicella; assembly: GCA_905404275.2. NCBI lineage: Eukaryota > Metazoa > Arthropoda > Insecta > Lepidoptera > Tortricidae > Hedya > Hedya salicella. The sequence goes on along the minus strand of FR990111.1, from coordinate 12,694,050 downwards.
AATCCCAGTATGAAGAAACCAACAGTCGAGCGTAAACCTGCCGTATTACCATATGTGAAAGGGGTCACAGACAAGATCGGAAACATCTTGAAGCGTGCTTCTATAAAAACATATTTCAAGCCGTTGAAGAAGGTGTCTCAATACCTTAGACCCGTGAAGAGTAGCACCCCTTTGCAGAGTGCAGGCATTTATAAGCTGGACTGCGAGTGTGGCCTTTCATACATTGGTCAAACGAAACGCAGTGTATCAACCCGGGTGAAGGAGCACATAGCAGATGTCAAGCACCGTCGGTGTAATAGGTCTGCAGTCTGTGAACATGTCATTGACAAATCAAACCACTCAATTAAGTTTGATAAACCTTCTATCCTTGCCAAAGAAAAAAGATATTTTCCCAGGATGCTACGCGAGGCTATTGAGATTAAAAAGCATCCTAATTTCAATAGAGAAGATGGATTGTCACTACCACCAGCTTGGGATCCTGTAATACATCTCATCAAGGAACAAGCGAGACACAGGACTGCAAAACCTTAATTTCCGAACGGAGTAAAATATCTTATCTGTTTAAAAGTAGTTTAATAGTCTCTGTTTTTTTTTTTAAATATTATAATTAGTAATGAGGTAGCCTGGGAGTTTTTCTTTGCAGCGTTTCTTTTCTCCTCAGTACGCCTCATTTGTGAAATGCTCCTTGGTAAATTATTAAAATAAAATAATTAAGCCCTTCTGGCACATGTGTAACTGTCTTTACAGCTTAGGCCCATCTGGCATGTATGTACACCTTTATTTGTGTTTTTTCAAAAAATGGGTAGTTTGCACAAATTGTAACTTTGACAGAGGAAAATACATCTTTTCTCAGTCCACCCGTGACCATGGAAAGCTGGAAAGCTTCCGAAACGTCGGGAACTAAAATGAGATAATATACGCGATATAATCCGTTAAATTGCTTTTATTTACTTTAGCTTTTGTTTAATTAATTAAAAATCATCATCATCATCATATCAGCCCAAAGATGTCGACTCCAGGACAAAGGCCTCCCCCAAAAAATTACATAACGACCGGTCGTGTGTCGCCATCATTGAACACTTGAACAGTTTCCCGGGATCTTCACAAAATCATCGGTTAGGTGTCGTCGCACGCGACGTCGTCCTGTACGCGGTCGCCACTCGGGAACCTTTCTGCCCCAGCGGCCAGAAATATTTGTTGATAGTATCGTTTTATGTTCTGAAGTTTCAAATTCTTGTTTCAATGCCTATTTCTTTTTTTTTACACAAATAGTCTATTAGTAAAATACCTGGACGTTTTGGAAGCCAGTGTGTCAATGATAGCAATAAGTGCTGTCGCCTGATCGTAGGTGCGACAGAGAGCGACGAGCGGCCCGGCGGGCGGCGTGTCGGAAAGAGACGACACTAATTCTGTAAGCTTCGGGTTGACGCGCTGAAAGGTAAACGTAAAATGGTTTGATTTTTACCTTTGACACGCTCATTTATGTCAATTATATTATGAGAAATATAATAATACTAGCTTTTGTCCGCGACTTCGTCCGCCTTAAATTTGTTTATCGCGGATAAGGGTATTTTTCCGGGGTAAAAAGTAGCCTATGTCCTTCCTCGGGACTCAAACTATCTCCATACCAAATTTCATCCAAATCGGTTCAGCGGTTTAAGCGTGAAGAGGTAACAGACAGACAGACAGACAGACACACTTTCTCATTTATAATATTAGTATGGATTATGACAATTTGAATTGCTGTTTTCACAATATGCCGTCTCCCCCTTCATCACGGTTTTTCTTGTGTGATATCTGTAACTATACAGGCTCGAGGGCTCCAATAAAACATGCCATTATTAAAAAGTGCTCCAGTGTCAAACAAGTTTAAAAACCACTGATGTAGAGCTACCTCTGGTGAAGCGTTGACCGGTTCCACTTGGGCAGTCTTGGAGGAGATTGGCAGAACAGTGAGGTCGTCATCCAGTATCAGGCAGCGAGGATTGTCTGCGAGCGAGAGGAGGAACCTCTCATTGAATCTGTTCACTATGGTGTCATGGGCTTCGGTTTTGAACCTGTAAATAATTACAAAACGTATTTCATATAACCAGCTGCAGTGTTTTTTTTTTCTTCAATATATGTACAAAAACTTTTGTTATTCATCTCCTATACTATTATAAAGTTGTAAAAATGATATGTCTGTACCTTGAAAATATAGGAAAAATATATATTGCACTATTTGGAGGTGAGAGAAGTGATTTTTTTTTTATATTTTATATCTTTGTATGTTTTCTTGTGTCTTCACCACGCCAAATCGGCAAAACTGATTTCAACTATCTTTGGTACACACTTAGCTGGTTATCCAGAGATGGTTATAGGATACATTTTACCCGACTATGCTGAAGAAAACAGGGGTTATGACTTTTTCTTCTCCGAAGCCGAACAAAGTCATGGGCATTTTCTACTTTTATAATCATTCATTTTATTTTGAAATTATTACTGAAATGCCGTCAGTTTCCACCATTTTTGCGATATATGGTTATAGGTCAATAGGTTTGGACACTATGTCGCCTTAAGAATCTATAGAAAAATTGACTCACCTTGCATGGACATCCATAGTGATTGAGTGCAACTGTCTGAGCGAATCCATAGTCTTCAGCAGAAATATAATGAGTCCACCTCCTTCCACCGTTTCTATTGTGCGAGCTAGCAAGTTGGGTGTCAAGGCTTCAAAGTCCTGAATGAAAGAAAAAGTTTGGGTTTTTTTAATAATTCTTGCTGTTAATTACATAAGACTGAAATGGACTACTATGTGTTTGTCTTGATTTCAATTACATACATAATGAAATTGGTCAAAAATAGAAAGTAAAAAATAAGAACTTGAATATATTAAGGTTATATTAAGTTTGAAGTGTAAAATTTTATCCTTAATGTTAATAATGACAAAAAAAAATTCTTTTGTTTCCATGATTATCATTCATTTCAATAAAACAATTTTAATGGAATTTATTGCGTATATTATCTCATTTGAGTTCCCGATGTTTCAGAAGCTTTTCAGCTTTCTATGTTCATGGATTGACTAAACACGGAAAGTTGAAAAGCTTAAAGTCAAGAACTCAAATGAGATAATTTATGCAATATAATCTGTTCAAATTGTTTTATTTAAGAAAGCAAAGGTTAATATACAAAAATAAGTAAACTTATAACATGAGAGGTTACCTGTAATACACATACTCCATATGTCTGACCAAGCATTGCATGACTCTCTGAGTAGTACCGTCCATGTATGGTGGTGGCCACTCGGAAGGAATCAAACAGAGATTCTTCTGACACTTCCAGTTTACCTGCCGCTATTTTCTTTGCCCGTTTCCGTCCATGACTAAAAATAACATATTTCATTTTTAATTACAATAACTTCTTATAGCTGAGAAAAGACTGACTGAAAACTTTTTTTATGTACTTACTTGCTTATAGCTTCATCTTTGTTTTTATAACACCAGAGGACTGTTGGTCGGGATTTGACTGTTGATTTGACCAAAATATCGTAAAGAATTGGCACCTTTAAAAAGAAAAATAAATTGATGTCTCATTATTTCATTAAGGAAATATTCTCACAGCACAACTGTAGCCATAAAAAAGGTTCAATTTTTATTGATTTTATAGCATAACTAACTACTACGTTATTACAATCAGAAAACAAGATGCATTCTAAACTTTGTATATAGGTACATTATAATTGCTTAAACTTACTTGATCTCTGCCCTTATCTCCGACCAACAAAAACATCGTTCGGTGCCCCAGCTTAACTCCATTTTCTATCATAACTCGAATTCGATTATCAATCTTCTTCTTAACCATTTTTAATGATTTATATTAGATTATAAACAAAACGTTTAATTCTAACCTCAAAGCTCATACCGCGGTCACCGCAGTGACATTTGGAATAACCTCAAAAGAAGCAGTTTTCTTGACAGTAATTGATTTTAGTTTAGCTACTATTATTTCCAAACACACATTTACTTATTTTGTTATACTTGGAATAATACATATTTGTTATTTTAAGTTGAGTTTACTGATAATGAACATTAAATATTTTTTAATCAGTAAATGTGTATATAATTATTATGCATGTAAATAAAACGCAACATAGTATTTTTTTTTATGTATTTTAATGTTACCGGTACTGATAAATAGTATATTCTTTATTATTGTAGACGGGCAAATACAGACAATTTTGAAGGGATAAATTAGACGATAATTTACTATTGTCTAGTAAACAAGCGCTAGGTAAGTTCGATACTTGAACCATTGTGATTTAAATGAAACTTATTCTCCCGTACAAAATAATTAATTTAGAGTAAAATAATCACACTGCTATATCCGTAAAATGACAATTGGTTTCGTGTAGTTCGCATACCGAATAATAATTGGTAATATTAAGTTTCTCAGAGGTGTGTATTTTATATTTAATAACAATCTTGACATTGACAGCTAACATTTTAGTTTTTCTTACAAATCTATGTAGACCAAATTAAAAATGAGCTACAGTCCAAAGATAATGTATAATCAACGACAACAGCCGAGCTCGAGTCGAGTGGAGGGCGTGAATGCAGTTCCAATAAATCCAACTACTATCACTGATTTTATTATTCTTTTTCATTATGAACCCGCTCCAAAAGATTGAATTACTTTTAGGAAAGAAATCTATATGTCTTAGTACAGGGAAAATTAACATTATTTCTTCCTCAAATAAAGTTTAAACACCGGTTTCCAACTGCTTTCCGACCCAATACGAGAAATTTTACCAAATAGATTATCAAAGATAATAAAAACTTTGAAGCATCGAATTTTTCAACCAAATGCTTCATTTCTTATTATGCGTCTCAAGGAGGCTTACGCTGTTTACAGTTTCGTCTATGTACTGTAAAGTTCTGTAACAAAATGTGCCCGGAGTGCGCCCCAGCACCGCGGTCTGGCCTTGTATAACGTAGGTATGTGTAACAGTATCTTGACCTCACCAGAATCTAATGAGGCCAGGATACTGCTTAAAATTTATTGCTCCTCTTTGGGAGACGGTAGGAAGTTAATTATAAGTTTGTACCTATTGAGATAATCAGTACGTATTACAGGGGGGGGAAACCTTCAGTTAAAAGAAGAATACATATTTATTTTTATTTATGTAAAGCCAACATTTTTAAATTGTTTTTTTTTTCAAGTGTATGTTGATTTAATTAATGTAAACATATTTATACATTTAAAAAGTAAGAAATAAATTTTGAAAGTTGGACTTATTTTCTGCAAAAAAAGTAATAGTGCTTTTATTTACATGACCAACCACTGTGATTAAGTTCAAATATTGGCTGTATCGTGAGTATATTCATACAAACAGTCGAGCATTCCACATTTTTGATATTAACCAAGTTTTCGTTGTTACATTGTTACATTCGATCGTTATAATATTGTATTAATTAACATAAAGAAACTAGAAGGTGCCCGCAACTCCGTTTGTAGACAAGAAAAATGTCATAATCCTCTTTTTTACTTCAGCGTAATGCCCAGCTACCCGTGTACCAAACTTAGTTGAAATCCGTTAAGCCGATTTGGCGTGATGAAGCCACAACGACATACGAATATACAAAAAATACATTATTTTTTGTATCAGTAACCTCCAAATAGTCCATTACAATATTTTTTTGAAAATATCCTTAATGTACAGACATTCCATTTTTACAACTTAATAATAGTATATAAGACTATTGCTGGACTTTTCATCATCTAAATTCTTCTTAGCGTAAGATTAAACGTACTTAATCCATATCCATACTATCCATACTAATATTATAAATGAGAAAGTGTGTCTGTCTGTCTGTCTATTACCTCTTCACGCTTAAACCGCTGAACCGATTTGGATGAAATTTGTTATGGAGATAGTTTGAGTCCCGGGGAAGGACATAGGCTACTTTTTATCTCGGAAAAATATCCTCATCCGCGATAAACGAATTTAAGGCGGATGAAGTCGCGGGCAGAAGCTAGTTAAAAAATAAAACTGTCAACCTGATTCTAATTTTGTCGTTATTGTTTTATTTTAACAATAGTATATATTTTAAATAAAAAAAAATACTTTTTAGCCTGATCAACTTAGTTTAGCATAACAATAATTTTACCGTGTATGGTAAAGTCTATAGTAAAATTCAGTTAAAAATATTAACAGTAGCCAATAGCCACCAGTAAGTGGGTCGATCGTTGACAGCGTAATTTCTTCTGTCTCACCGAATTAAAGTCATTTAAACATCTTATTTTTCCGTTTTTGAATGAAATTTGCGCTAGCATACTCGAATACATTTTCGATGTTTCGCAACAGCTAACTTCTCAGAAGTAGGGAATATGCATAATATTTTCTTTTTGCTTTATTAAAACCTTTCTAGCAAAATAGAGTTTAATATGGAGTTTATATGACCGTGATCGTAGTAGACTGTGACGTTGATAACTGTAAACTGCAGCATCAGCACAATTAAAACATTAAAATATATTAAAACGTTGCGTTTTATTTGTAGCAAGAAAACAATAGTTATGACACTGTACATCAATCAAAAATAAAATTCAAAAACATGCATAGACAAAATTAGGGACATAAGAACAGCATCACTGGACAGCATCACGACCTTCCAACACCTTCTCCTGATGTGCTTGAGCTGAGACACGTCTCTATCCATGCATTAAATTTGCACAGTGTCTTGCAAACTTTAATTTAGCCAGTGGTTTTGTCATTATATCAGCTATCTGAATCTCAGTCTGACAGTAGCTGACATTTATCAGTCCACTCACGAAATGTTCATGGGTGAAATGGTATCGCACATCAATATGCTTTGACCGCTTATTAAACGAACCAGATTTTATCAGTTGAATCGAACTTTGGTTATCGACGTGCAAATTTATTTTCAAGTCTGTATCGTTCATTTCCTTTAACAAAGATTTTAGATACAATGCCTCCTTGCAACAGTCTGCTGCGGTTATGTACTCGGCTTCTGTTGACGATAAGGCCACTATAGGTTGTCTTTTGGATGCCCACGATATTGGTCCATCGGCTATCATTAGAACGAAGCCAGATATGCTTCTTCTCGTTAGCGCATCACCAGCATAATCAGTCACTGAGAGCATCGAGCATTCTCTATGGGCCGGTTTTGTTTGAACATTATGCCCTTATCTTTAGTCCCAACTAAATATTTGAAAATTTTCTTCACTCTTGTAACATCTTCCTTAGTGGGATTTTCAATTTTCCTGCTGACTTGATTTACAGCCTGTGCGATGTCTGGTCTAGTTCTAGTGGACAGGTACAGTAAACTTCCCACTGCCTCTCTGTAGGGTTAATCCTTCTCCTGGGTAGTTTCCTGTATGGACTTTCCATCGTTACTTCCAGGTGTCTCACAAGGATTGGCATTTTTCATTTTATATTTTTCTAATATGTCATTTATGTAACTTATCTGAGTAAGCTTTATTCCCTCTTTAGTGTTACTTATTTCCATGCCGAGATAAGTACTTGGGTTTTGATTCTTTTTCATTTCAAATTTGGTTTCAAGTTTCTTCAATATATTATCGATCTTTTGCTTATCTTTCCCTATGACAAGTCCGTCATCGACAAATAATCCAATTATTATGGACTTGTCTTCGTTTATGAAAACGCATCGATCGGTCTTAATTGTCTCAAATCCCAAATCAAACATCGCTTGGGTAAAAGTTTTGTTCCATGTGAATGGAGCTTGTTTTAAACCGTATTACGATTTTTCCAGTCGGCAAATTACTTCCGTAGTATGACAGTCAGTCTTATGGCCAGCCGGTAATTTCATATAAACTTCATCTGTCATCTCTCCGTACAAGAACGCTGTCTTGACATCAAAAGTCTATAGGGACTTTTATTTATGAGGTAGTTTGCAGTGTTCACTGCCTCTGCCCATAGGTTTGCAGGGATATTAGAATCTAGCATTAGCCATCTTGTTTTATCCATTAGCGATCTATTTTTCCTTTCACTGCAACCATTTTATTGTGGCGTGTAGGATGCAGATAGTCTTCGGCCTATACTATTTTCTATAAGAAGTTTATCAAAGGCTTTGGACCTGTATTCGCCTCCATTATCAGATTGCAAATAATGAATTTTCTTCTTATGAAATAGTTCGACATTGTTTTTATACTCCTTGAATTTTTGTGACTTCACTCTTTTCTTTCATAAAGTAAACACAGCAGTATCTCGTATAATCGTCAATAAAAGTGACGAAATACTTTGACCCAGCCAAAGATTCATTCTCGAAAGGACCGCATACATCGCTGTGAATGATCTGGAGTGCTTCAGTAGAGATTATTTCGTCATGGCTTTGGAATGGTAGAGTGGTAAATTTTCCTTTGATACAAATGTCACACTGTCCAAGCGTTATTTCTTTAAAATTTAGTCCTTGCATCATTTCATTCTTTACCATTTCCTTAAGGTCTCTTTCATTAACGTGACCTAATTTCTTATGCCATTTCATTATTTCACTTTCAGCTCCAGGCGTGAAATTAGCTGTCTCTTCCGGTTCTTGGAATTCAAAATAGTATAAGCCATTTCTTCTCTTAGCTTTTAAAATAGTACTTTCATCTTCTATAATACTGGCTTGTTCCTTTTCAAATGGAACTTTAAAGCCATGATCTGTCATCTTACTTACTGACATCAGATTATTCGACAAATCAGGTACGTATAGTGTGTCAGTTAAATTATGTTTGCAATTGCTTGTGTAGAGTTCAATTTTCCTTTTCCTTCTAATTCGGTAGTATGCTTCTCTGAAGCCAACCGTAATGTATCTGTCGCAGGGGTTAAGTTAGTGAGCAAACTTTTTTCTCCTGTCATGTGTGACGTGCGGCCACTATCCAGACACCACAAACCGTCTTTGATTTTCGAAGTTCCAGTTGTCAAACAAATATTAAAAGTTTTTTCTTGACTTTTAGCTTTAGGGTTATTTGGTCTCTTCTTTGACCAACAATCCTCTGTGGAATGTCCTTTCTTATGGCAATACTTGCAATATTATAAAACAAAGAAAAAATACAAAAAGAAATAATATAATAAAACAAAGAAAGTTAATTAATAATGTAGTTTTTTAATTTTATGATGAGGTGAGTGGTAGTTTACAAAGATTAATTAAATGAGTTAATAATGTAATTTTAATTTTAATGGTGGGTCGAGTAAGAGTTACTGAGATGAAAGGTTAAAATAATTTCTAAGTTTTATTTAGGTGACAGTTGAGTTGAGATAAATTTTATGCTTAACGTATGTTTATATAATTAATTTACAATGTGGTATAAGAAATTTTAAAATTGAATTGGCAGGTATGTTTTAACTTATACAGGGTGATACAAAATTTAAATAAAATAGTGTGTTTTATAGTGAGTCGATTGAGGGGATTTGTTGAAAGGAGGTTATTGTTCGAGTATTCACGACCATTGTCACACCTTATTTTCTTCACTTTTTGATTGAAATGATTTTCAGCCAACGACACAAACTGTTTAACTTTATCAAACGCTTCACTTTTGAAGGTGATTAAGTAGACAACACAGAAATGTGTATAATCATCAAAGAAAGTTACAAAATATTTTTTGTTATCTCAAGTGGGAATTTCGACTGCGCCGCAAATATCTCTATGAATGATTTTTAGAGGTAATTTAGCTTTGAATCTATTATTTTTGTACGGATTTCTTATCATTAATGCAAATTTCGCAAAATTTGTCTGAATGTTTTGATACCATTTTGATACCATTCACCAGCTTTGCTAGACGAGGCACATCGGAAACGTGACCTAGCCGACGGTGCCAGATATTGGCGTTCTCTGTAAGTAAGGCTTCGTGAACTATGTTAGCGGAAAATTCTATTTCGTAAAGACCGTTTCTCGTTTTATAACCTGTTAATATAATTTTGATATTTTTCTTTATAAATACCTTGTCTCCAACGAAGAGTATAGATCCATTATGGTCAGTAATAGAACTGACAGATATCAGGTTTCTGGAAACTTCCGGAACGTAGAGTACATCTTCAAATTGACAATGATTTGTATTGACTGTACCTGTGGCTTGAGCGACGAGATTCTCTGCATTAGCACATTTAATTTCAACGTTTATCTTTTCTGTAAAATTTATGACATTTTTATTAATAAACATGTGTGAAGAGGCTTCTGAATCTATTATTGATTTAATTTTCGTGTGGTTCTCCTCGCTTACCAGGGTATAATTTCGGCAGTATTTTTCAATATGACCTTTCTTATTACATTTCCTACAAGTCTTTGTAGCGTAGCACTCCCTGGAGTTGTGACCAGTTTTGTTGCAAATACTGCACCTTTTACCGTCGCAGAACCTAGCAATGTTACCTACTTTTCCACAGCTGAATAATGAGAATTGAAGAATCCAACCAACTAGAGAGCGAAAGCCGCCTGAAAGATATAAAGATTATCTGATGAATTATGATACGGAAGTGTGCTGGGCCCATAACCTGTATTTTAATGAAACCAGGAGGACTTTGAGTACTTGGATTTAATACAGGGCACAACACATCACAATAGTAACTTAACTATACACAAATATATCAACAAGATGTTTTCATGACTGTAGCTGTCAACGGAGTGCAGTATAAAACACTGTTTAAATGTAGTGACAGTTTGCTGTCACTACCATTCAAATAGAGAACAGAATCTCTTTCAAACCTTACCAGTCAGTCCATTGCTAACCTCCTTTCAACAGGGACTTGACAGGACATCTCTCGACTCAATAGCTGTTCTGAAGCTGTCAAAGTTTGTAGGTAGACTGTACAACATCATTATGCTCAATAATTCTGGATGAATTTTTACATCCATGTCTTCTAGTTTACCAACTACATCGATAAAATTATTGAGATGGTCCCTTACATCTTCTTCCGGAGTCATTTTCTTTAACACCAGTTGCTTTAGTAGTGTAGCCTTTCTTGCTGGCCCAGAACTTTGATGTATTGACTTTAATTAGTCCCATAGCTCCTTGGATGTATCACACCTCTTGATTTGCTTGAGTTCTTGTGGGGATATAAGTAAGAGTAGCTCCGATCTTGCCTTTGAGTCTTCCTTCAGGAACGCACTTCTTTGATTGGCAGTCGCATTTTCCTCTAACGTTTTTTCACCACTTGCGCACTCCCATAGATCAGTTTTTATGAGAATTGCCTGTGCCTGCAGGCACCAGGTATCGTAGTTCGATTTTTTTAGTGGTTCTATGCTTCGAATGCTTGAGCTCATTTTATATTTATTTTCTCCCTTTATGTTTTAATAAATGCTTCTTCCATTTGCCATAACCACGCTCTGCTACCACTGATAGAGTAAACTGCAGCATCAGCACAATTAAAACATTAAAATATAATAAAACGTTGCGTTTTATTTGTAGCAAGAAAACAATAGTTATGATACTGTACATCAATCAAAAATAAAATTCAAAAACATGCATAGACAAAATTAGAGACATAAGAGCAGCATCACGGAACAGCATCACGACCTTCCAACAGACGTAACAGTACATGTCGGACCTCTCTGTCAAATCGCTGCCTAATTAGTAGTTTAAAATGCCTATATCATGCGTATTTCTTGACCGATTTTAATTTTATTTTCACTTTTTGGAATAGTTGTTACGGTATTTTGATATTTTGTTAAGAAAAGCGATCAAAAAATTTCATGCATGTTTCCTATTGACACAAATCGTTTGTGAGGAGTGTGGGAAACTGTCAATTATTATTGACAATAATTTGACAAACTATGTCATATTGTATACAGGAATCTTTACTATACATCAGTATCTAGTGGTGGGTCGTTGACAGTTTTTACATCATCGAAACGAAACGTTAATGTAGGAATCTTCAACTAGTTGAAAAAGTAGTTGATTTCGTCAACTACTTTTTTCCTCTAACTAAGACTACTAAGAAAGAAAGCCGTTGAGGGCGTCGAAGCATTGAGTGTTTCTTTTCGTTGTTCATTTTCATTCGTGCGGCTGTGTCACGTGACCCATGATCCCCGCCGTAGCGCATTTTCCATCTCGTTCACTCACGCCTTTGTTAACATCGATGCATCGCGCTCGCACTCGCGTTAAGTTGAGTTAAATCAACGATGAATCGAAACGATCGTTTTATATTGCCTATTAGTTCATTTCGTACGTTAACGTCGTCAACTAGTCGAATCCATCATTCGAAACGTTTCGTTCGTTGATGAACGACAAACCGTTTAATCAACTAGTTCGTTGAATCAACGACCACCACTATCAGTATCTCTTAGTAGTTTGTGCTGTACATACTGTCAAATGCTCGGAACGAACGGGTTTTTTTGCTTCCTTTAGAGTTTTAGAGTTTTCTTGTATTTTTGAATTACTTTTTAGTTATTTTTAATGAATTTTGTCAATATGTGATACGCTTACAGTTTTCTCACAGTGTACGTTGCTATGAACTAAGTGTTAGTGTATGAAAAAAGTGTTTACCGTGTACCGCTATTATTAGACTAAAAATGTCTAAATCACAAATAAATACGAAATCTAGCACGTATCTCAAGGATAAGGAGGCTTTCCTTAAGGAATTAAAGCAGTTTAATGAGAGCAAAAAGTGGGTATTTAGTAAGAAAGTTATATTTGTATTATGTAGTTATATTGTAGTTTACAATGATGCTTCTGTCGTTATCTGACTAATAAGAAAGTATTTTGCGATAATAATAACAATAATTATGTTAGAAATGAACAATCCATCACCGGTAACAAATAAATTATGATTAGAAATAAATGCAACTTTATTTTGTTGATTTTCAGCATACCATTCAAGACTCCATCAGTGAATGGCATTGATATAGATTTGTTTCTATTCTATACACTAGTTCAACAGCGTGGCGGCATTAGCAAGGTATGTTTAGTGCACTCTTGAAATTTACAACATTATTTAGACAAGAGATGGGCCCAATATGGAGTTTGCCAAATATAAATATTCAGCCTAACTTACGTTCGGCTTACCATATTAAATCAACTCTGGTTTTGCATACTTAAGCTACGGTACGAACACTTATTTATCTCTTTCTGGTAGTTTCTTAGAATGCTGAAATAGGATGTCAATCCTACAAATTATAAAATAACTTACATTCTTTATTTACATTGTTTATTTGGTAAATATCCAGGCAATTTAACCAAACTATTTGGCCAAATATGAACATTGAAAATCTTGCTGAATATGCAGAATAGCGAATATTCGGCCCATATCTAATTTAGTAAGTAGTACTAGTAATTTTTTTGAAATGTCTTAGTTATATAATCAAATTTTTAACTTAGGTTAAAATAACTTGTTTAAAGGTTTCATTGCTATATTTTTCTAATCTGATTATATCCATATGTAAATGATTATTATAAACAGGTTAACTTCTATGATGTGTGGGATTCCTTTCTGCGTGCACTGCGACTACCACATCCATGCATCAACGGCTCGACACTGCTGCGGAGAATATATGGGACATACCTAGAAAAGTATGCTAATCAAATTACCAGCTTGTCAGACATTATCAGTTATAATGACACTATTTTTCTACCTATCCTAGTTTATTATATGAAATGAGAGTAAGACAGGTACAAAATATTGACATTGTTACTAATAGTGTCTATTCATTTAAGATTTGGAATGCGGAAGTACTGATCAGTCTTAGACAACAGTTTATCTAAATGCTGCGAAGTGTGCACTAATAACATTTTGCAGGGCTCGTTATCCGATACTCAACAATTATCAGTTGGATTCTGAGTCGATAACTCGTGTTGACACTGTTAGGGATTTGGGAGTGATCCTGGATACTCATCTTAATTTTCATGAGCATATCCAGGCTCTAGGCCTGAATTGCTATAGAAAGCTGGGTTTCATTATTCGGAACGCTAGGGACTCTGTTGATATCAGGACAATAAAGATCCTTTATACCGCTCTTGTAAGAAGCAAGCTCGAAGCAGCCAGCGTTGTTTGGAACCCGCATGAAACAACTTATATTTTGCTCCTGGAAAGAGTACAAAAAGCGTTCCTGCGCTTTTTATACGAAAAAAATTATGGGTATTACCCATTTCTATACCCAACTAAATTCCTGCTAGGCGGTTTAGGTTTTAACTCACTAGAAGTAAGGCGGAATCACAAACTGATTACTGTAGCTAGTAGCATTTTACGTGGCAATTCAGACAGTCCCGAATTGGTAGCTCAGTTGGTATGTTTGTATGTTCCCTTGTCGAATAGCATTCTATTCCGACCCCGTTGTCGCCATTTATTGGCGGAACTGGCAGCGCGCATTGTGTCCCGCCGAAAATATCCTCTTGTTCGAGCTTTGTACCTGATAAACTCGCTCCTCTGATCGGCCCCAAGCTGTGATGTGTTTGCTAGTAGCTGGTTAGACTGGTGTGATGAGTGTTTGAGGTACTGCGAGAGGATGGATGTACGGCCGTCTTCTGTGTAACTTTTATTAATGTTTATTTGTTTCATAAGTATTCCTTGTGTATGTTGTATACAATTGTATCTTAGTTTCACAGTGCTTTGGTCTAACTGTAATACTGTAGAATTTCATGAATTAAATAAATAAACAAATAAATAAAATCTTGCAATCCAATATAATAAGATTTTAACTTATTCTGCACTGATCAGTGACTATGCTGATCAGTGATCTATTGGTAAATTCAAAAATATTGTGAAACGAAAATTATTTTCTAAAGCTTATTATAGCACACAAGACTACATGAATGATGAAGCCGCGTGGGATTAATGTAAATTATAGCGTCATGTAGGTATATGAATAATTATTTTAACGAATACCTAAGGTATTATTATTATTTTAATCTTAATTGTTTTATATACTCTTGACATTTAGAATTTTATTCTAGACACATTCTAGATTATTTATTTTTTATTGACAATCCTTTTGGGATTTATCTTATTGATTATTTTAATTTTAAAAATGATGATTTTATCAATAATATTACACTTAAGTTAAATGATCTGATTAGGTTTTTCTGGGTTTCCCTAATCCTTGCAGCAAATGTTGGATCATATTGTATTTCTCCCAGCAAACATTCACTCTCATGTAACTGACATTTCGAAAGTGCTTGTAACTAGGCCTACTTGAATAAAGAATATTTTGATTTGATTTGATTTGATTATGCATACCAAAGGTAATATAAGGAGGGGATTGATTTGCATACCACACAGGGGCGTAGCTGCCGCCCCCGCGTTACAGGGGGCCCGAAAATATTTACAATTAATTTGGGTCCCTCAACAAATTTTGATACAGGGCCCATCTAAGGCACGCTACTCCACTGATACAACAGCAGAATGCTGTGGCTATATTGTGACTTGTTGCTTCAGTTATATTCTGAATTTCACAGTGCATAAGTGTTTAACTGTAATACTGTGTAATTAAATAGATAAAATAAATAAATAAATTGAAACAGGGTTGAAACAAACCCAGAGGTGGGGAGGGTAATTTTTTGAACTACTCCTTTGCATATGTAGTATATTATTTTCATGAAACATATTTATTAATGTATTTTATTTTTAATGTACAATTTTAAACTAAGGACAGACGGACATCGATCCCCTCGCGGAACCTCAGATATTCATCACTCAGTACTACCCTCTCGCAAATGCGTCACACTTCGGGGCTAATGCGAGAGCGTGTTCAAGAGGCGCATATATAACGTTATGGTAGTTACACTATTGTCTTAGGCTTAAATCCTGTAAAGATAGATGTAAGTGTGGAAAAAGAAATAAATATTTAAATAACATTATTGTCACTACAAACATTAAGTGTTGCTTAGGGATTCCTTGGCAAATTTGTTTCACGATGTGAAGTTAGATTTGTGAAAGATCATTATTTTTCCAGGTATGAGAAAGCCAAAGGTCCTCCAAGCAGAGATGATGATAATGACATGGATGAAGACCTCAGGTCCACCCGGGGCAGAGGAAGAGATGTTCCAAGGACACCGCATGGAGGTGGCACATATTATACTGGTAATTATTAAAAAGTATTTTTGTAATTGGACTTCCATTCCTGCACTTAGTCCAGTAAACATTGTATTGCATAAACTATTATAATATACAAAATTCTAAAAGTACAAACAAAACCAAAAAATTTCTCACTTATATGTTCCACACTAACTGTAACCATTAAACCAGCTGAGCATTGCTTTTTAAATTTTTTCTTTTGAATATCCATATAATATATATGGTGTTGATGTACTCACATTAAAACTACTCCTACACCTTGTTCCGTTGAAAGTAGACCTTAAAAATCTCGAATTCATTGTCCTAAGCAAAAAGAGCATGTAAGCATATTTGGTAGTTGACACTACAATAAAAAAAAAAAGCGGCCAAGTGCGAGTCGGACGCGCCCACGAAGGGTTCATCCAAAAAAATGCACTACAGATGAAAAAAAAATACGATATGGAAAAAAAAATACTAACAAAAGACCGTATCTCCCCGGCACTTACGTCCTTTTGCTGAGAAGCGCAGTTTTTTGGCAATAATTTAAAAACGGAATGTCCGATCATGTTGAAAACAATTTTCGTTGAAAGTATTTATTAAGTATTTTTAATTTTTTTCAAATTTTTAGAACATACCGTTTAGAAAATAGAGGGTGGGACACAATTTTTGCTACTTTCGGAGCGAATATTTCAGAAACTGTTCACGAAATCAAAAAAAAAATTTTAAAGCTCAAAGTATTTTTAGAAGAACTGTCGAAATATGTGATATTTGCTGAAAAAATTTTTTTTTCAGTTTCGGTTACATGTACTATCAAACTAAGAAGCGGTTTACACAAGACACCTATGCTCCAAATTTCGTCAATGTACATCTTATAGTTTTTGAGTAAAATGCCTGTGACATACGGACGGACAGACAGACAGACAGACATGACGAATCTACAAGAGTTCCGTTTTTGCCATTTTGGCTACGGAACCCTAAAAAGATCATCAATTCAGCAAAAGCGGACATAATAAGATAAGACAACTTTAAGATTATGTCCATGAATATGGTTAATAATAATTACATTGCAAAATTCACTAAATTAGTTTTTTGTGATCATTCATATGCCATATGCAATACATGAGTACAAGACTACAGGTCTTATCCCGTTTAAATAGGATGTATTGAGGTCCCTGCCGCATTCAATTTGATATTGTAATATAAATCATAATTATACCTACATCCCGTTTTCCTGTGGCTATGTCTGAAAATTTATTTAAGTGAAATCAACATATATGCAATGCTTAAAAAATGACTTGCTTTAACTTATTTTTCTCCCCAGCATCCGGAGAACCACTCCGCACACCCCAGACCCGCGTGGCAGGTCCATCAGAGCGCTTGGCACTGTCTCTGTTGTCGCCCATGCCTAACGAGCAGGACTTTGCTGTCAATGTGTGCACGGTGCTCGCTGCGGACCACTCAAACCGCATGCCGCTCGGCTCCACCCCGCATATATTGGACTTCCTGCTGGCTCATGCAGGGGTGTACAATCACAGTGAGTATCTTTAATTCTTTGTCAGCCTCGGGGAGACACTCCGCACAGCTCAGACGAAAATGGCCGGTTTGTCAGAATGCCTGGCACTGTCTCTGCTGTCGCCATGCCATAAATGCATGACTTTACTGTCAAGGTATGTACGGTGCTCGCTGCGGACCACAACATGCCGCTGGGTTAGTGACGTAGCTACCGAAGGGCTAGACGGGGCTGTGCCCCGGGGCCTCCAAGCTCGCAAGGCCCTCGGAC
Source organism: Hedya salicella (assembly GCA_905404275.2). Taxonomy (NCBI): domain Eukaryota; kingdom Metazoa; phylum Arthropoda; class Insecta; order Lepidoptera; family Tortricidae; genus Hedya; species Hedya salicella. The sequence goes on along the minus strand of FR990111.1, from coordinate 12,676,291 downwards.
CCTGATCAGTGGCGTAGATATCGAAGGGCAAGACGCTGCCGCGCACCAGGGCCCTCAATATTTCGAAGGCCCTTGGTCCGTGACTAACAGAACCTCGAACTGAAATGGGGCCCCAATCTCTTCTTTTGAACCGGGGCTCTTGGTTACCAAGCTACACTATAGTATGGCGACAAGCCTCTTTAGTGTTTAGCAGTAACACAATAGTTTATTGCGACATAGTAACACATACTGATGTGCAAATTGTGGAAACTTTCCAAAATGCGTTTAAAAGGGTTTAAGTCTAGTGTTAACTTACATATTTATAAGACCTTTTTAGGCATTTTTTGGCATATAAAAGGTCTTAAGTTTAGTGTTAACTTACCTGTTTAATAATAGATTGTTTGACAAGTGGCTAGAATAAGCCATTATGACACGAAGTGATTATTTGGATGAGCTCACGGAGTGAACCAGGATAAATATGTCTGAGTGTCATAATGGCTTTTAGGCTTAACATTAAAATTGTATATTTCATGTAAAATTAAAAGTACAGTAAGCAATTCAATCAGAAATTTTGGCCAATCTGATCAGGTTGGTTTGTTTGTTTTTAATTATTCGTAAATAGTATGTAGCTGGCCGCAAGTTTTTTTTTCAGTTTCATAGAAATATGTATGGGATTATATAGCTTCCTTTTCAACCCTAGGGGCTAGATGTACTATGATGATGGACTATAAATAACAATAAATAAATTATAATGTGCCTTCGTCAGTGACATGCACAGTGTTTTTGGCCAATACGGTACGTAGTTAGTGGCTATAAGGAGCCATAGTCTTTCAGGGTAGGCAGTGCCTTTGTGCCTATACAAGCACAAAGGCACTGTCCGCACGCCATTGCCATAATTAAAATTTAGTGTCCGAATTCGACTGCGCTTCTATCCTTTGTCAGTTGTATAAGATTCAAATGATCTGCAGTTTGTTACCCACTGAATGACTGGTTCTGAGATTGTAAATGACTCACAGCGCGTGTAGTTTAATCTTCTTAATTTTATATTACAGTGAGTCTCCGGGACACAATCGGGCGCTCTTACTTCGAGGCCCGCGGCCGCTACCCGCATGATTTCTGGCAGCTCCGCGCTGGTGGTGGCGGAGCCAAGGAACTTGCGGACGAGACCAAGTTCTCTCAACTCACCGGTGACCAGCCAGAGCTAATGGTGCAGGCACTGGCAGCGCACAACACGCTGACAGACTGTCTGATGAACGAGTGTGGGGGAGAAGAACTTGTTGAGAAGATTCTAGAAGAGGTAAGGCTTTAAAGTTCTTATAGCTTTGGTGGAGGTGTAAAAGACCTCGTACAGAAGACCAAGTTCTCACAGCTCACCGGAGAACAGCCAGAGCTGATGGTGCAGGCACTGACTGCACATGATAAGTTAACAGACTGTCTGATGAAGGAGTGTGGATGAGAAGTGGTGAAGATTTTGGAAGTGATAATAGAAAACTACCTTGACACTTAGACATATGCAGATTACTTTAGCTCATGACTAAATTCCTCGTAATGAACCGAAAAATATCTGCTTTTACAACGTTAGTAACCGCTAATGAGATCTAAATATTTTACTTTGTAACTCAGGAACCTTATTTAGGCCCAGAAGTGCGCAATGTTGTTGATTCTGTGATTCATCTAGAACATTGATTTTTTATTAAAACAAAAAATAAACTGCATGTTGTTTTCTATAGGAAGCACATGAAGACTGGGTGACGGAGCCATCTGAAGACGAGCAACTCTTTGCACCGGAGCTCCCAGGCGGCGCTGGCTGCGTCTACACCCAGCGAGTCCTTCAAATCGCCTCCATAGTCCGATCTCTATCATTCCATGAAGAAAACGTCCAGTATTTAGCGAAGAACACGACGTTAATCAGGTTCCTACTGCTATGTGCCAACTGCTGGGTTGGCAGTTTACGGCAGTCGGGGTTAGACGCGCTTGGGAACATATCTACGGAGCTGATTATCAAGGTGAGGCATTTAATTACAGTTAATTTTTATTTTTATTTTCATGTAACGAGTGGCAAAAGGGCAGACGAGCCACCTGATGGAAAGTAGTCATCGTCGCCCATGGATATGTGCAACATCGGAGGAATCGCCCATATTTTGCCAACCTTTGAGAGCCCTGTTAACTCGCTTCTTGAAGAATCCCATGTTATAGCGCTCTGGAAATACCTCTAAATTTCTAAAATATCAGTTCTGAAGAGAAATGTAAATGATGTAGATATAAGATTTTAATATGCTTTGAGGTAATACGTTTCAAAAATAAAATAGGCACAGGTTAAAGCGGGGATGGATAAATTCGAGGCGGTTGGCACAGTGCTCGCTAGTGAGGGTAACACACTCGACGTGTAATCGAGAAGTACCGGGTTCGAGTCCTGGTGTGATCGCGTGCGAGAGCAATCGTATTTTTTTTTGCGCTTTGACTTGTATCTATATCACAATAGATAACAATGTGGTGTTAATTTTCCCACATTAAAAACGCAGAGACTCAAAAAAATGTGTGTTTTATATTAAGAAATGCTTTCTTTGAGGTGTAACATCCATTTAGGTATTTTTATCCGTCTACGTATGATAAAGTTGCGGTCACATTCTAGTAGATAAATATAATACTTAAATAACTAAACGAAAATCGGTTCATACGTTTGGGAGCTACGATACCCCAGACAGACACGTTAAACTTATAACACCCATCTCTTTTTGCGACTGGGGTTAAAAAGAAAACATCCAAGTCCCGGGAACAAACAACCACTTGCCGTGCCGGGATTCGAACCCTCCACCTCCTTCGGACCTCCAGCTTCGAAGCCGTTGTGCAACCAATTTAGCCAACGTGTCGTCAATTTACCTTGAGTGATGTTCCCACAGGACCCAGCGACTTGCCTCATCTCGCGTCACATCCTCTCCACCATCCAATCGGCCCTCGTGTCACACGATCGTGCGAGAGTTTTGGCAGCGCTCGAGTTGCTCAATAAATTGGCACAAAACGAGGCCAATGAGGACGCTTTACTGAGATCATTGGAGGCGAAGGTGAGATCTGATTTTTATGCTTTCCTTTTTGTAGTTCCACAATACTGAACATTACTCAACTGAAATTAATCCAGATAAATTGCGAAAGTAACTCTATCTTTCCTTTCCACGCTTAAACCGCTGAAAGTCGGGGTGTTCTAGTCCAATTGAAGAGGACTCTAGAGGAGTCTAGTATAATTGGATCATTTACGTCATACTCGTTTAAATGCGCCGAAAAGCTTGATGTTTTTGTCTCACTATATTTTTAATCGTCAGGTGTACAGTGACGTATGCGCTCTACTCACACTGCGGGACATCATGGTGCTGGTGTGTACACTGGAGTGCGTGTACGCGCTGACGTCACTTGGCGACCGTGCCGGCGAGTGCGTGGCGCGCGTGCCCGGTCTCGTCGCCACGCTCGTGTCGCTCGTCACCGTCGAGGTGAGTGTGTAGCGTGCGTGCTGACGTCACGGTGCAGCGTGTACACTGGAGTGCGCGGCGCGCGTGCCCGGGCTCGTCGCCACGCTCGTGTCGCTCGTCACCGTCGAGGTGAGTGTGTAGCGTGCGTGCTGACGTCACGGTGCAGCGTGTACACTGGAGTGCGTGGCGCGCGTGCCCGGTCTCGTCGCCACGCTCGTGTCGCTCGTCACCGTCGAGGTGAGTGTGTAGCGTGCGTGCTGACGTCACGGTGCAGCGTGTACACTGGAGTGCGCGGCGCGCGTGCCCGGGCTCGTCGCCACGCTCGTGTCGCTCGTCACCGTCGAGGTGAGTGTGTAGCGTGCGTGCTGACGTCACGGTGCAGCGTGTACACTGGAGTGCTCGGCGCGCGTGCCCGGGCTCGTCGCCACGCTCGTGTCGCTCGTCACCGTCGAGGTGAGTGTGTAGCGTGCGTGCTGACGTCACGGTGCAGCGTGTACACTGGAGTGCTCGGCGCGCGTGCCCGGGCTCGTCGCCACGCTCGTGTCGCTCGTCACCGTCGAGGTGAGTGTGTAGCGTGCGTGCTGACGTCACGGTGCAGCGTGTACACTGGAGTGCGCGGCGCGCGTGCCCGGGCTCGTCGCCACGCTCGTGTCGCTCGTCACCGTCGAGGTGAGTGTGTAGCGTGCGTGCTGACGTCACGGTGCAGCGTGTACACTGGAGTGCTCGGCGCGCGTGCCCGGGCTCGTCGCCACGCTCGTGTCGCTCGTCACCGTCGAGGTGAGTGTGTAGCGTGCGTGCTGACGTCACGGTGCAGCGTGTACACTGGAGTGCGTGGCGCGCGTGCCCGGGCTCGTCGCCACGCTCGTGTCGCTCGTCACCGTCGAGGTGAGTGTGTAGCGTGCGTGCTGACGTCACGGTGCAGCGTGTACACTGGAGTGCGTGGCGCGCGTGCCCGGGCTCGTCGCCACGCTCGTGTCGCTCGTCACCGTCGAGGTGAGTGTGTAGCGTGCGTGCTGACGTCACGGTGCAGCGTGTACACTGGAGTGCTCGGCGCGCGTGCCCGGGCTCGTCGCCACGCTCGTGTCGCTCGTCACCGTCGAGGTGAGTGTGTAGCGTGCGTGCTGACGTCACGGTGCAGCGTGTACACTGGAGTGCGTGGCGCGCGTGCCCGGTCTCGTCGCCACGCTCGTGTCGCTCGTCACCGTCGAGGTGAGTGTGTAGCGTGCGTGCTGACGTCACGGTGCAGCGTGTACACTGGAGTGCTCGGCGCGCGTGCCCGGGCTCGTCGCCACGCTCGTGTCGCTCGTCACCGTCGAGGTGAGTGTGTAGCGTGCGTGCTGACGTCACGGTGCAGCGTGTACACTGGAGTGCTCGGCGCGCGTGCCCGGGCTCGTCGCCACGCTCGTGTCGCTCGTCACCGTCGAGGTGAGTGTGTAGCGTGCGTGCTGACGTCACGGTGCAGCGTGTACACTGGAGTGCGTGGCGCGCGTGCCCGGGCTCGTCGCCACGCTCGTGTCGCTCGTCACCGTCGAGGAGAGTGTGTAGCGTGCGTGCTGACGTCACGGTGCAGCGTGTACACTGGAGTGCTCGGCGCGCGTGCCCGGGCTCGTCGCCACGCTCGTGTCGCTCGTCACCGTCGAGGTGAGTGTGTAGCGTGCGTGCTGACGTCACGGTGCAGCGTGTACACTGGAGTGCGTGGCGCGCGTGCCCGGGCTCGTCGCCACGCTCGTGTCGCTCGTCACCGTCGAGGTGAGTGTGTAGCGTGCGTGCTGACGTCACGGTGCAGCGTGTACACTGGAGTGCGTGGCGCGCGTGCCCGGGCTCGTCGCCACGCTCGTGTCGCTCGTCACCGTCGAGGTGAGTGTGTAGCGTGCGTGCTGACGTCACGGTGCAGCGTGTACACTGGAGTGCTCGGCGCGCGTGCCCGGGCTCGTCGCCACGCTCGTGTCGCTCGTCACCGTCGAGGTGAGTGTGTAGCGTGCGTGCTGACGTCACGGTGCAGCGTGTACACTGGAGTGCGTGGCGCGCGTGCCCGGTCTCGTCGCCACGCTCGTGTCGCTCGTCACCGTCGAGGTGAGTGTGTAGCGTGCGTGCTGACGTCACGGTGCAGCGTGTACACTGGAGTGCTCGGCGCGCGTGCCCGGGCTCGTCGCCACGCTCGTGTCGCTCGTCACCGTCGAGGTGAGTGTGTAGCGTGCGTGCTGACGTCACGGTGCAGCGTGTACACTGGAGTGCTCGGCGCGCGTGCCCGGGCTCGTCGCCACGCTCGTGTCGCTCGTCACCGTCGAGGTGAGTGTGTAGCGTGCGTGCTGACGTCACGGTGCAGCGTGTACACTGGAGTGCGCGGCGCGCGTGCCCGGGCTCGTCGCCACGCTCGTGTCGCTCGTCACCGTCGAGGAGAGTGAGTAGCGTGCGTGCTGACGTCACGGTGCAGCGTGTACACTGGAGTGCGTGGCGCGCGTGCCCGGGCTCGTCGCCACGCTCGTGTCGCTCGTCACCGTCGAGGTGAGTGTGTAGCGTGCGTGCTGACGTCACGGTGCAGCGTGTACACTGGAGTGCTCGGCGCGCGTGCCCGGGCTCGTCGCCACGCTCGTGTCGCTCGTCACCGTCGAGGTGAGTGTGTAGCGTGCGTGCTGACGTCACGGTGCAGCGTGTACACTGGAGTGCGCGGCGCGCGTGCCCGGTCTCGTCGCCACGCTCGTGTCGCTCGTCACCGTCGAGGTGAGTGTGTAGCGTGCGTGCTGACGTCACGGTGCAGCGTGTACACTGGAGTGCTCGGCGCGCGTGCCCGGTCTCGTCGCCACGCTCGTGTCGCTCGTCACCGTCGAGGTGAGTGTGTAGCGTGCGTGCTGACGTCACGGTGCAGCGTGTACACTGGAGTGCTCGGCGCGCGTGCCCGGTCTCGTCGCCACGCTCGTGTCGCTCGTCACCGTCGAGGTGAGTGTGTAGCGTGCGTGCTGACGTCACGGTGCAGCGTGTACACTGGAGTGCGTGGCGCGCGTGCCCGGGCTCGTCGCCACGCTCGTGTCGCTCGTCACCGTCGAGGAGAGTGAGTAGCGTGCGTGCTGACGTCACGGTGCAGCGTGTACACTGGAGTGCGTGGCGCGCGTGCCCGGGCTCGTCGCCACGCTCGTGTCGCTCGTCACCGTCGAGGTGAGTGTGTAGCGTGCGTGCTGACGTCACGGTGCAGCGTGTACACTGGAGTGCGTGGCGCGCGTGCCCGGGCTCGTCGCCACGCTCGTGTCGCTCGTCACCGTCGAGGTGAGTGTGTAGCGTGCGTGCTGACGTCACGGTGCAGCGTGTACACTGGAGTGCTCGGCGCGCGTGCCCGGGCTCGTCGCCACGCTCGTGTCGCTCGTCACCGTCGAGGTGAGTGTGTAGCGTGCGTGCTGACGTCACGGTGCAGCGTGTACACTGGAGTGCGTGGCGCGCGTGCCCGGGCTCGTCGCCACGCTCGTGTCGCTCGTCACCGTCGAGGTGAGTGTGTAGCGTGCGTGCTGACGTCACGGTGCAGCGTGTACACTGGAGTGCGTGGCGCGCGTGCCCGGGCTCGTCGCCACGCTCGTGTCGCTCGTCACCGTCGAGGTGAGTGTGTAGCGTGCGTGCTGACGTCACGGTGCAGCGTGTACACTGGAGTGCTCGGCGCGCGTGCCCGGTCTCGTCGCCACGCTCGTGTCGCTCGTCACCGTCGAGGTGAGTGTGTAGCGTGCGTGCTGACGTCACGGTGCAGCGTGTACACTGGAGTGCTCGGCGCGCGTGCCCGGTCTCGTCGCCACGCTGGTGTCGCTCGTCACCGTCGAGGTGAGTGTGTAGCGTGCGTGCTGACGTCACGGTGCAGCGTGTACACTGGAGTGCTCGGCGCGCGTGCCCGGGCTCGTCGCCACGCTCGTGTCGCTCGTCACCGTCGAGGTGAGTGTGTAGCGTGCGTGCTGACGTCACGGTGCAGCGTGTACACTGGAGTGCGTGGCGCGCGTGCCCGGTCTCGTCGCCACGCTCGTGTCGCTCGTCACCGTCGAGGTGAGTGTGTAGCGTGCGTGCTGACGTCACGGTGCAGCGTGTACACTGGAGTGCTCGGCGCGCGTGCCCGGGCTCGTCGCCACGCTCGTGTCGCTCGTCACCGTCGAGGTGAGTGTGTAGCGTGCGTGCTGACGTCACGGTGCAGCGTGTACACTGGAGTGCTCAGCGCGCGTGCCCGGGCTCGTCGCCACGCTCGTGTCGCTCGTCACCGTCGAGGTGAGTGTGTAGCGTGCGTGCTGACGTCACGGTGCAGCGTGTACACTGGAGTGCTCGGCGCGCGTGCCCGGGCTCGTCGCCACGCTCGTGTCGCTCGTCACCGTCGAGGTGAGTGTGTAGCGTGCGTGCTGACGTCACGGTGCAGCGTGTACACTGGAGTGCGTGGCGCGCGTGCCCGGGCTCGTCGCCACGCTCGTGTCGCTCGTCACCGTCGAGGTGAGTGTGTAGCGTGCGTGCTGACGTCACGGTGCAGCGTGTACACTGGAGTGCGTGGCGCGCGTGCCCGGGCTCGTCGCCACGCTCGTGTCGCTCGTCACCGTCGAGGTGAGTGTGTAGCGTGCGTGCTGACGTCACGGTGCAGCGTGTACACTGGAGTGCGTGGCGCGCGTGCCCGGGCTCGTCGCCACGCTCGTGTCGCTCGTCACCGTCGAGGTGAGTGTGTAGCGTGCGTGCTGACGTCACGGTGCAGCGTGTACACTGGAGTGCGTGGCGCGCGTGCCCGGGCTCGTCGCCACGCTCGTGTCGCTCGTCACCGTCGAGGTGAGTGTGTAGCGTGCGTGCTGACGTCACGGTGCAGCGTGTACACTGGAGTGCGTGGCGCGCGTGCCCGGGCTCGTCGCCACGCTCGTGTCGCTCGTCACCGTCGAGGTGAAGTGTGTAGCGTGCGTGCTGACGTCACGGTGCAGCGTGTACACTTGAGTGCGTGGCGCGCGTGCCCGGGCTCGGCGCCACGCTCGTGTCGCTCGTCACCGTCGAGGTGAGTGTGTAGCGTGCGTGCTGACGTCACGGTGCAGCGTGTACACTGGAGTGCGTGGCGCGCGTGCCCGGGCTCGTCGCCACGCTCGTGTCGCTCGTCACCGTCGAGGTGAGTGTGTAGCGTGCGTGCTGACGTCACGGTGCAGCGTGTACACTGGAGTGCGTGGCGCGCGTGCCCGGGCTCGTCGCCACGCTCGTGTCGCTCGTCACCGTCGAGGTGAGTGTGTAGCGTGCGTGCTGACGTCACGGTGCAGCGTGTACACTGGAGTGCGTGGCGCGCGTGCCCGGGCTCGTCGCCACGCTCGTGTCGCTCGTCACCGTCGAGGTGAGTGTGTAGCGTGCGTGCTGACGTCACGGTGCAGCGTGTACACTGGAGTGCGTGGCGCGCGTGCCCGGGCTCGTCGCCACGCTCGTGTCGCTCGTCACCGTCGAGGTGAGTGTGTAGCGTGCGTGCTGACGTCACGGTGCAGCGTGTACACTGGAGTGCGTGGCGCGCGTGCCCGGTCTCGTCGCCACGCTCGTGTCGCTCGTCACCGTCGAGGTGAGTGTGTAGCGTGCGTGCTGACGTCACGGTGCAGCGTGTACACTGGAGTGCGTGGCGCGCGTGCCCGGGCTCGTCGCCACGCTCGTGTCGCTCGTCACCGTCGAGGTGAGTGTGTAGCGTGCGTGCTGACGTCACGGTGCAGCGTGTACACTGGAGTGCGTGGCGCGCGTGCCCGGGCTCGTCGCCACGCTCGTGTCGCTCGTCACCGTCGAGGTGAGTGTGTAGCGTGCGTGCTGACGTCACGGTGCAGCGTGTACACTGGAGTGCGTGGCGCGCGTGCCCGGTCTCGTCGCCACGCTCGTGTCGCTCGTCACCGTCGAGGTGAGTGTGTAGCGTGCGTGCTGACGTCACGGTGCAGCGTGTACACTGGAGTGCTCGGCGCGCGTGCCCGGGCTCGTCGCCACGCTCGTGTCGCTCGTCACCGTCGAGGTGAGTGTGTAGCGTGCGTGCTGACGTCACGGTGCAGCGTGTACACTGGAGTGCTCGGCGCGCGTGCCCGGGCTCGTCGCCACGCTCGTGTCGCTCGTCACCGTCGAGGTGAGTGTGTAGCGTGCGTGCTGACGTCACGGTGCAGCGTGTACACTGGAGTGCTCGGCGCGCGTGCCCGGGCTCGTCGCCACGCTCGTGCCGCTCGTCACCGTCGAGGTGAGTGTGTAGCGTGCGTGCTGACGTCACGGTGCAGCGTGTACACTGGAGTGCGTGGCGCGCGTGCCCGGGCTCGTCGCCACGCTCGTGTCGCTCGTCACCGTCGAGGTGAGTGTGTAGCGTGCGTGCTGACGTCACGGTGCAGCGTGTACACTGGAGTGCGTGGCGCGCGTGCCCGGGCTCGTCGCCACGCTCGTGTCGCTCGTCACCGTCGAGGTGAGTGTGTAGCGTGCGTGCTGACGTCACGGTGCAGCGTGTACACTGGAGTGCGTGGCGCGCGTGCCCGGGCTCGTCGCCACGCTCGTGTCGCTCGTCACCGTCGAGGTGAGTGTGTAGCGTGCGTGCTGACGTCACGGTGCAGCGTGTACACTGGAGTGCGTGGCGCGCGTGCCCGGTCTCGTCGCCACGCTCGTGTCGCTCGTCACCGTCGAGGTGAGTGTGTAGCGTGCGTGCTGACGTCACGGTGCAGCGTGTACACTGGAGTGCGTGGCGCGCGTGCCCGGGCTCGTCGCCACGCTCGTGTCGCTCGTCGTAGAGTGCGTGGCGCCCTGACGTCGCTCGGTGGTCCGTTGATTGCTATTAAGTACCATATTTAACCACTATCTATGTGTGTTTGCAGGCACAGAGCTACGGACCTCGTGCTTGCATCTTGATGAGGGTGGTGGAGACGGTGAGCGGCCCGAGCGCGGTGGCCGCCGCCGCCGAGAGGGACCAGGATCGACAAAATCTGCCTCAGCAACAACAACCGGTAAGGACTCCCTCTTTGACTTTTTATGATATTTTTCAAAATGGCGGAAATATGGGAGTTGAAAGACTCGTGTGGTTTACAGCTTACAGAGCCACTAGTAATAATTTTAGTCAGCATATATTTTTCGGTACGAAAATGATTAACAGATAGCAGGAATCTCTTAAATGCGTGAAATTACGAAACATAATTCGTGGTTGAACTAAAACAATTTTTTGAATGAGAAAAAGACTAAATGTGTTAAGTTTGTCACGAGTAACGTAAAACACGAGCAAGCAAGCGTTATGGTTAAAGGTGAGGAACTGGAACTAGTTAATAGTACAGTCTTTCTCGGTATAACATTAGATTCTAAGCTCCAATGGGGTCCCCATATTGCTAATCTCTCGAATAGACTGAGTTCTGCAGCTTTTGCAGTAAGTAAGATTCGTCAATTAACAGACGTGATAACGGCTCGATTAGTGTATTTCAGTTATTTCCACAGTATTATGTCGTATGGCATCTTACTATGGGGCAGTGCTTCCGATATTAATACTATATTTGTTCTGCAGAAGCGGGCTGTTCGTGCGATATATAAAATGAACTATAGAGAGTCGCTTAGAGATAAGTTTAAGGACATTAATATAATGACAGTGCATTGTCAATACATTTATGAGAATATTATGTATGTACATAAAAATATTACCGACTTTAAGAAGAACTGTGATATACATAATATTAATACTAAAAATAAGCATAAGCTCGCAGTGCCTGCTACTAGGCTCCATAAAATAAGGAGATCATTCATGGGTAACTGTGAGATTTTATAATAAACTTCCTAGCAGCATAACTGAGTTGTCTATTGGTAAATTCAAAAATATTGTGAAACGAAAATTATTTTCTAAAGCTTATTATAGCACACAAGACTACATGAATGATGAAGCCGCGTGGGATTAATGTAAATTATAGCATCATGTAGGTATATGGATACATATTTTAACGGATACCTAAGGTATTATTATTATTTTAATCTTAATTGTTTTATATACTCTGACATTTAGAATTTTATTCTAGACACATTCTAGATTATTTATTTTTTATTGACAATCCTTTTGGGATTTGTCTTATTGATTATTTTAATTTTAAAAATGATGATTTTATCAATAATATTACACTTAAGTTAAATGATCTGATTAGGTTTTTCTGGGTTTCCCTAATCCTTGCAGTAAATGTTGGATCATATTGTATTTCTCCCAGCAAACATTCACTCTCATGTAACTGACATTTCGAAAGTGCTTGTAACTAGGCCTACTTGAATAAAGAATATTTTGATTTGATTTGATTTGAATTTAACGGATTATATCGCGTATGTTATCTCATTTTAGTTCCCGAAGTTTCGGAAGCTTTCCAGCTTTCCATATGCGATATAATCCGTTACATTGTTTTATTTCAATGAGTAATAATCGCGGAAACAGAAGAAAATATTATAATTCGTGGTTACTTTTTTTATAACTTATTTTTAAATGCTTTAATCTTTCATCTTCAATTTTAGTCAGCATACATTTTTCGGTACGAAAATGATTAACAGATAACAGGAATCCCTTAAATGCATGAATTTACGAAACATAATTCGTGGTTGAAATAAAACAATTTAACGGATTATATCGCGTATATTATCTCATTTTAGTTCCCGACGTTTTGGAAGCTTTCCAGCTTTCCATACGCGATATAATCCGTTAAATTGTTTTATTTCAATGAGTAATAATCGCGGAAACAGAAGAAAATATTATAATTCGTAGTTACTTTTTTTATGTATCGATATTATTTTGGTCCGTTAATAACAGTGTTTTACTCTACTGGCCCGACTACAGCGAAATCAAAAGGAAGAGTTATGTTTTAGCAACCTCGATCAATTGGTTGCAAGAAACAAATAATAACGAGTGCGAATAAGGCAATCCGTTTGCTCGTTTGCCCCATATCTATTTCGATACTATTACATAAATAATAAGTGATCATATTTAAAGACTACTCTGAGCTTGATATTAATAATTTAGCAGGCAGCGGCCCCGCCCCCGGTTGCGAAGCCCGTGGAGGCGGCGCCTGTGCAGGCGCCCTCGCCGCAGCCCGCCGCGCCGCCCAACTCCATACAGCACTCGCACATGCAGCAGCGCACCGTGCAGGTATACAGGGTGGAACATATAAATGGGTCCGGTAGGGCAGCCACTAGATCGGTTCCCGACGCGCGAAAAAGGTAAAAAAAAAGGTTTCTGATTGGTGCTGAAAGACACTTTTAAACCTTAAAAGCAATGGGATCAATTTGCATAAAAATATAGGCAATAATACGTTTTTCTTGATGATTGTAATTTTTTTCAAAAATAAAGACGATCGAAACCGCTTTTAAAGGTATCAAAAGTGTCTTAAAGTTATTGATTGCAAAAATTTTAAGGTCAACTGGAGAATTAAAAACATATCGAACAAGATTTTGAACAAAGAAACCCAACTCGTTATTTGCTCCAACAAAGTTAGTGCCACTGTCACAATAGAATATAATATCAGCGCACCGTGCAGCTTACTACAGACTAGCATTATTAATTATTTTCATTATTTCGCGATAAGTCTCCAAGAAGACTTTGAGCTAACAGTGGTGATCTTTCGCCTGAGATAATGTGGATAACGATGCACGTGATCAAAGGGATTTTTTTCTTATTTATATCTTATTATTTTAATACTGAAACTCCTATATTGTATTTACAGGAAAACGAGCACTTCGCGCAAGCGTGGCTTCGGTCCACGTACGAGGCGTTACCTGTTGGTGATAACAGCACGTGCGACGCACCAGAGCTGTACCGGCAATATCTCGCCTGCTGTGCCAAGCTCAACAGGAAAGGGCTCATCGCGCCAGCTAACCTTTCCAGACTTGTCAGGTAACGTAGGACTCAGCTTAATTTCCGCTCCCTGTACGAGGCGTTACCTGTTGGTGATAACAGCACCTGCGACGCACTAGAGCTGTACCGGCAATATTTCGCCTGTTGTGCGAAGCTCAACAAGAAAGGGCTCATCGCGCCAAACAACCTGTCCAGACTAGTCAGGTAATGTAGGACTCTGCTTAACTACCGCTCCGTGTACGAGGCGTTACCTGTTGGTGATAACAGCACCTGCGACGCACTAGAGATGTACCGGCATTATCTCGCCTGTTGTGCACAGTTTAACAGGAAAGGGCTCATCGTGCCAGCTAACCTGTCCAGATTTGACAGCCAGGTAGTGTAGGACTCGGTGTAACTCTCCTCCTACTAGGGGTTATTGGTTACTGACGTATCACCATATGTATTTGCAATTATTTCGTCTGCCGCGTCAAGCTCAATAGGAAAGAGCTCATTGCGTCATCGAACCTCTCCAGACTTCTTAGGTAATCTATTTACCCTCCGCTCCTCGTACAAGGAACTGATTGTTTTTGATAACAGTACCTGTGACGCGGCGGACTTGCGTCTTATTACCTCGTCTGCTGTGCCAAGTTGAACGGCGTCCCCATAAATTCCACTGTACGAAATTGATAATGTTCCTCATTGTCAAACTCTTAAACTGAATTTAAAGCGGACCTCAGGGGTAGTTCCCGTTTGTTCTATGAAACATGACGTCATTGAACAAAATGACACATTTCCTTCCTATTCTTTCCATAGAACTACATACTACTCGTAGCTTTTCGACTAGTTCCTATATGTTCTATGGGAAAAAAGGAAGAAAATGTGTTATTTTCTTCTATGACGTCATGTTCCATAAAACAAATGGGAACTACTACTCCAACAACGTTACTGCCATTGTCGCAATACATTGTACGAGAGGTATAACTCTGAGGTGACTCTGCATGATGCGCAGTTCCGATTCAGGCCCGGACTCTCTACGGAGACCGCAGTTCTCTGTCTAAAGCACAGTGTTCGGTACTACACAGACAGGAAAACACCTGTGTATGCATGTTTCCTTGATCTGTCAAAAGCTTTCGACTTGGTATGCTATGATAAACTCTGTCAGAAACTGTATGAGGACACGACCTTACCTGGTGAGATGATTGAAGTCTTCAGGTATTGGTACGGGCACCAAGGAAATGTTGTTAGGTGGGCCGGCTCGCTTTCTGATTCGTACAAGCTGGAGTGCGGCGTAAGACAGGGGGGGCGGTCATCGCCCAGGCTCTTCAGCTTGTATGTTAATCGGTTGATTGGGGAGCTCAGCAACACTATGGTCGGATGTTCAGTGGATGGTACTTTTGTGAACAATATCAGTTATGCGGACGACATGGTGTTGCTGGGCCCCTCAGTCAATGCTCTCAACAAGATGCTCAGTGTTTGCGAACAGTACGCGGAGTCTCATGGGCTCAGGCACTTCAAAGAGTGTGTTGCTGGTATTTAAAGCGGCGAGCAAATGCTATGCACGTGTACCGCCAGCTATCCTATACGGCACACCTCTGAAAATGGTAAAGGAGTTCAAGTACCTGGGCCACTGGGTCACCGAGAGTCTGAGTAACAACAAGGACTTGGAGAGGGAGCGTAGGGCGCTCTCAGTCAGGAGCAACATGTTGATTCGTAGGTTTGCAAGGTGTACTAGTAACGTAAAGATTACCCTTTTTAAGGCGTACTGCCAATCATTTTACACCTGGAGCCTATGGATCAATTATACGCAAAAGGCTGTTAGCGCCCTACGTGTCCAATATAATAATGGATTCAGGATGTTGTTAGGGCTGCCGCGCCATTGTAGTGCATCGGGGATGTTTTGCGAGGCGCGCACGGATGATTTCCACGCAATAATGCGCAAGCGCGTGGCGTCCCTGCTGAGGCGCCTGCGTGGCAGCCCGAACAGCCTCCTGCAAACGGTTACGGCGCGCCTGGATGGTCCCTTCCTGTATCACTGGGATAAATTACATAGGGCGCTAACTGATTGTTAAATAATGCGGGTTCTATTGGAATTGTATGTACTACTAACATAGGGTAAGCTTTTTTGTTAATAACGAATTATGGAATCTTATTCTGAAACAAATAAATGATTTGATTTGATTTGATAACTCCAATACAAAACGATGAACTGGAATGGCCTATCGTTTCTACTTATACATGACACACGATTCAAGGAATAACTGAATTTTGTAATGGTTATTAATTATGTAATTGTTATATCGGTTTTCAGAACGGTATTTGGTGGCACAGTGGGCCCGAACACGGTAACTTTGCCCAGTGGCGAGACTCAACAAGTCTACATTGGCATTAGATCCAAGAATCCGCAGAACAGAACCAATCCACCGGCAGGCAAGTTATTTGTTCTTCTGATTCCTCTTCTATTAAACCTAGTTTCACCTTATTTACTGAACTTCGGAACAATCTTTTAGTACTGCAACCGAACTAGTCTCCCTTAATCAAGAATAATTTAATGTCCTAGTTATTTTCTGTCCTTCCTGTGACAAATGTACTGTATAAGTACTAAATTAAACAAACTTACCTTAAGTGGACTTCTATTGTTATTATACGAAATGCATATATCAGTCTCCGGCCCTCCCTTTAATCGTGCATAGATAGATTATAAGGTCCCTAAAATATAAGTTGGAAAGCATAACTTACATACCTACTAATGCTCTGAAATAATGACATTACAGATATAATGTTGCCATAGAGAGATTTACTTTTGCTTCGTATTCTCTAAATATTAAATACGAGGATTGTGGAACCACATAGTGAATTTAGAAGATATCTCGGACTAAGCTTGAGTATAATCATTTTCATTGGTTTTTTTAATTTCTTGCACTTCTAAAATAGTTAAACATGTGCTGAGTAATAATTAAATTAGACGCTTTTTTTTATTATATGTTTTTTCAAGGTCCGGCATCACCAATATTAAAAGCACAGCTGACGAATAAGACGGCGCCTGTAGAAGTTAAACCTGTCGTATCGCAGCCACAGGTAAATAATTAGGATATAGTTTAAGGTGTTCAATGTATTGTAACTATGTACTTGAAGGTTTTCTGTACACGTCTTAAGTAGGTCATCACTGTCTATGCCCAATAGGGTACATTCATATTTTTTCTATCGCTTTTTTTAATAAAATATCAAAATAACGATTAATAAAAAAAAAAAAAAAACTAAAAGTGAAATTTTATTTAAAATCGGCCGAGAAATACGCATGATATAGTCATTTTAAACTAGTAATTAGTCAGCGATTTGACAGAGGTCCGACGTGTTTTTTTACGTCATAGTACACTACGGCCATATAAACCCCGTTTCGGTTTTGCTAGAAAGTACTTATTCGTAAAAAACATGAATGAGCTTAAAGGTAAAATTAAAATTCATGCATATTTGCTATTTGTATGGGTGATTTTCAGCATAAGAGAGACACCCGTCTGTGACTAATTTCTGTGATCTATTGTAATGTTAATTTTCCAGTTTGTTCGACAAAGAGTTTTCTATTACACATCTATGCTATTATAAAATTGTAAAAATGAAATGTTTATAAGATATTTAAAAAAAATTGATTGTAACGGACTATTTGGAGGTCACTAAAACGACAAATATATATTTTTTTGTATGTTTGCATGTGTCGTTGCGGCTTCGTTACGCAAAATCGGCTAAACACATTTTAACCATGTTTGGTACACGGGTAGCTGGGTATCTTCAAATTGTTATAGGATACTTTTTAACCCACTACGCTGAAGAAAGAAAGAGGGGTTATGACTTTTTCTCCTCTGCGAACGAAGAACTTCCTAAAATGTATTCGTGTATTATTTCAGCCGCAACCACAGCCTTCTCATCCGCACCTCTCCCATGCGCTCGAAGCGAATGCGACCAACACAACGCTGATTAAGCATCTTCTCGCCAATAAAGTAAGCCCCGCACTACCAACGCAGCCGCAAGTAAGTGGAGATTAACAGTACTAACACGTTTGTTGTGGAGGTTTTGAAACCACGCGTATATTAATAGGATAGTTTCCTGGGTAAAAAAAATCTAATTAGTCCTTCAGTGAGATTATCAAAAAATATTGGACACGTATTTTTTCTTTTTTCAATCAAACAAAAAAGACAAAGATAAAGCGCGTCAAAGTTTCGGATTGGGGGTGCATGACGTCACGCCGAGAGACAGTTTATCGCACGGCGTGACGTCACGGGGAAGTATAACGGACTTTATCTTCATATTTTTTTGACAAAAGAAAAAATACGTGTCCAATATTTTCCGATAATCTATCTGAAAGAAAAATATATTTTTTTAGGACACAAGTGTATGTAGAACTATTACAGACAACGCCCTAGGTAATACCGCGGTACGAGAGGTAGTACATTCCGTGAACGTTTAACCCTTTCAGCGCCAGAGATGGCAAATCACGTCAACGGAAAATTGTGCCTCGGATGCCTGGACGTAATTTGCCGCTATACGGTATCATACAATTGGTTTATTGGATGGCGTGTGGCGCACGGTTTCCCGTTAACACGCTGGGCGCTCAAAAGGTTAAAATAGGAGTCAGTTTCTAGAGTAGATTTTTCCATGCAGCGTCTGCCTGTACTGGGCGAGTGGGGAGGGCCCCTGAGCTTGTCCTTGCAAGATACTCTGCAGTAGTTGGCAACATCACGTTTTCGAGATATTGTAAAGTTTCACTGTGTGCCATTGTGTCAACGTTGAACAATTGACCCTACATTATTGCATTATTATAAATGTTTTCGATGACGTTGCTTCCTGTCATAATGACATTATCAAGTATTGATTATTGGTCCTAATGCGTGTAAAGGGATTATTCAAACATAGAAATTCGAATACTCTCATTTATTTGTTCCATTACAGATATAATAAAAAGCTGTTGATACCTCCTTTAGATAATAATAGCCATTAACCTCGGTAAATAATTGCCGCGTATTATCTGTTCTATATACTTGCATATTATTACAGGAAAATATCCGATTTTACACGACCGCAGCTGAATTTTATTCTAGGTAATCATGCCCACGGACTGTATGTGATGATTGCCACATTTTATATTGTACAGTCAGCGTCAAATAGTCTGTAGCATCCTAAGCGCCAAATATATCGTCACGTATCTTTATGCCTATAGGAATAAGGATGTGTTGCGATATATTTGGCACTTTGAATGCTACACACTATTTGACGCTGACTGTAGTATAATTTGCTTTCAGCTCCGTCCGCGTGTCTTACTCACCCGTTTTATTTTAATGTAGTCGGGAAAAATGTTTATTATAACCATCCTTGAATGGCTAGCAGCTACATTTGTTAAAAATATTCAGGGTAGTGCCAATAGCCTATTTTTATTTATTATTAAAATTTTATATTTGTATTGATTTGTCGCATAAATGTTATTTACCGTCTCTTTCGGCCCGCGCCTATGCCGTGGGCGATGTGTGACATATGTTTTAGTTGGTGATAAAGTCAGTTTTAATTTATTCTGGAAGAGGTTTGTTGATGTACGCGCGGTTTCGACAGTGTATGTATAAAAATAGTGTATCCCCACTATAATGTAAAGTTACTTTTCATTTTCACAAAAAAAATAGAATTTTCATTTCTTAAATATTTCTTATAATATAGTGGTGATATGCCTATGTGTGTTTTAGATGTTGCATTGTTGAAAAATGGGGAGACATATGTAAATATTGGCTTCACATTTTTTTTATTCTTTTTATAAACCTTGTTAATTGCATTGCTGTTTACTCCAATCAACAAAGATTATAATAAATGTTAATGTGTCAATCTGATTTGATTATTCATTAAACATTATTTGTATTTATAGGAATATAGTTTCTTAGTGAAGAAATTCACTTTAAAAATCACGAAGATCGTGATGGTAAAACATAAAGATTGTCATAAAAAAACAATGTTAATGTGTGTTAACATTTTTAAACGCAATGCTTTTATCAGGGTTAAATTTTTGGGATTATTTTATTTAGGTTGTTTATTTTTCAGTTCGTTTTGTATTATAATTTTAGAGAAGAAATTTGAAGGCTGGTGAAAAAACGGGTAAAAGAGTTGTCAGGATATTCAAGATAACTCGGTGTAAAAAGAATTTGCATGGGTTTAAAGTGTCTCTTGTGAGTGTAAAAGGTTTTTTGTGTAGAGGATTGCATTTGATTATCGTAAAATTAGTAGTGTTTGGATCAGAGTATGTAATTATTAGTGTTGTTGTCTAAGAAAGATATGTACCTATTGAATAACTGCTCAACTACAAAATGGACTTGCTATCTCCGGTCATAAAAAAATAACCATGGAACATTAAATAAATAAATAATAGAATAAATAAATATCAGGGACAATCTTACACAAATCGACCTAGTCCCAAACTAAGCAAAGCTTGTACTAGGGGTACCAGGCGATAATATACATAACAAGAATAGATAACTTATAATATTTAAATACATAGAAAATATTCGAGTTCATCACACAAACATTGCCCTGACCAGGATTCGAACCCGGGACCGCCAGCTTCGCAGGCCACTGTGAAACCCACTGAGCTAAACGTGTCATTAAAACAATATCTCTGTTAATCGCCATACAAAAAGCCGTTACCCGATATGTAACGCCATGTTTGTATAAGAATTATTATCAACAATTATTCAACTTTGCAAGCGTGACACAGTATTTTAATGTTACATTTTTTTAATGACATACGAGCAGACGGGTCGTCTGATGGTAAGCGATCACCGTCGCCCATAGACACTCGCATCACCAGAGGAGTCACAAGTGCGTTGCCGGTCTTTGTTAGCTGTTCATGAAGTAATTTTTTTGTTCAACTTTAATAGCGTTAAATATTTAATTTAGTTATGTTTGTCTGGAAATTCCCTTGCAGTCGCTGTACGATCCAAAATATGGCCATTGATAGTCCTCTTGTTTTAATGGTCCTTAGAGTGATCCACGATAGTAAAGGCCAGGGGCCCGTTTCACAAAAGCTTGTAGCTTGTATTACAAATGGAAGTCTCTTTTTTTAATACACATTGTTGGAAAGAGATTTCCGCTTCTACAAGTTACAAGTTTTTGTGAAAAGGGCCCAATGACGGTCATTTTAAAGGTGTGAGTCTTCCTTTAACATTGTGTGCTTTTAATTATATAACTTCTGATTTTGATTTTGCACGGTTTTAGTTTGTGAAATTGTAGTTATCTCTTTCTAAACAATAAGTTGGAGGGATGAGTAAATATAAATTGTGACAGTACGTAACAATGTTCTTGTTTTCAAGGAATTTGAAAATAAAAGAATAAAGTTTAACTGGATTCAATCAACCTTCTATTTCGATTTTAAGAGGCTTTACAAATTTTCTATTCAAATTTCAACCGATTTGATACTTTTATTTGACTGCAAGGTAGTAGAGGAGAAATTACTTGCGTGTTTTGATGTAAATTGTTAATTTCGTATATACCTATACTTTTTTTAGACCGTGATACTAAAAAAGGAACGTGGTTTCAGACATGTCTTGCATTTACTTTATTTTATGTTAAAACAATAGTTGCTATATTGTCTATCGGGTGAATCAACTTTAAACCTTTTGACCGCCGCAGTCGGCAAATCACGTAATCGAAGATTCGTGCCACTGACGCCAGCGTCGGCATATGCCGACCAAATTTAAGTCAAATCAAATCAAATCAAAATATGCTATATTCAAGTAGGCCTAGGTACAAGCACTTTCGAATTGTCAGTTAAATTGAGAGTCTTTGCTGGGAGACATACAATATGATCCAACATTTGTTGCAAGGATTAGGGAAAACCCAGAAAAACCTAATCAGATCATTTAATTTAAGTATAATATTAGATCAATGGATGATAGTTCCTTTGCTGTTATAATATTATTGATAAAATCATCATTTTAAAAATTAAAATTATTAATAAGATAAATCTAATAAAAAAAATCTTAATAAAAAAAAAAAAAAAAAAATCCCAAAAGGATTGTCAATAAAACAGAAAATAATAAATAATCTAGAATGTGTCTAGAATAAAATTCTAAACGTCGGAGTATGAAAAACTATTTATATGCGTGTACCAATTAACTGTTACAATATTCTCTTAATTATACTTAAAACTTTTACAATTGTGTTATAACCAATTTAAAATTGGTACACGCAGAGATGTACAGGTTCTCCAGATCAATGTTAATATAAAATATAAAGTAATATTTTTTTTCAGAGATGTATAAGGTCTCTAGGCGTCACGACATGCAATAAAATTAAATATAATAATTTGATTGAATTCTACTGAGATGTATATGGTCTCTTAGGGGTCAAAGTGAATAAATAATACATTAAAAATAATAATTATTAAATCTAAATTTCTTAGAGATGTATATGGTCTCTACGCGTCATAACATCCAAAAAGATAAGTGTTCTAAAACTCAAAATATAGGGACTAGTCCCACCGCCGGCAAGAAAGCGAGCAACTATCGACTATTCTCGCCAAACTCGCTCAAGAAACGCACAATATATGTAGACTCTCAGTCAATAAAAGAGATACTCTCATATATGTATCTCTGTTATTGACTCTCGGATCTATATCTTTTGTTCGTTTCTTGGACGAGAAAATCGTCGATAGCTAATCGCTTCCTCGCCCTTGGCGGGACCAGTGCCATAATATTAATACCTCGTTCTGCAATCACTATTTTATTGTTATGGACTTTTTATGTTCTTGCTGTGGCGTCTAGGACACGTTGTCAGCCACACAAATCTGTCCACAACTTACAAACTGCGATGTTCAATAACGCCTTTAAATAATGGTTTCTCTGTTGAAATGTATGGTGTACGTTAAAATGTCGAATGTCCCGTCTGTCAAACCTAATCAACAGGAAAATATATTAGAATCCCGATTTTTCGGTAACTCCAGGGTCATTTTCGGTAATACCATAGGCGTCAAAACGGTGGGTCTAAACGTTGATTCACCCTATCACGCTGCAAAAGCGCCCAGCAATACACGAACATAAGAACATGCCTCGGTAACGGGCTTCCGTTGATACGAGTACTCTTCACTAAATTGACCCTTTGCGACTTAAAATGTTAAAATGTTGGTTTAATCCAGTCTTGTTACTTTAACTTTAGTTACGTACTTTGTAGCTTTGTCGTAGAATACGATCGTAGCGCAAAGCATGCCAATTATAACAGTAGACTAACAAATGGAATAATTTGGCATGACGAGTGGGTATTAAGAGCATGAAATCAATGAATTTATCTATAGTCGGAATGTTTGTGGTGAACGACAGCTTATAATAGCGCTGTATTTGTGGATTTCGACTCATCATCATATATTTAAGAGCTAAGCTCTTGTCGGTGGAGCAATTTCCATTCCTATCTATTCTCAGCTTCCTTTTTGACATCCTGATACGACACGCTGTCCGTGTATCAAAAATAGTTGAAATCTGTTTAACAGATTTGGCGTGATGAAGCTACAACGACAAATACAAAATTACAAAATATCCAAAAAAATATATTCGACTCAGTGACCTTCAAATAAATAAATAATAAATAAATAAATAAATAATAGGGGACAATTTTACAGAAATCGAACTAGCCCCATGGTAAGCTCAATAAGGCTTGTGTTATGGGTACTAGACGACGATATATTTAATAGATATATTACTTATATACATAGAAGACATCCAACACTCAGGAACAAATATTTATGCTCATCACACAAATATTTGCCCTTACCGGGATTTGAACCCAGGACCTCAGCTTCGCAGGCAACGTTACTCCCACTGAGCCAAACCGGTCGTCATATATAGTCAAATCAAGTCAATAGCCCGTATTACTTTATTTTTTTAAATATCTTCAATGTAGAGAGATGCCATTTCTACAACTTTATACTTAGTAGTGTAGATATTGTTACTGCATAAGTGCATAAACTTCATTCTGATGTAATTATAATAACAGCGATCAAACAAAATCCACAAATACATTAAATAAAGATAAGTTCTCGGTCATCTCAATACATTACGACTGTAAAAATGACGAAATGAATAAATTTTCATTATTTCTATTGATTAATATCGAAATCCAATATGCCCACGAAAATTATCAACGGAATTTGGATTTTATTCAAATACTAGAGGAGAAAAAGTTAAAACTCCTCTTTATTTCAGCGTAGACGGATAAAGAGTATTCTATAACCATCTGTGGATGACCCGTGTACCAAAAATAGTTGAAACCGGTTTAGTCGTAACTACTGGCGTGACGAAGCCACAACGACACATACAAACATACAAAAAATACTTTTTTTAATTTTATTTAATGACTTCCAAATAGTCCGTTACAATCATTTGTTTGAAAATATGTTCAATGTACAAACAAGATGTAGTATAGAAGTAAAGTAATCAAATTCCGTTACTATTTCACCTGGACATATTGGAATTTAATAGTTATCGACTCATTTGACATTTGATTAACTTTAAATATGAAGATAAAAGTACTTAAGTATGTCAAAATATTGTCAGTTTCTTTTTTATTTCTGGTAATTGTCGTAATGCGAAAAACAAGATTGTATAATTATATTTGAGTGAAGAAAGTAGATTTGATTATAGTAACTTTTGGAACACGAGAAGTAAAATCATTACAGTAATTTTCCCACATTGTAAGCTATTTAAAATTGTGGATTGAACAATAGTTATATTTATGTAGGTAGCGCAAAGACAGCAGAACCAACAACGAGTGGGAGCCCCGTCCGGCTCAGTGGTGGTGCAGCCTAACCAATCGGTAAGTATTTCATCTTTCAGCAAGTGAGTTTTTTAGGGTTCCGTAGCCAAAATGGCAAAAACGGAACCCTTATAGTTTCGTCATGACCCTCCGTTCGTCCGAAAGACCGTCCGTCTGTATGTCACAGATGAGATTTGGAGTATAGATGTCTTGTATAAGTCGGTACTTAGTTTGATAGTTAAATAACAAAAAAAAAAATCTATACATGTAACTGAAAGTGGATTTTTTTACAGTATACAGGGTGGAACGAACTGCAAATGTGTCATTGTTTAGCCTCAGAACATTATTTTCTCCAAATTAAGTATGTTAATATTTGTCACCGTTTCCAAGTTATAGCTTGTTAAACTTTGATGCAAAAAACTGGGTGTTTCAACCCTAGTGCACTTTTTGATATCGTATTTTTTCATCTGTAGTGCATTTTTTTGTATGAACGGCTGCATTCCGCAGTATACTACTGAGCATGGTCCGACATGCTCTTGGCCGGTTTTTAAACCCTGACTTTGAACTGGGCAGCTCTGGCTAGGCCTCCTCACCGGTAATCGGTTTTAGTAGGGGAGCGCAAACTACAAAAGGGAATTCCATTCGCGGCCGATCATGTCATTAGCTAGATCATGAAATTCCTAGGCATTCCAAGAAACGCCGCCATTTTCTGATTTAGCTAAGTAACTCCCGACATATTGTTCAAACGATTTGAAGAAACCATGGCTTAGCTATGTTTGAGCATAGGGTGTACGAAACCACTTTGTTTTCACAAATTGGAGGTTCCGACGTAAACTGTCTAAAACAGTTTTAGACAGTTTGCCCTTCGAGCATTGGAAGCTATCTAACAAACCTAACTTATCTACGATGTGCCCAGAGGGGTTACTCCGAAACTCAAAAATCGAAGTTCGTAACGTGCTGTCCTTCTCGCTCTCATGTAATGCTGTATTTGACTGAGCGGGATGGCGCCAAACGAACTTCGTGTTTCGGATTTCGGAGTAGCCCCCCAGGACTTAACGGGGAATATCGACAAATAGGTTGCTTTTGACGATCTGTCCTATTTTCAGCTTGTTTCATAAAACCACACTCATGTTTTAAGGCCTAATTATGTACAGTTGCATACACTAGTTAATCTAGATCGATATATTAAATTGTTTTCATGTCTTTCATGTGCAACCATTATTGAGCCAGGAACCATTATATATATATGAAGTCGGTTAATAAAAGGGTTTATAACACTTTCAAATTGAATTAGTAATACTGTATTGAATGTTCATATTGTTCATTTCATAATATTATTGATCTTTAAAAAAATATTTCAGGTGATGGACGTGGACCCGGAAGCTCTGATAAAGTGCACGACGATAACCCCTGGCGGTGTTGCCAGTAGCACCCCTGCTGTTCAGGGCGACAAGGTAAACTTAACATTTTCACGACCAAGATTTTCTTAGCGCAGGGGTCTTCAAACTTTTTGACTCAAGGGCCACACTGCACTTAATATACGTTCCTACGAGCCAAGACTTTGGTTTCATGGCTGGTCATGGGGTAATATATTACTTAAGTAGTCTTAGTCTTCAAGGGATACCTACTGTACCTAGACAACGCATAAGGAGACAACGCACTTGGTGTTGATTATGTTCATGAATGGCTATAATTATGACCAATTACCGTCAGTTTGTGGGCTCTCCCGCTTTCTTTCCGCGGGCTGCAATTAGAAGAGCTCGCGGGCCGGACTTGGCCCGCAGGCCGTAGTTTGGCGACCCCTAACATCACTATGTATGTAAAGCGTATGTAGTGAAAACTTGCTACGAGCAGAGCCCACTATACCTCGTTTTTTTTAACAGTAGTAAAAAAGTAAACAATCTTGACGTGTCTTTTTTATCAGTCACCGCAAATATTATGTAACAAGGATGGTAATTTACATTATTTTGGTTTCATGAGTAATGGTTACATTTTTTTAAAAGCGTTTTTCAATAAAAAGACTCGTCAAGATTTTTTACCTTTTATTAATGCTAAAAAAACGAACTGTATCGGGTGCCTGGACTGCCAGGCACGTTCACTAAAACGTGTTTATGTTAGGTTTCTTATTACAATTTCGAATAGTCTAGGTTAACAGACGGTTTGGGCTGCGTTCCAATTTTAATGTAGTTAAGGAGTAGCTGATTTGATCTATCAGGATACTAACCTAATTAACATTTATTGAAATAATAATAATCGTTATCATTAAAATTAACAAATCGTTTTAGTCCCAAAGTAAGCAAAGCTTGTACTATGGGTTCCAGGCGACGATATACATACTTATAACTATACTATTATGAAGTTGTTTTCAAAAAAACGATCTTAACGGATTATTTGGAAGTCAATAAAGTGAAAAAAATATCTTTTGGATTATTTTGTACCGGAGTTTAACTATTTTTGGTACATGGGTAGCTGGGAATCCACAGATGGTTATAGGATACTTTTTATCCGATTACACTGGAGCAAAAAAGAGGGTTAAGATTTTTCTTCCTCCGCAAACGAAGTTGCGGGCGCCTTCTAGTATGTGGATAAATAAAATACTTAAATATATAGAAAACATCCAAGACGAAGGAACAAACATTTGTGCTCATCACACAAACACTTGCCCCCGGCCGGGATTCGAACCCAGGACCGCCAGCTTTGTAGGCCGTTGTGCAACCAACTTAGCCAAACGTGTCGTCAAAGAAGGATAATTAACCATACTTATTTTTGTAATTTTATTCTACAGGTCCTGGTCAAAACGGAAGAAACAATGGGTAATAAAACGTATTCCAATGCATGCATGCATACATCCAAACAATATACAACTTTTTGTAAAAAAAAAAACCAAGAGTGTTCTCATTTTTTTCTTGATTCCAGCTATGAAAGAAGAACCGATGCAGATTCAGATAGATGATCAAGCTCAGCTGACGTTAGTAAGTATCACACGGATTTTAAAACAGTTTTTAGGGAAATAATCCTATGTAAATGTGACTAATTCTAACCTCAGTGTCCAATTTTACCAAGACCTTTTTGGATATTAACGGCCGCGCCTGTCAATGTCGGATATTTGACGTTTTAATCAGACGTTTAAAACTAAGACCATGGTGAAATTGGTCATGTTATCGCGTCGGCGTCACTACTAGGTATAGATCTCCCCCGAAGAAAGCAATCATGGTCGGCCCATTTTTTTATCGGAGTGAAAATGCTTGATGCATATCCTAAGGCGCGGGGCAGACTCTCTTTTTCTCCTAGCAAGAGGAAGGGGAGAAGCCTACCCACTAAAAACACTCCGTGGGGCAGACTCTTCTCCCGGTCCTTCTCCTAGCAATAGGGCGGGGAGAAGCCTATCCATTAAAAACACTCCGTGGGGCAGACTCTTCTCCCGGTCCTTCTAGCAAGAGGGCGGGGAGAAGATTATCCACTAAAAACGCTCCGTGGGGCAGACTCTTCTCCCGGTCCTTCTCCTAGCAAGAGGGCGGGGAGAAGCCTACCCATTAAAAACACTCCGTGGGGCAGACTCTTCTCCCGGTCCTTCTAGCAAGAGGGCGGGGAGAAGCCTATCCATTAAAAAAACTCCGCTGTTTTCCGTTCCTGTCGTTGATGGGACATGGGATCTCCATTTCACTGCGACGCCACCCCGAGAGACCATGATTGCTCCTGCGCCGCTTGCAACTTTTGGTTTTTTAAAATGCATCCCCATATTTAAGATTGTATAGTATACAGTAAAAGAAGATTGCCATGGCATAGAAGCTATATTACACCGTATGTAAGCGTGTCTAACTGTTAGTGTACTGTATCAGTGATTAAGAGTTAGTTAAGTAAGCAAGGTATTGCCATTATTATCAAGATGTGTATGTCTTGTCTAATTCGACACTTGTTGCCATATACGTTATCGCTTGGCTTCGGCAAATTTTTAAACAGGATTCAAACGACACATACGTTATTTTCCAGAAGTCTGCTCAAAACAAAATGCTAGCAGACCTCCTCGAAAAGAAGTCTAACCCACCGGTCCAAGTGGTCCAAATGGGCCCTCATATGAGCGCACCCACCATACAGATCACAGAGACCGGCCAAATTGTCCAGGTCAAACCAGACTCCAACCCAGTTTTACAGTACAATGAGGGCATCGTCTCACAGGGCAGCCAGTACTTCCAAATCAAGAACGAACAAGGCCAACTCATCCAAATAAAGAACGAACAGGGACAAATAATTCAACTAAAAACCGACCAACTTCAAAATCCACTGATCCAGTTCAAGAACGACCAAGGTCAAGTAATTCAGGCGAACCAGATTATACAGAGTGTCATTCAGAGTCAGGTGAAAGAGGAAGAACACCAGTACAGTGAGCCGCCCACGAAGAAGGTGAAGATTGAACCGAAAACTGAGGTTAGTATACCAATGGATAGGGTTCTAGAAACTTCGTGGGACTACGCATATTATGAGTGTTTTTGGTAAAAAGAGACTATTTATAACTGTAAAAAAAGACCTAAGATCACTGATTGTGTCTGGGGTGGTGAGGTAAGTGCGTTTGAATATTGCCTTTTAAAAAATATATATTCAGATTTGTTATTTTCTTTGTTTCAAAATCTAATTTAGTATCTATGTATGTGTGTATGTATTGGAGTGTAAAACCTGGCCAAGAACAGCCATTTCTTACACGGGGCTATACATTTTTCATATATGTATCTAAAATATCGAATATTTTTTTACTGGCATGGCAGAAATATTTATTAATACACAATTTAATTATCCTGAATGGAAAATGGAGAGAGATATTTATCTTTGATTAGTTTTGAATAAGCTGCTATTGCATGCTATCTTATTATCGATGTTAGATCTAGTATTAAAAAATCGATGTTAGATTAAGATTTGCGACTTTAAAAAAACTCCGTTATAGTAAAAGGTCCGTAATAAGACAAGTAAGGCTGAGGTAAAATGTTTTTCCGCCAGTTTTCTCAGGTATAACCTAGTTTCTTGTAAGGTCGCATATTTTTCAGAATCCACCTCAAGAAAGTGTATCGAAGACAGCTGCCAATTTATACGCAGCATTGGCTGCCTCCGCCCTGGAAGATGAAGACGACTTGGTAAGTTGGTAATGTTAAGGAAGACTGGCGCAAAGACATCCTCATTTTTACTCTTTAGGTATAAGGGATTGGCTGCCGTTGTCAAGCATATGCCTCAGTATTTCTATAGAAATAATCTTTATGAAATAAGTTAATCAATCAAATAAGTGTATTTACCGACGGATAATCTCGATTTATTTTGATGACGTCATATCTCTACAACAGCAGTCACTATCAGGCTATTCATCTTTTTAGGCGATGTGTCGAATTGAAATGCGGAAAGATTGAAATTGAACTTTTTAGGGCAATAATCCTATCCAGGTGTGACTAATTCTAACATCATTATCCAATTTCTTGAAGACCTTTTAGATATTAACGGCTGATTAAGTGCACGCCTGTCACTGTCGGATGTTTGACGTTGTAATCAGACGTTAAAACTAAGACCACGGTGAAATTGAGCATGGGTCTTTTAAAAAAAAAGTTAAGGGCTTAATTAAAATATATATTACAGATGGGCCGAATATTCGGTAAATATACGCTATTCGGCATATTCGACAAGTTTTTCAATGTTCGTATACGGCCGGTTACATTGCCGGATATTTGCCGAATAAACAAAGTAAATAACGAGCGTAGGTTGTTTCGTAATTCGTCGGATTGACATCCTATTTCAGGACTATTAGCAATTACCAAAAATATATAAATATGCGTGAAAATATAAATACTATTATTTTGCTTAAAACCGTAGCTTAAGTAAGAAATACCAGAGTTGTTTTAATTAAGTAAGCCCAATCGAATATTCGGCCGAATATTACGCCACACCGAATGTTAGCCCGAATATTCGTATTCGGGAAAGTCCGTATTCGGTTCATCTCTAATATATAAATATATGTACATTTCAGTATATGTATATAAGATCGAATCGATTCCTTTGTGTGACGAAAGTCAAGAATAGGTAATTTTCGTTACATGAAGTAATAATTTAGATTCTGTTTTTAACTATGCATTTTTTTAAACGACCCATTAACCTAGCTTTCCTCATGCTTATGATACTTCGCTTGTTGCCGTAAAAAAGTTTATTTTTCAATGACTTCTGCCTTCGATTCGCCCCGTCGTCTTGACCTACGAGCCGTGTTTAATGGTGTAACGATGATTTGTTCCATGTCTGTACATAGCACCGACCACGAGGACTTATTTTAACAGGAGCTCTGCGCACTAAGGTGTTTTTGTTAACAAATATGTGTTGATGTTGTCCCCTTCCTGCATATATATCTATCTCATGATTTGACTAAGCGTTGGCACACGAGTGGTTTGATCGCTCTCTTCTATATCCTTTTTATGTTGTTTGCAACCGTAATCGTCATAAATGTCAAAACGTATACATGGGTTTTATGCATATAATTAACGATAACATGTGGTTTGATTCAGCTCTCAGCGCCTATTGCAATACTGTATGTAAAAAATGACAGACGTTTAACAGAACTATTAATGTACATCAAGATAGCCTGTTGTTTATATAAGAAATAACGGATCGAATTAATCCCCAACCAGTCACTCACTATCTTAAAACTAAGCAGCGTACTGTTGGTGCCGATGA
This sequence comes from Hedya salicella, assembly GCA_905404275.2. NCBI lineage: Eukaryota > Metazoa > Arthropoda > Insecta > Lepidoptera > Tortricidae > Hedya > Hedya salicella. The sequence goes on along the minus strand of FR990111.1, from coordinate 12,645,622 downwards.
TGGACAAATGACATCAAGCTACAAACATATGGCTGCGCTGCCCATATGTGTCAGACATATTAAGGAAGTTTCGCGAAACTTCGCTTGACATTTGCGCATTGATACATATTTGGAAGATTTGTCCCATAGTGAGACCATAGCTTAAAATATCATTATGGAATAGCGATTAAAAGCGCTCCGTGTGTTTAACAGTTGAGGGTAATTTCCAGGGAAGTGTTACTCCTTCGTATACATATTGAGCATTTATTTCCCACTGATGTGTTGTCTGTTTGGTGTTTTAGTAGTCTACAGCATGCAATACTCCAGATAATCGTGTTGACAGCTTGCATGCAACTGTATTGCTATATTGTTCATGTGGAGAGTCAGGCATAGCATGATAAAGCCTACTTGCTCCAAATAAAAGGCTTTTAAAACATTTTCCAAAACAAACAAATATAACTTAACTCCGTTTGAAACATTAAAGTCCCGTTGGAATGATTTTTCTGAATACTGATATTTAGTATTCAACATTAATTCAAAGTTCATTGACAATATTGTTTGTATGACACGACATTAGAATATGACATGGTGCCCGATGATATATGTAACGTTTTTAAACCTAACTAGTAGCTGCCCGCAACGGTAGTCGGATAGAAAGTATCATATGACCATCTGTTGATGCCCTGCTACCCGTGTACCAAAAGTTAAAAATCCGCTTGCCCGGTTTGGCGAGATGACGCCGGAAAAACGCATGTAGACAAAAAATAAAAAATAAATCTTGTGATCTTCAAATAGCCCATTTCACTTTATAATAAGTATAAAAAAACTGTAAATTATACTAATTAACAATAATTATGATCATCATAAATTCACGAAGCATTTGTTTTATCTCAACAACAAAAATAATATTAGAAAAAACTGCTGTATCAAACGTTATTAGGCCAAATCTAAACACGAAAACTGCCCCGTAACTGCTCTTCATGCGTCCGGTACGAGATACCATAACTGCATGCATGACCCAAACCGTGGTCCAGGGGGGTTATTGCCTGACGAAATTATGACAAGTGGTATCTGAATCAACTTTCATAGTCCATACAAAATCATGACACTTGATTCTGATCCCGAGCGTTAAACGCGTTAGGCATAAGGGGGGCAGGTTTGTTCATTTCTGCGCCTGTTCCTTACGTCGACCGTTTCGATAAAGAACTGAGTCCTCGTTTTTTGTAAGAACGGCAAGTGTTTTGATGGGTCGCATAGCCGATCGACAAAATCGAATTAATTGGTTGGTTGGCTGACTGGTTATTAGCTCAGCGCTGCAGGAGTGACGTTGCCTGCGAAGCCAACGGTCCTGGGTTCAAATCCTGGTAAGGGCAAATATTTGTGTTATCAGCAATAAATATTTGCTCCCGAGTCTATGTATAATATTGTCTATGTATATAAGTAAACTAGAAGGCGCCCGCAACTTAGTTCGCGGAAGAAACAATTATAACCATCTTAAATCGATAAAAGTATCTTATAATAATCTGTGGATGACCATGGACCAAATATAGTTGAAATCTGTTTAGCTGTTTTTACGGAATGAAGCCACAACGACACATACATAAAAAAAATAGATTCAGCGATCACTTGTTTTTTTAGAAATATTTTAAATGTACCGACATTTCATTCTTAGAAATTAATAATAGTGTAGAAATATCGTCGTTTAGCCATAACACAAGCTTATTGAGCTTGCCATGGAACAAATTCGATTTATATAAAATTGTCCCCTAATATTTATTTATTGGTTGGATAGTTTCAAGGGCAAGTAGTCGGCCGATAGAATCAGTTACGTCTGGAAGGGGTATACCGTGGACGAGGACTCAGTTAAACGGTTCAACGGCCCTGAAAGAAGTTATACTTAGGGCGTCCCGCCATAGTGACACATGCTGCTCACGCTATACACGAATGTCCCCGCTCCCAGGGAAGTGTGGCGGTGTGGGGAGTTGGGAGCGGGCGATTTCGTGCGTAGCGTGAGCAGTGTGCCGCTATGGAGGGTCGCCCTTGACGTGTTTAAATAGTTAGAATTTGTGTACTAATGAGTTTTATGTCTAGGTGCCGATTAAGCAAGAGTCTGTGGAAATTCAACCGCCGGTTATGGTTAGCGGGAACGATAGCGGTTCTGTCATCATTCAAGAGCCCATTTTGCAGGTTTGAACTTTACCTTTCTTTGTAATTAAGGCTAGAGAGTATAGATAATATTCTCGCTAAGGTTCGATTTGACTCAAATGGAATATACTTCAGTCTAGTTTTTAGAAATAATGACAAATGTCTATATCATTTTGTCATAGTAAGGGAAATTGAAACATGTACCTTTTTCACATTTGTCGTAATGACAATAATGACTAAAAAAACCGGCCAAGAGCATGTCTGACCATGCTCACTTGCTCAATGCAGGCTTCCTCAGCTGTACAATACGAAAAATTGCACTAGCAAAAGAGCGTATCTCCACGGCACTTACGTCCTTTTGTTGAGAAGCGCAGTTTTTTGACAATAACTCGAAAATGGTATGTCCGATCATGATGAATATAATTTTTTCTTCTGTTTCCGCGATTATTACTCATTGAAATAAAACAATTTAATGGATTATATCGCGTATATTATCTCATTTTAGTTCCCGACGTTTCGGAAGCTTTCCAGCTTTCCATCGTCACGGGAGGACTGAGAAAAGATGTATTTTCCTCTGTCAAAGTTACAATTTGTGCAAACTACCCATTTTTTGAAAAAACACAAATAAAGGTGTACATACATGCCAGATGGGCCTAAGCTGTAAAGACAGTTACACATGTGCCAGAAGGGCTTAATTATTTTATTTTAATAATTTACCAAGCAGCATTTCACAAATGAGGCGTACTGAGGAGAAAAGAAACGCTGCAAAGAAAAACTTCCAGGCTACCTCATTACTAATTATAATATTTAAAAAACAGAGACTATTAAACTACTTTTAAACAGATAAGATATTTTACACCGTTCGGAAATTAAGGTTTTGCAGTCCTGTGTCTCGCTTGTTCCTTGATGAGATGTATTACAGGATCCCAAGCTGGTGGTAGTGACAAACAAAGCGGCTTTTATACAAGACACCTCCTCCAAATTTAATCAATATACATGTTGTAGTTTTTGAGTAAAATGCCTGTGACCTACGGACGGATGAACGGACATGACGAAACTAAGGGTACAGTTTTTGCCATTTTGGCTACGGTACCCTAAAAAAATATGGCATTCTCACACTCTACCGGTTGAACGCTTTTAAATAATTCAAACTTTTACTCGCACAAAGACAAATTTCAATTTTGTCGGCACTAGAGGTGGGCGCTCATGGGTAAATACCCGATGAATACCCAATCAACCCGGGTATTTACCCGCTTATACCCAAATTGTTAGGAGTATTAACTACCTGCTTACCCACGATGATATAGCGACCACTAGGAAATGTAGTTGGCTATTATTAGTATGGCAAAAACCGAGTAATAACAGACCTTTCATAAAAATTGGTTAACCGAGGATTGCCCTTAATCCCTAGTGACCCCTTTTCAGTTTGACGCAGTGACGAAAACACGATCACTGTTCACGTTCACTTTAGTGTCTTCATTTCATGACGTCGTTATTTCACTTGTCTAGTGTACTGTAATATATATTATACAAATATATAAGTTACCTTCTTAGGTCCAGCAACCAACTCTGCAAGTGCAGCAACCGACGTTGCAAGTGCAACAGCCTACGTTACAAATGCAGACAGCAATGCAGCCTACGTTACAGGTATTTTTTTTTTATCTATAAGATGAGGGTTTCCGGAGATTAATAACTAATAATACCATTGAATAATAATAATTAAGTAACTTTTGTTATGAAACCGTTTCCATAAACGCAAGTTTTAACATAGCTGCAGAGCAAAGTTTTTAATTTCCCTATACAAGGTACTAACCGTGTGACGTCACTAGGCTTTGGTACGAAAGTATTTGGGAAAGACCAAAAATGTGATTTTGACATTGTTGTACCTCGGGGAGTTTTAAATCTGTAACATACCACAGAAAAATGGTGTCAAATAGCGTATTGTATCTTAAAAAAAAATCGTATCGCTATAGATAGCGTTGATATTGTCATTGTAACAAAGTCCTCACATTTAACTTTGACATAACTTTTTAAAATAATTGTAAAATGTTTATGCAGATCAAGACAGTACTATTACATTCCCGTTAAGTTACGAAACCCCTTAGCGGTTATTTTTTAGTTAACCTTTAAAATACGATAAATGTACGAGAGTTTCATTTCAGATGCAGCAACAAACCATGCAAGTGCAACAGCCGATGCTTCAAGTGCAGCCAATGGATGTCCAAAATATTCTGAGCTCACAATCCGGCCAGCTCATTCTTCAAGGTAGAGTAACTTTGTGTGGAGTGAACCAAACTGAAAAAGGAACCACGCACCTATAAATAACTTGAAGATGCTACGAGTTAGTCCGTAGCGAGATATAGGCGCAATTTTCTTCGTTTGTTTCAGCGTAAAACTAAATAAGCCCTTATGACCAAGGGGCGGAAAACTCAGCAAAATTCAACTGTCAAAAGGGATTGAATATTTTTTTGTCGAGCGATTATTTAGCGATATATAGGCGCAATTTTCTTCGTTTGTTGTAACAAACGAAGAAAATTAAAAAAAAACTAAAAAAATAAGAAAATTAAAAGAGTAAAACTAAATAAGCCCTTATGATCAAGGGGCGGAAATCTCAGCAAAATTCAACTGTCAAAAGGGATTGAATATTTTTTATCGACTATCGACAAGTAGACATTTCTGTGAACATGCGGGCATGCCATCTCTAATTTTATCTAGTAGCCAAACTAGTCTCTTATCCCCATTCAACCAAAAAATCAATGTAATTTGCTATTAATTCTAGAAAAATATTTGTATAGATCTTTGTTTTAAATAGTTCTTAAACTTTTGGCGGCGGAACCCTTTTGGAAAGCGAAATATTTGACGGAGTATTCCAAAAGTAGTTGATGGTATTCTTTATTAATACCGAAGGCAGTAACGTTTAAATTTACCTAATCACCGTACTTTGTCAATTCAATTACAGAATGAAAAATAATATTCAGAAACGTTTGACTGAGGAAATATTGCAGACAACATCTGCAACCAAATTGTTTTCATTATTCCCTTTAGTATCGCGGTGCCCCTATAGAAGTTATGCGGAGCGCTAGGGCTACGTGGAACACACTTTGAGTTTCGCTGAAATAGACTAAGCCTATCGAATAAGAATCTTCATTTTTTACACGTAAACTCAGTTGTAAGAATACAAGTGACAAAAATTTAATGAAAACTGTAGTACGATTTATTTCTTTGAGGTATCAATACAATCAATGAACCTTTGCTTCTTAGTAAAAGTATACATTTTAAGGCTAGTACCAAACATTTAAAGAGTTCCATCAAAACGTACGATAGTCGGAAAAGTCGATAGAAAAAATATTCAATACCTTTTGTTTGTCAGATGAACTATGCCACTTTATACTCTTAGATGTCCTTGTTTATCTATAAAGTACTACGCCATACAAGGTCTACAAAAGAATCTAAATGAGCGGTTCTGCTTTTTACTATAGTAGTACTTTATAGACATAAAAAAAGAACTAACACAGCAACAATTTGTTTTACGGATGGCAAATGGTACCGGTTTTCTTTTCTCTGTTTTTCTTACAATATGGCTCTATTTAAAATATGCTTTTTTCACCTGACCTTACTTTTTGTTTATTTCTCTCCTATTCTTTTTTTAGAGAAAACTTTGACTACATCTCCCGCGCAGTTTGTTCAGCAACCGATGCAAATCATCGCTACCCCCGGTACTTCCCAAGGTAATCATCAAATCAATAGAATAAAAAACAAACTACTCCTGGTATTTTACAGGGTAATCACTAATCATAAAAAACAGCAAAAAAACGACCTTTTTTATAAGATGTTGACTGTACTGAAATAAAACTGATGTGAAATTACAGTTTTTATGATAAAAATTGTAAAACAAAAATCAGTTCGATACGTTGCTTTAAAGTTGGGTGGGAAAGTCCATTTTGTATGAAAATATTAATAACCCATGGTAACAGTTTCGATACGCGCAAGTTTAAACATAGCTACAGAACAAAGTTCTTAATTTCCCCATACAAGGTAGGAACGTGTGACGTCACACGTTCCTAGGCTTTAGTATGGAGCGTTTTCCGGGTAAGTCCAAAAATGTGATTTTAACATTGTTGTATCTAGGTGAGTTTTTATCAGATTGAAGTAGTATTTTCACCAATTTTTCTATTATTGAGAGGTCGTTCTATAACAAATCACAAAAAAAGTTGACAACATCTCAATTGGGCACTTTCCTGTAGTCAACATAAATGATGTCACGCTTGCAGTTAAATGTTATTTCTGAAAATACTTAGAAAACATTAATGAATACTTATTTTTAAGCTTTTGGCGATTTTAAAATGATCAAAAACTAAAAATAAGGAGGCAATTTCAACGTATAGAATTATGACGTCATAAACTTTCTTTCCTTTCAAACTTCATACTTTCTGACCGTTTGACAATTCATAAAAAAGTATAAAATAAAAAATAATATAAGAAATCTAGATCGACGCAAATCTTCCCAACAATGGGTCCCGACTGTTTAAAATAGCTATGCTCCATATTAGAATTTATTATTTGTTTTATGTGAGTATCGATCATGAATCATGAAACATTTCCATTATAACTTAACACATTTCTAGGGTACTGGACTTGTTTTTTTCTTTTTAGTTTTTTTACGCAGTCGTTTTTTTTTGTTTTTTTTTTAATATTATTTTTTAGTTTATACTTTTTAGTTAAAATTATAAAAGTCTGTAAATTCCGCAATCTTTATCGTCGGGGTTATTGAGAAGCTTGCACAGATTTATTACAATTAAATTAAATATTAGTGAGAACGGCTTGGTAACCAACTTTAAATCGTTATAGTTCCTAACTGGTAATTCAAAATTAAAAATGATAAAGGAAACCTAATAATGATTTTCAAATCCCTATTCAATGATACCCCACTCGATATAGTACTTTGATTTTCATTTTTTTTATTTTTCACAATATGGCGTCTCATTATCGCCATTTTGAGTTTTCATCATTTTCATGTCTTCAGTGACATTCGGAGAGTTAAGACGAATCGATTGACGTAAGAGAATCATCAAAATCGGTTTACGCGTTTGATCTCTAGAGTGCCAGATAGCAACAAACATACATACATACATACATAGACTGATAAACACATTGCCCTCCTTTGCGTCGCGCAGTCGGGTAAAAAGGAACTGATTTGATCTGTCAGTCAAGTACCGTATTGTATTATTATCTGAGCATGACCATGATTGTCCAGTATATTATAATAATCTTATACCAACTTCGTGGGTAAAAATTGACTTACAAGATTTTAAGCTCCAGGAACAATAGATGATATAAAGTTAAATTAAAAATGTAAATACTTACCAAGTTTCAGAGACCTTTATCCAGCAGTATTCTCATGAGGGCCATAAAATTTTATTATTATATTAGTGTCAAAGAAAAAAAGTTTTATCGGTAGGTTAAGTTTTTCTGCCACAAATTGCGATATGAATGACTCGACTGATGACAACGGATGATGACAGAAAATAGATTTAATAATAGAGAATAAAATCAATTGCTGACTGCTGAACATAGTATTATAGATTTATATTTATCGATACAAATTATATTTTGGGAGGATTTCGAAAACTCGTTCATTTAAAAAATAAGTAATAATAAATAAAAAAATAAATAAACGTTTGACCTCTTTGAATCATGTTACATAATTCGTCACCTCGCTTAACTGGCCCTGTGGCGCAACGGATAACGCGTCTGACTACGGATCAGAAGATTCCAGGTTCGAATCCTGGCAGGGTCGCGTGTCAGCTTTTTGTTTTTGCATTTCTCTTCCTGTTTTCATTTTTATTTATATTTTTTTCGTAGTTATATGTGATTGTTTTTTTATATTGAATATTTTGACAAAAACATTTTTTTCGTTTGTAAGTTACTATACAAATTTATTTGTAAAAAAAATGTTCTAAAAATCTGTATTTTTTTAAAAACGAACATTAATTTCAGGTCTTAGTTACATCACACAAAATATGCCGGGAAATATGATGCAAAAAACAATTATTATTGTGCAAGGAACGGGCGGGGGGCCCCTCACCCTGACGGTATGTATAAACTTTTTAAGTACGTATTCAATCATATTATACAATTAGTATGATAACCAAATGAAGTCGTTTTCGTTAAAAAACGCATTTTTTATGTTCTTGTTTTAAATATACCTTCACGGTATGTGCAGAAATAACGGGTTTGTTCATAAATAATCATTACAAATAATTAATACATGCCAATACTGATCGAGCAGATATTTTTTACAGTGAAATTATTTTAACTAATATAAAAAAAATATATACATAAAAACTAACTTTTAAATTTAATTCCGTGAGGTGTTTGCTTAAGTTTTAATTTTAATATTATTTTAAAGCTATTATGTTGTGTTATTAATTCGTATTAGAAGAAATAAATTAACAAACATTGCTTTGACGAACCGTTATTTTTCGCGCTAGCTTAGTTGTTAATGTGAGTAAGTTTCTGTTATTTTTTCGTTAACTTAGACTTTTATCAGTACCTTGTAAATCAAAAATAACCAAGTATTTATTCAGTAGTATATCTGTAACTCATAATTGTCATTCTTGAATTGTTCCTTAATCTGAAATTTGCGAATAAGGTGAACAACCCGGGCGCGCTCGACGAGGCGACACTAAACAGCCTTATTGCCCAGGCCACAGAGGCGATAACGCAACAGCAAATAATTCAGGTTACCGCCTATGAGCTAGCTTGTCACTAAATCACTAACATTTGGTTTGGTTTTTCATGATCATAGAGGGCGCCACAGGTTAAGTCGGAGTTACAGGCCGAGAGGGACACCTATGTATTAGAATGAGACGGTAATCAACGTCTCATTTCAAAGATAAGTGGATTCCTTTCGGCTCGTATGTCCGGCTATTAATCTTTGGTGCTAATAAGAGTTGTGCACGGTTGCTCAGCGGAGCGGTTTTCCATGAGGCATAACATATAAGCTAACACTCACTGTGAGTCTAGTATAAAAGGGATGAACTTTTTGTTTTTGCCATACAATTTAGGGTGGAGTTTATTTGAAAGTACCCCGAACTAAAGTGAGGAAAATGTGTTTTAGTTAAATTAAATTTTGATATGTTATAGATTTTCATACTCTGATCTTTAAGTCAGTTTCCCGACTCGTTTTTGAGTTTTAATCGATTTCATATGATACGGACAAATTAGCAGTGTTCCGTATTCCAATTCTAAATATAATTCTAAAACAAAGAGCTTTGCGCATAGAAATTATTAATTAATGCTATTTACCTATATCAGTTCAATAACTTTAATACTGGTTAAGTGTGGTATTAAATATATACATAGACATAAATATACTGAGGTGGATGAACACGTGTATAATTAATACGCCTATGTTACATAATAATTTTGTATAGGTCTGTATCATTTCCTTTTAAAGAATTCAGGCATTTGTAATCTGATCTTACGGTATGGTGTAAAATAGACCGCAAGTCGGCAACGGACCCGGAAACCGTGGTTGCACCCATACTGACTAGAGATCAGAGTACAAAATCTTTAACATATCAAAACTGTATTCGATATAACTGAAACTATATTTCCCTTTATTCAGGTTCAGTAATTAATTTAGCACTGGATAATAATAATAATTATATCAAATTTCTGATAAACAAGCTGGTTTTTGCAAAAATATCTACCTTGAAATTAGACGGAAATACAGCATAAGTAGTGAGTCTGCGATGATATATGTTTTGATTAACCATATCAAAAAAGTTATTTTTGGGTTTGCTTTACTTAAATTTCATTCAGTGTACAAGTGTCAAATGTTGTACGGTCGACTAGAAAGATATGTACCCACTTTTTGACCTTAATGTATTGTAATAAGGTCCAAAAGTAGATACATCTCTTTGTAGTCGACCGTACATTCGACTACAAAGTGATGAATCTACTTTAAAACCTTATTGCATAGTAATAAGGTCAAAAAATAGATACATCTCTTTATAGTTATACTCAAAGCAAATCGAATTGGTGACCGCGATCATAATGCTATCTCTTTCATACCTGCTAAGCCCACGCAAGTGTGAACGAGACAGCATTATGTATGATAATGAATAGCTAATTGTGAATTGGAAATGTAAGCAAAAACAAAATGTAGATCGACCCTATTGACTCGTGAGAAAGAGTACTGTTTTGTAGCAATGCACAAACTCTTCGAATGTGTTGTTTTATTGTATGGGTGGATTCATAAAATAAATGGTGTGAACTCTATACAAATACGTTTTTAAGTTTTTGTTTCGTTCACTTTCAAACATTTTTTTCTGAATTACCGATTGTTTCGTTATGCATTTAGTAATTTTAGTAACAGATCGTAACAATGGTTATTTGTTTTTGCTGACCACATGACGCTTGATTTGTTAGCGTTTTTTTGTATTTTCCCTTGATATGATACCAAATTACTAATATTTTCGTATTCCAAATAGTTATAATACTCTTAAAATTTCTCGTGATTTATTTATTAAAAAAGCAATTTAATTTTTAAATCATCAATTTAATTTGTCTGGAGTTAACAAACTACGATACGTGTCCATTGTTGTGAAATAAAAAACAGGCGTACTCTACTGTCTATGAATGGCCCATACAATATCCATAACGAATATTTTAAAATCAGCTCATTTTTTGACACGCTCATTTGTCACTGTCACGTCTTTTTGTTGCTTGGGTTCACAACACCTTATAAATGGTAACAGTCAAATAGTTTATTATCAAAAAATTACATATGCGATGTCCATTCTATGATATTGAACCCTTTGAGCGCCCAAACAAAAGCAATCGTTGCATTTCGAGGTAAGCATTAAAATAACCCTTTCTATTCTAGATAATAAAGTATTTGACTGTTAAGTCAAATAGTTTACTATCAAAAAATTACATATGCGATGTCCATTCTATGATATTGAACCCTTTGAGCGCCCAATAAAAGCAATCGTTGCATGTCGAGGTAAGCATTAAAATAACCCTTTCTATGAATTGTCGTAGTTGGGTAACAAATGTGTAATTTTGTAAGCGGCTGTTGACGGCGTGGCACCGGGGCAGTTCTCAGTTTTTGGCGCTTAAAAGGTCAAAATTTATAATAAAATGACTGTTGTTTCATTCCCATACATATTTCGCTCCAAGGTAAAAACCGTTTGACTGTACCTGGTACTGATGATTTCGCTGTAACACATCACATCACTATTATTTTTGTAACTAACTGTGTATATTTTGTAGTTCTTCCCTGTTCATAGTCCATAACTGCTACTATTTTTATTTCGATTTTTAGGTAAATGGGCCATATAGATAATAACATTGATAACTCATAGTTTTTGCAGTATATTCACACATTGCATTGTTTATTTTCTTAAACTCGTATCTAACGCAATCGTTTGATTACAAAGACACATCTTAAATCGACAGGGAAATGCATTTTATAGTTGTTTTCCACTGAATAACAAACAGAATTACAGCATATCGAGGCATTATATTTTTATTTTGTTTTCAATGACAGTTCGAACCTCGCTATCGGCTCGGCTATCTTACATCTACGTGACCAGGACGATTTTCTTACCCATGTCACCAGTAATTAATTATGTTTATATGTAGGTAGGTACTTTACAAAATGGAGGAACATGACAAAAGCCCGTAACTACTCGCGGTGTTCCACCTTTAGGGCAATAATCGTTTGAACGTCTTGCACGCGGTTGCAAGGCGGTTGGGTTTCGCTCGATGGCAAGGATTAAGGGATTTTTTTCTTAAGTTGAACACCGCGAACGCATGCGACCGTACATAACTAACAGTGTCGAATGCAAGGTTGGTTGACAATACAATTTTTTTTATGTGAAAACATCACACATCCTTTCCCTGTTAGTCTAATAATCTAATAGTTTAGGACGCTGTTCCCGTAAAACAGAGACGATGGTTTTACCCCTCGTATGTTTTGACACGGATCCGGGCGTAGCATTTAAGCTTTATGTTAAAATGGCATATAGCTTCAATTTGATTGCCAAATTTTTGACATCATATACGAGGGGTTAATCAATGGTGGATTGTAATTATTTTTTCTTTCTACTTAGATCTTTGTATGAATTTTGTTACAAAAGTTGAGTTTAAGAAAATAAAGTTAATCAGGGTATGTTACTTTGTAATCAATTGCTCTGTATGGCCCATGGAAAACGGTAAGCAACTTCTCACTAAAATGCAAGTGTTGTTGTACAGAATTCAGGAGTGATACAATCCGCACAGAGGGTGATAGTCAGTCAACCGACTCTAGTCAGCACCTCACAGCCTATCACGGTTGTTAAGACCGCCATAGCTCAGGTTTATAATACTGTATTAGCATTGTGCTTGGCTGGTTGTTGTAGTGATGTATCGAGTTTATAGGGCCGGCCTTAATCGTGTAGGCGCCCTGGGCGCGTCATTGATTGAGCGGTTAAGCAGGCACCTTGGCACCCATACAGCAAATGTCTCTTGGACTGCGGCGCCCTGGGCGGCCCTAAAGCCGGCCCTGAGTTTATATTGAAAGGCAAAATCGGTGATCGGGATGATACGTGTTTTGTTTAAATTGATGTAGTCATGAGTTGATAAAACCACCCACGCTACACGTTGCATGAAATTGTATTTTAGTCGAAGTAGAAATTGATTTGTGGAATAGTTATAAAAAGAATACTCAATAGACAAGATGCAATATTTTAGCTTCTATTTTAAAGAATACAATGTAGAATAGACCACAAGTAAAAAAAAAGAAAATACTATAATTTATCGCAAAAAGATGCGGTTATAAACTTACAGTTTAAATTTTCGCGCCAAAACGGACCTACCGTTCTGATGACGTCACGCCTGTCTGACATTTGACGTAGTTGTCAATGTCTTTCATAGTTTGGCATTGATTACGATATTCAAGGTTTTTTCTTGTATAAATAAGTATTGAAACTGTTTAAAATGGACAATCCATCAACATCAGACTGTCATAACAGTGTATAGTGCTACACTTTTTCTTGATGGAGATCGACATAACAGTGCCACTGCCACTAATGCCGTGAAAAGAAAAAGCCGTTTTGAGAAAAAAGTTGTTCGAGTTTCAATTAATATTTATGTTTCTTTTATTATTTTACATCAATTATCAATATCGATAAATTGTCTGACGATGGCATTACGCATTGGAGTCAATGCGCATGCGGCACCTAGCGCCCTCTACAACTAGATCGATCGCGACCGCGCGGGTCGAAAACAACAACAGCCTCGTGAAAACTGGTGATTTTGTGAATTTGGGGCAAATAAAATTCGTAACGTGTATATAATCCACATTGTTGTGTAAATGTGCAACCAAAGCCTTAATAGTGAAGCCCGGGCATTCCAGAAACTATCCAATCAAGCAACTTCGACATCAAAACAACGTGTGGCAGGTGGTCAGTGGTGCTTGCATTATATTTTGTCAATGTCAGACAACTAACCAAATTCAGTCTAATATTCTATCGGCGAGGTAATACTCGACCCAATGTACCATTTAATTCAATTTGGTACAAAAGTGATTCCAAACTGCGAAGAAGAAGTCTTCGAAGATTCGATGCTGTGAAGACCACTTTAATTTTGTGTGTTGTGTGTGTGGTTAAATATTAGTAGGTAATCTTCTTTGGTGAATCCTAATTCCATTTTTATTAAAAATAACGTTTGCCTTCACGACTATAAGTTGTCATAACAGAAGTGACGTCACTAGACGCTGATTGTTAGATTAAAATACGTTCCGTTTTACGTTACTTTAAATTAAAATGATTCTTAAAAATCAAATTTAACTAAATTAAAAACCTTTGAGTGGCCTTTGTTTTTTTTTTACATTTAAGTCACAAAATGTTCATAAATATTTTAATTGCATCTTCTCTATTAACGCCAAAAACCATAAAAAAAATTAGGATTTTTTCGTTTTATTTGTGGCCATATTTCCAATGAGATTATTAAACTTGATTTTGTATTTTAAGGAAAATGCTTTTAAGGATTGAACTACTGGTTTTAACAACCCAATGTACCATAGGTAAGGGTTTTCAGAAATCGTTGAATCTCACGGTGAATTTATTTAAAACTTGTCAAAAATACTCTACGTCACAATGACGCCATCTTGTGATTTAACGATTTCTGAAGAGCCTCACGTAATTTGATAAAAAAAACTCCGCTAATTCCGATCACTTCAATGTATCGGTAAATATATACGTAACAATATTGTAGCTTAGCACGGTAGGTTATTGGTATTTTATGCTTTGTAGGAGCCGCGAACGTAAGATGAAAATTTGTGCCAAATTCAGGCTTTTCTTCCAAGTTAGATTTTACAATGTTTAAATTATGATTTTATCAGAAATAATCTTGTTTTCGCACGTGATAATAATCCACCAATAGGGTTGTTTTCGATAGCATGCTGTAGATATTGTTCGCAATCAAATTGGTAGATTTTCGTGGTTGTCCAGAACTTCCTAAATGGTAAAACAACTGGCGCAACTCCATTTTTGCCATCCTCTGTGTCTCTAAAGACAACTGTTGGTATTTGTCGCATAAAAATGAGTTGCGATCAGTTGGACTATCCTTACACATTCTGTAGCTCATAATTTAAAGTAGGTAAAAGTTGGTAGCTATTAGAGCTGTATGACTTAATGTATGTCATTGTATGCCTCGTGATCGTGATCATGCAAGGGCATAAAGATAAAGACGCAATATATCTACATAATATATTAAGTGTGTATGTTTGTATATCATGCTGTGTAAGGATACTAGATGAAAAACATGGAAATTATCAAAAAACATAGACATCGACATTACTTTTGAATTTTGTTTTAGCAATTTCGTTTGTATACTCTGCGCATTTCATTTTAGTATGGGTAATATCTGGTTGCGGGCAATGTGGTGTTCATGGTGAAATGATCATTAGTTAGTAGTTGCTTTGTAGTCTTTATTTCTTTTAAATCTGTTCGTAAATAAAACGATTATTTTTTACAGCAGAACGCTCCTCAACTGACGGCAAGTCAGCAACCTATAATAACCACGCAACCGCAACCACACAAAGCGCAAATCGTCAACCAACCACTAGTGGTTACCCAGAAGCAACCGCCGGCACTCATAAGCACGTCAACCGGCAGCCAGATTGTGCCCGGGAGCCCTCAGATTATTCAGGGCAACCAGCAAATTATTGCGATGTCTAACAACCAACAAATTATTATGAACACGCCAATCAAGCAAGGGGTACATAGAGTGGTGCAACAACCACAGAGGCCACAGGTGGTTGCTAACGTCAACCCGACGCCCGCTCAGGATGACAAAGCGAGCGTTATTAAATCTTCCGTTGCAACGGTAAATATAATGCATTTTATTACTCGTTTGGTACCCAGTTGACTATCACAAAATAATCAATATTTGTCCAGCCATTCAACCTCCAGCAAATTCAAGAAGTAGCCTATAAGACCATTTAGTGTGTTATAGTCATTTAAAATTTGTTTTTTATTTCGTTTTCCGAGGAAAGATGATCACGGAAGTAAATATTTATCAGATGATATTGGACGTCGTAAAGATGGATTGAAAAGTTGAGATTTATATTGATTCCAAAAGTAGATGGCATTTGGATTTATGTTTAAAA
Source organism: Hedya salicella (assembly GCA_905404275.2). Lineage (NCBI taxonomy): Eukaryota > Metazoa > Arthropoda > Insecta > Lepidoptera > Tortricidae > Hedya > Hedya salicella. The sequence continues at coordinate 12,629,835 of FR990111.1, read as the reverse complement.
TTGTTCCGCAGAAACCAGCTCAGCAACCACAAATGCGTCAAGTCATAACCCGGCAACCGGTAATGGTCGGAAACACCAAAATCGGAGACCGCGAAATGGTTGTCAACCAACCCGTGACGCCAGAGGTAAACTTGTTTAAAAATATATACAGGGCGAACGATATGAAGTGTTACCAAATTCAAAGGGCTACGATTTTTTATCTGTTGTAACGAATTATTATAATTAAGAAAAAAATTAGAAGAGTTTTCTTGTCCTCACCTTGCTCTTCAAAATGGACCAGATAGAAAAGTCCATCGGATTCGCGTCTGGGGAATTCGAAAGCCGGATTGGATGAAATGAAATGTAAAACGCGGTTTTTCAGCCATTCTTAGTTCACAAGAGCTTTATGAGCCGGAGCCGAGTCTTGTTGAAATGCCCACGGTCTACTACCGAAATGTTAGGGTGCCCAATGCAGCTTCCAAAACCTTTCCGAAATATCTTTACTGAGAATTTTGTCAGATATGGCCAGTGTGAAATTGGTAACACTTCATATCGTTCACCCTGTATATATATATTTCTTAGAAACTGGATAACGTTCTCGAGAACCATACAAAAAACCCAGAAGTTTAAACGATCGTTTCTTAGAAGCCGGTGGCCCCGCCCACGCCGAAGCCGGCGGCCACGCCCCCGCCGCAGCCTCCACAGCCGCAGCCCAGCTCGTCACTGAACAACCAAGAGGATACACCCTGGATCTGCCATTGGCGAGGTTGCGGCAAGTTAGTATCCCACCCTACTTTGTTATAAACTCCTAGGTTCCCGACAGTTAGATCGAGGAGGGGGAAAAAAGTCATAATCCTCATTTTTGCTTCAACGTAGTCGGGTAAAAGGTATCCGGGTCATTCTCTTCTCATTAACAACTTTAGTTTTTCAAATAACTAACCAATATTCAAGAAAAGATTTATAAAATTAATATGCTTGGCATATGTTCCGTAACCGATTTATGGACTTTTATATACCAAAAGTCATACATTGATCATTATGGCCGTAAAAACATGTTAACGCAGCGGTAAATACCTTATTATCATACTAAAGTGGCGGACATCGATGGACCAGTGCGTTACCCGCTAAACGGTGACCATAAAAAAATTAAAATGAATTGAAAATGACAGTTTAACAATGCTATTTTAGATTAATACGCTACAATACAATCTGACGATCACTTTTTGCTTTATACGTTAAGATGTGAAAAAAAGGGGCGCTAAAATAGTATAATGGCCCACCCTATAAGCATCTGTGGATGCCCGTGTATCAAAAATAGTTGAAATCTGTCCAGCCAAGGCTTGATGATGGCACAAAGACACGTAACTTAACTCCCGATATAGCGGGCTACACCGTGGGGAAATGCTACGTTACCATATTTTCCAATAGCTGGACACGGCTTCGATCACAGCGCGCTTGCATTTCTCTTTAACATGCTCTGTAATAAACAGTGCTGTCTGTAGTATGCTGAATTTTAGTATGTGTACTTGTTTTTCCTTGTAGAACATTCGCGAACGCGTCAGAAGTGTTCGCTCACGCGGCGCACGCGCACGCGACGGGCGGCGCGAGCGGCGAGACGCCGTGCCTGTGGCTCGACTGCGACCGCGTGCCGCGCCGCACCTTCGCGCTGCTCAACCACCTCACCGACAAGCACTGCTCACCGCAGGTACTGTGCCCGGGTTCAACCTTCTCGAACCGTCGCAGGCAGTGGCGTGTTTTGAAATTTGGCGCCCTAGGCCAATAAGTTTCGCCGCCCCAGAAGTTAAGGAAAAAACCGGCCAAGTGCGAGTTGTACTCGCGCACCGAGAGCTGCTTCACTGCCCCTGACTGTTTGGCGCCCCGGGCCATGCCCCTCTTGGCCCTAGGGTAAATACGCGCCTGGTCGCAGGCTACTCATTTAGGGAGGTCGAAAAGGCAACCTGACAAGTTTTTTTTCTCAGCCAAATGAGTGTCCCACTCTAAGACCTCTCCCCTAGTCGTAGATTTCGATCCCCAAGATTCCCAATGAGTTGTTGGGGAACGTATGCAAATAGTCCTGCCACTTCGCCTAGGCCTGCCCCATCTGCTATGCCCATTTAGTTACTATTACTACTGAACCTTTACCAGGTGCATGCGGGCACATTGACAAACAAAATTTTCACATGTATTATAATACAACTTGTTTTTTATACATCAAATCCTGTAAAGTTTGAAGAAAAAGCCGTGTGACACGACATTTTCACGAACACTAGTTGGCAATCTGATTTTTTAACAGACGAATTAGGTCCATGTTTTACAACTCAGTACAGAAATCAAGGTATTCCATTATTTCCAGGCGTTGAAAGCGTTGTTCAACTCCCGAAGGCACGCCGCGGCCGATTCAGAAGCCAGCAAGCCAGTAGTACTGGGATATCCGCCCAACGCCGCGCTGGCTGCTTTGAACAAGCACGCTGCCGATATGTTCAACCCTAGAGAGCTGATGGTAAGAATAGATTAAGAGACAAGCTTTGCTGAAGCGTAAGTGTAGACACTGTCGATATTACGTCACTGGAGTTCGGAGTGATAACTGGCTATGTAATAGGGGTTAAAGTATGAAATTGCCGCGTGAACGTAATGGCCCATTTTAATTTAGAATTTGAAATAAAATACGCAACGAAACTTTTTTAATCAAAAGTACTTGTACTTGTTACATTATAATTTCAAAATTGGAATGTCATTGGGTTTTAGACTTTCAATTGTTTTCTCATTTGCCACTTGAGCTCAAAATAGATAAATGCGTTAAATATTTAATTGACTTTTTTCCAAACGCAGAGACAGCATGCAAAATTCGCTGGGTATTTGTCAGACCTGCTGATGCGCAAATTGCGGAAACTTTCTAAAATGCTTAAAAAAATGTCTTAAGTCTAGTGATAACTTACCTGTTTAAAAGACCTTTTTAAGCATTTTGGAAAGTTTCCGCAATTTGCACATCAGTAGTTAGACTTAAACTTAACAGATTAAAAAAAAAACTTGGACAATCTGCTATGAAATAAATTCCGATGAAGCGGTAATAATACCTTTATGAAGTTTATACGAGTACTATCTAGTAGTATTTATATATATATATATATATATATATATATGTAGTATGTATATATACTTCGATTAAATAAATATATAAGATATCTAAGAAATAAGCTGTATGAAATATTCAATATAAAACGGCCATTTCTTAATTTAACTCTTAAATTTTCTAACATGAATACTAGTAACGACTAACACCAAAAGAATTAAGAGGTCAGTCTTTGAGAGTACTTGTATAGTGCATTTTTTACAAGCTTTTTATTACACCCACCTGTAAGTAACTAGGGTATGTAAACAAATCTCGCAAGTTAAATATTTCTCACTTCCCGGGTTCCATTTGAACTAAAATTTACGTAAGTTCCGTGACAATGTAATATTATGGTACCATTGAGTTGATCTGATGATGGAGCCGGAAGTTGGTCATTGGAACTCTGTAATAATATAAACAGAAACTTATCACAAGACTGAATGTAAAAATCTATGCTTATATCAAGTTCACATTGAAAATCAACAACCGAACTTCATTGTCATAATGTCGATATAATGACGTACTAATTTATAGAGATGTAACTCACTGTCACTTATGATAAAAGTTATATTCAGTACAGTACCAATACGTTTATAGTTCGAGATTTACCAACTGTCTTTTGACACATGACAGCACCCATATAACGCAAATGTGCACGTTTTATCGAAGCTTTAATTAAAATATCCAATAGTCCTCAAGTTTCACAATTACTGAAAAATAATATATATGCTCATTTTAGCCCCAACTAACTCAATATTTAATTTTTTTCTAGTACATTCGTATGTTAAAATCATTATACGCAAACAGTTACGTTCTATGACTTTTTATTTTTAATTTTAGAGCCGTGCCATTTTCATCTTTACGAATTGGAAGTAAATTGAGCAAATCGATGATAATCGAATACTTCGAGGTACTGAATTACAAATATCTAATAACAAAATCAAACAAATCATGTATATAATCCTATCCGACTTAAAAATTAAACAAATTACGGGTAAATCTGTCCTCATGTATTAATGTGTAAACAACAGTATCGATATCTGAACCATGGAGAATGGAGATAAGGAGGCCAAACTCATATAGTCAAAAAGTGTCCAGCGGATGGAAATGGAAACCAGTGATTTATTCCTAAACTGTCCTCAATGGCGCTAGTGTGGCACGTGCGTATGAAATGAACTTACATAAATGTTGCTTTCCTTGTTTATCTTGTTTATTATCCTACTCTAGCATTTTGGGCACTTGCGACAGTGGCGCCACCAATTTAACGTCTTTTAACGGACACAGGTATTAGAATACGACAAAGCAAAGGGCACATAATAAATATATGTGAAACTCTAAACTACGATACAAACAGAATCTTTTTAAGATATTTGTTATTCCCTTATACTTACACTGTTTGATATTATTAAAGACTAGGGCTGTATAACGGTATTCTTGCATTAAACAGACTTAGGCTTATTTTTCATCCAAAAACAGTAAGTAATGGTTTTCTGATGCGTTATAGTGGGCAAGCCAGTGGAATGCGTCACATAATATCGCATATTGTATTGGTACAGTATCTACAAAATCAATTTTATTTTCATAACCATCCATACTTCCCTGTAATAAATATGTCATCCAAACATATGATTTTATTTACATACTGTTTATTTACAGCAGTTAAACATATAGAGATTGGATTATTAATATACAGAATAAGTAATCGCATAAATCGATTCAGACTACCATATCACTATTTACATCATCTGTCATGTGTCAAAAGACAGATGGTAGAAATCACGGCCTATAGTTATTAATCCGTGAAGCGTTGAATTTAGAACCTACTTTCCACGTGTATTATGATTGAATTTTATTAAATTTTCCTTTGACATAGTGCTCCACGAGTTAAGTATCATTTAGCAAGAATTGATACTCGTGTGAAGAGGGTTTATACCCGCTTAACTAGCAACGTCGCATATTTTTTGGTTTTTCTTGATTATTTTGAGAAATATGAATGTAACTTGATCATGTTTTCAATACATTTATTACGTTTTCGGTAGTGAAGCTGGCACAATTCAAAATTTTATGTTATTGTCACAACTAAGACTCTAAAAATGAATTCATGTCCATATCTTGTTTTATGATTAAATAAAGGCAAAAGCGGGTGATAGGTGAATTAAACGCAACACGAATTCTAAAGATGTCGGGTATGAATTGAACATTTTTTTTTTCATTCAAGTACCACAAAATAATGAATCAAATTGAAAAAATATGCGACGTTGCCAGTGAAGCAGGTATAAACGCTCTTAAATGCTGTTTTAAAATCAATATAAGCAGTCCAAATATTTCACGTAAATGTTTGAGTTCATGGAAATAAGTTGAGATGGGTCAGTACTGTCAGATTCCAAATTCCAATATGTCCATCTATTATATTAGTACAGAATTTAAATTTTACTCTCGTTTGGAAAATACTATCTTCTCTACTATACGTGGTCTAACTCTGCTATACGTGAAAGGGACACCTTATTTTGATTGATCAACAAATTGCTTAGTGTATCGCTCAGATTGCACCGCTTTTAACACCTAGGTATTGAAAGCAATAATAGCAATTAATGAGTTATGCTTAAATCATGAATTTGATACGTTATTAGTACTAAAAACAAGGTCGTAGCCAAAAAAGATAAAAGATATATCGAATATAATAATATCTGTACAATCCGTATATTTGTATATCTTACATATAGGTACTCTACACACGGTGAAACGCATGGTATCGGCTACGCGTCTACGAGCAGAGCGCCTACTAGGCGGGTTCCGGGCAGTGAATGTGTTAAAAAGTCTTAAAAAAAAATACAAAATTAATCGATGCGCTCAATCGGTATTCACAAGTATACGGGGGGGTTCTAAGTAAGAAGTAGTTTGTAGGTTGTGGGGCTGACTCACTGCCATGTTCAGCACAAATCTCAATGCTTCATTGACATTTTGTTAAAATGCGAAACAATTTACACAGTACATTAACTGAATGCGACACTTTTATTGAGTGATCTGAGAGTAATCAGTTAGTACTATTCAAGATACGGCTTCGGTATTTTTGTATGTTTTAAAAAAAATAGGTATTCACCGAGGCAAAATAGGATCTTCCACAAAATGCATTATCCTTTGCCCCCTGTACCACAATACGGAGGGTTAGTAAACATATTGGCTACGACCTTGCGAGTCCTGTGACGTCACTAACGTTGGTACCGTTGTCTGTTCGGCCAGCACCGGGCTGTAAGCCGCACGCCGGAGCAACTGGTGAGCACTCATCAACACTCAACTTGTGTTTGTCCATTGTTCTTTTTTGTTTTCTTAGCAAAAATCCCAATGTTTCCACCCTGTATGTTTTAATGGGTCAGTAAGGACAGCTAGAAGCCTTGCCGCTACGCGAAAACGATCTTAGGGAAACATAAAAGTGAAAGTATTTACTTTCATGTTTTCGATAGGCATTTACAAAAGAAATATAGGTGTGATAAATTAAAAACTAAAACATTTTACTAAAGGTAGATATAACAATTTTGTATTGATTTCTGGCTGTATTAGTATCATGATTCATGATATTTAATATTCTCATCTGTTTCCGCGATTAAAACTTGATCCTTGACAGCAATGGCGTTGATTGGCTTTTACAATTTTGGGCCAGACTAACATGTTCCTTGCTTAATGTTTTAAGGGCATTTTCACAAAACGTATTCGCACTTTTGCCTTAGTTTATGGAGTGTAGTGCTTTTGATTCTAAGTAAAACAACACAAAACGTTCATAATCTTTGACAAGATGGAGGGTTTTTTTTAAATGCCTTTCGCAATAACTTGAAAACTCGCCTAAGGTCATTTTCGTATGACGACAGGGATACTGGTAGCTACTTTTTCCGGTCCATTTAAATGTTCCACTCCGTATTATAAAGATGCTCACTTTTTTCTCAGTCTACAAGTTCCATATTCTGAGAGAAAAAATGACATTTTTAAAATTCCCTTTCAGGCTGTTGGAATTTTCTGTTATGATAATGTATTAGTTTATGGGTCGTGTCCGTGTATCATTCATAAGTTTTTTTTTTGTTTCATATGCTTTTTCATTTCGTTATACCTAGGCTGTGTTATGTTTTGTGATTGTTGTATCCTTTTCTAACAAACCCTACCACGACAATGGTTACATACATTTGTGATAATCAAGAATCTTGGCTGGACCATTTTATAAAAAGGTGTACAGTCAGCGTCAAATAGTCTGTTACATCCAAAGAGCCAAATATATAGCAACACAACTTTATAACTATAGGCAGAAAGATATATGACGATATATTTGGCGCTCTGGCTGTTGCAAACTATTGGACGCTGACTGTACCTGCATTTACTTTTTTTTCAGAATTATGAAATTTTATGTTTTTTCTACTCAGAATACTTTTGATTTTAATAGAAAAAAGCTTTTAGTTTTTTACTTCCATTCTGGTACTTTACTGTTGCGTTACGTTATCGTATAGCATTTTCAACATGTTCTATTGAAGTAACGGAAGGGAAAATAAAAAGATTTTATGAAAATTTTGGGACACTTAATCGTACCTACTCATGATTCTGGTTACAAAAAACATGAAAATGTACACTTTTTTGTAAATAGATCAGCTACACAATTTTCGGTCAGAAATTTGGTGCCAAGCTTCAATCCCATTGGTGGTTACATTTTTCATGTTTCATTGCTGTTTTACAATTATCATGGTAAGCCTTATATGTAGTCGGCCATATGATGTAATGTTGTCATTGTCGTTTGTTGGTTTATTTGTGTTATTTGGAATGTACTTCACTGCTATGGTTTTCGTCGTCAGATACTAGTATATCAAGGATCATGTAAGCGTGTGACGAGACTTGTCCAATTTCACTACGCTCTTCTAGCTGTTAATAGTAGATTTACGGCTGATTCCGCCTGTCAAATAGTGGACATTAACAGGATTTTATAGCCGTTAAAACTGCTAGAGTATGGGGTTTTTGAAAAAGAAGTATACCCGGCACTTGTGGGCTCAGATATGGACTTTTTGGGCTTGTTAATTCAGAATTAAGAGCACTGTCGATTTCATTAATAAAAAATGTCTACAAAATTTGTAGTCATATTTGTGACACTCATACAAAATGTACCGAAAAACCTGTGACATACGGACGGACGTACATGACGAAACTATAAGGGTTCCGTTTTTGTCATTTTGGCTACGGAACCCTAAAAATGACACAAAACTGACCTTTTTTCGAAAACTTGATTCTTGACTCTTGAGGAAAACGAACTCAAAAAAGCTCATAACCTGAGCCAACAAGTTGAGGGTAAAGGTTTTAGTGAAAATTTCCGTATGGTGAAATTAGGCTCTACGGCCTGTAAAAGTAGCCTTTTATAAAAATAGTGTATGGAATAAATAGTTACAAATGCATTTTTCTGCCTTAACTTTAAATAAAAAAAAAAACGATGGTTCCTATATATTTAGTTAACTTTATTTTAAAAGCTTTTTGTGTCGTCCTATGCACGCTATTATTTAACCCTTAGTTTGGAAAAATCACATGTAATAATAACAAATAACATTGCTTTTCTTCTGTTTCCACGATTATTACTCATTTAAATAAAATAAATTTAACGGATTATATCGTTATTGTATTACTATATAATCCGTTAAATTGTTTTATTTAAATAGCATTGCTGTTTATTCATCTCAATAAAATAACAAATAACTGTATTAAGGGTTAGTCAAATAAAGGGTCAAATTAAGGGTTAGAATTGGGCCATGTACCAGTTTTTTCAAAGGTATGACAATTCAAAAACCATTTAGAGGAATAGGTTTAATAAACCGATTGCAATTGTCCGTTTTCCATTCGGATGAGTATATTTGTTACAATTCCTAACCAAAGTTAACCTATATTTTCTATATTGTCAAATTTTTTTTGGGACATCCCAATTACCTTCAATGATCAAATACATGTTTTATTGTAAGTAACGTTTTGACTTTGTTTGACAGGACGAGAACGAAGGCCCTGTCACGAAGAGTATTCGGTTGACAGCTGCTCTTATCCTAAGAAATATAGTTATTTACTCAAACACAGGACGACGGTAAGCTTAAATAGACTTTTAGATAACAATTACTTATAGAAAACTGCCAAGTCACCTATAAAAGTATCATTTAAGGGACCCCCGGTACAAATGTATGAATTTAGTTCAAACAGAACTAGTTTTTTTAAGACACTGAACAACACGTGAAGTAACATTGGACGTGCTAACTTTTCAAGTGCTATATCTATACTAATAGAAAGATGTAAAAATGAAATGTGTATGTGTCGTTGTGGCTTTATCACGCTAAATCGACTAAACGGATTTCAACTATTTTTGGTACATGGGTAGCCCTCCAGTCTCCAGATGGTTATAGGTTACTTATTATCCGACTATGCTCAAGAAAAAAAGAGGGGCTATGACTTTTTCTCCTTCTCGAACGAAGTTGCGGGCGCCATCTAGTGTCGTATAAAACTCATCTACTATTATAAAGTTGTAAAAATGAAATGTCTGTACATAGAATATATTTTCAAAATAACGTTTGTAACAGACTATTTGGAGGACACTGAATCGGAAAATATATTTTTTTGGATTTTTTGTATGTTTGTATGTTCGTATGTGTCGTTGTGGCTTCATCACGTCAAATTGGCTACACAGATTTCAACTATTTTTGTTACCCGGGTAGCTGGGTATCTCCAGATGGTTATAGGATACTTTTTACTCGACTACGATGGAGAAAAAAAGGGACTATGATTTTTTTATCTTCTGCGAACGAAGTTCCGGGCGCCTTCTTATTTTGTAATAAGAAAATTAACGTGTCTTTATGTAACCTGTCTTTTAATAGCCAACTGCGTTCATACGAAGCACACCTAGCGACGATTGCCCTCAGCAGCGTGGAAGCCTCCCGGACCATCGCCCAGGTGTTATACGACATGAACAACATCTGAGAATCGTAGCGGGGCGCCAGCCCCTCGGCTAACAGTTAGAGCCGTTTGTTTTTAATGTAATACTCTACTCTACACCTATTTTTCTGACTCACAAGTCAAGTTGAACCGATTCAACCTACCTCCATATGCCTCGTGCATCGCGCACTGAGTCTCTCTAATGCTAGGGGCCACACTATCGCGATAACGAGAAGATTTGCGTTGTTGACACGTGTGGCCAAAGAATAGGGAATATGCATGAATTTTAATTTATGCTTTATTAAAAGCTTATTCATGTAACAAACAGTAGACAAAAAGAATTTTTCAAATAACTTTGAAAATACCCAAGATATAAGCCATCAAACATTTCATTCTATCTCTTTCTAGCAAAACAGAATTTAATATGGAGTTTATATGACCGTAGTAGACTGTGACGTAACAGTCTATGTCGGACCTCTCTGTCAAATCGCTGTCTAATTTGTAGTTTAAAATGCTTATATCATGCGTATTTCTGGGCCGATTTTAATTTTAATTTCACTTTTTGGAATAGTTTTTACGGTATTTTGATATTTCGTTAAGAAAAGCGATGAAAAAATTTCATGCATGTTCCCTATTGGTCCTAGCGCGAATCATCTTCGCGAATACGAATTCCCTTCGCGCTGCTATCGGTAAATTGCCGCACATCAAAGGGTTTCGTCACGACAAAGATCGTGCGGTGGTGGGCTTACACTTCGCGCTCTTAACGTTCGAGATTATCGCGACCGAGTGACGTTTTTGTTTATAAACTTTTATCGTGACGATGCGAACACGAATCTTTGCCTTCAAGTCTGGCCGCAGCATTAGTGGTCGTGGATGGCTGTATGAACCTGTATTTGAGTGAGCGAGATGGCGCGATACGAACTTCGAATATCGAATTTCAGGGTAGCTCCTCAGGCCTACCCAGTTCAAAGTCAGAGGGGCGTTTAACACGAGCAAGAGCGAGAGAGACGGCACGATAGGAACTTCTAATTTCGAGATTCGGAGGAGTAAACACCTCAGGTTCTGAAAAAAGCCATTTCTCAATAGGTTAACATAAAACGGGATATGCTTTTTTGCGAAGCTTTTTCCCGAAATGGTTTCTTGGATCTCTTCAAGTCGAGAGTAGATAGGTATCTTCTTGGCAAGCGTGCTTCATCTTAGGCTTCATCGTCTCTTTACATCTTTAGATTGAAGTCAGGTATTTGCCCATTTTATATTAAGAGTCACCAGTAAGCTCGGCCGAATTCCACCTTCCTATACAAACGGAGTTTCGTTCTTATTTTAAAACTACGTGTTGGATTGCAACGAAACTTTGCATATACAATGACATGAGGTATGTCTAGGCCGGAAACTAGTTTATATGCCTGCAGTTATTAAAACAAATGAAATACAGCAAAAACAAGTTTTATATGTAACACTTAAATTCGCTGTATTTTTTTACTATGGTATCTGAAGCTACATAAACTGATTACAGGCCTGCATATACCTTAACTTATTCTAAGTACAAAGTTTCAGAGCAAACTAGCTAGTCGTTTGAAAACGAGAGCGTAACTACGTTTGTATGGAGAACCAAGCTTACTGGGGACTCTTCAAGCAAATCGTCATATACTTTACGATACTCGTCCGTAGTTTTCAATATCTCAAGACCTTGTAGGTCACAATAGTGGTAAGGTGGGAGCCGATAATAACGTTCCGCGCCTTCGGTACTACGCGGAAGCTCGGCTTTCGGCTTCGCGTTGGGTGACGCTCGCCGTGTAAGGTAGTACCTGAAGTAGCTAAGCGCACCGAGTGCTTAAAATGATCTATACACAACTTAATTCTTAAGAAAGTAACGCTTGTGCAGACTATTATAAGTATGTTTATTCATTGAAGCTACTTTTGATGCTGACTGTACTACTGACTTCGTAGCCGAAGTTCGACGGTTGATTTATTCGGTTACATATGATATGCGACACTCTTTTCTCCTAATGTTCCTAATATGGGAACATTGGAGTTTGCCTCGGGTAATATTGGTTAATTTTGATCTGATCTATAATAATTAACGGAGGATATATCTATATTTCGTATTTGTTTCAAGTTCGAAAGATATATTTTTGAGAAAGCAAGCAAAATTATTAAAAGCATTTTGATGATGGGATTATTGTTTTAAAACATGTTAGTTATTCTTGATTGAAGTGATCTAAAGTCGCAAGGCACTTAAATGCTTTGAACTGAATATTGTGATTTAGAATATATTTTAACATTCTTTTTTGTTACTGTCAAACTTGTTTTTGCGAACTTCAAAACAAAAAAACCCGTGCAGTGCAAAGTAATATTAAGATAACCTTGATTTTTATAATTCGTGTTCAACTAAGTAATCGTAATATTGATATGAAAATGTGTTTATTTCTCAAATATATTATGACCAGTGACTGATTTTGTACTTCTCTTTATTGAAACCGCCACAGTCATCTTATAAAGACAGCGCTCGAAGTGCTCCACACGCCAATGTCACCATTAGATGATAAATTAACTTATGTGTGTTTAGTGACACTATGTGTGTTGGAAGCAGCAGCCTAGCTAATTATGGTCATGGAACATATTTTTTGGGTTTCAAAATACCTGAAAAACTCGTGGCGATGAAAAGGTTAAAAACTTTTAGGACACGAAAATTGTAAATTGCAGCTGAAATTGACAGTCTGTAATGTTATAGAATTATGATAAGTATTCTTTCATAGAGTTAAGTATAATTAAGTTAGTTTAAATCGCGTGTGATGACACGAATAACGTAATTTAAGGTGTAAATGAAGCTACTTAGAAGAAAATAAAAGTACAATGGAGTATTTGTTTGTTTTTACTTAAGGCCCTACGCACCGGGTTTTTAATCGCGCCGTTGCGGCGCTTTTAAGAACGGGCGTCGACAGCACGTTTTTCATTCCACAGAGCAGCATACTGACTCGCGTGCGTATTGCGTTTGTTTCGGTACAAACGCGCGTTTAAAAAACTCGGTGTACATAGGCCATTATTATATGCTAATTTAAATAATTTCAGCCCTAACGACGTGTAAACTTGTCACGACTTTTCTTGCTCTGCCGGTCAATCCATACTAATATTATAAATGCGAAAGTGTCTCTGTCTGTCTATCTGTCTGTTACCTCTTCACGCTTAAACCGCTGAACCGATTTGAATGAAATTTGGTATGGAGATAGTTGGACTCCCGAGGAAGGACATAGGCTACTTTTTATCCCGGAAATATACCCTCATCCGCGATAAACGAATTTAAGGCGGACGAAGTCGCGGGCAGAAGCTAGTAAATTATAAATGCGAAAGTGTCTCTCTCTGTTTGTTACCTCTTCACGCTTAACCCGCTGAACCAATTTGGATGAAATTTGGTATGGAGATAGTTTGAGTCCCGGGGAAGAACATAGGCTACTTTTTATCCCGGAAAAATACCCTTATCCGCGATAAACGAATTGAAGGCGGACGAAGTCGCGGGCAGAAGCTAGTAAAATCATAAGAAACAGCCTAGTACGGTCACCAGCATAACATCTGTCATAACAATTTCATCTTATTAAGAAAGCGGGCGAAAATATCTGTCACGTCCCAGCGGCTCTAGAAAGAGAGTCGTGTCAGATATGTATGCGCGCTTTGCTGCGGCAGATATTAATGCTGGTGGACTGTACGTGGTTCAGTTTCATTACTTGTGCTCAATGTCTCGCCTAGTTAGGTACTGCGTCTTTATTTGACACCAGAGGTGCCCGCAACTTCGTTCGCAGAGAAGAAAAAAAGTCATAACCAGTGTATTCTTGATGCCGATTTCATCTTAACCCCGCAAAAAAGAAAAATTAAAAACAGTAAACTTGACAGATTTCAATGTATTAAAAAAAAAAGACAACGTTAACGTGTAATTTAGCACTTTCAGTACAAAGGTTTTCGTGGAGTTACGGGTCTTGCCGGTAACATAGGAAAATGCGTAACTGGTGTAAGTGAAACTACTTAGTGACAGATTTCACAATAACTCATTAGTACTGACAGATATAAGTTAAAGGCAACTTAAAAAGACCTACGTAAACATACTTTGTCAGTAGACAACTGACAATTGATATGCGTTTTCCGTTTAATTTAAAACTATTTTCACGAGCAATGAAAACGGGCACACTTCGTAGGTATACAATTTTTTTTCTATTGTGTAGGTACTTCCTACTATCCGACGAATATTATAAATGTACGACTGGGTCTGATGACTGGTGACAAGAGCGTCGCCAGCCAGAGGGGCAAGTTGATAAGGTGGTAAGGAAAGTATGAATTGTGGGTAGAGTCTAGACGCCCTTGGCTGGTGATGGATGATGGTGAGGTTTATAATTTGAAGAAGAATTGAATGAGTGAAGGTGTCAGAGCGTAACATATCGTCACTACTATGAAAATAACTTTTATCTGCAATCAACATCGGGAAAAAGGCAATAAGTCCATTCGAGCGTCATAAATAGTTACTACCTACGTTTTTCGTGGACCATAATGAGATAGGTACGAGTTTTTTTTCTAAGTAGCGGCGAGTCTCAGTTTATAAGTGAAAACGGACGAAGTAGTAAGGTTAATTTCGGTTTTGATAATAGTTTTTTTCTTTGTCGTGAAGAGTTTTATTCCCTAGAACGCGAGCGAATCCGCAAGAAGGTAAATGTTAATACATCGTTATGAAAGCGCTCTGTAAATATGCGAGTATTACACCTATTTAATCGCACTTACGGTTTTAACTTTTCATTCATAATCCTAATTTCAAGTTTAAAAAGGTTTTAAACGAGCAAAAGAAATGAAATTTTGATGCCCTTCCGGTCCGCCATTACCCATATCTCATTGGACTCTGACAGATATTAAAATCAGGAGTCTGGTATGAAATTTTCTTTTTCTGGCGGAACGTATTTTTAAAAGGAAATCTCGGGATTATTTGAAATTTGAGGTTCAATTTTAACGCGGAAAAGAAATGTGTAATCAAATCAAATCAAATCAAATCCGATCCGATTAATGTAGAAGTCTGAGATGAAAATAAATTGGAGATATGTGACTTGGCGCTCAATATAGGGGAGACCAGGGACGAAAGTAACACGGGACAAAAGTAACAAATGGGTTTCTGACCGAATTATGCTGGCTGCACTGATGGCTGTATCGCCGATATGCGCCATTTTGTACCCCCCCTTGCCTTAGTAACGCTCACGGCGCTGTACAGTCAGGTCGTGGACATAGCGAGCCTGTGCCGCAAAAATACGTACAAAGTAAGTTTTGACCTCTTTATTCAAGAGTGTTTATTTTTAGTATGGTTAGCGTAAGCTTGCGTGTCAAGTATCAGTAAAATAACATAACTATTCATCTTTCTCTTTTAGCGTTCCAAACGGCATCTTTCTAAAGGTTTTTTTAGGTTATAAGCATGTGCTTGTCAAATTCGGGAAATTTTAAAGGTAGGGATGAAAGTAACAACTTGTTACTTTCGTCCCGATTATGATCGAGATATCTGAAAGCATACTTTATTATATTTTTTATACTTCAAAATACTTCAAAATTTTCTTTTTCCAGAATGCCTTATATACGTAAAGGGAAATGGATAATGGAAAGGGAAGGAAAGGTAGGAAAACTGCCATAATGACTGATACTCCAAACAAATTAGAAAATCAAGAACAGGAAGAAGGTTAAAATAAGTTTAGACGTCTATTTTGCAGTCTGCTAAATAAAAAAAAAAAAAAAAAATAAAAAAAAATGTGCGAAGACCTTTACGACCACAAAATCGTCTGAAGGAGTGGGCCCCCATTGGAATAGACGAGTTTAAAACTTTTCTCGGCGTATTACTCTCTACATGGGGACACTTAGAATGAACAGTGGTGGATTATTGGAAAAGTCATTATTTATTTGGAATTTCTGTCGTTGCAAAACATATGAGCAGAAACAGATTTTTATTATTTATGAAAGAGTTAAACGTCTAGATTGAGGTTGGTACTCAAAGTATAAAAGAAAGTTAAAGCGCTATTAGATGCGTTCAACAATGCGATGAAAGACATCTATCACCCAAGCGGAGAAATAGCAATAGACGAATCACTCATGTTATGGCGAGAAAGATTATCATTTCGGCAGTATATGAAATCGAAACGATACCAGAACGGAGTGAAAATTTACACTTTCGCCGATGTGCGTGGAGTATGCTGTAAATTATATATGTATGCCGGCGCCAGAGACAGGAGGGCGTGGACATTCGACGAAGGTGGTGAAGTTTCTCATGAGAGAATTTGAAAATTTAGGCCACGCTCTTTACATTAACAATTACTATAGCAGCATTGCGTTTGTGGGTTACTAGCCTTTGGGATAACAATAAAATTATGTCCCCACACGTTAACTAGATAACTATTATTGAAGAAGACCTTCTGTACGGATAAATTGAGAGTGAATAGGAAAAATAACCCATAAAGTTTACAAACCAAGTTAACAAAATAAAACCCGTTCAGTGCGGTCGTAGACTTATAACGAAGCGTACGTGTGCTAATCACTCCAGTTATTGTATTCAGTGTTGTGCAAACGTGGACTTTATTAGTAAACTCATTAAGTCTAAATTAGCAGACTAAGTGGAGTTAACAATTTAATTATTGTGTGTTTGTTTCGAGAATCCTCTGTGTGTACAATGAGTCACATATCCAGCAAGCCACCCAGCCTCATTTCACCAAAAGGTAGCTCGCAGCCAGACCTCTCGAAGCTACGAGATGATGGTGACTTACAGCATATCACGCAACGCAAAAGAAAGCAGCCGGAGCACGATTGTTGTATCAAACAGGACCTGGCAGACTTCCGGAACGAAATCTTGTTGACTCTTAAATCGTTCAGTACAACACAAAACGAATCAATGCAAGAGATGCAGCGCGAGTTCGTAGCCGACATAAAAAATCAATTAACCTCTGTCACATCACTAACTGAGAAAATTATGGAGGAGCAATCTCAAATGAGGTCCGAGTTATGCGAATTGAAGGACAGAGTATCTTCGATGGAAACAAGAAGTGATTGTTTGGAAGGTACTGCTGACAGTCTTGCTGAGTTGAGAAATACTATTAATTGCTTAACTGCTGAAAATAATAACATCAAGCAGTTTGCCTTACTGAACAATGTCGAAATCTCAGGTGTCCCGTCCGTTAAAGGCGAAAACTTACATTCCATTTTTCGGGACATATGTACCAAGGTCGGTTATACCATCCTAGAATCCGATATTGATGCAATTCATCGAGTTCGCCGTTTTCAAACACAGCAAAGTGAGTCGCAGTTAAATGTTCGCCCACCCGCCATTATCGTGAAGTTTACCCAACGCAGGCGTAAGGATGAGCTGCTAGCCGCCGTGCGCGCGAGGCGCGGCCTCACCACGGCCGATATTCAACTGCCCGGACCAGCTTCTACTTTATATTTAAGCGATCACTTAACGCCGGCAAATAAATTATTACTAAAGCGCGCTAGGCAGATTAAAAACGAACGTAATTATGTACATTTGTGGACTCGCGATTGTAAAATACTTCTACGCAAAAGTGAAGGCTCGAAAACAATTCATATTTCAGATGAATCTGTACTGTTACGCCTGGTCTGACTAAATGTGTTACTGTTTAACCGGTTTATTGTCAATCAAATGTTACTTAATATATTTATTACTTGTGCTTTGTATTGTACTGTAAAATCTCCCTTATTTTATGTCAAACGAACCTTGTTGAAGTGTAATAACACGTCAAAACAATGTATTTATATGCCTTTTATATGTCCATGTCCATGTATATTTTTTCAAACTTACTATTTTACAAACCCGGCGCCCGTTTTACACTATTACTATCTGGTAATAATACCCATGCGCGCATTGCCTGTTGCTAATTGTTGTTTACGTCTATGTGTACCTCTTATGCTGCGTAAGCTTAATAATTTATATCTCTCTTGCAATAATGGCGAGTAGTATGTTTAGTGGTTATTATCAAAATGTTCGGGGCTTGCGTACAAAGTCACAGGATTTCTTATCACAAGTAGCTCAGTCTAATTACGATATCATATGTTTAACTGAAACATGGCTTACGTCAGATTTTTTCGACAGAGAGTACTTTGGTAATAATTATAGTGTTTTTCGTTGTGATCGGTCTGCCGAGGACAGCGGCGCTACCCGCGGTGGTGGGGTGGCGGTGGCGGTGCGCGCGGATCTCCGTCCGCTGCGCCGCGACTGGCCCATCCCCCCGCGAGCCTCCAGTGACTGTGTCTGGGTCTCTCTGCCTTTGATGGGTGATAAACATGATGCGTCATCACCGGCGATTATCCATGGCGACGGTTCCCGCTTTTTAAACATATGTTGTATTTACATACCTAATGGACCAAATCATCGTGAAGCGTTAACGAATTTTACTGATTTAGCCGGTCAAATTATCATCGACAGACCAGAAGATTTGTTTTTAATTACAGGAGACTTTAATATACCAGAGGCTGCCTGGACTAGTAAGCCAACCCCCGAGGAGCAGCTGGCATCGAGTGACAGTTTTAATACCCGTTTAATTCACGAGTTCTTGTCATACACGGATACAAAACAATATAATTTAATTACTAATGAAATTGATCGCATTCTAGACCTGATAATTTGTAATTTTAATTGTTGTATAACTGCTTGTGATTCTCCACTTACTCGCGAGGATCCGCACCACAAGTCACTTTGCATTGATTTTTATCTTGACCTCCCAACTTATTTGACCCCTGCTGCGTACTCATACTATAATATTCATTCGGCTGATTTTAATAAAATTAATACTGAATTGTCTGCAGTCAATTGGCCCGAGTTTTTTAAAAATTTACATTTAGATGCCTGTATAGCAAAATTCAACAGTTTGTTAAATGATTTGATTCGCCAGTACGCCCCACTACGTCATGTCCGCCAGTCTTCCACTTCTGTCCCTGTTTGGTATAATAATTCATTAAAGAGGTTATTGAAAGATAAGTGTAAATTTCACAAGTTATATAAATTATATGGCAATCCTTTTGATTATCAAACCTATAGTAACCTGCGCAAACGTGCCAATAAATTAGAGTCTACCTGTTATAAAAATTATATATCTTTTTCTGAAAATAAAATAAAAAGCCACCCCAACTTTTTCTGGACTTATGTAAAATCAATCTACTCCAAAAATAAACTACCTGAAACCATGACTTATAAAGGAATAACCAGTTCGGACGGCGAACAAATATGTAATCTTTTTAATAATTCACTTCCACTCGGTCTTTGAGCAACCTACTAATAGTAACATTAACCCAGACGACATAGTTAACATTTCACCTTCCGATCCTTTAATTGATTTAAGTTCAATAGAAATCAGCTCTAACATCGTAGAAAAATATTTAAAGTCAATCAATATTCACAAAGGCGCCGGTCCGGACGGGATTCACCCTTTACTAATTAAAAGTTGTTGCCCTTCTCTAACAACTCCTATCGCCATGTTATTTTCTAAATCTCTCAAAGACGGTTATGTTCCTAAAGTCTGGAAGCAGGCATTGGTAACTCCAATTCCTAAAGGTACAGTCAGCCGCGATATTGAAAAATACCGGCCGATTTCAAAACTGTGTGTTTGCGCCAAATTATTAGAAAAAATAGTTACCGATCAACTCTTTAATGTTGTTCGACGTCATATTATTCCTAACCAGCATGGTTTTTTCAGGGGTCGATCTGTCGACAGCAATCTTTTGGGTTTCACTGACGTAATTTTCGGCGCCATGGATAACGGTTTCAGTGTTGACGCAATCTATACCGATTTCGCCAAGGCTTTTGATAAAATTTGTCATTACACATTACTGTCGAAGCTTTGGCAACTCGGTATACATGGTGATCTTTTCCGATGGATTAAATCTTACGTCGAAAACCGAGTCCAATCCGTAGTATTGCTGGCATATCAATCTGAATGGAAACCTATCAGCTCTGGGGTGCCCCAGGGCTCTCATTTAGGCCCTTTACTGTTTACACTATATATTAATGACATTACCAACCATATCAAAAATTCCAATTTGTTACTATATGCGGATGATACTAAAATCTTTAGAATTATTAAAAATGAAGATGACTGTGTTAAATTACAAAATGATCTGAATAATTTGGTTAGTTACTGTAAAGATAATCATTTGTTTCTAAACTTGGATAAGTGCAACGTCATTACTTTCACTAAAAAGAAGAAAATAATTCAATATAATTATAGTCTTTCCGGTATTAGCTTAAAGCGAGTTACGGAAATACGTGATCTAGGAGTACTTATGGACAATAAACTTACTTTTATCCCTCATATCGATAATGTTCTAAGAAAATCATATAAACAACTAGGTTTTATTCTACGGGTTGGAAGGCCTTTCAAAAATTCTTTGACTTATAAAATCCTATATAATAGTTTTGTACGCAGTCACTTGGAGTTTGCATGTTCTGTCTGGAAACCGTATCACGCTGTTCATGTCAATAGAATCGAGAAAGTACAAAAGAAATTTATGAAATCACTTGCATTTAGAACCGGACAAACTTACACAGATTATACCGATACCTGCAAACATTTCAATATGCAAAAATTGAGTGACCGTAGGGATTCAGTTGACTCCGTTTTACTTTATAAAATTATCCACTCTGAGCTAGACGCCCCGACATTATTGCAAAAGATAAGTTTCAGGGTTCCACGTAGACGAGAGCGCCAATGTCGCAAGAAAGACCTTTTCTTTGTTCCTCGTAACCGGACTAGTTATGCCGGGAATGTATTTATTAAGCGTGCTTGTAAACTTTTTAATAATAATGAGAAACTCATGGACATGGACATATTTAACAGTGCATGTACTTCATTAAAAAACGCATTTAAATGAATTGTATAATATTTTTATGGCGAGAAAATTAGATATGTATCTGTTCACTGCTAGTTTTAAGTCTCTTTCGTTTGTAACACCTGTGCACAAAAAATATTTAAGTATTTCTACTTTACTTTATGCGATAAATTGCATACAGTAATCTGTATGCAATTTATCGAATTCTAATTAAGTACTACTGGTGTATTGGCCACCTATGTTTTAACACATACTTTAAGGAAACTATAGGTCTTTTTCCAGTTCTTGATTCCTTTATAATTTGTTTTTGTATGACTGTTTGTTTCTTAATAAAAAAAAAAAAAAAAAAAAAAAAAAAAAGAATGCCAAGGGCTTCAATTGTTAAGAAAAATGTAAAAGAAAAAGAAATACAACCCAAAAGAAGAAAAATAATGCTAAAATAACTAAGAATAGTGATAATTCAGACAGCGGAAGGCTGCTTCTGTTTAGTATGTGTGGAATACTTTTCAAACAGCAGCTCAAATGAAAAATAGGCGCAATGCCTATAATTTCAGCGGTGGGCTCATGTAGACTGCACTAAGAACGAAATAAGTTATGTGTGTAAATCACATTGAGATCTCATTGTTAAATTATGTTGATTATTTAGGAAGATAATTATGTTTCCTAGAAATGTTTGATAATTGTGATACTAAAGTACAACTAAAGGCTGATTGTAAACAGGTAAATTTGATTATGAAAGTAATTTTGTTTTTATTTAAAATGTTACAACCATCCCCGTGCACTGTTACAACCAACCCTAAGGGTAGGGATGGTTGTAACAGATTCCACTTTTTTTATTAGGTCGTTTTTCTTAAAATCTGTAATATCAATCGTATAAAAGCTAGTGCTAAAATATAGATGAAAGACCAATCTATCATGTGTATTAATTAGAATTTTGATATTTTAAAAGTTCTGTGATATATTACGGGGGCATTAAAAATTGTTACGTTCGTCCCTGGTCTCCCCTACTTAGGTGCTAGGTGCCACAAAATATAGGTGCCGACTTACAAATGTTGCAATAATAATGACGATATTTTGCTAACAGATAGAATGTGTAATAAATAGGTGTGCAATAAAAAGTTATAGTATTTTATCGTACTGTACCCGACATTCTGTTGGAATGTCCGAGTTATATGTATACTAAGCGGTGAAACCTAACACGGAAACATTTCCCCTAACTCAGGAAACTTTTTGCTCCGGGATGGCCTTTTATAGCTCGGCACCCGAACTTTGACCGCAGTCCGCAAATAAATTCGCTTTTAATCCGTTTGCATTTGCGCTTTTATTTAAATTCACAAATTAGGTAAGCCTCAATTCGACGCATGGAAAAGTGACGTTGGTAAATAAATGAAATTGAGTAACTGTTTGAAATGAAAGCTCAAAATAATCTCACCTATACTGGGCAATTAGACACGTGAAACAATGGTTCATATGTTTGAGATTAGCGGCCACAATATATATACTTGTAGGAAGATAGGGGGCAATAGAGAGATCTCTCTCCAGGCGGGTGTTATACCAGGGGATCGAAGTCTAATGAGAGAGATGGTCGTCTTACATCCGTTTTATGGCATGGTCTTTTTAGAACTTGACTTTGTTTAAAGTCAGGTTCTGGGTAGGCTAATCAGTACCTAACTAGATTCAGTGAGGGGAGTCCCAACTCATAAACGGAAATGCCATCCGCTTCACTTGGGTGGGGAAGAGATGCGCAAGACACTATGTCTACGGAGGTGGCGAGGAACGGGTGGTGAAGCTCACCATTAACAGCATAACGACCAGGACCACTAAGAATGTAACGAAAAAGAAGGAGCAAAAGTGTGTTGCCGAAATTTCGTCATTAATGCGAAGTTAGGCTACGGAAACTGTTGTAGGAAAACTTTAACATTTCCTTCAATTGATGAAACTGGCCCGGGCACAAACGACGTTTAAATTCCACTTTATTGCAAACTGTATCCGGACTTCTAACCGCACACAGTGCCAACTAAACGAATTCCCTTTATTTGCTTTGCATTGTGAGAAATCTGTGCTTAAATTTTTTATCTATAATATCTACACTATTATTAAGTTGTCAAAATTATATGTCTGAAGATATTAGCAAAAAAACTATTGTAACGGACTATTCGGAGGACACTTATATTTTTTTGGATTTTTTGGACTTCAATACGCCAAAACGGCTTAACGGATTTCAACTATTTTTGGTATCCACAGATGGTTATAGGATACTTTTTACCCGACTACGCTGAAGACAAAAATAGGGGTAATGACTTTTGCTCCTCCGCGAACGAAGTTACGGGCACTTTCTAGTTAGGTATAAAATCATGATATCCTGCTGGAGTCATGAGTCATGATCCTGATTCTCAGAAAAATCTCAAATCAAAAATCTCATCATCATCAAAAATCTCAAAAAATTAACAGCGCAATACACGGGGTTGTTAAATAAGTTGTGCAATTTATGGTACTTTCGTAGCGATTATTTCCGAAAATATCGACTCATTAAAAAAAATGCTTAGAAACCTTACTGTTTTTAAAAAACCTGTTGAAATATATGCTACACGAATGGTTGCTGAATTTTTTTTAGCTGTTACATGTCAGAAATATTTATGTCGGTTATATAACTACGAAACTAATTAGCGGTTTATACAAGGCACCAATACTCAGTATACTCCCATCAATATACATCTTGTAGATTTGAGTAAAATACCTGTGACTGTGACAATAAGGACGGACGGACTACTACTCGTCATTAATGCTGATGCCGAATCCTTGCCATTCCAAGAGCTTGAAGGCGTCTTCCTTTGCGTTGGTGAAGAGCTTCTTATTTTATATTATTATCTTTGCGGCGGGGCTGAAGAATTTCTTTCCCACCTTGTGGACAGTTTCTACCTACCTGTTATTTATATCGTCCACGGAAACGCAATAATCCAGGCAAGCGAAGCGATTTGTTAACTCCAGCTGAAAGTCTTTGGGGTTTTGTATGTGGGCTTCACCAGCGATAATCTACGTTGGTTGTCCGTTCTATCAATGGCCGAGGTCGTTTGACGGAGGTCTCACCCGAGGATTCTTAGCTCAAGGTTTAGCACCCCTGGCTCCAGTGCACGGCCGATTCTCGTCTCTGCCAGCGTTGCCACTGGAGCTGCCGGGCACTTGGGGCTGTGGTAAAGTTATCATTCCAAGAGGGGGTGTAATAGGCATTGAATAACGCATGAAATGTATGGTAGCTTTTGCTATGAAACCGTCTTGATAAACGCAAGTTTTAACATAGCTGCAAAAGAAAGTTCTTAATTACCTCACCACTCCACAGGAGATACTTAGCCTGATAAAAGTTCTTGACCCTCGTAGTGCTGCTGGTTCTGACAATGTAAGCAACAGATATGTCATGAAATCGCAGATCCTCTAACAGCCATTTTTAACCTCAGCATCTCATCGGGCTGTTTTTCTCAATACATAAAGGCGGACCTACTAACACTCCAAATAGTTTTAGACCTATACCTCTTTTGGGAGCCTTCTCTAAACTTCTCGAGCGTGTTGTGAACAAACGTCTTATTGGGTACCTGGAGCAAAACAAACTTCTGTCTGACCGTCAATTTGTATTTCGCAGAGGGAAAGCTACTGAGGATGCTGTAACCATGTTAATAGATACTGCAGTATCTCATCTCGATGAGGGTCGACATTGTGTCGGAGCCTTTCTTGATTTAGCTAAAGCGTTTGACACGGTCTCGATTCCCATGCTTCTTAAAAAACTGGAATCCTTTGGCATCCGTGGAATCGCACTGGATTGGTTTGCTAGTTACCTGTCAGACAGAGGCCAGCTTGTGAAAATAGGTCATAGACGGAGTGACATTGAACCTGTATCTTTTGGCGTACCACAGGGAAGGTCCCTCGCTTTTTATTGCATACATAAATGACATCATGTCTCTGGAAATTCATAACAGTGAAATCCTGTGTTACGCCGATGATACTGCGTTACTATTTCATGGTAACTCTTGGCAGGAGGTACGGGATGCAGCGACTGAGGGTTTACAAAGAGTTGTAAGCTGGTTAAATCACAACCTCTTAACTATCAATGAAACCAAAACGCAATTTTTGTGTTTTCATAAAACCGCTTCGTCTTGTCCTACGATTTCAATGGAACACCTTAAAAAAACATGAACCAAACTGTGTTATCTCCTGTGTTGCTGGTGGTTTGGTCTGTGCTTGCGCATCTATCAGTAGAGTTGCTTCGCTGAAGTACCTGGGTGTTACATTACACGAAAACCTTAA
The DNA here is from genome assembly GCA_905404275.2 of Hedya salicella. NCBI lineage: Eukaryota > Metazoa > Arthropoda > Insecta > Lepidoptera > Tortricidae > Hedya > Hedya salicella. Next base: position 12,604,679 of record FR990111.1, on the reverse strand, counting down.
TTTTAAGAAGCACATTTCAGTCACATCCGGCAGAGTGCGTAAATTTATTTGCACCCTGAAATTTTTAAGACATTGCGCTGACGAGCCTCTGCTGAAAATGGTGTATTGGTGTATTATTTCATTATTTCATTATTGCCCTGTGTCAATCTGTCTTAGACTATTGTATTTTAGCCTGGGGTGGCTGTGCTAAATCTTCTTTGATACCGCTAGAAAGAGCTCAAAGAGCGGTACTAAAGGCAGCTTTGTGCAGACCACGGCTCTATCCTACTGCAGACCTTTACAAGGAAGCAGAAGTTTTAAGCGTCCGGAAATTATTTTTATATCGAGCGATTACCACCACTCACAAGAAAATTCTGCAACTGCCATTCTACCCTCACTTGTTAAATAAAAGAGTATTTAGAATTCCCGTACCTACAGTAAAAACTGCGTTTGCAAAACGTTTTAAAACACGGCTATTTCCCAAAATTTATAACAACATTGCTAACGTATGTGACATAAAACTATGCCGAATCCCTGAGGTTAAAAAGCGAATACTATCGTGTACTTACGAACAAGCTGAAGTAGCTTTGAGGTAATGAGACCTTTCGCACCCTTCACACTCCTTTCTCACACTACACTCACACATAAATACATTCACACTGCATGAAACTAGTTTCATCACTCGTTTTTATTTAGTTATTTGTGTTTGATAAAATCTTTGGAATTACTGTAAAATTATTATTATTATAATTGTTCCTTCAGAATTGTAAATAGCCGCATTGTTCTTGTATCTCTCGTGTGTGACTCGACTTCCACGATACAGGCTATGCCTAGTGTGGAAGTCACTGCTTAACATTGTTATTTGCTTGTAATCATTTTTGGTAAATAAATTATTCTTATTCTTATTCTAATTTCCCCATATAAGGTAGGAACGTGTGACGTCACGACGTTCCAAGGACTACTAATAACGGGCTTACGGCCTGATATGTCAAGAATCCCCCGTATTCGACAAAGAAAAGCTTTCCCAACATGATCGACGGGCCACTCCATCTTCATTGTGCCCTCAATTATACGCCAAAATTATTACGAGGGTGTTACGTTACTTCATAGGCTTTTATGATGTCAACGTAGTTATGCCATACCTGGGGATATGGGTAGTTCTTATTGAGATCACTCCTGATTATCTCGATCGTAATATTTCGTTGTACCGTCGATTGCCGGCATGCCTATTTTTAACCGACTTCCAAAAAAAGGAGGAGGTTCTCAATTCGACGGAATGTTTTTTTATTTTTTTTTATTTATTTTTATGGATGTTCACCGATTCCTCGAAGACTATTTGACCGATTTCAAAAATTTAGCGATTTTGGTATTATAAGAAACATAATAAGCATTTGCATGCAGAAAGTGTAAATTGGTGAAGTGGAACTGATGCAGAAGACCACAGAATGCCATCGGAACTCCTCAATGATAAATGATTTACGGGTGGCGACAAAATATCTTGATTAATTTAGCTAAGCAACTTCATAGTCACAAATTTAAATGTTCCTGATGAGAATGGTACCATCGAATTGATTTGATGATGGAGCCGGAAGGTAGGCACCAGATCTATGTAATAAAATAATGTATCCTAGCCGTGTTTGGGCTTGTTCGAATCGTCACGAGATACCTACACTTTTAAGTAACGATTAACTAAAAGTGTAAAATAAATAAACTATTTAACAAAAACATAAAACCGACTCCAAAAAAAAGTAAAAAGTAAAAAATAACGTCATAATTCAGTTTCTTCAAATTACTTACAGGTAACCGTTTGTATACTCAATCTATACAGTATATACAATTAATGTTATTTTGGAGTCGGTGCCATCGTGTCACAAATTACTAAAGTCGACAATTTTCAATATTTTACACATTCTTTATATGGAACCGACGCCAAAATAAGATTAATTGTATATACTGTATAGATTGAGTATTCAAACGTTACCTGTAAGTAATTTGAAGAAACTGAATTATGACGTTATTTTTTTACTTTTTAGTTTTTTTTGGAGTCGGTTTTATGTTTTTGTTAAAAAGTTTATATTGTTTACTAGCTGCTCGCCTCGGCTGAGCATGGGTGTTCTAAGGAAAATGAGTCCTAAACTTGCCTCTGCTGTATGCATATGCATGTAATGGGATATTTTTTTGTAGATCTCCCTTATATCTTTTGTCTCGATCACTCATTCACTTCTTATATGCAGATGTTCAAGCCCAAAATATTCACTTTTCCATACAATTTTTAGTATATTCTCTCACAAACCTTGTCCAGAAAACCAAAAGAATTAGCCAACTATTAGGTGCAGCCGTTCTGAAGTGATGCGCTAAACATACCTTTTTTCAATTGATTTTTATTAATGTACAATATTGGATACATTATTATATTACAAGGATAGATTATTCTGTACATACATTTGTATAAAAATGTATTAGAGATAGGTATGTGTTTTCAAGGGAAAGAAAGTGAATTGGTGAGGATAAATTTAATGCCATTGCTAAAGCTTAAAAATATCATTAGCCTTGGTCTGCTGGAGTAAGCGGGTGGCACCGGACTGAGTTACCAAGGACTAATAAGCGCGCATGCGGCTTTGCATTTATCACATAGTAGGTAATGTCTCTATTTCCTATTGGAAGTAAAATTGGTTATGTTTGTCAAAGTAGTCCATCGAATAGTTTCAATATCAGTCGTTAATTGACCGTTTGTAACTAAGAGTGCATGGCGACTAAAAGCCATTATGACATTAACATAGTATTCGTCCTCGCATAGCTTAGTACGCTCGTGCCAATAATGCTTCACGTTATAATAGCCTGTTTTACTCCCTCGTCAAATAATCTACATTTTTTTTACATCTTCCAAGAAATGGCAAAAAGTTTGCTCGCGGCAAGAAAATTTTAATGAGTGGAAAATTTTAATTATTCAAGATTGCTTCAACTAATGGCTCATTACAGATGCCTCGGAGTGCTTATACCTAGCTGTATTTCTTATACTCGTACCCTTATAATGTCTGTACCTGTTTTAGGGTTCCGTAGCCAAAATGGCAAAATCGGAGCCCTTATAATTTCGTTATGTCCGTCCGTCCCTATGTCACAGGCATTTTACTCAAGGACAACAAAATGTGTATTAATGAAATTCGGTCTTGTATGAACCGCTACTTACTTTGATAATTAAATAGGTAATATGTATAGATCTATACATATTACAGAAGCTGATTTATTTTTTTTCACCAAATATCAACGTGTCAGATATTTTGTCAGTTCTTTAAAAAATACTTTAATAGCGCTTTCGTATTTTTGATAAAAAGAAAAGATATTTAAAATTCTAATTACTTATTTGCATATAGGTCAGTTCTTGATTTTGTAAGTAGAGGCCTTAAATTTTAGGACTGAAAATTTTAGCTAAATTTTTCTGATTATCTACCGACTGTAGTTTTCTGAATAGCGAGCGTAATCATAATTATAAGTTTGAACAGTTGAAACTTTATGATTTCATACGAAAACTTAGTTGAGTAAATATTGATTCACAATTGAAATATAGCCTTATTTTACACTACGGCCTCAAATTTTCGTTATTTTGTACATATACTAATACTGTAAATAGCCCTTATTATACTTTATTTTGTAAACGAAATCCCACTAAAAACACAAGGATTTCTCACTATCGTTGAATTATTAATATTATGCATATTACAATAAAGTACGAACTTGTAACAACACAATTCAGTAAAAAAAATAGAAATTTATTGTACAAAAACATTTTTTTAAATTATTCTAAAGTTGTAGAAATATTCAGCTGCATCCGCGGGAAAAGCCCTCAGTACTAATATAATTTGTTTTTTTTTTGTTGACGCCCAAAGATTGCAGCCTTCCATCGACTTTTCATTGTTTAATTGACAGAATCTTGCTTTTACGTACAATTTTAAGCATCATAATATACAGGATGAAATCGGAGACGTATTCAGAAACTAGACGAAAATTAACAAATAAATATATTTTTGGTTTCGTTTAAGTAGGTATACTGTTGCTTGGAAATAACTATCAATTACCGAGACTGGAAAAGTAATTCTTCTCACGTCTCCGATTTATATGTATTTTTAAATTTATAAGTGTAAACAATAAAGAGCATTCACGGTAAACCATATAATAGCCTAACTACCATTTCTATCACGTTACAAATACTTTTAGAAAACTCTAGAACTAATAAATACCTATTATAAACAAAGATCAGAAACAAATGAAAAAAAATTTCGACGATACTGGACTTGAACCAGTGCCTTGAGCCAGACCGGGGCAGCACGCTCTACCATCTGAGCTAATCGTCCACACCAGTAGTCGACGAATTTTGTCATCTGTTCTTGCTTATGGATCTCTGTATGGTGCATCCGACTCTTTAGCCGTTAGCGCCGCCTAGTGCAGAACTATGAAGTTACTTTCACCCCGAGCAGATACCTTTACAGGTACCATTGCTCGGCGAGAGGTGGCGTAATAATAACGCTAGTGGAGTGATCCACTAATAAATTGCAAAAAATTGTGATTATTATCATGATATTTGTAAAACAAAAAGTAATAAATACCTAGTTTTCATCATCAATTTCAAAGTACTGTTACGAGCGTGGGGTATAGGATAGAGTTAAAACACCTTGACAGTTCCACGTTAGATTATGTGCGACTTGCAGTAGCAGGGATTCACTGTTAAACGTGTCCCGGTACCGATACTAGAGTTCGCATCGTGTATAGCACACACTGAGTCACTGACACTGAATACTTTCTAGTTCACTTCCACTACTTCACTTTTAACTTCCTCTTCTTTCCACTTGTTTCTCCTTCGCTTGCCACTTTAAGACTGCCGTATGCTCCACCGTCGTCGTGTTTTATACCCGTGAATTTCGCTCGTCTTTTGTCACTTTTTATCGTCATATTTTCGTTATTCTGCTGTTTTGAGTAGCGTCGTCTTTCTAGTAAATTGGTCTGTGTCGAAGGTTCGACTATTCGAATCCCATTCATTTGTCCTTTAAACTTCTATGGCACGGAATGTGTCTAGAAAGTTTGAAGAAAGGACTTCAAACTTTCTAGAAACTTTAGTCTCACTAAAATCTAAACATCCGAAGAAAACTTGCAAAAAGCTCGCCCATGCTGGGATTAGAACCGCCGACCTCACGATCATTAAGCCACTGTCTTTCGACAGGGCCATTAAAATTGAAATTAAGCCAAAAACTGATACACATTTAGTAACACTACTCGACGATTGATGACGTTATGGTATTCGCAACAGTACAATACAATGAAGGTACAATAACACTGTGGTAGAATACAACAGTCTATGCTGCGTATTCAGTTAAACAAATGACTATCTACGTCGTATCCTCACGACGGAAATGGAGTCACGTTCTCGATAATTTCCGAGGAAATGTTATTGTAATTTTTCAATGTAGTCACCAGCATAACTTCTGCCATAACAGAGTGGGCGAAAATATCTAACACGAACTAACGGCCTGTAGTGTCAGACATATACGCGCGCTTTGTTGCAGGTGACTGGACCTGTGGTAACATATTTTTAAACTACACACAAACACACTCTTTGCAATTGAGATAATGCAATCTTTTATAAGCTACGGTAATTCAATAACTATTTCTATGAACATAGAGTTCCTAACCCACTAGCAATTAATTAGGTTCCGAAAACATGTAACGAAAAGCTACCAAGTGTTTTGTACCTCAGTCTCGGAATTGTATTCTTTATTTGTACGAGTTTACTGGTAAGTTTGTTATGGTGACATAATTATGAAGCAGCAAAGACTAATATATACAGTAGGGGAAACTGGGTAAAGTTGTCTTACCATAATGCCATAATGGACTATGAATCGGTGTCAAAAGATCGCGAGAGCTATATCTCCCTACTAGATAAAGCTCTCGCGATTTTTCGTCACCGGTAGATGAATTTATTGGTTCTTTCAGTTTTTTTCGTATTACAACCTTACCTGGTCACCCCTGAAAACAATATAACAAATTTTCGCAGGGTATCGTTATGGATTAAAATAAAAAAAAATGGTTATTTGATGGTAGGTACTTATTAATTTAATACGGTTGCGAATATTTTTTCCTCCTTGTAAATAATTAATGATGTCATCACATTACGTGGTTGATATATTTCAGTAAGGACAAATAAAAGACAAAATTAAAATATTATAAACTTTTCACAGGTATCATATATTTTAAATCTTATTGTTGGTGCTAATTTAAGAGCCCTATTCCTCACAATGAACACCGTACGAGATTATTGTACACAGGTCAATCACAAAGGAAAATACAATTTGATCCACTACAATGTAACCGGGTTTCGAAGCCGCACCCCTTCTAAACAATAGTGCATTTCCAACCCAACTGAGCTATCACAGTATTAAGTAAGCCGCATTGACATCTTCATCATAACCTAACACTTACTGGCGCCCTTTGTATCTTTCTATTTAAAATGCCTAGCGCTTTTGCATGCGTTTACGCAACGTTCAATATCATACTTAATTATAAGTAGGTTTCAAAAACGGACCGTCGCCTAACGAAAGCCCAATTTTAAACATAACTCATCTATATTAATTGCATTCATGTTGTACGGGCACTTGTCTACACGTACATTGCTTGATAGGTATCTTGATATTTGGTTGGAACACGAAAGTCTGTTTTCTTGATAAATTCGATTTATTTTACTTGATAGGTGTGCACACTTATAATTAGCGAACGTGAACTGATTTATTGACTAGCGGAAAGCTATACAAAGTAAAATGCTGATGATGCAAATGATAATATGACGCATGTGCGATGTACTCGTACATATTCCGGGGCGAGAAGAGATGAGATAAAAATATAAATCTGATACAAAAAATAGATTAAAATTACAATGAATTAAAAGTTACTACTTTAAAATTAGGAGACGTGGCTTTATCTGTTCGCGAAGTATTTTTTGTTTCGCTGCCTCCTGCGTCGTTGTGTTGGCTAGTTCCGGCGGCTGCGGGAGCGCGCGGGTGGGCGCGGGGCGCGGGGCGCGGGGCGCGGGGCGCGGGGCGCGGGCGGGTCGGGGCCGGCCGCGGGCTCGGGGGCGGCCGGAGACGACGTCGGCGGCACCCTCCACTTAACTCGACGTATTATGAAGCATAATGCTACTGCTCCGATCACTCCAAGTATCACGTATATCATGGCATAATGATGAATGTCGTGGTACGATATCTTCTCCGATGTGATCTCGACTTTTTTCAATTTTTCGATTTTTTCTCCGAGCTTTACTGTTTCTTTTTGTAAATCTTCCGATTCATTTTTCGCATGAATATGCGGGATGCTGATGTTGATGACGTGATTTATGGGAGCGATAACAGGATTGTATAATTCAGATTTTATTTTAATTTCCGACCAGTGAGGTTTGTGCGGGAAAATTGTGAAATTATCTGTCTTGATAATGCAGCCGTGACCTATGTGAATCAGTCCGGCGTTCGTCAACTGATGAGCGGTTACTTGATCCGCGCATAGTGTCCGAACCTGACACCGCTCGCAACAGAAGTAAATGTAAGTATTTAATGTGTTACTTTCTTGCCAGTCGTTTTTACATGATGCGTTGACCGTTTTGCATTCTGAGTTTTCCCTCTTGCAAAAACTGTTATCGTCTTTCAATTGATAGACAGGTTTCTTGATGTTACAAAAATAAGCGTCGGATACTATTGCGCATGTATTGACGTCATATTGCGACATGGGTATGTAGGTATCTTTCTTCATGTTGATAGATACGTAGTCGGATACGGATAAAATAGCCATAAATTTTCTACCGATTTTCTTGGGTACCGGGATTATCTTCAGAAGTTCATAGGTATCTCTACTGATAAGGGGTACCCTTAACTCGAAGATGAGGAAGTTTTCCATCATCCTTGTCTTCACTTTCAACAGGTCAAATATCTTGCGCAGGTCAGAGTGTAAGTTATCAATTGGCAAAGACACATCTCTTGGTAGTGTGCTTGCTATTGTACTTAGCTCGTTAATAAGTTGTTCCGGAGTCAGCAGGTGTAAGTTGAAACGTCCATGATAAATATCAGTGATGGTGTCCAATAATACGTTTTGGATTCCCTTTAAGTTATAAAGCATGTTACTAGCTATAGTAGCTCCTATGTTGAAGTCATTAATAATGTTGTTTGTTTGGACTTTATCTTGTAAATTCTTGAATGCGTCGTCTAAATTGTTCATGTGTTGATGTATCATTTTATGCTGTTGATTCATAGTTTCTTCTGTGCGTTTGAGTAAGTTATATTCTGCTTCTACGATGGATGTTTGATTTTTCCAAAGAGTGGCCATATGTTTCGCGTCGTCTCGTAAAAGTGAAATATCTTTCTGATATTGTTCGGCGAACCTTTCATCTAGTACGCCAAAGAGACTGTTAGCGATATAACCGACACCGTCGATAAGGCCGCGTCGCTGACGTAGCGCGGGTCGCGTGCTCGAGTGCTGACTAAGTAATATCTGGTTGTAGTACTCAAGTTCGGAGAATCCGTGACGTAGTTGTAGTGATATTATGTCACAATGTACTTGAGTTTTTATCGTTTCGCATGTATTTTTAAGAAATTTTGTATACTTTTAGAATGCGTTCATTGCTTCCCAATACGGCTCCATGTTATAATAAACGATGAGTTTCCATTCGTCTCGAATTAGCATCATGTCTGCCATTTTATCGAAGTAAAGACCTTGTGTTTCACGGAATGGCATAATGTTGACGTCGCACTGGCCACTTGAAAGGCATGATAAAAATAACATCAGTGCGGCAAACGTTGATGATAGTGTATATTTGGCTTTGATTGTGTTCGTTTTTTGAGGTGTTCTGCGTAGATTTTCCTTGTTGTCATCTTTACCACGTGAAGGCTGTTCTTGATTCGTTTCATCTTCATTGTGCTCTGACAGGAGCGACAGCTTTGCTATCGGACGTTTTAGGGTTCCACTTTTCGTTCTTAGTGTCACCACACGCACATATTGATCTTGTCCTGGGTGTAACTCTATAACCCTACCCATAGTCCACTTGCCGGGTGGTAGGTTGTCATCATGAATGAGCACAACGTCGTTAATATTGATATTAGGATGCGGTTTTCTCCACTTGCTTCTTGTGTTTAACTGTGTTAAATACGAGTATTCCGTGCGCCATCTTTTCCACAGATCTTGAAGTATTTTTTGAGTGAGTTGCCATCTTGTCCGTAGATCACTTTCCGTTTCTATCAATGTTAGAGTGGGTCCACTATTTAGAAAATGAGCCGGCTTTAAGTAATTAATATCGTTCGGGTCTTCAGACAACGCACAGAGTGGGCGCGAGTTGAGGCAACCCTCAATCTGAGCTAAGAGAGTGTTAAATTCCTCATATGTAAGCTTCTGCTCACCGATAACTCGTTTAAGATGGAATTTAAATGCGCGCACAGCACTTTCCCACAACCCTCCAGCTGTGGGCCATGCGGGGGCGTTGAAGTGCCAAGTGATCTCCATGTCTGATATTTGCGCCATAAAGTCTTCATTCAGGATGTGTTGGATTTCTTGATATTGTTCTTGCAGTACCCTGCTTGCCCCAAGGAAATTCCGTCCTTGGTCTGAATATACGTGCAACGGCGCTCCTCTTCGAGCAGACATCCGGCGGAGAGCTGCTATGAAACCTGAGGTAGTCAGATCGGACACCAATTCTAAATGGACAGCTTTCGTTGCCATGCAGACAAACACACACACGTATCCTTTGGTGGTCTTGATACCACGACCCTTGCTAGCCTTTAGGAACACGTGACCAGTGAAATCGACACCAGTGTAAGCAAATGGGCGAGACGGATTGCTTCTTGCTGCAGGTAAGTCTCCCATAACTTGCTCTTGCAGACTTGCTTTTTGCTTCTTACAGCTTACACATCGTCGAATATACAGCTTTGTTGCGTTGTTCCCACCAATAATCCAATATTTGTATCTGATGAGGTTGAGAGTAATACGGGCTCCGCCATGAAGTACGATCTTATGTGCATAATCTATAATAAGTTCCGTCAAACGGTGTCTGTGCGGCAAAATTATTGGATGCTTCATGTCATACGATATATATGCATGTCTTAGTCTGCCTTTGACGCGGAGAATGCCTTCTTCGTCAATAAATGGACATAAATCTGAGATATTACTCTTAGACGAGACTGTGCCACTCCTCTTCAGGTCTTGTAGTTCATCTTAAAATTCATTATTTTGGACCCGTTTGATGTTCATATCCTTTGCGTTTCGCAGTTCCGATATTGTAAGAAACTTGTCAGTTTTTCTATCTTGTTTTTTAGTTATGAATCGACGAACCCATGCCATAACATGTACGAGTTTTGTAAACGAACTGTATTTGTTAATTAAGCTATCAACAATACTATCTCCGGTTTCGTTGTTTACGACCGCATTAACTTGTATCCGTATGTTTTTCTGTTCTTCATCTGTGGTGTATGTTCTGGCTGTGTCTTGTTCCTCTGGTTTGAATGTGGGTAACCAGGTAGGTCCTTGCCACCACAGATGATGTTGGCTTAATTGCGAGGCAGTGAGGCCTCTGCTTGCGCAATCTGCGGGATTTTCCGCCGACTTCACGTAACGCCAGCATTCCGATGGTATTATGACTGTGGTTTGTCGCACCCTGTTGGCGACAAAGGTCTTCCAGCGACTTGGGTCCCCTTGCAGCCACCCCAAGACAGCTGTAGAGTCTACCCAACCATAGACCTTGATATTATGGTTGGCTAAACATTCCTTGACCTTGACCATCAAGTTGGCAAGTAAGAGGGCACCACACAACTCTAGTTTTGGTAACGATATCGTCTTGTTATTCGGTACCAGTCTTGATTTTGCTGCTAACAGAATAATATTCGATTGCTCCTGAATGTTGATTCTGCAATAAATGCAACAAGCATATGTTTGAAGTGTTGCGTCACTGAAGCCGTAAAGGTGAATTTCGCTTGAAGCATCCGTGCCGAGCCATCGCGGTATTTTATATTTATTTATGTTGCTATTTAGGTCTTGCTTGATTTTTATCCACTCTGTGTTGATGTCATTAGGAATCTTGTCATCCCATTGTAGAGAACTTTCTTTCCATAGCTTCTGAAATAGCAGCTTCAATTTGGTGGAAACTGGGGTAAGCCACCCCACGGGGTCAAATAATTTCGAAATGTCTGATAGCAGTTGGCGTTTCGTAGTGCCCTTGTGGGTATCAGGTGATTTTTCAATTTTTGAATGAAAGTGGAATATATCTTGTGCGGGATCCCAGTTCAACCCTAACGTCTTTCTTGATTCCGCCTCCTTGAAAATGTAATTAGTTTCAGCCACGGTATCTTCACCGATCTTTTGAACAAATCCGTGATGATTCGACATCCATTTTCTCAGAAAAAAGCCTCCTGACTGCAGAAGCTGTTGCAATTCTTGCTGCAATTTTATAGCTGATTCGACGGAATGGGACCCGTGAAGGAGATCATCCATGTAGAAACACTCCTCCAGTACATGTGCGGCTTCAGGGTAGTACGATCTTTCGTCATGTGCAAGCTGCTTTAGAGTCATCATAGCTAGAAAGGGAGCGGCTTTGAATCCGTATGTAACTGTGGTTAGTTGGTATTCTTGTAATATTTCGTGTGGCGTGTCTCTCCAAATAATCTTCTGTAAATTTTGGTCTTCTTCATGAATCCGTATTTGGCGAAACATTTTTTCCAAATCGGCAATAAAACAGATTCGATGCTGTCTCCATTTTAAAATTAAAGATAAGAGGTCCTTTTGAAGATTTGGGCCCTTGTGCATAAGATCATTTAGACTTACACCCGTTGACGTCAATGCGGACCCATTAAAAACCACCCTTAATGCCGTTGTAATAGAGTCGTTTCTTATGACGCAATGGTGAGGTAGATAGCACTCTCGTGTTTTGTTCTGTTGTGCTATCGGCGCTGGTTTCATATGACCGAGAGATAGGTATTCATGTATAAACGATTTATATTGTTGCGCAATTTGTCCATTCTTGATGAATTTGTTTTCTAATTGTCGGAATTGCATTACGGCTTTGTTTTTAGAATTTCCCAATCTCTTCAAACTTGTATCTTTGAAGGGTATTCTTACTTGATATCTTCCATTTGGCAGCCTTGTTGTTGTTGATCGATAAAACATGATACATTCATCTTCTTCGCAGGTATAGGGCGTATTTTCGGGGATGTCCTGTATTGTCCAAAATTTCTGTATGTCTTCAATATTATTTAACACCATATTACAATGGAACCCTTGCTGTACTTTGCCGGATAAAATATATCCCAGACGAGTTTGTTGAGCAATAAAGGGTATGTCATTATTCTTGTGAATGCCTTCCATGATAATATTTGCATATACCTCTGCTCCTAATAACAGGTCGATCGAGTTGCTGATGTAGAATTTTGGATCCGCAAGAGGTATGGTATTTAAAAGGTCCCATGTTGGTTTCGAAAACGTTGAATTTGGCAAGTTTCTTGTTAAACTTTTCATGATGAACGCGTCGGTATTAAATGAGTACTCCTGGTCTGACGATAGACAATTTAAGTTCATCTTCCCTTTACAAATGTTGTCATTAGTGCCGACTCCTGTGATCACGCCCTTACATTTGTGATGTGGCAACCCTAATTGTTGGGCCGCGTTCTCCGAAATCAGGCAAATTTGAGATCCCTGATCTATAAGGGCTCGCATGGTGCGGGGTGCCCCATCAGCTCCCAGGACCTTGATCATAGCTGTGGCTAAGAGTATTTTTGGTTGTTCATCGCCGTCATTTTGTTGCGCCACGTGTGACACAGTTCCTTGTTGACGTGTTTGGCTTCCGTGCGCATTTTGATTGCGAAATACGTCGTGCAATAGTGTATTATGATACCCATTGCATTCTTGACAACGTTTTACAGAATTACAAGGTTTTCCATTATGATTATATAGACAATTATTGCAAAGATTGAGTTTCGCAATTGTTGTTCGTTTAAGTCCCGGTGCCATTTCTTTGAACTCTGTACAGAAGTATATTCCATGGTCATTCTGGCAGACCGGACACTTCCCCTGGTACCCGTAGGAAGTTTTACTCGACGTAGCCTTGTTGCTTGTGAAATATTGTTTGAAACGGCTTGTTTTGAGCTGATTGTTGGATATCGATGGCGCATTAAAACTAGGCTTGTTCACAACGGCTTCTTGCTTGCGCCGTGACGATTCCATAGCTGTAAATTTGCCTTCCAGAAACGACAAAAACTCCTTTAACGATGGCAGATCTCGGGGCTGTTTTAATGACGCCATGTAGTCATTATGGGTTTCGGCATCTAATTTTTGTGTTAATAAATGGACTAATATCGGATCCCACGTGTCAATATTGACGCCTAAATTCTTGATACCATTTAGACTTTCAATAGTTACGTCATGAAGTCTCTTGAGATGACTCGACGCGACGTGTTGTATTACCGGCAGGCTCATGACGGTATTAGTCGTAAAAATAAGTTTCTTGTTATTGTATCGATGGTTTAATATTTCCCAGCATGTGACGTAATTATCAGAGCTGATGGGTAGGTGTTGTATAAGGCGCTCTGGTTCTCCTTTAATCTTGCTCTTCAGAAACTGCATTTTTTGTGCATTCGATAAACATGTATTTCTATGTATTGCTTCTGTGAAAAGGTCTTTGAACGACACCCATTGTTGGTAGTGGCCATGAAATATTGGAATATCTAAACGTGGGGTTGCTTGTTCCCTATGTGATGTCGACCACAACTTGCTGTTAATTTCCTTCTTCATCGTTGCGAAGTCATTTTCGTATTTTGTGAAAGTTTTTTCGTAGTGCTCATCACTTCCATCGAGTTCACCGTCGATTTCCCAGTGCAGGGAATCGATGGCAGCCCAACGGGAGCCTAGAGACTTGAGCAAATCTTCGAGCTCCCATTTCTCTTCTACGCCCTCCAGGTTCATATTTGTTAGTGTTCGAGATAACGCCTTAAAGTTGCTACTTTGTTTACGTAACATTTCATCTAGCTTGCTATGGTTTCCCCGGGAGGTAAACCCTTGATCAGCCTTCGCAGAGTCTTGCTCTGGGTTATCTCTGGATGTAAATACGTCTGAATTGGAGGGCCCTGGTGGTTGGTTCATGGGCGGTTGCCTGGACGGTGGTACAGGATAGCTGCTTGCGGGCGCGGGTTGTGTCGATTTTTGAATAAAGTCTCTCGTATCCAAATATAATTTCTGCGTCTCATCGTAGCAGTTCTTGAAGAAGTAGTCATGAGCAAGGATCTCTAAAGTCACGTATCTGCTCGTCATTTTTACTAAACTCCTGCCAATGTAATTCTAAACTTTGTAGTCTCCTCTTGATGTGTTCTGAAGTCTTGCGATCTTGACCATCTTTCTTGAAGTTAATTTTCAGTTGTCGTATAGCGCCTTGTAGCTGAAGCTGACTTTGATACAATTCCTCCATATTATACGTTCTTGTTAACGAATAGAAACAAAATAAACTTGCAATTAGTGAGGATCTTGATAACTCTTATTTTCTTGTGGGTGAGACGTGTTTTCTCACCTTAATTTACTGACTTGTGTCGTGTTCACTTAACTTGCTTGAGTTCCTTGTATTGTTCGCGTCTTGCTTGCTGAGGATAGTAGTAAATAAGCCTTGATGCTTTAATCTTGATTTGATGCCTTGGTGCAGTTTGAGCAAACCTTGTTGTCTTACTCGATGACTTGATATTAAGTACCGTTAATGTACTTACTCAAAGGAGACTGTCCTGCTAGTCCTGGTTTAGTGTTTATCGTATTCGTCCGCCTGATTTATGCGCCTTCTCAACTAAGTCGGTGGAACCCGCTGGTGGGAAGCCGACCAAGCCGATTCGCAACCAAACGAAATGAACACAAAAACACTTAACCCTAGAAGGTTCGAAGGACCATTAATGTACGGGCACTTGTCTACACGTACATTGCTTGATAGGTATCTTGATATTTGGTTGGAACACGAAAGTCTGTTTTCTTGATAAATTCGATTTATTTTACTTGATAGGTGTGCACACTTATAATTAGCGAACGTGAACTGATTTATTGACTAGCGGAAAGCTATACAAAGTAAAATGCTGATGATGCAAATGATAATATGACGCATGTGCGATGTACTCGTACACATGTATAAATAATATTTATATAGTACAGTTTCATTATAACGAGAAGACTGGCTGTAAGAAAGTAAGGAAAGTAAGGTCATATCTCACTTTATGTTGAGGCTAAGTTCATCTTTGATTCATGCGTATTATAGTTAAATTTGAAACGAAGTGAAGGCAGTTATTACTTTAAGGTTGTTTTGAAGTGACTGTATGCAATATCTCAAGCGGTTTGTACGGACGTGATGCTAGCGTGCCAAAGGGAATTAAAATGTTCATCGTTTTTTGTGGAAGTGTTTTTCATTAATTAAACTGTATATGATTTCAATCTTTTTGAATACTACGGGAAATGACCCAGTGATTAACAGAGTTCCATTAGTTGGCACCATAAATAATGGTAAGGTGAAAAAAAGGCTGTCAATTATTGGAATAAGATAGGGTATCCTACAGTGAGGCGTTTACCTTATATCTTTTAAAGCTCAAAGGATAAGCAGGCTGAAGTGGAAGGGGGCTGGTCTGATCTATCGTAGAATCTTTGTTAGACGGATTGTAGAACGGAGGCCGCTATCCGACATGTTTATGGCGTGTTATAAGAGGCCTATGTCTCTAGCAGTGGATTGATTGCTAATGATGATAATGGTGTCTTATAAAGCCCATAGTAAGCTCAGTATTCTTTTTAAATCATTAGCTCATAGAGAGGATTTTTGAGACTGACTGGAAGACGCTATTCCGGTTGGTTTCCCACACGATGGACTGATAACCTGATTAAAATCGCCGGCAGCCGCTGGATGCTAAAGGAGTGCGACCGTTCGTTATGGAAATCTTAGGATCCAGATCACGCGAGGTTTTTTGGGCCACATTTAGACCCTTGGTGATTTATGGTGAGGTTCGAGGAGACCCCCCCCCCCTCCCCCCACGTAACTTCACGTTATTTTCCACTACTTAAAGTTTTAAAGCCAATGATATTGGTGACCTTGGGTTTATTTTCGTTTCTTCGTGCATAAATGTGTTATGCATACGTACCTCTGAAAAATTACTCTTATTTTTAGGTACAGTAAAAAAATACACGTGAGGTCACCTTTTACCCCCCTCACCCAACGTGATCAGTCGTGAGGATTGTTTATGGGTTGAAATTATGAGGTGCCTTGAGCTTACTAGCGATACTTTGATAAAATCTTGTAGCTAAAGTCACCATACAGTACTTGAGAGTTGATCGAGGTTAGTTGAATATGATAGTGTAGAGTTGTGGACGTAGAAACGAATTCACCTCGCCTTGTCCGATTTCCGATCGTTATCGGTTTTTGCGCCGATTCTTCAATGGACTCGAACACACAGGACAGTTCTGAAGTATGAACGTTCGAACTGAAGTTCGCAAGGTTAAGGTTATATACCTACTCGTAGTGTATAATGATCGGGATCCCTTTCATTCGCATTTTTTTGTCCTATTTTGATTTGGCATAATTTATTTCGCAGAATTTGTATTGGTATAATACTACTATCGCATACTAATACTTTCGCCTACTACTTTGATTGGCATATTATATGTTTACCATAATTTTAGTTGGACTAATATATATTTGAGGTATTATTCAGACACCATGCCTTGAGTTTTCTTTATGAATAAAACACAGTTTCGATGTTACAATGCATTTTTATTTTTGTTTTTTAATCGTTTAATATGCATGTCTGTACATTAGGTTACATATTATTACACTACAATATATTTTAAAATCACCCCTTAGTCACCGTTAGGTACGACGACGAGGTAATAAGCAAGGAGGAGTGCTGTGTTAGGCCACGTTAGGCTGAACCGCGACCAACCAGCGGCTTTCCTGTTTTTTTGCATTTTGTAATGATGCGAATTGATAATTAGGTATGTATTTTTGTAGGTATTTATGTTGTTTGATGTTAGTCCTTGCGATGATTATGCTTTCCATCTTTATGCCTTTTAATAATAATTCGGGATATTGATATTTTGGCAAAAATAAATTATGCTTAACTTTATTAGTTTGATTAAAATGAGATACGAGCATACGAGTTCGTTCAAAGTAGTAACGAAATATATGGCTCGTCTAAATTGCTCTGAGGTTAAATAGCATTTTGTCCACATATGTCCCGGATATTACTCAAGTAGCGTACGGCTACGTCATAAATATTTTTATTTTATTACCCCACTGGGCTTTAGAGATGCAGTATAAGATGAAGTATTAAATTTATAGATATTTCAACTGCCGCAATAAATTCGAGAGGACGCTTGGAAACTGAGAAATGTTTAAACTTGAAGCACTTAGGATGATAAAATCGGAAAAGAGCAGTAAACTGTGACCGCGAGTACTTTTGGAAAATGGAAGGATTTTCTTTAAGCTTGTGAAGATTTGTTTTAAAGGCTTTTTCCAAGAACTTACCTATAGCCTACTTACCCTTACCTGTCCTAAATAGTAAACAACATTCTAACCCAAAAATATACTGTTAGCGTGAAGTTGGCACCAAGGCGCCCTCTGTCGCGCGGTATGCAGACAACTTCTCACCGGCCATCTATCAAATATCAAATTGATTTTATAAAATGTGTTCTTTGATAGTTTTCTTAATAATAATTGTACTTGTAAATTTGAGCCTTTATTTTAACACCCGTTTGCATAAAAATAAATTTAATGCCAATATCAGCTGTTTTCTCGCAAGGAAATAAATTTAATGTATGAAATTGGGAATGTGGCATAAAAAAATATTAATTCCTGTTACTTTATTTAGGAGAAAACGGGTGTTTAAGACAAAAAGGTGTAGTTTTAAGTTAGAATATTGTTTACTATTTAGGGCAAGTAAAACGATAAATAACCTATACATTACTAATATCCATACTACTAGTAACCTAGTGATAGTAGATGAATCAGAGGATTATGTTTACCAAACTGTTTCATTTCTCTAATATTTCATTTCCCAACCTTCGTTTTTTTTGGAAACCGTAAAATTTTCAGAATTTCTATAAAACAGACCTAACCTGCACAATGGCTTAAAAATATTTTGATTTTGATATGTATATATGTATATATATACCTATATTTTATATTATAAACGTGAATATTTGTGAGAATGTACGTTACGCTGAAACGCATAAACTACATAACAGATTTGCGTAAAATTCTGCAGTAATATAGCTTAGATATCAGAATAGGACATAGGCTACAAATTTTGAGGGTATTCATTCATAAAAGGGGATTTTTTAACAATAAATGGAATAACATGACCTTTTGTTCATTGTGACATTTTCATTTCTAAATAATGAATCAACAATTGGTAACCTAGCAACAGTAATACTACTTACACGATTAAGCAAAGAACACACCTTCCGTATATGACGTATCATAAATATAAGAGTATATCTTAATAAAGCCGGGTAATAGCCCGTTGTACATTTTGGACTTGCGATCATCTCTGAATGATAAAAATTTTGTTACAAAAGTATGGTTTATAAATAAGATAAATACATAAAACGAAACGAAAATTCTTTTTAACTGTAAATGGAAAATCATCACTTTTTGTTAACTCTGAAATTTTTATTCCGAAGAATAATAAAGAAATAATTGCTTTGAAACCCATATGACACGTTAGTACCTGTTTGCGTAACTGGATGGCGTTAGTTGTACCTAAAAGATTTTTGTTCTTTATTTTTAATAATTTGTGCATCATAAAAATTATCATCATTCACGGACGAAACGAATTCAAGAAATATTAATCATTTTTTGAAATGTCATGTAAATTTATACAGTACTAGCTTCTGCCCGCGACATCGTACGCCTTAAATTCGTTTATCGCGGATAAGGGTATTTTTCGGACGGACGGACGGACGGACGTCAGACAGACAGACAGACACACAGACAGATAGACACACTTTCGCATTTATACTAATATTATAAATGCGAAAGAGTGTCTATTTGTTTGTCTGTCTGACGTCCGTCCGTATGGATATTAGGATTACAAATACATAAAAAAGTAATACAAGAATTGAAACATATATTCCGTTCCGAAATTCGAGCTATACGCGGACGAAGTCGCGGGCTAAAGCTAGTATATATATATATTATACTAGCTTCTGCCTGATAAACGAATTTAAGGCGGACGAAGTAGTAAATTCGTTTATCGCGGATAAGGGTATTTTTGCGTGATAAAAAGCAGCCTATGTTTTTTTCCCGGACTCAAACTATCTCCATACCAAATTTCATACAAATCAGTTCAGCGCTTTAAGCGTAAAGAGTTAACAGACAGACAGAGAGACAGACATACACACTTTCGCATTTATAATATTAGTGTGGAACACTATTACTACCAGTATATACTATTCAAATATAAATGCGACAGTGTATATGTCTGTCCGTCTGTCTGTCTGTCCGTGTGCCTGTCCGTCTGTCTGTTACCTCTTCACCGATATAGATGAAATTTGGTATGGAGATACTTTCAGTCCACGAGACGGGTGATAGAGAGAGAGAGGTATGGAAGAAAAAAACACGCTGCGCCGACCCCAAGTAATAAATAAATAAATAATAAATAAAAAAATGGGATAAGGACAAGCGAATAATGAATGATGATAATCTTGTAAGATTGTATGTAATATTTCATACTTATGTAAAGGCTGTGTGTTGTCTGTCAGTTAATATTTCAATTTTACATAAAGTTAAAGTAGATTAAGTTCCCTTCATAATCGTGCGTCAAAGTCAAAGGGCGGTTCCTTCTCGCAGCGAGCTCAAACTTGGTTGAACTAGTTAAGCGAACTTTAAAGTTTAATTATGCATCATCACACTTTCAGTTTTACCGTAGCTCGTTAGAACTTCAGTGAATCAGTGAAACTGTCTAAATGACACTCACTTTGCTTCAAAGCGACTAATTCAACGAAAACGTTAGAAAAACAGATAATGTGAATAGGGGCTATTCATAAATAACGTCATTTGAAATTGGGGGAGGAGGGGGGGGGGGGGGTTGCCGAGTAAAAAACGGAATGAAATTCGTGTTTCTATAAACTGTTGATAAAAACGCACTTTTTGGAAATAACATCATTTTATTTGGTAGGGATGGGGGGGGGGGGGGGGGGGGGTCATTCGAATTATGATAGTTGGATGATTTTAGGGGGGGGGGGGGAGGAGTCAAAAGTCGTCAAAAATAGATGACGTAATTTATGAACAGCTACATAGTAGTGATAGGATTTTTTTAGAAACAGGTCACTTTTAGGATCACAAACCTAACCTAACCTAATCTTTTCAAAAATCCTGAATTTTGTACGGTTTCAGAATTATGACAGACTAGAAGTTTTGTAATTAAGTGATCACCTTCACCTTTTGTATTTTTTCTTATTTTGGAATGTGGTGTTGAATGTATATTAATGTATAATGTTATAAAGTTGTGTAATGCAGGTACTTAATTGAAACCACCACGGAAAAGTTCAAGACATATATTGGTGAAAGAACCAAACCACAGTAAATATTATTAAAACAGTACGGCAAGCGAAAGCAAAGAATTGCGCAACTTATACTAGGAGTTGCAAACAGTCACGGGTTCTAGCAAAACATTAACATTAATATGCACGCTTGTTACTAAAAGCGAGTGAAAACTTATTGCTTAAGCGAATAACAAGCGTAGGAAGCTTAATGTGACAGGGTTCTAAATTAAACAAATCGGAAAAAAGTTAAGCAACAGAGTTATATAAAACAAACGAAGGGGCATTAATGCGACAAGGTTGCAAGTGCATAAAACAAGCGTAAGCGCATTAAGTTCAAATAAACTAGATGAATTAAGCAAAATTATACATATAACAACGAGTGAAGAGATTTAACTAACATTTATGCACTAATCAACAAGCCTAAACTAAATAACAAACACTAGTAATAAATGCACTAACTACCTACTCGTACATACAATAATAGTCGCAACGGAGGCGAACGCAGTGCGCTTCGGATATCCCGTGTTACGGATGTATCGTTATCGCGCAGCTGCACCCTAAGTACATGAAGTGTACGACCTAACAAAATACTAACTTAAAGTTAGATGCGATACGACACGGCTGAACGGTACGTTCCGTGCTACGAAAGCAATACCGGGCGGTCGTGACGCGGCGCGCTCGTCAGGTCAGTTATCGTTCCAAGTCATTGGAAGCGGCTAACTGCGCAAGGCGAACTGGCCGATGGCCGGGCGCGGATCGCTTATAAAGGTATCCGGGCGGTGCAAGAGGTTGTGCGGGCGCGCGGGACGGAACGCTAACGTACTAGCGGCGAGCGATTTCGTCTCGGCGGATTATACTTATGCTTAGCGCGGTGGTTACAATTTAGTTGCATTACAATCTCCCCCTCTGGCTCCGAAGACGTCTCGGCGAGGAAGCCAGATTACTTTTTTGTTGACGTGGTGGGCGACCGCGTGGACGTGACGTACGGGGTGATTCTGGTGTAACTTTTTTTGGTGGGCGACCTCTTTTGCGAATTGGCATAGCAGGCGGTGGTAACGGAGTATCGTTGTCACATTGGTACAGGCGTAAGGCAGAAGCGTGGTACAATCCAATGCTGCGATCCGGTTGGCTAGGGTCTGCAATATGAAAGGAACTCGGTCCGTGGTTACTGACGATCACATAAGGGCCATCGCGTCGGGGTGCAAGTTTAGCACTGAAACCTTGAGTAGTTTTACTCACAGCGTGCGTTTCTACCATTACTCGATCACCAGGTTTATAGTTGGGACAGTTTCTTCGATTTCTGTCCACATATTCTTTCCTTTTCTCTTCTTTCATTTCTTGTACTTCTCGAGCTTTCTTTAATGTTTCTGCTAACATTATTAATTTTGGTGTAATCTCAGGAATGAAATTTTCAGATAGGATTATCTGTCGTAGGTCATGTTCGTTGTCGTCAGGAGTTCTTAACTCACGGCCGAATGTCAGATAGGCGGGTGTATAACCTGTTGTTGAGCCTATTGCCGTGTTCATCGCGAAACGTATGCTAGGGAGTTGCTCAGACCAGACGCGGTGATTATCACCAACGAGAATTGCGAGTTGCGTCTTAAGATCTCTATTCTTTCGCTCCACAGGGTTGGTTTCGGGATGATAAACTGGTGTGAAAGCATGCTTTATCTTGAGCACATACGTCACTTGTTGCATAACAGCACTGACAAACTGTGTCCCGTTATCGCTGATTAGACGTCTTGGCATACCATAACGCAAGAAAATCTCATTAATCAACGTCATAGCGCAGTTTTCAGCAGTTGCGTTTTCTAAGGAGAATAACTCCACCCATCGAGAAGTCAGGTCCTCTACAATTAAAATCCAGGCTTTCCCATCTGCTGAAGTCGGTAATGGACCGAATAAATCGAAGGCAATGACTTCAAACCTCTTGTTCATTGCTGTAGTTTGGAGTAGTCCAGCGGGTTTCATGTTAGAAGGCTTGTATCGCTGGCACGGCAAACAGTTTCGGACGTAATTTTCAATGTCCTTCCTCATACCTTTCCAGTAGTATCTCATACTAATACGGTTGAAGGTTTTCTCTGCTCCATAATGTCCTGCAGTGGGCTCATCGTGGTATACAGAAATAACATCATTTCGTTCCTGCTTGGGAACTGCGAGTTGACAATTTTCAGCGTCACTATCTGGGTTAAATCTATACAACAAACCATTATTCATTATATATCCTTTCAAACTCCAGTATCTTTTGTCTTCCTCTGATTTTCCTTCTAGTGCTGTAATAATCTTTGCTATATCTTCGTCTTTCATTTGCCTCTCTCTTATTTCTTTAGGACTATTGGTAGGTGAGTCTACTACAACGCTGCAAACTCCACAATTTTCTTTTGTTTGTATACTGCAGTTAGGACGTGATAGAAGATCAGCAACAACATTTGTTCGACCGGGTATGTATTTTATAATTAAGTCGAACGGCTGCAGCTGAAGAGCCCACCTTGCCAGTCTACCTGTTGGAGATTTCAAGGACATGAGCCATTTTAGAGCCTGGTGATCAGTCATGATCGTGATTGGCGTCCCTTCGATATAGCCACGAAATTTATTGACTGCCCATACGACAGATAGGGCTTCCCGTTCTGAGGTCGAGTAGTTACGCTCTGCCTGATTAAGGAGTCGGCTTGCATATTCAACGGGATGTTCTTGATCTCCCTCCCCCTGCACTAGAACTGCACCGATAGCGTAATTACTAGCATCCGACTTTATAATGTATGGCTTAGTATCGTCAGCCTGTGTTAATACGGGAGCCGTAACCAAAAGACTTCGGAGGGTCTCAAATGCTGTCTGTTGTTCATTGTTCCAGGACCATTCTGCGTTCTTCTTTGTCAGACGCGTGAGGGGTTCAGCAACACTAGCGAAATTTGGCACGAATCGGCGATACCATGAGCACATTTGTACGAATGATAGCAAATGTTTGAGGTTAGAAGGCGCTGGCATATTTGCGATTGAACTGATCTTTTCTGGATCGAGTTCTAATCCGTTAGGCGTAATATAATGTCCCAGATACTTGATCCTTGCACAGCAAAATCTACATTTCTCTTTGTTTGCAGTCAAGTTGTACTCCTCGAGTCGTGCAAAGACGTCCTTCAAGTCTTTCAAATGCTGCTCAAATGATGTGGACATGATAATGAGATCATCCAGATAAGTCAATAGCTTTATATGACTCAGGGAAATGCGAAATCCATCCATAAGACGTTGAAACGTAGCTGGAGCATTACGGAGACCAAATGGCATCCTGTAGAAGGAATACATGCCAAATGGTGTTACAAAAGCTGTTTTAGCCTGATCCTCTTCTCGGACTTTGATTTGCCAATAGCCAGCACGAAGGTCTATGGTTGACATGAAAGGCGTACGTTTAGCATTGTGCAACAGGTCATCAATGCGAGGCAAAGGATACACATCGGGTGTTGTAATAGAGTTCAATTTCCTATAATCTACGCAAACTCGCGTTTCTCCATCCTTTTTAGGGACCATTACAACAGGTGCGGACCATGGAGACATGCATGGCTTGATTATCCTTTCATCGAGCATCTTGTTCACTTCCTGTTTTAGTACTTCGGTTTTTGCGGGCGGTAGACGATACGGTGGGACAGAAATGGGACGATGATTTCCTGTGTCAATAACGTGTTCTGTCTGCGTAGTCGGTTTGCCGTTCGGAACAAACAAATTCTCATGTTGTCTTAAGAATTCGTTCAATTGCGTACTCTCCTCATGACTGATGACACGATCGTCAATGTCGATGGATGCAATATCTGTACTTGGTGAGTCAAACAGAGCAGATTCTTCTATTGCCGTAACAGCATCTTTATATAGGGCATCCATAATTGGAGAGTATCCGTCAAGATGAGTATTTCGTCGACGTTTAGGCGGTGTGCGCTCATCAACTGGCATAAGGGGTTTATAACTTTCACCTTTATGTTCAGATGGCAGCTGGCTAGAACACATGTATTGCGCAGAGGTGGACGGGGCTTCATCAGCTAACTGAGGCTCAAGCTGTCGCTTTACGGTCATCTTTGGGTACACAGTCAATCCAATAGTAAAGGAAGGCCCATATGGACGATTTAAACTCATCTCGGTTACAGAGGTACAATGCTTCGGAGTCGTGCATTTCTCTGGGGTTGATAACAACGGGGACAGTAGTTCTGGCAACGCAACATCAGAGACTACTTCGCCAATAATCGTTTCGCTGATATCTTCTTGGTTCAGGTCATAAACGCTGGAGGGATCGTCTAAGAAACGACATGTGAGTTGAGGAAGATTTATAATCATCAAGGCATCTTGAATGAAACCTACTCCCAGTAAGGTTTTATTATTTTTGGCTTCTGGTAGCACTATAAACGAGGTAGGTACAGTTCTACAATATATGACGACAGGTGCGGTAACTGTAAGGACATTCTGCAATTTCGCTATCCCGTCTGCAAAAGTGATATACATCTTTTCTTGCTTGAATTTGTATCCTGCGTCTAAGAGGTTGTTATACAATTGGTACGAGGCAACACTAGACTTTGCACACGTGTCCACATAGCCAATTGTTTGTATAGGTCCAATGCTGATAGGAATCGTAGGCCGTAAGCGTTTATCAGTGGGGGCGTTAACGGAGCAGAAACTGATTTCTTCCAACTTCACTTTTTGTATATTGCATTTCGGACAACGGCTTCGAACAACACCTGGCTCTCCACAACCATAGCATTTGAATTTAGGTTTTGTAGGATCTAGTGTCGAGACCGGAGCCATCTTAGGTACGTCTGACTTCAGAACTGGCGTCTCATTTCTTCTGGATAGTTTCCTACACATATCAGCCGTATGACCTGGCGCTCTGCAGTAATTACAACGTAATCTTGGTTTCGAGTTGTAAGCAGTTTCTTTCCTATCTTTATTCGTTGCTCTTTCACCTAAACTTCGTTCAATATTTCTGGCCTTTTCGGATAACTCCTTAAAATTTGTTATTGATTCTCTAGCTATTCTTTCTCTTATTTCAAAACGTATCTGTCCAAACACCATATCTATTTCTTGTTCCTCTGTATTCCGAGGTAAGGGTAGTTGTGCTATAAGTGCTCGCTTGCGTTGTATAAAAATCTCAGTTGGAGTATCATTATCCTGCTTCACTTCAATGATCTCCTGATAAATCTCGTAAGCTGGTTTCTTAGGTGCGTAAGCGTGGCGTAGACGATTTTCGAATTCGTTCCACGTGTCTATCTCATGCTTAACTCCTTGCCACCAGACCGCAGCATCATCTTGTAGAATCAAAGGAAGTCCTTCTAAAACGCTTTTATCATCTAACCCTTCGACTTGCTTGAATGTTGAAACACCAGATATAAAGGCCTCCACGGCTGTAAAATGCCTAGTGCCATTAAATCTTGCAGGACATTCGCTGAGTAAGGTCTTTTTCTTCCCATTACCAACCGCTTGTAGAAGCTCCCTGAATTGTGCCGTCGTTATTCCCAATAGCTGGGAACTATTATTCCCAGAAGCTCCAGTACTACCTTGTGACATCTCTGTTTTGATTTTCTTCGTGGTGTAAGATTCCTTAACCGGTCTAGGTCTCAAGTTATGCCGTCTGGCCTCCACGTTGGGCGTCACGTTGTAATGCAGGTACTTAATTGAAACCACCACGGAAAAGTTCAAGACATATATTGGTGAAAGAACCAAACCACAGTAAATATTATTAAAACAGTACGGCAAGCGAAAGCAAAGAATTGCGCAACTTATACTAGGAGTTGCAAACAGTCACGGGTTCTAGCAAAACATTAACATTAATATGCACGCTTGTTACTAAAAGCGAGTGAAAACTTATTGCTTAAGCGAATAACAAGCGTAGGAAGCTTAATGTGACAGGGTTCTAAATTAAACAAATCAGAAAAAAGTTAAGCAACAGAGTTATATAAAACAAACGAAGGTGCATTAATGCGACAAGGTTGCAAGTGCATAAAACAAGCGTAAGCGCATTAAGTTCAAATAAACTAGATGAATTAAGCAAAATTATACATATAACAACGAGTGAAGAGATTTAACTAACATTTATGCACTAATCAACAAGCCTAAACTAAATAACAAACACTAGTAATAAATGCACTAACTACCTACTCGTACATACAATAATAGTCGCAACGGAGGCGAACGCAGTGCGCTTCGGATATCCCGTGTTACGGATGTATCGTTATCGCGCAGCTGCACCCTAAGTACATGAAGTGTACGACCTAACAAAATACTAACTTAAAGTTAGATGCGATACGACACGGCTGAACGGTACGTTCCGTGCTACGAAAGCAATACCGGGCGGTCGTGACGCGGCGCGCTCGTCAGGTCAGTTATCGTTCCAAGTCATTGGAAGCGGCTAACTGCGCAAGGCGAACTGGCCGATGGCCGGGCGCGGATCGCTTATAAAGGTATCCGGGCGGTGCAAGAGGTTGTGCGGGCGCGCGGGACGGAACGCTAACGTACTAGCGGCGAGCGATTTCGTCTCGGCGGATTATACTTATGCTTAGCGCGGTGGTTACAATTTAGTTGCATTACAGTTGTAAAAATTAAGTATCTGTCAATTGAAACTATTTCAAAAATATATATAACGAACTCTTTGGAGGTCACGAAATGGTTTTTTTTTATGGATTTTTTGTATGTTTATATGTGTCGTTGTGGCTTCATCACGCCAAAACGGCTAAACAAATTATAACTATTTTTGCTACTCATCCACAAATTGTTAGGTATAGGATAATTTTTATCCTACGACGCTAAAAAAAAGGGTTATAATTTTTTTCTCAATAAACATATTTTTTTTTGTTCATTAATATATAGGCTACTTAAGCAGTTACTCAGTTCTTGGTAACGCGAGTGAAGACGCGGGAAATAAAGTTTAAATAAAAGATTTAGTCTAAGTACGGACGCGTTCTTCAATTTAGGACCCATTTCGCAAAAATATATTTTTATTCTAGTAAAGGTGCGTCCACATTTGTATCATTTTCCCGTATCAGATCATCGTCGCGTGGCATGATCGCGTGTCACGATCACGCGTTTGGACGTTCCGCCGATCCGATCGCTCGAAATCCATTTGCTACGCGTATCACACACTTATATCGGAAGAGTGCGGCATGATCGGTGCGCCGACAGTGAGCGTCCAAGCAGGGCGATACGCAGTCATGCCACGGCACGGTGATCGGATACGAGCAAATGATACAAGTGTGGACGCACCTTATGGTGGTATACAAGCGTACGGCCTGCCCGATGTTAAGCAGTCACCGCAGCCTATGTATGAACGCTTGCAAGGCCAGGGGTATTACGTGCGTGTTACCTTGATATATCAAAACGACAGAACTGTCAACCATAAGTGAGTCCCAAATTAAAAAACGCGACTGTACAGTATACTAACGTATTGGCTCTTAGTTAAAGGCTGAGCCACACTGAATGCGTGTGCGTGTATGAATCCTCATAAGAGATGACACACCGATTGCGTGACGTGTGCCTACGCAACGGTGTGTCATCTCTTATGAGGATTCGTACTTTACAACGCGAACGCCACGCGCACGTCACGCACACGCATCCGCTGTGACTCAGCCTTAAGTCCACATTTTCATAAGAGATGTGTTTATTAGGTAATGTTGAACATTATGTCGCCATATGCGTTGAATAATACATTTCCAATGAAGCACCTACTCTCTATTAATCAAGTAGAAAGCCTTATTACTCATTTCTTAGACGCTTAGGTAATATGGATATAATAAGCTTTATATAAACGAAGAAAATAAATATTTGAATGAATAGATAAGGGAACTGAATAAATAATGTGGTGTAGGTAAATGTCCGATACTTATTGGTCCTTATATAAAAAACTGGCCAAGTGCGATTCGATACCGGACACGCGCAACAAGAGTTCCGTACAAAATATACGCTACAAACGGCCGTATCTATGAAAATCCTAAGTTAGCAGAGCCCTACTCCTAAACAAAATGTACGCGGTGTTCGATCATTTCATATTGGTTACTGACATAGACTGAGAGACATAAAATTATACTGTTTTTAGTATTTGTTGTTATAGCGGCAACTATCCCGGTTCATGAGATACAGCCTGGTGACAGACGGACAGACAGTCAGACAGACAAACAGACAGACAAACAGACAGACAGTAAAGCCTTAGTAATAGAGGGTTTTGGGTACGGAACCCTAAAAATGGTTAAAACGAAACAAGAGTTATTTTCTATAGAAAGTATACTTGGCTTGGTTTTTCTAAAAACGCAATAATAACGTCAAAATTGAATACACTATAGTTTTAATTCAAGTCTATAAACCTTTTATTTATTTATTTAAACTTTATCGCACAATCGAAAAATTTACAAATAGCGGACTTAATGCCAAAAGGCATCCTCTACTAGTCAACCATTGGGTTAAACAGAAACATTTCTATGGGTGCAGGGCCTTTAAATTGAGAAAATTGAAGAGAAATATAATTCACGGATACTCTTACTTCATACTTTTACTCATAGATAGCTACTTTTCCTGTTAACAGTAGGTTTTTCATAAAATACAACCGTAAAAAAGTTCAGACTATTTAAAGGCACTTTGTGTCTTTTTGGTTTGACTGTTTGCTGTTTTGTCGATATCATCACCTGGGTGTTACATAGGCTACTTTTTATACCGTGGGCAAACCGCGGGATGATGCAATATGCAATTTTCGATCAGTTTGACGACCGGTTTGGCTCAGTGGGAGTAACGTTGCCTGCGAAGCTGAGGTCCTGGGATCAAATCCCGGTAAGGGCAAATATTTGTGTGATGAGCATAAATATTTGTTTCTGATCTTGGATGTTTTCTATATATATAAGTAATATATGTATTAAATATATCGACGGCTAGTACCCATAACACAAGCCTTATTGAGCTTACCATGTTCAATTTGTGTAAAATTGTCCCGTAATATTTATTTATTTATTTATTTAGTGGAAAATATCATTACTTTGAATAAGGCGCGTTGGGGTAAGCAAGTGCGGGGAAGTTCGAAAGGTTATCTTTATTTCAGCGTCTTTAAGAGCATTTTCGGTAATATTTTAGTCTTTCCCTTACTTAGATAACCCAAACGAGCTCAAATAAGTTTCTGCCAAAAAAAATTATGACAAGTTTTTTTTGCCGACTGTTCTTTTCTTCAACATCTGTCAACTACTCATTGAAACGATTCTAAAAAGCCTAAACTCGGTAGAACTGCGTTATTTTATTACGCAATGCCGATGACATGGGTCGGAACCCAACATATCAGCTCGAAGGTAACCTAATATTGGATTGTCACCGAACTTTCAGTAATATACAAAATTTTAGATCAATTGGAAACCGGAAAGTGAGTCAAATTTAATTCGCAAGATTTGTCCCATACTAACGTGGGTCTCCATCGGAATTTCTAATGTCATTTGTCCTAATGTATCCTTTGTCCTAATGTATCGTTTGTCATAACGCATTTTTTTTTCCATAAACTACATTTAACATTCACTCTCATGTAACTGACATTTCGAAAGTGCTTGTAACTAGGCCTACTTGAATAAAGAATATTTTGATTTGATTTTGATTTGATTATCCGGATTTTTTAAAAGGTCATTGTATAGATTAGGTTAGGTTAGGTTTGTTTTATAACAATGCTGAAAAGTTTAGTTTCATAAAAAAATGCGTTATGACAAACGATACATTAGGAAAAATGACGTTAGGGATTCCGATATAGATTCTATAACATACGTACTTATTAACTATCACGGCAAGTTAAATTTAGCGGCGTTTTAAGTCTTGTCAGCAATTTAATTAGTGAACGAACGCACGAACGTTGGGGCGTTTGCCTTAAGAGGATATACTAGCAAAAGGCTTTTTGGAAATTAGGTACTTTTAAAACTATCTATCTATATGTATGCTATCACATGGCCTCAAATGCAGATCGGAACGATCTGACCTACAAAAATAGGCGAAAACCGGGTTTCATAGTACCCTATTTCCTCTTCCAAAACTGGAGAGAACTTTTAGTTTTTCTTTCACATATATTATAACGAGGGCTTCGGCTATGCTTCTATGTTTTCTGTTTTTCTTTTATATTCGTTAAATTTGTTTACTGAACTTGTGCTTATGGCGCCGGATGGTGGCATTTTTTGCAGTTTTAGAGGGCCTCTAATTCTTAAAATAAACAAATTATTAAAAAAATAAAACATAGCGGCATGCCACAGGTAGGTATAGATTATATTTATAAAAAAAATTGCTCTAAGACAATTATTCAAGGAGGAAACGGGCGATTACGTTTGTATGGAGGAACGGTCCCTAGTATATCCTCGTAAGTCTATTTAGTAAATGTTTTAAATATTTAACTGAGCAAACACAGCGGCAGTTATATCTGTTATGATTTGGTCCGCCGCTGCTATGACGAAAATGTATCTTCTGTTTCTGTATTAGTAAATAAATAAAAAAAGCTTGTAAATATGGGCCACAGAGGAGATCAAGGAGATGACGGAAATGGCCTACAATGTTTGTAGCCGTGTGTAAACTCCTCGACGGCCTTTCTCGTCACGTATCCATGCAATTTGTTCGGTCAGTCAGCCAGTCATTAATTGTCAGACTGAGAGCCTTTTTATACTGGGACATAATTTGTGAATACCAGAAGAGTTTTTGGGTGGATCAATTTCTTTATACATTTTATGGAATATAAAATAATAGAAGGGCGCCTTTATCTTTATTGGATTTTTTGTATGTTTGTATGAGTCGTTGTGGCTTCATCACGCTAAATCGGCTAAACGGATTTCAAAAATTTTTGGTACACGGGTAACTGGGTATCTCCAGATGGTTATAGGATACTTTTTACCCAACTATGCTAAAGAAAAAAGAGGGATAATGACTTTTCCTCCTCCGCGAACGAAGTTGCGGGTGCCTTCTAGTATGGAAATAAAGAAACATGTCCGCGTGAATTCTCGCATGGTGGCGGAGAGATTCTCTAGAGCTACATAGTTTGCTCCAGTGTGTAAAGTCCTCGTGGGCATTTCCCGTCACGTATCTGTGCAATTTGTTCAGCCAGTCAACCGGTCATTAATTGCCAGACTGACATCACCTACTGAACGGTTTATATTGGGACGGTACGCTGTGAATTCGATAGGGGCTTTGGGTCGACTTACGACAAACATTCTGTATCCTCACCTGAGTTTAACGAATTTTAAAGTAGTTTTTTTTCTGAAAGGCATTACAGACCCTGTTGTTCATGACTGAATAATATAATAACATAATGGTCTACTTTGGTCATTTAGAGGAAATGATATATTGTGGGTGCTGAAAACAATCCAAACACAAATATAGTGAATTGAAAAGGACCCCATTATCAGTTCAGTGCTAAGACACTAAGGGATAGTCTCAATATAATAAATAATCATTGACCATCAGTTGTTACTTAGGAAATAGTGTGTGTAGCATCTCAGGAATCATTTGACTTAGTGAAAGTCCCGTTTTATTAGTTTTCTTCCAAATACGATAAAAAGCATTTAGGCTGATTTAAATGAGTTTGATTAAAAACTCCGATTAAATCGAGAAAAGCTAGACACCAAAGCCGTTTCCCGGTTTTATTTTAATATGTAAACCCATTTAATGCTCCGTTTTCCGCAATTTCCAATGCAAATTGAAGCTGTATCGGTTGCCCTTTTATTTCACGCTCCACTTTAATAGTTTTATTTTCTGACATTAAATTTAGCTTTACAAAGTATTGTGTACACTTAAAATACTTTAGACATATCAAGTATAGCATTTTTATGTAGAAATTGGCTTTAATCTCATCTCTAATTCATATTTATCTTGTTGGTAAGTGAAGATGAAGCTGACGATGGAGCATGCTTACCAGCAATATTGCCTTTTTACTCTCTATTTAATCCAATCCAAGTTATATTGTTGGGGGAAAAGGTGTGTCAGAAGAGAGTATCTTTCTTATACCGAGTTAATGTGGAATGTGGAAGTAAAGGGTTTTGTACGAGTTGGTGGTATATCGATGACATAAGGGAACGTTTGGCCCCTTGAAGATCATATGAAATAAATACAGGAGCTACGAGAATGGAGTGCAGTCGAAGTTTGACATGAGGGTTGACTCCGCCGATGAACGCCTGGTCTCACTCGTCTGCAGTATAGTATTAATTACGTCACATTTTATAAACTGACAAAGACAGTCTGTCTACGCTGGCTCTTAAGGTGTTTCACGCCCGGAATAAACACGGAAATTATCCGTGTTTATATCGAAAATAGTAGGTAGAAATCGGGTACTATCAAAGCTTCAGCAGTGTAGTGTCAAACTTGTCATACACGCAGATACCTTACGACTTTACAAGTAGTTCACTATACTATAAGTTACCTTATAAGAACCAATAGTTCTGTCGCTATCTTAGGACGTCCATTGATTTTACATGTTGGTATATCAACTGATGTATATCTGGATGATAAGTGATAAGTTCAATGGATAAGTGAAAAGGGATACCTGAAAAATACGTTGTAGTAATAAAAGTTAACAGCCTGCAGCGACCATCGAGGGATCGAGTAATCAATTTTCATGTGTAACGTTCGCCGTGAAATACGAACGGGTGCGAATTCACTGTTTTCATTGCTAGTCTAGTTAATAAAATGGATGGGTGACAGTTTGCCAGGGTGAAACTGCAGTTTTCAATGGTGGAATGGTGGTTGCTGGGTGGAAAGTACATAACAATGAACATATGCAGAATAGCAATAGCGATGTAGAGGCAAACCACCAAGTCAAAATAATTGCAATGATATCACCATACGTTAACTCTTAAGAGATATTACACCTCGAAAAATTTAAAGCCTGCGCTGATCTCTTGAGTAGAATCCTAACTGGTCACTGCAAACTGAACAAATTTGGTTTCAAATGGGGATGAAACAAGACACTGCGTCATCGTCGTGCGAGAAATCAGAGGAGATTGCAATGCATACGAGTATCATTTGTTCCTGTAGACCACTGATGTACAAAATGAAGAGATACAAGAACTCACTGCTTAAAGAGTTAGGAATTCTTGGACTTAACTGAATCTACAGGGATGCTACAATAGTCCAACTTTGGACGAAGAGGCATACTAAGGCCCAAATCTACAAAATAATACCAATAATAATCACCAAACGTTCACCATATCAGTGCAAATCGTCATTATCTGACTACTACTGGACAAAGGTTTTGCGCCAACACGATCTACGATGTAATGAATCACATCTTTTTTAGAAGATTATCTTTTTTAGTAATCGGACACAGTAGGGGAAGCGCAAACCTACAAACAAGAATGCCATCCGCGGTCACTTTCTCGCCATACCATCGAACAATATTATCATTTACGATGTATCAAGATAATATATCAGGATCGGACACGTGGCGATGGCTTGTGTCATCAATTTAAATGTGCAGCGCCCACTGTGATGTACAAGGTTTGATGTACGTCTATGAATTGGTGTAGCGTAGGTAATGTTAACAGTCAACTGAGATCGAATTTAGCCAATTGATCTTTTGAGCCAAGTATAGCGAGCAATATTTAAAAAATGTATTGAAGTATTTATTTACTACCTATATTATGAATTTGTACAAATTAAATGTCTGTACATTAAATGTATTTTCAAAAAATGATTGGAACGGACTATTTGAAAGTCACTGAATTGAACAGTTTTTTTTTTGATTTTTTGTATGTTTGTACGTGTGTATCGTTGTGGCTTCATCATGCCAAATTGGCAGAACCGAGTTCAACTATTTTTGGTACACGAGTAGCTGGGTATCCACTGATGGTTATAGGACACTTTTTACCCGACTACCAACTAACTGCGCTGGCTCAGCGACCCAAAATGAGTCTTGGCCTCCGACACAAGAGCATGCCACTCTACCCGATCCTGCGCAATCTCTCGCCAGTTAATGGCTCCGAGCTCACGCAGATCCGCCTCTACTAGATCTATCCAGCGGTACTTAGGTCGACCGACTGGGCGTCGTCCAGTTGGTCGACCCAGGTATGCTCTTTTCACCTGCCGTTCCTCTCCCATTCTCTCAGGTGGCCAAGCCAGCGAAGACGATGGGCCTTGGACACACCAATGATATTCGTCTCGGCCATTTGTTCCTGTATTTCGGCATTTTTAAGGATCCTCCAATTCCCATCGTCCATTTTGACAGGTCCCAGGATTTTTCTGAACACCTTACATTCCACTACTAAAAGGCTGTGCTCCTCCTTAAGCGTTCACGTCCAAACTTCACACCCATACATTAAGACGGGGCGGATAACGGTCTTATATATCCGGAGCTTAGTTGGTTTACTAAGAAGCTTGGACGCTAGAACCTTATGGAGAGCAGCACTGCATCGCAAGG
Source organism: Hedya salicella (assembly GCA_905404275.2). Lineage (NCBI taxonomy): Eukaryota > Metazoa > Arthropoda > Insecta > Lepidoptera > Tortricidae > Hedya > Hedya salicella. Next base: position 12,569,767 of record FR990111.1, on the reverse strand, counting down.
TGTTCTGGATGCGGATGTTGATTTCGTCCTCTCTTGTATGCGTATCCGTCACAGTGCACCCGAGATACTTAAATTTGTCCACTCCTCTGTAAAATTTTTCACCTACAAGTAGGTCCTCTCGTTTGGCTCGACTGTTCCGGTAGCGCTTCATGTAGAGGTATTCCGACTTCCCGTGGTTAAACCTGAGACCTACCTTTGCTGCTTCTTCCTCCAAAATTCTGGCCAATACTGCCTCTTTTTCACGGTTTTCCCCTAGCAAAGCCAAGTCATCTGCGTATCCTGTCAACTATGCCTTCCATTTAACTCTACTCCGGAATCCAATGCAAGTAGTTTCCGGACAACATGTTCCAAAACCAAATTGAAGAGCATAGGACACCATGCATCGCCTTGCTCCAGTCCGGTACTCATCGTGAACTCTGCTGTTAGCACATTGCCCACTTTGATACGCATTCGGCTTTCGCTAGTAGCAACTTGGATCATATCGACAAGTTTTTTAGCTTAGCAATGCTTTTTTGGGAAATAGATTATAGAGTTTTGCAAGTCTTAAGTAATGCATGTCTTTATATTAGAGTTGGTAACCATTTAAATGACAGAAAGAAGTACAGGAGTAGAAAAACAATCTATCGTTATAACGCTACAGTGATATGTTTTTAACTTGTACTATATGTATGAAATTTATGCCAAGACAACACGACACAATAATAACTTCTATCCCAAACGATATTCCATAAACATCGAACAATACTATCATAAAGGATACTTCTCGATAATATTTTACAGTAAACTATAATGGGTATTTAGTGGCACGTGTATCCAAAAGCTAACAGTCTGGATCGGACACGTCGCGCTGGCTTGTGTCATCAATTTCAATGTGCAGCACCCGCCGTGACATGCGGGGGTTGAATTACGACGCTGAATTGGGGTAGCTCGGGTCGTATAAAATGCTTAAGACTTTTAAATATGGGTAATATTGCAGAAATAGTGCGAAAATATAGGAAACTAGCTTCTGCCCGCGACTTCGTCCGCCTTAAATTTGTTTATCGCGGATAAGCGTATTTTTCCGGGATAAAAAGTAGCCTTTGTCCTTCCCCGGGACTCAAACTATCTCCATACCAAATTTCATCCAAATCTGTTCAGCGGTTTAAGCGTGAAGAGGTAACAGACAGACAGACAGACAGACAAACACACTTTCGTATTTATAATATTATAGTATGGAGTATGGATATGGATGTGATGGTTGCTTTTATTTATCACGCGATCGATCATCGGGAACAATAATTTTAATTTTATATTTTTTTGATACCGTTACGATCATGTTATGTGACGAGAACTCAGAATCTACAATCGTTATAATATTTTTTTACATCGTATCGTTTTTAGGGTTCCGTAGCCAAAATGGAAAAAACGGAACCCTTATAGTTTCGTCATGTCCGTCCGTATGTCACAGGCATTTACTTAAAAACTACAATGTACATTTGACGAAATTTGGAGTAAAGGTGTCTTGTGTAAGCCGCTACTTAGTTTGATGGTTAAATAATAAAATCTAGGGGGGTACTCCATTCATGTAACCGAAACTGAAAAACAAATTCTTAAAATTTAGTATATATTTTTGGGAATAATCGCTTCGAAAAAAGCATAAATGGTGTTTCTGAGCAGTATGACCAAAAATTTGAAAAAATTTAGAAAGATAATGCTTAATAAATACTTTCAACGACATTTGTTTTCAACATTATCGGATAGTTTAAACAACCCGGTTACGTCAAGTTACCACCTCACTTGTAATCGTATGTAACGCTATACATACTAGGTGCAAACTTAGCTTAATCGGTCAATAAGGTTAGGTAAAGTGTACGGGACCCTCGGTGCGCGAGTCAGTCTCCCACTTGGCCGGTTTTTTTGTTATTGTATTTCATAGATAGTTGGGTCATACTTGTTTGTGGACGGCTATTTTATTGTGTTCCATGTTCGGAATGCGAGGTCGGACGGTTGACGGGGGTCCTTGTTTCATGCACTACCGCTCTTCGGAATTTATTGATGGTACCGACTGGCTGAATGTATAATGCAGTTTGTGAACTGGCTTCAAAAGGAGGTTCACTGTTTTTTCCCCCTTTGTATTTTTGTCATGACGATTGGCGTGTTTTTAAGAGTAATGGAAACACTAGGTATTCATTAGAAATTATAACAAAATGTGTATACATGGTGAAATTTACGATTACGACGAGATACATTATGTTACTTTCTAAGTCTACTAAGGATTACGATCAACTTTAGCGTGAGAAGATTACGACATCTGCAAACAAAACCGATTGCTTCTATATGGGTGGTTCCATTTTCTTAAGCGATCTTTTGATGTTAATACCATACCATACTAAAAGTTAATCGTAATCATTGCTAGACTTAGAAAGTAACATTTTGTGTCAGGTAAACGACATATACTATTTCATTTAATTAAAATTTATGTAAAGGCTGTCGCATAAATAATACGTGTTTTTCAGGCGTTTTTTGTGTAATATTTTGAACTGCATACACTTGATTTTTTTTTCAAACTGTGTACCTAACATGTTACTATAGTCGCTAAAAAGAATAAAAATAAAATCATGTTAAGATGAAAGAGTTTGGAATCCTTAGAAGAAAAGTGGTTTCATCGTTTTTCGCCGGTTTTTATTACCTCAATATTCAAGCACTTGGCCCACCACCGACAAGGAAGCGATTAAGCTATCGACTATTTTCTCGCTCAAGAAATGAACACCAGATATAGATCCCGTATCAATAAAAGATATACATGTTATTAGTTGACCGTTGGCTGTTCACAATGCTAGCAAGGACTCTCTCTCTCACTAGTTTGCTGTAGCGACAAAAGAAAAGATACAACTCGCTCAGCGATACTCGCTTAGGTGCAAGAACTCACGCCGAGAGGTCAACCAGCGATTATTTTACTTACCAATCTCTATTATTTCTTAATATGAAAGACACAATTCTTGTGTTTCTGTGTTTTTAATGTGGGAAAATTAATACCACATTATTATCTATAGTGATATAGATACAAGTCAAAGCGCAAAGAAAAATACGATTGCCCTCGCACGTGGTCACACCAGGAATCGAACCTGGTACTTCTCGATTGCTCGTCGAGTGTGTTACCTTTTCACTAGCGAGCACTGTGCTATCTGCCTCGAATTTATCCATCCGCTTTGTCCCCTACCTACTTTTATTGTTCGCTATCAATGAGAACAGATAGTGCACAATTTCACACTCGACGCGTAATCGAGAAGTAACAGGGGGGTTATTGCCTTACGGAATTTTGACACTTGCTATCCGAATCAACTGTCATCGCCCATACAAAATCGCGTTAGGCAATAGGGGGTTGGTTCAATACCTGGTGTGACCATGTGCGAGAGCAATCGTATTTTTCTTTGCGCTTTGACATGTATCTATATCACAATCTCTATTATGTTTCTTTTCATTCCGTACGAATGGTATGACTAATCGTCTGTCACACTCCTATAATCGCTTATAGCCCTGTGACAAAAATAAGGAGCTTCTCGTTTATCGTCGCCGGTGGGACAAGTGCCTTTCATGGACTGGTTTGTTTCTGTTTATCCGAGAGTCCTATTTTGAGCAAAAACGAACTTACTCATTTTGATCAAACCAAAGCTTACGAAGCGGCACATAAAAAACACATTCCGAGGTTACATTGTATTGTGTCATACGTCATAAATCACTTATACATCGTTGCTTTCTCGGAAAAACTCTAGCAAAAATATGTTTTCTTGAACATACGAAAAAATACCTATCATGTTAAATATGTTACATTTGTTCCTATCCCTAATCTTTGTACCGGCTTGGCGTTGTAACCTTCAAGTTGGCTCTTTGGTATTCATGCAAAACTCAACTTTATACTAACCTGAGCGTAAGCTCAAATAGAATCAAGAGTCAGATATACAATATTCAATATTACGGTTTAGCTACGACAACGCGTGACTAAGCGACGCGGAGAGCGTATTTTCTTTTGATTGCGCGGTCGAGACGCTTACCTCACAGCAGTTAGTTGGTAAAACACGCAATGTATCAGGAATTCGCTTGCCGCGCCGCCGGTCGCTTTGTATGGCCGAGCGTTAGAGCAGCATAAAGCTTGTAGCATCACGTAGAATCAATTCATCAGTAGATATGATTGATCATTCCTTGGGATAATTCGTGTAAGCCCAATGTTCGACAAAAGACTTGTCTGCGCCAGTTCTAAGGATCAAATTTATGTGACTGCTCTTTGGGGATGAGGTTCAAGGTCAAGATCATGCGGTGGTTATATAACCGGTCGCTTTGCGTTAACTGCGTAGTCTTTGTGCTTTGCGCACTGCACTGCACAAAAACTTCCTGACCATAAACATGGACGAGGACATTCTCAAAGGCCTCCGTAACCAAAGCCGAAGCGTTTTTCAAGATATCCGTGAGGGAGACGATAGTAGAAATAAAATATAGACCGAAATCCCCACACATGTAACGTAGTGATCAGTCTTTTTCCCATATACTGGCAAAGGGCGACTGTATGTGGAGGCGTGCACATTGATCTCCAGCGCATCAGCGCGCAGTCTACTGCAGTGTCGTTTGAGGTATTGCGCCCCCCCTTCCACTACAATTACTGGTAAGAGGGCCTAGTTAGCCTTACACAGTTCGAAATCAGGTTAAAAAAAAACAGTTTACACGAAAATGTACTCTGAATTAAGCATGTCATTGTCCGCAAAGTTTAAAAGAAAATCGAGTAAAAGTGTAGAGACTATCTTTTTACAAGATTTTAAGAGGTATTCACTGGCGAAAACGAAAACCATTATGTGCCACTAAATATTTGCTAGAGATAGAGTATGGACCGGAGAGTGGCTTTCTATCCCTGGATTTTTTTTCAGTTTTCGAAGGATAAGTATAAGGGCTTTGAGCGCCCGGCGCACGGCGTTTGCTCCAGGTGCCGTTTCCTGTATATTCTTACAGCAGCGCTGTGTCTGAGGGATCATCGGCCACACGCGAATATACAGGAAAGGCACCGATACTTGGTTGCCGAAATTGTTCGCTCTCTCGCTCACACGCGGTTTTCGATAAGATCAAAAGAGAGTCTTCTCTTATCTTATACTACTATTGATTCTGTACCGTAACTTTGTAGAAAAGACTTTACTTTTCACTACTGTTTTTTCGCGTAAAAGTATTCATTACAATTTATCTATCAATTTTAGCGTAGTGAAGACTATTTTCCGACATACATTGACTGAGACATAACGTTCTGATGACGCGCATTATCAATGCCCATGCTTTTCTTTAATCTCGTACATCACGCAGTTAGAAGAGCGCAGACATTATATTTTAATTTTTAATCCTCTGAAAATACGTTCTTCATAACAAGAATTAGCGAGAACAATAGACACAAACAGCAGTGTTCTCGTGCACATTTAACTATTTGATCCCCCGGGTGCTGGTTAAATAATAAGCTCCCGTCTGCCCAGACTGATACGATTCTGAACGCTCTCCGTTTTGCATTGTTAACATCCCTTTTGGCTTAACCGACTGGGCATTCTACGTTTAAGAGGCCTTTTTCTTCGTCGCCTTTTAGGCCTTCATTCGAAAATGGGAGGCCCTCAGGCACTGAAGAATGGGGGCCCACACACTCGATAATTAGAGACCTCGTTACTGTAAAAAACACGCCGTCTAAGATCTATCGGGGCCCCCGTGAAGCTGTGGGAACCTTGGGCACGAGGCCCCTGTACCCCATGGTGAAGACGGTACTGATAGCGACACTTTATTATATTACTAGCTTCTACCCGCGACATCGTCCCGCCTTAAATTCGTTTATGGCGGATAAGGGTATTTTTCCGTGATAAAAAGTAGCCTATGTGCCCCGGGACTCAAACTCCATACCAAATTTTATCTAAAACAGTTCAGCGGTTTAAGCGTGAAGAGGTAGCAGGCAGACAGACAGACATACTTTCGGATTTATAATATTAGTATCGATTAGTATGGATATTGCCCAGAACAGTCTTTAGGGCCAATCTTTAGCGTTTTCACGGCGTTTATTTTTCGACATTGTCGTCTCAGCAAATATCTTTAAAATAAATGATATTCAGAATTACTTTTCATGAAACCGAAAGACAGTCCCGAGGCTGAGTTCATTTTGGTCGAAGTTATCGCATCTTGTCTTTCCGTTGTGGCTATAATCGCGAGACATCAATGACCATTCAACCGAGCGGTCAAAATGCTCGGAGATTTGCCCGGAGTCCCCGGCAAGCTCGGCCGAATTTCACCTTCCCATACAAACGGAGTTTCGTTCTCATTTTAAAACTACGTCGGATTGTAACAAAACTTTGCATATACAATGGCATGAGGTATATCTAGGCTTGTAATTTTATATGACTCCAGTTTATAAAACAAACGAAATAAAGCTAAAACAAGTTTTGTATGAAAAAATTAAATTCACTGTATTTTTTTACCGTGGTATCTGAAGCCTACATAAACTAATTACAGGCCTGCAGATACCTTAATTTATTTTAAGTACAAAGTTTCAGAGTTTCAAGATTTTCAAGTAGTTTTAAATGAGCGTAACTACGTTTGTATGGAGAACCGAGCTTGCGGGGGTCTCTTAACTGGTCAGCCAATCGCAGGGGTGACCTACCAAATGGTTTATTACTTTGCAGTGATTTACGGTCAGACAGAGTATAGAAAATAGTAAGTAAGCTACTTATACATTTTAATTACTTAAGTATATATAACTGTATAAGGAAGATCGGCATCAGTGGGGCGCATTCGTATTGGAGGCCAAGACCACTTGAGTCACTGTGCCAGAGGAGTAAGTAAGTATCTAGAACTTTTTATTTATTTAATCTTTATTGCACAAAAGAAAAACTTATCGTACAAACGGACTTAATCCCATAGGCCATTCTCTACCAGTCAAGCTTGAGGCAAAGCAGATAAATTGTGGGCGGTGCAACTAATTTACCGACATAATTAATAAAGATAAATACCTACAGATTATATGTACTGATATACATAAATATAAATTTAGATGAAACAAGCTAATCAGAAAAGCAAAGAGTTTGCAGTTCTGCTAACAAAGAGCTCGCGCAATGATTTTTTGAAAGCGCACTTGTTTGGGGTTTTCTTAATCTTGAGAGGAAGTTGACAAACTATAATCACATCCTCACTTAACGCTATTAAAATAGAACAGTTTTCTCAGGTCACGTCTCCTAAATATTCACTGATTAACTAAATATACAACCATGAGATATAGGTACTATAAACTGAATAAATTTTGCACAGTCTTATGAACAGCCACTTCCCTGAGTGCTAGAGTTAGCGGTGTGTGTGTTTTTTTAATTATTAACACCCATAATCTTATTTTACCTTAGGTACCCGTTTAATAAAACTTTATTTATTTTCGTCGGGTATTCAGGCGGTTAGGGTGAGGCAAGTGACGTCACGTGAAGAACAGAATACAAAGTTAACGATTCAATCCCTCGGTTACTAGTTAAATAATGAGTTCCCGGCTGCCCAGACTGATAAGATTCCGACGCTCTCCATACTGTATTGTTAACATCTCTGTTGGCTTAACCAACTGGACATTCTACGCTTAAGGGGCTTACAGCTCTGAATTGAAGGGTTGACCTTCGATCCATAGCTTTTCACTATGTCGTGTTTTACATATCTCAATGTGTTGAGGACGATCGTCTTTACCAATATAATGTTACAATTTATCTTCACGAGTCACCAAAACTAAGATAAAAGCCATCAAACTTTGTAATTTTTACGACGAAAAACTAGTTTTTGCTAGTTTTCTTAAAAAATACACGTTTTTTAAAGATAAGGCTTGCGTTACATATTAGGTCTTATCACAGTGAACAATGAAGCATAGGTTTTGAGTGTTTTAGATAGGCAATCTTTATTTTTATAGATCTCTCTGTAAAAATCCATAATTAAATACAACAAAATAATTTAAATTTCCGAATAAATAAATAAATTAATATAAGAGTTAAGAAAGTGTTCAAGGGAAACTGAACTATCATATATACCATGTTTCGAAAGTTATTATCATCCTTCCAGGGACTAGATAACAATGTCATACGCGACCACTTATTTATGCTTTGTTTTTTCTTCATCCGTAAAATAATCTGAAAATGATATTCTTCTGCTATGCCTTTTCCCAGTTCATTTGGGGTCCTCCTCGTTCTAAGGCGCCAAGACAGTCGGTCTTGGATTGTCTGTTCGTTTATCTGAGCTCGTTCCAAATCTTTTGCAACGGTTGTCCACCATTTTGCACGGTTGCGGTTGCACACAAAATGATATTAACATATTTTAACAAAACGGGGTGGAACCATATTTGTCCCCCCTTCCCCTCTAGCTTCGTGGTGGCTCTCCCGAGTCTTACTTCACTCAGGACCACCTAAGGGACAACTAATTGAAGAATGTACATCTAACTTTGACAACTAAGGCAAGTAGGTAAGACGTTAGGAAAAGACGAGTATTTGTGGGCTTGTTCTTGTTATCCCGTTATTGTCATGGCCTGCTCCGATATAGGTAAGACGTTCTGTGTTTTTTGCATATAGTAGAATATAAGAGACAAAAAAGTATTTTTTTTTACTGAAAGTGATACTTCTGATACCTACCTAATAAAACTATACAGAAAACAAAATATGATAAATGTATTTTTGTTAGACTACGATACATAGTCATATGCAAGATATTAAGGGAATACGTTATCGAGACTCATATTAAACTATAGAAAGTAAACCAAAATGGTGAGCATTTAAAACGCCTAAGGCCTCTTAACTAACCGGGCATCGAACGCTATATAAAACGGTGGCCGATTTCATAATAGATAAATTATAGTTCTCAATCCAATGTCTCTTAAGTTATAGTTGCATTTCTATCGTACAGTTTTATAACTTGGGCCGTTGTATTATGAAACGCTCGTAATGCTCTCTTGGGTAAATTGGTTGTACTGAGTAATTAACTTGGTTTTGACAAGCTTAATATATTGTGGGAAAATTGCGGGGCTCAAATTGAATCAAGTATAAATTTCACGTCAATTAAGCAAGGCACTTTGCAGATGTTCATATTCCTCATTGCAAAAGTTACGTTAAGGTGTCATGAGTTATTCAATAGTATTAATAGTTATTTTTATACTTTAAAAATGGATTTTCCCGTCCAAGTTTAAATGCTTATAATTCTCATAAAACAAGCTACACGCAAGGTATCGAACTCAACTTTTTTTCTAGGATTTCTAAGGAACTGCCAGTTCGCATTTTTTTTTTTATTTGATTACAGTCAACATCCCAATTATTCAGAGTACGTCAATTTGATTTGCTTGTAGATTTCAAAATAAAATTTGGGTTTTTTAACGGTAAAATTCGCCAGTAAATTGGGAAACCACGATATGGAGTAGTGGGCGTTCAGGTAATTTGAACACTCGAATCTGTTTTGTCGATTTTTTATATATATGATAAAGTCTTTACATTGTAGATATTGATTTAAACTTACACGATCTTCACTCATTATCACAACACAGCAAAACGGGGGTTAATCGCGTATAAATATGTTTTATTTAATAGGCATGAATTTTTATTTTTTCTATAGTAAAAGCTCATTCATGTAACAAACAGTAAACGAAAATAATTTTTCAAATAACTATAAAAATAACCAAGACACAAGCCATCAAACACTTCATTCTATCTCTTTCTATCAAAGCAGAATTTAATATGGAGTTTATATGGCCAAAGTGCACTATGACGTAACAGTGCACGGGCGACTTCTCTGTCAAATCGCTGTCTTGTTTCTTAACAGATTTTAATTTTAATTTCACTTTTTGAAATCGTTTTTACGGTATTTTAATATTTTGTTAAGAAAAGGGATAAAACAAATTCATGCATGTACCCTATTATCTTTCGTTGGTAATTCTTCGACGTTTCGGACGTCGCGTTACGTCCATGGTCTCGAATGAACTCAACGAAGGGTAATTAAATAAATCATTTTTATACCTGTCTACCAAAAGCGGTTTGAAATCCGTTTTGCCGATTTGGCGTGATGAAGCCCAACGACACATACAATCAAGATTTTTTTTTAATAAAAATATCGCTTCAGTGGCTTCCAAATAGTCCGTTACAATCGTTTTTTTTTTTTAAATATTTTCAATCTACAGTCATTTCATTTTTAAAACTTTATTATAATAGTGCATATAGAATTTTTTCTGGTGTCTTAATGTTTTTATATATATATATATATATATATATTAAAAACCTCGAAGTAAACATTTGTTCAATTTGCTCGGTTGTATGTAGATGTCCTCTTCAATAAAACAAATGTTTCCCAACAAATAGTTTTATATTTTACCAAAACCAAGATTAAACTTTTAATATTAGAAAATAAGTAGTAAGCGAGATCAATTCACAAGTAACAAGTAACGTCTTCCTCTGTATCCGTCATTCATCAGTCTCCCATTCCTTCAGTCATTCGTTCCATACATGATATTTGCTCTTACATTCGATCAGCTGTCAATCCGTCACCAATATTCACTCCTACAGTCGGCCATCCTACGTCCTAGCCTGTCCTCAGGCATTCGTTACTTACAACAGCTGTATCTAACATAACTATGACACAACAACATAACATAAGCATCACTTATAGATTTTTTAAACTTTACAGTCACTCAGCATATGAAGTTATAAACTCTACATCTAGTCTATATTTTTTTTAAAACAACAATAATAATTAAAGCAACATAGTATATAAGATTTGCAACACAATAAAGTCTAACTAGGTATTTTTTTTTTACTCTTATGTACAACAGTGACCTTGTTATCAACAACATACCTAGTACCTACAACAACTTAACATAATATCAATAAACAATTCTATACAGGGTAATAATTGGATAATAACGTCGTTATCAGAGCAGTCGGTTATGTATAACATGGTACAAAAGAAACCTTACCATGTGTGTTGTAGAGTTCACTGACCCCTGGGCCATGGCTTCATGTTATCCGCTGACGTCGACGTGCGGCCTGGCCCTTCCGACGTGCTGTCGATCTTCTCTACATCATACCGATCTTGCCCTCTGACGGCTATTACCCTATATGGTCCGAAGAACCTGGGCTTCAATTTTAAACAGGTGCCATACTGCGTCCTTAGTATAGCTACTTTATCTCCAATCTGGTATAGTGTACTCTCTTTACGTTTCCTATTGTAGGTCGATCTATTTTCTTCTTGTATCTTCATTATTTGCCTTTGAGCCGATTGTCGTAAATGTTCTCTTTCTGCCACGAAACTGTCGTAACACTCTTGTTGTAACAGTTTAATGACCTGTACGTCATCCTTGGAACGCATCTTGGTCCCCACCATAAGCTCAAAAGGCGTTGTGTCGATACTTCGTTGGTACGTACTATTAAGAGCAGTCTGTACTCTCGCAACGTGCCGGTACCATTGTCCTGGTTCTGAAATACAAAGTTTAGTTAACACTGATATAATGACGCGATGAATACGTTCAACCTGGCCGTTCCCTCTTGGTACGCCCGTCGTAATGAGTACATGTTGAATATCCTCCGTATTGCAGTATTCTTTGAAATCATTGCTGGTGAATGCCGCCCCACGATCTGTTATCATTCTGACTGGGTTTCCAAACGTCTGTTGGTGCACACGCAGCTTGTCCAGCGTCTCTTTTGTCGTCGTGCCCTTCGTTGGGTACACCCAAACAAATTTGGTGAATGCGTCTACAACTGTCAATATGTAGTTATATTGTTTCTTCGTCTCTGTGAGAGGTCCGACATGATCACAGTGGATTGTATGGAGTGGGATGCTCCCTTTATCAATGCAATGAAGAAACCCTTCTTGTTTTCCACTCTTCTTTGTGGCCAATAAACATGGAACACATGTGACAATAAACTCGTCTATTTTCCGGGATAAATCCTTTATGTGGTAGTCTTTATCTAACATCTCCATCATTTTCTTTTTCGCAAAATGTCCTTTCTCATGGACCTTCTTTATGATGTCACCTTCCATACCACTTGGTACCACCAACTTAAATCCTTTGTACAGTACATTGTTTTCTATACCATAATCCAGATATGGTTTTTCTTTTAATATTTCTCGGATTGCCACTAAGCCTCCGTCTTGCTCTTGGGCATTTTTCACTCGTTCATGAAGTTCTCTTGTGACCACTCCGACATAAGGTGATCTGCTCAAAGCGTCGACATGTCTCATCTGAGATCCTGAGCGGTGCTCTACTTTAAATGTATATTCTTGTAGAATCAGAGCCCATCTTGCCACACGGGTCACCAGATCCTTTTTCTGCATGGTCAATTCGAACGCTGGACAGTCTGTAACAATTTTGAAATTGATACCATATAAGTACTGCCTAAATTTCTTAACTCCTTCTATGATAGCCAAAGCTTCCAGCTCATAGCTGCTATATTTTTTCTCCGCATCACTCGTCTTCTTACTCATGTAGTATACCGGGTGCAATTGGCCGTCCTCCGGGCATCGTTGAAGTAATATACAGGCCAACGCTAGCTTAGACGCATCCGTGTGTAATTCTGTATACAATGATGGGTTAAAAATCCTTAATACTGGCATGCTAGCCAGCTTCATTTTCAACTCATGAAATGAGGCCTTCTGTGGTTCCTCAAACACGAAGTCAGCATCTTTTTTTAGCAACTCCGTCAAAGGTCTTGCTATGAGAGCATAGTTTTGAATAAACTTCCTGAAGTATGACGTCAATCCTACAAATCCATGTACTTGCTTTACATTAGTAGGTTGAGGAAATCTTACCACAGCATCGGTCTTGTCGGGTGATGGTCGTACTGTACCGTTCTCAACCACAAGTCCGAGGTACTCAACTCGTCTCTGCACTAGCTGTGACTTCTTCCAATTCACGTCTAGGCCATACTGGGATGCTCGCTGTAGCACTTCCTTCAGTCGCTCTACTGCTTGTGCCTCGTCTGCTGCAAGAATTATCACGTCATCAATAAATATTAAAACTTGTTCCTTTTCGATGAAATCCCTGAAGATAAAATTTATAAACCTGGTAAACGTCTTCGGGCAAACTGACAGACCGAAAGGTGCTTTGAGAAATTCATATTGTGCATTATGCGTCACAAATGCTGTGTACTTTATTGAATCCTCATGCACTGTTAAATGGAAATATCCATTCTTCAAATCAAGTGTACTGAACACCTTTGTCTGAGCAAGTTTGTCAATATGATCCTCAATAACAGGTAATGGATACTTGTCCTTGACCATTTTCTTGTTTATTAACCTGTAATCAACACATATCCTCGTTGCGCCGCACTTCTTCTTAACAAGAACCAAGGGACTAGCATATTCAGAAAAACTTACCCTAATAATTCCCTCTTCAAGCCATTGTTTCACCTGACGCTCAACCTCCTTTTGTTCTGCTATCGCCAAACGTCTCGGGCGTTGTACAACTGGTATGTCGTCCTTCAATGTAACACGCAGTTGAACCGGAGCCTCACAAGTCTTATTCGGTCGGTATGTTTCAACTAGCTGCGTCACTTCGTCCTGCAACGCCGTGTCACCCACGTAACCTACAACATCAGAAACACACACACCACACATAAAGTTACGAAGCCAACTTTCGCCAGACTTCAACAACAAAACACGACTGCCCTTCATAACAAACGTTACACCCCTTAAAAACTCCTGTCCTAAAATTATATCAAATGGCATAGCGTCTCTAGGCACAATGTATAATGTTATGTTTTCGTAACACTGACCGTCGATAGAAATGTTTGTTTTGAAACATCCTAACGCTTTCACTCGCGTCGATCCAAGTCCCGTCAATGATATTACGTTTCGCACGTAATCCGGAGCGTTTAACGATTGGTAGCACTCGAGATTTATTAGATTTATATCACTTCCCGAATCTATCAGCGAAGAAACACATTTATTAAACAAAATAACGTTCTTCATCGGTTTACAAGTAGCCGTCATTTCATTCGTTCCGCCACCTGTGTTGTTTACGTTCATGCCGGTCGCCGCCATGTTGCTCCCATGCGATCTGGTGCTAATGTCGTTCTTGTTCAGTCCGTAAAATCCATTCGCCGCGAAGTTCGACTCACTCGCACGCTCTGTGAAGTTCGTTCCGGTCAATCCATTCGCCGATTCATTCTTGTTCGCTGCAAAAGTCATTCCGGTCAATCCATTCGCCAATTCATTCTCGCTCGCTGCGAAGTTCGCTCCGTTCTCCGTTACTTCGAGTTCGTTCATTCGTTCCTTCTGAACGCACATCTGTCTTGCTGAACCGCCATTTTTGTTCGCAAATGATGAACTCTGCGCTTTTGTTCCCGACGTCGATGGTGAAATTGATGAACACTGCGATGAAATGTGACCGAATTGGTTGCATCGGAAACATTTTAATCCCTTCTGCTTATGCGGACACTCGCTGGAAATATGATTGCCTTCGCCGCAATTGTAGCATTTCTTCTTATTTTCAGCTTGCTTCGGCCGGTTATTCTTCATCCCGTTATGTTGATGGTTACATTGCGACTTTTCCTTAATACTTTTGTAGATCTTTAATTTTTCCTTTAGGTCTACGTACGTCGTAACTCCGTATAAAATCATTTTATTTACTGGGTTGTCTGGGATCCCCTCGACGATATATTTTATAGCCACATAGTCCGGCATCTTCCCTCGTTTTCCTAATTCCTTCATTGTTAACATATACTCCAAACATGACTCATCACTTTTCTTTGTTCTTGAGCTCATCAATTCGTGTATGGTCTTCATGTCAACGGTGTCTGGAAATTCTTTAATTATCGCCGCTTTTAATTCTGCCCACGTCTTGAACGTTTTCTCAGCCCGTAGCCATAGCGCCGCAGTACCAGATAATGACCGCCTCGCCATTAAGAGTTGCTGCACTGGAGTCCATGCAAACACCTCTGCATTGTCCTCCACGTCTTCAATCCACCTGGCGGCTGGATACGTCTTATCCTGCCCCGTGAACTTTGGAATAAGATTTTCCGTTAGATGCAACATTGATGTACTGCTCCGTGCTAAGGAATATCTGTCCTCGTCTTCGAAATCCGCTTGCCAGCTGGTACGTCTTCCGTCTTTTGGCATGTTCGTCGTCGTAGCTGCCGTCGATGAATAACTTCACCGTCTCTCGCTTACACGTCCCGTCGTAACTTGGCTGGACTTCTTTGTTCCACGTCGTCGTTTAGTTCTTAGCTCGTCGTAGCCGTTGAATTCAATCCAAAGAATTCTCTTCAATCACGGTCGAGCCCCCAAAACTGTAGATGTCCTCTTCAATAAAACAAATGTTTCCCAACAAATAGTTGTATATTTTACCAAAACCAAGATTAAACTTTTAATATTAGAAAATAAGTAGTAAGCGAGATCAATTCACAAGTAACAAGTAACGTCTTCCTCTGTATCCGTCATTCATCAGTCTCCCATTCCTTCAGTCATTCGTTCCATACATGATATTTGCTCTTACATTCGATCAGCTGTCAATCCGTCACCAATATTCACTCCTACATTTTTACTTTGGTCTATATGGATTTGTAAGAAAATTAAAATAAAAGTTAATATATTGAAGGCTAACTTTTTAATTTTTCTCGCTAATCTGTATCGAAATCATAACTATTTGTTTCTAGATTCTGCGTCCACGTCACGTATATTCGTACTATTGCGAAATAGTATTTTATGCAATCGTTATATTATGTATGCTTTTTCAGTCGAGTACCGCGTTTAGGCCCGAAGCTTGCTGCGTGGTCTAATTAAGGTACGAGACTTAAAAAGCTAATTATACAAGTATAAGTATTGTACACAATACTTTTTCCACGAGTAACCCATAAACTACGGAGTAAATGAAACATAGCTAAAAGAAGATTGCAAAAAAACCTGCGTTCTTTTTTGTAATTCATTATAGTTCTGTGCGGAGTTGTATAATATAGGTATTATAGTTCTGTGACATATAATATAAACCATAGAGTATAGAGTGATGGTCCAATATAAAAAGTATGCATTTTTAGTTTGATTTGCGGAGTTCTTATTCACAGATTATATAGTTCACGAGTAGAAAAAAAAAATTGAATGGAAACCACTGGGAAACTTAATGTACCCAATTAAATTTCTACGCACTGTACATACTTCTAGAAAACTCTGCAAGGAATGTTTGACACTATTCGAGTAGTTGGCATCTTCAACCTTAATTATTAAAAAAAAAACTATTTATTTCTTCGAAAAGATGGTCTAATTACAATTAGTGCGTCATATTTAGCCTCTATCGGCGTAGAATTAAGTATAGGTAAAAAACTTGAGTAATGCCGCTCTTGTATGTAGTAGTGTACACAAGATATGGAACTTATGTCATTTTTCTAATATGGAACGTCAAATTGCCTATACGGATACTCTACTCCTAAATACAACAGGTGACTTACTTAAGTTATCGGCCTGTACTTGTTATTCTTAAAGACCCTGTGCACAAAATTTTGTACAAGTTCCAAAATATTTTTTACATTCGTTGAATTGCAGAAAGTTACTTATCCAACAACAACAAAAAAGCTTGGGTTCAGGAAGCTATAATTATTGATAACTTTCACATAAATTCCTTATAAATCTTATAATTAAATCTTAAAAAATCTAAGCATTGGCACAATAATTGCTAATGTTAATTTACAATCACAGTACAATACTTAGGTATATATTTTTTAGATTAAGTTATTTACTACATAATGTATCAATTATTGAAATCATGGTGTCAAACGATGGCCATGTTTGCCTTAGTAAATTTCTGTAATGTTTATTGCAAAAATTCAAGCCTAATGTTACACAACGTCGGCAAAATTACCCATACATAATTTCCTTAACGGGATAAGGACCGCGCCTTCAACTTTTTATTGGAATTGAATGAATATTGTCATTACCAGGGTTAATATCGCGGCATTACTCTCGGAGGGTTGAATTTATTGCTTTGATCGTTTAAATTTGTTCTTATGGATACTTTAATATGCATAAAAATAAAGAGCTCTGAATGGTGTTTTATTTTATTGGATCTGAATTTACGAGTAACTAATGGAAAAGTATTTTTATGTCTGTCTGTCTGTCTGTCCGACTATTTTACCAAGAACCGAAGTTTACCAAGCGAAAAATCTGGAATTTTCTGAAATTATGTACTTTAATATGAATATTACACGAAAATTATAACGACATATCTGTATTACTTTTTGTCAATCACTAAAAATCATTTTTGAATAACCCGGTTTGGTTATTTTTGCCTCTCTATTGTATGTGACGCCATAGATACCTAAGGCAAACTTAACTCAAGCGGCAAGTTAGGTCGGAATAAGTGAAAGTCTGTACGGAACTCTCGGTGCACGAGTCAGACTCGCACTTGACCGGTTTTTTTTTCAGTTATGGGAGTGTCGAATTGCACCCAAAAGATTGAAAACTCTAGTGACCGATAATAAGGAACTTAATTAATGGTTCCAGAATCATCTGATTACGCTGTACGTTGTCTGATATTCACTGTTAAGAACCCAATGACCAATTTCACCATGCAGTGCATCATTTCAGCTATAGGATGTCCACTGCTGGACACAGGCCTCGTCAATAGATTTCCACATGGGCCGGATAGAGGCGACCCGCATCCAGCGAGTCCCAGCAACACTAACCAGGTTGTCCTAACTCCTTGCAGGTGGCCTTCCCACGATGCGCTTGCCGGTACGCGGCCTCCACTCGAGAACGTTTCTGCCCCAACGACCATTGGTTCTTCAAACTATGTACCCTGCCCATTGCCACTACAGTTTGCTTTACCCTGTTTGCTATGTCGGTGGCCTTAGTTCGTCTACGAATCTCCTCACTTCTGCTTCGATCTCGTAGAGAGATCCCGAGCATAGCCCTTTCCATAGCTCGCTGAGTGACTCTGAGCTTCCTTAAGAGGCCCATAGTTAGAGACCACATCTCGGCTCCGTAGGTCATCACTGGTAATACGCGCTGGCTGAAGACTGTTTTCAAGACTGATTACGCTTGTCAAATAACTGACATTGACAGGTCTAGGGCGGTCGATCATTGAGCCACTAGAACTAGTGCCTCTAGAGAACTCTGCGAGCAAATGTTTGACACTATCCCAATAGTTGGCATCTTCAACCTTAATATTAACTACAGAATGTTACAGAAATTATGGTGTCAAACTTGTGGCCGCCACAAGTTGCGCACGAGTTTTTCATACATTTTGTATAGCATGGGAGTACACCGAGCGTTTGAATGGTCGCGTCAGCACCACAAACTGCGGCAGTCACACCGCGCTCGCTCTAGTGGCAGTGTTATGTTGTTTGACTCACGCGCACACTCCACAGTTGCCAGCTTCTCCCCGCCTCTGTTGAGTCTTGAATGGAAATGAAAGATGTACTTTAAACCACTCAAAAAAAAAAACAAAATTTACAACTTTATTCTGCAAGAAGGCCTCGAGGGCACTAAGTGTTTTCATGTCATGTCTGATTTTACAATAAACAGAAAAACATTCACATTCTAGATAATGACGTTATAGCTTATAGCAATATAATACAACAGACAAACACCTGGGCAACTTCCATGCATCTTGTATTTTGTTGTAAAACCTTATACAATTGATAACCAACCAGGCATCGGAAATTCGGATGCTTTTGTACCTACAACTAGCAAAATCCCGGAAAAAGCTATGCAAGTATGGAGTTGGCTTCTTAAAAACGATATTTTAATTTTAAAATTTCCGGGATCCCGGGATTATACAAAACGTCTTGACAAGGTTATTACTTTTTTAAATTATTTAGATTATGACGTCGATTAGTTAAATGAAACACATGTGAATTCAATACAATTTTGTAAACAGGAACTATATAGTTTTTTTTAATACCTTGATACGTATGTATATATGATGTTATACTAATTTCGTTAAATCCCGGGAATTTTGTAAGTAGAATTAAATAGAGTCCGCCTCCATGCTAGTCTACATCTACGCGGTGTAGGGACTGAGGCCGAAGTTAAGGTATAAAAGCATCCGAATTTCCGATGCCTATTGATAACCCTATCATAGTCGTATCAATTTTGCAATTAAGTGATACAGTCAGCACCAAATATATCACAACACATCTTTTAAATAAAACAATTTAACGGATTATATCGCGTATATTATCTCATTTGAGTTCCAGACGTTACCGAAGCTTTTTAGCTTTCCATGGTCATGGGTTGACTGTGAAAAGATATATTTTCCTCTGTCAAAGTTACAATTTTTTCACTTTTAAAACATCTTTATCACTTTAGGGACAAATGCACGAAAAAAAATGTGCCGCGATATATTTGCCACTTTTAATGTTACAGACTATTTGATGAAGACTGTACGAGGAAGCGAGGTATTCGTGGCCCTAAGACAAGGCTCTTTGACAAGTGAATCGTGGCAAATATAATTCAGCGTAGCTGGCTGGCTTCCGTCTCAGGCATGTGATATTGCGTTGAAAGTAGCATCGTAACATGCATATATTGCTTGAAAGAGATACTTTATGTTCATTACCATGGAACAAGGAAGAAGTGCGGCCAAAATTAAAAGTGTAAATCGCTTTCAGAGTTGGTGATTAAAAAAAAAAGTGTACCCTTAGTTTTATTTTTCAGAACATTGATTTTTGAACTTATACAATCCATAATTGTTTATACATTCGTACCTCGTATCCGTTTTTGAGAATCACCCAGTTCCATACTCAAAGGGTAGAGACCAACCTTAGAGCACTTAACCACTGGAGATGCCATTCGAATACATTCCCCTCTGCCAAAGTAAACGCAAAATCTCCGGTAGTTTATCCGGTAAATTGTCAGTGTATGGGTGTTTTTTTGGGAACTATATCGGAACCCCTTAAGTTTTTTGTCCTACTTTTGCATTCCCTAATACTGTTTGTCATAATGATAATTTATGCTAACACTCACAAGCCATAATTTTGATTTCGCTCACATCGTATGGACGAAATTTTCTTACCCTAATATTTTATTTCCTAATGACATTTGCCTTATTGATTATTTATACTATTGTCATGTTCCATAATAATAACTTTTCATAATAATATATATTACAAAAAAATACGTGTCCAATAGTTTTTTTATTATCTAAACTGACGGACTATAGAATTTAGATTTTCGTATCGCGATATAATGCCTATTATTCCTATTAGATATGTGTTGTTCTAATACCCTAGCCGATTAAAGACATGGAACATATTTTTTGGCTGGCTAAGGGCACAACAGACTGTAAGCTGTAACTTGAGGCGGTAAAAGTAAGGGCTTGGAGATGGCACAACGCAGGTTGGAATCGACTCATTCCACCAACGATACTTGGAACAAGCCATAGGCCATTATATTGCCATCTATGAGAACACGTATTACACATATTCACATAGATGCTCTTAGATGGATGTTCTCATACGCGCTAACGTTTATAGTACCTTTCAAAATAAAAATAGGTACAGGGGGCAAAGCGGATAGATAAATTCGATGCGTTCGTCACAGTGCTCGCTAGTGAAAGGGTAACACACCTGACGCGTAATCAGGAAGTACCGGGTTCGAGTCCTGGTGTGACCACGTGCGAGAGCAAAATCGTATTTTTCTTTGAGCTTTGATTTGTATCTATATCACAATAGATAATAATGTGGTGTTAAGTTTCCCGCATTAAAAACACAGAACCCCAATAAACTTGTGGTCCATATAAAGAGAAGATATGTTACTGTCATGGTCTGTATTTCTGTGTATCTGAGGTCAATACTCTTTATTGCGCAATAAAGAGTTTATATATTGTGTTGTATTGTGATTGGCGGTAAGGCGACACGAAATCTATTTTCACATTTCCTCAATTTACGGGAAATATCTAAACCACCTATTGCTTTCTGAGGGCAGAATTGCCGTCGCAACGTCTTTATCGCTTTTACGTAAATAGTTATGTTATGAATGACATTATCTTATCAAAATCGCGTTCAGGACATCTACGAGTATACCTACTATTATAATGTTGTAAAAATGATATGTCTTACACTGAGAAATTAAAAGAAAATAACGGATTATTTGGAGGTCACTGAATCGAATAATATATGCTTTAGATTTTTTGTAGGTTTGTATGTGTTGTTGTGGCCTCATCACGCCAAAACAACTTAAAGGTGCGTCCACACTTGTATCATTTGCTCGTATCCGATCACCGTGCCGTAGCATGACTGCGTATCGCGCTGCTTGGACGCTTACTGTCGGCGCGCCGATAATGCCGCACTCTTCCGATACAAGTGTGTGATACGCGTAGCAAATGGATTTCAAGTGATCGGATCGGCGCAACGTCCAAACGCGTGATCGTGACACGCGATCATGCTACGCGACGATGATCTGATACGGGCAAATGATACAAATGTGGACGCACCTTTACGGATTTCAACTATTTTTGGTACGCGGGTAGCTGGGCATCCACAGATGGTTAAAGGATACTTTTTATCCGACTACGCTGAAGAATAAATAAGGGTATTTTTTTCTCCGTATTGGGTATTTTTGTTTTAAAAGCAAACTTACATTAAGAGTATCAGATCATCTGGTCAGATGATCGGATGATCCGGTGACGGGATGACAATTGTCACCATGGCACAATGTCATCATCATCATCATCATTTCAGCCATAGGACGTCGACTGCTGGATACAGGCTTCCTCAATAGAAATCCACATGGGCCGGATAGAGGCGACCCGCATCCAGCGAGTCCCCGCAACCCTAACCAAGTCGTCCGACCACCTTGCGCCTGGCCTTTTCACGCTGCACTTGCCGGTACGTGGTCTTCACTCTAGAACCTTTCTGCCCCAACGGCCATCGGTTCTTCGAATTATGTGCCCTGCCCAAGCCACAATGTGCTTGGAGATAATTATACTGCTCAAAACAATATAGAGGCCACTAAAAATGTTGTTCGTAACGTGAAAATGTAAATTAGTTAGTAAAATTTATTTTACCTACATACTCTGCAGCTAAAAAGGCTTTTGTTTTTGTATAGCTAATAATCGATTAATTAAATAGTTAATTGTTTTATTCGTTTTAATTGAGATAAGATTAGTTTATTGTAATCACAAAAACTGCCCCTTATTTGGGCTAATATTGTGAAGTTAAAAAGGCGTGTCTTGGACCAACGACGAGGACTTGTTGATGGCCTATGTTCCAAGTATCGTTGGTGGAATAAGTCGATTCCAACCTGCGTTGTGCCATCTCCAAGCCAATAAAAAATTATTGGACACGTATTTTTTGTAATCATAACACAACAAACGGGGATTTCTTTCCTTCTTTAATTACCTTTCGTTGGTAATTCTCCGACGTTTCTACGTCGCGTTACGTCCATGGCCTCGTAATAATGAGTGAAAATCGTGTGAGTTTAAATAGACGTATTAGACGTACGCTTAGTACGCTTTTATTTAAAAAAAAAATACTCAGGTAAATAGCAATAAAGTTTAGGAGAGGGGTCTCCTCACGTCATAACTAGGTATAAATTGTACATAGGCATGACTTCGCACGACAGTTTGACGTAAGGCCGAGTTACACCGTTTACGTGTGCGTAACGTGCGCGTAGACGAGCGCGTGGCGTGCGCGTTCTAAAGTACGAATCCTCATCCACATGCACGTCGGCCTTTAATGTTATTATAAATTATTTTATGATTACGTAAAAAAAGAAAAAATACGTCTCCAACATTTTTTATTAATCTTCATGACGGACTCATAATTAAAATTAACTCATCATCCCTATTTTACATTAGAACGTCACAAGTCTGTGCACCCTGTATGCGGACGTGACTCCATTATCGACTATGCATGGGCTCCTGGTAAATAGATGCGTGACTGTACTCATAAATGGCGAGAAATTAAAATATTATTATTTTAACACATTGTTTTTAAATATTATTATACCTCTAAAACAAAAACAAAATAAGAAATAAATGAATATATAACTAATTTTATCTAAACATAATTAAGGCGCTGCGGCTGACCAGGCTCAGGTTCTTAAATACTCGTCTTTACTAAGACTATGAGTTTGCGGCGCTTGCGGTAGAAACTTTGGGTCCCTGGTCAGCCGACATGAAGAATTTTATGGGGGCCCTGCCGGCGAGGCTGATTGACACCTCGGGAGACCATCGCGCTGGCGGCTACCTTTCGCAACGAATTTCTCTCGCAATTCAGAGAGGTAACGCCGCCAGCGTGATGGGGACCATGCCGCAAGGCAAACTTTTAGACGGAGTTTTCTTTTTATAATAGTGTTTCGTTTTGAGATAGTATTATTATTATTTTCAAAAATGGCAGCTCGCAGCTTGTGCCAATGTCAGTTTTCCGAATTCAGTTCAGTCAGTTATTAGGAAGTAGGTTGTTTGAGTTTTGATACTGCTCGGAGTCAAGTTTTGAAAACAGCAAGGTATAAATTTTACGGATATAAATTATAGCATCGAATAAAATCGCCAAAACAAAATGCAAACCAGAATGCTGATATAAAACAAAATGATATTAATGGAAAGATACGCGAAAGAAAAAACTAAAGTCTAATATTGTTATTTCTGATAAAATCTGATAAAATGGAGATGAATGGAGTAAAAACTAAACGAAGTAATCACTTGAAATTTACAGGACGAGGGATGAATGGAGGAAGAAGATTATAGAGAGATGAAGATAATCTATTGCACTCGAAAAATATATGTTCCAAAGTACCCTCATCCAAACCGCACTCACACAACGAATTGTCTTTAACATGTGTTTTGAACAGGAAAACGGGGAAACACGAGTGGCCCAATCGTAATCTGCAAATGGAGGAAGTCACTTTTTTATTGGCCTCGCGATATCGGAAAAACCAAGGTCTTACTGGAATATAATCCTGGACATCAGAGTAATGAAAGCCTTTAGTCTGTCTAGATCGAGTCCATTCTGTAAACCATTCATCGTCAAGGCGAGTCTTGGCTAGAGAAACCAAATCGTGAGCGTAACATCTATATGCTGATAGACAACCACTAACGACTGCATCCTTAGCGCACTGGTCCGCAATCTCATTACCACGAATACCCACGTGACTAGGTATCCAGGCTAATGAGACCCTAACACCTTTGTTAGAAAGACAGTAAAGAACTCGTTTTATTTCTAGAACAAGTGGAAATTTTACCTTAGAGCGCAATTGATTCGCTAAAATAGCCTGAAGAGAACTCTTCGAATCAGAAAAGATCACACAGTTATTTAGGTTATGTGAATCTATATATTTAAGTGATTCCAAAATTGCTAGCGCCTCGCCCGTAAAAACAGACGAGTAAGAAGGTAATTTAAAACTAAGAATTACATTAAATCTAGGAATCCACACGGCAGACCCCACCGGGCCCTGTTCAGACAACTGGGAAGCATCCGTATAAATACAAACCCAATTAGACCAATGCTTATCAATAGCTTTATTTAAAAGAGAATTCGCACCGATCTGATAAATATTGTCTTCTCAAATGAAGTGGAGGCTCTACACATTCAATTTGGAGAGCATTAATAGGAGAAGATCGCATGGCACCAATAACAATGCGAAGACTTTTAGATTGAATTTTGTCCAAAGAACTTAATGCCGCTTTATTACAAGGTTCCAGGAGAAAAGAACCATAATCAAGGTGACTGCGAAGTAAAGCATTCTACACTAATTTTTGACAATACGGACGAGAACCCCACCATACACCAGAAAGAGATCGAATGATATTTATATTTTTCTCACATTTCTGGGCTGCATTGTTGAGATGATGAATTCCAGTTAACTTGGAATCAAAGATGACGCCTAGAAATTTAACCCTATCTGATACAGGAATTGGAACCCCGTTACAGCTTACAAATATATCAGGAACACGTCTTTTACGAGTGAACACGACTACTGAACTCTTCGATATCGATAAAGATAGTCCATGATGTTCCAACCAAATACTTAAATAATTGAGTGCTGAATTAAGCCGAGGAACGGCATCCGAAATACTAGAGACTGAGGAATATAAACAAATATCGTCAGCGTATTGAAGAACACTACAAAAAGGATTTACCGATAATTCCAAATCATAAGTATAAAGGCTGTACAAAAGCGGACTTAAAACTGAGCCTTGCGGAAGACCCTTCCATATTACCCTAGCTGGCAGTGAAAAATTGCCAACACTAATTAATATACATCTACAGAGAAGAAAATTGATGGTAAAATTAACGAGCCTCTCGGGGAACTCCAAATTATGCAGTTTTTGCCTAGTAAGTTTAGGAAGAAGAACATTGGCATACACTGAAGCGACGTCTAGAAAGACACCAACTACAGCCTTACAGTTTGAAAAAGCGATTCGTATGTCTGTGGTAAAGATAGCGAGACTGTCCATTGTACCAAGGCAATTACGAAAACAAAACTGGCTCTTTGCCAATATACCCTTGCTTTCTGTTATCCACTCTAATCTATTTTTAATGAGATGTTCCAAAATTTTTGCCAAAGTAGAGGAAAGGGCAATAGGTCGGTAACCAGAAGGATCGTTACTAAGCTTACCAGGTTTTAGAATGGGAACAATAATCTGAGTTTTCCAGTCTTCCGGAGGAACTCCCGATAAAAATATATTATTCAAAATTTTAAGGAAGAACTGTTTGGAGTCGGAACTTAGTGCAAAATAAAAGAATATGGAATTCCATCCACACCAGGGGAGGAATCCTTGAGATGATTGGTAGCTATTAAAAATTCTTCATAAGAAAATGGACTATCAAAGTAACCAGTTGGGCCTTGATTCAATGGAGTCACAACAGGGGTAACTTCCTCAAGAGAGGGAATAGAAGGAGGCGCTAACTTCTGCGTAAATGTCTCTACCCACTCAGAGGGGTCATTCGCTTGTAGAATTGAATAAGGCGTAAAAGCGCCGCGAAAACGATTGATGCCCTTCCAGACCAAAGCAGAAGGCGTAGACGGAGAAAGACTTTCACAAAACTTTTGCCAACCAGTCTTCTTTTTATTTAAGAGGAATTGAGAAGTATCCGCTGCAACTTTAAGATAATTGTCGTAATTATCCCTATTAAAATTCGAAGAGAGTAAAACTTCAGCCGCTTTACGCTTCCTAACAGCAACCAAACAGTCTGAATCCCACCAAGGAGGAAACGGAATTTTACTAGAATGTTTTTTCTTTTGGGGAATGGCTATATCAGCCAAGTACAAAACAGCTTTATTAAAACCATTGTATACATCAATTACATTACCTACCGTAGGGGCTGAAATACGGGCAATTTCACTGTCCAAGGTAAAACTATATAATGGCCAATCAGCTTTAGTTATTTGTTATTTCAGTCGAGGGGCTTGGCAAAACGACGGAACTGGATCAGGAAAGGACAAAAGGATTGGGAAATGGTCACTATCAAAAGTAGTAGGGAGAATACGCCCGAAAACCCTAGAAGATACAGAGGCCGACGATAAAGAAATGTCCACAGCACTTCTGGGATCCTGCAAGGGAGTGACACGCCTCGTGGGAGAGCCATCATTGAGAATACACAAATCAAAAAAGTCAACAATGTCAAGAAACGGGGCGGAAACACAATCACAGTAGTAGGAGCCCCACGATATGTGATGTATGTTAAAGTCTCCAAGAATTAAACAAGGAGGAGGGAGTGATAAAATAATTAACGATAGTTCGGGCATTACAGCGACGTCAGGGTCAGGGATATAGATGGAAAGAAAAGAAATATTATTCACTCTAACGCAACCGCACTAATGTAGTCACTGTGAGCAGGAAGAGGCATTTGTGAAAAGGAGACAGAACGGGCAACTAAGATAGCTGCACCGCCATGCCCATCCCCTCTGTCATCCCGCAGGCATGCAAAATCCGGAACTCTAAAAATAGAGTCAGATCTTAACCATGTCTCCTGGATGGCAAGAAGGAATGGGTTATATTTATTGACAAGAAAAGTTACATCCGATTTTTTATTTCGAATGCTGCGACAGTTCCATTGTAGAATCGTTTGAGCCATTGCGGGAACAAAATAGTGAGACGAGATCGAATAGTTTTTCACGCATGATGTTCGGTTCAGTTTTAGAACACTTAGAAATAATAAGGATGAGAGACCTGAGTAATTAAATTAAATTATCGTTGTTACAAGAATCCTGATTTTGGAGACCACAACCATTAGGAAGCATAGATTAAGGGTCCTGAACAATATTGGCATGAGCCAACCTGTCATAGCCATTGTGATGAGGAGAAGAAGGAGGAGATCTACGAGGTGTAGGCATAGTTCTTCGGAAGGATTGAGAGTTATATTGCAACGGAGGTTGAGATACGGAACGTGAAGGAGGTGAAGGTCCAGACAATTGAACGCGAGGAGAAGAAGCGTATGCAGTATCCGCAAAAGACCGTCTGACACCAGGATAGCAAGCTGCAGCTTCCATGTAAGATAAATTGTCCTGAGTCATAGCCAATTTTATATTTCGCTGTCTATGATGCTCAGGACAGGCCTGATTATTGGCACAATGATTTCCTGAGCAAAACAGGGAGGAAAATGCTGTCATTGTACACGAAAAACGTTCATGGTTTTCCCCGCACTTATAACATCGCGATTTAGATCGGCATTGTGCTTTAACGTGCCCAAATCTGCAACTATTGTTGCACTGTATAGTAGGGTATAAGTAACATTCTAGAGGGAGGCTATTGTAGAAGCAGTATACACGAGGCGGCAGAATGCGACCGGAGAAAGTAAGAACAACCGACTGAGTCGGAACCCATTGTATAGAATTATTCTCACCCAATATCTTCCGACTCAGTATGCGGGCCTTGATAACCCTACCAAACCCAGACAGAACTGACAAATTCAGGACAACTTCTTCCACCGACCAGTCTGTTGCGATATTGCGAACTATACCCATTCTAGTCACACAAAACGATGGTATAGCAGCACAGAAATTGGCTGTCACTAAGGCAGGATGGGCAGGGCAATTGTTGGCATAATGCGCGGACCCAAACTCCACCGCAAACCGATTTCGACCAACTCGTTTCACTCCATGTTTTATTATGCCAGGAATGTTATTTTTGTAAAGAAAATGGCCAAAATTAGTGGCCCTTAAGGTGATTCCAGACGATGGATCAGACATATTTTTTTGAAAATTGTTCACAAAAGGTCCAACATTTGATTCAGCATACCTATTGCATACTTGCTCGAAATCTGGGCGAGTAAATGCGGTTTGTATGGATGGTTGTTGTATAGAATTAATCGCAGGTTTTTTAGGGTGAATAGGATCTTCGCGACTATCTTCAGCGCCTCCCTTTATCGGCCGTTGGCTCCCAACTTTAACTGCCCTTGGCGAATCCTCACACGGCTTATACTCGCTGCCACCAGGATCCGGCGGCTCCGAGTCAGAGAACATTGTAAAAAACGTCTAAGCCAGCCGCTTAAATAAAATGAATGTACAAAATGAAAAAATATACTGACGGAAAACTGGATGGATATGCTAAGAAATTAATAAAATCAAATTTGAATTTTCACCGGACTTGCTATTGACAGGAACGCTCAAATCCAATTCCTCACTCTCTTGGGCACAGCGTGTAAAACGTAGTGCGAGATAGTATTAAGTAATAGGGTTCTTGAGTGACAGATTGAATCAGTTCCTTTTTGTGAGCTGTCAAAACGGTCAGAAAGTATGAAATTTGAAAGGAAAAAAGGTTTATGACGACATAATTCGATAAGGTCGAATTGCCTCCTTATTTTTAATTTTTGATCATTTTAAAATCGCAAAAATCGTAAAAATTAGTATTCATGAATGTTTTTACGTATTTTCAGAAATACGAGTACCATTTAACTGCAAACGTGACATAATTTATGTTGACTACAGGAAAGTAATAAATTTTATCAAAACATAATTATGTTTAGTTCAAATTAGTTATATATTAATTTTTATATTATTAGACGACACGTTTGGCTCAGTGGGTTGCACAACGGCCTACGAACCTGGCAGTGCCGGGTTCGAATCCCGGCCAGGGCAAGTGTTTGTATGAGCACGAATGTTTGTTCCTGGGTCTTGGATGTTTTATATGTATTTAAGTATTATAATTTATCTGTAATATAAGTATATTATGTATATCGTCGTATAGGATCCATAGTGCAAGCTTTGCTTAGTTTGGGACTAGGTCGATTTGTGTAAGCATGTCCCTGTGTTATTTATTTATTACTAGCTTCTACCCGTGACTTCGTCCGCCTCAAATTCGTTAATCGCGGATATGGGTATTTTTCCGTACGACTCAAACTATCTCCATACCAAATTTCATCCAAATCAGTTCAGTGGTTTAAGCGTGAAGAGGTAACAGACAGACAGACACACTTTCGCATTTATAATATTAGTATGGATTGAAGTGTTTAATGGCACAAGATCAGGACTGGAGGCGCAAACTGGTGTCTGAGGCCAAGATACGATTTGTGTCGCTGAGTCATAGAGTAAAGTAGCCGGTAGTTATTTGAATACAATTTGATTCGCCTTCGGCTCTGCAGGTGCCCCTGGTGATAACTGATAAAGCACTGGTAGTTATTTATTCACGTGTTTTAAAATGAGTGGTGGTATCTAGGCGGATTTCAATTATTATTTTTTATCTAAAATCGCCTTTGGTAATGGCGTACTGCGGCGTTGTGTTTCTAGTTTTGGCTAGTGCTGATAATTGATGATTAGGATCTATATCTGATATGGTATCGTGATCATAATTATACGCCATAATTATTTACGTCATATATTGGTAGAAGTTCAGGGTTATCGCTCTTAAGGGTTTATGTAGCCTCAAACGTCTGTTTATCAAAGAGGTCTAATCCTTCAACCTAAGAATACCTTATTCGTAAATATATGAGATCAACTATTACAAAATGTGTGTAAATACAAGATAAAGTTGACAAGCATAGGTTACGATGATACGTCATTCTTCGTGCGCTAGTCACATTGGGTTGGCTTTTTAATTTTGACAAACCTGTGTGCAAAAAAAAAAGGTACATTTGTTTATGATTAAAGTAGTTACTACTTTAATCAAAATGCGACATATTCATAGTGGTTTTATTTGAGGTGTTTGATACATTTAACTCACTAATTTTGTTCTTCAATATAATTCATATTTGTATTACTTATCAATAATATATACAAAATATATGACAGTTACTGCATGGAAGACGGACGCTACTAGAGTTCTTGTTTCAGTAGATACTTACGTAGCATCCGCTTGAAAACAACCTTGTTTGGGGCTGTTTGATAGAAAGAGGGAGCGAATTCTAGAGGTGGCTTGTCTGAATGGTGAAAGAATTTGACATGAAATCGGTTTGGTGCGAAGGAATTGAAAGTTTGACAATTCGGGAAATCGGGAGGAGCCTTTCAGAGCCCGGACGTGGAATTTGAAAAACTAATTTGCTTTTGAGATATCCAGGAGCAGGAGGGTCAAACAGGATAGAAAATAATATGGACCAAAGGATTCTAAGAGACCTGCGAGTACGTATGGGAAGCCAATTGAGCTGTAGGCGAGATAAGGTCCCATTTACGAAGGCCGAAGATGAAACGTATGCCATTGTTAAGGAGAACATTATAAATATATATAAACGACTGTCTATTTACAAAACATGCGAATAAATAAATAAGAAGACCATCTAGCTCGTCACTTGCTGTTTTAGCACGTTATAATTTTTATAGTTTATAACTTTGTAGTTGCTGCATGCTCGTACTCATATGTCATCGACTTAGTTCTTTCATTCTTTCTTCACATTAATGGCGCAATTTTGCAGCACTGCACTAGGGGCTAAAATGGTGATGCCTAGTATTGAAATGTGGTTAAATTCAAATTAACATAATCATGTCAGGGGACAAAGTTAAAGGTTGCCAATTCCCTGAATCTGAGACGAATGGCACACTCTCATAATGATATTGTATTTCGAACCTTGTGCGACGAACTTGTAACACTCGGTTAATAACAATAAAGTACTCTCGAAGTAACATTTGTCGCTTTAAAATTCTTTTATTATGAAAGTTCACCGCTGATTTGCTAATCAAATGCAGAGCTCAAATTACATAAAGCATAATTACCTACCGATGTTTGAACATATCTATTGCGAAAACTTATATGGAAAATATTGGGCAAAAAACGAATGCCAAATAAAACGATACCTAATTATCTAGACAGATTGTGCTTCCATTCGAACAAAGAAATTTTACGCTTCATAAACATAAATTAAGGTAAAATCATTTATAAATATTAAAAATTAACATTACTATGAAATATTTCACACCTAAATTTCATTTTAACGGTTAAAGCAGTTGTTTAAATAAAATATACAACAGTTTGAAGGTATAAAAACTCGGTCTACAAAGCCCTGACTACTATCTTAGATTCGGCGCAAGTAAGATAGCAACAGTATAATAACATAAAAGGTGGATTTTTTACTGTCAATTCAGCTAGTGCTCGTTAATCCTTTTGAAATGAAGGTACTTCTGGTGTTGAGTATTTTGATGTGCGCGGGGGGTAGCTTGGCTGCATCTGTCAAAGATGGTATGTACTCTAAATGCTTTGTTATACTTTTTAATATAAAGTTGTAAAAAATTTAATGTCTGTGCATTAAAGATATTTTCAAAAAATAATTGAAGCGGACTATCTGGAGGTTACTGAATGGTTTTGTTTTTGAATTTTTGTATGTTTGTATGTGTCGTTGTAGCCAAATCGGCTAAACGGATTCGAACTATTTTTGGTACACGGGTGGGTATCTCCATAGGGTTGTACACTTTTCACCCGACTACGCTGAAGGAAAAAAGAGGGGTTATGACTTTTTTTTCTCCGCGAACGAAGTCTTTTATACTAGAAGGGCACCTTCTAAAATAAAAATAAAAACATTTATTATTTTATCAATATTACAAAAATATATTTATAATAGTTCTATGACTGACCTCCGCTGAGCTCTTTAACCTATGCATGGACAAACTAATCATCGTGTTCAGCGCTGACTGCTGAGTCTGTGGGCGAACTATACGCAGAAGGCGTATAACGCGGATCCAATATAATAACGCGTTCAGGGCATTGATGGCGCTTGGTCGGTACTGCAGTGCCTCGGGTATGTTCGCGGAAGCTCGCACTGCGTGTTTCCACAGCACCATGCGGGCGTGCACGGCGGCCCTGGTGCGGCGGGAGCGGGCCAGCCCCAACACTGTCCAGCGGGCCTATGATGGTCGCGTTTATCACGCGATAAATGATATGATAACGCGCCTGTCACTCTCGCACTCACATACGTGTCAGAAGGTGACGGCAGCTATGTCACTTATTTATTGCGTGACAAACGCAACCATCGTAGGGCCGCCGGCCATGATCGCGGATAGAATAGACTGTCTATAAATCATGCACTGCTGCAATAGGCATGTGAGAACTGGCGTAGGATAGGTACTAGTATTAATATTATGTTTGTAATAAATTAAGCTGAATTTAATTTTAAATATAAATTATTTCAAATATTAATTACATTTTATAATTGCTAATTTAAATTTTATAATTTCTAATTTTATATATTTTAATGGAAGGCCTTTCAAATTGATTATATTTTAAGAATATTATCATTTTAATTGCTATATATAAATTGTTTCATAATATGAGTCTGTGTTGCTTGAAATAAATTTATTTATTAATATTTTTATGTCTGGACCTTTAGTCCCGATAGCGATTTAATTTTATTTTACGGTTACACCGAGAAGACAAAATTTACTGTACCTTACAAAATGAACTATATTTAAACAGAAGCTGGGCATTCTCATGGTTCAACTGTAATCAGTAGACCAATGTAGGCCAAATATGATCACACGATTGCTGGACAAAGCCCTTAAT
Source organism: Hedya salicella (assembly GCA_905404275.2). Taxonomy (NCBI): domain Eukaryota; kingdom Metazoa; phylum Arthropoda; class Insecta; order Lepidoptera; family Tortricidae; genus Hedya; species Hedya salicella. Next base: position 12,536,931 of record FR990111.1, on the reverse strand, counting down.
GAGGGACACTTGGAAATGTAAGCGTAGCGTGGCCTAAAAATCCAAAATAATTTAATAATCCGTTTATTTTGATTATCTGACACAACTGTCTCGTTCATAATTGTTAATTTTTGATTTCCTCTGCAAAACGTTACAAACCTCCTTACTTTTCTGACCGAACAAAGAAAATGAAAATTTCCCAATTGATAGATATTTAATTTTCTAATCTCGTTAAGTAGCTATAATTTATATAGTTCACAATGATACAGTACTATCAATAGTTCGATTTGACACGATGTAAAGGAGTGGAACTCCAGGAGTGGAGGAATTGAAGGAACTCTTCAAATATTGTAGGCACACATATGACAATTTTGGTATTATAAGAAACAAAATAAGCATTTGCATTCAGAAAGTGTACATTGGTGAAGTGAAACTAATGAAGAAGACCACAGAAGGTCACTGGAACTCCTCAACGATAAGTGATTTACAGTTGGCGATGCGATACAATTAACCTTTAAAATAGCTAAGCTTCTTCATAGTCGCAAATTAAAATGGTCCTGATGAGAATGGTACCATCGAGTTGATTGGATGATGGAGCCGGAAGGTAGGCACCGGATCTCTATAATAAAATAATGTATCCTAGCCGTGTTTGGGCTTGTTCGAGTCGTCACGGGATACAGTTTTAAGTAACGTATACTATAAAGTGTAAAATAAATTAACTTTGTAAGAAAAAATAAAACTGACTACAAAAAATAAAACTAAAAAGTAAATAAATAACTGCATAATTCAGTTAATTTAATTACATGTAACAGTTTGTCTGCTTAATCTATACAGTATATACAATTAATGACATTTTGGAGTTGGTGTGACGTCACATGCTTGTAGGCTTAGTATGAAGCGTTTTTGGGAAAGACCAAAAATGTGCTTTTAACGTCGTTGTATCTCGGGTAGTTTCTATGTTATGGAGAAGCTTTTTCACCAATATTTCTATTATTAAGACGTTGTTTTATAATATACAATAAAAATTGTCAAATAGTCTAATGTTGATAGGTATTGTTTGCATTCCAGAAATTTGGTAAACGTGGCTTGTGTTATTTTCTATATTCTGTAGTCAGCATCGAATAATCTGTAGAATCCAAAGTGCTATTAATTTTATAGGCATAAAGTTACGATAGCGATATATATGATATATGGCGCTATAGATCCTATAGCCTTTTTAATGCTGACTGCAGTAAACTCCACAGCATCAAGCGTGAAAGAGCCATGCAATTGGCCCACGCCATTACTCTATTTCCATTGACACATATGTCAGTCTTCAGTATCATATTTACAACGTTACCCTTACCCCACCTGACCGTAACCGGAGTCCGGAAAGAAGTACTGTCAGCATAAAAGCTTATATTGTTTTGCATCACTTGCATTCAGAAAGTTAAAGGTGGCTTGTGCTATTTATCCTATTCTACAAAACTCCACAGCATCAAGCGGTGTGGTTTTCTGCTACTACGGGTCCTGGGCCAACGAGAGACCCGGAGCTGGTCGCTTCGGAGTGAGTGACCTCCCTCTGGACCTTTGCACGCACATCGTCTACTCGTTCCTCGGACTTAACGCCACGGGCGATCTTACTTACGCCGATGAAGTCACATTGGAAGGCAAAAGCAGTAAGATATTTTTTATCTTTTTATTTATACCTATTAAATAGTAGTGTAAAATCTCTGCAGCCAGGCTTTGCTCGGAAAGTTTTTTGTGCTAAAGAAGATGAAAAATAGTGACACCACCGACATACTTCTCTTTTTGGTTGCATAGTCACAAAGCGTCATCATTTGTTTCTGAATAGTTGTAAGCAGTATGCGTTACTTCAACATCTGTTTTCAGACTCTGTTGCTGATCTCATTGCATTGAAAGATTCCAATGCTAATTTGAAGATCTTGGTTGCCATCGGTGGCTGGTCGGAGGGCTCCGATAACTTTACAGCGGTAAGGAAATAATTTTATCCTCTTTTATAAAGACTTATAATGACAAATATTCTTTTTGAATTATGGCTGACGAAAATGAGAGATCTTCATGCGATTTGACACTGCTGTAAAGAAGGGCAATCGGAATGTGAACATGTGCAATACATGTATAGATGGCGCTAAGGTTCTAAGGTACCTTTCAAACATAAAAGTTGGTACCGGGGTCAAAGCGGATGGATAAATTTCAGGCGGACAGCACAGTGCTCGCTAGTGAAAAGGTAACACACTCGACGCGTAATCGAGAAGTACAGTTCTTTCCTGGTGTGATCTCGTGCAAGAGCAATCGTATTTTTCTTCGCGCTTTCACTTATATCTATATCACAACAAAAAGAGAGATGTTATTAGATTTAAGCCTGTACGTGGTGCAACCGGGTGAACCCGTGGGCCAAAAATACTTTGACAAAGATTTTTTTAAATGTACCTACCTACTCATATTTTACAAAGTTTAAAATCCAATTATGTTTAATTATCTAACTGGCGGACTAATTGGCATTTTGATTTTGGTACCCCCCCCCAGTCCCCCGTCATCATACCATCATACTAATTCACTAATTGAAATGTGACCTGAAAACGAAGGTTACATTTTACTGCTTTTTTTGTTAGGTGGTGAACAACGACACTCTAAGGGCATATTTCGTTGACAACCTGTACAACTACGTCGACAGCAATGGCTTCGATGGTTTGGACCTGGATTGGGAGTATCCTGCGCAAAGAGGCGGGGCCGAATCTGACAAGGTGAGATAAAGGCATTTCAATCTATATAAACTAATTGGCAATAGCAATAAAATGTGTTTCTGAAGAGATAAATAATAACTATCCCTCCATACTAATATTATAAATGCGATAGTAACTCTGTCTGTCTGACGGTTACCTTTTCACGCTTAAACCACTGAACCGATTCAGATAAAATTGGTATAACATCGTTTAAGAACCTAGGAAGGATATAGCACTATTTTTATTCCGGGAATCATCCCTTAAAGTGATGAAAAGTTAGAAGTTCAACCACTTTAATTTCCTTTCCTTTTAATCACTGTAAGGGATGATTTCTGGGATAAAACATATTCTGTCTTTGATCTCTTTCGTTAATTGAATCTTTGGTCTCGTGAGAATAAATCTCAATATATGGGTATCAAGTTCAAACTTTAGGCCCTTACATGGGGTTTAGACTTTTGACCTAAAAGCCCTAAGAGTGTATTTTAACATCAACCATCTTGGACAAAGTATTACGGCGTCGACATACAAGAAGACTTGATCTCGATCAAAATAAGGAAAAAGCCAGAAAAATAAAACAAGAACAAAAAATATGCATATACAGTAAAAAAAAAGCCAAGGTTGAATCAAAGAGAATATAACGACTACGTTTTAAGAGGCGGGACTCTCATACTAGCCAATAGAATCAATTTGCATGGCACACTGATACCAACATGTACGTCAAAGAACCGTCAAACAGGAGTTGTATCAATCTAACAGACTAAAATAGTGTAGTAGGCTTTCAATTTTTATCGATATCTATAAAATCGACTGGGTTGGAATATAGGCTCATGTCGATAATTTTTGTAATCGAAATTTGGTTTTGGATTGAATCCACATTTAAGTCCTATGTTGTAGAGTGGACATTTATTTAAATGTACTAATACAAATGTGAACCCAAAATAAAATAACAAGCTTTTTCTTTTAATGTAATTATTTATTGTTTTACTAGCATTATTGGATCTTCTTTTGAGACTTGGCCCACTTTCTGCATCTGAAAATATTTTATAATTACAACAGAGATATATTTTCTTATATCTAAGTATCATACATAAGTATAATATATCATATAACATGTCATATTGCCAAACGTAATTATTTATCCCAGAAAATCAAAAATAGTTCTAATATTATCAAAACCACCTGGAAAGTGATTAATGTGGAGACTGGTAGATCGAGGCACGCAATTAGTAATCTAGAATTAAAAATTGGTGACAAAATTATACATTCTAGTTTAGATGTAGCAACAGAATTTGAAAATTTCTTCACCGATATACCAGTATCCACAACAAAGTGTTTAAATGCATCACCTTCATCTGCCGTTATGTTGTTAAAAGATAACGTCCCAGAATGTAGTAAGGACTTATATTCTGAACATGTCAGTCCTTCAGATGTAGTAAAGGCATTTTAATCAATTAATGTTAAAAAAACCAATGACCTATGGGGGGTCTCAGTCCATGCTGTCAAATTCCTAATAGAAGTCAGAGCGCCTGACTTGGCAGATACATTCAATAACAGTGTTGACTGCGGTGAGTTTCCTGATCTGATGAAACATAGCAAAATAACTCCTTTATTTAAATCAGGTAGTACCTCTGACCCCACTAACTTTAGACCAATATCTGTACTACCTACATTTAGTAAAAAAAATTAAAAGCTTATTTTATATCAATTGTTAAAACATTTTAATTTGAACAATTTGATGCATAGTAAGCAATTCGGTTTTACGCGGGGTCGCTCGACAACCAACGCCGGAGTTGAGCACGTAAAACACATTTTCGATGCCTGGGAGGAATCGTGAGATGCTTTAGGTATCTTCTGTGATTTATCTAAGGCCTTTGATTGCGTTAATCATGAGACACTGATCAGGAAGCTACACCACTATGGAGTTAAAGGATCAATACTAAATTTATTAGAGTCTTATTTAAATGGCAGAATACAAAGAGTTGATTTGAATGGAAAGCGGTCACCGGGGTCATTAGTCTCTATGGGTGTGCCGCAGGGATCAATATTGGGACCTTTCCTGTTCCTTATCTACATAAATGACTTGCCACACCTCGTAAAGACCCACCATGATATTGTTCTGTTTGCAGATGATACTTTTCTAATTTTCAAAGTTGTACGAAATCAACGATCCTACAATGACGTAAACAATGCTATTTGTGAAGTTGTAAATTGGTTTAGTGTAAATAATTTATTGTTGAATGAGAAAAAGACTAAATGTGTCAAGTTTGTCACAAGTAACGTAAAACACGAGTAAGCAAGCGTTATTTTTAAAGGTGAGGAACTGGAACTAGTAAATAGTACAGTCTTTCTCTGTACAACATTAGATTCTAAGCTCCAATAGGGTCCTCATATTGCTAATCTCTCGAATAGACTGAGTTCTGCAGCTTTTGCAGTAAGTAAGATTCTTATAAACAAAGATCAGAAACAAATGAAAAAAAAAATCGACTATAATGGACTTGAACCAGTGCCTTGAGCCAGACCGGGGCAGCACGCTCTACTATCTGAGCTAATCGTCCATTCCAGTAGTCGACGAATTTTGTCATCTGTTCTTGCTTATGGATCTCTGTATGGTTCATCCGACTCTTTAGCCGTTAAAAGTCGTTAAGGTTCAAGTCCAGTATCGTCAAAAAAAAATTCATTTGTTTGTGATCTTTGGTTATAATAATAGCGCTAGTGAGTGATCCACTAATAAATTGTGATTATTATCATGATATTTGTAAAACAAAAAGTAAGTAAGATTCGTCAATTAACAGACGTGATAACGGCTCGATTAGTGTATTTCAGTTATTTCCACAGTATTATGTCGTACGGCATCTTACTATGGGGTAGTGCTTCCGACATTAATACTATATTTGTTCTGCACAAACGGGCTGTTCGTGGGATATATAAAATGAACCATAGAGACTCGCTTAGAGATAAGTTTAAAGACATTCATATAATGACAGTGCATTGTCAATACATTTATGAGAATATTATGTATGTACATAAAAATATTACCCACTTTAAGAGGAACTGTGACATACATAATGTTAATACTAGAAATAAGCATAAGCTCGCAGTGCCTGCTACTAGACTCTATAAAATAAGGAGATCATTCATGGGTAACTGTGTGAGGTTTTATAATAAACTTCCTAGTAGTATAAGTGAGTTGTCTATTGGTAAATTCAAAAATAAGGTGAAACATAAATTTATTTCTAAAGCTTATTATAGCACACAAGACTACATGAATGATAAAGCCGCGTGGGATTAATGTAAATTATAGCGTCATGTAGGTATATGTATATTTATTTTAACGAATAGCTGTATTATTATTATTTTAATCTTAATTGTTTTATATACTTGGACATTTAGAATTTTATTCTAGACACATTCTATTTTTTTTCCTTTTTTATTGACAATCCATTTGGGCTTTATCTTATTAATTATTATTTTTTTAAATGATATTTTTTATCAATTTTTATCAATTATACTTCTAAAGTTTAATGATCTGATGAGGTTTTTCTGGGTTTTCCCTAATCCTTGCAACAAATGTTGGATCATATTGTATCTCTCCCAGCAAATGCTTCTCTAATGTACTGTACCTGACAATCCGAAAGTGCTTGTACCTGGCCTACTTGAATAAATCATTATTTGATTGATTGATTGATAAGGTCAAAATATTAAATAATTACTACTCAACAAATAAATGTAAGAATCTTCATATGTTTTGGTATGGATGGCAGTAAACTTTTCAGTTGAAACGTAGGTACGAAGTATTTTTATGATCATATTTCATGCAAGTTCTCACGCAATTCGACTTATTTTGTATAATTATTTCCACTGATAAACAACTAAGCCTGTAGTTATTGATAGTTACAGTACATCCCACAATGAAAATAGATATAAAATATCTAATTTTGTTGATTTATTTAGCATGCTGCACTTAAATATGGCTAAAAGAATCTAAGGCAATATACTTAACGGCTAAAAGAATCTAAGGCAATTTCATCCTAGAGAAATTTCGCCATAAACATCCTTTATCGCAATTTTCATGACTAGCTCGATTTTCACAAATTTCACATGTGACAAACCGTCTTTTCGGTGGCATTTTTAATAAATGTATTCACTAAATAGTGCTCAATCACATTTCATTACTTTAGATAACAATTAAGAATAATTTAATTAGAAATCTAAAAACAAACAAAACATGCGAGCCGCAATGACAAGCAAAGCAATATGGTTGACAATGTGTGACATGACAGATAAACTGCACTGACGTACTGGTTCAGTATCATGGCAACGGTTTGCCATGCACCTAAAGTCCATATAAAAGTTTTTTTGTTCCTAGTTGCGTTAGGCTGGACGGGCATTTGACCGCAATCTCACCTGTTGTTAAGTGACGATGCGGCCAAGGATACTACCTTGTAAACAGTCATAAAATAAAGCTAGTATGAGTCATGGTCAGTGTATATTTCAGGAACAATTCGTGGCATTGGTGAAGGAGTTGAAGACAGCATTCACAGCCAAAGGATACCTGTTGACCTCCGCCGTGGCCGTCACTCAATCGCACATCGACCTGTCCTACAACGTCAGCGAGCTCAATGAGTAGGTGTTTAAAGTGTACAGTTGTACACACTCTGCTAAACGTATAACCCTCCTTTTGGTTCGCTGTAAACAGGTAACCGGTATGTAAGTAGAGTTTGCCACTTGGTTACTAATCCAAGTGGCAAACTCTCTCCAAGTTTACTAACACTTAACTAGCCGGTTAAAGTAACGTTGCACATGGTATCCATGGCGTCGCATACAAATGAGCTCTTCCCGGCGACGCCTAAGGCCGGAAACAGTGCTCGACAGATGGTACGCGCGCACCGATGGTACCGATGGTCGGGCGGGTTTTGTATGGCCGTATACGCGCGGCAGCACTGTTTCCAACCTTAAGGCTAGAAACAGCGCTCTTCCGATAAGTACAACGGTCGATCGAAGGTATAGGCGCGTTCAGACTGTGCTAACAGTCAGCGCGTATGAGGCCTGCAGACCGACCGTATGCGCGCACCATAGATCTAGCACTGTTTCCAGCCTTAGCACTTATGACGTCATCGAGCGCAACGATATAGCCAAACTGTCCGACCCCGTTTTATTGTATTACTAGCTGCCCGCCCCGGTTTCGCACAGGTGTACTAAGGAAGATGATGTGACCTAAACTTCCCTTTACTGAATGGACCTTGTAATGAAATCATTTTATCAAGATCTCCCTTATATCTCTTGTCTCACTCAAGTATAAGCCGTGCTTAGTTTGGGACTAGGCCGATTTGTGTAAATTGTCCCTGCGCTATTTATTTTTATTTATTCTTTAGTACATATTATTTTCTTACATACAACACGAAAAAAAATAATTAGCCCAATAGATGCAGCCGTTCTGAAGTGATGGGCGAATTCTCACGCTGCGTGGTTGTCGTAGTTACTTGCCTTGAATGTTTAACCCCCGACGAAAAAAAGGGTCTTACAAGTTGTAGAAATGTGTTTGTGTATCTGTGTGTCTGTATATCTATCGCATTATAGCTCTTTAACGAATCTTAGATCGATTTTGATCTAGGTTATGTTTTTGAAACAAAACTTTATCGAGATATATAAGAAAATTGGTTCAGCATCAAAAATATCGACAATATACTACATGTGTCGAAGACTTTTATCGGGTGAACCGATTACTTATCTGAAACAAAAACTCATGGTCATTGGCATCCAGTATTTGAAACACAAGACAAGTATTGGAAGTAACAGCCAGTCACGAAACAATCGAGCCTATCAAGAGGTAAAGTTTAGTTCATGCTGTTAAAAAAAAAAACGTTTTACAGATACCTGGACTATATCAACCTGATGCTGTACGACTTCCACGGCACGTGGGATACCACGACTGGTGTGAACGCGCCTCTCTACGCTCAGGAGACTGATGATGCCAGCCTCAATTTGAATGCCGTTAGTAAAACTTAAAAGTTCACGTTTTCAACTCTCTAAGAATCTCTCTAAATTTTTTTTTAAGGTGCAACAAGCTTCGTAGGGATATCGGGGCACCGATGTTTCTATAAAAGTATTTATTGCTTTATTTTAGCGGTCAAATTCCGTCCACTTCTGGCGAATGTGTCGCTAGGGCACCATTCGTTAATAGTGCCTCATGCATACGTGTAGTTATTGTAAGTGTTTGCGCATCTTATCAGCACTCGAGTGCTTCAGTCTACCAAAGTAGTGTATACAAGTAGCGCTAGTAGCGCAGTTACAGAACACGTGCGACGCGTAGCTTGCGCAGGAGTGGAGCATTGTTATTTGTATTTTAAACAGCGCGTAGTTAGCGTGCCTTCTTTTTCACAAACAGACGCGTTCGCGAGAACACACCGTCACCTCACTCTATTTACAATAAATTGTAATGTCACGTTGCGACCACGGAAGTGATGCGACGTGGTCTAGACTGATTGGAAATCTCATAGGTTACTTCATACCTAGAATATTTTGTTACCGGCTGAATAAATATCACGTCCTTTGAGAATAGAGACACTTTATCTTCATCTTTTTCATCTTGCTTCTAGACAGATGACCGTGCGTACCATTACAGGAGCCATATTTATACACCTGTGATGATGCCATCTTAATTTTTTCATAGAACTCTTCTGTTAACATCTGGATCAACAACGGCGCGTCTCCCTCCAAGCTGCTGATGGGTCTAGGCGCGTACGGGAAGACTTTTACCCTTACCAGCCTGAACAACACCTCCACTGGTGCGCCGTTCACCGGGGCTGGGCAAGCCGGACCTTACGTTGCGGAAGCTGGCACCTACGCTTACTATGAGGTACATGCATTGTCTGATCGTCATACTGGTGCAGCTGTCCAACAGAGTCGTTTGGCAGAGCAATCGTACTCGTAGACGTGGGGAGGTACGGTAACTGGCATACTGCTGGTACTGCAATTAATTAAATCAAATTTGAAAAACGACTTCTATTTTAAATAAATATTACGGGACAATTTTTACACAAATCGAACTAGTCCCATAGTAAGCTCAATAAGGCTTGTGCTATGAATACTAGACGATGATATATTTACTTATATACATAGAAAACATCCAAGAATCAGGAATAAATATTTATGCTCATCACACAAATATTTGCCCTTACCGGGATTTGTACCCAGGACCTTCAGCTTCGCAGGCAACATTACTCCCGCTGAGCTGAATCGGTCGTCAATTTTGGGTTTTAAGATAGCAATCACCACTTTTTTTAATTCCTCACAGGTCTATTTTTTAATGTGTTTGGGGTCAGATTTCAAATACTGCATCTCATGAAACTGGATTTAAAAATGACGAATATCAATTTTTTAGAAAGGTGGGCGTGTGGGCTTGTTATAAGGTTAGTCTGAAGGTTATATATATTTATATTATACCATCCAGCGGAGTTTTGACAGAGTTGTGCGGGCGAGATCCGAGGTTAAGTAGGTACTGAATTGTCATACTGGATGGTTGATAGTAGAAACTCTAATATCAAAGTGGACTTTGATAATAAAGTCCGGTTTGAAGAAGTAAATTTCAAGGTCGAGTCTGTACCTTCTCGTCATATTCATTTTATCTTACCAAATATACCATTTACCTTATCAACAATCATACATTTTTACCTTATCAAATAACAATACATGCCTTATGGCATGCATTGTAATTTGTCTATAATCACACGACACGTCTTAGAATGCATTTCTGCATGACGGATGAATGGTGCCTACTTTTGCCAACGCAGGTGATTTCTAGGAGCGATCAGTGATAAGAGTTTTAATTTTGTATACTTTGATGCTTCTAGATTTGCGAAGACCAGAAGAACAACTCCTCTGCATGGAACATTACCGAGGTGACCGGGAACTACGTGTATGCCAATAAGGACCTGTTCTGGGTTGGTTATGACAACGGAAACACAATTTATGCTAAGGTAAGTTGATAAGCCAAAACCGAAATTGCCGACGTAGCCCTGACAGCCGCTAAGCTGGACTGGGACTGGGCTGAACACATTTGCCGCATGCCGAATGAACTGTGAGCCAAGAATACCACTGACTGGATCCCACCCAATAGAGTTCGGCGTCGCGGTAGACCACGACGGAGATGGCGGGATGACCTGGACACGTTCCGAAGGGATTGGTCCGTTGCTGCCTTAAATAGGTATGAATGGAAGAAAGAGAGGGAGGCCTTTGCCCAGCAGTGGGACAGTTAACTCTGATAGTAATAATAAAAAGTTAATAAAAATAAACATATATACGAAGGACACGATGATTTTTGTCGTGTTGAGTTAAGACTTTCCTTGAAGCTGTTAGACTTAAGAAACACTCGAGTATTTCTCTCTTGAACGCCACACGAAGGGGTTACGTTGTCGACTTTTCATTATTATTATACTTTTAGTATGTCTTCTACATGTTTGACATTCGCAAAGAACTGATTGTCCTGGCCAAAATATTGGTGTATTTTCAATAACTCGGAGTTATTTCGCCATTATAGTTTTTTCACTTTTATCCGTTTCTTATCATTAGTCATCTCCTCACTTACTTCCTTTTCATCCATATTGCCTTTTACATAATCCATCCATTTTCATCAACCTTCCTCTTTTTCTATAACCATCCTCATTCTTAGTTAACACTTTCCTTGTCACATAACTTTCATTCCTCCTCACAAGAAAGTGAGTTGGTTTGGTTTCATTAAATAGTTTGGTAAAGTTTCTAGTGAGTTGTTTTTGTCCCAGTCACGGGAACCTGCATAATTATATTGCCCGGGACATAAGAATTGGTAGAAATGTTTTAGCAATAACTAGAAATATGATTTTATTTCTTGTCTATTACGTCTCAAGTTTTACACCATATCATTCTAGCGAAGAGCTAACAGGAAATTCGTTAGGGCTGTTTTTTGAAGTAGTACATTAAGTGTCGCTTCAAGTTTACAAGTTATGGACTAATTAGCTGTTACCCACGCCTTCGCGTAGAAATGCAGTTTACAGCCTATGTGTTATTATCATGTCTAAACAACATTACTGGAAATCCATTCATTAGTGTTTTAGTCAAAATAACTTTTGACTCTTTCAAGTTTATAAGGTTTAAGTTCCCAAGCGGCTTCATTTTCCAATTGCTGAATTTCGCCAAATAAGTTTTTACCTGAAACAAAAGTTAACCTAACGACTAAAAAAAAAAGGTATTCAGAAAAGTTTTCGGTTTCGGAGAAAAGGTTAAGTTGAGAAATGAAATAATCGCAAAACCTAACAGTTTGGCAAAAAATCGTTATGTGGAAAGAAGAGGAACTGTCGCTTCGTTGGTCTACTAAAACTCATATCATATTTACAGGCACAATACGCCAAGAGCATGGGACTAGGCGGCATCATGTACTGGGCTGTGGACCTGGATGACTTTGGCGGCCTCTGCGGAGACAAATATCCTCTGATCAGACAGGGCATCGCTGGATATAACTCTGCTTAACTCATATAATTATTACATTCTCTAGAGGTTTGTTTTCTGCCTCGTTTTTGAAAAGCGTATCAGTAGATGCACTGTCATTATTGATCAATATATTCACGCAATCTTAGTCTGTTAGTGTTATTCTACAAGTTGCGCTAAATTTTGGTTCTTTTCTATACTGTTGCAATGGATACGAATGAATTCAATGATCTTTGAAGATACATATATCCGTTGATACCCAAGGTATCGCAGAGTATGAATCTGCTTTATCTCACTGTTGGATATAATTAGCGCTGAACCCCGCGATTTTCGTTTTAATGTTTTTGATAACAATATTGAGATAACTTTCCTTTACTGGATACTTGCTAGCGCTTTATTTGATTAGAGCTTATGTAGGGCGTTACTTAAACCCTGATTTTATAATGACTTCAAAATAGCTGTACTACACACTAATGCTATATACCCTAGCAAGGTGAATGCTACCTTTAATTATTTGTAAGACCTTATGTAATACGTGATAAATGCAATAAATCAATATGAATATGAATATAGTTTTTGAGTAAAATGCCTGTGACATACGGACGGACGGACATGACGAAACTAAGGGTTCCGCTTTTGCAATTTTGGCTACGGACCCTTAAAAACGGGTACGAGGTACGAATGTATAAACGATACTGAGTAATATAAGTCCAAAAATCAATATTCTGAAAAAATAAAAGTAAGGGTACACTTATTTTAGAATCACCAACTCTGAAAGTGATTTTGACTTTTGATTTTGGCCGTACTTCTTCCTTGTTCCATGGTAATGAACATAAAGTATCACTTTCAAGCAATTTACGACAATATATGCATGTTAATGTGGAAATCGAAGGTGAACAGGCATCATATGATTCTGATCCAGGAATATTTAACCATAAATTATAAACACACTGTGAAATAAAACTTAGAGGTCTAACTGGAAGTCAGTCACACAAAAGCAACAAATTGTAAATCTCTAGAAATAATTTTAAATACCCAAACCGTTTCTTATTAATAAGATTCAACATTGTTTCCTACTAGGAATCTTTGAAAGAAACTAGCTTTATGGTCTTAGCGCAATGGGACACAGCTAGTTGTAAAATAATATGTGTTAAAATATTGTATGGTATTGTATTTTAGAGGTCGTAAAGTACTAGTTTAGACCCATCTGCTCAAATAATAAATGCGAGAGCGTGGGAAACGATCTAGCTTGACGAGACTCAAGGCATGTCGTCTTGAGATGGTCAAGCCAAGCCAGTCTTCACTTATTCGCCCTCTAGTGTAGTCGAGTTATTATCGCTCTTAGTCTATTATTAAGGCGTTGGCTCAGTTTAATATTAGTATTTGTTACTTAGTTTTACACAGTGCTTACATCTAGTTAATATAGTTCTATAGTCGCGTTTGAACTTTCATTCATCTATCCCAACACTTATCCCAATATTGCCAAAATTCCATTAACATTGTCTTGAATGCAGGCAACGTCACAACATATCTGATGGAGTTCCTAAACTCATTGAGCGCTTCAGGACTCCCAGCACACACATTAACCCTGAAAGTTGGAGTTTCCATCATGCTTCTTCGGAATTTATCACGTCCAAAGTTACATTAGTTATAATTATATGTACATATTTAGTTGTGCATACATAAACGTAACTAAATAAAATTTAAATACTTGGCCTCACGTTTTTTATATCTATATTCACCTTTCCTGTAATCTTACTTCTGAATAATATTAGACCTAAATTCGAAAGTTTGTTAGGAAGTATGGATTTCTACCATAGGTCACTCGATAAGTTTTGAGATGCTCGAAATTCGAAAATGGAACGCACCTGAATTATATGTTTTTAAAAAGCAAATTAATTAAAAATAGAACACAAGTTGCCGATTCGCTCCAATTTAAAAATGAATATGTTACAAGTATTTTTCTAAAAAGGTTCCCGCGTTTTTTCTTTGTAACAATGAAGCTTAACCACGAACATTTGCGTGCTATGATATTTTATGATTTTAAATTTGGTTTATCTGAACAATTGTGTTTGCAACGATTGCAGTCAGCGTTAGGAGATTTTGCTCCTTCACGGGCCACAGTTTTTAGATGGTTCAACGAATTTAAAAGGAGTAAAACCAGCCTCGAAGATGACCACCGAAGTGGTCGCCCGCAAACAGCAGTAACTGCAGAAAACGTGTGGACTACTGAAATGTTGGTGAGAGAAGATCCACGAATAACATACAAAGACATAGAGAATATCTCCGGCGTCAGTTCGGGGAGCGTTAGTATCATTCTACATCAACATCTTGGAGTAAGGAAGCTCTGTTGTCGTTGGATACCACGTTTGCTCTCCGATACTGAGAAACAGGCTCGTGTAGATTGGTGTCGTGAGATGCGTCTACGATTCGACAACGGGACATCGCGGCGTGTATCGGAAATAATTACAGGTGACGAAACATGGATTTACCAATATGACCCGGAAAATGAAGCGGCAATCGTCAGTATGGGTCTTCTCAGAGGGAAAGTTACTAACAAAACTACAAAGACCTCGTAACGTCGGCAAAAAAATGGTAGCTAGTTTCTTTTCACGGGGCGGACATTTATCAATATCAATGCTGGAAAATTATAGGTCATTCAACTCTGATTGGTATACTACAGTAGCATTGCCGCAAGTTTTCAAAGCAGTGCGAGAGAGGAGACCAAAGACTGGACTTCGGGGAATCTTGCTGCATAACGATAACGCCTCTTCACATACGTCCCTCAGAACAAAGGCGTTTATTGAGAAAGCTGGGATAGAAACCTTACCACATCCACCCTACAGTCCTGACTTAGCTCCCTGCGATTTCTTTTTGTTCCCGGTGGTGAAAGAAAAAATAAAAGGGAAGTTTTTTCGAGTGCTGAAGAAGCCGTGGCTGCATATGAAGAAGCAATTTCGGACCTATCTGATGAAGACTGGCAAAAGTGCTTCCAAAGTTGGTTCAGACGAATGGAACTTTGTATAGAGAGTAATGGAGAGTATATTGAAAAAATGAAAAATAAATAATACTAATATCTTCAATAGTTTTTTTTAATCTCAAAATATATCGAGTGACCTACGTATGTATATATTTCTTAGATTTCACTGGAGGACCGATTTGGATGATATTTGCAATGGACTTGATTTGGATAGGTACAGTCAAGGACGTAAAAATAGAAAATTGGTACTGAATCGCCCGATATACACCTACTAAGTTCACAAATTTAATAAGGGCAAAAAACTATTGATTTTGGAGTGTAGTTTTATTTAGTGGTAATTGTATAATATTTTATCTGGACTTTACTTCATGTTTCGCCTTCAGAGGAGGGGGGTGAATTAGCCGCTTACAGTGGCGTGACGTAGGAAAAGCTTATAACCACCTTTTTCTTTAAATATGAGTTGGAGCTGCCGAGACGTACCTTTCGCTGAAGGGCGCCGTAACACTCCAATTTTGAGTTCTCGTTGTTCTCCACACACACAACAACACTTTAAGACGACTGCTTTTGTATTTCACAAATATAATTTGCGATTTTATGAATTAAAAGTTCTTTCTTCAGTAGCGAATACGCGCACGCGCCGTCAGCTTGTATTTTTTTTTTTTTTTTTTTTTCGAGTCTCGGCACAGGATAGATGGAAGGGGAGGTGAGGAAATATGTTGCCAGGTAAAGGTCTAGGAGTGTTTGAGATATGTGTATAATCGTTGGTTCTTGTTTATTAATCATTTATGATATAAATATAATTAAACTTAAAATAATATTAGTTAATGGCGCAGCCAACTTCGGGGGGCCTAGAGGTTTCCTCTACAATGTGTTGAAAAATATAAAGAAAAAATAAATATCATGACATAACTTCCTGAGAACTTAAAACTAATACAGTTGAGTTTAAATCTATTGAGTTGGTAATGGGCAGAGCCGAGTTACTGGGCGTACATAGTTTCCAGAAGGAGTTTTAACTCGAGCGACGCGAATTATGTTATCTTTTCCAGGAAAAACCTCTGTAACAATTGCAAGAGGCCAAAACATGGGATGTGAATTATCCTCCTTAACTATGACAACTGTCCCCACACTCACAGGTTTTGAAGGTGAATTCCATTTATCGCGGTGTTGGAGTGAAGTAAGATACTCCATGCTCCAGCGTTTCCAATAACTTTGAATTATTCTATTTAACAATTGATAACGAGTGAGTCTATTATCTGTAAGACAGAGATCAATGTTTTCTGCGGGTAAATATTTTAAAGGCGTGACATTTAAAAAGTGACTGGGAGTCAATGCAGATGGGTCGCAAGGATCTGATGAGAGAACGCAGAGTGGTCGGCTATTCAGTAATCCTTCAATCTGCACTAGAATAGTGTTGAATTCCTCATAGGTAAGTATTTGACTTCCGATGGCTTTAAACAAGTGAGTTTTTACCGATTTTACATTTGTTTCACTTAATCCGTTGAAATTTGGTCCATATGGGGGGCTGTGTTGAAATTGAATTTTCTGTTGGATAAGATAATGACTCAGATAATCATTATAATCAGTGGACTGTATTAAGGAGTAGATTTCATCTAGCTTGCGTCTTGCACCCATAAAGTTAGTGGCTCCGTCACTATATAGAATAGAAACAGGGCCGCGGCGTGCAACAAAACGTTTGAATGCTGCGAGAAATAAGTCTGTACTCAGGTCCGAGACCAGCTCTAAGTGAATTGCTTTAGTCGTAAGACATACGAATAAGCAAACATACGCTTTATGGCTTTTAACACCACGACGGCGTATGTGCGTTACATAAAAAGGTCCTGCGTAATCGACAGCGGTATGGACGAAAGACTTGACTTGTGAAACTCTAATTGCAGGGAGATCACCCATTTGTGGGATAGTGTTACGCGGCTTAACCTTAAAACACGAATAGCATTTGTATAATCTGTGCCGGATTAGGCCTCTGGCAGAGAGAATCCAATATTTCTGACGAGTTAGAGACAAAACTAAAGCTGCACTTGTGTGCAGATTCGAGGTGTGATAATGATCAATTAATAGTGAAACTATGCGACCTTTGGCTGACAATAATATTTGATGCTTTTGGTTGAAATCCAAAAAAGAATGAGTAAGCCTGCCACCTACTCTCAAGAGACCTTGGTTATCTATAAAGGGGTTTAGTTTTAAAATAGCTTTGCTAGGGCAACCTTTATTGTTTTTAAGCGCGTGGATTGTATGTGAGAGATACTCAGATTGAGCGTTGCGTATTGCATAATACTCCGCCTTTTCTAAATCCTCTATAGATATACAGCCCGTTGAATCGAGTAATTTTAGAAAGCGGAGTACGTATACAAGTGCGCGAACGAATTTTGTCCAAGTTGAGCAGCGTTTGGCGAGCGCGATAATGGGTTCTGTAACATCAGCCGTAGCCGTAGTATGTACGTGGCATGAAATATTCTTAATCTCATTTATTTCTGCAATTTCATTATGGTTTACTTTGTATTCTTTTACAGGCCAGGCGCTCAATGGGGCGCACAACCACTGCGGACCATGGAACCAGAACGTATTATTTACTAATCCTTTTGGCGTTACAGGGCGTGAGACAATGTCAGCAGGGTTTTCAACGCCACGTACGTGATACCAGTGCGACGCGGGTAAGTATTCATTTATCTGAGAGATGCGATTAGCTACGAAGGTATGATACTTGTGAGCGGGTGAATGAATCCATGTAAGGGTAACTGTTGAATCTGAGAATGCGTATATTTTATTTATGCTGCATCGTTTCTCGAGGACGCTGCGTGTCGAGTCAATTAATTTAGCGAGTAAAACTGCGGCGCAGAGCTCTAAACGCGCAAGAGTTTTGTTTGGCGTGGAAACTTTAGATTTAGCGGCGAGTAACTTGACTGAATGGGCATTTGCGTTTTCGTCAGTATCCACACGTAAGTAGATAGCAGCACCAAAACATTGCTGACTAGCGTCAGCAAAACCAATCAGTGTTATTATTGTTTTAGAAGTTATTCCTATATGACGCGGTATTTTAATTTCAGATAGATGCGGCAGCTCATCGCGAAACTTCGTGCATTTAGTGAGAATGGAATCAGGAACCTTATCGTCCCAATCGAGTTGTAACTTCCAGCAGTCTTGAATAAGCAGCTTCATGTAAGCGACGACGGGACTCAGAACACCCAAAGGGTCGAATAAACGTGCAGTTACTGAAAGAATTGAACGTTTAGTACAAGCTTCTGGAAAATCGATATTTGTTTTGAAATGAAAGTTATCATCGGTAGGTTGCCATTGCATGCCCACGATCTTGGTATCTGCGTTGGGATCATCGTCAAATTTGACAGCGAGAGGGCTCTTATGATCGATTGGAATGCGAGACATGAATTCATTATCATTTGAGATCCATTTGACTAAATTAAACCCTCCTGATTGAAACATAGCGGTCATCTCTTTATAAGTGTTTTCAGCGATATCTAGATTATCAACTGAGCTTATATAGTCGTCGACATACATATGATTCTCGGCTTCATAAGCGGCGAGCGGATAAGAAGTGCGGCTGTCACAGGCGAGCTGACGTACGACACGTAAAGCGAGGTAAGGGGAGCTGGACACGCCAAAACAGACCTTATTAAACATATAAATGTCAATAGGCGCGGTGGGGTCAAATCTAAATAGAATTCGTTGAAATGCGTGGTGCTTTGGAGAGAGATTCACTTGAAAATACATTTTTTCAATATCAGCGCTTAGTGCGATTGAGAACATACGGAGGTTGAGAAGCAAGTCGAATACATTATAATGTAAAATTGGTCCTGTGTATAATAAATCATTAAGTGATTTAGAAGACGTGGTTTTGCATCCAGCGTCCAGGACTACGCGCGTCTTTGAAGTTTCTTTCTCCGGGCGATACACAGCTCTGTGCGGCATGTAATAAGATTGCTCGTCTTGAAAATCGTTTTGAACTTTTGTCAAATACCCTTTATCAATATATGACTGAATGGTTGCGTTATAATCTGACCGTAAATCTGTAGAATCGAGTTTCTTTTCTAGGTTCAGTAAGCGGCGCTTAGCAATAGTGTAAGAGTGTCCTAACTCAGAAGGCGAATGTTTGAAAGGTAATTCAACCGTGTATCTACCGTCGTCGCCGCGGGAGTAGGTAGATTGAAATATTTTTTCACAGGCTTCGTCATCGGGACTGAAATGCTTTTTATCAGGAACACTTTCTATTTCCCAAAATCGTTGTGTTAGTTGATTCAATGAGATGTCTTCTGTTTGACAGAAGAAAGTCTTTTCTAGGTTATGCGTGTTTGCGTTGCGCGGAGAGTAGGGAAGACATTCGGCCTTACCCATAGCTACGTATCCTAAACTAGTTTCTATACCTACCACGGACGAGTTCGGTGAGGTAGATTTATGCGATCCAAGTAAAAGCGGGAATAACTCGTTGCCTATCAAACAATCTATTTCACAAGGCGCGTAATATTGCTCGTCAGCCATCGGTAAGCCCTGCAAATGAGTTAATTCTTTCCTATCAACTTCGGCGTTAGGTAAATAATCCGTTATCGTGTCAATAACTCGAGCGCGAACTGTGTATGAACAGCGTGGATCGAAGCGAGAATGCATCTTAAATTGCGTTATTCCGACTGAGACATTTTCAAGTTGGCCTATGCCCTTGACTACGGAGGGCGCGGGTGTAATTTTTAAATTTAAGCGTTCACAGCAGGCTTTTGTAATGAAATTACTCATAGACCCGGTGTCTAAAAATAAGCGCATACGATTTTCTTTATTATTGTTATACACGTTAACAGTCGCGGTGGGTAATAATACTGTAGTATCATGATTAAAACTAAGCGTTGGGACGGTTACCGAAAGCGCATAATTGTTATCAGTATTTGAATTCGAGCGCGCAATTGGCGAGTTTGATAGGGAATCCCCATTCGTAACAACAGTATGCGCGAGAGGCGGACGCGACGCGAGCGACGAGTGAGAGTGCGAAAGAGACGGACGAGGGGCGGCGAAGCTCTCCGGTGGCGGCGCGGGCAGCGATGTTGACGTGGCGCGCGGACAGCCTGAACCGTTTCCATGGTTACTAGTAACATTTTGATCATATGAGCGGGAAGCGCGAGGTGCATTTAAATTATTGTTATTGTCATAGTGCAATAAAGAATGATGTTTGCGGTTGCACATTGAGCATCTGTTATTTGATTTACATGTATTTATGTGATGAAAACCTAAACAGTTAATGCAGAATGTATGTTGACGAACAATGTCGTTGCGCGTTTGAGCATTATGCTTTAAAAATTGTTCACATTTGAACAAAGGATGAGAGACTGCAGAGTTGCATACTTTGCAAGGAGATTGAGACCAAGTGACATTACCTTTATATAGAGCCTGAGGAACAGCACTTTGAGTTTGAGCACAAAATGTTTTTGTTTTGGTTATTTGCGGTGCGGATATAGTGGGTCTACTATATTGAGTTCGACTATTATTACTTGATTGAGAACGAGACGGAGCATGTAGTATGGAAAGTTTACTTTGTTCAAGCAAAAACTCCTTTAAGTCCATAAATGTGGGAATATCTTTCTGCCTATGGGCCTGCTCAAATAAGTCAAGCATTGTTTTATCAATGTACGGGCACTTGTCTACACGTACATTGCTTGATAGGTATCTTGATATTTGGTTGGAACACGAAAGTCTGTTTTCTTGATAAATTCAATTTATTTTACTTGATAGGTGTGCACACTTATAATTAGCGAACGTGAACTGATTTATTGACTAGCGGAAAGCTATACAAAGTAAAATGCTGATGATGCAAATGATAATATGACGCATGTGCGATGTACTCGTACATATTCCGGGGCGAGAAGAGATGAGATAAAAATATAAATCTGATACAAAAAATAGATTAAAATTACAATGAATTAAAAGTTACTACTTTAAAATTAGGAGACGTGGCTTTATCTGTTCGCGAAGTATTTTTTGTTTCGCTGCCTCCTGCGTCGTTGTGTTGGCTAGTTCCGGCGGCTGCGGGAGCGCGCGGGTGGGCGCGGGGCGCGGGCGGGTCGGGGCCGGCCGCGGGCTCGGGGGCGGCCGGAGACGACGTCGGCGGCACCCTCCACTTAACTCGACGTATTATGAAGCATAATGCTACTGCTCCGATCACTCCAAGTATCACGTATATCATGGCATAATGATGAATGTCGTGGTACGATATCTTCTCCGATGTGATCTCGACTTTTTTCAATTTTTCGACTTTTTCTCCGAGCTTTACTGTTTCTTTTTGTAAATCTTCCGATTCATTTTTCGCTTGAATATGCGGGATGCTGATGTTGATGACGTGATTTATGGGAGCGATAACAGGATTGTATAATTCAGGTTTTATTTTAATTTCCGACCAGTGAGGTTTGTGCGGGAAAATTGTGAAATTATCTGTCTTGATAATGCAGCCGTGACCTATGTTAATCAGTCCGGCGTTCGTCAACTGATGAGCGGTTACTTGATCCGCGCATAGTGTCCGAACCTGACACCGCTCGCAACAGAAGTAAATGTAAGTATTTAATGCGTTACTTTCTTGCCAGTCGTTTTTACATGATGCGTTGACCGTTTTGCATTCTGAGTTTTCCCTCTTGCAAAAACTGTTATCGTCTTTCAATTGATAGACAGGTTTCTTGATGTTACAAAAATAAGCGTCGGATACTATTGCGCATGTATTGACGTCATATTGCGACATGGGTATGTAGGTATCTTTCTTCATGTTGATAGATACGTAGTCGGATACGGGTAAAATAGCCATAAATTTTCTACCGATTTTCTTGGGTACCGGGATTATCTTCAGAAGTTCATAGGTATCTCTACTGATAAGGGGTACCCTTAACTCGAAGATGAGGAAGTTTTCCATCATCCTTGTCTTCACTTTCAACAGGTCAAATATCTTGCGCAGGTCAGAGTGTAAGTTATCAATTGGCAAAGACACATCTCTTGGTAGTGTGCTTGCTATTGTACTTAGCTCGTTAATAAGTTGTTCCGGAGTCAGCAGGTGTAAGTTGAAACGTCCATGATAAATATCAGTGATGGTGTCCAATAATACGTTTTGGATTCCCTTTAAGTTATAAAGCATGTTACTAGCTATAGTGGCTCCTATGTTGAAGTCATTAATAATGTTGTTTGTTTGGAATTTATCTTGTAAATTCTTGAATGCGTCGTCTAAATTGTTCATGTGTTGATGTATCATTTTATGCTGTTGATTCATAGTTTCTTCTGTGCGTTTGAGTAAGTTATATTCTGCTTCTACGATGGATGTTTGATTTTTCCAAAGAGTGGCCATATGTTTCGCGTCGTCTCGTAAAAGTGAAATATCTTTCTGATATTGTTCGGCGAACCTTTCATCTAGTACGCCAAAGAGACTGTTAGCGATGTAACCGACACCGTCGATAAGGCCGCGTCGCTGACGTAGCGCGGGTCGCGTGCTCGAGTGCTGACTGAGTAACATCTGGTTGTAGTACTCAAGTTCGGAGAATCCGTGACGTAGTTGTAGTGATATTATGTCACAATGTATTTGAGTTTTTATCGTTTCGCATGTATTTTTAAGAAATTTTGTATACTTTTGGAATGCGTTCATTGCTTCCCAATACGGCTCCATGTTATAATAAACGATGAGTTTCCATTCGTCTCGGATTAGCATCATGTCTGCCATTTTATCGAAGTAAAGACCTTGTGTTTCACGGAATGGCATAATGTTGACGTCGCACTGGCCACTTGAAAGGCATGATAAAAATAACATCAGTGCGGCAAACGTTGATGATAGTGTATATTTGGCTTTGATTGTGTTCGTTTTTTGAGGTGTTCTGCGTAGATTTTCCTTGTTGTCATCTTTACCACGTGAAGGCTGTTCTTGATTCGTTTCATCTTCATTGTGCTCTGACAGGAGCGACAGCTTTGCTATCGGACGTTTTAGGGTTCCACTTTTCGTTCTTAGTGTCACCACACGCACATATTGATCTTGTCCTGGGTGTAACTCTATAACCCTGCCCATAGTCCACTTGCCGGGTGGTAGGTTGTCATCATGAATGAGCACAACGTCGTTAATATTGATATTAGGATGCGGTTTTCTCCACTTGCTTCTTGTGTTTAACTGTGTTAAATATTCCGTGCGCCATCTTTTCCACAGGTCTTGAAGTATTTTTTGAGTGAGTTGCCATCTTATCCGTAGATCACTTTCCGTTTCTATCAATGTTAGAGTGGGTCCACTATTTAGAAAATGAACCGGCGTTAAGTAATTAATATCGTTCGGGTCTTCAGACAACGCACAGAGTGGGCGCGAGTTGAGGCAACCCTCAATTTGAGCTAAGAGAGTGTTAAATTCCTCATATGTAAGCTTCTGCTCACCGATAACTCGTTTAAGATGGAATTTAAATGCGCGCACAGCACTTTCCCACAACCCTCCAGCTGTGGGCCATGCGGGGGCGTTGAAGTGCCAAGTGATCTCCATGTCTGATATTTGCGCCATAAAGTCTTCATTCATGATGTGTTGGATTTCTTGATATTGTTCTTGCAGTACCCTGCTTGCCCCAAGGAAATTCCGTCCTTGATCTGAATATACGTGCAACGGCGCTCCTCTTCGAGCAGACATCCGGCGGAGAGCTGCTATGAAACCTGAGGTAGTCAGATCGGACACCAATTCTAAATGGACAGCTTTCGTTGCCATACAGACAAACACACACACGTATCCTTTGGTGGTCTTGATACCACGACCCTTGCTAGCCTTTAGGAACACGTGACCAGTGAAATCGACACCAGTGTAAGCAAATGGGCGAGACGGATTGCTTCTTGCTGCAGGTAAGTCTCCCATAACTTGCTCTTGCAGACTTGCTTTTTGCTTCTTACAGCTTACACATCGTCGAATATACAGCTTTGTTGCGTTGTTCCCACCAATAATCCAATATTTGTATCTGATGAAGTTGAGAGTAATACGGGCTCCACCATGAAGTACGATCTTATGTGCATAATCTATAATAAGTTCCGTCAAACGGTGTCTGTGCGGCAAAATTATTGGATGCTTCATGTCATACGATATATATGCATGTCTTAGTCTGCCTTTGACGCGGAGAATGCCTTCTTCGTCAATAAATGGACATAAATCTGAGATATTACTCTTAGACGAGACTGTGCCACTCCTCTTCAGGTCTTGTAGTTCATCTTGAAATTCATTATTTTGGACCCGTTTGATGATCATATCCTTTGCGTTTCGCAGTTCCGATATTGTAAGAAACTTGTCAGTTTTTCTATCTTGTTTTTTAGTTATGAATCGACGAACCCATGCCATAACATGTACGAGTTTTGTAAACGAACTGTATTTGTTAATTAAGCTATCAACAATACTATCTCCGGTTTCGTTGTTTACGACCGCATTAACTTGTATCCGTATGTTTTTCTGTTCTTCATCTGTGGTGTATGTTCTGGCTGTGTCTTGTTCCTCTGGTTTGAATGTGGATAACCAGGTAGGTCCTTGCCACCACAGATGATGTTGGCTTAATTGCGAGGCAGTGAGGCCTCTGCTTGCGCAATCTGCGGGATTTTCCGACGACTTCACGTAACGCCAGCATTCCGATGGTATTATTTCTGTGGTTTGTCGCACCCTGTTGGCGACAAAGGTCTTCCAGCGACTCGGGTCCCCTTGCAGCCACCCCAAGACAGCTGTAGAGTCTACCCAACCATAGACCTTGATATTATGGTTGGCTAAACATTCCTTGACCTTGACCATCAAGTTGGCAAGTAAGAGGGCACCACACAACTCTAGTTTTGGTAACGATATCGTCTTGTTATTCGGTACCAGTCTTGATTTTGCTGCTAACAGAATAATATTCGATTGCTCCTGAATGTTGATTCTGCAATAAATGCAACAAGCATATGTTTGAAGTGTTGCGTCACTGAAGCCGTAAAGGTGAATTTCGCTTGAAGCATCCGTGCCGAGCCATCGCGGTATTTTATATTTATTTATGTTGCTATTTAGGTCTTGCTTGATTTTTATCCACTCTGTGTTGATGTCATTAGGAATCTTGTCATCCCATTGTAGAGAACTTTCTTTCCATAGCTTCTGAAATAGCAGCTTCAATTTGGTGGAAACTGGGGTAAGCCACCCCACGGGGTCAAATAATTTTGAAATGTCTGATAGCAGTTGGCGTTTCGTAGTGCCCTTGTTGGTATCAGGTGATTTTTCAATTTTTGAATGAAAGTGGAATATATCTTGTGCGGGATCCCAGTTCAACCCTAACGTCTTTCTTGATTCCGCCTCCTTGAAAATGTAATTAGTTTCAGCCACGGTATCTTCACCGATCTTTTGAACAAATCCGTGATGATTCGACATCCATTTTCTCAGAAAAAAGCCTCCTGACTGCAGAAGCTGTTGCAATTCTTGCTGCAATTTTATAGCTGATTCGACGGAATGGGACCCGTGAAGGAGATCATCCATGTAGAAACACTCCTCCAGTACATGTGCGGCTTCAGGGTAGTTCGATCTTTCGTCATGTGCAAGCTGCTTTAGAGTCATCATAGCTAGAAAGGGAGCGGCTTTGAATCCGTATGTAACTGTGGTTAGTTGGTATTCTTGTAATATTTCGTGTGGCGTGTCTCTCCAAATAATCTTCTGTAAATTTTGGTCTTCTTCATGAATCCGTATTTGGCGAAACATTTTTTCCAAATCGGCAATAAAACAGATTCGATGCTGTCTCCATTTTAAAATTAAAGATAAGAGGTCCTTTTGAAGATTTGGGCCCTTGTGCATAAGATCATTTAGACTTACACCCGTTGACGTCAATGCGGACCCATTAAAAACCACCCTTAATGCCGTTGTAATAGAGTCGTTTCTTATGACGCAATGGTGAGGTAGATAGCACTCTCGTGTTTTGTTCTGTTGTGCTATCGGCGCTGGTTTCATATGACCGAGAGATAGGTATTCATGTATAAACGATTTATATTGTTGCGCAATTTGTCCATTCTTGATGAATTTGTTTTCTAATTGTCGGAATTGCATTACGGCTTTGTTTTTAGAATTTCCCAATCTCTTCAAACTTGTATCTTTGAAGGGTATTCTTACTTGATATCTTCCATTTGGCAGCCTTGTTGTTGTTGATCGATAAAACATGATACATTCATCTTCTTCGCAGGTATAGGGCGTATTTTCGGGGATGTCCTGTATTGTCCAAAATTTCTGTATGTCTTCAATATTATTTAACACCATATTACAATGGAACCCTTGCTGTACTTTGCCGGATAAAATATATCCCAGACGAGTTTGTTGAGCAATAAAGGGTATGTCATTATTCTTGTGAATGCCTTCCATGATAATATTTGCATATACCTCTGCTCCTAATAACAGGTCGATCGAGTTGCTGATGTAGAATTTTGGATCCGCAAGAGGTATGGTATTTAAAAGGTCCCATGTTGGTTTCGAAAACGTTGAATTTGGCAAGTTTCTTGTTAAACTTTTCATGATGAACGCGTCGGTATTAAATGAGTACTCCTGGTCTGACGATAGACAATTTAAGTTCATCTTCCCTTTACAAATGTTGTCATTAGTGCCGACTCCTGTGATCACGCCCTTACATTTGTGACGTGGCAACCCTAATTGTTGGGCCGCGTTCTCCGAAATCAGGCAAATTTGAGATCCCTGATCTATAAGGGCTCGCATGGTGCGGGGTGCCCCATCAGCTCCCAGGACCTTGATCATAGCTGTGGCTAAGAGTATTTTTGGTTGTTCATCGCCGTCATTTTGTTGCGCCACGTGTGACCCAGTTCCTTGTTGACGTGTTTGGCTTCCGTGCGCATTTTGATTGCGAAATACGTCGTGCAATAGTGTATTATGATACCCATTGCATTCTTGACAACGTTTTACAGAATTACAAGGTTTTCCATTATGATTATATAGACAATTATTGCAAAGATTGAGTTTCGCAATTGTTGTTCGTTTAAGTCCCGGTGCCATTTCTTTGAACTCTGTACAGAAGTATATTCCATGGTCATTCTGGCAGACCGGACACTTCCGCTGGTACCCGTAGGAAGTTTTACTCGACGTAGCCTTGTTGCTTGTGAAATATTGTTTGAAACGGCTTGTTTTGAGCTGATTGTTGGATGTCGACGGCGCATTAAAACTAGGCTTGTTCACAACGGCTTCTTGCTTGCGCCGTGACGATTCCATAGCTGTAAATTTGCCTTCCAGAAACGACAAAAACTCCTTTAACGATGGCAGATCTCGGGGCTGTTTTAATGACGCTATGTAGTCGTTATGGGTTTCGGCATCTAATTTTTGTGTTAATAAATGGACTAATATCGGATCCCACGTGTCAATATTGACGCCTAAATTCTTGATACCATTTAGACTTTCAATAGTTACGTCATGAAGTCTCTTGAGATGACTCGATGCGACGTGTTGTATTACCGGCAGGCTCATGACGGTATTAATATGAGTCGTAAAAATAAGTTTCTTGTTATTGTATCGATGGTTTAATATTTCCCAGCATGTGACGTAATTATCAGAGCTGATGGGTAGGTGTTGTATAAGGCGCTCTGGTTCTCCTTTAATCTTGCTCTTCAGAAACTGCATTTTTTGTGCATTCGATAAACATGTATTTCTATGTATTGCTTCTGTGAAAAGGTCTTTGAACGACACCCATTGTTGGTAGTGGCCATGAAATATTGGAATATCTAAACGTGGGGTTGCTTGTTCCCTATGCGATGTCGACCACAACTTGCTGTTAATTTCCTTCTTCATCGTTGCGAAGTCATTTTCGTATTTTGTGAAAGTTTTTTCGTAGTGCTCATCACTTCCATCGAGTTCACTGTCGATTTCCCAGTGCAGGGAGTCGATGGCAGCCCAACGTGAGCCTAGAGACTTGAGCAAATCTTCGAGCTCCCATTTCTCTTCTACGCCCTCCAGGTTCATATTTGTTAGTGTTCGAGATAACGCCTTAAAGTTGCTACTTTGTTTACGTAACATTTCATCTAGCTTGCTATGGTTTCCCCGGGAGGTAAACCCTTGATCAGCCTTCGCAGAGTCTTGCTCTGGGTTATCTCTGGATGTAAATACGTCTGAATTGGAGGGCCCTGGTGGTTGGTTCATGGGCGGTTGCCTGGACGGTGGTACAGGATAGCTGCTTGCGGGCGCGGGTTGTGTCGATTTTTGAATAAAGTCTCTTGTATCCAAATATAATTTCTGCGTCTCATCGTAGCAGTTCTTGAAGAAGTAGTCATGAGCAGGATCTCTAAAGTCACGTATCTGCTCGTCATTTTTACTAAACTCCTGCCAATGTAATTCTAAACTTTGTAGTCTCCTCTTGATGTGTTCTGAAGTCTTGCGATCTTGACCATCTTTCTTGAAGTTAATTTTCAGTTGTCGTATAGCGCCTTGTAGCTGAAGCTGACTTTGATACAATTCCTCCATATTATACGTTCTTGTTAACGAATAGAAACAAAATAAACTTGCTATTAGTGAGGATCTTGATAACTTTTATTTTCTTGTGTGTGAGACGTGTTTTCTCACCTTAATTTACTGACTTGTGTCGTGTTCACTAAACTTGCTTGAGTTCCTTGTATTGTTCGCGTCTTGCTTGCTGAGGATAGTAGTAAATAAGCCTTGATGCTTTAATCTTGATTTGATGCCTTGGTGCAGTTTGAGCAAACCTTGTTGTCTTACTCGATGACTTGATATTAAGTACTGTTAATGTACTTTCTCAAAGGGGACTGTCCTGCTAGTCCTGGTTTAGTGTTAATCGTATTCGTCCGCCTGATTTATGCGCCTTCTCAACTAAGTCGGTGGAACCCGCTGGTGGGAAGCCGACCAAGCCGATTCGCAACCAAACGAAATGAACACAAAAACACTTAACCCTAGAAGGTTCGAAGGACCATTAATGTACGGGCACTTGTCTACACGTACATTGCTTGATAGGTATCTTGATATTTGGTTGGAACACGAAAGTCTGTTTTCTTGATAAATTCGATTTATTTTACTTGATAGGTGTGCACACTTATAATTAGCGAACGTGAACTGATTTATTGACTAGCGGAAAGCTATACAAAGTAAAATGCTGATGATGCAAATGATAATATGACGCATGTGCGATGTACTCGTACAATCAAGTTTGCTTAATGCAATGTGAGTTATCATAAAATCTGACAAATCATTTATTTTTAAGCGCTGCAATGCAGCTTCAGCGGAACAAAAATTATCTACAATGTTATCCACAGATTGGCCAGGCTTTTGTTGTAACATTTGGTCTAGATACATAGAAGCCTGTACCCTGATATCTTGGTATTTAGCTAAAAGGGCCTTCCATAAAATATCATAGTTATCAGCGGTAGCGGTTATGCCAGCGCAGACATTAAGTGCCTTACCTGAAAGGCAACCAATCAAATACTGGACCTTTTCAGAATTTGACAGCTGAGTATTGGTGTGTATAACACTATGAAAATTCTCATAGAAAACTGGCCATTTGCTAGGTGCGCCATCAAAGCATGTGAGTTTGAGCGAGGGCAATTTAATATTTACATTTGAATTTTTCTTTTTGTTCTCTTGCTCTTGATTCAGATTGGTTTCTGTTTGTCTAATGAAACAATACAACTCATCAAATGTATTGAGTATGTTGTAACTCGGCTGTACCTCCGGTTTAAGTCTGAGTTTTTCAATAAACAATTTATCTATTGTATCTGTATATTCAGAGCGGGTTTTATCCAAAGATTGCACCCTAGCGATAAACTTTACGCGCGTGGCGTCATCTGAGACATTTAGGCTGAGGTTATAAATCTCTTGAATAATTTGAAACAAACATTTTTGTTTATGCTCAAGGAAATTAATCATGACATTGCTCTCATCTGAACTTTCAGGCTTTCTAGTTTTTTTATCCATAATAGTAAGTAAATGTATGCATTTAATGAGTTTCGAACATGAACTGCGATGAAATAGGTACAAAATAAAGCTACAATTAAAGTTACAATTAAATGAATATGGCGGGTAGGTATTTAACGAGTGTATGATGGCCGGCGGGGAACAACTTTAACAATCGATACATAAAACTGAAATATTGTTGTTCTATTGAAAACATCGAATAGAAAACAAAGTAGACGTGTAATAATTGAGTTTTGAGAGTAGTTTACTTCGAAATAATAAACAATGTGAGCGATGCAAACTAATTTAAATTGGCTATGCGGGATTAGAATGCGATGCGTTTGCGTGTTTTACTTGTAAATAATACTTGAAATAGGCAATAGTTAATTAGTACAGAGAAGAGGAGGAGGAGGATGTACTGTTGTAAGAGTATGAGAAGGATTCGGATCGGAAAGGACCACACTTGGAGCTGCCGAGACGTACCTTTCGCTGAAGGGCGCCGTAACACTCCAATTTTGAGTTCTCGTTGTTCTCCACACACACAACAACACTTTAAGACGACTGCTTTTGTATTTCACAAATATAATTTGCGATTTTATGAATTAAAAGTTCTTTCTTCAGTAGCGAATACGCGCGCGCGCCGTTAGCTTGTATTTTTTTTTTTTTTTTCTAGTCTCGGCACAGGATAGATGGAAGGGGAGGTGAGGAAATATGTTGCCAGGTAAAGGTCTAGGAGTGTTTGAGATATGTGTATAATCGTTGGTTCTTGTTTATTAATCATTTATGATATAAATATAATTAAACTTAAAATAATATTAGTTAATGGCGCAGCCATGAGTAAATGCATACGCTTCGGCTTCCCTTCAATTTTTTGACGCCACCCCTCTGCCGCTTACTGACACATACTGAATTTCACGCGACGGAGCCACGGGTACAGCTAGTTTCAAAATAAAATTTGGGTTTGAATTCAACGCTAAAATTCAGCAGTAAATTAGGAAACAACCATATGAAGTAGCGGGCGATTAGTTGATTTGAACACTACGTTAGTTAGATTTTTGTGAAGTATCATTTAATAACCCTATCATAGTCTCACCTTTTAATAATTTTGCACTTAACTGATACAGTGAGCATCAAATAGCGTAGTATATCACATCATTATAATTATTTCAGCCATAGGACGTCCACTGCTGGACACAGGCCTCCTCAATAGATTTCCACATGGGCCGTATAGAGCCGACCAGCATCCAGCGAGTCCCCGCAACCATAACCAGGTCCACTTTGCGGGTGGCCTTCCTCCGCTCGAGAAACTTCAAGAACCTTGCAAATATATCACAACACATTCTTACTATAGGCACAAAGATGGGTCACGATATATTTACCGCTTTGAATGTTACAGACTATTTGATGAAGACTGTACGAGGAAGCGAGATATTCGTGGCCCTAAGACATGGCTCTTTGACAAGTGACTCGTGGCAAATATAAATCTGCGTAGCTGGCTGGCTGGCTTCCGTCTCAGGCATGTGATATTGCGTTGAAAGTAACTAAATAAAATTTAAAAACTTGGCCTCACGTTTTTTATATCTATATTCACCTTTCCTGTAATCTTACTTCTGAATAATATTAGACCTAAATTCGAAAGTTTGTTAGGAAGTATAGATTTCTACCATAGGTCACTCGATACATTTTGAGATTAAAAAAAACTATTGAAGATATTAGTATTATTTATTTTTCATTTTTTCAATATACTCTCCATTACCCTCTATACAAAGTTCCATTCGTCTGAACCAACTTTGGAAGCACTTTTGCCAGTCTTCATCAGATAGGTCCGAAATTGCTTCTTCATATGCAGCCACGGCTTCTTCAGCACTCGAAAAAACTTCCCTTTTATTTTTTCTGAATAATATCCTAACATGCATATGCTCTCCTAAATTGCTTGAATGTGATAACTTCATGTTCATTACATAGAACAAGGAAGTGCGGCCAAAATCAAAAGTCAAAATCGCTTTCAGAGTTATTAATTAAAAGAAAAGTGTATCCTTACTTTTATTTTTCAGAATATTGATTTTTTGGCTTATATAACTCAGAATCGTTTATACATTCTTACTTCGTACCAGTTTTTAGGGTTCCATAGCCAAAATTGCGAAAAAAGAACCCTTATAGTTTCGTCATGTCCGTCCGTCCATATGTCACAGGCATTTTACTCAAAAACTATATTCATATTCATTTATTGCAAGTATCACGTGTTACATAAGGTCTTACAAATAATTAAAGGTATTTAGCGTTCACATGGACCCTGCTAGGGTATATTGCAATGTACTTAACTAAAATTATAATAAATTAACAAGATTAAACTTAAACTTAGTCCATGCAACATACTTATTATTTAAAATTGGGTAGTTCGAATTAACATTTTCATTTTGACAGGGTTCTATCGTTCAAGTATTCATCAACAGTATAATAACACTTTTCAATTAATACAGTTTTAAGTTTTCTTTTAAATAGTATTTTTTCTATTTTTTTTTGTATTTTATTGGCAACGAGTACGAATTGGTAAAACGGACCGTTTCTGAACATAGCTAATTTGGAAGTCGGTAATTCTAATTGGTCTATGTTATATTTTTCCTTTGTAATTAAACTACTTTTTGCTTATATAAATATGAATTCTTTCTTACAAACAGGGCCGCTTCCAATATATAAATTGAAGGTAACGTGAGGACTTTTAGGTTCACGAAATGCTGGCAGTTCTCTGGTACTCGAGTATTTGTTAGGATGCGGATGCATTTCTTTTGCATTACGAGTAATTGGTGTACAATGTGCTGGCTCCCCATAAGATTACACCGTACTGGAGCCACGCATGTGCAAAAGCAAAATATGCCGACAGTGCGTTTTTAGGTTTGTGTTGACCTTGAGCACACTTAGCGCATAAATAATGCTAATTTATTTATTTTTTAGGGTTTGAATGTGATAATGCCAATTAACACTAGAATCTTCCTAATAATTTAAATTCATCTACTTCTTCAATAATTTTATTATTTATTTGTATTGAAAATTGCAAAGGTTTTTGTGTATGGGTTTAAATTGTATCGCTTTGAGGTTAATTTCTGAATTGTGTTATTAGCTATTTCTGACAGCTCATCGTTGCATTCCTTATTATCGACCCTACTTATGAGTATCGAGACGTCGACGCCAAACATTACACATTTGACGCTAAGTATTTGGGGCAAGTCATTAATATAAGCAAGGAATAGCCGACATCCGGCTACACTTCCCTGAGGCATTGAGCATTTAAAGTTGCGTCCACACTTGTATCATTTGGTCGTATCCGATCACCGTGCCGTGGCATGACTGCGTATCGCGCTGCTTGGATGCTTACTGTCGGCTCGCTGATTATGCCGTACTCGTCCGGTATTACTGTGTGATATGCGTAGCAAAATGGATTTCGAGCGATCTGATCGGCGCAACGTCCAAACGCGTGATCGTGACACGCGATCATGCCACGCGACGATGATCTGATACGGGCAAATGATACAAATGTGGACGCAACTTTAAATGCTCAATGCCTCAGGGAAGTGTAGCCGGATGTCGGCTATTCCTTGCTTATGGACGCACCTTAATGTGTCGCATTTGAGAGGTTACTGTTTTTTGTGGCTCCTGAGTTTTTACAGTATCAGTTTATTTCCACACACTGTTGCAAATTTTGTTGATGAGTTTGGAACCACCTATATGTGTTTCCTCGGATACATATACGGTATAATTTCCATAATAGAATATCGTGGGAAACTCGGTCGTAGGCTTTGGACATACCCAGAATTAACCATATAGTGTATCTTGCTATTAACGCAAGTAAGTATTTCCTGGATATAATTGTAAACTGCTAGTACTGTGGAATGATTTTTTCTGAAGCCAAAGTGATTTTTATCTAACAGCCCATATTTTTCGAAGAATACGTGATTTACCATAGCTTGTTCAAATAACTTTGAGATGTTAGGAAGAAGGGCAATCGGCCTGTATTGGCTTGGGTCTGTGTCAATACCTCGCGGTTTTAGTATAGATTTAATTTTTGAATTATTTAATAAATCGTTACGCCATCGGTAAAAGACTGGTTGATTAAGTTCTGTCATCGATAAAGGCATCGCTAATTCATTCGAACAAAACTTAATTAATACCGCAGGAATTTCATCCATACCAAAACTCATTAATTTTTTATTTGACGGATTAGTGTGTTAATTTCCGACTCAGTTATTTCACGTATCATTATAGAGTTTACATTGGGGGTGATCACTGGTCGGCCAGTCGCTTTTTTACCTGCGCACAGTGGATCGAAATGAATAAAAATTGGACATTCGCATTTTTTTCCAAAAATCGTAGTTAAAAAAATGCTTTTCGGTTGTAAATGATGCAAGGAATAAAAAATGTTATATAAAACTTTTCAATATGGGGCTTATTTTAAGCAGAAAAAAATAAAGTGTGTTTTTTTGTATAAAACTGAAAAATAGGTATCTTATTGTAAGAAAACTGTAACCAATCCCCCTTTCAAACCTTTAGAATATCATTGTCCTACTTCAGAGTAGTGGAAAACAGTAAACAGTTTATCTCAGTAGGTGCCCGTTTTTTTTTATAGTCCAATCAAAAGACAGTAAATACAACATTTTTGTTAGTTCTTTTTTTTATTTTCTTATCAAAACGGTATATTCATGACAATTTAGTATAAAAACAACATATATTTGATATTTTGATAAAGATAAAAACAATTTTTTACAAGAAAATGGTTAAAAATTACAAAACAAAAAAACACACTTTATTTTTTTTGCTTAAAATAAGCCCCATTTTGTAAAAAATTGTATAACATTTTTTATTCCTTATATTATTTACAACCGAAAAGCATTTTTTAAAATACGATTTTTGGAAAAAAATGCGAATGTCCATTTTTTATTCATTTCGATCCACTGTGCTGCGCGCGCGCTGCTTATCGCCGTCGTCGGCACAGGCGATGATGATAGCGGCGTCTCGCCCACTGACGCGAAGTGTTCGTTTAGAGTGTTTCTTATTTCGATGGGCGTTTCTAAAACAGTATCTCGAATTTTTAAAGTAGTTTTTATAATGTTGTTTTTTGGTGGTTGCGGAATATATAATAAAATCCATTTATGATATTCCACATTGTTTTAATTTTATTGGTTGATTGTTGCATCTGTTTTATAAAATTCAGTTTTTTTTGATAGGGTTACGCATTTTTTCAAAGTTTGTACATACTTTGAATAGTAAACTCTATAGCCTTTACTATTTGTATGCTTTTTTTTATTCGAAGAAATCTTTAGTGGTTACACGTAGTTTTTAGTCCGGTTGTTAACCACGGTTTATTAATGGTTTATTTTTAATTTTTAAGCGTTTTTTTCGGAATATGTTTTGTAAGCAGTTCTTGCAACTTATTATGGAACTAGCTGTGCCCGCGGCTCCGCCCGCGTGGAAATAGGCCTGTGTCAGTAATCGCCTAAATCACCCCTCTCCCCTGGAGGCGAAACTTGAAGTAAGGTCCAGATAAAAGATTAAAGAATAATCACTAAATTAAACTAAACTCCAAAATCAATAGTTTTTCGCCCTTATTCAAAATTTTGACGTGATTTAAGAGACATAGAGTATATACTTAGTAGGTGTATATCGGACGATTCAGTACTATACTATATACTATACTAAGTTAGTACTAGTAACACAATAATCCAAGTTGGTCGTAAATAAATAATTTATTATTATTATTTAATATACAAATTTTCCAAAAAAACATTGTAACTACGGATTGCAATCCGGTCCGGCGGATCCGGTAATCCAGCCGGATCCGGTTATTTTTGGCGGTCACCGGATCCGGTGAAAATTTACCCATGTAGACCCGAAGAGACTGAAGAGACGCTACAACAGACATACATACAGACTACCCAACCCACGAAAGCTGATTCTAATTTGGTGGAAATTTAAGTTAGGAAAATAAATTCAAGTGTCAATATGATCTAGATCTAATTAAGCTTTAAAGAACGATGTCTTTCTTAATTATTGTTTGAGACATTAATTTTGTTTAATGATTATTTATTTTTCTTTGGCCAAATTAGAAAATCATTTTTTTTTTCAATTAACGTTATTACGAGTATAACATGTATCTTACCTATTATTTAAAGTGCAATGTGATGTCATATGTGATTACTGATTAGCTTTATTTATGTGTGTTTACTATACTTCCTTAATACCCGTAATATAATATTACGGGTATTCAGGAAGTATAGTATTTTATTATTGTTGATTTTTACCTCTAATATGTAATATATAATAACGATGATTAAATATTACATAGTAGAGAAGAAAAGTGGGGTGAAAGTTAAAAAAACGATCATGAATCCTGATCTAATACACCAAATTAGTGGTAAATTCTTTAGATTTAGCAGATTTAGCAATTAAAACTATAAAAAGTTCGTTTAATTAAAGTGTTATCTTTAT
Source organism: Hedya salicella (assembly GCA_905404275.2). Classification (NCBI taxonomy): domain Eukaryota; kingdom Metazoa; phylum Arthropoda; class Insecta; order Lepidoptera; family Tortricidae; genus Hedya; species Hedya salicella. The sequence goes on along the minus strand of FR990111.1, from coordinate 12,500,420 downwards.
ATTTAATAAAGAAGATTTAATTTTGTTTATTTACTACGAAACAAAGCTTACCATGTGTGTGGCTCAAAAAGGTTAATAATGTTATTAAGTTAAGGCTAAATATTATTGAAGCAGATGCTTACATTTTTCATATTATTGTGAAATAAGTGGCTAGTGAGCCTGATTTTTAACTTCATAAGGGAGTGTTTTAGCGCTAATCTATAAATTCATTAGTTAATTTGCAAAAACAGCTCCGCATGTCTACTTCACGGCCAATAAACTGATCAAAAGCATAATGTTCAATATACGCAATAGCAAAACTTGTTTGGCAAGCAAGCAATTGAGAAATGGACCGGATTGCATTCCCTAATTGTAACGGATTATTTTTCTTGAATGTTCGTGTGTGTCGTTGTGGCTTCATCACTCCAAAACGACTAAACGGATTTCAAATATTTTTGGTACATGGGTAGCTGGGCATCTACAGATGGTTGTCTCCATGCCACAATGTCATCATCATCATCATCATTTCAGCCATAGGACGTCCACTGCTGGACACTGGCCTCCTCGATAAATTTCCACATGGGCCGGATAGAGGCGACCCGCATCCAGCGAGTCCCCGCAACCATAACCAGGTCGTCAACCCCCTTGTGGGTGGCCTCGCCTTGCTCCGCTTGCTGATACGCGTTCTCCACTCGAGAACCTTTCTGCCCCAACGGCCATCGGTTCTACGAATTATGTGCCCTGCTCAAGCCACAATGTGCTTGGAGACTATTATCATTTGCCTTATTTGGGCAAATATTGTGATGTTAAAAAGGCGTGTCTTGGACTACCGACGACGACTTCTTTGATGGCCTATGGGTTATTTCAAGTATCATCGGTGGAATGAGTCGATTCAAACCTGCGTTGCGCCGTCTCCAAGCCATTACCTTTACCGCCTCAAGTTACAGCTTACAGTTCCGTTGTGCTCTTTGAACATATAAGAGTAAATCTATTCCCTAAAATTGCATGGAAAACATTGGGCAAAAAACGAATGCCAAATGAAACAAATATTATCTATACTAGGTACACAAGTATATTTAAAAGCTGAAAAAATTAAACAGATTGTCCTTCGATTCAAACAAAGAAATTTTACGCTTCATTAAACTAAATTAAAGTGCCTAAAATCATTAATAAATACTAAAAAATTATTACTATGAAATATTGCACATCTAAATTTCATTTTAAACGGTTGAAGCAGTTGTTTAAATAAAATATACTACAATTTAAAGGTATAAAAACTCGCTCTACGTAGCCCTGACCAGGGACCGGAACCGGTATTTTTTTCATACAAAAAAAATCAGGTGTTTTGTGATTAATTTATCTTCTCCTAAATATAGTTTTAAAACATTCCAGAAATAACGTGTATTTTAGAAGATTTAAAAAATACAGGTTCCGAACCCTGGCCCTGACTACTATCTTAGATTCGGCGCAAGTAAGATAGCAACAGTATAATAACATTAAAGGTGGATTCATTAATTTCGATTCAGCTAGTGCTCGTTAATCCTTTTGAAATGAAAGTACTTCTGGTGTTGAGTGTCATGTTGTGCGCGGGGGGTAGCTTGGCTGCATCTGTCAAAGATGGTAAGTACTCTAAATATACTTATAATATTTAAACAAAAAGTAAAATAATAACATTTATTATTGAATATAAAAATCTTATACAGGGTGTCCCAAGAAGTAGTGATATACTGAAGCTGGGACGTAGAGGACCTAGAGGGCTATCTAAATCACCCCCATGTATTTTCCGCAATTTTTCGTATTTTCGGAGTTATGACTTTTTTTTTAATTCTTCACCTATCGCCGAGTACGATGAGATTTTTATTTATGGTGACGTGAATTATTGAACGTGAATTATATTTCATTTTATTATTCATAAGGCTTCAATCAAAAAATTGAAATCTAAATGTGGTAAGTGAAATTTTTAATTTACAAGATGATTAATACAGACAAAGTAAAACCAATTACAAGGTGTTTAATTACAAGACATTTTCAAAATGGCCCCCCTGTTGCTCAATGCAAGTGCGACATCGCCGAAAAAGTTGTCTTTTAAACGTCTGAATGCACTTCTCTTATTTTTAATGGTTTCTTCTGCTACTCTCAAGTTCCGGGTTAACTCGTCCAAATTGCGGCATTCTCTTGAGTAGACGAGGTCTTTGTAGTATCCCCATATAAAAAAATCAATGGGGTTTAGGTCGGGGGACCGTGGAGGCCAGGCTATAAGGCAGGCGTCACCCCGACCGCAACGACCAATCCATCTTTCAGGGTATCTTTGATTGAAATAGTTTCTTACGTCCAAGGCAAAATGGCAAGGTGCACCATCACACTGCAATACTATGCTTCTGCGTGTCTCCAAGTCCACATCTTCTAACAGCAGGGGCAGATCGACGCGTAGAAAATTTAAAAAGTGATTGCCGCCCAAGCGGTCTGGCAGCTGAAAGGGCCCGATTAGCTGACCGTTAAGTATGCCAGACCAAAGGGTAACACTAAAGTGTTCTTGGAATGTCGATTCCCTTTTTAAATTTGGATTTTCAATTGCCCATGAGTGAGAATTGTGCATATTAAAAATCCCATTGCGCCTAAAGTGGGATTCATCCGCCCACAAGATTTGGTTAAAAACGTTTTCGTTTTCAGCTTGTCTCCTCAGCATTTCCTGAAAGAATTCAATTCGCCGATTGTAATCTTCCGGTTTCAACTGTTGCACTTTTCTAATGTGAAACGGATGATATCCTACGCTTTGTAGTGTACGGTGTACCTGAGATTTAAAAAGTCCGGTACGACGTTCCATAACTCACACACTGGTCGACGGGTCTCTTTCTACTTCTTCAACCACTGCCTCTACTACATCAAGATCCGGCATAGTGGCCATACGGCCTGATCTGGTACCCGGTATGTAACCTTCCAAATACGCATTATGTACTCTTAAGATCATGCGATAGTCAGGAAACGTTTCAGGTTGAGGCCCGCCTCTTCGTTCCACATGTTCCCGGTACAGCCTTGAAGCTTCCGCCGCATTCCCCCTAGCATAACCGTAATAATAATGCATTTCTGCGTAGTCACGTGAAGTAAACATGATCACTTACACGCAAAATCAAGTCCAGTTAAATAATGCCAAGTCGCCGATTCCAGGTAATAACACTAATCCAAATCGTAATGCAAGTCAAAGTCCATATGAATAGCAAAAATGATTAGAGAAACGAACAATTAGCAGTATTAAAACACAATTTTTAAATTATTGAAAAGTACCAACGATGACCAAACAACGTGAAAATGTTCTCATGCGTCAACCGTCTCTTGTTTTTTGTTCTTTTTCTATTGATGGCCAGTGCGTGATTTAGAACGAAATTTATTTAGAAAGTTAATTAATTTTGCACTTGCCACATTTAGATTTCAATTTTTTTATTGAAGTTTTATGAATAATAAAATGTAATTTTCAAGCTAGCTACCTGATAGATAGAGCAAGTTTTTAAAAGCCAAACGGTATTTTTTTTAATGTGATTTTATCTTTTTAAAGCCCCTTGAAGTTGTGAACATATTGGGTAATTTTATCATTCTTGGTATTTAATTTTTTTTTATTCCATTTAAAGATCTAACGATAGTAAATGTTACCATACTGAATTGGCCTATCTATCAGCTTAGCACACAAAAAAAAACAAGTATCTACCGCAATAATTCACGTCACCATAAATAAAAATCTCATCGTACTCGGCGATAGGTGAAAAATTAAAAAGATAGTCATAACTCCGAAAATACGAAAAATCGCGGAACATACATGGGGGTGATTTAGATAGCCCTCTAGGTCCTCTACGTCCCAGCTTCAGTATGTCACTACTTCTTGGGACACCCTGTATATAGATACAATAGTTTTCTATACATAATTAGAAATGTAGGCTTCTCGTGGCCTAAAAATCCAAAATATTTAATAATCCGATTATTTTACTACACAATTGTCTCGTTCATTCATTATTCTTTAGTTTTGATTATCTCTGCGAAACGATACAAACCTCCTTACTTTTTTGACCGAAGAGAGAAAAATGAATATTCATCTATACTGTTATAAAATGTCTATACATTGAAGATATTTTCAAAAAAATGGTTGTTACGGACTATTTGAAGTTCACTAAAACGAAAAGTATTTTTTTAGGATTTTATGTATGTTTGTATGTGTTGTTGTGGCTTCATCACGCAAAATCGGCTAAACCGATTTCAACTATTTTTGGCACACGGGTAGCCGGGTATCTCCAGATGGTTATAGGATACTTATTACCCGACTACGCTGAAGAAAAAAAAGAGGGTTATGACTTTTCCCCGTCCGCGTACGAAGTTGCGGGCTCCTTCTAGTAATATTTAAAAATACCAATTGATAGACATTTAATTTTCTGCTCTCGTTAAGTAGCTATCATTTATATGTAGTTCACAATGATAAAGTACTATCAATGTAACTGTTACATATATATAAAAGTATGTATATTTTATATATGAAACAGACATTTGTTTTCCTGTGTTTTTAATGTGTCTCATAAAAAAATACAAATAACAGCGCCATCTCCTATTTCTATTTGACAAGATGTAAAGGAGTGCAATAGGAATGTGAACATACTCGCATATGTTCTAATAGATGGCGCTAAGGATTAAAAAATGAAAGTAGGTAAGGGAGTCAAAGCGGATGGATAAATTCGAGGCGTATAGCACAGTGCTTGTTAGTAGAGATGCAGACGTTGGACGCGTAATCCAAAGGTACCAGGTACGATTCCTGATGTGACCACGTGCGAGAGCAATAGTGTTTTTACAAGCTTTTATTTAACTTGCAATGTACTATCAACAGCATAATTGCATGGACATGGCAAAGACGATAATCGCTTGGCTGTCTTAAGATGCTGTGAGCACGTAGCTCTCAGCATTGCATGATGGTTACAAAAAAATAAACTTGATGGCGTTGTTATCAAAACGAACAAGAAGAATTTAATGCTTTGTTTGTTGATATGTAAGTCTCACAAGCACTAAAATTGTTCTGTAATAGAATAATCTACTACATGAATGAAATATAATTACTATTAAAGAAAAGCTTCCACTTTAATTAAAATGGCACCTGTATTTAACTTTTGGAACACGCTTCTTTTTAACCGACTTCCAGAAAAAGGAGGAGGTTTTCAATTCGTTGGAATCTTTTTTTTTAAGTAAGGTTGTTTTAAAATTTATCTTTCAAGCGTATTGTTACTATCGTAACAGAACAAAGTCTGTTCTGCAACAAGAACTCATTGCAAATATACTGCCATTTACACTTTGTATCTTCATGAAATTACGAGGTTTTTAAACATACTTAACTTCATCCACACTTCAATAACATATGCGATGACATGAATATTACGGCACTATACTTTAATAAAAATAATATATGTAATAAGCAAGGTGGAACTTTAGAATACCCTCCTTTGGAAAATACTCTACTTTGGATGCAAATTTCCGTAAAAAGTTGCGTTGCTAGTTGTTTGAAAGTCGTCAAGGATGAAAATCTATTATAATATCATATAATATGAAGAGATAGTCAATTGATACGTAGACTAGGCTGAAACAAAATAATCATTGTTTGTGCCTGGATCTTTGCCTGAATATTGACTATGAATACCTACACTTATAGCAATCGAAATACTGATTCAATATCAGCATGGTTATTTATTAAATTATATAGTTATTACAAGAAAATGTACAATTGACTGTGTGTATTAATAAAAGGTAAGGTAAAAGAAAAATAGTCAAAAGTTCTCTTATAATGACACTCCTCAGAAGTAGGGTTTTTTTTAATTACAACCAATTAATAACTATCTATACTTACAACTAGAAATAATACAACTCTGAAATGAAAAAAAAAAACTTTATTTCTTACACAATATTTATTTAAGATAAATAACACAATTTATTAATCTATAATTTAAGTAAAATCTCTTCTTAAGATTTTGTTGAGGGTATAGCTTAAGTATTCATTTCCAAAATTGGAAAGAGGATTGAAGCTTCCCTTTAACAAAACAGTATTATGAGCGAATACAATTCATTACAAATCTGAGACTGGTTATCATTGTAGGCGAACGCACTCTAACATTTACCTGTAACTGTTTTACTAACTTATCATTTCTTAACAATTCTTAAGACTGAGTGATGAAAAAAATATCGTAAAATACTGTCAAAAAATAGCGTATATGCAAAAAAAACAATATGTGATTGAGTCCCGTTTTGTAGTATAAAAATGTAGTTATTAACTATCATAGTATAGAAAAATATAAAAATAAAATATTCTTAACGCAATGAAGCCCTGTTTAACTACTAATAAACATCAGTGTAACCCTATCTCCACTTACTTCTGTCCTTAATTGGTATAGCCACAGGTTTTCAATGGGATTTAAATCTGGTGATCTAGCAGGCCACGAAATGATATTTATATTATAACGCTGGCGAAAACACTCACTCACACTTTGGAAATGATGTATTAGACAATTCCTGCACAAATGAAATTATGGGTAATTCTTTCTCCGGATACACATTTCGAATCATGGTCTTCTCCAGCACATTGACGTAATCAGCAATTTCAACCGAGATTTTTTTAAAAATATTTTGATTTTATCAACGCCACCTAGTAAGATCTTATGAAACCAATGTCGTTACCGGATAGATGTCAATGCAATTATGCTGTCCAGTGTATGTATGTAATATGTTTGTTCGGGTGGAATCTTGCAAGTTAAATTTGCCCTACTTCCCGGATTCCAATTGAGCTAAAATTTAACATACTTATGTAAGTTTGGTGACAATACAATAATATGATACCATCGAGCTGATCTGATGATGGAGCAGGAAGGTGGTCATGGGAACTCTGTATTAAAATAACTCAATGTTACCGAGTATGGAATCTTTAGAATCGTCTCGGTGAGTAGGTGATGGGTGTTTGAAGAAAAGTACAGTTGGCAATAAAGGCTTGTCACAAAGATGAAATTTTTGTCAGAAACTTATTTTTTCTTAATGCTTTGATCGTTGTATCTACATATCTTTATCTTTTTAAGTAATTGTAGGTATCGCTTGCATTCAGAAATTAGGTAAACGCGGCTTGTGCTATTTTCTATATTCTATAGTCAGTATTGAATAATCTGTAGCATCCAAAGTGCTATTATTCTTATAAGCGTAAAGATACGTGATCATATATCCATATATATCTTCACGTATCTTTACGCTATTTTTTACGCTATGGATGCTAAATACCATTTGATGCTGACTGCACTAAACTCCGCAGCATCAAGCGGTGTGGTGTTCTGCTACTACGGGTCCTGGGCCAACAAGAGACCCGGAGCTGGTCGCTTCGGAGTGAGTGACCTCCCTCTGGACCTCTGCACGCATATCATCTACTCCTTCATCGGACTTAAAGCCACGGGCGATCTCACCTACGCCGATGAAGCCACGTTGGAAGGCAAAAGCAGTAAGATATTTAGATTTATCCTCTTATTTATACCTATTAAATAGTAGGGTAAAACCTCTGCGGCCAAGCTTTGCTCGGTAAGATTTTTGTGCTAAAGAAGATGAAAAATAGCGAAACCATCGACATAATTTTTGGTTGCATAGTCAGAAAGCGACATCATTTGTGTCTAAATAGGGTAAGTAAGGTAAGCAGTATGCGTTAATTTAACATGTGTTTTCAGACTTTGTTGCTGATCTCATTGCATTGAAAAAATCCAATGCCAATTTGAAGATCTTGGCTGCCATCGGTGGCTGGTCGCAGGGCTCCGACAACTTTTCAGCGGTAAGGAAATAATTTTATTGTCTTTTATACAGCTTTATAGCGAAAAATATCAATTTGAATAATAGCTGACGAAAAAGAGAGATGTTAATTAAGGCTATAATAGGGTGGCCCAATGATACTTTGATATTTTTTTTTCAATTTATTTTACAAAATTAAATTTAACCCAATAATGTTTTATTATGTAACTGACGGTGATGTGACCTAAAAACGACGGTTACATTTTACTGCTTTTTTGTTAGGTGGTGAATAACGACACCCTAAGGGCATATTTCGTTAAAAACCTGTACAACTACGTGGACAGCAAGGGCTTCGACGGTTTGGACCTGGATTGGGAGTATCCTGCGCAAAGGGGCGGGGCCGAATCTGACAAGGTGAGATAAAGGCATTATGCAAAATGTGTTTCTGAATGAGATTCGTAGACGAACCAAAGTCACCGACATGGCAAACAGAGTAAGCAAACTAAAGTGGCAATGAAAGAAAGAAAGAAAGAAAATAAATTTTTATTCGAGGGCATATTTATACAGAAATACAAAAATAAATTACTATAAATAAGTATGCCCCTAAATGGTAACCTCAGCATAATGCTGTCTCGAAAACCAGCGCTGATCTTCAGATGAGACCATGGGCAGAGAATGGGCAGGGCACATAGTCCGAAGAACCGATGGCCGTTGGGACAGAAAGGATCTCGAATGATTTGCCGCGTACCGGCAAGCGCAGCGTGGGAAGGCCACTCGCAAGGTGGTCGGACGACCTTCTTAGGGTTGCGGGGACTCGCTGGATGCGGGTCGCCTCTATCCGGTCCATGTGGAAATCTATTGAGGAAACCTGTGTCCAGCAGTGGACGTCCTATGTGTGTGTTTCTGAAGAGAGAAATTTATAAGTATCCCTCCATACTAATATTATAAATGCGACAGTAACTCTGTCTTTCTGTCTGTTACCTTTTCACGCTTAAATCGCTGAACTGATCGAGAAAAAATTGGTAACGTCATCGTTTTAGAACCTAAAAAGGACAGAACAATTTTAAGTGGTTAGAAGTTATAAGTTGAACCACTTTAATTTCCTTTCCTTTTAATCACTTTAAAGGAAGATTTCCGGGATAAGAAATATAGTATCTTTTATCTCTTGAGTTAAATAAAACCCAATGTAAGGGTATAAAGTTTAGAGTTTATACCTTTACATGGGGTTTAGACTTTTGACATAAACGCCCTAAGTGTGTATTTTAGCATCGATCATCTTGGACGGCGCGGCGTCGACATACAAGAAGACTTGATCTCAATTAAAATAAAAAAATAGCCAGAAAAACAAAAAAAAAATATGCATATACATTAAATTATTAAACCAATGGTGAATTCGGATCATTCTTAAGACACTTTTTTTAAATTGATGATAGATGGGCATTTGACCGCAATCTCACCTGTTGTTAAGTTACGATGCCACTGAGGATGTATTACCGTATAAACAGTAATAAAATAAAGCTCGTATGAGTCATGACCAGTGTATATTTCAGAAACAATTCGTGGCATTGGTGAAGGAGTTGAAGGCAGCATTCACCGCCAAAGGATACCTGTTGACCTCCGCCGTGGGCTTCAGTCAGTCGCACATCGACCAGTCCTACAACGTCAGCGAGCTCAATGAGTAGGTGTTAAGAGTGTGCACACTCTGCTAAGCGCATAAACCTCCTTTTGGTTCGGTGTAAACGGGTAACCATGGTATCCAAGTGGCAAGCTCTCTTCAAGTTTAAGGTTGGTAGTAAGATTGCACTTGGTATCTATGGCGCTATTCCGGAGACGCCCAAGAATACGTCATGATCAGTAACGCGCACGCAGCGCTTCAGACTGGAAACAGTGCTCAAGCGATGGTACGCGCGTACGGTCTGCCGGGTGCGTTTTGTATGGCCGCATACGCGCTTACGGTCGGCATCAGTCTGAACTAGGTATTGCAATCCGGTCCAATTCTCAATCCGGCCGGTCTCGGCCGAATTGCGCCTAATCCGTTCAAGTCAGAACAAAGAATAAGATCGCCTACTAGGTTCCACTTGCCATCAATTTTTAACCCACGACGAAAGGGTCATACAAGTTTGACAAGTGTGTCTGTGTATCTGTGTGTTTGTATATCTCTGTGTCTATCTGTTGCATCATAGCGCTTGTGCCTATCTTGGATCGCTTTTGATCTAGTTTATGTTTTTGAAATATAACTTTATCGAGAGTGTTCTTATGTTTCAAGAAAATTGGTTCAGCATTTTTAAAAATATCGACAATGCACTAGATGTGTCGGAGACTTTTATCGGATGTACTGATTACTTGTTATCTGAAGCAAAAATTCATGGTCCTTTGGCATCCAGTAGTTAACAAGACGAGTAATGTAAGTTACAGGCAGTTAGGAAGCAATCGAGTCCATCAAGAGATAAATTTAGTTCTTAGTGTTAAAAAAACCGTTTTACAGATAACTGGATTATATCAACCTGATGCTGTATGACTTCCACGGCACCTGGGACACCACGACTGGTGTGAACGCGCCTCTCTACGCTCAGAAGACAGATGATGCCAACCTCAATTTGAACGCCGTGAGTAAAACTTAAAAGTTCACGTTTTCAACTCTCTAAGAATCCCTCTCAATTTGTTTTTGAAGGTGCAGCAAGCTTTTTAGGGATTTCAGGGCACAGATATTTCTACAGAAGTCTTAACCGCTTTATTTTAGCAGTCGAATTCCGATCACTTCTGGCGAATGTGTCGCTAGGGCACCATTAGTTAATAGTTCACGCACTGCACGACTCATGCATACGTGTAGTTATTGTAAGTGTTTGCGCATCTTATCAGCACTCGAGTGCTTCAGTCTACCAAAGTAGTGTATGCAGGTAGCGCTAGTAGCGCAGTTACAGTACACGTGCGACGCGTAGCTTGCGCGGGAGTGGAGCATTGTTTGTATTTTAAACACGCGCGCGTGCCTTCTTTTCTACAAACAGACGCGTTCGCCAGAACACACAGGGTCTTACAGATTCTTGAATTTACCCGTCTTTCCTGTGGACAACGCAATAGTTAAGAGCTTGGGTACATATAACTGAAACTTTTATCGCATTGATCTAAAGTATTAATCGATTTGTACATCACCTAATAGGGTCCTAAGAAAAAATAGTATTGAAAGCCCTTAACTTTCGGGTGTTCACAGGAAAGGGGCTATTAATAAATTACGTCATTTCAAAATGGGGGGGGGGGGGGTCTGGACATCAGATGATGGTGGCATGATGAAGGAGGGGTGGAGGGTCATTCCCAAGATGACATTATCTTTCGCATCTTTAAAAAGTGCTTCAATGAGTAAGAAAAGGAATGAAGTTCGTGTTTGTATAAACTGTTGTTCACGTCCTTTGAGACACGCATGGCATATTCTCATTACAATAATTATCCTTAATAGGACTTAGGCTATAATTTATGTCAAATTTCATCCCTTTTAGGGACAAAAAAGGGGTGAAACTTTGTAAGCTTTAAATTGCATCTCTATGCGGATGAAGTCGCGGGCAACAGCTAGTTGTTAATAACTTCCATCTTTTTCAATTGCTTATTGAGTCTGGATGACCTTACGTACCATTACAGGAGCCATATTTATACCCATAATTATGCCATCATAATTTTCCTATAGAACTCTTCTGTTAACATCTGGATCAACAACGGCGCGTCTCCCTCCAAGCTGCTGATGGGACTGGGCGCGTACGGGAAGACTTTTACCCTGACCAGCCTGAACAACACCTCCACTGGTGCGCCGTTCACCGGGGCTGGGCAAGCCGGACCTTACACTGCGGAAGCTGGCATCTACGCTTACTATGAGGTACATGAATTGTCTAAAGGTCATACTCGTGCAGCTGTCCAACAGAGTCGTTTGGCAGAGCAATTGTACTTGCAGACGTGGGGAGGTACGTAACTGTGACTGGCATACTGCAGGTACTGCAATGAAATCAATCAAATTTGAAAAACAACTTCTATTTTGGGTTTTAAGGTTGCGGGAACCACTTGTTTTATTTCCTTACGGGTGTAGTTTTCAATGTTTATGGAGTCAGATTTCAAAAACTTCATCTCAGTATTAAGACCGAATTTCAAGATGGCGAATATAACTTTTTTAGGAAGGTTGGCTTGTGGACTTACTATGAGGTACAAGCATAGTCTGAAGGTTATATAACCATCTAGCGGAGTTTTGACAGTGATGTGCGAGGCGAGATAGGAGGTTAGGTACTAAACTGTCATACAGGATGGTGAAAAGTAGAATCCCTATCAAAGATTGCAGATGCCTTGTCATCCTGTGAGATAAAATTAATATGGCGAGAAGATACAAACTCGACTTTGAAATTTACTTCTTCAAACTGAACAATAATAAGACCTGCATTATACTTTGTCTACAATCACACGACACGTCTTCAAATTCATTTTTGCGAGACGGATAAATGGTGCCCACTTTTGCCAAAGCAGATGATTTCTGGAAGCGATCAGTGATAAGAGTTTTAATTTTGTATACTTTGACACTTATAGATTTGTGAAGACCAGAAGAACAACTCCCCTGCATGGAACATTACCGAGGTGACCGGGAACTACGTGTATGCCAATAAGGACCTGTTCTGGGTTGGTTATGACAACGAAAACACTATTTATGCTAAGGTAAGTTGATAAACATAAACAGATATAAACGAAGGACACGAAGATTTTTTTCGTGTTAAGATTGGAGTTAAGTTGAGACCTTCCTTGAAGCTATTAGACTTAAGAAACACTCGGGTATTTTTCTCTTGAACACAAAGGGTTTACGTTATTATTATGCTTTTAGTATGTCTTCTACGAGTTTGGTGGTTTATGTCCTATCTCTCATAATCGTGCTTTTCCGCTTAATGGTCATTCATAAACAAGTGATTCTCCTAGCCACAAATATTGGTGTATTATCAAATAAATTACTCTTCATTAGAACTCTACTATAATTACTCGGAGTTCTTTTGGTCTTATTATTTTTTCACTTTCATCCGTCCCTAACACTAGTCATCTCGTCACTTACTTTCTTTTCATCCATATTGCCTTTTACACAATCCATCCACTTTCATCAACCTTCCTCTTCTTCTATAACCCTCCACATGCCTAGTTAACACTTTTCTCGTCACGTAACTTTCTTCCCTCCTCACAAGAAATACTTTGGCAATAACTAGAAACATGACTTTAGTTATTGTCTATTACGTCTCAAGTTTTACACCATATCATTCTAGCGAAGAGCTAACAGGAAATTCGTCATTCGTCGCTTCAAGTTTACAAGTTACGGACTAACTAGCTGTTACCGACAACTTCGCGTAGAAATGCAGTTTACAGCCTATTATCATGTCTAAACAACATTGCTGGAAAGCTTAATTTAAGATCTATTCATTAGTTTTTTAGTCAAAAGTAACGTGCATACCTCGGCACAAACTTTCACGTTTATAAGTTCCCAAGCTGCTTCATTTTCGAATTTCTGAATTTCTCCAAGTAAGTTTTTACCTGAAACAAAAGTTAACCTAACGATTAAGAAGGATAGGTATTCAGAAAAGTTTTCGGTTTCGGAGAAAAGTTTAAGTTGAGCAATGAAATAAATAAATATTACGGGTCAATTTTACACAAATCGAACCAGTCCCACGGTGAGCTAAATAAGGCTTGTGTTATGGGTACTAGACGACGATATATTTAATAGATATATTTACTTATATAGATAGAAAACATCTAAGACTCAGGAACAAATATTTATGCTCATCCCACAAATATTTGCCCTTACCGAGATTTGAACCCATGACCTTCAGCTTCGCAAGCAACGTTACTCCCGCTGAGCCAAACCGGTCCTCGAATAATAGCAAAAGCTAACAGTTCGGCAAGATTTCGTTATGCGAAAAGAAGAGCTACCGTCGCTGTGTTGGTCAACTAAACTTATATCATATTTACAGGCACAATACGCCAAGAACATGGGACTAGGCGGCATCATGTACTGGACTGTGGACCTGGATGACTTTGGCGGCCTCTGCGGTGACAAATATCCTCTGATCAGAAAGGGCATCGCTGGATATAACTCTGCCTAACTCGTATAATTATCATGTTCAAAGAGAGGTTTGTTTCGGCCTCGTCTTTTAAAAACCTTTCCGTAGATGCACTGTCATTATTTGATCAATATATGCAAGCAATCTTTGTCTGTTAGTATCACAATCATTCTACAAGTATATTCTATAAATTTGTAGCTGGTTTCTATGCCGTTGCAATAGATCCCAATCAATTGAGATAACTTTCTTCTAGTGGCTAATTGCTGGTGCTTTATTTGATAAGAGTTTATGTAACGGCGTTACTTAAACCCTGATCATATAATGACTTCAAAACAGCTGTACTACATACTAATGTAACAATTTAAATATATTAAATAAGTAAATGTGACTGGCGCGCTTTTATCTTTTTATTACTTTTTTTTAAAGGTAAAATTCCAAGAGTAAAGAAGTATAAGTTTTGTATTAGTTGTTATTCGCTAAATGCATATGTTCTTAAGTGAGCTAAGCAGAGCGGTAATAAATGGTTTTCAAGTATCGGTTTGTTTTATTTGTCTTGGACATCATCAATACCCTATTCCGAAATATTCCGAAAACGACGGATACAGCTCGAGTTGAGAATTATCGCCCTATAGCTATTTGATCAACGATTGCCAAGCTATTCGAGGCAATCTTGAGCAAACTTATTGCCCATCAAGTAAAAACTCATCTTGACGACGCACAACACGGTTTCAGGCCGCGGCGGTCGGTTGAAACTAATCAGAACATCTAGATAAGGGTATACAGGTCGACGTGCTATATTTTGTCTTTCAGAAAGCTTTTGATCGCGTTGACAATGACTTCCTACTGAGAAAATTATGTAACATTGGTTTTACTCCTAAGTTGATCCGTTTGTTCGCCAGTTATCTTCGCGACAGGCAGCAATATGTTCAACACGGATGTTATGTATCCAAACCTTACCATACCCGTTCTGGAGTCAGCCAAAATAGTCCCATGGTAAGCTCAATAAGGCTTAATATTTCACAATAATTATTATGTATTATACAAATATTAATATTGTATAATTTATGTAAAAATAGTGTTTATCCGCGCTACTGGGAACGAAATTTATCAATGACCATCAATGTCCCAAGTTTAAACTGAATCTGTTCTACGGTTTTATTCAGTACTGTAATGCAACTAAATTGTAACCACCACGCTAAGGATAAGTATAATCTGCCGAGACGAAATGCGCTCGCCGCTAGTACGTTACCCTTCCGTCCCGCGCGCCCGCACAGCCTCTTGCACCGCCCTTTATAAGCGATCCGCGCCCGGCCATCGGCCAGACACACCGGCTTAGCCGCCCCTGGTCGGTGCCCTAGCCGCGCTGTCCGTACCCGGTCCCGCTAACACGGATGCCCCGGGGAAAGACACGCGGCGACGGGCTCAAGAAGCCGGCCAGGCCCGCTAGCCGTCGGCCTCAGCGAGCGCTGCTCGCGAGGCCCCCCCTCTCAGCTGGCCGCCGCGAGCCCCTGCTCGCGCAGCCAGCGATAGCCACGCAGTCCTCCTCAAATTGAGGACGCACGCCCGGCCCGTCATCACGGGTCGCGACCCCGCCACAGCCCTAACTGCCCACCGCGGCAAGCAGGGCCCCCCTGCACCCCCCCACGGGGGTGTATGAGAAGACACAGTTAGTTTTCCATCGGCCAGTCCCAGGACAGAACCCTCGAGTTATCGCCCCATCAGCTTGCTCAGTTCTCAGCTTGTTGATTAGTGCAAAAATGTTAGTTAAATCTCTTTACTCGTTGTTATATGTATAATTTTGCTTCATTCATCTAGTTTATTTGAACTTAATGCGCTTACGATTGTTTTATGCACTTGCAACCTTGTCGCATTAATGCCCCTTCGTTTGTTTTATATAACTCTGTTGCCTAACTTTTTTCTGATTTGTTTAATTTAGAACCCTGTCACATTAAGCTTGTTATTAATAAGTTTTCATTCGCTTTTAGTAACAAGCGTGCATATTAATGTTAATGTTTTGCTAGAATCCGTGACTGTTTGCAACTCCTAGTATAAGTTACGCAATTCTTTGCTTTCGCTTGCCGTACTGTTTTAATAATATTTACTGTGGTTTGGTTCTTTCACCAATATATGTCTTGAACTTTTCCGTGGTGGTTTCAATTAAGTACCTGCATTACAGTACTAATTTACAATTGATCTATGACAAATTATTTACAATATACATATTTCTACGACTAAAACTATTCTAAAGCTTTGTCTAAAAACGGCTCCCGAATTGTTCCCAAGATGCTGGCGACATTTCCTCGCTGTATTGCTATACTAATGCGTTGGGGTTGGAAGCCTCCAGCCCTTTGATCGCCGGTGGCATCGACGAACCTAGCCCAAGTAGCACAACTTAGGTTAAATAGCTCGTATATCATATCTATTTAGATACTTAAGTGAAATATATAGCCATTACTAAGTTCTATATAGGTGGAAAGAACCCTTAGGCAACCAATATAGAACAAAAAGGCGCATTGAACGATTTATTCACTCATTGACCGAATGAATAATTTCAGTTCGGTCAATGAGTGCTACATACGAACGCCAAAGTTCCTTTAAGTGGCTTGGCAACAAGTTGGGTTTTTTAATGTGATCTGCCATTTTAATGTTGGCAATAAAAAAAATGGCATCGTGTCGTTGCCGATTTTAATGCTCGGACGGACGCGGTCGGCTGCCGCCGGGTGCTCTAGCATCCGCTGAGACGTTGCGGTAGCCGATTTCACCCGACCCGGCCGATGGGCGCGGTCGCGTGCCTGAGTGTCCGCAGTGACGCGGCGGCCGTCCGACCGGAAACTGCTACCTACTCTATGTACAAACGTACAAGTAGGTGGCAGTTATTTGAGAACAATTAAGGCGCCATAGTTTCTGTACGTGTCCCTGATGACAAAGCAGTAATATTTCAAGTGTTTTATAACGAGTAGGTATCTATGCGGATTCCAATTACCTTTTTATCTAAAATCACCTTTCGTATTGGCGTACTTCGGTGCTGTTACACCGGGTTTTGTCTATGTTGATAATTGATGATTAGGATCTTTTATCTGATAGGCTATCATAATAAGTGTACGGATAATAATAACCAAGCATGTTTTATTTTAGTTCAGGGTTATCACTTTTAATTTTAAAGTTTGGGAAGCCTATGTAACCAGAAAATAAAGGTATTTAGGTAGTATAATCATAAAGGTAAGACATAAATAAAGACACTTAAATAAAAATACGGGGTAACTATTCATAGTGGTTTAATTAGTGGTGCTTGATACGTCCACTTGAAGCATGGCTTTTTTTTTCTTGAAACACAATATGAATCGGAAAGCAAAATTACTTTCTTTATAGTAAATAACATAACACATTGATATATTATTTTATTTATTTATTTTATTATAACTATCCTTACAGGTTACCCTAATTCGACAGTGTGGCAGTCCTACTAATTTAATCTACAAAATAACAACAGTTATCTAATTATGTATATACACAAAAACACACACAGTTATGTACAACAACACACAAACACGATAACATTATTAAAACATACAGTGTGCCCCTTGTGGATTCATTCAGTGAGCAAGAGATCCAACTCACTCACTATTTGGTAACTCCTATGTGCCGGACATCCTATTATTACAGACAACAAAGTCAAGAGTTGCCAATTGGTAATTAACAGTTAACCATTCTTTGAATTTGTCATAAATTATATTTATTTCTGAAAAAAAGTATGGAAGAGTATAGCATTAAAGAGCGAACGTTTTACATTATTTCAATAAAAATAAGATATCGTTAAAGATTAAATATCTCCCTCTACAAGGCCCTGCCTGTTATCTTAGATTACGCGCAAGTAAGATAGCAACAGTATAATGACATAAAAGATCGATTCATTAATTTCGACCCAGCTAGTGCTCGTTAATCCTTTTGAAATGAAAGTACTTCTGGTGTTGAGTGTCTTATTGTGCGCAGGAGGTAGCTTGGCTGCATCTGTAAAAGATGGTATGTACTCTAAATAACTTCAATGTAATAATCATCTAAACCTATAAAACAGTAGCATTTTTGACAGTTGCAAGTTGACTTAATTATTGACAGATAATGCACAGCCTAAACTGGTGAAAGTAGAGGAACATGGAATTTGAAACTTATTATTTTAGAGATGTAGAAGCGCGCTAAGGAGTTTTAGAAATTTACCACTTAATTATTTGTTATTTTGATTTTTTAAAGTGGGTTGTTTTCCCAAATTATAACTTGGTCAGAGAAAAATATACCTTTTCTTAGTCGACCCCCCGTGAAAACGGGGTCGGGAACTCTAATGAGATAATATACGCGATATCATCTGTTTATTTATTATCCAAATAAATGGAACCAGGTATTTGACGGACGCTGAAAGAATATTTTTTTAGATGTTTTGTAAGTTTGTATGTCTGTTTTTTGCGGCCTCATTGTGCTAAAATTTCTGGATGGATTTCAGTAGGTAGTAGGATAGCTGGACATCCGAGAATATTTATAAAATACTTTTTACCTGACTGCGGTGTAGCAAAAAATTGAGTTATGGCTTTGTTTCCTCCTCGAAAGAGAAGTTCCCTTCTTTCGGTATCTTCTGGCACCCGCAACTTCTCTCGCGGAGGAGAAAAAGTCATAACCTCTCTTTTTTTTCTTTAGCATAGTCGAGTAAAAAGTATCCTATAATCATTTGGAGATACTCAGCTATCGGTGTACTAAAAATAGTTGAAATCCGTTTAGCCGATTTAGCGTGACGAAGCCACAGCGACACATACAAACATTTTATTTTTACCACTTTATAATAGTATAGTTTTAGCATGTGAAAACTGCGATTATCATAAGCCTGCTGTATCGCTTACTTCTTTTTGGGCGCTGCTGAGACTTCAACTTATTCAGGCTAAGTGTCTGCTAATTATAGCTGGTGCCATGAAATTTCCCCAAAGAATGCCTTGCAGGAGGAGTGTGCGGATCCTCTTCTCTCTTTCCATATACAGTATTCCTTTTGGCTTCAAATTTAGTGTAGATGTTGAATTGCCAAGATACAATATATTATTTTAAATTGAAAATGCAACTGTATATGCAATTTTCAGCTCTCGCTAATAGTTACCATTTATATGTCGACGCTGTTATGCAATAAAGTGTCAACCTATCAGGAAGACCTAATAGGTTGACACATTATTGCATAACAGCGTCCATGTAAGGTCGGGTTTATTTTTTGACGGTCCTCCCGTGACCATGGAAAGCTGGAAAGCTTCCGAAACGTCGGGAACTAAAATGAGATAATATACGCGATATAATCCGTTAAATTGTTTTATTTCAATGAGTAATAATCGCGGAAACAGAAGAAAATATTATAATTTATTTTGTCGGGAAAGAGAAACCATGCAATTGGCCCACGCCCTATTCTATTTCCATTGACACACATGACAGTTTTCAGTATCACATTTACAACGTTACCCTTACCTCACCTGACCTTAAACGGAGTCCGGAAAGAAGTACTGTCAACATAAAAGCTTATATTGTTTTAACTATTTGCATCACTTGCATTCATAAAATTAAAGGAAGATTGTGCTATTTTCTCCATTCTAAAAAACCCTACAGCATCAAGCGGTGTGGTTTTCTGTTACTACGGGTCCTGGGCCAACGAGAGACCAGGAGCTGGTCGCTTCGGAGTGAGTGACCTCCCTCTGGACCTCTGCACGCATATCGTCTACTCCTTCATTGGACTTACCGCCACGGGCGATCTCACCTACGCCGACGAAGTCACGTTGGAAGGCAAAAGCAGTAAGTCCTCTGTCTATCTTCTTAATTGTATCAAGGACCATGAAAACAAGAGGACTGTCAAAATACAGTCATGTTTGCATAGTCTCTAATGCACATCGCATGGTATGTATCTGATGGTACACTGAATATTTTGTATGGTTTTGGCGACTTACATTTCTTACATCTGTCAAGCCTGTGTGGTCGCGAGTGTCGTTCCCGTATTGGCTTGCATAGCTACGAAAAACTTTGTTTTCTGACATGACACTGTTTCAATAGTCTGAAGAAGATTAAGAGGCCTTTGATTGATTGGCGACTTAGTACTGAACTGTGCTGCTACAAATATTAATAATTCAAGTATAGTGAGAAAGTGCTTGTGTTTTCAGTGACATATTTTCAACAAAATTTTGTTGAAAATATGGTAAAAATAAGATGGTATTAATACGATTTCCATATATCCATACTAATATTAATATAAATGCGAAAGTGTGTCCGTCTGTTACCTCTTCACGCTTAAACCGCTGAACCGAATTGGATGAAATTTGGTAAGGAGATAGTTTGAGTAATGGGGAAGGACATAGGCTTACTTTTTATCCCGAAATAATTGACACGGAGTATTTGAAGGTCAGTGAATCCAAAAAAAAATTGCATGTTTGTTGTATAGGATGTATCGTTGTGGCTTCACCAAGCCAAAACGGCTAACCGGATTTCAACTATTTTTGGGGTATACATAGATGGTTATGGGATACTTCTTTTCCGACTACAATGAGGAAAAAAGGGGGTCATTATTTTTTCTCATCCGCTGATCAAGTTGCTCTTTCTCAACATAAAAAATAAGCAACTGGCTTATATGCAAATAACTAGTCAGAATTAGAATATCTTTTCTTACAAGTACAACGTCAAAAATCCATTTCTAACGTCAGCAGAGGAAAAAAAAGTCATAAGCCTCCTTTATTTCTTCAGCGTAGTCGGGTAAAAAGTATCCTATAACCATATGCAGATACCGAGCTACCCGTGTACCAAAAGTAGTTGAAATCCACAACGACACATACAAACATATAAATATACAAAAAACCTCTAAATCGTCGATTACAATCTTTTTATTAAATATATTCAATGTACGGACATTTAAATTAAAATAAATAACACAAGGACAATCTTACACAAATCGTCCCAGTCCCAAAATAAGCAAAGCTTGTACCCATGATTACTAGGCGACGATATACATTATACGAGCATATAGATAAATTAAAATACATTTCATTTTTACAATTTTATAATAGTGAATGCATGAGCTCTTAACAGCTGAATAATAGGTGTAAGCAGTATGCCTTACTTAAACATGTGTTTTCAGACTCTGTTGCTGATCTCATTGCATTGAAGAATTCCAATCCCGATCTGAAGATCTTGGTTGCCATCGGTGGCTGGGTGGAGGGCTCCGAAAACTTTTCATTGGTAAGGAAATAATTACATAAACAAACTAGAAGGCGCCCGCAACTCAGTTCGCGGAGGAGAAAAAGTCATAACCCCTCTTTTTGTCTTTACCATAGTCGGGTAAAAAGTATCCTATAACCATCTGGAGATACCCAGTTACTCGTGTACCAAAGTAGTTGAAATCCGTTAAGCCGATTTAGCGTGATGAAGCCACAACGACAAATATAAACATATATTTTTACAATTTTATAATAGTATAGATAAAATTATTGTACCTGTCAGTATTTAGCTTGTTCATTGAGCTGTTTAATTGTTGGATTCTCAAGTTTTTAATATTACCTACAACGATAGTTTTTAAAATTTACTCTTTGTTTTTGGTCAGGTGGCCAACAATGACACTTTGAGGGCATACTTCGTTGGAAACCTGTACAACTACGTCGACAGCAATGGCTTCGACGGTTTGGACCTGGATTGGGAGTATCCTGCGCAAAGGGGCGGGGCCGAATCTGACAAGGTAAGTCAGGAACAGTCTAGTATGTCCAAAATACTACAAAATGTCTAACAACACGATGGTTTTTCTGGGTTTCCCTACTCCTTGCAGCAAATGTTAGATCATATTGTATTTCTCCCAGCAAACATTCACTCTCATGTAACTGATATTTCGAAAGTGCTTGTAACTAGGCCTACTTGAATAAATAATATTTTGATTGATTGATTTATTGTTGTGAAACAAAGTAAAAGAAAAGGCACCTGAGGACAAAACAGAACAGTCCTTATCTACATAGGCATAGGCTATTTACATTTTTATAACAGTTAGCAATTAATTACAAAATACATATATATGAACTTACGTTTCCGTGCCTAGTGGTATAAATACGTGTCGTCAACGACGGATCAACAGTATGGTTTTACTCTGTAGATTATTATTTAGAAGTTTATATTATGTATTCAAATAAATAATATTCACTCAAAGCACTAAGGTTTCAGGAATAATGCACTTATGTTTTGCTTAGGCTTGAAGATTTTAAAACATTGTTAAAGAGTGAGACTTAGAACAACATCTGATCAGCTCCGAAGATCAGAATTGAATGAAGCTCGAGCGTGTGTTCGAGTGTGGAATTTTAAAATAATTTTGAATTTGCTGTCAGAAGAATAATTTTAAAAAGCTGCGCATAGCCAGACAGTTCGTAAGCAACGAGTCGTAATGCGCCTCGTTACACGATATAGACAACCAGCAAGCCTTTTGCCTAAAGACGTCACATGCATAGATCCTTTTCAAAATTGATTATAAACAGTGAAAAAATACATATTAATTTCAGGAACAATTCGTGGTGTTGGTGAAGGAGTTGAAGGAAGCATTCACAGCAAAAGGATACCTGTTGACCTCCGCCGTGGCCGTCACTCAGTGGCACATCGACCAGTCGTACAACGTCACTGAGCTCAATAAGTAGGTCTTGAAAGTATACGTACTCTTAAACCATAACCGTTATTTTTGACACTGTTAATTTACAATATCATGTAGTTTTTAACAAAAAAACTGTCTTAATCGAGAGTATCGCTTAGATATCTTATCGCCATCCGTAAATCACTTATCATTGGGGAGTTCCGGTGGCCTTCTGTGGTCTTCTTCATCAGATCCACTTCACCAATTTCAGTTTTCTGAATGCAACTGTTTGATTCGTTTGTTATAACTGAAACCCCTATTCTCGTAGACGCCATAATATTTGAGGACTTCTTTCGATCACATCATCGGATTTGTACCAAAATTATATGGGACCAACATAGAAATACCAGAAGGATTTGCAAAATCGGTCACGCCATTTTTGAGAAATCGGGGAAAATACGTGAAAAAAAACAACAAATGTTATGCCGAATCGTTCGCATTCCCGAAATACCAGATTTTGCAAAATATCGGATTATCCATATATCACACTCTTAGCTTACCACATTCCCGTTACACCAGGTAAAAAAAATTAAAGGTACTCATGAAACTAAATCATTTTAAGAATCGTATAACGAAAATTTGGTATATTGGCAATGTGATAAATCAAAAATGTGGTATTTTGCAAAATTTTGTATTTAGGGAATGCGTTATATTAACAAAGAGCATTAACAACCCTCCTCCGTTTCGGGATCGGTGAAAAAAGGTGACATTCGAGGTTTTCTAATAATTAAAACAATATTTGTAAAGAAATAGGAAGTAAGCCGTTTCAATAATATTATGAAATTAGTTACTTGATACTTTATACTAAACTAGTAGACAGAAAATTTGTTGTATTAAGAGCTGCAGCTTAAGAAACTCTTTATACAGATACCTGGACTACATAAACCTGATGGTGTATGACTACCACGGCACCTGGAGCGACTCGACCGGTGCAAATGCGCCTCTCTACGCTCAGGAAACTGATGACCCAAACCTTAACTTGAACGTTGTAAGTGAACATCAGTCAAGTTTTTAAACTCTTCAACAATATATAAGTCTCTGTTAAAGAAACATTTTTGTGACACGCTTTTATTGCCGACTGTACTTTTCTTTGAACATTCATCAATTACTCACCGAGGCGATTCTAAAGAGCTTGAACTCGGAAGGAGTGCGGTAATTTATTGCAGAGTTCCTATGAACACCATCCGGCTCCATCATCAGATCAGCTCGTTGGTACAATATTTCATTGTCACTGAACTAAGATACGCCATATTTCAGCTGAATGAAATACCGGGAAGTGGATCAAATTTAACTTGCAACATTTGGTTACAGACACTAGAACAGGTTTAACTTAATAAAAACTCGTAAAGACGGACTTCAGCCCGTTCCACATTAACTTTGTTTTTACAATTTACCTAGGTCTTTTGTTATGCATAACTTTGGAATAGTTGAACAGTCAACGGTAATTGGGATGGGACGAGCCTGGTTTTGATTCCGTGGCACATGCCAGTTATTATCTAGGAAAAACCCGGAAGCAGAGCCTACAGACTGATCAGGTTCTCATTGTGATCAAAACAGTGCCTCTGATGAACAGTGATCTGGTAGGTTCTAGTAGACTCTAGTGACGTGAGTCACTGTTGAGTTCTACTCAAAGTGCCCGAGTTCTTCAGAGACGGAACGCAAATATCTTACTGTCATTTAGTACCAAGAGACATTGCTATGAACTTTTTATCCCTGACATAACCTAGCCTTATTGACGAAATTTTGCAAGATTTGCAGTTGGTTATTAGGTATGAGTAGAGGTCACTTTACTCTTAACTTTCAACTAAATTTGGTTCAAAGTTTATTTTACTGATCTCAACACTAACGCGAAATTCAGTCCAATTGAAATTCTCGTTAAAATGCCCAATGCGTTATACCGTGGTTATACCTTTACTACAATTTGTTATGTTCAGGTTCTCTAAACTATAATTATGATGATGCCATCATTAATTTTTCACAGGACTCCTCTGTAAACGTCTGGATCAACAACGGCGCGTCTCCATCCAAGCTGATTATGGGTCTGGGCGCGTACGGGAGGACCTTTACCCTGACCAGCCTGAACAACACCTCCACCGGCGCACCGTTCACCGGGGCCGGGGAAGCCGGGCCTTACACCGCGGAAGCTGGCTTCTATGCTTACAATGAGGTATATGCATAGTCTGCAGGTCATATAGTCGTCTGAGGGAGTCTTTTTGACAGAGTAATCGTGCTGTGTGGGAGGTACAGTACTGAACTGCCCTACTGCAGGTCTTAGGAACCGATTTGAAAAGCGACGTCCATTTTGGTGAAACGAAAACGATAGATCGCGGATGTCACTTTTTTTTAATCGTCTTCCTTTGAAACTTTGAATTCGACTCCCATGTATTTTCAGTGTTTTTCGGGTATAGATTAAAAATATGACATCCCTTTTGGATTTCAAGGTGGTGGACATCACTTTTTTAGAAATGTCATGTCGTAAACTTCGACGTATCGTTAAGCGTGCCACACAACTCGCCCTTGACGTGACGTGACGACCAGGCCTATACTACTGCCAAGAGTAACACCGACGAGGAATAGGTTAAATTTTAACAACCCGATGCTTCTAGATTTGTGAAGATCAGAAAAATAACACGTCAGCATGGAGCATCACCGAAGTGACCGGGAACTACGTGTACGCCAACAAGGATCTATTCTGGGTCGGCTATGACAACGAAAATACAATCTATGGCAAGGTGAGTTTGTCGATCTA
The DNA here is from genome assembly GCA_905404275.2 of Hedya salicella. Classification (NCBI taxonomy): domain Eukaryota; kingdom Metazoa; phylum Arthropoda; class Insecta; order Lepidoptera; family Tortricidae; genus Hedya; species Hedya salicella. Next base: position 12,475,192 of record FR990111.1, on the reverse strand, counting down.
TGTCTATCAAGCTTGAGTTAATAGGTCGTCACTGTACCATTAATATTTTTTTTTATTTTACTAGATTTATTAAAGATTCTGTGATATTTCCAGGCACAATACGCCAAGAGAATGGGCCTGGGGGGCATCATGTACTGGGCAGTAGATCTGGATGACTTCAGTGGTGTTTGCGGAGACAAATATCCGTTGATCACCCAGGGCATCGCTGGATACAAATCTGCGTCATCTCAGCGTCTCATACAGTTTGCGTTGAGCCCCACGATTTTTGTATTTATGCACTATTTTATTTCTAGACTCTTTTGATCATAAAAATCTAGAAATAACGTTCTCCTGCTGGCGTTTCACGATATGATATCAGAGATTATGAATGTTATGTTACTTTAACGCTGATCTCGTGAAATGAGCTTTAAGAATAACTGTCATTTTGTGTGTAAGATGAGCAAAATAAATACATTTTCATTAATAGAAACTCAATAATGTGTTATGTCTACATTGATCATAAACTATTTCTTGTGCCTGAACTAGGAAAATCCTGTATTCCAGGAGATAGCTATTAAATATGTAGTTAATAATGACATAATAAAGTAATAAATAACATTCGTACGCACAGTATATCCTTAGTTTACGTAGGTATTACATTACAGTGTCAGCGTTAGCACAATTGGAAACTCTGTCATTGTCGATGTTGTAAAAAATCATCTTCGAGTTTAAATGTGATATGGTTGCAAAATTATCAGAAATTTTTGGCACCAAATAATTTAAATGGCTCACTTTTGTTTCTTAATTATGTATAATTCGTTTTATTTTATAAGAGCAACTTACTGGGTGTAAATGAAAGAGGATATTTATCGAACAAATTGTTGTTCTTTATTATATAAGAGAGTTAAGGAAGGTGAAATAAATGATTTCAAGTATTGATTTGGCTTATTTTTTAGCATCATTAAGATATCATCAATTTATACTAGTACTTTTGCAGTAGTAATTTTAGTAGAGGTAAAGCATCGAATACGGAATTTATGAAACTTGTGTCGGAGGCCAAGACGCGCTTTGTGTCGTTGAGTCTTACAGTACTTTCAGAGCGTCTGAGAGATGAAATGTATACCGCTTCCTCGCGGACTCGGACGGCGGTGCTCGGCTGTCGTCGCGGCTGACCGGTTCTGACCGGCCATCGTCGCGCGTCGTCTCGCGCGGCTGCCGTTACGTCCGATCGAGACCTACCGCCACACCGTGTCATTGCCGATTTTAACGCTCGGACGGATGCGGTCGGCTGCCGCCGGGTGCTCTAGCATCCGTTGCGACGTGGCGGTAGCCAATTCCACCCGGGCCGGTCGATGGACGCGGTCGCGTGCCCGAGCATCCGCTATGACGAGGCGCACGACCCGACCGGCCCGGTCGGTGGGAAACTGCTACTGCTACTACTGCTACTTCTGCTACCTACTCTATGTACGAACATAGAGTAGGGAGCAGTTATTTGAGAACAATTAAGTCGCCATAGTTTCTGTACGTGTCCCTGATAACAAAGCAGTAATATTTCAAGTGTTTTATAACGAGTAGGTATCTATGCGGATTCCAATTACTTTTTTATCTAAAATCGCCTTTCGTATTGGCGTACTTCGGTGCTTTTACACAGATTTTTGTCTATGTTGATAATTGATGATTAGGATCTTTTATCTGATACGCTATCATAATAAATGTACGGATAACAATAATTAGGCATGATTTATTTTAGCTCAGGATTATCACTTTTAATTTTGGGAAACCTATGTGACCAAAAATTTTAGGAATTTAGGTAGTACAATCATAAAGGTAAGACAGAAATAAAAATAAGGGGTAACTACTCATACAGGTTTAATTTCTGGCGTTTGATACATTATGATGAGGAGGCATGACAATTTTTTTTCTTGGTACGTATATAATATGAATCCGAAAGTGACTTTATTTGATACTGGAAAGCGCCCGCAACTTCGTTCGCGGAGGAGAAAAAGCAATACCCAGCTTCCCATGTACCAACCAAAAATAGTTGAAATCCGTTCAGCCGATTTTGCGAGATGAAGCCGCAACGACACATACATAAATTAACCGCAATTTTTCGCTTCAGTAAACTCCAAATGGTCCCTTACAATAGTTTTTTTTTAAATATCTTCAATGTACAGAGATTTCATTTTTACAACTTTATAATAGGCAGGTACGAGTATATAGATATTTTCTTCTGTTTCCGCGATTATTACACATTTAAATAAAACATTTTGACGGATTAAATCGCGTATAATATCTCATTTGAGTTCCCGACGTTTCGGAAGTTTTTCAGCTTTACATGGTCACGGGTGGACTTGGGTCAAATGAGATAATATACGCGATATAATCCATTTTATTTGAATAGATATATTCGTTTAAAGAAACAACGGACGAAAATTAGGTAATATATCAATTATAAAATTTTAGGTATGTAAATGCCAATTGGTAACTCCTACTATGTGGCGGACATCCTATTATTATAGACAGCACAGTCAAGAGATACCAATTAGTAATTACTAGCTACCACCATCCTTTGAATTTGTCACCAAATATTAATTTCCGTAAAAATGTATTGAAGCGTATAGGGTTAACGGACGGACGTTTCACTCCTTACTTTTGTTTAAAATGGCCTAATATGTTTAAGAAACAATTATTTAAATAAAGATAACTCTTCACAGGGCCTTGAAGAGGGAGATATTTTATCTTTAAATTGTTATCTTAGATAAAGCGCAAGTAAGATAGCAACAGTATATTAACATAAAAGATCGATTCAAGAATTTCGATCCAGCTAGTGCTCGTTAATCCTTTCGAAATGAAGGTACTTCTGGTGTTAAGTGTCTTGTTGTGCGCAGGGGGTAGCTTGGCTGCATCTGTAAAAGATGGTATGTACTCTAAGTATTAGGTATATATAAATAGATTATATATTTTTTGTTTAATAATTCTCTATACCTATAAAATAGTAACATGACTTCATTATTGACAATCAATGCGCAGCCTAAACTGCTGAAAGTAGATATGAAATTTGAAATATTTATTTTTTTAGAGACGTAGAAGCGCGCTAAGGATTTTAGTAATTACAATTATACATAAACGAAGTTGCGGGCAAAATCTATTTATACTTACTTATTCTGATGACTCAGTGACCCCAAGTGAGTCTTCGTCTCTCTTCTGGTGATCTAGCGCTGTCTCCAGCCAGTTTTCGGCGTTCAACTCCGCCAGATCCGCCCCTAACTGTCAACGCAAATATGCTCTCTTGACACCACGATCATCCCTCATGCCGAGCCAGTGCAGTCGGTGCGATTAAATTTTTCCTATTATATTTGGGTCAGCAATAAGGCGCGCAAGTTCGGTGTTCTTCAGAACTCTCCATCCTCCATCCGGTGTTTGCTTTGGGCCGACTATTTTGAGCAAGATTTTTCTTTCAGCCACCACTAACTTATTTTCCTCTCTAAGCGTCAGAGTCCAGGCCTCGCAACCGAACGTATTGGCTTAGTGACCGTTTTGTTTATACGGATTTTAGTGCTTCTCCTTACAAACCTGGACTTTAACACCTTGTGCAGAGCATCACTACAGCGCAGAGAGTTCTGAAGTTATACTAAACAAAAATTAAATCATACAATAATAATATTTTCCCGCCACTTCGTTCGCATTACTGAGAACAAGGTAGCCTATGTTTTAATTATTGTTTCCCCATACATAGCTCCACCCCCTTGAAGGGTGATTTCCGGGATAAAAACTACTCAGTATCCTTACCAAGGTTTCAAACTATTTTTATACCCAATTTCATCTAAATCAGTTCAGCGGTTTAAGCGTGATACAGATGTTTCTTTCGCATTTATAATGTTAAGTATGAATTTAGCGTTGTGTAATAAAATTGAATGTGTATCCATACTAATATTATAAATGCGAAAGTGTGTATCTCTGTCTGTCTGTCTGTTACCTCTTCACGCTTAAACAGCTGAACCGATTTGCATGAAATTTGGTATGGAGATAGTTTGAGTCCAGGGGAAGGACATAGGCTACTTTTTATCCCGGAAAAATACCCTTATCCACGATAAACGAATTTAAGGCGAACGAAGTCGCGGGCAGAAGCTAGTATTTCAATAATTTTCGGTAGGTGCTAGGATAGCTGGAGATCCGAGAGTAAAATATACTTATCCGATATTTATAAGATACTTTTCCAACTACGCTGAATTAGAGAAAAGAGTTATGGCTTTATTTCCTGCGCGAAAGAAATTGCTTCTTTGAGTATCTTCTAGTATGATATATTTTTCAAGTGATAACTGCGAGTATCATCGGCCCGCTTTTTCATTTAATTTTTCGATTTTTCAATCGTCCTGTAGCCCTGCAATAAATGGGCGCTGCAGAGACTTCAACTTATTCAGGCTTAGTGTCTGCGAATTATAGCTGATGCCATGAAATCTTCCCCAAAAAAATGCTTTGCAGGTGGAGTGTGTGGATCCTCCCTCTTCTTCCGTGGACAGTTCTTGGCAGACCGCAATATTTTTAGCTTGAAATTTTAACTTGATATTAGGGGGGTGTTTGATACTAGTCCCAATACATTACTTTACAATAACCACTTTTCAAAAACATTATAAAATACAAGTAATAAAACCATCACCTTCATTTTGTACTGCAAACGATTTTTAGGGTTCCGTAGTCAACTATTACTAACCTTTTTTGTCCGTCCGCGGCTTAACTCCGTGATCATTAGTACTAGAATGCTGAAATTTGGTATGAGTATGTGTATATGTATCACGCCGACAAAACGGTAAAATAAAAGTAAAAACTTTTTTTCGGGTATCTCGCTAGTATACACCTAAAGTGGGGGTGTTGTAATTTTTTTCGTTCCAGCACTAGTGTATGGGGTGTCGTTGAATAGGTCTTTTGAAAATAATAGGGGTCTCCATCTCCAAGCATTATTTGTTGATAAAGTCAGCAGTTTGGTAAATATTAGCTCCGGAATCCAAAGAAATAGCGCCCCCTCCCTCTAACTTTTCAACCACGGGTTAAAGAATTATGGAAAAATTCATGAAAATGAGGCCTTATATAAACCTTCAATATAAGCTATTTAATTTATATATTTAGCTATTATATTTAACTATTTAATGTTACAAATGCGAACTTCTCAAAGCGAGCATAATTGTGATCGAGTCTATGAAATAAGTAATATTTCCGCGTAGGTTAAGTAACGTTACGTAATCAAAAAATACATAGGCCTTCCTTGGCCTATTTATAAAGTTTAAAGTGGGTATAAAAAAAAATAACTCAATAAACTAAGTGTATGCACATGTTTTTACTATTTAGGATAAAAAATGAACACTAAATATGTAAATAATTGATTGTAATATTGTTATCAAATAAAGACATTTTAAAAACAAACAAACAATATAAGCTATATTGAATAAAATCGGTCGAGCCGTTTTTGAGTTATCGCAAAATTTCATAATTTTCTTTAAAATGACGTAAGTGCCGCGCGCTGTCCTATACTTCCAACGTTACACATATTAGTTAAGTGCCATACTGCATTAAGCTATTCCGCTCAATCTGGCGCGTAAAATCGATAACTTCCAGAACATAATAAGTAATTACAGTTAATGCCGCGTTTATGACCTTTTTACAGAGCTTAAAATCTTCCTCGTAATTTTTTATATCAACGGCTGCGGAACCCTACACTGAGCATGGTCCGACATGCTCTTGGCCGGTTTTAATTTGAAAAGTCCTCAGTTTGAATGTGACGTCTCACGCAACTACTGAAATGCAAATTGTGGAAACTTTTCAAAATGCTTAAAAAAGGTCTTTTAAACAGGTAAGGTAAGACTACACTTAAGACCTTTTCTATATTAAAAAAATCTTTAAAAAGGTCTTATAAACTTGTAAGTTAACACTAGACTTAATACCTTACATAAGCATTTTGGAAAGTTTCCGCATTTAGCACATCATACACGCATCTGTTTTCTTATCAACTTCGTTATTAGTAATCGTTTCGATGTTTAAAAAAAACAAGGTGATTTGAGCTGTGATCAAATAGCGTATTACAAATGTCGCAACGTAGCATGGCTTAAAGGTCCAAAATGATGTAATAATTTATTTATTTTTCAGAACACGTTATTGGTTGCTATCTTTTCTGGCGAAAGATAAAGTCCTGTCAGTATAAACACCTACAACAATTCATGTATTAAAACATTAACTCGTTGCTCTTGCATTCAGAAATTTATAAGTGGCTTGTGCTTTATCTTAAATATTCTACAAAACTCCACAGCATCAAGCGGTGTGGTTTTCTGCTACTACGGGTCCTGGGCCAACGAGAGACCCGGAGCTGGTCGCTTCGGAGTGAGTGACCTCCCTCTGGACCTCTGCACGCATATCATCTACTCCTTCATCGGACTTACCGCCACGGGCGACCTCACCTACGCCGACGAAGTCACGTTGGAACACAAAAGCAGTAAGATATCTGCCTATCTTCTTATTTATACCAAGGACCAATGATATAATATAAAAAGAGGTAAATAGGTTACCTACACGATAATCCACGTGTAAAAATGGCCAGGCTTATACACATAAATCTGATAATATTGTAGTAACACACTAGTCGTAAATGTTTTTAGACGCTTTCATTGAGTAATTAGTGCAAAATCTCATCATGCATGTAGGCATTTTTGTTTATTTGACACATAATCCAATATATAACAAAGTATATACTCTGTGCGTGAGACTAAGTTAAGGTTTGCTAATTGGCGTAGTTTTGGTGTGCCATTTTCAGAGACCGTATAACCTATCTAATGTATCATTTGCCATAACGCATTTTTTTCAGAAACCGTAAAGTTTTCAGGATTGTTATAAAACAAACTTAACCTATCCTAACCTGATCTATATGACGATCTTTTAAAAAATCCATTATTACAAAGTTGTAAAAATGCAATGTCTGTACATTGAAGATGTTTTCAAAAAAATAAGTGATGGAAATTTTGAAGGTTACTGAATCGAAAAATATGTTTTTACGACTTTTTGTATATTTGTACGTGTCGTTGTGGCTTCATCACGCCAAAACGGCTAAACGGATTTTAACTATTTTTGGTACACGGATAGCTGGGTATCCACAGATGGTGATAGGAACTTTTTTTCCATCTACGCTAAAGAATAAAGAAGGTTATGATATTTTTCTCCTCTACTGACGAAGTTGCGGACACCTTTAAGTAATATCATAACGTTTCAAGAGCTCAAACTGATGACCTCGCCTCGCGCGCTCTTCATGAAACTACCATCGGTAATCGGAAAAAAAAATTGTTAACATACGAGTATTCAGTGCTACTCAAATGTGACGCCACTAAATAAAAAACTAGGAATTGAATTGCAAATAACTAATCAGAATTTAGAATATCTTAGAAATACAATGTCAAAAATCCGTTTCTAACGCTGTTTTTTACCAAAAATTTGTACGTACTAGAAAGTGCCAGCTACTTCGTCAGTGGAGAAGAAAAAAAACATAACTCTTCTATTTTCTTCAGTGTAACTGGATAAAAAATATCCTATAACCATCTGCAGATGCCGCCGCCGCCAATTTGGCATGATGAAACCACAACGACACATACAAAAAAGAAAAAAAAATGTTTCGTTTTAGTGACCTCCAAATCTTCCGTTACAATATTTTATATATATATACAGGGTGGAAAGGCACGACCGTCCTTCCCGCAAAAGGGCGATTGTTTAGCCTCGGAACATTATTTTCTCCAAATAAACTATGTTAATATTTGTCACCGTTTCATAGTTATAGTTATTCAATGCATACATTAAATTATTACAATCTTAAATTAGTATAGATGAGCTAGCTCTTAACAGCTGAATAGGTGTAAGCAGTATGCGTTACTTCAACATGTGTTTTCAGACTATGTTGCTGAACTCATTGCATTGAAAAATTCCAATCCTGATTTGAAGATCTTGGTTGCCATAGGTGGCTGGGTGGAGGGCTCCGAAAACTTTTCATTGGTAAGGAAATAATTTTATAAATACCTAATTGGCTGACGAAAAAGAGAAATATTATTAGCCAGGCTTAAGCTTATACAGGTCGGTCCAGAAATACTTTTATGAAGAAATACGAGTCTTCGATTTTTTTTGCACCGCCGCATTAGCAATAAAAAACATTATTTGACAATGTGCAAATCGAGCCCTTCCATATGATTATTGACCTAGTTGCTAGACTTTAAACTTTTTGCAAGGGGGGCAATACATATTTGTATGTTTTCATAGAAAATAAAAATATACTTCGGCTAGCCATTATAACTATTCCAAATTTCAATTGGATAGCTTAAATAATTCCCGAGACAGTCAATCCATAAGAGTTCCTTTTTACCTGCTAGTTACGAAACCCTAAAAAGGATCTAATTTGACCTGTCAGTATTTTAGCTTTTCCAATATTGAATAAATTTGCTGATATTGGACATTTAAATATGACCTAGTAAAACGAAGATTTTTAAAATTTACTATTTGTGACAGGTAGCCAACAATGACACTTTGAGGGAGTACTTTGTTGGCAATCTGTACAACTACGTGGACAGCAATGGCTTCGACGGTTTGGATCTGGATTGGGAGTATCCTGCGCAAAGGGGCGGGATCGAATCTGACAAGGTAAGTCAAGAACGGTCTAACAAGTTTAAACATCTCCGAAATACCACAAAATGTCTGGCACCCAGTTCATTTAAATATATAGGAAAGCACATTCATGTAACCAGACATATCAGCAAATTGTAAGAAAGTGCCGAGTTCCACACAAAAACCAATCAGCTCGTTATTAAATGTTTAACAAAAGGAATCAAAGAGATTGAAGCTGACCATGCTTCAATTCATTATTTATTTATTAAAATCTATTACACAGTATCACAGTATTATCTAAGGCAGTGTGAAATTCAAATTAACTTAAGGCATATACATAACATAATAATTAATACAACTTACAAAAAAACAGAAGAAGGACGCACATCCATTCCCTCACATAACCTCAGACATTCATCGCGCAACACAGCCCATCTACGTGCAAACATATCAGAGTCAGGGGCTGATGCAAGGAGGAGATTCAGTAACTACAATGCACGAAGTAAAGGCGATTCCCTTCGAAACACTGTTCGTGACGTCGGGACCGCCAATAGATGACGCTCACGAGGCCGAAAGTCGATTTTGGTCAGGGAAAGAACGAATAGCCGTACCAGTTGGGACACTAACTCTACACTGCCAAACTCTCCACGTTAAATGCCAATTGTTGTAGTGATAAGAGTAAGGTTACGCCTGACCTCCAGGGAGTTAAACCCCAAGACGCCCTGCAAAAATTTTTTCGGGTATAAAAATGGGTACTATCCGTACCGTACATACATATATTTTTTGACAAAAGATACACCACATTGCCTGTTGTCAATACAAATCTATCATTTTCCTACTGGTAAAATTACGTAAGAAGAAACTGTTCACATAGAAAACGAGCATTATGGTACCTTTTGTCTGAAAACGTCACATAGATCCTTTATAAAATTAACCAATGTTTATTTCAGGAACAATTCGTGGTGTTGATGAAGGAGTTGAAGGAGGCATTCACAGCCAAAGGATACCTGTTGACCTCCGCCGTGGCCGTCACTCAGTCACACATCGACCTGTCCTACAACGTCACCGAGCTTAATAAGTAGGTCTTGAAAGTATACTGTTTAACCCGTAACCCTTATTTTTGGCCCTGGTAATTTATTATATTTTTAACAGAAAACGACCTTAAAAAGGTATCTTGATGGATATTATCACTTAGATATCTTATCACCACCCGTTTATCAATTATCATTGAGAAGTTCATCAGTCCACTTCACCAATTTCAGTTTTCTGCATGCATTTGATTTATTTCTTAAAACCGAAACCCCTATATAAATGCCATAATATTTGAGGACTTTTTTCGATTCCTCATGGATCATCAGATCGTCACCATAATTATATGCGACCAACATGGAAATACCAGAAGAATTTTCAAAATTTGTCACGCCGTTTTTGAGCTATCAGAGAACATACGTCAAAAAAAGCAACTAATATTACTACAAATTGAGAGCCCTTCTCCGTTTCGGGATCGGTTAAAAAGGGCCACATTCGAGGTTCTCTAATAATAAGAACAATATTTAAAATGAAAAGGGAAGTAAACCGTTTCAATTATATTATGGAATTAGTTACTTAATAATTTATACTATACTAGTAGAGAGAAGATTAGTTGTATTAGGAGGTCAAATTTAGTTTTTAGCTTAATAAACTTTTTATACAGATACCTGGACTACATAAACCTGATGGTGTATGACTACCACACCACCTGGAGCGACTCGACCGGTGCAAATGCGCCTCTCTATGCTCAGGAAACTGATGACCCAAATCTCAACTTGAACATTGTAAGTGAACATAAGGAGTCAGGTTTTCAATTCTCCAACAATTAATAAATTTATGTTAAAAAAATCTTTTTGTGACAAGTTTTTATTGCCAACTGTACTTTTCTTTGAACATTCATCTATTATTCACCGAGGCAATTCTAAAGAGCTAAAACTCGGTAGGAGTGCGTTAATTTATTACAGAGTTCCCATGATCACCATCCGGCTTCATCATCAGATCAGCTCGATTGTATCACAATATTGCATCGTCACCGAACTTACATACGCCATATTTTAGCTCAATGATAAACCGGGAAGTATTCCAAATTTAACTTGCAACATTTGGCAACAGACACTGGGACAGGTGCAACTACGAGTAATAAAAGTTTGAAATGTGTTTTGTTTTGTAGCTTGAAACAGTAGAACAATCAACGGTAATTGGGAAGTGACGAGCCTGGTTTTGATTCCGTGCCACATGCCAATTATTATGTAGGAGAAAAGGCCCAGAAGCGGAGCCTACAGCCTGATCAGACTCCCATTGTTATCAAAACAGTGCTTCTAGTAAGACTTAGATTGGATTGTCACTAGAGACTCTAGTGACGTGAGTCCAATCACTGTTGAGCTCCAGAACTGCCAGAGTCCCTCAGAGACGGAACGCAATGATATGTCTTACTGTCATGTAGAACCAAGAGGCATTGCTACGAGCTTTTTACCCCGACATACCTAGACTTATTGACGAAATTCGGCAAGATTTGCAGACTATTTTCAGTTATTAAGTACGAGAGGTCACTTCACTCTTAACTTTCAACTAAATTTGGTTTAAAGTAAAGTTTATTATCAGTGATATCAACATTATCGCGAAATTCAGTCCAATCGAAATTCACGTTAAAATGACCAATACTTAGTTTACATTTACTTAATTTTGTTATGTTCAGGTTCTCTAAGCTATAATTATGATGACGTCATCATTCATTTTTTACAGGACTCCTCTGTGAACGTCTGGATCAACAACGGCGCATCTCCATCCAAGCTGATTCTGGGTCTGGGCGCGTACGGGAGGACCTTTACCCTGGCCAGCTTGAACAATACCTCCACCGGTGCGCCAATCACCGGGATCGGAGAAGCCGGGCCTTACACCGCGGAAGCTGGCTTCTTTGCTTACAATGAGGTACATATGCATAGTCTGAAGATCATATAGTCGTCTGAAGGAATCATTTTGACAGAGCAATCATGCTGTGCGGGGAGGTACATTACCGAAAAAGAACAGCCGACTACAGGTACTTGGAGTAGATTTGAGAAGCGACGTCCATTTTGGGTTTCAAGATCGTGGACGTCACTTTTTTTTTAATCGTCTGCCTTTGAAACATTGAAATCGACACCCATGTTTTTGGGGTGTAGATTGAAAAAATTACATCCAGTTTGGATTTCAAGGTGGCGGACATCACTTTTTTTGAAATATTACTATATATTTTCAAGGATATTTGGTACTTATGTAGATTTCAAAAGTGACGCCCATTTCGGATTTAAATATGGGAAATATATTTTTTAAACAGACGTGTATACTACAACACGACACGCCTCTAGGGTTTACTGGCTTACTCTTCCAACCGGTAATCATAATAATGCAATGCGATATTTCCACAACTCACCCCTAAACTGTGTTCATACGGGTACCACAAACCAGTATTTTCTTTCAGTATATAAAATAAAGAAAAAGAAAATTATTGCGAAGATATATTAATTAAAATTAATACCGGTTACGGCCCCTGCCTTAAATGCACTTTTATGATGGGTTTATGGCGCCTAGCCTTGCCAACCAGCTTGCCAGAGCTGTTGTCGACAACTTCTGGGAGTAACCAGAATTTGAAGACCGCGTATGCAGTTTGAGTGATACTATTTTGGGACCAGAAAGCAGATACGTATAGAAAACCTGCATTGCCATCCAGTGTGTGTGTGCACGAAGTCACGGACAGAAGCTAGCGGGTAGTTATATAGTTTTTGCGTATCAGCGTAATGTACGATTTGTCCACATTCAATACATTTTTCGCGGATAAGAGTATTTTTCCGTGATAAAAAGTAGCCTATGTCCTTCCCCTGGACTCAAGCTATCTCCGTACGAAATTTCATTCCAATCGGTTCAGCGATTTAAGCGTGAAGAGGTAACAGACAGACAGACAGATACACTTTCACATTTATAATATTAGTATGGATATTAATTTCAATTGTTACTAAGTATTTGACGTAAATATTAAACTTTAAAATAAAATTATGGCACGTCTTAAAGCGTGGCACCAACCGCACTCGACCTGAAGTGACGACCAGGCCTGTGCTACTGCCAAGAGTGACACCGACGAGGAATATATTAAACTTTAACCCCTGATGCTTCTAGATTTGCGAAGATCAGAAGAACAACCCCTCAGCATGGAGCATCACCGAAGTGACCGGGAACTACGTGTACGCTAACAAGGATCTATTCTGGGTCGGCTATGACAACGAAAACACAATCTATGCTAAGGTGAGTTTATCGATCCATATCTATAAAAGGCGTGTCGTCAGGAAAATTAAAAGGGAAGCCGAAGGGAATTTATTTACTCATATGCAACCCGGTGGAAATCGGCTTAAAAAGACGCCACGCCATTGATGTCTAAAAACTTTGAGTTAAAAGGTCGTCGTTGTACCATCGACCTATATCTTTAGTCCGTAGCGATTCACAGGTCACTCGTTGGACAAATTTGAGGATAAAAATCGAAAATACACGGGCTATGATTACACATGCTGAGGAAAAGTTGGTCTCATATGTTTAAAATAATTTATGGATTTTTGTACACTATCATACAAAAGGATATTATTATAGGATTTTTCTTTGATTATACACGATTTCTTAAAAAATTCTGTGATATTTCCAGGCACAATACGCCAAGAGAATGGGCCTGGGAGGCATCATGTACTGGGCAGTAGATCTGGATGACTTCAGTGGTGTTTGCGGAGACAAATATCCGTTGATCACCCAGGGCATCGCTGGATACAAATCTGCGTCATCTGAGCGTCTCATACAGTTTGCGTTGAGCCCCACGATTTTTGTATTTATGCGTTATTTGATTTAAAGACTTTTTAAATTATAAAAATGACATCACCTTCTTCTAGTTGACTCGCTAGCGTTTCACGATATAATAAGAGCTTATGGATGTTATGTTTCTCTAACGCTGATCTCGTGTAATAAGCTTTAAAATAGATGTCGTTTTGTATGTAGGTAAATGAGTAAAATAAATAAATCTTTATTAATCGAAAACTTAATGATCACACTAAGAAAAGTCTTAAGACTACATAAATCATACAATGTTATTGTTCCTGAACTAGGAAAATGCTGTATTTCAGGCGGTGGGAGTTCATTTAAATGCATAGTTAATAATGACATAATAAATTAATAAGTGACATTTGCACACGCACTATATCCTTAATTTAAGTATGAAATTACAGTGTCAGTGTCAGCACAATTGGAAACTCTGTCGTAGTCGATGTTGCATAAATCATCTTCGAGTTTAAATGTGATATGATTGCAAAATTATCAGATATTTTTGGCACCAAATAACTTAAATGGCTCACTTTTGTTTCTTAATTATGTATAATTCGTTTTACCTTATAAGAACAACTTACCGGGTATAAATAAAAGAGGATATTTATCGAAAACATTTTTTGCTTGATTATTTAAGAGGTAAGGAAGGTGAAATAAATGATTTCAAGTATTGTTTTGTATTATTTATTTTTAGCATCATCAAGATATCATCAATTTACACTAGTAGTTTAATTTTGCAGTAGTAATTTTAGTAGAGGTACGGCATCGATTAGGCAATTTATTCGTGCTTTTCTATGTAATGTAGTTGAATTAGTTAGCTACTAAGCACACAATGTTTATTTGTACGTAAATAAGTTAGGTATACAATCTTTATTTAACGGGAAAACAAGAACAAGCCACCTATAAAGTTTTATTTCCTTATTTCTTTATTTCTAGATCTCGATGCTTCATTGACCCTTACCAACAAGTGAGATAAAGGTCAATTACCTATCTAACATAAAATTATTTAATATTCTGCACAGTTTTTAACGGTAAAGCATTATCTAATATAAAATTTGCAACTTTTATTGGTAACCACGCACGGTGCGGTGGCAAAAGTTAGCGATATTTGCCGCGAAAGGAAATTGATGTATAAATAAATAAGGACAAAACCCTTATTTCGACCAACTAGGATCGTAGGGACATGTCATGACATAAAGAAAAAATATATCTATTTACTATTAGTCTTATAATAAAATATCCCCTATTATATCCCATACAATACGTTTGAATTCAGCTGTACGATGTTGTGTGGGTTGTACAACGGCCTACGAAGCTAGCGGTCCCGGCTTAGAATCCCGGCTAGGGCAAGTGTTTGTGTGATGAACAAGAATGTTTGTTCCTGGGTCTTGGATGGTTTCTATACGAGTATCTATCTACACTATTATAAAGTTGTAAAGTGATCTGTACATCGAAGATATTCAAAAAAATGATTGTTACCGACGGCACACGGGTAGTCGGGTATCTCCAGATGGTTATAGGATACTTTTTACCCGACTACGCTGAAGAAAAAAACGAGGGGTATGACTTTTTTCCCTCCGCGTACGAAGTTGCGGGCATCTTCTAGTATTAGGTCCTTACATAATTATGAAATTAGCGTTTGGCGAACTGGCAACTTTGGTTCAAAATATGTGGCGTTCGGCTAGGAATTCCAAATTCAAATTTATTTCAAATTTAAGACCATCTATATCTGTCTTCGAATTTTGAAATTCATTTGTCGATAACAAATCGACGTCATTTGTTTTTCTTTCACATCGTTCTGTTCACAATATGGAGAACTTAAAATATCGCTATATTTACGAATATGAGTTTCCCCTCGGCACCAGTGTTGCAGAAACGGTTCGTAGGGTTGACAATACGTATAGGGAAGCTACTGCAAAAGAACATACGGTACGTTATTAGTTTCAACGTTTCCGTTCTGGAAATTTTGACCTACAGAACAAGCCGCGTGGACGGCCGGAGACACAAGTTGACTACGAAGAATTAAAAGCAATTGTGGAAGCAGATCCATCGCAAACTACTTCAGAGTTATCGGCAGGCTTCGGTGTGAGCGATAAAACCAATTTTATTTACTTGAAATAAATTGGAAAAGAGTAAAAACTTGAAAAATGGGTACCGCATGAATTGAGCGACACAAACAAAGAAACACGCTTCGAGTGTTGCATTTCACTTCTCAACCGGCACAATAATGAAGGCATTTTGAATAGTATCGTTACTTGTGATGAAAAATGGATACTGTACCACAACCGGAAACGTTCTTCACAATGGCTGAACCCAGGTGAACCAGCCAAATTCTGCCTGAAATGAAAGTTGACTCAGAAAAAGGTACTGGTAAGTGTCTGGTGGACTAGTGCCGGTGTCATCCATTACAGCTTCTTAAGATCTGGGCAAACAATCACTGCTGATGTGTATTGTCAACAATTGAAAACGATGATGGAAAAGCTAGCCATTAAACAACCCAGACTGGTCAAGCGATCTAGCCCACTGATGCTTCAGGACAACGCTCGACCACATACGGCACGTTTGACGACCGCAAAACTAAGGGAGCTGCGACTGGAATGTCTTCGACACCCACCATACTCCCCGGACCTTGCTCCAACTGCTACCAGTTTTTTCGGGATTTGGACAACTTCATGCAAGGAAAAAAAATCAATCCTCACGAGGCTAGCAGATTTTTTTTTAGTAAAGGAATCAATTAACTACTTTCAAGATGGCAAAAGTGTATAGATAGCCATGGTACATACTTTGACTAAATAAAAAAATATTTTCATAAAAAAAGTCCGTTTCATTTCTGCCATCCGCAACGCCAATTTCATATGTAAGGACCTAATATTATGTATATCGTCCCCTAGTACCCATAGTACAAGCTTTGCTTTGTTTGGGACTAGGTCGATTGGTGTACGATTGTCCCTGAAAAAAAAAGAAAAAGATATCGTGGTAAGATTGAAATTGCGAGAGATACTATCGTTCATCCACTGCACGTAGCTTTCACAAGAACTCACACCTGAAACCGCATTGACAATATCATCTTTCAAAAGTACGCTTTTGGTTCTACGTAATAAGGTTTTAAATGTCATAGCAGAGGAGAGAGCCCTTTAATAATACTTGGAGGGTTGAAGCGGTCCTAAGACAATATTTGCTGTTGGGAGTGCGATTTAACTCGAAGCAACGCAACGGTTATATGGCGTAAACAGGTTGAACGAATTATTAGAAGGGTGGCTCTCAAAAAAGTTCACCTACCTTTAGTTTTTTTTTTTCACCTTATTGTTTTGTTGGCCTTATTCTGTGCACTCAATAAGTAACTTTATTCATACTTAGTCCCAAAAATCACCAAGGAATGGAGGGAGGGTCAAAATTAGGCCAAATATGATCATGATCACACGATTTGTGACCGAGCCCTAAAATGTAACAATAGTTCAAAAGGAAAATTCGGGACATAAAAGTGTCTCATATTTGCGAATTGGTGCGTTACGTTCAAAGAAGTAAAAAAATTGATACAAAAATGTAATGAACTGAAATGGAATCTTTGGGACATATTTTTTCTTGGGTGGATGATCAAGTTAAGGAATCGCTTTCATTTCTTTAGTTGTACTCGTGAGAAACACAATGAAAAGAACCCGATGGAAGTAAATCATTCATCATCATAGCCGAAAGACGTCAACTATTGATTGGATGAAGGCCACACCAAGGATCTTCACGCGACCGGTCGTGAGGCGTCCTCATCCAATTTTGCCCGCGACCTTGACCGTCGGTCAACCTAGGGGGTACAAAATTTGGACACTTGGTATCCGAATCATCTGTCATCGCCCTTACAAAATCATGACACTTGATTCTGATTGCGAGCATCAAACGCGTTAGGCAATAGGGGGTAGTTGGGGGGCTTAACAATAAGGATATACGTGAACGTCAAATTTGCAATCGGCTTCGTAATTTTGACAGATCTCTTTTGAATCACATTTGGTTTTTTGAATGACAGTTCGTATCTCAATTGGATTGCGCTTAAGTCAGATTGACAGTTTGCTTTGTAAGGGGTTTGACAGTTAAAAGCAATACAATCTAAAAAAACAATATGCGTTAGTGGAATCGCGTGCGATTAAATATCTAACGATATTGCTAGTATAGCAATACGTAAGTGATATCACCGGCATTTTTGTTTGAGCCAGTGGGATACCGAAATACTCACATCCTATAGCTATATGTTTTGTGTTTTTTTATTGCATTGATATCATTGATTGCAGAGTCGAATTCGAGTCCAGTACGCGGTTGCCATCCAAGAACTTTTCTGCCCCAACGTCCATAGGCTCTACGGGCATTATGTTCCGCTACTTAAGTTTGGCAACTTTCTGTATGACGTCGATGACCTTGGTTTTTCTGCGGATTTCCACTTTCACTTTAAGGGTGATTGTGCACTACAAGGAATTTTACCGTCCGGCAGTCCGATTTGCACAAACTAGTGTGGACAAACTAGAAAAATCGGACGACGGACAGTAAAATTCCTTGTAGTGCACAATCGCGCTAAGTGTGTAAATGACCCGATGATTATCACAATCTTCATGTTAAAATGAAAATACTACTAAGAGAAAATATCCTTGTATTTATATATGCGGAAGTATGTTTGTCGATTCATAAGTTAGTCCTTCTTTCAAGCAGGAGACAGCTAAAATTGTAATAAAAGGTTTAGAAATTCATAGAACATTTGCCCGCGTCTGCTGTGAATGTCGTAATCAATTGATTGCTTTTCTGAGAGTAACAGCTGCTAAAAATAAACACAGACTTCATAGATAGGAATCAAATAGCACAGACACGACCAATCAGGAGGCGAGAATCGCGTCGTATCCATTAAGCGATCGAGATGAATCGGGAAATTGGAGAGTTCGGTAGCTCAGAGTCAAGACAGACCCGGCTTGAAGCGATTATTACCGCGATCTAGATTGTCTGATTGGAAATGAATGAAATTATAGGTATTTACGCAAGTAGCACTAATTTCTTAGTAAATTACACATTAAGGGTGCGTTTCCACTGAGGCGGAATGGAGCTGTGTGAAATTAACCAATCACATATACCATCATCATCATCATATCATTTCACTCATAGGACGTCCACTGCTATATACAGGCTTCATCAATAGATATCCACATGGGCCGGATAGAGGCGACCCGTATCCAGCGAGTCTACACAACCCTAACCAGGCCGTCCGACTACCTTGCGGGTGGCCTATCCACGCTGCGCTTGCCAGTACGCGGCCTCCACTCGAGAACCTTTCTGCCCCACCGGCCATCGGTTCTTCGAACTATGTGCCCTGCCCATCATCTGCCCATGGTCTCACCGGAAGATCAGCGCTGGCTTTCAGCCAGCATTATGCTGAGGTGGGACCATTTAGGGGCATACTTAGTTATATTAATTTATTTTTGCTGTATAAATATGCCCTCGAATAAATGTATTTTCTTTCTTTCATTCTTTGATTGCCACTTTAGTTTGCTCACTCTGCTTGATGGAGGAAAATAATCCACTCCAATTGGAATGACAAGGAAGAAGAATGATGTATGAATCTAAAGAATAGATACTGTCTAAGGATGATGCAAATCTGTAGAATTATCGCGCCACTAGTGGCGTTACAGTCGTCAGTCACGCTCTTCTCTCTATCTCAGCAGCAGTAGGAGACAGCAGTGAAAAAAGCAGACGACTCCCAATGACCACGACCACTCTGTCAAGAGTGAAAGACTCAGAAGAGAAGTGAGAGAGAATAAATTAATGGTTACTTGCGTCGTAAAGCCTGAGTACTGCTCGACATTTTTGGGTTAATTTACGAGGACCCTTCATGAGCGCCGAATGGACACCGAGGTTATTGAAATAAGTCGTCAGTGGTGGGTCAGTTCCAACTAGGTAAACAGTGTTATGTGCTGCGTCGGGGAGTGTGGACACGGCTTAAGATTATGACGTAGTCAGTGTCGGGTGCAACCATACTATTGATAATATAAATTACAATGAAAATGAGGGTAGTTTGGAGCATTCGTCGCTTGCGCCTGCGTCGCAGACGGGTTGTCAGAGCCTTGGCATGCAGTGCGAGAGCAGCGTTGGGGTCGACTCGTTGATCATAAATGAGGTCCTCGGACGTAAGGTAACGGACTAAAACATGTCGAGCAATACTACGTCTTTACGACGTGAGTAACCGCAAATATAATCTAAACATGTCTGAGTCTAGCGGTAGTTTTCTATTTTGCATAAATAATAATAGGTATGAGAAGAGCTGAGACGAGCAAAATGGTGCAAGAACGGGTAATTTAAAACACATCACCGTCTACAATGAGCCTTATATAGAATGAGTACAAAATCACAACAACGGAACTTCGTTCCGCCGCAACTGTGTCGGGATAGAATATTACACGGTGAACTACAAAGTAACCTAAGAATATCATTTCCAACATATTTCACCGGGTGATACAGTTTATGTATTGAAAACAGTATGGCAAAGTCATCTAAGAATATATAGCTTGGGTTAAACTCTAATTAATGAAACGATATGGCAGACTCGCTTAAGCCTCATATCAAAAGTATTTCACGTATAGTTATTTAAAACGAATCACTTAAAACGTCATATGTGAGGCATTACGAGAAACATTTGATACGTGAGTGCATCATATATGGGGCACGACTCGTACCGTACCTACGAGACGTTACCCAGACTAGGCTGATTGCCCATAAATGTGTAATTAATAAGCAGAACAATGATTACTGCGAATTTGTGAAATATTCATTATTAATGGCTGAATTGATGGTTACACTGGCCAAACGGTCCAGCTGTACATGACTGGTCCATCCCACGTGAGGTTGCAGTATCACCTACGTCAGTTATGCTACTATGTTATGTACAGTATATGAGAGACCTGATCGTCATTCCCTGATAGTCATCAACGCCCATGAACATGAGCCACATTAGAAGCCCTTATACAGTTCCCTCGATATCATGGACGTAACGTGACGTCCGGAGCGTCGAATAATTAACAACGCAAGGTAATTGAATGAATCTTATTTAACTCCTGTATTGTTTGTTATAAAGTGGACACATTGCGGACGTTGCCCTATTTACTCGATTATTGAAGAACCAATTTACCGTCAGCCCTCTGAGAATACTTTAGGGAGAGTTCACTTCACACAGTGTTTTGTGTTCCCGACGCGATCCATCTTATTAATATCCGGCACAGGTACGCTCGTGGTGTTCTTTGGCGAGGTCTATGTACACGTTTGTCGGCTAATGATGATGATGATACCCTAATATTTTCTTCTATTTCCGCGATTATTACTCATTGAAATAAAACAATTTAACGGATTATCTCATTTTAGTTCCCGACGTTTCGGAAGCTTTCCAGCTTTCCATGGTCACGGGTGGACTGAGAAAAGATGTATTTTCCTCTGTCAAAGTTACAATTTGTGCAAACTACCCATTTTTTGAAAAAACACAAATAAAGGTGTACATACATGCCAGATGGGCCTAAGCTGTAAAGACAGTTACACGTGAGCCAGAAGGGCTTAATTATTTTATTCTAATAATTTACCACGCAGCATTTCACAAATGAGGCGTACTGAGGAGAAAAGAAACGCTGCAAATAAAAACTCCCAGGCTACCTCATTACTAATTATAATATTTAAAAACAGAGACTATTAAACTACTTTTAAACAGATTGACATGAACATGTCATTGACAAACCAAACCACTCAATTAAGTTTGATTAACCTTCTATCCTTGCCAAAGAAAAAAGATATTTTCCCAGGATGCTACGCGAGGCTATTGAGATTAAAAAGCATCCTAATTTCAGTAGAGAAGATGGATTGTCACTACCACTAGCTTGGGATCCTGTAATACATCTCATTAAGGAACAAGCGAGACACAGAACTGCAAAACCTTAATTTCGGAACGGTGTAAAATATCTTATCTGTTTAAAAGTAGTTTAATAGTCTCTGTTTTTAAATATTATAATTCGTAATGAGGTAGCCTGGGAGTTTTTCTTTGCAGCGTTTCTTTTCTCCTCAGTACGCCTCATTTGTGAAATGCTGCTTGGTAAATTATTAGAATAAAATAATTAAGCCCTTCTGGCACATGTGTAACTGTCTTTACAGCTTAGGCCCATCTGGCATGTATGTACACCTTTATTTGTGTTTTTTCAAAAAATGGGTAGTTTGCACAAATTGTAACTTTGACAGAGGAAAATACATCTTTTCTCAGTCCACCCGTGACCATGGAAAGCTGGAAAGCTTCCGAAACGTCGGGAACTAAAATGAGATAATATACGCGATATAATCCGTTAAATTGTTTTATTTCGATGATACCCTAATTTCTCGGCCCGGATTGGCCCGGAGGGCCGTTGGAGACGTGGGTAAAAATTGCATGCTTCGAATCCCTCTCCATATATATATATTATTATTTTTTTTGCTCGATTTGCTATTCTGTCAGTGTATCCTTACAAGACAGAAGGTCCTGACAGAATATCAGCGAAGCTTCTTGCCACCAATAATAAAGTACAGGTCTCTTGTATGAGCCGCTAATTAGTTTGAAAGTTGAAGTCGTTCCTGCCACGCATGTATAGCGGACGCATATTCTTGCTCTAAGGCAAACTGCAATTCTGCGGTTACCTGGGTCAAGAATAGTGCCCACGTTATATGAAGGGAGGGCATGCAGCCAGTGGCCGGACTCCTTAGCAGGCACAGCCAAGACACACAAGATGTTCCGAGTCGTCCGGGTTATTTTCCATGAGGGCTGCATGCGTGTTATAATTGTTTTTTTATTATGCAGTTGTTTCCATGTAAGTCGTGGATATGAATGAAGTGATTATCTATATCACTCCTGACTCTAAGTGACCATGTCGACGCACCGTTAGTTACTTGTTACTGCAGTAAATGTTCCTACTGTGTCTTAATATAGTCAGTGTGCACTCAGCAAGCATCGCAGCTGCAATACGTTCACGGAATGTTTTATATTCAAAGCCGACGTCTTGTTGAATTTATTTGAGGACGTTATTGCTCTTTGACTTTTACGAGACGCTACTAAAAGGCTGTGCTTAGATGCCTGTGCCACCGAAATGGGAGAGAAAACTAGCAGTTATTTTATTAGATCTCTATTTTATGTATTTTTTTTGTTTATTTGGTTGGTCTAAGATTATGTATTCGCTTTGCCGAACTTATGTTAAAGTACACGGTGGCCACGTAGAACAGAATGCGTTCTTGAGTACCCATTACTACTATAGTAACTATTTTTTTTAGGCCTGACTTAGCCTGGTAATTTTAGCAGTAATAGGATTCAGTGGAGTGAACATAAACCCACCAGTCAAAGGGAGAGACAGTGAACTGAAATTATGAATTGTTGGTCGAAATAAAATTAAAATCATTAGTTTTATCACGTTTACTGTCGCTGAACAAAACGATCTGACAGTGTCATAATCATAAGTTTAAATGCTCATTGCGCATCCGGTATAGATAAGTGACTCCATAGTGGAGGTATGGACCCCAGACAAGCAATCGCGAGACACCATTTGAGGCACCCGGGCAGGGAACGTGTTAAGATATAAAAGAATAGGGTTCGGCTGGATACCGAGAAAGATTTTTGGGATATCTTTTCATTAACACAACCGAAGTCACAGGCTAGTAGCCAATAAAAGCATTTATATAAAGCCAATGGCCTTCTGAAAACTTCGCGGAGGAGCCTGTTAATCCGAGATTGAACAAAATTCCTGTAAACGAAAGATTAGACGGAAATATTCTCGTGAATTCCATTTTTAAAATATCCGAACGCAGTCTAATGGATGTTGGTTCCATCTTGTGCTGAAATTCAATATTGTATCGCCTCGGCTGCGATTCAAATTCAACTTTAAAAAGATGTAAGTAAAGATGATTTGCCGTTGCATTTTTAATGTCCATTTTGCCTTCAATTTAAAAAATGTAACTAAATTCGAGAGTTTTGCTGATACTTGGCGATGTGTCTGATGTAGGATGCTTTTTAGCCCCCGATGAAAAAAGGTGTGTTATAAGTACACCTTTTTTCATCTGTCTACCAATGTCTTTGTGTGTCTGTGTATCTGTGCAAGTTGGACATGAACACCTGGACCAAAAACGCCACTTCCGGAAGACTGCACCAAACCTATCTACGCATACACCTTTAACCGCCAGAGCAGAGGGCTTGCAGTGGGCGGGGCGAACCGAGATATTTACCTACTCGCCGGCTAGACCGGGTTATGGCGATGAGTTTGGGGCTGGCGCCGAGCGAGTAAGTACTCGTACGCTGCGATCTGCCGTCTGGATCGATCGGTCTCGAAGCGTGTCGTATTGATAGATATACTTACCTTAACAATTGATTATAAAAGCGCCATGAAATGCACTTTGAAAAGAAGTTACGTGAATTGTTCTGTAAATGGATGTTTGAATACATATTATAAGGACGGAAAAAAGTAAGTTAATTTCTTTTTTACTTAGGAAGTAGGTACATGTTTATTATTAAATAGTGCTTTTCATGACTTAAACCGTTAATTAGATTGAAGCACCTATATAAGTACACCGTAGGTACTGACTGTGTACAAAAGATAAAACACTTTACCTTTACTTACATTGTTTTAAACTACCGCGGTTATTAGGTAGGTATTTATACCAAACTGTTTCCAAACGGATTCTTACCAATGCCTATAAGACTGATTTAAAGTAGGTATGTATGCGGAGGTGAATTTATCGCGTCATACATATATATAATAATAATAAATAGGTTCATTATTACATTAAAGTTACACAATTGTAAATACATATATTTGTTTCGGATTATAAAATTTGTGCCTTTTTTGTGGAACCCATAGTAAGCTCTAACAACATCCTGTCCTATCCTGTTATCTTTGTTTCCTTTTAAGGATGACATAAGAATTTGTTAATTAAATAAATGTAAATTAAATATGTCTTTTTTATCCTGACGTTATGTGCGATAGCTACAAAACGGCTGAGTTGTCGATTTAATTGTCATTTGTGAAGTAACTTGTACAGTCAGCGTCAATTTCACGTATGCCAGTAGTAAAATAGTCGGCTACTTTTGATGCTGACTGTACTTAATGTGGGCTCATTTTACCCAAACGCCATCTGGTAAGCTACAATATTTTTTGTTCTCATTGATGTATTCCCGGCGTGACGACTCTAGCACTACACGTGCCGCGTGCGACTGAATACAAGTTATATGATAGTCAGAGAGGCATATAGTAGGCACTTTTCTCTTGCCTGAACAGCGTTTTTACGAGGAAGTGAAATTTCTGTACTTGTACTATTACTATGACTTATTCTGTGGCCAGAGTACTATATATGTATATACCTGTTGTGTGTGTGTCTGTGGCATCATAGTTCTTAGAAGGATCGTTTCCCTGTACAAATGTATTACGACCACAACGACCGTGCATTTGTGCACGATAACAAATTTATATTTATGAGCAAAAATAAAGTCAATCCGGGCCTCTGTTCATCGTAAAAGTCGGGAAAACTTTTTCTTCTTCTGTATCTTAATTAGTAAAACTCACCCCGCAATATCATTCCATAAGTAAATCAAAAGTGAGCATATGCGCAGTAGGTAGAGATTAAGTGTGATAGTGAAGCATCTTATTTTATTTAAATTGCTTTCTTTGTGCCGCCTGTTCTCGTAAAAATGGCTGAATGAATTTGACTTTCTCCTCTGCAAACAGATTTTCACCCGCATAAATGAATTTATTGGTGGAAATAGGATTCTATATATAAATGTTAATAGTGGCAATCCTACTTTCATATATAATCCAATATGGTTTAACTATCTGATCGTGTACTAAGGTTCTGTACGATAAGTACAACACGGATTAAAAAAACGCTTATGCAACGTCAGAAAAGTCTATACTGCAAATAAATCCTTACGATTATTTTGGGATGGTATCAAAGAAATGTATCATGCATCGAAATTAAACTCACAAACACATCAACCAAACATTGTCAAAGAAAAGATAAGAGCTCATTAAATAATAACCTCTCTCTAAAAACAGAGAAAAGGAAAATCGACCAAAACTCCGGCTCAAAAGCTCGAGTTTAAATATCACAACACAAAACTAGTATTTCACCCGCTAACCTACTGCTCTTCATGAGCAAATGGTCGAAACTACCTTACTATTCTCATTGAAGAACTGCCTTTTGTCATAAGAGGTAGTAAAGTTACGGCAACTGTAATTAACCTTTATTTTGCTTCAAAATGGAACATAATTTCTAAACGCTAATTATGTTTGCTCTTTGATTAGTGAGCTGTAACGGTTTGTAGTTTGAGAACTAGTGTTGTTTGTAGTGCTCAAGAATTATATTAGAGGTTAGAAACGGAGTTGTACACTTATGGCAGGACTAGTATAAATTTAAGCTTTAAAAAAATGATGGTAGCCAGTCAAGGCAAACAGCACAGTGCTGACTAGTGGAACGGAGACATTGGACCAGTAATCCAAAGGTAGTTTGATTCCTGACCACATGTCAGAGCAACCAGTTCTTTCTTCGCACGTTGATCTTTATATGTAGATATACCACAACGCTTATAGTCTGTCCTGATTACGGCAAAGCTAAAAGGAAGGATTATGTTTTAAGCTCGTGTATGTTTTTGTATTTACATATGACGTACTAAAATAGTGTTTATAAAAAAAAAAATTGTTAGACCTATGTTTTACTATGTTAAACAAATAAACGATTTGATTTGATTTGATTTGTATTTTTAAGTAGGTACTGCCATTAGTAAGTACACTCATTTGTTTTTATTTCATATATTTCTTTCTAGCATTAAAGCTTTGTTTTTCAAGGATCCATTTCGTCAGCTTGTGATTATTGGCATTTTACTCATTCAAGTAACTCTGTCACTAACATCTCCTGAGTTATGGAACAGTCTAACAACAAAAAAAGAGATCCACTCTAAAAGATCTCATCCACACACCTTTGAACTATAAACCATAAGGAGTGTGATAAATGATTTCCTATATGTAAATTTTACATAATAATTTTAGAAATGGAAAAGTTAAATACTTAATTGGTTTAGAACACTACTATAGCGACGAGAACAAAGTTAAGAATAATAATAAGTATCAAACTAGAAGTGTAAAAAAAGACCAATATGTTCAACCGAGAGCAAAAAACTACTATCGCGAAAGAGTGTCGAAATATATAGTACCAAAAGTATTTAATAAAATAGATTTATTAAGACAGGAACCAAAAATAAGCAAATCACTGTTAAAATCAAAGCTCAAGAATTTCCTTCTTGACAACACTCTGTCTGTAGGTTAAAAGCACATTTATACACAACTAGAAAATGCCCGCAACTTCGTTCGCGGAGGTGACAAAGTCATAACCCTTTTTTGTCGTCATCGTAGTCGGGTAAAAAGTATCCTATAACCATCTGGAGATACCCAGCTACCAGTCTACCAAAAATTGTTGAAATCTGTTTAGCCGATTTTCCGTGATGAAGCCACAACGACACATACAAACATACAAAAAATCCAAAGAATTTTTTTTTCGTTTTAGTGACCTCGAAATAGTCCGTCCGCATTTTTTTGAAAATATCTTCAATGTACAGACATTTCATTTTTACAACTTTATAATAGTATAGATAATGTAGTGAAACAGCTGATGCAATGTTGTGGAGGAGGGAGTGACGCATCTGGATTGTTGTACTGCTTACTTCACTGTACATAATAGATTAATAGATCAGATATGTTAAGTTGTTTTGTTTTGTTAAAACTGAGCGCTCGCCATCGAATGTAACAGTTTGGCGAATAAATATAGAAATGTTCTTGTAATGTCTTTTTGGTAAATAAAGAAAAGTCTAGTGGCAAAGTAAGTGTATGTATTGAAATAAAACAATTTAACGGATTATATCGCGTATATTATCTCATTTTAGTTCCCGACGTTTCGGAAGCTTTCCAGCTTTCCATGGTCACGGGAGGACTGAGAAAAGATGTATTTTCCTCTGTCAAAGTTACAATTTTGTGCAAACTACCCATTTTTTGAAAAAACACAAATAAAGGTGTACATACATGCCAGATGGGCCTAAGCTGTAAAGACAGTTACACATGTGCCAGAAGGGCTTAATTATTTTATTCTAATAATTTACCAAGCAGCATTTCACAAATGAGGCGTACTGAGGAGAAAAGAAACGCTGCAAAGAAAAACTCCCAGGCTACCTCATTACTAATTATAATATTTAAAAACAGAGACTATTAAACTACTTTAAACAGATAAGATATTTTACACCGTTCGGAAATTAAGGTTTTGCAGTCCTGTGTCTCGCTTGTTCCTTGATGAGATGTATTACAGGATCCCAAGCAGGTGGTAGTGACAATCCATCTTCTCTATTGAAATTAGGATGCTTTTTAATCTCAATAGCCTCGCGTAGCATCCTGGGAAAATATCTTTTTTCTTTGGCAAGGATAGAAGGTTTATCAAACTTAATTGAGTGGTTTGGTTTGTCAATGACATGTTCACAGACTGCAGACCTATTACACCGACGGTGCTTGACATCTGCTATGTGCTCGTTCACCCGGGTTGATACACTGCGTTTCGTTTGACCAATGTATGAAAGACCACACTCACAGTCTAGCTTATAAATGCCTGCACTCTGCAAAGGGGTGCTACTCTTCACGGGTCTAAGGTATTGAGACACCTTCTTCAACGGCTTGAAATATGTTTTTATAGAAGCACGCTTCAAGATGTTTCCGATCTTGTCTGTGACCCCTTTCACATATGGTAATACGGCAGGTTTACGCTAGCAAAGCTTAGGCCCATCTGGCATGTATGTACACCTTTATTTGTGTTTTTTCAAAAAATGGGTAGTTTGCACAAAATTGTAACTTTGACAGAGGAAAATACATCTTTTCTCAGTCCTCCCGTGACCATGGAAAGCTGGAAAGCTTCCGAAACGTCGGGAACTAAAATGAGATAATATACGCGATATAATCCGTTAAATTGTTTTATTTCAATGAGTAATAATCGCGGAAACAGAAGAAAATATTAAGTGTATGTATGTTATGAAATAAATAAACATGAAATAATAATATTAGGGAATAATATACAAATCGAACTAGTCCCATGGTAAACTCAATAAGGCTTGTGTTATGTATACTAGACGACAACGATATATATTTGACAGATATATTTAATTATATACATAGAAAACATCCAAGACTCAGTAACAAATATTTATGCTCATCACACAAATATTTGCCCTTACGGGGATTTGGGCCCAGGACCTTCAGCTTCGCAGGGAACGTTACTCCCGCTAAGCAAGCCGGTTGTCGAAAGAATATGTATTTTCTTCAAAGACCTTATTTAATTAACCTTGAGTGTTAATCAAAGAATGCTCGATCTAAACGAAATACAAATTCACCATTTAGCCGTTTACATGATAAGGCGTCAGACAAAACCTATTTACGTGCGAAGCCCTACACGTCTTAAATGAATATTCAGGGCTCCTGAATTCCGGTTATAACCGGATCGGGGGATTCCTTCATTCATAATTCATCTGAGGGTTCGGCTTGATGAAATTAAAAGTAATTCCAGGGAATTATTCCGTCTTTCCGATGTAGAAATAATTGATCACGCGCCGAAGGAGGAGGTCTTGGAATAAGTGTTCGTTCTGGAGACATTATTTATTTAAGTATTTTGTCTAGATACTACATAGGCAGCGTCGGAAATCTTCTCAAGAAAAAATTAGCAGTAGTCGACACATATAGCAGATACTTAGTTAGCACGCAGTTACAAGAACTAAATCTTGCATATTTCAAGAACCAGGCAGGTGATATTATAAATGTGAAACTTTGTGATTTAGGTATTTTTTACTGAATAACACATAAGGGTATCGTATAATACGAGCGTTTTGCGTCACTTTTGTGATCACCATTTTGTCGAAATGCGTGTAAATTTAACGTGATTTCAAATTATTTGTAGAAATATGTCGATGTTCCTGAAACCCAGTCGAACGTATATTGATCAAACGTGGTGCACTGATAGATTTGGCCCCTATTTCACAATCATGACAATTGTCAGGTGACAGCGACAATTTTATTTTCACGGCGATCCCCGCAAGCTCGATACATCTTACTTTATACTGGGCATGCAATGAACGTGAAATTATCATTGTCACCCAACATTTGTCACGATTGTGAAATAGGGACCAGGTCGTGGAATATCATCATCATCATCGTGTAGGCATCAACTGTTGGATAAAATCAAAGATCTCCACAACGCCCGGTCACGCGCCGCCTTCGTCCATCCGTTTCCCGCTCTTCTTGAACAGATCGTCGGTCCATCTTATTGGGGCCATCCTACGCAGCATAATCCTGTACGCGGTCGTCAATTGAGAACCTTTCTGCCTCCGAGACTACGGGTTTTACGAGCTATGCGCCACGGCCACTGCCACTTTAGTCAAGCAACTGTCTGATATATGTTGAAGACCTTGATTCTTCTGATTATAATTCCTAGTAACGTGAGTAAAGACGTAGGGTAAGGCTATCTGTCACATAAGTTACCATTAAGCCTAACATAAGACCTCTCTCTAAATCGCATCACAGGTAGAAATTCCCTTATCGAGCGCGTAATCAAAAAACCGAAATCGATTATAAGAATTCAATATCCGTCCTTCAATATGTCTGCCCGGGATCATTGGGTATCTCTTTTATCTTTTCCACGCCTAAGTGCCTTAAATTTCTATCAAGTTTTTAGGGTAACGTGCGAAAATGAAACATCCATTTAATATAACGAAGAAGAATTAAAATAATAATAATAAATATTACGGGACAATTTTACACAAATCGAACTAGTCCCATAGTAAGCTCAATAAGGCTTGTGTTATGGGTACTAGACGACGATATATTTAATAGATATATAACTTATATACATATAAAACATCTAATGTTTATGGAATGCTGAGATTTTTGCACTACGGCCATACAATTATAATCTTATTGATAAGAAAGACCCACCACACCACTTAGATGGTTGGACGCATAACTGTGCGTTTTGCTAGAAATTTCCTGCCTCGCACGACTGAACTGTGGAATAAATTGTCGCCGGCAGTATTTCCCGACCGATGCGACCTTCAACCTTTCAAAAAAAGAACGTACTCCAACCTGAAAGGCTGGCAACGCACTTGTGACTCTTCTGGTGTCGCAAGTGTCTATGGGCGATAGTGATCGCTTACCTTTAGGCGATCCGTCTGCTGGTTTGCTTCCATATAAAAAAAAAGATTGGTGGAAGTTGAAAAAACAAACTATAAGCATTATCATCATCTTAGTAGAATGATAGCCAATACTGGACAAAGGCCTTCCCGAGGATCCCCAAGTTTTCCGGTCTTGCGTTACCCACATGCAACAGCTTTCCATAATCCCTCACAAGAGCAGGTACAAGAACTAAATCTTTTAGGAGGGCCTGCCCACTTTGCGTCTTCCAGTTTGTGGTTGCTACTCCAGAACCTTTCTTCCTCAGCTGCCGTTGGTTCTACGAGCGATCTGCCCTACCCACTGTCACTTTAGTTTGTCAATTATTTGGACACACGAAGGGCTTATTTATTTTCAAAACTTACAAAGCGGCTATGCATGCGAAAGTGCTTCTGTGATGTCTTCTATACTTAGTGTCTCAACTTAAACTACATACGTACAGTGACTGGAATTCTAATATACACTATTATAAAGTTGAATTTTTTTATGTCCGTGCATTGTAGATATCTTAAAAAAAATGATTCTATTTGAAAGTCATCGAAAGGAAAATAAATATTTTTTATGTTTGTATGTGTCTTTGCGTACTCATAGTATTTTTGGTACACCGGTAACTGCGCACCCACTACTATATAGGTACTTTTACACGAATACGCTGAAGTAGAAAAGAGGGTTAAGACTTTCCTTTTTTACGAACGACGCGTCGTGCTGCTAGATTAATCGGTCCTGCGCCGTCTGTAGCTAGACGACTAACGACTCTGGTCATCAATAGCCTTAAACCCTTAAGCCTTAAGGGGCTCCAAGCGTAAATGTACGATTTTTCATGGTTTTTGTTTTGTATCTAGTCCCTGGAATGGTCAAACTAACTTTCGAAATATGGTTTGTATGATAGTTCAGTTTCTATTTAACTCTTTCTTGCATTCGAAAATTAGAATATATTTCTATGTAATTAATTATGGATTTTTACAGAGAGGTCTATAAAAAAAAAGATTGCGTATCTAATCTCTCAATAAACCTTTGATAGACTCAAAACTTATGCCTAATTGTTCATTATGAAAAGACATAACTTGCTACGCAAGCATTTTCTTTAAAAAGCGTGTATTTTTGAGAAAAGTGGTAAAACCTGGTTTTTCGTCGTAAAAATAACAAAGTTTGATGGCATTTATATTGGTTTCGGTGACTCTTGAAGATAAACTGAAACAGTATAGTGGTAAAGACGGTCGCTGTCAACATGATGAGACATAAACAACACGGAAAAGCAAAGAGCTGCACATCGAAGGTCATTCAGAGCTGTAAGCCCCTTAAGCCTCAGCGTACATAAGTCTAAGCCTTATCTGTAACGTTTAATAGTAAATTGTTTGACAAGGGGCTAAACTAAGCCATTATGACACGAAGTGATTATTTGGACGAGCTCATGAAGTGAGCGAGGACAAATATGTCTGCGTGTCATAATGGCTTTTAGCCACGTGTTAAACACTCTGCTTTTCACTTTGACTGCGAGAAAATAAAAAAGACCTAACATTAAAATTGTATATTTCATGAAAAATAAAAAGTACAGTTTGAGCAATTCTTTATAGTTAAATTGACAGCTTATATATTTTTTTAAAGTAATAATGGTCATAGACAATTTTTACTTTTTAATGTAAAAGCCTGCAATACTCTCAGAAATTTTGGCCAATCTGATGAGGTTGGTTTGTTTGTTTTTAATTATTCGTAAGTAGTATGTAGCTGGCCGCAAGGTTTATTTTTCAGTTTCATAGAAATTTGTATGGGATTATATGGCTTTCTTTTAAACCCTAGGGGCTAAATGTACTATTTTAGTCTCGCTTCGCGAAGCTAATATGACTTACTTTTTGAGCAGGAGAAGTGAAAACAATATTTAATATACGAGTATGTATTTAGAAAGTACCTACGGAATCACTTTTCATTAATTCGAAAATAAATTCGTGTCACTTTTAAGCTCACAATTTTTTGATGGTCTTAAATTGAATTACGATTTTTATGGCCCTATCCTTGCCCTCGGTGAGGAGTATTGCTATTTTATGGCTTTATCTAATTATCTGTCTTTTCTCTTTTGGAATGCCAAGCCTTTTATAACCTCAGGGCCATTTATGGCATATCATTTTCTAAAGTCAGGTAAAGCGAATTTACTATATCTTATTATGTACAAATTGAAACGGGTACATATTGTGTATTATTTCCATACTAAGGAGCACCCGATATCTTGCAAGCCAGTGTATTCTGCTTTTATTTTGGGAAACGAGATTTTCTCCGGATTTATATAATTCCAGCTCATTTAAGTTGAAAGATCTCACCCGGACATACCCATGCTAGATTACAAGTGCGTCTTTTAATAGGAGTTTCCATATATTTTACGTCTTTTTTCATTAACCCGGCAGAATTAAGTAGGTACGTACAAACAAATATTGCAACAGAAAGTTGGAAAAAAAACAATGAAAAAGATAGGGTGGGTACCGTACGATTGAACAAAGGTAAAGTAAATGTCACAGTGTAAGACTGTCCCGATCAAGATAGAGTTGCCAAGAAGTCCTCGTCTATAGTGAGTCTAAGTCCCTGATATAACTAGATACGTGGAGTAGCGGTACATGTTCCAGTTCACAGTCAAAATATATTGGTCCGTCAGCTTGAGGCGGGAGATATATTTTGACCTGTGATCTGCCCCCTTATTGCCTAACGCGTTTGACGCTCGCAATCAGAATCAAGTTTCATGATTGTGTATGGGCTATGACAGTTAAGGACCTTGTAAAGGGGGGTTATTGCCTTACGAAATGTTGACACTTGGTATCCGAATCAACTGTCATAGCCCATACAAAATCATCACACTTGATTCTGATTGCGAGCGTCAAACGCGTTAGGCAATAGGGGAGCAGATCACAGGTCAAAACGCGTCAAGCTGACGGACCAATATATTTTGACCTGTGATCTGGAACATGTACCGCTACTTGACGTGCCTAGTTTTACCAGAGTCGAACTGAAGGCAGGTTTTAAGAATGACATTTCAGAGTGTCAATTATTGACGGTGTCAAACATTGGGACTATTATTGTAATAAGTTTTCAAAGTTGTCACAGGAATTGTAATTCACTATGCACTAATGCTATGCAGTTAAACTGCATTTCCTTACCTACCATGTGATTTTTGGTAAGACGGGCCTATTAGTGCATCGACACGACAGTTAGTTACCGGTAATTGGAGCCTCATCTGGGCAGGAGGAGTAGACAAGGCAAGTGTACGACTGGTGCTACACATGAAAACGTCCTATCAGCCATGCTCTAGATTGATATTGTTGTGTGTGATCGAAACATGCATATTCCCATTTGTATGAAACAGTTTCATTATTCGGCGAATGGAGTCAGCGAGGAATCGAAAGAACATCTCAAATCTTATGGGCATCTATATAACGATTTCGGTATTTTAAGATATAAGTTACGAGTAAGCATTTGCAGTCAGAAAATATTAATTAACAGGAAAAAAACATAGAATGCCGCCGGAACTCCTCAATGATAAACGATTTACGCGTGGCGATAACTTATTTGACTAAGTTAGTTAAGCAACTTCACATTTGAAGAAGTTATCTTTGAAGACAGATAATTATAATTGAGAATGGTGTCAAAAGAAAATATGCATGATTTTTTATTTATGCTTTATTTTTTAATATTCATTCGTGTAACAAAGAGTAGAAAAGAAAACAATTCGAATAACTACAAAAATTAACCAAGATATAAGCCATCAAACATTTAATTCTATCTCTTTCTAGCAAAACAGAATTTAATATGAAGTTTATACGGCCGTAGAAGTACAGTCAGCTGCAGAGAAAAGTAACCCCCCTGCCATACTAACATTATATAGTAGAGGGGTCACGTTTCTCTGCTGCTGACTGTACATGTCGGACCTCTGTGTCAAATTACTTCCTAAAGTACTAGTAGTTTAATCTTTATAAAAAAATAAATTCACTTTTTGAAATCGTTTTTACGGTATTTTGATATTATGTTAAGAAAAGCGATAAAAAAATCATGTATGGTAACCCTATTAAGTAGCTCTGTCTTGTCGGGCCTTAAGACCCAACTGGAATATTTCTCACAAACATCTTATAAAACTTTGAGTACTGAAATAAGTTAGTCATTGCAAACTACCCGCAATCCGATTTCACTAACAACCGCTTACCCGACGTAACTTTCTATTTTCATATTACTTTCAAATCCATGAGAGGCCATTAGTGTTACGATACGTATATACACTGCCCAGATAGTTCTAAAGGGGCACATGTTAGTAAGGAAATGTGGTCAGCTACGACGTTTTGTAGATGTTAACACGCAGTGTTATTTAAGAAATATTTTCTTTTCATGAATCAAATTCAAAAGGCTTTGCAATGCCACTAAGTATCGAACATCTGAGTAGTGAATGGCTAAAAGATGGGCGTTGCATTGCCTATGATAATGGATTTATGAATATTTTTTATAGATTACAACTTACTGAAAATGTTGATTTATTTATTAAACAAACACAATAAGAGGGCTAGCAGAAGATATTAATAACTAAATCTAAAAATGAAATTATATTTAAACCCCCGTGGCTAGGTGCCAAAAATACTGGCAGCATTTCCTCGCTGTATGGCGATAGTGATACGCTGAGCGAGAAAGCTGCCAGACCTTTGGTCGCCTGAGGTAGCAACGAGCCGTTTTGAGAGTTCCTTGAAAAGCAGCCAAGCGCATTGACCCCACAGGCCCAGGGTCTCGACGTCGAATGGCATAAAATGACGTTGGGAGCCGAGACCCTGGTATTTTGATTTTTTACGTATGTTTGTTTGTCAAGGTCCGTGGCACATGTGACGGCGCTAGTGTATCAACGCTTGTAGCGTCCCACACCTTACTTGATACAATAGGGTACTTGACTGACAGATCAAATCGGTTCCTTTAATCTATCTAAACTGTCAAAACGGTCAGAAAGTATGAAGTTTGAAAGGAAAAAAGGTTTATGACGTCATAATTCTATTCGGTCAATTTGCCTCCTTATTTTTAGTTTTTGATATTTTTAAATTCACCAAAGCTTAAAAATATTCATGAATGTTTTCTACGTATTTTCAGAAATAACATTTAACTGCAAGCGTGACATCGTTTATGTTGACTGCAGGAAAGTACACAATTAACGATGATTAGATTGGAAAAAAAACCGTAACTTCTCGACGAGTTCCTCGAGATCTACAATTAGGCAACTGGTATATTCTAAAAAATGAAAGTAAATTTGGAATAACGTCCATTACACTGGTTGTGAATAAAATAAAGGTAAGATTACTACCGTAAAAAAAAACCAAATTTGAATGTTAGAGTGTTGCTATAAACAATGTATACTTCCACCCTGAAAGGCACAACGATCCTTTCCGCAAAAAGGGGATTGTTTAGTTTTCGTACTGTATTTCCTCTAAAGAAACTAGGCTCATATTCGTAAGCATTTTGAAGTTATGCGCAGTTAACTTTTAATGCAAAATACTGCAAGTGACAACCCTCATTAGGTACAGTAACATTTAACTATACTATAACACAAGGGTCAGTGATTTTTATCAAACAGACATTTCTACCCATAATATTTCTCAGTCAATATTACAATTGTGTGTGTACACTTACATGTAGGTAGATAGTACGTAGTAATAGTAGGGTTGTCACTAAGAACAACATTCATTAATTAATTTTAATATTTTACTAATTGTTCGTAACAAAAATCTAAACGTTACGAAACGATCCTCCATCACTTAAACTAACCCCCCTTTGCGGAAAGGATCGTCGTGCCCTTCCATCCTGTATATTTCTACTGCAATTAAACGTTTGGGTTGGGGAGACTGGGTAAGGTTGTCTCAAGGGTTGTTAGTCACACGACATAACAAAAAGTGAAAAACGAATAAGTTCATCGACCGGTGTTGAAAGATCGTGAGAGCTTTACCTGGGAGGGAGATATAGCTCTTGCGGTCTTTCGACACTGGTTCATAGTCCATTATGGCCGCTGTGACAACCAACCCGTGAGCCAACCTTACCCGGTCTCCTCTATTTATTGAATATTTTATTTATAAAATTTTCATTTTTTAATAATAATCATAGTAAGACTATTTAGATGTTCAATAAATTAATGAATTAATTATTCAATGAATTAAAATTACAATTTGTTGACAAAAAAACATGAAAAATTTATTATTTTTTGCTTGTAAAATTGACGGCAAAGAAGAATATTTTCATTTTTTTATTCGTAAAACTCTCTTCCTTTGTTGTCTCTCCCGTGAATCAAAATATAATTTTGGTTTATCTTTATACCCATTTCGAATAAATTACAAGAGTCAGATTGAAATAGAATTGTTTCTTTGTCAGTGAATTCATGTTCACTGACAGCCATTGTAGCGTGAGATGGATTTATTGCCGGAAGGTAAGAGGAAGAGAGACAGAATTTAATGAGAGTGTCCTCATTCAATCTTTAATAACGGCTTCGCAAGATGAGTACATAAGTTGGTATCAATGTGTAAGTAATGAAAATCCGTACCCTTATAAATATAAAGCAATAGCGTGTTTAGCGATTTCAAAGTTGTGATAGAAAAATGTGGCAGTGGAGTAAAGGATCTATATTATTTTTTTCATAGACATATTTATATTATTATAAAGTTATAAAAATTAAATGTGACATTAAAGATAATTTCAAAACTATAAGTGATACGCTAGAAGGTGACTGAATCGAAAAATATTTTATTTTTTATTTTTGTATTTTAGCATAGTGGCTTCATTGCGCCTAAACGGCTAATCATAATTCAACTTTTTTTGGTACACAGTCAGTTGGGGATTCCCAGATGGTTATAGGATACTTTTTTACTCGACTATGCTGAAGAAACTAATAGAGTTATGATTTTATCTCCACCGCTGACACAGTGCTCGCACCTTCTTCCACTGTAAAGTTGTAAAAATGATGTCTGTAGGAAAATCAACGATATTTACAAAAAAATCGAATCGGACTCTTTGAAGGTAATTGAACCCACGTCCAAAACCACGAAGGGTTTTATAATTCAAAAAAGGGTTTAAGTGTACGGATTTTAACTAATTTTACTACATTAGAAGCTGCGTATCTATAGATTCTAGATAGTTAGACAGGATACTTTATACTTCTTAATAATATTGTCTATAGTAAGATGAAAATAAGAATGATCTTGCTATTTGAAGTAAGTTGTTATCGTTGAATAGTTAAGTTTGGATTGAAAGCAAATCGAGATTATGAAGATTCGAATCTGATGGCTGAGGGGTTTATGCACAGAATTATAATAAATAAGATAGTTCACAGCTGACAAAGTCACTGTTTCATATTATTACCCGTGATCATGAAACGTCGTTGAGAACTCGAGATATACGAGGAAACCAAATTAAATATTATTTACATCACACCTGGCCATAATGAGCAGGTCAAGACGGTGATGATCGATCGTTTCTATTGTGTACTCACCAAGTGCAGTAAAAAAGAAAATCCTATCCCTCTATCGCATATTTACAACCGTCACCTGCGGCTCGGGTGACAAATACCTGCGATTTCGGGCTTTCTGTCTTTTACAGCCCTTGGTAAGTAATGAACTATTAAATAATGATATAGATTGTCTATTGCGGTTCAACGAAATTGTCTATCGCGATTGAATGTGGACACGCGTTTAAAAGGGCGCGGGGCGAGTTCTTGACTAGGCTTGTGAATATTTTAGTTTAGTTTAGTTATAAGATATTTCTTCTGGATTGTAATTTGAATGTATGATGTTGTTATTCGCTTACTTTTAGACCTTAATGGAAAAATATAGTAAAAGAAGACTCTATTGAATAAATAAATTGTCTTTGATACCAACGTCGATCGAATTATCCACAGATGTCGACTGCTGGATCGCGTTGTTTTTTTTTTTTAGATTTGTGTATATAGTCTAGAAACCGAAATATAATTGTAATTTGTCTAGCACACGCTTCATTTATACGGTGCGAGTGCCTTCGTAGGCCTTTTGGGATGCGGGGCCAGTGTGCCTACCATGAGGTGAGTTTACGATCGACGATAGTGAGTATCTCGTATCGAGAGTCAGTGCATCTCTCTCGCACGCGTTAATAGTGCGAAAGAGATAGACCGTCATCGAGCTCTCAATGCTCGCTCGTGCCAAACTCATGGTAGGCGCACAGGTTTTGATTTTAAATTTTCGCCTTGATCCACATTAGTTTGAAAAAGAAAATTATCATTACCTGGCATATTTACTTTACATTACCTATGTGTTTCAAGGTTCTACAATAAAGACAGAAAAAATAAATTGTAGGAAATGGTAAGATTGTTCCTTGAAAAGAAATCATCATCAATTTGATCCTTCTTGTTAATGTATATGCTGTGTACGATAACTGAACATCTGTGCTTTCTCACAGGCGATATTGAATAAGAGCAGACTGATCTTCATATTGTAGACTAAAGTACAAAAGAAGACGTTTTGACTGCTTGAAGCAATGCTGAGATGTTAGAAACTTTATTCTACAAGTGCTGTAAATGATGTTGAATATTAATAAATTCCATACTAATGCGAAAGGAACTCGACAGAGTTATGTCTAGATATCTATATCGAATGCTTCCGATATTAATTATATATTTTACTAGCTTCTGCCCGTGACTTCGTCCGCCTTAAATTCGTTTATCGCGGATAAGGGTATTTTTCCGGGATAAACAGTAGCCTATGTGGGACTCAAACTATCTCCATAACAAATTTCATCCAAATCGGTTCAGCGGTTTAAGCGTGAAGAGGTAACAGACAGACAGACAGACACATTTTCGCATTTATAATATTAGTATGGATTCTGCAGAAACGGGCAATTAGTGCGGTATATAAAATGAAATAAACTATAGACGTACACACTCCCTAAGAGATAATAAGTTTAGTGATCATGAGTGAAAATCGTGTTAGATTAAATCAATGTTTTAATCTATACATATAGACCAATGTAAAAATGTATTTATACGAGGGCACTCTACACATGTCAGGAGTCGTGACATTGACAGCTTACTTTTTTAATTTACATTACTTATCTATGTAATTCCAAAGTAATATTAATACGAGAAAACTGTACAAATGTCACGTCGGATCTTTAAAGAATGATCTTTATAAAACAATTAGATATAAAAAAAATGTATATTCTGGTTCACACAAGGTATATACTATCGGAAAAATAAATAAAACGCACACCTCTGAGGAACTTAATGTTCCCAATTGCGAAAATTCGGTAATATTTTTGGATATTTCGTAAGTTTGTTATTCAATAGCATAGAAACCGTTTAACAAATTTATATTAAACTTGAAACGATAAATCAAGTAATTTATTAGAGAATAGGGTACTTACTTCCCGAGAAAATATAAGCTTTAAAGATTGAAGCCGTCTATCATTTATACTTGGTTCTATAGGACAACACGTTCAAACCTACCTAAACATTTTTCGCTTTATTCAATTGTATTAATTACTAACGAAAACCTTTGCGCTCGCGCTCAGTAAACGCGCTCCCGCTCCGGCTATCGTCTTATCTCTTCTAACAGTGCACTTCTCGCTCACTCGCGTCACTTACGCAGTCCACGCCGCTCTTCACCTTGCCAGCAACTAGGGTTACCAACTTTTTTTCTATCAAATATAGTATTTTCGAAGCTGTTACGTCTAAAATTATAGTACTTGGATAGTAAAAAAAAATACTAATGAATAATAATTGATAATTAATAATATTTACTTTAAATGATTATTTTTTGCTGCTCTGCGCCTTTATTTTTTTTTGAGATAGTATTGACCGTGACAGTGACAGTGAATGAAGGAAAAGGAAAAATATAGTAGTTTCGCTTACTATACATATATTTTTGAAATATAGTATTTAATCCGTTAATATAGTAGGATACTTTATGTATTATATAGTAGGGTTGGCAACCCTACCGGAATAAAACATATCATGTGTGTTTTATCATTACATTTTGCAAGTTTATATTGTATTTCGTGCACGTATAAACTTGTGTGCGAGTTTGTTTTAATAAATCCACCACCACTTGTACCTAAAACTACAGTTTGTATTATAACCCTCCTGAATTATTTACTTATTGCTTAGTTTGTTTTAGTGACAACTGTCATTGATTTGTTCTAAACGTTGTTAAAAGATCTCTAACTCTATAAGAAATTGAATAGGTGGGGCTCAAGGTAATACTGATAACTCAAAAGAAAGCCGAAATTCGTACAAAATTAGGCCGGTTTTTCAAAGACACTATTGAGATTGTTACGATTTTTTGGCGTCAAATAAAAAACTTTTGGGATCCTCACTTCAGAATTCAGACACTTTTTCTTTCAACGTCGAACTAACGAAAAACTTATGAAAAACTTGAAAAACCGAGACAAACGAGTATTTGATGAAACTTTGAACACATTGTCTTTTACGAAACAAATGTATTTCTCAAACATCATTAATTTCACTTAAAGTTTGTGGAAGGTTTTGGAAATAAATTCCATCTACCAAATTGCTCGTAATGGGTTTTTTTGTCATTATTTAGTTGGTAACAATAGGTGACTAAACTTGATGGTATCATTTGGGGAAATGTCAAGGTCGCTGAAAAATGATCATTAAGGTTAATGCATTACTAGAAGGTGTCCTTCTCTCTTCTTCACGGAAAAGGCATAACCCCCTTTTTTGCTTTGACGTAAAATATATTCTTAAACCATCCTTAGGATTCCTAATATCACTGTATCAAAAAATAATAAAATCTAACCAGCAGCTTTGGCGTTATAAGGGTAAAACGTTTAATTTCTATGAAAATCATTATTTTCTGCCATCACGATCTTCGTGATTTTCGAAGTGAATTTCTTCAATAAGATATCTAACGAATAAAAAAACCCAAGGCTCCACTGGATTTAACCACTTCCTTGCGCCTTGCCAGAGCGCACTTTCTGCCAACTAAGCTACATAATTCAGTCAGCGAGTGATCAAATATCGTAATCTTTGTGTTTATAAGATTATAGTATCTTAGTACAGAAATTCACTTTAAAAATCACGAAGATTTTTTTTTAAATCTTTATTTATGGAGCTTTGATCAAAGGAAACGAAGATCGTGATGGTAAAAACATTATGATTTCCATTGATTTTCTTTTCTAGTATATAACGACCGCTCTAGCTAACACGTGGCAACTGTAAAGTTGTGTTAGGGTGGGAATTTAGTTCCATAAATGCTAAAATGCAAAAATCTTGTAACAAACTGTGACGTAAATCGAAATGACTGACCGGACTCTGTAGCTTAATTGGTAGAGCGTGCGCCTCGGTAAGGTACAAGGCACTTGTTCAAATCTAGTTGGGGTCTTGGATTTTTTGATTATTTAGATCCTTACCTTTATAAGCATACAACGTTTGTTTTTGATATAATTTTTCAGAATGAATGTAAGGGCATCCTATGAGAACGTCGCGTCACATACGTAACATCATCCATTTCACATCCACAAGAGTTTGACATTTAAATTTATGATGAGCTAGCATAGCTGTCGTTACGTAAGGGACATACCTCTGTAACTTATCTTCTTTTGTTACAATATCAATGCTGGTATTATTAAACGTGCGAAATGATTGCATCACGGTCACGTAGAAAGTTGAGAAGTGCGATTTGTGTTATTATTTCATTATGACTGGGCCGGTAATGAACGAAGTTCTGAGATACGGCCAGATAGTCCGGGATTAAATGGATAAAATAACTTTTAATTACGAGGGAGAAATCTTACGCATTTC
Source organism: Hedya salicella (assembly GCA_905404275.2). NCBI lineage: Eukaryota > Metazoa > Arthropoda > Insecta > Lepidoptera > Tortricidae > Hedya > Hedya salicella. The sequence continues at coordinate 12,432,688 of FR990111.1, read as the reverse complement.
TTAGATTAAGGTTGGGTTATACTGACAGAATGATTAATATGTAGGTTAATATTAAGTAAGAAATTGGAAGCTTCCAGAAAAGTTATAAGACTGTAAATATTTTCGTTTCTAAAACTTTACAAGTGTTATAGACTACTTTCTTGACAATACAGCCGTCTTTACGTCCTTTTGAGCTCTTTGTCTGTGAACTCTTTTTACTGAATAGGATTTCTAAAAATGCTCTTACATACTTCCACATCACAACTAAAACCTCAAGATCAATCGTAAATTATGTTTTCATAACAAGGACGTTACTCAAAAAAATCTGCATCTGATATTCAATCGTATACTGAAGAAACACACTTCTAACGAAGTCTAGATATATTTCAAAATAGGTCGGTAGCACTATGTGTGCGCACTGACCGAACGATTTAAATGACTTGTCCTTCATAAAAGCAGGATCCTTACCGTAACTCCTTTTAGTTCACATTAAATACGACGCGCAACTTCGTTGTCGCAATACAATTAGTACGATCGCTTGAAACGTGCGGGCCCATTGTGAGAGTGACAAGGCTCTTTGGGTTTTATCGTCCGGAATGCTTTCCCGGGGACAGTCAGGTTTTGTCGCTAACAATCGCCGGGAATAGCATTATTATATGTATAGGAAACACGTATGGAACGCAATCAACCGGATATTGGAGAAGTGATCCACAGGGAGCGTGACTAGACAGAATGGGAAGTAAATATCAATATGAATACAGTTTACGCTGTATTTATTTAATCGTATTGAATAAAACGCAAGAAAATTGAATGCAAAATATAGTTTTACTTTATAGCGCAAAATCTGCGTGGAAAACTCAAATATATTCACTAGTCTGGAAAAGTAATTTGAAGTTCGGACCTAAATTCTTAATACGTTTGTTTGTTTTTTTTTATGAGTATGTTTTGTACGTTCACTAATACTAGTTTTAGATAAAAAATATCTGGTTTCGTTATATTTTCATAGTACTTGCATCTCAAATTTTTCTCGCTGTAGTAAGGTAAAAAGTTGTGTGTTTCGCACGGCTGCTAAATTATTTGTTTTCTCGTGTCTTGAAAGCCTCATTGCGCTCAGGGATCTATATGCTCGTGGTTCAATTTTAAATTCCTTCGCTTACTCGGCCTCCAATTCAAGCACTCGCGCTAAATTACAATTTTGCAGCCTTGCATAACAAATAACTATTTCATGGACATCAGGTGGTTGTACTACCATCACAATAGATGCTGTACTTTCAGCAGGTATTCAATAGTAATAGTGCACACTTCTTTTATTTATTTAAGCTTTATTGCACAAAATAAAAATTAGTGCAAATGGCGAACTTAATGCCAAAAGGCATTTTCTACCAGTCATACCAGCTACTGCATGGAAGATGGACGCTGACTGAGTTTTTGTTCCAGCAGATGCCTACGTAGTTAGCATCCGCTTGAAAATTACCATGCTTGGAGCTTGTCTGATGGCAAGAGGGTGCGAATTCCTGAGACGCCTTGCCTGAGCGGCGAACGAATTTGACATGGAACCGGTATGGTGCGAAGGAATTGAAAGTTTGAGAATTCGAGAGGAACGTATTTCACAGCCTAGACGGGTAGTTTATTCACCATTATTTCCAGCGCAGACATTTTCTTTAATCCCTTTTGTGTTGTAAATGTCGTAATACCCTCGCGTAGTTCCAGTTGTCGTCATAGTATGATTTTAAAATTGCGCCAGTATATTAAATGAGTGATCATTTTGATTTGTGACGAATCTGAGTGGATACGCGTAATACTTGTCAGTGAAAAATAGCCGCGTTTCTCTACTGAGTTTTCATGCGATTGTGTTAAGTCCTGTGCACCGGAAATTGGTCGTTAGTTGTATTTGACCTCCTTGGACATAGCGCCTTTGTGCCGTAGCCTGTACTAGGCTTTTTATGTTTAAAAGGTGATAACCGACATGCATTTTCCAGGAAATTACCTTCTTTTCCGCTAACATGACACTTTAATTATTACCAAATTCTATCTATTTTCTAATAAAAATACCTGTTTCCTAACAATGGCAGGGATGGCATCCTAGCAATGGGTGTGTAAGAAATTGTGTGGATGATGAGAGCCCCAATTTTTGTGAAATCGGGCTGACAGTTAGAGCGAAAAATTTCAGGCTAAGTAGTTACGTTATTATGAATCGGTACATTGATGAGTCTATTTTTTTCGAAAATCTTGATGTTTTACCATTAGATCTATATATTTTAAAGAACATAGTTTCGTGATGGTAAAACAACAAGTTTTTCGTAAAATATAAATAAATAAATATTACGGGACAATTTTACACAAATCGAACTAGTCCCCATGGTAAGCTCAATAAGGCTTGTGTTTTGGGTATTAGACGACGATATATTTCATAGACATATTACTTATATACATAGAAAACATCCAAGACTCAGGAACAAATATTTATGTTCATCACACAAATATTTGCTCTTACCGGGATATGAACCGTGGGAGTTACGTTGCCTGCGAAGCTGAGGTCCTGTTCAGCTTCGCAGGCAACGGGTCGGTAGTCACACGATGGTTGTAGCACAACCCACGAAATAAGTCTGAAAAATCTTAATTTACTCCCACTGAGCTAAACCAGTCGTCATGACATTACTTTTTACACTACAGCGACATCTCTAGCTAACATGTGGCAACTGTGAAGTTTGCTCTGTTAAGATGAAAACTTAGTTTCATAAATGCTCACTATAGCGCTGAGCGGCAGAAAACCCGGTTCAAATTGCAAAAATGCAAAAGGTCTTGTAACAAATAGTGTCAAAATTTAAAGATAAACTGACTGGACTCTGTTGGTAGAGCGTGGGCCCCGGCAAGGCACAAGGCACTTTGGTCGAATCCAGTCGGAGTCTTGAATATTTTTCATTATTTAGATCTTTGAATTTCAATACATCTGTTTTTATAGGTTTTCGTTTATAATTTAAACATTATGCAATATTTCAGATTTCTCGTCCCATTATCTTATCTTTAAATTCCTTTATAAGTTAATGCCATTTCCATCTTATTAAAAAGCTCTTCCAGCTGTATTATTTGGCAGGCTTGAGAATACACTGTTTTTAAAGTGGAAAACACTGCAACCGTTTTTAACAGATTGATACAAAGAGTAAAGAAAAATTAAATTGTGATCGATGACGATACCGCTGGGACTGGAACCCTGACATTGTGATTGATCATTGTAAGTATAGCTTGATAAATTGACGTTACGTGGCTAAGTTGTTTGCATAACGGCCTACGCAACTGACGGTCCCGGGTTCGAATCCCGGCCAGGATAAGTCTTTGTTTGAAAAATGTTGATACTGTTCGCTTAGTTTATCATAGTTATTTTCATAGTATCATGTCATACGGTATTCTGGTTTAGGGCAAAGCAGCTGACATACAGACTATATTTGTGCTACAAAAAGAGCGATTCATTCTATATATAATCTGAATTCCCTTGATTCCTTAAGATAACTTTTTCAAGAGATCAACATATTAACCGTAGCGTCTTATGAGAATATTATTTTCTAGAAGGTGCGTCTAACTTCGTCAGCGGAGGAGGATAAAATCATAATCCTCTTTTGTTTTCAGCGTAATCGAGTAAAAAGTATCCTATAACCATCTGTAGATGCCCAACTACCCGTGTACCAAAAATAGTTTAAATCAGTTTAGCCTTTTTGGCGTGATGAGGCCACAACGACACATACGAACATGCAAACAGACATACAAAAATGATCTTTTTTTTCAGTAACGTCTAAATAGTCCGTTATAATCATTCTTGTAAATATCTTTAATGTACAGATATATCATTTTACAACTTTATAATAGTATAGATGTTAATTAAGGATCTGGACACGTTTACTAAGAATTCAGATATCCACAATTTTTATACGTGAAATAAAAACAAAATTGTCATCAGAAAGTTCCGCGTTCGTAAAGTAGCCAAATCATTCGTAGGCCAAAGTATACATATTTATAATAAGTTACCAGATGATGCTTTAAAATTAACTTTGACAGCTCTCAAAAAGTACTTAAAAAGTCTCTAATCGCAGAAGCACATTAAAGTGTAGACTTGTAGAGGACTATTTAACAGACAAAAATGCATAGCCCAAAGCAGAAACCAAATAATTTACTTTTACCGGGACACGGTTTTTATAAGGTGGCAAATCAAACGTAAGTTGTTTTAAAAAATAAAACATATTTTGCTTTTTTATATTCGATTATATTTGTACTGTTATAAGTTTTGATAGGCTGTAGAATTGTGTTTATACTTAAAAACATAATTATATTTAGGATAGGCTAAGTACAAATATTGTAATAGATAAGAGTTAATTAGAAAAAAATACTGACTGTTGAGATTATTTCGGCTTTGTTCTCCTCAGTGGTCCCTTCTTGGGAAACGCCGTAGAGTCAGACTTGTAAAAGTGCCCTTGCCGCCTACTTACAGAATAAAGATCATTCTTTCATGTGATGAGCACGAATGTTTGTTTCTGGGTCTTGGATGTGATTTATGTATTGTCAAACTATAAAAAACGAAAATAGAATAAAAAAAGTCAATTTAAGTTCTAAACAAACAAAATGGATCTATTGGACCTTGAAATTGTCTTTGCTTGAATAAAATGGCGAAATAAAAATGATTGTTAAAGAATAACTTTGTTTCGTTTGTTAAGTATATTGAGAAGTTTCAAACGTTGGGAGTTTTAGAGTTCCGCTGAGTGACACGAATAAGGAAGAAAATAAGCTATGTATGCCCGTAAGGAGCAAATATTTAATACCTACCATGGGCCTCAGTCCTGAGGAAGTTGATATCTCGTGGCGGCCCTGGTGCGGCGGGTGCGGGCCAGCACTGTCTTAACGATGGTTGCGGATAGGATATCAAATCGGGGAGACCGGCTAATGTCGTCTCACGAGTCGGTAGTCACACGACGGTTGTAGCACAACCCACGAAATAAGTCTGAAAAATCTTAAATTTTGACGTGATAACGTCTTATAAATCGATGAACGCCGGCTGCACGCACGAGAAAGCATTACTCACTCACTGTCACGTTCCGCTGTCACATTCCGCGTGAGCTGAGCGTGCAAGCGAGAGCGCAAAACAAGTGATAGAGGCACGATTGGCCTAAGCGTTCGGCTTGTGAATTCATAAATGTATGCAATTTTTCATCAATGTTTTCCTATGATGTTATCACGTAAAATTATCGTCCGTAATCCGACTTTACAGACAACCAATTTTTTTTTGTCTGTCCGTCTATGTCAGTTACCAATATAAAATGACCCCCTCCCCGCATACAATTTGCTTAGGAGTAGGGCTCTGCTAACACTGGATATCATGCATACTGCCGTTTTTAGCGTATATTTTGTACGGAACCCTGCGCGGGTCCGACTCGCAGTTAGGGGGTTTTTTCTCAAATTAACAATTACTTGAGGGAAAAAAGAGGGGTTATTACTCATTGAAATAAAACAATTTAACGGATTATATCGCGTATATTATCTCATTTTAGTTCCCGACGTTTCGGAAGCTTTCCAGCTTTCCATGGTCACGGGAGGACTGCGAAAAGATGTATTTTCCTCTGTCAAAGTTACAATTTGTGCAAACTACCCATTTTTTTTGAAAAAAAAACACAAATAAAGGTGTACATACATGCCAGATGGGCCTAAGCTGTAAAGACAGTTACACATTTTTATTCTTTTTATTCTAATAATTTACCAAGCAGCATTTCACAAATGAGGCGTACTGAGGAGAAAAGAAACGCTGCAAAGAAAAACTCCCAGGCTACCTAATTACTAATTATAATATTTAAAAAACAGAGACTATTGAACTACTTTTAAACAGATAAGATATTTTACACCGTTCGGAAATTAAGGTTTTGCAGTCCTGTGTCTCGCTTGTTCCTTGATGAGATGTATTACAGGATCCCAAGCTGGTGGTAGTGACAATCCATCTTCTCTATTGAAATTAGGATGCTTTTCAATAGCCTCGCGTAGCATCCTGGGAAAATATCTTTTTTCTTTGGCAAGGATAGAAGGTTAATCAAACTTAATTGAGTGGTTTGGTTTGTCAATGACATGTTCATGTCAATCTGTTTAAAAGTAGTTTAATAGTCTCTGTTTTTAAATATTATAATTAGTAATGAGGTAGCCTGGGAGTTTTTATTTGCAGCGTTTCTTTTCTCCTCAGTACGCCTCATTTGTGAAATGCTGCGTGGTAAATTATTAGAATAAAATAATTAAGCCCTTCTGGCTCACGTGTAACTGTCTTTACAGCTTAGGCCCATCTGGCATGTATGTACACCTTTATTTGTGTTTTTTCAAAAAATGGGTAGTTTGCACAAATTGTAACTTTGACAGAGGAAAATACATCTTTTCTCAGTCCACCCGTGACCATGGAAAGCTGGAAAGCTTCCGAAACGTCGGGAACTAAAATGAGATAATCCGTTAAATTGTTTTATTTCAATGAGTAATAATCGCGGAAATAGAAGAAAATATTAGGGTATCATCGTCATCATTCAAATCAAATCAAATATTTTTTTTCTTTGGCAAGGACAGAAGGTTTATCAAACTTAATTGAGTGGTTTGGTTTGTCAATGACATGTTCACAGACTGCAGACCTATTACACCGACGGTGCTTGACATCTGCATGTGCTGAGATAATATACGCGATATAATCCGTTAAATTGTTTTATTTCAAAAAAAGAGGGGTGTTATATTTTTTATAAGTAGGTATATATTTATGAGTATCTGTGTGTCTAGCTGTGGTATCGTACCGCCTTATCCGATGACCCATTTTCGATTCAGTTTTTATTTTGTCTAGTGTTCAAAATAATCGGTACAGCCGTTTACATATCATCAGTATTATTAATGTCGGTTTTTTAAAAATCATTTTAACGATTACTTCTTCCTATTTTTCTTTATAATGCAGTGTTGATAATTTTGTGGTTAAACAAACGACATTTATACACAGCCATATTGCAATGAATTTGACAGATTAAAAAAATGTTACCAACCTAACAACACAATTATAAGGAACCCTTATTATTTGTACGAGTATTTTCTAGGAATATTTTCGCTTAGAGTTTTTCGGAACATTTAATTGGGAGGGCTTCAGTAGAATCTCCAACAAAGAGTCAATAGCTCGCGAGATCCGCTTTGCTCGGGAACGTTTCAAGTTTTAACACATTAATCGTTGGAAGAAAATGTGGGGAGAAAAGTGGTCAAGTACGAGTCGGTGCAATTAATAAGACTTCGAAAATCCCATGGTATTTAGTAGTACAGGCGAACTCACAGTAAGTTGCACGAATTATGTATGAAGCTAGCGGTCGTGGTTCGAATTCCGAAGACTATTTATTATTCGTAATACTAGAAAGTACTCGTAACTTCGTTTGTGGTGGGTAAAAATTCATAAACCCTATTTATTTCTTCAGCGCAGTCGAGTAGCAAGTATCCTATAACCATCTGTTGATACCCAGCTACCCGAATATAAAAAATAATGGAAATCCGTTTAGTAAATTTCGCGTCATGAAGCCACAATGACACAAACAAAATTTAAAAGTAAAATATTTTTCGCTTTAGTGACCTCCAAATAGTCCGTTACAATCATTTTCTTGAAAATATCTTCAATGTACTTGAAAATATTTTTTACAACTCCATATTTGAAGCGCAAACTTGTCGATATGTGTATCCTGCCTATCCCAACCTACGGCGCCCAAACTTGGTCATTAATGGAAACCCAAAAAAGCAGACTCAAGGTTTGCCAGCGGGCAATGGAGCGCAGCGTATTTGGAGTTCGTAAGATGGATCGGATCAGAAACTCCGAACTGCGCTCCAAATCAGGTATCGCAGATGTGGGTGTGAAGACCGCCATGCTTAAGTGGGATTGGCACCAGGAACGATGGGCCAAGTTATCTACCGAGTGGACGGCTCGAGATGGCTACCGAAGCAGAGGCAGACCGAAGAAGAGTTGGCGAGATGACCTAGACGCATTTCAGGACGCGTGGCAGGAACATGCGCTCCACCGGGACGAGTAGAGAAAAAGACGGAAGGCCTTTGTCCAGCAGTGGGACATACATACAGGCTAATATAAAAAAAATAGTATATATGTAAGTTTGTCTATGGGCTACTAGTGCCTGCAACAAATTAATTTGACCTACAATATTCTCAAATTTTAAAAGAAGCCGTAGAAAAGATCCCTCTTTTTTTCTAAAATGCGAATTATCAAAAAATTTACCACGTAAAAGACACTAGTAAGAAGCTTTACTTAAAATCTGCCGCCGTCCGTAGCCCCAATAAATATCCCTGTATCCAGAATCCAGAGTTTGCTTTACGGGGCACTTAATCCGAAATAGTGGAAGTAAATAACGGGGTTGATTTATAAAGACAGAGTGCTATTTAGTGTCGGTCATTCATTAGACGTGGGAATAGAGGGGATGGTACAAGAAAAGAGTGGGGAGATGAATTATTTATTATTTATTGCCCGAGACCAAAGTATAAATGGCCAATTATTATTTTTGCAGTGAAAACTTCTTTAGCGGCGCTGTGTACTTTTGTTATGGGGAGATTCGTAAGACGGACACGTGACCTGATCGAAAACTGTTACAATAAAATTGAAGCCAGTAGACCGCCGATAAATAAATGGACGAATATTGTATTTTACGACATAAATGATAGTACTTTTATACTGATAATTAAAGCAATTCGTGCAAAATTATTCACTAACCATTCTAAAATATCAAAACTGCACAACTTTAATATTTAAGTTTTCACTTCTGCCGGCACTCCCGAAGTGTTGATTTTTTTAATGGTCATGTTGTCTGATTAAACCTCTATAAAACGACGATTTTAATAATTTATAGATTCAGGCGTTACTTTACGGAATTCCATATTAGAATCGAAAACCATCAAAACAAAAAAAAACTGTCAATCTTCACACAAAAAAGCGTTCTCCGAAATGTTTGCCGTTAAATATAAGAATTATAATTTACAACTATTCAATTTCACAAGTGTGACACACTATTTAAATTGAAATAAAACAATTTAACGGATTATATCGCGTATATTATCTCATTTTAGTTCCCGACGTTTCGGAAGCTTTTCAGCTTTCCATGGTCATGGGTGGACGGAAAGCTGAAAAGCTTCCGAAACGTCGGGAACTAAAATGAGATAATACGCGATACTCGTATAATCCGTTAAATTGTTTTATTTCAATGAGTAATAATCGCGGAGACAGAAGAAAATATTACAGTATTTAAATGTTACGATTTATTTATTATTAGCTGTTTACGAATTAATTGTTACTGTACTACGTTTTTTTGTTCAATTTTAGTAGTATGTTTAGTTTTAAAACGCCATCTAAATTTTGCCAAAATATTTCCTTGCGATCGTGGCACGATACAAAGTATGGCAATTGACAGTCCTCTTGTTTTATAGGTTCTTGTTAGAATAATGGATTAAAGATTATTTGCTTTTCCGCGAAATACTGTCTTGGCTAAATGTGACAATAAATTGACCTCACATGCGCAAATTTTCATGCAGTTTCATAACAAACCATCACCAGATTAACCTCGAAACGTGTTTCGCCTCTCTACGAGGCATCATCAGGAGAGATGCAGGAGATGATGACGGTATATATCCATACTATTATAAAGTTGTAAAAATGAAATGTCTGTACATTGCAGATATTTAAAAAAAAAAAATTGTAACAGACTATTTGGAGGTCACTAAAACAATTTTTTTTTTTTGGATTGTATGTATGTTTGTATGTGTCGTTGTGGCTTCATCACGCAAAAATGGCTGAACAGATTTCAACAATTTTTGGTACACGGGTAGCTAGGTATCTCCAGGTGGTTATAGGATACTTTTTACCCGACTACGCTGATGAAAAAATGAGGGGTTATGGCTTTTTCTCCTCCGCGAACGAAGTTGCGGGCATTTTATAGTATATCATAGTCCTTGATACGATCAAATTACGCATGATGTTAATTTTCCTAGAAAAAAATCAGTCACTTTTCCCTGAATCTGTTTCGTGAAATGACGAAATCGGCCAAAAAAGGTAATTCGTTTTTTCATTTCACCACATTTGTTTAGTGATTTGACAAATCAGAGACTTTATCATATCACACTAACGTGTTTCAGGGATTTTCTCAAATCACCAAACAAATCTGGTGAAATGAAAAAACGAGTTGCCTTTTTTGGCTGATTTCGTCATTTCACTAAATAAATTCAGGGATTTTATGAAATTACAGATTTTTTCTAGGCAAATGATGAAATGGATTTGCCATTTTTACATCCTGCGTGATTTGGTCATATCCTTTAGAGATTTGTTCAAAGACCTGTTTTAGCCATTTCCCTGCGACATATATATATTTTTCATGCATAGGCATACTGTCCAGAAAGCACCACAAGAATAGTAGCATCAAAGCAGATCGCTTATCATTTAGACCACAGCACGTCTACGTCGTTTTACAAAAGACGTGTCGCGGCAACATGAAATGAAGGCTCGCAGAATTCGTGGTCACTCAAACGTTAACGAGGGTAATGTCGGCCGACGTAGCAGACGTCGTGTCGTGTACCGTCCTCAAATACCGGGTATTAATCTCTAGTGGGTACGAATTACGCCTTTATATGGGCGTCAAACGCTTGTTTAATTGTAGGTATAGTTGGTTCCCATTTGTTCTAATAACTATTCGACGAACAAACTCGTATTTATAACTTGTTTTTTAAATTATTTACACTGAAGTGAAATCTTTTCGTTGATAAGCAATGATGGGTTTCTTAGCATGATTACTCGTAATAATGTGAACCTTACTTAAAGTACCGGAATAATTTTGAACATTTATGAGAATTGGGAAAATTTATTTGGCGATGAAATAATGTCACCATAGTAAAGACAATGTCAAAATATTTTTTTATAAAAAAGGAAATCAACGAAAGTACAATATATTTTAAAGAGAAAACTTTCTGATTTCATTACAGAAATGCATCTACATATACTCGTAAATGCTCATTTCATGTACTTATTTTAAACTTAGATCTACTTTAAGTTACATTCACGAATATCACTAAATTGTTACTGTCTTTCTAAGAATTTAAATCTAATTTCAGTTTCGAAATCAATTTATAAAATCTGGGTAGTGAGGTCCATAATATTAGTAATGGCGCTAAGAACCCGATCTCTATCTATAAGTTACTAGCATTTTACTCGTGGCTTGGCCCGAGTTATCAGGCAATAAGTAGCCTTTATATCGTTCCATTAAAGGTAATGTAATTGTTAATCATTTATTCGTAAACTAGTGAACGGATTTAAATCATAAAAATGACGTCATAGATGACGTCATGTAAAAATAACAAAGTTTGATGGCGTTTATCTTGGTTTCGGTGACTCATGAAGCGGACGGCTCAGGCTCGTCTAGTTCGTTCGATTCTTTAAATGTCTGTCTTCTCAAAATGGCCTCTTGCAATAAAAGTATTTGTTTCCTACGATGGAACTTTCCTAAAATGCTCGCTTCCTGTTAAGTTTTCCTTTCAAAAATGGCCGGCTTCCTATAACGTTCGTTTATTATGACGAGTCATGTATCCCGAAGGTATGACCCTTAAAATAAAAACGGTTCACACTTACTAATTATTTATTTTTGGTGAAGATATACATATAAGAAAAGATCCCGCTGATGAGAAACATACACTTTAAGAATCATCATACATCATAGGAAACTGACAATGTGGGAAGCAGGCCATTTTGAGAAGGAGACGATTTAGGAAACAGACTAGACATCATAGTAAACTGACAATCTAGGAAGAAGACCATTTTGAGAACTATACATTTTAGGAAACAGAACGAGTTTAGGAAACGAAAACGTCGATAAGCCTAGTGGACTGAAACAGTATATTGGTAAAGAGGGTCGTTGTCAAAACGATGAGACATGTACAACACGAAAAAGTGAAAAGCTGCGGGTCGAACGTCATTCAGAGCTGTAAGCCCCTTAAATGATTCTTGTACGTATGCCAACAATACCATCGATCGTACACATTCTCATTGATTACATAACTGATGTTCTGATCGTGACACTTCACGAAGAAATTTAACAATCATAACTTCAGCAAAAGTTACTAAGCTTTTATTCGAACAAACGTTAAAGTAATGAAATTCCATTCGTATTGGCAAAACATCAAAACCTAGTTCCCCTGACATTGGGTGTACGAATGCAACCAAAACTTGAAGTGAATGTCACATCTAGCCGAGTAACATTCAGCGTAATTTTTGCAGATTTTGAAACTAATAAATACAACTTCTGCTCTGGTTGAGAAGATTTTAAGGTGAATTTTGAGAAGGGTTGTGTTGCGGAGTAGCAAGGTTAAGTTTGTAATGTAACAGTTTTGTTTGGAGGGTTGCCAAACGCTCAGTGAGGTAAACAGGGGCACAGACAGCATCTAGTGTTCCAGCTATAGGGCATTGGAATATGCTATCGGTACTTTTATTGCCGCTTAAAATGTTTTTAACTTGTAATAGCCTACAAACTTTATTTGGACTAATGCCTCGGTTTTGTTTTTCGGTTTGTTAAGTTTTTGTAATTTATACGATACTTCACGAGTCACTGGCTATTTTCCTTTATTTTTTCATGGAACCCAGAGGGCATTCACGATTAGAAGTTTAAGATTTCACTGCATTTTTATCATTGAATATTGGTTTAAATCACAAAGGAAAAAATATATATATTAGAAGAATAGAAGGATCTCTTTTGATCTTTGCGTAACCAATGACACCCCACCTTTTTTTTTTGGCTAGGACCGCACCTGACTTAACCGCGTCCAAATGAGAGAGCGGACCGCGCGTGAGCGAAAGAGTGAGCAAATTTACAACCATTGCGGCGTTAAAAAGATACCGTTCGCGTATTACGCGCAATGGGATGTATAATAAACAACTCGAGTCTTGAGGCCGCCGTACGTCTTTTGACCTGAAACGTCTATTGCTGCGCGCCATAAAGTGCGCCTGCTAAAATGAAATTATTTATTTATATATTTATTTAATTTAATTTCATGATCTTATCTAATACTAATTATAACTAAGTAACTATATAGGTTCTTATAGTTACACGTACGTTACGTTATTGATAAACGTACAGTTCCCAAGGGACCAAGTTTCTACGATTTCTCAAAAAAACGTAATAAATAATGTTGTTTGGGCTATATTTCGACAAATATGTCATTTATGAATATGCATTATATTTCACGATACCTTGGATGAACAGGTGTGTTTGGGAGTTAAACAAGTAAGTGAAGGAAGATAAAACATAGTAACTTCGAACACAGATATCAGATCAGCTATATCACTCACATATGGTGTTACATATATATAAATATTTATCTTTATCTTTTTCAGGTAAATTAATATATATTTATCTTTTTCAGGTAATTTAAGTATTCGTCTACATTATGTGTTTTAGTTAAGTACACAAGCAGTCCGCACCAAGGTTAACTGGTACAGAATTTAATGACTTATGGCCAGTGTTGGCGTAATCATTAGTAAACCCTAAACACTAACAAATCACACTAAACACTAACCGAGTGACTAATCAATCAGACTAAGCGTCAATCACACTAACGTTAAGTATAATTTAATTTGAGCAAGGGTCAATCACACTAACGCTTAGTCACACTAACGTTTACTCAGACTAATTTAATCTTTTTCAACACTAAACACTAACGATGTATTTTCTGCCCGAATATAAATTTTCTTGAATGCAGTAATTGCAGTACCACAAAATAGACCTGACTCTCGCTCCTCATACTAAGTCCATTAAGTTAAAAAGCATTCGTCTATGTTGATCCAGTCCTGAGTCCCGTTAGGTACCCCCAGGGACCATGATCAGGACCATTTGGTGGTACCCTATCTAAATGCTCCTCATTCTAAGTCCATTAAGTTAAAAAAACACTCTTCTATGTTGTTGCAATCCTGAGTTCCAGTAGGTACCCCCAGGGTCCATCATGAGGAGCATTTTGTGGTACTCCATTCAATTGGTCCTCATTGTAAGTATATCAAGGTAAAAAAACACTCGTTTATGTTGAACCAATCCTGAGATCCAGTAGGTACCCCCAGGGTCCATCACCTGATCCATCCAGAATGGAAGTTTTCAACATGGACCCGGAGTCTATAAGGTGCTGAACTCTTATATTTACGTACTTTGTCCTCGACGAAATTAAGTATCACGACTTAGCTTTAATTTGGCCATTTCATCATTAATATCAATCACAGGATTTAATATATACTAAAAGTTAATTTAGTTTTTTAATACTTTCGAAACACTAAAGATTAAAATATTACAATCTTTAGTGTTTTCAAATGATTGAACACTAACGGAGAATAAGTTTCAATCACAGTAAACACTAACCGACGTCAATAGTCGCAACTAAATTTTTCAATCATTAGTGTTTAGTCACATTAACGTTCGGCCAACACTGCTTAAGGCAAAGTAAGTTTGCCTTTTGTACGATCAATTTTATTTTGTGCAATAAACATTAAATTAATAAGATGCGTGGTCAAAATCTTTCGTATTCCTCGCGGACACGTTGTAGGTATGTAACAATATATCGATTCGCCAGCAACTTTCAAAAACGTACATGTATCGATACTCGATACTCTTTCGATATATACAACACTAGCCAAAACGTACGCATATGTCGACAGCCATATAAAAACGCTGCTTTATTTTGAGGAAAATCTTATTTGTAGTCTTTTCTTGTTGAGTTACGTAAAGTGTTCTTTAATATTGTAGGTATTCCTTTTGTAGTTGTAATTGAAGTGAAAGGATCCGAAGAAAAATAGTTCTTTTTAGGGTTCCGCACCGCAAAACTAAAAACTCTTTGTTAAAATCCTTATTAAATATAGATAGAGTATGACGATAGATTCATTGCATTATGGTCAGAGTGTTACAGTGGCGTGCGGTTCATATAGGCACAAAGGCACTGCCTACCCTGAACGACCATGGCTCCATATAGGCTCGAAAAAACTGCCTACCTTGGCCAAGAACCCTGTGCACGCCACCGAGAGGGTACCGTAACAAAATACGCGCTGAAGCACAAAAAGTCCCAAGTAGCACACAAGCTGTAACGGTTTTAGTTTCCTTATGAAGTGGTCTTTTTACCTTAATCATATTTTGTGATTATTTATGGTTTGATATGATAATAATGATTTTCAAGTAGATACACGTGTAGATTATTTTTTTGATATCTGTAATAGTTACGGAATAAGTGCCTCCCTTAAAGATTACACCCTGTATAAGCACACACATAAAGCTGATGAAAACTTTTCTTTCAATATAATCGCTCTAGTTTCATAGCTTTATGCAGAGGCTCCCAAGCTTTTATGTACAACGCTCCCTTTTATTTAGCATGAAAAATAAGTAGGTGCCCTCTCGTGTCCTATAAATCCCATGAGAAAATCAGTAAAGTACTGCCAATTACGTATCTACTTACAATGTTATGTTAAAGTTCGTCACGTACTTAAGTACAGATGTAATTAACCCATAATGTCAGTATTTTTATCATAATAATGAATAATAAATTCAAAATTCAGCTTCGCAGGCAGCGTCACTCCCGCTGAGCTAAACCGGTCGTCCTGAGTTTAGTCAAGCAAGTTAGATTATGGTTTCTTCTACGCCCCCCTCTGAATAATCCAATCAGTGGGAAGAAAAAAGAGGCTTTGCCCTACAAAAGGTGGTGTACAAAATGTTTTAATTTGTAAATAGTGTTCTTAAGTATGGGCTAGTCATGAAAAATGTAAGGTTTCGACCTTGTGGGGTCACAGCGTTAGCCGCCATCTTGAAGTAAAGGGACATTTGTAGGACAAAAATACCTGCTGACTGAGCTAAATATCGTCACACCCCCTCACGCGGCCAACACTTTGGAAACCTCTGCTGTACTGAGTGTAATTAAGTTGACGATAACAACCAACGAAGATTATCGATCCGACGAAGTTGGCACGTTTGACGTTTCTCAGAGTTTTGACGTCTGAGACAGTTATTTGACTTTTTTTCTCTCAGTCGTATCGGTTTTCCTTCTTGTTTATTGAAGGAGCTTTATAAGGAAAAACATTTTGTAGGTATATATTCGGAGTTCCGTAGTGTGATAAAATCAGGAATTTCGCTTCGAAAGTCTTTGATAGAACTACGTAACTCACACTTTGGCACTCCTGGTCACTTTCAAATTTTGTTTTTGAAATGGAACGGGTAATCTATTCTCATTTGTTTTTTAATGTTTACTGTGAACATTTACAACCAATGCCATTTGTAATAAACGAAGAATTATTGTCGATATTAAAACTTAGGCTTGGTATTTCACTCTATACAATGGATTTGAGGCTAAAGTTGAAACTAGACTAATCAAGTAGCCAAGACAGTGCCCAGGATTCATACTCCACTTCATCATTCCACCATAACCATTATCATTACGCAGCGTTTTCCCGGTTGCTTCTTCATGAGCTGCTGCTTCGGTCCACTTTTCGACATTTTCTTCTCCACTTCGCACGGCCTTCTGCGTCCTTAGCTGTAAGGCCGTTGGCACGCATGTCATCTTTGTGCATTTCATCGGTGCCCTGTTTGCGGTGCCGCCCGCGCACACGGTGGCGCGCCGCAACTCTCCCGTCTGACGCGCTCTACATGCCCTTAACGGGTCTAGTGCGATGCAGCTCTCCTGGGATTTGTTTGCGGATATCTGGAAGGTCGTTGAAAGAGAGTGTCTGAAACTAAGGAGAGTCTTACGTGTAGCAATTAATCTGCAATTCATGTATTTAATTTATTAATTGTATTGTGTAATAATTGTATAATTTAATTTACGAGTATTTCCCTGTCCCGAAAAAGGGTGACCGCACAGACCTGTCCAACTATCGGCCTATTGCGATCACATCCTTGCTCTCCAAAGTGATGGAGCGCGTGGTAAATAACCAGCTCTTAGATTACCTTGAAGAGCACCAGCTTATTAGCGACCTATATGGCTTCCGTCACGGTCGCGGCGCTGGTGATCTTCTTGCGTGTCTCGCTCATCACTGGGCTGCTGCCATCGAGAACAAGGGGGAGGCACTAGCAGTTGGTTTGGACATCTCAAAGGCCTTTGATCGGGTCTGGCATAAGGCTCTTCTGTCGAAGCTCCCATCATACGGGCTACCTAAGGGGTTATGCACGTGGATCGCTAGCTTTCTTTCCGGGCGGAGCATACAAGTCGTTGTCGATGGGGTATGCTCGGACTCCTTATCCGTTAATGCTGGCGTTCCCCAAGGATGTATCTTGTCACCCACTCTGTTCATCCAGCACATCAATGACATATTACAGACCTGTGATATTCACTGCTATGCGGATGACAGCACGTGTCATAGTCACTACACAGCACAGGCCGTGTGAACATGTCCCCCGAGCAGCTGGAAGATTGCAAAATGAACACCCTAGCGGAAGTCTCAAATTGGGGCAAACGCAACGTCGTCCAGTTTAACCCCAGCAAGACACAAGTCTGCGCGTTCTCCGCAAAGAAAAAACCCTTCGTTTTAGCGCCAAAGTTTCAGAGCATTCCTCTTACCATCTCCAAAAGTATCGGGATAGTCGGTGTCGACATTACGAATGAAGTCCAATTTCGAGGCCACCTGGAGAACAAAGCCAAACTGGCTTCTAAAAAGCTCGGGGTGCTCAACAGAGCGAGACAGTACTTCACACCGAGTCACCGGTTTTTACTCTACAAAGCTCAGGTTCGACCCCATATGGAGTACTGCTCTCATCTCTGGGCCGGAGCTCCCCAATATCAACTTCTCCCCTTGGACTCCATCCAACGTAGGGCAGTTCGTATTGTCGATGATCCCGAACTGACAGACGGCCTAGAACCACTTAGCTTCCGGAGAGATGTTGGCTCTCTGTGTTTGTTCAACCGTTTGTACAATGGGGAATGTTCTGAAGAACTTTTTGAGTTGGTGCCACCGTCTCGTTTCTATGATCGCACCTCCCGCCTCAGAAACAAAGTACATCCCCACTATCTGGATGCTTGGCATCCAAAAAATAAACGGGCATCACGCTCATTTTTACCACGCACTTGCAAGTTGTGGAATAACCTTCCCCCTGAGTTATTTCCAGAGCGCTATAACATGGAATTCTTCAAGAAGCGAGTTAACAGGGCTCTCAAAGGTTGGCAAAATATGGGCGATTCCTCCGGTGTTGCACATATCCATGGGCGACGACGACTACTCTCCATCAGGTGGCTCGTCTGCCCTTTTGCCACTCGTTACATAAAAAAAAAAAATTAATTCATCTATTACTATTATAAAATTGTAAAAATTAAATGTCTGTACATTGAAGATATTTTCAAAAAAATGTTTGTTATGGACTTTTTGGAGGTCACTAAAATGAAACTTTTTTTAAAATTATATGTATGTTTGTATGTGTCGTTGTGGCTTCATCACGCAAAATCGGCTTAACGGATTTTAACTATTTTTGGTACACGGGTAGCTGGGTATCTCCAGGTGGTTATAGGACACTTTTTACCCGACTACGCTAATGAAAAAACGAAGGGTTATGACTTTTTCTCCTCCTCGAACGAAGTTGCGAGCGCCTTCTAGTATGAATAATATAATTTAATTTTTAAGAATTTTGTAATGACTGGGTATAATCCTGTGAGGTTACGATTTTCTTGTTCTGTAAATAAATAAATCTTGGGCGACGTCAAACCAACATTTCTTGGGTCTTCCCCTTTAACCTGGACCCGGCGGCGGAGGCGGCATGGCTAGACATTTATTTCCGATGTAACTTGTGTCCATCCATCAAGCCACCATAATCATGACAATAAAAGGAGCAGGAATCTAAGAGTCCCGCAAGGTACGAGTACACAGAAAAGCAGTCCACAAGTGCTTTCTTGCTTATCACATTACATCCATTACATGAACCGACATTGCCTCGGTGTAGGTACGTGCTAGGTTTTTGGGTTAAAATAATGATGTCGATGTTTTCGTATTCAAGAAAGCAAATCCCAGCAAGAAGGCCTTGCTCTCAAAGTAATTTTGTCGTAATGTTGAAGATGGCGTCCCAGTTTTTACTAAGCTATATTCTTGTTATAAAACACCGACACCTGGGCTTTTTGTTTAATAAAAGTAAAAGGTGTAGGGGAGGCGAAAGTGGTAGATTCGGTGACTTCAATTTGTTGATTAAGGAGCAGCCTTATCATCGATCAGATTATTTATTCAAGGAAACTTCACGTTACAGAGGAATTTGAACAGCTGTTGGTGTTGGTCTGCGGTTATTTTGATTTGGGTTTCGTAGGAAAATGGCTTGTTCTAAGCCCTCCTACTCGTTGGTATACATACAACTCAGCTGGCAAACTTTGCTGCCACGCATGTAAGAGAGTATTTAAAAGTGAATTCGGCCTAGCCAGCCAGGCTCTGATAGACAAAATCCATAATATTTGTTTAGGCTCGCCGTCATCTAAATTGATGAGGAGAACTTTACGTGATGCTCGTATGGAACCCGCATAATTTTACCAGCGTATACCTGAGGTCAATAGGATCAGATCTAGCTAAGTTTTGAATTATCAATTTTCATGCAAACTATTTATTGTGATTACTAAAGTGCATTTAATCTCTGTTGATCGCGATGTTGCCACGTATATTTCCAAGTGTCGTGTCGCTATTGACAGACATCAAAGTAGCAGCTACCACTCACTAAAGTCAAAGTTTTTGGAAAAAATATCGTTACCATTTTATTAAAAAGGATATTTTTTATAGAGAATCGAATTTTATTAAATTTTTATGTAAAAAATCTACTAAACTAAATTTTTTTGCCGAATTTGACTTAGTTCATAACATTTTTTTACTCTTAATGGCCTCAGGAATGCGTGTTTAAAATCTTTCCAATTTCTCGTGGGCATCGTGTATACACGGTGATTTTTATTCGGTGATCAGGAACCAATTTTAGTAAGTAAGTAGTTATTGGCGATCACGTTTTAGCTGTAATTAGGTAGATTGAAATAAACCTTTTTTTTGACGAAATCATTCATTTGAAATCAATTTTATCCTAAATTACTTGTCACCCTACTAATCTGTATCTGTGAGGCTACAACCTGTTCAGAAAATTAATGGCAATGATAATTTATGAGTAATAATTTGTCAATCTTGTCTTTGTCATATGCATTAAGTTTATTGACTTATTAAGACATATCAAATTTCCCGCCAAAGCGATGGCACTTGACATATCGTAGGTACGTTACTTCAAGTGTAGGAACACCATCCAGTGGATCTTAGTTTTGATTATGTTTTAACGTTTAAATTTAATCGTCTATTAAATTTAATTTTACCTATGTATTATGATTTTCCTCGTCCTGATTAAGAATCAACGTGAATAAAAAATATCAGTTTTTTTACGAAATATCATGGACAGCATTTGCATAAGCTCAATCGGTAAGTACTATTTACATAAGTACCTATGTGTTGCATCAATCAAGATTACTAAATGCAATTGATCGCTTAGCATTCATCCGTCCATTTTCCTTTACAAGATAAAAACTCTCATATTCGAAAATACAACGAAATGATCATCAATCAATGTTTCGTAATACCTATTTGAAATGAAGGAAATCCATATTCAGTATTTGTAAAGGCGAGTTCGAATTAGCTAGTTGAATCTTTATTGAAAGAAGAAAAAGTTGAAAAATGCTTAGCTCATATTATTAAGCAGGTCCATTTATGAAATGTAGGAAAATATTGGTAATACAAATCATATCTAGATAGTTATTATTATAATTCGGAACTTAGTTTTCTTAGTTTCCTTCTTAGCAAATAATTCCTTACATATTTTTACACACAACATATATTTTTTTTTCTATGGCAGTGACATTACTTTCAAAATAGTTACAACTGAGAGAAAAATAAAAGATTGATTTCAGATTTATGAAAGACTAGAAGGTGCTCGCAACTTCGTCAGCGGAGAAAAAAAAAATCTTTTTTTCTTCGGCGTAGTCGAGTATGAAGTATCATTTAACCATCTGTGGATGCCCAGCTGTGCGGAAATCTGTTTAGCCGTTTTGGCGTGATGAAGCCACAACGACACATACAAACATACAAAAAATACAACACAAATATTTTTGGATTCAGTGACCCGGATTCAGTCCGTTTCACTTTTTTTAACTTCTTCAATGTACAGACATTTAATTTTTACACCTATCCATACTTCCATACTAATATTATAAATGCGAAAGTGTGCCTGTCTGTCTGTCTGTCTGTTACCTCTTCACGCTTAAACCGCTCAACCGATTTGGATGAAATTTGGTATGGAGATAGTTTGAGTCCCGGGGAAGGACATAGGCTCTTTTTATCCCGGAAAAATACCCCTATTCGCGATAAACGAATTTAAGGCGGACGAAGTCGCGGGCAATTTATGATTGTATAAATATTGTTGCGAAGACCGCCATCAATCGTCGAGTAGTGTTTACTAAATGTATATCAGTTTTTCGCAGTTTAAATTAAGAACAGAATGGTCCTGTCGTAAGACAGTGGCTTAATGATCGCGAGGTCGCCAGTTCTAATACCAGCATAGACGAGCTTTTTGCAAGTTTTCTTCCGATGTTTAGATTTTATTAAGTGAGACTAAAGGTTCTAAAAAAGTTTGAAGAAATTCCGTGCCATAGAAATTTTGAGGGCAAATGTATGGGATTCGAATATGCTAGAACCTTTCACACAGACCAATTTACTGGAAAGGCGACGCTACTCAAAACAGCAGAATAACGAAAATATGACGGTAAAAAGTGGCAAAAGACAAGCGAAATTAACGGGTATAAAAGACGGCGAAGGTGGAGCATACGGCAGTCTAAAAGTGGCAAGTGAAGGAGAAAGAAGTGGAAAGAAGAGGAAGTTAAAAGTGAAGTGATAAAAGTGAAGAAGTGGAAGTGAACTAGAAAGTGTTCAGTGTCAGTGACTCAGTGTGTGCTATACACGGTGCGAAGTCTAGTATCGGTACCGGGACGCGTTTAACAGTGAATCCCTGCTACTGTAAGTTGTGAATAAACTAACGTTGAACTGTCAAGGTGTTTTAACTCTATCCTATACCCCACGCTCGTAACAATATGTATCGGTTCTCCGAATGTTAGTCCACGTCATATTCCCCTGTTAGTTATTTAGTCACATATTTGTCATGTTATAACTGTTATAAGTGTGTTTCGTAGGTTCATTGATACTCCACTAGTTTTAAATGAAAAAGAAAATACAACCGAATTGAAAACCAACTCCTTTTTTGGGAGTTGGTTAAAAAGTAGTATTTTTTATAGTTTAATAGTTTTATTACATCACACATTTTCCTCGTTGTAGTGAGGTGAAATTTGTGTTTTGCACGGCTGTAAAATTATTTGGCTTGTCGTGCCTTGAAAGCCTTGCTACGCTCAGGTATCTATATTAAATAAGATATATATTATGAGTAACCAAATTAACGCTAGCTTTCGTGACGTGGTTTGACGATTGTACGAGACGTGGTCTCTAACTAAGGGCCTCTTAAGGAAGCTCAGAGTCACTCAGCGAGCTATGGAAAAGGCTATACTCGGGATCTCTCTGCGAGATCGAATCAGAAATGAGGAGATTCGTAGATGAACCTTCACCGTCATAGCAAACAGGGTAAGCAAACTAAAGTGACAATGGACAGGGTTCATAGTTAGAAAAACCGATGGCCGTTGGGGCAGAAGGTTCTTGAGAGGAGACTGCGTACCGGCAAGCGCAGTGTGGGAGGCCACCCGCAAGGTGGTCGGACGACCGTGGTTAGGGTTGCGGGGGCTTGCTGGATGCGGGTCGCCTCTATCCGGCCCATGTTGAAATCTATTAAGGAGGTCTGTGTCCAGCAGTGCACGTCCTATGGCTGAATTGATGATAATGATGATGATGTATTTACAAATATATTTAATATATTTAATAATCGCTTTTTTTTGTATAAATTACCATACGATTATTATCTGATCTCGAAATAGATGTTTTTGGTTTAGCTGGATGGTGACAACACTGAAATACTCAGTTAAAAAAAGTCATTTGTGTATACTCCATTATTTCCTTAATTAAAATGTTTTGCCGTCTACAAAATTAATTATAGAGGAAAAAGACGTAAATAAAATTCTTCATAACAAGGAGCCATAAGCCTCTTCCAGCCACGAGATAATGAAACGTGTAATCTCTGAATAATGAAGTTATCCGCGATTCTCTTGATAAGCGGGGTGTTCACTATAGCTGCTTTTTTGGCAAATAAATAAATATAACAGCATGATTTTTACACAATTCGAGCTAGTCCCATGGTCAGCTTAATAAGGTTTGTGTTGTGAGTCCTAGTAATCCCGACGATATATTTACTTATAACACCCAAGACTCAACAAATATTTATGCTCATCACAATATCTCCCCTTAACGGGATCTGAGTCCAGGACCTTCAGCGTCGCAGGCAGCGTTATTCCCGCTGAGCTAAACGGTCGTCATAAACACAATGTTCGAGGTGACGCTAAATTCCGATTAAGCTTTAGATGTCGTTGCTATTTACTTTCAAACAGAAGTGTGTGTTCTATTGCAGAAACCCAAAAAAAAATTGATAAAACTATTGGTAACCTAGTAATCTGATTCAATTAAAATGGTCCTTCGAACCGGATTTTGAGGTTCTGTTTCCAAAGGGTCCCAACGGAACCTTATTACTAAAGCCCAGCTGTCTATGTATCTCTTGATCCGTAACAGGTAAACATCTGTTTACGAAAGCTACTATACAAACATTTCATCTTCACCTGTGTCGCGTAAAATTGTGTCTTTTGGTTTGTGGTCTCATTTAAGAATCTTAACGCCTCATGGGCTATCGGTAGTGTCGGTTCTTCAAGCTAAATACTATTTCTTCAGCTTTTGTTAACATCGGAAGCTCTGTCAGTAACCTCAGTTGTTGACGGAATTCTTTAATGATTATTTAACGTTCTATGATAAATATAAGGCTCATAATGCATGGAAACCGTTTTTCTCTTAAAATTCTATGCATTTTTCTTTGCCTGCCCTAACCTTAAAGATATATTTCTGCTTACCTGGCTACCTTGTGGAATATTTTATAACAGAAACATTCCTTTTGCTCATAAACTCCGCTCCAGGAAGTAATTTTTATGAAGGTGCATTGTAATTTTATTTCGCCGCACTAGGAGGAAAACAGATATTATTATTAAGGCACGGAATGAAGGTACTGTGTAGGATTTGTGCAATATTTTTAAGTAGTAATTAAATTAATTAGTCTCGGCTAATGGAGAAGAAAAACAAAAATACTTTGTTAAAAAAGCTTTTTAAGGTGTTTTTCCTTGTCAGAAAATAACTATTTTATTCCGATTTTTTTTGTTTAGAAGTAAGCTTGATACTGGGGTACAAAAATCAAAAATTGAATAGGAATTTTTGTTTTTTCAAATTACTACTCCGTATGTGAGTCAAAATTAGTGTCAATGTAACGCCATATTTTTTTATTGAGAAAGAAAATAAAAAATACTTCTCCAATATTTTTTATGAGACTATTTACTGACATTTAGCCATCAACCCTAGTGTCACAGACTAGAAATCAATACAGTCATCCGACGAAGCCGCCTAGACAGAGCAATCGCGCGGGGTGCAAGGGGCGAGACGAGGGTAGGGCGAGCCCGAGCTGGATAGTCCATATTAGTTAGATAGCTCGGGACATGTCATTGTTATTTTTGCAAACGTCAAAGGCATCGACCCACTGTATGCTTTTTACAGTGTGCTATTGTTGGCTGTGAAGAATAACAGATGTGATGAAACGCAGTTGTGTGAAGTACATATTGTGCAGAATCGCGAAATGGAAGAAACAATACTGGCATAAAGATCGAATCATCCGAACACCCCATGTGTCGAAAAAAAACAGCCCTTCAGTATGCAAAGCGTGTCAAAGAAATAAACATAACCAGTCACTTGCTTGTGATTTAGGATTTAACTCTTTTTATCTATATTAGTATAAAGTTGTAAAAATTAAATGTCTGTACATTGAAGATATTTTCAAATAAATAAGCGATAAAGACTATTTGAAAGCCAGTGAATCAATTTTTTTTTGATTTTTTGTATGTTTGTACGTTCGTATGTGTCGTTGTGGCTTGATCACGCCAAACTGGCTAAATAGATTTCAACAATTTTTGATACACGGGTAGCTGGGAATCCACAGATGGTTATAGAATACTCTTTACCCGACTACGCCGAAGAAAAAACGAGGGTTATGACTTTTTTCTCATTCGCGAACGAAGTTGCGGACACCTTCTCTCTTTAGTATTAGGATAACAATGGTGGTCATAAATTAGAAGATTCGTAGTAAGCAAACTGAAGTGGCAATAGGCAGGGCATATAGTTCAAAGAACCGATGGCCGTTGGGGAAGAAATTTTCTCGAGTGGAGACCGCGTACCGGCAACCGCAGCCTGTGAAGGCCATCCGCAAGGTTGTCGGACGAACTGGTTCGGGTTTCGGGGGAAGGGTGCGCTGGATGCGGGTCCGGCCCATGTAGAAGTCTATTGAGGAGCCCTGTGTCCAGCAGTGGACGTCCTATGGCTGCATTGATGAAGAATAATGGTAAAAGTGGATAAATAAGCGCAATCAAAAACATATAACATGCTCGTGAGCAACTCGCAATTTTACCTGAGGTCATTAGGACTAAAAAAAATATATGAACCCAAATGAAATTCAACAAAAAAAGAAAAAAAAATGTTCTGTTGATATTTGTCCAAGGTCACTGACATAGCAAACCGGGTAAGCAAAATGACGTGGCAACCAATGGCCGTTGGGGCAGAAAGTTTCTCGAGCGGTGACTGCGTACCGTCAAGCGCAGCGTGGGAAGGCCACCCGCGAGATGGTTGGACGATCTGGTTAGGGCTGTGGGGATTCATTGGATAGAGACCCGTGTGGAAGTCTATTGAAGAGGCGTGGTCCAGCAGCGGACGGCCTATAGCTGAAATGATGAAGAATGATGACAGGTAACTATAGTTATCAAAAGTGAGTGGATAAATAAGCAGTCAAGAAACATAATCCTCTTTATGACAGTCGGTTAAAGAGGTTATTTTATACGTCTGTGGCGTTTTACATAAAACAAGAACGCTGATTTATCCCGCTCAAGTCCCGCATCCATTTCCCTAAGTCGAGGATTCTGAATTCATACCAGTAAAACATCAATTTGTTATTACCGCACCGATGTAAGAAAACCAGAGGCTTTGCGAAGGAAAACCCGCCTTGCAAATTAGCCTTAGGAAAAAGTTTTTCTTGAGAAATTAGATGGGGCTGATTTTTCGTAATAATCGCGATAATTTGAGCTTACTGGGCAGAAGTCTGATCTGTTCTCCTTGTTCTTACTTACGTAAGTACAGATTTTTAAGAGGAACTGAACATATACTTAATACGCAATAGAAGGGGCACCTTCTAGTCTAAATGGTTTTTTTTGAAGCATAGCTCGCAATACACAATAATTTATGAAGTCACCTTTTGACCACAGAAAAAAAAAAAACAAAACGGTCCATCTGTGCTTTGACTTCGCTGCTCCAAATGCTGTAGGTACATACTTTTGTGCCAGAATCTGCATAGTACAATGAGCTTTGCTTAAGTCAAAACAGTTCTTTAGATTAGTTAGCAGTTGTGGTAATTAAGTGGTTAAATCATGCGATTTTTAACTAGGATCAATGGATTATAGTTCCTTTGCTGTTCCGCGAACTTGTGTCTTGGTTAGATGTGACAATAAATTGTGCTCACATGCGCATATTTTCATGCAGTTTCCACAAAAAAATACGCATGCAAATACTCTTGATATCTATGTAAAATTACTATGGTAATTAAATTATTATGGTAATTGTGTCGTAATTTTACATAGAGATCAATATAATGAAAAAGTATTACATATTGTTCGAGGTGACGATTTTTCGATCTTGCGGAAAGACCCCACTCCTAGTTTCCAGAAAGATCTTAAAAACGTCGTTAAAAGCTCTTTGTATGTTTTTGAAACGGACCAACAGAAAAGTAAGATAGTGCCAATGAATCCACAAGCTCCAATTTTATACGGTCCTCTGAAAATTCTTATCTACTGCTTGCTTAAATAAACCGAATTCAGAAGAGGAACCATCGTTTCTTCCCACAAAAAAACGAACCGTACTGTGTCTCTACATTTGCATATGAAAGCGATGTCCATTAATATGCTTTATCAGAACTACTGCCGAATATTGGTTCTATTGCCCTTAAATAGATACGCTCCAAATAGATTGCAAGCGGTTTCGGTAATTCGGTAAAATGAAAATAATTTTAGGAATGAAAACTAATGCAATGGGTTTCGACAGCATATCTATGGAAATGATTTACCTTACTTTGCCTAAATCGTTGACTGCTATCACTGCCATTATAAATAAATCCATCATCACTTCGACTTTTCCTCAGATATGGAAAACTGCTCTGGTCCGTCCAATACCTAAAAATAGTAAACTTACCAGTGTTCGTGACCTACGTCCTATCAGTCTGTTACCGTTTCTGTCGAAAATTCTTGAAAAGGTTATATATGATCAAGAGCTTCTCTATTACGAATCTAATAATATCCTGGCACAAACACAATCTGATTTTAGAAAGCATCATCGTACAAATACTGCACTGCTTGATGTCGTGGATAATATTCTTCTTTCTCAAGACGAAGGGAATGGCACTATACTCACTCTACTTGATTTTTCCAGAGTATTTGACTCAATTAATATATCACTCTTATTGTCTACATTATCATATTATGGCTTTGATCATTCATCAGTTAGCTTTTTGATAGTTATATTTTCTCAAACCCGCCGTATGTATGTATGTATGTATGTCAATAGAGGTGTACCGCAAGGTTCTATACTCGGTCCTTTACTGTTTATTATTTATTCTTCTGATATTATACGTTGCATAAAGGAATGTAAATATCACTTATATGCTGATGACCTTCAGTTAATGGTGTCTTTGAACAAGTACAATGTAAATAAAGCTATACAGAGCATGAATAATGATCTCTCGAACGTTGCTGAATGGTCCGCTAAAAACTCTCTAGTTTTAAATCCATCAAAGTCCAAATACCTAATTCTTGGAAGTAAAAAGCAAATAGCTGCGTTTTCTCAATACGTCGACGAAATCAAAATATACGGTGCTCCTATCGAGCGCGCGTATACTGCTCGAAATCTGGGTATTTTGATGGACTGACAACTGCGGTTCGAAGAACACGTCCTCAACATTGTCCGTGATTGTTTTTACAGGCTTAATGTGCTATATAATATACGAGATTTTATTTCAGTACAACTAAGAATTAAACTCTGCGAATCTCTAGTCCTATCCAAATTTAACTATTGCGACTCGGTTACAGCCCTTGTCTTTACAATAAAACCCAAAACCTGATTCAAAAGGTACAAAACGCCTGAGCCCGTTTTTGCTTTTCTATTCCTCCGCGAACATCAGTATCACCATACTTAACCAGCGCAAAGCTACTAAAGATGAAGCAAAGACAACAACTTCACCTTGCGTGTCTTCTATTCGGTGTTATTAAGTCCGGTAAACCACTGTATCTTTCAGCTAAACTTATTTGGCGGCAACAGCAGAGAGTTGAGCCCGAAAGGGCCCAATACAAACCGCTTATCATCCCGATATACAGATGTGCAGCGTTTCGCGGCTGTTTCCAGTTCCAGGCTACCAAATGCTGGAATGACTTACCTCCACCACTAAGAAACTGTAGCCTTAAATTTGCTTTTAAGCGAAAAATACGACACTTACTGTTAGACTCCCAAACTCCTGGAACTGGAATTGAGGGACCAAGTTTCTAGCTGAATCTTTAATTTCATTGATTACTTTAACCATATGTTGCTTATTTATTTTTATTTTTTATATCTTTTTCTTATTTATATACTAGCTGTTGCTTTCGACTTCGTCCGCGTAAAGATATAATTTATCGCCTATGTGTTATTTCGGTTGATCTCAACGAAACCTTCCTTTCCCCTTCAGTAGTTTTTTAAAATTAAAATTAAGAGGAAAGTACATACATTCCTACGTCGGCACAAGATTTCACATATAGGCATAGTATTATTTAGGATTCGCATACTACATATCCTACTTATATTATTATCTAATATCACAAGAATGACATTAAATATATTATATATATATATATATATTCATATATATATATATATATATTTGTATACATTTTTGTCAATTTTGTATTATTTATTGGCATTTTTATTTTTGTTTCTTTATACTCTTTTCATAATTTTTTATAGCGTTTTTCTTTTATTGCACTTTACCCTTTTTTTTCTCATTGTTCAAATCGGGCTCCCATAGGGCTTTGACAGAATAACAGCGTTGCAGTTTGCCTACATGCAAATTGCAACACCATGCTGAGTCAAAGCCTCTTCTTTATCGCACACATTGCTGGACTCGTTGAAGGCACTTTCACTCTTGTGTACTATATAGGTACGATGTACGATGTATATATCACACTTGTTGCCAGCGAAGTCTTGTTCTGTGTGCTTTATGGAATAAACGAGTTTTTTTATATCGGTTACAGATTAAAAAAACTTTCTACAGATTAAAAAATCCGGCCACGTGCATACAAAACATACGCTAAAAATATGAAAATCCAGTGTTAGCAGAGACCTACTCCAAAGCAAAATGTTCGCGGTGTAGGGTTATATTTTGGTTGCTGACAAAGACTTGAAAAATTAAGATTTTCATATTTATTTCGTAATTTCTGCCAATAAAAGCTACCTTTATACCAAATTTCAAGGTTTTAGGACAACTGAAAGTACCCTAAAGGTTTTCCTGGACGGCAATTTGTATGGAAAGACATTTTTTAATGACTGTATCTTGCGGATTGCGTTGACTTAGAAGTCTTAGAACTTAGAAGCTTGGGTTTTTACAGCTATAAGGGACTGTCAACATTAGTATTTCATGTTAATATCAACTTGATATCCTAAAAGGTTTCCTTTTTACCCGACTGCGCGACGCAAAGGAGTTGCGTGCGTGCGTGCGTGCGTGCGTGCGTGCGTGCGTGCGTGTGTGTGTGTGTGTGTGTGTATGTATGTATGTATGTATGTATGTATGTATGTATGTATGTATGTATGTATGTATGTATGTATGTATGTATGTATGTATGTATGTATGTATGTATGTATGTATGTATGTATGTATGTATGTATGTATGTATGTATGTATGTATGTATGTATGTATGTATGTATGTATGTATGTATGTATGTATGTATGTATGTATGTATTGAAACGTTGCGCTTTAGAGGGGAAGGGCGTTTCAGATGATACAATTAGGGAGTGATGGAATTCGTTTATTCCTAAATGAAAGTTGGAATACACTTAAATCTCGGGTCTATAGGGGCTGGACTCTGGAGGGTAGCCGCTTGTGACGGTCTAAAGTGGCTAGCACAGTTCGGGACAAAGGTCGAAGGCTCTTTTTACCCAGGTCCAGTCTCTATACCTATGCTAAAGTTTTCAACACAGTTTCTGAATAAGGTTAAACAATAAATATGTTGGACACCAATGATCTAGACATTTAAATCTTAAATTTTTAATATATATTTTTTGTTCTAGACCGAAGCAGGAAAAGTGCCTGGTACAAAAATAAGGAAATTTGACCTCAAGTTCCGTAGGAAAGTGCTTGGGAGAAGCCTGTCGTGGGTGTTTAATGTATACAGCAGCGAGTAGATTGGCTGTCAGACGGCTTCTCAACCAAGGGAGATGAAGAATTACCCGGCGCTCACATCCATATAGGCGTTATTCAAATAGCGTTCATATTTTCCATAAACTTTGCATATAACAAAATGAGAGAAACTCTTAAAAAAACCCAGCAGGCTGAAAGAAGAAATAACACTACATTAGACATCAGAAGTACCTTTACAAATATTCTCAAAAATAAGGATATCTTACCACAAGCCTCTAAGACAAAGTTTGAAGCCAGTGCGTGCTATACCCAGCCCGCGAAACTCACTGAAAGATCAGAAAGAGGTTAGGATCCGAAGAATATATTGTAACTGAATCCAAATGCACTGCTCAAAACTGTTCAATAAATCTCACCAGAAATCCAGGAATACTCCTAAATGGCTTTATCTGTAATTCGCTTCCCATAGGGACCTCCAAAGGGGTCGTGGTCAAGGGGAAATTGAAGAGCGCCTGGCCGGTGCTTTCACGGCCAAATCTCGGAATCGAAAAGCGTTTCGACGGCATCGTGGTCTCAAATCCGGAAAGAGTGAAGATTTCCAAATTCCGATCATTCACTCAGCACAAAAGGGTTATCACAAATTGACCACATAATTTCCCGAGAATTAAACACCACTTGCTGTGGTGGAAGACCTTAAGAGAACCCACGAAATTACTCTAACCGTCGTGTTGGTAAACAAATGACAATATACACTTTTGAATTCAGCAACACTTTCACTTTACTTTTTAATTTTCCTAGATAATACCAACTATGAAAACCTCGAAATCGTAAACAAATATCAAGTGGTATAGTTGAATCATCGAGAGCGTGGAATTGCATATGTAGTAGTATTGTTTGTTTACAGGCATTCTATATTTGAATTTTCTATTTTCTTGTACTATCAGCATACAAAGAGGTTGTTATATATATATATATCGAAGAACTAAAAACAAAAATAATGTCAGTGTGAAATTGTCAATATTATTTACGTTGTGCGTATATTTTTACATCTGATTTGATTGTATTCTCAATTAATTATTGTGTCCGCCCGTACGACTACGAATAATATCTATATTTTTAAAAAATATGGCTGTAAGTGATTTTGGTCCTATTGAGAGTCAAAGTAAGCAAATAATTTTCAACTGTTATAAATATTTTGAAAATGAACTGACGAAAAATTTAAACTAGCCTTACACCGCTGCCCAGTTAGTTGAATAAGCTACAGGTGTTTGTCTCTCTACTGTTTATAACATTGTGACTGAGAGCAACAGCGACAAATTCACAACAATAAAGAAATTCACCTCCCCGAAGAATAAAAAGTTGCGTCCTTGTCCGTCATCAGCAGTAGACGATTTTGATCAGGAAGTCATCCGGAGAACTATATACAATTTTCATCTGTCCCATAAGCAATTTCCAACCTTAAAGGGACTCCACTCTGTGTTAAAATCCGATATAGATTACAAATTTGGCATTTCCACCTTACGAAAACAAATACAAAAAATAGGATTTAAATGGAAAAAGACCGAGGACAACCGAAAAATATTAATGGAAAAACACAACATACGACTGCCAAGAATAAATTACCTTATCAAAATTGCGGAATATCGATCTCAAGATAGACCACTAGTTTACGAGTATACTGATGAAACCTACATCCACACTTCACATTTGTCCGGAGAAGCTTGGACCGATGGAACAGAATTTGGTGTAAAAAAACAATTCAGTACAGGCCAGCGGTTAATAATAGTGCACGCAGGAGGAAAAGATGGTTTTATTCCCAACGCTTTGTTAATGTTTAAGGCAAACCAAAAAACGGGAGATTACCATGACCAGATGAACTTTGTCAACTAAGAAAAATGGTTAAAAGAAAAATTAATACCGAACCTCAAACCGAATAGCGTACTTATCGTGGATAATGCGTCCTATCACAACAAACTTTTGAATCGTGCTCCAACGTCAAATTCTAATAAACAAGAAATGATGGATTGGTTGACAGAACACAACATTTCGTATAACCGGTTGATGTACAAAACCAATTTGTATGAATTAATTAAACAAAATAAAGAGCGGTTTCGCGAGCATAGATGCAATTTTAAAAGAACATGGACACTCCGTATTACGATTGCCACCGTATCACCCGACATTCAATCCGATCGAAAATATTTGGTCCATGGTAAAAGGATATGTAGCAAAAAGAAACGTTTCATTAAACATGCAAGGCATTATGAGTTTAGCAACTGAACGAATGAATACCATCACTGCTGAGGACTGGGAAAATATTTGTCACCACGTCGAAAGTGAAGAAAATAAATATCGATGTCAGGAAGGTGAAATGGATCAAATAACAGACAATTTTATTATCAATACTTGTGACAGCTCAGATGAAGAACATGATAGCGAATAAAAGAAAAAAACAGAGGACTACTACTTATTCCACTTCTTGGGTGTGTCATTTTATTAAGTTAAGAGAAAATTATTCTCCTTTTGTTGCAAACGGTACAACCACTACAAATGCAATTCCATCTTCTCGATAATTCAACTATAACCCTAATTTAATAACTTCCATAGATTAGGAAATGAATCGACCGCAGATAATCCAAACGTTGAGACAGTACTACTAACTCAACAACAAAACGCAAAACGGAATGAATGTAAATGTCACTCGCTACGTCACAGTATGTTTGTTCCTATCTGGCACTTTAGAGACCAAACGCGTAGACCGATTTTGATGATTCTTACGTCAATCGATTTGTCTTAACCCCCCATAAGAAATCTAGATCGACGCAAATCTTCCCAACAATGGGTCCCGACTGTTTAAAATCGCTAGATTAGAATTTATTATTTGTTATATTGTGAGTAACGATCATGTATAACTTAACAAAATTCTGGGGTACTGGACTTTTTTTTTTCTTTTTAGTTTTTTACGCAGTCGGGTTTTTTGTTTTTTTAATTACTTTCTTTTTTCCTTTTGAACCCTAAAAAACAAGGGGATCAATATCTATACTATTATAAACCTGTTTAAATGTCTGTTGTATCATGTTCCAATGCTCTTTGCTAGTCTGGCCCAAACTCCATTGCTTACAATCAATTCGATTGCTCCCAGCTTCTGTATTTAATCCCACCGAGAATGATCTAGTGCGCGTGTGAATAAACAGAATTTAGAAGAGAAAATATCGTTTCTTCCCACAGACGGATCCTATTGTGTTACGCCATTTGCATATGAAAGCGATGCCCATCAATAAACCTTATCAGAACTACCGACGAACCTCGGTTCTATTGCCTCTAAATACGCCTCACATAGATTGCAAGAGGTTTCGGTACTTCAGACGTTGATTAGGTTAGGCAGTAATGGTATGACATAAAACAACGATTTTAATAATAATATAATAGATTTATTTAAAGACAACAGAGTGGTCCAAACAATATTAGTATTTACTTATTCTAATGTTAGTTCCCTAATAATTAATACACAAGACTGATTTAGTCCTATGACCCATTCTCCACAACAGAGGACAGTCTAGCTTGTTAGCTATCATGCTTAGGATGCTGTTGCTACTCCCGCGCACCCTGTCTAGCAACGAGGCTGTTTTCTTGCGCCAGACGGCATCAAAGCCGTATGTGCGCGCCTCGACGAACATGGACGATGCACTGCAGTAGCGCGGTAGTCTCAACAGCACCCTAAAAACTTTAATATGTACTAATATTTATTCCATGTTAATTAGAAAAGGCATAGTAAATAGTCACAAACTTAGGCATTAATAATTCAGAGAACGCCGCCGATCCAGGGCTGCTTACCAGATACTACGAACTTAAAAACTATAATGGCATTTTGCGTCTGGTTGATATATATATGTATAATCCACATTTACATGTGTATTTTTTGTGGCGATATTTTTAAATTTTTATTATCTTTATTTATCTTCTTTCTTAAGCTAGGTCTTTTATATTACGCATATTATAAGGTAAAATATAAAAAGCTAATAATATATTTCATTTGTATTATTTGTATGTATGTGTGTTTGTTGCCTCATCATGTCAAAACGGTTCAATTGATTTCAACTTTGTTACAAGATAGCTGAAAATGCAGGGATAGTTATAGGGCACTTTTTACCCAACTACGCTGAAGAAAAATCAAGGTTATGACTTTTTCTCCTCCGCGAACGAAGTAGCGGGCACTTTTTAGTACTTTAATAGGTGTGTTTGTATTGTTAATGGTTGTTCATACGAGTACCACCATTTACAAGGGAACAGCGATCACGTATATTTAGTTGATTACTAATAACATATACATACATAACAGTGGCGTTGGCATAACTAGAAAAATAATCAAATTTACCAAATGTTTTATTCATGTATTATTTAAGAGTTTATCTCTTGTCGGTGCAGTTTCTTTCAGTCCTGTCTTCATAATGTAAGTTCTTGAACTACTTGATACGTCAGGACGCCTACCGTTCCGTTTATCTAATCCATATGATTCTTGGCCTTCGTTTTCCCGTCGTTCCCTCATTTTTTCCTTCTATTATCTTTTGTATAGCTCGTCGTGTCATATGAAATGCCCGACCATTTTCCCTCTTCAACCAAAAGTGAATTCGTAAAAATATAAAAACTTAAGCTGTTTAAATAATTTTGCTGCCTCTTTGTTTCTCAGAGGCTTGAGGCAAAAGTAGCCAAACTTCAAATCCTTCCAATTTATGTGGCGAAGGAGTCTAGTAAGGAAATCACACGAAACCACCATTAAGATAACGGTGGACGCGATTTACCGTAGGCCGGGGTTTAGAGCGACAAAAGGATTACCAAAGGTTGCGATAAAAGCAGCTGTTGCGGCCCAAGGGAGGCAGCGGGGTAAAGTAAATATTACGAAATCATAATACAATGTTTGAGAGTGGCTTGTTTGTTCACAATTTTTGTCAGTCTGAAACTTTTATGGTGCTGCAGAGCGGTTGGGATCACCTTTGCCGTTGTGCAACGCACTAGCTATAAATACTATAAATCGTTAAGAAGAAGCAGACTAGGGGAGGATAGAGGGACTTAAGATGTGAAAAATAGAGTATGACCAAAATAAGTTTTATATGTTTGAAAGAGGATTTGGTTGAGAGTGTTCTCAGTTATCATTCAAGATAATCCATTAAGGCCCTTAGAAACATATTTTCAATGTACATCGTTTCAGTGATTACTTGCTTGCTTGTTACATCTGAATTTATTTATTTATAAGTACTAGCTTCTGCCCGCGACTTCGTCCGCCTTAAATTCGTTTATCGCGGATAAGGCTATTTTTCCGGGATAAAAGTAGCCTATGTCCTTCCCCGGGACTCAAACTATCTCCATAACAAATTTCATCAAAATCGGTTCAGCGGTTTAAGCGTGAAGAGGTAACAGACAGTATCTAAGTATTTATATTTTCCTAAATTATGTCTGTAAGTTAGTTGCACCGCCCACAATTTATCGGCTTTGCCTCAAAGTTTACTGGTAGAGAATGCCCTATGGCATTAAGTTTGCCTTTTGTACGATAAGCCTTTCTTTTGTGCAATAAAGATTAAATAAATAAATTACTTTTTCTCAAACATGCAATGAAATGTCGTCATTACTTGCGGTAAAACAGGCTTCAAAGTATCACGTTTCCGGCGGAACAACTTGAGAGTATTATAAAGGAATTTCATACAAAATTGAAGGCCTAGGACTGGCCGGAAAGTATTTTCTTTTAAATTCAAATTTAAAAGAAAATACTTGATAATGTAAACATGTTCATATGTTGATGAATAAATTTAAAATATTGTCTATGCGTTCGTAACCAAAGACCATAGACAATATTTAAAATCCTCTGCATTTATTTAATTTAGTACAGGTATTAAGATTCTTATTATTAGGTTGTGTGTAACGGCCCTAATAGGGTCTACTCGAACAATACACACGCGAAATACAGACGACTTCCGTAAAAAAAAAAAACATTGTGGAGGGATTGAAGCGAAAATTGAAAAAAACTTTTGTCGTGTAGTATTTGTACCAAACATCACACGACGTTGCGTCTATTTGCGGCTGAATCTCACGGATTTCTTGCGTCGGTTGCCTGTGAATTGAAACTGCATGCATATCCATAGCGGATAGTATGAAAAGTAATCGCCGTGTCGTATCAAACTGTCAAAGAAAAGCCTCAAAGAGGCTCATGGAAATAGCTCCACCAACAAGAGCTTAGCTCTTAAATCTATGACGATGATGATCCATAGCGGTATACGTAAAGGTGAAAGGCATACACGGGATTTGATTGTGCGTATGTGAATTGTATCTAAATGAGCGAACAGTCTTTCATTTTGCATAGCAGAATAGACGAAAGGCATACGGGGTTTGAATGAGGGTATATGAATGAGCGAACATATATATTAATTTGTTAGTCGTTACTTTTTTAGTTAAGGTCAGGTTATGAAAAGTAATATTAAATATTACTGTTTCTTAACACATCCTATGCATTTTAGATTATAGATTTAATAGCACAGTTTCGAGAGTTTTCTTTGCGGAGAAGAGTACAAAATTATTAAGAAACGATTAACGGCAGCTTGAAGAAGTTTTGTTTGTATATGACATGTATCGTAAACGCCTCTGTCTTGTACCAAACATCACACGACGTTGCGTCTATTCGCAGCTGGATCTTCGAGGATTTCTCGCGTAGGTTTACTGGGAATCGAAACTGCATGCATAGCGGAATAGGCGAAGGCATACGGGATTTCTACATGTGAGATGAGTTCGTGGTCTAGTGTGAAATGGGTTTCTGACAATATCATTTTATTGATATTTATACTTACTACTCTGGCTCAACCTGACCCGAAGAGGATGTTGGCCTCTGACACAAGATAACGCCATTCTTCTCTATGTTGCTCATTTCGCCTTCAGTTGGGGCGCACAGATCTTTTTGCACCTCGTCTTTCCAGCGGTATCTGGGGCGGTTGACCGGACGTCTTCCACTCGGTCGCCCCTGATACGCTCTCTTTACGGCCTGAATGTCTCCCATCCTCTGCAGGTAACCCAGCCAGCGGAGTCGCCTGGCTTTAATCTCACCAATAATGTATAGCCACCAGGTTTTATAATTCCCTATTTTTCCTCCTTCTCCAGCTGCCATATTCATCTCTTATTGATCCCAGACTCTTTCCCCAGATTTTCCGTTCCGCGACTAAGAGCTTATTTTCTTTCTTTTGAGTCAGTATCCAAGCTTTACACCCATACATCGGGATTGGTCTAATAACAGTCTTGAAGACGCGAATCTTGGTTGGTCTACTGATTACCTTGTACACTAGAACTCTATGGAGCGTTCCAGAAGATCTTAGGGCGTTCTGGATTCGAACGTCAATCTCTTCCGCCCTGTGGTTAGTGTCGGTAACTATGCAACCAAGGTACTTGAATCTATTTACACGCCTTTGTAGGTTTTCGCACTGCAAAATCTGCTATTCAATATTTATAGAGAGGTAAATCACAAAGAGAAAAAAACATTGCAATTCACTGCAGTCTAAAGCAGCATCAATTTTTACCGTGATGTGGCTACGATTAAAATGTTATAAAATTTAAATCTTTCTTACTAACTCAGAGACCAGTTATGTACCTGTCAGTAATGAAAAACATTAAATCCGGTTGCCTTACCTACTGGGGTCTCGAAACAGCGCGATACATTGATGATATTTAAAAAAATATATATTGTACTTTTTTTCGATTTTTTGTACTGTACAACAAAACGGAATTCAACTATTTTAGGTCCACGTGTAGGTGGGTATCCACTGATGGCTATAGGATACTTTTTATTCGACTACGCTGAGTAAAAAAGAGGATTATGATTTTTTCTCCTAGGGCCGCTAGGGTCGCTAGATAGGGCCGTTCCCCGGAGCCCCTAAGCTCAGGGGGCCTTCGTAACCTGACCGTAGCGTAGCAACCGAAGGGCTAGACGGTTCCGTGCACCGGAGCCCTCAATATTTTGGAGGCCTTACTCCCTGACTAACAGAATCTCGAACTGACATGAGGCGCCAATCTTTTCTTTTGCAACAAAGTCCTTGGTTACCTACGCCACTGACCCCTGATCTACATAAATGGCGTTTTTTTGGGGGGGTCAAACCAATTAGTCTTCGGCTAATGATAATGATCGTTTATTGATAGTGGCTCTCTCAGTTCATTTTATAAGGTACGAGCGAAGGAAACGAGGTTCTCCGGTAGTCGCCGAACCGTCAATATATCCTGCATCTCCTGATGATGCCTCGTAGAGAGACGAAACACATGTCGAGGATTATACTGTCTGATAGTGGTTTGTTGGATTTGCATGCGTATTTTTTTGCGGAAACTGCATGAAAATATGCGCATGTACACAATTTACTGTCACATTATAATCCATTAACTTAACATGTCGGCTGTTATACGGAGGCGGTGTAGTCTAACTAATCAAACTTCAACCCACGTAGCTGTCACGATTATGATTCATACCCACACGCGTTCGAGAGATATAGTAATTTCATTCAGACTTCGACTCAAAGGGAGTTAGTAGTAGGGAGCCCAGTGGGAACAAGAAACTAGACTAATGCGTCATATATTTCATATTAGTAGTTGTAATAGGCAATAGGCATGATGTTAGAAACAATGACTGTATACTAATTCATAAACATCAAAAAAGCCAAATAAAAAATCGCTTAAATATCCCAAAATAGATCTTCTTCAAGATATTGCATCTCGATATTTAAACAATATGGCGATCTTTTTTAGGTTCCTTACCCCAAGGGTACTATCGTGTATTTATAACGTTCCATAAACCGTTTGACCGTTTGCTTGTCTGACATGCAGTTCTATCTCTTGAATCAAAATACGTACACAAGCGACATTTTCACAGTATTATTGCTACATTCAATCGTGTCTCATGTCACAGGCATTTTATTCAAAAACAATTAGATGTATATTAATGAAATTTGGAGTATAGGAGTCTTGTATAAGCCGCTACTTAGTTTAATAGTTAGGGGAGCACTCCATACATGTAATCGAAACTAAAAAAAAAACAACATTTATCAATGTGTGGCACATATTTCGACATTTCTTTTAAAAATACTTTGAGATTTCTATAAAAAAACGATTTAGTGAAT
The DNA here is from genome assembly GCA_905404275.2 of Hedya salicella. NCBI lineage: Eukaryota > Metazoa > Arthropoda > Insecta > Lepidoptera > Tortricidae > Hedya > Hedya salicella. The sequence goes on along the minus strand of FR990111.1, from coordinate 12,392,893 downwards.
ACTTTCGGAAATAATCGCTGCGAAAGTTTTGGGACACAAGATGGTGTTCTTTATGTGATCGGTCAATTTGACACCCAAGATACTGCGCTCCATTGCCCTCTGGAAAACCTCAAGGGAGTACTTCTGAGTATTTGTAGAAGACCAAGTCTGGGAATTACATAGATACTTGAAACACGTGCGTCATGCAAACACGAAGATAACAGATAATCTAATAGATCCGCACAATGCGTGTCAGGCCTATCAAGGCTATTGTGGGGGTGATTACACGTATTACTCGGGTATACACATGACGAGATTGAGTTAATAAATACTTTTGAATAGAACAAATATATAGTGTATACATATTGTTTGTCTGCCTTTATTATTATTTAAATGAGATATGTAACAGGCCTGAAAAACTTTTGCTTCCTTAAAAAAAAGCATTTTCTTATTTCAGGAACAAAAAGACAAATTACTACATATTAGGTACTTAGCGAATCGTATTATTAAAGATTGTGTGCTACGTGCTAGGATATTTGAGTTATTAGTAATGTAAAACAAATTAACTTAGTTATACATTACTAGCTTCTGCCCGCGACTTCGTCCGCCTTAAATTCGTTTATCGCGGATGAGGGTTTTTTCCGGGATAAAAACTAGCCTATGTCCTTCCCCGGGCCTAAAACTATCTCCATACCAAATTTCATAAAAATCGGTTCAGCGGTTTAAGCGTGAAGAGGTAACAGACAGACAGACAGACAGACAGACAGACAGACAGACAGACACACTTTCGCATTTATAATATTAGTATGGATAGTATGGATTTAAATTATTTTACTCTTAACGATACTTTTGGTTTTATGTGGTTTTTCAAATATTGAGTCTACTACAGTTCTAGGGAAACTATTTAGGATAGGAGGCAACTGGCGTCTATAATGTCCTAAAATTTTCTATTCCCAAAATGTCTGCTTTCTCGCAATGTCAAGCAGAAATCATACCACAGACGTTCTGACATTAGGCGGAAAGCAGACACTTTCGGAATACTACTTTTTAGGAAAACATACATTTCAGACCTGTGTCTGTCATTCAGTTGGTTCCTAACTCACACTCAAATTATAAATGTGAAGGTTTGTAGGTTGGTTGGGATGGATACTCGTAGTTTTAGTTGTCTAACTCAACTGAGCCACGATTAGACATAACTGACCCAAAGAATATTACCAAGAATGTCTCCTTATTTACTAAACCTATACTGAAACTGTGACCTATACTCAGATCGTAAGTTACCCTTTGCTCCGTATTCGTAAAAGTCAAATCTATGTCTTCATTTTTGGTAAATCAAACTGATAAATCCTTCTCACTATCCAGTCACCAGGAATATAGAGGACGAAACAATACACTCCCGGTTTATTTCCCATAATAACCTTGTAATTACAAAATAATCACAATCTTCCAGTCACCAACCCTTAAATCATTAATCCCTTGAATGCTGAGGCACTGATCAGTGCAGAGCATTTAATATTTCATATAGCTTCAATTTGCTTGCCTAAATTTTGACATCTCATAAGAGGGGTTAATAAGCAACTTGTTGACACCAAAGTCCAGAAAGTAATGGCCTCCGCAGAGAAAATCCTAGCCTCCAATATGCTCACTTCCCGCCAGAATGTCACTTGTTAGTGCTTGAGAAACCAACCAACAGCCAGCACTCAAAAATTGTTTTATTACTAATAATGCTTTAAATTGACATCCGTTTCTCAACTACTGTTGTCAGCTAGAAAAATGGTCAAACACTTAATGTTGTTTAAACGAATTGTTTAAAATTATGACTGGAAATTAGCATAACTAGGTAACAGAGGCGTGGCGTCAGTCATATTTAAAGTAAAGGGTGGTATAAGCCTTTACTTGGGCAACCCGGTGGGAATCGGCTTATATAGACTCCACGCCACTGCTACTAACAAATTTTAATTTCTAGCATAACTTATGTATGACTTACTTGACTTGATTTAATGTACTATGTCCCCTGGATGGTGCAGAGGGCGTCCACAGTACGTCGCCAACCCGAACGGTCTTGAGCTTCGCGTTTTACTTCGCTCTAGGTCATTCCTATCGCCTTCGCTTCTGCAGTGATCGTCCGCCGCCAGGTTTGCTTAGGGCGACCACGTTTCCGCTTTCCTTGGGGATTCCAGTCTAAGGCTTGCCTCGGTATGTGATCGAGGTCCCTTCGGAGCGTGTGGCCGATCCAGGTCCACTTGCGGCGTTTGATCTGCTGGTCGATCGGGGTCTCATCACAGCGTCCCCATAGATCTACGTTGGAGATTTTCTCGGGCCAGTATACACCGAGAATGCGGCGACGACAGCGGTTGACGAAGACTTGGAGCCTAACCTATGTATGGCTCTCAAAAAATCTATTTGTGCTCGAACTCAAAAATGGGTACCACAAATATTCAATTGAAAATGTCAATTTAACTGACTGGAAATAAAAAAGAACTAAATGTATCCAATCTCTACACATTAGTCTCAAATTCATAAACATTTCACTATTAAAACAAACCTTTACTCAAATAAAAGTGCTTCAGTAACCCCCTGAAAGCGTCCACAAAACAATTTAATTCACGCAAAGGTTTCTTGGGAACCTTTATTTTCGCTTGTACCTTTGCAGGTCCAAGCTATGCCATTAATGCCACGAATTCCCAATTCGCCACTCCGGCCGAATAGACGGCAGTGGAAATAATTTGGACGACAAACAACGCCTACGAGCTACGTTCTTATATAGGCAGGAAGTAATGGGGGCAAAAAAATCTAAATAATTAATTAAATTGCTGGGCTCGTCTCCCACGCAACGTCGCATTTCTTGTCATTTATCTTCATTATCCCTGAATTGACGCATAGTAATTAAAACCCTCTTAATGATTTCAAAGACAAAATCAATGTGGAGTTTATTCAGTTTTAAACTACAAACGTAAATAATTTTAGTGGCTTGTTATTCACATTCATGCCGAAGGAGGTTTTAACATGCGAAACTTTATGTCAAACTCCAAGCAGCTTCTGCGAAACCTGCTGGAAGAGAAGCTCGCGCCTGGAGGAGTGAAGATACTATAGCAGAATGTGAGGAAATTCAGCTGGAGCGAGTCCTTGGGGTAAACTGGGACCCTGAAACCGACAACCTTCAGTATCAAGGTTTACAAAATTGACAAAGATCTTCGGTCTAGGGCGAAACACCCTACTAAATGGGAAGTACTCGGACTTATCATGAGTATCTTTCACCCGTGGGGTTTTCTGCTAATAACCACAATCAAAGGAAGACTGATACTGCAGGACATTTGCAAAGACGGTATTGGCTGGAATGATGAAATTAGAACTGAGCACCTGGACAAATGGAAGGCCTGGCTGGAAGAGTGGAGCAAGCAAATAACACTAGGGTCCCACGATGGATGATGACCGAACATTACTTAAAAGCAAAGCAAGCGCAGCTGCTCTCTCAGTCTCGGGTTTTCGCAGTTGTGGCATATCTGAGACTACCGTTAATTGAAGATACGTGACATTCAGCTTTCGTGATGGCACGTGCATGTGTAGCCCAACTCAAGAATCTGAGTATTCCTCGTCTTGAGCTTCAAGCTGCTGTCATGGCCACACGTCTCTTTCGGGTTTAGAGAATATTTGAAGAGTTCCTTCAATTCTTTATGGACCCCATCATCCGATCTTCACTAAAATTAAATGGAACCAATCTAGAGGTACCAACAATAAAACAAAAATTCTGAGGTAAAAATAATATTAGGCGTTGAAATAAATAATTATATCAGATCTATTGCCTGTGCTTAACAAAATTTTAACCATTTGACTCCGTCACTTACTTCTTTCATGCTGATTTTCAAACCCAACATTTTCACTTTTCCATGCAACTTTTAGTATATTTTGATACATAAAACCTAGTCTTGTGTACATAGGCATTTTAAACTACTAATTGGATAGAGTGGTTCAATATGTACTGTTACGTCATCGTGCACTCTGTCTTTATAAACTCCATATTCAATTCTGTTTTGCTAGAAAGAGATAGAATGAAATGTTTGACTTATAATTTGGTTATTTTAAAGTTATTCGAAAAAATATTTTGTCTAGTGTTTGTTACATGAATGAGCTTTTAATAAAGAAAAAATAAAGATCGTTAAAAAAAACGTCAGTTTATTAGCTGTTTGTATACACAAACAGCTAATAAACTCACTTGGAGAATATTTCCGCAACCTAAAGAATATAGAGTTGTTTTGCTATCGTTACCGAACATTTCAGTAGTGTACTACATAATTCAGGCTGTAGTGGCAATGCCTTATACAGGGTGTCTCTGACCATAGGGCTTTAAATGCAAGGCTTAATTGTGCTCCCCAAACTGATCATCTTTTGTTCCGCAACTTTTGAAAAACATCAATACTATTAATTTGATTATTTTCATTCAAGTTAAATGTTATTTTCAATGTACGCAATCTAATGCTAAATCGACAACATACTGATAAATGTTTACCTTAGAGACGTCAAATGTCAAATGAATTATGTCACGTCTACATTAGATTGTAAACGAATTTACTCGCAAGTATCACTAAAGTTATGATTGTTACGAAGTTATCATTAAGTATGAAGGCAATTGTAACAGAATAATTTCTTTTTCGTTTATTCGTTTATTTTCAAGTAGGTATTTTCATACATAGTTACAAGACAACACAAATTCGATAATTGCGTTCTGATTAATATTCATTTCTTATCGGGATTGGTAACACTTGTGATATCGGAACTCACCCACTTCAACGGCGCCCTCTCGCGCCCTTCTACGAAAAGTTGGGTTGAAATCTATCCGCCGGTGCGTGTGCATATAAAAAATCTTTCTCCGTTCTAAAATACTCTCGCGAGGACTCTTTCCCACTGGAAATTGAGACTAGTGATTCACCTATGGATTTGTGTGGTATATGAGCTCAGAACATTGGTTAGATATCCCACGGTGTCATGTTCTTCGAGGAAACCAGCACGTGGACGAGCGGTACGACTTACAGTAAGTGCACCAATCCCTGATTCATTACCGTACATAAATGTTGGTCCTTCGAACCGGATAATTCTCCAGTTTGTGTTGTCTTGTTCAATTTCATTGCGTACTACGTACTCATTTTAAGCGCAATTAGAATTCGTTAGAACGCCATCTTTGTAACGCAAAATGACGGACGAAACGGAATCGTGCGGGTGCGAACAAGATATTTTCGAAAGAGATTTAATCCTCGACGAGTTAAAACGAACTCTTCAGTTCGCAGCGACAAACGAACAACAATTTCGTTCGCGAACTACTGATTTAACTGTACATCAACGGAAGTTCAACAAAATTCAGACCAAAATCGAGAAGTCACTAATCAAAGCGCAACAATTTAACAATGACGAAAACATTAAAATTTGTAATGACTTCAACGATTTTTACTATGCAATTGTAACGCATTTAAATAAACTAAAGACCGCCGACGACCAAAAACGTCGTATGAGTCGGCCATCGACGTCTACAGACGCGTTTATTAGTAACAGAAGAAATCTACCTACATTATCGTTACAGGAATTTCATGGCGATGCGACTTCGTGGCCAGCATTTTATGATTTATTTCATTCGCTTGTGCATAGCAACAGTGCCTACACGGATACGGAGAAACTTAGATATTTACTTCTTTCAGTTAAAAACGAGCCGTACAACTTAATCAAATCTATCCCTATAACGGAAGATAACTATTCAATTGCGTTAGGTATCTTACGATCTCGCTATGAGAACAACAGGATAATTGCATCTAAACATTTAGATCGCATTATGGATATTGAAGTTTGTTCAGCGAAATCGTCTAGGAGTGTACGTAATTTATTAAATATTTATCCCTTAACGGATCTTATTATTGATGACGTTCATATCACAGATTTACACGCGGGACCGCAATCTGTGCGAAATTCGATTTTACAGCGATATTGGATTATATCGGGTCGTGACATTGTGCGGTTACGAATCCACCGATGCATGCGTTGTTTCCGTGCGCGCCTGCGCGCGTTCAGCCGCGTATGGGGCCCCTTCCCGCGGCTCGACTACGACCTGCGCGTGTGTTTATAAAAACTTCGGTTGATTTCGCGGGACCCTTTTACGTGCGCGCCAATAATGTACGTAATGCGAAAATAGTGAAATGTTATGTGGCCATTTTCGTATGTATGAGCGTTAAGGCCGTACATCTCGAACTTGTTTCGGAACTTTCCACGGAAGGCTTCTTGGCAGCATTACGTAGATTCCAAGCTCGCAGAGGATACTGTACGGATATTTTTGCCGACTGTGGACGTAACTTTGTAGGATGCGATAATCATTTAAAAGAATTGTACGCGTTTCTGCGCAGCGATCCTGTACAAAGTGCTCTTCATGAACAGACCTTGAAGCAGGGCCTGACATGGCATTTTCAGCCGCCTTACGCTAGCCATTTCGGAGTGCTCTTCGAGGCCGGTGTCAAAAGTTTTAAGCACCATTTATCTCTTGTCGTAGGCACTCAGACTCAAACGTACGACGAGATGCATACTTTAATTTGTCAGATCGAAGCCGTTCTAAACTCGCGTCCACTTTGCGCTACAAGCTCGGCCTCTTCTGATCCTCTCCCATTAACGCCTGCGCATTTCCTAATTGGAGAACGCTTAACGACTTTACCAGATATTTCCTTGGTACATGAAAATCCCAATCATCTCACTCGATGGCGCTGGATCCAACAATCGGTCCAGCACTTTTGGAAACGATGGAATAAAGAATATCTTCACGAATTACAGCAGAGTAATAAGTGGCTTCACGACCGCGGCTCCGCCATCCGTGAAGGCACCGTTGTTGTGGTGTGCGACGAGCAGCTGCCACCGCTGCAATGGAAGCTAGCACGCGTACACGCACTGCATCCTGGCTCTGACAAAGTCACTCGCGTGGTGACTTTAAAAAGTGGGAATACGCTATTCAAACGACCTGTGGTCAAAGTATGTCCCCTTCCTTTAGAATAGTTAATTACATATAAGCATTACGAACTTTATGTTAGTCTATAGGTTAGTTTTACTACATGTCATTATTTTGTTTAGCTTTCAAGTTCTTTAAAAGATACTAAGTGCTTTTAAGGTGAGCGGCATGTTCCGTACTGTAACAGAATAATTTCTGTTTCGTTTATTCGTTTATTTTCAAGTAGGTATTTTCATACATAGTTACAAGACAACACAAATTCGATAATTGCGTTCTGATTAATATTCATTTCTTATCGGGATTGGTAACACTTGTGATATCGGAACGCACCCACTTCAACGGCGCCCTCTCGCGCCCTTCTACGAAAAGTTGGGTTGAAATCTATCCGCCGGTGCGTGTGCATATAAAAAATCTTTCTCCGTTCTAAAATACTCTCGCGAGGACTCTTCCCCACTGGAAATTGAGACTAGTGCTTCACCTATGGATTTGTGTGGTATATGAGCTCAGAACATTGGTTAGATATCCCACGGTGTCATGTTCTTCGAGGAAACCAGCACGTGGACGAGCGGTACGACTTACAGTAAGTGCATCAATCCCTGATTCATTACCGTACAGTTATGAAAACAACAGTAAAAGCAATGTTTTTAGTAAGAGACTTAATTTATTGTTTGGAGTAATCACAACAAGAATCAATCATTGAAATCAAACTTATAAATTAATATTAATTGAGCTTCTATCACTCTCGGTTCCGTCTTGAAATTTCAACATGCCTTCCGTCTCGTTGCATGCAAGTTTCGATTGATCTGTGAACCGATCGTAAAGTAGACAAACGAATCCGGCGAAACCTGGCAATGATCTTTTCTCTCATAACTTCCATCGTATCAAACTCTGTCGCATTGGAAAATCTCTCGGAAGTAACGCGTGGACTTTCTCTGGTTTGAAAAGGTGCCGTTTGTTCTTCTTTAAAACTTTATGAATTGCCGAGTGGTGGACTCCAAAAATTCTAGCTGCGACCCTTGTAATTGAGTAGGGACAGTCCGCAAAATAATCTAAAACTCTGCCTTGGACTCGTAGTGGCAAAGGGTTATTGCCCACTGCTTCCACTCGCATATTGCCGGTAATCGGTCGATCATCACTTATATGTTGAATTGCATTTATTTACTATTACACGAGAGTTATGTGGATGTCCACACGATTGGGAAACCGTTCTCTGTAAAGTCTGAGAGCTCAGGCTCCATTTCCTCATGTTTCCCCGTACAACAATACCATATCTCGGATATATCGGGAGTCGGATGCACCAAACAGAGATCCATAAGCAAGAACAGATGACAAAATTCGTCGACTGCTGGTGTGGACGATTAGCTCAGATGGTAGAGCGTGCTGCCCCGGTCTGGCTCAAGGCACTGGTTCAAGTCCAGTATCGTCGAAAAATTTAAAACCCCAGTCAGAGACACGCTGTATATCAGGCCACGCTTATATTTATCGGATCCTACATATTTTACCCCATAGTTGAATATGTTAATAAAAGCTCACGAATGTTAACACTTTCGTCTAGCAGAGCACCCGCTAGGCGGGTTCTTGTTAGTGAATCTGTTAACTGTAAAGAACTGACCATTTCTGCAACCATTTTTCCAGTACCTACCCCGGCTATCAAAGCGACCTGTGTGTGAAGCTGGCCGTGCCCGTTAGTAAGCGCTGATTATTAAGATAAGATAAGAAGGATTCGACCGGAACATGTAAAGTAGAACTCAAATGTAAATCGTGAGAGACCGATATGTAAGCTAAAGTAAAAAAAAAACCAACGGTAGTTTTCTAATAAACACTTTTACAGGATTATCAGGAATATTTATTCTGCTATTGTTACCGAACGTTTGAGCAGTTTACTAAATAATTCAAGCTGTAGTGACGATGTCTTATATCTGGCCGGGCCACGCTTATATTTCGCAGATCCTGCATATTTTACCCCGCGACGGCAGTATTTTGCTGTACTGGGTTAATAAGTGCTGACTGATGCTGCAAATAGCCCGAATTTTCTGCGGAATACAAGGCTTGTTGATATTATTATTTCAAGCAAATTGTCAGTCGGTGCAGATAATAATGAGCTGCGATAGGGTGATTACTCAATTACGCCGTAAAAAGTTATGTGTTTAAAATGGACTTGCGTATTCATATTATACGTATATCATAGAAGTACAATATATCGAGAAATTAATATACATAATTCGGAAATCCCTAGAACAATTGTATTCGTGCCATCAAAAGTCTTATCTGGTGATTATAAAGCGTATAATAATTTCGGGGCATTATCTGCTCTTTACACCGTGTATTCTTTTATTTATTTTTATTTTAATAGGTGGTAGTACCCGTCAACATGAACAAATTTTTCTATAGGGACGATAATAGCCGAACCATATTCCAAGTCCTCACGAACTGTACTAAATGTTTTCAGTTGGTTGACATAGCTAAAATCTTTTGGTATTATTTGGAACTATGACTGGTTCTGGGATAAAAAGCCAATGTCACTCCCTAGCCAATATTAGATCTCGCAATATCGTTTTTGTCGTTTGGGTTTGCCCACGCTACATCGTAATTGAAAGGCATTAAATCGTTTTATGTCTGGCAATTATTTGCGCTATGGCGACGGCCTTGGTTCTTCCGTAGATCTCATTTCTAATTCAATTTTTTCGCAATTTCTCGCTCTAATTCACGCAAGGAAACTCATAGGAGCTCGCTCCATTGCCCTGTGAGCAGATTTAAGTGGCAGTGGACGGAGGATATTGCTCGTAGAACCGCGGGCCGTTGAGGCAAAGGCAGAATGATTCTTGAATGGCGACCATATAGCAGACAATGCAGCATGCGAAGACTCCCAACAATGGGGAACTACGATCTGTTTAAGATCGCAGAATTCCGTTGGATGTTGGTAGCAGATGATCGGATGGTATGATGAAATTTTTTTGGGCTGCTATATCCAAGTAAGTATTATTTCAGAACCAATAGAATACTTGACTGACATTAAATCAGATCCTTTAAATGAACTGCCAAAAAACTCAGAGAGTACACAGTTTTAAAGGAAAATCGCCTCCTTGCCTTACTTTTAGTAAAAACTAGACGGCGCCCGCAACTTCGTTCGTGGAGGAGAAAAAGTCATAATCCCTCTTTTTTTCGACAGCGTAGTCGGGTAAAAGGTGTCCTATAACCATCTGTGGATACCCAGCTACCCATGTACCAAAAATAGTTGAAATCTGTTTAGCCGATTTTGCGTGATGAAGCCACAACGGCACATATATAGGTACAAGCATAAAAAAAAATCCAAAAATGTATATTTTGATTCAGTGACCGCCAAATAGTCCGTAACAATATATTGTAATGAAAATAACTTTAATGTACAGACATTACATTTTTACAACTTTATAATAATATAGATAAATGATTTATCCATATTTTCTGAAATAACATTTAAGTAAGAGAAACTGTAACACCTACCTTTTTAGTCCTTATTGTCATTGTGAAAAAGAGCTAAAATATGAATTGTACGCGTTTCAATTTCCTTTACTAACCTAGTTGTGGCATAATATACTATATTAACTACAGCGCAAGGTACCTACCGAATTGAACAATCGGTATCAATGTCAACTAATTTTGTCTTCAGACTTAAAAGTAAACAAGGATTTCAATAAATCAATATTGAACCCAGGCCAACGAAATCGGTAGGGCCGAAGTAATATAAAGTTGGAAACTTTCTTAATTCGTTTCATTAAGGGAATGATAAAGTCTTCAAAAGGATTTTAAGGGTTAAGGATAATGTCAGTAATCAGGCCTATGTATATTCAAGTAAATCAAAATGGTTGTTGGACAAATAGAAAGGGACGAGGTAGAATCAGAATCATACAATGAGGATATTGGCATAAGAACCAAAGTTATACCGACATAGCTCACAGGATTGCATCGTTGAAGTGGCAATGGTCGGGCCATGTAGCCCGGAGAACGGATGGCCGTTGGGGCAGTAAAGTGGCGACCACTCATAAGAAGCGCAGCGTGGGACGGCCCCCGACTAGGTGGATGAATGACCTCGTAAGGGTCGCGGGGAGTCCGTGGATGCGGTCTGCGTAGGATCGCACCCTTGGCGAGCTATAGGGGACCCCTATGTTCAGCAGTGGATGTCCGTGGCTGATATATAGAATCATACAAAAGTAATTGGAAGACTTCCAAATTGATTTTATACACTTTATGGTGGCCCTCCAGATCTAGACTCTGCATGAGGTAGAGGCTCAGACTAAGAATCCTATAGACTTGACAACCAAATAATAATACCACAACTGAAAGAGATGGTCGTATACAAAATATAATAAGAGTGACGGAGGAAAATATATATTTTTTTGTCTTTGTCATAGTTTCACTTTTCCATCGCTGCCACAACCGAGTTAGTGGCAAACAAATAAAGAAAACATTATTTGTAAAATTATCCAACAAAATTACGTAGGTTCTTCATGGTAAGCTGTCAGCCATTTTTAAACGTGTTCTTAATTTAGCTGCATAACAGTTATGTCCGTCCCTTAAGGTGCGTCCACACTTGTATCATTTGCTCGTATCCGATCACCGTGCCGTGGCATGACTGCGTATCGCGCTGCTTGGACGCTCACTGTCGGCGCGTATCAACATGGATTTCGAGCGATCGGATCGGCGCAACGTCCAAACACGCGATCATGCCACGGAACGAAGATCTGATCGGGCAAATGATACAAATGTGGACGCACCGTTACCGTATGTACGCTGATGTCGAGTCTATAGGATTCTTGGTCTGAGTATAGAGGCTATTGCTGCCACTGTGGCGTAGACTGCTGAGGGTGATGCGCAGGTTCTTTTTGGAGTTGTAGGAAAGGCAGCACAGTAAAAATATTATAAATTGTTGGGAATCATTTATTGCGACCGGTGACGGTTAGCATAAAAGTCCACAGATAATACATACCAACTTAAGGGGGTGCATCGAAAATTTAAGCTATTTTTTTGTGTCATTTTTGACAAATCTAGTATATGGAACAGGCTGGTTTTCAGATGTGTTTTTTGACTATATAACCTATTCAGCGCCTAACGCAGAAACATGTTTGATTAACATTTCCTCGATAGATAAGTTATCCGAAAACGCATCTTCATTTTCCGTTTTTGTCTAGTTTGTACAAACGACGAATTAATAAACCCAAAGCAAAAATAAACAATTACAAATACAATTAATTTACAATTGTCGGCCATGTTTTGATTAATTCAATAACGATTCAATTTATGACAACGTTTCGCTTTTAATTAAATTCTGTCTGTTTGTTGTCTGAAATTAATTAGTAATTTGAAGACTGCGATATTTCGTCAAGTGCTGTGGTATGATTGTATACGTGCTTCGAAATTGAAATCGTATGATGTCGTTCTTTTACGCTCTTCTTATGTAAGGTTTGCGTGAGGGAAAAAGGATGACTTGAATATATGTTTTATATTTAAATAGACAGTATATAGACCCAGGGGGTTATTGCCTAACGAAATTTTGACACTTGGTATCCGAATCAACTGTCATAGCCCATAGGGGGGCGGCCTCCTATTGCCTAACGCGTTTGACGCTCGCAATCAGAATCAAGTGTCATGATTTTCTATGGGCTATGACAGTTGATTCGGATACCAAGTGTCAAAATTTCGATAGGCAATAACCCTCCTGTTTCTGTACAGTCCCCTTAGGCAAGTTAATTGCTAGGCAGACTTGTAGAAGGCGGTTATTAGGCACATTCAAAGTAAACTTAATTCAAACTAACCGAATCCCTATAATGTATAACTTATTGGCGTAGTAACAACAAAGAAGTCTGGGAGTAATAGCATTTCAGTATTTAAATAAGAAATAGGTTTACAAGACTGAAATAGTATACAACCCACTACTTGCGATGGAGTTACGTATCTACCTACAGTATTGTAAAGTTTTAAAATTGAAATGGCTGTACATTGAAGATATATAAAAAAATAGTAACAGACCATTTGGAGTTTTATGTCTGGCAATTATGACTGATTTTTTTTCTATGATTTTTTGTATGTTTGTATGTGTCGTTGTGGCTTCATCACGCTAAATCGGCTAAACGGATTACAACTTTTCTTGGTGCACAGGTATCTGGGTATCTCCAGATAGTTATAGGATACTTTTTATCTAACTGCGCTGAAGAAAAAAATAGGAGTTTTTTTTCCCCACCTTTTCTCCTCCGCGAACGAAGTTGTGGGCGCCTTCTAGTTTTCTTATAAACACAGAAGCATTGTTCAGTTTTTAGCTGCGTCAGCTTTCTCCCACAAACATTGTTTTGTTTAGCTTTGCTATTGTTTTTCTTGGATACTAAGACACATTTGTCACTCTGAGTAACGCTTGCGTGTCACTCAGATATACATCACTGGCCACGCCACAGCTTTCTACCAGAGTAGATACATGTTTTGGCGTTCCGCAGTGATAGTTTAACCTCCTCAGAATATTAGTATTTCTATACACTTTTTGCGAAATATTTTGTCATCAACCACTGCAGTTGGGTACTTTAACAAAGCTGTTAATATACACACATAAGTAATAAAAACTGAGCCGAGAATTCCGTACAAAATACACACTAAAAACGGCCATATCCGTGAAATTCAGTGTTAGCAGAGCCCTATGCAAAATGTACGCATTGTGAGGCATTTTATATTGGTTATAGACATAGAGAGATATGCATTATATAAATAGATTTTTAAGATGTATTTCGTGGGTTGTGCCTATAAATTGTAAGTTTCTTGGACAATTGGAAGTAGCCTAGGTTTTCCATGAACGGCATCGGCAATTTGTAAGGAATCACCTCTTAATGACTATCTTTAGATTGCGTTGACTTAGAAGCTTGATTTTTATACAGCTTTATGGGACCGTAGATTTTAGTATTTGGTGTAAATTTGAACTTGATACCTTCCTGAGAACAAGACTGACAGGCGCATAACGAAGTGATCCTATAAGGGTTCCATTTTTTCCTTTTGTGGTGGTACACTAAAAAAAAAACCAGTTCAAATTTCAAGAAGCCTGAAGATTCTAAAGAGCTCAAACTTGGATAGCGGTATTTTATTACAGAATTCCTATGACCAGCATCTGGCTCCATCATCGACGGTATCATATCGCAGAATACATAAGTATGCCCAAAAACCTAGCTCATTAAAAACCGGGAGGCGGGACAAATTTAGCTTGCAATATTTGATTACATCCACCGGCACAGGTGAAACTAAATAAAAGCTTGTAATAAACAGGAAATTAAATGAATCATGCAAGAAATGTGGCGTTCCTGTCGTCGCTTTTTGTTACTACGGCACGGAAACTTTCGTGTGCAACTTTGAGTCTGTCTGACGCTTGGTCGGTTTTTTGCGCGAAACGCAAAGTGAAATAAATGAAATCCACTTACTATTCCAAAAAGGGCATGGTTTTCTACTGATAGCGAAATCATGCTTATAAATAAGCAAAACAAAACTGGTTTTAAATATCACAACCTCATTGTGGAAATCTCCCAGTAATCTCCTATGAGTGAATCCTATTTAATCTACATCAATAAAAATCCATTGGTGAAAGTTTGCGAGCAAATTCAGAATGGCTGCACCTATTTGTCTGATTTTTTATTTGTCGTGTTTGAAGTTGTCAGGACAAGGTTTGTCTTTGAAGAAACATGTTAATAATTGCATGGAAAAGATGATCTCCATGTAAGAAGTAAGTAAGTGAGTGAGTCAAACACTGTACACTCGTGCGAAGCCGGGGCGGGCAGCTAGTAATAAATAAATATTAAAATTTGCTTAAAATTTTGTTTTTTATTCAATAACGCATTAACCGTCAAAGGGTTTTAGATGAAACCTGACACACAGATAGATCAAATCATTGATTAAAACATAGGATACTTGATTCTTGGTAGTGGAGGCGAAGTCGCGAGTAAATGCTAGTATATATTATTGACCGTGAGAGCTCAGCAAGCGGAGATCTCCGTTCCAGCTTGGGCAAAATATCTTCCGAATGTCCGGCTGACTGGTTTTCTCTACAGCTCGCATTTCTCAACCGATTTTCCTGACATTTTGTAAGCATGTTCGATAATTATTTATTTTTGTCGCTTGAGTTTTTAGAATATTTTCAAAATAGCGGAGATATGAGGGTTGAAAAGCATGCGAGGTCTACAACACACAGAGCCTCTAGTAATAATACTTTAGGCCCTAAACCCTAAACTTTAGGGTTATTATTATGGCGGGCGACATAAAATTAGCGGTATACCATAAGCATCAGGCTTCCACGTCACTTCTTCGCCATCTTTAGAAATCTGAGAACAAAATACAGCGACCCAATTTACCAGAACCCTGTTCGCTAATAGGAAGTGCTTAACTTGGCTAAAAATAAGGGGACGTAAAAGGAATGGTTGATAAGACAGATATCGCGGACGATTCGTTAAACAGTTTGAATATAGTTAATTCTAGTGTAGCTAATCCAGGATAGTTTTATTATTGTCGACGATTTGCAGCGTTGGTACTTTGAGACATACGTTTTAGTAAAAAGAACAAATACCACATCTATCCTATCTTCTTATCCTTACTTCCTTAGGTACTATATTACAAACGTGAAAGTATGTATGTCCGTTCTACTTAATCTCAAAATCGACTGGACGATTTTTTATTAAACTTTCCAGTTATGTACCTTATATATCAGAATAGGACATAGGCTATAATTTATGTCAAATTTCATCCCTTTTAGTGACGAAAAAGGGGGTGAAGCTTTGTAAGCTATAAATTGTATCTCAGCGGGCAACAGCTAGTACTATTATAAAGTTGTAAAAATAAAATGTCTGTATGTGTCGTTGTGGCTTAATCGTGCTAAATCGGCTAAACGGATTTCAACTATTTTTGGTACAGCTGGATATCTCTAAATGGTTATAAAATATTTTTCACCCAACTATGCTAAAGAAAAAAAAGAGGAGTTATGACTTTTTCTTACCCACGAACGAAGATGCAGGCGCCGTCTAGTATAGGATAAATAGACAACTAAAGTTATGGTTGTGGGTATCCTTTACAATTTAGTTGGCAAAAAGTCGGGAGCAAAAGCACCGTTCCCGACTAATTGTGTGTTAAATATAACTCGACTTAACTCTTCTTTAGACAATGACTTTGAACTGGATAAATTTGGCTAGATTCCTTACCAGTAATCGGATTTCGTGAAGGAGCGCAAACTCACAAAAGGGGATGCCATCCGCAGCCGAGGAGTATGGTGTTGTCACGGTGCGCAAGGCATGATAACTGCGTAGGTGTGTTGAACCAGGGAGAGAAGCGTACATAGGTAAGTCAAATTATCTTTCTCTCTCTTGTCGTTTCTTCATGAGGGAGTGTCATGATTATTATAGGTAATTTTGCACCACCACCCACGATTCTCTGTTCAGACTGATAGTCATTCATTCTAAAACAATAGTCACGAGAAAGATTATGGGAGGGAAAGTGTAAAGGCTAGACTAGAGTGACTAATTTGCTTCCATGACATTCTGAACATCGTCTCTTATAACATAACTGAGCAGAATTGATTACATACATTGAATGAGCCACGCAAGATAATTAAATAAATCATATTTGTAAGCGATTAAGACCCGTTTTATATACATACATAACATCACGCTTTTTTCCCATAGGGGTAAACTAATACCACTTCTATACACTTGCTACGAGAGTTGCTTCTACTTCAGCAACATCCATTACATTCCTAACATACTCGTCGGTTTAGAGTAATCTTGACTTGGGATGTTATTCTTAAATTACGCACTTGTCCGCCTTCAGTTCGTCCCTAATATAACAAGAAACGTGAAGTAATGGTACGTGTTCCAGATCACAGGTCAAAATATATTGGTCCTGCAAGCGGGTTCTCAGAACTGACTTAAAAAAACTCAGGCATGTGCGAGACCTATGAAAACGAATATTTTATACGTGTCTAGTAGCGACGAGCTTCTTTAAAATGTTCAACTATTTTGTTTAGGAATGTTCGCCTAGGTCCCTTTCGTGATAATATTAGACACTTAACTCCTACACAGGTTGTTAAATACTTGAGCGCTATCACAGTGTCAACATATTATTTCAATTCGATAAGCAAACATTTATACTCTAAAGCGCAAACCCCTGTATTTGGAAAGCGGCGTTTATTGAAGCAACATGAGCCAAATGATAAAGAATTCAATTTCGCTTGGATGTTGCGTAAAATTTGAAAATTGTATGAAGACGAAACATCCGTGTAAACACCGATTCACGACTTCGCCAGGGTTGCCAAACTGTTAAGTTGTATGTGAAAATGCACGATTTTTCCTGGTTTTTCTTGTATATCTAGTCCCTGGAATGGTGAAAATACTTTCCTAGATATGGTTTATATGATGTCATAGTTTCTATTTAACACTCTCTCGCATTCGGAAATTTGAAAACATTTGTTTTCGTTTAATTATGTTGTTGAGAAGCCTAAACAAATAAAAATTGTGTAAATAGTCTCTCAACAAACCTTTAATAGGTTCAAGAATTATGCCTTATTGTTCATTATGAAAACACCTAACACGCTAAGCAAGTTTTTTCTTTAAAAAAATACCAAAAAGTGGTTTTTCATCATAAAATAACAAAGTTTGATGGTGTTTATTTTGGTTTCGGTGTATCGTAGATTATATTGTCGGCCGTTGTCAACACGAGAAGACACGTTAAAGCAAAGAGCTACGGCCATGCCATAACTCATTTAAAGTGAAAACATGTTAAAATCTTTCGTATTAATCCTAAAGCGATTTAGCCAAACCTAATTTTTTAAACGCCAGAGCGACTGGTTAAGAAGCCAAAGCTTGGGGCGCGTCGCTACGTAATGTACTTATGTAATCTGTTTATATAAATTGCGTGCTAGTTAGATGGTGTTCTCGTGTTAACATATTATTTCAATTTAATGAACAAACATTTATACAATAAGCCGCCTTTGCTTGGATGTTGCGTAAATTGGAAAATTGTGCGCAGTCAAAATATCCGTGTAAACATCGAGTCGCGGCTTCGCTAGGGTTGCTAAGCTGTTAAATAAATTAGTGCAGAATAACACCAGTTATTCCGTACTAAAAAGGTAAAAAAGGAACCCTTATGCCGACTCTGTCTGTCTATCTGTCTGTCTGTCTGTCCGACTATTAAAGCGCCATATCTCAAAAACTACTTATGATATCTATTTGAAATTCGGAATATTTATAAAACTAGTCCGTCCACATGTATTGCAAAGAAAATATTCAAGAATATATTTTTATTAAAAAAAAAACGAAGAATATGGGGGGCAAAAATTAAAAGTCTAGCTACTGGATCAAATACGGTAAGTACCATATGAAAGGGCTTGTCCTGTACATTTTTGATCTCTTTTTTCTTTTTTTTTATTGTAATCAGATTTTGTTTTATTGAGATAAATGCGAAAAAAAACCATTCCCCCCCCCCCCCCCTTTGCCTCCGAAGTTTACCGAACAAAAATTTTGAAATTTTTACAATTTGTATCAATAAACATAAATATTACACGAAAATTATAACCATGTCTTCAACTAGCTATTTTTTTTTTCAAATTTCAAAAAACCTAAACCCGGTGGCCTTAATTTTGCACCTCATTTGTATTCAGTGCTATAGATATCAGGTGCAAACTAAACTCAACCGGAACAGGGTAGTGAAATAATGTTAGGGTAAGTAAAAGTTTCTACGGAACCCTCAGTGCGCGAGTCCGACTCGCACTTGGCTGGTTTTTTTTAACGACAATGGCGCCGTATTAAACGTCACACACGTTTAGCCAGAGCTCCAAACAAGCGGTCATAAAACATGGCTGACCTTGAAGCCTGCTAGGGTTTGGGCTGCCAACCAAAGCGGGTTGTTACTTACAAATGTGTCTCTTTCGATGAGTAAACATTTCGATCTGCCACCTTATGATGTATGTGTAAGAAGAAAAAAGAGAGTTCTTCCAGGATATGCAGCAACTAACCAAAATCCAGTGTTCCTAAGTAGTAGTAGTAGCACTATATGACGTTTCTGATCTGCCACCTTGTGAGGTAGGGTTTCGTGCAACGGGAGCTTAGACTATAGTGCATCTGTAGACATGATGTATGTGTTTAACTTGCCTTCAGTCAAAAGTGTATGAAAAATATTTCGGTAATGATATATATCCTATGATTTATTGCTTACGATCCGGGTAAAGCTGGTTATTTGGCAACCCTGGATACCACGGTTATTTTTAAACGCGGACGAACCGGATATTTATGGCATAACATTTTCCTTTTTTCGATACGGTTTTTATCTAAAGGATCCGGGATTGACTCAAAGATTATTAAAGCGTTGGCGTTTGGGTGCTTTTACGGAATCTTAGAAAAACTCGTCAAAACTCACTCTCACTCTCAGGCATAAGTTCACAATTTTGGTTTTGAATGTTAATTTTTAATATTTATAAAATAACTAGCTTCTGCCCGCGACTTCGTCCGTCTTGAATTCGTTATCTTGAATAAGGGTATTTTCCGCGATATAAAGTAGCCTATATCCTTCCCCTGAACTTAAACTATCTTCATACCAAATTTCATTCAAATCGGTTCAGCGGTTTAAGCGTGAAGAGGTAATTGACAGACAGACAGACAGACAGTATGGATTTAATTAGAAACCTTATTTTAATGACAATAGGTAATACGCTAACTTTTGCCTGAAAATGTCACGATTATTAGTAAAAGTATTCTAGTGCGCTTTCTTAAAGTGTATTTGTGTACTTAAGCAAGTGGAAAACTACTAAGGCGAAGGCTAGACGTACAATTAATACTGTGATATACCGATATCTATGAAATATCGTGATAATTATTGACAGTATAGTCTAGTGATGATGGATGACTATATTTATCACGGAAATCTAGATTTCTGAATTCCTTAATGGCAGTTTGTGATAAATGTTGCCATCCGTCAATATAATAGGTTACACGATCTGTTAATACTGTGATATGTCAGTCTCCATATCCATTACACGACTGTAGGCTACGTAACGCGTTACAGTACTGACGTAATAAATATTGACCGTGTTGTCTTACCTGTGTAATGTGTGATTGGAATAAAATTCGAGAGTTTTTTATCATATTGATTGGTTACAGTATACTCGTAGTCTTTTACGTCTAGCCTTCGCCTTACGAACCACAATAGCAAATGAGGACCAAAAAATATTTGTTTGCAGCCTATATTACAGATTTTGCATCCTCCCTTTTATTATAGTCTATTAGTTTAAGGTATTATTAGGTGCTCATAGTGAAGTCTGTTTTGCTCTTCGGCTGCGAGACTTGGAAAGATACAAAGGGTCTAACAAGTAAGCTACAATTGTTCGTCAACAAATGCCTTAGATTCATCCTACGCATATTCTGGATAAACACTATCAGCAATGAGGATCTATGGAATTAATGCCACCAAATCCCGATCAAGCGAGAAATCGCTCAACGGAAGTTGAAGTCGATAGGCACACCTTCCGAAGACCAGAGGACAACGCCGTCAGGGTCTCGTTCACGTGGAGGACGCGCGGGAGCAGGCGACGGGACCGGCCGGCGCACACGTGGCAGCGCACCGTCAACGCCGAGCTGCGGCCGGCCGGACTGAGTTGAAGTATCGCGGAGGATTCAGCTTGAGGCCAACCAGATGGGCTGATCAACTAAAGTACTCATCTGCCTCTAAGTTTTGGTCAGTCTGGGACGCAATGAATGTTACGAGCGTGGGGTATAGGATAGACTCTATCCTATACCCCAAGGTGTGTAACTCTATCCGATAGAGTTACACACCTTGAAAGTTCCACGTTTGTTTTTTTTCGACTTACAGTAGCAAGGATGCACTGTTAAACGCGTCCCGTCCCGGCACCGACTCTGCACTCTTTAGTTCATAATTCACATTTATCACTTCACTTTTAACTTCGCCTTCTTTCCACTTGTTTCTCCTTCACTTGCCACTTTAAGACTGTCCCCTGCTTCAGCTTCACCGTCTTTTATACCCGTTAATTTCGCTCGTCTTTTGTCACTTTTTACCGTCATATTTTCGTTATTCTACTGTTTTGAGTAGCATCGCCTTTGTAGTAAATTGAGCTGTGTCGATAGCTATTTAGCATATTTGAATCCCATACATTTATGTTGCGCTCTAAACATCTATAGCAAGACGGAGGCAACTCATCCTTTACAATTATTTTCTGCGTCCTAACTTATCATTACAGTAGGGAGGGAGTGGCTTATTTACACGATGACCGCACCGTGTCCTTTTCGTACCCCACCCGTCCCATAAACGCCAAAATTGAGGTGTCAAGTCTGTAAAATTTTTATTTTGTCATCACGCCGGTGGTCAAGGTCTGTAGGTACATTTAATTTTGCAGGATTCTGCTAATAGCTGGGCTTCGCATGTAACAAATAGGTACAGAAGGCGCCTTTGGTGTTAGAAAAATAAATTTTGTTTATTTTGTGTCATGGCTTAATGCAAATTAAAAATCATATTTACATGAAAAATAACGTTCGGCTGTGACAATGAAAGGTATTTTGTTATATTTTGGCATTGTTATGGTCCTCCGGTACCAATGTGTGAAAATTATTGGAAATGAAAGTTTTATGTGAATTCCATCAGTAGATGTAAATAAAAAATTGGATCCAGACATGATTCAAACTTGTTTAATTGGAGTTAATAAGAACTTGTGCCTAATAAATTAAGTAGTTTGGAGCAGTTGAAACAAAAATTAAAATCAGTTCCAGTTTTGACAGAGACATCGCGTAACAGACAAACAAACACTTTAAAAAAAAATATTTTTTTAAAGGGTAATAACACTAGTGACTCAAGTCAAGTTGTACACCGTCTAGTCAGGAAATACTCAAAACAAGGCTATAATGAGTAATTTCCTGTCCACAATTTCATATTAAAATTATGAAAAGTACAGGAAAAAACTGATAAATATCACGGTTAAAAAAAACTTAATTTTGTGAAGTAAAACAAGTAAAGGTAAAATATATTGTTAAATAATAATACATAAATAATCTATAACACACAACAAGCTTACACAAATCGATACCTAGTCCCAAACTAAGCAAAGCTTTTACTATGGGTAAACGGCAACGAATACATAATAATATATACTACTCAAAACAATTAAGGACCACTAAAATTTTTTATCGTATCGTGAATATATATATTATAGTTGGTAAAATTTATTCAACATGCTCTCCAGCTAAAAATGCTTTTGTTTTTGTTTAGCTAATAATCGATTAATTAAATAGTCAATTGTTTTATTTGTTTTGATTGAGATAAGATTAGTTTATTGTAACTACAAACACTGAACAGAAATTCTCCGCGAAAGAGTAGCCCCTATATTGTTTTGAGTAGTATATATAACTTTTAATACTTAAATACATAGAAAACATCCAAGACTCCGGAACAAACATTCGTGCTCATCACACAAACTTGCCCTGGACGGGATTCAAACCCGGGACCGCCAGCTTCGTAGGCGGTTGTGCAATCCACGGAGCGAAACGTGTCGTCATGTTGTCTATTTTCCCCTGGATTCTATAAATAATTAAGAAAGTGCCTACTGTACCTTAATGTTTTGTGGTTTTATGCTGCTTTTCCGCTCCACTCTTGTATTCCATTTTATACGGGTTGGAATTGTTTTAAAAATATAGGATGTTTATAATCCCTGAACCACTTTGCTCTGTCTGCTCAATTTTAGGCTTACGAACGTAACATTTAGGCTCGTCTTTAGTCAATGGAACTGGGAACGTATATATTTACGCCGTAGTACCTTACTTATTAGGTTACATGGACGTTATGTCGTATCGTTTTATACATATAATATATTTTTTAAAACCTCTATCGACATTTGTTCACGACAATCGACGGTATAAAATTTTACTTGGGTCTATATGGTTTAGTAACGGAATTATAAAAGTAAAAATGTGTACAGTCGACTGTCGTAAACAAATCTCACATCCAGGATAGAAAATTACATCTAAAAACAACATAAAATAAAACGTCCGTAGATTTTGTACAATACTACAAACTGACGTCAGGATAATTTAACTTCAAAGGTGCTTTGGTGCTTTAACCCGAAAATAATACCGATGTTGCAAGTAAATAAAGTAGTAAAAACAGCGGATACATTATTTTTCACCTCATAAATATATATTTTATATTATAATATTAAATTCTAGTAAGATTGAAATTTGAAAAAAATATTCCTAAGGGAGTCTCCACTTCTCGACTCTGTTCTTCGAAGAGTAGATAAATATACTGTACCTATTCCGGTCACTGATGACCAGTGACAGCGCCATCTGTTCGTCGAAATATTTTCGTGACCTCATCACGTCAAAACAAATAGATGGTCGTAACCATTTTTGGGTACAAGTAGAACAACATACGAGGATGATTAAAAGATACATTTTACCCGACTACATGGAAGAAAAAAATATTGTTATGATCCTCCTCAGCCAACGAAGTTGCGGGCAAATAGACCAAAAAGTAAAATAGGCTACATTTAAAAAAAAAGCGTTTCCTACCAACAAGCCTAACGTCCTTGCCATGCCGGCAACACGGCGGGAAAGTTCTAGTTTTTAATAAGCACCAAGAAATAATAGATCAAAGAGTCTAGCATTAAAAGATTTTTCTGTAGCAAGCAGGCTATTCGTATTCAGCGCAGCGTTACGCGGTCCTTATGAGTAAATAATGTATTCCCATCTTTTCGCAGTATATTCGGCTGATAAGTTTCTCAAGAAACCATGATGCGTATGCGTGCGTTGTTGAGTTGATCCAAAACAATATAATGTACACAAACCATATAGTCATGAAGTATTAATTTTATTAATAAAAATATTGTACAAAATTAAATTCATTTAGTTTATAGATACATTAATTTATATCAGTATAAAGCCGTAGTCAAAATTGCAAGTATTCTTCCCAGGTGAATTTTTCGCTTCGACCCCTATCTTTCAAACAAAGGCCATTGTCTCTTTTATCGCAAAGCCGCTAGCTACCGAGTTAGCACGTGCCACTACAACATTCATATTGAAAAACAAACGGTACCGACATAGTATTAAGGTTCAAATATAATGACACTGATATTCTAGATATTACGTTACGGTGCTGTAGAGCGATAGATCGCCCCGAAGCAATACGGCACGCATTTTATTTTACCTTAAATGAAATAATGATCTTTATCCTGTAAGTAGGCCACAAGGGCACTTTTACAAGTCTGACTCTACGGCGTTTCCCAAGAAGAGACCACTGAAGAGAAGAAAGCCGAAACAAACTCAACAGTCAGTATTTTTTTCGAAATAACTCTTATATCTATTACATATCAAAACTTATAAAAGTAAAAAAAATATAGAATATAAAAAAGCAAAATAGTGATTTTTTATTTAAAATAACTTACATACGTTTGATATGCCACCTTATAAGAACCGTGTCCCGGTGAAAGTAAATTATTTGGTTTCTGTTTTGGGCCATGCATTTTTGTCTGTTAAATAGTCCTCTACCCTATAATAAGCCTTTGCCATTAGGGACTCTTTTAAGTACTTTTTGAGAGCTGGAAACGATAATAAGCATCATCTGGCAGCTTATTATAAAAATGTATACATTGGCCTACGAATGATTTGGCTACTTTACGAACGCGGAACTTTCTAATAGCGATTTTGTTTTTATGTCTAGTATTAAAATTGTGGATATCTGAATTCTTAGTAAAAAACTCTAGGTTCTTAATAACATAAATAATATTCTCATAAATATATTGGGACGCTACGGTTAATATGTTGATGTCTTTAAAAAGTTATCTTAAGGAGTCACGGGAGTTCAAGTTATATATAGAACGAATCGCTCTTTTTTGTAACACAAATATAGTCTGTATGTCAGCTGCTTTGCCCCAAACCAGAATTCCGTATGACAATACGGAATAAAATTCTTCTTAAATTTCTGTCTGATACTATGAAAATAACCATGATATACTAAGCGAGCAGTATCAACATTGGTCAATTGTCTAATTTTTCTAATAGCGTAAGCTGCTGAACTTAATTTACCTGCAAGTACTGCTAAATGGGGACTTCATTGCAAGTTCTTGTCCAGTGTTATACCTAAGAATAATGCCCTATCCACCATTTCTAAACATTCACCATTGAGCGATATAGTAGAATCCACTGCTCTAACATTCGGTAAAGCAAATCTAACACATTTTTTTTTCTTAGTATTCAATACCAGATTATTAATATTAAACCAGTCAAGTACTTTAACTAGTACACTATTAATTTCGGCATAGTCTGTTGCTTTCCGGTCAACTTTGAAAATGTATGATGTATCATCAGCAAATAGTACTATATCACAAAGGTTTTCTACTATAGATTGTTAGTCATTTATATAAACTAAAAATAGAAATGGCCCTAAGATAGAGCCCTGTGGCACTCCTAGCTTAACTGCAGTTCCACTGGATTGGGTTTCATTTACAACAACTGTTTGTGTTCTATTGCTGAGATATGAAGACATAAGGCTTAAGGCATTTATAGACAGGCCATAATGTTCTAATTCCAAAATGAGTGTTCCATGATCAACGCAATCAAATGCCTTAGAAAGGTCACAAAAAACTCCAATTGCATCACAAGATTTCTCCCAGATGTTGTAAATATGTTTAATGAGTACAGATGCTGCATCAGCCGTGGAACGTCCCCTTGTGAAACCGAACTGTTTACTACTAAGCAGTTTATTTCTATTGAAGTGTCCCAGCAGATCCATCAACATTAACTTTTCGAAAACTTTACTTAATACGGGTACTTTCCTTTTATACCTTAATAATATGACGATGCCGTTTATTTTTCAATGTGAATGTTGTAGTGGCACGTGCTTACTCGGTAGCTAGCGGCTATGCGATAATAGAGACAATGGCCTTTGTTTGAAAGATTAGGGCTCGAAGCGAACAATTCACCTGAAAAGAGCCGAACTATATACATCATGTTCGTCATTAAAGGAATAAAATAATTAAAAACAAAAATAACCATTACAATATCATATTCATAAAACTATGTAAAGTAATATGTCAACATTAAAACTTCAAAAGTATTGAAGAGTGTGAAATGTCATATTTCACCCCAAGGGATCGTCATTAAAGTTTAACAATTACTTAAATCCTAAATAAAAAACCGGTCAAGTGCGAGCCGGACTCGCTCACCGAGGGTTTCCTACAAACTTTCACTTTTTCCAACTTAACTTGCCGCTTGAGTTAAGTTTGCCTCTTGTATCTATGGCGTCACATACAAATGAGGGGTAAACTTAACCAAACCAGGTTATCAAAAAAAAAACTGGTGATTAAAAAAAAAGTAAGACAGGTAGGTATCTGGTTATAATTTTTGTGAAATATTCAAATTAAATTACATAATTCCAGATTTTTCGTTTGGTAAACTTCGGAGATAAAGGATTTTTTTCCACATTTTCTTTAATAAAACGAAATTTAAGCACATTATTTAAAAAAAAATGTTTGAAAATATACAGCCCTTTCATATGATGCCCTACTTGACCTAGTGACTAGACTTTTAATTTTTGCCCCCCTCATATTGATCATTTTTTTAAATTAAAATATATTTTGTAATGTTTCTTTTGCAATACATGTGGGTTGACCATGTTTATAAATATACCAAATTTCGAATAGATAGTATAAGTGGTTTTTGAGATATGGCGCTCTAATAGTCGGACAGACAGACAGAGTGACACCATAATGGTTCCTTTTGTACCTGTAGTTCACATTTTCCTTATTAAATCAAAATCTAATCCCTTTCATATGATATACTATTTGAACACGTAGCTAGAATTTTAATTCCCCCCCCCCCCCCCCCCCCCCCATTGTCATCGTTTGTTTAGAAAATAAAAATATGTTTTATAATGTTTTCTTTGCAATACATTTGGGCTGACGATGCTTATAAATATTCCAAATTTCAAATAGATAGCGTAAGTAGTTTTTGAGATATGGCGTTCTAATAGTCGGACAGACAGACAGACAGAGACGCACCATAAGTGCTTTTTGTACCTTTTTGGTACGGAACCCTAAAACGGTCAAAATAAGTGGAACTAGAACTATTCTGAGCCTTATGATGATGATGATGTCTGTGAGATAGTTACTGAACATAATAACACTCTATTTATTACATCTTGTTCTATTTCCGAGTTGTACCTAATTGTTTGCGATGACCAGTCGGAGCTTTGTTAATGAGTGACATTATTTTAATAAATACCAACAAAGTAGTATTTTTTATAAGCAATTACCATAAGTGAACAGGTTTGTGTAATAACAAGTCTCCCTGCTGCGACATAATCCATTACATGCAAATTTCCCAAGGGTAAACGGTCTGTATGAATATCTACTACTATGTTCGTTCGAAAGTGTCTAATGAAAATACATATAGGGTATGTGTATTATTTACAGTCTATTGCACAAATGTCCATTAATGCGTAATTTCTTAAAACTTGGGTCGGATGTTGTTCTTTTTCTAGCCTTCTTGAGCTTATCATGACTATCCTCGGTGATGCAAGTGTCTATGGGCGACGGTGATCGCTTACCATCAGGCGACCCGTCGGCTCGTTTGCCTTCTGTCATAAAAAAAAAGTAGTTCGATATCTACCTTAAGGTTGGACTACTTCAGCCCTGGGGGGTAACTTTACCCAGGCCAATAACTTTGTCTAGGCTGCTCTTTTGCATTTCAATAATATTGTATCACCATGAGATATTCTCTAACTCCACGTTAAAAAAATATGTAGGTGGATTTCAGATCAGTATGGGTTTGGTATGTGCCAAAGTTACCCTTTAAAGGACCCCGACCTTACGGTATACAAATTGTCCCGTAATATTTATTTATTTATTTATAATAATGAACAATGGCAAAAAACGTGATTACCTAATAAATAAACTAATATTACGCAATAATGAAGGTATTTGGAAACCATCTTAACTTTTAAATTTGACTACAAATGAACTACACAGAGGAAGCTGTTTAGCTGCTGATTTTATAACGACACATGCAAGTATATTCCTACAAACTTATTAACAACGGATCGCATTATTATCACAATTTTAACTGATCTGATTTAATGTAGGACTTAAAGAGTATTTCTAGAATCCCGCAAGATTAGCATTACGTTTTCCGTGAGTTACTTGTTACGTGATCTAGAGAGAAGCCACTTAGCTTTCAAGATAACAGAAAATTGCAAATATATCCTAACTATATTATAAACGTGAAAGTATGTATGTACGTTCCACTTAATCTCAAAAAGTACTGGACGAATTTTTATGAAACTTTCCAGTTATGTAATTTATATATCAGAATAGGACATAGGCTATAATGTATGTCAAATTTCATCCTAGATTCTTACCTAGTACTATTATAAAGTTGTAACGATTACATATCTATACACTGACGATTTTTTTTTTTTAATATTGTAACGGACTATTTAGAGATCAATGCATATATTTTTTAAAATATTTTGCATGATTGAATATATCATTGTTGCCTTATCACGCCAAACGGGCTAAACGGATTTCAGCTACTTTTGGTACACGGGTAGCTGGGTATACACAGATGGTTATAGGATACTTTTTGCCCGACTACGCTGAAAAAAATGAGAGGGATTATGATTTTTTCTCCTCCGCGACTGAAATTGCAGGCACCTTCCAGTTTATACAACTTCTTGTATATACAAGACCTAGGAACAAAATTAAATATTCGTGCTCATTACACAAATAGTTGCCCTTGCCGAATCTCGAACCTCGCCAGTTTCTTAAGCCGTTGTGCAGCTAAGTCAAACGTCAATCTAATCAAGTTTCGACACTAATGTGGCCAAGCACCGTATTTAGTTGAGGGCAACTGGGGCTGGTGCCCTGGGCCTCCACAAAAAAAATTTCTAAAAACAAAAATATTTTTTCATCATATCAGCCCAAGAACGTCCACTGCTGGACAAAGGCCTCGCTCAAGAATCTCCACAACGACCGGTCGCACGCCCTAATCAAACGGTTTCCCGCTATCTCCATCAGATCATCGGTACATCTTGTTGGGGGCCTCCCCACGCTGCGTCGTCCTGTACGCGGTCGCTACTCGAGAACCTTTCTACCCCAGTGGCCATCGGTTCTACGAGCAATGTGCCCCGCCCACTGCCACTTAAGTTAAGCAACTCTTAGCTATGTCGATAACCTGGGTTCTTCTGCGGATCTCCTCATTTCTGATTCGATCACGCAAGGAGACTCCGAGCATAGCAATTGTTTAATGTATTTGAAACATTACTATGGCTATACACTCATTCGTTGCTCCAGGGGCGCCAGAACCCAAAATTCGGCCCTAAATGTGACTATGGAAGTAAGAGCGATTAATAAAATGTCCACCAATATAGATTGGGCGTGTTGTGTCGTAGCAAAAACTGATTCAAGCGTCATTGCATATAATTTATCTTCGGCTTTACGATGCAATAAATTACGGCTTATCTTGTATCCCATTCAAAAGAGATTTCGCCGCCAACGCATGTCGTAATGGCGGATGTAATGGGAGATTGCGGTTAGTTATGACTTTTTGAGGATGAGGAGCAGTAGTAATCCTTATAATGGGCGTGTGTGGATCCGCAGCGTTTGCGTTGGCATTTTCTAACGCTTGAGCGTTTAGGTTAGGAGCCATCTGTGAAATACGTCATGGAAAATTAGTCTGTGTTATATGGAGACCTTCGGGGTGGCGCCGTTGTGAAATGTTTGTGTTCTCATGGTGCCCCATCAACGAGAAGTGCGGGAAACAATTAACGGAATGGGAAGGCTCCTTCCCTCTTGATAGAAGAAGGACCGGGAGAAGAGAGTCCTACATAAATTCTAAATATCCCCAGCCAACTATTTTTCGAATATTTTCCACGTACAGACTTTTGACCCTCTTCAGCTTCATTATATGTCTATACATATATTTTCAAGATGTCTATATAGATAGAAATTGCCGATATACTTAAAACGAAATATCTAGCTAGTTCCACATGAGTTGAGGTTACGCACACAATAACACTGTCATGTAATGACAGCGGGATTTTGAAATTAGTGTTCTAATATTGTACCGATAGCAAGTTCTACAGTAAAAACAAATTGTAAAATAGACCAAAAAGTTTCTTTTGCCTATTTTGTTAAGTATTATGTAGAACAATTCGTCGAATTTAAACAAAACACAAAACAAATAATATTGACTGATTTTATTAAGCCCTTGGCATGCCTGGTGAACGAAAGTCATACTGTGTGCCTGGTGGGTCTGACAAACCCGGAAATGGAAAAAAAAAATTACATATGAATTATTTTTTTAACGCGTTTTTTGGGTGTTTTCGGTTATTGTGTACATTCTTTTTACTAGGAATAAATAAAAGTCTTAATTCCAGATACTCCATAAGAATTTATTACATAAATAAAAACATTTCATATTTCCATCAATAAAAATAGACACTCATGTCTAAAAACATAAAAAATTAACTTATACCTAAGACCAACTTCAGTCTTAGGTTTATTTGAGGCACTGATATATCATTGTATCACATACTATCTATGAAATATATAAAAACTCTCTTTGTCTAAGAAAATTTACTCATTAAGTGAGCAACAAGATTCCCATACAAAATTTGCATGCTTCAAGCAAATGTGACTTGTACAGGAGATACTGTAAGTAAGTGTACTTTGATTTGCGATATTTTTTACCAGGACATACATAACAGCTCTTTTGTGCCAGTATTCATTATTTTAGCTTATGACTAACACATCGCCTTCATGAGCGGTCGCTTGCGAATGTTCACAGGAATACGCAGATTAGATTTTCTTTCAGCCAGAGATGTGGAGCTATAAAAGCATTGGAGGAATGCGTTGTCTTTACTCTTGTAAACAAAATTGCGAGCAAACTTTATCAATGGCTGTCCCATCTCATCGTCACTGTCACTTTCAGATGATTGAATAGAAACCTCCACCTCCGAATCATGCTGAATACTTAGATGATCGAATTTGTCCCCACTTTCGTCAAAAATGACATCATTTTCATTTTCGTTCTCGTCCACCTCCAACAAACGTCTAATTTCAGCATTGCTCAACAGCCTCGACATTTTACATTGCAAATTAATAGTTTTTATTGAAAAATAACCACCGAAAATAAACAAAAAGCGGAAAATAATGTAAATGTACTTTAACGATAAAATGTTACGCCGTATGCCTGGTCGGGTCTCTCAGGCCCGCGCGCACTAAAGCACGTCCAAATCGAGAGGGTTTTCGCGGCCGACTGCGGGAGCAGCGTCAAAATGACGACTAGTTTATAACGCGAAGCTACTCAAAGACACGACGCGGTAAATTTTATATTTCAAAAAATAACGACGGATTTTTAACAGCCCGGGTCTGTCAGACCATAACAGGCATGCCAAGGGTTAAATAAATTGGTTATATGAATAAATAAAGATCAGATATGAGTAGGTATATGAATATAAAGTTAATCGTAGAAACCAAAGAGAATAAGTAATAAATTGCCTACAAAAATTGTTCTTTACCCATATTTTCAATACTTTGTTATTTCGTTATTAAACATCTTCAAAAAGACTTAAGTAACTGGCACTCGTTACATCGTTGTCATACCTATTGACAACTGCATTTTCCAAGAGATACGTAAACCTACAAATGCTTATTTGAATGACTACGTAAAATGGCTTTTTCTATAAACTCGTACTTATTAAAAATATAATTAAACGTTTCATTTAGATGCACTCACTCATTTCATTCTTTCGCCTTTTTCTTTTTTTGCGATCAGTACTTCATGAAGCAGTGTCTGTATTCATTCATCTCAACTCTCGTGGAACTACCTGTATGAGAGAGATGGCTAACCCTAATTTAATGAAGAAACTGAATCTATACAATTATTAGTAAAAATTTTATAAAAGTGGAAATACCACAATTTTTATTCAAATGGATATTATAACACAGTACACTATAGTGCTAACTAGATTGTATTAAAAAATTGCAGGCCACGTACTTGAAGTTCTCTCAGTTGATCAGAGCACTTCTTCGTTAAAGAAGAGGTCGCAAGTTCAAATCCTTTAAGTAGGCATTGATTTTTCCTTAACAATATAAACTCAGTGTTATAATATGACTATTTCAAAATATTCTTTGACTATGGTGACTTAATTTTAAGAATGTTAGCAGTTTTGTTTAGCTAGCATAAATAATAAAGTTTCATTTCCAACTTAAATCAAAATTTTGCTGTTCATAGTTTCCGCATCGGTCTTGAAACTATGGCCAACCTACCCCGGACTTACCTCAGAGTCCCAATTCCCAAAGATACTCAGTTAGAGGCTTCATTTGAACAGACAGACGGGAAATTGCCACCAACTGAGCATATTTACTCAACGCAGCAGATTGCGGGCCTGCTTTCCGTCTCAAAACCCTTATCAAAGGGGTTCAACCCTAACAAAGCTTCCCCTTTATGTGGCAATAGGTTAAACGAGCTACAAGGTATAGGGTACGGAGTACGGGAAAACACAATCTATCTAAACCTATAAAAGAGTAACGTGGCTTAACTAAGTATTGACAGATAATGCACACAGTTTAACAGTTGAAGGTTCTTTTTCAAATTACATGTTCCAACATGCAATTTGAAACACATCTATACTATAGAGTTGTTTCCTGGGTAAAAAAAAAATATTCTAATTGGGAATATTCTTGAATTTAAATTTTTGCTTTATTAAAAGCTCATTCATGTAACGAACAGTAGACAAAAATATTTTTTCGAATAACTATAAAAATAACCAAGATATAAGCCATCAAACATTTCATTCTATCTCTTTCTAGCAAAACAGAATTTAATATGGAGTTTATATGGCCGGAGTGCACTATGAGGCAACAGTGCACGTCGGACCTCTCTGTCTAATTAGTAGTTTAAAATTCCTATATCTTGCGTATTTCCTAGCCGATTTAAATTTTAATTTCACGTTTTGAAATCGTTTCTACGGTATTTTGATATTTAGTTAAGAAAAGCGATAAAAAAATGCATGCATGTACCCTATTAGCTCGTCAGTTACATTATCTAAAAATATTAGACAGGTATTTTTTCTTTAGTCAATCAAACAAAAAAGACAAAGATAAAGCGCGTCACAGTTTGGGAGGTTTGGCGCAAGACGTCACGGGGAACTTTAACGGGCTATATCATATTTTTATGTTTAATTGACAAAGGAAAAAATACTTGTATAATATTTTCTGAAATTCTAACTGAGGGGCTAAGTATATTTTTTTACGACAAAGCCTATTATTTAATTTGTTAAAATTGAAATATCTGTACCTACATTGAAGATATTTTCAAGACTACTTAGAAGTTAACTATATCAAAAACGATTTATTTTGGATTTTTTGTATATTGTATTTGTGTATTTGTATTTTGTATATTTTATAAATTGTGCTCACATGCGCATATTTTCATGCAGTTTCCATAAAAAAATACGCATGCAAATACAACAAACCAACACCACTACGAGGCATCATCAGGAGATGCAGGAGATGTTGACGGTCCGGCGGCGTCCACCCGAGAAAATTTATTTATTTTCTTTATTTTCTCGGGTGGACGCCGGACCGTCAGACCATGAAAATATGCGCATGTGAGCACAATTTATTGTCACATCTAACCAAGACACAAGTTCGCGGAACAGCAAAGGAACTAAAATCCATTGATCTTGTATGGAATTCCGCAAAGTAACGCCTGAATCTATCAATTAATATATCTTCTATTTAAAAAAAAATATTTAGGAAATGTATGCTCGCTCATCATTTAAGAACAGCTAAACCAAGAACAAGGTAATACGTTTGGTAATTGTCTCAACAAGCTTTGTATGTAAGTATAGTAGATTGTTAACCAAGAGTTGAAAGTCACCAATTTCACCTCAGATATTTTTGGCGCTCGAACGAAGTGCAATCACAATCGCGATTCTTCTCGACTTCGACTCTGGGGCTAATCGTAACCTAGGATGAAAAAGCTATTTTCCACCCAGCTAAATACTCATGCAACTTATACTTTTCGAATAGGACAGATGATAAATATAACTAAGCATTGTATGGAAAAGTGAACATTTTGTGTTTGAAAATCTCCAAGAAGCGAATGAGTGAACGAGACAAAATATATGAAGAAAATCTTCAATTTTATTCTTTATTACGTGGTCCTACAGTAATGGAAAATTTAGGTTTCAATCTTCTTACTTAGTGCCAAGTCGTTGCGGACAGCTAGTTTATTAAACATATTATTGTAACTATAATCGTTTTTATTCACGGAATCATACAAGTACATTCTCGTCTTAAAAGGAATGTGAAACGAATCGTAGTCTAATACTCATACAATCCATTATTGAGTTTAACAATCATGATCACTAGATCGATTTATGTAAAATTATCCCCTAATATTTATCATTCATTTTGAATAATGCACTTCATAAGAATGGTTTTTTTTAATTAGAATAATTTGTAGACGAAGTCGTATGTCCCTGGCAAAAAGCAGTCGTATACACTTATTTTTAACCGTTAGATAAAGCGATGTTAAAAGTTGAAAGCCTATGTCTGTCTGTGGCATCAAAGCTAGCTCCCAAAGCGAGAAGCAATTCGGATGTTATTTATTACAGGTAACAAAAAATAAAGTATGTATTTATTTCTGTTATAGTAGCTGTGATATGTCTGGAATATTATGCGCGGCAAATTTAGTCCTTAAACTAGTAAGGCTATTCGCACTTACCACCTATTCTGATTTAATACTAGTATAAAACCTCGTGAAATACGACAAGAAATTTTCCAATATACCACGAAAGTCACTAAAACTTGAACTATGAATTTTGCACTCTAAACGTTCCCCTAAATTAATATTCATAACAAAACAGCAGAGGAACCGTACAATTTAACCCTACTACGTTAAAATTCGATTGTTTACCCTCCCAAACTCGTATCTGACATGGGCACTTGTTTGTACAGTCACCCATATCTCGACTGAAATAAAATATAACTTTCCATCAAACCTTTGCATCACATTACCACTCTAGGGAAGAAAATGAAATATTTCCGTTACCGCCGCCCTTCCAATTTTCTCCGAGTTTGCCCGGCAGTTCACCGTTTTCGTATTGTATTACAGTTTTAATCTCGTATTTTATGAGTTGCCCCCGGTTATACGCCTTAAATTAGGTATTTGTCAATATTAACCGGTGATTGACAATTTGCTTTTAAATAGGTACGCCGAAATTTTATTAATACAGAATCGAAATATCTTTGAATTTTTCTTCATACGCATAAACCAGCCAGTTCAGTCGATCGAGCGTTCCGTTCTCAAAATGTATAACTAGGTACTATAATAAAATTGTAAAAATGTCTGTCTGAAGATATTTTCAAAAAAATAAGTCATATAGACTATTTCAAGGTTTATCAATCGATCTTTGTTTTTTGTATGTGTCGTTGTGGCTCAAAACGGTCACAAGTGTCACAACATACGTTTTATTCGACTACGATGAAGAAAAAAGAGGATTATGAGTTTTTTCTCTTCCGTTGACGAAGTTACCGCACTTACTTGGGGCACCATCCATGTAATATTGTCAGGTCTTAAGTCGGTGCCAAAAACGATTATCGTCCCTGTCTATGGCATCATCGAGGACGATTAACTCGTAAGGTGAATTTTGGGAAAAATTTATCCACGTTATTATTTTTTTAAAGAACAAAGGCCGTTCCAATGATGTCCACGGTGACTGGTCCCGCTTTATTATCATCCAACGGTTTCAAACAATCACATATCGTCGTCGGTCAAATACAAGAAACCAACACAAGACAATACCTCGACACACGCTTCGCCTCTCTACGAGGCATTATCAGCAGGTGCAGGAGATGCTGACGGTCCGGCGTCCGCCCGATAAGACCCCGGTGAAACACGTGTCAAGGATTCTGTCTGGTTGTAGTTTGTTGTATTTGCATGTGTATTTTATTAATTTTGGAAACTGCATGAAAATATATGCATGTGAGCACAATTTGTTCTCACATCTAACTTAGACACTACTTTGCGGAAAAACAAAGGCTAATCTATTAATGTAATATGAAAGTCCGCAAAGTAATGCCGGAATCTATCAATTAGTTACGCCGACAACGTACGGTTGCATGCTTTTTGATATGATTACGTGACAGTGTTGTCAGAATAGTAAAAACCATAAAATAACACTGGCACGCTCTCAAATCCTACGACTCTTCCCTTTCCGCACAGACTATGATAAAAATTAAAAAACCCACGTCGACAAAAATTCGTGTTCTCATAGAACGATAACCATACCTTTAGACCTATATTGGTTGCGTTTATCATGCAATAAATACTATATACTTGTCAGAAAGTGAAGGTTTGTCATTCACCTGTCGCATCGCATAATAAAAGCGAGCATCATAGACCCGCTTACGTCATTTTCGAGATAGCGTATGTGTCACGTTAATACGCCTTACAAATACGAATTCACAATAAGTGTACAAGAACGACCTATTTTCTTCTTTCTAGTTTATTGACGAAGCTACTCTTGTTAACATTTACTATAATGTTAGCCATAGAATAGCAAATTCTACCTCAATATACCGATTTCGTTCCCCTAAGCAAATATCGTACGAAAATAGGAAAAAATCTTTTACACATCTCTCCCAACTGTATCAAATATTCAGTAGTAGTTAGTATGCTGAATCTTATAAGGTTAATGTTATATTTTAGTGATATTCGACCTGTTATAAACAGTCGTAGCGCCTGTTGTGGGACCGCTATTACAGTAACTTTTTCGTACGTTTTGCAAAAAATCTGTAATTATATTACCGGTAAGGTAATATATCGAGGTAAATTTCCTGCCTCGCCTGACAAAAGTGTGGAATAAATTGGAACCGTTAGTGTTTCCGAACCGATGCGACCTTTAAACCTCCTAGAAAAGAGCGTCCTACCACCTGACAGGCCGGTGAAATATCAAATGATTTGAGTAGGGATTTTGAATGAGAAGCCCAGTTGAAGACGTGAAAGTAAGAACGTTTATTTTAATAGATATTTTGTATTTATACATTTAGGTTGCGCTGTACAAGCATTACTCGTTTCTATGTCGCAGTAAACTATTATGTTACTGTGTAAACATGAATTACTTGTAGCCTCATACTAAACCGGCAACGCACTTGTGGGTTCTGTGGTGTTGCAGGTGTCTATGGGCGACGGTGATCGCTTAACACCAGGCGATCCGTTTGCTCCCTATATCTATAACATAGCATAAACGGTAAGTTAAGTTTTCCTAACATTAAGGTAAGTTATGTTTATCTTAAAACATTTATTTTATAGCCCAGCATTCCCTAACTGATTTATTTTTACAAAAAGACTTGTTGTTGTGAATATTGGTTATCGAACCACTCACAAGATTTCACATTTCATATAATTATAGAATTAGTATATTTACTTAACTTTCTTGTCCATTCAGCAAACGCTAACGCGCTATCATATAATTGGTCAATCTGTGTTCAAAAAATGCTTTCTGCGCAGGTACATCGTTGTAATTTACATTTGTGGTATTACTGTATGTTGTTAACATACCTACGACCTGTACCAGCTTCAGGTTGCGGCAGTATGGTTGCCGACGTCATCGTTGCTAATGGGAGAGACGGGGACGGAGTGATGTGGGCTGTACGATATCAGTCACATTAACTTATTTCTTAGCTTGTTTGGCTGACGACACGTTTGGCTCAGTAGGTTGCACAACGGCCTACGAAGCTAGTTCGAATCCCGGCTAGGGCAAGTGTTTGTGTGACGATGATAAGCACGGATGTTTGTTCCTGGGTCTTAGATGTTTTCTATGTATTTAAGTATTATAATTTGTCTATATATTATGTATATCGTCGCCTAGTACCCTTAGTACAAGCTTTGCTTAGTCTGGGACTAGGTCGATTTTTGTAAGATTGTCCCTAATATTTATTTTTTTATATTATTAATTTAGCTTGTAGGAGCTACAGTGTGTGAGCAATTAGAATAGGCCCTTCTGAAGACCTGTTCTCCCACAGTGTCGAAGCCATTGAGTGGCTAAAGGATCTTAAATTGGATTTGTAATATCAATGTATTAGACCTGTTCTAATTATTGTGTAATAGGATTTGTCCTTAGCTCATGCTCGCTTTGCTAGTGGGCAGTACAGCACGGGGTTTTTGGCCTACGTATGCACTTTTTGTGTGCCTATACGGATTCATGGTTGTTCAGGGCTTCAGGCTAGGCAGTTTCTGTGTGCCTGTATGGAGCCATGATCTTTCAGGGTAGGCAGTACTTTGGTGCCTAAATGGGCCGCACGCCACTGCTCGCGGGTGATAGTGGGGTGGGATCAATTGACTTTGACCCAAAAAAGCAAGTTAAGTTATTGTCTAAATCGGAATTTATCGATATGTTTATAGCTTGTAATGATTTTCGTTAGATAGTGGCACTGTCATTAATTATTATGACGTAGGGCAAGTACACCCTTGTCACAATTAAGAAACAAAATATTTATGTAACTACTCTCGGATATATTCGTGTAACAGAATGATCGCAGCAAATGTCAATGGTGGAAGGATAAAGAGCTGGTTAGTACTCAGCAATAATTTTGAGTTGCCGACTAATCGGCCGACTAGTCGGCAACGCCGATCATTGGTTTCGGCTAAGTTTGGGTGCAATCGGGAACGTTCGTTTCAGTCCGCTAGTCGCGCCTCGTGCCACTTGTCATGTGTTCATGTTTTGACAGGTTTGTTTTGTTTACGTTTTAGTGATTTACTTGTTACACCAGCCGGCGTGATTCTTATTATAGTGAAAAAAATCAAGATAAACAGTGTAATTATCTAATTGTTGTATTAGATAACCAAAAAACTTGAAGCAAATATTGGTAGTTTTTCTTTCTTTCCAGTAAGTCATAATGTGCCGAATATTCGGTATATCTTTTGTCGACTAATCGCCAACTGTAAATGTGGCCGCATAGTTGGCTTTCCCGACTAGTCATTACATCTATACTAGGTATTATAAAGTTGTAAAAATGAAATGTTTGTATGTGTCGTTGTGGATCACGCTAAATCGGCTAAACGGATTTCAACTATTTTTGGTACACGAGTAGCTGGGTATCTTCAGATGGTTCTAGGATACTCTTTACTCGACTACACAGACGAAAAAAGATGGGTAATGACTTTTTTTTCTCCGCGAACAAAGTTGAGGGCACCTTCTAGATTCTAATAAAAATGTGACTTAGATAGGTATCTACATACCCTTTTGTTGTAAAGGACGCACGATATGGCAGGCAAATGTAGTATCGTTATAATATATCGGTCCTTAACATAAACATCCTCTCTTAATAAGACGCCTTGACAACGTCGTGTCACTTACACTTAGACTGCCTGATCGCTATGTAATCAAATTAGCTTCCTGAGTTTGTCAATTTCTGATACAATATTATTTATAATTTGGGCTTAAGTATTCCAATAAGATATTTGTTGTTAAAAGAAAACATAGGGCAGGCATAGGTGTTTTGTTCAGAAAAAAACCTGTGCGAAAAAATTCCCATGAACGCGGAGATGCGACTAAAACTAATTTATAAATCCGAGGAGCAAATTTTTACATTAACTTTAGTTTTAGCTCCAGTTTAATTGATACTTCGCTCAAAGATTCAGTTTGGTGATTCAGCGAGGAAACGCCGCCATCATATTCGGTACAAAAACGCAGGGCCATTTTTAAATTTATATTAGACTAGAAGGTTCCCGCAAACTTTGACCGCGGAAAAAAAACATAACCCTATTTTTTTCTTCAGCGTAGTCGGGTAAAAAGTATCCTATAACCATTGGAGTTACTAGCTAAAAATAGTTGAAATCCGTTTAGCCGATTTGGCGTTATGAAGCCGCAACGACACATACAAACATACAAAAAAAATCGATTCAGTGACCTCCAAATAGTCCGTTATAATATTTTTTTATGTATATCTTTAATGTACAGACGTTTAATTTTTACAACTTAAAAATAGTACTAGCTGTTGCCCGCGACTTTGTCCGCGTAGAGATGCAATTTATAGCTTACAAAGTTTCACCCTCTTTTTCGTCCCTAAAAATAATGAAATTTGACATAAATTAAAGCCTATGTCCTATTCTCATTTAAGAATGAGAATAGGAAACAGGCTATAATGTTTACCAAATTTCATCCCTTTTAGGGACGAAAAAGGGAATGAAACTTTCTATGGAACATACATACATACTTTCACGTTTATAATATAGATCGGATAGGATAGATTTAGTGAGCTTTATTTCGTTTTAGTTTGTTATGGGTTTAGTTTTACTGTGAAAATTTCATACATTTTTTAATTTGTTTTTGTGATTACTTGTCTAGCAAGTGGAATGGCTCAAACGAGGCTCGAATATGATTAACATGCTTAATCATAGGATCACTAAGAGTATTTATTATTCCACTTAATCAGTAACAATCTCGCTTTTTCCCGCATTTGTAATAAGTAACTTACTCCCACTTACTAATAATATTGTACTAATTATTGTGTGTGTAAATTGGCGCTTATAAAATTTGTTTAATTTCCTTCGGATCTTACATTTTCTGAGCCCGTATCTGAAATACGGTAAAACATGTTCAACACAATTAAGATTAAATAAGTGATGAGGGTTAATTTTACAACCAGGGATACTTATATTTTGCTTTAGTTCGCAATTTATATATATATAAAAAGACAAGTCCTGACTGACATATCAACGCAGAGCCAAAATTACTAAACTTAAAGACTTGAAATTTTTACAGTAGACACTATTTATAACGTAGGCAAGGAATAAGAAAAGATTTTTGGAGATTTATCCCCTAAAGGGGCAAAACAAGGGATGGAAGTTTCTATGTGAAAGGTCAAATCTTTGGACTTAGAAACTTGAAATTTCGCAGAAAGATTGTGAGTTTTAAATCAAGAAACTTAAATTCTTCATTTTTCAAAATTCATCCCGTAAGGGGGTAAAACAATGGAGAAAAGATTGTGTGCAAATAATGAGCCAATGAGACTTCAGAACTCGTGAACCAATCTGATTCGTGTTACTAAGTGGCGTTTTTAGGCGCCAATTGCATGACCGGTGATTTTGGGCGAGGAATAATCTTTATCTGGTCATGACTCTCAGAGCTGAGTTGTTTAAAAATAGTGATTATAGTGATTAATTCATTGTATGGTTTATTATACTTGTATAAGTTGGTAGGTATTTTATTTCAATGAGGTATTTTAAAGTTATAAAAATTATATACCAGTGATTGAGTTTGATGTATGAAAACAATTCCAAATGTATACTAAGAGAAGTATAGAATAAATATAGAAAAGTAAACAAGCTAGCTACTGTCTTAAATGTAAACGAGGCTCGACAGTGTTGACTAGTCACTGCACGTAATGCGGGCTGCGAAACCGCTCGGTAATGATCCGAAACAACACTCCTATCAGCTGTGTGTACGGCATTATACGCCGACTTAATAGGAAGGGGAACTCGATAAGGTACCTATATAGGCAAGGTTGGGAAGGACTCGTTAGAACCTTGAAGCTTATGTTTGAATCCTTTGTTAATCTATACTATTATAAAGTTGTAAAAAATTACGTCTGTACATTTATTATTATTCCAAAAAATAAGTGAAACTGGTAAAGCGCAACACTTGAAATTGGCAGAATTGTACTTTGCACAGTAGCCACAGACAAAAGAGTGAAGTGAAGTGAAGTGAAACTGGAATTCTAAATATTTATTGTTGTATGTTTTATAATATAAATACCATATATTTGTGGCAACCGTCTTAGAAATAAAGCTGGCAACACGGACTTGACATTGATACTTGTCAGATTAGACATAAGAAATTTAAGTAACAACACGTGCTCTACATTATTTTGATTGACTGTATCCACTGTGGTTGTATCAACGGATCATTAAACCCAATTGTCGAATTAAATCCAGTGTTTCTTTACCGGCCACGCATTATCTGCACTATCACACCAAATATTTACAACAACAGAGAACAGGAGACTGAATTTCGCATTCAGAATACCCTAAGATGAGCGGCGGCTCTGCATAAGGTGTCGGGGTCCAAGGTGATGCGTCAGAAGACTAAGATATGGTTTTATAGACTATAAAACCATCGAAAACAAGCTTCTAATATTTCCTAACTTGACCGACGCAGAGAGAGGATGGTAGCTGGAGGATCCGTTAGATTTTTTTTTTGTGAATGGTCCTTTATTCTCTTCTGGTTGTGATACGACCATTTCAGAGTTGATGTAGTGGCGCTACACACATCAACTGGTGAGAACGGGGCGAAATTGTTTATAGCTTTTACTGTGTTACATGCGTAGAGTTGGGATTTTAAAATTATATTAAGCCTGTGTTGAAATTGTAGTTTTAGTTTTTGTTTTGTCTCTGTATACTGTATTTGTCGTCCTTGATTATACCCTAAATATTTGTAAGTTTCTTGTTCGTTAAGAGGTTCAATCTGTTCACCGGATTCGAGAGTGTAATTGTGTTGGTAGGTCTGTCCTGCCCTAATCGAATTAATTCTACGTTTATGTATGCCAAATTCCATTTTTATATCGTTAGTAAATTGTTCCGTTAAGTTAGATAATCTGCAAAGTTCTATTTCATTGTCAGCGTACAGTTTAATGTCATCCATTTAAAGCAAATGGTTTATATTTTCAGTCTGTTTGTTGGAATCTATGTACTTTAAGTGGTATCCTGCATCAGTAGAGTTTAAAATATTAGAAAGCGGGTTCAGAGCAAGACAGAACCATAACGGACATAGTGCATCGCCCTGGAATATACCCCTTTGTATTTTAATAGGATCGGTTTCTACTATTGTATTCGGCGTTGTGACCTTGAGTCGCGTTGTCCAGTTAGTCATATTTGTTTTCAATAGATTGATAATTTTTGGGTGTATTTTGTATATTTCCAGCACTTGCACTGTAGGTCGTCGACCAGTCGGCTGACCGACATACCGATGAGGAAATGAAGTGGCACTTTATCATTATTTCTAGATGCCGCGTAGGTCCTTACCTGCGCGCTCTGAATGCGGAAAACTGAGAGGAGGTCACTCAAAACAGGGCGTGCTGTCGCCATCTCACATCGGAAACCAAAATCCACTTCAGATCAAGTAGTAGCAGTAGTTATAATATAAAGACACATATTATGTGCCTTCGTGCCAGTATCACGCCTAAACAACTAGACAGATTTCAAGTATAACTACACGGGTGACTGGGTATCCACAGATGGTTAAGTAGTAATTTGTAATTGACTATTACGATGAAGAAAAAAAAGTCAGAACTTTTGTCTTTTTTGGAAACGAAGGTGTAGATACTTTCTAATATCAAAATAAATATGTAAAAACTATGTTATATATCGTCGTAGACAGACAGACAGATGGACAGCGAAGTCTTAGTAATAGGATCCCGTTTTACCCTTTGGGTACGGAACTTTAAAAACAGGTTGTAAAAAAGAAATCATGAAGCCGATGCAATTTTTAAACAACAGTTTTGAAGTCAAATAAATGCCTTAATTAACTTTGAATAATAGTCGTGAGCTCATATTTCAATTAAAATTATTTTATCTCTCCTAGACAACCTTCAATAGACCTAATTACGTCTGCTTAATTGATCTTTGACCTTTTTATTAGACATCCAAAGTAAGGTGAGAACGAAGATATTTATAAAGAAATGTCTAGAGATATTTTATGCTACTGTGTATTCATTCCATTTAAATATTCAGAGATCAATTTAAGTTGCTAGCGTGTGACAAGCTTTTTGACTTGTGAAATGACAAGGTTGTTATTTGGCGCGAGTGCTCAATTGAAAGCCAAGAAAGCGAAGGCATCTAAAATATTGATTCCAGAGCGTAACAAGGTTTTCAACGCAGGAGAAGGGCAATAATTTTGCAGCCGTAAGAAACACACAATTTGCTTCGCTGTAGTAAAGTGTCACTTTGCGGAGAAAATGCACACACTACTTAGTTTTTCATTTAAAACTAGTGATAATAAACCTACGAAACACACTCATAAGGAAACAAACAAGTGAACATTAAAAAAATATATAAATTCGAACTTCAAATGAATTTTCCACGCTAGCGGATAAACTAACTTTTTCAGACTTTCCATCTCGCATCGAGAGTCAGTGCACCTCTTTCGCACGGGCTAATATTGCGAAAGAGATAGACCGTCATCGAGCGCTCGATACTCGCTCGTGCCGAACTCATGGTAGGCGCACTGGTGAGGTGAAAAGGTATTTTGGTTTTGAGCTGTATTTTGTCACACGAAGAATAAGTTGCCGAAAATATCTAAGTATACTCTTTATTTTGACGTCTATAAAGTACTGTCATAGTATAATGTATAAAGCGTTCATTTGTTTTTTTTTTTCACAGTAACGTGTAAGTCGATGGCGACGAGTGGAAACGTAGTAACCGTCAATGGATTCAGTTGGCGGTTTTTCACATTTATATTTTATAGAAGAAATCACGTCAGTCACTTTGGGATTCGGATATTTTGTATGTAGGTACACCAATGTACATGTGTAGGTATGTAGAAATAATATTTGTTATCATTATAATTCATTATGAATTTGAATAAGGTACTTGCGCCTAAGATGGCCCGGTTCTTATGATGGCCCACTATCAATTATTTTGTATTTTTTAAAGTTCTAATGAGTTTAAATTTCGCGCCCATGTTCGGTAAATAAAATTGCAGTGTTATACCTACTAAGGTACCAGAGATAAAACAACAATTTTATATCGAAACCAAAGAATTTGAACTAAAAAGATGAAAGTGGGCCATATTAAGAACCGGGCCATCTTGAGGTGCGTCCACATTTGTATCATTTGCCCGTATCAGATCATCGTCACGTAGCATGATCGCGTGTCACGATCACGCGTTTGGACGTTGCGCCGATCCGATCACTCGAAATCCATTTGCTACGCGTATCACACACTTGTATCGGAAGAGTGCGGCATTATCGGCGCGCCGACAGTAAGCGTCCA
This sequence comes from Hedya salicella, assembly GCA_905404275.2. NCBI lineage: Eukaryota > Metazoa > Arthropoda > Insecta > Lepidoptera > Tortricidae > Hedya > Hedya salicella. Next base: position 12,347,896 of record FR990111.1, on the reverse strand, counting down.
AGCAGCGCGATACGCAGTCATGCTACGGCACGGTGATCGGATATGAGCAAATGATACAAGTGTGGACGCACCTTTGGGCGCAAGTACCTTACCTAGAGTTTTTTAAAAACTCAACTGTTACTTTAGTTTCATAAAAAAGTTAAATGCTTTAACTTATTATTACGCACGGAATCCTAAACATACAGGCAGAAAATATTCCTTTACCTTATACAGATGCAGGTAAGGAATTCTGTTTCTAAATCAAGAGCGTGGTAAAATCCGATATTGACGTTTATGGGCCATTATTTTTGCTGCCAAGTAAGCTTTATGCTAAAAAAATCTATTTATCTCCCAAACAACCAAACTGACAATAGAGGACTCGGTTCCATTTCCTTTCATGTATACTTTTGGTATAAATTCAATGTCAGTAGGTTTTTTGCGATTTCATCTAGTGTGTGCTTTACACACTCGTCCTAATTACTTAACTATTATGACACAGTGAAAAGGGAGGGGAGTTCATGTCAAACGAGACAGGCCGTGTTAAAACTTGATAGGGAAATCGTGACTAGGGGAGGAAGCAAAAAAAAGCCTTTAATTTCTAATTGATTCTACTGTTAAAGGTTTTTTTAAATAGATAAACATTTTTTTATTATACGATGGAAGCACCATAAATCCTAAAGATAGTTGAAACATGCGATTTTTTTAAAGATAGTGTTCAATGTCGGCATCGCTAATAAATTTTAAAACCTAACTGAACTCTGACTCAAAAGACTACACAAAATTTCTATTTTCAGGCGCTTTGAGAGGTTTTACGAAATTAGGATCTTGTTTACAGATGCAGTTTGTTTTTGACCTTTACGAGGACTGTGATATCAGTAGAACAGAGGCACAGTTTAATAATGTTCATGCGGTTGCGCAACGAATGTTGTAGCGTACGCAACGCCACCTATCGTGCTAACAAGAAAACTACGATGAGCATACCAGCATGAACGCGAGGGAGAAAAGTAGATGCACCTTATCCGAGTGCGACAGAGGAAGAAAGAGACGCGCTATGCACGAATGCGAGCGAGAAAAAAAAGATACACGCCTTGTCCCAGTGCGAGAGAGACAGAAAAGACGCGCGCACAGGTGGAAAGAAAGGCCGCGGGCCGCGAGCGGCGATTCAGTCTGGCGGAGGAGAGCGACGGCGAGGGTGTGCGGTGATTGTGAGAGCCCACTCCTTCTCCGGTTGGACACCGGAGGCCCAGTCAAGATTCCGTTTGGAAGACTAGCTTCGTGTCGAGCCCTTTGTATCGCTAGCCAGCGTCCTCTGCTTCCCGCTTCGTATACCTCCTACATTGGCCGCCACCGGCGCCAAGTCGGCCGTACCGTCGACCCTGCCCTCCTGCTTCCCCCAGTGACGGCATCAGAACGAGCGGTTCCCAGAACTTATACCATCCCGCTGTGGACTTCCCTGTCCCGTGTTCCTCGATATGCATAGCATGTACTAACCATACCTATTGTGTTGTGCTACGTGTGACGATGTGGTGACTTACAATATAGTGTGTCGATTTGATTATTGCTTGTTTCAATTAGCATCACTTCCACCTTCTGGCACGTACGAACCCCCTGTTAGTATCAAGTAAGGTCCCTGAGATTAGTAAGTAGAGAGTAGTAACTAAAACCTTACAATGTACTCGCGCAGAGTAACGGTGGGGGTCTCACGGGGAGCGGGGCCGCCAATTGGCCGAGTTGGCGTTCTCGAACTTTCAATCAAAAACAGTGAGAAGTGACTGATTTATTGTTTTATAACTTTTCCGCGCCTCGCTTGTTCCGTGTAGGATGTACCTCGACAACAACATTCAATAAGGATTTCAGATGTCATAGATTTCCCATTTAACATAAGTTTGTTTATCTTATACTTTCTTTATTTCTTAGTTAACTAACTGCAATCTATGTTGGAACTAATATTGTCTAGTATTAGCACTGTTATCTTGTAGTAGCTCCGCTGGATAATATTGCCTTTTAATCTAACACCTCATAATAGTCTGTTCTGTATTTATTGATGATATGTTTTTTTTTCAGGTCCCACTTATGGATGAATGCAAATGCTTGTCAAACACCTTGTAATTTTAAATATAAAAACATTGAACAATTATATAATATATATGTATGTAGCTTACACTTTGAAGAATGGATGTATACGCTGCTTGCTAAGTCTGTATTAGACTTACCCTGTGCTCTAAATTTAATAATAAGAACCTTAAAATATCGAAACACAAAATATCTGACTATGCAACACATGTAAAAAGATACTAGTTAATAGTTACCTACGTATTTGTATGGTATATTTCATTTTCCATTTTGTGACAACCCTAGCACATCTGCGCGTGACAGCGTAAGTACTTGCAGCAGTGGCGGCGTCGCCCGACATCAAAGGCGTGTGACACTGTACTGTGACAGAGGTAGGTTGATAAAATAACACTTTATACTATCTCGGTTTGTATACATAGTTAAACGACTGGTTTGTTAAATATTGTTTATTTAATTCCCCTCTATTATCCATCGTTTCGGCGCAGTTTTATGCGCCGCGTTTGCTGGTGGCGGAGTCAGCGAGAAGTTGCTGGAAATGTTTCCAAATGGTTAACTAAAATGCTGGATAATACAAAAACGTAGAATTCTAACTTCAAAATAAATCCGCCAATAACAGACCTTTTATTATTTAAAACAATCTTACCCGGCTTTCGTCGCATCAAAAGTGGCAGTAAGCCTCCAGCGACGGGCGCAAATGGCCGCCCGCAGGCGCTTTGAGGGCTTTACGAAACTGGGCCCTTGTTTACGGATACCGCTGTTTTCGATCTTCACGAAGGCTCTAGTGTAGGTAGGACAGAGGTAGGTTGATAAAATAACTCTTTATACTCTCGTGATACACATAAATAAACTTATATAGTGTACTATTTTTGATGTACTTTAACATCAAGGAAACATACTTTAGGTCAAGTTAAGGTTCTACAAATGACACTGTTGTCAATGTTTCTTTATCTCAAAAAGTACTCAGGTAAATTTTTATAGATAAGCTCGCCAGATATGCGATTATAGCATTTGCTTTTAAGTTATGTGGTCATCTCAAATAGAGTTCCCACCTTACTTAGGTCTCTTCTATTGCACCAATCTTGCTAAAACATGAAAAAGCGATATAAAACTCTGCAACATGCTTTTTATTATTTAAAACAATCCCACACCGGCGACGGGCGCAAATGGCGCTTTGAAGGGCTTACGAAACTAGGCCCTTGTTTACGAATGCCGCTGTTTCTGACCTTTACAAAAGCTAGGTAGGACAGAGGCAGGTCAGCACAACGTTTGTATGTTGACGGGGCAGTGTTTAAATTGTCGTAAATTGATTCCGGCCTAACATGGTCACCTCACATAGACGACCGACAATCACTCATATTATGACAAGCTGAGCTCGGCGTCCTACGCAATATCGAAGCTTGCACCAACTTTATCTTAAAAAAAAGGCGTACTTTGGCTATTTCCATTCCATTTTAATTTAAGGTGATTCACTAGGCTACTGCAACAGATCGTGATAGGGTGTTTAAGATTCAAAAGCCTACACATATGTAAGACACAATCTCGAATTGTACATGACCCGCGCGCAGCAGAACGGCAGAAATACCCGCAGGCAGAACCTGCTACTCTCTGTTCGAAAATCACTCGGCAGTATGGAACCTATATTGTATAACGCTCTCCCACCGGATATTAAAAACTCGACGAGCGATGCTATATTTCACTGTAAGTTAAAAAAAAGCTTATTAGGAATTGCTTGTTAATAACATTGATTTATTCTTGGAAAAAATAACGTTGGCCGATACCTATAGCTTGAACAATACAGCCGCTGATTCGTCATTCCGCCGTCATCTGCCCCCCGTCTCGCCGCTCGCATACCTTAGGCGCGGTGCAGCAGTATTGGTCAAGCAATAGTACTTTAGGGCATGCATCGTCATTCGTAAACCACACCCCAAACGCCGAGTGGGCCAATGGGCCGAATTTGTAATAAGGGACGCATTTATTGCTCGTGCACATCAAAAAAAGAGAAAGCTAATACACTACATGCTTGGGGCGTTTTGGCGTAAGCGCCAAATGTAAAAGTACAATGAAATCGAAGATATTATTACATTTAAGTTAATCATGTAAAAAATAAAGAGGAAGAATGTCATTTTTACCTTATTTTGCCGTTTATTAATCTCTCGTTTGTACAAACGAGACAAAAAACGGAAAATGAAGACGCGTTTTCGGATAACTTTTCTATCGATGAGATTTTCAACAAACATGTTTCCGCGTTAATCACTGAATAGGTTATATAGTCAAAAAACACATATCTAAAAACCCGCCTGTTTCATATACCACGTGTGACAAAAATCTCACTAAAAAATAGCTTAAATTTCCGATGCATCCCTTAAATTAAAATTTATCAACTATAAAATTAAATCAACCTGCTAAAAAATCCATCTAATGTACGAAAACTATCAGCAAAATGTACTTTAAAAATATGTATGACACAACTAATTTGTTTCTTTGTATATGTATGAATTGTAAAATGTAAATTTTATTATTAAAATTTTGCTTTTGTATCTATCGTAACTTATTACGCAAGTTTAGCCTTCGTATTTTTTAAATCAACATAGGAAGCACGGGAATCTTGGGATAACCGTTTGTAAAACGTTCTTCATTTCACTCGATTAAAGTAATCAATGATATTTATTGAGGGAGTCTTAAGATTTTTTCTTCTGTTTTATTAGTGTATGTAGGTATCTGCTCGCAAAAACTATTGGGTAATTTGTGGTACATTAACTTCCCAAGTAACAGAGGCAGATGTAAGTATAGTTTTCAAAATTAGACATATTTGTGTGTCACGAAATATTTTTTTGTGTTATTTTAGATCACACTTGGATATTTCCACTTAGTAACCACACACCATTACTTACCCATAAACAAGACTTGAAATCATCGAGTTACTATATCACCCAGTTAGGCACAAACGGCCGCCCGAAGGCGCTTTGAGGGCTTTACTATGAAACTAGGCCCATGTTTACGGATGGCGCTGTTTCTGACCTTTACGACAGCTGTACTATAATAACGATAACTAGGTATAGTTATAGATAGGACAGGTATGTAGGTTAGTGAAACAACACTTCATACCGGTCTCACGCGAAACTGTTTATGAGTGGTATGTGTAGTGTTGCTAACCCTATCTCGTGCGCATACGTATGGGGAGAGGGGTGTCGGTACCTGACCGTTGTAGATGTGCGCTGTCGAACTAAGTCTACATATAGTGACGCATACATAAATAATGTGACTACGTGGTTTTTGGCAAAGGTAGTTCAAATGGGTAGGCAATTGTTCTGAGTCTACATGGAGTAAGTAATCGTTGTTCAGGGTAGGCAGTATCTTTATGCTTATATGGACAGGCATGCCTCTGTTACACTTTTATTGTCCACCGTTTCGGCGCAATTTCATGCGTATGGACTGGCGAGTCTGCAAAATGTTACTGGAAATGTAAGCCAAATATAAATTTACTTCATTCAGAATAGAGTCGGTGTATACATTACAGTGAAAAAGAAGTAAGAGCAAATAGCTTAAGTAGACGTATATAAAGGTGATATTTCGGACTAATGTCATTTGCCTCTAGGAATGTAGCCTCAGCTTCTTCTGATTGTCAGGCTCTCGGCCCAAGAAACTCTAAAATCTAATAATCTCTAGCACAGTTCTGGAATACTAGTGAATATTTCACGTAAAACTAAGCACGCCATAAATTTGAATTTATGAACGTAGTGGAAGATATGTTATTTTACCCACACTTACATATAAGTTTAGGAACCACAGGCGTTTACAAACAATGTTACTTAAGGTTCAGTATAAATCCTTACTATATTATAAACGTCAAAGTATATATGTACGTTCCACTTAATCTTATATATCAGAATAGTATATCAAATTATAATGTATGTCAAATTTCATCCCTTAGGGACGATAAAGGCGATGAAAACTTGTATGGACAGTAAATATTTTTTTATGCTAGAAACTTGAAATCTTGGTAATTATGCTTTACATTTAAATTAGTAAAATTTAGAATTTTGGGGAATGACATAAGCTACTTTTTATTCCGGAAAAATACCTTTTATCCGCAATAAACAAATCTAAGGCGGACGAAGTCGCGGGCGGCCGCTAGTATTATATAAATGAATTTGTAAAGTAGAGGTTACTTGACACTAATAAGTACATGCAGTGCAAAATATACAGGGTGTACTGTAAACTGCAAGAACGCATACTCTGCAGTATATTGTTTAGAATCACGAATAGAATTGATGGCGACTCTTTTCCAAGTAGGTATTTTTTTTTAAAGAAATTAATATAAAAAACATAAATATCCAGGACAATCTTACACCAATCCACCTAGTCCCAAACTAAGCAACGCTTTTTCTATGAGTAGGCGAAGATGTACATACTTATATAGATAAATATATTAATACTTAAATAAATAAAAGACATCCAAGACCCAGGAACAAACATTCGGGCTCATCACACAAACAGTTGACCTGGTTGGGATTGCATAAAAATAATTTGTGCATGCAAATACACCTTTCCACAGTTTATCTTTCATTGCTACTGTTTGGGATTTCCCTATACTTCATCAATGTGAAGAAGCACACTTCACTGAAAATAATCTGTAATGTTTAAATCTATATATATAAAAGGCAAAGTCCTGACTGACTGACTGACTCACTTAAATCAACGCCCAGCCCAAACTGTTGGACCTAGAGAGCTGATTTTTTTACAATAGGTATTTTTTATAACGTTAGTATCTACTAAGAAGGGGTTTTTCAGAATTCAGCCCCTAAGGGGGTGAAATGGGGGTTCAAAGTTTGTATGGGGAAACAAGATTAGTTAGACTATTTTATTCGAAACTTCACAGGAGTATTCCTAATAATAAATGAGTAAACACGTGTTTCAGGTTTTTAGAGAATTCAACTTCTTAGGGGATGAAATGAGGGTCTAAAGTTTGTATGGGGAAATCAGATCAGTTTCGACTATTTAATTTTAAACTTCACATGAGTATTTCTAACAATGACTGTGTAAATACGTGTTTAAGGGTTTATGAAAATTCAACCCCTAAAAGGATGAAATGAGGATCCAAAGATTGTATGGGGAAATCAGATCAGTTTCGACTATTTAATTCTAAACTTCACACGAGTATTTCTATCAATAAATGAGTAAATACGTGTTTCAGGGTTTTTGATAACTCAACCCCTAAGGGGATGAGATGAGGGTCCGAAGTTTGAATGGGGAAATGAGATCAGTTTCGACTATTTAATTCCAAACTTCACACGAGTATTTTTAACAATAAACGACTAAAGACGTATTTAAGGGTTTTTGAAAATTCAACCCCTAAAAGGGGAAATTTTGTTACAAAGTCTAAAAGTCGACATGGATATTGTTTCTTTGGTTTATCCGGTCGCTGATTACGAAAACAACAACGATTTTAAAATCCGACGTGGTGGACGTGAAATACTATCTCCCCTGTCGGGGTGCGATGGGGTTGAAATGTCAAAATATCAATATGGGTGTCGTTTTTATGGTTATTTGGGATGTTAATAACGAAAATGGCATCGAATTTGAAATCCAATTTAGTGCACGTGAAATATCATCTGCCTATTTCGTGTGCAATGGGGTTGAAATGTCAAAATCTCAATATGGGTGTCGTTCTTATGGTTTTTTGGGACGTTAATTACAATACATTGAAGGAGAGGTAAACAACAGGCGGTCTTATCGCTAAACAGTGATCTCTTCCAGACAACCTTTGGGTAGTGAAAACAGTTTGAGGTTTCTAAGAAAAAAAAATAGTTAGGAAATATTTTGTGTCCTCCCCCCTCTCTCTATTTTCTAAACCGTAAGTGGTAAAAAATTACAAACGTAAAACTTAAATACTTTCAACGAAAGTTATGTGCAATACGATCAGATATACGGTTTTTGAGATATTTCCGAAAAACTGCGCTTCTCAACAAAAGTACGTCCTTTTACATGAAGATACGCTCTTTTGCTAGTCTCTAGTGCTTATTTTTGTGGTAACGGCTGCGGAATCGTACACTATGTACATGGTCCGACATGCTCTTAGCTGGTTTTTAAATTCAAAATTGCCCCGAATTTGACGCGCGCGAAGCCGCGGGCTAAAGATCTGTATTCATCGTCATCTCTTGGTAGTAGTAAGTCATTGGCGGCGTACGAATTCAACAATTATTGCAATCATTTCTTTAAAAAAAATAAAGGATCTGCCTTCACCTGTATACCGAGACTTTCAGAAAATAACAAATACTTTTTTGAAAACCGCATCTAAATCGGTTCAGCCAAGCGCGGGATAATCGCGGACAAACATACATTCCTCCATAAGGGTCAAACTGAGAACCTCCTTTTTTGTAGACGGTTAAAAATTACGTTTAGTACGCGGGCGAAGCCGCGGGCAAAAGCTAGTCTGTATATAAAATACAAGTTTCCAATTTCCTTCTCATTGCTTGCTTACGTTCGTATCGACTCTCTGGATTGAGTAGTTGGCTCCTGGTTGATGAATCAGTCAGATATTCTATTCTGTTATAAACTTGTAAAAATGAAATGTCTACATTGAGGATATTTATAAAAATAGTTATAGAAGTACCTACGGACTATTTAAAGCCACTTAATCTACAAATACTTATTTATATTTTTTTGTATGTTTGTCGTGGCTTTATCACGCCAAAACGGCTAAACAGATTTCAACTATTTTTGATACACGGGTATATGGCTAGCCAAAGATGTTGATAGAATACTTTTTACTCGACTACGCTGAAGAAAAAAAGAGAGGTTATGAGTTTTGCTACTCCGCAAACGAAGTTGTGGAAATCTTCATATACATTTTGAGAAACAACGAGTTTTTTTTAATGATTGACTATGCGGATCCTTAAGCTTCGGCTTTAGTTAGAGTACAACGAAAATCCCTGGAGTCCCATTCTTTTCATTCAAAGAAACTCTTTGATTTATTACAAATCCATTTTCCCGTACTACGTTGCGTAGGAAGACTGATCCAAAGTACTTCTATCTTGGTAAAAGAACGTCTTACGTGACTATAACGTTTATGTGAGTTGAGCTTTTTTCACAAGTGGTTTGTACCGTTTTGGATTATCTGGAAGGTTCCCGGTTGACTGGACGGATTTATAGAAATAGTGAAGTTATTCTCCATCTTTTGCAAATCAAACGCATTGTGAAAGCATTTACTGATCTCTTTTATGTAGTCCACCTACCTTGAGAGCCTTCCCGCGCTGCGTCTTCGGGCTTGGTAACTCATCAGAGACATTTCAGGAATACATTAGGTTAATGGATTATACTTCCTTTGCTTTTCCGTGACATAATGTCTTGGTTAGATGAGAAATAAATTATGCTCACATGCAGATATATTCATGCAGTTTCTACAAAAAAATACGCATACTATATTTCGCTCACACTTAAACAACTATCACCAGACAATATAATCCTGGACCCGTGTTTCGCCTCTCTACGAGGCATCATCAGGAGATGTTGACGGTTCGGCATTTACCCGAGAAGTGGTTTCTCTCTACTGTCTGGTGGTGTTTTATTATATTTGCATGCTTAGGTATATATATAAATATGAGCATGTGAGTATAGTTTATTGTCCTATCTGACCAAGAAACTATTTCGCGAAAAAGCAAAGAAATCTATGTTGACAGTTTTTCTACACATTCTCATGCAAGGCCACTTTTATTACATTCTTCTTCAATAACAGGGGTTAATCTACATGGAGGCTTGTCGCCAATAATCCAATTTAGTTGATAAGGGTAGCGTTCTGATCAAACATGGCGGAGGCTCTGAGATTATACCTACTTTTGTTAGACGGCTTGGTGATACAAATATTTAAGGGTAGGTATCAAAAATAAGATGTAGTGCTGGAGAGAAATGCTGAAAATTTCTTGAACGGTTTATTTGCAAAAACATATCTGAGTATCTTACGTAAACTTAACAACAAGACCACTCTGTCATGCATCTGTCTACACAATTTTTCGACATACTGGAGTTTTTCGGCGACATAGCCTGGAAAGAAGGCCACAATCTTGAACAACTCACCGTCACTGGCAAGATTGATGGCAAACAGTAGCATGGCGTCCATATAAGCCGATTCTCACCGGGTTGCCCAAGGAAAGGCTTATAGCCATCTTTTTCTGTAAATATGAGTAAATGAATACGCTTCGGCTTCCCTTGTGATTTTCCTGGCGGCACGTCTCTTATGGCAGGTGACCTAGAGGCCGCAGATCAACAAGATGCCGCAGCCGCACTGCACGTCGCACAACAAGATACCAAGAACAGGCAGAGATCGCAGGACACAGTCTGATTCCACGGGAGTCCCCGTGGAATCAGCTTCTCTCTGATAATGATATTAAGTCTAACCATTGCTGAAGGAAAACGACTCGAGGAGGAGCATCAAAAAGTATTAGGTTGAGGAAACAGTGCTCGACCTATGATACGCGCGTATGGATAGAACACTGTTTCCAACCTAAAAGTACGCAGGACGTTATTAAATATGATTTTCGTACCATGACCGAAATTTAGTTCAAGAAATAGTCCGTATCAGTAAGACTGATAAAATAAGACATATGAGATAGCGCACCTTCTTAAGTCTAAATACCGGTATTCTTCCCATTTAAAAAAAAATCGATGACGGCTCCTGTATAAATGAATCATAACATTTAAATACTGTGTCACTTGCAAAGTAATAATTTTTGGACATAGATGGCGTTGTAAATATCGAGACACGGCTTTTTGTATAGAAATTTACGGTCCTTTTGTTTTAATATTCTTTGGGATTAGTAAGGATTTAAGAATGAGTACTATTGTCGAAAATGCTACAAGAGCAAATAGCTACATTTGGAGAATATTAGCTTGAAACCAAGTCTCATCTGTCAAATTGCTCACGGTTGTCACGGGAACCTTTCCATGAATTTAACACGAATTTTTATATTAAAAAAGTTTTAGCGAAATTAATGTCGGCTACACTTTTGATTACAAAAGGTCACATTGTGGCAGGAAAACCTTGCCGTTTACTTCTTTAAGCATGGGGATAAAAGCGGTTAGATTAATTTCGACCCGTGGTGTTATTCATACTTTTTGATCAAAGTTGTGCCATGACTGAACCATTATATTAAACCCCTGGAACTGCTTATACTCTATTAAAAATTATGTAATTTTACATGCAAAAAGAATACAAACCTGTAAAATTCCCGAAATCGCAAGGAATTTTTCGAAAAATTATGGAATTATATATAATCTTCATTAATTTAACTTTTTGTTCAATTTAAAATTAATGCTAAATCAAGTATTTTTTATTTATTTATTTATTTAATCTTTATTGCACAAAAGAAAAAACTTATCGTACAAAAGGCGGACTTAATGCCATAGGGCATTCTCTACCAGTCAACCTTGAGGCAAAGCAGATAATTTTTTTATAATTTTTCGTAAATTAGTAAGACCAAAATATTCGTAAGATGAGGCACACTTTTGTTTCATTTATATAGTGCCACGGAGCTTCTTCTGCGGCTACGGCGTAGCGCTACGAGCAATCACGTAGCAAGTCTCGTAGACGTTTAACTTTGATAATACGTTACGATTCGCGCGTAATTTTGCATCTTTGAAGTTAGCTTCAATACAATTTTCCCGTTACTCCCGTCAAAACCCCTGGTGTCAAAACACCTGAAGACAACTGCTGTGATTCGACTAGTAGCTAACTTGAGAGCAATATTATATTTGGCGCAAATTGTACTTATTTCATATTTAGCTTATCACTTTCGCAACCGACATTTTTGTAGCGCTACGATCGTAGCCAATAACATGGGAAAAACCATATGTAGTGAAAACTTGCTACGAGCAGAGTTCCTGCCGAGAAGGCTCGCGGTCGTGAATGTGTTAAGATACACGGTGTAATTCACTCAAATGGGCAATGAAGGTTCTTGACTGGCGAACGCGTACAGGACGACGCAGCGTGGGAAGACCCCAACAAAATTGACCAAAGAGCTGGTCAGGATCGCGGGAAACCAATGGATGAGGGCATCGCACGATCGGTTACTGTGGAGATCCTTGGGGAGACCTTCGTCCAGCAGCGGTCGTCTACAGGCTGATGTGCTAATGATGATGATTAAGATGGTTGCATACAAACGTATTTATCATTATCATCACTCAGCTTATCTCCATCCATTTCTGGCCTAAGCCTCTCCACCAATGGCATGCCACTGAACTTGGACGTGTCTTTTATTTTCCAACAGCGACCAGTCAACCAATATACATATTATATAAAACCTGGTCAAGTGCGAGTCGGACTTACGCATCGAGGGTTCCGTACAAAATCTACGTTAAAATATCTGTATCTATGAAAATCCAGTGTTAGCAGAGCTCTACTCCTAAGCAAAATGTACGCGGTGCTCGATCATTTTATATTCGTTTCTGATATTGACAGACAGACATGAAAAAAAATGTTATTCAGATTTATTTTGTTGATTGTGCTATGAGAGCTTCTTTTATACCAAATTTCAAGTTTCTAGAACAACTGGCAGTACCCTATCAATTTCAAAAAGTATCGAAATGTAAGTTTTTTGCGCCATAAACGGCCGTATCTTCTTTTTACGTAAACTTAGAAGTTTGATTTTTTCACAGCTTCAAGGAACCGTAGATTTAAGTATATAGTTTTAATTTCAACTCGATATTTCCACGCGTTCCCGAGACAATGGGTCTTGACAGACGGACAGACGGAGAGACGGACGGACATCAAAGTGATCCTATACTTAGGCTTCTGTTTTTTCCTTTTGAGGTACGGAATCCAAAAATGTATTTTCAAATTGCTATTGAAGTAACAATTTTTTATCGTCATCAGCTACAAAAAGGCTACAAAAAGTATTTTTAAATTGCGAGTCGGTGAAAATGACAATTTAAATGTATAAAAAAATACAGACAATTAAATTTACCGTTCGTTTGCGTATTGTTTTACATATTACGCGTGAATCCGTTTCAAATTGACTTATGTCTCCGTATTTCTACAATTGAATTGAGTTTTAAATAATAAGGGACACGGTTGACTTTCAAGGAGTGGTCGAAGTTGCGATTCGTGTTAATAGCTTAAAAAATATTTATCATGAAGAAAGAGCAGGAAACAAATGTGTATGACAGGTTTTATTAATTTTCCAGCTTGCAATACTCGTATTAAACAACGAAGTTAATTCAGGAAATAGCGACATGAAAAAAAATAGAGCAGCACGGCACGAATATAAATGAAACGTTATAAATAAAATTTAGAATATCATCTGAATACATTATACACCACATAGTATGAATTTTGTTTTTGATTTTTTTTAATACTTCTCAGGTGGCAAACAAGCGTACGGCCTGCCTAATATTAAACTTACAGTTTATGAACGCTTACAACGCCAGGGGCATTACGCGCGAGTTGCCGATCCTTTGAAATCCTATTCACTTCCTTCTTGAAGAACCCCATATTGTTACGCCAGGGAAAAGGCAGGGAGTTCATTCCATATTAATAAAATAAATAAATAATAAAAGCAGGAAAAATCTTACACAAATCGACTGGAATATATTGATAAATGATGATACTAAAATACATAGAAAACATCCAAGACCCAAGATCACATTCGTGCTCATCACACAAAAACTGCCCTGGCTGGGATTCGAACCCGGGACCGCCAGCTTTGTAGGCTGTTAACCCACTGAGCCAAACGTGTTGTCAATTTGGGATGACAATGAACTTAAAAATATACTATACATTTATGATTTTGGTGGCGGTTTATAAAATTAAATAATCCTCTTTTGCATTGTGGCTTCAAATTAGTTGCGCAATAACTGCAAGCTCCCGACCACTCGTGATAACATTTGCTTGCAAAACTTTCAAACATATAATTTATTTGCCATAAAGTACGAAAAAAATACTTTAACCAACGGAAAACTAAACGAAACACAATCTAAAACCGAAATCCTCTCTAAATTGATTCAAAGCCTAGTCTGCGGGCGTATATCAAATCAAAAGTCGGACACACAATTTATTTCCCGCGATGAAATCCTAAAATAAAAGTGGTGAAACAAATACCCGAAATAAAAGTGGTGGCAAAATCGCCGAGGCGCAGTGCCGGCAGACGTGACGTCTGGATTTAGGCATGAGGCTTAAAATATCGATATTGATAAATGTTACGATTGCATGAACTTTTCGATAAAGTCCAGGAAATAGAAAACGCACCGCGCCAAACCTGCTGATTCGTTCCGTATTAATGTTACGTACAAATTATCGGTATTTATAGTGCATTGATTTATTTTTGTTTCCCCGAATCATGTAACTTACATAGTACTATTTAGTAGTACACTCTTGTAGTACTCGTTTGCTTAAAATGGAGATAGCAATTTAATAATCCAAATGTTGATATAAACTTGAACCTGAAGCTCACAAGTCAATAAAGGCAACTACAGACCGTTTCACCGGAACAGTGATTTCAAGGAATTTATTAGTCTAACAGTTAGAACAGTGTCATTTCATATCAACAAAAAGAGGTATTCGTGTGATCCCGGCTTGGACTGTAGTAGACCGCAATCATTATTATCTTGCATGTCTGATAAGATAAGATAATATTTATTTTTTGTTAAACATAGGTATGTAACATTGATCGAATATTACATGGTGGTTGTCGCACAAAATGGTGATCGTCTGAGCTTCGTTCTGAATTTCCTGTCTATTCTAGAACTTACTGTACCGCAATTCTGTTCACTTTTTGATTACTGTATACTACGTAGAAAAACGACAAAATAAAATATTAAAAAAACTTCTAAATAATATTAAAATTATTTCAGGAATAAGTCGATTTGACATTATTTTTAACCTTACTAGATTCAATTCAAGTTTTAATTCAAACTTTTATTTCTACTTTTGAACTTGATAAAAGTAAACATAGTGAAAATGCTTCGTTAGTGCGATCTTCATCCACTACAGCGCATGTGTTCTTCAGTAGTTTATGACGTAGTGTGTGACAGGAATATATTATATCGATATACATCCCAGCACTAGCTCCAAGCTGCAGCGACCCCGCGATACCCGGAATTAGATTCGTAAGCTATCATCCGACGCCAGTGACGTTGCGACGGATCATCACCGGGTACCCGGAATACCCGAACAATGCCTAACAATGTAGGACTCGATCAAGCTCTCCTTAGTCTAGGCTTAAATACTTAAGATAGCCTTTCTTATTAGGACTGAAATTTACTTAATAAAAGTCGCTCAGTATCCGTTAAGTTTAACAGACATCTATCTACGAGTTACAAAAGATTACAAAGGAGTCCTTGCTATCCCTAGAATATATCTATACTATTATAAAGTTGTAAAAATGAAATGTTTGTATGTGTCGTTCTGGCTTCATACGCTAAATCAGCTAAACGGATTTCAGCTATTTTTGGTACACGGGTAGCTGGGTATCTCCAGATGGTTGTTGAATATATTTACCCGACTATGTTATGACTTTTTCTCCTCCGCGAACGAAGTTGCGGGCGCCTTCTAGTATTATCATACATATGTATACTTGTAAATGTAGTTAAGTAATTAAAATCAGTCTAATACTTATGCCGGCCTTTGTGTCTGTCATTGATAACTCCACTTTTTTTTTTCTTCTTGGCGCAATCGGTAGGATAAATTCTACACATTAGTAATAACACTAAGTTTTAGTGAAAGCTACTAAAAGAAAAACACAGTTTGCACGATAACACGAAGCATACCAGTGATCGCTAAATACCTTATTTGGCCTTCTAAACCGCAATTCATAAAATCTATGATCAAAGCCTTCCTTTGCCAATATTTCCTCACATACTCGTATCTCGTCTGCGCGACTTTCATCCATCAAAGTCGCTAGCAGCGGGAATTATATCCACTTAGCGATCTGATGTGCGAGACGGGTATTATTAAAGAGGGTTTGTGAGGCTAGTTCACTTTTAATAAACGCTAACAATTTTATTTTAGTTAATTTTGTAACCGTTTCAAATACAAGAAGATTTTTTAAATGTTACATAGCTATGTATGTTAATTATTTACAAAACTGACCTGCCACTGACTCCAGTGCTAAATATTGTAGTTAGTCCAACCGTATTTTTAATAGTAAGTAAGCAAGTATTTTTTTGCCGAAGAAGTAACAAAAAGCCGCTTCGACGGTATTTAACTCAGACTCAGTCTGACTAACAAACATAAATCGTAAGTTGATATATTTGGAATGCATGTTTTAATTTATATGAGAATCTGTGCGTAATTTCACTTATCAAATGAAAGGAACAAATCTGGCTTTTATCTTCTGTAACTGGGTCTACGAAATTTGGGGTCTGTTGAACGTTCGTCACACTAAACTATTGCTTGTTGTCTTTCATTTTACTTCCTTCAAAGCAGATAGCAAAACAGTACCTTTACAAAACAGACATTACAAAACTGGACACTTATCATCTGAGGTGCCTAAGGCCCTTACTAAGTATAAAGTGGCAAGACCGCGTTCCTAATTCTGACTTCCTACATTGTTCTGGAATGTATGGCATGGAAGCTCTCTTAATGGAACGGCAGCTTGGAGGGAGTGGGCATGTAGTACGCATGGATGACCGTCGCTTGCCTAAAATTGTACTCTACTCTGAGTTGGCAGAAGGTATGTGGAAGCATGTTGGTCAGCCCTTAAAATTTAAATACGTGCTCAAACGACATCTTAACGCCTGCGCGATATACCTCACGTGTTGGGAGGAGCTTGCTGTAAAAAGGTCATCTTGGCGTTCTACGATCTCCAAAAACATCAAGTCATTCGAGGAAGATCGTCTCACAACGTTAAACATAAAACGCCAATTAGGTAAAGAAAGACCTAAGCCCTCCTACACGTACACATACAACCCAGCTGGCCAACTCTACTGCCACTCGTGCAAGAGAGTATTTAAAAGTAAGTTCGGCCTAGCGAGCCATATCCGAGCCCACAATAGATTAAGTACATAATGTTTGCGTAGGGTCGCCGTCATCGAAATCGATGAGGTGTATATACTCCCTTTATTACGATATTATTTATGGTACTTACTCCGCGGAATGTATATCTGCCACAAGGAATTCTCTTTTAACTTGTGTTCAATCTTCAACGTAAGTAATCTGTGTCCTTGTTAGGTACGAGTATATCTATGCGCCATGTCCGTCGACGCATATAGCACAAGTTAAGGAAAACTTATTAGATATAATAATATTTTTATGATTTCTTTAGTGTTTCTGCTCCTAGTAACATGTAAAGATGCTCTTTGTATATTAGTTATTTGTAATTGGCACTAGGTGACACATTATTGTTTTATAATTAAATTCCATAAATGACCTTTTATTGTTATTTCAATAGACATTTTTTATTGCTATATCGCACCATATATCCAGATACTAATGTTCTAAACGGGTATATACAACGTATATAATTATGTATATACTGTTTACATTGATTTTTGTATGTCTATGAATGACGTCTGTTTAATTATTAGTTTATTAAATTTTTATTAACAGTCTTATGACCTGCAATTTTTTTGTTATTTCCGTTATCCAAAGGCTATCTGCAAGAGATCGCTCTAAAGCGTTAAGACCGCCTATTGTCTATCGTATTTTATGTTAAGGCTCAATTATACCACATACACCTAGTCGTGGGCCCTCCCACGCTGCGCTTTCCTATGCATGGTCTGCGTGGTGGTGTACCTAATATAGATAGGCACTTTAAACACTAACTGCAATAAAGGTATATGTGTTTATTTATTAGATAACACCCCCAAAATCCTTCCACCATACAACGTGAAACCGTGAAATTAGATTCTTGTAATGATTTTCAATTATCTATAACGACTCTAATTTCGAGGCAACGCTTTAGGTGCCTTCTAAACAACTTAGCAAAAGTCGTTTACATAATTTGCGACATTGAAGATGGTTGTCTTTTCTAAAGTACATAAAATCTTAACTCACCTTCGCCACAATCTAAATTGAACTTTCAATTATTCTCAGTAAAACTGAGTCTAGCTTGCCGAAAAGTTGCTCGGTTTAAGGTGTTACATGGTCCTTAGAAGTAATTTTACACGAAAGGGGATGTTTTTAGCCTAATTAAATGTATCAAGTCCTTATTGCGAGACTATTTGGCTTGTACTTACAAGTGCAATTAAATATAATTTAGTGATCCTTTGGTTTTAATTAAGAGTTTATGGAAAAAGTAGGGTGGATTTTGTATTGTCTTGGGGGGATATGAAACTTAAAACCCTTCTTTTTTACGTACAGTCACGGCCTTTAATTGATGACCCACATAGTGGCAACTGTTCATATTTTAGTATTGTTATGCAAATCGGGTTTAGTCGGCTATACTCGTATATCCACACAATGAGACTAAAACTTCTTAGTATAATAAAGTATAATAGAAGAAATAAATAGTATTTTATGCAATCATTTTATAATGCATACATTTGCAGTCGAGTACAGCGTTTAGGGCACCAAGCTTGCTAAGTGGTCTAATTACGGTATGAGACTTAAACAGCTAATTATATAAAATATTGTATACAATACTTTTTCTACGAGTAACCCATAAACTATAATAAATGAAACACAGCTAAAAAATAATGCAAAAACACTGTTGTATAATATTTCATTATAGTTCAGTGTCATAAATATAATTTAAACCATTTAGTAAAGAGTAATGTCCTAATCTGAAAAGTGTGCCTATTTAGTTTGATTCGTTGAATTCTTACTTTTGGATTATAGTAGACGAGTAGAAAAATATATTAATATATCTCAGTCATTGTGTATTTGACAAGCGTGAAATATCATTTAGGATAGAATCACCTAATAATGTAACATTTTATCAAATGTTCATTATTGATTTTTATTTATATAGATAGATATCTATCAGGCATCAGCTATTCGTGCGATGAAATCATATTGTTAATCATTTCACGTCAAAGTTTAATGACTTTGTCATAATAATTCATCATTAGCGTCGTAGTTTGGGGACTCAATCGATACTTTCGAAGTAGGTCAAAGGTGACTTAAGCTGAGTTGCTTCCGAAATTACCATACGTTCTCCTTTACAAAGTTCAATCTCATTGTTAGCTTAATAGTATCTCCTTTGATGTAATATTTAATACTTACATTTCTGTTTTTGACGTTTGGAGACACTTTATTTATGTTGATGGTTTAAAAAAAATGTTTAACAAGTTATAGTTAACAAGGACTTGTTGAGTCTACTGTATGTTTTAGTATCTTTTCTGCAAATGATGTTTAAGATTTTTTTCGACGTGATAACGTCTTGTAAATCGATGAACGCCGGCTGCATGCACGAAAAAGTGTCACGAGTCGCTCGTTACTATAAAACCTGCTGTGCACTTATGTTCTCCTGGTTCTGCAAAACTGGGGTGAGTCTCTAATCTAATTTATCTCTGAGTTAAATTAGTTAACTCTGGACTGCGCAAGTGGCCCTTAATGACTGATTGCGGAAAAGTGTCCCCTCTCGATAATATCCATTAAACTAACGGAGCACGGGTAAAATTGGGCCTAAAGACACTGTTTCTATGCAAGCTTGTACCAGGAGTACATAAATGTGAGAAGCCAGTCTAAGCCGCCTGGAGCGAGAACAGAGTAAAATTATTGTTCGTCAACCGATTTTACAAACAAACAATATTTTTGTTGTTACCATGATATGTCAGTCTACGTTACCTATACATATGATCCAAACAATATCATTTAAATTTGAAGTAGATATATTCTCATCTCGTAGCTAAAAAAAAATATTATTTCATAATCAACAAGCTATAGCTATGTTTATAAACATATATCTACAGCCCTGTAGATGTGTAGATATAGCTTGTAGCACACTCAATTTTTATTCCTTATGCTAAAAAAACGTGCAGTCGACATAAGATCATACTCTAGTGTTTAAGTCGGTCAAAAAAAATAAACATATAAGTTATTAAGTCTGTCAAAAAAAGCAAACATACATGTTTTTATTTGTAATATTTATGTGAGAATTAATCTTATATTACTAAAATGAATCGTAGTTACGTATTTTGGTAGTATATTATAATATTAAACACAGTATCAAGTACCTAGATTTGTCTAGCAAAATAATGTTTCATCATAAACGGAACATTAATAGTGAACATAAATATAAAAGTTTTATACTACCACAGATAATGTCTGTGCTTATGCTATAGCGGCGTGATTAAACATCGACAGATACGACAGTTTTGTCTAAATAAGTAGGAATGTTACTTTAATGTTTATTTTCGTGCGCAAATGCTTCCGCTTGTCGAAGTTATTCAGCGCGTAAATGCAGTTTCCGTTATCGGGTACTCTGACACGATGTTACGTTTCTTTGAAATCATTCTTAAAGGATAAGTTGCTCTTATCTTCTTATTAGAAGGTGCCGGCAACTTTGTCTCTCTCTTTTTTTTTAATGAAGTCGAGTAAAAAGTATTCTATAATCATCTGTGGACGCCCAGCTACCCATGTATCAAAAATAGTCGAAATCCGTTGAGGTGTTCTGGCGTGATGAAGACATAACGACACATAAAAAAAATCCAAGACAAATGTTTTTTATTCAGTTTCCTTCAAATAGTCCGTTTCACTTGCCACTGTCCAGTTTTTGAAAAAATGTGTCCAGATCGTTCCGCCATCTCCATCTAGGCCTGCTCCAACTACGTTGCCCATCTTGGCTTTTGTTTAGTTGAAGCAAGATAAGTCTCACGTATGCAAGGTCATCATGGGCAGTTACAGTCCACAAGTATTTTCCGCTCATTCTGTGCCCTATTATTTATAGTTCTTGCTTCAATGTTACGAATTTATTGCCTTTATCGCGAACAATAAAACTTTGTCTACTATTTTCGCTACACCGATTATATTTGCCACCGATTATAAGATATCGTAACAAAGGAATCTGTTTATAAAACTTGGATACGAGTAGTTAGATATAAACTGCCTCTGACCTATCGAAACTTTTACTTGCCTGCGACATATACACATGTCCGCAGTTTTTTTTTATAGGTTTCAATTTTATATAAGAACTAGAGGGTGCTCGCAACTTCCTCAGCAGAGGAGAAAAATCATAACCCTCTTTTTTTAGTGTAGTCGAGTAAAAAGTATCCTAAAACTATTTGTGGATGGCCAGCTACCCGTGTACCTACAATAGTTGAAATCTTTTAAACCGTTTTGACGTGATGATGATGAAACTACAACGACAAACAAACATAAAAAAACAAATCAGTGACCTTCAAATAGTCATCAATATCACTTATTTTTTTGAGAATATCGGGTTCGGGTTTAAGAATTTTATTTCACGTAAGAATTACAGTATTCACTTACATGAGAAAGATATTTAAAAACGTACATTACATGCAAGCAGACAAATTGTTTTTAAAGAGTAATTCGACGGTAGATAATATTTCGGCTCGACCGCTCGGACACCAGTGATGGCGCGGAGCGCTTGGTAAATAGTATAACCACGGATGATGCTAGTTTGCGAATACACAGATCAAGCGCAACTGGATGTGGTATTATCGGATTGCTGTTCATTTAATTTTAAGAATATGAATATGTAAGCATGTACATATTCATATTCTTAAGCGTGCACATATAGATGTATATATGTACACATATAATATCTTCAATGAACAACAATTTTATTTTTACTACGTAATAATAATACTATAGAAGATCAACTTTCCAAGGTTTGACATCGTAATTTGAATAATTGATACCCCGCTTGTGAGCTCTATGTGATGAACGAATGTATTACCTTAAAATACATTCACACAATAATTCGTTCTAGGTGAACGGATGACCTCGTAAGGGTCGCGGGGTGGATGGTCTGCGCAGGATTGCAACCTGTGGCGAACTGTAGGCGAGGCAGTGGACGTCCGTGGCTGATATATAGATAGATCGTAGATAGTAGAGAATAACAAAACTAACGTTTCATAGTTCAGGATATTTCTCATAATAAAAAGTCATCATCATCCTAGCCTTCGTCCCGTCTGGTGACAGGTTCCGCTTTCCTGTATTTTTGCTTTCACTTCGCTCTATTTCGGACATCATCCTTATTTTAACCCGCAGATGTTTAGTTCTTTAGTATCTTCTGCGAGGCCGAAGGCCGAGCTTTCGCGTAGCACCTAAGGTGTGGAGCGAA
Source organism: Hedya salicella (assembly GCA_905404275.2). Lineage (NCBI taxonomy): Eukaryota > Metazoa > Arthropoda > Insecta > Lepidoptera > Tortricidae > Hedya > Hedya salicella. Next base: position 12,325,661 of record FR990111.1, on the reverse strand, counting down.
ACTACCGGCTCCCACCAACGTGAGCCTAAAGGCCCGCAGGGCCCGCAGAGCGAGCTCACCCAGACACTGACAATACCCCTAGTAATTTTCTTTGACTAAGTATATTTAGCCATCGAAGTCGAAGGCCTCCCCACTCCGCCTACCTCCCGGCAAGGTAAGGTTAAGAGCCATGTTACCCACGTATTTGCTACCGTGCTAGTTTAAAAGGTCGTCTTTTGATAGGAGTTTCCATATATTATTTGTTTTTCATTAGCACGGCAGTTTGGGTGTCCTTTTCGTGACACGCCCAAAGCACCGTATTCGGCTTCCTTGAAGTTTATCGGCGATGTCCTTACTTCCAGGCAATTCTAAAAAGTTACATTTTTAAATGAGTTTTATCGACTGTAAAAAGCTTAGTAATGCTCCGCAGAACCATACGAAGGTTAATAAAATATCGTTCAAGGCCAGTTTTAAATTGTAAATTATAAACAACATGTCAAGGTTTTTCGACCGATTAGGGAGTGGTCACTGGTTACGTACCGTGATTGCCGACTAACTGGGTCAGATCGAATTAAAGTATGTTCTTCTTGAAACTTTAGGTGGCGTGTATAAATAATTTTACAAAATAGATTAAATTAGCGGTTACACACGTTGTATAATACGAGAACTGGTCGATATGTTTCGGTCCACTACGAGGACCTTAGTCAAGTAAATATGTCTGATTGTCTCTGAACATCCAAGAATCAGGACGAAACATTAATGCTCATCAAAACAATATTTGCCCTTACTGCGATTTTCACCAAAGACCATCAGATTCGAAGACAAGGTTACAGGTTACAGCTGGGATAAACCGGTATGCAATAAAAAAAAATCGCGATCATGTTTGAAAAACTCATTGGTTCACGGTGTAGATTGGAATTCGAACGTATGCCGTACCAATCTAGCAACTAGTCGACCCCTCAAGCCACATGCCGACTTCTTTTAGGCTCTAATTTTTAAATCGTAACAGGGTGCTTCACTTTTTTTACAGAATCTGTGGTGGTCGTGATAGAATTAGAAATAAGGATGTTTGCAGCTGACCCAAAGTAATCGACATAGCTCACTGGACTGCATCCTTAATGTGGCAATGGGCGGGCCATGTAGCCCGGAGATTGGATGTCCAGCAGTAAAGTCCTGGAGTGGCGACCACGCATGGGAAAGCGCAGTGTAGGGTGGGGGTGCCTGTCGTTTCGGATAACGTTTTTTGTCCTAAAAATGTTTGGCCGAGAATGTTTGGCATACTGTTGAATGGCATACTACTCGTTTGTCCTAATAATTTTTGCGCATACTCATTTAAAGTCCTAAAGCAAGTTTGTCCTAATATTGCTAACTCTAAAATCGAATTACCTAAAGCATACTATTCCTAACATGAATTGTCCTAAGAATTATTTTGCCTATTATTAAATTGGCTACACTTACAGCACCTAAACTAAACTATGATAGGCGTGAAGTCAGAAGCGTTACGTATTCTACTTTAAGGCAGGTCAGACTTCGGTTAGGTTAGGTACGACGATGAGCGAAGCGAGGAGGAGTGTTAGGTAGAGCTGTGACCCTAACGAGCGAGCGAAGCGAGCGAGCGAAACGCCAGAACTTTTGCCTATTATTAAATTGGCTACACTTACAGCACCTAAACTAAACTATATGGTAGGCGTGAAGTCAGAAGCGTTACGTATTCTACTTTAAGGCAGGTCACACTTCGGTTAGGTTAGGTACGACGACGAGTGAAGCGAGGAGGAGTGTTAGGTAGAACTGTGACCTTAATGAGCGAGCGAAGCGAGCGAGCGAAACGCCAGAACCAACAAGGTTGAGAGGTTAGGTTTTGCTGCGTTATTATTGCGACAGGCAAATATAGTATGAATCGTGCCATTACTGCATTTGCTATTGCGATTTTGCTAGGCGTTAACTTTTAACGTTTAAAAATATTTATAGCAAAAGTCTCGTACTTTTGCTATAAATATTTTGTAGGCGCTCAACATTTTTCTTCAATTGAATAATTTCGCGTCTCCGTGCATTACATAGCTGATTTTTATTTTGGCAATGGATCATGAGGTGGACAATAACTTAAATATAAAATTTTGCACGATAACGATGAATATAAAAAAATAATAAATAAAAACTAAAATTGAAGTTTATGTCAATATCTTGGTTCCTAATTACAATTCAGATCTGTAGTAAAGCTTGAATAACTCATAATTGTACGTGTTAAAATACAGTTACTAAAAGTTGCTTTCAATTTTGGATTATAATGAAAAAAATGTTTTTTTCCTATTTCCTACACACTCCAATATAGCAACTTTGGATTTTTTTTTCTCGGAAACGGACAATAATGGGCAAAGGTCGTCTGTTGCAATTTATGTTATTACAACTTACTGTATCGATATCCGCTATTAGCTAAAAATGTCTCACCCCAAGCGATTCTAAAACACTGTGCGGCTGTGGCCGACGTGGCGTAAGTGGCTCGACTTTTAGTTGTCAGCCACAGCCGGCTTTGGCGGTCAAAAGGTAACGGGGGTCCCCATTCTAGAAATACACGTTATGTGTAAACAAGCGTGACTCGCTCTTGGCCGGTGCTTTCCTCTATCATAGCTATTTTATATACAAACCTTAACAAAATTGATTCCAGCGCTGTAGCAGAACTCATTCCGCTATAATCTGAATTAACAAAATTGTGCATAATCAGGAGGGCTACATCCAATCATTACATTTTAATACGAGAGCGAGGGGAGATACGAACTTCGGATTTCGAACTGCTAAGTAACTTCTCGGAGACCTTATTATTTCTTAAGCAAAATTCTATATCTATCTATCTTCAAGTCAAGGAGTCCACTTATTCTCAATAGATATTGTTACTAAGACATTTAGATATTCAATTAAGCTAGTAGGAAGCTAAGAAGTGAATACCTTGGTTTTGCTAGACCTTAGTGTAAGAAGGAGTAAACCAAAATTGGCATGCAATGACTTCTATATTTAGCCGTGTTTTGATTACTAACTAACAGCCTATCGATGCAAGAGTGACATTGGACAATTATTTTAGTACAACTGCAGTTAGGTTCATTTGCGCGGGATTTGCAGTCGTTTGCGCGGGAGCCATTAATTGTAGGCAGAGCCACGTGCGCAGCGAGGCGTGACAGCCGACTAGAATTTGTGTCCTCTAGGAGACAATTAGAGATCGGTTTTTATCGCGCAGCCTTGAACGCGTGGGGATAGCTTGGCTCCGTGAGGCACACTTTAAGTATCGCTGCCCTAGCAACCGCAGTAACATCGCAATTGCTGTGAATAATAAAGTAATTGACCCAATGCTCGAAACTAACCCTTTAATTGCCACTTTCAAACTTAATCAATATAGTTAAAAAATTGGTGCCAATTATTGGAATAGGGTGTCAATCATTGAGACTTTGCCTTAATGTTATTGTTGCTACAAAAATTGCATTGTTTTAAATGTGAAAGCATTTTGATCCTCAAGTTGATCCTTTACCTCAAAATTTGAATCAGAAAGTGACGTCAAATTTTCTTTCGAATGGACGTTGTGAAACTGAATTAGAAAATTAATCAGACTTAGTGCCGCAAACCTATTTCATATCACAATTATAATTTGCAAGATCACTTAGCAATTAGAAAATTTGTTAACTTTCTAATACCCCAAGTGGACGCGTAATTTATTGATTACTAAAAAGGCGCTCGCAACTTCGTTCGAGGAGAAAATGTCATAACTCCTCTTTTTTCGACCGTGTAGTCGGGAAAAAGTATCCTATAACTATCTTAAGATACCTAGCTACCCGTGTACCAAAAATAGTTGGAATCCGTTAACCCGATTTTGCGTGATGAAGCCACAAAGAAACATACAAACATACAAAACATCCAAAATAATATATTTCGCTTCAGTGACCTCCAAATAGTCCGTTACAATATTTTTTTTGAAAATATCACTTTTATAGATGATTATGACATTTTATTACGATTGTTCTGAATTTAATATTGAAAACTAAGGCCCAGAATACAGGGTGAAATTTACGTTTATATTTCTAACAACGTTTTTATACCGGGCCTGATTTGTAACGACGACGTGACGATCGTGTATCTTATGTAAAATAACATGAGTAGAGTAACCTAAGCCTTCTTTATGTGTTGGCATCGTACGCTTCTCTGGACTTCACATTATGTTCGTCAAAATCTTAGCTCAATCTAGCTTGCTAATTGCTAAAATGAAACTGTTCTGTTGATGTACGAGTATCTATGTGTCGCAGGGAAATGGCCAAAACAGACATTTTAACAAATCTCTAAACGACATGACCAAATCACGCACGATGTTGTAATGGCGAATCCATTTTATCATTAAATTTTCCTAGAACGTGTGAACGTGTCTAGTGAAATGATAAAACGAGTTGACTTTGCGAGTTCGTTTTCTCAACTCACTGGCGTGTTTCAGGAATTTTATCAAATCACTAAACAGATCTGGTGAAATGAAAAAACGAGTTGCCTTTTTTTGGCTGATTTCGTCATTTCTCTAAACTGATTCAGGGATTTGATGGAATTACAGATTTTTTCTAGGCGAATTAAAAAATGGTTCACCATTTTAACATCGTGCATGATTTGGTCATAATCCTTAAAGATTTGTTCAAATCTCTGTTTTGGCTACTTCCCTGCGACATATTATGTACACTTTATTGTTCACAAAATGAAAATTTATTTGGTACGATCAAGACAGATCTCTTTAAAGCAAAATCAGTTCGTCTTAAATTCCTTTGTTCATCGACGCTCACGGGCGTCAGGTAGCTTTGACCAGTACTCATGTATTAAAAAAAAACCTACTTATTTGCTTGCAAAGTATCCATTGTTTGATTGACCGAATACTTATAATCTATACATTATAAAGTTGTAAAATTATATGTCTGTACATTTAAGATATTTTGAAGAAAAATAATCTTCCGGACTATTTGAATGTCACTAAGCCGAAAAATGTATTATATAAATGTACATATATAAATTAAATTTCTGTTGAAAGTATTTTGATAAAAAATATTCACACGGGAAAGTTGATGATCCCTCAATCGTTTTAATTTTTTTCCTGTCTGTTTAGGTATGTCTGTAGACACGTAATGTAACAACCATAGGATTTATGATCGCACTCGATCCACGTTTTCCAGTGAGCTCCATGGGCCGAGAACATGTTAACCGTATTAACATGGACGTACAAAATAAAATAATGATTCAGAAATAATTTTCTCAGGTTTTGAAGTTTCAACCTGTAGTATACTCGTACAATTCCCGCGAGTATGTGAAAAGTTTAAATCATTATTCGAAGACGCATTCAGAATAAGGCTCCAGCTAATTTGAGGCAATTATGGAACCGCGCCTAGGGGACCGTGTGATTGACGCGGAACCCGCGAATCGGATGTGGAATGGATACAGAATTACCTTCGCGCTTAAGGCGTAGCGTTTCAATTAGAAACAGTAAGAAGTTTCGGTAATTTTTATTGCAGTTATTTAGTATTCAGTACTCTTAAGAAACCTTATTTTATAGTAATAGGTGCCCACAACTTCGTTCGCGGAGGAGAAAAAGTCATAACCCCCCTTTTCTTCGACAGCGTAGTCGGGTAAAAGGTATTCTTTAACCATCTGGAGGTACCCAGCTACCCGTGTACCATAAATAGTTGAAATCTAACTGGCCGATTTGGCGTAATGAAGCCATAACGACACATAAATTTTTATTTTTTTATAAATCTCGAAATAGTGTTTAGAATATATTTTTTTTACAACTTTACTATACCTACTTACTTACTAACTCCTCTAGCAAAGTGACCTAAATGTGTCTTGCGATACGAGTGCACGCTACTCATGCCGATCTTCTGTGATTGCTTTCCACGCGCCAGCTTGAAGCTCACGTAAATCGACTTCAACAACGTCAGCCCAACATGCCTGACACCCGACTGAAGTTACGCGTCATTTGACGTTCCGTACACCCCTCTCGTACCTCGTACCCCTCCCATGCCTCAGTGCGCCTACCATGAGTTTGGCACAAGCGAGTATCAAGCGCTCATGGACGGTCTATCTCTTTCGCACTATTAGCGCGTGCGAGAGAGGTGCACTGACTCTCGATCCAAGATACTCGCTAGCGCCGATCGTAAACTCAGCTCATGGTACGCACACAGAAACAGACTCAGTTATGCGTTAGGCTTAAGCCTATAGTATAAATTTTCGCTTCATGACTTTATGGGGCTCTTTCAACCCGATACCCCAGTAAGTGTTTTCGTACTGTTATCGTAAGATACTGTGCAAGCGGTTTTAACTTTATACACCTATAATCCATAAAGCTGGCAGATAATTTGTATGTGCGAACTTTGGGGACCAGATTAGCGATGTCACGCTTTCGGGCGGATTTTATTGTTCTCACATTCTTCTTTGCTTCAAGTCAAGAATGATTTAAAAAGGTTTCAGGTCGTGAAAAGGTCGCTTTTGTAAGTAACGTTTTTCGAGTTTGTGTAGCTTAATAATAATTTATTGTCAAATTTCTTAAGGAAGTGGAAATACGGTTCGGCAGGTTGTCTGGAAGAGATCGCTGTTTAGCGATAAGACCGGCTGATGTTTACCTCTCTTTGAATGTATTGTTTTCTGTACTCTGTTTTGTAAGGTGTGCAATAAAAAGTTATTGTATTGTATTGTAGGTAGAGATTCCCTACTTCAAACATGCGGAGATGGGTTTAAAAACGCGTTGTGTATAGGCCATAAAACGCCATGTACATTTATTAGACGTAAGGGAAATGTCCCAGTGTTCAAAACTATACCATAAGACACTTTCAACCTAAATTCATTACAGGGCACAAAATTTGTTTCTGTTGTTAAAATTAGGATGTCAAACATTGGGACGTTTGTTCTTATAAATACAAAGATTCTGACTGGATTTGAATTTGTCCCTTGTCGGGGCGCACGCTCAGAGTCAAAAAACAATTGAGACGTTTGCCTTAACACTTTCTTAACTTTATGTTAGACTTAAAGCATAAATGCTTAAATTGCGAAACTTTGAGAGTTTAATTTTACTGTATTAGAAGTGTACGAAGAAAACACCCGGAATCTATTTATTTTTGCTGCCGTCTTCATCTTCATCCACGAATGTGAAATACAGCGGGCCTATGATAGTTACGTTTGCCACGCGATAAATAAGTGCCATAGCTGCCGTCACCTTCTGACATGTATGTGAGTGCGAAAGTGACAGACGCGTTATCATATCGTTTATCGCGTGGTAAACGCGACCATCATAGGCCCGCAGGTAAGTATAAACTTAACGCTTTTCTCGTCACATTTAACGATTAGGTTTTTCGGGGTTTTCCCTAATCCTTGCAAAAAATGTTAGATCATATTGTATGTCTCGCAGCAAACGTTTCTCTCAATGTAAGTTTTCTTTCTTTCTTTCTAATTGACTATTCGAAAGTGCTTGTACTACCTACTTGAATAAAAGCATATTTTGATTGATTGATTGACATGATCTTCATCCCTTCTCATTACATGCATTCCGCGCTTTTGAACAAAAAACAAAATCTATTGATCAGTTGAAGAGTTTCGTTGCCATAGGAAGACACAGATACACACGTTAATCTTAGAACACCCTCTTTTTACCAAGGGTCAAAACGAAACAAATCAGAAGTTTTCAATCCGTAATTAAACTGAAAACCAAACCCAATCACCCTTTCTCAAACTCGACAAATGTTTACAAAGTTAAACGCCTACGCCTCCACTGTCTATCTGTATAGCATAAAACTCGAACACTGGAACCGTCATCATTTCAGCCATAGGACTTCCACTGCTGGACACTGGCCTCCTCAATAGATTTCCACGTGGGTCGGATAGAAGCGACCCGCATCCAGCGAGTCCCCGCAACCCTAACCAGGTCATCCAACCACCTTGTGGGTCGCCTTCGCACGCTGTGCTTGCCGGTACGTCGTTTCCACTCGAGAACCTTCCTGCCCCAAAGGCCATCGGCTCTTCGAACTATGTGCCCTGCCCATTGCCACTTCAGTTTGCTTACCCTGTTTGCTATGTCAGTGACCTTGGTTCGTCTCCTCATTTCTGATTCGATCTCGTAGACAGATCCCCAGCATATATATATATTCGTACTATTGTATCTGCTTAACAACAAATACAATACACTTAATCTGAAACAGTATGTAGAAATGGTAAATAACAGACGGTTTTATGGTTAAAAGCCCTTTCGTATTTTGACGTTGTGTTTCTAAGGAACAGAAAAAATATTCTAAATTCTGATTAATTATTTGTATCAGTCAATACCTTTTATTGTAAGTAACCGCCTCAAATTTGAGTAGCACTGTATATTTTAACTATTTTTATTCGATTACCAACAGCAGTTTTTTGGAGAGCGCGCGAAGTCATAAGTTTGATCCATTAAAACTTTATGATGTCATATGAAAACCTAGTACTTTAATTTATGGATATGGGTACCAGAAGTGTGTTTTTCGAAATGTTTTGAGGCAGTACGGAACCCTTGGCGAGTGAATCAGACTCACACAAGGCCGCTTTTTATCGCCCTCGATAAGCCCCAACAAATGTTTCCAAGCGCCCTTTAGGGAATTAACGAATCGGATTCGATTAATTAATAGTACTTTTAATTAAAACTCGCCCACACTGAATCTATTGGAAAATATATAACGTATGTTTAATGATTAAAACCGAATTCGAAGCGGATTTTAAAGTTTGCAGCGCAGGCGGGAGTCTGCTATATTTTGCTAAAAAGCATGCAAGCCATTGGCATCAACACCTGTGATGGACGGTTCGTGATCGCCAACCTTGAATATTTCTGCTTCAGTGGCTACATAGGAACGGCAGACTTGAGAATATTTCATGTCCAATAGGCATTATGACGGGGTACGCAGATCAATATTCTACTTAATCCATCAGTTTAATAATAAAAAAAAAACGTATTTTATGCCTTTTTAAAATTAACTAAAAAATACCAAGATAAATCGCATTAAAGTTTTGGAGTGGGGGCTCGTGACGTCATAACTAGGTACCTACAAACTGTACTTACATGGGGCACGGGCCTCCTCTCAAGAATGAGAGGGAATGGGCTGTAGTCTGTAGTCTCAACGCTGGCCCAGTGTGGATTGGAGACTTGTAGACAGATGTATGCCGGTTTCCTCACGATGTTTACCTTTACCGAAAAGCTTGCGGTACATAATACCATCCCGTACATACATTCAGAGAAACTCAGTGGTACAGATTCGAACACACGACCTCCTGTTTGAAAGTCGCACGCTCAAGCGTACTAAGCCTAAGCGTACCACTCGGCTACGGAGCTCATGTTTAAATCATTGTTAATTAAATATCATCCAGCAATATTTACAGCGATCCATACATATGTTCCTAAATCCTTCCTGGTTTATAATCCTATCCGGTTCGCACCGGTTCAAATAGGAATTCCCATTACCTAGCTCACGTTTCCGAAAATTACGGTTACAAGTTAACCGTGAATAGAGGTATACTGGGATAGAAAGCAATTTACCCTATCTTTATGGAAAATACAAATAATATTAAGCAAATTGTTGCGAGTTAAAAATAGAGATCTTGCCGACATCACCGATAAACCAATTAATTTTACACTAACTTTGTTGATTAAAACGTGAATATACATAATGGAACTAAAAACACACTCAATATTTACACAATTTAACATGTTTTTCGTTTCAGTTTTAAATATGTGTTAGAATGTGATAAATAAATAGATGGCATAATAAAGACAAAGGCCTTTCCCAAGGATCCCCATAACGACCGGTCGTGTGCCGCCCCCATCCAACAGATCGTCAGTCCATCTTGTTGGGGGCCTTCCCAAACTGCGTCGTTCTGTACGCGGTCGCCACTCGAGAACCTTTCTGCCCCATCCGTTCTACGAGCAATGTGCCCTGCCCACTGCCACTTAAGTCTAGCAACTCTCTGAACTATGTCGATGACCTTGATTCTTCTGCGGACCTCCTCGTTTCTGATTCGAACACGCAGGGAGACTCCGAGCAAAGCTAGCTCCATTGGCCTTTGAATGACGTTAGAACCTGGGTCTATATAGAATATAAACCTATTAATTTAATAAAGCACCTGTCAGATCTCTTAGGCAGTATTTTGAACCAAGGACCTCCAGACATATTACCACTAAGCATATTGATAGTTTAACATTACAAGACAACCGATTTTAGAATTTCAATAAAACCGCTTACTAGACCTTCAATATTTTATGTCGGGTCGCAGATTTCATGAAATAGGATATAACAAAGGCTTGGGATATTTATGGATCTAGCCCGGGATTTATAGTTCAATCAGACGGCAATTGCAGGGTTATGCTTTTAGTTTAAGTCTATTGGATCAGGAGAAATGGGGATACTTTTTTAGAAAGTAGTTTTCGTGCCTACAGAGGTTACATTAAAACAATAAAATAGCATTTACTTTTCTTGTCTATAGACTTTACTTGCTAATATGAAAAATGTTAAAGTTTGTGAAGATGTTTAGTTATTGAAATGTTTCGATGTTTGTTTATGAATTACACGTAAACCCTGGAACGGATTCAGACAAATACGCGATATAATCCGACTAGATGGTTTTATTTAAATAAGTGATAATCGCGGTAACAGAAGAAAATATTATGGATGTTGAAAGTTTGTATGGGGAATCAATCAGCTGACTCAGTCCTTGGTAATGAAGGAAAAACCGCAGGTATATGCTAGTAGTTAATAATTTCTAGATAAGTGCATTCAAGCAAGTGCTATCTTGCCGCCTGGAACTACAACTGTAGCAGTTATCTCTTTCTGAACTTTATTAGCGCTATGTTACGTTTAGTTCAAAAACGTTTCGGTAGTAATAAAATAATCCTAAGAGCTTTTATGTAACTTGTAATGTTTGACCAAGTCGAGTTAGACCCATTTCTTGGTTTCTGATTGAGCTAAAATTTGTCATACTTATGAAAATTTGGTGGTAATTAGGGTTTACAATTCCGGGTGTTTTAGTATGATGGATACCCGTATCCCGGGATCTATCATACTAAAAATCCCGGCATTGGAAGCCCTAGTCGTAATGAAATATTATGATATATGTTGATCTGATTATGAAGCCGTTATAGGAACTCTGTAAAAAAATAACGTAATTGTACCGAGTCTTGAATTTTTATTTTTAGTATCGTTTCGACGAGTGGTTTTTTGTTCAAAGAAAAGTGAAGTCGGCAATGTACTTTTTTTTCACAAAAATGTGATTTTTGAGAAAACTTTTCTTTCTATCTAGCACTAAGATTATTACGAAGCTATTATCTGTTAGGTCATCTTTTAGCTAACCACGAAGAAAAATTAGTAGGCCTCTTTGTGTTATTCTTAATACAATTAAATAATTTGATATTTATCGTTCCCAGTGTTCCCTTTTACCTGGAAATAAAGAAGTTTAAATGGTAATTTTTAGTAAGCGTATCTGAAAACCAATGGACCCGCAAGTCTATGGCTACCCCAATTTTAATCAGTGGTATCTTTTATACAAGTACCAGTTAAAAATCCTGGATCCAAAAGAAAAAAATACTATGGAATGATAAGCAATAAATAATTATGTAACCATTAAATATAAATAAAATAAAATAAAATAAACAAATATTACGGGACAATTTTACACAAATCGAACTAGTCCCATGGTAAGCTCAATAAGGCTTGTGTTATGGGTACTAGACGACGATATATTTAATAGACATATTACTTATATACATAGAAAACATCCAAGACTCAGGAACACATATTTATGTTCATCACACAAATATTAACCATTAATATAATGAATCATTCATTGCTACTGTAAAAGTAATCTAATTATTATCTGTACATTTTAATTACAACAGCACATCAACAATATTTCTTATTCTAACACGAAGACGAAAATAGAATTTCCAGTGTCATGTTCGCGTTATAACGCACGTAACATAAAAGTAACATAATTATTACCTGTGCATGTTAATTATGACGGCACATCACAACTTTGTTCAGAAGTTACGGTTCGCTTCTGAAAGTTAACGGTGTTGGTAAGGCCTATTAAACAATACTTTACTTCCGTAACGAGATGAGTTCACCTCTAAACTTCTTGAAAATTCTCAAGTTATTCCCAAAGTTCAAATGTTTAGAAAAAAATTAACAACAGGTGTTATCCGTTACATAAAGGTTGTATTTTTTAACCTTTGTGTAACCGTAAAAATATAAAAAAAAAAAATATAACGATTTTAATGTATTATTATCGCTGTTTAGCAATAAGACCGCCTGTTGTTTACCTCTATGCGTACTCAGGCGTTAACTGGCTTTTAAAATACTAACTGAGTATGGTGAGATTGGGCATAAAACTATGATTATTCTTTTTGAATACGAGCTTTAGTAAATTGTATTATTGAGTAGGTATATCTATGTTGATAGCTTATGCATCGAGTTTTTACTTATGGCGTAAATGGATGGTAATAGGTGAAGGTATTTCGCTGGCCTGTAATGGCCGCGACTATCGCGCGATAAATAAATCATAAAGTAGCTGTCATCTTACTTGGAAAGGGACAGATGCTTTATATACGTGATAACCACGACCATTATAGGCCTGCTGGATATATTGTCAAATGAAAGTTTTCTTATATTGCCTGCGACATGGCACGCTTAGCAAGTTCAAATATTTGTTCCATGGTGTAACTTTCTCTTTACTTAACTGCTTTAGTTTGAGCGTGATACACTTAAGTGTTAAAAACTTTGTTGGATTTGCGATTACTGGCCTTAAATAAACTGGAACAGTTTATAGAATATCTCTTAAATCATGCATCTCTTAAATAATACTCAACCCGTTCACTGCTAGAATACTTAGAAAAAGATCTGTTGTATCCATCGGTATCCCACGAGCTTTGTAAGATTGATAATATTATCCATCGCCATGCTGCGCCATCCAGTCCATCGTCTCCATTTGAGAACGTACTGCGAACCCTTCATCGGTCATCCGTTCTTTGAGATTATGTTTTCGTTGCTTTGTCTTGCTTTAACGCAACAAGTGAGCATCAAATTAACGGGCTTTTTGCATGTTTGTAGAATATTGGTCGAAAAGAGACAATGACTACTTTTTATCCTGAAAATAAAATATTCCCTGCTACATATATGCAGGCCTGCCACTCCGTGGTACTAACCTAGTACAGTCAAGGGTAAAGATAAATACACCACAAAAAATTCAAAAATATGCAGATGCACCAACTCTCATCATCATCATATCAGCCCAAGGACGCCCACTGCTGGACAAAGGCCTCACCCAAGGATCCCCACAACGAACGGTCGCGCGCCACCCTCATCCAACGGCATCCCGCGATCTTAATAAGTCATCGGTCCTCCTTGTTGCGGGCCTTTCCACGCTGCGTCGTCCGGTACGCGGTCGCCACTCGAGAACCTTTCTGCCCCAGCGGCCTTCGGTTCTACGAGCAATGTGCCCCACCCAGTGCCAGACTTTGTGGTGCTGAGAAATGTTTGCCTTTACCCGTACATTATTTTCTAGGCAGATAGACAGTGACATGAATGGCATTATTTTTGTGTTTGTGTTTAAAGTGATCAAAACAAATCCAACAATAAGCGTTATCCCATGAATTTACTTAAAGGTAACATTTTCACCTAGATTAAATATAAATCACTTTTGTCTGAAACTTTCCTCGGAAACAGTGATCCTATGTTGGTACTTGAAATCACACATAAAACGACGACAAAATTGTTGCGATATTACATTACGCACAAATTATCGCGAGTAGGAAGAAGTGGCGTGAATTAACAATTTAAATTTGTATGCCAAAACCGAGGGAAGCACTGGAGTCGAAAATATATGTTAAATAGAAATTACAAGGAAGACACAGGTTCACGTGGAAGAAAATAGGTATATAGGATGATTTCTTACCCGATGTACAATCAACTATAAAGAGATGTATCCACTTTTTCATGATGAGAAGCAAAGTGCACATCTCTTTGTATCAGTTGATTATAAAGACCTGCTAAGAAGATTGAAGCAAGCCTACCTCTGAGAGATTACAAATAGAAAAATATTGCTAAAAAATCCTAGTCTATTTTATTAGACTATAGGTGTGTCCCATCGCTGGGTAAAGGTCCTTTGTTTAGATCTCCACAGCAGCTGCTTTCGATCAATGGACTAGGAACGCGCCTAGGTCGTCCCGTCATCCCTGTCTTGGCCTACCCTTCCATCACCAACTATCTTGCGGCACCCTCTGGGTAAGTATACGTATAAGCAGATGGGATGCATGCGGTCTATAAACAAGAAATTAAAGTTGTAAGTGTGCAGTATGGCATCAAAACAGCCACGACAACTGGCAAAATTGGCAGTTGAGACTTAAATGGGGAAAGAATAGATAGTGTCTTTAAGATCTATTCGACATAAACGGAGCATTCGTTTCCGCAGATCGGGTAGCTATGCGGAAGGGAGTTCAAACACGATCGCCATGGTAAAAGTAGCACTGAAGATATTAAGAACGAGGGTGACGGAAATATGTGAGACAATTTGAAAACAATAAGGGAACTGAATGTGTTTCGTTGGGCTTACAAATATCAGTTCAGTTATCGTGCTCAGTTTCAAAAGAAATGACAATTGATTCTACATAGGTGTCATTAATATTTCAATGTTCAATGTTTCCCATCCCTACACACGTCCAAATAGCCTGAAAGAATCGGGAACCATTTATTTTTAATTCACTACCGGATCCCATTTTCCGCCCTGTTCGCCGCGGTACCGAAGCATGGCAATGTAGTCTCGTGATTCTACTGCGGGTAACATAGCATTTTTGGAGATTTATTTCCCACGAGTCCTCGTATAACATATACCAGTGGTTTATTCATAAAACTGAACATTTAACATTTAAGTATTCCCCAGACCAAAATTAAGCTACGCACTATGAAATCTCCAAAATAATCGTCGATTGTTTATTTTCAATACCTGATCCCATTTTCTGCCCCGCTCCCCTCGGTACCGAAGCAATCGCAATGCCATATGGTGGTATCTTAATATGGTTCTTATAGACTAATACTTTTGCAGATATATTTTGAACGAATCTTCCTACATTTTAATCAGCGCGTTTAATAAAACACTTAATATTTCTAAACGTGGATGTAGACACCATGAAATTAATCCACAACACAACAAAACAAGGATTAATAATTAGAAGAAGAGACGTTCAAAACCACATTTGTTGTGTTTTGATCTTCTTTTTAGTTGGTATCTTCATTGCTAAAGGTTGTGTCTAATTTGAAATGTTGGCCACTTGATGAATAATGTTATTCCCGGTATTTCTGTCCTCGGCGTTTGTAATAAATAGCTTTAGGTATTGGCATGCCAGCGAGTGTTGTGTTTTGATAATGTAAGAAAATCGTGTAAAATCCCTAAAATAATCATGGATCGTTTCTTCTTAATTCACTAGGTGCCGGAAGAAAGTTCAATCCTATTTTCAAAATCGTCCCAAAGTAGTCGTAATCTAGACATGCGGTCCTGCTACCCTAATACTTTAGTAGATTTCCGATTTCTTCCCTTCTATACCCATTATGAGAAGCTTATTCACAAAACTATATTTCTAGATTGATGTGATCTGTACATAGACACATCATTTGCCAAAAAGAATTCTAAATCATTTATTTTTAATTAACTACCGGATCTCATTTGCCGATTCCGAAGCAGTAGCAATCTAGTTGTAATTCTGCTAACCTAATACTTTTACAGATTTATTTCCCACGGGCGCTCTCGACATACGGGTTACGTTTTATCCATTAAGCGAACCTTTGCTTACGAAGGCCTTGCGTATCAATTTCTTTACTGTTCTATTAGGACTAAGATTCCGTAAATGTGTGGAGAGCACCGCAATTAATTAAAACAACTGGATGTTTTCTATTTATTTTAAGTACGTATCATTTAGATCCTATGTCGGACAATAGAACCATCTTTGTGAGATTGTCCTATGATTAAATATGATACCTAGTATTGACAATGCACTATCATTATATTCATATCCTTAAACTCTTAGTGAGCATCTATGTATTAATTTTATATATTATACGAATAGCCCGTTTTTGCAGTGCATCAATTATATTGATATCGGAACCATTACCCCATAGTAAGATACCATATGACAAAAGACCATGAAAATAACTAAAATATACCAATCGAGCGGTATTCACGTCTGCTAATTGACGGATTTTACTTACTGCAAATGCTTCACCGCGTTGCAAAAATGCCGCCTTAAATCCCACATCCTTCACAGTTTTAGTCTAGACTCTGGTCAAGGCTAAACACCATCCTGCGCTGACAGGAAACTGAGAAACTTAAAACCTAACTTCACCCGTTACCTGTGCATGCATCTTATTTGACGCATTACGAGATACATTTGATACGTGAGTACGTCATATACGGGGTACTACCCCGTGTTAACATAAAGGATTATCAAAATTTGCATAAACAAGTTGCACAATGTGTATTTGCTTACACGTATGGGCTACAAATACCGAGTCAATAAAAACGTAGAACGAATGCGCACGTGTGAGGTCTATTTCTAATTTTAGGTTGCACCAGCTAACGTATTATCCCAAATCTTATACCTAACACTTACTAACTGTTTCTTCCTTTTCTTCTTTTTTCGGTGGCCGTAAGTCCGAGAATGGAACCGTTGCGACCTACGGAACACAAAACTCCCAACAAACTAAGGCCTGGTTGGCGCGCCTCCCAAAGGCGCGTGGAAATTTAAAACCACAAATTTCGGCGCGAGCGAATTCCATACCGCTACTATTTCACGCTTAGTAATTATAATTATAACATAGTTTTTCAAACAAAGCGTCACATATCTGACGAACCAATTTTTATATGCCTTTTATTTTATAGCAGCGGTACCTCTCTTGGCAATCAAGAGTCTCGGTTTTAGAGTTTTAGTTTACGATTTTAACCAATATAGGTTCATTTTTGAAGCGTCCATGTCGTCAGTATATTAATAAATATTTAGCTGAAATTATTAGCATTTTTTTGTAAGAAACTCTGTCACTATTTTCACCTGAGTTACTAGATAGAATAAAATAAAAGGAAAAGTTGATCCACTCTACAACAAAAAGTAGAATAAAAAAAATCATAAGCGTTTATTTTCAGATAAAAAAATTGCCAAGGACGCCTTTTATTTTCACACATTAACTTCGCAAATTAGAGCACAATTTGCTTTTATTCTGTAACTAAGTGTTTAAGGAACCCTAATTATATCAGTCGGGTGGCCAGGGACAAAAAGCAGAGTAAATGTCGTGTGGCGGGTGTAGGGATAATGTACCGGTCTATTGTACATGATTATCCCGAGATGGACGGGTTGATACAGAAGGGAGCCAAGAAAATAATAACTTCAAAATGTTTTATTTGTAGGTTACCTTTGTTTTCAGTTGTAGTAAATTCAGCAAAATAATGGCCTTATACTTAATAGCTAATACTTATTAGGAGTGCTCCGAGGACATTGTTCGGATTGATTCCTGCCGCATCTTTCCGCCATCGTCCTACGCGACAGTATTTCTAGTTTACTTAGATGGTTGACTATCCAGAACTGTGCGTTTTGCTAGAAATTTCCTACCTTCAAACGTTCAAGAAAAGAGCGTATTCCCACCTGAAAGACCGGCAACGCACTTGTGACTCCTCTGATGTTGCAGGTGTGTATGGGCCACGGTGATCCGTTACCTGTTTTCACCCTATAACATAAAAATAAATAAATATAATAACATGGTGAATGTTGATTTGTGAAATCTATATCGCTTAGTTGCACATTCTAGTTACCTATCTACTCCTTGTGTTTTATACATAACTTTTATGCCAATTATAATCAAGCCACGCTAGGGCAAATAAAGGAACCGACCGCTGCCTGTCAGATGGACGGCATAATGTGAGATGTAAGCAAAAAAATTAACTATATGAATTATATTAACTCATATGCAAACATGACGGTTCGTTTATTTTACCCATAGAAATGATTTTGACCATGCAAAAGGAGGTATATCGATATTATATTTATAATGTATTTTAAATAGGAATATAAGTAGAGTAGGCCGGGTAAGGTTGTCTCATGGGTTGTCTCAGCGATTATATGGACCGATGTCAAAAGATCGCGAGAGCTATAACATCCTTCTACATAAAGCTCTCACGATTTTTCGACACCGATAGAACTTATTCGTTCGTCCAGTTTTCTGTTATGGCCGTCGTATGACAACCAATCCGTGAGACAGTATTTCCCGGTCTACCATTTGGTCCTAAGGTAAACATCAATCTAAAATTGACTCCTATTTGATTTACACGCTGTATAATCGTGTTGACTGGTGCATATCGATAGAAATCGAATACAATCCAGCATTAAGTGCTCCCTAAACAATGACCTTATTTAGGTACCAAATAAACCTCCTATGTCTCTAACAAATCCTTGAAAAATGATTCTTAGCTAGTTACACAAGGTTGCTTTTACAAGTAATCGAAAGAGCAAGATATGACTTTGTGTAAGTAAGTAGTAGAGCCATAAAACTGTGCCTTAATGTAATTGACCGCTAAGTCTTGTTTGCATAAAAGGACGTATGTATAGTAAAAAATCTTCGTAAGTTACGCCCTTACCTTTATCAAGGAACCAGAAAATTAGCTCGCCGATAATGAAATCCTTTTGGCTTGTTAGGTGTGATTAAGACCCTTAGAAGTCACTTGTAACTGACAGTTATATGGTTCATTAGATATAGAGCTTTACACATATTATTGAACAAGGTTATTCACGTAGCTTTGCTTAAGGCTTTGTTTTATCCTTCAGGATTTGCATATTTTTCTAGATTATTTGAATAGCGTCTTTATCCCGTATTTTATTTATATTATCTATACTATAGGCTTGTGTCCTAAAAAAATATAATTAGTCCGTGAATTATATTTTCTGAAAATATAATTCATGGACACGTATTTTTTCTTTTGACAGTTTAAACAAAAAATTGCGAAGATAGCCCGTTAAAGTTTCCCGTGACGTCGCGCCGTGCGACCGTTTTTCGCACGGCGTGACGTCATGCGCCCCCACTCCCAAACTTTGACGCGCTTTATCTTTGTCTTTTTTTGTTTACTTGACAAAAGAAAACATACGTGTCTATTACTTTTTGATAGGTACTCTGTCGGACTGATTAAAATATTTTTTTTCCAGGAAACTACCATATTTTAAAGTTGGAAAAATTAAATGTCTTTCCAAATATTTTCAAAGAAATGATTGTTGACTATTTGGAGGTCACAGATACGAAATCGGCTAAACGGATTTCAACTATTTCATTTGATGATACGGAGGGCGCCCGGCAGAGTAGACTGCGCGCGGTGCGCGCGCACGGCACTGCCAGCAAGCGCAGCTGAAGGATTCTTGTGCGCGTGCACGGATAACCTCACCAAGTCACTCCACAATAGGGTACATGGTTGAAATTTTTATTTCGCTTTTCGTAACAAAATACCGTAAAAATGATTTCTAGAAGTGAAATTAAAATTAAAACCGGCCAAGAAATACGCATGATTAACGAGAACTTAAAACAATCATCCTAAGAAAAGTATCTTGGCTTAATACTAGACAGCGGCCTCACGTGGAAACCTCATATCAATAAGATTCAGTCCAAATTATCATCTGTCTTGGGATCGTTACGCGGCATGGTAAGATGTCTTCCACGTCAGGTTCGCTATAGCATTTGTAACTCTCTTGTGAAGTCACACTCAGACCATCTGATCGAAATATGGGGACATGCTGCAAAAACTCATATTAAAGATCTTCAAGTTATGCAAAATAAAATCATAAAAGTACTTTTTTCTTATGATTTCCTTACACCTACAAAAAATATATATACAGATACCAAGATCATGAGCCTGAATCAGTTATATAATTTCAATACATGTCTATTAATTAGAAAAATTCTAACTAAACAGATACATTGTGAAACCACAATGCTTACCAATAGGCAAAAAGGAAAACAAAGACTTCGCAATGCTGACAATATTTTTGTGCCTTTCTCCCGCACGAAGAACTATGGCACAAAAGCCATAAGGATTGAAGGAGCTCGGATCTATAATAATCTACCTAGAAAAATTACGCAAACAGATTGTTACAATATTTTTAAACATAAACTTTAAATGCATATTCGTGATAACACCCCAATAACTTTAATTTGAATGCGGCCCTGGCGTTCACTGTTTATCTGCTAAGAGCGGTGCATCACAGTGTGCGTTCTATATTATCCATAGATTCTACCCCACGTAACAAAATGTATTATTGTAATAGCACAAATTACGCAATGATAACTTAAACTTGTTTCAACTTATTTGTATCTAATCTAATCTAATTATTCTAGCACTTAAGTAGTACCTACATTAAATACGAAAACAGACACTAGATTTAATTAACAGACGCTCACGGCCGAAGATAGATAATTATAACATTTAATTAAGCCGTGTAATTCTCATTTAAGTGAAATGTACATTTCTTTATGAGATAATAAAAATTCTTTAACCATAATACAAATTTTCACGGTTTCTGATAAAATGCGCGGTTTAACATTTCAATTAAATGTTAAACAAATATTCAGTCAAGGGTTATTCGAAACTTTCAGTTGAATTGAATTTAGTTTTTAGGGCTTCAGATCAAATTAACCTCTGGGTTTTAAATAACAAGCATTTGCGTTTAAAGGGTAATCAAATGTTTTAGTTTTATGGACCTATTAACTAAAACATAAAAAAGATAATCAAAAACGGTTTTTGTTTGGAGGATTAACCGAAAACTTAATGGCACTGGTATTGGCAAAGGATTGGTCCAAAACTTATTTTTGTTTGTTTTTTCGATTTTACATTCTTTTGTACAGATCAATATTGGCATCTTGGGATAATGCTACCAAATGTGTTTTATATCACTGGATATGACACAAACGCATTCTTACCTGACGGTATGTCATAAAACAAAAACCATTAAATGAGTCGAGAAGATAAAACCAATGGGCTGTGTCATATTAGGTGACCATTTTTTTTTCTGAATATCTTTAATGTACACATATATAAGTTTTACAGTTTTATTATTGCTTCATTTGTTACTGTTTGTTCTCCAATAGTAAGAAATTAAAATAAATAATCAATCCTCCTGCTGTATTTTATCATCTCGTCATCGAAAAAACATTTCCAATATCTTACTGTTCTCTGCGTTTCTTCTTCTACGTCATTTCATTGCATCTTGTTTCCTTATTTTTAGGGCGCCTTTTATGCAGATACTCGTATCTATACAATTGTATAGATATCTCAAGTCAGAAATAATGAAATAAAATGCAAATACATCATAATATTAAAAACATCGGTGTTTTTGGAATCCATGCTAAAAATACTTTGAGTTTAATCTCGGAACGATCTCTTAACACAATATTACCACGGACTATTTAATCAAACAAGACGACTGACCATCTCCATACAAAAATCCGTTCCCCGATATGCACAACACCATCTATGTACAAGAATTATTTTTTACAATTATTCAACTTTGCAAGCGTGAGACAGTATTTAAATGTTACGATTTATTTATCATTAGCTATTTGCGATGTAATTGTAAGTATACTATGTTCCTTTATTCAATAATAACATCGTTAAATGTTTAGTTTTTAAGCGCCATCTAGTTTTTGTCAGAAATTGCTCTTTGCCATCGGAACACGATCCAAAGTATGGCAACTGTCAGTCCTCTTGTTTTAATGGTCCTTGGTATTACTGAATAAATTTTTAAATCTGCACCGTTCGTCCGATTCCCTGTTCTCCTACTAACTTCATGGAGAATTAGCCAACTAAGCTATCAATATCCATTGGAACGCCATAAAAAGGTTAATGGAACCCGTGTAAGAGAGCGGAAGCGTTTTTGCGAAGCGAAACGCTAACTGATAAGCCATTAAGGCGGAACCCACCGTTGTCAAGGCGGCGGGTTTGTTTACCACATGCCTTTACGCTGCTAATGACAGCACCAAAAATAATAGAATACAATGAAAAACAAGCATATAACCTACTAACGTCCCCGCGGCTTCACCCTCGTGACCAAGAACAACTGAGTAGCCTATGTTTGGTCCGCGGAGGAGGAAAGTCATTACCCCTATATTTTTTTCAGCCTAGTCGGGTAAAAGTATACTATAACCATCTGTGGGTACTCAGCTATTTGGGTACTTACCAATGTGATGAAGCCACAACGACACACACAAAAAATAAAGTATTTTTTGTTTTACTGATCTGACCTTTGACCTCCAAATAGTCCGTTTCAATTTATTTTTTGCAACTACCTTTAATGTAACAGACATTTATTTTTTATAACTTTATAATAGTATACATATGTTAGAATCAGAATCAGAAAAATGTTTGTAAATCCTCTATATAGCTGCCGAAGGGTAAGTGCCCATAAAATTGGCCATTTGCCTCGCTGGATGGCAATGTCTATCCACTGAGTGAAGAACGAGCTAACTACGGTCATCGGAAGCCTGGATGAAAAAGTAGCTGAGTTTTCTAAAATATTTACTTGATTCTGACCCTCGAGGTCCCAGAGTCACCGCGGAAAACGCCGCAAATACTTAGCTATCGCCAGTTGCGTATTAAAAAAAATCGTCGAAATTAATTGTTGATACATCGGACCCAGAACGCCCAACCGAACCACCCGCCAGAACCAACCACAAGGTGGTCGGACTACCCAAGGTGGTTAGGATTGCGGGGCCTCGCTGGATGCGAGTCGCCTCTATCCCATGTGGAAATCTATTGAGGAGGCCTGTGTCCAGCAGTGGACGTCCTATGGCTGAAGTTATGATGCTGATGATATCGAACAAATAGTTTTTGTACCTATACAGGCTGGAAAAAATCTATGGGCCTTGGATTGATACCACTTTAAATCCTTAAGGTAGCTCATTTTACTTAAAGAAAACATTATTTTCATTTTCCTGACATGCATAAATAACTGCATTCAGAGATTTTTCGAAAAGCTTACCTTAACTGGGAGTCGAATTAGCTAAAATAATTACTCACTGTTTAATTTTATTAATCGATAAGATCAATATCAAGGATAACATTTTACAATAAACATTATTTTTAATAAACATTATATGACACAATTCTTACATAAATCGAATTAGTCCCTTGTGTAGTCTTGAGCTTATTATGCTCTAAGGCTTGTGTTATGAGTACTAGGCGATAATATATTTAATACATATACACATTTACTTATATATATATATAGAAAACATTTTTACTTGGAAAAATAAAAATAATGTTTCACTTGGAACAGTAATTCAATATTTTTTGTAGTTTTAGTTAGGTAGTTCGATTCGCACTTCAGGTAATATTTTTACAAATTTTGTAAATGCAGTTATTCATGTTAAGTAAATTAAAATATTGTTTCCTTTAATTGAGCTATCTTAAGAATTTAAGGCAGTTTCTTTCCAGGACCTATTTATTTATTCCACCCTTTATAGTTGATATGCACCCCCAATTTTTATCAGCACTGAATACAAATACCAGGTATAAATACGCCCGAAAATCACTGTTCCAGAAAGCAAATATAAACTTTTGGCGGAAGTGATGTTTTGCTTGGTTTCGCTTAGCAAATGGATGAAAAAGGAAAACGCCGGGCTTTCAGGCTGAGATCTCGATGACAAGAAAGTGCTTATCTTACAGGGTTTGGTGTAAGGCAAGAGCGCGATTTATTACCTTGTCGCTTGAGGCCAAAGATATTTTTAGGGATGAATAGGCGGAAAATATTTAGAGCATTTAACCACTAGGAGCAAACCGTATCATTACTGAATCGTTCACTTTTAATACGAGCCAGGTAAACACATCTTCGGAAATATTTATACATTTATATATATGTTTTTTTTTCAAAGTCGTAACCTGCCCGGCAGCTATTTAGAGTGATCATTAGGGTAAAGAGTTGACATAATATTTTTGTGGTTAAAAGTGTATTTCATTGTTATTTCATCATAAATCATGGTCATGACGACACGTTTGGGTTAGAGGGTTGTAGAACGGCCTAAGAAGCTAGGGATGAATGTTTGTTCCTGGGTCTTGGATGTTTTCTATGTATTTAGGTATTATAATTTATCTTTATATATCATGTAGATCGTCGCCTAGTACCCATAGTAAAAGCTTTGCTTAGTTTGGGACTAGGTTGATTTATGTAATGACAAGCCATCTAAAGTAGGTATGTGTAAACTATTTAAAATTAACGATTTTAGTAAGTTGTCGCACGATGGCATCGACTCAAAAATAACATTAATTTCATATAGGTACATGCTCTATGTATAGTGAGTAGAACATGGTTACTTGTAAATAAATTTAAAAAAGTAAATTATGCATTTTTTTTAATTTTTAGTGTTTTCTTCTTAGTCGGTTTAATTTTTTGTTATAAAATATTTTTTTTGCACAGTTTTCAGTTAATCGTTACATAAAAGTATATCTCGTGACATTTAGAAAAAGCCCAAACACGGCTAGGCTACATTATTTTAATAAAGAGGTCCGGTGACTACCTTCTGGCTCCATCATCAAATCAATTCGATGGTACCATTTTCATGAGGAGGAACATTTCAATGTGCAACTATGAATTACCTTAGCTATTTTAATTCAGACATATCTAAAGTCAATCAATCAATAGTAATACTATTGCTGGTTGTCGATATTCTATTATTCATCTTTTTAATAAAAAAAAAACATTATTTTGCTTTTTATATTCTATATATATATATTTACTTTTATAACTTTTGATATGTTTTCTTGAATAACTACGCATTGAGTTTATACTCAAAACATATATTTAGGATAGGCTAAGTACAAATATTGTAATAATTATTAGACTTATTTCGAAAAAATGACTGACTGTTGAGTTTGTTTCGACTTTCTTCTCCTCAGTGGTCTCCTCTTGGGAAACGCCGTAGAGTCAGACTTGTAAAAGTGCCCTTGCGACCTACTTACAGAATAAAGATCTATATTTCATTACGAGGGCTGCTATTTATATATCCGGAAACCGGGATTACAATCTTCTTAAATAGCATATTTGACCGCCATGGTAAAATTTGAACTTTTTTAAGTATATAAGGTATATTTTTTCTTCCTTATTAACGCTCGTGTTTTGTTTTTGACGGGTTTTAAATGTCATCTCGCAGCAAGAATGGAACTCACTCGTGAAAATATTCGTGCTATGATTTATTATGATTTTCGGCGTGGTTTAACGCAACAACAGTGCATAGATCAACTAACTTCAACTTTTGGTGATGAAGCCCCATCTAAAACTACTGTGTATCACTGGTTTAGTGAGTTCAATCGTGGACGTAGTATGCTTACGGACGAAGTTAAGGCAGGTCGCCCGAAATCGGTCGTTGTACAACAAAATATCGAGGCTGTGCGAAAACTTATAATGGACGACCGACATGTTACGTACCGCGAGATAGAGGCGACTCTGGGTATTTCTATGACCAGCATTAATAGCATATTACATAATTATTTGGCTGTAAAAAAAATTTGTTCGCGTTGGATACCCCACAACTTAACAAATGAGCAAAAACATGCTCGCGTCGAATGGTGCAATAAAATGTTAAAAAAATATAACCGTGGTGACTCAAAAGCCGTTTATAACATCTATACAGGTGACGAATCCTGGATCTATGCATACGATCCCGAAACGAAGCAACAATCAACGGTATGGGTGTTTCAAAATGAGCCGAACCCTACGAAAGTTACTCGTGCAAAAAGTACATTGAAACAAATGGTGGCCTGCTTCTTCGGTATTAAT
This sequence comes from Hedya salicella, assembly GCA_905404275.2. NCBI lineage: Eukaryota > Metazoa > Arthropoda > Insecta > Lepidoptera > Tortricidae > Hedya > Hedya salicella. Next base: position 12,299,833 of record FR990111.1, on the reverse strand, counting down.
GGCCATGTAGCTACAGTGCCACTAGAAAACCGTAGAACGGTTAATTCAGAGTGGTACACGACCATTTGCTTACCGGAAGTATTTGAACAAATTCGTAAAACTAACCAGCGACGAAGAATCATTCTTCATCATGACAATGCCAGCTGTCATACGTCACGCGAAACAACTCTATTTTTGGAGGGTCAAAATGTGGAATTAACGGGTCATCCGCCGTACAGCCCTGACTTGGCACCCAACGATTTTTATTTATTTCCAAATATAAAGAATAAATTACGCGGTCAACGATTTTCGACCGCTGAAGATGCTGTCGACGCATTCAAACAACACGTTATGGAGGTACCTCAGGCGGAGTGGCAGAAGTGCTTTAAAAATTGGTTCACGCGAATGCAAAAGTGCATAGATCATCAAGGGGAATACTTTGAAAAACAATAAAACTATTTTCAGCCGTGTACGTTTGTTTGTTTTTTTGTTTCCGGATATATAAGTAGCAACCCTATTTCATCGTAGATCGCTTACTAAATATATTCTATACTATTATAAAGTTTTAAAAATAAAATATCTGTACATTAAAGATATTGAACCCCTTTTTTTACTTTAACATAGTCGGTTTAAAAGTATCCTATAACCATTTGGAGATACTTAGCTACCCGTGTACCAAAACTAGTTAAAATCCGTTCAGCCGATTTAGCGTGATGAAGCCACAACGACACATACAAACATTTAATTTTTACAACTTTATAATAGTATAGAATAGATTACTCTGTAAGGTTTTGAAAATGTCGCATAAAGGCCCTTCCCACACAATATTGTATGTTTCTAAGCTTCCGCCCGAAACATGGTTGCTTTGTATATTTTGGACGCAACCCAGGAATGTCGGTCGATTTCCAATTTTTTGCGTCATTCGCGAAAATTGAGACATTGCCTGAGATAAATGAACTACGATATGTTTTATTCTGCCAGTGATATTCGCTTTCTTCGGATAATACACGAACATAGATATTCGTAATGGTACATGTTTACGTCTAACCTCGTAAGACCCTGAGTATTTTTCTTTCTTTTGAATTTCGAAGCTTTTTTTAATTCCATAAGTGTTCAAAACTCGATTGTACAAGTACGCGGGGATTTACGAGGCTAAGTTTATCTTGGCATCAGAATAGCGTGTAGCGTGTCCGTTTAAACTATTGTAAAAATGAAATGTCAGTACATTAAAAAAAATAGCGATACGGACTATTTAAAGGTTACTGAATCGAAAAATATGTGTTTTAATTTTTTTTGTATGTTTATATGGTGTCGCTGTGACCTGATCACGCCAAAGTGGTTAAACGAATTTCAAATATTTTTGGTACACGGGTAGCTGGGGATCAACAAAATAAACGTTTATGATACTTTTTACTCGACTACACTAAAGATAAAAAAGGGTTATATACATTTGACGACCGTTTTAGCGCAGCGGGAGTAACGTTGCCTGAAAAACTGAAGGTCCTGGGTTCAAATCCCGGTAAGGGCAAATATTTGTGTAATCAGCATAAATATTTGTTTCTGACTTTTGGATGTTTTCTATGTGTATGAGTAATTTTATCTTTTAAATATATCGTCGTCTAGTACTCGTAACACAAGCCTTATTGAGCTTACCATAGGACTAGTTCGATTTGTGTAAAAATTGCCCTGTAATATTTATTTAATTAAGTATCCATACTAAGTATTTTAAAGTTTTAAAAATAAAATGTACAGTGATTGATTGTATTTCCATAATTAGAAGGTCATTCATTAAACATTAACGCGCGTCCAAATGTATTCCGCAAACGACACTATTAAACGCCGCAATGCTTGCAAAAAATACTCGCTCTCTCGTTTACACCTGTTCCCTTCTTGCTCGAACCCCGCTGCTTTTGCTAAGATTATAAGAGAGAGAGACTTCTGTTCTTTTACTATTATATCTGTTCTGTGATCCAGAGTCCTGCAACTAAACATACATTGCAGGTGACGTAGATCACATTTAAATGGTGCATTTCTATTCAAAACCCTTAGCTCTATTATTTGGAGCAGACTGTGACATAATATTCTGTCAGATAATAACTTAGTAAGTATTAACTTTTCGGGTTTCCGATGAGAAACGTGGTATGGCTGGGTCGTTTTACAAAATATGTAAAAGCTGAAAAAAGTAATAAAAACAAAGGATTCCTTTGTGTAATGAAAGTGAGTCTTACAACATGTATGGGTAATTATCATTACACAAAGGAAACAATAAAATGTTGTTTTAAATAAAGCTCTTTAGCAATGTATGTATATTTTAAAACGACCCACTTATACTTGCTAAAATCAATCAGTTAAGTGAAATCCGACAAACAATGAAGGCCGGATGTATGAAAAAACTGACGTTTCATAAGGCGGCATTTTTGGTTCCTTTTTATTCCTACTACTGAAATATGTCTTTGCTTTAATTGTGAATGATAAAACGTTACTAACTAAAATGATATGGATGAATAAAAAGAAGTGAAAAATTTTATACCAACCAAAATAGCAAAAATTAAGTATATTTGTGATTGTCCGAAAAAATATGATTAATCTACAACTAAAATAACACTACAAACTAACCCTATAAATTCTAGATGAGTCAATGTAAGTGAGGATCTGTTCACTCAGACCACAAATACACCACAACGTATCGTCAAGAAGTGGTGAAGCAGTGGTTACTTGTGAAGAGTTGCACTACAGCTTCTTGCAGTTGCTTTGAAGTGGTAAGACCACCTGGTTAGAGTTGTAGGGTCTCGATGGATGCGGGTCGCCTCTATCCGGCTCATGTGGAAATCTGTTGAGGAGACCTGTGTCCAGCAGTGGACGTCCTATGGCTGGAATGAGGATGATGATGGTAGGACCGACAACACAGTTGCGTTTGACGTCAAAATGTTGTCTGTGTGAATAAAACTGGTTGTACGTTGTTTCATAGAGTGACGTTTGGTAGAATTTCGTTTTTTTTTTTTGAAAAGGCATGGTTGCAAGTAACAAACGTAGTAATTAATTAAAGTACATAACGTTCAAGGCATATATGTGTTTGTTACTCAATTACAACCACGCACAACATTTGAGAGTGATTGTAAAGTGCATGCAACTAAGAACTAGCAGGCATTAACTAAATAGGTTCTTAATAAATATTTACAATAGTTACTGTGTATTTGTTGCCTTATTAATATCACTAAGAAAAGCACTGATTTTGGCTGTGAAAATATCTAGCTCTGGCTTTACATAAAATGATTCCCATATTATCATTTCATAGAATAATCAATTCGTAGAATACTTACTTTATAGAATTTCGTATCATAGATTTTTGTTTCGAAGAAAATTTAATTAATATCATAATATTAATTTCATAGACTTTTAATTCAAATATTCTTTATCCATATGTTATTTAGTTTACGTAAAATTTATTACGTAGACAAATGTTTAATAGATTAAGATTCCAATGAATATTTTTTACATACCATATTTTTTTCATACCATAGACAAAATGCATACCTCCGATAAAATCACAACACCGCGTTCACAATAATAATCGTTTGTCCTAAATATTATTTGTCCTATCGTTTGTTGTGGTTATAATTCAAATGAATTATGTGTATAATTGTGATGCTCCTAGTACTTAAAGTGCTAAAATTGACCCATTTTGATGCAGTTATCTACAGTTTTCGGTTTTTGACCGACATGGTCACAATGCAAACCTAACCTAACCTACAGTTTTCGGTTTTTGACCCATTTTGACGCTCCGCTCGCTTCGCTCGCTCCGCTATACATAGTCAGAATACAAACTTAACCTAACCTACAGTTTTCGGTTTTTGACCGATTTTGACGCTCCGCTCGCTTCGCTCGCTCCGCTATACATGGTCACAATACAAACCTAACCTAACCTACAGTTTTCGGTTTTTGAGATACTATACATTTAGGGGCACACCTTTAGTCACCACAGTTTAGATGCTGTAATTGTAGCCATTTTAATTGTCACTTTGTCTTTCCCAGCAGCCGTTCGCTTCTGTTAGGGCAGCAGTTCCAACTTACCCTAACCTAAGTTTCTGACAATCGTTCGGTTTTTTTAGGTACATTAATACATAATTCTAATATTTGATAATGTTATTAAATAATAAAGTAAGATTTTAAAATTCATCGAAATGCGTTTCTGTGAAAAATGTTTCAATGAAGTAAATAGTCGTTGAAACAATAATATTCGAACTAAAAATACGTGGAAAAAATATTACGTGAAACCTTTTTCTGCGAAACAAAATTCTATGAAATTTCTGTCTGTGAAATAAGAATACTCGAAATATAATTCTTTTGTTTGATAAGTATGTTGATTAAAAAAAAATGATTATAAAATTCATTGAATTGTGTTTCTGTAAAAAAAGTTTCATTGAAGTAAATAGTCGTTGAAACAATAATATTCGAAGTAAAAATACAAGGACTAAATATTATATGAAACATTTTCTGTGAAACGAAATTCTACGAAAATTCAGTCTGCAAAACAAGGGAACACCGAATAAAACTATTTATTTTCATAAACATTATCGCCCGACCACATGGTTGTCGTTATGGTGTGGTTGTGACGTCTGAATTTTACCCTAAATTTACATTTAGGATAAATTCAGATTGGTTTACACCAAGGACCATTAAAACAGGAGGACTGACCATCTCCATACAAAAAACCGTTCCCCGCTATGTACCCTATGTATAAGAATTATTAGGGTTCCGTACCAAAAATAGTAAAAAATGAACCCTTATGGTGCGACTCTGTCTGTCTGTTTGTCTGTCTATCTGTCCGACTATTAAAGCGCCATATCTGAAAAACTACTTATGGTATCTAGTTGAAATTTGGAATATTTATAAACATAGTCAGCTCACGTGTATTGCAAAGAAAATATTCAAACATATATTTTTATTTTCTAAAAAACCAACGAAGATGAGGGCCCCCCGTCATGGGGGGGCAAAAATTAAAAGTCTAGCTACTATGTCAAGTAGTATATCATATAAAGGGCTTGATGTGCACATTTTTGAACAATTTTTTATTTTTTTTATTGTAATTAGATTTTGATTTATTAAAGAAAATGTGAAAATAACACCATTCTCCCCTCTTTATCTCCGAAGTTTACAGAACGAAAATTTTGAAATTTTCACAATTTCTATAAATTTACATAAATATTACACGAAAATTATATCCATGTCTGCAACTAGCTAATTTCATTTTTAATTTTCAAAAAACCTATTTTAACAACCCGGTTGTGTTAAGTGTGCACCTCATTTGTATGAACTGCTATAGATATCAGGTGCAAACTTAACTCAACCGGAACCGGGTAATATAGCAATGTTAGGGTTAAGTGAAAATTTTGTACGGAACCCTCGGTGCGCGAGTCTGACTCGCACTCGGTTCTTTAATTGTTTTCAATTATTCAACTTTGCAAGCGTGACACAGAATTTAAATGTTACGATTTATTTATTATTAGCTATTTGCGAACTAATTGTTAGTATGCTATGTTCCCTTATTCAATTATAACATCGTTAAATGTTTAGTTTTAAAGCGCCATCTAGTTTTTGCCAGAATATCTCCTTGCGATCGGAACACGATCCAAATTATAGCAAGTGTCAGTCCTCTTGTTTTAATGGTCCTTAATGTAAACAAATACCTGAATGACAAGACGTCATATTAATTCAGCAATATGTTACGCAGAAACGATTTGACTGTAGTAATTGTTGAGACGTATTTAGCATTGCAAATCTCCTGTCGTTCGCATGTCGCTTTACTCATGCCTCATCGGACGCGTTTATGGTAATGGATTAACACTTTTGAAATGCGATATAGCTGTATGAGTATGCGATGTCAGGTGACGAAATTAATAGCTCCCAATTTTCAGCTTAACGGGTAACATAATAGTTCGGAAACATATGGTATGTATGTATGTACATTGGTATGTCTGCATTGAAGTTAATATAGATCACGAGAAATTACATTTGATAATGTTATTATAAAAGTAGAAAGGAACCCGTCAATGAGCTTTTGAAGCTGAACACATGCACTCATAACTACTGTTTGTATCTTTGAGAGTAGTTCTAGAGCTGAAGTTGCTAAAGGGCCATTGTTTGACGCAGGAATGTCATGCAAAGAGATACTATGTTGTCAAGGAATATTTATTTAGTGGAAAAAAAAGACTCCCATCAACATGGTGTATTTGCACACATTGGAACGAAATATGGTGCATACTGATACAACATGGGTCGATAGTCGATCCATTCATTAATTGTAACTTTTATTGCTTACAGTCAAACTCCATCCTGGCAATATCTCTCGCTCTTTCCCACTTCTTGCGTTCTTTCTCATTCACCACGTCTTGAGTTTTGATGATTCGTCTAAACCACTCGTTTCTTTTTCTGTCCACCTGAGTAATTCCGAGCATCGCCTTCTCTATGGCTTTTACTGCGATATGAAGGTTTTTAGCAGACGTCGCTGTCAAATCGGGGAAGACATACTGATGAAAACCTTACTCGTAGTTATAGATGTTGTTGAATTTTATCGGATTTAATCTTGATAAAAAAGCACAGCAAAGTCGTGAAAAAAGTGAGATCAATCTGATACTACACGGCACGACTATAAAAACCTCGACAGATCCAACCAGGAATTTAATCCATAACAATCACACACAGGGTGACCTTAAACTGCGTCACGTAGAATTCGTAAGATATAGGTTAAAATAACATCACATCCTGTGCCAACACGTTCTTGGCTCCACCTTCTTGCACGAGTAATGGCGGAAGTTTGCCCATTAAATGATTTAACTGCCGTTTCATGAATCGCCGTTTTTATGTACCACTTAAACTTTTTTCTTTGGATTTATAGTGGTTTCATTATATAAGTAGTCTAAGTGTTTAAGGCGGCATGGATTATATTATGCCTTTGCGGTTTTAAGACTTATACGGAAATACTTTTAAGACGTCCGCGGCCATGAGAAGGAGTCCGGTGCGAGGCGTCCAGTTCGGTGGTCGTTTTCTGTATATTCATAGAGCAGCGCTGCGTCTGAGAGAGAGAGCGAGAACATTTATTTGCTTAAACATAGGTACACAGATGTTAAAGTCAGCTTGTGAACTCTATGTTTTGCGAGAATTTACAATTAAAATTAAATTATTAATTGGCGGATCGCCTATTGCATCCGAAATAAGTATAGGAAACCCGCCCGGAGCAGGCGTCCGCGCCGGGTCTTTAGGTAATCGGCCGGTCGACCGGCCCAAGTATCGCTGGAAAGATGTAGTAAAAGAAAATCTACGCGCTCCACACGAAGAAAACTGGGACACAGAATAGTGAGAGAGCGAGTCGAGCGAAGTGCATCACTGAGAGAAAAATTCAGGGAAATCAATATTCTCACCGTAGCATCTCAGTACATTCTCGAGAATATTATGTATGTTCGGAAAAATCAACATGATTTCAAACACAACAGTGACATTCACCACTACAATACAAGAAATAAGAACAAGCTTGCCATGCCTGCTCATCGTCTCCGCAAGGTCGGAACTTCGTTCGTGGGGAACTGTGTACGCTTCTATAACAAAATACCTACCGATGTAGTGAATTTACCTTGCAGCAAATTTAAGTCCCACATAAAACGTCACCTACTAAACAAGGCGTACTGTAAATGACGTTTTAGGCGATTAAGATGTCTGTAAGCCAGTAGTTTAGTCTTGTGTATGTAAAGTAAGCATTATTTTAAGAGGTAATAATAGTTCGCATTTAATGTAACATGAGAGCACATTTGTTGTTTCTCACCGGGCAATACTATTAGTGTTTAATGCCCGGCAGTGTGAGCATGTCATGCTCGCTTAAAGGTCTTTGCTTACGGTGGCGTCGTTGATCAGGTCGCAACCTTCCCTAAAATATGGTTGACGGAAGCGATGGCTGAGATATGCGTCATGCTCGTGAACGGGTGCCGTTTGTGGGGTCCGGTCTGTTCATGCTAGCAAGGGCCAAATTAATTGTATACCTAGTAACTGCCTACCAGTGATTAATGAACTGATGACGTGAGAGACTTCATCCTGTACTCGACTGAAGTTATTCATTTTTTATTTGATTTAGAGAATGTATACATCTCTAAGAGTTTTGTTTTATTTATAGAGGTATATCCTTAAACATTTCTGAGGATTTTAATTAACTAATTTTATCTTTTTGCATGTTATGACGCCTAGAGACCAATCTAAGAAATTTAGATTTAATAATTATAATTTTTAATGTATTAATCACTTTGACCCCTAAGAGACCTTAAACATCTCAGTAGAATTCAGTCAAATTATTGTATTTAATATTATCGCATGTCGTGACGCCTAGAGACCTTATACATCTCTGAAAAAAAAAATAGTTTATATTTTATATTAACATTGATCTGGAGAATTTGTACATCTCCTCCGCGTGTATCAATTATAAATTAGTTATAACACAATTGTAAAAGTTTTAAGTATAATTATGACAATATTGTACTAGTTAATTGGTACACGCATATTAATTGTTTTACTGACATGTAGAATTTTATTCTAGACACATTCTAGATATTTTTTTCTTTTTTGTTGACAATCCTTTTGGGATTTATCTTATTAATTATTTTAATTTTTAAAATGATGATTTTATCAACAATAAGTAAGTATTATACTTAAGTTAAATGATCTGATAAGGCTCTTCTGGGTTTCCCTAATCCTTGCAACAAATGTTGGATCATATTGTATGTTTCCCAGCAAAGACTTCTCTGATTGTAACTGACAATTCGAAAGTGCTTGTATCTAAGCCTAATTGAATAAAGGATATTTTGATTTGATTTGATTTAAAGAAAAGTAGTAAAAAAAACGAAAGTATACACTTACGAGTATTAACAAGATAAACGTGTCATGAGAAAAGTCCTAAAATAGTATAATTAGGAGGTACTTCAATAATATTTTCTTCTGTTTCCGCGATTATTACTCATTGAAATAAAACAATTTAACTGATTATATCGCGTATATTATCTCATTTTAGTTCCCGACGTTTCGGAAGCTTTCCAGCTTTCCATGGTCACGGGAGGACGTGACGGGAGAACGTCGGGAACTAAAATGAGATAATATACGCGATATAATCCGTTAAATTGTTTTATTTCAATAGGTACTTCAATGTTATAGAAGACTCTGACGATGACATTCAAGAAACAGTAACGAGTATCATAATACCTGTCATTACAGTAGCCATACATTTTCGCTTCCCAACAATTTTGCTGAATTGTAATATGAAACATAGGAGGGATGTCTAGTAATAAATAAAGACAGCTTACAGTGGCCCCTAGTTTAGCATCTGTAAGATTATAATAGACATTTTACCCGATAAATCAAATGAGCTAGGTTTATGAACAGATGAGAAAAGTGTTCAAATTTGAGTAATTTACTAGCAATATAAAAAAAAATCCGACGGAGGAAATAAGAATTAATTACCATTTTATAATGTACCTACATAGTATATAAGCTAATAATTGATAAGAAGTTATAAAGATTGGCAAACAGGAGGTGCTGCATCTCAATTCCTTACATCCCAAAATTAAGTTCACGTATGAATTGGAATCGGAACGTAGCTTGCCTTTTCTGGAAGTAAAAATCGAATAAATGGATCACTGACGCACACTGCTTATAGCAGTGGCGTGCGCACAGTGGCGATGCCTACCCTGAACAACATCGGTCGTTCAGGTTAGCTCCATATAGGCACAGAGAAACTGCCTACCTTGGCTAAAACCCTTGTGCATGCCGCTGGTTTATAAGAAACCGACACAGACCTCTCATTCATTTATTTATTATTCAAAGAGTTACACAGAATTACAGTAAAAACCAAGGCATTGTAAACTACAAAAAAAATACATACAGAAAAACTTAAAACTACTTCGATTTAGGTGACTTAACTCCGTGGCTCCTTTACGTCGTCTGATCTGGTGTAGGATTCGGCAGATTGCCCCGGAACTGCCGAAACACTTCACCCTTCAGTCAGAAGTCTGCACGATGGTGTCCTGCGATGGCCGCGGCATGCGCACCACAAACGAGGTGAAGTGCACGTAGTGGCGGGACTGCAGCTGACTTGAATGCAGTGTCTCATCACAATCCACGTCACCTCCCAGCTGAGTTCCCTCTATGACAGGGCACGTGACCTTTGCGACCCGGAATTCTTAGACAGTGAAGTCTTGCACATCGAAAGGGTGGAATGGGTGTAAGGTGAACAGACAGCAGCCCAGACGGAGACCGAAATAAAAACATCCTGACGTTTGGAGGCAACCAGCGCTTTTAGTGTCGTGGCAGTAAAAAAGCATATACCTAATGCCAGAATGTCGCAATGTGTCTGTTTAAAAATGTTGGAAACGTCGTGAGGATACTGTTAGTGTCTCGTAGGTAATAATTCCATTGGAACGCCAAGAAATAAGCTGGCACCATAAACAACACCTCAGTTAGTGCTCTATGGCACCTTTAGTGCTGCGCTTAAACTTTCTGGCCTAAGATTTATCGCGCGCGTATTATGCTAAATTGAAAGGAAAATTGTTTTTCAAAGATTCGGAGCGAATGTTCTGGAAAACTGCGGTGATAGGAAGTTTGGATCGTGAATTGAGAACTGATTTTGCGCCATTGTTTTGCTTGGTTTATTCATAAAAAAATTTAAAGGGGAGATGAAGTTTTATATTAAATCCTATCAGAGTTGACAGAATGTATAGTATCATGTTCATGTAACATTTTACTTTAGTTAGTATATTCTGATTTAATAAATTTAAATTTATTGTGCTCACGGTAATATCTCTCTCTCGTCACAAATAGAGGAAACCGAATAAAGTTGTCTGACGGGTCGATTGCCACAGCGACCATAATGGATTATGATATAAACTGGTGTCGAAAGATCGCGAGAGATATTTCTCCCTCGTAGATAAAGCTCTCGCGTAATTTGGCAACGAACTATGAACTTATCCGTTTGTTCAGGTTTCTATTAAGGCCATAGTGTAACTTGGTATTTGTACCCCTAGTAAGTAAGTAAGTACCAGGTGACAGATCAACATGTTGCACCAAAATAATACGGTCTGAATCCAGTTTTATCTGCAAAAATCGTGCTCATTTCACACAATGAATCCACCCTAACATTGCCAAAAATACCCAAAAGGCTTTAGAACAATCGCACAGAATCGGGTAATTACGTCCGGCGGTCAAATTGCCCTAATTAATAAAAAACACGGAATTAATACGACGCGTAATGGTGATTTTGTGATGAGAAATTACCGTTTTGGGGTCCTCGTTTGAAAAGAGCAAGTTTTTATTACTCTCTACGCAGGGGCGTATTTTGAAATTTGGCGCCCTGGGCCAATAAGTTTCGCCGCCCCAGAAGTTAAGAGAAAAACAGGCCAAAAGCGAGTTGGACTCGCGCACCGAGGGTTGCTACGCCGCCCCTGGGTGTTTGCCGGCCCGGTCAATGGCCCCCTCGGCCCTAGGGTAAAATGTGTCTCTACGGCCGCGGATTGTAAAGCTAAAGCAGGCACATAAACTACTAATACGTACATATAAAAAACCGGCCAAGTGCTAGTCGAACTCGCGCACCGAGGGTTCCGTACGCAATATACGTTACAAACGGCCGTATCTATGAATATAACGTGTTAGCAGAGCCCTATTCCTAAGCAAAATGTACGCGGTACTCGATCATTTTATATTGGTTAATGACACAGACAGACAGACATAAAATTGTTCTGTTTTTGGTATTTCTTGTTATAGTGGCAACAGAAATACATCATCTGTGAAAATTCCAACTGTTTAGTTATCACGGTTCATGAGACACAGCCTGGTGACAGACGGACAGACGGACGGACAGCGGAGTCTTAGTAATAGGGTCCCGTTTTACCCTTTGGATACGGGAAAGATTCAGTGATCTTAGAATATTCCGTTTCACTTTATTTTATTTGGAAATTAGACATCACATTTAAAAATTATAATCGACCGACTGAGCGTGATGCGTGAGCAAAGCGCCTCCGTTTCAGCTGGAGCGAAACTGCTTTCTCGATTCTCGTGAAATGTTGTAAGCAAGTATGATACTTATATGTTTTTTTTTGTAGATTCTGTTTTGGTTTTTTTTTAATTGGAGGAGTTATGGGGGTTGGAAGACTCGCGAAATCTACAGCTCACAGACCCACAGTTTTAGTTTAGTGTAGATAAGAGTAGCTGAAATCGTTCCTTTTTTCGGTTTAAAAAAAAAATATCGCATATACGACGAAATTAATATCTCTTGAATCGACCAATCCTGTTTCGAATGCAAGCTTTCAGAGTTCAGGTCTCCGAAGCGTACAGGAATATAAAAAAGATCAGAGTCCGCATTACTTTAATCTTACAGTAGGAAAGTAGGGGACACCGGATAAGGGTGTCTCACAGGTTGGTTGTCACACAATGGCTATAACAGAAAACTGAACGATGGAACTAGTTCATCCACTGGTGTCAAAAGATCGCGAAAGTTTTATCTAGGAGATATATATATATAGCGCTCGCAATCTTTCGACACCGGTTCATAGTCCATTATGGCGGCTGTGACAACCGACCCCTGAGGCACCTTACCCTACCACCACTAATAAATTAATAAATAAATAAATATTACAGGACAAATTTTACACAAATCGAACTAGTCCCATGGTAAGCTCAATAAGGTTTGTGTTATGGGTACTAGACGACGATATATTTAATCGATCGGTTTAGCTCAGCGGGAGTAACGTTGGCTACGATGTTACTCCCGCTGAGCTAAACCGATCGTCAACGACTACACTACCACCTTACCCGGTCTCCCCTACTTTCATTTAACAAAGAAAATCTCTGAACATTTGTGCTCGCCTGTCAAAAGCAATGGCGACATGAGGCCGAGTTTCAAACGGCCTCACTTTCCCTTTACATACCGTGGGACGAAAAAAGAATTACGCATGAACTGAATTAGAATGTCTCTATATACTTGAGCGCTTTGGGGTCATAAGCAAAAGTAACAGAAGTGAAGGAGAGGGTCAGACTGAGCAACTTTTACTATGGGGGCAAACACAAAAAAAAGAGTTAATTGATAGCTAATTATCGGAAATGTGAAATAGCGATATCGTGCTTGTACCTATAGTAAAAGTTGCTCAGTGTGACCTCCCCATTACCCCTGTTACTCCCGCTCATGACCCCAAAGTCACCCAGTGTAGTACTAGCAGCTTTTTACAATGGAACAGTACTTTACCCGTTTAAACCCGTCACTTTGTGGCTTTGTATGTGTTACATACAGCTTGAATGTGTTATATTACTGAAACTAATAAAATGTATAAATATTGAGTCAAAAATATTAAAGCTAATCAAGCTAAGGGCCTTAGGTGATGTGACGTTACATCGCTGCCGTGAATTTTTACGATGTATGTCGTTGATTTCTACAACACGACGTGCCAGGGTAACTCAACGTCGCATATTGTACAGTCATCAGCGTTCTTCTATTATATTTTTACATTTATAAGTTTTGATATGTTTTCTTGGAGACTAAAGCATTGAGTTTATACTTAAAAACATAGTACTTAAGACAGGCTAAGTACTAATATTGTAATATAAAAGTTATTTAAAAAAAAGACTGACTGTTGAGTGTGTTTCGGCTTTCTTCTCAACAGTGGTCTCCTCTTGGGAAATGCTGTAGAGTCAGATTTGTAAAAGTGTACATGTGGCTTACTTACAGAAAAAATATATTTATTTCATTATATAGAGGTATTAAGGGGATGCATCGAAAATTTAAGCTAGTTTGTAGCGCATTTTTTGTCACATCTAGTATATAAATCAGGCTGGTTTTCAGATATGTGTTTCTTGACTATATAACCTATTCAGTGATTAACGCGAAAACATGTGTAATGAAAATTTCCTCGATAGAAAAGTTATCCGAAAACGCGTCTTCATTTACCGTTTTTTGTCTAGTTTGTACAAGCGACAGATTAATAAACGGCTGAATTATGTTAAAATGTCATTCTTCCCTTTATCTTTTAAGTGATTAACTTAAATCTTAACATAAGATAATAATATCTTCGATTTCATGGTACTTTTACATCTGGCGCTTAGGCCAAAAACCCCAAGCATGTAGTGTATTAGCTTTCTCTTTCTTTGATGCGCGCGAGCAATAAATGCGTCCCTTATTCCAAATCACGCTTATTGGCTGGCTCCGCGTTTGGGGCGTGATTTACAAATGATGAAGTAGCCCCTTAACGAGAGCACTAATTATGCGTTTAGCACCGGCTGCCGCAAACTGACACACGGCGTGTCGTGTGCAGAAACTATAGGGACATTTGTTAATGTAAAAAATGTAAAAGCGAATTCTTTTTGCTAATGTTCGTGTGCAAATAAAGTGAATTTTTTTTCGTCAACGTTTGAGTATGACATATATACGGATATACATCATTATTATGAACGAACGACATCTAAATACTAAACTATTGATGTATATGTTTTTAAAAAAGTATGACTGAATTGCTCCTATTTTAGTAATGTATAGCAAAAACGACACTTTTAGGAAGCTCATGTTATTCCACGGCGCATTATAGTAGGGATTACTAACAAGAGCACTAGTTATGCGTTTAGCGCCAGCGACGGCCGCAAACTGACACACAGCGTGTCGTGTGCAGAAAGTGGGGACATTTGTTCCTGCAGAGAAGATCAAAAGGGGATAGTATTTCAAACTATGTTTGTGTGTTTATTAATATGTATTTTTTTTCAATAAAACAATTTACACCGAGTATAAGCGGTATATTATCTCATTTGAATTCCCCACTTTTCATCTTTTCCCGACGTTCGTAATTTTATGTAATTTGCACGTGTTACGTTATCGGTTTTAATCGGCTGAATATATTTTATTAATCATGGCAAAGGGCATTCGGGATCAAATAACACAGATCATTTAATCATAATCTACTAGCTTCTGCCCGCAACTTCGTCCGCCTTAAATTCGCTTATCGCAGATAAGGGTGTTTTTCCGGGATAAAAAGTAGCCTATGTCCTTTCCCGGGACTTAAACTATCTCCATACCAAATTTCATCCAAATTGGTTCAGCGGTTAAAGCGTGAAGAGGTAACAGACAGACAGACAAACACACTTTTGCATTTATAATATTAGTATGGATATATACGTTTAATAACTACAACAGACAGATATACAGATACACACATACGTTAAACATATAACCCATTTCTTTTTTCGTTAAAGGTTACACATGTTAAACGGAATGCAATACTATTCTGAAAAAATAAACTGTTTTAACGCTGTATTCTTTCTTGTTCTTGCTTACTGGTAAGTAGCAATCAAATATACACATTTATAATTTAACAAAATGGTATATTTGTCTTTTTATGAAAATCTTGATGTTATACCATCAAGACACTACCGATCTTCGTGATTTTTAAAGTGAATCTATTCGCAAATAAAGTATATTCTTATAAATAAAAAGAAGAGAGAAGCGCCCCGGCAAGACACAAAACTGGTTCAAATCCAGTCGGGGTCCTAAATTTTTTCATTATTTAGATCTTTGTATTTAAAAGAAAATGGTTTATTACTCAATGAATATGTTTTATACTTGTAGAAATATTTACATCACTATCGCCTATCATGGTTTACTGAGCAGGAAAGTTTTGGCAAGCATCAATAGGTATTAGTTTATCAAAAAAGGCTGACTTCAAAAGGGTTACTTTGGAGCACTGATATTTTTTAAATATTTGGATTGAATAAAGACACTACGTCTGTTATATTAAAAGGGTTACAACCACTCATCTGAAAAACTAATATTGCCCAATGTGCTTATTTATGAGTCTTAATGGATATAAAAAAGAAAACCCCAAAAAAAAATACATTTTAAATCTGATTTTGGAGGCTGGATTCCTGAATTCACCTTTAGAGACGACTTTTATTTTTGAGATGAAGTTTATCTTGTAGCCAAGACGAAATAAAAATTCTTTTATCTCTTTTTACGATCTGATGAAAGAGACGAAGATCGACAGCGACGTAAATCAAGGTCAAATTATCTACCTTTAAATAGTAGATCAGTTTGCAACTTTCAGTATAAAATGTTTTATATTAATAATAATAATCACTTTATTTCGGATTGCACAATCCATAGTATATTAAAGTTTTTGTCGGATACAAACGACATAAATGTAAACTTTTTATATCTTATGGTTGTCTATGACAACCGCTCTTCCTTTCACCTCCTGTAGCCGACGTCGACTCCCGAATACATTTCTTTATATAAAATCATACAAACTTGTTTCGTTAAGAGAGTGTAAACCTGCTTAACTGGCAACGTCGCATATTTTTTAGTGATGTTTTCAATTTATTCATTACGTTTTCGGTAGATAAGCGGGTACAGTGCAAAATTTCATGATATTGCCACAACCAAAGCTCTAAAAATTAATTTAAGTCTATATCTTGTTTTGTAAGAAAATTAAGGCAAAAGCGATGAGTACATGAATTAAACACAATATAAATGCTAAAAATCTAGGGTATGTATTGAACATATCTTTAAGTTTCATTCAAATACCACAAAATAATGAAGTAAGAAGACAAAATATGCGACGTTGCCAGCTAAGCGGGTACGTGACGCCATTCTTTTAATACTTCTAAGAAGGGTAGGAAGTAAAGTTTTGGTATTTCAATATTTTACAACTTGGCTTTTGTATTGGTAGTGGATTCCTGGACTGTTTATATGTTTTAAGGTAGCTGTCACAGCCGTCAAGTACCCTAAAAAGTAGACGTTCTGGTGGAATGCACCTTCTACATAAACGAATTATAAAAAATCTTAGAGCACGAATGAACGAATAAATGAATCAGGCATCACATGACGTTCAACTTTGAGCCACGCAATCGCTGTGGCGTGTCTGAAAAATCGCCACCATCCGTTTCAGAGCCGAACCGTCTGTGCCATTACTGATTCACACCACTTGTGCAGGATTGCGATTCAGAGAATCCGCGATGCTATTATGCCATGCGTACATATGTCATTGTAGCCACATCCTGTCAAAACGACTTAAACGTTTTAATCATTTTCATCATAAAAAATCTTAGAGTACGAATGAACAAATAAATGAATCAGGCATCACATGACGTTCAACTTCGAGCCACGCGATCGCTGTGGGGTGTCTTCAAAATCGCCACCATCCGTCTCAGAAATATTATTTGTGCAGGGCAATTCAGAGATACCGTGGTGTTGGTATGCCTGTATCTATGAATGCATGTGTCATTCAATCATCATCAATCAATTATCATCGTCATCTTGCCAAAATGGCTGAAATAATTTTGACCATTTTTATCATAGGGATGGCAATAAAATACTTTATATCCAACTACGGTACAGAAAATAGGTTTTACTCTTTACTCCTCGGCTGACGAAGTTGCACCTTATATTATAGTATATACTTACGCATAACGCAATATCTACGAATGAAAATGAACGAAAAGCTAAATGAAGCAGTCATTACATCACGTTTAACTTCGAGCCACGCAATCGCATCGGTGTGGGGTGTCTGAAAAATCGCCACTATCTATCTCGCAGCCGAATCGTTTGTGTCATTACCGCTTTACCCTACTTGCACATCGCTTACAGGCGCGTTATTCAGCGAAACTTTGTATAGGTATATGTTCAGAAATCACACAATATACTGGTATATCAAGCAGATTATCACATTTGACTTAGCGATGGGTGACTTTGAATGATTCTATCCGAATTATTAGATTTTTAAGTTCATTCGAATTATTCGAATAGTCGAGAGCCATTCGAATGAAGTCGAAAGTCAGAGAACTTAGAGTGAGAGCTCAATAGTAGCAAGAATAATAATAGTCGGCCAAAGATTGTCGTTCTTAAATTTAAATAGTTATATTATTATAACCATGTAAGCTGAGTATGTATAATTTTATGGCTCAATAAAAATATTTGTATTTGTATTTGTTCTCGTCCGAAACGATTCGAGTCGAAGTCGAAGTCACACGCCACGCCGTCGCCAGCGCCGCCAGTGAGACAACTTAAAAATCGAATAATTGTACTAGTATCATTCAGTCGCCCATCGCTACTTAGCGATAATCACCACATCGTACAGCAGTCGAAGTCGAAAGTCGAACATTCATTCGACTGTAGTGATTAGTTAGTGCGCTACTATTTTTTATTGATTTGACTTAAAGAATCAAAGAGCGAGACCTCCGTTTATGAACCGTTATACAAGTCTAGTGGTCAGATTACACCACTGGTGTTATTTTTATACGATAAGATATCCAATGAAGAGAAGTTCTATTTTTTCGACAACTTTTTCCCCTGAGACCATAAATTTTCATGATTTTTTTACAGAACCCCATATCGAAGCCGTTATGTTAGGTTTATTTTATCATAATCCCAAATTATTAACGGTTTCACGGAAAACTGATTTCTATGAAATAATATGCCGACGAAATGAAGTATTTGATTAAACATTTTTCGATAAAACAAGAGATATTGTACATACATACAATCAGGCATTTTTCCCAACGGAGTAGGCAAAGACCTCGAAGGACATTGAAAACAATAGATATAATGAGATATACGCTTTTTAATTAAAACAGGACAGTATTTGTTCATGATACGTTCATTACATATCAAGTTTACTGAGAGTCCTTTATTGATACAGTTTATATCATATTCTAGTCAAGGACCAAGAAAAGAAAAATGCAATTCGTGTGTGAATATATCTTATGTAATTGATTTCTCGAAACGGGCTTTGTCGATTCGGATGGAATTTGGTGCCTAGTTAAGAGGCCTGGTGTTCAACGAAAGCAAAAATCGTGCAAACACCGAGCAAAGCGCGGTCCTCATTTTCAATCAATTATTATTATTATTAGAATGTCGTCCATACTTATGCCGTAATTAGGTCGATCTAATCACTAGAAATTATTATTCTATTAAACTACTGCTTACATAATAATTACTGAATTATTTATAGACTATAAATATTTCAATGTATCTACAAAACAATTAAATGTAATAAGCACCCACGAATGTCTTTTAAACCAACAACTTTCAAAACTTCTACTCGACAATCTAAAGTCATCATCGTAATCAAAGTTCGACTTAAGTGCCACTACAAACAAACTTTCTAGCTTGTTCATGTATATAGTGACTTTTCATGTCCATCACGGCTATTACGAAACTTAACTCTTAAACTTAGTGAAATAAAACAATTTAACGGATTATATCGCGTATATTATCTCATTTTAGTTCCCGACGTTTCGGAAGCTTTCCAGCTTTCCATGGTCACGGGAGGACTGAGAAAAGATGTTTTTCCTCTGTCAAAGTTACAATAACTTAAACATCATTCTTAAACTTAGGTTAGTGGCTGCTAAGTAGAGCCAACGAGACGATTACATCCTGTATTTGACATACAATGTTGTAATATTCTCTTGGGTTTTCCTTATAAAGTTGTAAAAACGAAATGTCTGTACATTGAAGATATGTTAAAAAAAACATTGAAACTGATTCTTAAGAGGACACTGAATCAAAAAATATATTTTTGTATGTTTGTATGTGGCTTCCTCACGCCAAATCGGCTGAACGGATTTCAACTATATTTGGTATACAGGTAGCTGGGTATCCACAAATCGTTCAAGGATACTTTTTATCCGACTATGCTAAAGTAAAAAAGAGGGTTATGATGTTTTCTGTTCCTCGAACGAAGTAATAATGAAATGAAATAATGATCTTTATTCTGTAAGTAGGCCACAAGGGCACTTTTACAAGTCTGACTCTACGGCGTTTCCCAAGAGGAGACCACTGAAGAGAAGAAAGCCAAAACAAACTCAACAGTCAGTCATTTTTTCGAAATAACTCTTATATCTATTACAATATTCGTGCTTAGCCTAACCTAAATATATGTTTTGAGTATAAACTCAATGCGTAGTTCTTCAAGGAAACATATCAAAACTTATAAAAGTAAAAAAAAAAATCTAGAATATAAAAAAGCAAAATAGTGATTTTTATTTAAAACAACTTACATACGTTTGATATGCCACCTTATAAGAACCGTGTCCCGGTAAAAGTAAATTATTTGGTTTCTGTTTTGGGCCATGCATTTTTGTCTGTTAAATAGTCCTCTACCCTATACTAAGCCTTTGCCATTAGGGACTCTTTTAAGTACTTTTTGAGAGCTGGAAACGATAATTTCAAAGCATCATCTGGTAGCTTATTATAAAAATGTATACATTGGCCTACGAATGATTTGGCTACTTTACGAACGCGGAACTTTCTAATAGCGATTTTGTTTTGTAATATTATAAACTAGGCGAGTACAGATACAAAAAATCCGTCAAGTAGTCTGTATCACTTATCTTTTTCAAAAAATCTTCAATGTAAAGAAGAGGGTAATGCGACCGTATGTCATCTCTAGTGATATAATACTCGAAAGTGCCATGGCGCTAGACTATGGCGATATCGTTCGTTTAAGATAGAGGTTCTAGGATGCTAATAGGCAATTCGTTAGGGCTGCCCACTAAGTCAATTAGCTAGTGGCGTAGCTTACCGTTATTACAGGGTTGTCGCGCTTCACGGTAGCTTTGAAAATCTGACAAATTTATCCCCAATTACACCATTGTAAGTTAGTTCTTCAGCTCTTTAACAGATAATTACACCGACCGTTTGATAACCCCGATAATTTTGACCGACTCTGAAACAATCAACCTTTTTCCCACTGCACCATATTCATGCATCTCTGTTTGGCCCTATGTTTAACTAGTAGAGAATGCCTTTTGGCATTATGTTCGCCATTTGTACTTACTTTTGTTTTGTACAATAAAGTATAAATAAACAAATAACTTCCTGGATCCTCCGGTCTTTACTTGACTGTGATTGTGTGTGCACTTGGCCCTGTATGACCTCGGACACAGAACAATTTCTCTTCCACGCCACAACCTGGTTAAACCGGTTCATCCTGCGACCGCAGTCCGTGTGCCTTGTGCACCTCGTCTCTCCCCTTCCCTTAATATCCGCGGTTGGTATTCCCGTATGCGGGTTTTCTAGTAAGAAGGTCTGGCCTACTCAATTAAAAGTCAAGTTCTAATAAAAAGTAGACAATACACGTTTGCAAAAACTCTCTCTCTCTCTCTCTCTCCTGGCTATGGTGTCTCCCGTATGGTAGGGTCAGCCTTCGTTCATTCCTCCCCTGTCCTTCGCCTCATGCTTAACGTCGTCTTTGGAAATTATTCCTCCATATCTCTCAAGGACTGGTCTCTGCGCGGGATTAACGTTGCCTGCATAGCTAATGGTCCTGGGTTCAAAACCCCGGTAAGGACAAATAATTGTGTGATGAGCATAAATATTTGTTCCCGATTCTTGGATGTTTTCTATGTATATAAGTAAATATCACTTTTTTAAATATCGTCGTCTAGTGCTCATAGCACAAGCCTTATTGAGTCTACCTTGGGACTAGTTCAATTTGTGTAAAATTGTACCCTTATATTTATTGATTTATTATTACTTTTCAGCAACACATTCAAGGTAAAAAACAGGGGGTCAGTTAAGGAAATAAATATCTTAAAAATGGGGTTTATCATGTGACAACATCGCGGGTAGATTACGGAGCAATAGATGGTACCTACGAACCACTTCGTACCTGACTTCGAAAATTTAGTTAGTCGTTCGAGTAAGCCGTATAGCGCCCCATCATGAAGGAGCAGGCTGGTCGATTACAGACGATTAGAGCGAGTTTAGTGTGCTACCATATCACTAGGGTGTAATCCTCTTAGTATGTTAAAGTTATATCGTCTCTTCTTTAACAACGCCTAGCTGCATCTGCCTGAACTCGTAACAATGCCTTGAATGCGATTATGGATTAATCCATGCTAATCCATCCCACCAAAACATTTTTTATGTAAAACTAGAAGGCGCAACTTCGTTCGCGGAGGAGAAAAAGTCATAACCCCTCTTTATTTCTTCAGCGTAGTCGGATAAAAAGTATCCTAGAAATCTCTGGAGATACCCAGCTACCTGTGCACCAAGAATAGTTGTAATCCATTAAGCCGATTCGGCGTGATGAAGCCGCAACGACATATACCTATTTAAATAACGTTGTTAGTTGTGTATAACAGGTAGGAAATATAAGTTTATGAACCATGTTTGTGATGGGCTACGGAAATCTACATTGTGCGTGGCCCGACACACTCACGAACGGTTTTTTTTTTTCTTTCAATGTGACGAAGGTACCTAATGGAAAAAAAAAACCCATACAAAATATTAGGAATCTTTTGCTAGTATAAAATTGAAAAATAAAACGATTCGGAATAAGATAAATGTGCATTTTTTTGGAAAAGCTGCAATCTCATAACACCTTGTTTGTGGTTACCATTAGAGATTTTTTTGAAATAGTTTATACCCCAGTTGAAGACATATTGCATACAGTGAAAAGTAACTGATATCAAATGGCACATACATCTTTCATCTCCCTCGCTATGTCTGAATTAAGCAAAATACCGTCCGGAATCATTTAAATATTATGATGCCTTTTCTACTAATTCATGCAAACCTCACAATCTTTACTCATCATCGTCACGCATTTTCAAAGACACTCAATAAAAAAGTCGAGACATTCGTCAATGACATTGCGACGCGGGAATTACCAACTAAATCCTGCCCTAGGGCGAGAAAAACTCGATTTTATTACATGGAAACGTAGGTTAGTAGGAGCGAATTGCGTAAAATTGTCGCACGGTGTCTACAAAACGACTTCTACCCACGCCATCTTTCTGACGTCGTCCGTGTCCCGTTATTAAAGAGGGGGGCGTGTGTATGAATAAAATATTTTAATATGTGTGGTAATAAATATCCAGCAATGTTAGAACATGTACCTACGTAATTTAGTAAAGTAATACGATAAGGCTGGGTAAGGCAGTTATTTATGCCTATAGACATTCAACACAGTACCCTTTCATATCTTATGACTATTTTCATTACTCTAAGCTGTCTCTTTTCCAACCGTTGGAAATAAAAATTCAAATAATTTACATCAGGAAATAATAGTCCATGCATACATCTATACTATTTTAAAGTTACAAAACCGCTATACAGATTTCAACTATTCTAGATGGTACACGGGTAGCTTGTAATCCACATGTGGTTTTATAATATACTTTTTACTCGACTACGCCGAAGAAAAACAGGGGGTTATGATTTTTTTCTCCTCCACTGACTAAGTTGCGGGCACCTACTAGTCTATCTATTATAAGGTTGTAAAAATGTAATGTCTGCATTTGAAGATATTTAAAAAAAATGTTTGTAACGGACTATTACAGAGGTCACTAAATCCTATGTTTTTGTACGTAATTAATATATTTTTGTAACAAATTTTCTACTTTTAATTTATTTTAGTTTACTTTCATATTATCTCCTTTTGTTATCATATATTTTATTGTGAAATGTAATAAATACTGTAACAAAATATAATATAGGACATAACAGGAGACATTAAAAAGATAATATTAAGGAATAGCAACACTACAAACGACTACCTAATTAAATAAAGATTATTAAAAATACTTATCGTTTTCGGCGCCGGCAATGATCTACTAAGCCCTTACGCTATGTCGGCCAAAATGAAATTTTGATCACAAAAACAAAAATTGCGTCACTGGCACTCTTAACATAAAATCACGCAACAAAAGGTTGTGTGTTTTTATCAATTTCACATAAATCACGCGGAGAGTCGCGGGCACAGCTAATTTATATAAAAACCCGGCAGTAAAAAATCTTGAAACAAAACGGCATTCCTTCATGAGAAAAGGGCAGTGAAAGAAGCTAATGAAACTGTCACCGCGCTGCAGTGGCGTGACTTATAGACTGCAGCCTAAAAGGCTGCACAGATAATATTGTACTACAGAAACATGACTGCGCCGCCACTCGTGCACAAAATAAGTAGACTACCCAGGGTAACACATCGTGCCCTCAGAAGAGATACAACAAATCACTGCTCAAAGAGCTTGGGATTTTTTGGACTCAACGAGCCTCGGCCATGAAGTATAAAGGGCTGCATATATCAAATCTGATCGGAACGGCATACTGAGGTCTAAAACTACCAATATCAACCATAAATGTGATTAGTTGTGTTTAAATGGAATCTTTGTATAGAGTTATCTACGTTGTGTTTAGATTTTTGCTTAATATTATTCCTCTTCCGAAAAAAGAAATAGTTGTTAGTGACATTGTATCTTTTTTCTCTCATATGCCGCTGCTATATCACACTATTTTGCTAAGTTCGTTACTTTCCCTGTTTTAGGTACGTACTTTCATTAAATTGTGCCCTGTAATTATGATGACCAAAATTAGTGGACGTATCTTCGTTCATTAAAGTTGTCCTCGTGGTTTTATTTGACAAAATAAAATAATTTATGTGTCTGGTTAGACAGGGTTCTGTACTTATGTTTTCTGTAGCTACAGTCTTAAAATGTGACCTAAATTTGTAGACGTGACTAACATTTATGCCAGGATTTTAAGTAATGTACTTAACTAAAGTCTCAAAGACTCGTTTAATGTCTGAGGAAGTAAAGTAATGTTTTAAAGGTTCCCACATATTTTGCGTTAATTCATTTTGGTTTTTTAATTAATAAGCCATATCCGTCTAAAACTATAAATGTGAAAGTTTGCGAAGATGCTTTGATGTTTGTTGCTCAATAACATGTTTATATGTATATATATGTAGGGGCGGGGAAATAAAACCCATTAGGTCTTCTTAATTTCTTCATATTTACAAATTTACACAGTTATGTACAAGTATTTATAAGTTTATAGGGTGTACAGTACAACTTATAAAAACTCCAACCATCAACTGACACTCTGTCATCTGTCAACCCAACAAATTTCTTATTCCATTCTATTCAATCTTACTTTCGTCGTCTAACAGCCGACATCTTACACTCAGCCAGTACCAATCCCACACTCGGCCTTCCTGCACTCATGTCTGGCCCCAGACATGCATATCTTATAGCATACCACATACTCGTCATCAATAACACGTCTTACTGACATCTTCAATTCTTTATAAAAGTCGTAATAAAATACTGTTTTCAGCACCACTTTTATCAGGTCTTAGTTTTCTAGTCTCGTCTCCATCTTTCGAATCCGTTATTTCTACCTTATTATCTTGTCATCTCCATTTTATATTTTTCTTCGCCTTTCAATCATTGCCATCGGTTGTTATAGGTATATGTGTAAACAGGTTTAGGTCAAGTCTTCTGGAAGTGACGTTTTTGATCCAGGTGTTCATGTTCAGCTTTTGTAAAGCTCAATTCGAAATCCAAAGAAGCACACCTTTCCTAACACTATTGGGCCATTCCATTTCGCACTCATCGACGCACGCTCCCCTAACGTTCCAGTGGGATTTGGCAAGCTTTAAGATGGCGTTTTAAATCATCTTTGTACCGAAGGAACTGCCTCCTAATTGTGTTTTCATTCAGCGCCTTCGTGTAGAAAACGGTTCTTGGAAGTCTGCAGTCTTCCATATGACTAACATGGCCGCTCTATCCAATCTGGTTCTTCATGATCATGAGTATAGCCCCCATTCCATACTTGCTGTGATGCAGATAGACCCGCTCATGGCTAGTGAGTTATTATATCCCTCTCACTACTATAGTCTGTTTATTTAGGTTTTCAAAAGAATATAAACAATAAAACCACGTGACTCGGGTCTTTCCTCTAATAAAAAAAATGCATGCATGTACCATGTTTTTTTATCGTTTTTCTCAACTAAATATCAAAATACCGTAAAACCATTTCAAAAAGAGAAATTAAAATTAAAATCGGCCAAAGAAATCCGCATGATATAGGCATTTTAAACTGCTAATTAGACAGAGAGGTCCGATGTGCACTGTTACGTCATAGTGCACTACGGCCATATAAACTCCATATTAAATTCCTTTTTGCAAAAAAGAGATAGAATGAAATCTTTAATGGCTTATAATCTTGGTTATTTTTTAGTTATTCGAAAAATTATTTTTGTCTATTATTTTTAACATGAATGACCTTTAAAAAAGCAAAAATAAAAAAAAACATACATACTCCCTATTGAGGTAATGTTTTGAATCTGTGGTACGACGACCCTACCTGGCGGAACGACACGAGTTACCTGTTTTTTTGTTTACGTTATTCTAAATACCTAAAGAAATATACTTTCCTTAGATCATTAATTCATGTTGTGAGTAGTAAATACATCCAGAAAACAGGGTCGATTTTGCATCAATCAATAATACTTGTTTCTATTACGTGACTCTATAAATAAATAAATATTACAAGACACACACAAATCGAACTAGTCCCGTGGTTAGCTCAATAAGGTTTGTGTTATGATTACTAGACGACGAAATTTGTATCTGTGAAGAAATAGGTTTTCTTTTTTATGTGTGAGCTCTAATCCCTCATTTCAAGGTTGTCTGGAAGCGATCACCTGTAGTCTATCTCTCATTGGTACTTTTCTGTCGTCAATATAAATTATGTCACAGGTACTGACATGCTATTACTGAAGATACGCAGAAAACATATATGGATAAATATCGTTACGCTGTTGCTGATTATAATCATGAAAAACTAATAAGGAAAATAAGGAAGAAAATAGAACATATAATTTGATGACGTCATAAAAATATTTCTCTTTTAAACTACTCTCTGAGCATTTTATAGTTAATAAATATAAGGTTATTTGATCTGTCGTGTCAGCGAGTTTTTTTTATTATTTATATTACTGTATTTTCTGGGGGCACGGCAGTGCCCCCGCCAAGTCGAGCAAAACAAAGGCACGCCGTACCATACTTTTCTCGAAGCCATTCACGTCATTTTCGACCCCCTGTAATTTATTTGCTGATGAAGCTAGAAGCCTGAATTTTCAGTGACCAAAAGGGCTCAATACACCTTACGTATATTCCACATTACAGCCAATTATAACTTATAGTTAAAGATTAATTGCAAGTCAAAGTTCCTTAATTTTGTCACTCACTCACTCACCGATCATAGAAATTCTAAGGTACTTCCAGCAGATTTACAAGGTTCACAATTCAAACAATAATAGGGTTCTAATTTTGAACCCTATTATTGTTTAGTCTGTAAAGCACCAGGAAACTTAAACATTCTGTAACTTCAGTCTGGTATTCCTGATATAACAGGTGCATAAATAAATTTGTAATTCTATAGAAATGTATGCGATTACAAAGTTACATTTGCAGCTCAGATAAACAATACAATTTTACGTTACTTAAAAGCGAAATAAAGGACCGAAAGAAGGGAGAATGAGGGGAAAAGGAGTGGGGAAAGAAGAGGGGTAAGGAGAGGGAAAGCAGAGGGAGAGGATGGTGAAAAGAAGGGGGAAGGGGTGGAAGAATGGGGAAGCGGTGGGGCGGGATGAAAGGAAAGGGAGAAAGAAAGAGAAAGGAGGACAACGGAGAAGATGAAAGGATGGCAAGGAGAGAGGGGAAAGGGGGAAAGGAGAAGAGAGGGAAAGGGGGGTAGATAAAAGTCAAAAAAGAACAGACAAGATACTAAATACCAGAAATAAGATATCAGATATACCCGTTACTTCATACCTGATACCTGATCTGCAGCGATCAATACTAGATAAATATAAAAGTTAGACTTAAAGATAAAGGGTAAAAAATACAGGATAAAGGTTAAAAGATAAAAGATTAAAGTTAAAAAATAAAAGAAAGATAAAAGATAAAATGATCTTGGTCCAATCAAAACTAAATTTGAAATTATCAATAGAGCTCATGTCCATCGCGAACAGTTTCCCATATGTATAGCTTATGCTATTACCATACATAAAAGCCAGGGTCTAAGTCGGTAAGTAGTTAATGTCGATTTCGGTAGTATTAAAGCGCAGGAATCCACAATTTCAGAATACAATAGACTTAAAAGCATTTACAGTCCAGACTGGTCAGAAATTGTCACATCAAAGCCTCGGAGAAAAGCCCACAAAGACAGAGTGTGGGCTTTGAGAAAACTGGTAGCTGACGTACAAGTAGTACCCGAAGAAAGAAAGAAGGACTGCCTACAAAAAGCGATGAGATCCCATCAAAAAATTTATTAAAAAGATGAAGATTTGTAATATTGATACGGTCACGATAACGGTCACGGTAACATGTTCCTAGTTAACTTATTCGATGAACATTTATGAATGACAAAGGTGTTGGATAGATGCTCACATGGATAGATCACAATAACACAATAACAATAACATGTCGTCACAATAACATGTTGTTAGTTCGGTGAACATTTATGAATGACAAAGGTAAGACACTCATCGCTGAATACCAAACTTCATGACACGCAATGCAGTAGACAGACACAAGAATGATTACTCCGATGTTCGAAATTTAAAGTTCATCTTGCGCTGTTCTACTCGCGAGGTCACGAGGTCGAATTTATGTAATAAAAATTGAGACCTTGGACTTTATACTTAGGCGTTATTCTAAAAAACAAAACCGGCCAAGAGTATTTCGGACCATGCTCAATGTAACCCTACATTGAGCAGCTGTTTATACAAAAAATGCACTACAGAGAAAAAAAAAACACTAACAAAAGAGCGTATCTCCCCTGCACTTACGTCATTTTGCTGAGAAGCGCAGTTTTTTGGCAATAACTTAAAAACAGTATGTCCGATCATGTTGAAAACAGTTTTCGTTGAAAGTATTTATGAAGTTTTATATTTTTAATTTTATTTCATATTTTTTTAACATACCATTTACAAAATAGAGGGGGGGGGGGGGTACAATTTTTGCTACTTTCGGAGCGAATATTTCTGAAAATATTCACTAAATCAAAAAAAAAATGAAATATCTTAGTGTTTTTAGAAAATCTGTCGAATGATGTTCCACACATTGATATTTGCTGAAAAAACATTTTTTCAGTTTTGGGTACATGTGTGGAGTGCCCCCCCTAGAAATATATATATTTTTTATTTAACTATCAAACTAAGTAGCGGCTTACACCAGACATCTATGTTCCAAATTTCATTAGTATACGTCTTATAGTTTTTGAGTAAAATGCCTGTGACATACGGACGGACGGACGGATGGACATGACGAAACATAAGGGTTCCGTTTTTGCTATTTTGGCTACGGAACCCTAAAAAGCAAATTTTCGGTTGTGCTCAACATCATCATCGATCGGGCTACAGTTGTTCACCCAACTAGACATAGGCTTCCCTTAATACGAGTCATATTACCCTGTCTTCGGTGTCGCATGTCGCACCTCTGACAAAAACTTTCGAAAATTATTTATCAATGAGTATATGTAATCCCACCAAAAACACTCTGTAAAAAACTAGCCAAGTCACGATGGAACTGCTTATTTATCTCTAAAAAGTAATGAAATCTAGACGAAGTCGTGCAAAGTCTAAGATTCTTTACTGCGATTTTTTTATTATTATAGTTAATGTTGTGTGACTTGGCCGTTGAAAGGTACACAAAGGTACAAAACCAGGTGCTCCATGACACCATTGCACCAATCGTTAACGGTCGGACGTCGGACGGTGTCTAATCGCACCATACGAGTTAATATTTAGTCAGTAACTACTTGTAGGTGAGCAAAAACTTAAATTGTATGAAAATATGGTCATTAAAATCTTTAGTCTCCTCAATGTTCTCCTAGCCTTATTATATCAAATTAAGGCGGGTGCACACGACACCCGTCGAAACAAATTTCCAATTCTAATATGTCGCACACACGATTGCTCCGTGTATACTTCTCTTTATAAATTATGTAAGGCGAAAGTAGGGGCAATGGGGTTACAACTTATTTGTTTATAATTATTAAACAACTAGAGGTGCTCGCAACTTCGTCAGTGGAGGAAAAAACAATTATAACCTTCTTTTTTCTTAAGCGTAGTCGGATAAAAAGTATCCTAAAACAATCTGAGGATGCCTAGCTGCCCGAGTACCAAAAAATGTTGGACGTTTAGGCTTTTAAGCGTGATTTTTCAAAATTTTAATGAGCTTAATTCGAAACTTAGTACACAAATATCATTTAATAACAATAAATATCGAAAACTATGAAAGATATTGAAATAAAACAATTTAACGGATTATATCGCGTATATTATCTCATTTTAGTTAAATTGTTTTATTTCAATGAGTAATAATCGCGGAAACAGAAGAAAATATTATGAAAGATATTTCAATTTAAATTAATAAGGCGTAATTACTATAGGTACTAAGAAACAAAAATGCCTCGAGAACTTCCCCTGACATAGGCAGGACAGCATATAAATACATCCATATCTCATACAGCTATATCCACATCTTCGTTCTCGAACATATCCAATCGCATTAATGTAGCTCGGCCAACGTTATGGATGTTCTTCTGATATCGCTATACTTCCTTGACACAAAAGGGCTTATCTTAGTCAAAAATATCGTCACTTACGCCTTAATATACGCGAAGGGCAGTAGTTGTGCTAACTTTGAGACAACGGGTAAGTTCCAAAAACTCACGCTCGAAGAAGCACTAAGTACCATAAGTGTACTTCTATGCTTGTCTAGAGGGCAAATAAAGCAACGGAAAGTTATAGATTATGATCAGTAATATAATATGGTCTTTTATGACTTGCAATAGGGTATTCAGTGATCGGTACTATCGGTGCAAAACTTTAACAAAACTTGCCAAACGGACGTAAAAGAGTGCTTGCTTACAGCCATGAAAATATTAATATATATAATACCCAAGTATTGCAAATCCAAGATTTCGATATACAAAGTGCTCGTGAGGATCTCGGATAATTTTACCTGCGTATACCTTAGGTCACCTACTCAACTAAAATTGTTGTCTTTAAACACTCCGCTACCCAAAGGTTGTCTGGAAGAGATCGCTATTTAGCGATAAGACCGCCTGATGATTACCTCTGCTAATTCCAATATTCATGTCATGTTCTGTATTTCTGTGTATCTGAGGTGTGCAATAAAGAGTATTTGTATTTGTCTTTAGGACCAAAATCTGCTATAAGGACCCCAGGCACATCTAGCTTAGTTTTAAAGATGTTATACCTTAATTTTCATTTATTGTAATTACTAAATTGCATTAAGCTCTTTTGATCGCGACGATGCCACGTATGTTTCGTGTTTCTATTGACAGACATCAAAGTGACAGCTACCATTTCACTAAAGTGTTCCTTTTTTGGAAAAATAATCGTTACCATTTTATTAAAAGAAATCATTTTCATAGAGAAGCGAAAGTTATTCAAGTTTTATGTACAAAAATCAACCAAACAAAAAGTTTTTTTTGTTGAATTTGACTTGGGTGCAAAATGACCTCAGGAATGTGTGATTAAAATCTTACGGATTCCTCACAAATATCTTGCAGAGTTAAATTGAATAGACTTGTGTAGTTCGCGAATGAACGATGAAAATGAAGTGTATCAGTTAGTATCACTCTTTCACTCTCTAGTTCAGTACAGATTTATGCAGTTCAGTAGTTCACCAAATCACTCCGATAGAGTGAAATATCATGCCGGCTGGTTATTCAATATTCAATCCCGCGAACGGCGCGAATTGCATTCTTCTCAATAGCTCAGTGAGTGAATGAGTGATAAAACCACAGGCGAACTAAACTGAACTAGTGAACTAAAAGAGTGATATGTATCTCGGTGAGCGAACGATACATATCAATCTTTCTTTTTAGTGACATATTCTGCGCATGACTAAAATTGAACACTAATCCGTCAATAATATTTTGTTTTTATTGGCAACTAGAAGATGCCCGCAACTTCGTTCACGGACGAGAAAAAGTCATAACCCTTCGTTTTTTCTTCAGCGCAGTCGGGTAAAAAGTATCCTATAACCATCTGGAGATACCCAGCTACCCGTGTAACAAAATGTTTTGAAATCTGTTTAGCCGATTTTGGATGATGAAGCCACATCGACACATACAAACTAAAAAAAAACAAAAAAATATTTTTCCTTTAAGTGACCTCCAAGTCCATAATAATCATTTTTTTGAAAATATCTTCAATGTACAGACATTTCATTTTTACAACTTCATAATAGTATAGATGTGTATGTGTCGTTGTGGCTTCATCACGCCAAACTATTAGTTAATAGTTAACGGTTACAAAAACAACGGTTTTATTTGGAAAATAAATTATATTGTTTTCATTATGTTCAGGTAAATAATTAAATAAATTACCAATTTAGAGTACGATTAATCTAAAATGTGACGAATTTTCATCAGACTATGACTATTATGACTAACCACGAACAAAGCGTTAATTAAACCAGACGAGATCGTTTCGTTAACCAATTTAGCTAACCAGAGAGTTTACTCGCATCGTTCAACCAGTCCTTTAGGAGCTTTATGCTTTCCTTTCTACAGAACTTGTGCAAGATAATTCCTAAGTACCTACAAGTAAAATGCCTGGAACCAAGTTGCCCCGAGCGTAGTTACATACACTTGAGTTAGTGTGAAAATGCCCGTAGGACTTGGCTTTATTTCATAGTTGGGCCATTTACCCTTGAAATTTCGACAAACGTTTAATCGAATTTCAGTTCAAAGTCAACGATACGCTTTTTTTCATTTAATCGAATATTCATTACACCGAACAATTAAATGGTGTATTTTTATAACACCGATTTTTAATGCGTAGAAATATTATTTACTACATACTTTATTTCGCTGATCTTTACTTCATATTTTATTATTTGATATTTTATTATTTCGTTTTAAATTTTACATTGTAGAGAATCGACTAAGTACCTTTTTTGAACTTTATTTTCTAGTAAAGAATTATTTTTGTTAGGGACGCAGTTCTAGTTATTAGGCGGAAGTTGGTTCTGGCGTTTCGCTCGCTCGCTTCACTCGCTCGTTAGGGTCGCAGTTCAACCTAACACTCCTCCTCGCTTCGCTCGTCGTCGTACCTAACCTAAGCCAAGTCGGACCTGCCTTAGAACGATTAATGCCGAAAAGTATTTTAATACTTACTTATTCAATAGCAAAATAGGACCCGCTATAAAGTCGTATCGTAAGCAAGTTGGACCTGGGCGGCTCGCTCGTTAGGGTCGCAGTTCAACCTAACACTCCTCCTCGCTTCGTTCGTCGTCGTACCTAACCTAACTGAAGTCTGACCTGCCTTAACGTAGAATACGTAACCTACTGTTCTGGGAGCGAATTATTTTTGTTAGGGACGTAGTTCTAACCTAACCTAACCTACTGTTCAAGGAGCGAATCAACTTAACCTAATATAGCGAACCGCGCGATCTCGCTACTACTACATAAACCCTCCGGGTTTTCAATAGTGGCTCTTATTATATACCAAAAATTGCTGTAAGTATTAATATTATTTTTAATAAAAAAAAATAGCAATAGTAATTTTATTTATTTTATTTTTCAGAAGAATACAAACTTTCAAACATAAGTTGTCTAAACTTGCTTGAGTTTGTTTAATTTTATGTTTTTTCTTAAAATATGTGATTAAGTATGCAATGAATAAGTTGTACGTCGATGAAATCATTTAAATTATTTGATGTTCTGTCTTTAAAATAATCTATTAAATGTAATTTTAAGCATTTAAAATTCTTTATATCATTGCTCTAATAATTGTTATAATATGTAATGAATAGTCGATGAAGCCATAATACTCCAAGAGATAATATTTATACTGAATATTCTATGAATCGTTTTCTATGAAATGAAATTCGATGAAAAGTTTGTCGAGATTTCAAGGGGCACCCATTTTGTACAAAAGGTGATAGTCAGATTATTTTTGGCCTACTAATCTAAAATATAGCATTGCTATACTGTAATTTTCAATTAATTTAAATCTTTTTGGTCACCGTTTATAATTATAAAGCAGGTAACGCCAGTGGTCATCAATGTCCCCACTTTAGCGTGAAAATAAGATATTTACCGCTACGTTACCACCTTGTTACGGCTATAATGATCAATGTATGACTTTTCGTACCTATATAAGAGACCATAAATCGATTACGGAACATTTGCCTAGCATCTTAATTTTATAAATCTATTCTTGAATATTGGTTGTTTATTTGAAAAACTAATGATAATGAAAAGAGCCCAGTTACTTGAATTATGAACTTTATACTCTGAACTGTTAGATTTGTTATCCACTAGAGGATAGTGTTTAACAATTCTTGTGTGTTTTGTGGAGTTGATTTTTATAACGGTGTTTAGAAGAGCGTAAGGAATCGTGCTGTAGAAAGTTGCTCTTTATGGTTAGGACCCTCACAAGGTGACCTAATGGCCTGATTAAGGTCGCTGGTATATGCTGTGAACAGTCATGATTGCGTTGTTTGGGGTAGGCCTGCGTTTAGCCGTGGAGGTTTTTTGGCTGATGATGATGAGGTTCTCTGTCAACAGTATTTCCGACCAAAAACAACCCGATTTTTTTTAAATCAGAAAGCATAGACATCTTGCATATACGCCAGTTCTAACATGAACAGATGGAAATTTAGTCTAAAACTATCCCAAACAAGTTTATTAATAACTCCTTTCCGCTAGACCTCATACTTCCTGAAGCACTAACAGAATAATTTGTAGAACAAGTATTACAATTTTAAACCTCCGAGAACTTTCAGTTATCAATATTTGTTTCAGGATTAGACATCAAAGCCCAAGTCTTAAATTCAAAATTGGTTGTGATGTGTAAGCGCAACACTAAAGGCAAAATCAAGATGAGACGTAGGCATGGCTCGGAACCGGTATTTTTTTCATACAAATAACGATTCGTTTTTTTGTTCAATTACGAGATTTTCGTATATTATATTAAAATTCTATAACTTGAATCAGGTGGTTTGTGATTAATTTCTCTTCTTCTCAATACAGTTTTAAAACATTCCAGAAATAGCGTGTATTTTACATGATTTACAAAAATACCGGTTCGAGCCCTGGACGTAGGTATAATTTAATTCCCCAAGCCTAAAAGAAATTCCTTACAAAGACCAAATTTTCATTACAAGCCAAATGCCTTTCAAAGTTATTGCACGTGACATTCTGTCCGCGCATAGTATACAGCACACTGTGGTGCAGACACCACGAAACAACTGACTGATTTTGGCAGCGTTCCAAAATACTAGGGCTGTCACTATTTATTAAAATGAAAAAAAGACACTTGCGACACAAGTCATCAAGTTAGTATTTTTTTAAGTCAGTAATAAGTATTTTTTTAAAGTAACGCGTTTTTTGTGTTAGAAATCGCGTTGTTCGAAATTTATTTTTCATGCGCTTCTAGTGATAATATTATACACGTTTATTAAGATCGAATGATTTTAGTGTTGTTTAAAAAGATTATGAAATGAATAATTTTAAACAAAAACCCTATAACTAATGAAGATTACATGACCAGTGTATTCTGTTGAATGCTGTTATTCTTTAAAAAAATTGAAGCTAGGGATGATTATATACATAAATAGGTAATTAATATGTTAAGTAATGTTAGCTTTGCATATGACATGAACTGTATCTGTGAGAAGTACAGGCGATCGTGTCGACATAATAAACTGAAAAGAAAAATTGCCTCAAGAAATTTTCCTCTCATAGGCAGGACAACATTTTTTCG
This sequence comes from Hedya salicella, assembly GCA_905404275.2. NCBI lineage: Eukaryota > Metazoa > Arthropoda > Insecta > Lepidoptera > Tortricidae > Hedya > Hedya salicella. The sequence continues at coordinate 12,264,257 of FR990111.1, read as the reverse complement.
TTCCACCTAATCTCCAAAACTGCTGGACGAATTTTTGTGAAACTTTCCAGTTATGTACCTTATATATCAGAATCGGACATAGGCTATAATGTATGTCAAATTTCATTCCTTTTAGGGACGAAAAAGGGGATGAAAATTTGTATGGACAGTCAATACTTTTTTACGCTAGGAACTTAAAATCTTGGTAATATACTTCACATTTAAATTAGTAAAACATCGAGTTTTGGGGAAAGACATAAGCTACTTTTTATACCGGAATATACCTTTTATCTGCGATAAACGAATCTAAGGCGGACGAAGTCGCGGGCGGCCGCTAGTAAATATATATACATGTCATACTCAACCCAACTTTTCTTTTCTAACCTTTGCAATCAAATTAATGTAGCTAAGCTAACGTTTTGGATGTTCTTCTGATAGGGGTATACTTCCTTGAGACAAAAAGGCTTATCTTAGTAAAAAAATAAAATAGTGTGAATTATTTCTAATATCATTGCAAAAAAAATAACATAGCGTGAACTATTTCTAATATAATCGTCTGTAACATACAAAACAGATTATCAATAGCGTGGCGTTATTAGAACCCGATTCTCATCAGCTTGCCAACCTTAAGGCATTTGATTACTTTATTTTACTGCTTTTAAAGAGAATATAAGAAGAAATTTACTTTGGATTTACCAACAACATGTTTGACGCCACGCCACTGAAAGAAAGAAGAAAAGGAGAAAGAAAATACATTTATTCTATGGCATACATAATTATAGCTTACTTACTACACCTAAGTATGCCCCAAAATGATCCCAGCTCAGCACAATGCTGGCTTGAAAGCCAGCGCTGATCTTCCGGTGAGACCATAGATGGCGCACTGCAGCCTATTATCATCACGTAATTTAAATCGCTGTTTAGATTAAGGATGCCCAAAAAAAGTTTTAAAACTCGGTTTGACCTCGGTTTTTGTTTCACCAGACAAGTATTTGATTAATGACGTCCAAGAATTTTTAACAACAGGAAGTTTTCTCCGCCAGGAAATAACTTTCCTGCAAGGAATACGTAAATAATATTCAGAGTTGGCTGTGTCTGCGAGAAAGCAGTTTTTGACTATAAAGACTATTGCTAAGTTAACGGATGTTGTCTATGTGTTTAAGTATTATAATTTATCTATATAATATCGGCGCCTAGTACCCATAGTACAAGCTTTGCTTAGTTTGGGACTAGGTCGATTCGTGTGAGATTGTCCGTAAAAAAGAAGCGAAAATTTTATCCATAATGCTGTACATATCCAGATTTTATATTAATCACGCAACGTACGGTCGATCAAAAAATTGGTCTACTGTTTTGGCACATGAAATAGAATCGAAAAGTGGTACACCAATTTCTTGGCCCACTGTACAAGAAATTATAATTGACAGACAACGCAAGGCTTAAACTACTGAAGATAAAAACAAGAGTTGGTTTTAAATTTTATTTCAATACGTTCTTTAACGAATGTATAGGGGCATTAAGAAATAATTTTCAAAAATCCTAACTACTTATATGAAAGAGGATGGAGGGTGTTTCGAAAAACTATGCATATAGATTCGCGAAGTGGGATCTAATAAATAAACAATATATAGTCTTAACGATGACCTGTTTATTTTTAAAAGATGCGCAACCCTAATGTTCTGAACTCGCTAGCACTAGGCCATAACTTCAAAGTTACACTGTACCCAGAACAGTTGCTATAAAACGGTATACTTTCATTTTTATAAACTGAAAGTAATGACAATAAATTCTAAAACTTATCACATAAAAGTTTAAAAGTACACTTAGTAAGAATATCGAGATAACATGATTAGTTTAATGGTATTTTTAATAAGGAAAATTAAACGGCTTTAAAAGCTTTTGTAAGGAATGAAGTTAAAATAGAGGTAATTGAGCAAAGCTTAGTTTTAATAGTGTTTAGCCTGATAAAATATATCAATGTTAACGTTAGAATGGAGATTTTTTTCTATGAACACCTTCCAGCTCCATCATTAGATCACCTAGTCTCGATAGTTATTATGATAATGCATTGTCAACAAACATAAATAATTGCTTCTCTTTATATGAACCACAAGTTTATTGGGATTCTGTTTTTTTAATGCGAGAAAATTAACACCACATTACTCAGGTTATAATACCTTTCAATAAAAATAGGTACAGGGGTCAAGGCGGATAGATAAATTCGATGCGTACGTCACAGTTCTTCCTAGTGAAAAGGAAACACACCTGACGCGTAATCAGGAAGTACCGGGTTCGAGTCCTGATGTGACCACGTGCGAGAGCAATCTTATTTTTCTTTGCGTTTTGATTTGTATCTATATCACAAAACATAAGTAAGCTTAATATTTTCTTCTGTTTCCGCGATTATTACTCATTGAAATAAAACAATTTAATATACGCGATATGAGATAATATACGCGATATAATCCGTTAAATTGTTTTATTTCAATAAGCTTACTTATTGAAATAAAACAATTTAACGAATTATATCGCGAGTATTATCTCATTTTAGTTCCATTTTCATTTTAGTTAAATTGTTTTATTTCAATGAGTAATAATCGCAGAAACAGAAGAAAATATTATAAGTAAGCTATTTAACTCAATCGAAAACGAGATCGAGAAGAGAGATTTAATCGAGAGATTAAGGTAAATGTAAGCTTATGTTAGTAAGTTTGGTGACAAAGCAATATCGATACCATGAAGTCCAGGTGATCTAATTATGAATTAGGAAGGTGGTCATAGGAAAAAATTAGGTATAAGAAACTCAGATTAGAAAAAGCTTAAATCGGAAGTTTATACTATTATAAAGTTGTAAAATGCAATCTCTGCACATTAAAGACATTTTCAAAAAAAAATGGTTATGCACTATTTGGAGGTCAATAAATCGAAAAAAAACATATATTTTTAATTTTTTGTATGTTCGTATGTGACATTGTGGCTTCATCTCGCCAAATCGGCTAAACAGATTTCAACAATTTTTGATACACGGGTAGGTAGGTGGGTATCCATAGATGGTTATAGGATACTTTTTACCCGACTACGCTGACGAAAAAAAAGGGGTTATGACTTTGTTTCCTCCACGAAGGGCGCCTTCTAGTTTGTATATACAAACATTGCAAGTTAAATAAAAGCTTGTAATGAAACAACAGACTGAAGACAATTGATGAGGTTGTCATGGAGAAATAGGGTTGAACCAATTAACCTACTCTTATTAACGCCCACTCTTTACGGCGCTGCGTTTATGGCAGCCTTGATTGCTGGCGGTTCTCGGGATTGGTATCTTGAAGGTTTTAAGGAGTAGTAAGGATTAAATACTATTTCTATACTATCAGTTCTCTGACATACCCAACTGACCGTAATTTCGTCCATATTCCATAAACACGAGACAGTTGCGAGGGATGGGTACGATTGGGGTACCGTATGCCTTTCACTCGTCTTCCACGTCGTGTCTTGCTTGGTGCTGGGTGCTGTAGCAAATGCAAAGAGTGTTGCCTAGGGAACGGAACCGGTATTTTTTGCATACAAAATATCCGAAATAACGATTCGTTTTTTCGTTCAATTACGAGATTTTTATTGAAATTCTAGAATTTGAATCAGGTGTTTTGTGATTAATTAGAGAAAATAGCGTGTATTTTAGAACATTTATAAAATACCGCTTCCGATCCCTGGTTTTGCCCATTGCCAACCTTCTCGAAGACCGTGGAAGAAATCGGCATAGTCAGCACCTCACTTCCAGTTAGGTATTCATACCTCTTGTGTTAACTATCCGTATATCAGGAACCACAGGACGACTCGTGCATAACATGAACCAATATTTGAATGATGTTTAAAGATGATTATTTATTCAGCACTATACTTTTTCAATGACCAGTAAGGAGTGAACCAGTTTTTAAAATTCATATTTTTAGATTTGCCAAAGAGAATCTTATTTTACATTTTAAATTAACTTCAGAAATATTTATTTGTTATTTAGAAATATGACAGAAATATTGGAAATGATGTAATTTGATCTGATCATAATGTGTATGTTATTGCTTGCTTCTTATACGGAAGGCAATGCCGCTCCCGTATTGGTTTACATAATCAGTACAAAAAGTGCTTCACTCCAAAAGGCGCTGCATAAATCGTTAATCATCTTATAAAGACATAAAGGCCGATTATGAGCTTGTCAACTTTCCCAAGTCGTCCACTTCGTATTTCGTCCACATGGATGTGGACGAGTCGGGGAATGTGGACGAAATAGGAAGTTAAAGTTCACGAGCAATTTGGGAATGGCTCGTGAACAAAATACATTGTCAACTAGCTAGGTATGTGAAGGGAAGGACAACGACAGATGACGATAGGATGATGGAATTGCGAATATTGTCTCTTAGAAAGGGGATATGGACTAAACAATAGTTTTCAGAAAATACTCAAAACGTTATGCAAACTTTGTAAAATGTATTTATATTTGTAAGAGATTGAATGGTGGAATTGAAATATGATACAACAGCGGATTTGCCATTTATCTATTGTGCTTTAAATGAAACCATACACCCAAAGTATCTCCGATGATTTCTGTCGTGTTACAAAAAAGGATTTCTGCAATATACATTTGTAGACATCAGTCTTGAAATAACTTGGCCTTAAAACACGAAAAAATCCGTTTCCAAACCGACAAGCCTCATCTAACACGGACTATCCGTCATTGTAACGACCGAATTTAACACCTGTCACCCCCTCCGAAAGGGGGGATACTTGTCAAAACAACAATCAGTCATTTTGCGTCTCAACGGTTTTGCGAGGAAATATTTTTGTTGATGTGACTTGAGCGAGTTGTTTTTAAATATCTATACTATTATAAAGTTGTAAAAATGAAATGTCTGTACATTGAACATATCTTCAAAAAATGATTGTTATAGAATATTTGCAGGTCACTGAATGGAAAAAAATTGATTATTTGTACGTTTGTGTGTTTTTATGTGTCGTTGTGGCTTCATCACGCCAAATCGGCTAAACATATTTCAACTATTTTGGGTACACGGGTAACTGGGTATCTCCAGATGGTTATAGGATACTTTTTGCCCGACGATGATTGCATTTGCCACTTTTGAATCCCACAGACTGTTTAAAGTTAACTGGACGACAAAATAAGCTACCGTAAATTTTATCGTATAGTTAACTTCAAACAGTGTGTGGGATTCCAAAATGGCAAATACAAACATCGCAACGCAACAATCTTTATTCTTATATTCAAATTTTATATATATGGTGCGTTATATATGGTATTTTGGATGCTACAGGCTATTTAACTGTACCATGGGTTATAGAAAAGACAAACAAATACTTTAATCGCACATTTTCAATAGGGTAGTTTTCTGGGTACAAAAAATGTTATTCTAAATCGTCCGTGAGCTACCTAGATTATCAATAAAAATTGGACACGCATGTTTTCTTTTGACAATCGAACCAAAAAAGATGACAAAGATAAAGTGCGTCTAAGTTTGGGAGTGGGGGCGCATGACGTTACGCCGTGCTAAAAACGGGCGCGCGGCGTGACGTCACGGGGAATTTTAACAGACTATATCTTCATCATTTTTTTGTTTAATTGACAAAGAGTATAATACGTGTCCAATATTTTCTGATAATGAAACTGACGGACCAATTATATTTTTTTAGGACACAAGCCAAACGCAATATAGAAAAAAGAACAATTAAATATCCTGAATCAACATTCATCGTAACCAGGTATAGTTTTATCACTTCAGAGTTATGTTGCATAGAAATTGTTGAGTTAAATAAAAGCAGCACACAATAAGCATTGAATCCATACTAATATTATAAATGCGAAAGTGTGTCTGTCAGTCAGTCTGTCTGTCTGTCTGTCTGTCTGTCTGTCTGTCTGTCTGTCTGTCTGTTACCTCTTCACGCTTAAACCGCTGAACCGATTTGGATGAAATTTGGTATGGAGATAGTTTGAGTCCCGGGGAAGGACATAGGCTACTTTTTATCCCGGAAAAATGCCCTTATCCGCTATAAACCAATTTAAGGCGGACGAAGTCGCAGGCAGAAGCTAGTATTAATATAAACCAAGTACTTATGTACTAGCCATACATAAAATAATAATGCTATGAGCCGTATTTAACCACTCAAAAATTAATTCGCACCAAGAATTTTCGAGCTTAAAATATATAAAAGGATTTAATTTACGCTACATTCGTCCTACGTGTGCAAACATTCATTTATTCACTACAATCCAAGCTGTTTTCACTTAAGCAAAGCCGTATTTGATCCTATTTTTACATTCGAAACTCAATCATAATAATATTAGCTTGGGATTCAGATTTTATAGTATCGTTATACAAAGTTATGCTGGTGGGAAGATAATGAACCAAATTGTGATGTAACCACCATTTTCGAATCAGTGCATTCACGGTTAACTTTCTGCCGCGTTTTGTTTCACAAGCAGATATGTCGTTTTAATTCTATGTTTAAACTTTAAAGCAAATACGTAGGGGAGTTTTAAAACAGATGCATTTAGATTAGAGTTCTGCTCTGCCCAGTTGTTTTAGAGTTAGTTAGTAAAATGAACAGGAGTTGATTTAATTATCTTCTGTTTTCGCGATTGTCGCTCATTTAAATAAAACAATGAAAATAGATTATATTGCGTACTAGAAGGTGCTCGCAACTTCGTTCACGGAAGAAATAGTTATAACCATCTTTTATACTTCAGCGGAGTCGGGCAAAAGGTATCCTTTAACCATCTGTGGATGCCCAAAAATTGTACCTATCGCATACAAAGATCTTATTTCATATAATCAATTTTAAACTTCACAGAATATTTATGAAAACTTTGATAGTGATGCATAAATCAAACTAAAATGGTTGCTGCAACCATTGCACTTGATATGCTTTGGTGGAAACAACTTTCTTGTTTGATTCAATCAGTTTTTTTCCAGTGATTGTTTACCTCTATTTAATTGAAACTCTCATGTTTCTGTATTTCCGTGTACTTGAGGTGTACAATAAAGAGTATTCTTTTACAATAATTAAATAATAAATATTAGGGACAGTCTGACACAAATCGACCTAGCCCCAAACTAAGCAAACTTGTACTATGGGTACTAGGCGACGATGTACATAATATATAGATAAATTATAATACTTAAATACATAGAAAATATTCAAGACCCAGGAAAAAACATTCGTGCTCATCACACAAATACTTGCCCTGGCCGGGATTCGAACCCGGGACCGGTAGCTTCATAGGCCGTTGTGCAACCCACTGAGCCAAACGTGTCGTCAAGTATATACATGACTTTCAATGATTATGGAAAAAAAAGAAACAGATATAATTCACCTTCTTAATTACTCCTTTGACTCGGCATCATAAAATGCATCTTTCAAGGTAATATCAATTCCATCGTTGACTTTTCCGGTATAGGTGGTCCATTTTAAACCTAGTATTAATTTCCTAATTCTCCCAATAAAAGCTAGTTCAGTATGCATCACTTTGATAACGAAAGGCCAGACTATACCTACCTGCATGGAAGCCTGTGTAATAGAGATTAATGTCAATGGCTTAAAGATTATCTTAGCCAGCATCAAGCCTCAGTAGCCTATTGTGTCCCAATATTAGTGGATGTACAATGGATTGTGGATGCTAATGAGAGTGCTATCCAGATCAAGGTTCGGGGCTATATTTAGGGGAGGGTAACCGCGGCTGGAGCCCTGGTCCTCCACAAGTGAGAGGCCTCCATTTCGGAAAAAAAAAAACGTTTAATGTGTTTGGAAAATTACTAGGGGCCTCCACTCTTTCGTTGCCCCAGGGCCACCGGAACACCTAAATCCGGTCCTAGGTTTATTCACTTACTTATGCTTGTTAAGTTGAACTCTATTTATCTATACCACAGAATAAAGTTGTAAAATGTAATGTCTTTACATTGATATATTCAAACAAATGATTGTAAGGGACTATTTGGATGTTACTAAATCGAAATATATTTATTTTTTGTATGTGTCGATGTGGCTTCTTAAACAGATTCCACGGGTAGCTAGGTATCCACAGATGGCTATAGAATTTTTACTCGACTACTCTAAAGAAAAAAGAGAGGGGTTATGACTTTTTCTGCTCCGCGAACGAACTTCCATAGAAGGTGCCCGCGTTAGGTATAACTAATAATGTTGTAACACCGCCTCTTTCAATTCTCAAAAATTAATAGCTATAATATGATACAAATGTAACCTAAGCAAGGTTTTCAAAAAGACACGTAAATATAATTATCGTTATTTATTTTGCCGCAGTTTAAACCACAAGTCAGCGCCAAATGTCCATATTGCCAAAAAAGAAACTCAACCCCAATAGTTATATATTGTGACATAGATACCAGTCAAAGGACAAAGAAAAATACGATTGCTCTCGCACGTGGTCACACCAAGACTCGAACCCGGTACCTCTCGATTACGCGTCGAGTGTGTTACCCCTACACCAAAGAGCACTAGACACGTATACGTATACACACCACATTAAAAGCACAGATGCACAAGAATTTGTATTTCAGTTTAAGAAATACTCAATTATAGCGTTAATAAACTTTATATCACCCTTAATACGGCTAACATAAACCTTATCTTTATTTGCGTGTAATCACAAAACTTTTACTATCTCATCAAGATCCAAAATTCTCCTCAAAACTTTGAATTTTATTAGAAAAAAGTTTCAGTAAACGCTCACAAAGGACCGATATTTTGATAGCTCCGTAAAACCCACACTTACCTGGCTTATTACTTTTTCTTTAGAAATTTGGGAAAAAATATTACTAAATTAATTTAGTCTGTTATAATATTCATTTTCGCTAACGTACATCTAACACTTTAGCTTGCGGTTTTGCCATAATTGCTGCAAAGTTTAAAGTTATATTAAATTCTCGCACCTATTTTGCCGTAACTATGTTTATTTAATCGTCGCATGTAAAATGATCATATATTCTAAATTAATTATTATATTATGGTGTTATTAAAGTAATAACCAAGTTAAAAATAAAATAAAATGCCACTATTCACGTAAACAGTTAAATGGCCGCAATTTAGTTTTAAGTTCACTAAATCGAAAAACTCGGTATTCGTCGGCTTTTATTGGTACAGATCGGAAGTACTATTTACATTACATTGCTGCATATCCACTTTAATAATATGCACTTTCCAGTTAAACGCAATAATGTACATCATCTCCCACAATTGTTTGGGTTGATCCCAGGTGCATCATTCCGTCGTCCTACGCGACACCATTTCCACCCTCACCACTTAGATGGTTGGCAGTTCACAACTGTGCGTTTTTCTAGAAATTTCTCCTCCGGTTATGCAAGTGTCTATGGGAGACGGTAATCGCTTACCATCAGGCGACCCGCCTGCTCGTTTGCCTCCTATGTTTAAAAAAAAATACACTTTATACGATAGACATTTAATATTCTCATTGTTTTAGTACAGCTATTGTAGAAATATCTATAGGTATATCCTTGTTCTTCTACTTAATTGTTTTCCTGGCAACAGCCCTTAAAGTAAACTACGAAGCAATCATTAAAGGGTTATTTACTATTGAGACTGTATATTAATATTGTTACAAACCTCTTGAGATTTCCCCAAGGCTTTGTATTTGGTTTAATCTGCTTTATAGGGATGCCTTAGTCGATAAATTTGTGTGAGTTTGTTTCTATACATCCTTATGTATAGAAACAAACTCACACAAATATCGATAAGTAAGGCTTGCCCTAAATATTAAAATTGTAACCTAAAAATATGCATTTATTGTCAATATAGTCTGTTCGGAATGAGAAGAATCGTGGCAGAAAAGGGAACCGACTTATGAATTCTCCATGGCAATTAAACCTTAAGGTGCGTCCATACTTGTATCATTTGCTCGTATTCGATCACCGTGGCGCGGCATGACTGCGTATCGCGCTGCTTGGACGCTCATAGTCGGCGCGGCGATCATTGCCTTGCTTGTCCGATCTGAGTGTGTGATACGCGTATCAACATGGATTTCGAGCGATCGGATCGGCGCAACGTCCAAACGCGTGATCGTGACACGCGATCATGCCACGGAACGAAGATCTGATCGGGCAAATGATACAAATGTGGACGCACCTTTACACAACATGTCTTATAAAAAATGAACAAACTTCTGCCTTTATATGTCATCGTGAATTTTATATACAAAAACCACAAGGTTTATGTATAGAATAATGTCGAAACGTGGTAAAACCGTGCATTGTTCAACAACGGAAAAAATATTTAATATTATTCGGTTTTGTCAGCGGGAAAAAGCGGCTAAAAGCCCCACTATCGTCTTACCCAGTCACAGATCGAGTGTCTGCTATGACGGGTATTTATGTTGTATTTAATATTAAATCGTTACCTATTTAGTAGTATCCCTAAGTATTTAGTCTCCGACACAAAATCGGTGCGTATATTCATTCAAAATATGTTTATTTACATACATATACAGGTCTTTCATGATCTTAATATAACAGACCAACTATTAATTACGTGATAGTGTTTTCAGCATAGCAAAAAACATAAAATAGCACGGGATTATTACTGAAGTGCGACCCCGAATGTGCGATGTACGATTGTGCGACATCTCCATTGAATGACAGGTCAATCTTACGAAATGTTAATATGCGACGTATGACAGATCGACATTACAAATATACGACAGTATTTATATGCGAAGTTATAGTTTGCGACGTATTACTGTTCGACAATACTTGTGTACGTCAGTGTGTATCTGCGAATTGAAATTGTGCGGCGTATACATTACGACAATACTGATGTTCGACGGTTCCTTTGTGCGAGATTAAATTGTGCGACGTATAAGGTACTGTACGGTAATACTAGAGTCCGACCATTTGAATTTCTTCGCAGGTGTATGAAGGTTTCCTCACGATGTTTTCCTTCACCGAAAAGTGAGTGGTAAATTTCAACTGCCATGCCGCACATAAGTTCCGAAAAACTCATTGGTACGGGGCGGATTCGAACCCATGAATAACCTCATGTTAATTATGGTAATTAATTACCTACATAAATTATTCTGAGGCAAAAATGTACAAATTGTAATATTATCCATCTAATGAACAAACCATACAATATATTTAATTAATAAAAATAAAACTTTGGGACATCGAGATCAACCCAGTCTCAAAGCATGTATAGAATATAATAAATTCCTTTACCAAAATTGGAACCCGAAACCTCTTGCTGTTATGTACATAATCAGCTATTCTAAATTTTTTTTGTTCATTTAGATGACGACTTGGAGTTAGGTAAAAATTAGTAGTGATTTTTACTTGAATCGAAGACGTGATCCAAATGTACAAAAAACTTGAGAATATCTCTCATTGCGACATGTCGCATAGTCGTGCATCGCCTATTTATATTTCACACATACAATGGTTCGCACAATTTTGCAAGTCGCATAGTCGTGCATCGCCTAAATTCGCATAAAGAGCAGTCCGCACAAATGAAGTGTCTCACAATCGTCTTTCGCCCAATCACACTTCGCACGAACAGTACTTCGCACGAGCGTGTGTCGCACATCCGTAGTAAACCCAAATAGCACTGGCATGCCCTCAAATCCTTCGACTCTTCTCCTTCCACACTGACTTTCTCGCTAGGAAATCAATTTAATGGATCTATATATTTGACGACCGGTTTGGCTCAGTGGGAGTAACGTTGCCTGCGAAGCTGAGGTCCTGGGTTCAAATCCCGGTAAGGGCAAATATTTGTGTGATGAGCATAAATATTAAATTTGTTCCCGAGTCTTGGATGTTTTTTATGTATATATAAGTAATATATCTGTTAAATATATCGTCGTCTAGTACCCATAACACAAGCCTTATTTAGCCTACCATGGGGTTAGTTCGATTTGTGTTAAATTGTCCCGTAATATTAATTTATTTTATTTATTTATATCGGAATCTCTAACGTCATTTGTCCTAATGTATCGTTTGTCATAACGCATTTTTTTAGGAAACTGAAAACTTTTCAGGATTGTTATAAAACAAACCTAACCTAACCTAACCTAATCTAAACGCCGATCTTTTAAAAAATCCTGAACAAATTACGGTTTGGAAATGATATATTAGGGCAAACGATACATTAGTACAAACTGCATTAGGGATTCCGAAGGAGACCCCAATTTAATGTATGAATTGGCAACGTAGCCCTATATTCGTATATTAATTCCTGTTGCTTTATTTACGAGAAAATGGGAGTTTAAGACCAAAATGTGTACTTTTAGGTTAGAATGTTGTTTACTATTAAGGACAAGTAAGTATGAACAAAGTATAGGTATTTCCAGAGATCGGAACCGGTATTCATTCAATCTTCAAAAATACGTGCTCTTTCTTAAACGTTTTAAAATTGTATTTAGGAGAAGTGAAATTAATCACAAAATACCTGATTCAAGTTCTACAATTTTAATAAAATATACAAAAATCTCGTAATTGAACGGAAAAAACGAATCAGTATTTCGGATATTTTGTATGAAAAAATCCCTGGGTATTTCATTATCATAATCAGCCAGAAGACTGTTTGTTTTTTTTGTTTTTGTTTGTATGTCTCTACTCTCTTTTGGTCGAGATACGACCATTCTAGAGGTGTTGAACTGGCGCCGGTGCGAGGCGCGGTAAGAAGACTTTCTGTGGTGGCCACAAGCCTACCCCAAAGAACGTCACCACTGTTGGTCCCGCATCCAGCGGTCTCCAGCGACCTTCATCAGGTAACCAGTCCACCTTGTAGGCCTATCCACGATGGATATCCTGGTGCGTGGTCCCTACTGAAGAACTCGTCTCCACCGGCAGTTGATTGTTTATTTATTTAACCGTCTCGCCTTACACACAGAAAAATGAGTTTACTAACATGTTGCTGCTTTGTTACAGGTTTAATTTTACAGCTTTGGTTTCTGGATGAAAAAAACATCCTTCACCTATCAGTTTCTTTCTTCTTCAATTTAAGAGCTACGCTCTTATCGGTGTAGCAATCGCCAGCCGTTTTTTTTATTGGGTTTACTCCTTCACTTCTAGGAAAGACATGACTTTAACCTTTTCTTTCATTTGCTCAAAGTAATTCATCTTGGCCTTTCTCTACCTCGCTTTCCCTTGATTTTTCCTTCTATGATAATTTGGAGGAAAATGTCATGTCTTAGCAGGTCTATATTATATTATATTATATATTATATTATAGGCCTATCATATTTCCTCTTCTATTTTCTATTAGACTAGCACTAATCGGTTTCTTTGGGCGTTTAAAAATCCGAAATGGCTGTAGTGTACATAAACAGTGGGGAAATTATGAGGTTTAATTTTTTTTATGGAAAATGAAACGGACATAAGTATACAATTTTCCTCTAATAGACAACTATAGCAACAGTGATGCTCGTTATTCGTAGTAAAATAAAAATAATGCACCCTTCCCATCGATATAAGAATCATCGATGGCTACGGACCCTATTCCATTGGGTTTTGATACAAGATTCAATAATTAGAGGTCGGTCAATCAAGCTTTATTGAGGCAAGTCGGTCTAGTCTGAACTCAAGCCAATGATTTGTGGAAGATAATAAATAGGATTATTATTTAATGTGTCCTTTTGAGATTTTGAACTGTTCTCTTTTTAAGTTTAATTTCTTCTTTACTTACATGTATATTTCTTGGTTCTTTTAAATCTGTTTATTTATTGATATAAAACAATTTAACGGATTATATCGCGTATACTATTTTATTTTAGTTCCCATTGAATTGTTATTTCAGTTAAATTATTTTATTTGAATGAGTAATAATCGCGGAAACAGAAGAAAATATTCTGTTTATTTATGTTAAAGTGGCAAACGAACATACGAATCGCCTGTTGGTAAGCGATCACCATCGCTCATAGACACCTGCAACACAAAAGGAGTCCAAAGCGCGTTTCCGGCTTTTCAAGTGGGAGTACGCTTTTTTCTTGAAGGATTGAATGTTGCATCGGACCGGAAATGTTTTCAGCGCTTATATGCGTTTAGCTGACCCATAGCCTTGAACGCTATTGTCAGTTCGTACATATAGGCTCACTGAGTGCCATAAAAGCATATGTGATTTCATACTGCCGATGCATTCAATTTATAAAATGTGATATTGCTATACACGCTTAAATGCAAAAGTTTGAAAAAATAAATGCTGTCAATTAATACGTAAATGTCAATTTTATTTTAGTTGTAAGTAGAATTCGGAAAAGACTGTATTATATTAAATAACAATAGACCCACAGTGTCTCTTGGAGATTGTTATTAATACCTAAATCCCAAATTGAATCCAGATTTAGTATTCCAAATCATGCTAGATAATAGCGATTATGAAGATTAATGACTGGTAATAATGATGATCTGCCGGGTGTTCAGCATGAGAGCGCCATTAGGGATATTAGGGTGATTGTACATTACCACTATGTATAGGTTGCATACGTTATCAAATATCAAAAAATATATTTAAAGTAGGCTAAGCATTGATATAGTAATAGTTAAGAATTATGAAAAAACGTCAGATTGTTGATTTCTTTTCGGCTTTCTTCAAAACAGTGGTCTCCTCGTGCCAAATGCTCCTGCAAGACTCAGACTTGTAAGAACTCTTGCGGCCTACTATGAAGTTCATTATTTCATAACTATTTACTCACGCACTTCGCAATTACGCCACTCTGCCAAATGACCGACGGCTTCAGTCTTGAGGCTGATGTTCGTAATACATTAACGATACGTAAATGTTCTCGTTTTGGGCGCCGCAATGATTCCAGAACTTGCTCCCGTTATAATGTATAGAAATTTATAATACTTAATAATTTTCTGTCAAAAAATCCATTTTAGTGAAAAAGCTTTTATGATTATCCATCAATTGCTCATCGAGACGATTCTAAGAGCCCACACTCGGTAGCCTTGCGTTATTTTATTACAAAGTTCCTATAACTGCCATCCGGCTCCATCATTAGATCAGCTCAATGGTAACATAATGGATTGTCACTAAGCATTAATAAATGTGCCAAATTTTCGCTCTATTGAAAACAGAGACGTGTGTCTTTAACTTGCAAGATTTGACCGGGATGAACATATATCAAATCAAATCAAATCAAAATATTCTTTATTCAAGTTGGCCTAGTTACAAGCACATTCGAAATGCCAGTAACATGAGAGTGAATTTAAATAAAACAATTTAACGGATTATATCGCGTATATTATCTCATTTTAGTTCCCGACGTTTCGGAAGCTTTCCAGCTTTCCATGGTCACGGGTGGACTGAGGAAAGATGTATTTTCCTCTGTCAAAGTTACAATTTGTGCAAACTACCCATTTTTTGAAAAAACACAATTAAAGGTGTACATACATGCCTGGAAAGCTTCCGAAACTTCGGGAACTAAAATGAGATAATATACGCGATATAATCCGTTAAATTGTTTTATTTCAATGAGTAATAATCGCGGAAACAGAAGAAAATATTATGAGAGTGAATGTTTGCTGGGAGACATACAATATGATCCAACATTTGCTGCAAGGATTAGGGAAACCCAGAAAAACCTAACTACTATATACAAAAATAACCACTCGAAAAAACACGATAATCTAATTTTGCAAAACATTTAACTATTAGAGAACAGCCGTTCGTTGTCAGGTTGTATATAGTCTGACTGTTCTACAACAGTTGGAAATAATTATAGGTGACACAATAGAGATTTGATTATCAATGAACAACTTAATGTTACGTCATCACCGTTCTTACGCGATCTTTTTTCTAGCAATCATATTCAGGGTATAAAGAGGGCCGACCGTTTTGGACAACTCACTTCTCAGGTGCGTCGTACCGTCAACATTTCTTGCATAATCAGAAAGATAGTTAAAAAATATATACAAAACATAATGTTTTGTATATATTTTTCTAAAGTTATTCAGTTATTTTCGTCTGGTTGTGAACATTTAATGATGCTGAGCTGATGATGGAAGATACAAGTCCTTATTAACGGTCAATAGTTGCGAGATAATTCTTTAAATATTATGGGTAAGTTGAGACTGTTAGTCGTGTTCTTTTTTAACTACCAGCAAGCTACTGGACTTAACCATTTTGACCTAGCCAATTCTTATATTTTAAATTCTTATTTACAATCAAATCCTCCTCAATCTTCCCATTCTGGGCTCTAAAAAATACTTTATATCACTAAAATCCATCACTAAAAGCAAAAATAAAAAAATTTAAATAAAAAAAAACCGACTTCAAAATAAACTAAAAAGCCAAAAATTATATTTTATGTACGGTACGGATCACATTTGAATCACCTTTTGGAGTTGGTGCCAAACCTGAAGTAAAGTTCTGTATTCAACAAAAATACGAATTACTATAACTAAATATATAGGGTAGGTAATTAAAGGCTCGCCGCCGCGGTTCTTGCGTGCCATCTTCTGTGTTAATAGTAATAAATAAATCCGTACCGTACATAAAAGATTATTCCCGGCTTTTTAGATAATTTTGAAGTCGGTTTTCTTTTATAAAAAAAAAATTTTTAGGTATGATTTATGATTTAGACATTTGATAATTGATAGTTGTTAGGGTTCCGTACCAAAAGGTTAAACCGGGACTCTATTACTAAGACTCCGCTGTCCATCCGTCCGTCTGTCTGTTTGCTCGTCTGTCACCAGGCTATCTCATGAACCGTGATAGGTTTGACAGTTAAAATTTTCACCGATGATGTATTTCCGTTACCACTATAACAAAAAATGCTAATAAACAGTATAATTTTAGATCTTTCTATCTATGTCAGTAACCAATATCAAATAATCGAGCACCGCGTCCATTTTAGTGTAGTTGCTTACGAGTAGGGCTCTGCTAACGCTGGATTTTCATAGATAAAGCCGTTTCTAGCGTATAGCGTGTACGGAATCCTCGGTGCGCGAGTCCGACTCGCACTTGGCCGGTTTTTTTCTATTCTATTGGCAAAGCTTTTGTTACCCGATAACAAGAATAAAGATCCAACATTATACACATTCCCTATTAAATAATCTCTGCACGTGATAAACGAATTGAGCTATTATTTACTATTGGGAATATTCTACTAATAGGCTAATAGGATTTGCATGCCGTGTACGGATATATCCGGATCAGAGCCGCAGCATTTAATTAGTATTGAATAATATTACAGTAAATGATCCAATGGCTAAGCCTGTGTGTACACAGCACAGTCTGTAGACACTTTAATGAAAATGCTCGGCCTCCCAAACTAAAGAGGATACTTATGAAGATAAAAAATCATTGAAATTACTTTTATAGGACTGAATTTAAAATTATTTTCACCTCACTAGCTCGGAGAAGTTCCCTTTATAGCGACAAATCTGTGTGGAAAGGTTAACTTAATCTGCTAGCGTGGAAAAGTCACTTGAAGTTCGAATGCAAATATTGTAACATGTTTGTTTTTTCGTTTTTTTATGAGTTTGCTTTGTAGATAGGCACCACAGAATCTCATAATTAAATAAATATATATTACGAGACAATTGTACACAAATCGAACTAGTCCCATGGTAACCTCAATAAGACTTGTGTTATGGGTACTAGACGACGATATATTATTTTACATAGAAAACATCCAAGACTCCGGAACAAATATTTATGCTCATCACACAAATATTTGCCCTTACCGGGATTTGAACCCAGGACCTCAGCTTCGCAGGCAACGTTACTCCCACTAAGCCAAACCGGTCGTCTTAATTGTATATCTACACCTTATTACTAATAAAGTAGGTGTGTCAGAAATGAGGATATCCGCAGAATAACCAAAATAACCGATATATTTAGCTCGCAGGTTTTGCATCCTTGAAGTGGCAGTGGGCGGGCTATGTAGCCCGGAGAACCGATTGCTGTTCGGGCAGTTCCTGGAATGGCGACCACGCATAGGAAAGCACAGCGTGGGATGGCCTCCGACTAGATGGACGGACGACCTCGTGATGGTCGCGGGGATTCGGTTGATGCGATATGCGCAAGATCGTATCCTGTGGCGAACTATAGGACGTCCGAGGCTGATAGACGACATATAGAGTCGGTGTGTACAAAATGTTCATAATTTAAAACTTTTGGCGTGGAATTATTTTTAATTTTGACTGTCTTAGAGCATTTAATTAATGGAAATAGCAAGCCGTGTCATTACTGAACAAAGTCATGGATTTATAGCGGCAGGGGGGGGGGGGGGGGGGACCTACTAAAAAAAATACCAACTTCGTATGGCATCTACAGTGGTACAATACGTCCATAAATCGTTCATAACTACTACTATAAAAACAGTAAAGCTGTCGCATAAAGGCATCATTAGAGTGCCAAATCGAGTCGATCGTAATTTGCATGTTCGCATGTAGTATTCAGATCAGTACCGCATGATTCAATTAGTATTGCCTAATAAATTTCAATATGTTCCGATAGCTAAAGCTGTGTATAGACAGACTAACGAACGCTTTCATGTAAATTGATTTCAGGTTTTTTGATGCTTTATTGCTAATATAGTGTTATATATATTTAAGTAACACTATTATTATTTACTCATTTTTTTGCTGTCACACGTATTAGGATAGATTATCTGTGATTGGCCGATGTACTGACAGCTTAGCCACCGACCAATCACAGACAAGTAAAATTGGCGTGCACCGATGGTGTTGTCAGAGGCACAGGGCAGGTCGGGCATTCGTTTTACGGCAAGTGGTAAAATAGGGTTGTAACTTTAAATTCATAACAATAAGTTAATAAATAGTCTTAAATCTATTCAGGTTGTTGGCTTTTTATATCGCAAATTATACCCTGACGAGTGTTGGATCAATACCTTCATATCAGGCAGGCATTTGATCACGTAGGGCCTACGACGATGCGTCTTTCGTCGCTTGGTCGCCTTCAAGAGCTTTTAACACATTTATTGCCAGGAACCCGCCTAGCGGGTGCTTTTCTCGTATGTAGTGAAAAGTGTGTAGCGCTACGAAAAGCTTGGCAGCGAAAGTGTGGATGAATGTCGCTGGAGTCCGCTGGACGCGGACGACGCAGGATCGGTCGTAGTGACGTTCGTTAGGTGAGGCCTGTGATGATATTCCCATTTTAGAAAGCTCTTATTAGTTAAACTTTTCTACAAATCAGACATATCACCAACCAAAAACTGAATAAGTCTGCAGACGAAAGGAGTGCCTGGCGTCCGTTGGCTCGGTGGGTGGATAACATTCGGAAGATTGCGGGTCACTTCTGGATGAGATTGGTTTAGGACCGGGATAAGTGGCATCCTCGAAGAGAGGCCTATGCTCAGTAGTGGGCGATAAAAGGCTGATATGATGATGATGATGATGATGATGATGATGATGATGATGACATTACTCCTAGAACCATTACCACTTAATAACATTATAGCAACTATCCCATGAAAGTCGCAGTGTCAAAGACCCCAACAAAGTGTACGGTTGACCAAGAAAATGGTCTTCCACTTTTGAACCTTAAATACACATGAAATAGACTCGAAAATTGGTAGACCAAATTTCTTGGTCGACCGTACTCACGATCTGTAAAGATAGAAAATCATAATGTCAATTAACTGTTAGGATACCCCAATTTTATCATCTATTTTTGAACATAGATCTCCCAATTTATCAAACACAATCGGTTTCATTAAAATAGTCATTTGAACATAAACCAAAGCTTTACAAGCACACTCATCAATAATCTTTATCTGTATACTCATATATACAGAAAAAGTCTAGATACCCAACATTTCTGTTTTTATCACAGGAACATTTTGATATCTCCCTACATTTTACCAGAATAACAAACATATTATATATTCAGAAATCAAATCAGATATAAAATTTATTCAATAATCAAACCCAAGAGGAATCCAAGGATCGGGAATAAAATCTCGATGCGACCAACGTTTCGGAAATGACGTCCCGTATTTGACAACGGTCGGTTACGCGTGGAATATAAATTTTATTTTATCATACAGGATTCACCAAAGATTATTCAGGCTTAAGGCTTAACAGAGGGATTAACTCGGCTATAATCTGGTGAAAGAATAGTTCTACCATTAATGGCTCCCAGTATATTTCAATGAAGAATTTCCAATATTTAAATCCCATTTTTGGGTCAACGGTCAGTTTTTGGAGCTTTATTCGTCGTTGGTGTAAAAGCAAATATTGTTAAAACAGATGAAGATCAGAGTTAGCCTTTTTCGTGCCCAAAGAGTAAGAGTAAGAGCAATATGGAATTCCAATAATAACATCATGGCTGGGAAAAATCATTTTGACAGAAAAGAAAAGTAACTAGGAAGTTTTAAATATCGTAAAGGAAAAGATAGATTTGATGAAGATTATTATTACGAACAGGACTTTCTCTTCGAAGAGAATAATAGAGGGATAGTTAGATGGCATAAAGAAAAGGGAAAGACCTAGAAGGACAAAATGGAACACATAAAGAAAAAAATGCTTCATCATGTAAAGAAGTAAAGGACAAAGCAGAATGTAGAATAGGCTGAAAATTTCTCTCCATCAACAAGAGCCTAGCTCTTAAATAGATGATAATGATAGATGACATAGTAAGCCGACGCTATCTATCTGTCACAGGGCTGTAAGTCTTGGACCGTAGAAGGTAGATACTTGTAATTTTCACAGAATATGTAATATTTGTAAGCTAATACGAGTACATTTAAATAACAGATAATACAATGAACATATAACTCAAAGGTGTTTATTTTGATGTTTCAGCGTCGTATCTTAAACACCAAGAATTAAAATTACAAGAGTCTAACTGGTATTAGACTCTTGTAATTTTCAAGTAATTAGTATTAGTATAATAGTCGCTATAAAACAAAAATATCGAAAAGTAAGGTCGGAATACATAAAACTTTTTATTCGGCGTTCTTTTCATACGATAGTTCGGTACACTAAGTGAGCGTCCAACTCGCACTTCACCGATTTTTTATCAACAATTGTCAGACATCAATTTTATTCTTTATATGTAGAATACATATATGTTTAGTGACCCCGACCACTGTCCCAGTTATAGGGTTTCAGTGATATATGTCTTCCGATAACCTTACAGATTGGACGATTTATTCTGTTATTAGATTTTATATACTCGTACCTACTGTTTGTACCTATTGTGTGATTTAATGTTATGAATCAGTTTGAAATTAGAAAGTAATAATAATTGTTAAAAAATAATCAATGATGGGAAATTTTAGAGAAAACTGGACAGCAAAATAATAATGAAAAGTCAATAATTATTTTGTATAAATAATCTTAATTTTATAAAAAAATGTATATTATATTGAAGATATTAAAAGTAATAATCAGTGTAATTGCGAATGTAATTGCGGGTCACTGAATCTCACTGAATAACAAAGTACATAAATATCAATATAAATAAAATAAAAATTATATATCTATACAACTTCTAAACAGTTCGCTACAAAACTGTATTCATCATCATCATCGTCATCGTCATCGTCATCGTCATCGTCATCGTCATCGTCATCGTCATCGTCATCGTCATCGTCATCGTCATCATCATCATCATCAGCCAAAAGACGTCCACTGCTGGACATAGGCCCTCGCAAAAAGCGCTACCACGTCCGGTCCTGCACCTCCTGCATCCAGCGTACTCCAGCGACCTTCATTAGTGTCTTCAAAATTGTATTGAACAGTTATAATTAATAAGATAGAGACTCTTGCATCTGCTCTTTATTATTCATTTGCATATTATTAACTACTAGATACATTATTATTAAGTACTAGATGGTGCCCGCAAGCCCGTGGAGAAAGAAATTATGACCCTTGTTTTTCTTGAGCTTAGTGGGATAAAAAGTATTCTATAACTATCTGTGGATGACCAGCTACCCGAGTACCAAAAAATATTTGAAATCTGTTTAGCCGATTAGGCGTGATGAAGCCACAACGACATATACGAACATACAAACATACAAAAAACATTATTTTTGTTTCAGTTACCTCCAAAATAAATAGTCTGTTACAATCGTTTTTTTTTTCAATATCTTCAATGTACAGACATTTTATTTTTACAACTTTATAACAGTATAGAATAGATACAAAAACTTAAGTTATACTTTGGTTATAAATAACATTAATCCCTCAAGCGTTTGCAGAAAATATTGTTTCAGGGTTTTTCAAATTTGGGCTTGTTTTGGTTACGATTACAACGGAAGTTCTCAATCTCGGGTAGTGAGAATAAATATTGTCCATTTTAATGTAAATTAATGATTTGCTAAAATCTTTCCTATTCTAACTAAAATTAGTAGTAAAAACATTGAAGAACGGAGTGCAAAATTACCAATGGCAAACAATTAACATGTTGTTCTTTACTAAAAGCGGGGCACTCCCAAATTTTCGCAGACGCGAAGCAAATCGCGTAGAATTAACGCAATTAAAACACTAGCACAAATGGAAGTCGCATCTTAATGCGCCAAGCACTCGCTCCGCCTGTGGTGGTAAACACACGGGCAGGCTATCTGCGCGTGCCCACAGTTGCGCAAACTATGCCCACAGTTAAAAATCCTGCACCAATAAGTTGCATCTCAATGTGCCAAGTACTCTCCGCCTGAGGTGGTACTCGTAAACACACGGATACGGATAGACTATACCCACAATTAAAACACTAGCACTAATGTAAGTCGTACCTCCATACGCCGAGTACTCCTCCGCCTGAGACGGTAAACATACGAAAATACTATTTGCGCGTACCCGCGGTCGCAATTAAAACACTAGCATAAATGGAAGTCACATTTCAATGCGCTGATAACTCGCTCCACCTGAGATGGTAAACAATACCTACACTAGTGCAATGAAAGTTGTATCTCAATACGTCGAGTAGCTAGGCCCCGTCTGAGGTGGTGAACAACCGACACAAAACCTGCGTGTGCCCGGGACCGCGCAAATTATATCTAAGATGAAAACACTAGAACAAATGAAAGTCGCATCTCAATGTTTTGAGTAGGTACTTGCTCTGCCCTAGGTGCTAATTTACTTATAACAGCTCAACTGGAATCGTTTGTGTTGTTTAAGTGTTGCCATACAAATTAACTTGTTTTAAGGTCTTTTATAGTCTTTATAAGTAATGACAAACTAGGAAAATGAGTTAAAATAATAATAAAAATACAATTTTAAAACGAATATTAAGGTTTGATGTAAAAATGGCGTTCGTGAAATCACCCACTAGGTGTTTAGGTAATAAACTAGGTAGGTATAAATTAGTTTTAAATTACAGAGCACCACCGAAAACCAGCGTCACAGCTTACCGTGGCATAAAGCTGAGTGGTGACACCTTTCAGCGTCGTCAATTGTTTTTGTTATTTGTATTTTTTGTTTATGCTGGCGTTGAATAAATATGTTTTCTTTCTTTCTTTCTAAATACACGGCCATGCAATATACACTCACTCACGTGTATGACATAATGCTATCTGCGTCCACTTAGAAAAGAGAGGCGAGAGCACAAAGCACAACGACTTCTGAGATAGATGCAATCGATTTTGAGAGTTGGTAGAAATTTCGTATCTTTGTCTTCATTTATAAAAAAAAACATTAATTATGACAATTTACTGATTTTCAATTAATACAAATGCCACGTACAGTCAACAATGTATATAAGCCAACATAATAAATTTCAATCCACCCGGCGCAAACCGCCGTGGCAGAAGGCGCTGCACCGTCCCGTGTATTTTCCCCTTAATTGGGCACGTTCTTGTTCTATTTTTAAACTGTTTCGATTTCAAACAGGTTTTTACCGCTTTATGAAAACAAGACCGTTTGAGGTTCAGCTACCGTGAATGAGATGGGAAAAATACAAAATGCAAAGTCAAAGTCAAAGTGTTTTATTTGTTAAACATAGGTGATGGCTGCATAAATACAGAGATGTTCAATTATTTTATGTTCCACTATGTTTTGCCGATTGGCGTACAAAAACATTGTTTAAAAATATATACCTACT
Organism: Hedya salicella; assembly: GCA_905404275.2. Classification (NCBI taxonomy): domain Eukaryota; kingdom Metazoa; phylum Arthropoda; class Insecta; order Lepidoptera; family Tortricidae; genus Hedya; species Hedya salicella. The sequence goes on along the minus strand of FR990111.1, from coordinate 12,240,239 downwards.
GCTTCTAAACAAGATTTTGTTTAAACATTATAATACAATTTACGAATTAAGATAGTTAAATTGACAATGGAATACTAATTAAAGAAAAATTAAATAATATCAATAATAATAAATTAATCTCAAATAATTACATACAATTGGAATCATCATTTAAATAATCTAAAACAGAATAATAGCACTTCTTCGTAAGTAAGGTTAATAATTTGTGTCTCAAAAGTGACATTGGTAACAGTTTAAATTCCGTAGTAGTTAATATACACTTTTACGCATTAAAGCGGTTTTTGCTTGAGCTGTGCATAAATCCTCTCTATATCTTTGCTCCAAACGTTTGCTGGTAAAACTACTTTTTTTAAATAGCGCTGGATTATTTTTTACAAACATCACTACTTCTAGAATGTACATAGAAGGCATTGTCAGGATGCTCAAATCTCTAAAATGTGATACACAACTGTCAGTCATTTGTGCATTGAATTTAAGTCTTTAGAATCCTGAGCAGATATTGTTGTTTATTAAGCAAGGCTGCAAAGTTGTTATTTGGCGCGAGTGCGAAGGAATCTAAAATTGAAACATGAGATAAGCTAGCGACTCGGGAGAAGGCAAATAATTTTGCAGCCATGCGAAACACACAACTTTTCACCTCACTATAGCGAAGAAAATGAGAGATGCAAGTATTATGAAAATATAACGAAACCAAATATTGTTTCCTTTAAAACTAGCGTTAATGAAGCTAAAAAACACACTCATAACATCTATACTATTATAAAGTTGTAAAAATGAAATGTCTGTACATTGAAGATATTAAAAAAAAAAAAAGGTTTCATCACGCCAAATCAGATAATAATAATATAATAATAATAATAATAATAATAAACTTTTATTTCAGAACACAGGATTCCATAGATATTAGTAACAATTTTTTACTTAACAACTATGTTAGTAATTATGACTAAATTAAACACTTAACTAAACTATAATTTAAGCTAGAGGTCAGTTTGGGGACCATATTTCAACCCCTTTAACCTGACCAATCCAATACCTAAATATAGGGCAATCAGGCCTATCAGCAATCACATTCAGGAGGCTGTTAGAACTCCTTCTCACCCGTCCCAGGAGGGAAACGATTTTTTTGCGCATGATTGCTGGAAATCCGTCTGTTCGTGCCTCGCAAAACATTCCCGACGCGCTACATCTCCTGGGCAGCCCTAACAGCATCCTGAATATGTTGTTGTATTGCACTCTGAGTGCGCTGTAGGCTCGCTTCGTGTACCGGATCCATAGGCTACTTGTATAAAAAGCTTGGCAGTATGCTTTAAATAGGGTTATTTTTACCTCATTTGAGCAGCGAGCAAATCTACGGACCAGCATATTTCCACGAACTGCCAGCGCCCTCCTTTCCCGTTCAATATCCTGGTCATCTTTTAAATCACTGGTGATGATATGACCAAGATATTTAAACTTGTCTACCACCTTAAGTGGCGTCCCATTTAGAAGGATGGGGGGTACATGGTAAGGCTTCAGCGTTCCTGCCTTGAACACCATCACCTCACTCTTACGAGGGTTGTATTCCAGACCATGACATTTGGCGAACGCCTCACAAACGCCCAGCATCTTAGCAAGCGCGCATGCAGCCGGCGCCAGCAGCACCATGTCATCGGCATAACTGATGTTATTGACTGCAAGATAAACGGATTTCAACTATTTTTAGTACACGGGTAGCTATGTATCTCCAGGGCTGAGCTATAGGATACTTTTTACCTGACTACACAGTCAAAAAAAGAGGGTTATGACTTATTTTCCTCCGCAAACGAAGTTACAGGCGCCTTCTTTAATAAAATAAATATAAATTTGAACTTATTTTTCCACGCTAGCTGATAAAGGGAACTTTTCCGAGCTCGTGGGGTGAAAAAACAATTGGCGCATCACTTGCTTGTTCTATTTACAAATATTTTACTAGGTAACATGAGACATTTATACTATTATAAAGTTGTAAAAATTTAATGTCTGTACATTGAAGATATTACAAAAAAAAATTGTACCGGACTATTTGGAGGTCACTGAATTAAAAAATATATTTTTTGGATTTTTTGTATGTTTGTACGCTCGTATCTGTCGTGGCTTCATCACGCCAAATCGTCTGAATGAATTACAACTATTTTTGGTACACGGGTAGCTGGGTATCTCCAGGCGGTTATAGGATACTTCTTACTTGACTACGCTGAGGTAAAAAAAGGGGTTATGACTTTACCTCCTCCGCGAATGATGTTGCGGGCGCCTTTTAGTATATCATATTTTTGCTTGAGCATAGTTGGGTAACCATGGTTGTTTTTTGTGAATGAAGTACATCACTCCAATATTCCATTCGTCAGTTTGTTGTTCCAAATTCCAGATTTCAGTAATAAGTTCATATAACCTGTTTAATAACTTGATATAATCTGATTTGTGCTGCTCCTTCGCCATACTTCCATATCTACGCATGGGATTAATGGATCATGGTTCCAAGCCATGGTATTCTTCAGTCTCTTGATTGTTTTCTTCACGTCATTTAAGCTTGGTTCTTTTACCTTATCTACACTCTCTTAAGATAGATTGAATATTAACTAAATACAATTTTAAGTAATTGACGAAGCATCTTACGGATTGATAAAACTAACTTGGTTATCACAGTGACGTAAACTAAAATTTGGAAGTTGCCACAAAAGCCACTTTGCTCGATTGTGAGCAGTACCCTAAATAAAAACCGGTTAAAATTTGAGCTCTAAAACTGTAAATATCCGTTATTTTGCACTTGAAACAATTCCAATAGTTAGCAGGAAAGTCATTAACCAATATAAAATTCTATTTAAAATTCTTTCAGCGCAAAACCAACTGCCAAAAACAATCATACTATCTACAATAAACTTGTATGACAAAGAATGCAATTTCAGCGGCTGACCTGGGGAGCACTCTTTGCAGTTTGAAAAAGTCCACAGAAAAAGAACCGTAAGAAAAGTGCTTTAAGGTACATATTGTTCCACAAGGTTTATAAGATTTTAGTCCGATGTGACAATACAAAATTGTAACTAACAGAGTGCTGCGTTCTTAAATCGAAAGAGTCTAAGTTTCCCGCCCTAGTGAAGAAAATTGAACGTAACGCGACGGATGATTGAGTTGCTTGTTTGATGTTTAGAGTTCAAAGTCTTATTTTTCGAATGTTAGTGAATAGCGACACTTTAGAGGAGTTGGAACGCGAAAATATGAGAAAAAGCGGTAATTTCCTGTTGTTAGGGGTCGGAGTAGTTTGGAACTAACATTTCCGCTTAACGAGTTCAGTTCAGCTCCTAAATGAGCTAATTCTACAAGGTTTTCATTCTGTGTTCAAATACACTTAACAATGTTATAAAGCAATTACAAGCCAGCATTAAAACCAAGTACAATGAAGACACTTTAAAATTTTAGCGATTTAACGATATTTTACTTTGAGTAACTCGACCACGGGTCATGTTAAGAGTCCCCGGCAAGCTCGGTTGTCTATACAAACGTAGTTAAGCTCACATTTTAAAACGACTAGCTAGTTTGCTCTGAAACTTTGTACTTAGAATAAGTTAAGGTATATCCAGGTGTGTAATTAGTTTTTGTAGCTCCAGATACAATAGTAAAAAATATATAGCGAATTCATATTTTTCACACAAAACTTGTTTTTGCTCTATTTCGTCTGTTTTATAAACTAGATCCATATAAACTACTTACAGCCCTACATATACCTTATATTATTGTATATGCAAAGTTTAGTTACAATCCAACACGTAGTTTTAAAATGACAACGAAACTCCGTTTGTATGGGAAGGTGAAATTCGGCCGAGCTTGCCGGGGACTCTTAAAACGTATAATTTTGTAGACGACAATACTCGTAGTTCTGGATACATACTGTCAAAAAATCTTTTAAGAAAGGGATATTAAAAAACTGCACATTGTGAATTTTTATCTTGTCCCCCATTTTCCCCAATACTTAGTAACACCTATTGGGGTAAATTGTAAATGTATGAACTGTTTATTGCGTGTATGGAAATTGAGGTTTCAATTTGCAGATACATGGGCATAAAATAGGTACACTGAACCCTACCTTTACAGGTGTACAAGGTTAAATTCTAAAACAGAATAAAATAACAATTACAAAGTATTGATAGATTAATTAACAGATACAGCATGTCGATGGTATTTCCCATATTACTGGCTACGAGAGTATTGTTACGAAAATGTCGGTTGCAAAAGTGTTAAAAATAATAATAGTCAATTTACGCCAAAAACATAATGAACCATTGCATTCAAAACCGGTCGATACAATAACATCTCTGTAGCCGTATATACCAGTTTGTTATTCGACCTTAGCCAACTTTTTTGGCAAATGTTATGACCCATATCAGAGATTGATAACATAACCAGAACAGTCATATATATTACATCGCCCCCACTCTAAAGAACGTAAGTGAAGTACTTTTGTATTAATGATACGTCTTTTTGCATTTGATAAGCTAAATGGCGTAATACTGTTAGACCATAAATGCCTCATAAGCCATTTTTCCACTAAATCAGCGATGACCACAATGCGACTTGGCTGATTTATATTCTTAGACAATTTGTCCCTAACTCCGTTTGCAAATTGTCCTAGAGATGGCGCTGTTCAATTGTCAAGGAAATGTTACATTTGCGTTTACGATTAAGATAAAATCACATTGGCGTCTAATCTGAAATGGGTTACCACCCGCAGATGACAAATTATCCTTGTACCAAAAATGGTTGAAATTCGTTCAGCCATTTTGGTATGACGGAAGCACGCATAAAAGAACATACAGACTATCGTAAAAAAAACAAACAATATTTTTCGATTCTAGTTAAACTTATTTTTTGAAAATCTGTTCAATGTACAGACATTTAATTTTTACAACTTTATAATGGTAAAAATATCACAAATGCCATACAACGAATATCGGTTTTAAATAAATGGCTCTTAAGGGCCAGTGAAGCTTCAAGCAATGAGAGCCCAAATTTTTACCGCATTCTTTCTCAAGATGGCCGTGTCAAGGTCACGAATACTTAACCCCGAGTAAAGTGTCGACCTCGATGTTATAAAGTGAAACAATGTCTCCTTAAAATGTACGTTTACAGCTAATAAAAACCTGTCAAACGACAAGGAAAACATAATGCATAACAATGGCTTAATAATAAAATATATACAGCTTCTTCTCATTTATTGATGAATGGGTAGTATTTTCCTCAAACAGACACAGAAAAAAAACCGGCCAAGTGCGAGTCGGACTCGTGCACCCAGAGTTTTGTACTAAAATGTACGCTAAACGGCCGTACCTATGAAAAACCAGTGTTAGCAGGGCCAAGCAAAATGTACGCGGTGGTCGATCATTTTATATTAGTTACCGACATGGACAGACATAAAATTATACTGTTTTTAGCATTTGTTGTTATAGCGGTAACAGAAATACATCATCTGTAAAAATTTCAACTTTCTAGCTATCACGATTCATGAGATACAGCCTGGTGTATGACGGACAGACAGACGGTCTGCCGGATAGCGGAGTCTTAGTAATAGGGGCCCCGTCTTACCCTTGGGGTAGGGAACCCTAAAAAAATTTGTCGTTCCAGCAAAGGCATGATTTAGCCCCATTAATTTTAAAGACCAAAAGTAAAACGAGAAATCCATGAGAACAATGCCACAAGCAAAAACTAGTTATTTACAAAACAAGAACAAACCATAAAAAAACCCAAACTCAAAATATTACAGCCTATATGACTCCCACGACCAAGACAAATGTACCATCTCATACGTCATCAGTCTAGTCGATTAAGCTACAATACGCCAAAGAAACAGACATACATACACTTGAATAACATAACCCAGGTTATAACGCAGTTACTCGTAGGTAAAATATAAGGCACTAGAAGATCCCCGTCACTTCGTCAGCGGAGTAGAAAAAAATCGTAACCATTTTTTTTCTTCAGCGTAGTCGGTTAAAAAGTATCCTATAACCACGTGAAGATACCCAGCTACCCGTGTACCAAAAATCGTTGAAATCCGTTAAGCCGTTTTGGCGTGATGAAGCCACAACGTTACATACAAAAAATCAAACAAAAATATTTTTCAATTCCTGACCTCCAAATAGTTTGAGTTATTTATTTGAAAATATCTTCAATGTACAGATAATTCATTTTTACAACTTTTTAATACCTAGTATAAAATAGAATTTATTTCGTGATAAAAAAATAAGCTATACACTTACTACTTCTAGTCTTTCGTCATCACCTTTTTGTTTGTTGTGTTTAGATACGAAGTTTTTAAGTCCATCCATCCAGCATCCAGCTGGAAATAAGTACAAATTGATTTGCACGTCACACAAACACTGCGGAGTCTAAGTTAGTAACAAAGTAGATAATACGACTAATTGTAACAATAAGAACATGTTTTCCTAATCGTAAATAAATGTACAAAAATATAAACTATGTATACCTACATACAAATATGTAAAGTTTTGTATTTACATATTTGTATGTAGGTATACATAGTAAATATTATTTTCTTTCTTACAAAATTCCCAAAGTATAAAGTCTCTTCCAGTAACCACAAGAGTGCGCTGCGCATACCGTAGCACTCAGTACCGTGTAGACTGCCGGCGTGACTCTACGTCACCCTCTACGGCGATCGCGACCGTGTATTGTAACTCTAACCGTGTATTGTGCAACTGAACCGTGTACTAACCGTGTTGTGAAATTCTGTGAAGTGACTTTATGAGGCTTCCGAGTGGCTAAAGGTTTGTATATTTTTACTTTTTTTTTAATTTAATTAGTTTGGTTTGATTGCGCCATTAAGTTTAGAGCGGCGTGAAATTGACGATTGTTTTGAGTTAACTGTTTTTATGTGTTTTTAAGGGCTTGGATGCGGTGTTGATTATTTGCCTGATATATTATATTTATAAAGGGTATCAGTTAAGTTAAAAAGTGTGATGGGTTACAACATTAAAACTAAGCTTGACTACATATATGTATATATTTATTAAAGATAAGTAAGTCTACCAATTGTTTGGCTTTCCCTGACCTTTAAAAAATACTGCGTAAAATAGAATATAATAAAATAATAAAAAAAGGTACGCGTTACGTCTGCAAGCTATTCTTGTCCATTCTCAATCGACCTTTAGCGATTTTTGCTAAACGTTGTTCAGATTGAAAAATAAACAAGAAAAATAAATATCTTAGTCCTTGACAATGTCTCTTTAACCTTCAACCTTAGTCAGAGCAATAGAAGCGACTAAGAGGGTGCCAATTATTGGGATAAGATTAATTCCGACAAAACTAGAAGAAGCCTCAATAATCTTCAAACAGTTTCAGAAAGGCGGCAAAGCCTAATGATCTTCTATTTAAAAAAAACTCGCAATATCTTCTCCATGTATTTTGGAGCTACCATGTAATAGACAGATACATACGTTAAGTTCATAACACGCCACTTATTTGTGGGGTTTAAACATGAATTTTGTTTAGCAATTTTGAGTTTTAATAGGATCACTTTATTTGGGTCAGGTTCGGAGAACATGATGGACGAATTCACTAAAAGGCAAATAGAATATTCACTAACTAAGTTTCAAGAGACTTCCGTTCTATTTAAAAACCAATCAACATGTTGACAGTATGAAATGGAAACCATTAAAATCAAAACACATTTCATACATTTTTTCGAGGTAACCCTTCTCTAAATAAAGTCTCAGTTAGTGAATGAGTCTGCATATTCGGATCCTATTATAGCGGGAAACAATGGTCAATATAGCTGCTTCTACTTCAACACATAATTTACGGCCAATTTTCGTGTGAAATAGATCCGACCCTTGATTTAAGACACCAGCCAATTTAGCCAACACCTCCCGAACTTTTTACTTTCGAACACCCGAGGCCCAAGAATTTCCTCACTTCAAGTGTAACAAATACATTTGGCATTCTAAATAGGTCACCTTTTCTTCCTTCGAAAACTCATGCTTTCTATTTCACGTTTCTCAGCGTTAAGCTTGTAATATATTTGAATGAGATACAGTATAAATAGCCCGTCAATCAATCTATCAAAATTTTACATCTGGGTGTCTGGGGATAAGGATGGATACTAACTCAAGGCGACAGAGTACGGATAGAGGCATTTGAGATGTGGTGCTGGCGGAGAATGAAGAGAACAAGTGGGACAGAAAGAGACACACATGAGGTGGTATTGGATAGGGTAAAAGAAAAAATATGTATTCTACATGCTATAGAAACTTGAGGAGGGAAAATTGTACGGTATTTGATACGACACGACGAGCTAATACAAAAGATAATAGAAGGAAAAGTTAAGGGAAGGAGAGGAAGAGGAAGGCCAAGAATCAGTTATGTATATATATATATATATACCAGATAAAAGGAACGGTAGGTATTGTGACGTACCAAGAAGTTAAAGAACTTGCACTAAGAAGACAGGACTGGAACGAACTGCACCGCCACGAGTGAAACTCTTAAATAATGAATGAATAAGATTCGAACACGTAAGCAGAAGAGGTTTTTAGCGACCAAAATGGTTTCCATGGTAACATTGTTGTCGGAAAACATTAAAATATAATACATTTGGCTTTCGCTAGAAAACAAAAAAAATGCCTTCAACTCTCGTTGAATTTCAATTAGAATGCAGCCACCAGTTTTTTTTCTAAAAGACTTAAGATCGGTGGAACCCTTCATAATTCATCCTTTGGGGAGCGCAAACCAACAAACGTGAATTGCTTTGAACTTATGGTGGTCGAGTTTATCATTATCTCTAAAGTCTCCAAAGGACTTTCAGTTATCGGGGCTTGTGTTGCCAGCAATCTAGCATGCCTATACCTATATTATTTTATGCATTGCATATTCTTGGTCACGTTTTTCATTGGTTGCCAGGACGAACGATGCAACTCGTCTCTCGATAGTATCGATTAATCTAAGTTTGCACCTGGTTCCATAGGCGTTGCATACAAACGAAGTACAGTCAGCTGCAAAAAGACGTACACGATTAGTCCGTTCAGAAATATCTTCTCTCAACATCTAACTGTCGCAGTCGGTCGACGCAGGGCAGCTCGTGGCGAGTTTTTGCGGAGTAGCGACCCCACGTACCTGAGTGCTCCTGGGGGACCCTGATGTTGGGTAAGGACCCCCGCCTCTGGCTTGCCTTAACCGGTCGGTCAGAGTGGAGTCACAAGCTCGAGGGTGGATGTGACGCGTAAGAGAGTCAAGCGAAGATATAATTGAACGGACTAATCATGTATATCTTTTGCAGCTAACTGTACAGACTTAGAGTAATCGGGTTATAAAAATGTATTTTCATATTTTGGATTCTTGCAAATTAGGTTTTGTTCATTTGAATTGTGGTTGAAAAAATATAACAGATAAATATATATAAAAATTTGCTTCTCTGTTAGCAAATAATATTTTAGAAGATGCTTTAAAAATATTTGTGTGATGAGCAATAAATATTTGTTCCTGAGCTTGGATGTTTTATATGTATGTAAGTAATATATCTATTAAATATATCGTCGTCTAGTACCCATAACACAAGCCTTATTGAGCTTACCATGGGGCTAGTTCGATTTGTGTAAAATTGTACCGTAATATTTATTTGTACCGTAATATTCATTTAAGTGTCGTTGTGGCTTCATCACGCTAAATCGGCTAAACGAATTTCAACTATTTTTGTTATTTATTTATCTTTCTATCCTATTTCTTTTGTAAGTATAAGTGTCAGATTATGTTGATAGACAGCAACATCTGAAAAACAATATTAGACTTGGAATTCTAGATTATTATCTACTTTGCATTTTCTAGTTATTTATAGCACATGACACTGAAGTTTCGAGACAACATAAAATAAAGTAGATTTTTTTTTTTCTGAAAAAATGCAGCAAGAAATTTAGATATAAATTCTTGACAAATAGCTTTAAAGGAAATGGAAATCTATATCGACGTTAACTTTCAAGTAAAACTAAAGTTTCGTTAAAAGGAAACTTAACTTTAGAAAAATGTAGTTTGTCTCTCGATCTGTATGACCCAAATAGGTAAGTATTTGACTTCGTTCTGCCGTGAGGGCAAATGCTTATGTATATTTGTATATAACATGTTCAAATGTATTTTTTCTAGATACTCTGTACTGGATAAGATCCAAGTTTTGGAGTATAATGTATGGAGCAAGGAAGTGAATATAGTTTTGTGATACTTACAGCTAAAGTAGAAAATTTTACGTCATAGGCACATTGGGTTTTGTTTAATTCAAATTTTATTTTCTTCTTTTTTGACATAAAATCTTGTAATTAAAGTTGTTTCCTTTTTTACTTTAAGGTTTTAAATTTTATTGTACTGATAATTTCATAAGTTTCAATAATCTACTACTTGAATTTTCTTCCTTACATGTGTGATGTGTGTGTTTCTGCTGTCCTATAACAGCAGACTGAACTGATTACCTATTCTATTTATTAAAAAATATTATGAGAAAATATTCTGACGGAGGAATTATGACAAGAGTACCTACGGAGAAATTAGGCTTAGGAAAAGTTTATTTTTTTTCACAATAAATGTACCATTCCCGAAGCCTTCTTGAAAGGCATTTAGTTGGCCATTTCTCGAATCAATCACATCACATCAATTTCAAAAACTGCATCGGCTGTTTATATTGGCTCAACGGTAGAACGTATTTTTACTCAGTTTGCTTATTTTTTGGCACGAGCAAAACTCTAATTGTTCAGCCTAACGCTTGGCAAGCGCGTCTGGTGACCTCATATTGAGAGGAAGTTTTTGCGCGGCGTATATTGAAAAAGTTTTTTTAAAGTTAGCGGGAAAATATACAAAACGCATATACTTTTGACTCGACCGGGTTTTGAGCTTATATAATGCAGTTTGTAAGCAGATTACCTTATAGTTTTTTTTTTTTAAACAGACGAGCATCCAAACAGAAAAAACAGGGACGAAAAAATTAAGCTGCAAAAGGGATCTATAAAATATCGGAATCCCTAACATCGTCGTTTGTCCTAATGTATTGTTCGTCCTAACGCATTTTTTTATGAAACTGTAAACTTTTCAGGATGGTTATAAAATAAACCTTACCTATACGATGATCTTATTAAAAATCCTGAAGAATTTACGGTTTCTGAAAAAAATGCAATTGGACAAACGATACATCAGGATAAGGACACACGATAATTAGGAATTCCGAAGGAGACCCTTCTAAACTTACCTTACAAATATCATAAACCTCTCGTCTGTGTGAACGCGTGGCAACTGATGAGTTATAACCCGCTAGCAACTTGTGAAAAACAATATTAGATATGGAATTCTACATTATTATCTACTTTGCAATTTCTAGTCATTTATGGCACATGTCACTGAAGTTTCGAGACAATATAAAATAAGGTATAGAATTTATTGTATTTTCTGCAAAAATGCAGCAAGACATTAAAATTTAATTTCTTGTAATAGCTTTAAAGGAAATGGAAATCTATATCGACATTAACTTTCAAGTAGAACTAAAGTTTCGTTAAAAAGAAACTTAACTTCTGAAAAATGTAGTTTGTCTCTCGATCTGTATGACTCAAAAAGGCAAGTATTACTTCGTTCTGCCGTAAGAGCAAATGCTTATGTATATTTATATATAACATGTTTAAATGTATGTTTTCTAGTTACTCTGTACTGGAAAAGATCCAAGTCTTGGAGTATAATGTATACAGGAAGGAAGTGAAGATGGTTTGGTGATACTTACAGCTATAGTAGAAGTATTAAATTTTACGTAATATTGGTATAATATTATTGGCACATTGGCTTTACTTTAATTAAAAGTTACAAGTAAGAGTAAAAACCCGCTAGCGGAATTCTACTCTTGCTTGTATGGCCATGAAAGAATGTCGTATTACTGGCATAAATTTATGAATGACCAAAACATAAGGCATTTCTAATTATTTACTATTCTCTTTGCGAACATATTTTCCCGAAGATCCGAGTTGACATAATGTAATACGTTATGTCAACTCAAAATCTACAAATACTTTTTAGACATACTTTTTGAATAGAGTAAGATTATGTTTTAAGTTTGGTATTTTTGTGTTAGTTAATTTGGTTAAACCTATGATTGTACTCGCTTGGTAAATAAGTTCTGTTACTAAGTTTTTTGCAAATAAAATAAAATTACGATATTTTTTACATCATTACCGTATATCGATTTGAAGCCTAGTTTTTGCTACGTAAGAAAACATACAATTTACTAAAATTTAGTCCCTCTACTTTCTTTGCCAAAGCTTTGATATATACCACCGCTGGAATTACGCACAAGATACGATGAAAATTTCTTATTCAAAGTAGTACCAGTGTAGAGCCAGTGTTTACGATAGTTACGAAAGTAAATAGTATAGTTTTCTGAAACCTCTATGTAAGGGCTTCTTTTGTAATAACTATTATTATTTTGTATCCGTCCCGACACTAAATATTCCTATCAAAAAGTTAAGGTAGTTTTTCAGTTTAGCACAAAATACTGTAAATTCACTAGCGCGCAACTGAACAAAATACGTGAAACACGAATATACTGGCGATTGTGTCGCCGTGGACATAAATTGCAACTAAAAATAAAGATGAAGATTTGATTAAAGTCTTTCATAACCATAAACTCTACAAAAAAAATGTATTTCAAATGAGGGACTGATTATCCACTTGACTCTTGTGTGTATTTTTATAGCATGTTTGTCTTAAGGTTTAGGGGCTGGCAAAGAAAATAACGATGCAAAATTATGAAAAAAATCACAATTTCCTAACTGGCATAAACTAAGCTTTGAATAGATGTATGGGTAAATTACCAAAAAAAACCTTGTAACAAAACGTATTAACCAACTAAGTAGTGATATAATTCTCTTAAGTTAAGTCTATCTGTCTTTACTACAGAAGAACGTACATACAACTCTCATAGTTTTTGCCGTGAAATATTTTCGGTCAATGTCAACGAGACGTCTCTCATCAAAATTCTGGAAATGTCGATGTCAAACACAATACATGTAGATATACGTTTTCACACCTTATTTCAATGGAATAAGGTTAACAAATGTAAACATATTTTTGACCTACCTAATAACAAAATCTCTAACGAGGTCCTTATCGAATAATTTTTAACTCGTCATGACTTGCCAAGAATACGACATTTTTGTCGAATAGTTTCAGGTTTTGGATGTACTGCATGGCGTAAGGTATCAATTTTAGTTTTTTTTAGCAACATTAAAACAACATACGAAATTCTACTTAGCAACTAAAATACGAAACACTTAATCCATATCTTATGCGTACGAAAAGGTTATTTTCAATTGACACTTCAATTTGAGGACAAAATACTTACGAACATTTAATATAATATAAGGTTGTAGGTAAGTTCAACTTCGAGAAGGAGGTCAATCGTCGAATCCATCTCCGTTGGGCAGCATACGCGAAGCTACGTCATATCTTTTCGTCAAAAATACCCCAATATTTGAAGACGAAGGTATTCGAACAGTGCGTGTTGCCAGTCATGACCTACGGAACTGAGACATGGTCGTTCACAATGGGACTCATAAGGCGGGTCAGACGCGCACGTGCAATAGAAAAGGTTATGCTCGGGGTTTCTCTTCGTGATAGAATCAGAAATGAGGATATCTGCAGAAGAACCAAAGTAACCGACATAGCTCACAGGATTGCACAGTTTAAGAGGCAATCGGCGGGTCATATAGCCCGGAGAACGGATTGCCGTTGAGGCCGTAAAGTCCTGGAGCGGTGACCACGCACAGGAAAGCGCAGCGTCGGACGGCCCCCGACTAGGTGGACGGATGGCCTCGTAAGGGTCGCAGGGCGTCGGTGGATGCGGTCTGTGCAGAATCGCACCCTGTGGCGAGCTATAGGAGAGGCCTATATTCAGCAGTGGACGTCCGTGGCGTAGAGATAGATAGATGGTTGAGTAATTATTACTAATGTGTGTCGTACTTAAGTTGACAGTAGGTAAGAGTAATAATGAAGCATTCATAATTTATGGAGCGCTTTATGGAAAAGTCTAAAAATGTGATTTTATCATTGTTGAGTTTTTATGAGATTGAAGACGCCGTTCTATAGCAAGGAAAAAATTGTCAAATATTGTCAACATCCCAATTGACGGTGCCCTGCCACAGTATTACAATATATTACAGTAGTGAAACGCTTTTGATGTCGGGCGACGCCGCCGCTCGTGTTAGTACGTACGCTGTCACGCGCCGATGTGCTAGGGTTGTCGTAAAATGGAAAATAAAATAAACGTCATTATTATGCAACGATTTATTTACAAGTAAGTAACAATTAGCTAGTATTTATTTACAGATGTTGCACAGTCAGATATATTTACATGAGATTTTATTTTTAGACATTTTAAGTTTTCTACTTTTCTCTTCTTTAACTATGTAATTTATTCGCATGCATATGAACAACTTGAGCATAAATGTGTGTGTCGTTGCCGCTTCATTACATCAAAACAGCTACACGGATTTCAACTATTTTTAGTACACGGGCAGCTGGGCTGGGCACCCACGATGGTTATAGGATGCTTTTTACTCGTAAAAAAAAAACAAAATGTGCTTACCCAAAACGCGACCCAAACTACGAAAAAAACCGTTTTCTATGCCATCGCAATATCATTGTCGAGCCAAGCTACTCCAAAATTAGTGCTTACTTGACGATATTACTTCCAACATATTAGGCTATGGGTTGAAGTTAGGTGACTACTTAATAACGTAATAACAGGATAAACAATCTTACTTGCCTCACAGGGAAATCTATGAAATCTTAAATCCTTATTTAATGTGGTCGATGTACATCCGTACACGGAACAGGTGCGCACCATTGTAATAAAACAAAATCATTCACCGCTCACTTAAAAACATGTACGCGCCTGCCCTGAAAGCTTAAGAACGCCTACTAGGCGAGTTGGCGTCGTCGGCCCGCGCCGCCCGCTTCCCCGCGACACACCGCACCGTTGCTCTGCGCAAGTAGGTACATTCGTTGCGCAATTGTATGAATATTGTTAAACTGTGGCCCTGCCGTGGTGATATGTCAAGGCACTTTGGGAGCAGTTTAAATGTTTTTCGTGTACCTCCATATATTTTTTTCTGTCCCTATCTGTACCCTCGGGAACCGCCGTCAAAGCATATTCGTTCGCTTTATTTTTACGCCTATACGCTGACCTACTTTTGGGAACGCCGGATTATTTGACAGGTGACTGTCAATGTTAGGCGTGTGATCTGAGCTGTTTGTTCAGAAGTTAAATTGCTCGTGGTTCAAGTTTGACGTTCAGGGACATGTTTATTATATCGGTGATTAATTGTTATTTTATAGATAAAAAAAAATATATATTTTTGTGGTTTACGTTTAAATGACAAATACTTGTCATTTATCTGGTCACATTATTTTGATAGGAACAAAAATGGTCCATTTCATGGAAATATATTATAGGACCCAATTCCAAATAATCTAGATACCTACTATATTTATGTTTCTCAAAAACAAAATCGTATTTATGATTTAAAAAAAGTACAATTGCTTCTAGCGAAAGGATAATTAATCGAATGCTTCAAACGGGATTTAAACCTTTGATCATATGACGGCCAAATGACGGAAATGGCAGATGTTTCTTCTTCAATACATTCTCATAATTATTCGACTTAAAAAGAAAAAAAAACTCAATAATAGATAGATTCGGGAGTTATTTTTGTGGATACTTCCTTTGCTATTTAGCGAAATAGTGTCTTGGTAAGATGTGACGATAAGATGTGCTCACATGCGTATATTTTTATACAGTTTTTACAAAAAAAAAAATCGCAAGCAAATACAACAAATCAACACTAAACAGTATGATCCTCGACAAGTGTTTCGCCTTTCTACGAATCAGTCATTTTCGTTGTTAGTCCGGCGTCCAACTGAGAATTGAGATGTCCATTTTTAAGGTTCCGTACTAAACAGGTAAAAAGGAACCCTTAAGGTGCGACTCTGCTTGTCTGTCTGTCCGACTATTAGAGCGCCATATCTCAAATACTACTTATGCTATTTGAAATTTGGAATATTTATAAATAATGTTAGCCCACGTGTATTGCAACACATTTTCGCACATTTTATTAAATTTTGTTTAATTCAGGAAAATTTTGAAAAGCAAAATAAATTTTACCAAGCAAAAAATCAGAAATTTTGTAGAATTATGTAATTTGAGTTGAATATTACACGAAAATTATACCATTTATCTTTCAGTGTTACTTTTTTTTTAATCACCAAAAAATATTGTTGAATAACCCGGTTTGATTAAGTTTGCCCCTCATTTGTATGTGACGCCATAGATACCAGACGCAAACTTAACTTAACCGGCAAGTTAAATCGGAATAAGAGAAGCAGCACTTATTGTTGGCTGAGAGATGTCCAAAACGGTTTGCCCTATTTATATCCTGAAACACTAATAAAATAAGGTACTCAAACAAAATAGCGTTATTTCTTTGAACTCGTGAATAAAATCGTTACTGCCCCTGTATTTAATTCGTTTATTTAAAAACCCTTTATATTTCACAACTAAAGTGTACTAAGTCAATTGACAAGCACGTTCCACATTGAACTGTGCCACTTCGCTATAAAGTCTAACTTTAATTTATCAACGATATCATTTGTTTCATGTTGTTTTCAATGACACTTACTATAGCGTGACCATTTTGCGTGTCTATGGGTAGATATTTTGCAGATTATTTGCATGAAATTTTGTTTTTGTAATTACTTTTAATAAGTACCTTCAGCCAGAGGCTAATTATAGCAAAATATTTTAGGGCGGTCAATGTTGACCTGATATTCCGAAACGGAATAAAGAGACCATTATCCGTCCATCGTGTCCTTCTTTACCATCAGCCCGGAGTCGTCCAGTGCTGAACATAGGCCTTCCCCAATTCACGCCTGCACACCCGGTCCTTAGTTCTGCGCATCCAATCGCTTCCCGCTAGTCTCTTCAGGTCGTCGGTCCATCTGGCGGGGGATCCTCCCACAGGGCGATTCGTTCGAGGTCTCCAATCTAGAACTCGACATTCTTTATAAAAAGCTTTTATTTTACTTCTATCTATGTATCTATCAGCCACGGACGTCCACTGCTGAACATAGGCCTCCCTATAGCTCGCCACAGGGTGCGATCCTGCGCCGACCGCTTGTATTGACTCCCCGCGACCCTTACGAGGTGATCCGTCCACCTAGTCGGGGGCCGTCCCACGCTACGTATATTTATTTTACTTGCCGTGTCAGTATGCAGGTACTAGCCTACTGGATTCCCTAGTCTTTACTTGACTGTGCTTGTGTGTGCATGTGTCTAGACTTGGCCATCTATGACTCAGTGTTCATTTTTTAGGTTGACCGTTTCGTTCGGAAACGTTCTATGAGAGTTAACTTGTTAAACTGGTTTGACATTTGTCAATCCGGCTTAACAAGTTAACACTCATAATAATCTACAGCCAAATAATAATAATAATAATATCATTTATTTCGAAACTCATGGCTTCATATCACAACACAATACATCAAATTTAAATGATACGTAACAATGAAATACAGATTATATTTAAATTAAATAGAATTTACAATACTATATTATATGTCTCTGTTAGTAAATGTCTTACATCTAAACTGTTAGTAAGCATTATTGCCTATAATATGGAGTGCACTACAATTATTAATATAGGCTCCATCTAACCTGCCTGCAGACATGGCTAGGATGCTGTTGGTACTGACCCGCACCCTGTAAAGCAGCGAGGTGGCTCTCTTGCGCATGATCGCCGAGAAGCTGTCAACGCGCGCCTCTGCGAACATTGCAGACGCGCTGCAGTAGCGAGTCAGCCCCATCAGCACCCTAAACGCATTGTTATTTTGCAGGCGCAAAGCGCTGTACTGTTTTAACGTGTAATTCACCCACAGGGTGCTCGTATAAAAAGATATGCAAAATGCTCTGAAGAGAGTTACCTTTACGACAGTTGAGCTCCATGCGAACCTGCGGGCAATCAAGTTCGCTCTAACAGCCAGCGCCCTGCGCTCCCTTTCGATGTCGACACCATATTTGAGGTCGGAGGTAATAAAATGCCCCAGATACTTAAATGGCTGTAGATTATTTGTAATGTTATGTCCTCAAGTAAGGACAGGAGGCTAGATGGTGCCCGCAACTTCGTTCGCGGAGGAGAAAAAGTCATAACCCTTATTTCTTTCTACAGCCTAGTCGGGGTCTAACTATCCTATAACCATCTGTGAACACCCAGCTACTCGTGTACCAAGAAAGATAGTTTTAATACTTTTGTTGACACAAACAACAATCTAAAAATATTTTTCGATTCAGTGACCTCAAAATACTCCGCTTCATTTTTTTTTATCTGCAATGTACAGACATTTCATTTTTACATCTTTATAATAGTTAGTACAGATAACAAAGACTTTCAGAGACCTTATTCATAGAATTTTCCAATGATCAGCTTATAAAAATAATTTGAATTTCATACAAAGAGGAAATCAACGTTTTATGAATATAATTAATGCTTCTTCGTTAGCATTAATTAAAATAATGGACCGTGATACGAAAAAACGAACGAAAATGAATAAATAGCATTCTTTGTCTACCTTTGAATAATGATCACAATTTGTCATATTTTTTCTTTCCATGATGAATTGAGTTGATGGAAATAGATTTTCCTCTCTCAGCGATATTATTTTCTCAAGTTTAATATTGTTAGATTGAACGCACTTACGGTTTGTTTTTCTTCTAGCTTTTATTGCAAAAGGGCTAAATAATGAAACCTGTCTCGAGTGATTTTGTGGTGGTTATCGTGATAAAATGGCGGAAACATTTTCCACATTATACGCGGTGCCCGTGAGGAAAATGAAAGATTTTAACCACGTTTTTCTGAGGTAATTAAGAGTAAAACATATAATTAACCCTAGTCGAATTCAGCAAAAAAAAACAAAAAACCACTTTTGTCAATTTTTGTACATACAAATCGAATAACTTTCGTTTCTCTATGATAGTTGTCCCTTTTAATATAATGGTAACGATTTTTTTTTAAAAAGGATGACTTTAGTAAGTGGTAGCTGACACTTTGATTTCTGTCAATAGTAACGTGAAACTAAATCACAATAAATAGTTAACATGAAAATTGATAATATCTTCAAAACTAAGCTTAATTTAACTGGGGTTCATCTAACATTTTTTGCTAATGACCTAAGGAATGCGTAGTTAAAAAAAATCTGATTCTTTGAGGGCACCTTATAATGTATTCCATAATATCGCAGATTCTTTTGTTGTATTTAATCCCCGAAGATAAAGTAGGGGTGTCATAAGTTTGATGAGTATATTTTGTATATCTTGATGCGTGTGTGTCTGTCTGTGACATTGTAGCTCTTGAACGGATAAACTAACTTAATGTGTTTGAAAGGTCACTCAATCGAGAATGTTCTTAGCCAAGTTTGAAGAAAATCAGTTTTATTTTTTGAAAATTATTTGTTATGGTGATAAATTATTTACATAATTACATTGTTACGTTACGATACTTATATTTAAAAAAAAACAATGTTTACAGAAAACGACCGAACACTTTGTATCCCCTGGGTTCCAGCAATCTTAACCAGGAAAAACATCTATACTATTATAAAGTTGTAAAAATGAAATCGCTTTGATGAGATTCTAACGGACTATTTGGAGGTTTATAAATAAAAAAAACTAACATTAACTAACTTAACGCCAAATCGGCTAAACAGATTTCAACAATTTTTGGTATTCGGGTAGCTGGGTATCTCCAGGGCTGAGTTACAGGATACTTTTTACTTGACTACACTGTCGAAAAAGAAGGGTTATGACTTTTTTTCTGTTTGTATGTGTTGAGGTAGCTTCATCACGTCAAATCGGCAAAACAGATTTCAACATTTTTTTTGGTTCACGGATAGCTGGGTATCCACAGATGGTTATAGGATTCTTTTCACCCGACTACGCTGACGAAAAACTGAGTAGTTATGACTTTTTCTCCTCCGCGAACGAAATTACCGACACCGTCTAGTATTTTACTAACGTACTACAAATTGCATCTTCGTTCGCGGAGGAAAAAAAACACCAATTATAAATATGATACGAAATTCAATTCGCACTACCCACAATACCTCCTTGACTTACTTATATTTGTTAGAACTAACATTACTCAGTTTGCACGCGTGGATCTCACTGGTAAACACATCCTTTCCACCGGGAGACTGAGAACTGTTCCGCGTCGTATTAGCAAAAAAAACAATGTTTACAGAAAACGACCGAACACTTTGTATCCCCTGGGTTCCAGCAATCTTAACCAGGAAAAACATCTATACTATTATAAAGTTGTAAAAATGAAATCGCTTTGATGAGATTCTAACGGACTATTTGGAGGTTTATAAATAAAAAAAACTAACATTAACTAACTTAACGCCAAATCGGCTAAACAGATTTCAACAATTTTTGGTATTCGGGTAGCTGGGTATCTCCAGGGCTGAGTTACAGGATACTTTTTACTTGACTACACTGTCGAAAAAGAAGGGTTATGACTTTTTTTCTGTTTGTATGTGTTGAGGTAGCTTCATCACGTCAAATCGGCAAAACAGATTTCAACATTTTTTTTGGTTCACGGATAGCTGGGTATCCACAGATGGTTATAGGATTCTTTTCACCCGACTACGCTGACGAAAAACTGAGTAGTTATGACTTTTTCTCCTCCGCGAACGAAATTACCGACACCGTCTAGTATTTTACTAACGTACTACAAATTGCATCTTCGTTCGCGGAGGAAAAAAAACACCAATTATAAATATGATACGAAATTCAATTCGCACTACCCACAATACCTCCTTGACTTACTTATATTTGTTAGAACTAACATTACTCAGTTTGCACGCGTGGATCTCACTGGTAAACACATCCTTTCCACCGGGAGACTGAGAACTGTTCCTCGTCGTATGGCACTTTCAGGCAAGAACCCTCGTGTCATTGGCCGGACTTACTTGGAGAGCTTGCCTGCTGACTTGAGAAACGAGCCGTCTGACGAAACATTTAGGCGTCGACTGAGAAACGTATTGTTGGAAAACCCCCTGTACTCAGTAAGAGAGTACATGGAACTAATCTCTTAAGTGTCTATTTTTGTTATTTAATTTAGATATTGTGATGACGATCCTTATTGGGAGATGCAATTTGACTAGTACTATTATTATTGCTATGGATTTTTAAAATTATATCTTATATAGTTTGACATTAAGAAATATTTTATTTTGATATTGTTTCATTTAAGCGTTTTATTATTATTATTTCTTTTTCTAATGTTGTGATGACGATCCTTATTGGGAGATGAGATTAATTATTACGTTTATTATTTAATTCTGTGTTTGACATTGTAACATTTAATTCAATTTTACTTTATATTGTATACGACGATCATGATGTATGCTTATAACTTTGACTAATGGAAATTTATACTGTTATTTTCTCATGTAATAAATAAATCAAATCAAATCAAATCAATTACATTTAAAATTAATATCCCGAATTATACAAACACGAGCTTAATGCGATTAAAATAAAATGAAATGATTTTAACCGCGCAAATTTAATTTGTGTCAGAGATGCGTTTGATTGATGGCGTATTTATAATGTCGGCCATCATTAATTTTAATTATTGTCACATCTTATTGCCTTATAATCGAAATTGGAAGTTATTAAAATAATTACGACCCAATCTTTATCATGCGTGTAGCTTTGAAAGTCATTCGAACTGATTAAATTTTATGTCATACCACGGTTTCGCGCGACCTACTTCAATAGGGATGTTGACAACTTTTTTCTGTGGTATGTTATAGAATGACTTTTCAATAATAGAAAGACTGGTTAGAAAACAACCTACTTCTATGTCATAAAAACTCGACTAGATACAACAACGTTAGAATCATGTTTTTGGACTTTCCCAAAAACGCTCCATACGAAACCCTAGGAAGGTGTGGCGTCACACCTTCCTTCCTTTTATGGGGAAGTTAAAACTTGCGTTAATCGAAACGGGTTCATAACCAATGATACCATACATTTCATGGGTTATTCAATATGTATTATTATTTGTACCATTATATATATTGTCATATTAAAAAAAAAAACATTTCCACCTTTTTTTAAACTCACAAAACAAGTTACACGTAAGGTATCGAACTCGGAAGTTTTTTTTTATAGGATTTGCGTCATAAAAACTACCATTTCGCATCAAAATTTAATATTATTTCAGTGCAGTCAACATCCCTATTGGAATGTCTTCAAATAAATGATTTCAACACATCAAAAAGCATGAAATAGAAAAAAATATAAAACTAAAAATGACAAATTTACGCCAGCCTTTTGCTTGGCAGTATCTATACTATCATAAAGTTGTAAAAATGAGATGTCTGTACATTGAAGATGTTTAAATAAAAAAGTGACACGGACTATTTGCAGGACACTGAATCGTTTTCTTTTTGTATGTTTTTATGTGTCGTTGTGGCGTCATCACGCCAATACATCTAAATGATTGCACTTATTTTTAGCACAAGAGTATCTGGGCATACACAGATATAGGGTACTTTTTATTCGACTCCTTCTATTTTTTGAATAACTCTCTAATAATGCAGTTTCAAGGTCGGATTTATATCTTACAATGGTCAACGAAGCTTGCGTTTTCAGGTTTGAATAGTGAGAGAAGTAAGTATTCGAGCAGGAGAGAATGCGGAAAAAATGAGCAAGAATATTTGTTCCTAGGTCTTGAAGGCCATAGTAAGAGCATTGCTTCATTTAGGGCTATATGTCGATGAGAAAGATAATATTAATTATTTCGTTACTTATCTTTGAAACTTCATACAACCCGAATATTTCGACAGCTGATAAAAGGAGCTGAGGAGGAAGAGCAGCATTTGATCTGTCAGGTATATATTATCCTATTCATCATCATCATCATCATCATCATCCTCATTCCAGCCATAGGACGTCCACTGCTGGACACAGGCCTCGTCACTAGATTTCCACATGGGCCGTATAGAGGCGACCTGCATCCAGCGAGTCCCCGCAACCCTAACCACGTCGTCCGACCACCTTGCGGATGGCCTTCCACGCTGCGTTTGCCGGTACACGGTCTCCACTCGAGAACCTGTCTGCTCCAACGGCCATCGGTTCTTCGAACTATGTGCCCTGCCCATTTATTGCCACTTCAGTTTGCGTACCCTGTTTGATATGTCCGTGACCTTGGTTTGTTTACGAATCTCCTCATTTCTGATTCGATCTCGTAGAGAGATCCCGAGCATAGCCCTTTCCATAGCTGGCTGAGTGACTGAGCTTCCTTAAGAGAGAGTTATCCTATTACCTACTTTAAATGAGCAATTTTTGTGTATGTTATTGGTTTGTGTAGAACATCACTGAGCAAAGCTCGGTGACCCAGGTTTTTACATAAGAAATCTCGAAAGTTTGATATTTTCAAGCCACCTATAAATTTGCCTATCTCTTGAATATGTACTCCGTCGCACTTCACCATTGTTGCGATACCAGTTAGCCCTCAGACCTTGTCCAGCAGTAAACCTACCTATCTCTAAAATGTCCTTACTCTCCTAAAAATCCTTAATAACATACACTCCTTTATAAACTGGCTAAACTTCCTCGTGTTTAAAAGGTCAAAACTGTCGAGTGTGTCTTGTAAAGATATGATCTTTGTTTATGAGAGAAAATGAGAATGCTTGGAAACTCCAGCGCTCATATCGCATCCGGGCGATAAACGAGTTTCTGTTTTATTTATAAAACCATTTTCATCGCGTTATTCCGATGAAAAATTGAGATAAATTGATCATGTTTTTAATCGGTGTTGTTTGCTACAGTTTAACTAGTTTTATTTGGGAATTTAAAATGTATAGAAACTGAGGGTACGATCTAATAAAATACTACTACTCATCTTTTTAAATACTGTTCTTTTTATCGAAGCCGTTTCATAATAAAAGTTACCATACATTTCATGGGTTTTCCAATATTATCATTAGTCTTTAATATTTTCATACTTTTAAAATTCACTTTTCCACAAAACTGTAAAAGCTAATAAAATAAGCTACACGTAATGTAACGAACTCAAAATGTTAACGTAGGTCGTTATTTTACTTGTTCAGGATTTTATTTAATTTTTACAAAATTTAAGATCCGGCAACACTCCTATACAAGATGCCTTAAGGCATTAAGTCCGCTGCTTGTACCTTCATAGATTTTGCATAAAACGATAAATAAAACGTATTTATAACACAAAACACCGAAATTCAATACAATGCAAAGGAAGTTCTCTTCGACATTAATTTATTAGAAAAAATCCAAACCACTTTGTCATGTAAAGTTTTCTGATCTATTGTCTCAAACGTTGTAAATAGTAAAATCATTGTCGTAGGACATAAAAGCAATAATTATTATGTAATCATCATTAATCACTGAATGGAATTTTAGTTTGTACACAATATTTAATGGTAGTTACCCAATTAATAGTGTATTATCATTAGTTGCCTGTAATAACAAAACAGTTTTCAGAACTGTAATAGAACAGAGAAATACTTTGTGCTGAGATGAAACCAAATGATTTAGAAAAAAAATAGATAAAAACATGGTATTGATGTATAATCCAAATTAAAAATGAACGTTTAAACAAACAAAACACACGGGGCTTAATCACGCATCAATATGATTTATTTCATTACCCTTCGTTGGTAATTCTTTGACGTCTCGGACGTCGCGTTACGTCCATGGTTTCGAAGGAACTGGAGAGGCGGGTATCAACATCTTCTAGCCGTGCGAGTTTTCTGATCTACCCGCGCTTAGTCTTGATTATCAATTGTCAATTTATTATCAAAAGTGTGAGTTTAAATCAATGATAAAATTGAACGTACCTATATTATGAATGGCACCTACATGAAATTCAATTATCTTGCTTGCTGAGCCAATCCTTACGATAAAAGAACATTGCAGCGAATTTTCCAGATACGCTCACTTTTATTTTTTTTTTATATTCCTTTATCAATTCGTTGCAAATTAAGCATCAAACTTTGTATTTTCGTAGCCAACATTATTAAACAGTAGGCTACCTATTTAACATTTTTTTTTCTGTGGTATGTTATCTATAAAATATTGGTGAAAAAACTATTCCAATCTTATAAAAACTTCCCGAGATACCACAAAGTTAAAATACCATTTTTGGACTCTCCCAATCACTCCCTTCCTAGTTTAGTGACGTCACACGGTAAGTATGGGGAAATTAAGAACTTTGTTCTGCAGCTATGTTAAAACTTGCGTTTATCAAAACGGTTTCATAACAAAAAGTAAACCGTACATTTTATGGATTATTAAATGATATATTTACTCGTAGTTATTAAACTTTTCATACTTTTAGAATGCCTAACCAACTTAAGGGGCTGATAAAGCTACACGTAAAAAATAAAAGGTACGAGTAATATATTGAACTCAAAATTTTAACGTAGTTCCTTATTTGGCTTGTTTTATTAAAATCTTATATATTTTTTACATTGAGATCTCTATTTTGTTTGTTGACGCAAACATTAATTATTACAACACAAAAAGCACATAAAATATCTCATCGTAAAACCACAAAGAGTTTTTAATAAATTGCTCCGGCTACGTTAAAATGCCATATAATACTGAAAAGCAAAAACTGTAAAATATAGTGAGTTTCAGCGAAATTAACATTTTCATAGCTTCATCCGTCTTTGTAGACAGCCTGAAAAACCTGCTTTTTCATAGTCCTGGTTGCAAATAAATAGTTCTTTGAACAATGAAATTAAAAAGAGCCGGGCGGTCTGCTAACTTGTCAAGCCTTTGTGTTTCATGAGTGCCTTGTACTTGTGGCCTAATGAAATTGGTTTTGTACGGAGACTGGAAGTTTAGTACTTCAGATTGTGAAGTGAGTGGGGTTCTATAGATTAAATAAATGTACCAAGCAAGTTCACAGATTATTAGACTATATGATAGCTTTATTCACTCGAGATGTTCACTCAAAAATTGGCTCAACTTGGAACAATATTATGATTTCTTTTTCGAATGTTCAGTTCACCATTTCCATACAGAAAAACCATTCCCCGATATGTACAACGCCATCTTAATATGCATAAAAATTATTTTTTACAATTATTCAACTTTGCAAGCGTGACACAGTTATTTAAATCTAATTGGATAATGGATACCATACTTACTGTAAAACTTAATATAAACTAGCCAAAATGCATGCAGGGCCTGCTTCAGTGTATAGAAGTATTAAATAAGTAGCTACATCACATCATTAAGGCGTGTGATATCATGAGATTTTGAAACTTATGAATTTATAAAAATAACCCTATATTATGAATTTATATAAATAACCGTTTGTACAATGGGGAATGTTCTGAAGAACTTTTTGAGTTGGTGCCACCATCACGTTTCTATCATACAAAGTACATCCCCACTATCTGGATGCTTGGCATCCCAAAAATAAACGGGCATCACGCTCATTTTTACCACGCACTTGCAAGTTGTGGAATAACCTTCCGCCTGAAGTATTTCCAGAGCGCTATAACATGGGATTCATCAAGAAGCGAGTTAACAGGGCTCTCAAAGGTTGGCAAAATATGGGCCATTCCTCCGGTGTTGAACATATCCACGGGCGACGATGTCTTCTTTCCATCAGGTGGCTCGTCGGCCCATTTGCCACTCGTTACATAAATGATAATAATTATTATTACTATCCCAAAAATTACGCATTTTTCGACTACAGGTTATAAGAATTTATATGCTTCAATTAGGTTCTACATTCGATGGTTAAAGTCTGTCAAGTTACTCGTTTGCACTGTGTATATAATTGATTCGTGATTTTGTAATCTTAGTTGTATAAACATATTTTGATCGCGATAATAATAAAATAAGTTTCTGTCAAACATTTCATTTTCATGACAAGCTTTTATTCCCGACTGTACTTTTCTTTGAACATCCATCAACTACCCACCAAGACAATTCTAAAGAGCCCAAACTCGGTAAGATTGAATTATTTTATTACAGAGTTCCTATGACCACCCTCCTTCTCCATCATCAAATCAAATCAAATCAAAATATTCTTTATTCAAGTAGGCCTAGTTACAAGCACTTTCGAAATGTCAGTTACATGAGAGTGAATGTTTGCTGGGAGAAATACAATATGATCCAACATTTGCTGCAAGGATTAGGGAAACCCAGAAAAACCTAATCAGATCATTTAACTTAAGTGTAATATTATTGATAAAATCATCATTTTTAAAATTAAAATTATCAATAAGATAAATCCCAAAAGGATTGTCAAAAAAAAAAAATCTAGAATGTGTAGAATAAAATTCTAAATGTCAGAGTATATAAAACAATTAAGATTAAAATAATAATAATACCTTAGGTATTCGTTAAAATAATTATTCATATACCTACATGACGCTATAATTTACATTAATCCCACGCGGCTTCATCATTCATGTAGTCTTGTGTGCTATAACAAGCTTTAGAAAATGATTTTCGTTTCACAATATTTTTGAATTTACCACTATTGGTAACTTCCACTATTGGTAAACTTCCTAGCAGCATAACTGAGTTGTCTATACAACTCAGTTATGCTGCTAGGAAGTTTATTATAAAATCTCACACAGTTACCCATGAATGATCTCCTTATTTTATGGAGCCTAGTAGCAGGCACTGCGAGCTTATGCTTATTTCTAGTATTAATATTATGTATATCACAGTTCTTCTTAAAGTCGGTAATATTTTTATATACATACATAATATTCTCATAAATGTATTGACAATGCACTGTCATTATATTAATGTCCTTAAATTTATCTCTAAGCGAGTCTCTATGGTTCATTTTATATATCGCACGAACAGCCCGCTTCTGCAGAACAAATATAGTATTAATGTCGGAAGCACTGCCCCATAGTAAGATGCCTTACGACATAATACTGTGTAAATAACTGAAATACACTAATCGAGCCGTTATCACGTCTGTTAATTGACGAATCTTACTTACTGCAAAAGCTGCAGAACTCAGTCTATTCGAGAGATTAGCAATATGGGGACCCCATTGGAGCTTAGAACCTAATGTTATACCGAGAAAGACTGTACTATTAACTAGTTCCAGTTCCTCACCTTTAACCATAACGCTTGCTTGCTCGTGTTTTACGTTACTCGTGACAAACTTAACACATTTAGTATTTTTCTCATTCAACAATAAATTATTTACATTAAACCAATTTACTACTTCACAGATAGCATTGTTTACGTCATTGTAGGATCGTTGATTTCGTACGACTTTGAAAATTAGAGACGTATCATCTGCAAACAAAACTATCTCATGGTGGGTCTTTACGAGGTGTGGCAAGTCGTTTATATAGATAAGGAACAGGAAAGGTCTCAATATTGATCCCTGCGGCACACCCATAGAGACTAATGAGCCCGGTGAACGCTTTCCATTCACGTCAACCCTTTGTATTCTACCATTTAAATTAGACTCTAATAAATTTAGTGCTGATCCTTTAACTCCGTAGTGGTGTAGCTTCCTGATCAGTGTCTCATGATTAACGCAATCGAAGGCCTTAGATAAATCACAGAAGATGCCTAAAGCATTTCGCGATTCCTCCCAGGCATCGAAAATGTGTTTTCAGATCAGCTCGATGGTATCATACTATTACATTGTCACCAAACTTACATGAGTATGCCAAATTTTAGCTCGATAGGAAACCGGAAAGTAGGTCAAATTTAACTTACAAGATTCCACCCAAATATTCATAGTTACATTGTAAGTTAAATAAAAGCTTGTAAAAAAACAACATGCCAATTCAGCAAACAAAATGCTCGAGAAAAATATCAAACTTCACTGGACATATATTCCTTTGAATGCAATCTTTTGTACTTCTAGACATTGATTAGTTGATTACCTATTGTGTTTTATTTCTCGGACAATACATTACTGACGAGGCTTGGAATGTGGCCAATTGGTTGCTTAATATTGGTTGAGTCTTGTTCAATATTGGTTGGTTGTATTTTAAAAACGCAAATATTGTAGCTATTGTTGTTCTTTTCATTAACGCTGGCAGGAAATAATTTTAACATTAATGATTCGAGCGATTTTAGTATCTGATTTTCGTGGGCACATTTATTTTTCTATCGCTTGTATAACGGAGAGTGCTCCGAGGAATTGCTCGGGTTGATCCCAGCTGCATCTTTCCACTATCGTCCTACGCGATAATATTTCCACCCTCACCACTTACATGGTTTTTCTAGAAATTTTCTGCCTCGCACAACTGAACTGTGGAATAAATTGCCGCCTGTAGTATTTCCGAACCGATGCTACCTTCAAGCCTTCAAGAAAAGAGCGTGCTCCTATCTGAAAGGCCGGCAAAGCACTTGTGACTCCTCCGGGCGACGGTGATCGCTTACCATCAGGCGACCCGTCTGCTCGTTTGCCTCCTATGTCATAAAAAAAAAGTGTGTACACTTGTGTATCATTTCGAGCTATTTGTTGGGTATATAATAATATTACATACTCTCGGGGTTCGCAAACATCTATACTATTATAAAATTCTAAAAATGAAATGTCTGTACATTAAAGATATTAAAAAAAGCCGGCCAAGTGCGAGTTGGATTCGCGTACCGACGGTTTCGTACAAAATATAAGCTACAAATAGCCGATCTATGAAAATCCAGTGTTAGCAGAGCCTTTCTCCTGAGCAAAATGTACTCGGTGCTCGATCATTTTATATTGGTTAGTTATATAGATATAAAAAAAATAGTTTTTCATATTTATTTTGTTGATTGTGCTATAAGATCTTCCTTCATACCAAATTTCAGGTTTCCAGAACAACTGGAAGTACCCTATCAATTTCAAAAAGTATCGAAATGTATGTTTTTGCGGCATAAATGGCCGTATATTTTTTTTACGTAAACTTAGAAGTTTAATTTTTTCACAGTTTCAAAGGGACCGCAGACTTGAGTATAGTTTTAATTTCAACTCGATTCCTCCACGCGTTCTTGAGATAAAGGATCTTGATAGACAGAGCCCATAAGGATTCCGTTTTTTTCTTTTGAGGTGCGGATCTATAAAAATAGTACAACTGAATATTTGGAGGCCACTGAATAAACCTTTTTTTTGTTTGTTTAAATACGTAGGTCACTCGATAAGTTTTGAGATGCTCGAAATTCGAAAATGGCACCTGAATTATATGTTTTTAAAAAGCAAATTTATTTAGAAATAGAACACTTGTTGCCGATTCGCTCCAATTTAAAAAATGAATATGTTACAGTCATTTTTCTAAAACGGTTCCCGCGTTTTTTCTTTGTAACGATGGAGCTTAACCGCGAACATTTGCGTGCTATGATATTTTACGATTTTAAATTTGGTTTATCTGAACAATTGTGTTTGCAATGATTGCGTTAGGAGATTCTGCACCTTCACGGGCAACAGTTTTTAGATGGTTCAACGAATTTAAAAGGGGTAAAACCAGCCTCGAAGATGACCACCGAAGTGGTCGCCCGCAAACAGCAGTAACTGCAGAAAACGTGTAACTACTGAAATTTTGGTGCGAAAAGATCCACGAATAACATATAAAGACATAGAAAATATCTTAGGCGTCAGTTCGGGAAGCGTTAGCATCATTCTACATCAACATCTTGGAGTAAGGAAATTCTGTTGTCGTTGGATACCACGTTTGCTCTCCAATACTGAGAAACAGGCTCGTGTAGATTGGTGTCGTGAGATGCGTCTACGATTCGACAACGGGACTTCGCGGCGTGTATCGGAAAAAAATCCATGTGACGAAACATGAATTTTTCAATATGACCCGGAAACCAAGCAGCAATTGTCAGTATGGGTCTTCTCAGAGGGAAAGTTACCAACAAAACTACAAAGACCTCGTAACGTCGGCAAAAAAATGGTAGCTAGTTTCTTTTCACGGGGCGGACATTTATCAACATCAATGCTGGAAAATTATAGGTCATTCAACTCTGATTGGTATACTACAGTAGCATTGCCGCAAGTTTTTAAAGCAGTGCGAGAGAGGAGACCAAAGACTGGACTTCGAGGAATCTTGCTGCATCACGATAACGCCGCTTCACATACGTCCCTCAGAACAAAGGCATTTATTGAGAAAGCTGGAATAGAAACCTTACCAAATCCACCCTACAGTCCTGACTTAGCTCCCTGTGATTTATTTTTGTTCCCGGTGGAGAAAGAAAAATAAAAGGGAAGTTTTTTTCGAGTGCTTAAGCCTTGGCTGCATATGAAGAAGCAATTTCGGACCTATCTGATGAAGACTGGCAAAAGTGCTTCCAAAGTTGGTTCAGACGAATGGAACTTTGTATAAAGAGTAATGGAGAGTATTTTGAAAAAATGTAAAATAAATAATACTAATGTCTTAAATAGATTTTTTTTTATCTCAAAATGTATCGAGTGACCTACGTAGGTGAGCTGGGATATCGTACCAAACCCCTTTGTGAACAACTAGGCGTACAGAAAAAAACATCTCGTCGGCTCATCTTCACATTGACGATGGCGAAATACGTTTTGGTAAAATCGGCAAAAAGTGAAAGTCATTGAGGGAAAAAAAAGACAATAAACATGATATTGTGGGGTATGCTCAGATGGTGGAATAAAATCAAAAGTAGCTGGTACGGGTTTGATGCTTTCTATTCAACGTCTGTCTTACGACTAAGGCCTAATGACATAAAGCTGGTACGAGACCGCTGACGATCCTAATTTAAATATACACTACTTTTACATACGGCCTGACTGTCTCGTATTCATGGTGAAGGATTAATACCTTCACAATATAATCCAGTCAAAACATGTTCAAACTGATTTGATGGCAATCTTTTGTGCTACAAGATATTGATTAGTTGGTTACTTACCAATTATGTTTTACTTGTCGGACAATATATTAACTGACGAGGCTTGGATTGTGGCCAATTGCTTGCTTTATATTGGTTGGCAGTATTTTATCACGTAATTGCAGAAGCCATAACAATCCCAACACTTCTAGAAAATAAAACTGATAATTTTCTAGCGGCTTGATAAATTATCTTGTATATATCGGTAAATAAACTACAATCAATATAATATCGGTGAGTGAAAGTTACCAATTTGACATAGAAGTAACATGAAAAAAATACGTAATATTACCATAAAACGTAACATAAGTCGTTATAAAGCTCTGATCATACTGGCAAATACTCTGATTAAAGCTAAGAAAAAAAATACAAGTTATGAAAAATGCGAGCTCTAGGCGAGAACAGCGGGAAATTCAAACATCTGGACATCGGGAAATCCGGAATTTGGAATTCGGACAACAAGAAAAAATATATTTCGTCCAAGCTGAAGCATAGACGCTTCGCTCGCTCGGTCGATTAGAGACTTAATTTATTGTTTGGAGTAATCACAACAAGAATCAATCATTGAAATCAAACTTATAAATTAATATTAATTTAGCTTCTATCACTCCCGGTTCCGTCTTGAAATTTCAACATGCCTTCCGTCTCTTATTAGGTTAGTACTTACCTGTTTTTATTCGCCTCGTCATCTACATTCGTACGACTACTGCTACTTTTATGTGATCGTTAAAATAAAATAAGAAAGATTATTATAATAAAATTCATCTCTTTATTTCATTATAAATTTTTAGGTTTTACAGAGCTTAGAGTAATCCATAATTAATTAAAATTATATAACTAAGCGTATACTATATTAATTTAATTTTGTATTACATTATTTCTATTTAAGTTTGTGTGTACACGTAATCACCGATTAAAATCGTGCGAAAGAATTGTTTAATTTATTTTAGGTATCT
This sequence comes from Hedya salicella, assembly GCA_905404275.2. Taxonomy (NCBI): domain Eukaryota; kingdom Metazoa; phylum Arthropoda; class Insecta; order Lepidoptera; family Tortricidae; genus Hedya; species Hedya salicella. The sequence continues at coordinate 12,207,308 of FR990111.1, read as the reverse complement.
ACTGTATATACCTACAATTTCAAATATCTTACGATGACACATTTAACCTTACTGTCTTTTGTCATTAGAAATCTAATTAAACCTCATTTAAGTTCGTATATTCTGTGTGCATTTCCCTTTACCGTAGATGTTACATAGAAAATACGTTGCATTTTGCAAAAATTTAACATATTCGCAACGAAAATATAACGTATTTTTGTAAAAAAATTGATTATCATGGTGAAATAACTACATTTTGAATACAATAATACATGTCACGTCCGTGAAACGATTACACTATTGTATGAAAAAAGCTGGTTAAAAACAATCAAACCTTTAAAATTACACAAGCTCTTTAGAGGTTTTTCCCGAAACTATGACAGCATTCTCTTTGAATGGCATTTGTTGACAAACTGACGGGATTGGGCTTTCTTACCGGTGTTTCCCTACTAGAATATGAGTTGCCAGTGTACGAAAACGAATTTCTACCAAAGTTTATTTAGAAGCAAGCAAGAAAGTATTTGTAATACACGCGTGGAATTATGGCCCAATAAAAGCATGTAAGATAAAAAAATAAAATTATATTATCGTCACTATTCCGCAATCGGCAGAACGATTGTTATATCATACATTCTAGTTTAAAACAAAAGTATGACCATGAAAGTTAAAATATCATGAAAATAACAGAACTCATAGTACTCGGGGTCGAAAAAATGAATCGACTTTCGTTACGTTTTGGACGGAAACTTATTTTCAGTATTTTATTAAAAGGGTTTAAATTAATTATCTAAATTGCGACCTTGACAGTTTTGATCTCTACATATGATAAAATTATTTTTTAAACTGTAGGGTTTAACAGTTTTTTTTAATCTGCTTCGTAAATTTGAAACGTCCAAATTGGTAACTTTTCGCGGCCTCACTCATATAATGTTTCACCGAATAGTCGTCGTTCAAAATCAAATTTCTCTTCAAACTTTTTAGAAATTTCACTAAACAAATCTAACATAATAGTTTCCATAGAACAACATTTTTTAAAATAAATAAATAAATATCTGGGACAATCTTACACAAATCCACCTAGTCCCAAACTAAGCAAAACTTGAAGTATGGGTACCAGGCGACGATATACATAATATATAGATAAATTATAATACGTAAATACATAGAGAACATCCAAGACCCAAGACTCAAGAACAAAAATTCGTGCTCATCACACAAACACTTGCCCTGGCCGGGATTCGAACCCGGGACCGCTAGCTTCGTAGGCCGTTGTACGACCCACTGAGTCAAACATGTCGTTAAAACACAACAAAACACTGAAAAGTTAACGGTTTCAGAACTATCATATTCAATATAATTATGGATACCTAATAAAATTAAAATATTTAGCCGCTGAATGATGTGACCATTGTCATTGCAAGCCGTATATCATTACTGACTAAATTGCCTATGCACTTTTAGCCGGAGGCAAGGTAAACTCGTATAGCACACAACGGAAATATTCCTATATCTGCAAACGTATATAATTAGAAAAAATACCTACAAACAAAAAACATACACACTAACAATTTATCGTATTTACTGACCTGGCGGGTTATTGCCTAACGAAATTTTGACACTTGGTATCCGAATCAACTGTCATAGCCCATACAAAATCATGACACTTGATTCTAATTGCCAGCGTCAAACGCGTTTGGCAATAGAGGGGAGGGGGGATATCGCCTACCGAAATTTTGACACTTGGTATCCCAATCAACCGTCATAGCCCATACAAAATCATGACACTTGATTTTGATTCCGAGCGTCAAACGCGTTAGGCAATAGGCGGGTAATTTGTCAGATTAGAATGCGCCCATGTCATCACCAATCGTATGCTTAAAGGTAACAAAAGACTGCTTAGACTCAGATCCCCACGTTTTTGTCAAGGATTAAAATTGCAAAGCTACAAATATTACGGTTGATTGTGATGCCTTTCGTAAACGTTGCGAGGAAAAAATACTGAGGCTGGGAAATGGTACTGACAGCTTTTATCTCGAAGAGAAACGTGAAATTTTACGTTATAGAATTTAAACCAAGGTACATTTACGTACACGTAATAGCTCGACTATAGCTCGAAGGATTGCAAATCTCCAATGTAGATCCGTGGGAAGGCTGTGGTGAGACTCCGATCCACCAGCAAATCAAACACCACAAGTGGAACTGGATCGGCCACACGCTCTGAAGGGACCCTGATCACATACCGAGGCAAGCACTAGATTGGAATCCCCAAGGAAAGCGTGGCAGACCAAACCAATCCTGGCGGCGGATAATCACTGCAGAAACGAAAGCGATAGGAATGAGCGAAGTAAAGCGCGAAGCTCAAGACCGTTCGGGATAGCGACGTATCGTGGACTCTGCTCCATCCAGAGGACATAGGACATTAAGTCAAAGTAAATAAGTCAAGTATAGCTCGACTATTAGCTCGAAGAATTGAAAATCTAGACTGGAAAAGAGCAGAGTACATAGCTCGTAGAACGGTTGGCCTTTAGGGAGGACAGGATTTTGAGTTACAATCGCGTACTTACGCGTACGCGGACGACACTTGCCTTTAAAGATAGACCGACGAATCTGGTCAGGATCGTAGGACACTGTTGGATGAGAAAAGCCCACGATCGGTCGTTGTGGAGATCCTTAGAGACCGTTGTCCAGCTGACGTCCCTCGGATGATAAAGATTAATCAAGTAAATTCCAATTGCAATAAAACACAGCAATCAGGGCACAGATGTTGAGCCATTACGCATGGAATACAAACTGAGAAAAAAACAATATGGCCGGACGAGTGGGCGGAACGGATGGGATGTTTCACTGAACCCTAATAAAGTGTTTGCAGAAATACCGAAAAACTGGTACTTATAATAAATAATTGGGCAAAAAAGGCCTGCAAATGGAATAAAAAATGCTTTGAGATACCTCCATCAACAGCAAAACTCTTGTATGAGAGACAAATTAATAAACATCAGAAAGTTACATAGTTCTAACCTGTACTAAATATAATTGAAATCTGTTTAGTCGTTTTGGCGTGAGGAAGCTACAGCGACAAACAAAAAAATTAATATATTTTTTGATTCAGCACCTAAGCTTCAAGTAGTCTGTATCACTTATTTTTTGAAAATATCTCCCTGTGTACAGACATTTCATTTTTACAACATTATAATTGTATAAATTACAGTACCGGTACAAAACACCGAAACTCGATTCCGTCCCATCACTGCCGTCATTCCCGTAACGTAAAAGAACAGGCCGGATGTGGGATATTTTTCTGACCCTCTATAGCTGAGATCACACGGCTATTGGCTTAAGGCCCGATTAACAGAGTCACGTAAATACAAACCCTCGTATGAATGTCATGAGAGGATAGAAATAATTTGATAAAGATCTTTTTCACGTTTAGATCTGGTGGAAGACTTAAAATTAAATCTCAGGTATCAAATAGGACATTTATCTCTGGCTCATAATATGTACTCTACGCTAATCTAATTATTACATTATGGGCTGAAAATTATGAATTCTCAGTGTTTTGATACTTTTCTAACACGTTCACTGCACCATGGTGTAGCCAGTCTTCGTCCAAAAACATTCACTGAAAGTGTGTTGACGCATATCAAAGTCATCCAGGTATACGTAAATTTGTTTTTTTGTTTAACCATGAAATATGCTTCAAATTGACATTGCTACCGTCGATTAGGGTTACTTTGATCGACGGTGTAACATTGATCACTCATTTTTAATCCATAAGAAATTTGTTTCTAAACGCGTTTATGAGATTTTATTGTTAAGGATGAAAACCTCGTTAAAAAAACATCTTTGACGCGTTCAGAAATACACTCCTTATACTTTAAAAATTAAAAATTAATGTTACCCTGTTGATCAAAGTAACCCCAATAGACGGTGCCAAACTTTACAGATTTAGTTGATTTTGATATGCATCGACACATGTTAACTTATAAACGCCTTTTTATCATCTGGCCATTCTCATCAGTTCTGTGAATGACGCTATTCAGATCATTGATCCTACTCAAACACTGCCCGCGACTAAAAATCATTACAAATTGATATGTACAGCAGAATTGCATTGATAGATATGGACACTTGCTGCAAAATTGTGGTGGATACATGCAATTTTGCTGCCCATTGTACCTCAATTCTAGTCTTGGTACAAAATACCGAAACTCAATTTCATTCCATCACTGCCGTGATTTCCTGTAACGTAAAAGAACGGGCCGGATGTATGTTATTTTCTGACCCACTGTGGCTGAGAACGCTTGGTCTATTGGCTTAAGGCCTTATATCCGAGTCGCGTAAATACAAACCCTATTACAAAGGCCATGAGCGGATAGAAATATTTGATAAAACCTTTCATGTTCAAATCTGATGAGGAAATAAAATGACGTCTTAGCAATTTAATAGAATACTTGCGTATAATGAACAGTAAAATGTATTTCACACTAATTAAATTTATTTCGGAAAATGCGCAGAAAATTATGAAGCCCCGGTGTTTAGACAGTTAATCAAAAGTTGATTTGATTTGTCAAGCAAGGACTTTACTACCGGGTGAAATCTTAGACGTAATATAAAAAGTATTTATTGTCGTTTATTTACAAGGACATCAAAAATAATCATAATCCAAAACAATCATCATCATCATCATCAACCTGTTGCAGTCCACTGCTGGACACAGGTCTCTCCAAGGGTGAGCCACTGAGCACGTTCCTCAGCCACTCTCCTCCAGCCGCCGCCGCCTCATCATCGCTCCACCTTGCCTCAGGACGTCCTACGCTTCTTTTGCCAAGCCGCGGTCTCCACTCGAGAACACGTCTACTCCAACGGATGTAGGTTTTTCGGCAAATATGACCAGCTCACTGCCATTTCAGTTTGCTAATGTTTTGGGCTATGTCTGTCACTTTGGTTCTGTGACGGATCATCTCATTGCTGGTACGATCCCTCAAAGAGACGCCGAGCATAGCCTTCTCTATAGCTCGCTGTGCAACTTTGAGTACTTTCAGGAGGTATTATTATTACTTTCCCATACCAATAGAAATGTATTTCGATTTTCGGTAATCGTTGTAAAAAAAGCGATGAACGTCGACACATTGCGCTGTTGTTGCCGAAAGTAACCCAAAGTTAATCCAAAGTAACCAATAAACACAAAAGGCCAATATTACATTCATAACTAGAAGGTGCCCGTAACTTCGTTCGCGGAGGAGAAAAAGTCATTGCCCCTCTTTTTTGTTCAGAGTAGTCGGGTAAACATTATGCCATAAACTATAATCATCTGGAGATACCCAGCTACCCGTATACCAAAAATAGTTGATATCCGTTTAGCTGATTTGGCGTGACGAAGCCGCGACGACACATACAAAAAATCCAACAAAAAATCGGTTTAGTGACCTCAAAATAGTCCGTCATATTATATTTTTTTAACACGAGTATCTTCAATGTACAGACATTTCATTTTTACAACCTTATATGTGAATAATTTATTCCGATTCTGAAAAATGAGTATTTATTTGGATGATCCAATCTTTATTTATCAGATATTGACGTTTCCCCGATCCTTTTCAGCTATCGAATAAAACTGCTCGACCAATACCTGGAATGTGACATCTGATGGACGTGCAGAGTATCAAAGTGAAAACTAAATATTACGTTAAGAAACGGAATCATAAATACTAGAAGGTGTCCTTCGTTTGCGGAGGAGGAAAGGTCTTTGCCCTCTTTTTGTATCAGCATAGCCGGATGAAAAGTAGGTATCCTATAACTATCTGTGGATGACCAGCTACTCAGACACAGTTGTTTTATCGTGATTTCTGCCGTCCTTTAACTAAAACCGTACTAACCTGCAAATTATAGTTTGGAGTTATGAGCAAAAAACGTTAAAATCAAAATTTCTAGGAAATGTGTAAATTTTATCCCGTTTCTTTTCATTTAAAAATTAAAACTAAATTTATTCTTTCATTGTTATTACAGTACTCCGTTAAAGAATGAATATTTTTTTTATAAATAGGTTTTTGTGTTTTAGTGTTGCAAATAATTGCTAAACTATTAACGATATAACACTTAAAACACCGTTAAGTATACCTTAGCCGTTCTTTAGCATTGCATAATAAACAAAACATAGCTAAATAACGGCTAAGTCACCTAACCTGTTTTGACTATTGTATTTGTACTTTGCATCAGATACTAAGCATAGCTAAATAACAGTTGTTCCTCACGGGGATGGATAGGTGATTATTCAAAATATCTGACTCCAAATTAAAACTATAATAAAGGTTCTACAATATAGACCGCGGCCGAGAATGTATGAAAATTTGTATGAATGCAAAGGCGTGCGCTCGACATGGCAATTGCTAGTAAGTGGAGGGGCAGGTCCTCCGCGTCCCGCGCGCCTCTCCCGCAGGTGCTAGTGATGCGCCGGAACAACAGTTAAGTCACTTAACGAGTTTATAGTATTTGTGTCTGTGAAAAGACTGTACTGAAAATCTTTAAACAAGCACATTAATGGACTGTAACTGTTTTGTAGCTATGCAATAACTGGAAACATTCAAGCAAGTTGTGTACGTTGCCAATCTAAACACACTTGAAATGACGAACCATCGCCTCTAACTGGGTTTTAGTCGTGTAATCTTGTAGGTAAAAGTTTTAGTATTTTTGGTAAAACAACGTAAATCTCCACAATTATACAAGTCAGTTTTAAAGGTAGTTCAATTTATAACTTAAATAAAGAAAACATAACTGTGCGGATGTATTTATTTATTTGTTTTCAATAAAAACACAAGAAAAATACTGAAATATCTGTCTTAATGAGCCTTATATAATATATTTTTTACAATTGACAGTACTTTTAGTATAATTTAAAAATAGTTATTTTATAAATAGTTATTTGTTATGAAAGGCTGCGAAGTTGTTATTTGGCGCGAGTGCTTCAATTAAAAGCCGAGCAAGCGCAGGAAGCTAAGATTGAATTGAATTGATTGGTTCAAATATAGATTCCTGAGCGTAGCAAGGCTTTCAAGGCACAAGAAGCCAAATATTTTTGCAGCCGTGCGAAACTCACAACTTTTCACCTCACCAAAGCGTGGAAATGTGTGATGTAATAAAACTATGAAATATGTTTAAAAATAAACTTTTTTTCCATATAATAGTTATAACATGACAAACAAATAAACATATTAGTAGTAGGTACATTACAGCAGAGATCAGGAAATAAGCCATACTGGTCGAGTATGAAATACTAGGCCAGAATGGCATTTACGATCGAAGCTTGTATAGTGTTTCTTCTCAAAAAAATTAATTTACGAATGTTTTAAAATAATATACTACGCATATTTTTTTTTAACATGGACTTTGCGTTTAGTTATTTTCACGGTCTTATCATAGGAGTCAAGTATTTAATGAAGAAAATATTTCTTTATTTCAGAAATAATGTACATATTATAAATAACTGATAAATTTTCCAAAAAATAAAAAAAAATAACCCAAAGTACTGACATTAATTTTGACTTGTTTCTGCTATTTTACACGGTTTAATTATGAACTAAAAAAATATTTCCGTGCAAACGTCATTGGCACATTGTTTTTTTTCTTTAATCATGTTTTTTTTATCTGCCCAGACTGTGAACCTCTTTCTTCGTCGTTTTTTTCCTGGAAAATGCAGTCTTACTATTAATAAAAACAATGAGTCGTGTGTATATTAAAAATAAATAATCCATTTTAAAATAATAATATATTTGTCGTACGCAAAACAACGTTTGAGATGATTAATGAACTTTTTGAATTCATATACTACCTCATCACACTCTCATTTTTAGTCTTCCTACAGATCGGTTTTGAGAAAAAAAAAACGAAGTTCAGATGACTTTTACACGTAGCGTAGCGTAATTCATGACTTGAACGGGAGCATGTCTGCTTTTACCATCATCGTTGTGCTAGGCGGTAGGGCGCCGCAGCGTCCTCGGCACCTAGCGCGGGCGCACGGGGCAGCGGTAGTGTGCCTAGTTTACACTACATGTTCAAAACGGTCAGTCAGTTTGTGTGTTATGAGTCGTCCTATGCTTGAGTCTATCTGTTTATACTATTGTGCGCGCGGTGGGCGTCCCCGTCGCGGAGACGTCGGTGTTGAGTCGTTTTTGCCTGCAGCGCTCGTGTCGCGCTCGGCGTCTGTCGTCACGGTCGAGGTAGTAGTCAGCTGTTCGAGGGTGGGGAATGTCGCTGTCAGTGTCGGGCGAGTCATCCGGGTACCATTCTTTGGTGGTCGCCGTGATGACGTCGTCTGTGTCCGTCAGTATATGTCGGGGCCGTCGTAGGTGCTCGCGCCTTGCCCTATTGAAGGCGCGGACATCGGGGAACTCCTTCGTCAGACTGCGCAGAATGCCCAGTTTGACGAGGAGGTCGTAGTTGAAGTCGTCGTCAGAGTCGATGATCGGCATCGGTAGGCCGGGGATAAGTGGGGCGTTCGTCTTGAAGTCACCCTGTTTAGGGGTGGGGGGGGGTGTCGTAAGTGGTGGCGTTGGTTAAAAGTCTGTTGGGGTGGGGGTCGGCTTTGTCGAAGTAGGCATGGGATTGATCACGGATGTGGTCGTGTATGGTCGGGATGCCAGCGGCTATTTGTATGTCAATATGTTCTGTATTCGTCGAGGGGCTTCGAGTGCCCGTCGGAGGAAGTTATTCTGTCAGAGACTTCTGTCCGACGTGTCCGAACACGGGGCTTGCATACGTCAGGATGGGCCTCACGAAGGCGTAGTAAAGTGCGAGTTTTTTTTCTAAACTGCATTTTACTACTTCTACCGATCATTGGTCCGAGTCTGTTGAGTATGCAGGTCCCGCGTTCCTTGGCCTTTTGGATGTGTCGTTTAAAAGTCAGTTTTCTGACGAGTGTCACACCCTTCACCTCGTCGGTCCAGGGTATAGGTCGGTCGTGTAATACAAGCTGGTCGATCTTGTTGTATATCTGGTGGTAGCGCTGTCTGAAGACTACGGCTGCGTCTTCTCCAGGTTCACCTGGATCCTCCAGCGTTTGAAACAACGGCCTAGGGCGTCGATCGCCCGCTGGAGGTATCACGATATCACGTTCCAAGCAGAATCCCAGTATGAAGAAACCAACAGTCGAGCGTAAACCTGCCGTATTACCATATGTGAAAGGGGTCACAGACAAGATCGGAAACATCTTGACGCGTGCTTCTATAAAAACATATTTCAAGCCGTTGAAGAAGGTGTCTAAATACCTTAGACCCGTGAAGAGTAGCACCCCTTTGCAGAGTGCAGGCATTTATAAGCTGGACTGCGAGTGTGGTCTTTCATACATTGGTCAAACGAAACGCAGTGTATCAACCCGGGTGAAGGAGCACATAGCAGATGTCAAGCACCGTCGGTGTAATAGGTCTGCAGTCTGTGAACATGTCATTGACAAACCAAACCACTCAATTAAGTTTGATAAACCTTCTATCCTTGCCAAAGAAAAAAGATATTTACCCAGGATGCTACGCGAGGCTATTGAGATTAAAAAGCATCCTAATTTCAATAGAGAAGATGGATTGTCACTACCACCAGCTTGGGATCCTGTAATACATCTCATCAAGGAACAAGCGAGACACAGGACTGCAAAACCTTAATTTCCGAACGGTGTAAAATATCTTATCTGTTTAAAAGTAGTTTAATAGTCTCTGTTTTTTAAATATTATAATTAGTAATGAGGTAGCCTGGGAGTTTTTCTTTGCAGCGTTTCTTTTCTCCTCAGTACGCCTCATTTGTGAAATGCTGCTTGGTAAATTATTAGAATAAAATAATTAAGCTCTTCTGGCACATGTGTAACTGTCTCTACAGCTTAGGCCCATCTGGCATGTATGTACACCTTTATCTGTGTTTTTTAAAAAAATGGGTAGTTTGCACAAATTGTAACTTTGACAGAGGAAAATACATCTTTTCTCAGTCCTCCCATGACCATGGAAAGCTGGAAAGCTTCCGAAACGTCGGGAACTAAAATGAGATAATATACGCGATATAATCCGTTAAATTGTTTTATTTCAATACGAATAATCTAGTTAAATTAAACTGTCTAGTCTTACTACTAACAAGCGATATAGAAGACAGACATTGGGTAGAGCGGTTGGCAACAAAAAATAACACGAAATCAGTATGTATAGGTAGTGCGAAAGTAATAATAAAAAAAAGTATCATCATCTTCAGTTAAAAGACGTCCACTTATAGACATAAGCCTCCCCCAAAGAACGTCACCATCACGTTTCCTGCGTCGCCCGCAATATATAAAGTAAAAGAAATCCTTACCAATAGTTGTGTCCGATTTCTCAGTTCGTTTTATCACTTGGTCGCAAAAAGACGCAGTAATTTGCCGGGGCGATTGAATTGCACGAATAAAAAGGTCGGTGTTTTGGTACCGCTGAAAATTCCTACATAGAAAAAAAAAGTGTAGCCTTAAAGTCGAAGAAGAGGCTTGGCCTCCTTATGTATTTCTACCGCTTGTATAATGAGCTGTGCTCAGAGGAATTGTTTGACATGATGCCTACAGTCACCTACTACTACCGCACTGCTCGCCATCCCTCCACATATCTTTGAACTAAAATGGTCGCGCACCGTGCGTTACCATCAACTGGGGTTACTTTGATCAACGGGGTAACATTGATCACTCATTTTTAATCCATAAGAAATTTGTTTCTAATGGCGTTTATGAGATTTTATTGTTAAGGTTGGCAACCTCGTTAAAAAAACATCTATGACGCGTTCGGAAATACACTCCTTATATGTTATAATTTAAAAATTAATGATCAATGTTACCCCGTTGTTCAAAGTACCCCCAGTTTACCGGTACCAAAGGAATTTTCTACCGCACACACTCCGAATATGGAATGTGCTCCAGGCCGCGGATTTTCCCTGGAGGTTACAGTATGGGGTTCTTCAAGAGGGGAGTGAATAGGTTTTTAAAGGGCCGGCAACACGCACGTAATGCCCCTGGCGTAGCAGTGGTGATTGCCTAACATCAGGTAGGCCATACACTTGTTTGCGACCTTAGTAGTATAAAGTTTTTACCTATTACGAGTCAACAGTTAAAACTCTGCGAGAGACAGACAGATGCACACACAGGCTGTCAGACAGACAGACAGCGGAAATTTAAGTTAACTAAGCTAAGTAACTTACCGTCGGTGCTCTTTGGGTCAGGTACCCCTAGAAATGGTAAACAGTCATATCCTTAAAAAGCGATATCTTTTAGTCAACCTTTGAGCAGTACACTTAACGCAAATTAAGCCTGTCTACATACATGTAACCATTACCTGTAGTACCAAAACGTTATTTAAAGTTCTGTTACGCGTTCAATTATTTACACAAGAAATCCTTACCGTTCAGCGATAGTTCCATTCAATTTCTCAGTTCATTTTATCAGTGGTCGCAAAAGGACGCAGAAATTTACGGGGCGATTGAATTGCACGAACAGAAAGGTCGGTGAAAGTGTTTTGGTAACACGGAAGATGGTCGGGATTGCTGGATCATTTTCTTTTGATCGCGAAAAGATGTCAGGTATAAAGGAAAACATGGGGTTGTTATCGTTTATATTACATTTTACTTTATAGTTTAAGATCCCGTTGAGCAACTAACTAGCTCATCCTTCATTGTGATGAAACAAATTTAATACGCCTGACGACAGGCAAGCATGATGTGTTTAACGTGTGTATCTGCGTGTTTATGTATCTGTGTTGCATCGTGGCTCTTAAATGGATATACCGATTTTGGTTTCGTCTTTTTCAGTTTTCTGAAAGATGTATCAAGGGTTTTTTATAGTGTTAATGATTACTTGTTGTATTTGTCGCCTAGCGCTTTTCCATCCTGACAAGGATATTTGTAATTTAAAAAAAATTACACTTAATTTGCATAACCAACACATAGGCTGTTGCTTTTTGGAAAAAAGTAAAATCAATCAAGAGTAAATTATGCTAATAAACGCCCTGGTACTCTCTTTTTCCTGGCATAAATCCCGTAAACCTGGATTCCATGTAAAGCTACACTTTTTAATCGGGTACTCGACTGACAGTTCAAAGAATGACGTTTCAAAGAAAAATAGTTTGTAATAACGTCATATCCATACTAATATTATAAATGCGAAAGTGTGTCTATCCGTCTGTTTGTCAGTCTGTCTGTCTGTCTGTCTGTTACTTCTTCACGCTTTAACCGCTGAACCGATTTGGATGAAATTTGGTAAGGAGATAGTTTGAGTCCCGTGGAAGGACATAAGCTACTTTTTATCCCAGAAAAGTACCCTTATCCGCGATAAACGAATTTAAGGCGGACGAAATCGCGAGCAGAAGGTAGTACTGTATAAAAAATATGTGTTTATAGATGTATTCTTCGTACTTCAGAAATTGTATTTAACTGTAAGTGTGACACGGTGTGACAGACATAATCTAGCGGACGAGCGTAGCGAGCGATACGTCTCTGTTTCACCTAACGCAAAAATGCTTTCGAATGTCTGTCTGTCCAGCTAATCTCCGCTACAAGTCAAATTTCTCAACCGATCCCCGTAAAAATTTGTGAGCAGGTTCAATAATTATATAGTTTTTTTGACGATTCAGTTTTGGTTTTTTTTTCAAAATGGCGGTGATAGGGGGTTTAATGTCTCGCGAGATCTACAGCTCATAGAGCCGCCTTCTCATTCATGTCGTCACCTTTCCTTCGCAACTATAGCAAGTTGTTTTATATTTTACCTGATATTCAAAATAACATTTTATTCGTCAATAAATAATGAGGACAGATGGGTGTTAGGCGGGATCTTCTAATTTAAAGGAATTTGTTGGGTAGGGTTAAAAAGGGACGGTTGGTTACATTAAGTGACACAATTTGCAACATTATTTTGGTCTTTACCAGCTTAATTTTACTTGGCGTGTTAGTTACTAACACATGAAAAACTTTGACTATAATATGAGAGTACAGTATTGTAAAACTTACAAGTTTTGTACAAAAAATATATATTACTGTCCTTTATTTTCAAACGCTAGATTTAAACAAAATATATTTAAAAAATCATCTTGTTTGCACTCTTGTATATGCATTTACCAATTCGCTGCAAAATTCAATTATAGAAAGTGCATGAAAACTAAAACAATCAAATCTAACTGTATTATTATTCAGAAGCACTTCTCACATATCCCAGAATTCTTTCTGCTAACTCTATTGACGTAAACGAAAATATTCAATGAAAAGGACATTTCATTTACACAATTTTAAAATAGTTTCGATATATTTACCAATTTTCCGAAGTACTTTTCATTATAGAAAGTGCAAGAATACAAAAGCGTTTACATTAAGTAGTTTTACTATTCAGAATCAATATATTTATAAACTGTCGTTCTGCAAAAGTAATGAAAAATGACAAATAAAATTCCTAACCCTCCTTTAAAACCATTTGTCGAGTAAAACGTATTGTACTTTCATGTACACTCCGTAGGTACCAAAAATAAACGAAGTACATCAACAAGAAAAAACTACTGTAATTTTGCGCCACAATACCATCCAAAAATAGAATATTAGATTATATTTTCTTCTGTTTCCGCGATTATTACTCATTGAAATAAAACAATTTAACGGATTATATCGCGTATATTATCTCATTTTAGTTCCCGACGTTTCGGAAGCTTTCCAGCTTTCCATGGTCACGGGAGGACTGAGAAAAGATGTATTTTCCTCTGTCAAAGTTACAATTTTGTGCAAACTACCCATTTTTTTGAAAAAACACAAATAAAGGTGTACATACATGCCAGATGGGCCTAAGCTGTAAAGACAGTTACACATGTGCCAGAAGGGCTTAATTATTTTATTCTAATAATTTACCAAGCAGCATTTCACAAATGAGGCGTACTGAGGAGAAAAGAAACGCTGCAAAGAAAAACTCCCAGGCTACCTCATTACTAATTATAATATTTAAAAACAGAGACTATTAAACTACTTTAGACAGATAAGATATTTTACACCGTTCGGAAATTAAGGTTTTGCAGTCCTGTGTCTCGCTTGTTCCTTGATGAGATGTATTACAGGATCCCAAGCAGGTGGTAGTGACAATCCATCTTCTCTATTGAAATTAGGATGCTTTTTAATCTCAATAGCCTCGCGTAGCATCCTGGGAAAATATCTTTTTTCTTTGGCAAGGATAGAAGGTTTATCAAACTTAATTGAGTGGTTTGGTTTGTCAATGACATGTTCACAGACTGCAGACCTATTACACCGACGGTGCTTGACATCTGCTATGTGCTCCTTCACCCGGGTTGATACACTGCGTTTCGTTTGACCAATGTATGAAAGACCACACTCGCAGTCTAGCTTATAAATGCCTGCACTCTGCAAAGGGGTGCTACTCTTCACGGGTCTAAGGTATTGAGACACCTTCTTCAACGGCTTGAAATATGTTTTTATAGAAGCACGCTTCAAGATGTTTCCGATCTTGTCTGTGACCCCTTTCACATATGGTAATACGGCAGGTTTACGCTCGACTGTTGGTTTCTTCATACTGGGATTCTGCTTGGAACGTGGTATCTGGAGCTCGTTGGCTCGAAGCGCACGTTTGACATTCTGCAACTCAGCAGTCAGATGTTGATCGTCGCAGATACCCCTGGCTCTCTGAAACAAAGATTTACCCACTGTAGCAAGTTGACAGGGATGGTGGTGAGATTTGCCATTCAAATACCTATCTGTATGCGTAGGTTTCCTATATACAGTATGACCTATGTCATTGTTAGGACCTCTAATTACTAGCACATCTAAGAATGCAAGTGAATTTTGATTTTCCAACTCCATAGTGTATTTAATTTTACTATGCATGGAGTTCAGATAGTCTAAGAAAGCTGAAACACTAGATCTAGGTAAAATAGTAAAGGTATCATCTACGTATCTTTTAAAGATCCTCGGCTTGACAGGTGCCAATGAAAGCGCTCTCTCCTCGAAGTCTTCCATGAAAATATCGGCGACAACAGGAGACACCGGAGACCCCATTGCCACACCATCAACTTGCCCGTAGAATTCACCATTCCATAGCATATAGCCAGATGTAAGGCAGTGTTGTAATAACTCAGCATATTCTATTGCCATCTGTTGTTCACCCAATCTTCTTTTCACAATTTCGATACATTCTTGAACTGGTAGGCATGTGAAGAGAGACTGGACATCAAAACTGACCATAACTTCATCATCAGTTAGTCTCAAATCCTTAATCTCACTGACAAAATGGTACGAATCCCTTGTGTATGCTTCCGTCTTCCCTCGCAGTAAAGAAAGCACACCTGCTAAGTGCCGAGCTAATCGATAGGTAGGAGCATCGATTTGACTCACTATAGGGCGTAACGGAGCGCCAGGTTTATGTATCTTTGGTAACCCGTACAACTTTGGTGGCACCGGGCAAGAAGGCACTAAACTTTTCACATCCAGATTAAGATTTTCAGAGTGCTTACTTATCAGCTCGGCTGTCGTTTTTATTACTTTCGCCGTTGGATCTCGCTTAACAAGCTTGTATGTTGTAGTGTCTGACAAAAGTACTTCCACTTTCTGGTTGTAATCACTAGTATCCATAACATCCGTCGCATTTCCCTTGTCAGCTCGAAGAATGGTGATGTCTGGGTCTTCACGCAAGCTCTTCAAAGCGTTGAATTCAGTTCTGCGTAAGTTAACTTTAGGAGACTTCGCTCGTCTTAAAATTGAAGACACATCCTGGCGTACGGCCTCCAAATCCTCCTTACGCATATGATTTTGGACCAAACAATCTTCCACACCGACTATAATCTGTTCAAAAGGGATATTCCGTGGAGTAACAACATAATTAAGCCCTTTTTTAAGAAGCAAGGTTTGCGAGTCCGACAGATCCTTCGAGCTAATATTCACTACAGGTGCAACGGCATTTGACGTTGACGTTTGATTACCTCCACGGAGCGTTTCATTCCTAGTGCGTTTTGATTTCAACTTGTCAAACATAGCATTTTTCTTACATGTACAGCTTTTAAATTTTGATGCGTAACGTCTGTCGCCTTGTTCAACAATACTTTTGAAGTCATCATCTGTCAATATTAACTGCAATTCGTCACTCTTTTCTTTAATCTGTTGTTCAAACTTGTGAGCTGAATAACGGGTATTGTGGATAAGTTTGCACAGTAACTTTACACTAGCTTGGCGGAGAATGCGTTCACTACCGAAAATGTCCTTCTTCGGTGCTATTTTCACGCATGTAGGAATGAGATCTTCATCACGGCATTCTTTAAGGAAATTCAATGAACTTCGAGCTCGTGCGAGTCCCGTCCTGAGGTCTTCATACCGCCTGATTTGGTTAGCAACATCCAGTCCGTACTGGTGTACATAATATTTTCTTCTGTTTCCGCGATTATTACTCATTGAAATAAAACAATTTAACGGATTATATCGCGTATATTATCTCATTTTAGTTCCCGACGTTTCGGAAGCTTTCCAGCTTTCCATGGTCACGGGAGGACTGAGAAAAGATGTATTTTCCTCTGTCAAAGTTAAAATTTTGTGCAAACTACCCATTTTTTTTGAAAAAACACAAATAAAGGTGTACATACATGCCAGATGGGCCTAAGCTGTAAAGACAGTTACACATGTGCCAGAAGGGCTTAATTATTTTATTCTAATAATTTACCAAGCAGCATTTCACAAATGAGGCGTACTGAGGAGAAAAGAAACGCTGCAAAGAAAAACTCCCAGGCTACCTCATTACTAATTATAATATTTAAAAACAGAGACTATTAAACTACTTTAGACAGATAAGATATTTTACACCGTTCGGAAATTAAGGTTTTGCAGTCCTGTGTCTCGCTTGTTCCTTGATGAGATGTATTACAGGATCCCAAGCAGGTGGTAGTGACAATCCATCTTCTCTATTGAAATTAGGATGCTTTTTAATCTCAATAGCCTCGCGTAGCATCCGGGGAAAATATCTTTTTTCTTTGGCAAGGATAGAAGGTTTATCAAACTTAATTGAGTGGTTTGGTTTGTCAATGACATGTTCACAGACTGCAGACCTATTACACCGACGGTGCTTGACATCTGCTATGTGCTCCTTCACCCGGGTTGATACACTGCGTTTCGTTTGACCAATGTATGAAAGACCACACTCGCAGTCTAGCTTATAAATGCCTGCACTCTGCAAAGGGGTGCTACTCTTCACGGGTCTAAGGTATTGAGACACCTTCTTCAACGGCTTGAAATATGTTTTTATAGAAGCACGCTTCAAGATGTTTCCGATCTTGTCTGTGACCCCTTTCACATATGGTAATACGGCAGGTTTACGCTCGACTGTTGGTTTCTTCATACTGGGATTCTGCTTGGAACGTGGTATCTGGAGCTCGTTGGCTCGAAGCGCACGTTTGACATTCTGCAACTCAGCAGTCAGATGTTGATCGTCGCAGATACCCCTGGCTCTCTGAAACAAAGATTTACCCACTGTAGCAAGTTGACAGGGATGGTGGTGAGATTTGCCATTCAAATACCTATCTGTATGTGTTGAATGTGTGGACTGTATTTGACTACTTCTTTCTTGATTTAAAATAAAATACTTATTTCTTCATGGTAAGTATTTGCTAATTAGCCATAATCAGCTAATATAGCCGCAAGAGAGTATAAGACTCTGAGTGTAGTAGAAGACTCTGAGTATAGTATAAGACTGACTCTGGCTATCAAAATGGCCACTTATTATTCCCACATACTAGGGCCTGAATTAGCGGCTTATCGGCTGATGCAGGCGAATTAATAAATGCGACAAAAGATATTCTTTATTCATCATGTTTTACAATTGAATGATATACATAGTTATATTAATTTCTTAATGCTATAAAACAACATAACACGTATTTTATAAAACAGGGTAAAAAATATATGACAGAGTAGTAAAATGAAATAAAATAATTATGATTAAAAATAGCGAAATAATATTGATTTATCTCTTATAACTAAGTTTACACAATTAATCAATTCCTAATCCTAGTTATTTCCCACAATATCCCCCGCGTGTGCAAACACCATTCTCTTGGTTTCTAGGAAATAACAATGAGTCTGGAGGCTGGACGACGGATGGATCCCGCTGCTGTGCGTACTTCAGTGACTCGGACTTTGCCGTCTGGACCTGGGTAGACTTTAACTACCTCTCCTCTTGGCCAGGTACCTCTGGGCATTGTACTGTCCATAATGAGCACTATGTCGCCTTCTTTCACGTTGTCGTGGGCGCTATTGGATCTAGCTCTCAGCGACGGGCGGTATTCTTTGATCCATCTTTGCCAAAAATGATCGGCTAGTCGCTGCGCTGTTTTCCATGAGCTTGAAGTAAGAACGACGTCGGAAAATGAGCCGAATGGTGACATGGCATTAGAGCGGCCGATAAGAAAATGGTTCGGTGTGAGAGCTTCTTTTTCTTCGTTTAGCATAACCGGCGTGAGAGGTCGCGAGTTAATTACGTGCTCGGCCTCTAAAAGCAGGGTGTGAAGCACTTCTTCGTGGGGGTGCTTTTCATTAAGGGTAGCTCGTAGGGCGGTTTTTACTGAGCCTACGAGCCTCTCCCATGCGCCGCCGGCGGAAGGGTTACCTGGTGGGATCTTCTTCCAAATAATCTGACGCTGCCTAGCGTATTCTAGCAGATCACTGGTTGCGCTATTCATGGCGTCACTGATCTCACGTTCGCTTCCATAAAAGTTTGTAGCGTTGTCCGAAAAAATGATTGATGGAGTGCCACGTCGCGCCATCATTCTTCTGAGTGACATGATCATAGCCGAACCAGATAAGGAGTTCACTAGTTCAAGATGTACGGCCCTTGTGGTTAGGCACGTATACAGGACTCCCCATCGCTTTTCGTGTCTTCGTCCGACTGTGACAGTCATAGGCCCGAATAAATCGCAGGCTGTGGCGGTAAAAGCAGGTTGATTTACAGTTAGCCTTTCTTTAGGTATATCGCCGAAAGGAGCCTTAGAGGGTGACCCCCTTCTGACACGACACCATTGGCATCTGTTACTTATAAATCTCAGAGCACCTCGCAATCCTATCACGTAAAAATGTTGGTTTATCTCGTTCATCACAGTGGAGTGGTTACCGTGATTGAACATAGCGTGATAGTGAGCGATCAGGAGGCGAGTGAAGTCTTCTTTGGCGTGAAGTATCGGCGTGGCTTTTTCTCTGTCGATTCTCCCGTCCAGCAGTAGAGTTCCGTGGCGGTCCATCTTCACGGCGAGCTTGCTGAGTGCAGACTTCTTGGGTATTTGTCGTCCAGCCTCGATGAGTTTCATTTCCTCGTCGAAATATGCCCGTTGACTGCGTTGAATATTTAATAACTCGGCCATTTTCAAGTGGTTATTGTTCATTTCAGTTTCTATTTTTCTATTGAGCATTTTGGACTTAAAAACCTCAGCAGCTAGTAGGGTGGTAGCAGTAGCCCTAATTAAACGCGTGTATTTCGAAAAACGTTCTATCTTAGGTAAATACGAAAAGGACTTAAGCGGCCTATCTACAGTAACGGCGGTTACGACCTTTTTCGCGCTACGCTCCTCTCTTGTGGTGGGAATTGGATTCTTATTTGATTTGTCAACCGGCCAATCAGACTCATTTTTACGGATAAATTCAGGGCCGTGAAACCATCTATGGTTTTTATCGAATTTTAATGGGATAGCCTTCGTGGCATCGTCGGCCACGTTTGAGGCGCTCGGAACCCATCTCCATTCCGTGGGTTTCGAACTATCCTCGATTTCTGCCAGACGGAATGCCACGAAACTCTTGTATGAGCGCGGGTCTGATTTTATCCATGCTAAAACTGTACGTGAGTCTGACCAGTAATGGCAACTATCTATTTCGTAACTAGTCTGTTCCTTTACTGATTTAGCTAACCTACAGCCTAGGACACAGCTTTGCAATTCGAGTCTTGGAATTGACACTATACGGAGGGGGCTCGCGCGCGCCTTAGCCGCTACTAATCGTGATGTTTTACCTATCGGGCTGTCACTCACAAAATAGACAGCCGCCGCGTAAATTTTCTCACTAGCGTCGCAAAAAATGTGTAACGAGCCCTTCCTATTACTCGCGGGTACATAGCGATCCAATTCTAACTCTTTTAATTGTTGTATATTTTGTATGAAACTATTCCACGCGGGTACTGATTCATCCAATATCGTATCGTCCCAGCCTATGCCTGTTCGCCAGGTATCCTGTATGAGGATCTTGCCTAAAGCCGATATGGGTGAAATGTATCCTAGAGGATCGAAGACGGCCATAACGCTACTCGTGACCTGCCTTTTCGTAGGTAACTTTTTACCCTCCAGGACCTCCCGCGGAGTGTTACGCAGATTTACGTTGAACCCTAGCGTGTCACGTTCGTGATTCCATATTAAACCAAGGGTTCTTTCCGCGTTATTACCTCCTATAACCGTTTCCGATCGCGAACTTTTATCCTTGATATCCGATAACACATATGGATGACTCGAAGCGAAACCTTTCAATTCGAAAGAGGCTTTACTGTTCAACTCTATTATGTCATTTACGACCTTTTTCGCCTCGACTTCGTTTTCATCCATAGCTATCAGAAAATCGTCCATATACGCGTTTTTTACCGTGTATTCGGCGGCTATGGGGTACCTATCCCGGTGATAGTCAGCGTTCCTATTTTTAACATATAGGGCAGTACAGGGCGATGAAACGGACCCAAAACAGAGCCTTTTCATCCTGAATTCAGTCGGTTCACACTGCCCGTCTCCCTCCCTCCATAGGAAACGTAGACTATCCCTGTCCTCCTCTAAAACCTCTATTTGTAAAAACATCTCGCGGATGTCGGCTATTACGGCGATTTTACCTTCGCGAAATCTCAATAACACACCGAAAAGAGATTGAAGCAGGTCCGGACCTGGTAATAGTGCGTCATTTAAGCATTTATTGAATGACCTACTAGCCGCGTCGAAAACTAGACGCATAGAACCTTTCTGCGCGTGAAAAACCGGAAAATGCGGTAAATACCATGACCTTAACGAATCTATTGGCGCGGGCGATTCCATTCTCTCGGCGTAACCTTTCTCGAGTAATTTATTTATCTGTTTCGTATATTCAGATTTTAGTTGCACATCTTTGTTTAATTTATTTTCGAGAGAGTGTAATCGTTTTAGCGCCTGCGATTTGTTGTTCGGCAAAGTTTCGTCATCGGATTTCCATAACAAACCGGCACGATACCTATCTTCGTTTTCCAATTTTTCGCAAGTCGAATTTAACTTTTCTAACGCACGTTGTTCTGGATCGGATTTAGGAGGGCGATTTCCTACTCCTAATGATTCGATACTAAAATGCTCTTTTATCAAGTCGGCTATCTCATTTTCGGTAGTTTTAGCGGGACGCAAATGATTTACTATGAAAGCACGGCCACTAGGTACGTCGTGGCTACCGTGGAGCGACCATCCTAACTTTGTCAGAGATGCAACGGGGAGGCCTTTGTCTCCGCTTAAAATGCGGCGAGGCACTAAAAGATCCCAGTGATCCTGTCCTATAATCATTGTAGGTGACGTTTGCTCATAACATAGCTCATCTTCGATATCGTGTAAATGTTCGCATTTTCTTACCAAATCGCGAGATACCGCCTGAGTAGCGAGATTTAATTTATCTATTGTGTACGCGGACATTTTTATTAAATTCCTACTGCATGCTCCACGGATATTGAAACTAATTTTGCACGACTCTTTTTCAGACAATATGTTACCGCCGACACCCTCAATCGATAGGGTCTCTGCGTTACTGCGAGGTGATACCAAATCAGCTACATGCCTCTCAATTAGCGAAATTGAACTGCCATCGTCTAAAAGAGCTGTAGTTTGTACAGACCCTAAGGGCCCTGACAACTCTACCGGAATTATTTTCAGGTAGGTGTCAGCACTACGTACATGATTTACTAACCCGGTATTATTTTTTCGCGATGGGGTCGTGTTAAGCATCAATCCGTGTAACATTTTATGATGACCTGATTCGCACTGATTAAAACCGCAAGGTACGTATTTACACTTTACGGGACGCTTATGGTTAGATTCCAGGCACCTGAAACACAGTTTATGTGTTCTGACCGTTTCCCATCTTTTTTCTATAGTTAAGCTAGCGAAATCAGCGCATTTGCTTAAAATATGATTTCCGCTACAAATTATGCACTTAATAGTCGCGGTGGGGGGGGAAATCGGTTCGCTCGTCCTGGTTTCTACCATACGCGGTTTTTGGGGTTTTTTTTTTATTAATAGGCGCATTATTCCTATTTTTCTGCGTTTTAACGTTTACTTGAGCTACCGTTCGCGGGATAAAATCATCGCAATCAGAATCTGATGACTCGTAATTATAGCCTGAGGCGTGCGATCGAGACGGTTGACGTGCTCTCGCTTCTCCGCCGCGCATGCGCGGTGGTGAATCGCAAGCGGTTTCCGATATAAAATTTATCGAGGACCGAACTCGTTGACGACCGTGAGTTTTTCGGGTAGCTACACTTATCTCATTTAAAAACTGAGACATGGCTACTAAACCCGGCGTCCCCTTGTTCGAAGCCCTATATTTATTCCATTCATATCGCACGATCAGATTCAGTTTGTCAACGATTTTATTCACTAACTCGGGCGAATAGAGAAATTCGTCTTGGTGGAGCGCTTTTATGGTGGAAACTACGTTAGCTACGGTTCCCGCGAAAGTGGTTATATTACTGTTATCTTCCGCTAAGCGTTGCATTTTTTTTACGTTATGTATCTCCGCCAAGACTATTTCCTCCGGGTTACCGAAATGCCTTTCTAACGCTTCGATTATCTCTAACGGATCCGACACGGTGTACATGATAGATTTTACGGCTATTTTCGCTTCTCCGCGTAAAGCCCTACGTAATCTACTTATGTTACTGATATTGGAAAATAGAGGCGCGCTGTCCGTAAATTCCGATCGAAATGCTATCCACTCGGCGATATTGCCATCGAAAGGAGTTAATTCTGGCACGTGTCTTTGAATAACTGGCGTGCTCTTACTACGATTAACTGCCTCTACCACTTGACTGGATAACAGCTCGAAATCCCTATTTTCGAAACTCGTACGCGGTACGTTCATAGGCGCGAGATTTGACTCTATTTCCTGCACCGGATGGTTCAGACTCTGTCTTTGCTGTTCTACCCATCCTAACACACGCGCGTTTCTAGGCACTGTCTGATCGAACGTGGGCACTGAATTGTTGGACGCTTCCATCCTAGCAATTTCCAACCTACTTTTAGCCGCGATCGACCTACATCTAGCCTGCTCTAATTCTGCGTTATGAAAATCCAATTCGGCAATCAAAACGGAAAGCTGCTGATTAACATTAACAATTGGCGCGTTTACCACAGTACCCGACGCACTCCTACTATGACGGCCTACGGGGTCTTGAGCTAACGGCGGGTTCGCGGTCGGTGGCGCGGCACCGTTAGAATGAATAACGTTCGCGGGATGTGTCGATTCGTTCCCTAGGTGGCTACTACTACCAATCCTACTCTCTCCCGGTTCCCTGCTCCATGTATTAGTTTCCTCACTTGTTGTCTGACCGGAAGGTGGCGTTTCTTCATATGTGCGCGAACGCGTCTGACGCACGATACGACCTACCTCTTCGTTGGTCGACATTTTACACACACACGGGGAATGGGGGGGAAACACAACCTAACACCTAATTGCCCTACGCGAGCGCTACCGGCACTTGACGCTCAAGCAACGCCCGGGGACCTAAATCCCTACGTCTTCTTTCTTCTTTCTTCCAGTGATAATACTCACTCAGGGGTGCTGCGCAATCCGTGTTAACAGAGAGCGAGCGTCTGGACCATGCCAGAGTAAAATGCGAATCGTTTAGAGGGTCGCCGTATGAAGGAACAGAAACCGAAGCTTCATAAGTTCCCCGGAGTCGAGACTAGCCCGAACCCCGTCAAGAGACAAAAGCCCGAGGGCTACAAGAGGCAAAAATGATGCACGCCGCACGGGGGGAAGCTGGTGGCTTCACAGTATGGTGCACGACGTACAGGCTCTTGCTGACTCGTTGAAACGGGAAATGCTTCGATCTTCTATTTATCTTGCGCACCTCTGCTTCATTGATCCGGCTCTCGAAGTACCATTGTTGAATGTGTGGACTGTATTTGACTACTTCTTTCTTGATTTAAAATAAAATACTTATTTCTTCATGGTAAGTATTTGCTAATTAGCCATAATCAGCTAATATAGCCGCAAGAGAGTATAAGACTCTGAGTGTAGTAGAAGACTCTGAGTATAGTATAAGACTGACTCTGGCTATCAAAATGGCCACTTATTATTCCCACATACTAGGGCCTGAATTAGCGGCTTATCGGCTGATGCAGGCGAATTAATAAATGCGACAAAAGATATTCTTTATTCATCATGTTTTACAATTGAATGATATACATAGTTATATTAATTTCTTAATGCTATAAAACAACATAACACGTATTTTATAAAACAGGGTAAAAAATATATGACAGAGTAGTAAAATGAAATAAAATAATTATGATTAAAAATAGCGAAATAATATTGATTTATCTCTTATAACTAAGTTTACACAATTAATCAATTCCTAATCCTAGTTATTTCCCACAGTATGCGTAGGTTTCCTATATACAGTATGACCTATGTCATTGTTAGGACCTCTAATTACCGTGACCATGGAAAGCTGGAAAGCTTCCGAAACGTCGGGAACTAAAATGAGATAATATACGCGATATAATCCGTTAAATTGTTTTATTTCAATGAGAATATTAGATTGTTTCAAAAGGGGCTAAAATAAGCCATTGTGGTACGAATTAATTATTTGGACGAGCTCACAAAGTGAGCGAGGATAAATATGTCTGAGTGTCAAAATGACTTTTAGCCACGTGTTTAAACACTGTGCTTTTCACTTCGACTGCGAGAAAATAAAAAAGACTTAATATTAAAATTGTATATTTCTTGAAAAACTAAAAGTATGGTTTGAGCAATTCTATCAGAAAGTTTGGCCAATCTGATCAGGTTGGTTTCTTTGTTTTTCATTATTCGTAAGAAGTATGTAGCTGGCCACATTTTTTTTTTCAGTGTCATAGAAATTAGTATGGGATTATATGGCTTTATTTGAAACCCTAGGGGCTAAATGGACTATTTTAGTTTTGCTTCGCGAAGCTAATATGACGTACTTTTTGAGCAGGAGAAGTGAAAAAACTTTTTTGTTTATTTCCCCTTTTTAGGCTCATGTTCAAATGTATACGTTTGTTTTAATACAGTAAGTATTAAATTATAAAAATAAAAGCATTGCATCTCCTCTGTTTTAAAATTGTATAATATAATATATATAGGTATATTAATATTATTAATGTGAAAGTGTGTCTGTCTGTCTGTTACCTCTTCACGCTTAAACCGCCGAACCGATTTGGATGAAATTAGGTATGGAGATATTTTAGTCCCGGGGAAGGACATAGACTACTTTTTATCCCAGAAAAATACCCTTATCCGCGATAAACGAATTTAAGGCGGATAAAGTCGCGGGCAGAAGCTAGTAGTATAATATATATATCAGTTTTGCGAAGTACTTTTCAATAAAGAAAGTGCTTGAATACAAAAGCATTAACATTTGAGCACGTAAGTCGCAGAAGTAGTATACCTTAGCACGGGTCAGTTGTCACACGACGACCATGACAAAAAACTGAACGAACGAATTAAGTCCGCGTGGTGTCGAAAGATCGCGTGAGCTTTATCTAGGAGGGATATAGCTCTCGCGATCTTTCGACACCGGTTCATAGTCCATTATGGCCGCCGTGGCAACCCATGAGACAACCTTACCCGGTCTCCCCTAAACTATGTAACCCAATAACGTTTCGAGCAAAATAATGCTACTCATATTGGCGTAGCGTTATGCGAATAATACCAGCATATCGTTTTCATATCAGAATGTCAAATAAAAATGCTCATATTTCAATAAAATACATTCCCATTGAATAGGAAAGAGCAAATACCGCACCTGCAGAGTATCTAAGTCGCTGGAATGAATTCGGGAATCAGCGGAAAGGTATTTTGTCTAGAGAGCTTCATAGAAATAGGTATGTTACGAGTATATCGATTTTTTGCTTTAAATGCGAATTATATACTAAGTGAAAGTCTTATAAGTGACTGAGAGACAATTTAAAAAGAAATAAAGTTGGAAGAATACTACTTGTTCAATAGTATCCAATGATTTCATTAAAGAAGTTTCTATTTTATTTAGTAAATTGCAGCTATGAATATAATAGAAAATAACTCTATAAACATTGTGTTTAGTTTGGTAATCATTTATGTAGGCATATGTATTAGTATCTTACTGTCTTATTAGGCGTAAAAAGTGACACAAGTTGAACAGAATCAATGCGGAGTAGAGAGATCAATACCATAAGGACCCGGGTTCTAATTGGATGCAAGTGGCAGAGGACAGGAAGTCATGGAAGGCTATGGAGAAGGCCTATCTCATAACAATTTAAGGCCTGAGATGTACCGGAATCGTTAAGTGTGACCAAGTATTTATTCAGTAACTATTACAGATATCAAAAAACTTTAAACTTATATCGAAAGTACGTTACCTAGTGATTAAAATGACTTTAATAACTTTTTAAGAATCAAACAAGAAGTATTTAAAATTTTGACATTAAACACTCCCATACATTTGGTATGAGATTAATAGAAAGGTTTTAGTTTCCTTATTTTAAGTGGTCTTGTACTCTATTTTACTTTAATTTTTGATTAAGTACAATATGATAATAATTATTTCACTCATTAGGTAACGTACTTGCGATATAATTTTTTTTTTTATATCGGTAATAGTTACGGAATAATTGCCTGGTCACCGTTAACGATTTCATCCTGTATAGATATTATGCGTAAATCGACCATACACAGTTAAAATAAGCACACTTGTCATGATGTCCGACTCTCTCTCTCCCACACCTTAAGTCAGGTTGAACCGGTTCAACCTACCTCTACTTTACCTACCCTTCTCTAAGTGACCGTGGATGGCATTCCCGTTTCCCTCACTCAATGCGATTACTGCAAGGAGGCCAAGCCACATCTACCCAGTTAAAAGTAAGGTTCTGAAAAACCCTCCTGACAAATGTATAGACCCAGTCAGTTTTATTCTGACTGTTTCGACACTGTAAACACTGTAAAACGGTTTTGTATTTCAATCAGTTTTACTTGAAATCAAGTTTACTACAGACCTGTGATTATCTTCTTTAATTACTCACCCGAATTGCTTGCTCAACCTTTTGCATCGAACATAAATGTTTAATTCTACCTCCCAAAGTGCCAACCCTAATGTCCACAAGACAATTGCGCCAACATCCTTTCCGAAAGAATCAGCCTATCCTCTTTCCGTGGATATACGGGCTAGTGACAGAAAAAGACGGAAAAGCCCTAAACTCAATTAACTGTATTCGTAGTAACAGCTTTTACGACGTCACCCTACATCGGGCAAGTAATCTGTTCGGCCGGAAGTAGGGATGTCCAGTGTATTTCGAGGAATGTAAGAAAAATAGCTTGCTCCTACTATAAAATCAAAATTGTTTCCTATTTTAGTCACTGTGGGAAGAGAAAATGAAAGTCTAAAAATAATGCCCACAGTTGGGAACAGCTGCACGGCATATAGGAATAGCAATATCAACTCTCTAGTCTCCTCCATATTCAGCTACGGAGCTGAGACCTGGACTCTGAAAAGCCTGACCGAGAACATATTGATGCGTTTGAGATGTGGTGCTGGAAAAAAAAGGCTGTAAATTCTTTGGACTGCTTTTCACACAAATACAACTATTTTAACATTAAGACCATTCTGTCAACGCAGAATACTGGAATTTTTCGGTAACATAGCCAGAAAAGAAGGCCGCAATCTTAAACAACTCATTGTTACTGGCAAGGTTGATGGAAAATGACCTAGAGGCTGCAGCCCAGCAAGATGGACAGATCAGATCCGTTCCTACCTAGACACCCAACTGCACACCGTACTACACGATGCCAAGAACAGGAACAGATGGCGGAACACCGCCAGAGAGAAGCTGATTCAACGGGGACTTCACACCTGGCCCCGATACCTTCAACAATGAGGAAGAAGACGCGAGAAGGAGTTGGAAACAAAGAAGGCGAAGAAGTTAGATCTCCAAAGAGACTAATTGATCAAGTAAAGGTCTGATCTTTTCCTATGCTGTATTCAGCTATAAGGGACGCAATGTACAGAAAGAACCTTATAATGACAAAACATTTACTTTAAGCACCGAATAATAGAGCAACGGTTTAATGTGGTTTTTTGCTTTTAAATAAGTCACAATGTATGAACAGTTAATGTTGAGATATGACTAAATGTAGGTAATGTAGATGAAAACAAAAATGGGAAAATATGCATTGGTATCGTATGCAATCTATAGGAGGCACTAAAATGAAGTCCTATACCGATGTATCCAAAATACCTTGCTTTGACAGATTCTGATGCTGGCCGGCCGGACTTATTTGAAACATTTTTATAATATTTAGGTACAAGCACTGTCTTGACACTGCCCTAGTAAATAGTTGGCAATTAACCTACATTTATAGCAATAGAGATGAAAAATAGGTTATATTATTGAGGTGTCAATCATCGAAAAATT
The DNA here is from genome assembly GCA_905404275.2 of Hedya salicella. Lineage (NCBI taxonomy): Eukaryota > Metazoa > Arthropoda > Insecta > Lepidoptera > Tortricidae > Hedya > Hedya salicella. Next base: position 12,178,659 of record FR990111.1, on the reverse strand, counting down.
TAACATATTCGAAATTATTTACTTTTGAGAACCCATCCTTTATTTAACATTCTTCTTATTTCCATGTCAGGTATTTATCGATATCCTATAGAAAATGAAGCAACTGATTTGGTACATCTCTATGGACGAGTTTATTTGATCGAGTGCCTATCTGAGTACGTATCAATCGTTTTTACAAGCGGGTTAGTAAATTGAATGACAATCAATTTATCGTGCTCCAGTTTTACGGATTTTTTTGTAAAAAACGTATAGTTTTCGATTTATTACGAGTATAGTTCAATAAAAATAAAAAATCAAACTTTTTCACGTGAAACATGCTCAATCAAATTTTTTCAGTCTATCATTTTTTTTTTTTCGTTAAAAATAGGAAACAGTTTGCACCAGATTTTTGTGCGACTGTAATCGATTTAAGCACTTTATTCATGCCACAAAACTTAATATAGTAAGTGATTATGAGTACCTACATATATAAAACATTTTCTATTTTTATTTTGACCAGTAGGTAGGTAGTATCGGCGAATACCAAATCGGCCACGAACCGACATTTTTATTTTATTTTTTAAGACGGATAGGTTATTTACCTATTTGTTTACTGGCCAATACCCAGTAGTCAAATTTAAACATCATCAGTAGGTATAATTTAAAAATATCGCGTACTAAGCGACCATTAAGTCCGTTTAACCGTTTTATCACACAAATAAAATATCAAAATCACCAACAACAAATAAAATTGTGCAAATATTGTCCATGCGAAAACCCGGACGAATATGGACGTTAGGTTTATTATGTATTTTATTTGCTTCTTTATGGGCGGAATTACGGCTCGACGGCCATTTTGTTTGATGAGCCATTTGTAGGTCTGGTTTATCTTATTAACCGATAAGATTAACGTAGTCAATTTGTTGATAAATTGAGACTGCAGGGTAATGATGAATTAAATGTTCATTTTAAATCATATTTGTTAAGTATTTTCATAGCTCGTGCGTAGACTTCGGAACCAACATAATCCAACCAGCTAAGAGCATCTCGGACCATCGGCAATAACTCAAAAACGGTATAATTGATTATGTTGAACACAATTTTCTCTTCTCTATTTTCCAACAAATATGAAAAAAATTACAAAAACCGTAAGTGCTGTGGAGATACGCTCTTTTGGTAGTGCACTTTTTCCTATTTGATTTTTTATCTGTAGTGTGCAATTTTTCGTATAAACGGCTGCGAAACCCTACACTGAACATGGTCTAACATGCTCTTGGCCGGTTTTTTATTTTGTGGTTCAGTGGTTAAATGGAAAGTGTTCCGTTCCAATTGACCACTAAGTAATGCTAACATTGCTCCTATTTTACAACCAGTGCTTGAATGGGACGTGTTTCATTCCTATGGACCACTGGTAATGAAATTTAGTGGTGAGATGGGCCAGTTTGAGCTTGATAATCGTTTCAAACATAGCTGAGTTTTTCCTACACTTCAGATCAACGAATTATAATATTGTAACCAAAACTAGAATAAACGAAAACTGATCCAAATTTATACTTCACATTGCAAACAACTCGTAAATCAAGGCCTATAAGATAATAATCCTCATAACCTCAAACCTTACACATAAATACCAATAAAAACCAAATTTTATCCAGAGCACTTAAAATATAAATCCCAATATACGAAAACGGGTATTTACGAGCTTTCTAAAGTTACGGAAACCCACTGAGTAAACATTTCTGAGGCGTAAATTTAGCTTTCCGAGCACAAACGGGCGTAAGTGATGAGTATTTTCTCATAACATGCGTCATTATATAAAAACAAGCGATATTGCAAAATATCAGAGCTGCGGCTTTAGATATGCAATATTTCCAAAGAAACTTGTGAACCTTGGACATGGATGTGAAAGCTTGTGAATATCTTTTATACAATTTTAGTCGCTTTGTGTGAGAATAAATCATTTTTTTCTACAATATTTTTCTTGCTAAGAATCCAAGTTGCGGCTTTAACGTAAGCAATATTTCTAGAGAATTCCATGAACCCGGAATCTGGATCTGACAACTTGAAAACATCAATGATTTTTAGGGTTCCGTACCCAAAGGGTAAAACAGGATTACTAAGACTATTACTAAGACTTCGCAGTCCGTCGGTCTGTCTGTCTGTCACCAGGCTGTATCTCAAGAACCGTGATAGCGAAACAGTTGAAATTTTCACAGAGAATGTATTTCTGTTGCCACTATAACAACAAATACTAAAAACAATATCATTTTATGTTTGTCTGTCTATATCAGTAACCAATATAAAATTAGTGAGCACCGCGTACATTTTGCTTAGGAGTAGGGCTCTGCTAACACTTGATTTTCATAGATACGGCAATTTTTAGCGTATATTTTGTACGGAACCCTCGGTTCGCGAGTCGGACTCGCACTTGGCCGGTTTTTATAATAGCTTTCATACCTACTTACGATAAGAAATATTTCTAGAAAATCCCGTGAATCTCGATTGTGTACCTATGTGGAAACTCGGAAATACCATTGTTTTTTAACAATGTCAATACGTACGACTCTGAGCAACAGTATAAAATAAAATACTAACAAGTATAATAAGCAGTCGAGCATTCACTCGCGCTTTTATCCGCTTTACCGAAAATGAAGTTGACAATCGGGGAAGGTAAGTGAAAGACGTCGTTGAAAAGAGAGTGATTCTGATTATATATATTGGAATGTCACCCACACACACACACGCAAACACACACCCACACACACAGACACACGCACACACTCACTCAAACAGACACAAACACACACACCCACCCACCCACACCCACACACAGACACACACACACACACTCACACACTCGCGCGCGCGCACACACGCACACTAATAAAACATAAATAATTTACTGTAGTATTATTAGTAGAGAGACTCATGCCTGCAAACTGTACAGTACAGTGTTGCAGGGAAACTATCTTAGAAATAAGAATTATGTACTTTGTTTAATAAATAAATAACTAGTTGATAGACATAATATAATGTTTTAGTCCAAGGCCTAGTATTACCTCGTTCTTATTAAATACATACAAAACATCAAAAGCCAGGAACAAACATTTGTGTTCATCACACAAAGACATGCCCTGGCCGATTCGAACCCAGGACCGCCAGCTTCGTAGGCCGATGTGCAACCAACCGAACCTAGAGTTGTAACCTTGATTTTACGGCATGTCTTCGGTAAATTTTAACATGATCCTAAACAGCAACGGTTATAAAAGCAGATAGTTTTAGTACACTTTCAGGTGTATTATATCCAATTTTATGTACTCAGCAGTCATAAAATTTTGTTTACTTGGGCAATAAAATGTAATGTGCGTATCGCATGCGTTCCTGTAGTTTTTTTAGCGTTTTACCTGGTTTCTGCCCGTAAAAGTCACATTATTGCAGCCTACTTTGAGAACCTCTTAAATTGTTTTGCAATAAAAGTTACATTGATTTACAGAACACTTTCACTACCAGGAAGCCACTCGGTGGTATCTGCTCGTGACAAGTTTTTGCTACATATCCATATTTCTATGTTATCCGGTACGAAAATCTTGGTCGTGGAAGTGAAGGAGTGAGTCAAAGTATGTAAAGCTATACTAGAAGTAATTGCTGGTACTGGTGTGTGAGTTATCGTATTAAAATGATTGGTATATCGTATAAACGAAAAGGGCTCAATTAGTGTGAGTGATTCCTTGAATTGGCTTTGTGGGAGAGAGAAGGGTAACCTTTATTTATTTTATAAAGGCCATCTCTTTCTTACATATGGATATGAGTGAGAGGGCAAACACAAGTTAAATTAATCAATCTCGATATCTTATTATCTATAGTAATGAAATGTCACAATGCTATCCAATAAAGACATCCGAACATTGTCTGCGGAACTTGGAAAATCAACAAATTTTCATGGCCCATTTGGATGTTGTTTTACTAAACTTCTGCGTTTGAAGATTGTATGTGTTTCTTCTTTGATAGCCGCATCTTAAGTAGCAACCACAACAGTGATCAACACGATGCTTCACAGTAAACGCGCGTGTCTTATTCGTCACGGATTTTAAGCGTACCTTTCACACTGAAGCTTATCGTATCAATACGCGATGACGTGTCTTATGTGTTATGTTTCCTCTACCAAAATGAGTGGATAGATTTATTTACTAAAGGAGTAGTAAGACACTCGAGGATGGTTTAATGAAGCGTTTATCCGAATACACTGAAGTAAAAAATAAGGTTATGCACTTTTCTTCTACTGCGAACTAATTTGCTGTCACCATATATGTATACCTATCCAAAACTTCAACTATTGCCCATTTCTTTATTTTGTACTAAATAAATTTGTAAAATGAAATGTCTGTACATTGAATAAGATCTATAAAAAAATGTATTATGGCGTATTTGAACACCACTAAATCGAAAAATATTTAGGATATATTTTTTACATGCTGGTATGAAATTGATGCAGTACTTTTTGCAATTCCATATTAGATTCATTTGTATGTGTCTTCGCGGTTTCATCACGTCAAAACCGCAAACTTTTTGGCAAAATAGCTGGTCATCCACAGGTTGTTACAGGATACTTCTTATCCCACTAAGCTGAAGAAAGAGAGATATTTTTTTTTCCTCTCCGCTACCAAAGTTGCTTGTTGTTGATCACTGACAGCCTCATTGGATTTCGGTTGCCTTCATTGTGTTTAGATCTTGTAATAAACTTTATTTTCATAAGATATTAACTCGTCTTTATCTATGCATAATTCATCCTTGAAGCATGGATATCATTAGAAGTAAACTTTAAGCAGTTCAGCCCACACGAATTTTACATCAAATAGTACCATAATCCGATCACTTTAAGATTATCTTAGAAATTTGTTATTCATATCATAATGTGTAAATACTTCAAAGTTAAGTGTGAGAATTATTAAGAAAAAAAAGTATCAATTTAAAACTTATAGATCGTTATCGACGACACGTTTGGCGTTGTGCACAACGGCCTACGAAGCTGGCGGTCCCGGGTTCGAATCCCGGCCAGGGCAAGGGTTTGTGTGATTAACACGAGTGTTTGTTGCTGGACACTATCACACAAAGGGTAACTTTATTTTTAAGGCAAGAAGGTTCACGTTAAAATAAAGGCCTCTAGAAGTAGTTAACATCTCCTTATGAAAATGAAAAATTTACCTAACACTTCATAATTAAAGATATAGGTTTTGTTCAACGGCACAATTAAATAGTAATCGCTTTCGGCCTTGAAAAAGGATTCCAAGTATTTAGGGTACATGCATGATTTTTTTTATCGCTTTTCCTAACAAAATATCAAAAAACTGTAAAAAGTATTTCAAAAAGTGAACTTAAGACTAAAATCGGCCATGAAATACGCATGATATAGGCATTTTAAACTACTAATTAGATATGGATATGGCAGAGATCCGACATGTAATGTTACGTCATAGTACACTCCGGCCGTATAAACTCCGTATTAAATTCCGTTTGCTTGTTCCTTCAATGATTGATGGCTTATATGTTGGTTATTTTTACCTACAGTTATTTGAAAAAATAATTTTCTCTACTGTTTGTTGCATGAATGCGCTTTAATAAAGCAAAAACAAAATTCCATGCATATTTCCTATGTTATAATAGGTCCAAGTAACCTAATCTTTACACTAATAACATAGCCAAGACACCGCATTTTGGGTTTAAGACAAGAATCAAAATGCCTAAATGACATGAAAGACCCTACCGATAAAGAGCCTAAGTATACAGAGCCTTAGCAAATATTTGATCTGAGAAACCCTTAATAGTTGGAAATTGTATGTTCAAGTTTAAAGGCTTATTTAGTCTTCTGTATAAATACTAGAAGGTGCCCGCAACTTCGTCAGTGTCTTCTTCAGCGTAGTCGGGTAAAAAGTAACTTATAACAATCTGTGGATGACCAGCAACCAGTGAACCAAAAAAGGTTGAAATATCCATTCAGTCGAGGATCCTTACAAGGCCATCCGTCCACCTAGTCAAGGGCGTCCCACACTGTACTTTCCTATGCGTGGTCGACACTCCGGGACTCCAACGGCCATCCGTGCTCCGGGCTACATGGCGCCCATTGCAATTTTAACGATGCAATCCTGTGAGTTACGTCGGTTAATTACTTCGGTTCTTCTGCGGATATCCTCATTTCGGATTATTTTACGAAGAGAATCCCCGAGCATAGCCCTTTCCATTGCACGTTGCGTAACTCTGAGCTGCCTTATGAGTTTCATTCTGAACGACCATGTCTCGATTCCGTAGGTCATCAGTCGTCACCTGGCAACACGGACTGTGCGAAGACCTTCGTCTTCAAGTACTGGGGTATTTTTGACGAAAATATATGACGCAGCTTCCCAAATGCTGCCCAACCGAGTTGGATCCGACGACTGACCTCCTTCTCGAAGTTAGATTTTAAAGCGAATTTTATAAGCTGAAATGGTATCCACTCGGTTTAACTAGTCTTCCGCATTTAACTGTATATTTGTTATTATTTAAAGTGGGTTACCGCATACTAAAATATTAACTGTTTTAGATTTAAAATAACCGTATTATTTTCCAATGCCGTTTTGTAATAACGTTTGTTTCCATTTATAAGGTAGGCTCGGGGCCCCTTAAATTTGCTCCCGGGGGCCCCCGGCTGTCGCCGCCGCTATTTACGGTAATAAGAACAAGGGAAAGACCAAAATGCTTCGGCGGCCATTTCTCATCCGCGCAGTCTCATTAAGGACCACGTTATTCCCAATTGTTTTGTTTTTTTTTTGGGATCTTGTATTATGTAAAGTGGTATAGCAAAATGGTGGACGTTTGCATAATTTTGATAAATCTATTGTCCTACTACTTGGGATGTTGTCAATTTTTATCAACTTTTTTCCATGGTATGTAGAACAACCTCTCAATAATAAGGACATTGGTGAAAAAACTAATTCAACCTCATAAAAACTTCCTGAGATACAACGAGGTTAAAATCGCACTTTTGGACTTTCCCAAAACACGCTCCTTATTAAAGCCTAGGAATACGTGATATCACACGTTTCTAGGGTTTCGCAGCTATGTTAAAACTTACCCTAGGCACGTTTGACGTCACAGGTTCCTACCGTGTATGGGGAAATTAAAAACTTTGGTCTGCAGCTGCAGCTGTTTAAACTTGCGTTTGTCGAAACGGTTTCAAACAAAAGTTATCATGAATTTCATGGATTATTCAATGGTATTACAAGTTATTCATATTTTCATACTTTATAAAAATGTATAAATAAAAAAGAAGCGACTTCAAAATAAACTAAAATGCCATAAATAATCTTTTATGTACGATACGGATACATTGGATCACCTTCTGAAGTCGGTGCCAAACCATATATTTATTACTATTTAGAACCGCGGCGGCGAGCCTTTAGTTATTATCTACCTACATATATATTTAGTCATAGTAATTCGTATTTTTGTTGAATAAAGAACTTTATTTACTTCAGGTTTGGCACCGACTTCAAAAGGTGATTCAATGAATCCGTATCGTACATAAAAGATTATTGATGGCTTTTTAGTTTCTTTTGAAGTCGGTTCTTTTTTTATTTATAAATTTTTATTTTTTGCTTTTTAGTGATAGATTTTAGTAGTGATATAAAGTATTTTTTAGAACCCAGAATGGGAAGATTGACGAGCCACTTTGCACGCATATCGAGTCTTTGGAAGTAAAAAATGTAAAAGTTGGTTAGTTCATTGTACCTTCCATCATCAGCTCAGCATGTAATGATGACAACCAGAAAGAAGACAACAACTGATAACTTTAGAAAAATATATTGTTAGTGCCTACAATATTTGAGGGTTTCTCTCGATTTCCCTGGTATCCCGCTAGCAAATACACTAGCTATATAGTGGTATCAGAATACCTGATAATATCTTATTATGATCTACCTGCAGCTCCTGTGTTGGCAACCAGCGTGTTGGTAGCATGTTCACATAACAGTTGTTACTTAATTTGTTAATACCTTGGAGTATGATGTAAGAGCATATACCTTAGTACCTTAAGCTAAGCATCAAACGACATCCTGGGTTTCGTGGAACCGGGTGTTACCTAGGCCGCTGGTCTTGTGTAAGTCGAAGGAGAGGTTTTGCGTTCATCTACTAGCTGAGGCTCATCTAGACAATACATGTCTCAGATTCTTTAACTATGGGTCTTTAAATAACTGTTGCTCTTGCATTTAATACCGACATCTATGGTGATACTTTTATATATAACATGCTTGGTCAATCATCCTTTCTTTTCAGTGGGGTTTAGCATTCACTAATACACAGTAGATTGACTTGGAAATTAGTAAGTTTAGCCTAACCATTTAGCCCGTTTTGCATACTCGCATTCTTCTATAGTAAAGTTAGCGTTAGTATTTTCTACAATCGAACTTATTCTAAATGTATTTCTGGAGTGAACCAACAAGTAATTGTAATAAACTTCCATTTTGCTTCGCTTACCTGTCGATTTCGAATTCAAAAACACTTATTTTTATCCCTGATCTTATCATGGGGATAGGGTTATTATAAGCCGTGTCTTCCGCCGCAGTAGGTCTTATCGGCGTATGTCTACAATTATTAGGAGGCTACTAAATAGGTATAGACTGTGGCAGTGGTACAGTCTAATTAGGACGCTACATTTGACATATAATGTAGAGTGACAGCCCGTGACCAGCATCCCGGATAAGAATCTCTAGAGACAAAGGTCTGCCCAGGTATTAGAATAGCTGGTTTTCCACAGATAGAGAGATTCTTATGTAACTGGGCTTCATAAATCGGGTGGCGGCATATTATCATAAAAAAACCCCTTTTTTTTGTAAAGGGCACTCCTTCTGAACATTTTCCTATCAGCTTAATGTTGTATTTGAACTATTCACTCAACTCACTTTTACTTTAACTCCATTTATAAAAGTTCTTTATACCTCCAGCTAAGAGTTCGCAGTGCCACATCGCTTGTTTTAATTCTTATAATGATCAATTATGACAATATACTTGTATCACTACTTATATTTTTTCCATTTAAATCCTAGTATAGGTAAAAGTAGTTGAATAGATTCTTATATTGGAGTATTATAGACCTTTAACTAAATTAGCGTTGAAACACCCTACGAATCTATGTAGCTTCTGCAATCCTCCTCAACTAAAAAAATCTGGGTTACTACAACACACAACGTTCTCTGGGTCCTAACCACTACTGACGATTTCATCACTGGCCAACTCTTCAATATTCACGGAGCAATCCACTTGGTAGGTAAACATATTTTTAAACCTTTGACAGAATTTATAGCTATTAATTTAGCATAGGTAATTGTAGGACTTAATTATCACTGTTATACAGCTTCGTAAATAAAGTATCAGATCACTCGTAAATATTTCAGCGTTTTCAGAATAACTTCATAAATGCGTAGGTTAGAGATAATTTCAGTTTTAATAAAGGAAAATGTAAGATTTCAGTATGGGGAATTAATCTGTTATTAGCTTCAGTAATTCTGGGACACTTGGGAATAGAACAGGTTAATTGTTCTGTAGTATTGGAAAAACTGGGATAGTTACAGGTTTCTTTCAGTTCAGGCTCAGAGTGGGGATTGATGGAAGGAAGGGGGGTTTTCCATAAAGAAGAGGGGTGAGGTTTCTTACAGTATTTCGTTAATACCCACTATATTTATAGCAGGCTTATAAAAGCGATTGTCTATAATTTCGGCCGGGAGACTGATCAGCAATACCAAAGTTTGTATTTTAATCCCCGACGAAAAAAGAGGGCTGTTATAAGTTTGACTGTGTATGTATCTGTGTATCTGTTTGTGAGACCGTAGCTCTTAAATGGATCGACCGATTCGAATTTAGTATTTTTTCCTGAAAGATGACTTTGTGAAGATTCTTAAGCCATGGTTCACGAAAATCAGTTCAGCCGTTTCATAATTATCAGCTTTTTTCTTAACTTGTCGGGAGTGTTTTATCTTTAAACCGATTATATCACGGCACGGGTAAGCATTTAACAATAACAGCTAGACATGCGCCAAACAGTACTTCTTAAAGTAGTTCCACTCCCGAAAAGTAACATCACAGTGTGATATCATATCACTCGAAACATTACCTATTGCCAGCCAATGCAATACTTTTGCGTGGAAGGCAATATGTAATGTTTCGCGTGATGTGATCTCACTGTGATGTTACGATCCCGATCGCAACACCGCCGGCCGGTATGATACTGCGCGCAGTGGGAGCAAGACAAGACATCCTTACTATTATAAAGTTGAATATTTAATTAAAGCGAGGTGGTTTTTTTTCCTACTACTGTGAGGGGGAGAATGTTTCGACGCAAGTAGGATTATTTTAGCACTAGCCCTGCCCTGGCCATGTCAGCGTGCGATTGATCTTACGTAATACGTACATGCATACCTATTTTCCTAGTTCTGATTGATAGTGATAATCTGTGTTTGAAACGGGGACAATCTCTTTATTGGCCGGGCGCCGGGGCACCACGCTTCTAACAGGGAAACCACGCTTCAAACCCGTCGTACTGGGACATATGGCAGCCCTTATCTACTGGAATTGCGCCGTTAGGTCGCGTGCATATTTTCTTTTGTGAATGTCCATGTGCCTCAAAATATTAACCGCGTAATTTCAGCATAGTTTTTACTTATTTACACTGTCAAATTTGATACATTTTAAATGTAGTCTCGTTGGATTGCCAGAAAGCAAACATATCCGATGAATTCTGTAATTTACTTCCCGGTCAATATAAATTCGAGATCGTTCGTTTTAAATCTCCCCGATGAACGTGATTCAGTATTTCGCTGCAGTATTTCGTCATTTGTGGCAATCTGGAGTTTGTTGTTAAGAAAAATAAATACTGATGTTGACTCGTAAAAATTTCGTTATTCCTTTGAATTAAAATATTTAATAAAACATTGAGTGATAATGTAACGCAGTTGACATTAGACGCTACAACCGATGTGGTATATTATAATATCGTAGATACTTTGTAATGTTTAAATAGTGACAGTTTCCCTGTTAATAACTCGAAGATACTTACCTAATTACAGCATATATAAGCCCAATAGGGAATAAGCATTTTTTTTTCAATGAAACCAATCGATACAGTTTCTTATGACTAAGAAATGAATGTATAATATCCATTGAAAATTAGATACTAGAAACGTTAAAATCAGGCATAACGGCTGGGCATTAAAACGGCCCATACAAATCATACGAGTCGTATGACATAATACGACAGACAATAAAGACAAGTGTATGGACAAATAAGCATTTTCCTATTCTGCCCGTTAAAAAGTGTATAGTTGTCTAATTTTTTTCCTTAATTGAATCCTAAAGAATCACAAGTTAACGTTTAATTTTCTTTTGAACAGAAAAAAGGGTAAGTTTCCGTCGCAATATCTAAAAAAGATAAGACTTACTTTTCCCTTTTTTCACCTTTTTTAGCTCAGTTTGATATGTCTACGTTTGTTAAATACAGTCATTAAGAAAAATTAAGCATATTTCTTATTGACTTGAATATTTGCCACAAGTATTGACCAGCAATTACGTTCGCAAAAATATCTATATACATCCGCTTCTTCTAAAGTACTTAATAGTATACCTCAGCGAAATCTGTTCGTAAGCGAAAATGTAAATACGATCGAGAGAGTGAGCAACTTTTGAAACTACTGTAGCGCTCACAAAGTGAAAGTTCGTGGATCGCGTACGATGCCCGTCAATGTACACTGCTCGGCCTCAGAACAGAAGCCACGGTAGGTACTTGTTGCTGAGAAGTGTTCTGAAATGAGTGCGCTGCGGCTGTCTAAAACAAGAAGAGTTCAATAGCTTTTTGTAGGTATAATAATAAATAACATCCATACAATACAATAACTCTTTATTGCACACCACACAAAATAGAGTACAGAAAACAATACATTCAAGGAGAGGTAAAGAACAGGCGGTCTTATCGCTAAACAGCGATCTCTTCCAGACAACCTTTGGTATTATGATGAGCGCCAAAGACGGCAAATCGCGTCAATGGAAAACTGTGCCTCGGACGCTACGACGTCACTTGCCGCTATATAAACTCAGATTTTTAATTCAAGACCAAAATTTTACGTCAACGGGCGCACTTTCGCTGTGATCACTGCATACTGGTTGAAGTATCAGTATTTTTATCAATAAAACTTACCCTTATATTACTGGTTGCACGATTTCTCATTCTAGTTTTTATGAAATAATGTTTATTTGTTTAAATAATCAAGATTTGATTTGGTTTGTTGGTTGTCGTGTGGCGCACGGTACCACAACAACACACTGGCGCTCAAAAGGTTAACGAAAAATTTCTTCCATGCCTCAGTTTTCAACTGTTTCATTTCCCAACTCGTGCTTCTCTCCAAAACAGATAATTTTTCAAACCATTGTGAAGAACCGAATAACTAGAAATTCTGAAAAATTTACGGTTTCCGAAAAAAACAAATGTTGGAAAATTAAATATTTGAGAAATGAAACAGTTTGAGAAACAATTACCTCACTTATTAATAACCCCATACATTAGTACATACGTTACTGTTTCCCTGTTGTTTTAAACTCAAAATTCACGTTTAACTCAAAACAAGCGAAGCCATCAAAGTATAATCCGTTCCCAAAATACAGCTTTGGAAATAAAAACAAGCTTAGTTTTCGAATAAATTCCAAACGGCACAGGCCATTGAGCTTGGCCGTTATACTGTTATACAAAGTTGAGTGAAGTACATTATTATTCAACAGGATTTGAGTTAAGCCGCAGTGCGTAAGTGAGATAGGAATAATTTCGCGCTGCGTAAAGGCGAGTGCTCACTGGTTTCCGGATGGTTTAGGGTTGGTGTACACTAAACTATAGCTATACTATTATAATAGGCATGTTGACAAAGTACATTTTTTTGTCCGAATCATCATTTAGCTGAATTCATAATTTGGCATAATGCATTTTTTCTGAACACGTAAAATTTTCAAGTTTTTAAAAAACAAGCCTAATCTAACCTAAAGAAACTGGATAATGCCTTAAAAAGTACTGTTTCTGAAAAAAAAGCACTATACTTAACTCTGAATTCGGCCAAATGATGATTCGGACAATCAAGATTATGTCAGATAAGTGGATACCAAAAAACTACTTCAATCTCATAACAATGTTTAATGTTTTGATTTTTTCCAAAAACCGCTTTATACTAAAGCCCACGAACGTATGTCATGAGGACATCACACGTTTTGCAGCTATGTTAAAACTTTTGTTTATCGAAGCGGTTTCATAACAAAAGTTACCATACATTTGATGGGTTATGCAATGCATTTAGTTATTAATAATTTCATACTCTAAAACCGGCCAAGAGTAATTCGAACCATGCTCAGTGTAGGGTTCCATAGCAGTTCATAGGAAAAAATGCACACTACAGGTGAAACAGATATATGAAAAAACTATATGACTTTTCTTGTTTGTATGTTCTATGAGTGTTTTGTAAATCCGTTATTAGTGTGCAGGTATATCAGATGTAAGATACCTATAAGAAAAATATATAGTCAAAATTATAAAAAATAAATGCGTTTGTATGTATGTGTCTTTGTGCCATCATCATTACGACAAAACGGTTAGACGTATTTCAACCATTTTTAGTACATTGATAGCTGGATAAGGACATGCGAGGACGGTTATGGAATAAGAGTGGTATATGACTTTTTCGCCTCCGCAAACGCAGTTGTACCTTCTTGTTGTGTTAAAAAACCATAGAAAAGCTTGATATATTAGCTACAAGCCTTATTTTTAAGGTTTCGTACCCAATTAGGTACTCAGCTTCTGCTCAGTTTCTGCGGTTCTGAAACCAATACCTAATAATAAGGCATAGGCCCTTAAAACTTGCACAGAATTATTTACTATAGTTACTATGACAATAATAAGGTGATGAACTACATTTTGGGGGATAAACGTTAGCGCCCATTCTGAGCTACTTTTTTTGTATACAATTTATTTTTTATTTTTTTACCCAGATATGAGTACTTAGATAAGTGATCGGCATTGCAATACTACGTCAGTTAACCCCACAGTGCATCTAGTGCCATACCGGGCACAACCATTAACATCGCTTACTGTTTGTAGGACATAACTGACAGCGACATCTCTCGCGTAATAACCCTTGAATTGTGATAGTTTACCCCAATAAATAACGTTAGCTGGCAGTGACTTTTTATGAAGCAATTAATACCTTTACACATTGGAAAGTACTTTCTGTATAAGATTTCGCCACTTTTATAATCAAATAAAGAATACAGTATTAATGAAAAATCCATGTAAAAATTTAAATCGTCAGTAACTAAAAGTGCATTTGTCCCCATAAACGAAATTATCCTGGTGGATCATTAAGTTTATTTCTGTAGTTTTAAAAATTTACGATAAGATAAATTGTGTTTTTTGGACATCAAAATTAACCAATAACAATTGCACAATAATGTTGTCCAAAATGGCCCTTATCTTAGTCCCAGCTTAACGAGAGCGAACTCAATTATGAAATCCATTATTAAAATGACATTTCCTGCTTGCCTAAAACCGCAGAATTTACATGATTGATGTGACCCAACCCTTACACTGTCCGGGGTTCGGGCCAGACGTAACCGTGTCCGGGACAGACGATTTCGGTCACAGTTTATAGTATTGGCTGTGCTTTGGTGCCATATTTGATATGGTATAATGGGGAACTTTGTACATTACACCCTAGGGCAATAAAATAAATAATGCCTCAGATAGGTATTTTCGAATGCTCCGGAGGCGACAACATTGACGTGAGTCTATGCATAGAGATACTGAGAATGCAAAAGAGTGACATAGGCTGATTATCCCGAAAAATGCACAGTTCTCGAATGTAGGTAGCTAAATTTCCCTGAATGCGAGCAAAACGGCCGAAAAACACTTAAAGTAAGTTGATCTAGGATAATATGCCATGTAGATTATTAAAAACAAAAAAATTCTTCTTTTACGTTCGGGTAAGATGGAAGTACGGAAAGAGTATTTATTAATAACTTACGTCTGACACCAACTCATCCTAATAAAAAAAAACCTGCCGGACTATGCTCAGTGTAGGCTTCCGCAGCCTTTCAAACAAAAAATGCACTACAGATGATAAAACTACAACATGAAAAAGTGCACTAGCAAAAGAGCGTATCTCCAAGGCACTTACGTCCTTTTGCTGAGAAACACAGTTTTTTGGCAATAACTCAAAAACAGTATATCCGATCATGTTGAAAACAATTTTCGTTGAAAGTATTTATTAAGTTATATCTTTGTAATTTTTTGCATATTTTTTGGACTTACCGTTTAGAAAATAGAGGGGGGAGGGCACAATTTAATGCTTCTTTCGGAGCGATTATTTCCAAAAATATTCACTAAATCAAAAAATAAAATTGGAAATCTCAAGGCCTCTCCCTGGTCTGCCTGCCAAATTTTGAAACTATTAGTATAATAAAAGAGCAGGGATGCTTGCAAAATGTTGCGTAGTGTTTTCAAAAGACGCATTGGCCCACATACGCAATTATACCGGTTAATCTAACGTGTTCCTTATTTCACATATTCCCATATTTTTGTTCTCTCCAATCATCATCAATTAATTAGTATGTAGGTACAGAAGGTCAACACGTTCACTTCGTTTTAGTATTCAACCATCAAACCGTTCCTTTACATACCTATCTACGGAACCGCAATATAAATTCCTAGTGAACCCGCCTTGCCTTAATGGATTTCCTATACAGTTAACTGCGATAGCTCCTGGATTAAACGAATACCACTATTATTAATAAAGTGATAATGGAATAGCTATCAGTACTTAAAGGGTTCGAATATTATGTAAATCAGCTCCAGCAGTATAACTAGAAAATGCCCCCTTTGTTCGCGGAGGACATAAAGTCATAACCTCTCAGTTTTTTACCAGCGTAGTCGGATAAAAACACGTGTACCAAAAAATATTGGAATCTGTTTAGCCAATTTGGCGTGATGACGCCACAACGCACGTAAATACAAACATACCAAAAATCACAAAAACAATTAGTTCAATTAAAATCATTTTTAACCGACTTCCAAAAAAAGGAGGAGGTTGTCAGTTCGACGGAATGTTTTTTTTTTATGGATGTTCACCGATTACTCAAAGACTATATGACCGATTTCAAATTTTTTTTTTGGTTTTATAGAAGGTACTTTCTAGTTGATCCCATTTAATTTTGGTGAAGATCTGATGATGGAATCCATGAGGAATTGAAGGAACTCTTCAAATATTGAAGGCATACATATAGCGATTTTGGTATTATAAAAAACATAATAAGCATTTTCATTCAGAAAATGTAAATTGATGAAGTGGAACTGATGCAGAAGACCACAGAATGCCATCGGAACTCCTCAATGATAAATGATTTACGGGTGGCGACAAAATATCTTGATTAATTTAGCTAAGCAACTTCATAGTCACAAATTCAAATGTTCCTGATGAGAATGGTACCATCGAATTGATTTGATGATGGAGCCGGAAGGTAGGCACCGGATCTATGTAACAAAATAATGTATCCTAGCCGTGTTTGGGCTTGTTCGAATCGTCACGAGATACACTTTTAAGTAACGATTAACTAAAGAGTGTAAAATAAGTGTAAGTCGGTGCCATCGTGTCACAACATACTAAAATCGTAAATTTTCAATATTTTACACATTCTTTATATGGCACCGACGCCAAAATAAGATTAATTGTATATACTGTATAGATTGAGTATACAAACGGTTACGTGTAAGTAATTTGAAGAAACTGAATTATGGCGTTATTTTTTACTTTTTAGTTTATTTTGGAGTCGGTTTTATTTTTTTGTTTAAAAGTTTATTTAAAAATATTTTCAGTGTAGGTACAGAAAGGAAGGTGGGCAGTTTTATATGGACACTGGCCTAAAAACCAATAATGGCAAGCCATGTGTCCTTTGAAAGGTTTTTTCATATTCTACAACTTTTTCTATGGTGGGAAATCTTAAATCGCTGTGTGAAACAAGTTATGGCAAAATAAAAACACTGCATCAATAAGTATTTTTTTACTGTTCTAGGATTTCTGTTCTGTACAACGGTTTTTAAACGGTCAATAGGCCAATTAGCCCACTCTCCTTTAATTTTTATTACTTTAACAGATAAAGTGTTATTTAAATATTTACCTTCCGGACTAGCGCAACTACTTCGCTTGTCGCGTGACATAGAAACACCCGTCTTTCTCACACTGTATTGAAAGGGAAGAGACAGGCAATCTATGTCGTACGACAAAAAACCGCGCGTCACAGGTTGTGCTAGAGGTGTTCTCTAATGTCTGGAATCAAATCTTGCAAGTTAAATTTGACCCACTTGCCAGTTTCCGATCGAGCTAAAATTTGTATACTTATGTAAGTTCCGTGACAATGCAATATTATGATATAATTGTGTTGATCTGCTAAAGCTGGCGATCATAGGAACACTGTAATAAAATAACGCAATTATACCGAGTTTGGGTTCTTTAGAAATGTCTTGGTCACTGGTTGATGGATCTTTAAAGAAAATAGGTTTTTTTTTATAGCCTATCTAGTTTCCCAATCCAAATGCAGGGCAAAGGACTCCCTCTAGACTTCCAGTCGTCCCGATCCAAAGCAACATCTCACCAGTCGCTGAGATATGCATCCAAGTCATCCCGCCATCTCCTCTTAGAAAATAGGCTTGTGTCTTAAAAAATATAATAAGTCGGTCACTTACATTATCAAAACATATTGGACACGTATTTTTTCTTTTGTCAATTATACAAAAAATATGAAGATACAGCCCCTTAAAGTTCCCCGTTACGTCACGCCGTGCGACCGTTTTTTGCACGGCGTGACGTCATACGCCGACTCCCAAACTGTGACGCGTTTTATCTTTGTCTTTTTTTGTTTCATGGACAAAAGAAAAAATACGAGTCCTCTATTTTTTAATAATATTACTGATTAGAATATTTTTTTTACCTAGGAAACTAACCCTATTACAGTTGGCAATAAGAGCCTGTACAACAATATTTTTTTGACAGAAGCTTATTTATGTTAAATTACGTAATGAGTTATTTGTACGGTATAAATTTGAGAAGGAAAA
The DNA here is from genome assembly GCA_905404275.2 of Hedya salicella. Classification (NCBI taxonomy): domain Eukaryota; kingdom Metazoa; phylum Arthropoda; class Insecta; order Lepidoptera; family Tortricidae; genus Hedya; species Hedya salicella. The sequence continues at coordinate 12,160,523 of FR990111.1, read as the reverse complement.
GGTGTAACACTCTTTTTTTGTTTTCCCGTAGTTGGGTACAATGTATCCTAAACCTTCCTTGGATACTTCAGCTACCGTGTACCAAAAATGCACTCAGTGCACCAAATATGACGAGCAGTTTCAGCGTGATTTGGACATAAGGATAATCTTTAATATTTTATAAAAGTATACATCTGATAGCTTAGCATAGTTGTAGCACAATTACCTACCATGCTAAAGTATGAAAAAAATATAGAAAGTAAACTTAATGGTAAATGTCAAGCCTTAATACTTTTTGGCATACTTTAATAAAATTAATCAGCTAGGTAATTAGGTCAATGCAATGATCCAAAATGAGCCTTGACTGCCGACACAAGAGCCACTTAGCTCGATTTGACCGGATTTTAAAATAAGCTAGACCTAAATTAAAAGGTACTTGGGTCATGTCATTACCAGTTATATTTACAAACCTCATTTTCATATTACTTCATCGTCGACAGATTAGGAAGTAACATTTTTGGGATCCATTCATTCATTTCGGCCGACTATTTTTCCCACTAGGTACCTCATTTTGAAACAGTTAACTGTTTCATTTCCTCACTCTGCTACATGACACCTATAATCTTCACCAGTCAAAATATGATAGTTAAGTAAAATAAATTCAAGTTTAAACTCGAGCACTGAGTGAACGACATCTTGATGCATTAAGGCAATATTGTAACATAAAAAGAGGTAGATAGGTTATTCGGGTTCCAAAAATGGCACACCAAAATTACGCTTATTGGCAAACCTTAACTCAGTCTCGCACACAGAGTACTTTGTTATATATTGGATTATGCGTCAAATAAACAAACATGCCGTCATGCAAAGTGAGATTTTGCCCTAATTACTCAATAAAAGCGTATAAAAGCATTTACCATTAGTGTGTTATTGCAATATTATCAGATTTATGTGTGCATAAGCCTGGCCATTTTTACACGTGGATTATCGTGTAGGTAACCTATCTACCTCTTTTTATGTTATATCATCGCATTAAGGTATTTAAAACCAGAACAAATAAATATTTTTATACTAAACACTAAGTGAATGAACATTTTAATATACAAATGGTTTAAAGGGAAAAGAAAAAGTTACTGAAAAATGAAATTTACACATTATTTTTATTTAAAAGAATTGAAAAAGACAAGCAGTTTAGCTGTGCGTCACACGTCTGTATTGTTCTATAAACTTCATATAACTTCAGATTTGATCTGTTAGTCAAGTATCCACTTTTTCTTTATACGTCAGTTCTTCAAAATAAATCGATTCTTATCACAGTTTTTAAAATACTTTTATTATCAAAAAACAGTAACTGTCTACTTACTTGACTCAACGCCGGCATGCAGTCGGCTGGCAATTGCTATGCAATCCTCATAAAAGTTTAATTTCAGTTTGTCTGTTGAACACCTCACTTATATTATAACTGATGTAATTCAAAATAATGTGTGCTTTATTACGGCCCGAAAGCATCTAGCGGCTCATATTTTTAAAATTGTGTATGCGGGTAACTACTGCTACTAGCCACTAAAGTGGGCTTTTTTGCGTTTAAGTTTTTTTTTCAGAGCTCTGGTCATTGCCTGTTACTTTGTTCACAATTTATAATTAGTTCTGCATTTCAATTCATATAAATAACACACACGATTTTGATTGACTCCCAAGAGCTAGACAAACTGAATTTTCATTTACTTGTTATTGCCCACACAAGCTGCCAAAATAAACCGAACATTTTGACTGCATTCCGCTTCACACCTCTAATAAAATTCTGAAACACTGTTTAAATTTTAAACCCAATCACATAAAATTCTACATACAGTGTACAGCGCAATATTCCCATGAATATAGAATACTCGTTTGTGTTAAACAATGCAAACTCCCAATGCTAGCGGGATATATCAATAAACATTGCCGAATCAGCGAAGCTTTTTAGGGTTCCGTAGCCAAAATGGCAGAAACGGAACTCTAATAATTTCGTCATGTCCGTTCGCCCGTCCGTCCGCGTGTCACAGACATTTTACTCAAGTATATTGATAAAATTTGGAGTATAGGTGTCTTGTATAAGCCGCTAATTAGTTTGATAGTTAAATAATAAACAAAAAAATCTGAGCGGGGGGCACTCCATACGTTGTTGTAACCGAAACTGACCACAAACATCATAATATTATTTTTAAGGATATATCATCGATCAATGCATCCCCCAAACACGTAATCTAAAGCAATAAAAAATAATTCAAATTATTATTCACAATATTATTTATTGCATATTGAGTGTTGGATTTGTTTTTTGGAATATTTTTTTATTTAAAGTGAAAAAATAGTAACATTACAACTTAAATTCACTTTTTGAAGCAGTCAATCTATTGTAAAGTCCACACTGTATGTCACAGTTTAAAGAGCGTAAAGGAACAATATAATTTTACAGACGAAAAAAAACTAAACTAAATTAAAGTTGAAATCTTGTTGAAATATACTCCACCTACGAGTATAGCTCTATAATTAAGCATCCGCTGGCTGTCTGTTTGTCATAAGTCTCTATTTAACCGTAAGTAGTTTTTTTTCTTCATTTTCTATTGCTGTAACAAAAAAAAAGATTACTTTATCAAAATGGTATGGGATCCATACAACGGGTTATTCTCATTGTTTTTTGCGTAAAGTGATACGGATCTCTTTGTGCGCAAGCCCAACACGCACTTGGTCAGTTTTTAGGGTTCCGTACCCAAAGGGTAAAACGGGGCCCTATTACTAAGACTCTATAAGTCGACTTCGCTGTCCGTCTGTCACCAGGCTGTATCTCATGAACCGTGATGGCTAGACAGTTAATATTTTCATAGATGATGTATTTCTGTTGCCGCTATAACAACAAATACTTAAAACAGTATAATTTTATGTCTCTCTGTCTATGTCCACAACCAATATAAAATGATCGAACACCGCGTACATTTTGCTTAGGAGTAGCGCTCTGCTAACACTGGGTTTTCATACGCACGGCTGGTTTGTAGTGTAAATTTTGTACGGAATCCTCGGTGTGCGAGTCCGACTAGCACTTGGCCGGTTTTTTATTTGTATTGCTATGGTCGCTATAATAAGATTATATCAAAATAACAGCGTATGGGGCCATACAACGCGTTTTTTGTGTAAGGAACTTTTCGTGTGCGTGCCCATCACGCACTTGGTCATTTTTTTAATACAACATTATGAATAAAAAAATACTAGCACAGCTACCGCATTTGTGGCAAAAAGTAAAATGTTTATATATCTTTATTGCGTTATTTATTAGAAACTGTCCGTCAGTTCCGTATTTCCGTGTAAAGCGAGTCGAGCAAATGTTTGGTCCACAAACACACTAAGCGCTCGTTAAGCTGAGCGGAATAAATTACAACGTGCGAGTGCAGTTGCCCTTAGAACCAAGGGAAAGTAAACTGCGAGATATGAGAACTTATTCAGCAAGATAAATACTAGCTAAAAAAACTTAAATCAGGTCAGGCGGGGTAAGGGAAACAATGATAATATAAAAAGAGGTAGATAGGTTACTTACACGACAATCCACGTGTAATAGCCACGCTTATGCACAAATAAATCTGAAAATATTGTAATAAAACACTAATTGTAAATGCTTTTAGGCGCTTTTATTTAGTAATTAGAGTAAAATCTTCTTATGCATGACGGCATTTCTGTTATGAGGATTCGTACTTGACTACGCGCACGCCACGCACTCGTCTACGAGCACGTCACGCACACGCATTCGGTGTGGCTCGGCCTTAACACTGTGTGGCGAACAACTTCCAACAACCTTAAACAGTTTGTCAGTCCTCCAGTGAGTCACGCTGTTCTAATTACTTATCCTTTTTAATATTAAGTGTTTCTCGGTTAGTCTTTGTTTCGCGTGAAAATATGATAATGGAATTTCGTCATATTTTATGAGAAAATGAAAAATGCACGGTTCCCGAAGGATAACTAAAATAATAGGCCACGCAGGCGAAACCGTGGGATGATCCTATTTTAATAATATTCCTTTGCCTATCGCCTATTCATAGTATGCTCCGACCCTTTAACACAATGGAATAAGCAGCTGCTACCAAGATAATCCGGTCTCAATTGTGCTTTCACGCCAGTTTTCCATTATTTCCCTAATCGCATTAGAACTGAATATTATATCCAGGTCACACTTCTTTGCAGGCCCTTCTTTCGGTATTCCTTCTTTTTGCATTAGTATTTTCCCAAAGTGTTTCGTTTCGTAACTGTTTTGTTTCGCAACTGTTTCGTTTAGTAACTGTTTCGTTTCGCAACTGTTTCATTTCGCTGTTCTCTGAAATCCTTAACTAATTCCGACATTTTTATATTAACTGAACGTTACAGTGATAAATAATAAAGCGCCCCACAGTCGCACTTGCTTGCACTTGCTGTTTCTTCTAAAGCGCGAGCGAGAAGGCCGACTTATTGTTTATGACCTTCACTTGATTTTGGTCCTGGTATAAGTATTGAATACCCAGTAGGTTGTTTTCGGTTTTTTTCTTTTCTTAATCGCTCTCTCATGGCTGAGGATCGTGAACAGTAATGTCCCTCCACTTGGCGCAGTCAAGGGCCTATATGGACTGCCTTCTTCTTGAATAAGAATTATTCATGGTGTCTGACCACCTTGTCGAACTCTGGAACACTTACCTTCGACTTCGCCTAGACACTCCTTTCGAGGTAATGCTGGTTAGATCGTATAATTCCACATATATATCCCATACGTTTTCTGCTCTTAAAAAGTACTTAAAAGAGTCCCTAATAGCAAAGGCTTATTGTAGGGTAGAGGACTATTTAACAGACAAAAATGCATGGCCCAAAACAGAAACCAAATAATTTACTTTTACCGGGACACGGTTCTTATAAGATGGCATATCAGACGTAAGTAAGTCGTTTTAAATAAAAAATCACTATTTTGCTTTTTTACATTCTATATATTTTTTTCTTTTATAACTTTTGATATGTTTTCTTGAAGAACTTTATACTCAAAACATATATTTAAGATAGGCGAAGTACAAATATTGTAATAGATATAATAGTTATTTCGAAGAAATGACTGACTGTTGAGTTTGTTTCGGCTTTCTTCTCCTCAGTGGTCTCCTCTTGGGAAACGCCGTAGAGTCAGACTTGTAAAAGTGCCCTTGCGGCCTACTTACAGAATAAAGATCATTATTTCATTAATATGCCGGAAGAATTTGAGGTTTCTCTCCTGGTATATACTTGAGAGACGCTTTGTGAAATTGAGTTCACGTAATATAAGTCCATGGGATCCTGAGCATTTCCAGCACCAAATAATAAAAGCTTCAATTTTGAACGTATCCAGGTTCTTTTAGCCCCAAGTTTAGGTTTGTTAATTGAGTTCTTAAAAGTACTAAGCCTTTTAAAAACAAAATACATAAGTCGTGAATAACGTATTGTTACCAAAGGTGGAGGGATTAAATTGATGTGAATGAATTCACAAGCAGTCTGAGAGTCTAATGGTTGAGAACGCTGTTCCAGTTAAACAGAGACGCTGTTTCGATTCCAGCTTAGACTTCAGTAGATCGCAATACGTTTTATTTCTAACTAGCTTCTGCCCGCGACCTCATCCGCCTTACTCGTTTATCGCGGATAAGGGTATTTTTCCGGGATAAAAAGTAGCCTATGTCCTTCCCCGGAACTCAAATTATCTTCATACCAAATTTTATGCTAATCGGTTTAGCGGTTTAAGCGTGAAGAGGTACCAGACACACAGACAGACACACTTTCGCAGTTATAATATTAGTATGAATGGATTAGTCTATCATCTTCCAATAATCTATCTTTGTATTAATATTGTAAGTTCTGAAAGGTTTACAGTTTCAGAGAAAAACAGTTGAAAAATGAAGGTATTTGGAAAACATATAACACATGTATATCTTTCTCTATAAAGGAGAAAAGATATTCATGCTAGAAAACAAAAGGTGGGATCATATCGCTAAACAGTGATATTTGCCAGAAAACCCTTATAAAGTTGAGAAATTGAGAAAAACTTTTGATATCATCTTGTAATGGTGCTATCTTTTCGCTGCAATCAATATGTTTTCTACTTTCTTTCTTTTAAAAATAAACTGTGTTGATAGGTGGCACAAAGCAGTTTGGAATTAAAAGTATATACAGTCGCCTCACTTTAACATGAAACTAATCTGAAGTTCATCAAAGCTGTGATATGTTCTGTATGCAATGGATAACCGAATCTACCGAAACTTCTAACAAGTCGATCAACTTGACCCGGTTTTAATTATGTATTTGGTGGGTAGTATGCAGTTGGGGATGGAAGGACAGATAAACTTAAGCTAACTTTACATCCTTCATAGAACAGGACTTCTAAATACAGTGATGCACGGACCGATTTCGTAAGGTCCATATGGTATATATATATAGGTAACTTATTTGTAATTGAGATTGTTCAAAGACGGTAGTTTGCACGAATTTTAATTTTGATAGAAATAATCTTATTTGTCATGCAAACCTCCAAAGTTGTGTTGTTGGCGCGAGTGCTTGGATTGAAAGCCGAGTGAATGAAGGAATCTAAGTTGAGCCTCGAGCGAAACGAGGGGTTTCAATATATATTCTTGAGCGTAGCGAGGCTTCAAAGTACAAGAAGCCAAATATTTTTGCAGCCTTGCGAAACACACAACTTTTCACTGCAGCGAGGAAAATTTAATAAAAAAAAAACATTTAAATGTAGTGAAAAACCCAAAATAAAATTATTACACTTAACATATACAAATTACACTTTTGAACCAGTAATATCTTCTTACCTATTATGTCATAATTGCCGCATCCACGGAACTCCAGGAATAATTTAGTCGTTAAGTTGGTATAATGATTTTTTTATCTAGTTTATGGCATTCCGACACGTATGTGTTATCTGTGGTTCTCTTGGCCCTTTTTGTGCTAACCTTGACGGTCGCAATACATACGTTTACCAACAATTTGTAATATTTAGAACCTGCGTGCGCATCACTCTCAGCAGTGTACTTACAAAACACACTTATAACAATAAACACATATAAACAATTATAAATTCGAACCTCAAATTGCTTTTCCACGCTAGCGGGGAAATGGACTTTTCCACGCAGATTTGTCATTATAAAGGGAACTTTTCTGAACTAGCGGGATGAATGCTACTTAATAAAGATAGCATGGTTTGCGATCACAACATAAAGTAACAAAAAAATTACAGAGTACTATAAAGCTATATAAGTTACAAACTTTGTTGGCAGCTGATCGTACTGAAAAATAAAATAAAAAATGCTTTAAAACTCGCGGTTTGCGTACTGCAAGGAATATTAAATTTAATGAGTTTCACTCTTTCGTTTTCAGAATGTAATTTTGCCAGTTTACATTTTGTGTTTTTTCTGAATCTCACTGTCTGTTTCCGCGCAAAACATTTTGCATAATGTTTGCACGAACAAGGGAACATTTTGAAATTAAATTAATGTCATTCAAATATGTATTATTTAACACAATACGAGTACACCTTGTCACCCGCTTATTTTATTTGAAAAGGAGCAACAAACCAATACCAAGTCGCTATTTATCCAAGCAAGTGAATTGAGGACTTATAATTTAAGTATCCTAATAGTTTGAGTGGTTTGCTTGGGACACATTGCTCTTATTAGAAGACACAAATAATATAGATTGAAATCAAATCATAAATCTTAACGTTAGCAACCTTTGACGGTTTGTATAATTAGACTAAAAAGCGCGGGCGCCGTCTTCATGCGTATGGATTTCGTCATCATCCTTGGTGCCAAAAATTTAATTTTAACCACGTTCTACAAAGCTTAAGTAAAATATCTTCGCGCATTCGAATCTAAGTTCTAAATATGAAATTAGATGTTTTAGAACATTTTTTTTCTTTACAGATAACGCAGTGACCAATACTATGACGTGACATTCTACGTAATAGATCAAAATGGCGTGCTCGTTTCGGCGGGCGTCTTCGCAGCACCAGTTCGCGAACGGCGGAGGCTCCGGAGGCAAAAAGCCGGAGTTCAGGTCGAGGCAGTCCTCGATCCATCATGCTGGGAATGAAGATGAGGAAGAAAGGAACACGCTCACATTGAAGAATCTGAGTGAAGCACTGCAGTTGCTTACTGCGCCATCGGTGAGTTGTTTGTTATAGGAATCTATGTACCAGAATGGGTACTGTTGAAAAGGTGAAACATTCTTTACAACTTGAGGTTAAGGCTAAAAGTCAAAATTTTCTTTATTCAAGTAGGCCTAGCTACAATAATTTTTGAATCGTTAGTTACAATTAGAAATTATAGTTAGTTTTGAATATTTTTAAATAAAAAAAGAATTTAAAATCAGAATACATCTCTCAAAGAACCGATGGCCGTTGAGGCAGAAAAGTTCTCGAGAGACCGCCCCCGGCAAGCGCAGCGTGGCAAGGCCACCCGTAAGGTGGTCGGACGACCTGATTAGGGTTGCGGGGACTCGTTGGATGCGGGTCGCCTCTATCCGACCCATGGGGAAATCTATTGCGGAGGCCTGTGTCCAGCAGTGGATGTCCTATGGCTGAAATGATGATGATGAAAATCATTGACCGTACTAGCCACTTCACATACTACTATTGTTAATTTTCTCTTTGAGGTTTATGACTATATATGTATAGTGATCGACGTGCATACGGTGTCTTATTAGTGATTATATTTAAATTAAAAAAATCGGTGCTTTGTTGTTACGCAAAAGAAAGAAAAGCCACCCGTCTTATAAACGAATAAACACACCTTCTACAAGACAAATAAATACTAGGTCACGTTGTAATATAGATACAAGTCAAAGCGCAAAGAAAAATACGATTGCTCTCTCACGTGGTCACACACCAACACATTAAAGCACAGAAACACAAGAATTCGTGTTTCATATTAAGAAATACTAGGTCACGTAATTTAGCCTTCAGTGCACAAATATTTATTTAATAAATCATCCACGTGTATCTTTGGACTACGCTTCGCTTCGTGGGCGTAATAATGCCGTAAAACATACCAGAGACATTCTCTGACGGTAATTTCCTTGGGAATGCCGAATTGAAACATTCTTTCGTTGTCAAAAATGTGCGCGATTATGATTTACCTGAGATGGGTAGGTAATGTAATTTGACGTGTTTTTTTTACATTCTTTTCCGCGTTTCTGAATAAAAAAGTGGGGCAGCTGTCATCTACGAACATGTCGGATGATGTTAATGTAAATAACCAAACAAATGATTCATGATAACGCAATGCGCTCAAATACGACGTAGGTTGTAAATTGGACTGATAAAATGAAATACCATGTATACAACCTACGTCGTATTTGAACAGTCCAAATGAGTCAGTATAGAAAAGTCTGAAACTAAAACTGATAGGATAATTTGGTCCAAGGAATATCTATACTATTATAAAGTTGTAAAATGAAATATCTGTACATTGAAGATATTTTCAAAAAATTGATTGTGACGGACTATTTGGAGGTCACTAAAACGAAAAATATTTTTTTGGATTTTTTGTATATTTGTATGTGTCGTTGTGGCTTCATCATGCAAAATCGGCTAAACATATTTTCACAATTTTTGGTACACTGGTAGCTCTGCGTATCTCCAAATGGTTATAGGATACTATGTTTGCTAAAGGTTATCTTCTCAAAACCCTACATGTATCCTACCACCGAGCTTTACAAAAATTGTGAGTTACTTTCTATGAGGCAGCTTTATATTGTAAATACTGTTGCACGGTTACACAAAATTCTCACTTACCAACCATCAAACGTAACCCGTCGGAGAAAAGATAAAGTTGCCCCTATCCCTGTATGTAAATCTAAATTTGCTTGTCGCCAATTTGCGACCCAATCTGCATGCTGTAAATAATGCAACCGAGTAAATAATAAAATAAGCATATACACACTACAGTTTCACAATTGTAAAAAAGCTTTAATAACTTGGATAAAAGACCTTACCTATGACGAGACTGAACTACTCCTGTCTCACTTAAAGTAAATATAAATACACAAAATAATAAATGAATAAATACACATGCACACCGAGATACTACACGCACACAGACATATATGTAATAAACTGTACATAGTCTAATCTGAATTTATGTATCTAGGTACTTATAATTATTTTAATTAATTAATAGTTTTTTAAAATGGGTTGCTACCAATTCTTGTTGTGGAAGAGCGGTGTCTCCTGACACAAACATATTCAATGCTTAGTAGGAGGCTCCAACCTTGTCTATTTGTAAAACGTGTAAAAAAAAACAAAATAAACATTTTTCATTTTTCATTTCACACTTTTTACCCGACTACGCTGAAGAAAAAACTATGTAACAAAAAAATAAAACCGACTCAAAAAAAAACTAAAAAGCAAAAAATAACGCCATAATTCAGTTTCTTCAAATTACTTACAAGTAACCGTTTGTATACTCAATCTATACAGTATATACAATTAATCTTATTTTGGCATCGGTGCCATATAAAGAATGTGTAAAATATTGAAAATTGACGATTTTAGTAAGTTGTGACACGATGGCACCGACTCCAATACAACATTAATTGTTTAACTGTATAGATTAAGTATACAAACGGTTACTTGTAAGTAATTTGAAGAAACTGAATTATGGCGTTATTTTTTACTTTTTAGTTTTTTGTGGAGTCGGTTTTATTTTTTTGTTTAAAAGTTTATTTATTTTACACTTTTTAGTTCATCGTTACTTAAAAGTGTATCCCGTGACGATTCGAACAAGCCCAAACACGGCTAGCATACATTATTTTATTACATAGATCTGGTGCCTACCTTCCGGCTCCATCATCAAATCAATTCGATGGTACCATTCTCATCAGGAACACATAAATTTGTGACTATGAAGTTGCTTAGCTAAATTAATCAAGTTATTTTGTCGCCACCCGTAAATCATTTATCATTGAGGAGTTCCGATGGCATTCTGTGGTCTTCTGCATCAGTTCCACTTCACCAATTTACACTTGCTGAATGCAAATGCTTATTATGTTTCTTATAATACCAAAATCGCTATATGTATGCCTACAATATTTGAGGAGTTCCTTCAATTCCTCATGGATTCCATCATCAGATCTTCACCAAAATTAAATGGGACCAACTTGAAAGTACCTTCTATAGAACCAAAAAAAAAATTTGAAATCGGTGAAATAGTCTTCGAGTAATCGGTGAACATCCATAAAAAAAAAAAAAAACATTCCGTCGAATTGAGAACCTCCTCCTTTTTTTGGAAATCGGTTAAAAACGACGGGTTATGACTTTTTCTCCTCCGCGAACGAAGTTGCGGGCATCTTTTAGTTAATATTACATTTAGAAAACTAAATACAGAATAGAAATGAAACTTCAAATATGAAGTAAGAAATAACGTACAATTTTTGGCATATTATATTCTTTGAACATTATTATCTCGGTTTTTATGAAAAAATAACGTTATGACATGCATAGTTATGAATACATTACAATGCTACTAAACTATTATTACTTTCGAAATTATACAATTCATTTTGATTTTAAACTATTATAATCATTTCTGTTGGTCAACATTATGCAAGTCGTATTATCTACACTAAAAAATCGAACGTGGTTGTCATTTAAAACACATATCCACAACCACAATACCAATCTTGACCATCTTTTAATTTCTGGTTACGACTCTTTTCACACTGTATATAATAAGTCGTACGCAGACGTGTGTTCATCATATTCATCTCCCCATAGACAATCAAGTATTGTAATAACCCAGAAACTGAGACGTGTTTAATACAAACGATCTATTGTTATTCTATGTGGGTGGTTCAAGTGAATGGACGAGTATTAAGTTGATAATAAGAGCGTCAAAATATACGTGACTGGGGAACAAAATGTTCCATTAGCTTTTATTTGTCTACGCAGTGTTACTAGAATCAAATACAAATAAATAAATAATAAATATCAGGGACAATCTTACACAAATCGACCTAGTCCCAAACTAAGCAAAGCTTGTACTATGGGTACTAGGCGACGATATACATAATAAATAGATAAATTATAATACTTAAATACATAGAAAACATCCAAGACCCAGGAACAAACATTCGTGCTCATCACACAAACACTTGCCCTGGCCGGGATTCGAACCCAGGACCGCCAGTTTCGTAGAATGCCACAACATCCTCGGCACCTAGCGTGTGGGGGCTGTTGCGCGCGGGCGCAATGAACAGATATAGTGTATCTAGTCTAAACAATATTTATATTTATGTAGTCTGACTATGGACGTAACGTGACGTCCGAAACGTCGCAGAATTAGTAACGAAAGGTTAAAAAAAACACATTTAAGCCCCGATTTAGTTCTGTTGAGATAGTGAACATCGTCTAAGTTTAAATCAACGTCGCATCTCTTGTTACCTCTTCGTTTCGGAATGGTAGAGGTACATGTTTTAAGAATCGACCACATGGCTGCTTTGAATACGCACCTTATGTATTATCTATCATGCATACCTAAGCAGATGCTGCTTATACGAGTATTTTATGCGTCACTTTTTTACGCGTTTTTTGGTGCTGGTGCAGTAGATATACATTAAAATGTTCACAGCTTTTACTTACGGTGCGAAATTGTAATGATCGTTAATTTTTTGCATATAAAAACTTTCAGCAAAAGTATGGATGGGCTTAATGGTTTTGCGCATAACGTTTCAAATCATATAATAGTATTGCGCATACAATTTTCAGCATGTGGCAACCATTTTTCAACCCAATATTTTTGTTAGCAGTAAATTCATTGCCTTGTTCACAAGCATTGCTATGATAAACCATTGAGTAAATGAAAAAATACTAAAAATCATTTTTAATTTCCTCTTCAGCAACCCTCACGTAAGCATGCAAGCATAGTAGTTGGTTGACCTTTTACATAGTCTACCTGACCTGTATGTAAACTTAGGGGATGTTCACTGTCAAACAGCCTTGACTGTTTGTGGATGATAAAGCTCTTTATTTAGAATGGAACCGATGAGTCATTTTGAGGAAACTGTCTAACGTGACTCATGAGTAATGTAATTGTCTTCATGCCACCCTCAAGGTTGGACTTTTAAGAATAGTAATAAGGTTAGATTTTTAGTACAGAGTATCAGAAGGTGCCCACCACTTCGTCCGCGGAAAAGAAAAAAGTGAAAACCCTCTTTTTAACTTCATCGTAGTCGGGTAAATAGTATACTATTACTATATATGAATGCCCAGCTAACTGTGTCTTAAAAATAGTTTAAATCCGTTAAGCCGTATTAGCGTGATGAAGTCACAAAGGCACATACCAAAACATAAATACATAAAATCCAAAAAAACAACGATTTAATTACCTGAAAAAGAAATAAAATAAAAGTGATTGAATTGTTCCTTTCTCTTTTTTTTAGCTTTGATATGTAATTGGTCTCATCTTCTTGTGCACCACTTATTTACTCATTGGTTGTTTATTTTGCGCCATCTCTACTAACTAAAGGTTGTCTGGAAGAAATCGCGTCTTAGCGATAAGACAGCCCGTTGTTGACCATTTCTCATACTGTTTTAGATTTAAGTGTCTCATGTTATTTTCTTTTGGTGTGCTATAAGGAGTATTGTATTGTATATTTTATTACCTTTAAATAGCCCGTTTTTTTTATGTCTTCAATATACAGACATTTCATAGTTACAACTTTAAAATAGTATAGTATAGACCTTTGTATGTATTATTATAAAGTTGTAACTCTGAAATTTCGGAATTTTCTAGCTATTCTAGCTACATTTAATAGCAATAGACTTTTACAAATCTCAACCAATTATCGTATTAAATCTTCGAAATGTTAAATTAATATGTAAGTTTTTTGTTGTTATACGAAGCCTGTGTATTATCTAATTTTGCGCAGTGGCCTCTTCTCTTGAATTCCAGCCATTCTGGTCAAAAGCTAAATCTGAGCGGGATGGTCAGACTTGGTTTTAAACCGGGACGGTTGAAGTTTCGGTCTCGGTCGGACGGTTAACATATTGACGATCGATATTATACATATTCCTTGCTCTACGCGCGTAGCCGCTAACGTGTCGTGTGTAAGTGCACAAGCAAGCACGATGAGTCATGGCAAGTGGCCTGCGTCGCCTCCACCGCGCCCCGCCGTGTGTTTCTTCACCCCCGCATCAGTCGAACTGAGAGTACGACACAAGACGCACGCTACTTTTCTAAACAATTGTAATACTAGTAACTGCATTAAACGTGTTAGTTGATTTCTATTTGTTTTGCTGGATCTATCGCAAACAACATGGGAAAATGCGTATGTAGCAAAAACTTACTACGAGCAAAGCGCCCACCTAGCGAGTTCCTGATCTGAAATTGTTAAAACTTAGAGTTTCGGTCTTTCAATGTCTTTCACTCATTAATTTTGCCTGAGCATAGGGATTTGGTAAAACTACAAACCGTGCTTGCAATCTTGTTTTGATCAATCAAAATGTTTCGATTAACTAATGTCGTGAGACCCACTTTGTCAGAACGGTTGAATCATCAGTAGAACTTGTATCGTCAACATGAAGACAAACCTAACAAAAACAGGCTTAGCTGCTTTTAGTTTTTAGAGCATTGAACTACTGAAAATGACAAGCAGTGTCATTACTGAACAATTTTTTCAGGGATAGACAATATTTGTCACATGACAAAGAGCCGCTTGTTACAAATGTGCTAAAGTAGGATTTTTAATTAGCTAGAGTAAACTGACGTTTATACGTCGACCGTGATTACTGATTACTTCATTATGGCAGAAGTACAGTATTTCTTATGAATACAAGTTACCATAATATCACCGGTTACGCGTATTTTCATGTATACTTTTGTAAAATTATTTCTAAACAACGAAATATTCACGTTGACACCTGTCAGTTTCCTCCAGCTAATTAAAAATTAGAAGTACAGTTGTGCGTGTGGTTTTGGTTGCGTTAAGGCGATTAGGGGTACGATAGAAGTGTGGAAAAGTTCGAAAGTCACTTTATTAAAATTATTTATTTCTCTTTATTCTTTAAAAAAAAATCTTTATTAGCTTAAGCTGAAGCTTTCAACGCCTTTAAAAGCATTCACAGTAAAATTTAAGTTTAATTCCTGTTTTCCTCCATTTTTATTAATGTATTAATAAGCAATAATGTAAATTACCTAGTTTAAATTAAGTAATGATGTATTCTTCCAACAACTAACAATTAGCACGTAAGGTTCAGCTGTTAGTGCTAATTCTGTATAATAAATAAATAAATAAATATTTTTTTTCCCAATCACCTTACATGACAAAAAAAACTCTGATTAAATATATATGCTTTTATTTTGATCAAAACTACGTAAACACAATTGAATTGATATTAATAATATAAAACAATAACGCAAATGTAATATTATTACATTACTTTAATGGCTTCCATAAATTCCCTCGGGCATAGCCGATCGTTTTAACAAAAATAAAATTAACATTAAAATGTCGTTGCATGGAAAATAATTATATTATGTGTCGGTTTAATTATTGTTTTTATCCCCCTATGCAAAATAGTTCCAGTAGGTGTGAAAGAAAATATAAGTAGTGCGTTTTAAGAGATGGGAGTCCAATAAAAAAAAACAATTAGCTAACACTTACAAAAACGTACTTATAAGTACCAACACAGAAATTCGGCGACATTGTGGCGCAACTTCTGAGTAAGTGTCAACTAACCGGCTACAGAAAAGAGACCAAAGCTCCTCCTTCAAGAGGTCGACAGCTGGGTGGTTTCTTCTTCTTAGTCATATCCATCATTACTGATGACCGTGGTTGGTGGTTATCATTCGGGCACTAATGCACGCCCGCCATCGATCTGCCATTTAGTTGTACGACGCGGCAATGTATTACTTTCAATCACCGGATCGTTCTAGGTTGATAAGGACAATATCAGGGACAATCTTACACAATTCGACCCAGTCCCAAACTAAGCGAAGCTTGTACTATGGGTACTAGGCGACTTTAATTATAAATGCGAAAGTGTGTCTGTCTGTCTGTCTGTCTGTTACCTCTTCACGCTTAAACCGCTGAACCGATTTGGCTGAAATTTGGTATGGAGATAGTTTGAGTCCCGAGGAAGGACATAGGCTACTTTTTATCTCGGAAAAATACCCTTATCCACGATAAACCAATTTAAGGCGGACGAAGTCACGGGCAGAAGCTAGTACATAATATATAGATAAATTATAATACTTAAATACATAGAAAACATCCAAGACCCAGGATCAAACATTCGTGCTCATCACACAAACACTTGCCCTGGCCAGGATGTGACCCCGGGACCACTGGCTTCGTAGGCCGTTGTGCATGCAACCCACTGAGCCAAACGTGTCATCAAATTTGATATCTGTCAAAGGCGGACCCGTAGCCAGGTCTTCGTAGGAGGCCTGCAATAGCGTCGATTAAATGCCCGAATGTAATTTTTAAAACACACGTGTTTAACACATGGGATTCCTTATTTCTGGTAATGTGGGTGAAGCCCCGGATAAATGCAAGAAATACATAATGAAATAATGATCTTTATTCTGTAAGAAGGCCGCAAGGGCACTTTTACAAGTCTGCTTAGCTTAATAATCATATATTTAAGAGTTCAGCTCATGTCGGTGGAGTAAATTAAAGTCGTTTTTATTTTTAGCTTTCTTTTTGGCATTGATTTTGTCCAAGAGATCTCCTAGGTCCTCCTCTCCTTCTCTTTTCTTCTATCTTCCATTCTATAATGGTTTAGTTAAATATAAACCCACTACACTCACGAGAGTAGCTCATGCGCACGTTGCAGTGGACTTTCGCCTTTGGGTTTGCTGTGTTCCACTTAAATTCAATTATTAAAAACACATCATAGTAGCAAAACTACATACCACGTAAAGTGCTCCCAAGACGTTTACCGTCGACGTGGTCGGTAAATCAACCATCCGCGTTTACACGCGATCTTGTGAGTGAACGTGTGCGGAGGCTCTACAAAATTTATTATTTATACCAAGGCGCGCGGAGAATAGCAAATGATAAATGTCTGACCGTTTCCGAGTGTGGAGAGCATGCCAATTTATTTTTAGGGTTGCCAGAGGGTTTCTTGATCTTTAAAGGTCATTGAAAGTCAAACTCTTGTCAGTGCAGCTGAAGATCTAAATAATTAGTAAATTGTAACCCTATCTGCATCTGAACCAGTGCCTCGTGCCACGTGCGCAAGCTTACTAAGCTATAGATTTCAACGGCAAGTCTGCAAATTTTTAAACTGTTTTTTTTTTTCAAGTAGTCATATAACCAGTCTATAACCAGCAGATGAAGGCACAAAGACATATAACGTTCAAAAAATACGAAATACAATATTTTTAGAGCCAGTGACCTTCAAATAACCCTTTCACTTACTTTTTTGAAAATATATATGTACAATTGTGCAGTCATTTCATTTTTACTGTTTAATAATAGTATATATTAACGAAAATTTGCTATAGGTGAAAAACTTAAGTAAGTCACCGGTTGTATTGTAGTAGTGTACAACATTGATATGGAACTTACATAGGTGACTTACTTAAGTTTTTCACCTATATAGTATATTTTGACACGTGATCTGGAACACGTACCACTACGAATGGAATCGCTGACGAGTTGGACACGGCTGTAAGTATATTTATTAAAAACTAAAAGGTGCCCGCAACTTTGTTCGCGTAAGAGGAAAAGGTCATTCATAACTATATCCATTTGTGGATACCCAGCTACTCGTGTACCAAAAATAGTTGAAGTCTGTTAAGCTATTGTGGCGTGATGAAGCCAGAACGACACATTCAAACATACAAACAAAAATTCAGTTACCTCCAAATAGTCGGCAACAATCATTGTTTAGAAAATATCTTCAATGCACAGAGATTTCATTTTTACAACTTTATCATAGTAGGTATACATAAATTTTATTTATATAAAAATATTCTCTTTTTGGACCAACCCTTCGGGCAACCCTAGGGAAAGAAAATTGGGAGTACATTCGCTTACGAGTAAGTGCTAGATAGGAAAACAATAATGTTTTGCCGATCTGTAGAAGCGCACAGATTATAAGAAGTACTCCGAAAGTGTAATATCCAATTTCATCATGCATTACTATTGTTTAAAGCTGATTACCCACTGTCAGATAGATGACATGGACAGTTAGAACCAACATGCTATTAATTAATATGTTCTGGCGTTACGTTGCTGAATTCGATATTAAATTAATTAGTTCCTTTGCTTTCCCACGGAAAAGTGTCTTCGGAGAAGTTCTCGGGTGGATGTCTGACCGTCAACTTTTCCTCCATTTCTTGATAATGCCTCGTAGAGAGGCGAAACACGTGTCGAAGATTATACTGTCTGGTGGTGGTTTGCTGAATTGGAAGGCATATTTTTTTTATATCGAAACTTTATGATAAATGACACTTTTTCGCGAAAAAGAAAGAGAAATTATAATTTATAAATCTAACAGGCCATTGTGAAATTCGACCTTTACTACAAAAGTTCTTGGCAACTGCGACTCTCATCAAAATAACGCGTTAAAAGGTATTAAATGAAGGCCTTTCTTTACGTAATTGGCGTATTACCTCTAACGTTGTGAGACGCTTTTCGTCAAAAAATCATCAGAACCCACAATAGACGAAATCTATAACGTTCGTTTAGGGTCGCCGTCATCGAACTTTATGAAGAAGACTACACATATATATATGTATATATATATATCTATATTATTATAAAGTTGTAAAAATGAAATGTCTGTACATCGAAATATTTTCAAAAAAATGCTTGTCACTGAATCGAAAAATACTTTAATTATGTTTGTACGTGTAGTTGTGGGTTCATCACGCCAAATCGGCTAAACAGATTTTAAGTATTTTTGTTACACGGGTAGCTGGGTATTCACAGAAGGTTATAGGATACTTTTTCCCCGACTAAGCTGTTGAAAAGGGGTTATGATTGTTTTCTCATCTACGAACGAAGTTGCGGTGCCCGCAACTTCGTTCGTGTATATATATATAAATACATATATGAAGGTCAACGATTTTAATAATATTTAAAATAATATATCTACCCAGTCACTTAATATGAATACAATCTAAAAGATTTTGCCCGACCGCCCTTGCACAGGACAGACAGCAGACAGATATGAAACCTTAAAAAAGGTTTTTAACATTACTAAACTACTAGGGTTTCGTTATGACCCAGCTACTGCCTAGAATGTAGTAGTACAGTACTATAGGAATCTATCTAAAACCCGTATAATGTCCCTAACTTGTTCAAACATAACTTTAAACCTCTGCACATGACAGACCACAGAAATTGCCTCTGAATAATTAACAATAACCAACAAGTTTCACGGAACTTAATTCTATGTTACACCATACGTAATTAACGAGCTTAAGCTACATCAAAATGATTACAGTACATCAAAATGATTACAGGAACATCAAAGGCAAAGTTTTGGCTCGTAAGGATACACCCATCTAGTAAGGAAGGACGTTTATGAAGAGATTTTCTTGCTTAGTTACGAGCAATTTGCTTTTGCTGGGTTATATTTAGAGAGTATAATGTCTGCGGAACAGAGTTCGATGTTTGGTTGTTGTTACGTTAGTATTAAATAATTCGATACCTACGTATTGGTTTACCCTTATCTGGCATAAACTATTTAGACATAATCATCATATGGCATAATGCATTCTGAACACGCACGCTTTTCAGGATTGTTATAAAATAAACCTAACCTTACCTAAAGCATTTAACAGGATGATGCCTTAAAAAGTCCTGAAAATTCTAGTTTCAGAAAAACACACATTATGCCAAATGATGAATTATGCCAAATGTTGATTATGACAAAAAAGTTTACGCCAAATGATGTAACTACTGCGTGTTATATACAGTTTTTGCCAAGCTGTGAGATATACATACTTGGTAGGGAATATTGCATTGTTTGTGTGGCAATGAATTAATATAGGTATCGATACGTCCTATGTATAATATTGCAACTTTAAAATCAACATTTTATAGGAGAGATTTCTGTGTTCTAAATTAAACGTAACTTTCTTCATTAAGATCATTCCATAATTTTAGATTCGTTAAATAAGAAGAACTTCCCTTCAGACTGCAAGCTTGGGTATTTCAAATACTTGTTTCAAACTGTAGATACACTTATTATAAACAAAGATCAGAAACACATGAATTTTTTTTTCGACGATACCGGACTTGAACCAGTGCCTTGAGCCAGACCGAGGCACTGGTTTCATTTGTTTCTGATCTTTGTTTATAATAATAACGCTAGTGGAGTGATCCACTAATAAATTGCAAATATTGTGATTATTATCATGATATTTGTAAAACAAAAAGTGTAGATAGACTTGTTTACGTGGGTTTTTACAGTGTCTGTCCGTCTGTCTGTCAATACCCTTTTTTTCAGTAGCGCGTGGAGGCATATCAAGTTGAAATTATCATCAAATACTTATATCGGCGGTCCCTTGAAGCTGTAAAAATATCAACTTTCTAAGTCAACGCAATCCAAAGATACAGCCGTTAAAATAGGTATTTCCATACAAATTGCCGTCCATGGAAAACCTATAGGGTGCTTCCAGTTTTCTTAGAAACTTGAAATTTGGTATGATAGTAGCTCTTATACCACAACCCACGAAATAGACCCGTTTTTTTTTTTATTTGTCTGTCTATGTCAGTAACTACGAGTAATATTAAATGGCTCCACACAGCGTATATTTTGGTAACACTGGATTTTCATAGATGCGGCCGTTTTTAGCGTATACTTTGTATGGAATCCTCGGTGCGCGAGTCCGGTTCGCACTTGGCCGGTTGTTTCGAATACTTTCAAACTAGATTGTTGCTTTTAACAATTGTAAGCTCTCTTGATAGGCCTGCCTTAGCTGAGTACGTCAGTACCTTCGGTCTAAAGATTATGGTCACGCAAAAGCGCAATAACAATGAAACATAATGCTCTTTTGTTGACTCTAATTTGGTTATTCGACATAATGGTCGGAAATGAGAAAACTGCAGGTTTAGGAAATAGGGTAGTTTGGTTTATATGACTTGTTTGTTGTAACACGACGTATGGATTATTCAGTTTAGTTAATCGAAGTTGTAGATAATATCAATGAATATTTAGAATGCATTTTAGAGTTGCTAGACTTAAGTGGCGGGGCACATATCTCGTAGAACCGATGGCCGCTGGGGCAGAAAGGTTCTTGTGGCGACCAGGTACAGGATTTTGCAGCGTAGGAAGCTTCCTAACAAAATGAACAGACGATCTCAGAGCCGCGGAAAACGTTGTTGTGGAGATCCTTGGCGAGGCTTTTGTCAAGCAGCGGTTGTTTTTATACTGATATGATGATGCTGATGATGTATAGTAACATATAACTTTTTTATGTGACGTGTGTCCTCTTATAGTAGTGCTGTGTAGCGAATCTTACGCCATTTCATGTCGTGGATTACTTAATTAACATAACGTTACTTTGTTAGTTTCCAAAGGTCATCGTTGAAGATAAAGATGATATCGGGCAAGTCTTTATCAACTTTTTTATTTCTAAAGAATGCGCCCGCAACTTCATCTGCGGAGGAGGAAAACAACATAACCCTTTTTTGCTTCAGCGTAATCGGATAAAAAGTATCCTCTAACCATCTGTCATCAATAGTTGAAATCTGTTTAGCCGTTTTGGCGTGATGAAGCCACAATGACATATACAAGCACAAAAATCCTAAAAAAAAATATTTTTCGATTCAGTAACCTTCAAAAAGTCTGTTTCACTTATTTTTATGAAAATATCTTTAATGTTAAAACAGAGTACCTATCTATTATAGAAGTGATATATTGATGCATAATATCGACTTGCATAAATAAACATAAAAGTTAGCTCAGTATTTAACAAAATAGACTCTGCTAAGAGAAAAGAAAAAAGACAGCTTAGATATCTCCATTTCCCAGAAGAATACCGTGGAATCTGTCACGAATGGAATAATTCTAACATACTCGTATTGCAATTCCATTTTCCCAATAAAATGTCCGGATCTCATTGAATAGTGCAGTCCCGCTTCTTTATCGAGTAAGCTCGCAATTGAGATGTCATATGGCTGCCAAGCAATGCATTTTGTTGAAACTAGTGCTGTGAATGCTGGCATCGATACAAATGTGGCGCACGTGACTCGCAGAGTCTGCGAGATTTGGGCTAGAAACGTTCTTGAGTAGCGATCACGGACCGGCAAAAGCATCGTGGAACACTGTTGAATAAGGGTAACCACTATAGACATAGTGGAGATTTTGGGGAAGGCCTTTGTTTAGCAGTGGACGTCTTTTGGGTGCCACGATGATGACCCGCATTTTTGTATCGGGGGTTGTTCATGAATAAAAATAAAATCGTGAATATTTCAACTCGAAAGTACACATTCAACACACAAATTACAGATTGACAAAAAAACATGGAACGGTCTATCATAATCTTAATAATAAATACTAATTCTACCACAAAAAATCTAACTACGTAATTTACAGAAAAATGCATTTCCTAATTAGTTTAAGAACTACCATATATATATGCAGTCACATATGGACTTTAATATGTTTACATATTGTAACCAAGGAAAGTTCACTGAACCCAGGTTTCTCTCAAAGATCTTTATAACGAGCGGAACCTATCTGTATTCTTCCGTTTGCAGTTTCGTAATTTTCATGAATATATTATTCTGTTTTGTATTTTCTTTAATTATTTCATCAGTTATAATTTAAAAATAATACGATATTAAATAATTCATGGTCATGTACCCATTTTATTATCCTCCGGCAAAAATTATGGTTCTTATAACTGTGAAGCCTATATGTATGTATCCTTACGTTTATAACGTAAACACAATTGAATGCGATTTTCCTTATTAGAAAAGTAGTACTCACCTGCTTTTGTTATATGTGATAAACATCAGTTCAAAGTAGATCTCTAAATTTGTAAAAAAGCTTATCGACAAAGACATCATCACATTTCCCACCACTACGCCTGCAATCATCAAATGACCACATGTTACATGAGTTTCATTCAAAAGTCTCCGATTGTTGATACATAATCTGTCTAATATTGTTTACCGACAAAATATCATGTTTCCCATGACTGCGCCTGCAGTCTTCATATGGCTACATGTCATGAATGTCCTCCTCTATCTATAATAATAATATTTTTTATTAAAAGGAACTTATTGCTAACGGTAACAATAACTATGCAGTGCTATCCAGGTTCTTTTGATGTCATGCGAGTTTCGTTCAAAACTTTATCATTATCGATACGAAATCTTCTTTGTAATATAGTTTATCGACAAATAAAGCTTACATTTTTCATCACTACACCTTCATATAGTTGCATGTCATGAATTTCCCCCTCTTTATATTATTATGTAGTGCCATTCAGGTTGTTTTGATGTCACGTGAGTTTCGTTAAAAAACTCTCATTAAAGATACATAATCTTCTATGTAATTTATCGATAAATAAAGCTTATGTTTCACATCACTACGCCTGCAGTCGTCATATGGCCGCATGTCATGAATTTCCCCCGCTTTGTGTGGAGTGCCATTCAGGTTGCGTTTAGGCACGAACATGGATGAATTCCTAATATTACTTCATCATTTTCAGAGTAGTGACTAAGAGCAACTATACGAGTAGGTATTTGGGGAAAAGGGAAGATGCTACTCGTTTATTTTTCATAATTAGTATATAAGTTAATTTTAATAAAGAGCGTACTTCCACTTGAAATGCCTTGTGACTCTTCCGGTGATGCATGTGTCTATGAGCGACGGTGATCGCTTACCATCAGGTAACTCGTCTGTTCGTTTGCCCCCTAAGTAATAAAAAAAAATTAAACAAACGCAGAAATATCAAATTGAGCGTTTATAAGTGAAATTAAATTGGAGTTTTTTTTAGGAATATTTTTCTAATTTTTACTATTATGCTTTTTGCTAAGACATATTTAGTTTTCAATCTTTCATGCGCGCTCAAGTCGCTCGGTTTTTACAAAAGGAATAACCGCTTTTGCAATCTCAATATGTCTGAGTCTCACGTTAGTTTCCTATTTAAAATAACATGTTCCACTAGTAATACTAAAAACCGGCCAAATGCGAGTCGGACTCGCACACTGAGGGTTCTGTACAAAATATACGCTACAAACGGCCGTATGCATGAATATCCAGTGTTAGCAGAGCCCTACTCCTAAGCAAAATGTACGCGGTGTTCGATCATTTTATATTGGTTATTGACATAGACAGACGGACATAAAATTATACTTAATATTTTCTTCTGTTTCCGCGATAATTACTCATTGAAATTAAATAACTAAAAAACTAAAATGATATGATATACGCGATATAATCCGTTAAATTGGTTTATTTCAATAAAATTAAACTGTTTTTAGTATTTGTTGTTATAGCGGTAACAGAAATACATCATAGTGAGTTGACTCAAATGTTCTCTTCTTTAATTGAGTAAACCTGAGTCCCACTTCAATAAGTTTTAGCGAGCGGCTAAAAGTAGACCTAAGTTTTTTATTAAATAACGTTTTTAAGATTCCGTACCTCAAAAGAAAGAAAGGAAACCTTATAGGATCACTTTTTTGTCCTTCTGTTGGTCTGTCTGTCAAGACCTTTTTCTTAGAAACGCGTGGAGATATCATGTAGAAATTAACTTCAAATGTTTATGTCTGCGGTCACTTGAAACTGTAAAATCAGGTTTCTAAATCAACGCAAAGATACAGTCATTGAAAAAGGTGTTTTCATACAAATTGCTGACCATAGACAACCTATACGGTACTTCCAGTTGTCCATCAAACTTACAGCTGCTCTTATAGCGCAAGCCCCGAAATGTCAGTAACCAATAGCCACATCCGGCATTAATATCTGCCACAACAAAGAGCGCGTAAATATCTGACACGATTCTATTTCTAAAACCGTTAGGACGCATCAGATATTTTTCCCTGCTATGTAATAGCAGATGTTGATGCTGATGTGTGTACAATTTGCTTATGAATGAATGAATGAATGAAATCGTTTCTTCACAATTAACACATGGTAACATACGATCTTAAATTTATATACATTGCTTCCCATTATACATTCAGTCAAGATAGACATAATCATTAAAAATAATTGCCAGTGAAATATAATTACTCAGTCATTTAAAATAAGATACAATTACAAGACTATTTATTATTTTCGTAAATATTTTTAGCAAGTAAGTAATTAATTTATTAAGGAGTAAGTAATTAAAAGTAAGTAATTAATTTATTAAGAGTGATAATAATCAGATTAATAGAAAAAAAAAAGACTGTTTAATAAGAATAATATTTTCTTCTGTTTCCGTTTCAATGAAATAAAACAATTTAACGGATTATATCGCGTATATTATCTCATTTTAGTTCCCGACTTTCAGAAGCTTTTCAGCTTTCCATGGTCACCGGTGGACTAAAATGAGATAATATACGCTGTGAGATCCGTTAAATTGTTTAATTTCAATAAATAAGAATAAGAAGTCAAGTTCCTTTATATATATGTAAACTAAATGTCTGTCAATATTCAAAATGTATAAATAAATAAAATAAAAAAATATTGTAGAAACTATTATCAATCAATATTTTTTTACAACTTTGTTTTAAATTCGTTTATAGGCTATGTCTTTATGTCAGCTGGTATTTTATCAAATCTTCTAAGTACTAGGTTACTTAGAAGTAAGGCTCTGCTAACTTGCACTTGGCCGGTTTTTTTAAATAATAATATTATACCCCAAACAAACCTTATTAAAATTTTCACTGTTATCAATGCGCCATACGATTTGAGCAGATACACTAACTATCGCGCTCTTTATTTTGATTTTTACACTAATAGGTGTATCTAACTTCGCGGATGAGAAAAAAATTGTTACCCTCTTCTGCGTAGTCGGGTAAAAAATTTACATTTCTCGGCTTGGTGATATCAAAATAATATATTTTATAAAAAAGAACATTAGCAAAGTTGGAAAGATTTGATTACAATATAGACGCCTCTTCAAACAATCAAGTTATAACTGCGTACAGTAACGTGAATACATTTTCCTCATTTCTTTCTCGCAATTGTTTTCTCAGTTCTTTTCAAAGGGAATCTTCAAAGTCGGTAATTAAGATTTGACTGGTAAGAAAATCAAACGAACTTTGGTAATTTCCGCCAGTTTACCTTTGTGTTAAAAGAAGATTAAATAAGACTTTTGTTTGCTAATCGAAATGTAATGGAAACGCAGGCTGGTACAATTGACCCAAACAAATAGCACAAAAGCATTCCACAAGCTTTCCATCCAGTCGCTTTAATATAACATAATAACAAACAAGTTGGAATTCTACAAAATCTGAATATTTTTTAGGTTATTTGGGTTGGAAATTATATTGAGATTCAGAAGAGTTCGACGTAAAAAACGAAACGATAGCAGTAAATCTTCTAAATCTCAATGAAAATTTCAGTTGCATTTCTGATGCTGTCTGGTGTTCTTCCATAAGTCTAATGTGGAAATGTTCAAATTTGAAAAGAAAAATAATTGTAAATAGGTACCTATATAACGCCAAAGATATAAATTCGGATATTGTGTGTACAAATTAATATGTCAGTAACATTCAATGGTTATGCAATATATAAAGCACAAGTCGAAAACAGTTTTCCATTTCAACAGAAACATTTGTATGATACAAGCATTATAGTAGCAGCTTTACTTTTTATTGAAATGTATTAGTACTAGTATTTTCCTGCAGCTTCGTCCGCGTGTTCTAGAAATTTGTTTGTACTTCGGAAACCGTGTACTGTTCCGGGATAATTAACATGATTACCTAGCCTCTATTCTATCTAGGCAAAAAGCACGTGAATCTATTGCGATGTTATCGCGTGAAGGAAGGACAAACCCACAAACACACACATTTATAGTAGAATAAAAAAATAGAAACATTAATATTTACAATATCTTTTTTCTTTTATTTTATTGATTTTTGAGCGTTTGAATAAATGTTCCTATAAAGTGTCCTTCGTTTGTACCTAAATAACTGTAAGACTTTTTTATGATGGATGATGAATAAATAAATAGATGAATTTATTAATTAAATAAATTCTAAATCGTATTTGAACATTATATGAAGAAGTGTTTTTGTTTTTATTAATAATTTATTGCTAAAGCCTAGTTCGGCTAGTATTTAAGTCTAGTAGCGAGTAATTTAGTTGGTAATTAAGTCAAGCCGATCCATTTTATGCTATTTTGGGCAGCAACGAATAATTTAGCTACTACACTACTCGCTACTGGAGTAAAATACTAGCCTAGTCCAAACTAGGCTTAATAGTAATTGGTATTTTTAATTGCCGAACCTTGTAACACGTTTTCTCTGCCACCTGTTTTCGTTTTCAAAAGATATACTAAAAGCAACAGCGTAACTGCAAAATCGAACAGCAAAAATAGTGGCAAATAAAGTCACAAAAGACACTGAAATAATACAATCTTCTAAATTGATTTTGTGACAAATACTGCTAAAACTACATTGTTTACAAGATTGACAATCGGCGTAAACACAACGGGGAACGACAAATCAGGGGAGTGTCGATAATCGAGAAAATGAAGCGAAAATACGAACAATGCCAAGCTAACAATCTTCTAACTAAATCAGTGGAAGTAGCTGAGACATAAAGATAAGAAATAAGAAATGTGACATAGTTGACTGGATTTATTTGTTGCCCGAGTGGGTAATAGTGACTTTATGTACAACTGAACCAGTTTTTACTCTCGAACTCTCGTGAGGGTCACAGGACCGGTCTACATGGGGTAGCACTCTGTGGCGAGCTATAGGGAAGGCCTATGTTCAGCAGTCAGCGTCCGTGGCTTATGGAAAAATATTGAATAAAATAACAATTTTTAGGGGGACAATTCTACACAAATCGAACTAGTCCGGTAAGCTCAATAAGATAAGGCTTGTGTTATGAGTACTAGACAAAGCGACGATATATATTATAGATATTATATATGTATTTAATAGATACTACACGGTGCCCGCAACTTCTTTCACGGAGGAGAAAAAGTCATAACCAGTCCGTAGCTGTACACATACAAATAATCGATATTTTTTTTAGATTCAGTGACTTTTCAACAGTTCGTTTCACTTTTTTAAATAATACTTTCAATGTACAGACATTTCGTTTTTACAACTTTATAATAGTACCTATAGATGTATATGTATCTATGTATATATGTATCCGTTAAATCGTTTTATTTCAATGAGTAATAATCGCGGAAACAGAAGAAAATATTAGCTCTAATTATGTTAAAAATATACCACTCTCATAGGAGAAATTTGACTAAATTATGACCCTCTAGAGCCCGTTATAAAGTGCCTAATAAATAAATACCTATCATACGGTAAATATTTAGAAAACATCCAAGACGCAGGAACATTAATATTTGCTCATCACACAAATCATTGCCATTACCGGGATTTGAACCAAGGACGGTCAGCTTCGCAGGCCGGTTCATTACCGCTGACCTAAACAGGTCATTTAGATATCTATCTATCTAGATAGATACTCTCGAACTTCGTTACATAACCGAACTTAGTATACGCAAGCCATGTCAGGCAGTAGCCCGGAGAACGGATGGCCCTTGGGGCAGTAAGTCCTGGAAGGGCGACCACGCATAGGACAGAGCAACGTGGGACGGCCCCCAACGGTGGACGGATGACCTCGTAAGGGTCGCCGGGAGTCCAGCAGTGGATGTCTATAGGTTGATGTAATGATTATTGCGACCGTACCAACAATTTTGTCCCATCGAGGAACAGTACAACGAATTTTAATTGCATTTTGCATAAACGCCATGCTTTATTAGGCACTTTATTACGGGCTCTAGAGGGTCATAATTTAGTCAAATTTCTCCTATGAGAGTGGTATATTTTTAACATAATTTGAGCTAATATTTTCTTCTGTTTCCGCGATTATTACTCATTGAAATAAAACGATTTAATGGATTATATCGCGTATATTATCTCATTTTAGTTCCCGACGTTTCGGAAGCTTTCCAGCTTTCCATGGTCACGGGTGGACTGAGAAAAGATGTATTTTCCTCTGTCAAAGTTACAATTTGTGCAAACTACCCATTTTTTAATAAAAAACAAATAAAGGTTTACATACATGCCAGATGGGCCTAAGCTATAAAGACAGTTACACATGTGCCAGAAGGGCTTAATTATTTTATTTTAATAATTTACCAAACATCATTTGCCACCCTTCAATAACTAGCCACTCTGGCTCGCTGGCTCCACTGAAAACTAGCGCCGTTGGCAGTGGTATATCCTAACCAAGCCGACGGCATTGCTAAGTGGAGACCATTTTAGGTTCACATCTCTCGTTTACATGGTCTGTTTTGTCATGTTAAATTTGTTAGGTGTGTTATCCTGAATAAAGCTTTATTCTATTCTATGCTATTCTACTTACCCAACGTACTACACACTCACGACTGCGAACACGCTCGGCGGACACTTTGCTCGTATCATGTTTTCGCTACATACCGTTTTTCCCATGTTATTGGGGCTACGCTCGTAGCACTACGAAAATGTCGATTGCTAAAGTTTTAATTTATTTCTGTACTGTAAAGCGTAGTGTTTGACGGCCCCCGACTAGGTGGATGGATGACCTCGTAAGGGTCGCGGGGAGTCGGTGGATGCAATCTGCGCAGAATCGCACTATGTGGAAAGTTATAGATGAGGCCTATGTTCAGCAGTGGACGTCCGAGACTGATAACCAAGTCTAACGGATTATTGTTAGTTTTCCTTTATTTTCGTACGTATGGTAGTTTGTTAAGTACCATAGCAGACTAATAAAAAAAAAATTTTCATGTTCACAAAACAAAATAAAAGCTTCCCAAAAGGCCGATAAACTTCTTCCTAAGAGTCATGTTAGGTTGAATGTGTCGAGTCGGGACCCATTGTTGGGAAGATTTGCGTCGATCTAGATTTTTTATGGGTCCCGACTGTTCAAAATCGCTATGTTCCATATTAGAATTCATTATTTGTTATATTGTGAGTATCGATCATGAATCATGAAAGATATCCATTATAACTTAACAAATTTCTAGGGTACGGGACTTGTTTTTTTCTTTTTAGTTTTTTACGCAGCCGGGTTTTTTATTTTTTTATTATTTTTTTTTATTTTATACTTTTTAGTTAAAGTTATAAAAGTCAGTCAATTACGCAATATTTATCGTGGGGGTTATTGAGAAGCTTGCACATATTTATTACAATACAATCAAATGAAAATTTAGTGAGAACGGCTTGCTAACCAAGTTTAAATCGTTATAGTTCCTAACTGGTAATTCTTAATTAAAAAATAACAAAGGAAACCTAATAATGATATTGAAATTATATTCATCGATACCCCACTCGATATAGTACGTCGATTTTAATTTTTTTTCTTTTTCACAAAAAAGCGTCTCATTATCGCCATTTAGAGTTTTCATCATTTTCATGTCTTCAGTGACATTCGGACAGTTAAGACAAATCGATTGACGTAAGAATCATCACAATCGGTCCACGCGTTTGGTCTCTAGAGTGCCAGATAGGAACAAACATACATACATACATACATACATACATACATACATACATACATACATACATACATATATACATACACACATACATACATAGACTGATAAACACATTACCACGCCTTTCGCGCAGTCGGGTAAAAAGAGGTAGATAGGGTTACCTGTACGATAATCCACGTGTAAAAATGGCCAGGCTTATATGAACACATAAATCTGACAATATTGCAATAACACAATGCGTTTAGAATCTTTTATTGAGTAATTAGTGCAAAATCTCAGTATGCATGACGTCATTTTTATTTATTTGACGCATAATCCAATATATAACAAATTACTCTGTGCGCGAGACTGAGTTAAGGTCTGCCAATTGGTAGTTTTGGTGTGCCACTTTCGGAGCCCGTATGACCTATCTTACTTTTTTTATGTTATATCATTGGTTGTAACAAAAAATAATAATCGTAGTCTATACAATTTAATAGCCTTAATTGTCTATTTCATGTAACAAAATCAAACAAAATAAATGATTGCGTCAGTGATAGGAAATCCAAACCCTCGCTTTGATTGATTCAAATTACCGGTACCTTTAAAGCGGGAATAATATTTCATTTCATTTGATTTGTTTGCTTGGTTTTGTGGATTTGACTTGGGTTTCATTAATTTAATACGAGTGGAGTATAAATTTGTTTAGCACAGATCGTAATTGTAATCAACGAAGCCTTACAACAGTTTAATTGGAATATGGTTATTTGGTTGGGTATTTTATGCGTTTAAAAGTGTACAGGATTCTGATGATTTTGTTAAATTACGCACAAAATTAAGAGCTGTAATTGAAAATGGATAAGTGATATTAAGACCATTTATTCTGATGATTGACTTTCAACAAACCTTCTAATTTTTATGTTGCGAAACCGCCAGTAAGAGATTTTTAGTGCTTGCATTTCATCTTTCATTTTAGGATGATTTTGTCAATGTTTATTTTAATTTTATTTCTTTATTTTTATTTATTTATTACCCAACTTACATTAACAGAAAATTGCCAAACATGAAAGTTTATAGGTCACAGTATAAACCATAAAATTATGAATCCATACTAATATTATAAATGTGCAAGTGTGTCTGTCTGTCTGTCTGTCTGTCTGTCTGTCTGTCTGTCTGTCTGTTACCTTTTCACGTTTAAACCGCTGAACCGATTGGAGTAAAATCTGGTATGGAGATAGCTTGAGTTCAGGGGAAGGACATAGGCTACTTTTTGTCACGGAAAAATACCCTTATTCACGATAAATGAGTTTAAGGCGGACAAATCGTACGTTACGCTGGAATGCAAAAACTACATAACAGATTTGCGTAAAATTCTGCAGTAATATAGCTTAGATATCACAATAGGACATAGGCTACAACTTTTGAGGGTATTCATTCATAAAAGGGTATTTTTTATCAATAAATGGAAAAACATGACCTTTTATTCATTGACGTTTTCTTTTCTTGATAATGAATAAACAATTGGTAACCTAGCAACAGTCATCCTATCAACACGAGTAAGCAAAGAAGACACCTTTCGTATATGACGTATCATACAAATAAGAGTATATCTTAATATAGCCGGATAATAGCCCGGTGTATATTTTTAATTTGCGATCATCTCTAAATGTTAAACATTTTGTTAGAAAAACATGGTTCATGAATAAGATAAATACATAAAACGATGTCTTTTTAACAATAAATAGAAAATCATCACATTTTGTAAGCTGAAAATTTTATTCCGACGAATTTTAAAGAAATAATAGCTTTGAAACAAATATGACACGTTCTTTATCTAGATAATTTAAAAGGACAAGTTCTGACTGATGGAAATATCAACGCAGAGCCTAAACTACTGAACTTAGAGACTTGAAATTTTCACAGTAGACACTGTTTGTAACGTAGGCAAGGAACAAAAAAGGATTTTTGGAAATTTATCTGCTAACGGAGTTAAATTGGGGATGAAAGTTTGTATAGAATATCTGTAATTATTTGAATAACTGTTATTATATTTCTGATATAAATTCTTCATTTCAAACTAAGAAAACTAATTTCAGAATTTTTGGAAATCCATCCCTTAACGGTGTTAAATTGGGGTTGCAAGTTTGTATGGAAAATCTGTAATTATTTGAGTAACTGTTATAATATTTCGCGTATAGACTCTTCATTTAAAACTAAGAAAACTAATTTCAGCATTCTTGGAAATTCATCCCTGAAAGGGGTGAAATAAGGGACGAAAGTACAATGGCGCGCAAAGGGTGTTGTGAAGCGCTGAATAGAACTTTGACAGATGTTAGAGGGAACGAAGTTATGATGGGTGGAGTCACTATGTTGTTAGCTGGCGACTTACGTCAGACTTCCGCGGGGAACTCGAGCTGATGAAGTTAAAACTTGCATTAAGGCTTCAAATATTAGGCCAATAATCAAAAAACTCCACCTTAAAATAAATATGCGAGTGTACCTCAAGGGCGATATTTCCGGTGGAGAATTCTCCGACCTTCTTCTTAAAATAGGAAATGGAGAATAGAAACTGAGGGAAGGATTACAATTCCATCGGATCCCGCCTTAGTTGTGCGGACCGTTGCCGACCTAATCTCTCAAATTTACCCAGATGTTCAAAATCTACACAGCAAGTCCATGGAGTGGTTGTGTGAATAAGCGATTCTGACACCTAAGAACCACCAGGCCTCCGTTATTAATAAAATGTTATTGAAGTCGTTCGAAGGTTCAGAATACGAACACAAGTCTGTAGACTCGATGTGTAGTGGACACAGATGATGCCATTAAACTACCGCGTAGAGTTTTTAAATGCACTTAAACCACCCGGCCTACCTTCGCACATACGGGGTGCTCGAGTAATGTTGTTGCGAAATCTCAATCAGCCGAAGTTGTGCAATGGAACTATACTGCGTGTGAAAGCCTTACATAAAAACGTTATAGAAGTCATCGTAATTACTGGCTGTGCTCAAGGTGAATTTGTGTACCATTTATGCCCTCGAAATATCCATTCGAATTTAAAAGGGTGCAGCTCCCCCTTGAGGTCTGTTTCGCGATGACGATCAATAAGTCTCAGGATCAGTCACTGAAAACAGCAGGTAGATCTTATGGGGGAGTGCTTCTCGCCCGGCGGGATCTGTTAATGTGGTACCGTCAAATGGTCCAACATTGCCCTCCAGGGTATCTTTGCCCAAAAAGCAACACGTGAACATTTTCATTCGTGGAGTAATCATTTACATGTTTATGGCAACACTGCTATTTTTAGTAGAAAATAGGTTATATAGGTGGCCACACTGCGTGTCGCATTTGCTTGTAGCCTTACTCAGTAGCTTGTCAGAACTCGTCGAGTGAGGGTGTGTTTTTGCGGGCCAATTCCGGCGGACAATTGAATGCGTATCGTACGAAATGGCAAATCCAAATGTAATTATGAGCATGTACTTATAAATGAATATGAACTGTAGATTATTTTTAGTTTATTTGTAATAGTAATGTCTTAATTTAATCGGAAATTGTGACACCGGGCAATGTTACCCCGCAATGTTCAAGCTGGCTTAAGCCAACATTGCCCACCTTCGAAAACGATGTGGGTTGTCACTTCCGAGTTTTTTAACCCACTGCGCAAGGAAAAGAGTGTAATGTTTTTATGGACAAATTACCTAATGCTTCTTTTATTTCAATTTTGTTTCAAAAATGTTGAATTTTAAACAATGTGACAAAATGCGTCCATAGGTAATTATAAACTTCCTACTTATTTTTGTGATTTGGAACCAAAAAGAGAGGAATAAGACTTTTCATTTTTCATTCATTCATATTATTTAACAATTAATTTTGTTTGGTTTACAATGT
Source organism: Hedya salicella (assembly GCA_905404275.2). Classification (NCBI taxonomy): domain Eukaryota; kingdom Metazoa; phylum Arthropoda; class Insecta; order Lepidoptera; family Tortricidae; genus Hedya; species Hedya salicella. Next base: position 12,126,039 of record FR990111.1, on the reverse strand, counting down.
AAGCAGAAAAAAAAACATTTTTATATCTAAGGTTTTAATGGAAATATCTGAATATTTTATCTTTAATTTTAAACATTTTGACTTCGTAAATGTGTCCGTTATAAGGTTCCTACTTGGTGGTTGTGATTAAAAACAAAACATAATTATAAAGAGAGTGACACAAGACTTATAAAAACATTATTTAACAATTAAAGAATCTAGACTAATTACATGATTATAAGTATGTTCTTTTCAATGTTTCAACTCTAATTATATTCTTAGATTTATTTGTGATAGTGCGTATTATAAATGTCAATTGATCTCAGTTAAAATGTTGTGTCGTTTCGATTATGTATCCAAGATTTTTTGTTACATTTTTTAAAATTTTATACTTACTTGTAAATACCTCAATAATTTAATAAAAAAAACTTTAAATTGTGTTTTATTGTGATAAACCATTCATACAAATATATACCTTCAATAAAAAAACTATCCGTACTGAGAATAAGTAAAATGTTTCACCATTTGACCCTAAAGTGACAACCCTAGCAGTTTGAAATTTGGTTTTAGCACTTTGTATGGAAACAACCTAAAATGGCCATGTAACATTGCCCACCCGATTGCCGACTCAAGTTAAACTAATAATGAGAGGATGTTTGATGCTATTGCTAAAATTGCCCGAATTCTTGTTGTAGTTTTTTTTCCGTTATTTTAAGAGCTATAATTCTGTGTTAAATCGACGTGGGCAATGTTGGACAAAACCCAGGGTAACTTGGCCCGCCTCTAAAATCGGCCGAAATCTTGGTTTAAAATGCTTTTAAAAATTCTTTTTTGCAATGAGTACACGCCCGTGATCATACTCGTTACGATGGACTAAAAAAATACTAGCATCAGCATAGAAAAAAATATAAAAAATCATCGTTTTCCAAAAAAAACGGGCAATGTTGGACCATTTGACGGTATATAAAGAAATACCGCAAAACCTACCTAATGTTCCATATTATCAATAGTTCAATCTCAATTGTCGAATTACATCTGTTTTTTTTTCAAATTACAGCTATATAACAAAGTAACGTGACTTATAACTATTGACTGACAATGCATAGCCTAAACTGCCGACGGTAGGAATACGAGAATTGAAACATATATTCCGTTAGAGATGTTTGTAGGGGCGCACTAAAGAAGGATTTTTTGAAATTCAAGCTATAAGCGGACGAAGTCGCGGGCAAAAGCTAGTAACATGATAAGCGTTTTGAAAACATTTTGATAATTTTACATTTCAATTCAATAATTACTCTATTAATTAGTATAAAGATCATAATATGTTTCAAATACAATCTACCCTATTGTATTTGAAAAAATATTTAATTAAAAAAGATTTACTGTGTTTGAAAAAAAATTATGCTGGACCCATGTTGTCTGTAGTGAATAAATGAAGAGATTTCAAAATTAACTAATTATTTGTTTTTTATTGCATCGTGCACGACGAGATCTTAATAAGTTTTCTCCAAGAATATACATTTTTAGGGTACAGACGTACCCAAAGCAAACGTCACACAATTTTATCAATTACTATTTACAGTTTCTGTTTATTTATTTATTTGTAATTACTATTATTGTCTTACCAATAAAAAACTAATTTTAAATACACCTAGTATTAAACATCCTAATAGACTGTACAAAAATTAAGAATATAACTTTGGGAAAAAGTTGCATATCGCCCCTTTTAATTGCTTTTCTACAAAATGTATAACGGGCAATTTTCGTAAGCAAAATTTGAGTTATTTAAGTTTGAAAATGTGCTGTTATTACTTTTACCCTTTTGTTTTGCAATTATCTATGAGTAGTATAAAAGTCCATCGGAAAAAGCAATTTTGCCAACGTGTGAATAAAAAGAAAGTTGGATCATAGTCGGTAAAATATCGATCATAGTTAATAGGAATATTAATGGAGATCTAAGTGGAATGTTACTAACATTTTGTTTGTTTTAAATATACTTTTAGTATGAAAATCACAGTTTCTTATCGTTGGTTCAGCTTCTTTTATACTTTTGGTCTTAGGTGTAATAGTAGTACATTTTTTTTATAACAGATTATACACAAATAATAAATTTGGTGGCAACATGTGGTCTAATAAAGTGATTTCTTCCACATAACTTTTTAGCCTAGAGCTTGAGAAGTGATAAAATATTATTTATGTGATATTTAAAAAATGTTGTAAGATAAATTAAAGTTAAGCATGTGTAAGGTATTCAATAGAAATTTTAAAAAAATCTACTTATTTTGAAAACCAATCAAGTGGTAAAATATTTGCATCCAATTTTCAATTCTTATGACTTTTTTCTTGAATGTTTCGAAAATAAATTTCCATTTGACAAATACACAGCTGTTGGCTTTGCAATATTACGCAAATCACAATATTTTCATTTCAAATTATTAAAACAAAAACATGGAAAAGCTGTTGTGAGATTTAATAAAAGAATATTAATCGTGTTCTTGTAAATAATTCTGCGTGAATCATCCGATATTGAGGGGAGATTAATTTTATTATTACATGGGTTTTCGGTATTATTTATTTGGCAATGAAACAGTATACAGAAGTCGGTCTGTAGTTAGTTACTCGGACAGCCACAACTAAATAAAGCATTATTGCTACTCTCTATAACTTTAGTGTGTTTATTACTTATAATTATTATATATGGACAAATGTTATATATTTAAACAGCTGCCATAATCGTTTGGCTCAGTGGGTTGCACAACGCCCTAGTAAGCTAGCGGTCCCAGGTTCGAATCCCGGCTAGGTCAGGTATTTCTATGATCAGTACAGCTGTTTGTTCCTGGGTTTTGGGTGTTTTCTATGTATTTAAGTATTATTATTTATTCAATTTACAGATATTTCATATTATGTATGCCGTCGCATAGTACACATAGTACAATCTTTGCTTAGTTTGGGGCTAGGTCGATTGTGTAAGATTGTTGATAATATTGAAAAAAAAAATCGGGAGCACGCTACTTATCCTGACTCTGCGCAGTCTCGCATCAATTGTCAGTTTGAAACTTCCTCGTATCCGCCTCTCCCCAGAGATATTTGACTAGGTTCAACATAGATCAAAATTTCTATGGCACCGTTCACTCTCTCAAATACATCCTGCGATGTGGGCGATCTGCTTGTAGCCAGTTTTGCTACACACGACTTGTACTTATCTTATCGGCTACGCGCGTAGCGCTACGACAATTCTATGGCACCGTTCACCCTCTCAAATGCTTTTTTTTATTGTCTTTTTTGATCTCTCTTGGCCCGTAGGGCCATTTTAGAGTTACTGAATTTGGCGCTTCACTCCGTTGGAGGATGCGCCGTAGCTCTCAAATGCATTCAGCTAGATGGGCGTTCTGTAGCAAGTTTTGCTACATACGAATTATATTTATCTTATCCGCTATATGCGTAGCGCTACGAGAATCTTGTATTAGTTGGCTTTGACCTACACGTAGCGCACCGCTTAACTACGTCATACATATGGGAGGAAAAGTGGCCTTATGCTAGCTCATTTTCAACTATTGAAACAAATTGTAAGCCACGTTGACCTTATAAGGTCTACGCTTGCCAAAGTGAAAGCGTAGACTGTCATTGGTCAACCATTTATTATAAGTAGTTTGGCTTAAATAATGATTAACAATTTTAAAATGTTATGATGGAAGATAAAGCATTATTAGTTAATAACTGCAGAGGCCGGGGAAATAGGGGTTGTCAGCCAAATAAGTATAGAAGGATAGGGATACGAGGCTGGCAATTCCTTTTCACGCCGAGGTATGTATGTAGATTTTTTTTTCAAATATGCAATGAAATAAAACACATAATGAAATTTCTTTGGCGGCGCTCATACTTGTAGCGAATTAAAACAAAAGAAGGTCGCTTTACAGGCCTGACATCAAATTTTGTATGAATTTTCAATATACACCTCTCGTTTTACCGCACCAAAAAGTTAAACTTCGATGCCTATTATAAGGAACACAAAGTCAATGTTTCATTGTATGTTTGAGAAAAATAATGTTAATTTAATCCGTGGCGTAAAACATCAGAAGTAGAAGCTAGCAGCAAAACGATGAATAATTTACATGCTAAGTAAAATCCCTAGTTTCTTTATAATGATTTGAAACGTTTCCAATAACCAATATTTATTCTTCAATCTCTTTGACGCCCCACAATTAATCGTATAAACTTTGGGATACCCTCAGGACATTATTCAACCCTTCCCGAAGTAATTTCAGGAACAAGTTAATAAAGAGCGGAAGCGAGTAATACGTACAATGCAATTTAATTATTTTTTGACCTTGGATTGAAAGTTGCATGAACCAAAGACGCTTACAAAGTTACGGGCCCCATGAGACGCAATAAAAAACAGCATGAAAAAGGAAAGTTACGGTTTGCTCTTTGTTTTGTAGTTGCATCGCGCCCTCGTACCACGAAACACGTAGCCACAGTTTCTGTCGCTTTTTACATACGAGAAAGGGGACAGAAATGATGTGACTTTAGTTGTAATAAAACTTGGTACAGGTTGTGGTTGTTTACATTTTTTTATCTTGACTTGTGGACTTTACTGCCCTGAATGGTATTTTTTATCATTGTGTTTCGTACTAACATTATTCTGCTGTTTTAATATTTTACTGTGAAAAAGTAATATGTATAGTAAGATAGCTTCGCATAATTTTCTTCAAACTGAAATGATGTGATATTAAAAATCAATCAGTCTTAAAACTATTAGAAAACTCGAAATAAACCGTCTATTTGAAATCCTAAAAAAATACATGTTAAAAATACCTCTATCTTATGAAAGCTGAGAGTAATATGAAAACCAAACTTTGCAAATAACGGGATAAATAAAAATTCAAAGCGCACCTGGCTGTCTCTTTGTACTGGAACTATTTCAATAGAGCATTCTTGAGAGGACTTGAAAAACTTACTTGCCCTCTCAACGGCTAAGTTTTGAAGCCTCGGGTCATATGTGGGGTATTTACGAGAATAATGTTATGATATTTCTAAAGGCATTCAGAGATAGCAATGATGATACACCAATTATATCTGTGCGGTTGAATTAGACACGAGGTGATCCATGGAAATAGTGTTCATTGCACAAAGAACAGGCTTTTACACAACTTTTTTTCTGGTATTTCTATAGAACGACACGTCAATAATAAAAATATTGGTGGAAAAACTACTTCAATTTCATAAAAACTCCCCAAGATACAACAATGTCAAATCTCATTTTTGGACTTTCCCAAGAAACGCTTCGTACTAAAGACAAATTAAGAACTGTGTTCCGCAGCTATGTTAAAACTTGCGTTTATTGAAAAGGTTTCATGACAAAAGTTACCATACATTTTATGGGTTATTCAAGAGAATTTATTATTATTTTCATACTTAAAACATGGAATTTCCCACCCAAATAAAAGGGTTAATAAAAAAAGTTTCACGTAAGATATCGTACTCAAAATTTTAACGAAGTTATTTATTTTGCTTATTTTTTTGGTTCCAAATTGTGCGGTACCAAAAATTAAAGATCTGATATTTAAATATACTATTAACTCGAAGGCGCCCGCAACTTCGTTCACGGAGGAGGAAAAAGCTATAACCGTCTTTTTTTTATTCAGCGTAAATGGATAAAAAGTATCCTATAACCATCTGCGGATGTCCAGCTACCTGTACCTAATTTTTTTTAATCCGTTTAGCCGTTTTGACGTTCCTTTTCTTTTTTTTCGTGTCGAGGTTCCTTAAATAACGGATGCCCAGTGGGCAGCGGTATTGACAGCCCTGGCCGTCGCGTCTCTCAGGTCCAGCTCCGAACAGGAGTACGGGCACGCTGGGCACGCCAGCAGGTGCGCCATGGTTTGTGGTGGTGTATTGCAGGCACCTTGGGTCAGGTAGTCTCAGAGCAGACCCCATCCCCAACGACAAATACAAACGTACAAAAGTAAAAAAAAACAATGTTTTGATTTAGAGACCTCCAAAAACAATGATATTTTCTAATATGATTGTATTTGAGGCTTCAATGTAGATATATTTCATTTTTACTACGACGAAAGTGATGGACGAAAGAAGAAAGCACGCACCGTGATAAGAATGTTGAGATGGATGTGTGGAGTGACGAGAAAAGATCGGTTTAGAAATGAGTATATAGGGGGAAGTTTGAAAGTAGCACCCACGACGGACAAAATGAGGAGCAGTAGGTTAACGTGGTATGGGCATGTAATGAGGAGGGATGAGGGTCATATTGGTAGAAGAATGTTAGAGACGACGTCCAAAGACGAAGAGCGATCGGTAGGCCAAAAAAACGATGGATTGATTGTGTGAGAGAGAACATGAGTAAGAAAGGAGTGAGCGCTGAAATAACGAATAATACAGTTTAATGGAAGAAAAAAACATGTTGTGCCGACCCTACATAAGTGGGATAAGGGCAGGGAAATGATAATGTATAAAGTTCTGCGCTTGTCAACTGGGCCCGACTATCGACTTGGAATTCTAGTGATCTCACCACTAAACCACAAGCGCTTTAGTTTGTAGTACAAATTAGGTGATCGGTACCTTCCAGCCTTAACTATTAAGAAATTGCGGCTTGGGTTGATTTGAAACAACCATGAAGTGGAGCTCTTTTACAGCCCTTTCTTCTTCACTGAAGTTTTCCCCTGAATACTTATCTTCAGTGTTCAGGTGCACCTCGACCAGGTGTTGCATGTAATGCCTTCTTCGAAAGTTGGTTTGGAAAATAGAAAGGAAACTGAACTTCTACAACCATCTTATCGCTCTGTTTAGATAAAGCCAGTGATTTCCGGTTATTGCCGCGCACTGCCTGAATAACGTTTTGTATTTTTATTTTATTTATATTTTACATATTAAGTACCTTTTTTCTTTTACTCCCGACGACTAACCGGGCTACACTATGTCGAGGACCTTGGTTCTTCTTTGAATGTCGACCACATTATTTCTGATTATTAATTCACTCACGCAATCTGGGTTCGATTTTTTCTTCCAAGATTTGTTTAGATTTACAAATTCATAATTGGGTATTGTGATACTCAAATCACTTGGTGGCAGGACGATTATTTTGAGAAAAAAAAACACTTTTATCTACAAAAATACGCCAAAGTGAGGAAATATTGCGTAAACAAAATACAAAGCACACCTGGCTGCCTCTGGGAACCCCGCACCCCAACTATTTCAATAGAACATTCTCGAGGAAACTTTGAAAACTTACTAGCCCTCCCAACGCCTAAGTTTTGGGACCGCAGATGATATGTGGGGTATTTACGAGCAAAATGTTATGACAATTCTATTCTGGTAATACTGGTCAAAGGAGTGATAACACAACTGTTCAAAATACGCCGACAAACCGCCCTAATTACCTAACTTATGTGTGACGTTTTAAATGGTATGCGTTTAACACAGACCTTAAACAATGTTGACGGAGCACTTCAGCGTCTGAATGTATGGACAAAATATGCAACATATGACACATTATCCTATATACATAGCGATAAATAATAAATAAATAATAAAAATAATAATAATAACACCCGCTACAGATAACGATTTATTTGGTGGTTATGGCGGGTGAAGAATCTCTATTGCAATAGCGAAAACAAAATCCATCCAAACTACAATCTAATAACCCGATTCTCTTTCCATAAAATGCAATAGTTCCAACATCGGCTGGGACCTGCTCATGGACGTATTCTCTCATTGATATGGTCAGGAGCGGGTCCCAGCTGGAGTACAGCCACAGCAAACTTCTCGAAAGGGCCTCTACGTGTTGAATCCATATCCCCATGCAAGCCTCCCAAAAATCCGGGACGTATGAGCCCGGGACTAATGGTGAGATACAATTATAATAATAAATAAATATTACGGGGCAAATTAACACAAATCGAACTAGCCCCATGGTAAGCTCAATAAGGCTTGTGTTATGGGTACTAGACGACATTATATTTAATAGATATACCTATACATTATAAAGTTGTAAAAATGAAATGTATGTACATTGAAGATATTTTCAAAAAATTGATTATTACGGACTATTTGGAGGTCAGTAAAACAAAAAATATTTTTTTTGGATTTTATGTATGTTTGTATGTGTCGTTGTGGCTTCATCACGCAAAATCGGCTAAACAGATTTCCACAATTTTTGGTACACAGGTAGCTGGGTATCTCCAGTTGGTTATAGGATACTTTTTCCCGACTACGCTGAAAAAAAACGACGGGTTATGACTTTTTCTCTTCCGCGAACGAAGTTGCGGGCATCTTCTAGTTACTTATATACATAGAAAACATCCAAGACTCAGGAACAAATATTTATGCTCATCACACAAATATTTGCCCTTACCGGGATTTGAACCCAGGACCTCAGCTTCGCAGGCAACGTTACTCCCACTGAGCCAAACCGGTCGTCAAAGCGATGAGCTTCCATGATGAAGGTCTGCACAAAAATTGTGACGCATAAGTCACGTGTATGCGTTTACCGTGCGGTAGCGTATATTGTAAGTAGCTGTTTGGCCAATCCTTCATCATTATCATCGTCAAGTGGAGGATATTGGTATCGGACGGGCGTAAAATCTTTGATGATGCATGATTCAGGTCAGGATACTCACACAACCAAACGAGACTAAATTCACACGTGACAAGGATCAGCTCAGCACTTGTTTACCGTGCGCAGGCCGTTCTTATATCTGCCAAGCCTGGTGGTCGCGCGTACCGCACCCGTATTGGCTTACTTAGCCACGAAAAACGTTGTCTTCTTTTATAACACTGTATTTATAGTCTGTAACAAACTTAAAGGCCATTGATGATAATCGTCAAACATCTACTGCTAGACATAGGCCTCAACCAAAGAACGCCACCATGACAGGTGCCTTCAAAGTTGGGTGGGAAAGTCCATTTTTGAAGTATGAAAATATTAATAAACTAGATGATGCCCGCAACATCGTTCGCGGAAGAGAAAAAGTCATAACCCGTCGTTTTTTTTCAGCGTAGTCAGGTAAAAAGTATCCTATAACCATCTGGAGATACCCAGCTACCCGTGTACCAAAGATTGTGGAAATCTGTTTAGCCGATTTTGCGTGATGAAGCCACAACGACACATACAAACATACAAACATACATAAAATCCAAAAAATATATTTTTCGTTTTAGGGACCTCCAAATAATCCGTAACAATCATTTTTTTGAAAATATCTTCAATGTACAGACATTTCATTTTTACAATTTTAAAATAGTATAGATAATGATATCATTGAATAACTCATGAAATGTATAGTAACTTTTGTTATGAAATAGTTTCGATAAACGCAAGTTTTATTATAGCTGCAGAACAAAGTTCTTAATTTCGCCATACAAGTTACGAACTTGTGACGTCACACATTCCTAGGATTTTGTATGGAGCGTTTTTTGGGAAAGCCCATAAATGTGATTTTAACATTGTTGTACCTATCTCGTTGAGTTTTGATGAGATTGAAGTAGTTTCTTCAGCAATGTTTCTATTCTTGAGAAATTGTTCTCATACAAAGAACAGACAAACCACCATCCCAATTCTGCAAAAAGCGATTTCGCTAGTCAAACGTTCAAATGAAGGCGTAATCCGCCAACAATTAATAACTAAAAAAAAAATTAAAATTTGGCCTAGGCGAGTTGATTGACAAACTACCACTCAATTTATTTTAATACACTCGAGGGCAAAAATAAGGTGGTGTATGGAATTTCTATACAAAGGGCACCTTAAACGTACACGCCATTTTTACAACTTTATAATAGTATAGATATAAATTCCAAATTTCTCCAGAATCGGTCACGTTCCGCAGAAATTGCGATTCAGGGCACCACCGCGACGTTACAGAGGAATCAGGAATATTACGAATTTTTCAGCTTTTTCGGCCTTTAACAAGCCTTAATGAGCTCTCATTTGAATATTCGAAAAAACACTTTCCAGTATTTGACATCCCTAGAGGACATAATAAAAAAGAAACTTTGTTTTTTTTTGGAGTTTTTTTGCCCCAACAGTCTCTGATTTGAAGTTGTTTTCACAAATAATAGAAGACGCGATTTAGTTTTAAAAGAAGCATTTGCTACCAGGAGCAAAATGTATGTGCTGATCATTCAAATACATACCCTAGCCGGGATTGGAACCCGTGTCGGAAATATTTCCGTCTCACAACGGAACATTTCACTTTTGTCAGATCTGTATGGTTGACTACGGCTAATCCCCCAACTTTTTAAGATACGTCCTTTAATTGATCCGATTTTCAATTAAAAATAGGTTGCTATAAAAGTAACGTCCTTTTCCGGGCTTCACAGACGTGGCAAATGTATTATGCTAATGCCTCAAAAACCGTACATTTTCTAGTGGTAACAGTGGCTTATGTCACTCCCCATCCTATATTCTGTATGTATCGAGAATCAAGTTGGTCCTTTCTTCATCGTTTTGCGAAAAAAGGAGACAATAACAAGCAGATTTTCATATTTTTTCTAAAAACTGCGAAAACAAAATAATTTTTTAAAGACTGATATTGTTTAGAGTAATGAAATGACTGGTCTCAGGGGCCCGTTTCACAAAAGCTTGTAACTGAAGTCTTTTTTTAATACATATTGTTGAAAAGAGATTTCCGCTTGTAACAAGTTACAATCGTTAAAGAAATGGGCTCTGATCGCATTAAAAGTTTTGTACTTCAAACTAATTTGAAATGTATCACTTTCATTTATTTCATAGCTAGCTTAATTAAATTATATAACTTCCCATAAAAAAAACTATAAAGCATTCAGTGAGCCCAATATTTCTATTTAAACAGCGAACAGAAATGTCAGTTAGTCCCGGACAGACTAGTACCTAATAGACCGCGTCAAGCAGAACTCCGAGTCTAGAATAATATAAAAGGTCGAGGCCTAAAATAAATTGAATCTAGCGACTACTCTACAGAAAACGTAACGATAAAAGCGGTACACAATTTTGTGAATGGCTCTTTAAGTATGATTGAGTTAGGATTATCTGTATAAAGATATTGGCAGAAATGATGGTATGCAGCAAAAACGGTTTTAGCATACGAAGTCATGAAAAGTTGAAGCATTAGTATAGTGATATAAACTGCACCACTGTTGCGTGAACGAAGGCTACAATTCCAAATAGTTATGAAACAATACAGAACTTAAACATTAGCTTTAGCTCTTTATGAAAACACTGCAATGGCTAAATAATGGGACAATTATTACCTTACTAAGGCGATAATAGCATTTTAGTTATATCAAAACATCAACTACACAGATAACTAAATGTAATTTTGTGCTATCCCGATTTTCCACCAGTTAACTATCCACTAAATTAGCTAAATGCGCCTCGGGGTGATGTAGAGATAACAGCCTGTAGCTGCTAAACTAGATAATCTTGTTTGGGAACCAACTACAGTGGAGGTTAATACGAGCAAGTTGCACTTTTCAAAGACAGTTAATGAAAGTAACATTTTACTTAATCTGATAATTAGTGACAAAATACAAAGGTTTAATGCTGAAATGCCGGACTTAAGTGGCAGTAAACGGAACACATTGCTCGTAGAACTGATCTGATAGGAGAAGAATATTCTCAAGAGGCTACCGCTGCGCTGTATGTTGTGGATATGAATAAAGTGTTTATCTATATATCTATCTACCGCGTATAAGAAGACGCAGCGCCAGAAGGCTCCCAACAATTTGGATATCAAAATTGCGAGAAACCGTTGGAAGAGGGCGGTGCATGACCGTTCGTTGTGGGGATCTTTGCGGAAGGCCTTTTTCCAGCAGTGGCTTGGGCTAATATGATAATGATGATGTAGCGGGGGCTTTATAGCAAAAATGGTTCTCAAAATTGCTTGTAGAATCGATTGCTGTTGGAGCGTAAAAGTTCTTGAGCGGTGACCGAACCTAAGGCCCCTAATAAAGTGGATCGACGATCTGGGCAGGATCGTGGGAAACCGTTGGAAGAGGCATTCCATGACTACGCCAGACAAACGCTTTTGACGCCAAAAAACTATTAGTTGTTAGTTTTATAAATATTTGTTCCTGAATCTTAGATGTTTTTATCTATATAACTAAATATATCTATTAAACATATCGTCATCTAGTACTCATAACACAAACGTTCTTGATTTTACTATGGGACTAGTTCGATCTGTGTAAAAGTTGTCCAGTGATATTTATTTAGTTTTAGTAAATGAATGCAAATATTACGTAGCGCGACCATTTGAAATTAATTTAGAAAACCTCATGCAATGGTAATTTAATCCAATTCTCTCAAACAAAATCAATGTTTTTCATTACAAATTCATCTCACAAATCGCAAATTAGACCTAAACAGCTACTTCAACAGAACAAAGACGGCTATACTCAAACCAATCCAAACAATAGGGTAATAGGGTCTGGCCAATTTGCTTGTAATAATTACCGGTAATCCTAATCTCATGTTTGCATTGCCTTGGTCTGTCTGCTAATATTATGATAGATGAAGGAATTACAGCGTCTGATATAATGTGAACATCTGTAGCCAATTGTCTTATTCAATTTGGTGCTCATAAAAAGAGTTTTTTGGTGTAACTATGACGCTTTGTAAATAATTGCTGTTTATGCCGTCTTTGCCTATTTAGGCCTAGTTTTTGTATCCTGAACTTGAAGTAATTAATATTTATATAAATGCGATAATAATATTTGTCTGTCCTTCTGTTACTTTTTCACGCTTAATCCGCTGCAGCTAATTATGTTGATAAAATTTCGTGTGGATATATTTTGAGACATTAGGAAAGACACATGTTTTTATCATGGAAACTGGAAAAAATAGTCAGAACCCCTTTTATTTTTCAACGTAGTCGGTAAAAATGTATCTTATAAACATTCATGGATACCCGTGTACCAAAAATAATAAGTTGGAATCCGTTTAGCCGATTTGGCGTGATGAAGCCAGAACGACACATACGTAGAAATAGAAGACCTCCGAATAGTCTGTTACAATATATTTTTTTAAATATCTTCAATATACAGACATTTAATTTTTACAACTTTATTATAGTATAGATATTAAACGTTAGGTATATTAAGAAGGAGTTACAGGTAAGTGCAAGTAACCAAATAATTCAATGAAGAAAAATGATAATAATTATAATGATTTGATTTGATTGAATATCCCCAATTCTCTACCTACTTATATTATACCCTATATTCTTCTGACATCAAAACACTGACCTCGGAAAGTAATATTAGATATTTCTCTAATAATCCATTTTCACAAGCACCAAATGGAAACCAATAAAAAAACACCAATAGGAATTTATTCGACAATAATGCTTTGATATTCAATTGTAAACAAGTATACGTTTGCTACAGATGTTTATAAAGTCATTTCAAGTGAAATCAACCGTTGTAAATAATAACAACATATACTTACAACACGAGCCACACGCATAAATACATAGAAAACTGTTCAACCAGATTAAATTAAAATCACGCCGAATAATATTAAAATCGCATTTTAATCACCACTTCCATCCGTACGTAAATAAATTAATCCTCTCCAACTGAGCACTACTTAATCAGTCGGGCTCAGAGCAATTTGCAAGGCTTAGCGCTGCGCCGGCCAGCGAGCAGCTGTGATTCAGACATACATACATACAGTCCGTACTAATAGACGGCCTTTTGCAGTGTTTATTTTAATATTTTTAAGCTCCGGTAGCCGAGTGTCAGTCATCAGCATCAATATCTCTGGACAGGTCTCTGGAATAGCTGATCCACAAATGCCCCTTAAACTTAAGGAGAAAATCTATATAATGATCATAAGACCTGTCGTAATGTATGGATCAGAATGTTGGGTAACGAAAGTGACGGAGGAAAAAGAGTACACACAGCCGAGATGATAATGTTGAAATGGATGTGTGGAGTGACGAGGAAAGATCGGATTAGAAATGAGTATATGAGGGGAACTTTGAAAGTAGCACACGTGACGGACAAAATAGCGTGGTATGGACAATGGACATGTAATAATAAGGGATGAACGTCACATTGGAAAAAGAACGTTGGGGGTGTATATGTGGAAAGACGAAGAGCGATCGGTAGGACAAAAAAGCGATGGATGGATTCTGTGAGAGAGGACCTGAGAAAGAAAGGAGTAAGCGCTGAAATGACAAATAAGAGAGATGAATGGAAGAATAAAACATGTTGCGCTGATGCCAACGGTACATAAATGGGCGCTACAAAGCGGGCGGAAATATCTACCCCTTCCTAAAACGGCCATAGAAAGAGAGTCGTGTTAGATATTTATGAGTGTTCTGTTGTAGCAGAAATTAATACTGGTGACTGTTGAAGCGTACGACAGTCAACAGGTAGTTGTGGGTTCGAATCCGGCCTATACGGCTGAGTTTCTAAGAATTTATAATATTTACTGCTAGTTTTTTGGTGAAGAAAGTTATAAAGTCCACAACTGTGCGTTTTTTTAGAAATTTTCTGCCTCGCACGACTGAACTGTTGAATAAATTGCCGCCTGCAGTATTTCCGGACCGATGCGACCTTCAAAACTTCAAGAAAAGAACGTATTCCCACCTTAAAGGCCGGCAACGCACTTGTTACTCCTCTGGTGATGCAAGTGTGTCTATGGGCGACGGTGATCGCATACCATCAGGCGACCCGCGTGCTCGTTTGCCTCCTATGTCATAAAAAAAGTAAAACGTGAGGAATCCTGTATACATTTGCGAAATGATTCAAGGGTGTATGTGAAGTGTTCTAATTCGCACTGCGCAGCGTGAAAACTACAGTAAGACGTATGAGTCGTATATAGGTTGATGATGATGATGATTTTAATATTTTACCCTTTTGTAACGTTGACACTACGCACCATAGACACCTTACGAGTTGGGTTGATGATCGTCCGCTACCTAGACCAGATTTAATTTCACTGTAATTGCATGATTAAAAATGTGCGCGAATTTGTAGTTAAAGTTTTTACAAAGAAATCCTTGTAGCTATAGTCACATGAAATTATGATAAAGTTATCTAACAGATAAGGAACTTGTGTACTGAGCATTGCTTAATTATTGAAGCAGTCGGGCTTAGAGGAATTTCCAGGACTTAGCGCTTCAGCCGTATGCATATACAGTGCAACCAATGGACGTTTTTTGGTTGTGTTTTCTTTTCCTCTGTATTTATTTTGCTTCCAACACAATACGTACAAGTTTTCTATTGAAGCTATGTGTGCTATGCACTTTGGTTTGGCGAGATAGGGAGACCTGGGTAGTGTTATATTAAAGGGTCGTACATTGCACAAGTCTTTGGAGAGCTTATGTTAAGCATTAGACAACAATAGATAGACTACAGACGTTAATAGCGGACAAAGCAATAGTGAAGATATTGTTAGGGGTTAAGTAAATTACCGCATGATGAGTCAGTCGATTACACGTAGTTTACCGGGACGCTTGACTGTCATTTCTCTCCCCCGCCCCTCACCACACCCCGATCTAACAGTGGCGACGTGGATGCTATTCATTAGACAACCATTGAATTAGATGTTTCTTCTATTGAGCATTGCTTAATCACTTTCAGTCGAGCTCAGAGCAATTTGCAAGGCTTAGCGCTGCGCCGGCCGACGAACAGCCGTGCTACTTCAAACCTACATACAGTTTAACTAACAGATGGCCGATTGTAGTGTTTTATAATTATTCTTTCTTACCTTGCATTTCACGAAAAATAATTAAGTTTATAATACGCATTGTTTGTAAGATGGACGGATGAAAAGAAAGTATGTGTGAGTGTTCGTTATGGATTTGTCGCCACAGTTGAAATAATGATAAAGATTTAACCATTGATTAGATATCTATTTAATTTTGTCGGACTCAGAGAATATTTCTGTTGTCTTTCTATTTTTCTTTATGATTCAATTACAAAGTTCAAAAATCTAAATTTTTGTATGACATGCATTTACCTGTCATAGTTATTTTATATAATTATGTTATGGCTCTACTTTTTCTTGCTGCGGTGCAATTTTTTTTATTATAAAAAAGATTAGGTAAAAGCTGAGTCATTAACATTTTACTCTGTCATTTGCATCTGCATGTAAATAATCGTCTAGTACAGAAAGCTTTAATTAGCGCACTCAAAGGCGAATGCCTTTGAGATGGAAATAACACGCCTGGTCTATACGCTGTATAAAATGAAACAATATCTTTGTCTTGTAAACTAAGTAATATAGAAAGACTTTGCGTAATGATAAATCTTGATGACGCTTATAAAAAACAAACTCAACACGTTTTAATGTTTATAGCATACAAAATGAACAATAAAAAAATATTTTCTTCTGTTTCCGCCATTATTACTCATTGAAATAAAACCACCAGTGACCATGGAAAGCTGAAAAGCTTCCGAAACGTCGGGAACTAAAATGAGTTAATATACGCGATATAATCCGTTAAATTGTTTTATTTCAATGAATGAATAAAGTGACAATCTTATAGAAATCGCCCTAGTCCCAAACTAAGCAAAGCTTGTAATATGGGTATCAGGTGACGATATAGATAATATATAGATAAATTGTAAAACATAACTACATATAAAATATCCAAAACCCAGGAACAAATATGATCATCACATCACCGTACCGTAGTTGGGATTCGAACCCGGGACCGCCAGCTTTGTAAGGCCGTTGAGCAACTAACTGAGCCAAAAGTGTCGTAAAATATAAAAAAAATACGGGACAAAGTAAAATCTGTATCCATAAAACTGTACCGTGAATTAACTATTCAAAAAAATGAAAACGCACAACATATTGGGGAGGCCGTGTAGAAATACGAAATTTGAAACACATTTCATTAGAGACGTAACAGTGCACTAAAGAACGATTTTTTAAAATTTATTAAGCCGCGTGCGAAAGGTAGTGTGGAATAAAAAGATACAATAAATTTTCATGAATAAAGAGTCTTTAACTATCTCGACATTTTAGGCGTTTCTTTAAGTTCTACCTTTTTACCTAAAGTTTTTTAAGTACATATTATTACATAGAGTTTTTTATGTTAGAGTAAATTAGTAGTTACTGTAGAATATGGCTCCTAGTGTCATTCTCAGGGAAAATTACAATGTTCTGATAGATTGAACTAGATGCAGCTGCGCCCCCCTTAATAGAGCGATAGTACCGAGAGAAACATCATTTTCCAGCGAATATAGTTCATATAGGAGATTTACGCGTGTTACAGTCGTGAATGAACGCTGATGATTAAGGTGTACGGATTAAAACAAAACATGTCAAGCAATACTCAAACTTACTTTAATAACCGTTCTGTTATCTAAATATATTTGAGTTTCAGGATAATTTTCTTAATAATTGACTGTTTGAAGTTAGTAACAATATATCGTTAATTCATTAGTTTCTGTAAGCAACTCTCTTTCTGTTGTACTGTAATTAACTTTCTTGTAAATATTTCGATTGAAGGCTAGCAAACAACAACGTCGCGTCCATTAGACACCCGACACCAACGATTCCGCTCCATTTACTTAGACTGATGATGACGTCATTTTCACTTAAGGTGTCCGTTACGGCCATTTAAAAATATTTGAAGACGTCCTCATTTAGGGAAAGGTTGAACCGAGTCGTGTCACAGTTTGGGGGAGAATACGGTAGTTGATACTTTTTGAATGTGTTTATGGAGATATGGCACAATAGTTTGTTGCAACGTGCTAAGGGAATTATGTAAGCATTTCTAAAAAAGTTTGTACATACATTTAGGGTCTATTCAGAGATACCACAACCACGCGATATCCATAACAACTAAAAAACCGAGTGTATACATTCACCAACAAACTGCCTTGCAGTTTGACGAATTTTTTTATATACAGGGTGGAAAGGCACGACGATCTTTTCCGCAAAAGGGCGATTGTTTAGATTTAGTACTGTATTTCCTCTTAAGGAACTAGGCTAGTCGTAAGCGTTTTGAAGTTATAGGCAGATAATGCAAAATACTTCCAGTGACAACCCTCATTAGGTTCAGTAACATTTAACAATAACACAAGGGTCAGTGACCTTTATCAAAACAACATTTCTACACATAATATTTCCCAGTCAATATAACAATTGTGTGTGTACACTTACATGTAGGTAGATAGTACGTAGTAATAGTAGGGTTGTCACTAAGAAGAGCATTAATTAATTTTAATATTTGTACTAATTGTTCGTAACAAATATCTAAACATTACGAATCGATTCTCGATCACTTAAACTAACCCCCCTTTGCGGAAAGGATCTTCGTGCCTTTCCACCTTATATAATAAATATAAAAACAAACCCACATCACAACGGCAACCACGAGCTCGGGCGATAATTTATAATAGGAAAGTAAACAGTTCGCAATTATTTACACATAATCACTGTGTCGCCACTTTTTGTCGCTGCGTTGTCGTGTGTTTGTGGTACTTCTGAATAGACCCTTACAGCCATTTTGACAAAACCCGTAACATTTATATTTTGTAACGTTTTTTTTATGACAAATAACACTATTTGTTATTGTTTTTCATCTATACTATTTAAAGTTGTAAAAATGGAATGTCTGTGGAAAGAAGAGGAAGTTAAAAGTGAAGTAGTGGAAGTGATCTACAGAGTGTTCAGTGTACCGTTCGCACCGTGTATAACACACACTGAGTCACTGGACTCAGTGTGTGTTATACACGGTGCGAAGTCTAGTATCGGTGCCGGGACGCGTTTAACAGTGAATCCCTGCTACTGTAAGTCGTAAATTAAAATAAAAAATATATATTACGGGACAGTTTTACACAAATCGAACTAGTCCCATGGTAAGCTCAATAAGGCTTGTGTTATGGGTACTAGACGACGATATATTTAATAGATATAACTTATATACATAAAAAAACATCCAAGACTCAGGAACAAATATTTATGCTAATCACACAAATATTTGCCGTTACCGGGATTTGAACCCAGGACCTTAGCTTCGCAGGCAACGTCACTCCCACTGAGCCAAACCGGTCGTCTAACGTGGAACTGTCAAGGTGTTTAACTCTATCCTATATCCCACTTCTCAAATTATATTCAAAAAAATAATTGTGATGGACTATTTCAAGGTCACTACATCGAAAAAACAATATTTTTATTCTGTATGTTCGTATGTGTCGTTGTGGCTTCACGCCAAATTGGTTGAACGGATTTCAACTGTTTTTGTTACACGGGTAGCAATGCATTTCCAGATGGTTATAAGATGCTTTTTACCCGACTACTTTTCGAAAATATTTTGCTACGCTATGTGTATAAACCTCCACCTTCGAATAAATTTAAACTCAAACTGTTCACTTAACTCATTGGAAAATGTTTCTACAACATAAAAGAGTACTTTAGGAGGATATACTAGCAAAAGGACTCTTGGAATTTAGCTACTTTTAAAAACTATTGTTATTCCATCGCCTCAAATCCCCCGTAATACAGTGAAAAAGGGAGAATTGCAGCTCGAAATCATCTGACCTACAAAAAATTGGCGCAAACAGGGTTTCCTAGTACCCTATTTCTTCTTTCAAAACTGGACTAATTTTAGTTTCTTTTTCATATATATTAATTATAACAAAGGTTTCGGCTATGCTTCTATGTTTTCTGCTTTTCTTTTATATTCGTTAAATTTGTTTACTGAACGTGTGCTTATGGTGGATGGTGGCATTTTTTGCAGTTTTAGAGAGCGTCTAATTCTTAAAACAAACAAATTATTAAGAAAAATAAAACATAGGGGCATCGCACAGGTAAGTATAGATTTTATTTATAACAAAATTGCTCTAAGACAAGTATTCAGGGAGGAAACAGGAGATTACGTTTGTATGGAGGAACGGCCACTAGTATATCCTCTTAATTTATCTCATTGAATAGCACCCAGTACTTATTGTAGGTTACTTGTTTCTTGGCAGTTTTTCTTTGTTCTGTTTAATTATAGACTTCCTTATATATTTGCATGACTTATTTAAGTCTATATTTATGATTCCGAATGTTCAATTTTAAGACCATTATTTTCACTTACATTTTTTTTTTAATTTTTTTTTTTCATTTCAGTTCATTTAATATTTTTTACCCTGGAGTTTTCTTTGCCGCTATGATTTAACAGTAGGCATCTTGGAGGTATGAAATCATTCCCGCACCGAACCCCGGGGTATGTTTGTAAGGAGCGCAATGGTCCATACCCGATGAAGGTAAATTGCTGGACAAAAGCGTTCCCCAAAGATATTTACAACCAATTGACTGTACGTACATTGCTTCTCATCCACGAGTTTTCTGCAATCTTGACCACTGTGATATGTCTTCTGGTACATTGATCAACACCCAAGAACCTTTCGGTCCCAACGGCCATATGTTCTACTAGCAATATGATCGACTATGGAACCTAATGGACGTCATACGACACCCAAAACTTCGAAAAATTGCCTAACCAATTAATATTTATACTCGATTTAGCCTAGTTTTATTTGCTTCACATAATTTTGTATTATTTGATATTGTACGGTCACCGACATAGCAGATTGGGTGAGCAAACTGAAGTGGCAATGGGCAGGGCACATAGTTCAAAGAACCGATGGCCGTTGGGGCAGAAAGGTTCTCGAGTGCAAATCGCGCACCGGCAAGCAAGTCGGATGACGGGCTGGTCTATTGCCTATCGCGTTTGACGCTCGGAATCAGAATCAAGTGTCACGATTTTGTATGGGCTAAGACAGTTGCTTCGGATACCAACTGTCAAAATTTCGCTACGAAATAAACCCCCTGGTAAGGGTTGCAGGCACCGCTGGTCGCGTCTATCCGGCCCGTGTGGAAATCTATTGAGGAGGCCTGTGTTCAGCAGTGAATGTCGTATGGCTGACATGATGATCATACTGATATTGTAAAATTATGTAATTTTAACTAAGTATTAAGACAAATGCCAGTCAGTCAATGAAGCGAAATTATAACGTAATACGTAAAATTAACCTTTAGATTATATTACAGGCAAAAAGGTGAAGGAGCGCACGAATGTAGGGATCTATGAGATTTATGAAATAGATTTTTCTTTAGTACTTTGGCACCCTTCAGGCTATTTTAATTTCCGCGTCAGTAGGCGTGATCAATATTGAAGATGACAGTGCAAACGTTACGTGTAAGGCTTCTATGACCTTCGCTTAAGCTTATGTAAGGTAAGGCTGTAGTATTACAAAACGCGGACGACACATGTAATGGTAACTGGGGTTTGAATTTCCGGGAAACGGTACCAAGAATCACCGGTAATGTCATATTGAAATTTTCCGGTACTACGAACACTAATTATAGCGCAACAAGTAGCGCAAAGAAAAGTTAAATTACATTCACTCTTGGTCCCCTCTTGCATAAGAACTCAGTTTTCGTTAATAGGCATGATGGTGGGATACGAAAATCTTAATTAGTCCGCCTTTAGTAAGATAAAAAATATAAGACAAATATTTTTTGCTTTTTCAAATAAATAAAAAAAAACATAATTAAATTGCATTAAGGCTCGTGACGTCATAACTATGTATAAACTGTACTTAGGCCAGTCATCACCCGACGTTTTGACTCAATGTAACGCCATAATTTTATGATCTCGTTTTAAAAAAGAAATTACTACGCCTATATCCTATGATCATCTCGTGAGAAGTCCAGCCTTTCGAACGTGATATATAGAAACGTTAACAAAAAATACTGTTCAATTCAGTGACTTGTAATTTTTTCAACTTTATAATAGATAATAGAAACGGAAGTGTACATTTAAATAATAATGATTCTTTGCTCTTTCATTGGACATATTTTTTTTTTTCATTATTACATAGGTAGGTTTCTTAAACGCTTACGTTAGATTTTTACTGAAATTGGCTACATTTTAAAATTGCAATAGAAACCGTAAGTTCTTAGAGCAATTTTTTTAAACAATTATAAAAATCTACCCTCTTTATTAATTATCTGCTTCAATACTTACTCAAATAATATTGTCTTTACTACCATCCTCTTCAAGCTAAGAATTTCGAGCACTCCCAGAACTTCATCAAAAACGGTCCCGAAATCAATATCGTGATAAATTACCCTGGCAGAATCAATCAATCAGTCTGTCCGTTGTTCACGCGCTCGTCATCAATCACATCATAAATCATAAATCAATTTAGACAAATACATGTTAAACAATTGTGTAGTTTCAAGTTTTATTGGGGTACCATAAAGTTGAATCGTATACAGGTGGTTGGCATTATAATGATGGAAAATTGAGGGAAGCTAAATGGTATGTAATGGACGGAGTATTTATTTTGTAGATAGCGTACCGTGGACAAATTCAAATATACCTTTTTTTTGTAGGTAACTTTAGTATTAAATTTTAAACACATAATTTTTTTTAGGTAAACATCTACCACCCATTCCAAGTGTAATACTTAGGGCTGCTTTAATCTTTTGTAGCAAGAACTTATCAATTTTTTTGTCACTGAATCGAAAAATATTTTTTTTTGCATTTCTGGTATGTTTGTATTTTTCGTTGTGACTTCGTCACGTCACCGAATTTCAATTATATTTGGGACATGGGTAGCTGGACATCTATAGATGGTTAAAGGGTTCCCCTTATGTGGCATAATCTCGACTGACCGAATCATCATGAATTCCTATTTTGTCATAATGCAGTTTTATCAGAAACTGTACAATTTTCAGGAGTTTATAAGGCATTGTCCAGTTGTATACATTATGTTAGATTAGGTTTGTTTGATAAAAATCTTGAAAAGTTTACGTGTTCCGAAAAAAATGCAGTGGCATGGACGAAAAAAAATATGCGTAAACAAGGGGAATCTAAAGGATAGTTTCTACTCGGCTACGCTGAAGAAAAAAGGAGAGTTATGATTTTTTTCTCCCCCGCTAACGGAGTTATTAATATTGGTAAAAAGTACCCAAGTAGCACACAAGCTGTATTAGAACCTAATATACAGCCATTATAACGCTCAAACTGGCTGTATAATCGCTGTATAAACCCTTCTTCAGCTTGTGTGTTACTTGAGTAGGGTATGAACCTTAGAAACCTTTAACGTTAATTATAACATGAACAAGAAATTCTGAACTTTACATGTAGAAATAGCTTTTCTAAGTATAATAAGGATCTTGGCTGATCTCTAAATTTGTAATCCTTACTATATTATAAACGTGAGAGTATGTATGTACGTTCCACTTAATCTCAAAAACTCCTGCACGAATTTTTATGAAGCTCATACCTTTTAGGGACGAGAACGGGGATGAATATTTGTATGGACAGTAAATGTTTTTTTACGCTAGGAACTTGAAATTTTGGTAATATGCTTCACATTGAAATTAATACACTATCGAGTTTTGGGAAAAGACATAAGCTACTTTTTATCCTGGAAAAATACCTTTTATCCGCGATAAACGAATCTAAGGCGGACGACGTTGTTGGCGGCCCCTAGTGTATATATATATAAGATCCTGTGATAAAATAAGAAAAATAAAGAACTAGATTCATATTTTGAGTACGATATCTTACGTGTAGCTTTTTATGAGCCCTTAAAGTTGGGCAGAAAGTCTTAACCTAGCTGCAGAACAAAGTTCTTAATTTCCCCTTACAAACTAACGTGTGCCGTCACTAAGCTTGTAGGCTTTAGTATGAAGCGTTTTTTGCGAAAGTCCAAAAATTAGATTTTTACACTGTTGTATTTCGGGGAGTTTTTATGAGTATGAAATAGTTTTTACACCAATTTTTTTTTTATTATTGACCGATCATCCTGTTAAATAGCCTATTGAGTCTCCTGATAATGAAGCATCTCCTTTGTCATCGGCGTGAATAATTGAGCATAAGTTAGCTCAGGCTTGTGAAGTCATGCGAAACTTTGATGACGTCACAGTTCAGGAGTAAACAATAGACTGACATTAGGCTGACGTTATAATTAA
This sequence comes from Hedya salicella, assembly GCA_905404275.2. Classification (NCBI taxonomy): domain Eukaryota; kingdom Metazoa; phylum Arthropoda; class Insecta; order Lepidoptera; family Tortricidae; genus Hedya; species Hedya salicella. The sequence continues at coordinate 12,102,125 of FR990111.1, read as the reverse complement.
TGAACGTAATGGTGGAATGTAATATAGTTGAATCTGTTTGACTTTGATGGCGAAGTTTAAATTTGATGCATATCAATTTCATGTAAACCTAAAGTATGTTATTCTCCATAGTTTTGCTCGCTTGGTAAAGTATTTTGCTTACGAATAAAAAATATTACGGGACAACTTATATGCACATCGAACTATGTTGATGGTAAGCTCAATAAGGCTTGTGTTATAAGTATTAGACGACGATATATTTAATAGATATATTTTCTTATATACACAGAAAACATCCAAGACTCAGGAACAAATATTTATGCTCATCACAAATATTTTCCCTTACCAGGATTTGAACCCAGGACCTTCAGTTTTGCAGGCAACGTTATTTCCGCTGCTAAATAATCGGCCGTCAATTTTAAAGGCTCCGTAGCCAAAATAGCAAAAACAGAACCCTTATACTGTCGTCATGTCCGTCCATAATTTTTTTTTCGAGGGATCCTTACATATTTCGATAGCTCTTTTAAAAAAATATTTGTAGGTTTCAAAATATTATGGTAATAATCGCTCTGAAAGTCGCATAAATTGAATCCTCCCTATTTTCTAAACGTAATGTCCAGAAAGTATGAAAAAAAGACATAAAAGTTTAATAAATACTTTTAACCAAAATACCGTTTTTGAGTGTTTGCTGAAAAACTGCGCTTCTCAGCAAAAGGACGTAAGTGCCGCGGAGATACGCTTTTTTGCTAGTGCCCTTTTTCATATAGTTTTTTTTCATCTATAGTGCAGTTTTTTGTATAAATGGCTGCGGAACCATGCACTGAGCATGTTCCGACATGCTCTTGGCTGGTTTTTTTATATATATACCACGCATAACTTTTTACTTGATTGAACAATTTCTGTAATAGTAAGCTGTATGTATTTGGTTTATGATAATCTCGATAAAAATAATAGTAATATAAAAGCAGCCATTATGACACGAACTGATTAGTGTCCGAATGACTTTTAGCCACACGTTATTAACTGTTTTTCATTTTGATTACGATAAGACAGTAAAACAAGTCAATTTCATCATCATTGTCGCCGGCCAAGCAACATTGTTTACTGCTGGACATAGGCCTCTACTCAAGAACGCCACCATGACAAAAAAGAGAGCCTTTTATACAGGTGGAAATCCTCATCGGATGCCCTCTCAACGGGGAGAAGAGTGGGTATGTCGGACTCCACTGAGAAGCAGTGGCCTACCGACTAAAACTCCTTGGTATGCCCACGGCAGCATTGGTAGGGGTGACACGGGATCGCGAACATGTTACTGCGAACACCTCCTGCTGCTGACAGCCGAAGTCGTCCCATCTTTGGTGGATTACCCGAAGGCCCCACCGCATCAGACACGTGCAAGGCGACACCTCACGCATCCGACGTAGAGCTCCGGGAGAGCCGTGAACGACCCCGTGATCGTCCTCTCAGGACCTCCGTGATATGGGGAGATGCCTTCCGGTAAAACGTCTCTTCAAGCAAACCCCATTACTCAACCAAAAGAAAGAGCCTGCTGTACTTGAATTATCACCTATTTATTCCGTTGGAGGTTAAAAGTAACGCTCAATGTGAGACCATAGCCTAACATATTTTGTAGTGTTACATACATGTATACATCTATTGAACGTATCGACGTTTTCTGAAAACACATTATCCTTCTTTACATGTCACGTAGACTACAAGGATACCCTCCTGACCTTCGTTTTGTTTAAACAAGAATGAAATTATTGTCAGACTTACTTGGAATGTCTGTACATTGAAGATATATTCAAAAAATATATTTGTAAGTGATCATTTGGAGGTCACTCAATCGATTTTTTTTTTATTGTTGTATGTTCGTATTTTTGTATGTCGTTGTGGCTTCATCAGGCTAAATTGGCTAAATATATTTAAAGAAAAATCTACAGGGGTTACAAGATACTTTTAACTCGACTTTGCTAAAGAAAAAAAATACGGGTAATGAATTTTTCTCCTCCGCGAACGAAGTTGCGGGCAATCTTCTAGTTACTTACAATACTTTGATATTTGACATTGTAACTTAGACAGAGGAAAATATATCTTTTCTCAGTCCACCCGTGACCATGGAAAGCTGAAAAGCTTCCGAAATGTCGGGAACTCAAATGAGATAATATATACGCGATATACTTAATCTGTTAAATTGTTTTATTTAAACACTTACAATACTGTTTAGTACTTTAAGATGAATATCGACACTTCATTGTATTAACAATCCATTGCGTTTTTACTTTAGGCTGCAGACAGTAACAAATAAATATATGTTCCTACTGTAAGTACCTGAAAAACATTACGTTCTTTCTGATGCAGTTGGATTAAAAAAGAGGTAATATTTATTTATTTAAACTTTATTTGTGCAATACGAGAAAGTACAAATGGCGGACTTAATGCCATAAAGGCATTCTCTACCAAGTAAACCATTAGGCTAATCAGAGAAATTCATGGTGCGGGATATCGTCATCAAACTTGTACAAATTAATAATTACAAGGGTGAGACAACCAAATTATATACTATACAACTTATACATAGATAATATATATAACCATAATACATAAATATACATACATACATACGGGTACCTGCTTCTAAGCTACTACGAAAACTCTTAATCTTGAAGGTTTTCCAAGAGATGCTTGCGCAACTTACACTTGAAGGAGAATTTACTCTGGGCTTGTCGTATACTGAGGGGCAGGGCGTTCCAGAGACAGGGCCTCAGCTGTATGTGAGAGGGTTATGACTCTCACATACAGCTGACGACAATCCAAATAGAACTATTCTGCGAAATAGCAAAGGACCCATTAGTTTAATATGGAATTTCGCGAAACATCTGAATCTATAAATTATTACACTTCTATATGTAATCGCAATAAAGTGAAAACATGGCGACACATATACACACCGTTAACAGTATACATCTACATTTTGAGAACTACTCAATTAGGTGTACGGAACCCAAATTCCGGAATCCATCTCAATTAATTACAAGTACAAGGACTTTCCAAATTGTCGAGGGCCAGTCATCTTATCGAGGCATATCCATTTCAGTACGAAATCTCATTTAAACGAGACAGTATGTTTAAATCCCTATTCCTTTGCGCAAATTATTGATTTGTGAAAAAGCGGAGACTTCGGCCGCCTTCGAAAGTGAGACTTCAGCTGCCGGTAAATCACGTGGCAGTTTCATTAAGGCTATGTTTTGGGTATTTTTTTTTGGGTAATCTCCTTGGTCACTTTTTCTAACTACAATTTTTAACAATGCAATTCCAGGTGTGGCAGGGCTTATAGAATAATTAGTATCCACTTACGCTCAAGAAAAAAAGAGAGTTTTGACTCTTTCTCTTCCGCGAACCAAATTAATAAATATTACACGACAAATTTTACACAAATCTAACTAGTCCCACGGTAAGCTCTATAAAACTTGTGTTATAAGTACTTGACGACGATATATTTAATACATTTCACTTAGATACATAGAAGACACCAAAACTCAGGAACAGATATTTATACTCACCACACAAATATTGGCGCTTACTGGGATTTGAATCCTGGACCTTCGTCTTTGCAGGCAATGATACTCCCACTGAGCTTAACCGGTCGTCGGAAGTTCCAGTCACCTATCTGCTAGTAAACTTATAAAACATCGATAGATTAAAAAGAAAAGCTTTATGGATCCCTTCCACCAAATGGCATTTTTTTGCCGTTTATAAATCATTATTTTTCTTCTAAATATATCAACGTATGTGAAAAATTAAATTTCCAAGAAAACCTTATTTAAGCTTCCGTTCTGATTTAGCCGAAGTCACATTATAATATTGCCGTTAAATGTGATGTGACGGAAACGTCAAAGAAATATTTCGCGCTGTGTTTGCCTCGGTTTTGTCATTTGGCTCATTATTAATACCGAAAGAAAATTTAATAAGTTGGTTTTGAAGTGTCAATTTTGAGTTACTTTTTATGTACAAGTAGGGTTCAATAGGGGAAGATTAGAAGTTGCTTCCAAGCCTGGTATGTATTTTCAGACAAAACGTTTTGTATATCAGAAGCAAGTTCCTGTGCTACCGATATCCTTACGCCTCGCGGGACACGTATATATTTTATTATTATTAAACACTAGTTTTATTAACATAATATACTACTTTTTGCAATACCCAACTGTATTAGCAATTTCCGCGATTATCATAGAAATAACAATATCCACAAATGACGATCTTTGCAATATTTCGCTCCGTTAACGACCTTTTTTCATTGGTTTTTACGAGTCCGATTTAAACCTAATAACTATATTTTTTACTGTTATTTGTGCAGCTTGGATAAATAAAATAATGAAGATTATGGCAAAATGAAAAAAAAAATTGTACATGTCATACAAACTTACATTTCAAAATGTACTTTCCTAATATCTATTAACCCTTGAGATAGAAGTTAATCTGTGCGCCTGTCCGTGACATCTTAGCACTGAAATGGCTGAACATGTGTTCTGGAACCATAAAAAACTATATCAAAATCATTATATTCTTCAAGCGCTTTGAAGTAACAGACTCACAAATACACAAATATCTATACCTACTATTACAAAGTTGTAAAAATGAAATGTCTGTACATTGAAGATATTCCAAAATAATATTTGTAAAGGACTACCTGGTGGCCACTGAAAAAAACACTGATTTTTCTTTTCATTTTTTGTATGTTCGTATCTTAGTGTGTTAAATCACGCTAAATCGGCTTAATGGATTTCAAATATTTTTAGTACACGATTAGCTAGGTATCCACAAATGGTTACATGATACTTTTTACCCGACTACCATGAAAAAAATAGGGGTCATGACTTTTTCTCCTCCGCTAACGAAGTTGCGGGTACACAAATATACACGGTATAACACCCCTTTTCGGTGGAGATGTTTTTTTTTCTCTACCAATTATTAGGGAAACCCTAAACCTAAATATACCACCTAAACAAAAGTGCCGTAACGACCTCTCCAAAGGGTGTTGCTTAATTTGTTTACACTACCATAGAACTAGGTCACGCCGTGCTAATGAGAATGTACCCTGTAATTATGTGGTTAAAGTTGCAATTTCTTTGTCCGCAGAACGAGTCCCTCCACACAGCTATGACGTCATTAACGAAGAACCAAGCAGAACACTATGACAGATACAACTGCCTGTAAGTATACAAAAAAACCCCGTAATATACAAGGTCCGTTAAGGCTTCGGTAGCCCAGTGGTTCAAGCACTCGTTGCCTGCGAGTGTTTCTCGATCATTATAATAAATAAAAATAAAAAAAAAAACATTGAAATAAAACAATTTAACGGATTATATCGCGTATATTATCTCATTTTAGTTCCCGACGTTTCGGAAGCTTTCCAGCTTCCCATGGTCACGGGTGGACTGAGAAAAGATGTATTTTCCTCTGTCAAAGTGACAATTTGTGCAAACTACCAATTTTTGAAAAAATAAATAAAGGTGTACATACATGCCAGATGGGCCTAAGCTGTAAAGACAGTTACACAATGTATTAATTGGAAAGCTGGAAAGCTTCCGAAACGTCGGGAACTAAAATGAGATAATGTACGCGATATAATCCGTTAAATTGTTTTATTTCAATGAGTAATAATCGCGGAAACAGAAGAAAATATTAAATAAAATATCTTTATTTCCAGACAACTTGGATCCATAGTTTGTTAGTACACATAAAAAAGATTAAAGATTAAAATGTTAGTAGGAACAGTAGGTATACATAATTGAAATTTTGCGTACAGCACTAGTTGACCAGGTTAATGAGAGACACATGAAGCGTGCAGCTCATTGAACCCGCAAAGCGCTGTCCTGCCTCCCTGCCACAACCTGTATGAAACTTTTGGGGCTTCCCCTCATTCTGCGTATTAAAGAAGCTACTTTTTTACGCATTAGCGCAAAAAAGTCGTCTATGTGAGCATCGGCAAACATGCCAGAGGCGCTACAAAAACGAGGAAGCCCCGCCCGTACCCGGAACAGTTTGTTATAAACTATTTTGGTCTAAACTGCCGATGTAAAAAGTTTGGCAGTAGGTCTTAAAAGTGTGACTGTGACCTCAAGCGTGCACCTAGCAAATCTACGAGCCAGCATGTTCCCTCTAACAGAGAGCGCCCTATTATAATTTGGGCGTGTTCAAGACAAGAGTGAATAGGCTATTTCTAGACGGGCATGATACATTCTCGGCCGCATCGTCACTTAACAACAAGTGAGATTGCGGTCAAATGCCCGTCTATCATAACATACATATATACAAAAAATCACGCCTTTTTCCCATTACGGGGTAGGCAGAGACTACCTCCTTCCACTTGCTACGGTCCTGACGTACAACTGCCACTTCATCAACATTCATTAATCTCTCTATTTCTCGCATCCATCATCTGACATCTATTTTATCATTCATTCGTCCCCTTACATTTAACGTAGCAAAGGGGCTCTCCATAGCCCACTCGTCGCTCTCGCTGGGACCGAGACGTGATGGGTTGCGAACCACATCGCCGCCATTATGGTTTTTGAAATTATTGAAACCATTGCGTTCCCACGAGCTGCTAGGGATTAAATATTCAAACCCACCAGAGCCCCACATACCAGATATCATAAAGATAAGAAAGACATCATAAATGTGAAAAAAAATACTATCAAACAGGAATATCGTGTGGTCTTGGGTTCGAATTTTTTTCCTACTTCGTTTCTTGGAATTTAAATACGGAATGTCGTTTGATATTTACCGCTAGTTTTATGGTGAAGGAAAACATTGTGAATTCACCTGCGAAGAAATTCAAGTTTGTATGTGAAATCTCCAATTCTCACTGGCCCAGTGTGGAAACTACAGCCTTATTCTCGGTCATCCATGAGAGGAGGTCTGTGCCCAGCAGTGAGATGAATATATGATAAATATCCAAGCGTCCGCGTATCGCATTCCCGTTTGTGGGTTTGCGCTAAACTGAATCCGATTACTGGTAAAGAGACATAACTAAACCTACCCAGTTCCAAGTTAGGTCTAAAAAAACTTGATGGAAAATAATAGGATCATACAGTATTTTTTTATTCAATTTCAATTCAGTAATGTATGCAAATTGGTAGAATTAACTCCAAATCATATGCACACGAACAAAAAACACAAAGTTAAATTTAAACATAGCAGATAATAACAGAACAATAATAATAATAAAAAGAAAACAAAAATCTTATTTACGAGTACATTGCTTTTCTATACTATTATAAAGTTGTAAAAATGAAATGTCTGTCCTTTTTTTTTCAAGTATATATATATACAAATAGAAGATATTTAAGAAAAAATATTGGAACTATATGGAGATCACTGAACCGAAAAAGATTATTATTTTTATTTTTTGTATTGTTGTATGTTCGTGTGTGTCGTTGTGGCTTCATCATTCCAAACGGATTTCAACCATTTTTCATACACAGGTAGTTGGGTATGTCCAGATGGTTATAGGATACTTTTTATCCAACTATACTCAAGAAAAAAGAAAGGTTATGACCTTTGCTTCTTCGCGAACGAAGTTGCGGGCATCTTCTAGTATATTAATTCTTGGTAATAATCACAGGTCTGTGACTAAAAATTAACAAGAGCTATGATTTAGTTTATTGCATCGAGGAATGACGTCATTACTAGTAAGGACAGTTTTATTATTTAAGAGTAGGCAGGCGCACTTGCCCGGTAGGCGCATTTCGCCCCCACGCGCCTTACTATAGTTTTAATTAAACTCAGAGCATCAGACAACACAGAAAATCTAAGGACTGCAAATTAAAATTAAACCAACCGTTAAAGCAAAAGCTATGTGAAACTAACTAGCTCTAACTGACTTTTCCTTTGAGATAATTTATTTTTAAAGCGAGGCAGACAGAATGCAGAGATAATTAAATCTAAGTCAATCTACATTAAACAGGACTTTAATAACGCTTTTAAAGAAGCTAGAAGAAATTAACGCTTCCACTTCATAGGCGTAGTAATGTGAGAAATATAGAAGACACATAAAAAAAAAACAGTTAAGTGCAAGATGAGCGCGCGCATGTACAACGCCAAGCAAAACTCTAAAACCTCCACTAGTTCTTAACTTTACTTTATGAATATTATTAAGAACTAGAAAGTGCTCGCAACTTCGTTCGCGGAGGAGAAAAGTCATAACCCATCATTTTTTCTTCAGCGTAGTCAGGTAAAAAGTATCCTATAACCATCTGGAGATACACAATTACCCCTGTACCAAAAATAGATGAAAATGTTGGAATCCGTTTAGCCGATTTGGCGTGATGAAACCACAACGATAAATACGAACATACAAACATACAAAAAAATATTTTTCAATTTAGGGTCCTTCAAATAGTCTGCTACAATAGTTTTTTGAAAATATCTTCAATGTACAGACATTTCATTTAATCCGCGATCCGCGACTTGGACTAACTGCATGTAGTACAAACTGTCAAACAAAAAAAGACGAAGATAAAGCTGTAGTGGTGTAAGTATATGATAAGGTATATGTGTGTGTATTCTAGTATATAAGGCATTCTTATTCCTAATAAACCAGTGTACTACTTTCGTTGTTGTTACTTGTCTCCAACTCGCATCCCTACAAAGCGCGTCAAAGTTTAGGAGTGGGGCATGATGTCACGGCGTGCGAAAAACGAGTCGCACGGCGTGACGTCACAGGGAACTGTAACGGGCTATATCTTTGTGCAATTTAGAAAAGAAAAAATACGGGTCCAATATTTTCTGATAGTCTGACTGGCGGACTAATTAAACTTTTTTAGGACACAAGCCTATTGAAACAAAATAACTACATACAATTGTTGCCGACTCTTGTACGAGAAATTTGTATTCTCTAAATAGGCCTTTAATGTCATGTCTACGAGGGGATATTGTAACCATTAGCACACTTTATTTTCCAGTCCCGATTCAATCTCTGTCATTTCGGCAAGCTGTCAAATTCAATTTATTCCGATTCGAAAGTCATTACGTAATCAGCTCTGTGGAATGGTCCGACAATTTTCGTGGACGTCAGTGATTTAAAACCTTATAATTGATACGTACTGGTATCTTTATTCCCAAATAACAAACTTTACAGCGCAAATCAGTCGAATTAAACCAATTGAACGGACGGTTAACTGAAACTAGCTGACTAACGACTAACAATTTAACGTACAATGCGTTAACGAATGAGTGAACGAACAAAACGAACGAGTAATGGTAATCAGATATCCAATGGATTTTGCAACAATGAATGGATTGAATCGTTGTTAATAAATTAACATTTCACACGTAATTTGCTGTTTTGATGTTTGCGGTTGCAGTTTTGTCGTACAAATTGGTAACGGTAACCGCAGTGCAGGGCGATAAAACTGGCAGAATATTGCCGTCGTTAAATCATTTGTTAAAGCTGATTAAGGACTGCAGTAACTGTATGACGAGCAAAAGAATGAGATATACTGTTACAGTTAACCCAGTTACGCACCTTTTAGTTGTTAATAATTACTGATTGCTACGTCAGTTTGGGTCTATTGTGAGAGTATATTTACTGAAATAACATAGTAGTCACATGACATGTTGCAAACAAACTTCCAGTATATATGATGACCGTGTTTTGACGTTCTTTGCAGTTACTAGCTCCTTATCTGACTTATCTCTGAACCGATAGGTTGGAAAGCAGCCGGGAATGTAATAAAAGCAAAGTAATGTCGTATTTTTATATGTGTTTGCTTTTGTATGTTTATTTGATCGTATGTGTAGATTAAACTCTTGCTAACCGTTTTCAACAATTTAAACTCGGATTAACTTTGACACTTTCATCGAATCTAATTTTACATACCTTTGTACAAACTGCTTAGTTTGGGACTAAGTGATTGAAATCAATTCGACTATAAAGTGCACACACACATACATGCAACACAATTTTGTGCATTGTTGCATGTATGTGTGTGTATGTTGTTATCTTACCTAGCACGTGAACTTTGTACAATTAAATTAATTTCCATTGTGTTTCAAGGTTTTTCATAAATCTATTTTTTGTTCACAGAAGAAGATTACCAGATGATGTCAGGACCTGCAGAAATTACGCGTACTTACAAGAAATTTACGATGCAGTGCGAGCGACTGATAGTAAGTATCATCATGCCAACTAACGGCCACCGCTGGACAGGCCTCTCCCAAAGAACGCCATGACGAACAGCCCTCCGTACGCATGTAATGGACTCCAGCAAATTTCACTAGGGATAATTAGTCCACCTAGTGAGGGCCTTTCCCAAGCTGTGTCTTCCAGTGCGTGGTTGCTACTCTAAAACTCGTCAGCCCTAGCGGCCATGTTCTACGAACAATGTACACCCTGTGAGCTGTGTCGGTTAGATAGTTTGTATATTTTCAATAAGATATTTCCCACAACCCGCAACTTCGTTCGCGGAGGAGAAAAAATCACTACCCCTATTCTTTTAGCGTAGTTGGGTTAAAAGTATCCTATAACTATATGTTGATACCCAGCTACCTAGCTTTTTAGTTTAGCCGATGAGGCGTGATGGAGCCACAACCACACATACAAACATAAAAAAAAACGCTTTAGTGACTTCCAAATAGTCCGTTACATTTTTTTTGAATATCCTCCTTTTTTTATGACAATGGAGGCAAACGGGCAGACGGGTCATCTGATGGTAAGCATCGCCCATAGACACTTGCATCACTGGAGGAGTCACAAGTGCGTTGCCAGCCTTTCAGGTGGGAGTACGCTCTTTTCTTGAAGGCTTGAATTTACAATTTTTACAACTTTATAACAGTAGAGATATTTCAACATCCCTATGTCTCGGTCAATTCTTAAAAGGGTCAAATTTGGTGGATTATAAAATCAGTAGCAAAGTGTTCAAATCAAATTAAACAGTAATAAGGTCACACCACTTTAACTTCGGATTTGATCTGGATCAGTATAATTTAACTTTACCAATCCCGTTCAGTGTGCGTTGAAAAAGGGATTAAGTTCTATATATTTATTAGGCTCTTAGGTTATTTTTCACTGCGACGCTAAATTATCTAGATGAGAATTTACAAAATTACTTTTACACAATGCACTGTGGGCTGCGCGCCTTGGTAAGGCGTTCATAATTAATTATTTAATGGCATACTTGATTTTTTTATTGGAAATATTTTAAAACATAGGTTTTTTAAACATTATTAAATAAAATACAATTTGGAGAATGCTAGATGTAATTAAACATAAAAAATAGCAATTAATATTTAAACAATTAATAAAACTAACCAAAATAAAGTAAAATCTTAAGTTATATACATATACATAGATTGTTAATTACAATTGTTCTATAAGCTGTAGTAGCTGACATGTGTAATATTATTTAACTAATTAATTTACGATTTATCCTAAATTAATCAATTAAATAATATTACATATGTCATTAGCTACTACAATTTAATAAACTTATAACGGTAACTGACTGTAAAGATTTTTTTTTTCTGGGCAATTGCCTCTTTGAAGTGATCAATGGATCCGAGTTCAGTAGAAGTCTATTCAAAAGGTCTGTGTTTGTTTAGACCCATGACATTTTTCTGGCATGATTTAGCCTAAATACCTATATATTTTTGTTCGTTGCTTCTGCAGCCTCTTTGGATAGTTCACCAATTGAAACGAATGCGTTTTCTGTTACTACAGAACTGTGTAAGAGCACTTTATGCACGGATGAAGGTAGGGGATATCAAGGGTATGCTGTCACGAGTTGCTTGGCCGTCTCTATGGTATATTCATCAAACTGAATTATATTTATATTGTAGCCGGATGACATACAGTCCAAAAGAACTCCACACCTTTCGATAAGGCATTGTTGAACACCGGTGATTTCATCAGATACAGCTGAATTTTTTAAAAACTTGCGTGCAGTATTGCCGTTATTTGATGTACCACTATTACCGCCGCTTCGCGGTTTGTCTACGATTAATCCCAACTTCTGCCGAAATTCAATGTGGTTTTTTTTCATCGTTCAAGCCATATAATTTTTATCTTCCAATGATCTTGCTTGCCATGTTTGCGTTTGAAGTTTGTACGATAAATGTATAAAATATTCAAAGAATCGGATCCGTGAATGTAAAGGTGATAGTCCAAATTCTAATTTATTATAATCAATACTCCTCGTAATGCAAGAATCGATGTCGTTAATTTGTTTGTTTATTAACTGCTGTAACACTTGAAGGCGTTTTACTGTGTCTGAACCACTCATAGATAGCCATAATTCAAATATAAAACCCCTTGAAAAGGATCCGATGTACTCCACATCTGAAAAAAATAAACAAAGTCAATAAACATATTCGTAAGATTTGCGTAGCGTTGCTACACTTCGGTTTACGCCGGCGTACAAGGCTTCTAACTAGATAATCCGCAAATTTCCGCAGGCAATGGTTAATGGCCGTTAGTCTAGACACATTTGACTACTTAATTAAGTAAAACATATTATTAAATTTGATTCAGCACATAGTTAAAAGTTTAAGTAAATTATAATCATTGAAGATTTTTTAAATGAAATAAGTCGTGGCGTAGACCCATCGCTACATGTATATTTTTATTAAACATGTAAAATAAGTAAAACAAAACGAAATAACATACCTGATTTTTGAAGCTCCATTGGTTTGAATGGTCACTTTTATCACAAACTTCTAAAGATAGCCGCTAATGAGCGGTCACTTAATTAGTCACTGATAAGGGTGCACGTGCGAAAGTAAGTTATGTTCACTTTCGAGTTTCCTTAAGGAATGAAAACTATTAGCTATCCGAAATCTATGTATAGTTAACTATAGTATATTTACCTGCCAATGACATAACAGCATTCGATATTGGAAAATGAAACCTGCATTTTTTAAAATTATGAATAATAGCCAGACCACTGTGCAATGTCCTGAATCGAGATTTGATAACAAATGTAATTATGTTCTGTACGGGATAAATAGAAAGAGAGGTTGGCCAGAAGATTGCTGTCATCAATACGTTAGATATCGTACTCAAAATTTTAACATTGTTGCTATTTTGCTTGGTTTACTAGGATCTTATATAATTTTACTAGAAGGTATACAACTTATTATCTCAGATTTTGGACTTATTGTTCGTTTTGTTCAGACTTTGATAAAAAAAAAATCATAAATGTATATTATGTAAATGTATTTCTATGAAACACAAAAAATTGTGTTTCATAGAAATAATTATAACAGCGCCCATCTCTTCGTTCAATATGACACTGCAGTAAAGGAAGGACAGTCGGTGTGAACAAGTGTACTTGTTCTCATAGATGGCGCTAAGGTTATTTGTGATTTTATCTTTTTTAAGCCCCTTGAAGTTGTGAACACATTGGGTAATTTTATCATTCTTGGCATTTAATTTTTTTTTTATTCCATTTAATGATCTAACGATAGTAAATGTTACCATACTAAATTGACCTATCTATCAGCTTAGCACACAAAAAAAATCAAGCATCTACCGCAATAATTCACGTCACCATAAATAAAAATCTCATCGTACTCGGCGATAGGTGAAGAATTAAAAAAAAGTCATAACTCCGAAAATACGAAAAATCGCGGAACATACATGGGGGTGATTTAGATAGCCCACTAGGTCCTCTACGTTCCAGCTTCAGTATATCACTACTTCTTGGGACACCCTGTATAATACCTATAAAAAAATAGGTAAGTACATGGGTCAAAGCGGATTGGATAAATTCGAGGCTTCTGGCACAGTGCTCGTTGGCACACAAATGTCACAAGATAGTAACGTGGTGTTAGTTTTCCTACATTAAAAACACAGAAAGACATACAATTGTTACATAGAAAAAAAAATCCAAAGAAGTGTCCGTTTTACATATTTATTTAAATTTTATTGCACTATACATAAGTATTTTTCATTCTCTAGCAGTAAATCGTAGGGTCAAATTGAGATGCATGAAAATGGTACAGTGGGAAAAATCATTCAGTATTGAGAGCGTTAGCAGGGGATGTCACGAATGTCACTTCTATTCACTTCAACTCATGTAATTTCTACATAACCACTTACTGTGGTTATGTAAATTAAGTGTTAAAAATACAACTAAAAAAATATAAACACGTTTTAACAACCCTAACCTAGGGTTCCGCTGGCAGAGGGTCAGGGCTTAAGCTACCGGTAGTGGCCGGTGGCAGAGAGAAAAACCCGACGATGCGCGCCGTGTCCACGTGTGATTACTGACTGTATTCGTTCCTTGATTCAACCATTTAGCGAGAGTCACTTGAGATGTTGGTCGGGACTTCACTATAAGACTGTTTACCAAAACGACTATAGGAACAACTTAGCCCATCAACAACATAGGTACAAAAAGCCAAGCATTCACTCATGGAATCTCAAAGTCCTGGTATCCTCTTAAAGGGCATCAGGCACCTTCCCTTAAGTCTATCCCGCGACTGTCGTATCTCGACCAAACGAGACAAAAAGACAGAAAAAAGACCATACAATAATCGTCAAATCAAATCCTTTTTCTTTCTTATAATATAATCGTAAACATCAAAGTTTTTGATTTTATATATATTCGCAGGAGACGTCCCAGTTTGAATTTTTTTACACATATTTTTATAAATTACCTCAGGTCACGGAGTAAAAGATTAAGATAAGTACTTAATTTGCAGTAACGCGGACGAAGCCGCACGAAAATGCTAACTTACTACTAAAATAAATTTCTCGAAAGTTGACATTATAAAGTTCAATCAAAGTTGAAACAAAGTAATCCAATGTCTTTCAGAGAAAATTACTGTCACTAAAGTTCATTCACAATTTACTTGGCATTGGCAAGAAGTTTCGTAACCAATTAGAACGATGTAAAATATAAGTGTTTCCTCTATACATAAGACCTTGTTGATTTAATGTATACAAGTAAAGAGAAATTTGACTGTTTCGTGAACTTTTGGGTAGTATTTTTGGAACACCTACCTCTACCTTGATTATTACAGTAATTAGCTCTACCGAATTATTTTTTAGATGAAATTTACCTATTTGGTGTGATTTTTATTTACTTTTACTACTTTTCATGCATCGTCAAAGGGTTGTTAAAAAGCTCGCTTTTTGTGATATTTAATTTAACATTTTGTTTACCTCACTTATATTTGAATCAAACAAAGCTTATTTTACATAAGTGCTGAAAAGTTTACAGTACTAGAAGAAAAAGCTTTTATGTAAAAGAAAACTATTTAATTATTTAACTTTTAAGTGTAGTTTACTGTTTTATTACGTATCTTCGATCCTAAAGAACACTTTTAGTAGGATGATACGTGTTGTGATAGGCTTGGTATAGAGCTTGAAGAGTATAAATTAATAGGATTTGGTAAATAAAAAGGTAAAAGATGGTGACTGTCAAGAGTGTATATTCGAAGTGTGAGAAGTATTGTAAAATTTAAAATATGACATACAAAATAAAAACTTAATCCTAAAAGAGTCTAAAGCACAACTGAGGTTAGTATCTACAACAGCCGCCCTTAATCGAAGTTGTGCCAAAGAAATACAAAAAACAAAATTAAGTTACTAGTCCTAAACTAATGTACAACTTTTATATACAATAGGCCCTAGTGGCTTCGTTAGGACATCAGCAGGCATGTCATTGCTTTGTACATATTTTAAATTTATAACATTATTAGATACTTTTTCCCTAATAAAGTGATATCTCGTATCAATATGTTTCGACCTGTTGTGGTGTACAGGGTTGCGAACGAGATTAATGGCACTCTGGCTATCAGAAGCTAAATTAACTGAAGAAAGCTTACCTGTTACCTGATAGATAAATCGACGTAGGTAACATGCTTCCCTCGTAGCAGACGCTAGCGCCATATATTCTGCTTCCGCGGACGACAAAGCAACAATCGGTTGCTTCTTTGATTCCAATTGATTCTTTGATTTAACTTGAAGGTGTACCCTGTGTATGACCTTCTGTCAATCACACAGTTCGCCCAATCTGCGTCACAGTAACCTTTTAAAGGCTCTCCAGTTCTCCTATAAACCAAGGAATAATTTAATGTACCTTTTAAGTACTGTAGAACCCGTTTGGCAGCATTTCAGTGTTCTTTAGTAAAACACGTATTAAATTGACTTAAAAAACTTGTCGCGTATGCGATATCTGGTCGTGAGTTTACAGTCAGATACATGGGACATCCTATTAAGTTCTGATACGGATAAGACTCACCAACTTGACCATCAGTTCTTCGTTCCATTGATTTTTTTACTAAAGCAGCGTCCACCGTCTTGCAATCCTTCATATTAAACTTTTCGAGTAATGAAAGAATATAATTTTTCTGATTTATTTTAATACTCTCGCCATCACATTGAACTTGCAGACCTAAATAACACTTTAATATTCCAAGATCTTTTAGCGAAAAATATTTCGACAAATCTTTTTTGTCGAAATATCAATTCAGATTTATAAAAGTCAAATATCAATTCAGATTTATAAAAGACAATTATGTCATCAACAAAAATACCCAAAATAAAAAGTTCATTTCCAAAAAGTTTTTTATAAACGCAAGGCTCGGAAGGAGTTCCTGTTAAACCGACTTCTATAAGCGTTTCGTTTAACTTTGTATACCAGGCTCGGGGCGCCTATTTAAGACCATAAAGAGATTTCTTCAGCAAAAAAACCTTGCTTTTCTTGCCTTTTTCTGTGAAGCCGAGCGGTTGCCCCATGAAAACCTCTTCATCTAAGTCCCCATTCAAGAACGCGGTGTCTTCTGTAAGTGCTTCATTTTCAAGCCCATTTCTGCAGCTAAGGCAAACAACGTGCGCAGGGAAGAATGACGAATTACTGGCGCAAAAGTCTCCGGGTAATCCACTCCCTGGACTTGCTTAAAGCCTTTGACAATCAGTCTAGCCTTATACTTTATGACGTTTCCATAAGCGTCCTTTTACATGGTATAACTTTCTTATTCGGTCTATCCACTAGGTTCCATGTATGGAGTTTTACCTGTTATGGGTACCTTGGCACAGGAAGACATTGTTCCTCTTCCAAATCTGCAGACTCTTCGTCGATACTAGGAGTCTCATGACCAGACTCACGCTCTTCTTCGAAAATTAGTACGGAGTCTGTCTGTACCACAGGGTCACTCTGCCTTTGTTTCAACATTGTAAAAGAATCCTCATAAAAAGTTGCATCTCTGGACGTAATGATTTTTCTTGGGTTAGCATGATCCCTAAATATGTACGTATTTGGATTCTCCGAATAACCGACGAAAATCGCTTCCTTTGCCTTAACATCTAGCTTCCTTCGGTGACACGATGGTATGTGGACAAGTGCTCTGCATCCGAACACTCTCAGGTGTTCAAGGTCACTTCTGCGACCACACCATCTGTCATATGGAATCTGTCCACCTAAGGCTCGATGAGGAGACCTATTCTTTAGGTATACGGCAACTTGGAACGCATCTTCCCAGTATGCTTTCGGTAGTGAGCTTTCAGCCAACAATGTCCTCGCCTTCTCAGTAATGGAACGGTGAGTACGTTCCGCGACTCTGACTTGTTGAGGGCTGTACGACGTCGTTGTTTGATGTTCGATGCCTTTTGTTGAAAGATAATCAACGAACTCCTTATTCACGAACTCTTTGCCGCCGTCAGTCCTAACAGCTTTAATTTTCTTGTCTAATTGATTTTGAACAAAAGTTTGAAACAGACATAATTTATTTGTGACCTCTGTTTTAGAAGGGATAAAATAAGCAAATACCTTTTGAGTATAATCGTCTACAATCGTTAACTATTCCCTTGAAAAGAGGTTGTAGACACCGGTCCCAGCAAATCCAGGTGGATCAGCTCGAGAGGGGCAGTAGCCCTGTTAAGAGCTACCTTCTTGAAAGGTTTCCTAGCTTGTTTACCTTCCACGCAAGCTATGCAACTACTTTTGTCTACTTTATTAAACTTTACGCCTACCTCGTGATTTTTCAGTTGATTCATGCCTATACGACACAAATGTCCTTACCTCTTGTGCCAGAGTTTATATCTATTGTCCTGACAGCCAGAGTGCACACCTTGTGTCAAATTATTATTTGCCACATTCTCGGGAACATTAACAGTACCATCCAAAACGTACAGTCCACCACAGGGCGAGGCATGTAAAACAGAATAACCTGTAAAACGAAAAGTATTAGATTTATAAAAGTTACAACCAGTAGTCTCAAAAACACATGTAAAACCCTTATCAACAGCTTTCTTTACAGAAATTAAGTTTGCTTTTAAATCAGGTACAAAAGCAACATCACTGATTTTGTTGATCACATTTTCAGGTGTCTTCAATGAAACATCTCCTATTCCGCAGCATTTGATTTGCTCTCCGTTGGCGACAGTAATGCTACTATTATTGAGAGCAGAAATACCTTCAAACCAATGACGTCTCGATGTCATATGTTTGGTACAGCCTGATTCTACGTACCATTTGTCCTTTGAGTTGCTAGAAGTATTAAGAGCAGTGAATGTGGCGTCGTTTACTTTGGCCTTCTCCTTCTTCTTCCTCAAAGGACAGTCTGGTCTTTTATGGCCAGGAACTTTACATTCGTAACATATAACTTCCTTCTTCTTTGTCTTAAGAACTTTCTTGGTATGAAAAACGGAGTCAATAGGTGTAGCTGCAGTCTTAGACATTTCATTCAGCAGTTTTGTCTTCACCAAGTCAGTGGTCACGTCGACATTACAGTTTTCAAGTGCCATAATAAGAGGTTCGTATTTTGGTGTGAGTCCTCCTAAAAGTATGGCTGCAAGCGATGTGTCCTCTATTACCTTGTCTATATCCGTAAGATCCTGTGCGGTTGACATTACTGCATTAATGTACAGTTCCATATTTTCAAAGTCCGACAAGCTTAATCTGTACAACTTTCGTTCCAAAGCTAGTCTCCTACCCATTCCTTTGTCCTCAAAAGCCTTCTACAAATCTTTCCATGCTTCGGCTGCAGTTTTGGCACATCTGACGTGCGTGATAGCTGCACCATCAACTGTTAAGCAAATTTTTGCTAGCGCTTTTGCATCGTTTCGTACTTTAGTCGAGGCGGAGGTCGTGTGTCCTTCCGGATAACCACATATTGTTTCCCACAGGTCCTCGTGCAAAAAGTAGTTCCTCATTTTAAATTTCCACGTAGGATACCCATCCTTGTTCCGCAGACAGAATGATGAAAGAGACGATGAGCTTATAGGGGCATTCGACTTACGGACACTCGAGGCATCTCCAGTTTCACGTGACATGTCGACTATTTCCACTATTTCTCAGTCAAAAGGAAAACACAAACTTTTCACAAATTTTTACGTAATCCTTTACTCTTCATGTTTTCGTGCTGATAACGTGTTGTGATAGGCTGGGTATAGAGCTAGAACAGTATAAATTAATAGGATTTGGTAAATAAAAAGGTAAAAGATGTTGACTGTCAAGAGTGTATATTCGAAGTGTTGTAAAATTTAAAATATGACATACAAAATAAAAACTTAATCCTAAAAGAGTCTAAAGCACAACTGAGGTTAGTACCTACAACAATACGGATCCATCGGCAGGCAAGAGATTCACACTATTACGTTTTTTATCCAAAAATTTTTGTTCCAGGTTTATGCACAGAAGACTTCATGGCAAAACTAGGGGAATATCTAATACTAACAGCGTTCTCCCACAATTGTCGAATAGAACGCGCTTACAAATGCCTAGGCACGAACCTCATCGAATTCCTGCACACGCTAGACAGTGTTCACGATGTCCTGCACGACCAGGTAAATAACTACATATGTTACAAAGTATTTAATCATCATCGTCATTATTATGATCATCGTCATCGATATTGTCATCATTGCCTTCGTCAACGAAGATTCCTTCGTCCCCTTCCCCTAATTATTAAAAGACATAATGTTAGTCATAAAGTTATTTGTCATAATTATGAAACTGTAAAATTTTCAGGGTCTTAGGTTAGTTGTGTTTTGTAACAATAATTACGGTATCGTAGAAAAATGCGATTGTATCTAACAAAAATTTGGATCGACATTAAATTTGACGAATGACTTTAAATTTTACGGCAGTCAATATAGACTTTCGTCAAAGTCATTGTAATCGCCATTATCGTCACAATAATTGCTATTATCACTGTCGTCATTGTCATCTTTATTATCGCCATAGACATTGTCCGTAATCAACATAATTATCTCAACTGCAAGATTTCTGGCGAAACTGACGTCATCGTCCAAAAAACTGCTTAGGCCTAAAAATTCTACTAACATGTTATTGTTTATTTCTGATAAAGTTTATCCATTTACAAAGAAAACCTTTTTGTGACATAAGATTTAATGTTCGCGACAGATTTTTCTATAGTTCTGTAACTAACACAACACTTAACTTACAAAGTGTGTCCTAAAAAGCGACTTCTAAATCCCCTTTCACATTGTTCTCAGAGAAGTTAAATAGAATTCTACAAAAATGTTAATGTGAAATAAGAGGCCAAGTTCGTAACAGACGAACTTGGCTTAGCTTTGAACCGCATATGAACTTGGTATGAGTTGTTCAATCTTACCATTTTTGATAATCAATGTATAATTTTGCTTTTGTACAGTCAATACATTACGTCAAAAAAGATATTGATTAAAAACTATATTCTCATATTTTTATTACAATGTATTCAATCTGTTTTAGTTGTGATACATGCAACAAGAGTATAAACTAAGTTGTGTTTGAAAGACGTTTAAGATAGTCTAAAATTAAAGAGATGGATTGTAAACCGTATATGCGAATTTCGAATTTATACAAGATCCTGGGCGACCGAGATGCGATTCGTAGATCGAGATTTAATGGGTAAAAGCTATCTAGATAAGCGTGGAAATAAAAACTACGTGTATATACCAACTTTCCGAGAAACTGCTATAGGTATATGTAAATATAAAATCGGTTAAACATATCGGGTATCCCAGACACCGACACTAATCCTAAGAAGGCTGATAGAATAGCTCAAAAGCTATTTACTTGACCCCCATTTATGTATTGCGATTTTTAGTAGTTTCCGTTCAATTCACAATGTTAGTAGCAAATATGGATATCTTTCCTTAAAATCGTGTCGTTAGGTTTAAGTGAAATGCCTTTGTTTTCATCAGTATCCTATATTATTTGAACCTTAACAAACACATTTTTTTTTAATATGTGCCAGTATTTTCAGGGATGTTTTTTTTTAGTGATCACGCAACGTTACATTTTCCATATATTGCATAAACCCAAACACGGAAAATGCTACTATAGAAAAATAAATATAATGCTCTATCAACTATTATAGATTATCATCGGTTTCTGGGACACCCTGTATAAGTTGTTATCTTCTACGGACTTGGCTGACATACGACAGAGTTTCGATAAATTGTCAAGCTCGAACAAAAGGGCATACCGTTGCTGGAAACTCGTGTCGGTTATTATTTTCTGTGTTTAGGGGACAAAACAGCGCGAAGCATGATATTTATAATGGAAACTAAAACAAGCGAGGAACCAGCTAAGCTGTTATCTTTGCTAACTTTTAAAAGCTACTGCCATGGCTTTGACTGGCGCAGTTGTGGCATCAATTATTTAAGAAAAAGCTGAGGGGCTTCCAATATTTGAAATTTTGAGTTCGTATGGCATCGTTTCAATTCCTCAATACACTTTAACACAAGAGCGAAAGAGAAGGCTAAATACTAACTTTGAATTTCGAACTTTGGAGTAAACCGTAGTATTGTGTTTTAATAAAAAGTTAAAGAGCTGTCTCGTAAAAGAGATTCCTGAAAGATCCTCCCTGACTGTTTTTTTTCAATGAAATATATTTTTCCATTTGCTAAAAAGTTATTTTAAAGATAGATTTTGTAGTTGCTAAAATACATAAAATATAATGTTATAAAGTTTGTGCTGATGTATGTAATAAATTTAAGTTCCTCTTAATTTTGAACTACTGAATGGATCTCAACGAAACAATCCAGTAATGTTGCTTAGACATCAGAATAACGAATTGTTATAAATTGCATCGTGGACAAAGTCGCGGACAACAGCTAATATAACATTACTGTTGAACTTATTTTAAGTTAAGAAAACGATGGATAAGTCAAATTCAAAGAAGCTATACACATTCATACAAAATAATGAAACATTATTGTATGGGATTATGTTCTATATTATGTAAATCACTGTTGTGAAGCTATATTTAATTAATTAAGCAAGGAAATATGTAAAATGTAATATTCTATTTAGCTTTTGCTGATTGACATAAAGTTGACAGAAACTAAAGAGTTTGCACTAGTATGAGTTCTAATCCGGAACAAAAATGAGCAGGAAGTAAGTTATAATCAACAGCGGCCATTTGTCTGTACATTGAACGTGACTGTTACTTGATAATGTGACATTAAATTTACATTTTAATTTAGTTCACTCTTTTACGATGCAGAACTAGCAAAAAAGTGCCTAGCGCAAAGAGGCAAAGCCATTTGCATGCAATTTAAGACGCCATTAAAATGGTAAAAGAACCTAACTATTATGCTGTAAAATAAGCTTTATTATAAAATGAAGAATCTTTTCAAAAGAAAGGATGTAAATGCTGTCGTGCAAAAAATATTTCGACGTAAAATCATCAACCATATTAAAAAAAAAATGTTTGCTTGACGCTTAACTGAAGGAAAACTCAAATGCAGTGCGGTTGTGTAAGACAAAAGGTTACACGCCTAGTCTGAGCGAAAACTATTTAAATTCTACTTGGATGTAAATATCGGAAACTATGTCTTTAAAAATGTTTCATCGTCCTTATGCCAAAATGAGTTACTGACACAAAGCGGTATAAATTGTATAACAATAGCCGTACTGGGTTACATACGAGTATGAATTTGCTGGCACATATTTCGTGCCAATTCGTGTATTTATTTTGTGAATTTATAGGCACAGCCTTCAGTAATAGCACCATGTTTGTGATAATCGAGAAATTTGTAAGACAAATCTTAATTTATCTTCAAGTATGAAGATGTCTAGAGTCGCTTGGAGAGTGTCAAGGGGGAAGTCTGATAGGAATCGAGATTTTCACTAATTGTGGTGAAAAAAAAATATATTATTTCATAAATAAATATTCATTTCACTTAAATGACAATAACTTGCCTTAATTAAATGTTATAATTATCTATCTTCGCCCGTGAGCGTCTGTTAATTAAATCGTGATTAAATCTATTGACTTATTCAGTTTTCGTATTTAGTGTAAGCTTAAGTGCTAAAATAAATTAGCCATAAAGAAGATACAACAAGTTTAAGTTTACATTTAGAAATATAGTTATGTAGTTAGTGTAATTACAACAATATATTTTGTGAACGCACACTGTCGTGCAGTGACCACCAGGGCTGCATTTAAAATAAAGTTATTGGGGTGTTATTACGAATATGCATTCTAAGTTTATGTTACAAAATATTGTAACAATCTGTTTGGGTAATAAACGCATTGCCATGATCATCATCTTGAACCTAACCATCCATTACTAGACTTGTATACTCCTGGTGTCTTTCCTAACTTTCTGAATATTCCTCTCGTCTACTTCTTTCTTTCTATCAATTAAATCTCATAGGACCATCCATATTAAGGGTGACCTAGCCACCAATGGGATCTATGGTTTAATACTTTAATTTGTTTCTCAGGACGATGCGCAAAAAGATGAGTCTCAGGAGTACGAAGCTGCCTTTGTCTGTACCACATCAAAAGAGGGCAAGATTGAGTTACACCTGACCACGGAGAGCGAGCCGGTGGCTTACCTCCTGGTTGGGAGCCTGCGGACGATAGCAAGGCGGCTCTATGACACACAGACAGACATAAGACTGACCAGTTATACTAATGATCCTAGAAGATTTAGGTAAGATTTATGCAGTTTAAACTTTTTACTTAACTTTTTCGTTCATTGGTCACGGAGGCGTCCACTGGCGTAGATATATAAGACCCAAAGATTTCCACTGCGATCGACGAATGACTTTGGATCTTGAGTTACTAGTCTACGCATGCGTGAGGCTGATCGAAACTGAGTCTTCTCTGGTCTTGCTGTTACACTCTAGTAGATTTTCGAAATATGTATTACCCAAATCTAACGCCATCGTAATGACATACACTTTCTAATTATCTGATTCACGATTGTTGGTATTTCCGGTCTATTTCTCTCTTCTGCAAATATTTAACTGGTTTCGATGGCCGTGTGGTTGTTTATTGTCACTTCTACTTGTTTGTTTTACCATGAGACTATGTCGCCAACTATTTAAAAGACTCTAAATCTAAATTCTTTTAAATAGTTTCCGACCGTCAATCATTGCTGAAAATGCATTTCTGTTGGTGAGAAAACCAGCAATGATATAACGAATAAAATATTAATTGATTTGATATTTAAGTAAAACAATTTAACGGATTATATCGCGTATTTTATCTCATTTTATTTCCCGACGTTTCGGAAGCTTTTCAGCTTTCCATTGTCACGGGTGGACTGAGAAAAAATGTAATTTCCTCTGTCAAAGTTACAATTTGTGTAAACTACCCATTTTTGAAAAAACTGGGTAGTTTGCTGTTTTACATACATGCCAGATGGGCTTAAGCTGTAAAGACAGTTACACATGTGCCGGAAGGGCTTAATTGTGTTATTTTAATAATTTACCAAGCAGCATTTCACAAATGAGGCGTACTAAGGAGAAAAGAAACGCTGCAAAGAAAAACTCCCAGGCTACCTCATTACTAATTATTCGACGACCGGTTTAGCTCAGTGGGAGTAACGTTGCCTGCGAAGCTGAGGTCCTGGGTTCAAATCCCGGTAAGGGCAAATATTTATGTGATGAGCATAAATATTTGTTCCTGAGTCTTGGATGTTTTCTATATATAAAATTAATATATCTATTACATATATCGTCGTCTAGTACTCTTAACACAAGCCTTATTGAGCTTACAATGGGACTAGTTCGATTTGTGTAAAATTGTCCTATTGTATTTATTTATTATAATATTTTAAAAAACGGAGACTATTAAACTACTTTTTAAACAGAAAAGATATTTTACACCGTTCGGAAATTAAGGTTTTGCAGTCCTGTGTCTCGCTTGTTCCTTGATGAGATGTATTACAGGATCTGGTGGTAGCGACAATCCATCCCCTCTATTGAAATAGTATGCTTTTTAATCTCAATAGCATCGCGTAGCATTCTGGGAAAATACCTTTTCTCTTTGGCAAGGATAGAAGGTTTATCAAATTTAATTGAGTGGTTTGTTTTGTCAATGACATGTTCACAGACTGCAGACCTATTATAGATGATTTGATGTTGACATGCATTTGATGTAGGTTAAGTACGAATGATAATTTCAATCAGTTGAATTGACGATAGGTATTTAGATGTTGAAATATTTACCAATTATCTAATAACAATTAATTTCTAGATATGAGATAAACGCGGTACCTCTGCGTCAGAAGTCGAACGAGGATAATTGTGAAGCAGTGAACGAGGCTGGCGTCGTGGCATCCTCCAGCAAAGTGACGGACCTGAAGATTGGGGTCGCCAGTTTCTGCAAAGCCTTCCCTTGGCACTTCGTCACGGACAGGCGATTGGAGCTCGTGCAACTTGGTAAGTTACATGTAAATATCTAGGACAAACATTAAAAAATATGCTATAAATAACCCATGAATTGTAACAGTTATTTATAGTTTTTCGCACTTTTAGTTAGTTCGATCCGTAAGATTTTCACAAATTCTGTGAATGTAGTTATTCATGTTAGAAAAATTAAAATAATATCTCCTTGAAGTAAAATGAGCTATCTTAGCGATTAAGGGTAGTTTTCCTTCCGGGCTCATAACTTTTTTCCACCCTGTATCAGGTATCCAACCAAACTGCTATCCTACAAGGCTGTTTGAGGCGTTGTTTTCCGTAATCTCTTCAAAATTAATGGAATGAGGGTTAAGTGGTGGAAAACGTTATCGCTTTTTGCTATAAAGTTACGCTTATTACTTTGCTTTTTCAAAATTTTAGAGATCATTTTAACAAAATGGAGGTTCACTAAATATTTCATCATGCTTGTATATTAAAGATAGTTCCAGCACGATTTATTGGATTTAATCTGTACCGAAGCTAGGGTTAAACTTTCATCCATCAAGATTATCTAAATTTGCAGCTATCTCAGCAATGCAGTCAGACTGACCTAGATCAGGCTTTATATAGATCCGTTAGATGTGGGTGGGTACTGGAGACGGCAGGCTGCGACATTTTGAACTATTTTTTATGCAGTTTATACAAGGTACACGTATAGCATACTACGGAAATATGGCTATTTCCACAAACGCATACAATGAAATATAAACCGGCCACTAGCATTTCGGACTATGCTTAGGTTTCCGCAGCCATTCATACAAAAAAAATGCACTGCAGATGAAAATAATATCATATTGTACTTTTTATTCATATTTTTTGCACTTAGGTTTAGAAAATAGACGGGACACACTTTTTATGCTACTTTCACTAAA
The DNA here is from genome assembly GCA_905404275.2 of Hedya salicella. Classification (NCBI taxonomy): domain Eukaryota; kingdom Metazoa; phylum Arthropoda; class Insecta; order Lepidoptera; family Tortricidae; genus Hedya; species Hedya salicella. Next base: position 12,075,610 of record FR990111.1, on the reverse strand, counting down.
TAAAAAAAGAAAACCACAAAATATAAAAAAAAAACTGCCAGCATATGGCTCATATGAGCCACACATTGATATTGCTGAAAAAAGAATTCAGTTTCGGTTAGAAATATATATTTTTTGTTATTTAACTATTAAACTAAGTAGTTGCTTATACAGGGCACCTGTACTCCAAATTTTATCAATATACATCTTGTAGTTTTTGAGTAAAATGCCATGACGAAACTACAAGGATTCCGTTTTTGGCTTTTTAGCTACGGAATCCTAAAAATTACTAACAAAAAACACACACGCACTAACAATTTGCTGTGTAAATAAACTGACATCATGTTTTTATATTCTTTATAAGAAAGTTAAGCGTATGTCATTTCCAGTTGTTCAATGATCTAAAACGTGGGTGTACAGAAGTGAAGATAAACTTTAAATTTGTATATCTTGAGTAACTTTAGACTAGAGTACTTGTTTAACTTCTGTTAAAACATTAATGAAATTAAATGTGGTTTCGTTTGGATTTATTCTCGTGATACTTAGGAATTTCTGTGGGAGATAGGAGGTTTAGGTAAATTATTATTCAACGCAAGTATGTATTAGGTACAGTCAATAAATACACGCTAAAAGTTACAATTAAAATGTTCATTAGTAATACTATTCAAGACGAGAGTGAATACGTACTATGGATGGGGCATGCTTACAAGCAATTTGCAAGCATGTTCAATCGTCGTCTTCATCGTCACTTACCAACAGGTGAGATTGACGTCAAACGCTTGCCTATCTAACAATAAATCGCGACTCCCGCCTCAGAAACAAAATACATTCCCATTATCTGGATGCTTCCCAGCATGCTGATGCTTCCTATGCTTGGCATTCCAAAAACAAACGAGCATCGCGTTAATTTTTACCACGTACTTGCAAGTTGTGGAATAAGCGTCCCTCTGAGGTGTTTCCGGAGCGCTATAACATGAGATTTTTCAATGAAGAGAGTTAACAGCTAGAGCACTCAAAGGTTATCAATGTATGGGCGATTCCTCCGGTTTTGCACAATCTAATAGGTGGCTCGTCTGCCCGTTTGCCCCTTATTACACTAAAAAAAAAATACTTTCCCATATGATTACTATAATCAAGAACTATGGCAAGATAAAATATGGCATGATAAATTCATCCGTATGAAATATACAGACTTTATAAACCAAAATATTAGAGAGCCAACTGAGAAACTTATGTAGTCCATCCTTCCTCAAAAACGAACGGGTATCGGGTATCGTAAAACATTCTGAAAAGATATCCGAATCTCTCATCTAGATACAGTATGAAAATAACAATTTATTTTTAGTATTATGAGAGTACTAAATGAGAAACGTGATGAATAGGGCTGAAGTCAAAGATAAAATATTTATATTTGGAGTTTATAGGGGTAGGCTTCTTTGGGCTTTATTTTCGCCTTATTTACCCCTCATACAATTTCGTCTTAGAGAACACAGGAGATGGTAACCGTATCATTATCGAACAATTTTTCGTGCATTTCTAGCAGGAGAACAATACAGAATTATTCCTATTTCTATAAAAGGCACCTAGAAATTAAAACCCACCAAAAACATTCTGTAAAAAACTAGCCAAGTCTCGATGGAGCTGTTTGTTTATCTCTAAAAAGTAATGAAATCTAGACAAAGTCGTGCCAAGTCTAAGGTTCTTTACTGCGATTTTTTTATTATTATAGTTAATGTTGTGTGACTCGGCCGTTGAAGGGTACACAAGGGTACAAAAGCAGGTGCTCCATGACACCATTGCACCAATCGTTGACGGTCGGACGTGGGACGGTGTCATCGAGCACCTAGTTATGCACCCTTGTGTACCCTTCAACGGCCGAGTCACACAACATTAACTATAATAATAAAAAAATCGCAGTAAAGAACCTTAGACTTGGCACGACTTTGTCTAGATTTCATTACTTTTTAGAGATAAACAAGCAGCTCCATCGAGACTTGGCTAGTTTTTTTATAGAATGTTTTTGTGGGATTTCAGTTATTTTTGTACAAACGTGGGCAGACTTTCGATTTTTGACATCAAATGAAGCGGCCCACCAAGTTGAATATTTTTTGTAAAGGCGGTATGTCGATCTCTAATAGTTTGGTTGGGCTCTCGTGTTTTCTAATCAGGGTCACCAGGTACTCCAGATCTTCAATTATTCTAGTTTGATAGTTTTCCCTTTATATGGTCACTAAACCCTAACTCTGTACCAAATTTCAGCTCTCTGAGTTTATGGGAAGTACTAGTTCTATTCTGATGATCATGAGTGAGTGAGTGAGTGGGTGTCATAAATGCGAAACTTCGCTTTCGCTTAACATCGGAACTAAATGACCTACAGACATGAAATTTTGGATTTTAAGTATGTGATTATAGCTCACTGGATGACAAAAATTTCTGCGTTCTGGTCTTATCCAGAGGTTCTCAAGTAGGGGCCTGAAAGTAAAGGAATGGTACGGCTGTGTTTGCTTCGCGCTCGACTTGGCGGGGGCACTGCCGTGCCGATAAACCGGCCAAGAACAGTCTTCTACACAAATTTGGATGAAAGTTTTGGTACGCGAGTCCAGCTACATTATTAGTGTTTCTTTTTATTCGTAGTTAATAGAGTTCGGTACCTCAAAAGGAAAAAACGGAACCATTGTAGGATCACTTTATTGTCCGTCTGTCTGTCTGTTTGTGTGTCAAGAAAGACCCTTTTCTTCAGGAACGCGTGGAGGTAAATATAAAATAAACTTATGTCTACGGTCTCTTAAAGCTGCAAAACTCAATCTTCTAAGTCAACGCAACCCAAATATAGTCATAAAAAAAATGTAGTTCCATGTACGCTTCGCTCCATGGAAAACCTATAGGGCATAACCCACGAATTAAATCTTAACTTCTTATATCTGTCTGTGTTATTTATGTATGAAATTTCAGTGTTAGCAGAGCCTCCTAAGCAAATGTACGCAGCGTGGGGTCATTCATGTATCATGGTTTTAACATAGCGCTGACAGATATAAAAATTTAAGACTTTTCGATATATTTCGTAGGTTGTGGCATAAGGGCTACTGTCATATCTCAAGTTTCTAGGACAAGTACTACCAGTTGTCCCTATAGGTTTTCCATGGATGGCAACCGACCTTTTTAATGACTGTGTCTTTGAATTGCGTTGACTTACAAGCTTGGTTACAGCTTTAAGAGTCCTCAGTAAGCTCGGTTCTCCATACAAACGTAGTTAAGTTAAGATCTCTCTTATTTTAAAACGACGAGCTAGTTTGGTCTGAAACTTTGTACTTATAATAAGGTAAGGTATATGCAAACCTGTAATTAGTTTATGTAGCTTCAGATACCATAATAAAAAATATACAGCTAATTTTAGTTTTTCATACAAAACTTGTTTTTGATGTATTTAGTTTGTTCTATAAACTGGAGCAATATAAACTAATTACAAGCCTATATATATTTCATATCATTGTATATATATAAAGTTTCCTTACAATCCAACACGTACTTTTAAAATGAGAACGATACTCCGTTTGTATGGGAAGGTGAAATTACGCCGAGCTTACTGCGGACTCTTAAGAGACCGCAGACATAAGTATTTGTTCTTAATTTCAACTTGATGCGCGTTCCTGAGAATAAAGGGTCTTGACAAACATACAGAATAGACAGGCAGTCGGACAACAAAGTTATCCTAAAATGGTTCCGTTTTTTTCTTTTGAGCTACGGAACCCTAATAACTGCTAATAAGAAATTTCATCCACTTTGAAAATTGATCGTATAAACCGTCTGACCATTGTACATGAAGCATGTGCATTCGATACGAACATATATGTTAACGGCAGAAAGTGTTAATTTACATAATAGGGTACATGCATGATTTTTTTTATCGCTTTTCTTAACTAAATATCAAAATACCGTAAAAACTATTTCAAAATTTGAAATTTAAATTAAAATTGGCTCGATATTCACTGTTACGTCACAGTGCACTCCGGCCATATAAACTCCTTATTAAATTCTGTTTCGCAAGAAAGAGATATAATGAAATGTTTGATGGCTTATATCTTGGTTATTTTTATAGCTATTCGAAAAATATTTTTGTCTACTGTTTGTTACATGAATGAGCTTTTAATAAAGCAAAAATAAAAATTCATGCATATTCCCAATTGGATATCTTTTGTTAAAAATGTAAAAAATATATATATACAAATTAATTCAGCGCGCAATGTAACACGAAGAATCATCTACATCGCTGACATTTGAGTGTCAAGTTTCAAGTACGACTTATTTGCATTATAATGCTGCTCCAAAAAACTTGAAATATTAATAAAGCACTTTTATCAAGAACGGTTGTTATACTATACTTAATACAATTTATAAAATTGTAAAGCTGAAAAGTTTGTACATTGAAGATACTTCCAAAAAAAAAATGTATGTGTTGCTGCGGCTTCATCAACAACTTCTTTTGGAACACGGCTATCTAGGAAGCCACAGATGGTTATAGGGTACTTTTTACTCGACTAGGCTGAAGTAAAAAGAGTGTTATGACTTTTTCTTTTCCACAAACGAAGTTGTCTACCTTCCAATAAAGTTATCGTTATTTAAAATATATGACCGTATAAAATACACACACTGTATACTTAGCCAGAGGGGAATGCCAACGTATGGCACCGTCACTTCATAAAAAGTGCTCCACATTTTTCGGCCCAGTCCAAGGACCGTAGTCCTGAGTCACTGCTCTTTAAGCACCCCTATTAGCTATTGCGATCTATAATATATATGTCAGAGTATAATTAAGTCACGGTAGTTTTTTAGTTAAGTAACATATTTTTTTGTGAGATATTAAAAAAAGCGAGTCAACCTCGCCCATGAAGGGTTCCGCAGCCGTTTATACAAAAAAATGCACTAAAGATGAAAAAAAATACGATATGAAAAAAAAACACTTCCAAAAGAGCGTATCTCCCAGGCAGTTACGTCCTTTTGCTGAGAAGCGCAGTTTTTTGGCAAACGGTATGTCCGATCATGTTTAAAACAATTTTCGTTGGAACTATTTATTAAGCTTTGTATTTGTAAATTTTTTCATGCTTTTTTTTGTTTTTTTTTTTGTTTATTTATCTCAGAATAAATATTGTGGTACATTTCTTACAGACAATTCGCCAAACATGCGTTTATTGGCGATTATAGCACTCACTTTCCATTTATATTTAAATGTAAACCTTGCTATTACACCATCACCTCACATGAGTAGGTGATAGTGCAATACCGGGGTTATGAGCTATAAACTAAACAATGATATACATATTTATTTATATTTGTATACATAGAAAAAACTTACTAATATAACTTTAGTTAGGGTAAATTACGTTGTGTTCTTATTCAAAGTATCTAAATCTTTGAACATACCATTTAGAAAATAGAGTGGTGGGGGACACAATTTTTGCTACTTTCGGAGCGAATATTTCACAAAATCAATTTTTTTTTAAACTTCAAAGTGTTTTTAGAAGAACTGTCGTCGAAGTATGTGCCACACATTGATATTTGCTGAAAAAATTTTTTTTCAGTTTTGGTTACAAGTGTGGAGTGCCCCCTACAATTTTTTTTAAATTTAATTATCAAACTAAGTAGCGGCTTACACAAGACACCTATGCTCCAAATTTCATCAATATATATCTTATAGTTTTTGAGTAAAATGCCTGTGACATACGGAAGGACAGACAGACAGACAGATATGACGAATCCATAAGGGTCTGTTTTTTGCTAGTTGGCTACGGAACCCTAAAAAATACGTAAATAAAGCATATAATTTAATCCGATGAGAAAATTACCACGAAATACTGGATTAACAACCTCCCTAGCTCAATTAATTGTATCTATTCGTCGTCCATTTCGGATTATTTATGCCTCATTTATTTAATTATTATCTCACACAACTTATAATTTCTGTGAGGAACATTCAAATTTAATCACATACAGCATGGATTAAGACTGGCTTTTCTATAATATGGTAGCGTGTGATACGATGTTGTGGAACGCAGCGTTCTGGTACCGTCTACTTAACGCTCGGTTTTACGCGAGCCATAATTATTTATGGTCTCTTGTGGATTGCGTCCAAACAGCAGGGCTATACCGCTTTTCTATTTATCTCTATACTGCGTCACTTATTTCCCTGTTTGAAACCAATATAGGTTGTATTTATTTAACTAAGCAATATTTCGACTCGATTTGGCAAGTAAATCTCCCACATCCTCTGTGGGCCTCAGGCATCGCATTCGCTACAGGCCTGCATTTAGAGGTTTTAAAAGACCACAAGACTTGAGAGCTCGTTAGGAGCGCTTTGCGCCTCAAACATATTTTAAGGGAAAGGCCCGCATAGACCCCTCCCCTTCCTCCCCCATTCTTCAACAGCAATATATCAAACATTAACATTAATTTCATTACTATTTTTTTCTACCGTAAATGTAAACTTATTTTGGTTTACTCCAAGTCCTGGTAACCCTTCTGGTTGCCAGGCCCAACCTATGTTCATCGATTAATTCCGTTTGATAATTTTACAACGAGTGCATCATGCTATTAATGGTTTGGTTCGCCGGGCTTTGGTCTCGGCTAATGTGCCTTGTGTCTTGGAGCGTCCAGGGTTTGCCGAACTGATGGCAAAAGGCCTGGTGATCTCACGTTTGACGTAACTTGCGTCAGTACGTGTGCACCGTCCCACTTGAGTCACACCATCAGATCAGCTGAATCAGCCGCGGATTTTGGGGCTAAACTGAAACGCTCTAAGTGCCTTGGAACCAGCTTATGATTTTGTACCTATTGCAATGAAGACTGTTGGATCTTAGGGTTCAGTGCCAAGCAATTCATCAAAGAGTTGGGTCATCAACTTACGGACAGGGGCTGTGACCCACGCTCCGGATCGTACCTGGTACAACTAATTTCATTAGTCATTCAGCGCGGCAACGCTGCCCATGTGATGGGAACGTTTGAGCCAGCTACGATCCGGGGCGGGTCTTTTCAACGATAATGATGAAGCCTGTTGCGGATTACATTATTGGTTTGTTTGAGATAAAACCTGCGTTGCGGATCTGAACTTATGCATAAAATAATAGCATTGAATTAGAGCATAGCTGTGTTTAGTAGTTATCTAAAAAAAGTTTTACTCTTTGACCCATCTCTAATTGAACTCGTAGTTACATCTTACTCGCATCGTTTTTCTCATTACTGAGAATCGTTATCCACTGAAGTCTGGAGTCATCTTTTTCTTGATTATGTTACGCTATCTGTTCCTATCTTTGGCATCGTGAAGCTTAGTGTTCAGGATAGAGCGGATTTGGTCCGACCATCTGAATGAACTACGATGTTTGTAGTTATAGTTCCGACTATGCCATGGAATTTTTTTTATAACATCTATTCCTAGAAGATGCCTGTAACTACGTCAGCGGAGGAGAAAAAACTAGTAACTTTCTTTTTTCTAGCGTAGTTGAGTAAAAATTATTCTAACTAAAAATTATTTTATAAATAATTGAAATCCGATTAGCCATGATTACGTAATGAAGACACGACACAGCAATACATAGAAATTTACAACAAGGGCTGGTGCCGTCGGACATTTTTCCTTTTTAGTTTGAATGTAATTTACTAGAAACACTTCATTATATCACGAAAAGCCTCAGCAATTATGGTAACACAGATAATTACTTCCATCTAATGTAATGAATGAACTAGGTCACTATTTTGCAGATGAATAATTTCATTCTACAATTATAATGAACACGTCCGATCTCGTTAACGACTCAAACTATCAACGGTACGTTATTGGTTCCAACGTTTCTGTTCTGGAAATTTTGACCTACAGAACAAGCCGCTCGGACGGCCGGAGACACAAGTTGACAGTGAAGAATTAAAAGCAATTGTTGAAGCAGATCCATCGCAACCCACGTCAGAGTTGCGGCAGGCTTCGGTGTGAGTGATAAAACCATTTTTATCATTTGAAACAAATTGGCAAAGTGAAAAAACTTCAAAAATGGGTCAATCGATCTAGCCCACTGCTGCTGCAGGACAACGCTCGACCACATACGGCACGTTTGACGACCGCAAAACTAAGGAAACTGGGACTGAAATGTCTTCGACACCCACCATACTCCCCGGACCTTTCTCCAGTTGATACCCATTTTTTTCGAAATTTGGACAACCTTGCATGCAAGGAAAAAAAAATCAATTCTCATTAGGCTGTCCAAACGGCCTTCAAAGATTTTATTGATTCTCACTCACACATTTTTTTTAGTAAAGGAATCAATGAACTACCTTCGAGATGGCAAAAGTGCATAGTGGTACATACTTTGACTAAATAATAAATAGTTTCTTAAAAAAAATCGTTATCATTTCTGCCGTATGTCATAACGCCAATTTCATATGTAAGGATCTAATAGTATTAAATATAGATGTATGTGAAAAAACCCTGATTTTCATTACATCTATGTCTGCCGCTTCAACTATCACAAAAATAAATATACAAATTTACGCAGAAAAATACGTGCGGTCATTAGTTTAGTGATATGCCTTTTAGATCCGACTAAACCTAGTTTAAATAAATGTTGTTTTTTTATTTCAGATGCTAACATTTAGCAAAAAAGCTAATTGAAATATAACACGTTACTCTCTTTGTGTAACTAACCCAGAACAAATTAATCTTGACGTTATTTTAATCCACTTTTATCCTATCACGTCCCAAACTCTTCCATACATTCATGGTCCAAGCAATAAAAAATGGCGTACATTTTTAATTTAACGACCACCGGGATACGACTGACCCGGATAAAAAATTTAGGGTAGCTTTCGTATTATTAAGACTTTTAGCTTTATTTTTTTAACACAAAGGCCCCACGGGCAATTTCACCATGCAGCTTCCGTTAATGAGAAAGAAGGTTAAATAGGTTGTTTTCAAATTAAGACCAGATAATTATGGGAATTTAAAAACAAGGGGGAGCTAAAATAACCTTTCACTTTCCGCAAGGCTTGAGATGTTTTTAAGGAAAAGTACTGAACAATAAATATGGCTGCCGAAGTTTTGGCTTTGGATTGTGAACTTCTACTCTAGTACTTTGATTTATCAATGTTGTCTAAGCCAAGTAACATACAATAAAATGAATATACATAAAAAAATACTTCAATAGAAAATTACTTACTAGCTAAATTTATTAAATGTTAAAAAAACAAGAAACAATACATAAGAACAAATACTCAATTAGAACTTTTACCTAAAATAAATGTAAAAATGTGGTCCCCTTCGCCATGGTCCCGAAGATGCTGGCAGCATTTCCTCGCTTGAGCGAGGAAGCTGCCAGCTCTTCGGTATCCAGTGGTGTTTATCAGTCTTTTGGACATTTGTCCGAATCCTATTTTAAATGCTCTCAGCCTGTATTTATAAATCTATTCTAATAAGAACTGAACGACTGTCGGTAATATTCCTATTTTTCTGTTACTATGTAAAGCTTTATCTCCATTGAACCGTGGTCGATATTCAAAGCATTTTCACCGCTCTGCACAAAGAGTGCTTATTAGTTCCTGCCTTACCCAGAATCTAAAAGGCGGAAGTCTTTTACGTTTAAATAGGACTTCAAACCAATCGGTACTGAGGTAATTATAAATATGCTGCTATTCTGCTGAACATGAAATGCATGAAATGCGATGCAAAATGAACATGGTGGCGATGTGAGAGTTTAAGTCTGTCGAAATAAACTTTATAAGCTACTTACTACGAGTAGAATCAGTTAAAGTCTTGAATCTAACCCTGAAATTCTAGTACAAACGTGTAATAGTAGATTGTTTGACAAGGGTCTAAAATAAGCCATTATGACACGAAGTGTGACAAGAAATGTTTGAGTGTCATAATGGCTTTTAGCCACGTGTTAAGCACTCTACTTTTCACTTCGACTGCGTGAAAATAAATAATACTTAACATTAAAATTGTATATTTCATGAAAAATAAAAGTACAGTTTAAGCAATTCTATCAGAAAACTTGGCCAATTTGATCAGGTTAGTTTGATTGTTTTTAATTATTCGTAAGGAGTATGTAGCTGGCCGCAAGTTCTTTTTTGAGTGTCATAGAAATTTGCATGGGATTATATGGCTTTCTTTTAAGCTCTAGGGTCTAAATGTACTATTTTAGTCTCGCTTCGCAAAGCTAATATGACTTACTTTTTGAGCAGGAGAAGTGAAAAAACTATTTTTGCTCTTATATCGAATACTCAACTCTGTTAATCTATTTATAAGCCACGGACGTCTCCAGGACTTTACTGCCCCAGCGCCTATCCATTCTCTGGGCTACATGGCCCGCCTATTGTCACATCAACGATGCAACCCTGCGAGCTATGTCGGTTACTTTGGTTTTTCTGCTGATATCCTCATTTCTGATTCTATTACGATGAAAAACTAGCATAGCCCTTTCCGTTGCACGATGCACGACTGTTATTAGTTCTGTATTTATTCCACCATTTTGTCCACAGGATCAGGCTTCATGCGATTGTTTGGCACGGAGCTTGCATCTCGAGGTTCAAGCCTGAACACCTACTTCAGACTGTTGCGGCCTCGCGGTGTACCACTGGACTTTCGCGAGATCCTCAAACGCGTGAACACTCCCTTCATGTTCGCTATCAACATCCCTGGCGCCGTCACTGCTGCTGAGGTTGGTATTTTAAATGTTTAGTTTTGAGACCCATTTAATATCATTTCACGATCTGCGGGCCTATGATGGTCGTGTTTATCACGCGATGAATATATGATAACGCGCCTCTCACTCTCTCTCTCACGTACGTGTCAGAAGGTGAAGGCAGCTATGTCACTTATTTATCGCGTGACAAACCCAACCATCATAGGCCCGCTGCGCAAAAAGTATAGGCGCAGTCGCTGCCGTCAGACTAATTGATGATAACTTCTGGACTAGTATAGTACACTGCTAATTAATAAGCTGATTCCACGGGGACTTGAAGACCCTTAGCAATTAGGAACACGACACGAGGAAAAGGAATTAGTTCACTTACAGAATCACAATAGGCAAACATTTGAAGTGGCAATAGGCAAAAATTCACGTGTGTCGGTAAGTGTTGAAGGAAAAATTCAACCTTTATGCTTAATTCACTTCAGACTCCATAATATAATCAGTTATTCCAATATAGCTAAAATATGATAATCAACATCTGTGGAATAGTCAATCTGAATCATGTATCTAAACTATCATGAAATTACATATATTGCACACAAGATTGTCAAATCTTAAACCCATTTTTACGTTTCTACCTGCTTTGAAAACATAATTAGTAGTAAAATGCCCACCCCTAGTGTTTACGTGTTATTTGAGAATAAATAGAAGGGCGCCTTGAACGCAATTTTATCTATCAGAGCATTTGTAATCTATTGTTCATGGAAATAAAGTCAAAAATCAACTGAATTTTCAAGGTGGCTGTAATGACTTTTTACAATATGTGCATTTCGGTGTTTTCAGTTATAAACACAATGGCACTGTTCCTTAAGTACCCCACCTCAAGGGGCTTACAGCTCTGAATGACCTTCAATCTGCAGCTCTTTGCTTTTCCGTGTTGTATATGTCTCATCATGTTGACAGCGACCGTCTTTACCAAAATACCGTTTCAGTTTATCTTCAAGAGTCACCAAAACTAAGATAAATGTCATCAAACTTTGGTCTTTTTACGACGAAAAAAACATTTTTTGCCACTATTTACAAGTTAGGTCTTTTCATAATGAACAATTAGGCATAAGTTTTGAGTCTATCAAAGGTTTATTGAGGGACTAGATACGTAATCTTTATTTTTATAGACCTCTCTATAAAAATCCATAATTAAATACATAGAAATATATTCAAATTTTCGAATGGAAGAAACTGTTAAATAGAAACTGAACTATCATATAAACTATATTTCGAAAGTTAGTTTGGCCATTCCAGGGACTAGATACAAAACAAAACCATGAAAAATCGTACATTAACGCTTGGAGCCCCTTAAGTGGAAAAGACGCATCGAAATCCGAGAGACTACTTGTTTTAAATATAGGAACAAAAATGTATAAAAATAGAACAATCTACGATAATCTGCCCGTTGCCTCGCCGTAATTAAGAAAAGTGCTTGCAACTTAATCGTCACTCAGTTATCCGGCCACTGCGGCTGAAATCTCAAATGGCCGGATTTAGACTGAGCACTTTAAGGTCTTATAGTAAACAGAGTTCGAAACAGGTGTTGCTGGACTTATTTGCAAGCGGTTATTGCATTTTAGCAGCACCAAATCATGACGCGACTCAATAATCGCACTAGTTAGATAGCATAACTGCTCGCGATTTTGTCACTTTATCTTAATTTTGGTTTTGATACAATCAGCATCAGAAATAAATAGTCTGTAACAGCTCAAGTAGCACACAATCTGTATAAGAGGTTAAACGGCCCTTTTACAGCCAGTTTGTGCCTTTAGCAATAAAGATGTTTTGCGATATATTTGGCGCTTTGGATGTTATACACTATTTGACGCTGACTATACAAACAGATAGATTACTTTTATCTGGCAAGTGATAAAGGAGTATTATTACATTGCTAGAAATGAGTATATGTTACAAATGAGTATATAAGGGGCAGTTTGAAAGTAGCAACGGACAAAATGAGGAGCAGTAGGTTAACGTGGTATGAGGCACGTTATGAGGAGGGATGAACGTCGTATTGGTATAAAAATGTAAGGGATGAATGTCGAAGGATAAAGAGCGTACGGTAGGTCTAAAAAGCGATGGATGGATTGTGTGATTTGTGTGAGAGAGGACATGAGAAAGAAAGGAGTAAGCGCTGAAATGATATGTTGTGACGACCATACATAAGTGGGATAAGGGCAGGGAGATAACACTCTAAGATTATCCAATAAAGAGTTTTACTATAAACTTTGTAACACAATGGCCTCGTACACGCACAGTGAAAATGAGTTTTTTGTTACGTATAATGTGAACTAGTCAGGTCATCGTAACAAAGGTTTTCGCATGTTAACAAAATCCTCTTATCGTGTGTGCTTATGTATATCTACATCTATATGTTCATATATTAATAAAAATCAATTGAAGAAATGTATGTTTGCACATCACTTCAGAACAGGTGGACCTATTTGGTTTATCATTTTTTTGTTGTGTTTGTGATAGTCAGGACAAGGTGTATGCAGTGACGTGCGGTCCATATAGGCACTGCCTACCCTGAACGACCCTGGCGCCATACAGGCACAGAGAAACTTCATACCCTGAAGCCCTGAAAGCTTACCTCTCCCAATAGGCACAAAAAAAAATACCTGCCTTGTGCAAAAACCCTGTGTACGCACCCAGTGGCGTGCAAAGGGTTATGTAAGAAAATATACTCAAAATTGCATTAAATAGTGAAAATATCCATATAAGAAGCATAAGCAGCTAGTAATAATAAAATAACTACCGAACTATCTCGAACTGCCGGTCAATTGTCTTTTGGTTATGGCGATAAAATGCTCTAAACAATTTCCGGCAGAACAAATACCTAGTAAACGCTCTAGAGAGTATATAAACTACTACAAAGGCTTTTTAAAGCTAGGATTTAACGCGTCACATGACCAGAATCCTTCTGCTTTGGCTTAAGAATTTTGAAAAGGGTCTAGAGCAGGTAAGTTTGGTTTTCGAAATAACTACAAGGTAGGGATTAGATATTATTACAGTGAAACCTGAATACTATACTGAACGCAAAACGAACAGGCTACCCGGATTATAAACCTATCTCTTTTACACCTGCTATGACCACGCAAGTGTGAACGAGATAGTATAGTGTAGTATAGAATACGAGTAACAAACATATTGTCAGGTGCGAGTAAGAGAGGGACAACAATAAACAGCCGAATACTATAAATACCTAATGTGGTGCTGCTGCTGGAGGTAAATGCTTGGGGTCTCTTGGGCCGAATGCCGCACAAACGCCTCCATCTTTGAAGGGCCGGGCATCAAAGAGCGTCTCTCTAGTATGGTGCAAAGGCGAATCCTCAAATACTTTGATTGCTTGAATCGGCGCGGAAATGACTCCATAGAACGCCTCGTCGTACGGAGGAAGGTAGATGGTAAAAGGCCGCGGGGTAGATTGCCAATGCCATGGACAGACTGGCTCCTATTGCTGCTTTGTGGAACACAAGGTAAATAATTAACCTACCTCGGTGAAAAATGGTGTTTTATTTACTTAAGTGAACCAGCCCACGCAAGTTTGCCTGCTGTAATGCTTACAAGCAAGCAAGATTTCTAATCTGTTGAAAAAAAAAAAATGCTCGGAAAGCAAAGCTGGGATGCCCATTCACCCAAGTATACTTTTTAGCCAATAATTATGGTAAAATAAAAACACAGTTAACGCTGCACCCTAACTTTTATATACCATCTTCGACGATTCACTAAAGCACTCATTAATCAATAATATTCCGCCATAAGATTTAATTCCACAGGAAACAGTATAAAATTTTAAACAAAAAAATAAAACCGACTCCAAAAAAAAGTAAAAAGTAAAAAATAACGCCATAATTCAGTCTCTTCAAATTACTTACAAGTTTTAATCTTATTTTGGCGACCAACTAGAAAGTACCTTCAATAAAAGCAAAAAAAAAAATTTGAAATCGGTCAAATAGTCTCTGAGTAATCGGTGAACATCCATAAAAAAAAAAAAACATTCCGTCGAATTGAGAACCTCCTCCTTTTTTTGGAAGTCGGTTAAAAAAGAAACTGCACAATATGTCGCAAGGTACAAGTAATGTCAACATTTCATATTTTCTTTCTCAAATAGGACATGGACAGTTCCCTTTATAAAGCTCGTTTCTACCCCTTTCTGCCCTTTCTTTGTAGTCCGCTGAGAGCCCTCGAGACTCGAGCCTATTGTATAGGCTTTGCAGTGTTTTCATAACAATGTCTCGCCAATGAACAAAATTCGAGGGTTTGGTCTGCCTATACGATAGTTCTTGATATAAGCAACTTTTAATTGAGGGTAGTTGTTGATGTGTAAGGTTTTATAGATCACAGATTGTATTTATTCTATCCTAATCCATACTTCCTTACTTAATATTATAAATGCGAAAGTGTGTCTGTCTGTAAGTTTTGATATATACCTATACATACATAGCAAATACGCATATGGTGCAGAGTATGTAGACAATATGTTTATAAGAGATATTTTATTGTTAGAGTAGTTCTGTTGTTAAACTACCCTACATTAAAATAGTAATAAAATAAAGCAAAACCATGAGAAATAAATCACAAGAAATTTACAACTGTAATATATCTTATTACCCCTTCGTGTTTTTTATATTTCATCATAATTGTTTCAACTTCTAGATGTTAATTACTGAACATAGGCCCGCCCTAAGAAACGATGTCTGCGTTCCACATCACTAACCCGGCCCTTGATTTAATACACAAGAAAAAATATTCAACACAATAAATCAGGTTGAAATTATCAATCAACATTGATGTGACGTGTCGACTATAAATGAATTAATTGAAAGCCCTGAGTCATTAATGAAACATTATTTAATTATTCAATTATTTCTGTTTCTATCTGATTCA
Source organism: Hedya salicella (assembly GCA_905404275.2). Lineage (NCBI taxonomy): Eukaryota > Metazoa > Arthropoda > Insecta > Lepidoptera > Tortricidae > Hedya > Hedya salicella. The sequence goes on along the minus strand of FR990111.1, from coordinate 12,060,026 downwards.
GAAAATTGTCAATGCTTCAAATTAAATTAGTGTTTTCCTACCATTTCGTAAAAGTACGGGATCTCTACTAAATAATTCGAAATGACACGAAAGTCTAGACATTTTAACAAAACATGTCCACGAAGGTATAGTTGAAACGTATTTAATGACCCACAGGCACTCAATGGGCCAGTTCTATATCAATTGCCCTTCCAACTGTAGATACTGGCCCATTGTATTCCTACGTTACCTTATACTATTTGCCCACTCGTAACTACATTCGGCTTAACCTGATCCAACCTTTTCGCCCGGAGCTCAATGCTTTCCCCAAACATAGTTAAGAGACTAGCAAATATTACGCCCTCACTATTTATTTACATTCCCCAACAAATCCCCAGTAACGAGCTCATCTCGATTCGGACCCTTTCCTGGCATTATCTGTTCGCTACAAAGAACATGACGTGAATCTCATTTTGGGGTAATATCTGGAAACTTAAGAGTATTTGATTCGAGGATATATAAATTATGTTTCTCGGACCCAAATGTTTTTTTGCCTTCAACTAATAAAAATAACAAGCCGTGACATTAGTCATTACCGAATAAATGTTTCATATATTTTTAGCGAGGAATGAGGTCAACACGCACAGCACACTACGGAAATAATCCCTTTTTTTACAATCGCACACAATTAAGAGAATTGACCTAAAAAAAAACCGTAAACCTAAACTGTAGCGCATCAGGGATGTTCGCAGAAGCGAGGGTTGGCTGCTTCTATAGCACAATGCGCAAGAGGGCCGTATCCCTGGTGCGCCGGGTGCGCGACAGTCTCAACAACATCCTGAAAATGATAGGGGATAGGATTGATTGTCCCTATTTACGCCACTGTTGTGGGCTACATGCCCCGATTTTGTGTATTTAATTTTACTTACTAACCCATAGATTTTAAGATACTAACAAAATATGAGTGTAATTACATGAAATAAAAAGGTTTTTTTTTTTTATTATTATAAACTAACCGGTGATTTCCCGATTACTTTGGCAGAGGGGAAAGTATTCGTATGGGCGTCCAGTGGTTAACTGCTCTAAGGTTTTTGTAGGTGGTCTGGCTCTATATGATTTGTATCGCAAGAAAGTATTATAAAATATACTCTTACCTAGGGCTTTAAGCAGCAGTGTACATGTACAGCCCATATAGGCACAAAGGTACTGCCTACCCTGAAAAAACATGGCTCTATACAGGCACAGAAAAACTGCTTAACCTGAAGCCGTAAAAGAGCATGGCTCCATATAGGCACCGAAAACTGCCTACCTTAGCAAAAAACCCTGTGTGTGTAAGTTATCTTTTCCGCGTGCTACGTGGTCAGATAATCCTCAATACTAGTTTTCGTAGACTAATCTGCATAAACCGAAATTCCAAGTGATAAACATAACATATAATCTGATTGAAATAAAACAATTTAACGGATTATATCGCGTATATTATCTCATTTTAGTTCCCGACGTTTCGGAAGCTTTTCAGCTTTCCATGGTCACGGGTGGACTGAGAAAAGCTATATTTTCCTCTGTAAAAGGTACAATTTGTGCAAACTAGCCATTTTTGAAAAAGTAAATAAAGGTGTACATACATGCCAGATAAATAAATATTACGGGACAATTTTACACAAATCGAACTAGTCCCATGGTAAGCTCAATAAGGCTTGTGTTATGGGTACTAGACAACGATATATTTAATAGATACATTACTTATATATATAGAAAACATCCAAGACTCAGGAACAAATATTTATGCTCATCACACAAATATTTGCCCTTACCGGGATTTGAACCCAGGACCTCAGCTTCGCAGGCAACGTTACTCCCACTGAGCCAAACCGGTCGTCAAAATGCCAGATGGGCCTAAGCTGTAAAGACAGTTACATATGTGCTAGAAGGGCTTAATTATTTTATTTTAATAATTTACCAAACAGCATTTCACAAAATATAATCTGATGTTTCCTATATTTCTTGCTACTTTAGTGAGAGGTGAGTAAGGTACCTAACTAATGTTTGTCTTGAATTCTTTTTGACGTGATAACGCCTTATAAATCGATAAACGCTGGCTGAAAGCACGAAGAAGCTTGACTCATTGTCACGTTCCGCTGTCAACTTCGAAGTTAAGAGCGCGGAACAAGCTATAGAGAGGTACGATCAGCTTAAGCGTTCTGCTTGGGAACTCATAAAAGTATGCGATTTTTCATCAAACATTGATGTTATTAATCCGACTTTGTAAAAAATTGGTTGTCTGTAGTAACCAATTTTTTATATTAGACAATCCCTTAAACAAATCGACACCTCCAAATTAAGCTATGGTAAGCTTGCGTTATGGATGGGGTACTTGACGACGATACACATATGTATATAGACCAATACAAACTTACATACATAGAAAACATCTATAAACCAGGAACAAGTGTTTCTTTTCTGCTATCATCAGTTGCCAGGACGAGTCCTGAGATCACCAGCTTCCTAGGCCTTCGTACAACAAGTTATATATACGACTTCGGGGAAATAGGCTTTAAGTGCAATTAGCGTTATAAAGAATTAATACACTTTTCGTTCGAGCAAAATAAGACTGGAGTTTTTTTTTTATGATTCCTTTGTTCTATTTTGGCCATGGTTTTAGAGTTTTTGTAGTGGGCTGAGGATGGAGTTTTTTTAACGATTAAGCCCTGCTTATGTGTAGCATCTCCTTAGTGTTGCTTCAAATGTCCCTAAATCTTTTTACAAGCTTTCTTCTTACATGAGTGCAAGAAATGGCGGCGAAACGTGACCAGAATTCTAAAAGATGAAATGATTGCTGAAGCAATGTAAAAGGGTGTCTAAATAAAAATATGTAATATTCAAATGTAAACCAAATATACAAATGTGAGAATGGGACAAGGAAATGTACAGGTATTCCCGTTGTGTCAACAAACATACATCTATACTATTATAAAGTTGTAAAAATTGTATGTCCGTACAAGCAAGTTGAAGATATAAAAAATAAGATTGTTATGGGCTATTTAGGCTCACTAATCTGAAACATGTTTTTTTTGTATGGTCGTGTGTGTCGTTGTGTGTAAGTATTCACAAAAAAGAGGATGCTTTCTGGCCACTGTTGTCTGAATAAGCACATGCAGACAATTGGGAAAAGTAACACGAGATTGTGTAAGGTCTGCCGAATAGCTGAGGAAACACCTTTGCACTTTCTCACGGACTGCCCCTCCGAATACGCAACCGCAGCTCTATACTGGGAAAACATTTACTGTGCCCAGAAGAGATAAAGATCCTCGGAATCAAAGAAGTTCTGAAGTTCTTTGCATCAACAGAACTTGACCGGGAACTATAGGAGGTGGCGATCACAATAGATCATCTATGGTCGCAGTGATACGGAGATAGCCTGGAAAAGCCACTACCCATTGAATTAGAATACATACATACAGAACACTATGGAAATATTTATATTTCCACAAACGCACACAATGAAAAATTAATTAGGATACAAAAATACACACACTCTGACAATATATTGTAAAAACTGTCATAAACTTTGGCGGAGATTGCATCTGTATAGCATCTCTTTTAGTTGTATATGATCTAAGTAATTGAATGTTCTGTGGGTAGCAATATTGCATGGATAAATTTGACCCTAATGCTTCAAAATTATGCTTCAAATCAATCCATCCAATTTTCCTGCCCATTGTATAAATACACCAGGTCTATTAGTAGTTCTGTACACTATGAGACAATGCTCAGATGTATAAACCGTGTGATAACAGGGATCTAATTATCTATAGCACAGTAAAATAATAAACAGTACTTTGACTATCTTGTGGAGATTGCGGGAAACCGATGGATGTGGGTGGCGGTGGCGCACGACCGGTCGTACTGGAGGTTCTTAGGGCAGGCCCTTGTCCAACAGTGGACGTCGTCAGGCTGATATAATTGTGGGATTGATAGTGGCTGAGTATAAGATGCTGGCTGTTAGACAACGAGAGTTTAAAAAGAATGGAATAAGGAATGTGTTTTCCTGACGGATGGCAGAGAATTTTTATGAGTGGGACATAATTATATAATTTTGTACATATAAAGAAATTAAGAAGATCTTTAAAATTTTCCCTGCCCCATCCCTACATTATGATAATGATGACGACTTTAACAATTCAAGTGGAAAACAACTCGTCTACTAAATCATTACTTGTTTGTGTCAAACAAGCCATTTTTAGTTGTTCACGACGCGACGTGCTTCTCATGTTGACATAACTACTTACGTTAGTGAATCAGAAAATGAAGATGAATATTTGTGACATCGTTCATTTCGATTTGATAAGCAAAAAAAAGGAAACTCTTCGGTATTTTAATTTGTTTTGGCTATAGTTCGAGTATATAAACTATTTTATAAATTATAATAACTAGCAGGTGTATAGAAATACAGGAATTTATCAGTCCACGTCCAATAAAGCAGTTTGAGCAGTAGCCTTCGGGTAACAGAAAACTAGTTAAAATACATATATTTTTACTATATTGGATAAAATTAATTTCGATTGACATTATCGATCTTAACATAGGGATGAAAGTATTACGGACCATAAAAAAGTTAAGTTTGGTATGAGTGTAGTTTTAATGTTAATATCGACTCCACGGTTCTTTAAAAGTCCGAGGCCTGTTTATCACTATATAAGAATGATTAGTTTAACTGTTGTACTTCTACTTGTAGCAAGTTTTCGCTATATACGCAGTTCCCACTTATCGGCTACGCGCGTAGCCCTACAAAAACCGCGATAGTGAATGTGTTAAAAGTTATGCTAATTTTTCAGCTATTATGTCTTTACAAAGTCTTCGTAATCTCGCACATTACGTGCATTAATTTTATTTTCATAATACAAAGTTAAGGTACTGGCAGGATGATTACTGTGTCTGTCAGTGCATGACATGAACATATTGATATATAATGGAATATCAGTGTATGTTTAATACTTAAGAGCCCTTTGTTAGTTCAAGAATATCGTCTTCGTTCAAGAATATCGTGTTCGATAATATTGTCTGAAATAATAGATCCACTCGAATATTATTGTAACGAAGAACATGTAGGGAAGTAGAGCAAATGGAAATTAGGTTACCGATTGAACAGGGATAATGCCACGTGGCAAATTTTACAGCATACAGTAGTTGGGTGGATCAAAATTTTCTGGTATGTGACTTTGTTTCGTAACTCAGGAGATAAAAGGGACAAAGTTATTTAAAAATGCTACTAATTAAGGCTATTAGAAAAAAATGGACCTACATATATTGTCTAGTAAAAAAAAATCTGTTGCCTTCATATCGTTCAAAATCGTAGTAATACCTAGTAGTTTTGAAGAGTGCCTCAAGAAATGTAACAAGATAAGGCCGCGGGCGTTTCAATCGCTGATGCTTTTGTGTTACGTAATATTCACAAAAAATATGACAAATGTGCTGTTATTTTTGGTATGCAGTTAAAACGTAAGCCTAACTTCAAGTTCTCGTTTAAAGATTCATTTTTCATCGCATCTGTGAATAATTCGTAACACAAAAGCACCGCTGGTTGAAACGGCTGCGGCCTTACCCTGTTACCGTTTCGTAAATCAGGAGATAATAGGGACAGAGTTACTTAAAGGAACGCTGATAATTTAGGCTTTTAACGTAGTGACGTGATGGACACTTAAAAATTGACCTAAATTGGCTAGAAAAAATATTGCTGTTGCGTTTACATGGTTTAAAATCGTAGTTTTAAAGACTGACTCAGGAAATGTAAACATGGAAATAAGTACAAAAAAAGATGTCACCCAGTTACATAATTGAAAAAAATACCAACGCATCATGAAAGAAACCTTTGAAATGATATGGCTTTGAAATAGAAAACTTGAAAGTTACGCAAATATTGTAATTTTATAAAATTCAAAATCAAAAAGAGTTTTATTTTTAGTGTCCCAAGACTTAATTTAAATGGCAACCATGTAGTTGAACGCAGTTTTTCACAAGTAAAATGCCAAAATTATTTTTTTATGATATAAATTTGGTACGCCTACTCCACTTAATTAACATCAATATTGGTCAAATTCCCAAAAAACTGGTGGCAACCAAATGAAAACTCATTCTTACTTCAAACATAATAGTAAAAACACATACGTTCGCCCCTAAAAGCATTCTGTTGAATCGGAACAAATAATCCCGGAATAGCCGTGAAAGATGTTAAACTACGAGTTTCTTATGCGAGTCACAGAACAACAGTATTGTAGCAAAGATCTTATGTTCATACGATTTTACCGCACACTTAAGCCTTTTAAGACTTACGACTGAGGCACTGGAAGCAAACTAAAGATTTACGTAGGTAAAAGCATCTGAACTTGGAACAAATGGGAGAGGAAAAGCGTGGAGTACTGTTGAAATTTTTGCGGTCTAGGGTTCTGTCTTAGAGCATTAGACTACAGGAAATAGCATACCAAGCAAGCCAAATCATATTACACATGTCAGGTCAGTTTAAACATTATATTGTTTTACTGTTTTAGCACACCAAGAAGAGAAACAGTACTCCTAAATGTGATGTAGACTCTTACGGCCCATTCACCTGGCCCGTAACCGCCTTGGCTGCTAACCTTACAGCCTTATTTACTCCTCTTGCAGTCTCCTGTGACGGTATCGTCTGAACCGAATATGAATCATTCGTAAATAAATCGTCTCTTAAACTGTAAAAACTAAAAATGATCCAGAGCATACTCAGACATGCATAAAGTTAAACTTTCTATAGCTTGACAAGTTATTTCGTGACATTCTCATGCTCTGCGGGCGACGGACGGAAAGACAGCGGGGGCGAGTTAGAAGTGTGCGCGCGGGAGGGTCATCGTGCTCCGCCGCGCTCACACTTCATACCCACCCTCGCTGCCTTATTTTCATATTCAAACTAGTTTATTTATTAGATAACATTGATCCATTTTGTTAATAAAATACATAGTTTTAAAGTTGTGTTAGCAAATAATAAATTAATGAGTATGTTAGTTACAGTCAAAGCTTAAATTCTAAAGTCGACTTTTATGACATTAATTAAACTTAAAATGATTAGGCATTCAAATCGGCCGGCAATCATGCTGAGTATGCTGTTGTTGCTGCCCCGCAGTTTGAATGAGAGAGATGCTACTTTCTTTCGCCGAATAGCATAAAAGCCGTCCGTGCGGGCTTCCGTAAACATCTTTGACGCGCGAGCGTGGCAACCTCAACAGTACTCTAAATCCATTATTACACTGAATCCGCAGAGCATTGTACGATTTTTGGCTATATTTGACCCATAGGCTGCCCGCATACATTGATGTACAGTACGCTCTAAAAGGGTATTTTGAATTTGTTTGAACACTTTTCAAACTTACGAGCTAACATAAATAATAAATAATAATAAATAAATAAATATTACGGGACAATTTTACACAAATCGCTCTAGTCCCATGGTTAGCTCAATAAGGCTTGTGTTATGGGTACTAGACGACGATATATTTAATAGATATACTACATATATACATAGAAAACATCCAAGACTCAGGAACAAATATTTGTGCTCATCACACAAATATTTGCCCTTACCGGGATTTGAACCCAGGACCTCAGCTTCGCAGGCAACGTTACTCCCACTGAGCCAAACCGGTCGTCAAAAACATATTTACCAACATACGCTACTAATACAACATTCAATAAAAATAATTCATTATTTTTGGTCGTTATAATCACTCTTGTTTAATTTTGTCCTACCGCGAAGTTCAGGTAAATAGGCACTACCTATTCCGATGATGATGTTGATGATGGCCTTGCCTAACCTAACCGTAACAAGTTGTATCATACACAGTAAGCCCCATTAATCTGATAATGGGCATTAAAGCAGAGACTGTCAAGTGCTCGCATAAATTATAATAATTGCATTACTCCTCAGCAATTAGTGATAATACTTGGTAATAGTGATAATGAAATATAGCACTATTCCGAGGATTGTGCCAGCCAGCTAGGTATTTATTAAATACTAAGGTGTACCCACAAATTTGTTTACGATAGAAACTATCCTATTACCATCCCATACCCAGCTACCCATGTACCAAAAAATGTTGATATCTGTTTAGCCATTTAGGCGTGATGAAGCTGCAGATTGCATATGGTTCTACAAAAACTAAATATAGTTCGATTCAGTGAGCTTCAAATACGAGTAGCCTGTTTATCTTAGTTTTAATGCACTAGATTAATAATATTATTGTTTACAAATATTTTAAAAAAATAAGGAAATCGTCAAATCATCAACTCGAATGGGCAGCGTTTGGGAAACTGCGGAGTGTCTTCTCGTCCAGGATAACTCAGTGCTTGAAGACGATAGTTTCAACCGTGCGTATTACCAGTGATGACCTACGGAGCCGAGACGTGATCTACTAACTATGGGCCGTATAACTCTTATAAGGAAGCTCAGAGTCACTCAGCGAGCTATCGAAAGGGCTATGCTCGGGATCTCTCTACGAGATTGAATCGGAAATGAGGAGATTGGTAGAGGAATCGAGTCACCGACATAGCAAACAGGGTACGCAAACTTAACTGGCAATAGGCAGGGCACATTGTTCCAGGAACCGATGGCTATTGGGGTAGAAAGGTTCTCGATTGGAGACCGGCAAGCACAGCGTGGAAAGGCCACCCACATTTTGGTTGGACATTGGTATAGCTGGACTGTGTAATTGGGGTGTGCTCCGCGCCGTCACTACCAAAGTCGGAATTGGACCTAAGGATCTACTTTCAGACGTACTACAACCATGTCATAACGACTACCACGTGATCAGGCGATAATTAATCATCATCATCATCATTTCAGCCATAGGACGTCCACTGCTCGACACAGGCCTCCTCAATAGTGTTCCACGTGGGTCGGATAGAAGTGACGCACATCCAGCGAGTCCCCAAAACCCTAATCAGGTTGTCCGACCACCTTGCGGGTGGCCTTCCCACGCTGGGCTTCCCTTGATAATTTATATGAAAGTAAATTGTTTTCTTCACATGAACCACATTTTGCCGTCAAACGCAACCATGTGGTCGGTCCGACCACATCAACGCAACTGCAAGAAGCTACAGCGCTATTATTCACACGTAACATCACCACTTTTTACGACTGCATTAAGGTTTGCCTGTGGTCCTTGTCAATAGACCCTTAGGTATATGTTACTTGTTTTTCTCGATACAACGAATGTGTGGAGTTACCAACAATAGCAACATCATGTTTTTGATACTTTTTCTCAAAGTATTTTTCTTAGACAGTTAGTCTATTCCATCCATATTTTCTGTCTGAAGTTATTACGTACAGTCGTGGTGATGGCGTGAAACCGCTTTTCCGGTATAACTTGAGCTGTTAAGCAACTGCTTCCCACACTACATTGAACTTTCAGAAGCAACGGCCAAGTTTCTGCCGCGTTGAATTCCCGAGTACGAGTATTACTGTAAGTTCGTTTGCAGCCTAAATAATATTTCTTGTTCAGGTTTTATACTGATGGAAACAGTTAATCAATTGAATAAATGAATCCAGGAGCAGAGTGCGTTCCTATATGAAAGTTCAGGAAAGTTAAGAAAAATAGATCCATGAAAATCGGAGCTGAAAAGCTTCCAAACGTTAACTGTAAACTCAAATGAGATATACAAGATCCGTTTATTGTTGTACTTAAAAGTGTGACAATTAAACGCAGAAACCAAAAAAAAAGGCGTTTTCTTTCTTTTTCTCATTAGCTTTTTATTAGGTCCACCTGTAACTAAGTCAGTTAGTATGTAGGTACATATAAAGGACGAACAGTCAGTAGATACATATGTATGTAGGTTAACTCTGTAAACAAATCTTGTATGTTAAATTTGACCCACTTCCCGGTTATCAATTGAGCTAAAATTTGGGCTACTTATGTAAATAAAGCGACAATATAATATTATGAAACCATCGAGCTAATCTGATGATGGAGCCGAAAGGTGGTCGGAGGAACTCTGTAATAAAATAACGCAATCCTAGCGAGTTTGGGCTTTTTAGAATTGTCTCGGTGAGAAGTTGATAGATGTTTCACGACAAGTGCAGTCGGGAATAAGGCTTGTCACAAAAACGTATTATTAATAATATTTTCTTCTGTTTCCGCGATTATTCCTCATTGAAATAGGTCACGGGTGACCATGGAGAGCTGGAAAGCTTCCGAAACGTCGGGAACTAAAATGAGATAATATACGCGATATAATCCGTTAAATTGTTTTATTTCAACGTATTATTAATAGTCTGTTTCTTCCACAGGGCTTGGAAATAAAGGGCCAGATGGTGTTCTGCCCCGAGTCAGACTCCCTTCTGTTCGTTGGATCTCCATTCCTAGACGGGCTAGAAGGACTCACAGGGCGTGGTCTCTTCATCTCCGATATACCACTGCACGATGCTACAAGAGATGTCATCCTGGTCGGCGAACAGGCAAGAGCTCAGGTGAGGTCACTTTTAAACTGAAACTATCAAGAGCAAGCATACATTACCTACTCCGAAACTAATAGAATCTAAAATATGATAGAGTTTTATATTATTTCCATAATCGAATCGAATCTAAGGTTACCTCATAGAGCGTACCAAAGAAATAAAACGCTGACAGGTAAAATAGGCATATACCATTGTCTAGTGACGAAATATCACAAGTAGCAATTGTGTGTCTTCAACATCAATATACAAACGCATTTAGAATTTAAAGTTCTCTAATAGACATTTTTTCTAATAAATATGAAAGAATAAATGGTCGCCATATTAAATATAAATATAAATATTACGGGACAATTTTTACACAAATCGCTCTAGTCCCATGGTAAGCTCAATAAGGCTTGTGTTATGGGTACTAGACGACGATTTATTTAATAGATATATTACTTCTATACATAGAAAACATCAAAGACTCAGGAACAAATATTTATGCTTATCACACAAATATTTGCCCTTACCGGGATTTGAACCCAGGACCTCAGCTTTGCAGGCAACGTTACTCCCACTGAGTCAAACCGGTCGTCAAAAAATATATAAAATGTTCCAATAACATATTTTTTATTCATTGAAATAAAACAATTTAACGGATTATATCGCGTATATTATCTCATTTTAGTTCCCGACGTTTCGGAAGCTTTCTAGCTTTCCATGGTCACGGGAGGACTGAGAAAAGATGTATTTTCCTCTGTCAAAGTTACAATTTTGTGCAAACTACCCATTTTTTGAAAAAACACAAATAAAGGTGTACATACATGCCAGATGGACCTAAGCTGTAAAGACAGTTACACATGTGCCAGAAGGGCTTAATTATTTTATTCTAATAATTTACCAAGCAGCATTTCACAAATGAGGCGTACTGAGGAGAAAAGAAACGCTGCAAAGAAAAACTCCCAGGCTACCTCATTACTAATTATAATATTTAAAAACAGAGACTATAAAACTACTTTAAACAGATAAGATATTTTACACCGTTCGGAAATTAAGGTTTTGCAGTCCTGTGTCTCGCTTGTTTCTTGATGAGATGTATTACAGGATCCCAAGCAGGTGGTAGTGACAATCCATCTTCTCTATTGAAATTAGGATGCTTTTTAATCTCAATAGCCTCGCGTAGCATCCTGGGAAAATACCACTACCACCTGCTTGGGATCCTGTAATACATCTCATCAAGGAACAAGCGAGACACAGGACTGCAAAACCTTAATTTCCGAACGGTGTAAAATATCTTATCTGTTTAAAGTAGTTTAATAGTCTCTGTTTTTAAATATTATAATTAGTAATGAGGTAGCCTGGGAGTTTTTCTTTGCAGCGTTTCTTTTCTCCTCAGTACGCCTCATTTGTGAAATGCTGCTTGGTAAATTATTAGAATAAAATAATTAAGCCCTTCTGGCACATGTGTAACTGTCTTTACAGCTTAGGCCCATCTGGCATGTATGTACACCTTTATTTGTGTTTTTTCAAAAAATGGGTAGTTTGCACAAAATTGTAACTTTGACAGAGGAAAATACATCTTTTCTCAGTCCTCCCGTGACCATGGAAAGCTGGAAAGCTTCCGAAACGTCGGGAACTAAAATGAGATAATATACGCGATATAATCCGTTAAATTGTTTTATTTCAATGAGTAATAATCGCGGAAACAGAAGAAAATATTATATTTTTTATTCTTCTGATATTCTCTTGAAAAAATGATTTCGAGCTTATATTCTTACAAGTTGCCTATACGACATTACCTATCGGTAGAATTAAAGTTTACACCGAATAACAGCTATAATACAGCTATTATACAGCTCCAGTAAAGCCAAAAGCCGTATAATATAGTCCCTTTCTGCACTTATAAGCGCTTAAACAGGGTTTATACAGCCTAATTAAAAAGCTTAATTATTAACACTAACCAATTAGTAAATACAGATCCTATACAACTAGAAACGTTACTTGGGATGGACACGCAAAACATGGCAAATCAAATTTGTAGGTGTGTAAGGCTTATACCCGCGCTAACGACCTTGAGCGTTTAGCCGTGCTGTCGTACTAGTTTAAAAGGCCGTCTATTGATAGGAGTTCCCCTGTACATTGCGCCTATTTTATTAGCATGGCAGTGTGGCACGGCATGTTTTTATCAATAGAAAGAAGGGCTTGCCGAGTGAGTAGGGTAGGTATAGACGGCCTACTGTACGGAGGCCGGATAGTGATATGAAGCCGGCAAGCCCTTTTCAAGGCCAGGCATGAATAGTGCTTTTTTCAACATATGCAATGAAATAAAAAAATACACAACTCAAAAAACTACCTACACGACAAAAGTTTTGTTTTAATTTGCCCTCCAATCCCTCCATAATGTTTTGTTTTTCAGTCGTTCATATTTATCGTGTGTAGTGTTCGATTGGACCCTATTAAAGCCATCATACCGAACTTGATAATAAGAATATTAATTTCTTTAATAAATAAAATAGAAGCAGAGGATTTTAGATATTTTCTTTAGTCTCTGGTGCCTTACGTATAGACAATATTTTAAATTTATTCATCAACACATTGAATCACACGGGTTTGTAGTTTTTAATATAAAATTAAACGCCCGAGCCCTACCTGCATCGATGATAGATTCATTAGGAGAGGTTTCTGCATTAATAAAATTTCACAATACCAATTCACAACAAACTAGAGCAAGTTTATCGAAATAAAAGTAATTTAAGTATTATGCATTGCTCAACAGAACGCGAAATAAGACGGTCTGCTCATTCAGAAGTTTTTAATGGTTCCGAGGAACCGGGGCTCAGAAAGAAAATTATCACTTTTAACGATGTTGAATGAAAAAATGCAGAAATAGTTTAAGCTTTAATTGACAAAGGGACGCGTGTTCTTTTTATTTTGAAGAAACATGGTAAAGTTAAAGTATTGTGATAGATGCAAGGGTTACTTGGCGGATTCCATATTACATTAATAAATTAATGTATATTCCTCTGTCAATATTCTTCTGGCACATGTGTAACTGTCTTTACAGCTTAGGCCCATCTGGCATGTATGTACACCTTTATTTGTGTTTTTACAAAAATGGGAAATTAATGTATAGTTTCCTTTGCTTTTCCGCGAAAGTTTACTTACTTCGCGGAAAAGCATAATCCATTCATTTAAAGTATTGTATTAAAATAATGGAATACTTTATACGTATATTGTGGAAAGGTATACTTTCTGAATTTTTAATTTTGTTCCATTTTAGAAAAACACGGTGTATATTAGGGCATTTTCACTAAAACGTCCCAATTTGCTGTCCCAAATTATGGATTAATAACAAAGTCATCGATTGGTCAGATTGGACGGATTTTTAGGGTTCCGTAGCCAAAATGGCAAAAACGGAACCCTTATAGTTTCGTCATGTCCGTCCGTCCTTCCGTCCTTCCGTCCGTCCGTCCGTCCGTTCGTCCGTCCGTATGTTACAAGCATTTTACTCAGAAACTATAAGACGTATACCTACTGATGAAATTTGGAGTATAGGTGTCTTTAGCAAATATCAATGTGTGGCACATCATTCGACAGATCTTTTAAAAACTTTTTGAGGTTTCTAGAAACAATTTTTGATTGAGAGAATATTTTCGGAAATATTCGCTCCGAAACTAGCAAAAATGGTCCCCCCCGGTTTTTTTTTATACTACTAAGGTGGCAAACAAGCGTACGGCGTGTACGGCATGATGTTAAGAAGTCACTGTAGCCTATGAACTTTTGCATCGCCAGGGGCATTACGTGCGTGTTGCCGACCCTTTAAAAATCTATTCACTCCCCTCTTGAAGAATCCCATACTGTAACCTCCAGGGACAACTGCGCCATTTGATCAATAAAAAAATGTGTCCGGAAAGTGTCAGCTTTGTGACTTCACAGCTTCCTACACATTTGTTTGAGCCTCACAAAACTGATCTGTTTTTTTATAATTTTTGGGATTTTTTTATTTGTGAAATCTATGGTGTAACGTGAACCGTAAAGAATCAAAATGTAAGGTCTAACTTTCTTTTGAACGAAAAAAATACGGTACTTTGGGGTACCAATTTGTACAAAAATAAATATTGTTTTCTTTATTTCACCTTTTTAGGCTTAGTTTTTCTAAATTTACTGTAATTTTGAAAAGCTAGATGGTGTTCGCATCTTTATTCGCTGAGGAGAAAAAGTCATAGCCCCTCTTTTTTTTGACAGTGTAGTTAGCTAAAAAGTATCTTATAACCATCTGTTGATACCCAGCTACCAAAAAAAGCCCCGTGTAGCAAAAATTGTTGAAATACGTGTTTTAGATGTTCCTATAACGATATTATAACCTCGCAACGATAACTTAATAATTTGACTTGGGCATGGTTTAAGCGCCACGCATTTTTCTAAAGTTTCAATTGGAATCTGAAGGAATTCATGTAAATTCGACTTACTAAATGGACGATTTCAGTGAATTCCGTTTAAAATCCCCCTCGACCAGTTAAATTGTGAAAGCGCTTTTTCTAGAGCCCACTTTTTGATCGAGTGAAGAGGACACTTCATGCCCATGTCACTTGTTCGTTGAAATTTAAAAGGAGATCTCTCTTGAAAACAAGTTCAAGAGATTGGTGATAGCGATAAAAACACTTAGTTCAATGCTGCTCCGTGGATTTCTTTATGGTTTCGCAGATCAAAATAGTAATAGCTTAATGATACGTAAATAATGAGGGCACATCGCGTTTTTTGAACGCGTCGCGTTTTAGGTACGCGCATCGACAGCGCAATAGTCATTCCATGGAGAATATTAAGGATATTGTAGTGCGTATTTCGTTTGTATCGTAACAAACGCGCGTCGATGGCAAAGTTTAAAAAACGCGGTGTGTGTGCATAGAAAATATTCAAGATTCAGTGTTAAAAGACGATATTCGTTTTGACAGTTTTAATAAGTTTTATTTCAATGAGTTTTAATAAGTTCACACAAATATTACAGAAATATTACGGGACATTTAAAACTCAAGTCGAACTAGTCCCACGGAAAGCTCAATAAGGCTTGTGTTATGAGTACTAGACGACGATATATATAAAAAATATATTTACTTATATACATAGAAAATATTCAAGATTCAGGATCAAATATGGTTGATGATCACAAAAATATTTGCCCTTGCAAGATTTGAACCTAGGTCGCAGGTTCGCAGGCAAAGTTAGTCCTGCCGAGCCGGTCGTACAAGTGTATTAATGCTCAATGTATATTATAGTACTACCGTTTAACTGAAACTTCACCCACAACATTAAGAGAAAGGCGTGCGGTGTGGTGACAAATGGGTTAGAAGACGAAGCGCAGGACCCCTTCAGTCCACTACCCGTAATACCCCCTGGTCACCGCACCCCCACTCTTCTCTCTTACTCCGAGCAACGTCTCAGTTAAGTGGTTGGTCTATAGCTACTTATACATATGTAGCTTTGACTAGGGCATATTATAAATCGTGTATGAATCCTGAATGTGGATTAGGAAATAGATACTCTAAAGCGCGTATGAATTTAGTTTCCTAAATGGGAGAAGTGAGTTAAAGCGTTTCACTGTGTAGAGTGAGGGCCTTTGCACGTCAGATTTTTTCAACGCGTTGTCGCGGCGTGTTTTAGGAACGTGAATTGAGATAATTTTAATTCCGCACGTAGACGGCGCGCTTAAAAAACGCGGTTTGCATAGTCCTAAAGATATTGGTAACACCTTCTATTCGGATAAGCACGTAATGACAATGTATTAATGATAGTATTATTACAGGATGGCCTTCGAAGAAGAATGGACAAGTTAAAGAACAGAATAGAAGAAGCAAGTAAAGCTGTAGACAAAGAGAGGGAAAAGAACGTCAGTCTACTGCACCTGATATTTCCTCCACACATCGCGAAGAGGCTCTGGTTAGGTAAGTCAAAAGTTCTGACTGAAACCATCTTTACATGCATAAGGACCAATAATTACTAAAGTTACAATCACAAAACGACCAATACGCATTACAAAGAATCACCAATACGCACATAGACCAACCTGATGAAAACAAATAGAATTCAATGATATTCAAATCAATTTATTTCAAAAACAATTTTCATTTTCTTTGGAATAAGGTAGGTATAATGATTTACATACTTAACTCACAATAAGAATTATATTCTACAATTAAATTACTATGTGTCATTATAGGACACGCACAAACTGATCAGCAATCATCTTCAGAATGCTATTTGGGTTTTTCCTTGTTTATATAAGTAGAGGCGCCTGTTCCCTCAGAGATGACTTAAGACTAAATACATCAGACCCACAGGCTGCTCGTGTAAAAGGATGAACGAAAAGCCTTGAACAACGATATTTTAACGGAACATAGGCATATATATTTACCCACTATATTTACCTCAAATACATTCCAAGACAACACAATATTTACATATGGTATCCCGAATGTTGATTTAGAGAATTACGCCTTAGGTTCTACAAATGTGTCCTCAAGCTTAACGTGTATGTCTCTGACAAGTCTATTGACTTGTTGTTCTACCATATAATGTCAGCCATCTTTATAATATCAACGATCCAATTTTCTTGGAGGCTGCGGATCGTGTGTCACTACCTTTAGGCTCCATTGTCACTATTAATAATACATTTAGGAGATGCCAAAGTTGTTAAAGTGGTTTATCAGTAAAGATGGGCGAATTAAAATTATTTTCGATTGATCAATTAATTCGTTTTTCGATCACGGTTGATCGTCAACTTAAAGTAAAATTAATTATAAGTAATTGTGACAATGTCTAATATTCAAATAATAGTAATAGTAACTGTTGCAATCTTTATTAATATAGCAACATTAGATTTGTATTTTTCACATGGTTGCAATTTTGTCAGCTATTATTCCTCCTCTTCTGACTATATAGAAATGCACAACGTCAAATTCACTTTTATTTCTAGAAAATATTCGACGACCAGTAGGGCGATGTAAATAATGTGAATTTGTGATGTAAATAATAACAGTTAAGTTTTTAAGTCTCACTTCCCAATACTATTAATTTGATATAAAGTTTCGGTTAAATGCGATGCTTCTCCCACTCAAAAGTTGTTTAACACAGAAAAACTAAAATTAAAAGTAAAATAACATAAAGTCTGTAAACAAAGTACTGTCATTAAAACACTTTTGAGGTGCCCAGGGAAATATATTGATTTGTATATTAATAGCAAAAGTAACAGAAAAATCAACTACATGGTAAAGATTGGAAGCTAACACTTTCGCAATTTGTTATTAACATAAAAAAGATTTCGGGTAACTCATAAACGCCTAGAGGTTTAGAATATGTGAAAGATATTTGTCTGCATAAACTTAGATATTTACCTTTGGATAGGAAAAACATATAGTTAAGATAGGCTACTAATATTGTAATAATTAGATAAGAGAATATAAATCAGTCTGTCAGTTGGAGTGTGGAAGGGCGGCACCATCGTTGAAACCAAACAACTTTGCTGCTGGCTTCCATTTGTGGTGGGACCCTCGAATGCACATGCTGGTCGCTCTAATTATCGAAGTTATTATACGAGCTCTTAGCCAGCCTAAAAGGTAAGACAAGGATCTGTCCCAGCAAGATGCGAGTGCTTCCTCGAGGTGTTTAACAAAGGTGGCTAATTGTGGGGCAAAAACTCCATCCACGGAGGTGACGAGGGGCGTAAAAGTGGCATGACGCAACTCGCAGGCGTTGGAGTATTTATTTTGTTTTGAGATTGGATATTAACTGTGGTGCATATGAGTACCACTGGACTTGGCACGTGTTAAAAGGATATTCGTGTGTACAGGCCCTTATAAGCGCAGGTGCGGTGGAAACTTCAGATTGTATCATAAAAGTTACTACCGTGGGCGCGACCGAGGTGCGTAGATAATTTAGTTTATGCTCTTACGACAGGTCGTACTAATTAATTAAGATAATGTATGGGATGCCATAACAAATAAATTACCTCATTTTAGGGGTTAGCTGTGGTTACGGTTTAACAGGTTGAACTTTTCCGTACCCTTTAATTCGGGTTCTCGTTTAAAATTTACTTTGTTGTCTTAATCCCTCGATCGAACTATCACAGACTCGATTAAGGCATCTTTGCCACCTTAGTTGTATAAAAAAAAAAACTTGGTCACTTTGACCGTTTCGTACCCCAAGGGTACACACGGAACCCTAGGTATTACTAAGACTCTGTTTCTGTCTGTCATAGAGTTCTAACTCTTTGATCATAATATGGGCACTTGCAATCAAAACTAGACGCACGATTTAGAGCAAATGATTGATAGAGCTAATAAGGGCTTATGCATAGGTAACTGAGACTTTCTTGTTATTATTAATTCTTTTTTTTAAATCTTTAATAAAGGAGCTCTGATCAATGGAAATGAATATGCCAGCTCCAGTAGGCCTAAACATAAATTTTAACAGCTTCTTACAAAATGTATAATGTAAAACAAAACCAAAAGGAAAACTAATAATAAGGAAAAATAACCATTTGTATAGACTTATTTACAAAAAATAACGGTTTCTATTTCTAAATTGCAGTAAAACATTAATTAAATATTTGAGTCAAAAGTTGAAAAGATTCAAATTGAAAAGTATGTACTTAATCGACCATAATTATATAGACATAGATAAAATTCAAGCGCGTAATGAATTGACTAATGTTTTATATCACGCAATTCAGAAAAAGCTACCGTTTCAAGTATGATTAAAGACATTATCTCTGAACACGTTCTCTTTAAAAAATAATTTCAAGAGTCACTTCACTTTACTCACACGCATTTTGCTGGGTTTTAACCTTTGATCGCTGTTTTAATACCCGACCCATATTGGGCCACATTAATGACAAGAAGGGCGGACCTTTCACCCCTTCACAATACTCTCCACTTCAAACGACATTTGATCTCGGTAAGCATGCTGAAACAGATATAGAACAATTGCCTTAATTAATAGAGATCCTTGTATTACCTTGGTCCCATGAAATTTGTTCTTTCGGGTTAAAAAGTATTCGTTAACCTTACTTAGTTCTTGGGATTGACTATGATTGACAAGGATTGATATTTATTTATTTGGTTCACCAACAATTGTTTACACTAAATACATCCTTTATAACATTTTTACGACTATTATCTAAGTGTAACAATTACTAAATGGTAAACACCGCATGCATTATATTATAAAACTAGTTAAATTGTTACCTAATTAACACTATCTATATTTAAAAATAAGTTATGCTCTTTACTGGCCTTAGGTTATTACTTAAACAATTTTTATATTGTCGCGTTTTTTTATATTGTCGCGTCGAGTCAAAGTGTACATCGGTGCCATAACAGCTGTTAAGAAGTTTGCAGAGCCTTGGTGAGCTCCTGCCAAAAACAGTTCGTCTTAACGGTGGACACAGAGACGTGATGGGATTGCGGGGCATTCAAGATGGGGCTCGGAAGGACAGCAAAGCTAATAGTTGTGGACAATCAATTTCATTTCTTAAGAGCTTGCGCAGGAACAACGCATCGGCGGTGTTTCTACGCAATGCTAGAGACTCCATTTCGAAAAGCTGCAGCCTTTTTGTGTATGAGGTTGATTCTTTAGCTCTACTAGCTGAAAATACCAAATGTCGCACAAATCGCTTCTGTACACGCTCCAAGCGTAAGGAGTGTGTAGCATAGTGTGGACGCCAAACCGTACTACAATATTCCACGATACTTCTAACTAGTCTATTATATAGAAGGTTTTTTGTTTTACTACGCTTAAATGTTTTTGCATTTCTTATAACGAACCCTAACATCTTTGATGCTCTCTTAACAATATTTTCAATGTGAGGAACAAAGGTAAGTTTTTGATCAAAAATTATACCCAAATCACGTATGGTACTCACTTCTTGGGGCATTTCGTCATTAATATAATATTCAGACTGAATCAAGTTAAGTTTTCTGGAGATCTTTATATGTAGACATTTGTTTGCATTCAATAGCATTTGATTATTATTATACCAGTTAACTAGCCTGTTCAAATCACTTTGTAATAAGTCAACATCACTAGCAGTTTCTATAATACGTGCAAACTTCAAATCGTCGGCATACATACAGATTTGTGAGTATAGAAAACAATCGGGAATGTCATTTATAAAAAGATTGAACAGAATAGGGCCCAGGTGTGAGCCTTGGGGCCATATCATTATAGAAAAGTTTTATTTTTCTTCTACAATTGAGATTTCTTGTAGTATATTTTAACTTTATTTTTACTGTTCCCTGTTACTTGTTTCCTGTTACTGTTTACTGTTTTCCCCAATTGCTTTATCAAAATAATGTTGACAAAGCTTCCCCGTAGGCTCACTGGGGGTAAGATCGAAGTGGAGGAAGTTCGACAAGTTAAACGGTAATTTTTTCGTCTTTTCCATATATGATCCTCATTTGATTATAAAGTTAACCTTGAAGTAAATTTAATCCCAGTGCATTTGTACTAACTTAATAGGTAAAAAGCAACAGGAATAGGAATTTCTCGACAGGTGAGCTTCTTATCTCTGTTTTGATGACTAGTGGAATTAGGAATAAATGCGACAGCGAAAAAACACGAGATAAATACGTGAAAATTAGCTTCAATCCCCGGAAGAAAAACAGTTATGAAAAATATGCTACAATTATAAAGACAAAAGAAAAAATACTGAAATGAATTCAATGTGTTGATAAATATATTTCTAAGCCAAACGTGAAAGAAGAGCATATTTAGACTGGGTGTTAGGTCAGTGTATAATGTAAAGGTTTAAAGAGTGCATTTTGTGAAATTATTTTTAAGTGCAAAATCGAATTAGTTCATGTCCACACTTATATTATTTATAATCATAAGAGCATGCTCTTAGAAGCATTAACAATGAGTGTCGCTCTTTAATGTATAATGTTAATAGTTATTCTCTTTGTGTTAACTAAAAGCTTTTTATTCATATTAAGAAGCTCTGATGGCGGTACTTTAGTATTTGGAATGACATACTCGTACAATTATTATTAGAAGATGGACTTGAAAAATTGTACAGCACCGCGACAATTTTAATCTTTGTTATTTTTTATCAATTTATATGGGTGTCCCACTGTTGTACCTATTGTAATAGTCAGGATAAGTGTGAAAAATACCAATTTAAACGAATAATCATAACTATGTTGTATAGTGTCGACAGTCATCCTTCATTTCGGTTCAAATTTGCTACACCTATGGCACTCTACGATAATCACTGCATCAGCTATTAAATTTACGATCACTAGTCATTATACATTTATCATTTTCACCCCAATAATGGGCGTGTTTCTCGAGCGATAAAAATTATAAAGCAATCCTCACTATGATATTCACATAGGGCGAAAAGTGACTGGTGTTTTTTCATTTAACTATCGTGTGATAAATGAGAAACCATTATTGGATCACTTTGTTGTCCGTCTGTCCTTCTATCAAGACCCTTTTTCTCATGAACGTGCAGAAGTATCCAGCTGAAATTGATATTCAAGTCTGCTATCCCTTAAAGCTGTGAAAACATCAAATACAAATGATACCGTAATTAAAAAGATGTTTAACACACTGTGTACATTTAATTTAGGAGCAGGGCTCTGCTAAAACTGAATTTTCATAATCGTATAATTTGACACCTCCATTCCCAAAATTTACAAACTATTTATAAGTCAACTTTGTACAAAAACCTCGTTGCGGTTTTTAGACGCACACCTGGCTTTTTTGTATATTTCTCTCGTCATCGTATATTTAAGAGCGAAGCTCTTCTCGGTGGAGTAATTTCCAGCTTATTCTACATCCCGCTTTCTTATTTACTTCTTACTGAAATATTTATTTTTTCTTTTATTTGCTCCTTATATGTCCTTCTTGTGGTCTTCCCCTTTTTCTTTCTTTTCCCCCATCCATTTTCCCTTTTATTATAGTCCTAATGTAATTATCGTGACGTAAGAGATGACCTAACATTTTTCCTCTCCTGTTTTCAATTATTATTTTCAATAAAGATCTTTTTTCGTTAACTATATTTAAAACTTCCTCATTACTTTTCCTTTCTGTCCAACTGGTCTTTTCCAGCCTCCTCCAACACCACATTTGGAACGCTTCCAATCTCTCTCTGTCTTTTTGGGTCATGGTCCACGTTTCGCAGCCGTAAAGGGCTATACTCCAGATGTACACCTTCATCACTTTCTTCCTGATGGAGCTTGATATTCTAGCTGAAAGTAGGCTTCTTTAAGTGTTAAATGCCTTTTTCGCCATGGTTATCCTGGTAATAATATCTGGTGTACATCTAGAGTCTTCGTAATAATCCTGCCTATGTATCTAAACCACTTCACTTTTTCTATTTTAGTGTTTTTTAATGTTATTGTACTGTTGACTATTCTTATTGAGACAACTAAAATTTTGGATTTGTTTTTATTAATTTTGAGACCCCTTTCCGAAAATACTTTATTCATTTCTAGCAGCAGTGCTTCAAGTTCTCTACTGTTCTCTGCACCTGCTGCTCTATCGTCTGCAAAACGTACAAATTTAATGATTTCCCGATAAATTTTGACCCCTCCTGTAGTTTTTCTGTTAACTTTCTATTGGCAATTTCTATAAATACAGTAAATATAAGTGGCGAAACCGGACAGCCCTGTCGAACTCCTTGTCGTATTGTTGCGTTCCTGTTTTGTTCCCCGACTACTATTGTAGTTTCTTGGTACTTGTATAGTTGGTATATTTTTCTTCGATCGCGAAAATCCAGATCTGCCTCCTTCAACACTTCCATCATATTTTCCCAATCGACTTTGTCGAACGCCTTCTATAGGTCTAAAAACTAAATGGGTATCTAAATCTAGGTCTAAGCATCGGTCAACTATCATTCACAGCGCAAGTATTGCTTCTCTCGTACTCTTTTGCTCCCCAAAATCCATACTGGTCTAGTCCTAAATAAGCTTCGACTCTTGATCTTATTCTATTTTGAATGATTTTCAGTAGTATTTTGCTTGCTTGGGATACGATACTTATAATTCTGTTTTTCTTTTTCAGTTTTTGTGGTATGTATATGTGTATTGTATGTACTGCATATTTCTCTATCGTATGATAATTAAACTGAACATAGTCAACTATCCATTATGTAGCGAAGTTTAGCAACTTGTATCGTGTACATCGAGCCGATATTTCATCAACACGTGCGTTGCGTCCCTTGGCACCAATTTAGTCTACTTCCCGGCTAAATTTAATAACGTTAACTAATATAAATTTGTTCCATAAGTT
Organism: Hedya salicella; assembly: GCA_905404275.2. NCBI lineage: Eukaryota > Metazoa > Arthropoda > Insecta > Lepidoptera > Tortricidae > Hedya > Hedya salicella. Next base: position 12,036,301 of record FR990111.1, on the reverse strand, counting down.
CGCTCGTGCTTAGACTTTATTGACTGAATCCCAACGGTCCGTGTAATGCTAAATATAGGCACGGTTATCTTCGGAGAATATTTAAGACGATACATTTTATAAAGAATAATCTTTATCCAATTTACGAATATCAATGTTTTATTTACTAATATTTTCTTATTATATAATAGAAGGTGCCCGCAACTTAGTCCGCGGAGGAGAAAAAAATCACCATAAAAATCAACCAAAAAGTATCCTTTAATCATCTTTGAATGCCCAGCTATCTGTGTACCTACCAAAAATATTTGTAATCTGTATAGTTAGCCGACTTGGCGTGGTGAACCCACGACAACACACAAACATACAAAAAAAAATCGATTCAGTGACCTTCAAATAGTCCGGTTCAATCATTTGTCTGATCTGACTTTTCATTTTTACAACTTTATGATAGTCATCAATTTATCACTATCTCAGATCGTAGACGTTCACTGCTGCAAATAGGTCTTCTCCTAAAACTTTCATAAAGACTGGTCGCATGCTTTCTGTAGGATTGTGACAGTCTTAGCCGTGTTGGCAATTTAGATGGGTCGATTGATTAGTCTTGCGACAGGTCACTCTGCGATTAACGGTTGTTTATGGTCTCCGTTAAAGAATCTTTTCGCCTCGTGACCCTTTGGTTTGAGCTCAACCCATATCATAATGATTATAAATCATATTATTATTATTATGGAAGAAGATTGTTAATCCAATATTTCGTTTGTTGGTATGTTCTTCTTTAGCCACCAAATTTTAATGTCATAATTTCTTTACATTAATAGCAGCATAATGTCAGTTACCTTTTTTAATTTCCCACCCGTATTTTACTTCTTGGCAAAAAACCACGTCGATCCGTTTCTGTTGCCTTGCGTATGCGTATATTGCGTAGTGGCGTGCGGTCCATATAGGCACAAAGGCAGTGCCTACCGTGAACGACCATAGGCACGGAGAAACTCCCTTGTGACTAAAACGTTTTATTTGCCTACCTTGGCCAAAATCCTTGTGCACGCCACTGATGTCGCGTTATGTCAGGACAAATCAACAAACCAACGAACTTTTGATAAGTATCATAGATAATAAATACAAATACACTTTCTTCTCATAGAGTGCAGGGTGCGCCGCGATAATAATAACTTTTTTCTTGTAAATTAGTGACAGTTATATTTTTTCTCCCACAGGTGAAAAGATTGAGGCAAAGAGCCACGATGACGTCACAATGTTGTTCAGCGACATCGTCGGTTTCACGTCAATCTGTGCGACAGCCACGCCCATGATGGTCATCGACATGCTGGAAGACCTGTACACGGTGTTTGATGTCTTCTGTGAGGAGCTTGATGTTTACAAGGTCAGTTTAGTGTAGTAACAGAGCTATATCATTCACACAGTGACGTCAGCAGCATTGTCGGTTTCACGTGTGACAGCTACGCCCATGATGGTCATCGATATGCTGGAAGACCTGAAGACGGTGTTTGATGTCTTCTGTGAGGAGCTTGATGTTTACAAGGTCAGTTTGGTGTAATAGCTATATCCTTCACACAGTGACGTCATAGTGATAGGCAGCATTGTCGGTTCCACGTGTGACAGCTACGGCCGTGATGGTCATTGACATGCTGGAAGACCTGTAGACGTTCAATCAAAATCAAAATATTCTTTATTCAAGTAGGCTTAGATACAAGCACTTTCGAATTGTCAGTTACAATGAGAGAAGTCTTTGCTGGGAAACATACAATATGATCCAACATTTGTTGCAAGGATTAGGGAAACCCAGAAAAACCTAATCAGATCATTTAACTTAAGTATAATTCTTACTTATTATTGCTACAATCATCATTTTAAAAATTAAAATAATTAATAAGATAAATCCCAAAAGGATTGTGAATAAAAAGAAAAAAAATCTAGAATGTGTCTAGAATAAAATTCTAAATGTCAGAGTATATAAAACAATTAATATGCGTGTACCAATTAAGTATTACAATATTGTCTTAATTATACTTAAAACTTTTACAATTGTGTTATAACTAATTTATAATTGATACACGCAGAGGAGATGTACCAATTCTCCAGATCAATGTTAATATAAAATATAAACTATTTTTTTTTTCAGAGATGTATAAGGTCTCTAGGCATCACGACATGCGATAAAATTAAATATAATAATTTGACTGAATTCTACTGAGATGTTTAAGGTCTCTTAGGCGTCAAAGTGAATAATATATTAAACATAATTATTATTAAATCTAAATTTCTTAGAGATGTATATGGTCTCTAGGCGTCATAACATGCAAAAAGATAAAATTAGTTAATTAAAATCCTCAGAAATGTTTAAGGATATACCTCTATAAATAAAACAAAACTCTTAGAGATGTATACAGTCTCTAAATCAAATAAAAAATGAATAACTTCAATCGAGTACAGGATGAAGTCTCTCACGTCATCAGTACATTAGACACTGGTAGGCAGTTACTAGGTATACAATTAATTTGGCCCTTGCTAGCATGAACAGACCGGACCCCACAAACGGCACCCGTTCACGAGCATGACGCATATCTCAGCCATCGCCTCCCTCAACCATATTTTAGGGAAGGTTGCGACCCGATCAACGACGCCACCGTAAGCAAAGACCTTTAAGCGAGCATGACATGCTCACACTGCCGGGCATTAAACACTAATAGTATTGCCCGGTGAGAAACAACAAATGTGCTCTCATGGTACATTAAATGCGAACTATTATTAACTCTTAAAATAATGCTTACTCTACATACACAAGACCAAACTACTGGCTTAAAGACATCTTTATCGTCTAAAAAGTCATTTACAGTATAATACGCCTTGTTTAGTAGGTGACGTTTTATGTGGGACTTCAATTTGCTGCAAGGTAAATTCACTACATCCGTAGGTATTTTGTTATAGAAGCGTACACAGTTCCCCACGAACGAAGTTCCGACCTTGCGGAGACGATGAGCAGGCATGGTAAGCTTGTTCATATTTCTTATATTGTAGTGGTGAATGTCACTGTTGTGTTTGAAATCATGTTGATTTTTCCGAACATACATAATATTCTCGATAATGTACTGAGATGCTACGGTGAGAATATTGGTTTCCTTGCATTTTTCTCTCAGTGATGCACGAGCTCCCAGTGCATAGCTTGAGCATACTGCCCGTTTTTGTAGAAAGAAGATGGTTTGTATGTCCGCCGCCTTGCCCCACATCAGAATTACATATGACATTACACTATGAAAATAACTGAAGTACACGAGCTTTGCCGTCTCGACGTTTGTTAACTGTCTGATTCGCCTCACTGCATAGGCTGCGGAGCTTAGTCTACCTGCAAGAGTGGCTATATGCGCATTCCATTGCAGTTTAGAGTCCAAAGTAATACCCAGGAATACTGTTTTGTCTTCAAATTCTAGCACATCACCTTTCAATGTCACCTTGGCACAATCTACTTGATTCACATTCGGTAATGTGAATTTGATGCACGTGGTTTTCTTAGCATTTAAAAGTAAGTTATTTGCAGTAAACCAATGTACAATAGTAGACAGCGCATCGTTTATAGTAACGAAGTTATTCTCTCTTCTTTTCACTTTAAAAAGAAGAGAAGTATCATCTGCGAATAACACAATATCATGTTTATCTTGCACAAGGTTTGGTAGATCATTGATATACACTAGAAACAGAAAGGGGCCTAGAATTGAGCCCTGGGGTACCCCCATAGCAATAGATGACCCAGTTGATTGCATTCAGTTGATGACTACGCGTTGCGTTTTGTCTGAAAGATATGATGAGACGAGGTCAAGTGCACCGTTCTTTATTCCGTAGTGTTCCAACTTACACATTAAATTATTATGATCAACGCAATCAACTGCCTTTGATAGGTCACAAAAAATCCCAATAGCATCTTGAGCGTTTTCCCAGGCATCAAAGATGTGTTTAACTAGCAGTTAGTTATTTGATGTCTTCTGTGAGGAGCTTGACGCTTACAAGGTCAGTTTCGTGTAATAGATATATCATTCACGCAGTGACGTCATATTGATCAGCAGCATTGTCGGTTCCACGTATGACAGCTACGTCCGTGATGGTCATCGACATGCTGGAAGACCTGTATACGATGTTTGATGTCTTCTATAAAGATATTGACGTTTATAAGAACAGTTTAGTGTAGTAACAGCTATAACAGTCTCACAGTGACGTCATAGTGTTTTGTGATGCCGACGGCTTAAATATGTGTGACAGCCACACCAATGATGGTCATCAATATGCTGAAAGTGCAGTGTTTGACGACTTAGGTGGGATTTTGACGTTTGTAACGTCAGTTATTATGTGGTAATAGAAAATCAAATCATAATGATACATAATGTAGCTTAGTGTCACTATTGTCGACACGGCAATATATGATGACAGATGACATGATATGCTGGAAACGTACTCAAATTCTGTGAGAAGCTTAACTTCCTTACGACTTCGTGTCAATTAGTGCCGCAACTATGCTCACGACGATTCGACGTTTAAAATTATAATAAAATACGAGTATTATGTGAAGGGTATTAAGGAAGCTCAGAGTCACTCAGCGAGCTATGGAAAGGGTTTTGCTCGGGATCTCTTTACGAGATCGAATCAAGAGGATATTCGTAAACGAACCAAGGTCACCGACATAGCAAGCAGGGTAAGGAAACTGAAGTGGCAATGGGCAGGGCACATAGTTCGAAGAACCAATTTCCGTTGGGGCAAAAAGGTTCTCGAGTGGAGACCGCGTACCGGCAAGCGCAGCGAGGAGGGGCATTCGCAAGATAGTCGGACGACTTGTTTGCGGTTGCGGGAACTTGCTGGATGCAGGTCGCCTCAATCCAACCAATGTGGAAGTCTTTTGAGGAGGCCTGTGTCGAGCAGTGGACTGAAAGTCCAATGGCTGAAATGGTGATGATGATGATTATGTAAAAGGCACTTAGAGAAGTGTGAAGTCAGAGGGACCTATCGAGCCAGCGTAGATATAATATGTGCAAGCATTTTTAATGGTTGAAGTGTACTCTCGTCGAGACCGAGCGACACGCGCGCGAGTGTGACATTCTTGCCTCGCTAAGAGTACCGTTTTGAACGAAAGGTTCAGCAAGTTTGTATAACCTCCATAAATGTACTGTGTGCAGATCAAAAGCGTTGTTGTGTATAATTTGCTAATTGCTCGGCAAACTCAGTCTTCTGTAAAAGCCGTTTAAGATCTTAGTTATCTCCGCTCAAGTATACTTAAACTACAGAGACTTTATATGATAAGAGCAAGTCGTTTGCCTAAGGATTTACCGTTAATTTCACACGACAGCACCAGGACGACACCACCTGGCGTTCGTTTGGAATCTGCCTACGAAGAAACCTATTGGAACAGCCCGGTTGCGTTAAGTTTGCACCTCATTTGTATACAATGCTATAGATATCAGGTGCAAACTGAGCTCAACCGGAACCGGGTAATATAATAATGTTAGGGTAAGTGAAAGTTTGTACGTAACCCTCGGTGCGCGAGTTCTACGCGCACTTGGCCGGTTTTTTTTAACTACAAAGACAGTCGCAGCGATTGAAATGTATGATTTCAAGCGCTTTGCTTTACAGCATTCACACTTCTTCAAGGTGAACTAGGCGGTTCTCCACCTGCCAGTTCGACAGACAACACAGCTGAAAAGCTCCAGACAAATGCCAATCCACAAAAAAACTGACTAATTGAAAGGGAACGTAGGGCACTGGCGGTCCGAGCTAATATGTTGATTCGCAGGCTTGCACGTTGTACAGTGGAGGTCAAGAAAACATTATTCATGTCATATTGTCAATCATTTTACACGTGCAGTCTGTGGATCAACTAAACGAAGCGCGCTTACAGTGCTCTACGTGATCAATTCAATAACGGTTTCAGAATTTTGTTGGGGCTGCCACGCTTTTGCAGTGCGTCAGCCATGTTTGCGGAAGTACGCATGAATGATTTCCATGCTATAATAAGACACAGAATTGCATCTCAAATGTATCGCCTGAAGGCCAGCACCAACAACTTGCTGGCCGATATAGCGGAGAGATGGGACTGTCCGTTTTTCAGTCATTGGGCGACTTTTCAGCGCCCTGTGTACCATGAACGCAAATAAAAATTTAAGATTTTTTTTATTATTATTAATTAAATTGGCCTCTGTGTATTCCAACTAATCTATAGTAGCTTGTCCTACAGCCTTTATAAAGAGTACTTTGTACATGTACGAATTACAACGACCGCCCGGAGCTCTGGATTTGAATAGAGAATTGTCATGTTTCTTTAACCTATAAGAAAAAATAATAGAAAAAGACGACGTTTTATTCATTTTTCAGCTTTACATCACAGATACTTGAAAATGTAATTGAAAGAAGTGTAAATAGGACTAACAGTTTTGCATACAAATTAATGGTTCGTTCGCGGAGGAGAAAAAGTCATAACCCCTCGTTTTTTCTTCAGAGTCGTCGGGTAAAAAGTATCTTATAACAATCTGGAGATACCCAGCTTTCCGTGTACCAAAAATAGTCGAAATCTGTTTAGCCGATTTAGCGTGATGAAGCCGCAACGACACATACAAACATACAAAAAATAAAACAATCTTTGTCGATTCAGTGACCTGAAAATAGTCCGTAACAATATTTCTTCTGAAAATATCTTCAATGTACATTACTTTAATTTTTACAACTTTATAATATTATAGAAGTGCAAATAGAGTATCAAAACGTGTAAAGAAAAAACCTTACATTTATCTAAAAAAAGCTCTTGTCGCTTGGCTTCCATTCGCTTTATCAAGAGAACTCAAATAAGATAAATGGGATTATTCAATATATTGCTAATGTTTCTACTAGTGTTCTCGATTCTTAGCTCGTTTGCCTTTCCAGCAAAGAGCAGCTACGAATAGTCGCTGACTTCGCAGGCTGATTTTGTCGAAGCGGAAAATTGTTCGGATATGCATTGCACGCTTCACGGAATTCCGCAGTGGAAAAGTCAGCGTCAGTCATGAAAAAAAAAGAGTAAAGTTCACCTGGTGGCAGTAATATTAACTATTTGACTAAGTATGTAACTTTCGATCAAACTATTTTCCGCACTAAGATAACGATATATTTCCTGTTGTAGTCTTAAAAGCGGAATGACTAGGATCCCTTTATTTCTAAAGAGATCTTCTCGGTTTAGTTTCCTTATCAGTTTCATGAATTTCATATACAAGCTAAGTGTTTTGATATATTGTTAATGTTCTTGAGTCTTGTTGCTGGTTTGTTTGGAGCGAAGACTAATTTATGACTTAGTCACTGACAGTGCAGTCGCATTTAGCTGATTTTGTCAAAGCGGTTTCCACTTAAAATCCGCTTCAACAAAATCAGCCAAATGCGACTGCGTTTGTCAGTGACTAGTCATAACTTGCGCTACAAACAAACCAGCTTCACAAAACTCAAGTATGTAACATTTTTTCGGCACTTAGTCAATAAAACCTTTGCAGTTGTAAAATCTAAAATGCATAAAGCACTTTTCACCGGTCATCTTTCCGCACTTATGCACACAACAATACCTTTACAATTCTAAAGTCGTTCAAGTGGGAAATGGGTCGAATATGCGCTGCCAGGTTCACGAGGTTCCGCACTAGCCAAGCCGGTGTTATTCTTGAATAATATTTAAATATAATATATAGTTTTCAAAGAAAGTTAGATATTGGATATAGACTAAGTTTGTAACTTCACATCGGTTATCTTTCAACACTTATATATAAACAATATTGTTGCCACCACCAAGATCGCCTTGATTGTCAATGCGGCGGTATCTCCGCAGTGGCAATGGTGGTTTGGTCATGTGTCTGCAATGGTTTAGTTGAAAGTAACCTAACAATAATTTTGAGTTATATTGAACGATAGCTAATATGACTGTGTCATCAACTCCATCCGTCGCAAAAGTAATAATGATTTATTTGAGTTATAATTTAAAAATAATATTATCTAAAACATAGTAGTTTGTATGGAATATTTACTAACAACAATCCGATTACATTATGTATGTCTTTATCTGACCCTATAAGTCTGAGTTCATCTATACATGTAATAAAGCTGAAGAGGGTCGAAAGTCTGTACATGGAAGATATTCGAAAAAAAGTTGACTGGGGATACTTAGAATTGATAATATGATATATAATCTTTACCAAACTCAGAAAGTTTTATGTCGCGATATCTTCAAGTTTAGGTACATCTACTTAGAAAAACCTTATCTTGTCCAGGTGGAGACGATAGGTGATGCGTACTGCGTGGCAAGTGGATTGCACAGGAAGATCGACACGCATGCGCCGCAGATCGCGTGGATGGCGATGCGCATGGTTGAGACATGCGCGCAACACTACACTCATGAAGGTCAACCTATCAAGGTTTGTGTTTATCGAATACTTTTTCATACGTGATCTTTCATTTTGCAGAGCTTAAACTGTTTAAATTTCAATCTCAATCTTTTGAGATTTTATTAGATACCTATTGAGTATTGTTATCGCCGTCCTTTCATTCATCTCGCTCGCACCCTCATTCATAAAACCTCCTTTTCATATACATTATATCACCCGCACGCCTGCCAAAATAAATAGAATAGGTTTAAAAAAAGAAGAGAAGGATCTGTCTGAGCTGACATATGGAAGAGACGGCTAGGAAGAAAAAACCGCAATTAAAATTTTATATTAACAAAATAGACTGTGAGTTAAGTGGAAGAAGAAAGTGAACCACCGAAGGCGGCCGCCTCATCCTCGAAGTCTTGATAGAAGGTAAGGCGTGCCTCATTCTACATATTCATTTTCGCCAGGACCCATAGGGACCCTCGTCCCTACGGTCCATATAACCCGAGTTTTCGGGTGGTCCTTCGTCCCCGCGCCATCATTTCTGGTCCTTCGAGCCGGATTCTTCCTTCCTCCGCACCTCATATCATTAATTCTCCTCTCCGTCTTTCTTCCCACGCCCGCCCTTACATAGTACGTACTTAAATTACATAAATATAACCGCTCCCGCAATTTAAGTAAGTAAATAAACGTAAGCGTGTTTATTCCTATTCGTAGGAATAGACTATATATATTTCCGTACTCGTATATATCAACGCACATTAATATAACCATTTTGCACTATGGATAAACCAAATATAAAAACCGAAAGTATTGACAGCGAGTATTTTGAAGACGAGTTGTCGATGCTTGAGGCGAGGCGAAACACGCTCTTTGAACTCGTGCAAACCATATACAGTAAATCTTTAGCTGTCGATACTGATGAAGCCAGTAAAGAGAATTTCCTCAATGCTGTTGACACAATAGAAGAAATTCGCACCGAGTTCAAGGACGTGGTTAATGAACACAATCGCACTCTGCTGAAAAGCAAGACAGGTGCCGATCCGAACTACCAGCCTATCATTGCATTTGAAGACCTGTATTGTCGTATTAGGAGAGTGATTAAACGGCTGGAATCAGCCGCCGCGCCAACCGCATCACTGTCTGCGAAGGTGGAGAGGCCTAAACCCGCTTTGCCAGCGAAGGAACTGATGTCCTTTGATGGAGACATTCGTAACTGGCCGCTATTTTACGCCAGTTTTAAATCAAGGGTGCACGACAACCTGTCGCTAACAGATGACGAGAGACTGTATTATCTTATAGGAAAACTGTCGCCTAAGGCTCAGGGCGTCTTCGCGGGCATTACACCGTGTGCCGACAATTATGAGCTAATTCTTGGTAGTCTAGTCGACAGATTTCATGACAAGCGCACTCTCGCCTCTACATACATGGATCAAATGCTCAATCTAAAATTGAACGGTTCCGCTTCCTCATCTAACTTCCAGACGTTTATTGACAAATATGTCACAGCTGCTAACGCGCTGAAATCGTTAAAACTCGACAACTTGTCCGACTATATGCTTCTCCATGTCGCGCTGAAGAAGTTAGATCAGGAAACTATCCGAGCTTTTGAAATGCAATATAGAAATGTCAAAATTCCCTCGTTCGACAACTTCACAGATTTCGTCAAAAGTCAGTATAGGATTTATCAAAACACGCAGCCTACGCAGCCTTGCACCGCCATTGCCAGTACTTCGCGCGATAAATCCGCAAAGCCGCCGTTGCGAAGCTTCGCACCAAATCCACAAAGTTACGTGGCGAGTGCGAATCTTCGCAAATGCATTTGTGACAGCATTGTTCATGAATATTTATTTAAATGTCCTGCATTCAATAACTTGACGCCTTCTGATCGTTTCAAATGTGTAAAAGATCGTAACGCATGCGTAAATTGCTTAAGCATTAAGCACAAAACCCGCGATTGTAATTCAGAGCTAAAATGCCGACATTGTCATCAAAAACATCATACAATGTTGCATTTTGACAATGATAAAAATCAATTGACATCCAACGTCCACATACCTATAAAAAAAGAAAAGCCCGCGACATTTGGTATGTCAAGTACATCCGCAATATTACCTCCTTCGACTGACGGTGTTAAGGCGCCAGTGCTGCCACCAAACGTCAATCCGTCTAGTAGTACGTCCATTGCGGCGCAAGTACTAGCCGTCGCGAATAATAAAGCGTCCGAACAAAGCGCGCAATGTCAGGCGCATACTAAGATATTGTTATCTACAGCGAATGTTCTTGTCCGCGATAATGCCGGTGGTATACACCGTGTAAAGTGTTTGCTTGACTCCGCATCTCAGAGTAATTTTATAACTCAAGAGTGTTGTGCACGTTTAGGTCTGAGTTACAACGGAAATTCATGCGTGACGGTACGTGGCATTGGTGGTGCCGAGAAACCTAGCAAAGGTACCGCAAAGTTTAAAATATTTTCACGATTTAATGAGAACGTGAACTTTGATGTGTCGGGTCTCGTTGTAGACCGAATTACGGGCGACCTGCCGTCAGTGTCTGTGGACGTGTCCGCGTTTTCGCACATACGTGGATTGCCGCTCGCAGATGACACATTTGATACGCCCGCAGCCATTGATGTACTTTTGGGTGCATCTATATTTCCTCATTTACTGCTACCAAATATGGTACATAGTGACGTCAATGGAATACCGCCTGCCATCCAGTCAGTACTGGGGTATATTATAATGGGTGCAGCTCCTGCCTTGAAGGTGCCGCGTAAATTTACCTCGGCATGCTGTGCTTTTGTTCAAGACTCCTTGGACCACCTTCTCAAAAGTTTTTGGGAACTTGAGGAGGTCTCCGCTCCACCCGCTCAAAGTCGGGATGATCTCGAATGCGAGGATTACTTTCGCGCAACAACTACGCGAGATGCTAGTGGTAGATACTCTGTAGCATTGCCATTTTGTGACGATGTATTCAAATTAGGAGAGTCACACTCGGCTGCTCAGAGACGTTTCTTATGTCTTGAAAGGAAACTAGTATCATCAAGCGCTTTACGTGCCGCCTATGACGATATCATTCGTGATTACGTCAGCAAGGGTTATATATCGGAGGTAACGAGCTCGATGAGGGTTTCATCCGCCGCTTACATAATTCCTCACCACGCAGTCATTCGTGAGGACAAAGCCTCGACGAAAGTGCGTATGGTTTTGGACTCGAGTAGCAAGACAAGTTCGGGCCTGTCATTGAACGATGTTTTGCACTCGGGCCCTAATCTACAGGGGGATTTATTTTCAATCCTCTTGAACTTTCGCTTATTTAAAATAGCGCTTTCGGCTGATTGTCGTCAGATGTTCTTGCAGATCGGTATTCGTGAGTCCGATCGCAGATACCAGCGGATTTTATACAGGTTCTCCCCGCAAGACCCTATCGCTATTTATGAATTTAATTGCGTTTGCTTCGGAATGAAGTCCAGCCCGTACCACGCTCTCCGCGTCGTTCGTCAGCTGATTGCTGACGACGGGCATAAGTTTCCGACAGCAGCGGCGATTGCATCGACATGCACGTATATGGATGATGTCTGCTTCAGCATAATGTCAGAGGACTCGCAGCAACAGGACGAATCCACCGCCATTGCCGCTTCTAAGGAGCTAATTAATCTGTTCAAATGTGGTCAATTTGATCTTGTGAAATGGACTTGTAATTCGGATGCCGTATTACGCGAGATACCCGCTTCGCACCGAGCTTCCGTAGACATTGAAATGGATCGGGGGGTATCCCAGAAGATCCTAGGCTTAAGCTGGAACAAGTCAAGTGATTACTTTCATTTCAAAGTAACGGTGCCAGACTCAGCGTGTACTAAAAGGACAATTTTGTCTGCTATCGCGCGTTTATGGGATAACGTGGGCTTAGTAGGTCCCGTTATCTTGTATGCAAAGCTCCTTATTCAGGAACTTTGGTTGATAAAATGCGATTGGGATGACGCTCCCCCATCCCACATCGTGGACTTATGGAATCGATTTTGTTTTGAGCTTCCAAAGCTAAATGAGATTCGCATACCGCGTCATCTTGGAGTAGCACAGGGTTGTACTGTCAATCTCTTGGGGTTCAGTGATGCTTCGGAGCGCGCCTATGGAGGTGTGGTTTATCTGCAAGTCATAAATGGAACTGAAGTGACAGTTCAACTAGTATGCTCCAAATCGAAAGTCGCACCACTTAAAACAATCTCTGTTGCGAGATTAGAACTGTGCGCCGCCGTTCTGCTGTCTAAGCTCATGCGAAAGGTGCTAGACAATTTTGAACCGCGTTATAAAATTGATAAGGTTTTTGCCTTCACCGACTCCAAGGTCGTCCTCTGTTGGATCAGCGCGTCACCGCACCGCTGGCAGACGTTTGTCGCCAACCGCGTTGTCAAGATTATTGAACATATACCGGCCAGCTGCTTCCATCATGTGGCGGGACTTGAGAATCCTGCGGATTGCTTATCACGCGGCTTAACACCCGCGATACTTTTGGATCATCCCCTTTGGTTCAGCGGGCCATCATGGACTATCAAGCATCCATCAGAATGGCTGCTAAGAGAGCTTGATCGTGATACTGTCGGAGAAGTGCCGGAGCTTAAACCGCTTGTTCATGCAACAACTTCAGATGCAGCAGATCCGCTGCTGTATTCTCTCGCCCAGCGAATGTCCTCATGGTCCAGATTACTGCGTATCATAGTTTATGTATACCGCGTTTTTAGGCCAAAACCACGTACCACAACAATTACGCGTTCGGAGTTAGAATTCGCTGAGATCAAAATTCTGTCTTCGTTGCAGAATATGCACTTCAGTGAAGATATAGATAAAATAAAAAATAGTAAATTGTGCTCGCACACTTTGCAAAAACTAAAACCGTTCTTGGATAAAGACGGACTGGTCCGCGTTGGCGGCCGACTAACAAATGCCGACTTGAAATATTCACAGAAGCACCAGATTGTGCTACCGCGACGGGACCATGTGGTCAATCTATTAGTAGATTACTTCCATAAGAAGTATCTGCACGCAGGTCCTGAGACTTTGATGTCTTTACTTAGGGATCAATATTGGATACTTGCGGCTCGACGAGTAATTCGCGAACGAGTGGATAGATGCAACACTTGCTTTAGGGCGAAACCCCAACCATCTTTTCCACTCATGGCAGATTTACCTGGCTGTCGAGTAAATAAAGTAGACAAGGCGTTCTCTCACGCCGGGTGTGATTACGCAGGCCCTTTGCAGTATACACCGGTTCGTGGCCGAGGAATAAAGAGCCGTAAAGCATGGCTATGCATTTTCACTTGTCTCACGACACGCTGCCTGCACATTGAGATAGCGACAGAGTTGAGTACTGCCAATTTCTTGGCTGCTTTAAAGCGCTTCTTGTGTCGCCGTGGCCCTGTACAATGTCTTTATACGGACCATGGTACCAATTTTATTGGGGCTAATTCGTATTTGCGGGACCTATACAAGTTCCTAAATGATCATCGCCCACACCTTGAACAAGAGCTTGCTGAGAACCGCATAGACTGGAAGTTTATTCCACCTGCTTCCCCACATTTTGGAGGTGCTTGGGAAAGTATGGTGAAAGTGGTAAAAAACCATCTTGTCAAAGCGATTGGTGCCCAAATACTGTCATACGAGGAGCTTTTAACTACACTCACGCAAATAGAGGCTCTCGTGAACTCGCGACCATTGACAGCTATGAGCAGCGACCCCGCTGAACCGTCAGCTCTAACTCCGGCTCATTTTCTCAACACCGCACCGCTATTGTCTTTACCTGCGCCACTAGCCGGGGAAGTCAATCTGCTTAACCGATATATTCTTCTTGATAAGATAGTGAAGTCTTTCTGGAAGCGATGGAGTGCTGAATATTTGCACCAGCTGCAATCGCGAGCAAAATGGTCTGTCCCATCGATACCTATTCATGTTGGCACAGTGGTTGTCATAAAAGTGGATAACGTGCCGCCGTTTTCATGGCCTTTAGGTGTTGTAGAGGCAGTTCATCCCTCAAAGGACGGCACAACTCGTGTCGTTACAGTAAAGACGAGAAGAGGTAGCGTCACTCGCTCTGTAGTGCGATTGTGTCCACTGCCTAGTCAATAACATATTCTTTATGTAAATATTATTAGACCTTAATTATTTTAATTTATTTCCGCGTTAATCGCGCCTTTTATGTTTATGCTTCTGATTAAGATATTTCATATGATTATTGATATTTATTTACTCAAATTGAGAGGAACTCGTTATTTTGGTTTCTCTTAAAGGGAACCCTTTAAGGTCGGGGGAAATGTTATCGCCGTCCTTTCATTCATCTCGCTCGCACCCTCATTCATAAAACCTCCTTTTCATATACATTATATCACCCGCACGCCTGCCAAAATAAATAGAATAGGTTTAAAAAAAGAAGAGAAGGATCTGTCTGAGCTGACATATGGAAGAGACGGCTAGGAAGAAAAAACCGCAATTAAAATTTTATATTAACAAAATAGACTGTGAGTTAAGTGGAAGAAGAAAGTGAACCACCGAAGGCGGCCGCCTCATCCTCGAAGTCTTGATAGAAGGTAAGGCGTGCCTCATTCTACATATTCATTTTCGCCAGGACCCATAGGGACCCTCGTCCCTACGGTCCATATAACCCGAGTTTTCGGGTGGTCCTTCGTCCCCGCGCCATCAAGTATACTTTTGACCATTGAGTAGCAAGAAGGGGTAATTACACAAAAGATCCCACTGGGTCGAAGTGTATCCGTAAGGACCCCGGATATCAAGATAAGATAAGATAAGAGTATATTTTTTGGTTAAATTAGCTTTGACAGAAGAAAAAGTCTAAAAAAATATGGGTTCACTTGGCAAATAAACTAGTTTGGAAAATATAAACATTCTTGTAATGAGTATTCCTTACCCAGCTGTGCCACAGCATAGTCCGAGTTATGTTTTCTAATTAGCTTGCTCTGACCGGCGAAAGGCGAAATTTTGTGTTAGCCTGATAAAGTTTTTCGAAAAAATAATCATGAATCTTTTTATAGCGAGCGTGTGCAAAGCCATGAGCGTATTTTATTTTTATCAATAAATGCGACCGTCACAAGCCTTCCGCATGCACATTACCTTCCCGCACTTACTTAAGCTTCCTTGTTTCCGCACTTCCATATTTTTAGGAAAATCTTATCATTATCAGGTTCGTCCTAGTTTTTGAACCTATGGTACCATTGAATTTGCCCAGGTACACGAAACGAGCCCAAAAAGTGATTGTTTTATAATGGTTTATTTTATACATTGTTTACTTTAGAATATATTGATGAATTATTTGGGAAAATATGTTGACTTTTAGACGACGCTTGTAATCTTAACAACATCTTTATACATTCAACACAGCACATTTGCATGAAATTCGACGTTTGCCAAGCTTAGCTTTAGCTTCAAGCGTATTTTGTGCAAGCATCCTGGACTATCTTCAATATTGGTATTAACTCTCTTTGTCTAGTCTTGCATGATGCAAGGATAACATTCATAGAGTAATAATATTATACATTTTGCAGTATCATTGTATAATGCACTTGGTTTCGCAGTGGTTTGATAGACAGTTAACAGACGTGTTAATTAAGTTTATCCAAATGATTAGCCTTGTTTAGCTGGATGATAATAATTTGATTGCGGAGTTAATATGTATGCGGAATTCCGTAGTAGTCATATATGGGGCGTTAGATTTTTTTAGAATCTGACTTGGAACTGGGTATACCCATATGTGATTAGATCTCCTTGCCAGTAATCAAATTCAGTGGGGGAGCGCAAATTCACAAGTGTGAATGCCATTGAGGCAACTTGAGGTAAGAGATCTTTGATGATGTTGCGATTTGAGTTCGTTAAACAGCGCAATGTCAAACCACGCAATCTATTTGATCTGAATTTTTTAGTTGACTTTATTTTCAACAGATGCGTATAGGCCTTCACACTGGGACTGTACTCGCTGGAGTGGTGGGTCGCACCATGCTGAAGTACTGCCTCTTTGGACATAACGTCACTCTGGCCAACAAGTTTGAGTCTGGATCCGAACCATTGAAGATCAACGTCAGTCCGACCACTCACGAGTAAGTTTCATTAATTTCATTATACTATTGGATTTTGCGTAAAGGTACTTACAATTTCGTTGCCGAGCGCAGACACCCGCATGTTCCGCTGCACTCCAAATTGAACCTTATAAATGTATCAATTTTCCGTGTGCCGAGAAGAGTGAAGTAGATTTGCACCTTTAGACATCCGGGATGTAAAGTATCCAAGATTAGTGCTATTTTTGTATATGTAATCTTTTCGCTGTCGTTTTGGTTTCTCAACGTTGCCAGGCGCCTAACCTACGCCACGCAGCAAAAAGTATCTACCAGCGGCATTATCAGCATTGAGGAAATTTGCATAAATTGACGCGCAACGTGCGGAATAAGCGAATGTTCGCTTCTTGAGCGGCGTAATGATTGCAAAAATTGCTAACTCTCTCGCTCACTCGCAGCTCGCTCTCTCACTTGTACGCTGCGCGCGACTTTCCCTAAAATAAAACAGAGTACCTTCTGTACTTGTACTATTGTTTATTCTGTGAATGTGAAAAGACATGGTTTTAGTTCTTAGATCCTAATGCTACGGTTTTGATGGCCAAATAATATATATCTTCTCTTCGCAATATTAATGTTATCAAACGTTAGTACGTTAGTAGTAGTAGTTTCGAGATAAACGTTATTAAAATTGGCAATTTAATGCAACATTACGTTATCTCCGTTGCAACATAATGTTTGTGGTCATTAGGGCAGAAACTCGACTAGAGACCGCGTACCGGCAAACGCAGCGGGGCAGGTCACCCGCAAAGTGGTCGGACGACCTGGTTAGGGTTGTGGGGACTCGCTGGATGCAGGTCGCCTCTATCCGGCCCATGTGGAAATTTATTGAGGAGGCCTGTGTCCAGCAGTGGACATCCTATATCCTATGGCTGTAATGATGACGATGATGAACGTTTGTCTCACCTATTGATTTAGGTTAGTTTTTGGTAGCAGAGCACCATTGGCAATTACTATCACAGCTTGCCGTGGCGAAATACTAAGCGGTAACTTCTTTCAGAGCTATCCTGTTGTAATCAGCTGTTTAAAGAAACTCCCGCAAATAATGTAACTTAAACTAAATTAATGCAGTATTTTGTCAGCGGTTGAAGTGTAACAGATTCGCCTAAGGGCTTTGACAGAATTATGCATAGTACAGCAAACCCATGTGCACAGAACGGGGGAAGATGACCGCAAATATGCCAAGTGCACTTGGTTCTCTCGGCGAAGAGCACAAGAGCCTCTTGATTCTGTTGGTTTAATTTAATTGCTCCACACTTGCCGTTCGGCGACCATTGGGCATACAATATGAAAGAAAGAAAGAAAACACATTTATTGCAGCGAAAAAATAGCACAATCACAAGAAGAAATCTTAAAGAGAGAATTAAATTAAAATTACCTTAAATCTCTTGAAAATGCACTTAATATAAGGATACAATACAATATGTACAAAGGTGCTGCCATGTCCGCAACAAAAGGCCACCATTCAGCATGATATGGATAATATCGCAGCGCTGGTTTTTCGTGGGACCCGAAATATGGATCCTATTGATTTATTACGAAAATCTTGATGTTTTATCATCAAGATCTTCGTGATTTTTAAAGTTAATTTCTTTACCAAGAAATGATATACTTAACATAAAAAGATGTAAATAAAGAAAAAAAAAACCTTATTTTTTCTTTATTTAGTGCGTGTTTCCCAGCAAGGCACAAGGTACCAGTTCAAATCCGGTCGGAGTCTTAAAAAAATATTTTTTTAATTTATTATTTAGATCTTTGTATTTTAAAAATTAACCCTATTATTAAGTGATGTCATATATATAATATACTTTTTATTAATGGGTATTTTTTCCCAGTGGTTCAAACTGACATGTTAGTGTTTTTAAGCTGGCAATGTTACTTTTTCTATTTGTATAGAAAATATAGAACAAATGACTAATGTAACATTCTGTCAGCGCTTGAATTACAACAGTCTGTCATAGGTCTTTGACAGATTTCCGCTTAGTATAGCAATTTGGCGTGGAAGCCGACCGCAAGTACGCTGAGTGCACTTGGCAGAGAACACAAGAGCCTCTTGATTCTGTTGGTTTAATTGAATTGCTCCACACCTGCCGTTTAGGGCCATTGGGCATCCAATATAAACCCTCTCATCATCTCACGCCATATATAGGCTACAGAATAGTGTGCACATTTTTTTTGTGAGTGGGTTTTCGTCCCAGTAATTCAAACAGTCGTGTCAATGTTTTTTTAAAATGTCAATATTAAAGTAAGTAGTAACACGTAACTTTTTCGCTCTTGAAATAAAATTATTTTTCGCTCTTGTTACAATGATAGTAAGGACTAAAAATGTCTTAGAGCATTTAACTACTGGCGATGACAAGCCGTGTTACTACAAAAACAAATTATTCATGCATTTTTTGCGCGAGTGAGGTAAACACGTACAGCACACTAAGGAAACGTTCCTATACAAACGCACATATTTAAAAAAATCACCTACAAACAAAAAAAACACCCATACACTAACAATTTACTGTTTAAACCGCCCGCGATTGTGCTGGCACTTTAGCTTTGAATGTCCGTATGGTACCCACTGTTTAAATTCTATAAAAAAGTTACGTGTTTCAGTTTCCCTTACTTATTTTTGGTTTCTATAAAAAAAATATAACACAAAGTAATTTCCCATTAGGAATCGAATTATAACCGACTGGCTATAGGGTTTTGACCGATTCCATCATAGTACAACCGTCTAGCACGGAAGCCGGCCACAAACACTCTAAGTGCAATCGGGCCCCATGGCAAAGAGCACAAGAGCCTCTTGATTCTACTGGTTTAATTTAATTGCTCCACACATGCCGTTTGGCGACAATTGGGTCTCCAATATAAATCTTATCATCAACTGATATTATTTATATGTCACATTATAAAATAAACAGTTCATTCTTGGGTAATTTTCCTCCCAGTGGTTCAAACTGACTGTCATTTCAGTGTTTTTAAAGTGGCAATGTTACTTTTCTCTCTGTATATAAAATATAGAACAGATACTTAATGTAATCTACCATCTTTGTTTGAGTTATAACAGACCGGCCAAAGGGCTTCGACAGATTTTAGTATAGTACAACCGTCTGGCTCAGAATCCGACCGCAAATACGCTGAGTGCACTCGGACCCCTTGGCAGAGAGCACAAGAGCCTCTTGATTCTGTTGGTTTAATTTAATTGCTCCACACCTGCCATTTGGAAGAGTATGTAAAGTGTTAAAGCGCATGGTTGCTCTGAAATTTATTAAGAGATTCAGTCTTTTTAGTCTTTTTGTGGTATAACCGCTCGCTACAATAAATAATGCGTATATTATGCATGACAAAATTGATCGATATTAAAACTAAGTGAAAAAGACAATTTGGAGGTCAATGAATCGAAAAATACCTATTTTTAATGTGTATGTATGTGTCTTTGCGGCTTAATTACGCCAAACGACTTGAAAAACTTAAACTATTTTTGGCGCACACGTATATGCGCTTATTAGTAATTTAGATTTTTCAAGGTAGCTAACTTTTACAGAAAAAAAATGTTTCTCTTAGTCTACTCGTGAACACGAAACTGTTGAAACGTCGTCAGGAACTCAACAATTTAATTTGAAATTAATTAAGGAGGAGTGATAAGCTGATAAGATACGCACAATGGCCCGGTTTCCACGATCTAATTGCGAAAAATAAGAGCAAAACCAAGCTCATATGATGCTACTTTATTTCACATTATTCATAACTACTACACTATTGAGCTTTCAATTTACAAGAATAAAATAACTCGAACTCACAACACAATCCCAAGGCAATAACAAACGACTTTCCCCGCACCCACAAAGGAAACTCCCGCATTTAGCTAAATTGCGTATCACCGCCGAACAAAAAGTTCAATCTAACTCCAACATACCTGGCTTCGTTATTAGTTCCAGTTCAAAGCGGAACGATAAACCATAAGGGCAAATCAATTCTAAGGGAAACTTTTTTCGCAGGTGGCTGATAAAATTTCCGGGCTTCGAGATGGAACCTCGGGAACGCTCCTGCCTACCGAATTCGTTCCCCAAGGACATTCCGGGAACATGTTATTTTCTTCACAAGTACAATCATCCTGGTACAGATCCGGTCGCTCCTCAGGTGAGTTTATTTTTTTGTGTGGTTTCTTTTTGGTTTGGTGTTTTTGAATTTTACTTCTTATAACTAGGACGGACATAAGTATGGTGTTATTGAGTTTAATCGTTATTTTGCTTTCAATAACACGAGATAATTATAAAGGTACATTTGAGATTTGTATTAGATATAATTGGACTTCTGATAGGCATGGAATTTCATCAAAAGATTGTTATTTAAAAGAAGCAAAAGAAATAGTTAATTTTGCCAAGCACAACAAGACTTTGAAAATTGCCCGGTTTATTTAAAGAAACTTAACACAAAAAAACAAGATTTTAGTGCAAAAATTAACTAAGTCAACGAAAATAATCAGAACAGAAAACACTACGAAAACATTCAGACATATGAATTTTTTTGGGGTAATTTAAACCTATGATTAAGTTTATTTTACTGAGTAACCTTTCTTGACTTTTAATGGCCCTGTATAAGGTCTGTAAAAAGATTTAACCTTAATCTTCTAGAACAGACTTGAGCAAAACTTTCAGAGCGACGCCATTTAAATTATCTAAGTTTTCCGTTCCCATTGTTCTACTAATGTCCCAAACCTAAATCATTTTAGAAATTCCCCAAAAACCCCGGGTCGTTCCCAAGAGCTGCTAAGTTTAAATCATTCTTTGTAACTTTGCAAGTTGAGTAATTTGTTTTCTTTGGCAGGTCAAACATATAGAAGATGCTTTGAGAGATTTCGGGATAGGACCGGCGAAGCCAGACATCGCTGAGGAGCCTACTTAGTTGCGGTAATGTGGAATTCTAAGAAGCTGACCGCGGAATTTAGTTACAAACTTTTGCTATAGGTTCTCATCCTTAATTTGCTGTAGTATACATTTGTAAGTGTATGTTTAGCGTTTAGTTCATTAAAGTACGTTTTTGTTTTGGAATAAGTAACAACAAAAAAGGATAATGTTTCATGTTTTTGAAAGGAGCCGATTTGTAAATGTACATAATGGATTTTGAGGTATCAGTAAACTTAGTAAACTGCAGCTTAAGTCAACAGCAGGCCACCATATAATAACTTCTGTAACGAACAATAATTTCACGTGCGATCAAATAACTGAATAGAATTAAAACTGCTTTCTACCCTAGGGACTGGTACGTTAAAATTAATTATAAAATCGGTGTTTATATATATAGCGGACTATTTGAATATAGTCAAACTGTATTATTATTTCACACTAATTTAAACATTCAAAGATGCAGGGAATAAAAGGAACTAATAAAAAACACAGAGGACGCAGTATGGCTACTAAAGAAGACGTCACACTGTTTTCCTACATTTGATATGTTATCTTCTCCGGAATCGTTTTGATGTTTTTCAAAATACTCAATTTTACGGCCCGGTCATGTTTATTAAACGATACATACTACCAGCTGTCATTTGTCATTGATTGATTACGTATCCACGAAAGTGACGGTTGCTTTATTATTTAGGTATCGCATGATAAACGCGACCGTTATAAGTTCATGTTGATGAAAATAAATCACTTACAGAAATTAGAAGGTAAATAAAGTAGAACAACAATCAGTTGCTAGTTATCGCTCGCTAAAATATTCCCATGCCGAATTTATGTAATGCCTATAAAATAATTAATTCAAGTATTCGTAGAATCTACATCAAAAGAGATTTGCATGAAAAGGAGCGTATCGTACGCTAATACTTTGGACTAAGTAGCTAAGATTTCTCGAACATTCTCAACGTTGTAAGTATCCACAGTTAGCTGTGTAAATGTTTAAATTCGTGGATCAAACGTTTCGTATTACGAATCCTCAAAGTTTTTTTATATTTTCCGTTTGTCCGAATTGCCGGATTTTCTGCTTGTTATGTCTGTCGATGTTTTCAAATCTTGGTAACGATTGTGAGTTTTAATATTAGATTTATTGTTGTAGGCTGGTAAAATGTGAGTATAGGAAGTTATGAAATGTTGTGTGTGTGTAAATAATTCAATTTCTGAAGGCGCTTTATATTGGTATCATTACATACTTATTTAGGCTTTGCGTTGGTTGTTTTCTACGACCCCTATATATCGGTGGGAGAAAATTTCCACCACGAAAATAACTGTCATATTTTGCTAACGGTCTGCTTACTGACACATCTATACCATAATAAAGTTATAAAAATTTAATGACAATTATATTAAAAAAAAGTGAAATGGACTATTATGTCACTGAATTAAAAATATTTTGTTTAGATTTTTGTATGTTTATAATTGTGTATGTGTCGTTGCGGCACCATCACTTCAAAACGGCTAAACATATTTCAACTATTAGTGATACATGGACATCTACATATTGGGCATCCACAGATGGTTATAAGATACTTTTTATCTGAACTCTCTACGCTAAAGAAAAATAAGGGGTTATGGTTTTTTCTCCTCCGCGAACCAAGTTGTCCAATTCTAGTTCATACATAAAAATCATTTGTCATAGCTGGACTGGTATATAAATATCATTGTTATATGATGCGTTTTCGTAGATTGAATTATCAATACATATATTATTTACGCTTCTCACTCTCTGAGCAGTATGAGAAAGTAGTAAGTTCGATGAGTTGTATATGTTAATTTTTCACATGTAAAGTATATTTCGAGTGTATCATATTTTATTGTAACATGGCCTATAGATTCAATTATATTTGAATTAATTTTGATGTTAACAAACTTCCAAAACGAATTGATATTTTGATTTAAATTATCAATACAAATTTAGGTACATTCTTGGTTATACGTAGAACCACAAATAGCGATAGTATTTAATAAGCCTCCAATCATATTTATTAGTCAAAGCAGTAATCTTAATCCAATATTCGTGTATTTAGATTCACATACGAGTATAGCTTGGCAAGTTCTTTCGTGGCACTACCATGCTCTGCGGGCGACGGGGGGAAAGACAGCGGGGGCGAGTAAGAAGTGTGCGCGCGGCAGGGTTTTCGGTGCTCCGCCGTGCGCACACTTCATACCCACCCCCACTGTCTTTCCCGCCCCGTCGTCATCACACCATAGGTTTGTCATGAAAGAACTTGTCACGCTAGAGTAATTAATTGACCTAACATTGATAATGATTCAGTTTCTTATTTCAATCGGTGTAAATAAACGTTTAGTTATTAGAACTAAATTAGACGGTTAAGTAGGCCTGTGATTAATTTTACCTTTTAGTTCCTTATCTTTGAGAAAAAATACATCAAAAATGTTTTTTTTTTTTTATACAAATATGATACACGCCAGTACCAAAGAGGCCACTTGAAGAATGCAATGGACGATGTAGTTTCAACGAATAATTATTTTAATTACAAATTCGTTTTTTATTTAATTAAAAGCAATATTTTGTTGCAATTAATGTTGCTATATGCCGTTTGTCATATTACTTGTACCTATTTAAAGTTAAGCGTAATTTATAATTATAAATACCTAATAAAAATAAATAGCATGAAGCTCCTTCTCACAAGACTTCTAGCGATTCTATTTAGTAACTTATATAATTACCATAGGCTTCTTGTAATCCATTGTAAAACCTTTTTGTATTTATAAAAGTACCAAAATGTATAAAAAATAATGTATTTCAATATATAGTGATCTATGTGAAGCTTTACAATCTCGTATATTTATAATTGTACATAAAATTGAACCTGGGATAATACGACTTACATAGTTATAATGCATCATCGTAGGCATAGTAATATGTAGGCTAAAAATAATTTTGGCATTTACTTTTTTTACGTCATTTATACAATTAGCGTTTGTCCGGATTAGGGTTTTTGATCGGAATCCATTTTATATGGAAGATCCGAATCCAGATCATTCATACAAAATTAATCCGAATTGAAAACACTAACCCGGATCCATTTTGTTAGGAGGATCTGAATCCAGTTCCGTTTTAACTGGATTATTCATAGAAAATTAAATGGATTCATTTTGTAAGGAAGATCCGGATCCATATCCGTATTATCAATATCGTTAATACAAAATGGACCCGGATTAAAAACCCTCGTAACGGTCTATTCTTATGATATCGACGGGGTATGACTTTTTTTATATGACCGCTTTTTGTTTTAATCCCCAGATAAAAAAAAACTCTCTTCATCTAAGTCCCACAAAAAAACTACTTTGCTTTAAGAGATGATTAGTGCATTCAAAATAACTTTAAAAATAAGTTAATTTCGTGATTACGTACTTTCTTTCATTTTAATATATATTTTGTCTCTAATAAGGTAAATATCAAAATTATTTTATGAAAATTATTAAGTTACGTGTAAAGTTATGACTATTTCAAATTCATACTTTATTATTGAATGATACCTTATTTGGTACTAATTAGATACAATTTTGGTTTTTCTTCTGATATTATAATTAGAAATTATCTTTACAGTGATTTGGAAAATACTCATGTAAATTATGTTTTAATTAGTTTTTAGTTTAAATAACAACATTCCTGCCGCCTGCCTGACAGATTACTTCGGTTTGTTTAATACACAGGGCACTAGATTAGTTTTTTAGGATATTAGGTCATTATGGTAATTAGCAATAAGATCTGTGTAGGTATGTATTAAAAAGCGTACGTTCTAAAGTAGTTAATATGCTTTCAGCAAAACCTTGATACTCATTTAGATTAAATGCTTAAGAAACTTGTGAAAAAATTTATTAGGTTATATCAATTTCATGGAATTGTTACCCTTGGTTCTTATAAAAATATGTACATGTCAATTTTTCATTTGAAAACAGACAAACAATATATTATAATGACAAGTTAACACACAAGATTTTCTCAGCAGACACTTTTAATGACGCTGAAAATCGCATTTATTTGTGATAAATGGAATATTCAGCTGTTTTCGGATCGCGAAAAAAAAACTTCATAAATGTATTAACTTCGCAACGGAGATATTCAAATGACGAAAGCTACTCCTGTAAACTTCATCAAAGTTAACGAAGCTAAAGTTTGAGAAGTAATCGAGTCCTCTCATTCTCTTAATTTGACATTCCTACTGGGTGTAAATATGCCTTAACTATAATACGTATGCATTTATATTGACTGTATCTTCTGGTAAAAAATAAAATAAAAACTATTAGCGAAAACAGAGAGGTTATGATGGTCTAGGTTCTAGCGCAATTTAAAACAAAATGACAAAGTATCCGTCACTTTCAGCCGCATATGTGAGGGCGGGAGTGACAGTTACTTTATTATTTCTTTATCGAGCGATAAACGGGACCATCGTAAGCATCAGTGGCGTGGCCACCATATAAGCCACCGGGTTGGCCAAGGAAAAGCTTATAACCACCTGTTCACTTAAATATGAGTACATGAATATGCTTCGGCTTCCCCTGTAATTTTCCTGATGACACGCCACTGGTAAGCATACTTGACGGCACACTTGACACCAAAAAAATAGAAAAGTTTCGAAATTTCCCAGATTCTATATTATATATTTATATCTCCATCTTTTTTATATGTACGTCCTTGTATTAATCCACAATCGATATCAGTTAAGTATTGGATTAAATCTTTTGCACTTACAAATAATTATGAATAAAACTGATTTAATTTTCTGCCACTTTTAGTGTAGCATACTATACAGAGCAAATCAAATTGATATTAAGGGGCTTACAGCTCTGAATGACCTTCGATCTGCAGCTCTTTGCTTTTCCGTTTTGTACAGCGACCGTCGTTACTAATATATCGTTTCAGTTTATCTTCAAGAGTCACCGAAACCAAGATAAATGCCATCAAACTTTGTTATATTTACGACGAAAAACCTGTTTTTGCCACTTTTCTCAAAAAATACATGCGTTTAAAAAAAAACACTTGCGTAGCAAGTTAGGTCTTTTCATAATAAACAATTAGGCATACATTTGGAGGCTGTCAAAGGTTTGTTGTGAGACTAGATACGCAATCTTTATTTTTATAGACCTCTCTGTAAAAATCCATAATTGATTACATAGAAATATATTTTAATTTTAGAATGCAAGAAAGTGTTAAATAGAAACTGAACTATTATATAAACCATTTTTTGAAAGTTAGTTTGGCCATTCCAGGGACTAGATACAAAACAAAAACCATGAAATATCGTACATTTACGCTTGGAGCCCCTCAATAATTTTTGGGGCATTATAATAGTTATTTATTTTATCACATTCCATTAAATACTGTGTTTGACATTTTGCTGTGTTGTGATTTAGCATTGTAAAAGCTACTGTTATTATTAAAATAATTTTAAATACGCCATATGCTATGTTTTAAAGCGTTTAAAGCACATATCGCCTAGGTTAGGTCTCATCTAGTCATTATAGGTAAGCTAAGCGTATAGGATCTTAGAAATATTGCTCTTTTTAATCGTTTGTGTATGCTTGCGAGATCAGTACTTTTCCGTTTTTTGTGGATAATTTAGTCTTAGTAACAGCTTTTAGCCATCTAGTCACTAAGCAGAATATTAAACGTAGGTATAATAATCTTATTTTAATAGACAATAAAATGTATAAAGTATGGGGCTAATTGCGTGAATAATATAGCCGAAAAACAATGAAAATTGAAAAAAATATTACTCAGAATATGTATAAAATCTATCATCTCTATTAGCTGTAGGTATGAAGTTTCAGATATTTTGAGCCTGTCACTGATTATTTTACGACATACAGATTAGTATCAATTAAATTGTACGCCATTGTCATAACATGAATGTGCACAATAATAGTATTTTGCTAAACTTGTTTAAAAATGAACTTTCTTCTTTAGCAATCAAATTTAAAATTTGTGCACAATTTGGAAATTTTAGCTTTAGTTTCCATTAGAGAACACTACTCACTCTCTTAGTTTTAATCTGATTCACCTGCTGATTCTCATTTAAGATGAAGATTATATTAAAATTGTGTATAATTAGGTGTATGTATTTAAAATAGCTATCTATTCTCGGTTGTCGTAAGTAACATGAATAGCGAACCAAATTAGTCTGAAATTTGTCTTAACATATACACAATTACGTGGCTGTTTTCTGAAATAAATTGCACTAATTATGGAGTAAATAAAATTCACTATTACAAGTCTATACGGCCTACCAAAATACAATAAACTTCTTATAGTAATTTCTCTGTGATAAAATGGTAACTTTTTCTAAATTCACTATTCGTTTTAGAAAAGAGTTCCGATCAAGTAAAAGAGAGGCTACGAAACCATAGTCGCTAACATTTTAAGTGGTGCTCCATTAGACAAACCTGGACTAGTAACTTTTTATGATATGTGTCTTTCTCAAGCTTATATAAAAAAAAAGTTTGTAATAATTGGCACGAAATAAGTGTTCAATTCACTTGCATTTCATTGATATTTCGTGTCAAATAAAGTTAAACGTTATATCTGTAATACTCAAAAGATTCTAGAAGCATAATGCGAGATTCTTATAATGTGACAAGTGTTGGTCGGTATTTCTACGGTGAAAATTTGAACGTTTTAAAAAATAACGTTACGAAAATAAAAAAAGTAGCTATTTGATTTCATAAAAACAAACATATATGATAAGGATTAAACCCGCGACGTCTACAGGATAACCAAACATACCGCCATTATAAATACGGAGTTCGACAACAATGCAACACTGAGGCGTTTAAAACACCCAAATATACACCGTAGAAACTCAGGGACCAACACTGTAGGGGTCACTAATTACATCCTCATAATTTTCCGCGCATTGGCCAATAGTTACAATGTTTTAATATGTCAAAAACCATCGGGCCTGTGATGGTCGCGATTATCGCGCCGGAGATAAATAACACAGCTCCTGAAACATTCATTCTAGTGCGAGAGTGACGGATGTTAAATCATTTATTTATCTCGTGATAAACGCAATCAATCAGCATTTTCCTTTAACTTGCTTCAAAATATTGAAAGCTTTACTCAGAGTTAATATATATCTTAGTATAACACATAATCCTGGTTTAACCTTTTAGCTGCCGAACAAAACACTGGAGCAAAATGTTACTCATTGTGTCGTTAGGGGGGCCTTTTCAGCCCCCAATTGTAAATGTCAAATATTTTAGTGTTGTCTTTTGAATATTGCCTAAGACCACGGCCTTCTATTAAATTATTGAATGTGTGTGATAGTCACAAGTCTTAATATAGAGTTATAACTGTCACTTCGATGTAAGCTCTTTGTATCACGCTGTAATGTTGTACTTCGTTTGATAAGTTCCTTGCCGTCAAAATGATGCACTGTTAGTGAAAAAAACTATAAAAATAAAATGTTTCTTTCGTATAATGTTGTTTAATTACACATCCCTATGTGGCTTTACCTTTTAGTGATTTAAATACTAATAATAGAAAATGAAAAATCACACGTTCTAAAATTATCAGAAAGATTATCGTGAACCTATAATGCTTAATCAAATTAATTGTATAGTAGAGAATGTCTTGAATAGGATAGGAGAGAAAATGCCAATACTAACACTAATAGAAATTACAAGAGGAAATATTATAGGCCATCTGTTAAGACATGACTTTTTCCTCCAAAACATCATAGAAGGAAAAATCGTGGGAAAGAAAGTAAGGTAGAGGAAGGCCAAGACGAATTATTTTGAGCAAATAAAAGAAAAGGTTAAAGCCATGTCTTGACGACCGGTTTGGCTCAGTGGGAGTAACGTTGCATGCGAAGCTGAGGTCCTGGGTTCAAATCCCGGTAAGGGCAAATATTTGTGTGATGAGCATAAATATTTGTTCCCGAGTCTTGGATGTTTTCTATGTATATAAGTAATATATCTATTAAATATATCGTCGTCTAGTACCCATAACACAAGCCTTATTGAGCTTACCATGGGACTAGTTAGATTTGTGTAAAATTATCCCGTAATATTCATTTATTTATTTATTTATCAAGAAGTGAATGAGGAAGGCCAAGAAAGAAACGGCTGGCGACTGCTACACCGACAAGAGCGTAGCTCTTAAATTGAACAAGAGAAGATAATGCCCAATTATACCATGCATGGTTAGTAATAACTAAGGAGCGAAAGTATGGTGCCGATGGGGTCATTGTGACGCAAAGTCGCATATAGGATGTATATTTTAAAACAGTATTGCCACACCCCAATGATTCTTAGTAATGCAATAATGGTAATCTAAATATTATTTTTATCAACAAACATGTTTGGTATTTATATAAAAAAAATAATGAAATACGATACGAACGATTTTTGTTATTGGGTAATGTGATTCTAACATAAAATATTTTTTCTGAAGTAAATGAAAACACAACAAATGTTCCGTGGATGACAAAGTATACAGAACACTTGAAATTTAAACATAATATCTCATCTTCTTTCTTATGTACATATATACATTACACATGTACATTCAGGGCAATATAATTCTTGAATCTCCCGATAGTTATTGACTTTCATAAAAAATGGCGTTGGTCATAATTCCTATAACCGCACCTGGAGCAAATATTGTTGTAGTGACCTACACTTTTCTCTATCTTACTATCAATAAACTACAAGAGGCCACTAAGTCGTTGTGTAATTAGGTATCTACAATCTAGATGCGTCTTAGCACCACCCACAATTTTTTCTACTTTGCCCTCAGGTAGAGAATGCCTCATGGCATTAAGTTCGCCTTTTGTACGATAAGTTTTCTTTTGTGCAATAAATATTAAATAAATAAATTAAAAACACTATGTATGTAGCTTGACGTCATACGTCTATCATCGGCTCCATAGTTTCGTTCCTTGGAATAACTATTGTTTAACGGCTGATTAGCTATCAATAAATAACAGAGTATACTAAAATTGGGCCCTACATCTAAAATAAATACTAAATTTGTATAGATACTATTGAAAAACCACCAAGGTCAAGTGATTAATGCATAAATAACATTTAAGCTCATTATACAAATTTGAACCACCTTCATATGCAAAACTGTCCACAGAAACTAATAATGTCTTCAGTGTAACTTAAATTTATGACAGCACAACTTAACGGATCAACATAAATCAAAGTTAATACAATTAATCAACCCAAACAATTTCTTGTTAACAACTCCTTAATTTAATGCTTGTCTCGTTCAAAAATACATCCTTAACGAGGGAACTTGTAAACATGGCCTTTGCGGATACATTTTCTAAACTTTGATGATTAACTGGTAATATTTCCTAAGAACCTTTATTTAGTACGGCAATATTTTAAGAAATAAATAAACAAAAGCAAGTCTTTAAACGGTTAGAAATTGTTTATTCAATTAAGGTCCAATGGGGTAGTTCCGAATATGTTTTGAAGAAAATGACTTTTTTTTTATTGATGTCTACAATTGATGTTACTAAGTACAAAACAATTAAAAAAAAGACTGCTTGAACATTTTTGCCCACCCTAAAACGGCAGACACAATATGCAAGTACAGATAACAGTTTAATTTTAAACATTTGACTTATTTTGTACCATCAATCAAATATGGCTTTACAATGCTACTAAGTATCTAACATCAGAGCACTGGATGGCTAAAGAATAGTGAGCATTGACCTATGTCAATCCTCTGATAAGATGGAATTATAAGTAATTCTCCAAAAATAACACAATTTCGAAACATGCACCTTTATATAAAATCTTAAAGTCAAGATTGGAGGCGTTCAGAGAGGAGGATGGAGCATGCTGACAGGGAAAATTGAAAGCAAGCGTACACCAGGCTGCCATGCGCCCGCTACTCGTCATACCTCTTTGGCACCATTTTTTTATAAGTTAAATTGCTTATTGTGTGGTTTTTGACATCGAAAAGATTCACTCGTCAATTTATTTCTACGACGATCATCCACTTAAATTACCAATACCAGATAGAAAATACAATTCAATCAGATGGGTGACAATGTAGAAGTTAGTCGATTTTTAATGGGATATTATTAATGGCACAGCAGACAAATAATCACCTATCAATTTATTTTCGTCAATTATATACTATTTACATCAAAAATGGCTAGCAAAAATTGTACTGCAGATAATAAGAAAATACACATCAGCACGACATATTTTTTTATTCGAACGCTGGACAAATATACGACAGTCTTATCATAAATACTGACTGCACACCAAATTAACTAGAGTGCACGTAAAATATTCATTCTCATAGCAAATAAACTATTCTAGGATGAAAAAATAAAATAGACTACATTGGTTAATAACAGTATTAATCGCACACATAACATGTCATTTCAAAATTCTGCCCTACCCCTAGAGTGTATATAAAAAACCGAATTTTGAATTTTTATGTAGTAGTTTTGACGACCGGTATGGCTCAGTGGGAGTAACGTTGCCTGCGAAGCTGAGGTCCTGGGTTCAAATCCCGGTAAGGGCAAATATTTGTGTGATGAGCAATAAATATTTGTTCCTGAGTCTTGGATATTTTTCTATGTATATAAGTAATATATCTATTAAATATGTCGTCGTCTAGTACCCATAACACAAGCCTTATTGAGCTTACCATGGGACTAGAGCGATTTGTGTAAATTGTCCCGTAATATTTATTTATTATTTATTTATTTATTATTTATTATGTTATATGCAAAAAAATTAGGCTGCGAAAGTCCTAATGTAGGGCTCTCGCTGGTTAGGACGCGTGCTGACACAGAGCACCCTAGAGGTTTTTGCAAATCTGGAGGCGCGGAGGAAGGGCAGCTCTCGCCCGCAGTAACACAGCAGACAACCCGCTGCGGAGCGGAGTACGGGCGACCGTGCTTTGTCACGCAAGGGCGGTGGGGCTGCACTGCCCGCAGCGCCGGAGCCGTTGCATAAACAAAAAGCTATTAAAAAAAAAAAACACTTTTTTGAAGTGAGTTTGGGTGGAGTGGTTACCTGTACCATGCAATATTTTGGGATTGGCATGTCATGCCAAACGATACAATTGCCAAATTTTTTTTGGGGAAAATGGAACTTGACCACGTAATTATTTGCTAAACAATCATTTGCCACAAAAGAGGTTTGCCTACTGTAAAATTTGCGATAAGTAGTTTTGACAATTGAGTTTTTTCCAAATGAAAATTTAGGAAACAAAGTTTCTGATGTGGTACTTTTGGGAACGTTTTTTGCTAAAAATTAGTAAGTAATCCATTATTTACCTGATAAACATCAAAGTGATGTTTTGATGTGCATTTATTATTTTCTTTTGCTGATCTCGTTATGTTTCAATGAATAAAAAATATGATTATATGTCAAATAAAATGCCATTTCATTCAGGTAAACTACTGTACGTTATATAAAATAAGAGCTATATTAAAAAAAAAACGATTTAATACACATAATGTGCGGTAGTCATTATTACCTATGCATTACTTTAATATGCTTTACTTTTAAATAAATAGATGCACGCCACAAATATATATTGTAGTATATTAAGTAACATTTTGAGTGCAATATTTGCTGTGCTATCAGTATTTTTGATATAAATTTGGATTATTTTTGCATAGAAAAAGGTTTTTATTTGATGTGCATTTAGATATTACCCTTTTTTAATTGCTATTGACCTAACAGGAAATAGGCCTTAATGAAATAAAGAAGACTAAACCGTCGTATCCGATGTCGATGTCGCACTGCATGCTAGGTTATGTGATACTTCTGACCACTCAAATGCCCCCGGTTACAGCCACCTCAGGTTACCTTATTCCTTGTTTATTTTATTGCCTACCTCATTTCATTAAATTAATTAATCTAATATTTTCTTTCAAGCCGTTGAAGAAGGTGTCTCAATACCTTAGACCCGTGAAGAGTAGCACCCCTTTGCAGAGTGCAGGCATTTATAAGCTGGACTGCGAGTGTGGTCTTTCATACATTGGTCAAACGAAACGCAGTGTATCAACCCGGGTGAAGGAGCACATAGCAGATGTCAAGCACCGTCGGTGTAATAGGTCTGCAGTTTGTGAACATGTCATTGACAAACCAAACCACTCAATTAAGTTTGATAAACCTTCTATCCTTGCCAAAGAAAAAAGATATTTTCCCAGAATGCTACGCGAGGCTATTGAGATTAAAAAGCATCCTAATTTCAATAGAGAAGATGGATTGTCACTACCACCAGCTTGGGATCCTGTAATACATCTCATCAAGGAACAAGCAAGACACAGGACTGCAAAACCTTAATTTCCGAACGGTGTAAAATATCTTATCTGTTTAAAAGTAGTTTAATAGTCTCTGTTTTTTAAATATTATAATTAGTAATGAGGTAGCCTGGGAGTTTTTCTTTGCAGCGTTTCTTTTCTCCTCAGTACGCCTCATTTGTGAAATGCTGCTTGGTAAATTATTAGAATAAAATAATTAAGCCCTTCTGGCACATGTGTAACTGTCTTTACAGCTTAGGCCCATCTGGCATGTATGTACACCTTTATTTGTGTTTTTTCAAAAAAATGGGTAGTTTGCACAAATTGTAACTTTGACAGAGGAAAATACATCTTTTCTCAGTCCTCCCGTGACCATGGAAAGCTGGAAAGCTTCCGAAACGTCGGGAACTAAAATGAGATAATATACGCGATATAATCCGTTAAATTGTTTTATTTCAATTAATTAATCTAGTTGAATAAGAAATTATAAAATAAATACACATTGACAAATCATGTTTTTTTTTAATTAGTAGTATGCCATAGATAGTCAATAAAAGAAATAACTTTGTGGGCCATGGCCATCAATGTTGTATTAAATTCCTTTATTGTCCTCTAATTTGAAATTAGAACGAATCTTCAACAAGTGCTATAGAAAGACGTAATTCGCGTTCTATTATAACGAAGTTAAGAACGACATTTCCTTGGATGTTGAAGAAAAATATATTAGATGCCTCTTCGCACAAGACTAATCAAGACGTTACATCCACATAAGCCAATACAAGCAAAATTCAATAAGCACGAGTAATAAACAAGCGCCGTAAATTCATTTTAAGTGCTTATACGCTGAATTTACGATATAATACGTCGTTTAAGGAGTTATTAAATGCCATGCCTGAATGCAAATACGTTTACGTATAGCCAATGAGGCATACATAAATACATGTTACATTTATACGTTTATGTATAATAAATGAACCGTAAATGTAAGGTTTATTGGCAAAAAAATGTGTACATTAAGCTAGGCATTAAATAGAAGGGTAATGATACTTGGAGTGTGTTTGGAATCGTTAGTGCTAAGCGATTTTGAATGTTTCGGTATTTTAGCAAGGATTGCGCGCCGGATACTCTATCAACTAAATGGGATAGGTGTGGTGGAAATAATAAAGGGAAAAACTAAGGAAGGGTCAAAAAAGTATCATGATACAGAAATAAATAGTCATGATTACAATTATGTGATCATTATTATTTGAAATAAAAATAAAAAATTATAAGAGAACCGACTTCAAACTAAACTCAAAAGCCAAAAATAATCGTTTATGTACGGTATGGATCACATTTGAATCACCTTTTGAAGTCGGTGCCAAACCATTAATTTATTACTATTAAGCAACCGCGGCGGCAAGCCTTCAGTTATTATCTACCTACATATATATTTAGTCATAGTAATTCGTATTTTTGTTGAATAAAGAACTTTATTTACTTCAGGTTTGGCACCGACTTCAAAAGGTGATTCAAATGTGATCCGTACCGTACATACAAGATAATTTTTGGCTTATTAGTTTAGTTTGAAGTCGGTTCTTTTTTTATTTATATTTTTTATTTTTTTGCTTTTTAGTGATGGATTTTAGTAGTGATGTAAAGTATTTTATAGAGCCCAGAATGGGAAGATTGAGGAGGCACTTTGCACGCATCTCGAGTCTTTGGAAGTGTAGGTGATTGACGTCCGAATCACATAGAAACAGACTGTAGCGTGATTGACGTCTGAATCAAGTAGAAACAGACAGGATTGACGTTGTGTTCTGCCTCGGTGAGGAGTCAGCGTTGCAGGTGCGAAGTATGTGGCACGAAGCACGGAGCACGAGGCGATGTTCACTCGACGGCGGCCGGCAGCAGAAAGAACGAGCGCGGACTGCAGCACGCCTTATATGCACGCGCGCCGCGGGACGCGTAGCGTACTGAGGTAGTTGAGAAACTCGGCGTTCCCAACTACCTACATGTAGGTTTCCCTTATTGTAATTAAATCTAATTTTATGTATTTCTAATTTTATGTGTTTAGTATCGCGGTAGTTGAGAACACTAGGTTCACAACTACCAACGCAAATTATAAAAATGTTAACCTAGTTTTACTATATAAGAAGCAGATATTTAAATAAAATTATTACCATTACCATAACCACCTGAACTGCCGTCCAATCAAGCAGTCCCCAAAGTCTTCGGGTGGTCCAAAACCACTAAAGAAGTAAGAAATGTAAAAGTTGGTTAGTTCATTGTACCTTCCATCATCAGCTGAGCATAAAATGATGACAACCAGAGGAAAACAACTGATAACTTTAGAAAAATATATACAAAACATTGTTAGTCCCTATAATATTTTAAGGGTTTCTCTCGATTTCCCTGGTATTCCATCATCTGATCCTGGATTGGTGATAGGAGACTACTTTAGGGACACACTATAAAGAATATGACTAACAGTCTTGACGTATCTACCTATAAAAGATGATTTTTTTAAGAATAATCCTCTAACTCTTAACTATTAAGGAGTTGTACCTTCCGTTATCAGCTCAGCATGATGAAATGATGACTACCATATGCAAATACTTAAATAGCTTCAGAAAATATATGGAAAACGTTAAAAGTGCCTATAAAATTTGAGGATTGCCCTCGATTTCCCTAGGATCCCATCATCAGATCCCAACTTGGTGGCATTGGGACCACCTCAGAAGTATATCCTTTCAAATAAAAAAATATTTTTTTAAATTGGTCCACAATTGGCAGAGTAATCGGTGAATATACATAAAAAAAAATACAAACTATCGAACATATAACCTCCTCTTTTTTTGGAAGTCAGTTAAAAACAAAGTTTACGGTACGAAATCTGTAGTTAAAATGTGGCAACTGTAAAGTTCGTTCTGTTAGGGTGAAAATTTAGTTTCATAAATGGTCAGTGAAAGCCGAAAATGCAAAGATCTTGTAAGTTGTAACATATAGTGACAAAATTTGAAGACAAGCTGACTGGACTCTGTAGCTCAGTTGGCAGAGCGTGTACCCCGGCAAGGCACAAGGCCCTGGTTGAAATCCAGTCGCAGTCTTGAATTCTTTTCACTATTTAGGTCTTTGTATTTATAAGAATATTGTTTTTTAGTGAAAAAATCAGTTTAAAAATTACAATATTCCTTAAAAAAAATGGATAATACGTTACCAATTATGGTATGATTTTTCTTTTTTTAAGATAATAGTCGATTTTATTTTTCGTAAAGATCAAATTTCTATATAGGACTCAACACAAATAAAGTATTCTAAAAGTCAGAAATGGTAAATAAAGTTCGGCATTTCCAGACTGATAGTTGAAAACGTTTTGCTAATTACTACCAAGGTTTGACGTGGAGTATTGCGTATGTTTGTAACAGAGATGTAAAAAATACTTTATAAAAAGTATTTAAATACAAAATGCAAATAGTTTTTTAATTAACTATTTCAAATGCAAAATACAAAATACTTTTGCTTTTTGTATTTTAAATACTAAATACAAAATAGGTATTTTCAAAATACATTATTTAAATAAAATACTTTTTGGTGAAATTAGGTTTCTGTTTTGTTTTGTTTCAACGTAATCGCTGATTATATTGTACTACAACACAATTTTTTTTTTTAAATTTATTACCTGTACATCGATATTTGAAGAATTGATTATCTGATGGTCTGAGTCGAAAAATATAAGTATATTTCTTATGCATTTACGTACGTGTCTTAAGGCCTCATCACGTCAAAAAGGCTGAACGAATTTCATCAATTTTTAGTAGGTACAAGGATAGCTGAACATCCAGGGATGGTTATAGGATATTTTTTAACCTACTAAGCTTAAGTATAAAATAATGTTATGAGTTTTTCTCCTCCACGAACACTGTTCACCGCAACGAAACAGACGTCATGATCCACAGATAACGCGCGTTCGTTTTGTCACTTCACTAGGCAAACCCGCAAGGCTTCTAGCTTCTCTAGTGGATATTACCTAGTCGACTAATAGTGGCGAAGCTTAAAAGTATTTTGTATTTTACAAATAGAAAATACGTCTCGAAAAGTATTTCAAATAAAATACAAAATGCTTTTTTCAAAAGGTATTTAAATGCAAAATACAAAATAGGTATTTTGTATTTTGTACTTGTATTTTAAATACAAGTATTTCAAATAAGTCGCATCTCTGGTTTGTAAGTACTTGAAAGCCATTTGCAGAACACTTTTCATACAACTACGTTCTAATCCAAAAAACAGGTTGTGTTAGGACTTCTTCCTTATTCGCGATAAAGTCGTCGTCGAGCGGTTCAATGCACTCCGATTTATTAACCTCGTTTCCCGCGTGCATCACAAACACTGTAGAAAAGAGGGCGCTGGTGTTGCACCACCACAGCCGGATGTCCACTTTGATAGTGTTGCCAACACAGGTGTCTTTTAGTTTAATTAAAATCTCTTGTTTCTTTCATAAAACACGTTAGTCGACAATTTCAACACCTACTGAAGAAGTGTAGAACTTGTTAACCCTTAAACTTGAAAAGACTACGTGTAACAAGTTGTTACACGTTTTGAAACAAGTTGTTACTAACAACTTGTTTCAAAATAAAAACTAAGTAGATTAATCTTAAGCAGACGTCGGAGGGGCTATTTACGACGCTGTTGGGGATAGACAAGTTTCACTTTTAGCTCACGCTTTTAGAATACGCCCCTTGGGCAGTAAAATAAGTTTAGGAAAACTGAAGAGAACGACAGTTGGACATTTCAAAGCATCAAGCGCATAAGCATTAGATTTTTTATGACATCCGTAGTAGATGTATAGGATTAGTATTTTTTCTCTAACATGCAATGAAATATAGATGTTATGTTCCTTATAACAGGCTGTAAAGTATGACGTTTCAGGTGCGACTAGGACAAGAGGTCGTTAATGGAATTTCATACAAATCATGCAGACCTAGGCCGGCAATGTCTTCTTTTTTTTATTTCCATTCCACATTTTGTGGCACAGGCATCATTACATTTTGCCACTATGCGTATTAAAAAATAAAACTTACATTTTTTTGTTGTTTATTTCATTGCATGTTTGGAAAAAGCACTATACATAGTATACATACCGCGGCGGGAAATATGGGTTGCCCGGCTCAGACCTATCTGAGATAGATCCTAGTCTATATGTCTTCGGCCGGCAACCCCTTTCGTCCCGGCCTCTGTAGTAATGTACTATTATTCCGATGTCAGTATTTCTGCACTGCTTAAAAAACGCTAAGGCGCGCCTTGTAATGCATACCCGAAATGATTCCAGTTGGCTGACTCAAAGGGTTTGCATACCGCTTTGAGTTGGGTAAGTAACTATCCTCGCATACAAAGATTCCACTTAAATGTATACAGGGTGTCCCTCACCTCAGTCACGCGGAGGGAAGGTAAAGTTACGGGTAATATTGAAGACTAGAAGGTGCCCGCATCGTAGTGTTGTTAAACGACTAGTCTTGAAGACTTTCAAACCATAAAGACTCACAAACCTTGAAGGTTCAAGCTTTCAAGACTTAAGCGTTGAAGGTTTGAGCTCAAAAACCTTAACGACTCAAGCATTTTATTAGCCCTTAAGAGTGAGTCTTTACGACTCCTGCTTCATAAGAGCTCAAGCTTTAAAAACTCGGGCCTATTGAAAGCTCAAGCTCCCGAACCTCCGTTAAGAGCTCAAACAATGAGCGGAGAGTTCTAGACTCATAAAATTGATCTGCAGTCGAAAAAAAACTCCTTAACTTTACGTTTAGAGGTATTGTTTATCCACTCTAATTGATATTTTATAAACAAAAATGCGATAACGTCCGAATTATTTTTTTCTTTTTGTCCCCTATATCACAAAAAATTATATAATATTTCTTACTTCTAATGACCTCGAGATTACGCTGTCAAAATATCTCAGGTTCCTCACAGGCAACCTGTATAACTATCAAATATGGCATACACTCATCTAATTATTAAAAAGCTTTTAAGACTTTTAAATGCTCCAAACCTTTTCGACTTAAACCTTAAAAGCTTAGGAGGATTTAAAGCTTGATGCCTAAAGACTGGAGGTTTCTGTGATCGTAAACAGCAACGCAAACTTATTAATTTGAGGCTTATATGTTTGAGACTTTAAGGTTCAAGGCTTCTAGACTCAGCAGTCGCGACTCGAGCGAAAAAAAGTCAAACCCTCTTTATTTCTTCAGCGTAGTCGGGTACAAAGTATCCTATAAACATCTGGTTATGCCCAACTACTCATGTACCAAAATTAGTTGAAATCCGTTCAGCCGATTTGGCGTTATGAAGCCACAACGACACATACGAACAAACAAAAAATATAAATAATATATTTTTCGATTTAGTGACCTTCAAACAGTCCGTTACAATATTTTTTTTTTAAAGCATCTTCAATGTACAGACATTTAACTTTTACAACTTTCCTGGGTAAAATAAATATTATACTAATTAGTCCGCACGTATATTTACTTTTGTCAATGAAACAACAAAATCCCTATCCCTACGGGCCTATATCTTCATCCTTTTTTGTTTAATTGACAAAAGAAAAAATATGTGTCCAGTATCTTCTTACAATCAAACTGACTGACGAATTATATTTTTTTAGGACCAAGCGTATTTCTTTTATTATTTAGATTTTTGTATTTATAAGACTTGACAAGGTTTAAATTTTTCTTGAAACATGCACATGTTTTTTGTCACAGATTTTAAATATCATAAACTACTGCTTTTTTTCGTAGAACAAAGTAAGGAATAAATCTTCTCAGAAAACTTGAATAAGCAAATGCCGCATGCCTCTCACCCGATGCGATACACTTCGTCACGCTTGATTACGTTTGTCCGTGGAATGACGCGTTTTACGGATGACAATCCTTGCTTTGCTTTATACGCGATATGGCTCCGTTTTATTGTTGTGATGTTTTTTTTTAACAACCTAATTCGTAATTTTATGTTACAATATCACCAGGGTTACACTATTTATTTTGATGTTTCTTATAGATATTAATTTGAGGTTATACTCTTACTTGCCAGAATTTTGCTTGCAACTGCGACAAAATGGAAAATGGGTCCAAAACCGAAAACTGTAGGTTAGGTTAGGTTTGTATTGTGACCAAGTATAGCGGAGCGAGCGAAGCTAGCGGAGCGTCTAAATACTTGCATGCTTGCTTGCATATTTGCTTGCTTGCCTGCTTTGCTTGCAACTGCGACAAAATGGAAAATGGGTTCAAAACCGAAAACTGTAGGTGAGTTTAGGTGTGTATGGTGACCAAGTACAGCGGAGCGAGCGAAGCGAGCCGAGCGTCACAATACTCGCAAACAGCAAACTATTGCTCGAGTATGTAAACAATTGACAATAAATATCAGTTGCGAAATCCTCTGCATACCCACCAACGTGTTAAAAACACTTCCCCACACCACAATACTTAACAATTTTCGAGCGCCTGCAGAAATATAATAGCAAAAACACATAGCCAGGATGAATTCGGAAAGAAACCATATTTAGTATGACGTTTTAATACTCTATAAAATAATATTATTGCACTTAATTATATGGAAAACAATACGTATGGCATTCGATTTATTCTGGCGTCGAATATTCGAGAATACAAGAGTATGTCAAATAACTTATCTAGTAAATGAAGCATTCGGGCCACTGAAATTCGGGCTAATAAAACAGGAGCAAATAAATATTATTGCATAAGTATGTCGGGCAAATACTTAACCTAATTTGAGACAGCAAACCCTCTTCATTAATTATTACTTATATTGAATTTTGAGCCAAAATGTATTTAGATTAAATCTTTTCGTAAACGTCGTGATTAATTAAGGCCCGTGTTCACTGAACGCAGCTGCCGGGCCCGTCTCACCCATCGTGATACACTTCGTCACGCTTGATTACGCTCGTCCGTAGACTGACACGTTTTATGGATGACTACCTTTCTTTGATTTGACGTAGTATATTTTTGTTAGTTGGTCAAAAATACGTAGCGAAGAAAATTTTTTTTTCGTGTACTATTTAGTATTTTTATGTTATAATATAACTAGAAGGCGCCCGCAACTTCGTTCGCGGAGGAAAAAAACCTCTTTTTTTCTTCAGCGTAGTCGGGTAGAAAGTATCCTATACTGGAGATACCCAGCTACCCGTGTACCAAAAATGGTTGAAATCCGTTTAGCCGATTTTGCGTGATGAAGCCGCACAAGACACATACAAACATAAAAAAATAAAATATTTTTCGCTTTAGTGACTTCCAAATAGTCCCTTAGAATAGAAATTGTAATTTTTAAATATCTCCAATGTACAAACATTTCATTTTTACACTTTTATAATAGTATAGATATCGCGACGGTTAAAATGCTTATTTTGATGTTTCTTATTCAGGCAAGTTAAGCTTCTTCAGATTGTTACGTACATTGTCCTTTGAGACAAAACATATATATTCATAGAATAAGTCATTCCGGTAACGTTGTGATTAAAAAAGGGTCATATTTACTAAACGCGATTGTCGTAACCCTGTCACCCATTGCGATATAGTTCGCCACGCTTGCTTACGCTCGTCTGTAAACTGGCACGTTTTATGGATGACTTACTTTGATTTGTAGTGACAGTCTATTTTATTACCTTACCTGTTTGGCCAAAGATTTATCTTTCAATGTTTTGTTTTCTCATTACCTAATTTAGTATTCTTATGTTATAATATCACGAAGGTGAAAATATTGATTTTGATGTTTCTTAGATATTTATTTCAGGCAAGTAAAGCTTCTTCATAAATTATTACTTATATCGTCTTTTGAGGCAAAACCTATATACCCATAGAATAAATTACTCAGGAAAACTCGTGATTAAATAAGGGCCATGTTCACTGAACGCGACTGTCGTAACTTGTCACCCGTTGCGATACACTTCGTCCCGCTTGATTGCGCTCGTGATCCGTATCGCGCGTCCGTAGCGTGTCATGTTTTATGGATGACTTTTCTTTCTGGCTTTGATATTTGCGAAGTCTAACCAGCTTAACTATTCACTTCTTAATAAAAATATTTTTTTCGAAACTTGAAATGAACTCACTTAATGAAGCATCTTTATGATGTATTTATTATTCTTGTTGGGTATAATCTGGGTAGGTACACAAATATTTATTTTTCATCTCTCCTGTTCGGAAAGTTTAATTTTCATGGGTAGATACTCGGGTAGAAATGTATGTATATTCTGGTAAATGTGTATTTTTGTAGTTATTTATTTATATTTTTAATTATATGTTTTATTGTTACGATTAGCCACGGAGGCCAAGATTTAAGGCGAGTTCGGCTAAGATCGGACCATACGTTCTTACCCGGTGCCCGATCTAGACGAACTCACCTTACGTTATAATTATTTTTCTTTCTTTTAGCCTATTTGAGCGTCCCAATGCTGAGCAAAGGCCTCCTTTAGATCTCCACGACTCCCTACCAGATACTACTTCCGGTCAGTTGTTGAAATACGCATACAGATCGTCACACCATCTCCGTCTAGGCCTGCGTCGTCTACGTTGCCCATCTTGTGACCACATTAGCCCACCTTTCCGGGTGCATGCGGCAGACGTCATATTTAAAAAAATACGTCTAAACTCAGCTATCCAACATCAAACGACGC
The DNA here is from genome assembly GCA_905404275.2 of Hedya salicella. Taxonomy (NCBI): domain Eukaryota; kingdom Metazoa; phylum Arthropoda; class Insecta; order Lepidoptera; family Tortricidae; genus Hedya; species Hedya salicella. Next base: position 11,992,976 of record FR990111.1, on the reverse strand, counting down.
TTATTACTTTCAGACATCTAGATGCATGTCGTGACCAACTTGATTACCGTCACTCCGCCATGCGAAAGGGTTCGAGTTTAGAGGTTTACTTTAAATTTTAACAGATTATTCTTAATAGACCTGTTTTTATAAAATGTGCGTATAGTTTTTTACATTTCTCACAGTTGAAATAAAAATAGAGTATTTCACTTGGGGAAAATTACTCGTTTCTCTCTTGAATTATTTTTGCCTGCAATTCATTCGAACGCCAGAAATGTCTCGGGTAAAATGGGTCACACCTTTGGTTAACAATCCACCATGCGTCTAGTGCGTTTCATACGAGGACACTTCTTTCTCAAATTATGTTGTCTGTTGTGGGACAAAAACATCGTGATTAAATAAGGTCCGTGTTCACTGAGCGCGGCTGTCGCGTTTCTCACTCGCTGCGATACACTTCGTCACGCTTGATTGTTTTCGTCCTTGGAGTGACGTGTTTTATTTATGTCTTTTCTTTCTATAGATAGGGGTAACATTCTATTTTGTGTAAATGATACTTAAAAGGACACACAGAAGGTCAATCGTCGCATCCAACTCGGTTGCGCAGCATACAGAAAGCTGTGTCATATATTTTCGTCAAAAATACCCCAGTGTTTGAAGACTTGGTCTTTGAACAGTGCGTGTTGCCAGTGATGAGCTACAGAACTGAGACATGGTCGTTCACTATGGCAGCCATAAGGCTGCTCAGAGTTACGCAACGTGCAATAGAAAGGGCTATGCTCGGGGTTTCTCTTCGTAATAGAATCAGAAATGAGGTTATCCGCAGAAGAACCAAAGTAACCAACATAGCTTACCGGATTGAATCGTTGAAGTAGCAATAGGCGGGCCATGCAGCCCGGAGAACGGATAGCCGTTGGGGCAGAAAAGTCCTGGACTGGCGACCACGCATAGGAAACCGCAGTGTAAGAAGGCCCTTTTATCTCATATTTATTAATATTTACTTCTTTAAATAAAAAAAAATGTCACCAAGACTATTGTGATAGAGCGCGCTCATCATGTAATCAACAGACCGGCGGAGAAGAATCACAAAAGCAGCAACTACAGAAGTAGACGAGTGAACGACTGAGAAGAGAAGAGTCATTGTTTGCACATTGACTTCCATATGTGTGCTAACCCAAGTAGCACACAAGCTAAGCTAAGCTTTACGTGTAGCTTAAGCTAAAAATGTGGATGTGATTATAATTTCCAGCATTAAGGATGGTTTCTTTTCACAGCCCAACGCAGCGATCCTCATTTCTAACGGAGATATTTTTTACAATTGTCACCAGTCTTATTATGGTGATATTGGCAAACCTATCACTATAAACGTTAGTCTGCAATATTTGTTACTTGGCTCTATTTATATAGCTTCGAATGTTCAGTACTGACCACAGCACGGTGATTCCGCTCCCGTACAAGGGCGGCCATAAATACCTCAACTCCAAAAAAAGCCATTTTTTCGATTTTAAACTATAAAGGGTTATTATACAAGCATGAAATATATCATTAATAACATTTTTAGACATTTATAATAAACTTGTGTGACTATTTTTATTAAAAAAATATCTGTAGTCAAAACCATTTTATAAAACGTTCTTATTTTAAACATAAAGCCATTAGATAAAAAAACATTGTAATTAATGAAAACATAAATGAAACAGCATACTACATAAATAATAAAAATATTTATTTCAAGACTATTTACATATATACAAATAAGGTTATATTAAAACAAAGCGATTACTTACTATTTATACATTCAATATTACCTACTTACTATTTACACACAACAAGTCCAATACAGATTTAGACAAAGAACTTTTTTTTTTAACAGGTAACCTTCTCAAACTTGATATTAGGGGATCTGAGTGAAGAAGAAGTCGATTAATCAAATCAGTATTAGTCAAAACGCGGTTCATTTTTCGTGTGTGATCTAGTCGAAATGCTTTATAGTATTTGTTACTCGCTTCAGCTGCTTCTTCAGACAGTTCTCCTATAGACAGTAGGCCGTGATTGATAATGTCAGCACCATGAATCAAAATTTTGTGGACAGAAGCAGGCAAATAGTACCATGGATATTCGGCAACTAATTGCCGTGCAGTTTCTAAAGCGAAATCTCTGAATTTTGTCGCATCAATGTTATATCCCGAATTGATACACTGAAGTACAGTCCAACAACGATCTAGGAGATCCTTCTTAATACCCGTAATTTCAGCTGAAATATCTGAGCTTGAGAAGAACCGCCTAGCAGTGTTGCCATCGTTCGATATCCCGCTTCCGCCACTTTTGGGTTTATCGATAATAAGACCTAACTTTTCCCTAAATTGCGATTGTATAAGTTTTTTTTTTTCAGCTACAAGTCGTTTATCGCTATCAGACCTAGCTTGCCATTTCTTAACCTCTAACTTGTAAGCGAGATGAATGAAATATTCAAAAAATCGGATCAATGCGTGAAGTGGAGACATGCCATATTCATATTTACTTTCGTCAGTTGCTTTGCACAAACATACATCAATTTGATTCATCTCACTTGGTAAAGCTTTACATATATAACATCTAGTTGAAGAAACATCACTAAGTGCATTACACACCTTACCATCGACCATAGTAAGTTGTAAGCTATGATTAATTGTGTATTCGCATGCATTTGTCTTGAAGATAGTCGGTTGCAAGTTACTTATTTTCTGTTTGAAATAAGTCTCCTCTTCAACTGATACTGCAGTTGTTTCCTTAAAAAACTGAAAGCGAATAGGTCTGCAGTATCGAGTTGAAGAAGGACGAGGATTTTTCCACAAAATGATTGAGTTTTCCTTATTATCCGGGTTTAAAATAAGTTGAAGCGGTACATATGAAGTAACAAACAAGCTACTATCCACAAGAGAAGAATCTGAGAAAGTTTGTTTGTATTCGCTATGTCCTGTACTACCATCAAATCCCCATTTCCCAACCAAAGATATTTTATTTAAAGACTGGTCAGGTATTTTATCTAAAATATCTTTTTGAGACTCAAGAATCCGAGTGGCAGTGTGATCTAACAAACTCTGAAGTTCGACTTCGGCTGATGATTCAGTAACGGCTACAGTTGTAGGGTAACATCTCTTTTTAGCCTTTACAATGCGTTGATAGGAAGGCATACAATCTTTCAGTATATTATTATGTATACAATTCTTAATTAATAGATATTGCTTTCTAGAAATCTTACCTTCTGCAATAAGTGACAAAACTTTGTTTTCGTCGACTTTTGTAGAAGTTAAGCTGGAATCAGCAGAAGCATTGAGCAGTGTATTTACAGCAGACTCGTCAAAATTAGATAGTTCCGCCAGTCTCCTTCTTTTAGTGCGTTTACTACTTTCATTAAAGTTTTTCCTCGGACGGCCACGAGAAGTGGAAGGGGAGGGGTCGACGTTATCATTCTGCTGAGAAATACGCTGCTCGATACTTTGGATCACATCAATGTATTCTACATCATTAAGCCACTCTGCATATTTATGTAGAAATATAGACTTTGTACATCTTGTTTTTTTCCAATAACATGCAATTCGTTTACATAAATTCCTTATTTTAACCCTTAAATTCTCTATGCCAATATTTTCGATGTTATCCGAAATAATTGATGTTTCCGTCAGTGTAGTAAAAACATGTTGAAATTTTTCTGTATCAGTTCCTTGTCCAGAGTGCCAAATATCAAAAACACTACGTTTCGAAATAGAACACCTTAAAAATGTACCTAAAACAAAGATAAAAACATTTTTTAAAAATCGGATTTTTTTCGGCTACCCTACTCTTGTTCTTTGAAACCCCTTTTACCTAAGAAGAGGTCAAAAAAGGTCGATGAAAGTTACAGCCCTTATTAAGGACACTTCCATCTATAACATAATATATGTGTCAAGTGCGGCAAACCTCGGCATCAGAGTATAACTCTCAATGAAATCATACTTCTTAAAAATTAATCGTAAACGACAGACCTCTACTAGAAAATTATTTTAAAATATAAGCACGCATATTTATATATAAAACATAATTGAAAAATAAAGTACATACCCTCTTCTTGGATTTCCATAATAATACCACGTGGACACACGCAAATAATAATAATAGTACACAATAACAAAGTGATTAAGTTGCGGCGACAAAAACACACTACTAATTAGGGTCGAGATGCGTTCACTTTCGTTGCACAAAAGTAAATGATAATAGTACTTTATTGCTGTGCTATATATAGTATTTAGAAGATTGTCTATCGGTGAATCATTTTACTTACTTTTTAGTCCAGGATACGCTCATGACTTTTTTCGATTTATGGCCTACGGCGGAATCACTGTGCACAGGTCTCCCCTTTAGCTCACCACTAAGTGCGATCCTGCGTAGACACTGCATTAACCGACTAATAAAAACCTAGGGGTCGTCCTACGCAGCGCTTTCCTATGCGTAGTCACCACTTCAAGCATAGCCCTTCCCATTGCACGTTGCGTGACTCTAAGCTTATGACTGCCATCGGGAACCACCATGTCTCAGTTCCGTAGGCCAACACTGGGAAGATGCACTATTTGAAGACTTTCGTATTCAGGTACTGGGAGATTTTGGATGAGAAAATATGACGCGGCTTCCCGAATGCTGCCCAACGATAATTGGTTTCTGATTCTTTTTCACTCGACATCAAAAAGGAGGTTATCACTGCCACCTTTAAGAGGTGTTTGTCAATCAGTAAGGGTTATTTATATCGTATCTTGCCCTAATGCATTCGAAAAATTTCTCTCTGCATATAACAATCAGCCGTTATTCCGGATTTGGTCGACAGTTCTAATTTTGCCATCCTCTTAATATTTATGTATTCGCATCGCTTTTTGTAATTTTAGGAGGCAATGTACGTCAAAATAATATGACAATACGGACTAAAAATACCAATATTAGATTTTTATCATACACACTTTTCTCTATACTAGTACATATTTGTTATCCCGGTCGTTTTTTACACCCTGTACATACGTGAATATGTCCTAAATCGTTTTTGAATATAACTTTTACACCGGATATCGAACTCAAATATAAAATATATGATGGCAAAAAGTAAAACGTTACAGCTATAAAATGCCTCTTCAGTCCTAAAAGGATGAATGTGCTGTGGGATTTGTAACAAATTATGCCCTTTGTGAAACCGCGAGGAAAATGAACGCGAATTGCCGAAGCGATTAACAAATCACCTTGGCTCGAGATTTATTTAGTACATTGTTTGTTTACATTCATTTTAGCAGCAAATATTATGAGCTCAATGTGAGTGCATGTGGTTAGCATCATGATGTATTAAAACATTTTAGAATTTTCATTCGCAACTTTGAGCAAATGTCTAACCGCGACGAAAGAAGAGAGTTATACACTATGCACGTGAGGAATGGGAAAGATTTTAACCACGCATTCCTTAGGTCCTTAGGAGCAAAAACTGTTATATGAACCCCAGGCAAAGCCGGCTTAGTTTTGAGGATATTACACTTTTGTATGTAAACAATTTATTGTGATTAAAGTACATGAAGCTCTTTTGTTCGCGAACTTGCCACATATGTGGCCAAGTTTCGCGGCGCTATTGACATAACTCAAAGTGCCCATTACACTCACTAAAATCATCCTTTTTTGGATAAAATATCGTTACCATTATATTGAAAGGGATAAGTTTCATAGAGAAGCGAAATTTATTAATTTTTTATGTACAAAAATCCACTTTTTTTTTGCGTAATTGACTTAATATTTTCTTCTGTTTCCGCGATTATTACTCATTGAAATAGAACAATGACGTGACCATGGAAAGCTGGAAAGCTTCCGAAACGTCGGGAACTAAAATGAGATAATATACGCGATATAATCCGTTAAATTGTAATTGACTTAGTTCATATAATATTTTTGAAATATTTTGTGTAATATTTGTATTTTAAAATAATTATGTAATATTTTGAAAATATTATATTGTTTCCTCACTTTCATCATCATCATCATCAACCTGTTGCAGTCCACTGCTGGACTGCCAAGGGTGAGCCACTGAGCGCGATCCTGAGACACTCTCCTCCAGTCGCCGCCAGCCACCCTGCTAATATCATCGCTCCACCTTGCCTGAGGACGCCTTACGCTTCTTTTGCGAGACGTGGTTTCCACTCGAGAACACGTTTACTCCAACGCTTGTGGATTCTTCGGCAAATATGACCAGCCCACTGCCATTTCAGTTTGCTAAGCTTTGGGCTATGTCTGTCACTTTGGCTTTGTGACAGATATATCTCATTTCTGACACGATCCCTCAAAGAGACACCGATCATAGCGCTCTCCAAAGCTCGCTGAGCAACTTTGAGCTTGTAAACTAGTCGTACCATCAATGTCCACGTCTCGGCACCATATGTCATGACTGGTAGAACGCAATGGTTGAAGACTTTGTCTTCAGACTTTGTGGTATGGGTGACGTAATCCATACGATTATAAAGTTGTAAAAATGAAATGTCTGTACATTGAAGATTTTTACAAAAAAATTTGATTGTTACGGACTATTCGGAGGTCACTAAAACGAAAAATATTTTTTTTGGATTTTATGTCTGTTTGTTTGTTTGTATGTGTCGTTATGACTTCATCACGCAAAATCGACTAAACAGATTTCCACAATTTTTGGTACACGGGTAGCTGGGTATCTCCAGATGGTTAAATGATACTTTTTACCCTACTACACTGAAGAAAAAACGACGGGTTATGACTTTTTCTCCTCCGCGAACAAAGTTGCGGGCATCTTCTAGTAAATAATATTTTTAAATCCCCAGGAGTGCGTGGTTAAAATCTTTCCTATTCCTTGCGGGCACCGTGTATATGATTGACGTGTGTATTAGTGTGTCTGTGGCATCGTAGAACTGATGTAGTTTTTATGCTGTTGAAAGCGAATTTAAGCAGGCATTAGCTAAAATTCGCTTCATGCATGCATGAAACGGTAGTTTTTGGTGTGCTTAAATCGCGAATCCCTAACTATGTTTACTTTAATCTGCAATAAGCTGATCCGAATGTTCTAGTTATCACTGATTAGAGGCAAGAGGTCCATTGAATTTGAATAATTTAGTTCAGTTATTTTAACCCATATGTATACAGTACCTTTAAAACTATGTTAGTAACTGCAATTTCATAATTAAATACTGTACATGAATATACCACAAAATTGACAGGTACAGAAGTCAATCTATATACAAGCGCGCTCGAGCAACGCACACATAGACACTGCTCATAGACACGATATCTCGGCACAGTTCGGAACAGTGTGAGCGCGAGTGCCATCCGCTTGACACGCGCGTCTGTGAACAATTTTCTGCAATAATGGAGCAACGAAAAAAAAGTTATATTATTACTGTTCAGTGGACGGTTGTTTAAATTCAACATTATACGGTGAATTGGCTTTTATAGCCCCCGAAGAATATAACTAAGATCGATTTAAATAAATAACAGTTTCCTGTTTTGAATTAGTATAATGAAAGAAGTATTTAATAATTTTTTGCGAGGTAAATTCACGCCACTTTACTTACGTAAGTTGAAAACATGTTTGTTTGTTTGTGTAGATATTCTGTTGTTTTTCATTTCATTTGATAGCTTTAGGTCTATAACGCTCAGGGCAACGAAATTTTGTAACTCGGGTAATCCGTTTAGAAGTTATTAAGGATTTTCGATAGTGAAAATTGACAAACGTAAAATTGAGTAGGTATTTTTCTGTTCTGTAAACGTTTTGTATTGTAGTAGTAGGCAGGTTTATTGTTTTGTTTTGTACATACTGCGGGAAGGTTTGTAGCTATAGGTACTGCGAGTTTGGAGTACCTAGCCTAGACCCCTCAGCCACAGCAAATTGCCGTCGTGCTCGTGTCTGTGAAGCTCATTTTAGTCTCGACTGCATTATAATAAAATTGGTACTGCCCGCGACTTCGTCCGCCTTAAAGTCGTTTATCGCGGATAAGGGTATTTTTTCGGGATAAAAAGTAGCATATGTCCTTCCTTGGGACTCAAACTATCTCTATACCAAATTTCATCCAAATCGGTTTAGCGGTTTAATCGTGAAGAGGTAACAGACAGACACACTTTCGCATTTATAATATTAGTCTGGATTCAAAACGAAAGTTCATAAAAAGAAATTCAATTCCAGAACTCCTCCTACCTAATACATTTGCAGATATAGTTTTAGTCGAGCCGTTATTGAAACAACCGATGCAAATGTACAGTGTAATTATGATTTTCAAACGAATGCTCAAGTTCAAACTTCATTACACCTTTCAAATGATACTCCTCGAAAAAGCCAGTACCACGATAGTTTTTCGTGCATAAGCCAATAGTTGACAACCCTAGACCGACCGCCGCGCACAAGTATGAAAGTGAAGTACATACATGAGGTTGATTTCTGTACTTACCTGTTTTGTGAATATACTTAAGTAGGTATGTATGTTGCGATGGATGTGTGATGTGTGGCGTGACAAAAATGCACGAATGGACAGAGTAAGGAATTAGTATAGGAGAGGAATTCTGAAAGCAGCACTAATTGCAGATAAGGTACGAGGAAACCGCCTAGGTGGTACGGCCAGGTAATGGAGAGGGATGAAGGTCTTGTGGCAAGAAAAACGTTAAGTATGAATGTGGGAGGTTCCACAAGAAGAGGAAGCCAAAATAAAAATAGGTAAGATTATGAGTAAGATGATGTGGAAAAGAAGAATCTAAGCAACGGGTGATAGAGAGCGATGAAAGAAAAAAACATGGGATAAGGGCAAGAGAATGATGATGAATGAACTTGACCCTCAAGTATTGATATAAAATAAACATTAAAACATATGACTCAGGTCATTCAGGCAACCAAAGCAATGATCCCTTGCTAATGGGACAGTATCTTAAAGCACAAAATAGGGTTGTTGCACAAACTTTTTTGTTTATATCAGGGACAATCTTACTCAAATCGATCTACTTATTCCAATTCTGAACAAAGCTTGTCGTTGCGCGCGACGATATACATAGATTAATTATAATACTTAAATACATAGGATCCGTAAAAATTGTTTTATGAATGATTTAGCGATATTATTTAGTGGAGTTAAAATACCAATTTTTAACTATGTCATAAACATATTACAATGAGAATGTTCAAAAATAGCCTATTGCGTCTATGGAGACAAATGCGACTAGATGATACTATAGAAAAATACCACCCCAGCTATCTTATTTTATAAAAATATACAGTCTGTGCAGGTATTCAAAAGATTTTAAACAAAAAAATCACGTGACTAGTGTCATTACGCCAATCAAGGCAATCTTTTTTATTTGTGGTACAACACCACTCGCTGAATGACCCAAATGACGTGATTTTAGGGTTCCGTACCCAAAGGGTACAACGTCTGTCTGTCTGTCGGTCCGTCCATCACCAGACTATATCTCATGAACCGTGATAGTTAGATAGTTGAAAAATTAAGGTTTTAAGGGGGCTCCCATACAACAAACGGGTTTTTTTTTGTGTTTTTAGCGGTCACGAGGCTGTATCTCATGAACCATGATAGCTAGACAGTTGAAATTTTCACAGATGATGTATTTCTGTAGACACTATAACAATAAATACTAAAAACAGTATAACTTTATGTCTGTCTGTGTATGTCAACCATAATAAAATGATCGAACACCGCGTACATTTTGCTTAGCCTTAGCCTCTGCTAACACTGGATTTTCATAGATACGGCCGTTTGTTGCGTATATTTTGTATAGAACCCTCGGTGCGCGAGTCTGACTCGCACTTGGCTGGTTTTTTAATGTTTAGCTTTTTTAAGCGCCTAATGAAACAGACTATACTAGGTTGGTTAATAAGTTCTGTTACAAGGTTTTTTGCAAATTAAATAAAATGACGAATAAACACAACTTACTAACCAACTAAGGAGTGCCCAACTTCAGACAGGGTCTTTGAAAAACGTATTTTCCCCCATAGAAGCAATTATCTCGGTTGACCTTAATACTAAATCTTTGCCCATATCGAATAAAGGTCCCTTAATTGTTTCAACCATAAAATAACTTTCCTTAATATCCAGGAAATAATTTTCATAAAATTTTCCACTAAGAAGCACTCATTTAAAATTACCTTCGAAATACGGCAATTTCATAAATATGCATGTTGAAAGTGCCTTAATAAAAGCATGGGCTGTTGGCCAGTTATAAATAGTGGTGTAGAAGATTCAAGTTCTGAAATTATATTTTTTGCATACTAGACTCCATTATCTGAGTCCGATATATATGGGACTTGGTGAACTTTGAGACTCCGAGTTATGTATCGAGTCGTGCGTGAGTCTTTTGAGCAAGGACTCGAGTCCTTGTTAAGAGCTCGAGTTTTGGAACTGACTGCAGTCTTTCACTGCCACCTTTAAATAGTTCCATTAAATTCCAAGCTTAGATTGACAAAACTGCACGAATAAGTATTATATCGTTATAGGTTCAAAGAAATAACGACTTAAAGGACTTGAACTCGCAAAAGACACTCGAGTCTTAATGTAAAGCTCGCTTACTTAATGAAACTCACTTGGTTTAAAAGTCTTGTCTTAAACAGTCCTAACGTATTGAGTCCAGTCTCGTAATTTGTGACTCGAGTCATATTAAAAGAACTCTCAAAACTCGAATGATACAACACTAGTTATTTATCAGTAGCAAACTCCATTTTATGGGTATCCCTACTTCCCCTCGCTATCTGAATTGATAATGGTTACTTTATCACTGTCCACGGGATCCTAATAAGGACAGTCTATCAACGGCTTTAATGGAATTGCAATGTTTTGGTATAACCAGTAGTTGGGCTATCCCTACCCACATTTATCACATTCACTATAAATGAGAAAATGACTTTGCTGAGTTATTGAATTTGTTTAGTTGGTTCGGATATTACTCGTATTACTTATTTACCCGATAAATTCTAAAAATCAATCATGTATTTGAATACGTTTTCTGTCTATTTCACTAATGAATACTATCTTGCTACTAGGGGACCTTGCGGATATACTTCGACCCATTGGGATCTTTTGAGTAATCGCCCCTCTGCCGTGTTAAGCACAACTCTGCTATCTCAAAAAACATAGTTTTGAGTAAATCGACTTAAAAGTTCAAAACATTCTTACTTTCTTTTTGTATGTATGGGATGTATGAAACAATGTAAAATTTATATTGTAGGTTTTAATTTAAATAAGGAATAAAGGAAATTAATATTTTTTTGTTTACTTCATGTATACAAAAAACACCAGCAACAAAAAGAGTTTCGCATAGCCAACGCTTCATAATGCGGTGGTTACGCGTCGTATGGTTAACTTGAGTTAGAAGACTTTGTTATATGAGCATTCCTAATAACTCGCATATCCAGATAGGATGGAATTTTTGAAAAACATGGAACATAAATGTTTTTGGTTTTTTAACTGACTCCCAAAAAAGGAGGAAGTTCTCAATTCGTCGGGATCTTTTGCCGTCGGATATATTGTTGGACGTGGTCTGTATTTTAGGGATTTTAATTAAAACAATACTTTTTCTTTCTTCATAATGCAGGAGCTTTCTTCATAAGCTAATGTAGTCAGACATTGGTATGTCAGAGGTGAGTGTAGAACTAACTGTTTCGCCAAAATGGTCGGCACTTGATCTTTTGATCTGGGCGCAATTAGTGGTATGAATCGACTATATTAGCTTTTGATGAGAGGGAGATGGAGATATTCTTTATTTCAATCAACACATGCTATCTCGCCTTTACAATGTGATTAGTACGAGATAGTAAAAAAACACATGATATAATTAATTATAATTACAAGTTCAATTTGTATATAGAAAGTATATAAGAGGTATATAAATCAATATGTACTTAAAACTATTACAATAAATGTTGTACAAGAGTGAAATGATTCATATTACAATAATTCGTTATGATTAAATTTATACAATAATTCGATTTTTAAGCCTACACATAATATACTATTTACAACTTATTATCTACTCTCGACATGTATATATATATAAATATATATATGTATGTAGGAAAATAAACAAAAATTTTTTTTTTCAACTTCATTATCATGCCAATACTGGCTATTTTTGCTTTTCAGTATTTTGAAACACAGGTATTTCTTAACTGAAAGAAAAAAAAATAGCAAAAAAAACATAATTTTAATTATTCTTGTTTTATACATTTATTGCCTTGACTCACTGTAAACTAAACTCCACCCCGCACACACTTCGCCTGCGTGCGGTCAGTCTCACGCGTTACAATGCTATGTCGCCAATAGTAGACTTTTAAATACAGCGCGCGAGTTTCAAACGGTTACGCCAAACTATTCTAACTGAGTGAGTTATGCCAAACTCATTTATTTATTATTTATTTTATGTCAAAAGGCAGCTAGATGCCTTGTCAACTGGCATGTCAGTAGCGAAAACTCGATGTCGGACTACAAACATATTTTATTTGGTGTTAAAGGTTTATTAGACCCGGAACCAATAAGACGCAGGAACCCAAAAGATACCTCCTGGGACTCGTATAAAGTCCAGCTAGAGGAAAATCTTAAAGGAATCCCGAAAAACATAAAAACACCAGACTCACTCAACTTAGCGGTAAGTCTGCTGACGGAAGGCATTAACAAAGCCTACGAGCAGAGCTGCCCGCTGAGGGAATCAACCAATAGGAATACAACGACGTAGTGGAAAATAAAGCTTGAAAGGCTCCGTGTCTCCACACGCCGCATATTCAATCACTCTACTAAACCGATCGAATGGGAACGGTACAGTAGAGCACTGTCTGAATATAACAAAGAGATCAGAAACGCCAAAAGAGCGTCTTGGCGAAGATTTTGCGAGAATATCGCTCAAACACATAAAGGAGCAAGAATTCACAAAATACTTGCCAACACACCTACTAATTATCTCGGTCTTCTAAAAACCAGATAATACCTTTACGACCACTGAAGAGGAGACTAGAGCTTCTCAGGGTAACCCACTTTCCTGGGTCGTATACCACCAGTTGCACGTACGCAATTGCACGCCCAAAGGAGCAATCAGGTCCACAGGGTACACAATACAGACTGGAATTTGGCTGCAAACATATTCAGACCAAACCAAGTTAAATGGGCGGTAACGAAATTCAAACCATTTAAATCAGCGGGAGGGGACGATATTTTCCCAGCGCTACTACAACAAGGGAGCGATCTCCTCCTCCCGCATCTGGTAAAAATATTTCGGGCAAGCCACACCACAAGGGGTTGCCCACAAGGAGGTGTTCTATCACCACTACTGTGGACCCAAGCGGTGGACCAACTCCTTACATTGCTTGAAGGCTTTGACTATGATGTACAGGGTTACGCCGATGACCTAATAATCATAGGCAAAGGCCCATGTCTCAGCACAATTTCAAACATAATGCAAGGAGCTCTCAAAACCATTAATAAATGGTGCAGAGAAAATGAGTTGTCAATAAATGCCAACGAAACAATAATAGTAACCTTCACAAGGAAGAGGAAGCTCGACAAGCTCAAACCCTTAAAGTTTAACGGGCAGACTATACCATTTTCAAGAGAAGCCAAGTATCTAGGGGATACACTTGACCAATGGCTTACTTGGAACACACATTTGAACAACATAATTCAAAAAGCGAAAATGGTAATGTGGACATACTGAAGAATGGCAGGAGCAAGATGGGGCGTAAGACCCAATATTCCGATGTGGCTGTACACGGCAGTCGTGAGACCCATAATCACATATGCTTCCGCCGTCTGGTATGGCAAAGCCAACCAAAAAACAGCCATCCAAAAACTAAACAGCCTACAACGCTGTGCCTGCGTTTTCGCAACAGGAGCCCTATCCTCAACACCGGGGGCGGCGTTGGATGCACTGCTCGACCTAACACTGCAAGTGAGGAAAGAGGCTGGGCAGTGCATCTATATAATCTGCACCCGTTCAAAGAAGAAATGGCGCTCTGAATGCATGCCTACAGATGACATGCCCACTGAAAATAACTTCGTACAACTTTACTCAGTGGAAATACCCTTTAGAGACAAATGGCAAAACAATCAAATGTCTTTTAAAGAGGGGAGTCACATCTGGTATTCGGATGGATCCAAGAAAAGAAAAGATATGGGATGCGGTGTCTATGGACAGAGACCAAAACTCAATGTCAGCGTCAGCATGGGTACAAAGGCCTCAATCTTTCAAGCGGAAGTCTTTGCCATAAATAAATACGCGGAGATAAACCTTGACAAGAACCTAAGACACCAACACATTTACAGCAACTCGGACAGTCAAGCTGCCCTTTTAGCACTAGAATCCCTAAAGACTAACTCGAGGCTAGTGCAAACCTGCAAAACTAACCTAAATTCCCTGGCTAATTCCAATAAAGTTATACTTAGATGGGACACTTCGACATTGACGGAAACGAACGAGCAGACAAACTCGCCAATAAGGGCGCGGACAAGCCCCAAGTCGGCCCAGAACCCTTTTGTGGGATCACAAGACGAAAGGCATACGTTCTGCTCAACGACTTATATAGATCTAAGGCAATCGAGTTATGGAGGCTCATAAAAGGACAAAACCACTCGATAACCTTAATTAAGGGATTCAAGCAAAAGTTGTCAAAAGATCAAAAACCTGCGCAATAACAAATATCTTGACAGGTCAATGCAAACTAAACAAGCACCTGTTTCAAATGAGTATGAAACAGGACGCAGTATGCAGATTCTGCCATGAGACAGAAGAGACTGCAATGCATATCCTCTGCTACTGTGGCCCACTCAAGAGGAAAAGAAGTATCTACCTAGGGCAACATGTCGTGCCCCCGGAAGAGATACAACATTTCACTGCCCAAAGAATTTGGGAATTCCTAGACTCAACGGGCCTCAGTAGTGAACTCTAATAAAGGGCTGCCACAATAGATCAAATCTGGTCGATGCGGCATACAGAAGGCCCACAATCAACAATAATAATATGCCAAACTCTTTCAACTCAAGTCCGAAAATATAAGTTAAAAGAGTTTGGTATAACTCAAACATTGAAAAACAAAATTAAACGAGTTTGACATTTTCATTTTCTCGGTAACTAATAACAATTTCTGAATTTCTGTTTTTGGTTAATGTTACGTATGGTGCCGTAGGTCATTTTACACTGATTAAGCAAAACTCGATTATTTCTAGATAGAAGAATTGTGCTTAACACGGCAGCCCTTCTTGCTACTCAATGTAACCAATACTAACCAAAATTTAGAAATGAAATGTTTGCAAAACAGAAATATGAAAACATTTCCACTTTAAAATTTCTTTGATGTAATAATATGTATGCGTATTTCCACTCACATGTCATCAGTTCAACGTCAAAAGAGCTAAACAAGCTAAAATATTTTTTGTGGCAAGTAGGCAATGTAGGCAATGCGTCTGCTCGTTTGCCCCCTATAACATAAAAAAGGTATGAGATGCCAACTACTGGGACAATGATGAGCACTGGAACATTTTGCACCTAAAAAATTTACTGATACTTGGACTTGATTCATAATGGGACTCGTAAAAAGGCGGCTCAGAGTCACACAATGAGCAATGAAAGAAGCTTGGAGTTTCTCTGCGTGATAGAATTACAAATATTAATATTCATAAATATGGTTTTAGCATTTGGCGTAATACATTTAATATTACATAGATACATTTCACATAATATAACATCTAAAATGGTAACGTCACTGACCTGTGATATGTACCTGATCATGAGAATCGACAGAAGAGAAGGATTCCACGATTCACATGGCAATGGGCGGGTCATGTAGCCCGGAGAGCGGATGGCCGTTGTGACAGTAAAGACTGTGGTGACCACGCATAAGAAAGCGCAAGGCGGGACGGCCTCTGAGCAAACCAGGTGGACAGGTGAGCTCGGTATTCCGTATCATTTGCGCCGCCGCGTGAAGAAACGCGTCCACACTAAGCCGTAGCTTATCACCGTATCCGATCACCGCGCCGATCATTTTGCATGCTGCAGTTTGGACGCTAGCTGTATCGTTTCACCGCTCCGATCATTTTGGCTTTTCGCCGATCATAATTTTTCGCGTGATCGTTCTTCTGTAGTAGCGTTGTGTTTGTTGTAAAACTGTTGCACTCTGCGATCGCACATCAAATTGGCTGACACCCGTGCAGCAACTTGAAGATCATTATCACGACAGCTGTTAAGCCGCGAGCGCCGAGCACCAGCATGGACAGCAGCGCCCATGCGTCGACGGCGCCGCGCGCGTAGCAACTAAAAATGGCAGTACTTTGGAAATTCGCCGTAATACACCTGCGCCAGCGACTCAAGCCACGCCTCTCAGCCATCTCTTTAACGCGTAGCTGCAATGGACGAGACAGAAGATGATCGGAAAAAAACCGACTCGAGATGGATCACGGCGTATCATAACCGCGTAGCATGATGGCATTCCATGATCGCTAGTTTGGACGTCGCACCGTCGCGATCATGCCGCGCTTGTCCGATCCGAGTGTTCGATACGCGTAGCAACATGGATTTCGAGCGATCGGATCGGCGCAACGTCCAAACGCGTGATCATGACACGCGATCATGCCACGCGACGATGATCTGATACGGGCAAATGATACAAATGTGGACGCACCTTAGCGTACCCTTTATTTCCATAGCTCACTGAGTCACTCTGAGCTTTCTTGAGAGGCTATATTAAAACTTACGTTTATTGACATGGTTTCATAACAAAAGTTACCATGCGTTTTATGGGTTATTCAATGGGATGGTGTATTGTAATGGTACTTATTAATATTTTCATACCTTAAAAATGGATTTTCCCGCATAACTGTAAATGTTCATAAAACCAACTACACACACAAGGTATCGAATCCATTTTGTTTTAGGATTTCTATCATAAAAACTACCTCTTTGAATAAAATTTTTACTTTTATTTTAATACAGTCAACATCCCTATTTATTTACTTTCTTGTGGACCCACCTTTATAGAAACCTCACAACATTGAACTAATTACACTTAACAGGTATTTCCTTATTTTCCCATTAATTAAGGCTAATCAGTAGCTTATCGTGTTATTTCGGGTCGTGTACGCATTGTACACCCTCGGGTAGGGTTGTAGGGGTGTAGAATTAATTAGAGGAGTTCTGATTTTACGTATAAGACTAAGTTATTAAAATATGAGAAATATTCAGTTGCTCGATTACATATATTTTTAATGAACAAAAAATTTTTTTTTCGATTCAATGACTTTGAAATAGTCCGTTTCAATTATTTTTTTCATGTTTACAACATTATAATACCTAGTATTTACGAATGTAAAGTTGTTGTCCTTTTCGTTGTTTCTACTGAAAATGTATTTTGCAACACACTTGCTTGTAAAGTGGCTCTTATCACATGGTTTTTATGGCTGTAATCCAGTCCATTACACACGCGTGTTTTTTAAATTCCAAAATCACACTAGTGCCTTTTCATTACAGTATTTTTTTAAACGTCAGTAAATAGTTTTTAGGTGCAAGAAACATTATAGGTTATTGTAATAAATCCAAAGTTGTACTTATAAAAAACAATTATTTTCAATAAATTATAAGCGAAACGTTTAAAAATTGATTATTTTTAATCCTATTTCGAAGCAACAAAGTATAATCATTTAAATTCATTATATAATTTTAATCAAATAATGTTGTATTATAAATAATTGAATTGCATATTTTTTAATTAAAATATTCAGTAAAAATGTATAAAAAGAAATTTCCAATATTCATGTATACATTTTATGTATGGCAACTCTAATGTTAAAATTTGACTTTTTTGGCGGTTGCCATCTTACCTTTTTTATATTCACGACCACTGTAACGGACTTACTTTCCAAATAATTCTTTCCATCTTTGGATTATACCAGCTACCAAATTTACAGTCCACTTTTTATTCCATCACCATTATCATAATATCCTGAAGAACTCGTCGAGGAGTTACGGATTTTTACATGGTCCTTACTGATCCTCCGTAAGTGGAATGAAGACAAAGGATTGTGAGATCGAACATCAGGGTCGAGCTTCTGCAACGTACAAGCTTCAGTGAACCGTGGTTATCCAAATTGGCGTCGGGCACATCCAGCCTTCGTGAGAATACAGTGCTGACACTCGTCGTATCCCATCAGCCAGGATATTCAACGACGGGTGAACAAGGCCAGGCCACACGAAGCGTCCCAATCCAGCGGGAAATTCACATACGTGACCAGCAATCAGGGTTACGTTAGCCCATCCAGCACAATTGAACCAGGAAGCTAACATTCAACGGGTTGCAGACATTTAATTGAGCCATCTGAGCACTGACCAGCAACAAAAAGGAGATAGCAGATAAGGACAAAGGACACAAATTTGTGAGATCGTTCCTATTCCTTCTTTCATATCACAATTCATTTTCATTTTGTTGTTGCTTTTTATCCAGTTCATTCATTTCATCCATTGGTTCAACATAGATTCATTAATTTAGGCATTCCACGATAGCCTAAAATTCATTCCATATTCCTTTTCTCATACAGCTAGCTTCATTTCATTGTCATCAACTGATCAGTAGCTAGATAATCAAACGTATTTATTGCAGTAATTCATTTTAGTTAGCAAGTATAGGCATAACCTCAGTACTTGTCTATTATAGCGTATATTCACAAATTCACGACGTACTTGCACTTTCATTTCATTTAATATATAACATTAACATACAACACGGTACACTTGTTTAATTTCCAATACAATAACACTGTAAAAAACATTAACTTAAACTAATTTTGTAATAAATCTAAGCGCTTGGTTATCTCAAAACTCAACGCGAAACGATACTGAGCGAACTTGTAAACAACTTACATAATCACATACCGGCCGAGTGCATCAGGCAGGAATCAACGTATAAGGAAAAAGTAATAGTTAAGTAAATTATCTCGCGCTGCCAGATAGGTATTTTAGGTGTCGTTTATTAATACTTTGTTATTACTTTCACATTGGATTTTCAACGAAATATATATATAGTTTTTGTTTTTTCACAATGTCGGCAGAGCAAGATTTAAAAAAGCTTAAATATAAACGCGGGGCTATTAAAGGCAAGCTCACAGCGTTCCAAAACTTTTTACAAAAATCGGTGTCAGAGCCGCGACTTAGCGAATTGCAGATTGCTGAGTTGCAGTTGCGATTCGATAAGATTGTGCCTATTTTCGATGAATTTGATGCATTACAGACGGATATAGAAATGCTGTCTCCGGCTGCGAGCGAGGGGGACGTCGGAGATGAGCGTCAGCTCTTCGAAGATAGCATGCATAGCTACGCGAGCATGTCATCGGCGCAAGTTCTTATACATAAGCATACAACGAGGCGTAACTCCGGCGCGAATGAAACTGAGGTAAGCACTGCATCAACGGTTGTTAAGCCACACAATGCAAATTTTGTTAATTTACCCAAAATTGACTTGCCGCGTTTCGAAGGTGGTTATCATAACTGGCTAGCGTTTCGGGATACATATCTCTCTCTCATTCATAACAACGACTCCATAAATACAATAAACAAGTTTCATTACTTGCGTGCGTCACTTAAGGGCAGCGCGGCACTTGTTATACAAAGTTTAGAACTGACAAATGACAACTATACAATTGCATGGCAATTACTTTCGGATAGGTACGACAACCAGAAATTGTTAGTAACTAATCATGTAAATGCATTATTTAACGTCGAGGCTATTCATCGGGAGTCGAGCCAGGCCTTAAGGCATATACTTGATGTCACAAATAAAAACTTACGTGCGCTTCAAACCTTAGGTCAGCCAACTGACAACTGGGACACACTAGTTGTACACATGATGGCAAATAAATTGGATCCTGTGACGACTAGGGAATGGGAGGAGCGTCGTAATTCGGAGTCGACTGTACCTTCTTTGGAGGTTTTTAAAACATTCCTTTTACAGAGGGCAGACTTTTTAGAAAGTCTCGAAGACATCAAAGAAAATAAATTAAAGCATGAGTCATCATTATTGTCTCACGGTCAGTCAAAATCGAAAAGTTTGATTGCGACCACTTCATTTGACACTAATCGGAAAAATTCATATTCACATCAATGTCCCTTATGCAAAAAGGCTCATAATTTATACAATTGTTTTGCGTTTAAAAAACTTCCAGCTGAGGCACGACTAAATAAAGCCAAGTCATTCAAAGTCTGTCTTAACTGTCTTTATCACGGTCATTCTGAGTCACAATGTCGTTTGTCGCATTGCAAATATTGCAATCAAAAACACAATACTCTAATCCATATTGAACCGCTGCGAGAGGCAGGTTCTAAGGCTAACGTTCCATTAAATATTGCAGTAGTTGCGGGGCAGTCAGTTAGTAATATATCGTCTAATCATGTATTGCTTTCTACAGCTCTTGTAAAGGTTGTAGACAACAAGGGGAAGTTGCAAACTGCACGCATTTTGTTAGACAATGGGAGTACCACTAATTTCATTACGCATGATCTTTGTAGTAGGCTAAAATTACATACTTCCTCGATCAATTCAAAGGTGACTGGGATCAATAGTCACACATCTAATAGTTCGCAAGCATGTTCAATTCAGATCCATTCTTTTGATGGAAATTTCAAAACGGACGGATTTCGTTCTTCCGAATATCACAACAACGATACCTTCGACATATATACATATACATGAAATTCAAATGCCACAAGGGGTTCAATTAGCTGATCCAACATTCAATAAACCAGCATGCATCGATATCTTAGTCGGTGCAGAGATATTCTGGAGCATTTTAGGCTCAAATCGCATTCAGTTGGGTAAAAATCAACCCACGTTGTACGAAACAAAACTAGGGTGGTTAGTTTCAGGAGGTATAACCCAGCCTAAACCACATACACCTATATGCATGTTCAGTCTCGAATCATCACCTGATTCTAGCACAGACATATCTCGTTTTTGGGAGTTAGACACGGTTGCTGCTAAACATAAAATGACTTCCGAAGAAAACGCATGTGAAGAACATTTTCTTGAGACAACCACACGCGATTCTGAAGGACGGTTCAAAGTCTCTATGCCATTAAAGGATTCACCTGAGGTACTGGGAGATTCTTATCAACGTGCTTTAGCGACATTTTTGTCAGTAGAGCGTAGGTTAGAGAAGAATCCTGTTTTGAGGAATCTTTACGTTGACTTCCTTGCTGAGTACGAAAGTTTAGGGCACATGAGCAAAAGTAGTGTTAATAACGATTCAGTGTCATGTTTTCTGCCACATCATGGTGTTTTACGAGACTCAAGCACTACCACAAAGCTGAGAGTTGTATTTAACGGATCCTCTCCTACCACATCAGGCAAATCGTATAATGACATCCAAAGGATAGGACCAACCGTGCAAGACGACTTACAGTCAATTCTCTTACGCTTTCGTCAACACAGTTTTGTTGTGACCGCTGATGTGGAAAAAATGTACCGGCAAGTACAAATCGAAGAATCACAGAGGTCTTTACAGAAAATATTGTGGAGGTCGCATCCATCAGAACCAATATCAGTTTATACGTTAAACACGGTCACGTACGGAACGGCTTCTGCACCATTTCTTGCTACTAGATGTCTCACTCAATTGGGATATGATTCAAAAGACGATAACGTCAAACATGCAATTTGTCACGATTTTTACGTCGACGATTTTTTATCAGGTAGGGATACCATACAAGAGACAATCTCATTATGTCATAATGAGTCTGCAAAATTCAATCTTCGAAAATGGCATTCAAACAATAGGGATATTTTACTTGCAGTGTGTCAGGATGACAACAGTTCCGGCACTGTTAATCTCAGTAGTAGAGAAGGAAGATGGCGCCACTGCCACCGTAAACATCGTATCCGCATTAAAGATAGTGTTAAAAATATTTAATTGCGTTATATACGTGAAAGGACACGACTAACATTTAAGATTACACTGTAAATATATGTGCTAAGTGAAGGTGATGTGAAAAGACTTCATGTGTAGATTCTACGGACATATTTCTTACGCGAAATACTTAGTGACTATTTCAAGCAAAATAATTGTGCATATTGAGCAAGAGCGAACAGTAAAAATAACACTACAACGAACTAACAGCAACCAGTGAGCAACAGGTAAGTCTTACTTGCAAGAGACATTGAAATACTTAACAAAAACTGGTCACAATCACAGTGCATTCGGATATTGATATTGACAATAAACAGCTGATTCATTCTCCTGTTACCGTGTAGTGAGATGCGACATCTATAAGAATTACGGAAAAACTCTTGGATCTCAGTGTGTCATACATTACAGCGCCCTCTAGCGGTTTGACGGCGAACTACTACGACGACCCGTACGCTTGCTATGCGCGCACAACTATTGCTGTTAAATTGATCGGGCCAAATAGTACCAACAAATTTAGTAAGATTGCGCCTGTAACACCACTATGTGCAGAACCTGCCACAAAAGCTGGACACAGAAGTAGAACAGCGGGAACTTGTCACAAATGTAAACAAACCGCTGATCCCAAAAAAAGCGCCTTATGTTCGGGTTGCAAGATGACGTTTCATTTCGACTGCGAAGGTTATCCGGAGAAGGTCTATGCGCTAATGGAACCACAAAAAAGAGAGAAGTGGCAGTGCAAGGCATGTCTAAGGAAGTTTAGCTCTTCCTTCATACAGAACAAAGTGATTACGCCGACGTCCAATGTAACACTTAGGAAAACAAATAAAAATAATTTAACGGTAAAAGACACGGCAACTGAAACGTTACCTAACATATCAGTAGGACCACAGCGCTCTGAAACAAGTCCTCAGTTAAATATGCCATTTTGTTCAAACCTAACAACTGAAATAGAGGGAACCGAGCATCTTATTAACTCTAATACACATACAAATAAAATGAGTATAGCGCCGACTGATACAAATGCACCCGCGCTCTCATCTTTGGAAACATCGGATGAAGATCGTTTGGACCAAATTGACACCATGGTGTTCTCAGAATCTAAATAAAGTAGTGCGGAATCTTCAAAGACTCTAGGCTTAAACTGGCAATGTTTTCAAGATTCTTTAACGTTCTCGATTAACGTTAATTTGCAAAATAAAATCAACAAACGGTCGATTCTCTCCACAATTGCTCAAGTATTTGATCCTCTTGGACTTGTTTCTCCCTGCATAGTAGAGGCAAAGATAATCATGCAGCAATTGTGGATCAGCAAGTGTTCATGGGATGATGAAGTCTCTCAACCAATTAAAGCGGCATGGCTTCATTTTGCCCGTACTATGCCGTACTTGAACCAATTGTCAATACCCAGATGCATAAAACCAGTCAGTCCTACTGAAGTTTCTCTCCACATTTTCACAGATGCTAGTGAAAAAGCATATGGTGCGTGTGCCTACATACATAGTGTCGCTAGTGACGGATCTGTCAGTCTCCGTCTTCTGGCTTCAAAGAGTAAAATAGCACCGATCCGCCCTCAGACAACGATTCCACGTCTGGAATTAAGTGGTGCAGTACTTGGTGCAAAGTTATATTCCAAAATAATCTCTTCACTCACGTTAAAATTCAGAGACTGCGTATTCTGGTCTGACTCAACGATTACATTAGGGTGGATTGCATCATCACCACTACATCTCAAAACTTTCGTACGCCACAGAGTAAGTGAAATTCAAGAGCTCACGGCTGGTCGCCAATGGTGCTATGTACCGTCCAAAGATAATCCTGCGGACCTCGTTTCCCGTGGTCTTAGTGCCGATCAGCTTGGTCAATCTTCTCTGTGGTGGTCGGGCCCTCAATTTTTACATCTAGATCAATCACAGTGGCCCGAAAATCCAAACAAACACTCACAGGTGGTTATACCTGAAAAAGTTGAGCAATCTCTTGTTGTGCAAGAACAAAAAGAAAACGTGTTCACAAAGCTTATCCAGCTTCACAAAGGTTAAGCGCATCATGGCCTTTGTCTTTAGATTCATTCATAACTGTTGCAAGGAGAAAACCAAACAGCTAGGTAATCTTTCGAGTCAAGAGTTAGAACGCTCTAGCAATTTTCTCTTGCGTAGGGCACAAGAAGACTCCTTTCCCAGGGAGCTAGAAATGCTCACTACAAATAAACCGTTGCCTAGGAAATGCAATCTGAGGTCTCTTTCTCCGTTCCTTGGTGACGACAATCTCATTCGTGTTGGGGGAAGACTGAGCAACTCCAGCTACGACTACGATGTCAAACATCCAGTGTTGCTCAGTTCTAAGCATCATTTATGCAAACTGATTTTCAGATACTACCACGCCATGTTTATGCATTCAGGTCCCCAGCTTCTCCTGGCTACTACCAGGCATAAATATTGGGCTATAAGAGGAAGAAATTTGGCCAGAAGTACGGTTCATAAATGTGTCAAATGCTTTCGATTCAATGGCAAAACTGTACAGCCTGTGATGGGTAATCTACCAAAAGAGCGTGTTGAGTTGGAGTATCCATTCTTAGAGACTGGTGTAGATTATGCGGGACCAGTTATGATTTCCAACCGGAAAGGTAGAGGCAGTACATTAGTCAAGTCATATATTTGTGCATTTGTGTGTTTAGCAACTAAAGCAGTGCACCTTGAACTTGTCACAGACCTAACCAAAGAAGCTTACATTGCAGCCTTAGCCAGATTTTTTGCGCGCCGGGGTAAGCCTCGGACTATATTTTCAGATAATGCTACCACGTTTCAAGGTACTTGTAACGAATTTTCAAAAATGGTCAGTCAATGTTCCTCAACGGAAGTAACGGAAGGTATTAAATTTTCGTTCATTCCTGCTTATGCACCTCACTTTGGCGGATTATGGGAGTCTGCAATCAAATCCATCAAACATCATCTTCGACTAGTTCTTGATCAGACTCACATGACATACGAAGAGATGTCTACGCTGCTGGTCCAGATTGAGGCAATTTTAAATTCAAGGCCGCTAACGCCACTCTCCGATGATCCAAATGACCTTTATCCACTGACCCCTGCCCACTTCCTTATAGGACGATCGATTAACTTTGTGCCACATCCACAGATTCTGACATCCAATGTGGGAGCTCTTCAACGGTGGAAGCGCATCGAGCTGCTCAAGCAACAATTTTGGCATCGTTTTTCTAACGAGTATATTTTTTGGCTCCAACAGAAGACTAAATGGCATAGTTCTGCAGGGAAACTTGAAGAAGGCGTTCTCGTTGTCATCAAGGACAAAACACTACCACCACTCCTATGGCAGCTCGGCAGAGTGACGCGTATCATTCCTGGAGCTGACGGCGTAGCGCGCGTGGCGGACATCAGGACGAAGAGGGGCGTCATCCGACGAGCCTTTAATAATATCTGCCCGCTCCCTGTAGCTATAAATTGAATATCTTCAAATTTCAAGGGCGGGAGCATGTTGCGAAACGTTTAAAAATTGATTATTTTTAATCCTATTTCGAAGCAACAAAGTATAATCATTTAAATTCATTATATAATTTTAATCAAATAATGTTGTATTATAAATAATTGAATTGCATATTTTTTAATTAAAATATTCAGTAAAAATGTATAAAAAGAAATTTCCAATATTCATGTATACATTTTATGTATGGCAACTCTAATGTTAAAATTTGACTTTTTTGGCGGTTGCCATCTTACCTTTTTTATATTCACGACCACTGTAACGGACTTACTTTCCAAATAATTCTTTCCATCTTTGGATTATACCAGCTACCAAATTTACAGTCCACTTTTTATTCCATCACCATTATCATAATATCCTGAAGAACTCGTTGAGGAGTTACGGATTTTTACAAGTTTTCTAAACAAAATAACATTTTTTATTATACACTTAATTATATTATTAATGTTTGGCTGTTTGGCCAATTAGCCTTTGCCTCACCGCCCTTGCGCACGTACAAATGCACCGGCCGCAGGGCGCCATTTTGATTTGATTTGACATATTTAATATTTACAAATATTTCATATTGATTTATGATTACTTTCTAATAATGACGAATGTGTTTCAAGCGACGATATTTAAAATATAATATTTATACTTATCTTCATATTATTCAGTATCA
Organism: Hedya salicella; assembly: GCA_905404275.2. Lineage (NCBI taxonomy): Eukaryota > Metazoa > Arthropoda > Insecta > Lepidoptera > Tortricidae > Hedya > Hedya salicella. Next base: position 11,966,921 of record FR990111.1, on the reverse strand, counting down.
GGGTACGCGTCCGAATGTTTGACAACCTAGTCTCAGGTTGACACCAGCGGGCCTATGATGGTCGCGTTTATCAGGCGATAAATGATATGATAACGCGCCTGTCACTCTCGCACTCACATACGTATCAGAAGGTGACGGCAGCTATGTCACTTATTTATCGCGTGACAAACGCAACCATCATAGGCCCGCAGCTCTCTATCACTATAAAAAGTGCCAACAAATTGATCTAATCAGTGTCGAGCATGGAACATTTACCATACCTATATAAACAATAAAAAACTTTCCAGCTTAAAACTCAGTAATAATATAAAACCGCTGACAGGAACGTTTCAGTGAAAAATATTAAAATTCGAAAACTGCACGTTTGGAACTTGGAAAGTGTAGCTGGGATAGTAACCGGATGCATATTCAGAGTGAATAAGGGGACTAAAACTGTGGTTGGAAGATGTGTTGTGTAGTCACCAGCATCCATACTTATATTATAAATGCGAAAGTGTGTCAGTCTGTCTGTCTGTTACCTCTTCACGCTTAAACCGCTGAACCGTTTTGGATGATATTTGGTATGGAGATAGTTTGAGTTCCGGGGACGGACATAGGCTACTTTTTATCCCGGAAAAATAAACTTATCCGCGATAAACGAATTTAAGGCGGACGAAGTCGCGGGCAGAAGCTAGTTATTATATATTTCCACAACAAGGAGCGCATGTTTCTAGGGCCGTAAGGACGTGTCAGATATTTTTGCCCGTTTTGATTTGGCAGATATTGTTTTTTTTTATTGTTATTTATTTATTAAACAAAGTACATATTTCTTATTTCTAAGACAGTCTCCTGCAAAACTGTACTGTACAGTTTGACTGCAGGCACGAGTCTCTAAACTAGTAATACTATAAAATATTTATTATTTATATACAATTATAAGATAAACGAATATATTAGATGCTAACTTTAGAGGTAAATTAAATCATTTTACTCAAGCGACTGCAGCAAATGTTTTTTCAGGGCCTTTTTAAATTTGGGCTTGCTTGGCTCATGACGGATGTTCTCGAGCAGACTATTTAGGAAGTACGGAAGTCTTTTATTTAATGTTCTATCTTCGTAGTAGTTCTTAACGCGTGGTACTTCGAATTTGCCCGCGGACACCAATCGAATGCCATGCTTGTGCTATATTAATATTGGATTATGCTACTGGTTGCTATGGTTATTAACTTCTAGTTGGTATTTATGTTTTAAACTAACTGGGAGTATTTTACAAATTTTAAATAATTTTTAATAGTCTCCATTACTTATTGAAGACCGGTTTAGCTCAGTGGGAGTAAAGTTGCCTGCGACGCTGAGGTCCTGGGTTCAAATCCCGGTAAGGGCAAATATTTGTGTGATGAACATAGATATTTGTTCCGAGTCTTGGATGTTTTCTATGTATATAAGTCATATATCTATTAAATATATCGTCGTTAAGTCTAGTACTCATAACACAAGCCTTATGGAGCTTACCATGGGACTAGAGCGATTTTTGTGAAAAATTTACCCGTAATATATATATTTTTTTATATTGCTGTTTTTGATGCGCATAATTCTTGATTCTAATCTAGAATTAGGCGAACTTAATTGATAATTCATTACACACCACCACCATACCACAGTTTCACTAGCGCTGTTAATATCAAAATTGAAAAATTTCGTTTCATGAAGGTTTCATGCGAGTAGTTTAGTTTAGCAGCATTTAATGAGTTTCAAATCATAAGAAATAATAATTAAAAAACTAGGATGAAAAAAGATGCATCGAATATTATCCATTTATTTATTTCAAAAGAACAACATAAATTTCACAGATACATATTAATATGAGTAGTTTTTCAGCTATATACCTAATAGTGAACTTGTCAACAACACCACCTTGATTACGAGTACATTTCATCCCCAATATATTAGTAACTGAAAAAATACCATTTAATTGGACTTCGAGTTCAGAAACAGTTTTTTAATTTACACATCCAGTGATCAAATACTATCTAAAAAGTTAATTGACCATAGAACCTTGTCGCAATGAAAAGCCAGTGAAACTCAAACTAGAATCATACGTGACGTTACTGCGAAAGGGTTCTATGGTGGTACGCGATTCTATTTCCCTCAGAGTTCATTGACAAATTACAGAATAGCTACCCAGATTAGCAAACACAATGACGATCTATGCTCCAACAATGAGGAACAAAATCTCACAGAATGGGATTTGTAAGTTAAATTTAAGACAATAAAGCGAATATCAAATTTGAAATAAGCTCAACTCAAGGCGTCAACTCGAAGATAACTTAAGCATTTCTATAGAAGGATTATCTTCTGCAGATAAGTCAGATTATTGCCGAGCTTAAGGTTTTATTGCCTCGGTCTTAGCAAAATAACGTTTCTAAAATCGAAATTATTGGAATAAATTATCATAAATCTTTTAAATAAGACACGACATTTATGCCTCCTCCTAAGTTTACGACATCTGAACTTAAACGTAGTGATTATATTCTCTTTGGTCTGACCATTCTTGATGACGAAATCCGCAGGACGAAAAAATCACAAACTTAGTAGTAAGTGGGGCCGTGGGGCACAACGCTAGTAGAAACGAGGACCGATAGCAGAAAAAGTTCTTGAGTAGCGATCACGAATTAAAAAAGATAGCGGATAGGCGGTAATTGGCAACATTTCAAAATTCCAAGTAATATTAAATCGACACCCTTGTTAATTCAAAAGGAACCCAAAAATATTTTTGTATTTTTTAAATTGTGTAACTTGTTTTGAAGATATTCAGGAGAATGTGAAGGAAGCATACGATTCTCTAAGTGACGTCACTACTGCCCACTATATCACTCACCGAACACTTGCTTCTGTACTATTTTTACGTTTTTGAACAGATGAATCCCACCCCCTTTGTCACCACATCCGTGCCTCTATCTAACCGCGGGTGACATCTTCACAGAAAAAAAAGCTTCTGTAATGTAAATATATATATATATATATATTCCGGGAACATTTCTTCACAAATCGAACTAGTCCCATAGTGAGCTCAATAAGGCTTGTATTATGGCCACTCGACGAAGACATATTTAATTATATACATAGAAAACATCCAACACTCGGGAAGAAAAATGGATGCTCATCACAAAAATATTTGCCTTTACCGGAATTGGAATCCAGGACCTTCAGCTTCGTAGGCAACGTTACGCCGGCTGAGTTAAACCGGTCGTCCCTATATATTTACCAATATTGTTTTTTCATGTTGATCCCACATGACTAAGGATCGTAATTTAATCATAATTTGGTGATTTGCATTTGGAGTCAATGATTCGTATTTGACTAGCATCACATTCCGGCATCGCTAGTTTTCCGTAAAATATGTTTCTGTTTGCGCTATAAATGTTCGCTTCACAAGGTTCGAACTTTGCGTAGCGAAGTAGGTAAACCGCGTTCCACCTACGAGTATAACCTTATTAAATTTGTGTAGTCCAAATACTTATTAATCTTCTTTGCAGGTATTTTTCTGTAAAACTATATCATATTTTTAGAGAGATGTCATAAATTCCCGTGACCAAAGTTGGAACAACATTTCTGATTGAATACTTAGCGCCGAGCTTTATTTTTTCGTGTCAGTGCAAAATAAATAAGTCCACAGTAAACACAAGTTAATCTGATTAGGGGTCCAGATTCCCAAGTTCCTCTGAAACGGGGGAGTTACAAAGCGTGACTTAATTTCACTTGGCATGGAAAAATATTTCCTCCTGACAGTAATTCAAGGCTCCTTGCAAAGTGGCGTATTTTGGTAGCAAAAACAAGCAAGTAACTTTTTTGTGTCAAAGTCGGTCTAGGGAAAAATTGAGATGTGTTTAAGGTGACAGTGTATAGGTAGAAAACATGTTTTCATGTTACCTAATTTGGGTCACGTGACAACGAGCCTTTTCTTACATGTCATCAGCTTAAATATTTTATATTTGATATTCAGGATTTTTGTTATTTGCGCAATAAAGAGACTATAAATACGTCTTATGTAATATATCATACGTTCGCTGAGGTAAAAAACTATTTTCATTTAAGCCTTGTTTCAAGTTTTCAACTAAAATACTCAGCCCAATTAAATACTTATTTCACGTACATATTTGTGATTCAGCTTTGTCTAGTGGCAATGAATTCCATTGTCTATTTATCCAGATAAAGAATTCAAATTAAGTCAAATATCAACTTGAGCCACATTGCAATTAAACATTAATGAAGAAAAACCGGTCAAGTGAGGTCAGAGTTCTCTGGTCGGTGTCAGCAGCCCTATTCCTAAGCAAAATGTACGCGGTGTTCGATCATTTAATATTAGTTACTGACATAGAAAGACATAAAATTAGACAGTTTTTAGTATTTATTATAATAGCGGTAACAGAAATACATCATCTTCATGAGATACAGCCTGGTGACAGATGTACAGCAGAGTCTTAGTAATAGGGTCCCGTTTTACCCTTTGGGTACAGAACCTTAAAAATAGCGCTCAATTCAGCAGTGCTGCAAATAATTGTACACCGTCTTAGACCACCAATTTAAAGGTCATTCCTTCGACTATTTACATTAGTTCTCAGTAAACACATTTGTCTATAGTTACCTCACCGGCCCCAAGTTCCCCCATTAGATATAATGAATGTAAGGTTATATTAAACCCATTCAGGCTGATATTCTCATACGTCATGCTGGAAAATTTTGGATTGCCTCCTACAAATAACGGGACATTTTTTTTATGCAAACCGAACTAGACCCTCGCTAAACTTAATAAATCTTCTGTTATGATTATGAGTACTAGATATATTTACTTATATACACAGAAAACATCCAAGTCTCAGGAACAACTTGCAAGCAAGGTTTGGCTCAGTCGGAGTAACGTTGCCTGCAAAGCTGAAGGTCCTGGGTTCAAATCCCGGTAACGGCAAATATTTGTGTGATGAGCAAAAATTATTTGTTCCTGAGTTCTTGGACGTTTTCTATGTATACAAGTACATTTATCTATTCAATACATATATCGTCGTCTAGTAATCATAACACAAGCGTTATTGAGCTTACCGAGGAGATAAAAAAGAATGTCCCGTAATATTTATCAATTATTAAGAACAAACAAACGCTCATCACACAATCCCTTACCGGGATTTGAACACAAGACCTTCAGCTTCTCAGGCGACGTTACTCCCGCTTAGCTAAACCGGTCGACAACTCGCGATTCTAAGCTCTAAAGGGAAACTAAAAATAAAAAAGAATTTTTAAAGTTGGTTCACAATTGGCGGAGTAATCGGTGAACATACATAAAAAAATACTAACTGTCGAACATAGAACATCCGCCTTTTTGTAAGTCGGTTAAAAATCCGAGCGAACTGCCAGCTAAAACATTTACGATACACTAAAATAATTTTTTTAATTATTTTATCCCAAACCGAGGCCAAACAGCCCATTTCATAAAATTAAAAATAAGTATTATTTCAAATTTTTATTGCGCAAACTTGGTACATTCATGATAACCTGTTTTTTTTTTTACTAATTTAAATACCTCCTCGTACTTTATGAAACAAGATCTTTTAAATCAACCGAAACATTCGTCCCGAGAAATTATAATGTGGTTAGCCTTTAGCCCGAAGCGCTCTAATTAAGGGGCTCTTATACGCGAATGACCTTCGATCCGTAGCTCTTCGCTTTTTTGTGTTGTACATGTCTCATCGTGTTGACAACCACCGTTGTTACCAATATACTGTTTCAGTTTATCTTCACTGGTCACCGAAACCAAGATAAACGCCACCAAAATTTGTTATTTTTACGACAAAAACCAGTTTTTGCTGCTATTGAAAAACCAGTTGACAATTCTAAAGTCAACATCATTACTCACTTATTGGTTTTAGTCCCATGTCAAAGCGCCGCTTGACAAGGAAGCCTATACCAATTTAGGATAGAAAAAGGACTTTTCGAATCTTTTTTTTTCTCTTGATTTATTAAGTATTATAACATTCCAGTTACTAAAAATATAGGCCAAATGTATATATTTTTTACGTGATTTGCACCAAGTGGAATGACTTTAAATATCACTTTAAAAACAGTAAAATTTACAGACATTTTCTGGACGCTAATCAAGTCTTCTTAGACGGTAGTCAAATGCATCAGCTTCGTTCAGTCCGTCATACTCGCCTTGGTCCCCCGACTTGCCCGGATGCATAAACGCATGGCCCCAAGGTTAAAAAAAACGGCCAAGTGCGAGACTGACTCACGCATCGAGGTTTCCGTACAAACTTTCACTTACACTAACATTACTACGCTGGTCTCGTTAAGTTTGCACCTAATATCTATAGCGTTGCATACAAATGAGCAATCCTAAACGCAACCGGGTAGGTTTTTTTTTTAAATTACAAAAGAAATGAGCTATTTAAAGACAGTTATTCTTTTCACCTTTTCCTTTGTAAATATTTTTTCCATAGTAATTTTTTTTTTACATGTTGAAGAATTTACATCCAGCTCCATCATATAATAACTCACTTGACCTAGCTACTAGCTAGACTTTGAAATTTAGTTATCCGTCAAGAACTTCTTTCCCGAAAGTGGTTAAGATAATGTTACTTGTCAAATTTGGAATTATTGTTTAAAATAGTGCCCCGCTACTAGAAACAACGCTACAGAATGAAGACAGCTAAAAGTATATTAAAAACGTTTAATTACGCAGACTGGTTATTTGCGTACTACCAGCAACGGATGTTTATTTTTTTTTAAATTAATAGGTTTTTTTTATAAGAAGAAGTAGTTCTTAATGATTTTAAATAATAAATGTATTTTTATGTCTCCGGGGTTGGATACAGGCCGACAAGATGCTTTTCTTAGCTCCTAAAGTTATAAATAAAATACCTTAGAGTAACATAGATATTGTCAATTTGGTCATAAACGCTCCTTTTTAAGTTTTCTTATTTTTAGGATTTTCTTTTGACCACTGGTTCCTCATCACCCTGGACTTTTGCCAGCTTGCTTGAATTGGACAACCACTTTCTACGACGCTGATAAGTTCTACGACTACCCTTGGAACTGAAACTAGACTATTGTTATTTTGTCGAGTTAATAAGGTAATTTAGGTAATATGGATACCAGGCAAACGATTTAAGGAACCCGAATCAAGTTTTTTACCAACATGCTCCGTCAATAATGTAAAAAAAGCTTTAAGGGTATTTGGTTTCATTACCCAGGTATAAGGGTTTTTGGGTAATTTTACAATTAAAAAAAAATACCAAAAAATACGATCACTTGAAAATCAACGGTGTGTTTCTGGTCATAGGTAAATCAGTGCGGTCCATATAGGCACAAAGGAGTGCCATGGTCCTTCAGGGTAGGCAGTGGCCTATCCTGAAGTACCATGGCTCCATATGGTCATAGAGAAACTGCCTACTCGTGTGAGCAAAACATTTTAACTGCGTACCTTGACCAAAAACCTTGTGCACTCCTCTGAAGTAAATACTATACAGGGTGTTTGGTAACAGGATGCAAAGCCGAAAGTAGATGATAGTTTAGGCCATTGAAAACATTTTAAGCCATACATGTCTTACACGAATGTTATAATGTATTTGTTTTTATATATGAGTTCTAAGATTTTTTTCAGAGAAAACTCCAAGTATTGTCGAAAAAAGGAATAACATTTGTCTAAGACATGTCTGTTCACCTACTTTCAGCTTTGCATCCTGTTACCAAACACCCTGTAGATAGTGCATGGTCCAAAATTACATTTAAAAGATAACAATCGCGAGAACAAATTCGTATAAATATATCAACTATAATGGGCATGATGACTGGGTATAAAAATCAAAATTCTATTTAGTCGGTCAGTTATATAGTACAAAAATATTGGACACGTATTTTTTGCTTTTTTAAAATCCATATCTATACTATCCATACTAATATTATAAATGCAAAAGTGTGTCTGTCTGTCTGTCTGTCTGTCTGTTACCTCTTCACGCTTAAACTGCTGAACCGATTTGGATGAAATTTGGCATGGAGATACTTTGAGTACCGACATAGGCTACTTTTTATCCCGGAAAAATACCCTTATCCGCGATAAAAGAATTTAAGGCGGACAAAATCGCGGGCGGAAGCTAGTAATAAATAAATTGACGTCAAGCGACATTTTGACTCAATGTAACGCCTTTAGTTTTTGATAACGTAAAAAAATAAAATATACGTGTCCAATATTTTTTATTAATCTACAAGAGAGATTAATTATTATAATTTAGTCATCATCCCTATTATAAGTAGGTACGTAGCTATTTTCCTAATAATCTGCTAACATTTAACTTTTTTATGCTACATGACTTAGCCTTTCTGGCCGCCGTTGTTCGACTATTTTCGTTGAGAATCCATCTGCATTGCAGAGCTCGTCTTCATATATATTTCAATACTCTATATACCGACTTTGCAGCGAGCAGTTTTATGGTACAGTAGCAAGTTAAAATATGCAAAGCTACAAGCTGTAGAAACAATAAAAACTTATGAAATTTTAATAAATAATCTCCGTTGCTCACTTGCTTTGGATTAGCTACAATATTGAAATAATAAATTCCTTACATTGCGAGTTCATAAAATACATATTAATATATATATATATATATTCATAAGATATTGCGAATTCATTCGCGAAAAAGAAAAATCACAACCCTCTTATATACGTTGCAATTGTTGGGTAGTAATATTTTTTAATTATTGTAGTATATCGAGCGATACCTGCATTAAAATTACGAGTAGTATAAATTGGTGTAGCCATTTTGATTGTGATGAAGCTATTATGACACTTACAAATATATCTTTGAGGGATAACTGGACATCGAGAGATGGTTAAAGAACAGTTTTGCTCGACTACGCTGAAGCAAAAACAGGGTTATGCCTTTTTCCTCCTTTACGTCCGTAAGTCATGTGCACATTCTAAGTGGCCATTTATCGCCACGTGAATAATGCCACACGCAATTAAAACTGGCGCCCAACTTGGGGCCGCATACAGTTATATACAACATTGGCGCACAGATAAAAAAGCTTAGCCGTTGTAACACTTTAGGGTGTACAATTTGCTTAGAATATGCCTGTTAGTTAGAAAGATTAGTTAACTCTTACACTGAATGAAGACCTAGTTGTTGAGCAATATATTTACTCATTCCGTATATTTCTGAGGTTCAGGTACTTGTACTACCCGTTAATTGTTTTAATTAGCCAGCTGTTTGTCGCTAAAGAGATATATCTAATGAAATTAGTCTTGAAAATCCACTTGCACTCTATACCCGTGTCGACCTATATTTAACTTATTTATTTATCTTTCTCCTTCAGTAATCACGGCATGTGTACTGATAACATTCACTGTTCTGCACGCCCCTATCCCTAATTTAAACTCTAAAACATCATACTTTTCGAATAATCTTAAATAAAATAAAATCATAAACACTAAACCAATCTCATACAAGTTTGACAATTACGGAGTACGTTTAGTTGTCCTTCCGAGTCATTTTGACATAACGTCTCACGTCAAGCTATGTTTTCTTTCGTTTAAAAATACCTTTCTCATTTCTATTTCACATTCATTATTGTTTCTTGTTTTCTTTTAACTCGTTGTTTTCTCACATACTGCTATACTTAAAATTTAAAAATATAAAATCACACCAATACATCAATAGTTTTGTAAACCGAGCATTATCAAAACGCCGTTGCGAGAGCGTTCCGGATAACTTTCACTTTCGATTCTCAATTAAACTCTCTTTGGCAATAGTATTTAATTAATCTTTTTATCCAGGAATTTTGGCAGTAAAGTATATTAAATACACAGTAACGTTTTGGAAGGTTTTCGGTGATCCGTTTGTTTTTAGGTGCATTTTGGTTAAGTTAGTTAGTTAAGAATTAGGTGTTGCTAGAGTGTGAGTCTGTGTCACTTTTATCGAAGTTTTTTATTATTTTCGAACGTGGTTTTTAGTTTTTTTTGGAGTTGAATGTGCTGTTTCATGAGATCTTTTTTGCGTTCTGACGTCTGCCGGTACACCACGATTTTGGACAAGTCGAGATGTATCCCCGGTTTGCCGTTTCCATTTCGAGTAAGTGTTCTTGAATTATCGTGATTGTTAGTGGTGCCTACAACACGTTATACCAATTTCCTTTTTTTTTTTGTTATAGTAATGGAGCCCTTTCGAGTTGGTAGATGACGCCACTAAAGTAGTTATTTCCCTTAAATCAAGCTAAGGTGAGCAGTGTTCTTTATTCATCCTCGGCTCTATGAGTTGCCAATATTCTGTGCACATTCTTTTTTCATTAACCGGGGTTTCCAACCGTTTTCAGCCACCAACAGCCAGCCACCATTTTTTCACCGTCGTGCTAATTCAACATAACTTCAGGATGTCCATGCGCTATTACCTCGCATAACCGTTTAATCTACCCACATCGTTGGTAAGCAAATTCATTTTGTTAATTTAGTAGTAGGGAATTTCTACCTGACATTTATTGTGAAGTGAAACTTACTATGTTTCTTTTTGTGATCGTAGGGTCAAAGGCTTAGGCCTCAAACTCAGGGGTTCTCCGCAAGACCTGAATAGCGTCTATCGGCCTGTCAGCAGTACCTGCTTTCCGTGCTACTGTCCGCAATACTGCGATCTGGGTCTTGGTTGGACAATTTGCCGGCTAGGTGCCGCTCTCTGTTTCACGGTGAACATGGTGTATTGACACCTTATCTAAGGTATTCCAATTCCATTTTAAAAGTTAATTAAGTCCAACTACGACTACGTGTAATAAATACCTGTTTAATATAATTTGATGTGGTTTCAATTCAAGTACCGCCCGTTACATTTGACGGAAGTAAAGTAATTGGCGCTCAAGATTCTTAATATAAATTCTACTCTTTTAATTTAAATTCTATTAAAATATTACCTATAAATTTATTACTTTATTTCTGCTCTGGCCTGTCCGATCTACGTCCCTGAGGCTATTCATTTCTCTGATTTTTTCAACAACTTCCGACAAGCTAGTTCCTGTTTTTTTTTTTTAATAAGGTAGGTGTTTTACCGGGCATAACCTAACCGTTACACCGTAATATGAAAGAAATCTAAATCTAGTATTGCTCAGATACAAAGTAGTCAATAGTGTACTTCCTTATCCCGTACAGATACCTCAACTTAGAGATTTAAGTAAATGAGATTTGGAGATGCGTCTTTCAGATCACGTAGCAATTTTATCGTCTGCCCACAACATAATTTAGGTCCGCGAGGACAATGCAGAACTTTTCTGTCTGTTTATATTGGTATGGGAATGGGCTGATGTCAAAGCTGCAATAAATAACTGCTAATGGCGTATTATATGGCGTTTTGGGATAATGGAAGTTGTGATATTGTACTTGGGCTTTTATGGTTCCGTTGCCAAATTAGGAACCCTTAGAATCATGTGTCAGAATATCATATAATTTTATCTCAGAAACTGTAATGTTACAGCTGACCTTGTGTATAGCCGTTAATAATTGCGTCACACTTAAGAATCACTAACAAAATTACTCGTAAAGAATTGGGTACCTCGCCGTATAATGTAGGTAAGTTTTTTTTTTACCTACAACATCAATTATTGGAGATCATTATTTCTGTGTGTTTTTTTAACATACTTTTATGTAGTTTTAATTGTCCCGATGTCTGTAAAAAATGTCTCAAATTTTACTTTCATTTGATGCAAGTAAATTTTGACACACCTTTTTTAGAGGAAGGTTTAGGAAACAATGTGCTAAGAAAGTGTAATTTTCGTTTGAGTTAAAACTTAAAACCCCTCAGCTCTCGACGCTACGCCTGTGGATATCCATTCAATAATCACAATTGTTATAAATATTTAATGAATACCTTTAATTATTTATGTTTTTTGACTGATTATAGTCATTTCTATAAAGTCGCTTGATTAAAAGTATTTGTACTGACCTCTTGCGATTGGTCGAGTCATTGACAGTTATCGACGGCCAATCACAAGCAAGCATAATGGGAGGGATACATTTAACAGACGGGCCTTTTCAGCAGCATGCCCGGCCATTAGTTTTTTGGCATCAGTGCTAGACACTTGCTTCGTATTGCTGTTGGTTTGTTAATTCAAATTTTACCGCTATAATTATAACATTAAATCTGATCTTCAAGTCCTTGACAGTATTTCTACATTCAAAGCCTTCCTTTTGAGTGTTCAACCCGTACGGCTAACACAATGATGAACTCATATGATTAGCTTTAATCGATATATAACATTACCACCCAAAAACTCAAGAAGTTCTACGTAATACGTATGTTCGGCAACTTTATACCATAAAGCCACCATAGGTTTCAGTCACATTCCAATGAAATAAAATAAGGGTCGTGAGTCGTGATTAAGGCAAGAATTTCAATTAAAAATCTTTAGTTATCTCTCTTTTGCCAGATGCAGTCCCATCATTGAATAGTACTTAAGCCAAATTGCCTTTTTAGATGACAGGTATTTTATCAGGCGTTTTCATTAAATAATTATGAAGTGATTCTTAGAGAAGATTAAAGCTTTATTACGTTTAAACCAACCTCATTCTAGAGATATATGGAACTAATTGTGGGCATCTGTATTGAGCAAATAAAAATAATAAGTATTGATTAGAATTCAGATTCAGTCATGACTGATGAATTAAAATCATCATCATTTCAACCCATAAACATCTACTGCCGAAAGGTACATGGTGCGTATTTCGGTTCATTGTCTCCATTTCGATCCTTTATACCTCATCGGCTATCAGTTCTTCGTTTTCAACTTTTTTATGCTGAGAGCTACATCGTTTTTTACACAATAATATAATACTTGAATGCTTCTGTCAAATTGAAACCAATAGTTGGTATATGTACAATTCGTTAAAAAACGAACTCGACTTCTTCGCTTCTAGACTAGAGATACTAATACTAGACATTATTTTTATCCGCAGATGCCTTCAAATATCACTTAAGGGTTGCACTTTTTCTATATCTTACAACTACCAGTATCCTATATATTTGAATCCTAGTTCATATTTTCTTATTGTTTTTTCTTACTATTTTATCTTGTTTTGACATTATGTACAATGTTTATGTTCAATATTGGTTATATTTTGACGATCATGATATAATTGATTTTTATATATGATTCATAAAATTTTGACAGAAGCTAATTTGTGTTGTAGTTTTTATCGTGAAATAAAATTATCATATCTTATCTTATCTTACCTGAAAACTTAACTGGGCTATTCGTCTTAATCAGTGGTGCACACAGGGTTTTTGGTGAAGGTAGCCAGTTTAAATGTTTTGATGACATTGGTGTATGGAGTTTCTCTATGGCTATTGGCGCCATGGTCCTTCAAGGCAGGTGGCTTTGTGCCTATATGGACCGCACGCGACTGATCTTAATCATCCTGTTTTATAGTGGCAATTTTTTCTTACCGAGTTGCCAAACATCACATAACATTCTTCATGCTAATCTCATAATAACTTTATTAATTTTCGTAGTACCTCCTTTTCCAAAACTCGCAAACGACCATGGCTGAGACATAAATGGAATGCCATGAAACAAGAGAAAATAATTTTGTTTGACAGAAATTTAATTTCACTGTGAAAAATACAGGGTCAGTGTGTCATTTATTTTAACTCATAAGAGGCTGGCGGGTGAATTATAATGCCCAAATATTCGCTGAAACGATGAAAAATCCCACCTGATATACCCACAGAAAACATGTACATTTTCCACAGACTAATAATTTTAATAACAAATTAACAGTCTCTTAGCTAATACTTATACACCCGACCAAGTCACCATTCAAACAAAAAATAATAATTCATCCGCTTAAGAGCTATGACATCAGACACACAGATACAAAGGATGAACTTTTAAAACGCCTCTTTTTTCGTCAGGAGTTAAAAATACGAGACGACGTGAGACGTTTCTGTATTTGTAATTTTAATCGCTCTGATTATCTCATTATTTTTCAGGGTTAAGATTTTGGGAGACTAGAATACATTTGTTAGAGTGGCGATCACGCGTAGGAAAGCGAAATGTAGGTAGCCCTCGACTAGATGCACGGATGACCTCGTAAGGGTCGTGGATACGATTTGCGCAGGATCGCACTTTGTGGCGAGCTATAGTGGAGGCCCATGTTCAGGACTGGATGTCTGTGTCTGATAAGGAGATGACTGACAGCGTAGAAAGAAGGGTTTTTTTGGATCATCTATCTACGTCTATATTTTTGACACGTTCTAAACAGCTCGATTGATTTTAACGTATGAGGTCGTTAGATCTAAGAAAATTGGTCTTAGTTGTAGGAGTGAAATAAGCTATATTGCTATAGCATTCACAAAATTTACGTCAGCTTCGAGCGCAGCGCTGACGAACTGGTCGCTACTATATGTTGGCTTTTAGACCTTTGGCTTCCATTTCTTGACAACCTGTTTGACGGACCAATATATTTAGACCTGTGATCTGTAACATGTAGGGGAAGGTGTGGAACAGTAGATCAGAGGGAACAGTGGATCATTCCTTATATTTTAGAGAAATAATGGATTTATATATCTGTCTTGTTTGCACTTTGATACGTATTAGGCGCTCTTTCAATTCTTCCCATGACGAAGATGAAAATTTTGTTATTCGTTTGAAAAATAGGCAAAGATCCACTGTCCCGCATCAATCCACTGTTCCCCATTCTCCGTACTATTTCATGTGTCTTTATTAGGGACGAATTGAGGACAGTCGAGTGCAAAATTTAAGAACGACACTACAGGCCATATTATTTAGGCACTTGATTATCTTTCAGATAACTGAAACTACTCGCTTTATAGAGGATGAAATTAATTCAGAGGCCTTCTCTCCCTTAATATCAGAGCAGAGGCAGCCCAAGAGGCATACGAGGACAGGACATCTTGATGCATCCAACCAAGAATGTTTGCATAATATTCCTTTAGTGCCCTAGACATGTAATGTCTTATGACTTGCACCATGCAGAAACTCGGCTATGCAGCCCGTTTTATTACCGCCCTGACCTTTCAGCACAATTATATGCATATTTCACATTCACATGGACCTTGCCCGATTTACATATACATGTATGTAACTTGAATTTCCTTGTAAGTATTTGACCATGGTTTCCGCCAATGCAGTGCGTGTCCCATGTCCAAGGATAATGTGCGTTAGCCACGCATTTTTTAGAATTAATACAATATTGATTCTGCTAAATTATGTTATATTTATATAATTATATGTATGTCTTTGTCAGATTTCGACCATTTTCAGTACATAGGTAGAGTTATCCAAAGACGGTTGTAGGATACATTTTACCCAAGTACGATGAAGGAAAAAGAGGACTATATAATATTTTCTTCTGTTTCCGCGATTATTACTCATTGAAATAAAACAATTTAACGGATTATATCGCGTATATTATCTCATTTTAGTTCCCGACGTTTCGGAAGCTTTCCAGCTTTCCATGGTCACGGGACCATATAATATACGCGATATAATCCGTTAAATTGTTTTATTTCAATAAGAGGACTATATATTATTTTTCTTTGTAGTATCTATTAAATATAACCTTGTTACGTTGAGATGTTCAGTACTTTCACAATAAGTTTTTCTAATCGCTGATCGGGATTTTCTTACTAGCAGTTACTTCTAAGTTTTCGGCACTTTTCCTGGCTCGTAGCAACCTTAGCAATAAAGTCATCTTACGTGAGATTAATGGGAAGTCGCTTCACAGTGGCTAACTATATATAGTGTTATGTATAGCCTAGGAATAGGCATCAGAGTTGAGGTCACGAACAGAACTTTATGCCATGTAAAGGAAGGTTTGTATAACTTGTAAATAAAGCAATTGATGATAAAAAATATGCGTTTATTGGTCCTCAAAATTTTCGCTATTATGTTTTAGGCATTTATTCATTACGCTTAAACCATTGTTCGAAGTACGATGTCCAATCACTTGAGGATATGTTTTCAACGTGTTGGTTGAACATCGTTACCGCTTCTTCGGGGGTCTTATATGTCAAAGCTTTCATCAAATCCTTTATTACAGGAAAAATATAGAAATCGCAGGGCGCAAAGTCTGTTTCCCACCTACAATTATTCAAAATCAAAAAACGATAGTCAATTAAAAAAAAAAACTTAATTCGAAATTCAAATGTGTACGAATTTTCAGGGTGGCCCATGTACAGTTAACTGCACAATCGACCAAAAGTTTCTTCTGATGTATTTTGAAAGGATATTCCGTATATAAAAATAAAGTTGTAAAAATGAAATGTCTGTACATTGAAGATATTTTCAAAATAATGATTGTAACGGACTATTTTGAGGTCACTCAAACATATATATATTTTTTATCAAATTGTGTATTGCACACATATTACGACATAGTAAAAATACGAAAGCTTTCCCAAAGTGTGTAGGTACTCGTATATGTCGCCCGGTGATGCCTGGTTGTAGTAAAACATCTGTCAACACTACTCTTTAAAAACTCGTAGTAATGCATCGATACTGATTCTGTTTTAACAGATATTTGTCAGTAAGATTTCCTTGTTTGTTCACAGACGATGAAGTACTTTTTGGTTGTAAGGTACAGATTTTGACATTTGTGGTTTACTCTAATCTGGCATAAACTGTTTTGTCATCATTCATCATTTGGCATTACGCTTTTATTTCTGAACACGTAAACTTTTGTATTTTTTTTATAAAACAAACCTGGCCTATCCAAATGCATTTACAGTACGATTACTTTGAGTTTACCACTGACATATGCTTTTATTCCATTGTATATTCGACTTTAACACTAATACAAAAGAGTTTCTATTACAAACAAACGACGTTTAGACAGTGTGGAAGTAGTATAAACTCTTTTACATTAGTGTTAAAATCGAATATCCAATGGAATAAAAGCGTATGTCAGTGGTAAACTCAAAGTAATCGTACTGTAACAGGATGACGCCTTAAAAAGTCCTGAAAATTCTACTGTTCCAGAAAAAATGGATGCTTAATGATGAATCATGCCAAATGATGATTATGACTAAAAAGTTTATGACAGATGAGGATAACCGGACATTTGTACTTATTTGTGTAGTAAAATAATGTTTAAATGAAGAAATAAAATCCAAACATTCAATTATACTCCTATATTGGCCATATTTGCGTTCTGCTTGACCGATTTCAGCGCTACTGAACACATCGACCCAATTTTAAGACAAGTATTTGTTTCATCAACAATTCTCCGATTTGCCAATTCTGTTTGGCTTCGGAATATTGTGAATTTGTTTTGCGAGCTGAGTCGATGTTGGATGTTCAGACCGTCTGTTTTTGCAGAACCTGACTTTGAACTGGATAGATCTGTAATATTTCCTTCTGTTTCCGCGATTATTACTCATTGAAATAAAACAATTTAACGGATTATATCGCGTATATTATCTCATTTTAGTTCCCGACGTTTCGGAAGCTTTCCAGCTTTCCATGGTCACGGGAGGACTGAGAAAAGATGTATTTTCCTCTGTCAAAGTTACAATTTGTGCAAACTACCCATTTTTTTGAAAAAACACAAATAAAGGTGTACATACATGCCAGATGGGCCTAAGCTGTAAAGACAGTTACACATGTGCCAGAAGGGCTTAATTATTTTATTCTAATAATTTACCAAGCAGCATTTCACAAATGAGGCGTACTGAGGAGAAAAGAAACGCTGCAAAGAAAAACTCCCAGGCTACCTCATTACTAATTATAATATTAAAAAAACAGAGATTATTAAACTACTTTTAAACAGATAAGATATTTTACACCGTTCGGAAATTAAGGTTTTGCAGTCCTGTGTCTCGCTTGTTCCTTGATGAGATGTATTACAGCATCCCAAGCTGGTGGTAGTGACAATCCATCTTCTCTATTGAAATTAGGATGCTTTTTAATCTCAATAGCCTCGCGTAGCATCCTGGGAAAATATCTTTTTTTCTTTGGCAAGGATAGAAGGTTTATCAAACTTAATTAAGTGGTTTGGTTTGTCAGTGACATGTTCACTGACTGCAGACCTATTACACCGACGGTGCTTGACATCTGCTATGTGCTCCTTCACCCGGGTTGATACACTGCGTTTCGTTTGACCAATGTATGAAGATTCAGTTTTTGTTTTTTTTTTTTAAATGGCGTATATCCTCTGTTAGCTTTTTGGTCTCCTGATACGACGCAGTGCCCACATTTATTTGATTAAAATAACTTAATTAGTTACATTCAGCATTTGGAACTAAATTTTAACTAATTATTATTTAATCGTATGGCAAATTTAAGGCAATCAAAGAATAATTTTAAGATTGTTAAGCCAGGCGGCTGCGTCAGGAGTCACATCATCCAGGTCTTCAGCGAGTCCATCAAAGGAATGAAGCGGGCAGCGTTGGATGATGTGTTCAGCGGTCTGCTCTTCCTCACCGCACTCGCAAAGAGGAGACTCTTTCCATCCCCACTTGTGTAGAAAAAAGTTGCAACGGCCGTGTCCTGTTCTGAGTCTGTTTAGCCGGCACCATAGCCTGCGAGGGAGATCAAATCCTTTTGGTTTCGCCGTCGGGTCAGTGGGCCGGGTGGATTTTCCATCTGTGGCAGCTGCCCACTCAGCCTTCCAGCTATCCTCGATGTTGAAACTATCCAGGTTCCAGGCTGTAATATAGGGAGGCTTTCGGGATTTGAGTCGGTGTGGAGGAGGATGGCAAAACTCGTAGTGTGCTGGCAAAGAGGAATTGTTTGAAACCTTCTCAGCTTCTCTCTTCAAGGCGTGAAGTCTTCGAAGGTGGGGAGGAGCGACGTGACTCAAAACTGGCAGCCAGTGGGTGGGCGTGGATTTGACAGTGCCAGATATGCACCGCATGATCTCATTTAATCTAACGTCTACTTTATTAGTATGAGCACTATCAAGCCATACCGGTGCACAGTATTCTGCCGTTGAGTAAACGAGAGCGATGCCTGATGTTCGAAGGCAGTCAGCTGAGGCACCCCAACTTGTACCAGAGAGTTGGTGTAGGAGATTGTTCCTGGTTACGATTTTTTGCGAGAGTTTTGAGAGATATTCTTTGTATGTTAAGGACCTATCCAGCGTAACTCCAAGGTACTTCGGGTAGGGATTGTATTTCAGTTCTTCACCATTGAAGTGTACAGCTGGTTTGTAGTTGGCCATTTTGTTATTGAGATGGAAGCAGGACGTCTCTGTCTTACTTGTGCTAGGTATAAGTCTCCATGACCTAAAGTAACCGGCCAGGGTCCTCAAGTCTGATGTCAGTTGAAGTGCTCCAGATTCAAAGTCTTTGCTCTGGGTAATAAGTGCTATGTCATCAGCGTATATAAACTTGGTGGCTACCGTGTGTGGAAGGTCAGATATGTACAGGTTGAACAATGTTGGAGCGAGCACGGAGCCCTGTGGAAGACCGTTGTTTAGCTTGCGTTTCCTGCTAATCTCACTACCCAGACATACCTCAAAGACCCTCTCAGACAGCATGTTAGAGATGAGGTCTACCAGTTCTCTACTTGGTATTGCCGAGAACATCTTATGTATCAGGCCGAGTCTCCAAACTGTGTCGTACGCGGCCGTGAGGTCGATGAAGACTACGTTGGATTTTAGACCCTTTTGAAACCCAACTTCAATGTGGTTTGTGAGAGCCAGCACCTGATCCACGCAGTTTCTGCCTTTACGAGAGCCAGATTGTTCGGGAGGAATAGCAGCCTCTATAAATGGTTCGATCCGTCCTAGGATGATACGTTCCAGTAATTTATGCATACAGCTAAGGAGTGCGATAGGACGATAGCTTTCCGGAAGGTGTTCAGGTTTACTCGGCTTCAGCACAGCGATAACTTTAGAGCGCTTAAATTGCCGTGGCAGGTTTTAACTAATGATCGGGTGACAATTCTATATATGTTATACTCGGTGTCAATCAAAGTATTAAAATAAGTCTAAAACAACCTACCTACCGTTACGCACGACAACGACTACGACGAGCATAGCGAGTAGGAGTGTAAAGATGCGTCCACATATGTATCATTTGCCCGTATCAGATCATCGTCGCGTGGCATGATCGCGTGTCACGATCACGCGTTTGGACGTTGCGCCGATGGGATCGCTCGAAATCCATTTTGCTACGCGTATCACACAGTTACATCGGACGAGTACGGCATGATCGGGGCGCCGACAGTAAGCGTCCAAGCAGCGCGATACGCGGTCATGCCACGGCACGGTGATCTGATACGGGCAAATGATACAAATGTGGATGCACCTTTAGGTAGAAACTGCGACCCTACAGCGCACAAGCCGAGCGAGCTAATTTTTTCAAATATAATATCTCCTTCCTTAAGAATAAAGAAAGAAAAACCTCAAATATGAAGAAGGAAACAACGTTTAATTTTTTGGCGTTTATATTCTTTGAACATTATGATCTTCGTTTTTATGCAAAAATAACGTTAGCAATAAATACTATACAAAGTGACTATTATACGGATTGCCTGTTACTTGTATGCATATACTTTAGTATGCAAATAAACTATTATTACTTTCGAAATTATGCAATTCGTTTATATTCATTTTGTTTTTAAGCATTTTAATCTTTTCTGCAGGTCAAAATTATGCAATTCTGAAGTGAAATGAAAATTATATAATTTAAGCTATGTCTTAAGCTGTCAATGTAAATTATAATACATGTATAAGTATGCTTATTGCTGAAGGTCCAAATAAAGAAATAAATAAGTACAGAGTCTATGTTCATCCTATTTACTAATTCGCTCAGAGCCGCAAATTCTAGATCAACGAACAAGCGGGAAAAATGTAAAATACATCCTTATCTTGCAAAATACAATATCTTTGTAATATTGTGTATTTTCCGCCCGATTAGTCTGTTGGCCTACTTCGAACTTCTTAATACAAACACTCTCTCGGTTGCACGTCAAATCACAAATATTGGCTTGTGTGAGAATCTTAGCTGTGTCTTCCAAATAGAATCAAATCGATCCCATTTCGTTAATTCACTATCTAAAAACCCATTTTTTTAAGCAACTTAGTTTTGAAGATATTCGTGAAAATGTAAAGGAAGCGAAATCGTCCTCTTAATGACATCATTAGGCAAAATTGTGACAGTCACAACGCACAAGAATAACCGAAGTACAGTTTCTATAGGGAATCAGCCTTTTTTTTATTATGTATTATTATAATCTTTACTTAGTCACTTTTTGAATATTTTAATAAAATAATCATATTACTATTATTTAAAATGGAAGTTTTTAATACAAAAACTCTCTCGGTTGCACGTCAATTCACAAATATTAGCTTGTGGGAGAATCTTAGATGTAAGTTACATTGTACAATTTTTGTATGCCAAAAAAAAGAAACTGTTGGAATTAATGCACTATGTCCTTCTCGCTCAGTTATAGAATGGTACACAGTTATTCACTAAACGTTTTATATTCTATTCTAATACGCACCCTTATTCCGTCAAAGTATCACCAATTCGCTCAAATTGCGGGTCCATGAATGAGTGAGCAGTAAATTCAAAATATATCTACCTTTATTTATCTCGCAAAATACGGCGCCTTTATATACGTAATATTGAGTACATTCTGCCTGATTGCTCTGTTGGCCTACTTTTCGAACTTCGAAATACAAAACCCGATTCAATCTCTCTCTCTCACGTCAATGTTGAATGCTGGTTTGAAAGAGATGACTTTATACAGTAGTTTTGTCATTCTATATTCGATTTAGTGTTTTGTCATTCCATATTCGATATAGATCCGTATCTATCTTTTTTAGAAGTGCTCTATCAATTATTTTATAATTTGTTACGTTCGAATGAGTTTAAATTTCGCGCCTATGTTCGGTTACTATATATAACACTGCAACTTTATATCGAGCCAAGGAAGTTGAACTAAAGAACAAGATGAAAGTGGGCCATCTTAAGAACCTGGCCATCTTCGGCGTAAGTACCTAACATCAATGATCTTTGTTTCCTATTCCGTTACCAATACCTACGAGTACTATTATAATCATAATTGTTCTTGTTTGTTTTTGATTGATGTTTTGTTGATTCCTATTCATAATGAAGACAATATTTTTTTTGATATATCAAAGAATATATTTTCAATATAAGAATATATTTTCAATTAAGATTAAGTATATTAATCTAACTACGTTTTGTAAGAACAGATCAAGTGACGTAAGACGAAGCTGAGAATTGTCACGATAAAAGGGTCTTACCTACTCCATCAATCCATAATACCACGTCTGAATTTTATGTTAATCACACACTTGCAAAATTAGAAAATAACTGACGGCGTGAGTGCCTACTTCAGAGAGCTTAAATTGCCACTTGCTCCCCATAAATAACCAAGTTTGATAACTGGCTTCCTACAAGGAAAAAAAACTCTTACTAGCTAATCCGGTTGCGCTTAATTATTACCTAAATCAACCTAAATTTTAACAATAAAGAAACCTCAACTTAAAATTGGATTAAATACATTTATTTTCATAGAATAAATAATTTATTAAACAAAAAACCTACATAAAACAAAACAGAAAAAAAGACTTATGAAAGATATAAACCTATATCTTTGAATTGAAACGGCCCAACAAGCGGGAAAAATGTTATTATTATTACGTATATTTTATAATAAAAACCCTAAACTTACGATACCTTGCAAATTGCGGTTCCGTACGCCAAGAACCACAAGTAACAAAGGCAACATCTGCGCCCTTAGACGTTCTAGCATACTGCACTACTCACTCAGTGACAAAGCTCTTAAATAAAGAGAAAAAAATTGTCTGTCTGTAAACTCGGTTTACGAACGATAATTTTACGTCATAAAGTCATAAGAAAACACACATGACAAATTGCATACTTCTATGAATTCAGAAGCCAAACACTTAGTCCGATCGTACCTCTCTATCGCTTGCTTGTTCCGCGCTCTCGCTTGCACGCGCGGCTCAGGCGGAACGAGACAATGAGTCATTCTTTTTCGTGCGTGCAGCCGGCGTTCATCGATTTATAAGACGTTATCACGTCAAACTAGGGTCTAACGACGTAAAGCTTGATTTGTTGTTGTTTATAAATGAACAACATTTAAAATTTCCAAATAGTATCATAATGATCCCATTTAGTTAATGCACTATCTAAAAAGCCATTTTTTTTAAGCAACTAGTTTTGAAAATATTCTGGGAAATGTAAAGGAAGCCCAATCGTCCTCTTAATGACATCATTAGGCAGAATTGTGACAGTCACAACGCACAAGAAGAATCGAAGTGCAATGTCTTTAGGATATCAGCCTTTTTATTATTATGTGTTATTATAAGCTTTACTTGGTCACTTTTTGAATATTATAATATCATAATACTATTATTTCAAACAGAAGTTTCTTAGAGAATTTAACCACTGAAAACTTTACATTAAAAATCTGTTATTTAGAGAAAATCGTTTGTTAAATCTAAGATATACCATGAGTAAAACTAAAATATTTGTTATTATAACAAAATGGAATTAATTAAGTAGAAATATGATTTATTTTTTTACGTTACGCAGTTCGCGTTAATTTTCGTTTTCCTGTATTAATGTTTGAAAATCGTGTAAGTCTTAAATAAGTTTTATTTATTGCAGTTCAGAAATATGAGGAAGGCATGTATTTACCATGCTAAGGTCGAGGGTTGCACAAATTAGTTGCCCCAACTCTTTATGGCCTGGTTCCTAGTAATAAAATGGCGTAATCATGATTCTATATAATTTAGGAACTTAATTGCTTTACTTACGATATAATTTTAAAAAGTCTCTTAAAATAAGATCTGCATCTTTTTATACGAATATTCAAGCTGTTGGTTAGGTACTGTTGGTTTTTCATTCCTAAAAATAGTAAAAAAATATCACTATCGGTGCAGTACAATAGTTCCAGAAAAGTTTGCATAGTCTCTTGTCTCAGTTTTACTCAGTCTTCCAGATTCACCTCCGCAGGAGCCCTGCGACTTCTAGTGTACGTAGTAATTATTTAATAAATATGCCTGATGCATCGGCAATAGGAAAGTCACCAGTTAATTTTAGATTAAAGTATTAAATGCATGTCTTATACTTTATGAGGCTGTAGAGTCTCATTAATTTATAAATTATTATATATTTCATCCAAAATATTTTTTTCATCCTATAATGAATTTCTACCTGGAAATAAAAATATTCAAATGTTGACGACAGAAAATTATACTTCGTGAACCTGATGTTACTTCCTGAACACGCTACTTATATGAAAAGTTATCTCTCAGTAAAACTGTTATTGGACTGTACAACCATGGTCAAAGTTAAGTAAACACCACAAAATCACATAAATATAATATCCAAACCAAATTACTGATAATAGTAGAGTTGGTGTGTACATATTTTTGAATGTTTTGGTATATATACTTCTGTGCCCTTGACTGTTTAAATAACCGTCCGTGGGTTCTTTAAACTAAACTTTGAAAAAAACTGTGAAAACATATATCCTGTGTCACTCCCACATTCAAGACTAATCTAACCACATGTCAAACGATAAAACATGTTCATGCCAAAGAAATCTACACACACGTACAGCTACTACACACACTCGAAAAACATAAACCTAGTCCTTCTTACATAGTCCGGTAAGAAATCAATCAAAATGGATTTGCCTATTCCTTATTATTCGTTCAGCCGTTTGTGTTCTCATTTCTTCCACAATGTAGAATATTCTGTACAAATTGTTGAAAAGAATGAATTGAAAATATTTTAAAGCAGTACAAACAACATTAATGGGAAGCTTTCCTGTTCATTTCGATACAATTAATTATTACAGCTTGCCAAAGCCCCCAACAAGAGGGACCGACGATCAAGGGCCTGTTGCAGAAATGTTTGTAACTTGTACAAGCGGATTCTCTTTTCAACAATATGTTTTAGAAAGAGATTTCCACTTGTAATATAAGTTACAAGCTTTTATGTAAAGGGCTCCTGGTCAAGATCACGGGAAGCCCATGAGTGAGGTTGGTGCAAGATCGCTCATTGTGAAGATCCTTCGGGAAGGCCTTTGTCCAGCAGCAGTGAACGTCTACATGCTGATCATTATGACGATAATTATGAATAATACGCGCCAACACTATTTTAATATTTCATGTCTCCTTTAGGATACCAGCGGCCTATTTATTACAACGCCTCCGTTGTCTGTCTGTTTTCATCATCATCATTATCAGCCATAAAATCGCCACTGCTGGACATAGATCTTCCCTAACGAACGCCACCATAACCAGTCCTGCGCCGCCAGATACAGCGGACTCCAGTGATATTTACCTGGTCACCAATCTACCTTGTGGCCTAGCCACGCTGTATCTTCTATACCTTGACAAGTTCTTTCGTGACACTGCCATGATCTGCAGGTGACGGGGGGTGGGTATGGGTGGAAGTGTGCGCGCGACGGTGTACGATGACTTGCCGCGCGCACACTTCTTAGTCGCCCCCACTATCTTTCCCCCGTCGCCCGCAGACCATGGTATTGTCACGAAAGAACTTGTCAAGTTTGTTGCGCGTCGTCGCAACTTAAAAACTCTTCGGCGATCGGTTCTATTGACAATGTGCCTTGTCTATGGCAACTTTAATTTTGCAATGTTTTCGAGCTTTGTTTCTTCGCCCCTGGTTTTTCGCGGGTCTTTTCATTTATTATTCGATCATGCAGAGAAACTCTGACCATGTGAACACAACCTTCTTTATTCTTCTCTGGGTAACGTACTGAGCCTGCCGCGAGTCTTTCTGGAGCTCTGCCAGCAACTACTTCAGGAGGCTCACAAGATAGCCCGGGCACCTCCGGAATAACGCGTTAGCCCTATTATAGAGAAACGTTTATGTAACGCCATCAGGGAACTGCAGCGCTAGCTCCTTCCAGTGAATGTCAGTCCAGACCCGGTACGGAGACTGCCGCAGCCTGGAAGGCAAATACGATATTGATAATAAACTAATCTATACTATTATAAGGTTGTAAAAATGAAATGTCTGTACATTGAAGATATCTTCAAAAAAAAATTAAAATTAAAAAGGAACCGACTTCATAATAAACTAAAAAGACAAAAATGATCTTTTATGTACAGTACGTATCACATTTGAATCACCTTTTGAATTCGGTGCCAAACCATTCATTTATTACTATTAACACAAATGACACGCAAGAACCGGGGCGGCGAGCCTTTAGTTATTACCTAAATTTAGTTATTGTAATTATTACTAATTTACGTATTTTTGTTGGATAAAGGACTTTACTTCAGGTTTAGCACCGTCTTCAAAAGGTGATTCACATGTGATCCGTACTGTACATAAAAGATCATTTTTGGCTTTTTAGTTTATTTTGAAGTCGGTTCTTATTTTATTTTAAAAAAAATTGTTTTGCTTTTTAGTAATGGATTTTAGTGATGTAAAGTATTTTGAAGGCTCAAAATGGGAAGATTGAGGAGGCCTTATTGTAAATAAATAAGACCAATTGTAGATAAGACTATTGTAAATAAAATCTAAATTATAAGAATTGGCTAGGTCAAAATGGTCCAGTAGCTTGCTGGTTAAAAAGAATACGACTAACAGTCTCAACTGACCCATAATATTTAAATAATTATCTCGCAACTCAAATTGGCGTGGAATCTCGAGTGATGTTGAGACGGAATATTTCCGTATCTGATGGACTAGTGAATGGAGCTATGGGCATATAAAACAAAATGGCCGGCCCTAAGACGAGATCAACTGGAAGACGGGGAGCTTCCGGAAGCTGTGTACGTAAAAACACGTACGTAAAAAATTGTCGATGAAACTGTTGGTCTTAGGTTAAAAGATAGTGACGGTTGCGTATCCATACCTCCATCATGTACTAACGTTTCAAGTGACAAGGGGATACGGAGATATCGAGCCTCGTATGTTACCTTTAATATTAAGTTGGGCTGTTACTGTTCATAAGCTACAAGGTACCACCCTCGAGAAAGCTGCGATAGACCCTGATAAAAAGAATTTCGCTAAAGGGCAAATATATGTTGCACTAAGCCGTGTCAAAACTTTGGAAAAGCGTTGTTAGATTTGGACGCCAACAAATTATTAAATCGACCACATGATAAGAGATCGTTAAGGGAAATAACAAGACTACGAAATCTGCCTTCTGACGATCGAAGCCACACGTAATACACGACTTTTATGACTTCTACGACTTTTATACGGCACTTACAGCCATATTGCATTCTAATGTCAATTGCTCACGACCTATAGCTGAACGTTGCTATTTCAGAATCAGGGCCGTTAACCGTTGAGGAGTTCTCTGGTTCTCCACTTTGCTACCCTGATCTTAACCAATTTCTGCCTCTAAGCAAAATATGATAAATAATTATATTGCGATTAGTGAATTAAACAACATTGGTTGAGCCCTAATTAGTGACTGGTGGCTTGTGTCTTCATCATCAGTTTTTCTTCACCAAATGATGATTTTCCAGAGTAAATGCCTGTTCTACTTTAATAAACACCAAAATCGCCATAGATGTGCTCATAATATTTGAAAATTCCTTCGATCCTCATCGATCTCATCATCAGATCTTCACCAAAATTTAATGGGATCAACTTGGAGATTCCTACTCTTAAACGAAAAAATAATTTTCTAAATCGACTTGTGATCCGCGAATTAAATAACACTGGTAGAGCCCTCAGTGGTAACTGATGGCTTGTGTCTTCATTATCGGGTCCTCTTCACCAAATGGTGATTTTCAAATATAAATGCTTAAACTAGTGTAGTAAATACCGAAATTGCCATAGATGTGCTCATAATATTCGAGGAATTCCTTCGATTCCTCATCGATCTCATCATCAGATCTTCACCAAAATTTTATGAAATCAACTTGAAGATTCCTACTCTTAGCCAAAAAAATAATTTTCTAAATCGACTTGCGATCCGCGAATTAAATAACACTGGTAGAGCCCTCCGTGGTAACTGATAGCTTGTGTCTTCATCATCGGTTTCTCTTCACCAAATGGTGATAAATACGGGTCGGTATCAAAACGACTGGAATCTCAAAACGACCAGGACCGCATAAAGACTTGATCGCAAAACGACCACATCTGCAAAAAGTCTTTATCTCGTAATGACTTACTAGTAAAACGACCACAATGCATAAAGTCCTAATATCAGAACGGCTTACTATCAAAATTACTTATTCGCAAAAAGACCACCTCGCAGAAGGTATACATCTTAAAAAGCCCAAATAGCAAAATTACTAGATCGCAAATAAACTTAATTTCAGAATGGCGTGGTAGCAATCTTTTTCTTTTGCTGTAAAAAAAAACCTAAAGTTTATAAAGTATTATGCTGGTCAGAACAAACACTTCTTCGGCGATGGAACATTTAAACGTGTACCTCAACCATTCTTCCAGTTATTCACTGTACACGTCGATGCAGGGAGCTCGGAAACCGCAACAAACATAGTTCCAGTTTTGTTTGCATTGTTGCCAAACAAATCTGCAAGAACATATGAAGCATTATCTATCATAATACGTGATGTGCTTGGTATAAAAATAAGAATTTACAAATGCGATTACGAGCTAGGACAAGTACATGCGTTTAGAAACATTTTTGAACAATCAAGGATTACAGGGTGCTATTTTCACTTTAATAGAAACATCTGGAAGAATGCTGAAGACTGTGGTATGACAGTTACTTCAGAGCAAAAAGATATTGTGAGAATGTCAGCAAATCTGCCTCTCCTACCGGCTCCTTTGATTCCGACCGGCTGGCAAGAAATTATAACAAATGCCCAAAATTCTGCAGAATTTGAAAAATTCAAGAATTACTTTGATGTTTATAGGATACGTTTTATCCGACTATCCTAAAGAAAAAAAGAGGGATAATGACTTTTCCTCCTCCGCGAACGAAGTTGCGGGCACCTTCTAGTCTATACTATTATAAAGTTGTGAAAATGAAATGTTTGTATGTGTGTCATTGTGGCTTTATTACGCTAATTCGTCTTAACGGAATTCAACTATTTTTGGTACAGGGGTAGCTGGGTGTTAATGGTTATAGAATACTTTTTACCCGACTTTGCTAAGGAAAAAAAAAAGGGCTATGACTTTTTCTCTTCCGCGAACGAAGTTGCGGGCGCCTTATATGTTCTAGATTTTTGTGCTCTGATCACTAGTCATATGAGTGCAACCACTGTTTTTGGGTCTGAAATACTTTCACTTTGTCCTTACGATATAAAATCAATTAAAACAAAAATAGAGACAGAAAACAGCAGTTTCACCTAAAGTGACTTATGGTCAGGGTATCAAAAACTACAACATTTCTTCAAATTTAACTGAAACCACATTTTCCATACTTGAGGTTCGGGGTCCTTAACAACGCTTGAAACGGCTATAGTTGCCCATTCGTTTTACAACTCTTTTTGACCAATTTGGCCTACAAATACCAAGATAAAGATGACTCAAATTATTTTAACCATAATTATCTATCCCTATTCTAGAAACCTACCGAAAATAAACGCTCTCATTAGTTGTTATCGCGTTTCAGGTAGACGTATTTTCTTCGCGTGGCCATTCCCATGAATAAAACATACAACACCAAAATCTTTCAAACATAACTCCTCAGAATCTACTAACGAAAACACACCTTTTGTTAGTACCATAAGGTTGAAGACCTATTACGGGGTAAAGGAGGTACGTTGTTTTGAAATTATTCTTTCATTTCTGAGGCAATTCTGAGAGACGCGATGTTTTGCTGTACATTGCGTGCTGATAATGGTTGGAGCCGTGAAGAAAAATGTTTTCTTTTTAATTTATGTAAAACTAACTACGGTGTTTTGCAGGACAGATTATTTTATCAAAAAGCTTTTATGTACCTACTTATTTACTTTTGCAACTTAAAATTTTCAACATCTTACACATTCCTTAAATTACACCGACGCCAAAATAAGATTAATTGTATAGATTGAGTAGCAAAACGGTTACTTGGAAGTTAATTGAAGAAACTAATTTATGTAGTTATCTTTTAATTTTTTTGGAGTTGGTTTTTTGTACTTTTTTTAATAAAACGGTTCAAGGTAAAAATTAAGATAGATGAAGCAATATGTTAATGCATGACATATCGTCCAAAATCGCAGCTAGCTAGTTGATTCTAATAATAATAAGAATAATCAATCGGTGAGTCGAAAAAGAAACTCAATACATCTGGAAAAATGTTGATCCTCTTAAACCATTGCTAAGAACACTCTTGACGAAGTCACCTTTCAAACACAAGATATCAAAACGTCCCTTCCGTTCAAGGACTTCAATGGCACAGACAGACAGATTGTGTATGAGAAAGAGAAAGAGAGAGAGAGTATGATAGATTGAAATAAAACAATTTAACGGATTATATCGCGTATATTATCTCATTTTAGTTCCCGACGTTTCGGAAGCTTTCCAGCTTTCCATGGTCACGGGAGGACATGAATGAGATAATATACGCGATATAATCCGTTAAATTGTTTTATTTCAATGAGTAATAATCGCGGAAACAGAAGAAAATATTGAGTATGATAGATGTTCAAAGAAAAGTACAGTGAGCTAGAAAAAATTGATAAAGACTTCTTTCGTTGGATATTTTATAGTGTAGCTTGTGCCACTGATACAGTCTAATGAACAAAAGTAGTCGACTACAAAGAAGCTGCAATTTCGTGTTAACTATCTCATTGCGTCCTCAAAGTCAAAGACTAAATCGTCCAAATAACGCTACACAGACGCTGGAAACTTAAGTACTATTTGTCGACTGTCCGAACGCTGTTATACGTATACCTATCGATTATGGTATAGAGCCAGCGTTTCCAGCCTTTTTAACACTGCGATTCCCATTACAAGGTGTAATATTTTTACCACTGTAGAAATAGTACTTTACTGTATAACATAGGAATTACCACCCAAGTAGGATATGGATACGAGACGGGCAATCCCTTTTCAATACATTCAACAATCAATAATAAATTTTAAATTTTCCCACCAAAACTTTTTTGTAATATACTTTTGTTCCGGGGGCACGGCGCAGCGCTCATAGCAAATTGAAACAAATGAAGCTCGCTTGTGCAGACCTAGCTAGACGTTAAATTGTGTATGAAATTTCATTATGCACCCCTTGTTGTGAGACATCCAAGCCATAACGTAAGGAATACAACCTCAATATTTCATTGCATGATTGAGAAAAAGGCTTTGTAAAAGAAGATACTTGGTGTAGGTCCAGACTACGAATGTATACGTACGAACTTATTATGCAGCGTGCCGGCAAAGGGAGTGTACCGATTTCGGTGCCCCTGGGACTTTTCCACAGCATGTAGGTAGTAAATAAACATTGCAATTTGTACACTTGGATTTTGGACTTTGAGTGTTATTACAACATGAAAAAATAAATGGGCTTAATTAATTTAGAAGAATACATTGCTTTAAATGTAGAAAGTTTCGCCAGTGTGGCACAGATTCAGCCCGTATTTAACTCCGGAATTCCGTTTTTGTTATAAATAAATTAATATATAATACGGAAAATTTTACACAAATCGAACTAGTCCCATGGTAAGCTCAATGAAGCTTGTGTTATGTATATGTATATTTACTTATATATATAGAAAACATCCAAGACTGAGGAACAAATATTTATACTAATAACACAAATATTTGCCCTTACCGGGATTTGAACCCAGGGCTTTAAGCTTCGCAGGTAACGTTACTCCCGCTGAGCTAAACCGGTCATCAAAATCATGTAAAAAATAATCCTTTTTTATACTAGCGTTACTTCTTGATAATACTCTCCAGAGACCAAAAGAAGTAGACTGCAAGTAACGGCTGAAAATTCGTAATAATAAAACAAAGGCAAAGACGCAATCGTCCAAACAACGCAACACAGTCGCTGGAAACTTAACCGTCCTGAAACCCGTATTTGCCGACTTTCCACGCTTTGTTTACATGTCAGCTATTACAGCCTAGAGAGTTAGATGTAACTCGTTTTAGAATTGTTGTAACTGTTGAATGAGCACAAAAATCCTATCTTTCGATGGACATTATCATAAACGCCAACTACAAAATTCATTATCATCAGGCATCCACTGCTTGACATATGCCTCCTCCAGAGAACGCCACCATAATCAGTTTTGCGCTGCCCACATCAAAATGTACAAAAATCGAGTTCAACTATGTCTCGTGACGACAGCTAGGTAGGACTAACTTCGAGAAAGAGATCAATTGTCGAATCCAATTACAAAGTTATTACCTTTTTTAATTACGTATCGTTTTGACTGTCCGATGTCAGGAATTCTTTATTTTCAATCACTCATTCAATCTATCCATTTTATAATTCAATTTCTTACTTCAAAACACAGAAAATATGAATTTCACTGCTTTTCTTTACCAAAATATGTATAGAAATCGTTGCAAAAGTATGTAAGTGCATGATTTATCATATTCACTCTAGACTCACTCATACAAGTATATGTCAATCATCGGGGTTCGTGATCAACTTTTGATTTCGTGAACAGTTCACTAACTACCGACCATTCTTGCCTGGGAAATAACCAACTCTTATAAAGCTCCTACAAACATGAAACAGAAATGTAAATCAAACAAGCCATCACGATTACATCGCACTGCATTAATCTAACAAAACCAACTGTTTGCGACGCCACGCTTTTTGATAGGAAACCTTAATGTTTACACGAAGATTAAACCCCGTCAAGCAACTACAGAGTGTTCGTCTCGGGAATAAAATCCTTCTTGCAATGACGTAAATTGTTGGATGAGAGTTTGTGAAAGTTTTGCTCATGTCTGTTGTTTTCAGTGGTTACAAACCTTGACGTTTTAGGATTAGTGGAACTTGTTAAGAGTGCTTTGACGGTTTTTGAGGCGGATCACTTGATACGGAAGTAATTAGAGGGAAAATGAAGGTGGGTTTTGTAATTAGAGGCACTTTGTAATGGAAATTTTCGCTCTTTACCTGACTCCAGGGCCTAATGGAATGATGGATTTACACGATTATTTCCAAGACTGACGGTGAAAATCAGGTATTATATATAAGAGAAGAATTTCTTCAAAACCAAATTAGTTACTTTTACACTTTGTCCCATTGCTGTACCTGTTTGAAAATTACAAGAGAAGCACATACTATGACGTTACACTATGAGTAGGTCAAATAGCTTACTTTATTTCATCATCGTCCTCCATTTGGTTTTAGCTCGTTTTAAAATATATAGACGGAAATCAATAACTTTGACTTGATTGTTTCGTGTTTATGTAGATTATCTTATTTATGACTTCAGACGAGGTTATCTGATGGAAGGTTGCTGGAGTCCGCTGAATGCGGGCGGGCGCCGGACGTTCTTTGGGAGAGAGCTAGGCCTCGGTCCAGCACCAAACGTCTTTTGGCTAATGATGATGAATGATGATTTACTTCAGAATAATCACCTATTTTGTTGTGATATAGATACAAAGATCAAAGCTCAAACAAAAACAAGATTGCTCTCGCATAATGGCCACACCAGGAATCGAATCTGACCACTACGTCCTACGACCTTTGGATCACGCGTCCAACCCGTCAGCCTCTCTACAATCTACAAGCGAGCACTGGTGCTGAACGCCTCGAATTTATCCATCCGCTTAATCCTCGTAAGTAATTAGATTTTTTTAAAGGAATTAGCTTAAATAGATAATAATGTGGTGTTCATTATCACACATTAAAAACGCAGAAACGGAAACATTTGTGTTTCATTAAAATAAATATACTGTGTTAAATTACGCTGTTCAAGTTGGTTTACAATTTGACATGTAAACAATAAACATACCGATATCAGAAAACATGATACTTAAGAAAGTATTCACAGCAGATTTTTTTTTTTTTTAACAAAAACTTGTTCAGCTATATTCGTTACTTATAATGAATTAAGAAATTGATTTTCCATTAAACGCAGGTAAAGTAATAGACACTCAACCATATTTTTCTAAATAACGAGTTTGGGATAAAGGCCTAATCACAAATTAGATGGTTTGAATATTTATGAACCACGCCGGATCGCTCGCGGTGTCTATTATGCAAATTTCCTTTTAAACCCATAAATATTACTTAACTTTCAGGTGTGATGTTTTGAATTATAAAAAATCGTTAGTTAAATAAAAAAAATCTCTTGAAAATAATAATAACTTAGTGGCTCTGTGAGGTGTCCTATCATCTTTTCTTTTCGGATTGAATCAATGCCCAATATCGTGGGGTCCACCATGAATAAAAATTAAAGTAAATTCCAGTTTCATAAGTGTATAAGGCAATTTATAGAACAAACTACAAAACCATGCCTATAAATGTCCACATTAATATCTAACACACGTTTACAAACCCAAGATAAGCAAAAACTAGATTAATTAGTAAAGTCAAAGCGCTGCGTACCAGGGTTGCCACAAGCGACCACGGCGCGGGACAACACGGTCATTAGCAAATGGAGCGCCGCCGCAGACTCGCCAACTCTGCACTTTCACGAGGGCTGCCCTGGTTCTACATTGAATTTTTGTAGCCGTATAAGCAATGAAATTGAAAGTTTCATAATTGAATACTTTCAATGTCATCCTAGCGGTGCATTGAGTGTGTGATTCTTAAAAGTAAACTTTTTACAATCACTAGCGGTCTAAATAACTTTTTTTTAAACATACAGGGTGACTCCTGAGTCTTGATCAAAAATTACAAGACATGATGCAAAAAATAACCTAAGGTGAGTGGGCGGAAGTGCGCCTGTCTGGCAAGTTATTTACAAGTAGGTAGGCACCTACTCTTAAGTAACAAATACCGTTCATAGTACACATTGATCAACATCGATGCAACAATTGCAACAAATTAAATCATAGTTCTTGACAATAGTCAGAAATTTGTGATTACTACCAAGAACTAAAAAAAATAAATAGGCGCGCTTGTCCGGCAGACGCACCTACCCCCTCTCACCTTACATTATTTAGATGTATAAGTTTCCGACTGTAAAAAGAATAGGTAATATATTTCATAAAGCTTGATACGGTTGGTGAATTGTACCTTTAAATGTGACGTCGACTAATTTAGGGTACTACATTAGTCGACGTCACATTTAAAGGTACAATTCCATTTCCGACTGCAAGCGGCAACCGCATGTTCCGCTGCACTCTAAATTTAATCTTAATGATAAGGACAAAGGTCCAATTTTCCGTGTGCTGAGAAGTGTCGCCGTTTAGTCCTACGTTTCCACTGCACACTGAAAAGTTAACCTTTTAACCTAGCTGTTAAGGTTAAATTTGAAGTGCATTGAACGTGCGGCTGCTGCGTGCGGTCGGGAATGAGTACATATTCATTCCTTAATAGTGATAAAGTAAACGCGATTAATAAATAAAATAAAATAAATAAATAATGATTTATTGCCACAAAAATAAAAGTAAACACATTAGCAATATTACAGTATGTTTGCCAGAATTACACTAAGTACCTACACTTTTATAGAATAAATCTAAGCAAGTGGCAACAGGCTCAGGCTCATCGTATGCTGTAGGCCAGGGTGGGCTGCATAGCGCTGTTTTTAGCCTGCACCTTATGCATCAATCAATCAATCAAAGGCCTCTTAGTCTTTACAGACTATTGAAACAGTGTCATGTCGGAAAACAACGTTTTTCGTGGCTATGTCAGCCAATACGGGAACGGCACACGCGACCACAGGCTTGACAGATATAAGAATGGCCTGTGCGCGGTGAACCAGTGCCGGGCTGATGTCTTTTGGCACGTTTGGTTGCGAGTGTTTTGAACCATGCCGCATCCAAAATCTTGCGGCCATCCGAAACCATAGATAGTTAGTTACAGTAATGGCAAAAAAACTATCCGGAAAGGAGGAAAGGAAAACTAAAGGAAGTGGTTAGTGACTGACTAAATTAAAATATAATAAAATCTTATTCCGGTTCATGTTACTACTACGGTATCTCAATAGATATTTTGACCACCGGTTTAGCTCAGTGGAAGTAACATTGCCTGCGAAGCTGAAGATCCTCGATTCAAATCCCGGTAAAGAGCAGATATTTCTGTAATAAGCATACATATTTGTTCCCGAGTCTTGGATGTCTCTATGTATATATTTCGTCGTCTAGTCCTCATAACACAAACCTCATTGAGCTTACCATGGGACTAGGTACTTCGATTTGTGTAAAAATTGACGTGTAATTTTTATTTATATTAAAATAAGTTTCATTAAGATAAATATTAAAAACCCACGGCACAAAAGATTCATCGTTCTGCTATCTGAAATGAGCATTTCCTGTGTAGTAAGTACAGTCAGCAATAAATGCGGACATTCTAAGTAAACTAGCTAGATATATATAGTAAGGGAATAGAGAACATAGCATTAATTTGCATTTCGCGTGCGCTTTTAACGTTTCCTCTTTACTTTGAAAATAAGACTAATTTACGTGATTTTACCGCAGAATTCATACGGATTTGAGGATTTTTTGTATAATCATTAGAGTTTTTATAAGCTTTTATTTAAATTGTTGTGTTACTTTGTTAGAATGGGTCAAATCTTGCTTGTTAAATTTGACCCTCTGCCCGGTTTCAAACTGAGCTTATATTTGGCATCCTTGTATAAATTCGGTAACAGTGAAATACTATGATACCATTGAGTTGGTCTGATGATGGCGCCGGAAGGTGGTCATACTCTGTAACAAAGTTCCACCAAGTTTGGTCTCCTTAGAATCGTCTCAAAGAGAAATTGCTGGTGTTTAAAGAAATGTTCGATTGGGTATCCGGCCGTTTCAACAAATTAATTTTTGGCAAATTTTTCATTTGACAAATAGTTCATTCCCCAACCCTCTCATTTGGAAATGAACCGTTTGTCAAATGACATTTGCGAAATATTAATTTAGTGAAACGGCAGTGAACCGTAAGATTGTCTTTAAACTGAAACTCTTGATACTTGGAAGGTAAAACTATGTCTATATACCAAATTTGACCCAAATCGTTATCAGAGCTGTTTCCAAGAAACCAATTAGATATACATATATACAAGAATTGCTCGCTTAAAGTAATAGGATTGTATGATTAATTTGGTCACTTAATCGCCTTAGCTCGATTAAATATCAAAACTAAAACAACAGTTACTTAAAGAGACTTTCTATTATAAAACTTTGTCGTTTGAAAAGCGATACCAGTTCGATTATTCTTCAATTGATCTTAGTTTAGCGAGATAACATCAAGCATCCATCTTTGTCGTAGACGTTGTCTTATTTTAAAGAGACGACAGTTTTAGGTAAGAGTTTTTTGAAATAAAATCTTATTCCCTGATCATGTCCCTGACCGTGATTGGAATTGGCGTTTGTGGGCTCGAGCTCCCCCCCACTGAATTCGAATCCTGTTGGAGGCCAGACCTACCCAGTTCAAAGACCAAGTGTTAGGGTTCCGCAGCCGTTCATACAAAAAAATGCACTACAGATGAAAAAAAATACGATATGAAAAAGTGCACTAGCATAAGAGCGTATCTCCACGGCATTTACGTCCTTTAGCTGAGAAGCGCAGTTTTTTGGCAATTACTTAAAAACTTATATTGGATTATATTGAAAACAATTTTCGTTCAGTATTTATTATTGGTATTACAAGCGCAAATTGTATAGTCCCTTTTTAGGGTTTCGCAGCCAAAATGACAAAAACAGAACCCTTTTATATAGTTTCGTTATTTCCGTCCGTCCGTCCGTCCATCCGTCCGTATGTCACAGGCATTTTACTCAAAAACTACAGGATGTATTTTGATGAAATTTGGACCTTTTTTTATAAGCCAATCTTTAATTTTTTTTTCATATTTTTTGTACAGTCTCCGGGCATAAATAAGTTATCATTTAGTAAACCTTGTCACTTGAACACCGTGTTTGAAATGTCATGCGAAATTGTCAAACGACTAAAAGCGTCAAAGTTCAGGAATCATCACTTATTTATGGCGGTGACTGTACTAACAGTTAAGAAAAAGAGGGGTGTATGCCACTTTCAGAGTGATTATTTCCGAAAATATTCACTAAATCAAAAACTTGTTTAAAAACCTCAAAATATTTTTAAAACAACTGGTGAAATATGTAACACACATTGATATTTGCTGATTTTTTTTTCAGTTTCGGTTACATGTATGGAGTGCCCCCCCTAGAAATATATTTTATTATTATTTAACTATCAAACTAAGTAGCGGCTTATACAAAAAAAGGTCCAAATTTCATCAAAATACATCCTGTAGTTTTTGAGTAAAATGCCTGTGACATACGGACGGACGGACGGACGGACGGACGGAAATAACGAAACTATATAAAAGGGTTCTGTTTGTGTCATTTTGGCTGCGAAACCCTAAAAAGGGACTATACAATTTGCGCTTGTAATACCAATTACATGCGTTTATAAACCGGGCCCCTGTTTGCTCATTTTGTATTTGGAATACTTCCTCTCAAGCACTTTATTCATTTGCTGAGTTGTGTAAGTATGAATCTGATCAAGTCCACTTAATCATTCTGTATATAAAAGAAGTCCTAAGTAAGTCATGTCTGTCTAATAATTCTCGTTAGTACTAAGTTGTATTTTTGGTAAGCAAAATAAATAAAATCACATACTTCACAATCAAATAAAACAACATATGAATTCGGTAAAACAAAAAAGATTTATCACCGCAAATGTGACAAAAGTGAACAGAATAATTCACTTTGTACTCTTATTTTATGAATATGTCTGCTTTACACGATCTTCCTTCATGGGCGATAAAATATTTGCAGTTAATTATTAGCAGCCATAGTTATCGAGATCACACTTTTTACCTATAATCATCACAAACCACATCTAATAGGCTATCAAACAAGGTTAATTTCATCAACATTAAAAGAATCAGGCTACCTCAAATATGGGTCTTAAAGTTAGTAGCCTAAGGCCAATCTAGATTTTCGTATTTTTATAAAAACTTATCCCTATAAGATATCACACTTTGTACCCTTAATCATTAGAACCCTTTTTTAATAGGCTATCAAACAAGGCTACTCTCATCAAAATGGAAATAACCAGGCTACCTCA
Source organism: Hedya salicella (assembly GCA_905404275.2). Lineage (NCBI taxonomy): Eukaryota > Metazoa > Arthropoda > Insecta > Lepidoptera > Tortricidae > Hedya > Hedya salicella. The sequence continues at coordinate 11,927,843 of FR990111.1, read as the reverse complement.
CACATGGGTCCTTAAAGTGAGCAGCCTAAGACTAAGTAGATTTTTTCTTGATTGTTTAAAACAAATTACAAAATGTTATTTTTTTCCTATTATCATTACAAATTATTTTAAATGAGCTATTTATTTATTTAATCGTTTCACACAAAGTATTCTTTAAGACGGATACACAATTAACAGGTTAAGGCTAAGATTAGTCAGCCATTTAAATGAGCTATCAAACAAGACTACTTTTTTAAGAATTGAAAAACAAGACCACTTCAAATGCAGGTCCTAAAGTTAGCAGCCTATAACCGAACATTTTTTTTTGATAAGAAGTTATCGAGATCACTCTTTTTGCAATAATTATAATATGCAAACTACTTATCATGTGCTATCAAAAAGTCTACAGTCATCAAAATGTAAAGAACGAGGCTACCTTAAAGATAGGTTCTAAAGTTAGTTGCCGAAGACCGAAGTGGTTTTTTTTTGTTTGTTTATAACTAGTTTTCGAAATCGCATTTTTTCATGCTTATCATAGGAAGCCATGTTAAATGTTAAATCAAATAAGGATACTTTAGATAAGAGAACTCTTCTTCTTAGTCGGATACTTTTGACAGAGCAGTCGTGGTCACGTAGCACGCCGATAAATTCTGCGCCAATTTTCCCTGGCCATTGCTTCTCTAGCGCAAGCGTTGAGGGAAGTGTTTGTTAGTTATTTGATTTGGTCAGTCCAGCGCATAGGAGAGCGTCCTCGCGGTCTGCTGCCACTGACCCTTCCCTGAACGACAAGTCTTTCTATGGCATGTCTTCCACGTCGAGTCACATGTCCAAAGTATCTCAGGATACGAGATCTAACTATGGATGAGAGCCTCTCTTTCACCTCAAGTTCTTCTAGTATGGACGAGGTTGTCCGGCGTTCCGTCCATGACACCCGCAGCATGCGACTCCAGCACCACATCTCGAGTGCATCGATTCTTTGCCTCTCACGATCCTTGATTGTCTACGTTTCGGCCCCATATAGAAGTATAGAGAACACTAGAGACCGTACCAGCTGGGTTTTAGTGGTCTTATTAATGTTCCTGTCCCACTATATCTTCGTCAGCTTCTCCATCGCAGATCTCGTTATTGCAATGCGTCTTCCCAGCCTCCAGTATTTGTGACAAGCGATCCCACGTAAATGTAAGATTGTACGACCTCACAATTTGCAATCTTGACTATATTCGGAGCATTATTGAGCTTACCGTGGGACTAGTTCGATTTGTGTAAAATTGTCCTATAATATTTATTTATTATTTATTATATTATGGTTCAGACTTCGATGGACAATCATCATTTTCGCTTTTTGACGTTTTTTTTTAGACCGAACTTGAGGCTGACGCATTCAATACGGCTCAAAAATTCAGTAATGTTCTCCCTACTGGTTGCTATCAAAGTAGTATCATCGGCGTATCGGAGGTTAGATATATTTTTGCCGCAGATTGGAATACCATCCATCCAGTTCTCTAGAGCTATCCGCATAATGTGTTCTGTGTAAATGTTGAACGAAAGAAGCGACAAAGCGGAAAGAGCATTACCGACTCTAACAGAAGCAGAACTGTTTTCGTATAGAGTTCTTAGGATATGCACCTAGTATTTCGGTACTCCCATTTCCGCAACGGTCTTCCATAATTGTGGCCATTTAATCGAATCAAACGCTTTTTGGAAATTAACGAAGCATATGTATGTCGGCCTGTTAAATCCCCTTGCCTTTTCTATCGGCTGCCTCACAATTAGGATCTGTTTTCGTGTACCTTTGCCTTTTACGAAGCCAGCTTGTTATGGTGCAATTTCTCTGGAAATGTAAGCCTTCAGCCTTTCATTGACTATATGGAGTAAAATTTTGCTGGCATGGGTTATGAGAGCTGTAAGGCAATAGTTACTGCATTTCGTTGTAGACCCCTTTTTGTGCAACGGTATGAAAACAGAATGTGCGCACTCCTTCATCCAGATCTTGTTGCATATAGTGTGAAATATGTTTACGCCGAAATCACCACAACATCTTATAGTATCAATAGGGATACAGTCACTTCCAACTGGTTTTCCTTCCTTGAGATGTTTAATTGCAGCTTTGACTTCCTCTTTTAGGATATGTGGCTCTAGATCTTCTCCATCAGGTTCGGTCAAGGCATAGTTGCGTGAGTCAGGGTCGAGAAAGAGCGGCTGGCAATAAATACTTCTTCCAGTCTTCCAAAATATTTTCCAGTGTCTCAACCTTTCCTTCTACGTTTTCGACTGTCCATGAGCTGAACTTCTTGGTGATTTCACGGATTTTCTTGTGAAGGTCTTTTGTTTCGTGCCTTTCACCGTGTATTTATTTTATTTTTGTTTTTGCTACGTAACTTTCGTTGTGTATTTTTCTTAGGCATACTGTGCATGGTATTCTGTCTCTGGGTTTTACTTTGCAGCAGCAAAACAAGCAACGCTGGTGCATGTCGCAATTTTGCAGTAACAGCTTCTTTAAGTGCTATCTGTATTTATTGTAGTTCTTTATTGTTGGTTGCTCTTTTTTCTTTATTATATTTTTAAATATGTCGATCATTATAGGGCCACAGTTATGGGAATAATTCTGCAGGTAAGGTGTTGTTTCGAATGCGGTGAAAGTGAGATTAATAGATTTTAATTTTAACAGGTTATATATTTTGCAAATATGATGTTCTTCACGACTGTATTCGTTTTACTAGTGGGTCATTTTTTTTTATGGATACGATTATCATTGTGTTATGGCTATACAAACATATTGGAAACACTGTGTTCCTCTTTCCTCGTCAAAAGTTTTCTCGTCCAGAAATGAATTATGAAACTTTGCTGTTATAAAAACGTACTACGCTCTACCATTATTATGTGAAATTTCCCTTGGTTTATAATGTGAAACAGGTGGTCAACAACACAGTGGACCAAAAGCTGTTTTCCGTCAAGAAACAAATAGTCGTCGAGGCTTTTAAGGTTTTTGTTAATCATTTTATCCATAAAGTTAACAACGTATTCCGATCCCAATTTCTGTATAGTAATTAGGGTCGTCTATAAGACCGTTGCTTAAAATGTTTAATGTTCGTTCACCACATGGGGCCGTTTTAGCCGTTCATCCAAGGCATTGTCTTTTTTAGAACAATGATTGCAAAATAAGTCATTTGTAAAATCATTTCAAGTGTCTACAATTTTTGCGCACACTTGATGTTCCCATTGGTCGCAAGCGTCACATTGCACCCATTTGGTTGTAGCCAAAGTCGTGCTGGCGCCCCAGCTGCAATACAGGCAGTTCAAAACTACCCATTTTTTCGACTTCTCTCAGGGCGGGGCGCATTTCTGAAGAATGGCAAAAGGATTTTTTTCTCTTTCTATTCCGTATTTCCTCGCAAATCTCATTTTGAGTGATATCGCGATACGGACCACCGCAAAGTCTGCTTTTTCTTATTTTTATGGTGTTCTCCGTATTGAGTGGAGTGCCGAAATTTCCATGTGTAGAGTTTGCACTAACTGAGTGCATTTAAATTTTAGTAGTTGCTCTCTGAGTCATTAGGGTACCCTGAAGCTTCTGCCTGCTTAGAAGATGCAAAAACGGTGTACGCGTCTTTGATAGATATGCGTGTGATGTGGCGCCGTACCTCAATTACAGCATCATTTTCAAATTTTGTTTTCAATAAAATAAATATGTATCTCGTGTACGTCGCAATGTCGTTCAAATTTGTAAGTAGAAAGGGGCCAACATTTATTTTACTTCAGATTTTTTTGTAATGCTGGTGCGGTGGACTTCCATGCACATACACTTCACGAGGTCAGCAACACATTGTATATCGGAATTGGCTCAAATGTTGATTTTCTTTGCCCAAGGTATAAATAGCAATAGTTTAAGTATTGCAACAACGTCAACTGATTAAACGCAGAGTAAGTCGCGTTAATCAGCGCCAAACCAAAAACGTAACGTACACCTGTAAACGCGGGCCAACATTTGGTATTCATGCAAAATACCTTAAAGTCATAAAGCATTTTAAATATTGGAATCATGCACGCAGAGATTATTGAAAAAACAGGAAAAAGTCTTTGGGTGGTTTTCAACTGTATGATGCTTGAGTCAAGTACAATTTTTCTTGTCTTTTTTTCATCCTGGCTAAGGTCTTACTATGCTCCCGGTAGCATCTAAATACCTACAGCATTAAAGTAAATACCTTTCACCCTTAAGGTCTCTATTTGGTCGTGGCTATATAATTTTACATTTAGTGGAAAGGATACTTCTTTGACAATTTTTTTAAGGTCATTTTGGTACGCCAGCAAGTCCATTACATCATTTCTATCTCTGTCATTGGCCGAAAGAGCTTCAGATCTTATTTTGTGCAGTGTGCAATCAGATTTCACGGTTTGAAGATCACGTGTAGTAGCGAAACTCTTTTTATTTAAATGTAAGAATTGTTTTTTCTCTAAGGAGAATGCTTTTTGATGAATAGGAGCGTTTTTGAAAATATGCCTTTCATGTCCTCTTACCTGCATTATTATACCTTTGGCATGACAATAATTTATATTCTCACTAAACACTGCTAGACTTTTATCTTGGTTTATATAAATTTTGAATTCTTTGCAATTTTTGTAGTTGCACTACGCCTTGATCATTATTTGTTTGCTTTTTAAACATTTTAAAATTATCTAGCAGGTGTTGATAATGCTTTTTTTATCACATTTCTGAGTATAAATGGGTACTACTGTTTATCTTTGCGGTCGAACATTTCATTCTACTACTTTTCATCGATTGTTGTTGACTCCTCATGTAAGTTACGATGTAACTTCGGCTTGAGTGACGATAAATGTTTGTGTTAGCACTTGAGAGGTTCAAAAGCGCTTTTGGTATTTTACTACAAATCAATGTAGGACAGCGTCTTTCGAAGTCTACCATTTCGTTCAATTTATTTGAAGAATTCACTGCAGGTAGGAGTGAATTTTCTGGGAGGAAAACGGATGGCGATAATGGAGCAGCAGTATTGCATTCTGGTGGCAAATTTCACACGGGATAGGTTTCTTACAAGAATTGATTAGCTCCAAGCATCGATGTCACGGCAGTTAAGGGGGAAGATGGTGGATTGTCGATTAAAACACCGTATTCAGGTGATGAAGTTCGAGTATTAGTTATTTACGAGAATTAGTTATTTAGTTATTTACGAGCTGATGCGCGCGTGGACAGTGCCGTAGAAACTTCGCCAGTATTTTGTTTGATGGTTTTGCTCAGCCTTTTCAAACAATTTTTGTAAACATTTGAAATTTTAAAATATTCACATATGACCGAATACGGATTAGGATCCCTGGGGACCAAGGCTCATCGTACATTTTATAGTTATTAGTAATTAGTTTGGTCTTAAGCTGCTAATATTAAGATCCATATTTGAGGTAGCCTGGTTCTTTCAATTTTGATAAAAGTAGCCTCGTTTGATAGCCTATTAAAAGAGGTTTGTAATGATTGTAGGTAATAAATTGTTAAATTTACTTCGGACTTGGGTTGCTAACTTTCAGACCTGTTTTATGTAGCCTCGTTCTTTCAATTTCAACGAGAGAGATCTTTTTAGATAGCTTTATTAAAGACGTTTCTTATGGCTTTTATCGAAACGTTTAATCTTGACCATATTTGTGTACGAACATAGTTCAGTTAGAAAAAAAATAAAAGTAGGGAGTTATAGCAGCCTGCATGTAAAATCATGTAATTTTAAGGTTTTCATTGTTTTTCCAGTTAGGATTGATATATAATCGTGACTTCTTTATTCGGTCAGGTTATCATGGTCTGCTAATCTCGAATCGTCACACTGCTCGAATCGTCTCCTTTTGGTTTTATAAACTGTTTGACCATCACTTTTACTTGACTCAGCATATCTGTAGTCCTCTTCTGCCATTTCACACCGGATATTACTTTCCAACTATACAGGGTGCCTTTGGCGCCTGAGCAAACAGCATTTCTTAATTTTGTGTGAAGTATAACAATAGCTTATAGGATTTGCCAAAGAATCGATCATTTATAATTAATTCTTCTGAAGCCACAAACATTTAATAAGTATCGTTTTTAAATATGTGTGACATATCAAATTATGTCAGTACAATGACTGTTGTAGTCATGTTGTCATTGCCAAATACCAAAAAGATATGTTTTTATTTTTTTTTGTCAATTAATTGTAATCGTAATTTTTAGAATAAAAAATATATATTTTCTTTTGTTCTCCAGAAAACACAGAAAAGATAAAAACCAATATCAAGAATTAAAACGAATGTTCTTCAAACGGACGATTTTCTTGATTCATAGCTAAGCACGTGTTTTTTTTTATGTTTGTAAATAATATGTATATGTGTTTTTGTGCTATCATCATGCCTCAACAGCTAGAAAAACCTCAATAACTTTTAATATTTCCTTTTGCTTCCGCGATTATCACTCATTTAAATAAATAAATAAATAATATTTGAACGGATTATTGATAATCAATTACTTTTGGTACAAAAAGGTAGCTGGATACTTTTTACCCGACTACAGTGAAGTTCTCTTTGGTTATGTCTTTTCATGTTCGCTAACGAAATTTTAACTTTATATATTTTCTAGTTTTTATCATAGGGCCTGGGCTAAGACTGAGTAATAACTTTATATATGTTTATTTGTTGTCCGGGTGCGCGAGTCACCTTGTATATTATAAACTGAAACGTACAGGAAACTGCAATGCGGTTGGCAAAAGTAAACACTATCTTGGCATATTTCCGTCATGTTTCGGAATCTTTCCCTAGTTGTTTATTTTCTCTATACATATAGTGCTTTCTGGTCATCGATTGATATTTTAATAACCAAAGAAAGTAGTGTGTAGTCTTAATTATGCACAACAACATTACAAAGTAAGTTTGATAATCGTTCTTATCGTTCATCTTGGACGGGTGACATAAATCAGTGTGAATCAATCAACTCATTAGTTTATTATTTTTAATATATAATCATAAAACCGTACCCTGGCTTTTAAACCTTGAAGTTGGCAAAATTGTCCCATTGGACAGGAGCCATTATACTTAAAAACTGAACTGAAGTTAGATAACAAACAGGGGATGAAAAATACATTTTTGAAATGGTAGTCTTAACAATAACTTGTTCACAAAAAATAAAACCGACTCCAAAAAAACCCTAAAAAGTGCAATAAACTGCATAATTCAAAATCAATTCGATGGTACCATTCTCATCAGGACCATTTCAATTTGCGAAGAAACAAATAAAGGTGTACATACATGTGCCAGAAGGGCTTAATTATTTTATTCTAATAATTTACCAAGCAGCATTTCACAAATGAGGCGTACTGAGGAGAAAAGAAACGCTGCAAAGAAAAACTCCCAGGCTACCTCATTACTAATTATAATATTTAAAGAACAGAGACTATGAAACTACTTTGGTTTGCACAAATTGTAACTTTGACAGAGGAAAATACGTCTTTTCTCAGTCCACCCGTGACCATGGAAAGCTGGAAAGCTTCCGAAACGTCGGGAACTAAAATGAGATAATATACGCGATATAATCCGTTAAATTGTTTTATTTCAATGAGTAATAATCGCGGAAACAGAAGAAAATATTATGACAATACTCTTGTTTTAATGATCCTTTGTAATAGTCGCTCCGGTTATCGTGACCACTTATGTTCTTGAGTAAAAAATGGATTATAACACGCGCGCATATCATTGAAGGTCAACTGGGTTAATTGCGCCCATAAGGGCAAACGCGTCTTTTAACCTTTTGACTGCCACAGTCCATATCACGTCATCGAAAATTCGTGCCACAGACACCAACGTCGGTATATGCCGAGCAAGTTTCATTGTTCTAAGACGCCGAATATAATATCAACTAGCTTTTGCCTGCGACTTCGTCCGCGTAGGTACAGCTCGAATTTAAAAAAATCCTCGCGCGCGCTGTGCACCTCTACATAAGTACATCTCTAACGGAATATGTGTTTGAATTCTCGTATTCCTACCGTCCGCAGTTTAGGCTATGCATTTTCTGTCAATAGTTAAGTCACGTTACTTTTTTATATACCTGTAATGTTAAGAGAAAGATGTAATTGGACAATTGAGATTTAACTATTGATTATATTGAACATGAGGTAGTTTTGAGTACTTCTTTATATACCACATTAACAGATCCGACCAAGCTGCGTGAAGAGCTTACTCTCGAGCAAGCCACGTAAATCTGGCCGTGCGAGAAGCAGTCCCCCCTAAGATCAATTTCTGCGGTTTTCAGTGACTGAACCTGAGACTTATTGATCGTGAAACAGACCTTAAGGGGGAACTGCAGCTTTTTAAATCCGAATGGGTATTCCGAGGGTATAAGTGGTAAATGACATATACTTAATTGGTATAGCCACAGGTTTTCAATGGGATTTAAATCTGGTGATCTAGCAGGCCACGAAATGATATTTATGTTATAACGCCGGCGAAAACAGTCACTCATACTTTGGGAACGATGTATAAGACAATTATCCTGCACAAATGACATTATGCGTAATTCTTCCTCCGGATACACATTTCGAATCATGGTCTCCTCCAGCACATTGACGTAATCAGCAATTAGCCCGGCTGGTCACTGGCCCCGCTCATCTAACCCCACATATTCACTGTAATGCGACCAGATTGCACGGTGGGCAATACGTGATCGTTATTATAACGCGTATTATTTCAACGCCACAAGCTTAAACGTCCGTGTTGACTAGTGAAACGTTTTTTCGTCAGTGAAAATGACATTACTTCAATCGGCATTTAAGCATTCTCGAGCAAACTTTAATCTCGCTTCTTTGTGCTGTGGAGTCAGCGAGGGTTTGACTGCATGCTTGCGTGGATGTAAACCCTCACTGTGTGGAGAACATGGCGAACAGTGTCCACGCCTGTGTTAAATAAACGGGTGTAATGGGTTATTGGTGGAAAACCATTTTCTTCATATTCCTGACCATGCTTTGACGCCACTGTGCGCGTATAAATCGAGGTCTACCGGTCCTTAGGCGGTGCAGATCCTATATGATCCTTTCTCTGTGAATGTTCGCACCTAAGTATAACACAACTGTTTTCCTCTGTAACATATTTCAGAAATGTATAATCATTGTTAAATTAACATACAGATATACCTAATATAAAAAAATCTAGAAAGAAATGTAAACAATAATACTTATGCTTACACCGGTTTCTGTAGCAATTTCTGTCAAATTTTTGCCTTGACTATGCAAAGTAATTATTTGTAACATTGTGGCTAAGTCAATATTGCAACAAGAACCCATTATTACAAAATAAAAGAACTAACTAAATACTAAAACTCAATCAAAAATACAATCGAACGGACGGCAGCCGCAAGGGATCGAACGAACAGTTTCTTTGTATAAAAACTATTACGATATATTCATAATCTTAAGTCTACCCTCTAAATATGTGTGGTTATTTTTATATAATTGTTGCACTATTAAACAAGTATTTAACATGTGACTTAATTATAAATATTTATTTGTTTAAATAAAAATGTTTTGTTTAAGCAGCTGTTAATTAATCTCAGTAAAAAATAAAATAAAATAAAACTATTAACACTAAACGCATGCCTTGCAAACGTAGGTGATTAGTGATTACAAATACGGTTATAAATTTCATCCACGTCGAATATGGCTTGATGGCTAAGGGGTTTAATGAGTACTATACGACGAATGTTCCGGGTTCAAATCCTCTCAAACACGGTATAGGAAAAAAGCGTTTTTGTATTTTGTGTTTGAATTAGCAAAATCATCGATGGTTTTGGTTATGACGGTGAATCTAAGTAATATTTCATTGAAGGTGCATTCAAAAATACTGGATTCTGAAAATACGTTCCATAATGTAAATTGAATATTTGAGTAACTTGCCGTGTGTGTTTGCCAATCGTCAGTTCAACCGAGATTTCTTTTTTATATTTTGATGTTATCAACGCCATCTAGTAAGATCTTATGAAACCAATGTAGTTACCGGATAGATGGCGTCTCGTTTCGCTGCAAAGCAAACTTTCTGACAAATGTCCATGCAATTATGCTGTCCAGTGTACATACGTACACAGATTCACCTCGAGCACAGCCAGTAATGACGATGGCTTCTATAACTTTTTTATGTAAGGCTTTGATACGCACCCTGGTTCCATTGCAAAACTTCGGCTGATTGAGATTTCGCAGCAACATTACTCGAGCGCCTACTTTTAAGATAAGTATGTGAGAAGGTAGGCCGGGTGGGTGCATGTAGCATTTAAAAACTCTACGCGATAGTTTATGGCACCATCCTTGTTCACTACAGAGTCTACAGACTTGTATTCGTATTCTGAACCTTCGAACGACTTCAATAAAATGTTATTAATAACGGAAGCCTGGTCACTCTTAGCTGTCAGAATCTCTTGTTCACACAACCACTCCATGAACTTGCTGTGTAGATTTTAAACATCTGGGTAAATTTGAGAGATTCGGTCGTCAACGGTCCGCACAACTAAGGCGAGATCCGATGGAATTGTAATCCTTCCCTCAGTTTCGAGATATCCTAGCATTTACAACTTACGCCATCCAGTTACTCAACCAGAAACTAATTCATATAATAAATAATTGCTTTGTAACCAATAGTCATATTGGTTTCAAGGAAATTATTTCTTTATAATTTCTTCGGAATAAAAGTTTCAGAGTTAACAAAAAGTGATGATTTTTCATTTATTGATAAAAATAGCCCGTTTTATGTATTTATCTTATTTATAAACCATACTTTTTTAACAAAATGTTTATCATTCAGAGATGATCGCAAGTCCATAATATACACCGGGCTATTATCCGGCTATGTTAAGATATACTCTTATTTCTATGATACGTCATATACGAAAGGTGTGTTCTTTGCTTAATCGTTTAGGTAGTAATACTGTTGCTAGGTTACCAATTGTTTATTCATTATTTAGAAATAAAAATGTCACAACATGTCACAATGAACAGAAGTCGGGTTTTTCTAAGGCTTTCCTATTTATTGTTTACCCATTTTATTAATGAATATCCACGAAAATTGTAGCCTATGTCCTATTCTGATATCTAAGCTACATTACTGAAGAGTTTTAGGCAAATTTGTTGTGTAGTTTTTGCGCAATAGTGGAACGTACATATATACTTTCACGTTTATAATATAGTAAGGATACCTCGTTCTGTAATCATTATTTTATTTTTGAAGGTTGATTTAATTTTATTGCTATGGCGTCTGGGACACGTCAGATTACTTATTTTTATTTTATTTTATTTTTATTTTATTTTATTTTCTTTATTGGGGAAAAAAACAGACATAGACAGAACAGTAACACATGAAAAGAATTCTTATATTAGGTATAGCCTATATCCTAACACAGATCCCACCGAGATTTTGTGCAAGTGAGTAAGGTGGCATTGCCATAAACAACACTGAATCACTACATTACGGAACTATATAAACTGTATATGAAACCACGCTGTATAGCTGAAGGTTAGGCCGATACAATTATTAATTCAGGACAATTAGCACATCTTACAGTAACCTGTACACCTGAATAGGCTTTCAAACATGATGCACGTGTATAGGGTTTATGCATGAATTTTTTATCGCTTTTTCTTAACAAAATATCAAAAAACCGGAAAAAAGATTTCACAAAGTGAAACTATAATTAAAATCTGCTAAGACATACGCATGATATGTCGCACGGTATGGGTCTTTACAGTTTCACTAGAATGTCCGTAACCTTTTGTCCTGGTTTGAACCATAATGTATGAGAAGTACTGAGAAAGGATTCGCCAAAATAATTTCCAAGAGGGAAAGTTTGTACGTAAAATTGCAAAAATACACGCGAAGTTGAGGGATAAAATCTAGTTTTATATGAAAATCTACGTTTTACCATCTCAACGTCCAACTCGGCAGTAAAATTCCATTTAACAAAACCCTCACATTTTTCAACATTCCCTTGTACGTCGTATTTCCGCGGTTCTAAAAAACCTACATTATACATCCTTTATGATAAATTAATTTCATTTCCGTTCCCTTTACGTCGCGTTTTGAGAGGGATAATAAATGCTATAAACAAACGACGTCGAATAATATTTTCATTTGTTTCACGTTTTGCAAGTTCACTTTCTTTCTCATTAAAGATCCTCCTAACCGGGGTGTATCATATTTTTCACCATCGCGGTACTAATTGTAATGTTAATTAATTAATTAATGCATCCCATTGCACCATCTTTAGTATTTATATTTAGCCGGTTGACTGAAAGAGAATATCATTTTGCATTCCATTTTTGTACTTCTATACTATTATAAAGTTATCAAAATGGAATGTCTGTACATTGAAGATACGTAAAAAGAGTGATACTGACTATTTGGGGCAATTTTTGTATATTTATAATAGCCAAAACGGCCGAACAGATTTCAACAATTTTTAGTACACGGGTGGCTAGGCATCTACGAATGGTTATAGGATATTTTTTACTCGACTACACTATAGGCGCACTAAAGAAGTATTTTTAGATGTTCAAATTGTACGTGGAAGAATTTTTATGAATATTGATATTATGATCCATGAAAAATTTACTTTTTGCGTTGATACTTTTCCTAAAAAGACTTTTTCGTCGACAACTTCGAGGACCGAGTTACCAACCAATACTGGGGTGGGCGCTAGGTACATGGACATTCGACATGGTCTTAGAAATGAAATCATGGTCCATGTTCATTTTGAGACCCACCTGTTGGGATACTCTGTTGAGATCTTTGAGCATCCTACCGAGATCCTCCAGTGTCTCTGCCATGACCACGATATCATCGGCAAATCGAAGGTGCGTAAGCAAACTGAAGTGGTAATGGGCAGGGTACTGGTAGCTGGAAGAACCGATGGCCGTTGGGGCAAGAAGGTTCTCGAGTGGAGACCGCGTACCGGAAAGCGCAGCGTGGGAAGGCCACCCGCAAGGTGGTCGGACCAAGTGGTAAGGGTGGCGGGGCTCGCTGGATGTGGGTCGCCTCTATCCAGGCCAAATGGAAATCTATTGAGGAGGCCTGTGTCCAGCAGTGGATCCTAAGGCTGAAATTATGATGATGATTGATACTTTCACTGATCCCGAAAATTATCTGACTAGGCAAAGCGACGAGCAAGATATATTATCATTAAACCGCATAGTGCATAAAATAGCGTGGACGAAACTGCAATTTTTCTGGCAGAAATCTACCTAAAATATTACTCGTGGTACGAGGAAAGAAAATTCGTTGAAATTTCACAACATAAATTTCTAATGCTGCCATTAGAAATGTTATAAAATTTCAGCGAATTTACTTTGAAATCCCGAATGTGAAATGTAAATATTTACGTTTTTATTTTCGACCGCTGAAATATGATTTTCATAAATTTACATCTAGCTTTTCACTCTGCTTAATATTCGAGTGCCATACACAAAATGAAGATCATTCACACATTTCTATATTTTAAAGTACGAATATAATTACTTTTTGAAGTTCAGAGGGCGGGCCATACATGAATAATGCAATAGGATCGCCGTGTACGCCTACCGGGGGTTTATTGTCAGAGGCCATTTGCATAAATATTCACACTGCTAATTGATCAAAAAAGTGTTGTAAGTTGAAATATATAAATAAATATTAGGGGTAAATTTTACACAAATCTAACTACTACCATGTTAGCTCAATAAGTTTGTGCTATGAGTACTAGACGACGATATATTAGATATTTTTTATTTATTTATTCTATTTACATACATACAAAACATCCAAGACTCGGGAATTTATGGTCATCATGTAAATATTTGCCCTTACCAGATCTATCTGTATGTAAAATCGTAGCGTTCAAACGCGTCAAGCATTGAATTGCTCTGTCTAGCCGGCACTATATATTAACATTGATCTGGAGAATTTGTACATCTCCTCTGCGTGAATCAATTATAAATTAGTTATAACACAATTGTAAAAGTTTTAAGTATAATTAAGACAATATTGTAATAGTTAATTGGTACACGCATATTAATTGTTTTATATACTCTGACATTTAGAATTTTATTCTAGACACATTCTAGATTTACTAATTATTTTAATTTTTAAAATGATGATTTTATCAATAATAAGTAAGTATTATACTTAAGTTAAATGATCTGATTAGGTTTTTCTGGGTTTCCCTAATCCTTGCAACAAATGTTGGATCATATTGTATGTTTCCCAGCAAAGACTTCTCTCATTGTAACTGACAATTCGAAAGTGCTTGTATCTAAGCCTACTTGAATAAAGGATATTTTGATTTGATTTGATTTGATTTGATTTGATATTATTTAGATTTTTATAGTATTGTAGGAGCAGCACTTTTTATAATGACTTAATTTTTTTTTTATAACGATTTGTTAATTCCGTCATCGTAAAACATTTTAGTATTTTTTTTAATATTATAGATAAGTGTAGGTTAGGTTTGTTTAATTATAAGAATTCTGAAAAGTAGAGAAAATGATTTACCACTGAGTTGGTTATAGTATTTATTATCACATGAAAATGCGGTAGATGATAGTTCCACATACACACACACCACACATTCATTCATTCTCATTCTGAAACTTCGTGTTAAATTGGGATGTTGACATTGAGCTATTATTACTATGTATAGAGAAGACGGCGCGAACAAAAATGTGTGCTACAAGCGCGGCAGTGCGGGGCGCGCGCCGTCATACGTCATAGGCGCGACACTGAGTGAACTGTGGCCGGCCGACCGCAGTTGAACGGAACACGAAGTGATTGGGCGGCGTCTTCTCTATATGTAGTAATAATAGCACAATGGATGTTGACATTTCTTTTTGTGGTACGTTATAGAACGACTTCTCAATAATTGATCATTGGTGAAAAAACTACTTCAATCTTATAAAAACTCACCAAGATACAACAATGTTAAAATCACATTTTAGGACTTTCCCAATAACGCTCCATACATAAGTGTAACATCACACCTTGCTTTCTTGTATGAGAAATAAAAAAAATTGTTCTGCAGCTATGTTAAAACGATATGGCTTGATAACAAAAGTTACTATACAGTTCATGGGTTATTCAATGGTTATTCATGTGTTTATACTTTAAAAATGGACTTTCTGACCCAACTTTAAAGGCTGATAAAACAAGCTACACTTTAGGTATCGAACTCAATTTTTGGATTGCTATCATCGAAACTACCCTTTCGCATCAAAAAAATATTTTTATTTGACTGTACTCAAATAAAAATAACTTTTTGATGTCGACATCCCAATTGCCTTCATTTCAACTTTAACCACTAGACACGTGAAGTAGATGTCCATGTTCTAGATCACAGGTGGTTACCTGTGATCTAGAATGTGGACTTCATACATAGGTCGTATAAACAGTTGATGGTGGTCGTATAAACATGTCTATGGGTCATATTATAGCTGCGAAGAGTCCGTCGACGCTGACACATATTTTGAGAATACCGCTGAACACAAAACCCCCGGTAAAACAACATCTGTTTACTGACGCCGCCGGCACATGTAACACGACCTTTATGTTCTCCTATATTAAGTTTACAATTTCCTCTGAAGGGATAACGTAGTTTAAAATACCGTTATTGACAGCTGGCGGGCAGATATAGAACTGTTTGTATCGGCAAGGACCATTAAACAAGAGGGCAAGGAGATATTCTGCCAAAAACTAGATGGCGCTTTAAAACTAAACGATGTTATTATTAAATAAAGAAACATAATATAGTATCAATTAGATCGCCAATAGCTGGTAATAAATAAATCGTAAGATTTAAATACTGTGTCACGCCTGCAAAGTTGAATAATAGGGTACATGCATGATTTTTTGTTCAATATCAAAATACCGTTTAATTTCAAAATGTGAAATTAAAATTAAAATCGGGCAAGAAATACGGATGATATAAGCATTTTAAACTAACTAATTAGACGGAGAGGCCCGACATGAACTGTTACGTCATAGTGCACTCCGGCCATATAAACTCCATATTACATTCTGTTTTGCTAGAAAGAGATAGAATTAAATGTTTGATGGTTTATATCTTGCTTATTTTTACTGCCTAATTTTTTCTTCTGTTTGTTACATGAATGAGCTTATAATAAAACAAAAATAAAATTTCGTGCACATTCCATATTGTAAAAAAATATTATTATACATGCATACATGGCGTTGTACATATCGCGGAACGGCTTTTTGTATGGAGATGTTGACAGTCCTCTTGTTTTAATGGTCCTTTGTAGTAGAAATGTTCATTATTAGGGGATTGCATGTCTATATTATTTTGGGATGCATGTAATGGAACGCATGAATGAAAGAGAGAATGTGTTAGTGAAATAGGGAATATGAATTATGGAACAGGATTTTTTTATGAAAACGATCTTTTGTTTTTTTCACATGGTTTTTACTCAATAGCGGTGACGGATATGTAATTTGATGGGTTTTGTGTTTTGAATTAATAATTTTATCAGCAATCCGCACGTTTTTCGAGCCTGCAATCCCACATTAATTTATCATCATTATCATCAACACCATTATCATCACAAATTAAGGACATTATATTCGGATTTTAACATGGTACTTTGACCAACATACGTCTTCTGTAACGAGGAGGATTTCTTGATATTGTTCTTGGCGTACCCTGCTTGACCCAAAGAAATTCCGTCCTTGATCTGAATACACGTTCAACGGCGTTCCTCTTGTAGCAGACATCCAGCGGAGAGCTGCTACAAAACCTGAGGTGGACAGATCTGACACCAATTCTAAATGAACAGTTTTCGTTGTCATACAGGAATACGCACACACCGCACACATGTAACTTTTGGTGGTCTTGATATCACCCTTCTTGGTCTGACCACGTGACCAATTAAATCGTTAGGACGAAAACCGCAGGAAAAAATATAAGGTATAGTATCAAATATTTATTAGGTAAGTATGTATACGAGTACAGCATCAACCTTGGTACAAAAAAACTAGTTCATTCCTGGCAGTAAATAGACAGACAAACGTACTGGGGTACTTTTATACTACTCATAAAAAAAAGTTGTATAAACAAAATATCTGTCTGTATATTGGAGATATTTTTCGAAAAATATGTGAATGCTATTTGTAGGTCTCTGAATCAAAGCCGTAACGTTCCATCTATAACAGCTAAACGGACTTTTTCTTTTTTTTGCAAAGAGATGAACATCCACCTTCTCGCGAACGAAGATCTAACCTACAACTCCATTTATTATGCTCAGTTTCCCTGCGGGACGTAGTTAGTAATGAAAAAATTCTTAGAAGACCCAGAGTAACCGACATAGCTCGAAGGATTGCAGTACTTAAGTGGCACTCAGCAGGATACTTTGACGAGTGCTTGTCGCCAAAACTCAGCGTGGATAGGGCTTCTAAAAGGTGAACTGATGACCAGCTGTGCACGTCTTTTGGCTAATGAGGATGATGTTATATTATATAATAATCAATTAACACATATACATTGCGTACATTTTTAAACGTTGGCGAAATATTTTTGTCTCTAAATACCCATTAAAATTCATGAAGCCGTTAAGTTGTGTCCCTAATTAAAGTGCTTTCGAGAAAGCCCTTCGATAATTAAGAAAATAAAGACCTATTCAAAAGATAAGCGATAGCACTTTCAATCTAAGACCAAAAACCGATACCGTGAAAACGGTGAATTTTCAACAACAGAAAATTCTTTTCAAAGAAAAACGCCGCTTATCTGAACGCTCAGGTGCTTTTTGTAAGTTGGTTCAAAAGTAATAGTCTGAGATCCTGTCTTCTGCAGGCGTACTTTATCTATTCTATGAAAGTGGAAGGTGACGCAAATACATTAAGAAATTGCTTGTACTTTAAAGGAAAACTTTAAAAGATTGTAGACTTCTAATGTATCCCTTCTTTTGGCTACACGATTTATTTCCAAACACATGTTATTCTCCAAAATAGAAATAATTCCGGTATTGTTTTTAATGTGTAGAACTCAATAGATTAGGTAAGTTTAGTTTCATAAAAACTCTAATATATTTACAATTTAAAAGCACAACTTAACTGAGGAAATGAAACATTTGGGAAATTTATATCATTTTGCCCAAAGCCCAAATTTTGTCTGCTTTTCCGTTTTGTAAAAGCGTAGAACAAGGTAAATAAATTCAATAAATTGCCCTTACTTGATAGGAATACACACAAGGAACTTGAGTATTTTTATAGATATTTATGGACTTCCACGTGTTTCAATAATTTTGAAAAATCTAAGTACAGATATTTATTAGTTTTCAGTTGCTTATATATTATTGAAAGCCTTGCTTAGATAAAGATGACTGGTGAAACGTTTATATATATATTCATTTAATTAAGTTAAATAGGGTACAATGAACCTTATAATTAAGACGTGTTACAGAAACCTATTATAGATTTATATGTGACACGAATGACTCGCACCGGTCATGCAATTAGTCATCAAGTAGGTATTTTATCGTCACCAGTAATAAATTAGTCAGTTTATATTTGAACAGATGTATAAGTACTCTTCAATGAACATTTATTTTTGAAGCCATGGTAGATCACATATTTATAAACCTGACTAATAAGTGAAAATTGCTGAAAATAATATTCTTGCTTACTTTTATAACAACATTCGTAACGCCATTCCTTCTCACAAAATCAGGTAAAGACGATCATAAGTAAAATATAATAGCGAGTACACGATCTACAACTGGATCCTGTATTACCCGAAGTTCAAAGAGATTTAAGGTCAAAGGGCAAAGAATCTAGTCCGCGATTGACTAATATCTGAAATCGAATACTGTAATTATGGAAGTTTGGAATGGAGAGTATAAGTTTGAAACTCATGCAGGCCTATGATGGTGACGTCTTTAGCGCGACTACAGCATACTATGTAGTACACATACACATATATTTTGAATGAATGAAGTGTGTAACAGTAAAATTTGGAATGAAATAATCGCGCTTCACTTCAAAACAGTTGCATCTATTTGACTTGTTATTTTATATTGTAGGTGAAAAATTGCATGGAAAAGTAAACATTTTGAATTTGAAAATCTCCATATAAGAAGCGAGTGAGCGAGACAACAGGTATAAGAGAGATCTTGAAAAAAATATTACATTACGTGATACATAGGTAAAGTACAGTAAAGGGGAGTTCAGGTCTCATTAGTTCACTCGCGCGAAGTCGTCGCAAGCTGTATAAGAGCCAGTTATAAAGGCTGTATAAGCTCTAATACAGCTTGTATGCTACTTGGAAAGTTTTCATGAGAAATAAAAATCTAATATCATTACGTATGATTTCAGCCATAGGACGTCCACTGCTAGACACAGGCTTCCTCATTAGATTTTCACATGGGCCGGATAGCGGCGACCCGTATCCAGTGAGTCCCCACAACCCTAACCAGATCGGCCGAGCACCTTGCGGGTGGCCTTGGCCACTCTGCGCTTGCCGGTACGCGGCCTCCAATCGAGAACCTTTCTGCCCAAATGGCCATCGGTTCTACGAACTATGTGCCCTGCCCATTGCCACGTCAGTTTACTTGCCCTGTTAATAAATATCTGTACTTACCCCTAAAGATTTGGAGGTCCCTGGATTATACTTTAATGTCTGTATTTATGTAAAACGCAAATCATAGCGTTATGAGTTTTTTTTTATCTGAAGGAGTTAAGGATGCCTTAACGGATGACGACGAAGACATTTTACAAATTCATGTAATCTAGTGCCTTTAGTTTGAAACGCAACAGTAACCTAAGCAAAAAATATGACATCCAACCATAAAGTGCAGCTAGGAACGTTCACGCCTTTAGACCCTTTTTAACGAGTTGAGAAGCTTTTTTCCACATTTTTTAAATAAAACATTTTCCATTTAACCTTCTTTTATTAATCCAGGTTAGCGAAGCGCATAATAAAAACAAAGGCAAAATGCAAAACTGGCGTGAGGCGAACGGAAAAAACTCGACTCTAATACAGTTCAGACTGGGGAAGAATGCCGTAACAAGGCAGGCGGCGGAAAAAGCGTATAACCTAGGAATAATTCTTTTTAGGGTTATCGGGTATCTAAAGTGGCAAAACCGGATCTCTTAGAGTTTCGTCATATTCGTCCGTCCGTCCGTCGGTATGTCATAGGCATTTTACTCAAAAACTACAAGTTATACATTAATGCAATTTGGAGTAAAAGTGTCGTGTGTGAGCGCTACTTAAACTAAGTATTAGTTAAATATTTTTTTAAAAATCTAGAGGGGGAGGGGGGCACTCTACACATGTAACCGAAACAGATTTTATTTTCAACAAACATCAATGTATGTCACATATTTCGATAGTTCTTTTAAAATCACTTTGAGGTTTCTAAAAAAAAATGTTGATTAAGTGAATATTTTCGGAAATAATCGCTCCGAAACTAGCATGAATCCCTCTAGTTTCTAAACCGTAAATCCAAAAAATATGAAAAAAAAATCCACATAATAAATAATTTCAACGAAAATTGTTTTCAACATGATCAAATGTACTGTTTTTGAGTTATGGCTAAAAAACTGCGCTTCACAGCAAAAGGACGTAAGGCACTTTTGCTAGTGCACTTTTTCATATCATATGTTTTTTGTGTGTAGTGCGTTTTTTGTATGAACGGCTGAAGAACCCTACATTGAGCATGGTCCGATATGCTTTTGGCCGGCTTTTTATGTTCTGGGACTTTCAAACCGAATACGTTATTAAGAATTTTTCTAGTGTGTGTAATTTTCTTACTGTACGTATATTATTAGCAGATATAGGACTTATAGTGACACCAATACAATTTTCCTAGGGATTTGCTAACCATAATAATTCATAGATAATTTGTGCTTCTGTGATACGTTTAATACGAATATGCAATTAACAGTATAAAATCTGAATTTGTCGATTAAGAAAAATGATAAAGTTTTCTTAATGTATATGTGTAATAATAATAACTTCAAAAAACATATTTAAGACTAAAATAAATAACTTATATTGTACAATCATTGGGAAGAAATATTAAATACACGCTATTTCTGGAATGTTATAAAACTGTATTCAGGAGAAGACAAATTAATCACACAACATCTAATTCAAGTTCCAAAATTTTAATAAAATATACGAAAATCTTGTAATTGAATCGTTATTTCGGATTTTTTTAATAAAAAAAAAAACGGCATTTCATTTGTCTCATTTTTAATTGAATCCGTTGTGTTGGCATTGGAATATAAATGATATGAATAATTTTCTGTCCGTATTACGCTCATATTGTCTTAAATCAATCAAAGTTACAGCTTATCCGAATAATAAAAGAATAAAAACGGCTCCTCCAACGATCTCCATATTTAAAAACAAGCTTATATTAGTTAAAAACCACGTTTCGTTATACTTGACATATAAATGAATAAAATACTTAATATGAAGAAAAAAAACAGAAATAAAATGAGAGCTTGCATACCTTAGTTACACGCTTTCACCTTCACAATGCGGCGTTAAAAATAAATAAAAAGGGACAGGAAAATAATGGGTGACTCATTAACCCAAAGCATAGGATTTGCTCTATTCTATGACAATGAATAGAACAGTGTCTTCTTTCTACTTTTAAGTATAGTGAATGGAGTTCTGCATTGTTTTTTCTTGATACTTTAGTTCTGATTTTGAATTATCATATGTATGTATATAATATGATCCAGTATGTTATACTGGCTCCGTTAAGCTTATATTATTTTATTCTACGCGATTTCTGTAAGCAATGTGTGGTCTTCTTAATCTACATATTTAATTGTAAACACTGGTACGTAAGCAAAAATATTTTTAACACTTAAAAACCCGATACGAACTGAAAGATCAGATTTTTTCAATTTAATTTATTTAAAGTCTATAAAAGAAACTCGCAAAGTTTGTAAGATGTCTTTATAACCTGATACTAGTATATCCTATCGCTAAGTGCAGGAAGCTGAGGTAATTTCATGTTGCCAATACAAGGATATTAGCCAAAGCTCAGAATATACAAAATAATAAGTTAGTAACCTGGGTCTCCTACTAAGTGCGTGTGACTAGGATGCCATTTTAAAAATATTCATAATTTGACGTAGATCACACTTTTATTTTAATATCTGTAACATTCATAATTCCGTTTCTCCTTTTATAATTTTTGAGAACGTATGCATTATAATCTTTTAATATGAAGGTAGGTTGCAATATTCACGGTCGGCGGGGAGAACCATCTTCCCGCGCCTGACACGGTCGAGTCTATGCTTCAAAGAAAGCGGCGGCGCGCTCAGTTTGCATTTATTTGAAGGTGCGACGGTTCCAATGAGCTAAATTGTTTACTGTGCGTCTTTCGCTGTGTGACAAACTGTTAAAGGTGACCACCAGTGCTGTGCTGCCTGGCCAGCCAGAAGATTCAACGGGAGCTCGGAAATCGCCCAGACTAAGGTGAGTGGCCAAGCTCATATTTTTTTAAGAGTGCATTGTCGTACCTACCTAAGTTTTGACCAACGCTGGCAAACCAGGGCCTGAGATATGGAAGGGTTCTTTACAGGAACACATAATGTCAAGAAAAAAAGACAAAATGGACGCAGCAACAGAAAAAACGTATAGAGAAGATTAGGAAGTTTACCAGCCGGTAGAAGGTTGCCATGCATTGCAACAGCTGAAGGATTGTGGAGGAAGCCAAGAGCTACAAGGAATTGTAGCGCCAGCGGAAGTGAACAGAAACCGTACAAAAATAATTGTCCAACATAAATCCAACATAAATCCTAGTTACGCAAACGTAAAAGCACCGATTTCAAGAAAAAGGACGCGCTGCAGTTGGTAAAGCATGAGACTTATGCCCTTGTGCGTCATGAACTCGTAAACTGTACTGACGTCGGAGGAATTGAGCCAGATACAATCCGGTACTAGTTGCGGTCTCCAACACGGTGTGCTAAAGTGGATAGTGTCACACAGAAGACCTCTCTCTTTCCGATTATCTCTCTCCTGTTTTGCTTGTGCACTTTTTTACATCGTACTCGTATTTTTTACTATCGTATATTTCATTTGATTACGAGATTTTCGTATCATCATAATTTCAGCCGTAGGACGTCCACTGCTGGACACAGGTCTCCTCAATAGATTTCCATGGGCCGGATCAGAGTATTCATATCAGGTCGTCCGACCACCTTATCTCTACTCGAGAACCTTTTTGCCCCCATCGGTTCTTCGAACTATGTGCCCTACCCATTGCCACTTCAGTTTGCTTACCCTGTTTGCTATGTCGGTAACCTTGGTTCGTCTACGAATCTCCTCATTTCTGATTCGATCTCATAGAGATCCCGAGCATAGCCCTTTCCATAGCTCGCTGAGTGACTCTAAGCTTCCTTTTTCAAGAGGCCCAAAGTTAGAGAACACGTCTCAATTTGTGTATACTTTTAAAAAAATCCAGAACTTCAATCAGGTGTTTCTAAAGGTACTTATTTGCCTTCTGTTTAATACAGTTTTAAAACATTACAGAAGTAGTGTTTATTTTTGAAGGTTTCTGAAGATTTATTGCATGGCATGCCGGGCAAGGTCTAACATGCTCTTGGTCAGTTTTGTTTTGCCTGCTGTAGTTTTCTCTCTTTGTCTCTGGGATTCGTTAGCATTTTAGAGCTTTCCATTTGAACAGCCACTGCGAAGTAACTTCGGGAAACATCGATTTAGTTAACTGTGTTTAATGAGGGCTCTACGGAATGTTTGGGGTTAATTGGTGATCTGGCCTTGTATTGCGAACTAGACACGGTACATACGGTCGCTCTGATAAATGGTATGACGCGCTTTTGAGGCCAGAGAAATGAAACTTTATTACCAAACTAGACGATGCCCGCAACTTCGTTCGCGCAGAAGAAAAAGTCATAATGCCTCTTTTTTTTGACAGTTTAGTCGGGTAAAAAGTATCCTATATCCATCTGGAGATACCCAGCTACCCATGTACCAAAATCAGTTGTAATCCGTTAGCCCATTTGGCGTGATGAAGCCGCAACGACACATACAAACATACAAGAAATAAAAAAAATCGGTTTAGTGACCTCCAATAGGAACCATATATTTTTTTAAATATCTTCAATGTACAGACATTTCATTTTTACAACTTTATAATAATGTATATTTATCTATATAAATTTATTAACACTAAAAACTGAAACCTATTAAAAAAATCGGCCAAGTGCGAGTCAGACTCGCGCACCGAGGGTTCCGTACAAATTTTTACTTACCCTAACTTTATTACCCGGTACCGGTTGAGTTAAGTTTGCACCTGATATCTATAGCTTTGCATACAAATCAGGTGCATACTTAACGCAACCGAGTTGTTCAAATAGGTTTTTTTGCTAATTAAAAATAAAATTAGCAAGTTAGAGACATGGCTATAATTTTCGTGTAATATTTATGTTTATTAATACAGCTTGTGAAAATTTCAAAATTATGATGGTGTTTTTTTTCACATTTTCCTTAATAAAACAAAAACTAATCACTATTAGAAAATTAAAAAAATTGTTAAAAAAGGTGCAGGTTAATTCCTTTCATATGATATCCCATTTGACCCAGTAGCTAGACTTATTTTTCACCCCCCCCCCCCCTTATATTCGTCGTGTTTTTAGAAATTAAAAATATATTTTTAAATATTACCTGTGCAATACATGTGGGCTGACTATGTTTATAAATATTCCAAATTTCTGATAGTTAGCCTAAGTAGTTTTTGAGATATGGCGCTTTAATAGTAGGACAGACAAACAGACAGACAGAGTCGCACCATAAGGGTTCCTTTTGTAACTTTTTGGTACGGAACCCCAAAAAGAGGAATAACTAATAACAAGTAGGTATATTACGGACACTATTATCTTGTCATCGATCAGCTCACAAAACTTCAAGCACGTTACACACAGCCGTCCATCGCCACGCTATAGCAGGTCACACTCAGTTGCGGGCCTATTATGGTCGCGTTTGTCACGCGATAAATAATATGATAACGCGCCTGTCACTCTCGCACTCACATACTTGTCAGAAGGTGACGGCTATGTCATTTATATATCGCGTGACAAATGCAACTATCATAGGCCCGCTGCAGCGCATTTAGCAGCTTCAGGGCAAGGAGGAGCGGCGAGTCCCTAAGGTGCGTCCACACTTGTATCATTTGCTCGTATCCGATCACCATGTCGTAGCATGACTGCGTATCGCGCTGCTTGGACGCTTACTGTCGGCGCGCCGATCATGCCGTACTCGTCCGATATAACTGTTTGATACGCGTAGCAAAATGGATTTCGAGCGATCCGATCGGCGCAACGTCCAAACGCGTGATCGTGACACGCGATCATGCCACGCGACGATGATCTGATACGGGCAAATGATACAAATGTGGACGCACCTATGCGAAATGGTGCGAGCCACAGTTACTGTCAGCAAGGCGCGCGTACAGGGTCTAAGAGCAAATCGAGGGACTTCTGGAACATAAAATCTCTCTCATTATCTTAACTACATTTCCAAAGAAAGAGACAATGTGGGTTTGTACAAGAGGCATGATGACGTCACGGGGTATGAAAATCTAAATTGTAATTAGTCCGTCAATTAAATAATAAAAAAATATATGACACGTATTTTTTGCTTTTTCAAAATAATAAAAAAATACTCAGATAAATCGCATTAAAGTTTAGGAGTGTGGACTCGTGACGTCACTCCTAAATACAATTTGTACTATATATATCGCCTGTATTTTTAATTTATTAAAAAAAGAAAAATATGTCTAATATTTTTATTAATCAATATGACGGACTAATTGGGTACTTTCCTGTAGTCAACATAAATGATGTCACGCTTGCAGTTAAATTTTATTACTTAAAATACGTAGAAAACATTAATGAATACTTATTTTTAAGCTTTTGGCGATTTTAAAATGACTAAAAACTAAAAATAAGAAGGCAATTTCACCGTATAGAATTATGACGTCATCAACTTTTTTCCTTTCAAACTTCATACTTTATGACCGTTTTGACAGTTCATAAAAGGAACTGATTAGATCTGTCAGTCAAGTACCTTATTATTAAAATTGTGACATCATCACTACTAATGATAGCGTTTGTTCAATGCGTAGCTCTCGAAGAATAATTTAATCGTTTTACCAATTACTTACATCACTTGACAAAAACTATCATAGTCTTCTGGAGTAGTAGCGTGCAACATTTCATCGCTTCGGTACGATAGTAATATTCTTCTTTAAAACCGTAATTGGCATTTATGATACGTTCAACTTCGTCCCTAGACAGTTAAATACATATTACTTATTCTCTCTAACGAAATTTTCCATTATATTTAGTTGCGAAGAACAATAAAGCATCAAAGATACCGCGATCTCCTCAGGGCATACTTGAGTAGGTACTTATGGTTACTGATATTACAATTCATCAGTGTTACTAACTTGGGCAAAAAGTTTTTTTATAACGTATTATTCGGATTTAAATGGAACTTGGCTATCTGAGATAGATCTAACACATAATGGATTATATTATTACTATCGGGGTTTGCCAAACTACAGCCCGCGAGCCCTTCTAGTTGGGAAAAAAAACGGGAGAGCCCTCATACTGACGGTAATTGGTCATAATCATAGCTACTGATGTGCAAATTGCGGAAACTTTCAAAAAAGCTTAAAAAAGTTATTTTAAACAGGTAAGTTAACACTAGACCTTTTATATATATTAAAAAATGCTTCAAAAAAGTCTTAAAAACATGTAAGTTAACACTAGACATAAGACCTTTTTTAAGCATTTTGGAAAGTTTCCGCAATTTGCACATTAGTAATCATAGCCACTCATGAACATTATTAAAAGCAAGTGCGTTCCTTATGCGTTATCTAGGTACAGTAGGTAACCCCTGAAGACCAAGACTATATACTTAACTAATGTATTGCCCCATGACCAGCCATGAAAGCAAAGTCATGACCCGCACGAATTTATGTTAAGTTCAGTGTGGCCCTTGAGTCAAAAAGTTTGATGATGGAGATTAATAAAAAAGTATTTGAGACGTATTCGTTCTTTTTTTACGTAATCAAAAAATAATGATGTCATCTATATCACTATCTATCAGCCACGGACGTCCACTTCTGAATATAAAATTCCCCGCAGCCCTCACAAGGTTATCCCTCCAGGTCGGTACTTTCCTTTCAGCTTATTTCACTTAATTTTGATATAATGCCTTCAATGTACAGACATTTCATTTTACAGATTTACTATAATAACACAGATGCTTCGTTTTAAATTAGAAGTACGTACCTAGTTAGTAAATACTGTTATTTGTCGAGGAACAAATAAACCCAGCACATTTCCGGAGAGTTAATTCAATTCGCTAGTTCAATTAAGATTTTAAGCAACGAAAATGGTCCAAATCCATTAATTCAGAGAGAATCTCTATCTGTTATTCATGCGCAGTTAACCGCATTCACATATAGGATAGTTCTGCAAAATTACTAGATGGCGCCCGTAACTACATTCCTGGAAGACAATAAAGTCATAACTCTCTTCTTTCTTTCTGCATATGAGTTAGTAAACATGAGTTTATACGCGAGTAGTACATACGGAGCGCAGCGAAAGTTATTCCTATTTTTACTAACTTAAACCTCTTCAAGTCGAGAATTAGCTAAGAAATTTCTGGACCGTTCCACAATTTTTATGTTAAATATTTCCAACTGCTTACCATTTATCCGTAATAGCGTTTATTAGAAATTGAATAAAACAAATAAATAAACATTTATTCGGAGGCATAGCAACAATAACTAAAATTTACAATTAAAATATTAAAATAAATAAGTATTATTTACTTTTCATTTATTCAATGTAAATTTTCATCGTAATTGGAAATATAATCATTACATACTGTTATAACCTGTATATTATTTTACAATAAAAAATAAGTTTACAAAGATATGGCTTTCTTACAAATTTAAATTAATAAGTTTAAAGCCACTTGGTTGCAATGTCTGTCTGTTACAATATTTCACTACGTACCTACATACTATTTTCCAAAAAAAATTAAGATTACAAAGAGATGTCTCTTCATACAAGACAATATGTGTAAATATCAGTAACAATTTCAAAAACCTGCCCTGAGTTTATTAAAAGAACAGCCCATTTTATTTTTTAATTAGGTCTCTTTGTTTGACAAATCTAAGTCCAATTGAAGGTTAAGGGGTTATTAATTAACAAACTTTTACATTTATCTTATTAGTAGGATGTATACCCATATATATGTACATTTTATTTTACAACTTTATAATATTTCGTGAAGAAGAAAATGACACCATTGTATAATAGGTACGATTTCCTTTTCTTGGTGCTTAATTTTTTCCAGACATGATAACTTTCAACAGCAAATCGCTATTGTTAGGAGAGGTGAATGTAAAATGTTCTAGGGAGAAAAATGAACACGGGATAATTTGCATGAGATGCGGGGCCTGCGATCGAAAAATATGGAATACTAGCCAGACTTCGTCGGCGGGAAAGAAAATAAACATATACTTTAACTTAGAGGTTTTCCAATTGTGCGGCACGCCTCCCAAGAGGGTGCTATTCAAAGGGGAGCCTGGAAGATTTTTTTTAGCTATACTAAGTATGACCATTACAAAAATACTGACAAAGTCTAATCTCATGGTGAAATTGAACTTCAATGTAGGTCAATAAGGCTTCATCAATCTTGACAGATGATATAAACAGTGTCTAGTTACGAGAGGTAACGCCAGTCATGACTATATAACCTTATTTAGAAGCAATATTTCCATCCAAATTTCTGGCACGTCAATTGAGTTGGGGCACAGACGACAATTTGCACGGATTGACAGCTTGCTACTTAGCAACTTTCCTACTTAGACCAGCTGCTTAGTAGACTATTTTCTACTTAGAGCAGCTGCTTTTGAGACCACTTGCTAATTAGACTAGCTGCTTTTTAAGCCATTTGCTACTTAGACCAGCTACTTTTTAGACCACTTGCTACTTAGACTAGCTACTTTTTACCCCACTTACTACTTATACCAGCTGCTTTTTAGACCACTTGCTTATTAAACTAGCTGCATTTTAAACCATTTGCTACTTAGACTACCTACTTCTTAGACCACTTGCTACTTAGACCAGCTGCTTTTTAGACCACTAATTACTTAATCCAGCTGTTTTTTAGACCACTTGTTACTTAGACCAGCTGCTTTTTAGATAACTTAGAACTTAGGCCAGTTGCGTTTTAGACGACCGTTCTTTCTTTCTTATTTTCGGCCAGATCTTGAAACAATTTTGTGGATATATAATACAGAATCGGCATTTCTTCATTGTATATCTTCAAATGGACTTGAGACAAATGGGGAGGGATGTTGCTATTTTTCATCCAGAAAAAGGGAGCGACATATAATTGTATAACGAGAACGAGTTGCTTCATTGACCGATCACATAACGCGACGATCTGCGAATTTGGTAAGATAATCTTTAGGCGAGTTGATGCCGTAGACTACTTGCGTTTACGACTATTTGAGACTAACCCTGTTTCTAGAACTTACGATTCCAAAACTAGTAAAAATCAGTGCAACAAATTCAACAACCACACTAAGAATAAACGGTATAACGAATCTGCGATTCTGCGAAGTTACATAAAGTAGCCAAGCCGCACAAATACGCCATTTGAAAAAAAAACTACATTTTCTTATTAACTCCAGGTACAACGTGTTATCATATCATGTAATGGAACTGCAGTCCCCTTAGACTAGTTAATAAGAAAACGTGATGCTCACACTTATTTTCCCTGAAGACAAGGCATTTTATAAAATGAGAAATGAGAATCCTGCAATATTAAACTTAAGCCATTTATGAGTTAGTGGCTTTTGCTTGAGACTGCTGCCTTTTACGTAAAATTCGAAATAAAAAAATCTTTTAAGTGCAACTCTGCAACTCTAAGGAACCACAACCACACCACAACAACAGCCACGTGGTCGGTAATTTATTTGAAAATAGATAGTTTTCTTCATCGACCACATTCGGCCGTCAAATGCAACCGTGTGGTCCGACCACATCAAAACAACTGCAAGAAGCTTCAGTGAAACTATTTACACGTAACCACTTTCACCACTTTCAGCTGCTGCTTAGTGGTTTGGTTGTGGTCCGTGTGAATAGAACCTAAGGGCATATGTGTTACAAATTTTATATTCCTTAATAGTTTTAGGTGGACGGATGACCTCGTAAGGGTCACGGGTAGTCAGTGGATGTGGACTGCGCAGGATCGCACCCTGTGGCGAGCTATAGGAGAGGCCTATGTTCAGCAGTGAACGACCGTTGCTGATAGATAGATAGATATAATGGTTTTAGCTGTGCGGTTTCTGTCAATAGTGAAACCACTTTATACAATGCAAATACTCGGAAACTGCATTTTTGTGTAGGCTAACATAGCAGTGAAGTCACCTTTCAGACAAAATGAAACGAAATTCAAATCGGTTTATCCATGTACGAACTACGATGCCACAGGCAGACACACAGATATGCGGATACAGAGACTCGCTGATACATGTATATAGGGTAAATTGCCTATTTAATGACTGGCTACAACTTTTGTCGACGTTTACTAGGGGATTTGTAAAAATAATCCAGGGGTATTTATGGTAATATGTAGTAAATATTAAAAAAATCTAATTTTAATATATATTCTTCTTCTAGGTCTATTCTTTATACCTATCATATTTCGCGTTTCGGCCAGTAACAGGAGGGTGGCCAGTAATAGACAATTTTACCCTATAAGGAGTTAGGCAAAACCATCTCAAACAAGTACATTCTACAAACTCATCCTAAGAAATACCTAAGTTTACGTGGACAAACAAATATTTTACTGAATAGCACTGAAAAGCTTTCTTGAACGCAAAAAGAAGCTAAGTCGTGTAAGTCGAGTTGACGGTCTGTGGCAGGAAATACCTACTTGTAAAGTATCTTTTTAAGTACGGATTTCAAGGGTTCAGGTGAATGAACTTATTTATTAGTGTCAAGTTTTGTTAGTAGCAGAATTCACTCACAATTTTGTATAAAAGTTACCTTATAACCGTTCTCCCCAAGGGTGCGCCACTGAGCACGATTCTCAGCCACTCTCCTATAGCCGCCGCCAGCCACCCTGCTAATATCATCGCTCCACACATAGTAAATACTTATGTAGAGAAAACTTACTTCGAGCAGAGCGCCCATCTAGCGGGTGCTTGGTCGTAAAATTAGCGACATATAACGTGGATATGAACATGCTTAGGTGCTGGCATCCCGTTAATCTGCAATATTGCCAACATATGCTGCATATTGATGACGTCATTGAACGCCTCAGCCGGCTATGAATTAATCATCAGTAGCTTTGGCATGCTATTGTCTAGCAAGGTGTATCTACCAAAGTGATCTATCTCGAAGATGCTACAAAGCATTCCGGGCCAACGATGCGTGTTTGGCGATAATACACAGGGTGCTCGGCTATGTCGCACTGAGCAAAGTTTATGTCTGTTTAAAAATAACAGCTCGTTAGATTTTCGAGAAACTACTAGATTATCCTCCAATTTCAGGAGAACGGTTAGCTATTAACAGGCATTTAATTAACGCCCATAAATTGACGAAAAGGCTGAGTGAAGGAAAATATCGTGAGGAAACCTGAATACATCTGCGAATAAATTCTAGGTTGTATGTGAGTCTCCAATTTGCACTGGACCAGCGTGGAGACTACTGCCCATTCCTTGTCATCCATGAGAGGAGGCCTATGCCCAGCAGTGGGACGTAAAATAGGGTGATGATTAAACGACGAAACGAAATGACAGATAATCAGATGTTATTAACTAGCATGGGGTTCTTCGAAATTGCCAGGAAAGCACAACAAGGGCATAATATCTATACTATTATAAAGTTGTGAAAATGATATGTCTGTGTATTAAAAATCTATTCAAAAACATGATTGAAACGGACTACTTGGAAATCACAAATCGAAAAATATATTTTTTTTTGCAGGCATGTTTTGTACCTCTGCCTGCGTCGTTGGGCTTCATCACGCCAATTCGGTTACACGGATTTTAACTATTATTGGTACACGTGTAGCCAGGTATCTCCATGGTTACAGGATACTTTTTACCCGACTACGCTGATGAATAAAAGACGGGTTTTGACTTTTTGTCCTTCACGAACGAAGTTGAGGGTACCTTCTAGTAATCTATCATATAATAAAGTTCTAAGAATGAAATGGTTGTACATTCAAGATATTTTCAAAAAAATGATTGAAACAGACTATTTGCAGGTCACAAATCGAAAAATATAATTTTTTTAACCGCCGTATGTTTGTTTGTATGTGTTGTTTGGCTTCATCGAGCCAATTTGGCTAAACTATTTTTGATGGAGCTTGGTACCCACAGATGGTGAAAGGATACTTTATATCCGACTACGCAGAATAAAAATAGGGGTAATGATTTTTTCTCTTCTACGAACGAAGTTGTGGGCACTCGTTCCAATAAGTAGTACGTAATATATCGATCTATTTATTATGTAAATGTGAACATGAACAGGTGCAAGAATCCCGATAATCATCAATCCATTGCTAACATTGATTGCGTATTGATGACGTCATTGAACGCTCTCGCCGGCTATGCATTAATCATTAGTAGCTTTTGCACGCAATCGTCTCGCAAGGTGTACCTAACGAGTTGATCAATTTTGAAGATGCTACAAAGCATTTCCAATCAACGATGCGTGTATGGCGATAATATACAGGCTGTCTCACAGCTGGGTGGTACAGCCGGGTATACAGCCGGGTATAGGTACATGTATATTCAAGCGTTTCAACCGTTTCACTTTTGTGGGCACATTATTGCCGAAGTATCTGTAGATACTCGTATTTTTAACATTCAGGAGACATTTTGTTTTCTAAGTACTAATTACACCTAATATACCTATGTCTTATATCATACTATGAGCAATTATTCCCATTTATCTATGACACTGACATCTATCTGGACAATAGTCAGTTCTGTCTGAGGCAAATAATATGTATTGATGATTTTCATTAAAAAAAACTTTTATAAATTGTAATTATTTTTAACGAAATGCAGATGTATGAAAGTTCCTGTGTAGCCTCTACAGAATAAAGTTTTAAGTACGGGCGGTCTATTGCCGGTTCAGTATTTCGCTTCTTTGGTGTAAACATTTTCAAAAGTCCACGATCAAATATTGGACGCAGACGCAGACGCATTACGTAAATTTAAACAGAAAAATACAGGGCACAGTTCAAAGAACCGGTGGCCGTTTTGCCTGAAAGGTTCTTGAGGGGAGACCGCGTACTGGCATGCGCAGCGTGACAAGGCCTCCCGCAAGGTGGTTGGACGGATGCGGGTCGCCTCTAACCAGCCAAAGTGGAAATCTATTGAGGAAGCCTGTGTCCAGCAATGAACGTTCTATACCTGAAAACTTAAGTCAGGGTAATTAGCTACTAAGTATAATATATAAAGTAAATAAATAAACATTACAGGACAATTTGAACTAGTCCCATGGTAAACTCAATATAACTTGTGTTATTATGGGTACTAGATGACGATATATTTAATAGATATTTTTACTTATATATATAAAAAACATCCAAGATTCAGAAACAAATATTTCTCATCACACAAATATTTGCCCTTACCAGGATTTGAACCCAGGACCTCCAGCTTCGCAGGCAACGTTACTCCCGCTGAGCCAAACCGGTCGTCGGTGTGGCATAACCAGTGGAGCATCCTGTATGATGGACTTCAAGCTAATATTCGGTAGTCTCGAGATAATAGATCACGGTTGAGATGCATTTCCTGCAAGTATTGCATACTTAATATATACGTATCAACACTACGTACCTATATACTTACTTGACGGTGCCAGGAAAGGTCTCAGTGGAGGAGAAAAAAATCATAACCCTCTTTTTTCTACAGCATATTCAAGTAAAAAGTATTCTTGAACCATGTGTGGACGTCCTGCTATCCTTGTACCAAAAATAATTGAAATCCGTTTAGCCGTTTATGAGTGACGAAGCCACAATGACACATACAAAAAATAAAACGAAATATCTTTCAATTCAGTGACCTCCAAATAGTCCGTTACAATCATTTTTTGAAAATATCTGCAATGTACAGTCATTTTATTTTAAGGGTTCCGTAGCCAACATGGCAAAAACGGAACCCTTATAGTTTCGTCATGTCCGTCCGTCCGTCCGTCCGTATGTCACAGGCATTTTACTCAAAAACTACAAGATGCACATTGATGAAATTTGAAGTATGGGTGTCTTGTGTAAGCCGCTACTTAGTTTGATGGTCAAATAATTAAAATCTAGGGGGGCATCCATACATTTTTTTTTGAGTTATTGCCGAAAAACGGTGCTTCTCAACAAAAGGACGTAACAGAGTATATGTGTCCTGTATAAGCCGTTACTTAGTATGATGGTTAAAAAACTCTTCTTTCAAGAGTTCTTCATTTTAAGGTGTCTAAGCAATTTAGTTTCTACGTAATAGGCTCTAAAAAAGGTTCTCGGTACATAATGAAATTGACAATAAACATATTGTCTTGTGTAACTAATACACGCCATTAAACCGCATCGGTCTTACTAAAACGAATAGTTAAAAAATTCAAGACCAGACTACAATTTGAGCTAGAATATCTAAACTATAAAGAGCATTTACCGGGATTGCTCAACTGGGATCTCCGTGGCTCCGCCGAGCGTCAAATTTATCACCCTCCGTGGCAGAAAATATAGTGATAATATTTTACCGTGGACACTCTAATATGCCCGCAGGAACGCTTATGAGGATAAGTTAATT
This sequence comes from Hedya salicella, assembly GCA_905404275.2. Classification (NCBI taxonomy): domain Eukaryota; kingdom Metazoa; phylum Arthropoda; class Insecta; order Lepidoptera; family Tortricidae; genus Hedya; species Hedya salicella. Next base: position 11,893,008 of record FR990111.1, on the reverse strand, counting down.
CTGGGGGGCTTTGATGCTACAATTTTCTGCTGGAATATGTCTGGAATTGTATTAAATGACTAAAATATTTTAGGCCAGCCAGGCCCGGCGCACATCGTGATTACGCCACTCAATAAAAAGTACCTACCTACTTATTTGCGGCCTTAATCATGATGTACACTGACGCAAGTTTCACTTTTAAGCGCCGAAACGGTTGTAAGCATTCCACAAGAGTACTTTAGCGGTTAATCACGTTGTACAAGCCGAGTGCACACCGACGCTGCTCGCACATCCCTATGTGACGTATGGTAACCCATTACCATACGTAAGTTTTTGTCCTTAAGGCAGGATTTTTGACACTTTGCCAGGATTGCGGCCAGATTAGCAAGTGTCAGGATGTTTAGAAATGATCTCAGTAAAATAATAATATATGTTTACATGGTAACAACATCTATTACAAAGCTTACACAATTTTAATTAATGAAAGGATACATAAAAGTAGTAAGTAATCAACAAAAAATATTATTGAATTATATAGATAGATATTATATAGATATAGATATTGGATTAAAAACAAATCATAACTTTGATTTTCCGCCATTTTGATTTTGATTGTTTGTTTTTTTTCTATATTTTATGAGGCATCAGTACTTTTTTAATCATCCATTTACAATAGACTATAAAAGAATACATCCGGTATCATCCCTATTAGGACTTTTTAATCAAATCACAATATCTGATCTTCGACGAAGCGTAAAACTCTTCACGTGCTAATGAATGAGCTAAAGGTAATTGAAACCAAATTTCACTCAACCAATCATGATGGAATATTTAACGAGGTAATAAATCAATTAAGGTAATGACGTCATTATTGATCGGGGGACTCATGTTAATCAGCCGGGTGGTAAATATTTGCGTCGGACCCCGCTGGGTAATTTTGGATTTTTGTATGGTAATTTAAAGGGCCGAGCGCAGTTGCGATGTAAATTACAGGGTTTTTCGCAAGTAAAATGTAAATAGGTTTTACATTTTATAAAATTAATGAAAATGTTTATTAATTTAAACGCAAATTATGCTAAAGCAAGTAATTGTTAAAAGGATGAAAAACACCGAAATGTTTCTTCAAACCAAGCATCTCGATCTAATTTTCATAGTTGAATCGATTACCTTAAATCTTAGCTTAGAACACTCTCGATCAATTCCCCTGTTGGGTCAAAATAATTGGTCTTCTGATTATGATCGCCGATGCTATAGACAGACAAAGAGATGCACATTTATTTATCATTCTAGTTTAGTATTACAGTAAAAACCAAGGCACTGTGAACTACAAAAAAAAACAAAAACATACAGAATAACTTAAAACTAGTTGGATTTAGACGACGTAACTCCGTGGCTCCGTTGCGTCGTCTGATCTGGTGTAGGATTCGGCAGATTGCCCCGGAATTGCCGGAACACCACACCCTTCGGCCAGAAGTCTGCACTTGCGATGGTGTCCTGCACAAACGAGCTGACGACGAGCACACGTAGTGGCGGGACTGACATATCAGACACACATCAGATGCACATACCAGATGTATAACATCACCTTCCAATTTTATCTTGGGGTTTAGAAAAATGCTGCTAGCATCTTAGGATCCATGCCACGGGATAACAAATTCATCATCATTATTATCATAATCATCATCTCAGCCGAATCATATCCTCTACTTCACAAAGTCTTCACTGAACGATCTCCACAAAAGTCTGGCACTATCCATCCTCATACAATGGCACCCTCACAAGATCGTTGGTGTGTGGTCCATAAGAATCTCATGCCGTGTCTTACGAATCGTAGTCGCCCAATCTGTCAGTTCTAAAAGTATTCCCACCTACTACCATTTTAGCAACCGCCTTTTGTTTAACCGATATACCCTTATATCGGTTATATTTTTAATTCAACCTCGCATTTAAATTTTTGGTTGTATAATGTTATTTAGTATCATTTAAAGCATTATATTTATCTGTCTTAGTTAAAATAATTTGATAGCTAATTGTTTGATATATTTTTACTTCGATATGCACAAATAAAAAGCCTTAATTATTTGAAGTAGTTAATCTCGTTATTTTCTAAGCCACTGTATGGGATACCATATTTATAGTGTGGCATCTTTTCAAATTGCTGAAAAGGGATTCTAAAGGAAATCCATACAAAGAGCATTTAACCACTGGAGGTGGCATACAGATGCTCTCTGATAATATATATGAACAAATATCATATAAGGAGTTCGCAGTGGAACGGGACTAATGGCGGAATTTGGTATTGGATGGGCGTAAAATTTTCGATAAACCACGGTTCAGGACACTCGCAACCAAATGTGATAAAAGACACTAACTTGGCACTTGTACTACACACGCAGGCCGTTCATATCTCTCTGATCGCGTGTGCCGCGCTCCCATATGGGCTTCTTTAGTCACGAAAAATTTTGTCTTCTATACTGTTATAAAGTTGTAAAAATGAAAGGTCTGTACATTGAAGATATTTTCAAAAAAATGTATGTGTCGTTATGGCTTCATCACGCAAAATCGGCTTAACCGATTTCAACTATTTTTGGCACACGGGTAGCCGGGTATCTCCAGATAGTTATAGGGTACTTTTTACTCGACTATGCTTAAGAAAAAAGAAGAGTTATGACTGTTTCTCGTACGCGAATATATTTGGTCCTAGTTTTTTATAACACTGTTCTAAGTCTGTAATAGACTTGCAGGCCATTGATTTCATGTGCATTTTTTGTGTCTTATTAATCAATTGAATTGATAACAAGAGTAAATTTAAAAAATGTTTTTTTTTATGGCAAGAAATAATATTTATTTTGCCTTTTTTTTTCTATGGATGCTTTTAAGCAACATTTTAAAGTATTTTACCAAGCAGCCTACCGGTAAAACTGTACTTAAAGTGCATGAAAAAAATGACCGGTAAAGATACGACTTGCCATTTCTAGATGTTTAATTCCATAAGAGTGGGGCCTTTTATAGTGAGCTGCAACTGACACTCGCTCGGAACGCTGCGCTTTCTTGTTGCTTTATAACGATACCGGCCATACACATTGGCGTGAGTTGAGGCAAGGCCGAGATACATTGACGTTATTATAAGAGTATTACATTTTTTCCCGTATAATAAAAGCGGCAATGTATAATCGACTCGCGAAAATGTGTAGTGATGGTATTTACAAAAGAACTTGTCAGCTTTACTTTAATGTAAGGTTGTTAGACGTGTTGGCGTTGTACAGCATGCGTCTACACAAGCACTTACAATAAAAACTGATACTATGATACTTGCAATAAGGGAAACTGGAACTCGTACATTTTTAGTACTTATTGTCATTGTGACAAGAGCGAAAAGGTACGTTTTTTATTTTCCTTACGGTTCATATGCCAAAGCCAAACACGAAAATATCGAGAGTGTGTAACAAATGTATACAGAAGGTAAGTGCATTTAAAAAAGTGTTGGAATGCAGTTTTTATTGAATCTACAATCGGTGCCATGGTTTATAAGACCAATTTTTTGTAAATCTTCTAGTTTTAAATTTGTGATAAGGCATCCATCGTCGCATACATACTGGGTGATCTGCCAACCACGAAATTGCGTTTCTATAATAGCGTTTATTTCGCGTCATGTGACGATTTTGTGAGGCTTAAAGAGCACTTTTACAAGGATGAGTTTACCAGTATTTTCCAAGAGGAGACCACTGTTGAGAAGAAAGCCGAAAACTCACAATCAGGCATTTTCTCTAAATAATTCTCAAAAGGTATTACGAAACGAGAGTGCGCCGCGCTTGGCAGTATCTAATTTCACTATCCAAAATTGATTACTGACCTACAAGTTTTCTCTGAATGAATTCAAATAAGCTTATCAAAGCCGAATACCCCGGAATTATCTATTCACGTGGAGTAATAGTTTTGGGATCCCGCGTCTGTCCGGATTATCTTGTTAGAGAAAAGTTGCTGATACATCAAAATTCTCCGCTCGATCTGATCGGGTGGAAAACTGGGGACTCGGGTGAAATTTTAACAGGGACAGAACCGAAACGTTATATACTTTGAAATTGAGAAACTTGACAGAATTTAAACAACGTAGGTATGTTTGATGGTGTTAGGATTATTGAATACTCGTACAATATCAACTTAGGTTGAATTCTATTATATTCACTTCATGATTTTCTGAAAAAAAAAGAAAAAAAAATAACAACTGTGGCCTAGTTTCTTAGACGAAAGTGGAACATTCTTAATATAATTTAAAAAGATGGTAACTGGCCAGAAAGATAGTAATCCTTGCTATCGTATACAAAGTGTTATCGTCACACACATACATTAATAAGGAATACGCATGATTTTTTATTTTTGCTATATTCATGTAACAAACAGTAGACATACATATTTTTTATATTATAACTATAATAATAACCAATATATAAGCTATCAAACATTTTATTCTTTCTCTTTCTAGCAAAACAGAATTCGGGCACCTTTATTTCGGCTCCCGCGACACGTTTATTTGGCTCGAGTGCACTATGACGTAGCAGTACATGTCAGACCTCTGTCAAATCGCTGTCTAATTAGTAGTTCAAATTTATATATATAATATAACATATTTCTTGGCCGATTTTAATTTTAAATCAATTTTTGAAATCGTTTTTTTATAAGAAAAGCAATAAAAAAATTCATGCATATACCCTATTGTATGTTAGAGATTTAACAGCTGATACTCGTAAACATACAAAACATCCTTATTTTATTATACTTGTATAAGTTATATTCGCTTATTGAATAAAAACAGTCCCAAACCAACTCTTCGGGCCATGAAAGGCATTCGCAACTATTCAATTCAATAATATTATTTCGGTAATACCCTCCCTTGCAAATGTTATGAGAATGAGTGGGATACCATCTAAATTGTACTATTCCATTTTATGGTACTGTCGCCTACTTAAAGTTGGACCTTAGTCTTACATCGTACTTAAAGCGATAATATAAAACGCTAAACTATAAAGGGCATCTTTCCGAGCGTTCCAACCACTCTGATTTCTGTGGTCGCATGCGTGCCGGGATCCCGTGGGATCAGCATGTTTTTCTTCGTTATTTGGCATAAATCACCGCCGCCTACTACTCGTATTCAGTTAAAAACACATGCATATCTCGAGGGATCCCGGCAATAATACGGCCACCGAAGTCAGAGCGGTTAAAACGCTCGGGAAAATGCCCAATTAACGATTTGACTAAATGTGCTATTACTAAATGTTGTTTTCGTTGTTCTGATATTCATAAGACGAGTATACTTTTCTGTTCTGATATATCTTACAGAATGGTCTCAGCCCGATGCCATTTGTGAATAGTCGTTTGTCATCGACAAGGTTCAGGCTGAAAATCAGCGTTGCAGCCCGGCTGTAGCACATGCCTTTTTACACCTTTTTGCTTGGAAACTGCCGCAATTATTTTATAGAGTGTATCAGTAGTGTCACGTCAAACATGCTGTTGGTAAAGCCGGAGTATATTTCTCTTATAAAGGCAAAAACTCAAATGCCTTCAAGTAGGCAAGCCGATCAGAATCGGCGTGTGCGCCAAACGCCACCGGTGTGTATGCAAATAAATTATTTCTTTCTTTACTTGAAGAAATTAATAAATCGACTAAGTGCGAGATAGATACGTCTGTGTGCATAGGGCCTAATACAGTCCCTCTGTTACCCACATATTCTCTGGTATAGCACAGTATAGATAATATAGTATAGCACGGAGTATAAATTAGCTTGTACCCAGTCGGAAGTGACCAAAATGGCACCCTCTCGCGTGATTGGAAAACCCTTGTGAGATACCCGACGAGGCTTAACGATGTCCGCAGGATAGCATAGTATCTATTCGGTCGTTTAAGTTCAAAAAGTCATATGTCCAATGAGTATCTACGATTTATAAAACTTTTAAGAATTGCTACCAAGATTTTACAGTAACTAAAGACATTTTACTAGGTGTAGGTTAGGTCGTTACTGTTAACTAATATAGCGTTAGAAATTATACAAGAACTGAATGCCGTCGACATTGAAAGTTTTATCCTTTGAACTAACTCTGTACCAAAATATGTTCAATTTCTTCCCGCCATTTTGATAAAGGACACAATGATATTTTGACTGAGGGTTGCATAATGGATTGCATAAATTTGAAAGCTCTCGGTATGTATAAAACCACTTTTTTCACAATAGTCTTTGCGCATATGTTGTGTTAGTCATGAGTGCCCCCCTAGAAATATTTATGTTTGTTATTTAACTACCAAACTAAGTAGCTTACACAAGTCATCTTAGACTCCAAATTTCATCAATATACGCCATGTAGTTTTTGAGTAAAATGGCTGTGACGTATGGACGGACGGACATGACGAAACTATGGGGGTTCCGTTTTCACCATTTGTGCTACGGAACCCTAAAAATATAGGACACATTTTTTCCAAATAAATCAAAATTTATTCAGTATATCGCATTAAAAGTGAATATTAAAACTAGTTCTATATATAAGAATAGGGAGTGCTCGTTTCGTCATAACTAAGTATAAACTGTACCTAGGCGCGACGTCAAGTAACATTATGACTTAATGTATCGCCATTATTTTTTGTGTAAGTCAAAATGAAAAAAATGGGTTCCAATTTTTTTTATTAATCTACATGACTACTAAAATTGTGTCATACCAACTCTATTACACCTGCCAATGACGACTTTTTGTCGTCTGTTCTTACTCCGGCAATTATCAACACCCCACGGAATCAGAAGCATAGGCGCTTTACATTCCAAAAACGAGGCGAGTTTTTTCTATCGGAAAAAATCGGAAAAAGTTAGTGTTGTCATAAAAATGTGGAAATAGAATAGCAAATGGCTTATTTAATATTCTGCAGGCGGGCCAAGCGTGCATTTGCAAGTAACGGGCCCGTAAATTATGCTAAGAAGATTGGTTAGTGGTTATAATATTAAAATTTCTGCACAAGTGCGGAAAGCGGATTGTTTAAAGTCTCCTTGAGTGCAGCAATAACTAAAAGTGTTTGCCACAATGTCACGCAATTAAGTAGTAGGAGCCTTAATTTTCCTATCCGGAGGCGTAGGAAAGGTTATTATGCTTTCTAACACGAGGTTGCGAATGGTTTAAAAATAATTAATTAGTATTTAATCAATTATTTTATTTTTAGTTTATAAAAGGTTATGTTGTAACATTAAATGTCTTGTACATTAAAGATATATAAAAAAAGTTTGTAATGGACTATTTAGAGGTCACTGAATCAATTTTTTATTTTTTGTCTGTTCGTTTATGTCCTTATGGCTTCATCTCATCTATCTTATCTATACATTTATACATATAATAAAGCTGAAGAGGGTCAAAAGTCTGTACATGGAATATATTCGAAAATAATTGGCCGGGGATACTAAAAATTGATAACAGAACACGTTCCAACAGTTTTTAGAATTTTTGTCTGTTTGTCTGTTTATTTGTACGCGCCTCACGTGAAAACGGCTGAGCAGATTTTGATGCAAACTTAACTAATCTGTCGAGAAAATCCCCCGCCAGGTTGTAGGCTATTAAAATTCAACCCCGAAAAGGGGGGGGGGGGGGTAGCCACTACACTTGATTGAATTAAGTTTGCACCTGAATCGTATGGTGCTATTTAGGAAGGAGGTGCAAATTTTTCTCAAACATATGTTACGAGCCTACGAGTATCGAGTACCTTGCGAAACTAACAGGTGGCGCTAAAATTAATACCTTTTTGCCAAATTAACTCTAAGTTTAGAAGAGAGGGTACGGATTTCAACAAATTTAATAATACAACAAAATACGCGATAAGTGGATCAGTAGTATCAACATGGAGAAGTCTCACATGTGCAAGAATCTGCCCAGGTACTGCTTCAGGTTGGAGAAGGGCTTCTGGAGGAAACCATCGGCATGATTCGATTACCAGAGACGTTATGCAAGATCGTTCTGTCCGTTGAAGACCGCATTCGCAGCGTATACGGAGACCTGAGCCAGGTGACTCGACGTGACAACTCTTCGGTTTGTGAGAGAGCCGTTAATGCGCGGTTATTGGCGGAAATGGAAGGTGAACAGGCAGTATATAATTCCATTTACACTGTCTTGGATGAACGCTTTGTCACAACATACTTGATGGAGTTCCTAAACTCATTGAGCGCTTCAGGACTCCCAGCACACACATTAACCCTGAAAGTTGGAGTCCCGGAAAATTCCCCTTTCCGCGATAAACGAATTTAAGGCGGACGAAGTCGCGGGCAGAAGCTAGTATTATATATGCGAAAGTGTGTCCGTCTGTCTGTCTGTCTGTCTGTTACCTCTTTACGCTTAAACCGCTGAAGCGATTTGGATGAAATTTGGTGTGGAGATAGTTTGAATCCCAGGGAACGCGACTTTTTATCCCGGAAAAATACCCTTATCCGCGATAATCGAATTTAAGGCGGACGAAGTCGCGGGCAGAAGCTAGTTTATAATAAACCTAGTCGTAAGCTTGAACAAATATGCTATGGATTTTATGATCCGAAACAAAGTGATTATTATCAGTATGTCGCATCCGCTAACGGGACAATGGTGACCCGGACCTTTGAGAAGCGTACGCGGAACCGAAGCCAAGTCGCAGAGACCATTTCCTCAATTTGATGAAATGAAAGGGGTACACCGCGTGAGTGCTGTTCCTGCCCGTATCACGGGACGCGCACAGAGACAGCACTCGCTCGATGCAGGAACTATGGAAGTAAAGAGTTATGAGATCTAAATATGCTGAGTGGATTGAAATGATGGACTAAATACTGGGCTATGCCTTGAGACAATCGGACGTCTACCAGGAAAAAGTGTCACATGGCTAAAAGCACTGGTAGACGATGACTTGCCCACCGCTTGATGGGCCCCCGTAAATAGCGACACATATAGTGGCCTGAGGCCATCATCGGTACGGAGGGCTAAGGGTGGAGAGGTGTCACTGGACTTCCTACGAAAGCCAACTCGCCACGTACGTTCTACATCCACCGTCGAGCCGCAGCTCTAGCGACTCCACTCTGACCGGCCGGTTAAGGCAAGCCAGAAGTGGGGGTCCTGACCCAAACCCTTCCGTCAGGGTTCCCCAGGAACACTCATGTGCGTGGGGTCTCTACTCCCCAACAACTTGCCACAAACTACCCTGCGTTATTATTATTATAGGAAACGAGTAGGATTTTAACATATAAAGCATACAATACATGTGCATCGTCGGTATTCGTCGCCCTTAAAGGATATTTTGGTCCATAATATAAAGCCGTAAATCTAAATACGGAAACAAAATCAGCACTGCTGCAGGCCTTTAATCTATGCTGTTTAATTAATATAATATTAGTCTATAAATCACTCAAATATCTACATATCCATTCTAATATTATAATTGCGAAAGTATGTCTGTCGGTCTGTCTGTCTGTCTGTTACCTTTTCGCGCTTAAACCGCTGAACCAATGTGGATGTAATTTGGTATGGAGATAGTTTGAGTCCCTGGGAAGGACATAGGCTACCTTTTATCCCGCAAAAATACGTTTATCCGCAATAAACGAATTTAAGGCGGACGAAGTCGCGGGCAGAAGCTAGTAATACATAATAACAATCGACGAAGACGACGCTGCTTACATTTCCTGAGCTAATTACTCCGTTTCATCGATGTCGCCATAAAAACGAAGCTCAAATGTTGTCTTATTTTGTCTCACTTGTACCAGAACGAAAGTCAAATGAAGTCGAATTACATTAGAAACTCTCATACAGGAAATTACACCAAAGGCCGTAAATATAGCCGACAATGCGCCACGCGACCCATTTCAATGGCTGCAGCATTTAATCTTTGACCTCTTAATGAATGTGCGCAGTGTGTTATACCGCGTTGTTGGTCAGACTGGACCTGTACCGCCATGCTCCCCACATCCGCTTCCTGTGTAGTTTGATACAAAACCGCGCAATAATACATTTAAATTAAGATTTAAGTACTTAACGGTATAAAACTCGTGCTATCATGGAAGACCAACATGTTTTATGTATATCTATATATATATTACACTATACACGGTGATCAATGCAAAAGAATCAGTATGGAGAACTCAGAAACTAAGAGAGATAGCGAAATCTGTTCTTAGGAACCATGGCGTCGATTTTAAATTTAATAATAATGGTCTTTTTTTTTACTTTATTAAGAATTAATCTTTGCATCCCGGAACATTTTGAACATTATTTACTTAAATAAAATTATTATCTTATTTTTTAGTTTTTCCTTCAATTGTTTAAACAAGATTCCATTAAAAGTGTGTTTCTTTTAACTTATGATTCGCACCATCAACATTAACAACGAAAAAACTTGCAGAATTTATAACATTGTTTACAGAAATTTTGACTAGATTCAATTCTCGGTTAAGCATGAGTATATAATATATATTACCAGTCGTTTATCGTGTATCGTAAGTATGTACGACGCTGCTTACAATTCTCATGCCAACTACTCTAATTTGTTAAGGGACAGGGTTCGAATAAAGTTGAATTGCATCGGAAACGAGTTGTTGACGTATTTGTCACTTGAATTGGGAATTGCAACTACTCCATTTATCAAATTGTATAAAAAACTCTCATAGAGGATATTTCATCCAAGGCCGTGAGAGTAAACTTCCCGAGATATTACTTTACTCTTTGGTGTAAACATAAAACGCACCACGCGGCGCGCTTCAACGCCTGGAGCATTAAATCTTTGCCCTGTTAATGAATGTGCGCAGTCTGTTAACACACTGTTGGTCAAACAACTGCCGGTGCTTCCATACCTCCCACATCCGCTTCCTGTGTACTTTGAAACAGAACCGCGCAAATATAAGTAGGTTATGTATAAAGTGGGCAGAGTATCGTAACCGATACCGATAATTACATATCGACACTTACATAATAACGCAGTCGTTTATAGCGCATGATATGAGTGGATGACGCTGCTTATAATTTTCGTGCTTACTACTCTCGTTTGTACAGGGGTCAGATAAAGTCTAATATCAGAAACAAGTTGTCCACGTAATTGTCACTTAAATTATGAATTGCTTATCTTCCTTCATTTATCAAATTGTACACCAAAAACTTTCATACCTACAGGAAATTGCACCAAACTGCACCGCCATGCTTGCCGCATCCATTTCCTGTTTGGAACATAACCGCGCAAATAACATTGTTTAGATTAACGTTTGACAGAAGCCAAGCTAGGTTAATACATAATTACACTCAGCTGTCATATATCACTACATGCGCTTGACCTGCTTACGTTTCCGGCGCTGCCTACTTCGTTACGTCGATGTAAAAAACAGGGTTAAGATGTCATCTCCTTTTTCCTCACTTCCAATTATCTTCACTTAAAGTATGCATTACAAACTTACACTTCTTTGATTATACAAAAAACTCTCATAAGAGACATTAGATCTACGATCGCAAGTTTAACCGAGAGAACCTTTAGTAGCGCAAAATTGTGATCAACTATATTTTAATAAAGTTGTAAAAATGAAATGTCTGTACAGCGAAATAAATATTCAAATTCTTTGGAAGTCACTGAAGTGAAATATATTTCTTTTTTGCAAGTTTGTATTTGTCGTTATGGCTTCATCACGCCAAATCAGCTAAATAAATTGCAACTATTTTTGACATTTTGAGTAGCTGGGTATCTCCAGATGGTTATAGGATAGTTTTTACCCGACTAAGCTGAGGAAAATTAGCGAGATTATTACTTTTTCTCCTCCGCGAACGACAGTATCCTATAACCATCTTGTGCACACAGCTAGCTATGTTCCAATAGTTGAAATCCATTTAGCCGATTTGGCGTGGTGAAGCCACAACGTCACATACAAACAAACAAAAAATAAATTTATTTTTCGAATTAAATAGTGACCTTCAAATAGTCCGTACCATTTTGTTTTATATCTTGTTGTATATATACAGACATTTCATTATAACAACTATAAATATTATAGTACAAATTAGGTATTTGAAATGTGAAAGAGGCAAATGGACCGTAGTAGGGGCCAGAACTCGAGCGTTACAACCGAGTCACTTTCGTAGATAAATTTTTGGCGAAATCTCTTTAGATTTCAATGCCACTTTGTAGGGATTACGAACCGAACTTCTATGATTTAATTAAATTAAATTTAAAAAAAGATATAGGGTAACATCTCAAGTCGTGAACAGAAATATTATTTTTCCATATATTTTTATATGCGGATTTTTATTATCTAGAACCAGATAATAAAAATCAGCATACAATCGCAATTAAATTAGATTAATCACGATTTTTAACAGTTAAAAGCCTTTCCGTTCTTATTTACAGTTTCTTTTAATCACCCTATTTAGCTTGAAGTAATTTGTCATTAATCTGTCAAGTGCCTAAAAAATTTTGGATGACCATGAGTTATGATGAAATGTCAAGTAAATACAGTTTTCACTGCAGAAAGATTGTGTTATCTGATTGCCCTAATTTTCCCTCTAAACAGCTGTCGGACGAGTGAAGATTTATTTAAAAATTTGTTCATGACTTAGGATTCAGCCTGTAGTTTGGAAAAATCTACAGGCGCTACGATAAAAGAGGGTCAGCGAAAAGTTTTGTGGAACAAACGGTCGAATGCTAACCTGCTTAAGGCCGCTGGAGTCCGCTGGGTGCGGGTGGCGCAGGATTGTGTCATGGATACGTTCCTCGGGGGAGGTTTATGTCCAGCAGTGGTCGTCTTTTGATTTGACTGCTGATGATGATGAATTACTGATACCCTGTTTGTCATCTATATTGCCAAAAATTAAGGTTGAAGGTACTAATTAAATGGACTGTGATATGTATCTTAACACTAGAGTAAATAGAGGAGTTGGTTCTAAGGCTGTGTAGCCCAGCTGAGGGTAACAGGAAAAATAAGAATACGAAAGAGATCATCATTAAGAACCGGCCAAGAGCGAATCTGTCTCGCACACGAAAGGTTCCGCAAGTAAGCAAAAAACCCTGAGAAAAATGCGTTCTGTTCGATTTTTAACTTTAATATGTTTTTATTAGTGGTCATAACTGCCACAGTTGGTAATCGCATTCTGCGAAGATTTTAAGTATCTGCCTTACTCATCATCAGAAACTTAAAAGCCAGGCTCTTTTCGGTGGAGCAGCTTTCATGTTTTTCTATCCTCGGTTTTCGTTTTGATGTCCTGATACGACACGCCGTCTACTTTCTTCTTGATTTAGTCTATATAACATCTCCTAGGTCTTCCTCTCTTCCTCCTTCCCTCAATCTTTCCTTCTATAGTGGTTTTTATGAAATCGTCGTGTCGTAGCAAGTGTCTAAACATCTTTCCTCTTCTGTTTTCAATGGTTTCTAACAACGACTTTTTCTCTTCTACTTTTTAAGCACTTCCTCATTCGTTATTGTTTCCGGTCCAGCTTATTCTTTCCATTCGTCTCCAGCACCACATTTTGAATGCGTCCAACCGTTTTCTATCACGTTATCTGCCTTACTACACTAGAAAATAATCCTTATTGTTACTAATATTTATGGACTGCAGGTGACTGAAATAATACGGTTCAAGAGTTTTCCTGTAAAAGACAGAAAAAAGCATCTTGGTACTAAAGTTCGATACCGTTAAGTACGAGATATGTTGGGTACGGGACATATTGGATACAGGATACGTTGGGTGCGAGATACGTTGGGTACGGGATACGTTGAGTAAGGGACGCGTTGGGTACCGGATACGTTGGATACAGGATACGTTGGGTAAGGGATACGTTGGATACAGGATACGTTGGATACAGGATACGTTGGGTACGGGATTCGTCGGATACAGGATATGTTGGGTGCGAGACTCGTTGGATACGGTGGTTGCGGGTACCCAATATTGCCAAACGGACAGCCACCAAGCCAACAGATGGTGGTTTCCATTGTGTAATCTCATTAAACTTTACAGGATTCCAGTAAACTGTAAACTTCAATTTCGCGATACCGAGACTGGGCCGTGACAAGTGAAGCGTGTAACGCTGTTTTCATAATAACCGCTTTATTCACCATAATAACGTTCCCTGGGAGATTGTTGTAGTAGAAGACAAATGGCGTAAGCGCAGCGAAATTTTGTGGTTCAGTTCTTCATGAAATCGTGCCGCGGGACGTGGCAAGCCAATGAGGGCTACTTTCAGCGGAAGTGGAATATTAGATATTACTTTCCAGCAAGCTTTAAGGTTTAAAATTGTTGGGAAGCAACCTGTCAGAGCTTGATGTCATATGTCGATGGAACATGTTGACTCACGTACGAAATACAGCGCTTGAAGTTTTTGCTGGTCAATTTTAAGTAACTTAGCTGCCACGGACAACAATTACATGACAATACATAAGTAAAGAAAGAAAAAAACAATAAATAAGTTCTTATCCTAAAATAAGCTTAGCTTGTACCTTGGGCACTAGGCGACGATATACATAATACATGCATAAATTATTATACTTAAATCGTAGAAGTCATCCAAGACCTTCTGGAACAAACATTTATGCTCATCACACAAACACTTGCCTTGGTTACATTATATAATGAATTAATTATAAAACACATAAGACCCCGTTTAAGTATATACATTAAGGTCAAGATAAAAATAGCTACATTATCGCACGGTAATTCATCAAAAAGTAAGCCTGTTCCCACTTTCAAGATTAAAACGATAAGGTGTAGTCATTAGGCAGATAGTTTAGTGGATAAACTACACAAATAAACAGTGATTTCCAAACAACCTCAATTTATTTAAGAATAACTTCTAAATCCAACTGAACACCGTACATACTAGGATCTACTTTCGAAAATGTACTAAAATTCAGACAATACCTTTACAAAGTTAAATAAAAAGTATATATGAAAATAAAAATGTAATAACTGTAGTAAAAGCCAATGAGTAGTTGTTACATTTTTCTACTGTACGGCACGTTTAGTCTTCGACTTTCCACGCTTATGTTTAATGCTTGGAGACTCGTTACCATTGCTCTTTTAATTGATGATTAATCTTTTTTTAATGAGTGGTTGTGGGTGTAATTAAAAACAAATAAATCAAACTGTATCCTTTTTCTTCGCTTTATTTTTTGCAAAATGAAGCAGTATGGGTAACAAAATTAGCTGGTAACCAAATTCAACGTTACGGGTCAAACTCATGGAGGTGAATATATACAGGTCTAACGCTTAAATGAGTCTGTTCTTGAGGTATGGTAGCGGAAGGGGTGGGGTGACAAAGTAACGTGACAAGACGTATCCTGTCTTGCTATTATATTGACGTTCCGTAAACACACCCCCCAGTACCGCTCCCATACCTCTTTAGGAACAGACTCAGTTAAACGATAGACCTATAGTTCAATTTGCCTCTAAATTTTTCACTATCTATAAAAATAGGCAACCAAGCGTGGGGAGCAACTTCATCCTTTACCATTCATTCGCACGAAGCGATTTGCTTCATCATTTCTAATACGAAGTCGCTCCCGTCATTTGTATTTCCTGAAAAATATACTTTGGATCTCTTCAAGCCTATTGCTGGACTAGCGAGCTACCATCTTCGACCACATAGCCATTGTCAATGTTATATAGTCAATGGCTCTTTAATTTTCGTCACAACATCTGAAATCTTAATTTCATCTGCCATAAAGTTTCCGATCATAATGATCGTCTGTCATAATATAACATTCTTCTATTACTGTTTGTCAGAATTTAGTTTGTTATAATGATATACCACTAATATTTGCAGTCCTAATCTTTTATTATCCTAATTTATCACATTCCATAATTCTTGTTACTCATAATGTTTCTGATCGTTATATTTTCTAGAAATCTCTTTCTTTGTCAGACCGTCCGTTTCTGTAGAGGATTTTAGTTTTAACTCAACCTAACCTAACCTACTTTTCTGTTAGTTTCTGTGAAGGGTCGCAGTTGTAACCTTACCTAAAAACGACAATAATTCATGATATGAGAAAAAATAATATGTCACTATTTACAAGGATTGTCGACAATTGTGAGAACAATACGTACTAGCTATTATACAAAAATAAATATGTTTATTACGAGCGTGATTTAGAACCCCCCCCCCCCCCCCTCCTAAAATCATCCAACCAACCAAAATAAAAGGATGTCTTTGTATGGTGTCACCTTGGGAATGACCCCCCTCTTCGTCAGGCTACCATCATCCAATATCCAGTCTCCCTCCCCAAATTTGAAATGACATAATTTATGAATAGCCCCTTATGACAAAGTAATGAACCCCGGAATGGTCAGTTTATGTATAAACCTTTCCCGTAAATAACCTTACCGTAATAACTGACTTTGAAAGTAAATCGAACAATAAATACGATCATTACGAGTATAATTATATTTTGCGAATGTATTAAACTTACAAATCTTCCAATTGTTTTAATATTCTACCTCCAAACAAAAATCTATTTAAGTAAATAACTAAGATGGTTCTAAACAAAGTCTTTTAGTTATTTACAATTCGGATCCCAGCTCATCTTATTTTACAAACAAGTCAGGAGTTTCACTTTACATAAAGCTTTAATTAGGAAACGCCAAACATCCATGATGTTGACAACATGTAGTCCGATTTTGGCTTCCGGCATTACCGCGACCGAAATGTTCGAATGTCCGAATATTCATCATTAAGCATTTACTGATTACACTCGCTTCACTTCGCTTCACTTCGCTTTGATGTCTGTGGCTTGAATAGGTATTTTGCTCTAGGAAACCAGATCAAAGTTACTTTTCGATGAAAATAATCGTAGTATATTAATTTCGGCTTCTAGAAAGTTTCCACCAAAGGTATGTTGAGCAGGTCTTTTAGGTTTTATAACGATTTTTCAATGAAGAATGAAAAACCCTTTGAAAAAAATGAGGGTTATTAATAACGCGTGTATCAGAGTGTCAGTGCGACTGCCTGTGTAACTGCCATATAACCTAACCTACAGTTTTCGGTTTTTGGCCCATGTTCCACTTTGTCGCAGTTCTTCCTATATTTTTCCAGTATGTTACAACAAATTCGGTAAATCTTTTTTATTGTGCCACATAAAATTATGCAAAAAGTAAAGTCGGCGATATTAGTATTATGCTTCAAGAAATTCGGCGGAATACATAGGATTTTGCTACATAAAATGCTGCAAAGTCGGCCATATTATTATTCTTCAATTCAAGATTCTGCCAAATGATTGTTATGCGACATAATTATTATGCTAAAGTATCATTCGGCTAAAAATGTTACTGCGATAATTGTTATGCGGAGTGTATTTCGGACAATCGACATTATGCAAGATAAAGGGAACCCGTTTGGCGCATGTCTATAAAATCGGTTTAGTAATTTCACACCAAGTAGTATAAATTTATTAAATAAGTATATCGTCGTCTAGTACCTACTCATAACAGTAGTCGCGAATTAGGTACCATTTTCGGTACAGCTTTATTACGCTATAGATGTAGAAAATACCAATTTGAACGATTAAACATATTTAATATTAATATTTTCTTCTGTTTCCGCGATTATTACTCATTGAAATAAAACAATGGAACGGATTATATCGCGTACATTATCTCATTTTAGTTCCCGACGTTTCGGAAGCTTTCCATGGTCACGGGTGGACTGAGAAAAGATGTATTTTCCTCTGTCAAAGTTACAATTTGCGCAAACTACCCATTTTTGAAAAACAAATAAAGGTGTACATACATGCCAGATGGGCCTAAGCTGTAAAGACACATGTGCCAGAAGGGCTTAATTACTTTATTTTAATAATTTACCAAGCAGCATTTCACAAATGAGGCGTACTGAGGAGAAAAGAAACGCTGCAAAGAAAATCTCCCAGGCTACCTCATTACTAATTATAATATTTTAACTAAAATGAGATAATATACGTGATATAATCCGTTAAATTGTTTTATTTCAATATTTAATATTATAGACAATAACCGTAATCCATCATTTCGATCGAAATTTACCACCCCTATGGCACTCTACCATAATCGCTGCACCAAAAATACGAGTACTCACGATCACTGCTCATAACACAAACCTGACCTCAGGCACCTTAGGGGCTATTTTAAAATTCGATATTTGAAGTTCGTATCGCACCACTGGCTCACTCAAATACAGTTTAACATGAGAGCGAGAGGGATAGCGCGATAACCGCCACTATAACACCTCAAAAGTAGTCGAAAAACCGACCAAATTAGACAAAGGGACAAAACAAATATAAGCCTTCATAAACTTACCATGGGACTAGTTTAGTTAGATTTGTGTAAAATTGTCCCCTAATTTTTATTTATAACCATCGGCGTTTTCAACAAATTCTTCTAAAGAAAAAAGAAAAATAAAGTTCGCTGTTTATTTACTAATCTTTTGTTATCACACACGCCATTAGTATGGCGATGATCAAAGCAAAGACTGGGGAAATAAACTTCCTCATAGTTGAAGACACCCGTGTGGTGTGGTACAGTCAGACGCATAAAGGTTTCTGTTAAAAGGTCAACTGGTTTAATTGCGTCTGTTGGGGCAAAATGCGTTTTATAATTCTATACTATTATAAAGTTGTAAAAATGAAACGTCTGTTCATTAAGGATATTTTCAAAAAAAAAATTGTTACAAACTATTTGGAGGTTATTTTTTGTATGTTTGTTTGTTCGTACGTGGCTTTATCACGCCAAATCGGCAAAACCGATTTCAACGGAATCAAAAGGTATCTACAGATGGTTATAGGACTTTTTCTCCTCCGCGAACGAAGTTGCGGAAACCTTCTAGTTCTTAATACTCTAATGATATTCAATTACATCTCGACTTCGACTATCGTTAAAAATGTCCTTGACTGTACAATCAAACGAGATAGTTAAAACTAGATAATAATGCGGGTCTATATTGACTCCCATTACATCGAAAGTCATAATAAAATGTTTGTTTTTCTATACATTATCACATTTTTCTTCAAGCCCTATAACTTTTCAGTTCACAAAATAAACCTAACGTAACATAACGGGTTCGTCAATATGACTTTTAAACTTTCGAAAAAAAATACGGTTTGAGAATAATGACAAACATTACATTACGACTTTTAACGATTATGGATAGGACAACAAAGGGATCCCGGAATAACACTAATTGCAGTTATTCTGTACTCGTTAGAAGTTGAAGTAAACTTGTTTACAGAACTGGTATTGAATTAAAACTTGAGATAGAAAACTAAGTTCGAAAGCAAACACTACAAAGCAATATACGTAAGTTTTATTTTGCAGTGCTGAAAGTTCTTATTATCTTAATCATCATCTCGGTCGAATGACGTTCTCTGTTGGACAAAGAGCCGGAGAATCGTCACGATGACCAGTATTTCTCCACATCCAATGACTTCTTACGATCCTCGCACTATGGTTTGTCCACCATGTAGCTGGCCAGCCGATGCAGAGTCTTCTGGTTCATGGCCTCACGCCTGATCTAAACATTCTGAACCACTCGAGAATCTTTATGCCTCAGCGGTCGTCAGTTCTACTAGCATTGTGACCCGCCCACTGCTATTTAAAAGATTCCTCGGGCGATATATTAGTTATTTTGTTTTTCTTTAGATTTCGTCATTTCAAATTCAATCTCGCAGGGAGCTGAGGGCCTACTCCGAAACTCAAAGTTCGTATGGCGTCTCCCGCTTACTCAAATACAGTTTAACATGAGAGCGGACGGCACGTTACGAATTTCAAGATAACGAGTAATCCCTGTTTCGTGAGGTTTATGAGGCACCCAGAAACGTGACCAAAGAAGTAGGGCACAAAAATAATAAAATTAATTTACTCAATCATGCAATTAAATATTGATATTATGTTCCTTATAATAGGCTGCGAAATATGACGTTTCAGGTGCGGCTAGGACAAGAGGTAGTTAATGAAATTTCATACAAATCATGCAGGCCTAGGCCGGCAAAGTCCTCTTTTTTAATTTCCATTCCACATAATTTTGTGGCACAGGCATCATGATATTCAGCCACTATGTCTATTAAAAAATAAAACTTTGATTTTTTGATGTTTATTTCAAGCACTATACATACCTCGGCGGGAAATATGGGATTGCCCGCCTCAGATCTATCCAGCCTCGCTTTGCTCGGCCGTCTATATGTATTCGGCCGGCAACCCCTTTCGTCCCGGCCTCTGTAGTAATGTTGCTGTAATTTCTATACCGACAAATCATAGTGACAAAAATATTTACAGCACGATCTCAGACTACAATAGTAGATTGTTTGACAAGGGGCTACAATAAGCCATCATGACACGAAGTGATTATTTGGACGAGCTCACGAAGTGAGCGAGGACAAATATGTCTGAGTGTCATAATGGCTTTTAGCCACGTGTTAAACACTCTGCTTTTCACTTCGACTGCGAGAAAATAAAAAAGACTTACATTAAAATTTTATATTTCATGAAAAACTAAAAGTACAGTTTGAGCAATGCTATTAGAAAGTTTGGCCAATTTTTTTTTCAGTGCCATAGAAATTTTTATGGGATTATATGGCTTTCTTTTAAACCTAAGGGGCTAAATGTACTATTTTAGTGTCGCTTCGCGAAGCTAATATGACGTACTTTTTGAGCAGGAGAAGTGAGAAAAAAATATAGACGAATCATTACGAACAATCTAGTGAAGCCTTAGAAAACCATGCCCAATGATCTAACGCTTAATTGAGTCTGTCCTTGAGGTATGGGAGCGGTACGGGACACCCCTCCCGTGCCACTGCCATACCTTAGGAATAGACTGAGTTATGCGTTAGACCTATAATGATATAAATAAAGAAAATTTAAAAAACCCCCGACTCGTTCCACTAAAAGCTGAATATCTTAGAGACGAGTGCTTCGATTTTCATGAAAAAAAGTTATAACACTCGAGATAAAATTATCTATGACACTAAAAAAACTGCAGTCAAATCGGTCCATCCGTATGGGCGCTACGATGCTACAGACAGATACACAGAGTCACAGAGTCACAGACACGTTAAACTTATAACACCTCTCTTTTTTGTCGGGGGTTAAAACACGCTTATGCACACAAATACAACCAACAAAGGAAAAAGTGGGCACTGGCATGGTTTTGTTTGTATTTATTAACGTGAGCGTGTTTGATAGCGAACTGGGCATGTTTTTTTACAGCTTTACTCGATTGATCGTAATGGTGCGTCTATTGTTTTTTTTTAGTCTGCAAACATTGACGACACGTTTGGTTAAGTTGGCTGCACAACGGCCAACGAAGCTGGCGGTCCCGGGTTCGAATCCCGGCCAGGGCAAGTGTTTGTATGATGAGCACGAATGTTTGTTCCTGGGTCTTGGGTGTTTTTTATTATATTTAAGTTTTATATATACATGTATGTATATCATCGCCTGGTACCCATAGTATAAGCATTGCTTAGTTTGGGATTAGGTAGATTTGTGTAAAATTGTTCCTGATACTTATTATTTTATGATAGAGGATTTTTTATATATATTTTTTAATTTAATTTTCGAATCAGGTACAATTGTTTCTAAATAAGTAAAAATTAAGTACAAATTGCGTATTTTTTTTGATATATTAAAAAATATCAAAATAGATAACGGGGTCGTTGGAGAGCATGACGTCAGCGTACAACGAGAACTTGTGGCCAAAACTGCCCCCAGATAATAGATTCGTAGAAAATTCTAGGCTAGAATGCCTAGCACTCAATCTAAACGTTAATGAAAAGACCTCATAAATATTTATGTACTCTATGTATCTACGATGCTCAATCATCTACTGATTGGAATTTTATATTCATGTCACGTATATGTATATTAATATTACTTTCTAGACGGCCTCATTCGCAATGGGTTGGCGATCCTAGGTTACATTGCGATATTAAAATGGTGCGGTGATTTTGCCATACAAATTTTTAATACTCAAACATTTCCTTAAGAAAATATTGTTGAAACTGTACTGTTTAAAACTTTATATCTGTTTAAAACTTTAAATATCAAAAATGATTGCGTGCTTTCCGAATTAATTCTGTCACGTTTTTCATTTCATGCTATTTTTGAAGCAGTACGCCTACCGTGAGCTTGGCACGATCGATTATGGAGCGCCTTATGACGGTCTATCTCTTTCGCACTATTAGCGCGTGCGAGAGAGGTGCACTGACTCTCGATACGAGAAACTCACTAGCGCCGATCGTACACTCAGCTCATAGTAGGTAAAGTACATAGGTACTTAACAAAACATTTACATATGTTCACATTAATTCCTTGAAAAAGATCTTACGCTATTGACAATTTAAAAAGGATCAATAATTTTATTATACAGATTAATAACGTCATGTAGTCACTATTTTTCTTTAAAACTTTCCCAAACCCTCAAATTTGTCGGAGTAGACCTACGACAGGATTGTTTTACCCACGGTCAGTTCTATGTGGTGTGTTCCCGTGTAAGTTCACCACAAAATTTGGTACATAGATACCTACATGCGGGTCAAACTGACAGCCTACTTTTTGGTAGACGGTTAAAAATTACGTTTAGTACGCGGGCGAAGCCGCGGGAAAAAGCTAGTAACAACATATAAAGAGGAGCTGATTTGGCCCAGTATCATATTTAAAACTGCATTTCTGTACTACTTTTGAAGATTGTAATTCTAGGCGGAATTCCCAGTATATCTCTTTAGGTGCGGATATTGCGCTCCTTATTTTGCCTACTAAAACTGCCTCACACTCACGAAAACAGAATTTAAGGCCATCTAAAAAATTCAACTAAAAAAGCACCAACAGCCTTTACCGTACATTCGTAATCAGAAAATCCAGCTTTCTTTGTTCAAGTCAGTGCACGAAAAACGGCCTCTTTTCACGCCGAGCCACGCCCATCATTTGTGTACAAAGAACAGAAACAATGGGAGCGTGCATTAGTACCCTCGTGCCCTGTTTTGTTGGCACTTACTGTAATTATGTGAATACTTATGGTTATTGGAGGCTTTTGAGGGAAGTGAAGTGAGTTTGATGAGTAGGTTATGGTCAAGTTTCACTATGTAGCTAGACGCATTAGTTAGTTGCTGTTGACCATTTTTGTGTTCTATAAATGAAATATTACGGGACTATAACTTTACACAAATCGAACTAGTCCCATGATAAGCTCAATAAGGCTTGTGTTATGAATACTAGATGACGATATATTAATAGATATATTACTTATATACATAGAAAATATCCAAGACTCAGGAAAAAATATTTATGCTCATCACACAAATATTTGCTCTTACCGGGATTTGAACCCAGGACCTCAGTTTCACAGGCAATGTTAATCCCAATGAGCTAAACCTGTCGTTAAAGTATAGCTCAACAATGGTTATTATTATCTTGGTATTGTTAAACTGGTTAGCTGGTGGCAGTGACTGATACCATATTAATACTTTCGCTGCCAAGCTTTTCGTAGAGCTACGCACTTTCCTCTACATGCGGGAAAAACATCTACGAGCAAAGCGCCCGCTAGGCGGGTTCCTGGCAGAGAATGTGTTAATGGTAATCTCACGGGATTCCAATAATACGACCAAGGTAGGTCACAGCGAAACGTTCGTAAGATATCTTAAAAGCACTGCTTTGCTCACCAAAGGTCAACTTTTTGAAATTGCTTTGGACTTCCCTTGCGCAGACATAAAGGGTCGTAGTTTAGCGTAAAATGCCCGACACTTACGACTTTTTTTTTCAATTACGGACTTTTGTAACAATTTCTTACGCAAATACTAAATGCGTAATAAGTATCGGATAAATAGCCATGTTTGGCAAGCTTTTATAGTGAGACTAGGTTATTCCAAAGAATCCTTTGGGAGCTGTACATTATTCCAGGACTTAGAACATTTAACCTCCAGAGATGCCATACGGATACACCTCCCCGGCTCCTCTTCGGGTCGATTTATACAATAAAGTGTCCAAATTCTAAGTGATAACCGTGGAAGGCATTCGCATTTATGGGTTTACGCTCCCCTCACTGAATCCGATTACTGGTAAGGACCCAACAAGCAAAGTACGTTTTTATATATATCATTGGTCTTGACCATCGTTTTATCAGGACTATAAGGGATTTATAAGCGCTTACAAGCCCGGAAAAGGGCCCATTTTATAGGGTCTATTTGCACTTATAAGATATTTATAATGGCCCGTTGAAATGCCAATTACGCCAATAGTATTCCTATAATAGAATTACGTTAATCCAAACACTCTTGTAAAAACTACTTTAAGTATAATATTTTCTTCTGTTTCCGCGATTATTACTCATTGAAATAAAACAATTTAATCTCCATGACGGGTGGATGGAGAGCTAGAAGCTTCCAAAACGTCGGGAACTAAAATGAGATAATATACGCGATATAATCCGTTGAATTGTTTTACTTTAAGTATGTTACAGTAAAAAGTGATATTAATACGCTCTCACCAATGCTTTTATAATCTAAATCGTGGAACGCAATCGACAAACGTGTTTGCATATGTGGATTTTGTTAAAAATATTAAAAATAATTGTAAGGTTAGTTATTAATGCGAATTATATTAGTACCTTTCAGTGTAGTTGAATTTTAAATCATTGTGTGCTAGTGATGTGTAGGGGAACATGAATTTTCTGTAAAATCTATCACGTTTTTAGTTAAAATTTTAACGCGCCTCTTGAATTTGGGATATTTTCAAATTAATATTTATCCATTTGTTTTGCAAATAATAGAAGGAAGCTGCCATTTTTGCAGTTGGCATTTTGAATTGCGTTATAGTGCTATAATAGGGACACTTGGTTTTATAACGACATGTGTCAAACCAAAGAATTCGCCATGTTCTTACCAAAGGTAGGGTTCAGCAATGCAAAATATAAAACGACATATCGACGGAAAAAAGCAAAAACGTAGTAACCGCCACTAGGTCAAAAAAATTATACCTACTGTATAGATTGAGTAGACAAACGGTTTCGAATGTGAAACTTACTCACTTATAGGCTAATGTAAATTACCTTAAGTAATTTAACTTTATATTTACTTATAAGAGCCCGCAGATATTTTCTTATAAGTGCTTATAAGTCTAAGTAACCGGAGTGATTACTCCTCAGTGTATATACTCCCGGTATTGGCTCTTATAGGAGTCATGAGATTATAACCGCCCGCAGATGTTCTCTTGTAAGCGCTTATAAATCTAAGTAACCGGAGTGAAGCCAATCCAATTCAAAGTCAAGTTCTATAAAAAAAATACAACTCACTTCTCGGGTGCTGACCCGTCAACAACCGCCTCTCCTGCCATATCTAGATTTGATACTTCCCCAGGTCGGTGTCATCATTATCATCAATATCCTCATCAGTCTAATATACATCCCTCAGCTGGGCACAGGCCATCATCGATGTGTATTTAATAAATAAACAACGTCAAAAAAATTTTTGTTCAATTAAGAATTTCACGAAGTCTTAGAAAATATCAGAGAATTTGATCTGATTTCATATTCCAATTATAACTTGGCGAAGAAAATTAACACCACTGTTCATCTGATACACATCATTATATTACATCATTAATCGAAATTTCTGAATTTCAATTAGTGATGTAATAAATATCGTTTTCTCAAAACTGAGTGGAAACTAACTACTGTATTACATTTGAGGTTAGATATAAATATAATACACATATAAAACATCTAAATCTCAAGTTCGTGCTCCGATAGCTTGGTATATTTAGATCCCATCAATTCGTAATAGCTGCATATAAAGGATCTACCGAAAAAACGCTAAAATTAAAATAAAAAAATCGAAGCAAAATACATAATATTTGGTAACAGGATGCAAAGCTGAAAGTAGATGATAGTTAAGGCCATTTAAAACATTTTAAGCCAGACATGTCTTAAACAAATGTTATTCGGTTTTTTTTCGACAATAGTAGGACTTTTTTCAGAAAAATCTTAAACCTTAAATATAAAAAAAATACATTATAACATTTGTCTAAGACATGTCTGGCTTAAAATGTTTTAAATGGCCTTAACTATCATCTACTTTCAGCTTTGCATCCTGTTACCAAATATTATGTATTTTGCTTCGATTTTTTTATTTTAATTTTAGCGTTTTTTCGGTAGATCCTTTATATGCAGCTATTACGAATTGATGGGATCTAAATATACCAAGCTATCGGAGCACGAACTTGAGATTTAGATGTTTTATATGTGTATTATATTTATATCTAACCTCAAATGTAATACAGTAGTTAGTTTCCACTCAGTTTTGAGAAAACGATATTTATTACATCACTAATTGAAATTCAGAAATTTCGATTAATGATGTAATATAATGATGTGTATCAGATGAACAGTGGTGTTAATTTTCTTCGCCAAGTTATAATTGGAATATGAAATCAGATCAAATTCTCTGATATTTTCTAAGACTTCGTGAAATTCTTAATTGAACAAAAATTTTTTTGACGTTGTTTATTTATTAAATACACATCGATGATGGCCTGTGCCCAGCTGAGGGATGTATATTAGACTGATGAGGATATTGATGATAATGATGACACCGACCTGGGGAAGTATCAAATCTAGATATGGCAGGAGAGGCGGTTGTTGACGGGTCAGCACCCGAGAAGTGAGTTGTATTTTTTTTATAGAACTTGACTTTGAATTGGATTGGCTTCACTCCGGTTACTTAGATTTATAAGCGCTTACAAGAGAACATCTGCGGGCGGTTATAATCTCATGACTCCTATAAGAGCCAATACCGGGAGTATATACACTGAGGAGTAATCACTCCGGTTACTTAGACTTATAAGCACTTATAAGAAAATATCTGCGGGCTCTTATAAGTAAATATAAAGTTAAATTACTTAAGGTAATTTACATTAGCCTATAAGTGAGTAAGTTTCACATTCGAAACCGTTTGTCTACTCAATCTATACAGTAGGTATAATTTTTTTGACCTAGTGGCGGTTACTACGTTTTTGCTTTTTTCCGTCGATATGTCGTTTTATATTTTGCATTGCTGAACCCTACCTTTGGTAAGAACATGGCGAATTCTTTGGTTTGACACATGTCGTTATAAAACCAAGTGTCCCTATTATAGCACTATAACGCAATTCAAAATGCCAACTGCAAAAATGGCAGCTTCCTTCTATTATTTGCAAAACAAATGGATAAATATTAATTTGAAAATATCCCAAATTCAAGAGGCGCGTTAAAATTTTAACTAAAAACGTGATAGATTTTACAGAAAATTCATGTTCCCCTACACATCACTAGCACACAATGATTTAAAATTCAACTACACTGAAAGGTACTAATATAATTCGCATTAATAACTAACCTTACAATTATTTTTAATATTTTTAACAAAATCCACATATGCAAACACGTTTGTCGATTGCGTTCCACGATTTAGATTATAAAAGCATTGGTGAGAGCGTATTAATATCACTTTTTACTGTAACATACTTAAAGTAAAACAATTCAACGGATTATATCGCGTATATTATCTCATTTTAGTTCCCGACGTTTCGGAAGCTTCTAGCTCTCCATCCACCCGTCATGGAGATTAAATTGTTTTATTTCAATGAGTAATAATCGCGGAAACAGAAGAAAATATTATACTTAAAGTAGTTTTTACAAGAGTGTTTGGATTAACGTAATTCTATTATAGGAATACTATTGGCGTAATTGGCATTTCAACGGGCCATTATAAATATCTTATAAGTGCAAATAGACCCTATAAAATGGGCCCTTTTCCGGGCTTGTAAGCGCTTATAAATCCCTTATAGTCCTGATAAAACGATGGTCAAGGCCAATGATATATATAAAAACGTACTTTGCTTGTTGGGTCCTTACCAGTAATCGGATTCAGTGAGGGGAGCGTAAACCCATAAATGCGAATGCCTTCCACGGTTATCACTTAGAATTTGGACACTTTATTGTATAAATCGACCCGAAGAGGAGCGGGGGAGGTGTATCCGTATGGCATCTCTGGAGGTTAAATGTTCTAAGTCCTGGAATAATGTACAGCTCCCAAAGGATTCTTTGGAATAACCTAGTCTCACTATAAAAGCTTGCCAAACATGGCTATTTATCCGATACTTATTACGCATTTAGTATTTGCGTAAGAAATTGTTACAAAAGTCCGTAATTGAAAAAAAAAGTCGTAAGTGTCGGGCATTTTACGCTAAACTACGACCCTTTATGTCTGCGCAAGGGAAGTCCAAAGCAATTTCAAAAAGTTGACCTTTGGTGAGCAAAGCAGTGCTTTTAAGATATCTTACGAACGTTTCGCTGTGACCTACCTTGGTCGTATTATTGGAATCCCGTGAGATTACCATTAACACATTCTCTGCCAGGAACCCGCCTAGCGGGCGCTTTGCTCGTAGATGTTTTCCCCGCATGTAGAGGAAAGTGCGTAGCTCTACGAAAAGCTTGGCAGCGAAAGTATTAATATGGTATCAGTCACTGCCACCAGCTAACCAGTTTAACAATACCAAGATAATAATAACCATTGTTAAGCTATACTTTAACGACAGGTTTAGCTCATTGGGATTAACATTGCCTGTGAAACTGAGGTCCTGGGTTCAAATCCCGGTAAGAGCAAATATTTGTGTGATGAGCATAAATATTTTTTCCTGAGTCTTGGATATTTTCTATGTATATAAGTAATATATCTATTAATATATCGTCATCTAGTACTCATAACACAAGCCTTATTGAGCTTATCATGGGACTAGTTCGATTTGTGTAAAGTTATAGTCCCGTAATATTTCATTTATAGAACACAAAAATGGTCAACAGCAACTAACTAATGCGTCTAGCTACATAGTGAAACTTGACCATAACCTACTCATCAAACTCACTTCACTTCCCTCAAAAGCCTCCAATAACCATAAGTATTCACATAATTACAGTAAGTGCCAACAAAACAGGGCACGAGGGTACTAATGCACGCTCCCATTGTTTCTGTTCTTTGTACACAAATGATGGGCGTGGCTCGGCGTGAAAAGAGGCCGTTTTTCGTGCACTGACTTGAACAAAGAAAGCTGGATTTTCTGATTACGAATGTACGGTAAAGGCTGTTGGTGCTTTTTTAGTTGAATTTTTTAGATGGCCTTAAAATCTTAAACCTTAAATATAAAAAAAATACATTATAACATTTGTCTAAGACATGTATGGCTTAAAATGTTTATATGGCCTAAACAAACATCTACTTTTGGCTTTCACCTGTTACCAGTAGTTTGATAACGGAACACTGAAACATGGTCGTTCACAATGGGACTCAATAGGCGGCTGAGAGTTACGCAACGTGCAATGGAAACGGCTATGCTCGGAGTTTCTCTTCGTGATAGAATCAGAAATGAGGATATCCGCAGAAGAACCAAAGTAACCGGTATAGCTCACAGAATCGCATCGTTGAAGTGGCAATGGGCGGATTGGGCGGGCCATGTAGCCCGAAGAACGGATCGCTGTTGGGCAGTAAAGTCCTGGAGTGGTGACCACGCATAGGAAAGCGCGGAGTGGGGCGGTTCCCGACTGGACAGATGACTTCGTAAGGGTCGCGGAGAGTCGGTGGATGCGGTCTACGCAGGATCGCACCCTGTGGCGATCTATAAGGCAGGTCTATGTTCAGCAGTAGACGTCCGTGGCTGATAGACAGATAGAACAGAACACAACATTTCAGGATTTTTTTCGCCACTGTACCTATCGTCAGGAGACAGATTCGTCTGAACCCCTTCAACATTATCCTTTATTAACTTTTTTGTCGCTCCTGACTTCATCATTCCACTTCCTGTGGAACCCAAATCAAAGGTATTTCAAGGAAGAAGGATAAAACTGCCAAATATATGAACGACTTCATGTCTATCTATGGCAGCTTTATCCGTCTTTCTTCCTTGAGATACCCTTGATTTGTGTCCAATAAAGCTCGATTGGGCGAAACAGCGGGACATTCGGTGGATTAAGTTATTCGGGTACAAAATGTCCTTGTCCTTAAAAGTGCGTCCACATTTGTATCATTTGCCCGTATCAGATCATCGTCGCGCGGCATGATCGCGTATCACGATCACGCGTTTGGACGTTGCGCCGATCGGATCGCTCGAAATCCATTTTGCTACTCGTATCACACAGTTATATCGGACGAGTACGGCATGATCGGCGCGCCGACAGTAAGCGTCCAAGCAGCGCGATACGCAGTCAAGCCACGGCACGGTGATCGGATACGAGCAAATGATACAAGTGTGGACGCACCTTAAGGAACTTTAAAGTGTCCTTTGCATAGTAAGCTGGAGTCTGATCACGCCATAAGAATGTAGAGACATTTGTACTTCCTGACAAATGACAGCTGCCGCTTCTTTGAGCACTCATTAATATAAATTACCTTTGTACCTTTTGTAAAACTACATATATTAATTGTTTATACTGTATAGGTTGAGTAGACAAACAGTTACTTGTAAGTAAATTGAAGAAACTGAATTATCCAGTTATTTTTTTTTATTTTTTCTTTTGTTTGGATTCGGTTTTATTTTTTGTTACAAGTTAATTCATTTTACGCTTTTCAGTTAATTGTGGCTTAAGAGTGTATCTCGTGACGATTCGAACAGGCCCAAACACGGCTAGGATACATTATTTTAGTACAGAGATCCGGTGCCTTCCTTTCGGCTCCTTCATCAAATCAATGTTAATTTGTGCACAGACTCGAAAACAACAAACCCAAGCGATAATAATAATAATCAAATCAATGCGAAAGATGTTTTTTCGCATTGATATCGGTTTATAAGTGACGGAGTTCTCAGGTGACAAACATAATACAACCGAATTGATGCACCTCCTTACTTGGAAAATTATTTTTATAATAATTATCGAATTTTCGGACACAAGCGGTGGTTTCTGGGTTTGGAGAGTATCATCTTTACTTGCTATGTAACAGTCAGATTCCGGATGTGTTGTAAATCAGCTTTATTGTATGATTGATTGTCAATTATTCAATGCGGCTTTTTTAAACGAGGGCAATCGTAGTTTTTGAGCTCGTGTGTTTAACGAGTACCAATACCTATTACAGAACGCTTTTTTTCAGTAATTGTAATGATGTTTGCCTTCGCGTGTTAGCATACTATTCCTTGTCATGAGGAACATAAGCTCGTTACGCCCGAGATGCATTTGTACGGATTCTTTTTGCGATATCTCTGCTTCGATTTCAGCAAATGTACTTACTTGATAATATTTTTGCAGTGTCTTTGACTTGAACCTGGACGTCCTCCGCTTCGAGGCCTCAGTTCCAGAGATGATATAATAAAATTCCGTTTAAGTAAACTACAGAGTTTTGAGGTACTTTCAAGTCTTTTGCGATTAAACTTGTTGGACGTTACGGATTTCACGCCATTTGGAAACGACCATTTGCACGCGTTTTATTCTGTTTGTTGTATCAGCTTAGTTGGACGTACTATCCGAGTAGTTAATATCTTACTTGATACTTTATTAATGCGAATTCTTATCGTGGCAAGAAAGCGGTAGTCATCTTGTTCGGAGTTAACATAACAGCCATTAAAAAATTACAGCTTTAGTTAGACTCGTTTTAGACATGTCACTGCTCGGGTGGATACCATCAACCTCTCCTGCATCTCCTGATGATGCCTCGTAGAGAGACGAAAGCCATGTCGAGGATCATACTGTTTTGTGGTTATTTGTTGTTTTTGCATGCGTATTTTTTGTGGAAACTGCATGAAAATATGCGCATGTGAGCAGAAATTATTGTCAGATCTAACCTTGAACATATTTCGTGGGAAGGCAAAGGAATTATAAAATCCTAACACACTCACGTTCGCGAGCCCGCTCGGCGGGCGCTCTGCTCGTAGCAAGTTTTCACTACATACGGTTTTTTTCATGTTATTGGCTACGGCAAGCGTAGCGCTACGAAAATGTAGGTTACGAAAGTGTTAATCTAAAATAAAATTCCGCTAAGTAACGCCTGAGTCAATCATTTATTTACAGTTTTTTTCGCTAGAAGAAGTAGGAAGTAGTTAAACTTATTCGCATAATTAACACAATTGCGAAATTGCGCCGAAACTTTTGCTAAAAAAAGTAAATAAACAATGTAAAATAACTTAACACTAAGCATATAAACATTACTTGCAAACAGTCTGTAATGTGTCTTAATCGAATCATCACATCAATCGAATCAAAATCCAATAACGCATACCTTCCATCCAATTGTAACACAATCGCGCTTACAACACCACAGAAAGTCCCATAAAGGGCCCCATAAAAAACCCCCACGCCCTAAGCCGGTGAAAAGGACAATTGATAGGATCCATAAAGAAGGGCACAAAAGGAGGCAGATCGTGTGTGTAATGGACTTACCCGGTACTGGCGTGTTGCGATTTTAATAGAATTTTGCGACTTTTAAACGCTTTTTATCGCATTCAATTTGTTCTGCTTATTACATGTAAAGTAAGTCTATTTTTTCGTTAGTTATTTTGAATATGTAATAACACCAAGCCTTTCATGAAACTGTTTTTCTTTCAGAAATGTTAATAGCCGCTTTGTTATTGTATCTCTCGTGTGTGACTCGACTTCCCCGATACATGCTTTGCTTGTAATTATATTTGGTAAATAAATAATTTTATTTCTTGTTCTATTCTTTTTTACTATACTATACCACAATCGTGTTTATATCACTAGATAAAGTCCTTTAACATTATTCACTGCCACCGACGCATATATGCGTTCACCTGCGTTCAAGTTTTTTCCTAGGCCACGGTCTCTGTCAGTAAATGCCTTAAAGGCCCCCATAAAAAATCTTCATGATGTGAGCCGGTGACAGATAAGATAGGATCTATAAACACAAAAATGGGTCAATCTTGTATGTATGTACTTACCAGTGGCTTGGCGTCCATATAAGCCGATTTCCACCGGGTTGCCCAAGTAAAGGCGTATAACATTTTCTTTAAATATGACAAAATGGATACGCTTCGGCTCCTTTGTCATTTTCCTAACGCCACGCCTCTGTACATACCCGGTAGTGGCGTGTTGTAATTTTAATGGAATTTTGCGACTTTTACACGCTTTTTAACCGCTGCTTTCGACTGTTTTTACAGTCAACAGCAAAAGTATCAGTATAGTACTTTGTCGCACTAACATATCAATACTGCAACAATTGGGATGCGTTAAAGTAATGAAAGTGACAAGGAACGAAAATAATCATCAACTTTTGCTGTTAATTGTATAAGCAGTCGAAAATAGCGGTTAAATTAAAAAGCGTGTAAAAGTCGCAACATTCCATTAAAATCGCAACGCGCCAAAACCGGGTAAGTACCAGAGGCGTGGCGTCAGGAATATGTGTATGGATACTCGTATACT
Source organism: Hedya salicella (assembly GCA_905404275.2). Lineage (NCBI taxonomy): Eukaryota > Metazoa > Arthropoda > Insecta > Lepidoptera > Tortricidae > Hedya > Hedya salicella. The sequence goes on along the minus strand of FR990111.1, from coordinate 11,859,677 downwards.
CGTATGTAGATATATTTTTTGCTACGCTCTACAGCATAAACAGTTTGATGAATTTAAATGTGAGTATGAGGTATCGATAGATTCATATTGGACATCTTGGTTGTGGAAGTGGGTTAAAATAATTTAATAAGAGTAGGTATTTAGTTCATTAAATTTAATTAAATTGTACTATAATATATAGTAATGCTTCTAAAAAAATAGTTAGCTTTCTCATTGAAACGTACATGTACATACAAAACTATTAAAAATAAGAGGTGCGGGAGAATTTATAGAATCCATAAATAATGACACAAAAGGAGGCCGATCGTAAATGTTATCCGGGTTGCGATGCGACTTACCCGGAACTGGTGTGTTGCGATTTTTATAGAATAGTGCGACTTTTAAACGCTTAACCGTCATCAAAAAAAGAAAAGAGGGTGTACGTTTATGGATGTGTCTGTATGTGCAACTATGTATCTGTGTGTTCTGTGTATCTGAATAACTATGTAATTGTTTGTGCTTGAAGATATGGAGCGGATTTTCATTTTAGTTTTCTTGCGTTAAAGTGACTTGATCGTAAGTGTTACTAGCTATGGTACGAAAAAATTCGTCCAGTCGTTCGTTTTTTCTACATTGGTTATTTAGTCAATTATTTCTTATGTGCGTTTAATTCGTTATTTCTATAACAAATTTTGTAATACGATTTTCTTTTTAGTTCGTATGTTCAGGAAAAGATTAAATTTTTTCAGTCAAGGGAATAACAGAAAAGAAAAAAGACAAAAAAGCTGCTTGTGTGTGTAATGGAATTTTACTTAGCTTCGTCATAACGTGACCTCTGTAATGTCTAAGGGCCTGACCACGACAACGTGCGACTGGCGGCGTGGCGAGCAAATTCCTGATACATTGCGTGTGATGCTGAACTAACTCCTGTGTGGTGAGCGCCTCCACCGCGCAATGAAGAGAGAATTTGCTCGCCGCGACGCTAGTCGGGCATTGTCGTGGCTGAACCTTAAGAACTACCAACGCAAGATAAATAAATCATGTTTTTATGCAATTAAATACCGTTTTATTGCGAAAATCGTGTATAAGTCTATTACACTTACTAAACTAATCGTGTAAGTCTATATCGTACAATCTTGCATCTGAAAATGGCAATGCGTTTGAAATCGTTTCAATTCGCATCGTGTATAGTCAGCCGGTTGCTACGTAGTCATGGCTACGTATTGCGTTACTTTGTCCCCTTTATGGAGTTGCCAAATGGCTTGTACCGTGTATCGTATATTACTGAGTTGGTATCGCTATTTTGCTTCAATAATTTCGAATCAAAAGAGCGATGTACACTGAGAAAACTGATTGAATCAAACAAAAAACTTGTTTTCACCAGAGCTAATCAAGTGCAATAGTTGCAGCAACAATTTTAATTTGACTACTGCATTATCAAAGATGTCTCTAAAGTTGTATTTTGCTGTTAAGTTTCAAACTGAATATGTCAAATCAGATGTTCGCATGCGATAGGCCCAATAAATGATTAGCGTTAAACGAGTTCATTATAAGTTCAATCATGTTCGAATTAACTGTAATTGAAACAAATATCACTTTTGGTAGAACTTAACGTTTTCTTTATTGGTTTGCTGTTACAATGCGACCAGGGAGGTTATTGCCTAAAGTAATTTTGACACTTGGTTTCCAAATCAAATGTCATAGCCCATACAAAATCATGACACTTGATTCTGAATGCGAGCGTCAAACGTGTTAGGCAATAGGGGGGAGGTTACGGTCAACCAAGTAAAATGTTCAAATGCTTGATAATTTTAAGTTGTACTACTGCAATCATGTGTAAAGTAATGAGTTTGTTCATATTGTGATCGAATGCATTAAGAAATTTCCAATTAGAAAAATGCACTTGATAGCTTATTTTTTTTTATTTAATGTTACTACTGCAAAATACTTAGCATATTATCTAGAAAGCGTCCACAAAGTTAATACGCAGAGTAGAAAAACCTCATAACCTTCTTTTTTGGTCAGCGTTGTCGGGTAAAAAGTATTCTATAACCATCATTGGATGTTTATCCCAAACTTGACTTAGATTCGTTCAGACGTTTTGACGTAATGAGGTCGCAAAGATATACCAATGGATGACACTGTTATCAAAGTTCATACTATGTGACTCATTCGTAGATCAAGCTATTTAAGATTTTTCTTGGATTCGTGAACCCAGAGACACATCAGGATTTTACTATCGCACATTTCTTTGCTCGGGTTCTTCGTAGACCTCTAGTAATCTTTGCTTGATCACGTTGTACTTACTTATTGGTTTCCGGCGGCCGCAGAAACATGAAATCTCTTCGACGTCTTGACGTTCTAATTGTCCCAGAACGAGCTCGTACATTGCCTGATCCCCTTTTTGTGCGAGGTCATGATGGCCTCAAATTGTGCAAACCAGGCACGCAGTTTGTCTCGCCAAATTGTAGGAATCCATAGTCCGACAGATACGCCTGATATTTCTTGCTAGAGTTGTTGTGGCACGGAGATGATAAGTAGTTAGGTGGAATATCTTGACTTCCCCCGGGTATGGAAGGTATTTGCTCTGCTCGTTGGCCATTTTGAATAAGTATCTTCATTGTTTGTTACTTCGGTTTTCAAGCGTCGGTCGTTGTTAGAAAGCATTAAAAACAGAAAGAGAAAGATGTTTGGACACTTGCTACGACACGACGATTACTTAAAAACCATTATAGAAAGAACGATTGAGGGAAGGAGGAAGAAATCTAGGAGATGTTACATAGACCAAATCAGGGAGAAAGTAGACGGCGTGTCATATCAGGACATTACAAAGAAAGCTGATAGAAACACATGCAAGCTGCTCCACCGACAAGAGCCTGGCTCTTAAGTTTCTGATGTTGATGATGACTAGTATAGATGTTTTTGATATAATAACGTCTTATAAATCGATGAACGCCGGCTGCATGCACGAAAAAGCATGACTCATTGTCACGTTCTGCTGTCTCGTTCCGCCTGAGCCAAGCGTGCAAGCGGGAGCGTGGAACAAGCGATAGAGAGGCACGATTGGCCTAAGCGTTCAGCTTGTGAATTCTTAAAAGTATGCAATTTTTCATCAATGTTTTCATATGACGCAATCACGTAAAATTATCGTCCGTAAACCGACCTTATAGACAACAAATTTTTATGAAACAATACAAACTGGTGAATTTCTTTCAGCGTTTCTAGAGCTCTTTAGACTTTCTTGCAGAATAAAGTTTGTTCTTAAACGCACCGTGTACAGTCAGCCTAGTGCTGCGTAGCGTGTTTACGTATTGCTTTACTTTGTCCGTTTTATGGAGTTGCCAAATGGATTGTACCGTGTTTGGTATTCTTCTGATTCGGTATCGAACGCTGGTTTTGTATGCATTCGATGTTGCTTCAATAAGTCCATACAAACGAAGCTAGTATCAAAAGTACAATGTTAGTGATTCTGCAACATTTTATACTGGAGTTCGGAAAGAAAATATTTTTAAGAAATCGAGATCGCGTCGTGATAATATAGAAAATTGGTTTCCTAGTACATGTTGTTAAAATAGCTTGTACATTATTAAATCAGTTTCGATGACAAAACAAAGTATGTAGACTGTGGTGCTGACGGCAGAAAGTCATTGAAATAAAACAATTTAACGGATTATATCGCGTATATTATCTCATTTTAGTTCCCGACGTTTCGGAAGCTTTCCAGCTTTCCATGGTCACGGGTGGACTGAGAAAAGATGTCATACCCGCCTGATTTGGTTAGCAACATCCAGTCCGTACTGGTGTACATAATATTTTCTTCTGTTTCCGCGATTATTACTCATTGAAATAAAACAATTTAACGGATTATACGAGGGCTGCTATTTATATATCCGGAAACCGGGATTACAATCTTCTTAAATAGCATATTTGACCGCCATGGTAAAATTTGAACTTTTTTAAGTATATAAGGTATATTTTTTCTTCCTTATTAACGCTCGTGTTTTGTTTTTGACGGGTTTTAAATGTCATCTCGCAGCAAGAATGGAACTCACTCGTGAAAATATTCGTGCTATGATTTATTATGATTTTCGGCGTGGTTTAACGCAACAACAGTGCATAGATCAACTAACTTCAACTTTTGGTGATGAAGCCCCATCTAAAACTACTGTGTATCACTGGTTTAGTGAGTTCAATCGTGGACGTAGTATGCTTACGGACGAAGTTAAGGCAGGTCGCCCGAAATCGGTCGTTGTACAACAAAATATCGAGGCTGTGCGAAAACTTATAATGGACGACCGACATGTTACGTACCGCGAGATAGAGGCGACTCTGGGTATTTCTATGACCAGCATTAATAGCATATTACATAATTATTTGGCTGTAAAAAAAATTTGTTCGCGTTGGATACCCCACAACTTAACAAATGAGCAAAAACATGCTCGCGTCGAATGGTGCAATAAAATGTTAAAAAAATATAACCGTGGTGACTCAAAAGCCGTTTATAACATCTATACAGGTGACGAATCCTGGATCTATGCATACGATCCCGAAACGAAGCAACAATCAACGGTATGGGTGTTTCAAAATGAGCCGAACCCTACGAAAGTTACTCGTGCAAAAAGTACATTGAAACAAATGGTGGCCTGCTTCTTCGGTATTAATGGCCATGTAGCTACAGTGCCACTAGAAAACCGTAGAACGGTTAATTCAGAGTGGTACACGACCATTTGCTTACCGGAAGTTTTTGAACAAATTCGTAAAACTAACCAGCGACGAAGAATCATTCTTCATCATGACAATGCCAGCTGTCATACGTCACGCGAAACAACTCTATTTTTGGAGGGTCAAAATGTGGAATTAACGGGTCATCCGCCGTACAGCCCTGACTTGGCACCCAACGATTTTTATTTATTTCCAAATATAAAGAATAAATTACGCGGTCAACGATTTTCGACCGCTGAAGATGCTGTCGACGCATTCAAACAACACGTTATGGAGGTACCTCAGGCGGAGTGGCAGAAGTGCTTTAAAAATTGGTTCACGCGAATGCAAAAGTGCATAGATCATCAAGGGGAATACTTTGAAAAACAATAAAACTATTTTCAGCCGTGTACGTTTGTTTGTTTTTTTGTTTCCGGATATATAAGTAGCAACCCTCGTATCGCGTATATTATCTCATTTTAGTTCCCGACGTTTCGGAAGCTTTCCAGCTTTCCATGGTCACGGGTGGACTGAGAAAAGATGTCATACCGTTATAAAGTTTGCAATATAATCCGTTAAATTGTTTTATTTCAATGAGTAATAATCGCGGAAACAGAAGAAAATATTAGGCAGAAAGTCAGTTAAACTCAAAATGCAAAGTTCTGGAATAAAAAGTGACTTATTTCGAAGACCCGCTGAATGGACTCTGTACCTTAGTTGGTGCAAGACCGTGCGTCCCGGTAAAGCACACAAGGTACTGATTCAAATCCAGTATTTTTTTCATTATTTAGATCTTCATATTTCAGTCAAAACTATAGAAGATGCCCGAAACTTTGTCAGCGGAGGAGAAAAAAATCAAAAACCCTCTTATTTTCTTCAGGATAATCAAGTAAAAAGGATCCTATAACCTTCTGTGGATGGAGTTGGGTAGTTACCGTGTACCAATAATGGTTAAAATCCGTTTAGCCGTTTTGCCATTTAACTTATTTTTTTGGTAATATTTTCAATGTACAGACATTTCATTTTTTACTTTATGATCATAGATGTCCGGAGATTGTAAACTGTCGATAAATTGTGAACTGTATTATTTTGCTTATATAATATACTGCAAGCTCAAAGTAATCTCCCGCCTTAGTGGAGAACACAGCTTTAGATAGTCCGCTCGCTCAGGCCAAATGTTCGCCCGAAATATCTCCCTATTGATTTTGGGAGCGAGTCCATAACTTCCTAACTGACAACCTGTTTGTTCTGAAGAAAAAGGCATAATCCTCTTTTTTCTTAAGCGTATGCGGGTAAGGAGTGACCTATAACCATCCTAAGGTATCCTATCTCCGTAACAAATATTGTTCAAATCTATCCAGCCATTTTGCCGCGAGGATACGAAAAATATTCCAATTCATAGATGCAACCGTTCATCATCATCATCATTTCAGCCATAGGACTTCCACTGCTGGAGTTGCTGGACACAGGCCTCCTCAAAAAGTGTCCACATGGGCCGGAAAGAAGTGACCCGCATCCAGCGAGCTGCAGTAAGAATACAACCGTTATCAATACTCATTATCCATAGATTAAGCAGACTTCATCTCGCTGTTACTGCATAAGCCTTGTGGTGTCCGCTACAAATGCAGCGGATCCACTTAGAGCGCTTTGTGCCCCCGACAAGGCAACTGGATTACATCTATACTTATAAAAAAGAGACATGATTTGCAGTGCTTGAAAACTTTTTTATTTTCCGTACCGGTTAGAGCCTAACCCGTAATAAAGGTTACGGTCGCAAAACGCTCTGATGTTAATATTATGAAACGTAAACAAGGAACGAAATCCATTAACCTTTTAAAGAGCTCCCCCTCAGTGGATAACGTTATCAAATCAATTCCTTGGAACGTACCTAACTAACCGGTTTAACCGAAATAAATACCGGTTTTTTTGAAACCGGTTACAAGCCCTGGGGACTTATTTATTGACAGGCAACGCACAGCCTAAACTGTTGAAAATAAGAACACGCATAATCCCTTGCGATAAAAAAAATCCTAAGGAATGATTTTTTGTAATTCGAATTGTATTCGTAAGCAATTTTAGAGTAATTTAGAATTATGACGTTGCAACATTAGAGCACGACCTCTTGCTTTATGTATGAACACAGCTTTAGATCGCCCGCTCGCTCAAGCCAAGTGCACGCCCAAAATATCTTTCTATCGATTTTGGGAGCGTGCATCTGATGGAAAGATGGCGTATGCCCGTAACTACCTAATTAACTATTGTTGTTCTCAGGAAAACGCACAATACTCTTTTCTTCAGCATTGTCGGGTAAAACGTATTCTATAACCAGCATTTATAAGTGTCCCTGTAACCAACATTGTTCAAGTGGATCACGACTGGTTCGGTCGACTGGAATACGGAATTTTATTAATCTAGACTTCATGACATATTTTCAAGCAACTGAAAGACAGGGCAACAAAAATAGACTAAACATCACAAAATACATTTGAATACAGAAAAATCATTTCTACTATCTTTGATTCGACATCGTTATAAGCATCTTAATATCACATTTAACCCAAACTCAATAGTTTAAAATGTATCCAGCCGTTTTGCCTTGATAACGCAACAATATTCCAATTCAAAAATCACGTTAGGGTAGTGATCTTTGTCATTCGTATCATTAACCGTACATTACAGTAGAGAAATACGACGTTACGACTTTAGACTGAGCTACTTCCCGCCTTCAGTGAGAACACAGCTTGCTTTAGAACGCTCGCTCGCTCAGAGCAAATGCACGCCCAAAATATCTTCCTATCGATTTTGAGAGCGTGTCATCTGGTGGAAAGATGGCGTATGCCCGTAACTTCCTAACTCACAACCTCTTAGTTCCGCATTTTATACTTTGTCTTCATCAACCGAGATTCCTTTTACGGTAAGATTATTTTTGAGTTACGAGGTTGAGAAAAGTAAGTAAAAATGCTGGAGACAGTGAGCGACAGCGACACGGCGACTTAATTAAGTTGTGGGGACGTTTTATCGCATTTTAGTTAGTTATGTTTATTTTGTGTTAGGAAGACATTTTCGGGTATTGGTTAAATGTCGTGTCGTGAAAATGTGAAAAATTGCTTTTGGAATTAATGTTTTTCATGTTTTAACAACATATGTAAATTATTGGAACTGTTTTAATGATGTTTATTTTACGCATAATTGAGTAAGAAAAATTAAATTATTCAGATAATATGATACCAGTATTTGTGTGATGACCGGTTTAGCTCAGTGGAAGTAACGATGCCTGCGAAGCTGAAGGTCCTTGTGCATTTTTTAGAAGTGACTTTGACTTTTAAATGGAATGAATCTGATCTCGGATTCCAATGGAGTCCAAGAACTTTTATTCCTTTGTCGTTCTCCATTTCGGCAAAGGGGACACTTTTCTGCCGCTCACCATGAGTATCTGGCGGCTGTACTGCCGCAAGTATTGCGGGCGAGTTACTAACCCACTTTCTCAATGAAAATTTGGCAGTTTCGCATATATCTATTAGTTCTCGCTGAAGAGCGAGTGCTTCGGCTTCGGTATCTGCACCCGATACGATGTCGTCGACGAAGACATCGTTCAATAATACATGGGAGGCCAGTTTGTAGCGTTCGGCTTCGTCGTGAGCCAGTTGCCGAATTGACACCGAATGTGACCGTATGTAGTCACGTAATGGCTCGTCGGGCGACCGGCGCCAGAGAAGTCGTTGAAAATCCCTATCGCATTCACGCACAAGAATATTACGATACATTTGCTTAATATCGCAACAAAAACAAATAGCATGTACCCGAAATTTTAGAAGTACGTCTACTATGTCCAGGTGAAGTTTTGGACCCGTTAGCAGAACGTCATTGAGTGAGTATCCGCTACTCGAAGGATTGCCCGCGTCCTACACAATTCGAGTACGCGACGTTTCACTCGATTCTTTAATCACGCAGTGATGTGGAATATAATAACTCGCACCAGCTGGGGGGTTGTCATCCACGAGCTCCATGTGATTGAGGTCCACGTACTCTTGGAGGCACGCATGGTAGTCCGCCTTCAGTTGGGGGTTCCGTTCCAGACAGTATTCTAGTTTTTGAAACCGAGCTAGTGCTATTTGTCGAGACTCGCCAAGCGGCGGTGCATCTGGCTTAAAAGGAAGTGCGACCACGTATCGTCCTTCCTCGTCACGAGTATGAGTCTTTCAAAAAAAGGACTCGCCTGGTTCCTCGTCGGGAGTGTAACTCCGCTTTTCGGGAACGGACTCCAGCTCCCAAAACTTCTGCAGGTTGTCGTTGTCAAACGATCTAAAGCAGGCTTGGATTAGAGTCGGAACATTCGTATCTAATGATACTTTACGTAATAAAAGATAACCTAGGACACTATTCATCGCATTCGGCGTGCCTGGAGGCCCAGTGATAGTGTTATCTAACAATATATGGGATAGTATATCCGCGCCTAATAACATTTCAACGGGCTGGGGCGTATGGAAATCAGGATCAGCTAAAGAAAGGCCCTTTAAGTACGACCACTCAGTATAAGGTACCGACACACTGGGCATTCTTGAAGTTAAATGAGGTAAAATCAATGCCTCTATTGGAATTATTGGTTGTTGTTTACCTTTCGGCGTAATTCTACACGAAACCATACCCTTAGATTGCACCGGCACTATGTCACCTATTCCGAAAATAGGTAAACTATTATGTTTACGCTTCAGGCCCAGGCGCTGAACCCGTATCTACGAGGCACCGCACTAAAGAAACGCTATTATTACCCAAATGCACATTTACCATAGCCGTAGAAAGAAGCAGCGTGTTGTTGTTGTTATTAGATATCTGTATCTTATTTGCCGCGTAATTATTGTGAATGACCTGTTCCATATGATCCCCCGTAGGAGGGAGCGAGACGGCAGTAGATGTCGCAGCTTCACTTATAACTAATGAGGATTGCGGCGAAATCAAATGAATTAAACTATGGTGTCGTTTATTACATGTACGGCAAACATAATTAGATTTACAGTTTTTTAAGTCGTGTCCGACGTTTAAACAATTGTAGCATACGTTCTTGTTTTGTACAAATGCGTATCTGTCTTGCGGAGACAAATTTAAAAACTCAGTACATTTCATTAAGAAATGTGAACCATTACACTTCAAGCAAGAACGCGCCTTAATATTGTTGACATTAGGTCGAGTATGCTCTGCAGGTGAAGCTGTGTTTGCAACAAATGACCTGCGTGGACCTAGATTTTTAACAGGTGTGCCTATATTATGCAAATTAGTTTTATTAGTGGACTGTTGGGTTGACGTTATCGAACGCATTGTTATTTCTTCGGCGGTAATTTCGCGTTCTAAGAAAGTAATTAACGTGTTTACTTTGGGTATCTTAAACGGATTTGATAATGAGCGTTCGAAATTTCTTCTAACACTGATAGGTAATTTACGCAATAACGTATGTAACAACATAAAACTCCATTGATTAACGGGAAACTCCATAACCTCCAATGCCTTAATATTTTCTTGGGAAATATTTAATAAATTACGTACACTCCTAGACGATTTCTCTGAACAAACTTCAATATCCATAATGCGATCTAAATGTTTAGATGCAATTATCCTGTTGTTCTCATAGCGAGATCGTAAGATACCTAACGCAATTGAATAGTTATCTTCCGTTATAGGGATAGATTTGATTAAGTTGTACGGCTCGTTTTTAACTGAAAGAAGTAAATATCTAAGTTTCTCCGTATCCGTGTAGGCACTGTTGTTATGCACAAGCGAACGAAATAAATCATAAAATGCTGGCCACGAAGTCGCATCGCCATGAAATTCCAGTAACGATAATGTAGGTAGATTTCTTCTGTTACTAATAAACGCGTCTGTAGACGTCGATGGCCGACTCATACGACGTTTTTGGTCGTCGGCGGTCTTTAGGTTATTTAAATGCGTTACAATTGCATAGTAAAAATCGTTGAAGTCATTACGAATTTTAATGTCTGTGTTAAATTGTTGCGCTTTGATTAGCGACTTCTCGATGTTGGTCTGAATTTTGTTGAACTTCCGTTGATGTACAGTTAAATCAGTAGTTCGCGAACGAAATTGTTGTTTGTTGGTCGCTGCGAACTGAAGAGTTCGTTTTAACTCGTCGAGGATTAAATCACGATTCCGTTTCGTCCGTCATTTTGCGTTACAAAGATGGCGTTCTAACGAATTCTAATTGCGGTTACAATGAGTACGTAGTACTGCAATGAAATTGAACAAGACAACACAAACTGGAGAATTATCCGGTTCTGAAGGAACAAAATTTATGTACGGTAATGAATCAGGGATTGGTGCACTTACTGTAAGTCGTACCGCTAGTCCACGTGCTGGTTTCCTCGAAGAACATGACACCGTGGGATATCTAACCAATGTTCTGAGCTCATATACCACACAAATCCATAGGTGAAGCACTAGTCTCAATTTCCAGTGGGAAAGAGTTCTCGCGAGAGTATTTTAGAACGGAGAAAGATTTTTTATATGCACACGCACCGGCGGATAGATTTCAACACTCGCTTTTCGTAGAAGGGCGCGAGAGGGCGCCGTTGAAGTGGGTGCGTTCCGATATCACAGGTGTTACCAATCCCAATAAGAAATGAATATTAATCAGAACGCAATTATCGAATTTGTGTTGTCTTGTAACTATGTATGAAAATACCTACTTGAAAATAAACAAATAAACGAAAAAGAAACTATTCTGTTACAGTACGGAACAAAGATGAATATTGATGAAAGGAGCATAGGTGTCTTGTGTAAGCCGCTACAACGTTTGATAGTTAAATAAAAATAATATACATATATATATATATATTTCTAGGGGCGGCACTCCATACATGTAACTGAAACAAAAGAAAAAACAGCAAATATCAATGTGTGGGACATATTTCGACAGTTCTTCTAAAAATACTAAAGTATTTTCTAAAAAAAAATTGATTTAGTGAATAATTTCGGAAATATTCGGTCCGAAAGTAGCAAAAATTGTGTCCCCCACCCCTTCTATTTTCTAAACGGTATGTTCAAAAAATATGAAAAAATTACAAATATAAAGCTTAATAAATACTTTCGACGAAAATTATTTTCAACTTCATCGGACATGCCGTTTTTAAGTTATCGGCAAAAAACTGCGCATCTCAGCAAAAGGACGTAAGTGCCGGGAAGATACGCTCTTTTGTTAGTGTTTTTTTTTAATCGTATTTTTTTCATCTATAGTACATTTTTTTGTATAAACGGCTGCGGAACCCTACATTGAGTATAGTCCGACATGCTCTTGGCCGGTTTTTTTATTTTTGTATTCCTAGTAGTAGGTATAAGAATTTTCTGGCTATCAAGAGTATCATGATATAAATGCATATTATACTTTGATATAAGCTTTGTATTGTAATTCTTTATCGTAAAATAAATCATCTTATCTAATGCTGCAATGCTATTTTTGATTTCAAAAATCTCACGAAGCTCAATTTTCTGCGAACACAACGAGCATTTCTTCAATTTAAAATCTTATTACGCTAAATAAACAGCACGTTCGTAACGATGCTATAAACGCAGCCATTTTGCTGTAAACAGATTTTTTGATTCTATTAAAGATAGACTCGATGTAATGAAATGGTCTGGTAAACGACGAGAAAGAGTTTTAATACAATGTCATGGGTTCTTACGTAGGAAAGAGTATGCACTGAACTCGATCGCATTGCTCGTGGGGCACTTTGTATTTTTTTTTTATTTACACAATTTTGACACATTATTACAACTCAATAAAACGGGGCATAATCGCGAATACATGTGATTTACTTGACTACCTTTGCAGTGGCATGGCGTCCATATAAGCCGATTCTCACTGGGTTGTCCAAAGAAAGGCCTATAATCACCTTTTTCTTGAAATATGAATAAATGAATACGCTGCGGCTTCCCTTATAATTTTTGACTGACTGTTGAGTCTGAGTGTTGAGTTTGTTTCGGCTTTCTTCTCAACAGTGGTCTTCTCTTGGGAAAGAGGAGGAATACTGTTGAGAAGAACTCTCTCAGAAGAATACTCTTGCCGCAGAGTCATACTTGTAAAAGTGGCCTACTTACAGAAAAAACAATTTGAATTTAACTTTCCTGACGCCTCTGCTACCTTGTGTTCATTGGTAAGTTTTAATAAAAAATTAATTAATGTTTTATAGGTATAAGTATACATTACCGAGAGAAGACAAATATGCTAAGTGATATTTATTTTTGGTGCTATTGAATTATGAAGGTTCATTGAGGAGTGAAATGACACTCCTGTATAGGTAAACATGCTCCATCGTCGACTTAATCGTCGCTTACCAAGAGGCGAGATTGAAGTCAAATATCAAACATTCAAAGAAATTAAATGACAATTGACAATGTCACTTACCGACGTACCATAAACATACTTCGTCATCCAATGTTACTTAACTCGGTTTTCAACAAAACTAATAACTTGGCAGATTTTTTAATCCTCGTGTAATACTCAGCAGGTTAGCTTGGGTTTTTTATAAAAGTTCAAAAAATTTTACGATTTCAAAAAAAAAACTATGTTGGCAATTTGATGAAGTTTGGGAAAGTTAGCCGATAAAGCTAGCTTTGGTAAATCAATAACACAAAACTTAGCTATTGAGCATCCGTCTGTTTGGGCAGATTACCTTGTTTGCGCAAGCCTCGCGGTAAGATCTTTGATGTGATTGAACTCCTTATTAGATTAAATGAGAATGTATCGGATTTATTTTCGCTTTGATGCCGAAATCAATGTGGGTTTTTTTCAATTGAAGCATTTACATAATCAAAGGTCAGAATATTTACCTAAACTTCGCGGGAGGGCATAATTAAGAGTGGTAAATAACCACCAAAAATAAAGGAAATAATTCGTGGAGGAGAAAAAGTCGTAATCCCTCTTTTTTTCACCGTAGTCGGGTAAAAAGTATCTTATCCACTTGAGTGCTTTCCGCAACTGTAGTTGCATGTCACTTGAGTGGTTATAACCATCTGGAGATACCCAGCCTACCCGTCTACCAAAAATAGCTGAAATGTTTGTATGTGTCGTTGTGGCTTCATCAAGCCAAATCAGCTAAACGGATTTCAATTATTTATGGTACACGGGTAGCTGGGTATCCACAGATGGTCAAAATATACTTTTAATCCGATAACGCTGAAAAAATTGAGGGGTTATGACTTTTTCGAACGAAGTTGCGGGCATTTTCTATCCATAATATAAGTCCATCCAAATAGAATTCTCAATATGAAATATTTAAGTATCTAGTCGTACATCATTAGTTATACTTATTGTATAGACTTTTCCATTTTTTTTAACAATATTCATTTCATTGAGATGGATGTCGACAATGCCGAGAATGGGGCCAAATAAACGAACAAAAAACGCTCAACATACATTTGCTAGATCGATGCCAATCCAATCTAAAAATCGCTCAAACGCTTTCATATCAAGATAATTGAATAAATGATTGCACAAACAGCCAATTACGAAATCGACGTACAAAGGGAACGACTTTACTCACTTTAGCTAATTAAAAACGTCGATGTCACCTACCAAATTCAATTTTCACCGGTTGTACCAAAATCGGTCGGATAACAACCCTTGCATTCATAGGTTTAGAGTATAAACTATATTTTGAAAGTAGGATGGCCGCAATGAAAGAATCGTATCTCTATGCGATTGTGAAAACGATTGTCGTTCATAAATCATTTTGAAATCAAATTGGTTAGGTTATGAAGATGTAACGTGTTTTGGTTTTGCTTTTGATTTCGACGCTGGCAAATTAATATTGCATCCCTTTGAAACTCAAATTAGAATAACCGTGAAGATCATAGACAAGAAGAAGAAGATAGACAACCTTTCTCCTCTAAGACAATAGAGATGATAACTTTTTAATTACTAGTTCGTCATTTAGATTATTAAAAAAAATGGAGGAGTATTTATTATTATTGTACGGAATTAAATGATAATGGCAACACATTGAGTCAAAATGTCTACGTTTTGACGTCACGAGCCCCCACTCTTAAACTTTACTGTGGCTTAGAGCGTGCTGCCCCGGTCTGGCTCAAGGCACTGGTTCAAGTCCAGTATCGTCGAATTTTTTTTTCATTTGTTTCTGATCTTTGTTTATAATTTACTGTGACTTATTAAATCTGAGTATTATTGATTGAATTTAAAAATAAAAAATAAACTAATTCCAGTTAGAATATCGTTTTTTGTAGTCTGGCATTATGTCTATTTATCTACCTATACTACTACATATACACATAAAATAAAGTTGAAAAGTGGTAAAGAAATTTCTTGGCCGCTCGTACTTATATGTCATACATTGAGTAGTACTCATACTAATTTATTTATAAAATACTAGAAGGCACCCGCAACCACTTTCGCTCTTTTCCTTGCGTAGTCGGGTAAAAGTATCCTATAACCATCTTTATATCAGGGTCATTCTTACACAAATCGACCTAGTCCCAAACTAAGCAAAGCTATGGGTACTAGGCGACGATATACATACTATATAGATAAATTGTAATACTTACATACATAGAAAACATTCAAGACCCAGCAACAAACATTCGTGCTTATCACACAAACACTTGCCCTGGCCAGGATTCGAACCCGGGACTGCTAGCTTCGTAGGCCATTGTACAACCCACTGAGCCAAACATGTCGTCAGCTGTGGATGCCCAGGTATCCGTGTACCAAAAAATGTTAAAAATCCACATAGCCGTTTTGACGTAATGAGGGCGCAACTTCTAACTTTAATAAACACATTAGTCTGCGTAAAGGGAATCGTCAAAACAAAAAGGAGATGAGACAGGAAAAGCAAGATATTTACAATCTCCATCTATCTCAATATCCAAGGCCCCAACAGGCGGATTCGTGGAAAAATCAAACGGTTCCGATCCGAAATTGACAAATGCCGCTTGATTATCCGCCCCGGTGGCCGCGGTAACTAGTGTTGTGAAAAACTCGAGTGTTTCTGAGACAACTCGACACGTAAAGTTTTATAAACGTCCCGAATCACGGTTAATATTACGAGTCTTTTAAGCCCATATCCCGCCATTAACGGGATGCATCGAACATTTGTAAGCTATTTTTTTGTGAGTTTTTTGTCAAATGTAGTATATGAAACAGGCTGGTTTTTAGATATGTGTTTTTTGACTATATAACCTAATCAGTGATTAACGCCGAAACATGTTTGATGAAAATTTCCTCGATAGAAAAGTTATCCGAAAACACGTCTTCATTTTCAGTTTTTTTGTCTAGTTTGAACAAACGATAGAATAATAAACGGCTAAATTATGTAAAAATGACATTGTTCCCTTTATCTTTTACGTGATTAACTTAAATGTTAACAAAACATGATAATATCTTCGATTTCATTTTACTTTTACATCTGGCGCTTACGCCAAGCATATCAGTGTTAAAGCTTTCTCTTTTTTTGAAGCGTCCCTTATTACAAATTCCGCTCATTGGCCGACTCGCCGTTTGGGGCGTAGTTTACGAATAGGCATTCCTTAACGATGCAGGCCCTTAAAGAAAAAAATACAAAAACAGAATCGAGAAAACAAATCTATATAATTATTGAACCTGCTCACAAAATTTCAAAATAATCGGTCAAGAAATGCGACCCGTAGAGGAGAATAGCCAGATTTTTGCCCAATCTGAAACGGTGTCGTTTCGCTCGCTCGGCACAAACTCGACTTACTGGGTGGATCAACTTTTTCTCGTTGCCTTTCTCTTGTTATTCTGTCCCGTATTTTCTGTACTTACGAAAATGTTAAAAATCTAGGCTATTAATATACTGCAGACACGAGCCCTTCAAAATGAACCTATAATGGCTGAAAAAAATTGTGGATTTTAGTAAGTGGTGCGTGTCACAACACATAACTTACTTTGTATTCATGAACTAAAATGTCACGTCGGTTGTCTAAGAAATGGTATCCAAAATAAGAATAAGATCTTTGAAGATTCTAAGCTACGTAGCGTATACTATCGGGAATGTAATATAAAATGCACACATCTGAAAACTTAATGTTCCCCTATATCCATCATCCCAATTTGAGTATTTTTGTGAATCTAGAGTTCGGGTTTAATTTTGGAAATAAAGATGGCAGTGAAAGACTCTCGGCTATTTGAAAATTCGAGCTCTTTATAAAACTTATATCTCTGTTCACGCTCAACTCGGCTCGGGACTCATAGTTTTGGTGTTGAACTAGTCTTATATTATCTGACTCGACTCTACTAAATAACTATAACTCTAGAACTTAAGTCTTTCCAACACTAGCGATAAGCAACTGGGCCTGGCACTGGGGTTCCGTATCGACAAAACCGGGTATACAACAAGTGTAACGAGACACCTCACCGGTTCATCTTGGTTGTGTCTGTGATATATACTATGATATTTCTCAGTGTTTTTTTTCCAGACAAGTTACTTTACGACCGTGGCATTATTCCGGATTTTTGGCGGTACTCATTTAGTTTCCGGCATGGATGTGTTTATGTTAATTGACGTTGAAAGTGATTGAAAGTCACCTATGTTAACAAAGAAAAAACAAGACTAATTATATCGTGATCGTAAAACACATTACAATAAAAATGAGAATAAAAATCATTTTGATATCAGAAGAACGTTAAAAATGTTTTGAAATTGGTGGTTGACATATCTGGTATTGACATTTTATAATGCGGTCGTATCGTATTGAAATGGTTACTTTGTTTGGGTTTCATTTGTTTGTATTTGTTCTCTTATTTAAGGTATTTGTAGTTTTCTATCTATAATCTGTTTCATCTTATAAATTTAGTTTAAGGTTTATATATACTTTTTATTTTGTCTGTAATGTAAAATATTAATTCTTAGAAAAGTAAAAAAAATGTAACTCAAAAAAAATTTTAGTGTATGAAATAAAAATAACGACTTTGAGAACTCTTATTCCTGCCACAAAACATCCACTAAATAATCATATTTGCTGAAAAATATATTTTCAGTTTCGGTTATATGCATGGAGTGCCCCCTCCTCGAAATAATATTTCTTTATTATTTAACTATCAAACTAAATAGCGGCCTATACAAGACACCTATAATACAAATTTCATATTTGTTTTGAGTAAAATGCCTGTGACATACGGACGGACATGACGAAAATACAAGCGTTCCAATTTTGCCATTTTGGCTACGGAACCCCAAAAAAACACCACACGCTTTATTCCTCAAACTAACGAAAAACTTCAATAATTAAAGTGCCACGTACCAGGTTTTCATTTGTCGCAATAAATCTGGTTTGGAGACCGGTACAAAAAATGTTTTCACGGCTGCTTTTGATGTTGATAGATTGGAATGGAGAACAATGGCAATGTTGTTTGTATGTGATTGTAAATGTATCCAGTTCTTTATTAACTCATACAGTTATTACACAATGACAGCCAACTAACAACTGTAAAGGATACAGACACAATATAAAGCAAAAGACCAAGACGTCGAAGCTCCAGTAATGGATAAATCAGTTGTATTTTTTTTTCTAGAAGGCGCCCGCAACTTCGTTCGCGGAGGAGAAAAAGTCATAAACCCTCTTTTTTTTAGCATAGTCGGGTAAAAAGTATCCCATAACCACCTGGAGATACTTAGCTACCCGTGTACCAAAAATAGTTGAAATCCGTTAAGCCGATTTAGCGTGATGAAGCCACAACGACACATACGAACATACAAACAAAACAAAATAAATATTTTCGTTATACCTCCAAATAGTCTGTAACAATCATTATTTTGAAAATATCTTCAACTAGCTTTTGCCCGCGACTTCGTTCGCTTATAGCTTGAATTTCAAAAAATCCTTCTTTAGTGCGCCTCTACTAACATCTCTAACGGAATATGTGTTTCAATTCTCGTATTCCTACCGTCGGCAGTTTAGGCTATGCATTGTCAGTCAATAGTTATAAGTCACGTTACTTTGTTATATAGCTGTAATTTGAAAAAAAAACAGATGTAATTCGACAATTGAGATTGAACTATTGATAATATGGAACATTAGGTAGGTTTTGCGGTATTTCTTTATATACCACATTAACAGATCCGACCAAGCTTGCTCTCGAGTAAGCCACGTAAAACTGGCCGGGCGAGAAGCACTCCCCCATAAGATCTATACCTGCTGTTTTCAGTGACTGATCCTGAGACTTCTTGATCGTCATCGCGAAACAGACCTTAAGGAGGAGCTGCACCCTTTTAAATTCAAATGGGTATTTCAAGGGTATAAATGATATCCGGGGTATGTACACAAATTCACCTTGAGCACAGCCAGTAATTACGATGGCTTCTATAACGTTTTTATGTAAGGCTTTCACACGCAGTCTAGTTCCATTGCACAACTTCAGTTGATTGAGATTTCGCAACAACATTACTCGAGCACCCCTTATGTGCGAAGGTAGGCCGGGTGGTTTAAGTGCATTTAAAAACTCTACGCGGTAGTTTAATGGCATCATCTGTGTCCACTACACATCGAGTCTACAGACTTGTGTTCGTATTCTGAACCTTCGAACGACTTCAATAACATTTTATTAATAACGGAAGCCTGGTGGTTCTTAGGTGTCAGAATCGCTTATTCACACAACCACTCCATGGACTTGCTGTGTAGATTTTGAACATCTGGGTAAATTTGAGAGATTCGGTCGTCAACGGTCCGCACAACTAAGGCGAGATCCGATGGAGTTGTAATCCTTCCCTCAGTTTCTATTCTCCATTTCCTATTTTAAGAAGAAGGTCGGAGAATTCTCCACCGGAAATATCACCCTTCAGGTACACTCGCATATTTATTTTAAGGTGGAGTTTTTTGATTATTGGCCTAATATTTGAAGCCTTAATGCAAGTTTTAACTTATTCAGCTCGAGTTCCCCGCGGAAGTCTGACGAAAGTCTCCAGCTAACAACATAGTGACTCCACCCATCATAACTTCGTTCCCTCTAACATCTGTCAAAGTTCTATTCAGCGCTTCACAACACCCTTTGCGCGCCATTGTACTTTCGTCCCTTATTTCACCCCTTTCAGGGATGAATTTCCAAGAATGCTGAAATTAGTTTTCTTAGTTTTAAATGAAGAGTCTATACGCCTGTATATGCGTGTTTTCTGGACTTGTCCGAAGCGTTTGACCTGGTGGTATACGATAAATTATGGGACAAACTAGCTAAAACTGGGCTACCACCCGAGTGCACAGAGCTGTTAAAATATTGGTACAACAACCAGGTCAATCAGGTGAGATGGGCTGGGGAATACTCAGATGAGTATACGTTACAGTTTGGGGTCAGACAGGGCGGTTTGTCCTCGCCTACCCTGTTTAACCTCTATGTGAACGAGCTTATTGAGAGAATCAGCAGCACACGTGTAGGGTGCCATATTTGGGGTACTTGTTTTAACAACATAAGTTACGCGGAAGACATGGTGCTGCTGGGTCCAACAGTTGAGGAAACTTGTCGGTGTATGAGAGGGCTATGCCGAGCAGCATGGTCTTAGGTACAATGCAACCAAAAGTGAGATAGTCATCTTTAAAGCTCGGAAATATAACCCGATAACCGTACCTAGAATCATGCTGGGAGGCGTGCCTCTTAAAGTTGTGTATAAATTTAAATACCTGGGGCATACGCTCACCGGAGAACTGAAGGATGACTTGGACCTTGAGAGGGAGAGGATGGCTATGGCGGTAAGAGGCAATATGCTTGCCCGCAGATTTGCACGTTGTAATAAGCAAGTAAAACTGACGCTCTTTAAAGCATATTGTCAGTCATCTTATACGTGCAGTCTGTGGGTAAGTTTTACGCAAAGGGCCTTTAACGCAAGTCGGGTGCAATATAATAACATCCTCAGGGTGCTGTTGAGGCTGCCGAGGCATTGTAGCGCATCCGGTATGTTCGCTGAGGCGCGAACAAATGATTTCTTTGCCATCAGACGTAAAAGAGTAGCGTCGCTGCTAAGGCGCATCCGCGGCAGCGGCAATAGCCTTCTGAGGGTGCTTGCCGAGCGGCTCGATTACCCACTCTCCAAGTACTGGGTTGATGTGGTGATTGGCAGAGCTAAATAAACCGGTCACTCTATGCCAGTATTTGCATTAATTAACTAGTATTTTTGGATTTAAGTTCAGTAACGTAGCTTATAAGCCCCATTGTTTCTAACAAAATATGGATCCTGAGGTCTGAATTAAAGAATTTTTTTAGTTTTTAACCGACTTCAAAAAAGGAGGAGGTTCTCAATTCGAACTATTTTTTGTATGTATGTTACTCGATATCTCCGAGAACCATGAACCGATTTTCAATTTTTTTATTTGTATTTGTTAGGTTCGGTAAGGTTAGGATTAGGCTTACTGGGACCACCCTCGTAGTATAGATATTGGTCAATCCCCTCTGGAACCATCTGTCTACTTTCACCATCAGTCTACTTATTGAAACGATTTCCGATGCCGCGTTCATAGCATTTTCAATCTTTAAAAATCCTAAGCAAATTTTCCTACATTGACGTAAATATGATTGAAAAGTTGGTAAAACAAGATCAGATAAGAAACAATATGCGCACGTAATATCTCACCCTCTTCACCTGTCTTGTGCATGAACTTTCTGCATTTTCCTTAAAATTTGGCTTTTTATTATGGTGTGACATCTTGTTTTGAAGATCCTAAAAGTTATGTACTATGTAAATTTGTTTTAATTAAACAGTTTCTTAATGTACAGAGCTCTATAATTATAATGTAATACACATCTACCTTAATATAATAAGCGGCTGACAGACAACACATGGCCTTGATAGGCCCATTCTCATTTTAGATAATCTACACTATAATAAACTTTTAAAAAATGTTATAATAAATAATACGGTCTATTTGAAGATTTCGTTTTTTGTGTGTTTGTATGCTTCGTTGTGGCTCCATCACTATTTTGATTATAGTACACGAGTAGTACCCACAAAAAGGATACCTTTTATCCGATTACGCTGAATAAAACTGGGTTATGATTTTACTTTTTCCGCGAATGAATATGCGGGTGCTTTCTAGTAATATTATAAGAAAAGAAGACTCTCTCTTTTGAATTTACCGAAAGCTGCGCAGAACCGCGTACGTGCGGGAAATTTATTTGCAAACATTGCGGCGCTCAAAAACCGAACGGTCGTGGATTACGCAAGATGCACGTTAATGTATACCGAACGGCCTCAGAACTGAGGCCGCCAATGCTACAGTATCATAACATAAAAAGTTAAGCTCTAAGAAACGATCTTTGATAGTGTCCCGTGTGCCCTATGGATATGAAGCAAATTTAGGGGACTAAATTTGTTTCATATCCATAGGGCACACGGGGAATATGTAAAGAATTATTTCCTGCACTAGGGACGAAAGGCATATTTTCAGACTAAGACGAAAATATTTAGAGGTAGGTGGTGTTCCAGTAACGTATACAATACTAAGTAAACCTTATTGTGTTCCTTATCTCTTTAATTTCTTCTATTATACTTTAAACTTAAAAGTTAAAGTATTTGCCAGAAATAAAACTACCTTAAATTCAATATGATAAAAGGCTTACCAAAAGTTGACGCAAAGTTTCAACCCTATTACAAACAAAAGTATTCCGAATCGTAATCCACCGATTTTATATTGCTGTCCTTTCGATTTTATATTGCTGTCCTTTACACGCTTAAGAATAAAAGCGAGTGAAAATAAAAAAATATGTAAAAATGGAGGAAACTGGTAAAGATTGGTAGGGCAGGTGAAGGTGAGTTTGTTTTCTTAGAGCCTATACAGGATGATTTTAAAATCCTAAATATTTTTAGACTTACGAATATACAATGTATTTTATCTATTTAATGCAATTCTCAACAATAAAACACATACATGTCTGATATAAAACGGTTTTTGCAAAATGGTATTAACCATAATTATTGAAAACTACGTACATATTTTCCCACGCGAACGTGTGACATACTAACATATAATGTATTGCAGTAATACTCGTATAGCAAAATATAACTCAGAATAGTCAAAGGACTCCTGGCCAAACTGGGACTTTCTGACCATACGGATTGAAGACTGTACGGTGAGCAGGCAGAAGCAATATAACACATACTCAGTGAATGTCATGCCCTCGCCAGGTAGAGAATTTGGTATTGAGTACCCAAGGCCAAAGGAATTCCAGACGCTCCATTAGTAATCTCTCATTCGGTTTATGGAGCTGATAGAATAAATTATTGAGTAGCAAACAGGGGTAATACAAAAGATCCCACTAGTTGAAATATATCCGTAAGGGCCCCTAGTAGTAAGATAAGATAATATAACCTATAGCTTTTGCCCGCGGCTTCGCCCGCGTACTACACGTAATTTTTAACCGTCTACAGAAAAAGACGTTTTCAGTTTGATCCTTATGTAGGAATGTATGTATTATCTCGCGTTTGGCTGAACCGATTTAGATTCGGTTTTCGAAAAAGTATTTGTTACCTTCCGGTCTCGGTATACGATGTTTTGGTAAAAACTGTTCTCTTTTTTTTAAAAGCAATGATTGCAATAATTGTTGTATTGTTACACCGGCAATTATGATTAATGCAGATTTCTACTCTTGAATAAAAAAATTTGCCCGCGGCTTCGCTCGCGTCAAATTCGGGGTCATTTTGAATTTAAAAATCAGCTAAGAGCATGTCGGACCATGCTTAGTGTACGGTTCCGCAGCCGTTACTACAATAATAAGCACTACAGACCAGCAAAAGAGCGTGCGGCTTACATCCTTTTGTTAAGAAGCGTAGTTTTTCGGAAATATCTCAAAAACCCTGTATCCGATCTTATTGCACACAATGTTCGTTGAAAGTATTTTATTCGTAAAGTTATTAAATTTTACGTTTGTATTTTTTTACGACTTACGGTTTAGAAAATAAAGGGAGGGAAGGCACAAAATATTCCTTAACTCGATTTTTTTTCTTAGAAGCCTGAAAGTGTTTTCACTGCCCAAAGGTTGTCTGGAAGAGATCGCTGTTTAGCGAAAGGACCGCCTGTTGTTTACCTCTCCTTGAATGTATTGTAATTAATGTCCCAAAAAAAAAAAAAAACGACACCTATAATATATATTTAAATATTTTCACATTTCATCCCCATCGCACACCAACAGGCAGATGATATTTCACGTCTGCTACGTTGGATTTCAAAATCAATGCCATTTTCGTAATTACCGTCCTAAAGAACCATAAAAACGACAGTCATTTATTTATTTATTTATTGGTTCAAAAAAATTACACAGCATTACAGTAATAATTAATGCACTGCGAAATTTAGGACAGAATGTATACAATACAAAAAGGGTACAGTGTACAATCAAGAAGTAGGTTTGTCAATATTATTATTATTTTTAGGTTATATAATTACACAAATTCAAATAAACGAGGTATTGAACATTATACCTGCACAATACAATGTTGATAGTTAGGTTGTATTTATAATCACATGAAAATGTGTTACACATAAGATAAAGCAATATACAAAAAGAAACCTTAATGACTAACTGAGGACGGACGGTCATCCATTGCCTCACAAAGGTTTTTGCAATTGGCACAAATTAGCCTCCAACTACTGGCAAAAATATCGCAGTCAGGAGCCAACTTGAGAAGTGCGATGATGTAGTGCAAAACACGAACCAGTGGTGATTGCCTGTACGCCGCAGTGCGCGCTTTAGGAGCCGCAAGTAGGTCCCGGTTACGTGGTCTGAAATTAAACTTTGCCACAGATAGAGAAGGGACGAGGAGCCGTACCACCTGCGAGATCAGTTGAGGGCAGTCTGAATCCCCACGTAATATTCTGCATGCCTCGGTCAGAAGTGCATAATTACGCCTCACTTCTAGGGAGTTAAAGCCCAGGGTTTCAAGCAAATATTTTGTTGGGTAAAGGAAAGGATAGTACCCATAGATTTTTTTAAATAAAAATCTCAGAAACGACTTTTGTATTTTCTCCAGAAGCAAGGCGTAAGTAGCCTCATGGGGATTCCACACTATAGACGCTGCCTCCAATTTACTCCTGACTAGAGCCGTATAAACCAGGACCGTTAACGCGTTGTCAAAATCACGAGCGTTGCGGATAACAAATCCTAATCTCCGATAGCAGTCGGTAGCTAGGGTTCTCATATGAGCATGAAAATTGAGGTACGAGTCAAATATGACACCTAGGTCTTTAATAGTATCAACACGGT
Source organism: Hedya salicella (assembly GCA_905404275.2). Lineage (NCBI taxonomy): Eukaryota > Metazoa > Arthropoda > Insecta > Lepidoptera > Tortricidae > Hedya > Hedya salicella. The sequence continues at coordinate 11,834,779 of FR990111.1, read as the reverse complement.
TTATTGATTCCGTCCATAACCACTCACTTGCTTTTGGATTTTAAAAATGGTGGCCTATATTGCTCTGTCTTTTTGTGCAGATTTCCGCGAGATACCGTGTTTTATTGAAAAATTCATAACTTGGTTGTTTTTTTTACACTCAAAAGCTAATGAAACAAAAAATCTGATGGTGTTACTTGTTTTATGGATTACTACATTGAAAATAATTATAAAAAATGCGTAAAACTGACATATTGATAAAGTTGATGAATTCAAGCAGAAATATATTTTTAGAAAAAAACTAAAGCGATAACATCCTTTTTGATGACATGCAAAAAATGTAGAGTAGTTTTTCTTTCATTTAATGCCAAATATTGTATAACTGTTCAAATAAAATTGTATTTTTCATCATTTCATTTTTCGATATCTGACGCAAGACGGGGCGATTTTTTTTCTTTGATTCGTGATTTATTTGTGGCTAATTTAAAAACTCAAGAACCAAAATATAGTTCTAATTAGAACAAGCAACTAGTAATCATAAATTAAAATGGATATGTTTTGCAATAATAACGTTAATTACGGTTCTAGGAGTCTAAATAACAAAAATTATGTACGTACCAACGAAGTTTTGGTTTTCAGCCGAACTAAAAACCCTTAAAACCACAATATCACACGACACAAACACATTATAAATCTCTGTACCGTGTGTCTGTACCTAGGAAACCATAATCACACAAAGAAAACCATTAATACATAGAATCACACTGATTTTAAGGTAAATAAACAAAGCCGTTACGCAAAAAACTAATAACGTGCCATGTTACCGGGGCAACTGCCGAACATGGCGCCCCGTTAGGGTCGAACACAACGGGCGCCGCCAGGTCTATGCAGTGTTTTAGAAATTGAGCATACGTTATTTTAAGTGTTACGGTCCATAAATAGTTTAATATAAACAACGTAATATTTGCAAATGTTTTTAGCTACTTTTCATTTACTTTATGTTCGAGTCTTTATCTGTTATTAGGAACAAATCACAAAATGTACCAAACACGATCGCAGCGCTTCAGGTGTGCTCCCATGCCTTACAACGTCAAAGCGAGTAATTGGCTAAATTGCTTTTGGTAGCTACAGCTACCACCACCCGTAACCGTATTTACATGGACCGTTATTTGTTTTATTCGCTAATCCTGTGTAAATAAGTCATAGATGTTAATGATTTAATGTTTATTTATGTAACTTAATACTTTAACTGTTTTAATGACTAGATAATTACGAGAAATATTCTTTATTCTTAAAAATGTTGGCCATTTCAATCGCAAGTCACCGAAAAAATCTCTGTCTTAACTACTTTGAAGTGATATTTTAATTCATAATTATTCATTGGGACCGAAATATAGCTATAATCTGATACTTGGATAAACACTGAATCGTTTGATGTATATCTTTAATAGTAAAATATAAATTTGAATACTGACGGCATTTTTAGAACACTGTGCACTTTTACGCAACTTTACTTTTTCACAACGTTGAGAACGACAGCTAGACAGCTATTTAAAAATATGTTTGTTCTATCATGTTGGCTGCCAATTTTTTTCTGCGTTGCCATCTTATTTGGGTATGTTTTGGTCATAGTTTAAACCGCTCCGAAACTGCCCTTCACAGATTAAAAATCAAAAATTGTATAAAGGTCATCTGGTAGCTCTGACTACCGGAAGCAATTTGTAGGTTATCAAAGTTGGTAGCTCTAGTAACCGAAAGCTAGTGAGTGGCTAACATGTAATTAACAACTAGGGGATTTCGGGATCGGCTAAAATACATCACAGAGCATTTCTCAGAGTGAGTTTGTTTGAGATACTCCATTCATATATCCTGTTAATATCTTCCTGGAGCGATGTAAAGTCAGATAGTTGTTGTAGACCATAAACACGCTTTAGGTCAGCGGCGTAAAGAAGAAATCGCGCATATCTAGGGAGCGACGCCAAGTCATTAATCATGACGCCGAACAGAAAAGGACCTAGAATTGAACCCTGGCTTATTCCGGAGCGAGTATGGTAGGAATCGGAGACGAAGCATCCGTGCTGCACGTACTGCTGCCTATCGCGTAGATAACTTACAAAAAACTGGAGCAGTTTTGGCGAGAAACCGATGTTACATAGCTTTGTTAGTAGTATGTCGTTATCTACGCGATCAAAGGCTTTTTTAAAATCGAAGTACAGCACGTCTACCTGTATCCCCCTATCCAAATGCTCAGAGATAGAGTTTACTCATTTATTGTTAGAAATACTCCTATGAAGTTTCGAATAAAATAGTCTATCTAATCTCGTTTCCCCATACAAACTTTGGACCCCCATTTCACCCCATTAGGGGCTGAATTTTAAAAAAATCTTCTTAGTAGATATTAACATTATAAAAGCTACAATCAGCTCACTAGGTCTAACGGTTCGGACTGGGCGTTGATTTAAGTGAGTCAGTCAGTCAGTCAGTCAGGACTTTTACGTTTATATATATATAGATAATGTAAAACCTTATCCCGCTCCTTATTATATAAATAAGATGTTTTATAAGTATATATACATGTATTAATCAAAACTTGATTTTCTTCTTTTAGTGATTTATAAAATACTTTGACGGAAGAAACAGTCGCGTGCCACATCTCAATTTTGTTTTATGATTTAGCATGGCTGAATGAGGTTGGTCTCGTTTTCATGGCTTAAAATCCAATAAATTCTTGAATTTTCACTGATAATATTCCCTTTTAATAAAATTTTTTCAGTCCTTTCACTAAGTTATAGCTATAGGCCATCTTGTAACTAAGAAAATACTTTGGCTAGTGTTTAAAAATTCACCCCGTATACCCGCTGTCAATGTGAAAAAGGTAAATATGCGTTCTAAAGAGGATAAAAGAAAAGAATAACAAGCTTATGTATTGATACGTATATATATTTATGAGAGAGGCAAGTAAAAGGTAGGAATGTGTATTTTTCGATACATCATGTTTTCGTATGTAAAGTGGTTAGTCAAACGAATTGCGCGGGACAAAAAAGAATATATTAGACGGTTAAAATTGTCGTATTTAAGGTTATAATCAAATTTTGTTATCACTCTGAAAAAATTTAAATCCTGAGAGAAATAAACCAGTCAGCGTAAATGATTCGTGTAGTTTTTAATCGACTTCCAAAAAAGGAGGAGGTTATATGTTCGATTGTTTGTATTTTTTTTTATGTATGTTCACCGATTACTCCGCCAATTGTGGACCGATTTTAAAAATTCTTTTTTTATTTGAAAGGATATACTTTCGAGGTGGTCCCATTGCTACCAAGTTGGGATCTGATGATGGGATCCCAGGGAAATCCTCAAATTTTATAGGCACTTATAACGTTTTTCATATATTTCCTTAAGCTATTTAAGTATTTGCATATGGTAGTCATCATCTCATCATGCTGAGCTGATGACGGAAGGTAAAACTCCTTAATAGTTACGAGTTAGAGGATAATTCTTAAAAAAGTAAATACGTTAAGACTGTTAGTCATATTCTTTTTAGTGTGTCCCTGAAGTAGTCTCCTTATCACCAAGTCAGGATTAGATGATGGAATTCCAGGGAAATCGAGAGAAACCCTCAAATATTATAGGCACTAACAATGTTTTGTATATATTTTTCTAAAGTTATCAGTTGTCTTCCTCTGGTTGTCATCATTTCATGCTGAGCTGATGATGGAAGGTACAATGAAGTAACCAACTTTTACATTTATTACTTCCAAAGACTCGAGATGCGTGCAAAGTGCCTCCTCAATCTTCCCATTCTGAGCTCTAAAAAATACTTTATATCACTACTAAAATCCATCACTAAAAAGCAAAAAAATAATAATAATAAAAAAAAAGAACCGACTTGAAAATAAACTAAAAAGCCATAAATTATCTTTTATGTACGGTTAGGATCACATTTGAATCACCTTTTGAAGTCTGTGCCAAACCTGAAGTAAATAAAGTTCTTTATTCAACAAACATACGTATTACTATGACTATATATATGTGACAGTTTTTGCGAAAAGGTCCCACTTTGTCGATATGGAGTTATGAGTAGTTCCTAATACTACAGATCGGGTGCGTATTTTCTCACATAACTTTTTAAGTCCTATTATCTTAAGTCCGAAAATATTTCTCATACTATTTTATATCATAATGATCACTCTTCATAATTTTTTTTAATACTAACGAACGAAACTCATAATCATCAGAACTCATAAGATCACTAATCATACAACGCGTCCCGAAAAAAAGGCTTGCTTATATTCATACTGTTTACATACAAGAACAACCCAGCGAACCAGGAAAATAGATTGGGTTACAAATTTGAACGAGCGAGCGAGTAAAACCTTTCAGAGCAGATCCGACGTGGCCGGGTTAGGTTAGAAGGTCAGGCGAAAGCGAAGCGTAGCGAGCTTCCGCCTGGCCTTCGAGGTTATTTTTTTTTTCGTCCCGAAATAAAGGCTTGCTTATATTCATACTGTTTACATACAAGAACAACCCACCGAACCACTACCAGGAAAATAGATTGGATTACAAAATTTGAACGAGCGAGCAAAACCTTTCAGAGAAGATCCGACGAGGCCGGGTTAGGTTAGAAGGTCAGGCGGGAGCGAAGCGTAGCGAGCTCCCGCCTGGCCTTCGAGATATTTTTTTTTTGCGTCCCGAAAAAAAGACTTGCTTGTATTCATACTGTTTACATTTATGAATAGGAAAATTATGATAATTGTCTGTTATGAAGTAAAACAGTTATGAAAAAAATATTATGAGTTTTAACATTTCTTAGTAATGACATTATTAAGAAAAAAAGTATGATAACTGACTGTTATGAGTTCCGATGTTAGTAAAATAAAAGTATGAAGAAAAAAAGTATGAGGAAAAATATTATGAAGAGTGATTGTTAGGAAGAAAAATCGGTAGTGAAATAAAAAATAGGAATAATTTTTTTATGAGAGCCAATATGGACCCCTACAGATCATACGCTATCTTTTGGTGAAATATATATGTCTCTAGGTGCTATAGTTATTTTTTTTTAATTCTTCAAATTTGCAAAAGTGAAAAAGCGGCAATCGAGAAAACGTTGGTTAAAGTTTTGGTTTTTAATTATACTGTTTTTGGTTCGGCGGAATTATCGATAACAAAGCCTATTACCGATAAATATATCTATCGGTAATAGGCTTAAATAACATTTATATAAATACTAACTCGAAAAACATTACACCTATGTTTTAAAAACTGATTTTATACTTGTAGTAATTTTTTAGCGTATGGACTAACAAACTGTCAAAGTGAGACACTAAACTTAAGTCGGAAATAAATTCCGTTCAAAAGATCAAACAAACGACATTAGTATCCATGACTATTAGATTAACAATAACAAACCTTTATCTCATACATAAAATGGGATAAATATACCAAACACATACATTTCACTGAATGAGCACGAAAGTTTAGTAAATCGACAAAGTGTGACGCTCCCTATAGAAAATCACTAAATTTTATAATCCATAAACAAGTACTTAGAATTTGATATTAATACTTTTTATGCTTGATAAGTGTGTTTTAAGTAATCTTATGTTATATATTAAAATACACATGTAATTTGTATTTTTTTATGCTGTACTGTTCAATTCATTTTTTATTAACTTTTTGACATAATAACTAACTAAAGGGAGCCATACCATTATTTCTGTCTTTTTTAGCATGAGAATACATTTATAAATACAACTTTAATGATAAATCTGCGTGTCGTGTTATAAATATAGAAAATACACCCATATTCAGGATTGACATATTTTCGTTCTGTTTTTATGTTCAAGCCTCCGTAACATTCAAACTACTAAGGTTACATATATGATTTTGACTTATTTGAAATCCTTAAAGTATGCCAATTTATTTGATACTAACCACTCTATAACTTCAAAGTACAAGTGTGTTTTTTGCCGTCCCAAGCTTTAACCAACGTTTTCTCAATTGTCGCTTTTTCACTTTTGCAAGTTTGAAGAATTTTTAAAAATTTCTTTAGCACTTAGAGACATAGTTTTTTCACCGAAAGATAGCTTATGCTTTGTTATATTACAAACTACTCATAACTCCATAACTTCAAAGAAGAAATTTTTCCCTATAACAGGCACAAATATGATATCGACGATTCTTTTAGTTATTCGACAAAGTGGGACGCTGGGCACTAAACTTTGAGGCCTTAAAAAGGTGCTTAAATCAGACATTTATGGGTCGACACCAAAATCATAGGTTTATTACAGTATGTTCTATCAGTTTTCATTGAAAGTCGATTTTCGGTAGGTTTTGCCATATTTCACTAAACTGCCCGTAACTCCGTAACTAGAATCGACAAAGTGGGATGTTTTACTAAACTCTCTCACATATATGTAGGTAGATACTAACTAAAGGCTCGCCGCCGCGGTTCTTAGTAGTAATAAATGAATGGTTTGGCACCGACTTCAAAAGGTGATTCAAATGTGATCCGTACCGTACATAAAAGATTATTTATTGCTTTTTAGTTTATTTTCAAGTCGGTTCTTTTTTATTTAATTTCTTTTTTAATTTGAGGTGTTCTAATACACTTCCTTAAAATCTTCGGGTATAGCGGGGCTCCGCTGACATCAGCATTATTTTTTATTATTATTTTTATATTATGGCCGATTCGTATTCTCGTTTGCCAAACGAGGATACGAACCGGCTGATGGTAAAAGATCACCGTCGCCCATAGATACCCGTAACGCCAGAGGAGTCACAAGTGAGTTGCTGTTCGCTCTGGTGGGATTACTGCTCTTTTCTTGAACGCTTGAAGGTCGCTTCGGTCTGGAAATAATGCCAGTGACAATTTATTCACAGCTCAGTTGTGCGAGGCAGGGAATTTCTAGCAAAACGCACAGTTGTGGACTGCCAACTATCTAAGTGGCGAGGATGGAAATATTGTCACGTAAACGTATGGCGGAAAGACATGGGAGGGATTAATCCGACCAATTCCTCGGACCACTCCACGTTTTAGAAGAATGCGCTGGCCACCGACGATACAAGTATGCACATACATATTTATTCTCAGTACAGTGAATAATAATATTTCATTCATACCCATATTAATAGTAAAACTGAAGCGAGTATTTGTTTCAATTACCTGAAGTACCAGAACACGCAGAGTGGGTATTCCACAAGGTGAACTGATAACCTGGTGAATATTGCAGGAGTCCGCTGGATGCGGATGGCGCTGAACCGGCGCTGTTTAAAGGAGGCCTATGTCCAGCAGTGGACCTCTTTTGGCTAATGATGATGATGACCACTTTTTATTAACTTTTGAAAGAAGCATTTAAAAATCCACTTTTCCTCACTAAACTACAGAATGAAATTCCGAGAGTATTAAGTCAACATTAAAGGTCTAGTGCATTGTCTCATTGTTTTCCTCCAAAACCTTTTCCACGTGTTAATGTTTAAGGATTTAATGCGTTGCATGAACACAATTGCAAGCAAAATAGGCTCATTTAATATCTCAAAGGCTTGCAAGGAAAACTGTGCAAAGTGGAACAATCTAGAGCCTTTTGACTCGCTCAAGTGGAAATTTACGGTAGGGAAGGGAAATAGGGAGTCAAATTTCACTTCGATACTCGTGAAAAATGTGCTTTCTCAATTTTTTTAGTTACTTTTGTACTTTTTCTCTCACTCTCACTCTCTGTATGTTCTGAATGTAGTTTACTGTATGTATAAGGGCCTATGTACATCGCGTGTTTTAAAAGCGCTGTTGATGCCCGTTTGTATCGATGCATACGCGATACGCACATTTTTGCAACTCTGTCGAATAAAAAACGCGCTCTCGACGTGCGTTCCTAAAATGTTAAAAAATGCGATATGCGTAGGCCCTAAGGTGCAGATGTAAGTGTTAGTAGACAGGCCACATTGCTCCTAAAACCGATGACCGTTAGGGGAGAAAGGTTCTCGAGTAGTGATCGCTTTCAGGAAGACGCAGCGCGAGAAGGCCCCAACTAGATCGCAGATCTGGTGACGGAAACCGTTGAATGAGAGCGGACAACTGATGTCGTATGCAGTAAATAAACTTTCTAGATTAATTTTTAAATCGTTTTGTACAACTCAGTCGGTTAGGTATGTAAAGTTTTATACAGTTATAATATATATAAGTTCTGTACAGTTCTCAAAATAATGATAGATTTCTATTGTACTAAAAGTATGGCGTTCTGAGCACGTCACCCCTCCTCCTTTCTTGTTACTGTCAGTGGCTAAGCTTGACGTGATTTATTAATCTCTGATTGTAAGATTAACTTATAATGTATAAGAAATACACAATCTTTAGTAAGTATTTATTTTCTTATTATTGAACAACATAACAGCATCTATTTATTGTGGAATGTAGTTGGGTCAATCAACTTTTTTCTTTACCTTGTTGCTATGGTAACGTTTCCTGGGTCACTCTTTAAAACTACACTTTGAAACGATTTAAAGGCAACAAAAATATGTTTTTCTAGCCATTATTGGTCCATTTTTCAAGGACCCAGATGGTCAGTACGTTAATAGCCTAGATTATTTGTGTTTTTTAAGTAAGTCTGTCACTATTTTCTCTTGAGTCACGCGACAGAATAAAAACAAGAAAAAATTGATACACCCAATTTATATTTCTTTTAATACGAGCCTTCTTCAACATGTACCTACGAGTCAGGAAATTTTCTATCATCATCATCATCATCATCATCATCATCATCATCATCATTTCAGCCGTAGGACGTCCACTGCTGGACACAGGCCTCCTCAATAGATTTCCACATTGGCCGGATAGAGGCGACCCGCATCCAGCGAGCCCCCGCAACCCTATCAATCAATCAATCAATCAATCAATATTTATTTTACTTAAAAACATGGTGTACAATAATAGGTCTTATAAAATATAAATATCAGTTTCACATGTTTTGCTGTTAACACAACACGTAAAATATAAATCTTATGCTTTAATGAAGTTAGGTTACATGGTAATAATAGTAATAATAATCTTAATTAATAGATATCACATTCAAAAGCAACATAATGGTCAATAACAACTATCCTTTATATATTACAGCGCTAAATATATCAGACTTTCATGTTCTTTTTTATTAAATATTAATTTATAGATCATGACATAAATATTCATCCACAGAGTAAAAACATTGCTGTGTAAGCCAACTTTTGAGTTCTCGTTTGAACTTATTTAGGGGCATATTCTTAAGTACATCCGGTAGGTTATTGTATATGTTTATGGACATACAGTAAGTGCCTCTGCTGTACAGTTTGGTTTTTTTTAGCCCGCATTACAAGGCGGTCTGGATACCTTGTGTTAAAGTTACAAACATCCTTATTTGTTTTAAAGAAGTCCGGGTGGGTTTTTACAAACAGGCAGATTTCGTAGATGTACGTCGATGGCACAGTAAGTAAAAGTAAGTTCTTGTAAAAGGGACGACATGAGGTCATAACGTCTGCATTGCATATTGCTCTGATGCATTGCTTTTGTGCTATAAGAACTCGATTTGCATGTTGTGAGTTTCCCCAGAGCAGAATACCATATCTAATTAAAGAAGATACATAACCGTGATACGCCTGCATCGCGGCATCTTTCGTACAAGTTTTTGTCAATCGCCACAATGCGTAGGCAAACGAATTTAATTTATTGCATAATGTGTCTATGTGATCCTTCCAAGAGCATTTGTCATCCAACGTGATGCCAAGAAATTTCGTTTGTGATGATTCTTTTATTATTTCATCAGCTGACGTGACTATTAGGTTATATTTACTAGCATTTCTATTTAAAAATTGTACAAATGTCGTTTTATTTACGTTAATATTTAAATTGTTTAGGGTCATCCAAGTTACTATTCTAGAAATTGTATTATTTATATCAGCATTATATAAATTAGCATTTTTACACGGTACAACAATAGATAAGTCATCAGCAAACAGAGTACAATCAAATTCTGTTGCATACGGAAGATCATTAATATATATTAGAAATAGTAGTGGGCCCAAGATGCTACCTTGTGGTACCCCTACACTATTTATTTTCGTGGAAGACCTATGTGAAGTTACGGTATTTTTTCCATCAAATTTGGTAATTTCTACAAATTGCAACCTCGTGCGTAAATAACTTCTAAGCCAGTCATTTACCAAACCTCTCATGCCATAAAGTTCGCACTTTCTCAGAAGTATGTCATGGGACACAAAATCAAAAGCCCGCGTCATGTCAAAGAAGATCGCAGTAACAGGCGTGCTCTTGTCTAGATGCTTAGAGATATTATTCATTAAGGAGAAAGCAGCCAGGGATGTAGATTTTCCTTTCTGGAATCCATACTGACCAGGTTTAATTATACTGAATTTACTAAGAAAATGTGAAATGCGTTCATGCATTGCCTTTTCAAATATTTTAGCAATAATTGGTATCAGAGAGATAGGTCTATGATTCTCGACAAGATTTTTATTACCTTTTTTATGAATAGGCTTAACCAATGCTATTTTCAAGGGTTCAGGAAAAGTACCGCTTGTAAATGAAAGATTTATCAAATAGCTTAGAACGCCTGAGATCTGTAGGTTACATGTTTTCAATATATGCGTTTGTATACCATCATGTCCAGTAGATTTTGTTTGATTTAGTGAATTGATAATTTTAATTATCTCGTCTCTACTTGTCGGAACCAGAAACAAACTAGCAAAATTCGATTTAATGAGGGATATTTCGGGTAGTTGATTTTTATTACCAACGGTATTATTCATATCTATATAGTAATCATTAAAGGCGTTAGCGATGTCTGTAGGATCTTCTAGAATTCTATCATCGAAGATGATTTCCTTAATATTTGTATCGTTGGGATTCTTTTCCGATGTGTCTTTGATTACATCCCATGTAGCTTTACATTTGTTTTTGGCCTGAGCTAGGTATTTGCAGTTTGCTAATCTTTGAGCCTGGTTTATACATTTTTTAAGCACTTTGGAATAGGACTCATATTTAGACTTATTGAAACTTTTATGTCTTGAATTTTTATAATAAGAAAAACGAAGTTTTCTTTTAGTTACTACAGACTTTTTGATACCCCTTGTGAACCAGTTATTAGCTTTTGGTCTGACGACATGCTTAATTTTAATTATCGGAAAACATAAATTATAAAACAATACAAAATTGTCGTAAAAATTGTTAAAGGCTATCTTGATATCGTTTTCACCATACACATCTGACCAAGTTAATGCATTAAGACAGGTAATGAATTTTAAAATATTTATCCTAATCAGGTCGTCGGACCACCTTGCGGGTGGCCTTGCCAGGCTACGCTTGCTGGTACGTGGTCTCCACTTTAGAACCTTTCTGCCCCAGCGGCCGTCGGTTCTTCGAACTATGTGCCCTGCCCATTGCCACTTCAGTATGCTTACCCTGTATGCTATGTCGGTGGCCTTGGTTCGTCTACGGATCTCCTCATTCCTGATTCGATCTCGTAGAGAAATACCGAGCATAGCCCTTTTCATAGCTCGCCGCTGAGTAACTCTGAGCTTCCTTAAGAGGCCCATAGTCAGAGACCATGTCTCGGCTCCGTAGGTCATCACCGGTAATACGCACTGACTTTCGTCTTCAAGCACTGAGGTATGCTGGACGAGAAGACACTTCGCAGTTTCCCAAACGCTGCCCATCCGAGTTGGATCCGTCGATTGATCACTTTCTCGAAGTTGGACCAGCCTAACTGGATTGTTTGTCCTAGATAGAAGTATTCGTCAACAACTTCGAGGACCGAATTTTCTATCACCGACTGTTAAACCTGCTCGATTATGCCCAAATTCATCGGGTCCTGATAGTTATTCACGACCGCCGATCGGCTGATTACAGCTATCAAGTAGTAATAAAAGTCGTCAGGCGTAATCAGCTGAGCCTAATTAACAGAACATGATGAGATTGGACCTAAGACACGAAAAAGTTGCCGTAATTTTTTTTATTTTTGTAGTATTTTTTTATTGCCGACTGTATACTTTTCTTTAAACGTCCATCAGCTACTAGAGACCAGTCTAAATACCCCAAACTTGGTTTGATGCGTTATATTACTACAGAGTTCCTATGACCACCATCCCGCTCCAACATCAGTATCATAATATTTTATCGTCACCAAATTTACACAAGTATGCCAAATTTTAGCTCAATTGGAGACCGGAGAGTCAGTCAAATTTAACTTGCAAAATTTGACCCAACCAAGTTAAATAAAAGCTTGTAATAATAAGAGTGATTTAAACGACTAAATAAGTACATAAAGTGGCAGACACAATGGATAATCGGACCTATTGCCGGAACTAAACCCTGCAAACTCGAAAATCGATTTCGATTATGCAAATCTCTAAAACGAGGACGGCGATTAAATCGATTAATTGTTTTACCCTATTTATTATATCGACAGAGCGTTTCCCGTAACGTTTTATTTTTTCACTCAGAGTTCACCTGCGAGATCGTATCTCTGTTGTTCTTCGACCGTGAGCCTAAATGCCGAAATGCTCAAACTCCACGGTCCTAACAAGATCTGAAGAATTGGAATGTTATTTTTTTTTCTGTGGTATGCTATAGAATGACCTCTCAATAATAGAAACATTGGTGTAAAAACGACTTCAATCTCATAAAAACTCACCGAGATCCAACAATGTTAAGATCACATTCTTGGACTTTCCCAAAAATCGCTCCATAAGCCTAGGAACGTGTGACTTGTTTGGGGAAATTAAGAACTCTGTTCTGCAGCTACAATAAAGCTCACGTTTATCGAAACGTTTTCATAACAAAAGTCACTAATTTCATGGGTTATTCAATTGTATAAATATTTTCATACTTTAAAAATTGACTTTCCCACCCAACTTTAAAGGCTCATAAAACAAGCTGCAAGCCACGCAAGCAAGGTATCGAACTCATTTTTTTAAAGGATTTCAATCATAGAAACTACCATATCGCATCACAATATTTTTTTTTTTGATTGCAGTCAACATCCAAATTCTAATACTGAAGTGGCAGTAGGCGGAGTATTTTGCTCGTAGTAACGATGACCACCGGGGCCGAAAGGCTCTGACCACGAACCACAAGTAAACATTTCTTAATCGGTTGTTAATTAATTACATTTACACATGTGTGCACCCCATTAATTCGGTTAAAACCAATGCCCATCACTAGGCCACATTTTAATCTTAACAAACGTGTTTATGACCTGTTTTGTTTGAAGTGCTTTCGCGTTCCAAGTTTGAAATTTGTTACATTTTGTACTGGTATTGTTTAATCTTGTTTGAGTGAAAAATATTTATGAGCTGTTGAATGTTATCTTTTGTGGTAATTCTAACGTTTTCAAATGAATTCGTTATGTTAGAATTTTGGTATATTAAAATCACAACGAAGTAAATGAATCTCTATGTTCTGCCTTATTGGATAATTGTTTGCTTAATCAAATATAATTCAGAGAGAGAAATTGCGCATTGTCAATTTGATCGCAACAAATGATATATAGTTATTTTTAATGTAAGTTAAACAAGTAACATTATTTTTTAACAGACTTTTGAGGTTATTATTGAGATAAGTACTTTTAGAAAGTAGGAGTTTAAATTGGTCATAGAAAATACTCAACTACCGGAGCAAAATCATTGCCAAAAAAGATGCCAATACACAAGAGATGAAGGTCGCTGAGGTCGTGGTGGTGTTCTTTGGGAGAGGCCTATGTCCAGCAGCGGAGAACTTTTAGCTTTGAGGTTTTATGTGTTCCGCACATGATAACGACTTTACAGTAGTATGAAAATACTCATTGTCACATGTCTCCCAACATAAAAATCCAAAACAATAGGTAACTAACTATAGATACCATGTAAGGCGAAGTAAACAATAGGCGGTTTTATCGCTAGAAGGCTTCCAGACAACATTTATGTCTAATTTTCCCCATATGTCACTCGTAACCCGAGTAAGGATAGTTTAAAACCGTATTAAAGTAACAATAACCATAAATCCGCCTAACTGTCTGTCTGACAGGTTATTAGTGCCGTCACTCACAAACTGGCATTGCCAGCAGCTAGATTACCCGCATATAAACTATCCTACATCGAAAACGCAGTAACCACCATTAGTGTCATGCATGTATACTACCGTTTCTCTTTTGGGTTGCATTCTGGTCCGGCATACGTTAGCTAGGTCAGTAACGTTAGCTCCGATATTAATTTAATCGTCCAATAAGAGCTGCGTATTTACCACTAGTTATAGCTGTTTGGGCATAAGATCTTTAGTATCGAATTGAAATTTTGCAGCATAGTGTAGCACAAATCTGGGGCATTGTTATATGACTGCCTCAAATAAAGGATTATGTTTTTGGAGAGTATGTGGGTATTTATCTATGTATTTCTATGACACGCTCTACAGCATTAACGGTTTGATGTATTTTGAAGTATGAGGTATCATTTGATTCTTTTTGTTTGTAGGAGTGACACATTTTGTCGGATTTTTATTTCAGAGCTCTGATCATATAGAAATGCAATAAAGGGCCACGAACAGACAAGTACAAAAATCATGGTGCAGCATCAAACCGAATTAATCTATATTTGCCAGAGGCGTGGCATCAGGAAAATTACAAGGGAAAAGGTGGTGGGAATCTGCTTATATGGACGCCACGCCACTGATATTTGCCGAACTATGCAGGCAATATTTACTCGCTTCTTGCCGTGTTTACTCTTTTCATTGCCTGTTTAACTTTGCTTTTTGTCATGTTTATTCGCTTCTTGTCCTATAAACTCGCTTTTTGCTCTGTAAACTCGCTTTGTGCAATACTTACTCCCTTGATGCCCAATTTACTAGCTTCTTACCCTGTTTATTCCCTTCTTGCTCTGTCGACTCGCTTTTTGGTCTGTTTACTTGCTTCTTGCCTAGTTTACTAACATTTGCTTTGCCTTGTTTACTCGCTTCTTGTCTCATTTATATAGGCGTTGAACGTGCAATAAAAGTGGTTTTTCTACTCTAGCGTGAGTAGGCCCCCATAATATGGATCTGGTGAAAGTCGCTGGATACGGGTGGCGCAGGATCAGGCAGGGGATGATCCTACGTCCAATAGTGAATATCTTCTGGCTGATGATGGTCAAGGAAGTTGTTGAAGAACGTAATTAATTACTGATAATAATAAATAATAATTGATACTTTTGTATACTTACTTTATTATATTATGCTTTATTCCTTGTTTCATACAGACGATTTATAATCACGTTTGCGAGAATAAAGTTCTGCGACGCGTTCCCAAGGAACAAGCAAAATATTCTTAAGTGTCAAGTAATTGCTTAAATCCGATCGCAAAGAACTGTGTCTAATAAGTGAACTTTTGATATCTTAGAAATCCCACTGTAAGTATTACGTAACAAACGTAGGTAAATCTTGTCACTTGAGATACGCTCATAGTTCAAAAATGCTGCCTTTTTCCCCAATGGATCAGCTGTCATTGAAATAGTTAACTAAATTTGTTCACCAAAATAACTATTTGGGCAGCATAAATGTTTTGGCATCAATTCTAGACTTCTACAGAACAAGTCCTTAGTGAAGCTACAAGAAACTACGACACATCTAGAGAAAAGCTGTTAACTTTCAAACGGCTGAACTGATTTTCTTATACAATAGCTAAAAACACTCTTAAAGCGCCTCTTTTCAAACACAAACAACGAAATCAAAATCAGTCTATCCGTTCAAGAGCTACAATGCCAGAGACAGACATATATTCAAATTCTAATAGTTTATTCTGTAAGTAGGCCTCAAGGGCACTTTTACAAGTTGACTCTACTGCATTTCCCAAGAGGAGAGCACTGTTGAGACAAAATCCTAAACAAACTCAACAGTGAGTCATATTTTCAAAATAATTCTTAACTATTAAAATGTTATTATATTATTATTGTTGATTTGTGGGCTTTCTGTATGCCGCCTCGACCAGATTTGATCTATTGTGGCAGCCCTTTATAAGAGTTCACTACTGAGGCCCGTTGAGTCTATTTATTAAAATGTTAGTAATGTTTTAATTCTGTTGTAACTAATTGGTACATGTTGAGGAGATGTACAGATTCTTCAAATCAATATAAGGTAATCATTTTCTCAGAGACGTATAAGGACAGGCTGCACGACATGCAATAAAATAAAATATAATAAATTAATTGTATTCATGTATAGATAGACACATTTCAAACCTATAATCCTCCTTTTTTTCGTCGGCATAATCATTAACTTTTTGCGAAACATTTTAAACCAATCCAACTAACCTTCAGCAATTACAGTCGCAAGTATAATTTCCTTCTAAATTAAGCATTCATGCCCACAATGCGTGGAATAACGAAGCAAAATATCGAAAGGTTCGCGCACAATACAACAATAGACCATTGTGAACCGAATCCAGACACCTCCATAATAGAGGCCTTTGGAGCATCGAGGAATTATTTCGAACTAGCTGGCTAGTTCTTTTGTGGGACTTTTAGATGCGGATAAATCAAGCCGCAAATCTGGTTTTCAAAAATTTCTACAGTTTTAATTGAAAAATCTGTTTTTCAAGTGGCTATAAACGACCAGGCTCCACCACTCAGGATTTTTTATTTACTGACAATAGCTTCATACAAACATGTGTAATGGATTGATCACCCGGTCCTCACTTGACTGTGCTTGTGTGAGCTTGTGTGTTTTTTAGGTCGAAAGTTTCATTCGGATGGGCGTTAACTTGTGAAGCCGGTTTGACATTTGGCTGCAGATTTTTTTATGATGTCTTTAAGTAAGGACCGAGGGATCGAGGAAGATATATCAACTCATTTCTATTCAAAAACATTCACCATGATAATATTTATCATGCAAAGTTTTGCTTCGAAGACTGTATAATACTCTACGGAACTTGCCGCTGTTTCATTTCATTGTCTCCTATCATAGCAAAGCTGGTAGTGAGAACTAAGTTTAAGTAAATTCCGCCATTCGGGATATTAATTTGGAAATAGTTTCCGAGTTGAATAAGCGTTCGAGAAAGATTCTAAGTTTATACGTACCTTTAGTATTTTTTGTTTGAATTGGAAATGCACGTGTCACAGTTCCCAGTTTTCCATCCATACGGTTGATTACCTTCATTCATATCTTAGACTGGGGTGTCTTGACCACCATATTCCTCGTGTTTTTTTTTATTCCGATGCAAAAGTGTGTACTCAATATCTGTGTAACCGTCTTTAGCATTGTAGCTTTCAAACTTGTGAACCGTTTTGATTGCAGTTTTATTTGATAGCTGGCTTCTATAGCTGCCATTACACGATCAATCCAGATCGCGGTTGCTGATTGCAGTAGATCAACAGATCTTGGTGCGGCTAATGTTGCAACCAGCCGCACCACGATTCGTTGATGTACTGCAATATGCAACCTTGATCGGAACGCGATTTGGATTAACCGTGTAATGGCTTCTCTGTGGTGATTCTTAGCTGCGTTTAATGTAAAAAGACTAAATTGAGTGCTTTATTTGGCTTGTTTTGATACTAGGTTTGACTAGAACGATGAACTTCTTTTAAAGACCAAGAACCACCACAAAAGCTTACCTACACGTCCGCTTTTTGTTTGTATAAGTTTTCTTAGATAGATAGATTTATTTATTTCATGAGGAAATAACAACTGCATCACGCAAAAATGTAAATCATGATCGTTATATAAAAATAAAATAAAAATAACCATCAATGTCAAACACACACTCTAAATGTACAGAAACAATGTATAATTAATCTGTAAATATGCGAAAAATATATGTTGATAAACAGTGGGCTTTTGTATCAAATGCCGTCAACGTATCACGAAATATTTCAACACCATCACGACTTTTATATAACCAATCGTAAGAATTATATCAAACTACTCAGGCATCAGTATTCAGTATCCACATTGGCGATTCTGAATTAAGTAAAAATAAATACCAAAGACGCAAGAGAAAGTTTATATTATTGGACTCAGCATGAAAATGTAGGAAGGAATAGTTGCATACAGAACTTCCCTTGGCTGTTCAAATATTCCCTAAGATAAATATTAGAGCGTTCACAGGTACGCTTAAGTACAAAGGCTGCAGCTTTGCTCTGCGGTGTCTGTGGCTTTAATTTCCTTGATTACTCTTGTACCCTGATGAAATATTAAACTAATTTCCCGTAAGTTTTTAGAGTTTTGTTCTCTTAGAGTGTTTAATAGGATTTTATTCATCTGATTTACCTTTAAAAGGCTTCAAAAATATGTCCCTTTTAGGTCATCTTATCCGCAGAAAAGATGTTTATTGCTAGACAAAGGCCTTCCGCAAGAATTTTCGCAACAAACAGCCGTGCTCATTTAATAGTTTCCGCCTGGCTTTAGCTTTAATTTCCTTGATTAGGGGAAGATTGGGACTCTTTGTACACGGGGCACGTTCCTACAATAGTCATTAATAGACAAAATAAGTGGAATACGGACACATTTGTATTTTTACTTCATAAAATGATATCTTAGGAAAAAAACGCATACAAAGATGTGTCTTTAATCTACTTAGTTTATCATTTAATCACTATTGTACGAACATACCCCGTGTAATGTACGAAGGATCCCAATTTTCCCCTACCTTAATGAAATATAAAAGTAATTTTTCGTTTCTATTGATGTTGACATGATTTTATTTGTCAATTTTAAATTGTAACCCTATCAGTCATCATATCCGCCAAAAGATGTTTACTGCTAGACAAAGGCCTGTCCCAAGGATCTCCACAACGAGCGGTCCTACTCATCTCACGGTTTCCTGCTGTCTGTGGCATTCGTTTCTTTGATTACTGATGCAATATTAAACTTATTTCGACCGTGTTTAAAGTTTTAACTCAAGTGTGAAAACTCTACTTAGTCAGACCTCAAGCCTCAAGAGGAGGTTTGTTTTAAACTATAAATCAAATTGTTAACCCTAATAGGTAACTAGTTGAAATTATATGTTACATGTTATTGGCAAGGTTGATTTTGCTAATTATACGATTTCTTATGTAATTATGGAAAGAAGGCAGTTATTTAGTCAACAGCGTCAAAATATACACGTACTTACCTATAAGTTTTTAAGGAACTTTGACTCGTAAAGACCTATCCAATCAAAACATTGTAGACAAGTCTCGTTGCTCGTTCAATTGTAACTTTGACATGGAAAAAGAAATCTTAGTCTACCCGTGAACACGGGAGCTGATCTCAGGAGATGAGATAATATACGCGATATCTGAATGAATCTATTTTAATTGTTTTATGTGAGTCAATTTATAAAAATATTGTTGTGCACTATTCATTCTTAACTTAATTACCACTAATGTCCTTGCACCAGTTACGATTTATTTTGATTTCGCACAAGATCAAGCAGGGGAGACGAAGCGTGGGATCGCAAGTGAAATAATAATTTTATATTTGGTAAAAGCAAAATCTGAAATCATAATTACTTTGAGGGAGGATAGCTGAGAGAAAGTAATAAACGTCACGTCTAAGAAATCCTAAGTTCAGTGGGTTCCTAATAATTTATCATTCTTCATCTTCTTGTCCTTCTTGTCTTTTCAAATAGCGCAGGTTGGCAGTCATCTCTGCATATTTATCTCGGTCTTTGCAATTTCGGAATTTACAATAAGATATGTAAATGTAATGAAATGCTGGTTTTTCCCGTAATTTTTGCCTTTTTTAGTATTTTTCTTTTCATGCGATTTTTTTGAAATGTGTTTCACTATGTTCTATCCTGGCTCATATTCTGTTTCTGCCTAAAAATCAAGTCAATCTGTTGCTCTTTTGCTGCGTTCTAGCAAGAAACATAAACAAGTCACACATTTTTGCGACATGCTAGAGGTAGATATTTATATAATTATTTATTTGCGGATATTCTTTGGCGTTACGGTCGCGGAATCAAAATTATAGCGTAGTAAATTTTACCCGCGTCTTCGCTTGCTTGCTTGTCCATCGTAATGAGTAGGCTACGTCACTATCCAGTCTATATTTTATCTATCCACAAAAAATCACTACAATCTGTTGTCGTTATCACATAAAAAAGACGAATACACACATTCGCATTGCCGAAAACAATATTATTAGTAGCATAAACCATTCAACTTGTGTATGTTTGACAGACACCCAGACACTTACTATACACGAAGTAATTTTAGCTCGCCTGAGTGCCGCAGGCAGCGAAGGACGAGCTTTCATGTAGCACTAAAGGTGTGGAGCGTCACGACCGGCTCCCACCTACGCGAGTCCAAAAGCCTGCAGGGCGAGCCTGGCCACTTGTACCCTCCATTCCTTCTCAAGCAAACACACACGCTTGCAGACCCCTTCACCTTTTCACTCTCTTTTCACCATCCCACAGCAGATTTGACAACTCGAAAGCTTTAGAAAATACTCTTCACTCAGTATCATAACACAACAAAAACGTTGCGTCTATTCCACCGTCCAACGCAATGTCCGACGCGTCGATGAATTACCAACTTATGGTAGGTAATAAAATTAACCATATTCAAACGTGATTAAGCTTTGTTTTTTTGTATACTGATAATGAGTGAAAATCGTGTCAGCTTAAAACAAGACTTCCGTACTATTTCCGTAACAAAACGGAAATTCAGAGAAATTCGAGAACATTTTCAGTACGAACAGATCTAAAACTGATAACGTAGCCAAGTTATAAACCCACACATTTTGTATCATCGGCAATAATGTACCCAGCTTTATAAGGGAAGCAAAAAAGAAAAGATCTTGGTGCTGTAATATGCAAATCTTACGTTTTGTTGAAGAGCCTTGCACATACTTATCTGAGGTTTACGGAACGCTGGTATATTATTATATTTATCAACATGTTTATAATAGCTTCTTATAAAGTGATCTAGAACTAGCTAGAAAGCTAGCTATAACGATGTCGAATTAACGTATTATTAGTCCTTTGTGCTTATTGACTTCTACCGATTTTTTTCTCTCTCTTTCTCCCATGCCCCAAATCGGGTTAAACTGATTCAACTCACTTCCGACATCTTTGTTCCTTGCGCATTGCATCTTAATCTAACTCTAAGTGGCTGCAAATGGCATTCCCTTGTGTCATTTTGCTCTCCCCCCTCATAATCTGAATACTGCTAAGGTTTCTAAAAAATTGCAGTGCGCATAAGTCAAGTATAATCTCTTGCAATTCACGATGGCAAACGAAGTATTATTATTAATAATTAATATCCCATTAAAGTCTAACTTCAGTTAATTCACTTTCGCCTTCGTAAATTGCAAGAACTATACCTATCCCGCCGGATGGATCCGGCTAGCCGGTTAAAACTCAATCATAAACGACGCGCCTAGTCAGAAAAATCTTTATTAAATAATAAAATTTGTAGTTCTTAAGGTAATAAAAAAATACTTTTGTTTTTGTCGCGTCAATTCGTGCCTATTGATTATTTGTTAAAGTCATCGGTTTAGAAATTGAAAACAAAAAACCGTCCAAGTTCGAGTCGGACTCGTACACCGAGAGTTCCATTAAAAATATACGCTTAAAACGGCCGAATCTGAAAATCCAGTGTTAGCTGAGCCCTACTCCTAAGCAAGTTGTAAGCGGTGTGGGGTCATTTTATAATGGTTACTTACATAGACAAACAGGTATAAAAAAATGAGATTATCTTATTTATTTCGAAGGTTGTGCTATAAGAGCTAGTTTCATACAATCATTATGACACTCAGACATATTTGTCCTCGCTCACTTCGTGAGCTCGTCCAAATAATCACTTCGTGTCTTAATGGCTCATGTTATTCCCTTGTCAAACAATTAAATCTTTTAACCACTATCTTTGTATTATGACTTAGAAGCTTGATTTTTTACAGCTTCAACGGACCGCAGACAGACATTTGACGCTACAGAGTATTTGATGTTAATGTCCTCAACACGATCTCGAAAACGAGTATTGGTAGACAGATGGATAGACGGACAACAAAGTGATCCTAGATCATTTTTTTGAGGTACGGAACCCTGAAAACTGACATATAATACGATAAATGAAACGGAAGTAAGTTACCATACAAGACAGCTGTCGGATGCTCGTGTACGTCATCAGGGATATGACGTAACCTTTTGAGTAAGTATTACGTCAAAGTAGTCACGCTCATCATGTTATCATATAGGATGAAGCACATTAGAATTAACTGGCATCAATGAATTCAAAGTGAACCAAGGAATATGAGTTTTATTGCTAGATGTTTCAGGTTGGGATAATTAAATGAAATAATTATCTTTCTTCTGTAAGTAGGCCACAAGGGCACGTTTACAAGTCTGACTCTACGGCATTTCCCAACAGGAGACCACTGTTGAGAAGAAAGCCGAAACAAACTCAACAGTCAGTATATTTTTCTTAATAAATCTTATCTATTAAAATATTTGAACGCAGCATAACATAAATGTTTTTAAGTATAAACTCAATACGTAGTTCTCCAAGAAAATATATCAAAACTCATAAAAGTTAAAATATGATAAAAGGAAAAAGCTAAATTCATTTTTTTTAACAACTTACGGCCGTTTGATTTGTCATCTTATAAGAACCGTAATATATAATATTTTCTTCTGTTTCCGCGATTATTACTCATTGAAATAAAACAATTTAACGGATTATATCGCGTATATTATCTCATTTTAGTTCCCGACGTTTCGGAAGCTTTCCAGCTTTCCATGGTCACGGGAGGACTGAGAAAAGATGTATTTTCCTCTGTCAAAGTTACAATTTGTGCAAACTACCCATTTTTTGAAAAAACACAAATAAAGGTGTACATACATGCCAGATGGGCCTAAGCTGTAAAGACAGTTACACATGTGCCACAAGGGCTTAATTATTTTATTCTAATAATTTACCAAGCAGCATTTCACAAATGAGGCGTACTGAGGAGAAAAGAAACGCTGCAAAGAAAAACTCCCAGGCTACCTCATTACTAATTATAATATTTTAAAAACAGAGACTATTAAACTACTTTAAACAGATAAGATATTTTACACCGTTCGGAAATTAAGGTTTTGCAGTCCTGTGTCTCGCTTGTTCCTTGATGAGATGTATTACAGGATCCCAAGCTGGTGGTAGTGACAATCCATCTTCTCTATTGAAATTAGGATGCTTTTTAATCTCAATAGCCTCGCGTAGCATCCTGGGAAAATATCTTTTTTCTTTGGCAAGGATAGAAGGTTTATCAAACTTAATTGAGTGGTTTGGTTTGTCAATGACATGTTCACAGACTGCAGACCTATTACACCGACGGTGCTTGACATCTGCTATGTGCTCCTTCACCCGGGTTGATATACTGCGTTTCGTTTGACCAATGTATGAAAGACCACACTCGCAGTCTAGCTTATAAATGCCTGCACTCTGCAAAGGGGTGCTACTCTTCACGGGTCTAAGGTATTGAGACACCTTCTTCAACGGCTTGAAATATGTTTTTATAGATGCACGCTTCAAGATGTTTCCGATCTTGTCTGTGACCCCTTTCACATATGGTAATACGGCAGGTTTACGCTCAACTGTTGGTTTCTTCATACTGGGATTCTGCTTCCTAATTAAAAAGCATCCTAATTTCAATAGAGAAGATGGATTGTTACTACCACCAGCTTGGGATCCTGTAATACATCTCATCGAGGAACAAGCGAGACACAGGACTGCAAAACCTTAATTTCCGAACGGTGTAAAATATCTTATCTGTTTAAAGTAGTTTAATAGTCTCTGTTTTTAAAATATTATAATTAGTAATGAGGTAGCCTGGGAGTTTTTCTTTGCAGCGTTTCTTTTCTCCTCAGTACGCCTCATTTGTGAAATGCTGCTTGGTAAATTATTAGAATAAAATAATTAAGCCCTTGTGGCATGTGTCTTTACAGCTTAGGCCCATCTGGCATGTATGCCATACCTTTATTTGTGTTTTTTCAAAAAATGGGTAGTTTGCACAAATTGTAACTTTGACAGAGGAAAATACATCTTTTCTCAGTCCTCCCGTGACCATGGAAAGCTGGAAAGCTTCCGAAACGTCGGGAACTAAAATGAGATAATATACGCGATATAATCCGTTAAATTGTTTTATTTCAACCGTAATATATGTTAGAACTGACATCAACATTCACCAGTCTTAGAAAAATATTTTTTTTATAAATTGATGAACGTTACTGAAGGCAGAAAGTACAATGAGCAAGCTAAACCAACTTTATCTTTCTTAGAATAGGTATCCACATCAAATATTTGATCACTCAGAATATGGATGCCGAAGTTAACGATCTGTCGGTAATTGGCGAGATTACCTCTCGGCCGCCTAATTCTGAGCGCTTAGCGGCTCTTACATTGTCTTTAGTGTTGTAGAGATTTGAGACTCCAGTTCTGGGAGTGAAGTGACTCATCGAACTCGAGTCTTTTATATGACTCGGATGATAAATAAAATATACTTCAAGGAGCCACTTTAATAAGTATGACCCGGCTCATAAAATACTAGACTTCCCTCTATACGTTAGGAGACACATTCTGTTTCAAGTAAGAGTACTAACCAAGCAAGTCCCACAAACTAAATGTGTTTTACATTAACACTTGAGTCTATCTGCGTCCAAGTCCTTCGATATAGTCTTGCTTAAAATTTTTATTTTCTTTGAGCTTACTATATATACAATAAGTTCATACGTTTGAGTAACATACTACTTATAGCATTCATTTCATCCTAATTTGAGTGTTTTTGTGCGGTGAATGATGCATGCAGTCCTTTCGAAGAATCGAGGGAGAGAAAATTTACAAGATTCTAGTCCTTAGTCCTCACTCAGATGATTCATAATCGACTCAACTCGACTCGGAGCCTTGGCGTTTATTGAGCCCCATATTATCAGAATTGATTCTACTAAAATATAACTCCAGAGCTTGAGTCTTTTACAACACTACTTGTCTTACATCAGAGACAAAGAGATTGAAGAAACCCAGTGGAGTGGAATTTTGTGAGTAACAAATTTTCCTAAGTAGAGATTCGGTGGTAAATATTGACTGACAATAAATGGGAAATGAGACATTAATTCTAAATCTTGTTTGCCCTATGTTGGATTTGCAGAGATTCGGCAGATTCTTCGGTTTATAATTGGAAATTATTTTGCCTCGATTAAATTTCATGAATAATCTTTGTCTTAAAAACTTGTATTCTTACGGCGATTGATTGGTGACTTCATTATATGCTGATTTACCTACGGTATAAGAGTGCGCTCATTATAGGAACCGGAGGTAAATATGTTGCATTTTCCGATTAAACATGCATAGGAATAAGTTTGTGTTTTAAACACACATAGCGTTGCCGGCAGTGCCTGCATTAACTATAAGCAGAATTTATGAAAACAAATGAAGGATTTTGCTTTTTGTTTTTTGTAAAGAAAACTCCTTACTAACTGAGTCGGCAACCCTAGTAAAAAACATAGAAGAATAAAGCCGCGTCCTTCGTATCGTACATAAATGATCGAAGTACACAGATAAAACTAAGTAACTTTCTCATATATTATATTGCAAAACCAAACCGTTGGATGAGGGCGGCGCACAGGTCCCTGTGGAATACCTTCGGGGAAGCTTTTGTCTAGCAGTGGACATCTTTAGCCCAATGATGATGATGATTGTGTCCAAACCGTCCTCAACAATTAATTTCGTCAATAAAAACTTGACCAAATCGTTCATAAGGTGGCTGTCTTATCAATAGTGGTCTCCTCTTGGTAAAGGCCGTTGAGTCAGACTTGTAAAAGCGCCCTTGCAGAGTAAAGATCATTATTTCAGTAACAATAAATGAAAAAAAAGAAGAGTGTAATTAGTTTGACATGTCAGTGTGTTTGTCTGTGGTATCATAAGTGCTTGAACGAATGGACTTATTTTAACATAGATTTTATTCTTGAAAGGTTACTTTATAGCAGAGGCGTGGCGTCAGGAAAATTGCAAGGGAAGCCGGAGCGATTAATTTCCTTGGATTTCAAGAAAAAGGTATATATAAGGAAAGGCTTATAAAGGTTATAAGCCTTTCCTTGGGCAATCCGGTAGCAATAGGCTTATACGGACGCCACGCCACTGCTTCATAGAGATTGATCTTAGCTATAGTTAAAGCATGTTCTTGATCGGTTTAGCCGTTTGCAAATTATCGTTAATTTTCTAGACATGTTGGGGTTTTTTATCGGTTAGTCGATTAAAGTATTACACCTTCCTACTTTAGTCACTAATGCCAAGGACGCACCAATATGTTGCCGCGTTACAATTTTATTGCTGCGTCCCTGTCAGTGACTAAATTAGGAAGGTGTAATACGTGATTAAATTCTTGTTTAATATCTGCAGAAGTGTGAGATTTCACGCGTAACTTCAACGTGGATTGTTTTTGGCGTTTACTTCGTAAACTTTTGAGTGGGGTTCGGAAACGAGATCAAAACAACGTAACTCGTTTTTTCGCGGGTCCCAAAAGTTTTGACCCAAAATTTCAGCCCTTCATTTGGCTACTGAGCGTGAATTTAAGAGAACTCATCAGTAAAACCCGGTAATGCAATTTGCAGGGCACAGTTAGCATCAAAAAGCCTGTAACATCATACATACGGGTCATTATCTGAGTATTTCAAACTTCTCATTTTCGTAAACACATTTTTGTCAAAGCGTCTGTAGAATTGGAGATCAAAATATTTGGAGATTCTGGAAATGTTTATTTGTTTTAAAATAGTTACCATTGATATTAAGAGCAGTTCGACCGATAAGTGTTGAAGAAGGCGATGTTCAATATTTATAGAAAACATTATGTGTTGTGATCGATTTGGCACTTTGGATGTAACTACACATCAGCACATGCGGTTCTATCCAAGAATTTAGGGGGTCAAATTTCTTAAAGATCATTTAATGGACAGGTACGATTGGGATTCTCTACACTGTTCGACACCTGTCCCAATAGTTAACACCCTCAACTTCATTTCAAGCATCAGGGTTTCAAATATTAAAAAAGTGTCAAATATTAAAATTACGGTGTCAAATATTAGGTCATTTACCTTAACAGACTCGTATAATTTTAAGCTACAAAGACTGCTACCCAATAGCCAAGGATAGGTTACAACTTAAAGGACAAACCACTTAAGATTTTCCCAAACTATAACGAAGTCTTTATGAATCTTTGTTAGTGTAATGTTGAGTGCATTTCTTGTGAAAGCTTTAAAATTTTAAGTACCTATAAGTAAGTTAATGAAAGATTTAACGACGCCCTCGACTATTATGGTCTTTAGTATTAATAAAACTTATCTGCGGAAATTGATTCAATAATTCCATTAGCTGCAAGTAAAAGAGAAATGACGTCATTTCCTCGACGTTTTTTGTTTAGGGTCTGTGTACACTGCGTTTTAGGAATGCGCGTCGAAACCGCGTTTTTCATTCCACTGAACATCATACTGATTTGTGTGAGTATTGCGTTTGTACCGATACAAATGCGTGTCGACTCTGTCGACGGCGCGGATAAAAAACGCGGTGTAGGTATATAAGCCCACAGTAGACAGTACGGAGTAGTTTCAAAAACTGCACTCATTTCACAGACTAACACAAACTAAACACAGTTTTACAGAAAACCCAAGATTGATGCATGAATAAGTATCCGTTTTCGATCCAAAATAACATTTGGCTGTCACTTGCTACTGAACTCACAAACGCTGCTTAATTTCCCGCGCTAACTACTCATGAGGCGAACGCTCTTAAAATATGTATTTTAAAAAGGCACGCCACCGCATCCGATCGTGCTTATTAGTGTAAGTTATCATTATTATAAGCTGTTAGCTCGACACTGTCATTGTTGAATCTTTTACTTAGGTGTATATTTTATAATCTTGATAATATAGATACAAGCTGCTTTATGCAAATTCCCTATATTACTTCTTTGCTAAACCACGCTCGATGCGTATATCGCGCCGCACGGACGGTATTGCCAGTAACCTAATTGTTTGCGAGCCGCGGTAATAGGATCGCCGACAACATGCGGCTTGTCGCTAATATAATACATGGTGTTGCGGGATGGAAGTGAAACTAAATTAATTTTGTTCATGAATCTGCTATTTAAAGGCTGCTTAACTGTACTTAATACACATTGAAAAGTATTGACTTAGATCTCAAAAACTAAACTGATTTCACCGCATAACACAACCTAAACACACTATCACAGAACCCGAAATTGATGCATCTGTTTTTGACACAAAATAACATTCGGTTGTCACTCGTCACTGGATCTGCAAATGCTGCTTTCTTTCCCACGCTAAATATTCACGTCACTAATAGAATATGTGCTGTAAACTGAAACTGAATTCATTTTGCTTTCAAGTTTACTCGTAAAGTGCCCCTTATTATACCGTTCCCCGTATTTTTGTAGGCCTCGACATTTAATACTTAGTTATGCGTGGTTTTGTACATTACATAATCGCACTAAGTGCTATTTTCATAACCAGTTTTTGAAACGTAAGCAAATATTCTGTATGTTCAAAAAGCAATTGAGGTTAAATAAATTAAGAATTATTGAATAAATTAATTGTGATACTTATAATAATAAATTTTGAACAATTGTTTATTTCTCAACTAAATACCATAAGTTTGTATTTAATTGAAATATTTTTTCCATTCATCTTATAATTAATATGTGGCTGTACGACGACTTAGCCTCTGCCTCATTCTTCTGTGCGCATAAATAATAACGTGCAGAGGCGCCACTCAGCACCGCCCCCGCGCCAAATTGCAATGTTATCATCATCATCATCATCACCATCATCATCATCATCATTTCAGCCATAGGACGTTCACTGCTGGACACAGGCGTCCTCAAGGAGTAAATAGACTAGAGCCTTGTAAACCATTATTTATTAAACATAAGTTACTTTCTTTCCCTTGCCTATATATTTACGAGATATGTGTTTTTGTAAAACTCAATATTAAACTTTTCACATTCGTAGAAGATAAGGAAACAACACGATGACATAGACGCTGTAGGTTAGCATTACCAACTAGTAACAAATTAGTACTTAGAAGAAAAAGCGCTCATAACATGTGCATTAGTATATTTAATAAAATACCAGCTGACATAAAGACATTGCCTATAACCGAGTTTAAAAACAAAGTTGTATAAAATATTGATTGATAATTGTTTATACAGTATTAAAGAATTTTTATTGTATACATTTTGAATATTATCAGACATTTACTTTATATTTGAAGAAACTTGACTTATTCTTATTCTCATTTTAATTGTATTTTATTTTTCTTATATTAATCTGATTATTATCACTATATTAACTCCTTAATAAATGAATTAATTACTACTATAAATATGTACAAAAATTATAATCACTCCTGAAATAAAACTGTATCTTATTTTAAATGACTGAGTGATTATATTTATATCACTGACAAATATTTACAATTATTTTCACATGTCTGTCAAGACTGAATGTATAATGGGAAGCAATGTAAATAAACCAAGATCGTCTGTTACCATATGTTCATTGTGAATAAACGATTTCATTCATTCATTCACTCAATAGATTTCCACATTTCAGATAGAGGCGACCCGCGTCCAGCGAGTCCCCGCAACCCTAAGCAGGTCGTCCAACCACCTTGAGGGTAGCCTTTCCACGCTGCGCTTGCCGATACGCGATCACCGCTCGAGAATCTTTCTGCCCCAACGACCTTCAGTTCTCCAAACTATGTGCCCTGCCCATTGCCACTTCAGTTTGCTTACCCTGTTTGCTATGTTATTTCTGATTCGATCTCGTAGAGAAACCCGAGCATAGCCCTTTCCATAGCTCGCTGAGTGACTCTGAGCTTCCTTAAGAGGCCCATCGTCAGAGACCACGTCGCGGCTCCGTTTTATCACATGAGGATCCGAAGAAATGTTATATTTTGTGAATATTGTTTTTGTGTTTTGATTTTTATTCACTAATTTTAAAATCGAGCATTGTAATTTGTATTTAAATTTGATGCCGATTACGGATTAACTTAAAACGTACCGATGAACGGTTATCTACCCAATTTTAAAGTCAAGATGATTTTTTTATTTAGTTTTAGGTAAGGTATGTTTTTTTATTTTTTCCTCGTACGCGTATTGAAAAACATCGTATGAAACTCGTGTGCCTCTGGTCATTACACACTTGTTACAGACTGGTAACGTAATTGTTAGCGAGCCGCGGTAATATAATCACCGGCAACGTGCGGGTTGTCACTAATAGAATACATGCTATCGCGGTGCGGGAGTGAAGCTAAATTAATCTCGTTTATGGAACCAGAAAGCTTTTGCCTGTAGCTTCGGCTGTATCCAACTTCAATAACATTAGACTCGCTAACATAGTCCCAGTGCCACAGTGATTTGTTAGGGTTACGGCTGATTAACAACAGATTACGCCTGTCTAATAGGCGACATTGATACAATTAGGCCTTAATATTGTGCGTAATATGTCCTTCAAAAATGACGCTATAGAAGCATCTTGTTAAGGATAACTGGCGTAGAATTGTTTGACGTGCTACATGACCACGAATACTTTGGCAAGAGTATAAGACAAAGGAGAATTATACGTCAGGGCTTGTAGCCAAATGATGAGTGGTCGACCGTTTCAGTGCCATCAGTTATTAATTTTTTCCCAATTTTGTATATTCGTACGTTAAATAAATGACTGTGTTTATTTTATACTTTAATATTACTCAATAATGATAACAGTCTGACAAAACATAGCTGAAACGCAAGATTGAAATTCAATGCTCTTATTATACTCAAAATACGCGATGTTTACTATTATTCTGTTGTTATAAAATAAAAAAAGCATTCTTTAAAAATATATCTTTCGCTATGGCGTACGAATAATATTTGTGCCGTAAAATATCATCACCTTTAAATGTGTAGTCGAATCAAAAGTCCCAAGCACACAATCGACACCGAATACCACAAAATTACTTATATTTAAATTCAATCTATTTACTATTTAATTAAGGTGTCGACACACGGTCTAACTCGACTCAGATTGAGCGTTGACTCAGTTTGAGCGGTGAGCCGAACATGAGTGTCAAGCAGAGCTCAGAATGAACGCAATTAGAAAATACTTTCCACACCACCTATTTTCTCCAAGCGCGGTATAGTAATCAGCTTTTTAAGCAAAACAGAATTGAGTCCAATTTGCAATATGATGGGAATGGTAAGTATGAGCGTTTGTAATTGAGAATCCTAGCACGTGCTAATATGATTTGCGAGGTTTTATGTTCATCAAGTGCGAAGGTGTTTTAATGAGTTTGTGACGGCACTTGTGAGTCAAGATTGTGGCTTTGTTTTTGAAAGTTTAACGATTGAAACTTAATGCGATAATGGTATTTTATCCGCAATCATATCGTAAAATCTCTACGTCGTTATCGATATTATAACATAACTTATGCAACGGTGGCATAATGCGGTCTACGGACAGTTTACGTGCTACGATCAGTTTACAGTTGGAATCGTTAGTCCGCCTATTATTTCATACAGTATTTGAACGACAATTTAGCGATCAAAATTCCAGTCCAGCTGTTGCCACTGATTGTGAGGCGGCAAGTATTGAATATTCGGTATTTTTAAATATGCTCTTACATTACTTTGCCAAAATCCGAGTCGTCTTACTCTTTATTAAAAACTAATTGTCCTAGCTGTAGCCAAAGATTATACAAAAAAAAAAGAATTAAAGGTAAAGCCGTTCTGTTCTGGAGTGATTTGCGAATGTACATTTCTTAAATTGATTTTTATTTATATGAAGATATAAATAAATACATAGATTTCGAAGTAAATCTATTCTAATCAACACTGACTCGAAGAAAATTTGCTTTTAAATAGGAATATCTTAATGAAGACGTTCTCAACGATTCGTTTTCATTACTTTAGTGCAATTCTAAGTGAGGCGAAATTAAGGAAAATTTAATTAATAACTCAGAGCTATACCGATTTTCTCACTGGAGCAGTAATTAAGAGGTTCTTGGAATCATATTTCGCTTAAAACCCATGTTTTCTTCGCTGAAAGGTCAAATATACGTAAATGACATACAATCCTTCTTTTACCCAACATTCCTAGTGATTAAACAACAACAAACAAGCAGAAATTCATCGTCACGTCCCAAAACCAACAGTCACGGTGAACATTAAACCACCATTGTCCCTCAGAAGTTTTAAATGACGACGAAACTTCTAGTACTCGGAAATTCCTCTTGCATTTTCAATAAGCCACTTAACGTAGTTGTTAGTCAAAAGTGTTACAGACAAAGGACTCTGAATGACACAAGTACAGAAGGCTTTCGTTTGATCTTTGCGAAAACCGCGACACATATAAGGACTAGTTCATTACACGAATTTTAAAAAGCCTAATCTAAAAATTTGAATTAAAAAATCAATAATGAGATTATAAATTAATTGATAGTATCTTTGTGATTTTGCACTTACGTGAGGGTGGAAAATGTTTTAATGCATATCAAAATCAATTAAGTATTTGACATTTAGTCGGTCAATTTAAAGCGTATTTTTTGTTTTAAGCAAAATTCAAATTCCATTGGTAGTTTACATGGACTTAGGTAACTTTGATAGGCATCCAACATCACTCTCATTTTTGGTTCCAGGTAAAAGATTTTTCTATGACATGCTATTTCTGGGTTATGACCATAGATTTTTTAGGTAGGCTAATAGTTAAGAAATAGTAATAAAAATACTGGTTGATGAGTTTCTTTCGGCTTTCGTGTCATCTCAACAGTGGTCTCCTCTTAGCAAGTGCCGGTTGACTTAGACTTGTAAAAGTGCCCTTGCTGCCTCATCATTTCACCCATATGACGTCCACAGCTGGACGCAGGCGTCCTTAATAGACTTCCACATGGGCCGGATCTAGGCGACGCGCATCCAACGAGTCCCCGCAACCCTAACCAGGTCGTCCCACTACCTTGCTGGCTTCCCCACGCTGCGCTTGCTAGTACGCTACCGTTGTAGCCTACGAACAAAGTAAAAGTGTATTATTTAATTATTTCGTTATAACAATGCTGCTGTATTTACATTACAAAACAGTTTCACACGTTTTTTGTTATGTTTCAGTGCAAACCAGTCCGCGGCCGTTACTGTTGGCTCATGATTAAAGTCTATTGGATTGGACCGAAACTTAGGACTTTTACGACCGGAGTATTTTGTAATCTAAATATTTTATAACGGTAAATGTTTATCTGGACTTTTTAGACAAAGTCATTTAATTTTAAAGATGAAGTAGAATTTCATGTTTTTCAGTTAACCTTTTATTAGCCTTGTTTAAAAGAGGAAGAAAGTTTATTTCCAGTCCGTTAAATTTTCGCAGTCTATTTAATTTTGAAATCCGGAAATCCGAAAGTTTGAAAAAAGGATCTGTAACGCGAACAGTGACTTTGGATATTATTTTGTTTTTTTAGGATTCCGTACCCACAGAAAACAGGACGCTATTTACTAAGCCTCGTTTTTTTTTGCCTGCCTGTCACGGAGCTCTAACTTTTAAACCTTTATATACATATACACGGTGCCCATAAGGAACGGAAAAGATTTTAACCCCGCATTTCTTAGAATGGTTGATAATATCTTCAAAACTAATCTGGATTTGCCTGGGGTTAATTTTTTGATCCTAATGACCATAGGTCCTAATGGTGGTGGGAAAGAATTTAACCACGCATTCCTTAGAATTAAGAAGATATTATCAACTTCCATGTATACTAAAGTACATTAGACTCTTTTAATAGCGACGTTGCCACATATGTAGCCAAATTTCGCGTCGTTATTGACATCAATCAAAGTGACAGCTGCCTTTCAATAAAATCATCGTTTTTTGGAAAAATTACCATGGTCATTTTAATAAAAAGGGAAAATTTTCATATAGAAGCATTTATTAAATTTGTATGTACAAAATTCTTTATTTTTTTATTTTATTTTTTTATTTGACTTGATTCATACCATTTTTTTACTCCTAATAATGAATGCGTGATTAAAATCTTTCCCATTCCTCGCTGGCACTATGTATAGATACAGATTCACAATATGACTGTGACATAACAATAAACATCAGTGTATTTGTATCAATTGTATGTATATATTTTTGTTCAGACAGTAGGTATAATTTTAATACTCCCATATTTTTCCTCAAGATATTTATGATTTAAAAAAATAATAAGTACTTATTTGTCGTATGGCGATTATACACTGGTTTATAAACATATAAATTAAAACCGGCCAAGAGCATGTCGGACCATGCTCAGTGTAAGGTTCCGCAGCCGTTCATACCGAAAAATGCACACAGATGAAAAAAAAACATGCGATATGAAAAAGTGTACTAGCAGTATCTCCACGGCACTTACGTCATTTTGTTGAGAAGCGCCATTTTTAAGCAATAACTTAAAAACGGTATATCCTATCATGTTGAAAACACTTTTTTTTAAAGTATTAAGCTAATAGTAAGCTTTATCTTTGTAATTTGTTCCTATTTTTAGACATACCGTTTAGAAAATAGAGGGGCGGGGGACACAATTTATGTTACTGTCGGAGTGATTATATTCAAAACATATACTAAATTAAAAAACAAATTAGATGCCTCAAAATAATTTTAAAAGATCTGTCGAAATATTTGCCACAATTTTTTTTTTTTTAGTTTTGGTTACATGTATGGCGTTCCCCGCCTAGATTTGTTTAATTCTATTATTTAACCATCGAACTAAGTAGCGGCTTACACAGGACACCTATACTCCAAATTCCATCAATTTACATTTTGTAGTTTTTGAGTAAAATGCCTGTGGCATACGGACAGACGGACGGACATGACGATACTATAAGGGTTCTGTTTTGCCATTTTGGCTACGGAACCCTAAAAATGAAACCAAAATGTACAATGTTTGTGTTTAAAGTCCTCGGCTGGGATGTACCTGGTGATGGGGCCCGGAAATTCTTATTCTACTTATTCTACTGGTAGCTATGGCTATCCTAGCCTTCGTATGTGACCATAAATTATCTATTGTGATTGCCACCAGCTCCTATAGTTCCCGGTCACGCCCTGTTGTCGCAAAGAACTTCAGGACTGTTTTGATTCCGAGAGGCTTTATCTCTTATGGGCACAATAAATGTTTTCCCAGTACAGACTTGCGGTTACGTATTAGGGAGGCAGTCCATGAGCAAATGCAAAGGCATTTCCTCCGCTATTCAGCAGAGCCTGCACAACCTTGTGCCACTATTCCCAATCGTCTGCATGTGCTTGTGTGGACAATAGTGACTTGTTAGCCCTCTCCCCAGAATGCGAAGATTGTTCTTAGACAGCGTTCAGACCTCTGAAGATATCTGTTTGCTGATGGGGCACTGGCATACTATGACTGTGGTATATGATTGGTCCTGGATCTCCACACTCACAGACTTCCGACTCGATCCATCAGCATCTTGTGCCAGTAGTATGCGCAGTTTCTGACAAACTCTACTGGTGCCACCAGTCCTCAGACGATCCAGTCTTTATTTTTGTCGCTATATTTGTTGGCTTTCATCGAACCCTTTCCTGGGTGCTGAACTCAAAGATGGAGTTGTTTACATGTTTCTGGGATCCCCATTATTTTACTCACGTTTTGCTAACGTTCCAAGTTGGGTCTAATGTAGATCCTAGCTGGCGGATTCCAGGATTTAAGATGGGTGTCACTTAATTTTCCAGGTCTTCATGGATACTAAAATAAGTACAAATAATTCGGTACTTTTCTTTCACTTACTTTTGGCTCAGTGGCAGAATAAACTTCGATATTACTTTACCGTCATTGTGAAAACTTTACTTCCAATGCGCCGCCTTTATTGAATAAATTCTGAAAGTTTGGGAATCTCAATGTTTCACAAAGCTCTGACGGAGTAGGCACAAAAGACAGCATGAGTTTAAAGTATCCTTAGCGTCTCTTTTCGTTTGTGTTTGACTTTTAATCGCTCTTTGTAATGTTGGTTTTAGGATTCCGTGTCCATGGCGTCTCGAGCGCCAGTGGTCTCGAGTAGCGATCGCGTATACGACAACGAAGCGTGGGAAGGTCCCCAACAAGATAGACCGACGACTTGGTCAAAATCGAGGGAAACCAAATAGATGAGGGAAGCGCACGACCGGTGGTTATAGAGATCCTCGGAAGGAGGAGGGAAAATCTGAATTAATATATAATAACTTTGATACAAGTTTCAACAGACGGATGTATTCCACTTACTACTTATATAAGGACAGCCAACTGTCTGTTGAATGCACGCCTGCGAGCAGTTCCAGTTTAATAATATGGGTCAATCCAGTTTTTTTCTGTCAAGCGTTGTCATGGTTACGTCTCTGGATACACTCTTTTAAATTACGATTTTTTACGATATAAAGGCAACAAAAATATTTTTTTCTAGCCAATATAGGTTCATCTTTTCAGGGCCCATCTCATTAGTATGTCAATAGCCTAGGATATTAGCATATTGCTAAATAAATCTGTCACTATTGTCTCCTGACTTACGGAACAGAACAACAAGAAAAAGTTGATCCGCTCATATCATCATTATCTCATCCAGACCGATTTGGGTCACGGCGACTTTACTCTTTTTGTGACTAATGAGAGCGTCACTTATGAGCTCTCAGGTGGCTGACCAGGCCAACTTTCGCAATTTTTCGAATGTGCAGCCACACTCGTTGCGAGTCAGCACCCCACCGACAAAATTGTAGTTAAGAGGATATACTAGCAAAAGGCCTTTTGGAAATTAGGTACTTTTAAAAACTGTTGCTATCGCATCGCCTCAAATCCCCCGTATTACAGTACAAAAAGGACAACTGCAGCTCGGAACAATCTGAGCTACAAAAAAATGGCAAAAATTGGGTTTCCTAGTACCCTATTTTCTCTTCCAAAACTGGACTAATTTTAGTTTTTCTTTCACATATATTATAACGAGGGCTTTAGCTATGCTTCTATGTTTTCCGTTTTTCTTTTATGTTCGTTAATTTGGTTTACTGAACGTGTGCTTATGGCGCCGGATGGTGACATTTTTTGCAGTTTTAGAGGGCTTCTAATTCTTAAAATAAGAATTTTTAAGAATAATTATTAAGAAAAGTAAAACATATGGGCATGGCACGGGTAAGTATAGATTATATTAAAAAAAAAAAATTGCTCTAAGACAATTGTCCAGGGAGCAAACGGGGGATTACGTTTGTATGGAGGAACGGCCACTAGTATATCATCTTAATGACCGGTGGTCGGGTCTTTAACTCTTCGCGCTTCGCGTCGAGCTTACTCTATTTTTCTTAAAAGGCTACCACTCTGTATGCCTCCAGTGCAGCCAATCTTGTGCCAAGATCTCCCAACGCGGTGGGTAAATATCACACCTCTGCATAGGACGCGTCAGCTAATCTTTGTACAGCAGAAATGTGGCGCTCTGTTTTCGCTTGCCTTACTGCAGTTCTGAGAATAAAATACACTTTTCAATTTCGTTATGACGAATCCCAGTGGCGTTGCACAAAGGCACTGTCTACCCGGAACGACGATGGCTCCATATAATTTTACATCATTATGTATAACCATTTAAAAGACAAAGACAATTATTTTTATGACGTTCTTAACCCAAGGTAGGTTATTGATGTGAAAACCAATACTGTTTTAGTATTCGTTAAACTAAGAAAACAATAGGAGCCTATAAAATAGCTTTAACCTTTCTGACCATCAAATGTTTAAGTGTCTTTCGGACGGCGGCAGTCATACAAAGTTTGTTAAACTATTTCTATGTGTATTTTTTTTTTTGCATTAGAAAGAACACCGCAGAACTAATCATGATATTTTTTTATCAGGTATAATATGCGGCAGAATTGTGAAGTAATTTTAATCGAAAACTGTATTCAATAAAAATTATAATTTTCATAATTAATGTCAAATAAAAAAAATAACCAATTTCCCTTTTTAATACATTTTATAGAGATCACATACTTCGACAAAGTAACAATAGTAACTTAAAATACTAGTTGAAGTATACTTTTTGTTCAAATTCAAGTCACCTACTATACGATGCCAGGTAAGGAGTCAGCACATAATAAAAGTACATTAGATGTACATTTTAACAAAAACAGTGTTGACAGACGGAGAGCAAATATCTTTGTGCGAAAACTTGAGTACGCCTCGACAAAACGTTTAAAACAATGAAGTTTTACAAATAAATTGTACTTTAAAGCTGTGATTAAAATGTTCAATTTCGAACCTCCATTTCTTAATTTATATATATGAAACTGCAATCAAAGGACCTACTGCTTAACGGACCTTTGACGACCGGTTTGGCTCAGTGGGAGTAACGTTGCCTGCAAAGCTGAGGTCCTGGGTTCAAATCCCGGTAAGGGCAAATATTTGTGTGATGAGCAATAAATATTTGTTCCTGAGTCTTGGATGTTTTCTATGTATATAAGTAATATATCTATTAGATATATCGTCTTCTAGTACCCATAACACAAGCCTTATTGAGCTTACCATGGGACTAGTTCGATTTGTGTAAAATTGACCCGTAATATTTATTTATTTATTATTATTACTCGTATCTATGAGCTCCAGAAGTGTTGATCATAAAATTCCGTTATTGATGAAAAACTACTAGTAAATGGAAGATGGAACTGAACTGGTGTACCTCCTCATTCATGTACAGTCAAGTGCAGACGTTCGCAAAGCGTTCCTTTAACTTTGTGTATGTGTTTGTATGACAGAGGGGGTCACTTTACTCTGCCGTTGGCTATACCTTATTTTACTTTACCCCGTTAAAGACGCAATGTTCAGGAAAGTAGCTACATTATATGCCTTTAATTAGTCTACCATACGTAAAATAGGAAAGTTTTCCTTCTATTTTTGAAGCTGATTAACAGAAGACTATATTCAATGTCTTTTTTTCATAATTTCTGTATTAAACTAACGTAGAATTATCACATTGAGCTTTAAAAGGTGAAATAGAGACAACAAATGTTTTATCTTTTTATTAGATATTGCGACGCAAAGTAAGTCTTTTCTCCAACTTGCTCGGAAATGTTCCCATTAATGTAGTAAAGAGACCACGAAGTTCATCGTTATACGCGTTGATACGATTATCAATTTAAAAGAAAGTGGCATTACTTCCCGGACAGGCCCGGGAAGTGTATATTATTGTGCAGGTTTTTACTTTTAGTTTCATCCAAGACTTTGAAAATTCACCATACAGCCAATAGTAACGTACAAAAACCGAGATTTAAAAAAACTTTAATTTGTTTTCTGCGTTTAGTTAATGCATGGTTAATGCCAATAATAATAGAAAAAAAAAACGATAATTATTGTGTCGAAATCATAATACAATTTATTTAGTCTTAATGATCTTCTGGGACTTATAAATATTTTGTAGCAAAGGTATGTTTTTTAAATGTTGTGCGTTTAGGAATTGCCGATTCAACTAAAAGTAATAAGTCATATATTTATTTTTACTATTGCTATGGGTTTTCTTTTTATTTATTTTCATTACTATATTTCATGTGGAACCAAATATACAATTCGGACCCAAAACTTTAAACTTTAATATTCTTAAAAAAATTAAGGTG
The DNA here is from genome assembly GCA_905404275.2 of Hedya salicella. Classification (NCBI taxonomy): domain Eukaryota; kingdom Metazoa; phylum Arthropoda; class Insecta; order Lepidoptera; family Tortricidae; genus Hedya; species Hedya salicella. Next base: position 11,795,225 of record FR990111.1, on the reverse strand, counting down.
GGAACGTGAATTTCATTTTGTCAAAGATTGTTTGTCGTGTTATTTTTACGAAAATAAGTTACATAAACATGTGTCAAATTTCCTCGCATATTTCAAAACCGTACTCATCCACGAAATGACTTTTCCCGGCCTCTGCAGAAATATGATATTGTCTTGTCCAAAAGAAAATTAAACGTTGCCTTGTGATTATTAGTGGTTCAATGGTAAAAAAATATGACAACTATACAATAAAACACACTATTTAAATTTAAAACAGAATTTAAAAAATGCTCGTTTTGCCATACACTTGTCAGCGTTGTCTGTCATGTGATGTCACGCCACAGGCTAGATTTGAATGGGGCGTCCAGCCGTTATGCCCGAATTTGAATCTTGATTTTATCGTTTCTATTCTCTAATTTTCAATGGGTGTCATATATATTTCTTAGTCATAAAAAACTAATCGATTTGTATCATTGAAAAAAATAATGCGTATTCTTATGAAAGTTACATCAAAGTAAAAAGCCCGCTCTAGGCATATTTCTGTGTAATAGTGACTCCGCATAGCCTTACTAAGTAACCCAACTTGATGTGACTTGACCGACTGGGTAAACAACAGCTAATAAAACGCCTCCTAAATGACTTTCCTTGTCGCATACTCATACAGTGAGATACCTACTTTTTCAACCTCGTATTTCCCTTTGAAAATGTAGGTACTCATACTGAAAAGTTAACTTGATTTTATGAAGTTTCAGCTTGTATTCAGATACTATTATTGGATAATATGCGAATTTAAAAATAATATCATACCACGAACCATTAAAACAAGAGGACTCTGAATCGCCATATAAAAAGCCGTTCCCCCATATTTACAGCGCCATCAATATATCAGAATTATATTATTATTGACCGAGCAAGTGAAGCAAGCGAAGATTTTTTTTCAAAGGGGTGGAGATATGGGGTTTGAAAGTCTCACGAACCACTAGTTTACGTGCAAGTGCATCTCCGTGCAAGGGTTACACAGTATTGAAATATTACGATTTATTTATTTATCAAGCGGCGCAAATATGCAGTCATAAGTTTAGTAGTAGCTGTAATATAGTTTACTAATGTAGATTATTTTCTTAATGTATATAATATAATAAATTGTACTGTTTACAAACTAATTTTTACTCTGCCATGTTGCTTTGTTCAATTATAACATCGTTAAGTGTTTAGTTTAAAAGCGCACAGCGCCATCTAGTTTTTATACTGTATCTGTAACTGTGCTGTATAAATTATAGCGTGAGTCCTCTTGTTTTAATGGTCTGTGGTTGCGAAGGGATCTTATTAGCAACATGTCTTATGTTAAAGACAATAAGTTGATATTCGTATGATTTCCAGTATACATTCCCTGATTTTACAACATAGGGTTTTTGATGTTTTTTATACAATGTGTGAGGTTTTACTGGCAGTAAAATGTTATAATGGTTTGAATCTATGTCACAGTTGCGAGTGCTCGTAAAAGGCGGATTGAAAACTTGCATCTGAAGGGTTGGCTGTTAAAAAAATAAGGCGGGCGGGATGTAACCTTGTCACATTATGGTTAAGGGAAAGGGTGTTATGGGCTATGAATTAGTTATTTATTTCTATCTGGGAAAATAAATGTATTAACACGTTCGCGGACGCTTAGTCACACCTCTGGGACACCTAAATTTTGTATGGGAATTTTACAACTTTTATTGCATACCCGTCCAAACGAAGCTACAATTAGGTTTATTATGTGACGCGAAATTCTATGCAAGTCAAATGCTATGCAATCCTTGTCAATGTGAAACCTATTTTTTTAACCAACTTCAAAAAAAGGAGGGGGTTCTCAATTCGGTTGTTTTTTTTTTATGTTTGTTACCTCAGAACTCCATCATTTACACGACGATTTGAAAATTATTTTTTTGTTCATGAGTAGGTATATCCAAATTGATCCTATACAATTTTGGTGAAGATCTGATGTCGGGATCTATAAGGAATCGAAGGGATTCCTCGAATATTATGAGCACATCTATGGCGATTTCGGTATTTATTACAGTAGTTTAAGCATTTGTATTGGAAAATCAACATTTGGTGAAGAGAAACCGATGATGAAGACACAAGCCATCAGTTACCACTGAGGGTTTTACCAGTCTTATTTAATTCGCGGATCGCAAGTCAATTTGGAAAAATATTTTTTCGGTTAGGAGTAGGAATCTCCAAGTTGATCCCATCAAATTTTGGTTAAGATCTGATGATGAGATCGATGAGGAATCGAAGGAATTCCTCAAATGTTATGGGCACATGTATGGAGATTTCGGTGTTTATTAAAGTAGAACAAGTATTTACACTTGAAAATCATCATTTGGTGAAGAGAAACTGATGATAAAGACACAAGCCACCAGTCACTAATTAGGGCTCAACCAGTTTAATTCACTAATCGCAATATAATTCTTTATCATATTTTGCTTAGAGGCAGAAGTTGGTTAAGATCAGCGTAGCAAAGTGGAGCTGATAGTAGAGGACCGGAGAACTCCTCAACGGTCAACGGCCCTGATTCTGAAATACCAACGTTCATCTAAAGGTCGTAAGCAATTGACATTAGAATGCATTACGGCTGTAAGTGCTGTATAAAAGTCGTAGAAGTCATAAAGTTGAGACAGTTAGTCGTAGCACTTAACCATTTTGACCTAGCCAATTCTTAAAATTAATTTTTTATTTACAATAGTCTTATTTACAATTGGTCTTATTTATTTTTTATTTATAATAGGCTCAATCGTTGCATTTCACGCAACGCTTTTTCGTCGCGTGGTTTCTTCAGTAACTTGTTTGGTTCTAAGTCGCCAAGAGCTTATACTCTCCAATGTCTTTACGCGACTTAGCGCAACATAGACTTGGCCTTTTGCGAAATGTTTCTTACCTAAGTCAATCACGACTTTGATAGAGGTGGTGCCATAGAGTTTATGCACCGTTACCGCCCAACTAATGATCAGTGGAAACATCCTCCTTTCAACATCCCCATAGCCTTTAGTTGCCTGATATTATTGCAATCAGCTTAAGGGGACTATGCTTCATCCCGAGCAACAGTTTTTAAATGGTTTAGTGAACTTTTACATTTCTCTCTTCTAAACTCGAGATGCGCGCAAAGGAATCCTCAATCTTCCCCTTCTGGTCTCTAAAAAATACTTTGTCACCAAAATCCATTACTAAAAAGCAAAAAACAAAAAAAAAGAACCGACTTCAAAATAAACTAAAAAGCCAAAAATAATCTTTTATGTACGGTACGGATCACATTTTGAGTTCGGTGCCAAACCTGAAGTAAAGTTCTGTATTTAACAAAAATACGAATTACTATAACTAAACATATAGGTAGGTGATAAATAAAGGCTCGCCGCCGCGGTTCTTGCGTGCCATCTGTGTTAATAGTAATAAATGAATGGTTTGGCACCGACTTCAAAAGGTGATTCAAATGTGATCCGTACCGTACATAAAAGATTATTTTTGGCTTTTTAGTTTATTTTGAAGTCGGTTCTTTTTTTATTTTATTTTTTTACACTATGTGACAACAAATGCTATATAATTCGGATGCGTATGCATGTTTTTCACAATGCCTAGTCAAAATGTGATCTTAGCATTTACAGAACGTACAGGACGAGCCTTTGGTGGAACGAGCGGTTGTGTAGGTGCTAACGGAGTCCTCTATGAGGCACTGGCGCGTTGATTTCGGGACAGAAATCGCCCAGTTTTTTTTTTGGAGGCATCTAAACCAAGTATAAGAGGTTAAACACAAACAAATTACATACCATAATGCTTATCATAACGTAAGCGGTCAGCATCTACCACGAATATGACCGAAACAATGACTAAGTACTAAAGTAATTACTTTAATAATAGGTATAAACATGCCTAACTTTTCTTTATTTACCGTAATCAAAATCAAGATGCACTACAATAAACAGTCAGTAAACATATTTTTTAATAAAACCACAACCAAAAACATAAAGAAACTGTGAAAAAACATGTTACAAACAATCCGTAAAATAGCGTTTGCGCGCGAAATTTGGCCACATTTCACGTGCCCACTCCCAGACACACGTTTGGGGCTACTGAGGGGCTGTCCATACAAAATCGAATGCTATTGCATACGCGTCACAGAAAGGGACGCACAATCTGAGACGCCACAGTATAATTTTTAACTGCGATAAAACTATGTAATTTTACGGTATGTAAACTCTGATTTTAGTGAATGATAGAGGAATTGTTGGTGAATAATATTATACTGTAGTCAAGCGGATTGCTAAGCAGTCTAATGCAGAAATTTAAACCAAATAACGAATTCAATCGCAGGCGCGTCACAAGGAGTAGTACAAAAACGGATACTATGCAATCCGCGTCCGCGAACGTGTTAACCCGTTTGCTTTTAGGGTCAACCTACCAAAATGGTACCTACGGAGCCGTATTACTAAGCCTTTGCTGTCTTTGTTCGTCTGTCTATCTGATATAGTCTTACTCTTCTGTCATACTATCATACCCTTAATACGTAGTAAGTAGACACCTGAAATTTTCACAGGAAATAAAACTGGGTAAGTACATATTACAAACAACATAGGGTTCCGTAGTATTTTTGCGTATGGGTGCCTGCGCGCGCGAGTCCGACCGACAATCCCTGCATAAAGGTATTTAAAACACGTTGTGATTTTAAGCGCTGTGATGTCTCATTTTCAATCCTATGTAGTAAATTATCATTGCGACTTGAATCTAAAATAATACAAATGGCTGACAGAGTGCAGTTTCGCAATGACGCGAGATTGACATATAATCTGTGGGGACATTATGCAAATTAGTTCTCCTGAAATGTTCAATATTCAATATAAGTTATCCCAAAGTAGTTGTAAGTTAAGCTATGGCAATTTATGAATTTGCACCTATTAAATAGATATTTTAAGCATCGAAATTTTATGATCCTTAAGCACGCGACATTGACAAATCAATTTATGGAAGAGATAATTCACCATACTCATTGAGATTTGTGAACCACTTGAGCGCTTGTTTCTCATCACTTTCGTGCATACCTCTTTGTCTTAATGTCTGAAAATGTTATAAGGATTTCTCACTATTTTTTAACCGGGACCTTCACCAAATAGCTCGAAATGACAATAAAAAAACTGCAACACATCGACAGAAAAGCTTATTAAAGTAAGTAAGTAGTGTTATAATTACACAGCATTTGGTACATTAGAATACTAACACTCTGTGAAAATCCTTAAGGTGCGTTTACGCTTGAAGAGCGGAGTACGAGCACAATTCGTGTAGTGTGGACTGACTTGTATCTATCAGGCACGGACGTCCACTGCTAAACATAGGCCTGCCGCTAGGCTGCGCTTCCCTGTGCGTGGTCGCCACTCCAGGACTTTACTGCCCCAACGGCCATCCGTTCTTCGGGCTACATAGCCCGCCCATTGCCACTTCAACGATGCAATGCTGTGAGCTATGTCGGTTACTTTAGTTCTTATGCGGATATTCTCAGTTCCGATTCTATCACGTAGAGAAACCCCGAGCATAGCCCTTTCCATTGCACGTGTGTGTGGGCCGACTTACATGCCTCGAACGCTCGCTTCGGGCAGTAGGTTTGTGCTCGACTGTGCTCCGCTGTCGGTTTTTTGATGAACACAAAGGGATTTTCATAGCGCTCGCGTTGTAGAATTGTTGTAAGTTCACAATTGACGCCCCAAACGATGACATCGCCCAGAACGGCTCCGCTCGTGCTCTGCTCGTCTAGCATAGATGCACCTTAAAATACAGTATAATCAATTAATAGGAAATAGCGCAGGTAAAATTTAAGGATAGATAATAGGCGTATGACGGCCATCCACCGCCTCACAAAACTTCAGACATAGATCACATACAAACAACAAGCTACTTGCAAGACATCGCACTTAGGTGCTGGATACGAGAAGCGCATAAGACACTGCAGGCAGAGCCCAGACAAGTCTATGTCCCGAACACACGCTACCTATTGTTACTGTAGTTCAATATTCATTGTAAGTAGGAGCTCTCGCTATAACACTTTACACGTCGTTATCGAAGATGTTCAATAAAATCCTATTCGAAATCTACATGTAACAATGTCGTCTGTAGTGCAGCGGGATAGGGTTGGGATGAATTTAGTCATTGTCATAAGAGCAAAATATGTAGTAGACAGTTTTATAAGGGAAAATAGTAAAATCGACATGAGTTGGCTTCTGATCATCGTCAGCCAAAAGATGTTTTCACAAACATCCAATGAAATATCTTTGTGTTCCTTTTAACAGGTCTCGAATTGTCACGTTTCTGGTACGACGAAACGAAAGGTGCCGTGAAATTTTGAAGGCTTAGGCTAGCAAAGCGACCTTCTTTTGTTTCAATGCTCTAAGAGCGCCGTTGCGCGCGCCACGCCGGTGAAATATCAAAGTAGTAGACGTAAAAAAAAAACTGAGAATGTATTGGACATATATTTATTTTGCCTAAACACGCACACACAAATGAGTTAACAAGCAAACAGATATACCATCATTTTTATTATAACGTCTCCGTTTCCAGCTCTATATGCCCTGTCGTACATGATAAACGCAACCCTCATGACCCATTTAGCTAATTTTTTATTTTATCCACTTCCCCAAATCGTGCACTATATTTTATCCATATTCCTAATTCATTCACATGCTTAATTAAACCACACTCCCAATGCCACGTCCTAACTAATTGTAAACATTTTAATTATTTATAACATAGCAAACAGAGTAGTAACGCATAATCGAGAATCGAAGCGACATCTAACATCCCTATTTATAGTTGACGGGTGAGGATATAGACGAGAGTTAAGAATGTGGAAGAGATAGACATAATTTTAATGAAATGTGGACGCGTTGTCAATGTTGAAGAGCTAAGAATTCGTCAAAATGGGAATATCGACGGAGTGCAATTTGGACCACGAGTAAGGTACGTCACTATTAAGTACACTAAAGTATAGAATGGAAATGAATCAGAATCAATGGGTTTGAACGATCTGAATAAGCGATCTGTGTGCTTTGCTCCGTTGCATTTGAAGACGGTGTTTGGTTAACAGTTCTCTAGTGGAATGAATCTAGAATTAAATGTGAGCTGGTAAGTTTTGTTTCACTTTTAAAAGGGGATGGTGTTCAAATCGACTGCATGTTTTTTTTCTGGTATGATACCGAATTTAAAAATTATTTAGATTAATAAGATTAACTCGCAGGGACGGGAGTCACTGAAGAAAAAAAACTACAGTTAAATTAATTCTCATACACTCAAGCTTTAATAATGCAATGACAAAAACATAATGCGATTGACAAGTATGTCGATAAAAAAAGTGTGTCGCCACAATCTTTATAAAAACTTCACCCAGGAAAAAGAAGTACATGAAAATGTGTAAATTGACCACCACAAAAACACGATATAACAGAAAAATTGGGTCTTCGACAATGTTTTACCGTCGTCGACCCCGCCGGTGGGGAAACCAGCCCGTAGTTTTCAATTCTCCCCTTGGTGCGATTTTTCCTCTGTGTCCCACACTGAAGTGGGGTTGAAGCAGTTCAACCCACCTGTTATAAGAAACCAAATCGAAAAAAAGCAGTAAGAAAGAAATAATTGAATCTAGTAATGTATCTTCCATATTTAACGACTCTAATATATCTTCCTAATTTAACTATAGTCGGTCCAGCCACTTGAAGATCATTAGCTTTTTCTAAGTTTGATGGGATTTTCTTCGTTTCTACTTTTCAATTCAATTCAATTCAATTCAAATAGTTTATATGCATTTCAGGTCGTACAGTATGGTTTTAACGATTGGGTACTGTTCAAACATAAGCCCTGTTGGGAGTAACAATAGCACTAAACAAGAGGAAGGACAATCAAATCATGCACATTTTTTTTTAATTCATTTAATCTTATAGCAATTTAATTTAACAATTATTTGATTTAATTTAATAATAAATGACAATTTATGTACATTTTTTTTTGCCAAGAATTCTTGTATTAAATAGTAAGCCTTATTTAATAAATATTTTTAAGTTGAGTTCTAAATAGGCGTATTTTTCTTTCCTCTTGTATATCTTTTGGAATTTTATTGAAGATTTTGGCTGACATGGCAAACGCGGCTGAATTTATCATATTTATTTTGGAGTCAGGCAAGGCCAGCTTTGTCCGAGGTCGCAATCGCAAACATGGATTATGTGAGTACTGTGGAAAAAGAGACAAATGGTTTTTTACGAACATTCCCACTTCCAAGATGTAAATTGACGTGAGAGTTTTGATAAATATGATTTTGCAATCAGTACATTCACTTATCGAACAATTTGTAACTTTGTTCGTATAACAATTATAACCCTATACCTTAAACAAACAAATACCTTGTCATCAAATTCACAGCTGCTGAAATATGAAAATTAACTCAAACAATTCCAACTCATTTCATTCACGATTCAAGTTGTGCCGTTCATATTGTTCGTTCATTAACCTTAAGTTGCGAACAACTTATGACAACTGTTATAATTGTATCGCCAGTCCATGAAATTGTAACGCTTCAGGACTTTATTGTTACCCAACTGGGACTACGCCAAATGTAATATGTTTTTCGACGGTATATGTATGTCTCCAGTAACCAAAGTAACCGACATAGCTCACAGGATTACGTTGAAATGGCAATGGGCGGGCCATGTAGCCCGGAGAACGGATGGCCGTTGGGGCAGTAAGGTCCTGGAGTGGCGACCACGCATAGGAAAGCGCAGCGTAGGACGGCCCTCGACTAGGTGGTCGTAGGCAGTCGGTGGATGCGGCCTGAGCAAAATCACACCATGTGGCGAACTATAGGTGAGGAAGATCTGATAGAAAGAGGGAGCGAATTCTAGAGACGTCTTGCCTGAACGGCGAAAGTATTTGACATGAAACCTTTATGGTGAGTAGAAAAAAAACTGAAAGTTTGAGAATTCGGGAGGAACGTAGTTCACAGCCTGGACGGGGGTTTGAAAAACGAATGTGCTTTGGAGATATCCAGAAGCAGGAGGCTTACAGAGGATAGATAATAAGGAACAAAGAATTCTAAGAGTAATTTTAGTACATTAAATAGTAAGAACATCACATTGCAGCGCATTAATCATTCGACATTTGAACAACGATTTCGAAAAATTTAAAATGTGTGGAACAAAACTTATGCCGTACTTACGTTATTTGGAGAACATGAGTTATGCTACAAAACAGTACGAGTTGGAGCAACAATTTTATGCTTGCCGATATAGACCCAGGAAACGGCTCTCGCTCCTACCCAATGCATCGGCCGCCTTTTTCGAATGCGAAAGATTTTTTTGGTGGTTTGCCTACATACCAAATAAATTCTAAATGCCAAATTGTGTCTGTCAGTCTGTCTGTCTGTCTGTTACCTTTTCACGCTTAAACCGCTGAACAGATTTAGATGAAATTCGAAAGCCGTATCTATAAAAATCGAGTGTTAGCAGAGCCCTACTCCTAAGCAAAATGTACGCGGTGCTCGATCATTTTATATTGGTTACTGATACAGACAGACAGGCATAAAATTATACTGGTTGTGGTATTTGTTGTTCTAGCGGCAACGGAAATACATCATCTTTGAAAATTTCAACTGACAGACGGACGGACGGACAGCGAAGTCTTAGTAATAGGGTCCCGTATTGCCCTTTGGGTACGGAGCGCTAATAACGTTTGCGATGCAGGAAAAGCCACGGGAAAACTTAGTTCCACAATATTTAACAGTTCCTAATTATTTAGTTGACTGTGCCTAGGTTGAGTTTGTTTGAAACAACAGTTACCTTAATGGCTTCATGACACGAAATTAGAACAATTTCGAAACTGTCATTAAGGTTCTGTAAATAAATGCCTTTCATATCATATCTGATCTTAATTTGATTTATGTTTTACCGATTTCAAATAAAACTTTGTCTGTTTAAAGCAATTGAGTCAGATTGAGGGTTATATTTTTCGAGAGTATGTATATTCGTATGTATGTATGAATGTAATTTGTATATTTCTTTGGCACGCTCGGCATGGATTTTGCGCTTTGAGACGTCATTGGATTTGTCTTGGTTATCTATTGGGATATAGATACAAGTCAAAGTGCAATGAAAAATGATTGCGCAGAAATTGAACCTGGTACCTCTCGATTACGCATCGGGTGTGTTAACCTTTTCACTAGCGAGTACTGTGGTATTAATAAGTTGTAAAAATGAAATGTTTGTACATTAAAGATATTTTCAAAGAAATGATTGTAACGGACTATTAAAATTTGATCACTGAATCGTTTTTTTTTTGTTTTTTGTGTGTCTGTATCTATGTGTCTCTAAATGCTTACTACGCTGAAGAAAAATAGAGGACTTTTGAATCTTTTGATCCTGCGCAAAAGAAATTGCGGGCTCCTTCTAGTATATAAGTATATTCTAGTATATAAGGTACTTGTGCCCAAAATGGCCCGGTTCTTTATGATGGCCCACTATCAATTATTTTGTATTCTTTAAAGTTCGAATAAGTTTAAATTTCGCGCCCATGTTCGGTAAGTACCATCGATAAAACTGCAACTTTATATCGAGGCCAAGTAAGTTGAACTAAAGCACACGATGAAAGTCGGCCATCTTAAGAACCGGCCCATCTTGGGCGCAAGTACTTTATTATTAATTTCGGTAAACAGATTAGGCTAGATTAGTTTAGCAAACGACGTAATAGCTTCCTGAAATCCAAAAACACTACCAAGGTCTGATTTCAAACGATACTCCATAGGGCGAGGCGTGCTAATTACACAAATGTAACAGGGTTCGGCCTAATAACCATGAAAGCTTGTTGATTTTTACAAATGGAAATGAATTTTAGCACTCCGCCATATTGGATTAAACATGTTTTACTAATTATAATAAGTAGTCTAGTGTGTGTTCAGGAATTAGTTTAATATCCGAATTCGATCAGCTAAAAAGGCCGCAATCCCAATATGTTTGCAAATCGTGTAATTTTATACAGTAGGCGCTTAGTAATCCAGCTCACTATATTTTTTCGTCTATGACGACTTGTCGAAGATCGCCGGCCGAGTCCTACTTAAGCATGGTGGCGTTTGGGGTATATTGGCTATCCGAGTATTGGAATGTATTTACTGGATTCTTAGGCTATTACCCATTTGCCCAGTATCCATAGTACAAGCTTTGCTTAGTGTGGGACTAGGTCGATTTGTGTAAGATTGTCCCTAATATTTATTTAATTATTTATTCTTGATCCGGTCAGTTACTGTCACGCTCAAAATACTACGCTCCGTAGCTCTAAAAACCTTGTGCGCGCGTTAAGAAAAATATTTCACTTTTGGGTAATGGAAAAATAATTTGACAGAGTGACACGGTATTTTTATTTGGTAAAAAACACGAATCAATATTTATTTAATAGCCACGAATCCCGCGATAATATTTACGGAAGCCTGCCGAAGTCAAGGCATGAGGAAAATGTGCGTCTATTCAATCAAATACTGGATAAAATTACGAGTGGAGCTGGCACGGAGGATCACCCTGTGCAGGGAAAAATAAAATCGACTTTTCAATTCGACAATAAAAATGCTGTTTCTGATCTGAAATAAAACATATTTATTACTCCGTCTGATCCGTCACTGACAACTTTTAATGGACATTACATTTGACTCAAATATCATCATAACAGTTAAAGAAAACAATTGAAACGGATTATATAGCGTACATTGTCTCATTTGAGTTGCCGATGTTTCGGAAGCTTTTCAACTTTCGTGTATCGGGAACTCAAATGAGATAATATACGCGATATAATTCGTTTAAATCGTTTTATTTGAATGAGCGATAATCGCGTAAACAATAATTAAAAAAATATTATCATCATATCAACCTAAAATTTTGACCTGAAGGGAGTCCATGAATAAGTCAGCATTATCTTACTCAAGTGCCGTCCAATGCTGGACTAACGCGTACCCCAAAGATATCCAACGAGTGGTCATCATACGCCAGCATTATCCAACGGTTTCCCGCGATATTCACCAGATTGTCGGTCTATTTTGTTGGGGGCCTTCACTCAAACAATGACAACTGTTTGCTATGTGAGAAAGAGGAAACACATATACTTATTGTTACTTTAATAAAGTGCATGCTGTAGTGACCTATTAAAGTTGTGAATAAAATTCTAACCATTAAATTACAACTTTTATTTCGCCGCGTAGGTATCTAATTATACCTGACTACGGTTTAAAAAATATCTTGCTTTGAGCGCGTTCACACGGAGACATCCGATTCTTTGCAGAAACTGTTTTTTGTAGGATCCGATTGAGTTAGCAATGGGATTTCAATGCACGCTTTCACACAATTGCCGGATTCTGGAACCGTACGCTTGTGTGAGCGCGTGCATTGAAATCCTATTGTCACTAAATCGGATCCTACAAAAAAACAGTTCCTGCAAAGAATCGGATGTCTCCGTGTGAACGGGATCTTACTTTGTTTAGTCAATCTGCAAACTAAAGCTAATTAGCACTAATAAATCGATAAAAATAAGTTTCCAATAGTAAAAACAACCCCTTTTCTAAGTCTATTGAACAAATCATAAAATAAGTGAAGTGAGTACTTAAGATGAAAATCCATCACTTTAAAACCGTCATAGCCATTAAATAGTTTAAATGTCTCGGTTAATTGTTAGTGTACGTGAATGTGTACACGATGACTATCCATTGTGTCTACGTTCCTATTCATTAAAACTATTTGTTAGACCAATAATAACTCAATCCAACATAGCATTTACGTGTCCCAGGGTAGATCAGAATCTACGGTAGGTTATGATTACCTATTAGTTTATTTTTGATTTTGTTTTTTTTTTTTTATTACTACAGAAGCCGGGACGCCGGGAGGGGTTGCCTGCCGAAGACATATAGACGGCCGAGCAAAGCGGGGCCGGATAGGTCTGAGGCGGGCAACCCCATATTTCCCGCCGAGGTATGTATAGTGCTTTCTTCAAAGATAAAGATAAAGATTTATTTATTGTCAAAACAGTGTACATTAGATCATATGTCATATAAAAGGTCCAACAGCTTACCCATTTCGGGCGTACAATATTAAGTAACTATACTATAACAATCTTAACTAGGTATCTAAACTTCTAAAATATTCATTTAAATTGTAGAAACTTTTCGTTAACAGCCATTTCTTGAGCTTCGTTCTAAATGTAGTCCCATCTTGCGATTTAATATGTTCAGGCAAATTATTAAATATTTTTATTCCAGATACATATGCACTCGTACTAAGTATGGAGCTGGAAGATCTAACCGTACATATGTCATATTTATCTTGTGATCTAATGTTATTTTTTGTCATACTTTTTTTTATAAAAATGTCATTTCGGTCTTTAACAAATAAACAAATTTGTAGTATATAGATACACGTCAGAGTTAAAATTTCGTTCTCTTTGAAAACATCCCTTAAGGATTGCATATTCCTAAGATTAAACATGATTCGCAGACATCTTTTTTGAAGAAGAAATGTGAATTCAATGTTTACAGCATTTCCCCAAAATATTATGCCGTAGGTAAGGACAGGGTAAATATTTCCATAGTACGCTTTCATGGCAACATCGATTGAAGTAACGTTAGACAAAATGGATAGAGTGTAGCCGGATTTGGCTAGTTTCTTATTTATTTTGTAGATGTGGGACTTCCAGTTTAAGTTGCTATCAATTGTGACATATGAATGAGTTTCAAACATATAATGAAATAAACAACAAACAAATCTAAATTTTATGTCGTGATGCCCGTACCACAAATTTAAGTGGAATGGAAATTAAAAAAGAGGACTTTGCCGGCCTACGCCTGCATGATTTGTATGAAATTCCATTAAGGACCTCTTGTCTTAGCCGCACCTGAAACGTCATACTTCGCAGCCTATTATAAGGAACATCACATCAATATTTCATTGCATGTTTGAGAAAAGTTTATTTTGTTAAATGTGACTGTAACGTGCAGTCATGTTTCGCTTAATTTTCTTGATCCACATTATACGAATGTCAAATCACTCTCTTGCTGGTTTGGCATTATGTAGCGATGCCCCGGGCAGGTCCGACACAGGACGACGCATAATTATTGTTTTCTTAAGTTAAACTTAATATAATATCTATTATAGTTCGTCTAGAATAATAATTGTAATATTTTATAAGTTTTACGAGATTTTACCCAAAACAATTTTCTCTTAGAAACTGTACAGACGGTACTCGAGATTTTATTGATACTACTATAGGCAAGTTATAAAAGTTGTTTATGTACACAACAAAAACAGCTTGCTTATATCCAACTGACCGTCTGAGTGGCAAACGGGAGACTACTAGGTTTAGGTTTAAAGATCATTTATTCCCATTAAGAATTTTACAATTCACTTATTATGAGAACTTAAAATTATACTTATAATAAACAACGAGCGTTGGAAAAAAGTAAGAAGGTACTTCTATACAAAATACGCGGACAAGTTGTACTAATGTATGCATACCCGTTAACTAAGCAATGCGTTCATGCGATGCGCTCACATTGTAAACAAGATAACGAATGTTACAGCAGTTAAACAAGTAATTTTACAATTTCCCCCGATAGTAATTGCTCCGCATGTATCACTACATGGCCAACATAGTGAACTTCAAACATTGACCTCTTTGCTTTTTGGAAAGCAGAATTAAAATTAAACTATTTCTTTTTAATTTTACAGTCATTTTCGGAAGGAGAAAACAGGACGGCACATATTCGAACTTTGGTTTTGGGAGCTTTTCCTTGAATATTTAAATTTCTCGGTATTGTAAAATATTTATTAACACGAATATTATAATTTTCAAATATGGCAGCTCGCAGCTTGTGCCAAAGTCAGTTTTGCACGAATACAAGAAATATAAATGATGACATTGACAGGAACTGTTATTCACATTTAATAGTTTTAATCATTATAAGCGAAGAAGATGTAATCATTACACTTATCAAACTTGACACAGCGTAATGGCACGATCAATCTAATAAAAGGTTTTAGTTCAACTAATAATACTCAACGAAAATTCGCTCAAGCAAAATTGAACATTTTTGTCAAACTGTTAAACATAATTTGCAATGCTTCACTCTCGTATGTAACACAGTTGAAAAAGGTAACATGTACTTGCAACACTAAACGACTTTGTTTGAAAACTGGTCAACCTTTTCATTCCGCGACTGTACATACATACTTCTCTGTCTTCTGCCTTCTTCAAACATAGTGACGATACGTGTACATTCATCTCGTGTTAGCGACATGATAGTAATTCAATAATGACTGCCTTTTATCAATTTGAAATAAAATATATTATGTACACAAATCGAACTAGTCCCTTGGCAAGCTCAATAAGGCTTGTGTATATTTATTTATATACATAGGAAACGTCCAAGACTCGGGAAAAAATAGTTATCTTCATCACACAAATATTTGCCCTAATCGGGATTTCAACCTTCGACCGACGGCTTCGTAGCCAACGTTACTCCCGCTGAGCTTAACCAGGTATAGTCAATTTGATATCAGAGATTGAAGACAATAAAGAGAAAATAAGCATAAGAAAGCAAGCGTGATTTGAATTTATTACCAAATTCGAGTTTATATATATTTTTTTCTTTTTATATTCTATAACATGTAAGGTTTTTATCATTTTATCATACAATATTAAAATTAATTTTAATAGAGAGATACTCTCATGTATGAACTCTTATTCATTTGCAAGATACAGAGGATTTTATCACTGTATTATTTGCCCGCGAGTGTATTATGTATATCGTCGCCTAGTGCCCATAGTACAGTCAGCATCAAATAGCCTGTAACGACTGAAGCGCCAAATATATCGACACACATTGTGCCTATACTAAAATAAAGGTGTGTTAATGTCTAATATATTAGGTGCATTTAGGAGGTTATATTTAGGCTATTTTTTCATGTTGATTATACTTAGCTTAGTTTGGGACTAAGTCGATTTGTGTAAGATTGTCCCTGATATTTGAAGATTAAGTACGGACCAGACCATGTAGAGACCCACCCATGCGATGGACTGACCAGATCAAATCGGCTGTGGGCAAACCTCTGCATGAACGCACTGGAATAAGACATTACGGGACATTATGCGGCGCGCAACATTTGCACCTGTCAGTACAAGCTGTTGATCACGAAAGCTCTGTGAAGAGTGTACTGCGAAAAAGAAGTACGGAATGTTTTTATTAAAAACAAAAAAATATGTGCTTGGCGCAAAAGTCGGGCTCGCGTCAAAACAATACGAATACCCTACCAACACAAACGAAGTCGTCCAAAAGAAGAAGTTGGTTTAATTTTTAAGCATTTTATCCAATAATTGTTATTCACAGACTGTTCCTAACATTATCAAGACGCATCTATAGAACCAGATTCCGATCGGTTTACCTATTTTGAAATGAAATGCCCCAAGCGTGCTCTTTTACGCATTACATGCCTTTTTGTTGAGGGTTAAATAAATATGTGTGAACTTATTTTCTCTGCAGTATTTGTAATACGACTGTTTTTATTTGTACACCTACACCGAAATGCCTAGGGTGTGTTTTCTTTTAATATACAACAAATGTTTCGTATCAAACAGAAAAAAACCTTTTAATAATATTAGTTGAAATACTGCGTTAAGGACTACTAGCGCCACCTAACGACGAGTAGAAGCAGCATTCGTTTCAGAGAGTTCCGCTAGGCACCGCTTTTTCTGAAATAAAAAAAATGGTAACTTTTTGCCTTAAAATAACACTTTAGAACATTATTTTGTCCCGTATTCGATTATTAAATTATTACTGACGTATTTTCTCGTTGAAATTCATTATTAATAAAGAATTTGAAATGAATATCGGAAGTTTTTCTTTGCCGTACGTAGGTTTTCGGGCATACGTCAGTTTGCGCCGAGCCATCGGCGCGTGGTGTTGTCTGTGAGTGATTTTCGCAAGTTTTCATCAAAATAATTGGAAAACACGTAATACGTTCGCGTTATATGGCATCGGATAGGTAAAATTTGACTGTAAAATTTTGTATCGGAAAAAGGTGAGTAAAATTAGTTTTTCTATTGCGCCTTTATTTATTTTGTTTGGGTTTACTGCCGTAACTAAATAACACTTGTTTGTAAGTGTTTAAATAAAACATAGATATGAATTTCATAATCAAAATGGAATTCCAGAGTTAAACTTTTCAATTCCGAATATAGATATAATTTGTGTTATACTTATACTTAATATTAAGTATCTTCAGAGTCACTAACATTAATTACAACACTAAAATAAGTTACGTAATTTTACGAAAAAAACTGTTTTGCATTTATTTTAAATCACACAGAAATGTACTATTACAATACGTAATTATTTTATTAAATTAAGCTTTTGCTATCATCTAGCGGCGAATAGAAACAACATTGTCTGTGATTGTGCCATCTAGCGGTGACTAGATGGAGGCTCGTTTCCAAACTTTAGCAACAGGTGGTGTTACTGTGCGTTGTTCACGGACAAGCGTTATTGGGCAGGTTTTATTTTGCTGGAAGCTAGTTAGGTCGTCTTCAAATAACAAACTTACATGTGAAGTATATCCCCTCAGCAATCAAAACAAAATCATTTGAGGTCAGCTTTTTGCTGTTAGACTTGCCAGAGCCAACGGGAGTTTGTTTCAAGTACAACTGTAATTTCGTTCTTATTTTTCGTTATCTAAAGTACTATTTTAAAGAAGTATTATTTAAAAGCATACGAAATTGAATAATAATTACTTTTGTAGAATTTTCAATAATATTCTTTTGTTTCAGGATAACACTACAACAAAATGGTAAGGAAAATTGTATATTACGGTGTCACAAACTTATCTTTTCAGTCGATGGCGTCGGGATTTCGTGGTTAGCCCCATACTAAAAGTTACTCAGAGTGACCCACCCCATCACCTATGTCACCCCAAAGCTACCCAGTGTAACAACAATGGTGGTTGAAAACAAAACAACCTTAGTCCAGTGGCATGTGGAGCGTCCAAGTATTACGTAATGAATTTGAGGGGAGGGGGGAGTCTTGTTAAACGTTACGATGCGTTACAGGGGGGTTTAAACTACGCGTTACGTAACATTGTTTTTTAACCCTTCAGAACGGTAGCGTACAGAAATTCTCACGCATTTTTCAACTTTTTTTTCCCAAAATTTCAAATCTAATGACCATTTTGGATAAAAACGGTCACTTGGTGGTTACGTAACGTTTTATTAGGGGGGGAGAGGGGGGTATAGAAAAGCGTTAAATGGGGGGGGGGTCAGTCAGTTACGTAATACTTGAACGCTCCCATAGAGAGGCCCGTGTCCAGCAGTACACGGAGATGATGGCGTGATGCATAATTTTTCGAATCGCACATTCTCGGAAATATTTTTTTGTGAAATTAACAAATTCAACTTCTTTTACAGTACGGCTTCGTGAACTACGCACTCGAGCTGCTTGTGATGAAGACTTTTGGCCAGGAAACATGGGAAGAGATAAAGTAAGACAAACACTTGTTCATCATTACCTCATCAGATTTATGACGAACAACTTATGTCCTTTGATTCAAAGCGGGTAAATCATCAAATTGGTCATACGGCCTGGCCATAAGATACCATGCCCAAATGTCATGTCTGAGTACCTTGTAGGGTTTTGTATTGTTACGTTTGACCCTATTTCTACAAGCTTTTATTTAACTTGCTGTTTCAGAACGAAACATCACTACTTCTAAACAGAATGAAGAACGGATTGAAATGATGTTCTTAGTTCGTTCAATCCATTCAACGTTCTCTTCTCATTCAACCATCGTCCATTTCAAACCAGCTCTGTAAAATAAATTCATTATAGTTGCAATAAACAGATATTTTAAGTGCAATTTGTGATTTTTAATCATCCACGAACACTTGCAATGTATGTTTGTTCGGGTGGAATCTTGCAAGTTTAATTCGACCAACTTCCCGGTTTCCGATTGAGATAAAATTTGGCATACTTATGTAAGTTTGGTGGCAATGCAAATAGTATGATACCATCGAGCTGATATGATGATGGAGCAGGAAGGTGGTAATGCAATCCTATCGAATTTGGGCTCTTTAGAATCGTCGTGGTGAGTAGTTGATGGATGTTTAAAAGAAAGTACAGTCGGCACTAACACAAACATGAAATTTTTGACAGAAACTTTTTTTACTAAATATGTTTGCATAATATGTCGAAAAAATGTGAGAGGCGTCTCAGGGAAATTAATAAAAGAAAAAAAAAATACAGCAAAAGATGTCAAAAGCGCCAGACCTACGCATTTCTTCCAAGGTCAGTTCAAAAATATCACTGAATTGGATGAATTCGTCGTTGTTTTAGGACTAGTTCGACTATTTGGTTGTCGGGAAGAGATCGCTGTTTATAGTTATAAGACCTCCTGTTGTTTATCTATCCTTAAATTGTAATATACGATAATTAAGTTACCTAGCTTAGTGGTTACCTACAGCATGGATGGGCTTGAGACCGAAGACGATTTCCTTAACGACATAAAAAAACTGACAATACAGTAAAATTGCTATTTAATTTGATCGGCTAAATGTTTCAAAAATGTTTTCACCCTGAAAATGCATTCACTCAAAAATCATGAGATCGCAAACATCAATGAACGAGTAAACACCCTAGGGCATGACAATAATGATTTTATTTGCAGGAGAAAAGCCGATGTGGCAATGGAAGGCAGCTTCCTGGTTCGCCAGATATACGACGACGAGATCACCTACAACCTGATCACTGCTGCTGTGGAGATACTGCGTAAGTTGGCAATTGCGGTGTTTTGTGGTAGTCCTTCCACTTGTAATTAAAGGAGCATCAAAAACTAACCTAACCTACAAAAACACTACCTAGGCGACTAAATAAGTTAGGTCCTATATTGGCTTTACAGAAATACCAGCTGACGCCATCTTGGAATTGTTTGGCAAGACTTTCTTCGAGTTCTGCCAAGATTCGGGGTACGATAAGATCTTGCAAGTTCTGGGTGCAACACCTCGCGACTTTTTACAGGTAATTTGGAATCCAAAGTTTGCAAAAAAATATTTTGACGATATTTTATATCTAATACGAGTATGTATAGTTTATATATATAATTTATTTATACAATCAAATCATCACCGTCTAAAGGAAAATTAATGAAAATACTAAGAATCTTAATATATACGTACAATTCCATTCCAAACTACTTTGCGCCTCCTGCTTACACGTAGAGTTTCATTTTATTAACGTCTCCTAATACCTCAAGGTTGTTAGGAAGAGATCGCTGTTTAGCGATAAGACCGCCGGTTGTTTACCTCTCCTTGAATCTATTGTTTTCTGTACTCTGTTTTGTGAGGTGTGCAGCAAGGAGTTATTGTATTGGATTGTAAGAAAACATGCGAATAGGCAATATACATGAATTTTTATATTTGCTTTATTAAAAGGTCATTTATCAAACAGTAAAATTTTTTTTTTCGAATATCTATAAAAATAACCAAGATATAAGCCATCAAACTTTTAATTATATATCTTTTTCTAACTAAAACAGAATTTAATATGGAGTTTATATGGCCGGAGTGCATTATGACGTAACAGTTCATGTCGGACCTCTCTGTCAAATCACTGTTTTAAAATTAGTAGTTTAAAATGCCTATATCAGGCGTATTTCTTATACGATTTTAATTTTAATCTCAATTCTTGAAATCGTTTTTACGGTGTTTTGATATTTTGTTAAGAAAAGCGATAAAACAATTCCATACATGTACCCTATTCTGGCAATAAAAAGGTAACTAAGGTAACAAGAGTTGTAACTGACATCTTTGTTGCTTTATAAGTATTATCACCCTTAGAACAAGGGTTAAACCACTGGAGATGGCAAGCTGTATCATTACTGAACACTTTTTTATACACATTTGCATGAGGTGCGGTATGTATAACAAACAAACGTGAAATAAAAAAATAACTCACTAACAAAAAAGACACCCTCTGATTATTTATCTTAAAACCCACAATAACTTTTTTGTGGTTGCTATAGAATAATCATTCAATATTAGACAAATTGGTGAAAAAAACTACTTAAAATCTAATAAAAACTCCCTGAGATACAACAATGTTAAAGTAAATTTTTTTGTGTTTCCAAAAAAACGCTAGCCTACTAGAGCCTATTAGGAACGTGTGACGTCACACGTTCCAAGCTTGTATACTAGATACTACCATTTCGCATCAAAAGTTTATTTTTATTTAAATACATTCAACATCCTTTTTATCATATAAATATGTACTTTGGTAGATTTGTGAATGCGTCGGTATACCTTCTTCAGTGGTTAAATTGTGGGTGAAAAGCTCTAAAATCGGACCCCAATATGACACCTAAAAAGTCGTATACTTATTTAGAGTGGAAGATCCACAATTCAAAGCAGAAGAGAAAAAAGAAGACAAACCAAACCTCGTCGACGATGAATTGAGAGAATATTTAAATACCCTTAACTAAACTGGGTCTACTCGTTCATCGTCATCGTCCTTCATTAATACAGGTTAAAAAAACGACTCCTGGATCACGTTTTCCGCAATTACCTCCCAATTCTCCATTATTTTCAGAATCTGGACGCGTTACATGATCACCTCGGTACTCTGTATCCTGGCATGAGGTCTCCGTCCTTCAGGTGCACGGAGAGACCTGAAGACGGGGCGTTGGTGCTTCATTACTATTCGGACAGGCCTGGGTTGGAGCATATCGTCATTGGAATTGTGAAGGTATAATCTCTCATAAGCTTTAGCTGCCATCATTTTTTTTTTACTTCTTTCATTTTGTCGTGTCATTGTATGACGATCATCACCTTACGATGAACATAAACTAGAATATACATGCCTATGTTTTACTGATTGGTTCTCCATACAAACTTCCACCCTCCTTGTCATTTTCGGGATAAAAATTATCCTATGTTCTTTTCCGGGTCTAAAACTGTCTCCATACCGAGTTTCATCTAAACGTGTTCAGTGTTTAAGCGTGACATTAACAGACAATACAGAGTTTCGCATTTATTAATATGGATTAGTGAGCAAATTATTATACCTCTATTACTAGCTTCTGCCCGCGACTTCGTCCGCCTTAAATTCGTTTATCGCGGATAAGGGTATTTTTCCGGAATAAAAAGTAACATATGTTCTTCCCCGGGACTCAAACTATCTTCATACCAAATTTCATCCAAATCGGTTCAGCGTTTAAGCGTGAAGAGGTAACAGACAGACAGACACACAGACAGACACACTTTCGCATTTATAATATTAGTATGGAAGTATGGATATCACCTGTTCAACTAACTTCTTCACACGCCTATCCCGTGCGAGTGAATAAGCAGTCTTCGACCCTGTATTCAAATTCAAGTTCAAAATGATTTATGTCAGACAAAGTCCGTATATTGTTAGTTACGATATTTTAAATTTACAAGTTATGTTTACTAACATTAAACACATTACAAAAATAAAATTTTGACACAAACTGGTTTCATTTGCTGTCAGGCCTACTTGACATATGACTTAGTAGTCCTGACCCGCTCAATCCAATGGCACATTATAGAGCTGTTAAATCTACCAGCAATCACATTAAGATTGCCGTTGCGACTTTCCTCGAAGAAAACGGTCCATGTTGGGGAACATTTCCGACGTACTGCACCATTTTGGGAGTATCAAACGCTTTTTAAAGGCGTATTCGATTACCATCTCGTGATAACTGTGGTCTTTGGGATTGATCACAACGAAGCATAGAATATGTTAACGGTGCATTTCAGAAACATTTAGCATGTAGAAAACATGACGCTCGTAAGGTGCCACAGCATATGGGTCGAGCTTCGGCGTAGCCGCTCCTTTTTACTGGTCACTTGTGAATAAAAATCATAGCACTAAAAACTTGAACAGTGCACCCACCGAGCAACAGTTTCTGAATTGCAAATATCATTAGCATTACCAACAAATTTTGTATTACAGACGGTGGCCAGCAAACTTCATAACACGGAAGTGAAAGTAGAAGTCCTGAAGACGAAGGAGGAATGTGACCACGTGCAGTTCCTCATCACGGAGACTTGCAACACTGGACGAGTGTCTGCTCCTGTGATCGCTGAATTTGAAACTTTGTCACTAGGTGAGACTGTCTTACCATACAATAATTATATTAAATTGTGCTTCGAAAACAAGTGCATAAGAAAATAAACAATATATCTCTCTACTGCGGGTGGGATTAAAAAACGAACTGCACTAACTCTCAGACAGTTTAAATGCCATCTCACTAAAATCGTGAAACAGAATTAAAGTATTTTTTTATAGAGTAAGTGGACTTTTTGAAGAGCGTACTCCCACCTGAAAGGCCGGCAACGCACTTTTGACTCCTCTGGTGATGCAAATGTCTATGGGTGACAGTGATCGCTTACCATCAGGCTACCCGTCTGCTCGTTTGCCTCCTATGTCATAAATGAAAAAAAATGTAGGGCTTACACTTATACGTGACGCCGTGTTGCAATTATACCTGACGCCGGCGATGAAAGCCCCAAAGTCTAAGCTAATTAAATAAGGAACAATCTACACAAATACACGATTCCATTTCAGAACCGAAAGTCAGTCCAGCCACGTTTTGCCGCGTTTTCCCATTCCACCTGATGTTTGACCGCGAGCTGAACATCGTACAAGCCGGCCGTACGGTATCTCGTCTGCTGCCCAGGGTTACCAGGCCTCGGTGTAAGATCACCGATGTTCTGGACACGGTAAGCAAGTGTTTCCAGGCAACTTTTCAAAATCCAAGTAGGTATTGGAGTCAAAGCGGATGGAGAAGTTCAAGGCGTAGCATAGTGCTCGATAAGAAGCCGGAAGTATAAATTGCGGGTTGGGTCATTACACATGAACCGTTTAACTCAGTCCTCGGTCACGGTGATTGAGAGGCGCCGGGGAAGTGTGATAAAGGGGTGTGAAGATTGGCGGGAGATAGGTGATAGATATCTTCTGCTACCTCCGCCACGGGCTAGAGCTCATGTTAAACACAATTAAATTCAGTGCAGCAAATACATATTTTTTCGTATTTCTTTTAGGTTCGACCCCATTTGGAGATGAAATTCGAAAACATCCTGGCACACATCAATACCGTGTATGTGCTGAAGACGAAGCCAGAAGAAATGAACATCACTGATCCACATGAGGGAATCGCTCCACTTCGTCTCAAGGTATGGACATTATAAATTAACCTGTATGTGTTTTGGCTTAGGGCTGTCAGCATACTTATTATTATTATCGATGTAGGCATACAATCAATATATTAACTTAGATCTGATATGATAAGACTGAACTGTGGGATAAATTGACGACAGTATTTCCGGACAGATGCGACCTTCAAGCCTAAAGGCTTTAATTCCACCTGGAAAGCCGCCAACGCACTTGTGATTCCTCTGGTGTTGCAGATGTCTATGCGAAACGGTGATCGCTTACTATGTCTGCTCGTTGCCCCCAATAACATAAAAAACGATCGTCATGATTTACTCATCTATCTCACCCGTCAAAACATCGGACTTCATCATGATTAAGTATCACAGCTGGAATACGACGAGATCGTGAAAAAAGACCTTCCTAAAAATCGGTACGATACCACGATACGCTTCCCTTATTTTGGACTGAGGCGTCGGGGTTTTCGGAAATTCATACGGTTTAGAGTTTGGGAGTGGAGGTGGTTTATATAAATGTAATAATATCGAGATATTTGATACTTGCTAATTGCCATGTGTATTTTGTTTCAGGGACAAATGTTGTATATCCCAGAAACAGATGTGGTCGTTTTCCAATGCTACCCTAGTGTCACCAATCTTGACGACTTGACACGGTACGTATTTATGTTTTACGTAGCTCTTATTTTCAGCCAAAAGTCACATTGCCGAATGACCATACAAACTCTCAAATTGACTTTAAATGTAGATATTTAAGCAATTAGAAATCATTTTTATTGACTAGAGAACCATTCAACTGCCACATCACATGCCACAAAACTGCTTTCAGTCCCAAAATTTAAACCAAGTGTTATGTATTATTATAATAATTTGTAGTCAATGATTCTCAACTATATAATAAAAATCGAATACCATGGTCTAACTGTACAGTCCCTATTTAATAGCACCTTCCACTGATATGCACGTTCTAAATAAACAGTGCTTAAGTACAACAAGTCAAAAATTTGAGAGACATTTACGTCTATATATTACCGCGTTACTTTTTTTATAAATTAATTATCTCCTAACTTTGTTCGTTTTTAACATGCTGTATGTATACGTTTCCACAGCCGAGGTCTCTGCATCGCTGACATCCCTCTCCACGATGCGACTCGCGACTTGGTACTGATGTCGGAGCAGTTTGAGGCGGATTACAAGCTTACCCAGAACTTGGAAGTGCTGACTGATAAATTACAGCAGACTTTCAGGGAGCTGGATTCGGAGAAACAGAAGACTGACAGGTAAGCTAAGAACAGAGTTATGTATGACACCACAGCCGAGGCGTCTGCATCGCCGACACTTCCGTTCACGATGCAGTCCGGGATCTGGTGCTAATGTAGGAGCTGTTTGACGCAGATTAGAGAGATTCCCAGAACTTGGAAGTGCTGACTGATAAACTGCAGCAGACATCCAGGGAGCTGAATTCGAAGAAGCAGAAGGATAACAGGTAATGGAAACAGAATAACTTTATTTGGATAAAAGACGTACAGTGATGCAGAATATCAGTAAGTTTATTTTAACTTTTTAATATTAGCTGATAAAATACTTACTTGTGTAAAAGCAAAACACAATTCAGAATGAACATATTTTTATGTAAACTATGAAGATGAATATTTTCAGATGCAAATAAAGATTGAGTGACTATTTTTCGATATTAAGGATTTCTAAGCATAGGCAAAGTATTATTCACAAAAGTGGAAGTTTCTACTTGTAGACGTATAAGGACAAATCGACAAACCCACTTTCGCTTTCATACTTTGTCTATATTTTAATCAAATGAAAATGTGTTTGATTGCAGACTTCTCTACTCAGTGCTCCCACGCAGCGTGGCCACAGAGCTCCGTCATCGGCGCCCCGTCCCTGCCCGTCGTTACGACCCTGTCACCCTCCTCTTCAGTGGCGTCGTTGGTTTCGCCAACTATTGTGCCAGGAACACCGACCATAAGGGTGCCATGAAGATCGTGAGGATGCTCAACGACCTGTACACCACTTTCGATGTGCTCACTGATCAAAAAAGGAACCCTAATGTTTATAAGGTTAGAGCTCTATCAGTATCGTTAGGTTTTCCAATACTGTGCCAGGAACACTGATCATAAGGGCGCTGTAAAGATCGTGAGGATGCAATCTGTACCACGTTTGATGTGCTTACATATCAGAAGAACAATCCCAATGTATACAAGGTCAGTACTCTGTCGGTATCGTTTGGTTTTGCCAACTACTGTGCGAGGAATACCAATCATAAGAGCAACATGAAGATTTTCAGGATGCACAATAATCTGTACACCACGTTTGATGTGCTTACTGATCACAAGAGGAATTCCAAAATAGACAAGGTACAATTAAGTGTTATATCGGTATTCTTATGTTTTCCTAACTGCCGTTATAGAATAAAGACCGTCATGAAAATACATGATATGGTTTATAAGGTTAGGTTTCTATCAGTATCATTCGAATCACTAAATACTATACCGGGAACAGCGATAAGAAGAGAAATTCTAACGTTTTATAAAGTTGGTGCTTTACCAGCATCGTTAGTCTGAACATTGTCAACGACTTAACTAAGTCATATTTATACAAATTAATCATTTTTGTAGTGTAGCTAATCAATCGTTTCACCTCCAATGATAACAATCTAATTTTATATGTTTAATTGCAGGTCGAAACAGTGGGTGACAAGTACATGGCTGTATCGGGATTGCCGGAGTACGAAGAGGGCCATGCTAAGCACATCTCTCTTCTTGCTCTTGAAATGATGGACAACTCAAAGGAAATTACTGTTGATGGAGAACCCGTTGTAAGTAACAAATTCACAAAAGACTATTGAAATTTCACAAAACTACATATTTTCTAAGCAGTCAACGAAGAGGTAAATACCAGATGGTAACACCCAGTTTAGTCTTTACACTTAAGATATTTGATGGATCCGAAAGAGAAAAATGGGGCGAAAAAGGGAAGACGTTGGCATAAAATACGACTACCATAAGAACTCTCAACTATCGACAAAAAAGAGACTAAAATTATAAACTCAGTATAAAGTTTTGGTCGTGTAAATTTATGAGTAAAAATTTAATATGCACCACATCATACTTTAAATAAAGTAGTATGTACATACCAACACATGACATTATAATACTTTAGATCTTTGTACCTTAGACTATAGCTGAGGAATTCAACGGTACTAAGTTCCTTTTTGTCAATGAAATTTCGAATTTCTGTTTCATATTTTAACCATATTCTTCAGGGCATCACCATCGGTATCCACTCAGGTGAAGTGGTGACTGGGGTCATAGGCCACCGCATGCCTCGGTACTGCCTCTTTGGGAACACCGTTAATCTGACTAGCCGGTGCGAGACCACTGGCGTACCAGGCACCATCAACGTTAGTGAGGATACTTACAGGTGAAAAAATAGCACTTAAACCGGCGGTCTTAGGGCACCCGCTGCGTTGCGCGGGAGCCCGGTGCGAGGAGTCTGGCGCGTGGTGTCCGCTCTGGGTGCCGTTTCGTCTATATTCCCAGAGCAGTGCTGCGTCTGGTGGATCACCCGCCTCCCGCGAATATACGGGAAATGCACCCGGAGCGAACGCCCGCTCTGGGCTGTCGCTCCCCGCAATGGAGGCCCTTATTATGATCGCGTTAATTAAGCTATAAATATATGATAAAGCATCCGTCACCTTCGAACTCGTATGAGTTTAATAAATGATTAAGAGCCCGTCATATTAATATACATTGATGGCGAAGTGACGGGCTCTTTATCAGTTATATATCGCCCGATAATCGACTCCATCATAGATCCGCTGAATCAGCACAAAATAAAAGTCGGCATTAAATATTCTGAAACATCGAAAGAGCCAAATATATCGGCACACGTCTAATTGCATATTTGTCATTGCCACTTCGGATGTAACAAACTATTTGACGTATCTTTTAAAACACACATTTGGCGAAAAATTATCTTTTCCAATTAATTTATACCATGCTGAACTCAAGAAATCTGTAGAAACAATATCATGGAATGGGATTCACTAAAATCACAAGTTTTACTAAATATTTTAATCGTCAAACAAATCCAAATATCTTTGCAAGGCAACCGGTACCCCTAATTTTGGTATACCAAAAGGCAATTCAAAGTTCTGCCACAACATATTTCGTACCACACATCTGCAAAGATGCTTTAACTCCACTGGTTGCAGTCCACATCTTGAACTCGGAATCAGATGATCTTCAAGAATTTCTCCATACTTTTCCAAAGCAACCTTCCTGTCATAGTTATAGTCATTAGGCAATTCTAAATGTCTAAACGCTCTTTTATCAATTGTGAAATTAATTTTTGGTATTGCTCTTAGTACTAATTTTAAGCAGGACACTAACTCAAATGGATACACTCTGTTGTAATCCTTTAGTCTATCCAGTATAGATTCAACAGGATCTGTTGCAACGTTGTCTGCGAAAATTTTTGCTCCAAATCGTAGAAGAATCATTAGCATTTCTGATGCACCCATTTGTATGACAACTCTCACAGGAGATGCTTTGCCACAACTTTCTAAGGGGACGTCTATGAAGCGATATACCTTCCCCGCTTCTGTGTATTCCAAATTGGCGTTTGTAGCATGATCTAAGAAGAAAACTAAAGCGTGGACGTTTTCTTCTTTATCCATGAAATCTGATTTCCAACCGGCTAGAAAATATGGTGCTGATGTACCGAAAATAGCTCCTGCAAATGAAAAATTGATCTTATTCGCATGCCTTTGTAAATTTTTAGGATGTTTTATTATGAACAGGACTATTATTACATGTAAATCTGAAAGTACTTCAACATTCTAGCACAAGTAATATTATCTGCTTTAACTGGATACTATTCCTTTTTCTCGCGGTATACCAAATAAAAATGTTGTAATTAAACAAAACTACAAGGTATACAAGGTACTTTGTAGCCTTTCTCTTATTTTATATGTATATTGATAATTAGTCTCACAGATACCACAAAATCTTGTTTCTATAACTGTTCTTTTTGTTTATCTTATATAATTTTTTTAAAATATCGTTTTATCTAACTAGTACTTAGGTACTTACCCAAAAATATCCTCTCAAAAGTCTTCTCACACGCATACAATTCGTCCAAAAGAGCTGCGACCACCCCATTGTCCTGTACGCTCCAGTCAAATGACAACTTCATGGCTATGTAAAGGACGTTGTGATACTTCCCCATGAGGCATATATCTCCGTTCGTAGCTTTGCAGTTGTTATGATACTTCAGAGCTGATGTGATGAAGTTCTTGCAAGTTATGTTGTCGGAGTGGTTTTGTCCTGAAACAAAGAAAATTTGAAATGCTAAGTTACAACAAAAAAACTAAATAAGGAATGTCCCTTCCTAAAGAACTCTTCTTTCTATGTGAACACCAGACAAAAGACGCCTCTCAAATATGACAAATGTTAAGTTTCAAACAATATAATTGGCAGTTCAAATAGTTTAAGTATATTCTACTCTTTCCCTACATAGTTCCATTGCAGCGTGCTAAATATTTTTGAATCATTTTGCCGTGACTGATATTATTGCCGATACTACAAGACACCATACAGATGCATAGTTGTAGTGATGATAAGATCAGAATTTGTCAATTTCAATAATTGCTCATAACATTCAGTATGAATTTTATGTATTGTTAATTGAACTCCAAAAAGCTTGCACTAGTAACATAAATTTAAAGGAATTGATATTGATAGGTAAGTTGACAATAATAAGAATATACGTAGTAACTGTTTACTACCAAGTAAAAGCTTTTATAATCAAAATGGACATCATTTTACTGGTGGTCTTTATACATTTACGAAGACTTTATCTCTTGCTTGCTTGATCTTAAGTTGATGAAGTACAAAAATAAACAAACCTGCAGCGCACCCAGCAATAACAGTACTAAAATACTCCACCAACTCCCTTCTTTTGAACCTTTCATTTAAACAATCACGATCCATATTACAGAACACTTCCTCAAAATAGTACTCCATGAACGAATCCATATTGAAAAATTTAATATATCCAAAAACCGCCTCAAATTTTTTGACAACAAACAATTTGGCAATTTAACTGTCACTGTCGAGACGTGTCTTTGCATCGCCACTGTTCAAACCTTAATAGTCTGAAATCAGTCCACCCTTACACTAGAATCCCTATAAGTGTAATCTACTTAGGTGGATGTATGGGAAGCCATATGGCATCGGCTAGTTCATAAAGTTTTCGAATACAGGTGCCGTTCACGATATTATCGTTTTGAGTAAAACCTTAATCATACGGTAAAAGAAGGCTAAGTTAAGGACCATTAAAAATAGAGAACTGTCAATCGCATTAAAAAAGCCTTCCTCGATATTTACAACGCCATCTATGAATAAGAATTATTATTTAAACATTGTCGTCTTAGTAAGTGGAACAGAGTATTTAAATATTTATAACTCGAGTTAACAGGGCACTCAAAGGTTGGCGAAGTATGGGCGATTCCTCCGGTGTTGCACATATCCATGGGCGACGATGACCACTTTCCATCAGGTCCTCATCTGCCCGTTTGTCACTTATTACAAAAAAAAGGGAAGTAATGCATCTCCCCATTTGGGATCCAATCAATAGATAAAGTAATTGTAATTATTGTCACTTATCATTTACATTTCAGCTACCTGATGCGTGAAGATAACTACGACGAATCTTTCAAACTGACCTATCGTGGCCACGTCTCCATGAAGGGCAAGGCTGAGCCCATGCAGACCTGGTTCTTGGAGAGGAAGAAGGTCTAAGAACATCCTCCAGTATACTTCATACCAAAGGAAATCCCATAAGTGAAAGTACGAGTAGAAGGCCTAAACTGCTTCTATAAACCTCCGTTACTTATTTCTGCTGCAAAAGTTTATTTCACTTTAGTAAAAGGAACTGTTTTGGGTATCTATATAATATTACAGTAACTGTATAATTCCAATTGTAATTTTAAGGTGATCTAAAATATAACTAAAAATTGCAAACAGCATAAACTATTACACACATTTTTTTACGATTGCGCTTTAGGGTATCGATATTCTAGTTTGATTGATGAACTTAGAATACAAACTAGGGGACGTATATTATTTACGTGAGGCGTGTTTGGCGACCCCCCCCCCCCCTCCTCCTCGCGCTTAATGGACGCCCCCCTAAACGCGCGTTATGCAGCAGCAGAAATGCAGTGGTTGTTTTTTGGCAGAGATATAGATGATGATGATGATGACCAGAGATGGTGCTGACTTCTTCCGCCGCAGCCGCCATCAGAGCCCGCCATGATGTTTGAGTACCTGTACTCAATATTGAGCAGTATTCAATTTCAATAAATTCCATGTACTAGACATAAATGATAATATCTGAACATCCAGCTGGTCGTAAATATTATAATTCAATGAATTCACATGATGCACTACAAATATCCGACCGCATTGAACGCCTAAGGTATCTTACGCAGACGGCTGATCAATTATCATAAACTACCTTATCGGTTGGTACCATATATATATACAGTTTAATATTCGTTACCGTACCTGAGGCGTGCCCTCTATAATGATTTGACAATCATTACATTATGAGCATTATACTTAGTAAATAGAGAAATCCATATTTCCTTTTTTATAAAATTACCTGACCTAATAACCTGTAAGAAAGTGGCTACGGGGTCAAAAATGCACTGGTTCAGTAACAA
The DNA here is from genome assembly GCA_905404275.2 of Hedya salicella. Lineage (NCBI taxonomy): Eukaryota > Metazoa > Arthropoda > Insecta > Lepidoptera > Tortricidae > Hedya > Hedya salicella. The sequence goes on along the minus strand of FR990111.1, from coordinate 11,763,241 downwards.
CCAAGCTACCCAGATAATTATACGTGTATTTACATAACTAACACTTTTCATTTAATGCCTAATGTCTATGTCAAATCATTAAGTAAAAGAGCTACTACCTTAGAACAATGCAAACGTAAACTTTACCGGTAAAAAAAACTGCAACATCGACACAATTGCAGTTTCCTCAGTTTCCACTGACTGGCATTGTTCTATTGAAGCATTACAGTATATCCATTGGATGGGAAAAGTTCGTAAAAAGAACAAATATTTACAGAGTATAATTAAATTATCGTAAGAAATTAAGAGATTTTTCACATGAAGGTTCAGGCTGGCCTCACGAGATATTGTAAAACGAATAAAATAACTTAATAAATAGAGATTTTTAATTGAGATAACACTAATTAAAAATCTACTTAACAGTAGAAAAAATACCTTAGTTGACCCAGTATTATCTTTTCCCTTGGGGCATTAATTTGTACCGAGCCTAAATCAGATTAATGGGTGGGTTCCTTTGATATTCCGGAAATTAAGCCTTTGGAAAGAGATGACAAAAAATTGTGCACACATGCGCATATTTTCATACAGTTTTCACAAAAATATACGTATGCAAATACAAAAAACCACCACCAAACAGTATAATGCTCGACACGTGTTTCGCCTCTCGACAAGGAAATTTCTTAAGTGGATACCGGACTGTCAACATTTCCTGCATCTGTTGATGATGCCTCTTAAAGAAGCAAAACACGTGTCGAGGTTGTATTTACATGCGTATTTTTTAGTAGAAAGTGCATGAAAATATGTACATGTGAGCAAAATTTATTGTCACATCTATCCAAGACACTATTCGGCGAAATGGAATAGGACCTATAAATAATCCATTAATATGATTTAAGCATGTGACAATTTAGGGTATATTTCCTATTATTAAGTACAATTTCATTTTCATTCATGGAATTTCCCAAAGTAACGCCTGAATCTTTCAATTACGCCTAAATCATCCAGTTTTTTAATGACATGAACAAGTAAGTAAGGTATAGCAAAGAGTATAAGTTTTAGGGTATACTATATATATTTATTTACATTTATTACAATAATTGGATGTTGTAAACTTTAATTATTTACTCTTGTTATTTTTCGTTGATCTTCAAAGTTTTATTATGAATATTCTAGTCATTGTTTTTACTGTCCAAATACTATTTAAATGGCTTTAACATGTTATTTTGTCTGTGATTATTTTACCTGTGTCTTGTATATGATAAGTTAGATGTATTTAAACATTAAATAATAATTATTGTCACAAGCTACTTAGATTATGTGTAGAGAAATAAATTGTGATGGTTTCACTAAGTATTCCAATAAATTTTAGATACGCATTTTGTCTAATCATTTATTCCATTAATATCGATACAATTTAACACACAGCGTGCAAAACATTGATTTAAACTTACACGATTTTCACTCATTATCACAACACAACGAACGGGGCTTAATCGCGTATAAATATGATTTTATTTAATTACCTTTCGTTGGTAATTCTTCGATGTTTCGGACGTCGCGTTACGCCCATGGTCTCGAAGGAACTGGAGAGGCGAGTATCAACATCTTCTACCCGCGCGAGTTTTCCGATCTACCCGCGCTTGGTCTTGATTATTCATTTGAACACTTAGGTTGTCATGTTGTCACTATACCGACAAACTACACACATATCTGGCACTTCATTGAATGATGTTTCATGCTGTTTACTTTTACTAATAACTGGATTCCACGAAGATGAAAGTTTACACAGCGTGTAGTTTCCTAGAATTCATAGTTTCCCAAAAAAGTGGATTGATGATCTGACGAAGGTCGCGGGAGTTTGCAGGGTGGTGCAAAGGTGCCATTATGACAATTCGCGTTAAGCCACATTCATTTCGTTTGTAATATAACTAAACAATTTCGGTAATGGTACATATCCCAGTTCGCATGTCTAAATATATTGGTCCTTCAAGCGAGTCTAGTAAAATGATAAAACGAGTTGAATTTGCAAGTTCGTTTCGTCAACTCACTGACGTGTTACAGGGGTTTTATCAAATCACTAAACAAATCTGGTGAAATGAAAAAACGGGTTGCATTTTTTGGCTGGTTTCGTCATTTAACTAAACAGATTCAGGGATTTGATCAAATTACTGATTTATTCTAGGCAAATGATAATATGGATTCGCCATTTTAAAATCGTGCGTGATTTCGTCATATCCCTTCGAGATTTGTTCAAATATCTGTTTTGGCCATTTCCCTGCGTATATGAAAATGAAAATGACAAAAATGTATAATTACTTACATATTAAAACCTGGTACAGAACCACGGTAATTTCTGAACGTAACTGGCATTTGGCCAATTTAATTACAATTATGAAAGCAATATAAAACAATTGCCTATGAACGTGCATGTAGTCATCAGTCATTGTGTCAGAGATACCATCTCTATTCAAACTAGCGTGTAAATGTATCACACGTTTTGTAGGCTCGAAGGCACTTGGAAGATGTCAATGTCGTCACATACGGTCAATTGTGTTTTCTTTAAACGTGGTCCTTGTCATTGAACTGAACGACTGACTGACTTAAATCAGTTATTTTAAAAACTAAAAATACAAAAAGGTGCCTATTTTTGACTAGTTTACTTCTCATCTTTGGTCAAAACTGATAAAGTACATACACATAATTAGGAGATTTTCGGTCTTGGAATATCAGCAAAAATTGAAGAACATGCAATTTCTCGTATTATTAATTTCTGTTTATACGAGTAGTTATACCTACTTCGGAGGAGATTGTCTTCATTCTGCAAAAACTAAATCAGGTTTTTTTTTGACAATACGTTTGGCTCAGTAGGTGCACAACGGCCTACGAAACCAGCGGTCCCGGGTTCGAATCCCGGTCAGGGCAAGTGTTTGTGTAATGAGCACAAATTTGTTTCTGGTTCTTGGATGTTTTCTATATATTTAAGTATTATAATTTATCTATATATTTTGTAGCCGTCCGTGGCTGATGGATAAAAGCGACTCACAGTCTATAGTTACACACCGCCAATTGTAGTGTTTTATGTTCTGTTATGATAAAAATTATCTGAAATAACACGAGAAGCTTTTTAAATAGACTAGCTTGTACTCGATCACTAGAAGTTAACTACTATTTTGTCTTGTTTAACTCTATTTTATATTTTGTATTGTTATAATAACAGGCTGAGAAGTAATAATATATTTTTTGAGAATTTAAACTGTGTTTATACCTGTTGTGGTTGTAAAACACATTAATGGATTGACTGGATACGAGGTGGTACATTGCGTGCTCAATTATTATAGAAAAAGATACGTAAGCAGTTTGTTAATGAAATGTATGTAAGTACGTTATGTAGAAACTATTCGTACAGCGGCATTAAAACATTCACTCGTATTAAATGCATACGCTGTATACCATAGGACCAACTCTGTGTTGGTATCCCAAAATGAGTATTGTCTCCTAATCGCGTTCGGATCGTCGCGAGACCGGTCGAAAAGGCGGCCGGTGGAGGTCGTTTGGTGGCATTCCAAGTCATCGATTATTTTAGATATAAACAAGCCTATGTTAAGTTGAAGCGATGGGGAAAACTCCACAAATAATAAACCATCATTTTTGTTGTAACATAAAAAAGGTGTATAAGTCCAACCATTTGAAACAGTCCAAATCATCATATCATCATCGTCAGCCAAAAGACATCCACTGGCGGATATCGGCCTCCCCCAGAGAACGCTACCATGAGCGGTTATGCGCCACATCCAGCTGACTCCAGCGATCTTTCTCATCAGTCGACCTTGTGGAGGTCTTAGCCACGCTGCGTCTTCCGATGCGTCACCGCTTAAGAACTCGATGGCCCCAGCGATCGGTTCTACGAGCGATGTACCGCGCCCATTGTCACTTAAGAAAATAATTACAGTTTTACAATTGTAACATATATAGGGCGGTACTAGTCATTACTAGATGGTGTTCGAAAATTTCAAGCCACACACTTAATTGACCATATGTAGGCTTTATGCCACTGTCAATAAGGTCTACCAATTGTTAGTTAAGTGTGTGGCTGATGGTACGTAAAGTTGCGAGAGCTCAGTTGGTCAGAGCACTTCTGTATAAAAAAACCAGCCAAGTGCGAGTTGGACTAGCGCACCGAGGGTTCCGTACAAATTTTCACTTATCCTAACTTTATTACCCGGTACCGGTTGAGTTAAGTTTGCACCTGATATCTATAGCATTGCATACAAATGAGGTGCAAACTTAACGCAGCCGGGTTGTTCAAATATGTTTTTAGCAAATAAAAATAAAAAAATAGTTAGAGACATGGCTATAATTTTCGTATAATGTTTTTTTATACAAATTGTGAAAATTTCAAAATGGTGGCTTGGTAAACTTCGGAGATAAAGGGGGGGAATGGTGTGTTTTCTTTCACATTTTCCTTAATAAAAAAAACTAATCATGATAAAAAAATTAAAAAAATTGTTAAAAAATGTGTAAGCCCTTTCATATGATACCGTATTTGACCCAGTAGCTAGACTTTTAATTTTTACCCCCCTTCATAATCGTCGTTTTTTTAGAAAATAAAAATATATTTTTAAATATTTTCTGTGCAATACATATGGGCTGACCATGTTTATAAATATTCCAAATTTTAAAGAGATAGCGTGATTAGTTTTTGAGATATGGCGCTCTAATAGTCGGACAGACAGACAGACGGACAGACAGACAGACAGACAGGGTCACCATAAGGGTTCCTTTTGTACCTTTTTGGTACGGAACCCTAAAAAGAGGTCGCAGCCGGTCTAGCATCTCCGCGACTACGCTTGTCGCTCGACATAGCATCACCCGTCATTCTCGCATTGTATTGAAAGGAAAGAGACAGACAATCTTTGTCGCGCAATAAAGAGTCGCGTATCATAGTTGTACTAGAGGTGCAGGTTCAAATCCAGCTTGCAATTTAGTAGGTCGCATTGATTTTTTCCCTTACAGTTCTGTGTAATAATAATACATTTACAGGCGCCGTAGAGGTACTCTTTGTTCGACTGTTCAGTATAACCTATAAAGAACTGCATTTTTAGGTTAGTTCAAACTAATTTATTGCACGTATCACATATTTGGCTGTAGGTATCAACCTACATTAAATTTCTTACCAAATCATCCTAGTATTTCTAATGCAAATTCAGAATTTCTATAAGTTTTACCATAATTTAAATACAAAATGCTCTGTACCGCTACCAAGTATATAATATCTGGGCATAGGATAGCTAAAAAATAATGAACGCTTATATGGCGTCTAATATGACGGTAATATGAGTAATTTTTCGAAATTGCCTCAATGCAACTTATATATTCTGCATTAGTGATGACATAACTGTATCAGTTTCTATTATAGGACGGATTTGGTCACTTTAATAATTATACGATTTATTTTAGAATTGAGTTATTCCGCTTTCAGTTCGTTTGTTTTGTTTTAGTCAGTCTGAATTGTATATTCTTCAAGTTACATTATATTCTAGTTACTTGATTTAAATGTGATTTTTTTGATTTAAAAAATACCAATGTATTATGCGATTCTCTAAAAGTTATTGTACATTTAGCATTTATCGACTGCATGACGTCACGACTCCAAATCTAAGTTTAAAAAGATACAAGCCTCTCAGGTAACGCGTCCACAAAAGGACGAGGATGTTTTGCCAACTTGTCCGGTCACCTTTTCAATGTTTTTTTTGCCAACTATAATAGGTATACTTAAAAATGATTAGCCGACCACTCGAATATAGTTCTTAATAACTGGAGTTAAAGTTTCTGTAAAGAATTTATATTACACATATTGCTAACGGATTCTCCGAGTCGCGTGCTCAATATCTCCGGACCAAAAATCTCTTGTATTGGTTATGATTACGGCTACAATGCTAGTGTTTTGCATCCATTTGCTAGCTGGTTATCAACTAAATGAATTTGAATACAGGTAAACGATACTTAGTGAGCGATGTATAGAGTGTTGTATTTTAGTTTCGATTTCAACTTGTTATTTTATTACGGAATGCTTAGCCTGATGTTTTCAGATGACATCATTGCTTTTGGAAATGTTTATCTTACACTTAGGTGTTTTAAAAGGGTGTGTGTATGTCTGTTTATATAGTTACATACACCGTGTACATATTGAGCGGCCTTTGAGGCTGTGGTATTAGGGTCACTGTCCATCTTAAAGTTATTTGTGTTAGTAAGTTTTTGATATTTACTTATGTAACATTGTCATTCACTTTGCCTCGTTGTCTAAAAATATGTTTTATGTTCTAAAGGTGACGTGAGCGTTCTTGGCTATAGTTCAAGGATATCAGTTCAGACATTAGAAAATTATTAGCCTTTTCGAAGTGTCGGTCGTATTTTTTTTACAATTCATTGTAAAAATATATCACGTTCATGAACTTGTAAGATATTGTTTATAATTATGCTTCACAGCTACGTGAATTTTATTACTCAAGTAGCTTTAAAGAGCCTATGAAATTACACTTAATTTGTGGCAACAATAATAGACATTGCATAGTCTAGATAACACGATATTTTAAGTAATAAAAATAATTGTGGATTATTGGTTTTATGTCTGAAATGAACACGTTCTTAATAGGTTTGTGTAAATACTTGTGTAACGTACATTACCTTTTATTATAATGCACAATTTATTGCTAACATACGGGCATAATTACAAAGATTAAACATGAAAAGAATTAGATAAGTTGTTTAATGTGAAAACATATTTTTAACCAACTGCTAATAAGCAGAGGGTTCTCAATTCGGTTGTATGTTTTTTTTATTACAGGATAAAGATCTAAGTAGAAATAAAATTGAATTTAACCATTGCAGTCTAAGCCGGTATCGAACCAGCGTCTCTGCTTAATCAGAACAGCGTCCAGCGTCTCAGCGTCACTTAGTTTTTCTTTCTGCTTAAATTTTTGTATCAATGTTGTATTAAAAAAGATACCCAAATCAAATAATAGGGTCAGGTGGGATAAGAGAAACGTAGGTTAATGTGATACTGAAAACTGACATAATGTGTCAATGGAAATAGAGTTGGGCCAATTGTATGGATCCTCTTTCCGACGAAATTAATGATATTTCCCTTACCCCACCTGTTCTTAAGCAAATTTCAAGATTAAATATTAATAAAACATATATTCTGATTAATCTTGATCAAAACTGAGAATCGTACTTGCATGCCAGCAGGGCTAGCCACTCACGTAACGAGGGTTCCGTACAAAATATACGCTACAAGCGGCCGTATCTATGAAAATCCAGTGTTAGCAGAGCCCCACTCCTAACCTAACCAAAATGTACGCGGTGTTCGATTATTTTATATTGGTTATTGCCATAGACAGACAGACATAAAATTATATTGTGTTTAGTATTTGTTGTGATTGCGGCAACAGAAATACATCATCTGTGAAAATTTGAACTGTCTGGTATCACGGTACATAAGATACAGCCTGGTGACAGAAAGACAGACAGACAGACGGACGGACAACGGTGTCTTACTAAACGGAAGTTGGGTACGGAACGCTAAAAATAATGTGAGTTTTATACGGCGTGACCGCACGCGGTCATAACTTTAAGTCTGGAGATGTTAAAGGTCTCCATTGTCAACACATTATGTTTTGGAGTGTCTATAGACGTCCAAAGATAGACATTAAAATATAAATACCTAGTTCATCAGACGTTAAACTACAGATCAATATTTGAGAAGGCTATCAATGTGCATAAGGATAATTTGGAATCATTTCTAATGTAGCGTAATTTCAGTTTGTAGGGTTCTACCTCTATTTTCTAAACCTTATATCAAAAAAATATGAAAAAACTACTTTTAACGAAAATTATTTTCAACATGATCGGAAATACTGTTTTTGAGTTATTACAGAAAAACAACTAATCTCAACAAAGAGACGTAAGTACCGTGGAGATACGCTCTTTTGGTAGTGCAATTTTTCATATTACCTAAATCTTTTTCCATCTGTTGTTCATTTTTCGTACGGACGGCTGCGGAACCCTACACTGAGCATTGTCCGACATGCTCTTGGCCAGTTTTTTACCATAGTAGCGTCTGATATGACGGAATTATATGCATTTTTATTTAATTGCCTCAATGGTGTTGCGATGATGCATAAACCAAAAGTTTTAGGTATGGCTTAGAATAGAAGCATCGTATTATCTCTTATACGTCTAGCATTAAATCCTATCTGCCTATCTATATTATAAACGTGAAAGTATGTATTTACGTTCTACTTAATCTCAAAAACTACTGGACGAATTTTTATGAAACTTTCCAGTTATGTACCTTATACATTAGAATAAGACATAGGCTATAATTTATGTCAAATTTCATCCCTTTTAGGGACGAAAAATGGGGTGAAACTTTGTAAGCTATAAATTGCATCTCTACGCGGACGAAGTCGCGGGCAACAGCCAGTTTAATTATAAACAGATACGTTATTGCATGTGTCCTCCTCCTTGCATCGATTTCCTCATTATTACTGAGGGGCGGGGTTAGCCTACGGAAAAGTTTTTTCTCTGATGATACGTCACGATCTCATTTTATCTGCTGCTGAGTGTAGAACATCGTCATGTAGGTACTGTGGTGTCGAGCGCTGTACGAATCTGTCCCTCTATTGCCTAACGCGTTTGATGCTCGCAATCAGAATCAAGTATCATGATTTTGTATGGGCTATGACAGTTGATTCAGATACAAAGTGTCAAAATTTCGTTAGGCAATAACCCCCCCTGGTCTGTCCAGCGTGTCGGGTACATGCCTCTGGATCTCTTGCCTTCGATTAATGTCTTATTAATATGACTCAATTGAAGGGTTAATTCTTTCTTGGTCTATTAGACATCAACGCTGTTTCATCTTGTAAAGATGAGAAAAATACATAATAATTATATACTTATTAGTTATAATACTGTAGTAACTATATACTCTCAAGTATGCTGACGTGGAAGCTCTCCTCTCCAGAACATAACGCACATGAGACACAGACATACGCGCTCATAGATACCCTGACACACAAGCGCGCTTTTAAATGTTACATGGACCCAAGTTTAGTTTAAGTTTAGTTAAGTAATAGTTAGAAAATATGTTTGTTTTTGTTATAAGTTAACTAATACTAGTTAGAGATGAGCGGGTTCTGTCACAGGCATTATTATACTTACTAGGAGACTCCAACCTTTACACCCCACCCTGTACTTTTTAGCAAAAATTTTTTTTTTTAATTTTTAATTTTCACTTTCGTTATAATTATTTTTACAAATAAAAGAGAAGGTTGACGTCATATCGTACAGGAAATTCAAGGAGTTGGACCTGGATAAGGCGGGATGAAAACATCTTCACTCTTCATTATAATGATAATGAAAAATAAAAATATATAATTATTATTTGAAATATCATTATCATAATTGAACTCTTCAATTTGTGATAATGATAATTATATTTCTGAGTAGAAGCTTCCCGCAACTTCGAAAAACGTCATAATCTTCTTATTGCCGCCGCGTAGTTGAGAAAAATGTATCCTACAACCATCCTCGGATGTTTACAACTCGTTTTAGCACTTTATAATAATATCAATATTTATTTATATTTTATCCCATTATTGGAAATATAAATAGGTACAATATATATCTACATATACGTCAAAGCAAGATAGTGGTTTATAAAAAAAACTAGTTAAATGTTACGTACATATCTACCTATCTATATAAATTCTAGTCTGTAATTTTAGATCCGCAACGCAGGGTTCGTCAGGTGGGTACAAAAAAAGTATATCACATAGAAATAAATGATGCAATCCGGAACATCTTCATTTTCTAGTGTCTACCTACAAAGAATTGAATTATTTGAAATCTTACAGTACAGTTTCTAAGTGTCGTCTAACTTTTAATTCATATCTTCTCGTACATTATTTTAACATTTTCCAAGCTACCAAATAAATAATGTCGGTGCGGAATTCAAACCGTTAAAAATAAACCTAGAAATTAAAACAAGTCGGTGCAAAAAAGCACTCGTGCGCATGTGAAGGCGACCGAGGTGGCAATGCGTTCCATCACAACAAAAAGTCTTATACGCCGTTTTCTATCAAGCTGAAAGGGACCGTGAAAGTAGCATCTATGGTTTAAAGTAGTGTGATTAGTGAAGTATTAACTTGACAGTGTGAATGGAGTCGCATCGACTACCAGTCATTTGAGATTTTGAGAAACCTCCTCAGTCCGCGTCAAACTCTTGTCGCTGCTACACGCCCGTCACGCTATTGGTCGATTTGAAATTCGAACGTTCCAATCAACCGGCCAATCGCGTTCGAATTGACGTTTGATTTCTTTTTCGCGTCGTGTCCGTTATCGGTGCCCAGTGTTTACCGCCTTTAAAGGCAATTTTTTTTGGTGACATTGACTTGAAGTGGCAATCGGATTTTCTCACGTTAACGGTAAGTTTTGTAATTTTTTAATGTTAATTAGGCGTCTTTTGTTTATAGTTTTAGTGTAACGGCATTTTGTGTGTCAGTTGCTGACATCTTATTTGAGATTGCAAAAATATGGCGAGGTTGTAGCACCTGTTACTGCTTTTGTTGTACCCACTTATGAGAATTTACTGCTCATTTAGCTACCTATTATAAGGTTAATGCATGCGTATTATAGGTAGTTAGCTGGCAATAAATTGTTTGGGTAATAATGATTGTTTTCATTATTAATGCATCCATTTACTCGCATGTATACGTAGAGAATCGATTATTACAATTAATAGCGTAATTATATTTAAATTAATCAAGCATTCAACTACCTTCATATTTTTAACTGATTGTTTAAATCATTACTTTAAAAAATAAGTATACCTAAAGGTCGTGTAATGACTCCATTAACAATTCAGGTAAGTATATCATTTTGAATATCCTAAAGGGATGTCATTTCTGTGACAAACATCTCAAGGTTGATTGTCTGTGTGATGTTTTATAGGTGTAATGGCACATATATACTTTGTACTTAAATGTAGTGTATTTATCTATTTATTAATATTATAGCTATATTGACTTTTTGACTTGTGTCACTTTTCTTTTTTTTTTTGTATTACTCGACTAGGAGCAGACTTAACTGAATTGTAGTTCTCTTCTCTCCCCGTAATATAGGGCATACAGTACCGGGGATTCCCGGAACTGGCATGCGCTATCGGGAAATTTGAGCATGGCTAAACCGGGAATTAACCGGTACTGACATGCCCTACTGTTAACATCACCGCAGACTACGAGTTTAATCTGCCAGCAATAGTTTTATTTTATTTTATTTATTTATTTGGAACATCAACAGCAATATAAAGCATGAAACATAATTAAAAAAAACACTACAACGAAAGCAGAGCAACAGATGTCCACAAGAATACAATTTAGTGGCACAGTTTTAATTTGCAATCCCTCAAAAGTTTTAATTTGCCAATTAAATTGAAGCTAAATGACATTTTAACATATAGTTTAAATGCTCTGCATGGATCCGAGTCGAAGCAAACGAATGATTAACTAATATTCAGTTATCACTTATCATTTATTTATTTAGTTTCATTTTTATTTTTTACTTTCATAGGCACCACATTGGTAGATGGTACATTTTATTATTTAGCGCTATGAAATCCTCTTGAGCACTGCAACATTTAACAGTATGTTATATGCTTGCAAATTAAATCCTATTATATCATTTTACTGTCTAATTTAAAATATGTTCCACTTCACTATCTTACATAATTTACTTATACCTTACACTTACGAATCTGATTCCAAGAAAAAAAGATAGACATGACATTACGAACAATCCATTTAGGCCGAAAAAAAAACCATGCCAAAGCCAACTTCACGCGATACAAATAAAAACAAATGATGTGTGTGAAGTTGTCTGATTTGTTAAAACCATGCCAAAAATACGGCTTCACAAGATTGTTCGTAGTCTATTTTTTTTTCTTGGTCTGAGTTACGAATATAAGCTTATATGTGGGTATGAGTGTTGATTTGTTTTACAATAACGTATCTAGCAATAGGACAATCATGTAGAACTTTATACAGAAATGTACTTATAAATGACGCCATTTTGGCGACAGGTCTTTATGACATAAGGTGTCAAAATTCACCAATTCATTGAGTGGATTCTGATAAACCTATTGTTAAACGACCTGTCGCCAAAATGGCGTCATTTATAAGTAGGTACATTTTTGTATAAAGTTCTACACCATAGTAAACCGTCGTTGTCTTTGAATGAGGGCGGCGTACCCGAAATCCTTGGGAGAGGCTTTTGTCCAGCTAGGGATGTCCTTTGGCTGATAAAATGATAACTACTAAGAGCCGTACAAATTTCACTCTAAAACAAATTCGTGCCATGCCGCACATTTTACTATAAACAGTACTAAATAAACAACATATTGACAAATTACTACATATACAACACACTAAAGCTTTGTCGACATTTACCAACTAAATATGTACAAATAAATAGCTCATAATGTCAATCGGCATAAGTGTTTACATTTTTCTAACTTAACTACCACGTAATACCCGCGACCAATCTAATTAGCTATAATTACACCTTCCATGTCAATCAATTAACAGTGACTCAAGAAAATTATGCCAATTATAACCACATTTTTACTACGCAATCAAATCAGGTATATTCTGGTATATGTGGAGTCAAGGAAGAATGAGACAACATATCCGGTAGCATTTGTTCTTCGCACGTTCGTATCTGAGGTCATCTTTTTAAACAGGAAACCAGTCAATATTATTGACCAGCACCTCTAGCACACCTGTTATACGCGACTCTTTGTCGCGCGACAATAATGATCTGTCTCTTTCCTTACAATACAATGCGAAAAAGACGGGCGATGCTATGTCGCGCGACAATTGTAGTCGCGGAGAGTTGTGCTAGACCGGCAGAACGTCCATAAATAATAACGTCCATAAATAATAACATTCATTGTGTCATTTAATTATTGTTGGACCGAGTATTTATATTTATACTAGCTTTTGCCCGCGACTTCGTCCGCTTATAGCTAGAATTTCAAAAAATCCTTCTTTAGTGCGCCTCTACTAACATCTCTAACGGAAAATGTGTTTCAATTCTCGTATTCCTACCGTCGGCAGTTACGTTACTTTGTTATATAGCTGTAATTTGAAAAAAAAACTGATGTAATTCGACAATTTAGATTGAACTATTGATAATATGGAACATTAGGTAGGTTTTGCGGTATTTCTTTATATACCACATTAACAGATCCGACCAAGCTTGCTCTCGAGTAAGCCACGTAAAACTGGCCGGGCGAGAAGCACTCCCCCATAAGATCTATACCTGCTGTTTTCAGTGACTGATCCTGAGACTTCTTGATCGTCATCGCGAAACAGACCTTAAGGGGGAGCTGCACCCTTTTAAATTCGAATGGGTATTTCGAGGGTATAAATGGTATCCGGGGTATGTACACAAATTGACCTTGAGCACAGCCAGTAATTACGATGGCTTCTATAACGTTTTTATGTAAGGCTTTAACACGCAGTCTAGTTCCATTGCACAACTGCGGCTGATTGAGATTTCGCAACAACATTACTCGAGCACCCCTTATGTGCGAAGGTAGGCCGGGTGGTTTAAGTGCATTTAAAAACTCTACGCGGTAGTTTAATGGCATCATCTGTGTCCACTACACATCGAGTCTACAGACTTGTGTTCGTATTCTGAACCTTCGAACGACTACAACTACTGGTGGTTCTTAGGTGTCAGAATCGCTTATTCACACAACCACTCCATGGACTTGCTGTGTAGATTTTGAACATCTGGGTAAATTTGAGAGATTAGGTCGTCAACAGTCTGCACAACTAAGGCGGGATCCGATGGAATTGTAATCCTTCCCTCAGTTTCTATTCTCGATTTCCTATTTTAAGAAGAAGGTCGGAGAATTCTCCACCGGAAATATCGCCCTTGAGGTACACTCGCATATTTATTTTAAGGTGGAGTTTTTTGATTATTGGCCTAATATTTGAAGCCTTAATGCAAGTTTTAACTTCATCAGCTCGGGTTCCCCTCGGAAGTCTGACGAAAGTCTCCAGCTAACAACATAGTGACTCCACCCATCATAACTTCTTCACAACACCCTTTGCGCGCCATTGTACTTTCGTCCCTTATTTCACCCCTTTCAGGGATGAATTTCCAAGAATGCTGAAATTAGTTTTCTTAGTTTTAAATAAAATATCGCATAAAGAGTCTATACGCGAAATATTATAACAGTTACTCAAATAATTACAGATTTTCCATACAAACTTGCAACCCCAATTTAACACAGTTAAGAAATGGATTTCCAAAAATTCTGAAATGAATTTTCTTAGTTTGAAATGAAGAATTTATATCAGAAATATAATAACAGTTATTCAGATAATTACAGATATTCTATACAAACTTTCATCCCCAAGTTAACTCCGTCAGCAGATAAATTTCCATAAATCCTTTTTTGTTCCTTGCCTACGTTACAAACAGTGTCTACTGTGAAAATTTCAAGTCTCTAAGTTCAGTAGTTGCGGCTCTGCGTTGATATTTCCATCTGTCAGAACTTGTCCTTTTATATTATCTAGATAAAGAACGAAAAAGCGTTTACAACTAACGCCATCCAGTTCCGCAAACAGGTACTAACGTGTCATATTTGTTTCAAAGCTATTATTTCTTTAAAATTCGTCGGAATAAAATTTTCAGCTAACAAAAACTGATGATTTTCTATTTATTGTTAAAAAGAAATCGTTTTATGTATTTATCTTATTCATGAACCATGTTTTTCTAACAAAATGTTTAACATTCAGAGATGATCGCAAATTAAAAATATACACCGGGCTATTATCCGGCTATATTAAGATATACTCTTATTTGTGTGATCGAAAGGTGTCTTCTTTGCTTACTCGTGTTGACAGGATGACTGTTGCTAGGTTACCAATTGTTTATTCATTATCAAGAAAAGAAAACGTCAATGAATAAAAGGTCATGTTTTTCCATTTATTGATAAAAAATACCCTTTTATGAATGAATACCCTCAAAAGTTGTAGCCTATGTCCTATTCTGATATCTAAGCTATATTACTGCAGAATTTAGCGTAAGAGCGTAACGTACGATTTGTCCGCCTTAAAATCATTTATCGTGAATAAGGGTATTTTTCCGTGATAAAAAGTAGCCTATGTCCTTCCCCTGAACTCAAGCTATCTCCATACCAGATTTCACTCCAATCGGTTCAGCGGTTTAAGCGTGAAGAGGTAACAGACAGACAGACAGACAGACACACTTTCACATTTATAATATTAGTATGGATTTTCTTAGGCAATATGTACCTAGTCTTATGTTGCCATTGTAATTTTAACATGTCACTATATCGGCTGAATATATTATGGGAATGCGAATAATAATAATTGTAACACCTGTATCACACATGTACCATATATTCTAGTGAATAAACTACATTCATTCATTCATTCATTCATTCATTCAATCATTCATTCATTCATTCATTCATTCGTTATGAATACGTTTTTTGCTATTTAATGACACCTCAAATCAGCTTCTTTTGAAATTGTATGAAGTTAGTAGGAAAATGCTTGCGTGTGACGAAGACTGGGAGTAGCAGTATTTTAGTTATAAACCAAAAAAATGTAATGGTGACTTTTATTATCTGTATTTTCGAATGTTAATAGTTGGTATTGTTAAACTAATTTATTTTCACTAATGTCAAATACCATATTATGAACATTTTTTTACATTTAAAAAAACCGGCCAAGTGTGATTCGGATTCGCGCACTGATGGTTCCGTACAAACTTTCCCTTAACCTAACCGGTCTAAGTTAAGTTTGCACCTGGTATCCATAGCGTTGGACACAAATGAGGTGCAAATGCAAACTTAACGTGACCGGATCGTTTAAAACTGATTTTTGAAAATTAAAAAAAATACCATATATTTATTTTATACTGTTTTTAGTATTTGTTGTTATAACGGCAACAAAAATATCATCTGTGAAAATTTCAACTGTCTAGCTATCAAGGTTCATGAGATAGTCTGGTGAAAATGGACCTATATTGACTAGAAATAATATTTTGTGCTCCGAAAGTGGCATAAATTGTGTCCCCACCCCGGTATCTTTTAAACCACATATTGAAAAAATATGAAACAACTGGTAACGCTGAATAAAAAGGTACTTTCAACATAAATTATTTTCAACATGATCAGATATATTTATTTTATAACGGATGGTTTAATTTACAAATAAGAAACATTTAATTTACTCTAATTAGCACGAAACTAAGTTAAACTGTTGTAAAACAGCGATTTTCAGCAAAATTACTTAAGTTTCACGAAAATACGCTCTTTGGCTGGTGCCCATTTTCACATCATATTTTTTTAATTTATTAAAAAAAAAAGTAACGGCTACGAAACCCTACATTGAGCATGGTCCGACTTAATCTTTGCAGGTTTTTTATTTGTACATGAAAACAGTTTAACAAAGACGGAAAAACAATATCCTTGAGTGTACAACGACGAAGTATCCTTATAGTCCAGCCCTTTAAGTATACTAGAACTAGAATTTATACAGTTAAAATTACTGACTTTATTAAACTTTTAAATTCTTCTTCTTTCTTTCTAGTCGCCTCATTCTTGTCAGAGTGGTCGTAGTTTGATTGATGGTGTTATTTATTCGGCTAGCAGTTTTGCTGTTACCGACAAATATACTCTGCTTAAAACAATATAGGGGCCACTAAAATTTTTGATCGTAACGTGAAAATTTATATTAGTTGGTAAAATTTATTTTACACTAGCTTCTGTCCGCGACTTCATCCACCTTAAATTCGTTTATCGCGGATAAGGGTATTTTTCCGGAATAGAAAGTAGCCTATATCCTTCCCCGGGACTCAAACTATCTCCATACCAAATTTCATCCAAATCGGTTCAGCGGTTAAAGCGTGAAGAGGTAACAGACAGACAGACACCCTTTCGCATTTATAATATTAGTAAGGATATGGATTAGTATGGATATGGATAACCTGCAGCTAAAAGGCTTTTGTTTTTGTTTGGCTACTAATCGATAGGGAATATGCATGATTTTTTATATTTACTTTAATAAAAGCTCATTCATTTACTAGATTAAAATTTACTTTAACTTTTTAACTTACTAGTTTAAAATGCCTATAACATGCGTATTTCTTGGCCGATTTAAATTTTGATTTCACTGTTTGAAATCGTTTTTACGGTATTTTCATATTTTGTTAAGAAAAGCGATAAAAAAAATTCATGCATGTACCCTATATAAGATTAGTTGTAACCACAAAAACTGAACAGAAATTCTCCGCGCAACAGTGGCCCCTATATTGTTTTGAGGAGTATATGTTGCCGCAACAGCCCCCGGCACCATGGGTTGGTGACTGCCGCGCTCGAGCGCACGGCAGTCGGAGTGTACCTAGTTCTATTCTAGCCGGCCTGCGTCATGTCTGTAGTCTGTGACCCTAACTAAGGACATTGGGATTTTTATTGAAGCTTTTTGGGAGTTGGATGGGTGGGATAATAGGTGGGGAACCCGTGTGTTAAGACTGCGGTGGACGACGGTGTCCGTGTAAAGTGTAACTGGTTCTGTCCTGTCTGTTTTGGAAATCAATGTTCCGGTTAGCGTCATGATTTATAGGTCTGCTACCTGTGTCCGAGTCAGAGGAGTCCTACGGGTTACTACTATCTTTTGATGGTAGCCGTGATGACGTCATTCGGGTCGGACAATATGTGGCGCGGTCTTCTGATTAGCCTTCTAACGGCTAATCTAAAGACGCTTTGGTCAGTGACGGTCTGTAGTAACTGAGCTTGATCGTCCACAAATCTTTGTATAACATCGTCAACGTATTCTGGATTCAACGTAGTCTCGATGATGATGTAATCGTACACGGCAGATCTTCATCCTCGGTCCTCTCGACTTGGGTAGCCGCCTAGACAATTTGTTTCACTTTATTCTGAACACTACTTAACTTTTAAATACAGTTTCGAATCCTTATATATGAAGCGTGATTTATTGACTTTCTAAGTTATACCGAATTGTATCCGCATTACTACACAAAAAAATACAATTAATAGTTTGAAATATTGCTGAAAATAAAACTGTTTAAACATGCGTAACTTCAGTATAACATATTTTGCAGGAAGTCTTTTAAGTTTTTTAACCGGATGGTACTAAACGTCTACCTGTACTTATTCTTCGACTAGTTTCATTAAATTCAATGTTTTATCATCTGAAAGTGTAATAAATTATTCATTTCATAACATTGGCTGGTTAAGTTTAAAAACTATCCAATGTAGCCACAATATATTCTCATCTTAGAATTTTCTTACATTTATAATTCAGGTACTTTTATAACTGACTAAAGTTGCCCATAAGTTCGTTCGCGGAGAAGAAAATAATCATAACCCTATTTTTGGCTTGTCCGTAGTTGTGTACATATCCTTGGATGTCCAATTGTTATAAACATAATTAATATTCTTTCAGCCGTTTTGACGCGATATGTGCACAAAAACATATACACACTAATAACTATATAAAACCCCAAAAAAATAATCTATTCCGTAACAACTTATTTTACGAAAATATCTTCAATGTACTCACAAAGATTTAATTTATAAACAACTTTTAATACGTAGTATAGGTACTTATACATTATGATGTAAGTACAGAAACTACCTACCTACTAGTGTAAATATCACGTTTTAGAGTTTCCGCCACAAGATATTATTTTCATTACATTTGTACTGAAACTATAATTGCCAATAGTAAATACATAACATTATGTTCTATTAAATTTAATAGCTGTTGTCATATAAATTAATATAATGCACGACGCGTTTAAGCGTATATTTAGCAATTTATAATGAAATCACTTAAAATGGCTTCCTGCGATATTAATTATGTAATGAAATGAATAGGTAGTTACTTGAACTTATACATAAAGCGTGGCTCCTAAGCCGTGAACAGAAATATTATTTTTCGATATTATATTGTATGCTGATATTGTATTCTTCCGTTTTTAGCGGTCCTGTTAAGACCAGGACCCTTGATTGTCATTCATCTCTCCCAACTCCAGACCTTAATCCTTTTTCTGTAACTCAATTTTCCGACAGTGATGTTAAGAAAAACGTACTAGCCATTACTTCCAACGCCGTTGGTGTTGATAATGTGAGCCGTAGTATAATCCTTCCTCTGCTTGACCTTCTTGTTCCTGCAATTGCCAGTATCCTGAATGCTTCTGTTTCATCTAGTGTCTTTCCTGCTATCTGGAAGGATGCTGATATAATTCCCTTACCGAAAAAATTCAGTCCTGCCACCTTATCAGATTACCGACCTATTTCCATTCTTCCTTTCTTATCCAAAGTCCTTGAACGTTTAGTATTTCAGCAACTTACTTTTTTTCTAAATCGGAATGATCTTCTAAATCCACATCAGTCCGGTTTCCGATCCGGTCATAGTACAACTACTGCTCTCGTAAAAATTACGGATGATATTCGGTCGGGTATGAATGACCGAAAATTGACGGTGCTTACGCTTCTGGATTTTAGCAACGCGTTCAACACTGTTGATTTTGAAATTTTGTTGGCTATATTACGTTCTCTTAACATATCTCCTGCGGTTATTGAATGGTTTCATAGTTACCTAACTAATCGTCGGCAGCGTATAAAGGTGAATATTTCCCGATCTCCTTGGTGCAGCATACTTTCTGGCGTTCCGCAAGGCGGTGTGCTGTCTCCACTGCTATTTTCAATTTTTATTAATTCCATTACTCATCTTCTTTTTATCACCTTTATGCTGACGATCTCCAAATATATTCTCAGGGTGTACTCGGCGACCTCCCGTCGGTCATAACCATGGCAAATTGTAACTTGGAGCTAATTTCAGAGTGGACTAGTAGCTATGGCCTGAAAGTTAATCCTACGAAGTTATCATCATTGGCAGCTCAAAGATGATTTCTAAAGTTGACTTTGCTTGCCTCCCAAGAATTGTATTTAATGGTGTTCAAATACATATATTTATATATATATATATACATATAAATATATGTATATTTATAGTAGCATGTATGTTTAGTATATGTATATGTATAATATGTATGTTTGTTTTTATTTATTTTTGTATTATATGTAATCTTATCTCACCACCTACTCATTTCTAGCTATTTTATGCCATTTCCGCTACCCGAAGGTTATCTGGAAAAGATCGCTCTTTAGCGATAAGACCACCTATTGTCTACCTATTTTATGTTAAGGCTCTATTGTACTGTTTCTGTTGTTGGTGTGCAATAAAGGATTGTTGTTGTTGTTGTTGTTGTTGTTGTTATGCTGACAATTCAATAACATTAAGATTATTTTTAACCGTAAACCTTTCCGGTCTCACTCACATTTTCTTTTGGTCACCCCACTTAGCTTGTGTGAGTGAAAATGCAGGGTGATCATGAGTTTGATGGAATAACAAGGAAATACATTATGTTATCTCTTTGCTCTAATTATCACTTTAAGTAGCTGTCAGGTGAGGACTTAGAAAAAAACATTTCTGTTCAAGACTTAGGAGTCAACCTGTATATCTGATTTCTTAAATTAAACGACACGATAACACTTTCTTTAGGTATTGATATTCGTATGTATTCTTTCTTCTTTAGTATTTATACTATAATATTAAAATAGCGAACGTGTGTTAGTTTGTCCTTTCAATGTGTCCTTCTTTAACACAACGTCTGCACGAATGTCCGTGATTTTATGCAAAAGAACACGAGACAGTCAAGTGACAGGCAACTTTTTATCCCGGAAAATATACTTACGGATTCAGAAGTAAAGTAAAAAAACTCTATTTTGTATATTAAAACACATACCGGAAATTGTTACTAAGGCGTGTGCTTGATACATAGTAGGTTATCTAGTTAAAAAACTTAACTAATGGCCCTCTTGCATGTAGTAGTGTAGGTACATAATTGACATGGAACTTATGTCATTTTCCTAATGTGGAATGTCAAGTTGTCTATATAAACACGTTACTACGACATACAAGAGAGGTATTACTCGAATTATTTACGTATAAGTAGATTTTTTTTTGCAACAAGTTAACTGTTGAATACAACGTGCTCGTGAGAAACACACATAATTTTACCAGCTTATACCTGAGGTCATTGGACCAAAAAAATTTATATGAACCCCACACAAATCTAGCTTAGTTTTGAAGATATTATCAATTCTCATATAAACTATTTATTGTGATTACTAAAGTGCATTAAATTATTTTGATCGCGACGTTGCCACGTATGTTTCCAAGTGTCGTGTCGCTATTGACAGACATCAAAGTGACAGCTGTCACTCACTAAAGTCATTATTTTTTGGAAAAATAATCGTTACCATTTAATTAAAAGGGATAATTATCATGCAGAAGCGAAAGTTGTTAAAATTTTATGTACAATAATTAACAAAATAAGATTTCAAAATTTGGGTTCGTATAACGTTTTTTACTCCAAATGACCTCAGGAATGTGTGATTAAAATCTTGTGGACGCCTCAAGACACCTTGTATATATAGCCTATTGTACATATATTTTTTTTCTCTCTAAAAAATAGAGTATCTACTAGGTACGCTGACATTAACTGAATTATACGGACCAGGCCAAAAATGTTTGTTAATAGCAACATTAAAAGTTTTCATACAAACCCCTGATCTACTTGGTGAAAAGTTTTGCACGCTCCAAAACGTTCTACTTCTACTGTCTAGCTTATTAAAATTTTCCGAACCACCTGCAAAGAAGTGTAAATTAAAAATGTCATCTTACACTGACTTTATCTACAGCCGGTGAAAACATCAAATGTATCAACCCAAGACCGGAGATCTTATCTTAAAAGATCACAAATGTAACAGACTCAAGTATCACTTAAGTCTTATTAGAACAGCGCGGCTTGTAACCTGCACGGCGATGCTGTAAAAGGTCATAAATGTATATGAACGTAGTGACTCTTATGCCGTTTTGGAGTGATGCAGTTTGCAGACCGGACGATGATGCGTCGACGTTGGTTTCACTTTAGCAGATGGCGTCCATAACTCGCGCGTTTGACGCATGCGTGGAAAGCGGCATAGCGAGATAACATCTAGAGGAAACGGTTTTAGGCATCATCTTATACCTAAGTAGTCTTTGAGGTTATGCAGTACGCAAACTGCAAATTAATGTAGTTTAACAACATTATAACAACCAGCACACCACATCAATAAAGAAGGCAGTTCCAACTATCTATCCATCAGCCACAGGAAGTGCACTGCTGAACATAGGCCTCCCATAATAAATCGCCGCAGGGTGCGATCCTGCGCAGACCGCATCCACCGACTCACTGCGACCGTTACGAGGTCTTTCGTCCACCTAGTCGGGGGCTGTCCCACGCTGCGCTTTCCTATGCATGGACACCACTCCGGGACTTTACTGCCACAACGGTCATCCGTTGACTACTACTGAGTTGTACAACTGGGACTCAGAGTCACGCAACGTGCAATGGAAAGGTTTATTCTCGGGGTTTCTCTAGTTTCAACTGATAACAAATTATATATCTTTGAGACATTATACATCTTTGAGAAACTATTAGTCGAAATTTAAATGCACGGAGCAATAAAACTGACAAAAAACAAATTAAGTTAAGGATCACACATGAACATGTTATTGCATAAAATATCAAGATCATTCGTATCAACGAAACCTCTCTACTGGACACATTGCCACCATTTAAATTTTGATTTTAATCAAATGTGCAACACTTAACCGAAAGTTTTCTCGAGGTCAATGGATGTGAAACTAGACGGGCGGACATAAATACCTTAACCGACTGAGGTGGCCGGGTTGTTGAATGACATTAAACTAAAAAAATATGAATTTGGTGAAATTGACGACTTAGCGGAGACAGAACACTTAGAGGTACAGATGGAAGCTGAACAATACTACTGGGAAGTAGTATTGTTCAGCTGCTTGTTGCAGCAGTGTTGCTATTTGCAAGAGAGGGATCTTTTGCAAATAGCAACACTTTATGGCAATGTCAATAAGGTCTAACAATGGTCAGGTAAGTGTGTGGCTAATGGTATAATCTTTACAATTAGCTACAGGTTGCTAAAGACAAATAGGAGTGCTGGATAGTTGGCAGCTATGGCACCTAGCATACTTTGAATGTTTAGTACAAATAGATGTAAAAGAAATATAAGAAGAAAGAAAGAAAGAAAACATATTTAGAAGAAGATACTGCTAACAAAAACTATTTTGCGGAGTCGTTAAATTCTGCAAAATTTTTACTCACTACAACCCAAGTAGCATAGACGCTGTATAAGAGCTTAAACAGCATTTATAACGCTCAAACTGGCTGTATAATGACGGTGTAAGCTCTTATACAGCTTGTGTGCTTCCTGGGAACTGAAAAACGTTAAAGTTACAGAGATTCTGCACCTTAATATATATTTTAATCATCAATTCGTTTTTAAAGCTCAACTCCTGACTAGAGAGTTTAAAATATCCGCACAATTTTCTAAGCAACCAGCTAAACTAAAAAGAGTTCTTAATAATCCCGAATAGTCAAGTTTAAGTTTAACAATAGTCAAGCCTAGGTAGTAGAAATGTAACTTTAACTACACAGTTTAAGGTTGAAAGTATAGTTAAAGAAGATACACGAGATGGGATCGGACATACCATTTCTAATGTTTATGTTATCGATCAAAGTTAATAGCCCCATTTCGATGTGAGCTTCACAAGTCTCTAGAAACTGGCTTTTTGCTGAGTAACATGAAAGTGTAGTGGATCAATAGAGTAAATGCACGATGATTTATCCGTACATTAGAGTGGAGACGGATGCAAGACGCTTACAATTTAAACCCTATTTATTATAGATAAAATTAATGGTCACTGGGGCAGAAAAGTGCTCGAGTGGCGACTGTGTACACTTGTACAGGACGACGCAATGTCAGAAGGCCCCCAATACGATGAACCAATGATCTAGTGAAGATCGCAGAAAATCAAAGCAAATAATAAATATCTAAGTAACACATTGGCTCAATATGACATTTCGCCTTTTCAAATGATTTCTCTTATTACCTAGAAAATGCCCATACAAGTATGTGGTTAATTTTACACAGACGCATGAATTCACTGAGAAGAGTGAAATTAATAATGATATCTATCCAATAATAGCGCCTTGGTAGGAAAGGAATGCATTGAAATAAATCGAAAAAAAAAGATAAATAATATGATAAACAAATCAATATTAGAACTAGATCACTAAACTACCTCCCACAGGTTAAAGAATGCAAGAGCCATCCCTCAGGCAATGAATAAAAGAATATATCTAAAATCCAATTAAAACAAAACCTTTAATAGCACGATTTATCAAACGAACAGACATGTAAATTAATTTCTTTGGCGGCTCTTACGGCCTGTAATTTGAAGGGCATGTCCCTCCAGCCGCCGTATAAGGCTTAGTAAAAAACCTTTTATTTTGAAGACGGGGAAAAAATAAATGACAAGACTCGCCTGCTTGAGGTAAGGAGTATCGGATATGACATCATGCGGTGAATAATGCACTTGTAAGGGAGATGGGAATCTTGTATTATGTTGCCGTAAAATGCAATAGTCCTTTGTTTGGCTTGACCTCAAGCTTCGATCCCGCATACCAAAATGGTGGTGATATGCGATAGTCGAAAATAGCGGGGCAACTTATTACACGCTGCAAGATGGGACATAGGAAACTCCTTTTTCAGTCAGCCGACGTGGTGAAATTAACTTTCTTGCACGATCATTTCGTTGTTCTTTTTCATTGATTTAAGATTTTCTTCTCCTGGATATCGTGTCTTTTAAGAAAAATTAAATCATGTACGCCTCCGTTTTAGTCAATAATTTGACCATGTTGGAACTTAATACGTCTATATTTAGTATTTTCTCCGTAGCTTGTGGCTAAATCTCAGTGATTACCACCTGTACAGAAATGCTACCCCGTTGCAAGTAATTCGAATTGCAATGCAAATGAAAAGTCACACTATCAATAAATATATTTGCATTCCTTTAAATCTCCGCCAGTCTGCTTCCGCGAACATTTTCTAATTTATTCCTCTCATCTATAGTTTGAGTTATAAATGTGCTTTGAGAACCCATTATCGGTTTCGCGCATCTTCCAGACATGTTTATGCATCGATGGCGGCCAAAGTTATGGCCGTGGCAAACCTGTTTAGTGGAGATCAAGGACAATATACTGCTTGCACAGTTCTGGAAAGTTCTCTGCATTGTAGGGACTTGTTAAGTTATTCACGAACTTCGCAAGCAAGTCCTTTTTCAAAAAGTTGCACGCTTTTCAAGATAGTTATGGTTTGCCAGTACGCTTGTTTTAAGCAAACAGAGTTGAAAATGAAACAAATCATTTTTAATCTTATTACTTCAAGTTTCTTATAAACAACATTTATCGTGAAAGTAGAAAAATGTATCGCAGAAAGAACTTTTAAAATGTTTAATGAGCCTTTAAAACGCAATTGACGTTGAAAAATCTGGATTCCCAGTTACGATCGGCAAATGCAATCATCAGTAAAACTTTTATTACAAAACGTTGCGTTTAAAAATAACAATGTATACAATTTCACTGGTTTCGGTTGATAAAGCGTGCAATTGTATAGTTACGGCATACAATTTTGCATCTTGTGATGATACTTTTCCATTTAGTTTTGGACCTTGACGTTAATATTTTAAAATCGTTTTCTGCGTATGTGAATTTGACAATGTGCGATCTTAGCTTATTGTACATTTTAGTGCTGGTCACACCCGCTATTGTGGTAGTTTCCCAAACGCATTGTTCAATACTCCTGCGCATGTTGAGTAAGACAATGTTGTGGGAATCTCTGTTACTACTTTTTTGAGCCAATAAGTTTCCTTTGACCTAGAAAGATGCAGTCCTCTAGTCTAGTCTACCCGGATTCACTCATTGACCAAATTACACTTCTGCTACACTTGTTACTACTAATAAATACTAATTTTAATTTCATTCCCTTCACCAGTTTTCAGTCAAAGCAAAAAAACCCTTTTACGTTTTACCGTCTTACAAATAACTTCTAAATTAATGTCTCAATATTAACAGATTGCGATTTCACGTCAAGTCATTCCTTCGATCCGGCTCGAAGGACCAAAAGTCCTTTAGTCCTTCAGGCCAATGACCTGGGAACCCGTTGGTCCCACGGTTCGTGGCTACCATACAAAGCCTTAACATAATCATTATAAAAACCCACTTGGGTTACTTTCCGAGAAAGCTTGATCGATTTTATTTTCTCTTGTGATTTTTAAAGCAACTCGTATGTTAATGTTCGTTCAGTACGTAAAGAACATTAAAGTACGATAAAACTTGTTGCTCTAGATAATAATTGATCAAAACATTGTTTTGTTATTTGGCAAATTGAAAGTAATACATATTAGCAAGCAACGGGTTTATTGAATTCGATTTACTGGTATATCATAAAAGGGCTAATGAGCGATTGGATTGGAATTTGAATAAAATTAGCCTCTTTCGGAACCAAATGATTGAAATAAGCAAGTATAATGAATAGCATGTCCCGTATTAATAACGAACCAAGGCATTGATTAATGCGTTAAAGTTAAAATTAAAAAGTTGAACCCAAAAGCCGGCAGTTCAACAGTTACACCTACTGACCAACAACGAACGTCTTTAATCTTCATATTCTATGGAGAGAAAATGCTATATCATTATACGATGCTTTAAGAACATCAATATTGTGATGTTTTGTGTGAAAAACTGAAGGTCAATAAGGTCGGGGAATATAAACGTGTGGGAAAGAAAATTCCTTGATTTCGAATAATCCCACTGTAGTATATGTATCATATTTAAGAAATTGAAAACAAATGCGCTGTCCATTCGATGTAACCACCGTACAAACTTTAAGCGCCGTCCGTTCGATGTTTTTTAATCTCCAACAGGCCTTATGGTAAAATACTCGTCACTCCCAATGCTTGTCAGAAAGTGACCTGTACTTTCTCACTTATTTATCATGTGACACACCCGAGCATCACATCCCCATTGGGATGGATTCACTTTCAATACAAGATCCGAAAATGCTTTCTTAGTGTTTTAACGTAAATGTAAAATTAGAAAAAAATATATTGAAAATGTTTAGGCTTCGAGCGGGATTCGCATCCACGTGTCCAAAGACTCTTCGGGCTAATACGGGCAACCTACGAATTATAAATAATAATAATGAAATAATGAAATAATGATCTTCATTCTGTAAGTAGGCCATAAGGGCACTTTTACAAGTCTGACTCTACGGCGTTTCCCAAGAGACCACTGAAGAGAAGAAACAAACTCAACAGTCAGTAATTTTTTCGAAATAACTCTTATATCTATTACAATATTTGTACTTAGCCTATACTAAATATATGTTTTGAGTATATAAACTCAATGCGTAGTTCTTCAAGAAAACATATAATAAATATAAGGGACAATCTTACACAAATCGACCTAGTCCCAAACTAAGTAAAGCTTGTGCTATGAGTACTAGGCGATAATATACATAATAGATACATTATAATATTTAAATACATAGACAACAGCCAAGACCCAGGAACAAACATTCATGCTCGTCACACAAACACTTGCCCCGGCCGGGATTCGAAACCGGAACCTCTAGCTTCGTAGTCCGTTGTATAACCCACTGAGCCAAACGTGCTGTCAAACCGTATCAAATCGTGTCGTTAGTCCATTGAAGCCTCAACTTCACGCATCTGATTTTTCTAATCAATTTTTTGTAATGCCATCTACCGTAAAGTTCTGTGACTTCTGTTATGTTCCAACCTCACTTGTCAAACTTTTACATATTTATAACATAGAAATAGAAATAGAATATATTTATTGTCACATAACAAAGAACTTACATGAAAAAAAAGTATACTAACAAAACTTAACTACTAACCTATGGCTAAGAGCAGAGAAACAGAATAAAACAGTGTGACAATAGGTGTGGACTCAGCGTTTGCTGCGGCGCGGCGCAGAACAACTGTCCTTCACTGCGCACGCAGCGCTGGTTTTCAGACCACCCCTAATGACTTCTGGAAAATTTCTAGTTCCTTTGCGGGTACTATGCTTACAATAAAACTAAAAACTCCTAATACCTATAAAACATTCAAGCATCAAAAACAAATGAAAATGAACATTTTAAAATTAAAGCTAATATAATACATATCATAAATTTGTGTAAGGTTCTAACACAGTTATTTAGAATTTAAAGAACTAGCAAAGAATAAAATCCTTGTTTTCTTGTTGAAATAAAAATGGTTATCATTTAAAATAATATTAATAACTATTATAAGGAAAATGAAGCAAAACAAAAAATTATATAAAAAAGACGACAGTGAGCTACATGCCGCATATGGGAAAAACACATAGTACGCCGTCAACTACAAGCATACTTATATGGTATACTTTTAAACCTTCAAATAATTGTCAAGTCTTAACGTGCCTGCTTGTACATTAGCTAATATCCATATTTAATTTGTAGCTAAGAAGATTGGAATAAGATTCTGATCAGTCAATTACGGAAGAGTTCAGAAATCATCTTCAAAATTACGTAGAACTGCTTGAAGCTATTGCAACATCATCGTATTCAGTTATCCACCGTAACATTTGCCATTTTAATTACGATCTGAATTAAGTAACATTGCTCTTCGTTATGGTTTAGAACACCATGGTTGTAAATGGTCATTATATTTTTTACTATTATTTTATACGTCATGGGGTCTGTTCCGGTTGGACAATTTGGTAACCAAAATGTTCTACAAAACTGGAGAAAAACGAAACAGATGCAATTTATCTTTACTAGTAAATAAAGGTGATCCCATACTATAGGCGTAGTCGCAGCGTTTCCATACAAACATGTCGTTAAAAAAAAGCAATATACCTATTTCAATACATGTAAGTTTAGGTAGTTCACACGTTACTTTTGATTCGTAGTGATTTCAATTTTTTTCCGATGACTGTTTACAATGCTGATTCGCAGTTGTTTATTAGAACAGCAGTTTTACTTAGCCATCTACGTTAGACGGAGGCTTATGCTTTCTGCATGTATATATGCATGAATTTATGTCTATTTCTTTGGCAAGCAATTTAGTTATTGGGTTAACACACACTACATTCTTATGTCCGTTTGTCTATGTCAGTAGCCAATATAAAATGATCGAACAACGCGTACTTTTGCTTAGGAGCAGGGGTCTGCTAACGCTGGATTTCAATTAATCATAGTCTGGCCAGGAATATTTTAGACAACCCACTCACGATATATTTTCCAATATATGAAATTTGATGTAAAATACTTTTCATCCATTAAATAGATGGGTGAAGGTCGTCCTTATACTCGTATCTTTGACTAGTACTATCAAAATATTTGCTAAACAATTATTCTTTACTGTATTGTAAAATACCGATAGTACTATGGGAAATTGAAAACAATAAAAGAAAAATACCCGAGCGACGTAAAAAAGGGATACCATTTCCAACAATTCACATGAGGCAATTACACAGAAACGATTATTTCCTTAACACTTCACTTTTCTTTTCCTATAGCTGTTCCATCGAATTGTGACTGTGTTCCGGGAAAACTTTCTTTGTTAATTGATACGAGGTTCAATGGCTGGCATTCACACGTCACGTTTTCTTCCGCTGGATGATTTAATGAACGTCATTATTTCTTAAGGCTAAAAGGGTCATGACTGGTAACAACTGTGCGTTTTGCTAGAAATTTCCCGCCTCGCACGACTGAACTATGGAATAAATTGTCGCCTGCAGTATTTCCGGACCGATGCCACAAAGCCTTCAAGAAAAGAGTGTACTTGTGACTACTACAGAGAAGCAGGTGTTGCAGGTGTTGCAGGTGTCTATGGATGATTTAGCTGCTCGTTTTCTCCCTTTAACACAAAAAAACGAGACTTTATACTGATAAGTTGTTATTCTTGTCAGTTTTACATTTGGCAGCCAAAAGGCACTCCCGCAACATTGGACCCTAAGCAGGGGATCCTCAATTGACGTGCCAGATATGTTGACGTGAATGTCACTCCGGAATAAGGTTATATATTCACCAGAGTCGTTGCCTCTCGCAATCAGACGCTGTTTAAATCATCTGTGTGATGAATGAACTGAAAGACACAACGCTTGTCATCCTCCCACAAGACGGACCAGCGATCTGTTTTCGATCGTCGGAAGCCAATGGATGCAGAATGCGTCTGACCGTTGGTGGTTGGAGTGACCTACGTTTTTTAGATATTTTTTGCTTTTTGATCTATATAGTTTTGTAAAAAAATGTATAAAAGATGTCATGATATTAACAGCTTTTAATTTTTATTGTCGTCGCCGTTTAAGAGTCCTCAGCAAGCTCGGCCTAATTTTAGCTTCCGATAGAAACGGAGTTTTGTTCTCATTTTAAAACTACGTGTTGGATTGTAACGAAACATTACATATACAATGACATGAGGTATATCTAGGCCTGTAATTAGTTTATATGGCTCCAGTTTGGAAAACAAACGAAATACAGCAAAAACAAGTTTTGTATGAAAAACTCAAATTTACTTTATTTTTTTTACAGTGGTGTCTGAAGCTGCATAAACTACAGGCCTGCATATACTTTAATTTATTCTAAGTATAAAGTTTCAGAGCAAACTAGCAAGTCGTTTTGAAATGAGAGCGTAACTACGTTTGTATGGAGAACCGGGCTTACCGGGGACTCTTAATTTTCGGTGACAAATGTTCCATCTTGGTTTTAAAAACTGATATCTGCAAAACGATATGACACCAAAATAAACCATCCGTAGACTCTTGAGCCCCCATACTATCGAGAAAAAAATATGACCTCCGGGAAACTCAAAGTTCCCAATTGGAGACACGCGTTACGACACGAACACTTTTTTACGCTCGTTTAAGGGACTATCTGGGTCGGGCCGCGGAGCGTTTCGACCGCCGCTACTTTTATATATGAAAATGACAAACGCATCAGAGTTTTAGGCATAAGGCTTCATTTTCTATTTCTATTCATATTTTTTATCGAATTTACATGTATGATGTAAAAAAATCGTTACATAAAAGCAGCGGTTGAAACGCTCCGCGGCCCGACCCATCTACGGTGTAGGCGATCTTCGGGGATTAATCCGTTTTGTTTTTTTTATTTAATTGAATGCGATGAGCAAAATTAAATGTTTTTAGGGTTCCGTACATCAAAAGGAAAAAACGGAACCCTTATAGGATTACTTTGTCACTGTTGTCCGTCCTTCTGTCTGTCTGTCTGTCTGTCTGTATGTCTGTCAAGACCCTTTATCTCAGGAACGCGTTGAGGTATCGAGTTGAAATTAAAACTACATACTCAAGTATACGGTCTATTCTAAGTTTACGTATAAAAAAAGATACGGCCGTTTGTGCCGCAAAAATATATTTCGACACTTTTTGAAATGGATAGGGTACTTCCAGTTGTTTTAGAAACTTGGAATTTGGTATGAAGGAAGCTCTTATAGCACAATCAACAAAATAAATCTGCAAAACAATTTTTTTATTGAAATAAAACAATTTAACGGATTATATCGCGTATATTATCTCATTTTAGTTCCCGACGTTTCGGAAGCTTTCCAGCTTTCCATGGTCACGGGAGGACTGAAATGAGATGATATACGCGATATAATCCGTTAATTGTTTTATTTCAACGAGTAATAATCGCGGAAACAGAAGATTTTTCTTTATGTTTGTCTATCTATATCAAATACCAATATAAAATGATCGAGCACCGCGTACACTTTGCTTAGATGTAGGTCTCTGCTAACACTGGATTTTCATAGATACGCCAATTTCTAGCGTATATTTTATACGGAACCTTCGGTGCGCCAGTCTGACTCGAACTTGGCCGGTTTTTTAACTTTATCAACCACTAAATAAAATGTTTCAACCGCTGGAAAAGTATTTATAAGAATTTTGATGTTAATGTCACATAGCAACCCCGAAGCATATATTAGTAGGTAATTAAGGCCTGGTATGGATGTATGGTCATATTTGGATAACTTATCTGGAACTCGTTCTAATAGTCATGAGTAATGATCGACCTTAACCTTATTATTGAAACGTTGAATAGTATTAAGCATATACAGAAATTATTTCTTTCTTTGGTCTTTTGAACTAGTTTCATCTAACATTCCTTGTAAAATGAATGGTTACAATTACGATTGGTGTGTGTAATGTATTATTTTTACAGTTGAACTAATCTTTTTTTTTTCTTGGTAACGTTACCATTTTGCCGATAAATGTTAGTTTTACATATCTACTAATATATACTTTTTCCTAAGTCCTTAACAAAGTGACATGTACGTATTGTACGTGAGTCAATTTTACAATGTTATATATAAGGAGAAAAAGGTCATAACCCTCTTTTTGCCTCAACGTTATCGAGTAAAAACTATCAATTAACCATCAATTTTGACGACCGGTTTGGCTCAGTGGGAGTAACGTTGCCTGTGAAGCTGAGGTCCTGGGATCAAATCCAGGTAAGGGCAAATATTTGTGTGATGAGCATCAGTTTTCTATGTATATAAGTAATATATCTATTAAATATATCGTCGTCTAGTACCCATAACACAAGCCTTATTGAGCTTACTATTGGACTAGAGCGATTTGTGTAAAATTGACCCGTAATATTTATTTATTTATTATTATTATCTAGCTGCTTTGACATAATGTGGCCGCTAGGACAGGATAAGTAAAAAAAATTGGACTTCAAGACCTTCATGTAGGCCGTTTATTATAGAAATATTTCAATGTAGTTCAGTAATTTTTTTAAATCTTTACAATAGTAAGATATTTAATTATAAATTGGAAAAAGTCAATATGTATAAACGAAACCCAAGTATTCAACAATTTACATTCCCATTCGCAATCAATTTTGTGACGAAGATTAGCAAATATAAACTTAAGCAATCCTAATTAAAAAGAACAATGGTAAATATTATTTTTCAACGCAGTTTGTTCGACCGCGTACCCTTAGCAATAAAAGGTGCATATAACTACGACTATCATTGTGAGATAAGCCTTTCTATAACCAAACTTAATTATAATGGTCGTTACGCACTAGCGGACTAACTTTTCTTTTATTCATTCATTCATTCGTTGAGTGAAAGTGTACCGTTGTCATTTCCAAGTTTGTTTACGTGACTTGTTTACAAAAATTACAAATTGACGTTTCAATTGTTTTTTTGACTCATGCGAGATTGTCACGCATATGTTTAAGTATTTACATTGTCGTACTACGCGATTGCTTTATCTGCTTTTATGCTTTAGTTATATGAAAATAAGGTCGTCTTTGGTAATGCATAATTTGGAAACATGATGTTTTGGAAGTTACCGTCAACGATTTTGTCTGTTATTAGCCAATCTGTATATTCTCGTTTATGCTCAAAGCGAGAAAAGGTTGAATTGATTAAAAGCATTAGCTTTTTATAAATTGATAACGATTTATCTTTAATTGACATAAAAATGTAATTTACAACGAGGAATTCATTAAAGTTTACGAGATTTTTGTATTGTGTTGTCAGATCAATCGACCGTATAAGTACTAAAACCGGCCAAGAGCATGTCGGACCATGCTTAGTGTAGAGTTCTGCAGCCGTTTATACAAAAAATGCACAAAAGAAAAAAAAGTACGATATGAAAAAGTGCACTGCTAAAAGAGCGTATCTCCACGGCACATAAGTCCTTTTGCTGTGATGTGCATTTTTTAGGCAGTAACTTAAAGGTTTATCTGATCATGTTGAAAATAATATCCTTAGAAACCTCAAAATGTTTTTAAAAGAACTGTCGAAATATGTGCCACACAATGATATTTGCTGGAAAAATATTTTTTCAGTTTCTGTTACATATGTACCTCCCTAGAGATATTGTTTTATATATTATTCGACTGTCAAACTAAGTAGCGGCTTACACAAGACACCTACCTATATACTCGAAACATCAATATACATTGTAACGAGGCGCATTACGACTCGTTGATTACAAACTGTCTGGCTTTGCGCAGCTTTTTAAAATTATTCTACTGACAGCAAATTCAATATTATTTAAAATTCCACACTCGAACACACGCTCGGGATTCATTCAATTCTGAACTTCAGACCTGATCAGATGTCGGTCTAAGTCTCTTACTCATAAACAATATTTTAAAATCTTTAAGCCTAAGCATACGACCTTTATTCCTGATTGCTTTGAGTGACTCTTATTTGAATACATATAAACTTTATATAAATCTAAAACCATACTGTTGGTCGGTCGCTGACAATATAACACATCTTAATTTATAATACTACGCACGGAAACGTAAGTTAATAAATATTTTGTACTTGATTACATAATTGTGTAAAAATGTAATTAATACTCTGTAGCTAAAGACTGTCTATCCTCAGGTGCCTTTCTTGTCGTTTATTAAATACTTCAATATATCCTGTCCCTGGTCTCGTACTCCTTTCTTCCCGCTCCCGTGACAACATCTTGTAGTTTTTTAGTAAAATGCCTGTGACATATGGACGGGACATGACGAAACTATAAGGGTTCCGTTTTTGCCATTTTGGCTACAGAACCCTAAAACACGTTAGTGTTTTACGAAAACGATTGTGGTTTGTCTGTGTCTTGATTTACTTAATATAGCTAATGCTATATTAAGTCTGATTTACTTCATATAGCTAATGCTATATTAAGTCTGCTTTACTTAATATAGCTAATGCTATATTAAGTCTGATTTACTTAATATAGCTAATGCTATATTAAGTAAATCAAGACAGACAAACCACAATTGTTTTCGTTACCTAGAACATGTAATCCCCGTACATTTCTATTCTATTTTATTATATTCTATTCTATTATACTGTCGTCAAAACAAACAGAATATTTACGGTTACTGACTAGAGTTTTTTATAAACTAGAGACTACTTAGTGATGAACTATGTCTAAAATCAAATGGGTATAAAAAAAAATTTTTGTGACAAGCTTATATTGCCATTTGTACTTTTCTTTAAACATCCATCAACTACTCACCGAGATGTTTCTAAAGAGTCCAAACTCGATGGGATTGCATTACTTTATTACTGAGCTCATATGACCACCTTGCTGCTCCTTCATCAAATCAGCTCGATGGTATCATACTATTCCATTGTCACCGAATTTAAATAAGTATGCCAAATTTTATCTCAATCGGAAACCGGAAAATAGGTCTTTAACTTGCAAGATTCCACCCGAACAAAAGTACATTGCAAGTTAAATAAAAGCTTGTTAAAATCACGAGCTAGCACAGAAAAAGTCATAACCTTGTCAACTCCACATTAGCTTCCCAGCTGATGAGTTTTCGGTTTCAGATAATCATTATTTACAGACATTATTCTGTCATTATGGCATTATTCAGTGTTATTAGACATTATTTTCTCAGATAAATGCACTAGTAATGTCACCTCATTGTTACCGGGTCGTGAGATCTTAACAAGTTCGCAAACTTTCAATAAGAAGAGAAAAGTTAATAAATTGTTATCTTTTGACATGCTTTGAAATATTGATGAAATATGGTTCTGTCTAAAGTAGTTGGAGCAATGCTTGTTGGGTCGCGAATGTTTTTTAACCAATAAAGCATGAACCAAAGTGTCACCATAGTCCGAATGGTTCTCGAGTCATCATCATATATTTAAGAGCTAGCCTCTTGTCGGTAAAGTAATTTTCACCTTATTCTACATACCGCTGCTTCTTTTACTTCTTCATATGATGAAACATTTTTCTTTATTTGCTCCATATATTTGTTCTTGGCCTTTCCCTTTTCCTTTCTCGGTTCTCGAGTCTTTTTCTTTCTTCTTAGTCTTACACTCTTGTCAGAGTGGTCGTGGTTATGGGTTGTCCTCTTCTACATGCATTGCAGCTTTTGCGATACTTCTCCATCTTTCTCGGTTTGTGGCACTCCGTTAGGGAACATTTCGTTGTAGACTTTATGAGGTTCTCGAGTAGCGGTCACGAAATGGACAGCACAGGTTTTTTTAGAACCTAGTTAAAAACTTGAAAGATTCAAATTCAGTGGGGAACGAATGGTATGCCGTCCACGGCCAGGAGGGACGCGGTGCGTAAGACACCGTCATTTGTTTGAGATGATAATAAATAAGAATTTTAGGAGAGACAAATGAAGTCAAAAAAAAAACACATTTATTGCAGCGAAACGATAGCACCATTACAAGAAGAAAGCCTAAAGCGAGAATTAAATAAAAATTACCTTAAATCTAGATTGACAATAGCACTTAATAATATCAGGATACAATACAATGGTGCTGCCATGCCCGCAACAAAAGGCCACCACTCAGCATGATGCTGCGGGAATTTTAGTGGAGTACTCCCAAATTGATCTCAGGGAAGTGGTCGACTGCAACACCTCGGGACAAATCTTTCACGAGCTTGAAATAAGAAAGAAATCATCTCAAATGCGTTAATTCAGCATATGGCAGAGTAGGTGGCGGTTACCATTCAGTTTTGTACTCAGTTATCCACGAATTCACAAGTTTTCACGACTAAATAAAGGGTACCTACAGGGCAAACATGGCGGCAACCGAACACAATAAGAGTCGTAGTTCCGTCATTCTTAACAGAAATAATATCTAAGAAATTATTACAGTCGTATCTCATTTTGGATCGGACCCAATCTATCTAATTAATGATCAAAATGATCTCACAAATAACTCTGCACCGCAAGAATGTCGTCCAATAAACGAAATTATGAAAGTATCCAAACCCAATCGGCACTGAGAAGACTCAATTTGCACGGTCAAAACCCGGAGGTCTATTACGTAGCGATGACTTAATTTTACCGATTTCCAAAATTAATAGCATTAAACTGAATCAGCCGTGAATCATCAGTATTTGGTTAGTCGAATCGTTTAGTAATGGCGGATTTGCGGAGTGGAACATTATGACTAAGATTCATTTTAATATTAATCTGAGTAAACATTGAGACTGTTTTACTATGTTAAAACTGGTTCGCTCAAACTGTCGGTTCCCATTAATGTGCCTTATTCTGATGCTTTAATAGTAAAATAAGCAAAATCTGATTTGGTTCACTCACGAATAATATGCTTTATCCTTTGCAGGGGCTGTCTTCAGAGTATACTCTTAGAGGTTAATAAAATGTTTGATGGACCTGTTCCTCTAAGACTTATCAAACTATTTACAAGTCTAATAGACTATATTACATTACAGAAATTATCCCTTTCATAGACAACCTAATTATCACTAAGAACTTCCACAGTATCAAAGTTTAATTCGAAGCTCTGAACGATACATGTTACTTAGTTGATATTTTTAACTTATCTATTCTTAATTGACCAAAATACATTTTCCGTCCGACCGTTTTTGTGGTACTTGCATAAAACTGAAAGAAAAGCAGAAATATCGCGATTATTGCGTTCTCAAAAGTTCTCAACACCTCCTGGGATTAGGCAAACTTGGATTTTACGCATTTACGACCAAATGAAGGTATTAAAACGATTTCCAGCTTGCTGGGAATTTATTCTTCAAAAAATTCTACCTTATTTGATTAGCCTAAAACAAAAATGCTTTGTAATGAAATTATAGTCTCGTCACGACCCAACGTCAAAATATTCATATAGCAACGCATGTTGTTTAAATAATGCCATGTTTTACAACATATGTTTCACTTTCTGATGACGTCAGAGAGTGAACGACCGAATGACTATTGGTGTGAACGATTCAGCGAATAGTAATCGAAGCAATATGGACACTTTCTTCCGAATTCGGAATAGGTATAGTTCGTTGACCTTTTTAGGGAAATTTATTAATAGCTAAAACTAATCGATGAAATTTATATTTGAGAAAGCGTATCGTCTGTTGCTAAGCGAAATATTTGAATCCAGCAGCCAACAAAAATTGTGTGTGGTGAGGTTATGAAATTTTTGACCGGTCAAGTGTGATGTAAGTCAGGCACTGAGAGTTACTTGCCACTGGAAAAAAAACAACAAAATGAACAATATAGGCTATTTATCCTTACTTCATTTAAATAAAACTCAACATTATAACCTAAAAAAATGTATTTAATGCCAATACCAGCTGATTCTCGCAAGGAAATAAATTTAATGTATAGAATTGGCAATGTGGCACTAAAAATATAAATTCCTGTTATTTTTTTACGATCATTTTCTCGTAAAAAAATAACAGGAAAAGAGTTTAAGACAAAAATATTGTACTTCTAGGTTAGAATGTTGTTTACTCTCTAGGACAAGTAAAGATAAATAACCTATAGTAGAATTCCTTTCCTATACCACCAATTCCCATATTTAGATTTGTCAAGATTATACTATTTTTCTTATTTCAAGTCTATTTTCAGCTTCAACGTAGTTAAGAGATAGAGATAATATACATATATTCTTTAATCTTCCTCGCCCAGTTGAACCAAAAATAATTGATGAAATCCGTCAAGCCGGTTTGATTTGACGAGGCCGCAAAAATATAAAGACACAAAAAATATAATAAAATTGATTCAGTGAACTCCAAATAGCCCGTTTTACGTATCGTAGACATACCATTTTTAAACTGCATAAATTGCATAATAGTATATAGATGCCATCGAATATGATGTTCGTAATAATACCTGTCTTGGCCAAAGAACACTAAAAATCTATTCAATTTTATGATTTTATTTTATAAGAGGTAACGAAGTATGTTATAGACGGATAAACCTACAGAAAAGCAACTTAGTATAGCTAAATATTACATGAATCACAAGCTATGCTCTTTTTACCTTGATAGGAATAAGTAAAATCCGTATTACCTAAATACACACCTTGAATAACTGTTAAATAATTTGGAGTGAATCAAGCGATTGGAAACGGTAATCTTCGAAAGGTTAGTTGCAGGAAATACCAAATCATTCTGATATGTGTGAAAGGTCGTGAAACTCAAGTTCGAACACGTGATACAAAATAAGTTCAAGAGTTTTAAGTCGGTGAGCAAGGATAGGGTTTATAACCGCTTCAAAAAGGAGGGTCGCAATTTGTTGAAAACATAATTCACTCGATAATATACTTAATAATTATTTATCTACAACAGCCATACTCAAAATATTTTCTTCTGTTTCCGCGATTATAACTCATAGTTTTTCTTTGCAGCATAGGTACGCGTCATTTGTGAAATGCTGCTTGGTAAATAGGGCACATGCATGATTTTTTTTATCGCTTTTCTTAACAAAATGTGAAAATACCGTAAAAACGATTTCAAAAAGTGAAATCAAAATTAAAATCGGCCAAGAATGCCTATTCTTTTAGTATTAAACTGCTAATTAGACGGCGATTTGACAGAGAGGTCCGATATGTACTTTTACGTCATAGTCTACGCCGGCCATATAAACTCCATATTAAATTCCATTTTGCTAGAAAGGGATAGAATGAAATGTTTGATGGCTTATATCTAGGTTATTTTTATAGTTAATAATATTTTCTTCTGTTTCCGCGATTATTACTCATTGAAATAAAACAATTTAACGGATTATATCGCAGTTCTTAGTCCTCCCGTGACCATGGAAAGCTGGAAAGCTTCCGAAACGTCGGGAACTAAAATGAGATAATATACGCGATATAATCCGTTAAATTGTTTTATTTTTATAGTTATTCGAAATATTATTCTTGTCTAATGTTTGTTACATGAATGAGCATTTAATAAAGCAAAAGTAAAAAAATCATGCATATTCCCTATTATTAAAATAAAATAATTAAGCCCTCCTGGCACATGTGTAACTGTCTTTACAGCTTAGGCCCATCTGGCATGTATGTACCGTTATTTGTTTTCTCAAAGTGGGTAGTTTGCACAATTGTAACTTTGACAGAGGAAAAAATATATCTTTTCTCAGTCAGCCCGTGACCATGGAAAGCTATGAAGCTTCCGAAACGTCGAGAATTCAAATGAGATAATATACGCGATATAATCCGTTAAATTGTTTTATTTAAATGAGCCATACCTACTCCAAGTCTGGGCCCCAGGGCTCCACAAAGCTTCTGTAGGGGCTCCGCAATACTAAGGTTATAATGAAAAAAAAAATCTTGCAGATTTTGTCTGCAATTTTTTCCAAGTGAAATTATTCTGAATAATACGAGTATGTGATTTGCATTGGTTTATGAAATTGACATAATGCGATGATTAGCTAGATAAAACAATACTGCTTCCGGCATTAATGAAGAATATCCATAAACTACGTTTAGATTATTTTAGTGCTCCGTGAAATTCCAAAAGGATTCCGCCGCCAAAAACGATTGAGAACAGCTGAATTACAACTTTGACCGATTTTTATTGTTCTAGTTTTAAGTAATTTATTTTTTGTCGTCCTTTTGTAATGCACTGAATTATTGCAACAATTTGCGTCATTAATAAATTAAAAAATCAACTCGCGCTTGGCAATTTTTTTCAATGTTCATGCTTATGTCTGGCCTTGGCGAAGTCGTGTTTAGCAGTGACGGGAACAGACATACTGACAGATAGATATTACCGCGAGACATGTCTAACACGGCTGATTGGTTAACATTATTATGATTTGGTTTATAATTTACTAGAATAAATCATAACCCTCTATTTACTTCCCTGTAGCTGGGTAAAAAGGATTCGAGTTCCTTGGGTTATACGTAGTAAAAAATAAAACCATCCCGCTTTTATAACACGATAGGGACAAAGATTAACAAATTGGATAAAACATTGCTTAAAAATAAAACTAAGATTTTGAGGTTATCAAAATAGATTTCAACTTTGAAGAAAAAATCATTTTCCCATTGAGTTTCGTCACCCAAGTATTTATCATTCAAAAACATAATGAAATTACCAAAGTCAGTGGAATTCCTTTTCAGTTAAATTTTAAATTTATTCCCATAAATTTTACTGTTTTATAAAATACGAATAAATTAGCATAACTAGTTTAATGATAGCCGTAAAACTACAGGTTGCGGAATATTTACAAATGAGAAATATTTTTAAGAACTACATCCATCAATCCAGGGCGCCAGGGTAATTCGTGTGGTACTCGTAATATTACTCGTAGGTAATAGTACTTGTATTTCTCAGCTCCAAATCACAATAAAATATCAAAAAAAAAGTTTTATTTTTACTGCATGTTATCCCGTTGTACTACCTCCAATGAGGCACTAAAATCGATGGTTAAAGTCTGTCGGTGTACTTGCGCCCACCGTGTATAAAAATTAAGAACAGATCTTGCAAGTATACATGACCTTTAGAGGAACTCGGTTTTCGATAAAATTAACTCGATTTAGGTGAAAGTGTGGACAAGTGTTGCGCGATCTGATATCGATCGAACACGCAATCGTTGTCCGAATTTATTGTATAGATGATGTTTTAC
Source organism: Hedya salicella (assembly GCA_905404275.2). Classification (NCBI taxonomy): domain Eukaryota; kingdom Metazoa; phylum Arthropoda; class Insecta; order Lepidoptera; family Tortricidae; genus Hedya; species Hedya salicella. The sequence goes on along the minus strand of FR990111.1, from coordinate 11,721,759 downwards.
GAAAAATGACAGTCATAATATAAAAAAGTTTTTAATGTGCTTTAAGTTTATGGCAGCATCCGCCAAAGTTCATCATACACGTCGCAAATCTATCGGCGGATAATTACAAGCGTTTGTGTATGTCAATTTAATTTTTAATTATTTTTGGAACTAGTACTTAAAGAAGGTAGTTATAGGATACTTATTACCTGATTATGGTAAAGCAAAAGTAAAGTAATGAAGTAGTATCGTCCTTCTAATAAAAAAAGCTAAGATTATATGTAGACGGACTTCATATTTGAATTACTTTTTTAATGAAAACACATCACACAACTTTTCTTTCAACTTATATTAATTAACGTAATTTTTTCTTTCCACTTATCTTTATATCATTTGATATTAAATCCTCCATTTCAACGACAAACTGCATGACAAGCGTGCATTTCCCTGTGTTCCCATACAAATTGCAGTTAGAATATGTCGCCCGTCGGTGTCTAAACAATATCTTGCTTATTATTATAGTCACTTATTTATTTTCAATCCCAGGGTAGGTTTTTTACAATATATATATACAAAGTAAAATACAAAAAGCAAATACAGAATATAATCACATTATAAGAAACCTATCATAGAGTGCTACCGGCAGCAAGGCAGGGCTCAAGATACCGATGTGAATAGGGCTGCTCAGAGAGGAACCTTCTAACAATGCGGGCTGTATTCAGGATTACTGTCCCCTGTATCTAACCCTTGATCCAGCTAACTAGCGAGAGTCTCTTATGATGTTGCTCGAGATTCTTCGCTCTAAGACCGCGCGTTTACCGAAATGACTGTTGGGATAATGATCGTCGATTATTTTATTACAAAAAAACAGCGAAAACGAGTTTAATAGATACTGCCGCAGCTTAAATATAACTATAAATACAATGCTTTATGAATTAAATATTAATAAATTAAAAAGTATGTATTGTATTTAATATTTTTTGTTTGGAAATATATTTCAATTTCAATTCATAACGGCAACGGTTCCTAGACTTTAACCCTTAAGACTTACTTCGTCTCTTTCTGACGCCACGCTGATGCTTACACTCTGATTGGTCAATGTGAGCAAAATCTGTAGGTATGATTGTCACAAAACAAACATCTTAATATACTCGTAAGAAACGAGTGAATGTAAACTTTTAATAATTACAGCAATCTCAACTTGCCGCCCAAGGCTGTGTTTCATTAGTTTCGTTTGCTCTATTTGTCTTGTGAGCAATTTGCTGTGGTCAGCGTGGGTTTCATAAGTGTATTCTTGGTTCTTTTGTTTGAAACAATTTCCCTAGTGATCAAAGTATGATTTTGTCATACACTCACGGTTGATAAAATTGATTGCTTACTTAGACTTTTTATAACAGGCAGAAAATCGTATTAGAAACATCAAAAATTTGCTAAAGCGCATCCTAAGTATTTGAAGAGCTGTAGAAAAAGGAATGGTAAATGGGTGACCACCAAATTTTTGGCAAGAATTTAAGAGTCCCCGGTTAGCTCGGTTCACCATACAAACGTAGTTGCGCTCTCATATTAAAACGACTAGCTAGTTTGCTCTGAAACTTAGAATAAGCTAAGGTATATGCAGGTCTATAATTACATAATTAATATTACAGAAATATTGTCTAAATTATATCGATAATAAAAATAATAGAAAAAAAAAATACCTTAAATAAAATCTAATTCTAAATGTACTGCCAGAAATTGGGACCCTTTGGCAGAGTGCCCATGACACAGGCAGCATTCCCGCGCTGGATAGCAATTGCTACCCTTTGCGCGAGAAAGCGGCCTGCGCGAGGGTCGCCTGTCGCCTCCCGCAGGCGCTTGCTAAGGGCCTTGTGGAGCCCATGTGCACCCCGGCCCCATGGGCCGAGTGTCTCGACGCCGAATGCCACAAACTCATACTGGGCGCCAAGACAACTATATTTGGCCGCCTTAGACCTCTTACGGGCATCCGCCGCCGCACCGACCGTTTTGCTGGTCGCTGGGAGGTAGGACGCCGCCAGCGTATCAGCGCAGGTAGCGTCCCACACTAACGCGCGGCCCATCCGCCACGGAATCAATGTCATCCCGTCAGGGCGCTTTCCATCGTCCGGGCTAATCTGGGGTTCCAGAACCGCGGGGACGTTGGCACTGACGAGGGCTCTTTGTAGGATGTCATTGATTGCGGCATGGCGTGAGTGGCGGCCTGCCCCCGAAGAGCACAGAAGACCATGATGGCCAAGGCGGTCCACGGAGGCCCCACAAGAAGCGCAACAATGCTTCGCACAAATCTCAGCCCCTAATCTGATGCCTATTGCAATGCGGAGCGTGTTGGGGTCAATGAAGGTGCCGGTTTTAGGTGAGGGGTAGGCGTGAAGCTAGTGCTTCTGGTCTCGACACTGCCAAAAGCCTCGCACGTTCTTTGCCTGAAGCATCATTGACCAGTGCTATTAAGGTCGAGACAGAAGTTATGGTGTCCCAGGGTTTTTGCAATTTGGGTTTAGATGGAATTATATTTGTACTCGGTCCAGCTAACCAGGCGTTCGTGGCTTGAACCAAGCACGCGATCTCGCAGTTTGTACCCGTTGGGGCTTTGAGGATTTTCCCTGCGAGATCGGAGGTGCTGTGGATTGAAGACAGGAACGCCGGTAGAGCGACACTCGAAATTTTTCGAGTTCCCAGACCACCATGCCGTATCGGTAAGGAGGCTTGAGTCCATACCTACTCGCTGATTTTAATGTTAACTATGGATTCAATTTGGGATTTTAGGAGTGAGTCAATAGGTTTCGTCAGGTTGGGGAATTTCCAAATAGGGCAGCAGCGGCGTAGATAGGTAAATTTAGGAACGAGTAGACAGAATTTTAGAATGAATAAAGCAGAGTGACTACTAATTTTAGTTAGGCGGTCCGAATACTCACTGAATTTTGAAACCGAATTACTGAGCAGGGGGGGTATGGCCTCATCAAAGATGGGTGAACCGAGAAGATGCAGGCTATCCTTAGGCAAGATTTTGATATTCGGAGCAACGTTATTAAAATTTTGAAAGATTTGTGGAGACAAAGCAGCGTTCACTTTGTCTGATATATATAACTCGCATTTATTAAAATTGAGTTCTAAGCCGATTGCGCTGAATTTAGTTTTGATTACTGATAAGTCAGCCAGGACAGTCTGAAAGTCTCCGCCCAGAGTGCCATCGTCGAGATACCACACGTTTAATTTTGAATTTAAGTTTCGAATTATTGAATTGATAGCCAAACTGAATATAGCTGGACCGAGAGGATCACCTTGCTGACATCCCACAGATGAAAGAATTTCATTATTTTTATGCATTAATTTAGAAGGGGAGTGATAACACTGAAGCAAAAAGTTATAAATTTCGGGAACGTGTAATTTAACTTCGTTCAGCAAGGTGTCCCGGTTGACTGTATTAAACGCGTTTTGGACATCCAATTTTAGGATAACCTCACACAGGTCGTCTTGGACAAAGGTGCGCACTGCATGAACTGCCGCCTCACAGCCTCCACGAGTGCCAAAGCCAACCTGTATGGGTTCAAAAAGAGACTGTAATTTAGCGCGTTTAAGCCGGACACATACTTTAGCTGCTAAACGCCATAGCGTGGAACCCACGGCAATAGGGCGCACAGTGGCATCTTTCTTTCTTAGGGCTATTAAATTAGCACCATAGAGCACCGGCGTTACGTCCTGACAAACATCTCCCTTCAGCATGAAATTCACCAACTTAGTTAGGCTAGTGATGAGAAGCTCACCGGCTACTCCTGTGCCGTGGCTAGTAAGGTCTGTCAGGTTTTGCGGGGAGATCCCATCCATGCCGGAAGCCGATCCCTTTAGAAAAGATGTCAGGCAGCTATTATATCCCTTTCTGTAGCTCGGAGGCAATCCGCGGCGTCAGAGGGCGAATCGGCGAAGATGGGGGTGGAAGGGCCTGGGGGGTGTTTAGTCTGTAGTGCGGCCATGGTCTCTGGCGTGTCGGGGGCGATGATGTCTTCAGAAAATAACAGACGCGTAGCGCCTTTAAGGTCTCCATCGTGAATCTTTTCCTCGACCTTCCCAAACAGAGGGTCCATATTGGCTCTCATAAAATTTTTATTCCTATTTTTTATTTCACTACCGATTTTTCTTCCTATCAATCACTCTTCATAATTTTTTTCCTCATACTTTTTTCTTCATACTTTTATTTTACTACCATCGGAACTCATAACAGTCAGTTATCATACTTTTTTTCTTAATAATGTCATTACTAAGAAATGTTAAAACTCATAAATTCTTTTTTCATAACTGTTTTACTTCATAACAGACAATTATCATAATTTTCCTATTCATAATGGCATTCATTAGAAAATATTTGAACTCATAATATTGTTTTTCATAATGGTAACATTATGGAAAGCATATATTTTTAAGGTAGTTTTGGACCAACTTAAAGAATGTTGCGGGTATGCTTTGAACGTGATTTAATTTATTACTTTCCTGGAAGTGGTTGGGTGGATTGTTCTTGTATGTAAACAGTATGAATACAAGCAAGTCTTTTTTTCGGGATGCAAAAAAAAATAACCTCGAAGGCCAGGCGGGAGCTCACTACGCTTCGCTCCCGCCTGACCTTCTAGCCTAACCCGGCCACGTCGGATCTGCTCTGAAAGGTTTTGCTCGCTCGCTTCGCTCGCTCGCTCGTTCAAATTTTGTAATCCAATCTATTTTCCTGGTAGTGGTTCGGTGGGTTATTCTTGTATGTAAACAGTATGAATATAAGCAAGCCTTTTTTTCGGGACGAAAAAAAATTAACCTCGAAGGCCAGGCGGAAGCTCGCTACGCTTCGCTCCTGCCTGACCTTCTAACCTGACCCGGCCACGTCGGATCTGCTCTGAAAGGTTTTGCTCGCTCGCTTCGCTCGCTCGCTCGTTCAAATTTTGTAATCCAATCTATTTTCCTGGTAGTGGTTCGGTGGGTTGTTCTTGTATGTAAACAGTATGAATATAAGCAAGCCTTTTTTTCGGGACGAAAAAAAAAATAACCTCGAAGGCCAGGCGGAAGCTCGCTACGCTTCGCTCCCGCCTGACCTTCTAACCTAACCCGGCCACGTCGGATCTGCTCTGAAAGGTTTTGCTCGCTCGCTTCGCTCGCTGGCTCGTTCAAATTTTGTAATCCAATCTATTTTCCTGGTAGTGGTTCAAATATTAGTATGAACAAGGTGTATGAGTGTTGATTTGTCTTCTGAGCGCCATGCCGGCGGCCAAACTTTAGCACGGCTTAAAGATAATACCTACTAACTATAAAATAAGAAGTAATGAAAAATATCGCGGCTGACAGACGAACGATGGACGGTAAGGGTGACATCGTGGAAAGGTCCCAGAGGGGAACGCCGTAGAGGAAGACCGCTTATGAGATGGGCTTATAATATTAAAAAAAACTGGTCAAGTGCGAGTCTGACTCGTGCGCCGAGGGTTCCGTACAAACATTCTCTTATTCCGACTTAACTTGCCGCTTGAGTTAAGTTTGCCTCTGTTATCTATGGCGTCACATACAAATGAGGGGCCAATTTTATGCAACCGGGTTATTCAAAAATGATTTTTGGTGATAAAAAAAAAGTAAGAGAAATAGATATATGGTTATAATTTTCGTGTAATATTCATTTTAAATTACATAATTCCAGAAAATTCCAGATTTTTCGCTTGGCAATCTTCGACGATAAAGGGGGGGAACAGTGTTTTTTTTTCACATTTCCTTAATAAAACAAAATCTACGCATAATAAAAAAAAAAATACAAAAATTTATACAAATTAAGCCCTTTCATATGATACACTACTTGGCCTAAGAGCTAGATTTTGAATTTGTGCCCCCACCCCCTCATATACATCGTTTTTTCAGAAAGTAAAAATTTATTTTAAAATGTTTTCTTTGCAACTCATGTGGGCTGACCATGTTTATACGTACTCCAAATTTCAAATAGATAGCATAAGTAATTTTTGAGATAGGTATGGCGCTCTAATAGTCGAACAGACAGACAAAATCGCACCATAAGGGTTCCTTATTACCATTTTTGGTACGGAACCCTAAAAACAGCTGGTCCTGAATGGATGCAAACAGCTCAAGATAGGGAAAATTGGAATTCTTTGGAGGAGGCCTTCACCTGCGGAGGGGTTCTTACAGATTAGCTATTTAGGATATATTTATTAAAGCATGTAATTAATGTAATAACATATGTATTTGTATGCTCTTCTCTTTGCAAGAAATAAAAGGCACTTTTTTTTATTAATGAAAAATGAATAAAAAAAAGTTTCGCTCCCATTTCTCTATTACTGTCATAATTAAAGTTTGGCGAAGAGTTTCGAATGAGACTATGAATGATGAATGTATAGTACAATAATATTAACTTCCACACAAAATTCGTGCACAATAATCTTACTTCCTGGATCGGCAGATGTACGGCAAAAACCTTAAAGGCTTTGTTGTTTTCCCATGGGAATGTTCGACGGTATGTTTTTTGCGACCTTTAAAGTTCGGGTTTTGGTTGTTTTTGTCGATAGATTGATTTACTAATTGATGTTGTGATTTTATATGATTTGGTTGATGTCGTGTTTCTTTTGATAAGTATATTTGCTAACTAAAAAAAAAAACATTTTTTGTAGTTTCGTTCTAATCACATTGGACCTCTGATTGTACCATTATGTTATTTATAATTTTAATTAGGTAAATAAATCGTAATTCAAACAAACTAATAAAAATTGAGAAATGCTTAAGGCATTTTTTTAAAGTTTGTGTAATAGTTTTGATAGGCTTTATTTTATGACTAGATTAACTATTTACCGGATTTGTGAACATACGGTCACAGAAATGGTAAACATACCAATACTTGACTCTCTAGTTTCAATACTTGGTACCCTGATGGTAACTTTTACTGCTATAAATTAAGGTTGAAGGTGGTATTGGGGCAATTTCGACCACTAGGACATATATATATATTACTTACGTTTAGTTTGCCGGAACTTGATCATCGACTTTAATAAGGGTCTCATGTTCCATTTTTCTCCAGTTTTTTTTCATACAAGATACTATTCTATAATACAGAATACTATCATTAACATGGCATTATTCGAAACCTATAAAAACCTTCAAAGACCATCCGATGTTGTCTTCGCTTTTTCTGTGTCGATTTTTATTTCCTACAACTCTAGCATGGAGCAGCACATATTGTTAATTATTCAGATGAATTTCAAATGTGTCTATGACGTGATAACGTCTTATAAATCGATGAACGGATGCACGCACGAAAAAGTGTCACGATCCGCGTGCAAGCGAGAGCGCGGAACAAGTGATAGAGAGACACGATCTTCCTAAGCGTTCGGCTTGTGACGCATCTATGCGTCTTCCACGTTATCACGCTAATGTCGTCCGTATACCGATTTTACAGACACGAATTTATTTATTTTTAGGACCTGTCATTGAACCGTGTAGGTTCGGCTTCGGCCACGAAAACGCCTGACTAGCGAAGCGGCGAGCGAATTCTCTCTTCATTGCGCGGTGGAGACGCTCACCGCACAGCAGTTAGTTGGCATCACACGCAATGTATTATGAATTCACTTGTCGGCCTTGCCGCGCTGTCGGTTTTTTTTACCATTTATCAGATTCAGCGCAACCATACGCAGCCACTTGGATTACGGTGCGGTGCGCAAACGCTAATCGGAGTTCAACTATTTTTGGTACACGGGTATCTCCAGATAGTTATAGGATAATTTTTACTCGACTAAGCCGCAAAAAGAGGGGTTATGACATTTTCTCCTCCGCGAACCAACTAGTTTATAATAATAGTATGGATTAATCCACAAACATGTGCACGCTATGCTAGCCGTGCCTCTAACGGACCGGAAACAGCGGCTACCTGCGCCAGCGCATGCCAAGTGACTGTCTGGAGAAATATAATAGTTATAGCTCAGGTATAAGTTTTTATCCATCGTGTCAAAGGCAGCAAGTGTATTCTGATTACTATGGCGCTTAAGCCCTTTATTAATGCGTATGTTTGACCACAGAAGTAGGGGACGGTAACAACGATCAATGACCGGGGAGTATCGTAGCACATTTTTAACCTACTTCAAAACAAGGAACCTCCCATTCTTAGATAGTTCTATATATTATATACGATCTATGAAAACATGTTTTTTTTTTCATAAGAATGTTAAGTGTCAGTTATATGGTAATTTCCCCGAATACAGTGAAAAAAAGGATTATAACTTATTTATCCACACCGACTCTCTTCTTTATCTTCTAAGGCGGTCCCTCACAGCTTAGGATCGTGACTCTGGCGATTAATATTTTTGATGGCAGCTCTTCACTTCTCTCTGTCGGTTGCTTTGCGGAGCGCGCTGCTAAATGTCGTATCCAGTCGGATATCTGATCGCACCATCGTATTGGGCTTCTTCCCCTTCTGCCACTCCACTCAGACTAAGTTGCGGAAAACTTGTAGTAGGAGTACGTATAATCCGTGAGCATTTAGTATTAGGCTTCGAGCTGTGGAGTAGGTTTCGGTTATTACTCTGCACAAACGTTTTACAAGTGTTCTACAAACTCAAGTCAAAGTTAAGCACCAATCCAAAATAACGATTTTCTGAATGTTGACTTTACTTTCATAGGACTTTATGTGACACCGAATAACAAAACTAAGTTAGGATATTTCAAATAGAAAATTCAATGTCTTAATTTATTTCTTTTATAACAAACTAGAAGATGCCCGTGACTTCGTAGGCGGAGGAGAAAAAGTCATAAGCCCTCGTTTTATCTTCGGCGTAGCCGAAACTATAATTTGACCATCTTTGGATTGGATACCCAGGTACCCGTGTACCAACAATTTTAGCAATCCGTTTAGCCGTTTTTTCGTGATAAACGACATATACAAAAATTAAAAAAAACTATACTGTGACCTTGAATTCAAATAGTGCGCATCACTTATTTTTATTGAAAATATGTCCAATGTACAGACATTTCACTTTTACGCTTTTTAAATAGTAAAGAAGTACAGGCACTTTTCACTGAACAGCGTTAGAGCCGAAATATCAGAAGAAACTAGACAGTGATTATTATTTGATAAAATTATACTTATTATAATGATAGTATAAGTACCCATAATCATAATAGCACTTATGAAATAATTGGACTTGCAAAGAATGATAAGGGTGGACACGGGAATGATTTAGATTAATCTTATAATCACGGGTGGCATCTACAGATGGTTATAGGATACTTTTTATCCGATTACATTGAAGCAAAAAGAGGGTTATAATGTTTTTGATCTTCCGTGAACGAAGTTGCGGCCGCCTTCTAGTTAGTAATAAATGCATTAGTAATATGAATTATTGGAATGTAATAATATTATTTTGAGTAATGAAAAAGCACGTATTCGCATGTAATAATGTGAATTTGCGGCATATTTTTAGAACGTCTGATTTGGAAAAGATATTTCTTATCAATAAATACATACTGAACTCAAATTACGTGATTAGAATTGATAATCTCACTAAAGTTAGTAAGTATACTTATTGGATGGGTATTTTTTCACTTTGATATTAATTTTTCTTTTTAAATACTGAAAACTGTTGGGGCAGACAGTCTCGAGTAGCGATCGCGTACAAGACCCCCCCCCCCTTCCAACTAAATGGACCGATGATCTGATGAAGATCGCGGGAAACCGTTGGATGAGGGCGGCGCACGTCCGGTCGTTATGGAGATCCTTGGGGGAGGCCTCTATCTAGCAGTGGACGTCCTTGATCTGATATGTTGATGAAGTACTGTAAAATGTCATCGATAATATTATAAAGTTGAAAAGTGAAATATATGCACATTAAAGATATTTAAAAAAATATATATATTATTTGCAGGTAACAAAATCAAATACTCTTTTTATTTTTTGTATGTGTCGTTGTGGCTTCATCACGCTAAATCAGCTAAACAGATCTGTACTAATTGTGGTACACGGGTAGTTGGGTATCGACGAATGGTTATAGGATAGTTATTACCCGACTGCACTGACGAAAAAAGAGGGGTTATGACTTTTCCCCTCCGCGAACGAAGTTACGGGCACCTTCTTCACGCCACGACTTCATCACTCCAAATCGGCTAAACAGATTTCACCTGTTTTTGGGGAATTTTACAGATGGTTTTAGGATATTTTTCACCCGACTACGCTAACGACAAAGGAGGGGTTATGACTTTGTATCCTCTGCGAACGCAAACCCTAGTATCGATACCTGCTTATTAAACCTAAGTTGCCTTAATGTGTGATTTGGCAATTTGAATTAGTTAATAATCTGACATAGCTTCAAGTGACAGCTATTGTAAATAATCGGGTGCCTAAGATAACATATATTGCGAATGTCTGTGTTTTATCAAAACACTGCAAGAATTGACGTTAAGTGAAGGTGAAATCGGTATGACGGCAATGGTATTGTTTTTCTTTGAAAATGCAAAAACAATTGTAAGGAAAAAAGATGAAGTGAGAAATAATTAAGTAACCGCTTTGATAAAAAAATAATAATTAAAAAAAACAAAAAACCCGACTGCTCGAAAAAACGTCATACTTTGCAGCCTATTAAAAGGAACCTAACATCAATATTTCATTACATGTTAGAGAAAAAAAGAAGCGTAAAAGCTTGCTGGATATTGACAACCTACTCAATTTTAGAGGTATGTAAAAGTCATCTGAAACCTGAATAGAAATTTCGTGCTTACTTCTTTATTACGGCTCCGGTAATTCAAACAGGAGGTCGTGGGTTCTAATTCAGCCTGTACTACAAAAATTATCGGAATTTATGTACGGAATGTTATTTGATATTCACCGCTAGCTTTCGGCGAAGGAAAAACATCCTGAGGAAATCTGCATACATCTGCGAAGGTACACCCTAAATTTTTTTAGGGTGTACCTCGCACTCGCTAACGGCTACAGCCCATTCCCTCTCATTTACGAGAGGGAGGCCTGTGCCTAGCAATGAGACGTATAGGCTGATGATGATGATGATTATGACTGCTTTATTAAGAACCAACTTTGTATTCCATCCAGCCGGAGTCTTGAATTTTTTTCATTATTTCGATCTTTGTAATTAATAGAATAGTTTCTTAGTGAAAAAAATCACGAAGATCGTGATGGTAAAACATCTAAATTTTCGTAAATAATTAAAGAACCGACGTCTTTATATTTCAAACTGTCTACAACCCTATCAATAAATCTGCCAAATGAAGACACCACGCTACCTTCACGAACCCGTGAACTTTATACCTTTGTATTTAAGGCCTTTAATACGTCTACTGCTTACAATTTCGGAATGTTAACAAAACAATTGCCTAATGCCAGTAACATCTTCATGTCAAGGTCTTCGAGCGGCTTTTGTTCCTAGGGCGCTTGGTTTACATGTGATGAAAATATTGTAATACACGTATCAAATTTAAGACAAATGATAGTCGCTTTATCACGTGTTAAAAAAATGACGTAGCACCAGTCACTTTGACAAATGTGTGCGAGTAGGGTTACCAGGCCCCTATTTCATAAACGTGACAGGTGACAGTTGACAACGACAATTCGGCATACATTACTTCTCCATCATGATGACAGGCGTATACACTTAGTCGGCGACCCAGCAATGTACGTCGAATTTTGAAATCCCTGACAAACTTCCTGGTTTTCAAATAAAAATTCTGACGCTGGGGGTCTTGGGGTAAGAGTTGCGCGTGATTTTTACCAAGTTTGATTTGTTAAAAAGTAGTATACAACTGAAGTTTTGATTTATTTGTTTTTTATTAATGTACATACATAAAAACGTACATTTAAAAAAAACGTACCTGTGCATTGTCCGACAAAGGTTAGGTGATGACCCTACAATTTCGACTAAAGACAGGCTAATTATTTTATTTTCACGCACATTATAGCCTTTGATCTCACCTGATGGATAGTGAGAATTAGGTCTAAAATAAAGACATCTTACCCAAAATATGCCTATTCACCCTCTCCTTCAAACATTAAGATCGTGTATACATATATGGATATAGCATCGTTTTAAGAGTTGTTCTACTTGAAACGATGCTATTAATTAAATATGAATTGCATAAATATAATTGTGGTAATAAGTAATATTTTCATAAATAGTTGAATTATTATGAAATGAGTAATTATAATTTAATAAAAATAATACAAGTCTCATAGTTATCTTAATTTTCAGGATTACGATACAATCCGTTATCACCAAAATTAGAACTATTAAACAAAGTACACATTTCTATTATATTCTTCATAGATGTCTGTCTGGTTTCCCTTCAAATTGTGTCTGTGGCATCTTCTGAATGGATAAACTGTTTTGTAGACTATTTGTTTGAAGTCTCGAGAGAGTTTTTAGCTATTATTTAAGTTAATTTTTATAGCAAATTTATTGTAAATTTGCAAATGTTTATATGCTCATTACGCAGTCAGTGCGCAGTCAGCATAGCGTAGCACATTGTTTCAAAGGTCATGTTTATGTTTCGCGTCGCTTACTGTCGCGACATTACCTAGCAATAAAACACGGACTTTGCGCACTTGTGCATCACAACAAACATCTGGCTGGTTAGTAAAACCAAGACAATTCATATGCTGTGTTAAGCTTTGTAAATATAGTTTCAAGCAAAAGTAAATAAATATTACAGGACAATTTTACACAAATCGCACTAGTAAGCTCAATAAGGCTTGTGTTATGGGTTAGTACTCATCGTCTAGTGACGATGATTATGTTTAATAGATATATTTACTTATATGCATAGAAAACATCCAAGAGTCAGGAACACATATTTATGCTCATCAATTCTCAACACAAAAATATTTGCCCTTACCGGGATTTGAACCCAGAACCTTCAGCTTCACAGGAAACGTTTCTCCCGCTGAGCCTAACCGGTTGTCTAAAGTGAGATGTAGAAAATAATTGTATGTGTTTTAATATAGATACCGCCGTTATTTTTTTTAGCTATGTAATATCAAACCTCTTTTTCTTTTGCGCTATGCCCGGTAGTGCAAGTCTCCACAACACCCTATTAGCCGGTACCTCCGGCCAGTTGGCTAGGAACGCGTTTTCTAATGTCACACGCCCATAGTACAGTCAGCGTCAAATAGTCTATAGCATTCAAAACAGCAAATATATCGTCACACATCTTTATGCCCATAAGAATAAAGATGTCTTAATATTTTTGGCACTTTGGATGTTACAGACAATTGACGCTGACTGTAGGCACAACAAAAAAAGGTATGTTATTCCCGTGTCAGTTCCACTACGTCACCGAAACTTGATGACGTCATTAGATAGGATCTATATCGGAATGCCTAACGTCCTATGTTTTAATGTATCGTTGGTCGTAATGCATTTATTTATGAAACTGTGAACTTCTCAGGATTGTTATAAAACAAACCTAAACTAACCTAATCTATAGGATGATCCTGAAGAATTTACGGTTTCTGAAAAAAATGCGTTACGACAAACGATACATTATGACAAACGACATGAGGGATTCCGAAAGAGACCCCATTAGTTACAATGCAGTACTGAAAGCGCTGCGCGCGTCACTGCTATAACATCACCCTGTATCATCGCCAAGAAGAGAAGTAACGTGGCTACATCTCCGTCTCTGCCCTGTCATCGCCACCCACCGTAGACGCTCGTATCGTATTATTACGCCATTTATTTAATAAACAAGTGGTAACGATATCCATATTCCACTATTGAGAACCTCAAAGGCTTACGTAACAGTAGACGATAATTATATACCTATGTTATTGTAAACAATTTTTATGTTTACAATAACATAAGTTACTTTAAACATAAACATTACTCAACACATCTGTTGGTATTGTTAGATTCACGACTATATCCCATCTTCTCTTCAGATCTTTTTCTTCTTCGATTCAAATGGGCTGCAGTGACCATTTCAAACTATTTGAAATCATTGGTTACATAGAGATTTTATGTTTTTAGAGTAAAGAAATCATCGAGATTGGGGTGTTAGTTTTAAGTGCCATTTTTAAGATTTTCCTATTAGTGAGATTGTAAGGGTGCCTTTCTAATATTGAGCTGTGCCGAGCGATGCTAAGTAATTATTTTAGTGGATTTTTTCCCCGCATACCACTTAGCTACGTAGCTTAGATCTAGTGGAAAGGCACCCTAACGACCTTAAACGACCTTTTTTTTACTTTCTTTGGTACCTGGCAAAATAAACGAGATAATCAAACATCAAGATGATAAATTTATAAATAAAAAAAACATATATTACGTTGAATTTTGTGCATATCTTTACAACAATATATAGAAAACAGTCTCAAAGAAAAAAAAAACCGTCATTAAAGATAATTTCCAACACTAATACTTCTACATCATTATTTTAATTTATCTGACACATAATATACTAAGTAAAAATAAACGTAAGTATGACACATGTAAACCCATCCAAAACCCTCCAAGAACGTAAGAGTCGTGACTCCAACTCGGACCGAAATCAGCTCTCATATGCAGTTAATTGCCAATCAATTTGTCAAATTGGTTGGTCGTTCGGTCCAAAACGAGCTGCACGCACCACACGACCACAAGTGTACAGCAATTTGATGTAATTCATGTAGCTCGTGAAACAAAGACCCGATTATAATGTTAATGGGGGGAATATGAGTGTTTCAAAACAATATTGACAAACATTTATTTTTACTCAACTAAAATAAACTAATTTTTTAAGTTGTGTTTTATAAATGCATTATTTGTTAATTTCTGTATATTTGAAAGTTTGCAATAAAGAGTAATTGTACTCTATTGTAAGTCAATTTGATATCTAGGACCAGGCGAAAAATGATTTCACCAACAAATGTGACAAGTAAAATAAATAACAGCTGCGGGCCTTTAAGAATAAAATTATAGCATGTTTTCAAAAACACCCTATAAAACAACAACTAGGTGCTCGTTATAAGAACTCATGGAACTGAAGATCAGAAAGCCGATTTTACGTCATACAAAATTTTCAAATTCTGTTTTTTCTAAAGTTTCTTTACTTTTAATATCGTCAACAAGTTATTAACAGTCAACGAACCTACAACGATAAACCAGCGGCGATTCCTCCAATGTGTCAACGAGCGATGGCATCCATTTAATATAAACGCCAACGCATAAGATAACGATAAACAGTTCGAACTGTAATATTTATCGGAGGTTCCGTAGATATTATGAGTAAGGTCAGGTGGGGTAAGAGGAACTACTGGGGGAAGGTAAACAGTGGTTTGTAAATCTAGAACAATAGAATGCAGCTCTGTAATTTGTCGGTCGATAAACCAGTAATAGGGTATTGGACAGTAGAAAAATATATATATAAGATCCTGATCAAACAAGCAAAATAAAAACGTTAAAATTTTGTATTCGAAACCTTACATGTAGCTTGTTTTATGAGTCTTTAAAGATGGGTGGGAAAGTCTCCCCGCGACCCACACGAGGTCATATGTCCATCAAGTCTGGGGCCGTTCCACGCTGCGCTACCCTAGGTTGCCACTTCCAAAGCTTTACTGCCTCAATGGGCATCCGTTCCGCGGGCCACATAGCCCGTACATTGCCACTTCAACCATGAAATCCTGCGAGATTATTGGTGCACCTGAAAAGATAGGGTTTCGAGATACCTTTGTACATGCCATAATGACTGTAAATGTTACTCGATTTGCCAGAAACATTTACATACATTATGTCATTTAATTCATAAAGAGTCCCCGGCAAGCTCGGCCGAATTTCACCTTCCCATACAAACGGAGTTTCGTTCTCATTTTAAAACTACGTGTTGGATTGTAACGAAACTTTGCATATACAATGAAATGACGTATATCTAGGCTTGTAATTAGTTTATATGGCTCCAGTTTATAAAACATACGGTTTACAGCAAAAACAAGTTTTGTATGAAAAACTTAAATTCTCTGTATTATTTTAACCATGGTACTTGAAGCTACATAAGCAATTTACAGGCCTGCATATACCTTAACTTATTCTAAGTATAAAGTTTCAGAGCAAACTAGCTAGTCGTTTTAAAATGAAAGCGTTACAACATTTGTATGGAGAACCGAGCTTACCGGGGACTCTTAAAATAAGGTAAAATTCATTAATCAGTTAGCACCTTTAATCATACTTAGAGGTGAGCAAAACTATAGTTTTAGGTGACATATATGTTAACTAGCAATGGCCATCAAATCCATTTAATTTAACTGCCTACTAAGAAAACTTTAAGCAGTTTGAGTGGTAGGGAGGATGGAGGTTCCGTAGACATCCCAAAATATTGCAGGACTTGACCTAAAATGCAGAAAATATCTCTTTTATATATCGACGCTTGATTACCAACCACACGACATCGACTTTTTCACACCAACTAATACATTGATGAGTACAATGTTTCATGAATGATTTGTCCGATGTCCATCATTATTCCGAAAACAAACTTCTGATAAAATATAAAAGTTCCGAAGGCTTGAGTGTTCTGTGATATATAATGTATTAAATTCTGCAGTATATTGCACTTTCTGCATTATAAACTTACAACAGAATGTTTGTATGGATGAATAGTATTGCATTATGTGTAATGTCCGAGAGCGCATCTTCGCCAACGTAGTGTAGGGCGACTTCCAGCTAGGTGGTGTGACGATATAAGAAACGCTGCAGGCAGCGGTTGGACTTAGGACCGAACTTAGTGGCATGCATGGAGAGCCTTATGTCCAACAGTGGACGGAGATGGGTTGATGGTGATGATGATGTGTAATGTGGTTTTACTTTTTACTGACATTAATCAACACACACAAGAACTGATTTTTTTGTCTTTGTTCACAGGTGATGCCCCTGAAAAAGTGATTTAAATAAAAAAATAAAGGTAAACTTACTTATACGATTGATGTAAACAATCGAACTGACAATATTTAATTTTTTTAAGTAATATTAAATCGCCGCCCTTCTAATTTATTCATCATCCAGAAACCCGAAAAAATATTTTGATTTTTTTAATTTTGAAGATTATTCGGAAAATGTGAAAGATCAAAGAAGTATATGATCCTCTAGATGACGTCATTAGCGCATAAGAAGAACAGCAATTCAGTTTCTATAGTAAAAATGTCTGAGTAATAGTACTTCTGCATGATTTTCTACGATGTGACTGATTAGTCATTTACGCTCTTTTAGTATGAGGTACTTTTGGAATGAATTTTCTTATATGAAATTGAAACATTTTCAAAAATTCAAAAATGTGCTTAGATATTTTTAAATCCTTAATTTGATTAGGTAGGTCGGAAAAAGCATGGTTAAAAAAATAATGTTGTCAATTACGACTTAGTACGATCGCAACATGCAAACATTAAAAACTGTTTTTACTTTCTTATATGTTTTGAATATATACTACCTTCATAGTAAAAATGGTATATTGTGCTGTCAGGTGTACCAAAAACGGAACCCCAAAATACTTTTCTCCGAGAAATTCCTAACTTTCTAATAGTTATGCAAGAGTTTTTTTAACTAAATCAAACGTATAATAAACAAGCTTTAAATTCGTGTTATAAGTAAAAAACTGAATTCAAAGGTCGTTGGTAAAACGTGCTTCATAAATATGTATTAATGATCCGATTCCAGTTTCTGTGTGATATACAGGGTGATCATATTTCTTGTTGACATGGAAAAATACTGTCAGATGTTGTGACTAATTAAGTGATGTACTCGTAATAGAGATAACAATATTCAATTAGTTTATTAGTTCGTCATTAAAATGATATTTATGATACGGATGTAAATGAACGACAGTGTCATGTGATATTCGGAAACAGTTGTTTCGGAAAAAAATATCAAGATAAAACGTGAAATAGGATTGAATATAGTCTGGAGGGTGACTTTCTTTTTTTTTCGGATTTTTTTTCCTAACATATGTTTAACACACAAAACCAAAGAAGGTTTTTTTTTTTTCAATTGTTCCTCAATATTTGTGGCGCTAACGAAACTATATGGCAACCATTGAACCAGCTCCGACTCGAATAGGTAGGAACAAAGAAGTTTTTTGAATCAGGCTCATAATTAAATAATGATCTTTATTCTGTAAGCAGGCCGCAAGGGCACTTTTACAAGTCTGACTCTACGGCATTTCCCAAGAGGAGACCACTGTTGAGAAGAAAGCCGAAACTAACTCGACAGACAGTGTGTTTTTCTAAATAACTCTTATCTATTACAATATTTGTGCTTAGCCTATCCTAAATATATGTTTTTAAGTATAAATTCAATGCAAAGAACTCCAAGAAAACATATCAAAACTTATAAAAGTTAAAATATAATAGAAGAAAAAAAACCAAAATATTATTTTTTAAAACAACTTACGTGCGTTTGACCTGATGCCATCTTATAAGAACCGTGTCCCGGTAAAAGTAAATTATTTGGTTTCTGTTTTGGGCCATGCATTTTTGTCTGTTAAATAGTCCTCTACCCTGTAATATGTATAATAAATAATAAGCACTTATAAACTTAGGTGAAGCCCCCTCACAGGTGTCTTAAAAACAACACCGTATTATTTTAGTGCCTTTTTGGCCGTAACGTATCCATCTCTTTTTTGAATTTTATACCAACGGATAATTTTATGTCAACGGATTAAATAGATTTATTAAATACTTAGCCTCCGCTTTCTGTCACAGGGCTCTGAATAGGGGACGTGCATGAACTTTTCATCACTTTTCTTAATCAAATATAAAAATACCGTAAAACCGATTTCAAAAAGTGAAATTAAAATTAAAATCGGCCAAGAAATACGCATGATATAAGCATTTTAAACTACTAATCAGACAGCGATTTGACAGACAGGTCCTACATATACTTTTACGTCACATAAACTACGATCATATAAACTCCATATTAAATTCTGTACTGCTAGAAAGAGATAGAAATGTTTGATGGCTTATTTTTATAGTTATTCGGAAAAATATTTTTCTCTACTGTTTGTTACATAAATGAGCTTTTAATAAAGCAAAAATAAAATTCATGCATATTCTGGACACGTAATATATATACTTGAAATTTTACTAAATGTGTATTTATGTAGAAATCCTTAACAAGAAACGTGTTTTTGGCTTTTTTTGCGCACGGTGGTACCTACGGAACCCTTTGTAGACAAGTCATACTACCATTAGGTCGGTTTTTATTTTTCTAAAATAACAACCTGTATGCTGTTGGTAGTTTGCAAATGGCTGCCAACTATGGCAAGTCCATCCGTCCTAAGGCTAAGTGGATCAGTGGAAAGCTGAAGGTGAACAGCTCGGACGAGTAAACAACTGGATAATTGAGATGAAGTACTCTTAGATAACTTGTCACGACTTATTAGGTTTGTAGAAGACGTGCGAACTTATAGCACGCTTTTCTATGCTCAACATCTGTGATCGAAATCCGTTCGTAAACTGTAGGAAATAAGGTAGAAAAATTGTATGAACCTACATATGTCTTTTGAAATTTGTTATTAGTTAGTTAGCTGTTCTTA
Source organism: Hedya salicella (assembly GCA_905404275.2). Lineage (NCBI taxonomy): Eukaryota > Metazoa > Arthropoda > Insecta > Lepidoptera > Tortricidae > Hedya > Hedya salicella. The sequence goes on along the minus strand of FR990111.1, from coordinate 11,702,247 downwards.
AATGCTATTTAGTTTCTAAAAATTACCCGCAATTGTACCGCGGATGAAAGTTTAGACGTGATAATGTAGCTTTAACAAAAATGTAAAGATTACCCATATACAGACAAAGACATCTAATCAGTTTGATGATTCAATAGTATTTACTGTTTTAATTCCACTCTAGGTGCCTGTAACTGCGTTCGCTAAGAAAGAATAAGCCATAACCCTTTTTTTAGCTTCAGCGTGGTTGGGTTAAAATACCTATAACCATCTGTGGATACCCAGCTACCCGTATGCCATCCGTTCTCCGGGCTACATGGCCCGCCCATTGCCACTTCATCGATTCAATCCTGTGATTAATCTCGGTTTCTTTGCTTCTTCTGTGGATATCCTCATTTCTGATTCTATCACGAAGAGAAACCCTATTATATACATATTACTCGGTTTTTGGGGAAGCTACGTTATATCTTTTCGCCGAAAATACCTCTGTGCTTGAAGAAGGTCTTCGAACACTGCGTGTTACCAGTGATAACGGAGACATGATGGTTCACAATCGGATTGTAAACAAACATCCAAAAAATTAAAACAGCTGTGAGATTTATGTAGTACTTATATGTAGATGACTATAGTTTAACAATATTATTAATTATGTCAGAATCGGAATACTTCACTTCATGAGAAATCAACAAACGAGATATCTGTGAATTTATTAAACTTATGTAATAAAGTTATGACAACTAGATAGGAATACACAAAATAATAATGAAGTTTTAAATAATATAAATACTCTCATATCCGATATCCATTTATATAATAGTAGTATCTATGTTTAATATTGAATTTGGTATCTATTCAGTTTTAAGACGGATAAAATAATTTACTTCATTGTATTTATAAGAATAAATTTAATAAAATCAGACTAGTAAGTCCATACTAACATCGGAAGTAATTCTGTGTATCTGTAACCTTATCACGCTTAAACAGCAAAATCTATTTAGATGAAATTTGGTACGTAGATAGTTAGACTCTAAGAAGGACATAAATGATAATTTTATCCCGGAAATCATTCCTTAAAGGGGTAAACAGGGTAGAATTTTGTAAGTGGAATCAATCATTAAACATTGGCTATTCAGTTCTCAAGTAACAGTGAAGCTGCAGATGATTGCTAGTAAAATAATAAATTTAAAAATAATGAAAAAAATTGTTAAAACATCATGCTTTGGGGTCAAATCTCATCTGTAAAGCTGTAAAAATTAAGAACATTGAAGATATTTAAAAAAAAAGTGATTTGAAGATCACTGAATCGATTTTTTTTTGTTTTTTGTATCTGTGGTTGTGGCTTCATCACACCAAAACGACTAAACGGATTTCAACCAATTTTGTACACGACCTAATCATCCACACGTGGTTATAGGATACTTTTTATCCGACTACGCTGAAGACAAAAAAACAACGGGTTGCATACCGGGAGTGCCAGCAGAAGTGAAAACTTGAATATTAACGTTGTGTATTTTTGATATTTTGGAATAATTATCAGTATAAAAGTACTATAATTTATGTAGTTAAATACAATATTAATATATCGTACACAAACATCACAATTTATATCTACTGTTTTCAATGACATTGTAACAGTTTTTCGATCAGGTCACGTGTCCGTCTTACGAATTTTCAATCTGTCGGTCACGTGACCTGTCACGAGTTTAACATTTTTTCCCCATCACAAAAAGTTCACAGCGCCTCTAAAGAAGTTCTCACTTCATAAAGAGGGGTTATGATTGTTTTCTCTTCCGCTGACGAAGTTGCGGGCACTTACTAGTACTCCATGAAAATAAGGTCGTTTGTCCGTAACTTAAGAAGATCTTGTCGGTGGGGTAATCGCCACTCATATTATAAATGCGAAAGTGTGTCTGTCTGTTCGTCTGTTACCTCTTCACGCTTAAACCGCTGAACCGATTTTGATGAAATTTGGTATGGAGATAGTTTGAGTCCCGGTGAAGGACATAGGCTACTTTTCTTATTTGCGATAAACGACTTTAAGGCGGACGAAGTCGCGGGCATAAGCTAGTTTAATATAAAATAAATATATAGATCTGTTGTTTATTTTTCGTATCTTTGGGGTTACAAACGAATTGTTATTTTAAAAATGGTATATTTAGTCAGTCTTTTGGTGTCGATGTCGATGACATCAATAGTCCTTGTGTTTTACAAACTGCATCCCAACTAACTCTAAGTAATCGCGGGCGCATTCTCGTTTGTGGGTTTGCGCTCCCTCCTTGAGGCACTTGTGCCACCGCCGGCGAAAAGCGATGAGCTATCTATCCCGTGTAAATAAAAGAGAGAGATAGATCGCCGGCAGTGTGAACAGCCAGCGACGAACTATAAATATATCTCTCTCTTTTATTTACATGGGAGCGATTATCCTTTGTTCGTTTCTTGGGCGAGAAAATCGCCGATAGCTCATCGCTTACTCGCTGGCGGTGGGACAAGTGCCTCAAGGAGGGAGCGCAAACCCACAAACGAGAATGCGCCCGCAAATGCGTGAAGACGACTAATGGCAAGGAACGGAGGCCTAGCCAAACATACCCAGTTCAAAATCAGGTTCTAAAAAAAACTAGTCAAATTCGATTAAATGCCGATACTAGAAGCCCTAGTTACGACCTTTAGTACCTCGATACCTCAGCTTGAAACCGGCGCCGGCGCATCGCGGCCTTGACAGCGTGACTTTTGTAAATGCCGGGACGCAAAGGCCGCCATTACACTCTCATAACAGTGATCATTCAGTATAATGTGCATTCCGACGAATTAACTTGGCAGCTTGTATGGGAGTGTATTGTTTTGAGGTCTTATTATGATGGAGCTTTAATCAATAAGTGATTTAAATCGAATGGTAGCAGGTTTAAACATGTAGGGACAAAAATCTAAGTGGTTTTTTTCATTTACTTCGTCGAATGTGAAGAAAAAAGTCATAACCCTTTTTTGGCTTCTGTAGTCGGGCAAAAAGTATTCTATAGGTATCCATCTGTGTAATAAAAAAATCAGCTACCTGTGTAATAAAAAACGTTGTAAATCCGTCCAGTTGTTTGAGGTGATAACGCCGTACAGACACATATACATACATACAAAAACCAAAAAAAAATTTTCGACTAAGTCACCTTCTAATAACCGGTTTGACTTATTTTTATGAAACTATCTTCAATGAACAGACATGAAATTTTTACAACTTTATAATCTTAAACATATTGTGTAAAAACGGCGGGTTTACTTACATATCAATGAGCAAATGATGTTTTATTCGGAAACCGTAAAATTTTCAGAAAAACCATAAAACCAACCTATTGGATTAAACAAAAATGTTTTAAAGGGTTCGCGTCTTTTTTTTGGTTGCGGAACCAATTGAAGGAAATGTCGAAATTTTCTATTTTATAAACTATAGCTACAGCTATCTAATGGTTTCAGGCCTAACATTGCTCATATACTTCGTTTTTGACTTAAAATACTGACCCGATTTCTGTAATTTCCCCAAAATATTATCCCGTATCTTAATAAAGACGCTACTTGTCCATGATATGCTGTAAAACACAACATTAAATTTTATTAATTTTGTGGTTATATATATGTTATTTGATAAATCACGCTACAGTTTAGGAGTCTCATGACGTCAGTATTCTGTATAAACTGAGGTGTGTCTCCTTATTACGCGATATTTTGACTCAATGAGTCGCCATTATTTTATCGATTAAATCCTCCAATATTTTTATACATCTACATGACTGACTAAAAATTAAAATGTAGTCAAAATCCCGATTCAGAGCAACACGGGTGATAAGGCTGTCAATTATAAAGTCAAGTTGTCAAACATTGGGACTTTTACCTTATACGAAGTTTTGTAGGGCCCATAACTACGAACAAAACCTACAAAAGCATATACATGAATATGTGTTAAAAACATGGATAATTTAATCAGTAAATCAACCGCCTGACTACTTAAGTTATTTCAAGGCAGGCCACCTGATGAAGTGTGTGCAAAAAGTCACGCTTAATTTTTTTATCGACCTAATCATATTTTAAAATGTATGTAAACTTATTTTGAAACATTACTTATAGTATAATTTACCTATTGCCTAAATCTGATATGCTTAAAGTCAAGTCAATGCGTCAAGGTGCTTTTCCACCGGCGAAGCGAGGCGAGGCGAGGCAAGGCGAGAATTGAAATTTCTGTAGCAAAACTTCATAACACTCCCAGCGCATCTTCGGTGGAAATGGTACGGAATGGCGAGGATGCGTGAGACAGGATACGTGAATATTTGTTGGTGTAATAATGAACTATAATGCAACTACTTAAATCTACAACAGAGACACGATTCAAGCGATGACCATTAATATCATCGCGAGCTTGCGCGTGCTCGCGATGTCAATTATTAGCGGAAATGGGCCGGCGCTATTTAAATTCTCGTCCCTATTCGTCTCGCTTCGCCTCGCCGACGGAAAAGCACCTTTAGAATTTTGTTGTAAGAATAATCGTCATATGATGTAAAGGTACTCAAACAAATCTTCTATAACAATTTATGGAGTCTAAACCTCCATAAATATCGTAATGAAGTAATAATACAGTACATAAGAGGATAAGGGAACTTTATATAAATGAAAGTATGTTTTACGGTAATTTTTGCTTATAAATAAAATAAAGGTCGGAGAGTGATTATAGACAGCATTGCCCAACTTATATTAAATCGACACACATCTTTGTCAAGTAATTATCAAGGAACCCAAAAACATTTTTTTTATAGCAAATAGTTTTGAAGATATTCGGAAAAATGTGTAGGAAGCATACTATTACCTAAGTCAGAAGACTGGTTAAAAAAATTAAACGTTGTCAATTGAGTATCCTTCCTGTCTCGTTAAGTAGCACCAGTTAGGAAACCCGCTACATAGGACATCGCTGACGCTGCACGCACCGCGGCCGGCACGAGGAGCCGCCTCAGCACATCGTGACGCCAATTCTCATGTTTACTTTATAAATGCATTTTTAGATTGCCTCACTTTTGTTTCATACTTCGAACGATTGTCATATATTCTTTGTGCGTAATTTCTGTATTAATTAATTCATTAAATTAATTTTTAGGCATTTCGGTTTTTTTTCGAGCCTCCTGCTGCCGCATTCGTAATTCACCTTTCTTTTTTATTTATTTATTTACTTATTATGTACCTTTTTAGTTTTGGAAAACTAATAAGGTAGCAATCTATTTAGGTAACTGCCTTTTAATTCATTGTTTGCCATTATTTACTTTGAATTGGATTTTTATTGTACATTAAAAAAACTCACCATCGCAGATAAAGCATATACTTTAATAGAATCAAAGATTCCGGCATGTGTATCCAATAATCTAAACACGCATATATCTCAACTTAGATACTCTGTTGATATAAATAAGGCATTTTAATCGAATTCCTAGTTACGACTTGTTTCGTAATCCCCCAGTGTGCTTTGGACTGCAAATCGTCTAATTTCTTTAAATTATTCCAAAGCAGTACGCCTGTACATTCTAACGGCTTACGTGTACATAGATTTATTTAAATACAGTTTTAAGAGCACCATTCTAAATTTTAAATTACCTAAACTTTGCATTCAATATATTCTGCCCGCTGCGAAATAAAATTGCAGTTCAAGAGTTCATTTTTGATGATTTTAGCAATAAAAATAGGAACGTTAACAAAAAGCAAAGACCTATTCGGAATTTGAAACCATCCGAAGTCCTTGTTTTAAGCCCGATATTAATTAATATTGAATTCCTGCTTATAGCTTATAGTCCTGGTTAGCGCAAAAAAATAGATCCCGTGTTATTATGTGTTCTACATACATAATCGTTGCGTATGAACTTTTGTATATTGTTCATGAAATAAAATGTAATAAATTGAATTTAAAATCTAAAAGCTTTCATATATAAAAAAATAATGTACGTGAATTCGACATATATTCTTCAATTGTGAAGAACTACAATACCGCGTGTGTAATCTTGGGATCTTTGCAATAATCATCCATCCATAGCAGCCTTTATTGCGCCCATCTTCAGACATAGGCCTCCTCTCCATTTTTCCATGTCTGGCGATCCAGTGCCGTCTGCATCCAATCTCTGCCGGCTCATTGGGAGATATCGTCCTTCCACGGGTGTTTGCGCGAAGTCTCCACTCCAGTGTTCGTCTCGCCCAACGGCCAAAGCCGCCCCATAAGCTTACTCTCACATATGTACAAACCGTTTAAACCAGAGTTATAGTAAATAGGTTGAATAACCAGCTTGACGAGAACCAAAGATCAGGCTCGCTTTAGGTCTGGATTTGGTACTAATGATCACCTACAGACACTGAAGAGTGTCATTGAAAAATGTCATGAGTACAACAAGCCAATCATCATTACTTTAGTAGATTATGAAAAGCCCTTTGACTCTATTGAAGCGCGGGCAGTTGAAAAGGCACTGGTAGACTGCAGAGTTGATGAAAGGTACATTAAGCTTATAAAACATCTTCAGTAGCATGGAGCGTCCTCTGTATGTCTGCATAAGTTAACATAGCCATTTAGACTTGAGAGGGGTGTACGACAAGGAGACACCATATCACCAAAACTTTGCAATAATAATATTTAAGAGTTTTAAAAAGATACCTAAGATTATCTGAACAATTAACTGAATTTATATACTCGCTTGAGGAAGAGATCCTTATTAGTCATATAATTTCTTATTTAGTTCTTTTCAGTCTGATAATTTCAGAATACGTGCATTAGAAATAGACACATTCTCTTTAAATTAGAAGCAATTAACCAAGTTATGAGCAACGCGCTCAGTTTACTTTCATTTTCAGCATTCATTTTGAACATTTTATAGGCAAATGTTTGTTAGTTTAATATTACATTGCATCCAGCTTAGGCGCTGCTATAGTGTGATTTATAACTGGCCGATTGTGATAAGAATAACAGACTCCTATGATAAGTTAACGTTTTTGCGTGATCTGAACAGATTAGATTACTTATCGAAGTGATCCCAGATACGTTTACACCCAATTAATACGTCAGAATTAAACTTAAAAAATCTTTTTTGACGGAAAAGAATCGATGAACCTTATAATCTGTCAAATGAACAACTCATTATGAAATAAGTATTTTTTTTATATGAAACGGATTACATACACTACCACTAAAAAGTGTTTTTAAAAACCAGATTACAGGAAACACCAACTCATTTTGCAACAATAATTGGTACTTTTTTTTTAAATCATAACAAGTCCGTTATCGAATCGACGCGTGCTCTTTATTTCATTACGTTTTTTTACATCATTTCCTGCAAATACTATGAAGTAACAATACGGATCAGTGGTCAGAAGTTTTCGTGTTTTTTTCCATCAGTCACGGGTCAGATGTTTAATAACCGAAACTGGATATAATTGTCAAATCGTTGACATTTGCGGAACAAAAAATGAAGTTAGATTTAACTGAGATTATTGGTGCGTAGACTTACATAATCATAGTTAAGATTACATCAATAAATATGGGAATTAACACAGCTGCCTATTAATAAATTAAGTGCATAATTTATCCGTTAAAAATACTGATTTATTTTTATGCAAAAGAGTACACAAGTACAGGAAATGAGATCGTAAAAGTAAAAAATAGATTATATCAGGAAAGAGTCTATCATTACCAAAAAACCTTTGCTTTGAAACAGCGATGTTTACAAGTCTGGAGTAAAACCAATTTTAAACTGAACGCTCCTCCACTAACCGACCTACAAAACATGCATCCAAATGTATAGTAAGCTCTACAATTATACTCTCTCTCTCTCTCTCACGCTGGGGTCGGTCCCTCATGTCTGAGGATCGTGGTCAGCATCAGGGTTGCACCTGAAGCGTATGATCTGCCTGTTTCTGTCTATTCATTGTTCTAAAAAATAAAACTGAATTTATTTTTAATCAGTAAGTTGCTTTAGTCGCGAGGACGTTTCACGCTGCTTTCTTAACATCTGTCAAATTAACAGTGCAGTTAGTTATTAAGGCACAATAGATTTGAAATTATAGTTGTCAATGCTAACTCAGAATCGGCTTACGGCCATTTTAAAATCGCCTCACCAAAAGCGCTAACAAAGTGTTGAAAATCGAACAGAACTATCAATTACTAGTATCCGGTGTATCTCAATTACATGTAGAGGAAAAAAAACCTTTTGCTAGCCTTGACTTTCATCACAATTGCCCGCCGATTACCACATTAAAGCCTTTAGCCGTAAAAACACCTGTTGCAGAGAAAGTGTTACGACAATCAGCAATTCACTATTGGTTCGTTTGAATTTAGTTGAATGACATTCGGATTACGCAATGCAGAAAGAAATATTCTTTGGTTGACAATAATTTGATACCATTAACAGTGCGCTACTTTTGGAACTCGAATTTGTTTGATGATTTGGCAGTGTCACCAAGTACATTCTGACAGCCGTAAGGTTCATAAATCATGTATACTTAAAAATCAATTTCATCTTAAAAATCATTAAAATACTAATTGTTTTGAGTATCAGACGATAATTCAAAAAAACCTTATCGTTACTTTGGATAAAAAAATATTTATTTAACCGTCCATATTTGGTTACATAACAAGCAAACCTAATTTAACCTATGCCAATTTTGATATTTACAGAACGCTAATGAAATAATGAATAATGATCTCAAGAATAATGATTGCAACGCATTTAAAACCTTCTGGTTGTGCACGTCCATTTGAATTAGCTTCCTTACTTTTAGGTGCCCTGCATGCTGACTTTTTGCTGACTTCATAACATAAAAAGTTAGAGATCCCAATTTAATCTGTTGGTTAAAGCGATTCAATCAAATTCTATTATTTCTGAATTGGAAACACAACACAATAGTAACACCGATATTTCTCGCTCGTAGTCTCCAGTGCGTGACGGCGTCACCGTATACCTAACTTGTGGCAACAATCACAATAATAACAGTTTCTTTGTTTGCCAACAACATGTAATCTGACAACACTAAGTGATTGCGTCACTATATATGATTTACTGTAACGGGACAAGTTTTTGTAGTTAGTTGAAAGTTATGCGTTCAAATTCTGCATTACAGTTATATTAGTAAAATAATTTAGATATTATAATAATGATGCCCTATCCATTTACTTCTGTTATTTTAGATAGCTCATACATTTAAATTCGCTCTTTTACTGTGCAACTTCTTTTAAATCTATTTGTGAAATGCAAATTCAACAAACGCAAACTTTTTGGATACGATTTCTTTTTTCACTTATTCTCCATGCTATTTTCGTTTACTTTGACCTCATTTGTTTTCAATCGTATTTTCTATTACGTACATTTTTATTTTATTTTACATAATTGCTTTTACTATTGTAGCATTGTTTAGGCCTTGTATTCGAACTGCGTCAAATTGTATCTGCTACAGCATTATGTTATATTAGCATATATTAAAATATATATGTCGTCCCTCTGCCTCTAGTATAGTTGAGTAAGTGTATGAATATAGATATGTACGAGTATAAACTTTCTCACCATTGCACAAGTCACAGGATTCCAGAAGTGACCATCTCCGTTGTCACATGTTCAACTCTTCCTAACATTAATAATTTCCTAAGTATGCTTCATCAGGTAATCCCAGTCATAAACGGTATCACTTATCATATTCGTGATTAATTTATTCTCATTTGACACAGACTCAAATTACAAATGTTCGCGCTCAATCACATAAACATTTCAATTTCACCGGTTGTACGAAAAACAGTTGTTCGATGATTTATTAACAACAACTAAAATGATGCAGTACACAGTTTTTAGCAGTATAATTAAAAATAACGTTTAATTCAAGGCCCACGTTGGATAGATAATGGCAAAAAAGGGACTACTAGCTATGTTACTAATTTCAAATTTCAATTTTTCAAGTTTCAATTCACCTAATAATGACTACTTTACTCAATGATGACGGAACGACACGAATGATAGTGGTGTTTTGTACTCTTAGTGCACAGCTACCCAATTTAAGTAAAAAAAGAGAAAAAAAAATCAGTGACGAAATATAATTACGTTCAGTGGCGTGTGGTGGTCCACACAGGCACAGACACACTGCCTACCCTGAACGACCATGTCTCTATAAATGCACAGAGAAACTGCCTACCCTGAACGACCATGTCTCTATAAATGAACAGAGAAACTGCCTACCCTGAACGACCATGAATCTATAAATGCATAGAGACACTGCCTACCCTGAACGACCATGTCCCTTTAAATGCACAGAGAAACTGCCTACCCTGAACGACCATGTCTCTATAAATGCAGAAAGAAACTGCCTACCCTGAATGAGTAGTTACTTACATCAACTTGTCGAAAGGGTCTCGGTTAGATAAAGAAACGTATCGAATATTTTTTTCTTGAATTTATTATTTAATTTTTTCGTACTCTAATGCTAATCTTCATGTTAAAAGTACCTTTTAATTATTCATAAACTTTACGACTGCTAAATGTTTTTCCACAATTGCTTTATGGTATTTAAGTTAGCATAAACGTACTATTACAAATCTGTGTACTGTGACGGTGTCCAACCACCGGAACAGATTCTGACCAATTATGTATCGCGATGTTAATGCCTCTTGCCATCCACTTTCTATTTCAAATCGAGTCATTTGTTTTAAAGTTACCGGATATTTTGATTAAGATGCTTGGGATATTTACGTTGTAAAAGTTAACTAGGTCAGTTTTTATATGTCTTTGACTTGATTATCCGTTTTTACATAGCCCTAAAATTAAATTATACCAAAATTTGTTGATAAGATCTGTTACCGTACACTCGTTTTAGTTAGTGTCAAGGCAAAAACGTACCAATGGCAATTATCTCCTATTAATAATGCTCCGTTGTCTATCTGTCTGGCGCAGAGTTCTAACTTTTGATCTGTTATAGGCAAAGAACAATAAAACAAGATAACTGTCTATCTCCATACAAAAAGCCGTTCCCCGATATTTACAACGCCACCTATGGATAATAATTTTTATTAACAACTAGAAGATGCCCTCAACTTTGTTTGCGGAGGAGAAAAAGTCACAACCTGTCGTTTCTTCGTCTGCGTAGTCGGGAAAAGAGTATCCTATAATCATCTGGAGATACCCAGCTACCCGTGTACCAAAACTTGTGGAAATTTGTTTAGCCGATTTTGCGTGATGAAGCCACAACGATACATACAAACATACATAAAATCCAAAAAAATATTTTTCGTTTTAGTGACCTCCAAATAGTCCGTAACAATCATTTTTTTGAAAATATCTTCAATGTACAGACATTTAATTTTTACAACTTTATAATAGTATAGATTATTCAACTTTGCAAGTGTGACAGAGTATTTAAACGTTACGATTTCTTTATTATCGGCTGTTTACGAACTAACTGTTACTATACTAAGTTTTGTTGATTAATTATAACGTCGTTAAATTTTTATTTTTAATGCGCCATCTAGTTTTTGCCTGGATATCTCCTTGCGGTTGGGGAACGATATGAAGTATGTTATATATCAACAATATTCTTGTTTTAATGGTCCTTGATTATAGATAAACACAGAAACATTTTACATAGTGTATACCAGTAGAAGCTGTTATAACAAAAATAAATATAAAAAAATTAAGTACCGGGATCGTAATGTGTAAAGAAAAGGCACGGAATCCTTCGTGTTTGACTTTTGACTCGCTCTTGGCTGGTTTTAATATACTCGTGTGTGCAATTCTTTCCCGACTACCCATGTATTCTTTAGAATACAATGAGAGTGATGAATTTCATATTTTTATCGAACCGGAATAGATGTAGATCTTTATTCCGATACATATAATGCTCGCGTGTAGGAATTGATTTATTTCTTCCTTAGAGCGATAGAACAGCCAATATGTATGTTATCTTGTTAATATTATACTAAACTGCATAATTGGTCTGTAATAAAATACAGGTATTATAATAATGTTTATTATGTAACAGATATATATCCATTGTGAGGTGATTAATTAATAACTCCACTATTTTAATAAAAATATTTATTATAATTAAATACTTGTTAAATATTCCTTTAATCGCGTTATTTATAATTATTTTAAAAATCATGTGGTCGAAACAAACACGTATTTACTTTTTTAACATTTGTAATAATTAAATCAATGTGTCTCTGCGTATAGATATTCGATATGGTCGAAAATATAATAATGTATGAATGTTCAACTCTTTGTTTAAACTAAGTACACAGATCATTAAATAACTAAAAAAATTTGAGGTTTACCACTTCACGTCATTAAAAGTATGGTCACACCAAATGACTGTACATTACATAAATTAACTCAGATTCTATCAACATAATGTTTTACATTAACCTCTAAAACAAACGGCCTTTTAAACTCAATGCTACAACATTATGTCAGTGTTTGTACTTTGCAGAAATCTTGATCTAATCTTTGTTAACTTATATTAAAATGTTCCGTTGTTTTTGTCAATGTATTTTTTATATATTTTCAACCCAAGTCGGTAAATGGCTCTTATTATACAGTTTTATGTGTGTAATCCACTCCATTGAACACGCCTGATTTTCATATTACATAATCACACTAGTGCCCTTTTACTACAGTTTTTTTTTTTCATATCAGCAAAGGGCTTCTAAGTACAAGAAACAGTAAAGGTTTATTAAATAAATGTAAAGGAATACTTATAAAAGACTATTCATTAAAAAAACATTAATTTATCTGAACAAAGTCAGGTATATTTGTATTAAATTGATTTAATAATTTATTTCATTATGTGATAAATATTATAAAGACGAGAGTACAGAGGCAGATTTTTAAGCATAAAAAAGTATATTCAGAAACAATTTCTCATTGATTATAATTTCCATAACGACACGTAATAACCGTTCAAAATCAGTGTAAAAAATATCGTTGCTCGGAAATAATTCATTAGAAAATTTGATTCGACTCGACACTTAAGTAAGGGAAAGTGTTTTCACTACTCGATTCCGCGGAATTATTTTTTCATGTGGCATAATTAGTTACGTACATGTCTCTGCACCCGTTTATTCGTATGTATGTGGCATAGAATTCCTTAACAAATTGACCGAATTTTGATTTGTTTGAAGGGTAACTTAATCGAAAATATTTTTAGATATGGTTAAAAAAGATGTTAGTTTCCATGTTTCGCACGTATGACAAACGTATTTAGTTTAACCACCGGTTCTCACGTATTTTCCGGATTAAAAATTACTATTTATCGGTCCCTGTTTTTTGTATAAGAACTGAATAAGTAACGAAGCAATAAAACAATCAATAGAATAATAATATATAGTAACTTACTACCACTAGACTACAAAAACCCACGACTAAAGACTAATAAAATATTCGGTCATCAAATTGATACAATAAGTACTTGTATGTGTGGAACTCTCACAGGGAACCATAGTAACGGCCATGCCTGGGTGGGGGACACAATTTATGCAGCTTTCGGAGCGATTATTTCCGGAAATATCCAACAAATAAAATAAAAAATGTAAAAACCTCAAAATGATTTTAAAAGTACTGTCGCAATTTGTGCCACACATTGAAGTTCCTGTTTTTTTTTTTAGGTTTTGGTTACATGTATGGAGTGCCCCCCCTAGAACTATTTTTTATTATTATTTAACTATCAAACTAAGTAGCGACCTACACAAGACACCTGTACGCCAAATTTCATCAATATACATCTTGTAGTTTTTAAGTAAAATGCCTGTGACATACGGACGGACGAACATGACGGAACTATAGGGGCGATTGTGCACTACAAGGAATTTTACCGTCCGGCAGTCCGATTTTGGCACAAACTAGTATGGACAAAGGACAAGCTAGAAAAATCGGACACCGGGCAGTAGAACTCCTTGTATAATATAACACATCAATTATATTAGTTACAATAAAATAATAAAAAAAAAATACTATTAAATCCAACAAATATTTTCTTTCCGATACATCTAAAGTGTATTTCTCATGACAGCTATACTTATTTAGAAACCCAAGAGAAATTCAAAAAATATCTGGAGCAATGGATTCAAACAAAAATACTAAAGTGGAATTTCAGTGGAACCCTAAAAAGTACTTCGTATATTAGGTTATTACCTAGCTAACTTTCTTTTTACCACGATCTACTGAACTTAGCAGCTTACATAATAATTTCCACGGGTCAATATTCGACCGGAACGGAAACTAAATCGCAATATTGCAAGACAGTCCATCATTTCATTGCCACAGCTAAGTTACAACACAGACATTTGCCCACGTGGGTGCGACTCGAAAATTTTATTACACACTATCACAAAATTACACACGTTGTGACAAAATCAAAAACACTCCAATCTGGCGCTTACTCTGCAAATTATAGAAGCGCCATTGCGTTTTTCCACACCTGTTATCGTGGGTGGCGATACGTAGAAAAATAATGACAAGACATTTATATAAATTGCTCCATATTCGATTTACATGTTACGTAAGTAGGTATAGATGTTTAGAAATTGGCAATTGACTTAGTGACACTGTAATTGAAGTGTCATTATATTCCTTGCGTAGTTTTATGGCTCAATTGCTTGATAACATTATCGTCACTAACATTATCTATACTTTTATACATTTTGTAAAAAATAAATGTCTGTACTGTATCAAAATTGATGTAAGCACATCCGTTTCAAAATTATTTCGTACTACAAAGTGCTCGCCAATTCGTTTGTGGAGGAGAAAAAGTCATAATCCCTCTTTTTCTGCAGCGTAGTCGGGTAAAAAGTATCCTATAATCATCTGTGTACATCAGCTAAATCCGTTTAGCCGTTCTGGCGTGGTGGAGCCACAACGACACATACAACATACAAAAAATATATATTTTTCCATTCAGTAACCGTCAAAACGCTCCTTTTACTAATTTTACATTGTAGTATTCTGACGAGGAGGCTTATTTTTCTGATAATTATACATACCCGTTATATACTTTCTCATAGACATTAGTGATTCGTAATAAGACGTTTTCATTCGCTCAATATTGTGGGTTTATATTTTCGTAAGAAGCTTATCTCAAGGAAAACTTCTGATTTATTATAAGAGACTTTGAATAAATTTGAATATAAATTGTAGTTATGAAGATCAAATGGAGCAATAACAACGCCTTGAGTTGAATAAGTTAAACCTTAATTTCCTATATTTTCTCTCTATTTATACAATTTCTATATAAAGTAGAAATATTTAAGTACTCGAAATTTAATTAACAAAACGCTAGTAATGACTTAAGAGCAAATAAAACGAAAATTTACCCTTTGTAATATGTGTATTTATAATTTTTGCTTGTATTATAATTATAATTCGGTATGTTTGATACACAATGTACTGACTAAATCAGTAAATTTTGAATATAATATAACACATCAATTATATTAGTTACAATAAAATAATAAAAAAAATTACTATTAAATGCAACAAATATTTTCTTTCCGATACATCTAAAGTGTATTTCTCATGACAGCTATACTTATTTAGAAACCCAAGAGAAATTCGAAAAATATCTGGAGCAATGGATTCAAACAAAAATACTAAAGTGGAATTTCTTCTTTACAGGTCTGAATAAACAGCGCGCTAGAAAAACCGGTCAGCGGATTGTTGACCCAGTCTCGATCGGTCACCGGAACTATTATGCCTTACATATCCATCACTATCTAACGCAGCAGACCTGACTCGCATTGCAACTGGCAAGCACCGTTACTTAATTATGCCAGTTTAATAGCCAACCACCATGATGGAAGACGTCACGCCCCGCCCCAACGTCGAGTATATCCCGCCACTACCACCAAAAGTCAAGCAGAAATCAACAACATTTACTCAAATAACTAGCAACGATACTCTAAACGGTACCGATCGAAACAACGATTCGCTCAGTTCGATGCACTCGCTCGTCCTTAATTCTAAGCCTCCAACTGCAACGGTATTCATAGCGGCGACCCAGCCAGAACGGCCTGCAAGCACGTCTAGCTCGGACGCTCTAAACGGCCCACACGTGGTCACTATCAGAATAAACACAGACTCAGACAAACCAAAAGCACCGAAAATCTCAAGCGTTCACCTCAAAAGCGACACAGATTTTGATGGATTCAAAATAAACGACATATACAAGAAAAACAATAGCCTAGTCAGGCTCAACGTAGAAGAACGTCCCAAGATACTAGACGAGGAATTGAAAACTGATAAACCGCCGTTTATCTACTGCAATTCCTACATGAACTCCATGACGAATATAGTGATGTCAAGCGGGCAATGTTCGCCGAGCGATACCCTAGATTCCGGGACCTGCAGTGACCTTGACGGCACACCGCCCCCGCTACCTAAAAAGAAACTCACGAAATCAACAAAGAAAGTCTCCGTGACGCTTATTAGTTCCACGAACGGTCATGATGATTATGAGGACAATGATTCCAACATATCGTGCGATTCGCTTAACAGTAGCGAGCTCAACGGAAGCGTGCACGCTGACGAAAACCACAGTGAAGACGCGAGCAAAAACGAAAAGAAGCTGAATGTGGTGCCACCTGCCGCGCCGCTGATGCCGGTGTTTGACGCCAATGTGAACAACAAAGACAGCAGCTTTCTACCACAGGGCCTACTCCAAGACATTCGAGACCGTTCAGTCAAACTCAATACGGTCGAAACTGAAAGCGCACCGGCCGAGTCTCTGGAAACGAACCAGAATATTAATGAAAATGCTAATATATCGAAAGAAAGTGCGCAACTAACTTCGTTCCGTCTAGTTTCGCAGTGTAATAGTGAAGTGACGACTAATTCTGACGCAGAGTCATTACTGAACGTGTCGAAAACTCCTCTAATTAGCGAAAGCACTTACGAGGAGCGCAAGAAGGACAAAATAAAACAAGAGCAAATGTGTTACAGTAGTAATTATTTCGACGCGGACAAGTATTACGATTTCCATCTGAACGAGAAACAGTTTGACGATGAGAAGTCCCTTAAAAGTGTTAGTAGTGTGAGTGTTAAAATTAAGAGTGATGAGTTATCGGAGTTGGAATATTTCGCGGGTATAAAGGATTACAAGAGTGAAGAGGCTCCTTCGACGATTAGGAGCTCAAAAGGCACGATACGCGGCGTGAAGAACCGCGTGCGAGCCGGAATAGCAACATTCCTCCAAATCCAGAACACGACAAAGGTAATTTCAGCTTTATTGTTTCACTTTTTAATTTCCTACGGTTAGTTTTTGTGTCAACTGCCGGTCGTTATACACGTACTTGATTTTAGAGGTCGCAACGTATTCGAAAGTGTACGCGAGCACGTAGACGTTTATTAAAATTCTTTATAACGTCTGAGATAAAATGTCTTGGTATTGAATATTGAGCCTTCACGGTATGTTGGTTGGAATAATGGTCTCAAGGAAGGTGATGTAAAACAATTGACACAGGTTGTTGATTAACATTCAAAATTATGAACGGACGTGGTAAGCCTGTTGGCCAGACCGAACAATGCTGATTGTTGTCATACGAATAACGTTATTGTTACCTTATTATCACGTTCTGATGGCTGGTGTTTTGATAGGTGTTATTTTTGCGATGTTAATTGCGTCATTATAAGTATGATTAAAACAGTCGATGGTTGTTTACTAAGATGGTTATAATTATAGCACGTGGATGTCGTTTAAGTTATTATAACTGTTGCGATTTGTGCTGAAATACGAATTGATAACTAAATAGGCATAGAAAAGCAGTTCAGGTCGCGGACATTGAGTTTTGAGAAGATATTTGAGATTAATAATTATGTATATAAGAGAAAAAAGGAAAAAATATACTACAATGATGAATCACAATGGTATGGACGTACTTTGTCTTGTCTCAATAGCCGCGGTTTTATTAAATGAGTATGAGAACGATTAGTAACGATAAATCTCAACATCTCCGCTAAATGGTCCATAACAATAAAATAAAAACAACTGAAGAATTAGCTTCCTAATAGCTATAGATTAAAAATACATAAATTACAACCTACATACATAATCCTATGCAAACTTGTATAGCCACATTTAAAGCCTCATATAAATAAACATAAGTTACTTAACTCTGAAGACATCTTAATTACTGAGCTTAATAGGTTCCCTTAGCCAATCTTCCGCTTTTCTAACCACACACTTGGCTAAATCGGTATTTCCTCTAAGCGTTTAGTTAAGTGTGTCGGAAGCAAGATTCATCCAGTTTCTAAGTCGATTCAAACAAGACGCTGGGAAAGTCAAGAAAAATATTGAAGCATGCCTCTACGATTGTTAGAAAACTCAGTGAAAACCGTAGTTAAAATGTTTCCAGGCTATTGGTAGTTTTTGCTGAGAAATGTAGATTTCTTTGACATTTCTAGTTTTTGCGCTTTTACGCTTTGTAATTGATACCAGTCTTGACATTTATACGATGATGTCACTCTCAAGTTTTTAACCCTAAACACTGTAACATGTGTAAAGCTCTCAAGCAGAAAAAGCGATTTAAATGTTATTATAAAAGTCTCGCCAATTGGCTTAAGAAATATCTCAAGCATCTTTTTTGGAGATCTAGAAGAGAGGCATATGTCAAGCAAAGAAATACTAAAGTCTAACAAAGTGAACAGAGTCTTAGACCGTACGTCAACCTGACTTTTTTTTATTTTTCATATACCAAAGTCACTTGTTCTAATTTATACTGGAAAAAATCCTATGCGGGAACAAGTTCGTTTGTAAGTAAGTTCGTAACTTTAATAAAAAAAGCTTTTTGCAATTTTCAGATACTTCTTGATACTCGCCAATAATTAAATTTTTCATTAATTTAATGTCGCGTGACAATCTATATTCACTGTTAACTTAGTTTGCTTTTTAACAATTCCGTGCGTGACATACCTGTCATGAATATAAACGAGCAATATGCAGTCAGTCAATGACAATATGCTATGCATATTTATAATGTCACGGTGATGTAGGGTACCGTGCTGATATTTATCAACAGAGGAATTTTCTTATATCTTCAAGGTCACTGTTTGTGTAAACAAAACGAATAGTACACGTAAAAGAAATTTCGGGTTGACATTCCAACTTTTTATATGTGAACCAACAATTTTTCAGGAAAAGTTATAAGTTCTCAGATTTTATGAGTTCTGAGAAAACTTTCTTTTATGGTTTTTCTTACTATTAGGAGTAAAAAAGTTTTCCCAATTTTTTTTCATACTAAGTATGTATTTTAAATTCCCTAAATGAGGTCACTTGGGACGTGCGGGGTAACATTAGACAAGGACAATAATGCCCACTTTCCGGAGTGCTGCTGAGTGTGCTGGAGCTTGAGGGCCATTCTTTCAACTACCAACATTAGTATTCAGTAAAAACAGTTGTCTACACTTACCCCGCGAATGCCAACTTCCCCCATTCGATAGCATATAAGTGCGTTTAAAAAGTAGGCGCTCGCGTTTTTTCAATAGGAATAATAAAAAAATCCTCAAGTCAGTGAAAAAAGTGAAACTACAACTTTTTCTGAAAACGCGTCTTTAAGTAGGTACAGTATAAATAGGTACAGATTGGGAACGTCCTTGTGTACTGCCTTGTTTGGTTATGATTATTTCAATATATTTTTACAAGTCTCACTACTTATGTCAAAAGTACTGATAATTGCTGGCAAGTGATTGAAATATTACATGGCTTTTTGAATCCAAGTCGAAGTTTCAAAAAAGTTATAAGTGGAGTGGAGAAGTGAAAGAGTACGGTCAGTTTTTTAAATCTTATCAATTTCGAGTGACGACTGACTCGAAGAAACATGTGTACCTATTGAGAAAGTAAGAAACACGTTGAGAATTCTACATAGCCTTTTATTTAATTGGAGTCATAACTCATACATGGAAAGCTGTTTTTACAATTTTATAATTAGATAGAAAAGACGCTAGGGTGCTTTTAACGTATATTCTACTGCAAATTAACAGTCTCAAACTCTTTTTATACTCATTAGCATATCACCGCTCACGGAACTTACCTTTAACCAACCTATTATAAACTAACGGAAAACCAATTTGTCAAACACGCCATTTTGCACTTCATAAAAAGTCATGAATTTCCATTTGGCGTCTTGGTGAAACGAAGCTGGCCATATTGGTAGCTAGCATGTTCCTGGTAGACCATTCGAGCGTAAAAATTGATGCGCGATGTTTTCCCCCGTTAAGAGGTTATTTGTTCCGTTCCGATCGATGACATAAACATCGCTAAACAGTTTCCTTGGCAAAGAAACTGTTTAACGATGCACAAAACAATATCACTATTCAGAAACCCCAATAATTATTCTTTAAATATGTGCATAATACACACAATATATGTCGCCACTGCCCCAGTGCCTCAAGTCCAAAGTCTTTGACCAATGCGTCCTTTCGCCCAAAGTCACCGACATAGCGCTCAGAAAAAGCCAACTGAACTGGTGGTGGTGAGCGGGGCATATTTGCTGAAAAGCCGATGGTCGATGTGGAAAACGGGTTCTGGAGTGGAGACCTCGAACGACTCGCTGGCGGGAAATGATTAGATGCGGAGAGCTGAGGATCGGGTATGGTGGCGTGAATTGGGGAAGGCCTATGTTAAGCAGTAAATGACTATGGGCTGACGATGATGATGTAACACAATATACACTCTTTTCATAGCTCAATTTTGTATTTTATGAAAATTACCACGTTCACCTTCGGTTTCCCCTATCGGTGGGCTTGTAAATTCATCTGTAAATTCAAGTAGCGTAGCCCTCTTGTGATACATATTAGTATAGCAGGTCCCGCTTCAGGCTATTTCCTTATAAAATCTGTCCATATACTTTCATTATTCTTTGACTTTAACTTGCTAATGTGACACTAATTCAGACTGGAATCTCATTACTCTATACCTGATGCGTGAACAAGATCTCATTTCTTCATTCATATTGTCATGGGCTTATCGAGGTAGAATTCGCTGTACATTACATTGGAGATTAATTACTGTATTTGCTTCCTATAACAGTTACTTCCGTGTACAATAGTGTAACCTTGCATGGACTTTGTATGTTAAGTACTTATCTAATGACATTGTTCAAAGTTTTTAAGACGTAATTATTGGAGTATATTTATCCTTTTTGCACTATACTTTATGAAATATAATGACCCTGTTACTAGTTACGATATTTGTGTGTCTATTATGTTATATTATACATTACTAGAAGGTGGAGTAATGTATTATAAACTTCGTTTGCAGAGGAGAGAAAATCATACCCCTCTTATTCTTCAACGTAGTCGAGTAAAAAGTATCTTATAACCATCTGTGGATACCCAGCTACACGTGTACCAAAATCTGTTAAGCTGATTTGGCATGATGAAGCCACGACGGCATGTACAAACATACAAAAATTAAATGTTTTTCGGTTCAGTGATTTCCGAATAGTCCGTTACAATTTTTTTTTTCATAGGTATTATCTTCAATGTACAGATATTTCATGTTTACAACTTTATAATAGTAGGTAGGATATAGATAATATACATTAATACGCAAGACTACGCTTCATGATATTACACCATGAAATCTTTCATTTCACACGAACCATTTTTGTAGCTCACGCGCTTGAAATTACTGAAATATTTAATCCAAATATAACTCGAATCTAAAAGTGGCATAAAATAAACAATATTTTCTTCTGTTTCCGCGATTATTAATCATTTAAATAAAGTAATTGAACGGGTTATATCGCGTATATTATCTCATTTGAATTCCCGACGTTTCGGAAGCTTATCTTTCCATGGTCACGGGTTGACTGAGAAAAGATATATTTTACTCTGTCAAGGTTAAAATTTGTGCAAACTACCCACTTTGAGAAAACAAATGAAGGTGTAAATA
This sequence comes from Hedya salicella, assembly GCA_905404275.2. Taxonomy (NCBI): domain Eukaryota; kingdom Metazoa; phylum Arthropoda; class Insecta; order Lepidoptera; family Tortricidae; genus Hedya; species Hedya salicella. The sequence goes on along the minus strand of FR990111.1, from coordinate 11,680,350 downwards.
CATGCCAGATAGGCCTAATCTATAAAGACAGTTACACATGTGCCAGAAGGGCTTAATTATTTTATTTTCTTAATTATCAACAAATATTTAATATGTAAAAAATATTTTATAAACGTCATTTATGTGACTATAGTGCTGGCTTTTGTTTATCATTATTTGTTTACACGTAGAGAAACAATATATCGACCATCCATTACTTTAACATGTGAGTATCATAAATCATTTCACCATTGTCTTAATTTGTAATATTAACTGCAAACACGAAACGCTTAATGGGTTAGTATAAGGCGTGGTTTATACAGAAGTAACTCTGCCAAACAAGCAGCTAAAATAGTTTTTATTTATAATATTATAAAGTAGTAAAATGAAACGTTGAAAATATTCAAAATGATTCTAACGGAGGTCACTGAAAATAAAAATACAGGTTTTGATTTTTTGTATGTTTGTATGTGTTGTTGTGGCTTCATCACGCCAAATCGGCTAAATGGATGTCAACCATTTATGTTACACGGGTAGATGGTTAAAGGATGCTTTTTACCTGACTGCGTTGTTGAAGAAAGAGGGGATATGAATTTTTCTCCTCCATTGTGATTCAATAACTGTGTGGGCAGATCATCAAATTAAGCTAGATTGGGGTTATTACGAATGATTTTTAATGCAGTGTAATTTCGAAAATTATATTTTACTAGCTTCTGCCCGCGACTTCGTCCGCCTTAAATTCGTTTATCGCAAATAAGGGTATTTTTCCTAAAACTATCCTATATCCTTCTCAACATGGAGATATCCATACCAAATTTCATCGAAATCAAATCAGCGGTTTAAGCGTGCAGAGGTAACAGATCTGTCTGTTACGTCTTCACGCTTAAACGCAGAGAGTTACTTTCTGATTTATAATATTTGTATGGATTTTTCGGAATTACCTCAATGCACCTTACACATTTTTTTATCGTCACTTCTGTATAAACTATGCCTTATGATACAGGTTGCGATAAGATCTGTTCACGCTTGAAAAAACTAGTTTGAAAATATATCGTGTAGGTTTGTACGAAGTAAATAGTAATACGATGTATAGTAATACGATGATAAAATAAAACGGCATCTGGTCCCCCGACACGTTGTAAGCTGTTTTAAAATATATGGTGCCCGCGAGGAAAGTGAAAGATTTTAAACAGGCATTTCTGAGGTCATTAGAATAAAAAAAATGTTATATGACCTAAGAAAAATTCAGCAAAAATATGTTGTAAGTAAAAACGTATCGCATTATGGACATGTTATCCGATTATCTAATAAACAAAGAAAATTAATAACTTCGGTTCCGTTATTGGTATCAAAGCTAAGTCATAGTTAATAGCCCGAATAAAAAATAATAATTTTAAGGGTTCCGTAGCCAAAATGGAATTGGAATGTTGTAAGTAGATTTAGTTTTGTTGATTTTTCTACATAAAAATGATGTGGATGAACTTTTACTTCTGTATGAAAATTATCCCTTTAAATAAAATGGTAACGATTATTTTTGAAAAGAAGGATGACTTTTGTAAGTGCTAGTTGTTACTGTGATCACTGTCGATAGCATCGCGAAACTTCGCAACATACCTGGCCCGTCGCGATCAAAAAAGCTTAAGAGTCTCCTGCAAGCTCAGTTCTCCATACAAACGTAATTACGCTCTCATTCCGTCTAGCCGTTTTGGCATGATGTAGCCACAACGATACATACGAATCGAGTGACCTTTAAATAGAAAGAAAGAAAACACATTTATTGCAGCGAAAAGATAACACCATTACAAGAAGAAAGTTTAAAGAAATAATTAAATTAAAATTATTATAAATCTAGATTGACAATAACACTTAATAGACCGTATTACTTTATTCTAACATCTTCAATGTACAGACATTTCATTTTTACAACAGGAACGTATGTGTAAGGTTATAATATTCATAGGGTCTTATATCATGAAGATTATAAATTATAACAATTATTTTCTTAAATTTCAAGTATTTCACCTGCCTTGACTGTCAACTATTAAAGAGATATATCCACTTTTTCACCTTATTGCATTGTAATAACTTCCAAACATTTAAATAAAGTTATTTTCACAAACGTCTATACTGTTATAAAGTTGTAAAAATGAAATGTCTATATTGAAGATATTTTCAAAAACATAAGTGATACGTTCTATTTGATGGTCACTGAAACGATTTTTTTTTACATTTTTGTATGTGTCGTTGTAGATTCATCATGGCAAAATAGCAGGAATTACAACTATTTTTGTTACACGGGCATTCACTGATGGTCGTAAATTTTTATCCTACTACGCTGAATAAAAAGTAGGGTTATTTTTTCCGCTGACGAGGTTCGGACACTTAGTGAGTAAATAAAACCCGTGGTATACTTCACTCGCTCTCGCGGAATGCGGAAGACAGATGGTAGCGTTACTTCACAACTGTGTCCTGGTGGTTCGCTTATCTTCATCCATTACAACATGGTATTTACTAGAACTAATACGAACTGACAGTTGGTGAAGAATTAGAAGGTTTTTTTCACACATTCTGAACCTTATAAAAGTGCTACTATATGTACGGTCAAGGAGTTTAATATGTGTACCCTTTCGTAGTAACATTGATATGGAATCTCTATCGGCTTTCATATTGATTTTGATTGTGGCAAGGTACGAAATGGTATATAAATTAAATTCCTTGACTGTACGAATATATTACTAAAAGGTGGCCGCAACTTTGTCCGCGGAAGAGAAAAAAGTCATAACCCCCTTTTTATTTTAGTCTTTTCTTTAGCATAGTCGGGTAAAAAGTATCCTATAACCATCTGGAGATACCCAGCTACCACCATGAAGCCACAACGACACATACAAACAAACAAACATTTTATTTTTACAACTTTATAATAGTATAGATATTAATATATATTATAGCTCCGCCTGTGACGGGTTTTATAGGAAAGGTTACATTAGGTCAACATTTACTACAACTCCAAAAACTCTGAATATAATATCAATACCTCGTTCTGCAATCACTATTTTATTTTTGAAGGTTCATTTTATTTTATTGCTCTGGCGTCTATGTCGCGTCTAGTTACTTCGCTGCTTGGCGCTCAAAAGGTCGTTCAGACTTATACTACTACCAACTATTTACTTAGGTAATCTCAGCTAAAGCAATCTCCGAAATACGTAAGAATTAAGCGAATTCACTTTCACATCCGTATAAATTTGCTTTCTTTAAGTTATTCTAGAATATTTTGAATAAATTATTTCACGGGCGGGTTAACGAATTGCGTGAATTATCCTTTTGATGTTAAGTTTTCTTTACCCATCACATTTACTTTAAATATGGCTTGATTTTTGATACACTTAATTCTGAAAAACTAGGAAAATAATTCATACGTCCGTAGATTGCTCTAGCGGCTTTATTTGACTCTCAGTAGATTTTGCTGGTTAGAAAACTTATTTTCCCTTAGTACCTTAGTACTTCAAGCACCTGCACGAATATTTATTTAGAGACGATCACGCACTTGTATAAATAATCAAGCGTTTTATTACTAAAAGTAATGAAGATGTATCTAGTAAAAATGTAAATTACGAATCAGCTTTTACGTTATAAAAAAATAAGAATGCTCGAATATATAAATGGATTTTTATTATCTTCAGCCGCTACAAATATCAAACATAACTAGAGGATACAAATATCTGTTATAAACCCAAAAGAACGACCATACTTACAGGGTTAATTTCCGAGCGTTTTGACCGCTTGGTTCAATCGTCATTGTTGATTCACGGTTATCGCCATAACGGAAACATAAGTCATGATAACTTTGACAATAGTCGCTGAACAACGCAATGACGCAAAATAAACGCCGTAAAAGCGCTGAAGATTGGCCCTATGAACTTAAAAGAACGACCATACTTACATACAATGTACACCAGTGTCAATAAATAGCCTTCACGGCACGAAAATCCAGTAGACATGAAATCCAGTGGCGAAAAACTATGCCACTCAACCACACATTCTAACTAACAGTAGAAAACTGAACCTCACTTTATTCCGACACCCGCAATCAAAACTGACAAGTATTACAGCCACCAAAACGCAATAACAACGCTTGAAACTCGTACCTTTAAAATACCTTTTGGTTTTAAACCACAAACCTACCATTACTACAAGCTGCTACTATTCGTGATGATTCTCAACCTTATTCATAGCTGTTCCAAGTATAGTTTTTACAAGATTTTATCGAAGCCACTGACTCCTAAATACCCCTCTACGTGTGGGATAGCCTCAAAACTACCGCAAATATAAATTGACAATAACTTCAGAGGAATCTTTTGGGTTGACTTTCCAATATTGACAATCACTATCAGTAATGTCTACGGTTAGAAATACATTAAAACAAATAGGTGTAAAATGGAACATGGGAAAGGTTACTGGCGTTTTCAAATAAAATTGGAATGTGATTATGAAAATAGTTATATAATCATCTATTAAACTACGAACATGTAAGGTACTTGAATCTACTTCACGGTTGGCCGCTTCGGGACTAAGTATGATGGTTGAATTGATCACACGATAAATAAACGGGAAGGCATCCATCAGTCTTGCACTCACATATTGGTCAAAAAGTGACGAATGCTTTGTCATTTAATTATCGCGTAATAAACGCGACTGTGATAAAACGAGCTGAGCTAAATGCTGATGTGTGATATAAATTTACAATGAGTTGTTCCACATTGTATTTATGAGACTGTACGGTAAGGGTGGAAATCAACTATTTCTTCCAAAGAATGTTAACATTAAACTCCCTAATTTCTTCAGTTCTCACGATTTTTGGACGTCGATTTGGATTTTACACAATTTAAAACATTTGTACCTTGTAGTTTTGGAAATTTTCAAACCCAAAATTTTCAATATCCATGCATTTTTACAAACCATGTCCAGACAATTCTGTTCCGCCGTTCTGAAATGATGCTTACACATACATTTCTTAATTTTTTTATATAGATTTATATACATGCATGGGAATTACGAGATTTTCAATATGATGAGAGTTAAATGATAGTTTTGAAAAATTAAATACGATTATATGTTGTTTACCATTTACAACTACGTTTTGAATTCAAGTGTCTTACTTATGTTATCCTTTTATGGTTTAATAAGAAATATTGCATTGGGTTAAGTGTAGACCTTGTCTTCACCTTCAAGCAAATGCGGTCGTTTTAACAATTTGGTAGGAATTTTCCTTACAATTAATTAAATGTATTTCATACCAATTTGCGAAAACTACAATTATATTTGTATGTGATTTTAGCGTACTAGTTTCCAGTACTGTGGACCGTGGGCAAATGTAAATATTTTTTTTGTTGTGCTTAGATTTTTGTTTATATCCATTTTTCTTGTCACCAAAAATGTCCATAACAACTTCATGTTACCTATGTCCTCAGTTTAAATACAGACAATAAACAGCATAAGCGTTATACCAATTAGTGATCTAAATGCTGAAAAATAATTAGTGACAATTCTTCAAAATAAGTTTTGGCGCAACTAAAATTGGTACCAATATCTAAGTATATGTATAAACAAGACCTCGGCGTGATAATAAAACGTTTGATAAGATTCATGAAAGCAGCGGATATATCCATTTAAGTAAAACAATTTAATTTATTATATCGCGTATATTATCTCATTTGACCAACGGGTTGGGCAACGCGTGACCATGAAAAGCTGAAAAGCTACCGAAACATCGGGAACTTAAATGAGATAATATACGCGATTTAATCCGTTAAATTGTTTTATTTAAATGAGTAATAATCGCGAAAACAGAAGACAATATTAAGCGGATATACTGCTAGTTTAATATAAAATATATCTACGATTTTTTACTATGGCTATTTATATCCAGAAGTAATAGGTGCTAACGTCGTGTCGGATTTCCTTGGCTTTAACACAGATAACAATCGGATCGGGGACAGTCGCGTGCGCATTAGCTACCATCACTATTCACTAGACTGTATAATCTAATTACCGAGGGATCTTCATCGTTTTTGCCCATGTAGGAACTAACCACGCGTTCGCACGCTTCCGAGAATGTTGTGTCAATTTGAATTGATTTATCGATTTACATGACAAAGGAAGTTGTGCGAATAATAGGCTTGAAATGTTCATTGGACTTTATTAAATTTGTTAATTATTTCGGCAGTTTTAAGTTTATCGATTTTCTAGTGCGTTCCCAACAAACGATTTGCCCAAAGCTTAAAGCTGTTTTCTAATAAGCAGTTAACGCGAATTTTGCCTATTTTTTCTTCATTCGTTTTCAAAATCTGCACTAAGTGGTTAAGTGTGTTCTTTTCTATATGTACCATTAGCTAATTAATGTGGTTTCAATTAGTTATTATTATTCTTCTTTAAAAAAATAGTTTCTGGGACTGTTTTGAAACAAACCTAACCTAACTTTTGATACCTGATGTTATCACATCCTAAAAATCATGACATTTCTATGGCATAAAGGTATCTTCGAAATAAACTATTTTTTGAAACCAGTGTCGGATTAGAATAATGATTGATTTATTTCCTTATAATTAATTCATTTTGACATCAGTTGAATCTACGAACAAGCCTCACACCTACAATACACCAATACCTGTCCCTAAACCTACAGAACCTGTCCTTTAGTGTCATTGCCATCCATAATCATGCAAATTTAAACAGCCTCGCAGCAAACAAAGTTATATTGTGTCTACTTTAAGGACAAGTGCATTCCATTTCGCATTTTTGCCGTCTAAAAGGCAGAGCACGCACGAAACATTCATGCAAATCACACAAAAACTCGGATATCATATCTCACGTCTACAATCTATTGAATTTTAAACCTGATTCGTATTACGGAAGGTCGAATTTTTCAATCAGTATTGAGAGAGATACGAGGTTGGTAAAATTGATTTTTATCGACAATGAAAGTGGCGAAGCGTGCGCGAAAAGTCAAGGTTTTGCTCGTGAACAATTTAATTTTGGAGCGTACAACACGTACAGGTTTTTTAATTCTGCTTTTGGTCCAGTTTTTGGAAGAACAGAGTTTGTCACATCTTATTGGATTTTATATTTAGTCAATTTACGAGTGCAGCGTTTAAGTTTTTATTTAAAAATCCCTACTTATAAAAGTGAAAATGTGTTTGTTCGTTTGTCTTTATTTCACGAGATAAGGGAGCAACGGGGTTTCTCGTGATGACATGATTTTAGATAGAACTGATTGTGGTGAATGACATAGGACATACATACTTTTTAACTCGGAAAAATGCATGGCTCCTGGGATAAGCACAATGTTAAGTTAAATTTTTGTCAGTAAATTTTGTTATCGTCATCACATACATAATGAAATAAATATGATGTATTTACATCATATTTATTTCTATTTACATACGCCAGATAAGTATGCAGTTATTTCATGATTCACAGCGGCTACTTAAACGAGTCAATAACAACATAAATTTCTCAAGATTTCCCAACATCTATTTCTAAAACGTGCAATGTTATCAGACTGATTATCAATCTGTACGTTTATAGATATGAATTCCCTCACGCTATGTGAAACTGCAGCCTATTCGCCTCATGCGTATACATATAGCATGATATGTTCGAGCCACGTTTGGGCTCTTTTGGGGTATGTCTCAGCTATTTCTAGGCCCTATCTGGGCTCTTTTCGGGCATGGTAAAGGCCTCTTCTGGGCATGTCTGAACAGTGAACACCTTTGGACTTCTATCACTATTTAAACTTGTTCGTCGGGGCATTGTTTAGACTCCTTTTAGGCAGCATTCAGAAGACTGTCTGGATTCCTATTGGGCATGTCTGGGCTCATTCAAGCACAGTCTGGATTACTTGGGCCGCGAGGAATCGTGGCATGTCCGGGCTCCTTTGTATTTGGGCCCCTTTAGGAACACTGGTAATATCTCAAATTGTAATCAGCTGGCCCCACTGCGTAGTTTTATGTCAAAAAGAATCACGTAATATGCTCTCACTTGCTCTTTCAGCTCCCGAATGCTACAGAGCAAAAAATAATTATCGAAGTGATTCGATATCTACGCGTGGCTCGAAGCAACGCGCGTATATACTAACTGTAGTTAATTGAGCGGTTCGTTGTTTCTGTAATGATCTGTTTTTTGATGAATTTGTTAAAGAAAGGTAGGTACGGTCAGCCAAGAAATTGGTCTACCACTTTTCGACTCTATTACATGTTTATTAAGGTTCAAAAGTTGTACCAATTTCTTGGTCGACCGTACCTACTGTAGTAGTTAACTTAAAAATGTATTTTACTTATTTTAAGAATTTGCTAGATTAATATATATCCACTACCTATTATATGTAGTGGATATATGTTTTTTTTATTTTAATTATTTAACTTATAAAAATAACATTTTACAAAGTAATTATTACTCGCCAAACTGTGACGTTTAATGGCGAGAAGCGCTCAGTTTTCAAACACTTAATATAACTTAATTATATAACTGCATTATATACAAATGAGCCGGTTAGAAAAATCTGCACACGCATCATATTTATTATATGTAAATAAAGATCTTTTGGATAATGTGACTATGCTGACCTGTATCTATTAAAACATCAAGTTTAAATAACTGGAAAAAAAGAGTAATTTCTGATACAATGAAAATAAATATCAGGAACAATCTTACACAAATCGACTTAGTCCCAAACTAAGCAAAGCATGAATTCTTCGAAAAAATAATAATTTAATTTTGTAAGAAAAAAAGAGGGTCATATTTATAATAAAATTAGTAAAAATTTATTCAGGTATTAACACATTTATGAAAAATGTGGATGATGAAAAGAAAAGTTTCTACAATAAAAACTTAGATGATAAAAACATGAATTGTAAATCAACAGCTCATCCACAACGTTATCCAAGAATATAAAGCTATGGAATTTACATTCCAACCAATTACGGGAGAGTTATGGCGTAACGTTAACGCTTACAAAAAAGGGCGTAAGTCTCTTAGTCGCCCTCGCTGTTGAAGTCTTTTTATACAGTATGTAAGTTAGGTCTGTGGTCCGCCTTGGACAACCCACAAACCGCCCACAGCAAAGATTTCATCTAGAGTAAAGAGACAAGGCAAATTTACTATGGGTGTGGGGAATTTTAATTGCAGTAGTTTCAAAGGCTTGTGGTCACCAATCAGAAATTTGTAATTTTTTTACGATGGTAACAAACAATCTGACGTGCTTGTGATGGTATATTTAGCAGTTGCCGCAGACTGGATGGTTGTAACGCTTGAAGCATCATGCACGTATTGCCGACCATTTTGCCTGTTTACTCCTCTCATCAATTCTTTCGCTCTCTCTTTCATACCATTACTTTGGGCCCATGCGTACCACGTCTCCACCTTACTCCGTTTGATGCTTTGCACTTTTCTCACCGAATTCGATTAGGTATATTACTGGTAAGAAGCCCTGGTCAGACCTACCAATTACAAAGTAAGGTTCTTAAAAAAATCCTCTCTTAAAGTACTCCATACCTTAACCTGCCTTTTAATACCTCGCAAACAGATCAGAATGAGATTTAAAATATATATATATGATACAAGTTTTTTTGTTGATAACTGCAGCGCTAAAAATAAGAACACCCATCAACAAAAATCTAACTCAATATCACGATAGGAGTATCATGTCTACTTTAGTAATTCCAATACATAGTCGCAAATTATAATTTGAAGTTTAGTTTGTTTATAGTTATTGGTTTCTATTTAGTGTTTAGTTTCTTTATTTTAATATCTAATATGAATTCTGAATAAAGGTAGGTACTTTGTCCAACAATAAAACTAAATTTGGAATCTGAAGATGATAAAAAAATACAGTGAACAGGATTTATTTATGTAGGTATACAAAAAATTGCAAACGGTTTAGAATTAGTTGTATTTTATCACCGTCAAACTTGTTTTAAGGTTTCTGATATTATTGTTGTTGGATAAGTAACCTTCTGTTATGAAAAGAATGTTAAAAATCAATTTGTGAATTTGTATATCGATATAGTTGAATATAAACTTACATAGATATATAAATACATACATTTAACTTCAGCCACAAAAGTGAAAGGACCAATTAAACAATTAACGAATTATGGAAAGAAGAGATAATGTGCCTCCACATCCACATACAGTTTTGGTTTACTTTTTAATTGTTTTAATATAATTTTAATACAGTATTTTTATATCTGTGTTACTTAACAACTCACTTGCTTGAAATTTAGGGTTCGGCTCTATTTATATTAGAATACTAGAAGGTGCCTTCTAGTATTCTAATATAAATAGCTTCGTTCGCGGAGGAGAAAAAGTCATAACCCCTCTTTTTCTCTTCAGCGTAGTCGGGTAAAAAGTATCCTTTAACCATCTGAAGATAGCCAGCTACTCGTGTACCAAAAACAGTTGAAATCCATTTACTCCCGATTTGGCGTGATGAAGCCACACAGACACATACAAAAAATCCAAAAAAAGTACTATTCGATTCAGTGACCTCCACCGTTCCAATATATTTTTTGAATATCTTTAATGTACAGACATTTCACTTTTACAACTTTATAATAGTACTAGCGGCCGCCCGCGACTTCGTCCGCCTTATATTCGTATATCGCGGATAAAAGGTATTTTTCCAGCTTATGTCTTTCCCCAAAACTCGATATTTTACTAATTTAAATGTGAAGCATATTACCAAGATTTCAAGTTCCTAGCGTAAAAAAATATTTACTGTCCATACAAATTTTCATCCTCTTTTTCATCCCTAAAAGGGATGAAATTTGACATTATAGCCTATGTCCTATTCTGATATATAAGGTACATAACTGGAAAGTCTCTTAAAAAAACATCCAGTAGTTTTTGAGATTAAGTGGAACGTACATACATACTTTCACGTTTATAATATAGTAATAGTATAGAATAATGGTGACAGGTAACTACAGTTACCAAAAGCAACTGTGCTTAATGACTTTTTTTTAAGTTTGTTTTCACTCTCAATTTTATAGTAATTAATAATTAAATAGTTTTGAAATTATTCACAAATTCCTTGTGTCTATTTAGAGACACTACACGCAAACCAAATGTACGAACAGATTTGAATTCATAATGAAAATCGTGATCACAGTTCATTAATAACATTAAGCATTCATGATTGAGATTGCATTGAAATTACATTATTATAATTAATTATGTATGAAAGTGTTGCATTAACAGGAATTTATGGTGTGTATGTATTTTTATGTTCGTACATTTCGTTTTCTTATTCTGCTATTATCTTATTGATGGATCTAAATTCAAATGTAGGCTTCAGATGAAATGAAGATCCTCGTTCCTCTTAAATTGTTAAAAATGAAATTGGCTACACGTATGGAAAACATCCCATGAAACAAAACTAAGCATTTTCATTTAAACCACATTTTGGTGGGTTATTTCTATTTGTTACTACTGGTAACAGTTGTATTTTTTTCCCATTTGTTACCAGGTGGTAATCATTACCACTAGAGTGATTGGGGCCATTGGTAGTGGTAATAGATGGGGAAAAAATCAAATTTACCAGTGGTATCAAGTTGGTTGTAACGGCTGAGAACAACCCATTTTGGCGTGTGGGCGAAAACATTCAATAAAAGCTTCAATAAACTCAAATTTACCAGTGGTATCAAGTTGGTTGTAACGGCTGAGAACAACCCATTTTGGCGTGTGGGCGAAAACATTCAATAAAAGCTTGCTACACATCTTTGCATCTAAACAATACTCTTAACCACAGGTGTTCGAACAAATCGAGTTATTTAGTTCAATAGCGGTCAGCTCATCTGCATAACGATAATTTTATCGTTAAATACGGTTTACACGACACGGGACGGACGCGATGCGACATGGTTTTGTTTTTTTTCTTGTCGCCATGTTTGCGGTTTGTTATAGTGTCATTAAATTACGGTCGTTCGAGGTTTTTCTTTTCTGGAAACCGATCGACCCTTCTTTGAGTAACCATTTGGAATCTTAAAATGTAGCATAGCTTCCAGTCACGTAGCACGGCCAGTGATACGTCAAAATATCGGGTATAAATAATTTAAACAACAATTAATAAAACTAATGGTTATTCCTCGATACGCTAGCACACGAAAAGAAGTCGTAGGGGGTGGGAACGTTTTAAGCCGGTCTGTGCGCCGACCATGAGTTCGACACGAGCGGGTATCGAGCGCTCGATGACGGTCTATCTCTTTCGCACTATCTGCGCGTGCGAGAGAGGTGCACTGACTCTCGATACGAGGTACTCGCTAGCGCCGATCGTAAAGTCAGCTCATGGTAGGCACACTGAATTTGCTCCCAGTAGTTAAGGGGTGTTACCGCCACCATGTCCGTACTCTCCTGGATCTTGGAAGTCGCCGTGGAGATGTGGACGAGCTGAGGGACGTCAGCTGTCAGCTGCGCCAAAGGTCTTGGTGGCTCGAGCCGTAAGGTAGCACCCCAATATAGGGGTACAAACACTAATTCACCGACTTCCAAAAAAGGAGGAGGTTATATGTATGTTCGATGGTTTGTATTTTTTTTTAATCAAAGACTCGGAACGAGTACAGAATAAAAACAATCTTAGCTGTTGCTACACTTTAAAAGTAAGTATACAATTACTTGGCGACGTATGACGATGACGACGGACGCTGAGATCAGCGAACGTGCACCTGTACTTGCGCAGAGCAACGTTTTCTTATAAAAAAGGTAAATTTCAAATTTTTGTATGATTTTATTTTTAACTAGGTACCGATAAAAAAAGAAGGTTGACCACCTTGTAAAAAGCGTTTAACTCGACTACAGTTTAAAATTGTGCCACTTTATCGTGGCAATATTTTCTACCATAAATTAAGTATTAAATAGAAGCCGTTTCGTCGAGTAAAAAAATCGTGATAATTTGCTGTCGTGCCCTTATACCTGTTCTGAGTGAACTTTCACGGCGTTTTAAAGAAACCTGTTTCCACTTAGCGTGTTTTCTTGGTAAAAATTTGCTAAAAATCCGTTGATACATGAGATTTGAGGTAAAGAGGTCCAATTGGGTACTTTCCTGTAGTCAACATAAATGATGTCACGCTTGCAGTTAAATATTATTTCTTAAAATACGTAGAAAACATTGATGAAAACTTATTTTTAAGCTTTTGGCGATTTTAAAATGATCAAAAACTAAAAATAGGAGGCAATTTCACCGTATAGAATTATGACGTCATAAACCTTTTTTCCTTTCAAACTTCATAGTTTCTGACCGTTTTGACACTCCTAAAAAAGAACTGATTTGATCCGTCAGTCAAGTACCTTAATGGAAATATTAAGTTTTCTAGAGGAGCTATCTCATTTCATTTCAGCTCATGCACTGATTAGTACAAAAATCGAATTTCGGTGATATAAAGCCTAAAAATATAATATATTTTATTATAAAGTTGTGAAAATTCAGTGTCTGTACATTGAACTCATTGAAGATATTTTCGGGAAAATAAGTGAAACAGACTATTTAAAGATCACTAAATTGAACTATATTTTATTTTTTGTTTGTGTCTTTGTGGCTTCATCACGGCTAATCTTATTTCAACTATTTTTGATACATGTCCAGCAACAAATGTTTTAAAAATAGTTGAAATCCGGACAGCCGTTTTGGCGTGATGAAATTACGATAACACGTACAAAAATATTATTCTGAAACATGCAAGGAAATATTGATGTTATGTTCCTTATAATAGGCTGCGAAGTATGACGTTTCAGGTGCGGCTAGGACAAGAGGTCGTTAATGGAATTTCATACAAATCATGCAATCCTAGGCCGGCAAAGTCCTCTTTTTTAATTTCCATTCCACATACATTTGTAGCGTAAGCATCATGACATTTTGCCACTTTGCGTATTAAAAAATAAAGCTTTCATTTTTTTGTTGTGTATTTCATTGAATGTTTGAAAAAAGCACTGTACCACAGTATTACAATATATTCCCTACAGTAGTGAAACGCCTTTGATGTCGGGCGACGCCGCCGCTCGTGTAAGTACGGACGCTGTCACGCTCGGATGTGCTAGAGTTGTCAAAAACATAAAATGGTAATAAAATAAACGTTCTTATTATGCAACGATTTATTTACAAGTACGTAACAATAAGCTAGTATGTATTTACAGATGTTAGACATTTTAAGTTTCCTATTATTAAATTTAACTATGTAATTTATTCGCATGCGTATGAATAACTTGAGCATAAATGTGTGTGTCGTTGCCGCTTCATTACATCAAAGCGGCTACACGGATTTCAACTAATTTTAGTACACGGGTAGCTGGGCTGGACATCCACGATGGTTAAAGGATACTTTTTACCCGTCTATGCGAACAAAGTTGCAGGCACCTTCTAATCATTCATTAATACAGTCTATGAGGTGTTACATTAAAATACAATAATGAAATTGTCTAGAACATAAAGATTAACATTCATTCACACTGACACTTTACATACATTATAATTATATAGTGTTTCATTAATGAATAACTAACTACCTAAATATCGCTCGGCAAAGGTTCAATGACTACAGCTAACGCTTGTAGGTAGGTACCTCCAAAGTTAAAGCATAAACGAACTTAGGCCCATATGAACAAACGACACTAAAGTTTCGAAATCGCGTTTAAATTGCGGTTTCGTATAATTCCATACCCACTGACTCATAAATATTTTTTTGTGAACAGATACGTAACTTGCTATAAAAAATTTTATAATAAAAAAATAAATAACAAAATGCACTTTACCCGAAACGCGATCCAAACTACGAAAAAATTCGGTTTCTATGCCATCGCAATATCATTATCGAGCCAAGCTAGTCCAAAATAATAGATCTTACTTGACGATATTATTTCCAATATATAAGGGTATAGGTAACTACGTAATAACGAAAATACAAGATAAACAATCTTAACTCGCATCACGGGGAAATCTATGAAATCTTAAATGCTTATTTAATGTGGTCGATGTACATCCGTACACGGAACAGTTGCGCACCATTGTAATAAAACAAAATCATTCACCGCTCACTCAAAAACATGTACGCGCCTGCCCTGAAAGTTTAAAGGCCGAAACACACCGGATGCGTGCGCAGCACGTGCACGTGCGTGTGTGCGTGGCGTGCGCGTTGTATTGTATGAAATGTCATACTAGATGGCACACCGCTTGCGTGGCGTGCACTTGCGCAGTGGTGTGTCATCTCTTATGGGTAATCGTACTTTACAACACGCACGCCACGCATACGCGCACATGGCCCGCGCCGCCCGCTTCCCCGCGACACCCCGCACCGTTGCTCTGCGCAAGTACATTCGTTGCGCAACTGTACGAATATTGTTAAACTGTGACTATACATACCTCGACGGGACATATGGGGCCCGCCTCAGACCTATCCGGCCGTCGATATGTCTTCGGCCGGCAACCCCTTTCGTCCCGGTCTCTGTAGTAATGTACTATTAATATCATAAAGTACCGTCAGCATCGCAAGCTAATAATAATTTTCCAAACAACTTGCTCCTATAAATGACAACATAATTGACGATAATTGCGCAAACGCGCTCACAATTAAAAATGTTTCAAGATCACTAGACATGCTCTTACCATGAGTCGGAGCGGTCAATCTTAGATAATTAGATGGAGTTGGAAATCAATAAATTAATACACACCTAATTTACATGATGCTACAGTTGACTTTTAAAGGTCTGGTGAACTGGAATTGGTCTTTTATTTGCCTTATAATTATGTTTATAGCTTATTGGAAATTGATTTGTTTTATGCAGTTTGCACAATTTATAAAATAGAATAAAACTTATTTAAATTTGATGAAAAATGTGTTTATTTGTAAAACATAGGTACATGGTTAGCGTATATTACAATACAATAAAGCCCTCTATGTCTTGCCGATAGACGTAAAAATATTTGGTTATTCGATGATTTCATTGAATTGGTGACATGCATAAAGATAAAACCAAAATCTAAATACGTCTGTTGGAAATATCAGTCAAAACAATGTCAATATAAAAAATACTTATAAACAATTAATCATAAACCTATGTCATTAATAAACTCCGGAGTTCTGTAGTATTATTTTTGTATTAAGAGTAATGTAAATTTTTGTTCTGTTTTTGTTTTATTGAGCATATGTTTTAAATTATGTCATTCTTTTTAGAACGTTTTTCATTCGAAGTTGTTTTTCATTGCAATGTTACAGTAGCCGCACTCAAGAAACATTCTGCTTTGTAACACTAATTTACTACAGACCCATAACTGAGTCACTAAAATTACTAATAAATTTTCTTCTCTTTGTTTCAAGTAATGACTTTATATAGGTGAACATCTTTGAACTCTGACAATACATTGTGTCTGTAGATACCTTCTAGGTTTAGGCAAGTTGCCAGGCATGAATCAATCAATGACTAAAACCAAAGTCATGCGTTAACCCTTTTCTTGGCAAAATCAATGACAAAACCTTACTTCGCGCCTCGTTATTAATGAATTATAAAAAAAATATACAAATAAATAAAAAACACAAAAAAAATACTAAAAAATCCATTATATATGATACAATGCCAAGAAAAGGTAGAATATACTAATAGTTTTGTTTTGTAGACCCTAATATTAAGTGGACATAATATAAAAAATATTATTATGGAATTTATTTTTTTACAAATAAAATGACAATAAAAATTGAAGCAATAAAGGACGATAAAATGCAAGAGTTACTAAAGAAATGATAAGACGAATTGACTTTGCGAGTTCGTTTTGTCAAATCACTGGCGTGTTTCAGGGATTTATCAAATCACTAAACAAATCTGGTAAAATTACAAAACGAGTTGCCTTTTTTGGCTGATTTCTTCATTTCACTAAACTGATTCAGGGATTTAATCAAATGATTGACTTTTTCTAGACAAATGATAAAATTGATTAGCCATTTTAACATCCTGCGTGATTTGGTCACATCCCTTAGGGATTTGATCAAATCTCTGTAATGGCTATTTCCCTGCGACAAATATAACACATTGCAGTTAAAAATGTGACCTAAGCGTTTAGTTTATTTTTATTGCTACAGTTAATGCCTCAGCCATGCCTGAAATAAACGATTTCCTTATCATATTTTGACGAAGTATGCAACATTATTAGCAGTAAGTCCCATGAGGACCATTAACGTAGACTATTTTTAAGAAAAACATACATATAATCAGCTATCTAAATCAGTCTATATGTTATCCAGAATTATAAAATAAACATTCCTGATAATCTGCAAAGTTCCTAATTTTGAAGCCGGTTATTTTTTTTGCTTACACTACCGCTTGTCTCGCGACTGCCGGTCATAGTCAGCATTATTTCACTAGATGATTAATCGCACCTGTTATTTTTTTGTCGCGTCGTATTTGCTATGTTTTGGGGCCCGTTATGCGTACAGTAATATTGGATACCGTTCAGCCATGCGGTGTTTACCACTGATTACATTTAAGCTGGTTTCTGTTGCGCTTCAGGCGGAGAATAGTACATTGTAGTACGAGGGAGCGAAATAATGCTTTGAGGGCGTATAGAATCCTGTGCGCTGCGGGTCGCTCTAAGATTACTTAACAAGTCAAAACTGGGATCATGAGTCCTAAAGCGTATCATATAAGTATATCATTACTTCCATAGTTAAAAGTGAAATATGTCTCGAATGAATTAAGAATATCTAGAGATTATTTTGGTTAATTCATACTATACATGCACAAACTTATTAACTTGTTTAAACTTTTAACTATACTAGTAGAGAAGGTGCGCGCAACTTCGCCAGTGGACGAGAAAAAATCAAAACCCTCTCTTTTTTCTTTATAAATTACTTACAAATTGACTTAACGATCATTCAATATAGAATTTGAACTAAATATATTTCCTTTATAATTTTATACATAAACACAACTAAGGCTATAACCCTAACATATATATATTTTTTCTTTTTAAAGCGTCGCCTAAAATATCTACTGATCTTAACGGTTCCAAACGATGTGAACCTCAGGCATACTTGGTAGTTTTTCTCTAGCAGTTCTAGACCTTTCTTCGAGATCTAGATTTTTCTAGCAATAAAATATACCAGTTTAATTGAAAATTTACGGATTATCGCATGCAATACTGCAATTTACGGTATGCGTAGCACGCTCGCGTTGAAAGCGTGAGAACTTTTGTCTTTAGTCTCATTCATTCTTGAATATTAGAAGTAGGTACTTACTTAAATATACATATCTAAAGTTATAGATTTCAATGAAAACGAATACGAGTACCTATATCTAAAATCAAAATATGAATTGACTTTAAATTCGACAACATAAACCAGAAAAACCTGCCAAGTGCTAGTCGGACTCCTGCACCGAGGGTTCCGTACAAAACTTATATGCAATAAACGGCCGTATCTATGACAATCCAGTGTTAGCCTAGACCTACTCCTAAGCAATAGTACGCGGTGCGGGGTCATTTCATATTTGTTATATACATAGATAGACAGACATAAAAAATAAGATTTTCAGATTTTTTCGTGGGTTGTGCTGTAAGAGCTACCTTTATGCCAAATTTCAAGTTTCTATGACAACTGAAAGTACCATATAGGCTTTCCATGGACGGCAATTTGTATGGAAACACCTTTTTTAATGTCTGTGTCTTTGGATTGCGTTGACTTTGATGCTTGATTTTATTACAGCTTTAAGGGACCATAGATATAAGTATTTGAAATTAATTTTAACTTGATACCTCCACGTGTTCCTGATAAAAAGGGTCTTGACAGGCAGACAGATAGACAGCCGGACAGACAGACGGACGGTCAAATGAACAACAAAGTGATGCT
Source organism: Hedya salicella (assembly GCA_905404275.2). NCBI lineage: Eukaryota > Metazoa > Arthropoda > Insecta > Lepidoptera > Tortricidae > Hedya > Hedya salicella. Next base: position 11,661,490 of record FR990111.1, on the reverse strand, counting down.
ACAGTATAAGGATTCTCTTTTTTTTCTTTTAGATACGGAAACCTAAAAAACAATAAAAAGTTATTAACTTCTTATATTACTCTGGAAACAATGCTGTTTTTTACATGTCTTTACTACATCAACTACTTCAGATTGTTAATGTTTTGGAGGAATAATACCAAAAAACGTATTTGGACCTCTTAGGTTCGAAGTTATTAGCCTTGCTCCCTGTGCCCTGCATCAGTTTCCTTATTGAAATAAAACAATTTAACGGATTATATCGCGTATATTATCTCATTTTAGTTCCCGACGTTTCGGAAGCTTTCCAGCTTTCCATGTGCACGGGTGGACCAGCCAAACCAGTCCACCCGTGAGTAATAATCGCGGAAACAGAAGAAAATATCAGTTTCCTTGTTACTGAGGGTCATGGTTATGTCGTCAAAAAATCTCTTAATATCTGCAGCCGAGTGTAGCGCAATGAGGACAGAGTCAAGAAATGTTGTAAAACTGCTACTCAGCGTCCCCTTAGAACTGGCCCGCCGACCTTACGAAGCGAGCGTTATGTAACGGTGCATACTTAGACACAGCGAGCAATCAAACTAAGAAGTATCTGAAGCATCATTATTGCAGGTGCGTGCGTAATAATTGCACTTAAAAACTTCACAGCGGCCTGTATTATGAAGTAATTCCTTGGCAAGTGAACATTTAAACAAAAGACAAAAATTCATTTGTTTTTGGACAGTATACGAGTACAGATATTGACCTGTGGTTATGGGCTCCCCTTTTCAGCACTTAGACCGTGAAAACCGGGCCACGATGGCCCGGCCGTAGGGATTATGCTACCTAGGGCTCTGGCCAGCGTAACTTGGTCCAAAAGCGCACAATCGACATTCAGTGTGCCCCTTATTAGAACCTAATGGTGCATATCTATCTAGCTAGACACAAGACTCCTGTGTGAGGCATAAGTATCCTTCAAATGCTTAGTTTAATTAAGTAATGAAACTAAGCATTTCTATTTCTACTCATTTGTCGATTATTGTAAGAGCTATAATGATATGTCTTCAATAACTAAACGCTTAGGGATCGTTGCTCCGCGTGCCCCTCATTAGAACCGGCCTGCTGACCTTGCGAGGCAAGTCGGCATACAGCGGTGCATACCAGTCGCAACAACCCGGGACACTAGACATGCAATATTACAAGAGAGAGTACAACAGTAACTAAATAATCTGGATCGACACAGCGTGTCCCTCTAGAACCGACTTTGCGAGGCGTATATAGCTGTGCATACCGGTCTAGACGCGTCACTGCCACAGACATTCCTGAACCATCGGACTAGACATTTGTTGCTTGCCAATGTTTCAGAAGATAACCTAATACATATGTCCAGTAACTAAACACTCTAGGCTGAATAATCAGCGTGCTCATTAGAACCGGCCGACCTTGCGAGGCTAGCGTGTATAGCGGTGCATACCGGTCGCGGCGCGGACTCAGTGCCCCGGACATTCTTGCGCTGTCAAACATTTGAAGCATCTCATGTGTCAATATTAGCATCAAGCACTAACAGATCCCAGAGTTAGAAGACTTGAGGATAAGTTAGAGTAACTCAAACGCATATTTGGCCTGGGTAATATTAAAGCACACTTAGAGCATTCAACTATTTAAGATAAGCAGTCATGTTATTGTCACAACCGAACCAATTTTCATGATTTGTTACGGGCGAGTTAAATACGTACACGTACGGAAAAGTTCTTATTTCTACAAACGCATACGATAAAAAAAATCACCGAAAAAGAAAAAAAACACACACACTGTGGGTTATTTCGGCGGTACTTTGGCAGGGAATGTATCCGTTTGACATCTCCTCTGGGCAAATGCACGAAGATAGCATAGAATAAAAAAAATACATTAATTTGCCTCTAAGTATGACACGGCTGTTAAGGTGGTGAGCTGATAGCACCGGATTTTGCATCATTATTCTTTACAATTTTGAGGAATCTTAATAAGGCTGCCAACAGATTGAAGACCTAGTGCGCGAGCCTAATTTTATTATTGAGACCAAGGCGTCCAGACTCCGCTGGAGAGGATGGGAGAGGATCGTGCCACCAAAATCGCTTATTTTGGAGGTCTGAGTGGTCGCAGACCCGTAGGACGGCCTAGGTATCGCTGGAGTGATGAATTCCAAAAAGATCTCAGGGACCTAGACATCCATAACTAGCGCGAGCTGGCTCAGGATCGCGAAGCGTGGCGTAAACTGGTGTCGGAAGCCAAGATTCACTTTGAGTTGCTGCGCTCAGCTAGTTAGTTAGTTTGAATAAGGCTTGAAGCGGAGCGGTGTGAAATTAACCAATCACATTCCGCTAATTAAAATTTGTTCGTGTTGGTTTCAACAGCGACGCACCCTGATTGGTCCATTTTGCATAGCTCCGCTTCAATCAATGGATTGACAGTCTTTTAGACCCTAAAATGTGTGGAGATTAATCTTATTTGATTTTAATGCAATTATTATTTTATATCATTATGATCTCATCATTTTCCAAATAAACCTTTAAAATGCTAAAACTGTAGGGTGTGTTCTGAATACATCTCCGCATTAACATTCCACGAAACAATGAAGAAATTACATAAAATGCAGCGTTGCCAAATTAGCACATGATACATCAGAAGTAAACCCTCTTGAAGCTCAGAAATAAAACCTTTTCATCAAAGGCCTCTCATCAACGTTGCAAAACTATTTCACATAAACTTAAAACGTCGTTAACCTTGCAATTAAGAAATGAAATATGAATATTCATTCACGCTATTAAAATCCCATCTACATCGTTTTAAGTGCAACAACTCCATTTGCAGAAGAGCGTACGTCACTACAATTTCCGTAAGAAATATGTCCTTTATAGCAACAAACTAAGGTTATCATGGACACAACTGTGATCTTTTCGGCATCAGAATAAGGACTCGATACAATGGCATACTTTGTGGTATTTGTGTGTGCGGTTTTCATTGTGGGGTCGTGATCATTTTATTGATAATTAAAATTACCAACGAGACCTGACAAAAATAATAAGTAGATATTTTTGATAACTTGTATTTTTGTATGTGTCGCTGAAGCTTCATCACGCCAAATCGGCTACATGGATTTCAACTATTTTTAATATTAGCTGGGCATCACAAATGGTTATAGGATACTTAATACCCGACTACGCTGAAAATAAAAATGAGGGTTTTGACTTTTTCCCTCTGCGAACGAAGTTGCGGGCATCTTTTAGTAGATGTAATAAAACTGTCGTCAATCGTTACGAGTCGGTGACGACATTTGATGGCTAGGTGCATATCGCGTATTACAAGTAGTGCACTAATATACACTTTACCTAACTGTATTTATGGATGGTTGAAAGACATTTAGAATGCACGGATTCCATCATTCACTTGTCTTCATTCTCTATCTCCCGTCATCTTCTCACTTGCATCGTCCCTGTTTATGTCATTTCTCACGCAATCCATCCACATTTTCCTTGGTCTACCCCTTCCCTTACATCCACATGCATATCTAATCTTCTCGTCACATGACTCTCATCCCTCCGCATAACATGCCCATACCACCGTAGGCGATTTGCTCGCAGCTTATCGACTATGGGTGCTACTTTCAGGTTTCCATGTACTATTCCTTATCCAATCCATTCTCGTCACGCCACTTATCCATCTCAATTAGAATGAACTTATTTGTCGCACTTAAAAGAGTGTTTACATATGGGAGCAGTAGAACATTCTTTGACCCATAACATAAAGGCCATAAAAATAAAAATCATTTCACCTGTGTTAGTGTTTAAATACTTGAATACCTTAACAAATATGGCATTAGGGACAACATTAACGGAATAATCGTAAAACTGATTCGTTGTTGTATTTCATTTTTTTTTATTTCTATTTTCTTTCTTTAAAAATGCACTTTACGGCCACGACACGATACCGACAGCAGGTCGTCTTATATAAAAGTCTCATAACTGTCTGGCTTAGCTTTGCACTCGATAATTGCATGCGAATGTAATTACTAGAACAGCTGTATAATTCAGAAAGGCCTAAGTTTATCAAAATAAAGTACACTTACTGCTTTTTTATAAACTATGATCATTTTAATTATTTTCAAAAGACATGTCGAGGTAAAATAACTTTATTCAGGAATTTATTTGAAATAAAAAGTCAATTCACGATACCTAATTTAATCACTTGGGGAGGTTTTACCTCCATTAAGTAATTAGGAGTTGCCTCGACAACCAACCGTCAAAAACTTTCATTTTATAATGTTTTTTAAACTATCCCAAATATTGGCCGTAACAGTTTTTTGCTATAAATGTAATTCCCACAAATTAATTTAAAAAGATCTTGATGTTTTTTTTAACAGTATACTTCTAAAATTACCGCGACCGTTAAATTGGTCCAACCATAAATTCTTAACCGTGTGTTGTTCAGGAATTCCTAAGGCCACTTCCGACTCCATTCAACATTCAACATAATACATTGCATGGTCAACAATATACGCAGCTAAAAGCTGCTATTCAAAAATGGTTTGCAAACTTTAAAACGGACAACTTACCACCTCAAATTGGAAATCAAGTAAAAGTTAACCCAAACCAATGCTAAAAATACGCTGACGCTGCGTTATCGCAGTGACGTGTCTTTCGCATCACGATTTTACCACATGCCCTCGACACCGCTGCTCAATAAACGCTGACGGTGCGTTTACGCGGTTAAATGTATAGAGAAATCGTGACGTATAAGACATGTCACCGCCTATACACAGCGTGAAATAAATAAAATAAAATATCACTTATTTCACAGTGTTGCTCCATATTTTGTGTTGCTAACAATAGACTTAGCCCTAGTCAGTAGATTGATTAAAATATAAAATGATTACAACTAAACAATTCACAAAGACAGAGAGAGAGAGCTTCGGTGTGGGAGACATTTGTAAAAATCGTGACGTAAGGCACGACACTCCGATAACGCACCGTCGTCAGCGTATTTTAAGGTTTGGTTTGGGCGAAACTTAAAGGCTTGTAAAAACATACGTATCTAGGCTGTCACCTGTTCTGTCACGCTCCGTTACGTCACTCCCGATTGACCAAAGCCATTACTCTAAAAGCTTTAACTCTAGTGCTCTTGTTAGTACATTAAGTGACCGCAAGAGTGCGCTGGTGTCGCAAGTTAACGGTGAGCTCTTAATTGAGACTGGTCAGATTTGAAACCTAATTTCTGGTGCCTTTTTGAGCAAGGGCTTAACTGTCGCCAAGAAGGTTGACTTGAACGTCGTTTCATCCTGGTTTTGAATTGAAAATATTTACATACAACTTTGTAAGAATATGTATATTTTACAGTCAACTGCAGAGTAAACTGGCTGCCATTACAAACAAATATCAGATCATAGAAAGGACTTTATTCCTATTTCTAAGGTACATACATATATAATTGATAGATTCAGACGTTACTTTGCGGAATTCCTTATTAAATGTATAGATTTCCTTTGCTTTTTCGCGAAATAGTTATTGGAAAGTTTATTGTCACATCTAACCAAGACACTATTTCACGAAAAAGCAAGAGAACTATAATCAGCTAATGTACATCTTCAGTTTATGTTTGATTATGTAAGCCATTCAAAACTTATATTCCAATATATTTTTCCACGGAATAATAGTGTTACTGTGATTAAATGGTTTCATACTTGTATTCTTTTCAATAACACAGGAATCAGCAAAATTTAAATACCCCTTTTTGATTTTCGAATGACTTTTCTCATTTCTTAAGATTAGTTTTTACATATGGCAACGAAATGGTACCAAATTTGTGGTATCTACGTTCTTGTATTCGGTCGACTTTTTGTAACGGATTTTGACCCAATTACATTTTTGACATTATGTCTCTGTCAGGTCAAGGTAGGGGCTGAAAGTTGGAGTGATTATTAATTATGAGCCAGCAAAAAACTGACATTTGCCAATTTTAATATACCTTACAGGGGCATATCTCCTTCCTTATCATCCTAGACCCTTTGGCAAAAAAAATTAAAACGTTCAACGCAGTGTGCAACTCCAGCTTGTAACTTAACGCTTTCGCTGCATGTACTTAGTTTCCGGAGAGATGTTGGCTCTTTGTGCTTATACTACCAATTGTACAATGGGGAATGTTCTGAAGAACTTTTTGAGTTAGTGCCACCGTCACGTTTCCATCATCGCACCGCCCGCCTCAGAAACAATACTTTGTTTGTGGGGATGTACTCATCCCCGCTATTCAGATGCTTGGCATCCCAAAAATAAACGGGCATCATCACAGGCATGCAAGTTGTGGAATAAGCTTCCCCCTGAGGTGTTTCCAGAGCGCTAAAGCATGGGATTCTTCAAGAAGCGAGTTAGCAGAGTACTCAAAGCTTGGCAATGTATGGGCGACTTCCGGTGTTGCACATATCCACGGACGACGATGACCACTTTCCATCAAGTGGCTCGTCTGCCGTTTGCCACGTAACACATGAATAAAAAAGAAATGTGTTGGACTTATTGTTATTGAACTTCGCTCAGCTCCATAAACGCATAATAAGCGTTCATAATCATGCTGCATTTTATAACTGGAATGTATCGGCCACATATGAACTTACATATGCATTGAAAGTACTAAGCGCATGTATGCACTCACAGTAGCGTTCAAGCCTGTAAGTGAAGCCAGCAAAACGCGTATATGCGTCTAATGCAGTGAATATGGCTAAGGGATATGACCAAATCACGCACGATGTTAAAATGGCGAATCCATTTTATCATTTGCCTAAAGAAAGTTAGTCATTTGATCAAATCCCTTAATCTGTTTAGTAAAGTGATGAAATCAGCCAAAAAAGGCAACTCGTTTTTTCATTTCACCAGATTTGTTTAGTGATTTGATAATCTCTGAAACACGTCAGTGAGTTGACGAAACGATCTCGCAAAGTCAACTTGTTTTATCATTTCACTAGACACGTTCAGTTAAATGATAAAGTCTCTACTGTAACATGCTAAACAGTGTTTTTTGCACCTAAGTAAGTTATTATATTTGGAGGTCAGGGGTTCAAGAAGTGTTCCTGTGAAAATTCTAAAGTAGAATGCAGATTGATCAAACTTAATTGTATAGTAAAATGTTATATCTACATAATTACGTCATTTCACTGAACAAGTTTAGGGATTTTATAAAGTCACCTAGGTGACTTTATCATATCACTGAAAAGATTTGGATTTTTTCCTTACGAGAAATACGTCGATCCTAATCTTGTTGAAGTTTTTCCGGGCCAACAATAGCACAATAATGACCTAATTCAAACCCTAAGTTCAGCAATAATTAAACCAAACAATGACTGGGAAGCCTCAATTCAATTGTATTGTACATTTGACAGAATGAAAGTAATGACATGAGCCGTGACCCAGGAAGGTCGGCAAATTACTTGCGAAGAGGTCTTTTATATCAATCTCAGGTTATTCTTATGTAGATTGTATGATAGTTAATATAAAGTTGACTTCCGTTGCAGACTTAAAGTGAAGTTACGGTCTTTTTGCTTTGAAATGCGCTGGCGCAGGGCAAGTGAAATGACGCAACGAGGCGCTTCTCTTATTTACTAGTATGGTGGTTATAAGTACTTTATATAACCACGAAGAAGTATATATACTAAGTAATTTTCTTGTGAGGACTATTTTAACCCTCAAATAAGCACAAGAGTTTGGGTTTATCTGTTTCTCTGTGGCATCGAAGCTCCTATCGATGAACGGATTGTGATTTTGTTTATCACAACACAACAAAACGATTATAAATATGATTTATTTAGGCTGGATTTCACCAAACTTTTATTCCTAGAATTACGCCTAGAATTTTTATTTCTATATGCGTTGGGGTGATAGATGAGGTGAGGTATTTTATTATGTCCGAAACTGATTTCGCCGAACAGGTTTCGCATAATTTAGTTACTTATTCATAAAATAGAACGATCTAAATAATGAAAAGAATTCAAAACGCCGACTGGATTTGAACTAGGGCCTTGTGCCTTGCCGGGGCGCAAGCTCTGCCAATTGAGCTACAGAGCCCAGTCAGCTTGTCTTAAAATTTTGTCACTATTTTTTTTTTAAGAATAAGAGGAAAATAGTTTCTTTGTGAAGAAATTCACTTTAACAATCACGAAAATCGTGATGGTAAAACATAAAAAAAAATCAAAATAGTTATAGGTAAAAAACTTAAGTAAAGCCACTCTTGTATGTAGTAGTTTACAAAATTGATATATGTAATTTTTCTACTATGGAACGTTAAATTGCCTATACGGATACGTTACTACATCATACAACAGGTGACTTACTTAAGTTTTTCACCTATACTGAATATAAATTTGCCCTCAAGTAGTACGGTCAAGTATTACAGAGATGATGCAACACCCCACGAACTCGGATATCGTTGACCTTTGCATGGGCCACGCCTTTACAAGCTTTTTATTAACTTATTGCAACGCACTAAAAAAACGACTTCGCAAAAAATAGGGTCCTGTTTTTTAAATTATGTTTATTCATTGGTTTTTCAACGGTTTCTCCTGCGAGGCAATACCCTCGCGACCAATGAAACGGAATCACACCGCAGGTTTGTTTTTCCCAGCCAATATCGTTTTCAGTTTTTATACAATACTGAACTTATGTTTCTTATTAAAGGATTTATTTTAAAGCTTCATTCAAATAATGTATATTCATCAAAACAGAAACCAAATAATTTACTTTTACCGGGACACGGTTCTTTCTCCATAAAATCATTATTTTGCTGTTTTATATTCTATTCTTTTTTAAGTTTTGATATGTTTTCTTGAAGAACTACGCAATGAGTTTATACTCAAAACATATATTTAGGATAGGCTACGTACAAACATTGTAATAGATAAGACTTATTTCGAAAAAAATACTGACTGTTGAGTTTGTTTCGGCTTCCTTCACCTCAGTGGTCTCCTCTTGGGAAACGCCGTAGAGTCAGACTTGTAAAAGTGCCCTTGCGGCCTACTTACAGAATAAAGATCATTATTTCATTATTCTTCAAAAAATACTTGAAGAAAATCGTGACACGAAAACGTGTACCTAGTCTAACATACTAAAACCTGCTAAAACACAATGAAAATAATCAAGATCTCTGAATATTGTAGCGAATAAGTACACTACCTTTTTAGTCACGTGCGTTGAGACATCGGAGAATTTTGTTTATTGAAAGTAAAAGTAGAGCGCCCAAGTGCGAGACTGACTAATTTTATTTTACCTATCATTAAAATATACTTTGGCTAGCCATCTTAATGTTATAAATTATAATTATTCCCAAATGGGTAGCATAAGGAGTTTCTGAGGTATAGCGCTGTAACAGGAGGGACAGACATACAGAGTCGTACTATAGGGCTTATTTAGGTACAGGACCCTAAAAATAACTAGAGTTTTACTGATTTCCGAAAAACCTCATTAATCAATACGAAGACCTAAAGACCCCAAATTGATTTACAATCACCTGTCACATCAAGATCGGCAATAAACCAATCAATACTGTACAGTCAGACCGATAAGCGATGACATAACGTGACAACAGGTAGACTGTTGTGCAATGAGGATGGACTCGCGTACAGTAAGTAGGCTTGGATTTTAAAGCCTTAATACTCACCGCGTATAATTGTCACCGCCAGTATTTCCGCAACCATCAAATGTTCAAGGAAAAAAGCCTTCTTCGTGTATTCGTGTAGTGATGATGAGCCATTCACTGCATTTCAATACTATGCGAGAAAAAAGTTACTTTCGGATCTATACTATTAACAATGACCATTTAAAACACGAGGACTGACCATCTCCATATAAAAAGCAGTTCCCCGATATGTACAGCTTCATCTATGTATAAGAATTATTTTATACATTACTTTTTTTTTGTATATGTCGTTGTGGCTTCATCACGCCAAAACGGCTTAACGGATTTCAACTTTTTTGGCACCTACACTGGTAGCTGGGCATTTACAGATGATTATAGGATACTTTTTTTCCGACTACTCTAAAGTAAAAAAAGGATTGTGACTTTTTCTCTTCCACTAACGAAGTTTGGAATTAGTACAAAGAATTGAATGCTGACTGTACACCAGTTAATGACACAAAGACGTCAAACATTTCAGCATCCCGCATTTCTCGGCTACCCGTGACTTTGTGCAATCTTGTTAACACCTCTCTGCCTATAAACCTACTTAGAATGTCGCCCGATAATGGCGGCTCACGTAACTGGTGAAATGGCGTTGACACATCTGACACTTCCCACACGACCATCCGCGACCATTCAATCTGTGAGCGTGGTTTTTTAGAGCTCCGTAGCCAAAATGGAAAAAGCGGAACCCTTATAGTTGAATCATATCCGTCCGTCCGCATGACACACGCATTTTCCTCAAAAACTACAAGATGTATGAGTACAGATGTCGTTTGTAAGCCGCTACTTAGTTTGATAATTAAATACTAATTTTAAAAAATCTATGTGTGTTTTCAGTAAATATCAATTGTCGCACATATTTCGACAGTTCTTTTAAAAAAAAACCTATTGAGGTTATTTAAAAAAATGATTTAATGTTTACTTTCGGAAATAATCGCTCCGATTGTAGCATCCCCTCTATTTTCTAAATCTTATCGTCCAAAAAATATGAAACAAATTACAAAGATAAAACTTATGTATATTTTCAATGAAAATTATTTTCATCATGATCGGATATAACATTTTTAAGTTATTGGCGAAAAACGGCGCTTCTCAACAAAAAGACGGAAGTGCCGTCGAGATATATCTTTTGCTAGTGCACTTTTTGATCTGTAGTGCATTTTTTGTATGAACGGCTGCGGAACCCTACACTGAGCATGGTCCGGCATGCTCATGGCCGGTTTTTTTACCACATAAAATGTATATAAAGGGTAGGTTACTAGATACACATTTTGAAATACCTGACAAAATTCCTGATTTGCGAATAAAATTCCTGACGCTTGGGTCGAGGACGGGAGAATAAAAACTATAATTTACAGAGGTTTTGAAAAATGCCTGACTCTTTTTCGTATCCCGGTCGCAATCCTGACAAATGCCCAAAATTCCTGACGTATGGTAACCCTACGAGAAGCGCCAAAGACACACTAACTAGTTAAGGGGCTGTTTTGATGGCATAGATATTCATTTGACTTTTGCAGCTACAAATTACAACTTCTTACTCACTGGTCTATTGAAAATTGTATTTCTACGAGTGACAATTACAAGTTTTGTAAACGCTTAAAGCACGACGGCAGCTCGTTATTAATTAATAGCTTGTCTGATAAAGTTCACAGTCTTATTTTATACGCATTGATTTGGTTTTATTATCATGAGCCTGAAATAAAACAAGTTTTCATTCGAAAACCTGCATATAAACGAATTGATCGATTATTCTGCAGGTTAATGTCCGAATACTAACTCTACTTACTACTGGTAATATTGTATTCCGAAATTGCCTACAAGTTGTGAAGGTACACGTTTAATTTAGCGCCCTCTGTGAACAACGGTGGTTACTAAGCAGAACCCAGAGCGTATCGTTCATACGCCGAGACTGACCGCAAATTCAGAATTGGAGTAGTTATTCTACTTGGCGATAGATGTCGCTGATGTCAAACCACAATGTTAGAGCTTTAATAAAAATCTTAGTGAATAAATTGTGTTAGTAGTTAGGTATCGAGATTATAATTAATTGTTATTTATTAGGAACAGTAACTTATGCGTAACATTATTAACATTTCGTGAGTTGTATTTAACAGCCTAAAAGTTTTAATATCTCCGTAAATCTAAAAGTTAGGTTTGATTTATTATCATATCATGATTAATACCTTTTGAAAAACATAGTTTATGGTTTTGATAAAGCAACTTTACGCAGTTTTGTAGTAAAATATTCCAATTAAATAAGTTTTAGGGTTTTGTTACTACTTACATGATCATTTTGCTCAATAAATCTCAAAAAACGAATTTCTTGTTACAACGTGGTGATGTATAAGATGTACCTATGTCTATTCCATTTTAGTAGCTTGCTTTTCGGAACTAGGTTATCTAGTAGTGCCAATCTAATGTTTTACTGTTTTCCACGTAAAAAAAAACCGTATACGATACGCCATTTTTATGAACACTAGCCACCGAGTACTTACCTAGTTGCCTACGACAGTTTTAAAAATGACTTTTTTCGATCTTTCTAATCGATAAAAGTAAATACAGCCTAACATGAGCGAGAGGGACGGCACGTTTCGAACTTCGAATTTCAAGTTTCGGAGTAACCCCTCTGATCTTCTCCTTTCTTCCACAGAGCTACAAAGAAAAAGACGCCGGTAAAGTGGTAATCTACTCGACAACCATGGGCATCGTCCGCAGCACCTACCAGCGCTGCAACCTGGTGAAGAAGATCCTCAGGAACCTGCTCGTGAAGTACGAGGAGCGGGACGTCTTCATGAGCACCGAATACCAGGACGAGATCAGGGAACGGATGAAGAGTGACCAAATCCGGATCCCGCAGTTGTTCGTGGACGGCCAGTATGTTGGGGTAAGTTGATTTTTTTAGCTAATGGTACAACGAGACGAGTCACGTTTATCGATAGATAAAAGTGACCAACGATTAAGAGATCTTTTATATTTTTTACCCGACTGCGCGACGCAAAGGAGGGTAATGTGTGTATCAGTCGGGACCCATTGTTGGAAAGATTTGCGTCGATCTAGATTTCTTATGGGTGCCGACTGTTTAAAATCGCTATGTTCCCCATTAGAATTTATTATTGTTTTATGTGAGTATCGATATTGAATCATGAAACATTTCCATTATAACTTAACAAATTTCTATGGTAATATTTTCTTCTGTTTCCGCGATTATTACTCATTGAAATAAAACAATTTAACATAGCAGATGTCAAGCACCGTCGGTGTAATAGGTCTGCAGTTTGTGAACATGTCATTGACAAACCAAACCACTCAATTAAGTTTGATAAACCTTCTATCCTTGCCAAAGAAAAAAGATATTTTCCCAGGATGCTACGCGAGGCTATTGAGATTAAAAAGCATCCTAATTTCAATAGAGAAGATGGATTGTCACTACCACCAGCTTGGGATCCTGTAATACATCTCATCAAGGAACAAGCAAGACACAGGACTGCAAAACCTTAATTTCCGAACGGTGTAAAATATCTTATCTGTTTAAAAGTAGTTTAATAGTCTCTGTTTTTAAATATTATAATTAGTAATGAGGTAGCCTGGGAGTTTTTCTTTGCAGCGTTTCTTTTCTCCTCAGTACGCCTCATTTGTGAAATGCTGCTTGGTAAATTATTAGAATAAAATAATTAAGCCCTTCTGGCACATGTGTAACTGTCTTTACAGCTTAGGCCCATCTGGCATGTATGTACACCTTTATTTGTGTTTTTTCAAAAAATGGGTAGTTTGCACAAATTGTAACTTTGACAGAGGAAAATACATCTTTTCTCAGTCCTCCCGTGACCATGGAAAGCTGGAAAGCTTTCGAAACGTCGGGAACTAAAATGAGATAATATACGCGATATAATCCGTTAAATTGTTTTATTTCAATAAATTTCTATGGTACTGGACTTGTTTTTTTCTTGTTAATGTTTTTACGCAGTCGGTTTTTTTTTTTTTTTTTTTTTTAAATCCTGAATAGTGTAAGATGACTATTATGCAAAAAACAGCGAAACATTACATTAAGCATCAACCTAGTGAAGATCCTAAATACTCTTAGTCCTTGGAGACTTCTTCATCAGTAAACAGTACCTTCTAGATTTAGTTCAGGGTTACTAGATTTGGTTTAGGATGAAGTCCGACCAGATCAGGATCCTGCAGACGGCGGAGCTCATTATTTAATTTCAAGAGGACTTGAATAAGGTCATGAAATAAGCAAGACGGTAGGATTTGTCCTTCATGGAAGACTTTGCTACCAACAATCTATGTCATCGTTAGGTACTCCCTTAAATATTGTTGGTACATATAGTTACACAGATCAAAGCGCAAAGAAAAAACTCACTTAGGCTCACAATTTTTCTGTGGTATATTAGAAATGGATCTCTCAATAACTGAAATATTGGTGAAAAAACTACTTCGATTACATAAAAAACTACTTGAGATACAATAATGTTAAAAACTCATGTTTGGACTGTCCCAAAAAATGCTACCTGTTAGCGTGTGACGTCACACATACACAGTACTTAGTATGGGGAAATCATGAACTTTGTTTTCATCTATGTTAAAACTTGCGTTTATCTAAGCGGTTTCATAAGAAAAGTAACCATACATTTGATGTATCTTTCAATGGTATTATTAGTTTTTAATATTTTCATAATTTAAAAATAGACTTTCCCAGCCAACTTATAAGGGTCATAAAACAAGCTACAAAGGTATCGAACGCAAACATTTTGCGTATTTCCTTATTTTTCTTCAGGACCTTGCATAATTTTCTACAAATTTTGAGATCAAGCATAATCCTTATAGTGCGCTCACATGTAGTGAACTACATCCCAGTAGTTCTGTGGTCCGTGTGGTGCTAATTTACCCACTTTAAAAACCACAAAGAACCACAAAATTATGTTTCATAAAAACGATTGTTGGTGCACTTAAATTAAAAAATATTATGTAATTCATATTACGCGGTACTTCCTTATTACATTGTAAAGTAATGTATCCCATTAGTTCTAGGTTTTAATTAAGACAGTATTAAGAGCCTGCCCTGCAAAGAGGTTGCCACAAAGCCGGCAATATCACATCATCATAATGGCGAGTCAGGGTTGTCACTAACCACTTTTATAAACCTTTATTTTGTGGAGGAGAAAAAGTCATTACCCCTCTTTTTCTTTAGCATTGTTGGGTAAAAAGTATCCTATAACCATCTCTGGATACCCAGTGTACCAAAAATACTTGAATCCGTTTTATTAATTTATTAATTAATTTATTTATTTATTGACCTTCAAATAGTCGGTAACACTATTTTTTTTTAATATTTCTTCAATGTACATACATTTAATTTGTACAACTTCACTTAGATACAAAAATTTAATGTAAAGTTATTAAACGAACTTAATAGGGTATAAAGAGGGACATCGTAAGAAGGATCGTGGTTTCAGTGGCGTAGCGTCCATATAGGCCGATTCCCACCGGGTTGCCCAAGGAAAGGCTTATAGCCACCTTTTTCTTTAAGTATAAGAAAATGAATACGCTTCGGCTTCCCGTGTAATTTTCCTGACACCACGCCTCTGCGGGTTTTGGAGGGTGAATAGGTAAAGGTTGGTGTGTAGATTTGTGTGACTTGTCAAGGTGTATGTATAAATCTAATAAGTTTCACTGGATGCGGATGACGCAGAGGACCGGCTTTAGCGGCGTACCATAAAGTGAGGCCTATGTACCAGTTGTCCAAGAGTGGACGTCTTGTTGCGGATGATGGTGATGAAACTTCACCTCCCAATCAGGGGTGGTAAAAAAAGTACTCGATAATGTAGAGAAACAGGTACATACAATTATTTGTGTAAAATGAAAATATGTATTTTTCGTCCAGTGTAAACACCATCCGTGAAAAGAAAAGAAAATAAAACTTTTTGGGAAATATACAATGACATAGTGATTGCTGCTGATTTGATTTACAATTACAATGTCTTTGATATACGGCTTGACATTTTATTCACCGTTCAATATTTGTGTTCGTGTTGTACTCGATTCTATTTGAGTTTGTACTTACTTACGCTATGGTTCTCAGTGAGTGAAATATCTTATTTTTGTGAGTTATTTCTATATATTTTTTAAACACCCGACGTGATATTTCCCTAGTATAAATATTTTTTTACTGTGGATACATTGGTCGAAAATTACTTTTATTGTTTATTTTCTTCCTAATACATATTGGCAGATCAAAGTAAAAATGCATTCATACGAGGGAACTCCACAAATGACACGACGAGTGTTTAAAAAATATCTTACAAACAATATGATGTAAAAATAAACTATTTGTAGATTCTGAGTTCACATGACGTATTCACATGAACAACGTTTTGTATAAGAGCAACCTTGAAATCGCGAAAAATAAATCAGCTCTGATAGTGAACTTTAGTATGAAACAGCTGTTTCTTTTCGCGATTTCAGGGTTTGCTCTCATTCATGGGAATGAGCACATCGCATACACAAATTTTCAACGGTGAAGAAAATGTCACCTGTATAAGTAACGTAAAGTTTAGTTTTGTAGTTAAATTTTCTTGCAGGTATCGGTACTCGTCAATTACAAAAAAAGAAGAAGCTTACATCTGTTTAAAATACTAGTGACAACCCTAGTGCGCCAGGATATTACTGGGGCAGTAATGGCAGGTAGCATTCTCTAGCGCATTGCTCGCCGCTCGCCGCTGCTATTGACTTTACTGCAGCGTATCTGTTAGGGTTGCCGCATAATAATGTTATAAAAATATTTTTCCTGTATTTTTACGTTAAACATTTTTAAAACAGACGAACTATTCTTCCATTATTTTCCGAGAACCTTAGTTCGAGGCCATTCGATTGATGTTTGTTGTGTATGAAACTTAATATGAATATAACTTATCCACTTCGTAAACTAATTCTGGTGACTTTGACCTAGTTCTGGTTACCCAATGATGGATAACGGCTTTACACTGTGTGTAAACCCTTATACACGTGACTTATACGATCTTTACAAGGTATAGTCCTTTATCAGAAACAAGGTCACCTTTCGATTTCATCACATAAAATTTAATAATCGTACGAAATAGTTTGGTGCTCAAACTTTTGGGTAACACATTCTAAACTAAAGTATATACAGAAGCTATATGTAATGAATACACTTTATCAATAGAACAAATATGAACTAATTTTGACGCTAGAAGTAATATATTAAACGAAGTTTGTGACTCGTTGTTAATAGACAGCTAATTTCTACATTTCCGAAAAATAAAATTTTGAACAAATATCATGTAAATAGTGTTTCTGGGTGGATCACCTTTCTCTTCTTGTTATTTTGTACCGTAACTCAAGAGACAATATCGACAGCGTTACTTAGAAATATGCTAATAATCCGGCCGTTAACTTACTGACGAGATGGGGCCTTGAAAAATAAGACTTTTTTAACTAGAATAAAATATTTCTGCCGCCCTTATATCGTTTAAAATCGTAGTTTTAAAGATACACACAAGATAAGCAGACGTTACCATGGCAATAAAGCAAAGAAAAAGGTTGATTAACCCTTGTTACAAATATGTTATTGTGACCTCGCTAGTACTCAGTCTGTTACGACGTTCTGACCTGGCTGGGCAGACTACTGAATACTGACTGACTTTTGTTAACATTTCAAGTCTTGAATCTATTTGTAGACATACCTAAAGATGATTTCGATCTGTATTAGAACTTGGTTCATGCATTTAATTGAGAACATTGAATTTCTCACAAGTGTGAATTGAGAATCAAAGTGGCACTATACATTATAAAAAATCCTTCAAATATAGATTTTCGTTAAACCACAAAACGTCACTATTTGAATAATATTTGAGTTTGTACTTACTTACGCTATGGTTGTCAGTGAGTGAAATATCTTATTTTGTGAGTTATTTCTATATATGTTTTAAACACCCGACGTGATATTTCCCTAGTATAAATATTTTTTTACTGTGGATACATTGGTCGAAAATTACTTTTATTGTTTATTTTCTTCCTAATACATATTGGCAGATCAAAGTAAAAATGCATTCATACGAGGGAACTCCACAAATGACACGACGAGTGTTTAAAAAATATCTTACAAACAATATGATGTAAAAATAAACTATTTGTAGATTCTGAGTTCACATGACGTATATCGGGAAGAAATTAAAAATGGCACCTTGAAGAAACTTAATGTTTCCAATTGTTTTGTCGGCTACGATAGAGAGCGATTCTCCGCCCGTGTCGGGTCGATATCGCCTGTTGAGCCACCACGTGCCCTTGGTAATTTAGCTGACACTAACAAGGAATCTGTGGAGACGTCATAATAACAAAAAAACCGGCCACGTGCGAGTCGGACTCGCGCACCGAAGGTTCCGTACAAAATATACGTTACAAACGGCCGTATCTATGAAAATCTAGTGTTAGCAGAGCGTAAGTTATTTGTGGTGAAACGAAATTAAAGTTAACCATCAAGTAAATCAATTAAGTGAAGTAATACTCGGATAGCCACTCGTGTTAATTAAATGTTGGTGAAATCGAGCCTAAGAGTTATAAAATGTTTAGGATGCCATACCCAAAGGGTAAAACGGCACCCTATCACTAAGACGCCGCTGTCCGTCCGTCTGTCTGTCCGACTGTCACCAGGCTGTATATCATGAACCGTGATAGTTGAAATTTTCACAGATGATGTATGTTTTTCTGCTGCCGCTATAACAACAAATACTAAAAACAGTATAATTTTATGTCTGTCTATATAAAATTATCGAACACCGCGTACATATTTGGCTTAGAAGTAGGGCGTAGCTCTGCTAACATTGGATTTTCATAGATGCGGCCATTTGTAGCGTAAATTTTGTACGCGCGGTGCGTGAATCCGACTACCACTCAGCCAGTTTTTTTTTCTTTCGGTGCCATCTTCTACCGGTGATTAGCAATTATCTTTGTAATTCGTACTTTTTCAATGGCTGTTCTGAATAGCGATCGTGTGTTCATCCCATACCATTCACTCATGCCAAGTTTTTAAACCAAGATATTTTTCGTCTGCTTGGTCTTCAGCGTCCCTATATATTTCCCTGTATAAATTGTAAAATCTTATATAATACTCCTGTATTAATTCTTTATTCCTTAGTAATAAAACGGACGTTCTGTTTTGTTTAACATTATTTTTGATCGACCTCAAAAAAGCAGATAATAGCAGGAGCTATTATCTGATCCGATCCGATCAAAAATAATGTTAAACAAAACAAAGCGCCGGCTCTATTCGTCTTCTAGTCCAGGCATCTCACAAAGCAGCACACATGCCAGGGTGGACATTACACAATCGCAAGCTACAGGTTGGCTTAAGCTGACCTGGGCTATTGAGTTCCGTTTTGTTAATTTGTTGGTTCCTAAGATGAACTAAAAAGGGGATTACACCATTTAAAATGACTGCTATCACCAGGCCCCTATTTCACAATCGTGACAAATGTTGGGTGGCAGCAACAATTTCACGTACATTGCGTGCCCAGTATAAAGTAAGGAGATGTATCGTGCTTGCGGGGATCGCCGTGAACATAAAATTGTCGTTGTCACCTGACCATTGCCACCATTGTGAAATAGGCCCAGTACAGGGTGGCACATTTAGCTCGGTCAGTATGGGAAAGTCTGAAACTATCTATAAGACATACGAAAAAAAAACTGTATTCGGCTCGCGAATCGAACTCGGACAGTTTGAAAAATAAAATTAACACTATTTCTATTTAGATATCGATTGTGTAGGTCTTAAGCAGGAAATGTTACTATGAAACATGATGTCTAAAAATATATTATGCTTTAATGTAGGTACTTATGATCAGAGTAAATAGATATTTATGTACTGGTAACATATTTAATTTATTCGGTGTAAGCGAACTAACTCATACCAGCCTCTAATAAATTTCAATGCAAAACGACCATGTAAGCAAAAATTTACTATGTATACTCGTGCTATAAAAAAAAGGAAAAAACCGACTGGAGAACCACCTCCTTTTTTTAAAGTCGGTAAAAATAAAGAGTTCGTTCGCGTAGGAGAAAAAGTCATTATTCCCATCTTTTTCTTGAGCGTAGTCAGGTAAAAAATATCATATACCCATATGTGGATACCCAGCTACCCGTGTACGAAAATTTGTTAGTAATACAACCATACAAAAATCCATCAAAATATTTTTCGATTTAGTGACCTTCAAATAGTCCGTTACAATATTTTTTTAGAAAACATCTTTACATTAGATCATCAACATCTCCCTGCCCTTATCCCACTTACTACGTAAGGTCGGTACAACATGTTTTCTTCTTCCATTCATCTCTGTTATTCATCATTTCAGCGCTTACTCCTTTCTTTCTCATGTCCTCTCTCACAGAATCCATCCATCGTTTTTTTGGCCTACCGATCGCTCTTCGTTCTTGGACGCTCATCTCTAACATTCTTCTATCAATATGACCCTCATCCCTCCTCATTACATGCCCATACCACGCTAACCTACTGCTCCTCATTTTGTCCGTCATGGGTGCTACTTTCAAACGTCCCCTTATATACTCATTTCTAATCCAATCTTTTCTCGTCTCTTTACACATCCATCTCAACATTCTCATCTCGACTGCGTGCACTCTTCTTTCTTCCTTCATTTTCGTTGCCCAACATTCTGATCCATACATTACGACAGGTCTTATGATTACTTTATAGATTTTCCCCTTAAGTTTAAGGGGCATTCTTGGATCACAAGTTGTTCCAGAGACCTGTCGCCATTTCGTCCATCCCGCATTTATTATATTTTCACGTCACGGTCTATATTGCCCTCATTTTGGATTAATGACCCGAGATACCGGAAGTCGGAGCAGACTGGTAGGGATACACCATCCAAGGCAATATGGGAAAAACTGGATAAGCCGCTGCAATCGCAAAACAAGTGCTCGGTTTTGGTTCTACTTATTTTTAGGCCCACGTTCTCCAGTCTCTCCTGCCATTTTCCCAGTCTACTCTGGACCTCAAGAGCATTATCTCCGACAATAACAACGTCGTCGGCAAACAGCATACACCAGGGTGCTTCTTCCTGTATGTCTGATGTTAGAGCATCCATAACTAGGAGGAACAAATACGGGCTTAAAGCCGACCCCTGGTGCAGACCTACAGCCACGTTGAAATTGCCAGTTACTCCAGCTTTGGACCGGACGTGAGTACTAGCTTTATCATACATGCCTGAACAAGTCGTACGTACTTCTCTGGCACAGCTTTCCCTTTCATAGCCCACCACAGAACCGTATGCTTTTTCCAGATCTATGAACCCAATTTGCAAGTCCTTTTGTGCAAGTCGGTATTTTTCGAAAAGTTGATGGAGTGCAAATATAGCATCCATAGTTCCCCGGCCTGGCATAAACCCAAATTGGTTCTGTGTTACCTCACTTTCTTCTCTCATTCGTTTCGCTATCACTTTCTCCCATATCTTCATACTATGTGACATGAGCTTTATTCCTCGATAGTTGTTGCAATCCTGTATGTCACCTTTATTCTTGAAGATGGGCACCAGTGAACTGTTGCGCCATTCGTCATGGATTACCTCTTCTTGCAACAACTTATTGAAGAATAGAGTCACCCACAGCCACACAGTATGGAAGTTTTTGAAAGCAGATGGATGGACCATCTGCTTTCAAAAACTTCCATACTTCCGCTGGTATACCATCTGGCCCAACTGCTTTTTCATTCTTCATACTCTGCACTGCCCTCTTCACTTCCTCCATACTTACCCCATTCACCACACCTTTATTACTTTGTACATTTTCTAACTCTCCGCTCCATTTATTCTCTTCGATCATTAATTTATTAAAGTAACTTTTCCAGCGTCCTTTTATTTCCTCATCATCCGTCAAAACATTTCCCGCTTCGTCTTTTATACATTCCATATGATTCACATCTCTCGCATTCATCTCTCTCTCTCTCTCTTGATATTCTAAAAATATATTTTTGGCCTTGTGGGCTCTCCAGAAAATCGTACAACTTATCTTGCACCTTGGTCTTTGCCATTGCGACTGCTTTCTTAGCTTTCTTTTTACTGTTTTGGTATTTTGATCTTTTTATTTCCTTTTCTCTGTCATTTCCATCTTCCACCCTTTTCCATTCTTTGAAAGTATTCTTCTTTTCTTTTAAAGCCATCTGTACTTCCTCATTCCACCACCATGTATCCCTATCTATCTTCCTTTTCCCTTTCGTTTCCCCAAAGATGTCCCTCGCTTCATTTCGTATCTACGTTGCCATCTCACTCCAGCACAGCATTCACTCCCATCTCCGCCATGTCTTCTATTTCTATAATTTTACCAACCACTCTTACCTTGAATTCTGCAGCTAATTCCCTATCATCCAGTCTGTACCATTTCGTTCTAGCTGGGGGATTCAGGCTCTTCTTAAAATGCCTTTACATTATATTATGTAGGTAGGCCCAATACCGGAAAAATGATGGCCACTAGTATATGTTGTATCTTAAGATATAATTTGGACGTTGTACCCTAGTCTAATTATCTGTCAGCCTAAAATTATAATATAATACGAATTTCAAAATTAGCGATTAGCGACCGCCACAATACATTTAAAATTCCTTAATTAGTTCAGTATTAATGCGTGGGCTGTTGTTTTTTGGTCATACCATTCGCCAATCGTCACTAACTCTTATGATTCCCACACGGCTATCAAATGACAACTTTATCAGGAACGCCATCAGATCGTTTTTACAATATCAAAGTATGAAAATAAGGGATTGCGAAAGTAAGTCCTTTGGCTGCGAAAGGTTCAACTGTCGTAAGAGACATTACGTCGCAATGTCGTAATGACGTAACTTGCTCGAAAATATACGACAAGTAACACATTTCGGAATTAAATTTCATGTTTCTTGCGACAATTTAAATGTTCACTGCTGATTGGACACGTAGAACGTGCTCGGGAATATATTCGGAACACGTTTATGCTGGAAATGGGTTAATCAGGCATAAAGTAAGCATGTAAAAACATGCGCGAACTCATTTACATTTTCAAATTCGAATTCAAAATATCAAATTCAAATGTTTCCCTACTCCACGTGGTCCGATGTTTTATCCAAGTAATCGGAGTTTGTGTCAATACGAATATGTCGTCTCTCACGCAACACATCAACCTATTCCTTGGTCTTCCCCGTCTCTCACATTCCTCCACATACATACCTACTTATCACATGACTTTCATCCCTCCGCATTGCAAAATGTCCATACAACCGTTAGCAATTTGCGCGCAGCTTATCGGGTGCTCCTTTTAGGCTTCCTCTTATATACTCATTCCTTATCCGATCCATTCTTGTCACGCCACTCATCCGTCTCAACATTCTCATACCCGGCGTATATCGCGTCTTATATATTAAATTACTCGTCACTGCAACCTAATAATGTGTTTATAATAAGATGCACCTGGCATGCGTTTAATTACCTTTCGGAGCCAATATCAGATGCAACACTATACCCGCTTGGGAAATTTATTTCATTATATAAGCTTCTATGTACTTACATCTTATACAATTTGTGAAATAATAAAATATTTTACTATATAAAATTAAAAACATTACTAGGCATGTAATTGGCCGGGTGTTTGACGTCATTGACGTCAGCGCAACTTTACTGGCTTCTTCAAAAGTGTTAAATAATGGACGCAACAAAATACAGCTAAATAATTGAAAATATTGATTGTAGAGCACCTAACAAGTGCAAAATCTGTTTGTTTTTAATGTGAAACACATTAGGTTTTTAGCTTCATAGAAGTAAGTAACTATTATACGTGTGCTTAGTATGATTATGTCAATTTACTTCAGTGTTGTTTCCTTACAAATTATAGGAAAAAAAGTAATGTTTTATTCCAGATACTTGAAACATGACTACTGTTATCAAAACTGGTTTCCAAAGCATCGGCCACAACATAAGGTTTCAGCCTCAAACCGAGAGTAAATAGAAGCTCTTACTTAGATCCATCAGTACTAAAATAATAAACATTTACAAATTATAAGTTATTCTACGTTTTATATTTTCGAAATATTATAATTATTCTATCATAATATTATTAAAGCAGTAAATTGATAAAAATATATACCATTTGATTTTCTGGTCTTGCTTCCAACTCGGTGTAGGAAAGCGATAAAATTTGCAATTCCTGTTTCGTCCTGTATTATTGCAGTTTACCACACAACAGCTATCGTGACCAATTTTATTTCAGTTTATTATTTTATAGCAGAAAACGTTAGAATGATGAGAAAAGTATGACGTTTAACAGAAGCAGAGCCGGGAAAGTTACCACTTTTGGCCAAATCAAGCGCTGCGATCGTTTACGCTTTCCGTACACGACCCCTGCACCCGGCTAATAAGTTTCTGATAAAAAAATCATTTTAGATACAAGCTTTTACTGCCGAGTTTACTTTTCTTTGAACATCCCCAACCAACTACTCATTGAGAAGGTTCTAAAGAGCCCAAACTCTCGTTTTTATGAAGAGTTCGTATAACCACCTTCCGACTCCATCAAATCACCTCGATGGTATCATAATATTGCATTTACACCGAACTTACATACCTATAGTATGCTAAATTTTGGGCCAATCGGAAACCAGGATGTAGGTCAAAAGCTTGCAACATTTGGCCGAAATAAACAGGGCAAGTTTAATAAAAGATTAAAAAAAAAACTATGGGTTCAAAGAGCATTGGTAGAACATAGGGTTCATAGAAGATTCCAACATTACTATGCTTGAGAAACAGCGCGGTAGACAGATCTTAACTTCATCATCATTTTAGCCATAGGATGTCCACTGCTGGACACAGGCCTCCTCAATAGATTTTCACATGGGCCGGATAGAGGCGACCTGCATCCACCGAGTCCCCGCCACCCTAATCAGGTCGTCCGACCACCTTGCGGGTGGCCTTCATCACGCGGGCATCATAACTTATTTTATATGCGAAACAAAAACATTTGTTAGTTAACTATATTTTTAAATGTTTGCTCTTTTTGGTCTCAATTTGTGCCTTTATTGCTTAGAAGGAAAGTTAGTCAGCGGCATAATCAAAAATTTGATGTACAGAAACAGTATGTTTAGGATAATAAGTTTATTAAAGAGACTTAAAGGGAAATCACATTTGCAATCAGAATATTCAAATAGGCTGGCCCGGTATATTAAAACATTCAACCACGTATTTCCTAAAATTTCACACCTCCCATTAATATCACTAAAACAAGCCAGGTTAAACAAACAAATCATTTTAATCAAGCGGCCATTTTACGATGACCCGTACTAACTTTCCGATATTCTACAGGACTAGTATAAAGAGAGGGGTCACGGGTTGTGGTTTATATAAAACCTGCAGCTCGGTTAGAACGGCGTATGATGATAGCTGTTACAATAGCGTTTAAACCGTTTTTAATAGCATGGCAACATAGTGGCACAGTAACTCAACTTGGTTAGAAATTAGAATGGTGTAAGTTGATAGGGTTGGCAATGGCGCTTAGTCTGTTTATCCAATAAGGGAGTTTCACACGAGCCTAGCACGAGTCTCGGGCAAGGTCGTTGTGCACGTGTAGAGTAATGGTGAGTTCAATACGGAACCATTTCGATAATAATTGGAAAATCTGTTATTGATTCAGTGCAGCCATATTAGAAATAATAGTACCTACCTACACCACACAGGGCTGTTTTTAGATCTTTACAAAAGCCCCTCGTCACCGAACGAGCTACGCGTGAGCGAGAGAGCTAACAATTTTTGCAACCATTGCGTCGCTCACGAAGAAAACGTTCGCTTCTTACATAGGATGCTCGTCAATGTATACCATCTTCCTCAGCACTGAAGCTGCCAGTAGGTACGTTTTGTTTCGCGAAGTAATAGCAAAGTGCTCCACTCCTGAGACCGCTACATTACATGAATGAACATTTACATGAATGGAATCTAAAGTCAAGAGAGACGTATTTCTGACCAATTTATCGCGTTTTTCATCCCACAGGAACATACTACTGACTCGTTTGCTTTGACACAAACGCGCGTCGACGGAGCATTTAAAAAACGCAGTGCGCATAGAGCCGTAAAGTTACCTAATTGTTTTGCAGCACAAATTACACAATTGTAGTAAAAAGTTTATAATTTTCGATTTAAATCTGGACTAAATAGACGAATGTATCGGTCGCAATATGAGTACCTCTTATTATTTTATTCGTAAGATGACATATTTATAATAAATATATTTTTTTTTATTGCCGGTTCGTGACGATTTTTGGTCACAATTTTTTTAGGTAGTTACATCATGGTAACTCTTCTTCTTCTTCAAATTTTCCTTCAAAATTTGAAGAAGGAGAAGAAGCAAAAACGTGCCAATAAATATTTTTTAAAATATTAAATCCATTAAAATTAATCCAAAATCTACATAATAATATGAATATTAGACAAAGTTTTATTTTTTTAACGAGTCTTCTTTTCAACCTAAACAAATAGAGGCAAAAATTAAATGTGAAATCACATATAAAAATGCAATAAAATATCCCGATTTAATAAAAAAAAAACAATTTCAAAAGTTCCTCATTCTACAAGAGCGTAGGTGAAAAGTGACAGTCATAGCGTAGAAAATTTTACAGAAGCACTTTACCAAGGCAGATTTAGTATAGAAATTGTACTGCTGTTCTTTTTGTGCGCTGTGACTATGTCATATCCTCCTAGTGACGTCACTTAGAGAATCGTGTACTTCATACATTTTCCCTAATATCTTAAAAAGTGGTTTCAAAAAAAACCTAAAAATATATTTGGTTTCCTTGATAATTAATTTAAAAAATGGGTGTCGATTTAATATTACCTGGAAATTTGAAATGTTTTCAATTGTAATAACAAATATTAAACTCCAATATTTACACGTTTAGCAAGGCAATTTGATAAATCAAATTCCGATACAGATATTTGGAGTTTCATATGTATCATCATCATAAGGCCGTTTCGTCTGATTGTTATGCAGATTAACTCAATTGGCAACATGTTGTTACCCCTATTCTTATGAATTAAGGTTAAAGGTGGAGATCTAAGCAAGAGACCTTTACCCAGCAGTAGGATACTCAAATAGGCTGATAAAAAAAAAACAAAAAAAGGTTAATCGTGCCTATTGCTAGGCCTATATTGATGAAATGAGATATTTACTTTAGCTACATATTGCATAATGCTTATCAATTTAAATGTAGGGTGTTACCGTGGCAATGGATCTTTATTCTGATTCAGTACGTGATTCCGACAATTTCGCTTGGTTTAAACATATCGAATTTCTATGTGGGACCGAATAAAAAATAACGACATTCGCAGGAGCATCAAAGACCATATAAAAATATATAACTCTTTCCACAGAGTATTGACTTACTCGAGTAAGTATCGAATAAACAAACAAACAAACTTAGCCAATTTTAGTACAAGGATTGCTAAACATCCGACAGTAGCTATAGGATACTTTTTGCCTGACAACGCTTTGCAAAAATAAGGGTTATGACTTTTTCCTGCACTGCGTACGAAGTTGCGGCCGTTGCGGGCACCATTAGTAGGATATGTATATATACATGATGTCCCTAAAACCAACGCCACTACATATTCAGGTAAAATTTACTTAATATGATGGCTGTTCCTCTTCATTTTGGAGTTGGTTTTAGGGACATCCTGTATATAGGATATGTAGTTCACCTTAAGCTTTTATTGTCCGATTTATAAAGAGAATACAAACCATTATAAAAGAAAAAGCGTGGACATTGAAATTATAACGTCTAAAGAGGATTTCCTAGAAAGCTCTCATCTTTCACGGGGAAACTTTATGTTAAAGTATCAGACTTTCAACTCCACGACTTTTAACTGTATTCACTATACATTTGGGTGAATTTCCGCTTGATATACAAAATACAGATGGTGGTTTACTGAGAAGTCCTTAGAAAATGATCAATAGAAAACTTTCGTAATTTAATTAACTTTATACAATATTGAGTTTGTTTACGTTTTCTCGTTAATTGTAAATATTGAGTTATCGTGTCCGATGAAATACGCGGCGAATTTGAAGTTATCGAAATAGAAAATTCATCATTTAGTAAGGTTTTATACATAAATAAATAAATATCAGGGACCATTTACACAAATCGACCTAGTCCCAAACTAAGCAAAGCTTGTACTACGAGTTCTAGGCAACGATATACATAGTATATAGATAAATTATACTACTCAAATACATAGAAGACATCCAAGACCCAGGAACAAACATTCGTACTCATCACAAAACACTTGTCCTGACCGGGATTCGAATCTGGGACCACCATCTTCGTAGGCCGTTGTATAACCCACTGAGCCAAACAAACGTGTCGTCAATTTTATGCTTAAAAATGTATGCTTTCACACTAATATTTGCCCTTTCGTGCATTTGAACCCAGAACCGTCAGCTTCGCAGCCAGGGTCATTACCGCTGAGCTAAATCGGTCGTCAAATATAAGCTGTTCGTTGTGACTTACGTTCATCTTCATCGTCATGAGCCAAAAGGCGTTCACTGCTGGGTATACAGAGTGGAAAAAATCTATGGGCCCTGGAGGGGAAAATTCGCTTGTCTCACGTGAGAATCGAACCAACTAAAATTAAAAAAATAAACCCACGCTATTTTATTATACTAATCGGTAGGACTATTGTTAAGGATAGAATTTATCAAATAAACATTTGGCATTACACTCATCTGTTGTACGAGATCCCATATTTATTACAAATTTCTTACTTGTTACTTTATTAACAACAATACCTAGTACTGTTCACTTGTAACAAGTAAATGAACCGTTATAATTTTCTTATCTTTGTATTGTAGAAAATCTTTAAGTGTAGTTTTGTTCCATTTTAAAAATAAAGCAATGTTTCCTTTCAGTAAAATGAGCTAACTAAAGGATTTTAGGTAATAGTTGCCCTCCAGGGCCCTGATCATTATTTCCACCCTGTATGCTTCCTCTAAAGTGTGGTTTTTTCAACCCTTGTCGTGACAAGGGAAGGCGGTCTGAATATTTGCCACTCGACGATCTTTGGTGAAACTTTTTTTTTTCAGCTTTGGTTACATGTATGGGTGTTCCCCCACGAGACGGACGGAAATGCCGAAACTATAAGGTTTTTGCCATTTTGGCTACGGAATCCTAAAACACCTTATTTGTCGAATGTCTTATAGGATGTTTTATCTCAAATCTATTTCGGTTAGGAAAGCTTAACTATTTACTAATCTCAAAGCGAATTCTTCTAAACAATGAGGCAATTCGTTTAGGATTTAATATGTGAAACGCAAGCGGAGAAGTCTTGTTTTACGGTACAAAGTACTTTCTTGTTTTGCTGTTAAAGTAGCATAAACCAAAGATTTTTATCGTTTCGTGCTATTAATGTTTGTAATACAGCTTTCCCACTCGTATAAGCATACAAATAAATAATAGTTTGCCTAGATCGCAAAGAGCAAAACAATATGAGGAAGACCTTCATTACTAACTTTCGTTACAAAAATGGAAGAAAAAACTTCGAATTAAATCCTTAACTGTGTACAAAGTTTCTGAGAACGTCCCAGATTTTATCCCTAATCTATAACATGACTGAGTTCGAGATTAAGACGAAACGAAGATGACCTGCCTCGTCAAAAGCCTTATTTCCTTTCCCATTTGAGGCTGACTGTACCTAGTTGAGTTTTGAGAATACATTCAACCGGCAACGCCTGGGGATTGAAGTCTAATTGGAATCAGTTAGAACTTGTGCATGCATCTGAGTTCTGAAACTTTGTAGTTCGGAATACGTAAGATTACAAGTAGAATCCCAAGATGTCTTAATGGATGACGGACAAGTGCGTCCTTCCAATCATTACATTAGGAGCACAGAGTTGGTCTTTGGTATTAGTTTTGCCATGGGACCTAGTATGTTGCACGCTATCCATCTCACCTGGTCATCTGACCTGGTGCATCCTACACAATGACATATACTGATTTAATACTGTCCAATATAATCACCAGGGTTTGGATATTCGGTGAGATATTTATCTAAAGTTTGGCGATGGCGTCTATGTTGAACGGTATGGAGATGGACTCAATTTAATTTTGTTAATACCTAAACTTCCCGGGATTTCTAAATTTAGTAACAAGACCTCCAAAACGCATGTTTTATAAGAGGATTCTTATGGTACATATACCTTGAAATTAAATCAATTCATACCGCGGTTACAACAAATACTTACATATATTATTACATTACCTACATTTGCATAACAACGTACGTGCTTACTAAAATAGTCACAAATAGCCATAAAGTAAATATTTTATGCAATCCCGGAACTGATATTATTAAAATAATTTATTAAGAAGCCGACTCAATATTTGCCGAACTTTTGCCGGGTTTTTAGCAACTTTAGGTAAAAATATCTCACCGAATTTCCGAAACCTGATAATCACCCAGAGGATCGTGATAGACTCATGATCCAATAAAATCACCTAGGTGATCTTCCTGGATAAGTTCGTCCACTAAAATCACTTGCAGATTAACATTACTTTTTGGGGTATCCTACTAGATATTCTGTCCACTAGCATCACCCGGGAGCTCGAGATAGACATATGGTCCAATGAGATCACCTGGGAAAGCTCAGAAGACAAAATCATCAGATACGATCATCTTGATCTTAGTAGATACCGCGGTATTTTGGACGTGAAATTGGCTGACTGGATCAAGAAAACAGTACCTACTTGTAGATCGATGAGGGTTCGCCATGCTGTAAAGCCTATGAGCGAAAGTACGCGGCGCCGTAGAAAGGCACCGTGCATTACCGCGTTGCGGCACGATGCCGTACGTTTATTCAATACGGCACGGTACCATGTATCGCACAGAGTGTCAGGTGAACAGATTGGTTACTATTTAGGGTATTCTAATAGTTACTTGAATACCCTAAATCAGTAGTTCTCTTTGTTTGACGATGGAGCACTTTATAAAAATGACATGTTTTATGGAGCCCAAATAAATAATATTCATTTATTTATACCTTAATTTCACTAACAAAATAATTTCAATTTTCATTCTATAAATGAAAGAGAAGTGTTCTGACTTTTTGAAATTACTTCTATTTTTACTAAAATGTGACTTTAATCTGAAGTGCTGTCATATTTATATTATGCTGGCGGAGGCCTCTGAGATGTATTACGGAGCCCCAGGGCTCCGCAGCACGTACACTTTAAAAACCGCTACCCTAAATGTATTGACCATAATATTTGAAGAAATAGGTGTCGTTTCGCGATAGTGTAAAACAGCTCTGAGATGGCGTTAAAATGATTTTTATCATTTGCATTTCCACGAACACGGAGATACGAGTATTGTTTTCTAACAATTTTCCCGGACTAAACAATAGTTTACTGATTGCGGCTCTAAGGCTGGAATACACTGAAGTTTTTAAATTCGGTAAAAAAAAATTAAAAAAAAATCGAAAACAGTAAATAAAAAACCATCACTGCCACCATTCCCATATCATTAATTAGTAGTCTAATTTAGTTAATGAAAGTGACCTATATTTTTTCGCCACTTCAGTTTACTTTCCATATTTGCTATGTCGGTGACCTTGGTTCGTCTATAAATCAGAAATATGATTTATACATAGTTCGCAGAATCGATGGCCGTTGGGGCAGAGAGGTTCTAGATTGGAGATCGCGTACCGGCAAGCGCAGCGTGGAAGGCCACCTGCAAGGTGGTACGACCTGGTTAGGGTTGCGGGGACTCGCTGGAAGCGGGTCGCCTCTATCCAGCCCATGTGTAAGTCTATTGAGGAGACCTGTGTTCAGCAGTGGACATCCTGTGGCTGAAATGATGATGAAGATAATACAATTTTTTACAGAAAATCGAGTTTAATATTATATCATCTCAATAGAAATGAAAGGTATTAAACGCAAGACATTATGATTTTGATACTGAAATTGTATTTGTTTTGTCCTAGTTCGCTTTGCTCGCTCATACTTGTCAAAAAATCACTTAAGCCTATAGTTCGGACCAGGCTAGTATTTTAAGTCTTTGGTAATTAAGTCGAGTCGATCAATTTTATTTTATTTTTGGGCAGCAGCGAAAGTTTAGCTACTAAATTCCTCGCTACTAGACTAAAATACTAGCCTGGTTCGAACTAGGCTTTAGTGTAATGAAGTATAATTTCATCTTCCTAAATAACAATTTAATATCTTTTACACGTCTTGTTAAAAGAAATAGTCGTACCTATAAAGCTTGATTGCACTATGCACTGTCAGTTATTATGTATAGTGGGAACTGCATTCTGTATGGCGATTGACAGTCCCCTTGTTTTAATCGTCCCTGACGCAACTAATGTACGGAAATCAAAAATATCAAAATGTTTTTCTTAAACATTATTCTTCTATGATTCCATACTCTCTGATTCCATTAAATGTAGTGTAATCAGTAGCTGCTAAGTGGATACATTTTTATGACCCTATATCATCTTGATGACACACTGAGAAAAGTTTCCACCATTTCTCTTGAGAAAGTCTATCGTCGGACGACTAGTTTTTGTGCACTAGCTCGTTTAGAAGTCTAGATTGGAAATTGTCGGCGATCAAGGTAAAAAAGTTATTAGAAAAGTTTGCCGATTGTGCAGGAATTAAACTAAAAGCTCTGAAGTCTGAGGGTGTTTGTAAATATCTTGCACACATTTTTTTGTGTATGGCTTTCAAAACTATAGTTATCTCACAACACAATGACAATAGTGTACACTCAGCCTAAGGAAAATCACAAATTTTCCGAATATATCGCCACAATGGATTCCATTATGTGGGAAAGTCATGGGAGTTTATATATGAATACTGTTATAAAGTATTAGTTTGTCAACTCGGAGGATATTGTAGTTCCTTAATGAGTTGTTAAGAAGGTTTTTACACGTACCTACGATATATACTGAAACTATTTATTATTATAAATTTCAATTTGAAGTGTCAATTTCAAATGAGCTCAACATTTTCGTAGGCTGGATGTACATATTACTGTAATTTTATTTGAATACGGAGTTAAAAAACAATTAAAAATAAAAGGACCTTTTTTTACCGCCCACAAACCAGCAAACTTTTTTTCTATGACTTTGTTTGTGTAGTAAATTGGATTGGAGTACTGGGTCACATACACAGTAATTAATAAACATGACTTGTGCAGTTAGCACAAACTTTGTTTTTTAAACAGTTAACGACTTCGTCTGTTAAATGGGTCATTGGATTATGTTCAATAGAAAACATGACAACGTGGACCCAATATCTATGGTAAAAATTCACGAATCTGTAATTTACTGGTGCTATCTTTTTGTTAAATTACGTTTTTTGCTAGCGGTTCATGCATTATCATAAAATCTATGCATATAAAACAATTTAGAAATTAACATATGATCTTTATTCTGTAAATAGGCTGCAAGGGCACTTCTATAAATCTTAGTCTACCTGAGAAGAGCCGAAACAAACTCAACAGTCAGTGTTTTTATCTAAATAATTCGTAACTCAATTTTAGTCCTTAATCTATCTTAAATACATCTTTTTAAGTACAAAATTTATACGTAGTTACCCAAGAAAACATATAAAAGCGTATAAAAGTAAAAGTATAAAAAAGGAAGTTATTTGGTTTCTGAGTTGAGCCATGCATTTCTATCTATCGTTCCTTGGTCAAAGACTTGCAAGGCTCGGTTACAAGCACACAGACCCTGGGACAGGTTATAAATAACCACTTAAATAAAAATAAAACCCTTGAAATATTACTACATTTGTAATAGAAAATATAGACAGTGTCACTTTTTCTCGTATACATGCAAAGTTACACAAATGGCTTCCGCAAAACCTTGTGACAGACGGACGGGATGGAAAACTAGCAACAATGGCGTCACTTTCTCCTATAATGATCGGGGAAAGAGGAAATGTATGGTGTGATGCTTTTGTTGCAGACTGTGTTAAATTCTGAAGTGTACTTAAATCACACTTTTTTTCTTAGTTATTGCACCACAAGTCGACCGTTACTTTCGAAGCTTCGATTCAGATTTAACTTCGATATTTGAAATTTGGTATATCAGTACGATTCCTCAAAGTTATCTTCATTGCTTAAGCTCTTTTCCCGGTTGGAAAGGTCTTATGTTTTGCCATCCAGTCCTGTTTTCGGCTTTTCATAATGCAGCAGTGATAGGGGGTTAGTTATGGCCTTTATATTATGTGCCGATGGGGTCGGAGATCAGCGGCGCGGTCGTATTTCTTCCACTTTGCCTAGTACAAAGATTCTTCTTTATTTCTGTTAATAAGCCAAAAACCCAAAAGACTTAAAGTAATAGAGTTTCACTGACTGTAAAACTACACTGTCTATAAATAAAATCATGCAGTACTTATTGACTGAGCAAAAGTGAACGTCTCTTTGTGCCATGTTTCGAAATCATTGAATTCTGAATTGAAATATTTACTTCTTATGACAGAGTAAGGAAAACGAAGCATGCGCCAAGTAGATATCCTCTATAATCAAGCTAAAGTGACAGGTCATATTTTTCTGAGAATTGGCAACGACAAGTTAAGATCGCGAATCGAACAGATGTCTGTAATAATGGATTTTTCTACTTATTGACTACATTAAATAAATAGGGAACAATTTTTACACAAACCGAACTAGTTCAATGGTAAGCTCAATAAGGCTTGTGTTATGAGTACTAGGCGACGATATATTTAATATATACCTTGAAAACATCCAAGACTCAGGAACAACTATGTATGTTCATCACACAAATATTTGCCCTTACCG
This sequence comes from Hedya salicella, assembly GCA_905404275.2. NCBI lineage: Eukaryota > Metazoa > Arthropoda > Insecta > Lepidoptera > Tortricidae > Hedya > Hedya salicella. The sequence continues at coordinate 11,626,990 of FR990111.1, read as the reverse complement.
GGATTTGAACCCAGGACCTTCAGCAAACTCAGAGCGGTTTATGCAGTGGCGTACGGTTAATATAGGCACAAAGGCCTACCCTGAACGACCATGGCTCCATAAAGGCTCAGAAAAACTGCTTACCTTGGTTAGAAACCCTGTGTACGTCACTGGGCTTTCAGTGACACAAAAAGCTTGATAGTCAATAATACTGATGACATGAGTCTCAAAAACGAAAAAAAAACGATTTAATATTATTCAACATAGAATTCGATTGTAAAGGAAAAAAATAATGCGACCTACTAGATTGCAAGCCGGATTTGAACTTGCGACCTCTTCTTTAACGCAGAAGTACTCTGACCAACTGAGCTATCGCAACTTTACGTATGTTGCTTGAAATTTTCGAACACTATCTAGTTAGAACTAGTAGCGACCTCTGTATCTTATTTATTTTTAAATCCTAAGTGCTTTAGCCATACTCCAAGACATGCGAATCACGCTACGGTTCAGTCCCGCTGCTTCTCCAGCAAGTATCAGGAGAACGAGAGAGATAGCGTTGTTCTTCAATGAAAATAATTCACACATAAAACACGAGTTCGTCTGGTATTTGTGACATTTTAATTAGTGACCGCAGGAATTACCAAGCGCTAGCATTCAACTTAGCTTATTCCATTTCGACTGACTAATTGAAATACCCGAAAGCGACTCAATTAGACAACGTAGTTCATAAAAAAACATAAGATCCTTAGTGTACGAGTATGTATGTGTAGCAGTTCTGCAATCTCATCGGGACACAATAATTTAATACATTGTTAAAATAAATAAGAGAGTGTTTCGGTACCCAGGTGTCCTCAACAAAGACATAAAAAATGCCGCTGCTTTTACAAATATCCCATAAATATTTTCGAAAGCAACAGCGGGCTCTTTATGGTTGCGTTTATCCGGTGATAAGATCAATGAAAGAACATCCATCACTTTCTGACACGTATGGGTGCGAGAGTGATGTATGCTAATCATTGGAGCTTTTGTGCGACAAACGATTTAATTTAAGGCTCTGACGTAATGCATTGGAATAAAATATCAGTTGGATGCTAACATCCTATAAAGTTTTCGAGGATAAGCAAAATACCTAGGGTTGTGACTTATAGCTAGCTTGAACACACGTGTCGCAGGATTTTGCAGGAAAAGAGCGTACTCCCACCTGAAAGGCCGGCAACGCACTTGTGACTCCTCTGGTGATGCAAGTGTCTATCGGCGACGGTGATCGCTTACCATCAGGCGACCCGTCTGCTCCTTTGCTTCTTATGTCATAATAAAAAGAAGTCGCCTTGAACAAAAAGTAAACCCTTAGCATGTCGTAAAAAGACTGCACAGAAAATCATCAGTTTTTTTTAAATAATATAACAAGATGTTTTCTATAACTTATGCGCCTTGCATTGAAAAAATATGTATTATTTTAATAATATGAAGGAAATACCAGGGTTTCATAGCGGTAAAATATAAAATGTACCATCTTCCCATGTACCTATAAGTTAATAGTAAATTTATTTATTGATTTATAAACATATTTACACAGCATTACAGTACATTACCAATACACTGTGAAATTAGGGTGCATTAGCAAAATTAAATATATGTGTCTGAGATTCTGTGAGAGTTCTCACAAAATCTCAGACATTCCTTACAAACAGCCGTCCATCGCCATGCAAGAAGGTCACAGCCATGCGTCCTCCCTGTCCGTTTTCAGTCCCGCTTTTGTCCGTCGGACAGGGCATCACGCACACACACACGGAACCCCGCACACACACACGCGTCTGAAACTAACCGCCCCCTTAAAATTCACGTTGTGTCGAGACTCCAACTTCTCAACCCTCATGATGGTTCCGGTTTTCACAGGTACGTTTAGCTACAGAAAAACGTGACCCTGCCATATACGTTTGTATACCAAAGGAGTCCCTTTAATCTGCAATTGACTGTACATATCTTACGATCTCCTCCGCGTTCGTAGCTTTTATAATAATATTGTAATACAAGTCAAGTGATTCCAATTTCTTTTTCAAGTTTTGTGACCTTGAACCTATTTATTTGATACGACAGGCGTAGGCTGTAGGATAAAGCTTTATTGGAACAAAATACGAGATAAAAGGTAACCTTCAAATTAAGGCGGTTTTGTCTCAGTTTTCACCTAGATTTCTGGCATTATTTTACTCGTGTTATTTATTATGAGACACTGTACCATCCAACTTGCTGATATGAAAATGCCGAGGTGGATGTGACATGTGGCGTTACCAGGCTGGACAAAATCCGGAACGAGTTGATTACGTTTCCCGAGTTACTTATTAAAACGACGATTTTGAAGGGTATTAAGGCGACAAATCATTTTTTTTTTCTAGCCAGTATAGTCTATTTTTCCTGGGTCCATCTCGTTGAAGTAACTGCATCGAAATTGCTAACCAACTGCGCAGTCCACTTTCAGTCGAAGTGCGACTGCAAACTAGCTGCACGGTTTTAATGAAAAACTGTCTCAGTTGATACTACTGCAATATAAACTTCTTATAGATATGAAAAAAACCTCAATCTACCCTCGCAATATCAAAAAAAGATAAAACTTTTCTCCCTAAAAAAGTGAAAAACTTTTAGGCTCAAATTGATATTTATACTTTTGATTAAATGCAGTTATTTAATATTATTATAAAGTTGTGAAATCAAATGTCTGTACATTGAAATTATAAAAAAAGTATTGTAACGGACTATTTGGAGGTCACTGAATGGGAAAATATTTTCTTTCTGATTTTTTGTATGTTTGTATGTGTCGTTGATGCTTCATCACGCCAAATCGGCTAAACGGATTCCAACTACTTTTGGTACACGGGTAGCCTGGTATCTACAGAAGGTTGAAGAATACATTTTACCCGCTTACGCCGATGAAACAGGAGGGCTCATGACTTTTTCTCCTCCGCGAACGAAGCTAAATAAATGTATTGCGTATTCCCTATTAGAGTAAGACCCAAGCTATCTTAACAGAGAAGACGAGGTAATTAGTAAGTTTTAATTGGTTTTCTCTATTGTTGCAGGATGCCGACACTGTGGAGAAACTCAACGAGAATGGAGAACTGAGGAAAATGCTGAAGCCTTATAAGGTAAAAACTTATTCGTTAATCTAAGCACTTAAGTTTAGGTACTAACCTACTTATTTAAGTTTAATTGTACTACTAACACTATACAGGGTGGGAACTAGTAACCTGATAGACTTTAACCATAGAATGTAGACCCTAATTGGAGCACATAGAGTGGTATAACATGTAATTCGTGTAATTTTTGAGATATTAATTATTTTTATAAATTCATAAATCTCATGACCAAAGGGTGGACAGTGGATGCAATATACGTCAAAATCATGTCAAACGATATACGTAACATGCATATGACTATAAACCCTGCATACATGAATGCTTTTGTCACCATATTGCATCCACTGTTCGCCCATTACTTATGACTATCATGTCTTAATGATTTGATGTAGCCCCTTATTTACACAGAAGCAGCACTTGCATGCTTTTTGGATAGTTTTTATTAAGTTTTACAATGCGTTGGGTATCCAATTACATTTTTTTTTATTAACAGTAATTCGTATCGGATAGTACTGGTATCTCTCAGATTTAAGTCACATCTTCACTACACTCGAATATGTAAAACTAAAAATAAAAATGGTTTTTTTTAAGCGGAATTTGATTGTTAAAGTCTGTCGGGTTATTCGTTCGCACCCTGTATGGATAACGTTGTCCGAATTAAATGCTTTTTATTTTATTTTAATCGACTTAGGGCCTATGCATGCCACGTTTTTTAAACGGTATATAAAAACGGCCGCGAGTCAGTATGCTGTTCTATGGAATAAAAAACGCGCTGTCAACGCGCATTTCTAAAACAAGCCACGACGGTTCGTTTAAAAAACGCGGTGTGCAATGGCCATTAACAAGGCAAAGAAGGATAGTATAATTGTAACCTGACGCCCCGTCTTTTCACTGCATTTCGGTGTGTCTCGTATACACACCGAAATGATTATACACGGTAAGATGTCACATCATTGTTATCATCATCAACTCAAAAGACGCCCACTGCTGGACATAGACCTCCTCAAAAGAGCTTTACCACGGTCGGTCCTGCACCGCCTGCGTCCAGCCGACTCCAGCGACCACCACTTTGTGGAGAGCCTTATTCATGCTTAGGCTTTCAGTGCGTGGTTGGCACTCAAAAACTCGTACGCACGAGCGGCCGTCGTTTTTACAAATAATGTGCCCTGCCCAAGTGCCCATTGTCATGTGTTGCATTTTTTCGAACCATATCGGTTACTTATTGATTTATAGCCTTCATTTTAATAGTAGGAATGCTCTTTATCTCAACATTTCTAAGACCTAGTTTCTTTTATAACAATTACAGTAGGCACGAGGACGGGAATGAAAATCAAAATTCTAATTATAGTCGGTCAGTTAGATAAAAAAAAAATATTAGACACTTCTTTTTGCTTTTAAAAATAATAAATAAATACTCAGTTAAATCGTAGTAACGTTTAGGAGCCGCTAGTGACGTCCATTGCCATTACCGTCCAGTACCATTTGTACCTAGGAGTAACGTTACGCGACGTTTTGACTCAATTTACCGCCTTTATTTTTTGATTGCCTAAAAAAAATACAAATATACATGGTTGAATAATTATTAAAATTTAGTCATCAAGTCATCATTTCTATTAATTAATTGCGGATTTGAAGTGAAGTACATACTTACGTGTACTTTGACTACTGAGCAAATATTTCTTCCAATTGGCCCTTTGATCTATATTCTACGCCAAATATTCAACCTTCCCTTTTAAATAACTCATTTTCTCTGAACAAGATTACTCTTTTTGATAAATTTCCATACTTTTGCCTAATTTCAACCAAGTTTAGTAGTAAGAAGCTGTTTAGAATTTTATTTAATTCTTGAAATACTAGGAAGGAGATATGTTCACTCTGCGTGTAATAAGGCTAGCGATCCACTGGAGTAAACACGGCAATTTTATATATTTTTAAATAATGGAGACGTATTTTTCTTTTTTTACGCAATTAAACATAAAGGCATTGAGCCAAAATGTTCACTTTTTATGACACATCATCATCACTAATAGACAAAGATCTAAAAAAATCAAATAATGTCATGATTAAAAAAAATGGTTAGAAGCTGTAGTTGGGAAATGAAGGTTTTTTTTTTCGGGGTACAATTTAGTGTTTTTAGGGTCCCATACCAAAAAAGGTAGAAAAGGAACCCTTATTATGTGCGACTCTGTCTGTCAGACTATTAGACTGCCATATCTCAAGAACTTCTTATTTCTATTTCAAATTTGGAATACTTAGTTATAATCATGATCAGCCCAAATGTATTGCAAATTTTAAAATACATTTTAATTTCCTAAACAACAACGACGACGATGAGGACGATGGGCGTTCAAAATGAAAGGGCTTGATCTGAACATTTTCGTACATTTTTTATTTTATTTTTCTATTGTGCTTAAATTTTGTTTTATCAGGGAAAATGTGAAAAAAATACCTTCCCACCTTTATTTTCGAAGTTTACCAAGCGCAAATTTGAAATTTTCTTTAATTTTATATGAATATTATAGGAGAATTATAACCATACAAGCTTCTGCCCGCGACTTCGTCCGCCTTAAATTCGTTTATCGCGGATAAGGGTATTTTTCCGGGATAAAAGTAGCCTATGTTAGTTGTTATAGCACCGGGACTCAAACTATCTCCATACCAAATTTCATCCAAATCGGTTCAGCGGTTTAAGCGTGAAGCGGTAACAGACAGACGGACAGACTGACAGACACACTTTCGCATTTATAATATTAAGTATGGATATCTGTCTATGTTACCTTTTTTTAATCATCTAAAATCATTTTTAATAACCTGGTAAGGTTAAGTTTGCCCCTCATTTGTATGTGACGCCATAGATACCAGAGGCAAACTGAACTCAACCGGCCGGTTAAGTCTGAATAAGTGAAATTTTTTACGGAACTGTCGGTGCGTGAGTCCATTCGCAATTGGCCAGTTTCTTTTAAAAGTTAGTGCCGCGAACGGATTCTAAATGGTTATTTTGAGTTAAAAAGAACAACTGAAAACTAAAGTAGTTGCACTAGTTTAATTTTACAACAACGATTCAGGTATTTTTTAACAGGTCACACACCCTGTTGAAAATTAAAAGACTCGAAACAAAAACTTTACGTAAAAAATACAATAAGATTACAGTTTAGGAAATTTGTACTCGTGTATCCACGACCTTTTACTTGTTACCCAAGGTTTTTCTGGAAAATTCGATAAGTACTACGTAACTTGTAAGATAATATTTCCCTTACAATTGCTGTTCTTGGATAATATTGTACGTTAATTTAAGTTGTTTCCTAGGTTCTATTAATGTCTTTATTTTAATACACGCTTGGAATATCTGGTTAAGCAATGCATTATCAATTGTCATATTTAAGTTGCAAAAGGTATTACATGAACGTTTTACGGCTTTGTAAAATATTTTACTGTCTCACTTCCACATACTATTTTACTAAACTTAGTCCGTTTCTGACGTTAATTTTGTCCCCTGTACTCCATTTCTACCCTAGATCACGCTCTTTGTGAGCAAGACATAGAGGAAGCCTATGTTCAGCAGCAGACGTCCTGGATAGATAGTGTTTTTTAGGTATGTGACCCAAAAAACTCTCCGCAAAACTTTCCTGTCTTCCCTTCATGTTCCGAAACATAAATATGGTCAACATCGCTTTGTACCTTGTATGAACACGGCAATTTAATTAATACCAATACGATAGTGTCAAATTGTATTAGACATATGCGCCGATGTAAAAATGATCAGCAGCGGCATTTGCCAAAAAATCGGCGGCGGTGGCGTATTTCGGCGTGAAATCGCAGTCAAAGTTTCGCAAATAAAAGTAGATTGATTACTATTATTTATTGAAATCAAGATGTATTTATCTGAGGCCTCGGCTGCGGTACTAGGAATAAGTGTGTGCGCCGCCGCCATCGATAAATTGAACTGCCGTGAACATATGACACGTGGTGACAACTGTCAAATAAACCTTATAATTTTATGCTCTGGACTTACCAGTGTCGCTAAGATAACGAAAATTAAATAAAGTAATATAAAGTTTAATAATAGGTTACGCTGAAGTGTCAATGGGCAGGGCACATAGTTCGAAGAACCGATGGCCGTTGGGGCAGAAAGGTTCTCGAGTGGAGACCGCATAACGGCAAGCGCAGCGTCGGAGGCTGGGCAAGGTGGTCGGACGACCTGGTTAGGGTTGCGGGGACTCGATGGATGCACCCGCATGCCTCTATCCGGCCCATTTGGAAATTCATTGAGAAGGCCTGTGTCCAACAGTGGACGTCCTATGGCTGAAATGATGATGATTATGAATATAAAGTTACTTTCGAAAAAAAACATTTTCTGTGACAAGTTATTTTTTGTGACGACTGTATTTTTTTAAATACCCGTGAACTATTAATTGAGAACATTCTATAGAGTTCGATATTTTGTTATAATCAAATATTTTTGTTATAAAGTTCGAAAGAGGTGTCCATCAACTCGATATATATAATATACTAGAAGATGCCCACAACTTCGTTCGCGGAGGAGAAGAAGTCATAACCCGACATTTTTTCTTCAGCGTAGTGGGGTAAAAAGTATCCTATAACCATCTGAAGATACCCAGCTACCCGTGTACCAAAAATTATGGAAATCTGTTTAGCCAATTTTGCGTGATGAAGCCACAACGACACGGACAAACATATATAAAATCCAAAAAAAATATTTTACGTTTTAGTCACCTCCAAGTCCGTAACAATCAGTTTTTTGAAAACATCTTCAATGTACAGACATTTCATTTTTACAACTTTATAATCGTATAGATAATATGGCATTGGCATCAACTTACATAAGTATGCAACGTTTTAGCTCAATCGGAAACCGGGAAGGTGGTTAAATTTTACTTCCAAGTCTTGTTTACCTATTTACACGTGGACATAATAAAAAAACTTGTAAAGAGAGTATGGGGACCATAAAAGTATTTCTTCCGGCGCTTTTTGGTTACGGTATTACCGAACAGTTCGTGCGTGAGACCGACTCGCACTTAACCGGATATTTTTCTGTTGCTAAGCTGACAGTGTGCAACTGGTTTTACATGATATTTTCTTCTGTTTCCGCGATTATTACTCATTGAAATAAAACAATTTAACGTGGTCATGGTCCTCCCGTGACCATGGAAAGTTGGAAAGCTTCCGAAACGTCGGGAACTAAAATGAGATAATATACGCGATATAATCCGTTAAATTGTTTTATTTCAATGGTTTTACATGGTTAGCGACAGGAATTTGTCCAATCCATCACTATGTAGGCGCGACGTGTGATTTTGTTACAAAGTTCCAGAGAGGTAGTCATCAACTGGAATGGTATCATAGCGACAGATTTGCCTACTTATGTAAGTTTATTGACAATGCAATATTATGATATTGCATTGTCAATAAACTTACATAAGTAGGCAAATCTGTCGCTCAATCGGAAACCAGGAAGGGGGTCAGATTTTACTTGCATGATTTGTTTCCCGTGTTAGTCCATACTCATGTAAGAAGAGTATGGACTCATCTTACATGACCACGTGTAACAAGGGAAACAAATCTTGCAAGTAAAATCTGACCATACAAGTATTTTTTGCCAGCGGTTTTTGGTTACGGTGGTACCGAACAGTTCGTGCGTGATTACGACTCGCACTTAGCCGGATTTTTTCTGTTACCAAGCTGACAGTGTGCAACTGGTTTTATACGGTTAGCAACAGGAATTTGTCCAATCCATCACTATTTAGGCGCGACGTGTTTACACCAGACGGCACATGGTGCTCGTCTAATGGATTGAACTCCCGATTTTGTTTAATTGAGTTTGTTGATGTTTATGGCGAGATCCCTTCTCGGATTCCACGTTATTGATCACTGTGAATCGTTCGCTTAGCAATAAGGTTTCTTTGACAATGTTCAAAAATATACATGACGGTCCATTACATCAAGAATCGCATCGTAAAGTAAGTTCAGTGATGAGCGGACTTGATTTTCTTGATTAATGAATTAATAGTTCCTTTGGATTTTTTGCGAAATAGTGTCTTGGTTAGATGTGACGATAAATTATGCTCACATGCGCATATTTTCACGCAGTTTCCACAAAAAAATATGCATGCAAATACAACAAACCACCACCAGACAGTATAATCCTCGACACGTGTTTCACCTCTCTACGAGGCATCATCAGGAGATGCATGAGATGTTGACGGTCCGGTGTCCACTCGAGAAGCTTCCTTCTCACCGGACTGTGGAGGGCATACGGTAAAATCGTTACGCGTAGTCACTTCACGATAACGCACCGTCAGCGTATTTTAAGCATTGGTGTGGGCTCTCCCTTATCTTTGAATGGCAGAATACGTAGTTTGAGGTGTAATATACGTCCGCCCGACGTAACGAAGTACAAGCTTACACGTCTAATGAAATTACTTTTGCCGAAATTCATTTTGCGACAGTTTTCGTATCCCAGTGGCTTAGTATGTCGTATGTGGATGTCAAAGCGATTTAATTTTAAATTCTTACAACTAGTAGGTTAAAATTTAAAGAAAATCTAACTTAAACCTGGATTTACAGAAGACAAAATTTATTAATCATTTGGAACTTGGGACTTAATGTAAAATAATACATTACAAAATTCATTGTTTACAATTGGTAGGTAAATAAAATAGAATACAATGAAAACAATTCAGTTTTTATTGTAATATACTCGTAGCTGTAAAATTAACGACTGGTTCTGAAATATTAAAATCTTTCATTAAATAAGTAATTTCATGTTTAGAATAATGAAATAAAAATGTCGATTTTTTTTTGATAAAATGTAAGACGTTCGTCTCTGTTTAGCGTTTCATTATTTTTCTTTGGGAATAGCTAAAAGACGTTAAATATTCTTTAGCATTTTTGATGAATGATAATAAAATGTCTCATTTTATTAGCTTCACTTTCAACATCAAAGACGTCATATTCACACTTTCACTTAGAATTAGAATAAACGCAGTTTTTGTCCATTTTCCTTATTTACGTACTTTTTAATTCTAAACCTTTCAGAAACTTTATTTTAGCACTAAAGTTTTTACTGCTTTTGCTGAAGTGAAAACTTTGGTTCTGTATCAAAGTGAAGTGTCTAGTCGAATAAAAATTCTATTAGGTATGTTGTAAATTCGCGTATTTAGCTCATGAAACTTTCATTTTTAAACTTTCAAATGGAAGATGAGGGGTTCCATAAAGGTATAGAAAACCTTTGTTCGTTTATTGTATTTGTTTTGGTGTTCTACTACTACACTGACGACTATTGCCAATGTTTGTAGGTACATTTTATTCGAACTAAACCATTCTACTCGAAAGGTGGCATTTGTGACTTTTTTTTAATTACAATATTAAGATTCCATCGAGCTGATCTGATGATGGAGCTGGATGGTGGTCAAGGTCATTGGAACCCTGTAATAAAAAAAACTCTATCATACCAAGTTTCGGCTCTTTAGAATCGTCTCGATGAGGTTATCGGATCTTCAAAGAAAAGTACAGTCGGCAATAAACGCGGGTCACAAAAAAAATCAGCAGAAACTTTGTTTTATAACTTAGTATAGTTACTTAGTGTACTTAGTATATTTGAGTCGTTTGAGTTTGAGCAATGATGGTAATACAAGACATGCAGTTAACTAATCTGATCAATCTTAATTATTATTTCATATTATTGTATTATAAGTCCAAAAGTCGCAATATTTGAAACTTTTATTTAAATATTAGACAAGAAGGGCACTTTCTAGCAACAACGTTAGCGGAGGAGAAAACAAAATAACCCACTTTTTTTCTTAGGCGTAGTCGAGTAAATGTTGTAATCATTTGTGAATGCCCAGATACCGGCGACCCAAAACTACATAGTTGGAATCCGTTTAGCCGTTTTGGCACAATGAAGCCACAACGACACATACAAACTTACAAAAATCCAAAAAGAATGTTTTTCGATTCAGTAACTTCCCAATTTATAATAGTATAGAAGTCAAACCTGTTTGAGATAATTCTATAATCATAAACTTGAAGGACCATCTAATGCGATAGTTTTGACCACACTGGGCCAGTTTTCTTACTGGGTTTTGTATTATTTTAACAATATATTTTTCTTTTTTCAGAGCCCAGATGCCTGTAACACGTGTCAGATGTGCGGCGGGTTCCGCCTTCTCCCGTGCCGAATCTGCAACGGCTCTAAGAAGAGTTTGCACCGCAACCACTTCACAGCAGAGTTCGTAGCTCTCAAATGTATGAACTGCGATGAAGTTGGCCTCGTACGCTGCGAGGCGTGCTCTTGAAAACTCGCGGATATGGGACAGAATACGCAAAGCTAATTGTAGATGGCGCCACAGTAACACTTCGTAACATGGTCTGTGTTCGTAAACAATACAGAGGGGTTACTCTACAGTTCGAAATTCGTATTGCTTTCTACTCTTAAAAACGAGAGCGAGAGGCACGACACATTTTAAGGAAGAAAGATTATACTGCAAGGTTTAGATAGTGGCGCCTCTAGCGAGGAAACTGGGCAGTAATATGTCCTATGAGAAAATTCTTGAGGTACCTAAAGCAACAACCTCAGCTACTTGCTGTTTGTTGGGAATAGGGCAAAATATAGTGTTTAAATGCCCTTTATGGTGAAGTGAAACACTTCTAGAATCTTTTGATACACAAACACCCACACGCTTGAATTTAGGAACATGGCTTTTGTGGATGTGCCAAAACAAAACTGTTAATTTAAAGAATTTACGTTTCTCTGGGTATTGTTAACGAAATTGAATACAAGGGAAACTTTCCAATGTTTGACACTGTAATTTCAATGATTGGAACCCTGCTTGTCTTGGCAATGTATTAAAGTTTAAGCTGTCAACTATTGGACATTTACCTTTGACTTTCAAATGTATAATCTAGCAATGTTATGAGACGTGGTACCTAACTTGACCTGCCCAGAAGCCAAAAAACTTTAAAAGCCGTTTAGATACGCAACATTTTTAAGGCAATGTTTGGCTGGCAAGTATGGTCTCGTCAAAACAGCTCTTAAGATAGTTTATATAAATAGTTGATTATGTTGAGAAATATGAATGTAACTTGAACATGTTTCCAATACATTCATCACATTTTTGGTAGTCAAGTTGGCACATTACAAAATTTCATGATCTTGCCACAACTAAAGGTCTAAAAATGAATTCATGTCTAAAAATTGTTTTGTACAAAAATAAAGGCAAACTCGATTAATAGTTTGTTAAACGTAATATAAATGCAAAAAATTTCAATAAAATACCACTAAATAATGAAGCAAAACAAAGAAATATTTTTATTAAACGCTCTGAAAATACAAGTTGTTTCTGGCGCAGGTTACAACCGTGCACTATACGTGTCTTAGCTTTAGCATGAAAGCAAGTAGGAATAACCAAGTTATTATAATTTATCGTATCTTATTCACTGGGCAAAAGCAGCGTATGACGTCCTCAGGCAAGGTGGAGCGATGCTATTACCAGGGTGGCTGTTGGCGGCTGGAAAATAATGACTGAGGATCGTGCTCAGTTCGTGCTCAGGTTCCAGCAGTGGACTGCAACAGGTTGATGATGATGATGATGTACTAGATGTCCTGAAGCGATTCATAGACGATAATTAAAATTATTATCACCCTGAACTGTCCCACTGCTGAGCAAAGGCTTCCTTCTCTTTCTGATGAATGGAAGAAAGGGAGAGAAAAAAAGGAGACGATAATTACGATAAAATAAATGTTGCAAATAAAACATCAAAAACCTTGAACGCTTCTAATGTTTACCTTCCTACCCGCTACATTAATAAACGATGTTTCTTTTCAGCGAAGCCAAATAAAAATATTTACATTACTTTATGGTATCTTTTAATATAATATTAAAGGTAGCCTCAGGGGAACAAGGGATAATTTACGTGTCGAAATTATGAAGTGGAAGTTAAGTATTGTTGACGTGCAGGTTATTTTGTTTAAAAAAACTTTTGGGTAGACATCTAGAAAAAACAACATCGTTAGTCATTTTTCTAACCTTTAATAAAGCTACTTTGTATACCTAAATATGAATAATGTCAAGGTTTTTTAAGAACTATTTGTCATATTAACAGCCGTATTTCTATTGTAAAAATGTATTGTAATTTTTAAAAATGTATTATTTTCTTTCTGTATAAATCAAAAATGCTCGAACTATTTTCATTAAAAATATTAGTAGAATGTACACTAGAGAAATGTTAGCAAAATGTACACTAAACACATTTTTTTGATAAAATAGACCATAAAACCTTAATGGAATATGTTTATTAGCTTTTGATACTTAGACTTTAAATGGAAATATGAAAGGGTTTTTTTTACTGTGTCAAAGGTTGTAATTAATATAAAAGATATATTCTATAATATCGAATGTACCTACGTATTAGTATATCGAACATGTACTATTAATAATTATGCCATAAATTAGCTACAATAATGTTACTTAGTAAAATATTGGATTTGTTATTTTAGGTATCTAAAAATTGTTTTAAGTTAAACAAATAGGATAAATAAATATCTTTATGCATGTATTTGAGATAGTAATGAATTTCCTCTTAAAAATGGAAAGCCATTTAAATAAACTACGAGTAAGTTGCATGAATCCATATTCACTTGAAACAAAAAATAATAATGATGATAAAATGGTAATAATTAGTCAGTCATGTATTAAAAAAAATCGAGACGTATTATTCTTGTTTTACGTAATCAAAAATAAAGCCGATCCGTCAATACTTAGACTGTACGCAGGACAATATTTGCATTACATATTTGAAGAAAGTCTTAGTTTTCTTATAACGAGTAATAATAACTAGTATAATTAGTAATAATAACTATGTATAGCCTTTTGGCGGTCATTGTGATAGTATAAGGAAAAATATGTCACGATAAAAATATTAATATCACTATAAAATGTCCATTATTTTGCAGCTTTTTATACCATGTATATTAATATTTTTATTGATATGAATTTTTAAAACCAGGGCTCAAATCTCTATACGTATTTTATAGATCATATACCCCTGGCGTTTTATTTTCCGTTTATATTTTAATGCTGTCGATCTAAGAAAAAATACAGTAACTCTTATGTAGGTACGTATTGTAAAACCTGTGTAATTTTTTCTGTCAGACAGAAAACCTTATTGGGGTTTACCCCAATTTTAGCAAACAATGGGAAACATGTAATTCGTAACTACTGTAAATTAATAAGACAATAGAGGTCGTATATTTGACTCGATTAAAGTAATATTTATCTTGTGATTGGTTTAACATGATTAGAAGTCTCCCAGTGGCGTGGCGTCAAACATTAACCATAGACAAGCTGGAGCTAATATGGCTCGTTTTTTCTTCAAATACTGTACTCAGCTGTCTTACAATGGGTGAATCGGTGGGAATCGAGTTCTATGGAGGCCACGCTACAGCTATCTACCTAAACTTCATGGGAGAATGTAATTAAGAGTGGTAATGACCACCAACAATAATGATTAATTTTTATTAATAAATTATATTATTAAAAGGGAATATGTACAAATAATCATCCAAAAATAATAATTGTTAGGAACAAAATATATTCTTAGAGCTAAACTTAAAATAAACTAAACTATACTAAATTAAGCTTCACTAAAATATTCACAAAACTAATCAAAAAGCTTGCCCCGCGCCCTTCCAGACGCAAAGGTGATTATTAATTATTATTCTATTAATTGCAAAATTTCCCGGATTAGTTAATGATAAATAATAAAGAGTGAATTTTCTTAAAATTATTCATTAATAACAATTGTCAAATGCAGAAGATTACTCAGAGGTGGACAACATACAATAGGTCGGTCGGCCATAGGACTGACCCCCAGGGTGAATTTATCTGTTTTAAATGTAATGTACATTACTCATTCAGGAAATCTCGCATTCAAAAAAAATAAGGGGGGAGGGAGTTTACAAGGTGACCTCACGTGTATTTCTTTACTGTACCTATGTACCTTAAAATAAGAGTCTAATTTTTCAGAGATACGTTTGAAAAAACTATAATAAACTCAAGGTCAGCTAAATACAATATAATTTATTGTAAAAAATTAAAGAAGTGAAAAAAAAGTACATGTGAAATTACGAGGGAAAAAAAGAACCTAACCAAAAATGGGGAGGGGGTCAAAATATGGCCCAAAAAAACCTCGCGTAATTTTTGGATGAGCCCTTATAACCACTCCTAATTACGTTACGTTCTCTCACGAAGTTCAGGTAAATAGGTACTACCTATTTAGACCTCGTGACATGATATCGTTTGACATATTTTTACAACACGTCGACAAAAATATGTCGGTGAAATTAAGAGTTAGGTTATAGTTACATTTACCCTACCACCAAGTCCAATTCACCCCACTTAACCTTACTGTATGTTTTTTTAGAACGTCAGAATGTGTAACGTCTTTATGTGCATGTATGTCTATCTGCCCGCAATGATGGGCATTTTGTAAATAACTTTGTTTTAATAAATGATGGCAGATACATGAACTGTTTTCATTATATTTTATTACCTTATTGTAATTTTTATAGACTTTCTACTTTAATTTAATTATATTAATAAACGAGCAATTTTATTTTTATATTATACATAAATCGCATCGCCTACAATTTTTCTCCTTTGCCCTAAGATTGACTGGTAGAAAGTGCCTTAAGGCATGAAGTTCGTCTTTTGTACTATAAGTTTTCTTTTGTACAATAAAGATTAAATAAATAAATACAATAAATATATACGTAGTTAATTGGTTTCTCTGAATCGTCTTTAACGATTTTAAGTTATGTTATTTGGTGCATGGAGCCAGTTATGCTTTATAAGCTTATCTAGATAGGTTTATCACGGAACAAAGTTCAGTCATCCAAGTTCTAAAAAAATTACGGTAATATACTTACATAGCTACACAAACCATCCAATTCCAAAACAAAACAAACGCAAGCGGCCTTTAATATCATTTAGATTTCATACGACAAAAGTTAAATAAACCGTGGACAAAGTAATCGCCTGTTGCTTCTGCGAGAAATCAATGTCACCAACACATACGACCTGTTGCACATTACACAATACACAAACAAGGAAACGCACGCACACTCTAACAGCTAGCTCCAGTACAAAGAAACCACGACATTACGCACACTAACGCAACATTTGCAAGGTACTCTCACATCGACCGAAACATGCGCACACTTCTGTAGTTTCAGGGTCTGGATCACGCACACATGGAAAACGAGGGAAGCTGCAGCTAGGTCGCGTATGACGTCATTCCGCACAAGGTCAATATCACCTGGCGGTGCTGTTCTGACCAAGGGAAAGGGGTATGCGCTGTCTCTTTTGTTCAGAGGGTCGGTGTGTCTGGGCCTGGGAGTGCAAGCGGGGTTGCCGCGTAATTCTTTCAAAAATAAGAGAAAATTGGGAATATTCAATTGTGTGAGGACACCTCTTGTACACAGGTTTTTTGACAATATTTTTATTGTTACTCTTGTCATTACTTTTCTGACATGATTATTACTGCTTTGATCTATGTTTAAAAAGGGTTTAATTTTATCGGCAGTATTTGTTTTATCCTGTTTGTAAATATATTTTTTAATGTATCATTCAAAAACTGTCTCACCTTGATCCTTTGCTTACGAGACGTCAGGACAAACCTGGTTTGTCGTTTAAAATGAGCCTGCAAAACACACTCATACAAAAAACAAATACTCATAATAGCTAGTGGATAAAATAGACTTTTGCACACAGTTATGGCGATATAAAGAGTATTTTTCAGAGCTAGTGTAAAAATATTCCCATTAGTTGGCGTATTTAATTTTAATTCGTACCAATAAAGCTGACAAACATGCTGTCAAATATTGAAATTAAGTTATCAAGCATTGTGAAGTTTTTTTATTTAGCAAGAGGTAGACTGTTGTGAACACATCGAAATTTACTTATTCAATGAAAATTACCTTTTTAGTTAATTGACAACCTTAGGCAAGCAAGGTATATGCGGTAGTGTGAGAGCTTCAAGGATGTGTCTGTTTCAGCTTTCACGTACACACAAAACTGTTTTGAACTAGAAAGAAACTCACTATATCTCCTGTAATTTCACATTACACTCAACCTCAGCTTAAAAAGCCTTTCCTAGGTAAAAATTGTTTCCTATTAAGAATAAATTCGAAAACAATGACAGTTATTATATTTTTCTTTTTAATATATAATTCTCGTTTTGCAATAAGCTTACAACCCTATGCAGGCAGGGTGAGTGAGCTAGTGTGAGTTTTTCAGGGGTGTGTTTGCTGCGTCAAATGAGCAGAAAACTCACATAAACTCTCACAATCCATATCACACTCATTCTACATATGATTTGTCACCCAAGTAAAAACTTCTATTAATAGAAATCCGGAAACAACGAGAGTCGATATTTTTTTAGAGAAAATCCGCATGTAAAAAATATAAAATCCACATTTTACAATAAGCTGGCAACCCTATGCAGGCAAGGTGCGTGAGCTTGTGTGAGTGTTTCAGGGGGGTGTTCGCTTCAGCTATCATGTACTCACTAACTGCTTCAAATTAGCAGAAAACTTACAATAACTCTCCTACTCAACCTAAACATGATGCCTTATTCCCAAGTAAAAACTGTTTTAATAGAAATTCCAAAACAACAATAGTTAATCCATTTTGTAGAAATAAAACCGAATGTTAAAAAGTATAAAATCCACATTTTACAATAAGCTGGCAACCCTATGCAGGCAAAGTGCGCGAACTTGTGTGAGTGTTTCAGGGGTGTGTTCGCTTTAGCTATCATGTACACTGAATGCTTCAAATTAGCTAAAAACTCACGATAAACTCTCACACTCTCATATTACACACAACCCAAACTAAAGCGAGCTGAGTGATATTTAAGTTCAAAGTACAATGACGCGTTTAAACGAAGTAGGATGTTTTGAGGGTTACATAAAAGTTTTGCGTTCCCCAGTTTTATAATCTCGTTCCACTATCGTTATTCGCCTGTAAGGGTTATATTGTAAAGAAAACAATTAACTGAGCCTTCTAAGCAATTCGATAGCAGTCTAGATACTTTTTATCGCGACGGGCACTTAATGAACTGTTGTTTTCGTTTTTAATTACATAATATTGTATTACTGTCTTTGTGTAAGTTCCAATATCTTTAAGATCAGATGATAGATAAATCTCTGTTTTTATTCTTGTAAATTAAAAAGATCAAAATAATGAAAAAAAATCAAGACTTCGACTGGATTTGAACCAGTGCCTCGTGCCTTGCCGAGGCGCACACTGCCAATTGAGTGCTTGTCTTCAAATTTTGTCACTATTTTTTACAAGATCTTTTCATTTTGGCTCATCACTATTAGCTAGCATGTGGCAACTGTAAAGTTCGCTCTGTTAGGGTGAATATTTAGTTTCATAGATGTTCACCAGGTGTGCTGGCGGCAGAAAAGTCGGTTAAAATTCAAAAATACAAAGATCTTGCAACAAATAGTAACACAATTTGAAGACAAGCTGACTGGGCTCTGTAGCTCAATTGGCAGAGTGTGCCCAGCAAGGCACGAGGCACTGGTTCAAATCCGTGGAGTCTTAAAAATGTTTCATTATTTTGATCATTGTATTTTATAAGAATATAGTTTCTTTAAAATAAAACAATTTAACGGATTATATCGCGTATATTTTCTCATTTTAGTTCCCGACGTTTCAGAACTCAGTACGCCTCATTTGTGAAATGCTGCTTGGTAAATTATTAGAATAAAATAATGAATCCCTTCTGGCACATGTGTCTGTCTTTACAGCTTAGGCCCATCTGGCATGTATGTACACCTTTATTTGTGTTTTTTTAAAAAAAATGGGGAGTTTGCACAAACTGTAACTTTTACAGAGGAAAATACATCTTTTCTCAGTCCTCCCGTGACCATGGAAAGCTGGAAAGCTTCCGAAACGTCGGGAACTAAAATGAGATAATATACGCGATATAATCCGTTAAATTGTTTTATTTCAATGAGTAATAATCGCGGAAACAGAAAAAAAATTTATATAGTTTCTTACTTAGTGAAGAAATTCACATTAAAAATCACGAAGATCGTGATGGTAACACATCAAGATTTTCGTAAAAAACAAAGCTCTGTTTTTAGATTATATTAGCCGTTACTCACATTGCAAACGCCGAGTACTGCTCGACATGTTTCGGTCCATTACGTTTCCTTAAGCTTGAGCTACGAGTGGACACTGACGCTGCCCGCCTCGCACTGCGCGCAAAGCCTCATTGCTTATGACCAAGGTCCTCGTAATGGACCGGAACATGTCGAGCAGTACTCGGCTTTTACGACGTGACTAACTAGCTAATGTAATCTAAATATTTTTGGGTCTCACTGTACTTTTCTATTTAATTTTTTTGTTATTTATTCCCTTTGCAATTGAAACTAGAAATCACGAGTATTTTTATCCTACGTGGCTAATAAATGTGTCAACATTTTTTTACTCCCCGTCTAAGAACTTATATATAATAAATCTAGATGAACATAATTTCAAATTTCAACACGTAATTATTATTACACCTACTTATACGTACAGTTCTTTTTTATTTTTATTTATTTTTTATTTGTTTATTGACGATAGACGCCTGATAGACGGGCATTTGACCGCAATCTCACGTGTTGTTAAGTGACGATGCGGCCGAGGATGTATCATGCCCGTCTAGAAAGAGCCTATTCACTCTTGTCTTGAACACGCCCAAATTATAATGGTCCCCCGACCAACACACTCGCAGGCAACGAGGTCCACTCCTTTGCGGTACGCATGATGAAAGTGGCACCGAAGCGCTTCGTGCGGATACGCGGAATATCGACCACTTGTGGATGGAACGAACGCACGCGATGTGTGTCCCGATGGTGGAATTAAATCATTTAAATTAAATCATTTTTCTCAACGTCACCCACTACCCAAAGATTGTCTGGAAGAGATCGCTGTTATGTTAAGACCGCCCGTGTTTTACCTCCTTGATTGTATTGTTTACTGTACTCTGTGTTGTGAGATGTGCAATAAAGAGTTAATGTATTGTATTATCAGTTTCTACAATAATATAGTTCTGAAATGTTGTATATTAATTTATAGTAAAAATAATTATCCTTTTAATAATTATGCGACCGTCGAATAACACGTGTATTGGTATTAACTAATTAAACAGATTTTATTTAGTTATATAATTCATGAAATTCCACAGTATTACAGTTACACCAAAGCACTGTGAAACTAAGATACAATTGTATACAACATACACAAGGAATACTTATGAAACAAATAAACATTAATAAAAGTTACACAGAAGACGGCCGTACATCCATCCTCTCGAAGTACCTCAAACACTCATCACACCAGTCTAACCAGCTACTAGCAAACTACAAAGCTCGAACAAGAGGAGATTTTCGGCGGGACACAGTGCGCGCTGCCGGTTCCGCCAATAAATGGCGACAACGGCGTCGGAAGAGAATGCTAGTCGGCGAGGGAACACACAAACATAGCAACTGAGCTACCAATTCGGGACAGTCTGAGATAGTCAGATATAATAACATCCCAGTATAATCCTTTTGAAGCGTCCATCATACCAATATTGAGTTAATTATTATTTAAATTACCCTTTTTCATCCGTTTTATCTCAACTTATGTAACTATCAATATTTAAAGTTAGTAACATAAGAGTATTAGTATTTTATGCAACAGTTGTATAAGAGAGGTAAAAAAAGGCGAGTGGCTGATGTGAGCCGAACGCGAACAACGGAAAGAGGGACACCACGAGCATTTTTAGGGTTCCGTAGCCAAAATGGCGAAAGCGGAACCCTAATAGTTTCGTCATGTCTGTCCGTCCCTCCGTATGTCACAGGCATTTTACTCAAAAACTACAAGATGTACATTGATGAAATTTGGAATATAGGAGTCTTGTGTAGGCCGCTACTTAGTTTCATAGTTAAATCCATACTATCCATACTAATATTATAAATGCGAAAGTGTGTCTGTCTGTCTGTCTGTCTGTTACCTCTTCACGCTTAACCCACTGAACCCATTTGGATGAAATTTGGTATGGAGATAGTTTGAGCACCGGGGAAAGACATAGGCTCCTTTTTATCCCGGAAAAATACCCTTATCCGCGATAAACCAATTTAAGGCGGACGAAGTCGCGGGCAGAAGCTAGTAATGAAATAAAAATCTAGGGGGGGCATCTATACATGTAACCGAAACTTTTTTTTCAGCTAATATTAAGGCACATACATCGACAAATCTTTTAAAATCATTTTGAGGTTTCTAAACAAAATGATTGAGTGGATATTTTCGGAAATAATCGCTTGAGTTGGCAGAATGGTCAGTACCGTTTTTTCGTAAACATGAACTAATTTAAGCTATTAATAACGCCTCAGTAAACAGAGGCATTTTTGCTACCGCAAGCATGAATCTTGTATGGAAATAAGCGTTTTTGTTTTCATATTCCTAAAGTTTTCTGATCTATTGCTTACGATTACCAAAAAAGGAAGTAATATTCATTATTATTTACATTGTTAATATCTTATACACAGTAAGTGTTTGTGAATGTGTAGTGTTTTTTTTTCTTTTCCAAATTATTTTATAATTTTATTCGAGTTGGCTTAAGTAGACTAATGAAGTAAATAAGTTTGTATTAATTTTGTTCTTTGTTTTCATATTATTTCCTCGCAAATGTATAAAAAAAAAGTCCTTTGATACATGCGCAGAAATGTCATTTTCACTCGTCTCGAGTCTTGGCACTCGCTTGCCACTACGGCTCGTGGCAAGATCTCTCAGACTCGTGATGTAATTAATGACTATTTAATATTAGGCCTTCTGGGATGCTTGTACACCTTTATCTGTTTTCTCAAAGTGGGTCGTTTCCAGAAATTGTAACTTTGACAAAGATTTTTTTATCTCCGTCTACACCGTGAACATGGAAGCTGTAAAGCTTCCGAAACGTCAAGAACTCAAACGATATAATATACGCGATATAACCCATTTAAATTGATTTATTTCAATGAGTAATAATCGCGGAAACAAGAATATATTAACAAGTACAAGCCATTCTTAAGATGATTCAAAACGATTAACTTACCTATACCAAACTCATACAGCCTTAAACTTAAATAAATGTTAAAAACTATGGATTCTGATTTATTCAAACTTCAATGTTTATCCTACCCAACCTTCGTCGGTGACTATTATTAGCCAAATGCCTATTCGTAAAAAAACACTTCAACCGAATCCAATAACTCATGTAATTTGTCACATGATTGATTGATCTTGACGTCACGGAGAACAGACGCAACGCTGATTGAGCTGAATGAAATATGGATAACTATACAAATGAAGACCCAGACTCACGACCAAAATATTTCAAAGGATTGACTAATGCAAGATAAGTAACGACAAAATAACAGTATAATGAATTTCTTATTTAAAAATATATTAGAACCATGTATCGAGCAGATGTTCCGCGACAGAGAGAGAGAGAGAGAGTCAAAAAACATCAAGAGCCACTTTGTCACACATCAGAAATGTTGCTATTCAGAAATATGTAGGCGTCCAGTCCAATGTTCAATCCAGTGATCGTAAATTTAGTAGCAGCGTTCATGACCGAGTGCCATATGGGTGGCAAATTTCAACCAAAATGATGGATAATTACTATCGATAATATGAACTATGTTTTCTCTTTCGGTCTCTGTAGACCGTTTTAGAGTTGATGAAGTAGGCGCCTCGCCGGGTGGAGAAACGTAAAGGTGCGTCCACACTTGTATCATTTGCTCGTATCCGATCGCCGTGCCGTGGCATGACTGCGTATGGCGCTGCTTGGACGCTCACTGTCGGTGCGGCGATCATGCCTTGCTTGTCCGATCTAAGTGTGTAATACGCGTAGCCACATGGATTTCAAGCGATCGGATCGGCGCAACGTCCAAACGCGTGATCGTGACACGCGGTCATGCCACGGGACGAAGATCAGATCGGGCTGATACAAATGTGGACGAACCTTAAGGCTTCACCTGGCAGCCGGATGCCAACCAGGACTTATTGTCAATCCGGTGGAGAGCTGGCAATGAGGGCCAGCTGTGATGAAGTCTGGAAGAAGAAGATGACCCTTTCTGGGCCTTTTCTTCTCATCTTCATGACTATGTCTCTTGTACTATCGACAGCAAAATTGGATGGTCACCTTGCGGGCAATAATGGCTTGGCCGGTTGCAGGCTAACTTTGCAAAAATTAACTAGATGGCGTCTTTGTGACCAAACTTGACGATTTTAATGACTTAATTAAATTTAATAGTCTTGTAGTTACTAAAATGTATGTTCGATTATTATTATATTTCAAATTGAAAAATTCTTACACCGAAATTACAACGATCTATATTTAACAAGTGGCCTTAATAAATACCCTTCTTTTTAACAAATTGTGTAATGTTGCCACGCTAGCTAGCCTCTTGCCCTCCTAAATACTTGTATCATATATAAAACAATACTTACATTTACACCGGTTTCTCTGGCAATTTCTGTAATATTTTTGCCTTCATTATGCAAGGCACTATCTGTGACCTTTTCACTAAATCGATGTTGTAATGAGAATTCATTTTAAAACTTGATAAGTAATAAAAAGCAATCAAACAAGACAATCGAACCGACGGGAATAGCTTTTGCTAGAGGACCAGCTGTTTCTTTGCAATAAAAACTAGAACGGTATATTTTTGTTTTAAGTCTACCCTCTAAATATGAGTGTTAACCAATAAGTAATTGTTGCACTTTTCAACAACGAATACCATGTGAATTTATTATTTGTTATTAATATTCGTGTAAAATTACAATTACTTTATGATAAACCTAAAAAACATAATCAATTAAAAAATATTCATACTAAACGAATTACTTGAATTTCTTGTAAACTTACGTCATTCTTAATATGGTCATAATTTTCATTAACTCTCAGCAAGTGTCAATGGCTGAGGGGCTGATTGCAGCTGTTTAAAACATCTATGGGGCCCAGAGTTCGAATCCTGGCAACAGTTATAGGAAAGATAGTGTTTTTGGGATTTTGCGTAAATCATCATCGGTAGTAGATTAATATGATTCGAATTTAGACTGTCCTTAGAAACATTTAATAAATAATCAAAGATAAATTCTATAATTTCTGGATTTGGACAACACCGAAAATAAACAAACTGACTCCGCTGACCGACTGAATAAAATATTTTATTTTACTTCAATGGATGTTATCAGCGCCATCTATTGGAATCTCCTGAAACTAATGAAGTAGCGTAAGCGTCTCGACTTGCTTCAAGGCATTCGCGTTTAACAATGACCATTAACTTATGCAGCCCACAGTACTGTTTGGTGATTAAAAAAAAAGTAAGATAGAAGAGATGAGTATTGTTATAATTTTCGTGTCATATTCATATTAAATTACCTAATACCAGAAAATTCCAGATTTTTCGTTTGATAAACTTCGGTGATAAAGGGGGGAATGGTTTTTTTTTCACATTTTTCTTAATAAAACAAAATCTACTCACAATAAAAATAATTAAAAATTTGTTTAAAAATGTACAGATTAAGCCCTTTCATATGATACCCTATTTGACCTAGGCCTACCTAGCCAGACTTTGAATTTTTGCCCCCCCCCCCCCCATATAAAAATATATTTTAAAGTATTTCCTTTGCAATACATGTGGGCTGATCATGTTTATAAGCATTCCAAATTTCAAACAGATAGCATAGGTAGTTTTTAAGATATGACGCTTTAACAGTCGGACAGACAGACAGACAAAGTCGCACCATAAGGGTTCCCTTTTTTAACCGACTTCCAAAAAAAGGAGGAGATTCTCAATTCGACGGAATGTTTTTTTTTTTATGGATGTTCACCGATTACTCAAAGACTATTTGACCGATTTCAAATTTTTTTTTTTGGTTTTATAGAAGGTACTTTCTAGTTGGTTCCATTTAATTTTGGTGAAGATTTGATGATGGAATCCATGAGGAATTGAAGGAACTCCTCAAATATTGTAGGCATACATATAGCGATTTTGGTATTATAAGCATACCTCGCAACAGAGGTAGCAAAACCGTAGCATATGACAGTTCTATGTTAGGGATGGCAATTATGATGAATCATTTACTTACTTTATTGTGCGTATGATTAATAAGTATAAGGCCGTTTCCGATTAAGGGAAGCAAAAATGCCCTTTAATATTATGACTTAGTTTTTTTTCTACTGTCAGTTACGTCTAGTAGAGTAACTGTGTCAAGTTTGGTTGAAAAATTCTTTGCGGTTCCGCAGAAAAAAAATAAAAACGGAAATAATGAAATATGGTTTTTCTCCAAAACTATTTAACTTTAATGTACTATTATTTTTTCATTCCGTAAAGCTTAGTCAAGTTCATGTTTAAAGTGAAAATGGTATTTCTATATCTAACGATTATGTAAAAAATATGTAAGTCAAAATTTTAATATATATATTTTTTTACTTTTGTGAGAGATACCACTCTAATTGACATTTCAAAATAAGCCTTAGTTAACGTCCTGTAACACATATTAATTTGATGGATAAAATCGGAAAGCAACTGTGTCAAAATGAAATAAATAACTGGGTTGGATTTTATTACATTTTATTAGTAAGCTATTCTAACACTTTCAAATAACCAAAGCATACATCCTCTTTACAAATGAACAAGATTTGACAGTTAGTGACATTTGCCTTTTATTGTTATTGAAAATGCCATTATTTTTCTAATAACATAAAAACTATGCATATATTAATCATTTTTGCTATTTGCAGGTATATAAGCTTTACTTAACATTATACCAGATTATCAATTTAAAGGTTTTAATCGGACACTAACTGTAAAATGGAAATTAAAAGACTTTTCGGGTATGACTTCATTATCTTGAAATTGTAATTACAAACTATTCTTTTTTCGCCACGCATTAATCCTCTTTCTACCGAAATTAAAATAAATACATATTATGACAGTAATAAAGATGAATTGTTTTTTTAAATGTGATGATGACATGACATTTCAGGGACATTAGAAAGATAACTCGTCTTTACAAAATGAATTCTAAAGCGAATGCTATCAAAAAAATATTTAGAAAGAAACCTACATCATTATATCACCTCGCAATGATAAAAGTAATTAGTATTATAGAGACAGACCACTTTTTCGAAGATTCATTGTCTTTTTTCGAACAGGTAAGATTATGATACTATATTAGCGTTTTTGTTTTAGCAAGATTGATTACGTATATTTTACTTTGTTGTATTTTATTTTGGTGTTGTTCACACATTGCTGCTATTGTTTATTATTTATCGCACGCAAGATATTTGTCCAAAATCGTTCGGCGTGCTGAAACTTCAAGCGGACTTTTTTTGAATCACGGAATTCACGTTACTGTCAATGAAGATAGCGATGAGGATTAGAATAAGTGTATTTTTTCATTATACGTAACTAATAAGGTGACATTTTCTAGCAAATGTCACTGTAACTGTCAAATCTTGTTTATTTGTAAAGAGGATGTATGCTTTGGTTATTTGGAAGTGTTAGAATAGCTTACTAATAAAATGTAATAAAATCCAACCCAGTTATTTATTTCATTTTGACACAGTTGCTTTCCGATTTTATCCATCAAATTAATATGTGTTACAGGACGTTAACTAAGGCTTATTTTGAAATGTCAATTAGAGTGGTATCTCTCACAAAAGTAAAAAAATATATATATTAAAATTTTGACTTACATATTTTTTTACATAATCGTTAGATATAGAAATACCATTTTCACTTTAAACATGAACTTGACTAAGCTTTACAGAATGAAAAAATAATAGTAGATTAAAGTTAAATAGTTTTGGAGAAAAACCATATTTCATTATTTCCGTTTTTATTTTTTTTCTGCGGAACCGCAAATAATTTTTCAACCAAACTTGACACAGTTACTCTACTAGACGTAACTGACTGTAGAAAAAAAAATCTGTCCATTATCACGAAAGGGCATATTTTCTTCCCTTAATCGGAAACGGCCTTTAATGATAACCTGACTGACCGTCTATAGATATAACCTTGTTTAATTTTCGATCAAAAAAATTGATTAATATGTCAATGTCATCAATGTTACATGCGTTTTAATGTGTCTGTCATGTTGTTTGTGAAATCACTTATTTCTTGTATTTCATTCAAATATAAATATGGAATCTTTCCTGCTAGAGAATATTGGCGTACTGGAAAATAACGAACAATTTTTTTTGTATTGTAAATTGTATGTACAGTGAATATAAAATCAAAGAAACACAACGTGGTCAAACATTTAGCTAGTAGAAATAACCAAGCAAGGAAAGATGGTTTCTCTTCAAATTTAGATTTTCTTTTAAAAGATAAACTTTAAAACCAAAGGTAAAAGATAACAAAATTTACTGTAGGTCCATTACATTTTACAAAAAGAAACACAACATTGTTCTTTATTTGGCTACAGATAAACATCGTTATGTTTCAAAACTAAATCAGTTTAACAAGGACCTAACAGCTTTCTTTTCAACCAATTTCAGGTGATTGTCATTATTCAAAATAAGAACGGTGGTTTGAATCAAACTGTAAACATATTTATGTAGCAAGATATGTAAGTAGAAAAATGTACGGTTGGGCGTATATTTTTAAGTGTTGCTTTTATCGTAAATATATCTATGGCACAATGGTAGGAAATATTATTCTGTAAACATGTAATGTGAATATATATTTGTCACAATGATTCAATGAAAGGAAAGTTGTAAACATGACTATGGAGTATTCAGTCAAAAGATGTAGCTGACACATGCTTTTTAAGCAAGTATTTGTTATACTGTGTGTAAACATCTTTAAATGTAAAAATATTTTTGGAACTCTCAATTGTAAATATATCTTTGAACTCGAGTGTACATAGTGACAACCCTGACGTACATTTGCTACGGATTTGCTACTTCGATTGCGGGGTATGATTATAAGAAACATAATAAGCATTTGCATTCAGAAAGTGTAAATTGGTGAAGTGGAACTGATGCAGAAGACCACAGAATGCCATTGGAACTCCTCAATGATAAATGATTTACGGGTGGCGACAAAATATCTTGATTAATTTAGCTAAGCAACTTCATAGTCACAAATTTAAATGTTCCTGATGAGAATGGTACCATCGAATTGATTTGATGATGGAGCCGGAAGGTAGGCACCAGATCTATGTAATAAAATAATAAAGTGCCATCGTGTCACAACTTACTAAAATCGTCAATTTTCAATATTTTACACATTCTTTATATGGCACCGACGCCAAAATAAGATTAATTGTATATACTGTATAGATTGAGTATACAAACGGTTACTTGGAAGTAATTTGAAGAAACTGAATTATGGCGTTATTTTTCACTTTTTAGTTTTTTTGGAGTCGGTTTTTTTTTGTTTTTACTATTTTTGGTACGGAACCGTAAAAATAACATTTGAATTTTTTTTAAAATTTTCAGGTTTTTAAATATTTTATTTAAATACTTTATTGACTCATATTTTGCTACATTAAGATATTTACCTTTATACTTGAAAACTCAACTGTTATCAATTATTTTCATTTCGCCATACTTAGCGGTCCGTAAAATAACTGGACTAAGCGTGCAGGTAACACGCGCATTATCAATCGATGTAGACGTGCGTTTACACGCGTGGTTGCATCCCGCAGTGACGGCACGTTTAAAACCCGGCCAAGTGCGAGTCAGACTCGCGCACCGAGGGTTCCGTACATTTTCACTTACTCTAACGTTCTTACCCGGTTCCGGTTGAGTTAAGCTTGCACCTGACCTGACCATTGCACACAAATGATATGTAAACTTAACGCAACCGGGTTGTTCAAATAGGTATTAGATTTTTTTTTTTAAATATTCGCTAGTTAGAGACCTGATTATATTTTTTGTGTAATATTTATGTATATTTATACAAATTGTGAAAATTTCAAAATTTGTAAACTTCGGAGATAAAGGACCCTAATCCCCAAATTCCCCCAATGGTGTCTTTTTACACATTTTCCTCAATAAAACAAAGTCTAATCACAATAGAAAAAAAATTGTTCAATAATGTATAGACGAAGCCCTTTCATATGATACTTACGTAGTAGCTATACTTTTAATTTATGACCCCCCTCATATTCATTGTTTTTTAGAAAATAAAAATATATTCTTTGCAATACATGTGGGCTGACCATAAATATTCCAAATTTCAAATTGATAACATAATTAGTTTTTGAGATATGGCGCTCTAATAGTCGGACAGACAGACAGACAGAGTTGCAACATAAGGGTTCCTTCTTTATCTTTTTAGTACGGAACCCTAAAAAAAACGCGATGTGCACACATGCTCTAAGGCTAAACTTTGGACGTCACAATTTGTCCGGCCCGTTGAACATTATTCTACAAGCAATATGCCTCTCTATGAAGAATATTTCAAAGTTTCTTTTTTCTATAGATACTTTATAAACAAAGCTTTATTGTACATATTACGAACAAGACAGGATAATTCGAACCTTAAATACATTTTCTTCGGCAAAGCCAACGGAGAAAAACTCTCTAGATCTGTTCAAAAGATATAATAATCCGTCGATTCTTTTCATTTGTTTGTCGTTAATCCCATGGTTGCAAGGGTAGCCAAGCGTGTACCGCTTCTCGGAATATTCCATCTAATGCTATACAAATCCTGTGGTGACAATACCTTGTACATAAGCACAGGATAAAAAAATGTTTTTTTTTTATTAATATAAACTTAAATGACAATAAGAATAAAAGTTTTAAGGTGCGTCCACATTTGTATCATTTGCCCGTATCAGATCATCGTCGCGTGGCATGATCGCGTGTCACGATCACGCGTTTGGACGTTGCGCCTATCCGATCGCCCGAAAGCCATGTTACTACGCGTATCACACACTTATATGGGACGAGTGCGGCATGATCGGCGCACCGACAGTAAGCGTCCAAGCAGCGCGATACGCAGTCATGCCACGGCACGGTGATCGGATACGAGCAAATGATACAAGTGTGGACGCACCTTTATGTTTACATAGATCATACACCTTATATTTTCTTATGCCTGAACTAGGTAAATCCTGTATCTCAGGCAGTGTAAGTTCATTAGTTCAATATATATATAGTGTGATTGGAAGTAACAAGAAGAGTGTAAAGTGACGATATGTTTGGCTCAGTCAGTTGTACAACAACCTACGAAGCTAGCGGTCTCAGGTTCGAATCCAGGCCGGGGTAAGTTTTTGTTTAATTAACATGAATATTGGTTACCCGGGGTCTTGGAAGTGGTCTATGTATTTAAGTATTATAATTTATCTATATATTATGTACTAGAAGGCGCCCGCAACTTCGTTCGCGGAAGTGAAAAAGTCATAACCCCTCTTTTTTCTTTAGTATAGTCGGGAAAACCCGTGTACCAAAAATAGTTGAAATCCGTTTAGCCGATTTAGCGTGATGAACCCACAACGACACATACATAAAATCCAAAAAAAACACACGCTTTGCGTAGTTTAGGACAACGTCAATTTGTGAGATTGATTGTATTATAAAGATGTAAAAAATGAAACGGTAAACGTCCCAATACTTGAGACCTTACTTCCTTTAATCGACACCCTGTTTTTCACATCTATTTTAATGTAATAAGGTTGAAGATGCCAACTATTGGAACAGTGTCCGGCAACAATAAGTGAAATGAAACTTGAAAATAAGTGAAGTGAAATATTCTGCTGAAGGAGAATACTGAAAGTATCATAGACTGAATTCCGTACTAACAAGTCCATACTAGGAAGTCAGCATCAAGCAGCGTCTACCTTTCATAGTTACAGTCCCATAATCTTAGTTCCGTCACAGATGTCGTCCGTCCACAGATGTCATTGGGGAGAGAACGGTTCTCCGGAACACAGGTACAGGTTAAGGGTAATTTACTACTAATGCTAATTAACGAGAAACGATTGTTTTGATTTAGTGAAGGTCTTAACTAATTGATCGAAAGTGACCATTCCAGCTTGGGAAATATGCTTTCGTATGTCTGTCCGAATTTTCTCCTCTACAGGTAGCATTTCTCAACCAACTGCCGTGAAATTTTGTGAGCAGGTTCACTTCGTTTTATAATTATATGGATTTTTTTGTCAAATCAGTTTTAAGATAATTTTCGAAATGGCGGAGAGATGGGGGTGAAAATGTAAAAAATACCTAAGGTCACAGAGCCATTAGATACTTTAAATACTAAGCATAGGTACAAGACGCGAAAGGGGGTGGAACCAGTTCAACCCGACATAGAGCGTGAGAGAGAAAGTACCTAGGTCTATTATTTAGCAAGGGTATCTAAATGGAACCCTAAAATGAATTTTGCGATAAGTTTGTATCGTTGTTCAAAATTTGTCAGGAAACACAAGATCAAACGAATCTCTTCGCTTAGTGAGCGGGCTTATATACAAAATGCTCAAGCCTCTGTGCATAGTATGTGACTTGTGTCTTTGTACCCTTACAATGTCAAAATGGGTAGACAGATTTTAACTGTTTTGGCACAATCGCCGCATATGATGCAATGATGATTACATGATATTTTTACCCAACTACCCTGAAGCAAAATAGTTATTTTTTATGCAAGGCTGCAAAGTTGTTATTTGGCGCGAGTGCTTAAATTGAGAGCCGAATGAGCGAATTTTAAAACTAGTGATAATAAACCTACGACACACATTCATAACATAACCAACAAATTAACAAATCATAAAACATAAATTTGAACTTCAATTGACTTTTCCACGCTATCTGATAAAACGAACTTTTCCAAGCAGAATTGGCACTAAAAATGGAACTTTTCCGCACGAGTGAGGTAAAAAAGGTTAGTTCAAACATGCAATGAAATATAATATTTTCTTCTGTTTCCGCGATTATTACTCATTGAAATAAAACAATTTAACAGATTATATCGCGTATATTATCTCATTTTATTATATCATATATCATTTCTTAGTCAACCCGTGACCATGGAAAGCTGAAAAGCTTCCGAAACGTCGGGAACTCAAATGAGATAATATACGCGATATAATCCGATAAATTGTTTTATTTCAATGCAATGAAATAAACAACTTTTTTTTTTTAATACGCATTGTGGTAGAATGTCATGGTGCCTGACCCAAAAATTTATGTGGAATGGAAATTAAAAAAGAGGACTTTGCCGGACTAGGCCTGCATGATTTGTATGAAATCCCATTAACGACCTCTTGTCCTAGACGCACCTGAAACGGCATACTTCGCAGCCTTTCTTTTTTTTCTGTTCTTTATAATAATAAAGTTCAGGACGCCTCCTTGTATGTTAATAAATTCATATACGTTGCTATTGGATGAATAATTATCGAAAATGTGTATCTCCTTTCTGTTGAAGTTGAAAGCCAACTCAAAGCCGTTGAAACTAGATCTATTGTAAGTTGCCTATGTGAGAGATGAGGTCTTTGGAAAGCTATTCTGTGCTCAGGTGGATACAGAGGTTGGTGTTGTTTGGTATTTTAGCGCGTAATTTATAGCGTCTAGCCGAAATCCTATTACTAGGACTTTGGATATCGGAAACTATTCAAGGTAAATGCAAATCAGTTGGGATACAGTCTGGGGCCGTTATATGTTATTTAATGTAGTAAATGTTATATAAAACATAAATTAAACGTAACGTATATATAGTGATGGGTAAAATGTAATCAACTCATGAATTATGAATAAGAATAAACCTATTGCATTACGAAAAACGATTGAAAATGACGAATAAGGGTTTCGGATATTTTATTGGCGAATAAAATAAATAATCATGAAATAAATCCACAACGATAAAATAACAGCGTTCATATTAAGAATAATAAGATAGGTATTTATTTTGCAAAACAAAGTGTGGGATTATGTAGATAACACTTTCGCAACCGACATTTTCGTAGCGCTACTCTCGTAGCCAATATCACGGAAAAAACCGTATGCAGCGGAAGCTTGCTACGAGCAGAGTGCCCGCCGTGCGTGTCGCGGTCGTGAATGTGTACGGCAGCATCTCTTATATTTTAGAACGAGTTTATACACTAGAACGGCACCAGACATCTTGTACAGACAAAAAAATGAAATCGTCCTACTTATATCTCTGATTGAATGGTAATTTATTTAAGGGAAATGCAAATAAATCATGCTTCATTCAAACTCAAATTTGGTTTATATGAACTATTTAAGTTATCCTCTGTGTAGCCCATTCCTGTGTATACAATACAGAAATGCCTACAGCTACCACCGCAAAGCAGTTAAAGTCACTCCACTCGTTTTTGCTAGAACGTTGGCAAAAAAATATATATATTCATGATATATACGTGATCTTACAATTAATACGGGCCTTTATGCTTTCTTAGTTTTAAACAAATAAGTTTCTAATCGAATCAGAATCGAAAAGATCCGCAGAAATACCAAAGTTGTCGACATGGCTCAAAGAGTTGCAAAACTTGAAGAAGTTGACGGGGCACATTGCTCGTAGAACAGACGGCCGCTGAGGCAGAAAGGTTCTCGAGTCTCGACCGCGTACAAGATGACGCAGCGTGGGGAGCCCCCAACCAGATGGACCAATGATCTAGTGAAGATCCCGGGAAGCCGTTGGATGAGAGCGGCGCACAACCGATCGTTATGGAGATCCTACGGTTGAAATGATGATGATGATGCTGAGATTTCTAATAGTTATTCTGAAAATTAATAGCAGCACCTAGCACAAAATTTACACTGTGTTCCTTTGATTCCTGGGGCCCGTTTTATAAACGCTTGTAATACAAGTTACAAGCTTTTGAGAAACAGGCCCCGGGACAACCTTTTTCAGTGCATTCCCTAATAAAATACAAAATTTCATATATAAATCTTAAATGAGGCCACAGGAAAACCCAAAATATATCCCTCCAAAGTAAACGGTAATCACAATCACTTTTCTACAGGATGAACGCGACAATTTGCAAGCACTCTAAATGCTGACATGACAAATTTATCTTGTATTCTCTGTGGCAAAGAAATAAGGTGGTTTTTCCCTATGAATAGGGATAGGTGTTTCAATATGAACTGTCAGCGGGTAAGTGTGAAGGGAATTTGGGAGAGAATAACATGTGTTTATAGTATCAGACGTGGTTCGGAGTAAAAGTTGTAACATTTGGTATTTATTTTTAACTTCTTTACCTACAATAGACACTTCATTATCACAACATTCACAACTCAACAAAACTGGGCTTAATTTTGTATAAATATGTTGTTTTAAATTACATTTCTTTGGCAATTCTTCGACGTTTCGGACGTCGCGTTACGTCCATAGTCTCGAAGGAACTGGAGTGAACTTTGATCAGGCGATTAAAAGGAAAAAGAAGATACGTATACAATTTTACAAACCAATTTTTTACAAGGTTTTTGTGCGGATTTACGTTTACATTAAATACACTCTCATTTAGAGTAAAAAAGTATTTCATGGACATTATCAATACGAGTATGAAAAGGATTTCTATCAATACTTTTAGTTTTTGTATCATAAATGGATATCTCAAAAGATACTTAAGTACTATTAAAATGCCAAGTTTAGTTAGGGTATTTCTTTACAAAACATGCACGTACACCCATTTACGTAAGAAGCCTTTTGAAATAGATCCCGAGTACGAAAGTAACATGCCCTCGTGTGGGACAATGTTTACTTAGTCATTGAAATCGGGTTGAGCCAATTTTTCACAAAAACCATTTCAAGGAATAGGTTTAAAAAATCAAAACTCTAATTAGTCTGTCAGCTAGATAATAAAAAAAATTGGACACGTATTTTTTGCTTTTTGAAAATAATAAAAAAAAACTCAGATAAATCGCAATAAAGTTTAGGAGTGCGGGCTCCTGACAATAGTAAAATTTGAACCTAGGAGTGAAGTCACACGACATTTTGACTCTATGTATCGCCTTTAGTTTTTGATTATGTGCAAAAACAAAAAATATGTGTCCAATATTTTTTATTAATCTACACGACAAACTAATTATTAAAATTTGAAAATATGATTTCTGTGATTAGTTATTCGTGTTTATAATTTTGATGTTTATTTATTCTTGCCTAACCCTACTACAGACGTCAGTCAGTAGTGATGTATATATATCTCGTAATAAAAAAATTAAACGATTCGAAATGTAAAACGCATGAAATAAGTACTTATCTTAGAATAGCATATTTTATGGAAAAATAAAACAAAAACAAAGGCACTTTTTTTAGCTCATCCTAATCACTTGTTTAACGTTTTATAAAAAGTGCGTCATCCGTGAAGTATCATAATTATCAATAGGGGAAATTCAATTATCATCATCACATCAGCCCAAGAACGTCCACTGCTGGACAAGGATCTCCCCAAGGATCTGCATAACGACCGATCGTGTGCCACCGTCATCCGACGATTTCCCGCGATTTTCACCAGATTATCAGTCCTTGTTGGGGGCTTTTCCACGCTGCGTCGCCTTGTACGCAGTCGCCACTCGAGAACCTTTCTGCCCAGTGTCCATCGGTTATATATATATATGTATATATATATATATATATACATATATACATATATATATATATATATATATATATATATATATATATGTATATACATATATATATATATCAACGTGCCCCGTCCACTGCCACCTAAGTCTAGCAACTTTCTGAGCTCTGCGACGACCTTGGTTCTTCTGCGGATATCTTCATTTCTGAATCACTCACGGAAGGAAACTCTGAGCATAGCTCGCTCCATTGCCCTTGGACTAAATTGAGCCTTCTTAAGAGGCCCATTGTAAGTGACCACATCTCATTTTATGGTGCCGTTAACTCGTTTGGAAAAAGGGATATAATATGATGTGAAGAATAATAAGTCGAAATATACATTTAAAGAAATTTGAACTTAGGACATAGGTCTTATGGTTTAATTTTGTTCTGACTTTGGCTTGTTTAGACTTCTGTTCTGACTTCTTCATGCCGTGCACGGATATTTTGTTCTGTTTTCGTGATTATTACTCATTTAAATAAAACAATCGTAACGGATTATATCGCATATATTATCTCATTTGAGTTCCCGACGCTCCGCAAACTTTTCAGCATTCCATGTTCACGGGATGACACATAAAAGCTGAAAAGCTTCCGAAACGTCGGGAACTCAAATGAGATAATATACGCGATATAATCCGTTACGATTGTTTTATTTAAGAGGGATATAACCTCTTCTTCAGCGTATTTTGATAAAAAGAATTCTAAAGGCATTCTTTGTTGTCGAGTACCTATTTTTGGCGTGATGAGAAATAAAATACAGAATTAAAACTTTTTCGAACAAAAGCCAAAGTGTAATATAATATTCCAATGTAAGGCCAAGTTCCCCAAACTGAAAGCGTCGCGTCACAGCTGCTACCCCACTCGGAACTATAATGGATGAGCTAGGGACGGAAATAATGTTTGCCGCTCATGAGTCATATCACTCCACTCGCGGGCTACGTTTCCGGCAAAGAAATAGTTCCTGGAAGTTAAAATCAGTTTTTAGGATCTGTTTGCTTCGTTTTTGACGACGCGGCTCATTCGCATCCATTTTTGTCTGATGATTATGAAATGTGAACATATACAGTATTATTCAATTGAAGTAATTAGCGTACAATTTCGTACATTTCTCGTACCTTTTTTTGATGTGAGTTTGAATTTCGTACGATACCATGTTACCGCTAGGGTATGACACGTTTCTGAACGAGATATTTTTGGCGGAGGTTAAAATGCGGCTATAAAAAAAAAACAACTAATCAAAAAACGGAAAACATCGCGCCATACCCAAATTAAGGGTGCCTTTCCACTAGAGTCAAGCTTAGTAGCTAACTAAGCGGTGTGAGAAGCCACCAATACGGAGCTTGGCCGAGCGATTCTAAGTAATACTATTGGTGGAGTTTTCTTTACACGGCTTATCTGCCTAGCTTACGAATTACTGTGAAACTATAATAGAAAGGCACCATTATGTAAAAAAATATTTGTCAAGAACCAGGGAGCGTTTGTATGGAGGAAAAAGTGCTGCCCTCCCCATCCTAATCGGTAGGTATGATGCATCTCCGGGACGTGATGACCATTCAGGAACTCTACTGTTTAAATAACTCGTAAGAATCACGATCACAGTCCCATCAGATGAGAAATAAGCAAGTTGACGTAAAGGTATTCATCCGGCACAAGACCGGTTGTTTTGGAGATCCTTGATCCTTTGCCCAATAATGAACGGCTTTAGGTTGTCATGATGATGACATAGATATAATAATTTGCTTTTTTGCCAAATTTCCAGGTCAACGGACGGTATAGAGTATCCACTCTGGTCGTTGTATAAAAAATCGTACCCGTAACCTCCTGGATCCCCAAGTCCTCACTTGACTGTGCTTGTGTGTGCTTGTGTGTGGACTTGGCCATCTATGACTCGGTGTTAATTTTTAAGGTTAACTGTCTCATTCGGAAACGTCCCATGCGTTTTAACATGTTAAGCCGGTTTGGCAATTGGATGTAGTTTTTTTTTTATGTTTTGTCCTCTAGTGAGGACCAAGACATCCAAGAGGCTAATCATACCATTTTTTTTCAGAAATTTGATTTTTTTTGTTTTTTCTACTTAGAATCATGAGTCTAGACAGGAGAGATATTTTTTACTTCCATTCCGATACTTTATTATATAGGATTTTCAAACACGTTCGATTGAAGTAAGAAAACGGACAAAAATAACATTGATCAATTATGGATATTCATCCACACACCTTGGAACCAAAATGGTCACGTACCGTGCGGTATCAAAGGAATTTTCCACGGTGCACACTCCGAATATGGAATGAGCTCCCTGCCGCGGTACTCCCTTGAGGTTACAGTATGGGGTTCTTCAAGAGGAGAGTAAATAGGTTTTTACAAGATCAGCAACACGCACGTAATGTCCCTGACGTTGCGAGCGTTCATAGGTAGCGGTGACTGCTTAACATCAGGTAGGCCGTACGCTTGCTTACCACCTTAGTATAAAAATTATTGGGACACGGTTTTGGGTACGGTTTTTATAGCATGGCCCATGTAATATACCGCCAGCGGGGCGTGAATGTTGCGATTGTCAAGTGATAAATAAATTATAATGCATTTGTCACTCTCGCACTCACATACTTGTCAGAAAGTGACGTGAGCATCGACATTTATCTATCGTGCGATAAACGCGATATTATAATCTCACAGCACAGGTGTAGATAAAATAAAAGAGAAGAATAGAGATTGTACGAAGGCTAGCAATAAAATTTAGAAGTAAATAAGAATAAAAAAGACATAAAGCGCTCGCTGCTCATATAAAACTGACATCTGTATTTTACTACAGTCTGTAGACATCATCCGACTGATTTATGCTTTAATACATTAAGAACCCTTGACAGGGCTAGCATGACAACCAAAACATCTATGCTATTATAAAGTTGTAAAAATTTAATGTCTGTAAGTACATTGAAGATATTTACAGACTGGCACACCAAGGGTTCCGTACAAAATATACGCTACAAACGGCCGTATCTGTGAAAATCAAGTGTTAGCAGGGTCCTACTGCTAAGCAAAATATACGCGGCGTCCGATCATTTTATATTGATTACTAACATAGATAGACAGACATAAAATTATACTGTTTTTTGTATTTATTGTTATAGCGGCTATAGAAATACATCATCTCTATCACGGTTCTTAAGATACAGCCTGAGGACAGACGGACAGTGGAGTCTTAGTAATAGTTGCCGTTTTACCCTTTGGGTACAGAGCCCTAAAAATGATTGTATGGGACTATTTGAAGGTCACTGAATCGGATATATTTTTTTTGTGTTTTTATGTTTGTAGCTGGGCATCTGCAGATGGTTATATGATACTTTTTATTCGCCTAAGCTAAAGAAAAAACGAGGGGTTATGGCTTTTTCTCCTGCGCGTACAAAAATGCAGCTTCTATCCATACTAATATTATAAATGCAAAAGTGTGTCTGTCTGACTGTCTGTCTGTCTGTTACCTTTTCACGCTTAAACCGCTGAACCGATTTGGATGAAATTTGGTATGGAGATAGTTTGAGTCCCGGGGAAGGATATAGGCTACTTTTTATCCCGGAAAAATACACTTATCCGCGATAAACGAATTTAAGGCGGACGAAGTCGCGGGCAAAAGCTAGTTGTTTTTATAAAATGAACTTATTGTATGGGACATGGAAGATACGAAAAAGTGCTGAGTTCAGAGTTTGTGGCCGAACCTAATATTATCGGCGAAATAAAATCCCACAAACTTCTCTGTTAACCTTCAAATAATGGGTGAACTGGTTGCCGTTCAGTGGGTCGACCCAGGTACCACTAGGAAGAAATGGTTGAGGCGGATAAGTGACCTCTCGGAGGCTACTCTGTTTGGAACGCTGTGACAAAATAGTTATAGTATGATAAACGTTAATTACAAAAGTTGACTTCCATAATGTTGGCACGTCAGTGTTATAATTTCTTCTTAATATTGTGAGAAGCCAGCGTAGTCAAGTAACCAAAACCATGCTAGTCCGCCAAAACCTTGGAAAGTTTGTGAATTCCGAAGTGAAAATTTAAATCAATCTTGTTCACTTCATTAATTATCGCTGTATGAGTGCTGCTTCCTCGTTTTGAGACGTGATTATTACTCTCGGAATTTCATAATTTGTTCAAGGTATTTTCACAAAGAATGGAAGACGGCCGCAAAATCACGGAAGTTTATGGATTTTTTCTCCAACTTGCTCGGAAATGTTCCCATTAATGTAGTAAAAACACACCGCGAAGTCCATCGTTATATACGTTGATACGATAATCAATTTAAAAAAAAAGTGGCATTACTTCCCGGACAGGCCCGGGAAGTGTACATTATTGTGCAGGTTTTTACTTTTAATTTCATCCAAGACTTTGAAAATTCACCATACAGCCAATAGTAACGTACAAAACCCGAGATTAAAAAAAAACTTGAATTATTTTCTGCGTTTAGTTACTGCATGGTTACTGCCAATAATAATAGAAAAAAAATATGGTGTCCGAATCATAATACAGTTTATTTAGTCTTAATAATCTTCAGGAACTGATAAATACTTTGTAGCAAAGGTTTGTTTTTTTTAATGTAGTGCGTTTAGGAATTGCCGATTCAACTAAAAGTAATAATGTATATATTTATTTTAACTATTGCTATAGGTTTTCTTTTTATTTATTTTCATTACTATATTTCATGTGGAACCAAATATACAATTCGGATCCAAAACTTTTAACTTTCATATCCTTAAAAAAATAAGGGGGGAACATGAATTTCATTTTTCATTTTGTCAAAGATTGTCTGTCGTGTTACTTTTACGAAAAATAAGTTATATAAGTACTCATCTACCAAATGACTTTTCCCGCCCTCTGCAGTAATATACTATTAACGAAAGCATCAGTTACAATAATAGGGTAGTTTCCTGGGTAAAATAAATATTAATCTAATTAGTCCGACAGTAAGATTATCAAAAAATATTGGACACGTTTTTTTTCTTTTGTCAATTAAACAAAAAAAGACAAAGATAATGCGCGTCAAAATTTAGGAGTGGGGGTGCATGACGTCAAGCCGTGCGAAAAACGGTCGCACGGACGTCACGGGGAACTTTAACGGACTATCTTCATAATTTTTTGTTTAATTCACAAAGGAAAATATACGTGTCCAATATTTTTATTATTTAACTGACGGGCTGATTATACATTTTTTTAGGAGACATGCCTATTAGTTCCTAAATAGCTGAGGTAAATGGTAAGGCACTGATCGATTAATTGATACCATGAACTTAATTCATAGCAATAAATAAATAATTAATTATTACCGGGCAATTTTTACACAAATCAAACTAGTCCCATGGTAAGCTCAATAAGGCTTGTGTTATAGGTACTAGACGACGATATATTTAATAGATATATTACTTATATACATAGATTACATCCAAGACTCAGGAACAAATATTTATGCTCATCACACATTGCCCTTACCGGGATTTGAACCCAGGACCTCAGCTTCGCAGGCAACGTTACTCTCACTGAACTAAACCGGTCATTAAATAAAGTTGAGAATTATTGAAATTGAGGTGTCAAACGTAGGGACATTTATCTTAGGGCGTCCGCTGCGATGAGCGGGAGTCCCGTGCGGGAGCCCGTTCTCCGTCTTGGACAAATATGGCGTCGCGGGGATACGCCGCAGCTGCAGTTAAGGCAAAGGAGGAACTGATATCGTGACGTAATAGCGTAACAAAACTGATCGAAAAAATCGAAGAGAAATAAAATATATCTAAGTGCATAAGTTGAGGACCCCTATTAAGATAATATAAGAACTAGGGGT
Source organism: Hedya salicella (assembly GCA_905404275.2). Classification (NCBI taxonomy): domain Eukaryota; kingdom Metazoa; phylum Arthropoda; class Insecta; order Lepidoptera; family Tortricidae; genus Hedya; species Hedya salicella. The sequence continues at coordinate 11,585,421 of FR990111.1, read as the reverse complement.
TATCGATTTTCAATTTATTTGGTGCAACAAATAGGGTGTCTATCAAACTGCCCCTAAGAGGTCGCGTTGAAAGCCTTGAAGCGCGTGACCTCCTTGAAACATTCCTTCAGCCGGACCACTTCGTACTTTATAAGAACCACTATTTGCAACATAGGCTTATTAGCTGACATGCCCCTTTTTGATTAAGTGCGTTAACAAAGAGATTGATTACTAATAAAGCGTTGAAAGTCATTTTTCTTGGTATGAATTTTAAAAGCATAATGCTCTAGAAGTTTGTTTACCGTTAACCAGTAGTTGGCGATTGCCACGAAAATGACGATATAGCTGTGTTTCGTTACTACGCCAACGGGTTAAAGTTAAGTTTAACTAGACAACCGTCATGTACGAGGGAGGTTTATAATTAAAGTAAGAGCTGGATGTGGTTAGATACACATTTTTTTTGATTTTTCTTAATAATTTTAATGAGTATATCGCGCTTTTCGATTTCTTTTTATTCGGTGCAACAAACAGGCTATCTATGAAAACCGGCCCTCAAAGGACGGGTTGAAAGTCTTGAACGTGCGTGACCTCCTCAAAGTATTCCTTCAGCCGGACCACTTAGTATTTTATAAAAACCACTATTTGCATAATAGGCTCACAAGCTGGCATGACATTTTTTATCAAGTACATGTCGTAAATTGTTAAGTGATTGATTAATAAACGAGCAGTTTCCTTCCCTATCTATGAATTTTAGAAGCATATGCTCTAGTTTTTACCGTTAACCAGTGGTTAGCGGCTGTTACAAAAAAGACAAATGTGACGATATAGGTATTATCAAATGATAAATGAATGTGTTTCGTCATAATGTTGTAGGGTTAAAGTTTGCTTTAGAAAAACAACTTTAAGTTTTTGAAGGAGATTTATAATTATTGTGAGAGCTGGATATGGTTAAATATGTGATTTTTTTTTATTATTAAAATAGTAGTAATAAGTAAAGTGTCTAGATTTTCTGAGTTTCGTTTAGTTTTCCTTTTTCGTATGAAACGCATTAAACGCGAGTGACCCCCTTAAAACATCCCCTAATCCTACCACTTCGTACTTTATAAGAACCACTTTTAGCATAATTCTACTCTTTGCTGAAATGTAACTTTTTAATGAAGTAGCTGTCAAAGAGGTAATAAAGTTTTGTAGAAGTTCCTTTAATATATACACGGTGCCCGCTAGGGATAAGACATTTTGAAACCACGCATTCCTGAGGCCAGTAGGAGTAAAAATCCTGCCAATTAAAATCAAATTCAGCAAAAAATCTAGTTTAGGGGATTTGTGTGCATTAAAATTAATATCATCCTTATGAAAATGATGGCTTTTAATAAAATGGTAAAATTTTCAAAACTGATTGTACATTTTCTTTCATTTACTTAATTACACAGATACTTTGTCGATTATGAAACAAATTACAAGTGACATCGCTGTTTTATGCTATACCCATACTTTGACCCTCTTAGACCCTGAATGCAAATTCACCTACTGAATTATTAAAGACGTATTTGGGAGACATGACTATTTCAACGTATTTCCCTTTGATTTCATTTTGGAATATGAACTTCATTACTCTTCTATTAGGGTTGATTTAACATTTTGATATTCAAAAAATTGAGAGGTTCATAAGGTTAGATGATGATATACCCTCAAAGTCTTTGGTAAATCATTGAAAATATCTGTCTCATAGTCTTCCTCACTCGTAAAAACTAAATGCTTTTATATTAGAGGGAATCAAGTCAAGTAAGTTAGAAACCTTGTAAATAAGGACTGACATGACGAAAGAAAAAATACAAAACCAATAAAAAATAAAAAAATCCTTTCGAACCATCAACACTACACCCACATCCACCAACTTTCAGGTAATAAGAAAAATATCCCAGTGCCCGACGGGCATTAGTAGGCATGTTCGGTCTTAATTCATAGTATGTTGTGTTTATAGCAAAGTATCAGAAGGTACGTATTTTAGAAAAAGTAAGTAATGTCATTTTGACAGTCACCTGTCTTCCACGTACTGACTGACATGGCTACATCGGTCATAATAAATCATTTCCTGGTAAACGTAAAGGAGTAATATAAATAAGATCTTTGAAGATCTCATCTTACATTTAATTAACATTTGTACATGGCGCAGCCAGTAGTCATTCGTCCAGTGTTAATGGTTGACTTGTAGAAAATGGCTTTATGGCACAGTCGCCGGCGGTATTTCCAGACCGATGCAACAGCCTTCTAGAAAAGAGCGTCACCTGAAAGGCCAGCAACGCACTTGTGACTGGCGTTGCAGGTGTCAATGGACGACGATGATCGCTTACCATCAGGCGATCCGACTGTTCGAAGTCCCCCTATAAAATAAAAATAAAAATAATTAAACCTGCCATTTGTACTTTCTTGTATTGTGCAACAAAGTTTAAATAAATAAATGTTCATATCATTATTATTACTATCCGAATTAGGATCAAATATTATCTAGTTTTTCTTGTGCACGAAACATATTACATACATACTACATATTTGACGACCGGTTTGGCTCAGTGGGAGTAACGTTGCCTGCGAAACTGAGGTCCTGGGTTCAAATCCCGGTAAGGGCAAATATTTGTGTGATGTGCAATAAATATTTGTTCCCGAGTCTTGGATGTTTTCTATGTATGTAAGTAATATATATATTAAATATATCGTTGTCTAGTACCCATAACACAAGCCCTATTGAGCTTACCATGAGACTAGTTCGATTTGTGTAAAATTGACCCGTAATATTTATTTATTTTATTTATATTATTTATTTTACGTGACGATAGGTCGTAAATATCGTTTACAGATAGAAAAATTAATACCCAGCCAGAGAAACACACTTATGTACACACTTTGGACGGTGAAAAAGAATGCTTGAGATTGCAGGTTTATCGTCCTCGCCTTCCGCTCGTGAGACAAATACTAGCTTATTGTATAAGCTAAATGGGCTGTCAGCATCAAACGAAGAGCTGAAGGGCTAATTTGACTTGTGATCCAGAACATGTGACACTAACTACTGTCTTGTACTTTAGAGGCAGTTCAAAGCGATTCTAGAGAATTACCCCGGAGATCTGAGGCTTTATTGATTTTATTGCCCTAGATGTGTATTGTACTATTACCGTTCTAGGTATGTAATGTTATTATTACCATACCCAGTCATTGAAATACTAATCGTGATTACGAACCTCTCTACAGAAGATCAAGTTCGATAGATTCAGAAATATGGCGGTCATTAAGAGCACCATCAATATTCATGAATATTCAAACCATCCAAGTCCCACTGCAGTACTAGTATAACATACAGTACTTAAACTCCAAATGTTAATAAAAGTTTATGTAACTGTGTAGGTCTACCTGTTACATAGTTTCCGCATTATTAGCAAGCGTATTTGAGTTATTTTTTTAGGAACTGTACTTATTATGTTTGTTGTTGTTTCTATTAAATCTGAAAAAATATTTTAATTTCTTACTGCATTGTCAAGTACCATATTAAAAACGTATAATTTAAAGAGTTTTGATCAATGCAAATGCCCGCTCCACGAGACCTAATCACAAAAACTTAACAGAATAATACCAAGAAAAAAAAAAAAAAAAACAAAGAACCGGCGATAAAGAAAGTGACAAATTTACCGGAAAATTAAATATACACTTTGCGGTGACGTTTTTTACTACACTAGAAAATGTTGGAAATATTGATGGCTTACATATTTTTGCGCATCTCCTAATTTTATTCAGGTCAAGATACTGGTTGGTGGTAATTATTACTATAGTCTTACTTAATGTGAACCAATTCAACACTAATAGCCGGTCTGGAAGCATTTTTGAAACCTCCTGTCCGATTAATTATATCGACCAACCGAAATGTAAATTAGGAACATTTATTATTCAGTTTAATATGAAAAATAATTATACGAAACTAGAAACGCGCCCGCACCTTCTTTCGCGTAAGAAAAAAAAGTCGTTATTCTCTTTTTTACGTCAGTTTAATCGGGTATGAAGTATCCTATTACTTACTATCTGTCGATGCCTAGTGCCTCGCTACCACTAATAGTTGAAATCCGCCTAGTCGTTTTGTCTTGATAAAGCCACATCGACATAGAAACATACAAAAACATTTTTTTATTTAGTGACCTTAAAATAGTCCGTGTCACTTATTTTTATGAAAATACTTTATAATATTTCTATGAGACACAATTTTTTGTGTTTCAGTGTTTTTAATGTGAGAAAACTAACACCACATTACTATCTATTGTGACATAGATACAAGTCAAAGCGTAAGCAAAATACGATTGCGTTCGCACGTGGTCCCACCAGGACTCGAACCCGGTACCTCTCGATTACGCGTCGAGCATGTCAACCCCTCCACCAGCGGGCACTGTGCCAATCGCCTCGAATTTATGCATCCGCTTTGACCCATGTACCTATTTTATTTATTTTTTTAAACCACGAGAGCAATCGTATTTTTCTTTGCGCTTTGACTTTGTATGTATGTCACAATACTTTATAATAGTAAAGATGAATGTGAAACGTATTTAATTAAGATAACACACCAAAACAAAGCTGACAATTAAGCTGAGCTCCAAATGGCTACACCCATAGGGTACATGCATGATTTTTTTTTATCGCTTTTTTTAACAAAATAAGAAAATACCGTAAAAACGATTTCAAAGAGTGAAATTAAAATTAAAATTGGCCGAATAATACGCATGATGTAGGCATTTTAAACTGCTAATTAGACGGCGATTTGACAGAGAGGTCTAACATGTACCGTTACGTCATAGTCCACTCCGGCCATATAACCTCCATATTAAATTTCGTTTTGCTAGAATGAGATAGAATGAAATGTTTGATGGCTTATATTTTGGTTATTTTTATAGTTATTCGAAAATTTATTTTTGTGTACTGTTTGTTAAATGAATGAGCTTTTAATAAAGCAAAAATAAAAAATCATGCATATTCCCTACTCACCTTAAAAAAAAAACAAAATCTATTCACGTGTGATGAAACTACGGTGCCATAGACTGACACACAGGTACCTATAAGTTAAACTAATAACTCCTATAATAATTTAGGTCAATCATCCCTAAGAGAACAAATCTAAAGAGAGTGATGTTGATCAACTTGTAGTATTTATAGTCGTTTGGTTTTTATTTTGGCAAATCTACTTAGAGTTTATAATTGGGTACTGTAGTCAACATAAAATGATGTCACGCTTGCAGTTAAATGATGTTTCTGAAAATATGTAGAAAAAATTCATTCATACTTATTTTTAAGCTTTTGGCGATTTGAAAATGAACAAAAACTAAAAATAAGGAGGCAATTTGACGGTATAGAATTATGACGTCATAAATATTTTTCCTTTCAAACTTCATATTTTCTGCCCGTTTTAACTGTTCATAAAAGGAACTGATTTGATCTGTCAGTCAAGTACCCTATTCTATTTAATTAAACGAGCAATTTTAACAACGACATATATAATGTTTGTGGTTTATGTAAGTTTATCGGCAACGGCTCCAATGATTTAGAAAAGTTAATCCAGATTTGCTTTATCTTCGAAAACAAAAAAATGGGCCACCAAATAAACCCTGTTCATCCATGTTCGTAAAATTGATATTTGGCATTTACTAATTAAATTTCATATTTTTTATGTGCTATGTCTAAGGAAAGGAACATTGAAACAAGAGGTCTGACACTTGCCATACTTTGGACCTGACCGCAAGGAGATATTCTGGCAAAAACTAGATGGCGCTTTAAAAAAAAAATAACGATGTTATTAATAATGAAATAATGATCGTTATTCTGTAATTAGGCCACAAGGGCACTTTTATAAATCTGACTCTACGGCGTTTCCCAAGAGGAGACCACTGAAGAGAAGAAAGCCGAAACAAACTCAACTGTCAGTAATTTTTTCGAAATAACTCTTATATCTATTACAATATTTGTACTTAACCTATCCTAAATATATGTTTTGAGTATCTAAACTCAATTCGTAGTTCTTCAAGAAAACATATCGAAACTTATAAAAGTAAAAAAAAAGCATATAAAAAAGCAAAATAGTGATTTTTTATTTAAAACAACTTACATACGTTTGATATGCCACCTTATAAGAACCGTGTCCCATGCATTTTTGTCTGTTAAATAGTCCTCTACCCTATAATAAGCCTTTGCCATTAGGGACTCTTTTAAGTACTTTTTGAGAGCTGGAAACGATAATTTTAAAGCATCATCTGGTAGCTTATTATAAAAATACATTGCCCTGCGAATGATTTGGCTACTTCACGAACGCGGAACTTTCTAATAGCGATTTTGTTTTTATTTCTAGTATTAAAATTGTGGATATCTGAATTCTTAGTAAAAGACTCTATGTTCTTAAAAACATAAATAATATTCTCATAAATATATTGGGACGCTACGGTTAATATGTTGATGTTTTTAAAAAGTTCTCTTAAGGAGTCACGGGAGTTCAGGTTATATATAGAACGAATCGCTCTTTTTTGTAACACAAATATAGTCTGTATGTCAGCTGCTTTGCCCCAAACCAGAATACCGTATGACATGATACTATGAAAATAACTATGATATACTAAGCGAGCAGTATCAACATTGGTCAATTGTCTAATTTTTCTAATAGCGTAAGCTGCTGAACTTAATTTACCTACAAGTTTTTGTCCAGTGTTATACCAAAGAATAATGCCGTATCGACCATTTCTAAACATTCACCATTGAGCGATATAGTAGAATCCACTGCTCTAACATTCGGTAAAGCAAATCTAATACATTTCGTTTTCTTAGCATTCAATAGCAGATTATTAATATTAAACCAGTCAAGTACTTTAACTAGTACGCTATTAATTTCGGCATAGTCTGTTGCTTTCCGATCAACTTTGAAAATAAATGATGTATCATCAGCAAATAGTACTATATCACAAAGATCTTCTACTATAGATAGTAAGTCATTTATATAAACGAAATATAGAAATGGCCCTAAGATAGAGCCCTGTGGCACTCCTAGCTTAACTGCAGCTCCACTGGATTGGGTTCCATTTACAACAACTGTGTGTGTTCTATTGCTGAGATATGAAGACATAAGGCTTAAGGCATTTATAGACAGGCCATGATGTTCTAATTTCAAAATGAGTGTTCCATGATCAACGCAATCAAATGCCTTAGAAAGGTCACAAAAAACTCCAATTGCGTCACAAGATGTTGTAAATATGTTTAATGAGTAGAGATGCTGCATCAGCCGTGGAACGTCCCTTTGTGAAACCGAACTGTTTACTACTAAGCAGTTTATTTCTATTGAAGTGTCCCAGCAGATCCATCAACATTAACTTTTCGAAAACTTTACTTAATACAGGTAATATAGATATCGGACGGAAATTAGTGAAGTCACTCAAGTCACCTGATTTAAAAAGAGGTATGACTTTACTAAGTTTCAAAAGATCTGGAAACACGCCCTCTGATATGCAATTATTATGAATAAAGGCTAGATAGGGTGTAATTTAATCTATGATATGATGAACAATTTTTACTGAAGTTCCCCATAAATTCCCTGTTTTCTTTAAATGCAGTGACTTAAATGTTTTAATAACTTCTATTGAATTTACTTGACTAAATTCAAAGCTTACATTGCTAAAATTAACATTACAGAACAAATAGGCTTCGGTCGCAGATGATTGAAGATATCTTGTAGTATTCATTGCAATGTTGGAAAAATAATCCTCGAATGCCGATGCAACATCGTGGTTCGACATAATCTGACCATTTCCTGTCAGTTTTACCAGTTTCCCTATTAATAATATTCTAAACAGTTTTCACTTTATTGTCAGACATTTTGAGTTTAGAACTAATATAATTTGCCTTAGCGGCTATGCACACTTTCTTAAACATTTTTGAATAATTCTTGACATAGTCCAGGAAATCAGTATTCTTATTTACCTCTTTCTCTCTATAGGTATGATTCATAAAGCCTATTTCCACTTCTATGAATGCCGACAGTAGCCCATTAACTAAACTTGGTTTTTGACCCAGAAATAGTTTTCATTTTGAAATGAGTATTAATATTATTTATAATTATGCCAAATAAATTTTTGTAAAAAAAAATTAGGTCATAATGTGAAAGGGATAACATATCTAGATCATTATGAACTTCATTTTTGAATAATTTTAAACGATAACTAGTTATGGGTCTGTATGTTATAGGTTGTGGTATTTCTTGGAAAGTGTTTGGGAAAAATGCTCTCTGACCTCTATGATCTGAACTAAAGGACTTAAATATTGCCTTATCCAAGCATTTACAATCACAAAAAATATTATCTAGACAGGTTTCACTACTAAGTCCCACGCGGGTTGGCTCACAAAACAAATTGACCAAGTTAAAAGATTTAAACAAACTTAACAACTTAACAGTGTTACTATTCGATTCAAGTAAATTAACGTTGAAGTCTCCACATACTATAACATGTTTTTTGCCTTTACAAGCTATTTTTAAGACATTTTCCATAGTGCATTCAAATGTATGGAAATCAGCAGAAGGTGGTCTGTAAATATATATAATTAAATAGGTCTCTAATTCTACACAAGCAATCTAACAATATCTTCTCGCTCTTTAGATTTCATGGAACTTTTAAAAATTATAAGAGAACCCCCATGAATGGCTAATTTTCTAGCAACGAAACTTACTAACCTAAAGTTAATAAAATCAAAAAGTAATTGTTCCTGTTTTAGCCAGTGTTCAGTAATACTCATAACTTCAATATTATTATTATCTAAAAATAAATCTATTTCTAATTCCTTGCTGGAAAAACCCTGAATATTCTGGTGAATAATGTTAATATTCAAAGGTGTTTCCGCTGTCTTACAACTCAGATTAAATGTGGCATGGATCTATTACCACTATGGGCACACTGGGGACTAGCTAATGTGGTATTATATTCATTCGGTTCTATGTTAAATGCTAAAAGATCTGCTATGGTCAAAATATATTTCTTTGGCAAGATATTTCTTTCTGACATTAGCGTGAAGCGCTTGGCAAATTTATTTAAGTCAAAGAAATGTGTCGTTTTATTGAAACATATGGTATTGTACATGATTGAATTTAGGTGTGCTATTCTATTGTTATAGTGATATGGCATATTTTGAGAATATGGTAGTGCACACAGTATGATTTTACCGGGTGCGTATTTTCTCACATAACTTTTTAAGTCCTATTATCTGAAGTCCGAAAATATTTCTCATACTATTTTATATCATAATGATCACTCTTCATATTTTTTTTTAATACTAACGATCGAAACTCATAGTCATCAGAACTCATAAGATCACTAATCATACAACTTGTTTATACTAATATTTTTTTTCATATATTTTCTTACACTACTAATCTAACTCATAATTGATTGTCAGACTCAGCAACATGCATGCGGGTTGTTCTATAGATGGCCAAATGGTGAACAACATAAGCTACGCGGACGATATGGTGTTGCTGAGTCCGTCAGCCTGTGCATTGAGGGATTTGCTGCGCACCTGCGAGGACTATGCTACAGTTCATGGACTGAAATATAATTGCGTCAAAAGCGAGGTTATGGTCTTCGCTGAGCGAAGTAAATCGATAGGCTACGTGCCGCCTTTCAGACTTTATGGTAACGAGTTGACGAAGACTGATCGGTTTAAATATTTAGGTCACGTAATAACCAGTAACTTAAAAGATGACTGTGATATAGAAAGGGAACGCAGGGCGTTGGCTGTTCGAGGGAATATGCTGGCCCGCAGGTTCACGCATTGTACAGGAGAAGTAAAAATAACATTATTTAAATCTTTCTGTCAATCGTTCTACACAAGTGGCCTGTGGGTAAGTTTTACCCAAAAAACACTCAACGCTTTGCGTGTCCTCTATAACAACATGTTTAGAATGTTGATGGGACTACCCAGATTCTGTAGCGCGTCAGGCATGTTTGCCGATGCCCGCGTAGATGGTTTTCACGCCATAATGCGCAAAAAAATTGCTTCCATCAGAGGCAGAGTACTGGGTAGTTCCAACAACATTCTAAGAGTACTTGCTGACAGAGGAGACAGCCCTTTGCAGATATACTGGATGTCGACGTTAATAAACCCTCACTCTGAGGACATTTATTTCGTCAATTAATATGTGTATATTAGATATTATAATTAATTAATTAATTAATAATTTAATCAACTAACCTAGCTACTTAAGTATTTACTAACAATATATTGGATCACTGTTGTCTTGAATAAATAATTTTGAATTTGAATTTGAATAATCATCAGAATTCATAATCATCCGAATTCATAATCATCAAAACTCATAAAATCAACACTCATACACCTTGTTCATACTAATATTTGAACCAGTACCAGGAAAATAGATTGGATTACAAAATTTGAACGAGCGAGCGAGCGAAGCGAGCGAGCAAAACCTTTCAGAGCAGATCCGACGTGGCCGGGTTAGGTTAGAAGGTCAGGCGGGAGCGAAGCGTAGCGAGCTCCCGCCTGGCCTTCGAGGTTATTTTTTTTTGCGTCCCGATAAAAAAAAAATGCTTTCCATAATGTTACCATTGTGAAAAACAATATTATGAGTTCAAATATTTTCAAATGAATGCCATTATGAATAGGAAAATTATGATAATTGTCTGTTATGAAGTAAAACAGTTATGAAAAAAAAAATTATGAGTTTTAACATTTCTTAGTAATGACATTATTAAGAGAAAAAGTATGATAACTGACTGTTATGAGTTCCGATGGTAGTAAAATAAAAGTATGAAGAAAAAAAGTATGAGGAAAAAAATTATGAAGTGATTGTCAGGAAGAAAAATCGGTAGTAAAATAAAAAATAGGAATAAAAATTTTATGAGAGCCAATATGGACCCGATTTTACCTATGCCAGATTTTTCAATATCATTTATTGTTGACATCAATTTGTCTACACAAGACTTATCTACATTATAAGTATTTCCTACCATAATCACTAAGGTAGTTCTGTTATCATAACTTCCTTTTGTAAGTAAATCACACAATTGACTCATATTTATGTTCGGATAACAGAAGTTTGTTATATTTTGATCCAGTTTTTTACCTAATATGGAACCCATTCCTGAACCAATCTGGTCAGAGTATATAATTGTTTTATTTATACAACTTGGTGACTGCATCTGCACAGAAGGAGCTGACTTTGAAGTACCAGAGGGCATCTCCGGTTGAACACTAGCTGTGGGAGGTACTTGTGGGACATGTCCACAGTTACAAAAAATATTGTTAATCAATTATTTGAAACGCTCCTCATTGTATTTACTTTCCTCCAAGAGCCGTGAAAAAGCCAGGACATGCTCCCTGGCTTCTTGTTGAGTGGATAAGTACCTTGAAGAAGTAGCTTCAAGCGTATGCTTCAATGTACTTATTTCAGCATTCAATGTATCAGTATACACATCATAATTATCTAGCTCAATATTACATATTTTTACCCGTTCTTTCATCACTGATAATTCTGATTTCATTTGAAAATGGTTTTTATGGACAGATTGGCTATTAATGAACTTTTGAGTGCGCCTAATATATCTATTTATCCTAACATATTTTTTCAACTTAGTACTACTATTAAAAAATATGTACTTTTTATTGTCCTTACTATTTTTACTGCCTAAAAGCTCTTGGTACAGGTTCTGAGTCATGCATCTATTATAATTGTCACATTCTTTTCTAAAGTGATTTAGTTCAGCATTTGCTGCACAGAGTTCTTTTTCAAGGTGCGTGATGCGATTTAATGAAACATCATGTGTCGAGGCACATTGGTTGAAGGAATCCACAAGGTTTTGTAGTCGCAGTAACTCACCCGTGGCATCTGATAATTAAATGTCATTTTCCACCAGCTCATTACTTAAAGTTGTGTTTTTGTCAAGCATTTTCTGCAACTCCGCCTCACTGTCTTCCCTTTCCTGCAAGCTGCTCACAAAGGGCTTTAGATGCCTGCAATTATTTTAATGTGGCCTTCAGTTGCATCTCCAGTTGACGGCCAGTGGCCTTGCGAGATGTAGTGCTCATTTTTCCACAGAACTCCACAAGCACTGAAAGATTAAAAACAACTGAGTATTTCAAGAAAAGATGGTTTTTCGAGATGTTTACTTAAAGCCAGACAGTGAGTGCAATGTAAAAGTGTAAGGTTATGTCTGTGGCAAGTGTGGCTAGTCTCAGCTCTGCTTCCACTAATTGTAAAGCAAAGAGAAATTGCACGGCGCCAGTGAATTATGCTGGACGTCGCTCACAGTCGTAGCAGTGAGCTATGTGAAATAAGAAGTGACTGAAATATGTGGTATAACGAGACTAATTGTGTAATAAAGGAATGATTGAACAATATACTCCCCTAGTTTAAAATCCAGTTTCAAATGTCCGCCCGTTGAATGTGTTAGATTATTTTATAATGTTGGCAAGCCTGTTTTGTAACTAGGAGTTGTGTATGATAATATTATTTCTTTTTCTTACTTTAACTGTCTTTCTCTGGAATTAAACACGTCAGTCTAACTGAACACTGATTTTAATTTCTTTTTGGATTCTCATTGAATAAAAGGTTATGGGCCCAGTATATAAATAAAGTTGAGGCATTACCATGGAAGCCATTATTCTATATTTGTCGTTACAATTTTGAATTTATTTTTCGTACCTGAAACACTAAAATACCCGGACTATCTTAGCATGCCATCTGGCTGACTATTTTCCTTTTTGGATTCTCATTAAATAAAAGAATGTCAGTTGATAGTTGCTTCAAACAAACAGAGATTCCTACGATGTAACCAGGTCGTATTTTCCGAATATTAATTGCACCTTCCTTGATTATGACTATATATACTTAATTTATTAACTATCTATATAGCCGATGCAAATTTGATGTTGACAGCTCAAGGGCCCTTCGAAAACCAAAATAGAAAGAAATGAATAAAGAAACATTGTATAGTAACGATTCGTTCGCAAATAGCTAATAATAAATAAAACGTAACATTTAAATACTGTGTAACACTTGCAAAGTTGAATACTTCTAAAAAAATATTCTTATACATAGATGATGTTGTACATAGCGGGAACGGTTTCCCTTGTTTACTTATATTTTTGACATAATTCTATATTGCATAATCACAATAGGCATAATGATCTATAAGCATAATTTCATAACGCCGAATCCTGTTTTCGCCGAATCAATTTTCGCCGAATGGTCTTTACACATAACTTTTTAATGCCGACAACCTACTTTTCTGTCAGCAGTCATCTTCTGTTCGGGATTGCAGTTCTAACGTAACCTAATCTATTTTACTGGCAGCAGTTTTTTATTGTTGGAGGTTGAATTTGCAGCCAACTAAAATTCGGCGATACTAAATTATGCTTATTTAGATTCGGACAAATAATAATTCGGCAAGATGAACATTCGGCGAAATCATATTATGCGAAACCTGTTCGGCGAAATCAGTTTCGGACATAAAAATTATGCAAAATAGATAATAGCACCCAGCGGGAACGGCTTTTTGTATGGAGATGGTCAGTCATCTTGATTTAATGGTCCTTGGTCTAAGGCAGTTAGATTGTATAACGAGATTCTACAGAACTTACTTTTATCTATACCTAAGATAAAAGTAAGTTCTGTTGAATCTCGTACACTTTCTAAAGAAATACTACCCATAACAAAAAGGGTCACAGTCTCATAAATCACACAGTGCTAAGATTCATTTAAGTGACAAGTTACCATAAAGTTGTGAAAGTTACAGCGAGTTGATCCTGGAAGTTTTTGTGCAACAGAAGGGGAATGCGATTTTGAAATGTTGAAAAGCTTTTGCAGAAAGCACTTCGCCATTGTAAAGTGGATAGGGTTAGGTACAAAAGACACTTTTAGAAGGCTGAAATATTATTATCTTATACGTTACACGCCATTTTTGACTCTCGACGTACAAAAGAGGAGTCATAAGCAGACATTAGAACCTTTATGGCACAAATACAATTTTCCTAGGTATTTCCTAAGTACCACAGGATAGATGAGGCTGCTAGAGGAGGATCTGCGTGAGCTCGGGTAAAGTGGCGTGCCCTTGTGTTAGAGGCCAAGACTCATCTTAGGTCGCTGAGCCAGCGCAGTTAACTAACTGCGCAAACCTAACTAGGTAACCTATCTAGGTAGTTATTTCCTAACAATATTAATACGTAGAAAAATTGTATTTCTATGATTTACCTGTATGAATTATGCAAGTTGCATATAGCAAAAGTCCGGGTATACTTTTGTTATTTACCATAATCGTCATACTACGGTTTAGCTTGACAAATTCATCGTGGTCATCATCGGGTATTTTACCCTTGGAGTGGATGATTTGCCTCCATCTGGTTCTGCCCATTGCGTCCCTTTTAGGACTGAGCAAAACTTAAAGGATGATGAGGGCTTTACTTGATCAGTCCATCTGGTTGGAGATCGGCCTCGAGCTCATTTGCCATTCGTATTTGCAAATAAGTTCAACTTCTCCAGACTTCATCACCTCTACGCACTAAGCATCTCAACAATCTATCAGCGTAGAATCTCAGAACAGAGGAACAAGCAGCAAATTTGAAGAGATATTGAGAAAACAGAGTAGCAATTTCAGAGCATTTGAGAGAACCATCAATATCATCAACCTTGAAACTGTCTCGGAAAAGTGGGAGTTCGAGGATATTTTAAAATCAGTACAATCACGGTGGTCTGTTATAGATACTCTCCATTGGGAGATTGACAGCGAGCTCTTCGAAGCAAACGACTCTCGTACTCCGAAAAATCATTTAGCAAGTATGAGCAAAAGTTTCATGACATCAAAAAATTCATAAACAGCAAAATGTGATCCCAATGCCACCGCGAAAAGGCAACCCCTCATATGGATATACCCTCATTCAGTGGAAATTATCATTCCTGGGTGTCCTTCAAGGGTCTGTTTGTGGAGGCCATTCATAGCAATAGGTCGTTATCAAAAGCACAAAAAATGCAGTTTTTGAAAAGTAAGCTCAAGGGAGAAGCTGAAAAGCTAATACAGCATTTGAATATCAGTTCAGAAATTATGACGTCAGTTGGGAAATTTTGAATCATCGTTTCAACAATACTAAATTGATACTTAATTCTCATCTCAGTATTTTAATGAATTTGCCAACTTTACAACAGCAGACAGCAACAGGTATCAAGAAGATGCATGACGTCACAAACGAGTGTCTTAACGCCATTTAGTCACTCGGAGTCCAAATAGACTCCTGGGATCCGATAATCGTTTACATAATCAGCAACAAACTAGATTCAGATACGCATAACGACTACGTCGAATCCCTGCAAAACCCAAGAAACCTACCATCTCTAAAGGAACTTCTAGACTTTCTCAAAAGCAAGTTTACGTCATTGGAATCATCAAAACGCAAACCTGATACTGGAAAGACTTATCATTATCAATAAAATAACAATAATAATGTAAAAAAACCTAATAATGTAAAAGTACTATAAATCATTGACAAGTCGACAGAAAAAATTTTCAAACCATTTCGCAACATCGAACATGAGTAAAAATAGCTTACAGGGTTGCCCAGTTTGCAAAAAAGATCATGGAATATTTCATTGCAACACATTTCTAGAATTACAACCTAACATGAAACAGCAGACAATTACAAAATTATCATTATGCAAAAATTGTCTTTATAATCATTATGGAAAGGAGTGTCGGTCTTTCAAGAAATGCCGCGTATGCAAAGAGGATAAGAGGATTTATCATAATATCTTGTTACACGACGTGTTCGGCAAAGGATCAAAGCCGCCGTTATCAAATGACACAAAGTTGCCGCCAACACAACATAAAAACAATGTGCTACAAGAAGAAGCAGGCGAAGTTCTTTTGGCAACAGCATTAGTCCATGTGCGATCAGTAGATGGTTCGTATCAAAAGCTTCGTGCTCTAATAGACCAAGGTTCCCAAACTTCTCTAATCAGTGAAAATGCAGCCCAATTATTGGGGCTACAGCGTAAGCGATGCAAAGGTGTTACTTTTGGCGTGGGAGCGAAGGAAAGTAACTGTAAGGGCATAACATCTGTAACGATATCTTCAATCTACAACGATTATACGATTGACACGGATGTATTTAGTATGAAACAACTTATCAATAACCTACCAAACAAGTCATTCGCAAGACCATCATGGCCCTTCGTAGAAAGCATTCAATTAGCAGACCCAGAATTTTATGTAAGCGGACAAGTAGATCTCTTACTTGGGGCGGACGTATACTCTAATATTTATATGAGCGGCATTCTGAAGGAAAATAATGCTACACTAATCGCCCAACAAAGCCGATTAGGCTGAATTCTCCTTGGCTGTATGAACACGACGGAATCCTATCATTGCAATGTTATCATGACAGATAATCTTGATCTTCAAAGATTTTGGACTATCGAGGACGTTTCAGACAACAGCGCATTGAGTACTGAAGATCAGTATTGTTTGGATTTTTACAAATTAACCACAGAGAGAAAAGCAAACGAAACGTACGTAGTGCGTTTACCACTACATCCGGACATTGATGAAAAGCTGGGTCTGTCGAAGCCAAAAGCCATTGCACAATTTCATCAGTTAGAGAGAAAGTTTCAAAGGCAACCAGATATGGCAGACAGCTATAAATCATTCATGGATGACACACTTAGGACACATGCACCGAAGAGACGACAATACGACGCCGAGTTATTATATGGCACACCATTGCGTACAGCGTCCCGAATCAAAAACATCAGCTTTACGTGTGGTGTACAATGCATTGAGATTAACTTAGTCGTTAGCTTGAAGACCAAGGGCGGAATTATCAAAAGGCCTATTGTCAAGTTATCAATTTTAAATACTGATCAACAAGAAGCATCAATGCATCAGCAGCAAGATAATACAACTGAAACATCATTAAATGACAACATTCCTAAAATAGCCAAAAAAATCAAGACCGCATGCATAAACTTGATGACGGCTATCATGCTATTGTTCATGCTAATCGCAACATCAGCAACACACAGTGCTTATAACATAACGACGCTGCACATCAACAGTGGCATTTACTTAGACAAATTATCCAGCATGCGCCTAGTACAAGACAAATGGAAACTCGTCGTATTCTATAATATGGAGCCATATTGGCAAGGAAAAAAGGTACTTACAAAATATTATGATCATTTAAATCCCATTGTGACATCATACTACTCCAACTACAACACGGATTCGTAGAAATGGAACACTACGACCGCATATTGCAGCATCAGCAGTCACTCGAGACAAAGCGCGCTAGACGCGGACTCATAGACAGCGTTGGCTATCTCGCACACTCCCTGTTCGGCGTATTAGACGAGCGCTTCGCGGAACAGTATCAGAAAGACATAACAATGATAAGGAGCAATCAAAAACGCTTAGCGCAACTTTGGAAAGATCAGACATCAATTGTAGAAGCCGAAAACAATCTTTTGAAAAGAATTGAAGGTACGATTCACAAGCAACGCAACATATTCAATCAACATTTAATAAACTTAGAAAAGGCAGCCAAAGTTCTGAATAATGAAGTGCAAGCCATCGAAATAATGAACGAATTCACTTTATCAAGCATCATCGCCAAGAATATTCTCATGAATATAAAGACAATACAAGGTAGTCTAATCGACACCAGCACCAATTCTCAGCACTTCAACGTACATTTTCTGATGCCGGCACAGCTTCGAGAGGAGTTAAGCATCATATCAGGACAGTTATCTAAGGATTTATCATTGTCGGTGAACAATATTCAAACAGATTTATCAAAGATATATCAAATTCTCAAAGTAAAAGCTCGAATGACCACTCAATATTTTATCTTCGAACTTCAAATTCCACTTATTAACAGAAACAGTTATGATATTTATAAAACATTAGCAATTTCTCATCAAACAGGGAATGAAATGGTTAGCATTATACCTACATCAAACTATTTCGCTATGGACATCAAGAAAGACACATACTTTACACTCTCAGAAAACGAATTAAACAAATGTATCAAAATAGACTCGACCAACCTCTACGAATTTCAAAAACCCGTATATCAAAGGGGATCAGACAATAATCTCTGCGTCAAAGATCAACGCGAGAACAAATGCAAAATAAAATACAGCACGTGCCAGCATAGTTGGGCCGAATTGATTCATGTGAACACATTTATGCTTACCTCTTGCGGGCAATGCACTCTAAGAATGATATGTGCACATCATGTTGCCACGGAGAAATTGAGCGGAGTTAATATCATCGCAATGGGCAAGGATTGCGTCATCAAGGGTGACTCATTTACTATTACGTCTCACACACAACACATGAGTGATGTTTACTTTGAGCCAGAGATAGTAGCAATCGAAATCGCACCTGTCGATTATCTCATCAACCTGTCAATACCTATCAGCCAAATTAACGAAACAAATTTTAACGATTCGTTTAAGAGCATTTCAAACCAGATCAATCAAGCAAAGGAGGAAACTGAGAAAGTAGGTCAGGATGATCAGATTTCTTTCCATGATGTTCACCATTACATCGCCATCTACACTATAGCAGCTGGAGCCCTGGCGTATGCTGCGTACGCACTTCTGCGTGCGCGCCGTGCTGTGACGAGTCGCCGTCCGGCACCGCCGGCGCCCGTGAATCCCGTGATCGAGGTCAGTGATAGTGATCAAAGTGTTAGTGTAAAAGCAGAGCAAAGTGAAGTGCCGTGCTCAAGTGGAAAATTAAAGTCCGGTATGAAAAGTGCAAGTGTGTGCTCAGTAGACACAGCATCTTCTCCTATATTTACTAAGTGTAGTTTTACTAAAATCAATTGCGAATAAATATCGGTATCATTTTGTCAATCATTTAAATAAGCAAACATTGTTTATCACCTTGTCACTCATAAAACCATGACATTATCAATTTTAACATTGTCCCAGCATCCCTATTTTTCGCGCCCCGGAGCAAGTACGGTCTCAAACCGCACATAATTACTGACAAAGCGCATACTCAGCATACTCGTTCATTTTTAACCGACGGAATATTTTTTTTTCTTTTTATGGACGTTCACCGATTACTCAAAAACTATTTGACCGATTTCAATTTTTTTTTTTGCTTTTATAGTTGGTCCCATTTAATTTTGGTGAAAATCTGATGATGGAATCCATGAGGAATTGAAGGAACTCCTCAAATATTGTAGGCAAACATATAGCGATTTTGTTATTATAAGAAACATAATAAGCATTTGCATTCATATACATACTCGCATTTGTCCCGGTTGTTACAACGTTTTCTATTAAATTGCCATTAAGAACTCATAATCTCCACACAATCATTCCATTCACTCATTCAGTTCGTACCGGCTTCTGAACTTATCTATTCTATACCCACAGACGACTCGCGCACCCCTACACCACGTGACCGTCAACGTGACAACCACAATGGCATGACATTGACATCCTGAAATTGACATTGACAACGTCATACGGCCCACGCTTCACCCTGACCTTCGCAACGCAGATTCAACCTTATCTCTTTGTATTAGAAACGTGAAGCTTGTTACTGAAAATAGCGACCACGTTGTACGTGCGTGCAAAGGCAAATTTAGATGAATCGCTGTGACATGCTAAAATAATCCATATTTTCTTATATATACGAGTGAATGAATGTGAGTTTTGTGTTTGTGAAACACATGCTCATGCCAGGTTATATTGAAATTTCGTCCATTGTATATTATTCCCTATTTCTTACATATAAAGTGGATAGAGGATACTTCGTTAACTTGGTAGACCTATATATAGGAAATTAATGAGGTGTGGTATATGTGGTTGGGAAACTTGTGAAGGACAGATTGTTCCAGTTTTTAGTAAGCATTTTGGAGCAATAAGTAAGGGTTTTATGAAAAAAGTTAATGATACAATTATATATCATTAACTTTTTATTTATATTTAAAAAATGTTTTAATGCAAGAAAATGTCTCATCTAAATAATGTAAAAATATTTAAAAAAAAACTATTTTTTAATAGGGTATGTCAATAAATGTCATTCAGTTACTGGCCATCAACTTTGCAGTCTGAAACCAGACTAGTAATACTTTTACAACACCTATCTTCTCTAATACCAAGTTCTAGATCTAGGGCTTTGCACTTTTTACAGTGAAGTCACTTTAATATGGGCTTTACACGTACTTCAGCAAAATGGCCAGTTACAGGAGAGTGAAACCTATTATAAATTCTCATTTATTTTAACCTATTACCTTTTTTACGTCTCATTAGGTACTTATAGTAAGAATATTTTATGTTTCATGATTTTCTTAAAATGGGCTGTTTATTTCTTGTTACCAGAGGTAAGTAGTACGCATAGGAAAGCACAGCGTAGGTCGGCCCCCGACTAGGTGGACGAATGACCTCCTCGCGGGGAGTTGGCGGATGTGGGTTGCGCTGGATCGAACCCCGTGGCGAATATAGGAGAGGCCTATATTCAGCAGTATAGATAGATAGAGATAAGTTGGGTTATTTCGGTCAGTTATAAATAATTGAAAAGTACTTAAAAATATATAAACACCAATAGTTATTGTATTGCGGTTGAAGTAAAGTCGAAACATTTAGAAAAATATTGTAAAAAAAAAACAAAAAGATTTGGCAGCGGTGGGATTCGAACCCACGCCTCCGAAGAGACTGGTGCCTTAAACCAGCGCCTTAGACCGCTCGGCCACGCTACCATGTTAATTTGGCGCGAAATTACGGTTCAGATGCTCCAAGTGCTTCCAGTGTATATTTTTATTTATTTGTCATCGGTGGTGATGATGATGACTCATCAGTTCATCACTTTGAGTGAAGGGATGAAAATAAAATATAACAACTGATTATATTTTCCTGGGTATTTATTTTTGTGTGCTTACTGTACTACACAAGCTTTTGCCCGCGACTTCGTCTGCGTATAGCTCGAATTTCAAAAAGTCCTTCTTTAGTGCGCCTCTACATACATCTCTAACGAAATATGTGTTTCAATTCCCGTATGCCTACCGTCGGCAGTTTAAGCTATGCATTGTCTGTCAATAGTTATAAGTCACGTTACTTTGTTATATACCTGTAATTTGAAAAAAAAAACAGATGTAATTGGACAATTGAGATTGAACTATTGATAATATTGAACATGAGGTAGGTTTTGCAGTTTTTCTTTATATACCATATTAACAGACCCGACCAAGCTTCGTGAAGAGCTTGCTCTCGCGCAAGCCACGTAAAACTGGCCGTGCGAGAAGCAGTCCCCCCTAAGATCTATTCCTGCTGTTTTCAGTGATTAACCTTGAGAGTTAAGGGGGAGCTGCAGCCTTTTAAATTCGAATGGGTATTCCGAGGGTATAAATGGTATCCGGGGTATGTACACAGATTCACCTTGAGCACAGCCAGTAATTACGATGGCTTCAATAACATTTTTATGTGAGGCTTTCATATGCAGCCTGGTTCAATTGCACAACTTCGGCTGATTCTCATTTCTCAGCAACATTACCCGAGCACGCACTTTTAAGATAAGTATGTGATAACTTAGGCCGGGTGGGTTAAGTGCATTTAAAAATTCTACGCGATGGTTAATGGCATCATCCGTGTTCACCACAGATCGAGTCTACCTGAACCTTCGAACGACTTCAATAAAATGATATTAATAACGGAAGCCTGGTCGTTCTTAGGTGTCAGAATTGCTCATTCACACAACCACTCCATGGACTTGCTGTGCAGATTTTGAACATCTGGGTAAATTTGAGAGATGAGGTTGTCAACGGTCCGCACAACTAAGGCAAAATCCGATGGAATTGTAATCCTTCCCTCAGTTTCGGGATATTCTTCATTTCCTAATTTAAGAAGAAGTCGGAGAATTCTCCAGCGCGAATATCACCCTTGAGGTGCACTCGCGTAATTATCTTAAGGTGGATTTTTTTGATAATAGGGCAAATATTTGAAGCCTTAACGCAAGTTTTAACTTCATCAGCTCGAGTTCCCTTCGTAAATTTGGGCAGAGTCTGACAAAAGTCTCCAGCTAACAACATAGTGACTCCACCCATCATAACTTCGTTCCCTCTAATATGTTTCAAAGTTCTATTCAGCACTTCACAACACCCTTTATGCCCCATTGTACTTTCGCCCCAGACTGTTACCCCTTATTTCACCCTTTTCAGGGATGAATTTCCAAGAATGATGAAATTAGTTTTCTTAGTTTTAAATGAAGAGTCTATACGTGAAATATTGTAACAGTTACTCAAATTATTACAGGTTTTTCGTACCAACTTTCAACCCAATTTAACCCCGTTTAGGAATAAATTTCCAAAAATGCTAAAATTAGTTTTCTCCAGACTTCATCACCTCTACGCACTATGTGGCCGAAATATCAAAGTATTTTTTGGTGGCATATTATGGGTAGACGGGTGTACGGTCTCAAACCGCACATAATTACTGACAAAGCGCACACCCAGCATACTCGTTAATTTTCATATTGTAGGTAAACGGTTACCGCGTCAGTCTGCATTCAGCGGTCGATTTATCATTACGACTCATTTAGTAGTAGTTTTGTAACAATAAACTCTTAAGTAAACCTTATCAAACTCTTATCTTATCCGGACGTGGGACTTACACCGCGCGCGAGTGGAGGACAAGGTCATGTGTTACACGTGTACGCGGTCAAGTAAGTGATCCTGCATTCTTCTGTGAGTCTTCAATTTACTATCACTGCTTACATCTAAGCTATCAACATGGAGAGTCTTTTAGCAAATCAAAATCAAATCATAGGAGCTATGCAGCAACTCCTTACCAACTTTAAAACAGACGGTGCCGATCGAAAGACACCAGCAGGTATCAAAAAGCGCTTGAGCACTCTAGAATCACATTGGCAAGAGTTTCAATGCAATCATATCAAGTTGTGTAATTTCGAAGATAGGTCGCACGAGTATTTCGTTAGCGATATATACAAGCAGACATCAGATTCCTATCAAAATACTCAAGCATATATTGCGAAACAGTTGCCTACAGTATCAAATGTGGATGACAAGGCTCCTCTCACCCAGCAATGTTTCTAGCACTATCAGACATAGATCAGCAAAGACAGAATGTAGGCCCAACTATATCATCAGATCGTGCTGAGGCTAATGCCCAAGCATCTCAACAATCTATCAGCGTAGAATCTCAGAACAAAGGAACAAGCAGCAAATTTGAAGAGATATTGAGAAAACAGAGTAGCAATTACAGAGCATTTGAGAGAACCATCAATATCATCAACCTTGAAACTGTCTCGGAAAAGTGGGAGTTCGAGGATATTTTAAAATCAGTACAATCACGGTGGTCTGTTATAGATACTCTCCATTGGGAGATTGACAGCGAGCTCTTCGAAGCAAACGACTCTCGTACTCCGAAAAATCATTTAGCAAGTATGAGCAAAAGTTTCATGACATCAAAAAATTCATAAACAGCAAAATGTGATCCCAATGCCACCGCGAAAAGGCAACCCCTCATATGGATATACCCTCATTCAGTGGAAATTATCATTCCTGGGTGTCCTTCAAGGGTCTGTTTGTGGAGGCCATTCATAGCAATAGGTCGTTATCAAAAGCACAAAAAATGCAGTTTTTGAAAAGTAAGCTCAAGGGAGAAGCTGAAAAGCTAATACAGCATTTGAATATCAGTTCAGAAATTATGACGTCAGTTGGGAAATTTTGAATCATCGTTTCAACAATACTAAATTGATACTTAATTCTCATCTCAGTATTTTAATGAATTTGCCAACTTTACAACAGCAGACAGCAACAGGTATCAAGAAGATGCATGACGTCACAAACGAGTGTCTTAACGCCATTTAGTCACTCGGAGTCCAAATAGACTCCTGGGATCCGATAATCGTTTACATAATCAGCAACAAACTAGATTCAGATACGCATAACGACTACGTCGAATCCCTGCAAAACCCAAGAAACCTACCATCTCTAAAGGAACTTCTAGACTTTCTCAAAAGCAAGTTTACGTCATTGGAATCATCAAAACGCAAACCTGATACTGGAAAGACTTATCATTATCAATAAAATAACAATAATAATGTAAAAAAACCTAATAATGTAAAAGTACTATAAATCATTGACAAGTCGACAGAAAAAATTTTCAAACCATTTCGCAACATCGAACATGAGTAAAAATAGCTTACAGGGTTGCCCAGTTTGCAAAAAAGATCATGGAATATTTCATTGCAACACATTTCTAGAATTACAACCTAACATGAAACAGCAGACAATTACAAAATTATCATTATGCAAAAATTGTCTTTATAATCATTATGGAAAGGAGTGTCGGTCTTTCAAGAAATGCCGCGTATGCAAAGAGGATCATAATATCTTGTTACACGACGTGTTCGGCAAAGGATCAAAGCCGCCGTTATCAAATGACACAAAGTTGCCGCCAACACAACATAAAAACAATGTGCTACAAGAAGAAGCAGGCGAAGTTCTTTTGGCAACAGCATTAGTCCATGTGCGATCAGTAGATGGTTCGTATCAAAAGCTTCGTGCTCTAATAGACCAAGGTTCCCAAACTTCTCTAATCAGTGAAAATGCAGCCCAATTATTGGGGCTACAGCGTAAGCGATGCAAAGGTGTTACTTTTGGCGTGGGAGCGAAGGAAAGTAACTGTAAGGGCATAACATCTGTAACGATATCTTCAATCTACAACGATTATACGATTGACACGGATGTATTTAGTATGAAACAACTTATCAATAACCTACCAAACAAGTCATTCGCAAAACCATCATGGCCCTTCGTAGAAAGCATTCAATTAGCAGACCCAGAATTTTATGTAAGCGGACAAGTAGATCTCTTACTTGGGGCGGACGTATACTCTAATATTTATATGAGCGGCATTCTGAAGGAAAATAATGCTACACTAATCGCCCAACAAAGCCGATTAGGCTGAATTCTCCTTGGCTGTATGAACACGACGGAATCCTATCATTGCAATGTTATCATGACAGATAATCTTGATCTTCAAAGATTTTGGACTATCGAGGACGTTTCAGACAACAGCGCATTGAGTACTGAAGATCAGTATTGTTTGGATTTTTACAAATTAACCACAGAGAGAAAAGCAAACGAAACGTACGTAGTGCGTTTACCACTACATCCGGACATTGATGAAAAGCTGGGTCTGTCGAAGCCAAAAGCCATTGCACAATTTCATCAGTTAGAGAGAAAGTTTCAAAGGCAACCAGATATGGCAGACAGCTATAAATCATTCATGGATGAATATATCAACTTAGGACACATGCACCGAAGAGACGACAATACGACGCCGAGTTATTATATGGCACACCATTGCGTACAGCGTCCCGAATCAAAAACATCAGCTTTACGTGTGGTGTACAATGCATTGAGATTAACTTAGTCGTTAGCTTGAAGACCAAGGGCGGAATTATCAAAAGGCCTATTGTCAAGTTATCAATTTTAAATACTGATCAACAAGAAGCATCAATGCATCAGCAGCAAGATAATACAACTGAAACATCATTAAATGACAAAATTCCTAAAATAGCCAAAAAAATCAAGACCGCATGCATAAACTTGATGACGGCTATCATGCTATTGTTCATGCTAATCGCAACATCAGCAACACACAGTGCTTATAACATAACGACGCTGCACATCAACAGTGGCATTTACTTAGACAAATTATCCAGCATGCGCCTAGTACAAGACAAATGGAAACTCGTCGTATTCTATAATATGGAGCCATATTGGCAAGGAAAAAAGGTACTTACAAAATATTATGATCATTTAAATCCCATTGTGACATCATACTACTCCAACTACAACACGGATTCGTAGAAATGGAACACTACGACCGCATATTGCAGCATCAGCAGTCACTCGAGACAAAGCGCGCTAGACGCGGACTCATAGACAGCGTTGGCTATCTCGCACACTCCCTGTTCGGCGTATTAGACGAGCGCTTCGCGGAACAGTATCAGAAAGACATAACAATGATAAGGAGCAATCAAAAACGCTTAGCGCAACTTTGGAAAGATCAGACGTCAATTGTAGAAGCCGAAAACAATCTTTTGAAAAGAATTGAAGGTACGATTCAAAAGCAACGCAACTTAGTTTTTTATTATAAATAGTTTATACACGAAATATTATAACAGTTACTCAAATAATTACAGATTTTCCATACACACTTGCAACCCCAATTCAAAAATGTTAAGGGATGAATTTCCAAAAATGCTGAAATTAGTTTTCTTAGTTTGAAATGAAGAGTTTATACCCGAAATATAATAACAGTTACTCAAATAATTACAAATTTTCAATATAAACTTTCAACCCCAATTTAACCCCGTTAGGAGATGAATTTCCAAAAATTCGTTTTTGTTTCTTGCCTACGTTATAAATTGTGGCTACTGTGAAAATTTCAAGTCGCTAAGTTCAGTAGTTTCGGCTCTGCGTTGATATGTTAGTCAGGACTTGTCCTTTTCTATATCGATACCTTAGAGCACAATCGTACTAACTGTTTGAGAAAAATGCTTGTAATTAGTACGTGAGTGCACAAATACGTAAAGTTGAAATTCCATGGGCAAAAATATTGTAATTAGTTTGAGTATGAATATGAACTAAGGTATCGAGAGATATGTAGATAAAGAACGAAAAAGCTTTTACAACTAACGCCATCCAGTTACGCAAACAGGTACTAAAGTGTCATCCTGGTGTCAAAGCAATTATTTCTTTATAATTCTTCGGAATAAAAATTTCAGATTTAACAAAAAGTGATGATTTTCCATTTATTGTTAAAAATAACTCGTTTTATGAATTTATCTTATTTATAAACCATATTTTTGTAACAAAATTTATCATTCAGAGATGATCGCAAGTCCGAAATGTACAATGGGCTATTATCCGGCTATATTAAGATATACTCTTATTTGTACGACATGTCATATACGAAAGGTGTGTTCTTTGCTTAATCGTCTAGTTAGTATTACTGTTGCTAGGTTACCAATTGTTTATTCATGATTTAGGAATGAAATTGTCACAATGCAGGAATAAACGCTAAATGTCACTATGAAAAAAAGGTCATATTTTTCCATTTATTGTTATTAATGCCCTTTTATGAATGAATACCCTCAAAAGCTGTAGCCTATGTCCTTTTCTGATATCTAAGCTATATTACTCCAGAATTTTACGCAAATCTGTTTTGTAGTTTTTGCATACCAGCGTAAGGTACGATTTTTTCACTTTGAATTCATTTATCACGGATAAGGGTATTTTTCCGGGATCAAAAGTAGCCTATGCCCTTCCCCTGGACTCAAACTATCTCTATACCAAATCTCATTCCAATCGGTTCAGCGGTTTAAGCGTGAAGAGGTAACAGACAGACAGACAGACAGACGGACAAACAGACAGACACACAGACAGACAGACAGACAGACAGACAGACAGACAGACAGACGGACAGACAGACAGACAGATAGACAGACAGACAGACATACAGACAGACACACTTTCACATTTATAATTTTAAGGTATGGATAATTATCGGTGGAAAAAAAGGTATTATGCACTCTACATAAAGGTAATATACTGATACTTATATAAATTACTACAAAGTGCCCGCAACTTCGTTCGCGTAAGAGTAAAAAGTCATAAACCCTCTTTTTTTCTTCAGCGTAGTCGAGTAAAAAGTATCCTATAACCATCTTTGGCTAGCTAGCTACCCGTGTACCAAAAATATTTAAAATCCGTTAAGCCGTATTGACACGCAGTCACAATGACACGTTTTTATTTTTTGCATGTTTCTAAACATGCAAAAATAAAAAATAAATATTCACCTTCAAGTCTGATTTATTTATTTTTTTTGAAATAGTGCGTTTCAATGCTAGTGCGGAAAGTATGTCATTACTGGAGATTGACATTTCCGCACGTGTATCGAACGACGTTTTTTAATACAATTGCGAAAAAATAAGAAACACAACAAGTAAGGAATTCGACACTTAAAACATGCTTGCAGTAAGAAAAAACACCTCTTCTTTGACGGGCGTTTCGGCAACTATTTCGTTCCATTCAGAGTCTAGGGCATGCAAACCGGGATCCCGTGATCACGAAATCCCGGGATCACGGGCCGATTTTACGATATTACAATACCGGTATTTCAAAGTACCAATATCGAAATATCGAGATCCCGCGGAATTCAATTTTTTGAATTGATTTCTAAAAAAACTACATGCGACAATAATTTTATCACGATCTACATATCTATTTTATCATTGTTTAACAGTTTAGATCGCGTGATTTCAGTAAGTATATAAAATAACACGTGACCGTTGAACCCAACGGGCATAAGACAAAGCTCGGGATTTTCCGTTAGGAAATCGGGTCGCCGCAGGTAAACGATTTGCAGTCGTCTAGGACCTGGATTGGTCCATATCGTTATCTATTGTTTTTAAATTGAGTATTAGGACAAAAATGCATGATGCATTAGTTGTTAAATAGCCACGGTCACCGAAAGTAGTCAAAATTGTAAGGTCCTACGCAAGTTGGTTGGTGTTGGTGCTGTTTTGTTCGTCAGACTGATATGACATTATGTGTCTTTTTGTGAATGTGTGCGTGTACATGACAACGGAGAAAAATGTAAGTAATAGACACCCTATTTATATGTATGGTTGCATATACATGCTAGCTCAAGTAGCTTATCCGTCTAATAAAATTTATGTCATTTGAAGCCAGTATTCACTCACTGCTCACTGCCATATTAATGATATAAAAATCGAATGGTTTAAGTAAATAAATTTTCTTTCTTGTCATAAAATACGAAGTCCCTTGTATACTTTAAGGTGCGTCCACACTTGTATCATTTGCTCGTATCCGGTCATGTACACGCACACATTCACAAAAAGACACACAATGTCACACGCACCTTTAAGTTACGAATGTGACAGTAAAATCTTTGCGTCTTGAAGAAAACAGTGATCGAAACGGACGGTGCCACACCACGGGATCCGAGATTTCCAAATAAGAATCTTGAAATGGTAATGATTCAAAAGTCCGAATCTTGTGTGCAAAAGTAATTCTAATGAGTATTCTTTATTTATAAATACACAGTTAAACATTGAAAATACGCATATAATATATTGCATTATTTTTCATGAAGAAATACTCTTTAAATGAGTATTGTTTTAATTGTCAGTACTAATATCTATGTACATAGGTACTACTATTCTATAGTATAATATATTTCAAGATTAGATACATTGACCCCGTCTGGCACCGCCTGTGGCGATCACTGCCTATAATATTATATCACGGCTCAGAAGTTAAAATTATCTCGCATTATTACTATGAAATACGTGCTCAATGCTCATATTGCTTGTACCTAACCTACACGAATACTAGTTAGTAGCAGTCGATTATTAGTGAATTGTGTTTGTTCAATTCATGTTGTACATGTATGTAAACCTGTTTATAGGTATCCGTCGATCTAAGTAAGATTTATTGACAATCTCCTTCTGTCTAATACAAATGTACGATTATTTTGAACATTTTTTTGTTGAATTTTATGAAAATGCCCATTTTACTTGAAAAAAAAACTGATTTACCACGAAAATGAGTTTTTTTAATACATTTCTTAATCCCGGGATCCCGGGATTGGGACTCAATATCGGATTTCAATACCGGGATTGAAAATAGT
Organism: Hedya salicella; assembly: GCA_905404275.2. NCBI lineage: Eukaryota > Metazoa > Arthropoda > Insecta > Lepidoptera > Tortricidae > Hedya > Hedya salicella. Next base: position 11,555,672 of record FR990111.1, on the reverse strand, counting down.
CCGATATTGCATGACCTAATTCAGACAACTTATTTAGAACGGTTTTTTAATATTCAATAAGAAGTAATGAATTGGAACAAGTACAAATTTAAAAAAAAATGGAAAAGTGAAAAGCACTAGTTCGCGAAAACCAACTTTCCGCACGCTAAACAGCTACGTAAAGAAGCACTTTTTGTTCAACTGTATTAAAAATATATTATCTTCAATTTACAGACATTTCATTTTTACAACTTCATAATAGTATATGTATACGAGTAAAATTATTTGGCTTGTTTTTATACACTATGGGATAAGAGACATGATTAGGTATGTTATACAGATTGCTATAATTTGACCTTGCCTTAAATTTCCCCTTTAATTAATCATACCGACTTATAATTATATCTACCAAACGTGAAGCCACGTATGGATTCCTTATAATTTGGGGTAACGGAGGGTTGAAGGTTGCATCATAATTTAGAGCAACATTCTTATTTACATTTACGTTCAATTTATTATATAAACTATTTTGTAAAAACAATACCTCGCTAAGTTTTTAGCGACGATTTTTGTCGAGAGAGAGATATTTTTTCCGAACCAAAGGTAATTATTTTTAAGTAAAGAACAAAAATCTTTCTGTTATATAGTTAGTAGTATGTTATTAGAATAGAGTATGGCAGGAGCAGGTTTCACCTTGTTCTATCGAAATACTATTTTATGAAAAAAAAACTTTTTTCTGAAACCGTTAATGTTAACGGTTTTGGATTATTATAAAACGAACCTAACCTTATCTAACGGCTGCTACATGAAAACCTTTTCAAAAAATTATGAAAATTGTATGGTTTTGGGAGAAAATATTGTGGAAGAAATTCTATGAAAAAGCATTCTAGGAAACGTTCACCGATGAAACGGAAATAAATAGATGATATTTTTTTATCCCATGACGTAATCATGTTCGGGAACGAACATACAAAGCTAAATTAAGAGACATTATATAATTCTATAAGCCACGAACGTCCACTGCTGAACAATAGGTCTCCCAATAGCTCGCCACAGAGTGAAACCCTGCGCAAATTGCATCCACATACTCCCCGCGACACTCACGAAGTCATCCGTCCACCTAGTTGGTGGCCGTCGCACGCTGCACTTTCCTATGCGTGGTCACCACTCTAGGACTTTACTGACCCTCCGTTCTCCGGGCTACATGGCCCACCCATTGCCACTTTAACCACGCAATCATGCGAGCTATGCCGGTTACTGTGGTTCCTCTGGATATCCTCAATTCTGATCCTATCACACAAAGAAACTCCCTGTGTCCAACAGTGGACGTCCTATGGTATTTAATGATGATGATGATGAGTAACAAAAACTATGTCAAAATGGAGAAAAAATAATTCGGCCTCTCTTGAAATACCTACTCATTTTTTGATAACGCAACGCAACTTTTGAAATTTAGTAAAAAGTCCTTTGATACATTGAACAAAAAACATATATAAAAACGAAACAGAAAAAAAAGACTTATGAAAGAAATAAACCTAACTTAAGAAATATATATTGGAACCTAAGCTATATTTACAAATGTCCTATATGGCTGCCGATGGGGAAGGTGCCCATAAGGTCGGCCGCGATGCCGCGTCGGGTAGCGATGCCTATCCGCTGAGCAAGGAACGAGCCAGCCTTCTGGTCATCCGAGGACTGGAGAAGCAAGTAGCTAAGTTTTTTAAACAGTCTACTTGCTTCCGGTCCCCACGGCCTCAGGGTATCCACGGCAAACGGCGGAAATACGTAACTGTCACCGAGAAGTACGTATTTGCGCCGTTTTGCAAATTCAGCAGCGGCAGCCGCTTCACCAGCCCTCGACAACGTCGTGCCCAGGTGGGACGGTGCTAGGGTATCAAAGTTAATTTCGAAGCAAAATATAATCATCATCAATCATCAATAAATTATATTAGCAGATATTAGCAGCTACTCGTATCGTAATTCGGAGTACCACTCATTATGTATCGGTATAATCCTTAGGACGGTAATCGGTATATGACCTTAGTCATGAGCAGTAATTGTAAATTTGATAGCATTTTTATTGCAGCGGTTATGGTAGAGTGCCATAATGTGTGGCGAATAGGGAATATGCATATTTTTTTCTTTTTGCTTTATTAAAAACTCATTCATGTAACAAACAAACAAACAAAAACAATATTTTTTCTAATAACTATAAAAATAAACAAAGATATAAGCTATCAAACATTTAATTCTACCTCTTTCTAGCAAAACCGAATTTAATATGGAGGTTATATATATGACCGTTGTGGACTGTGACGTAACAGTACCTACATGTCGGACCTCTGTTTAAAATCGCTGTCTAAATAGTAGTTTAAAATACCTATTATATCATGCGTATTTCTTGGCCGATTTTAATTTCACTTTATGGAATAGTTTTTACGGTATTATGATATTTTGTTAAGAAAAGCGATGAAAAAATTTCATGCACGTTCCCTATTTCAACCGAAATTATATATTAGGTTCGACAATATTAACTATGTTTAATCGTGTAAATTGGTATTTTCCACATCTATAGTGCAATACCATGATCGCTGCAGCAAAAATGCTATCCTTATGATCATTGGTCAGATAACACGTGCGGATCCGGACGCAGTCCTTTTCGCACTGTGAGTCTGCTCTTAAGTAGCACATCAGCTGTATCATCAACTTATACAGCCCTTATAACGCCCAAACTGGCTGTATAATGGGCGTATAAGTTCTTATACAGCTGGTCGACTACCTGCGCTATTATAATCTAAATAATTATATAGCGATAACGGTACTATATTTAATTAAAATGAACTGCCTATATTTTGCACTTGTTGATTCAAAAAAGTCTGAAAATCTGCAAGGCACACAATAGTATCACGGAAAATGCAAATTTCTATAACGTTTGTTATGAAATGTACTATATTGGAGATTTTAAGCCCTCGTGTCCAGTTTCAAAGCCGAGAGTAGCTTTGGAGAGGAGCGGCTATTGACTGGTCAAGTGACTGTCCGACCACGGGCAAGCATAACGGAAAGAAGCGGAGACGACTATTTATAAATCGACTTCGTTCGCGGAGAATAAAAAAGGCTAACCTTGTTTTTGCTTTAGCGCAGTCGAATTACATATTTAATAAGTAGGTAGGTAGCAGAAGCGTGGCGTTAGGAAAATTACAAGGGAAGCCGAAGGGTATTCATAACTCATATTAAAAGAAAAAGGTGGCTATAAGCCTTTCGAATCGGCTTATATGGAGGCCACGCCATCGGTAGGTTGCTTTTTATAAAAGTTTTGTAAAAAAAAACCTAGTCTAAGAATGAACATGAATAAACAGAATAACAATAAGTAAATAAATATTACGCTACAATTTTTACACAAATCGAAAGTCCCATGGTTAGCTCAATAAGCCTTATGTTATGACGATATAAAGGCCGGCGACGCACTTGTGACTCCTCTGGTGATGCAAGTGTATATGGGCGACGGTGACCGCTTACCATCAGGCGACCCGTCTGCTCGTTTGCCCCCCTATGCCATAAAAAAAATATATATTTAATATATATATTAACTTATAGAAGAACACCTATTGTGTCAAAAATTGGTAAAATCTGCCCAGCCATTTAGATTAAAAAAGATGGCATCATGATGAAAAAAAAAATCGTTGAACACTAATTTTATATAAAGTTCCACAGTCACGTAGTAGTTTTACAGTATCATACAAAATATTATTTCTTACATACGAAGTTACTAATATTATATTGGTGATTTTTAGCCCTTGTGTCCATTTTAACCCCTCGTATGCGGGAGCCGTTTCAGAATTTGACAAGTCGGTGCGGCAACTCTACGTCGTCAGAGAGTAGAGGTTGTCAGCGTTGTCGATTTGGAACGTATCCGGGCTTAAGCAGTTCATGAACTGGCACAGATACGCGTCTAAGAATACGAGGGGTTAAAGCCGTTTTGGAGAGGGGCAGATATTAAATGGTTCAGTGACTAGGGAAGCCCGGGTAAGGTTGTCTCACAACGGCCATAAGAGAAAACTGAACGAACGAATTAGTTCATGTACCGGTGTCAAAAGATCGCAAGAGTTTTATCTACTGAACTGTGGAATAAATTGCCGGCTGCAGTGTTTCCGGACCGATGCGACCCAAGCCTTCAAGAAAAGAACCTGAAAGGCCGGTAACGCACTTGTGACTCCTCTGGTGATGCAAGTGGCTATGGGTGACGGTGATCGCTTACCATCAGGCGACCCGTCTGCTCGTTTGCCTCCTATGCCATAAAAAAAGAAACTAGGAGAGATATAACTCACGCAATCTTTTGACACAAGTTCATAGTCCATTATGGCCGCTGTGGCAACTGCTGAGACAACCTTACCCGGTCTCCCCTAGTCACCACGAGCACTAGAAAAACTAGCAAAAATAATAGTTTATAAATCAATAAAAAATATAGTTTATATTGCCTACAGTAATCCTAATCTATCATTTCGGTTGAAATTTGCCACACATATGGCACTCTACTATGATCATTGCACGAAAAATGCTTGTAAAATAGCCTTATTGAGTTTATCTTAAAAATGTCCCGTTTTTTTATCCCTCCTTACATAGGGAGTTCTTTTATTAATAATTTTATTATTGATTCACGCAAATATAATGTCATAAACTATTGGAGTTACTAATACCACACTGTGGACACTCTCTGCCGCCCGCCGGACATTCCCTGCCGCCCGCCGCCCGCCGCCCGCAAGCTCCGGCGACCCGCGCTCTTCCCGCTCACACTTCAGTTACCTCAGCCGGTAACTGCGAGGTAACCGAGCGCGGGTGGGCGGTACTTTCAGGGAGTGCCCCTACTGTACGTAGTACTCTTTATTATACTGTGCTAATACTGCAATATGCAGGCCCGCAGGTTTGCAAAGTGCACCGATGACGTCAAAGTCACACTTTTTAAAGCATTTTATGGGTCGGCTTTACGCAAAAATCGTACAATGCCCTGCGCGTACAATATAACAATGCGTTCAGAATACTGTTGGGTCTGCCTCGAAACTGTAGTGCATCAGGGATGTTCGTGGATGCTCGCACGGACGATTTTAACGCTATTATCCGTGAAAAAGCGGCATCCCTGATGCACAGCATACTGAATTTCATCAACGGCCTCCTGAACGTGTAACTGCCCGCTGATGAGACGTTGGAATAAACTCCCCGAAACCAATGTCGTATCGCAACCATAAAGATGTTATGCTAATTTTAATGTATTGTTGTTCACCTTTGTTTTTATTGTACGATAACATAGTTTTTAAGTTAAAATGTTCCTAACATTATATGGGACCAGTTCCTTAAATTAATTATTTCATTCATTCATTCATTCAATACTTTCGGTCGTGGCGAATCTATAACTAAAGACATCTCCGCCGCTATCCAAGCTCGTACCCCGGCGCATTCAACTGCATACAAATGACACCCTTTGTCCCTAATGGACCGATTTCGCGTCCGATTCGATTTCAGTGCAAAAAACCTTTTTGTCATGTAAATTGCATTTTAACTGAACACGTAGGATAGTTCAAATCGAATGGCGCCTGCTATTAGTGGGAATGAATTTCTAGAACTGTAGAATTCTGGAAAGATGTTGATATTGGGCTCGGAGCTTTTTACCTGATAAAGGAAGGCCTGACTCATGCAAATAAATATATAGATCATATATAAATCAGTCCTCAGATCAGATCATAGATAAATACATAAATTGGTCCTTTCCTGAAGTCATCAGTCCTCCCTTCTACGAATTTTGTTCAAAATATATATTTTGTTTAGAAGATTTCATGTTTTTGGAGTTAAATTGCTTTTGCAAATTTCTATAATAGGCTATTCGACCATTGTTTTTATGTGATATTATAAAACGACGTCTTAGTAATAGAAATATTGGTGAATAAACTACTCCAATATAATCTCCCAGAGATACAACGACGTTAAAAGTACATTTTTGGACTCTCCCAAAAAACGCTTCATACTAAAGCCTACAAGCATGTGACGTCACACGCTAGTATCTTGTATAGGGAAAATACATGTTAAAACTTGCGTTTATCGAAGCGGTTTCATAACAAAAATTACAAAACGTTTTATGGGTTATTGAATGGTATTATTCATTATTAATATTTTCATACTTTAAAAATGGACTTTCCCACCGAATTTTAAAGACTCATAAAACAAGCTTCACGTAAGGTATCGAACTCAAAATTTTTACGTAGTTTTTTTTATTTTGCTTGTTTTATCAGGGCTAAATATATTTTTTACATTTTTTTTTCGGTCAAATACCCTATTGTCCAAGTACCTAACTTATTTATATTTCTAAGAATTATCAGACCAACGAGCAAAAATGCAGCCAAGTAATTTCATTAAAATGGAAAACGTGTCGGTAAAAGCAATTAAGGTTAAGTCACAAACGGAAGACTTATCACGTAGACGTCTAGAATACTTGGGTTGTTGGCTTAATGGGAGGGTTATGCGCCCTCCCCTATTATGAGACAAAGTTGTCAATCACGATGTATTGTGTTCGATGACATAGTCGCCCTTATTGGGTTATACAGTCAAGGGCAAAGATCATACAGACCAAACGTCTCAAAAATATATACGCACCAGCTCTACTGTCATAGTAATATGGTTTGGATATATATTCATTTATGAGATTGTGTGATCAATTTAAGTACAGTCAATAATAATAATGAAATAAATACATCCAGAAGGCAGTAATCCTGGACACGGCCCACATTGTCAGGAGGTTCCTCTCTGTGCAGCCCTAACCACCGGTAGCTTGAGCCCTGCCCCGCTGCCGGCGGCACCCTAGGTTGGATTTTTCATTACGTGTTTCGCTTTTTGTATTTTACTTTTTATATTCATATTGTAAAACAACTAACCTAACCTAACCTAACTTATGGCCATAAATAAATAATGTGAAAAATAAATAAATATCAGGGACAATCTTACACAAATCGACCTAGTCCCAAACTAAGCAGAGCTTGTGCCATGGGTACTAGGCGACGATATACATAATATATAGATAAATTATAATACTTCAATACATAGAAAACATCCGAGACCCAGGAACAATCATTCATGCTCATCACATAAACACTTGCCCTGGCCGGGATTCGAACCCGGGACCACTAGCTTCGTAGGCCGTAGTACAACCCACTTAGCCAAACGTTCCGTCGAAGGCAAGGTTGACTGTTCCTAATTTTCATTGAAAAACATTTCATGATAAACTTCATTGCGTCAACATATCATTTCAGATAGAGTATTTTTCTCTGAAACCGTTAATAATTTGGGCTTGTTATAAACCAAACCTAACCTAGATTAGGTTAGGTTTAGCGAGTACTGATAACTTAATTTATCATTAGCTCTATTAAGCATATTAATAAATCCCTGGCGATTTACTAGACACGATATTTTACACTAAGCTAGAAAATGCGATTACGCAAAGAAACCGCGTTGATAATTTAGTTTTTGCGTTGAGAAACTGGGTTTTGCACGTCCGCATACAATTGAGATAGAGAGTTTTTTGTAAGAATCGATTCTGTTTTCTGCGGCCCTATGATGGTCGCGTTTATCACGCGATAAATGATATGATAATGCGCCTGTCACTCTCGCACTCACATACGTGTCAGAAGGTGACGGCAGCTATGTCACTTATTTATCGCGTGACAAACGCAACCATCATAGGCCCGCTGGACGTCTGGAGAAACATGTAGTCTGTAATATCACAAATAAAGAAGTTGTTCAATTTTCTACGTTCGAATTATTAATACTTGATATTGTCACTATGTCTATGATATAAATATCGATGGAAGTGATGTCAACAATCTATACTATCCATATTAATATTATAAATACGAAAGTGTGTCTGTCTGTCTGTCTGTCTGTTACCTATTCACGCTTAAACCACAGAACCGATTTGGATGAAATTTGGTATTTAGATAGTTTGAGTCCCGGGGAAGGACATAGGCTACTTTAGATCCCGAAAAAATGCCCTTATCCGCGATAAATGAATTTCAGGCAGACGAAGTCGCGGGCAGAAGCTAGTAAAAAAAATTTTACACTATATTAGTTTTTTTTCTGTTTCCGCAATTATCACTAATTGAAATAAAGCAATTTTAACGGATTATACCGCTCATATAATCTCATTTGAGTTCCCGACGTTTCGGATGGTTTTTAGCTTACCGTGTTATGAAACCGTTGTTTAACTTTCCGCAGCATCCAATGGACTCCAGAGACCTTCACAGGTCACCTTTTGAGGGCCTACCCAAGCTACATCTTACGGTGCGTTGAGAGCACTCAATTGATTATACTAAAACTAATTTACTCTAGGATAAAGAAGTGTGACCGAAGAAACGTGGGCGAAACAAAAGTATTTAGTTAATAGAAAAACAAGAGGGTCCCTAGGGAGTGCGTAGGCGTAGTTTTGTTGCCCGTTTGAACACTAGAAGCCAAACGAAGTCACTTAGTAGGTACAAAGTGTTACGATGCTTTAGAAATGACATGAATCGTCATTTTAAAATCACTGTAAGGTGCAACTTCATCAGGGGATGAGAAAGTACTCATCTACCTTTTTTTTCTTCAGCGTATTCGATTAAATAGTATCTTATTACCATCTGTGGAAACCCGGCTACCTGTGTACCAAAAATAGTTGAAATCTGTTTAAAACACACACATCACACAAAACTGATTTGACGTGATGAAGCCACAACGACACATACAAACATACAAAAATAAAAATGTATTTCGATTCAGTCACCTTCAAATAGTCCGTATCACTTATATTTTTGAAAACTTCTTCAATGCTCAGACTTTTAACTTTATAACAAGAACATTGTCACATTTCGTGAACATTGTTTATTTATTAGTATCTAGTATCTTTGTATGTATCTGTATTGTTCCTTTCTCTTTTTCCTTATGGTTTTAATTTATGATTTGTCTCATCTTCTTGTGCACCACTTACTTACTCATTGCTTGTTTACTTTGCGCCATCTCTACTAACTTAAGGTTGTCTGGAAGAGATCGCTTTTTAGCGATAAGACCGCCTGTTGTTTACCATTTCTGATACTGTTTTAGATTTAAGTTTCTGATGTTATTTTCTTTTGGTGTGCAATAAAGAGTACTTATTATTATTATTATTATTGTTAGCTAAATACCGAATTAAAATGCGTTTAGGACAGGTTCACAGGTTTGAGAGCTACGGCGCCACAGGTAGACAAACAAAATCATAAAACTTATAAAACACCAATTTTTACGTCGGTTTGAGCTGCTTGATTGATTCGTTAACGTCACATCCGTCTAATCTGTTTCTTCGTCCGTTTGTGTACCATCATCAAATTTAATAGATTGTTAAATTGGCAACTCTCCGTAGTTCGAGTTACGAGTATATAGGTTCGCCACGTCAGTAAATCTGTCTGTCCTTTTGGCTGTGGGCCATGATCAAATCAATTATCAGTTAGTATATACATTCGTTCATTGGTATCCGTAGTTTGAGCTACTGACAGATAGACGGACGAATTTAACCATAAACTTAGCAAGAACTTCTTCATGAAGTACATCGATTTAAACTTACACGATCTTCACTCATTATCACTAGACATCAAAACGAGGCTTAATCGCGAATAAATATAATTTATTTCATTTCCTCTCGTTTAGGGGATTAAGTCCCATTTTGTTGTGTCCTTCATAAAGTATTTTATAATGAATAACTAAATTAAAATCGATCCATCCATTAAAACTGCAATGGAATGCGCATATAGCCACTCTTGCAGGTAAACTAAGCTCCGCAGCCTATGCAGTGAGGCAAATCAGACAGTTAACAAACGTCGAGACGGCAAAGCTCGAGTACTTCAGTTATTTTCATAGTGTAATGTCATATGTAATTCTGTTGTGGGGCAAGGCGGCGGACATACAAACCATCTTCTTACTACAATAACGGGCAGTATGCTCAATCTATGCACTGGGAGTCGTGCATCACTGAGAGAAAAATTCAGGGAAACCAATATTCTCACCGTAGCATCTCAGTACATTCTCGAGAATATTATACATGTTCGGAAAAATCAACATGAATTCAAACACAGTGACATTCACCACTACAATACAAGAAATAAGAACAAGCTTGCCATGCCTGCACATCGTCTCCGCAAGGTCGGAACTTCGTTCGTGGGGAACTGTGTACGCTTCTATAACAAAATACCTACCGATGTAGTGAATTTACCTTGCAGGTAATTTACGTCCCGCATAAAACATCACCTACTAAACAAGGCGTATTATACTGTAAATGACTTTTTAGACGATAAAGATGTCTTTAAGTCAGTAGTTTAGTCTTGTGTATGTAAAGTAAGCATTATTTTAAGAGGTAATAATAGTTCGCATTTAATGTAACATGACAGCACATTTGTTGTTTCTCACCGGGCAATACTATTAGTGTTTAATGCCCGGCAGTGTGAGCATGTCATGCTCGCTTAAAGGTCTTTGCTTACGGTGGCGTCGTTGATCGGGTCGCAAAATCCTTCCCTAAAATATGGTTGAGGGAGGCGATGGCTGAGATATGCGTCATGCTCGTGAACGGGTGCCGTTTGTGGGGTCCGGTCTGTTCATGCTAGCAAGGGCCAAATTAATTGTATACCTAGTAACTGCCTACCAGTGTTTAATGAACTGATGACGTGAGAGACTTCATCCTGTACTCGATTGAAGTTATTCATTTTTTATTTGATTTAGAGACTGTATACATCTCTAAAAGTATTGTTTTATTTATAGGGGTATATCCTTAAACATTTCCGAGGATTTAAATTAACTAATTTTATCTTTTTGCATGTTATGACGCCTAGAGACCATATACATCTCTAAGAAATTTAGATTTAATAATTATTATTTTTAATGTATTTTTCACTTTGACACCTAAAGGACCTTAAACATCTCAGTAGAATTCAGTCAAATTATTATATTGAATTTTATCGCATGTCGTGACGCCTAGAGACCTTATACATCTCTGAAAAAAAAATTGTTTATTATTTATATTAACATTGATCTGGATAATTTGTACATCTCCTCTGGGTGTATCAATTATAAATTAGTTATAACACAATTGTAAAAGTTTAGTATAATTAAGACAATACTGTAATAGTTAATTGGTACACGCATATTAATTGTTTCATATACACTGACATTTAGAATTTTATTCTAGACACATTCTAGATTTCTTTTTCTTTTTTATTGACAATCCTTTTGGGATTTATCTTATTAATAATTTTAATTTTTAAAATGATGATTTTATCATTAATCAGTAAGTATTATACTTAAGTTAAATGATCTGATTAGGTTTTTCTGGGTTTCCCTAATCCTTGCAACAAATGTTGGATCATATTGTATGTTTCCCAGCAAAGACTTCTCTCATTGTAACTGACGATTCGAAAGTGCTTGTATCTAAGCCTACTTGAATAAAGATTATTTTGATTTGATTTGAATAATGAAAAGACTTTAGATGCCACAGACAGATACACGTGTCAAACTTACAACACCCCTCTTTTTTTATTAAAACTCGGAAGCTTTTTGCGACAATTGCAATTCTATAACCCCATAGGTCTACTTGAAACATAGCGATTGATTTCTCGCACGCCCCTTGATTTCCTTTGTGTATTGGTAGCGTACGTTTAATAACAGCCATTTACGCCACTCGTATACTCACTTATTGCTACCCACACTCGCTATTATCCCCACTATAAAGCTATTCAGCTATACAGTTGATCCATTAATGAAAATTTAGCATACTAAACTTTCAAACTTGGAAATCTAAGTTGTTGTTTTGTTTGAAATTAATAGTAAATGCATGATTTTTTTGTCGCTTTTCTCATCAAAATATTAAAATACCGTAAAAACGATTTCAAAAAGTGAAATGAAAATTAAAATCTGCCAAGAAATACGCACGGTACAGACATTTTAAACTACTAATTAGACAGCGATTTGACAGAGAGGTCCGACATGTACATTTAGGTCATAGTCCACTACGGCCATATAAACTCCATATTAAATTCTGTTTTGCTAAAAAGAGATAGAATGAAATGTTTAATCGCTTATATCTTGGTTATTTTTATACTTATTGGAAAAATATTTTTCTCTACTGTTTGCTACATGAATGAGCTTTAATAAAGACAAAAAAAATTAATGCAATATGCATATTATGACGAGATGATCTGGTAAAGATCGAGGGAAGCCGTTGAATGAGGGTGGCACGCGACCGCTCTTTGTGGGGATCTTTGGGAGAGGCCTTTGTCCACCAGTGGGCTTGGCCTGATATGATGATGATGAATTATGACGATGTATTAAAGTGCTCAATATTTTCGTAGAGCTCCGATGTCAACAAAATGATATCACAATCAGTGGCGCGTAAATAAGACCTTGTGTAGGGCACTTGCGTGAACGCATAATCATCATCTCAGCCGCATGACGTCAACTGCTGCCCCGAAAGATCTCCACTTTCACTGGGCTTACCTTACTCGCATCCCAGGGTCTCTCGCAATCCTCACAAGATCGTCGGTCCACCTTGTAGCGGGCCTTACCACGTTGGGTCTTCCAAATCGTGATCGCCACAGGAACAAATCACTACCAACATTTGTCTCCTACATCCTAATTGCCACGGGAACACCTAATTACCAACATTTCATGACCACTCAATTGTATAAAATGTTATTAGAACTAAAATTCTAATGGGAAACAAAAGTTGGTTTATCTGTTTTTCAAATAACAACAGAAATTAGGATAGTCATAATTTTTTAGGGTTCCGTACCTAGAAAGGAAAAACAAAACCCTTATAGGATCACTTTGTTGTACGCCTCTTTGTCCGGCCGTGTATCTGTACTCTTATGTCTGTGTTCCATTGAAGCTGGGGAGAATAATCAAGCTTCTAACTCAACAAAATTCAAACATACAGCATTGTAAAAGGTATTTTCATACAGATTGCCGTCCATGAAAAACTATCTAGTGATCCCAGTTGTCGTAGAATCTTGAAATTTGGTTTGAAGGTAGGAAAATCTGGAAATCTTTTTTTTCATGTTCATTTCAGTAACCAATATAAAATGACCCCACACCACGTACATTTTGCTTAGAAGTAGGGCTCTACTAACACTGGATTTTCCTGATGTACGGAACCCTCAGTGCGCGAGTCCAACTTTCACTTGCCCAGCAGACAGTGCCTTAAAGCTAAAGCTTTTTACCCCGAAAAAGCACAATTCCGGAGGAAATATTAGTCAGACACTCAAACAAAACGGTGAGGAAATCCTAAACATTTTATACGCACGGTTCGTTTCATAAAGGCTTGCTCTTTTTGATTCATATTGTTGGAAAGAGACTTCCACTTATAGTTATAAGTAACCAGCTTTTGAGCAACGGACCCCTGATGACAGAACAGAAGTGTTATTTTATACCTACGTGTACGGTGTATCGAAAATGTGCGTTATAATTTTTACCCCTCAACAATAAATGCTAAACAAAACTGACTTCAAAGCAAATAACAAAGCACATTTTCCCTTTGTTGTACAAAAATGAGAAAAAACATTGACAACATTTCATTTATTTTACAAGGTTATTACCATTGAAATATAAGACAAAAACCCGATATCATATTAAAAAAAATCTGTGTACTCGACAAATAGAGCATGTTGTGACAATCGCTTTGGTTAACAAAATTAAACAGAAGCAGTAAGAATAACTAAATAATTGATAGATTCTGGTGTTACTATGCGGAATTCCATATTAGATTAATGGTATATGCTTTGCTTTGCCACGAAATAATTATAACCCAAAAGAACTATAATCCGTCGGCGGAGGAGAAAAAAATCATAAGCCTGTTTTCTTCAGCGTAGTCGGGTAAAAAGTATCCTATAACCATCTGGAGACACCTAGCTACCCGTATCCGTTTAGCCGATTTGACGTGATGAAGCCCTAACGACACATACAAACATACATAAAATCCAAAAAAAACCATTAAGTGACCTACAAATAGTCCGTTACAATATATTTTTTACTTCTCCTGCTCAAAAAGTACGTCATATTAGCTTCGCGAAGCGAGACTAAAAAAGCCATATAATCCCATACAAATTTCTATGACACTGAAAAAAAAGCTTGCGGCCAGCTACATACCCCTTACGAATAATTAAAAATAAACAGACCAACCTGATCAGATTAGCCAAAATTTCTGATACAACTGTTCAAACTTTTAGTTTCGCATGAAATATACATTTTTAATGTTAAGTCTTTTTTATTTTCTCGCAGTCGAAGTGAAATACAGAGTGTTCATGTGGCTAAACGCCATTATGACACTCAGACATATTTGTCCTCGCTCACTTCGTGACCTCGTCCAAATAATCACTTTGTGTCATAATGGCTTATTTTAGCCCCTTGTCAAACAATCTACTATTTTTTTTAATATCTTCGATGTACCTACAGACATTTCATTTTTACAACTTTATAATAGTACAGATATCTTCGTCTAGTACCCATAACACGAGCCTTATTGAGCTTATCTCAATCATCGGACAACAAAAATCGGACTATTTAACAGACAAAAATGCATGGCCCAAAACAGAAACCAAATAATTTACTTTCTACCGGGACACGGTTCTTATAAGGTGGCATATCAAACGTATGTAAGTTGTTTTAAATAAAAATCACTATTTTGCTTTTTTATATTCTAGATTTTTTTTTTTACTTTTATAAGTTTTGATATGTTTCCTTGAAGAACTACGCATTGAGTTTATACTCAAAACATATATTTAGGTTAGTTAGGCTAAACACGAATATTGTAATAGATATAAGAGTTATTTCGAAAAAATGACTGACTGTTGAGTTTGTTTCGGCTTTCTTCTCTTCAGTGGTCTCCTCTTGGGAAACGCCGTAGAGTCAGACTTGTAAAAGTGGCCTACTTACAGAATAAAGATCATTATTTCATTATTTCATTATATCATTATCATGGGACTAGTTCGATTTGTGTAAAATAGTCTTGTAATATTTATTTATTAACTATATCCTCCTTGTCCTTTTCCCATGATTTGGGGTCAGCTCTCCTAGACACTTTTCGGCAGGAATTTCGGTCCTAGGTTGTCTTTGGTCGGATCTACACGCATTGCATTTTAGAAAACAGGTATATAATAATCAGTTAAAATGTACAGTAAACCTTCATCCTCCAACCTTTTTGCACTGGCCACTTGCCACCTGCCTATCATTGAACTGCCTATTATCAAAAACTGCCTCATCATTTCAGCCATAGGACGTCCACTGCTGGACACAGGCCTCCTCAATAGATTTCCACATGGGTCGAATAGAGGCGACCCGCATCCAGCGAGCCCCCGCAACCCTAACCAGGTCGTTGGACCACTTTGCAAAAACTGCCTACCTTGGCCAAAAACCCAGTTGCATGCTACTGCTTGCCGTGGCCGACTAGAGTGCCGTGCCGAAACGTGAAAAAAAAAGTTTCTTGATATGGCTATCATGGCATTATGGCGGGAATAGAGCAGAATAGAGGAATGATTGAAATGTTGATTTTCTGTAATTGCGAATAAAATAGACGAACTGTTAGATGATGTATATATCAATAGATCGCTATAACGACGTTGTTTCATGTATAGCTGAGTTTAGATATATGAAAAGCTCTAACAATATGAGGTAACTCAATTATTTTGGACTCCGTGGCTAATTATAACAATAAAAAAAATACCCCAAGGGATGAAAAAAACAACCAAAGATCACAAAGTAGTCAAACTTTTATAGTAAAAGAAAAGGAAAAACGGAATACGAATGTAGGTTTCGTTATGATAATAATAATTTACATTAAATTGTAATTTTAGAACTCTATTTCAAATGAAGGAATCCTAAATGAGCAAATCTAATTTTCGAGTCTAAATCGTCTAAAAAAGTTAAAAAACATATTTTGAAGACGAACTTTTTAAATCACATTTTGGAAGAAAATGTTGATAAAAACATCGTTTAATGAAAATCTACGTCTGAATCGGCTTTGTAAAGTAATTAAAGCCCACCCACGCATTTACACGATGCTACTTAAAATCAAAAGGTGAAACATCCTTGGGCTTTAAATGTACTTACGTCTTTCTTAACATGCTGAGTATCTTGAACCTATCGACCTGGTACCCTTGATGTTATAAGCAAAGACAATTTTCTTGTATAGTCACATCTGAAAATAGGTATACGAGTATGCACCCTGCACCCCTCACATAAGTTTCGAAGTGTATACATATGAAAAAAACAAACAAATAGGGTTATGGTTTTTTTATTATTTGCTGACGAAGTAGCGGTATTTATTAAATCCTTCAAACTTCGGTCACGGAGGACAGAAAGTCATAATTATTTCTTCAGCATAGTCGAGTAAAAAGTTCCAGTATAAAGACGTAATTAGTAAGTTACATTCAAAGTTTTTGTCCGTCCTCTTTTAAGTATAGTCAGCGTCATAAATATGTATGAGCATGGCCAGCTTGAGCCCTCAAAGAACGGGAACTTGAGTTCTGATCATCGAACTGAACAGATCTCCTCCAACACTAGTGGACTTGCTGTACCTATTAAGTTTGATACGCAATAAAGTGTGATACGTAACAGTATATCCTACATCATTTTAATGGTCGAGCACACCCACATCATGCCCACCGAGTAAAATTGCGATGAGGCGCCTAGGTCACCAGTCTTCAACCCATTTCCGACAAATACGGCTCGATTAATGCATTTCAGTTATTTTTACAGTATTATGTCGTATGGCATCTTACTATGGGGCAATGGTTCCGTTATTGATACTATATTTGTTCTGCAGAAGCGGGCTGTTCGTGCGATATATAAAATGAACTATAGAGACTCGCTTAGAGATAAGTTTAAGGACATTAATATAATGACAGTGCATTGTCAATACATTTATGAGAATATTATGTATGTACATAAAAATATTACCCACTTTAAGAAAAACTGTGGTATACATAATATTAATACTAGAAATAAGCATAAGCTCTCAATGCCTGCTACTAGGCTCCATAAAATAAGGAGATCATTCATGGGTAACTGTGTGAGATTTTATAATAAACTTCCTAGCAGCATAACTGAGTTGTCTATTGGTAAATTCAAAAATATTGTGAAACGAAAATTATTTTCTAAAGCTTATTATAGCACACAAGAATACATGAATGATGAAGCCGCGTGGGATTAATGTAAATTATAGCGACATGTAGTTATATGAATAATTATTTTAACGAATACCTAAGGTATTATTATTATTTTAATCTTAATTGTTTTATATACTCTGACATTTAGAATTTTATTCTAGACACATTCTAGATTATTTATTTTTTATTGACAATCCTTTTGGGATTTATCTTATTGATTATTTTAATTTTAAAAATGACGATTTTATCAATAATATTACACTTAAGTTAAATGATCTGATTAGGTTTTTCTGGGTTTCCCTAATCCTTGCAGCAAATGTTAGATCATATTGTATTTCTCCCAGCAAACATTCACTCTCATGTAACTGACATTTCGAAAGTGCTTGTAACTAGGCCTACTCACAGACTAATAAGAGATACTACGTATCAGACTGCCAACTCTGAAACAAATATTATTTGAACTAGGCAACTATATTTAATCTGTACGATTAGTGTTGACTGACGTCTATTTTTTTTTCTATTCGAGATTGCTATATAGCAAGGGATCGTAACGTATTCAGCCAAAGCGGTCTAGGTTCATTGAATGAGGTCTAATATTTAGAATGAATAATTCGCGGCACGTAAATTGAACATGTAACTTCAGTAGTTGTATATATTGTCATCAAATTCTATGCTGAGAATTATACCTCAGTGGCGAAAAAAATGAAAAACACATTATTTGTTAAGATTTATTTTTCATATTCTTTTTAAATTTGCACCAATTCATAATTGTAAATCGGACAGTCAATGAAATTACTGAGAATAGTTTTGTGCTCGGCGCAGTCAGAGAAACAAAATGAATTCTTGGACATAATGTTTGCTAGTTCTGCGGGCGATAATTTTGCAAGATCATCACGATTTAAACTTCACTTCACTTCAACCACTTAATAAGTATTTTCTCAGAGCACGGGAAATGGTGTAAAATTGCGTCTTTTCGCAAAGTTCTACAAACACAGCACTCATAAAACATTTTGCAAAAAGCAAGACAGGATAAACACAAGGTCATCACTCGATAACACTTTACTGTGTCAGTGACAGAATGAATTTCGACAAATAATATATAGATGACAAGAGGAGTGTATTGACAAAGCAACAGCCAATCACAGCAGAGAAAAACGTCAGTCAACATTAAAAACAACATGGCGCTAAAATACGCGTTTTGTTGTACGAAGATTACCAGCTGTGAGCCTACTTGAATAAATAATATTTTGATTTGATTTGATTTGATTTTATTTGAAATAAATATATATTAGGGGACTATTTTATTCTAATCAACTATTCCTATTGTAAGCTCAATAAGGCTTATGTATAAGAAATATGAGTTCTACACGACGTAATATTTAATAGCTACATTTACTCGTAAATAGAAAACTCCGAGACTCAGGAACAAATATTTTATGCTCATCATTAAAATATTTACTCGCGGGGACTCGCTGGACGCGGGTCGCTTCTATCCGGCCCATGTGGAAATCTATTGAGGAGGCCTGTGTCCAGCAGTGGAAGTCCAATGGCTGAAGTGGTAATGATGATGACACATACATTTGCACTAAAGGAGATTTAAACCCAGGACCGTCAGCTACGCAGGCAGTATCACTTCCGCTGAGCTGGACCGGTCTGTTATCATCAATGCCAATGTATAAAGTTCTAAAACTTTATAAATTGGTTTTATAAGTATGGAACCAGCGTCATACTGGATATTAACATGCAAGACATCCCACTGACCTACTTCTTGAAGGCTGTGAGTTCAATAATCATCTATTTTCAGAGCTTTAATGTAGAATGCGTGGGGAGATTGGTTTGTTTAGGGATTGGGGAAAATCGCGAAATATTAGCTCGTCATGTGGAAAAAAATGTATTCTCGTAAAAATTGAAGAGGATGTCACCATGACCTTGTACGTGTATTGTGGATGTAGTATGTGGGTAGCATGAGATTGAGATTATTATAATTCAATCAGTCTTAGCTGAACGCTTGTGTTTGACTCGCGCGCCCCACCACTCTGACAAACCTGGCCAAGGCTTATTTATAACCAGACGGTGCCTGTAACTTCGTTCGCGGAAGAGAAAAAATTATAACCCCTCTTTTTTTCAACAGCATAATTGGGTTACAAGTATCCAATAACCGTCTGTGAATACCCATGTTTACTGTGTCGTTGTGGCTTCATCACGCCAAATCGGCTAAACAGATTTCAACTATTTTTGGTGCACAGTTAGCTGGGTATCGACAGATGGTTATGGATACTTTTAACTCGACTCAGTCGAAAAAAGAGGGATTATGACTTTTTCTCCTCCACTCACGAAGTTGCGGGCACCTTATAGTTGGTAACATCTTTATATAATACTAGAAGGTGCCCGCAACTTCGTTCAACGGAGGAGAAAAAGTCATAACCCCTCTTTTTTTCTTTAGAATAGTCATGTAAAAAGTATCTTATAACCATCTGGAGATACCCAGCTACCCGTGTACCAAAAATTGTTGAAATCTGTTTAGCCGATTTTGCGTGATGACGCCACAACGACACATACAAACATACATAACATGCAAACATACATAAAATCCAAAAAAAATATTTTTCGTTTTAGTGACCTCCAAATAGTCCATAACAAACATTTTTTTTGATAATATCTTCAATGTACAGACATTGCATTTTTACAACTTTATAATAGTATAGAAGTAAAATGATCTAAAATAAATACCTAAGCCCTCATACAAAATGGCCTTTTTATCTTTTAACTAGTTCGCAAAATGGGTTTCTTAACTTTATTCCTTGTTTCGTCTTGTTCATGAAATTGTATGATTTTTTGGAATAAGTACTATTCAGAGCATGTATATTGTTACCTTAATCCAGTTTCCTAATTTCTAATGAACTTGGTCAAGCGTAGGCGTTATACATTTTAGGGACTTGGGAATCCTATTATCTGGTCACAGGCTTACCTGAGCTTCTATTTTAAGCCTTGAGGATAAAAATAGACTTAAGTGTTAATAAAGCTTTTATTTCGAATAAAATGATGTTCCTTTGATCGAACCTTGACCTTTTTAATAAGAATATAAAAGAAGCATATCGGATATTTTGAGTATAGTCATAAAATCATGAATGGACACTTCGAGTAATTGGATTTATTATTATAATGGGGGTCCGTCTCTGTATTACAAAGTGGAAGATTATTTTTAGCACATATCGTTGGAAAGAGATTTCCACTTGTAATACAAGTAGAAATAAAAATAGTTTCGGTTACATGTAGGCAGTAACCCCCCCTCCCCCCAGAAATATATATTTTTATTATTTAACTATCAAACTAAATAGCGGCTTATACAAGACACCTACACTCCAAATTTCGTCATTATACATACAGTAGTTTTTGAGTAAAATGCCTGTGACATACGGACGGACGGACGGACATGACAAAACTATAAGGGTTCTCCTAAAACCCAATCAATAGAAACTAAATAAAAATAATTTTGTTCCGATGCCATATAAAAATATTAGGAAAGTTAAATACTAATCATTAAATCAAATTACATCACCCAAAAAGGATCGTCATTAGAATATTACATGAAATATAATGTCATTTGGTGACAAAAATATAATGATAATGACATAACTAGCTATGATTCAGAGTACAGAGAGTATTTTTATTACTAACTAGAAGGTGCAACTTCGCCGGCGGAGGAGAAAAAGTCATAAACCCCCCTTTTTTTCTTCAGCGTAGTCGGATAAAAAATATACTATAACAATCTGTTTAGCCGATTTGGCGCGATAAAGACACATACGAACATACAAGAAATCCAAAAAAAAATAATTTCAATTCAGTAACCTCCAAATAGTCCGTCACAATATATTTTTTTTAAATATCTTTAATGTACAGACATTTCATTTTTACAACTTTATAAGAGTATAGATGTCAAACCCTATTAGGAGCTTTAAGACGTAGAAAAACCCAAAAGTGTTATTTAGGGAACCCCTTGTCTCGTGCCGCGTGCCAAATATCAGGTTAATTGACTTGTTACGTTTAGTCATCGAGTTCGGCACGTGTTAGACGGATTAAATACGAGTAGGATAGGCAGGGTAGGGGCTCTGCTTGAAAAAGCCGTTGATTTTTTAATAAAAAGCCACGGTATTACAGCCACCAAACGGCTAGGTGCAAAGGTTTAAGGAGGTGATAGACAAAGTATTTTTTAACTTTTCTAGCGACATATGTCTCTGACAAAACTTGATATTTTTTTTTAAATTGAAATTTTAGGAATTTTAGAAAAATACCCAGAATTTGGTAGATACGAGTTAATACTGCCCGAATACGCGTTAGTTTGTAAACACTATCTTTTGTTTCTGATAGTTTAATGTATGTCTGACCAAATAAAGCTACTTTTTAGTTGTATTTATGGTCTCTGAACCCAAATGAAGGCATACGAAACTTTAAAAAACATCGTAGGTTGACACGAACATTATTATGATGTGCCATAAAAAAAATAAAAAAATCTTTGAATTGTTCAAACACTTTTAAAAACATGCCTATTTATTGTTCTTTCTTTAGAGGTATGAGTCATTCACATTGCTCGCTAAATCTCTGAGTTAATGGCTCAATACCAAAGTTAGGGCGCACTTTTAATAAAACTACATTAACTTTAATTTTAAAACTTTAGTAACGAAATCGAAGCAAAAACTTTAATTACATGTTCAAAATGTAAACGACAATTTTTTATACAGGAACGGGCCCTTTCTGCGCTTCTGTGGTAGTTATTATTAGTTGCATCTCCTCCCTCATCAAATCTCCCAATCAAGCTTCGCGAATCCTTGTAATTAACTCCTGTTTTATTGCGATTTCTGAGGTGTACAAACAAAAAAACAAAAAAGATCAAAGAAGGTAAGTAGGGGGATCGAGCGGGCCAAGGAATGGGTCCATCTCTACCGATCCAACACTCTGGAACAGTTGTTAAGGTATTCTCTCACAGCAAAAGTCCAATGTGCCGGGCAGCCGTCTTGCTGAAAGATGATTTTTTCTTTCCGCTTCTAATGGTACTCCGGCTTCCTCTAGGAACCAGGAACCAGGCAGAAAATGTGGCCCAATCAAAGTTCTGCCAATTGCTCCAGCCAGAAGCACAGAAGAACTTTATTCGCAATTCGCTATCGTGAAAACTTTAAAACAAAGACAATTCAAAACATTCCAAATTTGAAAATTCTTATTCTTAAAAAAACTTTTAAACAAAAAAATAAAACCGACACCAAAAAAAACTAAAAAATAAAAAAAAACGCCATAATTCAGTTTCTTCAAATTACTTACAAGTAACCGTTTGTGTACTGAATCTATACAGTATATACAATTAATCTTATTTTGGCGTCGGTGCCATATAAAGAATGTGTAAAATATTGAAAATTGACGATTTTAGTAAGTTGTGACACGATGGCACCGACTCCAAAATAACATTAATTGTATATACTGTATAGATTGAGTATACAAACGGTTAGTTGTAAGTAATTTGAAGAAACTGAA
The DNA here is from genome assembly GCA_905404275.2 of Hedya salicella. Taxonomy (NCBI): domain Eukaryota; kingdom Metazoa; phylum Arthropoda; class Insecta; order Lepidoptera; family Tortricidae; genus Hedya; species Hedya salicella. The sequence continues at coordinate 11,532,981 of FR990111.1, read as the reverse complement.
TTATGGCGTTATTTTTTACTTTTTGTTTTTTTCTTGGAGTCGGTTTTATTTTTTTGTTTAAAAGTTTATTTATTTTACACTTTTTAGTTAATCGTTACTTAAAAGTGTATCTCGTGACGATTCGAACAAGCCCAAACACGGCTAGGATACATTATTTTATTACATAGATCTGGTGCCTACCTTCCGGCTCCATCATCAAATCAATTCGATGGTACCATTCTCATCAGGAACACATAAATTTGTGACTATGAAGTTACTTAGCTAAATTAATCAAGTTATTTTGTCGCCACCCGAAAATCATTTATCATTGAGTAGTTCCGATGGCATTCTGTGGTCTTCTGCATCAGTTCCACTTCACCAATTTACACTTTCTGAATGCAAATGCTTATATGTTTCTTATATTACCAAAATCGCTATATGTATGCCTACAATATTTGAGGAGTTCCTTCAATTCCTCATGGATTCCATCATCAGATCTTCACCAAAATTAAATGGGACCAATTAAAAAGTACCTTCTATAAAACCAAAAATTTTTTTTTGAAATCGGTCTAATAGTCTTTGAGTAATCGGTGAACATCCATAAAAAAAAAAAAAAAAACATTCCGTCGAATTGAGAACCTCCTCCTTTTTTTGGAAGTCGGTTAATATTATTAGTTAAGAACCTACTTAAAGTAAAATTTCAAGACTAGTACGTGGAATTGGAATTCTTAGAAAATGCTCCTTAAATTTGGTTTTTAGTCCGTAACTCAGACATTTGACAAGCGATGTGAATGACTGGTACATCTAAAAAAAGAACAATAAATAGGCATGTTTTTAAAAGTGTTTTAACAATTCAAAGATTTTTTTAAATTTATTTAGGGCACATCAAAATTATGCTCGTAGTAACCTACGATATTTGTTAAAGTTTCGTATGTCTTCATTTGGTTTTAGAGACCATAAATAATAAATTTAAAAGTAGCTTTATTTGGTCCGACACACATTAAGCTATCAGAAACAAAAGATAGTGTGTACAAAGTAACGCGTATTCGGGCACTATTAACTCCTATCTACCAAATTACTCTAAGACATATATGATTGGAAATGTTTAAAAATACCTCGTCTATCACCTCTTTAAACCTTTGCACCTAGCCACCAAACACCCTGTATAACATTTTGGCAATAAACACTCTTCCTTGCTATAAAATTAGAATCTAAACTTTTTAACTCCCACGAAAACGCTGTACGCCATGTTCAATTAAATCATGACGTCATGATGGTATATACACAAAACTTATATGCTTGTTATTTGCTTTTCTTTTCCTGCCTAATTTAAATAAATATATCTCATTTGACTTCCCGACGTTTCGGAAGCTTTTCAGCTTCCATGTTCACGCGTCGACTGAGAAAAGATATATTTTCCTCTGTCAAAGGTACAATTTGTGCAAAACCCACTTTGAGAAAACAAATAAAGGTGTAGATACATGCCAGGAGCGCCTATTGTATTGTATTGACGTAATAGACAGTTACATATTTGCCAGAAGGGCCTAGTTATTTTATTTTAAAAATAAACTACCAGCAGTATTTTTCGAAATGAGGCTTACTGAGGAGAAAGAAATGTAGCAGAGAAAACTCCATGACTTTGTTACTAGTTATATGATTTTAAAAAGAAACTAGAATTCGCCCGCAACTTCGTTCGCGGAGGAGAAAAAGTCATAATCTCTCTTTTTTCTTCAGCGTAGTCGGATAAAAAGTATTCTATAACCATCTAAAGATACCCAGCTACCCGTGTACCAAAAATAGTTGAAATCCGTTTAGCCGTTTTGACGTAATGAAGCCGCAACGACACATACAAACGTATAAAAATCCAAGATCAATATTTTTCACTTCAGTGACCTCCAAATACTCGTAGTCCCTTACAGTAGTTTTTTTTTAATATCTTCAATGTACAGACATTTCATTTTTACAACTTTAAATAGTAAAGAAGACTACTAAATACTTTTGAACGGTTAACAAATATTATTACACACATGGAAATTAAGCTGAGCTTACTCATATCTCGGTACTCGTAAAACGGGCGAAGCTATGTATGTGAAAGTCGCTTTTGTAGTATGTCCTGTCTCACATTGGCACGAGTCGAGCTGAGGCCGAGATACATTGACGTTATTCTGAAAGTGTTACAGTTCTTGACGTATTCAAAAACGGCAATGTACCTCGCTTTTATCTCCTCTCGTGACATGTGTTGTGCCGAAATTACATAAACAATCGTCAAGGAACCCATGTAATCATATCAAATCTTTTATAAAAAATACCACATGAGGAAAACAGCGGGAAAAATTTAGGTGTTCTGTACTTTAAATGTCTAGCACAGAACACATCTTTGATATGAGCTACCATCATCTGACATAAACGTTTTTATCATCATCATCATTTGGCATAATGCATTTTTTCTGCACTCGTAATTTTTTTCAGGATTGTTATAAAACAAACCTAACCTAACCTAATGCATTTAACAGGATGATGCCCAAAAAAGTCCACATTATTGTACAGTTTCAGAAAAAAACTGCATTAAGCCAAATGATGATTATGACAAAAAGGTTTATGCCAGATTAGGATAACCGCTTTTATATAATTTTTTTTCGATTAAGCTAATCGATAGCTAGTTTTTGGGCACGAACTGAACGCCCATTAAGCGAGCAAGTACAAAACGCAGACAGTTCTGCCAAGTACACTGCGCAACCGACAAACATGCACTGCTTGCAAAAATCAGTTGCTTGTGCCAAAACCCTCGCTAAATTCCCTCACGAAAGTTGGCATATAAGTTGTATGAATAATTTTTGTTTCACAACGGAATCAATTAAAACTAGGCAAAAGGAATGCCTTAACTACTTGCCAAAAATTTGGTCTTCACCCATAAACCTTGTTAAGATCAGGTATTCAGTCCTATGAAGCCGAGGAGACGTCCAGATAATATCTTGAGGTGAGTGCCCACTCTTCAAATAGAAATATATATTTATTGCTATAGATGGCCGATGGCCGATGACCGGGGCAGATATGTTCTTAAGTCGAGACCGCGTAACGGCAAGCGCAGCGTGGGTAAGCTACTCGCAAAGTGGTCGGACGACCTAGTTAGGGTTGGGAGGATTCGCTGGATGCCGATCGCCTCTATCTGGCCAATGTGGAGTTCTATTGCGGAGGCCTATGTGAGCAACATCACAACATAGGTCTGCATATAGCTAAAATCAAATTTACAAACACGGCTGATTTTCGCGTGTACCTAGATAGGCTTTAGACTTTCGTTAATTAGATCAGACCACCGAAACCCGGGTCTCAAAACAGACTAAATAGGTACCATTAGAGACCCAGCGAAGTAGTTCACGTTACCGCTCGTTACGATCAAACTCCTGTGTCAAAGGTGTTCATTACTACAAGAATAGAAGGCGCAGAGTAGAACAGTCTAGTCACTTGGATTTTCTTTGTGAACATTATAGGTAATAACGTAGGTCATCACTGGCAACACGCGTTCGAAGCCCTTCGTCTTCAATCACTGGGGTATATTCGACGAAAAATATATGACGCAGCTTCCCGAAAGCTGCTCAACCGAGTTGCATTCGACGATTGACCTCCTTCTCGAAGTTGGAATTCCTTAGCTGGTCAATTAGTCCCAGGTATACATGCTCGGAGTTTCTCTGCGTGATAGGATCAGAAATGAGGATATCCGCAGAAGAACCAAAGTAATCGACATAGCTCGCAGGATTGCAAGTTTCAATGGGTGGGCCTTGTAGCCTGGAGAACAGATAGCCGTTGGGTTAGTAAAGTCCTGGAGCGGCCACGCATACGGCCCCCGAAAAAGTGGACGGATGATATCGTGAGGGTCGCGGGGAGTCGGAGATCACGTCAGTGAGGGATCGCACTGTATGGCGAGCTATAGGAGAGACTTATGTTCAGCAGTGGACGTCCGTGGCTGATAGATGGATTGATGCTTTTTATCTGTTAATCAATACCGTTGTGTAAATTTAAAGTGTATTTGACAGTTCGTTGTTTTATCCTGCAGGCGCATAATACGATAAATCCAATAAAGCATCAGTCACTTTGGACTAATAACTTGAATCCTGTCTATCTCCCATACCATACCGTCCTTATCACACCGTAAAAATAATTCGTCAAAACTTTCTCCATTTTACACTTCCAGAAAAAGGACTAAATAAAAAACTTAAATCTCTAGCCGAAAGGTTCTCAAGTGGACACCGCGTACCGGCAAGCGCAGCGTGGGAAGGCGATCCGCAAGGTGGTCGAACGACTTTATTAGGGTTGCGCAGACTCGCTGGATGCGGGTCGCCTCTATCCGGCCCATGTGGAAACCGATTGAGGAGGCATGTGTCCAGCAGTGGACGTCCTATGGCTGAAATGATGATGATGATGATGATTTCATTTCATTATTACACGATCATGGGGATTGTTGACTGAACTAGCTGCTTATATGTAAGCTGCTGGGTTCTTGTTAGTAAAAATGGGCTGGGGCGGAAAAAACTATCCAATGGTGTCGGGTTTTAATTGGGAGGCCACATCTCTCGTGACCAGTCGCGTGATGTACGTTTTCATCCAGACGAAGGGTGTTTCAATATCGATTTTGTCGACAAGGGCAGTCAACTAACTTTGAGAATGAGAGTGTATAAATATTTAGTCAATATAATTATAATAGGACAATTTTTACTCAAATCGAACTAGTCGCATAGTAAGCTCAATAAGGCTTGTGTTATGAGTACTAGGTAAGGATCATTAAAACTAAACATTTAATAACATAGTACATTAACAATTAATATTTTTTTCTGATTCCGCGATAATCACTCATTTAAATAAATCAATTTAAACGGATTATATCGCGTATATTATCTCATTTAAGTTTCCGACGTTTTGGAAGCTTTTTAGCTTCCGTGTTCACGGGGTTGACTGAGAAAAGATTTATTTTCTTCTATCAAAGTTACAATTTGTGCAAATTTCCCACTTTGAGAAAACAAAAAAAGGTGTACGTACATGCCAGATAATGAGTAAAGGCAATTACACATGCCAGACCACATGTGCCAGAAGGGCTTATTTCTCATATTTTTTTAAATAAACTACCAGTAGCGTTTCACAAAATGAGGCTTACTGAGGAGAAAGAAACGCTGCAGAGAAAACTCCCAGACTACCTCTTTACTAATTTTTATTATTATAAAAAAAAAGACTCCACTAAAAACTATTTTTGAACAAATAACATATTTTTATACCATTCGGAAATTAAGGTTTTGCAGTCCTCATATGCGGAGCTCATTTTTAGGGTTCCGTACCAAAAGGGTAAAACAGGAATCCTTATCGTGCGGCTCTGTCTGTCTGTCTATCTGTCCGACTATTAATTTAAAGTCTAGCTACTATGTCAAGTTACCCTATTTGACATATACTCTTTTCTCTACACTTTTTTGAAATATTTTTTTTTAATTAAATTTTGTTTCATTAAGGAAAATGTGAAAACAAACACGAGTCCTTATCTCCGAAGTTTACCAAACGAAAATTTTGAAATTTTCACAATTTGTATAAATAAACATGCGTAAATTATAACTAGGTACTTATGTCTCTAATTATATACAATGATTTAGATATCAGGTGCAAAGTTAACCCAACCGGAACCTGGTACTATAATAATGTTAGGGTAAGTGAAAGTTTGTACGGAACTGGTGCGCGAGTGCGACTCACAATTATAATTAGTCATATAGTGGACGTCCTATGGCTGAAATGTTGAATTATAAGGGTGTTAAACTGTAATCTTGTAAATGATCAATTTCGATTAAAGTTACCTAAAGACTCTATTTGGAGATTGAAGATATTTCTTATAGTTACAACTATATTTGTACAAAATTTGAAACCGTCAGTTACATACTTTAGGAGAAAAAAAAAAAATAGTTTTAGGGTTAACGGGGTGCCGTGAGAAAAGAGTGTTGAAAAGTTGTGCTTAGTATTACACCCTTTTAAAGGCATCCTTTGGTTTTAGGGGCAAATTTTCAAAGGCTATCCTGCTACACCTTTTGGATTACAATTTGGCGACAGCAATTACATACCTATTTCCCTTTTGGTGATTACGAAATAATAATCCATGGAACAGTACCTGCTGTTGCTGACATATTTAACCAAATATAACGTTCGTTTCCCAAACATTATTTATTATGGAAAAAAGGATTTAGGATCGCTCGGGTCTTCTTGGTTATTATTTTGTCGTTCATTTTTCGTATATTTATTTATTATTTACCTTTATTCCGTTCACTGGTAAAGTAAGTTTTTAGAGTACCGTACTTAAAGGACTTAACCCCCTGGCCTAGCTAGGAACTTAATACCCTTTTCAAAGCCCTACGTTACCTGCGTGCTACCCTACGTGTCTTATATGGATCCTTCTTTAATTACGCTGTTTGTCTGATATGTAATACTTCTTTAAGTATACATTTAAGACCAAGAGATAGCGTAGGGTTTTGAAAAAATACAGCCCTTTGGCTGTATCTTTTAATATGTAATAGATGACCATTGATTTTCTTAAAATCAGTCTGTCGGTTATTAAGATAAACGTCCTAACAAATAATATTGATAAATATATTAATCTTATTATAAGGATAGCAAGCATAGCATACATGCAGCATAGCAAACAGGGTTGGGGCCAAAAGGTTCTCGAGTACGTACGTACTGGCAAGCGCAGCGTGGGAAGGCCACCCGCAAGGTGGTCGGACGACCTGGTTAGGGTTGCGGAGACTCACTGGATGCGGGTCGTCTCTATCCGGCCCATGTGAAAATCTATTAAGGAAGCTCGTGTCCAGCAGTGGACGTCCTATGGCTGAAATGTTGAATTATAAGGGTGTCAAACTGTAATCTTGTAAATGATCAATTTCGATTAAAGTTACCTAAAGACTCTATTTGGAGATTGAAGATATTTTTGTTCGTGCTTTGACCGTATTTATTTCTGTATGTATGTACCTATGTCTGACGGGCTGGATAAATTTCGACCATTTCGTACAGAGATAGCTTTAGTATGTTTATAGGGTGCTATTTACCCGAAAGAGAAAAGGAAACAAGATGATTTTAACCTTTGTCTTTTTCATGGACGAAGTGACGGCAGATACCCGAGTCTTTTGATATGAAATTTCTTGTGATCATGCTTTGAAACTCAAATCAAGATCTAAAATACCTGGATCAAAGAGACAATTACGAAACCTTGTTTATTTCAAGGTTTTGGCATAATTTTGTAATGTATAGCAATTAAGTTATACAACTTGTTATTACTAGTAGGTATATTGGTGATAATAAATAGTAGAACAGTAAGTATTAACTGTTTATGACAGTAACTTTATTGTTAATCAAACCAAATCAAATCAAAATATTCTTTATTCAAGTAGTCCTAGTTACAAGCACTTTCGAAATGTCAGTTACATGAGAGTGAATGTTTGCTGGGAGAAATACAATATGATCCAACATTTGCTGCAAGGATTAGGGAAACCCAGAAAAACCTAATCAGATCATTTAACTTAAGTGTAATATTATTGATAAAATCATCATTTTTAAAATTAAAATAATCAATAAGATAAATCCCAAAAGGATTGTCACTAAAAAATAAATAATCTAGAATGTGTCTAGAATAAAATTCTAAATGTCAGCAGATTTAAATTTTTTGATTGAAGCCTTATAAATAATAAAATGAAGGGTAGCTACCTGATAGATAGAGGAAGTTTTTAAAAGCAAAACGGTAATTTTGTTATGTGATTTTATCTTGTTAAAGCCCCTTGAAGTTGTGAAAATATTGGGTAATTTTATCATTCTTGGCATTTAATTTTTTTTTTATTCCATTCAAAGATTTAACGATAGTAAATGTTACCATACTGAATTGGCCTATCTATCAGCTTAGCACACAAAAAAAATCAAGCATCTACCGCAATAATTCACGTCACCATAAATAAAAATCTCATCGTACTCGGCGATAGGTGAAAAATTAAAAAAAAGTCATAACTCCGACAAAACGAAAAATCGCGGAACATACATGGGGATGATTTAGATAGCCCTCTAGGTCCTCTATCTCCCAGCAGTATATCACTACTTCTTGGGACACCTTGTATATCTCTCTCTCCCACGTCTTAATTTAGGTTGATCCGGTACAATCCACGTCCTTCTGACGTCGACTCCCTACCTTACCTAAGTAGTTAGGAATGGCTATTTGTTTATGGCATCCTTGCCTAGTAATCTAGACTTATCCAGTTTAAAGTCAGGTTATAAAAATACAGGCAGTTTTTATTTTTGGATAGGGGACTTACCATCCGCACAAAATCACAAAGCCTGATGTTCTTATTTTATAACTGGCCAGTCAGTCCAGCTAAGGATCTACTCTACCACGTTCCGCTTTATGGTTTATTTGGGATGTTACTCACCGGGTCACTCACCGTTGGCATGAACTCAAAAACCTTAGGGTGCCTTATTATACTACTGGATATTGAATAATAGATGCTTATTTTATGGGAGAACGTCTTTTATTTTTCTAAGAACACTGTCACTTCCCGTAACACAGCATTTGTTTATAAAAATAAAAGATTAAGTCGCAAGAAAAATTCCAGACTCTTATATATTTGATTTTCAAAACTAAATAATTGATAATAAAGAATCAGACACTGATAGTTTGATCAGATCTTATACCACGCTCTCTACCAATTAAGCTACAGGGTCCAGTCAGCAAATCCTCAATTTTTTTCACTATTTATTACGGATGTTGTTAGCATCTTGCTTTACATTCGCTGTTAGTTATTTTATATAACTCGCCCGTATAAATGTTAGGTACCAAGATGCATGGCACGTGTATTGAAGTTTTATCAACTTGCAGACAAATTTGCAAGTTACCTCAAAGTAAATTCCCAAGAAGGAAACTGGAAGTAGCTACGGTAATGAGTTCCCTTTGAAAATATCCAATTCGCATCCGTGCGGACTAGATTACTTGGGTTTTATCATAGGACATGTACTCGTATATTGTGACATTTGAAACGGGACCGGAGACCTATTTGGATGATTATTTGAACGTTTCAACCGCTTCCTCTTAGTGGAAACTATGTGGGCTTTTTTATTATTAGCACAAAATAAACAGCGTTTTAACATTAAAAAAGTCGCCAAACTGCAAGTTTGTTGGCGAATATATACATGCGGTTTTTGTTATTTAATCCACTTCTAACACTTACTAAATATTTACCCACCCAACCACCATTACCAATATCTAATCTACGTTTAAGTACTCCTTACTCACTAACATATTGACCACAAATAGTCACAGCAGTGACTTAATGGCGAGCCGTGAGTGTGCGCAACGTACACACGTGGACGTGCACGTGGTGTGCGCGGGGCGTGCGCTTTGTAAAGTACGAATCCTTATAAGAGATGACATACCGCTGCGTACGCACACGTCACGCAAGCGGTCTGTTATCTCTTAGGAGGATTCTTACTTTACAATATGCACACCACGAGCACGTCTACGCACGTCACGCACACGTCACGCACACGCATCCGGTGTGGCTCAGCCTTTAAACACTTTGTCTAGTCTGTAGATACATATTTTAATTGATGCAACTGCTTCAGGAAACTTCCGGGAGGCCCTATTTTAAAGAACTGGGCATACTCACTTTGCCATCGGTAGCAATACAACAGATTGCTATCGATGATTATAAAAATCTGAGTCAGTATAAAAAACGTGCAGACCAAGCCCGCTTGCTTCAATACCCGAATAGGTTCCTGCCGAAAAGACGTCGACTCGCGAGATCTGGAAAGGTAACTCACAATGTGTACAGACTATAATAAGTTGCCACTGGCATTACCTCCGCTCCCTCTCTAGGTTTCTTAAACAAACAACAGGCTTCTCGAGCACGCATTTTGTAGTTTCAACGAATTTTTAAAGGTTGAATTATAAATATATATAGTTTATATAGTTATAAGTTATATCAAAGTTAATTAATAGGTATTAAAAAAATATTTACTGTTTGTTACATAAATGAGCTTTTAATAAAGCGAAAATAAAAAATCATGCGTATTGTCTATTCCCTTATTGCGTCGTGAGCCTCATGGATATTAAAGGTTAGATAAGAGATTGTCAAGGGATGATACTCCTCAACGAGTAAATAGTCCCCAAGTTCCGTTGACCAAGTCTCTGGGTTCATTATGTCTAATAAATACTAATACGAAGGATGAATATTAAAGCTTAAGATTTCAGGTATATGGAAATCAAAAATAAGTTAAATACTATTGCCATGCGTATAATGTCGCCGGAAAACGCTAGTACTCATTATATGTATTTACGTCGTAGGAAATTATGATAAATGTTTTGAATTCAAAAACCAATATACAAATGTCAACATTTTATTCATAAATCAAAAGGTATAAGTACTTACACTCACTTAAATTTAACATTATAGTACAAAGACGTGTGTCCAGTACTCTAACTTGATAAAAAAATATTCCATCTCTTCGAGCCAACCGTCTTGTACTGTCATTTTCAAAATTGTCATATTGGATGGGAGAGCGTTTTATGCACATATATAATTACGTACAAATAATAGATATGATATAGTACAAATTACAATTGTAAGTAATCACAAAATTATGCAAGCTGTAATTGTCCTTGAACATATTTACATAACTAATATTTAATGCTTATCTGTGCCGTCTAAAAAAAAAACAATTTAAGCTGGCTAGCGTCCATATCACATACAACAATATTTTAAATGCATGATAGTCATTTTCGATATTTCTATAAAAAATCTGTGAATCCTCTAACTAAAACACTGAATAAAATTATTTTACGAACAAAAATATGAGGATATTTCTTATCAACGAAAAATATGAGGATATTTTTATACCTCGTTGTTTCCTGGTTACAATTTCTTTAACTGGCGTATTAGACGAAAATAGTGTTTTTGTTTAGTTCGGTCATTAATTACTTTTTAAATAAACACGTTTTTTTTCAGTTCCTAAAATGAAGAATAGAAACAAAGTAATATATAAATATCATGTAAATCTGACAATGGTTATGAAAACAATTTTCCCATGAACAGATTTTTATACGCCCTCCACATTCCAAGTAAAATCTTCAAGACAAACTTAGCCACCATCAATTAAAACATATATCTACTTTAACATTAGTAGAACTACTTGAAAATGTATAAATACGTCAATTAAGTACAGTATAGAACATATGATATATTTGTCTTAAAACTATTTTTTGTATCACAAAAGCTTGATACAAATATAATTAGTACTTAATGTTCTACATCGAAAGTACTGACAGGTTTCAAAGTGATCCAGTGCTTAAATACTAACAAGGATAGTGACCGTAGATATGTTTGTCTGTCTAAAAGTTTTATAATTTTCCCATGAATTGGGATGAGCCCTGTTGTTATTTATTTTATCGTCAAAATATCTATCATGTACATTTGGATGCGTTTAATTATTTTATTGCCTAGGAGATATTTTGAGTGACGTCACTACTGACTGACGTCGCTACTAGGGTTCGGTAAGAACAAAATAAAAGTCAAAATTAAAAACACGAATAATTTCTTCAAGAAGGGAGTGAATAGGTACTTAAAGGATCGGCAACACGCACGTAATACCCCTGACGTTGCAAGCGCTCATAGGCTGCGGTGACTGCTTAACATCAGGCAGGCCGTACGCTTGTTTACCACCTTAGTAGTATAAAAAAAAATATCCCAAAAATGATATTTTGAAATCTGATCATTGCAAGCGGTTTATTAAACCTATTCCTCGAAATGGTTTTTGAATGATCATACTTTGAAAATATTGGCTCATCCCAATTGTACTTAAATGATACATACTTGATTATACATTTCTGTACAATAAAGAAGATGCAATGCGTTTTTTATAATTACCGTATTAAACAAAATAGAAATATCAAATTGAGGCCAAAAAAGAAAAAAAACTTGTGCGATTGTTAACTTTTTCAGTAAAGTAAAAAATACTTGGTAACTATACACTTAAACGCACTTTTTAGCGGCCAAAATAAGAGACTGGTCGTACACTCCCCACTCCTCCATACACTTGTGACGTGCGTGACGTCACAGCTGTCGCACAATTTGTATGGGGTGTTTCAACGCCCAGCTGTTATGCCTGACTTTGAATACCCATTGTAACGTTTCTATAGTCTAATTTTCAATGTGTACCATATATATTCATACACATTTTTATTTATTAGAAACCGAATCGATTGACATTATTGACGAAATCTTCCTTATTCAATAAAATACTGCGTTTAAATCACTATGGCGCTAAATTATAGGGTATTTGAAGATAATTATTTTCTTTTCAGATGTTTATGTATTATACTTAAATTAGTATACAACGTGTTACTAAGACATATGAGACATTTAAGCAAGGTGATAATTAAAAATAAATCGTTTAAATAATCATTGTTAAAGATTTTCACAAATAATACTTTAGATAAAAATTAAAAATATTGTCCTTATGAACGCATGTATTATACTTATATATTGAACCTAGGTAGGTCAAGTTCTATAAAATGTTGGCTATAGTTGGGAGATTTTCGGCTATAGTTGATGGTTTTACGGTATTCGTTTTATTATAAAAATAAATTGTATTATACATTTTATCATAATTTCAAGATTATGTCATGAAATTGGAGCGATATACGAGACACTTTTCCCTTGGGTATCAAGGGTTGTGTTTCAAGTTATTTGAATAATCAATTTTGTTATGATGTTTTAATATTCAATGATATGTTATGAATTTATATAAGACTATGACAGACTTCATGCATTTAGAGTTCTCATGTTGTTAAATCATAGGGTTTTTTTATATTAGCCTGTATGTATATTCCACTGCTGACCCCAGCAGTGGGACATTCATACAGGCTAATATATTAGATAGTAGTAAAAATATTGTAATTTTATACTAAACATTAAACGAAACATTTATAAATATTGGTGATAAAAGTAACTCACTCAGGTCACTACTTATTGCACCTTAAAATATTTTTAATTATACAACAACTGAAAGAAGCAGTTTTACCGTGACGTCACACGTTTGTATTTTCCTACAAATTTAATATTATTTCATATTGACATCTCGAAAAAAGAAGCTGATTTTAACTGTCATCAAGTACCGTATCATTTGGTTGAAAATTTTGTTCTGAAGCTATTTTTAAAATTGTCACTCGTGAGCGTAAAACTTTTTTTCAACAGTTAGTTAATTGTAGATGATAATTCTGTAAAATCTCTAAGAGAGTTCATACTTCATCTCGGCATAGTCAACGTTAGATATGACCTTTATAGTAAGTCCAAGGTCACAAGAATCACAAAGGCGTTAAAAATTGAAATTCGTATTCAAGAGATTCTGATTATTCACATTAATAATCAAGTCAAATATTATCTTAGAAATTATGTCCTTAATTAAAGTGTAAGAAATATCATATGGCCGTGTGTAATGTTTCATCTGATGTCTTCTTACTGATATCGAACAAAAGCTAATTGTAAAATGAGAGTTTATGTTTATGTTAAACGGCTACTTAAGGGCCTGCATTGACAAGGAAAAACCACGCCCCCAACGCCGTGCTGGCCAATGAGCGTAATTTGTAATAAGGGACGCATTTATTGCTCGCGCGCATCACAGAAAATAAAGCTAATACACTACATGCTTGGGGTTTTTTGGCATAAGCGCCAGATGTAAAAATACAATGAAATCGAAGATATTATTATGTTTTGTTAACATTTAAATTAGTAACGTAAAAATAAAGGGAAGAATGAATTTTTTCCATAATTTAGCCGTTTATTAATCTGTCGTTTGTACAAACTAGACAAAAATCGGAAATGAAGCGTTTTCGGATAACTATCGAAGAAATTTTCACAAACATGTTTCCGCGTTAGGCACTGAATAGGTTATATCGTCAAAAAACACATATCATATCTGAGAATCAGCTTGTTATAATACTAGATTTGACAAAAACTATATAACTTCTCAATAAAAATAGCTTAAGGCCCTACCCCCTTAAGGCTTATATCCACGCTAATGACATTGAACTTAAGGCCGCGCTGTCTTGTTAGCTTAATATTTCGTATGCTTATACATGGATCCGTGCAGAGCATTTAAAGTCTATGTTAAAATCTCATTTAGGTGTAATTTGATTGTTTTTTTTTCTTTTTCTTTTACCCGCAAGGTGGTCGGGCGACCTGGTTAGGGTTGCGGGGACTCGCTGGATACGGGACGCCTCTATCCAGCCCACATGAAAATCTACTAGAAGGCCTGTATCCAGTAATGGACGTCCTATGGCTAAAATGATGATGATGAAAAGGCCGTGTATTAACAGAAGTTGCCATGTATTTATTACCGTTTTTCATAAGCACTGCAGTGTGGTACTGAGCGGTTGGAGGCCAGCAGTTGGGAGCGATCGAGATTATTGCTTTTAATCATTTTTATTTAAAAAAAAATCGATGATTACTATAGATAATAAAATTACGCAATTTCTGCTGCAATTCCCATGTAAGCAGCTAATAAAAAAAAATACCGTTATAAATATTAAGAAGTGGAATATATATATGTTTGTAATTTTTTTCTATCGAGCGAAAATGCTTAATCATTTTTCAAATCGAGTTTGTCCCTGCAAAACGCTCTCAAAATTACTAGTCATATTTTATGGAAACCATATTATTTATCAATTTCATTAATCTTAAAGGATCTTGGGATTATGAGCTTCGTAATCCCAAGATCCTTTCTACGGACCGTAATTACTTTAGTAGAATCATCCGTGAAGGTATTGAAGTTAACCGGGAAGATGGTTTCAAACTTTCATTTTAATGGAATTTGGAACAGTATCAAACATCATCCGATTAATCGCCAGATGTCGTGAGTGTAGTGTGTTGGTCTAGTGACAACCTTAGTGTTCAAATGAATAATCAAGGTCGAAAAACGCGCGCGTTTCGTTTTGCTTAAAGAGCCAGTCACACTCAGCAAATCTTTTCTGTACATAGAGTTACTAATAATGTACTTTTCAATGTTTATACGATCTCTAATGGGAACACACAAATAATCCGAAATTATATTCTGAATTTGCTTTTTCCGATTGTTGAAATTCCGAATTTTATATTTCCTTTGTACTAAAATATCGATTATTGAAAAGCACGAATTTTAGTTTACCGAATATCAAAAATCCGAATTTATAATATTCCGATGTGTAAAACCCCGAAGAATCAAAATCCCTATGTGTTTTTGCTACGAAAAACGATAATCCGAATTTTAATTATCCGAAATGTCATTGCTAATTCGGAATTTTAATATTCGGAAATATAAAGTTCGTGATTTTTATAACAACTGTAATAAAAACCGAAAACTGTAGGTTAGGTTAGGTTTGTATTGTGACCATGTATAGCGGAGCGTCAAAATGCTTGCTTGCATGTACCTACATAACACAATTGACAAAATGGAACATGGGTCAAAAATCGAAAACTGTACTTACGTTAGATTATTCTTATGTTTCGGACTGTTGTTTAGTCGGATTTATTATCGGTCGGTATAATGATATTCGGAATTTTGAAATTCGGCATTTAAGTATTCGGAATTCGTACTTTGATGTTTCGGATTATTGTTCATTCAGACTTCTTATTGTTCGATGTATTGAAATTCGGAATTTTGAAATTCGTAAATGTAAACGTTAGACATTTTTAAATTTCGGATTTTTAGAAATTGGATTGATAACATATCGGAATTGTTATATTCGCAATTTTGATCCATTTGGAATTATAAGAATCGGTATTTTAAAACTCGTGATTCTAAATATCGAAATTAAAATTTTCGTGTTTATGTAGTGTACCCATTTCTAATTCCGGCGTTTTCTTTCTTATAATGATTTATTGGAAAAAAATACGGAATAAGACATTTTTTTAAATCTCTTATTTAACCTGGGGGTTTTAGCAGGCACGCTATGCCACCCCCGTATAAGATATCTTCACAACCAAAATCAGTGATTTCTTGGTGATATTAGCAAAACGACAAGCGCAATATTTACTAAACATTTATTTCTTGTCTCTTCTTCCCTCTTTAGTTCCATCCTCTTTACAAACAGTCTAAAATGTTGTCCGTGGTTGTAATGAGTTACAAAGACATAATCATAGACAGTTTGTGACTTTTAACTATGTCTTTTCTAAAAAGAAACTTTTTTTTTTCAGCATTATACTGTAGACATCAGACGGCCAAATAATATTTCTTACAATATATACCTATTTAACTAGTTTTTTCGTTTGAATTAAACTATTTACCGGATATAATAGTATTAACCAGTTATTAAAACATTAAGGGAGATTCACTATCAAATTATAAACTTGTTTTCAAACATGTTTTTGTCTGAAAAAGTATGTTCTAATAGCGCAACAAATTAAAAAATACCGCAACAAAAGCGCACTGTATGAGTTAATTAATTTGATGTTTTTTATAACTATAATTTTGGTAGACATAGTGATAATGTCTATTATATTTTTAGGATCTTTTCTGAAGTGTCTTTGCACTCTATTCAAAAAGCCCGCTTCAATAGTTTCATTCAAATTTACCTAGCAATAAAAATAACATAAGAAACCTAAGAAAATGCATTTATTTTTCATTCATTCATTAATACAAATTCGATTATGTCAGTGAAGGTTAATCAAAAATGTCACTAGCAACTCAGATTCATTGAGAAACGTGGTAGCTAGTGTAAATGTCCCAAAGCTCGACACTGCTCCAATAGTTGGTTGGCATCTTGACCTTAAGGGCCATGCACACCGTGTGTTTTAAACGCGACGTCGATGCGCGCGCGACGATCGATAGGTAAGTACAAATGCAATACGCACGCGAGTCAGTATGCAAACTCTATGAAATGAAAAACGCGCTGTCAAAACGGGTTCCTAAAACGCGCCAAGCCGCCGCGTTTAAAAAACTCGTATGCATAACGACCTAGATCCTAATTCATTGCAATACACTTGAAAAACAAGATGTCAATTATTGAAATCGGGTCATTGCCTTATTTATTCCTTTATTCGTTTCATTTGACATTTCCTTGACTTAAATTTTCGTGACATGACATGTTACAAAATAAAATTTGAAGTAATTACACTTTTATACTAAACAGTTTAATATCCTTTTGAATTCGATATATATTCTTAAAATTTATTTAACACGATTTAAAGCTTCAATTTATCTTAAAAAGACTGTAACCATACATTAGGAATATTATATTCTTCATAAATACATCGTGCACGACAAGTGAAAAAAATAATGTTTTTCGTGACATTCTTGCGATTATTTCCCTCTACATTATTGTCCAACACTGAAAGAATGTTTCAAACATTCGCCAAGATATCGAAAAAATCTTAACATCTCTGTGCACTAATAATAATATCGTAGATTTTATTTTATGCGAATATGTCATTTTCAAAGCATATATAAATACATTGGCGCACTACACAGACTCAATATACCGCTGTCAAACAAAATAAATTGATTAAAACATTCGCTTGCTTATCTTGAACTCAAATCTTAGTTGCATGACATTAATTTTTCGACAAAACATGAGCAAATTCAAATATGAATTTGCCTCAGTTATCCATCGATATGTTCACAATCTATCTATACTATCTAATCAAGTCTGTCTAGCGAGCCTTTCGCTTAATATCTTACAAATGACAACAACTTTACAACATTGAATCACTTAGGTAGGTACATTAATTTCTACATGACGCGATCAAGTCTTGAAAAAGAGTGTGCGTATGTATATTAAATATTATTACAAAGATAAAAGTGTATAAATACGAAGAGCAAAAAGGGTTTAAAAAAACTTTAAAGGCTTCAAATATATGTTTTTTGGTGACCATGACACAAATGATGCGATATCAGGATATGCATTTGACTATACCTATAAACAATACAAAGGGTATACAGATCTACCTCTAAAACTAATCACAAATAATCACTAAGGGTTAAATTCATGTGTCTACTGTAACAAACAATCTATATTACCTAATCTAAATCTACTCAATATCACTGAACATCAATCATTAAATGTCTACAGTAAATGGACATACAACCCTTAACTTTAATCACATATACCTATACATTTGGCATCGTGAGAATTCAAAAACGTTCCCGGTCCTAAAGGCGAGCCCCTGTGGCGTCGCCATTTCGTGTAGTTTAGCGGCCATTTTGAGATGGTAGCACAGTCGTCGTCTCTTCATCTGCGAACAAAAACCCTTTGTGATTGTGCGGAATGAGAAATGCAGAGTGAATTCTGCAACACGTTTTCTGAGCATAATTATACGACAGCGACAGTATGCCGGAATACCATAATTGTAGCTCGTATATTAATTTCTTTCATGTGGTTATTTAGGACACATTAGTAATTATTATTTCGAAGTTGTTCGCTGAAAATGCTCTGCAAACATTTACTAAGCTTGCTTTTCATTTCTAATACAAAACTGCTTTTTGTAACTTGTAACTCTGTTGTGCCACTAACACCACTCCTCCACGCGTGTGTCTAGTGTAGTGTGTGAGACTACATTTTCATTATCGAGATATAGAAAAAACTTCTACTACTACACAAAGGCCTCCTCAAATATCTCCACAACGATTTTAGCCAAAGTTACAGGCCATAGAGCAAGCTGTACTCGAAATCTTACTACAGAAATTGAATTATGAAGAAATCTGCAGGAACACCAAGGTCGTCAACGTAGCTCAGAGAGCTGCCAGACTTGGCATAGGTCTGCCAACTATCCCTCAGACTTGGCAGAAGAGTCAAATACATTCAAAACAGATAACAAATGATTAATACCTTCCGTTTAAGCAGTTCAGCCCATTTTGCTGGTCACTGGTCGGAAGCGCGATGTTGGAGGGTGGGCTCTTATTCAGCGGGTACCACTGGGCCACCGGCTTGCGAGGGTTATCCAGCATCTCCAGCCAGTGCTCGCGACCCATGCCAATGAGGGCGGAGCCAATGGCCGTGCAGCCAATCAGCTCGTTGGAACCAATCCTGGGAAAATCAAAGTTTTATGTATAACTAGACGGCGCCCGCAACTTCGTACGCGGAGGAGAAAAAGTCTCCTCTCTTTTTTTCTTCAGGGTTATAGGATAAAAACCATCTGGAGATACCCAGCTACCCGTGTACCGAAAACAGTTGGAATCCGTTTAGTCGGTTAGGCGTGATGAAGCCACAGCGACACATACAAACATACAAAAAATCAAAAAAATATATATTTTTCTAGTCAGTGACCGCCAAATAGTAATTTTTTTTAAATATCTTCAATGTACAGCCATTTCATTTTTACAAATTTATAAATCTTAATGTATCCCAAAGTGTCATTCTTTGATATTCATCGAGTTATTTCAACATACAAATTTAAACGATGTAAAATATGACAAGACCTTTTTTACTCCACCAAATTTATTGTCACCAGCGTCTTGTGAATCAAAGAAATTTGTTAACTGATTATTCCCTTATAAAATGGGCTCAAACCCGTATTTTGCCTTGGTAAAATGAGTATACTTTGGTAAAGTGAGTAGTAAGCACAGAGAAAGGTGGGCGTGAAATTACGAGTAATAGGGACAATTGAAATCCCCAGCTAACAATTTTCATCACCAAGCTTTCTCGCAAGTCGAATGTCTCCTATACATAGTTCCCCACACTCTTACTGATATGCCAACGGAAAGCCCAAAACTGTGAAACTTTACACACCACATTTCCGTAATATCAGTCCTATTAATATTTCCTAGGTATACGGAATTCCCCAAAATAGAACATTTTACGAAATTCTTGTGAAAGTTTCGGAGAACTTTTTGGAAACTTTGTGCAACTTGCACATCTGTTCTCAATCTATCAATTTTGTTTTAAATAACACTGACCTGTCATAATCAATCACTTTGACCAGCAGCGTGATATCGAAGACGTTTTCCGAGGGCAAGTCGAAGACCAGGGCCTCATTGTAGACCGGATTTAGCGTGTTCTTCTTGACAGTGGTTTTCTTCTTCTTTATCCTCTTGCCTTGGCAGATGAGGCAGATCTTCACGTATGGGTCTAAAAAAACATGTGTCTGTTTAGATTCAGATATTTTACTTTAGTTACCCGCTAAAGTCTATTTGTTTTGCTTATTAGCCTATTACCTTAGTAAAATGTACTGTAGGTACACTAATTTTATTCTTTCACAGAATTTGTACGGCGTGGTACTTTATAGAACAAAGTATAGAGATCTCAAGTGTTTTTATTTTATCGCTGAGTAGGTATAAAGTGCAATATTTCTATATTGCATTGCTTTGCCTTTTATTTTTTCTTCAATAAAAATGTTTCAACCAACGCTGTTAATAGCAAAATATTATTAAATTCTAAAGTTTAAAAACAAAGACCCATGTAGTCCATGAATAATAAACACGTATTTGTTATATTTTTTTGAGTCTGTTGGAACTAACATGAACAGTCATTTTATGAACAGTTAATTTCTATTCTTTGATGTAAACTTCTATGATATATCAACTTTATTAACAAAAACTTTTTTATTTACATTTATTTCTACACATACGAGAATTTAGATCTTCATCTCACTAAAAAGTCTCCTATTAATTTAATAAAACCCATCACTCTCGCGACACACTAAGCTCTACAAATAAAATGTATGTACCAATAGATCTGTGTCTATTTTACAGTAAAAATCACGTGGAATACAATTCTTTATCGTAATCTGAAGAGATATGATGTTTAAAACACCATGTCAATACCCTCGCAAAGTTTCGTGACCCGTTTGAACTATTGTCAAGTAAACAATTTTAGTTACTAAGTAGCACATCATCCAGTTACAAGTAACTAAGTTCGGGATAGTTTGATTTACCGCGGGCTCCTTAACAGTTTAGTGTTTCGGAAGCCCAAGTAAATTGGCCTGAACTAATTAGTTGTGCTTGAGGTTTGGCAATCCATCAATTTATTAATAGGATAGAATGTCAGGCAATTATTAGTAGAGTGGAGTTTGATAGTTTAATAGATAAGTGCGAGAGATAGTAGCGTTAGATCTTAGTAATAGGTATTTGGAATGTTGATAACCAGAAGGATAGACAAAGGAAGATAACACGTATACGTATGTATATGGCTTAGAGCATTTAACCGCCGGTCATGGCACACAGACGCTATAAACCTCTGCCAAAGTGTATGAAATTTGTTCAGTTTAAGCGATCAATTGTCAGTGCGTGTGAGTGTGTTTTATTAGTATAGGTGATCTTTTTGTGTACGTTTGTAGAAATAGTAATACTCAAGAGCAAAAATTTCGGGTCGGTAAAATACCGTTATACTTCTTACAATGGAGCGGGGTTGCAACGTTTTTTAGTCTTGTCATGATCTTTATTTAATTTGACATCTTAACTGAAAAAATAAAAGAAAAAAGAAATATTTTCAGGTCTAAACCCATGGAAAATAAAACAACGTTAAAGGAGCGAGCTATTGCAAAAACTGTTTTTTTCGATGTTAATATTTTCGTGTTATAATTACGGAGATTGCTAATACAGTTGATTTCGGAGAATAGTATATTATGTAAATAAAGCTAGTGTCAAATAATTGAAAAACCTATTTCTGTTATTTAAATTTGGGTGACCCGAAAGTTTATTTCCGCAGTAGGCTGTTCGTTCTTACCTCGACTACTGCTAAAAGTGCATGTTTGCCTGGTAATGACACGCCATGTCATTTTCAGTGGTTGAAATGCTTTCAGCTTTAAGGAATAGGTAACGTTAATTTACAATAGTTTTGCTGATTTTGGTCTGTTAAAAAAAGACGAAAGCAAACGGTATCATTTTGCGTCATCTCATTTGATTTTCGTCAATTTTTCTATTTGCACAACAGTTTCTTTATTCACCTAGACTTTTTTGGCTTTTTTGACATTTACTGATACTCTTTACATTATTTCTTTTATCATATTCCACCTTATCCTCTGTATACAATTCCTCTTAAAATATTTACGGTCTCAATCGATATTCTTATGATAGTTAAAAAAAAGGACATTGCCTATAATTTATTTGTACAAAACTTCGGGACAAAAAGATTTGGTTAATACATAATCGCTTAGGGCTATCTGGTGCGGGTTAACTTAAAAATACTTTACCCATTGATAATAAAAAAAGTATACGTTGATTTTAAAGTGCTAAAGTTTTGTAGATTTCTTCTTCGTTTTTTTACTTTTTTAATTGACACTACTCGTTCAACCACTTGCCTATGCCTTCTGGCCTCCTCCAAACAAACCTCCGCACAGATCAAGGCTTTGAAACGTTAATCTCACGGATGACTTGTAAGTACTCATTCAGTTTGCCACGTCTGACGTTCATTGCTATTGTTATCTCATAATGGAGCACGAATTTGCAGATTTTTAATATAAGGAATTGAAAAGATACGATTGACGCTAAAAATCTTTTGAGGAACTGCTAAGTCACGTTCTCGTTATGGAAAAAAAATTTCCTTACTTACGTATTTGCGTGTTACCTAAATTGGTTCACATTGTTATGCTTTAGTTTGAAGAGGAAGACGGAAGTACATAATTCCAGGCCGACAGGGAATGTAATTTGAATGCAATTTTTTTTCAATTAATGGTAACGGGCTGGGTGGTAACTATGGCAAATTAGTTATATTACAACGACGTCACAATCGTAGCTCGAGGCTCCAGTTCACGAATAATTATCATTGATCGGATTAGGTAGCGCTAAATTTCACCAAAGAACAATATAGAGTGGTTATTACCGGGTAGACCGAATTTCCGGTATTATTCTGGTACTAGTCGTAATCTTAAATATACATGTTTTTATTCTCAGTACTAGATATTTTATGTCAGTTTTTTAGTAATTCCGAAAGTATGAAGTATAAATGAGTAGGTACTTGACCCTTTTACCTCAAAAATCTTCTCTTAATAGCTAACATATATATTTTTTTTCTTAATAACTAGTTCGTCAAACAGTAGAAAAACACTAATTATCTATTTTATCTCTAACGACTTACTTTCGTATTTACTACAAACTGACATAAAATATCGCGTACTGTGAGTAAAAACAAGTATATTTGACATTATGACTAGGACCAGAATAATACTGGTAATCCAGTTTACCCGGTTGTAACCACTCTATATTATGTTCTTTGACGAACTTCAGGTGTAGTAGCACTACCTACCTATTCTGATCAGTGTAGTCACCGTACAAGTACCTATAAGTATTGTGACGTGAGAAGGACTAGAGTAACATCGATATAATTTATTTGTGTTATTGTTGACAACATTGCAAAAGGATATTAGACAAATTCATATTTTTAGTCAAAAATTAAAGGTTACAGTTTATAGACCTCTCTACGATCGGTTACACTTGAGAGAGATCCAGAACATTGCAAATAATATCACCCCTCTATGGCTTTACGTGTTCGATATTCCGTCTCCGCTAGAAACTAAATTATTCTCTGTATCCAATTATGTATCTAATGCCTTTGTGTGACATCAGTTAAGTTATCCTCAAAGCTGACCCCGTATCAGTATATATATGTCAGTATTAATTTCTGTCTAAGGTAATGCGATTATCTTGTAGCTGTAAGCGGGTCAGCGCATAAGGCACGCGTCCACAGACGACGACGGTAATGGAAAATCATTAAAGTAAAGCCGCGAAGCGATAACCGTCTGATCCTTTGTTTTGACACTACGGTGAATATGAATGAGCCAGATGAGCACTGAAGTGATACCTTACATACTCGTATATAACAGTGCATGAGGAATCCACCCGAAGGTCATCAGGCCATCAAATCGAACCGAAGACCAGTTTAATAATAATAATATAACCTTAATTTCCGACTAAATACCATCCATTTGTGTTAATAACAATATCTTAAAATACTAAGTTAGTTGGTACATAGTTGAAATTAATCTCGTTAAATTACCGTTTAGGCTACGCCTTTTGATCTGTCGCACCGAGTGTATTAAAATGTGGCAATCATATCTGCCCGCAATCTCACCAAGTACACTATTTGTACCTAGTCTAACCCTACTCAACGGAGAGAATTTTTAACCATTAACAGCCTGAAAAAAGTTAATTTGTGCCTCCACGAACATACCTGGGGCACTACACTTACTGGGCAACCCTGGGTGCGCTTCACTCTATTAAACAACATTTAATATAATTTCAATCGATATAACAATTAATGATACACTATTCTAATGATATAACAACTTCTCATAGAATCGACATTTTAAATATTAATTATTTATTATAAACACATTTAGTAGATTATTATTTACTATAATGAGCATTTAATATAACGGACTTTATATAGAATACTATTTTCATACAATAATTAAATGATATAGGAACGAAATATAATATAATCCCTATAATGTAGTTCATATTTAAATGACAATGTGCCTCTTTTGTCGCAAATAAACTTTGGTTGGGTAAAACTAGGTTAGGTAATGTTAGTTCTGCAACCACAACAGCTCGCGAGCCGAGCGAGCGAAGCGAGCGTGCCGCAGCAGCGGCCGGTGAAGCGCTAAGGCCGAACTGCTACTAATAAGGTAGCTTATGTTAGGGGAGGTCTATTTAAGGAACACTTTATTGAAGGTATGAAAAAGATATACACAAATTATCATTTTTATTTCTTATATGAATTACTTAGTATATAAGTAGGTACAAATATGGTATTTTGAAAATTACTTCAATATTAAATTGGAAGCAATACCATTACATTGCTAATCTATTTGAACAGGCAACTTTCGAACAAATTATTGTTCTATAAAATGAGGAGTATACCAAATATGGATTATATTATCCGATCCGTACAATAAATAATCATTATTTAATTCGTGGTTATAATAAATTAATTCTTATTCTATCAAAAGTTTATTCTATTAAATTATCAATTACACACATTGAAATTCTATGATTCGTTGTTCTATACAGTGAAAGTATACTATTTGTAATTGAAATAAAACAATTTAACGGATTATATCGCGTATATTATCTTATTTTAGTTCCCGATGTTTCGGAAGCTTTCCAGCTTTCCATGGTCACGGGTGGACTGAGAAAAGATGTATTTTGCTCTGTCAAAGTTACAATTATAATAAACGCGATAATATACGCGATATAATCCGTTATATTGTTTTATTTCAATGAGTAATAATCGCGGAAACAGAAGAAAATATTATACTATTTGTTGTTTGAGGGATAATTACACACCCGGGCAACCCCATCAACATTCTAAATTCGTTATTATACTGGAGAGTGAAGCTAAAGGTCCTGAGTTCAAATTTAAAAACGTTTTGGTTATGACGTCAATATCGATTGGTGTGCATGACGCTCCCCTTTATATAGTATTTCTACCTTTTTATACAGTTTTCATCTTTATGTTTATATACTACTTTTGTTTATTAATGTCTTCATACTAGTAGTGGTCATTAAACTGGTACCATAGCAAATACATGCAGTTTTTCTTCGAGTTATATTTGGCATTTCAATTGAGAGCAGTTTTCTAACTAACATAAATAGAGTAATAGTCACTGGCTAGATGAATTAACGAATTTCACTGACAGTAACAGTCCGAAACTCAAAGGATGAATATTAGCTCTCGAAATATTTCAAAGCAAGAGTCAAACTTTGATTCAATGCATCTCAAATTCTGGCTAGAGTAATAAACTTTCGTCTCTAAAGGGCTAAAATGGAACTTCATTTAATCCAAAAGTTTTTATCATTTCCGTGTAACGTAATTCGGGTTTTATGACAGCTGATATATCATACGGTTGATAGTTATTTTAAAAACAGTTCAAACAATTTTGTATAATATATATAGTTTGTAATTTGTTGGTATGTTGGTAAGCTTTATGACGGAGGCATTGTTTTAATGCAACTTTCCACTAAGGTCATGTTCGTTTTATCGAGATTCAAGTAACGATATTAGACACAAAACATATAAAGGTATTAGAAATGATCAACCAGAGGCGTTCTTAGGCTGCCTATCTACTGGAGCGGAGCGGAGCGGACCTGTGCAAAATGGAGCAATAAAGGTGCGTTGCTGTTGAAACCCACACAAGTATAGTTGAATCTATCGAATGTGATTGGTTAATTTCGCAAAACTCCGCTCAACTCTGCTCCAGTGGATAGGCAGCCTTATCGTTAAGAAGCGATCCCTTCAAGATAGCCTTAGGGTACACGCGTTGTCGCAAAGTACCAATGAGTATTTAAGGGTGCACAAGAAAATGAAAGGCAAATTATTTATACAATACAAAAAATAAAGATACATTAGAACAAGTTCAAGATCAGATGATACGCAATATAAAGTAATTTTACTTATAGAGTGTTTAAACTATTAATAGTAGATTGTTTGACAAGGGGCTCAAATAAGCCATTATGACACGAAGTGACAAATATGTCTGAGTGTCATAATGGCTTTTAGCCACGTGTTAAACACTCTGCTTTTCACTTCGACTGCGAGTAGATAAAAAAAAACTTAACATTCAAACTGTAATATTTCATGAAAAACTAAAAGTATACTTTGAGCAATTCAATCAGTGTTTGTTTTTAATTATTCGTAAGGAGTATGTAGCTGGCCGTAAGTTTTTTTCAGTGTCGTAGAAATTTGTATGGGCTTTCTTGTAAACGCTAGGGGCTAAATGTAGTATTTTAGTCTCGCTTCCCGAAGCTAATATGACGTATTTTTTGAGCACGAGAAGTGAAAAAGTTTTTACCTGATGATCCGCTGATGTCCATGGCCTTGAGGTTCCTGCCTTTGATGACGGTGACCGTGAGACGTCCGGCCGTGGGGAGGTAGCAGAGGGACAGCATCAGCTCGCCGAGGTCCTTCTTTTCCTAATGACAAAAAAACTTCTATAATCAGTTTCGAACTTTAATGGCTTCTGTCCATTAGGACGATTTTGCCAGCGTCAAGGTTTAAAAGCCAACGTACGGTTTTATATAAAAATAATAAAATAATGAGTTAATCTACACCGATTCATGTCGACCGTCCAAGATGGACGACAAGAATCCCAAAACTGCTCAGCGGTATTAGAATGCTAATTACGTCAGTTATAGCGCACCTAAATCGCGTATTACATTTTCCTCAATGTAATGTCCTAACTGGTAGAGAAGAGTTAAACCGTATCATCTTAAAGAACGCGACGCCTTAACTCCCCTCTCCTATTTAGGATGCTAAATTCACGAAAGTCTAATATGCACTTAAAGCGTATATCACATTTTGCTGAATGTAACATTCTAAATGGTGGAAGGGAGTTAAGTTAAAGCGTCTCACTCCAAGGTATTGCTGCTTCTCTGCCCTCGTTAGCATCTTATTTTGGGATAAGTGTAATACGCGCTTAAGGACCGCGATATACGTGGCGATTAATCTAAATGGGTCAGGGAGAAGTCAGAAACTATGAGAGATAGCGAAATCCGTCCTTAGGAACCATGGTGTCGATTTTAGATTTAATACTATGGCACTCGATTTTTTTTACTCTCATACATAAACGGAAATCGAACCTTCAACAGGAAAATAGCTAACATTTACTTAAATAAAATAATTATCTTATTTTTGAGCATTTCTTTCAATTATTTAAACGATTCCATTCGAAATTCCAAAAAGATTCCATGAAAAATGTGTTCCTTGTGAGTAATGATTCGCATCATCAACAATAATAATAACGAAAGAACTAGCAGAATTTATACCATTGTTTACAGACATTTTGACCAGGTTCGATTCCTGGTTATAAATGAGAATTATAAAATATTAATGTCATTATTATTAAATGTTAAATCGACCTCGGTCCTAAAACAGATTTCGCTATCTCTCATAGTTTCTGACTTCTCCCTACTGAAACATTTGGTTTGATCACCCTGTATATGACATTTTTTACCCGACCACGCTGAAGTGAAAAAAGAGAGCTATCCCTGAGTTATCCTCTTAAGTTGCGAAGTTGTGGGTACCTTCTAGCTGTCAATAATAATAATGTATTCATGGATTTCGCTAAGATTAAAAAAGCGAGCCGTGTGTACTTGTTTCATAATCTGTGGTTCGACCCAATGAATAAGGACGCGACAAGGATTTTGAATTTCTTACCGTAGTCATTAATCAGACGTCACGTCTTATGCTTTTCCAAACATAAAAGTCGTATCTGAATCTGAAACGACGGCAGTTACGCCCTTTAGTGGAATATGCCCATTGTTGGCCTCCTTTATGAAGGTTCAGGGTTTGAAGGTCTCAGGTCTTTGATGTATTGAATATTAGAAAATAAAGACGTATTTACAAAGGCAAAAAAACGAAAGTTTTTTCGACAAGGTTTCAAAAAAAAAAGATAGTATATATTACTCTACGAAGGCTTTTTGGATGAGGTCGATGCACGAGCGGCCGTTTGTGGAGATCATTGGATGAGAGTTTTAAGAAATAAATTCGCGACCTACGCAAAGGAAGATTTTTGGCCAAAAGGTGTCATGGTGATGACGATACTAATCTCTGATGAGTTTAAGAGTGTGATGAAATATATGGCACTGTAGATGTAACAGATTATTTCACGCATTCACTGCCAAGAACGCGTCTAACGGGCACTCTGCTCCTACGAGCAGATCGCCTACACGCGTAGGCGATAACATGCGTTTTTCCGTATGTAGAAGAAAGTTCGTAGCGCTACGAAACGCTTGGCAGTAAAGTGTTAAAGCTGAGACAATGTTTCAAATTAGCTTAATGAAATTGATATTTTAGGCCCAGCGTATTTGTCAATGTCGCCTAGTGTACGATCGGGGCCAAGAAAATGTATCGGTGTTTTCGATACGGCAAATGACGTGGAATCGGGTCTATTCGTATTTGTTTAACTTTCATTTTAGATAAAGGTTGGGATAGCCACCGCGTTAATATTTTTGCCAAACTGCTTGTACGTGATCGAGCACCTAACAAAATTGGATCTGAATTTTCTTTTATATTATTAGTGACGTATATTTGTTTTTTTTTTGACAAGCTATTTAGTATACGCGTGGATTAAATTTTTCTTGTTTTTATCTTGTCGCGTAAGTCAAGTGACAATAGTGGCAGAGTATAATAGGCCCTTGAGAAATTGACCAATAATGGCAAGATTTCTTTTTTAACACGCTTTTATTATGTCGACCTATATGTAACTATGTAATGGAATCTAAGGTAACTAATTTCACCATCTTCCAAGGATCGCAGCGTCATGAAAATTGGCAGCTGTATGTAGTTCTGATGACAATACAATAATATGGTACTGTCGAACTGATCTGATGATGGAGCCGGAAAATATGAACTGGAACTTCATGATGGAACATCGTATCATCGCTGTGTTTGGATTTGTTAGAAAAGTCTAGCAAAGCGTGTTTTTTTAGTGTTTTTAATCTATTAATTTATTTTATAACTATGGCAAGGAGGCACAAAAAAAATATGGTTTTATATATATACACAAACGATGCATATAGGTGGGCAATTTAAGCTTATTTTTAGAATATTCTTAGAGCAATTTCAGCTGTAAATAACTGTTCCATAGATTTAAATATTTTGAGGATTTTGAAGTTTGAACGCCGCAAAATTGTCACTTATCTTTGCTGATCGAAAAAGTGAATTTGCTGTCTCATATTATGGACTTTCTTTGGCTCGCTTTACTCGAAATCAAGAGCACTATCCATTTCTCGAGTAAATAAAGTCCCAATTTGTATAAAAAATCAAGTCGTCAGTTTTGTACCGTTCATACAAAATGTACCAGAAAATTGACTATTTTATTGATTAAAATCTATAGTAAGTATTCTTGATTCTGACCAAAATAGACCTAAAAAGGCTAAAAAACACCGACAAAAAAGAGGGGTGTTGTAAGTTTAACGTGTCTGTGACTCTGTGTATCTGTCTGTGGCATCGTAGCGCCCAGACGGATGGACTGATTTGAGTGCGGTTTTTTTTGTGCATTACGAGTAGATCATTTTATCTCGAGTGTTCTTAGCTTTGTTTGATGAAAATCGGAGCACTCGTCTCCAAGATATTCAGCTTTTAGTGGAATTAAGTCGGGGGGTTTTTATTTTTTTTAATCTTCTATAGTTTTTTTAATAAGCCTTCTACAAGGTCGAGACCGCGAGCTAAAGCTAGAATAAGTATTCTAATTAAATTCTTAAAAAAATATCTTTTAACCCATAACAACAATGTGTTATTAACAAAATTTCATACTAAGTTAGCGATAAGTTTCACGAAGAGTATTAAGAAAATCCTTACTTTATTAGATAAGCGGGGCGAAAAAGGCCTAAGGGCAGAAAATAAGAAACCTCAGTATATTAGGGGATTAATAAGCCTTTTGGAGGATTAACTCAACCGGATCTGTTGAACTAATTAATTACTGTTAAATTGTTTTATTAAATTAACGTCCATGAAATGAGGTAACCGGGGTACCATTTCAAGCGTAATTGGGTACACGATGAATATTTTAATGAATAAGCGGTATTAGTATAACCCAGACGTGATGAGTGTACTGCTTTTTTTTAAGGTCAAAGGGAGGTGATAGACTTTTTAACCGACTTCGAAAAATAAGGTGGTTCTCAATTCAGTTGTATTTTGTTTATTTTTAGTCTATCACGTCTCTTTTTAGGGTTCCGTATCCAAAGGGTAAAATGGGAGCCTATTACTAAGACACAGCTGTTTGTCTGTCTGTCCGTCTATCACCAGGCTCTTTTAACCGTGCTAGCTAGACACTTGAAATCACAGATGATGTATTTCTGTTGCCGTTATGACAACAAATACTAAAAACAGTAAAATTGTATGTCTATCTGTTTATGTCAGTAACCAATATAAAATGATTGAACTCCGCGTAGGGTAGGGCTCTGCCAGCACTGGATTTTCATAGATGCCGTTTGTAGCGTATATTTTGTACGGAACCCGCGGTGCGCGAGTCCGACTCGCACATAGCCGGTTTTTTATAAACTCACTATGAACTGGGTAGGTCTGGCTAGGCCTCCTTACCAGTAATCAGATTCAGTGGGGGAGCGCAAATACAAAAATGGAAATGCCATCCGCGGCCACTCAGAGTTGAGGTGGGTCGAACTGGTGCAACCCTCATGGGAGAGAGAAAAGATCAGTGGCAGGGGCAGGCGAAACCGTTCTCGCTTTCTCTCGTATAGTAAACCAAGAGACACTTAAGTAGGTACCTGTGGTGCAGCTAGTATGTTCATGGTGTACTCGATCTCCTGGTGCAGGTCCGCAGACTCCAGCAGGCCCTTGAGAACCACGTGGCCAATGAGATCGTGGCGCGAGAACCGGTCGAAGTCGTACACGGAGAATTGCAGGTAGCGCTGCCGAAGCTCTTCGTAGGGCACGCTGGACAAAGAAAGGTATCGTTACTACTGAAATTCTTTGTTGGTAACCTGGTTACGAACTAAGAAATACTTATTTCTTTTTCAAGGCTGTAAAGTTCTTATTTGGCGCGAGTGCTTGAGTTGAAAGCCGAGTAAGCGAAATAATTTAAAATTGGTATTGGTTTAATTATAGATCCCTGAACATATCGAGGCTTTCAACGCTCGAGACTTCTTACCTTACTACAGAAAGCAAAATGTGAGATGAAAGATGAATTTTAAAAATATAACGAACCCAGACGTGTTTCCATTAGAACAAGTATTAAAGAACCTACGTACCCTGTATAAGAGGTGGAAAATTTATTCCACTTTGGTAGCCCTTTTAAAAGGCAAGAAAAAAAATTGTCCGTAGCTAGTTACGAAACTTGGTGTCGTACGTTGACGCGGGGAAATATAACACTTTGTACCCTCGCGGTATACCCTATTGAGTTGGGATGATACAGACTATCAAATAGTCTGAATCATCAATAAAGGCTGAGGAAAACGTAGAATATTATGTACGTGTGAACCAGAATCATCTTGAGGGTTTTAAAATTGGAGTTTCACCAGAACGTGAACTTATTCTTTCGTGGTGAAGTTACAATACACAAATTTGCGACCAGCCTACAAATAGGAAAAAAATGGCCGAACGGTGTCATGGTCCCGCGTTTTCGCGGTCAGCTAACTGAAACCTCGAACTTACTTAATACATCGGAGGTAAACAATCATATGTTTAGTCATTTATTTGCTATATTTAATTTATACGTTCCTACTAACTTCAGTATCGAAAGTTGGCTGGACGTAACGCAATGACCAAAACGTCGGATAGTTACCAACGAACGGTAATTAAATAAATCATATTTATACGCGATGAAATTCTTTTGGCAATATTGGGTACTATAAGTGTTAGGATAGATGAATGAAAGTTCAAACGCGATTATAGAACTATATTAACTAGATGAAAGTACTGTGTAAAACTAAGTAACAAATGCTAATATTAAAGTGAGCCAACGCCTTTATAATAAACTAGCAATAATAAATCGACTACACAAAAGGGCGTATGAGTGAAGACTGGCTTGACCATTCCAAGACGACATCCCTTGAGTCTGGTCAAGCTAGATCGTTTCCCACTTTGAGCAGATGGGCTTAAACTTACAATCTACAGAATACAATATCATTAAAATTTTTGAAGCAATATTATTTTCCAACTAGCTGTGTCCCATTGCGCTAAGAAATCATGAAGCTAGTTTCTTTCAAGAGTTCCTAGTAGAAAACAATGTTGATATCTTATAAATAAGAAATTGGTTGGGCATTTAAAATTATTTCTACACAATTGAAATTTACAATTTGTTGATTTTGAGTGACTGACTTCCAGTTAGACCTCTAAGAATTTCACTTCGCAGTGTGTTTAAGTATAATTTATGATTGAAATAAGTTTAAATCAATATCATGTTTTTCCCAATCGGCTTCCAATACGAACCCTAAAATAATTCCAGTTAATTCTTGGTGCGAAACGAACCCTGAGAAAGATTTAAGCGTGATTAATATTTAATGACTGCCTTTGATATACATTAAGGCAGAAAGAGATAAATATTGGAAGCTTAAAACATTTCGCAGCTACAGTTCTGCTTTGCGACGATGTTGATGACCTGATGTTAGTACAGTCGGCAGAAAATACGGTGGGAAAAGAGGATTATGACTTTTATTTTCTCCGTTGGAAGGAACTTTACCTATTTTAGGCTACATTTATCCAATAGCTTAGCCCTTCGGATAAGATAATATTTTGGGTTTTCTGGGTTAAATCGTTACCTATGCAGTAACTCTCCAGATTTTACATAGGGTTTAAATACAAATAAATCACGATGTATGATGATGTTTTGTAATAAGTTGCATTTCATTGTTCGGCTATAAAAAACAAACCAACCGATCAACACTTTCAACGACTTTCAATTTCATTGCTACATTAAAAGCTATTTCTGAACATATATAGCGATCAGAATAGACCTAGCAAAATTAAAAAAAGATGCGAAAGTTTGTTAGGATTTGCGAACTTAAGAACACTTAGAGTAGTTTATAATCGCTTTTTAAAATTTTAAGACACGTTAGAACATGATTATGTAGGTATATGTCGTTAAGGCTTCATCACGGGAATGCTATTTCATGAGCACTCAAGCAAAGGTACCCTGATTTTTGGCAGTACATTTAGAAACACACTTGTGACTCCTCTCGTGCTGCAGGTGTCTATGGGCGATGATGATCGCTTACCATAAGGCTATCCGTTTCCTTCTTTGCTCCCTATAACATAAAAAAAGGTTTTAGTATTATTTTTCTGGTATTATTAATAGTCGATATAATTTAGATAATATTACTATGTAATTGTTATTTATTTGAATACATTTATATTGAAGTTAAAGTTCAAGAACATATTGTTTACGTCGAATCGCAACTAAGTTTTAAGACATGTACTTTGAATTTTAAACGTTTTGATATATATTCCTTTAAGGTATATTTTAATATCGTCTTTTTTCCCAAGCATTGTAATTCCTTAACTCATGATTCTTTCAACAACAAAGAAATTGTCTGTTTTTCAATTGTTGGGCAGAACTCAAAAGATTAAGTCTCATTGTTCACAAAAAAAGTTAGGTTTGTTTTACGATTTGTGAAAAGTTTACGGTTTCATGAAAAAACTTAAGTTGGGAAACAAAAAACGTTGGCAAAAATACTGCACCTACAAATAACACAGTCGTTTTCAGACGTAGAATTAGAGATAGAAAATTATGAAAATATTAGAAGGTGCCTTCGTCAGCGAACGAGAAAATGTCATAACCCCCTTTTTTTCTTGCGTGTGGTCGGGTAAAGAAGTATCCTTTAACCATCTAGGGATGCCCAGCCATTCATATACCGAAAATAGTTGTACACTGTATAGCCGTTTTGACGTGAAGAAACTACAAAGCCAGATGCTAACATACAAAAAATCCAAAAAAATAAAACCGTCTCAGTTAATTCTCTCACCCTCCAAAAATATTTCAAGTATTTTTTTTTAAATGTCTTTACGTCATTACTCATACTCATTTATTTCATGTTGAAATAACAGTATAATTTGCCTAAGTCAAAATTATAAGTATTTGGAACATGATCGTCAACTAAAACAATAAAATTAAAATAACCGGTACAATGTCAAACGCAAAAGAAATAAATTAATAAAACGATTTAAAATAATATCAACATTATAAATTGTAAATAATTAAAACAGTCAAAGATATTATCTATCACCTGAAAGGATCGTCATTTACTTATTAATAAACAAAATAATTAAAGTTACACAGTTATAGCAAAAAATCTTTAACAGAATACAGTGGGGTATCCAATAAAAGGTTTCTCAATCGACGCTTGAATACGAGATCAGATGTTTCATCTCGAAGATCAGCGGGTAGGCGTTCATAGTATGTCGGACCGATGACACGCATATATGTACAAACTTTTAAATTTTACTACTTTATAATAGTTTAGATGTCATCACAAAAGATACTCGATTTTCTTTCCAGACTGATTTCACGCCATAACATATTCACCACAATAACAATACGCCTTAAGGTCTAACAATAGCACTTATATCAAGAGACCTCAGCTTAGGTCGTAACCCTGTCTACAAAAATGGAACTTAATCAAAACTTCAGATCCTGTAGCGTGCGGGCCTCTGTCCATTGTTTAAAGTATATCTAGGTATATTATGCGAGTTTTATCGTGTCACAAATATGTTTTGCTTATGCTTAGAGAGCAATTCATTTCGTGTATTAAAAGCACACTCTTCTCAGTCAGTATTCTTTATACAAATATAAACAAGGGGTTACACTCCGGGAGTGCCAGAAGTGAAAATTTGAATATTAACGTTGTGCATTCGTTTTGTGTGTTGTCAATGACATTGTAATAGTTTTTCGATCAGGTCACTTGTCCGTCTTATGGCAGATGAAAACTTGATCTGTCGCGAGTTTAACATTTTTCCCCATCACAAAAAATGCACAGCGCCGCTAAAGAAGTTTTCGCTTCAAAAAACCGCGATTTTTGTACAGAAAGAAACTTACTAACAAACACGGCACTTTCAATTTAATTATATGTGCAAGGACAGACAAGAGGACAGATCATTATACCAAAAGCCGTCCCCCGATATTTACAACACTGTCTAGGTATAGGAATTATTATTTATAATTATGTGACTTTACAGTTGTGACACAGTTATTAGCTGTTTACGAATTAAAATATAGTACAGTAACTAATAGGCATGATGACGGGTTATGGAAATCAAAATTCTAATTAGTACGTCAGATAGATAATAAAACACGTTTTGCTTTTCAAAATAATACAAAATATATAAATAAATCGCATTAAAGTTTCGGAGTGGGGCCTCGTGACGTCACACCTATAGGTACAATTTGTGCCGAGGAGTGTGACGTCACAAGACAATGTATCGCCTTTATATTTTGATTTTGTAAAAAGAATACGTCTTCAATATTTTTTATTAAATAATCTACATGACGGTCTAGATATTAAAATTTAGTCATCATCCCTATTGTTACTGTAACGTGTTTCTTTGTTCTATTTTAAAATCGTCAAATGTTTAGTTTTAAAGCTCCAAATATTAAGGGAATCTACTTGAATGTCAAGTTAATGAGGCTGTTTTCTTGACTTTAGACGAAAATTAGACACCTAGTCGTTTCAACGTAGATAACCTGACTAAATTAATTATACGAGTATGTGTACGTAATGTGCACTATAATAAATTAGTGAGTTAATGGTATTGTAACTGGGGAACGCATTCGTGATATACTTGCAAAGACTCATTTACCCACATTAAACAATAAGTAGTAACGTAAATGCCACAGTTCTTGAAACGATGAAAACTTGGCATAATGCATTGCAATAGAGTTGGCAAGCTAGGTCTCAGTTATTGAAATTGAGACTTCAAGCATTGGGATATTTTTCTTATTCGTTACGAAACAGGATCATTGTATGTTTCGCAACCAAGTAAAAACTGTTTTCTACTCCGAATCTTTTGCTGGAAGCCGGGAGCAGTCAAAGGTAAGGACTAACCTGAATAGGAAGGTCTCATTGAAGACCGGATTCAGGTTCTTGCGGTGCACCTTGGTCTGGAACTTCTTCTTGCGGTCTGGCAGCAGAAAGACCTTGATGTAAGGGTCACTGCTGCCCGTCACGTCCTTGATGGGCAGGTCGCGGGCTTCAAAGATCTGTGTGAAAAATGTATGTGTGGATTGAAAAAGGTAAGTTTGTTAACAGAGTAACGAGTCTCGTAATAAAGTTACTGTGTAGTGTACAATTTTGAATCTATTAAACTTATTATTATTATCTATTAAACTTGCGTTTACTTTACACGTGAGGTTCGAAAGATTGTTGATCTTCGCAATAATCTTAAGTAGTACTAATAACTTCTCTTTAAAAACTTCACAAAATCATTACAAAGATCAAAAGTAAAGAGACACATTCCCAAACTACAGAGAGTTAACAATCGCTTTCATAAAATACAACTTCAAAGTCATCTGCGCATGAAGTCCTGAACTACAAAAGAAAAACCTTCTTTTTGAGTTTATAGGTGTACCTATTCTGTACTTATAAAACTTGTTAAAATCCTCTACAATTTTTTTAATGTGAGCTTCAAAAGCAGGCGAAATCGGCGTCTGTACAATCACAATTCAATATGTATGCAATTTTATTCTAGGGGTATGGAGTTTTGAAATGTGAACATACTTTCTGACGTGACTATACATGTTGAAATACCTTAATATCCTCATTTCTGATTCTATCACGAAAATAAAACAACTATCCTATTACCAACTATATTTTGCTAACTATATTATGATTATGTATCAACTATACTATTTATATATTTGTTGTTTTTTTTAAAGATAAAAAACACGTTTATTATTACCTAAAACAAATTAAACATTTAGGCATATTGAAATAAAACTATTTAACGGATTATATCGCGTATATTATCTCATTTTAGTTCCCGACGTTTCGGAAGCTTTTCAGCTTTACATGGTCACGGGTGGACTGAGAAAAGACGTATTTTTGACGACCGGTTTGGCTCAGTGGGAGTAACGTTACGTTCGCTCTTTCAACACCGTTCGATGAACTTATGGTCCTTGGTTTGTCAACGAATCTCGTCATTCCTGATTCGATCTCGCAGAAAGATCCCGAGCATAGCCCTTTCCATAGCTCCCTCATCAATTATATAATTCCATTTAAATAATAGATCAGGGCAGAAAATGATCTTGTCAGCTGATTTATCCAACTCATTTTCAAAAACGCCGTCAATGTGCCAATGTATAACAAGTCAATTTCAAAATTATACTAAAATTACCTACCCTACATAATAGCTTCAGCATACTTTTTGAATTCAATAAACGTAGGGACAATTCACCCAAAAAGGCCATACTTTCAGAAGCAAGAATCTCTCTCGCAACTGCTGTTCCAAAATCGACTTTGCAACGTAAGATCAAAGTAGACGGAAAGGTAACCGTGGCGAGTTTTCAAAGGTAACCTTCATTCTTATCGTAACAGCTTTATCTTAAAGTAAGGAAGTTGTTATCGGATACCGAGTTTTCTCAGCCACCCAAAGCCATAGAGAGGGCACTCAACCTGCTAGGGCGACTTGAATTTATTAAGGACCAAGTTATATTGTAAGAGGCTTTTGGGACGAAATTAAAATTAGTGTCCGTAATTTTCCGTGATCCTATTAGCGTTATTAAAATTTATATTTAGAAATTATAAAGTTTGATTACCTAATGTATTGAAAACTAGCTCGTATACTTAATTTACACCTTATTATTTAATAGAAGGTGCTCGCAACTTCGACAGCGGAGGAGAAAAAAATCATAACCCTCTGTTTTCTTCAGCGTCGTCGAGTAAAAAGTATTCTATAACCACCTGTGGATACCCGTGTATCAAAAATAGTTTAAATCTGTTTAGCTGATTTGGCGTAATCAAGCTACAACACCACGTAAAAACACCTCCTCCAAATAGTACGGTACAATTTATTTTATATCTTCAATGTACAGACATTTCATTTTTACAACTTTACAATAGTATAGACTATATTCGTAAAATACACACATCTAAACAATGAAAAAATTTCATGAGCCCGACTGGATTTAAACCAGTGCCTCGTGCCTTGTCGGGGCGCGCGCTCTGTCAATTGAGTTACAAAGCTCAGTCCGCTTGTCTTCAAATATTGACACTATTTGGAACAAGATCTTTGCATTTTGCCTTTTAACCGGCTTTTCCGCCGTTGGAGTCTTGAAATTGTTTCATTATTTAGATCTTTATATTTTAAGAATATAGTATGTTAGTGAAGAAATTCACTTTAAAAATCACAAAGATAGCGATGGTAAATCAGCAAGAATTTCTTAAAAAATCAATTATAGATTACTGTTTTTTGTTCGTTTCGCAATACTAAATAATTTTTATGTAAAAAATTGGTAGAATAGAGAAGATGTATTACTTTTTCAATGATACCAAAACCGGTTTCTCTCTACTAAGAAATGTACATATGATACCCATTAAAAATTAGATACCAGAAACGTTAAAATCGTGACGACACTCATTCCACAAAACAATTTGGTTTAGTGGACATTTTGGGCAATAAAAGTGCGTTTAGGTGTATAGTTGTCGTAAATTTTTTCCTTCATTTAACCTTAAAGAATCACAAGTTTAATTTCATTTTTGTTCCCGCGTGAAAGAAGGACAAACCCTTCCGCATTTATAACATTAGTAAGGATTAGAAAGAATCCTGAAGTGGCAATGGGCAGGGTATATAGTTCGAAGTTTGAAGCGAAGAGCCTATGGCCGTTGGGGCAGAGAGGTTCTCGAGTAGAGACCGCGTACTGGCAAGCGCAGCGTGGGGAGGCCACCCACAAGGTGGTCGGTCGACCTGCTTAGGGTTGCGGGGACTGGCTGGATGCGGGTCGCCTCTATCCGGCACATGTGGAAATCTATATAATATTGAGGAGGCCTGTGTCCAGCAGAGGACGTCCTAAGGCTGAAATGATGATGATGAGTAAGAATTTCTTTAATAAATTCGAAGCTGCTATTCTTGACTAAAATTTCAAGGTAGTTCAGTTTAAGATATTATAATAAATATAAAATTATGAAAGACCTTGTCGAACCTAATCTGATCAAACGTTTTGTTACTCAATAACTTAATTCAAATATTAAGATTGTTTGACAAGGGGCTAAAATAGGCCATTATGACACGAAGTGATTATTTGGACGATCTATGGCTTTCTTTTAAACCAAACTAAGGCTAAATGTACTATTTTAGTCTCGCTTCGCGAAGCTAATATGACGTACTTTTTGAGCAGGAGAAGTGAAAAGTCTATTTTTACATAGTGACCTGCATTAAATTCAAACTTGAGCGCCCAAAATCCACCGCGCGTCTCAAAGCATACGAACTTAATTATTCTAGCCGCCTAGATCCAGCTAGGTCGTATAGCTTTCTGCTGAAGCATACCGGCTCTAAACAGGCACTAATTGCATATTGCCTTTGACAAGCCTAAGTCGATATAAAAGGGGCTTTGTTGCAAACACTGATGAAAGCCGAGCTTAGGTAGGTATTCAGTTCAGGAGCTTCATCCTTGATAGGGAGTTGTGAAGTTACCTGCAGTGAAAGTTACAGTATTTACATGATAAGTACTTAAGTAGTGTGCTTAAGTGACCAATATTTTGTGGCTGCAAGTTCAAGTACGCGTATAGTAAACAGAAAAGTAACTACACTGAATAAATAGTTGCCCTATAATATAAAAAAAAATGTACGTAACTATAGCTACACTATTGAAGAATATTAAAGTTTAACATAATACTAATCAATACCAATTATTTCTTAATCTTGAATGAAAGACACAAAATAAAAATCTTCCACCATATAAAACAATATCAAGTAACCGTATATGTCATCATACAGAATAGTAGTACCAACCAAAACCCAAATTATGTAAATCTTTATGTTTTGTATCGTTGTGCTGTACCTACCTAATGAAATAACTAATTTCTAGATCAATCTATTCATCAAAACATAGCTTACTTATATTGTCGCCAAAATTACAAAATATACCTAATTGCATGGTTTAACATTCGTCTACTATTATATTATGAATGTTTGTTGTGTTATTATTAAGGCCGGCAACGCACTTGTGACTCCTCCAGTGATGCAAGTGTCTATGGGCGACGGTGATCGCTTACCATTAGGCGACCCGTCTGCTCATTTGCATCCCGTCATAAAAAAAAACACACGGCACATTTGCACCCATATAATTATTTTGAAACAAGAATTTGTAGAAAATCTTACATTTCCTAGTTCCTCTATCATTGTCAATTCATGCTATACCCCGAATTGGAATTTTAGATGAACTGTTTACCTGTTTCCCGCCAATCACAAGTCCCTACGGACGATCTTTTCTCTCACACATCGTAAGTACGGCTCACAAGCTTCTAAATTAGGTATAGAATATATCCCTAAAAGGTATTTGAGAACGAAAACGTGAGGCAATCTCTAGAAAATCTATTGATTTCTTTAAAAGTTGATTCCATGGGATAATATTGACTACTTGTTGTAACCAATTAGTCAGTATTATCACAGCCTTGTACTACTAAGGACTAGGATAAATATCACATATTTTTGGGAAGTCTGCACCACTACTGCTGCTTCTACTGTTTTGAAATGAGATTAATGCCAGAAATCGTCGACAGCTTTGCGATAGGATTAACCGGCTTTTCCGCCGTCGGAGTCTTGAAACCCTATATTTAATAAAAATACTGTCTATGATCTAAAACAGTTCCATCACCAATATAACTGTTGACGTATAACGCTGTCTATATTTCTGAAACATGCAATTTAGAACATTATGGATGAATGGATTTAAAGGGACATGACAATGAATTTCGAGAAAACCAGCAATGTTGAAGCTCACTCAAACTTTATATCCGGACTCGCATTTAATTTGTTTTTACGATTTAATTTAGTTTGTTATGCAAATAAAATTCTCACTGGAAACACTTTCTGCGTGTTCTCGATCCCTATTTGTTGTTAATCCCAAATACCTATAACTACGATTTACATAGGGTGCATATCCTGAAACTGATCAAACTACAGGAAATGCGCAATGACTCTGATCGCAATATGATTTGAAAGACACCTACAATTACAGATAACCTATACAAGGTGAGCCACGGTT
Source organism: Hedya salicella (assembly GCA_905404275.2). Classification (NCBI taxonomy): domain Eukaryota; kingdom Metazoa; phylum Arthropoda; class Insecta; order Lepidoptera; family Tortricidae; genus Hedya; species Hedya salicella. The sequence continues at coordinate 11,491,384 of FR990111.1, read as the reverse complement.
ATGCGACGTACCCATAAGACAAGCCTTATTGGGCTTACCAATTCAATCTGTATAAAAATTGCCTGTAATATTTATTTGTTTTTATTTTGGAAAGTCAAAAAATAATATAATTACTCACTAACTATCTTAATTCATACTTAGTCCCAAAAATACACATGATGATCTTGAATGTGAGGGAGGGGTTGCGTTATTATAATCACCAAATATCACAAGGGCCCCCCGGAGGGGGTCAAAAGTAGACCAAATATGATCACATGATTTTCTGGACGAGCACAAACATGTAGAAACTGTACGTTATTCCCGTCCATCGACCTCAGTTGAGATCAATTCAGAGAGGGCCCAAATTTGACTTTCAAATAACCATTTACCTGTCGGCATGTCGCTAGGACGATATCCCATACATCCTCAAACGATAGAGCGTCATACTAGTAGATTGGATGCTTCGGAAAAGGTAACATTTATTATTTAGAGCCCAAAGTGATGCCTAAGACATTGATACCTATCCTCTCTTACATACCTTGTTTGCATTTATACAACGTTCTCGTGAGGAACCCGCATAATTTTACCAGCGTATAGCTGAGGTCATTAGGACCAAAAAATGTTATACGAACCCCAGGCTAATCTGGCTTAGTTTTGAAGATATTATAAATGTTCATGTAAACTATTAATTGTGATTAATAGATTGCATTAAGCTTTTTTGATCGCGATTGCAACGTAAGTGTTCAAGTGTCGTGTCGCTATTAACAGACATCAAAGTGACAGCTACCACTCACTAAAGCCACCTTTTTATGGAAAAATTATCGTTACAATTTTATTAAAAGGGATAATTTTCATATGGAAGCAAAAGTTATTTACGTTTTAAGGAAAAAAATTAACAAAACAAGATTAATAAAAACTTTTTTGTTGAATTTGCGTTGGGACCGTATATTTTTTTTTACTTCAAATGACTCAAGAATGCGTGGTTAAAATCTTGCGGATTCCTCACGACACAACTTGTATGGATATAAAGTGGAGGATTCTGTAGTATTTTTCAGTGCAAAGTATCTTGTGTTCAATTGCGCGCACTACAGCACCAAGAGTAATCTACAAAAAACTTCAGTTGTATCAGCACATTTAGTCGTTCAACTATGGACAACTTAGGCTTCCGATATCAAATGCAAAGGCATTTGCAACTAGGAAATGGGCATCATTACCACACGTTATTTACAGGTGACGAGAATTGTATTTCAACGGTACCGGTGAAATTTATTTGTTTAGTTGCAACATATATATATATAGTCCTGCTCACCGATTTCGATGACGGCAACCCTGCGCAAATATTATGGACTTCGCCTATTCTGGGCTCTGATATGGCTGGCTAGGCTGAACTTACTTTTAAATACTCTCTTGCACGCGTGGCAGTAGCGTTGGTCAGCTGGGTTGTATGTGTACGTGTTGGAGGGCTTAGGTCTCTTTTTACGTAATTGGTATTTTACATCTAACGTTGCGAGACGCTCTACTTCGTCTAACGTTGCAAGTTGTAACATAAACGCAGTAGGAAACCGCCTATCTGACTGCGCCAGACAGTCTGTCAACAGGAAGAGATGGCGGGAGATCGCACAGAGAGGTGAATCTGCCAAGAGGTAAGCAACGGAGAAAAAGAGAACATAGCACACTTTTTAGCGTATATTTTGTATGGGACCATCGGTGCGCGAGTCCTACTCACGCTTAACCGGTTTTTATAAACTACACAGGTTTAGTCTCACCTTGCCCACCACCACTTAGCAGTGCGGTTTACTGCAGAATCGCTGATGAACACAGTTATTGCCCCATCTCGAATAAAATCTTCCAAATTCCTCATCGTTCCATAATTGAATGCTTCCGTAATATGAATTCCGTAGTGTGCTTACAGCATTTTAACTCATGGCTGTTGGCAGATTCCTTTGTTCGTGAACAACTCAAGCTATATTAGACCGAGACTGCACTCCATTAAATTATTTTGGTTGGTCTTACCTTCCCAACAAGCGCCTCCACCTCCTGGTCATACCGCAGGGCGAAGTGCAGTTTACCGCAGAACTCCAACTCAGCGCTATCGGTGGAAGACTGGCGCACCAGCTCGTTCTTGTAGAGCTCCGGCTGGAACAACAAGAAAAAAATCATCATCAGTTCTCGTTTGGCGTCTTCAACACTTTTACGACCACTGTTTCCATAGCACTGCGCGCGTAGCTGATAACATAGGAAAATGCGTACCGGCGGCATGCACTGTAGGATGGTTGCTTGCCTTGCGGTATTTACAGGATACATTGCGGGGAGTGTGCGGCGGGACTGCATGAACATTATTCCACCTTCTCCTTTTCATCACTGTGGGAACAGACATGGATTTGGGTTCCACCATTATGTTGTTGATATAGGTAACAACGACTCGAACAAAGCGATAAGCTTCTGCAATCCTCATTAAGGCGGCTAAAGAGTGGAACTGTCTTCCAGCATATCTTTTCCTGGAACAATATAACTTGGATCTCTTCAAGACGAGAGTGAATAAACAGTATCTAGTAAGCATGTTCCATCGTCGGCTTCATCATCGCTTACCAACAGGTGAGATTGAAGTCAAATGCTTAGATCTTGCAAAAAAAATGCAATATCTTTTTAGGTAAAATTAATCTCATATTACAAATCGATCATAACAATTGAAAATGCTCCGTTAAATATTTTGTAGCAGACAAGTCTAAGTATTTATGTTTGTGCTATCAGTTGTCTGTTAGCTGAATATCATTAAAACTCCAATTTAACGACTCAAAGGTTGTATATCAAATTTATTTGGATCACACAAAATTCAACTTTGACCATTAAATTCGTGCTATGTTTTTTTAGTTTGAGCCATAATACGTGATTTGAACACAAATCATAAACAACAACAAAAGCAAACAACCATAACATCGTACCAACATTGTAAATTACTCGGAGCAATACAATTTCGGGCGGTGGAATTACTCGCATTGATGAATATCGCATCGCTTGTAAAAGCGTTACGAGCGGCAGTAAAATATCAAATGAATTTACTCTGTTTCTGTTAAATTATGTGGTTTTATTGTTTACTTGCTTACACGTACAAGTCTTTGTCAAAGCCTACTAACTGATTTGCATACTTTACTGATGATTATCTGTCTAAATAACTTTTTTTTACTACCCTGATGAAGTGACCTACTGTTGGGCAAAGGCTTTCCCTCTTTTCCGCCATGCCATCCAGCGCCTACTCCGCCAAACCTTGCAAAATGTATCCAAATCGTCCTGCCATCTCCTTTTAGGTCTGCCTCGGTTCCGATAGCCATTCGGTAGTTTTTTTTATAATTTCTTATGAAAATACTTAATCTAAGTAGTATAGTGTAGATGAAATGTGAATATCTAATTATTTGTCAATTATTTAATTCAATAGCAATGTATTTCGTTACAAGTGAAGCTCGAACAAAATCTTGCTAAACAACCATTTTTCAATATGAACGATAACGATCCTTCTTTATCGGACGCGGATGCTCAAACACACATGTATTAGCATTCTTGTGTACATATGTCTGTAAGCTGCTTTGGATAACAATTTATTGGTCCAATGTCCATGCAGAAAAGCTGGGAATAAAGGATTTTTTTGCCATCCTCTAAACAGAACATGGGAAACGTGATGGGACGCGTTCTAGTATTTGATATCAAAAATGTGAGACGGTGAGACATAATAATTGTAATCCATGCTAATATAATAAATGCAAAAGTGTGTACCCATAAGTGCAATAAATTAATAATGAATTATGATTTTCTGTCTGTCTGTCTGTTACCTCTTCACCCTTAACCCGTTGAGCCGAGTTAGATGAAATCTGGTATGAAGAAGGTTTTAGTTTAGGTGAGGCACATAGGCTACTTGTCATCCCGAAAAAGTACCCTTATCCGTGATAAATGAATTAAGGCGGACAAAGTCGCGGGCAGAAGCTAGTATTTTAATAAATTAAGATTGTACCGCAAGTTTACAATATACCATTTCAAAAAGCGTAGACTATTGTTGCGTAACCTCAGAGCAAGCACACAAAAAATATACATAGAATATAATGCGAACAACTATTATGGCAAAAGAACGCGTAAATATATAGTTCCTAAGATACATAATCAAATAAGACCATCCATAGAAAAGAGCAGTAGTAAAAAAGTATTTAAGAACACACAGGCAGAACTCTTAGAATTGTTTGATAACAGTATTGAGTAGCATTATTGTTCAAATGAGTATGTAATATATAACTAAGTATCATATGGCTTCTTATCTGCGACAGCGATTCGGGTCGGGGTGCTGCGCGGTGCGGGTTTGTACCTTAGTTAATGTAACTAGGGTGCGAACTCGCACAGCGTGCGGCGTTGTTGTGGATGGGCAGCGATATAAATGTTATGTGTAGTTGAATAAGTAAATTATAAGTCGGTAGAACACTAAAATGTTGATGAGCGCTTTATCCGCCAACAAACTGTCCTCAGTTTGGCGGAGTATAATTTTGTATTTACCACTTAAAATTATTTATGATAAATAAAGTAACAAAAAAAAAAAAAAGTGTTTAACATAAAAATAGACTTATTTTCAAGTGAATTTGGTATTTCAATAAAATAATGGTGATTTATTTAAAATACGATATTTCACAATTCAGAAAAGATTATAGTCGATAAGATTTAAATTAAGCAAAATTAGTAGTGGTCCGGAAAAAAAATGCAACATTCCACGTTTATTTCTGACTTATTGACAACTTCGTAGGTACCACATATGGCACAGAATATAGTAGATAGAACCGGGATTATCATAATTGATCATATTAAAAAAAAGTATATAGCCTACTATCATCGTCTAAAGCTACCCTCTTCTAATTCATTCCGAACACTTAGCTAGAAAATCTCCCCTGTAGTTAATAAGTAGATACAGGCCACTATATAATTAAATACACCCACTTATATCAGGTACACGTAGTCTTAATTTAATTAAAATAATTTATGATGGAAGGATTTAAAGCCATAGAAAAAAAAACAAATAAGATCAAAACTGCGGAAAAGAAAATTGCATTCCGTTTACCAACGGATACTCGTTAATAAGTTGAATTTATCAAATTATGGCGTGAATAAATTGACCTGTTTTACTTTGCAAGTAGATTTTCATCACAATTGCAATGTTCATTGACTTGTTTTTTAGAAAACTCTGGTTTTAATTATCATGATTAAAGTTCCACGTTCGTAAAGTAGCCAAATCTTTCATAGGCCAATATATTCATTTTTATAATAAGTTTCCAGATGATGCTTTAAAATTATGATCTGATTAGGTTTTTCTGGGTTTTCCCTAATCCTTGCAGCAAATGTTGGATCATATTGTATGTCTCCCAGAAGACATTTACTCTCATGTAACTGACTTTTCGAAAGTGCTTGTAACTAGGCCTACTTGCATAAAGAATATTTTGATTGATTGATTGATTACTATTTCTAGGTCTCAAAAAGTACTTAAAAAGTCTCTAATGGCAAAATGGTGGGGTACGTAACGAGGGGGTTGTATGGGGTGATAGGCAACCTACTCAAATCGAATTGTACCAAGCACTATGTAATGAGAGGCTGAGAATGCTTGACTTTCCGGCTGAGCTAACGTCGTGTGCTGACAAATTATGTATAGAGAATAATCATTCAGTAATTTTAGATAGAATGTATGATGACATAATTGGCACTTTGACGGAGGCGGCTAGAAAGTCTAGCAGGATAGGTCACGACAAGCGGAATGTTGTAGTAGGTTGGAACAAGTACGTCGCTGGCGCACACAGAATCGCTAGGGAAAAGTTTCTGGTTTGGGTCTCGGCAAATAAACCTAGGCAGGGCCCAGTGTATGAGGATATGTGTGATTCCAGGAAGGTCTTCAAGTCAAAATTAAAATGGTGCCAAGACAGGCAGGAACAAATAAAAGCAGATATTCTGGCCACTAAACGGGCGGCAAATGACTTAAAGGCTTTCTGGAAAAGCACAAACAAGCTCAATGTGAGGCCTAGCGTCCCTGTGAGTGTTGGGGGAGTTAGCGACAAGAAGGACATCGCGAATAGCTTCAGACGTGTGTTTTCAGTAGACCCAATCCTGCATAAACCTACAAAAGAGGCGCGATATGCTGAGGCCGTTGTGAGTGGGAGTACCCTTAGTTTCACAGCTAAGCAAGTTCACACCGTGATTAAAAACATGCAAAGGGGTAAGTCACCGGGTCATGACGGGCTCAGCATTGAGCATCTTAAGTATGCAGGAGTACACTTGCCGCGGGTCCTGGCGATGTTTTACACGCTATGCTTAAGACACGCTTATCTCCCTCGGTTGCTCACTAGGACAGTGGTAGTGCCGTTGGTAAAAAACAGAACGGGGGATTTGTCGGACCTGGGAAATTATCGGCCCATCTCGCTGGCAACAGTTCTTGCTAAGGTGCTTGATAGCCTTCTTAATGAGCAACTTGGTAAGTATATTAAACTGCACGACGCACAATTCGGATTCAGACCAGGATTGTCCACAGAGACTGCAATACTGTGTTTTAAGAGGGCTATCAAATACTATAAAGACAGGAACACACCCATATATGCGTGTTTTCTGGACCTGTCGAAAGCATTTGACCTGGTTGTGTACGATGTACTGTGGGACAAGTTAGCGAAAACGGGTATACCGAGTGAATGCGTTGACTTGTTAAAGTACTGGTACAGCAGTCAGGTCAATTGCGTGAGATGGGCAGGTGAAGACTCTGACGAGTATAGTTTGAAATGTGGGGTACGGCAGGGTGGACTAACATCTCCAGTATTGTTCAACCTCTATGTGAATGGGTTGATTGAGGGGCTCAGCAATACACATGTCGGATGTCATATAGATAAAACATGTTTTAACAACATCAGCTATGCAGACGACATGGTATTGCTGGGCCCGTCGAGCGACTCGTTACGGCAACTCATTTCTATTTGTGAGGGGTACGCTGTGGAGCATGGCCTTAGGTACAACACGAGCAAGAGCGAGTTCGTCCTCTTCAAAGCCAGGAAATACAACCCTACAACAGTACCTACGATCATGCTGTGCGGAGTGCCCCTGAAGCGAGTTGAAAAGTTTAAATACCTTGGGCATATCCTTACTGAGGATCTAAAGGATGATCTGGACCTAGAAAGGGAGAGAAGGGCGATGGCGGTGCGTGGCAATATGCTTGCCCGCAGATTTGCAAGGTGTAATGAACAAGTCAAATTGACGCTATTCAAAGCCTACTGTCAGACGTTCTACACCTGCAGTCTGTGGGTAAGTTTTACACAGAGGGCCTATAACGCACTAAGAGTCCAATATAACAATGTTTTGAGGATGCTGTTGCGGCTGCCCAAGCACTGTAGTGCGTCCAACATGTTTGCCGAAGCGCGAACTGATGATTTTTTTGCAATTAGACGCAAGCGTGTTGGATCACTACTCAGGCGAGTGCGTGGCAGCGGCAATAGCCTCCTCAGGGCATTGTCGGAGAGGCTGGACTGCCCCTTAACTAAATATTGGGTGGAAGTGGCCATCGGTAGGGCCAAATAGGATGAGGCCGCAACCAATCGCGGCCTGACTTGCCTTTTTTTTATGTCATTTTGTTTCTGTACCTACTAACATAGTTATTAAGTTAAAATTGTTACTAACATCCTATGGATCATTGGTCTGCAATAAACTATTTTTATTTTTATTTTATTTTTATAAAAGCATATAACAGGGTAGAGGACTATTTAACAGAAAAAAATGCATGTCCCAAACTAGAAACCAAATAACTTACTTTTGTAGGGACGCGGTTCTTATAAGAAGGCATATCAAACGTTCGTAAATTGTTATAAAAAAATCATGTATTGCTTTTTTTCTTTTATTATATTTTTACTGTTATAAGTTTTGATATATTATGTTTTCTTGGAAAAGTACTCATTGAGTTTATACTTAAGTTGGACCATCGTTAGTCGTAGTTAACCATACAAACCTGATGAAAGAAAAATGTTCCGTTGTGCGACGAAAACATTCAATACAGTTGTATGGTTAATTGCTCGGCGCACAACGGAAACTTTAATAGAACATTTAATTACGATAGTTAACTACATTTAAAATGTAACTACAGTTAAATACATTTTTGAACTCCACCCATTTAAAATTGGTTAAGGACTTATATTGTAATACGAGTAGTTAAGAATTATTACAAAAAGAATATTGACTTGAAGTTTGTTTTGGCTTTGTTCTCAATAGCGGTCTCCTCTTGTGAAAATAAGACTGAGACTTGTAACAGCGACCTTGCGGGTTACTTACAGAATCAAGGTAATTATTTAATTATTGGATGTACAATATATTCCCTGCTCCTATTTTTCTGAACCAGTCTTTAATTAATGATACATATTATTGTTTATATTAAGAAATTGATAACGGAATAGAAAAGTTAACGGCTTTCCTGATTCCTGGCACTGACTTCAAAATAAATTAGCACCTAGATTTCCGTTTTTAAACCTTTTTTGTAACGCAACTCCCTTCATGCGTAATTTTTTTTACGGGACCCACTAACCTCCGCTGTTTTATAAATATTATCTAGTTGACTTGTTTTAAAGTACAAATATCGTGTTTACAATTTATTTTGTGGTTTTGCGACTACCCGCGACCGTTTTATAAAGGCTTTGCGACCCCCTAAGGCGACCCACAGGTAAAAAAATACGGTAATAAATGACTCGTAGATGTATCAGGAGATTTTCATTGTTCACCTTTTAATTCTTGTTTTCATATTATGTGCTCAAAACTTGTCATACAAGTTTTATAAACAAACTTTATCGAACAACACCTCTGGGCCCTATAAGCTTCAATAAAACTTGTATCGTTAGCCTATATCGGGGCACTCCAGTTTTTGCGGCAAAGTTGCGTATAATTGTGTTTGTAGAAATATATCATTTCTTTCGTACACATAAACGAGAGTTATGCGACAGTTTGCGAAAAGAAATATGTTCTTGTTGGGTTTATAATAATTTGCTTCACAGTTTTCATGTTGTTCGACATTTTCTTTTCTTATTTTTCTACTGATCAGGTGAGGATACCCGCAATCGATGAGCGTGTATGAAGAGATGTATGGCTGTAAGTGAAACGAAAGAAATGTGTAAGGACCGTAGAATCTGGCATTTCATAGTATGCCAGAATATTCCGTATTTTTGGTACACGGGTAGCTTGGCATCAACAGATGGTTATAGGATACTTTTTATCCGATTACAAATAAACGAGAAAAGGTTATGATTTCCCCTCCTCCGCGAACGAAATTTCGGGTGCCTTCTAGTTATATTATAATTAGTGGGCCAAGTTAAATTTATATTTTTAATTTAAGGTCATGATTAAGAAGTATGTATTAGCTGGAATGTATTATTGTGTTTAATTTGTTTTGTTCTTGCTTTAAATAAATATATATAAGTTATTTAACATTTTAATATGATATAATTAAAATAAATAAATAAAAATCAAGTGGAAAAAAAAAAAAAAAATCTTTATTATGCGCGTTCAAAAGATGTTTTCTATGTGTATAAGTTTTTTTTAAGGTTTCGGATGGCCGCAAGATTTTGGATGAGGCATGGTTGAGGGAAAACACTCGCAACCAAACGTACCAAAAGACATCGGCCCGGCACTGGTTCACAGCGCACAGGCCATTCTTCCATCTGTCAAGCCTGTGGTCGCGTGTGCCGTTCCCGTATTGGCCTTACATAGCCACGAAAAACGTTGTTTTCCGACATGACACTGTTTCAATAGTCTGTAAAAGACTAAGAGGCCTTTGATTGATTGATGAGTACTAGACGATGATATATTTAATACATATATTTACTTTTATAAATAGAAAATATCCAAGACTAAATAACAATTTTTTATGCTCATCACATAAATATTTGCCTTTCTGGGTTTTGAACCCTTCAGCTTCGCAGGCAACCTTAACTCTCGCTGAGTTAAACCGGTCGTCTGAGATTTTTTTCATTATTTTTATAATAGTACAGATGTATTCCGTTAACTGTATTTTAAGAGTAAATCGAATATATATCAGTATAGGTTATTACCTATACTGATATAGGTACTGTATTGAAGTGAAGACCCTTAATTATTTACTGCATAGCAGAATATGGGACTCAAATATTCTCAGGATCTGTAGTTTATCTCTCCTATCTACATAAAAAAGAACGAATATGTTTCATTATCATTACTTAGTTACTGATTATATTTGTCAATAAGTCTATTTCTCTTGTTACACAAAACAACATATATTAAGAAAATTAAACTTTGTTTTTCTTTAAAATTTCGTTTCAAATTCACCAACGAATGATGAAACACGCTAGCAACCGCTATATTTGATATTAATTTTCTAGGAAACATCCGTTCGAGGAAGATACTGTACTTCTTGAAAATCCGAAGTTCTGCCAACAATGAACATTGAACGTTCAGTCTTACAATATGAGTGAATATTTACCCCTCGTATAGTCAGCTCAAATAAGATAAAACTTTAAATCGTGTCTCGAATAAAGAGATTTGTTTCAATAAGACATTTGTAGACTTTAGGAGTTTATCCTGAATATGAAGCTAGCGAACTCATTCGTAAAAATTTCTACTGAATCAGCAGTGATCAACGTCTGTGACGAGACAATAATACAGGGTAATTCCTAATACCTGAATACTTTTTTTGACGCACTCTTCTATGCTGATTTAGAATATGGTTGTAATGGTTAAGAAAATAACAATTACACTATTTTCACCATTAAAAAACCCTTTCCGGTCTCACTCACATTTTCTTTTGATCACCTTACTTAGTCTATAAACAACTGTCCACAATTTCTGAGCAACGATAAGCTATTACGGCCATATAATGAGGAAGGGAGACGAAAGTTTGGAGAGGTTAATCGTTGTTGGTTTGGTTGGTACTATACTATACTCCCTTGCCGAGCTCTAATAATATGGATAAAAGACCTAACCTATGACGAGATTAAACTACTCCTGGCTTACTACATATATGTTTTGTACCTACTCTAATCTCCATTTATGTACTTATAATTAGCTTGAAATAATTTGCTACAAATTCTTGTAACAGAACAGCGAGCGGTATCTCCTGACACAAGCATAATTAAATGCTTAGTCGAAGGCTCCAACCTTGTCTATTCGTAAAACATTTTTTATATCTAGATATTTCATTTTTACAACTCCATAATAATATACCTACTTATATTACGTGCAATGGTTGAGTTGACCTAGCCTTTCAGTCACCTCGGACAGCTTAAATTAGATCGGGACGCGTAAATCTCGTTACACCTACGCTGGACATGATACAAATTGTTACTTATTGGTCCCTTGTTATTTTTACCACAAAAATAGCTTGACTAGCCTTCTCGGCTAACTTCGTAAGGATAATTTTATCAGTTTACTGGGCTATAAAAATATTTTATACGATCTATTACAATTCAGTCCAATATAATCTGTTACGCTGATAGCATAATTTTATACGAAACTAAAGTGACAACATTTCCAATCAACATGAACAGTACTAATAAGTGAGATGGTTATTGCATTCTTATAAAAAAATGCAATATTTTCTTTCATTTTGTAGAGGGTACAAACTTTTATCAAAAGAGTGAAAAACTTCTTGATCCTTGGTTTTGGCTCAAACCTACAATGTTTAGATAAGTAATAAGAGCGATATTTAAAATGACGTAAAAAAGTTACATTTTAAAAATTCCACCAAACTTGCCATTATGGTGACACGCTCGGGCCTCGTGTACATAGAATGTATTTTCAAAAAAAGAAGAGTTACGGAATATTTGGAGGGCTCTGAAATGAAAAACATTTTTTTTGGATTTTTGGTATGTTTGTACCCATGTGGCTTTGTGGCTTTATCACGCTAAAAGGGCTCAACATATTTCAGCTATTTTTAGTAGGGCATCCACAGATGGTTATAGGATAGGTACTTTTTACTCGACTAGGCTGCAGAAAAAAGAGAGATATAATTTTTTTTCTTCAGCTGACTAAATTTCTCTTCTAATTTACTCATAAAACGCGATTGGAATCATTTCAATCATATAATCATAGAAATAGTATCCATACTAATCTTATGGATACGAAAATAACTGTCTGTCAGTAACATGAGATTTGGTATGGAGATAGGTTTAGGCCCCTGGGAAGGACACCGGATAGTTTTTATTCCAAAAATCATCCCTAAAGAGGGTAAAAAAGGGGGTGGAAGTATGTATGTGGTATCAATCATTAAAACATAGTCCTCAGTTCTTGCTAACGTGGGCAAAGTCGCGGGTATATTTGAAACTGGTTACTGACGTCTATACAGATGGACATAAAAAATAAGATTTACAGATTTATTTCGTGGGTTGTGCTATAAGACCTATCTTTATATGAAAGAAAGAAAGAAATAGATATGAAAATAATATACCATAAAAATTAAAAAAGAACGACTAATTTAATTAATAGGTACTTGAACCCGCTTCTGTTTCAATAAAGAGAAACAACATAACAACCTGCCAACTTAAATACTTTAGTGCTTAAATTACGAGACGGTCACAAAGGTCAGACAGAAGTCTCAAAAACTTAAAACTATTGTTTTGGCAGACTGTCCAGTAAACTTTAATATTCAATACCTTGGCAACTTAAAGTTATTTTTTGAAGTATTATTTTGAATAATTTCATAACTTTGTGCGCTTTGAAAAGAAAGTTAATTCTGCCGTACTCCTAAAAATGGAATAATTCGACGCTGGAAAGCAAACACGTAGTATCCCACAAAAACGAAATTGTTCACCAGAGACGAAAAACCTTCCGAGTTTTTTAAAAAAATCATAACTTTCGTGTTTATGAAGCTAACTTTTTCAAAATTGGATACAATAAACAAAATTTGTAGGTTTTCAATTTTATTTTAATGAATTCAACCAAATGTTATAATAAGTGGAAATTGTGTAGGTTACTACGTTTTGTTTTTTTTTTCACAGTAAGCAAACACGTAGTAAACGCATCGCCAAATTTATGAGATGTTATTTTCTTATTTTTTTTATGGCCACTAAAAACGCAGTAACCCACGTGAATTTAACAAAAGATAACCTCAATAAATTGAGCTTTTTTGTCATTTACTACGTGTTTGCGGTGCAAATTTTTTAAAAAACAAAAAATATTCTTGTTCCTATTTCCCCCATTTTTCATTGTATCGTCACGTGGATTCGACCCAATGACGCAGAAAAATACGGTGATTCCAAAAATGCAATAAACAAAATTTCGACCTTGTGTGGGTTACTACGTGTTTGCTTTCCACCGTCGGTATGGTACAGTCACCAGCATCAATTATCTGCCATAAAAAAGCAGGCAAAAATATCTGACACGTCCTAATGGCGCTAGAAATAGAGTCGTGTCGGATATTTAATGCGCGCTTTGTTGTGGCAGAAATTAATTCTGACGGCTGTACATTACCCTCAACAATTCTTTATTCCATAAGAAATATTTAATACTATCATACCCGGCTTCCCGTGGAACAGAGAATCAAGTGAATCAAGTAGCCTGACGGACATCCTCCTGTGAAAGAGTGCGCTGACCATGCAATCAACAGAGACCGGTGGAGAAGAATCGCGAAAGCAGCAACTAAAGAAGCAAATAACTTCTCATAACCACGATCACAATGTCAAGAGTGAACGACTAAAAGGAAGAGTTATGGACATCCTTGTCTGAATCAAAGCAAATGAAATCAATTTCATGATTAAATAGTAACGTAAATAAATATATACAATAAATAGGCATGATGAATGGAAATGAAAATCAAAATTTTAATCTGTCCGTAAGTTAGGTAATAAAAAAATATTGGACACGTTATTTTTCCGCATCGCATTAAAGTTTAGGAGTGGGGGCTCGTGACGTCACTCCTAAGGAAAATTTGTACTTAGGAGTGACGACACGCGACCTTTTGACTCAATTCATCGCCTTTATTTTTTGATTAAGTAAAAAAAGAAAAAATATGTGCCCAATATTTTTTATTATTACAAGACAAACTAATTATTAAAATTTAGTCACCATCCCTATTCAGCTAAAACTAAAATAAAACAAGCGTATTCTAAGCTAAATAACACAATCCTAAAATGTACAAATCCTCTAAAAGTTAACCCAACCTTACTTAAAGGACCCCACCCTGTATTGTATCAAGCTCAAAGATCCTCATAAAACTAGCAGCGTTTCCTCGCTGAAAAGCTATGGAGACCAGTTGAGTTAGATATGACCCAGAGCGGAGATAGCAACCCCTACGTAGTCGGTGGCAGAGTTCTTTAATTCGATTCCGAGTCTCTTACATTCTAAATACATTCTTATAAATCTATCAAACTTAATCCGAGTTTCTTCCGTTCCTTCCTACGCAAGGCTACCTTTATAAAAATGATTTGAATAGTGACGGGTTCCGGAGGTAGGTCGATTAAAGGGGTTTTCTGTTAAAAACCTTTTCCTTTCGGTCCCCACAAAGAGCAACAATGGCCTAGAGTACAAAACAGATTATACCGACCATCAATCTTCGGTTATCAAGATGGATGTGTTTCGCCATTTTTCGAACGCTTCTCAGTGTTCAGGTAGTTGCGATTTTGCTTTCAGTTCTCCAAGTTCGATGTTTGACATGGGTTGACACAATGTGAATTGAAACAAGTTCATTCACCTTCGCAATACAATTACTTTCATTGTAAAACACAGAAATACAGAACATGACAAGATTCGCAAGAGCAGTCGGATGTTTCTTTGCGTTTTGAGTTGTATCTATATCACAATAGATAATAATGTGGTGTTTATTTTCCGACATTAAAAACACAGAAACACAAAATTTTTGTTTCATATAAAAATGATAAGATTATAACTAGAAGTAAAATGATTGGCTGGTAGAGAATAAATTTGGGTCTTACGTTCGCCATTTGTACTAAGTATTGTTATATGCGGTAAAGTTTCAGTAATTAAATAAAAAACAGGTGGTCTAATCGTTAACGAACAATCTCTACGTTACAACACATCATCATCAGGCGAGAGACGTGCACTGTTAAATAAATCCCCCAAAATCCCCCACCAAACTCCCGATATCTTTGACGAGATGTTTAAGGTAGAGGATGTATAACCAAGGACGGGCCAGTCGGCTAGGAAGGTTCCACTACGAGAAGAAAGTCAAGCCACGAATTCATATGGGCAGCGTTTGAAAGACTGTACATCATATTTTGTAGACAATACGCGCCGAGTATTTTATACTTAAGTAATTTACAACCAGTATACTAAACAAATTACAGCGACTAAACATTTCAGGCGCTTTTAAATATAAGTTACTTCTACCGTATCTTAGTTTGGAAAATGGAAATGTTTGAACATTCTTTAGTTGACGACAATTACTATTTTTGTCGTCTTTGAGACATAAATAACCAAACCCTCCGCTACCAACCTTGTTTTGCAATGGTAACATCGGTAACGTCTATCTTATTAAGTTTGTAGTTGTAAAAAGAAATGTCTGTAGGTACATAGAAGATATTTTCTAAACATAAGTGAAAAAATACGAAAAAATCTTTCAATATTTTTTTTCTCCTCCGCAAAAGAAGACCAGTTTCACATAAAATTAAAGTTTGAAGAGTGACCACAATTTCAATAAATTAACAGCCATTGTATTCAGCTTTAAAATTCGCTGTGTAACCTCCACATACAATTCACGTAATAGGCTTAACCAACATTGCTCGAAGGCCCGAAACATTCAAACGCTCATAGACACAATCGAACTTAATTGTTCAAATTAAGCTTCAATGAACACCTTAATATTGCATTTTATGGCGTTCGGTTTGACCCAAGTCGGTTGCCTCCAAAATTTACGAGCCAAATCGAACCTTTATACCTTTGTTTGAACAAAACTTATTTTACTGGAGTGACATTCTGAAAATTTGTATTAACAGTTTAATACAAATTTTCAGAATGTCACTCCAGTAAAATAGGTCGTCCTTCATATATAACTAAACACGTTTAGTAGCGGTATACAGGGTGGCACATTTAAATCGGTCAATATGGGAAAGTCTGAAACTACACAATATATAAAAATCCCATACATACGAAAATCTCTTCTTAGGAACCATGTCATCGTTTTTAGTAATAAGACAAACTGCATTCAAACATTAAAAAAAACTCAGCTCGGGAATCGAACATGGACGTTTTGAATTGATGTGATGACGTGATGATGACTGTTTACTTCATTTTGGACATCATTATTCATAGAAACATTTACTGCTTAAGGCCTACACAATCGATATAGAAATAAAATTCATAAGTTTATTAAAAAAAAACCATACTAATGCCCTACGTTCTTCATTTCATGCAAACAATTAAAATAAATGAAACTAAATATTACAGGACAATTTTTACACAAAATCGAACAACTACCATGGTAAGCTCAATAAAGCTTGTGTTCTAGACGACGATATATTTAGATATTAATAAATTTTACTTATGTACATAGAAAACAGACTCAGGTACAAATATTTATGCTCATCATACAAATATTTGCCCTTACCAGGAATTGATCCCAGGACCTCCAGCTTCGCAGGCAATGGAAGAAAGGCAACTCCCGCTGAGCCAAACCGGTTGTCATTTTAGCTACTTTAATATAAAGACAAGAAGCGTTTCGTACATTTCGTTGGCCATACAAATGTTTTGACTCTTTCTGACCGTATTGACAAAACGATAAATAAATAAACATATCCACCTACTGTAATCGAAAACAAACAGACCTCATATTTGTATAATCGGGGACATAGTCCTTTATTGCAAGGGACTCCGGAGCGCTCGTGTTCAGAATCAAAATACCGGTTAAGGGTTTCGGAAGGTAAAATACGAAAAACAACTTTTGAAATCGTTTAAAGGGAATATGAAAATCAATTTCAACAAATATAAGAGCATGTAAACAAAAAGTTTTTCTTAGAAATTCAAGTTTTTTGTCAAGTTTTGTATTTTTTAGTAGTAATATCTATACAATTATAAGGTGTTGTAAAGGTGAAATGTCTGTTGCAAATTGAAGATATTTTATATGAAATAAGTGATACAGACTAATTTAAGGTCCTTAAATCCAAAAAAAGTTTGTGTTTGTACATATTTTACGACTTCATCACAACAAAACGGCTGAATGGATTTCAACCATTTTTGGTACACTGGTTATCTCATCAAACTGTACGATGACAATTTGTTGATTCTATGTCTACCCGATGTTATTGCCTAAAAATAGAAAATATATACCCATGGGAATTTAACGTTTCCAATTGGATATTTAATTTTTCCGCCCATAAAAGTTCGAAAAGTAATGCCAACTATGAGCTGCCTTTACGTGCGATACGACGCGAAATTTCTGTCGGATGACGAACATCCGGTGTCACGTCGAACAATCTTACACATATATATCTAAGCGAGGAAGTCACTAGAGGATACATGTCCTGAAATACGTGCAACGACGAGTAAAACCTTTTCCATACGTGAACGCGAATTCCATCGGCCGACTACTTGAACTTGAAACCAATCATCGCTCCCGCCCGAGTGAGCTGGGATTTTATCGAGCTTTATCATTGATGAAGATCTTACTTATTTCTAACCGCCTGGTACATACTTAGCCCCATACGTTGGGCGCAATATTGCGGGGTTTTACTCGATGTGACTGGCAACACCTGTTGCTATTGTAGGGCCAAAATCAACTGAACGTTAGTCACACTAAGTCGCACCACTCGCTTGCACTTGCTGTTTCTTCTAAAGCGCGAGGGAGAGGGCCGTCTTAATTTTTATGACTCGTACGTTGAGTTAATTTTGGCCCTAGTAGCTACATATGTCCATCACAGTAGTGCAACATTGCTGGACTTCGCTTGACTTGTCTGTTTATTGCCATCACACGTCAAGCAATGTCACCAGTCATGTAAAGCGAAAGTTTCGCGAAATTGCTCGACTTCAACTGACGCAACTTTAGACCCATCTTGCACTTTGTCTAATTCTTTCTTGCTCTTTCCTACGCCACAAGTTAGATTGCATAGGTTCAAACTTACGCACTGCATCTCTCTCCTCATTTAAGTGGCCACGGATGGCATAGCGTCGGTGGGATTGCGCTGCCCCGCTGTCTACTAAATTCAAAGTCAGGTTCTAATAAAAACATGTCACGCGTTGTCACCATTTTGTTTTTTGGATATCCATGGCTTTTTACATCATCTATTTCTGTGTTTGTTTTTGTCATCTTCGCTACTTTACCTAATTGCCTACGAGGTAGCTTTTTAGATAAAACGGGTTGTTTAACGTTATTTAACTATTTTCGGCCAAAAAACCATTACTTAATAACACTCGTGTGAATAATATCTAAATTATTTCCAAGGTTCTTATTTAAAACACCACAGAACACCCATTATCACAACACAACAGAACGAAATTTAATCGCGATAAATATGATTCATTTCATTACCTAGCGTTGGTAATTCTTCGACGTTTTGGACTTCGCGTTAATATAATTAGTGAAACTCGTGTCAAGTTTAAATCAATACCAGGTCCCAGCTCCCTTGGTTGATCTTACAGTAGCATTTAATTCGATTAGTTGTTATCGATCGCGACGGGCTTTTCGGTAATTACGCCTGACTGAAGCTGACAAACTAAGGTCATGGCCATACAACCGGCAGGTAGCGGTAGTGAATGCATATTTAGAAATATTCAGACTAATACATTTTTACAGTTTTTTATAACAAAACAGAGTAACATGCTACGATAAAAAGTCAAAAATCGATTGAAGATATCTGCTTCGAAATTGAATTGCAAGATTTCACCTGAACAAACGTATTACATAGATACATAATACAATGCTGTTGGCAGAGTGTAAAAAGCATACAGTGGGCCGACGCCTTTGACGTTTTCCTAAAAAGACAATGACATGTCCCGAGCTATCTAACTAATACGGACTATGCAGCTCGGGCTCGCCCCACCCGCGTCCCGCCCCTTGACCCCGCACGATTGCTCTGTCTAGACGGCTTCGTGGGCTGACTGTATTGATTTCTAGACTGTGCTCTTGGCATGGCACAGTAATAACACCAACGGCGTTTTTACTGGAACTAGTTTTTCAGGTTCAGATTCAGAGCTATGGCTTTTTTCCTCTGCAGACGAAGCTACAGTGTTTAATAAAATGCATAGGTATATAAGTAATACTTCTGATAAGCGCAAGTCTATCGTGTTTTTTCGGGATATTACTTGGAATTTGCGTAGAAACAGCCGCCCCTCCCTATTGCCTAACGCGTTTGACGTTCGGAATCAAAATCAAGTGTCATGATTTTGTATGGGCTATGACAGTTGATTCGGATACCAATTGTCAGAATTTCGTTAGGCAATAAACCCTCTGCCCCCCTATTGCCTAACGCGTTTGACACTCGGAATCAGAATCAAGTGTCATGATTTTGTATGGGCTATGACAGTTGATTCGGATACCAATTGTCTAAATTTCGTTAGGCAATAAACCCTCTGCCCCCCTATTGCCTAACGCGTTTGACACTCGGAATCAGAATCAAGTGTCATGATTTTGTATGGGCTATGACAGTTCATTCGGATACCAATTGTCAAAATTTCGTTAGGCAATAATTCCCCTGGTCGGAACAAATCCTTCAGGCCATATGTCTTTTAGCGATTCGCTATCCATATTAACCGACGCAAAACCTATGTTCCTGACGGTCCCAGTGCCTCATGCTGATACAATAGCATTGAATTAGGTTAGTTGTCAACGGCGCGGCGCACGTTTCGGAAATTACGCCTCGTCAGCTGATGTGTAAGCTCGTGCTTACACTATCGGGTAGCGGACGTTACTAAGTAGTTTTTTAAGCAACGGTTTAAAACACATTAGTAGTTTATGCAACTGCTACATAATGAGAGGCCCTAAAATACGAGTGTGGTTTTATGAAACGAGCGTCAGCGAGTTTCATAATAGGAACACACGAGTGTTTTAAGGCCTAATTATGTACAGATGCATACACTACTTTATCTACACACATATCATAAGTACTCTAAGATGGGTTCAGAAATAGCCGTAGGGAAATGAACTGCATTGTTACTAGTGCTACCTGAAAAATATCAATAGGCCATAGATACGAAAATAATGCAATAAAAAATTAACTTGTACAAATACAGAAGGAAACAAATTATTTATTCACATAAATTCGTGCGTTTGTTCATTCTCCAATCTAAAAAATCTTTATACTTTTTTACTAGTACTAAATTTGGCTATCGATTTTTCTGACAACAAGTTATTTGTTGCAATCGTGGCTGCATTTACAATATCCGGCGGAGTGTTCATATCAAATCAAATCAAATCAAAATATTCTTTATTCAAGTAGGCATAGTTACAAGCACTTTTGAGATGTTAGTTACATGAGAGTGAATGTTTGCTGGGAGAAATACAATATGATCCAACATTTGCTGCAAGGATTAGGGAAACCCAGAAAAACCCAATCAGATCATTTAACTTAAGTGTAATATTATTGATCAAATCATCATTTTAAAAATTAAAATAATCAATAAGATAAATCCCAATTGTCAATAAAAAATAAATAATCTAGAATGTGTCTAGAATAAAATTCTAAATGTCAGAGTATATAAAACAATTAAGATTAAAATAATAATAATACCTTAGGTATTCGTTAAAATAATTATTCATATACCTACATGACGCTATAATTTACATTAATCCCAAGCGGCTTCATCATTCATGTATTCTTGTGTGCTATAATAAGCTTTAGAAAATAATTTTCGTTTCACAATATTTTTGAATTTACCAATAGACAACTCAATTATGCTGCTAGGAAGTTTATTATAAAATCTCACACAGTTGCCCATGAATGATCTCCTTATTTTATGGAGCCTAGTAGCAGGCACTGCGAGCTTATGCTTATTTCTTGACTTAATATTATGTATATCACAGTTCTTCTTAAAGTCGGTAATATTTTTATGTACATACATAATATTCTCATAAATGTATTGACAATGCATTGTCATTATATTAATGTCCTTAAACTTATCTCTAAGCGAGTCTCTATAGTTCATTTTATATATCGCACGAACAGCCCGCTTCTGCAGAACAAATATAGTATTAATGTCGGAAGCACTGCCCCTATAACTCTCGGAGTCACTTCTACTCATATTTTCAACTTAAAAGTAAATTAAAAACAACTTTTCACAATTCTACTTTCGTAACAGCAAAAAATCAACAAATAAATGACAACATTAATGGCGAAAATTCGGTCCTACGTCAAAACGAATGTATTTTTTTTAAATCATAGCCAAACGAATGAAGTCCTTACTCTCATATCACTTGAGATCAGATGTCGTGCGCTTTATATAAAAAACATACTGAATTGACGTTTCATATCGATAACTGTTTTAATATCTATGGATACTAGAATAGAGATCTACTTGAGTTTTGACAGCTGTTCCAAATTTAAAGTCATAACGTTACAATAATCGCAAAAATCTATACTGAAATACACATTACAGTACAAATTTTACCTACTACCACAGACAAGGAAGTTCTCATAGTAAAATTGGTTGTAGTAATGCTCGTCATTTCCAATGGTTTCTGAATGCATTTTAGAGCACTAATGATATGTGGGTAGATAAAGTAGTTAACGCAAGAAACGTAAGCAGCGTTATACGAAGCGACTAGTGCCAGCCGACTGTTATTTTATATCGAACTAGAAGGCACCTTCGTTAGTGGAGGAAAAAAAATAAAACCTTCTCAAGTAATACGTAGCCTACACCCTCTGTGGATGCCAAGCTACCACAAATAATTAAAATCTGTTTAGCCGTTTTGGTGTGGTGAAGCCACAATGAGACATAAAAATATACAAAAAAACACAAGTTATATCAGTTTAAAACTGCTAAAGCCCGCCTTGCTATTTTAATAGTTAATTTGACGACCTGACACGCTTTTCGCCGTTTTTTTACGTGAGTCTTTTATTCAATACTCGTACAACTGCCTGCCCATGCCGGCTCTATTTCCGCAAGTTGATACAACAATGAATTTAAGTCGGTTGTCATAGGTCGCGGAGAGCGTTTCGGAAATTACACCTCATCTACTGACGGCTAAGGCCATCGTTATACAAGTGCCGGGTAGTGGATATTGTTTATTTTCTTAACAAAAATATTTATAGGCACCTACTATTAAAAAGTTATTTTCAATGATGATATTTTCAAAACATAATTAACTGTACTAACTGCGCTGGCTCAGCGACCCAAAATGAGTCTTGGCCTCTGACACAGGAGCACGCCACTTTACCCGATCCTGCGCAATTTCTCGCCAGTTAATGGCTCCAAGCTCAAGCAGATCCGCCTCCACCAGATCTATCCAGCGGTACTTAGGTTAGGCCTTTTAGTAGCGGAACGTAAGGTATTCAGAAAAATCCTTGGAACTGTCATAATGGACGATGGGAATTGGAGGATCCTTAAAAATGACGAAATACAGGAAAAATAGGCCGAACCGGACATCATTGGATATCATTGGACCAAGACCCATTCGTCTTCGCTGGCTTGGCCACCTTGAGCGAATGGGAGAGGATCGGCAGGTGAAAAGAGCATACCTGGGTCGACCATCTGGACGACCCCCAGTCGGTCGCCCTAAGTACCGCTGGAAAAAATAATTGAAACGGGCTATTTGTAGTGTAGGTTATTGAATCATTTTTTTTTTTTTCTGTATGTGTTTTTGCGGCCTTATCACGTAAAAGCTGGATGAATTGCAGCTTATTTTAGCACACGGGTAGCTGAGCTTCCACGATTGTGTGGAATACTTTTTACCCCACTACGTTTAAGCAAAACAGAGGATTATGACTTTTTTCTTGCACCTCTAGTACTTGATACAATTTATAATATCGTGAAAAACTTAAGCTGAACAGCAATTCGTGGCAACCGTCAAGTTACGATTTTCGGCAGCGTTTGTACGGGTGTGGAATCGTCAAAATAATGCAGGATTGAGTACTGAGTACCTAAATATAAAGTTAAGCTATAATTCAGTACTCGCTAATCTCAAGCAATAATACAACCTTACCAACCCTTTGGCACTAAACTGTTGACGTGGGTGGTGAATATAATTGAAAACCATATTGAATTATTTTAGGTACTCTTCCAATTATGAGTGGAAAAAATAACGTTTTTCTTTCATTTAATGATGAGCACACCACCATTAGTTGGTGTTAATATGAATGAAGTTGAAGTTACGTAATGCTTTAGGCACCAAAAAATAAACTTGCAATTTTTAACGAGCAAAAAACCTTTCATAATCAGCTGATACATTAAACAGAATGAAGTTATGATATAATAAATATTCTTAAGATTGTATGCATCACAAAAAATATAAATAAAAGGTATCTAATTAAACTTAAGGAATAAGGCCTAAAATTTAAATATCAAATTTTCCGTTTTCCCAAGTTGTCTTCTATGTTCTTCTTGTGGGTCTTACTACCTTGAAGTCCATCCGTGGCATTTTTTTATGAGATCACTTTGTTCAAGTTATATCCAGTCAATTCAACGAAGCATGATATGACGGAGTTATTTGATCGGGGAGGTATGTATTACATTTTGTTTCCAAATATGAGCAGCAAAATAATAATTAGTCCGCATGCACTATCTGAGATCGCATTCTAACCAAAAAATAGCTTTTCCAAAGGAAATTTCAACCAGATTAATTAATTAAAGACCCGTAATTACAAGGAAAGGAAAACATCGCGACACAAGCAGTAATTATGACAAAGGAGTAAAAAAGCAAGAGCTTGCAAAAACAGACAAAGAGAGCCTTAATTAAAACGTGCTGCAAGTTTGTATTTATGTGACGTTTAAAGGGTTGTGGTTTTAAAAGTCGTAATAAATGCAGGTTGTTTTATTTTAAAACTTTCTCCAGAGAATTACACCCGCATAATAAATCGCAGCCTGAATTATTAGCGACCTAACTGAAAAATTTTAATTTATTTTTTTTACCGGTCATTTTCCGGTGAAATCAAATAGAGGATATTTTTATTCGAATTTATATGAAAAATATTGTCACAGAAGTTCGTCATTCTGAAGGAACGTAGACGTCAAAATATACCGTAGGTGACAGTCGCCACGTAGAAAATCAGGCACTATTTTTAAGACCAATCCATACTTCCATACTAATATTATAAATGCGAAAGTGTGTCTGCCTATCTGTCTGTCTGTCTGTCTGTCTGTCTGTCTGTCTCTCTGTCTGTCTGTTACCTCTTCACGCTTAAACCGCTGAACCGATTTGGATGAAATTTGGTATGGAGATAGTTTGAGTCCGGGGAAGGACATAGGCTACTTTTATCCCGGAAAAGTACTCTTATCCGTGATAAACGAATTTAAGGCGGTCGAAGTCGCGGGCAGAAGCGAGTTAACTATATAATTGAATTGCTGCTCTTCTTGTGCGCTGTAACTCATAATTTCGCTAATAATGTCATTTAGAGGATCGGTTAGCATCATCTGGCTGATTTTTTTTGTCATAATTCATCATTTTGCGTAATGCATATTTTTCTAAAACTGTAGAATTTTCAGGATTTTCTAAGGCATCGTCTTGTCAATAGCATTCGGTTAGGTTAAGTTTGTCTGAAAATTTTACGTGTGTCTTGGTTTTTGGTGTTTCTTGCTTTAATAGTTTGCTTACTCTAAACAAGTTCGTTTTCGTTGTTCTATTGTCATGGGGCAAAATAAGATATAATAAAACAAACACACATTTGGTTTGAGTGGTCCAACGTATATATAAGTGGTGATCGAACTAATCGGAGTATTCCACCAAGCATGAGAACTTGCTATTTGCACTAGACGCTAAAGGTTTACGAACAAGCGGAGTTCGATTCAAGCGGTTCACTCTAAAGTAATGAATGTAAGTGGTGATCTAACTATAAGTTTTCTTATAAGGAATACAGCCATTCATGGCCACTATATATTTCTCTTCACCCCATATCAACAATTTTCAATAGATTTTACCGAAATTTAAAAAATAATATCTACCATAAGTAGATAGATTAGGTATAAATCATATTAAACCTAAAAAAAAACTGAATTTATAGGTATAATTTTTTTTATTACAGTAGTGGCCATGAATGGCTGTATTCCGAGCTGAACCGCTTCAACCTAAAGTAATAAGCGTGTTGCTCTGAACGAACTAATATGAGATTCTTGCAAACATTAGGGTCACTTACGGTAACTGTTGCCGCTGTAAGCGTACTAACCGATCATAAGTGGTTATCATATCAAACTTATAATGGCAGTTTTACTTAGAATCAGCTTCGAAATTCTGTAGATCATTGTATTCAACGAACTTCAATGGGTTTTATTGAATACACAAACGTCCAACTATTTACCTACTCGCAAAATATACGAGCCCAATATTGACTAACCTCTCATCTGAATTAAAATACAAACCAATAATCGCTCTCAAGTTAAATAAATACTCATCTTCGTAATTGGATTGTGATTAATAAATTCCAATAATACCTATGAATTTGTAAATATTTTTCTGATATATATCCAACCTTTACATGCCCTCAAATGTCCTTTCTGCGTGATATTAAAGACAATAAGAAATAAACTATGGAGGTAATATTATAATAGTGATGTGCCATTCCCGAAAACAATATAAATATAATAAAATTAATAAACCATACCATAAAGAGAAAAGATCCGAAATGTCCTCGAAAACATTATGTGAAAAGGGTATACCAAGAAAGTTGCCAAAAATTGAAACATTTTCCCTTTCTTCGTTTATGATCATGTATATATGACAGTGTACTAAATATGTCATTGAAAATATTGGATATAACATAAACGACGAATTCATATTTAATTTTAAAAAGTTAAAATATTAAAAAAATAGTGTTGGGAACTCAAATGAGATGATATACTTGTACGTGATATATTCGTTTAATTTTTTTTATTTAAATGAGTGAAAATTGCGGAAACTAGACAGAATAACAGTTTATGAAAACTTTATCAAATAAATGTAAAAGATTTTATAATATTACTTTTTTATCATGAACTACTTTTACGAAATTTAAATATAGTGAATAGAAATTTAAAAATATTTATATCCTCGAGAATGACAGATATTTTCGGGAAACTCCGCGAAGGCGTTCTCGGAAATTAAAACGTTCTCGCTGGTGCATCACAAGTATTTACAAACTTGAGTTATCCCTTGAGATAATACTACGTAGAAAACAAACAAAATAATGTGCAAATAAAAAAGAGAAGAATTAGATGTGACAATAAAGTGTGAAACTGCATGAAAATATGCGCATGTCAGTACATCTAACCAAGCTCCCCTTTCCGCACCACCTCCCCATCTCTAAGTGGCCGCCGAGATATTCTCGTTACTGGGTTTGCGCTCCCACCACTAAACCCGATTACTAGTAAGAAGGCATACCCAGTTCAAAATCAGTTTTTATTAACCAATTCGGTTCTTAAATAAGGGACATCTGAGTTGATGATCCTCCTCCGGCGAGGTCGGGTAAAAAACAGTTAAAATAAATAAAAGTTCAATAAGGTATCTCATCCTGTTTCTAGTCGGTAATAATATTTTCTTACGTTATCCCAATATTACTAACATTTACTAGAATAATATTCATATTGCCAATTCAATGAACAGAATATTGTTGTTACGTATTATACACGAGTCGGGTATTTTTATTACTAATAATAATTGATGGAGCCTATTCAGTAGTATTTTGCCGAAACCCCGATAAAATATACTAGGTTTAATAAAATCTCAACCGAAGCACAGAAAGACATCGAAAAAAAGGCCTGACAATTATCCTAACAGCGATCCTTCTCGGTAACCATTGATATTGATATCGATACCGCGCTTAGAAAATTTAACCAATGGAGAAGGCAAAGCCGTATCATTACAGATAATTTTTCGTGTATTCTTAGCAGGAGGAGAGGTAAACACAGCCCACTAATAAGAAATTCCTGTTTCCACAAACGCACACGATAAAAAAGTTACCAAATCAAACGGTGACACACAAAAATTTAAAAACGTCTCAAAGGATCTTGAAGGATGTTCAAAGAAAATGAGTCCCAAAAACCGGCCAAGAGCATGTCGGACCATGCTCAGTGTAGGGTTCCGCAACCGTTAATACAAAAAAATGCGCTACTGATGAAAAAAATAGGATATGAAAAAGTGCTCTAGCAAAAGAGCGTATCTTCACGGCACTTACGTCTTTTAGCTGACGAGCGCAGTTTTTTGGCAATAACTCAAAAACGGTATATTCGATCATGTTCAAAACAATTTTTGTTGAAAGTATTTATGAAGCTTTATCTTTGTAATAATTTTCAAATTTTTTGGACATAAAGTTTAAAAAATAGAGGGCAAATAGATGGATACAATTTATGCAACTTTCGGAGCGATTATTTCCGAAATTATTCACTAAATCGTTTTTTTTTTTAAATATGTGCCATTGATATTTGATGAAAAAAAAACAGTTTTGCTTACATGTATGGAGTGCCTCCACTAGAAATATATTGTATTATTTTTTAACTATTAAACTAAGCAGCGGCTTATACAAGACACCTATCCACATCTAGAAGTTTTTGAGTAAAATGCCTGTGACATACGGACGGACGGACGGACATGACGAAACATTTCTGCGGAAAATTTTGACAAAAACTTACCCATTTCAAGGCAAGTCCGTTTCTTCGGTCTTTACGTGAACGGATCAAAATTCTCAGCTGACAATAACATTTGATGTAGACGGTGTTCACCAGTTCTTTATATTTGTCTATATCATACAACAGTAAATTTGTCACGATTATGATTTCAAGTGCACTTACCTTGATAAGTCCAATGGAAGAATCGGCGCGCTCGAGGCTACAGATGCTGAACTGGATAGACGGCAGGTCCAGGCGGTAAGAAAGCTGGCGCTGGAAGGTCTGGAGGCGAGTCGGCACGATCGGCAGCGTAGTTTGGCGGAGGACCTGCAACAACATTCATTCATTCATTCATATTTTTTATAGCGTACCATAACAATTATAAATCATAAAATATACATAAGTATCAAATGGATCCTGTAAGGGTATTGCAAATTCTTAAAACTATATTCTTACTTAAGTAGACATCTTACATACTGTATTCCTACATTGTTTATTTTAGTTCAAATTCACACTTTAACAAATCCAAGCAGTAACTTGCGACCTAGGTAACCAACTGTACTTGTAGAAAAATATAATACCGAATTAGTGGGGCACAACATAAACGTAAAGGCTCCAAAATTATACAACAAATTACCTACAACGTTAAAAATGCTGTCATTAATAAATTAAAACGATTACTATCAAAAATACTTGTACAGAAATGCTATTATAATATTAATGACTATATCAATGAAGCCTACTTTGAAATTGCCAAATGAAAATGACCTATGTAATAAATGTATTGACATTGACGCACTTATTAACTTAATATTCATGTAACCATGTGGATTAATATAATTATTATTGTTATTCATATGCAACCAGGCGCATCACGGAAGTGCTAACAACTCTTACCATTATCACCTCATATTGATTACCTGTATGTGTCGTATGGCTTTCTTCCTATAATTACACAATTTAACAGTTTATGTTACGCTACAGTTTATAATTTAACGTCTAAGTTCAGTAGCCAGTCCCTTGCGTCTGGTGTAAGCGCCAGTAGACCCTGCATTCGCCCCGCAAAGCGTCTCTTGGGACACTCCTCAACGATATGGAGGACAGTTTGACTCGGCTCTCCACAGTCGCAGGCTGCTGTTGCGGAGATGCCCCACTTGTGCAGGTTATGCTTACACCGGCCCACACCTGTCCGAATGCGATTTAGTGTGACCCAGATTTTGCGGTGTTCTTTAAATCCAGGTAGCTGCTTACTAGGATCTAAGTCGGTAGGGGCGCCACCCTGGTCGAGCCACTGCCTCCTCCACTCCGTGGTGACACTGAAGGGTTCTTGGGCCTGAAGATGGTGATCGGACCAGATTGGCTTACGCGACTGTAGTCGCATGTTAGGGGGATCGTCCAGTGTCACTCGTATGGGCAGCATCTGCGTCGTCGCCTTCGCCCACTCCCGCGCAGCGGCTTGGGTCCTCCTGATATCCGGTGGGGCTATGTGGGTCAGCACTGGGAGCCACCTAGTAGGAGTAGGCTGCAAGCTACCAGATATCGTCCGCATGACGCGATTTAGTTGGATGTCAACTTTCTTTGTGTGTGCGCTTCTGTACCACACAGGTGCACCGTATTCTGCTGACGAATATACAAGCGCGATAGAAGAAGCCCGCAGTACGTCAGCACGAGCGCCCCAGGAAGTACCAGCTAACCTATTTATGAGGTTCACGCGAGTTTTTACTTTTTGGGCTAGGTTGTTCAAGTGAGTCTTGTAGGTGAGCGACCGGTCCAGAGTAATACCCAGGTATTTTGGGATGGGATTGTGGCGGAGTTTTTGTCCGCAAAAGATGACGTCTACCTCTCTGTTTGCTAGGCTGTTTGATAGATGGAATGCCGCAACTTCAGTTTTGGAGGGGTTTGGGCAAAGTCTTCATTTGGCGTACTACCGGTTCAGGATGTCCAGGTCTTCCGTGAGCACTGATTCGCCTGTCTTGAAATCTCTTGTTTGAGTTGTAAGTGCAATGTCATCAGCGTACAAGAACTTGTGGCACTTAGTGTTGGGCATATCGCTGGTGTATATGTTGAATAGGAGTGGAGCCAAGACTGAGCCCTGCGGAAGTCCATTTTTAAGAAGTCTTGCTCTACCGTCCAGCAGAGCAGTTGATTACCTGTGATGACGAAATAAAGACTATTCTATTCTATTCTACACTTCAACTGCAACTTCGTCCGCGAAAGGAAAATAGTTATTAAAATAACAGACAGGTACAACATTATAACAGTCTTTTTAGGATTCCTTCCCAAATAGGTAAAAAATAAACATGTATGTGACTCTGTCTGTCTGTCTGTCCAAAGCTGTTAAAGCGTCATATATCAGGAACTGCTATGCTATATTTGAAATTTAGAATAGTTATAAAGATGTCTAGCCCAAGTTTATTACAAATAAAAAATAGCTAAACGATTTTCATTTTCTATAAAAAACCACCAATATGAGGTTGTCCAAAAAGTAAAAAAAAAATACTATGCCCCCCTTTATCTCCGAAGCTTAACAAGCAAACATTCTGAAATTTTCCCGATTTGTGTAGATAAATATGAATATTATACGAAAATTACATATCTGTGTCTCTAACTAGCTCAATTTTTCTTCAATTTCAAAAACCTATTTGGACAACCGGGTTGCGTTTAATTTGATTCTCATTTGTATGCAACGCTATACATATCAGGTACCAACTTAACTTAACCGGAACCGAGTAACAATGTAATGGTAAATTAAAGTTTGTACGGAATCCTCGGTGCGCAAGTCAGTCTCGCACTTGGCCGGGTTTTTTTTATTTATGTCCAACTCCTATTAATCATACAGATAATTATAATAAAATGTGAAAATTTCTAAGTATGTATATTTTAGGTAACTACGAGTTCCTTATCCATCCTTACTAATGCTATGAATACAAAGTGTGTTTGTTGGTTTGGTCTTCTTTCGCTCAACAATAGGGTAACGGATAAATATGATTTTGCATATAGACAGTGACATGAGCTACCTTTAATCCCGAAAAAATGCCCGCTTTCCGAAGGATATGCGAAAGACTAGGCCACGCTTTTTTTTTATGACATAGGAGGCAAACGAGCAGACGGGTCGCCTGATGGTAAGCGATCACCGTCGCCCATAGACACTTGCATCACTGGAGGAGTCACAAGGGCGTTGCCGGCCTTTCAGGTGGGAGTGCAATGCCTCAGGAAAATAACAGGAGATTAAACGCGAAAAAACCTAGAAATACATACCTACCAATCATCAGGTTCCGCCATTCGGGCATGACAAATTGTAGAACCGATTGGGATAAAACTTGGTTCTCAAGTAAGTTATGTCATGAATTAGAACGAAAAATACAAATTTCCAGGAACGAGGGTGAAATCGCGTGTAACAATAACTTTCCGTTACAAAAAAAATAACGTAAATAGTCGAATGTAAGATTTCTTTAGCGAATGATTAGTGATGGTTCTCTGCCTTTTCGCCGAATGTTTCATTTGCCAACTTTTTCATTTCACAACTCACAATTTTCTCAGAAGCCATATTTTTTTAGGAACTTCCATAAATCAAACCTAATTTAAATACTATCTGTATTATAAAGTTGTAAAAATGGAATTTCTGTACATTGAAGAGATATAAAAGAAAGATTGTTACGGACTTTTTGGAGGTCACTGAAAAGAAAAAATATTTTTGGATTTTTTGTAGGTCTGTCTGTGTCGTTGTGGCTTCATAACGCCAAATCAGCTAAACGGATTTCATTTTTGGTAGGTACAAGGGTAGCTGGGTACATATATATCTCCAGATGGTTATAGGATACCTTTTACCCGACTACGCTGAAGAAAAAGGAAGGGTTATGACTTTAACTCCTGCGCGAACGGAGTTGCGGGCGCTTTCTAATATTCTATAAAATCATAAGAAAACACACTGAGAAAAAAATGGTTTCGGAAAGAATGTTAGGAATATAATAATCGGCAAAAAATAATTCGTCGAAAATGCAAGATACCGATAGTCTTTAGGGCTAACCAATAGACGGCATAGGCTCAGTAATAGGGTCTAAAATACCTTCACGCGTAAATACCACACGAAATTCCGCCACACCATTAATATGTGAAGCGACCCTCCGAAATGTCTTTACGTCGCCAATTTAACCCGAGATCCACGGTTTTTTAACCTTATGTCACTTTACGACGTAAATACTATCCTTAGCAAGAAATAAACCTGTTTCTTCGTTGTTACGGTCCACTAATAAAGCGACAAACATAGCGTTTACATGTTAGAGTAAAGTTTCAGAAGGAATGTTACCAGCAACTCTAACAAAACCTTAATTGAAATTGAAAAATAGAACAAACCGGCTAAGAGCATATCGGTTCCGCAGCCGTTCATATGAAAAAATTCACACTACAGATGAAAAAATTGCAATATGAAAAAGTGCTCTAGTAACTACTAGTTATCAGAGCGTATCTCCACGGCGCTTACGTCCTTTTGTTGAGAAGCGCCGTTTTTCGGCAAGAACTCAAAAACGGTACATTTGATCATGTTGAAAACATTTTTTGTTGAGTCTTTATTAAGTTTTGCCTTTGTAATTTTTTTTATATTTTTTGGACATACCGTTTAGAAAATAGAGGGGACACAGTTTATGCTACTTTCGGAGTGATTATTTCCGAAAATATCCACTAAATCAAAAAAATAATAATTAAAAACTTCGAAATGATTTTAAAAGACTTGTCGAAATATGAACCATTTTTGCAGTATCGGTTACATGTTTAGGGAAGATAGGTTGGAGAGTTAAACACCGTTGACAGTAGAATATTGGAATTGGAATTTTTTATTTACAAAAATTAGCGTATTATATTTACAAAATTTACATTATAGTTAGTGTATGTACCGCAGCGATGAGAAAAGAGAGATAGCATGATGTTGCGCGTAGATCGCATGACATCACGCGATCTGCGGTCGTGTGCGTGAACTCTCGTGCGCCTATAAAATAATTCGCGAGTAGACGCGCGGCCTTTTCCGCTGCTGCTGCCGAGGTGATCACACGTCGCTCGTCGTGTCGCTGAACTGAAGATCGACGATGGTGCTGGTCCATGGTCCCACCCCCCCCCCTACCCTAGATTTTATTATTTGACCATCAAACTAAGTAGCGGCTTACACAAGACACCTATACTCCAAATTTCATCAAAGTAGGTACATCTGGTAGTTTTTGAGTAAAGTGCCTGTGACATACGGACGGACGAACGGACGGACGGACGGACGGACATGACGAAACTATAAGGGTTCCGTTTTTGCCATTGCAGCTATGGAACCCTAAAAAGTATCTTAGCTTAACTTATTGTCGACAGTCATATAGTCGGATCCATAATACCAAATAGTAATAGAGTCGGGTCTGCAGAATGTATAGATTTCAAAGACCTTTTTGTGTCACAGTTTGAAAATGTAAAACGTTTCAGATCTGACCATTTTACTTGGGACCATCGACACTTGTATATAATCTGTGTCATCGATCTATATGGACCTGGTACAAATTTGTTGTTTGTGCATTGAAAATATTTTCACTGAGTTAAAAAAAAAAATTTTTTTTGTTTGTTTTTATGTGTAATATTTTCTTCTGTTTCCGCGATTATTACTCATTGGAATAAAACCGGATTAGTGGCATCGCGCC
This sequence comes from Hedya salicella, assembly GCA_905404275.2. Classification (NCBI taxonomy): domain Eukaryota; kingdom Metazoa; phylum Arthropoda; class Insecta; order Lepidoptera; family Tortricidae; genus Hedya; species Hedya salicella. Next base: position 11,458,058 of record FR990111.1, on the reverse strand, counting down.
GTAAGTTCAATTGCATTTTATTTCTATTATGAATGCATCTTAACACACCAGGAGTAATCCATGGTTTTAATATTCTTTTACTACATGGGATTTTGATAATTCTGGTGCTGGACACAATAGAGACTTGAATGTAGTGAATTAGTTTATTTACTAATATGTCAGGATCTTTAATGAGTAATAGCATATTGGGGTCATTTTTTTTTAACAAGGTTAGTGCATTATTGTAGTCTATTACAGTTTTTGTTACTTCTCTAGATTGACTGATTGTTTTGGAATAAATATTTAAAAGTGTCATGAGATGGTCCGTTATCGTAGTCTCAAGAATTGCTGTTTTAGAGGTATAAGTATTTGGATTTAAATTAGTAAAGATGTGATCGATACAACTGTCAATACGCGTGTTGAGTTTGTGAGTGGGTAGCAACCCGTGTGAAGCCATCATGTTGAGGTAGTTTGTGGTACAAGTATTTTGTAATAAAAGGTTTATATTGATATCGCCTGTAATCACAACATTATTACTCAATTGGTTATCTTTTAAATGTAACTTCAGAGAAGAAACAAATTTATCAGTGTTAGCGTTCAATGGAGAGCGATAGATGCATAAAATACTAATATTTGACAGTGAAATCTGCAGGCATCTACTAGGAGAACTTCAATAACTTTGTGCGGAATAGAGTTATTAATGTAAACAACGACACCATCATTTTGTGTCACATGCCGAGATGTGTTATAACAAGCAAAATTTACCTTTTTCGGAAGAGGTCTCTCCTGATTTAATCGACATTCAGTGAGGACAATAATGTCAATTTTTTGTTGGAATAATTCTAAGTTTATGTCAAGGTCATCGATATTCTTATAAGCGCTTCTGATATTTTGCGATAGTATGGAATAGACAGGTTTTTCTTTTGGTAAATATATAGCTAAGTCACTGATGCTACACGTAAAACTCTTGTTACTGTCAAGCTCATCCAACTCATTTAAAATATTAATTTGCGCCATTAAATAAAGCTAAACTGTCAATATTGTTGACATGGTTGAATTGTATATGATACAGGGTGAAAAAGAATTGAGATACATCATATAATAATACTCTTATAATTCGGTGGGCTAACGATTCTTCTATATAACTGAAGACCGATTTTAAATAAGTTCTGTGAGGTAAGTTGGATAAACGTGCATGGATTCTTATAAGGGAGTTTATAAATACAAATATAGAATGTGGGCATCCTACCACATTATAAATATACATATTGAACAGATGCAAGGCAAAGTAACTTGAGTATAACCTAGGCCGAAGTCCGTATAGTAAATTATAGTTAAAAACATTTTTGACGTAACTTACAATATAATATAGTCACTCATTGAATAACATCTGCACTTGGAGTTCGTTCGTGATCCATATAACCGGTGACTCGTCAGATTTACGCACGTATACCCGACCGTAGGAAGTCCAGCAGTGTATGTATCCCTTCGATTTTTTGAGGTCTCTCGCCAGAAAACAAAGTCGGGAGGCTCTTGGAGTCAGACGCTCGGCAATATATATTGGTGTAGTTTGGTTTCTGTTCAGTCCGAGATGTCCAGCATTGAGCGGACTACTCTTGTTTTGGAGATTGTGCGATTTTGCCGATTTGAGAATCTTGTTCTTGGTCATAGTAGATTTAAATTCTACAATAATGGACTTCTTGTCTGATTTACTACTCTTGATGCTAAAAATGTCCCCAATATCTGATTCTGATACTTCCATGCTCAAATTACTTGACAAGGTACTTATCATGCCAATCATGGATTCCTGCGTTACTTTATCATCTAATGGTACATTTTTTATTTCTATCATTTTACTAAAATTTATTCGCTGGGTTTCTTCCAATCTGGCCTCCAATAAGACCATCTGCTCATTTTTGTTTTTAAGCTCCTCATTTAGCTCTTTAATTCTCAATTTCAATTCACAGTTCTCTTCCGCTAAAAAGTTAATGGAAGCCTCGATATTAGTATTGGACTGCTGTATTCCGCTAAGAATAGGGAACAACTTGTTCATTTGTGACTCATATTTGGCAGTTGAGGCCGAGAATAACTCCTTCATTTCTTCGCGTAACTCGGACATTTCCACGCTCCAGGTTGGTTGTAGTCTTTTTCTTTTTCTCTGAGTGACCTGACTGACAGGGGTCTTCTCATTAGAGCCTCCAGGCAAATCAGGTTCGGAACTGAATTTAGGAGAAGACATTGTAGACCGACACGCAAAAATAGCAAGTTATTTGCGTAATTAAAGTTATAACTTAATAATAAAATAAGGTCGCCTGTGTAGCACTCCAGTCTATCCGCTACGCCGTAGACGCAGAATCCGTAGCTCGTAGCAGTTTTGGTTCGGGTGTAGTCGGGAAGCGTCGGTCCGCGACGGCAGCTGCGAGCGGGAGGCAAATTATAAAGTGGCTCTCGTTTCCGCGAGGTGGAGTGCGGGGCCGCTAGCAGAACCGGGCGAGCGGCGCCACTAATTTAATCACTGATATTACACACGCGATAATCCATACAATAAATATAACAGCAAAGGCTATATTTCTTTCAAATAGTCACTAATTTTTCGGAAAACAATTAACGCACGTCTGTCCTTGGTGCAGTCTTGGACGAAAAAGGAATTTGCAAAGTTAATGTTAATGAAGGAATTGTTGATGTAGATTTCTACTCTTGAATAGAAACTTTTGCCCGCGGCTTCACTCGCGTCATATTCGGGGTAGTTTTGAATTTAAAAACCAGCTTAGATCATGTTGGACCATGCTTAGTTTAAGGTTCCGCAGCCGTTACTACAAAAATAAGCACTACACACCAGCAAAAGAGCGTATCTTCATGCGGCTTACGTCCTTTTGTTGAAAAGCGCTGTTTTTTGGCAATATCTCAGAAACCGTATATCCGATCGTATTGAGCACAATTTCTGTTAAAAGTATTTATTAAGTTTTAGGTTTATAAATTTTTTTACGACTTACGGTTTAGAAAATAGAGGGAGGGGGGAGGAGACAAAATATTTCCTTACTCAATTTTTTATCTTCGAAACCTCAGTGTTTTCACTACCCAAAGGTTGTCAGGAAGAGATCGCTGTTTAGCGATAAGACCGCCTGTTATTTACGTCTCCTTGAATGTATTGGTTTTTGTACTCTGTTTTGTGAGGTGTGCAATAAAGAGTTATTGTATTGTATTGTGTTTTTAAACTAAATATCGAAATATGTGCCACAGATTGATGTTTGCTAAAATAAAAATAAAAACACTTGCAGTTACATGTATGGAGTGCCACCTAGATATTTTTCTATTTGTTATTTAACTATCAAACTAAGTAACGGCTTATACATGACACCTATTCTCCAAATTTCATCAATATACATCTTTTTGTTTTTGAGTAAAATGCCTGTGACATACGGACAGACGGACATGACGAAACTCTAAGGGTTCCGTTTTTTTCCATTTTGACTACGGAACCCTAAAAAGCGGAACTTGCCATGCGCAAAACATTGAGTACAATTCAAGATCCCGTCAAAATAGTGGCCTCTACTACGTTCCGGTGCAAAGCATTGACTTGCAACCTAGTGCCGTTACAAAGTTTGGGTGTCCGTCTTTCGATGGAAACTACCTGACCGATTGAATTGCAATTTGCCACAAATGCTTTCAATGGCAAGAATGTTCATGTCCACAATATAAAACTTCAAAATCGATGTCATTTTTGTAATTAACGTTCCTAAAACCATAAAAACGACACCCATATTGATATTTTGACATTTTAACCCCATCGCACACCAACACGGAGATCATATTTTACGCCCGCTAAATTGGATTTCAAAATCGATGCCATTTTTGTAATTAACGTGCCAAAAAAACCATAATAACGACATCCATATTGATATTGAGGCATTTCAACCCCGTCACACCCCGGCAGATTTCAAAATTGTTGCCATTTTCGTAATTAACGTCCCTAAAAAACCATGAAAACGACACCCATATTGATATTTTGACTTTTCAACCCCATCGCAACACCAATAGTGAGATGATATTTCACGTTCACTAAATTGGATTTTTAAAATCGATGCCATTTTCGTAATGAACGTCCCAAATAACCATAAAAACGACATCCATATTGATAGTTTGACATTTCAACCCCATCGCACCCCGACAAGGGAGATAGTATTTCACGTCCGCCACGTCGGATTTTAAAATCGTTCTTGTTTTCGTAATCAGCGACCGGATAAACCAAAGAAACAATACCCATGTCGACTTTTAGACTTTGTAATCAAATTTCCCCTTTTAGGGGTTGAATTGTACCTGTAACACGTATTTACTCATTTATTGTTAAAAATATTCGTGTGAAGTTTAGAATTAAATAGTCGTAACTGATCTGATTTCCCCATTCACACTTTGGACACTCATTTCATCCCCTTAGAGGTTCAGTTTTTAAAAACCCTGAAACAGGTATTTACTCACTTATTGGTAGGAATACTCCTGTGAAGTTTAGAATTAAATAGTCGAAACTGATCTGATTTTCCCATTCACACTTTGGACCCTCATTTCATCCCCTTAGGGGTTCAGTTTTTAAAAACCTTGAAACACGTATTTACTCATTTATTGGTAGGAATACTCTTGTGAAGTTTAGAATTAAATAGTCGAAACTGATCTGATTTCCCCATACAAACTTTGGACCCTCATTTCATCCTCTTAGGGATTGAATTTTCAAAAACCCTGAAACACGTATTTACTCATTTATTGTTAGAAATACTCGTGTGAAGTTTAAAATTAAATAGTCGAAACTGATCTGATTTCCCCATACAAACTTTGGACCCTCATTTCATCCCGTAAGAAGTCGAAGTTGCAAAAACCTGAAACACGTGTTAACTCATTTATTGTTAGGAATACTTCTGTAAAGTTTCGAATAAAATAGTCTAACTAATCTTGTTTCCCCATACAAACTTTGAACCCCAATTTCACCCTCTTAGGGCCTGAATTTTGAAAAATCCCCTCTTAGTGGATATTAACGTTATAAAAACCACCTATTGTGAAAAATTCAGCTCTCTAGGTTTAACGGTTTGGACTGGGCGTTGATATAAGTGAGTCAGTCAGTCAGTCAGTCAGGACTTTTATGTTTATATATATAGATTAAGCCCCGTTTTGTTGTGGTGTCATAATGTAGTTTTTTATTATTGCTGAATTTGACTTGGATCATTCAACATTTTTTACTCCTAATGGCCTTCGAAATGTGTGGTTAAAATCTTACGGATTCCTCGCTGGCACCCTTTATATATTTAGCTTATGCATATAGTAAGTTATTCATCTTGTGATAAATATGTCTTATAGAATTAAATATTGATTAAATTAAATAAAAAATATTTGATATGCTCTTCAGATCTCAGACTACGCGTTAATGAGGACCCTAACCCTCCCCAGACCTTATTTAGCCGTATTAGACCCTAATTTACTAGTTAGTAATTTACTAGTCTAGTAGTTAGGAAGTTAGCCTAATTTGCGATGACTTGTAATATTTTCGTTTTACTGAATTTTAGCCAATAGGGAGCGAAAGTGCATGGTTTTAATGAGGGCTTATAGGGATTTAATAAGGTGAGTTCGACTAAGATCGACAGGTTCGACACCGGGTAAGAACGTATGCGTAAAATAACCACATAAGCATAAATTTAAGCCATACGTTCTTACCCGGTGTCCGATCTTAGTCAAACTCACCTTAATTGAAGGCGCCTGCAACTTTAATAATAATAATTGACGATTTTAGTAAGTTGTAACACGGAGTGGCCCCGACTCCAAAATAAGATTAATTTTATTTATTGTATAAATTGAGTTGAAAAAAGGATAATTGAAAGTAATTTATAGGAACTGCTTAAATTACTATTTTTTTTTACTTTTCAGTGATTTTTGGAGTCGGTTAATATATTTTTTTTTTTTTTTTTTTTTTTTCTCTTTTTAGGTAATCGTTCCGTAAAAATTCTTCCCGTCATGATTTCAACGAGTGCAGACAAAAACAAAAGTATAATTACATTTTTTGTAAGTTCTTTTTTGAAGCCATTTAAATAATGTTACCGTGTTCACTACTTCTAATTTTATAAGTTCTCGTAATCACGGCACACGGTTATTTTCATCTAAAACTCCATTATCCAGACCACGTCTTAATCTGATAAAATACCATAAAGTCACCTTTTAAATAGATTCAATTTAATTTTTACAACTTTCACACACGCTACGATAAAATGTGTGAAAGGTCGTTCATATTTTCCACGGTAATGGCCTGGAAATTTTCATTGGCATTGGAGACGATGATAAAATTCTCGTAGACTCCTTAGCTTTGTAATATAATCCCCATAATATAAAATTACTAGGCAATCGTGAAATTACACGGCGTGCGATGTTCAAATAAAATATTTTTAGTTACTACATTCACAACTTCATTCCTGAAGGCGTTAGATGCGAAAAACTCCTATATCCATCCTTAGATATCACAACTTTTCTCGTATAAATAAAAACCGGCCAAGTCGAACTCGAGCACCGAATTTCGAGGGTTCCGTATAAAATATAAACTAAAAACGGCCGTATCTATGAAAATCCCGTGTTAGCAGAGCTCTACTCCTAAGCAAAATATACGCGTGTGGGGTATTTTTATATTGGTTAATGACATAGACAGACAGACATAAAAAAATAAGATTTTCAGATTTATTTCGTGGGTTTTGCTATAAAAGCTACCTTCATGCCAAATTTCAAGTTTCTAAGACAACTGCAAGCTTAGTACCTTATAGGTTTTCATGGCTGCCAATTTGTATGGAAACACCTTTTTACTATATCTTTGGATTGCGTAAACTTTAAAGCTTGATTTTTTTACAGGTTCAAAGGACCGAAGACATAAGTATTTAATGTTAATTTCAACTTTATACCCCCACGCGTTCCTAGGAAAAAGGGTCTTGACAGACAGACAGACGGACAACAAACTGCTCCTATAAGGGTTCCGTTTTTTCCTTTATTTCGTATTATATTAATAAAAGGAATGCTTTACCTTACTGATCGTCAAGTTATACCTAATTTTGCTGGAAGATTGTATTGTATTGTTTATTATTACTTAGCACTATTACAATTACATAATAAATAAGATACTTACTACTATATACAGTAACAGTGCAACCCTGTTCGGGTATTGCAAAATTGATTTAAGTAATTAATCAAATAGGTAGGTACACTCATGCACATTAATTTTAAACTTCTCAATAACTCAACTGATTAACTCGGTCGCATTACAAGCAGATTATTAACTATGTCAATACCTATATCTAAGGATGCTTATTATCAACTAGGTAGATCGGAGTATTTATTGCAAAAAGTATGTATATATATTAAAATTCCGTGATAAATTTTGACATCCATCAGTACAAACGTCTAGATGATTAGTTAATATACAATACGCAGACATGATTGAGGAAACCTAATCGTAAATACCTATATTACTTTTTTGGCTTTTAGTCCCTTTCACCAGAATTGTCTTTCTACAGCATAACCATAAACTTGAATAAGCACGACTAAAGCCTTCTTAAATTACAGTTAAAAGTTAATTTAATTACAAGGTAAACTCGCAAAACGCCGCGTAATTGGGAAAAGTGCCGTCAGCCTCGTAACTTGGTGTTAAGCTTGAGTAAGAGCCAAGATTAAGTGCAGCATGCAGCGAAAACGTAAAAAATAAAGTAAATATACCTACTTTTTCTCTTTAGAAGTAAATCTGTATATTTACAGACAATATATTACCTCCCTTTAATGCTTTAAATAACACAACAGTTCTAGACACAAGCTTAGCAAAATTTGTAGCATCCATACTTATAGCATGTCTGGAATATTAATCAGGGAGTTTAATTCATAACACATCGGCTTCTCTAAGCAAAAACAATTTACCACGAAGTTTATTTTGAAGCACCATATTAGTCTGCGGGAAACCTCCATATGAATATTGATGTGATCTAGAAATAATCATTATACTTAAATGTAAAAGCGAAAAACACGGTTTCTCAATTGCTTGCGTGTATGATAGTTGGTGCTAACATAAAATCTATAAAATGTAGAATCGTATATATCCACTGCAGAGTTTCACTACCTATTTCCCGAGTCCATCGTCAATCCCAGTATATCAAGGAGTTCTCATATTGAAAAGGAGTCTGGGAAGCTTCTAAATACTATTCGTTAAAGAGTGTCCTATCAATCTTCTGACTCCATCATCACGAACCTTTTTTCCAACGGTAACCAAATTCAAAATTTATTTAAAACTTCATTCTGCAAGTAGGCCTCGAAGGTACTTTTACGTGTCTGGTTTTGCAATAAACAAAAAACATACACAATCTAGATGATGACTTTATAGTTCATAACATTATTAATGCAACAGACAAATACCTGGGCACATTTTACAGGCATGTTCACGATTGGACGATTTCCAAAAGTCCAAATAAAATGCTACTTATTTATGTATACTTGAAAATTTAGTTGTCTAGTTTCAAATCCAAAGAATGTTAAACATTGAAATAATTTTTCTATTCTTTTATTATTTGTGATTAACGAAGGTCGCCAGAGTCTACGTCAAAACCAAAAACTGCCTCAAGCAAGACAAAAACAACTAACACGGCCGAATAACGAAAATGTTACCTACTTAAAATTATAATTTTAATCCGACAATCTTAGGTAAATCGTGTTCATTTAAGACAACGTAATTTCAAATCACTTTGATGTCAACTGTATCATAGTTTTCTTTCTTACTTTGTATATATATATATATATATATATATTTATAGTAGTATGTATGTTTAGTATATGTATATGTTTGTTTGTTTTTATTTATTTTGTATTATATGTAATCTTATCTCACCACCTACTCATTTCTAGCTATTTTATGTCATTTCCGTTACCCAAAGGTTGTCTGGAAGAGATCGCTCTTTAGCGATAAGACCGCCTATTGTTTACCTATTTTATGTTAAGGCTCTATTGTATTGCTTCTATTGTTGGTGTGCAATAAAGAATTGTTGTTGTTGTTGTTGTAATTTAGGAACAAGGTCGTTTAAACACAGCCAAGGCAGCAAATCACCCCCGGCTAGCCTCGACCTAAAATATCAAGGGAACAAATTATTCATATTCTAGCTTTGTCTTTTAACTTGCCTTAGGTACACTGTATTAGTATATAATTGGCCGTTATTTATATAAAAACCAGCCAAGTACGAGTCAAACTGCACAGGCGCACCGAAGTAGGTTTGCTAGAATGTAAAGTTTGTCTATCAGGGCTGAGGTGTTAAAATATATAATATGTTATAAACGGCCGTATCAATGAAAATCCAGTGTTAAAAGAGCCTCGCTCTTAAGCAAAATGTACGCTGGGGTCTTTTATATTAGTTACTGATATAGAAATACAGATGTTTCTCTTTGGTTGTGCCATAAAAACAACCTTAATGCCAAACAAGCTTCTAGAGCAGCGGAAAGCAACACAACACAAAGATTGAAACATCTTTTTAATGACTGTATCTTTTGATTGCAATAACAACAAAGTTCGACATATATTAAAATCTCAGATCTTTCATCATTGGTAAAGTAAAAGTTCGAACCAAACGAGTCAAGACCTGTCTCCCACAAACAAAAGACAATCGTGGAACTCCAATTTCTCCGATGCTATTTACTACTGGCCAGTATTGTGCCAAGGAGGTTCGCCGCGTTACACTGTAGAGTCGGTTTACGGACGATAATTTTACGTGATAACGTCGTAACAATAAAAAATTGATGAAAAATTGCATACTTTTAGGAACTCACAAGCCGAACGCTTAGGCCGATCGTGCCTTTCTATCGCGTGTTCTGCGCTCTCGCTTGCACGCTCGGCTCAGGCGGAACGTGAACGTGACAATGAGTCATGCTTTTTCGTGCGTGCAGCCGGCGTTCATCGATTTATAAAACGTTATAACGTCAAAATTATTCAGTGATGATAATATATGACTTGCCATTTCCAGTAGATTAATGCTTTATAGTGAACGTAAAAATAAAATCGGTTCTTAAGATATTACCTACGTTACGTATTCTCGCGTTTAATTTCATTATGCATTCATTTCATTAGCCGGATACCCAATTATCCAAACATTCCTTATCAAATAATTTGTGAGCTGGTTTTTACGTGCGTGGCAACCCCATTTCAGTTTTTGTATTTATTATGATTGAACATATCGGAAAATTGTGATCATGTTTATTTTACGACAACCCGGCGGGGTCAATGAACGATGCTGAGTTAGAAATTTTGATTCTTAGAAATATTGATACACGTTATCCATCGAATTAGTCAAGTTAATATGCACTACTAAAGAGATTTGAGGCTTAATCTGATGTGCATATACGAAAATTTGAAATTGCTTAAATATTTAACACTTCTAATAATGTACTAGTACTATACGCGAGTCGTCACGTTTGTTACGTTGTCAGGAGGTCTCAAATAAATGGTTACCAAGTTTATTTTGCTATTTAAATAAAATCAGTTAAAATCCATTTCTCGGCAGTAATAATTACGAAGGCTTGTATAATGTGGAGTAGCTACGTATTCTGTGTGTTCTACTTTATTTTAATAATTACGTAGAACTTAATCATGAAAAAAATCCAAGACTGCGACTGGGGGAACCAGTGCCTTGTCAATGTCCGGAGCGCACGCTTTGCGAACTGAGCTACAGAGTCCAGTAAACTTGTCTTCGAATTTTGTCAATATTTGTTACAAGATCAGCATTTTGCATTTTAACCGACTCTTTTGCCTTTTTTTAGAAATTTAATGTGCCAATACATTTTTAGGATTCCGTTCCGAAAAACACTTTAGGCACGGGCCTAAAGGTTACAAACGGAATGCTGTTTTTTATCTAGCTGTCGTTCTCTGTCTGGTACACGACGCTAACACAAAAACTTTAATAGGTGGACACTCAACATTTGCACAGAAAGTGAATTACTGTGACCATTATAAAATATAACAATCATAATTTCAATATAGAAGGGGTCCCCATACAACTGTTTTCATCGGCGTAATTTGTGTTACATTTTGTTATATTTATAAATCAAACCGGACCAAAACGTTTCGACTCGAACGAGGCCGATTTTCAATTTGAAATTTTCATATTGGGAACTTGCGTATTTTTTTTTTATAATGCCCATTAATAGGGTACATGTATGCATGAATTTTTTTATCGCTTTTCTTAACTAAATATTAAAATACCGTAAAAACTTCAAAATGTGAAATTAAAACTTAAATCGGCCAAGAAATACGCAAGATATAGGCATTTGAAACTACTAATTAGACAGAGAGGTCCGACGTGCACTGTTACGTCATAGTGCACTCCGACCATATAAACTCCGTATTAAATTCTGTTTTGCTAGAACGAGATAGAATGAAATGTTTGATGGCTTATATCTCTGTTATTTTTATAGTTATTCGAAAAATTCTTTTTCTCTCCTGTTTGTTACATGAATGAGTTTTTTAATAAAGCAATAATTAAAATTCATGAATATTCCCTCAGTTTCTCATAAAGAGAATTTTCTCAAACATGCAATGAAATGTCGTCATTACGTGCGTTAAAACAGGCTTCAAAGTATCCCGTTTCGGGCGGAACAACCTGAGAGCACTGTAAAGGAATTTCATACAAAATTGAAGGCCTAGGCCGGGAAGTATTTTTTTTTAAATTTTAATGTAAATATGGCGTCTGTGTCATGAACAGGCTAAACAGCAGAAATATATTTTTTTCTAGCGGCTGAATGGTTATCGGACCAAAAATATCCGCGTCAATGCCTATTACACACGAACTGCTATTAAGAAAACAAATCTGTATTGTTCATATCATCATCATCATCATGTCAGCCGTAGGACGTCCACTGCTGGACACAGGCCTCCTCAATTGATTTCCACATGGGCCGGATAGAGGGGACCCGCATCCAGCGAGCCCCCGCAACCCTAATCAGGTCGTCAGACCACCTTGCGGGTGGCCTGCCCACGCTGCGCTTGCCGGTACGTGGTCTCCACTCTAGAACCTTTCTGCCCCAACGGCCGTCGGTTCTTCGTACTATGTGCCCTGCCGATTGCCACTTCAGTTTGCTTACCCTGTATGCTATGTCGGTGGCCTTGGTTCGTCTACGGATCTCCTCATTCCGGATTCGATCTCGTAGAGAAATACCGAGCATAGCCCTTTCCATAGCTCGTTGAGTAACTCTGAGCTTCCTTAAGAGGCTGATAGTCAGAGACCACGTCTCGGCTCCGTAGGTCAGCACCGGTAATACGCACTGATTGAAGACTTTCGTCTTCAAGCACTGAGGTATGCTGGACGAGAAGACACTTCGCAGTTTCCCAAACGCTGCCCATCCGAGTTGGATCCGTCGATTAATCTCTTTCTCGAAGTTGGACCTGCCTAACTGGATTGTTTGTCCTAGATAGACATATTCGTCAACAACTTCGAGGACCGAGTTACCAACCAATACTGGGGTGGGCGCTACATGGACATTCGACATGATCTTCGTCTTGTCCATGTTCATCTTAAGGCCCACCTGTTGGGATACTCTGTTGAGATCTTCGAGCATCGTACCGAGATCCTCCAGCGTCTCTGCCATGACCACGATATCTATATTGTTCATATGTTGATGATTAATTTTAAAATAATGTTTTTACGTAAGTCACCAGAGACCATAGACAATATTTAAAATCCTCTGCATTTATTTTATTTATTATAGAAATTAAGATTCTTATTATGAAGGTTGTGTATAACGTGCCTAATACCTAGACGACTTCTTGGCTTAAAAGACTAGATACCAGGCCATAAAATTCCTTAAAAAAAAACGGACGCCTTCAGTAAAAAACCAAACATTATGGAGGGATTCAAGGGAAAATTTAAAACACTTTTGTCGTGTAGTTTTTTGAGTGGTGCTTTTTTTATTTTATTGCATATGTTTGAGAAAAGCACTATACTGCCGTGAAAAGTGCTTGCCGGCTTCTTATCACTATCCGGCCTCCCTACGGTCGGCTGTCTATACCTACTCACCGGGCAAGCCCTTGTTTCCCGGCGTCTGCAGTAATGTACTATTATGTATATGAGGGACTAATAGGTATTAAGCATTAGGAACGTCGGAAATGAAAGTCAAAGTCAGACAGTATCTGTGGGTATCAGCTATGAGGTCATTTCTTTATTGTTGAAACAAGTCTTTCATGTTTAGCCATGAAAAACTACCTTTCAGTATATAAATCGTTGTTCCGTTTTTTTTTCTTCATTCCTGTGAAAAAATGTTGAATAGTAGGTACTTTATCTATTATTTAATCTACTATTAAAAAATACGATGTGCATTGACAATGAAAAAAAAGTACCTATTGTTTACACAGTAATTACCATTTTCCTCATTTCAATCTTACTCACATGACCAATCACATGCATATGTTTACATAGATCGCTCAATCTTCCACGCCGCAGCGTTGAACATATTTATCAGAACAACTGAACAAATAAAGGATTCAATTGAAAACGTATCTGATCTATAAATAAAGGCTATATCACTCGGAGTTCTGCAAACAAAAGGATTCCAAGAACCTAAATGCATTCTGAAGAGGTCTCATTTTTTCTTCGTAAGTGCTTTTCAACAAATATTAGATTTCTTGTTAGAATCGTTGGGTTAAAATGTTGAACGTAACATTTTATACGGCAAATCAAGTTAAATGTGATATAAATAAACTAAATAATACTATTTTATGCCATCGTTATATATTGTATGCTTTTTCAGTCGAGTACTGCGTTTAGGAAACAACGCTTGTTGACTGGCTTAACTAAGGTATATGAGACTTACGAAGCTAATTACATAACTATTGTTTAGAATACTTTTTGTGCAATGAAAATTCACTATAGTTCTGCGCGGAGTTGTAGAATATTTTAGTTTTCAATACCAGAGAGTATACAGTGACGGTCCAATCTAAACAGTATGCCTTTATAGTACACTATAGTATAAAATAGTATATTGTTTGACAAGGGGCTAAAATAAGCCATAAGTAAACGAAGTGATTATTTGGACGAGCTCAAGAAGTGAGCGAGGACAAATATGTCTGAGTGTCATAATGGCTTTTAGCCACGTGTTAAACACTCTGCTTTTCACTTCGACTGCGAGAAAATAAAAAAGACTTAACATTAAAATTGCATATTTCATGAAAAACTGAAAGTACAGTTTGAGCAATTCTATCAGAAAGTTTGGCCAACCTGATCAGGTTGGTTTGTTTGTTTTTAATTATTCGTAAGGAGTATGTAGCTGGGCGCAAGTATTTTTTTTCAGTGTCATAGAAATTTGTATGGGATTATATGGCTTTCTTTTAAACCCAAGGGGCTAAATGTACTATTTTAGTCTCGCTTCGCGAAGCTAATATGACGTACTTTTTGAGCAGGACAAGTGAGAAATATAATTAATGCACAAATAATACGATTCAATACAATGCAATTAGTGCTATGGCTTATGGTCGCGGTTATCCAGTGATAAATAAATGAAAAGGCATCTGTACGAGTATATGTTGGAAAGTGATACTGATATGTCAGGGATTATTTATCAATTCACCGATCTTATTCCACATTATTAAAACTACTACGTAATAATAACGAATAATATATAGCTGAAGTTGCGAGCTTTCTAGAAGCAGGTTAATAAAATTCTTAGCAAATAATACTCGAGATAAAAATGAAAGACACTCTCGTCTGAGAATTCAATAAGTTGTGTACTTGTTCATATACTGGGCAGTATAGAGAAGCATATAAAAAAAAAAAAAACAAGTTGTCATTATGACCTTAGTAAAGTTATTACGCGTAATATTTCGACAATTTCTATCATTTTATTATGATAGAACATATTTATAACTAGAAGGTTGGCAGAATGTAATTAACGGAGGAAAGAGTTATAACGCCTTTTTTTAGCGTAGTCAGAAAAAAGAAAAAGAGAGTATTTAACAGTGTATGATGCCAGTGATAACTAAGGGGACGGTAACGTGGTCGCTCGCAATCTTCACGGGGTCGAACTTACCCTATTTGGCTTGCCTACTGTATTTACCTTGTTTAGTTAAGATTTTAGTATTAGGTAAATCATGGTTGCGGCGCAAGTTTAGAAAAACTGATTGTGGTTGGGCTGAAGGCATAAGATCGCGCGGTCGTTCACCAAGAAGATGGACCGATCAACTGAAAGACTCGTCGTCCTCCAAATTCTACACGGTTGTGAGAGACGCGCTAGACAAAACCCGATGGAGGCAGATCATCCGCTCCATAACCCACATGCTGACCACGATTCTCAGATATAAGGGACCGACCCCAGAGAGAGAGAAGTCATAGTTGGAGACTGAAACCCTTCTTTTTCAGGTCTGGCTGATTCTCGATCCAATTTACTCAGTCCAATTTATTTTGTCCGTAAGAAGACGTCACGCAGCAAACCAGCACCATCTTCAATCTTCAGTTCAGCGAGACGACGAGCGACGTGGGTTCACCTCGGCAGCCAGCAGCGGAAAAGGCCGCGCGCATATTCGTGAATTGTTTTATAGGCGCGCGAGAGTACACGCACACAACCGCAGATCGCGTGACGCCATGCGATCTGCGCGCAACAACATGCTATCTCTCTTTTCTCGTCGCTGCGGTACATACACTAACTGCAGTGTACATTTTGTAAATATAATAGGCTAATTTTGTAAATATAAGATTCCAATATTCTACTGTCAACGGTGTTTAAATCTCCAACCTATTTTCCCTAAAAGGTGTATGCACCCCTTACAGTGGACTAAAGACCTGGTAAAGGTCGCTGGAGTCCACTGAATGCGGGTGGCATAGGACCGGTCGTGGCGGTGTTCTTTGGAAGGTCTACTCGTAGATCCAGCAGTGGAACTCTTTTGGCCGATGATGAGAGGATGTAAGTAAATTTTTGAATTTGTTTCGGTGGCTCCACCAGCCATCAGAGCAGTTCTGCCGTAAGGACTGTTCAGTTCAGAGCACAAAAAAGAAATCATTGATTTTTTACAAAAATCTTGATTTTTTACCACCATGATCTTGGTGATTTTTAAAGTGAATTTCATCACTAAGAATCTATATTCTTTCGGATCCTTTGCGTTTTCAAGAATAAAGAAATCATTGTTGGTGGATTTTCTGAACCTAATTACTCGATTAAGGGCATTTTCATAAAAACGTGCAACCCGTAATTTTGGCTTCTAGTTACAGTACCGTCACGAATTTTTATGCCCCTAAGAAAAATATGTGTTCCGATATATTTGCCGCTTTGGATGAATTAATAAATAAAATTTACGGGTCAATTTTACATAAATCGAACTAGTCCCATGGTAAGCTCAATAAGGCTTGTGTTATGGATACTAGACGACGATATGTTTAATACATAGAAAACATCCAAGACTCAGGAACAAAGGTCAGAACAAGGCAGCGTTACTACCACTGAGCCAAACCGGTCGTCAAAATTGGTTGGATGCTACAGACTAATTGATACTGACTAGCAATTTTGATTATTTTTTTCCAAAGTATATATTAGTTTTGTGACGCGGTTTTCGGTACCTTTTGTATGCGCGTCACAAAGCTGACGATGAGATATTTTTTTTCTATATAACCCAAGTAGCAAAATTTACTCTTACAAATATCCTAAGACCAAATTTTCTGTACTCTTACAGTACACTTTGAAACGTCTGTAAGTGTGGAATTGGGCGCACTTTATAAGAGCATTTCTGCTTCTAGTTGTTGTATAATGGTCTTATTAAGTGTGTTTTTAATCCTAAGATCATCTTGCTAATGCTGTTGTAAGGACAATTGGACTTACAAGTATCTTACAGTAGCATGCTGCAAGGTTAATAAGCCTAAAGTACTCTTACTAATACCGTCCTTAGTGTGATTCTCCTTATATTCCTCTGTGTGATCTTATTGTAAGAGTATTAGTAGTACAACCTGTCGAAGAGGCCAGAAAACGTTCGGACAAAGTGAAATATTAAAAAATATATAAATCCTGGTAAGTCTATAGTTTTATATGTACTCTTACTAATGCTAACTGTTATTTCTTTGACTGCAAATAATCTTGGTATTATATTGATGAACAACTTGCGAAGTACATTTCCTTGATAGTTTTGTAATGTTATTAACAATATGTTTACGGGCCCTTCTGGAATGTCTCTAAAATATTAATTTTCACTTAAATTATTAGCGAAATTGAAAGGTGGTTCAGGAAATGACACTGTCGAAGCAGTTAAAAGTACAATTACTCTTGTTTAAGGTGCATGTAAGGCTGATATTTCTTATTTAACACTCGTGAAGTCAATGTCAAGCCTGTCGCTCTTGTTAAACACTTATCTAAGGCTATCTACCGGTGGCCATGTTAGTCAGTCAGTATATCAGCCATGCGATACTCTTAATAAAGAATGCCAAAGATCTTATAAAAGACTTATAACATGCTCCTACTCTTACATGTGGCTTAGACAAGACCAATTACACTTTATATTGGTTGGTATTAAAGAAGTTGTAAACACATCATTAGTAAGAGCAAAAAGTCTGATAAAACACTTACTATAGACTCAACTAAGAACGAACTGACTTCTAAGGTGCTTTACTAAGTTTAAAATTCTCAAGACCAATTAGGCTTATAAAATGCACTTGTAAAACCTTTGTTCTGATAAATGTTTTACAAGAATTTCTTATATACGTCTACAAGAGTACGTAATAAGTTTAAATGTTCTCAAGACCAAATATTCTTATAAAATGCACTTGTAAAACCTTTGTTCTGATAAATGTTTTACAAGAATTTCTTATATACGTCTACAAGAGTACGTAGTAAGTTTAAATGCTCTCAAGACCAAATAGTCTTATAAAATGCACTTGTAAAACCTTTGTTCTGATAAATGTTTTATAAAAATTTCTTATATACGTCTACAAGAGTACTTAATAAGTTTAAATGTTCTCAAGACCAATTAGTCCTATTATATGCCTTTGTATGATGTACATTCTTATTCAGGATACATATAAACCTCTTATAATGTCTTAGTTCTTACATAGACATGTTTGTACAACAATTTTGCTAGTTGGGAAATTTCCGGTTCATTTTCTTTATTCGTGAAATTGATTGCGATCGTATTATGAGTAAATGACGTATGACGCCAAAAAGTCTATAATCTGAGCCAACAAGTGGGGATAGTTACGTTTTTCTTTAAATGCCCTTAAAAATAATACATTTATTGGAAAATCATACATTTCGATAACAAAAAACAAGTAGCCGATTAATCGTAAGCTTATGTGAAAATGAGTGGACTGGGCAACAATTCACGGTTCACCGAATTCCTATTGACTTAATCCGACGCGATTGTTAAACAGAACTGCTGACCTGTGGCCTGGTTTGCGGTTTGGACCTAAACAAATAACACTTCAAGTACCGATAAATTGCGGTTAAGTTTAGCTGGGTTTCATTTTACATGTACGCCAATTAAAGGTAATCATAGTATTGCAAAGCGTAGCGAAGTTGCACCGTCTCACCAAGGTGCAACTTCGCTGAGAGCAGGCGGGGCGGCAGGCGAGGCAGGCAAACGCCAAAAGTATTAGGCCTGACAGACCTGCATATATTTGCGGTATTTGCTGTAGAGATCCATTTAGCCCTGATGCCCACCCTGTCAATAAGGCTCATAGTCACCACCATGGAACATAGGGCTGGCTCGTTTCTCGCTCACAGAATTGGAATATCAATAAAAAAGGGGGAAGGCAGCTAGTCTAATGGGAACCCTACCCACTGGGTCAGATTTGGGCGATTTTATTTAAGCGTGTTTTATTTTATATTATTTTATTGCTTACATATTCAATGTAAATAACTTGACTTGAGTTCTAATTCTGAGTATTAAATTAAAAACATTGAAACCAAAAATACTTGAATAGAGACCCAGAAAGGACATTAGAAGATGCAGCATACAACCGCAGCACCGGGTGGATTCTCTTGGTTATATATTGGTTTGGACGACCGGTTTGGCTCAGTGGGAGTAACGTTGCCTACGAAGCTGAAGGTCCTGGGTTCAAATCCCGGTAAGGGCAAATATTTGTGTGATGAGCATGAATATTTGTTCCTGAGTCTTGGATGTTTTCTATGTATATAAGTAAATATATCTAGTCAATGTATCATCGTCTAGTACCCATAATACAAGCCTTATTGAGCTTACCATGGGACTAGTTCGATTTGTGTAAAAATTGTCCTGCAATATTTAATTTATTATTATTATTATTTTTACATATTTGGCGACACAGTGGTCGGGACTGGATGAGTCGAGCATAGGATAACCAAGAGTAGAAGAGGAAAGTGACCTACTTCCAAGATTGAATCGCCATTTCCATACTTAAATACGACTTCAACATATAGACATTTCATTTTTACAACTTTATACCTAATATGGACAGTAGACATTCGTAAAAGTATTGCCAATAATAAAGGCTCGATTCTAAAAGATATTTTACTTAAAAAACGCACGATTAATCAAGGAGATCTTATAACAGAGCCTTTAAACTCAGATTGTAATCGCAAATATCAAATAAAACACTAAAACTTCAGTCCTTAATATTTTCAACCGCTTAATAATGTTTCTCTAGCTCTTAATTACGCCTCCCGGTTGCTTTCATAACCGTTTTATGTTTAAAAAAGCTTATTTCTCTAGAGAAATCGCATCAGTTAGGACTTTCTGTAAGCCAGACAGTTTTCTCCGACTGGCTTGAGGTCTAGACGCTCGGAAGTGTGCCAGCCAAGCTTAGAATATAAAAGAACGGTACAACAACGGTCTGACTGGTTGCGCGGCTAAACCACATAGCTTCTCTTTGGGTGACTTTTTTTGCGACTAAGTTTTTACTTTATACTTTTGTCTAAGAATAAGTATGTAAATTAATAACAAACTGCTCCGACTGCAACCGTCTGCACAAACCGTAGTCCATATATTTCAACCTTTAAACACATACCTTTTTAAATATCCGTCAAGGTCCTCTATGCACCAAAAGAGATCGTCGCTAAATCAAATAAGTAAGTAACTGACGATTAAGATTTTGTAATAGAGCTAAAATACGGAACCAAATGCTTATGATCTACTAGGGTTTTGACAAAAGTCATCTGGTGGGAAGTTGTTGACATTGCTGACCCACTGCATATATGTTACGGTCACATTATACAATGTTAAAATTCTATGAAGTTAAATTTGCTATCGTGCGATTTAAAAGCATCGCTCCAGATAGCCAATTCCTTCCGGCATCTGTATTTTCATAGGCCTGCAACTTAATACTTTAGAGGCTCTCTAGTCTTAATTTGGTGCCTTTTGTGTAAGCGTGCTTTTCACAGCCCATGTTCGGGGTGCCGACCCTGCAACTGCGCTACTACTCTCGTAATTTTAAACAATACTCTCTCAATCGTCATCGATTGGTTAGATCTTCACAACCTCGGAATAAACATAGAAAAAACAAAGATAATGCAATTCAAACCACACCAAAAACGTAGTTTAAATATAAATTTTACATATAATAATCAAATCTTAGAATGCACAAATTCATCTAATCTTCTTGGTCCACAAATAGATACAAACGTAAACTGGAAATTTCATATTCAGAAAATGATCTCCAAATTGGCTAAATTTACTTATGCCCTAATGGAAGTTAAAAAACATGCCGACCTTAAAACCGCTTTATGTGCTTATCACGCATTCGCCCATTCCTGGCTCCGGTACGGTATTTTCATTTGGGGTAATAGCACACATATACAAGACATATTCATCCTGCAAAAGAAATGTATCAGAATTTTAGTTAACATAAAACAAACTGAAAGCTGCAGAGCCCATTTCAAAGAACTTAATATACTTACTTTGACCTCCACCTATATACTCGAAGTATGCAAATTTTTCAGAAAATATTCCCATCTTTTCCCAACACTAAAAGACCCGAAAACCAGTAACTTGCGCCCGAGAGAAAATATTCCTGTCCCATTTTCCAAATTAAAAATCCATAGTTCTAGTCCATATATAATGTGCATTAAAATTTACAATAACCTCCCAAAAAATATAAAGAACGAGGAAAAACATACCGTATTTAATAGAAAGCTGACCAAATATTTGGCAGATAATTGTTTTTATACGCTGCAAGAGTTTTTTGAAAGCCATATCAAATGATATGTGTAGAGACTTATTTATATACATTTATAATGTTAAAATTGTATTTGTCCCGTAAAATATAAAAGTTCTGTTATAACGAATCGAACGAAAAAATATCGGTTATTATATATGAAGAGAATACCGGTTTCCGAGCGACTATTCAGAACGACTATTCCCAAACCCATCCATATAGAAGTTCGTCCTTAAAAAATCTCTGCAGATTTAATTGATACCTCGACTTGGCCCTGTTTTCACTTCTACGTTTAGGCGAAATTAAAATCTTCCCCGAGGTGTACAAATCTGTCTTCCGCGCACAAAGACTTAAGTCACTAACTTTTTCATTTACGAATCTACTTTTTATTAAATAAGACTAGTGGGGATTAATTGAAACGTTACCAAGTTTTTATTAGTCTCAGGTACAGTCAGCTGCACAAAGATTACCCGTCAATAGAGTTACGAGAAGTAATTTTTTGAACGGACTAATTGTGTATATCTTTTTGTAGCTAAATGTATGTGTGTTTTAATGTTCGGTACTCCAATAAAAAACACACGTTTTGTAAGATTACTTTGTTGTCTGTTAAACGTCTCATTCTAGATAACCAAATCCTATCAAATTCAGGCTATCTGTTGATCAAATCAGATTTTAACGTTTTTCCGACCAACGTGGAATAAGATCTTTTCCGAGAAATATTTCAATTAATGAATATAAATATATCTGCCCATCACAGGAACAACAAGGTAAGTTATTTGTACTTATCCATAAAAATAAAATAAAAAATATTCTCCTACATTGTCAAACTTATATTTGTAGGTGGAAACATCCCTATTGTACATCGCGCGGTCTATACCATTTACGATAAATAACCCTCTTTTCGCTTCAAATTAATCTGATAAAATGTAATCTATAACCATCTGTAGTTGCCCAGCTACGTGAGAACAAAAAAAAGTTTAACAACGACACATACAAACATACAAGCGACCTTTAAATATCACTTATATTTTTCTGAAAATATCATTGCACAGATATTTCATTTTTACAACTAACTAATAGTATCGATAATTATTTTAACGAAAAAACCGCGTGATTTGCAAAATGTAATTCAATAACCGTAACATTTTATGAACTTGTATGTATGTTTTTTAATAGGATTGTGTCATTTCCGCTACCTAAAGGTTGTCTGGAAGAGATCGCTCTTTAGCGATAAGACCGCCTATTGTCTCCCGTATGTTATGTTAAGGCTGTATTGTACTGTTTCTGTTGTTGGTGTGCAATAAAGAATTGTTGTATTATATTGTTGGGGCACAGAGCATATTTTTTCAATACGACCTATAAGCTTTTAATACGGTGAAAGCTTTCTGATGTCACTGCCAAAGGGCTGTTTTCTTTGTATTATGCCTAAAACGAATAAGGAATGTTTCATTTTCCTCATAATAATAACATGGGAACTGTTGACAAACACTCGCGACGAAAATCACGATTCTTGACTTTACAAAAACGAAACAAGATTACAAGGAAATCATTTTAAATCCTGCAAACCCACATGAGGACCAAACTAAATAATGAAAAAAAAAACAGTCAAACATAGAACCTCCTCCTTTTAGGGAAGTCGGTTAATTAATAGCTAATGATACATTTGAGTATTTTTTTAGTTTCACCCTTAATTAGATGATGTTAAAGCTCGTGCATATTTTTTAATATATTATATTACGGGTAGGCATGTTTCCCAAACTGTATTTTCCAAGTGTTTCCCTTTGGTTAACATTTTCTCTAAAACCGTAATTTTTTAGAGCTTTTTTAAACTTAAAAAAAAACTAACCTAACCTATTGCTTTCTACACAATTATTAAAAAAAACGTGTCAAATGAAACAGTGTGGAAAAAAATAATTATGCGAAATAAAAAGGGACTCTATTTTCATAATGAGTTTTTAATATTTTTTGTGCAACTTAAATTTATTAAAGTTAAAATTACGTTATTTTTGAGCACTGCAAAAATTAAATGTTACACGTTATCACAGAAGCATTTAGTTACCATTTCCAATGTTAATAGAGATTATTACGAAAAACCCAAAATTTTAATGTTATGCTAACACTAGTTAACATTATAATTCAGTTAGTAAATTGCAGTGCCTTATCAATATTTACTTAGGAGTCGTAATATATACGCAAACACAAAATTTGATTTCATTGGAATAGTAAATTGAGTCACCAGATAGCGTGATTGAGCCACTGGTAACGTTTGAGTTGCTCAATGTAAGTACTTGAGAAATACTTACATTGAACAACTCAAACGTAGATTTTTTACGAATATCTTGATGTTGTACCATCACGATCTCCGTGATTTTTAAACTGAATTTCAGAAGAAAAGCGGGTTAAATGCAAAATGCAAAGATCATGTTACAAATAGTGACAAAATTTGAATACAAGGTGACTGGAATCTGTAGCTCAATTGGCAGACCGTGCGCCCCGGCAAGGCACAAGGCAGTTCAAATCCAGTCGGACCTTGATATTTTTTAATTATTTAGATCTTCTTTTTAATATATTTTGAATATAACTCAAACGTAGATAAGAATTTATGAAAATTATACATACATGTACAGGGAATTAATATTGAGAACCAGTTTTGAAACTCAATAGTAACTAGAATTATACAAATAAACGTGTCCCATTAAGGGCCTGCATCGTCATTCATATTTATTATTCATCGTAAACCACGCCCCAAACGTCGGGGTATAAGGGACGCATTTATTGCTTGCGCTTGGGGTTTGTAAGCGCCAGATGTAAGAGTACAATGAAATCGTAGATATATTGGTTAGAAACAAATACGTTTAGTACCTTTATATTATTTTAGTCGTATCTTAAAAAGTGACTCATGAGCTCTAACCATGGCAACGAGACACAGAGGAAGAGTTGACTGACCCTAATATAAATGCAAAAAAAAAATGTAGGATTGCCTCATTTTCACGAATTAGAGTAGTCTAAGTTTGCTTTTAGTCCAAAAACGTTTAGAACGCGATTATGCTCATCACAAAAATGTTTGCCCTTACCAGGTTTTGATCCCAGTACCGCCAGCTTCGCAAGCAACGTCATTACTGCTGAGCTAAACCGGACGCCCAAACATCAAGTAATGAACCTTTTTTTTCAATTTCTTACCATATGATGAATGGGTTTTGATTTAACGTATCATTAATTCAATGTAGTTATAATTAAGAAAATATGTTCTCATATTCATGATCATATTGAATGGGTCATTTTTTGATTTTATTTTGCCATAAGATCACATTCGAGAGCTTTTACTAATCTCAAAGCTGTTCTCAAAAGCTTTACGGAAGCCAGTAATGGATGCAAAAAAGCTCCAACGTATGAGGCTTTACGTACGGATGCTGATTAAAACCTATGGCTGGGGATTAAGTCATGCCAAAATTAAAATTTTATATGCAAACTGTTTTTTGTAGATGGTTGAATTGCGCTAGAGATAAGAGTTTATTATTTATTTTTTATGCCCAAATTATTGAATGTGGAAACAGATAACTGTTACTTCTTACTTCCTAAAATATCAATCTTTTGTTTTCTAGGATAATAGGGTAGTGCAATCTGGTTTTAAGAATAACAGAAACAGAATAGGTATGGCTTGTTCTGTTAAGTTCTTTTTATACGAACACATTTAGAAAATAAGATAATGATTTGATAGTATACAATAACACGGAAAAGCGAAAAGCTATGGATCGAAGGTCATTTAGAGCTGTAAGCCCCTTAATGTACCTTATAATAATAACATGAGCTGTTCATGAGTTTTTGTGGTTCCGTTTTGGTACGGAATAATCATAGTAACGGAACCGTATTAAACCGAGGTATCTGTCTGTGTATCTGTCTGTCCGTTTTCCTGTCTGTAACAGGCACATAGGGCTCTATTTATTGAACCGTAATAACCTGTGGCCGCAATAACAACAAATAAAAAAAATGGATGTCTGTAAATTCGGTTTACGGACGATAATTATACGTGATAAGAAAACATTGATGAAAAATTGCATTCTTTTTGAATTCATAAGCCGAATACTAAGGTCGATCGTGTCTCTCTACCACTTGTTCCGCGCTCTCGCTTGCACGCTCAGCTCAAGCAAAACGTGACTCAAGGCGGAACGTGACAATGAGTCATCCTTTTTCGTGCGTGCAGTCGGCGTTCATCGATTTGTAAGACGTTATAATGTCAATAAAATAAAGTAAAAATCTGTTGGCTATAGATATCATACTAAAGTGTATTTAATCGGGATGTTTTTGTACAATAGTGCATGAGACCGTCTCGCACTCGGCCGGTTTTTTATTATAAGAGCTTTCATACTAAAAAAAATCTTACATTTTTTAATTACTCTTGTTTTACATCCAGACGTGATTTTGTTTTGTTTGCTTTTAATATGAACGGGTTATCTCCTTCTTTATAGGACTTGAATGGGTTATCAAGTTTAGTGTTGGCACCAAAAAAAAAGATAATCGATCGCATGGTAGGGTTTAACAGGGATTACTTACGTAACTCGACTGCCCTGACTGTGCGCGTGTATCGAAACTGGAATTAGGCTTACTCTGAGGTTCATTGGAAAAGGGAATAACTTTATTTTATGTTCCTCAAAACTGATATAATCACCACGTATTCTTGAAACTTCTAACAGTTCAATTCAGCAACAACTGAAGCATGCTTGGATCTTTGGTTCAATTTCGCAACTATGTACCTGCATATTGAACAGCGCCAAGCCAAACGGCAAACTGCGGGAAGTTCCCTCGTTAAGACTTGGCCAGTTATTTATCGTGGTATTGAAATTGAAACACAGGCAGACAGATCCTTTGAGATCGTCTGATCATAGAAACGGATACAAGATTATAAAAGGGAGGGGAGAAGAAGTATATTTTAGTGATTTCGCTTGCCGAGTTCAATAACAACGCAACTCAAATTTGGGGATTTTAAGTTTGATGCGGAATTGTGTTCAAAATCAGACAACGTATCTAATAACGTATATATACGCTCAGGCTCCGATTCTGGTTCCGGTTCCGTTTTCGGTTCCGATAAACTTAATTGAAAACATCTGGTTCCGCTTTCGGTTCCGATAAAACCACATCCGTTACATCACTACAATACATACCTCGCCGGGAAATATGGGGTTGCCCGCCTCAGACCTATTCGGCCTCGCTTTGCTCGGCCGTCTATATGTCTTCGGCCGGCAAACCCTTTCGTCCCGGCCTCTGTAGTAATGTACCGATATCAGCTGACGGTCTCGTTGGGTGCGTGACAAAAAAAATATACAGCGTCTGTCACTCTCAGATTCACATAATAGGCATGATGAGTGGGTATGAAAATCAAAATTGTAATTACTCTGTCAGCTAGATAAAAAAAAAAGTATTGGACACGTCATTATACAACACAACAAAACGGGGCTTAATCGCGTATAATTATGATTTATTTAATTACCTTTCGTTGGTAATTCTTCGACATTTCGGACGTCGCGTTACGTCCATGGTTTCGAACGAACTCCCGTTTTGTTGTGCTGTGATAATGAGTGAATATCGTGTAAGTTTAAATCAGACAACGTATTGATCTTAATTAAACTTTAGAGTACGATTTCTCTGAATGTCGATTTTTAGATTGCGGCTTATTAAACTAGCAAGCGATTTCACCAATCGGGTCAAATATGACTATGGGTCTAAAGCGTCTTTTGACAATAAGTATCCTATAACCATCTGTGGATAGCCCGCTACCCGTGTACGAAAAATAGTTGAAATCCGTTTAGCCGTTGATAAGGCCACAACGACACATACAAACATACAAAAAAAAAGTTTGTAAATTAACATTAGATACAAATTATAAAAAATAAATAACAACTAATTAAACTAGAATTATTAAAAATTACTTTAAAAATTTGGTCCCTTCGGTAGCGTGCCCATGACACAGGCAGCATTCCCGCGCTGTATGGCTATTGAAAGCCTTTGTGCGAGAAAGCTGCCTGCGCGTGGGTCCCCTGTTGCCTCCCTCAGACGCTTACTCAATTTCTTGTGGAGCCCGCGTCCACCCTGACCCCACGGGCAAAGTGTCTCGACGCCAAAGGCTATAAAAGTCGTATTGGGCGCCGAGACAACTGTACTTCGTAATCTTTATTCGCTCCCGGGCGTCCGCCGCCGCACCCGCCCGCCTGCTCGTGGCCGAGAGGTAGGACGCTGCCAGTTTGTCGGCGCATGTCGCGTCCCACACCAGCGCGTGGCCCATCCTCCACGGTATCAATGACATCCCATCAGGGCGTTTGCCATCGTCCCGCCTGATCTGTGGCTCAAGGACAGCTGGAACGTTGGCGCTGACAAGTGCCCCTCTCAGGATGTCATTGACAGAAGCATGGCGAGAGTGGCGGCTGACACCCGAGGAGCAAACAAGCCCCTGGTAGCCGAGGCTCCACAGGAGGCGCAGGCATGTTCTTCGCACACGTCAGCACCAATTCGAAGACCCGCCGCAATGCGAAGTGTGTTGGGGTCGATGTATGTTCCTGTATTGGGACATGGGTAGGCGTGCAACTAGTGTCCAGATTCCGTCCGGGACACTGCCAGCAGCCTAGCCTGATCTTTGCCGGAGGAACTGTGAATGAGAGAGGGTGGCGTCTGATACTATGGTATCCCAGGCCCTTTGGTTTTTGGGTCAGTCCGGTAAAATTGGGTTCGGTCCAGCCAGCCAGGCGTTCTTAGCCTCAGCCAAGCACGCGATCTTGCAGTTTGCAGTCGTATTGACTTTGAGAATTTTACCTGCGAGATCGGAAGTACTATAGATTGAGGATAAGAACGCCGGTAGGGCAATACTGGAAATTTGGCGGGTACCTAAACCACCGTACCTTATCGGTAGGGAAGCTTGGGTCCATGCCTGTTCGCTGAGACTAATATTAATTATGGATTCAATTTGGAATTTTAAAGATAAATATATGGGTCCAATTAGGTTGGGGAATTTCCAGATAGGGCAGCAACAGAGCAGGTACATAAATTTAGGAATGAGCAAACAGAATTTTAGCATGAACAGGGCAGAATGGGTACTGATTGTGATTAAACTTCGGAGTGGTTGCTAAATTTTGAAAACGAATTGCTCAAAAGCGGGGGGATGGCCTCGTCGAAGATGGGCGCGCCCAATCCAAGGAGGAACAGATTCTCCTTAGATAAAATTTTGATGTTAGGTGCCAAAGTATTAAAATTTTGATGTATTTGAAAAGCCAGGGAGGTGTTAACATTTTCGGAGATGCACAGTTCACATTTATTAAAATTAAGTTCCAGACCAATAGAGTTGAATTTGTCTTTGAGATCACCTAAATCTTTAAGAACAGCCTGCCAGCCTCCGCCTATGGTACCATCGTCGAGGTACCAGATGTTTAATTTTGAATTTAGGTTATGAATTATTGAATATATGGCCAAACTAAATATGGCTGGACCGAGGGGGTCACCCTGCTGACAGCCCACAGCCGAAAGAATCTCATTGTTTTGGTATATTAATTTAGAGGGGCAATGGTAGCATTGGAGTAAAAAGTTATAAATTTCTGGAATATGTACTTTAATTTCGTTTAGCAGAGTGTCCCGGTTAACTGAATTAAACGCGTTTTTTTCGTCAATTTTAAGAAGAACCTCGCACTGATCGTCTTGGACGTAGGTACGTACGGCATGGACCGCCGCTTCGCAGCCTCCGCGGGTGCCGAAGCCGACTTGTACTGGTTGAAATATGGACTGTAATTTATCATGTGTGAGCCGAACACATACTTTGATTGCTAAACGCCTGAATGTTGAACCCACGGCGATGGGACGAATGCCTCCATCCTTCTTTCTGAGGGCAATCAAGTTGGCCGGTACAGAACCGGTGTCAAGTCCTGACAAACATCTCCTACAATCATAAGATTCACCAGTTTAGTGAGGCTAGCAATCAGGTGTTCACCAGCGACCCCAGACCCATGACTTGTGAGGTCTATAAGGTGCTGCGGGGAGATGCCGTCCAGGCCCGACGCCGATCCCTTTGCGAAGGTGGAGAGGGCTGCTATTACATCTCTTTCTGTGGCTTGGAGCCAAGTTGAGTCAGAAGGAGGGTCAACGAAAAGTGGGGTGGAAGGTCCTGGGGGGTGTTTTGATTTTAAAGCGGTAGCGGTCTCTGGTGTGTCGGGAGCGATGGTGTCGTCGGAGAATAAAAGTCGTGTGGTGCCTTTAAGATCCCCGTTGTATATCTTCTCTTCGACCTTATCGAATAAATTATAGCTACGGGATTTAGAAGGTGGCAAAGGAGTTGTTAGAGTTGGTATTAAAACATTGTTTTTAACTTTTTGGGTAAGAGAAATGTTTTCGGAATTTTTGTTAACATGTAATATTTTGAAAGAAAAGGTCAGAAGGTCGCGCCACGCCAGGATGCTTCGTTGTTATTACGTATGCAGGAAGTGATGGCATTGGTTAGGGCCTCGGCTACTGTGGGACGCGCGCCGCGCGGTATTCGTTTGATTAACGGTGTAGAAGTTTTCAGTTGACCGAGAAGAGAGTGTAATGGAATTTGATGCGGTGTCGATGATGTGCTGGGAATTCGTGGGTTCGAGTTAGGGACGGCAATAAAGGTACGAACCTGGTGTATACGGGTTTGGTGTATATGCAGGCCCTTGGTTGACTGGAACGTTTTGTTGCATATTTCACAGCACTGCATTTACACTAGTAGGCAACAGGGGAAAAATTCTACTAGCATAGGTACAGAAAATACCGATATACTATTAAGCGGCGGCGTCCCCGGTGTCCTTGGATACTCGTAAGGACTGTTACAGAGAGGTGTACTGCGTGAGGGTTCCGTGCCCGGCTGGGCAAAAACGCCAATCGTAAATTTCATGTACAGGATAGGCAGTGTAAATCGAGCGATAAACTTCTTTTGAATTACTGATGTAATTGCTTTAGCATAGCATGAGGCAATATCGCTTCTAATGCTCTTGCTCTTTGTATTCTTCAAATATAGGTATATATTTTTATTTTTTATTAAAATTAAACGGGAGTGGACGTTTGACGTTCGGTGACAAATCCCGGTCAATAAAAAATAGATTCTGTGATCTCCAAATAGTCCGTTACAATATGTTTTTTCTAAATATCTTCAAAGTACAGACATTTCATTTTTACAACTTTATTTTCTTTAATAGGACAGACGTCTAGTTCCACCCTGTAATAAAAGTTAGCTAAAATATAGCAATAAATATCTAGCATATTTTTTTCATGACCTGCGACAAGATATTTAAAAAAAACATCATTACAGCCCCCATAGTTTTTAATTAAAAACACTGGCAACGTTTGTGAGCTTTGTACGCCTGAGCATAAGCGAGTGTCCTCGAGAGCACTAAAGTCGAGTAGATATTCAGACGTGCTCTCGTAGCCTTTGAGCGTCGCGCTGAACCCGGAGGTAACCCGGAGTAGTTTTGGTACAAGTTTGTTTCAAGTAAAATTACGTATCCGTGTATACAACAACTGTCAGGCGACCCGCGAAGCAATGAGCATTTTCGGTACCTACGATATGCCACGTGCGGACATAATTCAGGGCTTTGACTCATTATAAGGATTAAGCTTTATTATGCATTAATATTTTACTAAACAACAAAATTCGTGTTCAAAAATTATAAACATAGTTTGGGTTTTAATAACAAGTGTGTGTAATTATTGATTTGATTATTACTTTGTGTAACAAAAAAATCCAATATTATGTTGCATGAGTCATACAACATACATGAGTCATTTTCGTTAGACAAAGGCATCGATTCTCGACATGTCATTAAGTTTTTAACTGTATACCTACAGTTTGCTTTTAAACACACCAATAATCTATCCTTCTGATAGGTGACATAATTTTTTGAAATTATAAGAAATCAACCGGAAAGTTTGAAAAAATAACTTTTATTTATTCAGTCTCACTCAACTGCCTAAAAAATCTCGCATATTATTTACCAAAAAAATGACTAAACTTAAAATTTTCATACATTGAATCGCCAAAAAACGGCAATATTATTATCGAATTTGCTTCCAAAATTTCACGAGACATCCGCCCGTCGGACATACGAAAGCTTTTTCAAAGCTGAAACGGAGAGTTCGCTTCGCTCGGTAACAATAACCATGATGTTGTGCTATTTGTACCTACTGGTATAAAGTAGGTACAAAATAGTAGGGACTCGAGAATCAATCCGACTTCAAATAAGCCCAAATCCCTCGTTAATTGGAGTACAACCGCAGAACAGCGGGTCTATCAACTGAAAAGTGGTTTTCGCCGCTAAATGGACATCAACAACATTTCGATACAACATTATGTAGATCTATCCATACTAATCCTTACTATATTACAAACGTGAAAGTATGTATGTACGTTCCACTTTATCTCAAAAATCACTAAACGAATTTTTATGAAACTTTCCAGTTATGTACCTTATATATCAGAATAGGACATTGGCTATAATTTATGTCAAATCTCATCCCTTTTAGGGACGAAAAAAGGGGTGTAACTTTGTAAGCTATAAATTGCATCTCTACGCGGACGAAGTCGCGGGCAACAGCTAGTAGTCTGTTACCTCTTCACGCTTAAGAGGATTTATACCTGCTTAACTGGCAACGTCGCATAATTTTTGGTTTTTCTTAATTATTTTGAGAAATATGAATGTAACTTGAACATGTTTTCAATACATTCATTACGTTTTCGGTAGTTAAGGTGGCGCTATGCAAAATTTCATGATATTGACACAACTAAAGGTCTAAAAATGGATTAATGTCTATATCTTATTTTGTAAGGAAATAATGGCAAAAGCGATTAATAGGTGAATTAAACTCATCATAAATACTAAAGATGCAGGGTATGCATTGAACATAACTTTAAGTTTCATTCAAATACCATAAAATAATGAAGCAAACGGAAAAAATATGCGACGTTGCCAGTTTAGCAGGTATAAACGCACTTAAACCGCTGAACTGATTTGGGTGAAATTTGGTGTAGAGATAGTTTGAGTCCCAGAGTGAGTTGAGGGAAGGACATAGGCTACTTTTTATCCGGAAAAAATACCTTTATCCGCAATAAACGAATTTAAGGCGGACGAAGTCGCGGGCAAAAGCTAGTACTATTATAAATTTGTAAAAATAAAATGTCTGTCTGTACATTGAAAATATTTCCAGAGAAATGTTTGTAATTAACTTTAAGAGGTCACTTAATATAAAAATATATAAGCTACGTCGTCACGTAAAATAAGAAAAATACCATCCAATACACTATTGGTTATGGTGGTCGGACGACCTGGTTAGGGTTGCGGTGACTCGGTGGATACGGGTCGCCTCTATCCGACCCATGTGGGTCTATTGAGGACACAGGCCTCTGTCCAGCAGTGGACGTCCTATGGTTGAAATGATGATGATGACAGTATTGTGTTTTAATAATGTATTGTATTTTGAACATATCTTTAACTTACAGATTATAATATGAATATTATAGAATATAAATTTCCTCAGCCTACCTGTGCTCTAAAAACTCTCCTATATTTATTTAGTATAGCTCACAAACACGACTCTGAACCATCTCAACAATTTTCACCCTCATATAGAGTTAGAAAAACTCAGCGGAGATGCATTAGTACCCAACAATAGTAATAAACTTGCGGCCTTGGAAGAAAGCTGCTCTCAATGTAATAAAAGTTTTTGCGACTCGCTTTGGCGTACTTCAAATCTCTTTCGGCCGTAGGTATGTCTTAAGGCTATATTAAAAACCTTCCAAGTGCCTGTTAGAATAGAATGTGACATATGCTATGTACATAAACATTTATACTGAATTCGACATCAAAATTGACATTGCTTAAAGCTTTTTTGTTTGGGTACGTTTTGATCCCAGATTTGGAAGGTCAGTTCAGTCAGGAAGGTGGGTATTGCCTTAGAATAATCGATTGGATTTTTATTCGATCTGACATAACATAACCCTTGCGATGAAAAATCTGACTAATGGGTTGCAATAAATGCGACTTCCAAGGTTCGAAAAACACACACGTAATGATCTTAAATCAAGCAAGAAGTATTTTTAAAATATGAATATAAAGACTCTCTACTTTCTACAGGTGAATGATAAAATATATTCGAGCTTATGTGGTTTACGATATTTTGGCGTCATGTATACTAGCTGTTATGAACAACTTCGTCCGCGTATAGATGCAATTTATTGCCTTTTTGTTATTTTGATATCTATACAATTTTACTGGAAAGTTCAGTTGAGTCCGGTCCGTAGTTTAAAAAATTAAGATGAACTTACATACTTACATCGGTACAAAGTTTCACGTTTATAATATTACTAGCTTCTGCCCGCGACTTCGTCCGCCTTAAATTCGTTTATCGCGGATAAGGGTATTTTTCCGGGATAAAAAGTAGCTATGACCATCCCCGGGATTCAAACTATCTCCATACCAAATTTCATCCAAATCGGTTCAGCGGTTTAAGCTTGAAGAGGTAACAGACAGACAGATAGACAGATAGACAGACAGACAGACAGACAGACAGACAGACAGACAGACACACTTTCGCATTTATAATATTAGTATGGATAGTATGGATTAAGTAAATCCATAATCACATTCATATATTAACTCATACTACCACTTTACACGTCAATATATCCTTAACTGTTCATCTTAGGGCCTAACGCAAACATTACCTTTATTTTACTGACAGTTCAAAGCAATAGAATCGCAATACCCTGTTTATTATGGTATTTTTTGCAATCCTTCTCTTTATTGAAACACTCTTACAATGAGTCATAATTTTACTGCGTCAACACGTTGGATAATAAAGGTAAATAAAACATATCCCGTTAGAACCGTCATATATATGCTTAATAAAACCTAGTAAGGTTATAAACACCTGACTCCCCCCTTTACTCAGTTAATAAACTCAAAGGTAGGGTTAATAATGTAACACGTTTGACGACAATGTAATTAAATGTGTGTTCAGAACAGCAACCGCGACCGCAGACTGGAAGTTACACTTTATTTTGTCATCGTTTCTCATTCAAGGCTTCGTAATAGATTGTTTAACAAGTTGTTGGACTATGAGTAGTATTGACAGACTTCGTAAACATAGGAATACTTATTTTTCTTTCAGGTACATATTATAATCTTAAGAGTCTTGTAAAGAGGTAACTTCTATTAAAGTTTTAGATTAATAGGATTTCTAACTTGTATACGTATAGATTTCATTTTGGAGTTATAAAGATTTTGATTCAAGTTTCATAGAAGACAACTTTGAAAACTTATTGAGGGCAAAGTTAGTTAATGTTTCAAATATGCTTTAGACTTCATTGTGACTTTACATCAGGTGAAATCGTGATTAAATGTTTGACTTCTTTACTTTTCTATGCTCGGAGGTAAGGCCTTTGAGCTAATATATAATTTGGTTTATTTTAAAGCCTGTGGGCTGACTTCAGACTTCAGGTCTTGTACACGGCTTTATAAGACGGACTTGAAGTGAGCTAAGGATACTTTGCCGCAAGTAATTAGGTATCGCTAACGTGGCAGGACGCCTGTCGCCTGCTACCCGTGAAACCACCTTATCCTCACACAGCGAAGTCTCAGTTGAACGATCAGCTTAGTAAGTAAGTTTTAGCGCATTTGCTGAAAAAGCAACGCTCATTCATTCTTTGCGATTTGCAAATATTTGCCACTGCTACTTACCTTCTTGTTAGCCGGATCTTTATGCTCCTGGACGTATTCCTGCTTCAGTGGTTCAGTTTGAAGGTCTGGGAGTGAGTGACTGATGCGAATAGCAGCCTGACGAGATAGGGAGTCGCAGTTGCTTTCTTCGGAGGCTCGACGGTTTCTATGGAAGAAGATTTTAGTTCAAAATTATGAATGTATTGTTAAAGCTTTGTATCGTTGAGGATTTTGTAGTTGAAAATACTGATTTGAGTCTCCAATTATAATTTGGATAACAACATATTTTTAGATGCAATATAAAAATAATGAATGTATTAAATTCTGAGGTCTTAAGCATCGGTTAATGATTATAGTCGTTTTGTTAGCATAGGGAAGATGCACTATCTTTTTTTTTCGCTTTAATGATAAATAAATTCGCTGCGTGCTAAAGTTATGATCCCTTATTCACTCAAGTGTTTTTCTGCAATTGAAGTTGCATATCACCATTTTTTATTTCAAACTAGAGGGAGCTCGCAACTTTGTTCGCAGATATGTATCCAGTCACCGTGTAGCGAAAAAATTTGCAATCCGTTAATCCGGTTTGGCGTCATGAAACCACATCGACACACACACATGTACAAAACATAAGAAATAAATATTTTTCAATTTAGTGACCTGAGCTTAAACCAAAAATCATTTAAAAGCACGTAGCAGTAGTAACAAGCAGGTTATTACTAACTTGCGTTTTTCTTTTACCCAGAATCTGAGATTAAAGACCCAAATATTCAATAAATAACATCATTCTCCATGGTTAACATATAAAAAAATACAATCAACAGTGAAGCAAAGATGTAGATAAACGTAATTAATATTGACATCCTCCTTACGAGTCATTGGTAGACTATTGCAATAAGAAGCAATACTGCAAAAGATAACATCAAGATAGAAATGGTATTACCATGCATATACACGCCTCCGATGATCAAACCCTATGTGAAGAAGTACGTACATATATCTCTCAGGCAACACAACATGGTACAAACTAAAACAGCATGGAGAAGGAAGAAAGCATATTACACCTCTCTCTATGCTCAGATGTCATGTCGCGAGGTTGCACATTGATAGCACGCTACGCAATCAGCAGCATGGGGCCGAGTCGAGGAGCGAGTTTATCAGGTTCAAAGCTCAAACAAGAAGAGATTCCTCCCGTGACCATGGAAAGCTGGAAAGCTTCCGAAACGTCGGGAACTAAATGAGATAATATACGCGATATAATCCGTTAAATTGTTTTATTTCAAGAAGAGATTTTTGACGGGACACAGTTTCCGCTGCCGGTTCCGCCAATAAATCTAGTCGGTAAGAGAAGTAGTAGACAGATAAATCTAGTTGGTGAGAGAACATACAAACATACCAAATGATGAATGCTACTAGCTACAGTAATCAGTTTGTGATTCCTAAATCGCCTAGCAAGAATTTAAGCATAAGCAGTTCAATATCCTCTAATACTAGGAAAGCATGTAGAAGGAAGGATATATCCTACAGGCCTCTCCATTCCCAAAGTCACATCGCGGTGGTACATTGATGATAGCAGGCTACACAAGAAGCATACCTAGTATACCAGGACAGCATGAAGAAGGAAGAGGGTATTACCGTACACACCTCCCCATGATCCAACGCCAGGTCGCGGCGCAGTGGTAGCCCACCGCTGCCAACAGAACAGCCGCCATCGCAGCGAGGAGTAACGCGGCTGCGTAGTCCACGGAGCTGCTGCGGAGCCCCGACTGGTCCTCGAGACCCTCGGGCTGCCACGCAACTGTCGACAATAAAGTAGATTTTTAAGAATAAATAGTTAAAAAGGTATTTTGGGGCATTTCTACGTACCGCATTGATTTTGGTAGTCCATATCGAGATTAGAAAGCAAAACAACACAAATAAATAGCCTTTCTAGGCCGAACACTTAACTGAGTCGTGTAATATAAGGGCGTGGGAGTATGGGAACAATGGAGTTTAGAGGGGAGAGGAAAGGGGGGTCCTACCACGCTTTGCCTTCTAAACTCCTTTGTCTCACGATTACGACTCAGTTCAATGGTCGGCTTATAGTAACTCAGGAAACGATCATTGATATGCATATTTCCCATTGATTAGTTATCGTTTTGAATTATCATTTTGTAATGTCAAATGACCTATCACAGATCGAGGGGAGTAGCCCAAAGCTGCTCTCGCCGTAATCAAACTTTACATTAGTTAATCTAGTAATGCACTTTTGTTCTTGAAAGGTAATGGAGTAGAACCACACTCAGAAACTTTTGAATTACTTGGGCTTGCTTCAGATACCGAAAACTTCGGGGTGTTTGTTTTGGGCCTATCAAAAGTTTTCTAGATAAATTGCAAGTAGCAGTGTTTTTAATATTAAATCCTTATCATCATCATCATCATTAAATCAGCCCAGGGACGTCCACTGCTGGACAAAGGCCTCCCCCAAGGATCTCCACAACGACCGATCGCGCGCCGCCCTCATCCAACGGCTTCCCGCGATCTTCACCAGATCTTCGGTCCATATTGTTCGGAGCCTCCCCACACTGCGTCGTCCTGTACGCGTTCGCCACTCGAGAATCTTTCTGCCCATTATATCCTACCTATGATAAATCCTTACATATGTACCTGAAAACGAATATGTATTTTCTAGTTTAAGCTCGATACCACTATACGCTGTTAGAATTAACGGTCATCAGTCAAATGATTTAGAAGCACATTGACGGTATAGGCCATAAACAACTAACAGAACATGGTGTAATTATGCCTTATTATTTGTATTTAACATTCATTATCTATTCAAATACAAAATAAATTCAAACAACAAAGCTGTCCATTGGGAATACGCAGCTGTCGAAATGCCTAGTTAACTTGGTATTTATATCTGTATAAAATTAACGAACCACCTTTGTTACACAAAACATGATACCCCAAAACATAAGACAATACTTGAATTCTCGTACCGCTGTCAGAATTGCAACCTAACTAGTCCACACAAAGCATTTACGACAATGTACGCGTTCCCGACTGTACAAGCTAAAGGGCGTATACTGAGCGTAATTCTATCCTGAGCATTATTAGACTCAAAACTTGATATCTGTTGAGTCTTATAACGGGATGATTGGAGACTTGAATTTGAGATTAAGAAACTAAATAATAATATACATAATAGGACAGTTAAATTTGTAATTGGATAAAAAGTTATGGTTAGAGATTACAGAAAGTGTCATAAACCATGGACAGTAGGAGTGGCTTGAAGGTATGACTTGGAAACGTCATATAGACCAATTAGTATATTGTAATGATGATGTTAATAGCAGTTAGACTAAGTTAAGTATTATATTGAAGGCCAATTATTACTTTTGTATATTGTTAAACGTTGCCAAGATATTTTAGTTAATGATAAGTTTAAGAGTAAAATAAAACTAAATTAGTTTTAGTATAAGTCCGGGAGAATGTAGTATCTACGTAAAATGGATCGCTCTCTTCCTCCAGGGTCGGTACGTAGATCAATATAGTGTCCAATAATATACTAGAATTTAATCGTTTGGCTTTTATTTAAGACACAATAGGTTATATTGTTTTATTTTTATAACCCACTTTAATTAATTTTTTAGAACGTCACCTTTTTTTTCAAGAACTTAAATTAAAAAAATATATATACTCAAAAGCATATAAAAATATTATCTTCAAGTTGTACAAATTAAATGTGTGTTCATTGAAGTTATTTAAAATAAGTGATATGGACTATTTGAAGTTCATTGTGTTGACAAATATTTTTCGAGTTTTTTGTGTTTGCACGTGTCATTACGGCTTTGTCACAGTAAAATGGCTAAGTGGATTTCCATTATTTTTGGTAAACGGGAGGTATAGGATACTTTTTACTCGATTACACTGAAGAAAAAAAGAGGATTATCACTTTTTTCTCAACCGTTGCGGGCACTATCTCATCCCTATCCTTCCTTATCCTTACTGACTAGCGTGCTGAAACGAAATTGAAGTTAACTATTGACTAAATCGTTAGAGTAAAGTTGTACTGGGGTAGTACTCTTGAGTAAATTAAATGTTGGTGAAATCGGCCCTCAGTCTTATTTATTATCTTTTATCTGTACCCATTTTAAGTATTAAAAAGAATTTCCTTGCGGATTCATGACGATCACTTCCGAAGCGTTCAGTGGCACGTTGTGTTTCTACCTCATATTCCACCAGCTCTGTGGCTGTGTCCTGCTGTTGAAGTGTTCTTCGCTGGTAAGATTCAGTTTCACTGTAAGACTTACTATATTATAAACGTGAAAGTACGTATATTCAAGAAATAATATTCAAGATATTCGTTATATAGGTGGGATTAGAAATTATCTTCCTTATACTTCTTTATGTATAAATATTTCTAATATAGCTTTGTGTGGAATTCCTTTTTTAGCAGGATTTATTCAAAAGATATGATTTTAGAATTAGTATCTTTAAGATATTTAAATATATTTATTTTCTTTTTATATTATATTTCTACTGGTTTAACTATATATTATAGATTTCGTTTAACAATATATTTAATAATTAATGATTTTAATTTATTAAGAGTATATAATTTATATGATGAGGACTACATTATATTAAAAAGAATGTTTACATTATTATTTATGAGAGTATTTAGAGGAAGATTTTTAATATGAATATTATTTTCTTATCCTTATTTGATTTATTTATCCTTTAATTTAAAATTAATAGTAATTTATGTAAGATTATTTGGTATATTATTAGGTTATTTAGTTAGAAATATAAAAATTTATTCAATGAATCTCAAAAACTACTGGACGATTTTTTATGAAACTTTCCAGTTATGTACATTATATATCAGAATAGGACATAGGCTATAATGTAGAGCTTCACATTTTTTTTATATCATCAATGTACAGACATTTCATCGTTACAGCCATTAATAGTATAGACTAGCACGGCTCGGATCTACGTCAGCTGAGTAGAATTTTTTTTTTTTAACGTAGCGGGATAAAAATATTCTAGAACTGATGCCCAGCGACCCTTGTACCAAAAATAGTTAATGTATGTTTAGCTGTTTTGGCGTGATGAAGCCACAACGACACATACAAACACAAAAACTCCAATTTTTGTTTTTTTTTTACTGACCTTCATATTGTCCGAGTCACTTATTTTTATGTTAACATCTTCAAAATTTCACTAGAAGGAGGTCGCAATTTTGTTCGCGTGGCAAAAGGCATAAAACTCTTTTTTCTTCAACGTAGTTGAAAATAGTATCAAAAAACCATCCTTAGATGTCTCACACTAGCCCCGTGTTGAAAATTGTTAAAATCTGTCTAGCCGAGGTCCTTGCGTTATGCCAACCGAGAAATGGCGGTATGGTGGCTGATATAAACGCTACCCATACACATTTGAAGCAGTGGTGGCTGTAAGATAAGCTTTCTAAGGGCTCCGTTCATCCGATGTAAAATTGGGAAACAATACTAAGTTGAAATTTGGTAGGTATATATAGAAGATATTGGTGACCCAATAATGCACCTATATTTTTATAATTGTATTGTACCTAGTTATTTTATGGTATTTTTTCCATATTTAAAAATATGGAAAAAATACCGTGAAAAAATGTACCATTGGAAATTTTTTGAGCTTATCTTACGACTTACGTTTCTACATTTGAATCTCGCACAAGAAAAAATATATCCCAAATTTTCCATTTGAGTTTGTTACATTGATTGATTGATGATTTTTTTATTTCAATGAACGTCACGTACCTAAGACATATTTTCAGTTTCGTTACATTTTAGCATGAATGTTTTTTTGTTTCTATGTAACAAACCGCACTTAAAATATTTTCCTTATAAAATTTGGGATATTTTTAGGTTTATTTCTGCAAATAGCCCATTCTCAAATGTGTAATATTCACGTGTATATTTTATGATATTTAAACTATCTGGGAATTAATTAAGGTTATGTTATTTTTATAACTTTGTTAGAATCTTTGCTTTATATTTTCAAGTTCAAGTTGGGTTAATTTAAATTAAATTATTATAGTTTTGTTATTTATAACCCGCGCATAAGCCTTGAGCGAAGGTTTTTTTAGTTTTTTTTCATTGGCCGAAGGTCTGATAGTAAAAATAATAATCTAAAAACAAATATTAGAAACGTTTGACTACTTAATCATTTTTTAATTAGCTAGTTTATAATATAGGTACATTCATTTCAACAGCTTAAAACGTTGTTTATTCAGGAGTAATAGCAATATTATTAGGTTATGAAAACAACAGTGAATAGCGTACAGGTATAATAGGTATATACAGTCAAGAGCAAATAAAATGGAACGTATTGTACAAAATTCAATATACGTGGACCCGTTATTTTTGCTACAAAAATGTAAGTAGGTAGGTACTATCAGGGTTTTATAAAAAAGTTAGTATACTTGACTTATATTTATGCTTTTTATTTTACTACCAATATTTTTAATGTTTATTAATTATTAGATCTTGTCGATTCATTTTCATAATTCAGAAAATAGTTAAATTATGAAAAATAATCAATAAATGAAAAGCTTTTGTTTTTAATTTAATCTATTTTTTTAACCAAATTTTTAGAGATACTCAGCAACTACAAGAAGCCTGTTAATAGGGTAGAATCCTGGGTAAAAAAAAAAATATTCTAATTACTCGTTACGTCAGTTAGATTATCAAAAAATATTGAACACGTTATTCAAGAAAGAAAGCACGTCGAAAGAAACGGTCGCCTTCATATTTTTTTGTTTAATTTACAAAAGAAAAAATAAGTGTGCAATATTTTCTGATAATTTAACTGACGGACTAATTATATTTTTAGGACACAAGCCTATTGTAATAAATGTATAAGTTAATCAATAACAGTAATAGAAGGACAATAACAACTTAATAATAACAACTGAGTTTTACAAAATAACGAAAGAACATTTCTTGGAAATACTTGTCCTCTAATTAATTAGAAGAAAACAAAACAATTGCCACATAAAGAGCAATTGGAGCAAAAAAATAATTGCTAGTACTGGACAAACGTAGGGAAAAACAGCTTTCTCAAGTATGACTAAAACTTTGTTGCTAATAGGCGGAGCGAGGAAAGCTTTCCGTGTTTTAAGATGGCGTCATTACTTTTATTGTTCAGAATACTTTGTACTAAGAAGCTACAATAACATCTAACCTATTATTAAGTTGTAAAAATGTAATGTGTATACATTGAAGATATTTTCAAAAGTCAAGTGGGCTATTTGGATTTGGAGCAAAGTCAAGTGCATAGAACATTGAATAGGAAATTTCATCTCCTTCTACGGACCTGCGATGAATACAACACTCAAAGACGCCAACGAGAGCACGCGACAACACATCAATGCTCTATCCCAACTCTGCTAACTTCAAATATTGGCTAAAGGTTGTTTAATTGGCTGATTGTGGTCGACCGGTTGCGGCTAGTCGGCCCTCCTCCCCCATCCCGGAGCGTGTCATTCCTTATAAATCTGTGCTCCCTGGTGTATTCGGCTTGTCCGGGTCAGGCTCCGTCCTGGCTGGGTGTGGTTATGTGAATGTTCATGTTAAAGTCAAGTGGGCTATTTGGAGGTCTATGAATTGAAAATATTAAATTTTTGTATGTCTGTATGAGTCGTTGTGGCTTCATCACACCAAAATGGCTGAACGGAAATCAACAAATTTTGATACACGGGTAGCTGGGTATCCACTGTTATAGGATACTTTTCACCTGACTACGGTGGGGTTAAAATGAGGGTTATGGCTTTTTCTTCCTCCGCAAATGAAGTTGCCCTTCTAGTCTGCTAATATTGGTACAAAAATTACACAACTGAGCCAATACTATTTTCAAACAGTACATGTTAAGGGTTCCATGCCCAAAACCTTCATCGCGTCCGCCCGTCCGTATGTTACTCGTATAAGGCCCCGAACGTAGCGTAAATTATCTTTTAGACCGTATGTTCAAAAATATAAATAAAATATTCTAAGATAATCCATAATCCATACTAATATGCGAAAGTGTGTCTGTCTGTCTGTCTGTCTGTCTGTTACCTCTTCACGCTTAAACCGCTGAACCGATTTGGATGAAATTTGGTATGGAGATAGTTTGAGTCCCGGGGGAGGATATAGGCTACTTTTTATCCTGGAAAAATACCCTTATGCGCAATAAACGAATTTAAGGCGGACGAAGTCGCGGGCAGAAGCTAGTAATATTATAAATGCAAAAGTATGTCTGTCCGTCTGTCTGTCTGTTAACTCTTCACGCTTAAACCGCTGAACCGATTAGGATGAAATTTGGTATGGAGATAGTTTGAGTCCCGGGGAAGGACATAGGCTACTTTTTATCCCGGATAAATACCCTTATCTGCGATAAACGAATTTAAGGAGGACAAAGTCGCTGGCAGAAGCTAGTTCCCAATAAATACCTTCCACTAAAATGTTTCCAGAACATGGTCGGATATACTGTTTTAGTCATTTCAGAAAAACCGCACATCTCAACAATGGGGCGTAAGTGCCATGAAGATACGCTCTTTTACTGTTATACTTTTTCACATCGTTTTTTTCTTCACCTTTTTAATAACGGCTTTTAGTGATTTGTTTTGCACAACCTTTATTTTTCTATACAACAAAAAATGGGCAAGAAATACTCATTTAACAAATTTTCCCCAAATAACAGTCAACAAAATAATTAGGTTGATTAGATACTCCTAAGGCGAATCGACCAGACAGAAAAAGTAGCTTGTCCATTAGACCCAATGTTCATAAATTTGTCCATATTACAAGATTGATGTAGTTTCGAAGATATCGCTGTGCTCCATTGATTTCTATGGATACAAATCCATTCATTATGACAATATTGTTGCTCTTCGCAAGACAATAACTAATTATATTAACCATCGTCTGGGATTCGACTATCATTGTTTCTCAAGAATCATATCAAAAAGTGCGTTCACCTTTAAACGTGCGTAGAGACTAAGAGACGCGACACATATGTACTGCAATAATTCTTACCATTACCCTTCTCTAACGCAGTCACTTGACAATATGTAAGAGGGAGATGATAAGCATAAAGCCTGGAAGGTCGATGTTTAATCAAATGAATACTGGAGTAAAGATGGTGGAAAGCGCTGCATTAAAATCACAGTGACTTACATTTCAGTTAAAGAAAAAATCACGGTGACGTTGTCACACCTGGTCCTCAGCGCACATTAAAGTGACTTACTGTAATGAAATAAGAACCACATATAATGACT
Source organism: Hedya salicella (assembly GCA_905404275.2). NCBI lineage: Eukaryota > Metazoa > Arthropoda > Insecta > Lepidoptera > Tortricidae > Hedya > Hedya salicella. The sequence continues at coordinate 11,413,956 of FR990111.1, read as the reverse complement.
AAAGATATCAGCATGATCGCCTACACACATTAATGCGTTACGGACGGAAGAATTTTACACTTTTACATAAAAATTTACTACATACCGACTAGCCGGAGGGGGGTTTTGGGAGTTTAACCCTCCACCCACCCTTCCGAAAAGTTCGAAATATTACATTAATATCGTTTTGAAATAACAAGAGGCGAAAAATATAAATCTTGAACTCCCAATATTAAAACTTGGCTTGGTGGAATGATTTACGTGACTTTTTAATTTTAATGGCTAATACAATTTAGCCAATGTCAAGGTTTTAAGTCAAGGTACGGTTTTATATTTCAAATATTAAAGTAATGATTTATTCAAACCCGATTTATGTTGTCTGTTCAAGATGGACGACAAGAATCCAAAAACAATATAAGCGATTTTGTAACGTTTTCCTTCATTAAGTCACAGTCACATAGACGGCCGATCACTGTGATTTTTTCATCGTCACCCACTACACTTGAGAGGGACAATAAATTGCACTTGTCATTGGCAGGCGGCGTAGCCTGTGGGGTACGCTTGACACTCATTGATGAATATCTTGATCCCGCTGACATCTTGTAATATTAACGGTAAATTGAATTGGTCTACAGTTATGATCAATTACTTAATGAGATTTGTCAGAATAAAGCTTTTGCTGTTCATAATTTTAAATTAAAACTAAAACTGTATGTTTATGAAAAAGTGAATGTTTTGAATAGGATCCATTAGGGACTGCACGCATTAAAAGGGCATTTTTGTAAGGGTTCAACGACAGGGTTCAACAATCCCGTCGCAAATTTTATTGAAAAATGGAGTTAAACCAGCATTATACTCCAGCATCACACTTTACAGGAATCGTCATTTTAGTCACTAAATATCGATCTTATCAAATTTAAAGATTACGATTTATTTCTTTTATTCTTTTGAACGCCAACGACGCATACATCCGCACTTCAGGGTCAACGCCAACAACCGATATATAAATAAACAAATAGATATCATACGACAATTTTTACACAAATCAAACTAGTCCCATGGTAAGCTCAATAGGGTTTTGTTATGAGTACTAAACGACGATATATTTGATAGATACATTAACTTATATACATAGAAAACATCCAAGACTCAGGAAAAAATAGTTATGCTCATCACACAAATATTTGCCCTTACCGGGATTTGAAACCAGCATCATATATGCGTCAAGGTATTTAGACCGATATAGACCGACGTCCATTCCATACGGGCCATGTTAGCGTGAAACTAATGATGTCGTGGCGTATGAGTCTCCTCTTTTATTTATCAAAGCGTCGAATATTTAGGACAGCGGACTGCTAGCGGTTGAACCACTCTGAAACATACCGAATAAAGTAGACAAAATGGGTACATTAACATTGTGAGAAAGCAGAAATTTTTGGAAACAGACATTTTGAGCTTGAGACATACGAAGACGCTCCTTGTATGATTTATGTATGGAACACGGAGAGCGTCGACTCCATTTAAAAGCCATTTATTCTAAACTAAGATCACCTGTAGTTTAAAATTAGGCACGTAATTTACAGTAGGTATATTCTAATCCTAGATTAAGTTTTAGAATAAGCTTATATATTGCTGTGCCCTAACAGGGTTTATGCTGGAACATATCAAATGTAACATCTTGTAAAACCCATAAATGCAATAAAGAAATTATGAATTATGAATTATGAATAATTGGTGCTTAATAAAATCGTCTTAAGAATAAAGTACAGTTTGTAAAATATTACGGTAGCCAAAGTACTCATAAGTATGGAAATATATTTAGGTTTATTGAAAGGGAATATGGTAGTAAATTTGAAGACTACACCACACCTTTCAATACGGACTGTGCAAAAGTTGCAAAAAAACACCAAATTTTGTTATCGATAGCTGACTTTTCGGTTTAATACGTAAAAAAAATATTAAAATGTACACAGTTCATTACTCTTTCGAATGAAGTTACTTAGTTATAATGTACCTATCTCAAGTCTGTACATTCAAGATATTTTGAAGCAATTTTGCATTATAAATGGCTAAGGGCTTACTCTAATCCATCATCAATATAAAGAAACGATTAATACACCTACTATGTCTCATGTCGCAAAATGTCTCCCGAATCCAGCCAGCACTAATTACCCTGCTGCCGACAGGAGGTAAAGCTGCTACAGGCTTAGCACCCCGTATAGAGAAGGACCTAAATCTCTACCATTACTTATTTACTTGTATCCTTTTGGCAATGAGAAACCTCCCTGATCCTCCGTACAAAGAAAGGTGTAACTCTCTACCATTGGCTTTTAACATTTCTCATTCTGGTAACAAGAATACGCCATGTTAATATTAAAATAGCGCCGTGTAAGGTTACTCGTATGAAGGAGTTTAGAAATTTGCTCAATTAATTTTTGTAAGCGTTACATTGCCTTTGGATAATAAACTCTATATATTTAAATCAGACAATTAGGTACGTGAAACTTAATCATGTAAATCAGACAATTAGGTACGTGAATAATAAGGATAACCTAGTATTGTTACTGAAATCTGACAGCATCTTAGTTGACCCAGCGTAAGCAAAGGTCTCCGTTTGAGCTTGGGCAAAAAACGATTTTATATGTCCGTCTGTCCGGATAGTCTATAGGTCTCATTTTTCAACCAATTATCGTGAATTTTTTTGAGCAGGTTTGATAATTATATATTTATTATTGTCAATTCAGTTTTTGTATTTCTTTTTCAATATGGCGGAGATATGGGGGTTGAAAGACTGACAAGGTCTACCGTTCACAGAGCCACCATCAAATATTAGTGTTAGTGACCATTTGTAACTACATGAAACTGCTTACACAAAGTAAACAATTTTTACAGCAATTTTTATGAAATTTTATAAATCTAGTCTAAAATTTAAACATTCGTACGCCTAACTCTTACTTAAATAAGCCTTACTACAGTATAAAAGGGCGTCTTTGGCTAACAACATCGTTCTCGTCCAGCTGCATTTTTCTTGCACTAAACTAAAATATGATCTGAATATTCTTTGAGAAATGTTATAGATTCCCTTAAGCGTTTTCCGACGACTTTATAATATTATAATTCTGTTTGCAGACGGAAACTGTTTGCGTAAAACTGTCAACAAAACCAGTTTCCAGTCTAGACTTAAAAATGGCGGATATTAAATCATAGTTCGAGTAGCGTATAGAAAAGGTAAGGATGACAATCTCGTATTGCGTATTGGAAAACAAATGAAAAAGTGCCCAGCAGAAAACGGCAAATAATAGTTCCCAATCCGTCCACAATAGTGGGCACAGTATCAAGTCAAAAACCGATTACAATACATTTTTTCGAGATACTACGCAATCCTTTGTTCTTCTTCTGTGTTCAAAATGATTTATCTTGCATCGCTGTGGCTACACTTTGGATATATAGAGATTGTTCTTAATTATCTACACTCCATAGTTTGAGCATAGCCACTCGGAGTATACGATAGGATTTTGATACGACACTAAAACTGCTTATTACTTACTTACTAATATTATAAATGCGAAAGTGTGTCTGTCTGTCTGCCTGTCTGTCTGTCTGTCTGTCTGTCTGTCTGTCTGTCTGTCTGTCTGTCTGTCTGTCTGTCTGTCTGTTACCTCTTCACGCTTAAACCGCTGAACCGATTTGGATGAAATTTGGTATGGAGATAGTTTGAGTCCCGGGAAAGGACATAGGCTACTTTTTATCCCGGAAAAATATCCTTATCCGCGATAAACGAATTTAAGGCGGACGAAGTCGCGGGCCGAAGCTAGTAGAAGATATTTACAGAAAAAATAGTCGATAAAATTTCAAATAGTCCGTTTGAAGGTGAAATCGAAAAATATCTTTTTGATTGTTTGTACTTTTGATGTGTCGTTGTGGATTCATCACGTCAAAACGGCATAAAATATATTAACTACTAGCTTCTGCCCGCGACTTCGTCCGCCTTAAATTTGTTTATCGTGGATAAGGGTATTTTTCCAGGATAAAAAATATGTCCTTCCCCGGGGCTGAAACTATCTCCGTACCAAATTTCATCCAAATCGGTTCAGTGGTTTAAGCGTGAAGAGGTAATAGACAGACAGGCAGACAGACACACTTTCGCATTAAAATATTAGTATGGATTTTTGGTACACAGGTAGACTAGGAATGCGCACAAGAAAAAAAGAGGGTTATACGTTATTTCTCCTCCAATAATAAAATAAAAAGTAATTCAACTGTGTGAAATGTATAAAGATTCAGAGCGTACCAACTAATCTGCATGTAAAAATTAAATTGAAGTCTTATTCAGTGCCCAAATCTCGGGGGCATTTTGTTTAAATTACATTGCCAATTTACCAATCAGAAGATAATATGGAATTCTACTGAGTACTTAATACCACTAGCTTATATTTAGATTTTAATGGGATTTTAAAATGCTTTCAACTAAAAGGACATTCCAATACATATTTGCTTAAGGCGTTTAATTAAGAACTATGGGAGAAAACTTGAGTATGTTTTTGAGACAAAGCTACATTCGAAAAGGGAAAAAAAATTCAACCAACAAACAGCGTTTTTATATGATTTTAGCGGTTACTCATGTCGTAAAACGATGAAGTTATCGGTTAGGTGAGTTAGGTCTCCTATTTTTCAAAGAAAAAAACGTGTAAAGACACATCCAACTACGAGTTGCATTTAATAAAGATTTATAAAATACCTACTTGTATGCACAAATTTAAAATGAAATGCATTGAACTTGGTTGAAACCGTTGAATAGTCTGGTTTTAGTTTTTTATTTAATTTTATAAACTATTATAAAATGCTCGGGATTTCTCTACGAGATCGAATCAGAAATGAGGACATCCGTAGACAAACCAAGCTCACCGACAGCAAACAGGAGTGGCAATGGGCAGGGCACATAGTTTGAAGAATCGATGGCCGTTGGGACGGAAAGGTTTTCGAGTGGAGACCGCGTACTGGCAAGCGCAGCGTGGGAAGGCCGTCCACAAGGTAGTTGGACGACCTGGTTAGGGTTGCGGAGGCCTGCTGGAAGCGGGTCGCCTCTATACGGCCCATGTGGAAATCTATTCAGGAGACCTGTGTTCAGCAGTGGACGTCCTATAGCTGAAATGATGATGATGATGATGATGATGATGATAATGATGATGATGATGATGATGATACAAAATTGTACCCATTTAATTTATACGTCAAAATACATTTAATATATGTCGTTCAGTGTCTCAGTGACATTGTAAATATTTTTTTAATAGCTTATACTATGTTTTTCTCTCAGACTTAAAGTTGTACTTATCGATAACAGGATTGTCGATGTTATATTTAGTCAAGCACTAAGCTACCTAACGCTTGGATCAGCCAACCACCAAAAATCTCTAGGTATAATTATTAAGCATTTACATTATACAGCCATTGTATTAAATTGATATTTTCGTTCATTAAAATACGATATCACAAATAATAACATTTTATTTATCAATATAATGTACTTATTTGTATACCCCCGTTTTCCGGGTCGGAATAATGATTCCAAGAAAAATATAACAGGCCGTTGGCAAGTTGGCTCGCACAATTTGCTAACGAAGTTACGGATAGCAAGTGTCTACAAATAAACAACTGTAAAGAAACATTGTATTATTTACTAAAACGTAGACCAAACTGACAACAAATAGGAGAGAATAGTTGTAAAACACTCAAAACATTGCTTTAAAGTAACAAAATTTTCACTGATTATTACAACACAATAAACGGGGTTTAATCGCGTGTGAATATGATTTTATTTCTAACCGACTTCCACAAAAGGAGGAGGTTATATGTTCGACAGTTTGTATCTTTTTTTTTGTTATGTATGTTAATCGATTACTCCGCCAATTGTGGACCGATTTTAAAAATTCTTTTTTTATTTGAAAAGATATACTCCTGAGGTAGTCCCATTGTCACCAAGTTAGGATCTGATTATGCGATCCCGGGGAAATCGAGGGCAATCCTCAAATTTTATAGGCACTTGTAACGTTTTTCATATATTTTCTTAAGCTATTTAAGTATTTGCATATGGTAGTCATCATCGCATCATGCTGAGCTGATGACGGAAAGTACAACTCCTTAATGGTTAAGAGTTAGTAGATAATTTTTAAAAAGAACATCTATTATCGGTAGGTATGTTAAGACTGTTAGTCATATTCTTTATAGTGTGTCCCTGAGGTAGTCTCCTTATCACCGAGTCAGGATCTGATGATGAAATACCAGAGAAATCGAGAGATACCCTCAAATATTATAGGCACTAACAATGTTTTGTATATATTTTTCAAAAGTTATTTAGTTGTTTTCGTCTGGTTGTCATCAACAGACAAACAAACTCAGCTGATGATGGAAGGTACAGATGAATATTAACTAACCAACTTTCTATGAACTAAGAAACAAACTCGTCTGGGATATATTTTATCCGGCAAAGTACAGCAAGGGTTCCATTGTAATATGGTGTTAAATAATATTGAAGACATACAGAAATTTTGGACAATACAGGACATCCCCGAAAATACGCCCTATACCTGCGAAGAAGATGAATGTATCATGTTTTATCGATCAACAACAACAAGGCTGCCAAATGGAAGATATCAAGTAAGAATACTCTTCAAAGATCGGTGCTAAACCTGAAGTAAATAAAGCTCTTTATTCAACAAAAATACGAATTACTATTACTACATTTAGGTAGATAATAACAAAAGGCTCGCCGCCGCGGTTCTTAATAGTAATAAATGAATGGTTTGGCACGGACTTCAAAAGGTGATTCAAATGTATCCGTACCGTACATAAAAGATTATTTATGGCTTTTTAGTTTATTCTCAAGTCGGTTCTTTTTTTATTTATAAATTTTTATTTTTTATTACCTTTCGTTGGTAGTCCTTCAAAGTAGTACAGTTTACATGAAAATGGATATCTTTAAAACTAAGCTGGATTTGACTCGAGTTTAAATAACATATTTCGCTCCTAACGACGATTTCGTGTTCCTAACGGGTATCTGGAATAAATAAGGCCGATAAATTGGAGATAACGAAATATAACATTAAATTCGGGCCCTGTACCTGAAAGGTGCAAATTCTACGATCCTACATAAAATGTATGATGTCTCTGAGTGTATAATGGCACTTAAACCCTTTTTTAAAGGTAAATAACATCTAATTTATTTACAGAGCGCGCGAACTTCTAAAGGATTTTTGTAAACGACGAAAGTTAGTCAATTCTCACCAGACGCGGCTCATAATATATTTATATTGTGCGGTTTCGTAATTGGTGTTAAATCTTTCTCGATGCGAGGGCGTTGAACCCGGTGTTTGAGAAGTTGGCTAAGTGGGTGATTATTTGGGTACGATGTGGTAATGGGTTCCGGGTGTCAAGTTGTAGGGTGAGCTTGAGAGCTGCGGATATTGCGTGTGTTTGGTATAAAAACATCAAACATCTACATAGTTTATGGCCCATTTTATTCTGTTGTGATAACACTTAGTTGATACACAGGGTGCTCGGCACATGGACCGTCAAAGTTTTTTGGGGTGCCGGTAGAATCATTTGCTACACCTTCGCTCCTCGTTGATTTAAGAAAATTTTAAAAATAAGTAAGTAAAAGCACACACAAAAAAGTTATGGGGCTTCGAAGGGAATATTTTGTATGGCAGGCCGTACGCTTGTTTGCCACTTTAGTAGTAAGTATAAAAAAAGTTTACGCCCCGTTTTAGTGTACTGTGATAATACTTTGTTCATATTTCGATTTAAATGGCACAAAATTTTTGTTGCGAAGCGAAATGTAGATTTCCTTGAATTTATTTAACTAACTAGACGAATATATGTCGTCAAATTAAGAACTGGATTTGGATTTGGGGGCACTAGTTCCATAGTTACATTCAAAACTGATAACAAAACCGTCAATAAAATTTTAATTCCAGTTTCTGAGGATTTATTAAAAAAAGATTATGTACGTATCTTTACAGTCGAATATCCTATAGAACTTCCTGCTTTTCTGAAGTCGATTAAAAATGAACTCAGTGGTTTAGAGTGTCGAGAAGCGTGGGGGCTATTGCAGGTTCAATGCAGTTGTCATGCAATTCTATTCCAGCTATACCAACTGCAACAGAGCTGCATTACAACCGCGCAACTGCTGTGCAGTCGTCTGAACTACACACCGACAGCAAGAGGACTGCGCAGTCGGTTTGCAGCTGCGATGTTATGTCGACTGAGCAGCATATAAACTGCATTTTTGCAGCTGAAATGCAGGTAATATTCAGTCCGTCTGTATCGATCCGAAGAAACGAATATCTTTGTTAGAAATAAGAATGTTTTTCTCAGCCTAGCCGTGACGAAACGTAATTTTTGATCCGAGGCCATTGACCGCAATGTTGAAGAAGTTGAGTAAGTGGGGTGATTATCTGGGTACGAGGCGGTAATGGATACAGGATGTCACATCCTTAATGTGCGTGATCAATAAGCCTTGAGAGATTCTGGTTCCTGCCTATGTTTAAGATAAATACACCAAGCAATATTATAGCATTCTACAAGGTTTAAAGAAGCGATCCGGAAAGGTGTTTTAGGCAGAATATTGCACAACACAAAGTAAAAAGACAGATCTTAGTAGTGAGAGTTGGCCATCCACTACCATACCATACACCACCAACATACCAACTTAACTCCCTCGCAAAAGTTCGGCCATATCTAACCACCTTGTCAAACGTTTCCAGGCCTTATCAATTCTTTATCAGAATTTTGCAAGGACTTCCCACGTCATATTCTACTTGTCAAACACCGTGACCTTTAGTTCATCTTAAATCTTGCTTGAAACATGCCTCCGTAAAATACGAATCGCCAAGATAATTTATTATGGTTACCGAGACAGTAATAACTCATGGGGATGTCCAAATTTCCGCGTTCCTTCTTAATAAAAAAACTCCTCAATCAAGATCCGGAGACTAATATAAGGCCGTTGTTTCTATAGAAACTGACGAACATATATGTTATTTATATTATAATGCTATTTTCCGGCCTAAAAGAGTGCCAGAAAGCTGGCACTCTTTTAGGCCAGAAAATAGCATTGCCATTCAGCGTGGCAGTGCTGCCAGCTTTCTGGGCACTATGCCATCTGAGAGGGACATTAGGGAACTTTTTGTCTGTTGTATTAAGTTTTATACATGTAATAATCTAGAATAACAGCAACGTCGTTCGCGGAAGCGATAAAGTCATAACCCGTTTTTAGGGTTCCGTACCTCAAAAGGAAAAAACGGAACCCTTATACGATCGCTTTTTTTTAGTTAAGATTTTTCTTGGAATCGTGTCCCATGTAAGACTGGATTTGGTCTAGTGGGTCTAGTTCAGTGTGGATCTGAGTCCGGTTTAGTAAAAATTAAAGCAATGTTACATATTTTAAGGAAAAACTTGGGATATCATTGTTTATCACAACACAACAGTCAGCATCAAAAGTAAGTGATAATGTTAGTATACAATTTCACATAGCCTGTAGTAATATAGTCATTAACTCAATTAATGCAGATTGTACATGTTATTGCTCAGCATATTTTCTTTAATCTTCAAGCTACAAAAATAAGAAAATAGACGAGGGCTAATCATATATAAAGGGGATAATTTCTTAATCCTCTAAATATGTACTCGTATATGATAATGCATCCGTCACACTTACACTCACCTTTTCAAAGTAAGTGACGAGAACTTAGTTATTTTAAAAGACCATTAAAACAAGAGGAGTGGCCATCTCGATACAAAAAGCCGTTCCCCGTTATGTACAACGCCATCTATGTATAAGAATTATTTTTTACAATTATTCAACTTTGCAAGCGTGACACAGTGTTGAAATGTTACGATTTATTTATTATGAGCTATTTACGAACTAATTGTTACTATACCATGTTTCTTTATTCAATTATAAAATCGTTAAATGTTTGGTTTTAAAGCGCCATCTGAAAGCATCATCCAAACAGGTCACACATTCAATACCTCAAGGAAGTTGCATCGGTTGTATTTTATTCTTGATATATATAAATAATCTGCCACAAAGTATAGAAGAGTCCTGTGTACTTTTTGCAGACGATATTTCGGTCCTAACGCCATGCAGGAATCACTTAGACTTGTATTCTGACATAAACAATATACTCACAAAACTGTCGGATTGGCTAACTGACCACAATTTGGAAATTAATTATATGAAAACAAAAATTATGCAATTTAGACCCCATCAAAAAAAAACCATTGGAAATTGACATCACTTTCAACGGAATAGCATTGGAATGTGTAGACACATTAACCCTCCTCGGATTAGATATCGATAAACATATAAACTGGAAATCACATATAAAAAAAATAAAAATCAAACTTTCTCAATTTGTGTACGCTTTCAGAGAATTAAAGAGAGCAACAAGTTTTCAATGCGCCTTAACTGCTTATTACGCATACGCTTTTTCATGGTTAACAAACGGAATAATACTTTGGGGCAATAGCACTGACATAGACGATTTATTTATTTTACAAAAAAAATGCATACGGATTTTAGTTAATATTAAAAACAGAGATAGCTGCAGATCATATTTTGTTAAACACAAAATTTTGACAGAAACCTCAATATATATGTTAGAAAAGTTTGTAAGAAAGTATCCACAGTTGTTTACTAAACTAGCAGAGCAAAATCAGCGATATGAAACCAGATTCAAATATAACCTGGCACCACTCACCAGCTCCAAACTTAAACTCCATCAAGCAAGTCCAAACATGATGGCAGTCAAAATATATAATAAAATTAATGATGAGCTTAAAATGATTATAAATGACAAGCAGTTCAATAAACAATTAAAGACTTTCTTAATAGATAAATGTTATTATAGCCTTAAGGACTTTTTTAATAACCAATTGTAATATTCATAGTGTATTATTCTTTTAATTATTGTTATTGTCTTACATTGTACATCTTAAATTAGTTTTGTTTCTTAAATTATTACTATTGTCTTATATTGTTCAATTACCCAATTATCATTCAGATGCAATTTAATTAATTTAAATTTAATATTAGACTTAAGACTTTGAATTGCTGTGCCCTACCAGGGCCCATGACAAACCTATTAACTAATGTAACAGCCAAATGTAAACCATGGATGCAATAAATAAATAAATAAATAAATAAATAAATAAATAAATAAATAAATAAATAAATAAATAAATAAATAAATAAATAAATAAATAAATCTAGTTTTTGCCAGAATATCTCCTTGCGATCGGAACACGATCCAAAGTGTGGCAAGTGTCAGTCCTCTTATTTTCTCAATATCAATTTACATATCGTATAATAAACGCCACCATTATAGGCCCGCTACAAACGCGATTTTATAAAAAAAAAAATGCCTAAAATGTTCCCTAGAATTTTATAAAAGCTATCAGTTTTCCCGAGTGACTGAGCCGAAACAACAGCTGTCAAAGGAAATTAAACGGCGGCGGGCCCGGACATGCCGCCCGCTTCCGGTAGCGACGGGACCGAAAATAGTTTTGTCACACTGAAAAGAGAGTTTGCAGTGAAAATTAAATTATTTATTGAATTTACATAACGTAATAAGAACCAAGGTTACCGACATAGCTGTTCGCTTTGTCGGAGACCTTGGTAAGCTTTGCTATTTCGCGAAACAGTGTCTTGGTCTTGTGCTCACATACGCATATTTTCATGCAGTTTCCACAGTAAAATACGCATACAAATACAATAAACCATCGTCACATCTAACCAAGACATTATTTTGCGGAATAGCAATAGAACTGTAATGCATTAAGGTGGATCCACACTTGTGACAATTTACCGAACATTATCCCATTACCGTATCAGACACACGTGTCAGTACCGTTAATGTGGACATATATTTGTAACGCGAATAATTGTCACAAGCTCAAGTACGCTTCAATCCATTCCGAACACTGAAAGAAGCTGCCGAACACAGAATAAACGGCTGGACAATGTATGGAGTTACGATCTACTAGCCGGGCCCAGTGTGGACGCTGGTCTGTGTACTGTCACGCATCTAAGTCACGTGTTACGAGCCGATCCATTGAGAATCGTCATTTTTTCAAAGGATGTTCGGTATTGATCGCGTGACCAGGACACTTCCACACTTGTATTTAGACACGCGTCGAGGTACGCCACATGACACAAATACAGACACGGGGTAGGAGTGGCTCACGTCGTGACATGTCCCGGTCAGTACATCCCCCGCTCGCACCTAGCTGCCTCGCTGTTCGCTCATTCACGCAACGCATGCATAATTATAACCATTGTGTTGTTTACATTCGTTTTGTTTTATGACGATTAATTATTGAGGCATGGAGTGGAGTTGGAGCTTAAATGACACCACCTACCGACTGATGTAGCGATGCCATGCCACGCAATCTAGTTCGACACCATGCGTCTACACTTGTAATATTTCATCGTCATGTCACAAGTGTGGACCCACCTTTAACCTATCAATTGTTGTATCAGCAGCTCATTTCGTATTTCCTAATACATAAAGACGACAGAGTATACAAGGACTTTTATAATTTCTTCATCCTCTACAATATAATAATGCATTTATGTCACTTTTGCACTCGCATACCTGTTAGCAACTGATGGGTGTTCTGTCATTTATCTATCGCATATTAAACGATACCCATATTCTTCTCTGATACGAATTTAAAAATCATGAAAGCTATCAGTTTTCCTGAGTGATTGAACCGAAACAACAGCTGTCAAAGGAAATTTAACGGTCGTGGGCCCCGGGCATGCCTCCCGGTTCCGGAAGCTAAGGGGGCGAAAATAGAAGCTAAACAGTTCTGTCCTACTAAAAAGTTAGTTTTCAGTGAAAATTAAGGTATCTATTGAAAGGAAATTATTGAAGTTACATAACGTAATAAGACAGTTTGTATGCTAAGGGTTGTTATTGTAAGGTAATTACTGAATTTACATGACGTGACACGGCAGTTCTGATGCTGTCTGTTGAATCTGAGCTCATTTCGTATTTTGTAATACATAAATACGAGGACATGTACGGGGAATTTTATAATATCTTCATCCTCTATTTTATGATAATACATCTGTCACTATTGCAATTACGTGTCACCATGTGATGGGTGATCTGTCATATATATATCGCGTGTGAAACGATACCATCATAGGCCCTGATCTACAATCGTGACTCTGACAAAAATTTCAAGGCTCAACTCCTTAGAATTTAACAATCATGAAAGCAATCAGTTTTCCGAAATAAAAGCTGTCAAAGGAAATTTAACGGTGGTGTATCCGAACATGCCACCTGCTTCCAATAGCGATGGGGGCGAAAATAGTTCTGTCACACTGAAAAAAGAGTGTGCAGTAAAAACTAAGGTAATTATTAAAATTACGGATTGTGAGCTCATTTCGCATTTTGTAATATGAGGGAGATATTGCGAAATACCGTGAGATAAGTAGACCTATATAACGTATGATATGCGATTGTGCAATTACTCAGAAAAGTCGTACAAAAAAAAAATTGCACGTATTTTTAAAAATGTCAATAGCTCATTATGTTTCAATTGATTGATTAAAACGGTTATAAGCAAAAAATCCAAAATTGCTACTAAAATTTTTAATATCTCGCAAACTAATAATTTTCGGACAGGGTTTTCTACATCACCTTTTCTGTTGCAAATGAGTTGTAATAAAAGGAATGCACTCAATAACCAATCACCCTGTATGTAGCGCGGCGTAAACCCGTCGCTACAAATTTCGAAAGACATATAATATATTTGATAGAGATTAATACCATCAGGGACAATGACATATCAATTTGAAAGTCAAATATATTTAATTTAAAACGTGTTCAGAATATTAATTTGGGGATAAAAATTACGAGAAAACTTTGTGGCATGGGTGGGCACAGAAGCGCCTTTTTAAAAAGTTTAATTAGTTTCGAAAGTTTATAAAATAATAAATATTTATTTTTAAAACCTGAAATAAATAGTGGAAAAGCTTCATAAGTTGTTGGTTGTTTTGTATTGCTATAATCGATTTTCAATATAATTTTAGTCAACGGTGCCGGAATAAAAGACAAGAAATTTTACGGTAGATGACGCCCATAGCAACGGTTTAAGCGTGCGAAAGTGACAGACCGACGAAGTTAATTTGATATTTTATAATATTAGTATATTCATAATATTAGTATGAATAATATGGATACGGATTTCGAGCACTAATATTTTCATTGAATCCTTTTTTGTACAGTCACCAGCATCAATTGTATTTTGCCATAAAATTTCTGACACATACTAACGACCCTAGAGATATATAGTCATGTCAGATATATATGCACACATTCTTGTGGCAGATATTAATGCTGTTGAAAGTAGGTACCATTTCGCATTCCTATACAAGGGGTAAGTAACCGGTAAATTGGTAATTCCCGGCCGCGACCATTTCGCGGTGGGCGCGTTTTACGCGGCCGTAAACTGGACCACTTACCTACATTACCGGCTGCCACAAGTGACTAATGAAAAAATATCAATATATTACGAACATGGAGATATTTTGCTGAAAATAAGCGAAATAGATGGGTAGGTTATTAAGAGGTACGTGCAGAGATGTAGTGTTTAATAGTTTCGGTCACAGTACAAAAAGTAGTAAGGTGACAGAAGTGACTGTCAAATATGAACGTTTCCGAGAAAATACGAAGGAAAACAATATGCACGACATCTATACCTACATTTATTGTTACTACCTAGTATTTATTAATGTTATTAGTGGCTCTGTGAGCCGGACCTCTCGACCAACCCATCAAAAATATTTCAAAAACAAAAAAATCTAAAAACTGAATTGGCAAAGAAAAATATATAAAGAGAAAACAATACAGTTGTACCCTGAACATACAGAGTGTCCCAAGAAGTAGTGATATACTGAAGCTGGGAGGTAGATGACCTAGAGGGCTATCTAAATCACCCCCATGTATGTTCCGCGATTTTTCGTATTTTCGGAGTTATGACTTTTTTTTTAATTCTTCACCTATCGCCGAGTACGATGAGATTTTTATTTATGGTGACGTGAATTATTGCGGTAGATGCTTGATTTTTTTTGTGTGCTAAACTGATAGATAGGCCAATTCAGTATGGTAACATTTACTATCGTTAGATCTTTGAATGGAATAAAAAAAAATTAAATGCCAAGAATGATAAAATTACCCAATATGTTCACAACTTCAAGGGGCTTTAAAAAGATAAAATCACATAAAAAAAATACCGTTTGGCTTTTAAAAACTTGCTCTATCTATCAGGTAGCTACCCTGAAAATTTCATTTTATTATTCATAAAACTCCAATCAAAAAATTTAAATCTAAATGTGGTAAGTGCAAAATTTTAATTTTCATGATGATTAATACAAACAAAGTAAAACCAATTACAAGGTGGTTAATTACAAGAAATTTTCAAAATGTGTCCCCTGTTGCTCAATGCAAGTGCGACATCGCCGAAAAAAGTTGTCTTTTAAACGTCTGAATGCACTTCTATTATTTTTAATGGTTTCTTCTGCTACTCTCAATTCCCGGGTTAACTCGTCCAAATTGCGGCATTCTCTTGAGTAGACGAGGTCTTTGTAGTATCCCCATACAAAAAAAAAACAATGGGGTTTAGGTCGGGGGACCGTGGAGGCCAGGCTATAAGGCAGGCGTCACCCCGGCCGCAACGACCAATCCATCTTTCAGGGTATCTTTGATTGAAATAGTTTCTTACGTCCAAGGCAAAATGGCCTAAAACACCCTATCATCATCATCATCATCATCATCTTCAGCTAGGAGTCATCCACTGCTGAACCAAGACCTTCCCCAATTCACGCCACCATGCCGCTATAACCGCTTCCCGCTAGTCTTTTCAGGTTGTCGGTCCACCTGACGGGGATCGTCCCACAGAGCGAGTCGTTCGAGGTCTCCACTCCAAAACCCGTCTTCCCCATCGACCATCAGCTCTTCGACAAATATGGCCCCCCACTGCTACTTCAGCTTGCTTATTCTGAGCGCTATGTCGGTGAATTTGGGTCTCCATCGGATATCCTGGTTCCGGATTTTACCCTGCAGAGAAACTCAGAGCATAGCCCTCTCCATAACTCTCTGAGCAACCTGGAATTTGTGGACGAGGCCTTTTGTAAGTGTCCACGTCTAACACCCAAGCGCCCTATATGACTATGAAAGTTTAGTTTATATTTCCGTCATCCATAAAAAGCTGTCTTCAATAGAATCTTTATTATCATAGCGGCAACATTGTTATGACCGGCATTAAACACATTTCCATGACGCTTTACGATCTTGTCGAAGGCTGTGGCTTTAAACATTTTAAGGTTATGTGTCAAGGATGGTTTTATTAAAAATGCCGGAAGGCACAATAGCTAATGGCCGTTTGAAGAAAATGGTGCATGTTTTGTGGAATGCAGATTAAGCTTGAAGGTCAAGAGTTTTGCTGTCTACTTCCGGCTAGAAAAATAAGATATCAGGAAAACAACATTACAGTATTTTTTAACAAGAAACATTTTCTTATTATTATCTGTAATACATCTCATCAAGGAACAAGCGAGACACAGGACTGCAAAACCTTAATTTCCGAACGGTGTAAAATATCTTATCTGTTTAAAGTAGTTTAATAGTCTCTGTTTTTAAATATTATAATTAGTAATGAGGTAGCCTGGGAGTTTTTCTTTGCAGCGTTTCTTTTCTCCTCGGTACGCCTCATTTGTGAAATGCTGCTTGGTAAATTATTAGAATAAAATAATTAAGCCCTTCTGGCACATGTGTAACTGTCTTTACAGCTTAGGCCCATCTGGCATGTATGTACACCTTTATTTGTGTTTTTCAAAAAAATGGGTAGTTTGCACAAAATTGTAACTTTGACAGAGGAAAATACATCTTTTCTCAGTCCTCCCGTGACCATGGAAAGCTGGAAAGCTTCCGAAACGTCGGGAACTAAAATGAGATAATATACGCGATATAATCCGTTAAATTGTTTTATTTCAACAAGAAACATTTTATTTATATTATAATAGCAAAATTATGGTAGTTAGCAGTGACGAGGCGTCCATATAAACCGATTCCTACCGGGTTGCCCAAGGAAAGGCCACCACCTTTTTCTTTAAATATGAGTAAATGAATACGCTTCGGCTTCTCTTGTGTTCTTCCTGACGCTACGCCTCTGGTAGTTAGTTTCTGTTTATCACAGAAACATTGCCGGAAAGTCAACATTATCATCATATCAGCCTAACAATGCCCACTGGATAAAGGTCTCCCTATGAGGTGGAGAGTGATTTAAACGTTTTTTATGTCTCGGTTTCCAAAGGATAAGTACGACACCTTTTAAGGTGCGTCCACATTTGTATCATTTGCCCGTATCAGATCATCGTCGCGTGGCATGATCGCGTGTCACGATCACGCGTTTGGACGTTGCGCCGATCGGATCGCTCGAAATCCATTTTGCTACGCGTATCACACAGTTATATCGGAAGAGTGCAGCATGATCGGCGCGCCGACAGTAAGCGTCCAAGCAGCGCGATACGCAGTCATGCCACGGCACGGTGATCGGATACGAGCAAATGATACAAGTGTGGACGCACCTTTAGGCGACTCCTAGGAGCTATGCTGCCCTCGTAGATACAAATTAAACTAACAACATTTTTTTCGGGGGCTAAAAACATGTTGAATTAATTAACAATCCTTTGTAAAAATTCTATTGGGAGCGCTAACTTTCCTACATATGATTACATCAGGAAAACTTAATATTTCCAACTAAACATGCAATGTCAAGAATGTCAGATGCCTTACAATATTCCCAAATTTCCCGTCTCCCCTTTTTTAACGGCACTATTTATTTTGAACTAAACAACAAATTACTCTAAATGCCACTTAGAGCTAACGGACATTAACGTAAATTTATATTAAGACCTCTAATTAAGGATTAAATTAGGCTTTAAACTTAACTCCAAAGTGGAATAGATGGGATCTTTTACAATTAAAATAAATATGTTTACTCACTGACCTGCTGCGCATAAAAGTATCTCAGTGTCAATATACAGAGTGAAATTGGAAACTTGATCAATTTTTTTTTGGCTCAACCACCATGGTCATATATAGTCATATACCACCAACTATGATATAATAAAAAAAATCTATCTAAACTAAGCAATTAGTTTACCTATCACTTTGACATCTGCTGTATACATAGTGGGCACTGTGTCGAATGACGCAGGGTGACCAAGTTTTACGAAATAATATTTTCGTTATCAATCCGAAATGAATAGTTCTCAATACCGGAGATGTAATTATTAATTATCATCATTCGCTTGTCCTTAACCCATTTATTTGGGGTCAGCGCAGCATGTTTTTTTCTTTCTTACCTCTCTATTACTCGTCATCTCATCACTCACATCCTTCCTGTTCATGTCCTGTCTCATGCAATCCATCCATATTTTCCTTGGTCAACCCATATTTTACATCCATCCACATACCTAATATCCTTCTTAACCTTCGTAACATGTCCATACACCGTAGGCGATTTACTCTCAGCTTATCGACTATGAGTGCTGCTTTTAGGTTTTCTCATCCATCTCAACATTATCATCTCCATAACATGCAATCACTTTTCATCCGTCACCTTCGCGGCTCAACATTCCGATCCAAACGTAACGACTGGTCTTACAATGGTCTTGTAAATTTTGCACTACAATCAAAGGGGCATAACATAAATAGGTTGTCAATTTAATTCTGCAACAGATACTGTAATTTCTGCTGACACCTCCGATTTCACCCTGTATATTGTTCAAGTAGCTCTGTAAATCATTTGCACCCCTAAACAGATCGGTATTCTATCTGTTAACACTTTCGCTGCCAAGACAGAGGTATTATTCTACCAGTTTTCGGTTACGTAACGCTCATGGGAGCTATGCCAGCTACCATAATAACATATATAAAAGGAGTGTTATCTATTTCGCATATTTTTTTATGTCCGAAACCGATTTCGCCGAACAGGCTTCATATAATTTGATTTCGCCGAATGTTAATCTTGCCGAATCATTATTTGTCCGAATCTAAATACGCATAATTTAGTTTAGCCGAATTTTAGTTAGCTGCAAATTCAACCTCTAACAATAAAAAACTGCTGTCAGTAAAATAGGTTAGGTTAGAACTGGAATCCCGAACAGAAGATGACTGCTGCCAGAAAAGTAGGTTTTCGGCATTAAAACGCTATGCATAAAGACCACTTGGCGAAAATAGATTCGGCGAAAAGAAGATTCGGCGTAATTAAATTATGCCTATAGATCATTATGCCTATTATGATTATGCAATATAGAATTATGACAAATAAATATGAATCCATACTAATATTATAAATGTGAAAGTGTGTCTGTCTGTCTGTCTGTCTGTTACCACTTCACGCTTAAACCGCTGAACCGATTGGAATAAAATTTGGTATAGAGATAGTTTGAGTCCAGGGTAAGGACATAGGCTACTTTTAATCCCGGAAAAATACCCTTATCCGTGATAAATGAATTTAAAGTGAAAAAATTGTACGTTACGCTGGTATGCAAAAACTACAAAACAGATTTGCATAAAATTCTGCAGTAATATACCTTAGATATCAGAAGAGGACATAGGCTACAACTTTTGAGGGTATTCATTCATAAAAGGGTATTTTTTTAACAATAAATGGAAAAATATGACCTTTTGTTCATTGTGACATTTTGCGTTTATTCCTGCATTGTGACAATTTCATTTCTAAATCATGAATAAACAATTGGTAACTTAGCAACAGTAATACTACCTACACGATTAAGCAAAGAACACACCTTCCGTATATGACATATCAAACAAATAAGAGTATATCTTAATATAGCCGGATAATAGCCCATTGTATATTTCGTACTTGCGATCATCTCTGAATGATAAATATTTTGTTACAAAAATACGGTTTATAAATAAGATAAATACATAAAACGATTTATTTTTAACAATAAATGGAAAACCTTTTGTTAAATCTGTAATTAGTATTCCGAATAACTATAAAGAAATAATTGTTTTGAAACCAAGATGACACGTTAGTACCTGCTTGCGTAACTGGATGGCGTTAGTTGTAAAAGCTTTTTTCGTTCTTCATCTATATATCGGTCGCAGGGAAATAGCCAAAACAGAGATTTGATCAAATTTCTAAGGGATATGACCAAATCACGCAGGATGTTAAAATGGCGAATCAATTTTATCATTTGTCTGGAAAAAGTCAGTCATTTGATTAAACCCCCGAATCAGTTTAGTGAAATGACGAAATCAGCCAAAAAGGCAACTCGTTTTGTCATTTCACCAGATTTGTTTAGTGATTTGATAAATCCCTGAAATACGTCAGTGAGTTGACAAAACGAACTTGCAAAGTAAATTTGTTATATCATTTCACTAGACAAGTTCAGTGATATTATAAAGTCCCTTATGTCTCACGTTTAGTCATATGATAAAAATTTTATCATATCACTGAACGTGTCTAGTGAAATGATAAAACGAGTTGACTCTGCGAGTTCGTTTCGTCAAATCACTGGCGTGTTTCAGGGATTTATCAAATCACTAAACAAATCTGGTGAAATGACAAAACAAGTTGCCTTTTTGGGCTGATTTCGTCATTTCACTAAACTGATTCAGGGATTTAATCAAATGACTGACTTTTTCCAGACAAATGATAAAATTGATTCGCCATTTTAACATCCTGCGTGATTTGGTCATATCCCTTAGGGATTTGATCAAATCTCTGTTTTGGCTATTTCCTTGCGACATATCGATACCTTAGTTCATACACGAACTAATTACAATATTTTTGCCCATGGAATTTCAACTTTACGTATTTGTGCACTCACGTACTAATAACAAGCATTATTGTCAAACAGTTAGTACGATTGTGCTCTAAGGTATCGATATATAAAAGGACAAGTCCTGACTAACATATCAACGCAGAGCCGAAACTACTGAATTTAGAGACTTGAAATTTTTACAGTAGCCACAATTTATAACGTAGGCGAGAAACAAGAATGGATTTTAGGAAATTCATCTCCTAACGGGGTTAAATTGGGGTTGAAAGTTTGTATTGAAAATCTGTAATTATTTGAGTAACTGTTATTATATTTCGGGTATAAACTCTTCATTTCAAAGCAAGAAAACTAATTTCAGCATTTTCGGAAATTCATCCCTTAACATTGTTGAATTGGGGTTGCAAGTTTGTATGGAAAATCTGTAATTATTCGAGTAACTGTTATAATATTTCGCGTATAAACTATTTATAATAAAAAACTAAGAAAACTGATTTTATCATTTTTGGAAATACATCCCTTAACGGGGTTAAATTTGAAAGTTGGTACGAAAACCCTGTAATAATTTGACTAACTGTTACAATATTTCACGTATAGACTCTTCAATTCAAAACTAAGAAAACTAATTTCATCATTCTTGGAAATTCATCCCTGAAAGGGGTGAAATAAGGGGTAACAGTCTGGGGCGAAAGTACAATGGCGCATAAAGGGTGTTTTGAAGTGCTGAATAGAACTTTAAAATATATTAGAGGGAACGAAGTTATGATGGGTAGAGTCACTATGTTGTTAGCTGGAGACTTTTGTCAGACTCTGCCCATATTTACGAAAGGAACTCGAGCTTAGGAAGTTAAAACTTGCGTTACGGCTTCAAATATTTGCCCTATAATCAAAAAAATCCACCTTAAGATAAATACGCGAGTGCACCTCGAGGGTGATATTCGCGCTGGAGAATTCTCCGACTTCTTTTTAAATTAGGAAATGAAGAATATCCGGTAACTGAGGGAAGGATTACAATTCCATCGGATTTTGCCTTAGTTGTGCGGACCGTTGACAACCTCATCTCTCAAATTTACCCAGATGTTCAAAATTAACACAGCAAGTCCATGGAATGGTTGTGTGAATGAGCAATTCTGACACCTAAGAACGACCAGGCTTCCGTTATTAATATCATTTTATTGAAGTCGTTCGAAGGTTCAGAATACGAATACAAGTCTGTAGACTCGATCTGTAGTGAACACGGATGATGCCATAAACTATCGCGTAGAATTTTTAAATGCACTTAACCCACCCGGCCTAACTTATCACATACTTATCTTAAAAGTGGGTGCTCGGGTAATGTTGCTGCGAAATGAGAATCAGCCGAAGTTGTGCAATGGAACCAGGCTGCATGTGAAAGCCTCACATAAAAACGTTATAGAAGCCATCGTAATTACTGGCTGTGCTCAAGGTGAATCTGTGTACATACCCCGGAAACCATTTATACCCTCGGAATACCCATTCGAATTTAAAAGGCAGCAGCTCCCCCTTAACTCTTAAGGTTAGTCACTGAAAACAGCAGGAATAGAGCTTAGGGGGGACTGCTTCTCGCACGGCCAGTTTTACGTGGCTTGCTCGAGAGCAAGCTCTTCACGAAGCTTGGTCGGGTCTGTTAATGTGGTATATAAAGAAAAACTGCAAAACCTACCTCATGTTTAATATTATCAATAGTTCAATCTCAATTGTCCAATTACATCTGTTTTTTATTTCAAATTACAGGTAAATAACAAAGTAACGTGACTTATAATTATTGACAGACAATGCATAGCCTAAACTGCCGACGGTAGGAATACGAGAATTGAAACACATATTTCGTTAGAGATGTATGTAGAGGCGCACTAAAGAAGGATTTTTTGAAATTCGAGCTACACGCAGACGAAGTAGCGGGCAAAAGCTAGTTAATTATAATTTCAGAATTTTGGCTTGGTAAACTACGGAGATAAGGGGAAGGGATGGTATTTTTTTTCCACTTTTTCTTTTGTAAATCAGAATTTATACACAGTAACAAAATCCATACTAATATTATAAATGCGAAAGTGTGTGTCTGTCTGTCTGTCTGTCTGTTACCTCTTCACGCTTAAACCGCTGAACCGATTTGGATGCAGTTTGGTATAGAGATAGTTTGGGTCCCGGGGAAGGACATAGGCTACTTTTTATCCCGGAAAAATACACTTATCCGCGATAAGTGAATTTAAGGCAGACAAAGTCGCGGGCATAAGCTAGTTATAAATAAATGTTTAAGAATCTACAAATCAAGTTATTTCATATGATAGCTGACATGATCTAGTAGCTAGACTTTGAATTTTCGGCCCCTCTCATAATGGTCGTTCTTTATAGAAAATTTAAATCTTTTAATCTAGTTTTTATTTCCAATATACGTGAGCTAGCCATCTTAATAAATATTTTAAGTTTTAAATAGATAGCATAAGTACTTCCTGAAATATGGCGGAGTCACATAAGGGTTACATTTTTACCTTTTTTGTACGGAACCCTAAAAATCGATGTTACGTAAACGACATTCTAGTGGAATACTCCTAAATAGGACTAATCTCCACAAAATTTGCAGCGAACATTTGGTCTAACTGCAAACCTCAAACACACTCATGAACGCCGTGAATTAAACGGCTAATATTATGTGGTTGCTCCTAAATATCAGATTTAAAATAGGTCAGAGGGCCTTCCCCGTAAACATTGAACATAAAAAGGGGTAATGTAACTTGGGATTTTGGGTAGTTAATCTCTTTTCCAAGTGAACTTAAAGGACGGTCGACAGATGCGCACATCGTTAGACAGAACCCTCCACTAATGTGGGATTAAAATGTTACTAGAACGAGATTTATGACTCTGAGACGTTATAACAAGGTTATCCTACGTGAGTGGTTTCCGCGACAGTATTAAAATTTAAAATAAGAGCGGTGCTTTGAATCAAACGGTAAAGATAATTTATGTAGCAAAAGGTGTAAGTAAAAAATGTACGCTTGTACGTAAAGGTTCAAATGTTTATTTTATTTTATTTTATTTTATTTATTTATTTCACAGATTACACAGCTTAACAGTGAGATACCAAGGCGCTGTGAAATGCATACAATGTTAATCTTAAATACTAACATTAAATTGTTTTATACAATACAACAATAACAATATTAATAGGTAACAGAAGACATACGATCATCCATCGCCTCACATAACCTCTTACATTCATCACAAATCATCTTCCAACTGCTTGCAAAGACATCGCAGTCAGGTGCTGATCTGAGAAGCGCGTTCAGATACTGTAAAGCGCGAACTAACGGCGATTTCCGGTACGCCACAGTGCGCGTTTTGGGAACTGCCAATAGATCGCGATCACGTGGTCTAAAATTAAATTTTGACTGCGACAGAGAAGGCACGAAGATGCGAACCAGTTGCGAGACCAGTTGAGGACAGTCTGAATCCCCACGCAATATTCGGCATGCCCCAGTCACGAGTGCATAATTACGCCTTGCTTCTAATGAGTTAAAACCCAGAGAGCCAAGCAAGAATTTTGTCGGGTAAAGAAAAGGATAACATCCATAGGTTTTTTTATATAAAAAACGCAAAAACGCTTTTTGGATTTTTTCCAATAACAGGGTGTAAGTAACCTCGTGGGGGTTCCATACTATACACGCTGCCTCCAGTTTGCTCCTAACTAGAGCGATGTACATGACCCTAATGGCGAAGGTGTTGTCAAATTCGCGGGCATTGCGGATAACAAAACCCAATCTCCGGTAGCAGTCGGTAGTTAGGGTTTTCATATGGAAGTGGAAATCAAGATGTGAATCAAATGTAACACCAAGGTCTTTAACAGTGTCTACACGTTTTAGAGATTCCGCTCCAAGTATGTAATTGAAGGATAAGGAACTACGAGCACGGCTGAAGGACATTACGGAACACTTCTCAGTGTGGAAAAGTAGTTTATTAGACAAGCTCCATTGGTAGATCCGGTCGACATCTTCTTGGAGCGATTCACTGTCTGATAGTTGCTGCACGCCATAGATGAGCTTTAAGTCATCGGCGTAAAGAAGACATCGGGCATATCTAGGCAGAGACGCCAAGTCATTAATCATAATACCGAACAGAAAAGGACCCAGGATTGAGCCCTGGCTTACTCCGGAGCGAGTGTGGTAGGGATTGGAAACAAAGCAGCCGTGTTGCACGTACTGCTGCCTGTCGCGTAGATAACTGGCAAAAAACTGAAGCAGTTTTGGCGAGAAGCCGATGTTACATAACTTGCTCAGTAGTATGTCATTATCCACGCGATCAAAGGCTTTTTTAAAGTCAAAGTACAACACGTCTACCTGTATTCCTTGATCCAAATGCTCAGAGATGGAGTCTACCAGGGTTAGAAGGTTCGTCTCAACAGATCGTTTTGGCCTAAAACCATGTTGTGAGTCACAGAGATAGGGCTTTGTTTGAGAGGCAACCTGCTTGTTTATAATGGACTCGAACAATTTTGCAATCGAGGAGAGAATCGCAATAGGACGATAACCTTCAACATTAGTTGCGTCGGCTGACTTAGGAATTGGCCGCACCCTAGTTAATTTCCACTGATTCGGATACTCCCCTGTAAATAGAGCTAGGTTGAAGATATGGCATAATGGCAATACTAGCCAGTCTTTACAACCCTTAAGTATAAACGCAGGAAAGGCATCAGGTCCCAGCGAGCTATGAGGTTTTTGACGAGCAATGCCGGAGACTACGTCCAAGGGGGATATTGTCCCAATATGAATTAAGTTTGCAGAATTCGTTACGTCCTGCTCTATGGTCTTATTATGGTCAAGTAACGGTACGCTAGGAAGGAAGACACTAGAGAAAAAGTCCGCGAAAGCTTGAGCAGCCTCTACACCCTCATAAAGCTTCCCATCGTACTGCACTCTATTCTCAAACCCACCCTTGGATTTCAAACCTCTCATATGTTGCCAAAAAGCTCGAGGATTACAAGTTATGTTAGCCTGAACTCTGCTAATATAGTTATTATACGCTTCTGCCATTCTGGATTTTATATCAGCTCTGAGTTTTGAAAATATTGCATACACTTCTTTGTCTCTAGTGCGTTTCCACTTACGGTGAAGAGAAGCTTTCCGTTTAATATCAGAAATAAGATCCGCTGTAAACCAAATGGGATATAGTCTACTGGGCTTACTGGGCCTTTTCTTCCTGGGTATACATATATCAAAAATACCATACATCAGATCATAAAAGCGATCTACAGCGATATTAACATTTTGGGCTTCAAGAACGCTCGTCCAAGACACCTCGGTGATAAGCTGGTAAAGAAGTTGGTAATTACCCTTGGAAAAATTCCAATCACGTCTCGTATTCAAGTTACTT
Source organism: Hedya salicella (assembly GCA_905404275.2). Lineage (NCBI taxonomy): Eukaryota > Metazoa > Arthropoda > Insecta > Lepidoptera > Tortricidae > Hedya > Hedya salicella. The sequence goes on along the minus strand of FR990111.1, from coordinate 11,387,702 downwards.
GGGTCGACCGCCGCAGGACTACTTATGGCTTTTATGAGCGGAATAGAAATTTCAAGAGGTGGATGATAAGTGTCGGCATGCGGAACCAGGCTACCCTTTGGGTCACTATTGACCAAAACCCCATGAGCGCGTTCTCGCACCAGCACCACATCTAGCACTCCTCCATGCGCATTTACTACCTCATTCATCTCAATAAAGTTACAAACCGTCGTAAAGTAACAGTAATAACTTAAGATACTTATTGAGGCATACTTAGGGTTAAGGTTTAAGTCACCGACAAGTATGACCACACCGAGTGAGTCAATAAACGATTCAATTTTTTGAAATAGTTGCATGTACACATTTTCGGATGAGTTCGGTGGTATGTACACAGCACACAAATGAAAAACTGTTTCACCCACTACGAAAGAAGTCCACAGGTCCTCCCCGTCGGGTGATTCGAAATCACGTCGCCGTTGCAAAGTAATGCCTGGTCTTGCGGCAACCAGTACTCCCCCTCCCTGTCGACCAGTGCCGCGGTCCCGGCGTAAGATACTCCATGCATCTCCCACTAGTTCGGGGTCTTCCACAGATGTCGACAACCATGATTCCGTAGCAACGATAATGTCACTTTCGTGAGCAAGAACACTTTGTTTAAAAAACTTCAATTTCGTATTCAGACCTCTGACGTTTTGATACGCAATGGAGATTGTGGGGCAGTTAGGTCTAGCTTCAGGTTCTCTTAGCTTGCCGGGTTTGTCCTCGAAAAAACCACGCCTTCACCCTTGCATTGTCAGGCCAGACGTCCGCCGACAAGCATTTTTCATAGAGAGCCACCGGAACACCCAGTTTGTAGGACTTATATTCGCCTCTAGATTGAAGCTCCTCCACTGTACACGTGCCCTGTTCACAAAGCTGTTGCAGGTATTCCCGGACTTCCTCTGCACTGGACACCATGTTCCACAAATGGATGTGTTTTCGGACCTCTACAGCCTTGAGAGTAGTTACATTTGGGCCACCAGTGCAGCGTATGGATGTAGGCCGTTTCTGCTTCTTTTTTGCTGGTACCTCTCTCCACCCCTCGGCCATAGCAGCTTCATTATGTTGCGTGAACGAAGTTTCAAGCGAGGGTTCATTTTCCTGGGAGCCTGGAGTAATAATATGGGTTACCGGCAGTTCTGCAGGGCGGGTGTCCATCGGTGACGACAACAATGTCGAGTTGCTGGGCAATGTAATGGGATCCTTTCTGTTCTTTTTTGCACGACTGCGCTTCGAGCTATGGGTTTTAACCTCGTTGCTACTATCAACGGGCTTCGGCAGTACTGTTAAAAGAGCCGCATCACCCCGAGACTCGATAGTACGATCCAATATCTCGAGTTTGCAGCTCATTGTCTCAACCTTATCCATACAAGTAGCAATCGTGGATTGTAAACGTCCGATAACAGAGACTGCATCTGCCAGTTGTTCCGATAAGTTAGTTATCTGCTCCCGAAGATGTGTAATTTCTAAACTCGTGGTCATAACCAAAGATCCATCGGCCTCAGCTGGCCGCGGAGATCTTCGCCCGTCAACAGCCGGCTTCCTGAGCGCTACATTTTTTATATTAATGGGAGTACCAACCGGGGTATCACAATTCCGGCCCCCTCTCTTGGCTGCACAGGCACATTCGGGACAAACCCATGTTGATATTTCCGCCTCAGAGAGAGCTCTATTATTGCACGCATAATGATATAGTTTGCCGCACGTCTCCACCCTGCATTGCAAATATACTACACCTACAGATAAGTCTAGTTGACATGCATTGCATTTCATACTGTCGTCGAGTGCAGATGCCATCGTAGTAGCTCGATCGATGCGGTCGCCTTTAAGATACCAGGGCTTTAGAAAAAGAGCGGAGTTCTCACCGCAGTGCCGTGCAGCAGGTGAATTTTAGATGATGACGTCACACAACATACGCCAGTCCAGTACCAGGACCTCATAAGTGCACAGCGGGCCGGCCGTAGTAGCTCTCTGGGTGCTCACGTAGCAGATGACGCGGACGTCGCAGCAGCGCAGCGGTACCAGGAACGCATAAGTGACAGCAGGCCGTCCGTAGCACACTGGGCACTCTCGTAGCAGATGATGCGGACGTCGTAGCAGCGTAGCACTCACCCGGTCCGTCGCGTAGGTGTGACGCACCACAGCAATATGGTAACTGTTGCTCCTTGAACTTCTGCGCTCCTAATTTATCATGCGAATTTAGGTGATGTAAAAATATTATTTTTTACTAATTAAACAATAAGCGCGGGGACTTAGACACGTCTACACCTTGCGGGGGTCCGAGGGAAGGCATGTTGTTTTTAAAGTAAATATATCTATGGCTTATTAATCTATTACTATAATAAAGTTGTAAAAATGAAATGTGTGCACATTGAAGATATTTTCGAAATAAATATTGTAACGGACTATTTGGAGGTCACTGAATGGAAATAACCATTTTTTTTGGTTTTTAGGGTTCCGTAGCCAAAATAGCAAAAACGGAACCCTATTATAGTTTCGTCATGTCCGTCCGTCCATATGTCACAGATATTTTACTCAGAAACTATAAGACTTAGTGTCTTGTGTAAGCCGCTACTTAGTTTGATAGTTAAATAAAAAATATATATTTCTAGGGGGGCACTCCATACATGTAACCGAAACTGAAAAAAAAAATTTTTCAGCAAATATCAATGTCATTCGACAGATCTTCTAAAATATTTTTATGTTTCCAAAAAAAAAATTATTTAGAGAATATTTTCGGAAATATTCACTCCGAAGGTTGCAAAAATTGTGTCCCGCCCCCCTTATTTTCTAAAAATTTTTAAATATAAAGCTTAATAAACACTTCATCGAAAATTGTTTTCAACATGATCGGACATACCGTTTGTAAGTTATTGCCAAGAAACTGCGCTTCTCAGCAAAATGACGTAAGTGCTGGGGGATACGCTCCTTTGTTAGTGTTTTTTATTTCATATCGTATTTTTTTCATCTATAGTGCATTTTTTGTATAAACTGCTGCGGAACCCTACATTGAGCATGGTCTGACATGCTCTTGGCCAGTTTTTTTGTATATTTGTATGTGTCGTTGCTGATTTCGACTATTTTTCGTACACGGGAAGTTAGGTATCTCCAAATGGTTATAGAATACTTTTTACCCCACTACGCTGAAGAAAATAAGAGGGTTATAATTTTTTTCTCCTCCGCAGACGAAATTTGCGGGCTCCTTTCTAGTAGGGAATATTATTTTGTAACGTGTAATGTAAATACATTATGGTCCCAATGTGTGACAATAATTCTATGAAAGAATGGTTGTTAACATAACCATGGAGCATTGAGTGAAAAGATTAAACTGTCTAGGAGGAACCTAGGAGAATATAATAGTATATAATGGTTCTTGATACAAGACCACAATTCAAAAGAAGTAACCTGGGTCGCTTTCAGACAAGAAAGACTGGTGACCTGGTTCAATTTGCTCAAAGCTAATAAATGCACATGGAAAACGTCTCAACTGTTCCTTATTGCATTAAGAATCAAAAATATTTTATTTTGCAGTGGAGTCTTATTGTTCGAGGGACCTAGGAGGAAGATATAATAGTGTGTAATGGTTCTTGATACCAGACCATAATTCAAAAGAAGTAACCTGGGTCACTTGCAGACAAGAAAGACTGGTGACCTGGTTCAATTTTCTCAAAGCTAATAAATGCACATAGAAAACATCTCAACTGTTCCTTATGGCAGTCGTTCAAGATACTTCAGCTGTAAACGTTTCCGTATTACAGTAATTTATACCGTGCTCGAGATACCGGTTAAACAAAACACCTTTTAATTTCCAAATACTGAGAAAAATACCATCGCAAATAAAAAACAAAACGGTACAAAAACCTTCTAAAAGTGACAACAAATATTTGCGTCAAATGATGAAATATTTTCACCGAGTAATAATCTAAATAACGCAGGAAATAAAACAAATATCTGGTGAGATAAAAAATATGGACGGAAATTGAATGCCGCAATAATTTCTGTAACAAAGTTATATCAGATTGATACTAACGAGATTTGGGATAACTTCAAATTGTCACTGAAAATACGATTACGAAATTATTGAATTTGAGAAATTGTAAAGATCTGGGATATACTGTAACAACTCGGCAATGACGTTATTTCGTCGGTGAATAAAATATTTTTTTACAAACATGCAATGACATATTGATGTTATGTTCCTTATAATAGGCTGTGCAGTATGACGTTTCAGGTACTGCTAGGACGTTAATGGAATTTCATACAAATCATGCCGGCAAAGTCCTCTTTTTTAATTTCCATTCCACATAAATTAGTGGCACAGGCATCATGACATTCTGCCACTATGCGTATTAAAAAATAAAACTATGATTTATTTGATGTTTATTTCATTGCATGTTTGAAAAAGCACTATACAATACATCAGGGATGTTACGGAGCTCCGGTTCCGTTTCCGTTAAGTCGGAACTTTCGTTTGGTTTTACACATCCGTTTCGGTTCCGGTTCCGTTACTTTTGAAACGGAAGTTAAAACGGATGTCGATGCTTAACGCGGCCGTTCATTTAAACTAGTTCTTTGGCATATCTACACATATGGATCCATAATACAAAACAAAAAAAATCAACGATGCGATAAACGAAAAGGTTGAATCAGAATTAATGGCTTTACTTGATGATGGAAATGATTAATATTTGGAATTTCCGGCCCTTAACATCTCGACACCTTATCGCTCAGGCTCCGATTCTGGTTCCGGTTCCGTTTTCGGTTCCGATTCCGTTTCTGGTTTCGATAAACTAAATTGAAAACATCTGGTTCCGCTTTCGGTTCCGATAAAACCACATCCGTTACATCACTACAATACATACCTCGCCGAGAAATATGGGGTTGCCCGCCTCAGACCTATTCGGCCTCGCTTTGCTTGGCCGTCTATATGTCTTCGACCGGCAAACCCTTTTGTCCAGGTCTCTGTAGTAATGTACTTATATCAGCTAACGGTCTCGTTGGGTGCGTGACAAAAAAATATACAGCGTCTGTCACTCTCAGATTCACATAATAGGCATGATGAGTGGGTATGAAAATCAAAATTGTAATTACTCTGTCAGCTAGATAATAAAAAAAGGATTGGACACGTCATTATCACAACACAACAAAACGGGGCTTAATCGCGTATAATTATGATTTATTTAATTACCTTTCGTTGGTAATTCTTCGAGGTTTCGGACGTCGCGCTACGTCCATGGTCTCGAAGGAAACTGGAGTGGCGAAATCAACGTCTTCTAGCCGAGCGAGTTTTTCGATCTTGATGCTTGATGCGCTTGATGTTTATTATTAGGTTGAACACTACGGTCGTCACTAGGCCGACACACTACACTCACGACGTCAGGCGATTTATCAGATGTTATATGATGCTGCTTACATTTACTAATTACTGGATTCCACGAAGATGAAAGCTTGAAACCATCTTCCCGGTTGAAATTTCGGTGTTTCTTGATTTCAATTGCTTCACGCACGATTCTAAAATAGTAATTACGTTCCGTAGAAAGGAGCTTGGGATTATGAAGCTCAATCCAGTGGTTTGGTCCCGCTTCTAATAAATGTTCGGCAATAGCTGAATTATTCACCTGGCAGTTAAGCCCCGTTTTGTTGTGTTGTGATAATGAGTGAAGATCGTGTAAGTTTAAATCAATGTATTGGACACATATATTTTGCTTTTTCAAAATAATAAATACTGAGATAAATGGCATTAAAGTTTAGGAGTGGGGGCTCGTGACGTCACTCCTAAGTAAAATTTGTACTTATGAGTGACGTCACGCGACATTTTAACTCAATGTATCGCCTTTATTTTTCGATTGCGTAAAAAAGGAAAAAAGAGTGTCTTATATTTTTTATTAATCTACATGACCGAGTAATTATTATTAGCCCGCGTTTCTAATATATTTTTTATATAATATTGGTCATAAATAGCCGGAATAATCTAAAAATAGGATTCATATATACATTGAAGATAAGTTCAAAAATATAAGTGAAACGGACTTTTTGAAGAACATTGAATCGATTTTTAGGGCTTCGTAGCCAAAATGGCAAAAACGGAACCCTTATAGTTTCGTCATGTGCGTCCGTATGTCACAGGCATTTTACTCAAAAACTATAAGATGTATATTGAAGAAATTTGGAACATAGGTGTCTTGTGTAAGCCGCTACTTAGTTTGATAGTTAAATAAAAAAATATATTTCTAGGGGGGCACTCCATACATGTAACCGAAAATGTTTTTTTTTTTAGAAAATATCATTGTGTGGTACATAATTCGTCAGAAAACACTTTGAGGTTTCTAAATAAAATTTTTGATTCAGTGAATAGTTTCGGAAATATTCGCTCCTAAAGTAGCAAAAATTATGTCCCCCCCCCTCTATTTTCTAAACGGTATGTTAAAAAAATATGAAAAAATTTGCAAATATAAAACTTAATAAATACTGCCAACGACAATTGTTTTCAACATGATCGGACATACCGTTTTTAAGTTATTGCCAAAAAACTACGCTTCTCAGCAAAAGGACGTAAGTGCCGGGGAGATACGCTCTTTTGTAAGTTTTTTTTTCATATCGTATTTTTTTCATCTGTAATCAATTTTTTTGTATAAACGGCTGCGGAACCCTACATTGAGCATGGTCCCACATGCTCTTGGCTGGTTTTTTTAACTTTTGTGTTTGTATGTGTCGTTGTGGCTTCATCACACCAAAACGGGTAAACGGATTTCAACAATTTTTGGTACACGGAAAGCTGGGCATTCACAGATAGTTATACAATACTGTTCACACGAGTACGCTGAAGCAATAAAGAGGGTCATGGCTTTTTCTCCTTCGCGAAAGAAGTTGCGGGCACTTTTTAGTACCTAATTTATAATTTTGACTGATAACAGTGATAACCTTTCATATTGCTGGGTGTGATTTTTTTTTACACTAACATTTCGTTGAAAATACAAAGATTCCTACGAATTGAGAACCTCATCCTTTTTTGGAATCGGTTAAAAATAGACTTAAATGCAAACATTCACAGAGAAATCGTGGCTTTCCGGTTGGGCTGGAAAATGTGCTAAATGTAATGATTAATGATTAATATCAATATATCCACGTTGTACCTGAGTACTATATAATATAATATATAAATATCCGGATAGTACCTAGTTAAGGAACCCTAAATTTTGCACAAAGTTAACAAAGATTTCTTATGGTTATAAGTTTATTTGTCACACCTGATCTTGATCTGCGGGCTATGTATGATGGTCACGTTTATCACGCGATAAATGATATGATAACGCGCCTGACATTTTCGCACGCACATACGTGTCAGAAGGTGACGGCAGCTATGTCACTTATTTATCGCGTGACAAACGCAACCATCATAGGCCCGCTGTTGACAAGACCGTGATCACCAGCTCGGCCCGAACTTGACTACCTACTCAGAACGTTCAATGCAATAATATTATCACTATTAATGTATATACATTCCGATTACAAAGATACCTAGATACTGATAATATTTCCATTATTAAGGAGTTATTACGCAAAATTAATAATCAATATTCTTAAAATGCCTGAGTAAATTCCTACTCAAGAATCTGTTCAAGACAAAATCTTCAAAATTATCTTGACCATCATTTCTCAACCATCAGACACCAATCGCATGTTTTGCTCTCAAACAAGGACATTGTCCCTATTCAACAAGCGAAAATCTGGAGCAATATCGCTGTCCCTATCCTGGTTAGGTATTAGAAATCATGTAAGAGAGAGCCAGCAATATCGTAGCTTTGTGTATCGGTTACAGGAGTACCATCCATCAACGTCTAAGTAACGAATAGCGGTTTGAACAGTAACTCATTAATAACATTTAACCAATGATACCTATTCTACCGGATTTGTGATTTGGAGTTGAGTTTTCCTTTCACTTGTTAAACCTACCAGCTTAAATGCTTGCGTGTTAAGTCGTTTTGCGTTTTTACCGACGATTGATCAATTCTAAACAAGTGTAACGTACCTACGTGACACTTGTTACACATACGAGTACTACAAACTTTTTACTTATACCTATTTCTGTACTTTGATACGCTGATTTCATGGTACTTCTATACTTATTACAAAATTACTAGCTGCCTGCCCCAAATTTTGAAGGGCATGTCTTTTGTCTCACTCACTTACTTCTTATATGGAGATTTTCAAACCCAAAATGTTCACTTTTCCATACAATTTTTAGTACATTTTCTTACATACAAATTCCTGACAATTTCAAACACAAAAAAAAGAATTTGCCTAATAGGTGCAGCCGTTCTAATGTGATGCGCAAACATACATTTTTTGAATTTATTTTTATTTATATACTAATAATCAGTGACCGGAATTAGGTGAGCTAAAATATCTAAAGTTCGAGAGTGGACATAATAGAGAGTGGTTACAACAGGATAAATATAATATTTTATTTGGATTCCGGGTATTCGATATTCATCCGGGCACTGCGAGAATCATGAAAAATGGTTACATTCCAGCCATAAAGTTGAAATATATTGTAAATTAGTAATCTGTGTTTTCCTATTCATTATCATAACTGACCAGTTTTCAGGAGCGAATGAGTCCATCTACCTACCTGAGTATGTACTTGACCTTTTACTATCTCCCTTATCTTTTGAGCACTAATTGTTTACACCGCTTGGCTCTAACACGCCCCTTTGAGAGTCATGAATAAACAATGCGTGGGGAAACCCATATTATTCGTTTTACAACTACTTCTTAAAAATGTTGTACATACCTTCTTTTGTGTAGCCCTTTTTACTAAAAACGAACATAAAACATGCTGCACTGTAAACAAAACATGCCACGTTCAATATTATGACAAGTACCCGAATAAATATCGAATACGGAATCCAAATAAAATATTATATTTATCCTGTTGTAATCACTCTCTATTATGTCCACTCGCGAACTTAAGGTATTTTAGCTCACCTAATTCCGGTCACTGCTAATAATAATAGACGATATTTTTAGTATATTTCCTTACAAACGTTTGTAACGTTGTCCTGAAAATTTCAATCTCAACAATAAAAGAATTAGCCAAATAGGTGCAGCCGTTCTCGAGCATACATTTCTTTATTCTAATTTTAATTAAATATATGGATAAAATCCAATTGTCTTAATGGGGTTACGAATGTCATAATTCCAACAAAAATTTGAACAGCGCGATACACATATGTTTTAAACAGTATTATTCATAAACACGCCATATTTTGGTCGGAATGTCTTTATGCCTGAAAATGGCTGAACGGATTTTAATATCTTTTGCTGGTACTAGGATTTCTAAAGATGGTCATAGTAGCTAACCTTTTACCTAATAACGCCGAAGGAAAAATTAAGCTTACTGCCCCGACACGACAACGCAAGACTAGCGGCGCGGCGAGCGAATTCTCACTTCATTGCGCGTTTGTGACGCTCACCGCACAGCAATTAGTTGGCACTTGCCGCGCCGCGCCGCCATCGTGGCTGGGCCCTTATGCCCTTTTTCTCCGCCGCCAACGAAGTTAGTACATTCCAGTGTTACGAAATAATGGAATACCGAATGAAGTGATTCAGACTAATACCCATTATCCATATTATACATGCGAAAGTATAATATGGATTATGCTATTTGTCTGTTTGTTACTTTACACGCTTAAACCGCCGACCCAATTTAGATGGAATTTGATATTTATTTATTAATCGGTTTGCCAACAGATACAATGCAGAATAAAATTACACTGATATCATATGGACATAAAGACAAGAGTGTTTATCCAATTACAGACAAACACAGCATGCTTTTTCTATAAGCTAGCTAAACAATGTGAAGTGACTGCTAGTACTTATTATACTACAGATAATATTATACTAATTGTAGGAGATAAGTGGACAATTTATTTCGACTTCAACTCAATGGATTCATATTCTGGAAAATATCCATCAAGCCAAAAGGAGTGACAGGGGGGGGGGGGGGGGTTGGTGGTATGTAAGCTACAGTCAGTCAGTTCTCGGTAACGCAGGGAATAAATACCAGTTTACACTCGAAAGCAAAAATGTCCGGTCGGTAAATACTGGTCATATTTCCTTAAATAGTGCAGGGTTGTACAGTTTTTTAACTATGTCATCATCTTTATTTAATTTTACATCTACACTGCAAAAACAACAGTTAAAAAATGTAGTTTATAGGTAAAAATCGGACTCGTAAAAACCCATAAAAAAAGTCTTTACCGGAGCGAGGTATTGCGAAAATCGTCATTTTTGGATATTATTATTTCTATGATAAGATTGCAGAAAATGCTAATACAGTTGGGTATCGCAAAGTATATTATGAAAAAAAACCTAGTGTTTCATAATAATAAAAATGTATGTTCTTTAAATTAGGATGACCCGCAAGTTTTGCTCTCAAGCATATAATAAAGAATACAAGTGAAATTCTTTAAGACTAGCAACTGAAAATACCGTTTGCCCGATCGTGGCCCAAAACATTGAACAGTATCGAATTGATTACTTGATTACAAAGTAATCACGCCCTTTACTTCTAACAAGGCGACGTCCTTGCCAGGACAATCGCCTATTTTCCATACAGAAGAAAAAAGCAATAACTTCCGTGCAAAACACGTACATTGTTGGCCCTTATCGTACGGAAAGCTAGATAGGATACGAGATAATCCAATATAAAAGTAACCCTACGAGGAGCGGTATTCGTTTATTAACGTGTGAGGCCAAAGTTTTCCGATTCTTTCGACTTAGAATAAGTCTGCCAAGAAGTTTTTTTTATAAGTTGCGTCATTTTGGATCAGCTATTGTAATGTAGGTATTCGATAAACTTGCCAAGAGCAAGGTTGTCCCACTATGATCAGACCCTTAGATAGGTCTATATTGACTGCCATAAAGTCATTATGAAATGTTTGTCTTCGTTAATCATAATAGAAAAAATGCATGAATGTTTATTTTTGTTTTATTAAAAGCTCATTCATATAACAAACAGTAGACAAAAATATTTTTTCTAACAACTATAAAAATAACCAAGATATATCAAACATTTTATATTATCTCGTTCTTGCAGAACAGAATTTAATATGGAGTTCATATGGCCGGAGTGCACTGTGACGTAACAGTGCAATCGGACCTCTCTGTCTGATGAGTAGTTTATAATGCCTATATTATGCGTATTTCTTGGCCGATTTTAATTTTAAGTTCACATATTGATATCATCATCATCATCATTGGCCTCATGCATCTATGAAAGATGATTTAAGCAGCGTCCAATAAAGTGCGGCACTTTCGAACGTGACTCGAAAGGCCAATTCGAGAGCGACAGCCTCGGCCGCATAATTGACATATAAATGTTGCACCTGTCGATGCAGGGATATTGATATAGTTTTATGGTATTTTGGCCGATCATGCCGTACTCGTCCGATATAACTGTGTGATACGCGTAGCAAAATGGATTTCGAGTGATCCGATCGGCGCAACGTCCAAACGCGTGATCGAGACACGCGATCATGCCACGCGACGATGATCTGATACGGGCAAATGATACAAATGTGGACGCACCTTATAGGGCTTCTCTTGTAATGGTTTCAGAATTATAGCACATGATGTAATGTTTTTTGACTAACATTACATTATGACTTTTCAATGATTATGGATAACAAATGGGATCCCTTCGTCTAGTCGTCTCAAGTGTTCGTTCGAGTTCTTATTGCTCTCGACTTTGATTTTTTAAGTCAGACAATCTACTTGGTGGATCAGTACACATATTTTGGCCTCTGATATGTGCCCCTATTTTATGTGTCTAATTATACAAGGGGCCGATTTGGCGTGATGAAGCCACAACGCCACATACAAACATATAAAAAATCCAATTAAAATATTTTTCGATTTAGTGACTTCCAAATAGTCTGTTACAATATTTTTTTTTTTATTGTATAGACGTTTCGTTTCTACAACTTTATAATAGAATAGATAAGTAATTAATTAAACATGTAAAACCCTTAGCTGGATTCTCATTCGAATTCGGCAAAACGAAACAAAGTTAAGATAGCAAAGTTCCCTGAGTGCCCAAGGTTTAGGTCTTGTACAAGTCTAGAACTCTCAATACATCTAATGAAACAATTAGAGTTACAAACTGGTATAGTCTTCGCCGTGTATCATGTATCATATGCTAAAGTTGTGCTCGAACAGATTAAAAGCGTTCTATCAACTTAAACAGTAACTTATAACGATTTTGTTTGATTTACTCGATTCTTAACTCAACTTGGTTCGCGCAGGAAAAAAATTCATAACCCCTCTTCAGCGTAGTCGGGTAAAAAGTATCCTATAACCATCTGGAGATACCCAGCTACCTGTGTACCAAAAATTGTTGAAATCTGTTTAGCCGATTTTGCGTGATGAAGCCACAACGACACATACAAACATACATAATATCCAAAAAAAATATTTTTCGTTTTAGTGACCTCCAAATAGTCCGTAACAATCAATTTTTAACCGACTTCCGAAAAAAGGAGGAGGTTCTCAATTCGACGGAATGTTTTTTTTTTAATATCGTCAATGTACAGACATTTCATTTTTATAACTTTATAATAGTATAGACTAGCAGTTCGTTAGATATTTGATCGCACGCTATTCAACTTGCGCATATTAATCTTACGAGTATTAGGATTCCACCACGGGACTACTTAGGACCCAAAGAGTAAAACGGGACCCTATTACTAAGAAATCGCTGTCCGTATGTGTGTCTGTTTGTCACCAGGCTGTATCTCATGAACCGAGATAGCTAGACCGTTGAAATTTTCACAGATGATGTATGTTTTTTGATACTATAACAACAAATACTAAAAATAGTTGAATTTCATGTCTTTCTGTCATCAGTAACCAATATAAAATGATCGAACACCGCGTACAATTTTGCTTAGGAGTTGGGATCTGTTAACACTGGATTTTGAAAGATACGCCTGTTTGTAGCGTATAATTTGCAACCCTCAGTGCGCGAGTCCGACTCGCACTTGGCCCATACAAAACAAACTGTCGAACTGACGTAAGCGCAATCCAAATACGATACGACTTGTCATTCAAAAACACAAATGTGATTCAAAAGATATTTGTCAAAATTGATACTCCGATTGCAGTTATCTCTTTCATAAACCCGCTAGGTGGGCGCTCTGCTCGTAGCAAGTTGTAGCAGACTAAGCGGTTGTGAGATGTAAGTACATACGCATTTTTCCATGTTATCGGCTACGCGCTACGAAAATCTTGGCCCGGGATCCTTCGCAGCTAGGCGGTAAAGTTGTTTTCATGTTGAGTTCTCTTAGTATAGACATTTTTGTTCAAATTTCGGTCCATGGCCATTGACAGGCGTAAACTCTCAATCACCATCACCCTCTAAGGGTAACAGAGCATGGTGAAATTAACAGTCGCGTTGGTAGCCAAGCATTTGGGGGTAGGGGCGAGTCATATTAAGAGGAGATTTTTCAATGAACAGATTTCTCTTGATCGCTGCTATAAAGGCCTTATGCTGCCTAATTTTCTCGTACTAGTTATTTTGTGTCTTGCTTGTTCTGTAAAATTTGACTGGTTTTATTATTCATAAAAGCCGACCTTGAACATATTTGTGAGGGAGCAAGACTTGAATAAGTCAATTTCAAACTGTACCACTGTGCCACTATTCGTAGGCGAGTTGTTTCGAGATATCATGTCGAGCCATGCCTTACTTTGAATATATAACCTTGCTGGAAAGTCGCATCTTTATCACGCCTTTTTCCTTACGGGGTAGGCATCTTTATATAATATTCTATTTTTATTTATTTCAGAATATTCAAAATCTGACGCTATATCCATACTACATCCTTAGGCTAAATGTAAATCTTTACAACTTATAAAGCTCAAATTCCAAGTCAAATAAAGATTACAAGAACATTCAATTTGAATAATTATTCAGAACGTGAGAGTTTAATTAAATAATTTACTTTTGATTCCAGAAACCCTTTGAAAACTTCTTGTTCGCTGAGTAGAGGAGCTCTAACTCGGATTCATAAAATCGTCTTAAAATCTAACGCAACAGTTAGGTATAACCTTTAAGTATTGTAGCCTAATTATTGTAATTTTAGTTACAGAAATGGAAGGAAATGTTTATGGTTTATTCGGCAAACAACAATTCACTCTCTGACCGTGGGTTTGCTCCTGTTAGAGTTTAGAAGAATCTGCCTTTATTTTTTCAGAAAAGACTAACGATTTTTATGAAATTTGGTGCGTGAGCCCAATTTTGCTTTTCAAGTTTATCTAGTTAGGTGTGACCATAAACAAACAACCTTGCACCTGCCGATCAAATCTCAGTCATTTCAATTCATTATTTCTTTATGAAACAATCCGGCAGTAAAAAAAAAATTAATTACAGTAAATAATTAAAATATACATACATACTCGTACTAAATGGCTTTATGCACCAATAACAATTTGCAAACTTAGACTGGGACAGCTTTTTTCATGTAATATGTAGGTAAATATTAAAGCGAAAAGTCGAAAAAAATATGCGTAATTAGATATAATCAAAATTTCGTTATCATACTTTTAAATATATTGATAGAATCGTATTTGTTTGCGCAAAGAGAGTTACACGCTAACAACTTACAAAGGACTTTTATACTGCAACAGAATGCCTTGTAATCTTCCTTTTAAACTCAGCTTAGCGTGTACACAATAGAGTACTTTGAATCCTAAGGATTATTAAGGTTCATATGCCTTTGTGGACGATAATAGCCCACAAAACGGTTCGGCACAAGCGGGTCGATTAACCGGCAGATTGGGTTTCACTAAAATGCGAATAGACTCGAGATGACATAAAAAGTAAATACAGATTCCGCCACGAGCACAACCGCTAATCGATATAATGTTTCACGGCCAAAATACCGAAAACTCAGGGATGACGTCACGCCGTTGTAGCAATGTAGGAATGCCGAACTATAAGTATCATTATATTTTCTTCTGTTTCATACAGATAGGTATTTGAATGGCAAATCTCACCACCATCCCTGTCAACTTGCTACAGTGGGTAAATCTTTGTTTCAGAGAGCCAGGGGTATCTGCGACGATCAACATCTGACTGCTGAGTTGTAGAATGTCAAACGTGCGCTTCGAGCCAACGAGCTCCAGATACCACGTTCCAAGCAGAATCCCAGTATGAAGAAACCAACAGTCGAGCGTAAACCTGCCGTATTACCATATGTGAAAGGGGTCACAGACAAGATCGGAAACATCTTGAAGCGTGCTTCTATAAAAACATATTTCAAGCCGTTGAAGAAGGTGTCTCAATACCTTAGACCCGTGAAGATTAGCACCCCTTTGCAGAGTGCAGGCATTTATAAGCTAGACTGCGAGTGTGGTCTTTCATACATTGGTCAAACGAAACGCAGTGTATCAACCCGGGTGAAGGAGCACATAGCAGATGTCAAGCACCGTCGGTGTAATAGGTCTGCAGTCTGTGAACATGTCATTGACAAACCAAACCACTCAATTAAGTTTGATAAACCTTCTATCCTTGCCAAAGAAAAAAGATATTTTCCCAGGATGCTACGCGAGGCTATTGAGATTAAAAAGCATCCTAATTTCAATAGAGAAGATGGATTGTCACTACCACCTGCTTGGGATCCTGTAATACATCTCATCAAGGAACAAGCGAGACACAGGACTGCAAAACCTTAATTTCCGAACGGTGTAAAATATCTTATCTGTTTAAAGTAGTTTAATAGTCTCTGTTTTTTAAAATATTATAATTAGTAATGAGGTAGCCTGGGAGTTTTTCTTTGCAGCGTTTCTTTTCTCCTCAGTACGCCTCATTGGTGAAATGCTGCTTGGTAAATTATTAGAATAAAATAATTAAGCCCTTCTGGCACATGTGTAACTGTCTTTACAGCTTAGGCCCATCTGGCATGTATGTACACCTTTATTTGTGTTTTTTCAAAAAAATGGGTAGTTTGCACAAATTGTAACTTTGACAGAGGAAAAACATCTTTTCTCAGTCCTACCGTGACCATGGAAAGCTGGAAAGCTTCCGAAACGTCGGGAACTAAAATGAGATAATATACGCGATATAATCCGTTAAATTGTTTTATTTCTATAAGTATCATTATCATTTCTTATGATTAGAGCATTTGTATTCCCCATATCCATATAATATGTGTCAAATATACATATAATAAAGTTCGGGGGATGGAGGCATTTGCGTTCATCAGGGAAGTGGGACGTCGAATTAGGGAGAGGGAGTTTGACGCCCTTATCTTAAATCTTCGATCTTAAAACATGTCAATACAACAAAAAAAAAACAATTTACTTAAGACTAGATTAAGCCTAGTCAAAAAGGCCCCCTTGAATTGTCCCTGGTGCAAAGGTTGTCCATCGCCATTCAACGTGGTAACGCGGCCAGTGATGGGTACCTTTGCGCCAGGAAAAATTCAAGGGGGCCAATTTGACTAGGCTTAAGCTAGTCTAGTATTTTTTTTTGTTGTATTGACATGTTTTAAGATCGAATAAACGTTTTAATAAAATTCCATAGTCATACTTTCTACGTTTATACATTGCACATCACAATTACACTTTTATTACCAAGAACCCGCTAGGTGGGCGCTTTGCTTGTAGCATACGCATTATCCTATGTTATCGGCTACGCGTAGCGCTACGAAAAACTACTAAATCGTCGTCAATTGAATATTCATCATACAGGATATTTCTATTCGACAAAGGAACAAGAAACGGTGTGTTGTGGTTACTTCGATTTGTTGCGTTGAGGTGTACTATATTGTAACTTAGGCTTAATAGTTAGTATTAAACGAACTCCCAACCTAACAATACGTGTTCTCATTTATCTACACCCGCGCCACACCTCATGGCGACCTTACCAGGCGTATTGCTGACCGCGCGCGTTCCTTAGACACGATGCATAATTGTCAACGCCGTTGTGCTGTGCTACCGACCTTGTACACATACTGTTGCGAAATAAAAAATAACAACCAACCTATACAAGTGTTTTGCTGGCGGCTTTGCTGGCTATTTGTGTGGCGGCAGGGGTTGTCGTCGTAATTAAGCAGTACAAAAGATGCCACCAGGCAATGGTGCAGCGAGAATTGAGAACGGACGCATTTAGGCGCATCAGGCAGCGCTTGTCCTTGAGAGGCCGAGCTGACGTCGAGGACAATCAAGACTCACCGGTTTGAGCGTGGAAATTATACATTAAAATGGGAGGTACCGTCTAAATAGCATTAAGTTAGGCATTAAGTAACATTTCCTTTTATTATTATTATTAATTAATCGGTCCTTCTTAATAATAGATTTTCCTAATGGAAGTAGAACTAAATAGAATTTATGAATGTCTTGAGGCAATTAGAATATCATTAAGAAAGTTGGGTCCAAATAAAAGAGCAAAGTATGCCAGTACGTTACCTCAGAAACTTTTAGATTCTACCAAATTTTATGAATGTTATAAAGATATAGTACGACATTCTCCCACTACTTACGGAGGGGAATATTCTGAAATTGTAGTTGAATGTTTAATAAACAAGAGGACTCATTTAGTAAAATTAAGGTGTATTGTAAAATTGACAAGCAAATTTAGCAAATTCCGAAAATGGAGACTTTTGACTTAAAAACTGCGGCAGGCTTGGTTCCTGTAATGGACAGTAAAATGGAGACAGTAAAGCGGATTATTGATAGTGTAGATTTGTATAACAGCTGTCTCAAGGAGGCATCTTGCAAAAAGTTGCTGGCTAATTTTGTGCTTAAAACTAGACTATCAAAAGCAGCTATGCTTAAATTAAAACAAGAGTATAGTTCCTGTGACGCGTTACTTAAAGATATGAAGGTATTTTTACTGAAAAAAAAGTTACCAAACTCATTGCTTACGCAAATGAATAATATATCTCAGAACGAAATGTCTATCTCTCGATATGGCACCGAGATCGAATCGTTATTTGTTGACCTTACAATCTCGCAAGCAAACGGGGATGACAAAGCTTACGAAATTGTAAGGCCGTTAAATGAGCAAATGGCAATCAAAAGGTTTGCAGATGGACTTAGAAATCGGCGATT
This sequence comes from Hedya salicella, assembly GCA_905404275.2. Classification (NCBI taxonomy): domain Eukaryota; kingdom Metazoa; phylum Arthropoda; class Insecta; order Lepidoptera; family Tortricidae; genus Hedya; species Hedya salicella. The sequence goes on along the minus strand of FR990111.1, from coordinate 11,369,567 downwards.
AAGCACTATAATATCGGCGCGTAACAACACCGAGCTAAAGGACGCCGTGCGTGCGGCCGAGGACGAGGAGATGTCACAGCCCCAACCATCGACTTCTAACTCGATGCTGCACATGCGAGGTAAGTCGAATAGACCGTGGACTCGAGGGCGTGTAGGCAACTCTAATAGGGGTTTTCGAGGGCATTCAAATTACAATCATTTTAGTCCTCGTTACTATAAAAACGACATGTATAATAACAATGGCAACTATCGGGGCAGCCGCCCCCACCGCGCTTACACTCACTCGGGCCGTGGTCGATTTACCCGTGATAGGGGTTATTATAGACGAAATAATAACATGTATTTCGCACAACAGAACGAGGAACAAACTGGAGCTGTTCCAGTTGAAGCGAATAAGCCTAATCCGAATGAGTTTTTTCGAGACTAAAGAGTACATTTTCACAACAGATTTAAGTAAAGCTAATTATGTGTTTCTTTACGTGAATAAAAACAAATGTTCATGGCTCTTGGATACCGGCGCATCATTGTCAGTGATAACAACTCGTGCGATACGTAGAAATATACCTGTACACGATGATAGTATTACAATAAATGGAATCGGTGGGAAAATATTATCGCATGGTTACATTTATATTATAATTGAGGCATCAAATGGGTTATGTGTTTATCGTAATTTTTACGTTTTTGAAAACCTTCCATGCAAATCTGACGGAATTTTAGGGCAGGATTTCTTCAATAAATTTGGCAGTGTAACTTTTAATATGGAAAAATTCATGTTGACATTAAAAGATGGGGAAAAAATATTCCATTTAAATATGATAAAGAACCCTACGGTTAGTAAACATTTCTTAAGATTACCTGCGCGTAGTGAATCTATACATTTTATAAAATTAGAAATTTTGACCCAAGAGTGTGTAATAATATCTAAGGAAATTCAGGAAAATGTTTTTATAGGTAGTATAATTGTCACTCCCACAGATAACACGATTCCTATTCGTATACTTAATACTAGTGAGAATGATATAACCATTCGAATTTTTACACCCGAGTTAGAACCGTTAAATAATTATTATAATGTGTACATTTAATCAATGTGCGTCGACTTCCAGTCGCGCTGATAGCTTATTGTTGCAGTTGAAATTAAATCACTTCCATTCTCAAGAACACCGTACAATAGAGTCCGCATGTGCGAAATATGCTGACATCTTTCAGCTGCCCGATGAGCTTACATCAACTAATATATGTGAACAATCTATTATTTTAAAACCCGATACTAAACCAGTTTATACTAAACCGTATCGTATACCGAATAGTCAAAAAGAAGAGGTAGAAAGGCAAGTAAACAATATGTTAAAAAACGATATTATTGAGGAAGCACATAGTCAGTGGTCGAGCCCAATTTTGTTAGTACCAAAAAAGTCCGATGAGACAGGAAATAAATCGTGGAGGTTAGTTATAGATTATCGAAAGGTTAATGATAAAATACAAGACGATAAGTTTCCGTTACCCAATATAGTTGAAATTCTTGATTCGTTATCGGGTGCGATTTACTTTTCACATCTAGATCTCAGTCAATCTTATTACCAAGTACAGTTAACACCAGAAAGTCGAGATATAACAGCTTCTTAAAAAAGGAATTATTATATCTGGGTCATGTTGTCATCAAAGGCGGAATATCTCCAGATCCAAATAAAATTTATGTTGTTCAAAATTACCCAACTCCTACAAATGCGGACGCTGTCAAGCGGTTTGTAGAAGTTGGGTAATTTTGAACAACATTAATTTTATTTGGATCTGGAGATATACTGTCAAGCGGTTTGTAGCTTTTTGCAACTATTACCGAAAATTTATTAAAAATTTTGCTGATATATCATACCCATTAAACGCATTATGTAGAAAGAATGTACCCTTTGTATGGACAACGGAATGTGAACAGTCATTTAATACTTTAAAAACAAAATTAACAACACCGCCAGTATTACAGTATCCAGATTTTTCAAATAACAACGAATTTATTTTGCAGTCCGATGCTTCTAATACTTTTGTGGGCGTAGTTTTATGTAATAAAGATTTAAGGCCAGTCGCTTATGCGAGCCGACCATTGAATAAAGCTGAAAAAAGATATCCAACTATTCAAAAAGAATTAGTAGCGATTATTTTCGGCCATATTTGTTTGGAAAGAAATTTACAATAATGAGTGATCACAAACCGTTGGTTTATTTGTTTGGAATAAAAGATCCGAGTAGTAGACTGTACGCGTACCCATAGTGTAAAACGGGACCCTATTACTAAGACTCCGCTATCCGTCTGTCTGTGCGTCAGTCACCTGGAACCATGGTAGCGAGACAGTTGAAATTTTCACGGATGCTGTATTTCTGTAACCGTTATAACAACAAATACTAAAAACAGTATAATTTTATATCCGTCTTTGTAAGTAACTAATATAAAATGATCGAACACCGCGTACATTTCGCTTAGGAGTAGGGCTCTGCTAACACTGGATCTTCACAGATCCGGCCGTTTGTAGCGTATATTTTATACGGAACCCTCGCGTGAGTCCGACTCGCACTTGGCCTGTTTTGGTTTATTTTGGTCGCAAACGGAGTTGTAGCCTCGTAAGTAAAAAATATGTAAAAGTTCATATTAAGGTCCATTAAAAAACAGTATAAATAAACTATGAAAAGAATCGTAAGCGCACTGCGTGTTAACTTGTTTGTAAAGGAAAATTTATTCCAAAATGTCTTCAGTAAGTGAAGCTGACGTGGCGAGGTCGCTTTTTACATAATATTTTCCCTTTGTCAACGGGAAATATGAGACGTCAAGCGATTTTTATTAAATTTACAAAAATGTAAGCGGAATTCTGTATCCGTACTATCGTCTTTAAAGCATAATTATGAAAATATGTACGGCAATGTGTTTGAAAGAGTGATTTTTAATGAAGTTAATTGACCTGTTTATTTCAATACATAATTATTCAGATTTAAATACTGTGGGCACTACAAATTAAAATCACTTGTTTTTGATGGAAAAAAATGTACTTCATTCACGTCAGTCAAAAACGAATGCACAAAAAAAGGTATAAAAATATATCTATATAACATAAACGATAATAAAAAGGATGTGCTATCATGCACAAATACATTAAGTCGGAACTTTTTAAAACCATAATCAATTAAGTAGCTTCGGTAAGTACAAAGGGGGAAGATGAGACCTAAACTTCCCTTTATACTGTATGGACCATGTTATAAAATAAAATAAATATTACAGGACAATTATACACAAATCGGACTAGCCCCACTGTAAGCTCAATAAAGCTTTTATTATGAGTACTAGACGATGATATATTTAATAGTTAAATTACTTATATTGTACATACAAAACATCAAAGACTCAGAAACAAAAATATAATCGCCATTACCGGGATTTGAACCCAAAACCTTCAGCTTCGCAGGCAACGTTAGTCTCACTGCTAAACCGGTCGTCAAATGTAATGAAATATTTTTTTGATTTTACTCACTCAGTCACTTCTTAATTTAGATTATTAATAATTGATTGGTATAAAGCAAGGATCATTAAGAGTCCCCAGTAAGCTCGGTTCTACATACAAACGTAGTTATGCTCTCATTTTCAAACGACTAGCTAGTTTACTCTGAAACTTTGTAAGTAATCAGTTTTTGTAGCTACAGATACCAAAGTAAAAAAAAAACAGCGAAATTAAGTTTTTCAACAAAACTTGTTTTTGATGTATTTCGTTGGTTTTATAAACTGCAGGCGTATAAACTAGTTTCAGGCCTAGATATACCTCATGCCATTGTGTATGCAATTGTTCGTTACAATCCAACACGTAGTTTTAAAATAAGAAAGAAACTCCATTTGTATGGGAAGGCGAGATTCGGCCGAGCTTACTGCGGACTATTAAATCAAAAGGACTGTCAATTGCCATACTATGGATCGTGCTCTGATCGCAAGGAGATATTGTGACAAAAACAAGATGGCGCTTGCAAGAAGTACTAATAGTATATAATAAGTAGTAATTATTGAACCCCACCTCCAAACGTCCGCAATAATTACCTCGAACTAGGCTTAAGTGGCGCAATTAAGCCTATTATAACTCAATTTGGCAATATAGATCAATTTCAGTTTAATGGGACACCTGTAATTAAATTTTATAATAGACTTTGTACCACTTCATTGTTTACAACTGACACTGGACTGTAAAGTTTAAGGGCTTGGATTATAGTAAAATATAAAATAAGGAATTTGTCTGTAATTAAAGTAATTTATTTAGCAACCATTTAATAAATGGTCCGATTGTAAGCGGCATAAACAAGTAGGCCATTATTTTGCACCTTTATTCAAGTAAGAGTCGGGCTCGCACACCGAGGGTTCCGTCAAAATATACGGTAGAATCTCAGGTATCTATGAATAAACAGTGATAGCACATCCCTGCCCGTCAACAAAATGCAGGGTGGGGTCATTTTATATTGGTTAAAGACATAGATAGACATGAAATACATTAAGATTTTTAGACTTTTCTCATTGGTTGCGCTATAAACCTTCGGAAGTACCCTGTAGGTTTTCATTTCATAGTAATTTGTACGGAAACACCTATTCATTTAATGCCTGTATTTTTTGATTGCGTTGATTTTGAAGAAAAAACAGCTTCATATCTCCACCGACGGACAACAAAATGATCCTATAAGGGTTCCGTTTTTTCCCTTTTGAGGTACGGAACCTTAAAACCCGACAGAATTTGACCTGGACTCAAAGGGTTTCGTAACACCTTAGATGCGCAAAAAAACGCCGTCATACGTTTCTTGTATTTTTGTTGCAGGAGATGTCTTCCACCCAAAGAACTTTTTTTAATTCTCTGTAGCATCTCCTGATGATGCCTCGTAGAGAGGAGAAACACGTGTCGAGAATTACAATGTCTGGTAGTGGTTTGTTGTATATGCATGCGTATGTTTTTTTTATGGAAACTGTATTAAAATATGTGCATGTGAGCTTAATTTATTGTAACATCTAACCAAAACACTATTTAGCTGAAAGGCAAACGGACTATAATCCATTAATTTAAACGATTAAAACTATTTCCATATACGTATTATATGCGTACATACAGCTTTTATCCCCTATATAGTACAAGAGTTTGTTTACCAAAACAGAATTAATTGATTGATGTTAAACCATGAATTCCTTTTCAATTGCTTCCGTAGTGGCTCTCGATCGTCAATAACCTTGAAATTAATGACGGCACTTGAATTCAATGTCGTTTTGTGAGCTCTTAATTTATTGGACATTAAATAAACCTTTACTATTAAACCTTTTACTCTCTTTTCTTCCTTGTTGGTCCTTCATCACTGAGGATCATGGTCACCATCGGCTAGTTTATACTAGTAGTTAATGCTTTGCCTCTATCTGGTGATGTCCAAATACGATTAAGACTGATTAAGAATGAGACAAGTTACAGAATTAGACTTAGTAAGATAGAGACATATAGCAAACAAGACGAATAAAGAATTTGTGACGAATATAGAATGAGACGAAATACGAATTGGATGAAAAACTAATGGGACAAATAACGCTGATACCGAGTAGACGGATTGCCTGATGGTAAGCGATCACCGTCGCCAATAGACACCTGCAACACCAGAGGAGTCACAAGTGCTTTGCAGGCCTTTCAGGTGGGACTACGCTCTTTTCTTGAAGGCTTGAAGGTCGCATCGATCCGGAAATACTGCCGGTGACAAATTATTCCACGTTTTAGTCGTTGTGAGGCAGGAAGTTGCTAGCAAAACGCAAAGTTGTGGACTGCTAACCATGGGGATGGAAATCTTCTTACGATTGAGTAAGACTTGAAGGACGATGAGTTCTTTACTTGATCAATCCATCTGGTTAGAGATCGGCCTTGAGCTCGTTTGCGTTATTTCCAACTATAAAACTCTTTCCCAGACTTTCATCTCGGGGGACCGGTTTTTTTATTATAGCGATTGCATCCACTTGTTTTATTTGTCCATCCTTTCAATGAGGCTTTCTTTTTTTATCTTACCGGAAACCGCGCGTTATCACAAGGGAGCGAGGGAGTAAACCGCACGAGAGCGAGACAGCGAGCAATTTTGCAACTATTGCGGGGCACAAAAAGTAAACGTTCATTTGTAACGCACGATACGCGTCATGCAAAAAGCTAAGAGCACCTGAGTGGCGTATCTTTTATTATTTTGCTTTAATACTAATGAACGTTCAGTGCCTTCATGTACTATTTTTATTAATTTACGCGTTCGCATCGCAACACTAACTTTATTAATATTTTCTTCTGCGATTATTACTCTTTCTCTCTTTCTCGCTTTTCAGCTTTCGGGTTGACTCAGTCAACCCGTGGTCATGGAAAGCTGAAAAGCTTCCGAAACGTCGGGAACTCAAATGAGATAATATACGCGATATAATCCGTTAAATTGTTTTATTTCGATGAACGATTTTATTATCAGGAACCCGCTAGGTGGGCGCTCTGCTCGTAGCATATGCATTGCCTTATGTTAGCGTATGCATTGCCTTATGTATGTTATCGGCTACGCGCGTAGCGCTACGAAAAACTACTAAATTAACGTTTATGTTATGACGAATCAGTTTGGTGTTGAGATTAGTGTATGTAAGATAAGTTTGACGGAATGGTTTAAATCGATGCTTTGTGTAAGTGGTCGTTTGTTATCAACAAGGTCCAGACTGAAAATTGCGGCCTCCCGGCTGTAGCACATGCTAAGTTTGGACCTTTTTGATTGCACACTGCCAAAATTGTTTTATACCTTACTAGACGAAGCCCGCAACTTCGTTCGCGAAAGAGGTAAAGTCATAACTCCTCTTTTTTTTCAGCGTAGTCGAGTAAAAAGTAACCTATAACCAACTGGAGATATCCTGCTACCCATGTACCAAAAATAGTTGAAATCCGTTTAGCCAATTTTGTGTGATGTGATGAAGCCGCAACGACACATACAAAAAGTCCAAAAAGATATTTTTCTCTTCAGAGACTTCCAAATAAAATAAAGCTTACAATGATTTTTTGAACATATTATAATGTACAGACGTTTCATTTTTAAAACTTTATAATAGTCTAAATTTTGTTTTATGTATGTGTGTATGCAAATAAATTCTTACTTTTTTCTTTCAATATACAAAGGGCATCAGGCCTGACGCCATCGGTTGGTACAGTTTGCTGGGCGGCGTACTAGCTAGTATACACAAAGTGCGCCGCGCCTGTTTCCGTCCCGTTTTCCTGTTCTTTTAAAAATGTTTCTAATCTCACCAAGGCTGCTCCGAGCTAGTTACAAGGCTGGAGATAATCTCTTGGTTTTGGAGGATACATCAAACTCAATAATGAACTGGAAAAAAGCTGCCTCTAATGGCGGTTTTCGATACGAAATTCATTTCCTCTTACTCCGAGCCGAAGGGACAAAGGACAACATTAAGACGCGTTCAAATAGTGACCATTTATTTTCTTAGTATTCTAACAATTTCAACGTAAATATTAACGGTACTGTGTTTAGTTATTATAGAATTAGAAATACTACATTTGGACAGTTTTGGTCTGGGAAATAAAAGGAAGTGAAATGTTTTAATTGCACGAATTTAGGGTATTTGTTGAAAGCATATCTCAAATATGTTCGACAAACGTATGTCGGTCGCTATTACGAGTAGTATCAGAATTTAAAAAAATGCAAATATATGTCTGTAGTGACAACTTTTTTGAACGGCTATAGTTTATGATTTGGAGATATCACGAAACATAACAATATGGTAAAGATTGTAGGAATTCATTAAACACACAGTAACACAAAATTTATGTTATATATAAAACTAGCTTTTGCCCGCGACTTCGTCCGCTTATAGCTTAAATTTCAAAAAATCCTTCTTTAGTGCGCCTCTACTAACATCTCTAACGGAATATGTGTTTCAATTCTCGTATTCCTATAGTCGGCAGTTTAGGCTATGCATTGTCAGTCAATAGTTATAAGTCACGTTACTTTGTTATATAGCTGTAATTTGAAAAAAACAGATGTAATTCGACAATTGAGATTGAACTATTGATAATATGGAACATTAGGTAGTTTTTGCGGTATTTCTTTATATACCACATTAACAGATCCGACCAAGCTTGCTCTCGAGTAAGCCACGTAAAACTGGCCGGGCGAGAAGCACTCCCCCATAAGATCTATACCTGCTGTTTTCAGTGACTGATCCTGAGACTTATTGATCGTCATCACGAATCAGACCTTAAGGGGGAGCTGCACCCTTATAAATTCGAATGGGTATTTCGAGGGTATAAATGGTATCCGGGGTATGTACACAAATTCACCTTGAGCACAGCGAGTAATTACGATGGCTTCTATAACGTTTTTATGTAAGGCTTTCACACGCAGTCTAGTTCCATTGCACAACTTCGGCTGATTGAGATTTCGCAACAACATTACTCGAGCACCCCTTACGTGCGAAGGTAGGCCGGGTGGTTTAAGTGCATTTAAAAACTCTACGCGGTAGTTTAATGGCATCATCTGTGTCCACTACACATCGAGTCTACAGACTTGTGTTCGTATTCTGAACCTTCGAACGACTTCAATAACATTTTATTAATAACGGAAGCCTTGTGGTTCTTAGGTGTCAGAATCGCTTATTCACACAACCACTCCATGGACTTGCTGTGTAGATTTTGAACATCTGGGTAAATTTGAGAGATTACGTCGTCAACGGTCCGCACAACTAAGGCGAGATCCGATGGAATTGTAATCCTTCCCTCAGTTTCTATTCTCCATTTCCTATTTTAAGAAGAAGGTCGGAGAATTCTCCACCGGAAATATCGCCCTTGAGGTACACTCGCATATTTATTTTAAGGTGGAGCTTTTTGATTATTGGCCTAATATTTGAAGCCTTAATGCAAGTTTTAACTTCATCAGCTCGAGTTCCTCGCGGAAGTCCGACGAAAGTCTCCAGCTAACAACATAGTGACTCCACCCATCATAACTTTGTTCCCTCTAACATCTGTTCAAGTTCTATTCAGCGCTTCATAACACCCTTTGCGCGCCATTGTACTTTCGTCCCTTATTTCACCCCTTTCAGGGATGAATTTCCAAGAATGCTGAAATTAGTTTTCTTAGTTTTAAATGAAGAATTTATATCAGAAATATACTAACAGTTATTCAAATAATTACAGATATTGTATACAAACTTTCATCCCCAATTTAACTCCGTTAGCAGGTAAATTTCCAAAAATCCTTTTTTGTTCCTTGCCTACGTTACAAACAGTGTCTACTGTGAAAATTTCAAGTCTCTAAGTTCAGTAGTTTCGGCTCTGCGTTGATATTTCCATCAGTCAGAACTTGTCCTTTTATATTATCTAGATAAAGAACGAAAAAGCGTTTACAACTAACGCCATCCAGTTACGCAAACAGGTACTAACGTGTCATATTTGTTTCAAAGCTATTATTTCTTCAAAATTCGTCGGAAAACAATTTTCAGCTAACAAAAAGTGATGATTTTCTATTTATTGTTAAAAAGAAATCGTTTTATGTATTTATCTTATTCATGAACCATGTTTTTCTAACAAAATGTTTAACATTCAGAGATGATCGCAAATTAAAAATATACACCGGGCTATTCCGGGCTATCCGGCTATATTAAGATATACTCTTATTTGTATGATACGTCATATACGAAAGGTGTCTTCTTTGCTTACTCGTGTTGATAGGATGACTGTTGCTAGGTTACCAATTGTTTATTCATTATCAAGAAAAGAAAACATCAATGAATAAAAGGTCATGTTTTTCCATTTATTGATAAAAAATACCCTTTTATGAATGAATACCCTCAAAAGTTGTAGCCTATGTCCTATTCTGATATCTAAGCTATATTACTGCAGAATTTTACGCAAATCTGTTATGTAGTTTTTGCATTCCAGCGTAACGTACGATTTGTCCGCCTTAAACTCATTTATCGTGAATAAGGGTATTTTTCCGTGATAAAAAGTAGCCTATGTCCTTCCCCTGAACTCAAGCTATCTCCATACCAGATTTCACTCCAATCGGTTCAGCGGTTTAAGCGTGAAGAGGTAACAGACAGACAGACAGACAGACAGACACACTTTCACATTTATAATATTAATATTAGTATGGATTTCAAAGGAAGCTCTTGCCTTTGCAGCTATCAATAGGGCAAACTAATTCGGTCTAACAGATGACATTGGAACCTTGCACCACTCCATTGAGAGTCGATATGAATGTGCCCCGCGCATGCGCCCCCCGTTGATCTTGACCTGGTGTAGGTCAGGTCCCGCGCAGCCTGCGACCTTGTACCCTGTCACCCCCCTTCCGTATTCCCCGCAGTAACCGTTTCCGGATCTATGACGCAGTAACGTTTCGGGAAAACCGATAAATTTCGGTTTTATTGCAGGTAAATGAGAGTTATTTAGAAATTGGTGACAATGAGCTTGAAGAAAAGTTGTTTTTTTAACACTTTCGCCGCCAAGTACAAGAGCAGAGCGCCCACTAGGCGCATTCTGGGCAGTGAATGTGTTAATCAAGCTTAATATGGAGTTGATTGTCTATAATATTGATACATTTAAAAACTGTTCTTAATAAACAAACAACGTATAGCTTACACTTCTGAAGTTAATGAGAAAAAAATTGTAATACAAATTTAAATAAAAAAAATTTACGGATTATATCACGTATATTACCTCATTTGAGTTCCCGACGTATCGGACGCTTTCCAGCTTTCCATGGTCACGAGTGCACGCGGAAGCAGAAGAAAATATTTTGTATTACAAACGTTAATTTAATCAACGAGACGTTTTGCTAAGTTGGTTGCACAACGGCTTACGAAGCTGGCGGTCCCGGGTACGAATCCCGGCCAGGGCAAGTGTTTATGTGATTAGTACGAACATTTTTTCCGGGGTCTTGGATGTTTTTTATTTATTATCTCATATCGACGCCTGGTATATGGTACAAGCTTTTACTTGTAGCGATTATGAATTTTTGGGTTGAAGTTGCTATTGGGAGAGCTAAATAGACTACGCTACCTACTCTTCGCGCTCTCAAAAGCTAACTTTTTAAGATTAACTTCTTTTTTCTTACATTTCAACTTACATAATGAATAACATTTTGCTAACTAGCAAAAATATTGATCATTGTGGTCAGAAACAAACTATTTTTTATTTATTTATTTTATTTGCTTGGGACAATGCTGTAAGATTTGCAGTCAATTGGTGTAGTATGTCTCTGATATTTATATATTTATTATTTACTTCTTCTATTTACTTCACACTTTCGCTGCTAAGCTTTTCGTAGCGCTACGCACTTTCCTCTACATACGGGAAAACGCATGGTATCGGCTACGCGTCTACGAGCAGAGCGCCCTCTGAGCGGGTTTCTGACATTGTATGTATTTTGTTGATCCGACACACAGACTGACGCAACTACAAAATAGTCTGCTCGTAGCGCCCGCGCGCGGCAGCCCCACACGCTAGGTGCCGAGGATGTCGTGGCATCCTGCCGCCAAGCACAAATGGCGACGGTAACAGCAGACATGCTGCCGTACAAGTTAAATTACATGACATGACATGACGTTAATGAATAAAAAGGCGCACTAATTGGGGATTATATAAGAATCATCACTCAACTCGTACAAAAATGAAATGTGTAACACGAGGTCATACGATACGCAATACGATACGATATATTTATTCGATTTAATTAGTAACAACGCTTTCACAACCAACATTTTCGTAGCGCTAAGCACGTAGCCGATAACACACACGTATTAGAACTGCTAGTAGCAGAGCGTCCATCTCATGGGCTTCTAGTTTAATATCATTAAAAACACTATCTGCTTAATTTGATTTTGATATTCTTCTCAGTCATCTGGCATTATGAAAGATCAAAAATTGTGTACTAAATTATATTTTATGTAACGTCACTGCCATGGAATAGATAAACGAATGTAATCAGTCTTCCCGTGACCTCGTTTCACAAAGGTTTTGGAATATCGGGTCATTTACGAGTATTATCCTCTTTACCAGCTATGCAACACTATAGGCTGTTTATCCTTACTTGTTTTAAATAGTCAACAACATTGTAACCTAAAAATATGCATTTAATACCAATACCAGCTGTTTTCTCGCAAGTAATTAAATTTAATGTATGAAATTAGCAATGTGGCACTAAAAATATTAATTCCTGTTACTTTATTTATGAGATAGTGGCAGTTTAAGACAAAAAAGGTGTACTTTCAGGTTAGTATGTTGTTTACTATTTAGGACAAGTAAGGATATGGTTACTGAGGATAATAAACTCGATACTCAAAACAAACAGAAAACTGGTCTATACTGATTTACATCTATCTAGACTACTCGTATTATAAAGTTGTAAAATGCTGTACTTACATTGAAGAAATTTTCAAAAAAATTATAAATTATTAGTGATACAGACTTTTTAAGGTCACTGAATCGATTTTTAGGGTTCCGTACCTCAATTGGAAAAAAAACGGAACCCATATAGGATTACTTTCTTGTCCGTCTGTCCGTCCGTCTGTCTGTCTGTCAAGACCCTTTATCTCAAGAACGATTGGAGGTATCGCGTTGAAATTAACACCATATACTCAGGTCTACGGTCCCTTGAAGCTGTGAAATAATCAAAGTTCTACGTTAACGTAAAAAAATGCCGCCATGTATGCCGCAATAAACGTATATTTCGACACTCTCAAGGGCATTAAAATGATAGACTCATTGTCACGTTCCACCTGAGCCGAGCGTGCGCACGGAACAACCGATAGGGAGGCACGATGGGCCTAGGCGTTCGGCTTGTGAATTCATAAAAGTATGCAATTTTTTCATCAATATTTTCTTATGACGTTATCTCGTAAAAGTATCGTGTGTAAAGTTTACAGACAACCAATTTTTTTTAGTTTAACAGTCCGTCTGGTTGGAGGTCAGCCTCGAGCTTGTTTACCCTTCGTGTTTCCAACTATGATCAACTTCTCCAGACTTTCATCTCCTCTGCGCACTATGTGTTTGTCTTAGTAGTTTAATAATATCTTAACACGGGCTGTTGTGTTGAGTGTGGCACTTAGTTTAAATTAAGTTATACTGCTTCTATCCGCGAGTGCCTGTTATCAGTGTTATGGCATATTTAATCAAATTCTGGAAAAAACTTAGTGCGCTTAAATTGCTTGCTTATTCTTACACATTTTGAATAGCTGTAAGATGAATAAAGTCTTAGTAATCGTCATAACCAAAGTAACCGACATAGCTCACAGGATTGTATCGTTGAAGTGGCAATGGGTAGACCATGTAGCCCGGAGAACGGATGGCCATTGGGGTAGTAAAGTCCGTGGCGAGCACGCATAGGAAAGCGCAACGTAGGACGGCCCCCGACTAGGTGGACGGATGACCTCGTAAGGGTCGCAGGGAGTCGGTGGATGCGGTCTGTACAGGACTGCACCCTGTGGCGAGCAACAGGAGGCCTATGTTCAGCAGTGGACGTCCGTGGCTGACAGATAGATACATTCTACACTAATAGGTACCCACACATTATAGCGTTGCGTAAAATTTGTCCTCGACACCCAGTGCGTAAGGGCTGTGGCACAGGCGCACGGAGCACCCATAATATAACTAGTCTATAACACCCCAAGTAGCACACAAGCTGAATACAGCGAGTTTGAGCGTTACAAGGGCAGTATAAGCTCTAATACAGCTTGCGTGTTACTTGGGACTATTTTGATTTAGCTCTGTCAGTTGGTATGTGGTATATCGTCCTATTTTTCATTATATTATAGTTACAGTATGACTAATGAGCACACACTGTGTTACTAAAGAGACTGTGTTGCAATTTTATGCTATTTATATCAATACTCCGATTTTTCCGCGGCTTCGTCCGCGTGGCCTACTATTTTGTTTATCCCTCCGAAATACCAGTTTCCGGAATAAAAAGTAGCCTACATCACTCTCCAATCACTGCAATCCGTTATCCCGTTATCGCGTAAAAAAAGACAAAACAACAAACCTTATTTCGTATATTGCAATTACAATTCCTTCATCAAGGCAGCAGCCTTTCCATAAATATTCAGTCACATAAATTAACCCAAATAATTGATAGATGAAAGTGTTCGTTTGCGGAAATCCATATTAGATTTAATGGATTATAGTTCCTTTGCTGTTACGCAAAATAGTGTTTTGGTTAGATGTGAAAATATGTTGTGCCTAATTTGCATATTTCCATGCAGTTTACACATAAAAATATGCAACCAAATACAACACAACACCACCGAACAGTATAATCCCGGAGGAATCAAAACAGGAGAATCTAAAGTAACCTATCTATCTATAAATATTTGTTCCTGAGTCTTGGATGTTTTCTATGTATATAAGTAATATATCTATTAAATATATCGTCGGCTAGTACCCATAACACAAGCCTTTTTGAACTTACCATGGGACTAGTTCGATTTATAAAATTTTCCATTAATATTTATTTATTTATCAACCACGGACGTCCACTGCTGAACATAGACCTCCCCTATAGCTCGTCACGGGTTGCGATCCTGCGCAGACCGTATCCACCGACTCCCCGCGACCGTTACAAGGTTAACCGTCCGCCTGGTTGGGGGCCGTCCCACGCTGCGCTTTCCTATGCGTGGTCGCCACTTTAGGACTTTACTGCCCCAACGGCCACCCGTTCTCCGGGCTACAAAGCCCTAAAGTAACCTATCTATCATAAGCTAAATGAATTCTCTTGCATTTTTGTGCAAAAATGCGTTTTAAAGTTAATAAGAATACGCGCTGAAACGTACAAATTTGTTTCATTAAATAAGCGCGCGGTTCGTTGGTCCAAGTTAATTAAGTTTGTTTTCAATAGTTAACCAGGGACTGCGTTATTAAAAGTATTGAACCGGAACTGTTGGTACGTTAACTTCGTGTTTTGTACAAAAACGGTGCGTTGTAAGTTTGGAGTTATGTCTGTCTGTTCTAGAGTCTATCTGTGATAGTATAAGCTTTCAAACACTTTGACTTTGAGTCGGTGCCATCGCGTCACAACTCACTAAAATCGTAAATTTTCAACTTTTTACACATTTTTTACCAGCCACCGACGCCAAAATAACATTGATTGTATACACTGTATGGATTGAGATTTATGATAGAAGATTTTATGATATAGGAGGCAAACGAGCAGACGGGTCGCCTGATGGTAAGCGATCACCGTCGCACATATACACATGCATCACCGGAGGAGTCACAAGTGCGTTGCCGGCCGTTCAGGTGGGAGTACGCTCTTTTCTTGAAGGTTTGAAGGTCGCATCGGTCCGGAAATACTGCAGGCGGCAATTTATTCCACAGTTCAGTCGTGCGAGGCACGAAATTTCTAGAAAAACGTAACGATGTGGACTGCAAACTATATAATAGGTGAGGGTGGAGATATTGTAAGTAAAAACAAACTGAATTAGGCAGTTATTTTTTTCTTTTAGTGTTTTCTTTTTAGAGTCTAAGTATTTTTTTCTATGGTATACAATTGCGCGGACTCAGAATGCAGAAATAAAATATTTTCTTCGTAAGATAAGTATATATTAAAAACCTTGATGTGATATGTGTACAATTTGCTCGACTGTTTACCTTTTTACTTTGGTCTGAATTAGTAATAAAATTTAGTAATACTAAATAATACATTGACAACGAACTTTTAATTTTTTCATCTAATCTGTATGGATTCTAGATCCTGTGGCCATATTCTATCGCGAAAAAAAATTAAATGTACCCTATACCTCTAGAAAACTGAATGGGACCCTAATTGTAGTAAAAACGACAGACTTTTTCAAATGCTTTAACATATCGCCAGTATTTTTTATATTAGATACAAATAGAAACTTACTCTACTAATTTATTTTGAGACTTAAATTTAAACTTCTCAGTTACTTTTGGTTTCTCTAGAAATTACAACTGTATTGTTCAGTTGCGAGACCTTTATTGAAACTTTATGAAGAACACAAAGTAAATACTCGTAAATAACTTGTTGATACTGTTATAAAGTATCAGAATTTTAAAGGTCACTTTTTTTAGGGTTCCGTAGCCAAAATGGCAAAAACGGAACCCTTATAGTTTTGTCATGTCTGTCCGTCCGTCCGTTCGTATGTCACAGGCATTTTACTCAAAAACTATATGATGTAAATTGATGGAATTTGGAGCATAGGTGTCATGTGTAAGCCGCTACTTAGTTTGATAGTTAAATATCAAAAAACATTCCGTCGAATTGAGAACCTCCTCCTTTTTTTGGAAGTCGGTTAAAAAAGTATATTTCTTCAGTCGACATAATTAGGGCTTTTGTTAGACAAAAAAAGTGCGTTCGTTCAATAGTTAATATCCCGTACACTGATAGCTGCAGGCCAATTTTTAAAAAACGAAGCATTTTGCCCCTACATTGCATGTACAGAAAAAAAGTATGCCTATTTGTCAAGGAATATCCAGATTTCTTTAAAAATAGGTCCGATGTTTTTATAGACAAGCAAAGATCCCAGTACAAGAGCCCACTGTATCAACCTCCGTATCGTACGGCTATATATCGTAAGAATGCTTATAATATGTGCATATTCATATACAACAATATCCCAAAATATATAAAACAAATGGAGTATAGTAATTTTGTACGAGAAATTACCAGATAGCTCATTGAACATTGTTTTTATAGCTTAAAATAATTTTTAGATTATAGTCCGCATGACTGACTTATTGTGCATAACTTAGAATATCTTTTTGCATGTTGTTCACATAATTTTATATTATATAAAATTATTTTTGCATGTCGTTGACCGACAGAATACTTTACTGATGTACCATTAGACCTTGTACCACATGTTTTGTAGTATTCTAGCAAATAAAACATTTCTATTCTATTCCAAAAGTATCATAAATTGTGTCCCTATTTTGTAAACTGTATGTCCAAAAAATATGAAAAGGTAACAATTATAAGACTCAAAAATACTTTAAACGAAAATTGTTTTCAACATGATCGGACATACCGTTTTTAAGTTATTGTCAATAACCTGCGCTTCTCGGCAAAATGACGTAGATGCCGAGGAGATACGCTCTTTTGTTAGTGTTATTTTTCGTATCGTATTTTTTTCATCTGTAGTACGTTTTTGTGCAAATCGGCTGCGGAACACAACACTGAGCATGGTCCGACATGCTCTTGGCCAATTTTTTGTTTTCTTAGTACGTTTGTATGTATGTGGGGTTTGTTGCCTTTATCACGTTAAAACAGATGTAAGGACAAGTCCTTACATCTGTTTTAATATAAATGAAGATTCGAGGATAAACTGAACAAGCAGCTCATTGGTGACCCAGATCTTGTAGAGGCAAAGCTACAAAGCATCAAATACCTTGCGGTATTTTACAGGATGCATTTCGGGGAGTGTACGGCGGGACTGCAGGAACTGATTCCACCTTCTCCATTTCGTCACTATGGGACTAGACTGATTTGGTGTTTGGGTTCGACCCTTTTGTTTTTGATATAACAGTGACTCGAACAAAGCGATTGGCTTTTAAATTCCTCGTTCGGACAGCTAAAGAGTGGAACTCTCTTCCAGCATCTCCTTTCTTGGAACAATATTACCTGGATTTCTTCAAGACGAGAGCGAATAGGCACTATCTAGGTAAGCTTGTTTCATTGTCGGCTTCATTGTCGCGTGTCAACAGGTGAGATTGAAGACAAGTGCTTGCTTATCTTACATTATAAAAAACTACTTTTTACCCCACTACGCAGAAGCGAAGAATTATGACTTTTCTCTTCCGCGTAAGAAGTTGCAAAAACGTAGTTGTTTATAAAACCAATGTCATATCGATACATTTACGGAACATTATACGATACAGGGTAAAAGTTTTGGTTAGAAATTCCCAGTATTTAATCGTAAATAGCAGTGGAAAACTCGTGGGCGGCGGAACACGGCGCCCTCGAATGAATATAACTTTTACTATATTGACGTCGTAGTACGCGACGTATACGACGCACGACGTAGTATTTGTAAACGTGTGTATATTTTGGACGAGAATTACCGGGGTTGAAACTTGGACTATAAAGGCTGCGGACAGGCAAAGAATTGACGCATTTAAGATGTGGTTCTGGCGTCGGATGCTAAGGATACCTAGGACTGCTTCTCGAACTAACGCGTCCATACTGAAAGAGCTTGACCACGAACACAAACAGCGCCTTTCATCTGTCTGTCTGCACCGGATTCTTCAGTATTTTGGCCATGAGGCTGCGAAATACGGGATTGACAATCTCTGTTCGCGCCAAGGCTTGTATAATGCTTTTTTTGAACATGCAATGAAATAAAAAATATTTTTTTTTTATATATAATCTATATTTTTTTCGCACTAAAACGTTATTTTAACATACAGATATACGCCGACAGGCCCCGCCGTGCACCCTGGCTCACGGCGGCGCTCGGAGCGAATTGAAACAAAAGAAGATCGCCTTGCCGGCCATGGCCCGCAATTTCGTATGAAATTATCATTATGTGCTTGTCGTCGCGCCGCACCCGAAATGTGAGACTTCGGGGTCTATTATGAGGAACACAACGTCAATATTTTATTGCATGTTTGAGAAGAAATACATTACCTTAGATACAAGTTTTAATTAATATAATGCAGTCCACAAGATACATTAACCTCACCAAACCCAGACACATTTTGATAACATTAGCGGGTAAGGTCAACCGGCAAATGCGACTACAGGGCAAAAACTACTTTTGACAATAACATAAAGACGCATCATTTTTCAACTATCCCTGCTCGGTTTTTTTATACCTGGATCAATTTCCCAAGCAGTATTTTTTTATGGCAAGACTGAAAACGCAGGTCTGGAATGGTTTTACAATAAAGAAACTTTTTTTTTCGGAAACAGCCTCCGATTATCTGCCTTGGGCAACAGCTAAAATCAAAATATTAACATATATATTAATAAAAAAATATATATTTAGACCGAAATTTTCATCAAGGTGGGTTGTCCGGCAGCCGGTTTTGTTTGTAAAATGCCGCATAGTTCGAATACCACGCAGGATAAAGAAAATCTTTTCCCTTTATTTTATTACCACATAAACAGGTAATAAAAAAGCACATCAATTGTTTTATACCTCGTTTATATATTCCTGAATATGTGTATATACGTTTGTCCGGCGAAGAGGGATTAATTCCACCGACAAAATCTGTAATCGATCTATTTGAATGGTTTGTTTCCTTCCGCCCCCCGTCTCTTAGACACTTGGAGCAACAGTCAAGCACAGGGCTGTACGCTGTCCTGCACAAACGTAAGTATATCATCACGGTGCTGTGGGGACAAAAAACTTTTCATTGCCGAGTTAGTTATATCTTTTTTTATTTTTTAACGGTTTTGTTTGAAATTTATATATGTCATGTACAATATACACATGGTTTCTGGAGTTGCATTGGGTTAGGGATATAGGGCTTTCTTTTTTTTTAATGTTTTTTTTAACGTCGTTTTTCTCACTCCGCCATCCTCATTCCGGTGTTTCAGGTGGAGTTTATCGACTTTGATATCCACCGGGATGAGATTACACCGGAATAACGACAAATGTAGCTTCACTTTTCACGGATGTAGAAATAATCATATTTTTATACGTTATATTTTTATTGATATATTAGTTAAGTATGTTTTATAACGCGATGCTTATAACGCGAAAGTAAGTTGATCCGAGTATCAAAATTACAGAGGTCATATATGGTGTTGTAAATGATAAATAAATGCAAAAAGAAATAAACGTATGATGTCGTTATTTTGTTTAGGTACAAATTGGACTAATTTGAGTATTAAAATCCTTTTTTTATTTTAATTCCGGTGGGCACATTTCATTTCGGTGGGCTGATTTTATCATACCGGTGTATATTATTTATTCCGGTGTGACTTACCTTTCATTCCGGTGTAATTAATAATTCCGGTGGAAGCTTAGATTTTGATCCCTATTATCTCGAAAACTATTTAAGTTTTTAGGTTTCCTTTAAGAAATGTTTAGTAATAACGTCTAAATTACATTCAAAATTCTCAAAAAGAAACAGAAATAAATATTTACACCATAAAGATACAAAAAATGCGATCTGTTGAAATTTACCCACATATAATGCCAAATTGTAGGCCGAGTGGGTGTGGGTAGTTTCAAAGTGTTCGGATCTTAAAAAATCTTTAACAGACGCATTTGTCCCACAGTCGCTATTGTCCCGGTTGACCTTATCCCCGTGTGAGAAGGGCGGCGACAGGCTTCACTCGTGTCTCATGACTAAGGTCCTCCGATTGAACCAACCCATGTCGAGCTGCACTCAGTTTTATACGGTGTGAATATTTACGGTGTGAATATTTACGGTGTGAATATTTACGGCGTGGCGGCTGTTTATTTTGCAAAAATACGTATCATTACAATATCTCTATTCGGTTTCCTCGATTATTATCCATTAAAATAAAACATATATCACAATATATGTGATATATATCCGTTTAAATGGGTTTATTTATGTAATTAATATTTATGTAAAAATATTCTATACAAACAATAATGAAATCCATGATTTCATTTAATAAATTATTAATAACGTGTATTTGTACAGTCATATTTTTTTTTTTGTTATTATACTATTATAAAGTTGTAAAAATGAAATGTCTGTACATTGAAGATATTTAAAGTCATCAATAATTATTTTGTTATAAAGTTGTAAAAAAATAAATGTCTGTACATTGTAAATACTAAAAAAAAAGATTGTAACGGACTATTTGGAGGTCACTGAATCGAAATATATATTTTTTCTATGTTTGCATGTGTCGTTGCGGCTTCATCACGCTAAATCGCCTAAACGGATTTCAACTACCTTTGGTACACCGGTAGCTAGGTATCTCCAGAAGCTGTATAAAAAAAGTAGGGTTATGATTTTTTTTCTCCTCCACGGACGAAGTTTGCGGGCACCTTTTAGTAGCCATATAACCTTTTAGTAGCCATATAAATTTCGAGATCATATTTCTTGTAAATCAACTACAATTTATTTATTTTAGAGTCATCAGACGAAGTCAGACTACCTACGTTTTTGTTTCACGATGACATGAAATGTAGATGAGGTATGTTATTTTATTCAGTTATATGTAAAAAAAAATGAGCGATGGCGTGTCATGCGGAGTGGGTTGAGGGAACAATCGATCACAACGGGTTTTGGTAATGCGCTACAAAATATATGCGTAATAATGGAATAACAAAGCTATTACGTAGAAATATCTATGGGTGTTTTTTTATTTAGGCAACAAACAGTCGCCTTTAATAACTAACATGGCTATTATTATTACGGCAAATAACCTGAAGGTTATACAATTTGTATAATAACCTTGAGGTTATATACAATTTAGGAACGGTACTCCTACCGTTGCTTGTCCTCCGACAAGCAGCAGCAATGCAATAGAGTACCTGCATGATTTTTTTTATCGCTTTTCTTAGCTAAATATCAAAATACCGTAAAAACTATTTCAAAATGTGAAATTAAAATTAAAGTCGGCCAAGAAATGTGCATAATAGAGGCATTTTAAACTAGTAACTTGACGGAGAGGTCACTGCACTGTTAAGTCACAGTGCACTCCGGCCATATAAACTCTATATTAAATTCCGTTTTGCAAGAAAGATATAGAATGAAATGTTTGATGGCTTATATCTTGGTTATTTTTATAGCTATTCGAAAAATTATTTTTGTCTACTGCTTGTTACATGAATGAGCTTTTAATAAAGCAAAAATAAAAGTTCATGCAGATTCCCTATTGCATTAATTAATTATAGCTAGTTATAAACCAATAAAGTATGACGAGTAAGTACGAGTATACATTGAGTTACATTTCAGTTGCGAGGCTCGCAGAAAGCGTACCCATATATAATAATGTAATTTATGATTTGTCTCATATTCTTGTGCACCACTTACATACTCATTGGTTGATTACTTTGCGCTATCTCTACAACCCTTGATGTTGCCTGAAAGGGATCGTTTCGTAGCGATAAGACCGCCTGTTGTTTACCATTTCTCATACTGTTTTAGATTTGAGTGTCTTATGTTATTTTCTTTGGCTGTGCAATAAAGAGTATTGTATTATATTGTATCGTAATTAATAAGCGTACCTACATCTTAAAATGTAATTAATAAGCGTACCTATATACCATAGTGTTTAATGTCAATAATAATGTAATTTGGGTTATTCTACTTATCTTTGGTATCTCCAGATGATTATAGGATACCTTTTACTCGACTACGCCGAAGAAAAAAAGAGGCGTTATGACTTTTTCTACTCCGCGAGCCTTAAAACTAGAAGGCACCCGCCTTCTAGTTTCCTATAAATGGAAAAATTTTTTTTGGGTAACCCATTTAAAATGTATAGTGAACAATTGAACATTAACCCATTTGATTAGGTTTTCCCACGACTCAACCGTATGGAATACGATTATCAGTAGAACTAACCAATTAAAAAAATACTTCTTGCATTTATCAATATAGATTAAAAGGATCTCGAAAATCTCGAAATTCCCAATCTGACAGAGGGGATCTTTAAAGCTAACTTACAATTGCCTAATAAAAAAAGTCCGGGATGGTGTGGCCGATATTTGGTCACGGAAAGGAGTCGGGATAAATTTATGGCACCGTATTTGTACGGCTTACAATTTGAAAGTAACAGATGTTTTGATCCTTTTTACTGTGGCGGACAAATCGCTTGCAATATTAACTTTTTTAATTTCATAATAAATTAGGGTTGTCGCTTTCCTGCGTTGGTTTGAATTAATATTCCTCGCAACTTTGCGTCGTGGCAAGGATATTTGGTTAATTTTTGGTAACGTTACATTTTCTAGGATTAGCAGAGAAGTCACACCACAGGCTACTCCTTGTTGTACTTGAATATAATAATCACGTAACGCTTTGTACTAAAAACCACATCGATTCGTTGTGACAATTGGGCCCCCCATTGTTGCATAAAAAGGGATACTTCATCAAACTTACTCACGTGTGTATACGAAATACATAATAATATAGATAAGGGGCTATAATCTTAGAGAAGCTTCATTTCTAAAAAAAAAATTTGGAGAAAACGTTTTCATTAGCAGAATCATATTTTATCGCATAATTCTTTCACATGAGTAAAGAAACGGAACAGAAATTTAGGTTGTAAGGAGCGTGCAAATTTTATGCCTAATTTGGTTGGGTTGGCACCGATATTGATCAGTTTTAGTATTTTTTGAAATGGGGCGGAGTTCAGAAAAGTTGGACATGTAATTAAATTTTCTATGAAAGTTTCCTTTGTGCAACGAACAATTAACCATACAATTGTATTGCATATTTTTGTTACACAATGGAACACTTACGGAGCTTTAACGGCTAACGATGGTCCAACTTTTTGGGCCTGTCTCGATTACACATTATTTACTTTAAAGATTTATCATTCAATTGATTTATTTTTATTCATTTTTTCTCTGTATGGTAAATTATTCTTGTTTGTATTGAGATCAAAAATATATGAATTAACTGAACCGATTGGAATGAAATGTGATATGAAGATATTTTAAGTTTAGGGGAAGGACATAGGCTACTTTTTATTGCGGAAAAATACCCTTATCCGCGATAAACGAATTTAAGGCGGACTAAGTCGCGGGTAGAAGCTAGTTTGTTATATCTTTTAATTGAATGATAAATATTTAAAATCATAAACTGTTTTTTTTTAATAATCTAGTGGAATGCCTTTACTATAGTGATAGTCTTTTTTTCTTTTATTGTTCATACACACCGCACAGTAAACCATATTACACTATTTTTTCATTGTAACCGCTCAAATCGTAAGACAAAATTACGCGCGTCGCGTCCTTGCGCTTGAGCACAAACTCAGCCAGTCTAAACCGGTTTCTCTGCGTATGTGATGAAGACTATGAAGAGTTAGCGCTCACGCACGCACACACGCGCATTGCGCTTGTTGTAGTGTTCCTATCGCAGCGTGGTTGTATGAAGCTTAAGCTTAGTCTCTGTTCCGTTTCTTTACTCATGTGATTCTATAGATAACTGCAAATATTTCAGTACGGCGATAGTTAAAAAAGGATTCCTTTCGGATTTTTTATAAAATAATCGTAGTAGTAGGAGGAACTTCAAAGACTATCGTGGAAACTTCAAACAAAACAATCTACGTCAATAGACTATTATGCAGGAGAGGATTTTTTTAATGATCATACCCAGAACAAATCTCGGTATCGAATTTGATTCCGGTCTATGACTGTCCCACCATCCGTCTAGACGTAAGCCTCAAGCGGGGGCGTGGCTAGCGTACCCGCCGGGTAAGCCCGCGTTTTTATACAGAGTGTTGTTTCTGGGGTACCGCCAAAATTACGATATATTACTATTAACGGATTCTACCTAGTCAAGTATTTTATCTGTCCAAATAGATTTGTTCTCCCTCCCCTGATTTTATTCACAGTAAATTTGATCCCCGTATGTAAATGTATCGCTGTCCTTCTCTGAGACGTACGCTTTAAGAGTAGGTGCGGCTAGCGTACCCACCGAGAAAGCCTGTGTTTCATACAGGTTATATTATTTCTGATATATGTACGTCAACTTAGACATAGTATGTTCGCAGGAAAGTATTTTTAGGGTTCCGTAGCAAATGGCAAAAACGGAACCCGTATAATTTCGTCATGTCCGTCCGTCCGTCCGTCCGTATGTCACAGGCATTTTACTCAAAAACTATAAGATTTATATTGATGAAATTTGCAACATTGGTGTCTGGTGTAAGCCGCTACTTAGTTTGATAGTTCAATAAAAAAATATATGTTTCTATGGGTGGCACTCCATACATGCTACCGAAACTGATTTTTTTTCAGCAAATTGGCTTATCATTCGACAGATCTTCTAAAAACACATTGAGGTTTCTAAAAATTTTTTTCATTGAGTGAATATTTTTGGAAATATTCGCTCCGAAAGTAGCAAAATTGTGCCCCCCCCCCCCCTCTATTTTCTAAACGGTATGTTCAAAAAATATGAAAAAATTTACAAATATAAACTTAATAAATACTTCTAACGAAAATTGTTTTCAACATGATCGGACATACCCTTTTTAAGTTCTTGCCAAAAAACTGCGCTTTTCAGCAAAAGGACGTAAGTGCCGGGGAGATACGCTCTTTTGTTAGTGTTATTTTTTCATATCGTTTTTTTTTCATCTACTACAACATTAAGCATGGTCCGACATGCTCTTGGCCGGTTTTTATTTCTTTTTTGTATTAATTTAGATAAAATTAATTGGTTTTTTTTTTCTACTTTTTCATTTATCTGTAAGGCCTGCCCCAAAGAACGTCACCTTGGCCAGTCCTGCACCGCCTGCATTTAGCGGAGTCCCGCAACCTTCATCAGAATATCAGTCCACGTTGTGAGTTTTTCATACATAATAAATTAATATTGTTGCATTATCTCAGTAGCTATTGCGACCAAACTTTTATGATGAATTCAACCATACATTGCGAACTGACATGCTCTTTACACTTTACAAGTGTAAAGAGCTATACAAACATTTATTTAATATCCTTAAACATTTCGTACTAGTATCTCTTACTGTAAAGATTGCGTGGAAAAAAATACATATTTGTATTTAGTACAAAGGCGAACTCACGCTTATTACAGTTAGCCTGTGGAAAACCTTAGAGTTATCGTAAATAAAAACAGCCTGTATTTTTATTTACACTTGAAATAAATAAAATATTCAACAGACTTCTCAGTCTTTCACGACTTCGTGCTTATGTAGGTGAGCTTATTAGATTAGGTACTTGTAGGATATTTACTCAAACAGTTATGTCTGAGCAAATATGCTAATGTGAGGTGTATAAAATTACATAGGCGGGTCATTGTATACATTATAGAAGATCGTATTCAACTTTCGACTTTATGATTTGCTGTCCTACTTGTAACAGTGTGTTATAACTTCGTATTGAGATACATTACTATACTATAGCTTGACCAACACTGCTGTATCATTCCTTAGGTACGCGAGCGGCGAGACGGGGGGCAGAGCAGCCGCTGATTCGTGTTTTGTAATTTTATATACCGTCCTTTTAAACGATCAATGGGATATGTGCTACTATCATTCGTTTTGAATTTTACGAGTAGAGCCCGGAAAAAGATTTGGTCTCGGCCTCTGACGCTAAACGAAATAATAGATTAGCTTGAAGAGGATGACTCAGTGTCATAACTTGACGCGATTGTTATTTTGCCTCCCGAAAACTGCAACGCTGACGTCACAGACGAAGATTCAGGGGATGAAAACTAAGTAACTTTACACAATTTGCCTGGATCTCTGTTACGAGCTCAGGGAGAAGTCTGTCTTCAATCGGAAGAAGAAGACTCCGAGGATAATGTACCACTGATTCAGTTATCATTTCATTTATTTTTTGATAATTTCTTTATCTCATTGATGAACTACGAGTTCGTGGAATTCAAGCAACTGGAACGGTACGTGAAAATTGTGTATCAAAATGTTCCTTGACTGCTAACAATCCGCTACAGAAGACCCCTCGGGGTACATTCAAATATAAATCCACTAGCACAGAACAAATCGTCGTATGCAAGTGGCATGATAACAGAGTTGTCACTGTTGCATCAAACTCAGCCACGATTGAACCTGTTGCAAAAGTAAAGAGATTTTCACAGCAACAAAATAAAGACATACATTTTGATCAGCCAGCTGTGATCAATATAATGAGAACATGGGAGGGATTTATCGTTCCGATCAAAACATAGGCCTTGTACAGAACGGCTATTAGGGGAAAAATTATACTTCTCTTTGATTTGTCATGGACTGGACATGGCTGCACAAAATTCTTGGCAATTAAACAAGAATAATTAAGGTGAATATGACCGTCTTCACTTCTGCAGATATGTGGCAACTGCACTACTTGAAAGTTATAAAAAAAAGAACGGTAAGATACACGTACCTCTCAAACATTTCGGGATTGTTCACGTTTTGATGGAAAATGTTACATAATAAGATACAGAGATAGTCAATTCAGATGTATTCAGTGCCATAAAAAAGCGAATTTCGTATGCCCGAAATGTAATTTAGCCTTGAAAAGTTTCACACTGCTGAATAAATTCCCGATGACCTCCATATTGTTTCATTTCAATTTTAACCCATATTTGTTATCTGGCAGAGTTCCCATACATTTATTGTAGTCCATTTTGCTAACGTCATTTTAAAACAACAGAATTTTCCCAGTTTTCCATAAGGCATTTTTTTTTCTAAATTTTCCCGTATAAAGTATATTTTTTACAGCACACCACGAATTTTTTTACTAAAACGAAAGTTGTTTAGGTTCTCAGGAACAAGTGGGTTAAAGATATTTTCAAAAAATGATTGTAACGTACTATTTGGAGATGACTAAATCCAAAAATATCTTTTTAGATTTTTTGTATGTTTGTATGTGTCATTGTGGCTTCATCACGCCAAATCGGCTAAACAGATTTCAAGTATCTTTGGCACACGGGTACCTGGTTATACACAGATGGTTATAGGATACTTTTGATCCGACTACGCTGAAGAAAAAAGAGCGGTTATGACTTTTTCTCCTCCGAGAACGAAGCCTTCTAGACTCAAATAAATGCGAAAAAAAATACATCTCCAATATTTCTTATTAATCGACATGACGGACAAATTGAATTTAAATTTAGTCATCATCCCTGATGACGATGAAATATACCCATAAACAGTCCACTAACCCAAACTGCTCAATCGTCAATACAATACAATACAATACTCTTTATTGCACACCAAAAGAAAATAACATGACACTTAAATCTAAAACAGACAACCTTAATGAATTCAACCTATAAATAAAAGCAATACTTAGATAATAACGAAACGCGTTAAACTTCCGTGAGCACACCCGGATTCGAACTTGGCCTTGCCTCGGCCTTGCCGTAGGCCCGGTTATCCTGGTACTATTGGCCTGGCTGTCCTAAACTTGGCCCAATTGTATTAAACTTGGCACAGTTACGGCTCAAGGACGCACCCGGATGCGTTGCTACGTTACTTCCTACTTTCCTGTTACTTTGTTATTTATGAGAAAACATAAATAATTGCGTATTACTTTTTGAACAACTCTCTCTTTGTCAGACATTAAGTTATTAAATTCTGTAATCGAAGTGTTAAATTACTTTTCAAACAATATGAAACAAAGTTTATTTTTCGTATATTTAATTTTGCACCTGAGTATTGATATATAAGTTTTATTTGTTATAGAACAAGGGATGCTATTTAAGAGATATAACAGAGTTTCTGAGAACCTGGGACTTCCTAGATTCATTGTTTTTCTGAAGAATGCGTTACAATTATGACCATTAACAAACAATATTTCGTAGTATTGTGTTTATGGCACACATAATATCTAATGATACTTAATAAATCTTAACGAAATGTTATTTGCATTATTCTGTTCTAAAAACAATCTTGAAAATGAAAAAGATGGCGCAATTTTCATAGCATTTTCCGTGACACGATTTATTGCGACGCTTTAACATTAAGCATTAGTCGAGTTAAGTCTGAATATTTACTTTTTTTATTTTCTTTTGCTGTGGTTTATTCATGCCTTAAGTGAGATTGCGTAATTTAGACTTCCTTATCTGAGATTTTGAGATTTTTTTCAATGAATAAAGCGCGTAAAACAATGAATACAGATTACTAAAAGCGATAAGTAGACTTTTTTTAGTATATCTTGTATATACGTATCAATTGGTATTCTATATATATTAAATATTCAATTGGTTATATGGATACTTTTTTACCCGCATACATCAACAAAAAAGAGGGTCATGTCTTTATTCTTCCCCGCAATAACGAAACTTTAAGATTTCTGAAACCGTTATTCATTATCTTTAGGTTATAAGTTAAAACACAATCAAAATTAAAAACACTCATTAAATGGAATATTCTATAGAATGCAAATTTATTTTACTGAATATAAGATAACTGAATGCCTAGAGTGAAAATATCACTAAATTAATTCTGAAAACAGAGGTAAAATATAGTTCTTGAATCAAAAACAACTGAAACAATTGGTTACTAAATACGAATTCTAGCCGTGATAAAACTCGAGAAATTCTACCATTTATTTATCTGTAGTTTGTCTATTATTATTACATCTTCTACTTTGAAGATATTTTACACTGTTGACAGTTCTTTCCTTATATAACTAGACACGTCAACTAGTGGTACATGATCACAGGTCAAAATATATTGGTCTGTCAAGCAGGTTATCAAAATTGATTTAAGCAAACCACGGGCGAGACCAATGAAAACTAATCCATACTAATATTATAAATGCGAAAGCGTGTCTGTCTGTCTGTCTGTTACCTCTTCACGCTTAAACCGCTGAACCGATTTGGATGAAATTTGGTATGGAGATAGTTTGAGTTCCGGGGAAGGTGGCTGAATATTATTAAAGCAGCTAGTTGTACAGTATTTTTTAGTAAAAAAGCTAGGCTCTTAATTGAACAACTAATTAAGCTAGATGGCCGCGATATACAGACCTGTAAATGCACAAATAGCCGCGTAAAACTCACATTTTTTTGTTGTAGGTGATGTCGATAGTTAAAAATAAACTTGTGAATATAAATATCTATCTCCTTCTTAACAAAAGATCTAGAGGACTCGCGAGAGTGCAAGACGTTTCAATTGTCATAGCGGACGTATCTCATTATGAAGAAAGCTTTTTACTTATGCTTCCCAATAATCAGGAGTTTTCTTTCCTCGGAATTGAGCTGGTGAAATCGAGCAATTCATGTCTATTGTTAATGACTATAAGTTAGATTCCTGACAGATGGAATCAACAACTTTTTATGGAGTCTCGACGCAGTAACGGGTCGAGGCAGTGGCATACGGCCCATATAGACATTAGTAGTTACCTATATTGAATGATCATGGTTCCACACAGGCACAGAGAATCTGCCTACACTGAAGTCCTGAACGATCATAGTTCCATATCTATACTATTATAAACTACAATAGTGCTCCTTCATTCGCGAAGGAGTAAAGTCAAACTCTTTTTTTCGACAGCATAGTCTGGTAACAAGTATCCTATAACCATCTGAATACCCAGCTACTCGTATACCAAAAATTATTAAAGTCCGTTTAGCCGATTTAGCGTGATGAAGCCACAACGACACAATACAAAAATAAAAAAATAAATAAAAAGATTTAGTGACCTCCAAATAGTCCGTAACAATATTTTTTTTGAAAATATCTTCAATGTACAGACAGACAGACAGACATTCCATTTTTACAACTTTGTAATAGTATAGGTGTGTTTCAAATTTCATATTCCCTTCTTCAAGGGTTTAGACTGTCTGTTTCTGATTTAAATAGATATCGATTATTTTGTTTTTTTCAGTAGTCACTATAAAATTTACGACTTCAAATCTAACTTCACGATATCAAGGACACTTTCTCAGGATCATACATATTAAATGAGGTCTGAAACTTTCAATCCAATAACCATATGTCGGTGTTCTCACTAACTGAGAAAGAAAAACTTTATGATACACCACCGTTCCAGAATATGTTAGAATATGTTATTGCAAAGAAACACGCTTAGGGACCCTTCAGGTGGAAGGAACTAGTTTCCAGGAGCGGTTCACAGACACGGTGCCTATCCACGTCTAACTTTTGAACTTGAATACCATTACATAGGAACTGGTTCCAAACTGACGAACCTTTTCATTCCCCGACTCTGCATAAAAACAAGCACACAAACTTCAAAAAAATGAATTTCACTTATCTTTAGTGAAATTTGTATTCAAAATAAAAATAACAACGTATGTTGTACAGTTGTCACATTTCACTCTCTCATTATTTATCGATATAATTAATCGATCGATAGTTATTTATAGACCAATCACCGATGTGTTATTTAATGGTAATTGCAAATTAACCAATATTTCGGTAATAACATCAAAGGCCGAGTTCATGCCGCTAACCGAGTTCGGATGATCGAGGTTACTGAAAATTTAATTTCGGAATTCATTAATATTTTAGTAAACTTACCTCGTGCAATTACGGTTTATTTTTGTGGATGACTTAAAATATTTTAAAGCCGGTGAAATGAAGACGAAAATGAAAATATATATATTTGGTACCCCAAAATATTAACCTAATTACAACGATGATTACATGATCATGATATTGAGATTACATGTTCATCGGATCTCCTCCCCTCGGAGAGGAGAGTGGGTATGTCGGACTCCAATGAGAAGCAATGACCACCGACAAAAACATCGATAGTTATTTATAGACCAATCACCGATGTGTTATTTAATGGTAATTGCAAATTAACCAATATTTCGGTAATAACATCAAAGGCCGAGTTCATGCCGCTAACCGAGTTCGGATGATCGAGGTTACTGAAAATTTAATTTCGGAATTCATTAATATTTTAGTAAACTTACCTCGTGCAATTACGGTTTATTTTTGTGGATGACTTAAAATATTTTAAAGCCGGTGAAATGAAGACGAAAATGAAAATATATATATTTGGTACCCCAAAATATTAACCTAATTACAACGATGATTACATGATCATGATATTGAGATTACATGTTCATCGGATCTCCTCCCCTCGGAGAGGAGATTGGGTATGTCGGACTCCAATGAGAAGCAATGACCACCGACAAAAACTCCTTGGTATGCCCACTGAAGCATTGGTAGGGGTGATACGGGATCGCGAACATTTAACCGCAAACACCCCCTGCCGCTGACAGCCGAAGCCAACTCGTCTCTGGTCGATTGCTAAATACCCCCACGACCTCAGACACCTGCGGGGCTTCGCCTCACGCATCTAACGTACCCTCACCGAGGACTTCCACTCCGGGAGAGCTGCAAACGACCTTGTGATCGCCCTCTAAGGTCCTGGTGGGGAGAAACCGTCCCTTCAAACAAACCTCCCGTCCCTGATCCGCAGTGAACTCCCCTATTGCAAAGAAACACGCGCAGGGACCCTCCAGATGGAAGGGATTTCGTTCAGGAAAGGACATTCATTATTTGCCTGTGTGTGTATACTAATTGATATGCTTTCAGTACTAATATATTTTTCCCATTGTACCAATTTCATGTATCTCTGTTTGGCTATATTTGGCATTCAGTCCACGCGTTTCGTTTTGTGAAATAAAGTTGAAATAAATAAATTCAGAGCGAATTATTTGCACTGGTTTCGTCCGTATATCTGATCAGATAAAAAACATAAAATTACGCCGTATTACATGCCTAACTGAGCTCCATATTTGCATTGACGTTACTCACGCCTGACTGAGGAACGTGCCAAGGAACGAGGGGTGGCAACCCTAGCTGAATATGCTCAAAAGGAATTTTCCACATCTACGTTCTAATAATATATACATAAACACATACATATGGAATGGCTTCTAGATTTTTATACTGCGCTTAGTATGAGAAAAGTTATTTTTGTTAGAATTTAGGATCCCAATATAAGTAGGTAAGAAAACAAAAAGTTGCAAAATTTTACGCATCGAGCGGAATTCAAACCCGTGTCTCCAACGGCTCTCTGGGGCAACGAGAGCGACCTATCAATTGGTCCATCGATGCTCAGAGCTCATACGTCGAATTTTGCAAACAGTTGCTTCATTTTACAGACGTTTCTGCTTTGATAAAAAATTCATACAGTTTAGGATGTTGTGTAATGTAGACTGCACTGCAGCGTGCTATCGAAGTTGCGAAATCTACATGAGTGGCATCTTCAACAATATAATAAACATATATTTTTATAGTGCTATATATTTGCTCCAACAGTTTTGTATAGTTCTTCATAGTGTTATCAACTACTTATTTTCACCGTGTGCGAAAAAGACATCCAGAGAAGGACACAGATGGCCAAAGCTGCAATGAGCAAGCTCACAAAAACATGGCAAAACCGGAGAGTATCTAAAATAATCATGACGAGGCTTGTATGGACTCCGATGTTCTAAATTTTTTTGTATGGCTGCGAATTCTGGACCTTTTGCCCGTCCGAGAGGAAAAAAATAGACGCATCTGATAGATGGTGTTGGAGCCATTCGGCTTCATATACTATAGACCGCAAAAACAAACCTACTAATGGATATATATATAAACGAGACTATTAACGATCTGCTCAAACGATACTTGGATATTTTGGTCATACACCGCGCAGGGATATGCTCGGGATTTCTCTACGAGATCGAATCATAAATGAGGAGATTCGTAAACGAACCAAAGTCACCAACATAGCAAACAGGGTAAGCATACTGAAGTGGCAAAGGGCGGGGCACATAGTTCAACGAACCGTTGGCCGTTGGGGCAGAAAGCTTCTCGAGTGGAGCCCGCGCACCGGCAAGCGCAGCGTGGAAAGGCCCCCTGCAAGGTGGTCGGACGACCAGGTTAGGGTTGCGGGGACTCGCAGGATGCGGGTCGCCTCTATACGGCCCATGTGGAAGTCTATTGACGAGGCCTATGTCCAGCAGTAGTCCTCCTATGGCTGAAATGATGATGATACCGTGCAGATATCCGGATAATCTCGAAAAGCTGGTTATGGTCGGCAAATTTGATGGAAAGCGTCGCCGTGGTAGATAACCTAACCACTGGTCAGACCAGATAACCTCACTCACGGGCCTTTTCGTCTCCACAACCCTCGTACAGGGCTTAACCAGGAAGACAGCAGATACCTTTCAAAACCAACACGTTTTTCAGCATTGAAGAGATTCGACTAAGAAGATATTCACTATAATAACCACTATAATTTTACCATAGTGTCTACATTAGACGCGGCCTGTTTCGTAAACAAGTACTATTTAGTCCAATTAATGTATTATGAGGCAAGTTTTCTGGCAACGGGGCCTCGATCTTATACGAGTTGGGAGAATAAGCATACATATTATTGTTTTATTTATGTAATAAACATGTTCTGTCATATCAAAGGTATGATGTTATTTGCATTCCCGGCATGTCTCTCGGTTTTCACGGTCTGTGATTTTATGCGAACACGGATCATTTGGTTTAATCGAATAATAAACAGATTTGTTATATTTTTTTCAGAATACGCATAAAATGGTAGGTTTAAAAGTATAAAATGATTTTAAGATTTCTTTCATATAAACGTATAGAAAGAAGGAATGTTATTATTTTCCTCAAACATGCAATGAAATGTCGTCATTGTCATTACGTGCGTTAAAATAGGCTTCAAAGTATCCCGTTTCGGGCGGAACAGCCTGAGAGAACTGTAAAGGAATTTCATACAAAATTAAAGGCCTAGGCCGGAAAGTAATATTTTTTTATTTTAATGTACACATGGCGTTTTTGTCATAAACAGATGAATTATATTTTTTTAATTTTTTTCTAGTGGCTGAATGGTTATCGGACCAAAAATATGCGCGTTAATGCACACGAACTGCTAATAAGAACATACAACTGTATAGTTCATATATTGATGAATAAATTTAAAATATTGTCTATGCGTAAGTCTCCAGAGACCATAGACAATATTTAAAATCCTCTGCATTTATTTTATGTATTATAGAAATTAAGATTCTTATTATAAAGGTTGTGTATAGCGATCCTAATAGGGTCTACTCGAACACTACACACGCGAAATACGGACGACTTCCTTAAAAAAAAAACACTATGGAGGGACTGAAGGGGAAATTTCAAAATTTTTTTCGTGTAGATTTTTGAGTGATATATTTTTTATTTCATTGCATATGTTTGAGAAAAACACTATACATGCCTCTGGCCGTGAAAAGTGCTTGCCGGCTTCGTATCACTGTCTATACCTACTCACCCGGCAAGCCCTTCTTTCTCGGAGTCTGCAGTAATGTACTATTAATTTCGTTTTCTAAACTTTGAATTCGGAAATATTGACGAGTATAGTATAGTCAATGAGAAATAATAAATTGCACTGCATTTTAAATATTTGCACAGCAAAATTATCATGCTGCCCATGGACTTGCTGTCCAATTAGATATTTTTGCTGTTCCATCAATATTTTTGTAGGTTAGGTTCGCTGAACGAACGATACAAGCCATAGTATTTGAGGTAAACGTAAATGATTTAATAACAGTACCATTAAAAGGCATTATCACTACACAACAAAGCGGGGCTTAATCGCATTTAAGTATACGCGATTAAACCTTGGTTTGTTGTCTTATGATAATGAGTAAAGACCGGTTAAGTGTTTTTTCCTCGTAATACCTAAATAGTTTCTGTGAATGTAGTAAGCAGTCGTCGTCAATAATATTAATAAAAATAATAAAAATACGTAGGTATAGGTATTCGGTCACAACACAAATATTCGACCGTATAAATCCTACTTAAGCTGTTGTTTTCGTTGCGTGTAATTACTATTTGTTCACAGACCTCGTTTACGCCATTAGTCCATGTACACCGCCATCCTGTAGCTACCCGGTAGCGATCGGTACCGGGTAGGGTACACGTATGTGAATACTCGAGCATCGCATTCGGTAGCAATTATTGCGTAATATTGGTTATTTGGCACTGCTGTAAATATTATTTATTCTGTTATTCTTTATTCAATTGTAAAATCATGTACATAGTGATTAAGGTGTTACATACATTGATTGGTCAGACCATGACGCCCTGTAAGGGCACACAAAGACTTATTAGTAACATGCAAAATATTAGAATAACATTGTTTCCGCATTACGAAATAAATTTCAATAACAAGAAATATGTTTCGTGTTCATTTTATAATGTCTTTTACTAAATTAAATTCTACAATTTAATTGAATGGTAATAGTTTTATCTATTTTCAAATGTCATTTACGTAAATTATGGAATATAAAATAGTAACAATTTAAATACTCGTATGTCGCATTTGTTTGCCATAATTACGTAGACTAGTTATTTGGCACTGTGTTCGTTATTTCAGCTATTTAGGTGTATAAATTAATTATAATTATCGGTATGGTTTATAAAAGTTTCAAGCTGTTATAAATAGTCATATTATGCTGCCTTATCGGGGTCATGATTCCAAGAAATTATAATAGCGTGATGCACAATCCGTTTAGAAATGTATGAGCATTGAAAACAACTGCCACCGTCGCCATCTCTCCGTCGGAATGTGTATGTGTCCTCATCAAATCCAAAAAACAAACAGTCATACCTAAGGATAATTATACACCACTTTTATTCAACTATGCCCAGGGGTCACTCTGAAGTTCGAAATTCAAAGTTCGTATCATGCCGTCCCTCTCGCTATCGTGTTAAACTGTGTTTGAGTGAGCGGGATGGCTGCATGCGGACCTTGAAAACTGGTCCCCTGGCCCCTCTGATTCAAACAGAGAGTTTTGTTTGTGTGTAAAGGTGTAGCTCGCCAAATGTGGAGTGGGGGGGGGGGTTATAGCTTCACGTCGGCATTAAGTCGTTATTCTTAATTTAAATACATCACCTACTTTTTAAATACCGGCAGTTATTGTATATCTGTCTCGCATACTACCATGAACAATTGTATATCTTCACAGTAAAAACCTTTTTCCGCTAAAAACAAAGTTGCCACATTACTTTCGAAATAAACCAGTTGCAAATCAAATACTCAGTTACATTTTCATTTTGCCCAATCTCCTCTATAAATTTTCCCTAGGCAGACTGTCCTCGTATTCAACGCACTGGTACTTGAAATAGTTCAAATTACGAACATGAGCTGAGTTTACGATTGGCGATAGCGAGTATCTCGTATCGAGAGTCAGTGCACCTCTCTCGCACGCGCTAATAGTGCGAAACCTCACCGTCATCGAGCGCTCGATACTCGCTCGTGCCGAACTCATAGTAGGCGCACAGAATTCGCTACACCGGTCCAAATTGGCGTTTACAGCGCTAGACTCCAATGGTGCTCCATGGCTAAACAACTGAAAGCAATTCGGACTGCGGGAGCTGCAATTCGGAAACAAACGCGCCCTTTTTACCGGCCTTATCAAAAGGAGGGTTTTGTTTTCCGAATGTATGTATGATTTCTATGGCACATTCAGCAGCTAAAACGTCTTGTCAACGGTCAGGGGTGTCATTCTTAAAAACCGCTTTCAGTTCGTCTGTGATATAATTAGACACGTGAAATAGTGGTACATGTCAAAATATATTACACGCGTCAAACTGACGGACCAATATATTTTGACCTATGATCTGGAACATGTACCACTTCTTATGTGTCTTGTTCTATCAGGGACGAACTGAAGGCGGTTTTTAAGAATGACATAGCTGGTTGCCACATGGCATGACAACTGTGCACAATAGAGAACATGCCATGCGTTAATTGAACGTAAAAATATCAAATTGAACCTAAAAAAAATGGTTGTCTGTAAAGTCGGTTTACGGACGATAATTTTATGGGATAACGACATAAGAAAACATTGATGTAAAATTGCATACTTTTATGAATTCACAAGCCGAACGCTTAGGCCGGTCTCGCTCTATCGCTTGTTGCGCGCCCTCGCTTGAACGCTCGGCTCAGGCATCTTTCCTCAGTCGACACGTGAACGTGAACACGAAAGCTTCCGAAACGTCGCGAACTCTAATGAGATATACGTGATAAAATCCATTTAAATGGCTTTTTTTGCTCCTAATACCCGTCCACAAATAGCCCATAAAATAGTTAGAAAGTTTACTTTATTGAATCTCTTCATAATTATAGCCCAAAGGTACCTCCTACCGCTCAGTGCCATATTGTCGTGCCAATGAAAAAAGATGCAAAATACATGGAAACTCCTATGCATAAACGGCCTTTTAAACTAGCACGTCAGCACGGTCACACACTCACGGTCGTTAGCGCGGGTATAAAGGCTTAACAGTGAGTGACATTCCTGACAGTATGCCCACTCTCCATACTGCTACCCAAGTCATACACGCTTGCATCTAAATGGAAAGTGACGGGTGGGTCAATCAACTGGTTGGTGCCCCTCGTTGCCATGGTTATAGCGCCTGAATTACTTTTGAAAACTTTGATTTTAAGGGTTGATTTCACCAACATTTCATTTACACTAGATTAACTACCCCAGTATAATTTTAAACTCGAACAATTTACTCGATAGTTAACTTCAATTTCGTTTCACCACGCTAGTCTACGGATAACTATCTCCCACGTAGTTACTCTGTAACGTGGAACGAATGAATAGAATTAAATCGCAATGCACCCAAGCAAGATAGACAGTTTGTCCCATGCTCGAACAACGGTGCCGCTTATTTTTTTTATTTGTTCGGGTAATACGTTTATTGGGATATAAGTAAGGAATTGACTTGACAGTGACTATGACAATACTAGTTTTACTCAGCTGAAAGCGGCGCTATAAACTCTATTATACAGATTTTGTCTTCAGGATAAATATTGGTGAAACGTAAAAAAAGTTTTCTCGCGATTAATTAACGATTTATTAATGGAATAACACTACGTTGGTGAAATTGATATCCCAAACGATATAAAGGCAACAAAATAAGTTGAATCTAGCCAATATAGGTCCATTTTTCCAGGGTTCATCTCTTCAGTAGTTATGTTAATAACAGGTGAGTGAAAAGGAGAAGGAGTCTGCACGCAGGTGTGTTTGCTTGAGAAGGAATGGAGGTTGCAAGTGTCTGGGTGGGCTCGCCCTGCGGGCCCTACGGGCCCTTGGGCTCACTTAGCGTCGGCGTCGCTCGCAAGCCGATCGTGACGCTCCGCACCTTCGGCGCTACGTGGAAGCTCGGCCTACGGCCTTGCGTTTCCTGACGCTCGTCTGATATATATACAGGGTGGGAACGAGTATATTGACACACTTTAACCATTGAGTTCAGTGCCTCATTGGAGAACATTGGTAGAACGTTCAATTAAAAAAAAACCTTTTTTTTTGTTTTAAGTGACGTATTATGAAGATGGGACTTTAAGCTGAGAGAAACTAGCATATAATAATGCACATACTTCTGAGTATACTATTATAAGTAAATTAAAGTTAAAGTATCCTTTCACCATCTGAAGATGTCCGGGCTACCCGTGTACCAATAAAACTTGAAATCGGTTTGACCGATTTGGCGTGATCAAGCCACAACGACATATACAAACGTACAAAAAAACCTTTCCGATTTAATGACCTCCATATAAATAAATAAGTACGTTATAGTTAGTTTTTGGAAAATATCTTCAATGTACAGACATTTCTGTACAACTTGATAATAGTATAGATGTATATGGCGACAAACGCATCAAAGGTGCGTAAAAAACGTTTATAACCATAACTATAAGTACCTCCACATGAGGTAGCTTCAGTCGAGTTGTAATGTAAGATATTATACGCTAGAGAAGGTTAATAGATGTTTGACGACCGGTTTGGCTCAGTGGGAGTAACGTTGCCTGCGAAGCTGAGGTCCTGGGTTCAAATCCCGGTAAGGGCAAATATTGTGTGATGAGCATAAATATTTGTTCCTGAGTCTTGGATATTTTCTATGTATATAAGTAATATATCTATTAAATATATCGTCGTCTAGTACCCATAACACAAGCCTTATTGAGCTTACTATGGGACTAGCTCGATTTGTGTAAAAAATTGTCCCGTAATATTTATTTATTTATTTATTATTTATTTAATATGATGTATATTTACCTAACGTCGTAATATCCTTCACTTCATTTTATCGTTACAGTAAACGCGTAAACCACATAATTTTTATCACAACACAACACAACAGGGCATCAGTACTGAGTGATGAATATCTAAAGTTCTGCGAGGGGATGTCCGAGTCCGATAGACAGTTGAAATTTTTACAGATGATGTATTTCTGTTGCCGCTATAACAACAAATACTAAACATAGTATAATTTTATGTCTATCTGTCTATGTCGGTAAACAATATAAAATGATCGAACACAGCGTACATTTTGCTTAGGAATAAGGCTCTGCTAGCACTGGATTTTGTACGGAACCCTCTTTGCGCGAGTCCGACTCGCACGTGGCCGGTTGTTTATAATTTCACAGTGCTTTGGGTGTCCGTTATGCTGTGTAATTAATTTGAATAAATAAAATAAAATATAACATCATCATATCAGTCTAAATACGTGCACTGTTGGACAAAGGCCTTTCCCAAAGATCTGCACAATGACTGACCGGAGCAGATCG
The DNA here is from genome assembly GCA_905404275.2 of Hedya salicella. Taxonomy (NCBI): domain Eukaryota; kingdom Metazoa; phylum Arthropoda; class Insecta; order Lepidoptera; family Tortricidae; genus Hedya; species Hedya salicella. Next base: position 11,329,382 of record FR990111.1, on the reverse strand, counting down.
TTGGTTCATCGTGTTGGGGGCCTACTCACGCTGGGTCGCCACTTCTGCAACGGCCATCGGTTTTACGAGCAATGCCCCGCCCTCTGCCATTTAACTCTATCGACGCTCTGAGGTATGTTGACAAAGTTTAATTGATAAATATGATTTATTTAGGTAATTAAATCTTCATGGACCTGGCTTTGGTAATTCTTAATTTTTTTATCTGACTATGGTGAAACAAAACAGAGTGTTTGGACTTTTTACTTCTCCAAAGTAAAATATTTTTACGTTTGTGCCGTATAATCACACAAAAATCAGGAACAATCCTGGAAAATATAAGCTTAAACTTGTTCTACAGTTTAATATTAATGTAAAAAAAGTTATAAATGAGTAGATGAAATGAAAACGTAATTTTCCATTATAATTAGCAATCTATTGTTTTTCTTTAATTAGAACGTTTTAACGAGTTTCAATTAACACCGTCTGTCTCACTTTTTCCCTAGTGCAGAAAAGATAAGGAAATAAGGTCCTAACTTCTGTTATTTCCTAATAATATAAGTTCTTTTGAGTAGGGAGTCCTGGGCTGAGGCTCGGTGGACGGAAATTAATTATTTGACCGTCAAGTTACTGACAGCGTGCCCTGGGGATGAATAATTTTATTAGAACAATCGATTTCATTTCATTGCGCCTCGTTTCAAGGAAAGTTACGTTGTTTGACTTGAAAATTAATTTTAATTAACGTTATTTCAATACTTCCGTTCGTCTATAAGGACTTAGTAATATAGGACGTGACCGGTGGTGCGGCGAACGAATTCCTAATACATTGCGTATGCCAATCAACTGCTATGCGGTGAGTGTATCGAGCGCTCAATGAAGAGAAATATCGTCGCTTGCCGAGCCGCTGGTACTGCGTTGTCGATGTCGTGACTAGGCTGTTACTGGTACTGTTGCAAATATGCAAGTAGAAATAGTTTTCAGGGCCAGTAGCCAAAATATCACGTGGCTAGCCGAGAGCCAGATAATTTAGAAAAGCTCATCGTGGTTGGCCATGCGGAAGGAAAAAGGGGCCGCGGAAGATCACCGACCCAATGGACCGATGCCGTGAAAGAAGCCTGTCAGGAAACTCAATTTTCTTTGAGTTTCCTTTGGTGCTCAAAATTATGGCCTCTAGTGGCTACGACCCTCAGTCATGAGGAAGCGACGAAGAAAAAGACCTTCCGGAACTTAATGTTGAATTCTCATAATCTTTTTAGGGTTTATAATCATTATAGCCGTAAAAAGGTGGTAACGTAGCAATAAATACTTTATTTTCACAATGAAGTGGAGACCACGATGACCACTGCGTTACCAGCTTTATAATTATAAAAGGTCATAAAAAAAATATTGAAAATGACAGTTTAAGAATGATATATTTTAGATTAATATGCCACTAAATAATCTGCGAGAAATTTGCTAAGGATGTGAAAAAATTTAAGCACTCTAATATTAGTTTGGCTGACTTATTCTCAAGATACGAAAATAACATTTAAACTAAATAAATAAAAAATAAACAACAGTTGGCTTCGTGCTATTAAAGGCTCAATTATCCGTATTTTTTTTGTACTCGTATAATCAACATTTTTTATTAATAACGTCAACAAACTCACCTGAAAACACTAAGCACTATCTAGAACTATTTACTGGAAAGTAACGGAACGGTGTGTATAAACGCGTGATCACTCTATAAAATATGGAATATTGCTGCTTTTTTATCTAAAACTGCCGGAAATATACATAACCCACGCAACATATTATCTCCATTCATCCACTAAAACGTTAGGTACGTAATAAAGAAGCGATTTCAGGAATGTTCTGGGCTAATTTGGCATTCCTTGTGTAGCAGACAGCCAATTTGTAAATGTTTCTCATGCCCCGAAGCATTAAGTTACAAAAGAAAAATATTATTAGCTTAACGCTGACATGTTAGTTTTTTCGATAAAAAAAATCTCAATGTATTCCACTTTTACACAAGCTACATATTAAGCACACTGTAGACACTTTATTTTGCGTATTATTCAGCTCAAAAATATTTTTTTAAAAATAAATATTTTTGAGCAGTCCAAAAATATTTGAATTCCTTATTATTTATGCGACGACGATAGAAACTAAATCGAGTACAAAAAGACGTTTAAATGTTTTCTAAAACAATTTGCTAAACACAAACGAATTTCACAAACTTAAAAGAAAAATCCTGTGACCTTGGCCCAAATATCGAGACCGAATTGCTTGAAATTTTTTTTAAGGTTTATTTATCATGTAATCAAAAAATCCCTTAGTTTTTACTAAAAAAACCAATGATATGTGTGATATTGAAGATCAAAAGATTGGAAACGAATTTTTTTTTTATTTTTAAGTAACAATTCCTAACCGCAATTTAAACCATTAAAACACACGTTGATTGGTATAAGGGCAAAATAAAAAATTGTACGAGTTTTAATTGTGCCCTTATTGCAGTCAAGGTGCGAAAATGCCGCCAATAGGTAACCTTGAATACAAAAACAAAATCGAAGCTGATTTAATACACCTCTTTTTATATTTATAAATTTACTTAACAAAACACTTTCTTTTGTGCACGGTCCTCGTTTAATTTATTTTACCCAATATTTATTTTATTATTATTTTCACGAAACCAAAAACTGTTTTTTCTTAATAACTGTATAATTTCACATTTTAACAACAATAGTTAAAATTGTCAACCGCATACGTAATCAATCCCTAAAAACACCTACAACTTTGGCTCTTAAAAAAATCCAATCACTAGTAACTCTTTTTTTTATAATTATAAAAATAAGTACTTTACAAACACTTTCTTTTGTGCACGATCTTATATATATCTCAGGATCCAATATTTATTTTATTACTATTTTCACGCCGCAACAAAACTGTATTTTTTTTTAAACTCTTAAAAAATCATTTAATTTCAGATTTTAAATAAAATTGTCAATACGCATTAAATCCTCGAACACTGCAATTACATCGACTGTAAATAAAAACAAAATCACTCAAAAAAAATCATAAATTTGAATTAAGAACACTAACCTTCGCTCGCGCGCGCTTCCCTCGAGTCGTCGACGATCAACAGGTGAGGTCGACGTGCCCGAGCGAGCTCGTGCTCGGCTGGTACCGCGGTGCTACCGAATCTCGAAACGCCCATATCGGCCGGCGGTCTGGGCGCGAGTGGAGCCTCCAAACGCACCCCTACTAGACACCCCCTACTCGAACCAACTCTCGAATCTCCCGACGCGTTCCAAATCCTCCGTCCTTTACGCGCGTTAACAAACAAAAAGTGACAGCGAATATTCTCATGAAGGATTCTCGCGATTTCGAATGCAAGGACAGGTGAACATAAGTATAGTGTATGCATGAATTTCGTGTTTCTCTGTTAACGGGCTGACATAGTACATCAGATGATATCATGCGACGCTTTGGCATTGACATTACAGTATCGACCGATAACGAGAGTGCTATTTCAACCATGCATTTTTTACGCTTATTTGAGTGATCCTCAGGGCGACGCGTGATATTTACAAAGATCTGTCGTCTAATTAATAGGTACTGAACATTTTTGTTAATTTTCGAAATATTTTATTAATTATTCGTAAAATATCAATTCGACTGTATTCAAAGATCATCAAACTATTACATTTATGTTTTATTTGAATATGTGGATTCGCAAAGAAAACATAGTAGTAATTTACGGGCATTGTATGCAGACATAATATATTGAAGTGCTTTGCGTCGGTGGGGCAATTTCCGTCCCATTTCTGCACGAAAAATGAAGTGTTATGGTTTTAGGGCTAGGTTTTTTTTATCCTTTACTTCTCGGTACAATTATAAACGTTAAGTGGCGCGAAAAATCGATAGAGGGCCAGCCAAGACATTTCATTCCAAGAAATACGAAAGAGTTTAACATTGAATACTCGAGGGAACTAGCAATATTTTAACAGACTTTAATCTTACTAAGTTGCGAAGCTTAAGATTCTGTTTTTTCATCCTTTTACTCAGATATCAACAGATTGAAATCTTAAGTTCAATACTCTCAACAGAATGCGAATAAAAGAAATAAACGACATTACACACTAACAATTACATTTTAATACTGTTCATTGCACACCAAAAGAAAACAAAATAAGTCACTTAAATCTAAAACAGTATTGTATTTTGTTTTTGCATTTTTATATTGTATTTTTTTTATACAAGTGAATATTGTAAAGGAAACCTAGCTTAAGAAAACAGATAAATAACAAGTTATAAAATATGCAGCTTTCAACATTTTTTTTCTATCTATATTGACTCATTGACAAAGAAAAGCCATAACAATCCGCCATTTATTTTTCTTCGCAGTCTTATTTTTGCCTTAAACACGCCTTAATAACGGCATAATAATATTCCGAGCACATAATCAACTTTAATTGCTATGTTAGCGGCGTGCACTCCACAATACTTTAGTATACAGGATGTGTAGGTAGTTTTATTGAACTATTAATTTCAACTCACGACGATTTTACACATTACCAACAGTAACATGATTTAAGTATAGATAGATGGCGCACAGTCTAAACCGTATAAATATTATTAAATCGAATACCCATATTCCTTTAGCGATGTAGATGTACATCAAGGAAGGTGACGGAAACTCGGGTAGGAATTTGCATTGGCGCAGTCGGTAGGATCCGAACCTACGCTTCTGTTGGTTTACTTGTGAATGGATGTATTTTTCTCATAGGCATTCTCTACCCAATTTTACGAGTAACTTAGAGCTATAATTAGGACTAATAATTAACAAATTATTATTTTACGTATTAAATGCATTTTTTCAATATTTTTAAAACGTAGCTTATTGCCCTGCAGTTTTTCTCCGCATTTTACAAATAAAACCCCAGGCTAAAAAAGGTTACATGATATAAGAGAACAAATGACGCTTTGAATATAAAATAACATGTGAAATGTTACTGAACTACCAGGAATACCTATTTGATATTCCTAATCTTCTCTAAAGTGCAACCAAAAATAGTATTCGTGATTAAAATCCATCCTGTATCGTTTATAGTCACAATCAATTTCACTCCTAACAAATTTCCATTGAAATATCAACCTTATTTACAATCTGTTAAAGTAAATTATTACTTGGGTAGCTTTGACAGAATTCTACAGTAACTAACAGGCGTAGAGTACGAGTATGTGCGTGTAATTATTTTAAGGACGCTCTAATGAGGGTGTTGTTTGAGTTTCTAATCTCGCGAACAGCTGTGTTAGGATAAAGGGTTTTACTTTGTTGGTATACTGTTGACTTGTGTCGTTTTATAGTAAAACAGTAAGAGAAACCGCGATGTCGCCGCAATGACACTGCATTGTAACGTTTATCTAAATAGGAGTTTCAGCTGTCGAATAAGGAAACATGGGCAGATTTTACTTCCTGGCCAGAAGATGTCGTAAATTTATGTACACATCACGAGTTTTATTTTATCTTTATTTACCTGTATATACCACAAAACCAACTCGGTTTTATGCCGGACCGGGGTACAATGGACGCCATATTCGGACTTCGCCAATTGTGTGAAAAATATAAACATGCGCAAAAAAACCTTCATATGGTGTTTGTGGATCTCGAGAAGACTTACGAATGTGTACCTCGTGAAGTTTTGTGGTGGGCCTTGAATGAGAATGTGTGCCTGGGAAGTATGTGGGGTTGATTCGGTTTATTTATGATAGATGTTGTACACGTGTCCGGTTGGCGGGTGGCACCACGGACGGGGCCAGTATCGCGATGGGCTTACACCGGGGCTCAGCTTTAAGCCCCTTCTTCTTCCTGCTTAACATAAACGCTACGTTGTCGGATATTCAGGAGAGGGCACCATGGTATATGTCCGTTGCTGACGACATTGTGCTCGTCGTTGGGGCTAGAGGTTCAACGCAGACTAGAGTAGTGGCGGCAAAAATCTGAATATGTTGGCCAGAAAATCAGTAGATCCAAAACTAAAAACTTGTTTTGTGATTTCGGCGGTCTCGCCGATTCTACACCCATAGAGCTCGATGTCGTAACGTTGCCGGTCTGCTTCGATTTCCGACAACTAGGGTCACTCAATCATACAGTGTAAAACTAAATCAGCGCACGATGGATGAAATGTAATAAGACCTGTCATCATGTTATGGATCGGAATCTTAGGCCACAAAGGTGACGGATGAAAGGAGATTGCACGTTGATTGAATGTTGAGATGGATAAGTGGCGTAACAAAAATGGATCGAATAAGGAATGAGTATATAAGAGGAAGTCTGAAAGTACCTTGCACCCTACATACGGTGAATGGACATGTTTTGCGGAGGGATACAATAATCTTTATTGCATACCTCAAATACACAGAAACATGAAAGTTAGAATTAAATGGAGGTAAACAGCCGGCGGTCTAATCGTTAAATAGCGAACTCTCCCAGACAATTTTTGGGTTGCGGAGTATTTAAAAGGAATATTTTCATTGAGTAGGTGGTGAAAAACAGTTATTTTTATAACTTACTCGTATGAAGCAAAAGAACACATATAAGAACATGGATGAAAGTCATTTGACAAGAAGGGTGTCAGGGATGCATGTGGAGGCATGTAAGGAAAGGAGTAGACCAAGGAAGAGATGGAAGAATAGCGTGAGAGATGACATGAACAAGAAGAATGTGAGTGTTAAGATGGCAGGTAATAGAGAGTTATGGATGAAAAAAGCATGCTACGCCGATACCAAGTAAATGGAATATGGTAAAGCGAATGGATGACTTTTATTTTACCACCATTAGTGTGTAATGGACTATTTCACCCACTTTTTCATATAGGTGCCTTGCGATGAAGTTGCAATGTTTGTGTGTACCATCAGCCATACAATTAACTGAACATTGGTAGACCTTATTGGCATTGACATAAAGCCTCCAGATGGTCACTGAACTCTGTTGCTATGTGTACGAGTACAATGTTTGCACGGGTCTAATCTTGCAAGTTTTTGACTTACTTGCCGATTTCCGATAGAGCTAATATTTTGCATACTTACGTACGTTTGATGATAATGCAATCTTACGATAGCATCGAGCTGATCTGATGCTGGAGCCGGAAGATGGCCACAGGAATTATGTAATAAAATAACGCAATCCTACAGGATGGGATGATAAGGGTGCGTTTCCACAAGAGCTAAGCTACGCAGCTTACTAACATGTTATGTAAATCACTGTATTACTAACAATCTATGGATCATGTAGTCCAAAATAAATGAAATTTATTTTATTTTTATTTTTTTGCGGGGGCGAGGAAATATCCACAAATACCAAGCTGCGCCGAGCGATGCTAAGTAATCCTATTGGTGGATTTTTAGTAACTTAGTCACATCACAGTCACAAATTCTTTTACTATTTCTGAACACGTTAACTTTTCAGGATTGTTATAAAACAAACCTAATCTAACCTAATGCAGTTAACAGGAGGATGCCTTAAAAAGTCCTAAAATACTACAAATGTCCAATATTCATGTGTTCATTTTATTTATGGCAACTCTAATGTTAAAATTGACTTTTTTGGCGGTTGCTATACATAAAATTAATACATAGAATATTGGAAATTTTATTTTAAAAAATATGCAATTCAATGAATTATAGTAGGAAATTATTTGATTATAACATATATTAAAATTATATAATAAATTTAAATGACAATACTTTGACGGAAAAGGATTAAAAATAAGCTATTTTTAAACATTTCGTAACAATTTAAAAAAAAAATGCATTATGCCAAATGATGATTATGACAAAAGAAGTTTATGCCAGATCAGGGTATCCGGAATCTGCCATTTCTACAGTAACGGAAACTAATACACGTACGTTTTTAGCTCTAATCGACATTGTGACAAGAGTGAAAAGGTACGTGTTACAATTATTTAACACGTACCTTACTGTACCTATAAATGTATATTATATGTACAGTTAGCGTCAAATAGTGTGAGCACCCAAAGCGCCAAATATACCATCACACATCTCTGTGCTAAAAAGAACACATACTAAAAACTAGTAATAAAGATGTGTAACGATGTATTTGGCGCTTAACTGTACCTATGAAATAAAACCGAGACTTGTCTACTGACACCCTAAACCGCTGAATGCAGAAATACGAAATTCAAAACACATATATGCCTTCAGAGACGTTGAGGTGTTAATAGGAATGTTTTTTTAAAATTGAACTCCTATGTATTGGAGCAATTAAATTTGGATAAGTCGCTTTGTAATGCGAAATTCTAATTGAACATAGACGAAGTCGTGAGCAGACGCTTGTGTTATTTAAATAAGTAATGATACGCGAAAACCGAGAGAATAATATTACATTACTCATTATATTTCGGCCAAGTAACTTTTCACATTAAACATGCAACATTTGAATACGCTTGAAACTAATTTGAACATAGTTTTCACTTGTTTTTGGATCATAAATCATACAACACACATCCCACTGAATGTAGGTGTCATCAAATGGAAGAACTTTGTATACAGGGGACCACGGTTATAAGAGCAATGTCGTCGTCCCCCCCCTCTCCTACTGCCACTTACAGCAACTCCTTGAGCTACGTCTGCGACCTTGGTTCTTTTCATCATCATAATACTAGTCCAATGACGTCCACTGCTGGCCAAGGGCCATCCACAACGACCGGTCGTGTACCGCCCTCATCCAACGGTTTCTCGTGTTCTTCACCAGGCTCTCGGATCTTCGCGCTATACCAGATGCCAGCATATCCTCGAACACTTTCTTTGCAGCCTGCATGCGCACCGGATCCAGGCGGCGAGGCTTGCAGGATACTGGTTGTCCAGGCCTTGTCTTGATAAAATGCAAGGTGTTGTGTTTAGATGGAGAATGTCTACCTTGTGGTCTGGTTATAGCAGGGTATTCTCGTAAAATGTCATGAAATTCAGATTCATCCGTAACTGATTTGACAGAAGCTATATGCTCGACAGATGTGTAGTTGACAGCGGCTACAGATAACGTAGTAGTATTATCTAATAACCGTTGATTTTTGCAGTCCACAAGTAAATTGTAATAAGCGAGAAAATCTACTCCTATGATGGGCTTTGTGACATCTGCAATAGTGAAACTCCATTTAAAAACTCTTCTTAGTCCTAGGTTGGCAGTTATCTCGATGGGTCCATAAGTATGTATGACAGTGTTATTAGCAGCAGCGAGATCATACTTGGAACGAGAACAGGACGTCTTGATAGCCGACCGGGGGAAAACACATAAATCTGAACCTCTGTCAACTAGGTACCGTATTTTCGTAGTCCGATCTGTTATGAATAGACGGCTTGAAGTAGAGGGGCAGTCGTTGGCCGCTAGTTCCGACCGCCCAGGGAGTTTTCCGCATTGAAGCTGCAGGGCTGAATGCACTTCCGAGCTTTGTGTCCGAAACTGAAGTGGTAGAAACAATTCGGCGGTGGTTGCGGTGGCCGGGAACGCGAGCGATTATTCCTCCTTGAGTTTGACTTGGATCGCGAGCGCGAGTGTGATCGGCTTCTTCTATTATAACGGCTTGTAAGCAGAGCAACTTGCCTTATAAGCTCATTTATTTGCTACGTTACGTAGTCGGAAGGCGGGGCGGGTGCGCATGCAGCAGGCGGTAAAGATGCGTGGACAGGCGGTGCAGGTAAGTAATTGACAGCAGTTCCAGAAGTTGATGCTACCTGCATGGCGCGAGGGGCGGGCGGAGCAAGCTCGTAAACTTTATCCGCCAGATCCGCGAGTCTGTCCAACGGCTGGTCTATCTGCGAAGCTACAATAGTCAGAACATTAGAAGGTAAGCGGTCGGTCCATAAAGTTTTTATTAGATCGGATGTCGCAGCTGCACCGGATAGGTTCTGCAGATGACGTAAAAACTGTGACGGCCTGCGGTCGCCGAGTTCCTCGTGGACTAACATTTGCCGTGTCCGCTGCTCTTGAGACGCTGAGAGACGTTTAATCAATTCCGATTTAATTTTAGCATACTTATCGGCAGGCGGAGGGTTAATTATTACGTCTTTGATTTCTAAAGCGTATCGAGCTTCGAGCTGGCTTGCTACATAGTGAAATTTAGTACTGTCACATTTTATACCTGAGAGCGTGAATTGCGCTTTAATTTGTGCGAACCATAGCGCAGGTTCGTCGGCGTTAAATGGCAGCACACGAAGCCCGACTCTGTATACCTGCCCTTTTGTCTCCGTAGCAGCGGCGTCAGCATCAGCAAAATTTTCTTCCGGTTCGACCGTCATGACGTTTGTTCAGATTTTCCGTTAGATGTTCAAAGTCGCGGGTCACGCAAAGTCGTGGGTGATGCACTACCACGAAGATAAAAATAGAAATGCGTATGTACAACTTATATGTTTACAACTGTAATTACAATATATACAAACATGGAATTAAATTAGTAGCACGACCGTTTAGTATGTAGGGTGTTAGGGTGGAGCGATTTTTTTTATTATTTAATCTTAACTTTCCTGTATTGTCAATTGATGTCCTGTATGACTAAAAATGTGTGTATAATTTTAGCTACATTGGTCAATATCTAAGGGTGGCGCACTAGGTTCGAATTTTAGAAAAAAGTCAATTTTTCGGCTTACAATCAGAACTTTATATACTACTGTATATTTCTATTTTATTACAGTATTACTATTTAAATGTCCCCAAGTAATATAGAACTATGAAAAATACTTATAAAAAACCAAAAAAATCATTAATTTTAATGTTCTAAATCAGGAGTTTCAGGTCCATCTTTTTGACGAAAATATTGAGATTTCGTGTCGAAAACTGGTATGTCTTGTCTGACTTTTATCCTCGTACGAATGAAACCGTCTCTAGCGTCTGATCCACAAACAGATAATGCAGCTTCTGTTACGAGTTTAATGCACCTTTCCACCGCCTGAGTATGGCAAGGATACATTTCAATTTTAAATGAAGAAATGTTTGAAATTTCGGTGTCGCTGTATTTCATTGTCATTGGAGGTTCAGTTATTTTTTCTTTCGTCCAATCTATTAGATCATAATAACGTGATGCATCAGGGTTGAGCTTTAGCACTCTGAATTCGCGAACTGTCTTTCCTTTGAATTCCCTTCTTGCTTTTAAAACTCTCTGAACGGCCATTTCACGTACTTGCGTCTCATCATCTTGTAGCATATCCAGCAACATATTTTCGGGGAGTGCAAAGAATTCATTTGCATGTAACAAGCACACAAACCATTGTAAAGGTCGATTTAGCTGTTTCTCAAGTAAGGCAATGATTCCATTTTTATTGCCCGTATTTACAGCGGTGCCATCACAACCCACTGCCACCAAAGAAGAACGATATTGGAATCCCATTTCAAAGAAGTCAACGATATTCTTCTTAATCGTAAGTGCTTTTCCCGACTCAACTACAAGATGGCCAATGTACTCAGAATCTGGCTCTGATAAAACTGAAATATGTTCTTCAATAATAGTCTTTCGATGTGACGTATTTTCACTCTTAGTGATGACTAAAGTCTTGTCTTTACGACCATCAAAATAAATAGCCGTTAAAGATTTATTGCTATCAGCACATTTTAAATCTTCGCGCACTTTTTTCCTCTCTCGACGTATTTTGCTTCGATCTATTACTTTTGAAGAGTTATCTAATGAGATAACGTTTAAATCATGCAATACAGCGTTCACAATAAATGCAGCAGATCGATCAGAGATTCCAGTTCTATCACACGCGGTTGCTAGATTTTTCAGCTTGCCTCTCATCTGATGAATTTCTTTCGCAGATCGTTTCGGCGTTGCTTTTATTTTTAACTCTTCATCGGATGTTGGGGTTTCAGCTGGAGAACTGCTAGAAGACCTGTCTATCGATGTCAACGGAACAGGAAAATCACTTGAGGAATCGATAGATTTTTTTGCAAACTCATAATATTTTCGTTTCCTAGTTTCATTACGTCGCATATTTTGTGTCGTCAATTTATCCACAGAACCAATATACATTTTATGATCATTTCGTTGGTCTTTTAAGAACTTTTCTTCAGCAATGGGCACTTTAGTTACACATTTGCACACATCCCTAGATATACACTTACATTTTGCAATATCAAACAACTTTTGAGAATCTTCGTAAAAGATGCGTTTTTTTGAGTCATTTCGCCATTTTTTATCAGCTTATACTTCGTGCAATATGAATTAAGCTTTGCGACGACTTGTTGATGGCTTACTGTAGGAATTGATGCATTGATCCATATTTTCTCTATGTCACTTGCAATCATTTCGCACAACTCTTTCATTGATGGGTATATTCCGTTGTTCAAGTCGAACATACTGTTTCGGAGCCACAAATAATATTTAATAACATCTCGATGTGTTGGCAACATATTGTCACTTAGGTTTAAGGGGTCGCCAAATACAGGACATTGAGGTTTTTTCCGTGTTTTAGGCATGTTCGAACGTAAATTTCGCTTCTTGGTGAGTAAATATTACGCGGAAAACCGTCTGATATATAACCGTTTTTAGCACTTAATAATGATGTTCTGCTATGAAGAATACAATTAAACATAAAATAAGACAATTAACAAAGTAAAAGTAGTACGTTAATGGTAAACAGTTACGAAATTACTTTTGGGTACACCCACAAATTACAATTAGTAAGGTCACTTTTTCGTTAACTACCTTGTTAGTGCGCAAACCCTAAATGAAGTCGTAGATTTTTTTTTTTTTATACGAATAAAGCTTTTACATAGGAACATCGATTGATGATAAAGGAGATCGAAAAATAAAAAAGATTTTTTTTTGCCTCTTTTACTCCACCCTAAGCTGTGACAGATTTTGTAATTTTTTCTCGTTGTCATGGTGCGTGAGCTGTGCTCTGCCGCGCCGCGGCGGCGGAGGTCAAACATGCATGCGTAACAAACAGGTCACCGGAAAAGGAACTGTACGAATTTAGACAGGAGAAGGGGTAAAGGATACTACTGTCCCGGAAGACTACGTACGAGCCAGTAGCAGCTCGGGGACCCGGGGTCGCATACCCGAATACCATAACAAAAATGCCGGAAAGGCAACTTCGTATGAGTAATCTCTGGCAGAAATTATTTCAACTATCTACATTAGTTCTCCGTAAAACCACTTGTATACAGTTACCCCGTGTGTTCCGAGTTCCCCCATTTGTCGGATAATTAACCTTTCCTGATCCTTTGAGTTACGAACATAGAAATTTTTGAAAGATAAAAAACCACAATCGTGATATATAATTTAATAAATAATATAATTTAGTGCAACGATTTTTGGTTAAAATCCTTTTTCATTTTATTATGGCAGTCACGTAGACAAACAAACATTTAAAAACCGGCCAAGAGCATGTCGGACCATGCTCAATCTAGGGTTCCGCAGCCGTTTATACAAAAAAATTAACTACAGATGAAAAAAATACGATATGAAAAAAAAACACTAACATAAGAGCGTATTTAGTTATTCCCGGCCCTTAAGTCCTTTTGCTGAGAAGCGCAGTTTCTTGGCAATAACTTAGAACGGTATGTCCGATCATGTTGAAAACCATTTTCGTTCAAAGTATTTATGAAGCTTTATATTTGTTAATTTTTTCGTATGTTTTGAACATACTGTTTGGAAAATAGAGGGGGGGACACAAGTTTTGCTACTTTCGGAGCGAATATTTCCGAAAATATTCACTAAATCAAATTTTTTTTAGAAACCTCAGTGTTTTTAGAAGATCTGTCGAATGAAGTGCCACACATTGATATTTACTAAAAAAAAAATTCTGTTTCGGTTGAGATGTATGGAGTGCCCTCCCTAGAAATATATTTCTTTTTTATTTAACTATCAAACTAAGTAGCGGCTTACACAAGACACTTATGTTCCAAATTTCATCAAATACATCTTAAAGTTTTTGAGTAAAATGCCTGTGACGGAGGGACGGACGGACATGACGAAAGTATAAGGGTTCCGTTTTCGCCATTTTGGTTACGGTACCCTAAAAAGGTGGATCAACTTGTTCTTGTTGTTATTCTGTCTTGTGACAATAGCGACAGAGCTTTTTTGTAAAATGCTAATAATCTAGACTATTATTAACATACTGACGACATGGGCCCTGGAAAAAATTACGTAAATTTCCTAAAATAAATATTACAGTTTAAACTTTTTGATAAAAAGGTTTTTTATCGCAACAAAATTAAGAACTGTATAACTTCGTACTAAAAATTTAATTTTTGAGAAAATAATTACGACACTTATAACAATATTTATAATATATGACGGTTCAAATATGGCGCGCGGATCGTGATGCGCATTATGCGTACGGAAGAGTGAGACAAAGGCTTTATCACTAAACAACCAAAGAATGAAAAATATAATAAACTTGTTTATTTTGACTGATTTATTTGACGTTGTCAAGAAAAGTCGACATTTTTATTGCTTGTAAATAATGTTGTTTTGCCGAATTATTAAGTCAAATTTGAACCTGGAACTGCATGGACGAAAAGCTTCAATGCATATTTGTAGCATTGTAAGCATTATAACGGCAGATATCAGCGGACTCCAGTATCGCAAGAATTTGTGTCTGATGTTTCCCGTCTGAAAGTGTGAACCGCGCTTTCCGCCACGCTGCCGGAGTCTGAAGCCGTTGGGTGTCGCTATTTATACTCCGTGCTGCCATACTCCGCGCTCTAGCGCTGCGCCCCGTCGAAGTGACGTTATAGCCGTGACAAGTGCCCTGTCAGTTTTCGTGTCAATTTTATATTTGTTTTTGTTTACACTGTATTGTTATTGTGTTTTTATTGCGTCCAGCCCGTAAGTTTTAATCTATTAATAGTTTACAAGTGTATGCCTTCACAGCCCTGTCAAAACCCGGCACAATTGTTGTCTTGTCCCATTTGCGGGGACAATAAAGAGTACAAAGGACAGCGGGGGCTCGCTATCCATACGGCCCGCCGACATGGCAAACGCATGGTGGTCGATCCCCCGCTGCCCAGTGCTTCTCAACCTGCGCCGTCGTCCTATGTTTGGGAAGCCACACATGAAACTTCATTTGCAGAAAGACTAGGGGTCCTGAAGGCAAATACACAGGTTGTAAAGTGAATAGCTCGTGGTGCGCGCATAGCCGTTGCGGGCTGCCTCACCGAGTGTGTAGCCAAAGTCGTCTCCCAAAACTCCATTCAAGCGTGGGAGAAGCTCCCCACATTTCCGTACACAGTCCTCCATGGGGACAAATCAATTAAAGCCTCTCTGACCACACAAATTAAAAACAATACTTCATTTTTATCAGTTCCGCCCACAATACTAAATATTGATTTCCAACGTAATACGCACAGCCGACCCTTATTGAAAATTAACAGTAGTTGAAAATAAACTTTCAGAAGGGAATGTGAGTGCTGCTGCTCGGCTCCTTTTTTCCCACGATGACTTGGCTGCGCACTCTCCGGAGACTTAAGGGAGAAACACCCGCTCCCTCCTTCCTCCGCAAGTCTGCCAGATCCTCCTACCCGTGACGATCCCACTGTCCAAGTATCTGAGGATGCAGTTAAGGCGTCTATAGCATCTTTCCCTATAGGATCAGCGGGTGGGCTTGATGGGCTATCCCCTCAGCACCTAAAGGACTTAACATCCACATCGCTGGGTGATCGGGCGACGGCTCTCGTTAAAGAGCTTACTGGTCTAATAAACTTAATGCTTTCACTGGGATTGTACCAGTCTTGTATGGGGCTAATCTGGTAGCTTTGGCCAAAAAGGATGGCGGTATCCGTCCGATCGCAGTTGGCTGCACTTTCAGGCGCTTGGCTTCGAAGTTCTACTGCCGCAAATTTCACGAAAAACTATCTAACACATTCAAGCCCCGGCAGCTGGGCTTCGGAGTTAAAGGCGGTTGTGAGGCAGCGGTTCACGCCGCACGCACCTTTCTCTCTCGTCCGAATTATGAAGTATTCCTAAAAATTGACGTAAGAAACGCGTTTAATTCGGTTGACCGCGGTGCTCTCTTAGCTGAAGCCAAAGAAGAGTTGCCAGAGCTCTACTCCTATTTATGGCAATGCTATGGAGCACCGTCAAAATTACTTTTTCGGAATAAAATTATAGGATCGAGCATGGATTGTCAACAGGGGGACCCGCTCGGGCCTGCAATATTTAGTTTAGCCATTCATCCTTTCATTTCAAGCCTAAATTCTAAATTCAACCTCTGGTACCTTGATGACGGCTCCCTTGGTGACGACGCCGAAACTGTCTTACAGGATCTGAATCTACTAATGGCAAATTTCTCAAAAATAGGCCTTTCATTAAACTTCACAAAGTGTGAAATTATATTCCAAGTCACGTGTCACAGGATCGTCAAATCGAAATTTTAACGAAGTTTAATGAAATTTTACCAAATATATCTGTCCACTCATCTTCTTCACTTACACTCCTAGGTTCTCCAATTTTTGACGATGCTATCCACCCCGTTTTTAAATGTAAACTTTGGTATATACGTGTGTATGTGTGCGTGGCTGCTCCCACCACCTGCATACGGAATAAACCAGTGTGCTTTAGACTAGCATTTGTTTCACTCGTGTTCCCCGTATACCCATACATATCAGTGGCGACGACTACCCACATTGTTGTTTTAATTAATACAACAAAATAGCAAGTGCAATTTTTGGGATTTTGCCGAGCTTTGATTATACCACGCAAACGTGGAAAACGTACAAGAGCCGGTTGTCTCAGTGGTTCATTGCGAACAGTATAAACGCGTCTACGGACGCGACGGGAGCAAAAAGACGAGCGATTTTGCTATATGGTCAACCATAGGCTTAATTGTTTCAAAACAATTAAAATTAATGGGTTAAAGTTAAAATTTGAAATTGATAGTGGGTCGGCAGTTACGGTAATTTCCGAAGTTACATACAAAATGCACTTCAAAGATGTGCCATTGTCACCTACCAGTAAAAGGTTAATGACCTACTTAGGGGATCGGTTAACATGTGTAGGAAGTTTGCGGCTACCCATGGAATTTGTGAATCGTACACACACACACTAACGGTGTTCGTTATTCGTGATGGCGGGGTTCCTCTACTCGGTAGGGATTTTATTTCTTTGTTTGGATTACAATTAACGCCTATTAAATACTGCAATGACTCAATGGTGTCGGTCAAAGAGCTAGAAAATCGTTTCCCGGAGCTATTCTTAGATAAGTTAGGGTTGTTTAATAAATATAAAGTTAAGCTGCGTCTTAAAGAAGGCGCAAAACCGGTTTTTTTTAAAGCGCGGCCTATTGCGTTTGCGCTGCGCGACGCTGTCGGGAACGAAATAGACAGATTGGTTAATTTGGGAGTTCTTAAGCCAGAGGAATATTCCGAATACGCTTCGCCTATTGTTCCAGTCTTAAAGAAAAATCGCTCTGTTCGGTTATGCGCTGATTACTCGGTGTCAATAAATAAACAGTTAGTGATCGAACACTATCCGCTTCCTACAATAAAAGACTTATTTTCTAAATTGCATGGAGGTCAAAAGTTCACGAAGCTAGATTTATCGATGGCGTATAATCAACTCGAGCTAGACGATGCCTAATCGCAAAAGCTAACATGTATCAACACACATCGCGGATTATTTTCTTTCCGAAGACTTGTTTTTGGCCTGTTCGGCCCCCTCATTATTTCAGCGCGCCATGGAGTGTGTCCTGGCAGGACTCGACGGCGTGTTGTGCCTGCTCGATAACGTGCTCGTCACGGGCCGAGACACGGCCGAGCATGTCTCGAGGTTGAATGAGGTGTTGTTTAGGTTGCAGGACGCGGGACTGGTGTTGCAACGGTACAAGTGTGAATTCTTTAAAGAAGAAATTAATTACTTGGGGTACGTGATAAATAAGGACGGGTTGATAAAATCACAGGACAAAATAACGGCTATAGTCGAAGCTCCGATACCGACCAGTGTTAGTCAACTCCAATCTTTTTAAGGATTATGTAATTACTACAGGGATTTTGTACCGTCGGCATCGTCTATTCTTAGTCCACTGTATGAGTTACTGAAGAAAGGCGGTAAATGGGAATGGACAAACGAACATTCCCAGGTATTTAATAAAATTAAAAGTATTTTAGTATCCAACCAAGTATTAACTCACTTCGACCCACAAGCAAAGCTAATTCTTACGGTGGATGCTTCCCCTTTTGGCCTGGGGGCCATAATTTCGCAGATATGTGCCGATGGTCTAGAACGTCCGATTTCGTTTGCATCACGTACTCTGAACCCCGCCAAAAAACGTTATGCGCAAATACAAAAAGAGGCCACGGCCATTATATATGGTGTTCGGCGGTTTCATCAGTACCTGTACGGGCGGGCCGACCCGTTCATACTACGGACTGACCACCGTCCCCTTACCTCAATTTTTGGGCCTCATAAAGGCATCCCTGAGGTCTCGGCAAATCGGTTACAGAGATACGCGTTATTCCTTAGTGGCTATAATTACGTGATCGAGTATGTCTGCAGCGCAAACAATAGTGCAGATTACTTATCGCGCGCCAGCCTGCCCGAGCGGGCCGAGCGCGAGAGCGCGGCGAGCGCCGGTGCCGAGCTGATTGATAACGCCGCGTATGTTAGTTTTATGAACGACGTTAACAATATGCCGGTAACAATCGATGTGTTGAAACGGGAAACCGAGAGGGATGCCATTCTGGGTGCAGTGAATAAATATATCATTGACGGGTGGCCTAAAAAAATAACCGATTTAAGATTGCGGCAGTATCATTTGTGTCGAACGCAGTTAGCTGTCGTAAACGGGGTTACTATGAGAGGTCATAAAGCGGTCATTCCAGAATCTTTGCGTACCAAAATTCTAACGGAGCTACACACGTCCCATTTGGGAATTGTAAAAACGAAGGCGGAAGCTCGGTCAAGGTTTTGGTTCCCAGGAATCGACGAAGCGTTAGAAAAGTACCTCGGTTCGTGCGAAGTATGCTCGCAGTTGCGCCCCGCTCCACCACGCGCCCTGCCTGCACCCTGGCCGCACCCGACGCGAATGTGCGAGAGGTTGCATATAGACTTCTTAGGCCCAATTGGCGGTCACTCGTACTTAATAGTTGTTGACGCGTTTAGCAAGTGGCTCGAGGTGTATCAGATGAATAATACGACTTCTATCGCCGTAATAGATAAGTTGTGCGAATTTATATCAAGGTTCGGATTGCCGGAGACTGAATGGCGCCTCTTTTTGCTCTGAAGAATTTCTAAACTTCTGTAAAATTAACGACATAAAACACGTAACTTCGCCGGCTTACCATCCAGCCAGTAACGGACAGGCCGAGGT
The DNA here is from genome assembly GCA_905404275.2 of Hedya salicella. Lineage (NCBI taxonomy): Eukaryota > Metazoa > Arthropoda > Insecta > Lepidoptera > Tortricidae > Hedya > Hedya salicella. The sequence goes on along the minus strand of FR990111.1, from coordinate 11,310,104 downwards.
CGTTGTCAAAATTGTGAAGAAGGGAATTAAGTCAGGTATATTATCAAGCAAAAACGAAAGGCAAAAACGGTTAGCACTACTTAGATATGTAATGGATTATCGTAACTCCGTGCATTCAACCACAGGTTTCGCCCCCTCTCAGTTAGTGTTCGGACGGAAATTGAGATGTAGACTCGATTTAATGAAACCGAATTCTACGTTGCCGCCCTCGCTTATCGCTAATACTGTGCGTAATGCACCTGTTCAATCACAGTGTTCACAGCCTAAAGGAAAGAGATTACGTGACTTTAAAATGGGTGACCTTGTATTATATAAAAAGTATGTCAACAAGGTCCGGTACAGGTGGTGTAAAGGAGTAATCTCCAAGAGAATTGGAAAAGTGTTGTGCTTAGTTAAGGACATACAAACGTTACAATGTACTAAAGAACACATTAATCAAATTGTAAAATTCAATGGAACGGTCGAAAACCAAGGCCATGGCAACCAATACCTACCCGATTACGAATGGCGTCCATCGTCTCCGGTACCATCGCCGCCGACCCCACCGCCGTCGACGCCCCCGCCGCCCCCACAACCGCCGCCGCCGTCTCCGCTATCACCACTATCACCGCTACTAGCTTCCTCACCGATAACTCCTTCAAATACGGAAGTTCTGGAGTTGCAATCACACAGCAGCTCTCAGGCCGTGGCAGATGATATGGCAAGTCATCAGGTTCCAGAGGATGCACGAGACGACACCTTATCGGACAGCACGGGTAATAGAACACTGGGTGCAAGTGACCTGGAGTTCGAAGAGGCAGAATCTTTTACTGACGTGGGGAGGGAACCCGCAGGAGCTGCCACGGGGACAGATCAAGACAATGTCGCACAAGCCGCCGGGCAACGCACAGACATGCAGAGCAGGTTACGTAGACGTTCCAAACTTAACATAGATTTTGAGAAATATTTTTGAAAAAATAGCTAAATACTTATATTGTTAAAATAGGGGGAGAATTGGTATATACGTGTGTATGTGTGCGTGGCTGCTCCCACCAACCGCATACGGAATAAACCAGCTTTAGACTAGCATTTGTTTCACTCGTGTTCCCCGTATACCCATACATATCTTTTTAACGACACATTCGATCTTCTTTATAAAATTAATCCGCACATGGCTCTATTCATTATCCACCCCTAAATTCTTATATCTTCTCCGCACCTGCCCGATTTGGAAGTTTCCGACCATATTATCATCCATCGATAATTCAATTTAATTAACTCTGTCTAAAATTTTAAATGTAAATTTTGATGCAAGACCTTGGACCCAAGCGGTTCTTCCCATCAGATTAGGTGGTCTGGGGATTCGCTCCACGAGTAGCGTGGCGCTACCAGCGATTTTGTCCTCCTCCTACGGTTCACTATCTCTTGTCAATTTAATTCTTAACCAATCTAGGTTTCCAGACGACGAGGTAGTGTATCTTAGGGAGGCCAGAGAAGCCTGGTGCCGCGCTTGCCCCGCAGAGGATACCCCAACCAAACAAGAACAAACGAGCTAGGCGGCTTATTGGCGACCCTACTCTAACTGACACTAAGCTGCAGAGCCTTGAGCATCGACGTAGGGTCGCTCGTCTGTCGGTCTTTTACAGGTTACATTTCGGTGAGTGTGCGGGGGAATTACATGATTTAATTCCACCAGCCCCTTTCCATCATCGGGACACACGACGCGTGCGTTCGTTCCATCCGCACGTGGTCAATATTCCGCGAATCCGCACGAAGCGCTATGGTGCAACTTTTATCATGCGTACCGCAAAGGAGTGGAACTCGTTGCCTGCGAGTGTGTTCCCCGACCATTATAATTTGGGCGTGTTCAAGACAAGAGTGAATAGGCTGTTTCTAGACGGGCATGATACATCCTTGACCGCATCGTCACTTAACAACAGGTGAGATTGCGGTCAAATGCCCATCTATTTATAATAAAAAAAAAAAAAAAAAAAAAAACCACAAAACATATACAAAGAGCCTGGGACTCCCCATGTCTTAAGGCAACCCATGTTCAACTCTTTCAGACCAGTTCTGACGATTCAGATCGGGCTCGCCTCCTGGCCGTATTCACGCCCGACTCGGGTCATTGGTTGCGTGCACTGCCTTCAAAGCAGATAGGCACGGTTTTGGACCCAAGTTGCTTAAGAATAGCGATATGCTTGCGGCTTGCATCTGAAATGTGTGTTTTCCATACGTGCACCTGCGGCAAGAACGTCGATCGGTTGGGTCGACATGGCCTTTCTTGCACAAGGAGCGCCGGCCGCTTATACCGCCACGGCACCATTAACGATTTAATTCGCCGTTCGCTTGCCACCGCCTCTGTGCCTGCGGTCGTTGAACCCTCAGGTATGGCGAGAGACGATGGCAAGCGCCCCGACGGCGCAACGCTGGTGCCATGGAAGCTGGGCAGGGTGCTGGTGTGGGACGCGACGTGTGTCAACACTTTCGCGCAGTCCCACATCCAGGCGACCCGCTCAAAGGCCGGCGCTGCAGCTGACCAGGCCCAAATGTTTAAGCGCCGCAAATATTCGACCTTATTAAACAACTACGAGTTTGCGGCGCTTGCAGTCGAGACATGGTCAGCTGACAGGTGTATGTTCGTTAAGACCTTGTCGAAACAACTCATTGACGCATCGGGAGACCCCAGGGCTGACGCTTACCTCTGCCAGAGAATCTCTCTGGCAATACAAAGAGGTAACGCTGCCAGCATACTGGGGACGATGCCGCAGGCGGACCTTTTAGATGGTGTATTCTTTCTATTATCTTTTTCATCTTATAATTTTAGTTTAAGGTTTATGTATACTTTTTATTTTCTTTTATTTTTTCTGTAATGTAATATATTTATTGTAATACATACTTAGTCATTTACTGATACTTGTGTATAGTATAGGTACTCTTAATTGTATTATTTTAGTATAATTTTATTCATTTGAATTAATAATTAACCTTAGGAAGAAATAAATATAAATATAAACTTGTCAATATTATGTACCTCGTATATTATGAAAATCTATGTTAATTTGTGGGCAGAAATCAAGATTTTGTTGAAAAAAAATAATTATTTTTATTGGTTTCGTAAATCATTGTCAGTATTAAATATTAACTGACCTAAGCAAATAAAAGAAAAGGTTGTATTTAGTCATGTCTTACCAATAATTGAAGGAGATAGCCCAAGAAAGAAACGGCCAGCGATTGTTTCACCGATAAGAGCGTAGCTCTTAAATTGAAGAAGAAAGATCGAGTCAAGAGACGTAACCATGACATCACGGTATTGAAAAAGATGATTGACCCAAAAAATCGATTCAGTGACCTCCTCTGATAGCCTGTTGCAAATTGTTTTTCACAAAACATCTTCAAAATACAAACTTTTGTTTTTATTATAAAGTAAAGATAAAATAAACGATTTGTACTCATTCTGCAATTAAGTAAAATGGTATAACAAGAGCAAGAGAAGCCAGCGAAATGGAAAAGTCTCTTGGTTCCTTTCGGTGGAACTAAGCGAAAAATATTACAGACAATTTCATTGTTGCCTTCAATACTTAATACTCTTAAGGATTCTTTAGAAATACGAAATGCGGAGAATTGTATCTAGCAGGGACATTAAAATGCTATACAAAGTACCTAAGCGAACTTCTTATTGTTCTTGGATCAAATTTAAAAGCGTAAAAGCTTACGCTTACAGTCTAGCCAACGTAAGTTGGCAATGGAAAATAGCTGATAATATGGAATGCATAGAAACGTGTTAGGTATTATAATGTGACAGCTTTTTAATATGTAAATTTTTTGCTATATAAAGAATCTTAATTAAACCCTTCAGCGACCTACACTGGCCAGATTCTAACTGATGGGTACGTCGATGAATATATAGCATTTCTCCGTGTACATTTTTTATGCATTATTTTAAACCCTTTTTTACATGCTTTTATTTCATTTCACATTTGTATATATATGTATGTATCTTGCAAGGAAGATTTGAACCTCGCTGCACCCTAGGGACCGATTAAACTAAAATTTTGTATACCTACGTAACTTCGATGAGAATTCAATAATAAGGCACCATAGAGCAATATAAACACTGTAATAAAATAACGCAATCCTACCGAGTTTGCTTTAAAATCGTCTAGTTGAGAAAGTAGTTCATGCATGTTCAAAGAAAAGTACAGTCGGAAATAAAATTATTTGCCGGGAGTTTGTTATCGTTTCAACCATTACTTGTTTATAGGAACGTAGCTAGTGTATCGTTGTGTATGGGCGTAAGCGAAAACAGCCGCTCTGTGCGCCCGTAGCGGGTGCCCGCTCCGAACGGCTTGCGCTGCCGTGCATGCTAAAAGTCGTCACGCGTGCCCGCGCTAGTTAGCGCTGCTTATAATATTCTTCAAAACAGACATGGAAACGTGCGTCCATGCGTGTTTTACTGTACGCCCTAAGAGTGTGTTTCCACTAAAGTCAAGCTGTGTAAAATGAACCAAGCACGTTCCGCTCGTGTTGATTTCCACAGCAACGCAGCCTGACTTATTATTTTGCACCTCTCCCTCCACTTCAGTACAAACGTACCCTAAAAGTGTAGGCGTGTAGTAACTACGCGCCGTACGCTACGAGCATAGCGCTACTGCGTCGTAGCAACACAACCTGCAATAATAATAAATATATGGGTACAGGCAGATCTGCTAGTATCTTTATTACTTACAAGCTTCTGCCTGCGACTTCGTCCGCCTAAATTCGTTTATCACGGATAAGGGTATTTTTCCGAGATAAAAAGTAGCCTATGACCTTCCCCGGGACTCAAACTATCTCCATACCAAATTTCATCCAAATCGGTTCAGCGGTTTAAGCGTGAAGAGGTAACGGACAGACAGACACACTTTCGCATTTATAATATTAGTATGGATAAGGTGGGGCAGTTTTGTCGGCTCAGCTAAAGAGTAAGTTATAAATGACTGCCGTTGCGAAGTGTATTCTACTTCGGGTTCCCGGTTTTTGTTCCTAATTTAATATTAGAGCTTCGATCGGAAATACATGCATCATTTATTATATTATAGACCTGCACCTGCTGCATCTGTTCTTTATGGTTTTGAACGAATTGTTGTAATAATCGCTTGGTGATACAATATTGAGTGTAGTCTTCGGATCAAAATGTAGGTTAGTAAGTTAAACGGTCTGCATTTAGTAAAACTATGAATGGAACGGTTTAAACTATTATATAACCACATTACACTAACCTAGGGTGCCGGCACCGGGCCAGGGCTCAAGCTACCGGTGGTTAGGGCTGCACAGAGAGGAACCTCCTGTCGATGCGGAATTCGGTGTCTCAGTGGCATCGTGAGCGGACGTGTTGCAAAATTATATTTAAATTTTTAAATAACGTGTTTTTCAAGTTTGAGTTTAAGTAATAGATAACTAAAATCTACTTTCCATCAAACATAAACAGTCGCATACATTGTTTTGAAGCTGGATCAGGGCGTACAAGATCTGCAAGAAGCACCCCTCCTCACCTCGGGTAAACGAGATAGTTGCTATTTTTTACTCTGTCACACAACAACTACACACAGAAGCGTACGGCTGCGAAATTACGCCAGGATTCTTATCGACATAGAACTCCATTCAGAAAGGTAAATTATCGCTCATCATGAGTACAATAAGGCCGCAACTAAGCAATCCAGAGCGCAGTACCGGCTCGCAACCAGACCTGTCGAGCTTGTCGAGGTTAGACGAACACATTACGCAGCGTAAACGCAAGCAGCCAGAGACGGACTGTGACTGTAAAAACGAAATAATAAATCTTGGACAGGAGATGAGGGACATGTTTGAAACCTTCTCAAATTTACAAAAGTCATATTTTTCAACGATGCATGAGGATATGGCTCAAATAAGAACCAAGATAGATACCATTCAAACCACAACTGATCACCTTGCATCAGAACAATCTAAGATGTTAACAGAAATATCTCAATTACAAAACAAATATCAACAAACAGACGAGAAGATAAAGCTACTGGAAGGGAAAATAGACACTCTCAACAATATTCCAGCCAAAAGTGTGTCCCAACCATCAGCAGAAGAACTGATTAGTGAGATAGCAGATCGTTCGGAAAGGCAAAAAAACATTATTGTAGTTGGTGTAACTGAAGCCGATGGCGATACCTCCGAAAAAAGGCAGGCACAAGATCGAAGTGAGGTTATCAACATCCTAAAATCGGTACTGAAAAGTGATGTAGCACCACAACCGTGGAAAATTATTCGAATTGGAAAATACAAAACCGGAGTAAATCGCTCCCTTAAGGTATGCTTCGATTCGAATATAACTGCAAAAGAAGTTTTACGCAACCGAGGAAATTATCAACATGCTCAGATAAAACTATTCCCTGATCAAACTCCAGCTCAACAGACCTATATGAAAAAGTTGCGTGAAGAGCTTTCTGGTAGAATAGAAAACGGAGAACCTGACATAACAATCAAATATATAAAGGGTTATCCTAAAATCGTATCGCTACCAAAAAACGACAACAGCCAGAGCAATCAATAATTGGTACCCATACAATAATAACGAACAAAAAGGAACTCATATCACACCAAATCCTAAAAACATATGATGAATTAACACCAATTGAAGGCTCATTTAACTTTTTCTACACAAACATCAGAAGCCTTGTAAGGCATGGAAAACTAGACGAATTAAAATGCATTTTGAAAACAATAAGTAAGCAAATCCATCTGATATTACTTACAGAAACCTGGATAAAGACTGAAGAAGAAGCAAATTATTTAGACATTCCTAATTATTCACACTATTATAACTTCAGGACGGACAAAAGAGGCGGGGGCGTATCCATCTACATTCATAAAAACTTGCAACATAATCTAATTGGAGGAAAGTATATAAATGGAAACAACTATTTATGGATACATACTCACAAGTTAAACCTCCATATTGGACTTATTTACAAACCCGGAGACACACATGTCGAAACATTTATTGAAGACTTTGAAAGACAACTACCGGAAGGGAAACCGACAGTAATTTTTGGCGATTTTAATATAAACCTACTATCAAAAGACAGACAAACTAAAATATACACAGACACGCTCAAGGAAAATGGATATAGCATCATCAATAAATTAAATGACCAATACTCAACACGAGCCACAGCCACAACGAAGACTATTTTGGATCACGTTATTACCAACAAAACCGACAGCAATATTCATATGGCTTTGGCTGACTCTTCTATGTCAGACCACAAGCAAATAATTCTTGGAATAAAAAGTAATAAAGAAAAAATCATGACACGGATCAGGACACAGTATGAAGCAACGAATTATGAAGCATTAGGCCAATTGGCAGAGGATTATTTTGACATGATACCTAACACCAACTTTGAGTCATTATACGAAACGATGAAACGTATAATCAAAAAGAGTATGACGCTGAAAACAAAAATCCTTAATCCACCTAAACAAGACTGGATCAATAAAAATATCATTAAAAAAATAAACAACAGAAATAAATTATGGCAACAACTGAAAAAGTATCCCGATAACAAAAATATACAAATAAATTTCAAGAAAGAGAGAAATGACACTACGACTCTAATTAACAAAACGAAGAATAAATACTATTACGACAGCTTCCTAAAATGTAAGAACGACCCTAAACAGATGTGGAGTCTTATAACCTCGTTATCAAACAACAAAAAAAAAACTGAGAACCGTCCAGAAAAACTAACAACGACAAATGGAACAACCACCACGGACGGAAAAGAAATATGCGATGAATTCAATAACTATTTTGTAAAAATTGGTCCTGCGCTGGCTAATGAGATCCCATCTCGTTATCACAACAAAACTAGTCAAAATGCCATAAAAGACAGTAATAATGTATTAGAAAAATTTACACCTTGTAGTGAAGATGAAGTATTGAAAATAATTAATAAATTGGATCCTAACTCTAGTGCTGGCATAGACAAAATTACAACAAAATCGATTCAATGTATCAAACAATATCTGGTTCCAAAAATTACCAAATGTATTAACTTTTGCCTAGAGAACGGTATTTTCCCAGACTCACTAAAAATAGCAAAAGTAACACCAATTTACAAATCAGGAAATAAGATGGATCCTGGGAACTATCGACCAGTGTCAGTATTACCGATACTATCTAAAATATTAGAAAAGATTATTTACCACCGGCTAGAACGATATCTATCGCAAATAAATTTTTTGTTTAATAAACAATATGGATTTCGTCCTCAATTTAGCACGCTGTCCGCAGTAACTGACTTAGTCAGTAGTATCAAATCTAACATAGACGATAAAAAGGTAGCCCTTGGAATCTTCATAGATCTCAAGAAAGCGTTTGATACAGTGAGTCATCCACTTCTTTTGGAAAAATTGAAAAGCATAGGAATTACGGGCTCCGCACACAAAATCATGGAATCGTATCTAAAAAATCGCTTGCAAATAGTTAAAATAGGCAATGAACAAAGTTCTCCTCAACAAATTACGTGCGGTGTCCCTCAGGGTTCTATTCTCGGGCCGCTTTTATTTTTAGGATATATAAACAACATAAGTCAAGTACCTTTGCAAGGAGAGTTGAGTTTATATGCAGATGACACGTGTGTATTTTATTTTGGACACTCTATAGATGAACTAAAAATAAAAGCTCAAAATGATCTAAATGCGCTAAATGCCTGGTTTCAAAATAACCTGCTTACTATAAACGTGGCAAAAACGAGCTATCTAATTTTCAAATCCAAAAATAAAAAAATAACTGACGAAAAGCCATTAACAATAAATAACATACACATAAAAGAATCAACAGAAGAAAAGTATTTAGGATTATTACTGGATAGCGAATTAACATGGAAGCCTCATATAAATAAAATTATAGCAAAATTATCATCACTACGTGGATGTCTTTATAACACTGCACAATGTTTTCCTCGCCAAGTGCGATATACCATTTATAACTCACTTGTGAAGTCCCATCTAAACTACCTCATAGAGATATGGGGTAGTGCTAATAAAACAACGCTCAAAAATTTGCAAATAGCTCAAAATAAAATTATAAAGACACTTTTTCGGTACAATTATCTTACATCCAGCAAAAAAATTTACTCAGAAACTAAAATTATGACCCTAAATCAACTACATTACAACAATAATTGTTTACTAATAAGAAAAATATTAGATAAGAAAATCCATACCCAAATACAATTTAAAACTAAGAGTGAAATGGGAATACGCCCGTTGCGGAACGCTAATAATCTATGTCTCAAATCAGCGCGTACTAAAACTGGCAAGAAACACATAGGGTTCCAAGGAGTATTATTCTACAACCAATTACCAAAACAAATAAAGGAATGTAAAAATTTTAATATGTTTAAACGAAAACTGAGAGACCATGTAATTAACAACGTCTAAATCCGGCCCTGGGAGTTCTGCATCGTATACAAAAGACGACTGATAAGGATGTCATTAAGCATTTACCTTAAAATTTTATTTGAAGCACATTAAAACTAAACGTAAATGAAGGTGTTTTATAAATTTACCGTACAGATAAATCTTTGCGTACCCACATTGTACTTTACTTGAATATTTTATGTTATGTGTGTGTTTTTATGTATCCCTCTAATAATTTTGTGGTATGTAAGTGCAAAGTGCTATTAGTAATGTATAAATAGAACTTAGATAACTTAACGTAACTTTGTATGTCGCAATCGATGTTCACTGAAACAATTAACTATTTTTTAGACAATAAGTTCTCATTAAGTGAAATGTAAAATTTCTTTTGAGAAATAAAGTTCTTTAACCATAATTATTAAAGATAGTTGGTCTGTTGATGTTAGCTCGGCATCTGCTGTAACCGAACGTGTTTGTGTGCAGTTTCACGTAGAACTTTATAGCTTCGAATAACAGGAACAAATATTTGCGCTCTACAGAAGTGAACTTCGTGTTGTTTTGAATGGTTTCGATGAAACTAGAGCGGGTAATGTAAACTGGTTTTGTAATGTTGAAAAAGCCACAGATTTTTAAATAATGTTGCATTTTTTAAGAGAAAACTTATTGCACAAAAGGCTGTTTTAATGCCTTGAGACATTCTCTACCAGTCAACTTTAGGGCAAAGCAGAAACAATCTAGGCGGTACTTACATACTTTACTTATGTAACTATAAAACAGATAATATATGTAGACAAATACTTAAATGCAAGAATAATATAAGTAAATAGAAATGTATAAACATTTTATGATTTTTAGAATATCATTGTCAACAATGCCAAAACATTAGGTCGACATTACTTAGAGAATAGAAATAACACATTGAGAAGTCATTTGACATGTTGTCAACACGTGTCGAATAAGGAATACCCGGGTAAGACCGGATCGAGAATAAGATCGAATGAAAGTAATTTCCAGCGAAACGGTAAATATTATTTACCACTGGCAAGATAGTGTGCGTATTGGAATAAAATGGCGACGCACATATGTTGTCAGTGATAAAAAATATCTACCGTTTCGCTGTAAATTGCTTCATCTAATCTTACCTTTGATCTGGTCTTACCCGGGTATACCTTATAGCGAAAATCTATACACATAGGTAATCTATTTGTTTTATGACCGCAAGTTTTTCGTGATATGGCCAAATATTGCTCAATTGGAGATATCCCAACAGATGAGAAAAATATTGTCACCAAGCGGATAACATGAAACAAAAAGTCTTAAAACTATATAAGAATTTGGTAGATGCTACAGAGCTTCAAACTTGATACGAGGATAGTTAGTCTGATGATGTTAGCCCGGTAGCCGCTGTAACTTACCCAGTGAATTTCAGCTAACGTGCAACTTTATCGTTCCGGATAACTGGGACCAAATTCCACGTAGCAGCATGACATATGTACAGAATATCATCACTATAATTCTTAGAAAGTAGAAATGACATTGACAAGGGCATCTCAATATATATAGCTTGAATAGCAAAATCAATATCATTTTATCCGTTATATTTGTACTACACCGACATAGATATGACCAAGACATTTGACTTAGTCGCCACCAGAGACTTTAGACAAAATTAGAACACATATACATGGCAATATACTTTGCTGCATTGAGTCATACCTAAGTTAAAGAACACAGTACACAGAAATAGTCAGAAAGGAAGGAGCGCCTCTAGTCAATTACAGGTCTAATTGCAGAATAAACAATTGCGGTGTGCGTAAAGGTTCTTCTTCGGTCCACTACTGTTTTTAGACATACACGACCTGCCAAATGATGTGGATTTTCCTTCAGAATTATTTGCAGATGACAACTCCATTATGATACCATCTACAAACACGCAAACGTTTGAGTGTGACATTAATAAAGCCTTGAATGCGTTAGTCAAGTGGATGGAAAGTAATCATCTATCAAATACACATAAATATATACGACCCGCGTACAGCAGCATGGCAGGAAAACCCGCGGGCAGAACCTGCTACTCATCCCGCCGAGGAGATAAGCCAAGCTTTGAAAGTCACTTGTGGTTATGAGACCCAAATTGTAAAACGTTCTCCACCGGATATTAAAAACTGAGTGAGAAGTTATTTCTCACTCAGTTGCTACAACATTTGCGAATTCCTGGAAAAGTAACATTGACTAACACATAATGCCTAATTAATAATTATTTTTTGCCATTGTAAAAACAATCCGCCTGCCTACCTGCTAAAACCTGCTAAAATACCGTCTTGTAAGTATACAAAAATCACCAATGAAATGTACTTAATAAATACGTATGAGACTAATTTGTATCTTTATATTGGTATGACGTGTAAATGTAAATTTTATCAATAAACTTCTGATTCTGGTTCTGATTTACTATATTTCAGTTAACCGTTATGACATTTCTCATAAAAAGTAAATATTATATATAAATATTGTCATAAAAACACTGACAATAAAATAAAAACTATTTATTTCATAAAACTCAGTTACTTGTTAGTAGCAATTGACTTAAATTAAGTTAATGTACCTCGAATTTATTTTAATTGTTTTATTTCATAAATGAATCATATTTCATACACTTTGTAATCGTAATTTATGGTAAAAAAACGTATAAATTAACTCAATTAAATTATGAAATTAAGCAATCGCTATCTATTCCCGTTATAGCCGTGATATTGCAACGTGCTACGTGACATGGCCGAAATATTGCTTAATTGGAGATATCGTAATACTTCCTCGAATTTGACCCCAGGAACTCATACTTGCGCTCAACGGAAGTGAACTTTGTGTTGTTTTGAACGGAACTGGAGCGGGTAATAGTTAAAGTGGTTTTAAAGCTGAAATGTAGAGATCCATGCAATCTGAACTGTAAATAGAGTTTTATAAAATTATCAGCACCCTTTTAATGGTATATATGTATAATACACTGTCTGATAACGACCTTAGTCCAGGTCTAAGGTCCAAGATGGAAATGATTTAATACTGACACAGGTCAATGATAGGTTGTCTAGAAGAGGTGCTTCCTTAGCAAAAAACTGCCACTTGTCTACCTGTAAATGTATTTTATAAATGCATCATTTTTAAATCACTGTATAATTTTATTGTTGATGTTGGGCAATGAAGAGTTTTTGTACTGAATTGTACAATGTAAGTGGCTAATTTTACCTACGAATATACCTACTTTTACGCAGTAGTCTCCTGCTGACTAGTGTCACAAAGATAAGCCGCATATAATTCTCTCTACTAATCTTACACTACACTGGCGCTCTCTCTAGATAGAGAGTTTTAAAATGTAAATAATGAGATTGATTTTGTAGGTTTCTTTAATTATATCAATCATAATAGTAGGTGTTAGGGGTTTTTATGTAAAGTAAATTAAAAGAATAAAAACATTCTTATACAATGCAAAGATTTACATAATGAAAAATTTCAAGACTCCGACCGGAGGCACTGGTTCAAATCCGGTCGGAGTCTTGAAGTTTTTTTCATTACCTATTTAGATCTATGTATTTTATGAGATTATAGTTTCTTAGTGAAGATTTTTACTTTAATAATCACGTAGATCGTGAGGGTTAAACACAGATTTTCATAAAAAAAACAGTATAAAAACATCTTAAGCACCCAGATCGGACCCGTATTAGAATGTATGTGTTCTTCCTCTGTATTGATATTTTTGCTGTTGAATGTAACATCTAACAGCATTGTCGAGTGGAGACCATTTTGAGTCACGTTTGATATAATGTACTATCTATTTTCTCATCAAAAAAATTGTGTAAGTACTATCTTGATTTTTAGGGTTCCATAGCCAAAATGGCAAAAGCTGAACCCCTTTAGTTTCATCATGTCCGACCGTCCGTCTGTCCGTCCGTATGTCACAGGCATTTTACTCAAAAACTACAAGATGTACAAGAGTACAGATGTCTCATGGAAGCCGCTACTTAGTTTAATAGTTATATAATAAAATTAAAAATATCTAAGGGGGGCACTCCATACATGTAACCGAAACTGAAAAAAAAAAAAACATCAAATACCGCACATATATTGACAGATCTTTTAAAATAGTTTTAGGGTTTCTAAATTTTTTTTTGATTTATTGGAGTTTTTAGGAAATAATCGCTCCTAAAGTAGCATAAATTATGCCGCCCCCTATTTTCCAAAAATATGAAAAAAATATATAAAGATGAAGTTTAATTAATACTTTCAACGAGAATTATTTTCAACATGATCGGATCTACCGTTTTTTCCGTTCGTTAAAAAACGGTACTACACAACAAAAGAACGTAATGGTGTTCTTTTGCTAAAGTAGTTTTTCATATAGCATTTTTTTCACCTGTAGTGTGCATTATTTCGCATGAACTGCTGCGGAGCCCTACGTATATTTTATCATCTTTTCTTGAGTGCAGTAAAAACATAGGTCGTTGTCCAGCCTATTTATAAGTGTCACTGACACTGGGGATCCTAAAAAATCCGGGTCCATATTAACCTTATGCGCTTAGAGGTCTCTTATTAAATTATAACTCCAGTACGTGATCGGAGTCCGTAACTAGGCACGTGTGTGACGACGACCGTCGAGTTGACCTCTGCATGGTTGAATGGGCATTTCAACCACATTTTAACGTTACACGCAAGCACTTAACCTCGGTCTATCCTGCGAACCTATAGTGATTGTGTTCACGGGTTAGGTATCCCATGACAAAGTGTCCGTCCCTTTTAGACAAGTATGTGAGTGTGAGAGTGACGGATATATATATATATATATCATTTATTAATCATGCGACAAACACAACTATTATAGGCCTGCCGGTCGTAAGCGACGGTAAAGCCTGATCCAAGATGTATTCATAAACTACAATAGCGATAGACTGACAACAAAGTATTGGGAGCGAAAGGTAGGGAGTTCCTATGTCGATAAACTCACATATCGATATTTTTTCCCTTTAACAATGATTGATTAAGTAGCATGCAGTTATGTACAACGTTTACGACCGACAAACCGTTTTTTATAACCTTGGCTAAAAACACTCTCGAAATAGTCACCTTTCGAACACAAAAACTAGCTTTCCAGCGTTAAAATGCCACAGACAGACACACATACACACGTTACACCTCTTTTTCTATTAGGGGTTGAAACAGCATTCTTAAACCAGTATTAAGACGATTTGACTGTCCTTTATATTGGGTAAAACAAATCAAAGAGATATGAGAGATAGAGTATTATAATGAGATTAATTTAAATGTTTAATAAGAAAAAAAATATCATAATAGAAAAAAAAATGTTTACTGTGTATACAGAGGTTGGTAACTGATTGGGAAAAAGGCAAAATTTGCTTCCTGTATAAAAAGTTTGCAGAATTTTATTGTGAAACAAATAACTTTAGCCAGCATTGAGGATTAATTCATTTCCAATGCATAAATAGCATAATTCATAGACTACCCGAGGTCGCATATCGAGAAAAACTCTTTTTATTTGCTCTAAAATGATTAATCTGTATCTAATTCTATCATAGAATTCTTTATGAATATTTTAAACCAAAACGAAGAGCTGAAATATATTTCACGTTTCCACTTCTTGAAATTGCTTTAAGTTTTTTTTGTCCTTTGCAAAAACGGGTGTTATAAGTTCGTACTTTTATTTCGAAGGTCAGCTAGAAGCGATCAAGCAAAATAGGCAGATAAGGTAAAACAATATCAAACATAAGTTTCTGTCAAAAAAAAGTGACAATCTTTTATTGACTACCTTTCATTGAACATACATCAACTCACCGAGACGATTCTAAAGAGCCCAAACTCGGTTGGATTGCATTATTTGAGTTCTCCTATGAACACCTTCCTGCTCCATCATCACTATCATCAGAACTACTGATGTGCAACTTGCGGAAACTTACCAAAATGCTTAAAAAAGGTCTTAATTCTAGTGTTAACTTACATGTTTATAAGACCTTTTTTCAGCATTTTTTACTATGTAAAAGGTCTTAAGTCTAGTGTTAACTTACCTGTTTAAAAAACCTTTTTTAAGCATTTTGGAAAGTTTCAGCAAGTTGCACATCAGTAATCAGAACAGTTTGATTACATTGTCAACGAACTAACATAAGTATGCAAAATTTTAGCTCAATCGGAAACAGGGATGTAGGTCAAATTTTATTAGCATGATCCCACCCTAACAAACATTTATTCGAAGTTAAATAATAGTTTTTAATGAAAGCCCATCCCTAAAGGTGCGTCCATATTTGTATCATTTCCCCGATCAGATCTTCGTCCCGTGGCATGATCGCGTGTCACGATCACGCGTTTGGACGTTGCGCCGATCCAATCGCTCGAAATCCATGTTGCTACGCGTATCACACACTTACATCGGACAAGCGGAGCCTGATCGCCGCGCCGACAGTGAGTGTCCAAGCAGCGCGATACGCAGTAATGCCACGCCACGGTGATCGGATACGAGCAAATCATACAATAATTGTGGACGCACCTTAAGTTTACCCTTAATTTCGATGAATGTGTCATAGGTAGATTAGTGTAGGAGCGTTCATTTTAAGATTGGTTACACTCTAACCAAGCAACAGCAGTCAAAGACAAAGTAACAATAAATTCTACTAAAAATATATATTCCTACACACTAGAAGGCGCGCAACTTCGTTCGCGGAGGAGAAAAAGTCATAACCCCTCTTTTTTCTTCAGCATAGTCGAGTAAAAAGTATCCTATAACCATCTGAAGGTACCCAGCTACCCGTGTACCAAAAATAGTCCAAATCTGTTTAGCCGATTTAGCATGATGAAGCCACAACGAACATACAAACATACAAAAAATCCAAAAAAAACAACAAGAACTTTATAATAGTATAGAATATCAAATTATTATAACATGGCAATGATGATGATGATTATAACATGGCGGAATAATAACTCACTCGTATGAAATTGTGTAACAATGAAACCCATCTTCAGGGAATTAAGATAAGTGCCTGAACGGGCGCCTGTGTGCGCGCCTAGAGTAGTTAAAATAAGATGGAACACTTCATACGCCAGAAACAGCCCAGGATTTACACTATACTCTGATTTTTAATTCAAGACCAAAATTTCACGTGAACGGGCGCACTGTCTCTATGATACTGGTTTAAGTTTTAGTATTTTTATCAATAAAACTTACCCTAATATTACTGGTTGCACGATTTCTCAATGATATTTTTTATGGAATAATGTTTATTTGATTAAATAATCAAGATGAGAACTGTCAGATTTTGGTCAGCAACCTGTATGCGACTCTTTTGGTGTAAAGTTGTGGCTTTCTAACTCTATATGAAAATGTTTAAAAACTTACTACTTAATTTATTTTTATTCCATTTTTTTTAACTAAAGTTGCGGGCGCCTTTTAGTATACTTATATTTAATCTAGAAGATGCCTGCAACTACGTTCGCGGAGGAGAAAAAAATCATAACCCCTCTTTTTTCTTTAGCGCAGTTGGGTGAAACGTATTATATAACCATTTGTGGATACCCAGCTACCCGTGCACTAAAAATAAATGAAATCCGCTTACCCGATTTGGCATGATAAAGTCACAACGACACGTACAAACATACAAAAAATCTAAATTATTATTTTTTAAATTCAGTGACCTCCAAATAATTCGTTACCATAGTTGTTTTTTAAATATATCCAATGTACAGTCAGCGTCAAATAGTTTGTAACATCAAAAGCGCCAAATATATCGCAACACGTCTTGATTACTAGAGGCACAAAGATGTGTGACGATATATTTGGCGCTTTGAATGTTACAATTACAAGAGGACGTAACCTTAATACGGATCTGTAGTAACGTGTAAATTTTTCATATGTACAAACACATACTCATTTATTATTATTCTTTGTAAAGATGTATATACATATCGCATTAAATCTAAGGCCTATTTATACGGTTGTCATAACATCTATATATCGTCATCTAGTGGTCATAATACTAGCCTTACTGAGCTTACCTGGGACTAGTTTGGTTTGTGGAAATATTGTAGCGTATTTATTTATTTATATCTAAACTCAAATTATCGTAATTTACCTAAATGAATACTCTAACTTTTTCAATGAAAGTAACGTGCCACAGGTCACCTTACCACAAAACTTATCTTCGTTCTACAAAGCTCCAGCGCGGCCATTCCTACAAACTTTCAGCTGCAATAAATAATTCGCACTTTTAATGTAAACTTCCTGTTCCGTGCGCTGCTGTGTCGACGCAACAGGCAACTCACACATACGTAGACACGCATACGTTGATAACTAGTATATATATTCATGATATTTCCTTTCCAAAACAAAATAACACCAACTACATTCTAAGTTTTAATAAATTGAGATCTTACACAGCGCCTTACGGTTGAAATTGTAACGGATTTGATGCTTGAGTTATTCCTTTCTTCTGTGTAAAGGTTTAATATTATAAGGCCGGCTTTACACTTTTCTTTGATATTGAGCTTCGGATTTAGCTGTTAGATCGAGAAATGGGTTTGTGTGTCAAGGTTGTTCTGAACGGGGCAGAATTCTCTTCGTAAATCAGAAATGAGGATACCTGCAGCAGAACCAAAATAACCGACATAGCTCACAGGATTACACCGTTGAAGTGGCAATGGGCGGGCCATGTATCCCGGAAAACGGGTGGCCGTGGGGGCAGCAAATTTCTGGTGTGGCGACCATGTATAGGAAAGCGCAGCGTAGAAGGGTAATGGCCGCGGGGAGTTGGTGGATGACGGAGACGGAAGTATGGGAAAGACTAAAACTTTACCGAAAATGATCTTAAGGGCGTTAAATTAAAGTTAACCTTTTGAACTTTCCCCTACTTTGGTTTTACCCCCATGCACCTTATTTCTTCTATATGTTCTGTGATTATTATTTTCCGTGCCATAAAAAATACTTTAAGCCCTAATAAATAAATGAAAGTGTGTGAAGCAGCCCTTACCCTCACACGCGCAACAGCCGCTCTATAACATTGCCATCGGTTTTTCCCGATGTTATCCGGCCAATGTTTTCGCAGCAAATGGCCCGAGTCTCGTAGTAATCGAGTTAGCTTACTGCACTATTTCTGTTCTGCGGCTTTACTTGGGCGAATTCTATTGGCAACAAATATTTTAGAAAATAATTAAGTTACAAGTGAAACAGCACACAAAAACGAATCAGACGTACGTTTGATTTGATCTATAAATAGGTGTGTCTTGTAAAAACATACATTCTTTTTCGGAACATTATTAATTCAATTATTTTTTTACAAAAACATTGATGTTTTACCATCACGATCTATTAGGGTTAACATTTAGTTTCGCTGGCGGCAAAAAAGTCAGTTAAAATGCAAAATGCAAAAGATCTTGTATTAAATAGTGTCAAAGTTTTAAAACAAGCTGACTGGGCTCTGTAGCTCAATTGGCAGAGCATGCGCAAGGCACTAGTTCAAATCCTATCGGAGTCTTAAAATTTATTACTTACTTAATTCTGTGTATTTGTACTCTTGAAATTTATTACTTACTTAATTCTTGTGTTTTATTATGTAATTTACTCTTTATTTCGTTATTTCCTTAAGTTAGGTAGTTTATTATAAGCAAATACAATTCTCTTCCATAAAATTAAAATAGAAGACAGTTTTGAGAAATCAAAATTCCAAGAAATAGCTTTTATAAAAACAGAACGGGACTTAATCTCCCGTGCAAATAAAATGATTTATTTATGTCGGTTATTTTCCGATATTTCAAACCTTGTATTACGTTGTGTTTCGTCGTATTGGGTACACGATCGAAACGACGGAACGCAATATCCTAAACGTCAGAGGATTACCAACGTAATGTAATTAAATGAATCGCATATACGCGCAGTTGATAGATGGCTTACTTAAAGTTGAAATAAAACAATTTAACGGATTATATCGCGTTAAATTGTTTTATTTCAATTAGTAATAATCGCGGAAACAGAAGAAAATATTACTTAAAGTTGTTAAGCACTCTTCGGGTTTTCAGGGTATTGCTCTCTTTAACAGGTTACCGGTAGAATTGAAATCAGTCACTAGCATGTTTAAAAGGAAACTGAGTTCTTTTTTGCTGAGAAAGTGTTTCTACTCAGTTGAGGAGTTTAATCAGCACAAACATGCCGATAGCATTTAATTTAGCTTTATTGTAATAATGATTATTTGGTATAAGTAATAATATTTTGTAGTGACATTCATTCTATTTGGTTCTTATAGATTGTATGATTATTATATATTTTTTATTTGATATAGTTATTTGACATGGCCGTTATTGTATTTGTTTTTATTATTATTATTATTGTATGTTATTAAATTTCCATTTCAAACGTAATGTTAATTGTTAAATGAATAAATGACATATCATATCATATCATATCATATCATATCATATCATATCATTTATTTGTATTGATCATACATTGTCTTAATCATAATATACATGTCAAATATAATTTAAATTTAATTAAGGTTAAAATAAAAACATATCGACAAATATTCATTCGCTCCTATACGCCAGGTAACTACTTAGGTTAGATCAGCCTTGGAGATATTCTGCAACGGTATAAAATGCCTTTTTAATTAGGAAACATGTTAATTTATTACTGAAACTTAGGTCCGAGGTTGCCTCCCTTATTTCAGGCAGCAGTTTATTGTATATGCGTGGTCCCATAATTTGTAACGACATACTTGTTTTTACGAGTCTGTATTTAGGTATTACTAGGCCGGGAGGCCTTCTGGATGTGCCTCGGATCGTTTTTGTGAATTCTGTGTTTTTTCTTCTCATTAACTTGCTTACCTCAAATATGTATAGGGAGGGAACCATTAAAATTCGAAGCTTTATAAAAAGTTGTCTTGCTGGCTCATCCAGTGCAACCCGGCACATACACCGAATAAGTTTTTTCTGGATGACAAACGGACGATTTCTGTCTGCGGCCATGCCCCACAGGTCAATTCCGTAAGTGAGGTGAGTGTGAAAATACGCATAATAAGCGACGAGTAAGTTTCGCTGTGATAGCGATGCTCTTAGGCGGGACACTGCGTAGTACGCCGAGTTCAGTTTGGCGCACAGCGAGTCAATGTGCCCGTGCCATTGTAGTCGATTGTCAAACGTGCGCACGATTTACAGCCTCAATGTTGGTGTCATTTACCGCCACTGAGAGTCTAGATGTCTTTTTGGTAGCTAATGAAAATTCCAGAAGGTGTGTCTTTTCAACATTGAGCTGCATACCATTAGCAGTAAACCAGTGCGACAGTCGTAGTATCACCCCTTCAACGTTGACACGAAGCTCATCATCACTCTCCCCATATGACTTATTGAGTTCCGTTCTATTGTTATAGTTAGTGAAATCCCTTTTTTACAATACACAGATATACAGCCATACCACTTTGTATATGCATTTAGAGCAGCCTGTATTTACATTTGATCGGGCTGTAATTCTAGTGCTTGCTTTTTTAACGTACTTTTCTATTACATTTGTTTTTACACGGACAATAAACTTTTATCTGGAGCTCTAGTGTCGTGTTTTATTTGCTCTGTCCGATTCCAAAGGCATATATTTTTAGTTACTTAAAAAATACGAGGATCTGACTCGCGGGCAGTAAATTATCTAAATAGCAATGTTCACTCGCCAAGCAGTTATTGTAGTAATAATAACCACAGTTTATATTCTTGTTTGCTATGAGTCTCAAATTTGATTTAAACTATGTTATAGGGGGAAACGACCAGACGGATCGCCTGATGGTAAGCGATCACGGTCGCCCATAGACACATGCAACATGCGCGATATGTTACACTCGTGACAGCAAAGACATATACATACATACACTAGAAGGTACCTGCAATGCCGTTAGCGGTGAAAAAAGTCATAAACCCTTTTTTTTCCGTAGTTGGATAAAGAGTATCCCATGACCATCTTCGCATGTCAAGTTATCCTTGAACCAAAAATAGTTGAAATCTGTTCAGCCGTTTTACTGTGATCAGCCCGAAAAGTCACATGTGTAAAATATATAGGCATACAAAAAATTCAAAAAGTATTTTACATTTAGTTACCTCCAGATAGGTCAAATAGGCATTACACGTATTTTCAAAATATATCGTTAATGTACCTAAAGACATTTCGTTTTTGGAACTTTATAATAGCAACAGTCATTCATAGTTTGGTATCTTCCACAGCTAGGTACATAACATGTTCTTGTTTCCTGCCTTCAGTTCCTTGTCTATGATAGTCAGTTCCGTTTCAGCTCCGGATATAGATTTCCGAATGACGTCACAGGTGACCATCGGGCTCACAATCAATACTTGCAGTGCTCACGTACAGCAGACGCACACATGTACAGTTGCAACCGATGCGCTGTGATTTTTACCCGCTTCCGTCAGAAAGAAGGTTATGTTTTTTAAGTATATGTTTGTATGTGATGACTATGCTTGTGGGTATAAATATTATGTCTATTTCTTTAGCACGCTCTGAGCCTAAGTAAAGGGTTTAATGGATTCAGACGTATGTGGTGTCAAAGCTATATATAATATTTTGCTTACTATCAACACCTGCAGTGCTCACGTACAGCAGACGCACACATGTACAGATGTAACCGGTACGCTGCGATTTTTACCCGCTTCCGTCAGAAAGAGGGTTATGTTTTTTGGGTGTGTGTATGTATATGGGTATATATGTTAGCACGCTCTGAGCCTAAGTAAAAGGGTTTAATGGTTTCCGACGTATGAGGTGTCCAGTTATCCATACTAATATTATAAATGCGAAAGTGTGCCTGTCTGTCTGTCTGTCTGTTACCTCTTCACGCTTAAACCGCTGAACCGATTCGGATAAAATTTGGTATGGAGATAGTTTGAGCTCCGGGGAAGGACATAGGCTACTTTTTATCCCGGAAAAATACCCTTATCCGAGATAAACGAATTAAAAGCGGACAAAAGTCGCGGGCAGAAGCTATTGTATAATATTGTGCTTACTTAGACTGTTGTAGAGTAAAACGAATCTTAAGATGATCGCCCCTTCACTCAGTGCTTCCTGTATTTGGATGCATGATTAATAGGGCATTCAATCTACCAAGTACGGAGTTGTAACGGTGGTCTAATAAAAAATAAATAATAAATAACATACGGACAATCTTTCACAAATCGACCTAAACGCACGCAATCGACTTAAGATAAAGTACCTAAATAATAAAATACTAAATAAATCAGGACAAATAGAACTAGTCCCATGCTCAGCAAGGCTTGTGTTATGGTTACTAGACGACGATATATTTAATAGATACTAGAGGGCGCCCGCAACTTTGTTCGCGGAGGAAAAAAGTCATAACCCGGAGATACCCAGCTACCCGTGCACCAAAAATAGTTGAAATCCGTTAAACCGATTTTGCGTGTTGAAGCCGCAATGACACGTACATTTCGTTTTTACAACTTTATAATAGTATATATATTTATTTATATACATAGGAAACATCTAAGACTCAATAACAAATATTTTTGCTTATCACGCAAATATTTACCCTTCTCAGGATTTGGACCCAGGACCTTCAGCTTCGCTGGCAACGTTACTCCCGCTGAGCCAAACCGGTCGAAAAAACAAGTAATCGTTATAAGAATCAAAAACGCGTCTAGAAAAAGCTACTAATTAAAAAAAACAGTCCATCCATTTAGAAGCTTTTTAGTCATTCACTCTTGACAGAGTAGTCATGGTCATGACGAGTCTACTTCTTTAGTTGCTGTTTTCAAGATCCTTCTCCACCGGTCTCTGTTAATTGCAGGGCGAGCGCACTCTTGGTGACAGACTTGATTGTGTCTGTCTATGATACCACAAACAGACACAGATACACACGTCGAACTTATAACACACCTCTTTTTTATAGTTGAAAAAAATATCATATTAGTTAACATGAAAGTTTTCCTCCCTCTAACAATGTGAATAAAGTAAAAGTATCCTTCACTCTCTAGGGAAACAAAGGAACTTGCTTATTTAATTTACCTCCATTTTCCTGCGTTGAGTCCACACCGTCGGACCTTTTTGGGGCCGGTATAAAGGGCAATAATAGCTTTATAACAGCTTTTTGCCAGCTTATAACAATAGACGAATGTTTTCTGGTCAGGCATTTGCTGACGCTCTGGTCACAGCAGTGAAAATACGGATAAAATTAATTTCATGATTTTAATGATCTTATGAATAACTCGGTAATAAGGTACTGTAAGTTAGTTTTGAATAATATATGAACAGAATAAATAATAGTCCAAGTGCAGAAGGCTCTCTCTTTTGATATTAGCGGCAGCCGCGCGTGTCCGCGTGCGAATGAGAGACCAAACTGCGGGTCAAAGAAAGAGAAAACATGCCCAGCGTGGCTAGCAAAGTCGAATTCAGTTTTAGGAAGGTGCCCGTAACTTCGTCAGCGGAGGAAAAAAACTCATCACCCTCTCTTTTTCTCAAGCGTAATCGAGTAAAAAGTATCCTATAACCATCCCGTGTACCAAAAATAGTTGGAATCCGTTTAGCCGTTTTGGCGTAATGAAGCCATAACGACATATACAAACAATCAAAAACAGACATACATTGTCCGATTTAGTGACCTGTAATATTCCGTTTCATTTTGTTTTTTGAAAATATCTTCAATGTACAGAGATTTCACTTTTATACCTATATTATAGTATAGATTGATGGTTCTTTTGAGGAAATCAATTCGCGCGAGTTTTCTGATTTACCCGCGCTTGGTCTTTGAACACTAAGGTTGTCACCTAAACAAGCGTAGCCATAAAAATAATAAAAAACACCACATAACAGTTGGTATAAAACAAAGGCACATATTTTATATCCATTTCAAATGGCTAGTATTTAAACAAGACAACAAAAAAACTAAATCTAAAAAAAGCTATTAAGCAGCCAAGATTGAATTGCGGTGGCAAATTTAATGACTGGTCAGTAAGTCCACGAACGGCTTGCCGACCAATCATCAAAGCTGCTCAAATTATTGAACCTTTTGAGCGCTACAATCGGCAAATCACGTCACCGAAAATTTGTGCCACTGACGCTAAATTCCACCAATTTTTATTGTACAAAGACCTCGAATATCTATATCTTGTTCTGCAATCACTGTTTAAAATTTTAAGGTTCATTTTATTTTATTCCTATCGGGTCTGGGTCATCGTATTACTTCGCTACTTGGCGGTGAAATGGTTAAATATAATTCAATTTACTTCTTTCAGTATACAATAGTAACTTTAAGGTATTTTTCCTAGAAAACGAATCAATATAAAATAATTTTAATGTACCTACTTAGTTATAAATGACTGACATTGACATGTAAAACCATGTTTTATCAAAATAAATGAATGAATGAATGAATAAGACTTTATTGCACATAAACAATTCAACAAATCGATTACAGTTTGATGAAACCAAAAAAAAATCTAATTGTACATTACAATTATTATTATTTTTGAATTAATTATTTCCGCGATTATTCCTCATTTAAATAAAACAATTTAACAGATTATATCGCGAATATTATCTCATTTAAGTTCCCGACGGTCACGGGCTGGTAAATTATTAAAATAAAATAATTAAGTCCTTCTGGCACATGTTTTACAGATTAGGCACATGGCACATGCTTTACAGATTAGGCCCATCCGGCATGTAACTTTATTTTTTCAAAGTAGTTAGTTTGCACAAATTGTAACTTTGACAGAGGAAAATATATCGTTTTTCAGCCCCTGACCATGGAAAGCGGAAAAGCTTCCGAAACACCGGGAACTCAAATGAGACAATATATGCAATATAATCCGTTATAGTAGATTGTTTGACAAGGGGCTAAAATAAGCCATTACGACACGAAGTGATTATTTGGACGAGCTCACGAAGTGAGCGAGGACAAATATGTCTGAGTGTCATAATGGTTTTTAGCCACGTGTTAAACACTCTGCTTTTCACTTCGACTGCGAGAAAATAAAAAAGACTTAACACTAAAATTGTATATTTCTTGAAAAATAAAAAGTACGGTTTGAGCAATTCTTTGAAATTGACAGCTTATATATTTTTTTAAACTAATAATGGCCATAGACAATTTTTACTTTTTAATGTGAAGGGCTGCAATACGATCACAAATTTTGGCCAATCTGATGAGGTTGGTTTTAGGGATTGTAATCCGGTCCGGCGGATCCGGTAATCCGGCCGGATCCGGTACTTTTTGGCGACCACCGGATCCGGTAAGAAATTACCGGATCCGGTAGACCCGAAGAGACTAAAGAGACGTACACAACAGACATACAATGCGGACTACCCAACCCAAGAAAGCTGATGTCAAGAGTCAATATGATCTAGATCTAGTTAAGCTTTAAAGAACGATGTCTTTCTTCATTATTCTTTGAGATTAATTGTGTTTAATGGTTAATTATTAGAAAACCAGTTTTTTTTCAATTAACGTTATTACAATTATAACATGTCTCTTACCTAGTATTTAAAGTGCAATGTGATGTGATATGTGATTATTGATTAGATTTATTTATGTATGTTTAATATTACGGGTGTTAAGGGAGTATAGTATTTTAGTATTGCTGATGTTACCTCTTATAGTATTAATAAAGTTGATTAAATATTACATAGTAGAGAAGAAAAGTGGGGTCAAAGTTAAACGAACGATCATGAATCATGTTCCAATAGACCAAATTAGTGGTAAATTCTTAGATTTGGCAATTAAAACTATAAAAAGTCCCTTTAATTAAAGTATTTCTTTTATTTTTTATAAAAAAGATGATTGAATCAGATGCTTAAATTTTCATATTACTGTGAAATTAGTGGCTAGTGATACTGATTTTTGACTTAATAAGGGTGATTTTTAGCGCTAAACCATTGTTACATTAGTTAATTTACAAAAACTGCTCCGCGTGTCTACTTTACGGCCAATAAACTGGACAAAAAGCATAATTTTGGATAGACGCAATAGCATAACTTCGGACGGATCCGGCCGGATTGAGAATTGGACCGGATTGCAATCCCTAATTGGTTTGTTTGTTTTTAATTATTCGTAAGTAGTATGTAGCTGGCCGCAAGTTTTTTTTTTCAGTTGCATAGAATTTTTTTATGGGATTATATGGCTTTCTTTTAAACCCTAGGCGCTAAATGTACTATTTTAGTTTCGCTTCGCGAAGCTAATATGACCTACTTTTTGAGTAGGAGAAGTGATAAATTGTTTTATTTAAATGTACATTACAAGTTTAAAAAAGTGCAAGTACGGTCCACGCATCTTTACTAAAACATGCGTCTAAGTCAAAATAATTGCTCTTAAAGAAAAGAAATATTCATTTAGCACACGCAAGGGTGCGTGAGCGCCGTCCCCAGGGCACCGTAGTCTGCATAATGAAATTATCGTTGGCTGAAAACACTATTTCAAAACGGCATTTGAAATTATACGTGAGTTTTCTTCAGATTTCCTGGGCAGTTTAACCTGACAAATCGATTCGACCGCCATTGTAATTTAACTTCTAATATGAACGAGAAGGTGCCCGTAACTTCGTTCGAGGAGGATAAAGAGTCATAACCCCTATTTTTTCGTCAGCGTATGTCGGGTAAAAGTTTCCTACAACCATTTGTGGATACCCAGCTAGCTACCCACGTACCAAAAATAGTTGAAATCTGTTTAGCCGAACATACCTACAAAAAACAAAAAATAATTCAGAGACCTCTTAATAATCCGTTACAATATATTTTTTGACTACCATTATAACTTGAACGTTTGCCTTCAACTTTCCATTACAATTCGAGTTTTAGTTAAAGTAAGGAACATTAAAAACAAGAGGACTTTCTATAGCTTCGATCGAGCGCCGATTGCAAGGGGATATCCAGGGAAAAACTGGATGGCAATTTAAAAGTAAACATTTAATGATATTATAACTTTAACAAAGAAACAAACTGTTCCCAATTAACAGTACCTATACGTCGTACACAGCTGAAAATTAATAAAGTATAACATTTTAATCTGTGTCATGCTTGAAAAGTTGATTAAACGTAAATAATAATTCTTATACACATAGATGGTGTTGTAAATATCGGGCAACGGCTTTTTGTATAGCGATTGATAGTGCTGTTATTTTCCTTGATTAAAGAATCAAATTGGGTACTTTCCTGTAGTCAACATAAATGATGCAGTTATATATATGATTGCAGTTAAATGATTTTTCTGAAAATACGTAGAAAACATTCATGTGTACTTATTTTTAAACTTCTGGGGATTTTAAAATGATCAGAAACTAAAAATAAGGAGGCAATTTGATTGTATAGAATTATGACGTCATAAACCTTTTTTTCCTTTCAAACTTCATACTTTCTTACCGTTTTGTCAGTTCATAAAAAGGAACTGATTTGATCTGTCACTTAAGTACGCTATTGCCGACGGTTGATACGAATTTAGAAATAAGATTACAATAGACGAGTTTCGGCAGTCTTTCCACAATAGAATCAAATTTAACGTTTGATAATAAAAACTGGCACGGCCCTAGTAAAGTTTAGTTTCATATTTCTAAGGTGGCAAACAAGCATACGGCCTGCCCGATACTAAGCAGTCACTGTAGCCTGATAAAAAGTACGAATAGTTCCGTTTCCCAAGCATCAGATAACCTTTTCAATGCTCATAACGACATAAATGCGTCAGGGGTGTACACGGAGTTTTTGTTGCATATGTTATGTTACACATGTTTGGGAAAGCTGACCCTAGACTCTGAATCAGCAGCTGACGCAACTGTGAATGCATGCTGGGAAACGCTACTACGGACTGCGACGTAGCACGCATTGTCTCACTGCGCCTTAAATGTGACAAGAGAGCCCTTGTCATGTATTTACAACCCATACAAATTAACTTGAGACTCCGCTTTGTACTACAGTACATACTTTGACGTTCTCGGCCCAGGTCTCAAGTTAATTCGCACGGGTTGTATACTGTGTTTTTCTTCCTGAAGGTCGTGAGCGCCTAAGACGCCACTTAAATGAGGTCGCAGTTACTTTAATTTGAAATCAGTATCATACGACAACTAGTTTTTGTTAGATAATGCGAAATTGCTGCTACAGACCAAAAACTATTAAAACAAGAGGAATGACCATTTTCACACAAAAAGCCGTTCCCCTATATGTTTGTACATTAGAGATTTTTTTTTACAATTATTCAACTTTGCAAGCGTGATACATTATTTCAATGTTACGATTTATTTATTAATAGCTATTTGCGAACTAATTTGTACTATAATATGTTTCTTTATTCAATTATAACATCGTTAAATGTTTAGTTTTTAAGTGCCATCTAGTATTTGCCAGAATATCTCCTTGCGATCGGAACACGATCCAAAGTATTAGAACTGTCAGTCCTCTTGTTTTAACACTTTTGCAACCGAGCTAATAACATGGGAAAAACCGTATGTAGCGAAAATTTGCTACAAGCAGAGCGCCTGCACAGGGAGCTCGCGGTCATGAATGTGCTAATGGTCCTTGCTACAGACTATGACGCAGCACACGTAGCGTCGCTGCGCCTTAAATGTAACAAGCTTGACAGCACTTGTTATGCATTTCTACTGTGTTTGTCAACCTGAAGGTTGTGACCGCCTATGAAGCCACTTTAAGAGGTCGCAGTTACCTTAAATCGAACTCAGTAATATAGTACAACTAGTTTTCGCTATATAACGGGAAATCGCTGCTACGCACTACGGCGTAGGTACTCGTAGCACGCGTAGCGTCGCTACGCCTCGATAGTGATAACTTGAGCGAACAGCCCTTGATCCTTTACTTACTGCGTTTTACAAGTTGTGGGTCATGACGTCTATGCGAGACCCTTAAAGGCCTCCTTTAAGGGTCGAAATATAATTGATATTTTAAACTTCCAAGTAATATTAAATTGACAAAAATTTTGTTAATTAATTATCAAGGAACCCCGTTTTTTTTTATTGTAACAAGTTTTGAAGATATTCGGAAAAATGTGTAGGAAACATATGATTCTGTAAATGACGTCACTAGGTCGATATCACACAGTCACAGTGCACAAGAAGAACAGCAGTACAATTTCTATACTTATTACGCCTTAGTAATAGTGCTTCTGTATGTTTCTCTGCGTTGTGAATGTTACCCACACTCGACTTGTCATTTTACGCTTTTCTGGAATGAGGAAATTAGAAAATATCGGGATATTTTCGAAAACATGAAAATGCGATTATATCTATTTTATTTATATCTATTATACATTAGCACTTTCACCACCGACATTTTCGTAGCGTTAGCCAAAAACGTAGAAAAATCCGTATGTAGATAAAATTTGCTACGAGCAGAGCGCCCAGTGAGTGAAGCTGTTAAAGGGGGTCGCATCATAAAAATGCTTGAACTTGTTTTTTTTATATTCCAAATTTTTATTGACACAAAAACAAACTGTGCCACCTTGGCAAGATCGCAAAGACGCTGCCAGCATATTTAATTATTTACATCAAGCTGTTCTGTAAAACAATATTCCATTATGATGTACTGATTTCGTCCGCCGGAAATTAAATTTCTATTCATATAAGCAACAAACTAAAACATCATTGTGCTACGAAATGTATGCACAGCAAATTAAATTATAATCAGAAATTATTGCCTTTTCTTAATTAACAATATGTTCAAGCGAAGTTTATACACATTTCACAGCAACATGCAAATTAATGTAAAGGAGATTTTATTTATGTTAATAACCCACTTATGCAGTGCTTGATTGTTTTAGTACAGTATTTTTTGTGGACTATATATTATCTATACAATTATAAAGTTGTAAAAATTAAATGTCTGTACATTGAAGATTGACAATCCTTTTGGGATTTATTTTATTGATTATTTTAATTTTAAAAATGATGATTTTATCAGTAATATTACACTTAAGTTAAATGATCTGATTAGGTTTTTCTGGGTTTCCCTAATCCTTGCAGCAAATGTTGGATCATATTGTATTTCTCCCAGCAAACATTCACTCTCATGTAACTGACATTTCAAAAGTGCTTGTAACTAGGCCTACTTGAATAAAGAATATTTTGATTTGATTTGATATTAAAAAAAATTAAAGGACTATTTGGAGGACACTGAAGCGATTTTTTTTTGTATATATCTTGTGTACACGTTTTGCTTACATTGGGACTCGGCGGATTTGTGTAAGATTGGTCCTGTGTTATTTATTTAACTCTTCTTTTCTGTAGATGCTGAGCTACCTGTGTACCAAAACCAGTTGAAAGCCGTTTAGCCGGTTTGGCACGTTGAAACCACAACAACACATACAAACATGCGAAAAATAAAATATAATTTTGATTCAGTGACCGTGAAATAGTCCGTATCACTTGTTTTTCTATATTTAATTTTTACAAGTTTATAATAATAACGATGTTTTAATTTTACTGTGTTACTGTACTGTAGAGTTAGTGTACTGGAGGGAAAGTTCTTCAGAACATTCCTGGTTTTACAAATGCTGCTGAAATAGTAACTTTTTGCGACAAGTGTGAAAGGTAAATGTTCGTAATAAATGTAAGTACCCGCACCTATATAACACCGATGTATATAGGTACAGTACATCAGCCTAAATTAGTTCCAGTTTACGAGGCAGCTTTATGGTTCTTGAATGAACACTTTTTACACAGTATCCGAGATGTAGGTGTTTTACTATCGCTCTTTATAACTCCTTTATTGTGATAAGCCGGGTATTTAAAACTGGCATAAAAGGTGCGGTAAAAACCTACTTGGTGATACCTATGTGACCTATGTATGTGCCTATGTAATAATTTTGAGGTTAAGAAAGGCATAAAAGGATGTTGTCACTTCTTATCAAATGGACCTTACCCTCAAAAACCCTCAGTGATATTTTTGTTCCGTCTGTCGCTACAAGTTCAAAGTAATGCGAGTGAACCCGCAGGGCAGTACTAGTGTGACTCAACTACTGAGCTTATAAAGGTGTGGGTCCACGAGCGGCGAAGTGACCAGCCGTGAGTTGTCTCGTGAAGTCGAGCGAGTGCACATACGCGACCATAATGTGGAGAGAAGGCTTTGTATTTGTTATTATCTTAAACTCGTCGATATAAATATACAGACAACATACCCTTCTTCCGCGCAAACGGTCAACTATTTGCTAGAAGAGGACGCTCACAATTTATGGATAGTTTAGAGATAAAATACGTTCTAACCAGTACCACCTACAAATAAACATACCGCGCTAAATTGAGGACGCACCAAAAGAAGCATTCTGAAACGAACCCCGTGAGAAACGCTTGTACTATTTTCTTTTGTTGGTGTGCAATAAGTAATTGTGTTTAAAAAAAAAAACAATTAAATTGTTTATTTCAGACCGAGGTGATCCATAATTTTTGTTTAATGCATTTCAGTAGTGAGGCTATTCTTTTACAACTTATAGCGTGGAAGTCGTCTGTAGTCCGTACACAACTCGGCGAACATGGCTGATGCACAACAATGCCTCGGCAGCCGCAACAGCATCCTAAGGATGTTTTTGTATACACGCACAGTGTTATTGGCCCTTTGTGTAAATTTCACCCACAGACTGCACGCGTATTGTATAGCCGTTGACCGCAGCATGTGAAGGGTCATTTTAGTTGATCATTATCATCCTTAGCCATGAGGAAACTATGATGAAAAAGTTCATTAAAATAATGATTATATATGTAGATAGTTGTACTGGACTAACCTAACACTGGACTTAACGTTTTATATGAACTAGCATAGCATCTGAACCCAAACTCTTTATTGCTTCATAAAAAGTACCATAGATCTGATTGTTTATTTTTTATGATATATAAGTACATATTTTTAAGGAGTTATCGGGAAATAATTTTAATCGGTGAATCCCAAGGTAATATATAATCTCTAAATGTGTTTTCCTAGTCGTGTATTAAAAATAGCTTGAAAGGGAGGGAGGGGGGGGGGGAGAACTCCGGGAATCGAGGCATACTTTTTAGATGGGACGGTCACTGATACTCTATGGTCTAATATTTATATGCCACTAAACTATACACTTAAATATTATACTACTTCGTGCAGAACCATAATGAATCTCAAAACAAGAACGCCGTGTTTGCATTTTTTTAGCTTGCGTTTCATTTATACTATGTACTCGTAGAAAAAGTATTGTGTACAATAGTTATATAATTCGCTTTTAAAGTCTCGTTCCTAAATTAGGCTACCAGCATGCTTCATTGCCTAAACGTGGTACTCATGAAACCCACTAAAAAACGATTGCGTAGAAATGTACTTCACTTTACTTCGCGTAATCTCGCCTCGCCTCGTCCGACTTCCGATCGTTGTCGGTTTTTGCGCCGAGTTTAAGGAATGAAGCGTGTCGAAGTTCGAACGTTCGAACCCGAGTTCCCATGCAAGGTTACCCGAGAGTACAGTCACGCACTTCGAACTTCGGCTAACTTTGGCGAGCGCTTCATCGAAGCGTTGAGGCGGGAAGTATATTGGGGCCTATAGAAAGCCGATTCCATAATTCGTAAGCCTATGGCGGCCTTAGATTACCGAAGCGCGTGCCTCGCTCACGCCCCCATTGTGCTCGCGACTCGAAATGTGCCCGTTTGGCGGCCGCTTAGCCCTTTTTTTCACTAAAGGCTCCCCAAGTCGTGAGGGTCATGACCCGTACCAAAATCATATAAGTACATTGATAACTCTCATAACTTATAAAAATACTCTTATGACACTTACAAATTTTGACTGCAACCGCACCTGTTCTAAAACTTAAAGGCCTGTAATGTAAGTTGGGGTGCCAAATTAAAAAAAAAGTATTTTTTGTCTGATTGAATTGTTTGGAAGAGAATGAATATTAGTTCCGGGGTTTTGCAGAAGGTGCCTGCAACTTCGTTCGCGGAAGAGAAAAAGTCATAACACCTGTTTTTTGCTTCAGCCTAGTTGGGTAAAATGAGATCCCTATTATCTTATTGAAATAAATTATTAGTATGATTAAAAAGTATCTTATCTGTTCATACCCAGCTATGTGTATAAATAATCCAAAAAACGATTCAGTGACCTCCAAATAGTCCGTTACAATCATTTTATTGAAAATATCTTCAATTTTCAAATTCAAATTCAAATCATTTATTTCGTGTTACACAACACATATACATATTATAATACATTATCTTACTTAATTATAATTATTTTATAGCACTACCATAAGATTACATTAGTGGGAGCATGCAGTTTCGCACAGTGTGACATCAGGTTAATCGGCTATCGTTCTCAGAATGGTATTGGGACTGTCCCGCACCCGCAATTAAATGTACACATATTTCATCTTTACAACTTAATAATAGTATAGATTTTTTTGCTTATTTTGATACTAGGTCGATTTGTCTAAGATTGCCCCTGATTTTTATGTAACCTACTTTTTCTAATTTATTTGCATGACAACATGTGTCTGCGTACTGCGTAGTGATATCTCTTCTGCAATGAAAAATGCTGCCAACTGCGTCATCATTCGAAACCAATCAGAACTTTAAATGAGGTTTTTACTCATAATATTTCCCTTATCTCTTTTACGCCTAGTGTTGAAATATGAACTTTATTTTCTACATCAAAAAGCTTTTTTGTAAGTACAAGGTCAGTGATAGTTACGTGTTTTATGTTATGAAATAGGGAATAGAAATCAAACGGTGCCCGTGGTTAGGTCAACAGTTTTCAATTAATGTAGTTACTAGTACCTGGGCCTAAGTTACACGAGGCACTGCGATACCTTTAGATCCTATAATTGAGCGATATTCCGACCATATACAGGATTTAAATAGTATATGGCTCAATATGGCTCTTCATTTAGCAAAGGTCACCGAAATGTACAATTTTGTACATGGACTTGACTTCAAATATGGCTCTTTTTACAATCTTTTTGTAGTAATTGTGTAACAGAATTAGAAAGCTAAATTTGACCCACTTTCTGGTTTCCGATTGAGATAAATATTGCCATACTTATAAATGTAAGTTCGGTGACAATAGTATGATACCATCGAGTTGATCTGATCTTGGAGCCTGATGGTGGTCATAGGAACTCTGTAATAATATAAAATAATCCTACCGCGTTTGGGCTATTGTGTAAATGGCGGGAGTTGAAAGAAAAGTACAGTCGACAAAAGAAGCTATT
Organism: Hedya salicella; assembly: GCA_905404275.2. Taxonomy (NCBI): domain Eukaryota; kingdom Metazoa; phylum Arthropoda; class Insecta; order Lepidoptera; family Tortricidae; genus Hedya; species Hedya salicella. The sequence continues at coordinate 11,275,479 of FR990111.1, read as the reverse complement.
TACAAAAATGGGATTTTCGACAGAAACTTTTTTCTAACTATTGTCAAAGAAGGTATAGCAGAACTTGTCATTTCCACTTTAGTGATATGACGCGCCGTCTTTAATGTAACGACAATCAAAAGAGAGTAAAGAAAACTCGATATGAAAGAAATGTTATATCTATCGATTACTCCGAATAGAGTTAAAGTATACTAGTGATATCTCAGATACACCCAAGGCCAAAATTATGGAAACAAGCTTATATGACGATAAAAACTTGGGATTTTCATTTAACAAATATTTATATTTAATAAAAACAAATATTATTAACATTTTACTTAATTCCTATACATATTCCTATTAACTTTGATCGGTCTTTTGAAGACTATGATTGAAGTTTGTTTAATTTATTCGCGCGTGGGAAAAAATACTTTTTCCTATGGAATCTTATACTACTCATAGATAATTATAGAACATAACAGTAAAATGATAACAGAATATTTTAAAAGTAAATAACCCAAACCCTGGTTACGAAAACTGCCTGTTCAACATTTTGAAGAAAGGGAATCAAACGAGGCCATGTTTTACTTCTTCCCAAAGTTAGATTTTTTTTTTGTAATGATGAAAGGATGTTTAATAGTTTGGGTGTATTTTTATTTTAGTTTTTTGAGATGTCTTATGTAAGTTTTTGGTTACCAATACACAATAATAATAATAATACATAAATGGAAACTTTAAATATTAAAGGTAACAACTTTGTTTCCATACCTTTGGCCTGGGGTGTATATCTCGGACAAATGCCACGCGGAATTTAGTCCCTGGATTGTTGAAGTTAGATTCTGACATTTGCGTAATGTTTTAATGTGGTCTGAATTTGTAAGCGCAAGAACCTATTCAATCACGTAGTTTTGTGTTTGTTTATTTACGAAGTGGTTTATAATATGAATAAGTACCTGGTAAACTAGCTATATGCTTTCAAACTTATATTTAAGTTTGAGAGGCAAAGTTATACATTAAGTTTTGTTTTCGTGAAAATACCTTAATTCGTATTGGTTATTGCTATCGTCATATCAGGCCAAGGGCGTCCACTGCTGAAGAAAAGGAAAACTGTAGATTAGGTTAGGTTTGTATTGTATAGCATAGCGAGCGGAGCGTCAAAATGCTCGCTTGCATGTACACAATTGACAAAATTGAACATGTGCCAAAAACCGAAGACTGTAGATAAGGTTATTCTGATGTTTCGGAATATTCGGAATTTTTATTTTTTACATTTTAATATTCGGAATTCGTACTTTTGATATTTCGGATTAGTATTCAGTCGGACTTCTTATTTTTTGGTGCTTTGCTTTTATTGCTTGCGTGGTATGTTCAAAGCTTATATTTTATTATCAGCGAAATCATCATCAGCCTATACATATACTTCCCACTGCTGAGCACAGACCTCCTCTCATGGATGAGAGGGCTGTAGGCTCCACGCTGGCCCAGTGTGGATTGGAGATGTATGCAGGTTTCCTAACCATGTTTTTCGTCATCGAAAGACTAGCGGTAAATATCAAATACCATTCTGCGCTTAAATTCCAAGAAACTGAGTGGTACAGGCCGGTTTCGAACCCACGGCCTCCTGTTTGAAAGTCGCACGCTTAAAGTGTCGGCTACCGGAGCTAGAAATAGAAAAAAATCAAATAAGATTAAATCATCAAAATGCAAAAAATCGAATTAAATTTTTAACGGAAAATACGCAATTGCTACGGATTTTCTTCATTAATTCCGACGTTATTTATATCCTTTGAAGTGGGAGCGGGGTCCGAAGTTAGTCAAATATTGATTCTAAGTTTCCGATAAAATTGTATTTACCTTAGTCCGTCCCGCTGTGGGTGGGAGTCTATTGAGTTCTAACTCTAAACTAAGCGATTTTATTTAGTTTATGCGTTGGTGGTATATTAGGGTTCCGTATCTAAAATATTCCTATTTCTAAGTTCTAAAATCCTTTTCTCCTTTGTCTGCCTGCTTGTCTGTCACAGAGGGTCTACTTCGAAATCCGAAAATAGAAGTTCGTATAGCGTCATCCTGCTCTCTCAGATACGGTTTGCCATGAGAGGACGAGGGAGATTCCGAGTAAACAGACAAAAAAGAGCTCTAACTTTTGAACCGTAGTAGGCATACACTTCAAATTTGCACAAATTGTGTATTACTATGGCCACTAATAAAAAACCAATAATAAAAATAAAATAAAACGGGCCCCACGCTGTGTTTTTCTGTGCGTGGTTAACACTCTACAACTCGACGGTCGCAGGTTCCGTCGTATCTACGAACAATATGCCACTTAAGGGGCTACCCAGATAATTTCGGTATATTTCACCATTTTTATTCTACTAGGTGTAAACCACCTATATATATATATATATATATATTGTAGCTTGGTATTTGGCCTATATTTTTGTTAACTGGAATGTTAAAATACTTAATAAATGAAGAGAAAAAAATATATTCGTAAAGTCCTTTTTCTATATTAAATTGGTATAGACTCCCTCGTAACGCGACGCTTAGACATGGGACTAAAACCAATAAATGAGTAATGATGTTCCCTTTAAAATTGTCAACTGGTTTGTTGTAAAAATAACAAATTTTTATGACGTTTATCTTGGTTTCAGTGACTCGTGAAGATAAACTGAAACAGTATATTGGTAACAACGGTGGTTGTCACCACGATAAGACATATACAACACAGAAAACTGAAGAGCTACGGATCGAAGGTCATTCGCGTATTGGAGCCCCTTAAGCTTTCCTATTCTTCGAGATATGTTGGTTGCTGTGGTTCGTCTACGGATCTCTTAATTTCTGATTCGATCTCGCAAAGAAACTACGAGCATAGCCCTCTCCATTTCTTTCCGAGTTACTTTAAACGTTTTAATAAAGCTCATCTGGAACAAACACTTTTCAGTACTGTACTTAAGAGGATACACTAGCAAAATTCCTTTTGGAAATTAGTTACTTTTAAGAACTATTGCTATCGCATCGCCTCAAATCCCCCGTATTACAGTGCAAAAGGGACAACTGCAGCTCGGAACGATCTGACCTACAAAAACCTCTTCCAAAACTGGACTAATTTTTATCAATATATCAATCAATATATATATATATATATATATTAATATCCAAATTGGTCCCATAAAATTTTGGTGAACATCTGATGCCGGGATTCATGAGAAATCGAAAGAATTCTTCAAATATTATGAGCACATCTATGGCGATTTCGGTATTTATTACAGTAGTTTAAGCATTTGCATTTGAAAATCACCATTTAGTGGAGAGAAACCAATGATGAAGACACAAGCCATCAGTTACCATTGAGGGCTCTACCAGTCTTATTTAATTCGCACATCGCGAGTCGATTTGAAAAAAATATTTTTTCGGTTAAGAGTAGGGATCTCCAAATTGGTCCCATGAAATTTTGGTGATGATCTGATGATGAGATCGATGAGGAATCAAAGGAATTCCTTAAATATTATGGGCACACCTATGGCGATTTCGGTGTTTATTATAGAAGAACAAGCATTTACACTCGAAAATCATCATTTGGTGAAGAGAAACTGATGATGAAGCCACCAGTCACTAATAAGGGCTCAACCAGTGTTATTTAATTCACTAATCGCAATATAATTCTTAATCATATTTTGCTTAGACGCAGAAGTTAGTTAAGATCAGGGTAGTAAAGTGGAGCTGATAGTGGAGAACCAGAGAACTCGTCAACGGTTAACGGCCCTTATTCTGAAATAGGAACGTTCAGGTAAAGGTCGTGAGCAATTGACATTAGAATGCATTATGACTCTAAGTGCCGTATAAAAGTCGTAAAAGTCATAAAAGTCATGTATTTATGTGTGGCTTCGATCGTCAGAAGGCAGATTTCGTAGTCTTGTTATTTCAGTTAACGATCGATCTCTTATGATGTGGTCGATTTAATAATTTGTTGGCGTCCAAATCTAACAACGCTATGCCTTCCAACGTTTTGACACGGCTTAGTGCAACATATATTTGCCCTTTAGCGAAATTCTTTTTACCGAGGTCTATCACAGCTTTCCCGAAGTTGGTACCCTGTAGGGATCTGACGATGGGATCCTAGGGAAATCGAGGGCAGCCCTCAAATTTTATAGGCACTTATAATGTTTTTCATGTATATTCTTAAGCTATTTAAGTATTTGCATATAGTAGTCTCGTCATGGTGAGTTGATGACAAAGGTACAACTCCTTAACGGTTAAAAGTTAGAAGATAATTCTTAAAAAATACATGTATTATAGGTAGGTACGTTAAAACTGTTAGTCATATTCTTTATAGTGTGTCTCTGAGCTTGTCTTCTTATCACCAAGTCAGGATCTGATGATGGGATCCCAGGGAAATCTAGAGAAACCCTCAAATAATATAGGCACTAACAATGTTTTGTATATATTTTTCTAAAGTTATTCAGTTATTTTCGTCTGGTTGTCATCATTTAATGATGCTGAGCTGATGATGGAAGGTACAAGTCCCGTTTAGCGGTCAATAGTTGCGAGATAATTCTTTAAACATTATGGGACAGTTGAGACTGTTAGTCGTATTCTTTTTTAACCAGCAAGCTACTGGACTTAACCATTTTGACCTAGCCAATTCTTATAATTTAGATTTTTATTTACAATTAAATCCTCCTCAATCTTCCCATTCTGGGCTCTAAAAAATACTTTATATCCTAAAAGCCATCACGAAAAGGCAAAAAAAAAAGAATAAAAAAAAGAACTGACTTCAAAATAAACTAAAAAGCCAAAATAATCTTTTATGTACGGTGCGGATCACATTTGAATCACCTTTTAAAGTCGGTGCCAAACCTGAAGTAAAGTTCTGTATTCAACAAAGTTACAAATTACTATAACTAATTATATACGTAGGTAATAACTAAAGGCTCACCGCCGCGGTTGTTGCGTACCATCTGTGTTAATAGTAATAAATTAATGGTTTGGCACCGACTTAAAAAGGTGATTCAAATGTGATCCGTACCGTACATAAAAGATTATTTGCAGTTTTAGAGGGCCTCTAATTCTTAAAATAAACAAATTATTAAGAAAAGTAAAAACATAAGGGCATGGCACAGGTAAGTATAGATTATATTTATAAAAAAATTAGCTCCATTATCCAGGGATGAAACGGGGGATTACGTTTGTATCGAGGAACGGCCACTAGTATATCCTCTTAAGTCATCACTGGCAACACACTTGTCCTTGAAGTAGTATGGATTTTATTTTGAGTAAATCGAGAAATTACCACAAAATTTGACAAAAAAAACACAAAAATAAGAAATTCCTTTTTTTGTATTTGGAGTGTTTATTCGCGATGTTTTTATTGATTAACATTGGCAATCCTTTGCAGTTACAATACCGTTTATTTCAAATGTATAGAGAGCCTATAGGACGCGAGATGTCTCTTTTTGTTTAGATAATGACAACCATATTCAATGGATGTTTAATAACATTTTTTTTTTTTTATATAAAAAATAAAATGTATTTTTTGGCAATAAAATGGCATCTTGTTTCATCCGTAGCGTTTGTGCACTTTATCTAGGGATACCAATATGTTGTTTTAAAATTGCGTATTTTTTTTGCATATATTTTTTTATTATTGACGATAGACGGGCATTTGACCGATATCACACCTGCTGTTAAGTGACGATGCGGCCGAGGATGTATCATGCCCGTCTAGAAACAGCCTATTTATTATTATTATTTTTATTGAAAATTCATTCCTACAAACTACCTCACTATAAATCAGTTTGAATGTATGTAATCCATATAAGCAATCCACTATAAACCCACCTGTTGTCGGATATAAAAGTATACTGCGACCGTGACACACGTTTTACGATTCCCTTACTTTATTTCTACTAGATCATATGATAGGTGACCGTAAATATTTACGGGATAACTTTGTTTATGTGAAATGGAATTTAATTAACATATTAGACGATATAAGCTAAAACCCGCCTGCCAAGCGTGGCGATTACGGCATTTCCCTCCAATGAAAAAGTACAAACTGAGACGTGGTCACTCACAATGCGCCTAATAAGAAGGCTCAAAGTCACTCAAAGGGCAATGGAGCGAGCTATGCTCGGAGTCTTCATGCGTGATCGAATCCGAAATGAGGAGATCCGCAGGAGAACCAAGGTTGTCGACATAGCTCGTAGAACCGACGGCCGCTGGGGCAGAAAGGTTCTCGAGTGGCGACCGCATACAGCAGCGTAGGGAGGTCCCGAACAAGATAGACCGATGATGTAGTGAAGATCGCGGGAAACCGTTGGATGAGGGTGGCGCGCGACCGGTCGTTATGGAGATCCTTGAGGGAGGCCTTTGTCTAGCAGTGGACGTCCTTGGGCTGATATGATGATGAAGCTAAACCTGCATAAGAAATCCCAAGGGAACAAAATAGTATAATGAATTATCTACTCCAGTATAACGTTACTCTAACGATTTACTCGATGATTAACTTCAATTTTGCTTCACCACGCTAATCTATTTTTTTTTGTAATTATCTTTATACTGGCACATCACATACTTTTGCAATAACGCCAATGTATTTCAGCCTCGCTTTGACTCGCGGTAATGTGTAGTGCTTAGGGTTTCTGGTCGACAATTTTCAAAGCGAGAATTCCCGGGAAATCTAGCCTGACTCTGACGAGAAAAATAGCCTCGAGAAATTGAGAAATGTCTCAAAATTTCTAGAAGTGAATTTCAGACTCTATTGGACTTGTGTATCGTGAAAAGACTGTGATAATAAGTGAAGAAAATTTACTGTATCTATTTGTTGATTGTTCGAATACTGTTATTAATAATTCTGTAAGAGTATGAAACTCAAAAGTATTACTTGAGAGGGTAAAATAGGGAATATGCGTGGATTTTTATTTTTGCGTTATTGAAAGTTAAAATTAAAAGCTCAATCATATAACAAACAATACACAATTTTTTTTTCGAGTATAAAAATGACCAAGATATAAGCCATCAAACATTTAGTTCTATCTCTTTCTAGCAAAATAGAATTTAATATAGAGTTTATATGGCCGGAGTGCATTATGACGTTATAGTTCATGTCGGACCTCTCTCTCAAATCGCTGTCTAATTAGTAGTTTAAAATGCCTATATCATGCGTATTTCTTGGCCGACTTTAATTGTAATTTGACTTTTTGAAATTGTGTTTACGGTATTTTGATATTTTGTTAAGAAAAGCGATAAAAAAAATCACGCATGTACCCTATTATCTATAGTCAGAAAATAAAATATTGTGATTTGGATTTTTATTAAAGAATTAAAGATTCTCATTTATTTAGTTGATAGTAAAAATGTTTAGTACATAGCAAAAGCATATGCATGTGTAACCGTAATATGATTTAGTAAATAGTTCGTATTAGTTATTTCAGCAACAAAATAACGGATAGATGTATTTTTTTTCTTTCTCATCAAGTGCTACTGGAATGCATCAGCATAGCTAAATAACGGGGCTGAAATCCTCAGAGCACCGAGGTTAGTCTGAGAAGCCTGTGGAGACACCAGATCCTGTGCTTCTGGGCAGAGTCAGGTTGGCTAAACTGTTAATGACACATCCCCTAGGTACAATGACCAGAAATTTTCATAATTTTATCACCACAGCGATAATTTATATGTAATTTTTTGTGACACTGACGAATTGATACCTTTCTTAATTCAACTGTCAGTTATATTGCAAACCGAATAACTGAGGTAAAGAAATATTAATTATTATTTATCTTATAATAAATACCAGGTTACTTGCCTTTCGTTTATTTTACATGCTTAATAAAGAACGGTCATTATGAAACGACAAAATTCAGTTTTGGTTGTAATTTTAATTTGAATACAAAACAAATATTCTATGCTATATTCTCTTACTATAATTATGAACGTGATTTCACCTTTTCGGTCTGTCTGCAATATCAAATGAGCCGACTATTTTCATAACCTCACATTAAATCAATTCTAGAATTATAAAATCAACCACAATTAGTTAAGCTTAAAGTTCACATTGAAAAACATCGTGAAATGAAAATGCGTATTTAAGATAGTTATCAGTAGTTATAGTCTGGGGCTTAAGAACTTTTGATTAAACTTACTCCCTTAAGAGGTGAAAAAGTAAATTAATTGTGTTGATTCGTCCAAGTTATTAAAAGCAAACAGAAAAATAATGGTAATTAAGTTAGTTTTGAAACTAAGAAAAGATATTCAAAAAGATAATGTGCTTGTATTTATTACAAACTAGAAGGTGACCGGAACTTCAGTCGCGGAAAAGTAAAAGTCTACCCTCTTTTTTACTTCAGCTTAATTGTATAAAAAGTATCCTATAACCCGAGTACCACAAATAAATGAAATCTGTTTAGTCGTTTTGACACGATGAAGCCACAATGACACAAACAAACTTACAAAAATCGATTCAGTGACCTTCAAATAGACCGTAAAATTTATTCATTTTAAAATATCTTCAATGTACAACTTTATAATATTATTAAAGAGTAGAAGACGCCTGCAACTTCGTTCGCGGAGGAGAAAAAGTCATAACCCCTCTTTTTTTCTTAAGCGTTGTCGGGTAAGAAGTATTCTATAACCGTCTGGAGATACAAAGCTACCCGTGTACCAAAACTAGTTGAAATCCGTTAAGTCGCTGGCTCAAAGGTAAATACTGGCGAAATTGCCGCGTTGTATTGCTAATAAGGAAATCCTCCACCGGAGCAGGGGTCCACACCCACGATCCTTCAGCCGTTGCGCCAGGTCTGCGCAAAATTCCGAGCTCACCGCGACATGGGCCGCCGGTCTCCATGGCCACTGGGACAATCTCGTACACTGGCTCCAGGTTGCTGTACTTTGCGTGCTTGAGTTTCGCGGTAGTTTCGGTAGCACCGGCAGGTGTTGTGTCAACCAAGTGAGACGGAGTAAAAGTGATGCAAATTGCGTCCCACAGTAGGCTTCACAAAATTATTAGATATTCGGTAATTCGGATTTTCTTAAAGATGTTTTGTTTGTAACGGCCGCTAGTAATAATCTAGTGTGAATTTGCAACCCACTCTACCAAACCCTACTAATATAACACTTTAAGCGCTGAACGGATTTCGAAAAACCGGCCACGAGCATGTTTGACCTTGCTCAGTGTAGGGTTCCGTAGCCGTTACTACAAAGAAATGCATTACAGATGAAAATAATACGATGTGAAAAAGTGCACCCACAAAAGAGCATATTTAGGCACTTACGTCCTTTTGCTTTGAAACGTAGTTCTTACCAATCATGTTGATAAAAATTTTCGTTAAAAGCATTTACTGAGTCATGGATGTTTTTCTATGTATATAAGTAATATATCTATTAAATATATCGTCGTCTAGTACCCATAACACAAGCCTTATTGAGCTTACCATGGGACTAGAGCGATTTGTGTAAAATTGTCCCGTAATATTTATTTATTTATTTATTATTTATTTATTTATCGAGCTTTGTTTTTTTTTACTTATTTTATTGGACATTCGGTTTAGAAGATAGAGGGGGGAGACACAATTTATGTAACTTTCGGGTCACAAAATCAAAAAAAAATTAGAGCCCTCAAAATATTTTAAAAATGAAAATGAAAAAAGTGTTTAGTGACTCCACCACAAATTATCCCACCATTATTTATATTTATTCATACTTATATCTAATGTGGTCTAGACTCGTGCCTGAACTAGGGGGAAACCTGTATGTCACGTCACCAGGTCTCCAGACCTCAGATATATACAGCTATGGAAATAATGGATGCATAGTTAACAGCAGATTGCAACGGAGGAGTAGAAAAACAATACAGTGAAATAAAATAAAAATTCTATAAAGACCCCAAAATATTTTTAAAATAACTGTCCAAATATGTGCCCACACATGTGATAGTTTGCGCTCCTCCCACTATCGACATTCGCTTGTCCTTACCCCATTTACTTGAGGTCGGCACAGCATGTTTTTTTTCTTCCATACTTCTCTATCACTCGTCATCTCGACACTCACATCATTCCTGTTCATGTCATCTCTCACGCAATCCATCCACCTTTTTCTCGGTCTACCTCTCCTCGTACATCCCTCCACATGCATATGCGCTCCTCCCACTGAATCAAAGATAAAGAGGCCTCAGCCAGACCTATCCAGTCAACTTTCTAGCTCGTCAACGTTTCCACTTCGTCCACGTTTTATTCCTAAATTGACAAGTTCCTATCTCGTCTACATTCTCGAAAGGTATCACTTCCTATTTCGTCATCAAGTGGTCATTTCCACGAGCTCATTCCTAAGTTGGCCAGTTTCCCGACTCGTCCACATCCTCTCTCGTTGGCTGTAGGAATGTCGAATAGTAGTCTGTCGTCGAGTTAAAATGGAGACGAGTTGGGAATGCGGATTTTGGACGAATTAAGAAAATGTGGATGAATTGGAAATGTGAATAAAATAGGAAATAGACGATTGGAAATGTAAACTTGATAGGATACTGGACGAAATGGGAATAATAATTACTCTATTAACCACTCTTGCGAGAAATCTCAACTAGGCAATGATAGGCTTCGCGCTATTAGATACTATACTAAATCGATCATTCACATAATTAGGGTCGTTGTGGCAACAGTGAGTCAAGTGAGCACACCAGGTCAGCATCATATTGGACAGAAATAATAGGGCAATAGCTGCGTCTTTCTCACATAAGAAGCGCGGGTCCACATGTGCCTGTCTATACTAGTCAGTGCCCCGCTCGGAGCGGCAAAGTACGTTGTGGAAGTAAATTTGTGTTTGACGGTGCAAAAGTAAAAAAACCAGGTAAGTTTTGTTGTTTTCTTCTTCCGTAGCTATTAATCTTATTTACTAAGTTATTGTTTCTATAAAATAAGTCGTTATTAACGTTTCATTTGACAGTAAGACAGGTATTGCTATCACAGTAAAAGTTTCTGTTATTGCATCAAAAATTTGAAATGGCGTGGTGGGTACACAATGGGTCGTTTCCAAAGTGGGCACAGTGAATCGCGACCTACTGTGTATATCTATCATCGAATATCTGAATAACATTATAATATAATGTCTGTTTTTTTCTTTCAGAATGCCTAAAAAGCGAACATTTTGTAGGAAAATAGTAAACCACTCGGCAGAAGATATGACTAAAGCTCTTTGTTATAATATTGAAGAGTTACTTTTATTGTTTTTAATTAATTAGTATTTTGGCTGTTTATTGTGATCTCATGTTAAGTTTAATAACTTACTATGTTCTAAGTGTATTCTTAAATATTGATTGCATACTAATTAATAAAAATATAAACAATAACATGTTTGTTTATATTAAGATACCCTTCTGATTCACCGTGCGTTCATTGTGTCCACCTTTGAGGGCACAGTGGGTCAATGTCCACTTTTAAAAAAACTATTTTTTTTCGAAATCTAGCAGATATTATTAAAAGACTCTAAAGAATAAAATGCAGCTAAATAGCTGATCTTTATTTCATTTGAGTTTTAAATTAATAGCTTCTATAGTTTCGGAGCTGTGTGCCTCTAAAAAAAAGGTGATCCACTGTTGCCACAATTACCCCACTTCGTCGCTATTATATGTAAGTAGTTGTTAAATATACAAAATCGTTCAGTGACATTTACAAATAGGAAGGTAAAAACAAAAAACTTTTTACAACTTATTTATTAAAATGTAAAAAAAAATGTATATAAATTATATATACATACATTAATGCCTGTACATTGAAGATATTTAAAAAAGCGAAACGAGATTCCTTCGCAAGTAACCTTCAAATAGCCCGTTTTGAAAATATCTTCAATGTATGTACAGTCATTTTTTTATAGTCTTATAATACATAGACGAGTTTGCGAGTGATGTCTCTGACATGGTGTGAAGTGTAACATAACCTCTGCCTATAATTATACGGCTTTGCGAAGGAGATAATTAAGCATATGGGTAGAAATTACATGTGCTTAAAATGTATTATGAAACCTGGCAAGTACGAATCGAAAAAGGAATTGAAGGAGTAAAGGTTTTAGTTTACTTACAACACAATAAACAATTATTTAATGCAAACCAAAAATACAAACATTACAATTGAGCCTTAACTTAAGCTACGGTGAACAATAGGCTGTCTTATTGCTAAAGAGCGATTTCTTCCATACAACCTTTAGGTAACAGATATTTAAAAAAAATGCCAGGAATGAGTGAGTAGGCGGTGAGATAAGAACTCATAAATACATACTCACGCCTGTATTCCACTGGGGTAGACAGAGACTACCTAATGCCAGACTACGGTCCTATCACACTTCTTTAAGAAAATAAATAAATAAAGTAAAAGGTGAGATGAAATTATAAATAAATAAAACACACAAATTACTTAAAATAATTAGGTACCTAATTAATAATCGTTGAAACGGTATTAAAATGCTAATGATTTTTAAACGACTGAACAAATTTTCTTGAATATTATTAGCTAAGTATCCCATCGATACTTAGGATGTTTAATCACCAATGACTCCAGATGTAACTCAGATATCGTTTCCAGAATTGCAATTTTAAAAAGAGCCTTTAATAACAAGAAACATCTTTTAAATGCAAATATAGCAAGAAAGGTTCGGAAACGACTAATATAAGTGTACATTTGGAGTATTGCACAATACGGCAGTGAAACGTAGACATTGACACAAGAAGATAAAGAAAAGCTGGAAGCATTCGAGATGTGGTGCTGGACGAGAATGGAAACAATCAGCTGGACAGAGAAAAAATCTAATGAAGAAGTATTAAGAATGGTAGAGGAGAAAAGATGCTTGTTAAGAACCATTGAAACCAGAAGAGGGAAGATGATGGGGCACTTGATACGACATGACGGGTTCTTTAAAAACATCATAGAAGGAAAAGTTGAAGGGAAGAGAGGAAGAGGAAGACCCAGGCGCACCTATTTTGCACATGTAAAGGAAAAAGTAAACGTCAGGTCGTACCAAGAAGTCAAGTCTCTGGCTGAAGACAGAGAGAAGTGGCAGTTACTCCACCGACAAGAGCGTAGCTCTTATATGAAATGATGATCCCATCGATCACATCTCTTTTCAAACTCAAGGAACTAAATCAAAATCAGTCTATCCGTTCCAAGAGCTTCGAAACCACAGACAGACACGCAGTCTCACTTTTTTTAGGAAATGTCTTTAATGTTAAAGGCTGGGCGCCGCAAGTATGCTCTTTTCGTTGCGCAATCCTCCTCGATTCTTTGTTGGTGACCACGCCAACAAGGTCTATGGGACTTTGTCTCCCCGATAATGTTAAGATCAGCCATAGGGTTTCCAAACCCGGGATTTTTAGTATGGAAGATCCCGGGATCCCGGTATCTTTCATACTATAAATCCCGGGATTGGAAGCCCTACTCAGCCACATCGTTCCTCTTCAGCTGGATCTCTTCCTCACTGGTATTAATATAATTAAATAATTAGCTAATTTTTTGTATTTCCCAAGGGACCTACGGATCCCTAAAATATTTTTCTTTTAATGTAGCTCTGTCACCTAGTGGGTAGGCAGTAATTACATTAAAATTACTAACGTAAGTGTTAATTTGAAGTAATTTACTGCGCAGTGCGGTTCGATCATTTCTTACAAACAACTGCATACGTACTGCACTGTGCACAGCCATGACTAGGTAACTTTTAAAAATTATACTTGATATTTTTTTACCTTTTTTCACTAGCCTATGTGTGTGTCCCAGTTATCTGCCGAATTATTTTTCGCTGAATGTTTCATTTGCCAACTGTTTCATTTTTTTCGGAACTTTCATAAAAAAAACCTAACCTAATTCAAATATTTTATACTATATCTGTCTATAAAGCCAAAGAAAATACACTTCGAACAATTTTTGGTTTCGGTGAAATTCTAGTGTTGGGAAATGAAACAGTTGACAAATGAAACACTAGGCAAAAAAATTATTCGGCGAAATGGCACATTGGCTGCGCAAAGACCTCTCTTCTGGATTGCCTCAATTCCTTATTCGTGGCAGACTCGGGCCAGTCAGTTTGAAACACGTCTAGATCATCCCGCCATCTCTGTCTAGGCCTGCCTCGACACCGCCGCCAACCTCGTCAGCACCCACTTCGTCCCTAAATGGGCCCACCTGTCCGGGTGTATGCGAAAAAACCGCCAGGCTCAAGTGGAAATCAGCCACGTAAATCCCTCTTGAGCCTGGCGAGTTTTTCTCCAAAGCATTTTTTTTATACAAAAGCAATATTTCAGAATGAATGAACGAATCGATCCACGAAGTGTTTCTTATGAAACTTATTATTAACATAAAAAGCACTACCTGGACCAAAATTAACAACATTTTTTTAACCAGATATTTCACTGATGAAATCGAATAGAGCTTTACACATTCAATGGAATATAACCACAATTGTCAATTTTCTAAAATGTTCTGATTTCATATAAAAAAAACCGGCCAAGAGCATGTCGGACTATGCTCAATGTAGGATTCCGCAGCCGTTTATACAAAAAAATGCACTACAGATGAAAAAAATACGATGTGAAAAAAACACTAACAAAAGAGCGTATCTTCTTATTACGTCTTTTTGCTGAGAAGCGCAGTTTTTTAGCAATAACTTAAAAACGGTATGTCCGATCATGTTGAAAACAATTTTTTTTTATATTTGTGTATTTTTCCATATTTTTTTTACTACCACAATTTTTGCTACTTTCGGAGCGAATATTTCCGAAAATATTCACATTTTTAGAAGATCTTTCGAATGATGTGCCACACATTGATATTTGCTGATTTTTCTTTTTCAGTTTTGGGTACATGTATGGAGTGCCTCCCCTAGAAATATATATTTTTTTAATTTAACTCTCAAACTAAGTAGTGGCTTACACAAGACACCAATGTTTCAAATTTCATCAATATACATCTTATAGTTTTTGAGTAAAATACCTGTGACATACGGACGGAGGGACAGACGGACGGACGGACATGACGAAACTTTAAGGGTTCCGTTTTTGCCATTTTGGCTACGGAACCCAAAAATACATTTCAAAATTTCCTCATTTTACACTCAAGAGCAAAATTTCGGGTCAGTAAAATATATATACTTCCTACAATAGTGCGGGGTTCCAAAGCTTTTTAATCCCGTCATGATCTTTATTAAATTTTTCATCTAATTAGCAAAAAATCCTCTAAAAAAATAACGTTTTCAGCTCTAAATCCGACTCGTTTAAAACTCGACCCATGAAAAATAAAAATGTTAACGGAGCGAGATATTGCAAAAATTGTAATTTTTCAATGTTCATATTTTTATACTAAGATGACGGAAATTGCTAATACAGTTGAGTATTCCGAATAGTAGGTATATTATGTAAATAAAACTAGTGTCAAATAATTTAAAAAAGCTATTGCTATTATATAAATTTGGTATGACTAGAAATGATTGCTCTTGAGAAAAGAGCGTAGACGGCAAATACGAGTAGAGCGCACGTGACAGCCACAGCGTAGAAAATCATACAGAAGGAAAGCACTATTATTACAGAGACTAATTTGCTATAGAAAATTGAAATGCTTGTGCGCTGTGACAGTCACTAATGGGTGTCGGCGTAATATTACTTGGAAAATTGAAGCTTGTAATAGGGATGTCGACAACATTTTTATTTTTTTTATTGAGACAAAATTTGCAGCACAAATTACAGTATTAGTTTGATATCCTTTTTCTGTTGTATGTTATAAAACGACCTTTTAATAATATAAATATTGGTGAAAAACTACTTCAATCTCATAAAATAAGTTTTTAATATGCTCCCTTTAAGTTCGAGTTTTAGTTGTAAGATGTATTTTAAATGTGTAAAACGATCACTACCCCCTGGTGACCAACGTCACGGAGTTAACTCTATTGCTCCGTGGCATTAAGCTGAGTGGCGACCTTTTTAGCACTTCTTTTGTTTTATTAATGTTATTGTTACGAAATTGTCTGTAACGGTGCTAAATAAATATATTTCTTTCTTTCTTTCTTTCTAAAAACTCCCCGAGATACAACAATGTTAAAGTCACATTTTTGGACTTTCCCAAAAAAACGTTCCATACTAGAAACGTATGACGTATAACGATGGGGACATTAAGAACTTTGTTTTGCAGCTATGTTAAAACTTGCGTTTATCGAAACGGTTTCATAACAAAACATACCGTACATTTTATGGGCTAGTCAATGGTATAAATAGTTATTAATATTTCCATACTTGAAAACTGGGGCCTTCCACCCAACTTTAAAGGCTCATATTACAAGTTACACACTGGATACCGAACTCAATTTTGTTTTTTGGATTTCTATAATATTATTTCAATACATTCAACATCCTTATTATACATAGATCCGAGTCGCATCGACGTTTCCAGAAAGGTATAAGCGGTACTGTAAAAATGAAATGAAGTCAACAAGTTGTGATTTCCCCTATCTTCAATTTTGGAATTGGGCATATAAATTGTTTTTGATTATGAATCAGGGCCGTCAGAGTTTGTATCTACCCTTGCTCGTTCTTCTTGTTGTCTCATCCCCTAGGGTTTTGAAGGAATTAATTTTGTACAAAACTTAATACAAGATGTACTTATTCAATTAATAAAGTAAAATAAATCCATATTTTATTTAGAATACAAATTTTGTGGTTCTTAATGAGGGAAAATTAACACCACATTATTATCTAGAGTCGCATCAAAAGTAAGCGATAATTGTAGTATGCAATTTGACATATGACGATAGTAAAATTGTCAGCTACTTTTGATGTTAACTGTACTCCTTGTCGTTTCTGAAAACGGTAATGTTTCTCGCACTACCTGGACTCGCGCAAATGTGTAAATTGTGTAGTACTGGTAAAATACTTAAGCTATAAAATAATATAGACATATCTCGGTTGTAAAACCCTGTAAAACTGTGGATTTTCTACTCCTTTAAAGATTTTTATATTATAACTTGTTGAATAAAAATTGTCACGTCATAGTACATCGTTTATATATTAGGTTTAATATTGCCTAAATAGGAGTATACACGGTGCCCGCGAGAAATGGGAAAGATTTTAACCAGGAATTCCTGAGGCCATTGGGAGTAAAAACGAATGCGTGGTTAAAATCTTTCCCATCCTCGCACGCACCATGTAGATAGGATGACTAGTGGAGACTGGCTGTTTGTCTTGGCGGAATGCTTATCTCTCAATTTGTATCGTACATTTTATTAAGGTGTATCATTGAGTAAGAGTACAATATTGTGTTTAATGAAAGACAACCTTAAATGTTTACGTTTCAGTACTCCAGAAGAAATATTCTCTCTGAACTACATGAAAACGCTCATGTTCTTCTTAAATAGTGTCGGCGGTTGGCCGCATAGTGCCTTCGAAGGTCCAAGTACAGCGTCCAAAATCTCCACCGTGATCCGCAGTATACTGATCGTATGGACAGCTTCCGCAGTGTCCAGTACGATTATGTATGTGAGGAAGCACGTTAATAGTGATTTGGGGCAATCATATGTTAACATTTTGATGGCGAGCGTTTGTTTTGTAAGTATAATATTGTTTATAATCAAAATCAGAACCTTGTAGTTCGCACTACAGTTAATAGGTACTCGTAATACATATTTCTAGTTCAGATCAAAGGTGAGACTAGAATAGGCCCCTTTTTTTAAAGTGTAGGTATGTATAATTATGTACATCAACTTTTTTTCAGCATAGGTTTATCTTACTTAAAATCGTTTTTAGATGTGAACCTTATAGAGAAGAGTGTTATACAATATTTTATGTGGAAAATTATTTTTACAGCGCGTCACTTTCATAGATAGTCATCGCTCTGAGAAAAGCAGTTGATGTACACTTTAATGCTCAATAGCGGTGCGGGGTGGAGGGGGGCCACGGAGTGGGGCGATATGGCAAAATGTTATTTAATTTATGTGATAATTATTATTCATCATTGTACAGCATTACAACCGTGCCGCGCCTGTCCGCTCTGCGCCGGTGTAGTTGGGCTCCATCCATCTTTATACTGTAACATACCGAAAAAGCACGTGTCTTATTTTACACTGCCAGAAATTACAGATACGTCAGGCCAGCCAGACAGACTAAACAGTTTTTTATTAATCATTCTACAATTATTTCAATCTAGGAGTACTTACATCGCCGTAGTATTTCGTTCTAATTTAACTTGACGTTACAAATATCTTATCTCAGTATTAGTTATAAATGATTAATCCTGTATTATATTATACAAAATATTTATTTTACAGCAAAGATTATTCCTGCCTTTTCAAAGAAAATTCTGTTTAGTCGTTAAGCAGTTTATTTCAGAGTTTCATATGATACACTACAAGCATAAGACATATTTCGCGGTACAGGTAAATTAATACATTTCAATATACTTACATATATATATATATATATATATATATATTCTAATTAATTCAAATTACAGGCATCTATTTAACAATACGTTTAACTATTACCGGTCAATGTAAATATATATATCAGAAATACTGCACCTTTATTTTACTAAATTGCCTCAGTTTCCAATAGGGAATATGCATGAATGTTTATTTTTGTTTTACTAAAAGCTCATTCATGCACAAACAGTAGACAAAATATTATTTCTAGCAAAACAGAATTTAATATGGAGTTTATATGGCCGGAGTGCACTGCGACGTAACAGTATAATTATGTCGGACCTCTCTGTCAAATCGCTGTCTACTTAGTAGTTTAAAATTCCTATATCATGCGTATTTCTTGACCGATTTTAATTTAAATTTCACTTTTTTAAATCGTTTATATATATATCGTAAAAAAAAATTCAACTCGTGCTTCTCTCCGAAACCGAAAAAAACACACAATTTTGTTAAGCCAATGTGTAGAACCCAATAGGTTAGGTTTCATTGAAATTCCGAAAATTTTACTGTTTCCGAAAAAAACGAAGGTAATTGAAATATTTGAGAAAAGAAACAGTTTGGGAAACAATTCGCTAATTCATTAGTAGTTAACCTCAGAAACACGAATTATTACTGGAACTAATATTTTCTATTTTTCCAGGAATACGAACGGGTAAAAAAATATGCATAGTTGTATCAACAGTATGTTGCTCACAGGTGTTCCTAGTTGTCATTCTGTTTAACATAATGCCTCTTTATAAGAATTTTCAAACCGGCATGTTCACTGAACATAGAAACCAAAACGATACATTTCGACACCCCGTAGATTACGAGTTGCCTGTTATTGATCAGTATTATACAAATCGTGGTTACTACATAGTTTTTATTATAAATTGGTACGTCACGTATTACACAGCTTCCGCGATCTGTAGTTTTGACCTCTTAGTTTTTATTATGGTGTTTCATATTTGGGGCCGTTTGAATATTCTGATCCACGATCTGGAATCCTTTTCGCGACCGAGCCCTGAGTTTTTTGAGAAGCCCGCTCCAACTCGAATGACACAAGAAGATTTTTTTTACCGGTTAAAGGATGTTGTCAGTCATCACCAAATGATTAAAGAGTAAGTGGATCTTTATTTCAATTTAATGTAAGGACTTTTTTTGAATATATGTGTAAAATCCATACTAATATTATAAATGTGAAAGTGTGTCTGTCTGTCTGTCTGTCTGTCACCTCTTCACGCTTAAACCGCTGAACCGATTGGAATGAAATTTGGTATAGAGATAGTTTGAGTCCAGGAGAAAGGACATAGGCTACTTTTTATCCCGGGAAAAGTCATTTATCCGCGATAAATGAATTTAAGGCGGAAAAATCGTACGTTACACTGGTACGCAAAAACTACATAACAGATTTACGTAAAACTCTGCAGTAATATAGCTTAGATATCAGAATAGGACATAGGCTACAACTTTTGAGGGTATTCATTCATAAAAGGGGTTTTTTTTAACAATAAATGGAAAAACATGACCTTTTGTTCTTGTGACATTTTCATTTCTAAACAATTAATAAACAATTGGTAACCTAGCAACAGTAATAGTACCTACACGATTAAGCAAAGAACACACCTTCCGTATATGACGACTCATACAAATAAGAGTATAACTGAATATAGCCGGATAATAGCCCGTTGTACATTTTGGACTTGCGATCATCTCTGAATGATAAACATTTTGTTACAAAAATATGGTTTATAAATAAGATAAATACATAAAACGAGTTATTTTTAACAATAAATGGAAAATCATCACTTATTGTTAACTCTGAAGTGTTTATTCCGAAGAATTACAAAGAAATTGCTTTGAAACCAATATGACGCGTTAGTACCTGTTTGTGTAACTGGATGGCGTTAGTTGTAAACGATATCAACGCAGAAGTACTGAACTTAGAGACTTGCAATTTTTACAGTAGATTCAATATATAACGTAAACAAGGAACAAGATAGAATTTTTGGAAATTCATCTCCTAACGGGGTTAAATTGGGGTTGAAAGTTTGTATTGAAAATCTGTAATTATTTGAGTAACTGTTATAATATTTCGGGTATAATTTCTTCATTTTAAACTAAGAAAACTAATTTCAGCATTTTTAGAAAGTCATCCCTTGACGGTGTTTAATTGGGGTTGAAAATGTGTATGGAAAATGTGTAATTATTTAGTAACTGTTATGCTATTTCACGTAAAGACTCTTAATTTAAAACTAAGAAAACTAATTTCAGCATTCTTGGAATTTCAGCCCTGAAAGGGTTAAAATAAGGGGTAACAGTCTGGGACAAAAGTACGATGGCGCATAGAGGGTGTTGTGAAGCGCTATATAGGAACTTAGAAAGATATAAGAGGGAACGAAGTTATGATGGGTGGAGTCACTATGTTGTTAGCTGGAGACTTTTGTCAGACTCTGCCTGTATTTCCGTGGGGAACTTGAGCTGATGAAGTTAAAACTTGCATTAAGGCTTCAAATATTTGGCCTATATAAAAAAAACGCCACCTTAAGATAATTATGCGAGTGCACCTCAAGGGCGACATTTGCGCTGGAGAATTCTCCGACCTTCTTCTTAAAATGGAGAAGAGAATATCCCGAAACTGAGGGAAGGAATACAATCCCATTGGATCTCGCCTTAGTTCTGCGGAGCGTTGACGACCTAATTTCTCAAATTTACCCAGATGTTCAAAATCTACACAGCAAGTCCATGGATTGGTTGTATGAACGAGCGATTCTGCCACCTAAGAACGACCAGGCTCCCGTTATTAAAAGCATTTTATTGAAGACGTTCAAAGGTTCAGAATACGAATACAAGTCTGTAGACTCGATCTGTAGTGAACACGGATGATGCCATAAACTATCGCGTAGAGTTTTTAAATGCACTTAACCCACCCGGCCTACCTTCTCATATACTTATCTTAAAAGTGGGTGCTCGAGTAATATTGCTGCGAAATTTAAATCAGCCCAAGTTGTGCAATGGAACCAGGCTGCGTGTGAAAGCCTTACATAAAAACTTTATAGAAGCCATTGTAATTACTGGCTGTGCTCAAGGTGAATTTGTGTACATATCCCGGATAACATTTATACCCTCGGAATACCCATTCGAATTTAAAAGGCTGCAGCTCCCCCTTTAGGTCTGTTTCGCGATGACGATCAATAAGTCTCAGGGTGAGTCAGTGAAAACAGCAGGAGTAGATCTTAGCGGGGACTGCTTCTCGCACGGCCAGTTTTACGTAGCTTGCTCGAGGGCAAGCTATCCACGCAGCTTGATCGGGTCTGTTTATATGGTATATAAAGAAATACTGCAAAACTTACCTAATGATCAATATTATCAATAGTTCAAACTCAATTGTCCAATTATATCTGTTATTTTTTTCAAATTACAGGTATATAACAAAGTAACGTGACTTTTAACTATTGACAGACAATGCATAGCCTAAACTGCCGACGGTAGGAATACGAAAATTGAAACACATATTCCGTTAGAGAAGGATTTTTTGAAATTCGAGCTATACGCAGACGAAGTCGCGGGCAAAAGCTAGTTTGTAATATATGTGTCATTTATGAGCCGCTATATAATTTTGTGTTTTTTTTTATCTAGGAGGTCACTCCATACTTTTATAACGAAAAGTGATTTTTTTTACAACGAACCTCAACGTGGCACATATTTTGACAGGTCATTTAAAATTTTTGAAGGTTGTTAACCAAATTTTAGATTAAGTCAATATTTTTCGAAATAATCGCTCCGAAACATACAGAAAATATACCCCCCGCCATTTGCAAAACATACGCCCAAAAAATATTACATTCCACGAAATAATTAGGAATAACCGAACTATAACAAAACGACTATAATGAAATTAGTTACTTATTTAAGAATCGATTTGACCAACGTTGTAAGTCTTATTCCTATAATAGATCATTACTTACTCGTGAGTGTCGCGAGTAAACCCATTTTACGATACACCAATATTCAACCTTAATATAAAATCTCTACACTAGAGTACAATCTTATACCGCCAATATCGGCTGAGTAAACTGTTAGACGTAGATAAGTATTGTCATTGTCACTTTCAACTGAATTCCATACTTATTGCCCAAACAATTTTGAAAAATACGCAGCATCATTGATCTAGCATGGGACAAACTTGTCTATCTTGCTTGGGGTGCATTACGATTTCATTCAATTCATTCGTTCAACGTTACCGAGTAACTATGCGAGAGTAAGTTATCCGTTGACTAGTGTGCTGAAACGAAATTGAAGTTAACCATCGACTTAACCGTTAGAGTAAAGTTGTACTGGGGTAATACTCTCGTGTAAATTAAATGTTTGTAAAATCGGCCCTCTGTCTTATTTATTATCTATTATTTTTACCCATTTTAAGTACTATAAAGAATTTCCTTCCAGATTTATGATGAACACTTCCGAAGCGTTCAGTGGCACGTTGTGTTTCTACCTCATATTCCACCAGCTCTGTGGCTGTGTCCTGCTGTTGAAGTGTTCTTCGCTGGTAAGATTTTCACTGTAAGACAATTGACAAAATAGAACCCTGAGCCAATGGAATCGTGTCAATTAACAGTAAACGTCAATCCATCCATCCATACTTATTAATATTATAAATGCGAAAGTAACTCTGTCTGTCTGTTACCTTTTGACGCTTAAACCGCTCCGGTGTTCCGCGATCCCTTAGGGGGTCCTGAGGCCTCTTAAAGGACATCGCGGTCACATTCATTTAGACTCAGTATTTGTAACATTTAGTCAGTGTGTGCACATAGAAAAGATTATTATAATAAGACAAAAATAGAAAAGGAGGTCGTGATTTTTTTTCCATTACGGTCACGTCATGAAATGGTTCAGAAACACTGCCGTAAAGAATAGTGTAATCACGCAGTCGATAGCATCGCGTGGAAAAAGGCCTCCGCCTGTGATACATTTAAATAGGTTTAAACAGACAAAATGGCGTTGACGTGTTTATTCTTGTTCCAGGACCCTTCCTCATTAGGGCAATATGGTATGGTGACATTTATCATATTTAACCAACTAATACAAACATCAGTGATTTTCGAACTCATCACTTCAAAGGTTTGGTACTATTTTGTATATATATGCCTGACTTAAAAGGTTTATAATGTATACTAAAAGTTGTAAAAATGAAATGTCTGTACATTCAAGATATTTCCAAATAGTTCATCATCATCATCGTAGCGTTTTCCCGGTTGCGACTTCAGATCGAGTTCCACTTTCCGGGATGTTCTTCTCCGCTTCACACGGTTTTCTGCATGCTTAGCTGTAAGGCCGTTGGCACGCATGACATCCTTGGCGCCATGAAGCCAGCGTCTCTTGAGTCTTTTTTTTTTATGGCAGATGGGGGCAAACGAGCAGACGGGTTGCCTGATGGTAAGCGATCACCGTCACCCATAGACACTTGCATCACCAGAGGAGTCACAAGTGCGTTGCCGGCCTTTCTGGTGGGAGTACGCTCTTTTCTTGAAGGTTTGAAGATCGCATCGGTCCGGAAATACTGTGCCTGACTTAAAAGGTTTATAATGTATACTAAAAGTTGTAAAAATGAAATGTCTGTACATTCAAGATATTTCCAAATAGTTCATCATCATCATCGTAGCGTTTTCCCGGTTGCGACTTCAGATCGAGTTCCACTTTCCGGGATGTTCTTCTCCGCTTCACACGGTTTTCTGCATGCTTAGCTGTAAGGCCGTTGGCACGCATGACATCCTTGGCGCCATGAAGCCAGCGTCTCTTGAGTCTTTTTTTTTATGGCAGATGGGGGCAAACGAGCAGACGGGTTGCCTGATGGTAAGCGATCACCGTCACCCATAGACACTTGCATCACCAGAGGAGTCACAAGTGCGTTGCCGGCCTTTCTGGTGGGAGTACGCTCTTTTCTTGAAGGTTTGAAGATCGCATCGGTCCGGTAATACTGCATGCGGCAATTTATTCCACAGTTCAGTCTTCCCCTTCTACCAGGCACCGGCAGAGGTGGCATGCTGGACATTTGTTTCCCATGTAACTTGCTGGTTTCCGTAAAACGTGGCTGCACCAACGTAGGCGACTCTCTTGCTGTTGTCTGCTATCTCTGACACTTCACACGGTTTTCTACATGCTTAGGTGTAAGGCCGTTGGCACGCATGTTATCCTTGGCCTCATCAAGCCAGCATTTCTTGAGTCTTCCCCTTCTACCAGGAACCGGCGAAATGGCATGCTGGACATTTGTTTCCCATGTAACTGGCTGGTTTCCGTAAAACGTGGCTGCACCAACGTAGGCAACTCTCTTGCAGTCTGCTATGTCACGGACATGAATACTGCCCCGGTAGCGTGAGTTCTCGACGCAGTCTGTCCGCACATCCAACGCATCATCTTTATTTCTGTGACAAGCAGTTCCTGCTTGTGCCGCTCAAGCCACGCCACGCAAGCAATGCCACGCTTCACTTCCATATTTCCCAATATGTGAAATGGACTATTTGAAAGTCACGGAATCATTTTTTTTACGTGTATGTGTGTGTGTGTATTATATGTATATATATACTAGAAGATGCCCGCAACTTCGTTCGCGGAGGAGAAAAAGTCATAACCCGGCGTTTTTTCTTCAGCGTAGTCGGGTAAAAAGTATACTATAACCATCTGGAGATACCCAGCTATCCGTGTACCAAAAATTGTGGAAATCTGTTTAGCCGATTTTGCGTGATGAAGCCACAACGACACATACAAACATACATAAAATCCAAAAAAAATATTTTTCGTTTTAGTGATCTCCAAATAGTCCGTAACAATCAAGTTTTTGAAAATATCTTCAAAGTACAGACATTTCATTTTTACGACTTTATAATAGTATAGATATATATGTATGTGTCTTTGTGTATTCCACACATCAAAGCGACTGAATAGATTGGACCATTTTTTGAACTTGGATTGTTTACACGAGGAGGGTTAAAAAATATTTTTACCCAACTACGCTGAAGCAAAAAAATAATAATTAAAAAAACAAAAAACCCGACTGCATAAAAAACTAAAAAGAAAAAAACTAGTCCCGTACCCTAGAAATTTGTTAAGTTATAATGGAAATCTTTCATGATTCACGATCGATACTCACAATATAACAAATAATAAATTCTAATATGGAACATAGCGATTTTAAACAGTCGGGACCCATTGTTGGGAAGATTTGAATCGATCTAGATTTCTTATGGGTCCCGACTGTTCAAAATCGCTATGTTCCATATTAGAATTTATTATTTGTTATATTGTGAGTATCGATCGTGAATCATGAAAGATTTCCATTATAACTTAACAAATTTCTAGGGTACTGGACTTGTTTTTTTCTTTTTAGTTTTTTATGCAGTCGGGTTTTTTGTTTTTTTCTTATTTATTTTTTAATGCTTTTTAGTTAAAATTATAAAAGTCAGTCAATTTCGCAATCTTTATCGTGGGGGTTATTGAGAAGCTTGCACAGATTTATTACAATACAATTAAATGAAAATTTAGTGAGAACGGCTTTCTAACAAATTTTAAATCGTTATAGTTCCTAACTGGTAATTGCAAATTAAAAATGATAAAAGAAACCTAATAATGATTTTTAAATCCCTATTCATTGATACCCCACTCGATATAGTACATCGATTTTCATTTTTTCTTTTTCACAATATGTCGGGCTCATTATCGCCATTTTGAGTTTTCATCATTTTCATGTCTTCAGTGACATTCGGACAGTTAAGACAAATCGATTGCCATAAAAATCATCAAAATCTGTCCACTCGTTTGGTCTCTAGAGTGCCAGATAGGAACAAACATACATACATACATACTTAGACTGATAAACACATTCCCACTCCTTTGCGTCGCACAGTCGGGTAACAAAGAGTTTCATGACTTTTGTCTCCTCCACGAACGAATTCCCTTCTAGCATTTAATATTACTTTAAGCTAATAAGCAAATTTTGATTTCTTTTTTTTTTATTCGAAAGGTAACTTTGATTGATAATTTGATATCTTATGAAGTGTATGAGCTTTTTTTGGTTTTATTTAATTCATTTTAATTGTGCTTTGTTAGGTTATAAATAACGAAACATACTTTGTGTCCAACCATATAATACGACCAAAATGGCAAAACTCAATTTTAACCGACTTAAAAAAATGAGGTTCGCAATTCGTCGGAACCTTTTTTTTATTATGTTCACCGATTACTTGAAGACTATTTGACCGATTTCAAAATATATTTTTATTTCAAAGGAGGTATCTCTAAGTTGGTCCCATATAATATTGGTGAAGATCTGATCATAACTACGGTAGACTGTAAAATTTGACCTGCCCCCTGACCAATTTGACATCATTCCTATTGGCCTGGTTGACCATAAGTTTACGTTTTTAGGGTGACAGCCTAGTTGACGTAGTCTACGGGCTACCATGGGAGAACATGGACGCCAGAAACAGAAGGATCGTCCTGATGTTCCTCAGAAACGTGCAGACATCTTTAGCCCTGAAGGCCGGTGGCATGGTGCCCGTTGGGGTTCTCACAATGTCTGCGGTACATAATGATCTTATGTAAAAAACCGGCCAAGGGCGAGTCGGACTCGTGCACCTAGGGTTCCATACAAAATATACGCTACAAACGACCGTATTTATAAAAATCTGTCTTAGCAGAGCCCTATGTAAAATGTACGCAGTGTTTGATCATTTTATATTGGTTACTAACATAGACAGACATAAAATCATACTGTTTTTATTATTTGTTGTTATAGCGGCAACACAATTACATCATCTGTGAAAATTTCAATTGTCTAGCTATCACGGTTCATGAGATACAGCCTGGTGACAGACGGACAGACAGACAGACAAGCGGATTCTTTGTAATATGAATATGAATATAAAAAGGCCTGCAAATTACGAAAACGTATACAAATGCGTGACACTAACAAGAGTGGGACTAGTCCCATTTGCCATAGCCTAGCCATAACGGCCATCCATCCATATTATTGATGACACGTTTGGCTCATTCAATCAATCAATCAACCAATCAAAATATTCTTTATTCAAGTAGGCCTAGTTACAAGCACTTTCGAAATGTCAGTTACATGAGAGTGAATGTTTGCTGGGAGACATACAATATGATCCTACATTTGCTGCAAGGATTAGGGAAAATCCTGAAAAACTTAATCAGACCCTTTAACTTAAGTATAATATTATTAATAAAATCATCATTTTAAAAATTAAAATAATCATTAAGATAAATCCCTAAAGGATTGTCAATAAAAAAGAAAAAAATAATAATCTAGAATGTGTCTAGAATAAAATTCTAAATGTCAAGAGTATATAAAACAATTAAGATTAAAATAATAATAATACCTTAGGTATTCGTTAAAATAATTATACATATACCTACATGACGCTATAATTTACATTAATCCCACGCGGCTTTATCATTCATGTGTGCTATAATAAGCTTTAGAAAATAATTTTCGTTTCACAATATTTCTTAATTTACCAATAGACAACTCTCTTATGCTGCTAGGAAGTTTATTTGGGTATATTTAAAATTGTTTTATTTAATTTTAGTATTTTTCTGACGACCCCATAAAGGTGATAATGACATTTTTATGTAGTTAGTTATAAGTATATTTTTAAATCAGCCTATCACAAATAATTATAGATAATGACATGTACCTTTTATCATCTGTGACATATCGTATACTATTATGATTTTATTGTTATTTTCGTTGTATTTGACGATCATAATTTAAATTCGTGTAAATTGACTTAAATGTAATTTATATTGTAATTTATATTATGAAATAAAGTAATCTAATCTATTATAAAACCTCACACCGTTACCCATGAATGATCTCCTTATTTTATGGAGCCTAGTAGCAGGCACTGCGAGCTTATGCTTATTTCTAGTATTAATATTATGTATATCACAGTTCTTCTTAAAGTGGGTAATATTTTTATGTACATACATAATATTCTCATAAATGTTTTGACAATGCACTGTCATTATATTAATTTCCTTAAACTTATCTCTAAGTGAGTCTCTATGGTTCATTTTATATATCGCACGAACAGCCCGTTTCTGCAGAACAAATAAAGTATTAATGTCGGAAGCACTGCCCCATAGTAAGATGCCATACGACATAATACTGTGGAAATAACTGAAATACACTAAGCGAGCCGTTACCACGTCTGTTAATTGACGGATCTTACTTACTGCAAAAGCTGCAGAACTCAGTCTATTCGAGAGATTAGCAATATGGGGACCCCATTGGAGCTTAGAATCTAATGTTATACCTAGAAAGACTGTACTATGAACTAGTTCCAGGTCCTCACCTTTAACACGTTTTACGTTACTCGTGACAAACTTAACACATTTAGTATTTTATTGGGTTGCACGTGGAGCTGATCTGTGACAACGGCCTACTAAGCTGGCGATCCCGGGTTCGAATCCCGGCCAGGGCAAGTGTTTTTATGATGAGCACGAATAGTAGTGATAACATGATAGCCGATAACATGGGGAAATGCGTATGTAGCGAAAACTTACTACCAGCTTAGCGGCACCCACTTAGCGGGTTCCCGGTCGTAAAAGTGTTGTTTTATGAAGGCATGCAAACCGCAGTCGTGTTCTAATTTTTAGTGATTTTTTTTTATTTTACACTCGCCAGTGTTATACCTTGATATCCAAAGTGGATGAGGATCTAATCTACTTTTTTTTTATTGCAGATTCTAAGAACATCATGCTCTTATTTCATCATGTTGAAAACATTCAATCAATAAAGATATATTCTATGAAGATTCTTGCACAGACCTGGTATTTATTTATTTAGTTAAACACATTACAGTAATAAATATGTAGTCGCATTGTATTGATTACGGGGGGATAGGTAGCAGTGGATCAGTGGGGGACAGTGGATCTTTGCGTATATTTCAGAGAAATAATAGATATTCACATTCTTCCTGGACTGAATTGAAAGACCGCCTGATCGCATCAACGTGCAAACAAGACAGATATGTAAATCCATTATTTCTCTAAAATATAAGCAATGATTGTTCCCCACTGATCCACTGGTCCCCACCGTCCCCTACTTTACATTTTAAGTCTTTCAGTACGGTAAGTAGGGGCCACATTGATGGCTAAAACTAAATGACTATTTATGTGGCATGCAAGATTTATTTACGGTAATATGTACTACATACTTTGCATGTAGGTTAGTTCGATAGGGACTATATTGTGTTCCTTGCGTCGGATTCAAATCATCCGGGTAATCATCAAGTTTAATTTTACAAGCTTTTATTTAACTTGTAATGAAACTATGAACTATGTTCAGGTAGAATCTTGCAAGTTAAATTTGACCTACTCGGAACAGGAAGGTGGGCATAGGAACTATGTAATAAAATAATTGAAACCTACCGAGTTTGGGCTCTTTAAAATCGTCTCGGTGATTAGTTGATGGATGTTCAAAGAACAAAACAGATGGCGATAAAATCTTGTCAAAAAATGTTTTTATTTTAAAGAAACTTATTTCATATTAACCCCCCGGGATGAACATAGGATGAAGATGCATGCATTTCACGTTAAACCAACACGGCAGTGTACCCAAAAACAGCCCCACCTGCTTTTTAATTATGTATGTATTAAATAACTTTTAGGTACAATAATGCAAATACATCTATCTTCTTACATCTTAATACGCTTTCCTCTAGTTATTGCTTACGTAGATGAAGTTATTTGACTTATTGATCTAATTCTTAAATTAATTAAATACTATGTTTTATTAAATGCTGTGTAACGCTTTTGTTTAGTGTGTTTTAATAAACCTACACCAACTGCAGCTACTTATTTGCTGCTAGAATGGGCAATACATTTCTTCATGTGTACTGCCTTGCAGAAGTTCAATAAAGATTGTTATTGTTGTCATCATAATCATCAGTCGAAACTACGGTCTTTTTATAAATTATCACAACACAACAGAACAATCAATTAATCGTGAAGAAATACGATTTATTAAATGACCTTATTGATAATTCTTCGACGTGGTAATTAATTCGACATCTGAACCGACACAGAATTGCCAACGCAAAGTAACTAATCATCTTTATAAGTGATTAAGTGTCATTTGTGTTGTGATAACAGACTATTACGTCAGACAAATTTGTAGGTGCAGGCATAGATCACCTTGAATCACTAAAAACCTATCTGCCGATCAGAGTTCTAGTAAGCTTTATACAAACCAAGCATATTAGCTCTGCAAGGACATCTGATCCACCCATCGCTAGTTCACTATTGTATCAATTTATTGTCAGATGACTATGACTGTAGTATACGTGCCTGTATGATATACTACTTAAAGTAATGCATCACTGGCTCATCGTTACACGCGGCACGCAAGCGCACGTCCACCCTCTGCCGCTACAACTCGTTGACTGGTGACGGCTACCACGTCACCAATGTACACGAGACAATGTATACATGCATACGGGATACACAAACACTGCAATGACGATCCGGAATTAATAATTGCTACGTAATATACGCCAAATATTCGTTGGTACTTGATGTCACAAATGTAAAATAACGAACTAACTATACTTATAACAGTGCAACGACCTAAAGTGGACCTATCGATCCTGAGCCAGTTCTCGCCACACGATTCTCCTGGGAGAATCATGATATAAAAGAATGTCCGACGGCCTTAGGTATCGCTGGAGTGACGAAGTCCAGAAAGATCTGAAAGAGGTCGGCATCGATCATCCTTAGTTGGTCCCTCAATTCCTGAGTGTTAAGAACTGGGCTGGAGGAAGTATAAATTCTCTCGACTGCCAGAAAAATGTACTTACTTCTTCTGGATAGCTTCAATAAAAACTACCATTTTGCATCAAAATTTTATTATTATTTGAGTACAGTCACCATCCCTATATTCCCTATTGCCTTCGCAAACGTTGCATACATACATACATACATACATATATACATATAATCACGCCTTTTTAGGCGGTAGGCAGAGACTACCTCCTTCCACTTGCTACGGTCCTGGCATACAACTGCCGCTTCATCAACATTCATTAATCTCTTCATGCATGCTCGCCGGTTTAGAGTACTTTTAACTTGGCCTTTTTTCAGAATGTTTCCAATCTGATCGCGAAACATTCGTCTAGACCTTCCTCTTCCAACATTTCCACTTACATTCGCCTTGTAGATTTTTCCAGTCAATCTTCTTTCATGCATCCTCTCAACATGCCCAAACCACCTTAGCATCCCTTTCTCGATTCGAGTTACTACATCTTCTGTCACACCACAACGTTCCCTTACCACGCTATTTCTGATCCTGTCACCCAATGTCACACCAATCATGCCTCTCAATGCTCTCATTTCAACTGCATTTATTTTACTTTCTTGCTTCTTCTGCCACACCCAACTTTCACTTCCGTACATAAGTGCTGGAACCAACACACCTCTTTGCACAGCCAGACGAGCCTTCTTAGAGATATCCTTGCTACCCATAAAGGCGTGCAAAGCACCATTTACGGTGTTACCAGCATTAACTCGCCTTTCAATTAAAATTGTGAAAAAAAGTGAAAACTTTTACTAAACATTGTTTAAGCGTTGCTGCGCGAAAAAGAGCAAAGCTAAAACCTAAACACGTTGAATATGTGTCAGGACTAGTAATAACATTGATATTCTACAGTAGTGGGTTGTTATAATGAATACGTAATATAGTGTCGTAGTAGTGTAAATAATTATAAGTAGGCACATTCAACTTTACGGAACAATGCTTACATATTGTAATTAGATACCTACGAAATAAGAAGATTTCAAATAATTTTAAAATGTATAAAACAATCGGTCAAGTTCGAATTGAAATATGAATCGAAGGCTCGTGTAAGTATATATTTTTACATCAACTTAAGTCATGTTAGAAAAAACACTTGAAAATGTTTACAGTACTTTACATTGATTGAAACTGATTATATTTTATCACCAGACGACCAACGAAAGATAATTAAATAAAATCATTATTTATACGCGATTAAGCCCCGTTTTTTTTATTATGTAATTGTATAATATTTTATCAATGAATATATTTTAATTTAATATAGCCCCGTTTGTTGTGTGGTGATAATGACACTACTTTATTATTCAAATGTCATTAAATCAAGGTGTTACTAGAACTGAAATGAAATAATATACGTCATATATCCAACTGATACATAATGAGAGGCCTTAAAACACAAGTGTATTCGGCTTCATAATAAGATCACACGGCTGCTTTAAAGCCAAATTTTTTATAGATGCATACACTCCTTTATCTACATCTATATATTAAATCCTTTAATATTATGTTTCATGTTCAATCATTGCGCCAGAAACCATGTTTACCGGGAGATAACCTGACCCGGATCTCATAGCTAAAGTTCGTTTTTTAATTCAATAGACTAAATTGACAATAAATCGATGTCTGTTTTTAATTTATACCATTATGTAGTAACTTCGTAAATGTACTTCAAGTAAATATGCATCAATATATTATATCAGTATAGCTTATATTAAGTGTTTCACAAGCCTGTCAGCTGTCAAATTAGTGTATCGAACTAAAAAATGTACATTACATCATATATGGTGTAGTTATGATAATGTTCAATTACGTACTGAAATAGTACATTACTGCAGACGCCGGGAAAGAAGGGCTTGCCGGGTGAGTAGGACGGCCGACCGGCCGACCGCAGAGAGGCCGGATAATGATACGAAGCCGGCAAGCACTTTTCACGGCCGAAGCATCTATAGTGCTTTTCTCAAACATATGCAATGAAATAAAAAAATACACTACTCAAAAAATTACACGATAAAAGTTTTAAAAATTTTCCCTTCAGTCCCTCGATAATGTTTTTGTTTTTTACGGAAGTCGTTCGTATTTCGCGTGTGTAGTGTTTGAGTAGACCCTTAGGGTCGTTATACACAACCTTTATAATAAGAATCTTTATTTCTATAATAAATAAAATAATTGCAGAGGATTTTAAATATTGTCTATGGTCTCTGGTGACTTACGTATACACAGGCACTATTTTAAATTTATTCATCAACATAATGAATCATACAGATTTGTGTTCTTAATATCAGTTCGTGTGTAATAGGCATTAACGCGTATATTTTTGGTCCGATAATCATTCAGCCACTAGAAAAAAAAACAGCTGTTTAGCCCGTTCATGAACACAGATGCTATGATTAAGTAAATTTACAAAAAATATTACTTCCCGGCCTAGGCATACAATTTTGTATGAAATTCCTTTACAGTTCTTTCGAGTTGTTCCGCCCGAAACGTGATACTTTGAAGCCTTTTATAACGCACGTAATGACGACATTTCATTCCATGTTTGAGAAAAACTATTTATTTGGAGAAAATCGGGTTTACGATCGATTCATTCAAATTACTATTCAATTAGTGTGGCACATATCCATGCCAAGGGAACACCGGGTAAGGTTTTCTCACGGCTAGGTTGTCACAGCGGCCATAATTTACTATGATTCGGTGTCAAAAGATCGCGATAGCTACATCTCTCTCCTAGATAAAGCTCTCGCGATCTTTCGCCACCGGTGGATGAACTTATTCGTTAGTTCATCTTTCTGTTATGGCCGTCGCGAGACAACCTTACCCGGTCTACCATGTTACATACACTAAATTGGTTTTTTATTTTAGTCATTGGCACTATTGGTAGCATGTCTGTCTATATTGTAGGTACTTTTATCCGGTTCGATGTTACAGAAATATTATTAAATTTAAAATAGCCCAAGGCATCCCTAAATTATCATTCATGTACTGGCTATAATTATTCCTCATTAACGGACAATACGTGGTTTTAAAAATTTACTTTAATAACATGTACTCGTATTTGTGCGACATTTGAATTCATTTGCCCCAGCAGTGTGGTTTGATCTTTGCAATTATACGCCACTAAAATGAGCAGGTAAGTTTAATATTACAATTGATGAATGAAAAGAGTGATGGAGCAAAAGTGCATTAAATCTCGGTACTTTAGATAGAATACCTGGTACCTTTGGATTACGCACCTAACGTGTCAACCTCTCCACCAGCGAGCACTGTGCTGGTTGGCTCAAATTTATCCATTCCCTTTGACCACCTACTTAAGGAGACCTGCCTGTAAAATAGGTAGCTTATTATAAAAACTCGGCTCTAAGATGCAAAATGGGGCGGCTGCGTACTGTCGTTGAAACCGAAACTCTCACTTCCATTTTAACATCTCTCATCTGATCGTCTGCCCAGTTG
The DNA here is from genome assembly GCA_905404275.2 of Hedya salicella. Lineage (NCBI taxonomy): Eukaryota > Metazoa > Arthropoda > Insecta > Lepidoptera > Tortricidae > Hedya > Hedya salicella. Next base: position 11,240,771 of record FR990111.1, on the reverse strand, counting down.
CATCCTCTGCTGCTGCTTCGGAGCCCGGATTCCTTGACAAAACATGAATGAGCATGTTCATGTGTAAAAACCAAGTGTATAAAGTGTTCAATAAATTTTGTTTCAGCGAACCATTAGACGTATTCACGCTAGATTACATGAAAGTTGTTCGCTTCTGGCTGGTGAGTATTGCCGGATGGCCACACAAAGCAAATGGTGGTTCGACTTCAGCGTCGAGAATATCGGCCGTATACCGGAGTATACTGATGGTTTTAAGTGCTATGAATGAGATCAGTACAATCGTATATTTGAAGAGGCATATGAACACTGACATGGGACAAACGTACCTTAACTTTTTGATGGCTAGCGTATGTCTAGTGAGTTATATTTCAAAGTAATACTGATGGATTTTGAGTATGACGTAATATTTTTAATTAGTCAATATCGACAGCTATTACAAACTAATAGAACACAGTAAAATTGAGCATAAGTGTATGTAACAATAGCATGTTTAGTAATTTTGCATAAATAATACATTTTTTTGACATTCTTCTTCTATAAATTGTGAGCTTGCCCTGATGTTATAGGTGAGGAATCCAGTTAAAGGCTGTTAACCTGGGACATTAACATCTCAACTCTTTACAAAATTAGTTAATCAAATCATCCTCTCTTCTTAAACGCTGGCGAGAATCCCCCTGTGGCTTGTTTATCACTCCTGATCGGTCTTTTGTCACCCATAATAGCCAGTCACGAAGCGTCATTCCCCGCATCAAATTGATTTCCCCCATTGCAGTAGATAAATAATTGCCGGTGTAATACGTGGGTGGATCAAAAAGTACCTGTGTTGCAAATGAAGATGCATATATTTTTTTAAAGTTTTACTTTATTTTACAACATAATGTCCTTCTAGGTCCTTACACTTTTCCCAGCGTTTCGGCCACTTCTTTAACCCTTCCAAAAAGTAGGATTTGTCAAACTCATCAAAATACGCTTCTGTCTCAGCTATAACCTCCTCATTTCACCTGAATATCTTTCTCCCGAGCCATGTTTTCATATTGGGGAACAGTAAAAAGGCACTGGGAGCCAGATCCGGTGAGTAAGGCGCGTGCGACAGCAATTCGTAACGTAGTTGGGTTAATTTGGCAGTGACCATTTTGGATGAACGTGCTGGTGCGTTGTTATGATGGAACAACACTTTCTTCTTTGCCAAATGGGGCCGTGTCTCCTTTATTTTTTTATCAAACCGGTCCAATAACTCACTATAGTACGGCCCTGTGGTAGTTTTCCCTTTTTGTATAAGAAATCCATAAGGATTATTCCCTTACTATCCGTGGCCATGACTTTTCCGGCTGATGGGACCATTTTCGCCTTCTTTGGGGCAGATCGTCAGAAAAAATCCATTGCTTAGACTGCCGCTTGGTCTCAGGTGTATACTAATGGATCCAGGTTTCATCAACAGTAACGACACGACGGAAAAACTCCTGCGGATTTCGCTCAAACAAGCCCAAAGACTCCTTCGACATTGACAGCCGTAACCGCTTATTTTCTTCCGTGAGCAATCGCGGCACCCATCGAGTGGACACTTTTTTAACCGACTTCAAAAAAGAGAGGGGGTTCTCAATTCGGTTGTATTTTTTATATTTTATTTTTTTATATTTGTTACCTCAGAACTCCGTCATTTACACGACAATTTGGAAAAATATTTTTTTGTTCATAAGTAGGTATATCCAAATTGGTCCCATAAAATTTTGGTGAAGATCTGATGCCGGGATCCATGAGGAATCGAAGGAATTCCTCGAATATTATGAGCACATCTATGGCAATTTCGGTATTTATTACAGTAGTTTAAGCATTTACATTTGAAAATCACCATTTGGTGAAGAGAAACCGATGATGAAGACACAAGCCATCAGTTACCACTGTGGGCTCTACAAGTGTTATTTAATTCGCGGATCGCAAGTCGATTTAGTAAATTATTTTTTCGGTTAAGAGTAGGAATCTTCAAGTTGATCCCATAAAATTTTGGTGAAGATTTGATGATGAGATCGATGAGGAATCGAAGGAATTCTTCAAATTTTATGGGCACATCTATGGCGATTTTGGTGTTTATTAAAGTAGAACAAGCATTTACACTAGAAAATCATTATTTGGTGAAGAAAAACTGATGGTGAAGGCACAAGCCACCAGTCACCAATTAGGGCTCAAGCAATGTTATTTAAGTCACTAATCGCTATATAATTATTTCAGCTGAAGGTCGTGAGCAATTGACATTAGAATACATTATGGCTGTAAGTGCCGTATAAAAGTCGTAGAAGTCATAAAAGTCGTGTATTATGTGGCTTCGATCGTCAGAAGGCAGATTTCGTAGTCTTGTTATTTCCGTTAACGATCTCTCATCATGTGGTCGATTTAATAATTTGTTGATGTCCAAATCTAACAACGCTATGCCTTGCAACGTTTTGACACGGCTTAGTGCAACATATATTTGCCCTTTAGCGAAATTCTTTTTATCAAGGTCTATCACAGCTTTCTCTAGGGTGGTACCTTGTAGCTTATGAACAGTAACAGCCCAACTTAATATTAAAGGTTAGATACGACGCTCCACATCTCCGTATCCCCTTGTCGCTGGAAACGTAGTACATGATGGAGGTATGGGTATGCAACCGTCACTATCTTTTAACCTAAGACCAACAGTTTCATCGTCAAATTTTACGTACACGGCTTCCGCGAGCTCCCCGTCCTCCAGCTGATCTCGTCTTAGGGCCGGTCATTTTTTTTTATTATGCCCATAGCTCCATTCACTAGTCCATCAGGGACGGAAATATCCCGTCTCAACATTTGAGTTGCCAGATAATTCTTTAAATATTATGGGTCAGTTGAGACTGTTAGTCGTATTCTTTTTTAACCAGCAAGCTACTTGACTTAACCATTTTGACCTAGCCAATTCTTATAATTTAGATTATATTTACAATAGTCTTATCTACCATTGGTCTTATTTATTTACAATAGGGCCTCCTCAATCTTCCCATTTTGAGCTCTAAAAATACTTAATATCACTAAAATCCATCACTAAAAAGCAAAAAATAAAAATTTTAAAATAAAAAAAGAACCGACTTCAAAATATACTAAAAAGCCAAAAATAATATTTTATGTACGGTACGGATCACATTTGAATTACCTTTTGAAGACGATGCCAAACTCAGGTTTGTTCAAAGTCCTTTATCCAACAAAAATACGAATTACTATAACTAAATTTAGGCAATAACTAAAGGCTCGCCGCCGCGGTTCTTGCGTGTCATAGTAATAAATGAATGGTTTGGCACCGAATTCAAAAGGTGATTCAAATGTGATCCGTACCGTACATAAAAGATTATTTTTGGCTTTTTAGTATATTTTGAAGTCGGTTCTTTTTTTATTTTAAATTTTTTATTCATATTTAATTTATCGTGTATTATATTAATTGCTGTTCCGGACGACACCCTCTGCTAATTCACGCACTTTGGTATGTCGATCGGTGACCAGTATGTTTTTTACCTTTTGCACGATTTCTTCGGTAACCACGTCTGCCGGGCACCCTGAGCGGTCTTCATAGAAAACAGATATACGACCTCGTTTGAATTCATTAAACCAATATCTCACGGTTGTCATAGATGGCGAAAAACCTCCGTACACAGCATCTAACATAACTTTTATTTGTTCATATGTTCTTCCATCCAAAAGTAAGAAGCGAATCACAGAACGATATTGCTCTTTCTCCATTTTCTACGAAAAACAAAACAAGTCTTACAAAATTTGGCGCCAGAAAAAAACAGAACCATAGACAATTGACAGTTTTCATTTTTTTATTTGATAAGGTAATGGCAACTTTCCTAAGTAACACCACCTGCCATCAAACGCGGGTACTATTTGATCCACCCAGGTAAATCATTTCAGCCGAAATTATTACAATTAATTATTTAATTGTATTTTTATTCTTAAAATTACAATTTTTGAGAACTAAAACAGTAAACCCTAACAGACTAATTTTGTTTCTAGCTAACCTAACAGAGATGCTAAATATTTACTTTTAAATGTAATTTATTATCTGACTATGTAACAAATCACAAAGCATTAATTGGGCATTTATTTTTCAGCAAAGATTATTCCTACCGTTCCAGAAGAAGTTTTGTACAGTTGTAAAGAAGTTTATTCTAGAATTTCATTTAATGCACCACAAACATAAGACCGAGTTTGCCACTAAGGTAAACATTAATTTTAAATAGTACCAAGTAGAAAGTCGCCGCAACTTCGTCGGCGGAATAATAATTATTTATTTTTAAAGTGAATATACAACTAAATATTTTGTGATTATTTCAAGCGTCTACCTGTGGCTGTTATTAATATCGAACAAACAACGGCAAAAAAATCACGTATGTTGTATGGGCTCTCATACAACATAAACCCTTAAATATTTATTTTATTCTGCTTTTAGTATTTGCTGTTATAGCGGCAACAGAAATACACCATCTGTGAAAATTTCAACTGTCTAACTATCACGGTTCACGAGATACAGTCTGGTGACAGACGGACAGACAGACAGACGGACAGCGGAGTCTTAGTAATAGGGTCCCGTTTTACCCTTTGGGTATGGAACCCTAAAATTATCGTATAACCATCTGTGAACACCTGTGTAGCAACCAAATATAGTTTTTCCATTTGAAAGTCACAGATTTTTTTTGTTTGTATGCGTCGTAATGGCTTCATTACGCCAAAACGGCTAAACAGATTTCAATTATTTTTGGTACACAGGTAATCGTAGCTGGGTATTCACAGATAATAGGGATGATGACTTAATTTTAATAATAAATCCGTCTTGTAGAATAATAAAAAAATTTAGACTCGTATTTTTCCTTTTTTTACTTAATCCATACTAATATTATAAATGCGAAAGTGAGTCTGTCTGTCTGTCTGTCTGGTACCTCTTCACGCTTAAACCGCTGAACCGATTTAGATGAAATTTGGTATGGAGATAGTTTGAGTCCCGGGGAAGGACATAGGCTACTTTTTATCCGGGAAAAATACCCTTATCTGCGATAAACGAATTTAAGGCGGACGAAGTCGCGGGCAGAAGCTAGTCAATAAATAAAGGCGATACATTGAGTCAAAATGTCCCGTGAGGTACATTTAACTTCTAAACGCCTAAGTACAAATTTTACTTAGGAGTCACGTCACGAGCCCCCACTCCTAAACCTTAATGCGGTTTATCTGAGTATTTCTTTTATTATTATGAAAAAGCAAAGAACACGTCTCCAATATTTTTGTATTATCTTGCTGACGTACATGACAGCCATCATGCCTATTATATAGGATACTTTTTAAACGATGACGATGAAGAAAAAAGAGGGGTTATCACTTTCTCCTCCCCGAACGAAGTAGCGGGCACCTTTTAGTACAGAATAAAGATCATTACTTATTTCATTGAAAACTAAAGAACTGCTGATTTTTTAAATTTAGATTTCGTTTGTTTTTTTTCCAGATACATGACCAAGTCAACAAAATTTGCTCAGTTCTTTCTTTAGTGAATCGGGTAGAAGTGATTGTGGCAGTTGCAATGTATAATTTAATACCTTGGTATAACAACTATTGTTCAGGAATGTTTGAAGACCAGAAACCCTTAAACAGTACATTTACACATTCTATTGACTATGAGTTACCTATTGATCAATATAATGATTATAACGATTACATTATAGTGATCGTTTATAACTGGTTCGTGTCATATAATGTGGCTGTATCAATTTGTATGTATGACCTCTTACTTTTTATAATCGTCTTCCATATTTGGGGTCATTTAAACATTCTTATTCACGATCTGAAATCGTTTTCGGTGGCTAGACCACAACACATTGAGCAGTTATCTTCAGTCGAAGCTATACAGGAAGACATCTTGCTTAGATTAAAAGATATCATCAAGCACCATAAAATGATAAAGGAGTAAGTAGTTGAATTTGCTTATTTCTTACACTCTTCAAGCTTAAGAAACATGGACAATAGACCAGGTGCTAATTATAAGAATTGGATAAGTTTGGCTAAGTTGCACAATGGTTTACTAACCTGGCGGTTCCGGGTTCGAATCCCGGCCGGGGCAAGTGTTTGTATGATGATCACAAATGCTGGTTTCTTCATTCATACATCCCGGACTCAGATATTCTATTTATTTAAGTATTGTATTTAGTATATCTATATAAGTATGTGTATCGTCGCCTGGTACCCATAGTACCTACAAGCTTGATTCGTTTTGGGACTAGATAGATTTGTGTAAGAGTCTCTGATATTAATTTTTGTTTTAATCTCAAATATATATCCTGCTTTATTGTATATATACATGAACCGCGAAGACCAAATAACGTATCCAAGGGTGATTACGAAAGATTATCCATATGACTATGATTTAATGAGAAATTCGTTGAATATACAATTAATCTTTTGGGACTATAGAAAAAAACCTTACGAAAAATAAACTGGTTTCGTATATATATTTAACGAATATTATGTGCCGATATATTGTTTTTTCTGTGCCTTTTCGACCCGCTTTCCAGTTTTTAAGTCCCCGGTAAGCTCGGTTCTCCATACAAACGTAGTTATATACGCTCTGTAGTTTGCTCTGAAACTTTGTACTTAATATAAGTTAAGGTATATGCAGGCTTGTAATTAGTTTATGTAGCTTCAGATACCATAGTAAAAAAACACAGCGAATTTAAGTTTTTCATACAAAACTTGTTTTTGCTGTAAGTATTTGGTTTGTTTTATAAACTGGAGCCATATAAACTAATTTCAAGCCTAGATATACCTAATGTCATTGTATATGCAAAGTTTCATTACAATCCAACATGTAGTTTTAAAATGAAAACGAAACTCCATTTGCATTGGAAGGTGAAATTTGGCCGAGCTTGCCGGGGACTCCTTAATTAGATCAGACAGGATTTTATGAATGGACTGCAAAACATTTTCTAGGGGCCAATTTCGTTTCAGATTCATGTCAACAACTTCCGAAGCGTTCAGCACCACGTTGTGTTTCTACCTCATGTTCCACCAACTCAGTGGTTGTGTGTTGCTGTTGAAGTGTTCTTCACTGGTAAGATCATAATTGTGCGCAAATCTGTCAAACGCCACCCCGAATGAATTACCAGCCCAACACTACCACAATTTCAATATAATTACCACATGCGTACCTATGTAAAATAGTGTGTCTTACTAGTTATTTTACTAATATTACAAATATAAAAGTTGAAAAAAGTTGTGAAAGAATCGTTAAATTATCAATAAACATTGTTACGGGTTTATTGGTATCTTAATGTTTCAGGGGAAAAATCAGGTAATCTCTGGACTTTATTTATTATTATTTTAATTCGTTTTCTCAAAATAATCGTGACAGAGGCGTCATCTACAACACCTCAGTCACACATTTTTAGTATGGAGCCAGGTTAGGCCGACAAACAACCGACACACAGACTGACGCAACAACAAAATAGTGTGAAGACTAGGAACACTATTGCTGCTCGGAGCGCCCGCGCGCGGCAGCCCCACACGCTAGGTGCCGAGGATGTCGTGGCATCCTGCCGCCTTGAACAAATGACGACGGTAACAGCAACTATGCTGCCGTACAAGTTAATTAACATGACATGACATGACATGTATGGAGCCATTGTCGGTAAAGAACGACCCAAAGACACGATGATTGCTACTCAGCAACTTGTTACCCGGCGTCGAACGGATTTGGTTGGAACTTGGTATCCAGATAGATCAATAGGAGAAATACGGTAAAAAGACTTTTTTTTCTAATTTGGTAAGTTGTAGCGAACTTTTTGTCACTTCAAAACTTGATGAGGACGATGTTTACAAACCTATAAAGGGCTGAGCGCCTTTTTTCACGCCGTTGCAACGAGGGTGAACATGTCCCGCGCCCACAAAAGTTTAATTTATACATGACTCGTTTCAGTCCTTTGATGTTATATAGTGTTGTCTAGATTATTTTTATTGAAATTGATGAATATATGATATGACAAATTGATGAATTGATGATATGACAAAACGACACAGTGAAATTTAAGAACGTGTATTCAGAAACTTAACAATGAAATAGTTTGGTATTTTTATCGTTATGAATAGGAACTATATTAAAATATATCATTTAACATATTATAAAAACCACTTTGTTCATATACGAGTAGCATGAATGGTACCACGGATGGTTATAATGACATATATTATTTTATATTAAAATGTTGTATTCATCCATGCATCCACATAGCATGGACAAAATGGTTTTTACGATAGGTTACAGTCTATCAATGAACCTGAGATGGTTATGAATGAAACTGATTATAATTTGATCAATTAAAGATATATGACCCAATATCATTTTGTCCGTACTTCCCCTACATAAGATACATGATTCTCGGTAACAAGATGTTGGTTCTCCACCATTTGTACTTAAAAAATAACTGGTGGAACTGTGGCTACTGTGGATGATAAAAAATATATTACATACACATATATACATATACAATCACGCCTTTTTCCCATTACGGGTTAGGCAGAGACTACCTCCTTCCGCTTGCTATGGTCCTGGCATGCAACTGCCGCTTCATCAACATTCATTTATCTCTTCATTTTGTGCTGTCACAACCCATTTGCTTTGTCTCATTCACACACAGAATATCAATAAAAAATATGTTAACTACTGTTTAATTTAAATGATACAGAATATTGATCGAGATTTGCTAGGCGGGTGCACGGTTTGTTATCCTAAAATAAAACCAATCTAGATAAACTTCAAAAAACTCACACCAAATTTCATCCACCACGAGAAACTAATTACATATACGAGTATATATATATATTTTGTTTCAGGATCCTACCGTTCTTGTAAGATACGGATTAGTGACGCTGATTATATTTCAACAATTGATTGAAACATCCTTGATATTCGAAGTCATCTGCTTAAAGGTAAGCTACAAGTATATTTATATTTTATTTATTTATTTAAACTTTATTGCAAAATACAAGAACGTATAAATGGCAGATTTAATGCCATAAAGGCATTCTCTACCAGTCGACCAATAGGCTAAACAGAAAATTTATTGGTGCGGGATGTTGGTATCAAACTTGTACATCTTGTATTTATAATTACAAGGGTGAGACACCCAAATTATATACTATACAAACTATACGTAATACGTAATAATGAAATAATGATCTTTATTCTGTAAGTAGGCTGCAAAGGCACTTTTAAAAGTCTGACTCTACGGCGTTTCCCAAGAGGAGACCACTGAGGAGAAGAAAGCCGAAACAAACTCAACAGTCAGTCATTTTTTCGAAAGAACTCTTATAACTATTACAATATTTGTACTTAGCCTATCATAATATATGTTTTTAGTATAAACTGAATGCGTAGTTCTTCAAGAAATCATATCAACACTTATAAAAGTAAAAAAAAAATAGAATATAAAAAGCAACATAATGATTTTTTAATTAAAACAAATTACATACGTTTGATATGCCACCTTATAAGAACCGTGTCCCGCTAAAAGTAAATTATTTGGTTTCTGTTTTGGGCCATGCATTTTTGTCTGTTAAATAGTCCTCTACCCTATAATATGCCTTTGCCATTCTTTTAAGTAATTTTTGAGAGCTGGAAACGGTAGTTTTAAAGCATCATCTGGTAGCTTATTATAAAAATGTATACATTGGCCTACGAATGATTTAGCTACTTTACGAACGCGGAACTTTCTAATAGCGATTTTGTTTTATTTCTTGTATTAAAATTGTGGATATCTGAATTCTTAGTAAGAGACTACGTTCTTAATAACATAAATAATATTCTCATAAATATATTGGGACGCTACGGTTAATATGTTGATATCTTTAAAAAGTTCTCGTAATATATATAACCATAATACATAAATATATATACATATAACCTGCCATTTTACCATTTTTATTGCGTAAAGCCTTGCCCCTGAGCCTTAGTTTCTGTTGCTATGGAAATCATCTGATGTACAAGAGCTTTGTTTCACTTTGTTTCATACAAAAGGCACTGATTGTGCATATCTACAGAACAATTTTGGTAGTATTTTATTTAGTTAACGTAAAATAACGAAATCTGGTTAGACAACAAAAAATTGAGAAATTAATATAATGGTATCTCCATTATAAACATTTTTTTTTGCAAGGTAAGCTTTTATTTTACTCTTTGACATACTATTCATCTTCTGGCATTATATTTCCTCCATGAATTAACACCTTCACAGTCCAGTGCCCCATATATGGGTCACGACCATCTATCGCCACAAGTCCGTGCCCCACATATGGGTCACTAAGATACGACCATGTACACACTCAGATTAGTACATTCATTATTATTGTGAATGCTGTTGTCCACTTGTTTGAAGACTAAATTGTTAAAGAAAAGCTGAAGTAAAAATATAATGTAAATCAAAAGTATCTCTTTAATATGCTTGAACGTGAACTTTTTGACGTGTGTTGAAGTAATTTGCTTGAACGTACGAGGATATTGAAACATTTTGTATGGGGACGATGTGAACGTGTTAACGACACTTTCTACATAATAAATTATATCAAAAGTATATGTACTTTATGGACAGGGTGACATTCTTGTGGACGAAGTGTACGGGCTACCGTGGGAGCGCATGGACACCAGAAACAGAAGGGTCGTCCTCATGTTCCTCTGCAACGTGCAGACATCTTTAGCTCTGAAGGCCGGTGGCTTGGTGCCAGTTGGCGTTAGGACCATGTCTGGGGTAAAAATTTATCATTTTATAACCCGTTTCGTTAGAAAAAACTGTATATCTCTTTGAAAACACGTGCGAGTTTCTTTACTCATTTGACAATTCGCGCCATTAAGTTTGCGTTTTTGAAGTTAGCCCCCGCTGCGTCCGTCTAACTCCTTTGTCACCTTAAAACCATCTCTGCCGGTCTAGCACAACTCGTCGCGACGACGCTTGTCGCGCGACATAGCATCACCAGTCTTTCTCGCATTGTATTGAAAGAAAAGAGACAGAAAATCTTTGTCGCGCGACAAAGTGTCGCGTATCACAGTTGTGCTAGAGGTGCTGCGACGCTACTAGTGGTTAACTTCAGTGCGCCTACCATGAGTTCGGCACGAGCGAGTATCGAGCGCTCGATGACGGTCTATCTCTTTCGCACTATTGGCACGTGCGAGAGAGGTGCACTGACTCTCGGTACGAGATACTCGCTAGCGCCGATCGTAAACTCAGCTCATGGTAGGCACACAGAGACGCAAACTTAAACACATTATTGTTGTGGTCACATGAAAATGATTAAATATTTATATTCTTTTACAGATTATAAAAACATCGTTCTCCTATTTCATCATGTTAAGAACATTAACGCATTAGACTTCGGATTAGATTCGGATTCATTTCAAGATTTTTGCGTATACACCATTGTAGATTATACGTTACTATGTGATAGATGCAATAGTTATAGTTATTTATATCATATCTAAGGATAGGAAGCGTGTAAATCTGACCATCAATAACAATAATTTACGGTATTACGAGTCGTAGCCTACGACTGACTGGGTCATTAGACGTGCAACGAGCTTAGTTAAGTTAGTAAAGTTAATGTGTATTATAGTTTTATAGTCTTCTTGCAAATAGATAGCGCAGGAAATAAGCGCGAGTAGTGAGCAGCGCCATGCAGCAGTTTTTGTATCGATAGTAGATACCTTGGTGGTCAGTAATCGCACGGCCGCGAGCACGTAATTCATATTCAAATAATTTATTTCGGAAACGTATCCATAATTGTTAATAGTGTAGAGTCTGTGCGGAAAGAGAAGATTGATAGGATTTGGGGGCGTATCAGTGATATTTTATGTTTTTTGCTATGCTGGTGTAAAAAGTTTGGCAATACGCTTTGAAGAGAGACAACTTGACTTGAACTCACCTTGCAAACCTGCGGGCCACCATGTTGCACCTTACTCCCAGTGAAACATACTTACGTGCTTGTTGACACCCGTAATATAGGATATCTTAACACGTTTATTTTCTTCTGTTTCCGCGATTATTACTCATTGAAATAAAACAATTTAACGGATTATATCGCGTATATTATCTCATTTTAGTTTCCGTACACCTTTATTTGTGTTTTTTCAAAAAATGGGTAGTTTGCACAAATTGTAGCTTTGACAGAGGAAAATACATCTTTTCTTAGTCCTCCCGTGACCATGGAAAGCTGGAAAGCTTCCGAAACGTCGGGAACTAAAATGAGATAATATACGCGATATAATCCGTTAAATTGTTTTATTTCAACGTTTATTTTCGTTACAAGTACAACTAGCAACAGAGGCTTCTACTAAAGCACTCACGATAGTTTTGTAGAGGGTATCTAGAACGCTCCTATAAGCACTGTTATTACATAACTTATCCCCACATATGGCTAGCGCGGATGGGAATTCAATGTCCTTTAATCTCTCATTGCAATATTTATTATACATCATTATTTGCTTAGCATCTCTTTTACCCTATATTATATTATTACTACATTGACTACGATATTACTGATCGACATGTTAGGTCTGAATACATCTAAACTACGGCGTACCTGCATGGGACAATGGCTGGACCACTGTACATCATAAAGTGCATTAACGCATTAATGTTTATCACGTGGCCTCCGACACTACACAAAGCCATCTCCCCGAGCCGTGCAAGTCACTTACATATCTGTACATTTGAAGACAAACCAAGCATCTCGATATCAGCACAAACCCACTTACGCTCACTACAAAAACTTGACAGTTCCACACCGAATTGAGCCCCCGGGTTGGCGTTAAAAGCCCCTAAATTGAACACCGCCGTCGCATCGGATTCTTCCGTTATGGCGTGATTTTCAATTAAGCAGTTAACGAAATCCGCAAGGCTCTCTTATTGCCGCAATACACACATTTGTGCACTTAAGGATAGATTGTAGGCGTTTAACTGATACGTCGCCCGAGGTAAGTGAGAAGCGCAGGGCGTGGCGATGAGGGGTTGAAAAGGCGAGCGCGCGGCAGGACACCTTCCGTGAAACCCCCCGTCGCCGTACCCCTCTTATACTATACGCAATGCTCTCATCAGCTTAGCCGCCCCGCCGCCGCGAATCCACAGTATCCAAACTCGCGCGCCCCGAGGGCACCCAGCCGACTGCCGTCGCGAGTCTCTTTTCCTCTCCCCTCCTCTCTTCTCTTTATCCTCTGCAAAATCTCTTAATTACATAACATAGATTATTATTAAAATACTAAGTTCCTAATTTATTAATAAGTACTTACATACTAACCTATTTATAACACTTTTTACTAAGACACTACGGATTTTATTGTGTCTGAAATAAAGAATTTCATCCAAGACGAGGATGCACCCGACTCATGGTTACGAGTTGCGATCAATCACAGCTCACAATGCCAGCCGGCAGTCAGAGCTCCACTGCACCATCCAATGGTGAAAGAGAAGAGAAGAAACTGATCCTCGTGCCACCCATAAACGTAAACTATTTCAGTCAAACGGGAGTCGGCCTCATCACGAGGTGATCACGAGATTTATAAATGATGAAGCATTCGTCAGTTACAGATGAATGCGTTATCAATATGTGCCCCTCGTCGCGCCACAATATTTTTACTCAAACATGCAATATTTTTTCTCAAATATGCAATAAAATATTGACGTTGTATTCCTTATAATAGACCCAGAAGTCTCGCATTTCGGGTGCAGCGCTACGACAGGCACATAATGATAATTTCATTCCTACGAGATTGCGGGCCATGGCCTGCAAAGCGACCTTCTTTTGTTTCCATTCGCTCCGAGCGCCGCAAGCGCCGGGGTACGCCGCGGCGCTCGTCGGCGTATATTATGTATATGTTAAAATAACGTTTTAGTGAAACTGTTTTTATACTACTAGACCACATTAAAAGGGTGTTTTTATAGTATAGACGAGATATTCTGTTAAGAGTTTACATTATTAAGGAAATTTATCGTAAAGTGAATTGTATAAAACTGTATTTCAATTAAAATCTTATGTAGGTATTGTTTTCTAAATAAATACTGAAATAAATGCATTACAAAACAGTCCGAAGTGCGAGTCGTTTTGTAAGAATTTGTATGAATCGAAATCAGCGACAGTAAATTGTTTTTTCTCAAACATGTAATGAAATATTGACGTTGTGTTTCTTGTAATAGACCCTGATGTCTCACATTTCGGGTGCGGCGCAACGAGGGACACATAATGATGATTTCATATGAAATTGCGAGCCAAGGCCAGCAAAGCGACCGTCTTTTGTTTCAATTCGTTGCGAGTGCCGCTGCGCCCCGCCGCGTCGCCCCGCGCTTGAACGAATAACTATAAATAAATACTGCATGACAATTTTACACAAATCGAACTAGTCCCATGGTAAGCTCAATAAGGCTTGTGTTATGGGTACTAGACGACGATATATTTAATAGATATATTACTTATATACATAGAAAACACCCAAGACTCAGGAACAAATATTTATGCTCATCACACAAATATTTGCCCTTATCGGGATTTGAACCCAGGACCTCAGCTTCGCAGGCAACGTTACTCCCACTGAGCCAAACCTACGTATATTAAAATAGCGTTTTAGTGGGAAAAAAAATGTTATTTTAAAAATGTTGGTTTTTATTTCATAACATGTTTGAGAACAGCACTATACAAGCCTCGGCGCGAACAGGGATTGTCGGCCTCGTATCTCTAGATGGCCTCGTTAACACTCGGCCATCCATAACTACTCGGCCAGCAATCCCCTACTTCGCAGCCTCTGCAGTAATGTACTATTTTGTTTTCGATATCGATCTCTGCCATTAAATGAATTGTTCAAACGCATTAATGTACTTATAATAGTTTATTTATACGTATCTCTTAGTAATACATGTATCAAATACAGTGTTTTCCATTTTTGTTCCGTGTCCTTGAGTCATATCCGCTATTCGTACTCTCTCTTAGATAAGTTTAAATTTTAGTTATTATATATAAAAAATCTAAACCAATTTTATTTTTCCCGCCTATCGTTTCGCTTTTATTTATTTTCCTTTGCTAGTAATAACTTAATTTTATGGTGGCAACTATAAAGCCCGGGGGGTTATTGCCTAACGAAATTTTGACACTTGGTATCCGAATCAACTGTCATAGCCCATACAAGATCATGACACTTTATTCTGATTGCGAGCGTCAAACGCGTTAGGCAATAGCGGGGCAGATTCATCACAGTTACATATAAGCTTGATCGCTTCACAGAAACAAATGGCAATGCTTACCATGCTGTCCAAGTAAAATAAAATGTACATTTTTGTACTTTCCTGTAGTAATAGTTATTTCTTATGCTTAGCTGCAAAGTTTATTTGGCGCGAGTGCTAGAATTGAAAGCAGAGTAAGCGGAGGAATTTAAAATTGATTTAGAATAGATATTATGAATTCCTGGGCGTAACAAGGCTTTCAAGGCAAGGCAAGCTAAATAATTTTACAAACCACACAACTTTTCACCTCATTACAGCGAGGCAAATGTGAGATGCAAGTACTATGAAAATACAATATCTTTTAAGCAGATTTTTTTATTTACAACTAGTGTTAATGAACCTACAGAACACACTTAGAGAAACAAACAAATACACATTATTTTCTTCTGTTTCCGCGATTATTACTCATTGAAATAAAACAATTTAACGGATTATATCGCGCATATTATCTCATTTTAGTTCCCGACGTTGCTGAAAAGCTTCCGAAACGTCGGGAACTAAAATGAGATAATATACGGGATATAATCCGTTAAATTGTTTTATTTCAATAAACATACTATATATATTAAACATATTACAAATTATTTCCAACTTTAAATAACTTTGCAACAACCGTTGTTAATTTAAATAAAATTATTTATATAAAAAAAAGAACCGACTTCAAAATAAACTTAAAAGCCATAAATAATAATTTATGTACGGTACGGATCACATTTGAATCACCTTTTGAAGTCGGTGCCAAACCATTCATTTATTACTATTAAGTACCGCGACGGCGAGCCTTTAGTTATTATCTACCTACATACATATTTAGTCATAGTAATTCGTATTTTGGTTGAATAAAGAACTTTATTTACTTCAGGTTTGGCACCGACTTAAAAAGGTGATTCAAATGTGATCCGTACCGTACATAAAAGATTATTTATGGCTTTTAAGTTTATTTTGAAGTCGGTTCTGTTTTTATTTTAAAATTAAATATACGCGCGTATCTGCGTGCGGGAAAGAGCCCTGGCAACCTACGATTCGGCCTGTACGCCATGAGGTAGGAAAGACCATGAGGCAAAAGTAGGAAATGTCCCGTCCATATTACCTACGAAGGCTGTGGAGATCGTAGGCTATGTAGGTGTGAAGACTGGATTTATCCTGAGGATCGTGAAGTTGGAGTTTCGCCACAACGTGAATTTTAATTCCTTCACGGTGAAAGTTCCAACAGACAAAGTTTACGCCTACGCAAAGTAAGAATTCTAGCCGAAAGAAGTCATGTTGAGCGTTTCCGCGGTCGGTTACCTGAAACCTCGAATTTGCGTCACGACACATCGCAGTCAAAATGAGACCCAAATGTTTAGTTCTTTTTTTATTGCGATACAAGTTTATATTTTATATGTAAGTTTGTATACAGAAAGAATTTATTGGGTCATGTAGCCTGAAGTAAATGATTACATTAATTCATTACCACAATAACTATAATAGTGTAGGTGGCAGAAAAGTGTAAATAATTATAGGCAAGCACAGGCCCATATAATTATTCTACTTTACGAAACAATTCTTACATATAATTAAATATAATGACACCTTTCTAAAATGTTATAACAAAATCGTGAAGTTCAAATTGGAGTGTGAATCAAAGGTTCTTTTGTACTAACATTTATACAAGTCATATTAAAATCATTTTAAAAAATCCTGGCTACCACTCACATTGGAAATGTCATTAAACCTACTTAAACTAAAGATGTAGTACTTCTATAAACAAGTACTACATCTTTAAGTTCAAGTCAAACGGCCACTGGAAACGGATGAATAGTGAGTTTTAAGTGAAGTATGCAGTTATTGGAAAAAGAAAGAGTAAGAATTTTAAGTATCTGGGACATGTTGAACGAGTTCCTAAAAGATGGCGCCGATATGGAGAGGGAACGCAGGGCTCTCGCAGTGTAATGTAATATGCTGGCTAGATGCTTCGCGCATTGCTCGAGTGAGGTGAAAATAACTTTATTTAAGACATTTCTGCCAATGTCTTTACTCTTTACACATGCCAAATGTGGATTAATTACACCAAACGCTCATTTAACGCGCTGAGAGTTCAGTACACATCTTGCTGAAACTGCCACCCTTCTGCAGTGCGAAAGATATGTTCGCCGACGCGAGAGTACCTGACTTGTTTGCCATATTAAGAACCCGGTCGACTGCTTTTCGGACTAGACTGAGAGCCGCAGGTAATTAAATTCTGTCATAGCCTAATAGCCAAAGGATACAGTGACGAGTTTCATAAACATTGGTGTAGCCTGCATCGCTCTGAGCATGCGCAGTTATGATTATCCTTATTCTTATCCTTACCATATTATAAACTTGAAAGTATGTATGTTAAATTAACCTCAAAAACTACTGGACGAATTTTTATGAAACTTTCCCGTTATGTACCTTATATATCAGATTAGGACATAGGCTACAATGTATGTCAAATTTCATCCCTTTTAGGGACGAAACGGGGGATGAAATTTTTTATGGACGATAAATATTTTTTTACGCTAGGAACTTGAAGTCTGGGTAATATGCTTCACATTTAAATTAGTAAAATATCGAGTTTCCGGGATAAGCTACTTTTTATCCCGGAAAAATACCTTTTATCCGCGATAAACGAATTTAAGACGGACGAAGTCGCGGGCGGCCACTAGGTATATTATATTTTATATTTGTGGCTGTTTTATTTTTATGTTTTAGAGTATAAATTTGTATTTTAATGACAATTGTATATTTTACTACGGGTTTCTACCCTGCTAATAAACGAATTTATTATTTATTATTCTCCTTATTCATTTTAATTCTAAGCTAGGTTTTATTTATATTACAAAAAGCAAATACAACATATAAACACATTATAAAAAAACCTAACCTAGGGTGCCGCCGGCAGCGGGGCAGGGCCAAAGCTACCGGCTACCGGTACCGGTGGTTAGGGCTGCACCAAGAGGAACCTCCTGACGATGCGCGCCGTATCCAGGGATTACTGCCTTCTGCATCTGACCCTTAATCCAGCCACCTAGCAAGAGTCTCTTAAGATGTTGGCCGAGACTCTTCGCTATAAGACCGTTTGCCGAAACGACTATCTGGACAATAATCTTCGAATCAACATCCCACATGGCGGTCACCGCGTGAGCCAAGTCAAGGTACTTGCTGTGTTTGTCCTTCTCGGCCTTCACAAGGTTCTCGATATCAGGTTTATTGGCTACAATAGTCCTGTCCGTGATGAAAGATCGATCTCAATAAAGCGTGGCACGACCATTTCCAAGAACTGGCATTGGTACGTACTTGTAGTACGGCACCTCAGACCCCACAAGACCGTATTTAACAGCCTATCAAACATTTCATTGTATCTCTTTCTGGCAAAACAGAATTTAATATGGAGTTTATATGACCGTCGTAGACTGTGACGTAACAGTACATGTCGGACCGCTCTGTCAAATCGCTGTCTAATTAGAAGAAGAAGAAGAAGAAGAAGATACATTTATTTTGTATACAACAACAAAAATTACAGTACATTGGAAAAGTGACATGTATAGATTTAACCTAGACTTAAAGCTAAACCTAGGAGCCATAATCAATCATATTTGTGTTTACAAAAATGGAGTCCACTCAGCATATGTCAGAGCACTCATGAGTGCCATGACGCTGATCTTCTGTGGATCCAGAACAGGACATGTGTGAGACAGCGTGCTGTGTATGTACGCTGTGTACCTACTCATTTATGTGCGTGCCTGTGTGAATGGCATATATGTATAAAGATAAATACATTAAATTAAATTAATATGGACAAAATAAACACAATAACCCTGATATATATATGTACTTAGACCAGCCTATCTTTAAGACATAATTATAATTAGTAGTTTAAAATTAGATACCATGAGTATTTCTTGGCCGATTTTAATTTTAATTTCACTTTTTGGAACAGTTTTTGCGGTATTTTGATATTTTGTTAAAAAAAAGCGATGAAAATTTTTCATGCATGTTCCCTATTACTGTAGTGGCAATGTATAACCTTATTCCTTGGTATAACAATTATAGATTAGGATTGTTTACAGACCACAAACCGTTAAACAGTACATTTACGCATTCTACTGATTATCACTTACCTATTGATCAGTATAATAATTATAACGATTACATTATTGCGTTCATATACAACTGGTATGTGTCATATAATATAGCTGTAGCATTTTGTTTGTACGACCTAGTTTTTATAATCATATTCCATATTTGGGGTCATTTAGACATTGGCTAGGTGGCTACACCTCAACATGTTGAGCATAAGCAGTTCTCTTCAGTTAAAGCTACACAGGAAGATATATGGATCAAATTAAAAGATATCATCGACCACCATAAGATGATTAAGGAGTAAGTAGTAGAATTTATTTATTTCTCACATTTTTAAAGCTAAAGAGTCACACATAGTCTGTCGACAATACATATGATAAGAACATTAAATATATGTATGGCTGTTTGGCTTTACATACATGAAGCAAAGGTTTATATCCAATGTTGATTTCGAAAAGTAATTCATACTATTATATTTTTTAATGAGAAATTCGTAAAATATCTAGTCTTCTGTAAATATTTAAAAATGGTGTTTCGGAAAAGAAAGTTGATTTGTGGAAGTATATTTTTAACGAACTATAAAATGTGGAGATACGGTACTTTTGTTTCGTACTTCTTAACAGTGGTAGGTGGCAGTGGTGGTGGTAGCTTTCCGATTTTCAAACAGATCAGACCAGATTTTATCAATGGATTGCAAACATTTTCTGGAGTTAATTTCGTTTCAGATTCATGGCAGCAACCTCCGAAGCGTTCTCTCTCTCTCCGAAGGATCTTACCGCTCTTGTAAGATACGGATTGGTAACAGTCATTATATTTCAACAATAGCTTGAAACATCAGTAATGTTCGATCTCATCTGCTCAAAGGTAAGTTTTGTTTATATTTTACCATATTTATTGCGGGACCATCTTAGTGTGTAGGTATGTGGGATTGGTACTGGCTGAGTGTAAGGTGCTGACTGTTAGACAACGGAAGCAGTTTGAATAAAGTGAAATAAGTGATGTGTGGACGGATTAAGACGACTGTGTGTGTTTCCCTGCCCTGCTACAGGAGATCCAAGTGATAGGAGTAGTTCTAACTCATGTTGAAATATATTTTTTAATACAGTTGCTCAAAAAGTGCTACTTTAGCGTGCGGAAAGTTGGCTTTCGCGAACTATTGCTTTTTTATTATTATTTTTTATTTATTTATACTTGTTCCAATTCATGACTGCATGATGAGTGTTAATATTAGTTATTTCTAACTGCAAGCATGTTTTAAGTTTAGAATACCTTACTTGTTGTTTTTTTTATTTATCCGCAACTGTATTGAAAAACGTCGTTCGATGCACGTATGGGAATGTCATTCTTCACTCGTCCTGAGTCTTTCCACTCGCCTACAGCTCGTGGCAAGATACCTTGACACTTGTGAAGTAATGACATACTTTCTGCACTAGCATCGAACATTCTCAAACATGCAATGAAATGTCGTAATTACGTGCGTTATAGCAGGCTTCAAAGTATCACGTTTCAGGCAGAACAACTCAAGAGAATTGCAAAGAAATTTCATACAAAATTGAAGGCAAGGTTTTTTTTTTAATTTTAATTTAATTCGGCCAGTTACATACGAATGTAACTGACCGCATACAGTTCTTTTTATATCTTCTTAGTAAATGATTATATATGTTTTCCATTTAAACCTAACGGGCTTCAAAGGCTACGCGTAGGTTAAATGAGGCACTTTTCGAGCATGAGTGATGTATATTTGTTTATGGACAGGGTGACATTCTTGTGGACGAAGGGTACGGTCTGCCGTGGGAGCGCATGGACACCAAAAACAGAAGGGTCGTTCTCATGTTCCTCTGCAACATGCAGACATCCCTCGCCCTGAAGGCGGGCGGCTTGGTGCCTGTTGGCGTTAGGACCATGTCCGGGGTAAAAAGCCTATCATTCATAACAGCACTTCGTTAAAAAACAAAATACGCATCTTACAATTCGCGCCATTAAATTCGCGTGTCTGAAATTAGCTTTACACCCTCTCACCCCGCTCGATAAGCCCCCTTGATGCCTAAAAACAATGACTGCAATGCTACTAGTTGCTAACTGCAGAAATTCCAACTTATATCGTGCGAATTGTAAAGTTCCAAATACACTTATCGCGAAGTTGATCGAGGTTAGTCGAATATGATAGTGTAACGAACTTCACATTGTTTCATGCAATCTCTCCTTGCCTCGGCCGACTTCCGATCGTTGTCAGTTTTTGCAACGAGTTTAACTAATCGAAGCGTATCGAAGTTCGAACGTTCAGACAAGAGTTCCCAAGGTTACCCGAGTGTATAGTCACGCACTTCGAACTTCGGCTAACTTTGGGGAGCTTCGTCAAAGCATCGAAGCAAGTAGTGTATTGGGGACCAGCAACACCCTGAATGCATCTTTTGTTTTCCATGACAAACGAAAGGGATGCATGATGCAACATGAATATTCAGTGCATACGACGCAGTGTGTTACTAGCCTTCGGTTAAAATTATTCATTATATTATATTCTTTTACAGATTATAAAGGCATCGTTCTCCTATTTCATCATTTTAAGAACATTCACACATTAGACTTCGGATTGGATTCGGACTCATCTTAAGAAGATTTTTGCGTAGATATATATGTCCACAGATTATATAAAAGTTACTTACCACAGATGCAATAGTTTTAGTTATACATATTTAAGGAAATTAGAGGTCGCCATCTGACCACCACCATACTCTTATAACTTACGGTACGATACGAGTTAAACGTAGCAACGAGCTTAAATCATCAAAGTAAATCATTAAAGTTAATGTTTATTGTGGTCGTCCCTCCTTGCGATTAATCAGCGTGTGAAATGTAAGCAAGGCCGTGCAGTAGAGCCTTGTTGACTTTAGTTCAGAGCCCGGAATTTTCCTGGCATTTTCAAACAGTCAAAGTGAGTTTTCACTTAACCACCTTCAACGTACATTAGACTTCAAAATAATTTATACACGCGCCTCTACATTTTAGCACATTTTTTATACGAAATCGAAAAAAAGGCAACGATTCTTGGTTACGTTGACGTTAGTTAGTATATTAATGACTAAGTAACTTTTATAACTTTAGTAAGAGTAAGTAGATGTGCAGGGAGGAGCTCGTAGGAGCTAATATTAGGGAGGACGATAAGGTTGGCAGGAGCGCACGAGCAAAAGCACGTGACGGCGGGCGGCACATCTGGAGCGGGCCTAGCAAGCGGGTGTTCGCTTAGGCGGGCAGCTAGACGGAGGTCGGCCTCTTTTTTTAAATTATTAATGATAGCCGGGCATTTAGCCGCAATCTCACCTGTTGTTACGTGACGATGTATAGCACTCATATACACTCGCAGGCAACGAGTTCCACTCCTGTTGTTCTTAAGCCTGCCACTGTGTTTTTCCCCGGGGGATCCGTTTGAGCGGGACCAGATCCAGACCAAACGGCTAGGACACCGACTAGCGATAAACGATATGATAACGCGCCTGTCACTCTCACGCTCACATACGTGTCAGATGGTGACGGCAGCTATGTCACTTATTTATCGCGTGACAAACGCAACCATCATAAGCCCGCAGGAGGTGGCTGAGCTAACAAGAGGGCCGGGCAGGCGAACGATTGTGGTAAATATTCTTACCGATATAACAGTAACTTCTATGTTCTGACCTTCCTTAACCATAACAATGCATCCCAATTCAAACAACCCTCTTAGTGAGCAAGCTGTAAGACACTCAAAGTCGCGTAAAATGGGTAGTACTTACTGATGCTTCGAGGCCTCCCCTTACCTTCCTCCCTACGGAGGATGCAGAAACTTGATAAATTACTTAACAGCGATTTGAACGGGAATCGTTTTGAAAGAATCGCATCAAAATATCGAAAACGTTTGTTATTTTCCAAAACTAATATTTTAGATTTGTTAAATAGCCCTACCTATATTATGCATACTCATCTAATTTGCGATACAGTGTGAATAAGTTTTGTTTACTTCCAACACGTAATTTAATATTTAATACTGTTTTAGAGTTCCAAGCTTTAAAATTTAAGAAATCTACAGTTGCATTAAAAAAGCACAACCTCGTACCATTATCGTAAAATATTATTTCATTCAGAAACTTTTGAATAGCATAATCCAGTAATTTCATGAAAATAGCCTAGCGGGTATTGTTTTGTTTTTTTTTATATATGAACAGAGTCAATTTGTAAATGCTATTTTGTAGAGGATATATATAGAATAGGATGTAGAGAATCATCCTATTATTACGTTAACGTGTGGTGACACCGGTGGGTGATGCCCATGGCATCGCAGTAACAGGGCGATCTTAATTTTATATCGGTTATAGACAGACAGTCATACAATTATACTGTTTTTAGTATTTGTTGTAATCAACAGAAATACATCATCTGTGAAAATTTCAACTGTCTAGCTATCGCAGTTCATGAGATACAGTCTGGTGACAGACGAGACAGACGTACAGCGAAGTCTTAGTAATAGGGTCCCGTTTTATCCTTTGGGTACGGAACCCTAAAAAATTTAAAAAGTTGTTGCACAATATTCAATAACAAGTAAATCTGACAGTCCGTCTGTGGGCGTAGTACTTTTCTATACGAGTTTTACTCGTATCTGTGCCACAGCATGCCATTTTCAAAACGATCCTAAAGTGTTAAAAACGCCCATATACCAATAATTTTAACCCTATTTGTAAGCTTGAAGACGAAGCATAATTAAGATTGAAAGTTCTGACTAATGAGACAGTGCCTAGCACTAAAACATTGCTTTATTAAGATGTTAATTGGCTTTATGTATTTCTGGAGTTACTCATAAAAATATTTGTGTTTATTTATAATCCCCAACCGGCGACGGCGCTCGTTACCGAAAACATTTTTACCTAATTTTGGCCGTAACTTCAGAAAAAACGCGTTACCGTAATAAGAAAAGTTTATTTAAATCCTCCCCCTTTATCTTCCAGGCGTAATCCTGAACTTCTCTCGTAATCATGACCGGTTGATGACGAGAATACAAAATATATTTGGAGTGTAATAAATATTACTGGAAACGATAAAACACCAAGACAAATCTATTGTTGATTTGTGGGCCTTCTGTATGCCTCTTCGACCAGATTTGATCTACTATGGCAGTGGACAATACTATGACTACTATTTAAATCGTCGTGTAGAACCTAGTAAGTTAGGTTTTTGTATCAGGAAAGTTTCATAAAAACCGGCCAAGTGCGAGTGCGACTAGTGCACCGAGGGTTCTGTACACAATATACGCTACAAACGGCCGTATCTATGAAAATCCAGTGTTAGCAGAGCTCTACTCCTGAGCAAAATGTACGCGGTGCTTGATCATTTTATATTGATAACTGATATAAACAGACCGACATAAAAGTATACTGTTTTAGTATTTGTTGTTGCAATAAAAATACATCATCTGTGAAAATTTCAACTGCCCAACTATCACGGTTCATGAGATACATACAGCCTGGTGACAGATGGACCGACAGACAGACGGACGGACAGCGGAATCTTAGTAATAGGGTCCCGTTTTACTCTTTGGGTACGGAAATAAATGCTTGGAGAATGAAACTAGGACCGCGTTGCGAGCGTCCGTTCCCTAAAACTGCGAATTTTTTCAGTATAGAAAGTCCGCCCTTTATTTGGATTATCTGTGCAAAAATCACGTCAATGCATCAAAGGTGAAGTGTTGAAAACTAAGGAAAACAAAGCAGTAGTAGCAAGTGCGTAAAGTAAATTACAATAATACTGCCAAAAAATCCACAACGATGCAAGAAAAATCATTATCAACTCGATTGAATATTTACATCAGAAGAAAAACGAAGGATTGAGTAGTATTTCGGTAAAAATGATTTGTATTTAGTTGAATTCATACTATCCACTCTAGCGCCATACTGGGCGGATTCGGAACTATTATTTACTGCTTCCCGCTGGACACTTTTTCATCTGTTCTACTAGATTATTTAGTTTTTTTTAGATTTAGAGTCGATTTCACCAACGTAGTATAATTCTTATTCCAATAATAAATCATTAATTATTCGTGAGTAAACTCACTTTACGTTTCACCAATAATTAACCTAAGGATAAAATCTCTAAACTAGAGAAAAATCTGACACCACCAATTTCGGCTGAGTAGACTGTTAGACGTAGATTAGTATTGTCATTGTCAAGTGAATTTCATACTTTTTCCCATTTGATCCTATTACGACAAACTGTCTATCTTAATTGGGTTCATTACGATTTCATTCAATTCATTCGTTTAACGTTACCAAGCAACTATGCGGGAGTAAGTTGTGAAATTGAATTTAACCATCGAGTTAATCGTTATAGTAACTTTATACTGGGATAGCCACTCTCGTTATTAAATATTGGTGAAATCGGCCCTAAAGATATTTATTTGCAAATATAAGTAGGTACATTAGTGTCATTATATTGTACGTCTCAACTTACGTAGTACATAATCGAATTTATTTC
Organism: Hedya salicella; assembly: GCA_905404275.2. Taxonomy (NCBI): domain Eukaryota; kingdom Metazoa; phylum Arthropoda; class Insecta; order Lepidoptera; family Tortricidae; genus Hedya; species Hedya salicella. Next base: position 11,214,897 of record FR990111.1, on the reverse strand, counting down.
GTTTACAACTGATCTTTTCTGTTTGCGTGCTTGCCAGTCCGATTGTTTATCTAAAATTGTTTCCAAAAAATTTATACTTTGCATTTCTTGTATTTTCTTATTTCTATTATGTAAATAAAGTCATAATTTTCACCTCGTTTTGAGTTAAATGATATATAGTTTATTTCATTAACCTTAATTTGTAAATTGTGTCGTTCGAACCATTTAATAACAATTTCTGATATGTAATTTACTTTCCTGTCATGTGCCTCAATGTTTTCCTTGTTTTGTGATATAACAAAAAATTTAACAAATATAAAAAAATGTGGAAATATGACCATTTATATGGAATTATTTCGGATAGATCATTTATATAAATAATAAATAATTGAGTTAACTATGAGATTGGCCTTTTATAGGTACTCCATGGATAAACCAACACGCATACTGATTTTTCGTTAGCCTTTTAAATAGGTAAAGTATATCTCGCCCCTCATTCCTCACTCGCTCGATTCCTAAAAATCTTCTTTTGTACATTTCCTTTTTTTGTTTTCGTATAAAATGCGATCATTGTTGAGTAATAAAACGTTTTTTTTCCACTGAACAAAAAAATCTAGGCCCTTATCCGGCTGTCAAAAACAACGGCTGTCTGTGGCTGTGAAACGCGGAAGTGAATTTCGATTATGTTCATCGTTTAATGTTTGCATTGAAACCTTAATGTACTGAGACTCAATTACTTACTTTAAACTAATGCTTAAAGTTAATGTTTGTTAGTTTGTCCACATTTTATACAGCCACATATCGAAGTCTTTTTTTGCCGTGACATGTTTTATGGTCCGGAAAGAGTCACCAATCCAGTGAAGTGGATATCATAATGAATCTCCCTCAAGGTCGCCCATAATCGTTGGTGCATCTATCAATGAGGTACCCAGGCTCTTAAAAAGCATAGTTTTGAAGAAAAATCTGTCTCAAGCTTATACAGAGCGCAGTGCACATTATTGTACTTTCTGACACATTGTACATAAACATCTTATACCGCTGGTCCTACATTTATGTATAATGGCTGCGTTCCAGTCCAAGTTTCTCTAAATCACAAAAAAAAGTAATTAGGTAGTGGGTAGGTACACCAGAAGCAAATAAGACAGTTTTGTTTTCAAGAAAAAAATGTCCAGACACTTACTACGGAGTATGATGCATGTTATCTTGTTTTCAGTTTTCTCACTCTCTCTGGGGTCGATCCCTCGTGTCTAAGGATCGTGGTCAGCATTAGGATTGCACCTGGAGCGGATGATCTGCCTCCACCGGTTTCTGTCCAGCGTGTCTCTCAGAACCATGTAGAATTTAGAAGATGACGAGTCTTCCACTTGATCGGTCCATCATATTGGTGAACGAACTCGCAATTTTTTGCTTTCAGTTCAGACGGTTGCAAATAAAAATCCTCACCAGCAGGGCCTGTACTTTACAAAGACTTAACGCAGTGATACCTTACGCAGACCCTCCACACGCCACATAGCGCAAAAAACATATTATTTTCCGGTACGTCAGCGTATTTTGAGCAGCGGTGTGATCGTTCTTTATGATTCGTGGCTTCCCTTTCAGCCAGTGCTCCTTTCAAGTACAAATAAATAACTCCCAAGTGCGCAAATGCGGTCATAGACCTGCAGGTCGGAAATATTCCTGAGGACCTTCAACAAAACGGCACCCCCGCTGTTCTCATAACGCACGAGTTACTGCCACAACGGCACATGTTTTTTACGACGCTAACGATTCTGACCGTTGTTCTGCGGGCAGAAAAATCAGTTTTCCATACAATATAGGGATGTGAGAATCGAAATTTTCCATGTGATGTTTGTGGGCCAATATTATTCGGATTACGTCGTTAGACCGTGATTGCTACGTGGGCAGGAAAATCGGATATTATGGGGAAAGCAATGCTAATCAAACTAATATTGCGATGATGTTTTTATTGAGTAATAAAGACATTGAGGTGTACGTGATCTTTTTTGGGATTGTCGCACGAATATATATGATTTTACCCAATAATCAAATGTTCTATTCATACTTATGTAATATTTATATCCTGTTATGCCTAAAGTTGCAGTAGGCGTTAATTGCGTAGTGACTGAGCAATTCCCGAGTAAAAGGCAAATAATAATAAACAAGACAAAAATACTATAACTATAAATAAATATAGTAGTTAAGGAGCTTATGGCTAATGTACACCGGGTTTTTTAAAAGCGCCGTGGCTTTAAAATATCCAGGCCGTCAGCACAACAGATCGAGAATGTTTAGGTCATCATTTTACATAAATAAAGACTTATGCAAAACTGAGCCTTATTCTTCTTGATATTGTTTTGTTATTAATTGCTATAAAGCAATTAATAAAAAAAAAATAGGCACTTACTTTCCAAGATATACTTGTTCAAGAAGCAATGTCTCTAAGTGAAATGGTTATTTTTTATTGCCTCGTCCCTATAGAAAAGAAACCCTTAAAAATCGGCCTTTGTAAACAATTTTTCAAGTTACTTAGTTAGTTACCAAAACGGCAAAAACAGAAGCCTTATAGTTTCGTCATGTCCGTCCATTTGAATGTAACAGGTATTTTACGCAAAAACTACAAGACGTATATTGATCAAATTTGGAGTATATTATGGTGTCTTGCATAAGCCGCTACTTAGTTTGGTAGTTCAGTAACAAAAATAAATATTCCTAGGAGCGGAACTCCATACATATAACCGAAGCCAATTTTCTTTTTTCAACTCACTTCAACGTGTAACACATATTTCGACATTTTCGCTGCCAAGCTTTTTGTAGCGCTACGCGCTGTCCTCTACATACGGGGAAACGCATGATATCGGCTACGCGTCTACGAGCAGAGCGCCCGCTAGGCGGTTTCCAGGCAGTGAATGTGTTAAAACACTTTTAAGATTTCTAAGCTTTTTTTTAGTGAATATTTTCGGAAAGAATCTCTTCGAAAGTAGCATAAATTGTATATTCTTTTCAATATGATTCGATAGGTATACCGTAAGAGATAAGTATAACTCAAAAGTTATTACCGAAAAACTGCACTTCGCAGCACAAGGACGTAAGCGCCACGAAGACACACGCTCTTTTGGTGGTGCACTATTTTACATCGTATTTTTTTCATCTCTAGTGCCTTTCTTTGTAATAACGGCTACAGAACCCTACACTAAGTATGACCCGACATGCTCTTGGCTGCATTTTTTTTTTCAATTTAACATTTTTTAAATAGAAATGCATATTTTTACTTATAAAAAAAATTAAAAAATTATTTCAGACAGCGTCCATATTTATGTCAGTATATAATTGTACGTATGAAAAACTATGTTAGTAGGCAACAGATAATTACTTAATTTAGGTATCTGCCTCCTGGGTCACCTGTATGTGTACTCGTTCCCAGTGTCTCTGAATGGGGCAGTCTGGCTTCTAGCTAATGACCTTCAGGATGGTGTTGGTACTCCCGTTCACTCTGCGCATGAGTGACGCAACTCGGCGTCTGACTACGATACTGAACCCGTCCGTGCGCGTATGCGCAAACATCGCAGAGGCGCTGCAGAGCGTGGGAGCTCCAGCAACACCCTGAAGGCATTATTATATTGCACTCGGAGTGCGTTGAAGACCCGCTGTGTGTAGTTGACCCACAGATTGCACGTATATAAGGTTTGGCAGAATGCTTTGAAAAGAGTAATTTTTACCTCTATACTACATCGCGCAAATGTGCGAGCCAACATGTTACAGCGGACCGCCATCGCCCTCCTCTCCCTCTCTATGTCTCTGCCATCCTTTAAGTCCTCAGTAATCACATGGCCTAGGTACTTGAATTCTTTAGACATAACAAAAGCAGTACCGTTAAGACGTACAGGCGGCACAACCGTCACCTTGCGATTTCGAGGTTTAAATATTATAAGCTCGCTTTTTTTAACATTATATAAGAGTCCGTGCAACTTCGCACACTCTTCACATATACTCAGTAATCTTCTGAGTGCTGAGATCGATTTATGAACATCATTGTCATTGATTGTACAGTCAGCATGAAATAGATAGTGACACCCAAAGTCGCCAAATAGTTTGAATATGGACACTCTTATTTCAACTGACATCAAGACGTGTACCAAACTATTTGGTGACTTTGGGTGTCACGAGCTATATGATACTGACTGTACATTCATGCTACATTTTGAACTACTAAAATATATTTTTCTAAATTTTATTTTAGCATGTTTTCGGCCCGATTAATGACACCTATGCCAAATTACAGCATTGTAATACTAAGAGTCTTCGAGCGAAGCTGCGAACGGACGGACAGACATAACGAAACTATAAGGGTGTTGACTGCTGAACCCAAAACTGTGATGTATTGTTACAGCAGACAGTGCCTAAATAGGTACCTTCTTAACGTTTTTCTGTTTAATTGCACACTTTGTTGTGTAATTGAGAGCATTTCATTTTTTCCCATTTCCATAAATCGAAAACCATTTGGAGAAAAACGCCTCTAGAACACAAAAAATATTTTTGTAGATATTTTTTACAATATTTTTGCCAAAATCTACCAGAATAGCTAAAACGGAAAGTGACGTCACACAGCTGATCCAATATTGCCACTATAAAAATAGTTTTCCGGTTATGAATGAATGAATGACTGAATGAAATAATTTATTTCAGGAACTTGTCCCATATACTGTTAGTAACATTTTAACTTTAAAACTATGTTATCGTGCACTAGAAACACAAATAAAAGCAAAAATAAACAAAACAATACATTACAATGCGACATTGGGTTCGTGGAGTTTATTCCAACGTCTCATCAGCGGGCAGTCCCATCTTTCAGCAAATACCCTCAGGAGGCCGTTGGTGCCATTCAGTATTCTGTGCATCAGGGATGCCGCTCTTTTACGGATAATAAGAGCATCCGCGAACATCCCTGATGCACTACAGTATCGAGGCAGACCCAACAGTATCCTGAACGCATTGTTATATTGTACGCGCAGGGCATTGTACGATCTTTGCGCAAAGCCGACCCATAGGCTGCAAGTATAAAAAGATTGGCAAAATTATCCGTTTGACATCTTTCGATGCATGACAATGTTGACAGTTAATTTGACTCGAATATCGTCTGGTACTTTTCGTATGTTTGCTGCCTTTGATTTCGGACTTTTGAAACGACTCGGCATTGCCACGAGACCGACGGACACCTGCTCTCTCTAATGACGACTGGCAACCCGTTGGTCAATTTCTTTAACAACTACTCCACTTCTCAACTTTGATGTGACTCATATACTGCTCGGTTCCTTTAATTTTCTACGACTTGGCTATTACTACCGGACGAAACGCGGAGGGATTTGTACAAGCTGACAACACTAATAATTTGCCTCGAGTGGAGACTATAATGATAATTAAGTTTATTCAAATCTCGGATAAGTATAATTTTGCCGGCATCAGAGGTACCAGAACTTCACTGCCTTCGCGGACGTCTTTGTTGCAAATGTTTTGGGCTATGTAGAAATAAAGCGGCAAAATGATATATCTTGATGCCGGGACAACTGCTGTCACTGTAAAACTGTTTGAGTGCACTAAAATGTCAAAGTTTTTTTAATAGTGTGAAACAGAGCTGTGACGTCAGCTGATAGCTGATAGTTAGACGTTTATTACATACGCCCTATTTCATCAAACTAATAATATTCATGGATTTTTGCATGAAAAAATGCGATTTCCGCATAAATAAAAAATACGTGCATCTTAAAATTTTGCGTTCTTTCGAGTTGGAAAATAAAAAGTACCACACAAAAATATGAAATATTGTCAATTTATCCTTGAAATAATGAAATCCCCCGCACAAAGTTAGTTCGTACTAGGGATTGCAATCCGGATTATCCGAAGTTCGAAAATCCGGATTTTTCACTGATTTTGCGATCCGTTTCTAAATCCGGATTTTCCAACAGAAATCCGAATTTTCGGATTTTGTTGTCCAAGTATTGAAAATGTAATTATTGCATATTTTAACAAGTTTTCATTGTTTACGATAAATATTTCATTTATAAGTCCCACAGTAAGCTCAATAGGCTTGTGTGGTGAGTACTTAAGCAACGATATATATAATACTAGCTTCTGCCCGCGACTTCGTCCGCCTTATATTCCTTTATCGCGGATAGGGGTATTTTTCCGGAATAAAAAGTACCCTATGTCCTTCCACGGGACTTTAACTATCTCCATACCAAAATTCATCAAAATCAGTTTAGCGGTTTAAGCGTGAAGAGGTAACAGACAGACAGACAGACAGAGAGACACACTTTCGCATTTATAATATTAGTATGGATACATATTTATAAATACTTAAATACATAGAAAACACCATGACTCAGGAATCCGTGCTCATCACACGAATAAAAGCCCTTACCAGGATTTTAACCCGGGACCATCGGCGTCATAGGCAGGGTCACTAGTTTCACTACCCGTACCCACTAGGCCAACACCCGAAGCTCCGGATTTACCGACTTTGGCCCACATTGAGATGGCTGTTTATGAAAACGGGGGTAAAATGGGTCCAAATTTGTCTTTCGTTTATGGGCAGTTGTCAGCATTCCCACCTACAAGTGTTGAGCCGGAGAGGGTATTTTCCGCAGCTGGGATTTTGTGCAACCGCCTTAGAACTTGTTTAAACGACTCGTCACTTGACTCGTTGGTGTTTTTAAGATATAACTTTTTTAAGAAACGTATTTCTGAATAAAAACTTAATAAAAAGATGAAGAAAAAATTGCATAGCAGTGTTACTGATAAATTTGTTTTTGTTAAAAATTTGCGTAGCAGTGTACGCATAAACTTGTTTATGTTAAAAAAATGTGTAGCAGTGTACGCATAAACCTATTATTGTTTAAAAAATATTGAACAGACTTTGATTTTGATTAAAAAGACTGATTATCTCTATTATGGTCGTTTTTTCTTCTTTTCATCAATTTTTCATCATTCAAAATCCGGATTTTATCCGAAGTTCGGCTTTCGGCCTAGCCATTATCCGAAAATCCGGATTTCCCAAAGGGGGGCCGGATTTGCAATCCCTAGTTCGTACACTTACCAGGAACTTACGAAAAAATTGAAATATGGCACACAGAAAAGTCTTACACAAATTGGTCCCTTACGTTAGCTTTCAGGGAAGTTAAGGGCGTCGTCTGTGAGCTAGATTGAAGCACCTGTGCCGTCTTAAGTGATATTGCCTACGCATAGAAATGTGTAGAAAATCCAGAAAATATATCTCGAATTGATAGAAAAGTAGATAAAACTTTTAAAAATATGGAAAATACTTTGACTAAGTTGGCGAGACTTGTTAACCCCCTAGGAAAAAAAATGGTTGTTATAAGCTGGGGAGTGATATCTATGATGTCTTGTATGTATCTGTGTGTCTGTCTGTGGCATTGGACCTAAACGGATTTGGATTTTGGTTTCTTGTCTAAAAAGGTGACTCCATCGAGAGTGGTCTTAACTATACTAGAAGATTATTTTATTTTATTTATTTATGATTAAATGTAGGTACATATCACTTACAGACTATTTTATCGAATGCATGATATTATTATATATGTGAAATAAAAAATGTCAAGAAATAAACAATCAACTACAACATTACATTATTAACAAACACAACCTATACCTACTTCATTAAATAACACACAAGAGAAATGATAGATCTTAAGTTCGGCATTCTTACTGAGCGCTGAAAACGCTCCATACTAATTGCTACACAAGTGTTACGTCATTTCTGAGTTGTCGTACCAAATTTATATTTAAAAAAACCGGCTAAGTGCGAGTCGGACTCGCGCACCGAGGGTTCCGTACAAATTTTTACTTACCCTAACTTTATTACCCGGTACCGGTTGAGTTAAGTTTGCACCTGATATCTATAGCAATCCATACAAACCAGGTGCAAACTTAATGCAACCGAGTTGTTCAAATAGGTTTTTTTATTTATTATTTATTTAATTTTCGTATCATATTTATGTTTATTCATACAATTTGTGAAAAATCAAAATTTTTGATGGGTAAACTTCGGAGATAAAGGGGGAATGGTGTTTTTTCCCACATTTTCCTGAATAAAACAAAAACTAATCACACTGTAAAAATTTAAAAAATTGTTTGTAAGTATGCAGGTTCATATGATACCCCATTTGACACATTAGCTAGATTTTTAATTTTTTCCCGCCCTCATATTGGTCGTTTTTTAGAAAATAAAAATATATTTTTAAATACTTCCTCTGCAATACATGTGGGCTGGCCATGATTATAAATATTCCAAATTTCAAATAGTTATCATAAGTAGTTTTTGAGATATGGCGCTTTAATAGTCGGACAGACAGACAGACGGACACACAGATAGACAGACAGAGTCGCACCATAAGGCTTCCTTTTGTACCTTTTTGGTACGGAACCCTAAAAAGTATTTCGGTACTTTGGTCGTGAAAAAGTAAGGATTCTGAAAAAATACTTTCAATTTGAATTTGAATTACAAAAGTCACGAAATTTGAGTAGCTTTGTATTTCAAAGCCATTTTTTCAGGATTTATTCTACATTTCATGATGCATTGGTATTTATTTAATTATCTAAATTTACAAGCGACGTGAAGGCAAGTGGACTTAATATATTCTTCAGATTAATTATTAATTTGCATGCATTTTCAATTGAGAGGCTTTTGCCTAGCACTGATACAACAAACAGGAACAAGACTGAAAACTGTCGTTATATAGTGTAATATTTATCTACTAAGTTTTCAAGCAAATTAATTTACAATTTATAGAAATATTGACTTTTGTTTAAGTTCATACATAAAGAGTAATGTCATTTCAAAAAAAGAAAAAACTTGTTTTTGATACAGTCCCGATTCACAAAACATATACGTAGTCGTGTTAATAGATATTAATCTTGTCCTTTAACATTAGTCATTTAACCCCAAGCCATACAATTTTATCAAATTGGTTTTCACAGAAACGGGCAATTTATAACAAAGCTCACGTATCTTTTTCATTCCATTTGCAGTTTTATAGCGACTCAAGAGATTTACCTGTAATACGACATTAAAGTTAAAGGTGCGTGGTATATTGAACACCCACGAAAGGATTTGGATGAAGTGTGAAAGAGTACCGTTATCATAAATAAGAATGCAATTTATTTTAAAAGTCATCATGGGTTCATATAAAAATATGCATTCTTAGAAATCCCCGGGATTTTGTTGATCACAAAATGATTAAAGCTCATATATACTTATTATAAAGTTGTTCATTGAAGATATTTTCTCAAAACCGACCTAGTGTAACGAGTTATTTGGCAGTCAATCACCAAATTAACGCCTGTTGACGGACACATTGGATACACAGAGATTTGCACTCCATAGTCGCGTACTCTCGTTCTGTATTTATTTATTTTAAAATTTTAACTGGAAAATTCGCAACGAATTATTTACGTTTATTTGAATTAACACGTTATATTAGGATTTTATTTTAATTTCAGATAAGAATTACACTTCAAATAAAACAATTATAAATCACTGCTTAAAATATATAAAACTATTGAAATAAAACAAAAGAAAATATTATATATAAAACTAAATATATTAAAACTAAAAGCTAAACATAAAAATAAAACCAAACTAAATCTAAAAAGGGGCCCCGTGGCATCGTACCAAAGATGCTGGCTGCATTACCTCGCTGTATGGCTAAGCTTATACGCTGGGCGAGGAAGCTGCCAGCTCTTTGGTTACCTATGCTGTCAACAAGCCGTTTTGCCAATTCCTTAAAAATAATGCGAGCGCCTGGACCCCACGGGCCCAGGGTCTCGACACCGAATGCCACGAAATGATACTGGGAGCCGAGACCCCGGTATTTGATTTTTTTGCGGGCTTCAGCCACCTCCGCCGCCGCACCAGCCCTTGTCGAAGTGCGTGGCAGATGTGACGGTGCTGTCGACACATGTTGCGTCCCACACCATCACGTGACCCATCTGCCACGGGAACAGGGTCATCCCGTCCGGTCTCTTGCCATCGTCTCTCGAGACGCCGTTTCGTTCGAGGATTGCTGGCGTGTTAACGGTGAGCTCGGCGGATAATATCACGTTACAAAGAAATAACCGCTGAAATAATGTCTATTTTGCATTGATGGTTATTTTCTTGTTCTTTTTACAATTATCATCATCATCCTCCTAGTTTGTCCCGTCCGGAGACAGGGTTCGCTTTCTTTGATTTATGTTTCCACTTCGCTCTATTTTGGACATCTTCGTAATTTAACTCGAAGATGTTTCAGACCCTCATACATTATATTGAGCCATCGAACATAAGCCTCACCTTCAGGCTAGGGCCTATAATGGTTGCGTTTGTTACGCAATAAATAAGTGACATGGCTGCCCTCACCTTCTGACACGTATGTGAGTACGAGAGTGACAGGCGCGTTATCATATAATTTATCGCGTGATAAACGCGACCATCATAGGCCCGCAGCACGTATTTTTTTATATTTTCTAATTTAAACGTACAATCGACCGGGTGTTAATGCGGTAGAATTTTCATTCGTGAAATAACGAATATTCGATAAAGAACGTATGACATCGTGCCGTGTGAATAAAACAGAACTATACCACTCGCCACTGCAAACCGAATACGTTAAAATTCATTCGATTTTGTTTGACAAGTCCGGTAAGTATTAAACGTATAAATAATGTACGATTGTTTGCAGTACAAGCGACGTTATGTGAACGATGCGTAATACTGTAAAAAAAACTTATATGGCATTGCCGTGTGAACGAAGCCTGCGTCTGCATCCCGGCAAGGCAAGGTTAATCTTTTTACCATATCCACATCGAAAGGGTTGGACACGAATTCAACAATTTTAGGATAGCTGGACAAGTGGACGTCTTCTGTCACGAGTTTCCCGTCGTGGAGTATGTTAAGAGTTGAGAATAAAATTTACACAAATATCATTTTTGTGGTTGTTGGAGTATAGTATAAAGTATTCAAAGTGTATCTGGAACACATGGCTATTTAAAGATAAGACCGCCTGTTGCTTACCACTGCTTATTTGCATTTTGATGTCATATTCTGTATTTCTGTGTATCTGTATGTCAAGAACCGTGATAGCTAGACAGTTGAAATTTTCACAGATGATGTATTTATGCTGTTGCTATAACAACAAATACTAAAAACAGTATAATTTTATGCCTGTCTATATATGTCAGTAACCAATTTAAAATGATCGACACCGCGTACATTTTGCTTGGGAGTAGGGCTCTGCTAACACTGGATTTTCATAGATACGGCCGTTTGTAGCGTACATTTTGTACGGAACCCTCGGTGCGCGAGTCCGACTCGCACTTGTTCAGTTGTTTTACAGTATAAACTCACAACTCAATCATCCTGTAAAAATGGTTTTTGTAATAAAATGTACTGTAGGTACCCCAAAAGCTGGTAATTTTGCTCATTATTTTGTAACTAAGAGTAGACTATTTAAATAAAACAATTTAACGGATTATATCGCGTATATTATCTCATTTGAGTTCCCTGGTTCTCATTTGAGTTCCGAACTCAAATGAGATAATATACGCGATATAATCCGTTAAATTGTTTTATTTAAATAAGTAATAATCGCAGAAACAGAAGAAAATGTTAAGAGTAGACTAGTGATCGGCACTTTTTTACTGTATTTGCATTACCATGGAGGATATGGATAAAAGAAAACTGATAGAAAACAGTTTGGAAATCCTCGTGCCAGAGTAAACTCTGCTCCTTTTTGAAGTTGGTTAATAAAACATCCAAAGAACAAGTATTGTGCCCCTTCGATTGTTACCAAGGAAATTAAAACAGGATGTTTATTATCAAGTCGGTATCTGTTGGACGCGCTTTGTTCTCAGTTTTGCAATAGGAAGGATGTATGCGACGCAGTTTTCTTGGCAACATACGCCATTTTATGTAACCTGGGCAGTGCTCGCCTTTGCAAGTTGGCTCGCATCGATATTCCTATTTAAGCCCGTTCATTTTTACTGAGGCGCGTCTGGGAAGTTCATGGAGTCACATTGCTCTAAAATTCTTCAAAAACATCGAATGGTAAGGTATCATATCATATCATACCATTTTATTGCAATTCATACTCGTATTGTACATTAAGGGTCTTTAATACTAGGTAAAATCTAAAACATGAGCCCTGTCGGGCACAACAATATCTTACAACTAAAACTAAAAAATATCAATATATAGTAACATAATTAGTGTTCATTTAAATTAATATACTTATTTTTCATTTAGGAATTCCTGAACGGTGTAGTATGCTTTTTTTATTAAATGTCCCAAATGTCCCAATGTCCCACCCTCTCTCATTAGTTATCACTTTCTTTTTTAACTAACCTGTCGAGAATTGTGACTTTTACCTATGTGTAGAAGATCTGATATGGAAACTGATTGAACTACCAAGAGATATTGCCCCAGCTGTGAAAATATAAAAATACCGGATTTTTTATTTATTTAAAACTACTGTAAATTAACCCACAAACTCCGGCGGGCCTATGATGGTTGCGTTTGTCACGTGATAAATAAATGACATAGCTGCCAACACCTTCTGACACTTATGTGAGTGCGAGAGTGACAGGCGCGTTATCATATCATTTATCGCGTGATAAACGCGACCATCATAGGCCCGCGGGTCTTTCCTGATGCAAAGACGTCTATCGCGGTTCTACGTGGCAACGCTGCGAGCGTGATGGGCACCTTTGCATCTGGGAGGGCGCGGGGCGAGCTTTTTGATTAGTTTTGTGAATATTTTAGTATAGTTTAGCTCTAACATTTTTTTTTCTGTATGGTAAATTATTCTTTTTTGTATTCGAACTTAAATCACTTTTCTACAGTAGCGGAAAAAATAGACATTTCCACGTAGATTTCGCGCTATAAAGGGAACTTTTCCAAGCTAGCGAAGATACCTTATTTGATTTTTGATATACCTTCCAATACACAAATGACAGTCCGGACTCACTTTTTGTGCCGTTAGGATTGCAAGAGAATAATATATTAATAGAGCGATACATAATTTCCTTAACAAGAGAAATAACTTCAATTGCGATTGACCAGATGGTACTACATATTCGACTAAGACCAGCAATACATTTAAAAATTGACTTTTAGACACGTAATAACCTCTCCACAGCCCCCATGTTCTCACCTTTCTCGCAGTCTGAGCAGTTATTGTTTCCAATAATGAACGGTCTAGTTTGCCCGACTACGTAGTGGGTACAGGTACGGAGCAACTTTTGCCATTGTGGTTCTTTCTACTTTTTATTTTATACGCTGTTTCAAAGTTATTCGTTCTCGTGCAATCCTTATTGAACGAGCGGAGCGAAGGTCCCCGTTTCAACTTTTACAAAAATTCGTATGTCCGGATGACCGTCTGACCGTTCACCTTTACAGGTCGCATTGCTCAATCGATTGTCATGAAAATTTGTGAGCAGGTTCGTTTTTAAATGGATTATTTTGCTGATTAAAAAAAACAACATTGTTTTAAGTAGTAGATACGCGAGGTCTACAGCTCACAGAGGTAATAACGATAAAAGGAATAAGTGGAATAAGTTATGTCCGGCGTTTTTCCACTTGTCCAGCATAAGTTGTAAAAATTAATTAATATGACAGGTCATGATTTCAACAAAAATCGTAACAGGCGCGGCAGATGAATCTTAGCATATAAACGTCATGTGTCGGAAAATTCGTTATGGGTATTGCTAATTTATTTATAGTGCCATAACGGTCACAGTACAGCATCATATGGTTAGTAGCAGTCAAAGTGTCCAAATATATCATAACACATCCTTACTGCTATGTAAATAAAGATATGTTTCTATATATTTGGCTATTTTGGTAGCTATGTACTATTTCATGCTGACTGTGCGTTAGCTTTGAGAAAAACCTTCGTGTTTTAGAAGCATGCTTCGACTATCGCTTTCAATACTCTTCTACTGTTCTATAAAGAGTTAGCTAGGTATATCTTCTTTTAATTTATTGTAAAAAGACTAAGAAATAAACATCAATAATATTTTCTTCTGTTTCCGCGATTATTACTCATTTAAATAAACATCAACATTATTCAAAATACCTTGTCTCAGCGGTTATGTGCTTACTTTTTGATTGGTCATCCTACTTCAATATGACGTTTTTCATAATTCGTTGTGTCATAATTCAAATAAAAAAAGCATTACTTGGAAATTTTCCTCTGTACCCACTTACATAATGAAATACGTCAGAAACAACGAATGAACGTTTTCTACAGCCAATACTCTGACAAGCGTCATTAAACGGTTTCAATCTGAGAAAAAAAATTGTTCAATACGCATTTTGCGTAGCAGCAAGCTTTTGAAGCCCGAGGGACAGAAGTAACTTGCCTTGTAGCCTTTTTGAACGCAATCTCGCCTTGTTGACATTGCCAGCGCCCACGAATAACATTTAATTGGGCGATACGGGAAATGAAAGTAAAAAATAAATTAAAAATATTGTCAGCAACTAACACGAATCTAACGACACCTCAGACGTCAAAATCGCTCAAGCGGTTTAGGCTGCAGAGCGTGCCAAAGAAATAGACAAACATACAATGTATATAAGGTGCATTTGAGTAAGACGGAAGTATGGGAAAGACTAAAACTTTACCGAAAATTATTTTAAAGGCGTTGAAATAAAGTTCACCTTTCGAACTTCCGTCTACTTCCTTTTTACCGCAACGCACCCTAAATGGTACGTATGAATGTAAAATGTTACACAAGAGAAATGTAATACCTACAATAAACATCGATTGCACTCTTTGCGGATGATTTGTCCTCTCAATCCGTGTCATGGTGGCAAAAAATATAATCCATACTATCCATACTCCATACTATACTATATATACTATATAATATTATAAATGCGAAAGTGTGTCTGTCTGTTCGTCTGTTACCTCTTCACGCTTAAACCGCTGAAGCGATTTGGATGAAATTTGGTGTGGAGATAGTTTGAGTCCCGGGGAAGGACATAGGCTACTTTTTATCCCGGAAAAATGTCCTTATCTGCGATAAACGAATTTAAGGCGGACAAAGTCGCGGGCAGAAGCTAGTAATGATATAAATGAGGTAATTATTTAGTAGGGTTTATATCTTGGCTACACAAAAATTATGTAAGTATTAAAATAAGTAAGACAATGTTTATCTCACAGGCTCTACAAATAGAAAGTTACAATAATCAAAACAAAACTATAGACGCGGACGTGGTAGTTGGAGTGCCGCAGGGGAGCGTGCTTGGTCCGCTTTTATTTTTAATATACTTAAACGAGTTTCCTCGTATTACGAATGAGTTGTGTGTACTGTTTGCTGATGATGCCACAGTTTTTTTCTCATGTGATCGCTCAAACGCCTCAAACCTTCAAAACGATATAAGCATATCCTTATCTAAAATCACAAATTGGCTTTACTCGTTAAATCTTAAATTAAACCTGAACAAAACCCAGCTCATTCAGTTTAGAAATTATAGAACTGCTCCTATCCCCTTGAGTGTATCGGAACCGGGGAGTACTATAGAAGAAGTAAATAACATATTATTTTTAGGAGTTTACGTAGATTCGCATCTAAATTGGCAGGCTCATATCGAATACATAAATAAGAACATTTCTAGCAATTGTTACGCATTGTCTATACTGTCCGAAACTTGCTCTGAAAGCATAGTTATCAGTGCCTACTACGGAAATATATATCCTATATTGATGTACGGAGTCATTTTTTGGGGTAATTCTGTGGATATAAACAAAACATTCATACTTCAGAAACGATGTATTAAAACAATTTATCGTATAAATGTAAGAGATTCGCTTCGACAAGTTTTTCGAGAAAAGCGCTTTCTTACCTTGACAAGTATATACATACTGGAGATAAGCTTATTTGTAAAAAATAATCCGAATTATTTTACAACACTATCATCTAATAAGTGTAATCTTAGATCACAGTATAGATATAATATTCAGGTACCAAAAATTACTACCTCCATATACAAAAATAGCACTATTGTAACGGCAATACGAGTGTTCAATCACCTCCCGGCTGACATAAAAGCTCTGGAAGGACACAGCTTTAAAGCAAAACTGAAAAACTGGCTTATTCATAATGTATTTTATAGTGTTAAAGAGTTTTTTGAATGTTAAGTGTACATTGAACCTAATAAGGTTAGTGATCTGTAATTTTAAATATAATATAATAATTAAGTATTGCATGCCTGTATCAGGTAACTGTTGGTACGATTTGAATATTTACCACCTATTGATATACACAGTTCGCAATAAATTATTCATATTCTTATTCTATCCAGTTTGTCAATAGAAATGTCAATAAGTACCCTCGCACTGTAACCTTTGCAGAACAAATTTAACAGAATCATGTGAGATAAAATTACTAGGCATATTCCTGTGGGCCTATGATGGTCGCTTTTATCACGCGATAAATGATATGATAACGCGGCTGTCACTCTCGCACTCACATACGTGTTAGAAGGTGACGGCAGCTATGTCACTTATTTATCGCGTGACAAATGCAACCATCATACACTGGACGATTAATATTCTTGGAGCGAGCATATTAATAAGTTTTGAAACAAAGTAAACTCGTTAACTAACAAAGATCACCACTAAAGACACTGCTATACAGCCTTACGAGTACCATGATTACGTTTGCTCCCTGCTAAGATATGGTATTCTTCTCTGGGGAAATTCTTCTCAGGCAAAAAGTGCACTATTAGCAGAAAAACAGTGCATCAGGGCTAAATGAAATGTAGATACCCTAACATCTTGCCGACCTATATTTAAGGAAATAAAACTTTTGACTATACAAAGCATACAGATATATGAAATGTGTCTATTTGTCAAACTTCATAACATATGTAACCTTAATATGAGGTACCCTAATCTATTACTTGTTCCTGCTACAAGAACAAAACTGTTTGGTATGAACGCCTATTGCATGTCAATCAGGATTTATAATCGCTTACAATGCTTACATAATGACATCAATACCAATTAGCTTATTTAAAAGTAGACTTAAGAAATTGTTAATTCAAGATTGTTTTTACTGTGTTGAGGAACATTTTGATCATTATAAACATTGACTCTGATTGATTGAGGAGAAAATACAATCGAATTCTCATTTTTGATTGATCGCTACTTTCAATTTAATTTCAAAATAATCATTAGCCTGTTGTATAAGTGAAGAGAACTTACTAAATTGTTATTTTCAACATGAACTCGGATGACACCGCCATGCCAAACGTGACGACTTCATTCACTTCTTTAATTAAGTTACGGATAGAACTTATTTTTTTGTTTGAACAACATTATTGCGTCTCCAAGTAATGAAAGAAAAATAATTAAAACTGTGTGATGGGACCATCTGTCAGTGACAAGACAAGGCCTCACGTTGTTTATTTTCTTATTTATACTTTTGATTAGAAAATGTTAAATATGATATAAATATAAATTATCTTACGACCTGAGTTGGTTACAGTTGGTTCTGATCACGTTTCCTGAATCACCTCTTCAAGTGGTCGTGGATGGCATTCCCGTTTGTGAGTATGGGCTCCCCGTTGAAACGGGTTAGGTTACTGGTACGTGGTTTAACCCTGCCTATCCAGTTCAAAGTTAGAAGTTTCGTTTTCGGGCAATATCGAATATAGTCGTATAAACGAATGATCCCGGCAAATGGCAATTTTTGAAGTATTTAGAGTAGATGATGGCTTAG
This sequence comes from Hedya salicella, assembly GCA_905404275.2. Taxonomy (NCBI): domain Eukaryota; kingdom Metazoa; phylum Arthropoda; class Insecta; order Lepidoptera; family Tortricidae; genus Hedya; species Hedya salicella. Next base: position 11,197,143 of record FR990111.1, on the reverse strand, counting down.
ATTATTCGCCATTATAGTCTAGAAAGGGCTTTAACAGCTTTGTATTCACCTGTAATAAAACAAATCAATTGACGACCGGCTTAGCTCGGTGGGAGTAACGTTGCCTGCGAAGCTGAAGTCCTGGGTTCAAAATACTCAAATCGCAGTTAGGGCAAACATTTTTCCCTGAATCTTGGATGTTTTCTATGTATAAAAGTAATATATCTATTAAATATATCGTCGTCTAGTACCCGTAACACAAAACTTATTGAGCTTACCATGGGACTAGTGCGATTTGTGAAAAGTGTGAAAGTAAGTAAACTAAAGCTTCAAGAACAGAGCGTAGTCCCACCTGAAAGGCCGGCAACGCACTTGTGACTCCTCTGGTGATGCAAGTGTCTATGGGCGACGGTGATCGCTTACCATCAGGCAATCCGTCTGCTCGTTTGCCTCCTATGTATTAAAAAAAGTGTCCCGTAATAAAAAATAAAATAAAATAAAATAAATCAATTTACCATATTCTATGTTTGAATAATCAGATCTTTGACATAATGTCCTATGGAAAAAAGTCATGAATAAGTAAATGATTATAATGCTTATTTTGAATTTAGGCTTATTTTGCTTTGATGTTTAAAACATTTATACAGAGCAGTACAATCGCGTGCCTCCGGCAATAACGGGAACCTACTTTGAATCCTATTCTAAATGCTCACAGACGGTAAAGTAAAGTAAAGGTTTGCCGGGAGGGGTTAGACGAGGAAAGCCCAGGATCGAACAAGTTGGCATACCATGTAAGAGGTATATGTCCATACTCGTAAGCGTGAGGCATGTGTACCACGGATAGGGTTACCATATTTCAGGATTTTTCTTGAGATTTCAGGATTTTTGGACTCTTCTCAGGATTGCGGCTGGATCTTATAAATCTCAGGAAATCTCAGGATTTTTTAATTTTCAATAAAATACAGTACATTTTAATAAAAATTTAAACAAACTAAAAATAACCATTATAAATAAGAAAATTCTCAAACTGCAACAAAATCTCAGGATTTTTCAATGGAAATCAGGAATTTTCTCAAGGCTTTTGAATTGTTCATCTGGTAACCCCAATTGCGGGTGATAGTCTTTTTCACTATGTAATTGATATAATGAAAGAGTAAATCATGAGAATTTTGGAAACATACAGTGTGGTGAACTCCAAACCGTCACTGACTGGGTGGAAAAAGCTAAGGCTTAAGTAGTTGGAAAGCTAAAGCAGAAAAAGTTTTTGTCAATAATTTCATTTTTGTGACAAGGTTTTATCGCTGACTGTACTTTTCCTTGAACATCCATCAACTACTCACCGAGACGATTCTAAAGAGCCCATACTCGGTAGGATTGCATTATTTTACAGAGTTCCTATGACCACCATCCTTGCTCCATCATTAGATCAGCTCGATGGTATCATACAATTGCATTTTCACCGAACTTACATAAGTATGCAAAATTTTATCAATCGGAAACCGGGAAGTGGATCAAATTTAACTTGCAAGATTTGATTACAGACCGACAGACAACGGGACAGGTGAAAGTAAATAAAAGCTAGTAAAAAGTCTCCATAAACATTTCCAACGAAGGCAAAGTTGAAAAGAAGAATTGATATATTCCGTACCTTCACGTCGCATGTTTTTCTGCGATTTCTGTGAACAATAAGATTTGAAGAATAGTTTTGCCAAGAAACGTACCGGCAAATAATAAACTTTTAAACAAAAAAATAAAACCGACTCCAAAAAAAACTAAAAAGAAAAAAAATAACGCCATAATTCAGTTTCTTCAAATTACTTACAAGTAACCGTATGTATACTCAATCTCTACAGTATATACAATTAATCTTATTTTGGCGTCGGTGCCATATAAAGAATGTGTAAAATATTGAAAATTGACGATTTTAGTAAGTTGTGACACGATGGCACCGACTCCAAAATAAGATTAATTGTATATACTGTATAGATTGAGTATACATACTGTTACTTGTAAGTAGTTTGAAGAAACTGAATTATGGCGTTATTTTTTACTTTTTAGTTTGTTTTGGAGTCGGTTTTATTTTTTTGTTTAAAAGTTTATTTATTTGACACTTTTTAGTTAATCGTTACTTAAAAGTGTATCTCGTGACGATTCGAACAAGCCCAAACACGGCTAGGATATATTATTTTATTACATAGATCTGGTGCCTACCTTCCGGCTCCATCATCAAATCAATTCGATGGTACCATTCTCATCAGGAACATTTAAATTTGTGACTATGAAGTTGCTTAGCTAAATTAATCAAGATATTTTGTCGCCACCCGTAAATCATTTATCATTGAGGAGTTCCGATGGCATTCTGTGGTCTTCTGCATCAGTTCCACTTCACCAAATTACACTCTCTGAATGCAAATGCTTATTATGTTTCTTATAATACCAAAATCGCTATATGTATGCCTACAATATTTGAGGAGTTCCTTCAATTCCTCATAGATTCCATCATCAGATCTTCACCAAAATTAAACGGGACCAACTAGAAAGTACCTTCTATAAAACAAAAAAAAAAATTGAAATCGGTCAAATAGTCTTTGAGTAATCGGTGAACATCAATAAAAAATAATAATAATAATAATATTACATAGATCTGGTGCCTACCTTCCGGCTGACACGGACGCGTCAACCGTTAATATTTTAATATAAAATCACTTTTTACGTCTATTTACGCTTTAAATCCTCCGTCTTTTTGATAAATATATTTTAAAAGCAACACAAATGATGACGTACAGTGTAAGTACACAATGTACGAAACAAGAAGACGCAAAAGTCGGATTGGTTATGACGGCGACAAAATAGTCTAAGAAATGTTAACGAGGCAACGCGCGAGAGCGGCATCGACACCAGACACAAACGCACGCCCACCACCCCCGCCTGCATCGTCCAGCTCCTCGGCATCGTCGTCGGGAGACGAGTTTGCCACTGCTCCCGACACCAACAGTCAGTCGAGTGACGACGAGCGCGGGCCGCCGCCCCCGCCGCCACGACCACCAGCGCGACGAGGGCGCCCACCGCTGCCGGCACGCTTGGGGCCTGCGGGGCATCCTGCTCCGCCCACGGCTCCCGCTACCGGTGGTGTAGTGCGTCGCATGCGATGGACTCAAGCAATGAACGAGCACTGCATGCGCGCATACTACGGGGCTACAGAGGGGGGAACCCACCTGTCTGCGTACCGAGACAGGATGCTCCTTCTGTTCCAGACCCTCGAACCGGCCATCGCCGTATCTGCACAGCGGCTATCGGATCAAGTGCGCGCTATCCAACGGCGTAAGTTGCTGGACGACGCGATGCTTGATCAACTACGCCTGGAAGTACTGGCTGCTCGCGCGGCCTCCACGTCGTCTCGGAATCCACCTGCTACGTCGCCAGTTTCGGCGCCAGCACTCGACCTGGTGCCGGGGGCGCCGCGGGTCGATCCCGGCTCTGACGAGGAGCACTGCGCGAGTAGCGTAAGTACCCAGGCCAATGAGCAATTGAGGAGGACTCTGGAAGAGACGATTGAGCGGTATCGATTCGCGCCTGACTCTAGGCCGCGATTACCACGCTTGCCCACGAATAGACGTAACTTAGCGCTAGTGGGAGCCCTGAACGCTTTGCTAGATCCGTATCTGCGGGCTAGCGAAGATCTAGCTGATACCCACTCGATCATGTACTGTGGGGCCATTGCGGCGTGCCGCGTTGCTCGTGTCAAGTTCCCGGACGCTGACCGAGCACCGCGGACTGCCGGTGGTATCCCCGCCTGGCAAGTACGGATCGAGCGGCGTATCAGCACGTTCAGGACTCTCATTGCAAAGCTAATCTGCTTCAGAGGGGGTAACAACCGCCCTCGTGTCATGCGCTACGTAGCACAGGCCTTTGCGGGGACTGCTGTCAGACCCCGTGATTACATGGCCTGTGTTACGAAGCGCATCGACTTCCTGAAGCAGAAAGTATATGCGTGGGCAAGCCGTATCCGCCGCTACAGAGAACGTGTGGATCGATTCCAGCAGAATCGCCTCTTCCAGAGCGATCAAAGGAAGGTATACCGAAAGTGGGAGGGAACCGACCAACGTGTGACCGACGGGCGGCTGCCGGATCCTACTGCCATGAATAATTTCTGGCGTAGTATCTGGTCGGTGCCAGTCGAGCACACCGAGGGCGAGTGGATGAATGTTGTCGAACGTGAGTGTGAGCCCATCGAAACCATGGGGGCTGTTACTATCAGCCCCGATGACGTGAGCTGTGCGGCTCGTACGACCCAGAACTGGAAAAGTCCTGGGCCGGACGGGTTTCACAACTTCTGGGTCAAGTGGTTTCGATGTTCACACGAACGACTGGCAACACAATTCCAACAAGCCCTCGAGCTTGGTTCCCTGCCATCTTTCCTAACAACTGGTGTTACCTTCCTGCTCTATAAGTCCGGTAGTACCACGGAAGCGAAAAACTATCGACCCATCACGTGCTTGCCTACGCTGTACAAGCTCCTTACATCTATTTTGAGAGCAAAAATTAACACGCACATTGTTGCGAACAACGTTTTGGCCTTCTCTCAAAATTGATGTAGGGTTGGGTCCCGTGGTACTAAGGAGCTCCTCCTCATTGACACGACTATTTGTCAACAAGTTCGGCGGAACAGGGGGACTCTTTCGGCCGCTTGGATTGACTACAAGAAGGCCTATGATTCGGTGCCTCATTCATGGCTTGGGAGGATCTTGGAGCTGTATAAAATCGATACAGTTTTAAAATCCTTTATAGGCTCATGTATGAGGCAGTGGACCACAGTCCTTCGTCAACCAGGTGGCCGAGATGGCCCCCCTGATCCGCAGGACTTTATAAGGATTAAGAGGGGTATTTTCCAGGGCGACAGTTTGAGTCCATTGTGGTTCTGCCTAGCCCTGAATCCACTCAGCACTCTGCTGAAGGATTCAGGATTAGGTTGCCGGCTTCGCAGAGGGGGTGAGATCATTTCTCATCTGCTGTACATGGACGATCTCAAGCTGTTTGCACCAAAACGACCAGAACTGGTGGAGCTACTCAAAGTCACAGAAACATTCAGTAGTGCCATTAAAATGGAGTTTGGTGTAGACAAGTGTGCGACCATGCATGTACAGCGGGGGAAAGTCGTAAATTCAACGAATTTACAGCTTTCCGAGACAATGTCTCTCAAATCTCTCTCCGAAGTGGAAACCTACAAGTATCTCGGTATGTCACAGTCATTGAGTATTGCGGACGGAGACATTAAACAGGCAGTGAAGGAGCGTTTTTTTTTGCCGCTTGACAAAAGTACTGAACAGTCTTTTGTCGGGTGGCAACAAGGCGCGCGCCTTCAACGCTTGGGTGATGCCCCTGCTCACTTACTCCTTTGGCATACTAAGGTGGACACAGACTGAGCTGGACGCCCTGGATAGGAGGGTCCGTATGCTGCTCACTACACATCGCATGCTACACCCACGCTCGTCAGTAATGAGACTGTACATCCCGCGCAAGTGTGGGGGCCGTGGCTTTTTAAATGCCAAGGACCTCAATAACCGCGAGGTGTGCAGTCTCAGGGAGTATTTCCTAAACAATGAGTGTGGGATACATCGCGATGTAGTGGCAGTAGACAAAGGCCTCACCTCTATCCTTGGCAAACGAGAACTGGCGCAGACCAACGGTGCTTAGCACTGTAGACCGCAAGGACGTATGGAGGAGTAAAGAGCTACACGGGCGGTTCTACAAGGCCCTTACAGGGCCTGATGTAGATCTGCTCGCGTCGGTGAACTGGCTACGTTTCGGCGATCTCTTCGGGGAAACCGAAGGTTTTGCCTGTGCAATTACGGACGAAGTTATCATGACGAACAACTACCGGAAGTATATCCTGAAGGACGGTACGGTCGACATTTGTCGGGCATGCCGCCGTCCCGGAGAGTCACTCAGGCATATAATTTCCGGTTGTTCTCATCTTGCTAACAGCGAGTACTTGCACAGACATAACCAAGTAGCCAGGATTATTCACCAGCAACTTGCCTTGTGGGGTCTGAGGTGCCGTACTATAAGTACGCACCCATGCCAGTTCTTGAAAATGGTCGTGCCACGCTTTATTGGGATCGATCTATCATCACGGACAGGACTATTGTAGCCAATAAGCCTGATATCGTGCTGGTAGATCGATCTAAGCGCCGGGCAATACTCATCGACATCACCATTCCACATGACGAGAACCTCGTGAAGGCTGAGAAGGACAAACTCAGCAAGTACCTCGACTTGGCTCACGAGGTGACCGCCATGTGGGATGTTGATTCGACGATTATTGTCCCGATAGTGGTTTCGGCAAACGGTCTTATAGCGAAGAGTCTCAACGAACATCTTAAGAGACTCTCGCTAGATGGCTGGGTCAAGGGTCAGATACAGAAGGCAGTAATCCTGGACACGGCCCGCATTGTCAGGAGATTCCTCTCTGTGCAGCCCTAACCTCCGATAGCTTGAGCCCTGCCCCGCTGCCGGCGGCACCCTAGGTTAGGTTTTTTATAATGTGTTTATATTTTGTATTTGCATTTTGTATTTTACTTTTTATATATATATATTGTAAAAAACCTACCCTAAGATTTTAAATAAATAAGAGAATAATAATAAAAATAAAAACATTCCGTCGAATTGAGAACCTCCTCCTTTTTTTGGAAGTCGGTTAAAAATAAACTGTTAGCATACAAATAAGAAATTGTTAGCGACGTATTATTTATACAAATGTAGGTCTTTATTTATCAGGCGTAAGTAACACAATTGTTCTCTGATAAAATACTTAGAAATACTTATATTTTGTTCATCCTTCCAACATTCTAACCTAAAAGTAACCTTTTAGGTTAGAATGATGGAAGAACCTTTTTTGTCTTAAACACCCATTTTCACGTAAATAAGTAACAGGAATTTATATTTTTAGAGCTAAATACGTTGCCAATTTCATACATTTATTTCCATGCGAGAAAACAGCTGGTATGGGCATTAAATGCATATTTTTAGGTTAGAATGTTGTGTCTATTTAGGACAAGTAATAAGGATAAATAGCGCTTACAACAAAACGCGTTATCGGTACTTATCTCCCTACTCGCGGTAGTTGTCTAATATTTTAATTAAAAAAGGAGATGTATATATTAATAGTTGGTGTACTTCCATAAGTAAAGCACGCCAATCTTTTGTCCGTAACAATAAAAAATATCATGATACGTCCTTATGCAATAAATGCATAGCGTGACTAGGGAACAAAATGACCCACGACATATCAAGTGAAGTCGGACGAATATCAAGTGAAACTAGTGGCTCTATGAGCTGAAAACCTCGCAAACTTTTCAACGCCCATATATTTCCGCCATTTTGAAATAAAAAAGCTGAAAATACAAA